>CM038675.1:545239418-551174755 GCA_021605145.1 Aegilops bicornis | reverse complement strand
TCTCCGCGTTCAACACACGTACGGTTGGGGAAGACGTCTCCTCCTTCTTGATCCAGCAAGGGGGAAGGAGAGGTTGATGGAGATCCAAAGAAGACTGACGGGCGTCTTTGGTGGATCTGTGAAGGAAAACTTCGGCGAGGCTTCCGCCAAGCTCCACAGAGAGGAGGAGGTGTTGGAGAGGAGAGGGAGACGCCAGGCTAGGGTGCGGTTGCCCTCCCTCCCCCACTATATATAGGGCCCTGGGGGCGCCGGCCCCTAGGAGATGGGATCTCCAAGGGGCGGCGGCCAAGGGGTGGCTTGCCCCCCCAAGGGGGCGCCCCACCCCTAGGGTTTCTGCCCTAGGCGCAGGGGAGGCCCAAGGGGCGCACCAGCCCACCAGGGCTGGTTCCTCCCACTTCAGCCCATGGGGCCCTTGGGATAGGTGTCCCCACCCGGTGGACCTCGGGACCCGTCCGGTGGTCCTGGTACAATACCGGTGACCCCCGAAACTTTCCCGATGGCCGAAACTTGACTTCCTATATATAAATCTTTACCTCCGGACCATTCCGGAACTCCTCGTGACGTCCGGGATCTCATCCGGGACTCCGAACAACTTTCGGGTTACTGCATACTAATATCTCTACAACCCTAGCGTCACCGAACCTTAAGTGTGTAGACCCTATGGGTTCGGGAGACATGCAGACATGACCGAGACGACTCTCCGGTCAATAACCAACAGCGGGGTCTGGATACCCATGTTGGCTCCCACATGCTCCTCGATGATCTCATCGGATGAACCACGATGTCGAGGATTCAATCAATCCCGTATACAATTCCCTTTGTCAATCGATGCGTTATATACTTGCCGAGACTCGATCGTCGGTATCCCAATACCTCGTTCAATCTCAATTCGGCAAGTCACTTTACTCGTCCGTAATGCATGATCCCGTGACCAGACACTTGGTCACATTGAGCTCATTATGATGATGCATTACCGAGTGGGCCCAGAGATACCTCCCGTCAGACGGAGTGACAAATCCAGTCTCGATTCGTGCCAACCCAATGACACTTCCGGAGATACCCGTAATGCACCTTTATAGCCACCCGATTCGTTGTGATGTTTGGCACACCCAAAGCACTCCTACGGTATCCGGAGTTGCACAATCTCATGGTCTAAGGAAATGATACTTGACATTTGGAAAAGCTCTAGCAAACGAACTACACGATCTTTGTGCTATGCTTAGAATTGGGTCTTGTCCATCACATCATTCTCCTAATGATGTGATCCGTTATCAATGACATCCAATGTCCATAGTCGAAACCATGACTATCTGTTGATCAACGAGCTAGGCAACTAGAGGCTCACTAGGGACACGTTGTGGTCTATGTATTCACACATGTATTACGATTTCCGGATAACACAATTATAGCATGAATAATAGACAATTATCATGAACAAAGAAATATAATAATAACCATTTTATTATTGCCTCTAGGGCATATTTCCAACAGTCTCCCACTTGCACTAGAGTCACCAATCTAGTTACATTGTGATGAATCAAACACCCATAGAGTTCTGGTGTTGATCATATTTTGCCCTAGGGAGAGGTTTAGTCAATGGATCTGCCACATTCAGATCTGTGTGCACTTTACAAATATCTATGTCTCCATCTGGAATACTTTCACGAATGGAGTTGAAGCGACGCTTGATATGCCTAGTCTTCCTGTGAAACCTGGTCTCACAGAAGAGAGTCATCGGGCCCGACGCATTAGGTATGACTCCTAGGTCGGTGATGAACTCCTTCATCCAGATTGCTTCATGCGCTGCCTCCGAGGCTGCCATGTACTCCGCTTCACATGTAGATCTCGCCACGACGCTTTGCTTGCAACTCGCACTACCATCGCCCCACCATTCAAAATATACACGTATCCGGTTTGTGACTTAGAGTCATCCAGATCTGTGTCGAAGTTAGCGTCAACGTAACCCTTTACGACGAGCTCTTCGTCACCTCCATACACGAGAAACATGTCCTTAGTCCTTTTTAGGTACTTCAGGACATTCTTGACCGCTGTCCAGTGTTCCATGCCGGGATTACTTTGGTACCTTCCTACCAAACTTACGGCAAGGTTTACATCAGGTCTGGTACACAGCATGGCATACATAATAGACCCTATGGCTGAGGCATAGGGGATGACACTCATCTTTTCTCTATCTTCTGCCGTGGTCGGGCATTGAGCCGTGCTCAATCGCACACCTTGCAATCTGAGCAAGAACCCCTTCTTGGACTGATCCATATTGAACTTCTTCAATATCTTGTCAAGAATCGTACTTTGTGAAAGACCAATGAGGCGTCTCGATCTATCTCTACAGATCTTGATGCCTAATATATAAGCAGCTTCTCCAAGGTCCTTCATTGAAAAACACTTGTTCAAGTAGGCCTTTATGCTTTCCAAGAATTCTATATCATTTCCCATCAACGATTATGTCATCCACATATAATATGAGAAATGCTATGAGCTCCCACTCACTTTCTTGTAAACACAGGCTTCTCCATAAGTCTGTGTAAACCCAAACGCTTTGATCATCTCATCAAATCGAATGTTCCAACTCCGAGATGCTTGCACCAGCCCATAGATTGAGCGTTGGAGCTTGCACACCTTGTTAGCATTCTCTGGATCGACAAAACCTTCCGGCTGCATCATATACAGTTCTTCCTTAAGATGGTCGTTAAGGAATGTCGTTTTGACGTCCATTTGCCATATCTCATAATCATAGTATGCGGCAATTGCTAACATGATTCGGACGGACTTCAGCTTCGCTACGGGAGAGAAAGTCTCATCGTAGTCAATCCCTTGAACTTGTCGCTAACCCTTAGCGACAAGTCGAGCTTTATAGATGGTAACATTGCCATCCGCGTTTGTCTTCTTCTTAAAGATTCATTTATTTTCTATGGCTCGCCGATCATCGGGCAAGTCAGTCAAAGTCCATACTTCGTTTTCATACATGGATCCTATCTTGGATTTCATGGCTTCTAGCCATTTGTCGGAATCTGGGCCCGCCATCGCTTCTTCATAGTTCGAAGGTTCACCGTTGTCTAACAACATGATTTCCAAGACAGGGTTGCCGTATCACTCTAGTGCGGAACGTGTCCTTGTGGACCTACGAAGTTCAGTAGGAGCTTGATCCGAAGTACCTTGATCATCATCATTAAGCTCCTCTCTAGTTGGTGCAGGCACCACAGGAACATCTTCCTGAGCTGCGCTACTTCCCGTTTCAAGAGGTAGTACTTCATCAAGCTCTACTTTCCTCCCACTTAATTCCTTCGAGAGAAACTCTTTCTCCAGAAAGGACCCGTTCTCGGCAACAAAGACCTTGCCTTCGGATCTGAGGTAGAAGGTATACCCAATGGTTTCCTTAGGGTATCCTATGAAGACGCATATATCCGACTTGGGTTCGAGCTTTTCAGGTTGAAGTTTCTTGACATAAGCATCGCATCCCCAAACTTTCAGAAACGACAGCTTAGGTTTCTTCCCAAACCATAATTCATACGGTGTCGTCTCAACGGATTTAGACGGTGCCCTATTTAAAGTGAATGTAGTTGTCTCTAGAGCGTATCCCCAAAATGATAGCGGTAAATCGGTGAGTGACATCATAGATCGCACCATATCCAATAGAGTGCGATTACGACGTTCGGACACACCGTTCTGTTGAGGTGTTCCAGGCGGCGTGAGTTGTGAAACGATTCCACATTTCCTTAAGTGCGTACCAAATTCATGACTTAAGTATTCTCCCCCACAATCTGATCGTAAGAACTTTATCTTTTGGTCACGTTGATTCTCTACCTCATTCTGAAATTCCTTGAACTTTTCAAACGTTTCAGACTTGTGTTTCATTAAGTAGACATACACATATCTACTCAAGTCGTCAGTGAGAGTGAGAACATAACGATATCCTCCGCGAGCCTCAACGCTCATTGAACCGCACACATCAGTATGTATGATTTCCAATAAGTTGGTAGATCGCTCCGTTCTCCCGGAGAACGGAGTCTTGGTCATTTTTCCCATGAGGCATGGTTCACATGTGTCAAATGATTCATAATCAAGAGACTCTAAAAGTCCATCAGCATGGAGCTTCTTCATGCGCTTGACACCAATGTGACCAAGGCGGCAGTGCCACAAGTATGTGGGACTATCGTTATCAACTTTACATCTTTTGGTATTCACACTATGAATATGTGCAACATTACGCTCGAGATTCATTAAGAATAAACCATTCACCAAATGGGCATGACCATAAAACATATCTCTCATATAAATAGAACAACCATTATTCTCAGATTTAAATGAGTAGCCATCTCGAAATAAACGAGATCCTGATACAATGGTCATGCTCAAAGCTGGCACTAAATAACAATTATTGAGGTTTAAAACTAATCCCGTAGGTAAATGTAGAGGCAGCGTGCCGACGGCGATCACATCGACCTTGGAACCATTCCCGACGCCAAGATCGTCACCTCCTCGCCCTTCGCCAGCCTCCGCTTATTCCGCAGCTCCTGCTTTTGAGTTACAAATATGAGCAACGGCACGGTATCAAATACCTAGGAGCTACTAAGAGTACTGGTAAGGTACACATCAATTACATGTATATCACATATACCTTTAGTGTTGCCGGCCTTCTTGTCCGCTAAGTATTTGGGGCAGTTCCGCTTCGGTGACCACTTCCTTGCAATAAAAGCACTGGCCTCAGGCTTGGGTCCATTCTTTAGCTTCTTCCCGGCAAGAATCGGCTTACGGGCGCGGCAACTCCTTGCCGTCCTTCTTGAAGTTCTTCTTACCCTTGCCTTTCTTAAACTTAGTGGTTTTATTCACCATCAACACTTGATGTTCCTTTCTCGATCTCCACCTCATTGATTTCACATTGAATATACCACAGGAATGGTCTTTTCCATCCCACGCATATTGAAGTTCATCACAAAGCTCTTGTAGCTCGGTGGAAGCGGTGAAGGATCCTGTCAATGATTGCGTCATCCGGGAGATTAACTCCCGGTGAGTCAAGCGGTTGTGCAACCCAGACATTTTGAGTATGTGCTCACCGATGTAACTATTTTCCTCCATCTTACAAGCGAAGAACTTGTTGGATACTTCATATCTCTCGACCCGGGCGTGAGCTTGGAAAACCATTTTCAGCTCCTTGAACATCTCATATGCTCCGTGTCGCTCAAAACGCTTTTGGAGCCCCGGTTCTAAGCTGTAAAGAATGCCGCACTGAACGAGGGAGTAATCATCAAGACGACCGCCAAGCGCGTTCATAACGTCTTGGTTCTCTCGATGGGTGCTTCACCTAGCGGTGCTTCTAGGACATAATCTTTCTTGGCAGCTATGAGGATGATCCTCGGGTTCGGACCCAGTCCATATAGTTGCTGCCATCATCTTTCAGCTTGGTTTTCTCTAGGAACGCGTTGAAGTTGAGGGCAACATTAGCGTGGGCCATTTGATCTACAAGACATATTGTAATGATTTTAGACTAAGTTCATGATAATTAAGTTCATCTAATCAAATTATTCAATGAACTCCCACTCAGATAGACATCCCTCTAGTCATCTAAGTGAAACATGATCCGAGCTAACTAGGCCGTGTCCGATCATCACGTGAGACGGACTAGTCAACGTCGGTGAACATCTTCATGTTGATCGTATCTTCTATACGACTCATGCTCGACCTTCGGTCTTCCGTGTTCGAGGCCATGTCTGTACATGCTAGGCTCGTCAAGTCAACCTAAGTGTATTGCGTGTGTAAATCTGGCTTACACCCGTTGTATTCGAACGTTAGAATCTATCACACCCGATCATCACGTGGTGCTTCAAAACAACGAACCTTCGCGACGGTGCACAGTTAGGGGAACACTTTCTTGAAATTATTTCGAGGGATCATCTTATTTAAGCTACCATCGTTCTAAGCAAATAAGATGCAAAACATGATAAACATCACATGCAATCAAATAGTGACATGATATGGCCAATATCATATTGCTCCTTTGATCTCCATCTTGAGCGCCATGATCATCTTCGTCCACCGCATGACACCATGATCTCCATCATCGTGTCTTCATGAAGTTGTCACGCCAACGATTACTTCTACTTCTATGGCTAACGTGTTTAGCAATAAAGTAAAGTAATTTACATGGCGTTATTCAATGACACGCATGTCATACAAAAAATTAAGACAACTCCTATAACTCCTGCCGGTTGTCATACTCATCGACATGCAAAGTCGTGATTCCTATTACAAGAACATGATCATCTCATACATCACATATATCATTCATCACATCCTTTGGCCATATCACATCACAAAGCACTTGCTGCAAAAACAAGTTAGACGTCCTCTAATTGTTGTTGCATGTTTTTACGTGGCTGTTATAGGTTTCTAGCAAGAACGTATCTTACCTACATAAAACCACAACGTGATATGCCAATTTCTATTTACCCTTCATAAGGACCCTTTTCATCGAATCCGCTCCAACTAAAGTGGGAGAGACAGACACCCGCTAGCCACCTTATGCAACTAGTGCATGTCAGTCGGTGGAACCTGTCTCACATAAGCGTACGTGTAAGGTCGGTCCGGGCCGCTTCATCCCACAATACCGCCGAAGCAAGATAAGACTAGTAGCGGCAAGAAAATTGACAATATCGACGCCCACAACTGCTTTGTGTTCTACTCGTGCATAGTAACTACGCATAGACCTAGCTCATGATGCCACTGATGGGGAACGTAGCAGAAAACAAAAATTTTCTACGCTTCACTAAGATCAATCTATGGAGTTATCTAGCAACGAGGGGAAAAGGAGTGCATCTACATACCCTTATAGATCGTGAGCGGAAGCGTTCAAGAGAATGGGGTTGACGGAGTCGTACTCGTCGTGATCCAAATCACAGATGACCAAGTGCCGAACGGACGGCACCTCCGCGTTCAACACACGTACGGTTGGGGAAGACGTCTCCTCCTTCTTGATCCAGCAAGGGGGAAGGAGAGGTTGATGGATATCCAGCAGCACGACGGTGTGGTGGTGGATGCAGCGGGAAAACTCGGTAGGGCTTCGCCAAGCTCTACAGAGAGGAGGAGGTGTTGGAGAGGGGGAGGGAGGCGCCAGGGGCTAGGGTGCGGCTGCCCTCCCTCCCCCCACTATATATAGGGCCCCTGGGGGGCGCCGGCCCTAGGAGATGGGATCTCCAAGGGGGCGGCGGCCAAGGGGTGGCTTGCCCCTGCCAAGGGGGGGCCACCCCCCACCCCTAGGGTTTCCTGCCCTAGGCGCAGGGGGAGGTCCAAGGGGGGTGCACCAGCCCACCAGGGGCTAGTTCCCCTCCCCACTTCAGCCCATGGGGCCCTCCGGGATAGGTGGCCCCACCCGGTGGACCCCCGGAACCCTTCCAATGGTCCTGGTACAATACCGGTGACCCCCGAAACTTTTCCGATGGCCGAAACTTGACTTCCTATATATAAATCTTTACCTCCGGACCATTCCGGAACTCCTCGTGACGTCCGGGATCTCATCCGAGACTCCAAACAACTTTCGGGTTACTGCATACTAATATCTCTACAACCCTAGCGTCACCGAACCTTAAGTGGGTAGACCCTATGGGTTCGGGAGACATGCAGACATGAACGAGACGACTCTCCGGTCAATAACCAACAGTGGGATCTGGATACCCATGTTGGCTCCCACATGCTCCTCAATGATCTCATCAGATGAACCACGATGTCGAGGATTCAATCAATCCCGTATACAATTCCCTTTGTCAATCGGTACGTTACTTGCTCGAGACTCGATCGTCGGTATCCCAATACCTCGTTCAATCTCGTTACCGGCAAGTCATTTTACTCGTACCGTAATGCATGATGCCGTGACCAGACACTTGGTCACATTGAGCTCATTATGATGATGCATTACCGAGTGGGCCCAGAGATACCTCTCCGTCATACGGAGTGACAAATCTCAGTCTCAATTCGTGCCAACCCAACAGACACTTTCGGAGATACCCGTAATGCACCTTTATAGCCACCCAGTTACGTTGTGACGTTTGGCACACCCAAAGCACTCCTACGGTATCCAGGAGTTGCACAATCTCATGGTCTAAGGAAATGATACTTGACATTTGGAAAAGCTCTAGCAAACGAACTACACGATCTTTGTGCTATGCTTAGGATTGGGTCTTGTCCATCACATCATTCTCCTAATGATGTGATCCCGTTATCAATGACATCCAATGTCCATAGTCAGGAAACCATGACTATATGTTGATCAACGAGCTAGTCAACTAGAGGCTCACTAGGAACACGTTGTGGTCTATGTATTCACACATGTATTACGATTTTCGGATAACACAATTATAGCATGAATAATAGACAATTATCATGAACAAAGAAATATAATAATAACCATTTTATTATTGCCTTTAGGGTATATTTCCAACACATCCGTCATCCAAACAAGAGGAGCCCACCACCCATTCCCACCCCCGCTGCATGTGAACCAGCGCGGCCTCCACCCACAGCCGTAGTTGACCCACTTGTAGAGGACCCCCAAGATGTTGCGGCCGACGATCTCGTTCAGCTTCACCACGCCAGGGGGCGAGGAGGGGTCGACGACGACGACGACGTTGACGCCCGCCAGGCAGGGGCGGACCCAGGATGAAAACTGAGAGGGGGCAAAGATGTATAGGAAAAAATATAGGGAGATGGTGTAAGAACTAATGGCTAAATCATTTATAAAAACTAGCGACACAACTTCACAAGCATACATATAGTGCTTAAGAAGAAGAAAATATCATATATTTCCTTATAAAATAATTTCATCACACATAATTACGATAAGCTCGTCGCCAAAGTAAAAGTAAACTAATCATGACCTGGTAAATTGAGAAATATCAATGTGCCATTTTTTGGTCTTGAATACAATTTATGGCATGCAATTTGTAAGAAGAAAACATGTAAAATTTAGTGAGAAATAATCTTGAGCACATCACCTCATTTTGTTTCGTCCCACTCATGATTTTTTCCATGGAATTGTTTAACTATCACCTCATTAAGGATAACATCCAAATTTTCTTTTCTACAAAGCAAAGGAAATATGTACTTCTCTTTCTTTTAGATGGATTCGTAGAAAGTTATAGTTCAAATCAACAAAATTCATGGGTGTTGCCAGTTGTAGATTTTGCAAAAAAAAAACTCTTCATTTAGCTCCCCATGGTGTTTTGATCGACCGGCGTCGACGTAGTTGTTCTTCCTTATTTTCTCTTCATTTTTCTCTTTTAGCTTTTGACCTAGTTTCCCTTTTGATAAAACACACCACCGTCTTTTTTCTTTTCTTTACCCGATCTATATGAAATCGTAGAAGCACCTTGCTTGCATCGTCAAAATGTAAAACTCACTGATTTCTAACATGAAAGTTGGAGAAGAACACCAATTTAAAAATTGGAACAGAAGATTGTAAAGATGAACTGAACCTAGGGCTACGGCTGACCTTTGATCAATTAAAAGCGCAAGGAGCAAAGAACAGCACGCCGACCGGCTGGGCAGCGTGTACAAACCCGGATCGACGGCGAATCGGTGATTACCGGAGTTTGAAGGCGAGCTGGTGAGGGCGCGTCACATCTCGTCTGGCGGACTGGGGACTGGGCGGAAGAGAAAGGCGGCGGGTCGCGTCCGGACTTGTTTCTCTTTCTCACCAGATTCACGAGCGGAAGGCGACACTTCCGCTTCGTGCGAAGCTGGTAGTTCGTACGTGTCCAAGCCATATGGGCTGACTTGTTTCTCTTTCTCACATACGGGCTTTGTTTGGAAAATAACCAGAAAAAATAAATGAGTGGGGGCAAAGAGTATGGGCTGAGTGGGGGCAAGGCCGTATACTATGGGCCTAGTATTACAGGGGGGCAAAAATCGAGTGGGGGCATTGGCCCCCACTGAGCTCAACGTGCATCCGTCCCTGCCGCCAGGCTGGGGCAGCGGTGGCGGCTGCATCGACCTGGCGGCACCACCGCGGGCGAACTGCCGCCGCCGGCTGCGCGGAGGCGGGCAAGACGGGAACGCACGCGCACGCGACGCAGGGGGACACACCTACGGGCGAGTTGCGGGCGATGAGCTTGACGGGCGCGATGAGGCGCTGAAGCGGCGGCGAAGCTGCGGGCGAAGCGGCAGCGGCGGGCGAAAGTGGCGCCGGGAAGCAGCGGGGACGTGGCGGGAGCAGCGGGCGGCGGTGAGGCGAGCTTCGCGAGCACGGGCGAGTAGTGTGGGACGGGCGTCTGGGAGATGGCAGGATGCGAGCGGGAGCTATGGAGTGGGACGGCGGCGTGAGGCGAGCTCGCGAGCATGGGGCGGAGCGAGCTATGTGGCGAGGCGGTGCGGGAGCTTGCCCACTA
Organism: Aegilops bicornis; assembly: GCA_021605145.1. Lineage (NCBI taxonomy): Eukaryota > Viridiplantae > Streptophyta > Magnoliopsida > Poales > Poaceae > Aegilops > Aegilops bicornis. The sequence continues at coordinate 551,164,361 of CM038675.1, read as the reverse complement.
GGTATTCGATGAATGCCGATGTGGACACGCAAAAATTGTATCGACCTCCCATTGAGGGCACCAGCCAACCCAAACAAAAAAGCGGAGACAGACGAATAACCCAAATAGATAAAACGCGAACAAACTGAGTGTCTGTTTGGGTCGCTCCGTTGGAGTTGCTCTTATAAACACGGTCATGGAAAAATTAATAAAAACCATCTTTCATAACCGTGTTGAATTGCTTGCATGCAGAACCAACAACCCAGAATAGCGTTATGAATGCCACGAGGCTGTAATCATGAATGTGCAAACCAAGTCCACGATACACCATGCCGCGTCTCGTTTTCGAATGTTCAAAACTCGACCATGCACGGATAGGCTGTTGAGCTGAGCGGGGCTACATAAAGAACCAGAAACCAGTACACCGGCCTGGTTGATTGGTTGTAATAGGACCGTACTGGACTTATGTCGCTGGGCCTCATAAATGAGTTACGACAAGCCGCATGACCACTGTACACAAATGGCTGGACGCGCTGAATACCTGAGCTTACATATGCATGGGCATGGATCTCGATGGAAACCTACGGCTGGGATAATGCTACCATATGGTAGTATGACCCATATAGAATTTTTGCACAAGAATGCAGCTCTTTAGCAAGTGCAGCAAACAAATCACATGCCCAACCAGCCATGCGTTACTTTGCCTCATTGTATACAAAATATATATTGTGAGCAATCGTGGCGCTAGAAATGTGAAACTGGGACACTAAAACATTAAAAAAATACATAAAAATGGTACAAAATGAAAATATTAACTTATTGGAAATTTGCTTAATGCACGTTTCACATTGAAAAAGATAGTGCAACTAGACAATAAAAAGAAGAAAAGAAGAAGTGGACAACAAAAACAAGAATAAAGAAGCAATGCTAGATGATATATTTTAGTAGATACACAAAATTATGAAGAAGAAAAAATAAAAAGTAGAAGTGAAATAACACATAAATTAGGCAACAACAAAAAAGCAGAAATTTTCAAGTAAAAAAGACAGTCACTTGCACATAAGGAAAAACACCCATGCTTCAAAGATAGTACGCAGAGAGGAGTGTATGTGACAGGACCCCTTCCCCTCCCTAAGTCACGGCCAGTAATGTGCACAAGCACCTCCAAGGCTGTGATTGTAATTTATCTCATCTTGGGGTGTTTTGTGCAAATGCACTTGGACTTCTGTCCTCTCTTTGTCTCGTCAGGGACTGCATGTGTCGTAACCTTGACAAATATTAAAACATGTGGTTACCATTTCAAAAAAAAAAACTTCCTCTTGTGTCTCTCTCTTCAATTGTAAAAGTTTATAAAAGAAAAGAAAATTAACAAAAAGCAAGCAACAAAAAATGGGCTGAACACCTGCCCAGCCCACGGGCAAACCCCTGCCCCCGCCACAACCAAAGGACCCCAGACCAAAACGGAAGCTCCTGTACAGCGCACAACGCGCACTTCTTGGCCGGCCCATGTGCGGGCCGGGACGCTGTCTGTTTACTTTCTTCAATAATTTGAGATAACAAAAAAGTTGCTAATTTTAATAAAACTGTCATGATTAAAAAAAATCATGATTACAGAAAAATTCTCTGGAATTCAAAATCTGTTCACGAATTTGAAAAAAAATGTTCACAAACTTAAAAAATGTTCATAATTTTTTAAAATTGACGATTCAAAAAATCTTCACGAATTTGGAAAAACAGTTCACGATTCAAAAAAATGTTCACTAATTAGAAAAATGTTCATGAATTTGGAAAACATGTTCACGATTGAATAAAAAATGTTTGCTAATTCTAAAAATGTTCATGAATTTGAAAAAAAGTTCGTGATTTCGAAAAAATAGTCTTTAGTAATATAATGTTCATTATTTAAAAAATCATGAGTTGAAAAACATGCTCATGACTTAAGAGAATGTTTCACAAACTTTTTAAAAATGTTCACAAATTTTAAGAAAAAATGTTCACGAATTCGGAAAAATGTTCGTGAGTTTTAATAAATGTTCAAGTTTCAAAAAAAATGTTCATGATTTAAGAGTAACGAATTAGTAAAAGTAAAACCACGATTTTGGAAAAAATGTTAATCATTCCGAAAAAAATAAGATTTAAAAAATAAATCGTGAATTAACAGATTTTCGGTAATTGAAAAACAAGAATAAAATGAAAACATAAAAGTAAAGAAAAAATGAAAAGTAAACAAAAAAAGAAAAGGGAAAAGGGGAAAAGGAAAAGAAAAACCGAAAGAAAACAGAAAAACCCGGTTCAGGGAAGGTTCTACAACCTTCCCAAAACCGATTGGGCTGAAACCCGAAATGGGCGGCCCATAGAAAGAAGCGAAAGCGAGGTGGGGGGTACGCGCTACCTTGCTTTCGTCAAGACGGTACGCTATATAGGAACCCGCGGACCAAACAACGAAACGGGAAAGAAAAACAGGCCAAACGCACGTTTTTACAGGCCGAATTGAGACAAAGACGCTGAGGTGTGCGCGTCTTGAAGGAACGACAATCGAACGGTTGAGGCGTCGACTGAGACTTCGCGAAGTCTCGGTCGACTGATTTTTAGCAGCGACGATATGGAAAACTGAAACTATGGAGAGAAAGTTTATGGCCAGGCCAGGAAGATTGGTGATGGTCAACTCTATTTAATCGCGATCGCCGCTTATTTCCTTACCGATTCGTTTCGAGTGCTTGACCATTAAGAAGATTGATAAATCTGAAGAAACTTTCTCCGGTTTAGCAAAGAGGAGGCTCACGGCGGCAAATGTCTAGCTAAATTTGGAGCAAAGTCTGTATGCCCAAGAAGTTTGGAGGTTTAGGTGCTAAAAAATCTGAAATGTTTCGGCAGAGCCCATAGGGTAAGATGGTCATGGTTTGTCCGCGACGTCATTGATCAACCTTGCAAAGGATCCCAGGTGCCCTGTTACAGTACTGACCTGCAACTATTCTATGCCTGCACCAAAATCACGCTGGGAGATGGCGCCAGGACTAGTTTCCAGGGATAGATGGATAGATGGTCAGGAAACTGCTGAGATTGCTCCCTTGCTTGCCAACACCTCGATGAAAAGACTGATTTCTGTCAAGGAAGACTTTGCAAGGACCACTTGGATGACGGGACTGCACAGAATTAATTATATTGAAGCTACTGGCTAGTTTGTGTTGCTCTGGGAAAGAATTCAACAAGTTAACCTTTCCGACAATCCTGATGAGATCTCATGGATGCTCTCTGCTCGGCCAAGGCTGCTTATGATGTGCAATTCATTGGTCACATCCCTATGCCGCAGCTAAACCTTGCTTGCAAGGTCAAAGCCGAAGGCAAGGTGAAATTCTTTCTCTGGTTGAATTTGGATAGTGGATAGGTTACAAAAGAGAGGCTGGCCGAACAATCCTCTCTGTTGTTTATGTGACCAAGAACCGGAGACTGATGTGCACATCATCCTGGACTGCTCCTTCTCTAAGTTCTTATGCAAGTGATGCATCTACGGTTGGCCATCTATACGGTGCAGCGGGATATCAATGCGGACGATGTGTTCTCTTGGCCTTGTGCAGCCTCACAATCGTACTCGGTGCGATCCACCTATGCCACTCTATGCCATGGCTTGATCTCTTTCCCCCAAGCCAACGCTATTTGGCGGAGTTGGGCACCTCTTAAGTGCAAAGTTTTCTCTTGGCTGGCGACCCAAAGGAGAATCTGGATTTCTGATCGCCGAGCTAGGCATGTGTTGGGGAACGTAGTAATTTCAAAAATTTCCTACGATCACGCAAGACCATGGTGATGGCATAGCAACGAGAGGGGAGAGTGTCCGTCCACGTACCCTCGTAGACCGTAAGCGGAAGCGTTATAACAACGCGGTTGATGTAGTCGTACGTCTTCACGATCCGACCGATCCAAGTACCGAACGTCACGGCACCTCCGAGTTCTGCACACGTTCAGCTCGATGACGATCCCGGACTCCGATCCAAAGCAAAGTGTCGGGGATGAGTTCCACAAGACGACGGCGTGGCAGGACGATGTTGATGCTCCACCGACGCAGGGCTTCGCTAAGCTCATGACGATATGACTTCTCCGGCGCAGGCTTCGCCTAAGCTCCGCTGACGATATGACCGAGGTGGAATATGGTGGAAGGGGCACCGCACACGGCTAAGGAAAGATCCGTAGATCAACTTGTGTGTCTTGGGGTGCTCCCTGCCTCAGATATAAAGGAGCCAAGGGGAGGTGGCGGCCCAAGGGGGAGGCGCGCAAGGAGTCCTACTCCTCCGGGAGTAGGACTCCCTCCAATCCTAGTTGGATTAGGATTCCCGGAGGAAAGAGAGAGAGGGGCCGGCCCACCTTTCCTAGTCCTAATAGGACTAGGGGAAGGGGGCGACCACCTAGGGCTGGCCCTCTCTCCTTTCCACTAAGGCCCACTATGGCCCATGTAGTTCCCGGGGGTTCCAGAACCTCCCTAAGATCTCTCAGAATTCGATTTCACCGGAACCCTTCCGATGTCCAAATGTAGGCTTCCAATATATCAATCTTTATGTCTCGACCATTTCGAGACTCCTCGTCATGTCCGTGATCACATCCGGGACTCAACAACCTTCGGTGCATCAATACTTATAAACTCATTATGAACTGTCATCGAAGCGTTAAGCGTGCGGACCCTACGGGTTCGAGAACTATGTAGACATGACCTAGAACCATTCTCGGTCAATAACCAATAGCGGAACCTGGATGCCCATATTGGTTCCTACATATTCTACGAAGATCTTCATCGGTCAAACCGCATAACGACATACGTTGTTCCCTTTGTCATCGGTATGTTACTTACCCGAGATTCGATCGTCGGTATCCAATACCTAGTTCAATCTGCTACCGTAAGTCTCTTTACTCGTTCCGTAATACATCATCTCACAACTAACTCATTAGTTGTAATGCTTGCAAGGCTTAAGTGATGTGCATTACCGAGAAGGCTCGAGATACCTCTCATAGCGGTCAGATGACAAAACCTAATCTCGAAATACGCCAACCCAACAAGTACCTTTGGAGACACCTGTAGTACTCCTTTATAATCACCCAGATTACGTTGTGACGCTTTGGTAGCACCCAAAGTGTTCCTCCGTAAACGGGAGTTGCATAATCTCATAGTTATAGGAACATGTATGGGTCATGAAGAAAGCATTAACATACTAAGCGATCAAGTGTTAAGCTAACGGAATGGGTCATGTCAATCAGATCATTCTACTAATGATGTGACCTTGTTAATCAAATAACAACTCCTTGTTCATGGTTAGGAAACATAACCATCTTTGATTAACAAGCTAGTCAAGTAGAGGCATACTAGTGACATACTTGTTTTGTCTATGTATTCACACATGTATTATGTTTCCGGTTAATACAATTCTAGCATGAATAATAAACATTTATCATGATATAAGGAAATAAATAATAACTTTATTATTGCCTCTAGGGCATATTTCCTTCATCTCCCACTTGCACTAGAGTCAATAATCTAGATTACAAAGTAATGATTCTAACACCCATGGAGTCTTGGTGCGATCATGTTTTGCTCGTGGAAGAGGCTTAGTTAACGGGTCTGCAACATTCAGATCCGTATGTATTTTGCAAATCTCTATGTCTCCCACTTGGACTTGGTCCCGAATGGAATTGAAGCGTCTCTTGATGTGCTTGGTCCTCTTGTGAAATCTGGATTCCTTTGCCAAGGCAATTGCACGGATATTGTCACAGAAGATTTTCATCGGTCCCGATGCACTAGGTATAACACCTAGATCGGAAATGAACTCTTTCATCCAGACTCCTTCATTTGCTGCTTCGAAGCAGCTATGTACTCCGCTTCACATGTAGATCCCGCCACGACGCTTTGTTTAGAACTGCACCAACCGACAGCTCCACCGTTTAATAAAAACACGTATCCGGTTTGCGATTTAGAATCGTCCGGATCGATGTCAAAGCTTCGCGTCGACGTAACCATTTACGACTAGCTCTTTGTCACCTCCATATATGAGAAACATATCCTTAGTCCTTTTCTTGTATTTCAGGATGTTCTTGACCGCTGTCCAGTGATCCATTCCTGGATTACTTTGGTACCTTCCTGCCAAGCTTATAGCTAAGCATACGTCAGGTCTGGTACACAGCATTGCATACATGATAGAGCCTATGGCTGAAGCATAGGGAACTGTTGGGGAACGTAGTAATTTCAAAATTTTCCTACGCACACACAGGACCATGGTGATGGCATAGCAACGAGAGGGGAGAGTGTTGTCTACGTACCCTCGTAGACCGTGAAGTTAAGCGATCACAACGTAGAGGAAGTAGTCGTACTTTCTCCTCGCGATCCCGCCGATCCCAAAGCCCGTTACTCCGGCACCTCCGAGTCGATGATGACGTAGAGGAAGTAGTCAGACGTTCTCCTCACGATCCAGCCGATCACGGCGCCGTTACTCCGGCGCCTCCGAAGTTCTTGGCACACGTTCAGCTCGATGGCGCTCCACGGGCTTTGATCCGCAAAGCTCCGGGAGGGGAGTTCCACAAGACGACGTGGCAGGACGATCTTGATGTTTCACCGTCGCAGGGCTTCGCCTAAGCACCGCTACAATATGACCGAGGTGGAATATGGTGGAGGGGGGCACCGCACACGGCTAAGGAACGATCTCAAGGATCAACTTTGTGTGTTCTAGGGTGCCCCCCCTCCCCCGTATATAAAGGAGGGAGGGAGGAGGTGGCCGGCCCAAGGGGGAGGCACCAGGAGGGGAAACCTACTCCAAGTAGGTTTCCTCTTTTCCATATCTTATTTGGAGGGAAGGAAAGAGTACTAGTAGTTAGGAAGTAGTACTAGTAGTAGGAATAGGAAGAGGGGGAAGGAGAAAGGAAAGGGGGGGCCGGCCCCCTTCCCCAATTCGGATTGGGCTTGGGGGGGCGCGCCCCCTTCCCTTGCTCCTTCTCCCTTCTTCCTACATGGGCCCAATAAGGCCCATATACCTCCCGGGGGGTTCCGGTAACCTCCCGGAGCTCCAAACTTCTCCGGAACCTTTCCGGTGTCCAAATATATCCGTCCAATATATCAATCTTTATGTCTCGACCATTTCGAGACTCCTCGTCATGTCCGTGATCATATCCGGGACTCCAAACAACCTTCGGTACATCAAAATACACAAACTCATAATATAACCGTCATCGAAACCTTAAGCATGCGGACCCTACGGTTCGAGAACAATGTAGACATGACCGAGACATATCTCCGGTCAATAACCAATAGCGGGACCTCGGATGCCCATATTGGTTCCTACATATTCTACGAAGATCTTTATCGGTCAGACCGCATAACAACATACGTTGTTCCTTTTGTCATCGGTATGTTACTTGCCCGAGATTCGATCGTCGGTATCCAATACCTAGTTCAATCTCGTTACCGGCAAGTCTCTTTACTCGTTCCGTAATACATCATCTCACAACTAACTCATTAGTTGTAATGCTTGCAAGGCTTATGTGATGTGTATTACCGAGAAGGCCCAGAGATACCTCTCCGACAATCGGAGTGACAAAACCTAATCTCGAAATACGCCAACCCAACAAGTACCTTTGGAGACACCTGTAGTACTTCTTTATAATCACCCAGTTACGTTGTGACGTTTGGTAGTACCCAAAGTGTTCTTCCGGTAAACGGGAGTTGCATAATCTCATAGTTATAGGAACATGTATAAGTCATGAAGAAAGCAATAGCAACATACTAAACGATCAAGTGCTAGGCTAACGGAATGGGTCATGTCAATTAGATCATTCTCCTAATGATGTGATCCCGTTAATCAAATGACAACTCATGTCTATGGTTAGGAAACATAACCATCTTTGATTAACGAGCTAGTCAAGTAGAGGCATACTAGTGACACTCTGTTTGTCTATGTATTCACACATGTATTATGTTTCGGTTAATACAATTCTAGCATGAATAATAAACATTTATCATGATATAAGGAAATAAATAATAACTTTATTATTGCCTCTAGGGCATATTTCCTTCAGTCTCCCACTTGCACTAGAGTCAATAATCTAGTTTACTCGGTAATGATTCTAACACCCATGGAGTCTTGGTGCTGATCATGTTTTGCTCGTGGAAGAGGCTTAGTCAACGGGTCCGCAATGTTCAGATCCGTATGTACTTTGCAAATCTCTATGTCTCCCACTTGGACTTGGTCCCGAATGGAATTGAAGCGTCTCTTGATATGCTTGGTCCTCTTGTGAAATCTGGATTCCTTTGCCAAGGCAATTGCACCGATTGTCACAGAAGATCTTCATTGGTCCCGATGCACTAGGTATAACACCTAGATCGGAAATGAACTCTTTCATCGAGACTCCTTCATTTGCTGCTTCGAAGCAGCTATGTACTCCGCTTCACATGTAGATCCCTTCTGACGCTTTGTTTAGAACTGCACCAACCCAGCGGCTCCACCGTTTAACAAAAACACGTATCCGGTTTGCGATTTAGAATCGTCCGGATCGGTGTCAAAGCTTGCATCGACGTAACCATTTACGACTAGCTCTTTGTCACCTCCATATACGAGAAACATATCCTTAGTCCTTTTCGTGTATTTCAGGATGTTCTTGACCGCTGTCCGATGATCCACTCTGGATTACTTTGGTACCTTCTGCCAAGCTTACTTGCTAAGCATACGTCAGGTCCGGTACACAGCATTGCATACATGATAGAGCCTATGGCTGAAGCATAGGAACATCTTTCATTTTCTCTCTATCTTCCTTGTGGTCGGGCATTGAGTCCGACTCAATTTCACACCTTGTAATCTGGTAAAAACCTTTCTTTGCACGATCCATTTTGAACTTCTTCAAAACTTTATCAAGGTATGTGCTTTGTGAAAGTCCAATTAAGCGTCTTGATCTATCTCTATAGATCTTGATGCCCAATATGTAAGTAGCTTCACCAAGGTCTTTCATCGAAAAACTCTTGTTCAAGTATCCCTTTATGCTATCCAGAATTCTATATCATTTCCGATCAATAATATGTCATCTACATATAATATCGTAAATGCTTCTGAGCTCCCACTCACTTTCTTGTAAATACAGGCTTCTCCATAAGTCTGTATAAACCCAAATGCTTTGATCACACTATCAAAGCGTTTATTCCAACTCCGAGATGCTTGCACCAGTCCATAAATGGATCGCTGGAGCTTGCACACTTTGTTAGCTCCCTTTGGATCGATAAAACCTTATGGTTGCATCATATACAACTCTTCTTCCGTAAACCCATTCAGGAATGCGGTCTTTACATCCATTTGCCATATTTCATAATCATAAAATGCGGCAATTGCTAACATGATTCGACAGACTTAAGCATCGCCACGGTGAGAAGGTCTCATCGTAGTCAATCCCTTGAACTTGTCGAAAACCCTTTGCGACAAGTCGAGCTTTGTAGACAACAATATTACCGTCAGCGTCAGTCTTCTTCTTGAAGATCCACTTGTTTTCTATTGCTTGCCGACCCTTGGCAAGTCAACCAAAGTCCATACTTTGTTTTCATACATGGATCCTATCTCGGATTTCATGGCCTCAAGCCATTTTGCGGAATCTGGGCTCACCATCGCTTCTACATAGTTCGTAGGTTCATCATGATCTAGTAGCATGACTTCCGAACAGGATTGCCGTACCACTACAGTGCGGATTTTATTCTGGTTGATCTACGAGGTTACGTAGTAACTTGATCTGAAGTTTCATGATCAACATCATCAACTTCCTCACTATTTGGTGTAGATGTCGCGAAACTGGTTTCGTGATAAACTACTTTCCAATAAGGGAGAAGGTACGATTACCTCATCAAGTTCTACTTTCCTCCCACTCACTTCTTTCGAGAGAAACTCCTTCTCTAGAAAGGATCCATTCTTAGCAACAAATGTCTTGCCTTCGGATCTGTGATAGAAGGTGTACCCAACTGTCTCCTTTGGGTATCCTATGAAGACACATTTCTCCGATTTAGGTTCGAGCTTATCAGGTTGAAGCTTTTTCACATAAGCATCGCATCCCCAAACTTTAAGAAACGACAACTTAGGTTTCTTGCTAAACCACAGTTCATAAGGTGTCGTCTCAACGGATTTTGACGGTGTTCTATTCAGCGTGAATGCGGCCGTCTCAAGAGCATAACCCCAAAACGATAGCGGTAAATCTGTAAGAGACATCATAGATCGCACCATATCTAGTAAAGTGCGATTACGACGTTCAGACACACCATTGCTTGTTTGTGGTGTTCCGGTGGCGTGAGTTGCGAAACTATTCCGCATTGTTTCAAATGTAGACCAAACTCAGAACTCAAATATTCGCCTCCACGATCGGATCGAAGAAACTTTATTTTCTTATTACGATGATTTTCAACTTCACTCTGAAATTCTTTGAACTTTTCAAATGTCTCAGACTTATGTTTCATTAAGAAGATATACCCATATCCGCTTAAATCATCTGTGAAGGTGAGAAAATAACGATATCCGCCACGAGCCTCAATATTCATTGGACCACATATATACGTATGTATGATTTCCAACAAATCGATGCTCTCTCCATAGTACCGGAGAACGGTGTTTTAGTCATCTTGCCCATGAGGCACGGTTCGCAAGTGCCAAGTGATTCATAATCAAGTGACTCCAAAAGTCCATCAATATGGAGTTTCTTCATGCGCTTTACACCGATATGACCTAAACGGCAATGCCACAAATAAGTCGCACTATCATTATCAACTCTGCATCTTTTGGTTTCAACATTATGAATATGTGTATCACTACTATCGAGATCCATTAAAAATAGACCACTTTTAAGGGTGCATGACCATAAAAGATATTATTCATATAAATAGAACAACCTTTATTCTACGATTTAAATGAATAACCGTCTCGCATCAAACAAGATCCAGATATAATGTTCATGCTTAACGCCGGCACCAAATAACAATTATTTAGGTCTAAAACTAATCCCGAAGGTAGATGTAGAGGTAGCGTGCCGACCGCGATCACATCGACTTTGGAACCATTTCCCACGCCAAGATCGTCACCTCGTCCTTTGCCGGTGTTAAGCAATCTGTAGTCCCTGTTTCGAGTTGCAAATATTAGCAATGTAACCAGTATCAAATACCAGTACTCTGCGAGCTCTAGTAAGGTACACATCAATAACATGTATATCACATATACCTTTGTTCACCTTGCCATCCTTCTTATCCGCCAAATACTTGGGGCAGTTCCGCTTCCAAAGTGACGGTCTGCTTGCAGAGAAGCACTCGATTTCAGGTTTAGGTCCAGACTTGGGTTTCTTCACTTGAGCGACAACTTGTTTGCTGTTCTTCTTGAAGTTCCTTCTTCTTCCCTTTGCCTTTCTTCTTGAAACTAGTGGTCTTATTGACCATCAACACTTGATGCTCCTTCTTGATTTCTACCTCCGCAGCTTTTAGCATTGCGAAGAGCTCGAGCATAGTCTTTACTAACCCTTGCATATTATAGTTCATCACGAAGCCTTTGTAGCTTGGTGGCGGTGATTGAAGAATTACATCAATGACACAATCATCCGGAAGATCAACTCCCGGTTGAGTCAAGTGATTGTAATACCCGGACATTACGAGTATGTGCTCACCGATGCACCCATTCTCCTCCATTTTGCAGCTATAGAACTTATTGGAGACTTCATATCTCTCAATCCGGGCATTACATTGAAATATCAACTTCAACTCTTGGAACATCTCATATGCTCCACGACTTTCAAAAGCGTCGTTGAAGACCCGGTTCTAAGCCGTAAAGCATGGCACCTTGAACTATAGAGTAGTCATCGACTTTGCTTTCGCCAGACGTTCTTAACGTCGTCGGTTACATCGGCGGGCACTGGCACCTAGCGGTGCATCCAGACGTAACTCTTCCGTGCAGCAATGAGGATAATCCTCGGAGTTACGGACCCAGTCCGTGTAATTGCTACCATCATCTTTCAACTTTGCTTTCTCAAGGAACGCATTAAAATTTAACGGAACAACAAAGACGAGCCATCTATCTACAAATGCATATAGACAAGCAAGATACTATCGGTACTAAGTTCATGATAAATTTAAGTTCAATTAATCATATTACTTAAGAACTCCCACTTAGATAGACATCTCTCTAGTCATCTAAGTGATCACGTAATCCAAATCAACTAAACCATAACCGATCATCACGTGAGATGGAGTAGTTTTCAATGGTGAACATCTTATGTTGATCATATCTACTATATGATTCACGCTCGACCTTCGGTCTCCGTGTTCCGAGGCCATATCTGCATATGCTAGGCTCGTCAAGTATAACCTGAGTATTCTGCGTGTGCAAAACTGGCTTGCACCCGTTGTAGATGGACGTAGAGCTTATCACACCCGATCATCACGTGGTGTCTCGGCACGACGAACTTTGGCAACGGTGCATACTCGTGGAGAACACTACTTGATAATTTTAGTGAGAGATCATCTTAAAATGCTACCGTCAATCAAGCAAAATAAGATGCATAAAGGATAAACATCACATGCAATCAATATAAGTGATATGATATGGCCATCATCATCTTGCGCTTGTGATCTCCATCTCCGAAGCACCGTCATGATCACCATCGTCACCGGCGCCGACACCTTGATCTCCATCGTAGCATCGTTGTCGTTACGCCATCTATTGCTTCTACGACTATCGCTACCGCTTAGTGATAAAGTAAAGCAATTATGTATGCTTGCATTTCATACAATAAAGCGACAACCATATGGCTCTCGCCAGTTGCCGATAACTCGGTTACAAAACATGATCATCTCATACAATAAAATATAGCATCACGTCTTGACCATATCACATCACAACATGCCCTGCAAAACGAGTTAGACGTCCTCTACTTTGTTGTTGCAAGTTTTACGTGGCTGCTACGGGCTGAGCAAGAACCGTTCTTACCTACGCATCAAAACCACAACGATATTTCACAAATAGACTCCGTTTTAACCTTCTCAAGGACCGGGCGTAGCCACACTCGGTTCAACTAAAGTGAGAGAGACAGACACCCGCCAGCCACCTTTAAGCACGAATGCTCGTGAACGGTGAAACCAGTCTCGCGTAAGCGTCACGCGTAATGTCGGTCCGGGCCGCTTCATCTCACAATACCGCTGAACCAAAGTATGACATGCTGGTAGGTAGTATGACTTGTATCGCCCACAACTCACTTGTGTTCTACTCGTGCATATGACATCAACGCATAAAACCAGGCTCGGATACCACTGTTGGGTAACGTAGTAATTTCAAAATTTTCCTACGCACACGGGACCATGGTGATGGCATAGCAACGAGAGGGGAGAGTGTTGTCTACGTACTCGTGAGACCGTAAGCGGAAGCGATCACAACGTAGAGGAAGTAGTCGTACTTTCTCCTCGCGATCCTGCCGATCCCAGCGCCGTTACTCGGCACCTCCGAGTCGATGATGACGTAGAGGAAGTAGTCACACGTTCTCCTCATGATCCAGCCGATCACAGCGCCAGCATTACTCCGGCGCCTCAGTTCTTGGCACACGTTCAGCTCGATGGCGCTCCACGGGCTTTGATCCAGCAAAGCTCGGGAGGGGAGTTCCGTCAAGACGACGGCGTGGTAGGACGATCTTGATGTTTCACCGTCGCAGGCTTCGCCTAAGCACCGCTACAATATGACCGAGGTGGAATATGGTGGAGGGGCACCGCACACGGCTAAGGAACGATCTCAAGGATCAACTTTGTGTGTTCTAGGGTGCCCCCTCCCCCGTATATAAAGGAGGGAGGGAGGAGGTGGCCGGCCCAAGGGGGAGGCGCACCAAGGAGGGGGAAACCTACTCCAAGTAGGTTTCCCTCTCTTTTCCTTATCTTATTTGGAGGGGGAAGGAAAGAGTACTAGTAGTTAGGAAGTAGTACTAGTAGTAGGAATAGGAAGAGGGGAAGGAGAGAGGGGGCCGCCCCTCCCAATTCGGATTGGGCTTGGGGCGCGCCCTTCCCTTGCTCCTTCTCCCTTCTTCCTACATGGGCCCAATAAGGCCCATATACCTCCGGGGGTTCGGTAACCTCCGGAGCTCCAAACTTCTCCGGAACCTTTCCGGTGTCCAAATATATCCGTCCAATATATCAATCTTTATGTCTCGACCATTTCGAGACTCCTCGTCATGTCCGTGATCATATCCGGGACTCGAACAACCTTCGGTACATCAAAATACACAAACTCATAAAATAACCACCATCGAAACCTTAAGCGTGCGGACCCTACGGTTCGAGAACAATGAAGACATGACTGAGACACATCTCCGGTCAAAAACCAATAGCGGGACCTGGATGCCCATATTGGCTCCTACATATTCTACGAAGATCTATATCGGTCAGACCGCATAACAACATACGTTGTTCCTTTTGTCATCGGTATGTTACTTGCCCGAGATTCGATCGTCGGTATCCAATACCTAGTTCAATCTCGTTACCGTCAAGTCTCTTTACTCGTTTCCGTAATACATCATCTCACAACTAACTCATTAGTTGTAATGCTTGCAAGGCTTATGTGATGTGTATTACCGAGAAGGCCCAGAGATACCTCTCCGACAATCGGAGTGACAAAACCTAATCTCGAAATACGCCAACCCAACAAGTACCTTTGGAGACACCTGTAGTACTCCTTTATAATCACCCGATTACGTTGTGACGTTTGGTAGTACCCAAAGTGTTCTTCCGTAAACGGAGTTGCATAATCTCATAGTTATAGGAACATGTATAAGTCATGAAGAAAGCAATAGCAACATACTAAACGATCAAGTGCTAGGCTAACGGAATGGGTCATGTCAATCAGATCATTCTCCTAATGATGTGATCCCGTTAATCAAATGACAACTCATGTCTATGGTTAGGAAACATAACCATCTTTGATTAACGAGCTAGTCAAGTAGAGGCATACTAGTGACACTCTGTTTGTCTATGTATTCACACATGTATTATGTTTCCGGTTAATACAATTCTAGCATGAATAATAAACATTTATCATGATATAAGGAAATAAATAATAACTTTATTATTGCCTCTAGGGCATATTTCCTTCAGGAACATCTTTCATTTTCTCTCTATCTTCTGCTGTGGTCGGGCATTGAGTCTTACTCAATCTTACACCTTGCAACACAGGCAAAAAACCTTTCTTTGCTTGATCCATTTTGAACTTTTTCAAAATTTTATCAAGGTATGTGCTTTGTGAAAGTCCAATTAAGCGCCTTGATCTATCTCTATAGATCTTGATGCCCAATATGTAAGCAGCTTCACCGAGGTCTTTCATTGAAAAACTTTTATTCAAGTATCCTTTTATGCCATCAGAGAATTCTATATCATTTCCAATTAATAATATGTCGTCCACATATAATATCGTAAATGCTACTGAGCTCCCACTCACTTTCTTGTAAATACTGAGCTTCTCCAAAAGTCTGTATTAACCCATATGCTTTGATCACACTATCAAAGCGTTTATTCCAACTCCGAGAGGCTTGCACGGACCATAAATTGATCGTTGGAGCTTGCACACTTTGTTAGCACCTTTTGGATCAACAAAACCTTCTGGTTGCATCATATACAACTCTTCTTCTAGAAATCCATTCAAGAATGCAGTTTTTACATCCATTTGCCAAATTTCATAATCATAAAATGCGGCAATTGCTAACATGATTCGGACAGACTTAAGCATCGCTACGGGTGAGAAAATCTCATCGTAGTCAACCCCTTGAACTTGTCGAAAACCTTTCGCAACAAGTCGAGCTTTGTAGACGTTTACATTACAATCGGAGTCAGTCTTCTTCTTTAAGATCCATTTATTTTCAATGGCTTGCCGATCATCGGGCATGTCAACCAAAGTCCAAACTTTGTTTTCATACATGGATCCCATCTCAGATTTCATGGCTTCCACCATTTTATGGAATCTGGGCTCACCATCGCTTCTTCATAGTTTGTAGGTTCGCCATGGTCAAGTAACATGACTTCCAGAATAGGATTACCGTACCACTCTGGTGCGTATTTTACTCTGGTTGACCTACGAGGTTCAGTGGTAGCTTGATCTGAAACTTCATGATCATCATCATTAGTTTCCTCACTAATTGGTGTAGTTGTCTCAGGAACCATTTCTTGTGATGAACTACTTTCCAATAAGGGAGCAGAATCTGATTATCTCATCAAGTTCTACTTTCCTCCCACTCACTTCTTTCGAGAGAAACTCTTTCTCTAGAAAGGATCCAAATTTAGCAACGAAAATCTTGCCTTCAGATCTGTGATAGAAGGTGTACCCAATGATCTCCTTTGGGTATCCTATGAAGACACATTTTTCCGATTTGGGTTCGAGCTTATCTGGTTGAAGTTTCTTTACATAAGCATCGCAGCCCCAAACTTTAAGAAACGACAACTTTGGTTTCTTGTCAAACCATAGTTCATAAGGCGTCGTCTCAACGGATTTTGACGGTGTCCTATTTAACGTGAATGCGGCCGTCTCTAAAGCATAACCCCAAAACGATAGCGGTAAATCGGAAATCGACATCATAGATCGCACCATATCTAGTAAAGTACGATTACGACGGTCGGACACACCATTTCTCCGTGGTGTTCCGGTATGGCGTGAGTTGCTAAACTATTCCACATTGTTTCAAATGTAAACCAAACTCGTAACTCAAATATTCTCCTCCACGATCAGATAACTTTATTTTCTTGTTACGATGATTTTCCACTTCACTCTGAAATTCTTTGAACTTTTCAAATGTTTCAGATTTGTGTTTCATTAAGTAGATATACCCATATCTGCTCAAATCATCTGTGAAGGTGAGAAAATAACGATACCCGGCGATGCTTCAACATTCATTGGACCACAAACATCGGTATGTATGATTTCCAACAAATCAGTTGCACGCTCCATAGTTCCGAGAACGGCGTTTTGGTCATCTTGCCCATGAGGCACGGTTCGTAAGTACCAAGTGATTCATAATCAAGTGATTCGAAGCCCATCAAGATGGAGTTTCTTCATGCGTTTTACACCGATATGACCTAAACGGCAAGTGCCACAAATAAGTTGCACTATCATTATCAACTCTGCATCTTTTGGTTTCAACATTATGAATATGTGTATCACTACTGTCGAGATTCAACAAGAATAGACCATTCTTCAAGGGTGCATGACCATAAAAGATATTACTCATATAAATAGAACAACCATTATTCTCTGATTTAAATGAATAACCGTCCTCGCATTAAACAAGATCCAGATATAATGTTTATGCTCAACACGGCACCAAATAACAATTATTTAGGTCTAAAACTAATCCTCAAGGTAGATGTAGAGGTAGCGTGCCGATTGCGATCACATCGACTTTGGAACCATTTCCAACGCATCGTCACCTCGTCCTTAGCCAATCTTTTGCTTAATCCGTAGTTCCTGTTTCGAGTTGCAAATATTAGCAATGTAACCAGATCAAATACCTGTGTACTCATCATGAGTATTAGTAAGGTACACATCAATAACATGTATATCACATATACCTTTGTTCACCTTGCCATCCTTTTTATCCGCCAAATACTTGGGGCAGTTCCGCTTCCGGTGTCCGATGCGCTTGCGGTAAAAACACTCGATTTAGGGCTTAGGTCCAGACTTGGGTTTCTTCTCTTGATCAGCAACTTTCTTGCTGTTCTTTTGAAGTTTCCTTCTTCTTCCCTTTGCCCTTTTTCTTGAAACTAGTGGTCTTGCCGACCATCAACACTTGATGCTCTTTCTTGATTTCTACCTCCGCTGACTTTCAAAGATCGCGAAGAGCTCGTGAATTGTCTTAGTCATCCCTTGCATATTATAGTTCATCACGAAGCTCTTGTAGCTTGGTGGCGATGATTGGAGAATTTTGTCAATGACACTATCATCCGGAAGATTAACTCCCAGCTGAATTAAGTGATTGTTATACCCGGACATTTTGAGTATGTGCTCACCGACGTAACTATTCTCTTCCATCTTGCAGCTATAGAACTTATTGGAGACTTCATATCTCTCAATCCGGGCATTTGCTTGAAATATTAACTTCAACTCTGGAACATCTCATATGCTCCATGACGCTCAAAACGTCGTTGAAGACCCGGTTCTAAGCCGTAAGCATGGCACATCGAACTATAGAGTAGTCATCAGCTCGGCTTTGCCAGACGTTCATAACTTCGGCTCAAGATCTGCAGCAGTTCGCTACCACCGGTGCTTCCAGGACGTAATTTTTCAGGCAGCAATGAGGATAATCCTCAAGTTACGGACCCAGTCCGTGTAATTGCTACCATCATCTTTCAACTTTGCTTTCTCAAGGAACGCATTAAAATTCAACGGAACAACAAAGACGAGCCATCTATCTACATCAAACATAGACAAGCAAAATACTATCAGTACTAAGTTCATGATAAATTTAAGTTTGATTAATCATATTAAAAACCTCCCACTTAGGCAGACATCTCTCTAGTCATCTAAGTGATCACGTGATCCAAATCAACTAAACCATGTCCGATCATCACGTGAGATGGAGTAGTTTCAATGGTGAACATCACTATGTTGATCATATCTACTATATGATTCACGCCGACCTTTCGGTCTCGTGTTCCGAGGCCATATCTGTTATATGCTAGGCTCGTCAAGTTTAACTCGAGTATTCTGCGTGTGCAACTGTTTTGCACCCGTTGTATTTGAACGTAGAGCCTATCACACCCGATCATCACGTGGTGTCTCAAAGACGAAGAACTTTCGCAACGGTGCATACTCAGGAGAACACTTCTTGATAATTTTAGTGAGAGATCATCTTATAATGCTACCGTCAATCAAAGCAAGATAAGATGCATAAAGGATAAACATCACATGCAATCAATATAAGTGATATGATATGGCCATCATCATCTTGTGCTTGTGATCTCCATCGCCGAAGCACCGTCATGATCACCATCGTCACCGCGCCGACACCTTGATCTCCATCATAGCATCGTTGTCGCCTCGCCAATCTTATGCTTCCACGACTATCACTACCGCTTAGTAATAAAGTAAAGCATTACATCGCGATTGCATTGCATACAATAAAGCGACAACCATATGGCTCCTGCCGATTGCCGATAACTCGGTTACAAAACATGATCATCTCATACAATAAAATATAGCATCACGTCTTGACCATATCACATCACAACATGCCCTGCAAAAACAAGTTAGACGTCCTCTACTTTGTTGTTGCAAGTTTTACGTGGCTGCTACGGGCTGAGCAAGAACCGTTCTTACCTACGCATCAAAACCACAACGATAGTTTGTCAAATAGACTCCGCTTTTAACCTTCTCAAGGACCGGCGTAGCACACTCGGTTCAACTAAAGTTGGAGAGACAGTCTTCCGCAAGCCATCTATGTGCAAAGCACGCCGAGGGAACCGGTCTCGCGTAAGCGTCACGCGTAAGGTTGGTCCGGATCGTCTCGTCCCAACAATACCGCTGAACCAAAGTATGACATCTTTGGTAGGCAGTATGACTTGTATCGTCCACAACTCACTTGTGTTCTACTCGTGCATATGACATCTACGCATAAAACCTGGCTCGGATGCCCTTTGTTGGGGAAACGCAGTAATTTCAAAAAATATCCTACGATCACGCAAGACCAAGTTGATCGCATAGCACCGAGAGGGCAGAGTCTCTGTCCACGTACCCACGTAGACCGAAAGCGGACGCGTTATAACAACGCGCTTGATGTAGTCAGACGTCTTCACGATCCGACCGATCCAAGTACCGAACGTCACGGCACCTCCGAAGTTACGCACACGCTCATTTCGATGACGATCCCGGACTCGATCCAAAGCAAAGTGTCGGGATGAGTTCCACAAGACGACGGCGCAGGACGATGTTGATGCTCCACCGACGCAGGCTTCGCCTTAAGCTCATGACGATATGACTTCTCCGTGGCAGGCTTCGCCTAAGCTCATGACGATATGACCGAGGTGGAATATGGTGGAAGGGGCACCGCACACGGCTAAGGAAAGATCCGTAGATCAACTTGTGTGTCTTGGGGTGCTCCCGCCCCGTGATATAAAGGAGCCAAGGGGAGGTGGCCGCCCAAGGGGGGCGCGCAAGGAGTCCTACTCCTCCGGGAGTAGGACTCCCTCCAATCCTAGTTGGATTAGGATTCCTGAGGGGAAAGAGAGAGAGGGGGCCGGCCCACCTTTCCTAGTCCTAATAGGACTAGGGGAAGGGGGGGGGCGCGTGGCCACCTAGGGCTGGCCCTCTCTCCTTTCCACTAAGGCCCACTATGGCCCATGTAGTTCCCGGGGGGTTCCGGTAACCTCCGGTACTCAGAATTTCGATTTCACTCGGAACCCTTCCGATGTCCAAATGTAGGCTTCCAATATATCAATCTTTATGTCTCGACCATTTCGAGACTCCTCGTCATGTCCGTGATCACATCCGGGACTCGAACAACCTTCGTGCATCAATACTTATAAACTCATTATGAACTGTCATCGAAGCGTTAAGCGTGCGGACCCTACGGGTTCGAGAACTATGTAGACATGACCTAGAACCATTCTCGGTCAATAACCAATAGCGGAACCTGGATGCCCATATTGGTTCCTACATATTCTACGAAGATCTTTATCGGTCAAACCGCATAACGACATACGTTGTTCCCTTTGTCATCGGTATGTTACTTACCCGAGATTCGATCGTCGGTATCCAATACCTAGTTCAATCTCGTTACGGTAAGTCTCTTTACTCGTTCCGTAATACATCATCTCACAACTAACTCATTAGTTGTAATGCTTGCAAGGCTTAAGTGATGTGCATTACCGAGAAGGCCTGGAGATACCTCTCCGACAATCGGAGTGACAAAACCTAATCTCGAAATACGCCAACCCAACAAGTACCTTTGGAGACACCTGTAGTACTCCTTTATAATCACCCAGTTACGTTGTGACGTTTGGTAGCACCAAAGTGTTCCTCCGTAAACGGGAGTTGCATAATCTCATAGTTATAGGAACATGTATGGGTCATGAAGAAAGCATTAACATACTAAACGATCAAGTGTTAAGCTAACGGAATGGGTCATGTCAATCAGATCATTCTACTAATGATGTGACCTTGTTAATCAAATAACAACTCCTTGTTCATGGTTAGGAAACATAACCATCTTTGATTAACAAGCTAGTCAAGTAGAGGCATACTAGTGACATACTGTTTTGTCTATGTATTCACACATGTATTATGTTTCCGGTTAATACAATTCTAGCATGAATAATAAACATTTATCATGATATAAGGAAATAAATAATAACTTTATTATTGCCTCTAGGGCATATTTCCTTCAGCATGGCCTTCAAGACGCACCTTCCGCGTGCTACACTTGTCTCCAGGAGGTGGACAATGTTGATCACATCCTTGCTCAGTGTGTCTATACCCGCGAGACTTGGCATCGCTGCTTTGATATACTAAACCTGCCCACCGCGGTAACAACGCCAGATGACTGCTTTCTGGAGTGGTGGATGACACAGAGACAAACTTTCCAAAAGGAGGATAAGCGTGGGTTCGACACTTTGGTTATCTGTGCCACGTGGTCGATGTGGAAGCAGCGGAATGCCCGGTTGTCTTCAACCGGATAGAGCAACAGTTAGACACGCAGGCCCTGGCGAACAACATCTTAGATGAAATAAAGGAGTAGAACTTGCTAGAGGCGGAGTAGGTGGTTTACAACGTTTTGTGAGAGTGTAGTTTCTTTTCTTGTTGTGACGTGGGTGGGCTAATGGTGGTGTTCGCAGTACTATCGGCTTTTTATAATCAAATTTCTCTCTTCTATAAAATTATGATGCGCAATTTGCGTACTCTTGAAAAAAGAAATCCTCTTATGAGAACCCGAGCATCATCGGTACAACCGCAACAACGATTAATTTGCCAAAAGAGGAGAGAAAAGATTTCGGCTCGGTTGCCTCATGCATTGCATGGCACGTTTGGCTGGAAAGTAACCGAAGAACTTTTGAAGACAAGAGCTGTGACCCGGTTGCAGTTTACCATCTGGTTTGTGATGATCTTCGCCTCTAGAGGGAGGCTTTTCCGGAGTAATTGTTAGTGTTTTGACAGGCTCTGGAAATGTGCATAGTTTGTGTCTCCCTCCTGTCTTTTTTGTGACCGTGTTTTTTCCTCTGTAAGCTGAACTTCTCAGCCCATTGTGCAGAGCTCGTGCAGTTTGCGGTCAAAAAAAGAGAGGGCATTGAGAGAAGAGAAGAAAAATACATCACCACAACAATTGCAGCAAAGGCGTGCGCACTTGCAGAGCCTATTTATCATTAGCAGAAGACCACACTAACACGATCTACAAAAACTAATCGATTCAATAATATGCCTAGCTAACAAAATATTTCTATCTAGGATTAATGAGGGCGGTAAACAAGCATCAGTTTGATTGTACAACTCTGTCGTCCTCGCTGCCACCCTCGTTGGCAACCTTCGCTTTCTCAGTGTCGTCAATGTCCTGCAGCTCGCGGCGAGACATGAACTTGACTGTGTCCTTCCTGAAGGTGAGGTAGACGACAGCAGCAACGTAGAGCAGCATCAGCGGGAACAAGGTGACGCCGACGAGGACGTTTGCGTAGGTCGGCAGCGAGTTGTGGAGGATCCAGCCAATCAATTTCGAGCTGAGGAAGTAGACGTTTATCCCGATGATGATGAATCCTAGCGTCCATGAGAACCCTACAATCTGTGTACACAGGTACATGGATGGATTCAGCGAACAAATTCCACACTTCCACAGCCAAAAATATAAACAATTAATGAAATTTATCGATCGGTAGTGCGTGTGCTTCCTTACATAGATGGAGTTGTTGCACTGTCCCATCTTGTTCCTGCTGCTGCTGAACTTGAGAAGCGGGATGAGAGCGAACGGTAGCTCAAATGATAGTATCATCTGCATGGATGGACGATAGCCAAGGCCAATATATATCATGCATCATGCAGTATTCAGGATGTTTAGCGATTCTGTGCTGTGGTGAAAACAGTGTACCTACCGATGCAATGATAATGAGACGACCGGCGCCACTGGAGCCTCCAATAATGGAGACAACCAAGCTGGGGACGATGGCGATGCTGCGGGTCATCAGGTTCCGCACCCATTTCTTCATCTTGATGTCCAGGAACCCCTGCATGATATATTGCCCGGCGTAGGTGCCAGTGATACTCGAGCTCTGCCCAGAGGCCAGGAGCGCCACACCATACACGATCGCGCTCGACCTGCCCAGCACGTTCTAGAACACAACAACAATAAGAATCAGTCTTTCATAAACCACCATCGATCATGTACAGTTCACAAACCGAAGTCAGTGGTCAACACATTTCACAAACCTTGAGTAGGAAGGAAGATGAGTCCAGTGTGAGGTCACCACACTTTGCGGCGTCCTCCGGTGAGAGGTTGCCCGCATTACAGACAGTCCCAGAGACAGAGATGATTGCGATGTTGACGAGAAGAGCCACGAACAGCGCAATGCCGCTCTCGAAGAGGAAGAACCTGCAAGCATCGTTCATTCCTCTTACTGATGCCGGCGTGTCCCTTGACAGCACCAGGGCAGAGTGCAGGAATAGGTTGTGCCTGGAATAGATTCATTACCGTGAATTAATGTTCACATGTAAAATGCAACAGCCAACCAAAAAAAAAACAGGTATGGCAAATGGCAGTTAAATTCTGTACGACTTACGGCATTACAAGAGCCCCTAGGAGCGCAATGGCGTCGGCGGTGGCACTGGACCCGTTGAGCCTGGGTATGAATAGCCCCTTCAGCACCTCCTTTGCCGGAGGCTTCACGATGCTCATCTCCACGAAGAAGCATGCCGCCATGACGAACACCAGCAGTGCAACCAAAAACTCCAGCTTCCGTACCTGGCCACACATAAGAACAACATATATATCATGGGGCTCACTGCTACGCGCGTTCAGATAATCATTTCATTTCGGTTAAGGGATGATCGTAGCTGGTTACCCCATATCTTTGGAGGCCGAGAAGAAGCAGTGTACTAGAGCCAGCAATGAGAACCCCTATCCATACGGGGATGTTGAACAAGAGGTTGAAAGCGAATGCCGTTCCTATCACTGCAAATCACAAATATAAACATCAGAGTTAAACGCAGATTTGTTTTTGTTGTTTTCTACCACCTCCGTCCCATAATGTAAGACGTTTTTTGACTCTAGTGTAGTGTCAAAAAAACGTCTTACATTATGGGACGGAGGGAGTACTTTGGAGTATATAAAATGCAGCGGTTCAAACCTTCTGGGATATCTGCAGCAATCACAGCCACCTCTGCAAGTAACCATAAGCAGATCTTGACCCATACTGGATACTCTGACTTGCACAGCTCGGCGAGGTGTCTCCCTGTTTTAGTTGATGTCCATCGACACAAATCTAATTAGTTTGGTGTATCATGTGCATGACAAAACGAGTGTCACATATACTATACATGCGTCTTACTTACCTGTCACCACGCCAAGATTAGCTGATAGCGACTGTATAATTAGCGCGAAGACGAGGCCGATTAGAATCACCCAAAGGAGCTGCATGCGATCGAAACAGGGAAGGAAGCAAAAAAAAAATTAGTTTCTACGGTGACTGACCGGCGAGCAAAATGCAATGCAGAACGAACAAATGCTCAACACGTACGTACCTCGTATCTGTGGTTGGCGCCGGCTTGGAGATCCGTTTCCACTGTTTCAGTTTGGAACGCGTGAGCAGATATGTACTGGAATCATACTATGTGTGTTGTGACTGAGAGAGATTTATGGAGAAGAGAGGATTACAGTTTCCAGGATCGAGGTAGGCCAAGGAGACCATGAAGCCTGGTCCAATGTGGCGCAGGAACCGTTTCCATGCAGGATCCTGCGAGTTGACACCAGAACCATCTCCTCTCAGGCCCGCGACGGCCTCGATGTCGACTTCTTCCTTGCCGGAGACCGCCCGTGTCTCCCTGTTATGTTCCATTTTCTAGCTGCAAAATTGCATTGCATTGGATTAAAAGAATTGCTTCAAAATCGTTGTAGATTAAATCTGGATGATACAGAAAGGTAGGACTTGATTTACGAAAAGAAAATCTACGCACGAACAGCCGGGGGCTAGAGGGCTCGCTAGGGTCGACGGCAGTGGCGGCGCATCGAGCCAAAGCAGTGAAGTCTGAACTAGTGGACGGCAATGCGCGGCGCCACTGATAGAGGCGGCGGCGCTTGGCGACTAACAGGGGAGCGCGCTAACAGAGAGGCAAGTGCACGAGGCCGGAGTACTCAACCGTGCGACGATCGCCGGAGAAGTATCGACGACTGACGCCCTGCACTCCGGCCGGCCGCGTGACGCGCTAAAAGATCAGAAATAAGAGAGCGAGGGCACTGGCCGGAGGAGAAACCCCTGGAACTCCGATCTAAGGAACAAGACTCACCAATGCCCGGTGGAGGTGGAGGAGTGGAGGGCGCGAGGTCTTCTTCTTGTGGTGCTTGCTCGATCGATGGTAGTCTGTTTGGAAACACCTGAGATCCAACTCGTCGATGGATCGCTGGTTCGCCGCGACTGCGACTTATATAGCATGTCGCTAGGCGCCGCCGTACAGTCGCCGCGCAACGGTTTTGTGGGAGACTGTGGCGGATACCCCGGGCTCGCGCCGCCGCGGGCGCGCCCATGGCCGGCGCGTGGGCGGCACGCGCCTCGGGTGCCGTGAGACGATGACATGTCGAAAGCGATGCCACGCGCACGTGACCGCACGCGGGTGGCCGCGTCCCGTGATGTACGGGCGTCTCGTCGCAGGCGTTCGATCGGGCCGGGTGCATGCGTTGCATGAAAATGGCACGGTGTCGCTTTTTTCACAGTATGACGTGTCCTTTTGTCACGCAATTTCCTATTGGGCGCACGCTGGGTCAAAATGTCGACCCTTCGAGCGATGTAGCGATTACCTGGGCCCGCCCATTAACGTGTTGAAGCATTTCCCGTTTTGGGATCCTTCTACAGTTTCCCAGACGGTTTTTCTGGTTGTGGGAACTTTCTAGAAGGTTCCTTCACAGGTTTTACTGGTTTTTTTTCGTCTTTCTATTATTTTTACTTTCTTTTTCTATTTCTGTTTTTTTTCAAGTTTATTTTTCATTGTTTTAAGAGTTCAAGTTTTGAAAATAGTTTGGGAACTTAAAAAAATGTTCGTGATTTTACAAAACGTTCAATATTTTTAAGAATGCTCTTGTTTTTTAAAAAATAAATTCAAAAAACGTTTTGCAATTTTGAAGAACGGTTCAGGAATTTTAAAAAATGTTCCTATTTTCAAAACTTGGTCGGAGTGTTTTTTTTAATTGCTCAGAATATTTTTTATCAAATTTGTCAGAACTTTTCACATAATGACCGGGATTTCAAAGAATGTTCCTGTTTTCAAAACTTGCTCACAAATTCAAAAAGTGTTCTCGTTTTCAAAAAAAAAAATTGTACACATATTCAAAAAATGTTTGCATTTCAAATTTGTTTGGGATTTTCATAATTCTTCTTCATTTCAAAATTTGTTCTAAAAGTTCAAAATATGTTCTTTATTCTAAAATATTGTTCACAAATTCAAAAAATGTTCCTATTTACAAAAAAGTTTGAAAACTCGCCTTTCAAACACAAGAACATGCTTCTATCTATTCTTTTCCTTTTATATTTATTTTTAATTTTCAAGTGTATTCTTATTTTTTCTAAAGTTCATGTTTTGAAAATTGTTCAGAAACTAAAAAAATGTTAATTCTTTGTAAAAATAGTCGTGTTTTCAAAGATTGTTCAGAAATTCAAATATGTTCATATTTTCAAAAACTAATCCAGGAATTTAAAGAAATGTTCTCATTTTTCAAAATTGTTCGGCATTTCAAAAAATATTTATGTTTTGAAAAAATTGTTCACAAATTTGAGAAAGTGTTCTTGTTTCCAAGAACTATATCACATATTCCAAAATTGTTCGCGTTTCAAATTTCTTTGGGATGTTTAGAATTCTTCTCCATTTCAAAATTTGTTCTAAAAATTCAAAATATGTTCTTTATTCTCAAATTTTGTGCACAAATTCGAAAAATGTTCATGTTCACAAAAAGATCGAAAATTCACCTTTTTAAATTTTGTTTTGAAATACGAACATGCTTTTAACTTTTCTTTTCCTTTTCTGGTTCTTCTTCACTTTTCAAGTATATTCTTATTTTTTTATGAGTTCATGTTTCAAAAATTGTTCAGAAACTTAAAGAATGTTCGTGCTTTTAAAAATGTTAAATGTTTTAAAAATAGTCATGTTTTAAAAAATTGTTCATAAATTCATCGCATTTTCAAAATTGTTTGGCATTTCAAAAAAATGTTTCTGTTTACAAAAATTGTTCACAAATTTCAAAAAAAATCTTGTTTTCAAATATGTTCAAATATTTTGAAAGTTGTTTCTGTTTTTAAATTTTGTAGATAAATTAAAATAAT
Source organism: Aegilops bicornis (assembly GCA_021605145.1). NCBI lineage: Eukaryota > Viridiplantae > Streptophyta > Magnoliopsida > Poales > Poaceae > Aegilops > Aegilops bicornis. Next base: position 551,136,883 of record CM038675.1, on the reverse strand, counting down.
GTGCGCGTTTTCGAAAAATGTTTGAAGGTTTAGAAAAAATGTTTTGGTTTCAATGTTTTGTTCACCTAAATAAAAATGTTCACATTTCCAAAATTTATTCAGGATTTTCCAATTGTTCTCAGTTTAAAAATTTTCTTCTGAATCTAAAACGTTGTCCCCATTTTCAAATTTTGCTCACCAACTCAAAAAATGTTCACGTTTTCCAAGCATGTTCAGGAATTTTGAAAAATGTTCACACTTTCAAAAATGTGCTGTAACTTTAAAAAATGTTTAACTTCTAAATGTGTTCCTCTATTGTCTGTTCTTAAAGTTTCGTGCTAACCATTGGCCATCTGGAGGCTTCCGCTCAACTGGCTAGCTGCATGTGGTTAGAGGCGCGAGGTCGCGTGTTCGCGTCCTTCGAGCGCTATCACTTCTCTGTATTTTTGCGTCGTAAAGTTTACCGTTCAACTTAATTCGGTTGTAGTGGGCCGGTCGGGACCTCCTGTGCGCCACGCGCTCCATTTCCCGCAATAAGCGACGTATAGGAGCTTCCTTTTGTCACAACCTTCCTGAGGAAAGCCAAGCAGGCCATGACGACTGTAAGGTAGTTCGCAAGAGCCCACTAAAAGCGTTGTCAGAGACAGCCTGGTGCAGCAGGCATGGCATTGTTAATCCACATGGGGCTATATATCTTCTTTCTCGAATGTGCACAAGTGCGCGTATCATATATTAAAGGAGAAAGGGGAAAGAGCCCCTCCACATTTTACTTACATGATGTGGCTGTAGAAGGTCACACCCCACCCCACACTCCATGCAAAACAGGACTACTCACCCTGATCCCATGCAAGCGCCACCTTGAAGAAGACCTCCAGCTCTCCTAGCTCGCAACAAGCCTACTAGCTGCCAGTCCTTACATACCCATGCAATCCGCTGTAGAACCTTGAGAAGGCAAAGCGATACTCCATCAAAGACGATGGTGTTTCTGTCTTTCCAATCTCCCACATGGTTAGAAGGCAAATTTAGCGTTCAACTTAATTCAGTTGTAGTGGGCCGGCCGGGACCTCTGTGCGGCACGTGCTCCATTTGCCACAATAAGCGACGTATAGGAGCTTCCTTTTGTCACAACCTTCCCGAGGAAAGCCAAGCGGGCCATGAAGATTGTAAGGAAGTTCGCGAGAGCCCACTAAAAGCGTTGTCAGGCACAACCTGGTGTAGCAGGCATGGCATGGTTAATCCACATGGGGCTATATATCTTTTTTCGAATGTGCACAAGTATGTGTATCATATATTAAAGGAGAAAGGGGAAAGAGCCTGATGCGGAGCATCCTTCGGTCATCCCCATGGACCTTCCATCAACTATCCAAGCTCCAAGTGGACCCATGACAAGAGCAAGAGCTCGTGCTATTCAATCCGAGGTGACATCACTCCTATTCGATTTCCCCTTTTCTTCCAGTGAGACATGGCTACTACCTAAGTCCGAGACGCTATGCGTGATCAGGTACAACGTTCAAGCCAAGGAACCAGGAGCTGAAGAAGAAACGACAGGCGTCAACTCTCTGGACAGCCCGGAACTTCCGGCCACAGCCCGGAACTTCCGGCCCTCCCGGAGCTTCCGGCCTCCGACGACATCGACCAGCCCGGACGTGCCAACTATCTGGTTAGCCCGGAACCTGCCCGGAACCCGTCCCGGACCTTCCGGCCCCCGGAAGCTAGCCCAGCTCCACCCGCACCAACTCTCTTCTTAAGCCGGACCCTGCCCGGACCTTCCGTCGCCCGGAACTTCCGGCCCTGCCTGCGCGCAGCCTCTTGGGCCGAGGCCCGTGTACCCTTTCGCCCCGTAAACTATATATACTCCCCCACTTCCTCCTAGTTAGGGTTAGCATTGGTTTAGCTCATATTTCGTGTGAGAGCCCTTGCTCATCCACTTGGTTACCTTCTCCTCGAAGATCGCGCCTCCTCGGAGAAGATCCTTCCAAGGGATTCAAGACCCCCTCTAAGGTGGACCCCATCAAGACCTCCCCACGGAGAAGAACGGCTACTCGTGTATCTTTCCTTTGTTGATTTCGAATCTTGTGCTACCTTATGTGTTCGGTGATCTAGCCCTTGTGTAATCGAACTTGTCAGTTTAGTGTTCCTCTTGTGTGTTTTTCCTTGTGTTCTTCCGCCCGTTCGTCGTGTTTTTCCCGTAGGATCCCCTCCAAACGTGAAAGATCTCCGATTAGGGTTCCGCCCTACATCATCTTGGTATCATGAGCCACATTGATCACGTTTTTGGAGCCCCTACCCCGTGTTTTCTAGCTTGATTTTGTTGTTTTCGTCCTAAATCTGAAAATCCCCACCAAAAATAGCCCCAATTTTTTTTTGTGATTTGTTGGTGTGATGAAGTTTTGTTGGATTTGATCCACGGATTTGTTTTGCTTCGAGTGGATCTAGCTTCCCCTACCTTCTTCCCTTCTAACTTCTTCTTTTTCCCCTCAGGATTTGGTTTTTGCCCCCAATTTTTCCGCCCAAACCCTCGATCCCGAAGTCCCTGTTCTTGGCAGAATCGCGACCACCGGAACTTCCGGCCCAGCCCGGAACTTCCGGCCCCCCCGGACCTTCCGGCCCGGCCCGGAACTTCTGGCCCGGCCCGGAACTTCCGGACCCCGGACTTTCCGTCTTGCCCGGAACTTCCGGCCTAGACAGAAAGGTCGCGCATCTTCGGCGACTCCCTCTTCTTCGGCAACTCCGACCACGGTGCAGATGCATCTTCGCCAACGTACTGAAGACCGTGCATCATATCATCGTCCACATTCGCATCAGTTTGGAACCTTTAACCGTAAGCAAGGACGGTAATCTCGACGACATCTTTGTCCAAACCTTGCCATTGCATTGATAAACATCATAGCCATCTTTTGCGTTGCTTACCCTTCGAGACTAGCCATTGAGTATTGCAGTAACGTGACTTGTGCACATTAGTGATCATACTCCATAGCATACATACCATACCACCGTGGTGCATATCTTGGGATCCATTTGTGTGTCACAAAGTTGTCATCACACACACAATTGCTATCTTGGTTTGTGAAGTATTGCATGAGAAAAGAGCTCAAAAGTGAAAGAGCCACCCAAGCTTTTAAGCAAAGAGGAAAGATAAGCAAAGAGCTTTGAGCAAGAACCATAGCATCATATTACATTAAGATTGTCATATTGGATCATCTTGGATCATAGCATCGAAATACCATACATATAGCATACTTGGGATAGAGATCGTTGCATTTTGCCTAGTAGGTTGTGCACAAGTTCCGTATCCGCCTATTGTGCAATCGTTCTAGCGTCTCTCTAGTATTGTGCAACAAGAGCATTTTCGTGGATTCCACATTTTGGCTCACTTTTGGTTTGCACAATCCCACTTATCTATTTGCGTGTGTGTTTCCGTGTACACCTACTTGCTTGGTCAACTTGTTGCATTTGCAAATTTGTGAATCTTTTCCAACATTATTAAAGCTCACTTACAATTGCAACAAAATTTGTGCCACCATCCTCACCAAGCTCCACCATAAGCTTTTATTTGTGTAGGTGTGAGAACCGACAAGGATTGGTACCAATAGTGCTATTTCATTGTCCGCATTTGAGTGAACTTGATTCATCATCAACATTGGTCAAAGGTACATTGGTATAAGTTCTTCTCCTTCTACCACTCACATATTTTGCTTGGAATGATGGATAGGCCAAGTACTTCTACCAACCCTCTAATCCTCGAGCAAGACGACGACATGTCTTCATACGACACCAAGAGCCACCTCTTTAGTGCACAACGAGCGTTGCACCAAGAGCAACAAGCAATGAGCGACCGCATCGACAACCTCGCCACCGACTTGCGACTCTCTGAGCAACGTATAAGAGACTACTTCGATAACAAGTTCGACGCTCACAAGCAAGAGAATGATGCAAGAATGGACGAGATCCGCGCCTTGATGAGGAACCGACATCATTCCACTTCTTCATCATCAAGATGGAGCCGCTTGAGTCGACACTCCGACGACACCTTCTACGACTCAAGTACACCGCCATCGAACACTCTTCGATGAGCAGCGCGTCAATACCGTCATGCATCTCGCAACCCGCTACATGACAAGCATTCACAAGAGCAAGTCGATAAGCAAGTCCCTCGTCATCAATCAAACCAAGCCGCTTTTGCCCAAGCTCAAGAACGACAACGACTACGGCGCCAAGAGGAAGAACGAGCGCGTCTACACCAAGATGAACAAGACGCCGAGGCTCAACGTCTTCAACAACAACAACGAGAAGCGCAAGCCCTTGAGGCGCAACGTGCCCTTCAAGAATCAAGTCGAGCCATCGCCAACCGCAATCGCGAACGTCGCAATCAAGAGGAAGCCCTTCGAGAAGAAATCCAAGAGAGGAACTACCAACCACGTGTGCAACGTCAAGTTCCTCAAGCTCCTCCACAAGCTCGTCAAGCTCCTCCTCAACCTCAAGTTCAACAAGAGCAAGTTGATCATGGACTTCTCCCACACCAAGAGCAACATGAAGATGATTGTCATCCCCGTCAAGGGCGTCATCATCACCATCGCCAACAACACAATGAAGAGCAACGATATGGAAAGCTCAAATTCACCATGCCCAAGTTCAATGGAAGCAATGACCTCAAGAATACCTCTCATGGGCATTGAAGGTCGACAAAATCTTTCGTTTGCACAACTATGAGGAAGAGAAGAAGATCGCTATGGCATCACTTGAGTTCCAAGACTATGTGCTCATATGGTGGGAACAAATCATTGAGCGACGACAATCAAGAGGTGAACCTCCAATCACCACTTGGGCTCAAATGAAAGATGTCATGAGAGCACGTTTTGTGCCAACCTACTACAACCACGACCTCTTCAAGAAACTCCAACTCCTCCAGCAAGGAACAAAGAGTGTTGAAGAATACTACAAGGAAATGGAGATAGCCATGATTCGAGCCAATGTGAAGGAAGATGATGAGCAAACTATGGCACGTTTCTTGAATGGACTCAATCATCCCATCAAGAAGATCACCGACTTCCAACCGTACTCCACCCTCATTGAGCTCGTACATCAAGCTACAAAGGCGGAACGTCAAGTGCAAGATGACTTCAAGTCGCCAAGTACTCGGCCCAAGACCTACGGCTTCTCCAACAACCAAGCTTCAACACCTCCTCCAACATCTACATCAACCAAACCTTCTACAAGCAATGACGACAAGTCAAGTTACAAGAAAACTTCGGCAAGTTCAAGTCGTCTTCCTCCTACTACAAGCAACTTCAAGCCGCGTGCTTCGTCATCTACTACAAACGATGAGACCATCAAGACAAGCTCCTTCAAGTGTTTCACTTGCGGCAGCCGAGGCCACAAGTCCTTTGAGTGCACAAACAAGCGCAGCATGATCTTCAACGACGACGGCACCTACGACTCCATGAGTGAAGGAGAAATGGAAGCCCTGGAGCAAGTGTCCATGCACCGACAAGTGAACAATGAAGAAAAATATGATCAAGTCTTTTGTGATGAGGATTCGAGCCCCACTCTCGTTGTCTCCAAGGTCTTGACTCTTCAACATCAACAAGAAGAAGACCAACGATGCCACATCTTCCACACAAAGGCTGGCATCAATGGAAGGTCCGTCAAGGTCATCATCGATGGAGGTAGTTGCCACAACTTGGCAAGTGAAGAACTATGCACCAAGCTTCAATTGGTCAAGAGGATGCACCCGCACCCATACAAGGTTACATGGCTAAGTGACTCCGGCACTATACGAATCGAGCATACGGTCCAAGTCTCCTTCAAAATTGGTGCATATGAGGACACTTTGGAGTGTGATGTGGTCCCAATGACCGTTTGCCACCTCCTTCTTGGTCGACCATGGCAATGGACCGTGGTGTCTTCCACAATGGGCGTACCAATCACTATAGCTTCAAGATGAAAGGGAAGGAATACGTGCTACGACCTATGTCTCCTAGTCAAGTGTTAGCCGACAAGCAAGTCACCCATCATGGAGAAAAGAGTGAGAAAGTGATCCACCAAAAAGTGAGTGAGAGCCACAAGCCAAACTTGAGCCCCTCTTCGCCTAGAGAGAAAAACCTCATCCTATTTTCCACCAAAAGTGAGATGAGAGAAGTGTGTGAGAACCCATCTAGTGTGATGCACTTTGTCCTTGTGTGCAAGGATGGAGAGCCAACAACTAACACCTCTCATGAGCTACCTTTAGTGTTTAAATCTCTTTTGCAGGAATTCCAAGATGTTTTCCCCGATGAGCTACCTCCGGGTCTACCTCCTCTTAGAGGCATTGAGCATCGAATCAACCTCATCCTGGAGCACCTCTACCAAATAAATCTCCATACCGAGTCAATCCCGAAGAAACCAAAGAGATTCAACGACAAGTACAACAACTCATTGACAACGGTCATGTACGTGAAAGCCTAAGCCCTTGTGCCGTTCCCGTTATACTTGTGCCTAAAACCGATGGAAGTTTCCGCTTGTGTTCCGATTGTAGACCTATAAATGCTATTACCGTTCGCTATAGGCATCCCATTCCTCGCTTAGATGATATGCTTGATGAACTTAGTGGAGCCAACTTTTTCTCAAAAATTGATCTTAAAAGTGGCTATTATCAAATCCGCATTCACTAAGGTGATGAATGGAAAACTGCTTTCAAAACCAAATTTGGCTTATATGAGTGGTTAGTTATTCCTATGGGTCTATCGGAGGCTCCCGGTACTTTCGTGCGCCTTATGCATTATGAGCTTCGGCCTTATATTGGAGTTTTTGTTGTGGTTTACTTCGATGATATTCTTGTGTTTAGCAAAACCATGAAAGAACATCTTAATCATCTTAGGGCTGTTTTTGCAAACCCTTCGCAAGGAAAGTCTTTATGCAAACATGAAAAAAATGCACATTTGGTGTTGACAAAGTGGTTTTCTTGGGTTTTGTTGTATCCTCAAAGGGTGTCCATGTTGATGAATCTAAGATTGAAGCAATTAAAACTTGGCCCCAACCCACCAATTTGCAACAAGTGCGTAGCTTTCTAGGTCTTATGGGTTTTTATCGCCGCTTTGTGAAAAACTTTAGCACAATTGCCGCTCCTTTGCATGCCTTGAGTAAGAAGAATACTCCTTTTGTTTGGGGATCTTTGCAATCCACCGCTTTTGATGAGCTCAAGTCTTTGCTTACTCATGCTCCGATTCTTGCTTTGCCCAATTTTGACAAAACTTTTGAGGTTCATTGTGATGCAAGTGGTACCGGAATTGGCGGAGTTTTAATGCAAGAAAAACGAGCAATTGCATATTTTAGTGAAAAACTCTCCGGTGCTCAACTTAACTATCCCATCTATGACAAGGAATTATATGCTATAGTGCGTGTGCTACATGTTTGGGAACATTACCTTAGACCTCATGAGTTTGTCATCCATACCGATCATGAAACGCTTAAGTACTTAAAAGGTCAAACTAAGTTGAACAAGCGTCATGCCAAATGGAGTGAATTTATTGAATCTTTTCCTTATGTCATCAAGTACATTAAGGGTAAGGAAAATGTAGTTGCCGATGCACTTTCTCGCATATGCACGCTTGTCACTAAACTTGAGTTGAATGTTATAGGCTTTGAGCACATAAAAGACTTGTATGCTAACGACCCATCTTTTGCTATTCCTTATGCTAAGTGTTCGACGCATACTTCTTGGGAACAATATTACATCAAGGATGGTTATCTTATGAGAGCTAACAAACTATGCATTCCCGAGTCTTCTCTTAGTTTACTCCTTTTGCAAGAGGCTCATGGAGGCGGACTCATGGGACACTTTGGACGCGACAAGACATTCGCCATGCTCTCCAAGAAGTACTTTTGGCCCAAGATGTTCCGCGACGTCTCACGCTTCACCAACCGATGCTCTACATGTCGCAAAGCTAAGTCTAAAGCTCAATCTCATGGTCTTTACATGCCTCTTCCTATTCCTTATCAACCTTGGGAAGACATTAGCATGGAGTTTGTACTTGGTTTGCCTAGAACTCAAAATGGAAAGGATTCCGTGTTTGTTGTTGTGGATAGATTTTCTAAGATGGCACATTTCATTCCTTGCAACAAGATAGACGATGCTTCACACATTGCAAATCTCTTTTGTAGGGAAATCTTGCGACTCCATGGAGTACCAAAGACAATCGTCTCCGATCGTGACGTCAAGTTCTTGAGTTACTTTTGGAAGACCCCATGCGCCAAGCTCGGAATCAAGCTCTTGTTCTCATCCGCATACCATCCTCAAACCGACGGCCAAACGGAGGTGACGAACCGCACACTCTCCACTCTACTTCGTGTCTTGATCAAGAAGAACATCAAGGAGTGGGAGGCATGTCTACCCATCGCCGAAATGCGCCTACAATCGCGCAAGAAGACACTCGACTACCGGCAAGTCCCCTTTGAGGTCGTCTACGGCTTCAACCCATTGTCACCATTGGACATTCTACCACTTCCTCTACAAGAGTGCACCAACATGGATGCGAGTGCATGGGCAAGCTACATCAAGAAGATGCATGAGGATACAAGGCACACAATCGAGCGTCAAGTAAAACGAATAGCGACCAAGCTCAACGTCAACAAGCAACCCATGGTCTTCAACATTGGTGATCTAGTGTGGCTACACCTTCGCAAGGACCGCTTCCCCAACGAACGCAAGTCCAAGCTTCTCCCTCGAGCTGATGGACCTTTCAAGGTGCTAGCACGCTACAACGACAACGCCTACAAGATCGACCTACCACGAGACAAGTACAATGTGAGCGACATCTTCAACGTCAAGGACCTCGCGCCGTACCATGGTGATAAAGATTTTGATCCGAGGTCGGATCTTTCACAAGGGGGGGGGGGAGATGATGCAGAGCATCCTTCGGTTATCCCGTTGGACCTTCCATCAACTATCCAAGCTCCAAGTGGACCCATGACAAGAGCAAGAGCTCGTGCTATTCAATCCGAGGTGACATCACTCCTATTCGATTTCCCCTTTTCTTCCAGTGAGACATGGCTACTACCTAAGTCCGAGACGCTATGCGTGATCAGGTACAACGTTCAAGCCAAGGAACCAGGAGCTGGAGAAGAAATGATAGGCGTCAACTCTCTGGACAGCCCGGAACATCCGGCCACAGCCCAGAACTTCCGGCCCGCCCGGAGCTTCCGGCCTCCGACGACATCGACCAGCCCGGACGTGCCAACTATATGGTTAGCCCGGAACCTGCCCGGAACCCGTCCCGGACCTTCCGGCCCGCCCGGACCTTCCGGCCCCCGGAAGCCAGCCCAGCTCCACCCGTGCCAACTCTCTGATTAAGCCGGACCCTGCCCGGACCTTCCGTCGCCCAGAACTTCCGGCCCTGCCTGCGCGCAGCCTCTTGGGCCGAGGCCCATGTACCCTTTCGCCCCGTAAACTATATATACTCCCCCACTTCCTCCTAGTTAGGGTTAGCATTGGTTTAGCTCATATTTCGTGTGAGAGCCCTTGCTCATCCACTTGGTTACCTTCTCCTCGGAGATCGCGCCTCCTCGGAGAAGATCCTTCCAAGGGATTCAAGACCCCCTCTAGGGTGGACCCCATCAAGACCTCCCCACGGAGAAGAACGTCTACTCGTGTATCTTTCCTTTGTTGATTTCGAATCTTGTGCTACCTTATGTGTTCGGTGATCTAGCCCTTGTGTAATCGAAACTTGTCGGTTTAGTGTTCCTCTTGTGTGTTTTTCCTTGTGTTCTTCTGCCCGCTCGTCGTGTTTTCCCCGTAGGATCCCCTCCAAACATGAAAGATCTCCGATTAGGGTTCCGCCCTACATCAGAGCCCCTCCACATTTTACTTACACGATGTGGCTACAGATGGTTACACCCTACCCCCCCATTGTCTCCACCCCGTAGGAACTATGAGATCACCCCAAGGACGCTCTCGGCGTCCAGGGGTTCACACTCCATACAAAACAGGACTACTCGCCCTGATCCCATGCAAGCGCCACCCTGAAGAAGACCTCCAGCTCTCCTACCTCGCAACAAGCCTGCTAGCTGTCAGTCCTTACATACCCATGCAATCCGCCGTAGGACCTTGAGAAGGCAAGGCGGTACTCCGTCAAAGACGATGGCGTTACTGTGTTTCCAATCTCCCACATGGCGAGAAAGTAAATTTAGCGTTCAACTTAATTCGGTTGTAGTGGGCCGGCCGGGACCCCTGTGCGACACGCGCTCCATTTGCCGCAGTAAGCGGTGTATAGGAGCTCCCTTTTGTCATAACCTTCCTGAGGAAAGCCAAGCGGGCCATGAAGACTGTAAGGAAGTTCGCGAGAGCCAAATAAAAGCGTTGTCAGGGACAACCTAGTGCAGTAGGCATGGCATGGTTAATCCACAGGGGGCTATATATCTTTTTTTCTCAAATATGCACAAGTGTGTGTATCATATATTAAAGGAGAAAGGGGGAAAGAGCCCCTCCACATTTTACTTACATGATGTGGCTATAGACGGTCACACCCCACCCCACACTCCATACAAAATAGGACTACTCGCCCTGATCCCATGCAAGCGCCACCCTGAAGAAGACCTCCAGCTGTCCTTTGCAACAAGCCTGCTAGCTGCTAGTCCTTACATACCCATGCAATCCGCCGTACAACCTTTAGAAGGCAAGGCGTTACTTCGTCCAAGATGATGGTGTTTCTGTGTTTCCAATCTCCCACATGGCTAGAAGGCAAATTTAGCGTTCAACTTAATTCGGTTGTAGTGGGCCGGCCATGACCCTTGTGCGGCACGTTCTCCATTTGCCGCAATAAGCGGCGTATAGGAGCTCCCTTTTGTCACAACCTTCCTAAGGAAAGCCAAGCGGGCCATGAAGACTGTAAGGAAGTTCGCGAGAGCCCACTAAAAGCATTGTCAGGGATAGCCTAGTGCAGTAGGCATGGCATGGTTAATCCACAGGGGGTTATATATCTTTTTCTCGACTATGCACAAGTGTGTGTATCATATATTAAAGGAGAAAGGGGGGAAACGTGAAAGGATCAATATAGTTGACTAGAGAGGGGGTGAATAGGCAACTAACAATTTTTAGCTTTTCTTTACCAATTTAAACTTTGCATCAAAGTAGGTTGTCGAGATATGCAACTAGGTGAGCAACCTATATGATGCAACAACAACAAGCACACAAGCACGCAAGGGATACAACACAATATAAGCTGGCACAAGTAAAGGTAAGAGATAACCAAAAGTGGAGCCGGTGGAGACGAGGATGTGTTACCGAAGTTCCTTCCCTTTGAGAGGAAGTACATCTTTGTTGGAGCGGTGTGGAGGCACAATGCTCCCCAAGAAGCCACTAGGGCCATAGTATTCTCCTCACGCCCTCACACAATGCGAGATGCCGTGATTCCACTATTGGTGCCCTTGGAGGCGACGACCGAACCTTTACAAACAAGGTGGCTATCTCCACAACTCAATTGGAGGCTCCCAACGATACCACGGAGCTTCACCACAATGGAATGTGGCTCCGAGGTGACCTCAACAGTCTAGGGTGCTCAAACACCCAAGAGTAACAAGATCATGAAGGATTAGTGGGGGGAATCAAATTTCTCTAGGTGGAAGTGTAGATCCGGGCCTTCTCAACCAATCCCTAAAGAATCAACAAGTTTGATTGGCTAGGGAGAGAGATCGGGCGAAAATGAGCTTTGGAGCCACAATGGAGCTTGGGGGAAAAGAGGTAGGTTAACTTGGAGAAGAAGACCTCCTTATATAGTGGGGGAACCAATACAACCGTTACCCCCCTCTTCAGCTCGCATAGAGCAGTACTACTGCTCAGTAGAATGGTACTACCGCTGGTCGCAGCGGTACTACCGCATAGACTGAGCGTAGTAGAAGCAGAGGGAGAATGAGAGAGAGAGAGAGAGAGGGTATGGGGGGAACTAGTAGCGGTGGTAGCCGTGGTATGACCGCGTATGGGCGGTACTACCGCTGCTACTGCCTCTACTACTGCCGCACAACCCGACACGAGAAAATGCATCCTCGAATCGAGGCGGTAGCGTTGCCGAACCAGGACGGTACTGCCGCCTATGTCCTGAAGCGGTACTACCACTGTAAACAGTGGTACTGCCGCTTGAGGACCATAGGCGGTACTACCGCTTTGGCGGTGGTACTACCATTTTCTCCTCACAGTGTCCACTTCTGTTAAAACAGCAACCTCCAAGGTGAGGAAAGGAGCTGGGGATGCAAAGAAGACGTGTACATGTTGATTCCACCCTAGCCTTTCCAATGCGGGACACCCTCTTGATAGTACGGTGACTCCTATGACTCAAGTCGACCAAACCGAAACGCAGGAGACTACACCATCTTCACATAAAGCTCCGAGGGGAACCGAATCGTCTTGTGCCTAGACATGAGATATCTAAAATGCTCAATGCACACGATTAGTCTGCAAAAGCATTGTCATCAATCACCAAAACCACTTAGGGAGAAATATGCCCTTACAATCTCCCCCTTTTTTGTGGACTGATGACAATACGGGATTTGCACATAGGGATATAAAATGAAACATAAGCAAACCCAACATCTATAAAATATAGACAGGCTCCCCCTAGATGTGTGCATTTTATAGAGATGCTTTGGACTGCACGACACACATACTAGGATCAATACTCCCCCTATATTTTTTAAACGAGGCAAACCTTGGAACAATGAATGACACTAAGCATGGAAGCAAGGTAACGTAGTGAACATGAAGTAAAGGGCACAAGATAGTATAAGCTCATAATCTACTAAACATACTAGACAATAAGATAAGACAATAAGATAAGCCGAGGACATATGTCTTACACCATATGATAGTCTCCTAGACTCACACGAACACAACCACACACCAGCAAGCCAAAGCAACGAAGGTTCAATAACACGAAAGCAAAGTGAAACACAAGACTCGCAAATCCTACACTCTCTCCCCCTTTGGCATCAAGACACCAAAAAGGCAGAGAGGACACCTACGACACAGGTGATGGAAGTACTCCAAGGCATCACCAGTTATGTTCCTCCTCCTCAGACTCCTCAGCTGCACGGGATGTAGATGGAACTCCAGTCTCCTCCTCTGACTCACTCCACCGGCAGTGTTGTCTGGTCCACTACTCCTCATCTGTGATCCTCTCCTTAGAGCCATCCTGGACCTCAAGGCCAACCTGTCGGGATGATGAGCCATCTTGGCGTTCACATGAGCCCGGTACCGTCCCTTGGCCTACATGCAGAACATGGCCTTCATCTTGGCCTTGAGCTTCTTAGCCCAAGTGGGCTCTGCTCCAGAGGGCTCATAATCATCATCATTATCAGCATCAGCCTCTGTCTCAACGTCAGCAGCTCCATACGGAATCCCAGACCTCGGACCTGATGTGCCCCAGTTCTCCTTCTTCCTCAGGCGCTTGATCTCATGAGGGATCAACTCGCCAGTCTCCAGCACAACATTAGGATAGGTGTGCATCCACGCCTTCTCAATAAGCAACATGAGAAAAGGCGCATAGATGGGACACTTGCGCTCGGAAATAGCGGTGACAAGCTCAGACCACATGACATGAGAGATATCCAAGGATTCTCCATTGTTTTCTTCCTTCTCATGTTGGTAGAAAAGAAGCATGTCCACGAGAAAGGAGTGAACCATATCCAAGTTCCCAATGCGAGGGAAGAGAGTCTCTCTGAAGACACGATGAAGTATGTCCAGAAAGGCAGGCAGCTCATAGGTCTCCTTCTGAGTCTTGGGGTGAATCTTCAAAGTACAATAGGGCCAGAGAGATTGCTTGTGAGTGGAAGTTGCACTGTGGTGAGGGCGAAAGCCAACTGGGTTCTCAAGTCCTTGATCTTCAATCCCAAGTAACTCCATGATCCTTCCATTTGACAGAGAGAAGCTTGCCATTGGTCATCCAAGTCAGAGTTCTTTCCTCATCCGTTCCAAGATGGACCGTGGCATAAAACTGGGCCACCAAATCTGCATCAAAGTCCTTGTTGAACTGCATGATTATGAGAATGTTCATTGAGTACACATCCAGAGGGCTTCGCCAAAGTAGGCAGGATCCTTCTCCATATAGTCAGTGTCGATGGTGCGAACATCAACATAGAGATTCTTCTCTGCTTTGATCACATCAAAGTAGATTCCCCACTGAAAACGGTTCCAGAAGGGACGGTTGACAAGATTGGACTCTTTAGCTTGATCATAGGAATTGCGTCGACGCTTCTCCCAGAACTCCTTTGCATTCATATCAGTCACGGACTTGGACTTTGGCTTGGGCTTCTTCGCAGTACTCTTGGACGAAGTTGGCGAAACACTTGAAGGAGGAACACTTGAAGAAGCGATCATTTGTCGGAGGTGCGATAGCGCTTGGAAGTAGAACGCCCGGGGTTGACACGACAGACATGTTGCTCAGAAGGGCCATCACCTGGAACCAAACACACGGACACAAGAAACACCACAAAAGAACAAGCATAAGCTACCAGAAAAAGCAACACGGATCGATATTTGGTACGAGTACGGTGGAAGTGGGCATCCAGCGGTAGTACCGCGATATGGAAGCAGTAGTACCGCCTGAGCGGTAGTACCACTCTAAGTGAGCGGTAGTACCGCCCCAGGCGGGGGAACGTCGGTTCCCTACTGCCGTGGAAAAATCCGGCACTACCGGGATGCTAAATTCAAATATAGGCCTACCAAATATCAATCCAAACAGTCTAGAAGCCTTCGCCATCCTACTCAAGCTTCGATTTGGCCAAAAACCGATGAATGCAAAGCCTATTGACCCTAAAGAATAGATCTGAAACCTAGAAGCAAAGAGAAAAGGATCGGGGGCAATACCAACATCCATGGCTAGAGGAAGAGGTGGGGATTGATCCCAACGGAGGAAAAGGTGAAAGACGGCCCGGAGGAGGCGACCCACCGGTGCCCTCCCACGACGAGTTCGTTGATGGCGAAACAAAGAGGACGAGTGGGTTGTGCGAATGGGTGTGGGGGAGAAAGAAACTCCCCCTGCCCCGACATAACCCCCTAGTCCCGCTTCAATGATAGTACCGCCAAAGGGCGGTAATCTTGCTTGTTGGTCATAAGAAGTAGTACCTCACACCTCCAGCGGTAGTACCGCTTAGCCAAAACTCGAAGACTAGACAGAGACATGCTTAGCTCAAGCAACAAGAAAATGAAACGACGAGGAGAAGGGGCAAACACAAAGGCAGAACAACACCCACGAGAGGACAAGAAACACACAACTCTCAAAGAGAGGGTCTTGATAACCCACAAGTATAGGGGGTCAATTGTATCCTCTTTCGATAAGTAAGAGTGTCGAACCCAATGAGGAGCTAAAGGTAGAACAAATATTCCCTCAAGTTCTATCGACCACCGATGCAACTCTACGCATGCTTGACGTTTGCTTTACCTAGAACAAGTATGAAACTAGAAGTACTTTGTAGGTGTTGTTGGATAGGTTTGCAAGAATATAAAGAGCACGTAAATAAAAAGTAGGGGCTGTTTAGGTGAAGACACAATAAAGTTAGTATAGAGAGTGTGGAAAAGTGGTGGTAGGAGTTGCGAAATTGTCCCTAAGCAATTGACTACTTTACTAGACCGATAGCAAGTTTTATGTGGAAGAGGCCACTGCTAGCATGTCATCCCTGACTTGGAATTCTATGCACTTATGATTGGAACTATTAGCAAGCGTCCGCAACTACTAATGTTCATTAAGGTAAAACCCAACCATATCATTAAGATATATTGGTCTCCCTTCAATCCTGTATGCATCAATTTCTATGCTAGGTTGAAGCTTCTGTCATTCTTGCCTTCCAATACATAGTCCTATCAACATACAACTAACCCTATGGTGTGATCCACGCGCGCGCTCATATGATGGGCACCAAAGGACAGAAACATATCCACAAGCAAATTAAATCAATCATAGCAATTCATCAACCACCGATAGGACAATGAAAATCTACTCAGACATCATAGGATGGCAACACATCATTGGATAATAATATGAAGCATAAAGCACCATGTTCAGGTAGAGGGTACAACGGGTTGCGGGAGAGTGGAACACTGTAGATAGAGGGGGGAAGGTGATGGAGATGTTGGTGAAGATGGCGGAGGTGTTGGTGAAGATCACGGTGATGATGATGGTGGCCACGGCAGCGTTCCGGCGCCACCGGAAGAGAAGGGGAGAGGGGGGCCCTTCTTCTTCTTCCTTGACCTCCTCCTAGATGGGAGAAGGGTTTCCCCTCTGGTCCTTGGCCTCCATGGCATGGGAGGGGCAAGAGCCCCTTCGAGATTGGATCTGTCTCTCCGTCTCTCTCTGTTTCTGCGTTTTGGTCGGCTGCCTTTTCACCGTTTCGTATATATATGGAGATCCGTAACTCCGATTGGACTGAAATCTTCGTCGTGATTTTTTCCTAAAAATTAGCTTTCTTGCGGCCGAAGAAGGGCATCAAACGTCTTACGAGGGGCCCACGAGGGGGGCAGGCGCGCCCCTTGCCTCGTGCCCCCCTCGGGTACCGTCTCGCATTGATTCTTCTTCCCATATTCTCCAAATATTCCAAAAATATTCTCCGTCCGTTTTTATCCCGTTTGGATTCCGTTTGATATGGGGTTTCTGCAAAACATAAAATATGCAACAAGCGAACTGCACTACAATCGGATCAATATGTTAGTCCCAAAAATAATATAAAAAGTTGTCAAAAGTATATGAAAGTTGAATAATATTGGCATGGAACAATAAAAAATTATAGATACGACGAAGACGTATCAGAGGGCGGTGGCCGAGACCACCTATGTTTGAGTCAGGTGGTATGGCACCGCGGAGATTTTAACCTTGGGCCCATGACCAAAACTCATCTTTGAAGGACAAGTACCATAAAAAATGGCTAATGTGAAAGACGTGATCAATTTATGCATAATGGGGGGGGGGGGGGAGGGAGAGTTCATTGAGAGAACAACACTCCCCCTATGTCCATGCCGACACCTAGACAAGGCGTCACGATGAGTATGGTGGGGTGTGCAAAGGTTCAAGCCACATTGCTCGAATCAATGATATTTAGCTCATGCCATAACTCACGAAATCTTGCTTCATCCAAGGGCTTCGTGAAGATATCTGTAAGGTTATCAAGAGTGTTGACATAGTTGAGCCTAGACACGAGATATCTGAAATGCTCAATGCACACGATTAGTCCGCAAAAGCATTGTAATCAATCACCAAAACCACTTAGGGAGAAATATGCCCTTACAAAAAGTCCCTCCACATTTTACTTACATGATGTGGTTACAGACGGTCACACCCCACCCCACACTACATACAAAACAGGACTACTCGCCCTGATCCCATGCAAGCGCCACCTTGAAGAAGACCTCCAGCTCTCCTCGCAACAAGCCTGCTAGCTGCCAGTCCTTACATACCCATGCAATCCGCCGTAGAACCTTTAGAGGCAAGGCCGTACTCCGTCAAAGACGATGGTGTTTCTGTGTTTCCAATCTACCACATGGCTAGAAGGCAAATTGTGCGCACCATCCTCACCTGGTGCCCATGCAGGCCTTGCCAGGCACACCAGCCCGTCAGCATCTCCCCCTCATGCGACATGCCTTGCACCAATCCGAAGGCCGAGAAGATGCGCGACTAGACTTCCCGGGCGGAGACGCACTCTAAGAGTAGATAGCAGATGGTCTCGTCATGCTGATCACAGAAGGGTCGCGAGTCATGGTGCGTTAGTCCACGCCGTGCCAGCCGGCCGGAAGTTCAGCACCTATCCTTTAGAGCGAGCCATGCGAACAAATGACAATGGAGGGGGGCCTAGATTTCATGTGAAGACAGCCGTTGGCAAAACCTCCAATCCCGCAAACTTTGTAGCGTATGCCGACTTGGCCGAGAACAGGCCCTCCTTCTCCTAGGACTAGACGATGGAGTCTTGCCTCTGGTCATCCAGCTCAATTGCCACCACCATTGACCAAAGAAGTATGTATTGTTGCAACGTCTCGGCATCCACCAACGGTCCAACATCCATCGCCCATCTACCCTCGGTGATCGCTTCAAAGACGGTGTGCGTTTTCCTCGTTTTGCCTGGTACCCGTGCATAGGCGCGTGGAGCCAGCTCCTCAACCAGAAGCAATTGAGCCATCGGTCCTCCCAGAATAGCGCGTGACGACCGTCACCTACGACTGTCCGGGTCGCCGCTTGGAAGAGTTGCATGGATTCCTTTGGAACGAAGAGAACAAACTCAGACCAGGGCCTACTTGGGTCAGTCCTCTAAAACCATAGCCATTTAGCTTGAAGAGCAATGTTCATCCATCTCATATTCAGCACATGTAGTCCGCCGGCCCACTTTGGCTTACAGATAGCTTCCCAGGCCACCAGGCACTTGCCTCCTCCTACTTTCGCCTTCCCGCACCAGAGGAAACCACGACATACCTTGACTAAAGCCGCGGTCGTCTTTGGTGGGAGGTCCATCGCTAACATAGAGTGAATCAGGATCGTGCTAAGCATCGACTGGATTACGAGGAGTATGCTGCTCTTCGGGATGGTCGCCGCCTTCCAAAGAAGGCGCCTAGCAGCCGGGCTGACCACTGCACCTGTGAGTTGGGTCGTAGTTTGCTTCCTGCTGGACAAAGGAAGGCCCAGATACTTACATGGGAAGGTAGTGGCCGCGCAGCCTAAGGTCTTGCATACCCGGTCCATCTGTGCTTGGGAACACCGAATGGAGATAGCCGCGGTTTTGTTCATGTTGACTTGGAGTCCCAAAGCGTGTCCAAATAGATTCAGAATGGAGGCAGTGAGATCTCGTTCAACCGGCTTGAGGAAGATGGTCACGTCATCCGCAAACATGGAAATGCGTTGTCTCAGTCCAGAGCACGCAAGGGGGGTTAGGATGCCAACCGTCGTGGAGATACACTTCCACACGCCCTCCGACGCTTGAAGCATCACTGAGACTAGGGCTAGGCGAAAAGAACCTTATTCCATCTTTAAGAAGTCGCCGCCGCCTCATCTTCTTAAGCATGGCACAAAAACCCTAACAACCTTGCAATTTGCCTTAATCAATATGTCTGCAAGCGTTCGAGGTATACATTGATTCAGTCCTTGTATGACGGTATGACTAATTTTTTTGCCCCCCCCTACCCTACCCCAAAAAAACCTTTTCGCAATAGGGTCCAAGGCAGTTCCCACCTAGTCTCGTTCGTCGCCAGGGCCCAGGGACGAACCACTTGAGTGCACTGTAGCATCTTCATCAGCTCCCGCTTTTCCTCTTGTAACAAACAGCCAGCGGCTCAAACCTTGAAATCGGTTAGGCACATTGCTTAGATTGCACACATGCAAGCATGCACGGTGCCACTAAAATATGGATGTGACATGATAATGACTTAGACACTGCTCTAGCCATAAAATTGCAACGACCATGCAAACCCGTCCTTCTTTTTGCGAGGAACTACCGCGCAGTCTTTGACACGGCCGATCGGGAAACAACGTGACAATGTAGATATGATACGATGCAAGATGAAAATGATTCATATGTACGCGAACTCTCTCTCTCTCTCTCTCTCTCTCTCTTCACCGTTACCGTGTGTGAAGGGTCAATTTAGTACCGTAACAAACAGGTTGACTCGTCATGGTACCTCATCGAAGTTAACCCTGTTCGTGTCATCGGCTGATCGCTTAAAAACCATGGGAAAATTAGCTGGACTCGCTTTGATTTTTCTTCTTTTAAAAAGGAGGATAACCACCAGGCTCTGAAACATTTGACTGCACCATACGCACAGGTAAAGCTGGCTCTAGAAAAGACACAAATACAGAATGAGACAGCGGGGCCGTGTGTATGTAATACTCCTTCCATAAACTAATATAAGAGTATTTAGATCACTATTTTAGTTATCTAAATGCTCTTATATTAGTTTACAGAGGAAGTACGACCTATTCAATGAGGTGGCCATGATAACATTTTCTTTCATTATTTGCCAATGCAATACAGCAAGAGGGCCAAAGAGGGGAAGATCATTACATCTTCCATTGCTCTACCAAAAACAGCAGCACTGCAACAACGCACATGCGCCTACTCCCTGATTAAACTCTGCTTTTTTAAAAGCAAGTATAGATGTATAGATACAACACGAGCAACGACTTATTTCCCCCTGAATACGTCTTAAATATACCATCCTAGTACTATATTTCCTGGATTTATTTCCATCAAAGAAGTACCCCAAGAAACAAGAACCGTCAAAATGACACAAAAATCCATTGTACTATACGTATTTACCCGAGCAGAGCAGAGCAGAATTAGTTTCAGGGACGGCCCAGCAGAACCAAAAGGGCTCTGGATTTCAGAGAACGGTTGGGTTCAGACGTCGACAACGCATGGCGCGGCGCGCTGGAAGTTAAAGTATCCGTTCCCGCCGCCGCCGGCGATGGAGCCGTAGCTGCCCTGCCCTCCGTTGACGGTGAGCAGGGCGGGGCACCTGACCCGGAGGTGGTAGTGCCCGGTGATGAACGCCCCGGCCTTCCACCTGATCCAGCCGTCCACCCGCACCGTGAGCAGCACGTAGCCGGCCGTCTCGTCCTGCGCCAGCGCCACCGCTAGGTACGGGGCCAGCGGCACATTCGACCCCACCAGGAACGGCGACCATACCGAGACGTCCAGGTGGCCCTGGTACACCACGGGGAGCGCGGTGGGGACGGTCACCTGCTGCCCCTTGTACTCGGCGTAGGCGTCCGTCCGGTCGAAGTAGATGCCGACGCGGGAGTTGGGGTTGCGGGCGGCGATCGTCGCCTGCAGCGTCACGGTGAGGTAGGACGCCGGGGAGGAGGTGGCGTTGAGGCACGCCACGGTGAGGCCGTTGAGGTAGAAGCGCGGCCTGGTGGGGCGGAGCACCAGCCAGACGATGAGGACGATGAGCAGGATGAGGAGGATGACGGCCACCAGGGCGGCGCAGAACTGGCGGTACAGCCGCCGCCGCTCGCAGTCGTGCTTGTCGCAGTGCTTGATCGACATCTTCTTCCTCCTCTTTTTCTTCCTCGTGCTCCTGCTGTTCCAGGACAGTGGAGAGCAGAGAAGAGAAGAGAAGAGAGAAAGCTCTAACTAATTTGGTGGGCGAGTGGGTGAGGTGAGTGTATCTGTATATACATGAGCCCGGCAGTCCAATGTGGGCGCCATGATTGATTACCGCGGGCGCGAGCGCGAGTTCGTCTTACTTTCACCAAGAAAGAAGAGAGTTTTTAGGTCCATCGATGGTAGGGAAAAGGGAGTGAGGAGTGGCGTCAGGTGGGGTGTCCAAATCGAGCTATCAGCTTCGGTTCAGACCAGTCCGTGGATTTCAACATCAAACAAATTGCAATGAAGGATTAAAGGAAGAAGAGGGCGACACGCACGCACCTTGTCACCTTGCCTAATTCTTCTAGCACCCATCGCCATCAAACTGAAACCAAATAATATGGTCACTTGATATCCAATTGATGTTATATACTGTATATAATTAGCCATGTGAGTTGCAATTACTTCTATGAAAAATTGCAGGCATATTCTGAGATGACATATGGTCACTTGCATGTGCCCGGCTTCCTCGCCGGCGAGCACTAGTACTGTGACTCGCCGTCGCGCTCAGCTGCAACCAGCATGCTCCGTAGGAAGTCACAGACTGAGCAGTCAAAATCAGAACGTAATTTTCACAATATTGACTCGAGTCAAGCGATCGAAGTAAGCATCGATCAACTAATTAACCAACACTCTCACTCAAATGATGAATCAAGCAACAGCTTCAGGAAATAGACGGTGTGACTTGACACACACTTCAGCCAGGCCGGTCCCTTTAGATATGATTTGACATGCCAACCTCCCCACAATAGTTTCAGAAACAACTAATTTGCTGACCCCAGCGAATGAATGAACTCCTTTGCAGCAGCAGCAATCGTAGAGAAGTGCATTCTATCTACCCGTACTCCTCTGTTTTGTTGGACCAAACATTACTTCCTCCCTACTAATCAACCAGCTACCAAACACAAATTTATACTACTAGACAACACATTAGGACCTGACTTGATAGATGAAAACAAACTGATGGGTATGAAAAAAGCAGCACAGTGCCTTAGTTTGATGGCAACGAAATCGGAATGGCGGGGGGTGCTCTCCGGTCAATAACAAGACGCGCAAACCATCATCACTTTCTAACCCACTCTGCAAAGCGTGACATGATGTCGCTATACATGTAGCAACAGCGAATCATCTTTTCGCTATCGACTCGACCTCTGGTCTTTAGAAGCACCAAAAGAGCATGACCAAGACACACCAGCGTATGAGATTACTCCACCACCAGCAACACTAGTGAGCAGTAGCTATGGTTCTAGGGATGAGCGTGCAGGTTCAGTGGAGTGTTGTAGTGAAAGAAGGAATCTAATCTCTTTGTCCTGTTGGTCCATGCATCAGCCTAAGCATGACATCACAGAGGAATGCATATCCCAAGAACTCTTGTGTGAAATACTCTAAAAATGTTTTAATTATCAGAAGACATGGAGGGGGACCAATACCAAAACTAAGTTATTCGGCTTGCATAAAAGAAAAGGGAGGAAAGGGCAGCAGAAAGATGGATCAAGGTTGCAGGAAAGCAAATCCAAGTATATCCCAAACGTAGCTAGCTAGGGGATTATCAATCTCAATCGGAAGCAAAGGAGAGAATATCACAAAGAGACTGCAGCCACAAAAGTGTCATCTTTCTGATGAGCTTATACACATGGGTTCTTATCCACAAATTACAAGGCCAAAGGTTTAGGACAGTGGTTTTAAAATCTTCACAAGATGCATAGTTAGTTCACAACTTCACATGGGTCCAATTTTTAGATTAGCAAAGTGATCAGCATGAGAATACATACCGGCTTGCCAAGTGTCAAATTTTATGTACCCCGAAGAATCAAGGCGGGTTAGGGCAACTTTAGACGATCCCCTAAAATTTAGCCCCTCAAACCTTAACTTTTCAATTTTGAGGTGTTAAAGAAAAAAGGTTCCTAACTGTACTTCTAAATTTAACTCCCTAAAAAGTGTACACACAAATTTATGTACCCCGAAGAATGAAGGCAGGTTAGCCCAACTCTTGACGATCCCCTAAAATTTAGCCCCTCAAACCTTAACTTTTCAATTTTGAGGTGTTAAATAAAAGAGGTTCCTATAACTGTACTTTTAAATTTAACTCCTAAAAAAGTGTACGCACAAATTTATGTACCCGAAGAATCAAGGCGGATTAGGACAACTCTAGACGATCTCCTAAAATTTAGCCCCTCAAACGCTCCCTCAAACCTTAACTTCTCAATTTTGAGGTGTTAAAGAAAAATGGTTTCTAACTGTACTTCTAAATTTAACTCACTAAAAAAGTGTACACACAAATTTAAAGAAAAAAGATTCCTACGCGATCTTAGCACAATCACCTCGTCAACGCAGGAGGAAATATGGACGACGGATGGTCCAACCTCATGGGCGATCCCTCCCCCCACCCATGGAGGGTCCAGCCTCATTGGCATTGTTACTACACTTCTCGTAGGTCTCATAGTATGCACGTTCCTCGCCTCCAGGTGCTTCTCTCTGAGCTCGACCATATACGCCTCGTCCATGCACTCCGTCTGGAGCTGTCTGAAGGCATCGTGATTCTCCTTCACCTTGCTGCGGGGGAGACCAGACCACTCGAGGACCGACGTCCGGGAAGCCGCGACTGCCGAGGGGGAGTTCACCTTCGCCCCGCCGCCGAAGAAGCGGACCAGCACGACATCGTACGCATGAGTCGCGTGCTACGTGGACTCAAACGTGCCAAGCCAATGCCTCTCCCGCATTTCAGGATCACGGATTTCCAATACCCAAGTCCCTCACGGTTGCTGCCGCACTCCATGGTGTATGTGGCGGCTAGCGGCTAGATGTAATGTATCCACTCCGCGACGTCGTTTGATTGGAAGAGGGGTTGGGGGAGTCGGGGGCTATGGTGCCGGCGAGGGCTGTGAGGTGGCGGCTGACGACAGTAGCATGGATATGTGGGTGAGCTTGGGAGAGCGGCGAACGCGAGGGTGAGAAGAATTTCCTTTTTTCTCCTGCGAAGAGGCTGCAGCCACTTAACTTTGAGACGCAGCCGACATGCCGCTTAAAATATATGGGTTAAACCGGGTTCGGCTAGGTCCGGTTTTGAGGTGGAGTTAGAGCAACTCCAACCAGCCGATCCAAATGGATACCGATTATATTCGGTTTTTGTTTGTTTGACCGTTTGTTCACGTGTCTGTGTCCATTTTTTTGATTGGGTCGGTCGGTGCGTCCAAAGGGCTAGACGAATTTTGGGTATGTCTGTGTCGACATTCGGTCGAACACCTGGTGGGCGAGCTCCCGCCCCGTCCCCGGCACCCGCGAGCTCGCCTGCATGCCGCAGCTCGCCATGGCCACCACGCCCGCCGCCCGCTCGGCCGGCGCGCCCTTCGCCCGGCTCGCCGCCTTCTGCCGCTTCGCCCGCTTTGCCTCGGCGGTAGTTCGGCCATGACCACCGCGCCCGCCGCTCCGGCTCGGCCGCGCCCGATCGCCAGCTCGCCGCACCCACAAGCTCATCGTTGCTCTGCCCGTGAGGAACGACATGCGCGCGACCACGCCAGCATCGTTCCCACGGATCAGCAGCCTAGCACTCGACGGCGGGCAAGAGGTGGTTGAGCGGGACAGTGAGGGCGGCGGGCGCGCCGGAGCAGTGCACCTCGAGGCGTGCCTCGGCGTCGACACAGAGAAGGAGAGAGGTGGGGTGGGGGTGGGCCAGTGAATAAAATAAAGAGAGGGAGGTGGGTGGGCGGGTGACAGGTGGATCAGCCCGGACATAGACGAACAAGGCGGGCGCATAGAATGTCTGCTTTGTGTCTGCCTCCTACCCAAATGTGACCCAAATTTGAGAGGAAATGGGTCCGAGCGGACACAAAACAGACATGAAATAGAGATGGTCTGCGCGTTGGACCAACGCTTTTATCCGTTTTGATCCAAACAGACACGCGCAGATGATTTGAGTCCGCCTATTGGAGTTGCTCTTTTACCCTTTGAAGGGTCGGCTAGAGAAGCCCTTAGAGATCTAGGATCTTGACATTAATAATAAATGCCCTCTCATTATTTTGCTTTTCAAATTGTTAATTGGGGAGTTAAGTGCAACATATGAACAAGCCGCTCTAAGGGGAGCATACGGACAGACTGTAGCATCATCGCCTTGTTCCACTCATCTTCTCTCTTCGGTCCATGGAGTTGACGGAGCTAAATCTGGCATATCTCAGGTAGGGGCCTCAAACTAAGCGTCTAGATACGGCAGTAACATGGATATAAGTTTTACCCAGATTCATGATCTACAAAGAGATAAAATCCTACGTCATGCTTTGTGTTTATTCTTTTGGATTGGAGTACAAAGTATAGATGATCAACCCTGAGATTGTTGCGTGTAAGATGTTCTATCGACTAGCCCGACCTAGTTTATATACGATACCGGAGGCCTAGGATTTACAAGAGTCCAAGTTAACTATGTCGGTGTAGGACAGTCCTCCACGGATAAGGAGTCCTTGTCTTGAACAGTAAGGCTTTCTTGATTTTCCTTATAGATCGCCATGGGCCTTCCAATGTGGCTCAGGACGGATCCGACAAGGGGGGCCTCAGCCCAGCCCACCAGGCCGGGAGTTGACATGGTGAGAGCCCCCCTAGCCGGGACAACATTAGTACCCCCTGAACCAGTCTTCAAGTCAGGCCTCACCTCGGCTTATTCGAGCTACACGTCTTTATCGATCACTAGTCTTGAAATTGTTTCACCGACAACATTCCCCAATCAGTATCTTCTTGCAGCCGAGCTCCGATGCGGATTGCATCAAAGGTGACGTAGACCAGCTGGGTCTTCAAAAGGTTGAACGAGTTTAGCGAGTTGCACGCCGATGGTAGATTCCAATGGAGTGAAGATGATATCCAATTATTAGTAGTTCTTGATGACCCACACATATAGTGGATCAATCGTAGTCCTTTTGATAAGTAAGAGTGTCGAACCCATCAAGGGGTAGAAGGAAATGACAAGTGGTTTTCAGCAAGGTATTAACTGCAAGCACTGAAATAGTCGGTGACAAGTTGTTTGATAGCAGGATAATTTGTAACAAGTAACGGTAACGGTAACAAAAGTGCAGCAAGGTAGCCCAATCCTTTTGGGGCCTGGCCAGCTCATTAGTCCCGGTTCTGTCACGAACCGGGACCCATGGGGGCATACGTCCCGGTTCCTGAGCCCACGGGGCCGGCCGGGCCTCGGGAGGCATTTGTCCCGGTTCGTGTGGACCCCTTTGTCCCGGTTGTAGGCACGAACCGAGACTAATGGTCCTCGCTCCTGGCCCAAAGCCATTGGTCCCGGTTCGTGCCTAGAACCGGGACAGAAGGAGGGCCTTTAGTCCCGGTTCCAGCCACGAACCGGGACCAATGAGTTGCCTATATATATACCCCATCGCCACAGCAGAGCACTCCACAGTGCTATGTTTTTTCTGGCCGGCGAGGGGAGAGCTTTGTGGTGCTCTAGCTCACCTCCTATGCACATGAGGTGTTCGATGAAATGCCCGAGCCACACTAGTTAAGCTTTCTCCTCTCGAAGCTCGACCCAAGCTCCATTTTCCCCGAGATTTGTCTAGGTTTAGCGGTCCCCGTCTTCACCGCCGTCGATCGCCCGCGCCGATCTCGTCGCCGGCACCACCATGGTGAGCCTCTTGTTCTTATCTTCTTTCTGGAAAAAATTCTTACTTTAGATAGATACTTGTCTAATTTTCTTACTTTTATTATTGCTTGTTATTATATAGTGCGATGGTTTTGGTATCCGCCCCCGTCGGCCCTCGTCCTGTCTATGATTCGGATGTGGTATATATTATCTTTTATAACTATTTGGTTCATTTATTGTTTATGACAATTATGCCGACCAATGTGACATAGATTTTATTTATCTAGGAGGTATGTGAACCGGAAATTCCAACCGACCCTATTGTCGAGAGGTTAAATTTAGTTGAAGAAGAAAACAATTACTTGAAGGAAAAAATAAAAAAAAGGAGGAGAAGATGATATTGGAGTTGCATGTTGCGGATGTCGTCGATGATCACAAGATCAAGATGGATGCAATGCGTTTGAAGATTAGAAAGATTAGAAAATATGCCATTCATACCGAGGCTTGGTATCATTATGCCGTTGGATCAATTGTTACCTTGGTTGCGATTATGATCGCATTTGTTGTTGCATTGAAATGTTTTACATAGTTTCAATATATGGTTTAAATTAGATGCTCTGGAGAGCTATATGTTCTTCAATGAGAACTATGTATGTACTTTGGTTTTAATACGTGAT
This sequence comes from Aegilops bicornis, assembly GCA_021605145.1. Taxonomy (NCBI): domain Eukaryota; kingdom Viridiplantae; phylum Streptophyta; class Magnoliopsida; order Poales; family Poaceae; genus Aegilops; species Aegilops bicornis. Next base: position 551,109,574 of record CM038675.1, on the reverse strand, counting down.
GGTTTTAATGCACGCACTGCTTAACTGACACCGAAAGTATATACCTGGACAAATGCAGGAAGAATGTGTACCTGGGGCATCGTCTATTTCTTCTGACCAACCATCAATGTCGGAAGAAAGGCAAGCATTACAAAGGCGAGGCAGATCACCGGACGAAGTCCGCCATGTGTGCTGGTGATCACGTACTTGCTATGGTCAATGATTTACACGTAATCTTTGGAAAGGGTCCCGGCGGACTATCTGTTCCGAATGACGCTGAGGGACGCGCACCCATGTGGAAGAAGAAATCTATATTTTGGGACCTACCATATTGGAAAGACCTAGAGGTCCGCTCTTCAATCGACGTGATGCACGCGACGAAGAACCTTTGCCTGAACCTGCTAGGCTTGTTGGGCGTGTATGGGAAGACAAAAGATACACCGGAGTCACGAGAGGACCTGCAACGTTTGCACAAAAAAGATGGCATGCCTCCAAAGTAGTATGAAGGTCCTACCAGCTATGTTCTTACCAAAGAAGAGAAGGAAATCTTCTTTGCATGCCTGCTCAGTATGAAGGTCCCGTCTGGCTTCTCGTCGAATATAAAGGGAATAATAAATATGCCGGAGAAAAGTTCCGAACCTAAAGTCTCATGATCGCCACGTGATTATGACATAACCGCTTCCGGTTGCATTGAGGGGGCTTCTACCGGAAAACGTCCGATTAGCCATTGTGAAGCTATGTGCATTCCTCAATGCAATCTCTTAGAAGGTGATCGATCCAGAAATCATACCAAGGCTAAGAAGTGATGTGGCGCAATGTCTTGTAAGTTTCGAGCTGGTGTTCCCACCATCCTTCTTCAATATCATGACGCACGTCATAGTTCATCTAGTCGACGAGATTGTCATTATGGGCCCCATATTTCTACACAATATGTTCCCCTTTGAGAGGTTCATGGGAGTCCTAAAGAAATATGTCTGTAACCACGCTAGGCCAGAAGGAAGCATCTCCATGGGCCATCAAACAGAGGATGTCACTGGGTTTTGTGTTGACTTCATTCCTGGATTTAAGAAGATTGGTCTCCCTAAATCGCGGTATGAGGGGAGACTGACTGGAAAAGGCACGCTTGGAGGGGACTCAATAATATGCAGGGGCAGGCATTCTTGGTCTCAAGCACACTACACAGTTCTACAGAACTCTACCTTGGTGACCCCGTATGTCAATGAACACAAGAACAGTCTATGCTCCAAACACCCGGAGCAGTGTGACGACTGGATTACGTGTGAACACATCAGGACTTTCGGCAATTGGTTGGAAACACGTCTCAGAGGTGACAACACTGTTTGTGATGGGTTGTACTTGTTGTCCATGGGACCATCTTCGACTGTATTGACTTACAAAGGATACGAGATAAATGAGAATACATTTTACACGATCGCCCAAGATGAAAAGAGCACCAACCAAAACAGCGGTGTCCTCTTTGTTGCAGCAACCAAGAGGGTAAAGGATACATATTATGGTTACATAGTGGACATATGGGAACTTGACTACGGACATGATTTTAAGGTCCCTTTGTTTAAGTGCAAATGGGTCAATCTGTCAGGAGGAGGCGGAATGTAGACCCACAAGACGGAATGACAACAAAGGATCCGAACAATCTTGGGTACACGTAGCATTTAACTGTTCGTCCTAACCAATGATATGGCGCAGGTTTTCTATGTGAAGGACATGTCTACCAAACCGAGAAAAAGAAAAGATAAGGAAGCGAACACATCATACGATGAGCCAAAGCGCCACATAGTTCTTTCAGGAAAAAGAGACATCGTGAGAGTTGAGGGCAAGACAGACATGTCCGAAGATTATGAAAAGTTTCATGAAATTCCTCCCTTCAAAGTCAAGGCTGACCCAAGCACCCTGATAGACGATGAAGATTATCCATGGTTACAGCGCAATAAGCAAAGGACATAAGCGAAGAAAAAGTGAAGACTTTCTCTTGACAACTATTATGATGATGCCTATGATCTAGAATATCACTACAGTTACATGTGAAGAAATGAATTGCCTGTTGTAACAGACGAGTTTCCGTATGAAACCCTGATACTTCGAAAGAGATTGTCCGTTTTGTACACGAAGTGCATCCAATTTTTGTCGTAACGCTATCTGCTTTTTTGCACATGCTATGTGGGTGAAATGATGGTACCATGCCAACTTAGTTCATTTGAAATGCTTTTCAATTTCAGGTCTTATAGCTCAAAAAAATCAGTAAAAGCATGAAAATAACAAATGAAGTCAGAAAGGGTTGAAAATTGATGATGTGGCTTTGAATGGTGAATTTTGAACACACAAGAAGTCTGGAGTTCAAATAAGGTCAAAAAATGAAATCCCTTTGTAACAGATGAGTTTTCGTCCGAAACCCTGATACTTCGAAAGAGATTGTCCGTTTTGTACACAAAGTGCATCCAGTTTTTGCCGTAACCCTCTCAACTTTTTTGCACATGCTATGTGGGTGAAATTATGATACCATGCCAACTTCCAACCTTTTCAGAGTTTATTTGAAATGCTTTTCAATTTCAGGGTCTTATAGCTCAAAAAAATCAGTAAAAGCATGAATAATAACAAATGAAGTCAAAAAGGGTTCAAAATTGATTATGTGGATTTGAATGGTGCATTTTGAACACACAAAAAGTCTGGAGTTCAAATAAGTTCAAAAAAATGAAATCCCTTTGTAACAGATGAGTTTTCGTCCGAACCCCTCATACTTCAAAAGAGAATGTCTGTTTTGTACACGAAGTGCATCCAGTTTTTGCCATAACCCTCTCAACTTTTTTGCACATTCTATGTGGGTGAAATGATCATACCATGCCAACTTTCAACCTTTTCAGAGTTCATTTGAAATGCTTTTCAATTTCAGGGTCTTATAGCTCAAAAAATCAGTAAATGCATGAAAAATAATAAATGAAGTCAGAAAGGGTTGAAAATTGATGATGTGGCTTTGAATGGTGCATTTTGAACACACAAAAAGTCTGGAGTTCAAATAAGTTCAGAAAATGAAATCCCTTTGTAACAGATGAGTTTTCGTTCGAAACCCTGATACTTCGAAAGAGATTGTCCGTTTTGTACACGAAGTGCATCCAGTTTTTGCCGTAACCCTCTCAACTTTTTTGCACATGCTATGTGGGTGAAATGATGATACCATGCCAACTTTCAACCTTTTCAGAGTTAATTTGAAATGCTTTTCAATTTCAGGGTCTTATAGCTAAAAAAACCAGTAAATGCATGAAAAATAACAAATTATGTCAGAAAGGGTTGAAAATTGATGATGTGGCTTTGAATGGTACATTTTGAACACACAAGAAGTCCGGAGTTGTAATAAGTTATTAAAAATAAAAGAGAGGCGCAATGCTCACCTGCACGTTGCTTAGCTTCAGGCCTTGAGAAAATCGTGTAGACTGCACGAAGCTATGTGTAGTTTTAAATCTGAAACCACGATAGCTCCGTGCAGTCTACACCACTTCCTCAAGGCACGAAGCTAAGCAACCTGCGGTGAGCATTGCGCCTTTCCTTCATCGTCTCGCACTCGTGAGCTTATAAACCATCAGGAGTGCCTCTCGCTTGGCGAGGTGGGACTAAAAAACAGCTGCAGAAAGAATCAACTAAAAAACTCTATTACCGGTTCATGCCACGAACCAGTACTAAAGGTGCTCGTGGGGAGCCTTAGAACCGGTACTAAATGAAATGCCTTTGTAACAGCCTTAGAACCGATACTAAAGGAATCAACTAAAAAGCTTTTATGAACCTCTAGTATTATTGAAACAAAAATTATATAAAATTTATGCAACTAAAATTATCAAAGTATTTTCTGTTAAAAACAATAAAAGCAAAAAGAATTTTCATAAAATAAATAAAAAATAAAAAAGAATTTTCATAAAATAAAATTTTTTTAATAAAATAAATAAAAATAGCAACAGTAAGTATTTTGTTGTAAGTAGAAACAAAATAAAATAAATAAAGCAACAAAGAAAACAAAAAAATAAATAAATAAAGTGCCACCTACTCGGGCACGACGGCCTGAATACGACTAGAAACCCAACCATGGGCCAAGATTCAGGCCCGCAGCAGGCCCAGTAGGCCCACAGGCACATAGTGGCAGATTAGGCCTGAAAGCCTGCAGTTGAGAGGAGCTCGAGAGGGTGGGCGCAGCAGCGCTTATAAACCACTCTCGAGCTCTCTCAACTAGCGAGGTGGGACTAAACTTTTGGCGCTTGGCAGCACAAAACCTTTGTTCGGTTGGTGGCACCAACCGGGACTAAAGGGGTGCATTGGAACCAGTTCGTAGCACCAACCAGGACCAATGCCCCTCTTTAGTCCCGGTTGGTGCCACCAACCGAGATCAAAGGCCTCTGCCTCCCGCCCTTTGGACAACTGAAAAGAGACCTTTGGTCCCGGTTGGTGGCACCAACCGGGACTAACGGGTGGCTTTGGTCCCGGTTGGTGCCACGAACTGGGTCTAAAGCCTTTGCTATATAAGCCAGCACTTAGCATTTTTTTCATATTTCATCGCCAGTTGCCGCCCGACGACGCCGAGGTCATCGACGCCGCCAGGCTGCCCTGTCCCCGTCCGCCGTCTCCGTCGTCGCCGTCGCCCCTGCCCCGGCCTCGCCGCTCCCTGCCCCGACCTCGATGCACCCTGCCTCGACCTCGCCATCGCCGAGCCCTTCCCCGACCTCGCCATCACACACGCCGAGCCCTGCCCCAACCTCGCCGCCGCTCCCCTACACTGTGAGCCTTGCCCTGACCTCACCGCGCCCTGCGCTGACCTCGCCGTCGCGCGCTGCGCCCTGCCCCGACCTCGCCGTCGCATGCTCCGAGCCCTGCCCCAACGCCGCCGCCCGCCCCGACGCCGACAACGGCCCTGTTCATAGATTTTTTTTTCTGTTCATATTGTAGATGATGATGATGATGATGATGTATGTATGTATGTATGTATGTATGTATGTATTGTAGTAGTAGATGTTGATGATGATGTATGTACGTATTGGAGTAGTAGATTTTTTTTATGTTCTCATAGATATTTTTTGGTGATATTATTGTATTATATGGAAATGTTTGTATGTTCATATGCAAAGGATATTTCATTTTTTCATAGAATTTTTATGATTTCTTTCTGTTGTAATTTTGTTCATAGAATTTTTATGGTTTTTTCTGTTGTAATTTTGTTCATAAAGTTTTAGGATGAAAAAAAGAAGAAGAAGAAGAAAAGGGAGGAGGAGAAGTTTCATTTAGTTTTAGGATTATTTTAGTTTATGTTTAGTTTAGGAAGAAGGAAAAGAAAAGGAGAAAAAGAGGAGAGGAAGAAGAGGAGAAATAAATTAGAAGAGGAAAAAAAAGAGAAAAAAGAGGAGAAGAAGAAGAAAAATAGAAAATATTCTATTTTTTCTTCTTCTCCTCTTTTTTTCTTATTATTTTTCTTCTTCTTCTTTTTCTTATTTTTTATCGGGTATGTCGTTATCGATATACCCCCTCCCTGATAACTTCTACATGAGGGGGGGGGGTCGATATACCCCCTCCCCGATAACTTTATTATGAGGGGGGGAGGGGTCACCGAGGGTTCGAGGGCCGAGGGTTGGGAACTAGCTAGGGTAGAGGGTCGAGGGTCACCGAGGGGTCGAGAGTCGAGGGTTCGAGCGTCGTCGAGGGGCCGAGGGTTCGAGGGTCGAGGGTCGTCGAGGGGTCGAGGGTAGAGGATCGCCGAGGGGTCGAGAGGTTGCCTAGTGTCAAAGTATTGAAGAAATCCATGCCTTCATCATTTGCCGGAAGTAATTGGCGCATGTTGGTACGAAGTTCTGCAAAGTTGTTCTGGAACGGAGTCCCGGATAGGATAATCCGCCTTTTTGTACAAATTTCAGCAAAGGCCTTCCAAATAGAGATATTTGGAAGGCTCTTGCTGAAATTTGTACCAAAAAGCAAATTATCCTATCTGGGACCTGCCTGTAACAACTTTGAAGAGCTTGCACCATCATGCTACTGCATTTTCGCCTAATGATGAAGACATGGTTTTGTTGAATCCTTTGACACTAGACAAACGTGACATGAGGGGGTCGAGGGTCGGGAACTAGGGTAGAGGGTCGTGGATCGCCGAGCGGTCGAGGGTCGAAGATCGCCGAGGGGTCGAGAGGTTGCCTAGTGTCAACGTATTGAGAAATCCATGGCTTCATCATTAGCCGGAAGTAACCGGCGCATGATGGTACTAAGTTCTCCAAACCCTAGAAGCGCTGCCGAGGCCACCCAAATTTACCAAGTTAAAAGAGCGTTGTCGAGGCCACCCCGAACCCTTGAAGCGTTGCCGAGGCCACCCCAAACCCTAGAGAAGCGTCGAGGCCACTAATATGATTCCTTGTTGTGATTAGCTAGCTAGGTCTATGTTTGCCACTAATATATCCATCAATCATGTTTGTATAGTAATTGCCATGTTGTAATATTTGCAGAAACTATGGAGCACAGCCGAGACGAGGAAGTAGAACAGGTGTTGGGGGACATAATCGCAGCTGGAGTTGATGTCATGTCGTATCTCAACGACATCGATGGTCTGGAAGGATAGGGTGAAGAAGCAGTCTACGGTGATCGAACAATGGAGGAGGAAGGACATGATTATGATGGCTCCGGTGACCGAATGCCGGTGGAAGAAGGACAACGTGATGACGGCTCCGGTGACCGAACGGAGTCCGGCCAGGTATATTTATTAATTAAGCCTGTGCTGACTATAGCTAATTGATGCATTAATTGTTTTGGTATATGTACACATGCTAACTCTCTTCTTTCTTCTTTTCTAGCCCTCCGGATCGATCCAAACTTCGGTAACGAGACGAGGCCTGAAGAAAAAGTTGTACTTGGATGAAAGGTTCACGATCACAGAAATTGCGCGCGATGGCCAACCGATTGCACCCATCCGGACCAAGGAAGCATTTTCTGCTCAGTGCGGGGTTCTTGTTACGTACATGATCCCGATCAGCATCCACCAATGGTATAAGCCTAAGAAGGAAGACCCTGTGGTGTCTTATGTCAATGATAGGCAGAAAGATGATCTTTGGTCCGCGCTGAAGGCAAATTTCACCCTACCGCCAGAGGAGGATCCGGAGAAGCCATATATTATAGAGCCATTGGTCAAGGCTCATGCTCTTAAGAAGATGGCAGATCTATTCATGAGGTGGAAGAATGATCTGAGAACAACGTTTGTTGACAAAGAAAAGACTCCAGAATTCATCGGCCGGTTTGAGAAGACCAGAGAGCACTGGGACGCATTTGTGGCCCACAAGATATCGGACAAGAGTAAGAAGATGTCAGCGAAAAACAAGAAAAATGCTGCGAAGAAGGAGCATCACCATCGCACGGGGTCAGGTGGCTACCTTAGAGCCCGGCCGTTGTGGGACAAGGCTGAGAATGACCTGCTTGATAAAGGGTCGAACCGAGAGACATTGCATGTGCCGCACCGTTCAAGGACTTGGTTCTTCGGGTTGGGGGATTGTTGGACCTCAAACAGGAAGTGTGTTTGACGAACGAGCAACCGAGAATACCGTCCACGAGGCTTCAGGAGTATATCGCCGCAGCGCAGGAAGGGACGTTCGTTCCTGGCAGAGAGAACGATGAGCTCACACAGGCCCTCGGGAATCCTGAGTACCCTGGACGGACACGAGGCACGCCAGGCTCCGTTTCAAAGGCTGGGTTTCCCGACGCACGCGGTTACAAAGGCCGGGAGAGGAAGAGGAAAGTGGAGCTGACCCAACTGTAGAAGCTGCAGGAAAGGGTACAAGCGCTAGAGGAACGAGACGCAGTTCACAGCAAGCGACCTGCCGAAGCTACCCCGCCATCTCGGCGGAGAAGCAGCATGGCTTCCACCGAGCTACTTCAGGAGCCTGTCTTCACGGCTCCTGCTAGCTACCCTGTGGATGCTATCACGGAGTCTCAACATTGCCACCTTATGACGCAATGGCAGCAATTCAAAGTCAAGGCGGCTGTCGGCTCTATTGCACCTCCTGAACCCGGTGCAACTTTTCACTGCCGGCTGATTCCAGAAGGATATGCTAGGGTGATGGTAGATGAAATAACGGCGGGATTTGAGGAGCTCGAGCTTGACCACCCTACCGGTGAAGGGGAGACTCGGCTGGGTTCTGCTCTGAAGACTCCATGCCTATGGCGGAAGGAGTTCATCAACCTTCCTAACTGGACGCCTCCGCCTCCTCCTCCTCCTCCTCCGGCGAGTCAGGGCACTCCGCCTCCTCCTCCGCCTCCTCCTCCGGCGAGTGATCAAGGCACTCCGCCTCCTTCTCCGGCTTCTCAGGCGCGTGGCGGCACTCCGCCTGCGCCGGCGCGTCCGAGCAGCCCGCCTCCTCCTCCGCCTCGTCAGCAAGGGCAGAAGAGAGCCGCCATCGCTCCGGGTGCTCCGGCGTGTCGTAGCACCCCGCCTCCTTCTCCGCCTCATAAGCAACAAAAGAAGACAGCCGCAGCCGCTCGGCCTACTTCGGTGTCTAGCAGTACAGCCAGAGGCGGAAGGTAATACAGATTCGGTCCATCTCTCAAGCCTCTAGAGAAGTTACCATATGAGATGACCGAACAAGAAAATGCAGAGATCTGTCGAGCCAAAGTTAAGGACTTCTTTGAAACACAAAGAGCTAAGAAACATCTGAGGGAGTCCTGGACTAAGGGGTCCTCGGGCGTCCGACCCGTTATCCATTGGGCCGGACTGATGGGCTGTGGATACATGAAGACCGAAGATTGTACCCATGTCCGGATGGGACTCAACTTGGCGTGGAAGGCAAGCTAGGCGAGCAACTATGAAGATTCCTTCTTATGTAACCGAACCCATGTAACCCTAGATCTCTCCGGTGTCTATATAAACCAGAGAGCGTAGTCCGGATAGACGGATACTCATTACCATATTCACATAGGCTAGACTTCTAGGGTATAGCCATTATGATCTCGTGGTAGATCAACTCTTGTAACACTCATATTCATCAAGAGCAATCAAGCAGGAACTAGGGTATTACCTCCATAGAGAGGGCCCGAACCTGGGTAAACATCGTGTCCCCCGTCTCCTATTACCATCGATCCTAGACGCACAGTTCGGGACCCCCTACCCGAGATCCGCCAGTTTTGACACTGACATTGGTGCTTTCATTGAGAGTTCCACTATGCCGTCGGCAAAGGGCTCGATGGCCCCTTCAATCATCAGTAATGACGTCGTCCAGGGAGAAACCTTCCTCCCCGAACAGATCTTCGTATTTGGCGGCTTCGTATTGCAGGCAACCTCGCTCGACCACCTGGAGCAGATCGATAGTTACGCCCCTGGCCATCAGGTCAGATTCGGAAGCTTGAACTACATCGCGGACATCCGTGGAGACTTGATCTTCGACGAATTCGAGACCGCGGTCACCGCTCCCCTTCGGCCCGATGAGCATGGCCTAAACCTGTCATCGGGCCCCATCCAGGAGATAGTTCCTGCAACAACTCCGGCCTTAGATCTGGAGCAAATCGAGTCATCCAAAGATGGGAAGCTCAGCCCCATCACGGAGGCTGCTGGTCCCGCGGTGTTGGAGCCGCACACGGATTTTATTCATATGGTATCTGCATCAACGGAACCCTGGACTTGCCTCCGGCGACGAGTTCCGAACCCTGCGAGTCCACGGATACCGAACTCGATCGATTATCGATCTTCAAGTTCAGCGCCACAAACGTCTTCCAACACTCGCCCATGGGCGATGTACTAAACCCACTAAAAAAACCTATCCCTGGCAGGCGACTCGCCGCTGAACTACGTTTGGTTCGAACTTGCGGCGGATGATAGAGAATTTTGCTTCCCACCCGCCACCCACTTCATAGCCACTGTCGAAGACCCAAACAACACGCTTGACCCCGGCTTCAAAGACATTGACGGTATGGACGACGATGAGGGGCAAGGCCAGAACCCACTACCCGCTAGACGTGGGACGCCCACTTCTTGGTACGACGTGTGTATGGTAGACACATGCAACGACGCTCTCGACGATGACAAGGAGGATCCAGTTGAGAATAAACCTCCTGGTACACAAATTCGAACACCGGCGCTCATGCCGCTCTAAGTCACGTCGCTCAAGAGAAAACAATACTAGCCCCGGAGAAGATAACACTCCGGATAATGAAGACCCTGCTGAGGTAGGATCCGAACAGGAGGAACAGGAAGGCGGGCAAGACAGCCCTGATGAACAGGCCACATATGGAGACTCGGAGGATAGAAATTATCTCCCACTCTTCGAGCAAGAGGAGATCCTCGGCAACGAGGATTTTATTGTGCCTAAGGAACCTCTCGAACAGGAGCGCTTTAAACGCCGGCTCATAGCCACTGCAGGGAGCCTAAGGAAAAAGCAGTTGCAGCTGCAAGCGAGCCAAGATTTGCTCAACGACAGATGGATTGAGGTCTTGGCCGCCAAAGAATATGGCGTTAACGGCCCAGACAAAAGCCACCCCAAGAGTAGGTGGCTCCCTCAATACGATGGCAAGGCGTTGGAGCCCACACTACCATCGAATAATGCGGTAGGCCGACCATAGTTCGGTCCGGATGAAGCAGCAGCCCAAGCAGAGCACCATACCAACCCACCCGGCCGTCAAAACAAGAACAAAACAGCTCGGGGGAATACTGACGACATCCAACAAGACCTGGAGGGTAGAACATGACACACAAAATCGATATACAGATCGCAGGGACATACCCCGACCGGTGATGATGGTTACCTATTCGGACACAACAGAGCCGACCACGCCCGGTCCAAACACTGTAAACGGAGTCTGCCGGAGGTGCTTCATAGTGTGGCCCAACATAGAGGAGCCGCACACCCTCTCTGCTTCACTGACGGGGTAATGGAGCATGAATTTCCAGACGGGTTCAAACCCATTATCATTGAATCATATGATGGAACAACAGATCCCGCGGTATGGATTAAGGATTACCTCCTCCACATTCACATGCCTCGCGGAGACGACCTTCATGCCATTAAATACCTACCTCTCAAGCTTAAAGGGCCAGCTCGGTACTGGCTAAACAGTTTGCCAGAAAATTCTGTTGGCCATTGGGAAGATTTGGAAGACGCCTTCCGAAACAACTTCCAAGTAACAAATGTCCAGCCGCCAGATGCCGATGACTTAAGTCATATTGTCCAGCAGCCCGGCAAGTCAGCCAGGGAGCTCTGGACCAGGTTCTTAGTAAAAAAGAACCAAATCGTCGACTGTCCGAACGCGGAAGCCCTCGCGGCCTTCAAACATAGCGTCCGGGATGAATGGCTAGCACGTCACCTCGGCCAGGAAGGACCCAAATCCATGATAGCCCTCACTGCTCTAATGACTCGCTTTTGTGCGGGAGAAGACAACTGGCTCGCTCGTAAAAACAACAACGCCAGCGACCCGGGCACTTCCGAAATCCGAGACGGCAACGACAAGCCACGACGAACCGAATACAACAGTCACAATGACAATGAAAGATCACGCGACATGGCGGTCAACACCGGATTTAACAATCCAAACCCCGCTCAATGGAAGAAGCCACTAAAGGCAAACAAAGACGGACCATCCACCCTTGACAGGATATTGGACCGACCTTGCCAGATCCACGACCACCCTGATAAGCCAGCTAATCATACCAACAGAAACTGTTGGGTCTTCAAGCAAGCGAGCAAGCTCAACGCCGAACACAAGGAGGAGGCCACCAGCGATAAAGGCACGACGGACGGCTCACCCGGACATCGCCGAGGGCGATGCGGTTTCCCTCCGAAGTTCGACCACTCCCGGAAAGGAAATAGCAGTTCGGCTTCCGCCACCCACCTCATGTACCAGCAAGATTTACACCGCGCGTGCGTCACTACGCACTCAAGATAGCATGGGCATCGGCGGAAGCACAATACGGACAGCCCTGCAAGCACTCCAGTAACATTTTTATATGGTTTCCTTTTTCTTTTTTCACTATTATCTCGTAAAAACAGGTGACGAAAAAGACAGTATCAACAACGGACTCTCTCGGAGTTCGGATCCGTACACTTACCTAAAGGGGTTACTTCCATTGAGGATTACCCTCCCCGAGGACAGGCGGCGCAGATGTGCGATAGGAGGTCCAAAACAACTTTTTAAAGACTGCACTCTTTATTTCGAGCCTGTACTATGCCTTGTTTCCTCCGTTCCCGACCCCGAGTATGTCAAATAGCTGGGTTCATGGTTTTTTATATGAATTTATCATTGGCATATTGCTCTACTCCTAGTAAACTTTTATCCGAACTAATCTTCCATACTCTTTCAACAATGAGTACGACCTTAATGGCTACTTTACATATGCACCTCGGCATAACCTGCCAGAGGCTCGGTATGGGAACAAACGAGTTGCCAGTAAAAGTCCGAATAGCTCTAAAGCGTACTTCTGCATCGCAAGTTTGGCCTTATATGCATCAGCTCCGAATCATTTTGTTGGGTCAATAGTTGGGTTGCCCGGCTCCTGTGCTTGCTACCCTACGTTCCATTCTATCGGCTAGGGTAGTAAAGGGAGAACTACTGCGATTGTGCCCTGGCCTAGACCGGATGAGCACCTCTGTAGAGAAAGCCGAAAACTGACTGTCGTGATGCGGCGAGAGCTGGTCAACCACTTGATGACTTATTTGAATCTTTAGTGATTCTCCGTGTCACACGAGGGATCTTTTTCAGATCAACATATGTAAGGCACCATATTATAATGCGCCGTATACATACCAGGGGCTATGTCGTAGCCCCACCATAAAACTCCTATGGCTAAGTGAAAGTGTTAACGCCCTATAGTCCGATTGCCTGGTTCGCCGTATTATCACCTCCTTCACGGACCAAGACGTCGGATAAAGAGTGATTAAATGGTTTATTTGAACACCCCGTACTTTCCTACGAGGGGTCAAATTTAATTTGAAAAACTTTCAGATTACATTAAAACGGCTGCACAGGAGGAACACAAGCTCTCGAGCAAAAGATAAAAATAGATTAACTATAAAGTTGTCTGTTACAACCATTATACACATAACTCAAACATTATGTCTTTCGAGCATTGACCCTCTATCAAGCGGGAGGCCTCTAGGACGTCTTCAAAATAATGCTCCGGCTCATAACGGTCCTTGCCCTCGGGTGGACTCCTCGCCGCACCATCGATGGCCTTCATCTTTCCCCAGAATGTTTTGACTTGGGCAAAGGCCATCCGTGCACCCTCAATGCACGCCGGCCGCTTCACAGCATCGATATGTGGCACTGCGTCAATAAGTCGCCGCACCAGGCCAAAATAACTACTCGGAATAGGCTCACTTGGTCACAACTGGATTATGACGTTCTTCATGGCGTCGCCGGATATCCTATGAAGCTCGGACCATTGGGACATTTGTTCATTCAGCAACAGAGTACACTTTGATGCGCCAAATTGTGACCAGAAAAGCTTCTCCGTTGCATACCCCTCTTGCGCCGCATCGGAAGAACTCTTCGGCAAGTCCAAAAATTCAGCCGGAGAACTCCAGACCTGGTTCAGCTGGGTATAATCCGGATCGCCAAACTTAGTCTAAAGCAAAAAGGGCTTACCAGCCACTATCTCCTTTGCCTGCCGAATCTCTCCACGAGCAGCCCTGGATTCAGACTGAGCTTCACTAGCCTCTCGTAAGGCCTTATCAAGTTCAGCCTTTTTGGCTTTATTCTCCTTCTCAAGATATTCATAGCGGCTGGTAGTATTTTTCAATTCAAGCGCCAGTACGGATACTCTCTCCTCACTTTGGCGCCGAGCTGCTTGTTCGGCTCTTAGATCAGCCGATGCCTTTTCGGCAGCCGCATTACTACACCGGGCCTCTTCCTTGGCCAGGGCTAGTTCCGTCCGAAGAGCTTCGACGGCGGCAGCACCATCTGCATTCATGCACATTTCATAAAAAACTCTTTTTAGCGTTAGGCTTAAATTACAAGCATATTGGTATAAGGAATGCTCGAAATATATACCTTGCGAGTCGTCAAGACGCCTGTTGGTCAATGCAATGTCATCCTCAGCAATATCCAGCTTTCATTGTAGTTCGGCCACTTCCGTATTTCGGGTAGCCGCATGAGGGGAGGCAGCCTGTATTCCAAGTGAAATCAAGGTTAGTACCTGAGCATATCTTTTTGATCCTCCGATCGCTTCCTTTGGAAGGCAATCCGAGCCTCAAGGGCTACTACATATACAACAGGTGCGTTCTGTCAATAAAGTCCAATTGGCAAAATTACATCACAAACCTCAAAACCTCTTAGAAGGCTCGTGAAGGCCTCGTTCAATCCGCTCTTTGCGGATAAAACCTTTTCGACCACCATAATCATTAAGGCATTGTGCTCCTTCGAAATGGACGCTTGCTGCAGCATGTCCGTTAGAACTTCTGGCACTCCTGGATCTTCGGAAACCGCCACCAGAGTACGACGTTCCTTTGAAGGAAACCGCTTACTCGCCTCCAGAATCGTCTCTGGCTGTACACCGGGCAGTTCGAGGCCGTCTTTCTTGACCCTCGAACCCTGAGTGATAGAGGCACCACCTTCGGGAAACGCCTTCTTCGTTTCCAGCACTACTTGTTGATCGGGGGGAGCCCTCCAGGACGATACCTCAGAATCATCCGCCCTGTTGGGTGAGGAGGCCGGAGAAGGCGTGTCACTCTCCATCATCTCTGGAAGAAGATCTCCCGAGGAGGAGGACGATCGAAAAACACCAGGCGTTAACCTACGAGGATGTACATATACCGGATGATTACTTCCCTAATAGGAAAAGAATGAGGTACGTTTAAAGTACCCCAGCTTCACTTACGGTTTGGCCAGAGGTTCGACCCCGTCATAAAGCTCTATGGCAACATCGCCTGCCCGGCCCAAGCTGCCCGACGATGGCATTTTTCCTCTCTTGGAAGGTTTCCCCTCCTGATCTTCGGAAGCGGCCCTCTTCTTGCCAGGGAGGGCCTCCTCTGCACCTTTGCCCCTGGGAAAAAGGGTTTCGGTTTCCCCGAACACAGCGTCTAATTCATATTTAGGGCGGGCGTCACCTCTGGGCTCCCCGCTCTCGCCCCCCTCTGCAGACACCTGGTACGGTGTAGGAATCAGCATCCTCGTCAGCAGGGCGGTTGCAGAGTCATCGGGAAGGGGCGCCGGACACCAGATTAACACCGCTTTCTTTATCCAGTCCTTTATAGGGACGGATTGTCCAGTATCTTGTCAAAAGATGCTTGAATGGAAGGTGTTCGGAGATTGAATACTTACCTAAGTGTCCGGATGATTGCAGTCAAGACCAACATCTTCGGTGGTGTCCGGCCATTGCTCTCACTCCCCGAAATATAATTTCCACATTCCTTCGTGCGTGGTGCCGAAGAAGTGCTGAAGAGTTCGCCGCCCTTCTGGATTAAACTCCCACATACGGAGAGGCCGCCGCTGACATGGCAGGGTCCGGAGGACTAGCATTACTTGAACAACATTCACAAGACCGATGCCCTTCTCGGTAAGGCTTTGGATGCGACTTTGCAGAGTATGCACTTCATTGACGGATCCCCAGTCCAATCCCTTATTGATCCATGAAGCAAGCTGAATTGGAGGGCTGGGTCGGAACGCAGGCGTAGCCGCCCACTTGGAGCCTCGCGGCTCGTTGATATAAAACCACCCCTGGTTCCATAGTTCGAAAGACTTGGAGAAAGATCCTTCGAACCAAGCCGCGCTGGCAAGCTTGCCTATTATGATGCTGCCGCACTCTGCCTGCTCCTCCTCTATCGCCTGCGGCCTCACGTCAAAGGTCTTGAGCCACAAACCAAAGTGCAGAGGAGTCCGGAGGAAGGCCTCACACGTGACGATAAATGTCAAGATGAGGAGAATAGAGTCCGGGGTCAGATCGTGAAAATCTAACCCATAGTAGAACACGAGCCCCTAGACGAAGGGGTTAAGCGCGAACCCTAACCCGTGGAGGAAGTGGGACACAAATACTACCCTCTCACCGGATTTGGGGGTAGGAGTAACCTGCCCCTTTGCAGGAAACCGATGAAGGATTTCTGGGGTCAGATACCTCGCCGCGCCTGGACGGCTGGATCCGGACATGATTGGGGCTGGTGGAGATTGGAACCCGAGGAGTAAAACTCGAGGTGGCTGGGGTTGAGGAAGAAGCAAACTCAAAAGAAAAAGACGAGACTGGGTCCCTATATAAAGACCCCGAATACTAGGCGTCCCCCCTGGGTCTCGAAACTTACCTATCCCCAAAGAGTTGTACCCAGGGGACGGTTGGGTTATCCATGCCTGCATTAATGAAAATCCCGTGAATAAGGGGACACGATCTCCGCTTTGACAAGACGTGCCAGTAAAACCGCGTCCCGAGACGTGGAGCGATGGGCTAGCCAATGGTTGGAAATAATAAATGGGCAGGCATGATGCAATGTCATAACAGTTGTCAACAAATTGGACTTGTGGAATATTATATTCTCTACAATTGTATGCACATGTCCGGATAATCATTCGAAGACTATCTTGGAGTTCAAAAAAAAGGGGAACCCGCCTTGCAATGCCGAAGACAATCTGCGCGCTGGACTCCTCGTCATTGAAGCCAGGGTCAGGGGCTACTGAGGGAGACCTGGACTAAGGGGTCATCGGGCGTCCGGCCCGTTATCCATTGGGCCGGACTGATGGGCTGTGAAGACATGAAGACCGAAGATTGTACCCGTGTCCAGATGGGACTCAACTTGGCGTGGAAGGCAAGCTAGGCGAGCAACTATGAAGATTCCTTCTTATGTAACCGATCCCATGTAACCCTAGATCTCTCCGGTGTCTATATATACCGGAGAGCGTATTCCGGATAGACGGATACTCATTACCATATTCACATAGGCTAGACTTCTGGGGTTTAGCCATTACGATCTCGTGGTAGATCAACTCTTGTAACACTCATATTCATCAAGATCAATCAAGCAGGAAGTAGGGTATTACCTCCATAGAGAGGGCCCGAACCTGGGTAAACATCGTGTACCTCGTCTCCTGTTACCATCGATCCTAGACGCACAGTTCGGGACCCCCTACCCGAGATCCACCGGTTTTGACACCGACAACATCCACCTCGGAGGAGAAGATAGATCCGGTGAAAGCGAAGCGCACTTTTGATGCCCTGAAGCGACCACCACCGTCTCCGCCGCAAACCAACTATGAGCGCATTATTGAAAGGACATATAAGGAAGCGTCCCGGTCGGGAAGTACTTGAAGTGATCGAAGGTTAGTAGAATGAAGAAGTGGGAAAAAAATCCCCAGCTCGGCGAACAAGCGAACAAATCGTGCCCCCTCTCAAGGCGTCTAGCGATATCGTCTAATCATCCGGGGATCTTGCCCGGTACCAATCCTGCAGATTACATGCACGACGATGATGCACATTTTGATATAATGGAGGTGGACGAATTCAGATACCAGTACGAGAAGCCTCTCGTCAAACCTGGTCATCCTCCTCTAACAACGACGATGCGAAGATTCCATGATTGGTACATGAAAACCTGCAGAGAGTCTGGGAAGGATACTTTGACGCTGAAAGTTAAAGAGGAGCACAACCTCGTTGGAATTGATCTGTTGTCTGTTCCATTTGAGGAGTTCTTCTAGTTTTTCAATCAAAAGGCCCTTGATAAATTAACAGTCACTTGCTACTGTCTGTAAGTACTATACTTCTGTCATTAAGTCTCTATATATAGCTCAACTCTTTCATTGCATGTATATATAATTATCCTCACTATATTATGCAGATTGAAGATCGTCGAATGCAAGAAAAGACAAATCGGTGATATCAGGTTCATCAACACAAATCTCATAGATGAATTTACGGTTAAATTTCATGCCAAAGAAACCGAGGCCAACTTGCTACGATCGTTGGTAATAAATCAAAACAAAGATATAATACTCTTTCCTTACAACTTCAAGTGAGTGTTCCTGTCTTGTGCATATTTGGTTTCCCTTATTACTCGAGGTTATAGTAATGTAATTGATGAGTTATGCATGTGTGCGCAGCTTCCACTATATTATCCTAGAGATTAAGCTTGAGCAGGGACTAGTAACCGTCTTAGACTCGAGACAAAAAGTTCCCGAGGAGTATGCGGACATGACTAAAATGCTCCAGAAGTAAGTTCAATCGATCATTATCGCACCATATCGGCAACTTTGTTCATTTCCTGATATCAAGTAATTGTTTTCTTTGTCTGGCAGGGTTTGGAAAAAGTTCACCGCACAAGCTCCGGGACTGCCGGGGGAGCTGCGTTTTATACACCCGAAAGTAAGTACTACTAGCTAGTTCCGCGCATCTCCCAGTGATTCTAGCGCTAGTTTCATCAATAAAATTTAGCATGCTTGCTTATCAGTTTGATTGACCTCTATTTCTTGTAAAGTGGTTGTGGCAGGAACCCGAGAATAATTACTGTGGATACTACGTTTGCGAGTCCATCCGCCACACGACCTGTGAGTGGGGCTACTCTAAAAACAATATGAAGTGCGTAAGCAATAATATTCACAATTTTATTTTATTACCATCATTTGTGTTGAGTTTCATTCATATATTTGTATTGACCCCCTTCTTCAAATTAGATGTTTCAGATGCAGGATGAACTCGTAGCACAAGATCACATACGAGCAATTCAAGAGGAACTGGCGGGATTCTTTCTTGATCACGTCATCAATAAAGACGGAGAATACCATGTGGAACTTGAGTTCATATGTTAGGGGATTATATTGTAAGAGATCTTATATTGTATACATATGTAGCCAGCAGCGTCGGATGGATATACGAGAACTTTTTGTTCGACCAATCTCTCGGAGAAGGAGAGGTCGATCACTTCTCTCTGTATATGTTCATGATGATCTTCTGTACTTAATGGTTTCCTTCATTTTCTTACTAGCTAGCGTGTCGAGTCCTCACTATACGTATAGCACGTAGCGTCGACGCACGGAGATAAGAGAGGACACTTCTCTCTATTAGCTAGCTAACACAATATATAAAACCCCTACATTAACCCTACAAAACCCCCAAAACCCCCAAACCCCCACCCCCCTTTCAAAAAAAAATCCAGCCCCTGAACTGCTGATGCGTGGATGCCTGTCAGTCTCGGTTGGTTCTACCAACCGGGACAAAAGGCCCCCTTGCCAGGGCAAGCCGCAGCGGCCATGTGGATCCCCATCTGTCCCGGTTGGTATAAGAACCGAGACTAAAGGTATAGGGCTTTAGTATCGACCCTTTAGTCCCGATCCCGAACAGGGAAAAATGGGCCTTATGAACCGGGACAAATGGCCCTTTTTCTACTAGTGCGCAAGCATCCGCAACTACGAGAAAAGTATTAATATAAAATATAACCATAGCATTAAAATTTTGGATCCAAATCGGTCCCTTACGAAGTAGCGCATAAACTAGGGTTTAAACTTCTGTGACTCTAGCAACCCATCATCTAATAACTACTCCACAATGCATTCCCTTAGGCCCAAGTATGGTGAAGTGCCATGTAGTTGATATTCACATGACACCATTAAGGGAATCACAACATGCATATCATCAAAATATCGAACACATATCAAGTTCACATGATTACTTGCAACATGACTTCTCCCGTGACCTCAAGAACAAAAGTAACTACTCAGAAATGATAATCATGCTTAAGATCAGAGGGGTATGAAATAGCATAATGGATCTGAACATATAATCTTCCACCAAATAAACCATATAGTAATCAACTACATGATGTAATCAACACTACTAGTCACCCGCAAGTACCAATCTAAGGTTCCGATGTAAAGATTGAACACAAGAGATGAACCAGGGTTTGAGAGGAGATGGTGCTATTGAAAATGTTGAGGGAGATTGCCCTCAAAGATGGGAGAGTTGTCGGTGATGATTATGACAATGATTTCCCCCTCCCGGAGGGAAGTTCCCCCGGCGGAATCGCTCTGCCGAAGGGCAAAAGTGCTCCTGCCCAAGTTCCGCCTCGAGACGGCGGCGCTTCGTCCCGAAAGTTCTCTCCTGATATTTTGTAGGTCAAAATGACCTATATACTAGAAGATGGGCACCGGAGGTGGACCGAGGAGGGCACAACCCACCAGGGCACGCCTGGGCTCCCTGGCACGCCCAGGTGGG
Organism: Aegilops bicornis; assembly: GCA_021605145.1. Taxonomy (NCBI): domain Eukaryota; kingdom Viridiplantae; phylum Streptophyta; class Magnoliopsida; order Poales; family Poaceae; genus Aegilops; species Aegilops bicornis. Next base: position 551,089,464 of record CM038675.1, on the reverse strand, counting down.
TTGTGCCCACCTGGTGGGACCCCTTTGGTATTTATTTGTTGCAATAATTCTTAAATAATCCATAAAAAATATCCGTGAAGTTTCAGCTCATTTGGAGTTGTGCAGAATAGGTAGCTTTGATGTGCTTTTTCAGGTCCAGAATTCCAGCTGCCTGTATTCTCCCTCTTTATGTAGACTTGCATATTATGAGAGAAAAAGCATTTGAATTACTCCCAAAAGCATTATAATGTATAAAACATTATAAATAACAGTAGGAAAACATGATGCAAAATGGACGTATCAACTCCCCCAAGCTTAGACCTCGTTTGTCCTCAAGCGAAAACCAAAATTGAAAAACATGTCCACATGCTTAGAGAGAGAGAGAGAGAGAGAGAGAGATAGAGAGAGAGAGGTGTCGATAAAAACAAAATACGAACACTGAAGCATCATGCATATTATTATAACAACAAGTAACTTTAACATAAAGTTTTTATCATATAACTTCCCATGAACAAGTAACCATTCATCACAACCTTGAAGTATAAAGAATAAACCTTATTGAAAACCAACAAACTATGTTCTCAATCAACTTTGCAACTACAATTCATCATATTTTCAGGAAGGTTCACGTGTCAGAGCCTTTAGGCAAGTCCACATACTCGATCATCATTTAATCTTCTATGATTGCTAACACTCACAACGTACCCATGAACAAAAAGTTTCAACCATACACATAGAAAGATAGGGGCTTATAGATTCTCCACCCAACATATTCACCTCAAGGGTGATGTCAACAATAATAGCTCATGCCTACTCATATCCAACTGGATATATGTGCCTAGATCTTTCCTCACCACATGATGCTTGATAAAAGAGAAAAATAAAAAGGAATAGGGAAGAAAACTTTGACTCTTCATAAAAGTAAATGCATAAAAGTAAAAGATATGCACTTCACAGAGGGAAGCAGAGGTTATCATGCACTTATTTGTTTGTATGCAAAATCCCTTAATGCAAAAGAACGTCACGTTGTATTTCCCCTTATGATAGCAACCTTTATTATGCAGTCTGTCGCTTTTATTCTTTGCCATCATAAGTTCGTACAACATTCAATTTTCTCTTACACTAAATGATCCACCACATTTAGAAGAAATTTTTATTGCCTTATTGCACCGATGACAACTTACTTGAAGGATCTTACTCAATCCATAGGTAGGTATGGTGGACTCACAAGTAGTCACTACGGGAATAAGAAAATTTGCCATCAGTCTGCTCTTTGCCGCCTGCTAGCGGACGGCAAAGATGATCATCTTTGCCGTCTGGTTTCAGAAAGCAGACGACAAAGGAAGGAATGATGGCAAAGATCATATTTGCCATTAGTTCACTCTTTGTCGTTTGTTGGCAGACGACAAAGAGTAGGTGTGGGGCCCGCTGGAGCGCTACGCTGGGTAATACACTCTTTGTCGTCTGCTAGCGGACGGCAAAGAGCTCGAGCATACGGCAAAGAAAATAACCTAACGCATAGATTCTTTGTCGTCTGTGTTTTTCTTGACAGATGGCAAATAGAAAGCACACCACGCGGATCAATCACGTGGATCGATGATGTGGCATCATCAGATCACACACGCAGCCCATCAAACTGACGGCGCACAGCGCACCCCCAAGCTTTACCCATGGACGCGCCCAACCCACCCCGAAGCGCAACCACGTTTTCTTTGTCTGGCCCCAACACTATCTCTCTCCTTGATCCAGCCCCACCCCACTCTCTCTCTCTCTTGTCTCTCTCTGTACGATGAAAAGAAGATACCGGCCGCTCGATCTGGCACCGGAGGGAACCGCGAGCTCCACCAGCTCCGTCCCCCTCATTTCGGAGCAGCCACACGCTACCGGCCCCATCGCCCATCGCCGGACCCACCCCGTGTCTCCCTGCTGCGTTGGTTTTCCCTTGAAGAGGAAAGGGTGATGCAGCAAAGTATCGTAAGTGAAAGTGCGTTATATCGACTAGAGGGAGGGTGAATAGGCGATTTTTATGAATTCTTCACTGAGGAATTTGCCGGTGAGGAAATTCCTTAGCGAAGAACTACTTGCAATGAATAAGTACTCGAGTAAGCATAACAGAATACATGCATGGTCATCATGATGAAATGAAGACAATCACAGTCTGAAAAGCGTAAACACAGGATAACACAAGATGAAGACAAACAGATCAAGAAATTGAACTGAGGAAATAGAGAAAGTCTTGATCAAAGTCTTCAAACACAGATATGAACAAACACTCAACACGCTTATGAGGAAATGAAAGAGTTGACGAAATAGAACCAAGAAGGTTGGTGAAGACAATGATTTGGTAGACCAGTTCCAAGCTTCTTTGTCTCAGTTGTATGTCTGGTTGGAGCGGCTGAGTATTTAAACTCGAGGACACACAGTCCCGGACACCCAGTCACTGAGCACGCAGCTCAGGACACCAAGTCCTCACCGTATTCTCCTTGAACTAAGGTCACACAGACCTCGTCCAATCACTCGTGGCAAGTCTTGAGCGACTTCCAAACCTTCACAGACTTGGTCACTCGGCGATCCACAATTCCTCTTGGATGCTCTAGACCATGACGCCTAACCGTCTGGAAGAAGCACAGTCTTCAAAGGTAACAAGCGTCGGATCCACGCAGGATCAATCTCTTCAGTGATGCTCAATCACTTTGGGTTTGTAGGGGTTTGGTTTTGGGTTTTTCCTCACTCGATGATTTTCACTCAAAGTCCTCGGAGGATGGGTTGCTCTCAAATGACAAGTGTCAAGTTCTCTCGGAGCAGCCAACCAGCTAGTGGTTGTAGGGGGCGTCTATTTATAGCCTAGGGAGCAGCCCGACATGATAAGACATAAATGCCCTTCAATGATATGACCGTTAGGTAGATAAGATATTTCTGGGACAGCTGGCGCGCAGCACAGCAACGGTCGGAAATTTGACTCTCAAATTCCTCAGGGCTATCATGTTCCTCACTGTGTAGGCAATCCGCACTGGCGAATTCCTAACTCCTCAGTCGGAACAAATTCCTCAGTGACCAGAATAACTTCGTCTCACTGAAGAAATTGACTGAACTGTATGAGATTCCAATGGCTTCACTCGAAGGGATTGGTAGGTGTAGGATTTGAGTTGAGCATCACATGGAAATATTTCCTTAGTATTTCCTCGACCCCTTTAACAAAGACGGTGTTTCCTATGACTCAAGAAGGAGAAAAGCGAAACTACGAAAACAAAATTCTTCACGCTTCATGTTCCTCAAATGAATACCAAGTCTTCAAGGTCACACCAATTTCTTCACTTTCAAAGTCTTGAAAGTCTTGAGAATACCAAAGTCTTGATCGAAGAACTTCATTTTTAGGGTCGACTTTCTGTAGAATATCAAACTCCTCATAGACTTATAGACATGTTTACACTCACAAACGCATTAGTCCCTTAACCTATAAGTCTTCAATACACCAAAATCACTAAGGGGCACTAGATGCACTTACAGTAAGTTTCCCTCAGTTTTTGGGAACCAAGGTATCAATGCAGTTGGAGGTTACACGCAAGTCGCCTTGTACCTGCACAAACAAATAAGAACCTTGCAACCAACGAGATAAAGGGGTTGTCAATCCCTTCATGACCACTTGCAAAAGTGAGATCTGATAGAGATAATAAGATAAATAGTTTTGGTATTTTTATGATATAGATTGGAAAGTAAAGATTGCAAAATTAAATAGATCGGAAACTTATATGATGGAAAATAGACCGAGGGGCCATAGGTTTCACTAGTGGCTTCTCTCAAGATAGCATAATCTACGGTGGGTGAACAAATTACTGTCGAGCAATTGATAGAAAAGCGCATAGTTATGAGAATATCTAGGCATGATCATGTATATAGGCATCACGTCCGCGACAAGTAGACCGAAACAATTCTGCATCTACTACTATTACTCCACACATCGACCGCTATCCAGCATGCATCTAGAGTATTAAGTTCATAAGAATGGAGTAACGCATTAGGCAAGATGACATTATGTAGAGGGATAAACTCAAGCAATATGATATAAACCCCATATTGCTATCCTCGATGCAACCATACAATACGTGCCTTGCTTGCTGCCCTAACATCCTTTGGGAAAGGACACCGCATGATTGAACCCAAAGCTAAGCACTTCTCCCATTGCAAGAAAGATCAATCTAGTAGGCCAAACCAAATTGATAATTCGAAGATACATGCAAAGATATCAAATCATACATATAAGAATTTAGAGAAGAATCAAATATTGTTGATAGATAATCTTGATCATGAACCCACAATTCATCGGATCTCGACAAACACGCCGCAAAAAGAATTACATCGAATAGATCTCCAACAGAATCAAGGAGAACTTTGTATTGAGATCCAAAGAGAGAGAAGAAGCCATCTAGCTAATAACTATGGACCCGAAGGTCTATGGTAAACTACTCACACATCATCGGAGAGGCTATGGTGTTGATGTAGAAGCCCTCCGTGATCGATTCCCCCTCCGGTGGAGCGCCGGAAAAGGCCCCAAGATGGGATCTCACGGGTACAGAAGGTTGCGGCGGTGGAAATAGGGTTTCGTGGTGCTCTCGGATGTTTTCAGGGTATATGAGTATATATAGGCGAAAAAAGTAGGTCGGAGGAGCCACGAGGGGGCCACGAGGGTGGGGGCATGCCTACCCCCTGGGCGCGCCTCCCTTCCTCGTGGCCGCCTCGTTGCTTCCTTGACGTCCACTCCAAATCTCCTGGATCACATTTGTTCAAAAAATAACTCTCCCGAAGGTTTCATTCCGTTTGGATTCCGTTTGATATTCCTTTTCTGCGAAACATTGGAATAGGCAAAAAAACAGCAATTTGCACTCGGCCTTCGGTTAGTAGGTTAGTCCCAAAAATAATATAGAAGTGCATAATAAAGCCCATTAAACATCCAAAACAGATAATATAATAGCATGGAACAATCAAAAATTATAGATACATTGGAGGCATATCAAGCATCCCCAAGCTTAATTCCTGCTCGTCCAATGATAAAAAGATTTTTTGAGGTGGAATGCTACCTAGCATAATTCTCAATGTAATTTTCTTTATTGTGGCATGAATGGTCAGATCTGAAAGATTCAAGATAAAAGTTTAATATTGACATAAAACTGATAACACTTCAATCATACTAACAAAGCAATCATGTCTTCTCAAAATAACATGGCCAAAGAAAGTTACCCTACAAAATCATATAGTTTGGCTATGCTCTATCTTCATCACACAAAATATTTAAATCATACACAACCCCGATGACAAGCCAAGGAATTGTTTCATACTTTTGATGTTCTCAAACTTTTTCAATCTTCACGCAATACATGAGCGTGAGCCATGGACATAGCACTATATGTGGAAAAGAATGGTGGTTTTTTAGAAGACAAAAAGGAGAAGGTAGTCTCACATCAACTAGGTGTATCAACGGGCTATGCAGATGTCCATCAATAGATATCAATGTGAGTGAGTAGGAATTGCCCTGCAACAGATGCACTAGAGCTATAAGTATATGAAATCTCAACAAAAGAAACTAAGTGGGTGTGCATCCAACTCGCTTGCTCACGAAGACCATGGGCAATTTGAGGAAGCCCATCATTGGAATATACAGGCCAAGTTCTATAATGTAAAATCCCCACTGGTATATGAAAGTGACAACATAGGATACTCTCTATCATGAAGATCATGGTGCTACTTTGAAGCACAAGTGTGGTAAAAGGATAGTAACATTGTCCCTTCTATCTTTTTCTCTCATTTTTTTATTTTTTTTATTTGGGCCTTTTTCTCTTTTTTATGGCATCTTTTTTTTCTTTTTTTTCGTCCGGAGTCTCATCCCGACTTGTGGGGGAATCACAGTCTCCATCATCCTTTCCTCACTTGGGACAATGCTCTAATAATGATGATCATCACACTTTTATTTGCTTACAACTCAAAAATTACAACTCAATACTTAGAAGAAAATATGACTCTATGTGAATGCCTCCGGTGGTGTACCGGGATATGCAATGACTCAAGAGTGACATGTATGAAAGAATTATAAAGGTGGCTTCGCCACAAATACGATGTCAACTACATGATCATGCAAAGCAATATGACAATGATGAAACGTGTCATAACAAACAAAATGGTGGAAAGTTGCATGACAATATATCTCGGAATGGCTATGGAAATGCCATAATAGGTAGGTATGGTGGCTGTTTTGAGGAAGATATATGGTGGGTGTATGATACCGGCAAAAGGTGCGCGGTATTAGAGACGCTAGCAATGGTGGAAGGGTGAGAGTGCGTATAATCAATGGACTCAACATTAGTCATAAAGAACTCACATACTTATTGCAAAATCTATTAGTTATCGAAACGAAGTACTACGCGCATGCTCCTAGGGGATAGATTGGTAGGAAAAGACCATCGCTTCGTCCCGGCCGCCACTCATAAGGAAGACAATCAATAAATAAATCATACTCCGACTTCATCACATAACGGTTCACCATACGTGCATGCTACGGGAATCACAAACTTTAGAACAAGTATTTCTCAAATTCACAACTACTCAACTGGCATGACTCTAATATCACCATCTTCATATCATAAAACAATTATCAAGTATCAAACTTCTCATAGTATTCGATGCACTTTATATGATAGTTTTTATTATACCCATCTTAGATGTTCATCATATTAGGACTAATTTTTTAACCAAAGAAAATTACGATGTTGTTCTAAAAGACTCTCAAAATAATATAAGTGAAGCATGAGAGATCAATAATTTCTATAAAATAAAACCACAACCGTGCTCTAAAAGATATAAGCGAAGCACACTAGAGCAAAATTATCTAGCTCAAAAGATATAAGTGAAGCACATAGAGTATTCTAATAAATTCCAATTCATATGTGTCTCTCCCAAAAGGTGTGTACATAAAGGATTATTGTGGTAAACTAAAAATCAAATACTCAAATCATACAAGACGCTCCAAGCAAAACACATATCATGTGGTGAATAAAAATATAGCATCAAGTAAAGTTACCAATAGACGAGGACGAAAGAGGGGACGCCTTCCGGGGCAGGCATCCCCAAGCTTAGGATTTTGGTTGTCCTTGAATTTTACCTTGGGGTGCCTTGGGCATCCCCAAGCTTAGGCTCTTGTCACTCCTTATTCCATAATCCATCAAATCTTTACCCAAAAACTTGAAAAACTCACAACACAAAACTCAATGAAAATCTCAGGAGCTCCGTTAGTATAAGCAAACAAAGCACCACTTTAAGGTACTGTAATGAACTCATTATTTATTTATATTGGTGTTAAACCTACTATATTCCAACTTCTCTATGGTTCATATCCCCCGATACTAGCCATAGATTCATCAAAATAAGCAAACAACACACAAAAAACAGAATCTGTCAGAAACAGAATAGTCTGTAGTAATCTATATCAAACGCAAACTTTTTTAACTCAAAAATTCTGCCAAAATAGGAAGACCTAAATAATATTTTTATTGATCTACTTCAATTGGAATCAGTATTTTATCACGTCCTGGTGATTTTTAACAATTGTTTTTGTGAGCAGAAAGTTTCTGTCTTTTTCAGCAAGATCAAATAATTATCATCCAAGAAGATCCTATAGGTTTTACTTGGCACAAACACTAAATAAAACATAAAACCACATCTGAACAGAGGCTAGATGAATTATTTATTACTAAACAGAAACAAAAAGCAAGAAACAAAAAGAAAATTGGGTTGCCTCCCAACAAGCGCTATCGTTTAACGCCCCTAGCTAGGCATAAAAGCAAGAATAGATCTAGGTATTACAATCTTTGGTATGCAAATCATAAGTGGCTCTCATAATATATTCACAATTTAATTTCATTTTCTTTCTAGAAAAGTGTTCCATGCCTTTCCTTAATGGAAATTGGAATATAATATTCCCTTCCTTCATATCAACAATTGCACCAATCGTTTTAAGGAAAGGTCTACCAAGAATAATAGGACATGTAGGATTGCAATCTATATCAATAACAATGAAATCTACGGGCACATAATTCCTATTTGCAACAATAAGAACATCATTAATCCTCCGCATAGGTTTCTTAATGGTGGAATCTGCATGATACAAATTTATAGAACAATCATCAAATTCGCGGAAACCTAATACATCACACAAAGTTTTTTGAATCGTGGAAACACTAGCACCCAAATCACACAAAGCATAGCATTCATGATCTTTAATTTTAATTTTAATAGTAGGTTCCCACTCATCATAAAGTTTTCTAGGGATAGAAACTTCTAGTTCAAGCTTTTCTTCATAAGATTGCATTAAAGCATCATCGATATGTTTAGTAAAAGCTTTATTTTGACTATAAGCATGAGGAGAATTTAACACGGATTGCAACAAGGAAATACAATCTATCAAAGAGCAATTATCATAATTAAATTCCTTGAAATCCAAAATAGTGGGTTCATTGCTATGTAAAGTTTTGACCTCTTCAATCCCACTTTTACCAATTTTTGCATCAAGATCTAAAAATTCCGAATCATTGGGACACCTTCTAACTAATGTTGAATCATCTCTTGTCCCATCATTATCAAGATTAAAATTGCAAAACAAAGAATTAATAGGAGACACATCAATCACTTTTAGATCTTCATCCTTATTATCATGAAAACTAGAAGAACACGCTTTCATAAAGCAATCTTTTTTAGCACACATCCTAGCGGTTCTTTCTATGCACTCATCAATGGAAATTATCATGGCTTTGAGAGACTCATTGATATCATGCTTAGGTGGAATAGATATAAGTTTCAAAGAATCAACATCAAGAGAAATTCTATCCACGTTCCTAGCCAACTCATCAATCTTAGGCAATTTTTCTTCAAGCAAAGCATTGAAATTCTTTTGCGAAATCATAAATTCCTTAACACTAGTCTCAAAATTAGAGGGCATCTTATTAAAATTTCCATAAGATTTGTTGTAGGAATTACCATAATTATTAGAGGAATTACTAGGAAACGGCCTAGGATTAAAGTTTCCTCTATATGCATTGTTACCAAAATTGTTCCTACCAACAAAATTCACATCCATAGATTCATTATTATTCTTAATCAAAGTAGACAAAGGCATATCATTTGGATCAGAAGAAACACTCTTATTAGCAAACAACTTCATAAGTACATCCATCTTTCCTCTCAAGACATTAATCTCTTCTATCGCGTGAACCTTTTTACTAGTAGATCTTTCGGTGTGCCATTGAGAATAATTAACCATAATATTATCTAGGAGTTTAGTAGCTTCTCCTAAAGTGATTTCCATAAAGTGCCTCCCGCGGCCAAATCTAAAAGATTTCTAGAAGCAAAATTCAATCCAGCAATTTTTTTTGTATAATTATCCATAAATTCAAACCTTGTGTAGGGGAATTACGTATCATTAATTTCATCCTCTCCCAAGCTTGTGCAACATGTTCATGATCAAGTTGCTTAAAATTCATAATATCGTTTCTAATAGAGATTATCTTAGCGGGAGGAAAACACTTAGAGATAAAAACATCTTTGCACTTATTCCATGAATCAATACTATTTTTAGGCAAAGACGAAAACCAAGTTTTAGCACGATCTCTAAGCGAAAACGGAAATAGTTTCAATTTAACAATATCATTATCCACGTCTTTCTTCTTTTGCATATCACACAAATCAACAAAGTTGTTTAGATGGGTAGCGGCATCTTCACTAGGAAGGCGAGATAATTGATCTTTCATAACAAGATTCAGCAATGCAACATTAATTTCACAAGATTCAGCATCGGTAATAGGAGCAATCAGAGTGTTGAGAAAATCATTATTGTTGGTATTGGAAAAGTCACACAATTTAGTATTGTCTTGAGCCATCGTGACAAACAATTGTAACATCCCAAATTTTCAATTTGGAATGTTCTACATAGGTCATCCATGCATATCATATTTTATTCCATCTTCGTTCCGCAATCCTCGAAATCCTAAGCAACTCAAGGACCCTCGGAGAGAGTTGGCGATTTTCCGGTTTTCATATTTGATTTTTATCAAATAGCGAAAACGAGGATTTTTTATTTTAATAATTTTTCTCTTCGGAAAAACATTTCATAATAAAAAAATATATGAGAAGGAGATAATATGACTTCTCCAAAACAATTGAAATATCGGAGGAAATATGTTAAAATCAATTAGTTGATTTTATTTGGATTTTATTTGCATTAGAAAAATTGCACGTTTTCAAAAATTGCATTTTAGGGCCAAGCAAATGTTCATCTCGTTCTAAATATTTCATTTAGACGGTGAAAATTTGTTTTAGCATTTTTAGATTTTTATTTTCTTTTATAGGATTTATTTTATGTCGGCGGAATTATTTAAAAAATTCTCATTGGTGAGGCCTGGCCGAGGCTCACTGAGCCAGATTGCCGCCCGCGCCCGCATCCGCCGCCACCGACCCGGACTACAAGTCCGAGCCGGACTCCCCGCCGCCGCCGCTGCCTTGCCCCCTCCCCCAAGCAGCCGCCCCCCCCCCCTTAAATACCACCGCCGCCCCACAGGAGCACAAGTCGCCCCGAGCTGCCGCGCGCCGCCTCCGTCGCCACTCCTCGCCATCACCGCCCGGCGCCGGAGCCCCGCCGGAGCCGAGCGGAGGTAGCCGCCCCGCCGCCTCGGTTTTCTAAAGAAAACCATTCAGTTTTTTTAGAAAACCCTAGGTTTTCGTTTTTTAATAGATCGGTTTTTCTCCGGTTTATTTAATTAGCGAGCGTTCGCTCGTTCGTTCGTTTTAACGAACGCGTTCTTCGTTCAGATCCAGATAATGAACATCCGTTCGTTAGTTGGTTCGTCAGTTTTTTCTTTTCTCGGATTTATTCCGCGATTTTTCTGATCGCGATTTCTGATCCGATCTTAGTTTCTGTTTATCTTTTCGCTCGTTAGTCGGAATCAGGCGATTCAAGCGCCCAGATCTTCGTCTCGAGACCCTCTTTCCGTTTAGACAATTTAAACAAGATTTTGATACTGTAAAATTTGACCCTAGTTCAGATTAGTAAACGGATCTTGTTTCTTTCGCCGTTTGAGTTTCGTTGTTCCGTTTGGTTTGATTCTTTTTGCGAACCGGAGTTCTTAAGTTGAACTTTCTGGTCAACCTCTTTTATTTGAAGTTTTGCTTGTGCATCTTTGCTTTTCGCTTATGTATGCTATTGTTTGCTTGCGATAGAATTCCCGGATTGCGAAGCGTGCTACTACGAGTCTCTAGGATTCACGGATCGTCAGCAAGGCAAGTGACACTCTGATCATACTCTTTTCATACCCAGTTTTATGCATTAGCTCAATCCTCAAACATTGCATGGTTAGGATGTCAATAACTTGTGGGTTGGGAAGTAGTTATTGAGGTAGAACCTATTGCCCTGTTACTATCAAACCCTTGGGAGTTACTTCTACGTGTTGCTTATATTGCTATGCTATGCTCGTAGACGTGGTTGGGTTTGAGTGTATTCATGACATATGTGAGATTGTTAATTAATGGTTTACTTAAGGTGGCAACTTAAAATTTACATCTGGGTGGATTGGGACACCTGGGGAACCCAGTGTTGTCTGTTTTATTTCTGGAAATCCCGGGGTACCCGTGTGATCTTCCTATGGTCCGCCACCCAGGCTCAAAGGGAACTGAGATTTATTCATGCTAGAAACTTCCGTGTGCAGCCACAAGCTACTATGGGCTCTAGCATAGTTGAGTAAGTTACGTGAAGCTCTTGAAGAGGTAGATCAGCAGGTAGTGGGTTTTGTAGGTTTGGTATGGTCTACACGGAGTAGAGAGTTAATGTTTCTGAAAGACTGTGCCTCGGTCATCCGTTTCTCAAACACCATGTAGTGCGAGAAATCAACGAAGGCGATCGAGTCTTGTGGGGAAAAGTGCGCAAACCTCTGCATAGTGTACAATCTAATCATGGTTAGTCGTGTCCCCGGTTATGGACAATTTTGAGTATCTAGTACTTGAATTATCACATGTATCTCATCACTCTTAATTAATATTGTTGGGTTGTTAACTACTTTAATTGGGATTGAGTTGGGGTTATACCTTCTCAATGTTTCAACCACCATGATAGTTAAATTAAAATCTATTCCTTTGTTGTAGGAAAAAATTGGCTTTTCACAAAACTATAACCATAGAGCTTTCCACCAACCAAATATGCATTTAGTGATAGCATTATTCTGTTCTTGCTCTATTGTGTTATATTGCTAGCATATTCCATGTGTTGACCCGTTCTCGGGCTGCAACGTATTATGTTGCAGACTTTTCAGACGAGGAGTAAGATTCTTTAGGTCGTTGCCATGCAGCTCAGCTATGCCGTTGGAGTTGACGGACTCACTTTATCTTCCAAGCCTTCCGCTGTTATCGCATTAGATGGCCTTAAGCCACATTATTGTAATAAGTTCTCTTCTGAGACATTCGATGTAATAAGTGTGTGATTGCTACTCTGTTATAAATCCTTCGAGTACTGTGTGTGTCAGCATTACTGATCCAGGGATGACACTGAAACACAGAGACTTGACCATCTGAGGTCGGGTCGCTACAACAATCCAATACACAAGCACACAAGAAGCAAGCGAAAAGAGACGGACGGAAAAAGAGGGCGAACAAAATGGCAAAGGTGAAGTGGGGGGAGAGGAAAACGAGAGGCAAATGGCAAAGAATGTAATGCGAGGGATAAGAGTTTGTGATGGGTACTTGGTATGTCTTGACTTGTGCATAGATCTCCCCGGCAACTGCGCCAGAAATGGCTAGTTGCTGGGAGATCAAATCTTGACTTGACTTGGCGTAAGCCTCCCCGGCAACGGTGCCAGAAATCCTTCTTGCTACCTCTTGAGCCTGCGTTCGTTTTCCCTTGAAGAGGAAAGGGTGATGCAGCAAAGTAGCGTAAGTATTTCCCTCAGTTTTTTGAGAACCAAGGTATCAATCCAAAGAGGGAGGTTACACGCAAGTCGCCTCGTACCTGCACAAACAAATAAGAACCTTGCAACCAACGCGGTAAAGGGGTTGTCAATCCCTTCACGGCCACTTGCAAAAGTGAGATCTTATAGAGATAATAAGATAAATATTTTTGGTATTTTTATGATATAGATTGGAAAGTAAAGATTGCAAATAAAATAGATCGGAAACTTATATGATGGAAAATAGACCCCGGGGCCATTGGTTTCACTAGTGGCTTCTCTCAAGATAGCATAATCTACGGTGGGAGAACAAATTACTGTCGAGCAATTGATAGAAAAGCGCATAGTTATGAGAATATCTAGCAAGATCATGTATATAGGCATCACGTCCGCGACAAGTAGACCAAAACAATTCTGCATCTACTACTATTACTCCACACATCGACAGCTATCCAAGATGCATCTACAGTATTAAGTTCATAAGAACGGAGTAATGCATTAGGCAAGATGACATGATGTAGAGGGATAAACTCAAGCAATATGATATAAACCCCATCTTTTTATCCCCGATGGGAACAATACAATACGTGCCTTGCTGCCCCTGCTGTCATTGGGAAAGGACACTGCAAGATTGAACCCAAAGCTAAGCACTTCACCCATTGCAAGAAAGATCAATCTAGTAGGCCAAACCAAACTGATAATTTGAAGAGACTTGCAAAGATATCAAATCATACATATAAGAATTCAGAGAAGAACCAAGTATTGTTCATAGATAATCTTGATCATAAACCCACAATTCATCGGATCTCGACAAACACACCACCAAAAGAATTACATCGAATAGATCTCCAAGAGAATCGAGGAGAACTTTGTATTGAGATCCAAAGAGAGAGAAGAAGCCATCTAGCTAATAACTATCTCTACTAGGGAAAACCTTATACACAGAATCTTAGCAGCAGCGCGGCACAAAAAGAGGAGCTACTGCTAATTAGCAGTAGCGAGGTTAAGAAAAGCACGCTACTGATGTAAATTTAGCAGTAGCGCGTGATGTCTAAACCGCGATGCTACAAAAATCCAGCGACAGTACCCAACAACCTAAGTTTACCAGCAGCGCAACGTCACGATGCACGCTACTGCTAATGCAATAGTAGTAGCGCGCTTTTTAGTCACGTCGCTGCTGCTAATTTTGAAATTGTCCACACGGTTTTCCCGTCTAGCAGTAGTGCGTGTGACGTAAGGGCGCTGCTGCTACGCTCTTAGGAGTAGCGCGTTTTCCTCCCGCGCTACTGCTAAGACGCAGCACCCCACCACCTTTTCCCACCCGTACGTCCTCCCCTCCCCCATCTCCTCTCCTCCCTTTCCCCTACCTCCCACATGCATCCTCCCTCTCTCACTCTTCTTCTTCCTCAATACTTCTCCCCCATTACTCTCCCTCTTCTACCCACCTTTCTCTTTCTTCATTACTCCTAGCTAACACCACCTCCATTAATGCATCTCCTTTCTCTTTTTCCTTCTCCCTCCACTAGTTGAAGCTGTCTCCTCCCAAATTAGCTAGCTAGGTTGATGTAGCATTTAGTCAAGTGACCAATATTTGCCCCCTAACTAGATCTATCTTTGTCAAGAAGAGCTTTGTGCACTTTTGACCTCCCTACATCATCATCTCCACCGTGTGCTCGATCTCGAGAAAGAGGTGATTAAAATTTCATGCGTTTGCAAAATGGAAATATGTGTATGTGTGTGTGATATGATAATTGGGCAATATGACGGAAATTGTGTGTGTGGCATGTGTTGACGCCAAATTGTGCTTTGAGTTGCCTATGTTTTGCCGAAATGTCGATTTATTTTCGTTTGGTAATTCGAGCAAACTCGGATCTATATATGTCCTATTTTTAGGGAAGGTCATGCCGAATTTTTGTATGACTTTGATGCATGCACGCATTTTTATAATCAATTTGTTTATTATTACCATGCAGACGTTCATGATGGTCAGTGGAACGATGGTGGACAGGTGGTTGAGGTCGGCGGTGCTGGGCATGAAAGAAAATAACCAGACAGAGGTTTTATGTCCGTGTCGGAAATGCAAAGGAATAATTTGGCTCGACCCCTATAACGATGGTCGTGTCGAAGCACACCTGCTCATGACTGGTTTCATGGATGGCTATACTCGGTGGATAATTGAAGACGAGGATGATGATGTTGAGGACGCCGACGAGGCAGGCAATGACGACACGGGGCAAGACGAAGAGATGGTCGATAATGGCGGCAGGGAAGAGGCCGGAGATGGCGGCGGAGAAGGGGCCGGACATGGCGGAGTAGAAGGGGCCGGACATGGCGGTGGAGAGAATGTGGACTCCACGCAGCAGAGTTCGTCGGTACTAAGTTCAGTCGTGCGGGACCCTCATGTTCAAGCACTGCTTCGCAAGGAGACGAGTACTGAGAGAGCTGCTTCTAGAGAGGAGGCTAAGCTGGAGCTACTGGTGGTAGACTCGAACACTCCATTGTATGATGGTTGCAATCCTGAGGTGACCCTCTTGAGTTTCACGCTCCAACTCATGAAGACGAAGGCTAAAAACAAATGGACCGACACTAGCCTCGATGAGCATCTCAAGTACCTAAAGGATGTTCTTCCCGCGGGGAGTCTATGTCCTACTCGTGTTGATGAGGCCAATAAGATCGTGTGCCCTCTTGATCTGCCGCATGTTAGATACCATGCATGCATCAACGATTGCATAATTTATCGGAAGGAGCACGCGGAAAAAACAAGTTGTCCGGTGTGCAATGCTTGTCGATACAAGAAGGCCGGGAAGAAATGTCCCCAGAAAGTTGTATGTAGTTACCGATCACTCCCCGTCTCCAGCGGTATTTTGTAGATCCCAAGGAAGCAAAACTAACGCTGGCACATGGAGAGGAAGAAGCCCAACGATGGAGATGATCCGAAGCTGAGACAGGTCAAGGATGGAAGCCAGTGGAGAGTGTTGAACAGCTTCTGTCGGTATTTCGAATGTGATGCAAGGAACATCATGCTCGGTGCGTGTACCGATGGCATGAATCCGTTTGGCAACCAGAACACCAACCATAGCACATGGCCCGTGTTTGTATGGATGTACACCCCCCCTAGTTGTGCATGAAGTCGAAGTACATTCACATGAGCATGCTTATTCAAGGGCCGAAACAACCAGGAAATAATATTAATTTGTATCTGGGGCTACTTCAAGAGGAGTTAGACACTTTATGGAAAACACCGGCCAAGACATGGGACGCCAGCAAAGGCGAGTATTTCTACATGAGAGCCGCGCTGATCACGATGGTGCATGACTATCTCGGTTATGGATATGTCACAGGCCAGGTGTGCCATGGATATTGCGGATGCACGCGGTGCATGGATGATACGACGTCTCAGCAGCTAACGTCAAGGAAAGATGGCGGGTCTGGGAAGATCGTGTACATGGGGCATCGAAGATGGCTCGAGCAGGATGACCCATGGAGAAACCGTGGAGATCTATTCAATGGTCACACTAAGCATCGAGGACCTCCATGTAAGTGGAGTGGTGCCAAAATCGATGAGCTGTTGAAAAACTGGAAGGAGTGCCCCGCGCCGGGAAAGACGATGAAAAAGGCACCGGAGCCGCTGCTGAAGGTATGGAAGACGAGGTCTGTGATGTGGGACTTGGAGTACTGGCACAAACTCGATACGCCTCATTGCCTTGATCAAATGCACATCTGTAAGAATGTCCTTGAGAGCTTGCTCGCGACATCGATGAACATGCCGGATAAGACCAAGGATGGCGAAGGCAAGAAAAGACTTGCAAGATTTGAATATCGGGAAGATCTGCACATGCCGCCCGTAAACAAATGACGAGACAGAGACGGAGACAGAGGCACGGGAGAAGAAGGGCAAGAAAATAAAGAAAGAGGATTATTGCCCCCCTTCTTGCTTCACCTTAAGTCAAGCTGAGATCGATCAATTCTTTAAGTGCCTTACCGGAGTCAAAGTTAGTTTCGGTTACTGTGGCAAGATAAGCAGATATCTAGACACGGACAAGAAAAGGTTCAGCGGGATGAAGTCCCATGACTTTCATGTGATGATGACGCAGATACTACCTATTACCCTTAGAGGGATAATGGACAAGCACGTCTGTGACACGCTTATTGGTCTCTGCAACTTTTTCGACGTCATCTCTCAAAAGTCGATCAGTCTGAAGCAGCTCTGAAGGCTACAGGAAGAGATCGTTATGATACTGAATGAGCTTGAGATGTACTTCTCGCCCGCGTTCTTTGACGTGATGGTGCATATGTGTGTCCATATTGTGGACGACATAATAGACTTGGGGCCATCATTTTTGCACAACATGATGCTGCTTGAGAGGATGAATGGGATCATCAAAGGATTCGTTCATAACATGTCCCGTCCGGATGGAAGCATCGTCCAGGCCTATCTGACACAAGAGTGCATCTCTTTCTGCGAGAATTTTCTATATGGCGCAGACCAGCCGCCTGGTGTTAGTGTTGGTTTGCCCGTTAACAAGCACGATGGGAGGCTCGAAGGAGAAGGTCACTCCAATGGTCGCAGGGAACTGCACGTGGCATACCCAGATTGATGCAGCTACTTTGACAGAGCAAACTTGGTAGTGCTACAACACCTAGACGAGGTAGATCCTCTCGCGGCATTGCACAAACAAATTATCGCAAAGAAGTATCGTGATCGGGGGGTATGCAAGACGGACGCCGAAGTTACTAGAGAGCACAACTCCACTTTCCTGCATTGGTTCAAAGAGAATATTATTGCTAGTCCCCGGGAGGAGGGCTCTAAGGACGGATTTCCCATATACGCCTTAGCGCATGGCCCCTCTCACAACCTCCTAACCTATCAGGCATACTATATCAACGGATACACATTCTACACGGAGGCCAAAGATATGGACAATGATGATCAGAACTCAGGGGTGACGATGGAATGCATGACCGGCAGCGATAACGGCGCAACTGAAAGATTTTACGTAAGGGTCAAGGAGATCTGGGAGCGTGACTACTCTGGACTGCACAACACGACGATGTTCCGTTTCATATGGGCTAAGAATGTCGAAAGAGAAAATCAGAATTTCACTACCATGATTATAACCGACGCCAAGAGCGCTATCGTGAACGCTATCGCAAAAATGAGCCATGGGTACATGCTAAGCACGTGACACAATGCTTCTTCATAACCGACCTGCGCAATCCCAGCTATGTTGTCGTGAGGAGAGGCAAAAGGAACATCATTGGAATGGATGGAGTCGCCAACGAGGAAGACTACGATCAGTACGGCAACCCAATGAGGGAAGATGATGATGATGATGAAGTATACCTCAAAAGAAGAATCAATACTACATTACCTAAGAAAAATTGTACTCCATGGAAAAGGCAAAGTCACAATGAGGGGCTCAATTATTCTTCAACGAACAAGAAGGGAAAGAAGCTGACTCAAAAACGAAAACGTCAACGCTGAGGAACCGTATGTTATCGGTCAAATGATGTAATATATATGTTCCTATTTTGTATACACACTTAGCCATTATTATGCATGGGTCCAATGATGTAATATATATGTTCCTATTTTGTATACATATTTAACCGTCAAATGATGCAATATATATCGCCTTCAATTCCCTTCGTTAACTGCTCTCGGAAAAAAGTGAGAGAAAATAAAGGAAAAGAATATAAAAGGAAACAAACAGGAAAACTGTTATATAGGTACTGGTTATAGCAGCAGCGCTTTTTTGAGAAAAGAGCTACACCTAGTCAAGGTAGCAGTAACGGTTTCTACACGAAACCGCTATAGCTACCTAGAGTAGCTATCGCGTGTTTTGCCTAAACGCGCTACTACTTTGCCCACTTAACCCCGAAAATCCCCACTCCTTTCTTCATCCCGCCTCTTTCCCCCCAAATCCCCACACTCTCTCTTCCCCCGTTGCGCCGCCGGAGCCCTCGCAGCGCCTCTGCGCTCACCCCCGATCCCGACGCCGACCGACCCCGGCTCCGGCCCCAGCGCTCGACCCCGACCCCGACACCTCCTAACCTCGGCCGTCGTCGGGCCTGCACCCTCTGTAAGCCCCCCACCTCTCCTCCTCTCTCTGGTAGCTAGGTTTTTTGGTTAATTTAGTTAGGTTTTAGTTAGGGCAGATGGTTAATTAGGTTATATATTTAGTTATGAATTTAGCTAGGTTTTTTCTTCAAATTTTATATTTTTCTTCCTTTTATATGCAAATTTGAAGTGGACATGTGATATGTGGACATGTCATATTTGGAAATTTGGACATGTCATTTCGACATGATGATTATGTGTAGGGTAAATGATCCGAGTGGCCTATGTTACGCTGTAATGTTGATTCATTTCTGTTCCGGTGAATTTTAGGCGCTCGATATGTCCATTTTTTAGCAAAGGTCATGCCGAAATTTTCCGTGAATTTTGGCATGATTTGTGCTAGATAGTAGGCATATCGAGTGCTGGGAAACGACAATCCAGCAAACATAGATTTCTTTTTTATGTCATTTCTCATTTTTTCATAGTTTTAGAATTAAGCGAGGAGACTTAATCATAGGAAACATGTCGATCAACGAAGAAACTGGGCCTTTTGACCAAGATGTAGACGAGATGGATTATGAGGGTGAACAAGAGTACCTTGACTATTTGAATGCTAAGAAAATGCAAAGTCAAGGTTTGCAAGTCGGTCTCGATGATGGTACTGACGCCGACATCAACACCGACGGCGCCGACACCGATGGCGGCGCCGTGACCGGCGGGGAAGGTACCGGCGAGGAAGATACCAGGCGGGAAGGTAGTGGCACCGATGCCGCTACCGAAAAGAAGAAGAAGAGGATACGAAAACCTAACAAACTAGGGATTGGACGACTAGTGATCACAAAGATGGCACCTGGCAAGTTTGAGCCATTAGAGCCGGAAGAACCTCGCAAGTGCTATGGGAACCAAGTAGGATGCATCCTACGGGAATGTGCGAGCATCAACGACGATGACTTAAGGAGTAAAGAACATTTGACGCAGTTGCTCATGACGAAGTTGCACAAGAGATTCAAGTTCCCCGGCCGGGATGATAACATAGAACAACCGTGGGATGATCCGAAGATGAAAAAGATTAACAATCACGCCATGGGCATGTTCAGCAATGATTTGGCCTCCTGGAAAGGGAGGGTGAAATGAGCTATTGAGGCTGAGGAACCCCTGTCCAAGATTCTGGAGGAAAATCCGACACTTACGGAAGAGGAGTTCGAAAAGTTCAAGGACACTTGCGCTACCGAGGCAGCCAAGTCTAAGGCTGCGAAATTCAAGAGCCTTCAGCAAAGGAACACGGGGAAGCATCGCCTCAGAAGCCGTGGCTACCTTGGTAAAAGGCCCATATGGGATAAGGAGGACGCGGAACGTGAAGCCGCGGGTATCCCAAACCCCTTCGCGAAGTTCACCAATCCCTTGGAGCGTGACTTCATCAGGGCCCGCTACAAGTGGGACAAGGAAAAGAAGGTTTTCTACACGGACTAGATCACGAGGAAATTGATTAGACTACTGGTAATTATTCTTTTAGCACCTTACATTTAGCTCCAGATCTAGTCGACCACACATTCCTAAACGGTTCACGCTCCTTCTCCAGGAGCAGCAACACCAGCTTGCAGCCGAAAGCCCTACTTCCTCGATGAGGCCCAAGTGGGACACCCCTCTCAACCGGGCCTTGAACAAACTTAAGGGACTCCCTTTGGGCCAGCGGCCGCAATATGGTCGTGTGCCCGACGCTGGATACGGCGCCACATGGAAGGTGTTTTACAACGAGGGCCCGGAGGCCAAGAAGCAGAAAAAGAAGTTTAGTCAGCGGACATCGCATTTAGAAGGTGAAGCTTGCGGTCGAGAAAAAAGCAGCCGAGGACGCGAAAAAAAACAGCCGAGGAGAAAAATGAGTTGCTACAATGAAAATCAATGCAGTATGGCACTGCAGAAATGATTTTGCTACTAACTTGGTTCCAGCTATCATCAACTGGACGAAGGAAAATCCAGACAAGACGGTACATGATTTCCCGTTGCCCAGTTTCGTCGGGAGCAACTCCGTGAACAACAACACCACCGCACCATCACTTGCTCACGCAACCGGGCCTCCTCTCGCAGTCGCTCCCGCTCATAGCAACCCGTCCTCAATCTCTGGCGCGCTAGGTGGGCCTTCGTCTTTGGCTGAGCTCGACGCCCTCACGGTAATTACATGTCACACCAACATATATATATATATATAGAGAGAGAGAGAGAAGAGAGAGAGAGAATATTCCATTTTCGTTGCCTTTCGGATGTTTTACGCCACAGACATGTGTTTGCAGGCCGAAGAAACCCCGTGCACCATACTCTACTTGATCAAAGGCCAGAAGGTGGACGTGGGAAAGGGGATGATAATGAACCCCCTGCAACCCACGTTCCGCAACCACCCGATCCCCGCTGGGCACTTCAGAGTTAACTTGTCCAGTGTGAAATCGGGGCACGGGCATTTTCCTCCTCCAGTACAGCCTGTGGGAGAGGACGACGAGACCCCGCCGCGCGGGTTGGAAGCTGCAAGGGTTGGGTGCTGCTATGGCCGAAGAATCTTATTCGTCTAGAGCCGGCTGAGAGCACACGAATAACCACATCAACAACCATGTGCGGAGACCACCACCCTGCCTACGCAATTACCAGCTCCTGTAGTGCCGGGTGAGAGCGGCGGACGACGTGATGAAGGGGGTGCAATACTACTGGCTAATGTAATCGGTCCTGTAGAACATAGAATGGATGATGAGACGGAGGTCGACCCAATGGGTTTCCTCAATACAAACGCGTATGACTATGACATAGATATGATGAGTCAACCATATGACGAATCGGGCTATCAGCATGCTAATGAGGATATGGATGATCAGCCCGGGCAGGAAGTTCATAGCAGGGATTGCAAAAAGTCTCTCTTCATGAAATCCTCACAGGACACGCCTGAAGATGCCGCCTCAACACAGGCTCAACTAGCCGAGGGTCGTACAGTGCTTAGCCCAGGAACACTGGGGCAGGGGTTAAGGAAGGGTCTGGAAGGTGTGCCCAAGAAAAAGGAGAGGAAGAGATCGGGGAAGATAGCTGCCTCCAAACAAGCCAGAGCACATAGCAGCCAGATGATGGATTCTGAAGAGCGTGTACCCGTGAAAGGTGTGGCCATGTTCCATCTCACGGCGAGCTGATCTTTCTGATCGAAACCGCTAGAGGCACTATCAGGGGATCTCAGGAGACTGCATGACCATGTGCTGTCGACTGAGAAAAGCCTACTAGCCTCGAAGGATCCAGGATATCCGACATACGCGGCTCGTGTGCCTGAGGGGAAGTGCTACGTCGACACACGGCCCGTGGAGGTGTTCTTCCTGCGGTTTGACCATATCTTTGAGATGTTTCTGACAAGGCAGCTCGATTTTACAATCGTCCGCCTTTTTGCGCTACATATGAGCTCCGTCATGAAGAGAGAAGAAGTCTCGCAAATTTGTGTGGCGGATCCGTACTACATGCACGAGTCTTTCTTGAGTCTCGGTGACTTTGAGCGTGAAACTGCTAGGGACTACCTCCAAAACTTCATGGTATATATAGAATAAGGACCAGGAAATTGTCCTCCTGCCTTATCATCCAAAGTAAGTCAGTTCCGGACAACCCTTTCATACATTTCAATCATTCCTTCTCGCTCATATGGAGAATAATTTGAGGTGTCTTTTCCCCACAGCAACGGGCGGGCCGTCCTTATCGTTCTTTACCCGCGAGTCTCCCACGCCGTGTATTTCGACCCTTCCAGAGACTACGAGAAGAAGGACTACACCCACATAATGGATATTCTAGATGATGCTCTCCAAGGCTTCAGCATTAGAGGTGGCCACATGCAGATCAGGAAACAAAGGAACAAGAAGATGGGTTTCGCGCATAAAACTAACTTCTGCTGCATCCATGTCCCAAAACCAAGCAAGAAGGATGGATTCTACATCCTCCATCTCATGATTGAGTTCAGCACGATCACCAAAAGCTTCGCATGACAAGCAGAAATGATGATCATATCCAGTAGTGGCTAGAATCTCATGGAGAAGCGGATTATAAACTTAGAGATGACTTCTTTCGCATCCAAAGGGACATTGCAACGATCATCATGAAAGAAGTCGTCAATGAGAAGGGGATGTTCCACCACGGCCCTATATCGCGAGCTGACGTCCGAACTCGCATAGGCATGCAACGTCAAGACCTCACACTGTTCAAGAAGCTAGGGTCTATCCTTGTTGATATGGAAGGATGCACTTCTAGTGATTTACAATGCTGATGCCGATGATATGTCGGAGTAAATGACCACGGGTAGCCTAGCCGGCTCCCCCTGGGACTTCTGAAAAAATTACAAGCCAATCAAGCCATCCGGCATCCAAGACGCTGGGCCGCCTTTCCCCAGCCGGCTGCCCCTCAGGCCGGCTGTCAGGAGGCGGCCCGACCCCAAGACCTACAGGCAGGAGGCCTCAAGAGGGCCGGCTTCCAAGGAGCCGGCTACCAGAGGGCCGACTCCACGTAGCTAGCCACGAGAAGGCCGACTCAAGAAGCCCGGCCACTCGCAGTGCCAAGGCCGCACCCTCGAATCTGCACCCACATAACGGTGATGAGATGGGGCGTGGCTACAGTGAAGCCTCGCCACCCCGCATCCCGGAGCGTGCATGGCTGGGGGCGCCCGTCTGGGGCAGCCATCACCCGTCTGGCCGCTTTGTTGCCATGTTGACCATGACATCACCCACCAATTTGTCGGTCAAGACGACCAAGACGCGCGGCGGGCCCCTCCGGTCGAGAGAGAGATGCCCGAGGCGGCTCGGCCTCCCCTAGTCGGCTGAAACATGGCGGCCTCCCATAGCCGGTTTGCTCCTTCCCTCGAGGGAAGCGCCTCATTAAGGAGACAAGACGAGGTGAGGCTACAGTGATAGCCGCCAAGGCGGCGACACTGTAGCCATGCTTACCTCGACAAAGCCCTCGTCATCAAGATTGAGGCAACAGTAACCAGCCCCCGACAAGGCCCTCAATGGTGGGGCTAGCCTGTCGACCAAGAAGCCGGCAGCCGGCGGGACCCACCGGTCGGCGGGCCCGGGCCGTGGAGAAGCCAGCGCAGACACTGACGGCTAGGGCCCGCACCCAGACGGATTACCATTGTACCCCTGGGGGGTAGGCCTATATAAACCCCCCAGGGCACCCATGCAAAGGGTTGATCTCTTAGAGTTTTAGAGACCACATAGAGGGAAAATGGGAGCTAGCCGTGCCCTTCTTCTTCCTCACACCGAACAGCTCAAGGAGCCTCTTGTAGCAACTTGTTCATCTAGTGATCATGCGGAGACCCCGTAGAGAAGCAGTAGGGGTGTTATCTCCACGGAGAGCCCCGAAGCTGGGTATGATTTGCCGGCGTGCATGTCTTCGCCTCATCCCGTTTCCAGGCACCGGCGATGTCTTATTGGCTCCCACTATGATTAGCCACCCGTTGGCATATGTCGCACCTACCACCCGACATTTGGCGCCCAGCGTGGGGCCAGGTGCACCGTCGTCCGGAGACCTGTTCAAGACGGGAACCCTCTTCCTCCCCCGCGGGCGTAGCCAGCCCGGCACGCCCGATGGCGCTTGCCCCGACGCGCTGCAAGGCGTCGCTGACACCTGCTCGGCGAGCTGCCTCGCCGACCTTCTTGGCAAGGCTCGCATCTCTGATGAGCCCGCGTCCGACGCGGGCACAGGCTGCCTCGAGAGCCACCTCGTCAGCCTCCTCGACCAACTCTACGTCTCTAGCGAGCCTGCTGCGGATTTGGAGTCGGTTGGCCCCACCGACCCGATCCTTGTCGACTCCGACACAGCATCGCTCGACGCCTTCCCCACCAACGTCGTGGTCTTCAACAACCCGCTCCCCCAGGCCGACAGCTGCGGCAGCGCCATCACCGAGGTACTGGTCATCAGTCACGGCGGCCCCTCTGGCGAGAACCCCCACGACGCCCTGCAAGCGGCGCCGCACGACCTGTCCGCCCCTCTCCTGGCTGACTCCGATGCCGAGGCGCTGGAGGCGCGCCCCTCGCCCTCCATGCGGAGGGCCGGAGGATAGCCTCCATGAGACGCCTCGCCGATGCCCACCAGCGCGAAGTCGACCGCGCCGCCTTCGGCACGCCGCCTCCTGAAGGGCCGAGCCGACTCGGCGTTGTCAAGAAACGCGGCGCAGCCATCGCCGACATCTTTGGGAGTGGACCGCCCGTCACGCCACGCCCTCGAGAACCTGCGCGCCACCTGTGTGGTCAGAAGAGCTGAACGGGCTAGGGCCCGATGAGCTCCCCTATATGGCCAGGCGCATCCAGCAGCTGATTGGCGCGGCCGCAGAGCGGCAAGAAGACAACACCCGCGCCGAGAGCCCTCCCCCGCGCCGAGAGCACGGCGCGACGTCACACACGCCGACTGTGGGCAACACCCGCGGTCGGCGAGAAAAGGAGCCGGCTGCCAGCCGCAGCCGAACCCGGATCTCCATCGAGCGCGACGTAGAAGGCCGCCGTCAAGCAGTGGAGCGGCGAGGAAACCCGCCCCCTCCTCCACCTCGTGGGGAAAGATACCCCACCCCGCCGCCTGTCACACATCCGACTCTCAGCGGCCGAATCACACCTTCCCTAAAGGGTTCTCGCTCTGAAGAGACACGCCCAAGTATAACGGCTCTGTGAAGCCGGAGGATTGGCTGATCGACTACTCAACCGTAGTCAGCATAGCGAATGGCAACAAGCGCGTTGCCGTGAAATATGTGCCCCTCATGCTTCAGGGCACAACGCGAACCTGGCTCAACAGCCTCAAGCCGTACAACATCAACAGCTGGCTAGACTTCACCGAAGCCTTCATCCGCAACTTCACCAGCACCTACAAGAGGGCTCCCAAGCCCAAGCAGCTCTCCTTGTGCGTACAAGGACCCACCGAGTCGACTCGCGACTACCTCACGCGCTGGGCCAAGCTTCGCAACTCCTGCGAGGGGGTGCACGAGGTTCAAGCCATAGAGTACTTCACCGTCGGGTGCCGAGAAGGCACCCTCCTCAAGCACAAGCTTCTCTGCGACGAGCCGACCACCCTCGACGAGCTACTAGTCATAGCCGACAAGTACGCCACCACCGACTCCTCGATGAAGACCGAGCTCCGGGTAGACGCCTCCGGGAAGGTACTCAACCCGGCTCCCAAAACGCCGGCTGGCGACTCTAGCCGATGTCCGTACGAGAACGACAACAAGCGCAAAGGCCCAATGCCGCCTCCAGCCAGTCGGCAGGTGGCCACCGTCGAAGACGAGCAACCAAAGGGGTGGCCCACGCCCAAGAAGCCAAAGGGCGGCAGGCCGGCTTGGCAGCCGGCTTTCTTCTACGAGCAGGCCCTCGACGCCCCATGCAAGTTCCACAGCGGCGCGAAGCCGTCCAACCATACGACCCGGAAATGCCACTGGCTCACCCGCATCACCAAAGGCGAAGGGCTGGTACCGCCTCCGCCAGCTGGACAGCCGCCTCCGGCTGCCCAGCAGCTGGCCGCTCGGCCAGCATTCGGGACCATCCAAGACGAGTTCCCTAACGAGCATGCCGCCTACGTTGTCTTCACAAGCCAGCCCGAAGACCGACGCAGCCGGCGCCGACAGCACCAAGAAGTCAACTCGGTTGCCTCCAACAACCCCGAGTACATGCACTGGTCAGAGAAGCCTATCAGCTGGAGCCGGGCCGACCACCCAGAGGTGATGCCGTCCCCGGGCTCTTATGCATTGGTTTTGGAGGCAACTCTAGCAACGGACAGGCTTGCTGCCCGATTCTCCCACGTGCTGATAGACGGCGGGAGCATCATCAACATCTTGTACCGAGACACCATGGAGTAGCTGAGCATCAAGGCCAAGCACCTCATGCCAAGTCGGACCGTGTTCCATGGCATTGTACCCGGCCTTTCCTGTTCACCAATCGGCAAGATCAAGATAGATGTTCTGTTCGAAGATAAGGATCACTTCCGCCGAGAAGCAAACTGGTTTGAAGTGGTGGACCTTGAGAGCCACTACCATGCGCTGCTTGGCCGGCCTGCTCTGGCCAAGTTCATGGTTGTACCCCACTATGCCTACCTCAAGATGAAGATGTCGAGTACCAAGGGCATCCTCACCATAGCCGGGATTACAAGAAATCCTCCGAGTACTGCAGCTGCAGCCCGGCTGGCCGAGTCCCTCGTGGTCGCCGAAGAGAAGAAGATGTTGGACCGAGTCGTGGCCATGGCCGGCAAGCAGCCAGCCCTGTCCCCCACCCCAAGGAATGTGATGCTCAAGGCTCCTTCCAGCCGGCCAAGGAAACAAAGAAGATACCTCTGGACCCGGAGCACCCGGAAAGGTTTGCCGTCATTGGGGCAAACCTGGACAACAAATAGGAAGGCGAGCTCGTCGATTTCCTCCATGAGAATTGGGACATTTTCGCATGGTCCCCCAAGGACATGCCGGGTGTTCCGAAGGAATTCGCCGAGCACAAGCTACACGTCCGAGCGGACGCAAAACCAGATCAAGCAGCCCCTCACGTTGTCGGAGGAGAAGAGAAGAATTGTGGGAGAAGAGATAGCCCGGCTCCTGGCGGCCGGCTTCATAATGGAGGTGTTCTTTCCGGAGTGGCTTGCCAACCCGATGCTCGTTCTGAAGAAGAACAACAAGTGGCGCATGTGTATAGACTACACAAGCCTCAACAAAGCCTGCCCCAAAGAACCCTTCGCCTTGCCCAGGATTGATCAAGTGATAGACTCCACAGCCGGGTGCGAGTTGATGAGTTTCTTGGATGCCTACTCAGGCTACCACCAGATAAAGTTGGACCCGGCTGACCGCCTGAAGACCGCCTTCATCACGCCATTCGGAGCTTTCACATTGCGACTATGACATTCGGCTTGAGAAACGCCGGGGCCACTTTTCAGGGTTGCATGCAGAAATGCCTCCTCAAGCAACTCAGCAGAAATTCCCACGTCTATGTAGACGATATCATGGTGAAGACGGAGAAGCGCGGCACTTTGTTAGAAGACCTCAAGGAAACATTTGAGAACATGCGCCGGTTTCAGATCAAGCTCAACCCCGAGAAATGCGTGTCCGGAGTGCCAGCCGGCCAGCTCCTAGGCTTCCTGGTCTCCGAACGCGGCATTGAATGCAACCCGATGAAGATCAAAGCCATTGAGAGAATGGAGATTCCCACCAAACTGCGGGACGTCCAGAAATTCACCGGGTGCCTGGCCTCCCTGAACCGCTTCATCAGCCGGCTTGGAGAAAAGGCTCTCCCCCTCTACCGACTCATGAAGAAAACCACTCACTTCGAGTGGAATGACCAAGCCGACCAAGCTTTTCACGAGTTGAAGAAGATGCTTGCCACGCCGCCTGTCTTGGCGGCGCCGACTGAGAAAGAACCCATGCTCCTTTACATTGCCGCCACCAGCCGCGTGGTCAGCGCCGTCATCATGGTCCAGCGCCCAGAAGAAGGCCGAGCTCAGCCAGTCCAGAGGCTGGTGTACTACTTGAGCGAAGTACTGTCCACCTCGAAGCAGAACTACCCCCATTACCAGAAGATGTGCTATGGCATGTACTTCGCCGCCAAGAAGCTGAAGCCCTACTTTCAAGAACACTCCATCACGATCGTATGCACCACCCTGCTCGCCGAAATCATAGGCAGCCGGGACGCATCTGACCGGGTGGCAAAATGGGCCATTGAGCTGGCCCCTTATATGATCTTCTACCAGCCTTGCACCGCCATCAAGTCGCAAGCATTGGCCGACTTCCTCGTCGACTGGGCCGAGACCCAGTACCTGCCGTCGGCTCCCGACTCCACTCATTGGCGGATGCACTTCGACGGGTCCAAGATGCGCACCGGCTTGGGAGCTGGCATCATCCTCACCTCTTCCAAAGGCGACAAACTCAGATACACGTTGCAGATTCACTTTGCCGCCTCTAACAATGTGGCCGAGTACGAGGCGCTCATACACGGACTCCGGCTAGCCAAAGAGCTCGGCATCCGCCGGATCCAGTGCTATGGCGACTCGGATTTGGTGGTCCAGCAGTCATCTGGGTGATGGGGCGCCAAGGGCATAAACATGGCAAGCTACCGCTTCCTCGTTCAGCAAATCAGCGGCTACTTGAAGGATGCGAAGTTCCTCCACGTACACGGGTCGACAACGAAAGCAAGCAGATGCCACAGCACGAATAGGCTCAACCCGACAAGCTATACCAACCGCCGTCTCTCTCCAACGCCTCCTCAAGCCGTCTATCAAGCCGTCTCCAGAATCCGACTCCATCTTCGTGCCGCCTAACCCCGACGCAGCCGGACCCGGCTTGGGGAGCCAAGCAGGCGGCTTGGGGACTTCGATAGGCGGCTCGGGGACTGCCATAGTCGCACCTGGCTCGGGGACTTCAGAACCTGACCCGGGGACTACGGTAGTCGGCCCGGGGACTGCTTCGACGCCACAGGCGGCGGCCAGCTCCAGCTCTTCACCACCCAGCCCACCCGCCCTGGTTGCAGTAGCCATGTTGGCTATAGAAGAAGTCACAGCTCCATCATGGGCTCAGCCCATCCTCAACTTCCTGGTAAACAGAGAATTGCCGGCTGACGAGATCTCGGCAAGACAAGTCCAACGCCGAGACGGAGCATATACAATTGCTAACAGAGAGCTCGTCAGACGCAGTGTCACTGGAGTCTTCCAGCGCTGCGTCGAGCCAGAGAAGGGCATAGCAATCCTCAAGGACATTCACCAAGGCGAATGCGGCCACCACGCAGCCTCAAGATCCCTCGTTGCCAAAGCTTTCCGCCATGGATTCTTTTGGCCGACTGCCTT
This sequence comes from Aegilops bicornis, assembly GCA_021605145.1. NCBI lineage: Eukaryota > Viridiplantae > Streptophyta > Magnoliopsida > Poales > Poaceae > Aegilops > Aegilops bicornis. The sequence continues at coordinate 551,059,656 of CM038675.1, read as the reverse complement.
GGACGACGCCAAGGAGTTGGTCAAACATTGCAAAGGCTGCCAAGTCTTCAGCTCCAAGCAACACTTGCTGGCTTCAGCACTCAAGAACACTCCCCTCACCTGGCCTTTTGCCGGCTGGGGACTAGACATGGTGGGCCCATTCAAGACGGCACGCGGCGGCATGACACACTTGCTTGTCGCCGTGGATGAATTTACCAAGTGGATCAAAGAAAAGCCGATTAAGAAGCTGAACGGGCCGACTGTCGTGACATTCATCACAGACATTACAACTCGGTACGGCGTGCCACACAACATCATCACCGACAACTGCACGAATTTTGCCAAGGGAGCATTGGCACGTTTACGCGCTGGCTGTGGCATCCGATGGACCTAAGCGTCATTGCGCACCCGCAGTCAAACGGCCAAGTTGAGCGAGCCAACGGCCTCATCCTTTCCGGCATCAAGCCCCGACTGGTCGTGCCGCTGGAGCGTTCGGCCGGCTGTTGGCTCGACGAGCTATCGACCGTCCTCTGGAGTCTGTGCACTACCCCAAACAAGTCAACCGGCTTCACCCCTTTCTTCCTTGTATATGGTGCCGAGGCGGTCATCCCAACCGACATCGAGTTCGACTCGCCTCGGGTGACCATGTACACGGAAGCAGATGCCAAAGAAGCACGAGAAGACGGTGTCAACCTGCTGGAAGAAAGCCGGTTGTTAGCCCTCAGCCGGTCCGCCATCTACCAGCAGGGTTTGCGCCGATACCATAGCCGGAAGGTCAAGCCAAGATCCTTTCAAGAGGGCGACCTTGTGCTCCGGGCTGATCCAAATAACAGCCGGCCAGCACAAGCTCTCGGCCCCTTGGGAAGGTCCCTTCGTCATCAGCAGAGCATTGGGAAATGACTCCTACTACCTTATCGACGCACAGAAGCCGAAGGCACGAAAGAGAGATGACTCCGGCAAGGAGTCTGAACGACCATGGAACGCCAACCTCCTCCGAAGATTTTACAGTTAAAATGTAGTATGTATCACGCTACCTTTTGTACTAAGTATGAAACAATGGGCCCCCCGAGGAACACTCGGGGACTGCCACCTTTTATCTATGAATGACGAGTATCATGCTTATGATTTTGCCATTACACTCTTCCTCCTCGTCCGGCACCGGGTTCGACTAGTCGGCCCAGGGACTGGCCGCCTTGAGTTATATTCAAAGTTCCACCGCAATCGGACAAGTAGTGTGCCGGCACCCAAGCCCTCTCTTGTCAAAAGCCGCAGCTCGAAGAACCGACTGTCCGGCTGGCAAGAGTCAAAGGCAGAAAAGGATGCCCACACGAAAAACGGCTAAGGACTAATGAACTTATATAACAAAAGCCGGCTTCCCCCCATTGCCGACCGGCTACCAGAGTAGCCGGCCGGCCGGCTTCCCATTCCACCTTGCCACAATCCATGAAAGCTCAAGTACTTGCGTTCCCACAAATAGCCAAGTTCCTCCCCAGCCATAGACTGCAGAGCAGCTGTTCAGCTCGGAAGGCGGCAATCAAGGGAAGGCGGAAAAGGAAACAGCCTAAGGATAAAAAGCAAATTCGAATGGAAGCCAAACACATGCATAATTATATTTACACAAAAGCCTTCGAAAGGCCGACATTCAACATAGTTTGAATACACCCCTAGTGGATGGAACTGCGCAAATTTAATAAAAGTTGTTCAAGGAGCAACAGCAGAAGAGCAAGAGCGGCAGATCAGGCCAAGGGAGCAACAGGCGAGTCTGACAGGTCGGCGGAGGCGGCAGTGCTGGCCGGAGGAGTGGCCGACTGGCGAGTCTCGGCCTGATCATCACCCCTGGCAGGCGGCGCGCTCGCGCGCGCCTCTTTGCTGGAGGCACGATTAGGCTGAAGCTGGCTGGTCGCTTCGCCGTCGGGCACGGCGTCTACGCCGCCCTCCTCTTCTTCGTCTTCGGCTTCGTCGCTGGAAGCAATCTCCTCCGCCGAGTCCTCGCCTTCCGCTGGGTTCAACCTGAACCATTCCTCCGGCTGGGCGACGCCGTTGTCGTTCACTTCAGGAGCAAAAATGCTGGTGTCGGTGTACTCGGCGATAGCCGAGGCGCGCTGGATGATAGCCGGCCGCACCGCCGCCAGCTCCTCGTCAACCTCCGCCTCCAAGTGCTCGGTGGCGCAAGCTCAGCCAGATACCAAGCCGGACGAACTCCGGCGCCCACCGGCGCCGGACGGCGACGGAAGCCTTCCAGGCCTCGGCGGCCAACCGCAACCTCGGCCGATCGGCGGTCCGACTGGGGTATGAGAATCACCCGCCCGGGCCAGAGCGGCCAGCACTTGCGCCCGCACGCTGGCCGGCGTGAGCATGCGGATGAGCCGGCTGCGGCGGCTGGATCGCCAAAAGCTACTCCTCAAGCGTCCGGCTGGCGTCTGGCGCGATCTCAACCCCTGCTTGCCGGCGCGTCTCACGGTGGGCCTCGATGGCTTAGCTGGCAGCGACGGAGTAACGAGGGAAGTAATCTGCGTGAAGAGCAAAGAAACAACACAAAAATCAGAAGATGAACAGGAGGGCAAGGAGAAGGCAAAGGGGTGAAAAGGAAGGCGGCTTACCATCGATCAGATCCTCAACCCGTCCATAGCCCTTGCTCAGCGCTTGCCTTGCTTCAGCCCAGCCCGCCGCCTCGGTCTCGAACTCGGTCTTAAGGGCGGCGGCGTTGTCCTGCGCCTTCTTCAGGGCCGCCTTATGGCTCTCCTCCTGGTCGGCCAATGTCTTGGCCAGGCGGTCGCGTTCCTGGGCCAAGGCGTTGCACTCAGCCTCCTTGGCGCGAAGGGCGATCTGGGTCCCTCCGAGCAGCTCCCTCAAGTCAGCATTAGCCTCTGCAAGCGTGGAGAAAAAGGAAAAAAGCAATAAGGAAGAAATCGTCAGGGAAGATCCGACCAGGCTGCTCAGCAGCCGGCCCGAATCTTGGAGACTACACCCAGTGGGTGCGCTGACGCGCCCCCACATGAGATAAAAGAAACAAAGTACTCACTCCGGCTATTAGTCAGGTCGGCGACCTTTTGGCTCAGCTCCTGGGCCTAGGAGTTGAAGGCAGCCGCGCGAAGATTGTGATACTCCTGGAAATTAGACGAAGTGCAAATAAGAACGAGATTGCCGCCAAGGCCTGCTAAGAAGTTCCAAGCCGCTGCTTTCGTGACCGACTCGAAACTCGGGGACTACACCCGGTGGGTGTCCGACGCCTTACGGAAGAAATCAAAAAGAAATCGACCAAGGCGAAGACTCACCCGGATGACCGCTGCCAGCGTAGTGAGGAACTCACACAGGTGTACCCGTTGCTGATGGCGGCACGGAGTGCAAGCCGGCATCGGACCTCCTGCGCCGCCGTGTTCAGCTCGGTCGTTCCGCCGTTGGGCGTCCACTCGGACGTGCTGGCGCTGGCCGCCTCAAGTCTGTGCCGTCTTTTGGCGCCCGCAGCTCTTTGCTGACTCGGCCGAGGATGCCTCTCCCGCGTGCCGACGAGGCGCCGACTGCACCACAAGATCCGCCCCCGCCGCCGACTCGCCCCCGGCTGGCTGTTCAGGCGTCGCAGCTGGTCGGCCGCCTCGGCCCGCTCTAGTCGGCGCCGGCTGTGGCGCCTCCCCCAGGATCGTCACGTCATCCTCCCTCCTCTCCATCACCGGCTGGTCGCGGTCGGCTTCCTCCGACGGAGGCACGGGGATATCAGGAGCCACGGCGCGAAGAGGAATGATGAGCTGCGGAGGCTGATTGCGCAGAGCCTCCGCCTCCCTCTCCGCGGCCGCGGCTTCCGCCTGGGCCTTGGCCGTCGCGTCGGCTTGCGCCTCGGCCGACTTCTCTGCCGCCTCCTTGATGGCCCTCCGCTTCGCCGCTTCCCGCTCCTCCCGTGCCTCCCGCGCGTTCCGCTCCGTTGCCTCCATGAGGTCGGCGCGCGGATCCACGCGGCGGGAACTCGAAGACCCTCCCGTCGGTCCGACTATGGAGGCAGCGTCAACCTGCTCAAGGGAAAGCGGCGCCCTGGTCAACAAATCAAGAAGACGGCTTATATGAGCCTCAACCAAAGAAGACAACAAAAGTACAAGACGTCCAACACTTACGCCAAGACTGCTTGTGGCTGCTTCACCACCTTACGGAAGCGGGCCGCTTTCGCGGCCGCCTCGTCCCGATTGGTCGCCGCCGCGGAGCTCTTGGGTTTCTTTGGCCGGCTGCCGAAGAGACCCGGCCCGGCCCGACGCTTTTGCGCGCCACCCCGAGCAGTTGGCGCTGCGGAAGGTCCCGCGCCTTGGCGATCGGCCGGCGGCTGGCGACGTGGGATGGCCTCGGCTTCGTCATCGTCCGGCCAGTCCCCGAAGCCGGCCGTGAGGTCGGGGCCGCCTGCCTCTCCGCCGGCTGCGACCACGGCGTCGTCCATGGCGGCCGCCCCCAGATCCGGGTCGTCGGGGTCGTCCATGGTGCGGTCGGCCATAAACTGGCGCTCCGGCCCTGCGGCCCCGGGCGCCGGTCGAAGAAGGGGGCTCTGCTCAAAGACAAAGCCGACCAGTCAAGAGTCGGCCATCGCGAACCCGGCAACAAAAGAAGAAGAAAGTGTGCGGCCGGCTTTGGAGCGGGAGCACCCGACGCTCCACGAAGGCGGCGACCAGGTCGGCCCCCACCAGGTCCTTCGATTGGACCATCACCCGGAGCCGGGTGACGGCGGCGTTCCCGGCCAGGGAGAGCGACCGGGCTCGGAAGGACCAAGATGGCTGCCTCCCAGGCGGCGGGCCGGCTACGTAAGCTGACAGATTGAGGTAGTCGCCTTGCGAGGCGACGTTCTTCACGTAGAAGTACAATTGCTGCCAGAGCTTCACCGACTGGATCAGCGGGATAGGTGGAAAGGGGTTGTTGTCGGCCGTCCTCCGCTTGGCGATGAAGGCGCCCGAAGAAGCGGAGCACACCCGGAGATGGTGCCGAGCTTGCACTGGAAGAACTCCCCAAAGAGCTCCAGGGTGGGGAGGACTCCGAGAAAGCCCTTGCACAGGGTGACGAAGGACGACAGCAGCATCACCGTGTTGGGGGTGAGGTGATGCGGCTGGAGATTGTAGAAATTGAGGAAGGAGCGGAAGAACCCGCTTGCCGGCAGGCCGAGGCCGCGCAGGCAGTGCGAGCGGAAGATGACCCGCTCGCCCTCCTCCGGCGCCGGCGAAATCTCCCGGCAACCGCCGCTCCTGCAAAGCCAATCGATATGGTCTTCATGGACGTTGGAGCCATCCCACGAGCTAGACAGCGCCATGGGAGCAAGAGGAAGGAGAGCGGCGCGACGGCGGAGAGCACAGCCACGCAGCGGAGGAACCGCGGCAAGCCAAGATAGTTCGCGGCGGTGAGCGCGCTGCGGTGTTGGAAGAGCGAAGAAGGAAGTGGAGGAAAGTGAGGAGCGAGGGCGAGCGTGCGAGCCTCTGCCGCTCCCCCTCCTCCCCCTACTTATAGGCTCGGGCGGTGGAGCCGAGGAGGCGAGGCGTGGGGGAACGTGGGATTAACTGCGCCCACTCCCCCCACGTCCCGCGATTATTGCGCCCTAAAGGCGTGCTGAAACCGCCGCGGGAAGACGAACGGTCCATTCGAGCCGCAGAGGATCCGTGCGTGGGCCGAGGCGTAGGTTTGGTGGGCCCCGGCCTGCGTTGACGTCCCGTCGCGCGCGTGGGCTGGCAGGCCTTTCTGGCCACTTGGCGCACGGGGTGACGCACGGTCAACGCGCAAGTCGGCTCGCGTTCTCTCTTTCTGGCTACGGAACTTCCCGAAGACGGCGCACCCATTCAAGGTCGGCTCCTAGCTGCCGGCTCCTCAGGATAGGAAGCTGATCGAGCTTCTCGTCCGCCTTTCGACCTCGAAGCCCAATCAGCTTCGGGGACTACTATCTGAGTAAATGACCACAGGTAGCCTAGCCGGCTCCCCCTGGGACTTCTGAAAAAATTACAAGCCAATCAAACCATCCTGCATCCAAGACGCTGGGCCGCCTTCCCCCGGCCGGCTGCCCCTCAGGCCGGCTGTCAGGAGGAGGCCCGGCCACAAGACCTACAAGCAGGAGGCCTCAAGAGGGCCGGCTTCCAAGGAGCCGGCTACCAGAGGGCCGACTCCACGTAGCCGGCCACGAGAAGGCCGACTCCAAGAAGCCGGCCACCCCGCAGGCGGCCAAGGCCGCACCCTCAGAATCTGCACCCACATAACGGTGATGAGACGGGGCGTGGCTACAGTGAAGCCTGCCACCCCCGCATCCCGGAGCGCGCGTGGCTACAGTACGCCGTACGGGGCAGCCATCACCCGTCCGGCGCGGCACTGTTGCCATGTTGACCATGACATCACCCACGACAGGCTGTCAGTACGACCCGCAGGCGGCGGGCCCCTCCGGTCAGAGAGATGCCCGAAGGCGGCTCGGCCTCCCCTAGTCGGCCTGAAACATGGCCGGCCTCCCATAGCCGGTTTGCTCCTTCCCTCGAGGGAAGCGCCTCATTAAGGAGACAAGACGAGGTGAGGCTACAGTGATCGCCGCCAAGGCGGCGGCACTGTAGCCATTCTTACCTTGACAAAGCCCTCGTCATCAAGATTGAGGCAATAGTAACCAGCCCCCGACAAGGCCCTCAACGGTGGGGCCAGCCTGTCGACCAAGAAGCCGGCAGCCGGCGGGACCCACCAGTCGGCGGGCCCCAGCGGCCGGCGGAGAAGCAGCCTTGAACAGACGGCAGCTAGGGCCCGCGCCCAGCCAGATTACCATTGTACCCCGGGGTAGGCCTATATAAACCCCCCAGGGCACCCATGCAAAGGGTTGATCTCTTAGAGTTTTAGACACCACATAGAGGGAAAAGGGGAGCTAGCCGTGCCCTTCTTCTTCCTCACACCGAACAGCTCAAGGAGCCTCTTGTAGCAACTTGTTCATCTAGTGATCATGCGGAGACCCCACAGAGCAGCAGTAGGGGTGTTATCTCCACGGAGAGCCCCGAAGCTGGGTAAGATTCGCCGGTGTGCATGTCTTCGCCTCATCCCGTTTCCAGGCACCAGCGACGTCTTATTGTCTCCCACTATGATTAGCCACCCGTTGGCATATGTCGCACCTACCGCCGACATGATATGTGTCGGTTGAACTTGTATACTTTCTGTAGTGATGAAACTTTGTGATGTCCATGGTCCCTACCGAACTTGCGTAACGCTACTTTGTTTGTTTGGGTACGGTGACCTGCGTACCTCTTGTTAATTAGTTTGCGTATTGTATGTTGCATTTAGTTGCTAATTAACCCTTTCTTTTTCCTGTTGCTCTAATATATTTTGTTGCATATGATTGTACATCCTCTTGATGAAGATGCATCTCTAACAGGTACCTAGCTAGCTTCTTGATGGCGAGATGGCGGTGCTATATCGTGTACAAAGGGAAGGTTCCGAGGGTGTACAACGAGTGGCCTGAGTGTCAGGCGCAAGTGAATGGGGTCTCGGGCGCTAGCCATAACGGCTTCAAAAGTAGACAAGAAGGAGAAGCTAGTTACTTGAGGTTCACGCTAGCGCGAGAGAGGACTCGTAACCGCCGCCTCATGTACTGCATAGTTCCGCTCTCACTCATAGTGATAGCTCTTCTCGCGTATACCGTTGTTTAGATGGATGACGTTGTAGTTGCAAGTATTCGAGAGTTGCATGTATCGCTATTTTCGAGATGATGACGGGATATCACTTTGTGTTGGATGATATGAGACTCTTTGTATGTATATGCTATGATTACATTTGTGGTCTCGCAGCCATTTGTATGTGTATCATGATGACATTTGTATCTGCTAAAGATTCTTGTATAAAGCCTATTCAAATACAAAACAAATATGTAGAAAAAAACAAAAACTACTAAAATTAGCACTAGCGAGTGGAGAAAAGTTAGTAGTAGCGCGTCCAGGCAGAGCGCGCTAGAGCTATTAGCAGTAGCGAGCTTCCACGAAGCGCGTTGCTGCTACACTTGTATAGCAGTAGCGCGAGTGTGCACATGCTACTGCTACGGGTTAGCTGTAGAACCTTATTAGTAGCGCCGGTCCCTACGCTACTAATATACCTAGAACCCACGCTGCTGCTAGCCTTTTCCCTAGTAGTGTATGGACCCGAAGGTCTGTGGTAAACTACTCACACATCATCAGAGAGGCTATGGTGTTGATGTAGAATCCCTCCGTGATCAATTCCCCCTCTAGCGGAGCGCCGAAAAAGGCCCCAAGATGGGATCTCACGGGTACAGAAGGTTGCGGCATTGGAAATAGGGTTTCGTGGTGCTCTCGGATGTTTCAGGGTATATGAGTATATATATAGGCAAAAGAAGTAGGTCGGTGGAGCTACGAGGGGCCCACAAGGGTGGGGGACGTGCCTACCCCCCTAGGCGCGCCTCCCTGCCTCGTGGCCGCCTCGTTGCTTCATTGACGTCCACTCCAAGTCTCCTGGATCACGTTTGTTCCAAAAACAACTCTCCCGGAGGTTTCATTCCGTTTGGATTCCGTTTGATATTCCTTATCTGCGAAACACTGAAATAGGCCAAAAAACAGCAATTTGCACTGGGCCTCCGGTTAGTAGGTTAGTCCCAAAATAATATAAAAGTGCATAATAAAGCCCATTAAACATCCAAAACAAATAAATAATAGCATGGAACAATCAAAAATTATAGATACGTTGGAGAAGTATCACTCCCCGGAGCAACCGCACGCCGCCGACCCAGCCCAGTGTCTCCCCGGAGCAACCGCATGCTGTCGGCCCCATCCTTTGCCGGACCCGTCCCACCTCGCCATCGCAGGCCTCCGCGCGCTTCAGGGCCCGTCGCCAGACCCGTCCCACCTCGCACCCGCAGACCTCCACGCGCTGTCGAGCCCATCCCCCATCGCCCCCGCAGGCCTCCGGTGATACGTCTCCAACGTATCTATAATTTTTTATTGTTCCATGCTATTATATTATCTATTTTGAATGTTTAGGGCTTTAATATACCTTTTTATATTATTTTTGGGACTAACCTATTAACCGAAGGCCCAGTGCAAATTGCTGCTTTTTTGCCTATTTCAGTGTTTTGCAGAAAAGGAATATCAAACGGAATCCAAACGGAATGAAACCTTCGCGAGGATCGTTTTTGGAACAAACGCAATCCAGGAGACTTGGAGTGGACGTCAAGGAAGCAACGAGGCGGCCCGGAGGCAGGGAGGCGTGCCCCCCACCCGCCCCTCTTAGCTCCACCGACCTACTTCCTTCGCCTATATATACTCTTATACCCTGAAAACATCCAGGAGAGCCACTAAACACTTTTTCCACCGCCGCAACCTTCTGTACCTGTGAGATCCCATCTTGGGGCCTTTTTCGGCACTCTGCCGGAGGGGGAATCGATCATGGAGGGCCTCTACATCAACACCATGGCCTCTCCGATGATGTGTGAGTAGTTTACCACAGACCTTCGAGTCCATAGTTATTAGCTAGATGGCTTCTTCTCTCTCTTTGGATCTCAATAAAAAGTTCTCCTCGATTCTCTTGGATATCTATTCGATATAATACTTTTTGCAGTGTGTTTGTCGAGATTCGATGAATTGTGGGTTCATGATAAAGATTATCTATGAACAATATTTGATTCTTCTTTGAATTCTTATATGCATGATTTGATATCTTTGCAAGTCTCTTCGAATTATCGGTTTAGTTTGGCCTACTAGATTGATCTTTCTTGCAATGGGAGAAGTGCTTAGCTTTAGGTTCAATCTTCCTGTGTCCTTTCCCAGTGACAGCAGGTGCAGCAAGGCACGTATTGTATTGTTGCCATCGAGGATAAACAGATTGGGTTTATATCATATTGCTTGAGTTTATCCCTCTACATCATGTCATCTTGCCTAATGCGTTACTCTGTTCTTATGAACTTAATACTCTAGATGCATCTTTGGATAGCGGTCGATGTGTGGAGTAATAGTAGTAGATGCGAGAATCGTTTGGTCTACTTATAGCAGACGTGATGCCTATATACATGATCATGCCTAGATATTCTCATAACTATGCGCTTTTCTACCAATTGCTCGACAGTAATTTGTTCACCCACCGTAGAATATACTATCTTGAGAGAATCCACTAGTGAAATCTATGGCCGCAGGGTCTATTTTCCATTATATTAATCTCCCGTCAACTAGCTATTTATGTCGCCATTTATTTTGCAATCTTTACTTTTTAATCTATACAACAAAAATACCAAGAATATTTACCTTATTATCTTTATCAGATCTCACTTTTGCAAGTGGCCGTGAAGGGGTTTAAAATCTCTTTATCGCGTTGGTTGCAAGGTTCTTTATTGTTTTTGCAGGTACTAGGCGACCTGCATGTAATCTCCTACTGGATGGATACCATGGTTCTCAAAAACTGAGGGAAATACTTACGCTACTTTGCTGCATCACCCTTTCCTCTTCAAGGGAAACCAACGCATGCTCAAGAGGTAGCAAGAAGGATTTCTGGCGCCGTTGCCGGGGAGATTTACGCCAAGTCAAGTCAAGATTTGATCTCCCGACAACTGGCCGATTTCTGGCGTCGTTGTCGGCGAGATCTACGTCCAAGTCAAGACATACAAAGTACCCATCACAAACTCTTATCCCTCGCATTATATTATTTGCCATTTGCCTCTCGCTTTCCTCTCCCCCACTTCACCCTTGCCGTTTTATTCGCCCTTTTTCCGTTCGTCTCTTTTTGCTTGCTTCTTGTTTGCTTGTGTGTTGGATTGGTTGTTTGTCACGATGGCTCAAGACAATACTAAATTGTGTGACTTTTCCAATACCAACGACAATGATTTTATTAGCACTCCGTTTGCTCCTATTACCGATGCTGAATCTTGTGAAATTAATGCTGCTTTGTTGAATCTTGTCATGAAAGATCAATTTTCTGGCCTTCCTAGTGAAGATGCTGCTACCCATCTAAACAACTTTGTTGATTTGTGTGATATGCAAAAGAAGAAAGATGTCGACAATGATATTGTTAAATTGAAGCTATTTTCGTTTTCGCTTAGAGATCGTGCTAAAACTTGGTTTTCTTCTTCGCCTAAAAATAGTATTGATTCATGGAATAAGTGCAAAGATGCTTTTATCTCTAAGTATTTTCCTCCCGCTAAGATCATCTCTCTTTGAAACGATATCATGAATTTTAAGCAACTTGATCATGAGCATGTTGCACAAGCTTGGGAGAGGATGAAATTAATGATACGTAATTGCCCTACACATGGTTTGAATTTATGGATAATTATACAAAAAAATTATGTTGGATTGAATTTTGCTTCTAGAAATCTTTTAGATTCCGCCGCGGGAGGCACTTTTATGGAAATAAATTTAGGAGAAGCTACTAAACTCCTAGATAATATTATGGTTAATTATTGTCAATGGCACACCGAAAGATCTACTAGTAAAAAGGTTCATGCAATTGAAGTGATTAATGTTTTGAGTGGAAAGATGGATGAACTTATGAAATTGTTTGCTAATAAGAGTGTTTCTTCTGATCCTAATGATATGCCTTTGTCCACTTTGATTGAGAATAGTAATGAATCTATGGATGTGAATTTTGTTGGTAGGAACAATTTTGGTAACAAAGTATATAGAGGAAACTTTAATTCTAGGCCGTTCCCTAGTAATTCCTCTAATGATTATGGTAATTTCTACAACAACTCTTATGGAAATTTTAATAAGATGCCCTCTGATTTTGAGACTAGTGTTAAAGAATTTATGATTTCGCAAAAGAATTTCAATGCTTTGTTTGAAGAAAAATTGCCTAAGATTGATGAGTTGGCTCAGAACGTGGATAGAATTTCTCTTGATGTTGATTCTTTGAAACTTAGATCTATTCCACCTAAGCATGAAATCAATGAGTCTCTCAAAGCCATGAGAATTTCCATTAATAAGTGTAAAGAAAGAACCACTAGGATGCGTGCTAAAAATGATTGCTTTGTGCAACTACACCACAACCCTTGATTAGGGGTAGTTAACTACCGGCAGAAATATCTGAATAAGCGCATACTATCTGCCGGGAAACGTACAACTGCCTGCAAAATTACTTGAAGGCAAGTAAACTGCCGCTAGAAGTTTACAAACGAGGGCAGTCCCACTGCCGGGAATAAAGACTACTTTTTCACGTCATAGTATCTGCCGGCGCAACTAAAGCCCGGCCCATTATCTGTCGGGGACTGTTTATGGCGCGTAAGCGAAATAACTGGGCCCAGAGCGCGCCCAGGCGTGGGAGAGCGCGCGAAGCCCGAATGTTTCACGCAAAGGAATCTCGGCCGTCCCGTCAAAAAAAAAAAAAAACTCGGCCGCACCCCAGTCCGCAGCCTGCCCCAAATCACAACCTCATCCAAATCGACCTACCCTACTTCCACCCCGGCCACCTCGCCGCCGAGCACCTTCCGCTATGGCCGACCACCATTCGCCACCCCAAGCATTCCACCGCAGTGCCTCCCCGACTGTTGTCGCCAGCCACCCTTCGCCTCTTCGTCCCAAACTATCTGCACAAGGACGGGAAGGGAGGGAGACCCGATGGGCGGAGGAGGTCGAAGCCGTTGCCCACACCGCGGATCTTCCGCGGGGATGCGGGAAGAAAGGACGCGGTTGCGCGGCCCCCGGATCCAACGAAGGACGTGCGCAAGAGGCAGCCAACGGGGCGCGGGGCACAACTCCAGATCCGGGTGGCCCGAGCAGAGCGTGAAGCTAGGAAGCGGGCATATGCTTTGGGTGGCCGCCTTCGGTGCAGCCGGCGGCAATGGCATGGCTGTAGTTTGGCGGCTAGGTTTGGGTGCCCCAGTGTCACCCCTGCAAGTGACAGGAAGTGAGCGACCAGGAACCAGAAGATGCCGGCAGTCTGGTAACATATGGATTTCTCCTCTCTTCTAGTTGATAATCCAGATTGTTTTGTCTTTCGTGAGCTTTTGTGCTGATGAGTGATCCAAAATTTGGACGCATATCAATTGTTTGACCCATGTGCTAGAAGGATCTGGTGTAGTTTGTTTAATCAATGATATACCAGTTTACATGTACTTGGGAAGTTTTCATCAGCTGTACTTGCATATTGGAGTGAAGGTGCTAAAGTTTAGCAATTCTTCATTTTATTTCTTTAATTCTGTAAGTTGTGTTTACAATTAGAATCGAAGCAATGCTACTTTTACCCCCTCCGTTAAAAAATGCTACTTGTACTGACTTTGTCAAGCATTATAGTGCCCGATCACGGTCATTAACGTGATCTTCCGGATCTTGGCCAAGGGGTACGCCAATAGGGTGACCCTGCTTGCGGATCGGATTACCCACCCTAACCAGTCGGCCTTCATTAAGGGCCGTCACATCCTGGATGGTGTCCTGGTGCTTCATGAGGTCCTTCATGAGGTCCGACCCAAGCGCTGACCAAGGCGGTCTTGCTGAAGATTGATTTCCATAAGGCCTATGATCACGGTTAGCTGGCCCTTCCTTAGGGAAGTCCTTCTTCGGAAGGGCTTCGACGACGGTGGATCACAAGAGTCATGCAAATGGTCTCTTGCGGTCGCATACGGCGGTCAATATCAACGGCGAGATCGGCCCCTTCTTCCCTACCCTATGTGGGGTTCGCCAAGCGACCCTTCTCTCTGTTCCTCTTCAATATGGTCGTTGGCGCTTTGGCCGCCATTACGGATAAGGCGAAAGCCGCCACATCCGGGGATTACCCCCACCTCTCTGAGGGCTCGGGGATCTCCATCCTCCAATATCTTGGCGACCACGATCATCATGGTGAAGGCTCGGAGTTGGACATCACCAACCTCAAGTTCCTCCTTCTCTGCTTCCAACAGGATGTCGGGCCTCAAGATCAACTTCGATAAGAGTGACGTTATGGTGATGGGGTACTCCCCCTCTGAGTCGGTGGCCATTGCCAACCGGCTTAATTGCCGCCCGGGCTCTTTCCCCACTACCTATCTGGGGACGCCCATTAGTGACTCGCGTCTCTGTCAGCCGACTTGCGCCCCTCCGTGACCAAGCTCCGGACGGATCACGAGCCTGGCGGGAGGTGGCTCTCTAAGGCGGCCGGACTATCCTTCTCAACTCATCCCTATCCAGCCTCCTCTTGTTTCTTATGAGCTTCTACAGCCTCCATGAATCTCTCCATAAGGAGATCGCCAAGATTCAGTCCCGATTCTCTTGGGCGATCGAGGGCAAGCAGTATCACATGGTCGGTGGCGGACATCTGCAAGCCCGAGGGAGGGTGGATTAGGCATCATGTGCTCTAAGCGGATGAATATCGCCCTTCTCTCCCGGTGGCTTTGGCGTATCGCCTTGGTCAGGTGGCCTCTGGCTGGACATTATCCAGAGTAAATACCTGCGTGGTCAACCCCTTGCCTTCTGCCAGAAATCGGGCGGATCTCAGTTTTGGTGTAACATCCCAAATTTTCAATTTGGAATGTTATACATTAGGTCATCATGCATATCATATTTTCTCGCATTTTTCCGATCCTAGAAAATTTCACGCAACTCAAGGACCCTCGGAGAGTTGGAAGTTTCATTATTTTCATATTTGGGATTTCTCAAATTTTGAAAATAGGATCATTGATTTATTTAATTATCTTCATAAAGTTTTCCTATAAAAAAATTAAGAGAGGGAATAATATGACTTTCCCAATATTTAGGAAAAATGAAGATATTATAAATAAATCAAATTTGGTTTTGGAAGATTTGTTTTGCTTAGGCAAAAATGAGCATTTAAAAAAAATATGCATGTTTGCCGTTTTTAAAGTTCATTTTGTTCGACTCATTTTAGGAGTCGGAGAAAATTTATTTTTTTAAATTCGGAGTTCGTTTGGTATTTTTTTTAATCCGTTTAGTTTTGTTTTGTTTAAAAAAAAATCGCGCCCCCACTTTGGGCCAAGGCCCGGCCAGCCCAACCAGCCAGCCTGCCCGCCTCCTCTCTCCTTGACGCCACGCTTGGAGCCCGCCGCCGCCGACGTCGCCCGCCGCCCGAGTCCGCCTCGCCACAGCCCGGCTTGCCCCTTCCCAAGCGCGTCACCCCCCCCTTCCATAAATACCGCCCCCTCTCTCTCTCACCGCCGCCACCCGCGCCCCCCCCAGAGCCCGCCGCCGCCAAGGACGCCGCCGCCGCCGTTCCTCGCCGCCACGGCGGAACCCGCGGACCCGCTGACCCCGGGCCGCGAGCCCGCCGGCGAAGTCACCGGAGGTAGCCGCCGCCGCCCCGCCCGGTCCGGTTTTCTCTAAGAAAACCCGATCCGGTTTTTCGTTCGTTGTTCGTTTTTTTTTTCAAAACCTAGATGGTTTTTATTTTTTTCGGTTTTCTTAATTAACGAACGTTCACCGAACCGTTCGTTTCAATGAATGTGTTCGTTGGATTAGTTCTGTTAACGAACGTCCGTTATTTAATCCGTTCGCCGTTTTCTTTTAATCGGATTTAATCTGTTATTTTTCCGATTCGATTTCGATCCGATTTTCAAATCTGTTTTATTTCTTGCTCGTTTATCGGAATCGGGTGATTCAAGCGCTGGAGTTTCGTTCTGAAACCGCCGTTCCGACTAACCTACTTACACAGAGTTTTGCTACTGTAAAATTTTGACCTAGTTTCAGATTGCTAAACCGAGTCGTTTTCTCTCGAGTTTCGACTTTCGATGCTTTATATGATTCGATTCTTTTGCAACCAGGGTTCTTAAGTTGAACTATCTGGTTAGATCTTTTATTCGAGATTTCCCCGTGCATTAGATGAGTACTTATTGTATGCTTGTTGTTTGTCTGCGTTAGATCACCCGGAGTGCGCCGCTTGTTACTTCGAATCTCTAGGTCTCGCGGATCATCAGCAAGGCAAGTAACACTTGATCATACTTTTTCTACTACCCAGTTTTATTGCATTAGATCAAACCCTCAAAAAATTGTGGGATGGGAAGTAGATTGAGGTAGTACCTATTACCTGTTTTACTTATGAAACCTTGGGAGTTACTTCTACGTTTGCTTATTATGCTATGCTATGCTAGTAGACGTGGATTGGGTGAGTGATATCCATGATAGATGTGAGATTGTTAATTAAGGTTTATCTAAGGTGGCAACCTAAACACACATCTGGGTGGATTGAGGCACCTGGTTTCCATCAGGACTTACTGTATTTCTTGGACCGCCACCCGGGCTCTAAGGGATCATAAGATTATTCAAACTGGAAACTTCCGTGTGCAGCCACAAGCCAATTATGGGCTCTGGCGTAGTTGACTAAGTTGTGCGAACTCTTACGGGTAGGCTAGCTGATGTAGGGGATTTAGGTTGGTACGGTCTACCCACATGTAAGGTGCTAAGCGCTTACGAAAGACTATGTCTCGGTCATCCGTTTCTCAAACACCATGTAGTCACGAGAACCAAGCGGAGGCGATCGAGTCTTGTGGGGAAAAGTGCGCAAACCTCTGCAGAGTGTATAAACTAATCATGATTAGCCGTGTCCCCGGTTATGGACAATTTTGAATATCTGGTACTTGAATATCATGTGAATCTCAACATGTTACTTCTAATAAAAGTTATTGGGTTTTGATGAGTACTTTTTAATTGGGATTGAGGATGCTGTCAACCATTCTCAATGTTTAACAACCACCATGATAGTTAAATAAAATTATTCCTTTGATGTAGGGAAAAACCAGCTTTATGCAAAAATGTAACCGTAGAGCCTTACCACCAGCCATATATGCATGTAGTATAGGCTTGTTGCTTCATTGTTCTCTATGTGTTACATTGCCAGCATATTCCATGTGCTGACCCGTTTCGGGCTGCAACTTTCACGTTGCAGACTTTTCAGACGACGAGTAAGGTGTTAGGTCGTGGTTCTATACTCAGTGATGCCGATGGAGTTGATGGACTCACTTGTCTTCCAAGCCTTCCGCTGTTATTATTAGATGGCCTTAAGCCATATTATTGTATTAAGTTCCCTTGTGGACAACGATGTAATAAGTGTGTGATTGCTACTCTCCTATAAATCCTTCGAAGTACTGTGTGGTGTCAGCATTACTGATCCAGGGATGACACTGAGCACAGAGCCTGGATCCATTCGGGTCTGGTCGCTACATTTGGCAGTCTCTCGTCCAACTCCTACCGGTGCTCCGCATTGGTACCTCTATCTCGGTGGGGTCCGGCCTCTCGACGCTTTTTTGGTTCGACCGTTGGGCCGGAGACTCTCCTTCATGACCGCTTCCCCACCCTCTTCTCTATCTCTGTCGACCCTATGATTTTACATTGATAGGGCCCTTAGTGACTTAGAGCGCCTTGCTTTCCGCCGTCCTTTTGGGCCGGCGGAATCTGCCGCCTGGCGTGAGTTACTTGACTGCGTTGCTCTTCACGAGCCATTGGTGGATGGCGACCAGGACCTTATGCGCTGGCGGCTGGAGCCGTTTGGCCAGTTCTCCACCAAATCACTTTACTTGGCCATTGCTCCCTCATCCGCCCCCCTCCCCCTTTCGATGGTGTGGTCCGTCCGCGTCCCACTGAAGATTCGCATCTTCATGTGGCAGTGGATCCGTGGACGGGTCCCGTCCGGCGTGGAGGTCCATAAGCGAAAATGGCCCGGCACTGGTATCTGCCCCTCTGCGATGTTCCTGAAGACTCCAATCTCATTTTCTTCGCTTGCGTTTCCGCCCGGTTCCTTTGGAGCTGCTTTCGCGAGATTGTCGGTGGGAGTTGGTGCCACACCAATTTCCCGGACCTTTTTGCTGAACTCCAAGTGTCCCCTACGACCTCTCGCCACATTAGGTGGCTGGAGGTTGGGGTCCTTGCCTGGACGCTGTGGACCGTTCGCAATAAGCTTGTGATCCAACATTCTCCCCTCCGTCGCGCTACTGATGCTCTCTACAAATTCTCGGGTTTCTTGCAGCTTTGGCGGCCGCTTAGCCGCCCCCCGGATCGGGACGCCATCTCAGCCTTCATCACCGATCTTCGCTCGACCGCCGCCGGAGCCAGACTAGATCTCCTGCGCTGGGCAGGCTTTGCTGTGTTGTGTTTTCTTTCTTCTGGGCTTGTTGAGCTGTGCCCTCAGCAGAACCTCTGTACTTTGTTTGTGGTACTTGGGTGGTGTGTGTGTGTGGACCTGCTTTGGTTGTATGTCTTGTGGCGGTTTGCTTTATTTATAAAGCGGGGCGAAAGCCTTTTTCGGTATAGATAAGTGTATATCTGCAGAGTTTATGTAGATGGCTTGAAACTTCTTTATGGGTAATTGAAAACGACGAACAACTAACCTGTATCTCATAGATGAACACTACTATTTACTGCCTCACCCGAGCTAGTATTATTGTAGCAGGCATTGCATTGTCTAAAATGGATATGTGGAATTACTTAGCAATCAGGTCTTGTACAATCTGGATAAATATGGAGTGACATTTGCGAGCTGTGGCATGGCCTGCACTAACGTTTACAAGGCTGGTGTCTCTTTTAAAAAACCATGCATTTAGTTGCTGTATGCTTTGACCTGATCTGATAGCAAGTGTTTTTTATGCATCTTTAGTGAAGAAGTTTTTGAGTGGCTGTGTGCTTGGAGCTACCGGAAGAACAGGCTAGCTGCTAACGCACAAAGACCAAGGCGGAGAATGAAGGTAGAAGCGAGACAGAATACCCGAGGAAGGTCGACCTCGAGACTTACTTGAGCCACGAGAATATTTCCCTTGAGTTCGAGAGGATGTTCAGTTGCTTCATCACTTAGCATTATTGATTATGGTTCGTTCCTTTGATCGCCCTTAATTTTTTCATTATCACTTCCTTATAGGTTTCTCAATTTTTTCCTGCAGCACACTGCATATAAGTAGTCCGAACAATTCAGTGAGCAGCAGCAGGGGCAGGCTGGCAGAACCTCATCAGCCCCATTTGCTTTGCAACCAGGATGGACGCCACCTCAAAATGATCTAATATTTTTCAGTCCATTTTCCATTTTATCCTTTTATAGTTTGTTTAATTTTGGCTCCCTGATTGGTCTTCTCCTTGTGTACAGTTTGCTCAAACAGGGAATCGAGGACAGCAAGGACCATTGAAGCCCGAGATGTTTGGAATTGGACAGTTCAATCTCTACTTTTCTCCTCCAATGATTCAGGTGTTCCCGTTTTCTATTGAAATTTGAAGTAAAATATTTTTTTTCATATATATCTATATGAATGAAATTTATGCACTATGTTGTAGTTGATGTCTTGATGGGCACCATTTTTTAAGTTCGCTCTGGACCTCGAAAAATTTAGGACCGGCCCTGTATATATGTAGTGTTATTTTCCTTTGTTGTTTGTAGATGCAAGTTACCAAATATAGGTCAATATCTAGCCTGTAGTAAATGTGAAGTTAGGAATGAGATTTTCCTGATGCATTTTCTGGTTTGTGAAGCAGCTTTTGGTAACCTGGTTCATTTAGTCTATTGATGTTCAACTATTATACAGTTTCTTCATTGTATAAATTATATTGCATGCTGCCTCTGTAATAGTATAAGTACTATTCCTAGCCTTACTTATAGAACTTTGGGTAACTATAGGTATTTGTTTTCCTCTAAAATAGATTTATATTTCAAGGAAGCAGATTCATAAGTAAAATCATAGTATTATAGGCAGAACAAGTTCTTGCAAAACATCAACATGAAAGAGGTTTGCTGATGGTTCTAGGACCGATGCTCTTAGGGACCATGAGTATGTCCTTACCGATGCTCGTTGGCGATCTTCCTCCGGAATGAGTTCCTAATTTTCTTGTGTTGGGATATCCATGCAACTAAACTTATGATATATTGTGGCATTCTTCTCTTACATGCAGTACTTTTGCACACTCTGGTAATATCCATTTTGATGTTCTTTTTAATGTAACTTTGGTTAGAAAACTTGGGAGATCTTGATAGGAGTGATGAACTTGATAGAACTTGTAATATGGCAGCGTGGACTTCTACCACGAGTAGTTTACCCTTGTAACTTGGGAGATCTTGATAGGAGTGATGCCCTTCCTTTCCTTTTAAAATGGAAGATATATTGCCTCCGCCCTATACATGGTACAAAACTAATCATCAAATGGCATGAGAAATTTTGTTTATCTGTATGGTCCTGCATGATGCTATCTTTTGAGGCACAAGCTTTTTCGGACGGAGGGAGTATAAACATGCTATATATGCTTGGCATGCAGTTTTCTGATGTGTACAAGTTGTTTGACCTTGTATTTTACTTCTTGCTATGTACTTCCTCCGTCCTAAAATAAGTGTCTCAAGCTTAGTACAATTTTGTACTAGAGCTAGTACAAAGTTGAGATAGTTATTTTGGGACGGAGGGAGTACTATACATCCGGAATTGTATTTGGAAGTGTCAAAATTTATCATTTATAATCATTGCTAGTTACATTGCTAGATATACACACACTGAAAGTCTGAAATATTCTTGAAAAAGCACATGTCAGCTGTCATATCTTCATTAGATGTTTTTAAATCTTTTCCTGGTTTGATGTTGATATTTTGTTAGTTTGTAGATGCTGCTAGTTTGTACTTTGAAAAATTTAAACTTGATTTTGTTTTCTCTGCAGTACAACAAGTTGTGTCTCAAGCTTGTAAGTTCTGTTACAAGGATGATATTGTTAGAATGCTACAAAACGTCTACGTGATAGCAGTTGTACCAGTCAACTAGGATGTCTACATGATGTTTCTTGTATTCATGGCAGCAACAAAATCTTGTGGCGCAAGGTTAAGCTCTGATCTTCAAAAGCATTGCAAGCTTGGTGATTCTTCTGCAGGACACATGTGGTCCTGTTTAAATTATGCTGTTTCACATGATGGTGGCGAGTCTGTTATTCACAAGACATCTAATGAAGTCATCCAATAAAAAGGTTCCGAACAAGCAATTTGTCTTCCTAGACATGGCTGTAGCTGCGTGTCAAGCTCAAACCACTTGTTTAGCTTAGTTTGAACAAAAGAAATCTTATTGTTTATGTAAATTATGTTTATTGATGTAGTTGGACGCTACTGAATGCATGTATGAATGTTGTAGTACTGAATTTCAATCATTATGTGTTTGAGATTTTCTACTGAATATTGAGTCAATTCATGTGTGAATAGAAATAAAAATAAATATACGTGAACAGAAATAAAAATAAATATACACGCTACCAGGATCAGGCAGACTGCTGCTAGTAAAAGTAATGGCAGACTATCTGCCAGGGATTATCATAACTGCCAGCAATTAGATTACCGGCATACCACATCTATCTGCCGGGAGAACGGGGCTTCCTGGCAGCGGAACTGCCGGGAGATCTGTATCTGCCGGGAAATAGTTTTCCCGGCAGCCGTTCTTGTGGCAGTTCTATCTGCCGGGAGAAACTCCATCCCGGCAGTTTATCTGCCCTCTCAAGGGCCTTCTCCCGGCAGATTACATGCCATTGTATTGGTGTTGTGGTGTAGTGGTGAAAGCGTGTTCTTCCAATTTTCATGTTAATAATGATGAAGATCTAAAAATGATTGATGTGTCTCCTATTGAATCTTTGTTTTCTAGTATGAATCTTGACAATGATGGGACTTTAGATGAGTCAACTTTAGTTAAAAGGCGTCCCAATGATTCGGAGTTTTTAGATCTTGATGCAAAAATTAGTAAAACTCGGATTGAAGAGGTCAAAACTTTAAATAGCAATGAACCCACTATTTTGGATTCCAAGGATTTTAATTATAAAAATTGTTCTTTGATAGATTGTATCTCCTTGTTGCAATCCTTGTTAAATTCTCCTCATGCTTATAGCCAAAATAATTTTTTTACCAAACATATCGTTGATGCTTTGATGCAATCTTATGAAGAAAAACTTGAAAGAAGTTTCCATCCCTAGAAAACTTTATGATGAGTGGGAACCTACTATTAAAATTAAGATTAAAGATCATGAATGCTATGCTTTGTGTGATTTGGATGCTAGTGTTTCCATGATCCCTAAAACTTTGTGTGTTGTGTTAGCTTTCCGCGAATTTGATGATTGTTCTTTAAATTTGCACCTTGCGGATTCCACCATTAAGAAACCTATGGGAAGGATTAATGATGTTCTTATTGTTGTAAATAGGAATTATGTGCCAGTATATTTCATTGTCCTTGATATATATTGCAATCCTACATGTCCTGTTATTCTTGGTAGACCTTTCCTTAGAATGATCGGTGCAATTATTGATATGAAAGAAGGAAATATTAGATTCCAATTTCCATTAAGGAAAGGCATGGAACACTTTCCTAGGAAAAAATTGAATTACCTTATGAATCTATTACGAGAGCCACTTATGGATTGCATACCAAAGATGACAATGCCTAGATCTATTCTTGTTTTTATGCCTAGCTAGGGGCGTTAAATGATAGCGCTTGTTCGGAGGCAACCCAATTTTATTTTTGTTCCTTGCTTTTTGTTCCTGTTTAGTAATAAATAATCCATCTATCCTCTGGTTAGATGTGGTTTTATGTTTTAATTAGTGTTTGTTCCTAGTAGAACCTTTGGAAAGACTTGGGTGAAGTCTTTGCGATCTTGCTGTAAAAAACAGAAACTTTAGCGCTCACGAGGTTAGCTGCCATTTTTCACTGGAGAGTGATTTTAGGTTGATTCTTTTTGAAGATGATTAATAGAAAAATTCCTCACGTCCACCAATTATTTTAAGAATTTTTGGAGTTCCATAAGTTTGCGTTTGATACATATTATTACAGACTGTTCTGTTTTTGACAGATTCTGTTTTTCGTGTGTTGTTTGCTTATTTTGATGAATCTATGGCTAGTATCGGGGGGTATGAACCATAGAAAAGTTGGAATACAGTAGGTTTAACATCAATATAAATAAATAATGAGTTCATTACAGTACCTTAAAGTGGTGGTTTGTTTTCTTACACTAAAGGAGCTCATGAGATTTTCTGTCGAGTTTTGTGTTGTGAAGTTTTCATGTTTTGGGTAAAGATTTGATGGATTATGGAATAAGGAGTGGCAACAGCCTAAGCTTGGGGATGCCCAAGGCACCCCAAGGTAAAATTCAAGGACAACCAAAAGCCTAAGCTTGGGGATTCCCCGGAAGGCATCCCCTCTTTCGTCTTCGTCTATCGGTAACTTTACTCGATGCTATATTTTTATTCACCGCATGATATGTGTTTTGCTTGGAGCGTCTTGTATGATTTGAGTCTTTGCTTTTTAGTTTACCACAATCATCCTTGCTGTACACACCTTTTGGAGAGACACACATGAATCGGAATTTATTAGAATACTCTATGTCCTTCACTTATATCTTTTGAGCTAGATAATTTTGCTCTAGTGCTTCGCTTATCTTTTAGAGCACGGTGGTGGTTTTATTTTATAGAAATTATTGATCTCTCATGCTTCACTTATATTATTTTGAGAGTCCTTTAGAACAGCATGGTAATTTGCTTTGGCTATAAAATTAGTCCTAATATGATAGGCATCCAAGATGGGTAGAATAAAAACTTTCATATAGAGTGCATTGAATACTATGAGAAGTTTGATACTACATGATTGTTGTGAGATATGAAGATGGTGATATTAGAGTTATGCTAGTTGAGTAATTGTGAATTTGAGAAATACTTGTGTTGAAGTTTGCAAGTCCCGTAGCATGCACGTATGGTAACCGTTGTGTGACAAATTTGAAACATGAGGTGTTCTTTCATTGTCATCCTTATGAGTGGCGGTCGGGGACGAGCGATGGCATTTTCCTACCAATCTATCCCCCTAGGAGCATGCACGTAATGCTTGGTTTTTGATGACTTGTAGATTTTTGCAATAAGTATGTGAGTTCTTTATGACTAATGTTGAGTCCATGGATTATCGCACTCTCACCTTTCCATCATTGCTAGCCTCTTGATTGCCGTGCATTGCCCTTTCTCACCTTGAGAGTTGGTGCAAACTTCGCCGATGCATCCAAACCCCGTGATGTGATACGCTCTATCACACATAAACCTCCTTATATCTTCCTCAAAACAGCCACCATACCTACCTATTATCGCATTTCCATAGCCATTCCGAGATATATTGCCATGCAACTTTCCACCGTTTCATTTATTATGAAACACTTCATCATTGTCATATTGCCTTGCATGATCATGTAGTTGACATCGTATTTGTGGCAAGGCCACCATGCATAATTTTTCATAGATGTCACTCTTGTTTAGTTGCCCATCCCGGTACACCGCCGGAGGCACTCATATAGAGTCATATTTTGTTCTAGTATTGAGTGTAATCATTGAGTTGTAAATCAATAGAAGTGTGATGATCATCATTAATAGAGCATTGTCCCATGAAAAAAAGGAAGGCCAAAAAAAGAAAGGCCAAATAAAAAAAAGGAAGAAAAAAAGAAAGGTCAAATAAAAAAAGGAAGGCCCAAAAAAGGGGACAATGCTACTATCCTTTTTCCACACTTGTGCTTCAAAGTAGCACCATGGTCTTTATGATAGAGAGTCTCTTATTTTGTCACTTTCATATACTAGTGGGAATTTTTCATTATAGAACTTGGCTTGTATATTCCAACAATGGGCTTCCTCAAACGCCCTAGGTCTTCGTGAGCAAGCAAGTTGGATGCACACCCACTTAGTTTCTTTTGTTGAGCTTTCATACATTTATAGCTCTAGTGCATCCGTTGCATGGCAATGCCTACTCCTTGCATTGACATCAATTGATGGGCATCTCCCTAGCCCGTTGATTAGCCGTGTCAATATGAGACTTTCTCCTTTTTTTGTCTTCTCCACACAACCCCCATCATTATATTCTAATCCACCCATAGTGCTATGTCCATGGCTCACGCTCATGTATTGCGTGAAAGTTGAAATTTTTTGAGAAATAGTAAAGTATGAAACAATTGCTTGGCTTGTCATCGGGGTTGTGTATGATGAGAGAATTTTTGTGTGACGAAAATGAAGCATGGCCAAACTATATGATTTTGTAGGGATGAGCTTTCTTTGGCTATGTTATTTTGAGAAGACATAATTGCTTAGTTATTATGCTTGAAGTATTATTATTTTTATGTCAATATTGAACTATTATCTTGAATCTTTCGGATCTAAACATTCATGCCACAATAAAGAGAATTACATTGAAAATTATGTTAGGTAGCATTCCACATCAAAAATTCTGTTTTTATCATTTAACTACTCGAGGACGAGCATGAATTAAGCTTGGGGATGCTTGATACGTCTCCAACGTATCTATAATTTTTTATTGTTCCATGCTATTATATTATCTGTTTTGGATGTTTAATGGGCTTTAATATACCTTCTAATATTATTTTTGGGACTAAACTATTAACTGAAGGCCTAGTGCAAATTGCTGGTTTTTTGCCTATTTCAGTGTTTCACAGAAAAGGAATATCAAACGGAGTCCAAACGGAATGAAACCTTTGCGAGGATAGTTTTTGGAACAAACGCAATCCAGGAGACTTGGAGTGGACATCAAGGAAGCAACGAGGCGGCCACGAGGCAGGGAGGCGCGCCCAAGGAGGTAGGCACGCCCCCCACACTCGTGGGCCCCTCGTAGCTCCACCGACCTACTTCCTTCGCCTGTATATACTCTTATACCCTGAAAACATCCAGGAGCGCCAAGAATTACTTTTTCCACCACCGCAACCTTCTGTACCCGTGAGATCCCATCTTGGGGCCGTTTCCGGCGCTCCGCCAGAGGGGGAATCAATCACAGAGGGCCTCTACATAACCACCATGGCCTCTCCGATGATGTGTGAGTAGTTTACCACAGACCTTCAGGTCCATAGTTATTAGCTAGATGGCTTCTTCTCTCTCTTTGGATCTCAATACAAAGTTCTCCTCGATTCTCTTGGAGATCTATTCGATGTAATAATTTTTGCGGTGTGTTTGTCGAGACCCAATGAATTGTGGGTTTATGATCAAGATTATCTATGAACAATATTTGATTCTTCTCTGAATTCTTATATGCATGATTTGGTATCTTTGCAAGTCTCTGCGAATTATTGGTTTAGTTTGGACTACTCGATTGATCTTTCTTGCAACGGGAGAAGTGCTTAGCTTTTGGTTCAATCTTGCGGTGTCCTTTCCCAGTGACAGCAGGGTTAGCAAGGCACGTATTGTATTGTTGCCATCGAGGATTAAAAGATGGGGTTTATATCATATTGCTTGAGTTTATCCCTCTACATCATGTCATCTTGCTTAATGCGTTACTCTGTTCTTATGAACTTAATACTCTAGATGCATGATGGATAGCGGTCGATGTGTGGAGTAATAGTAGTAGATGAAGAATCGTTTCGGTCTTCTTATCACGGACATGATGCCTATATACATGATCATGCCTAGATATTCTCATAACAATGCGCTTTTCTATCAATTGCTCGGCAATAATTTGTTCACCCGCCATAGAATATACTATCTTGAGAGAAGCCACTAGCCCCCGGGTCTATTTTCCATTATATTAATCTCCCGTCAACTAGCTATTTCTGTCGCCATTTATTTTGCAATCTTTACTTTTCAATCTATACAACAAAAATACCAGAAATATTTACCTTATTATCTTTATCAGATCTCACTTTTGCAAGTGGCCGTGAAGGGATTGACAACCCCTTTATCGCATTGGTTGCAAGGTTCTTGATTGTTTGTGCAGGTACTAGGCGACTTGCGTGTAATCTCCTACTGGATTGATACCTTGGTTCTCAAAAACTGAGGGAAATACTTCCGCTACTTTGCTGCATCACCCTTTCCTCTTCAAGGGAAAGCCAACGCATGCTCAAGAGTTAGCATCCGGCTTCGCGCGCCACGCCGGCCACGACCACGCCAGCCTCTGCACATCGTGCCTCACCGGTCTCCGCGGGCGGCTGCTTCTCCGACCATGTCCTCCTTTGATCCGACCACGTTGTATGCACGACGCCGGGCTCGCCGGAGGCCGAACATGCGGTTGGACGCTTTTTTAATTAATTGAAAAATCTTTGTTGTCTGTTGACATAGTGGCCGACACCAAAGTGATGTGGGGCCCCACCTGTTAACAGAAAACACTAAACCCTACTTGTCGTCTGCCGCAGAGTAAAACACCGACGACAAAGATCTTTGCCGTCTGCTGTCATTATGCAGATGACAAAGTAGCTCATTACCATGACTTTCTGTGCCGGGAGTGTTTGCCGCCCGTGGCAGACGGCAAAGGGGTTTGCCGTCAGTGGCCCTGTTCTTGGCAAAGTGGAAGATTCTTGTAGTGAGTATCTCTACTTAGTGCGGCATTTTTGGCTAGAAAATATATTGAGCAAGCACCACATGTTAAAGGATCTATGATAATATAACTTCTATGTGGATATGAACAAACATAAATCATTACGTTGTCTTCCTTGTTCAACGTCAACTATTTTGACACAAAATATTTAATGGGGGCTCACAATCATAAAAGATGTCCAAGATAGTGTATTTGTATATGAATCTTCTCTTCCCTTATTAATTCTTTCATGTGTTGCACCAATGCAGTGTTTGTCAATCTCCAACAAATTTTACCACTTATATTTTTCCTTATGTGATGTCATTACTTACCATAAGATTAGCATACGATATTTTCATTTTTTTATTTTTATTGAAACATAAAAGTAAAGAAAGCAAAACTTGAACTAATCTTTATTATATATCTCGCACACGATTACATAGATAAATCACTAAGCAAACACTCGAAAAGAAAGGATCGAACCTGACTTTTATTCAACCAAATACTAGGAAAACTAATTATCGAACTAGAATAGATAAAAGCAAAGCTAGTGGTGGTGATACGATACCGGGGCACCTCCCCCAAGCTTGGCACAAGCCAAGGAGAGTGCCCATACCATGAATTCAAGTATCCTTTGGTGATGAGGAAGGAGGTGGTGATGATGTGGTAGTAGTGTTTTCCAATATAATCATAAGTAGCTCCCTCAAGCCTTGAATCTCTCAAAGGGCTCGATGAAGTAACTCGGTGTTTTTCTCCACTTCAGCCATAATGTGTTTATTCTCCGGGTCCCAAGTGTTTGTTCCTGCATCACTTTCTCTTGGATGAGGTATGTCCCAATTGGACGGTAGGTGCACACGAGGAGTATTCTCGAACCCATCACTACCAAAAAATACACTTCCGTGATGATACATGTTTGTCACAGTAGGTCACATTTTTTGTCATGCATGTACATCCATGACAATTTTATGACAGAATCAAGATAGTCATACCTGTCTTTGTCGTAGAAGTGTTCCATGACATTACCAAAATTATCATCACGGAAGTGTCCACTTCCATGACGATAAATCGGCGTCATGAAGTGCTGCGTCAAGGGTGACCGACACGTGGCATCCACCATAACGGAACGTCGTTAAGCTATCGGCTCCGATTTTGGATCCGATAACCCGTTAACAGCCCCGACCAATGGGGATTTTCCACGTGTAAAATCATCATTGGCTGGAGGAAACACGTGTCAGCTCACCGTTGGGACAGATGTCATCCACTCATATGACACAAAGCGCCTATGATACGTCGACACATGGGATGGCCCAACAGAGGCCCATTCCTGTGAAAAGGCCGGCCCGTTTGACTTAGTCAAAAGGTGGTGGGCCGGCCCACGGCAAGCCTGTTAACGGCCTGTTCGCATATAGCCCATTTACAGCCCGCTAACCCAGGGCCCGTTTACGGCCTAACCAAATTAGGCCCAGTAGCGTCATCTGGGCCGTCCAATATAATTCCAGCCCGTTTTAACTTCCGGCCCATGTATGGCCCATGACGTCTTTCGGCCCATATGAGGCCCTTATTACTCTCGGCCCATTAACGACCCGTGGTAAAACGGGCCCGTAATGAACAGTGTATAACTTTATACCCATTAACGGCCCATGGTGAAACTGGCCCGTAATGAACAGTGCATCACTTTATACCCATTATTCAGTTGGGCCGTTTCCAGCCCATGTTATCTTTCGGCCTTCTCAGGGCCCATTTATTCTTGGGCTCATTTCCACATTCGTTCACTTATGGCCCGTTATTGTTATTTTCTGCATGTGGGCCAAATTCAGCCCATGGTTACAATCGGCCCGTTTGTGGCCCGTTAATACGTTGGGCTGTTTTGATAGCGTCAACAAAATACGGCCGATTAACGAAGGCCCGTTATGGTCGGCCCATGAACGGACTATTTCAAATCTAGCCCATTTACGGCCATACTGTGGTCTGTTATTGGCCCATGTTTGGCCAACCGATCATAAGCCCGTAGAAGGCCCATTGATGATACGGCCCATAGAAGGCCCATTGTGTCTACGACCCGTATAAGGCCCATTGTTTCTATGCCATGTAGAAGGCCCATTGTTTCTACAACCCTTAGAAGGACCATTGTTTCTACGGCCCGTAGGAGACCCATGTAAACTATACCCGGTGGGCATCAAAGTTCGCCACCAGTGCAAATATAGGGAACACCCTACACTATACAAAAATGGCTTGCTGTTTTCTTCATCCAGTGGCTGCACGTTAAGAACAAATTTTGTATCGCACCAAAACAAATTACAACTATAAAACAAAAGGAAGGTTGGCATAACAGTTAACAGTCTAGCAAATAAATGCACCACCAGAAGTTCAGAAGCTCAGTTCATTTGACCTGATTGTTACGTTTTCATGCTGTATTGTCTGATGGAGCACCATAACCTTGGCCTTCAGTTCTCCTAGGCTCCTGAACAACATAGCAAATGTCTGATAGTCTGGCTTCAAAACCATGCATATCTTGACAACATCAAACAATGTATCTCCTTATTTCACAAAGGGTCTCTGTTAGGGAATGGACTTTTGTCTGGAGCGCAGATACAACACTGTTTTGAGCTTGCATATCTTGATCATGAGGCAGTTTGGACGAGATTGCCTTAACAACCAACCCAGTATTACGCAGGAACGTGCTTTTGGCCTTTGTTAGTGGACAGTCTTGACCCACCGCAAAGAAGAGCTGACATTGCGGTTATAGTTGCCTCGCCACCTTCCGAAGGTGGCGGTTCCACCATTTTTCCGTAGCTCGCTAAAATGTTGTGGTTTTACATTAGTAGTACCAAAACAGAAGATATTAAGGAGGCAGCAAAACCAAACAAAATAGCTTTGGTCTATATACAGAACTTATTCTGGTGAACCCATGTAAAATAATAGTTGTATTTTATTGCAAAGTACATAATAAAACTAGGTTCCAAACATATGTCCATGTACCATCGCTAATGTATTGTCTATTTCTTCACATTGTATTGAGGGCTAAGGATAAAGAGACGAAGTTTATAATACGGTAAGCATAGTATGACATCATTCATATCACAAAACAAGCGAGAAACGCATAAACAGGCAATTGTAACGTTGTGTGGGCAAGTCCAAAGACGGAACTAGATTACAGGTCAAGATCAAAGGAACATCACTCCTCTCTTTTAAACCTTGTAAGGTACAATGATACGCTAAGACAATTGTGTATAAAATTGAAAAGAGTAATAGACATTGGCTACAAACCATGCAGTTCAAGGCACAAGTCAGAGTAACATTACAGGAATCAGCTACTTTGCCGTCCGCCAAGGCGGACGACAAAGGCATGAATGGCGGACGGCAAAGGTCTTTGCCGTCCGCCACGGACGGCAAAAGTGGACGGCAAAGAAAGGGCCGGTAAAGAGCTACTTTGCCGTCTACTTTTCAATGTGAGACTGACAAAGGGCCTTTGCCATCGGTGACGGCAAAGGGCATGGCTCTTTGCCATCTGTGAGCAGCAAGAAAAAGCTAGAGCTCTTTGCCATCCGCCGCAGATGGCAAAGAGACCAAATAGGCATTAATTCTGTTTATTCTTATATCAATTCATTTTCACAGAAAATCAAACACACACACACACACACACACACACACACACACACACACACACACACACACACACACACACATATATATATATATATATATATATATATATATATATATATATATGACCAATATAGAATATCCAACACATATTACAAATACTCATGAACACATATATATCCAACACATGTTATCAATATATCGTCATGAACACATATATATCCAACACATATCCATGAACACATATCCAACAAATATTACAAGGAATGATCTAAAACTAAATATCTATTTTCCTAAAAACTATCTTATTACTAAGATCTTCTCTGGATCTTCTTCTTTTCTTCCAACCTGCATAACAAAAACACTAAGAAAGAGAGAATGGGTTAGGAGTAGAAATGTAGCATTTCACTTGGTGAAATGCAATGTTGTAGGAGCTAGTACTTGAGATCAAGATAATCTTAGTTAAGATCCTGATTTTCAAAGTGATCTTAATTAGAAAGCCAAATAGAGTAAACCAATACCAAAGAGCCAAAGGAGAGAACCAGCCAAGGACCCAATCAAGAAGCCACCACAATTAGCAGTTAGTTAAATGCCAACACAAAGACCACTATCGATTACTAGCTCCAGGAATTAAGCCAACAAAAAACTAGTGATTAAACCCAAAGATTAGACTTCATCACCACAATCAGTTTTGTCCAGTGACAATAGGTACATGTCACTGTGCAACGCCAAAAACAAAGCTCCATGAGGAGATATACATCACAACCAGCCAACCAGACCAAGTCCCAACACATCCAGCCACAAGCAGCTTAGAAGATGTAACCATTAAGGAGAGGTACAGAAGACCTCAAGGTATACTTGAGGGATTATGTGCTCAGACAGCCTAGAAGTGCCAAGGCTAGTTCATCACATCACTGGGATAGCCACATGTAAATTAAGCCTAAGACAGGGGGGCTCAGACCAGCATCACTGCCCAAATAAGATGTATTATCTATCTTATCAGTAGAAGACTAGGAAAGTAACAGCCGAAACCAAGTATAGCATCTGTTCATAGGCTATTAGAAAGAGACAAATAGGAATAGCCAAACCAAGTGGTGTCTGTTCATATCAGTATTAGAAGTAAAATAACTATGAACAAGTGAGTATCTGTTCATGAGTAAAGTTACTGACCAAAGTAACAACTCCAGGATCAAATACGTAAGCGAGCAAAGACAGAGTATATATACTTCACAAATACACATAGATGGTCATGACCAAAACCACGACACAGCAAGAATCCATCACAGAGCTCCAATACAAGTTGATGCTCATCTACAGCAGCTAACCACAGCTAATAGAGCCTCACATCCAACAAGATCAAATGCTACTGACTATGCGTTAGAGAGATCAGGAGGGGAGCAAGGACAAGCTCACCAAGAGGAGTTGTAGCCGAAGCAGGATGCAGCCACACCATCACTATGGTGTGACCAACATCACAACCAAAACCACCACAACAAGTCGGAGCTTGCCAGAGAGCACCACAACGGCGGCGCCAGCGAGAGCACGGGCACGAAGGCGCCAACCAGGGGCACCGCAGCACGGAGGCACCACCCAGGGGCACCACCGCGCCACGGCACATCCAGCACCACCGGAGGATCCTCATGGTGACCGAACCTAAATGCACATCCAACAATCGATAGTACTGAGCCACAGACAGAGCAAGTGAGCAGGCACGGAAAAAACAAGGCGGAGGAGCGGGACTCACGAGCGCTCGAGCTCGTCGGGATCGGGATCTTGATTGCGTCATGGCCGAGCAGGCAGCGCCACCGCGCAGATCCTCGGGGCCACTGGCGCCCATCCCGCCTCTCGGCCTGCCTCACATCTCCCATGGCGGGCGGGCGCAGAGGCCTCGGTGCTCCGCTCCCATGGCGGAGGCGGATCTCGAGGTCAGGCGACCGCGACGAGGCTTCCGGGCGGGGCGACGAGCTTGTGGGGAGGTGGCGGCGCAACGCGGGCGCAGCGGCTGCACGAGGCGGCGGGCTCCTGGGTCCGGTGAGGTGGCAGCACGCACCGGCGGGAGGAGGCGAGGGGGCGCAGTGGCGCGGGGTCGAGGAAGGTGGGGTCGGGAGGCTCTTGGCTGTGGGGCGGGCGTCGTCGAATCCCACCGGAATCGGCCGGCGTAGCTTCTCACGGGAGGGAGAGGGAGAGACGAGCGGGAGAGAGAGAGGGGTGGGGCAGAGAGATAGGGGCGGAGAGAGAGGGGATAGAGATAGAGAAGGTGGGGCAACGGTTTTTTTTACCGCAAAAAAAAGATAGCCCCCTCTTTGCCGTCCGCCAGCAGATGGCAAAGAATCTTTGCCATCCGCGAGCAGACGACAAAGAGTAGGGTGGACCGTTGCAGTATACAGGCATCCGGTGGCACCTCTTTGCCGTCCGTTGACAGATGGCAAAGATTCTTTGCCATCTGCCAGCTGACGGCAAAGAAATGACAGATGGCAAAGACCTTCTTTGTAAATGCCGATTCTTTAATAAATGCATTGTTTGGTAGTTGATGGCAAATACCTTCTTTGCCGTCCGCAAGCAGACGGCAAAGATCTGGCAGATGGCAAAATCCCTGATTCCAGTAGTGTAAGTAGTAGTTAAAAGGCATGAGGATTAAGGACTTACAACAGCGGCTTTGACTGGTGTAATCATGCCCTTCTTCTTGCTGGTGTGACAGTCCTTGAAGATTTCCATAGCATTTGGTTCATGTACTTTTTGGTCCTTGCGGGCTTTCCTCTGCATTTGGAACAAGTCAATATAGATCTGATAATATGGTACAACGAAAAGAGTGAAACAACAGCTAATTACAAGAGCCTTGCAGTGTGCAATATAGCTACGAGATCCTGTCGTATGTTGGAATTTCACTTTCGTACGGTTGGCCTTGTTCTTTGAACAATTCACCTACAAGAAGATAGATTTGGGTGGCACATGCGTAAATAGGACTTCAACATGTGATTTGATCACATATATATAATATACCTGATACTTCGGGTCGGACCAGTGTTTAACAAGGCCTCTCCAGTCTTCATCAGATATATTTTCCACTGGAAATGTTTGGGCAAGTTCACTGTTAGCCTTGCCTTCAAAGTGAGTTTTCCTCAAGTTATACCGATATTGTCGCAGAGCAGACCTGAAAACATGGGTGCAAGCTTGTCTGGTTGCTTCATCTTGGCTATCCAACTTCTCATATGTTGAAAATTATGGGAGTCTCATTATCAGCAACCTAGAAAGTACTGGACAGAGCAAGACGATATTACTAGTTTCCATACATAACCATACTTACAGATAAATGGTCGAGGAAGGTGTTGAACTGGGTTTCGTCTTTGTCATTCCTGTACTGAACCCATGTTGGGAGGATACGTACATGGAACCTAACGGCAACTGTTGCCTCTGATACTAACTTGGCTGACTCAGCAGCATCACGTGGCCTTTTTAAACCTGCCTCAAAACGGATCTCCATTCTTCCTCCTCTAGATTTAGTTAACCTATCAAGCATTATCCCTGATGTTTGTTTCCTCTTGCGCCTAGGTGCTAGTTGAAAGGATCGAGAAGAGGTGTCTAGAGGGGGGGGGTGATTAGACACTAAGTACCAAAAGTTGTAGTTTTTAACTTCTTTATGTCAAAGTGGAGTTTTGGCACAAGTTTAAAAAACACAATACATATCAAGCAAGCATGCAACGAGTATATGAGCAGCGGAAAGTAAAGCATGCAACTTGCAAGAATATAAAGGGAAGGGTTTGGAAGATTCAAACGCAATTGGAGACACGGATGTTTTTGTCGTGGTTAGGTGGTGCTATCGTACATCCACGTTGATGGAGACTTCAACCCACGAAGGGTAACGGTTGCGCGAGTCCATGGAGGGCTCCACCCACGAAGGGTCCACGAAGAAGCAACCTTGTCTATCCCACCATGGCCGTCGCCCACGAAGGACTTGCCTCACTAGCGGTAGATCTTCACGAAGTAGGCGATCTCTTTGCCCTTACAAACTCCTTGGTTCAACTCCACAAACTTGTCGAAGGCTCCCAAGTGACACCTAGTCAATCTAGGAGACACCACTCTCCAAGAAGTAACAAATGGTGTGTTGATGATGAACTCCTTGCTCTTGTGCTTCAAATGATAGTCTCCCCAACACTCAACTCTCTCTCACAGGATTTGGATTTGGTGGAAAGAAGATTTGCATGTAAAGCAACTTGGGGAAGGCTAGAGATCAAGATTCATATGGTAGGAATGGAATATCTTGGCCTCAACACAAGTGTAGGTGGTTCTCTCTTAAAAAATGTGTATTGGAAGTGTAGGTTCATTCTGATGGCTCTCTCCATGAATGAAGAGGAGGCAGAGGGGTATATATAGCCTCCACACAAAATCTAACCATTACACACAACTTACCAATCTCGGTGGGACCAAATTGACAAACTCGGTCTGACCGATTCAGCAAATCTAGTGACCGTTAGGATTTTCGGTGGGACCGACATGCAACTCGGTAGGACCGATATGGTTAGGGTTAGGGCATAACATAATCTCGGTGAGACCGATTACACAAATTTGGTGAGACCGACTTTGGTAATAAGCTAACCCGAGAGTTGGTCAGGCAAACTCGGTGATACCGATTACACAAACTCGGTGGGACCGATTTTGGTAATTAGCTAACCAGAGAGTTTGCATTGTAATCTCGGTAGTACCGGTTACTCAAATTCGGTTAGACCGATTTTTGTAATGGATATACACAGAGAGATTACAACCCCATCTCGACGAAACTGAGATCCCTATCGGTGAGACTGATTTGCCTAGGGTTTGTGGCAGTGGCTATGACATCTGAACTCGGTGGTGCCGGATAGAAAGAATCGGTAGGGCCAAGTTAGACTTTTGGTTTAGGTCATATGTGGATGTGAGGAAGTAGTTGAGGGCTTCAGAGCATATCACTAAGCACTTTGAGCAAGTAAGCCATTAAGCAACACCTCATCCCTCCTTGATAGTATTGGCTTTTCCTATAGACTCAATGTGATCTTGGATCACTAAAATATAAAATGTAGAGTCTTGTGCTTGAAGCTTGAGCCAATCCTTTGTCCTTAGCATCTTGAAGGGGTTCCACATCCTTTAGTCCATGCCACTTCATTGTTGAACTTATCTGAAGCATACTAGGTAAAGGTGTTAGTCCAACAAGAGATATGTTGACATTAATTACCAAAACCACCCAGGGAGCACTTGTGCTTTCAATCTCCCCCTTTTTTGGTAATTTTTGAGAACATACATCAAAGCTTTAGATAAGGATATAGGGAATAGAAAGTAAAGCTTTGAAAAGACATGTAACATGCATAGACTCCCCCTACATGTATGCAATCATGTGAATATGGAATATAAGAACATGTGAATGCATAAACATGATAGAGTAAGCATGTGTTACATGTATCTTGGCTATATGCATCAGAGCAAAAGATGTGAATGTGATAAATGTACCTTCATGCTCATGAGTCCTTCTTGCAAACAGTATGTACATCAGCAAGAATTCCTCATACACATGATTATGATGCATATACTTACCTTGTGGTCTTGAGTTGGCTAAGGATGGGATGAACCTGCGTAAACAAGGTTCGATAACACAGATACACCTACTAGCCAGAGCAAACAAAAGAAACCACAAGAGTACCAAGACTGGGATGACATGTAGAGAGTGAGTACTGAGTACCACAGTGGATATAGACATGTCCCCAAAGGTAAAGATATGCAATGAATTTAAGGATTTCCTTCCCTTAGATGTCTTGCTCCCCCTGAATCTAGCATGGGATACTGGGAGAAGATAGGGAACAAAAAATCAGAGCAAAAGAAAAGAAACAACAGAGCTAATGCAAATAAGCACATATGAACATGTCTTTCCCCTCAAGAAGACATGTAGCATATCTCCTCTTGAACACCAAGCATTTGGGATCCTTGAAGATTACTCTCTCCTTGAGTATTCTCCCCCCCTAGAGATATGATTAAGCTTTGATGTGATCTCTCTCTCTCTCCCTTTGACATCAATTTCCAAGAAGGGTCTTCTGGAATTTTTCGTGAATGGATTTGGTCCTTGAGTCACAGCACAAAGCACTAAGGTAAATGTGTTGCTTGTAGAGGACAAGATTCATTGAGTGGAGCTGGATCAAAAGTAATGCAGGAACGAATGGCAAAATGTCTTTCCACTAGTGAAATTGGTGGCACTGAGTGGTATCCTTCGGTTGCACCGAAAGAATTCGGTTGGACCAAAAACAAGCGACCGGTGTGACCGAGTTCATCACAGAGAAAACACTTGTCACCTCAGCTCACTAGACAAGTAAGATCTCACAATGATTTGCAAGGAATTAACTGAAAGATTTGCAATGAATTGGATGTAGGGAATGTAGAACAAACAGAAAAGAAATTAAAAGGAGTCTAAATGAAGTTTTTTTTACTTCATCTAGAATTGGGCGGTGACAAAGTCACCTATGTTAGAGTATATTGACTTAGGAGTCAAGTGAGATCACTTGATCATAGGTCATACTCATCGTTTAAGCTCAAAATGGGGTTGCCATTTTTCGTTAAAGCATCTTGATGTATTCACATCTTGTTGAGTTGCTTTGTCCCATGACTTGGAATAAAGCTTCTCTAAGATGGAATAACATACCTTGGGTGGTGGTGTTGATCATGATCATGTAGTTGAACTTGTGTGGGTTGCTCAAGGTTGATGTAGCTCATCAAGAGTTAGGAGCACCACTTGGAGTTTGAGTTCATCTACCTACATGGGTTAGTTTTGCAAGGAAGAGCACTTGTGTATCCAAAATGACAATCATGAAACTCAACATAGAATTTGCCAAAGGATATGTTCTAATGGTTTCGTGCTTCCTTGTCTTCAATCACCATTGTGTAGAGACTTGGTGATGTAGAGATTGCTCAAGATGTGAGTGAGTTGCAATCTCATAGATTTGGATTCATCCAAGTACCTACAAGGGTTAGATAACACGCAAGTTGCAAATATATCCAAGACATAAGATTGTCATCATAAGAGAAATGTCAAGGATTAGTCATAGGCTCATGCCTTGCATGTATCAAATGGAGTTCCTACTCCAATTTTGAAGCTCAATTCACCTCTTAACCTGCAAAACACTCTCTCATCAAGTGGTTTAGTGAATATATCCGCTAATTGCTTTTCGGTGCGAACATGCTTAAGATTAATGTCCCCTTTGGCAACATGATCTTGAATGAAATGATGACGAACTTCAATGTGCTTAGTTCGAGAGTGTTGCACGGGATTGTGAGCAATCTTGATAGCACTTTCATTGTCACAAAGTAATGGAACATGTTTCACATATATACCATAATCATTAAGAGTTTGGGTCATCCAAAGTAATTGAGCACAACATGAACCAGCGGCAATGTATTCCGCTTCGGCGATGGATAAGGATACCGAGTTTTGTTTCTTGGAAGACCAAGATACAAGAGATCTACCAAGAAATTGACAAGTACCCGAAGTGGACTTTCTATCAACCTTGTCACCGGCATAGTCTGAGTTGGAGTAGCCAACAAGATCGAAACAAGCCCTCTTTGGATACCAAATGCCAAAATTTGGTGTATGGATTATGTATCTCACTATCCTTTTCACTGCCTTAAGATGACATTCTTTAGGAGCAGCTTGATATCGTGCACACATGCACACACTTAGCATAATATCGGGACGTGAAGCACATAGATATAACAATGAACCAATCATCGAGCGGTAAACTTTTTGATCAACGGTTCACCATCTTTGGTCAAATCAAGATGTCCACTAGTAGGCATGGGTGTAGTCATACCTTTGCATTCTTGCATATTGAACTTCTTGAATAAGTCCTTGGTGTACTTTGTTTGAGAGACAAAGGTACCTTCCTTAGTTTGCTTGATTTGTAAACCGAGAAATAATTTGAGTTCACTCATCATAGACATCTCAAACTTCTCCGACATTAGCTTTCCAAACTTTTCACTAAAATGAGGGTTAGTCGAACCAAATATAATATCATCAACATAAATTTGGCACACAAATAGTTCCCCATTAACCCTTTTTGTATAAAGAGTATAATCAATTTTACCAATTTCAAAGCCTTTTTCAATAAGGAACTTGGTCAAGCATTTATACCATGCTCTAGGAGCTTGTTTAAGACCATAATGGGCTTTGTGAAGTTTGTAGACATGATCAGGTTTCTTAG
The DNA here is from genome assembly GCA_021605145.1 of Aegilops bicornis. Taxonomy (NCBI): domain Eukaryota; kingdom Viridiplantae; phylum Streptophyta; class Magnoliopsida; order Poales; family Poaceae; genus Aegilops; species Aegilops bicornis. The sequence continues at coordinate 551,020,737 of CM038675.1, read as the reverse complement.
GATTGACAAAGCCGGGAGGTTGCTTAACATAAACTTCCTCCTCAATTTCACCATTTATAAAAGCACTTTTAATGTCCATTTGGTACAAGGTGATATCATGGTGATTAGCATAAGCAAGTAAGATGCGAATGGACTCAAGTCTAGCAATGGGAGCACATGTCTCACCATAGTCCATACCTTCGACTTGAGTGTAGCCTTGGGAGACGAGACATGCTTTGCGAACTACTTGTCCATCTTCATCTTGCTTGTTGTGAAACACCCATTTGGTACCGATGATGTTGTGGTTGTTGTCGGGCTTCTCAACCAATGTCCACACTTGATTTCTCTCAAAGTTGTGTAGATCTTCATGCATGGCGTTTATCCAATCCGGATCTTCCAATTGTTCTTCAACCTTCATAGGTTCAATGCTAGAGATGAATGAGTAATGTTCACAAAAGTTAGCTAAACGAGTTTTAGAGCGAGTGATTCTCCCGGTTTGGATATCATTGTAGATTTGCTCGACGGGATGATCTTTAGCAATTCTTGCTCGAACTCGTGAAAGCTTTTGCTTGGGTCTTGGTTGAACATCTTCTTCATCTTGTTCTTCTTCTTGGCCTTCTTCATTGTTGGTGTTGTCGTTCTCTTGTCGTGGTGGAGAGGGAGGTTTTTGACGTTCGTCTTGGTGCACTTCCTCGTTTTCTTCATCTTGGTGTGTCCCACTCGTGGATCTTCCATATCAACTCTTGGTTCACCTTGTCTTGAGGTAGAAGCTTCCACTTGGACGGACGAGGTACTCTCCTTCACCTCCGTTGGACGAATCTTGCCAATAGACAAGTCTTGAATTGCTTCCGAGGGGTCTTTGTCTCCTACATCAATTGGCAATTGCTCTACTTGCGAGCCGTTAGATTCATAAAACTTCAGATCTACCGTTTCTTCAACCTTTCGGGTGAAATTGTTGTAGACACGGTATGTGTGAGAGTTTGAGTCATAACCAAGTAGGAAATCTTCATGAGACTTAGGAGCAAATTTAGAACGACGATGCTTATCAAGAATGTAGCACTTTGAGTCGAATACTCAAAAGTATCCAACTTGGAGTTTGTTACCTGTGAGGAGCTCGTATGCCATCTTGCCGAGTAGCTTGTGAAGATATAAGCGATTTGCTGCATGACAAGCTGTCTCAACCGCTTCCGCCCAAAAGTGCTTTGACGTCTTGTACTCATCAAGCATCGTTCTTGCCATCTCTATAAGAGTCCGGTTCTTCCTCTCAACGACTCCATTTTGTTGAGGTGTGTATGTAGCCGAGAACTCATGTGAAATCCCTTCTTCGTCAAGAAAGCTATCCACATTTGCGTTCTTGAACTCTGTTCCGTTGTCGCTTCGAACCTTCTTGATCTTCACGTCAAATTGATTTTGGGCCTTCCTAGTGAAGTTTTTGAAGATCTTTTGGACCTGCAATTTATCATCGAGAAAGAACACCCACGTAAATCTTGAAAAATCATCAACTATAACTAGACCAAAAGAATTTCCACCGAGACTTTTATGGCGTTGGGACCAAAAAGATCCATGTGAAGTAGCTCGAGTGGCCTCCTTGTGGTCATGATGTTCTTCACGGGATGCCTTCCTCCAACCTATTTACCTGCTTGACAAGCGCTGCAAAGTCTATCCTTATCAAATATGAAATCGTTAACGCCAAGGATATGATTTCCTTTAATAAGCTTGTCAAGGTTTCGCATACCAACATGACCTAGTCTTCTATGCCACAACCAGCCTTTAGAGGATTTAGCAATAAAGCAAGTTCTAGGTTGAGCCTTTGTAGTGAAATCAACAATGTAGAGATCACGTCTACGTACACCGGTGAAGACCATTTTATGATTATCTCTACGAAACACTTGGAAATCTACTTCAGTAAATAGGACATTGAAACCGAAATCAGCAAGTCTAGATACTGAAAGTAAGTTGTAGCCAAGAGATTCAACGAGCATGACATTTTGTATGGAGCTATCATGTGAGATGGCCACCTTACCAAGGCCAACCACCTTACCCTTTGAATTATCACCAAAAGTGACATATTTTCGAGGGCCGTCGTTTTCAGCAAGCTCACGGAACATGTCTTTATCTCCGGTCATATGATCAGTACATCCACTATCAAGGACCCATTCCTTTCCTCCAGCCATGTAGCCGCGAAGATTTGCCATAAGACCAAAGTGTCTCATTGCATCATCAAGATCATATTCACTATCATCATCCTCATCATAGTATCCATGTTCAACATCATCTTGTGATTGATCAATTCCTAGAGAGGGTAATTCATTAGACAAATGATCATTTCTATGATTATCTTTATGAATCCTAATAGCTTCAAAAATGATATTGCTAATGATTCCAACATCTCCTATGGCACGCATGAGATTTGTAAGCTCAAATAGACAATCACCAAAGCTAGGATCACTAGAATTCATCTTCCTCAAGGCAATAGACTTATAGAGAATTTCGTCTAAATTTTTCAAGGAATAATCTGGAAATCGTTCCTCAAGAAATCTCCATATAGTATAGGCACAATCAAGAGTAGGCAAACTAGCAATCAAAATTTTGGGCAATCCTCTTATGATAAGATTGATAGTTCTAAGATTGCGAATCATGTCAAGATCCTCTTCGGGTGTGGGATGCAAGGGATCAATATGAGGTGCACAAGGGCTAGTAATGTACTTGTTCAAATGATATTCATTGAAAATCTCAAGCATTTCATTTTTTCACTCATGAAAATATTCTCCATCAAGAATAGGCACTCTATGTCTATGACTCCCTAAAGTAGACACATCCATCTTCCTCCAATGGTGATTAAACTAAGGCAATGGAGACCAATGCTCTGATACCAATTGAAAGGATCGAGAAGAGGTGTCTAGAGGGGGGGTGATTAGACACTAAGTACCAAAAGTTGTAGTTTTTAACTTATTTATGTCAAAGTGGAGTTTTGGCACAAGTTTAACAAACACAATACATATCAAGCAAGCATGCAACGAGTATATGAGCATCGGAAAGTAAAGCATGTGCTACGTCTTGAGCTTGTGTTGGTTTTCCCCGAAGAGGAGAGGATGATGCAGCAGAGTAGTGTAAGTATTTCCCTCAGTTTTTGAGAACCAAGGTATCAATCTAGTAGGAGGCCACGCGCAAGTCCCTCGTACCTACACAAAGAAAATAACTCCTCGCAACCAACGCGAATAGGGGTTGTGAATCCCTTCACGGTCACTTACGAGAGTGAGATCTGATAGAGATGATAGATAATATTTTTGGTATTTTTGGTATAAAGATGCAAAGTAAAATAAAAGGCAAAGTAAAAAGCAAAACAATAATAAAGCGTAGGAAGATTAATATGATGAAAATAGACCCAGGGGCCATAGATTTCACTAGTGGCTTCTCTCAAGAGCATAAGTATTTTACGGCGGGTGAATGAATTACTGTTGAGCAATTGACAGAATTCAGCATAGTTATGAGAATATGTAGGTATGATCATGTATATAGGCATCACGTTCGAGACAAGTAGACCGACTCCTGCCTGCATCTACTACTATTACTCCACTCATCGACCGCTATCCAGCATGCATCTAGAGTATTAAGTTAATGAAAACAAAGTAACGCCTTAAGCAAGATGACATGATGTAGAGGAATAAATTCATGCAATATGATAAATACCACATCTTGTTATCCTCGATGGCAACAATACAATACGTGCCTTGCAACCCTTTACGTCATTTGGGTAAGGACACCGCAAGATTGAACCCAAAGCTAAGCACTTCTCCCATTGCAAGAACTACCAATCTAGTTGGCCAAACCAAGCGGATAATTCAAAGAGACTTGCAAAGATAACTCAATCATACATAAAAGAATTCAGAGAAGATTCAAATATTGCTCATAGATAATCTTGATCATAAACCCACAATTCATCGGTCTCAACAAACACACCGCAAAAAGAAGATTACATCAAATAGATCTCCACGAGAGATGGGGAGAACATTGTATTGAGATCCAAAAAGAGAGAAGAAGCCATCTAGCTACTAACTATGGACCCGAAGGTCTGAAGTAAACTACTTACCACTACTAGGAAAAGTGCTACTAATGGCGCACCAGTTTTTCCTACTAATGGCGCATCACTGGTGCGCCATTAGTATCACGCCACTAGAATTTTTTTTCTAATGGCGCACCAGGTGCGCCATTAGTATCTGGTATACTAATGGCGCGCAGTGCAAGGCGCCATTAGTTTTGCCTGATGCGCCACTAGTTATACGCTATACTAATGGCGCACCACCTTTAATGCGCCATTAGTAACAATTTTTTAATTTTTTTCTTAATCTCAGGTCACTGTTTCACCTATGAGATATCCAACACATATATATATACAACAAGCATCCATATAACAATCATAGCCAACACACAAGTTCCATCATATATACATACATAGCCAACACACAAGTTCCATCATATATACATACATAGCCAACACACAAGTTCCATCGTTACATATTACAAAAGTTTCACATTGTTCATCCAACACCGTTATCCATCAATTCACAAAAGTTTCACATTGATACGAAATAAAAACACAAATGGAAAAGAAGCACTCCATCCATGCAAGCTTCCGTGAATTAAATCAAATCTGCAAAATGATAAACAAGAAGTTAGAAGAAGAAAAAGAAGAAGACTAGAAGAATACTAGAAGAAGAAGAACACTAGAAGAAGAATAAGAAGAATTTTGGAAAAGAAATAAGAAGAAGACTATAAGCTTATTATGTAAACTTGATCATTTTGTGCTAACATAAGTTATTTTGGAGCTAACCTATAGGAAACTAAGCATATAAGCTCTAAGTTAGTATATTAGAGCCAACTTAGGTAAAATGAAGCTAACCTATGTCATTTTGGAAAAGAAGAAGAATAAGAAAAAGACTATAAGCTTATTATGGAAACTTGATCATTTTGTGCTAACATAAGTTATTTTGAGCTAACCTATAGGAAACTAAGCATATAAGCTCTAAGTTAGCATATTAGAGCAAACTTAGGTAAAATGAAGCTAACCTATAGGAAACTAAGCATATTAGAGATAACATAGGTAACTAAGTATATATATATATCATTTTGGAGATCGACATACTGACAAAGTTCAGTTCTCATGCATTGTTCTTCTCCTTCTCCTTCCTCGGTCGATGCGCCAAGAGCGGCGAGGCGGTGGAGGCGGTGGAGGCAGTGGGATGTAGTCTTCTACCTCAATTGGCGTGGTCATGTCGCCCGGTGTGGGATCGCTGGCGCCACCACCGGTGCGTGGTCATTGTCGAGGCACCACCACCATCGCGAGGCCACCTTGAGCACGACCATCACTAGGTCATCCTCAGCCACCTCCATCTCTTGCCCATGGTCAGCCACCACCATCTCTTGCCCATGGTCAGCCACCACCATCTCTTGCCCTTGGTCAGCCACCACCAGCGCTAGGTCATCCTCAACCTGATGCCCATCGTCATCCTGCAGCTCCTCATCCCCACTCTGCTCCTCTTCTCCCGCACTCCAGTCCGGATCATCCTTCTCGTTGTCTATCCGCTGCGAATCGTTCTTTGCTTCGCTCTGACCATGGTCGTTCTTGCTTTCGCTCTGACCATGGTCATTCTTTGCTTTGGCTGTAGCCATTGTCATTCTTCTTGCTCCCATTACTGTCCAAATGCAACAATGACCGTTAACAATCGATGTGAGACAAAGCCAAATGTAGAGGAATAAGAAGAGGCGAGCGTACCGGCATCATAATCTTGACGTGGCGCATGCGACACATAGTCGCGTTGAACACCTTCACGATGAGCATGGTGGCGTCGTCAGGTAAATGCGTGAAGAGAAGGAAGTACCCCAGCCGCAGGTTGTAGGCGCAGTAGAACTTCTCCCACCCACGAGACAAGTACATGTGGCCCTCCTTGATCACCAACTCCACATCCCACAGCCTGCGAAACCCGCTGACTGTCGCACCTTCACATTATTTGGTGATCTTCACCCATCGGCATGTTCTTAAACTGTCAGCAGCCTCTGCGGTTTGGGACAATGAGTGATGTAGGCAAACAACAGATATCATAATGAGATGGGTGAAGCTAGGGAGATCTCTCATTTTATATACTGCGTCATGGATGATCTTTGAAGTCCCAAGTATGATAGTGAAGAACTCGGAAGCATCCAACTCAAATGCATGGTGTCGCATGAGGCGGCGGTGGCTGCTTCCGCCATCTCACGATAATTAAGCAGCGAGAAGAGACCAATTAGTACCCTTACAACAGATCATAAAACATGCATGATAACAGGCATTAGTCGTAAGTACCCCATATGTCCTATTTTTAGCAAAGTAGTGCTAAAATTAACGGAAAATTTCAGCATTACCTTTGCTGAAAATAGGACATATGGAGTACCAGAATTTGCCGGAACAGAAGTTAATCGACATTCCGGCAAACTCAAGGGCCTCTCGGGGTACCTACAACATCATCACAAGTACTGCAGCAGCAGCAGTGAATCTGAGCATAACAGCAGCAAAACTATATATTTTTATGCAAGAAAACAAACGAACACTAAGAGTAGAATGTTCTTGCAACAAACATTATTATGTGACATCGAAAGGCATCACTCTGCTTAAAGGGAAGGATGACTTAAGTGGCAGATGTATATGATTGCACCACTTGACCTGCACTTCTCTATATTATATCATGTCTTGAAGAACTTGAGCAAAAAAGATAAATAGGAACATATTTCTCACCTTGGAGGTGTTCTTTCTGCTGCCTTTATGCGAACTTCACTTCCTTTACCTCCTCGGAACCTGAAATATGTAGATGTTAGAAAGGTTAATGAACCAACAGATGCCCTAATGGAAGTAATAACAACATGACAGCAAACAACCAACAAACATGATGGGCTTAAGATTAATGAACCAACATCGGTATGGTAAGGTAATTTATTAGCTTTGCTGATTGCTCAGCTAACCGAGCATCAAATCCTAGCACTAAAGCACTCTCTATCCATCGTTTCATTATGAATATAAAAGCTAACTTGGAGTCCCATCCTCCCAATTCAAAGTCACATTTATCATGACAAATATAACTCAATGCTTGAGCAAATGTTGGTACTAGATTCACCACCGTGTAAAGCAAAGTGCGATACAAAAGTTCAAGTAGAACCACGGGACCGGGGCTCCACGTCTCTTTGCCGTTAGATGGCACCTCGAGATCTGCACCGTGCGAGTCATTTGATCAAGGACCGCTAATCAAGTACAGTGATTTCTTAATCTATGGTGTAGTTTCTCTCTCGGCCCAAGTACAACTATTGTGGCGGAAGGTTGTTAGCGAAGCATTGTGCGAACAACAATTTAAAATATCATCCCATGCGTTAAACCATTCTAGCTAAACACAGCCTGCAAATCACATGTATTGGCACACAACTCCAGGCCGTTGTTTCAAACCGATGGCATCTAGAGGTGGAGCCGGGCACCATGGTTCTAAAAAATTTGCGACTCAATAAATTATCTGAACAAGCGAGAAAAGGATTCTTGAGGAACACATACGTCTGCAGCAGAATAAGCAGCCACGAGTTCGTCCTTTCGGTTGGTAATAATAACTTATGACAACACAAGCATCCGTGTCGACAATCGCACGAGTAAGCAACATGTGCATCACAATGTCCAAAAGTCCTACTAAAATTCCACCAACAGCTTGCAGCTACTCTCTAAATTACATTCTGAACATGATGAGAAATCCTAACCCAAATCCACGGGAAAGGACTAGCATTGCCGAGGATGTGAAAGAAGATAGAGATGAGACGGACCTGTATCATGGGCTTGGGAGAGGGCGAGGCCAAGGACCGCGTGGGGCTTGAGGGCTCATGCGGCTGGTGAGGCCGACGAGGTGGTCGCCCCTGACGCCGTGAGCTAGGAGTTCGGGAGGCAATGGCGATCTTGAGGATGGGGCGGTGGAGAGGGGTAGGGGAGGTCATGGCGGGCAGCGTGAGGTTCGGCTGGTAGCGCGGGCGTGGCCAGCAGCGTGGCGTGGCGGAGGGCGTGGGCGGGCGGGGTCGAGGCGGTGGCGCCAGGGGACGGAGGGCGTGGGGGCGGGCGTGCACGGTTGGGGCGGGGGGCGTACTGAGTGGGGAGGAAGGGAGGGAGGGAATAAGTTTTTTTGCCAAAAAGTAAAAAAGAAAATTACTGGCGCACTGTGTCTCCAGTGCGCCATTAGTAGTTAGAGCACTTTGCCTGGATGTGCCATTAGAATGTTTGAAAAAATGAAAAAAATTGTTTTACTAGTGGCGCACCTTCTGCCTCGTGCGCCATTAGTGTATTCCACACTAATGGCGTATCTCCACCAGGTGCGCCATTAGTATATAGTAGTGGCGCACCACTTCTCTGGTGCGCCATTAGTGTCAATCCTATCTTTTGCCCTTTTCCTAGTAGTGCACACTTCATCGGAGAGGCTATGATGATGATGTAGAAGCCCTCCGTGGTGGAATCCCCTTCCGGCGGAGCTCCGGAACAGGTCCCAAGATGGGATCTCGTGGATACAGAAAGTTGCGGCGGTGGAATTAGGTTTTGGCTCCGTATCTGATCTGTTGAGCAATGCGTGGTATATATAGGAGGAAGGAGTACGTCGGTGGAGCTTCGCGGGGCCCACGAGGCAGGGGGCGCGCCCTAGGGGGGGCGCCCTCCACCCTTGTGGCCGCCTCCCTCCTTTCTTGACCGAGGGTCCAAGTCTCCTGGATCTTATCTAATGAGAAAATCACGTCCCCAAAGATTTCATTCCGTTTGGACTTCGTTTGATATTCTGTTTCTTCGAAACATTGAAATAGGCAAAAAAACAACAATTCTGGGCTGGGCCTCCGGTTAATAGGTTAGTCCCAAAAGTAATATAAAAGTGGAAAATAAAGCCCAATATAGTCCAAAACAATAGATAATATAGCATGGAGCAATAAAAATTATAGATACGTTGGAGACGTATCGGGCATCCCCAAGCTTAATTCTGCTTCGTCCTCGAGTAGGTAAATGATAAAAAGAGAATTTTTGATGCGGAGTGCTACTTGGCATAATTTCAGTGTAACTCTTCTTAATTGTGGTATGGATATTCAGATCCGAAAGATTCAAGACACAAGTTCATATTGACATGAAAATAATAATACTTCAAGCATACTAACTAAGCAATTATGTCTTCTCAAAATAACATGGCCAAAGAAAGTTCATCCCTACAAAATCATATAGTTTAGTCATGCTCCATTTTTGTCACACAAGAATGCTCTCATCATGCACAATCCCGATGACAAGCCAAGCAATTGTTTCATACTTTAGTAATCTCAAATCTATAAACTTTCACGCAATACATGAGCGCGAGCCATGGACATAGCACTATGGGTGGAATAGAATATAATGATGGGGGTTATGTGGAGAAGACAAAAAAGGAGAAGGTCTCACATCAACGAGGCTAATCAACGGGCTATGGAGATGCCCATCAATTGATATTAATGCAAGGAGTAGGTATTGCCATGCAACGAATGCACTAGAGCTATAAATGTATGAAAGCTCAACAAAAGAAACTAAGTGGGTGTGCATCCAACTTGCTTGCTCACGAAGACCTAGGGCATTTGAGGAAGCCCATCGTTGGAATATACAAGCCAAGTTATATAATGAAAATTCCCACTAGTATATGAAAGTGACAACATATGAAACTCTCTATATGAAAAACAGGGTGCTACTTTGAAGCACAATATATGAGACTCACTATATGAAGAACATGGTGCTACTTTGAAGCACAAGTGTGGAAAAAGAGATAGTAACATTGCCCCTTTTTTTGGGCCTTCCTTTTATCTTCTTTTGGCCTTTCTCTTTTTTTGGGACAATGCTCTAGAAAATGATGATCATCACACTTCTATTTATTTACAACCCAATGATTACAACTCGATACTAGAACAAAGTATGACTCTATATGAATGCCTCCGTGATGTACCGGGATATGCAATGAATCAAGAGTGACATGTATGAAAGAATTATGAATGGTGGCTTTGCCACAAATACTATGCCAATTACATGATCATGCTAAGCAATATGACAATGATGAATGTGTCATGAAGAACGATATGGTGGAAAGTTGCATGGCAATATATCTCGGAATGGCTATGGAAATGCCATAATAGGTAGGTATGGTGGCTGTTTTGAGGAAGATAAAGGAGGTTTATGTGTGAAAGAGCGTATCATATCACGGGGTTTGGATGCACCGTGAAGTTTGCACCAACTCTCAATGTGAGAAAGGGCAATGCATGCATCGAAGAGGCTAGCAATGATGGAAGGGTGAGAGTGTGTATAATCCATGGACTCGACACTAGTCATAAAGAACTCACATACTTATTGCAAAAATCTAAAAGCCATCAAAAACCAAAGCACTACGCGCATGCTCCTAGGGGGATAGATTGGTAGGAAAAGACCATCGCCATTCCCCGACCGCCACTCATAAGGAGGATAATCAAATAACACCTCATGTTTCAAATTTGTTACATAACGTTTACCATACATGCATGCTCCGGGACTTCCAAACTTCAACACAAGCATTTCTCAAATTCACAACTACTCAACTAGCACGACTTTGATATTATCGCCTCCATATCTCAAAACAATTATCAAGCATCAAACTTTTCTTAGTATTCAACACACTCAAAAGAAATTTTGCAAATCTTGAATACCAAGCATATTATTATTTTAAGCAAATTACCATGCTATTTAAGACTTTCAAAATAATCTAAGTGAAGCATGAGAGATCAATAGTTTCTTTAAAACAAATCCACCACCGTGCTCTAAAATATATAAGTGAAGTACTAGAGCAAAACTATAAAGCTCAAAAGATATAAGTGAAGCACATAGAACAAAACTATCAAGCTCAAAAGATATAAGTGAAGCACATAGAGTATTCTAACAAATTCCAATTCATGTATGGATCTCTCAAAAGGTGTGTACAGCAAGGATGATTGTGGTAAACTAACAAGCAAAGAAGCAAATAATACAAGACGCTCCAAGCAAAACACATATCATGTGGTGAAAAATATAGCTCCAAGTAAAGTTACCGATGGAAGTGGACGAAAGAGGGGATGCCTTCAGGGGCATCCCCAAGCTTTGACTTTTTGGTGTACTTGGATTATCTTGGGGGTTCCATGGGCATCCCCAATCTTAGGCTCTTGCTACTCCTTGTTCCATAATCCATCAAAAAAATTCACCCAAAACTTGAAAACTTCACAACACAAAACTCAACAGAAATCTCGTGAGCTCCGTTAGCGAAAGAAAACAAAACACCACTTCAAGGTACTGTAATGAACTCATTCTTTATTTATAATAGAGTTAAAACTACTGTATTCCAACTTCTCTATGGATTATAAACTATTTTACTAGCCATAGATTCATCAAAATAAGCAAACAACACACGGAAAACAGAATCTGTCGAAAACAGAACAGTCTGTAGTAATATGTAACTAACACAAACTTCTGGAAATCCAAAAATTCAGAAAAAATAGGAAGACCTAGGCAATTTGTTTATTGATCAGTATCAATTGGAATCAATATTTTATCACGTTCTGGTGATTTACAAAAAATCGTGAACCGAAAGTTTCTGGAAATTACAGCAAGATCAAATAACTATTATCCAAGAAGATCCTATAGGTTTAACTTGGCACAAACACTAATTAAAACATGAAACCACATCTAAACACTGGGAATATGGATTATTTATTCCTAAACAGAAACAAAAAAAACTAAAATAAAATTGGGTTGCCTCCCAACAAGCGCTATCGTTTAACGCCCCTAGCTAGGCATAAAAGCAAGGATAGATTTAGGTATTGCCATCTTTGGTGGGCAATCCATAGGTGGCTCTCATAATAGATTCATATGGTAATTTTATCTTCTTCCTAGGGAAGTGTTCCATACCTTTCTTTAATGGGAATTGGAATCTAATATTCCCTTCCTTCACATCAATAATTGCACCAATCGTTCTAAGGAAATGTCTATCAAGAATAATAGGACATGAAGGATTGCAATCTATATCAAGAACGATAAAGTCTACGGGCACAAAATTCCTATTTGCAACAATAAGAACATCATTAATTCTTCCCATAGGTTTCTTAATAGTGGAATCCGCAAGGTGCAAGTTTAGAGAGCATTCATCAAAATCACAGAAATCTAGCAAATCACACAAAGTTTTGGGAATAGTGGAAACACTAGCACCCAAATCACATAAAGCATAGAATTCATGATCCTTAATCTTAATTTTAATAGTTGGTTCCCACTCATCATAAAGTTTTCTGGGGATGGAGACATCCAACTCAAGTTTTTCCTCATAAGATTGCATCAAGGCATCAACGATATGTTTAGTAAACGCTTTATTTTGACTATAAGCATGCGGAGAATTTAGCACGGATTGCAGCAAGGAAATACAATCAATTAAAGAGCAAATTTCATAATTAAATTCCTTGAAATCCAAAATAGTGGGTTTAGCAACATCTAAGGTTTTACTTTCTTCAATCCCACTTTTATCAATTTTAGCATCAAACTCTAAAAGCTCCGAATTCTTAGAACGCCTTCTAGGTAAAGGTGACTCATATTCAATCTCATCATTATCAAGATTCATATTGCAAAACAAAGATTTAATGGGAGACACATCAATAACTTTTGGATCTTCATCTTGATTTTCATGGAAATTGGAAGAACACGCTTTAATAAAGGCATCTTTCATAGCACGCATCCTAGCGGTTCTTTCCTTGCACTCATCAATGGAAATTCTCATGGCTTTGAGAGACTCATTGATATCATGCTTAGGAGGAATACACCTAAGCTTTAAAGAGTCAACATCAAGAGAAATTCTATCAACGTTCCTAGCCAATTCATCAACTTTAAGTAATTTCTCTTCAAGCAAAGCATTAAAATTCTTTGTGAATTCATAAACTCTTTAACACTGTTCTCAAATTCAGAGGGCATCTTATTAAAGTTTCCATAAGAGTTGTTGTAGGAATTTCCATAATTATTAGAAGGATTATTAGGATAGAGCCTAGGATTAAAATTCCCTCTATATGCGTTGTTACCAAAATTATTCCTACCAACAAAATTCACATCCATAGATTCATTATTATTCTCAATCAAAGTAAACAAAGGCACATCATTAGGATCAGAAAAAACACTCTTAGTAGCAATTAATTTCATAAGTTCATCCCTTTCCACTCAAGACGTTAATTTCTTTTATCGCATGCACTTTTTTATTAGTAGATCTTTCAGTGTGCCATTGAGAATAATAATATTATCTAGGATTTTGCGTTGGTTTTCTCCGAAGAGGAGAGGATGATGCAGCAGAGTAGCGTAAGTATTTCCCTCAATTTTTGAGAACCAAGGTATCAATCCAGTAGGAGGCCACGCACAAGTCCCTCGTACCTACACAAAGCAAATAACTCCTCGAAACCAATGCGAATAGGGGTTGTCAATCCCTTCACGGTCACTTACGAGAGTGAGATCTGATAGAGATGATAGATAATATTTTTGGTATTTTTGGTATAAAGATGCAAAGTAAAATAAAAGGCAAAGTAAAAAAGCAAAACAATAATAAAGCGTAGGAAGATTAATATGATGAAAATAGACCCGGGGGCCATAGATTTCACTAGTGGCTTCTCTCAAGAGCATAAGTATTTTACGGCGGGTGAATGAATTACTGTTGAGAAATTGACAGAATTGAGCATAGTTATGAGAATATCTAGGTATGATCATGTATATAGGCATCACGTCCGAGACAAGTAGACCGACTCACCTGCATCTACTACTATTATTCCACTCATCGACCGCTATCCAGATGCATCTAGAGTATTAAGTTAATGAAAACAGAGTAACGCCTTAAGCAAGATGACATGATGTAGAGGAATAAATTCATGCAGTATGATAAATACCCCATCTTGTTATCCTCGATGTCAACAATACAATACGGGCCTTGCAACCCTTTCTGTCACTGGGTAAGGACACCGCAAGATTGAACCCAAAGCTAAGCACTTCTCCCATTGCAATAACTACCAATCTAGTTGGCCAAACCAAACGGATAATTCGAAGAGACTTGCAAAGATAACTCAATCATACATAAAAGAATTTAGAGAAGATTCAAATATTGCTCATAGATAATCTTGATCATAAACCCACAATTCATCGGTCTCAACAAACACACCGCAAAAAGAAGATTACATCAAATAGATCTCCACGAGAGAGGGAGAACATTGTATTGAGATCCAAAAGAGAGAAGAAGCCATCTAGCTACTAACTATGGACCCGAAGGTCTGAAGTAAACTACTCACACTTCATCGGAGAGGCTATGATGATGATGTAGAAGCCCTCCGTGGTGGAATCCTTCCGTGAACTCCTAACAGGTCCCAAGATGGGATCTCGTGGATCTGAGAAAGTTGCGGCGGTGGAATTAGGTTTTTGGCTCCGTATCTGATCTGTTGGGGGTACGTAGGTATATATAGGAGGAAGGAGTGCGTCGGTGGAGCTTCAGGGGGCTCACGAGGCAGGGGGGGCGCCCTCCACCCTCGTGGCCGCCTCCCTCCTTTCTTGACCGAGGGTCCAAGTCTCCTAGATCTTATCTAATGAGAAAATCACGTTCCCAAAGATTTCATTCCATTTGGACTCCATTCGATATTCCGTTTCTTTGAAACACTGAAATAGAAAAAAAACAGCAATTCTGGGCTGGGCCTCCAGTTAATAGGTTAGTCCCAAAAGTAATATAAAAGTGGAAAATAAAGCCCAATATAGTCCAAAACAATAGATAATATAGCATGGAGCAATCAAAAATTATAGATACGTTGGAGACGTATCAGCATGCAACTTGCAAGAATGTAAAGGGAAGGGTTTGGAAGATTCAAACACAATTGAAGACACGGATGTTTTTGTCGTGGTTCCGATTGGTGGTGCTATCGTACATCCACGTTGATGGAGACTTCAACCCACGAAGGGTAACGATTCTTGCGAGTCCATGGAGGGCTCCATCCACGAAGGGTCCACGAAGAAGCAACCTTGTCTATCCCACCATGGCCGTCGCCCACGAAGGACTTGCCTCACTAGCGGTAGATCTTCACGAAGTAGGCGATCACCTTGCCCTTACAAACTCCTTGGTTCAACTCCACAATCTTGTCGGAGGCTCCCATGTGACACCTAGCCAATCTAGGAGACACCACTCTCCAAGAAGTAACAAATAGTGTGTTGATGATGAACTCCTTGCTCTTGTGCTTCAAATGATAGTCTCCCCAACACTAAACTCTCTCTCACAGGATTTGGATTTGGTGGAAAGAAGATTTGAGTGGAAAGCAACTTGGGGAAGGCTAGAGATCAAGATTCATATGGTAGGAATGGAATATCTTGGCCTCAACACAAGTGTAGGTGGTTCTCTCTCAAAAATGTGTATTGGAAGTGTAGGTTCGTTCTGATGGCTCTCTCAACGAATGAGGAGGAGGTGGAGGGGTATATATAGCCTCCACACAAAATCTAACCGTTACACACAACTTACCAATCTCGGTGGGACCGAATTGACAAACTCGGTCGGACCGATTCAGCAAATCTAGTGACCGTTAGGATTTTCGGTGGGACCGACATGCAACTCGGTAAGACCAATATGGTTAGGGTTAGGGCATAACGTAATCTCGGTGAGACCGATTACACAAATTCGGTGAGACCGACTTTGGTAATAAGCTAACCAGAGAGTTGGTCAGGCAAACTCGGTGATACTGATTACACAAACTCGGTGGGACCGATTTTGGTAATAAGCTAACCAGAGAGTTTGCATTGTAATCTCGGTAGTACCGATTACTCAAATTCGGTTAGACCGATTTTGGTAATGGATATACAGAGAGATTACAACCCCATCTCGGTGAGACCGAGATCCCTATCAGTGAGACCGATTTTCCTAGGGTTTGTGGCAGTGGCTATGACATCCCGAACTCGGTGGCGCCGGATAGAAAGAATCGGTAGGGCCGAGTTAGACTTTTGGTTTAGGTCATATGTGGATGTGAGAAAGTAGTTGAGGGCTTTGGAGCATATCACTAAGCACTTTGAGCAAGTAAGCCATTAAGAAACACCTCATCCCTCCTTGATAGTATTGGCTTTTCCTATGGACTCAATGTGATCTTGGATCACTAAAATATAAAATGTAGAGTCTTGTGCTTGAAGCTTGAGCCAATCCTTTGTCCTTAGCATCTTGAAGGGGTTCCACATCCTTTAGTCCATGCCACTTCATTGTTGAACTTATCTGAAACATACTAGGTAAAGGTGTTAGTCCAACAAGAGATATGTTGACATTAATTACCAAAACCACCCAGGGAGCACTTGTGCTTTCAGTAGTCCAACAACAAGCATAGGAAGTGTTAGTGTACATCAAACTGTGAGACTACATATAAAGAAGCATGCAACTGTAACTTGACTCCAGCAACTACCTTCTTGCTCTTAAAGCTCACAAAGTTCGTCTGATCTTGCCAACTCATCTTGTGTCAAGAGAGCTTCGGAAGTAGTGTCAGGTGGCAAGGGAGCTTGGGAACGTGCTGCTAGCTGAGTTGAGTTAACGAGCAGTAAATCGTGGCAAATTGGTGGTACTATGGAAGGTGTTGCAACAACTAGGGTTGTCTCTGCTTGTTTGGTGGCAGCTATTTGTTTCTGTTTGGCTTGTTCTGCAACTCGTGTAGCATGGGATACCCTGTCGGTACAATTTTCCGCTGGACTTTTACCTTCTATTGCACCATTAGTACCAGCAGAATCTGTAGGATTGTTCCGCTTCCCTTTCCCTGTCGTTCTGTCTTGCTTCCTCTTTCTCTGTGCCATGTTAAGTCAAGCCGACAAGAAAAGCGAATAAGAATTTAGTTCTTCAGAACAAATGTACTTTGATGTAAGAACATGGTGTGATAGACAGATATTGTATGTTCTAGAAACAGGAACACGTGTCTTAGTCACAAGTATAATGTGTAAAGTAAGTAGATGCAATTCAACAAAATTAGAAGCAATACAAGCTAGACATCATACATAACATGCAACCACATATAACTTGATTGCCAAGTTAGAGGGAGCACTGTGATGGTGCACTAGGGAGACGTGCTCATCACCAACACAATGCGTTGAGTGTCTATGCATGTGTTGTCTTGGAAATCATCTTGGGGGATGGAGGAGTAGAATATGTAGAGGCCCTCCGTTTGGAAGGAGCACCTTCATCCGCTGCCTTGCTAAATTCCTTCCGCTTTATTGATTTTGAATTGTCAAGGAAAACCGACAAGAAAAAGCAATAAAATTCACTCTTCAGAACTCATTCGCATGCATAATCGACAATCACTACTTTGATGTAAAGGCAAAACACATGATTCGAGGATGGAATCATACGGAAAACAGGACGGCATGGCATATTCACAACTGTTTGTGTAAACTAAGCAGAAACCATTTCACCAAATAAGAAGCAATGCAAGCTAGACACCACGTGAAAGATGCAACCAATATGACTCTGCCAAGTTAAAAGTGTCCCATCATAAATGGCATTTCAACAAATTAGAAGCAGCGCATGCTATAAATCATATCAAAGATGCTACTAATATCACACTGCATATCTTTGAAGGTGTCTCGTCATATTGATTTATGCGGGATACAAAAAACAATAGTTTTATGTGAGGACATGCTTAATAGACAGATGTACTATGTGCTAAATACAGGAAGGCATGTCACATTACTTGGTATAATGTATAAGCTAAGCAGAATAGCACATGCAATTTAACCAGATTGGAAGAATTACAATCTAGACACCATATGCAACATGCAACCACATATCACGGTGCCAAGTTAGAGCAAGCACCTGTGATGCTAGTGTAGGGGAAATGCGGTAATCAACTCTGAGCTACGTTCACTATCTTCATCTAGCCTTGTTGTTTCTTGAGAATCATGTCGGGAGGCTGACATCGCATTCTTTAAATGAGGAGTATTCCGCTTATTGTTGCCTCATCATAAGTGATTGATGAGGGATACACAAGAACATTAGTTTGATGTAAGAACATGGTTAATACACAGATGTACTAGTATGTACCAAAACAAAAAGGCATGTCATATTCAAAGGTATAATGTGTAAGCTAAGCAGATGCAATTTAACCAAATTGGAAGCAATACAAGCTAGACATCCGGCTGGAGTGGTAAGCATGATCATCTAGGACCTGAGAGCCTGGTGGGAGGCGGGCTGCTTCGCCACCATCGCGGCTTTGTAGTTGGCTTCCGTGTGATGCCTCTCTTTCTTGGGCTTGTCATCGGCTCGGCCGATGCCCTGACTAGCTATTTGTCTTCCGGTGCTCACAGGATGGTGGTTCATGTAAAAATATCTTTCCTTATCTTAATAAAGACCGACTTGACCTTTTGAATACAAGCTAGACACCATATGGAACATGCAACCACATATGACACCGTGAAGTTAAAGCAAGCACCTGGGATGGTGGTTCATGGCGAGCGAGACCATCAACTCCAGAGCTACGTTCCTCGTCTCCATCTGCTGACACTACACCCTTTATAGTCTTGAAACGTGTCTGGCTTAGCCGCGTACCACGCAGGAGCGACTTCTCTCTTATCTTTTCTGCTTCTGTCAAGGCAGGGTCTGAAATACCCTTGCATAAAAACACAATAGTGAGAGTATGGGTGAAGTGTGTGCAGAACTAGTGCACTGTAAAAGTAGCAGATAGCAGGTGGCTGAAAAATAAATGACAGGAGACATATGATAGCTCTATAATATTGCATGGCAAACAAAATTAGATTCTACTCCGTATGATTTTCTAATATATGAGCACAGGAAATGCAGGTACTCCTCCAGCACACCACCACATGTGGTCATGTCAATATAACAGTCGACTGAAAATAAATAGGTCAGTCGATTTTTTTAATGAACTGTCCGATCTATAAGGAACGGGCAGATGGCCTTCGTCTACCTCCCGCCAGTCACTATTGACGATCTTTCTCGAACCGCCAGCTACCACCGGCCCAGACCCCTGCCTCTGGCGCCCCGCCCTCCCCTCGACCTCACACCACCGCCGTGCTTGGCATCGCCCCTAGGCCATCCCTTTAATCCCGACCGACCTCCAGATCGGGCGCCAGTAGCTCTAGGCCCCACACGCCCCTAAGATAAACACTGAGGCGCTGCTTCCCCGGCGTAATAGGCAGACTAGCGCCTGTTACGCCGGGGAATGCTTCCGTTAATTGGAATCAACTGACCAGGAATTGAAATTCAGGGGGGCGATGGACCTCTTGCTAAGGTGAAATAGTATATGAGGAGAAACCTTGTGCATTGCGAGTTTCTAGGAATATCTAGTATTAAGAAGAAGCGGTCAACTAGTGTCTTCTGTGGGATGAATACCGTGCAAGCAGACACGTAAGATTTGCACGAATAAGGGAAGTGGAGTACCCTTATCGGTTGCCAGTGTGGTATCCTCCTTATGTCGCGGCGATCTTATTTTTTCTCCCGGGGAACCGATGTTTTGGAGAACCGTGGATTCTTGGACAAACCCATGGCCAAATTTTTGACTGTGTTGCCGTGGCCATATGTCGGCGGAGGGGAAGCAGATCCGAGGCGGCGAAGGATGGCGTAGCAGGAACAACTGCGGTGCGGTGGAGGGTGGCGAAGTTGGAGCGGCAGCGATGAGACTGAAAGTGCAACTATCCCTAGGTGGTTTTGGTAATTCATAACAACATATAGCTCATTGAGCTAATGCTATTCCAAGATGAACATTTCAGGAAAGCTCAATGAATGGCATGGCATGGATGATGAAATTTGATCCCTCAAAATGCTATTGACAAAGGATTGGCTCAAGCTCAAAAGCTCAAGACTCTTCATTTTATATTTCAGTGATTCAAGATCACATTGAGTCTATAGGAAAAGCCAATACTATCAAGGAGGCATGAGGTGTTGCTTAATGAGCCTCTTGCTTCATGTGCTTAGTGATATGCTCCAAAACCCTCAGCTACTTTCTCACATCCACATATGACCTAAACCAAAAGCCAAAATCGGTCTCACCGATTCTTCCAATCCGGCGCCACCGACTCCATATGTCATAGCCACTGCCACAAACCCTAGGCAAATCGGTTCTACCGATAGGGATCTCGGTCTCGCCGAGATGGGATTGTAATCTCTCTATTTCCTTTTCGTAACTTTTCGGTCTCATCGGAAGAGCGAATCGGTCCCACTGAGATTGCAATGTAAACTCTCTGTTTCCCTTTTGTAGCATTTCGGTCTTACCGAAAAGAGCAAATCGGTCCCACCGAGTTTACCTGACTAACTCTCTGGTTAGCTAATTACCAAAATCGGTCTCACCGAGTTTGTGTAATCGGTCTCACCGAGATTACGTTATGCCCTAACCCTAATCATATCGGTCCTACCGAGATGCATGTCGATCCATCGAAAACCCTAACGGTCACTAGGTTTACTAAAATCGGTCTGACCGAGTTTGTTGATTCGGTCCCACCGAGATTGGTAAATTGTGTGTAACGGTTAGATTTTGTGTGGAGGCTATATATACCCCTCCACCTCCTCTTCATTCGTAGAGAGAGCCATCAGACTGAACCTACACTTCCAACTTACCATTTCTGAGAGAGAACCACCTACTCATGTGTTGAGGCCAAGATATTCCATTCCTACCATATGAATCTTGATCTCTAGCCTTCCCCAAGTTGCTTTCCACTCAAATCTTGTTTCCACCAGATTCAAATCCTATGAGAGAGAGTTGAGTGTTGGGGAGACTATCATTTGAAGCGCAAGAGCAATGAGTTCATCATCAACACACCATTTGTTACTTCTTGGAGAGTGGTGTCTCCTAGATTGGCTAGGTGTCACTTGGGAGCCTCCGACAAGATTGTGGAGTTGAACCAAGGAGTTTGTAAGGGCAAGGAGATCGCCTATTTTGTGAAGATATACCGCTAGTGAGGCAAGTCCTTCATGGGCGACGGCCATGGTGGGATAGACAAGGTTGCTACTTCATGGACCCTTCGTGGGTGGAGCCCTCCGTGGACTCACATAACTGCTACTCCTTCATGGGTTGAAGTCTCCATCAACGTGGAGGTACGATAGCACCACCTATCGGAACCACGCCAAAAACATCCGTGTCTCCAATTGCGTTTGAATCCTCCAATCCTTTCCCCTTACTTTCTTGCAAGTTGCATGCTTTAATTTCCGCTGCCAATATACTCTTTGCATGCTTGCTTGAATTGTGTGATGATTGCTTGACTTGTCCTAAGATAGCTAAAATCTGCCAAACTCTAAAACTGGGAAAAGGCTAAGGTTTTAATTGGTCAAGTAGTCTAATCACCCCCCTCTAGACATACTTCAAGGTCCTACAAGTGGTATCATAGCCTTGGTTTCACAACCTAGGAGAGTATGGCGTCTAGCGAGGGAAATTATCACCGTAGAGGTCCTTACTTTGATGGTACTAATTTTGCTAGTTGGAAGCATAAGATGAAAATGCATATTCTCGGACATAACCCCGCCGTTTGGGAAATTATTTGTATTGGCTTGCAAGGTGAATTCTTTGATGGGAGAGAGCCAAACCGTGAAGCTAATGCGGATGAATTGAATATGTTGCAATACAACGCTCAAGCTTGTGATATCATCTTGAACGGATTGTGCCCCGAAGAATTCAAAAAAAAATCAGCCGTCTTGAGAATGCAAAGGAAATTTGGGACACTTTGATTGATATGCATGAAGGTACCAAATCCGTCAAGGAATCCTAGTTGGATGTGCTCCAAAGTCAGCTTGACAAGTTCAAAATGAAGGATGGTGAAGGTGTCGCTGAAATGTACTCTAGGCTTGCACTTATCACAAATGAAATTGCCGGCTTAGGGAGTGAAGAGATGACTGACAGATTCATCATCAAGAAGATCCTAAGAGAATTGGATGGAAAGTTTGATACCGTGTGCACATTGATTCAAATGATGCCAAACTACAAATATCTCAAGCCAACGGAAGTCATTGGAAGAATTGTTGCTCATGAGATGTCACTCAAGGATAAGGAGGAACTTCACAACAAGTCAAGTGGTGCTTACAAAGCCTCAAGTGAAGCCCCCACATCATCAAGTGAGAAACAAATCTGAAATGAAGAATTGAGCTTAATGGTGAATAACTTCAACAAATTCTACAAGAGTAGAAGCAAAGAAAGAAGCTCCAAGTCTAGGTCTTACAATGACAAAAGATCTTCTAGTCGAGAGCGAAATTGCTACAATTGTGGGAGACCGGACACTATTCCAATGAGTGTACGGCACCCTATAAAAGAAGAGAAGACTCTCCAAAAAGAAGAAGTAGAAGAGAAGAATCACCACCAAGAGAGAGGAGGAGTAGAGATGATCGTTATGAACGAAGACCCTCACGGAGAAGCAAGGATTCAGAAAGGAAGGACAAGTCATCAAAGAGCTACACAAAATGAAGACATCAAGCTCATGTTGGTGAATGGGTATCCGGCTCCGACTCCGACCATCACTCTTAGAGAAGCTATCACTCCGACTCCGAATACACTCAAGATGAAGGTGTTGCCGATCTAGCACTTGTGTCAACCAACTCCTACGACATATTTGAATCACCAAATGAAGGAATTGGTAGATGCTTCATGGCCAAAGGTCCTAAGGTAACACACCCCGATTATATTGATTTTTATGTTGATGAAGATGACTTGCTAGGTGATGATGATTTACTTGTTGACAACTCTAGTGATGAATACTATGATGAAACGTCAATTAATCATGCTAATCAAGTTGAAACGAATGACAATGATAAGGAGAAAATTGAGCGTCTAACTAAATAACTAAACACTCTTAAGTTAGCTCATGAAACTATCTTTGAAGATCATCGAGAACGTTTAAGGGCTCATGAGAAGTTACGCTTCGAAAAGCTCAATCTTGAGCAAGAGCATGAGTTCTTAAAAGCTATCAATGATGATCTCCGTAAGAAAAGTTCTTCTTACATTGCCAAGCGTTTACTCTTATCTACTTACATGCCTCAAGTCAAGTCTAGTAACAAGAATAAGAAAGATTCTTCTTCTAGTAGTAACAATAACAATGCTAAATCCAATATTGTTGCTTCTAGTAGTTCTCTTGATTCCACTAATGATTCTCTTAGCCAAGTTACACTTGAGCAAGAAAATAGCTTATTGAAGGGAATTATAGAGAAAGGTGTATACAAGAGCCCTGGCGGGAGTAAGCAATTCGAGGAAATTATGCATAAGCAAGGAAGGCACCGGAAGAATCAAGGTGTTGGTTTTGAACGAAAGTTCAATGCCAATGGAGTTGAGTGGGAAGAAGATCAATACCCCAAGATAAAGTTTGGTCCTCAACAAGAGAAGTATGATCCTACTTCCTTCAAGGGAACACAAGCGCAAGATGATCTTCCACCACAAGACCACAAGAACAAAGGCAAGGACAAGCTTCAAGAAGAGATTGATGCATTTGAAGAAGCACCTAAGGTCTCAATCAAGTGGATTCCCAAGACTACGTCAAGTTCTACCTCATCAAGTACAACTACAACTCCAAGGATTCCCATCAAGATGATGTGGATCCAGAAGAAGAAGAACTAGAGAGTTCTTGAGTGTGACTCCGCCAACATATTTCACTCATATCATTATGGCAAGGACAAGTGCAATCAACTTCCATATCTTGCACTAGTTCAAGGAGTCACAAACCCTCATGTTGGTAAGGCAAGGGACAAGGTAACCTAATGATTTCATGGACATCATTTTGTGTGTGCATCACTCTATGTCTATGGATATACTTGTTTGTTCCTTGTGGGACTAACCCATGTAGGTATTGAAAGTGCAACTCACTCCAAAGGATTGCTCCAAAAAGATCTACATCAACATTGAGCATCCACATCTTCAACATCTACATGAAGTCATCATCGACAAAACCCAAGGTTAGTTCATCCCTCTTAGGGGGATCTCACATCTAGGGGAGCTTAACTCTAAGAATTGAGTCAAAGCAACTCTAATGATGTGAACACATAAATGCTTTATGTAAAAGTGGTAACCCCACTTGAGCTTAAACGATGAGTATGACCTATGATCAAATGTCTATCATTTGACTCCTAAGTCAATATACTCATATATAGATGACCTAGTAATCGCCAATTGTTTGATAGATGCTAGAATTGGTTGTGCATGCTTTGTCACATATTTCATTTGCCATCTTATTGTGTGAGGATGTTGGTTGCATACTTTACTCATTCGAGGACATCCACTTGTTGTTTTGATTGATTGGCTTCTTTTTCTTTGGCCAAGTGGATGGAAAAGAATGCCTAAGAACCTTCTTTAGCTATCTATGCTTTTCTCGTCTCAAACTCTGTTCATGCTGCATCACAAAATTTGATCAAGTCAGATTCGAACCACTCTGTGTGAGGAGCACTCGGAGTCCCCGATTCGTCATAGACTTAAACTTCCAAAACTTCTTTGTGATTTTCCGTCTGACCGATTCCTCCATTTCGGTCTTACCGAGATCACTTAGTCGATCTAAGGTTTCAATCTCGGTGCAACCGATTTGAACTCTTCGGTCACACCGAGTTGCAATAACTGTACGATTTTGCATCTCGGTGCCACCGAGTTGTTCCACTCGGTCACACCGACAGGGTCGGGCTATATATAGTCAAGGGAAAAAATTTGGAAATTTCTTCGAACCTCTTCGCCCGCGCAATAGCTTGCTCTGCCTCCATGGTCTCCGGATCGTCTCCTCGTTGCCAGCCGCCCCCTGTCGCTGGTATCCGCCGCCGTCAACGGAATTGAACCCCACCGTTGCCGCCGTAGCGAGTCTTCGCCGAACTAGGGTATGGACTCGATCACTGTGCTTTCCTCGTCCGATTCTAAGCACATTGTGTTCTTATTGATTCTTGCCACAATTGAAACACTCCTATCCAATCAATGCAATCCGTAGAATAGTTTTGATTCGAAAATTTAGGGTTAGTGTCGGTGTCAAAACCGGCGGATCTCGGGTAGGGGGTCCCGAACTGTGCGTCTAGGCGAATGGTAACAGGAGACAAGGGACATGATGTTTTTACCCAGGTTCGTGCCCTCTCGATGGAGGTAATACCCTACTCCTGCTTGATTAATATTGATGATATGGGTAGTACAAGAGTAGATCTACCACGAGATCAAGGAGGCTAAACCCTAGAAGCTAGCCTATGGTATGATTGTTGTTTGTCCTCTGGACTAAAACCCTCCGGTTTATATAGACACCGAATAGGTTAGGGTTACACAGTCGGTTACAATGGTAGGAGATCTACATATCCGTATCGCCAAGCTTGCCTTCCACGCCAAGGAAAGTCCCATCCGGACACGGGACGAAGTCTTCAATATTGTATCTTCATAGTCTTGGAGTCCGGTCGTGATGCTAGTCCGGCTATCCGGACACCCCCTAGTCCAGGACTCCCTCAGTAGCCCCTGAACCAGGCTTCAATGACGACGAGTCCGGCGTGTTGATTGTCTTCGGCATTGCGAGGCGGGTTCCTCCTCCGAATACTTCATAGAAGGTTTTGAACATAAGGATAGTGTCCGGCTCTGCAAAACAAGTTCCACATACCACCGTAGAGAGAATAACTTTTTGCACAGATCTGCTGACGTATTCCGCGGCGTGACATTACACCATGGCCAGGCCTTTATATGAATCATTTTTTACTGTTCCACCTCAGCACGTTTAGCGAGGCGGTTTCCTTGGCACGTCTTATCAAAGCATAGATCGTGCCCCCTTATTTCGGGATTCTCATCAATACGGACGTGGGTAACCCATCCGCGCCATTGATTACGGCGCTTGGGAGATAAGCGAGTTTTACCAGGCTGGTGGGGGACGCATAGCTTCGTCCGTCCATATAAGGGGATAAGGATCTACATTTTCACCTACGCCTTCTTCCTCCTTTGTTCATCCACTTCCGCGCACTCGAGCTCCAGCGCCCAAGTCCGCACATCCCACCTCAACCTTCTCCAACCATGTCAGGAGCGGGAGGCAGGTGGATGGCCTCCTCCGTCACGGAGGGGCACATCAAAAGACTGCGGGAGGCCGGATATTTGTCCGGCGACATCACAAGACAGGCTGCCCGACGCTGGGCAGCTCATTCCAACCCCTGTGCCCCATGAGAGGGTGGTGTTTCTCCCCACTTCCTCCATGGACTAGGTTTTCCACTTCACCCATTTGTGCAGGGCTCATGTTCTACTACGGCCTGGACTTCCACGACCTGGCCTCGAATTCATCCTCAACATCTCGGCGTCCATCGTCGTGTGCGAGGCCTTCCTCTGCATCCAGCCCCACTTCGGCTTATGGCTGAAGATCTTCAATGTCAGGCCGAAGGTAGTGGGCGGCCGCAAAGCGGAGTGCGGAGGCGCCATGGTTGGCAAAATGGCCAAAGTCCTATGGCTCGAGGGCTCCTTCATGGAGACAATAAAGGGGTGGCAATCGGGGTGGTTCTACATCACCGAGCCACGCGACCCCAAATGGGTGGCGGCCCCCGAATTTAGATCTGGCTTCCCCCACACGGCTCTCATCATGGAAAGAGACGGGCCTGACATGGGGGAATTCGGACGAGACATCCGGACTCCAAACATGCATCCGAAACCTGGTGGACAAGAATCTCAGGCTTGTCAACGTAATCCAGGTGATGCTCATCCGCCGGATTCTCCCTATCGGAGTAATGGGCCACGGGTAGGGAAACCCGAGGCCCAGGACCTTTCGAAACATCGGGCCAGACTGCGCCCCTCAAGACCCCAAGACGAAGGGCCGCCTTCTGAGAGTCGGCGACGGAGTCGCCGATCGCCTCCCAGCCCAGTAGACGGCCTCAAGACAAGCCGACTCCAAGCTAGCGACTTCCGATGAAGCCGGCTGCAGGGAGTCGGCCCGCGACTCCATCCACCTCCTGCCTGAGCGACCACGAGCGGGATGGGATAAAGCCGCCTTGCGGCCCGTCCCTGCCCCGCTCATAAAGAGCTAGGATGGCCGCAGGGCGCCGTACCGACGGAGATCTCCATCCGGCGCGGCACTGTAGCCACGCTGCCACAGCGTCGACCCGTGGGCTGATTCCTCGTACCACGATGGCCATGTCATGCGACGACCCGAAGATGGCGGGACCCGCCTGTCGGCGGGAGTACAGAAGACGGCGAGAGCGCCCCAAAGACGGACCCGTTGGAGTCGGCCTCCGAGAGTCGGCCGGCCCCTCCCACGGGCTCCAAGCGCCATTAACCTGACAAGACAGGGAATGGCAACAGTGATCGCCCGCCAGGCGGCGGCACTGTTGCCATGACCCCACGACCAAGCTCGCGTCATTAGAAGCGCGGCTACAGTAACCTGCAGCCGGCAAGACCACTTGCATGTGACGAGGGCTGTCGGCCCCATCTTGGACCATCGGCGGGGCCCACTAGTCGGCGGGCCCTGTGAGTCGGCGGAGAAGACGGCGACTTAAAAGATCGACAGCCGGGACTGCGCCATCGGATTACCATTGTACCCCGGGGTAGGCCTATATAAACCCCCCGGGGCACCCATGCAAAGGGTTGGACCCCAATATTTTTAGACACACATAGAGGGAAGGGAAGAGCTAGCTGTGCCCTTCTCCTTCCTCACCCCGAACAGCTCAAGGAGCAACCTTGTACTCACTTTGCCATAGTGATCATGCGGAGACCCCGCAGAGCAGCAGTAGGGGTGTATGTCTTCGCCTCATCCCGTTTCCAGGCACCGGCGACGTTCTACTCGCCCCCTCCATGATAAGCCATCCTTTGGCATATGTCGCACCCAACCCCCGACACTCCCATGCCAACAACGGGCCTTCAAATTGTGGGAGTTCGATCCGGCACAGCACTCGACTCTAAAAAGGCTCTTCGACACTACATACGAAGATGCCTGGAAGGTGCTGTTCAAGGGCACCGAGGCTCCCTCATCCGCTACTGAAGATCTCGGATACAGCTCGCAATGGCAAGCCGGCAAGGTAAGTTATTTTACCCTTTACGGGACTCTTTTTTCATAGATTGACTCTATGTGGGATCTAAAACTCCCTAATCTTTGACAGGACTGGCTGAAGACGTCCGGACAGATTAACTGTTCGGCTCCTTTGCCGGAAGACCCAGCGGACGCCCGATTGACGGGGCTGCTGGCTCCGTTACCCCATGTGGTGCCGGAGAAGAAGGCCAAGAAGGAGGCCAAGAAGGAGGCCACGGGAACTCGAAGGAGTTCCCGGCGCCAATCTTGTCGGATTGAAGCGAATCTTCTCCCGAGGACGAGGAGGAGGAAAAAGCCTCTCCCAGTGAAGAGGAGAGTAAAAGGAAGGCCGCCCCAAGCTGGGGAGGCCGGAGAATCCAAGAAGGAAGAACCCTTCCTCCGGACTTCTCCACCAACGTCGACAATGACGAGGAGGATTGGCCAACAAGGGCCAAGCCCTGGCGAGATCGTAAGTGTCCTGGATACCCATGACTTTTTATTATTGCAGTGTTCTCTAATGTCGAACAATCATGCAGCCCGCCCAAGGGCGAGTTCGCCCGCTTCATCGTAGTGGGTCCACAGGTTCGTCGGAAATGGAGAGTGCTTCGCTTCCGACCGCCTCCTCGCCTCACGCTGCGGACGACGCCGAGGTGGTGCCCCAAGGGGGGCCTGGTCAAGAGGAGGTGGTGCAGGAGGCGCCACAAGGCAACCTCCCGGACTCCAGGCGCGTGGGGGGCAAGACCCCCATGGGCTCTAAGCCCGACCCTTGTCTGGACTCCATGTCGGAACCTTCAGCGGTTCCGGAGTCCGGCAAGCGGTCCCTTCGCAAGAAGGGTAAGACACCGGTGCCCTCCGTCCAACCGGAGGCACCGGATAGCTTACTGGATGCGCTTAACATCGCTTCCATCAAGGAGGAGTACCGCACTGTTATGAGTGCGGTGATCCGAACAGTTCAGTCCGCCAAGAGCGGGCTGACCGAAGCCTGTACCAGCCTTCTAACAGGCTTTGAGGTAAGTTTAGAATATGTAAAAATATTACCGCATAGACGGTAGCCCACGATGCTTAGTTCGGTGTTCGAGAAGAAAATCCGGACTAAGGATCTAAAAATATATACACAGGAGTCTAACATAAGTATGTCAATATGGGAATGCAGGCTGCGATGCTGACCTCTGCCGCACTGACTGCGGAGGTCGCTGCATTGAAGCAGAGCCTTGAGCGGTCCGAGAACGAGCTCGGCCAAGCCAAGAAGCAGCTCGAGGACAAGGAAGGTAAGTAATACCTTATTAAAGAAATACCTTATAGAAAGGTTTCGGTTGCAAAAAATAACAGGAATAACATGGGTACTGCGGGGCCCACGAACGAGGTGGCGACCACAAGGAAGCGGTGTCCGTGGTCGAAAACAAAGCGGCTGCAGGAACGCACCGAGCGAAAAGAGGGGGAGGCGCAGCTGGCGGAGGTGCGGCAAGAGCTCAGTGCTCGTGGAAAAACACGAGGGTTTGGAGCGTGGTTCAAGACCCGAGAGTCCGAGCTTGCCTCGGCTCTTGAGAGTGCCAAAGCTGCTAAGGCCGAGGCCCAAAAAGCCCTCCAGGAGATTGAGGCAATAAAGAAGATCATGGCGGGTAAGGCATTCTTTATGCGAGCAAGCATGTGAAAGTGAATTACTTATTACTTACCGGATTCGGAGCTCTCCGGGAGCATTCGCAGATTTGCCCGTAGGTGTGTGCGATCTTGCCGCATTCTACCGCGCCAAGGCGGGAGCTCGACGGAAAAGGTGTTCTGGTCTCAAGGTATCGAGGCGGACATCTGTGCCCCTGAGCGACCAGCTGAAGCAGCTGGTCGAGCTCCACAAGGTCGCCGAACAGGCCATGAAGGGCCTCATAGTTCGGTTGTGGCCATTAGAAGCCATGCCTGGGAGCTACTTTGGGCTAGTCACGGCGGTGGTGGGCCTTTGTGGAGATTGAAGTCATCAAGCGCTCCGTGCGCATTGAAGGCGTCCGTCGGGCCCTTGCCCGTGCTAAAGTCTGCTGGGGCAAGCTGGATGCGGAGAAGCTTGTGACGGACGGGCCACCGAAGGGCAAGGAGCATCGCACGCCCAAAATGTACTATGAGGGCCTCTGAAGGGTGCCCACTTGAATAGCGGATGAGTGCTCCAAAGATGTAATTTTTGAATAGACTCGCATTTGTTATCCCGCACGCTGAAAACTTGTTCATATGCGCTAAGAAACGCTTGTTAATTTAAAATATTACCTTACATGCGGCCGTTTATCAAATTTGAGAGATGGCAAGTCGTTGGCTTGACCCCCATGCCACGAGTCTTTGGGGTGTTCGGGATAAACTTGAGCACTCTTGTTCCCATTCTTGGGTCCATCGAGGGAGGCGCTCAACACAACGAACAAGGCAACCGGACTTATAATGCTTGAACACTCCCACTTAGCCATAGAATTCTATAATTTTAAATGTCGTCGAAGCCCCTAATATTCGGAAGACCGAGTTCGGGGCGCTATCCACGCCTTGGCTGGACAATTCCGGTTCCTCGCTCTAAGCGGCATAAGTCTTTAGGGACCCGAAAAGACCTCTCGAACAGCGACCGGCTCTCGCCCTATCATGACGGTCAGTTTTAGATTTCTCCACTGAGGTGCTCGACCCAGCTCAACTGGGGCACAATCGTGATGGTTCTCCGGTGCTACCTTAGCCGATATAACGGAACATAAGGTACCAAAACACGAGAGCCGGGCAAACCCAACTATTGACCCAAGACATGATTCGGAGCCGATTCATATAATGCTATAAGTTTGGGGTGCCGCACTTGTGAAAGTGTTCGGACTTATCACACCATAATTTTGGGGTACTTAAGCCCCTGGTGTATTGGCCGTACCAAAGTGTACTGGTGCAACATGTCATGAAATGAACATATATATAGATAAAGAAAAGAGTGCAATAATAGGCAAAAGCTATGTATTGTTTATTCAAAAATCTTGTAATGAAGGCGTAAGCGATACAAATAGTGCGATAATCAAGGGATGGGACTATCTAACATGTCCCCCTCCGAGGGTAAGCTGCGGGATGGTATGTAAAACAGGTATAATGCTCGTAATAGAGACCACACGAGCACTCGGCGTAGCTTTACATTTCCACGGCTGTTGCATCGTGAGTTCGGCGATTCTAGTGCCGGACAGGACTTCTGGAAAACGGAGTCCTGAAAGTAAGAAAAAGGAAGAAAAAAGAAAAAGGAAAAGAATGACACAATCGGGAGCCCCTGGTGCGGTTGAGCCGCATTCCGGGCGTGCCGTGGTCGTGCCCCTCCCCTTATGCCCATGGTATCTCCAGAGCATAGTTATATGCAGCGTAATCTTGGCTTCGCAATTTCGCGAGGGCTGGGGTTGGGGCCGGATTGCTACGCATGCTTGAATCGTGCCAGGCGGTCTTGTTGTAGGTTACTCCAGGCACGCTTGACAGTGTCCGGACGCTTAGTGGCCGGACTCGAGAATTGCTGTGAGAGGCTGCTTTGCGCCTCCGCCGCAAGGGCCGCCATGTGCTCCTCCATTCAGAGAGAGCGTTCGGTATTTCGATTGACCGTGATTACTCCTCGAGGGCCTGGCATCTTGAGCTTGAGGTATGCGTAGTGCGGCACCGCATTGAACTTTGCAAATGCGGTTCGTCAAAGCGATGCATGATAGCCACTGCGGAACGGGACTATGTCGAAGATTAACTCTTCGCTTCGGAAGTTATCCGAGGATCCGAAGACCACTTCGAGTGTAACTGAGCCCGTACAATTGGCTTCTACACCCGGTATGATGCCTTTAAAGGTCGTCTTTGTAGGTTTAATTCTTGAGGGGTGTATGCCCATTTTGCGACCTTGTATCTCGATAAAGCAGGTTCAGGCTGCTACCGCCGTCCATCGAGGACTACGGTGAGGTGAAATCCGTCAATAATTGGGTCAAGAACCAATGCGGCGAAACCGCCGTGGCGGATGCTAGTGGGGTGGTCCTTCGATCGAAGGTGGTCGGGCAGGAAGACCATGGGTTGAACTTGAGGCGGCTGGCTCCATCGCATATACGTCCCTTAGTGCACGCTTCCGCTCCCTTTTGGGTATATGGGTTGCGTATATCATGTTCACCGTCCGCACTTGTGTGGGAAAACCCTTACATCCTCTATTGTTCGGTGGCGGGGCTCTTCCTCGTCATCGCTATGCAGCCCTTGTCATTGAGTTCGGCACTAAACTTGCTCGCTTGCTTGAACACCCAACAATCCCTGTTGGTGTGATTGGCTGGTTTTTCGGGGTGCCATGTATCGCTGCGATCGAGTATTCGGTCCAGGTTGGACGGGCCCTGGGTATTTCTTTTGAATGGCTTCTTCCGCTGACCGGGTTTAGAGCCTCTGAATCCGGCATTGACGGCCGTATCTTCAGCATTATCACCGTTAATGCGGCGCTTGTTCTTGTTGCGACGCGACCTGCCATTGCTGTCCTTGGTATCCGAACTATCAGGGTGTTTGGCCAATTTGTTGCTTCGAGCTAGCCAGTTGTCCTCTCCCGCACAAAAGCGGGTCATGAGTGTTGTGAGGGCTGCCATGGATTTCGGCTTTTCCTGTCCTAGGTGCCGGGCAAGCCATTCGTCGCGGATGTTATGTTTGAAGGCTGCAAGGGCCTCTGCATCCGGACAGTCAACGATTTGATTTTTCTTTGTTAGGAACCGTGTCGAATTGTCGGCCGATTCTTGGCTGCTGAATTATGTGGCTAAGGTCATCGGCGTCTGGTGGTCGCACATATGTGCCTGGAAGTTATCAAGGAATGCGGCTTCGAGGTCCTCCCAACAACCAATTGATTCTGGCGGCAAGCTGTTGAGCCAATGCCGAGCTGGTCCTTTAAGCTTGAGTGGGAGGTATTTGATGGCATGTAGATCATCACCGCGGGCCATGTGGATATGGAGGAGATAGTCCTCGATCCGGACCGCAGGATCTGTGGTACCATCGTATGATTCGATATTCTGGGTTTGAATCCCTCGGGGATTTGATGATCCATTACTTCATCATGAAGCATAGTGGGTGTCTTGGCGCCTCTGTATTGGGCTATATCACGGCGTAGCTCATATGAGCTTTGTCTCATTGTGTTCGGCCCGACCGGGTTTGGTATCCGGCGCGACGGTAATCATCCCGCGTCATTAGGCCCACGCGATCCGTAGATCGATCTTGTATGTTTTGCCTTATCCTTCAACATATCTACTTAAGTCCGTAGCGTTTTCCGTGCCTTGGTACTTTTTGGCGTCGGGGTGTGGCTTGAGCGGAGGGCCGAGAGGCTTCTCATCACGGAAGCAGGGTGGCCGGGTCTGCCATGTCGTCTTGTTGGTGACTTGGGTGCTTCCTCCTCTAATCGAGGCAATGGCCTGCGTTTGGGGTAGCTTTTGGAGGGGCGTTCGAGTTCATACTCTTGGCTGCAAGGACTTGAGTCCATCTGTCGATTAGCAGGTCTTGATCAGCTCTAAGCTGTTGCTGCTTTTTCTTGAGGCTGCTTGCCGTGGCTATAAGCCTGCATTTGAAACGCTCTGTTCGGTGGGATCCTCGAGCACGACAAATTAGGTAAATCGTCGAGGCTTGCCTCATCTTCGGAGGGAGGCACATAATTATCGTCCTCGACCTCCCTTTCTGCCGCACTGTCGTGCGGACTTGCTTCTCCCTCCTCCTGCGCTGAGTCCTGATGGAGGGGGTTGTCTTCGGCACTTTCCGGGGTGTTATCTCCCATGCCGGAATCACCGTTTTTATTGTGGCGGGATTTAGAGCGGCGCCGCTGACGTCAGCGCTTCGGTTGCTTCTTGGAGGGGTCATCCTCCATTGTTCCATCGCCGTTCCCATCTTTTCGGATGTCCACCATGTATATGTCATATGACGAGGTGGCCTTCGATTGCCTAGGCGTATTTGGGTCTTGGTAAATCTCCGGCATCGTCGTCCATGCCGTCGATGTCTTCGGAGTCGAAGTCGAGCATGTCGGTTAGATCATCGACAGTGGCTATAAAGTGGTGGTGGGTGGGCGTTGAATTTCTTCGTTGTCCGTATCCCAACCTTCCTGTCCGTAGTCCGGCCAGGGCTCTCCGGATAAAGAGAGAGACTTTAGTGAGTTCAGGATGTCGCCAAAGGGCGAGTCTTTGAAAGATGTCATGGCGATGAACTCCATGACGGTGCCCAATCGGATTCGATTGGCGAGGCGTGGAGGGTTCGGAGTCTAGAGAGGAGTCTGGCACCACAGGTCGAGGTCTTCGCAAAGGGCGAGGATGGAGTCGGCTCAATCGCCCGTAGAGATCGTAGCCCCGGCGAGGTCCAACCACTCGTCCTTGATCGGGAATCCGGCTCCGGATTAAGGGTCGGAGCGGATCTTTGGTGCGGCCTCCGAGCCTTTGCTCGGCTGCGAGCTAGATCATGCCCATCGAGACAGTGCGGCACGCTTAGGCGTGGCTCGAATCCGTCGAAGATCAAGTCTCCGCGGATATCGGCCGTATAGTTCAAACTTCCAAATCTAACTCGACGGCCGAGGCGTAGCTTCGATCTGCTCCAAATGGCCAAGCGAATTGGCCCGATGCAAAGCCGCGAATCTGAAGATCTGTCGGGAGAAAATTCTCACCTGGACCGCGTCGTTGTTGATGATCAAAGGAGCCATCGAGCCTATCAGTGACGACACAGAGGAACTCTCAATGAAAGCACCAATGTCGGTGTCAAAACCGGCGGATCTCGGGTAGGGGTCCCGAACTGTGCGTCTAGGCGGATGGTAACAGGAGACAAGGGACACGATGTTTTTACCCAGGTTCGGGCCCTCTCGATGGAGGTAATACCCTACTCCTGCTTGATTAATATTGATGATATGGGTAGTACAAGAGTAGATCTACCACGAGATCAAGGAGGCTAAACCCTAGAAGCTAGCCTATGGTATGATTGTTGTTTGTCCTACGGACTAAAACCCTTCGGTTTATATAGACACCAGATAGGTTAGGGTTACACAGAGTCGGTTACAATGGTAGGAGATCTACATATCCGTATAGCCAAGCTTGCCTTCCACGCCAAGGAAAGTCCCATCCGGACACGGGTCGAAGTCTTCAATCTTGTATCTTCATAGTCTTGGAGTCCGGTCGTGATGATAGTCTGGCTATCCGGACACCCCCTAGTCCAGGACTCCCTCAGTTATGTTTCCGCCGAAACCATCTCGGACCCACCGAGTTGAAAAACTCGGTCCCACCGATTTGGCTTATGCCATTGCACTAGTGAGACTCGGTCTGACCGAGAATTGCTAATCGGTGTGACCGATTTTAGGACTTTGTGAAACCCTAGCAATCTCGGTGCCACCGAACTGTGACTCGGTCCAAGCGAGTTCATCAGTTTAGGTTCCAAAACTGCTTCGGTATCACCGAGTTTGAAAATCGGTTGATCCGAAATGCTTTCTGTGGAAAACTAAAACTGAATTTTATAGTCATTCTTTTGCAAAAATCTCTGCATTTTGTGATGATCATCCACTCTACCTCATCTATAACTCTTCACAGGATCAGCGATCGGCATGTCGGACGGAGTGTGGTCGAGCAGTCGGAGGAACAGGTGAACATGAGTGAGGGCACTAGTCCCTCGGCTCTTGATTGAAGGCAGCATGAGCACCCCAAGCAATCTGCCTAAAGATGCCACCAGGCAAAGGAAGAAGAAAACCTCAGATTAGGAAGATGAGGATTATAGGCGAGAAGAGGAAGAAGCAACCTCCAAGAAGGTTGTGCTCAAAAGGAGTATGGCTCGACACATAGCTCAAAGCACTGGACTCAATAAGAAGGTTCGTGCCAAGAGGACACCAATGCCAAAGGCGAGCATCAACTCAAATTCCTGAAAAGCGGATCCCAAAGAGCGGTGACTGCTGAAGGGAAGAAAAGGAAAGAGAGGGTCAAGAAGACCACAATCAGAGTTATTGGGAAGCCTTCCATGATGGAAGAGGAAGAAGAGATAGCTGCACCAGCACCAAAGGCACCCAAGCTTATGGGTGATGCTATAAGATCAGGGGCTACCATATCTAAGCCCAAGGAAGCACCCAAAGCTGCCCCCAAGGCCAAGTCTGCACCAAAGAGGAACACCAGGAGTATTCCAGCTACTGAGAAGAACAAGGCCCCAGTGCCTGAGGTTGCAGAAGAAGAAGATGAAGAAGGACAAGTTTTGAGGAAGCTCAAGCCAAAGATACAGACCACAATGATGCCCATCCTGTGGTGAGGATATGAAGAGAAGAAGAGACAATGGGTTGAGACTATGGAGGATGACAGATCCATATGCCTCAAGGAGAAGAACTTTGTGGACTACGGGTTCCACACCAAGGAACAACAGGACTTTTATGAGGCATTACTGCTGGATAAGAAGCCCATAGTGTGTGACATGAGGTGGGTCGACTAGACCTACATGAAAGAAAATGTAGAGCACTATCCTGGAGTGAAAGACAATTTTGTTGCTGTTGGAGTTGCAGACTTTGTTGGGAAAAAGCTCACCAACTGGAACGATGAACTTATCATGCAGTTCTACTCCACGGCACACTTTTATCCAGATGGCAGGATAGTGTGGATGTCAGAAGGTACAAGGTACCAGTCAACTATTGAGGAGTGGGCAAAGCTGATAAATGCCCCAAAGGAGAATGAAGATGATCTTGATGGATATGCAAAGAAGAAAATGGGACACAACACCATGACACACATGTACAAGGAAATCCCAAACGAAGCCCTAGAGACTTTCTCTTTTGGATCAGTCCACTTTCTTCTGTCAGGGCTGCCTACTATCAATACCATCTTAAGGCATACCCTACTGCCAAAGTCTGGTGACCACAACATGATCAGAGGGCATGCAATCAACATGTTGCATTTGTTTGATGTGCCACAGATATTCAAAGTCATGAGCCTTATGGTTGAAACCATTAAGAGGACTGCGGTGATCGTAAAAGGAGTTGTGGATATGCCCCTCAGATCCAGGAGTTGATTAACTCAAACATGGGCACAGGCAAATATCTATTGGATAAGGAACATTTTCTAATTTATCCAGACTTTGAGGACAATGAGGTTGTCATGAATGAGAATGATCCATCGTCAGTTCAAGCATAAGATAAGAAGGAGAAGGCAAGGAAGGAGAAAGCTGCCAGGATGCCAACTCAAGAGGAGGCATCTGAGTATTTCTTGAAGAACAAGCAGGAGCAGCTCGGATACTTAATAGCATCAACCCTGAGGATTGAAAAGGGATTGGCCACCCTCACTCAAAATCAGGAGAGCTTGGAGAGAATCATAGAACAAAAGTTCTATAACTTAGATGTGAAAATGGCGAGATTCAGTCTGCGGTGGAGGAACTACAAGATGACATGCGAGGAGAGGAAGGGCAAAACAACAAGCGATGCATTTGCAGTGCCTAGAGCCCAGAGGTCATCTCATGTGCCGCCTCGACACAAGAGTAACTTCATCTGCACCAACTGACCTCGGTGCCACCAGCTCCAAAGACTACATCAGCTCCGGCTCCATCTACTTCAATCAAGCCTTCGTCTTGGCGTTATCCGGACTCCACCACACGAAGATCAAGCACGAGAGTCGATCTAGCACTATACATTTTCTATGAACTTTTTCGCAACTTGTTGCCAAAGGGGAGAAAAATGTATAGATCATAAACTTCGAGAGAGAGAGTGTTGCTTTTGTTCTCTCTTGATTTGGTGGTTTTCAAACTTGTTTGCTTTTGGTTGCTTGATATACTATGTTTGTGAGACATTGATGATCATGTGTTTGATCATAAGCTACACTTATGCATGTTTGATGATATTATCTTATCTATCCTATGTGATCATTCACTGTGCTTGGTGATGAGTGCATGTATTCATTTCGTATCATTTTGAGCGCTCCACCAAGATGTATGTGACATGGAAGAGTAACCCATGAGCCTAATTCCTTGTGCATTTGCAGTCCAAAGCAAATCATAATCTATGCACAAATTTAGGGGGAGCTCTTGCTTATCACATACTTCTCAAAGCGACGATGTTTTTCAGTCTTATTATCATTTGTCGAAGCTTTGATCTATATGTTGTCATCAATTACCAAAAAGGGGGAGATTGAAAGTGCAACTATCCCTAGGTGGTTTTGGTAATTCATAACAACATATAGCTCATTGAGCTAATGCTATTCCAAGATGAACATTTCAGGAAAGCTCAATGAATGGCATGGCATGGATGATGAAAGTGGATCCCTCAAAATGCTATTGATAAAGGATTGGCTCAAGCTCAAAAGCTCAAGACTCTTCATTTTATATTTTAGTGATTCAAGATCACACTGAGTCTATAGGAAAAGCCAATACTATCAAGGAGGGATGAGGTGTTGCTTAATGAGCCTCTTGCTTCATGTGCTTAGTGATATGCTCCAAAACCCTCGGCTACTTTCTCACATCCACATATGACCTAAACCTAAAGCCAAAATCGGTCTCACCGATTCTTCCAATCCGCGCCACCGATTCCATATGTCATAGCCACTGCCACAAACCCTAGGCAAATCGGTTCTACCGATAGGGATCTCGGTCTCGCCGAGATGGGATTGTAATCTCTCTATTTCCTTTTCGTAACTTTTCGGTCTCACCGAAAGAGCGAATCAGTCCCACCGAGATTGCAATGTAAACTCTCTGTTTCCCTTTTGTAACATTTCGGTCTTACCGAAAAGAGCAAATTGGTCCCACCGAGTTTACCTGACCAACTCTCTGGTTAGCTAATTACCAAAATCGGTCTCACCGAGTTTGTGTAATCGGTCTCACCGAGATTACGTTATGCCCTAACCCTAATCATATCGGTCCTACCGAGATGCAAGTCGATCCACCGAAAACCCTAACGGTCACTAGGTTTACTAAAATCGGTCTGACCGAGTTTGTTGATTCGGTCCCACCGAGATTGGTAAATTGTGTGTAACGGTTAGATTTTGTGTGGAGGCTATATATACCCCTCCACGTCCTCTTCATTCGTAGAGAGAGCCATCAGACTGAACCTACACTTCCAACTTACCATTTCTGAGAGAGAACCACCTACTCATGTGTTGATGCCAAGATATTCCATTCCTACCATATGAATCTTGATCTCTAGCCTTCCCCAAGTTGCTTTCCACTCAAATCTTGTTTCCACCAGATTCAAATCCTATGAGAGAGAGTTGAGTGTTGGGGAGACTATCATTTGAAGCACAAGAGCAAGGAGTTCATCATCAACACACCATTTGTTACTTCTTGGAGAGTGGTGTCTCCTAGATAGGCTAGGTGTCACTTGGGAGCCTCCGACAAGATTGTGGAGTTGAACCAAGGAGTTTGTAAGGGCAAGGAGATCGCCTACTTCGTGAAGATCTACCGCTAGTGAGGCAAGTCCTTCATGGGCGACGGCCATTGGTGGGATAGACAAGGTTGCTACTTCGTGGACCCTTCGTGGGTGGAGCCCTCCGTGGACTCGCGCAACCGTTACCCTTCGTGGGTTGAAGTCTCCATCAACGTGGAGGTACGATAGCACCACCTATCGGAACCACGCCAAAAACATCCGTGTCTCCAATTGCGTTTGAATCCTTCAATCCCTTCCCCTTACTTTCTTGCAAGTTGCATGCTTTAATTTCTTCTCCCAATATACTCTTTGCATGCTTGCTTGAATTGTGTGATGATTGCTGGACTTGTCCTAAGATAGCTAAAATCGGCCAAACTCTAAAACTGGGAAAATGCTAAGTTTTTAATTGGTCAAGTAGTCTAATCACCCCCCCTCTAGACATACTTCAAGGTCCTACAGAGGCGCAGGATGGCGTGGTTGAACTGGCTCGGTGAAAGTGCTAGTTATCACTAGAGGGGGGGGTGAATAGGCGATTTTTATGAAAGACTTCAAAACATTGAAGTTTCAAAGACAAACAATAGAAATGACCTAATTGATACGCAGCGGAAGATAAACTACAACAAGCAAACCATAGTCAAGTATGCAGTAATGTGAAAGTACAAAGACTAATAGCAGCTTAGTAGTAAGGATCAGACGGAAGATAGTATGAAACCAACCAACGATAGTAGTCAAACAATGAAGTCAAACAGGTACGACAAATAGGCAATGACTTCACGAAGACAAACTCTAAGTAAAGGAAGGGAGAGGATAGAACCAGTCACTTGTTGAAGACACGGGATTTGTTGGACCAGTTCGATTCTTTGTGACAATGACGTCACAGTTAGGGAGGCTGAGATTCAACTTAGAAGACCGCGTCTTCACCTTATTCCCCTAGAGCTAAGGACACACAGTCCTCGCCCAATCACTCAGGTAAGTCTTCAACGTAGACTTCCAGACCTTCACAGAATTCGTTCACCGGCGATCCACAATGACTCTTGGATGCTCAGAACGCGACGCCTAACCGGCGGGAGGATACACAGTCCTCAAGTGTAATAACTCTTCAGGTCACGTAGACAGAAAGACTTCAGTGATGCCTAACACTCTTTGGCTCTGGATGTTTGGGGTTTGTCCTCGCAAGGATTTCTCCCTCTCAAGGGCTTCGAGGTGGGTTGCTCTCAAACGACAACAGCCGTGCACTAACTCTGAGCAGCCACCAATTTATGGTGTAGGGGGTGGGCTATTTATAGCCACTAGGCAACCCGACATGATATGTCTGAAATGACCCTGGGTCACTAAGGAACTGACACGTGTTCCAACAGTCAGATTTCAAACACACACGTAACTTTACTTGGGCTACAAGCAAAGCTGACTCATCCAGCTCTGGATAAGATTTGCTCTCATTGTCTTATTTCGAAGACATAGGATTTGGGTTGAGCATCACTTGATCATTACGACTTTGTTCACTTGGACCCCACTTAACAGTACGGTGGTTCCTATGACTTAACAAAGAAAAAAGGAAACAACGAAACGACACAGTCTTCACGCTCCATAGTCTTCACTCAATGTCTTCTCATGTCATAGTCTTCAATATGAATATCTTCACATACCACCATTGTCGTCAATGTCTTCATACATTTTTAGGGGTCATCTCGGCGTGAGTAAACCTAATCAATGAGGGACACTACCTGTGTTATCTTGCAATTCTCACAAACACATTAGTCCCTCAACCAAATTTGTCGTCAATACTCCAAAACCAACTACGGGTGGCACTAGATGCACTTACAATCTCCCCCTTTTTGGTGATTGATGACAAACTGGTTGAAGTTTTCAACGGGGATAAAGTATGTGAAATTGTAAAGGATAGGTATTGTCTTCATAAGTGGCAAAGGCTCCCCACGAAGATGTGCATATAAGTAATTTGCTTTTGGAATGCAAATGCACATGGCAGGTTGTACTTGTGGAGATCCTCTTCAACTTATGAAGATAATTCATCATGCATGAAAGGATATAACTAAGATAATGACATGCATAATGAAAAATGGACGT
The DNA here is from genome assembly GCA_021605145.1 of Aegilops bicornis. NCBI lineage: Eukaryota > Viridiplantae > Streptophyta > Magnoliopsida > Poales > Poaceae > Aegilops > Aegilops bicornis. The sequence continues at coordinate 550,979,389 of CM038675.1, read as the reverse complement.
CTGCAGAATGATCTAAGTGCGGAAGTTATCATCGAACATGCGAAATTTATCATCGCATCACAGAATAGAAAATAAGTAGCAGACGACCATCAAGTTTAGGTGTTACAACTCAAAGAACCAAATGTATCAAAAGCGAGAGTTGTAAACACCGGGCAAAATATAAAGCAACCGCCCATATGGACCCGCTTGAAGACTATCAACTCATATGCTTCTCCCCTTTGTCAAGAAGGACCAAAAGGTTTGAAGACATACAACATCTACTCGTTCCCATGAGGAGTAGGTGAAGCTGACAGGGTTGTCGTTGTTGTTTGGCAGCAGAGCGAACTTGGTGCGGTGTCGATGTGTGCGAAGTAGGGGTGGTGAAGTAGCATCGTCTTCATCATCGATCACTTTGGCATTCCACGATTGCAGCGGAGGAAGAATAGTCAGAGTCTTCAAGGGATGGAGTTCGACGTGGGACAACATTCCGTGGAGGAGTGGAGTCAAACTTGAATCTTTTAGTGAAGCCATCGTCTTGAAGATCTGCTTCAGCACTGAGCAGTGTCAAACTCTTCCATGATCGCCGACAGGTCTCGTGAGTGACAAAAGCATTCTTGGTGGTAAGATTTCGAATGCGATTGACGTCCACCAAGAGGCTTTGCATCTATCGCTTGAGCTAGAAGTGATGCTTGTCTTGTATCTGATGCAGTGCCACAAGAAGTTCTCGGTCATTGAGGACGCGAGAGCGCTTCTTAGGCCTTTGGGCAATTGTGCTCTCAGTAGCTTCAGTTTGCGCACGGTGAGGCAGACGAGTGATCCCAGCCATTGGATAGACACGAGTTACTGCTTGGACTCCTTCCATGGGTTGAGTGAAGCTTTGGTGATCAGCATTTTGAAGACAAAGAGGCTTCTTGGCAGGCTCAGGGTATATGGCTTCAACTGACATATCAACCTCTGGTAGAAAGATCCGATGATTGCAAGCAGAGGGCTGATAGTTGATAGCAGAGTGTAGCTTGATGAGGCGCATGACCCATGGAGCATAGAATTTCAAGCCAAAAAGGTCAGAACCAGACGCAGCCAATTGCCGGATGAAGAATTCTTGTGTATTGAAGCTGATGCCATTGAGGATGTAAAAGACCAATGTCTTCATGGCTCCTTCAAGTTTTGCAGGTGATGAATGCCCTTTGATAGGCCATAGAGTTCGCTGATGATGTGATATATTGTGCGAGGCGGATACTCAAGGTCATCAACAAAGAACTCCTTTGGGTATTCAGCGTCGGTGGCAAAGGCTTCATCATGCTCAACATCTGGCTCATGTTGGGCTCGGCTTATGGAAGATGCTCTCCGATTGCATTGCGGTGGAGTTGACAATCGAGTTCGAACAGCTCTCCGGGAGTGGGTAGGCTGTAAGCTCAATGGCGTCAAGAGCTTTGGCTTCATGATGAACATTTCCTGTCATCCACTCGAGAACCCATGTCTTTGTATCCACTGTACTAGCCGCTTGAATGTGGAGTGTAGCATAGAATTGAAGCAAAAGTTCCTCATTCTAATGTTCTTTATGCATCACAAAGCTGAGCGCACTGCATCACGAAAGCGATCAAGTGCTTCTTCTAAGCATGGCAGTCCAGCAATGGCTTGGTGTCGAGGCACATATGAGGGAAAATCGCCCTTGATCATCTGAGCAGGGAGTAATAACCCATTGTTGATAGCTCGAAATGATCGATGATAATCATGGCCATGAGTAGTGGTTATTAGCTCTGTCAAAGAAGGTGTTGTGGGATATGAAGCCATTTGCATTGAAGGACCACTGTAGAGGTGGCGATGCACACAGGAACCTTGGCAGTCTTGGCTTTGGTTTCTGGACCTGAGGCCTATGCTCAACATGATAATCAAACTGAGGACCAGAGGCATTAGGCGGAGGGATCAGAACGGGCCATTTGCCAGTGATGAGCTGACCATAGTTGTATGCTTGCTCAATTGTATGGGGCCTTGGTGGCGGAACAGGAGCAGTGGCAAAAACCGAGGCATCAGGCTGCACAACAGATGCTTCAGGAGCAGTTGCATCATTGGCTTCTGGCACATTGGTTGATGCAGGCTCCACATTGGCTTCAGCCATGACTATGTCGTTGGCTTCATTTGTGTTGGTGGTGGCAGCCTCAAGATTTTCAACCTCCACTTGACGAGCTGGAGGGTCAGGCACTGGCACGTTCACTTCAGGAACAACTTCTTCTGTAATGGGGGGAGAGGGACACGTTCTTATTCTTGGTTGTCGTTGGTGATCATTTGGATTGTCTTCAGCAGCTTTGGCTTCAGACGCGTAGACATTCACAGTCGGAGTGACTTCTGGAAACACTTGACGTGCAACAGATTGGTGGTGCACTTCTCCTTCTGGAATGCTCGAAAGAGGGACTTGAGGCCTTGGTCCTTTGCGAAGCCTGCAAAATGCTGGCGACACCTTTGGAGATGGAGTTGGCTGGGCCTCAAAGTTAGCCTCTTCTTCTTGCACATGTGGTGTGACTTGTTGTTGTTGGGGAGTACTCGGGGAGTCTTGTTGTTGTGGGTGATCAGCCCATGATGCATCCTGAGCAATTGGCGTCAGAGGGCGACCAATCTTGATGAGTTCATTGTTCGTGAGAACAGGCGATGAAACCAAGTTGTGTTCGATCGAGGAAGAACTACATCATCTTCAACATTGTCATTGTGACCAATGTCTTGAAATTGTGGGATTAAGCTGCTGGAATGTCTTGACTTCATGAGCCTCTATGGAAGCAGGCTCATGAACTATCATCCGTCGTTCTTGGTGTTCAGATGCAGGGTGAACCATTGAGATAGGTTCAACAACTAAGGGCTCTGTGGGAGCAGCCCGATTCTTCTTGGGTGGGAGCAGCCCGATTCTTCTTGGTTTTGCGCTTCTTCTTGGAGGGAGCAACATCAGAGGCTTCAGGATTTTTCCTTTTTCTGGCTTCAGCCTCGGCGATCCTCGTCTTCTTGAGTTAAGCGGTTGACTGACCTTTGGCTTCAAGCCAGTCATGCTGCTTGGGAAGACTATGCGAGGTTCTTCACGCCTTGAAGGTGCTGATTGGTCATTTGATGGCTTCTTCTTCTTTGCAGCCATGCAGGGTCAATGCCAGGACGACCAAGAGCCTTGCGCTTCTCAGCCTCATTGTAGGCTTGCACACACTTGTCAGCCAGACTCTTCATGCGCTCACGAGAGCCTTTAGCTTCTTCGCGCTTCTTGAGAAAGGATTCTTTGAGCTCGTGCGGCATGATCTTGAAGTTTTTGACATCTTGCACGCTGAGCTCTGCCACATGCTTCTTGAACTAAGCTTTCTCATAGTCGATCTTGTGCTTCAGTTCAACGAGGCGCTGAGCAAGAGCTAGCTCAGAAGCAATGGTGCCATTGAAGGAGACGCTGAGGCCAATGGGAAGTTGCAAATCTTCAAAGTTGAGATTTGGGGTGTCAAACCACTCATCAATGAAGTTATGGATGATTGCCACATCAAAGAGAGGCAAATCATTGAAGATCTCCGCTTCTTCCTTGCTCTTGATCAGTTGCTCAAGAGCATCATCTGCAAGATCTTCATCATTTGGATAGATCAATGAGCTCTTCTCGCAGAATGGCGGCGAGTCAATGTCGATCAAAATGTTTGACGATTTTCTTTTTCTTCTCCGTCTTCTTGGAGATACGTGATAGATCTTGAGGCTGCTTTGTCTTCGAGGAGGTGTAGTGGCGATTAACCCTTGCGTGAAGCGTTTGGAGGAGCAGCTGATCTTGAAGCCTTAGCCTTCTTTGGCTTCTGCGGCTCTGGAGTAGGAGCTGGGGCTTCATCAGTGTCAGTATCATCATCAGTATGATCCACTTTGGCACCTTGAACTAAGATGTGAGTGATGAGGCCATCAAGGTTGTAGAAAGGACTGATGACATTGGGTTCTGCATCACGTGAGCCGTCAGCACGGGGAGCACATGGACCAGGGTTGAAGTCTAATCCCAATGACTTCTTGTTTTCCTTGGCCGATGCCTTCGCATGCTGGAAGCTGCGCTTGAAGAGATTATCATCACGACACCAGAGCAATGACGATGGGTCGGCATTTTCAGGCTGAGGTCCACGGACCATACAAGGATAAAAACCATGTGCAATAGCTTCAGCTCTGTTCTTGGGTGGAAGGCCTCGAAAGAGAATATCACCCCAAGGACTTTTGATAGCATTCTTCTCGGCGTATTCACAGGTCACGAACTTGTATTTGAACCATTGTTCAGCCCAATATCGTCGAATCCATTGAATTCATGTCTTGCGTTGATTATAATTCTCTTCAGGATCTGTCTTGTAAAGCTCTGAGAGGTCATCAGGCAAATCTTTTGATGTTCCCCCACGGCTATGCCACCCTTCCTTCTTGATTTCTTTGCAGCCATGAACTTCAAACTGAATGGCTTCAACACGTTCAAAGGCTTCAAAGGCTTTCGCTTGCTGGACAAACAAGAACTGGCTTCAGGAGAGTTAATGTGATGCTGAAAGAATTCTGCAAACGAATGCAGACTATGAGAACCAAGGGATTCTCCCACGGACATGTACCTGTGTGACATTAGAGATCACGAGGGAAGGGGAAGAGGTCATATGCGTTCTCAGAAGATTTTGAAGATAAATCAGTTTGAAGACATTGACCTCATGATGCGAAGACAGTCACTTATATGTTGAGAGTTGGTTCCAGATTTGTACGAATCCGTGAATAAGTACAAGCGAGGAATCTAACTAGATATGAAGCTTAAGTGAATATACTAGGCAGTATGAGTGCAGACAGAATAGATCTAACATTATATAGGCAGAAACCAATTTTGGTAAATAGGATGAATCTTTGAGGATCAAAAAGATGGTAAAAATAGAGTTGTATTTACCACATGAAGAACTTCTAGATGGGATGAGTGGGAGACCGAGCAGTTCAATCCACCGTGCCCTAACTTGGCGACGGAGGAGACCTACGGCAGCGTCGGAGAAGTTGGGGCAGCTAAGCGCTTCGTCACCGGCGTCGTCGAGAGCTAGCGGTGGCGCTAGGGTTTTGACGAGGTGGAGAGGTGGAAGAAGATTTTCTTTACCGCAGGGGACTTGTATTTATAAGGAAGTATGCGGCATAGCGCAATTACTCAGGTTCCCCTGGCGGTTCACATCTGAGGGACACGTGGCAAGCATGCAACATACTCAGAGTTGTCCCACGTTCCCACGCCGCCGGAGTTTGTCGGATGGTCGTTCCGGCTTCTCCGGATTTCAAACAATAAGGATGAATCATTTAAAACAGACTTAATGTTTGTCTCTATGTCTTCTGCTGACAAGGACGCAGAGAAGACATTCGACAATTTCAATAGAATGCATATGATTTGGACAGATAGAGTTTGAGATAGAAAGCATAGAGGGATTAGGGTCCAATCACATTCATTTAGTTCAAAAGATTCAACTAGGAAGACATAGCTATAAGTGAATGCTGTAGAGGACAAAACACTAGTATATATATCAGCAAGCAATCAAATCATCATAGTGAAGAAAATCATGAAGATAAGTTGAAATTTGAAGACAAACCAAATGCGAAGACATAGCAAAAATAACGCCATGAGTGAAACACTTCAAACAGAGAAATTTGGTGGTGGCGTTACCCATCGTATAGGAAGTATTAGACCCAGACACGGCGCACAATTATCGTGGCGCTCCGAAGTCAAATTCCACGTTAATGTATTCACACTGAGAATGTAAGTCTTCATTGATTGAAGATATACTTTACTTCGTGTGTTGCACATCTAAGTCATCAACATGCATAAGTGTTAGGATGTGTGCACGATCACGGACATTTGAGGATTCCAAAATATTTAGCTCACACCGTAACTTGCAAAACCTTTTCTCATCCAAGGGCTTTGTGAAGATATCTGCCAGATTTCTCTTGGTGTTGGCGTGAATGATGTCAATATCTTTCTTCATGACATGATCTACGAGAAAGTGATGACGAATTTCAATGTGCTTTGTCTTGAATCTTTGGACTGGATTGTTGGCAATCTTGATGGCGCTTTCGTTGTCGCAGAAGAGAGGTACTTGTTTCAGATTGATGCCATAGTCCTTGAGAGTTTGCTTCATCCATAGAAGCTGAGCGCAGCAAGATCGAGCAGCAATGTATTCAGATTCAACAGTTGAGAGTGATACGCAGTTCTGCTTCTTTGAAGACCAACAGACAAGCGATTGTGCCAGAAAGTGACATGTGCCTGATGTAGACTTGCGATCCACCTTGTCACCAACATAATCAACATCCGAGAATCCAACCAGATCAAATCCTGAGCCCTTTGGATACCATAATCCGAGTGTTGGGGTGTGAGCCAAATATCGAAGAATTTGCTCCACGGCTAAGTGATGTGATTCCTTTGGTGCCGCTTGGAATCGAGCACACATGCAAACACTAAGCATAATATCTGGCCTAGATGCACATAGGTAAAGTAAGGAACCAATCATGGAGCGGTATACCTTTTGATCAAATTCTTTACCATTGTCGTCGGGACCCAGATGGTGTTTGGCTGGCATTGGTGTCGTGTAACCTTTGCAATCTTGCATTCCAAACTTCTTCAGACAATCTTTAAGGTATTTTTCCTGAGATATGAAGATCCCATTCCTTTGCTGACGAATTTGAAGACCAAGGAAGAACTTCAGCTCACCCATCATGGACATCGATATTGCTCTTGCATCATGTATCCAAACTCATCACTATACTTACGGTTGGTGCGGCGAAGAAAATGTCATCCACATATATTTGGCACACAAACAGTTCACCATCATATGTCTTCGTGAAGAGTGTGGGATCGAGGGATCCAGGTTTGAAGCCTTTGCTCTTCAGGAAATCTTTGATCGTATCAGACCAAGCGCAAGGAGCTTGTTTGAGGCCATCTGATGCTTTGTTTAGCTTGTACACCATATCTGGATGTTTTGGATCTTCAAAGCCAGGTGGTTGAGCGACATATACTTCTTCTTCAATCTCGCCATTGAGAAATGCACTCTTCACATCCATTTGATATAGCAAGATGTTGTGGTGATTAGCATAGGCTAGCAGTATGCGAATAGCTTCAAGCCTAGCCACAGGAGCAAATGTTTCATCGAAGTCAATTCCTTCAACTTGAGTATATCCTTGAGCCACAAGACGTGCTTTGTTTCTGACGACTTGACCATGCTCATCTTGATTGGTTCGATATATCCATTTTGTGCCAATAATGTTATGCTTGCGAGGGTCGGGGCGCTTGACAAGTTCCCAAACATTGTTCAGCTTGAACTGTTGAAGTTCTTCTTGCGAGCTTGTATCCATTCAGGTTCCATAAAGGCTTCAGCAACTTTCTTGGGTTCTGATATTGACACAAAAGAAAAGTGCCCACAGAAATTTGCTAACTGTGTTGCTCTTGAGCGAGTAAGTGGACCAGGTGCATTGATGCTATCAATTATCTTCTCAATTTGTACTTCATTTGCAAATCGAGGATGAACTGGACGAAGACCTTGCTCTTGCTGATCATTGTCATCATTTGGAGGATTGTCTTCAGTCTGAGCATTGTCTTCAGGTTGGTTAGGTGCAGAAATGATAAGTTCCTCTTTAGGTTGTGCTTCAGAAGGCATGATTTCACCAGTTCCCATCAGCTTGATAGATTCGCTAGGCGGAGCTTCGTCTAGTGTACTTGGCAGGAGCTCTCTTTGTGAACCATTGGTTTCATCAAATCGCACGTCCATAGTTTCGACGATTTTGTAGAGATAGAGGTTGAAGACTCTGTAAGAGTGCGAGTCCTTTCCGTAACCGAGCATGAAGCCTTCGTGAGCTTTAGGTGCAAATTTTGACTTGTGATGGGGATCCTTGATCCAGCACCTAGCTCCAAATACTCAAGTAGGCGACATTTGGCTTCTTGCGAGAAGGAGCTCATAGGATGTTTTGTTCAGAAGCTTATGGATGTAAACACGGTTGATGACGTGACATGTTGTATCAATAGCTTTAGGCCAGAACTTTCTTGGTGTCTTGTACTCGTCGAGCATTGTTCGAGCCATCTCAATGAGGGTTACATTCTTGCGCTCTCGATGCCATTTTCTTTGAGGTGTGTATGGAGCAGAGAACTCATGAGTGATTCCCATTGTATCGAGATAAAGATCAAGTCCGGTGTTCTTGAACTTCGATGTCGTTGTCACTTCGATATGCTTGATCTTGGCGCCATAATTGTTCATGGCTCGATTGGCGAAGCGTCTGAAGACATCTTGCACTTCAGTCTTGTAGAGAATTATGTGCACCCATGTATATCTTGAGTAGTCATCAACAATGACGAAGCCATAGAGACAAGCAGTTGTTGTGAGGGTAGAGTAGTGAGTAGGGCTGAATAAGTCCATGTGTAACAGCTCGAAGGGTTGAGATGTCGTCATGATTGTCTTGAGGGTGCTTTGCCCTAGTCGTCTTTCCGACTTCGCAGGCACCACACAAATGATCCTTCTTGAACTTGACACCCTCGATGCCTATGACATGCTTCTTCTTGGCGAGTGTGTGTAAGTTCCTCATGCTGACATGCCTTGACCTCCGATGCGAGCCGACGATTCGAAGCTTTTGCAAGAATACATACGGCAAGTTTGTGGACCTGTGAGAAATCTACCATGTATAGATCATCTTTCCGATACCCTTCAAAGACTAGAGACTTGTCGATTCCATTAGTACAAGGCAACGATATTTTCCGAATAGCACAATCATGTTCAAGTCACAAAGCATCGAGACGGACATTAAGTTGAAACCAAGGGATTCAACAAGCATCACTTTATCCATGTGTTGATCCTTTGAGATTGCAACTCTACCTAGACCCAATACCTTGCTTTTACCGGTGTAATAAATGTGATATGACTCTTGTCGATGGGCGTAAGGTTGAGTCCATGAGAAGACTTTGATCACCGATCATATGATTAGTGCATCCGCTGTCCATAATCCATTACGAAGCATGAGGTGTCATACCCTCTGATGCGATTAGGGGATAGGCTTCACCAAGAGTATTGTGAAGCATATACATTTGACGGGCAAGATTATTATTGAAGCTCAGATCAAGATTAGGACGAATAGGATGAATGGCGAACGATTCAGGAACAAAATACATAGTGAGACCATTTGGGCATTTGATCTTGCGCCCTACAAGATGTTTTAGGTCCCCAGCAATAGCATCAGACGCCTTTGATTTTTGGCTGGAGACCCTTTCCTGCAAAAGAAAGTTAATTCTTCTTAACCACCCACATCTTCAGGGGTGGCTTAGAAGCAATGAGTCTAAGTGCGACATCGAGAACTTGACTTTGGAGCCATAGCAAATAGCCTTGCATGAGATGAATGATACTCATATGAATAAGCAGAAAAGTTCTTAGATCTATGAACATAGCAGTTTGAAGACACACGCTCATATTCATAAGTTTGAGTACGGTTTCCCTGCAAAACGTTGGCGTTAGGGTGACTCAGGTGAGTCCTCTGTCTGGATGAAGCTTTTGGACCATATGACGCCTTAGGTATGGGGTTTGTCTTCATCCCAGGTGGTGTCATGATCATATTCACTGGTAGATTCTCAATACAACTTTTGGGAACCCAGATCTTCTTCATAGGTGGTCCATTCCTGCAGTTAGTACCAATATACCTGACAAACACTTCACCATTCTGATTTTTGAAGAGCTTATTGTTTGCATCAAGGGATTCATCAATGATAATAGGATTAGCACAGGTAAAGCCAGATAAGGTGGATGGATCCACTGAAGGTCCCTTTGCAGCAACCCATGTGGTTTTGGGATACTGCTTTCGAGGCTTCGAGGGAACCATCAACATTCATTTTCCTCCAGACCCAACACCCTCTTTCCTAGGGTTTGATTCAGAATCTGCTTTTAAGGACGCCATAAAGTGTCGATGTCCTTTCGGACTTTTATACATCCCTGTTTCAAGCAATGTCTTCAACCTAGCATTTTCATCGGCAATAGTAGTGGTATCCTCCGCAGAGGGGTTAGTTACCACATCATTAGTTGAAGACAATGCAACGAGCAAAGATGGAGCATTCAGCCACAGAGGTAGCGTTATCACGCTCAAGGCATTTTAGACATGGTCGTTCAAATCCATCTGGCCGGGACTGATCTGTTGAGCAGTGACACATTCTCTTTTTGAAGATCTTCATGAGCCGCTCTCAATTTCTCAAGCTCTTGCTTCCTTTGAAGATAATCATATGAGAGCTTTTCATGAGTGGTTGAGAGCGTTTCATGACGACTTTCAAGTTCTTGGTACTTAGCATGAAGATTTTTTATGTCTTCAACTAAGGACTGTGAACGTGTCATTTCCGCGTCCAACAGGTCATCGCTTTTGTCTAATAGTTTTTGAGTATGTTCCATAGCTTTTTGTCGTTCAGTTGCAATTTTAGCAAGTGTTTTGTAGCTGGGCTTGGATTCACAATTAGAGTCATCTTCACTTGATGTTTGAAAGTAAGCATCACGTGATTTTACCTTGGCACCACGTGCCATGAAGCAGTAGGTGGGAGTAGGGTCGTCCTTGTCATCAGCTACAGCGTTGGTGTGGAAGTCATTGTCTTTAGTGTTGAAGATGGACTTGGCAACATAGGCTATGGCTAGAGCCAGACTTGCAACGCCAGGGTCGGACTCCACTTCAGACTCCACCTCCGCCTCCTTAGAAGAAGACTCCTCCTCTGAATCCATTTCCTTGCCAACAAAAGCACGAGCCTTGCCAGATGAGCTCTTATTATGAGATGAAGACTTTGATGAGGACTTGGAAGAAGACTTTGAAGATTTCTTCTTCTTCTTGTCATCAGAATCATATTCCTTGCTCTTCTTCTTCTTCTTCTCATTGTCCCACTGTGGACACTCAGAGATATAGTGTCCTGGTTTCTTGCACTTGTGACATGTTCTCTTCTTGTAGTCTTGAGTGGAAGCTTCATCGTTTCTTGAGCTGGATCGTGAAGACTTTCTGAAGCCCTTCTTCTTAGTGAACTTCTGGAACTTCTTCACAAGCATAGCAAGTTCCTTTCCAATGTCTTCAGGGTCATCAGAACTGCAGTCAGATTCTTTTTCAGATGAGGAAACAACTTTTGCCTTCAAAGCGCGAATTCGTCCATAGTTGGGACCATAGATATCTCTTTTCTTAGAAAGCTGGAACTCATGTGTGTTGAGCCTCTCAAGTATATCAGACGGATCGAGTGTCTTGAAGTCAGGGCGTTCTTGTATCATGAGGGCAAGGGTGTCAAAGGAGCTGTCAAGTGATCTCAGTAGTGTCTTGTCGATTTCATGCTTGGTAACCTCGGTGGCGCCCGAGCACGAAGCTCATTTACGATGTCGGTGAGGCGATCAAGCGTGAGCTGGACATTTTTATTGTCGTTTCTCTTGAAGCGGTTGAAGAGGTTGCGAAGAACACGATCCTTTGATCTCTACGGGTTGAGGCGCCTTCGTTGACCTTGGATAGCTAGTCCCAGACTAACCCGACGTTTCGGAGCACTCCTGCGGCCATCTTGTCCTTTGGTCGGATGACCACGAGATGATGTTCTTTGCGGTAGAGTCCAGCTGAATGAACTTCTTGACATCGTGAGGTGACACCTTCACCAGTTTTGGGAACGCCGTTCTTGACGACATACCAGAGGTCGACATCAATGGCTTCAAGATGCATGCACATCTTATTCTTCCAGTAGGGATATTCAGTTCCATCGAACACGGGGCAAGCAGCGGAGACTTTGATTATCCCTGCAGTCGACATAGCTAAAACTCCAGGTGGTTAAACCGAATCACACGGAACAAGGGAGTACCTTGCTCTGATGCCAATTGAAAGTGCTAGTTATCGACTAGAGGGGGGTGAATCGGCGATTTTTATGAAAGTCTTCAAAACGTGGAAGTTTCAAAGACAAACAATAGAAATGACCTAATTGATACGCAGCAGAAGATAAACTACAACAAGCAAACCATTGTCAAGTATGCAGTAATGTGAAAGTACAAAGACTAATAGCAGCTTAGTAGTAAGGATCAGGATGGAAGATAGTATGAAACCAACCAACGATAGTAGTCAAACAATGAAGTCAAACAGTGCGACAAATAGGCAATGACTTCAACGAAGACAAACTCTAAGTAAAGGAAGGGAGAGGATAGAACCCGGTCACTTGTTGAAGACACAGGATTTGTTGGACCAGTTCGATTCTTTGTGACAACTGTATGCGTGCAGTTAGGGATGCTTTGAGATTCAACTCGAGAAGACCGCGTCTTCACCTTATTCCCTTGAGCTAAGGACACACAGTCCTCGCCCAATCACTCTGGTAAGTCTTCAAGGTAGACTTCCGAACCTTCACAGAACTTCGTTCACGGCGATCCACAATGACTCTTGGATGCTCGAGCAGCGGCGCCTAACCGGCGGGAGGATTCCACGATCCTCAAGTGTAATAAGTCTTGAGTCACGCAGACAGAAAGACTTGATGATGCCTAACACTCTTTGGCTCTGGGTGTTTGGGCTTTGTCCTCGCAAGGATTTCTCTCTCTCAAAGGCTTCGAGGTGGGTTGCTCTCAAGTGACAAAAGCCGTGCACTAACTCTGAGAAGCCACCAATTTATGGTGTAGGGGGTGGGCTATTTATAGCCACTAGGCAACCCGACACGATATGTCCGAAATGACCTGGGTCACTAAGGAACCGACACGTGTTCCAACGGTCGATTTCAAACACACTGCAACTTTACTTGGGCTACAAGCAAAGCTGACCCATCCAGCTCTGGATAAGATTTGCTCTCATTGTCTTCGCTCGAAGACATAGGATTCAGGTTGAGCATCACTTGATCATTACGACTTTGTTCACTTGGACCCCACTTAACAAAGACGGTGGTTCCTATGACTTAACAAAGAAAAAGGAAACAACGAAGCGACCACGATCTTCGCGTTCCATAGTCTTCACTCATTGTCTTCTCATGTCATAGTCTTCAATATAAATATCTTCACATACCACCATTGTCGTCAATGTCTTCATACATTTTAGGGGTCATCTCCGGTAGGTAAACCGAATCAATGAGGGACACTACCTGTGTTATCCTGCAATTCTCACAAACACATTAGTCCCTCAACCAAATTTTTCGTCAATACTCCAAAACCAACTAGGGGTGGCACTAGATGCACTTACACTCGGGTACGGACGGCTTGGCCTCGGCTTCAACTACTAGCTGTGGAGGGCGTTGCAGTTGAGGTTGCGGTGGATGACGACATCGGGATATCGGCTCCGGCGTGACGGAGGAGGGCGGCGGTTGATGGGTGGAATGGGGTGGCGGACGGAGGACGCCAGGGTTTCGTGGCTGGTGGAGAGGTAGTTTTTGCGCCCATGGAGTACGAATGGGGAATCAGACGGGTGGGCGGGGTGGGAGGGAGAACCATGTTTGGTCTAGGTCGCTTGTTTTTGGCTTTTTGAGCAGATGATGGGGCCAGCGCTTGTTTGAAATTTGGGGAAAGTACAAACTTTGCCCCCTCTTAAATTTTGGACCTCTGCGGGTCGGGGGGTAGGATGGTAATCCCAGTGTCCCAAATAGTGGGCGGGGCGATTTCGACAGCGCATGTGTGCTTAGGCGGCCATTGTGTATGAATGTTTTTCGGAGGCGGTTGTGTGGCGTCTAGATGAAGCTACAAACCTAGCCCGATTTAGACCTTTGGATGTCGGGCCGGTAGGTTTCACGGGTCGGAGTTATTAGAAAAGTAATTTCCTTGTACTACCAAACATTGGTCTCACACGGTTTTGGGCGAGTAGAGGCTCTTTTGGCGCTTCGTTCAAAATTTTGAAACACAAGCATTCACGCTTAGAGTACTCTTGAACTTTGAGGATTGACCTAAATAGACAACGTTAAATTTGACCTTGTATGTTTGAAAACCTCATTAAATTACCCGCTTCTTTTTGAAATTTTGACACTTGAAAATCCTATAACTACGATTATTTTGGAATGGAGGAGCTAAATTAGAATCTATTTTGTACACGACTACATATGCTATTATGTAAAAAATCAGAGCAAAGATTGGTGCCCACATAATTTAGGTATGATTTACAAACGCCATGATATCAAATTCAAATAATTGAATGGAATTCATGTTGAATTTGATTTTTTAAAACCACCTTAAGTTGAATTCAAATGTGTGCTAGTTCATAGGTAGCTATTTATAATGTTCATTGTGTAACTTTCGTATGTATAATGTGCTTTACACACACAACATGAACTATACTCACGTTTATATTCGATTCCTAAAGCGATGCATTATGCGGAGTTCAAAATACTAACTATGTGGATCAATTGTGTCGAATAATAACATAGACATGCTCAAATTCGATAGAATCTAGATGTACGATGGATCAATGACCGTTCCTTACCTTGAATTGCAAATATCATGATCCCATCCTAATATTTGGGTACAATTTATATCTTTAATCAATGTGTACAGCAGTCTTGTATGTGTAGTTTCACTCTCCATCGGGGGTCTCTCACACATGCTCACACACTCTCTCCCGAGGTGTCTTTCTACTTTACATGCTCTCGATATAACCCTCCCTACCTCTCGTAACCATTTACGACTGTTTTCACTAACCTTTATCACAAGCACTCTTCCTCTACGCAAGCATACACACGCACAATCCCCATCGACCCTTTCTATATACATAGACCTGCCTCACGTCTCCTGTATGCACATTATCTTTAGGCATGTCTCTCACGCATTGTCTCACACCTCTCTTCCTAATCGTGAGTATGATTCTAGCGAGCATTCTGTAGGATGCCCCTTAAAGTTAGGTTGGATGAATAGTAATATCAGAGATAAAGGGGTTACCTTAGTCCGAGAACCCAGGGTTACAAATCCTAGCCGGCTTTGTCAGTGGACATAGAGTACTAGGCCCTTCATAATTATGCTATCTTTGTCTTGTATGACTAGTCATCCATGGGTCTCCCTAAATGCGTCACGGGCCGACCAATGTGGCGCGGGACGGAACCGAACGAAGGGCCTCACCGCGACCCACCGGACCTCATGCGGTGACACACCCTCTGCCCCCATGTCCCATTATCTTCTCACACCCACACATACCAACACAAACACCACACACAAAAAATTCTCCTGGTGCCTCTATCCACTCCCCCCTTGCATATACAAACTCAAGGGAATCTCTCGTTGTGACGTCATATTCGTCTCTCTCTCTCTCTCTAGACCACTCTCATTTCTCGTGCTATCTCTCCCACGCCCCCCTGTCGGCCCCTCTATCCATGCCTCTCTCGAATACGTAATACACACACATACCTCTGTAGGCCCTGCCAAATGCATCAACTACACATTCACACATGTTACACCACGTACCCCATTGATCTAAAAAGCCCTCTCTTCACGTTTATTTCGCAGACAACATTCATTTTGAATAAAGTGTGGCCAAAAAATATTTTAGAATTTCTACATATATACAACATTACAAAGTTATATGGAGGAGTATGAACGCTTGCATTGCATGGTACCCACAATGATATTTATTCCGCACTGTGAATTTGTATATTTTTATACTATATATGAAGGTAGTCATAATAAGAAGCGACGAGCATCTCTCTCTCCATCGCATACCCCCTCTACGCCCCTTTCAGTGCACGCACAAACTATCTCCGGGTCCCTAAAAGTAAGCCCCCAGCACATTCACGCATGTTTCATCTTTCTCTCGCGATATATACAGTGACGATCATTGTATTTGAAGCGAAAGCACGATACGTGCATTGGACTTCAGAATCCACTCATTACGGTCACCATTTATGTTTTATGGTTATTATACAATCACGGGCTCACCGTACAACTCTATATTTGCTCAAGACACGACTAGTTGACCAGTTAAATGTTCCACGTGGCACCTGTTGCATCACATTATCTCACTACCATCGGGCCCACCTGTCGGCTTGTATCTACACTACGTCTACACTCTTATAAAATACTAGCAAGATGCCCATGCGTTGCACGGAACATCAAGATGCATTTGTATGAGTAGTTTATCTTGTGGGAGAAAAGGATGAACAAGGGAAGGCCTTATTTGCAAGTGTGGAGAGGGGTGTGGGTATCTTTATGCAAAATTGCCATAGTTTCCTACCTATCCGACAGAAATAGATAGGACGTCCTATAGTGCAGGATGGCAGGCACACGATCATCACCGACTATGCTTTTTATAAGAGTAGGGATAAAATACACTCTTATAAAAACCAGAGTTGGTGATGATGGTGTGCCTGCCATCCTGCAATATAGGCCGTCCGATTTATATCTGATGGATAGGAAAGAAACTATGACAATTTTGCCTAAGATGTACCCACACACCTCTCCACACTTGCAACAAGGCCTTCCCTGCTCATCCTTTTCTCTCACAAGATAAACTAGTCATACAAATGCATCTTGATGTTATGTGCAACGACGGCATCTTGCCAAGAAGAATGAAAACAAACGACAAAAAATATTGGACGGTGGTTCGAAGTCATGACCGCGGGCATAGCGGACAAGGTGGCCTTGTATTGGTATGCTGAGCCGTCTGTTTTAACACACAGGAGATGGTGTGGTGATTATACACACACGCACGCATGCACACGAATTGCATGCACGCAACACTCACACGAACACATGCACGCGACACTCACACGTACACACGCAGCCACGCACGCAAGCAACACTCACACGCACACAAGCACACATGCATGCACACACCAGTACACCACACCACCAACACACACTCTCACGCTCAAGTGCTCAACCTACACGTGCATGCGCACACATCGAATACTCGGACACATACACAACCAGGTGATTCCCGCGCACGGGGTGGAGTCTTGTCGCGCCTGCATAAATTTGTGTTTATCTGACCTTTTCCCTATGCAAACTGACAGGTGGGACCCACAAGGAACATGGTCAATTTAACTAGTCAACATGGTGCCACGCAGACTATTTGGCCGGACAACAGAGTGCAATCCGATGCTGAACCTTGAGCAAGTGACCGTATAATCACCACAAAACGTATATAGTGACCATAATCAGCTTATTCTGAAGTTCGGTGAAGGTATTACGCTTTTCTCTCTGTAGGCCCTCCAAAACTACATCTCTACACGTTCTCGCATGTTACATCTAACAACTATGCAATACAGCACTACTACTACACTCTAACACAATAAATCATATATGTTTTTAGTTTTACTAGATATCATATTGTTACTTAATTATTCAGTTTGCATGCATTAAAATTGCCTTTGAAATGTATGGCTAGTACCATATACCGCGCGGGGAAAATCCCGCCCTTTCCTGTTTAATCGGGTTTGTATCGATGGATCGTGCGAAACAGCAAAACTATAGTACTATATACAGTACAAGTGACAGTTCACAGGGCCGTCGTGTCGTGTACTCCTCCGTCGTAAGAGTGGAGCGCTCGCTTTCATAAATATTCTAGTCCCTTTTGCCGACATGTGGGGCATCAAGCTACCGGTTCCACGTGCCCTATCGGAATACAGTGCAGAGCAGCCGGGGTGAAGCACCCAGTCATGACGCCGGCGTAGTAATGAGCAATGAGGCGTCAAATCACAAAGCTGCACCTTTCCCGTAGTTAAGTTGGAGGGACGAAGTAATAAGGCTAAAAAAACAAGTTGGAGGGACGAAGCAACCATCATTTCACTTTCGTTCTTTGGATCCGCTTCTCCCTAAATCTTCTTCAAGTTATCCACATGTTGCTTCTGCCGTTGTTCTGCCTCATGTGGGAAGCAGATCGGCTTGGTAAAGCAATGACACGTGGGACCGCATGTTAGCAAACCGACAGGACAACGTCCTCTAAAAATAAGAAACCTCCCCCGCCATCCGCGCGGCAAAATCATCTCAATTTTACTAATCTTGATTCTATAATTTTTTAGATCAATATAATTGATATTTGTATAGATAGCACACAGGAGCAAAACCAAGCGGTACGGTTAAGGGCATCCACAATGTGTAGCCAAATGTGAAAATAGCTTTTGGCATCGTGGGAACCATTGTGGACGGTGTTGCCAAAGCCAAATGGATGGAACCGAAGCTCCATGATTGATTGATTGAAGGATTACAAAATGCAACGTCTCTCCTCTTTCTCCCGTGCTTGGACGCATGTACAGTATAGAGGACAGAGTCTACTCCCTGTCCCTTACATCACAAATCACAAAGCAGCGAGGCGTCATATCACAAAATGCAGACGAAGCAACCATCATTTCAACATTACGCTGACTCCGCTTCTCCATCGTCTTCTTCGAGAAACCATCTCACCGCACTAAGCTGGACGGACGACGCTATTTTGTATGAGTAATACTAGTACAATTACGCATCCTTTGGTTCAACGGACTTCCTGGATGCAAATAAGGCGGTTGTCTCGGCTTGCAGGCAGCACTTGCGAACGACTTACCGTGGTCTCCCTCAATGGTGTTCTCTGTTGAACGCACTTCGCCAAACCACAACGTTCGAGATATCGTCGACGTCACCGCAATGGGGAAGGAAGTCAAATATAGTTACTACCTCCATTTTTTCTACACAAGGCCAATATATCAAAAATACAATTTGCAAAAGGCCACTAACACTAATCGAGGCAAAATTGATGGGGTTTGCCTCGTACTAGCAACCAAGGACATTAATGTCCCCTGCATGCATGCGGAAGTGAGAAGGTTGGTTTGCATGGCGCTGCATTAATCAAGCGATGAGGAGTGAGATGGTTAGCTCTTTGGGCTTGGAGAAAAAATATGCATTAATTGACACGTAAAATGAGGATTTGTATCGATTAATCCCGCGAAGGAAAACCCCGCCTTTCTTTTTTAACACTAGTACTCCTAGTACGTAGTACTACGTACTTATCCTGTTTGGGTCTAGGCCTTGCATTGCCATACTTCGCCACACATTTTTGCCAAGCTTGCCTAAAGTTTTCAAAATGAAAAGGAGGTACACTGCGCATGGCTGTCGCGGTCGCACCGCACCCTCACACGGTCGCTCCTGCATGTCGTGGTCGCACCGCACCCTCACATGCACAGCCGCTCCTGCACGTCGCAAACCCAACCAAGGGAATGCACCGTCACTGACACGTGTTGTCGCATGTGAACAAACCAAACTCAGCCATCCTACCCCTGACACATAACGTTCATAGAGTATGTTTATCCAACCGCATGTTGGGGAGTATCCGTACGGCCCGTGCGGTGGTCTGTTGGGGAAGAAGAAGAGGTGAGGAAGAAGGGTTAGGAGACATAGGATATTCATCCAACCGCCTGAAATGGTAGACTGACCCAAGTCAGGCGACTTGCATAACAATATATGTTTTTACACAGCAAAAGATCCATAAAAACAACAACATAAAGAAAAACTATCACTGCTCGTGGAACGAGACGGCCTCGTCGTCTTTGGCTGCCGGTGTGAACCAGCCGTAGCTGCCGATGTGTGTCTCCGCACCGTGGTTGTCCTCGGACTATAGCTACTCGTTCACGTGGAGCATGCGGGCGCTCTGCACAGACGAGAGCACTGCCCGGTTCAAGTCAAGGACGTCCGGTTCCCCCTGCAGGAGGGCCTCGATGGCAGCAGCATCCGCGCGCTCCGCGTCGAGTCGAGCCTCTGCCGCCCGGTTCAAGTCCAGGACGTCCGGTTCCGCCTGTAGGAGGGCCTCGATGAGAGCGGCATCCGCGCGCTCCGCGTCGAGTTGAGCCTCTGCCGCCCGGTTCAAGTCCAGGACGTCCGGTTCCGCCTGCAGGAGGGCCTCGATGGCAGCGGCATCCGCGCGCTCCGCCTCTAGTTGAGCCTCCGCCGCCCGGTTCACATCCACGACATCCGGTTCCACCTGCAGGAGAGCCTTGATGGCAGAGGCATGCGCGCGCTCCGCATCGAGTTGAGCCTCTGCCTCCCGGTCCTCCTTTAGTATCGCCAGGTTGAACCACTGGTCCGCCAGCACCATGGGGGACTCAGACGCCGGCACGAAGTCGACGTCCATCGTCGCATACCCATCAGGGGTGTTCTGCGCCGCAACCTCCGCCATGAACATTGGATCGGCTTCCTCCTCCTCGTAGCTGGGCTCCAAAGAACTCGGGGATTGGCCTGCCGCAAAGCGAGCTTGGGAACGGAGGTCTCTGGCGCGGACCGCCGCCACGATTTCTGCGCGGCGCTCCGGCGTCAGCATCTTGTAGTACGTGATCTTGCGGCGCACCATGGCTTTCCGGCGAACTAGGGGACGCTTGATGCGGGCTAGGGGATCGAAAGGTGGGGGAAGGGGCAAGAGATTAGGTGTGGTTTTAGGGAAGTGGCTGGCGTAGGCCGAGCAGAGAAGGTTCTGGTGTGAATAGTGGTTCCGGTGACGACCGGTCAATCAATTTTGACTGTACATCCCTCTTGTCGCCTTCGCGTTTCAGCCCGGCACGCTGGACCCTCCACGTTGCTCACCAAATGGAACGCGCTTCGTCTTGCCTTTTCGCTCGCTTGTGGGACCGCAGTTGAGAGCAAACCGACATCCTTCCCCCTCCCCCACCCGCGTCATTTTATACGGAGTAAATAAAAACAGAGGGAGTATACTATCGATGAGGATCCCCTGACGTGGTCGAACCCATTGAGTAACTGACATGTGGGGCCTAGCAAGCATGGGGTCCACCAGTAAGTGACCGAAAGGGAGGGTAAGGCAGGGATACGTATGTGAAAGGAGCTTCCAATGATATAATTTTCGCATTATACATCTCATGTACTATTAATCTTGTCAATAGTCAAATGCGGTTTTGAAAAACTCATTAGAGCATGGTTAATAACATAGCCAGTCGATGGCTATAAGGAACTGCCATGTCATCTATAGCCATCCTCTATTATATGCACTCATACAGTAGTGTGGGCTATAAGGTTGGCTATTTCCATAAAAAATTATAAGGTTGGCTATTGTATTAGTACTTTTTTCCATCTCCTCTCCATCTCTTTCTTCATATTTATTGTACGTATTTACTAGGAGTGCGTATATAGCTAGGCTCTTGCATGAGAGCTCACTCCCCTTACTTTTTCACATCTCTCTCCTCCACATAGGCCCTATATAAATGGAAGGAGGGAATAAAACTATGAGTACTGCATACTCTAGTACAGATGTTGTCAGCACTCCACTAGTACTATTGGACAGGGAGCTTAAAAAAAGTTACTATTGGACTGGCTATACGTGGCGAAATCCTAGTAGGAAGAGCATGCGCAAGAACAAGCACATTCACGTGGTTGAAAACAAATTGGAAACCATCTCGAGTACAAATCTAGGAGTACATACGAATCTAACAATATTGATTGGGCGTTGTTGAATGTTGATACTTTTTTTTATCAAAGTAGAGATACTTTGACTATACATAAAACTTATATGTAAACTAGAAAGGATAGGAGGTAGTATATTGTACGTTCAAAAATGAAACGAACATTGAATACCCTTTATATATGATTTGCGGATGCTATGATCACCGGTTGAAAATTTTGAATCCGCCTTAGGTATCACATATGCCCCCACTCGTTCTCTCTCGATTTCATGTCGGTATCCGGAGATCGATTGAAAGAGGACTAGGGTGGGCACAATACGTTCGTTTCGCTTATGAACGTACAATATACTCCCTCTGATCCACACAGACCCCCCCCCCCCCCGCGGGTCATTTCTATCATACAAACAGACCAAACATTTATCTCCTTGCACGACACGCAATTGACCTCTGAATATCAATCGATCTCGTCAACATGTGTCGGGGCATACATGAACCGAGTGGGATGCCAAAACTAAGACGCGAAGCGACACGTAGTGGAGGCAAAGTGAAACTTCAAACAAACCATTTGTTTGTATGCATGTCGGACAAATTACAAATAAACATTGAAAATACAAGCATGGTCTAGGCCCACATGCGAATGATACTCGGCAGAATGTTCAAATGAGGCATGCGGGAGGATGGACTCGACCGGAGGGCGACATGATCGATGGAGAAGAGGGTTGGAGATGAATGAGAAATAAGAAAACGCCACATGATTATACTTGACCGGCTCAAATAAACAATAAGTTGTCTCGCTTGGCCTATATAGTGAAAGGCCTAATGTCATAGCGTGGAGCACTAACGCTCGAATATGGCCGGGAAAACAGGGAAACCGACATGTGGGGCACACCTGTCGGGACGACGTATCGCAAACTAGTCCAATGGAGGAGCTGGCCCACGACCTCCTCACCACCGGCAACCATTCATGTGGGTCGTGGGGGCCAACAACGTGGCACAGCTCAAGCACCGCCTCTGGACACAACGACTGCGGTGAGCGACACGCTCATCGTCGCTAGACACGGTCGGTTTCAGTGTGCCGAGAGTGGCATTAGTGCTGTGGCACGACCAACAGCTGGTATGTTTGGTTTGTGCCCAAGGTTGCCCCATCAAAGCATTGGGTAGCCAAAATTTTGGTTGAGGTTTTGGTTGGCCATGATTTGGCCGGCATCGGCAAGAAAAATGAACTAGAGTTAGCTAGAGTTCATTGGCATGCCAAAAAAACGGCAACCATCCATTTTGGGTCATGACCAAAACCTCAAAAAAAATGGCAACCATCCAAACAAAGACCAATCTTTGGGTCATGACCAAAATTTTGGTAAGGTGCACTTTGGCCACAATCCAAACACAACCCAACACCCGGCTCGTCGAGGATGCACGGGGCGCCGGGATGCATCTGCGAAGTGGTGTAGCGCGGCCAACTGCATCCTCAGGACCTGAGACCATGCCGGGTCGTCTTGCTTTTTCAATGACATGCGTCAATCGCATGTGAGCAAAGGGCATCTCCAACGTTGCCACGACCGCAGCTGACTACCCTGGCACACCAAAAACCTCGTCCCTCATGCCGTCGTGCGGTGCGTTCCCAGCCGGCGCCAGCTGCCCGCATTCATGTCGTCCGTCCGTATGCCGTCGTTAAGAGGCTCGATGCCCGAGGAACCAACTCCGGGGACTTAATGACACACCAGGACGCTTGGCCTCACCGGAATGCGCTACTTAAAGCGGCAACGCCCAGCTAACCTCCACACCATAGCGCATCGTCCTCCTACCTGGCACCACATCCGCCATGACCGCAAGCGCGAACGCTCTGCGGGAGAGCTTGTCTTCGGGGATGGAGCTCGAGGTCGCCGCCCTTGCTCAAGTCGCCGCACAAGCGGTGGCCACGGCTGGCCCGGCGACGACGGAGCACCGTCAGCCACGCGTCCTACTTGCCGCCGTCCAACGTCCGGCACCGCCGAGGTCGGGGACTCCTTCGAGGATGAGTAGGGCATGGTGTGCCAACTGGCCGGTCCGTCTTCCGTGTTCTACTTTTCCTCGCCGGAGACCGCACCTTCACTTCACGGGTCTTGAACCCCACCCCCGTACATGGAGGTCGCAGATGGAGGACGTCGGTTGCCGCTGTAGAATAGGTTTAGGGTCGGGTTTCTTTTATTTTCCTGTCCTATAAAAGTTCAAAATGTAATTAAAATCTGCCGTGTTTGCATTAATCTCGGCCGGTGTATATGAACTTTCACAATAATATAGTATATTGTAGGAGTACTAACAAGATGCCCGTGCGTTGCACGGAAGATCAAGATCTCGTGGGAGAAAAGGATGAACGAGGGAAGGTCTTATCTACAAATGGACATTCACGCATTCCACATTTTTCTACATCTACGGGAACCTATGAAAGGGTTAATATAAATTGCCTCTCTCCCCTCCCCTGATTTTCATGGTGGTGGGCCCCTCCTTCCCCCCAATCTACAATCGACAGCTCACACGTTTCACATTATGTTAATTACGTAACTGGACTACGTAGGTGTAGCATTACTCGTCCTAAAAAACCCAACTAAGCCAACCTCCCAAAGCATATCGCGGCGGGGAAAAGACCGGCAGCGCCCGTTTAGTCGGGATTGCGAATTACTAGTAGTAGTATCGATGGATCGCGAAGCAACAAGTTTTTGAGGGCGAAGCACCTAGTTTAAAAGGAAAAGAGGCGGTACACTCCACAGCACCCTGTCATGGTCGCATTGCACCCACACACGTTCGGTCCTGCACACGGCCCACGCAAACGGAACGTGCTTCGGCTTGCCTCTTCACTGACACGTGGGACTGCACTTGGAGAAACCGAGCATGCGCCAAACTCCCCCGCCCACCACGCAAAAATCCTCCCCCCACCCAAAATTTCCCCCCAAATCCTAGATTCAACTGCCCTTCGGCCAACTAGCCAATAATATTCCCCAAACCCCCCTCCCCCCGTCCACCTCCACTCCATTCGCTCCGCCAAAGCCGCCCTCCCCGCCACGCCGATACGTCGGCGCCGCGGTTCGTCGAGGGGACGCACGGGTGTTCGCATTTCATCAAAGGAAAAGTGGGCTGTACCCACATGAAGAAAAGAGTTGCTTGTGTAAAAGCAATATCTTCTATTTGACTTATCTAGCCGTGTCTTGTCTTGCACATACTCGGCTCGGTGAATGGTTCATATTCGATTGGCTGATCCTCTCGCTCCCACATTACACTATCGTAGAATGCCGTCCTCTAGCCGTGCCGCCACCGCTGGCGACGTTCTTGTGGAGGCGCACGGCGGTCAGCGGCGCCACCGCTGGTGACGTTCGTGTGGAGACGCACGGCGGTCAGCTTCTCCCAGGGTACGCACATTCTAGATCGAGGCCCGTGCTGCGTCGGTGTAAGCGCTGAATGTTAGGCGATAGACGCCGTTAATCTCAATCGCTTGTCAAGTAGTTTACCGTCAGTATGCTCTGCTTAAGAAGCTTCCTTGCCCGTTCTGCACTCAACCTGCTTAGCTGAGATGGCAGCCAAGGCCGATTAGTTGCTAAAATATCCTACCATATATTTATTGTGACGTAGATTGCCATGGTCTAGTAGCCAATCTGTTAGGTGAAATAGCTCTACACCGTTTTATACTCGATCTTTGTTGCTGCGATGGCCTTCGATAGTTCGATGGCTGTGTGCTCGGCATCATTGACTGCTGAAACAGCCTGCCATAATTTAGCACTCAAATCTGTTTGCTGAATTAGCTTTACATATATTTCATTACTTAGATCTACTCGTCCAAATATCTTGCCATAGCTTTAGACATCGATCTACATATTTTCTTCTGGACTTCATAAAAAAGCATATATGTTTTTCCTGTAATATCTAGTAGAAGAACTAATTTTTATGTCTAACAGATGGACATGACTTGGATAACTTCTTGTAGCGACCCGACCTCAAACGGTCAAGTCTATGTGCTTCCGTGTCATCCCTGGATCGGTAATGCTAACACATATTGTTGGGGATATAACTGTTCTTGCAAGCCGCCCAGGAGGGGCCGGGTAAAGAAAGGTGATTCATCGTATGAAGCCCAAGATCAAGCATGAAGATGGAGGTTCAATAAAGGGTCTAAAGCCCACGGGCGACTTAAGGCCCGTAGTGATAAACCGTTGTAATGGCATGACTTGTATTATAAGGCAGGATTAACTAGTCCGAGTCGGACACTGTTTATGAGCCCGCCGGGACTCTGTAGGCCGCAGGGCGTCAACCCGTGTATATAAGGGGACAACCCGTGGACGGCTTAGGGCAAGTAACATATGATTGAGAGACGGGCATAACGTATCTCGCTCCCTGGTCATCGAAACCCTAGCAATACCAACCCAACTAGACGTAGGCTTCACCTTCACCGTAAGGGGCCGAACTAGTATAAAACCTCTCTCGTGTCCCTTGTCCCGATTAATCCCTTTAAGCTTCCTAGTTGCGATGGCTCCACGACTAAGTCCTTGCAAGAGGATATCTGTCGTGACAAAACCACGACAGTTGGCGCCCACCGTGGGGCCAGCGCACGGTGGATTTGAGTTCTTGAAGGGCAACTTCGAAGGGCTCAAGGGATACGTTGTGGGCCGGATGACCAAGAGTCGTCGCGGCAAGATATACATCGACGACGAAGGCTGGGGCCCCGACGCTGGCTCAATTGTGTATGGGTACCGGGTTCCTTTCAACGGAATCCACGTTTTCATCGGCCGGATCGGTGAGCCGGGTCCTGAGCCGGACAACTGCACCGACTTCATCGAGACGGCTCAGCGTGCGAAACCCGCCCATGCTCAACCCATCATGAAGCGTGCCTTCGTGGGTTGCATCCATGGAGGAGAACTTTTTGAGGGATTTATTGATGGCAGTGAGACGGCCATCCACTCCGATGGTGATTCGTCCACTGGTGAGACAGATTCGTTGTATCAACTACAAGATGGTAGGCTTGGGGGCTGTTCTGATGGTAGCAGTATTCCGGACACCTTTGAGCCGCCAAGATGGGTAGGGGTGTTCATGCCGGCACTCGGCCGGTCGAGAACTCTCTGTTGCGGCGGCAATGACGTCCGGGTCGAGGAAGGCGGCGAGCGAGGCCACAATGCACCCGCAAGCTCGAGTCTTCTTTGGATCTCATGGATAAGCTGACGGCCCTGTTAACCGCCACCGTTATTCCTGCAAATCAAGAGGAACGTGATGCGGAGGTGGCACAGGTGCATGAGGAAATAGCTCGGGCCAAGGAGGCCTTAGTAGCGAAGGACACGGGTTGGGCTTGAGCGGGCAGCTTTAGATGCACGGGCCCAACAGCTCGGTCGAGGCTTTCCGACTACGATGAACCTAAACGCGTCCTAACGAGGTGATGAGGAGGAGACACGGAAAACTCAATCCCGTTTGCCTCCGGTTTATGATCCTCGAGCCTTTTACCACACCGGAGCCGGCCCTAGTAACCCACCGAAGCAAATCAGTTCATAACACACGGACGGGGGGACCGGTTCAGCCTCGGGTGATGGCACCTCCTCATGGGAATATGGCCCCGCCCCACTACGTACCAACACCACCGGGTCATTTTTCTAACCCCATGGAGAACCTGATCGCAACATCAGCACGTTTGGCGGCTCTTCCAGTGGACGGCGACGATCCAACAGCGGTGGAGACGCGAAGGATCAGAGAACTCATCCAAATGGCTCTGGCTCAGCAAGAAGCTTATTCCTATAGCTGAGATAGGATTCATTCGACTCCTCGCCCAAGCCAGAGTCTGAGTTACAACAGGCACACGGAGTCGGAGGCTTTGTAAAGCAATGCTCAGCACCGTAACCAACCCGGCGGTCATAATCCGGTACAGGACCGGATACGTCAGGAGGACGAGCAGGGGCTCAACTGGCGGCTCACCAGACGGCTCATCAAGCTTTCCTGGATTACCCGACGACTTCTGTTGAGGCAGGAGTGGCCACCAGAACCGGCGGTGTTCCTTGTTTGGTGCCGGCTTTACGTAATGTGCGCCTGCCTGAGGATTTCAAGGGACCCTAGAAGGTGCCGAATTATACGGCCGACTTACAGCCTAGGGCATGGATAGAAAGCTATGAGATGGCCATGGAGCTGTTGGAGGTCAGTGACGCGGCAATGGCCAAGTACTTCACCATGATGTTGGATGGAACGGCCCGGACTTGGTTAAAAGGCTTGCCGCCCAATTCCATCGGCTCATGGGCAGAATTGAAGGCCGGTTCATTCGTAACTTCAAAGACACCTACAAGCAGTCCATGTCAATTGTGGATTTAACTAATTGTAAACAAGAGGAGGGTGAATCGCCACTCATTGGGTGCGCCGGGTCAAGGAGATAATACATTAAATGCGACAAGATGGATGCCGCTTTGATCCTCATCTTTGGAGAAAAATTGCCGATTTGTACCAATCTGACAGGTAGGGCGCCTCAAGCGTGATTGTAATGATATGGGTCAGCTGATGGCGGCTCTAGTCAAATACGCCGATTCTGATAATACCGCGGACCCTGCATCTGACGAGGAAAAGGCGGGGAAGGGAAAGAAGAACGGCAATGGAAAGGGCCAGCAACATAACACGACAAATCAAGGAGGCAACAAGCGTAAGCCAATGGTAATCCAGAGTTTGTGGCCAACGCTAATATGCAGGGTAACGATTAGAGACGCAAGGGGAGGCGGCCCCCTCGATCTGGTGGGTCAGGTCCATCTCTTGAGCAACTACTCAATGAACCCTGCCTGAGACACGGTACCCGGGAAAAGCCGGCCACTAACTTATGGAAGGATTGCGCGATCATGAAGGCTTTCAAGAATTCCAACATATTCGACGGCAATCATGGGTCGGGTGACGGCTAATGTCCTGGCGGCTTTCATGGCCCGGGTGGCGGTTCAAATTCCGGCTTTCAGGGAAATCAAGGTGGCTATAATCACCAGCAGTCTGGTCAGGGAGGTCGGCTACATGATCAGTTATCAAAGCAATCCAAAGCATCTGAATAGTGGACAGTATCATGTGTTCACCACTAGCTTATGCAAGCGGGACCATAAGCTTCATGAAAGGGTTGTGAATGTTGTTGAGCCAGCGGTTCCCCGTTATTTAAGGTGGTAAGAGCAGCCTATTGTATGGAGTAGAGAGGACCACCCTCCCCGGGTTGACAATCCGGGTCAGTTAGCCTTCGTGGTCGCACCACAAGTCGGTGGATATAAGTTTACTAAGGTGCTCATGGATGGAGGCAGCAGCATCAACATCCTCTATTATGAGACCTTTCGGCGCATGGGGCTGACTGACAAAAATATGAAAACATCCAACACCGTTTTCCATGGAGTGGTACCTGGTAAATCAGCGTACCCAGTTGGAAAGATTGAGCTGGAGGTGGAGACGGATATGATTCTAGGGCTGAGAAATTAACCTTTGAGGTGGTCAAAATCAAAAGCCCGTATCATGCTCTGTTTGGACGGCCGGCTTACGCCAAGTTCATGGCGCGGCCGTGTTATGTTTACTTACAGCTCAAGATGACGGTTCACAAGGGTACTGTCGGTGTCAAAACCGGCGGATATCGGGTAGGGGGTCCCGAACTGTGCGTCTAGGCGGATGGTAACAGGAGACAAGGGACACGATGTTTTTACCCAGGTTCGGGCCCTCTCGATGGAGGTAATACCCTACTCCTGCTTGATTAATATTGATGATATGGGTAGTACAAGAGTAGATCTACCACGAGATCAAGGAGGCTAAACCCTAGAAGCTAGCCTATGGTATGATTGTTGTTCGTCCTACGGACTAAAACCCTCCGGTTTATATAGACACGGATAGGTTAGGGTTACAGAGTCGGTTACAATGGTAGGAGATCTACATATCCGTATCACCAAGCTTGCCTTCCACGCCAAGGAAAGTCCCATCCGGACACGGGGCGAAGTCTTCAATCTTGTATCTTCATAGTCGAGTCCGGCCAATGGTGATAGTTCGCTATCCGGACACCCCTAATCCAGGACTCCTCGGTAGCCCCGAACCAGGCTTCAATGACGATGAGTCCGGCGCGTTGATTGTCTTCGGCATTGCGAGGCGGGTTCTTCTCCAAATTCCATATACTTGTCGAATAGTGTCAGGCTTCTGATAAATGCTGCGCTCCTTGGCTTCTACGCCCAATAATGGCCATCTTCCACGTGTTTGAATGAATGCGAAAAGCCAGGGTATTTTTACAATTATCCCCCTAGCTGCGTAAATGAGTTGCCTATAAAGGGGCGAGGTTCTAGATCTGAGTCACACCATCCCCCCTTCGCGAGCTTTCATCGGAGCGCCTCTGACCAAAGCCCATTCCATCATGGACGGTCGTGGCTCCTCCTCTCGCGCTCCCAGCCCTCGGCACAGAAGTGGGAGAGATGCTCGATCCGCATAGCGAGCTAGTTATACTCCAAGCCAAGGGATTTCTTCCCCGGCCTTCATGGTTCAGTTCGAGCCGGACTTGTCACCTACAAGGGCGGAAAGCAAGCGGAGAGTGTCCCCGATCCCTCTAAAGGAGAGCGGGTATGCTTCATCTCTTATCTAGTAAGAGGACTCGGATTTCCAATCCATCCGTTTCTCCGGGGGCTCTTGGAGTTCTACGGCCTCCAGTTGCACCACCTTACTCCTGCCTCCATCTTGCACATCGCGGGCTTCGTGGCCCTTTGCGAACTGTTCTTGGGCGTCGAGGCTCATTTCGGGCTGTGGAAGAGAATATTCTGCCTAGTACCCCATTCTCATGAGGGGTCAATATATCAAGTGGGCGGGGCCGAGCTATGGCGCATCGCCGGGACCGGATACCTATCCGGAACCCCAAAGAAGGCGTCCGAAGACTGGCCTTCGGAATGGTTTTACATGGAGGACGTCTCGCTGCCGGATCCTATTCGGATCGGCCTTCCAGAGTTCAGCAATGCTCCTCTGAAGAAGCGCCTAAGATGGCGCCCTCGGAGCCCCCGGAGGGAAAATGACCGGGATGTCCTCTATTTGATGAGCCGAATAAGGTTCTTGGCTCATGCGGATTGACCATGATTGGAGTCATGGCAATCTGCATTATGAGGAGGCAGCCGCTCCAATATAGGGGCCACCCCATGTGGGATTTCAGCGGGGAGGACGATGCCACCCGCCATGGCCCACGAAGGGCGGGATCGGTCACCAGGCCGGTGAAGATCTTGTCTACCACGTATAAAGGGGAGGAGGAGGATTTCCTCCGCGTCAATCCATTGAAGGAGTTTTCTTCGAATAATCCTCGAAGCTGGGTAAGCAAACATCTTTGTGACCTGTCCGATCCATGTTCCCATGGTTAAATATCTCATTTCGTGGTTTCTGCGCAAGAACTGCGCCGGACTATGGAGAAGATACACAGCCCACCCCCACAACCCGAGGTTCCGGATCCTCTTCAGGGTATTCCACCAACTTAGCATCGACAATGGAGTTGATCGACGGGGTATTCCACCAACTTAGCATCGACAATGCTTTGGTTGCCATTACGGCCGATTACCCCGGAATACTTCGACCTCACAATGGCGAGACCGAGGTCCCAATATTCTGATAATGACCCATCCGTGCTTATTTCTTGATCACCGTATACCAATGGCGTTTCGCAGGGGGTACCTTTGAGGTAGGAAGCTGAGCCTGCGGCGGCTGGCCAACAGGGGCAGTATGGCCCCGCAGGCTAAAAAGGAGTGCGGTCCGGATCAAAACTCTGCCGCAACGGTATGGCGTGTCACCATGTTCCTAGGATTGATTCCTGGAAGGCGTACTAACGCTGACGCTCTTTTCAGGAAAAAGTGCGCTCGCCGGACTGAGTCCGGAGAGGTTGCCAATCGGACCTCCGCCGGCCAGGCTCCAAAGCCGGGTCCAGAAGCGGAGGCGAACACGGGGCGTACGTCGGATGCTCCTCCGACAAAGGATGCCGACAGATTGTCCGCCACCAACTCTGAGGTGGAGAGCGCCTTGAATCACAGGCGCCGCCGGACAGTTCTTCGTGACGCATGTTTCTCCCAAGAGGCCTTGAATGCCTTCAATTCGGGAGATGCGCACCTCCGTGCCGCTCAAGATGGTCTAGATAGAGCCACGGAGCAGTATGTAAAGGACATCTGAGTAAGGAAATTTGTGATTATATATGCCAAGAGTCTCTTGAGACTTAAAATAGTTAGAATAACTGATTTAAGGATCATTTGTTATCTGAGGATCTTACAAAAAGAATACCCGATTGTCGGGGAGCTTGAAGAGTGCAAGGCCCAACTTGAGGCCAAGCACTAGCACATCTGAGGGAGCCACAGAGACCCCCTCTGGTAATATACGCTTCAAAAGATAAATAGTTTATGAAGTGCGGCGGGTGTGTAAATCTGACAAAAACATTGCAGATGGCGCCGGACTAGATCCGGACAAGCAGCAGCTCTTGCACCATCTAAAGGCCGGCGAGAGCGTGCTTATGAGGGTGCGGCAGGAGAAAAATAACCTCCAAGATGCCAACACCAAGCTGGGTGAGGAACTAAAGGATGTTCGTGCCCAGTTGTCTGACTCCGTAAAGGAGAATCGGCCAACCGTCGCGGCATTTTTAGTAAGTGCTTGGCGAACTTTGAAAGAGTTGGCGAGGAAGGCGACTAACATAAACATGTATGTAGGTTTGCTCACAGGTCGTCTGAGGAGGAGATGCCAAGTTCTTGGGTGATCTTCTTCCCGAATTGCGTCGGTACCTGCGAACGAGTCCGGCAGGTGATGAAAGGCATCGGCCAGCCTTGTGGCCATCTATCTCCCTGCCCGAGGGCATTGGGGAGCTGGCGAGAGCGGCTTCAAGAAGCAGCGGCGCTTCCGTCTATGGAAGATATCGGCCTGCCGTCAAAGGCGCCGAGGAGGCTGGGCCATGGTAAAGACGCAGTCGGGCCTGTGGGGCTGATGGGATGGAGATCCTGTAAGCTTAGTGTCTGACCAAGTAGAATTGGCCGCCAAGTATTCCCAACAAGATTGTAAATTAGATAGCCTATTAGATGGCATTGAGGAGGAATACAATGAGTCGGGTTGACTATGTAAAAGTATGACATGAAAAAATGTCTTCTAGCCGGATTGTAGATCGTTTGTCATAAGCGGACCTTTTAAGCCGACCTCGGGACCCAATAGTCCGGGTGTGTCGAATACCTTCGTGGTTATATAAGAACCAGGGTATGCATGGAGACAAGGCGTAGAGGTCATTATTGTTGTATCGAGACAAGTGCCCAACTAGTTATGTTATATTACATGGGTAGTAAGAAACATCTTCCGGGAGAATAGTTACATTAAGGGTTCCTTTCATTTGGGATGCATGCCCTAAAGTGCATGTCAAGGCTGCTATGAAAGCAGAAAATCATCTGGGGCAGATGGGTAAATAATTAAAAATCATCTTTCAGTTCACCGACCGAATATTCCCTTAAGAACGCTTAGCTTCGGCTTCACCCGATCGAGGTACACATCCGGCTGACCCGGCAGTAACAATCACAGAGGTGCTCCCTTTACCACCGAACAATCGGGAACATAGGGGTAAGCATAGGAGCCAGGCAACCCAGCTTGGCCAAAACTTAAGTCATATTGATGCATATAATGGTGAATAGAAAGGTACATGCGGAAGTTTAACGCATGTGTTGGGCATGAAGCCCGTATAAATAAGCACATTAAAGAAGCCCCGAATATAATGAGCAGACGATGCATCAAGTATGTGCGAAAAAAGCGCAAACGAGCCTCGAGAGGCTTCCAGAAGAAGGAGGAGGAAGGAGAGCAATAAAAGACAGCAAAAATAGAAAATGTGGACGGAGGAAGGAGACGAACTTGGAGTCCGGCACTTAGGCGTAGAATCTACGAAGACGGGCTGCGTTCCATGTGTTCGGCTCGAGTCGGTTATCCGATGCGTTCGCAGACGGTATGCTCCGCCGGTCGGGGACCTGGTCGATGATGAAGGGACCTTCCCATTTGGGCTTGAGTTTGTCCTTTTTCTTGTCCGTGGGCGTAGAACTAGTTCGCCAGCGTTATAAGCCTTGGCCCGTGCTTCCTCGCTTTGATATCTTGAGCCTGCTGTTGATAGAATGCGGAGCGAGCTTTTGCCACGTCGCGCTCCTCGTCCAATGCGTCCAAACTGTCACGCCGATCGAGCTCGGCTTCTCTTTCTTCATACATGCGCACGCGAGGTGAGTCATGTATTATGTCGCAGGGCAAGATCGCCTCTGCCGTACACCATAAAGAATGGTGTGAATCTGGTAGTACGATTCGGCGTGGTCCGCAGCCCCAGAGTACGAGTCGAGCTCCTCAACCCGGTCGTGTTAGATTCCTTGAGGGACCGCACTAATGCAGGTTTAATGCCGCTCATGATTAGACCATTTGCTCTTTCGACTTGGCCGTTGGTTTGAGGGTGATAGGCCGAGGCGTGTCGAGCTTGATGCCCATGTTTTTGCACCATAATTTGACCTCATCGGCCGTGAAGTTGGTGCCGTTATCGATGATGATCTTGTGGGGGACACCGTAACGGTGCACTACCCCTGATATGAAGTCTATCACCGGTCCGGATTCGGCCGTTTTAACAGGCTTGGCCTGTATCCATTTGGTGAATTTGTCCACCATGACCAATAAGTATTTTTGCTTGTGGGTTCCTCCCTTAACAGGTCCAACCATGTCAAGCCCCCAGACCGCAAACGGCCAGGTTATGGGTATAGTTTTGAGGGCGGTGGGTGGCATATGGCTTTGGTTAGCAAAAAGCTGGCAACCAACGCATCATTGGACTAAGTCCTGCGCATCTGCCCGGGCCGTCGGCCAATAAAATCCTGTACGGAAGGCCTTGCCTACAAGGGCCCGGGCTGCGGCGTGGTGCCCACCCAGTCCGGCATGAATTTCAGCCAGGAGGTTTCGCCCTTCCTCTTGGAGATACACCTTTGAAGGACTCCGGTGAGTGCTTTTCTTATAAAGCTCTCCTCATGGACTTTATAGGCTTTAGATCGCCGTACTATGCAGCGAGCCTCATTTTGGTCTTCGGGGAGTTCCTGCCTAGTTAAGTAGGCTAGGAATGGTTCCGTCCACGGGGCGATAACCGCCATTATTTCGTGGGCGGAGGGTTTTATCTCGGTGGCAAAGCCTCCGATTGTGTCAGAGTGTTCGGCGTCAGGCGGTGTGGTTGGGTTCGGATTGTTATTTAGGACTCCCTTCCCATAATGCGGATGGCTTGAACAGCCGTTCGAGAAAAGATATTGGGTGGGGCGGCATCGCGTTTTGCACCGATGCGTGCCAATATATCCGCCGCCTGGTTGTTATCGGGCTATATGATGATATTGAGCCCTTGAACCGTCTTGATATTTTTAGGACCGCATTGCGGTATGCTGCCATTTTCGGATCTTTGGCATCAAAGTCTCCGTTTATTTGAGATATTGCAAGGTTTGAATCCCCGCGCGCCTCTAGGCGTTGAATGCCCATGGAGACTACCATCCGGAGGCGTGCGAGAAAGGGCCTCGTATTCGGCTGCGTTGTTGGAGTCCGTATACATTATCTCGAAGGGCGTATTGGACTGTGTCCCGGTTGGGGATGTCGGGGCGGCCTTGACCCGAACCGACCAACATTTTGGAGCCGTCAAAGTGCATGATCCAATTGGAGTATGCGCTGTACTCTTTAGGGAGTTCGACAGATCCATTCAGCCACGAAGTCGGCCAAAACCTGCGACTTAATAGCTAAATGCCGTAAACATAAGTTATGTCGAATGGAAGGAGCTCTATGGCCCATTTAGCAATCCGCCTGTCGCGTCGCGGTTGTTTATAATGTCGTTAAGAGGTACTTCGGAGGCTACCGTTATCGAACACTCTTGAAAGTAGTGTCACAGCTTCCGGGATGCCATGAACACCGCGTATGCTATTGAAAGTGCGTTATATCGACTAGAGGGGGGGTGAATAGGCGATTTTTATGAATTCTTCAATGAGGAATTTGCCGGTGAGGAAATTCCTAAGTGAAGAACTACTTGACGTGAATAAGTACTCGAAGTAAGCATAAGAGAATGCGGACATGGTCATCATTGATGAAATGAAGACAATCAAAGAGTACGAAAGCGTAAACACAAGATAGTACAAGATGAAGACAAAGCGGTGAAGAAATTGAACTGAGGAAATTGAGAAAGTCTTGATCAAAGTCTTCAAACACAGATATGAATGAACACTCAACACAAGAATGAGGAAATGAAAGAGTTGAGGAAATAGAACGATTAGGTTGGTGAAGACAATGATTTGGTAGACCAGGTTCCAAGCTATGTCTCGGTTATGCGTCACGGTTGGAAGCGGCTGAGTATTTAAACTCGAGGACACGATCCGGACACCCGATCGGCTGAGCACGCAGCTCAGGACACCAAGTCCTCACCGTATTCTCCTTGAACTAAGGTCACACGGACCTCGTCCAATCACTCGTGGTAAGTCTTGAGCGACTTCCAAACCTTCACAGACTTGGTCACTCGGCGATCCACAATTCCTCTTGGATGCTCTAGACCATGACGCCTAACCGTCTGGAAGAAGCACAGTCTTCAAAGGTAACAAGCGTCAGATCCACGCAGGATCAATCTCTTCAGTGATGCTCAATCACTTTGGGTTTGTAGGGGTTTGGTTTTTGGGTTTTTCCTCACTCGATGGGTTGCTCTCAAATGACAAGTGTCAAGTTCTCTCGGAGCAGCCAACCAGCTAGTGGTTGTAGGGGGCGGCTATTTATAGCCTAGGGAGCAGCCCGACATGATAAGACATAAATGCCCTTCAATGATATGACCGTTAGGTGGATAAGATATTTTGGGACAGGTGGCGCTGACAGCAGTGATCGGAAATTTGAATCTCAAATTCCTCGGGGCTATCATGTTCCTCATTGTGTAGGCAATCCGCCTTTGGCGAATTCCTAACTCCTCGGTCGAGAACAAATTCCTCGGCGACCGGAAGAACTTCGTCTCACATCCTTTGAAGAAATTGACTGGACTGTGTGAGATTTCCAAAGGCTTCACTCGAAGGGATTGGTAGGTGTAGGATTTTGAGTTGAGCATCACATGGAAATTTTTCCTTAGTATTTCCTCGACCCCTTTAACAGTACGGTGTTTCCTATGACTCAAGAAAGAGAAAACAAAACTACGAAAACAAAAGTCTTAACGCTTCATGTTCCTCAAATGAATACCAAGTATTCAAGGTCACACCAATTTCTTCACTTTCAAAGTCTTCAGAAAGTCTTCAGAATATCAAAGTCTTCAGTCGAAGAACTTCATATTTAGGGGTCGACTTTCTCTGTAAAGATCAAACTCCTCATAGAATTATAGACCTGTGTACACTCATAAACACATTAGTCCCTTAACCTATAAGTCTTCAATACACCAAAATCACTAAGGGGCACTAGATAAACACAATCTCCCCCTTTTTGGTGATTGATGACAATATAGGTAAAGTTTTCAACGAGGATAAACATATGAAGTGTAAGTACCGATATTGAGGAATTTGATTGCAAGATATAGAAGAACTCCCCCTGAAGATGTGCATAGTGAGGAATTTGCTTTTGAGGCAATGCACATTTGAAGAGTTGAATCATGGAGATCTCCCCCTATATCTTGTAATTCATACACGCATTTGACATATAATATGAAGAAATTTGAAATGCATGATGAAATATGGTGCTTGATGAAATTCAGCATGCGTGCAATAACATTAATGAGGAACAAGCATGCAAAATAACGCATCAAGAGTATCAGAGCATAGTGCATCAAAAGTATCAAAGCACCATCGGGTTTAAGATTACAACTCGATCCAATAAAAGTTTAGGAAGAGCGAGAGTTGTAACTTAACAAAAATTTCCCATATAATAGACCCGCTTGAAGACTAACTCACATTTCTCCCCTTTGTCATCAAATGACCAAAAGGATCGGCCGAGGACTAATGCCCTAAAGAATTTCAAGTTGATGAAGGAGCGCTTGGCGTTGTTGAGGTCGGTTGTCGTAGTAGGGCCTGCCGCAGTGTCGTCCAAGTCTTCATTTTCATCAGTGTCTCGCGATGAAGAATAGGAGCTGGCCACCAAGGAAGGAACTTTGACCTTCTTGTATTTCTTCGGAGGAGGTGCAGACCAGTCAAATTCTTCCTTGAGACCCATTGTCTTCAGTTCTTCCGCGCTGTAGACATTTGAAAGAACAGCCCAGGTGCGTTTGAAGGTTTCATGGAGGTAGTAGTGGTTTTTCTTCACTGCATTGTGTGTAGAGGTCATGTTGTGAAGAATTGAACCAAACTGACGCTTGACCCATTTATGATTGCGATCAACCTTCCGATGAAGACCGAGGAGTAACTCATGATCAGTCATCACCACAGGTCTTGTGGCTTGAGCACTTTGCTTATTTGAGGTATTTCTTGGCGAGTCATGTGTGGCAGAGTCATCATTGGTGGAGTAGGATGCAGCTTTGCGAAACTAACCATCCAATGGATGAATGCCTTCATCGATCACAGCAGTAGCCTTGCCCTTGTCATCAGCTGAGGTAAATGTCCGTTTGAGGACTACAATCGGGGGCAAGTAGCTACAGTGGTTCAGAGTATCAGCCTTGTAATTGAGTGAAGACCTTGTCCTGATGAATCTCATAATCCACGGTGCATAAGGCTTCAGCTCAAAAGGTGACATAGCAATGTTTGCCAGAGTCCTCATGAAGAAATCATGGAAGTTGGCCAGACGCCATGAATGATATTGAAAAGCATATTCTTCATGATGCCAACGACTTCTTCATCATTTGAGTCGTGGCCTTTGATAGGACTCATTGTCTTCGTCGAATCCGATGAGCGATCGAGGCACATACAATAACTCCTTGACGAGGAATTTGGTTCTTGGGGCCTGCCCTGGCTTCAAAGGCTTCATCAGCATTTGCATATAGTGATTTGAAAGCTCAGGTTCATTGTAGATACAACGAGCACCATCAAGTGGAGGACTGAGCGGTAGGGCACGAAGAAATTCGATTCTTTGGTGCCTTGTAGTGAGTGTTCTCGGACATCGATCTAACACCCATGAGTTCACATCTTGGCGTCTCCGGTGATGTGCAGCGTCGCATAGAATTGAAGAATGAGTTCTTCATTCCAATCACGAGATATTAGTGCAGAAATTGAAGTCACGCATCGTGAAGAACAACGAGGACTGGCTCGAGCTGGCAGAGATTCCATGTCCACATGAGGAATATGTGCATGATCGAAGACTTTGTCTTTGTTGAACAACACCGAGGAATAGAAATTGGCTTGTTGGCAGTCGAGCGCCTCTTCCTTATGCGAGCAGAATCATATGGATTGTAATCAGTGAAGAATACGTGCTCGTCGAAGAAATCTTCAGCCTTGAACTTTTGCTTTGTTGAGAAGGGATTCTTTAGCTTTGGCAGTTGAGTGTCAGTGAGTTGCATCACGACCTCTGGAATCGCAATCTCAGGTTCTTGGTGAGGAATTTCTAGTTCCTCTACATGTGCGATCGAGGATCAGCAGCAGCAGGTTCATCAGCGCTAGTGGCTGGAATTTCTTCATGTACAGATGAAGTGGGATGAGTTTCTTCAGAGCCCATTTGTACTATTGGAGCAGGGGACTGAGGAATTTGTTGGATTGGGGTGAAGAGTGGGGAATTTGGATGCTGACTCTTGGTATAAAACCCCGGCTCTTGGTCCCTTTACAGCGGACGCCGGGTTGTTGGGTGGAGGAATTACCCTCTGTGATTTGGAGCATCAACACTACACCTAACGGATCTACGGGTTATACACCTTTCTTCATGGTGTACGGAGGAGGCGATCCCGCCAAGTGATATCCATCATGACTTCGCCCGTGTGGCGGCTTACGTTGAAGGCGACAATGAACAAGCTCGTCGGGATGCACTTGACTTCTTTGGATGAAGAGCGAGACTTGGCAATAGCCCGCTCGGCAATTTACCAGCAAGACCTGCGCCGCTACCACAGCCGCCGGGTTAGGTCCAGAACCTTTCAGGAAGGCGATTTGGTGCTCCGGCTCATCCAGGATCAATCCGATATGCACAAGCTATCTCCCCCTTGGGAAGGGCCTTTTGTGGTCAGCAAGAACCTGAACAACGGGTCATATTACCTCATCGATGTTCAAGAACACAAAGATTCACGTAAGTCAGAGGAGGAGACCCGTCGGCCGTGGAATATCGCTCATCTTCAGCCTTACTATACTTGAGCCACCGGCTCTCAGGATGTACATATATTTTGAAATGTATATATTAGAAAAGCAATAAAGCAGGACCTCTGTCCTTTTCATCCTCAAATGTTTACATGTCTTCCTTATTATTTTGAGATAACCAATAGGGAGCGGGTCATATTTGAATCCGGCTTTCCCTCCGGTGCGGCTTATGATCATATCTGAATCTAGCCATG
This sequence comes from Aegilops bicornis, assembly GCA_021605145.1. NCBI lineage: Eukaryota > Viridiplantae > Streptophyta > Magnoliopsida > Poales > Poaceae > Aegilops > Aegilops bicornis. The sequence goes on along the minus strand of CM038675.1, from coordinate 550,939,781 downwards.
GTCACTAGGGGGCTTCCTGTTCAAACATAGGTCGTATTCAAACCAAAGAGAACATAGTTGTCAATACCCTCTTGATCGGCATACTGCCAAACCCACTAGGGGGCTTCTTGATCATATCCGAAGCATAGCTTAACCCCTTTGGGTCTGACGTGGATCATATTCGAATCAGCGTCATTAAACAACTCTTATGGTCACTTGGGGGCTTCTTGTTCAAACATAGGTCGTATTCAAACCAAAGAGAACATAGCTGTCGATACCCACTTGATCGGAATCGCCAGAGCCTCTGGTGGCTATATGATCGTATCCGAATCTTAGCTTAACCCCTTTGGAACGGTTTACTGATCGTATTCGAATCAGAAGCCTTTGAATTTTGTCTATCAATCATAGAACTTTGCGAATCACAATTGTTTGATGGTTTGTGTATCTTTTTTCTGAAAGCATTTATGAGGATCAAAAAAATTACCCTCATTATTCGAGTCGCACAAACCGGTAAGGTAATCAAAGGATCAATGGTATGCTGTTGCGGTTATGTCTTAAAATATAAAATTGAGAATCGGCTTTTTCTAATTTTTTGATTCATACTCCGGGTTATCTGTAAATCATATAACTCGCCATGCGGTAAACCGCCAAGGGACTTGTGTTTTTTTTCTGTATGCAGGGCAACTAAAGGAGAAGATCAATGTAAACCGGAAGAATATAACGACGTCGGCTTAAACAAGTATTGAGCACCTCAAACATGCGCGATGCCACGACAAAATCAAGTTTTTCTTCTATCCTATTACAAGACTCCCCGAGTCTGAATAAGGAATCATTGTTTGTACAAGGCAGAAAAATAAGACGTCCGATGGATCATTCATTTTGTTGGCCTGAATCTGCCGGGTCATCCCTTTCGGCTCCTCTGTCAGCTGCCTTGTCCTGGAAGGTTGATGATGACCAGTAAATGCCACTCAAAGCTTCAAATTCAGCCTCATCATCAATTAACCTGGCCGGATCGACTTCGGGGGCGAAGGTATGCTTACGAATTGGAGGATTCAAGCTGACATCATCATAATGTGGCGTGGCGATCCTCTGATTATGGCTGTCATAACCCGGCTGGTACTTGGTGAGATCCGTATCATTCCCGATCAGAGTGGCCACAGGGCGTATTTCTTTCACGCAGGCGGTGAAATCCTTCTCCTCAAAGGGGGTGCCATCCTCCTTAAAGCTTGGATATCTAAGAGAGATGTCGGCCGGGTCCAGCTCTGGTAACCATGCCTTAGCCCGGCTTAAGGCGGCTATGGCTCCGGCTCTTGCAGAAGCACGCCTTAATTCTTTGACCCGTTGCGGAAGCACAACAAGTCGCTTCAGCATGTCAGCCAGGCGAGTGGGCACATCATTTGACAAAGCCACAACAGCTAAAGCGCGTTGTGACCCGGTGTACAATTGTTCCAGCAATGTGTAAACCGCCTTCAGCTTTGTTAACATATTCTGGTTCAGATTGGAGCTCCTGAGGCCGGAGATGACAGACAAAATACTTGTCAACAACAGATTTACAGTATTTAAACGCTTACCAAAGCTGGCTGAGGTCATCTGAGATATATGGCGTTTTAAGCCAGTTAACTCAGCCGTTGTGTCTGCGAGAGCCGGTTTTGCTTTCTCGACCTGGGTGACCAAGGAGGCTTTTTCAGCAGCCCATGCCTTTTTATCAGTTGCAAAGCTTTTCTTCAGTTTCTCCTGCTCAGACACGCTGAACTCAAATTTGGAGTTGGCCTTTTGGATTTCAGTTTCTTGCACTGCCAGGCGACTCTTCAAATCAGCAATCTCCGACTCAAATTGACTTATGGTGGCCTGAATCAAGCCGGACTACAGTCAGCATTGTTATAATATTAAGATAAGTCCCAAGCACTTTGCAAGAAAAGGTACTTGACACTTGGGGGCTAATGTATGCTGAAGCACTCTAAATTACTGTGGGGGTTCATGAAAATTAAGTCCCAAGCACTTTGCAAGCAAATGATACTTGGCACTTGGGGGCTAATGCATATTGCAGTTAAAAGTATTATACGACGCCGGTTCAAATATCTTCTTTTCAAGTCGGTCTTCGATTGTTACAACATAAGCCGGGTGTCTAACAAGCAGTGCTAAGCAGATTCTAAGTCTACATCATATTCTTTCTCATAAGCAATAGACTTGGGGGCTGGTACAGTAAGGAGGAATAAGGAATATCAACAAGAGTTATACCTCAGATTTTGATGGATTTGCTTCACCATATCAACTTCCAGATCATGGCTGTTGTGCACTTGACTTATATAGCCAGAAACAATGTCTCCAATGCTGAGATGAGTGTAATCAGTGACGTCCAGCTTGGCTTTTCGGTGCTCTGAAAGTTCTTCCTTGGCAGAACACTTAGCAAGAATAGTGGGTCTTCCCGGTTCAACAAACTGAGTCTTAAGAATCTCAACTTCCGGATCATCTGTTCTTACCGGGCTGGGAACCTCCGGGTTATCAGAACTGTTAAGATGCATTCGAGTGCATCGAGAGGTTGGAGCTGGAATGTCATGGGCCGGTTCAGGTGGCGGTTCATGTGAGGGGTCTCAGGAACGGTTGTTCCGACCTCCGGGTCAGTCATAACTGGCTCTTTGGCCGGCTTGTTTTTCTTTGCCCTTTTGCTGGGCTTCACTTGTATGATGTGTGCAAAACAGAAAGGTTAAGTGCAAAGACATGAGTAAGATAAGCATGAAAATGAATACATTGACATTACCCTAGAGCAGTCTTGAAAGCCGGCATGTTGGATTGCATAGATTCGCCGAAAAAAGGTGAAGTATCCTGATAGTTTGAGTCAGATGAATTGAGGGGTTGACGAATGAAACCCGCAAAAGGAAAAAAGGAACATAATTCGGAGATAACCTCAGCCCGGCGCTTCCTTGTCACATCAGATAAGCCGGAGGAGAGTTCCGCGTCTTTGCTGGTCCGGGTCTGCCTCCGGCTCTCATGAGCCTGTTGCTTCAAAAGAAATTGAGGATCTTGGTGAGCTAAAGGATGTGAAAATCTTACTTTCCGGCTCACTCTTCGGACTTTCTGCCTTGGCAAAGGCTCGGAGTCGGAGGAAATTATAGTTACCTCTTCCTCAACTGCTTGGCTATTTTCCGTATACCCCTGAAGGAAATTATTGTCAATAAAATGATGGTAAAGGAATCAGGGGAGTTAAGGATTACCTCTTCTTCATCGTCAGAGAGTCATCTAGTTTGAGCAAATCTGAAGCACTTGGCTTCTTCTTCCTCTAAGATCCAACTTTGGCGGTTTTCCTTGCGGCTCTCTTGGCTGCTCTGGCATGTTTGGCAGCTTCATGGTCATATTTGACCTTCCAGAAGTCATCCTTTGCCTGTGAATAATGAGAAAAGGTTATGAGTAAAAGCAAGGCATTCCACAAAAAAGAGTAAAATTCTTAGATTGTTAACTTACTGCACGAGCCGGATTATTCTTGCAGAAGGGAAGTAAGCCGAAGGTGTTACTGACCACTGAGCCTTTGTCGGAGTAATGGGCCACGGGTAGGCAAAACCGAGCCCCTGGACCTTTCAAAACATCGGGGCAGACTGCGCCCCTCAAGACCCCAAGACGAAGAGCCGCCTTCTAAGAGTCGGCGACGGAGCCGCTGATTGCCCCTCCCAGCCGAGTCCCAGAGACGGCCTCAAGATGATCCGACTCCCAGCCGGCGACTTTCGGTGAAGCCGGCCACGGGGAGTCGGCCCGCGACTCCAACCACCTCCTGCCTGTGCGACTACGAGCGGGATGGGATAAAGCCGCCTCGCGGCCCATCCCTGCCCCGCTCATAAAGGGCAGGCATGGCCACAGAGCGCCGTACTGACGGAGATCTCCGTCCGGCGCGGCACTGTTGCCACGCTGCCACGACATCGACCACGTGGGCAGATCCTCGTACCCACGATGGCATGTCTGCATGCGACCCGAAGGGCGGGGACCCGCTTTGTCGGCGGGAGTACAAAAGACGGCAAGAGCATCACAAGACAGACCCACTGGGATTCGGCCTCCGAGAGTCGGCCGGCCCCTCCCACGGGCTCCATGCGCAATAAACCAGACAAGACAGGGAATGGCAACAGTGATCGCCCGCCAGGCGGCGGCACTGTTGCCATGACCTCATGACCAAGCTCGCGTCATTAGAAGCACGGCTACAGTAACCCGCAGCCGGCAAGACCCGCCACATGGCGGACAAGGGCTGTCGGCCCCATGCTTTGGACCGTCGGCGGGGCCCACTAGTCGGCGGGCCCCGAAATAGGCGTGAAGACTGACGACTTAAGAGACTGACGGCTGGGACCCAGCGCCAGCCGGATTACATTGTACCCCGGGTAGGCCTATATAAACCCCCCGGGGCACCCATGCAAAGGGTTGGAACCTAGTAGTTTGACACACACATAGAGGGAACAGAGGAGCTAGCCGTACCCTTCTCCTTCCTCATCCCGAACAGCTCAAGGAGCAACCTTGTACTCACTTCGCCATAGTGATCATGCGGAGACCCCGCAGAGCAGCAGTAGGTGTGTTATCTCCCCGGAGAGCCCCGAAGCTGGGTAAGATTCGCCGGCGTGCATGCCTTCGCCTCATCCCGTTTCCAGGCACCGGCGACGTTCTACTCGCCCCCTCCATGATAAGCCATCCTATGGCATATGTCGCACCCAACCCCCGACATTTGGCGCCCACCGTGGGGCTAGGTGCACCGTCGTCCGGAGACCTGCTCTGGATGGGAACCCGCTTCCTCCCTGGCAAGTGCAGCCAGCCCGGCATGCCAGACAGAGTCTGCGCTGACGCGCTGCATGGCGCTGAGGTCGCCTGCGCGGCGAGCTGCCTCGCCAAACTTGTCGGCGAGGTTCGCCTCTCCGACGAGCCTGCATCCGACGCAGGCACGGACGGCCCCGAGAGCCTCCTCACGGGCCTCCTCGAGCAGCTCCACGTCGCTGGCGAGCCCACCGCCGACCTGGAGTCCGTAGGCTCCACCGACCCGATGCTGGTCGATTCCGACACCGCGTCGCTCGACGCGTTCCCCACCAACGTGGTGGTCTACAATGAGCCGCTCCCTCACGCGGAGAGCGGCGGAAGCATCGTCACGGAGGTGCTCGTCATCGGTCACAACGAGCCTTCCGTTGAGGGAGCTCAGGACCCTCTCGACGCGGTTCTGCAAGACCTGACCGCGCCCATTTCGGAAGATGCTGAAGGTGCTGGAGGCACGCCGCCTTCAGCTCCTCGTAGGCGCGAAGAAGCTGGCAACCATGAGACGCTTGTCAGAAGCCTACCAACGCGAGATGGATCGCGCCGTGGATGGCTCGCCGGCTCCGACTGGGCCTAGCCGCCTGGCGGCGCTAAAGCGGCAGCGGCGTAGCCATCGCCAACCTGTTCGGGGCAAATCGCCCCGTGTACGCCACGCCCGCGGAGAACATCCACGCCGCCCAGGCGGCGGCGGACGAGCTGGATAACTTCGAGGGCAAGGAGTGCCGCCTGATGACGGAGTGAGTCGGCAACTCCTCGGCAAGCGCCTGCGCGCAAGAAGCCGGCTGCCGCACGGAGGCACCGCGGCGACAACACGGCGACCTGCCTCCCCGCCAAGATCAAAGCGCGGCGTCTCGGGCGCCTTGGCGGCGTCCGTGGAAGAAAAAAACAAGGATCCGGCTGTCAGCCATAGCGGACTCCACATCTCCATCGAAGCGGACGAAGATGACCGACGAGAAGCGATGGAAGCGGCGGGGCGACTATCTGCCTCCTCCTCCCCTTGAAAAGCGAGTCTCCCGCCACCCGTCGAGCATCCGACTCTCGGCGACCGCCTTTGGTCGCCGAGAGAAGTCGAGAAAACAACGCCCGCCACCGGATCGGCGACTCCACCGATCCTGGCGGCTGGAAGAAGAAGACGAAGTTGGGCCCGCCTGTTTGGACCTCGCATCCGAGGCAGGCCCTTCCCGGAGGATTCACACTCCCCCAAGATACACCCAAAGTACACCGGCTGTGAAGCGGAGGACTGGCTAGTGGACTACGCCACGGCCGTTAGCATAGCGATGACGGCAACAAAAGCGCGATGCCGTAAAGTATGTTCCCCTCATGCTCCGAGGCACGGCGGGACATGGTTGAACAGCTTGAAGCCCCGCAGCATCAACAACTGGGTCGACGTCACCGAGGCCTTCGTCCGCAACTTCACGAGCACATACAAGCGACCTCCCAAGCCTCGCCAACTTTCCTTGTGCGTGCAAGGCCCCAACGAGTCCACTCGATACTACCTCACCTTGTTGGGCGAGCTCGGAACTCCTGCGAGGGAGTGCATGAGGTCAGAGCTATCAGTACTTCACCGCCCGGGTGCAGAAGGCACCCTCCTCAAGCACAAGCTCGCTGCGGCGAGCAGAGACCCTCGACGAGCCGCTGATCATAGCAGACAAAGTACGCATGACCGACTCCTCCATGAAGTCGGATATCGAAGTCGATCTTGGCTGAAAGGTGCCTCCTCGGGCTCCCGAGAACTCCGTGGCGACACCGGTCGGCGACAAAGAGAATGATCACAAGCGCAAGGCCCGCAGCCGGCTTCCAACAGCGGCGGTGGCGGCGATCGAACCGACCAGGCGGAGGGGCAGCCTCACCTTAGCGGCAGAAAGGCGGCAAGTCCAACTGGTTGCCAGCCTTCTCTTACGAGCAGACTCTAGATGGACCCTGCAAGTTCCATAGCGGCGTGAAGCCGTCAAACCACACCACCCGGCGTGCCACTGGCTCACCAGGATCGCCAAGGGAGACGGCCTCATCCCTCCCACGCCTGCTGGGGCGCCGCCTCCACCACCGCCCAATGAAATTTGTCGAGCCGATCGGCCTTGATACAAAGGCAGTACCCGGAAGAGCATGGAGCCTATGTAGTGTTCACCGGTGTGGCCGGCGATCGCCCTTGACGGTAGCTTGACAAGAAGTGAATGCGGTTAGCATCGGACACGCGAAATTCATGCCTTTGGTCAGAAGCCTATCGGTTGGGCCGGGCTGATCACCCGGAAGGTGATGTCGAATCCGGGCTCCATACGCCTGGTCTTGGGAGCTACCCTTGTCGCGGATAGGCGGGCGCTTCGCTTCTCATGAAGTGCCGATAGGCGGAAGCGGCAACATCAACATCCTGTACAAGGATACAATGGAGAAGTTAGGAATCAAGCAAAGACAGCGACTTGGAACAGGCGGATTTGCGTTCCACGGAATTGTACCCGGCCTTTCCCTGCTCACCGATCGGCAAGATCTGATAGGCGTCCTCTTTGGGGACAAAGATCACTTTGTCGAGAGCGATCTGGTTCGAAGTGGTGGACCTCGAAAGCCCAGACCATGCTGCTTGGCCGACCTGCTGCAGCCAAGTTCATGGCTGATCCCCCACTACGCCTACCTCAAGATGAAGATGCCGAGTACCAAGGGGATTCTGACCGTGTGGCGACTACTGTAAAGTCGCTGTCTGCTTGAAAGCGGTCGGCTGGCCGAGTCCCCCGTGATCGCATGGTGAGAAGCGGCTTCTTGATCGGGTTGTGGCAATGGTTGGCAAGCAGCCGGAGATGTCGTAACCCCAAGGAGTCGAAGGCGAGGGCTCGTTCAAGCCGGCCAAAGAGACCAAGAAGATACCCTTGGACCGGAGCACGGAGAGATATGTTGTCGTGGGGTGCAAACCTTGACAGACAAATAGGAAGGCGAGCTCGTCGATTTCCTCCGTGAGAATCGGGACATTTTCGCATGGTCTCCCAAAGACATGCCGGGTGTACCGACAGAATTCGCTGAGCACAAGTTACATGTCCGATCTGATGTGAAGACCGTCAGGCAGCCCTTCTGCACTGTCGGAAAGAGAAAAGAAGAGTTGTTGGAGAAGAGATAGCCCGGCTCCTTGCAGCTGGTTTCATCATGGAAGTGTTCTTTCGAGTGGTTAGCAAACCCGGTCTTGGTACTAAAGAAGAACAAGCGATGGCGGATGTGTATTGACTACACAAGCTTTGAACAAAGCCTGCCCCAAGGACCCGTTAAACTGCGAGAATTGATCAGGTGATAGACTCCACAGCCCGATGCAAGCTGTTGAGCTTCTTAGATGCATACTCAGGATATCACCAGATCAAGCTAAACCCGGCCGATAGACTGAAGACCGCCTTCATCATGCCGTTTGGAGCCTTCTGCTACCTAACCATGACGTTCGGCTTAAGGAATGCCGGCGCCACCTTTCAGCGTTGCATGCAGAAGTGCCTCCTCAAGCAGCTTGGCAGAAACGCCCACGTTTACGTGGACGACGTGGTGGTGAAGACGGAGAAGCGAGGAACGCTGTTGGAAGACCTCAAGGAGACCTTTGAAAATCTACGCCGATTCAAGATCAAGCTCAACCCGAAGAAGTGCGTCTTGGAGTACCCGGTAAGCCAGCTCCTTGGTTTCTGGTCTCTGAGCAGCGGCATAGAGTGCAACCCGTGAAGATCAAAGGCAATCGAAAGGATGGAAGTACCCGCCGACCGCTAGATGTGCAAAAGTTCACCGGCTGTTTGGCGTCCATCACCGATCATCGGCCGAAATTTGGGTGAGAAAGCTCTTCCTCTGTACCAGCTCATGAAGAAGACCACCTTCCTCGAATGGAACTCCAAGGCGGATGAAGCTTTTCTCCAATTGAAGAAAATGCTGATTACTCCCCCGGTGCTGGCGGCTCCGACTCCAAAGGAGCCTATGCTCCTGTATATTGCCGCCACCTGCGAGGTAGTTAACCTGATCATTATAGTTGAGCATAAGGAGGAAGGCAAAGGCGCTACCTGTCCGAGACGGTATATTACTGAGCGAAATCTTGTCGACCTCCAAGCGAGAACTACCCCACTACCCGAGAAAGATGTGTTACTGGCGTGCACTTTGCCGCTAAGAAGTTGAAGCCTTACTTTCAAGAGCATCCAATCACCGTGGCTTGCACGGCCCCCACTAGCGAAGATCATCGGAAGCCGAGATGCTTCGGCCGAGTAGCCAAATGGGCCATAGAGTTGGCCCCTACACCATCTATTACCAGCCCGCACCGCCATCAAGTCACAAGCAGCGGCCGACTTCCTCGTCGACTAGGCGAGACCCGATACCTGCCGCGGCGCCCGAGCTCCACCCATTGGCGGATGCACTTTGATGGCTCCAAGATGCGCACCGGCTTGGGAGCCGGCGTGGTCCTCACTTCCCCCAAAGGTGACAAGCTCAAGTACGCACTGCAGATCCATTTCGCCGCCTCCAACAACGTCACCGAATACGAGGCGCTCATTCACGGGCTCTGGCTTGCCAAAGAGCTTGGCATTCGCCGGATCCTGTGTTATGGCGACTCCGACTTGGTGGTCCAGCAGTCATCTGGCGACTGGGACGCCAAAGATGCAAACATGGTGAGCTACCATTACAGTGCAGCGGCTGAGTGGATATTTCGAGAGTGCGAGTTCCTCCACGTGCCAGAAAGCGACAACGACCAAGCGAATACCACAGCAAGAATCGGCTCCACCCGCCCGAGCAATACCATCCGGCGTAAGCCCTTGGCGCCTCCTCAAGCCATCATCAAGCCGTCACGAGTCGAGACTCCATTTTGTGCCGGCTCCCCACGAAGAAGTCGGATCCGACTCCAAAGCCTCAACAGACGGCACAAGAATTCCGTGACGGCCCCAAGAGCGCTGCGATCAGAAGCTGGCCCGGGGACTGCGGCGACCATTGCGAAGACTCGATTTCGGCCTAGGGACTGCGCCCGATCAGCCGGGGACTTCTTCAACGACAAGTTCTTTGCGGACTCCAACCCGCCGCCTCCCAGCCCGGTAGCCCTCGTCCAAGTAGCGATCTTGGCGATCGAAGAAATAGCGGCACCCTCATGGGCCTGCCCATCTGAAGTTCTTAGTAAGCGGAGAGCTACCAACCGATGAGACCTTGGCTCGACAAGTGCAATGCCGAGCAACGACCTACACTATAGTCCAGCGAGAGAAATTTGGTGGTAGCGAAAGATCATCCTTGGTGTCTACCGGTGACTGCGTCGAGCGAGCAAGGCCAAGCGATTCTCGAAGACATCCATCGAGGCGAGTCACGGCCATCATGCAGCCTCAAGAGCACTCGTCGCCAAAGCCTTCCGACCACGGTTTCTTTTGGCCGACGCCCTAGAAGAGGCCAAGGAATTAGTTCAAAAATGCAAGGGGTGCGGTGTTCCGCTCCAAGCCGTTTCAGTAAACACGCACTCAAGACTATCCCCATTGTGCGGCCCTTTGTTGTTTGGTTCCTGGACATGGTGGGACCATTCAAAACGGCACGAGGCGGCCTAACTCACTTACTTGTCGCGGTGGACAAGTTCACCAAGTGGATAGAAGCAAAACCCATCAAGAAGTTGAATGGTCCTACTGCAGTGACATTTATCGCCGACATCACGACTCGGTAAGGCGTACCACACAGCATCATCATCGACAATGGCACAAATTTTGCCAAAGGCGCCTTGGCTCGTTTCTGCGAGACACAAGGCATCCGACTGGACTTAGCGTTCGTTGCCCATCCATGATCAAGCGGCCAGGTGGAAGCGGCGAACGCCTCATCTGTCGGCATCAAGCCTCATTTGGTCGAACCAACTGGAAGCGTTCGGCGGCTGCTTGAGGAGTTGCCGGCCGTCCTCTGGAGTCTGCGCATAACTCCAAACAAGTCAGCGGCTTCACACCTTTCTTCCTCGTCTCTGATTGCGAAGCCGTCATCCCAACGGATATAGAGTTCGACTCCCGCGAGTCACCATGTACCTTGAAGAGGAAGCGAAGAAGCACGTCCAAAGGCGGCGTCGACCTGCTTTGGAAGAGGGTCATTGTTGGCACTCGGCCGATCCGGCATCTACCGGCGAGACCGCACCGCTACTACAACAAGAAGGTCAAGCCAACATCATTCCTAGAGGGCGACCTTGTGCTCCGGCTGATTCAAATGAACAGCCGGCCAAGACAAGCTGTATCGGCGCCGGAAGGCCCATTTATCATCAACAAAGTCTTTGGCAGCGACTCCTACTACTGATCGGCGCTCGAAGCCCGAGCACGCAAGAGGGATGACTCCGGCAAGGAGACGGAACGGCCATGGAATGCGAATCTCCTCCGAAATTTTACAGTTGATGCAGTATGTACCACGCTACCCTTTGTGTCTAAAGTACCAAGACTTCGGGCCCCCCGAGACGAGCTCGGGGACTGCCCGCTTTTGTTATCTGTATGATAAGAATTATGCCTTCGAGTATGTTACTCTTTGTCATGCTATTTGGCACCGGGCTCGACTAGTCGGCCCGGGGACTACCATTTGGGCTATGAAATGCTTCTGCGGTCGGACAAGTAACGTCACGGTGCCCAAGCCGTCTCCTGTCAGAAGCCGCAGCTTGCAGAGCGACTGTTTGGTGGGCAGGAGTAAGGAAGAACGGGCGCCCACACGAAAAAATGGCTAAGGACCCAAAGCATAAACATAGTTTAAATTGGCTTCCAGCCCCATTTTGCAAAAACCGACTCTGAAGTAGTCGGCTTGCCGCTTTCTACCCAACTTGCTTAACGACTCTAAAAAATGGCCAAGTACTTGCCTTCTCAAAAGTAGCCAAGCACTTGACCCAGACGGCGATCCATGAGCAAGCGGTTGCCCGATGAGCAAGGCGGCAACCAAGGGAAGGCGGCAAAGGAAAAAGCCACTAGAGCAATAAGCAAGGAAATTAGAATAATATTTACATAGCTTAGGCCCTTGGCCGAATCTTCGACAGAGGTTCAGAATACACCCCACGGGTGGAATTGTGCGAATTAACAAGTTCTTTTAAAGACTAGCAAAACAAATAAAACAAAGGCGAGACAGCGGCCTAAGAAGCGGCAGATGGGGTTGGAAGGCCGGAGGCGACGGCGGCGTCGAGGCTGGCGGCCGGGGCGGTCTTGCCTTGATCGTCTCCGTGGCGGCCCAGACAGCCTTGGCTTTCGTTCTTTGGAGGCGCGATCGAGCTGAGGCTGGTCGCCTGCTCCGTCTTCTGGCGCCCCCATGTCATCTCCGTCCTCTGCCTCGTCTTCCTCCTCGGCGCTGGAGTCGATCACCTCCGCCGAGTCTTCGTTGTAGCCCGCTCAGGGATGAAGACGCTGGTGTCCGTGTAGTCGGCAATCACCGCCGCACGCTCGACGAGGGCGTCCTCTGCAGCCAGCAACTCCGCATGGGCCTCGGCAAGCAGCGGCCAGCGGTCCAGATCCAGCCACAGATACCACGCCTTGGCGAATTCCGGGGCCAATGAGCTCCGGCCGAGCGCGGAACCCTTCCGAGCCTCAAAGCGGCACGCGACCTCCAGCCAGTCGGCGGTCCGGCTGAGGAAGTCGCAGAATCGGCATGTCCGGCCACGAGCAGCGATCGCTGGCGCCGACAGCTGGCCGGGCGCAGCATCCGATGGGCGACGCGGGCGAGCCTCAATGCTCGAGAGCTGCTCGTCAAGAGTCCGGGGCGTTGGCAGCGATCTCGGCACCACCTCCTTGCGCCCGCGATCAGCCCGCGATAAGCGATTGGCGCTGCGTGTGGCGGGGAAAAAATCTGCCAAGAAGAAGAAGAAGCAAGTCGAGAAAAAAGCGGAGTCGGCTGACCAAGAGTCGGCGACCCAAAAGAAGAAGTAAAAGCAAACTCACCATCAACGATGTCCTCGATTTCATGGAAGCGGAGGTCAACGGCGCTTCCTTAGCCGGTCAGGAGGCGCTTCGCTCTCAAACTTCGGCCGGAGAGCAGCCTCTTTCTTCTCCGCCTCGTCTGCGCCGCCTTAAGCACCTCCCTGCTGCTCACTTGGTGCACGCAGCAGGTCGCTCTGCTGGCGAGCTTGCTGCACTCCTCCTCCTTGGCGCGCAAGGCGGTGTTGGCCGTACCCAGCTGCCACCGAAGAGTGGTGCTGGCCTCTGAAGAATAAAAAGAAGAGGGACGCGAAGTCGTCAGCTAAGAAGGTCGCCAGGAAGATCCGGCCCATTGCTGTGACGATCGCCGAATCTCGGGGACTACTGACTGTGGTGCTGTAACGCCCCAAGAAAGAAGAAAACTCACCTCGGCTCCTTGCCAAGTCGGCAGTCCGCTTGCTCGGCTCCTCGGCGTTGCGGTTGAAGGCGGTGGCGGCGGAGGTTGTGATACTCTGCGACAAGAATTTCAGACAAAGGTAAAAATTTGGAAGTCGGCAAGAATAGAGTTCCGAGCCGCTTTCGGCAGCCCGGCCCGAAACTCGAGGACTACACCGATGGAGTGGCGCTGGCGCGCCTCACCGAGAAGAGCAAGAAAAAGTTCAAAGAAGAAACATACCCATACGGGCGGCTCGCGGCGCCAGTGCGCCTTGGAAGCGATTACTGGATGGCCTCGCCCTCAGCTCGCAGCTTCGCCTAGACGTCCAGGAGCGTCGTGTTCAGCGGGCCTGTGCCACCTCCTCGCACCCACCCAATGGGTGCGGCGCTTGTCCCCTCGGCGTCAGGAATGGCCGAGCTGGCGGCGCCGGTCTCCAAGGGGCGCGGCGCCGAAGTCGCCTTCTCAAGACGGCGTCGCGCTGGCGAGGCGACTTGAAGAAGCATTGCGCCACGGCCTCGTCGTCGGTCGGCGGTAACCTTTGGCCGGAATCCGCCCGGCTGTTTGCCTCGCGCGCTCTCGGACCGCGGTGGAGGCGGCGGGGGTGGCACGGCCGTTCCTCACAGGGAGGCCTCGCCGCCATCCCTCTCGCGACGGGACCTCACCGCCGACTCCCTCTGTCTGCCCCGTGAACTCCGACGGTGGCGGCGCAGAGCTCAGCGGGGTGACGAGCAGCGCCGACTGGAGGTGCACGGCCTCCTCGGCTCGCCTCTTGGCTGCGATGGCGGCTTCGACCTCCTCCAGTTTCTTCTGGGCAGAAGCCGCCGCCTTCCCAGCCTCCGCCTTCTCCAGACGGGCGGCCTCCTCCTCGTCGCGCTTCTCCTGCGCATTCCGCTCCGTCGCCTCCCGGAGGGCGGCCGCAGGATCAATCCGCCGAGTATTGGCGGACGTCTCCGCCGACCCCATGACGGAGGCGTGGCGACCCTCTCTCCAAGGTGAGGGAGCCACGATGAGAAAAAGACATGTAAAGACTTGGACAAGATGGACCAAAAGAAAACAAGACAAAACAAGAAGTACTTACTGGCGGAGACCAGCGGCTTCTTCACTTCCTTCGCGGAAGAGGTTAGCCTTGGCGACCGCCTCTTGTGGAGTACATGTGGCCATCCCTGAATTTCTTCGCCCGGCCGCTGGCAGGCTTAGCCCGGCTCGGCTTCTTGGCGCGCCTCGACCACCCAAGGCGGCGGAGGAACTTCGCGCTGGATGGCCGCTTTCTGTTGGCGGCGGGGGACGACTTCCCTTTCGTCGTCGTCATCAGGCCAGTCGGCAAAGGTTGCCGAAGGCCTGAAGTCGTCGGCCCCTCCTCCTCCCTCGGCGTCGGTCTCCATCGCCGCCACCCCCAAGTCGGGGTCGTCGGCGTCGCTCTCCGCCCGGTCGGGGACGAATTCACGAGCCGGCCTTCTTGCGGCCGAGGAGCTGCATGAGGGATTCTGAATCGGAAAAGACCAAAGAAAATTAGAGCCGGATTAAATTTGAAGAAGGAAATGAGAAGGCAAGAGATGACTTACCACAGGCGGGGGGTTGGCGCGCGAGTACGACTCCTTGCCGAACTGCCATTCCTCCGTGAGGCCGCAGTTCGCCAGGAAGTTCACCGTGTCCACCACCTCCGCGTGGGGCATGTCTTTGGAGCACAGCCGACTGGGGTCGGCGGCGCTCATCCGGATGATCAGATGAGGCCGGCCTTGGAGAGGAAGGACTCGGCGCGCCACGAAGGCGGCCAGCAAGTCGGCCCCAGTCAGGCCCTCCGACTGCGTCATCACGCGGAGCCGCGCGACGGCAGCGCCGCCCGCGGGAGTCAGCGTCCGGGCCCGATGGGACCAGCTGGGGAGTCGCCCCGCCAACTCGCCGGCCACGTAAGGCGGCAAGTTGACCCGATCGCCCTCGGGCGGCGTTCTTAACGATGAAATGCGATGCGCTGCCACATCTTCATCGACTTGATGAGTGGGATGGCAGGGAAGGGGTTCTCCGGCACCGGCCTCCTCATTGCGATGAGCGTGCCGCCTGAGGCCGACGCGGCGGCGTGGGTTCCGAGCTTGGCTTGGAAGAACTCCCCCCACAGCTCGATGGTGGGGAGAATTCCAAGAAAGCCCTCGCATAAGGATGCAAAGGCGGCCAGCAACACCACCGTGTTTGGAGTGAGGTGGTGCGGCTGGAGCCCGTGGAACTCCAGGAACGCGCGGAAGAAGCCGCTCGCCGGCAGCCCTAGCCCGCGCATAAGGTGCAAGCAGAATATGACCCGCTCGCCCTCCTCCGGCGCCGGCGTTATTTCGCCCGCCGGCGTGGAGCGGGTCTGCACTAGGTGGCTGCCGGGGATGCGGCGCGTTTGGCGGAGAAACTCGATGATGTCGTCGTCGACGATGGAGTCGTCCCACACGCCGGAGCGCGCAGCGGGAGGTGCGGCGGCGGAGGAGGAGCTCATCTCCGCGGCGTGGCGTGGTTCGGCACGGCGGAGCAAGGAGGAAGACGAAGCAAGAAGGGGAGGAAGCGAGAGGAAGCAGGGAGAGTGGGTGCGCGTGCGTCGCCGCCCCCTCCTCCCGCCTACTTATAGGCGCCTAGGCTGAGAAGCCGAGGGGGCGGGCGTGGGATTAACTGCGCCCACGTCCCCACGACCCCACGATTTAACCCACGGCGTTACTACGCGCAGTAACGGCGTGGGGAGCCCAACCGCCCGCACGGCCGCAGCGGATCCGCCCGTGCGCCGAGGCGCAGTAGTGGTGGGCCCCGCCTGATGGGCCTGTCTAGTCACGCGCGTGGGCGGGCAGACTGGCCCTGCTGCGTGGCGTCACGTGGCGGGCCCGCAATGGGCAGCTGCCTAGAAGCTTATCAGGCACGCTGCCCGGATCCCGCCACGACCTTCGAAACCTTTGAGGAGCAAGACGGCCTCTGCCGCGGCCGACTCGGCTAGTCGGCTCGAGATAGAGACGGCGAGCCGAGCCAATTCTTCCACTAAAGGGATGAAGCTGTTGAGGTTCCTCGACATGTTGCCCTTGGCGCCTCACCCGGCTCGGGGACTCTTGTCGGAGTAATGGGCCACGGGTAGGCAAACCCGAGCCCCTGGACCTTTCAAAACATCGGGGCAGACTGCGCCCCTCTAGACCCCAAGACGAAGAGCCGCCTTCTGAGAGTCGGCGACGGAGCCGCCGATTGCCCCTCCCAGCCGAGTCCCAGAGACGGCCTCAAGATGAGCCGACTCCCAGCCGGCGACTTCCAGTGAAGCCGGCCACGGGGAGTCGGCCCACGACTCCAACCACCTCCTGCTGTGCGACTCTGGCGGGATGGGATAAAGCCGCCTCGCGGCCCATCCCTGCCTCGCTCATAAAAGCGAGGCATGGCCCTGAGCGCCATCTTGACGGAGATCTCCGTCCCGGCAGTGTTACACGCCGGCCCCGACATCAGCCAGCGGGCAGATCCACGTATACCCACGATGGCTTTGTCTATACGACCGAAGGCGGCGGGACCCGCTGTCGGCGGAATCTGAGAAGACGGCAAGAGCATCACAAGACGGACCCAGGGAGTCGGCCTCCGAGAGTCGGCCGGCCCCTCCCATGTGCTCCATGCGCCATTAACCCGAGACAAGACAGGAATGGCAGCGGTGATGATCGCCTGGGCCAGCGGCTGCTGTGCCATGACCCCACGACTCTTACTCGCATCATTAGAAGCGGCTCTGATAACCCGCAGCCGGCAAGACCATGCCGGACAAGGGCTGTCGGCCCCATGCTGGACCGTCGGCGGGGCCCACTAGTCGGCGGGCCCCAGTCGGTGGAGAAGGCGGCGACTTAAGAGGCCCACGGTGGGGCCTTGGCCCAGCCGGATTACTCGTGTACCCCGGGGTAGGCCTATATAAACCCCCCGGGGCACCCATGCAAAGGGTTGGAACCTAGTAGTTTGACACACACATAGAGGGAAGAGAGGAGCTAGCCGTGCCCTTCTCCTTCCTCACCCCGAACAGCTCAAGGAGCAACCTTGTACTCACTTCGCCATAGTGATCATGCGAAGACCCTTGAGCAGTGATGAGGGGTGTTATCTCCCGGAGAGCCCGGCTGGGTAAGATTCGCCGGCGTGCATGCCTTCGCCTCATCCCGTTTCCAGGCACCGGCGACGTTCTACTCGCCCCCTCCATGATAAGCCATCCTTTGGCATATGTCACACCCAACCCCCGACAGCCTTCTTTCAAAAGAGATTGGGTCGTGGCTTCAATCATGTCGTCAGGCAAGTCATCAGGACAATGACGCAGCGGGTCATCTTTTTCGCCTGTGTAAGTGCACATCAAGCCGGGGTGGCGGCTTAACGGTATCACCTGCCATGAGATACAGACACGGACCAAATCAATGCCAACTAAGCCGTTCCCCAAGAGAGCCTTGATTTTCTTTATGGTAGGAGCAATCTGTAGGCGTTCAGCGGCAGATATCTTATCCGGCAGTGGATGGTTGGATTCAAGGCGCAGAGCGCGAAAGCCGGGCAGCGGGTTCTCATCAGCTAGAGAAGTGTCCTGGCAATAGAACCACGTCTGGTTCAAATCTTTAGGATGGCTTGGCAATTCAGCATATGGGAAAAGGCAGTCTCTCCGTCGCTGAATGGAGATACCTCCAAGTTCCAGGCTGGGCCCGTTGGCACGTTCATTCTGTCGGTTTAAATAAAACAATTATCTGAAAAGCGGTAGGTTAGGTTCTTCTCCAAGATATACCTCGCAAAATACTTGGAAGTTGCAAATGTTCGACACGGAGTTGGGCCCAATATCTTGAGGTCTGAGGTCAAAAAAGTGTAAAACATCTCTGAAGAATTTTGGTAGGGTGGAGAAAAGCCCGGTTCATATGATCGATCAAGCGATCACTTCCCCCTCCTTGGGCTGAGGTTTTTCCTCGGCGGGTCAGAGCACGATAAGACATAATTTGTTTCTCGGGCGGATAGCGGTCTTCACGAAATCAGATAAGGTGTTCTGATAACGATGGATGGACCTGACCCAGTTACAAGTCACAGGTGCTTTGGGAGCTTTGGGAGCCATTATGCAGATGAAAACCTATGACAGAATAAAAAAAATCCGGTTCAGTTTGACCCGGAGAAAAAACATTTCAAATTCTATTCAATACGGCAGCTTATGAAGGGGCCTAATGACATATGTCTAATTATATCTGGTTATTTAAGCTGCTATGGGAATCAGAAACATTTAACTTATTTTAAGCTGCCAGGAGCCGGCAAGGCTGTCGATTAACATTATCTATTTTAAACCGGCAATGAGAGCCGCCGGAGTTAAATGGATCTAGCAGAAATGGATTTTGCCTAAGTGTCGCACAAACAAGTTTCGCAACCAGCAGAAATTATTTTGGATCAAACATGTGTACGGAAAAGGAAATATTTCTAGACCTAGAAACCAGTACAGATGAGTTCATAAGCTTGAATGAGGCCTATATGCAAGCAAAAGGGGATCTATTTTCATTCGAAATGGGTGCGAAACAGCTACCGCGGCAGTTTTATATTATCTTAAGACCAGAAAAGGGCGGCGGAGGTGAAATCTATCAAGGTTCATGACGAGCAGCGACGAACACCGACGAACTCGAAAATCTTAATGCAGATCTGAGGAACATGGAGGAAGAAACTTACAGATGCAAAGTTACTGCGGAAGTTCGTCGCGGTTTTCTGGTCGGATCAGGTCAATGCAGCGGCCAAGGTCGATGGAGATGTGGAGCTCTGCTGTTGCGGCGGCGGCGGAAGTGGAGCTCGAGCAAGCAGAAGAACAGCGAGAGGAAGAGGACGACAGAAAGGGGAGAATGGAAAAGACCTTGGGGTCGTGCCTATTTATAAGGAAGGGCCGACTAAGAAGGCGTGAGAAACGAGGAGGCCGGGCGTCATTATCCAACGACTCTGACGCCTCGATTTTCGGAATGATCATTAAAGATAAAGATACGTTAAGATATGACGGAATAAAATATGAATTTAATGGAAGATCACGTCATGGCGGGTTATCGCGGATCCAGAAGATGACGTCACGGCAGGTTATAACCTTTGCATAGATAGAAGGCTTTTTCTTAAGGTATTTCAAGATTGACACAAACCGGTTCAAATCAATCTGGGGCCTAATGTTGGGGATATAACTGTTCTTGTAAGCCGCCCAGGAGGGGCCGGGTTACGCAAAGGTGATTCATCGTATGAAGCCCAAGATCAAGTATGAAGATGGCGGTTCAATAAAGGATCTAAAGCCCACGGGCGACTTAAGGCCCATAGTGATAAACCTTTGTAGTGGCATGACTTGTATTATAAGGCAGGATTAACTAGTCACCGAAGGGACCTTTGTTTATGAGCGGCGGGACTCTGTAAACCCAGGCGTCAACCCATGTATATAAAGGGGCGACCCATGACGGCTTAGGGCAAGTAACATATGATTGAGAGGCGGGCATAGCGTATCTCGCTCCACAGTCATCGAAACCCTAGCAATACCAACCCAACTAGGCGTAGGCTTCACCTTCACCGTAAGGGGCCGAACTAGTATAAAACCTCTCTCGTGTCCCTTGTCCCGATTAACCCCTTTAAGCTTCCTAGTTGCGATGGCTCCACGACTAAGTCCTTGCAAGAGGACATCTGCCGTGAAAAAACCACGACACACACAATACTCGAAGGATTTATACCAGAGTAGCAATCACACACTTATTACATCAAATGTCTCCAAAGAGAACTTATTACAGTAAATATGTCTTAAGGCCGTCTAATACGATAACAGTGGAAGGCTCGGAAGATAAAGTGAGTCCATCAACTCCAACAGCACAGCTGGGTGCACGACAACAGCCTAGCGAACCTTACTCTTCGTTTGGAAAGTCTGCAACATAATACGTAGCAGCACGAAAACGGGTCAGCACGTGGAATATGCTGGCAATATAACATAGTAGAGCAATGAACAGAATAATGCTATCACTACATGCATATATGGCTGGTGGAGGCTCTATGGTTATAATATTTTTGCGAAAATACAAATTTTCCCTACAAAATTTTATTTTAACTATCATGGTAGTTGAAACATCATTGAGAAGGTTCCTCCAACTCAATCCCAATTAAAGCTAATTATCAACCCAACAAATTAAATTAGAGTGATGAGATACAATAGGATAATTCAAGTACTAGATACTCAAGATGTCCATAACCGGGGACACGGCTAACCATGATTAGATTGTACACTCTGCAGAGGTTTGCGCACTTTTCCCCACAAGACTCGATCGCCTCCGTTGGATTTCTCGCACTATAGGGTGTTTGAGAAACGGATGACCGAGACACAGTCTTTCAGAAACATTAACTCTTTACTCTGGGTGGACAGTTACACCTACTTTCCCTCTACATCTGCTATCCCACCACTGAAAGAGGTCACATGACATACTCAACTATGCCAGAGCCCATAATGGCTTGTGGCTGCTACTGGAAGTTTCTAGCATGAATAATCTTATGATCCTTTGAGCACGGGTGGCGGACCGTAGGATGATCACCGGGTACTCGGGATATCCTAGGACAACACTTTGGATTCTCGGGTTCCCAAACAAGCAATCCACCCGGATGTGTATTAAAGTTGTCACCTTAAGTTGAACCATTAATAACAACTCACATACATCATGGATACACTCAAACCCAATCCACGTCTACGAGCATAGCATAGCAATATAAGCATAACGTAGAAGTAACTCCCAAGGATTTGATATTAAAACAGGTAATAGGTTCTACCTCATCCTCTACTTCCCAAACCCACATGTTAAGAGACCCTACTCATGCAATGTTTGAGAATTGTATCTAATGCATAAAAACTGGGTAATAAAGGGATATGATCAATGTGTTACTTGCCTTGCTGACAATCCGCAAAACCTAGTGACTCATAGTAGCACGCTTCGCACTCCGGGAATTCTATCACAACAAACAATAACATACATAAGATATCAAGCAAAGATGCACGGGTAAAACACAGATAAGAAGATCTAACCAGAAAGTTCAACTTAAGAACTCCGGTTTGCAAAAAGAATCAAATCAAGCGAACAGCGAAACTCAAACGGCGAAAGAAACAAGATCCGATTATTAATCTGGACTAAAGTCAAATTTTATAGTACCAAAATCTTGTTCAAGTTGGTTAAACAGAAAGAGGGCTTTGAGACGAAGAACTAGACTCTTGAATCGCCTGATTCCGATAAACGAGCGAAAAGATAAACTAAAACAAAAATCGGGTCAGAAATCGCGATCGAAAATAATCACGAAAAACCCTGGAAAAAGAAAAACTGACGAACAGGCTAACAAACGAACGTTCGCTGTCTGTCACTAACGGGTGAACAACATTCGTTTAAACGAACGAACGGACGAACGTCCGCAAAAAAATAAACCGACGGAAAAACCGATCTAAGAAATAAACCGGAAAAAATATATAAAACCGGGGTTAACCGTGGAAAACCGACCGGTCAACGGCAACGAGATCCGACGCGGCGGCGGCGGCTCCGGTGACGGTGGGTGGCGGGAGACGGCGGCGGCGGCTGGCGGCGGCGGTGGCACTACGATTTGGCGGCGCGGGGTGGGCTGGGCGGGGGTGGGCTGCGGGGCAGGGGGCCGACTTATAAGGAGGGGCCTGGGGATGAGTCCGGGCCGGATACGGCCCGTAGGTAGGTTCCTTTAAAAAAAATCCGCGAAGAAAAAGAAAGAAAAAGAATACTAAACGTACTCCAAAAATCCCGAAATAAATTTTCCCCGTCCTCTAAAAATATGCCGGACAAGGTGAACATTTGTTTGGGCCTAAAATGCAGTATTGAAACACGTGTATTTTTCCTAGTTCAAATAAAATTGCAATAAAATCCGAATAAAAACAAATAATTGATTTTAATATTTTTCCTCCAATATTTCATTTATTTTGGAGAAGTCATATTATCTCCTCTCATATATTTTAATATGAAATATTTTCAGAGAGAAAATAAATTAAAACCAAAGTGATCCTTGTTTCAATATTTGATAAATGTCAAATATGAAAAACCTGAAATCCCCAACTCTCTTCGAGGGTCCTTGAGTTGCTTAGAATTTTGAGGATCGCAAAACGAAATGCAATAAAATATGATATGCATGAATGACCTATGTATAAGATTCCAATATGAAAATTTGGGATGTTACAAACCTACCCCCCTTAAGATGAATCTCGCCCTCGAGATTCGGGTTGGCTAGAAAATAGGTGCGGGTGGTCTTTGCGTAGATCATCCTCTCATTCCCAGGTGGCTTCATCCTCCGTATGGTGGCTCCACTGAACTTTGCAAAACTTGATAACCTTGCTGCGAGTAACTCAGCTGGCAAACTCTAGAATCTTGACAGGTTTCTCCTCATATGTCAAATCACTGTCCAACTGAATCTCTTCCAGGGGCACTATATCTCTCAGAGGGATATCGGCCATCTCTGCATGACACTTTTTCAACTGGGAAACGTGAAACACGTCATGTACTCCCGACAGTCCTTTGGTAACTCCAACTTGTAGGCAACTTCTCACATGCGTTCCAAAACATGGTACGGTCCCACAAATCTCGGGGCTAACTTTCCTTTAACTCCAAAACGCTTAACACCTAGAAGAGGTGACACTCGCAGATATGCTCTGTCTCCGATTTCATAGCCTACCTCCTTGCATTTTGAATCTGCATAACTCTTCTGTCTGGACTGGGCTACCTTGAGTCTATCGCGTATCAGCTTAACCTTTTCTTCAGATTCCTTAATCAAATCCGGTCTAAACAACTGGCGGTCTCCAACTTCATCCCACGTCAACGGTGTTCGGCATCTTCTTCCATACAAGGCTTCGAAAGGTGCCATCTTCAAACTGGCCTGGTAGCTGTTGTTGTATGAGAACTCCGCGTAGGGCAAGTTGTCATCCCAACTAGATCCGTAATCTAGCGCACAAGCTCTCAACATGTCCTCCAGAATCTGATTGACTCTCTTGGTCTGGCCATCTGTCTGCGGGTGGAAAGTTGTACTGAACTCCAGCCTGGTTCCTAAAGTCTAGTGCAACTAGTGCCAAAACTTTGAAGTAAATTGTGTTCCTCTATCTGATACGATGGTCCTCGGAACTCCGTGCAGACATACGATCCTGGTCATGTATATCTTTGCCAACTTCGCACTGGTATATGTGGTTTTCACTGGGATAAAGTGGGCTACTTTGGTCAAGCGATCCACTACTACCCAGATAGAATCATATCCCGATCGGGTCCTGGGCAATCCGGTGATAAAATCCATGCCAAGCTTATCCCACTTCCATTCGGGTATCGGCATAGGCTGTAGTAGTCCTGATGGCTTCTGATGTTCTACCTTCACTCTCTAACATACATCACATACAGCTACATACTCGGCAATATCCTTCTTCATACCTGTCCACCAGAAATGCTCCTTCGAATCCAAATACATCTTAGTGTTTCCGGGGTGTATCGAGTATGGCGAGTCATGAGCTTCCTGAAGTATCAGCTTCCTGATCTCTGCATTATTGGGCACATATATACAGTCCTCAAACCATAAGGTGTCGTGCTCATCCTCATGAAAACCTTTGGCTTTCCCTTCACTCATCTTCTCCTTTATCTCGGCAATCTCCTTGTCATCCTTCTGAGCTTCTCGAATCTTTCCCAACAATGTAGACTGAACTTCCATTGCTGCAACATAACCTCTAGGAACAATCTCCAAACGAAGTTCCCTAAGATCCTCGGCTAACTCCTTTGGCATCCCTCCGCTTATGAGGGTATTGACGTAACTCTTCCAGCTCAAAGCGTCTACGACATTGGCCTTGCCTGGATGATAGTGCAACTTCATATCATAATCCTTTATGAGCTCCAACCATCTCCTCTGCCTGAGGTTAAGCTCCTTCTGTGTGAAGATGTACTTCAAACTCTTGTGGTCCGTGTACACATCGCAACGGTTTCCAATGAGAAAATGTCTCCAGGTCTTGAGCGCATGCACCACAGATGCTAACTCCAAATCATGTGTGGCATAATTCAACTCGTGCGGTTTCAGTTGTCGTGATGCATACGAAACAACCCTTTCGTCTTGCATAAGTACTCCTCCAAGTCCTAAGCGAGGCGTCACAATACACTTGGAAATCCTTGCGTATATCTAGCAGAATCAGCAGTGGAGCTGTAGTCAAACGCTTCTTCAACTCCCGGAAACTTGCTTCACATTCATCAGTCCAATGGAACTTAGTGTGCTTCTTCAACAATGCCGTCATAGGCTTCGCAATCTTAGAAAAATTATCAATGAATCTCTGAAAGTATCCCGCGAGTCCAAGAAAACTGCGGATCTCTCCGACTGAGGTGGGTGCCACCCACTCAGTGACTGACTGAACCTTGGTGGGATCCACTGCTATACCTTCTCCTTATATAACATGTCCAACAAATCCAACTTCCTTCAACCAAAACTCACATTTGCTGAACTTTGCATATAACTGATGTTCCCTAAGTTTCTCGAGAACTAAACGCAAATGCTCCTTGTGTTCCTCTTCATTCTTCGAGTATACCAAGATATCATCAATGAACACCACGACAAATTTATCCAAGAACTCCATGAACACCTTGTTCATCATACTCATGAAATAGGTAGGGGCGTTAGTTAATCCAAATGACATAACCGTATACTCATATAGCCCGTACCTTGTGGTGAAGGCTGTCTTAGGTATATCCCTCTCCCAAATCTTCAGCTGGTGATATCCTGATCGCAGATCAATCTTCGAAAACACCTTAGCTCCTTGCAACTGGTCAAACAAATCATTGATCATCGATAGTGGATACTTATTCTTGATTGTTACTTCATTCAACGCACGATAATCAACAACCATCCTTAAGGATCCATCCTTCTACTCAACCAAGAGCACTGGGGCTCCCCATGGTGATGAACTTCTTCAATGTAACCTTTCTCCAATAACTCCTTAATCTGCTTCTTGATCTCCTCCAGATCGTTTCCAGGCATCCGGTATGGTCTCTTCGATATAAGCCACATGCTGAAACAGCTCTATCAAAAACTCGATATCTCGATCTGGTGGCATGCCTGGTAACTCCTCCAGAAATACATCCGGGTAATCTTTTACTACCGGCACTTCCTCCTGAAAAATTACCGTGAGAGAATTTACTTGCGTCCTCCTTGGCGCATGCCTGGAAACATACTTGATCCTTTTTCCCTTCAGGGTGGTGAGTAAAATTGACTTACTCGGGCAATCAATGTTTCCTCCATACATCGATAGCCAATCCATTCCTAGTAACACATCCAAACCTTGGGACTCCAAAATTATCAGGTCTGAGGGGAAAACATGGTTTCCAATGGTCAATGGCATCTGAAAACATCCCTGACTTGCCATATATTCTGCTCCTGGCGAACTTACTAGCATTGGTGTCCTAAGTACCTTAGTGGGCAACTTATACTTATCCACGAACCCCCTTGATATGTATGAATGCGATGCACCAGTATCAAAAAGAACAATTGCAGTAAAAGACTTAACCAAAAACTTACCAATAACTGCATCTGGGTGCTCCTCAACTTCCTCCATATTCACGTGGTTCACTTGTCCCCTATTGAAAGGGTTGGGCTTCTTCCCAGCGCTTCGATTGCCATTGTTGTTCTTCGCTTTAGGGCACTCAGTGGCATAGTGTCCAGTCTTCCCGCACTTGAAACAAGTAATGTGACTTAGGTCCTTCTTGGCGGGTGTGGCTGGGTTAGAGCGGTTCTGATTGCTGCCTGCTCCGTTCCTGTTTCCATTCTTGGGGCCATTGTGGTTGTGACAACTCCCTCCGTTGTGAGTGTGGCCACCATGGTTATGGACAAGTCCTCCCGAGTTCGGGGTGAAACGCGGCTTTTGTTGAGCTCCAGAATTGTACTTTCCTTGTCCATACTTACTCTTGTGGCTCTCAATCTGCTGCTGCTTCCCTTCAATCATAAGAGCCTTGTCTACCAACTCCTGGTAGTTGTTGAATGTTGCCACCATCAACTGCATGCTCATATCATCATTTAGCCCTTCCATAAACTTCTCCTACTTCACGGCATCTGTGGCCACATCATCAGGGGCATAACGAGATAGCTTACTAAACTCATCTACATCACTACAAAAAAAATACACTTCCGTGATGATACGTGTTTGTCACAGTAGGTCGCGTTTTTTGTCATGCATGTACATCCATGACAAATTTATGACAGAATCAAGATAGTCATACCTATCTTTGTCGTAGAAGTGTTCCATGACATTACGAAAATTATCATCACGGAAGTGTCCACTTCCATGACGATAAATCATGGCGTCCGCGAAGTGCTTTTCGTCAAGGGTGACCGACACGTGGCATCCACCATAACGAAACGTCGTTAAGCTATCGGGTCGGGTTTTGGATCCGATAACAGATTAACAGCCCGACCAATGGGAAATTTCCGTGTAAAATTCTTATTGGCGGACGAAACACGTGTCGGCTCGTCGATGGGTTAGATAGGCGCCTATGATATGTTGACACGTGCCACGGCCCTGTGGCCCATTTAGCTTACAAAGCTGGCCCGTTTGACTTGGTCGAAAGTTAGCAGGCTGGCCCATGAAAAACATTAACGGTCTCTTCGCAAATAGCCCATTTTACGGCCCGTTAACTCACGGCCCATTAGGCCCTAAAGGAAATCGGCCGAACAACGTCATGTGGGCCGTCGAATATAACACCAGCCCATTTCACTTTTGGCCCATGTATGGCCCACGACGTCTTTCGGCCCATATGAGGCCTTCGTATCTTTCGGCCCTTTACAGGCCCACGGTGACTAGCCCATAATGAACAGTAATTTTCTTTGTACCCGTTAATGGCCCGTGATTTACATGGGCCATTTCCATTATGTTAGCTTCGGCCTATTATTGGCCCATACGTTCTTGGGCTCCTTTTACCCTCGGTTACTTCCGCCCGTTCTTGTCCTGTTCCCTAATGGGCCAAATTGACCCATGGCAAGAGTCGGCCCGTTACTGGCATGTTCCCCAAATGGGCCAAATTCGGCCCATGGCAAGAGTCAGCCCGTTACTGGCCTGTTACCCTAATGGGCCATATTCGGCCCATGGCAAGAGTCGGCCCGTTTCTGGCCTGTTAACCCATTGCGCATTATCCAGCCCGCCCTATATTCTGGCCCATTAACGACCTGTTATGCTTGTGACAGAATTAAGCCTTTGCAGTCCTACGGCCTGTTAACGGCCCGTTACCGTGTTGGGCCGCTACCAATTACGCCCGATTACGGCCCATGTAGACCCATTTATCCGACGGCCCGAGGCCCACCGATTACAGGCCCATTTATTGATGGCCCGAGGCCCACCGATTGTAGGCCCATCTATCGACAGCCCGTAGGAGACCCATGGATCCTACGGCCCGTATATGGCCCATGGTAGTTGCGGCCACTAGCAAACCAGGGAAAAAGAAGACTAGGAAATAAGTAAGGCCGAAACTAACGCTAGGCTATTAAGGCGATTGCATAGATTACATCCACTCGGCATCAAAGATCGCCACCAATGCAAATATAGGGAACATCCTACACTATACAAAAATGGCTTGCTGTTTTCTTCAACCGGTGGCTGCACGTTAAGAATAAATTTTGTATCGCACCAAAACAAATTACAACTGTACAACAAAAGGAAGGTTAGAATAAAACTTAACAGTCTAGCAGATAAATGCACCACCAGAAGTTCAAAAGCTCAGTTCATTTGACCTGACTGTTATGTTTTCATGCAGTATTGTCCGATGGAGCACCATAACCGTTGCCTTCATTTCCCCTAGGCTCCTGAACAACATAGCAAATGTCTGATAGTCTGGTTTCAAAAACCATGCATATCTTGACGACATTGAGCAATGTTTCTCCTTGTTTCACAAAGGGCCTCTGTTAGGGAATGGACTTGTGTGCGAGCGCCTTGAATACGACATTGCTTTCAGCTTGCATATCTTGATCATGATGCAGTTTGGACGATATTGCCTTAACAACCAACCCAGTATTACGCAGGAACTTGCTTTTAGCCTTTGTTAGTGGGCGAGTCTTGACCTTGCAGCAAGAAAGGCGACATTGCGGTTATAGTTGCCTCGCCACCTTCGGAAGGTGGCGGTTCCCTCATTTTTCCATAGCTCACTTTGAAAAGTTGAGGTTTTACATTAGTAGAACGAGCGAGAAGATATTAAGGAGGCAGCAAAACCAAACAAAATAGCTTTGGTCTCTGAGAACTTATTCTAGTGAACCCATGTAAAATATTAGTTGTATTTTATTGCAAAGTACATAATAAAACCAGGTTCCAAACATATGACCATGTACCATCGCTAATGTATTGTCTATTTCTTCACATTGTATCGAGGGCTAAGGATAAAGAGACGAAGTTTATAATCTGATAAGCATAGTATGACATCATTCATATCACAAAACAACTGAGAACAGACAAACAGGCAATTGTAACGTTTTGTGGGCAAGTCCAGCACGGAACTAGATTATGGGTCAAGATCAAAGGAACATCACTCCTCTCTTTTAAACCTTGTAAGGTGCAATTATATGCTAAGACAATTGTGTATAAAATTGAAAAGAGTAATAGACATTGGCTGCAAACCATGCAGTTCAAGGCACAAGTCAGAGTAAGTAGTAGTCAAAAGGCATGAGGATTAAGGACTTACAACAGCGGCTTTGACTGGTGTAGTCATGCCCTTCTTCTTCTTTGGTGTGACGGTCCTTGAAGATTTCCACAGCATTTGGTTCGGTACTTTTTGGTCCTTGCGGGCTTTCCTGCGCATTTCGAACAAGTCAATATAGATCTGATAATATGGTCCAGCGAAAAGAGTGAAGCGACAACTAATTACAAGAGCCTCGCGATGTGCAATATAGCTACGAGATCCCTTAAATGCATTGGAATTTCACTTTTATGCAGTTGGCCTTGTTCTTTGAACAGTTCACCTACAAGAAGATAGATTTGTGTGACACATGCGTAAATAGGACTTCAACATGTGATCGATCACATATATATAATGTACACGATACATCGGATCGGACCGGTGTTTAACAAGGCCCCTCGGTCTTCATCCGATATATTTTCCACTTTGGAGATGTTTGGGAAAGTTCACTGTTAGCCTTGCCTTCAAAGTGAGTTTTCCTCAAGTTATACCAATCTTGTCATGAGCAGACTTGAAAACATGGGTGCAAGCTTATGCAGTTTGCATCATCTTGGCTATCCAACTTGAACCTCATCTGTTGAAAATTATGGGAGTCTCATTATCGACAACCTAGAAAGTATGGGACAGAGCAAGGCGATATTACTAGTTTCCATACATAACCATACTTACAGATAAATGGTCGAGGAAGGTGTTGAGCGGGTTTCGTCTTTATCATTCTGTCTTTGAATCCATGTTGGGAGGATACATACATGACACCTAACGGCAACCGCTGCCTCACGATACTAACTTGGTGACTACTGTGGCGTCACGTGGCCTTTTTAAACCTGCCTCAAAACGGATCTCCATTCTTCCTCCTCTAGATTTAGTTAACCTATCGAGCATTATCCTTGATGTTTGTTTCTTCTTGCTCCTAGGTGCTAGTCCAACAACAAACATAGGAAGTTTTAGTGTACATCAAACTGTGAGACTACATATAAAGAAGCATGGAACTGTAACTTGACTCCAACAACTACCTTCTTGCTGTTGAAGCTCACAAGGTTCATCAGATATTGCCAACTCGTCTTGTGTCAAGAGTGCTTGGGAACGTGCTGCTAGCTCAGTTGAGGCACGAGTATGTCGTGCAGCTGGTAGTACTGTGATAGGTGTTGCAAGAACTAGGGCTGTCTCTGCTTGTTTGGTGGCAGCTATTTGTTTCTGTTTGGCTTTTTTTTGCAGCTCGTGTAGCATGGGATGCCGTGTTTGTAGAATTTTCCACTGGACTTTGACCTTCTATTGCACCATCGATTACCGGCAGAATCTGCAGGATTCATCCGCTTCTCATTCACTTTGCCATTACATGTTTCTTCGTCTTTCTACGTGCCATGTTAAGTCAAGCCGACAAGAAAAATGAATAACAATTTAGTTCTTCAGAACAAATTGATGCGTGATACAGACGAACTGAACTTTGATGTTAGACAACCACATGATAGGAGGATGTAATATGTATGAAAAAAAGGACGGAAGAGATAACCAGAACTATGATGTGTAAACTAAGAAGAAGACATTTCACCAAGTTAGAAGCAATGCAATGAAAGGTAGAAACCATATGAAAGATGCTACAAATATCGCTCTGCCAAGTTAACAGTGTCTCATCATAAATGGCGTTTAAACAAATGTGAAGCAGTACAAGAAATAAATCATATGCAAGATGCAAACAACATCACACTACCATGTTAGAGGTCTCTGGTCATTAGTGCCATTGCATATTCACAGCATTGCATATTCACGACACGATGTGTAAACTAAGAAGAAGGCATTTCAACAAATTAGAAGCAATCAAAGCTAGACACCATATGAAAGATGCAACGAATATCACTCTACCAAGTTAAAACTGTCTCGTCATAAGTGCCATTTCAACAAATTAGTGGTACAAGCTAGAAAAGAATGTGAGATGTAACCTATATCACACTCTGAAGTCAAACGTGTCTTATGATAAGTGATTGTTGCTGGTTACACAACAGTAGTAATTGGATGTAAGAACATGTTGTGATAGACAGATATTGTATGTTCTAGAAACAGGAACACGTGTCTTATTCAATTATAATGTGTAAAGTAAGCAGATGGAATTCAACAAAATTAGAAGCAATACAAGCTAGACATCACACATAACATGAAACCACATATAACAATGCCAAGTTAGAGGGAGCACGGTGATGCTGCACTAGGGAGACGTGCTCATCATAAACACAACTTTGTTGAGTGTCTATGCATGTGTTGTCTTGGAAATCATCTTGGGGGTGTGGAGGAGTAGAAGCATACAGGCCCTCCATTGGAAGGAGCACCTTTATCCATTTGCCTTGCTAACTTCCTTCCGCTTTATTGATTTTCAATTGTCAAGTAAAACCGACAAGAAAAAGCAATAAAATTCTCTCTTGAGAACTCATTCATGCATGATCTTGACAATCACTACTTTGATGTAAAGGCAAACACATGATACAAGGATGGAATATGTACGAAAAATAGGACGGCATGGCATGTTCACAACTATTTGTGTAAACTAAGCAGAAACCATTCCAGCAAATAAGAAGCAATGCAAGCTAGACACCACATGAAAGATGCAACCAATATGACTCTGCCAAGTTAAAAGCGTCCCATCATAAATGAAATTTCAACAAATTAGAAGCAGCGCATGCTATAAATCATATGAAAGATGCAACTAATATCGCCTTTGCATATACTAAAGGTGTCTCGTCATATTGATTGATGCGAGGATACAAAAAACAATAGTTTTATGTAAGGACATGCTTAATAGAGCGGATGTACTATGTACTAAATACGAGGAAGGCGTGTCACATTACTTGGTATAATGTACTATAAGCTAAGCAGACTAGCACATGCAGTTTAACCAGATTGGAAGAATTACAATCAAGACACCATATGCAACATGCAACCACATATCACCTTTGCCAAGTTAGAGCAAGCACCTGCGATGCTAGTGTAGGGAAATGCTTTAATCAACTACTGAGCTACGTTCACTATCTTCATCTAGCATTTCTGTTTCTTGAGAATCATGTCGAGAGGCCGCTGCATTCTTTAAATGAGTAGTCCCCTTGCACTGCCTCGTCATAAGTGATTGATGAGGGATACACAAGAACATTAGTTTGATGTAAGAACATGGTTAATACACGGATGTACTAGTATGTACCAAAAACATAAAGGCATGTCATATTCAAAGGTATAATGTGTAAGCTAAGCGGATGCAATTTAACCAAATTGGAAGCAATACAAGCTAGACATCCGGTTGGAGTGGTGAGCATGATCATCTAGGACACAGCGACCTAGTGGGAGGCGGGCTGCTTCGCCACCATTGCAGCTTTTAGTTGGCTTCGGTGATGCCTATCTTTCTTGGGCTTGTCCTTTGGCTCGGCGATGCCACGACTAACTATTTTTCTTGATGCTCCGGGATGGTGGTTCATGTAAAAAATATCTTTCCTTATCTTGATAAAGACTGACTTGACCTTTCGAATACAAGCTAGACACCATATGCAACATGCAACCACATATGACACCGTGAAGTTAAAGCAAGCACACGGCATGGTGGTTCACGGCGGCGAGATCATCAACTCGAGCTCGTTCCCGTCTCCATCTGGCGACACTCGCCCTTTAAAGTCTTGAAGCGATATGCGGCCTAGCCACGTTACCACTGGAGCGACTTCTCTCTTCTCTTTTACATACGTGAAGGCAGGGTCTGAAATACCCTTGCATAAAAACACAATAGTGAGAGTATGGGTGAAGTGTGTGCGAAGTAATTACCTTTGTAAAAAGTAGCTTGAGATAGCGGTGGCTGAAAAATAAATGACAGGAGACATATGATAGCTTTACAATATTGCATGGCAAACAAAATTAGATTCTACTCCGTATGATTTTGTAATATATGAGCACAGAAATGCAGGTACTCCTCCGGCACACCACCGGATGTGGTCCTATCAAGATAACGATCGACTAAAAATAAATAGGGCGATCGATTTTTTTTATGAACCGTCCGATCTATAAGAGCAGGCAGATGGCCTTAAATCTACCTCCCTTGATCCTTTGTTGAGGATCTTTCTCGAACCGCCAGCGACCACCGGCCCAGACCCCTGCCTCTGCCGCCCCACCCTCCCATCGACCTCACACAACCGCCGTGCTTGGCAGGGCGCCCCCAGGCCATCCCTTTAATCCCGGCCGACCTCTAGATCAGGCGCCAGTAGCTCTAGGCCGCACACGCCCCTAAGATAAACACCAAGGCGCTGCTTCCCCGGCGTAATAGTCGTACTAGCGCTTTGTTACACCGGGAATGCTTAGTTAATTGGGAATCAACTAGCCAGAAATTGAAATTGAGGCGGCGGATCTCTAGCTAAGGTGAAATAGTATATGAGGAGAAACCTTGTGCATCGCGAGTTACTAGGAACATCTAGTATCAAGAAGAAGCGGACAACTAGTGTCTTCTGTGGGATGAATACCGTGCAAGCAGAGACGTAAGATTTGCACGAGTAAGGGAAGAGGAGTACCTTCTTCGGTTGCCGGTGTGGTCACCTCCACATGTCGCGTCGATCTTCTTCTTTTTACCGGGGAAACCGATGTTGTAAAGGGTGCAGGCTTGGATGAACCCATGGCCAAATTGTTGACTGTGTTGCCGTGG
The DNA here is from genome assembly GCA_021605145.1 of Aegilops bicornis. Lineage (NCBI taxonomy): Eukaryota > Viridiplantae > Streptophyta > Magnoliopsida > Poales > Poaceae > Aegilops > Aegilops bicornis. The sequence goes on along the minus strand of CM038675.1, from coordinate 550,906,454 downwards.
CCGTATGTCGGCGGAGGGGAAGTAGATCCGAGGCGGCGAAGGACGGCGTAGCAGGAACAACTCCGGTGCAGTGGAGGGTGGCGAAGTTGGAGAAGGCAGCGGTGGCGCGCGGGGCGGCGTGGTTGAACTGGCTCGGGTACGGATGGCTCGGCCTCGGCTTCAACTACTAGCCGTGGAGGGCATTGCAGTTGAGGTTGCGGTGGACAACGACGTCGGGGTATCGGCTCTGGAGTGATGGAGGAGGGCGGCGGTTGATGGGTGGGATGGGGTGGCGGACGGAGGACTCCTGGGTTTCGCGGCTGGTGGAGAGGTAGTTTTGGCGCCCACGGAGTACGAATGGGGAATCGGACGGGTGGGGGGAACCATGTTTGATGCAGGGGACGCACTTGTTTTTGGCTTTTTGAGCAGAAGATGGGACGCGCTTGTTTGAAATTTGGGAAAGTACAAACTTTGCCCCCTCTTAAATTCGGACCTCTGCGGTCGAGGGTAGGATGGTAATCCCAGGTGTCCCCAAATAGTGGGCGGGAGGCGATTTGACCCAGCAGCGCATGTGTGCTAAGCGGCCATTGTGTATGAATGTTTTTGAGGCGGTTGCGTGGCGTCTAAATGAAGCTACAAACCTACGGTTTAGACCTTTGGACGTCGGGCGAGGGGTTTCACTGGTCGGAGTTATTAGAAAAGTAATTTCCTTGTACTACCAAACATTGGTCTCCGCAGCGGTTTCGGTAGTAGAGGCTCTTTTGGCGCTTCGTTCGAAATTTTCAAACACAAGCATTCACGTTTAGAGTACTCTTAAACTATGAGGATTGACCTAAATAGACAATGTTATATTTGACATTGTATGTTCGAAAACCTCATTAAATTATCCGCTTCTTTTTGAAATTTTGACACTTGAAAATCCTATAACTATGATTATTTTGGAATGGAGGAGCTAAATTTGAATCTATTTTGTACACGACTACATATGCTATTATGTACAAAATCAGAGCAAAGATTGGTGCCCCCATAATTTAGGTATGGTTTACAAATGCCATGATATCAAATTCAAATAATTGAATGGACTTCATGTTGAATTCGATTTTTTAAACCACCTTAAGTTGAATTCAAATGTATGCTAGTTCATATGTAGCTATTTATAATGTCCATTGTGTAACTTTCGTATGTATAATGTGCTTTACACACACAACATGAACTATACTCACGTTTATATTCGATTGCTAAAGCGATGCATTATGCGGAGTTCAAAATACTAACTATGTGGATCAATTGTGTGAATAATAACATAGACATGCTCAAATTCGATAGAATCTAGATGTATGATGGATCAATGACCGCTCCTTACCTTGGAATTGCAAATATCATGATCCCATCCTAATATTTGGATACAATTTATATCGTTAATCAATGTGTAGAGCAGCCTTTTACGTGTAGTTTCACTCTCCATCAGTGGTCTCTCACACATGCTCAAACACTCTCTCCCGAGGTGTCTTTCTACTTTACATGCTCTAGATATAACCCTCCCTCCCTCTCGTAACCATTTACAACTGTTTTCACTAACCTTTATCACAAGCACTCTTCCTCTACGCAAACATACACACGCACAATCCTCATCGACCCTTTCTATATACATGGACCTGCCTCGTGTCTCATGTATGCACATTATCTTCGCTTTGTCTCTCACACATTGTCTCGCACCTCTCTTCCTAATCGACGAGTATGATTCTAGCAGAGCACTCTGTAGGATGCCCCTTAAAGTTAGGTTGGATGAATAGTAATATCCGAGATAAAGGGGTTACCTTAGTCCGAGAACCTAGGGTTACAAATCCTAGACGGCTTTGTCAGTGGACACAGAGTCCTTCACAATTCTGCTATCTTTGTCTTGTACGACTAGTCATCCATGGGTCTTCCTAAATGTGTCATGGGCCGACCAATGTGGCGCAGGACAGAACCAAATGAAGGGCCTCACCTCGACCCACCGGACCTCACGCGGTGACACACCCTTGACCCCACGTTTCATTATCTTCTCACACCCACACATACCAACACAAACACCACACACACAGAAAATTTCTCCTGGTGCCTCTATTCCCTCCCTCTTGCATATACACACTCAAGGGAATGGAATCTCTTGTCGTGATGTCATATTCGTCTCTCTCTCTCTAGACCACTCTCATTTCTCGTGCTATCTCTCCCACGCCCCCCCTGTAGCGACCAGACCTCAAACGGTCTGATCTCTGTGCTCAAGTGTCATCCCTGGATCAGTAATGCTGACACCACACAGTACTCGAAGGATTTATAACAGAGTAGCAATCACACACTTATTACATCGAATGTCTCAAGAGAGAACTTAACAAAATAAATATGGCTTAAGGCCATCTAATAACGATAACAGCGGAAGGCTTGGAAGAATAAGCGAGTCCATCAACTCCAACGGCATCACTAAGTATAGAACCACGACCTAAGCACCTTACTGCGTAAATGCGAAAAGTGCGCAACATGAAGCGTTGCAGCCAAAATTGACACATGGAATATGCTGGAAAAGTAACACATAGAGAATAATGGAAGAATAAGCCTATACTACATGAATATATGGCTGGTGGAAAGCTCTATGGTTACAGTTTTTGCATAAAGCCAATTTTTCCCTACTACAAAGGAATAAATTTATTTAACTATCATGGTGGTTGTTGAACATTGAGAATGGTTGACAGCATCCTCAATCCCAATTAAAAGTACTCATTAACAACCCAACAGTATTAATTAAAGTAACATGATGAGATTCACATGATAATCCAAGTACTAGATACTCAAGATGTCCATAACCGGGGACACGGCTAACCATGATTAGTTTATACACTCTGCAGAGGTTTGTGCACTTTTCCCCACAAGACTCGATCTCCTCCGTTTGATTTCTCGCACTTCATGGTGTTTGAGAAACGGATGGCCGAGACATAGTCTTTGAAGCGCTAGCACCTTACATGTGGGTAGACCGTACCAACCTACAACCCCTACATCAGCTAGTCTACCCGTAAGAGTTCGCACAACTTAGTCAACTATGCTAGAGCCCATAGTAGCATGTGGCTGCACACGGAAGTTTCTAGTATGAATAATCTCATGATCCCTTTGAGCCTGGGTGGCGGTCCGAAGAAATACAGGCAAATCCTAATAGAAACCAGGTGCCTCAATCCACCCAGATGTGTGTTTAAGTTGCCACCTTAAATAAACCATTAATTAACAATCTCACAGCTGTCATGGATACACTCACCCAATCCACGTCTACTAGCATAGCATGGCATAATAAGCAAACGTAGAAGTAACTCCCAAGGGTTTGAAAATAAACAGGTAATAGGTACTACCTCAAACTACTTCCGAAAACCCACAATTTAATTAGATCCAAATCATGCAATGTTTGAGGATTGATCTAATGCAATAAAACAGGGTAGTAGAAAAGTATATGATCAAAGTGTTACTTGCCTTGCTGATGATCCGCGAAACCTAGAGACTCGAAGTAACAGGCTGCGCACTCCGGGTATTCTATCGCAGACAAACAAACAAGCATACAATAAGTATTCATCTAATGCATGGGTAAAACTCAAATAGATCTAACCAGATAGTTCAACTTAAGAACACCGGTTTGCAAAAGAAACAAATCAAGCGAAACAGCGAAAGTCAAAAGGCGAAAAGAAAACAGCTTCATTTTACTAATCTGGATCTAAGTCAAATTTTACAGAAGCAAAAACTTGTTTAAGTTGGTTATTCGGAAAGAGGGTTTGAGGCGAAACTCCAGGCGCTTGAATCGCCTGATTCCGATAAGCGAGCAAAAGTTATACTAAAGCGAAAATCGGATCGAGAATCGCGATCGGAAAAATCGCGGATTAAATCCGAGAAAAAGAAAAACGACGAACAGGTTAACGAACGGACGTTCGTTAACTAAACTAATCTGACGAACGTGTTCGTTAAAAATGAACGAACGAATGAACGAACGAACGATCTCTATTTAACCGAACCGAAAAAAAACCGAAACTAAACCGAAGAAAAACCGCCTAGTTTTTAAAAAACCGTGACGCAGGTCAATGGCGGCGAACCTCGGCGGCGGGGTCCAGCAATCGTGGCGGCTGACTCGGCAATGACGGCGGGAGCGGCGGCGGCGGATGGCGGATCGAAGCGGCGGGGCTACGGTTTGGCGGGGTGGGCTGGCGGCGGGGCGCGGGGTGGGCTCGGGTGGCTCGGGTGGGCTGGGGGGCGCCGGGGCGGCGCTATTTATAAGTGCCCCCGGCGGAGTCCCGCTTCAGCCGCGGCCCAAGGTCGGTGCGCGTTTTTTTAATAATAATTCCGCGCAGAAGAAAAAAATAAAAAGAAATACTAAACGGACTCCAAAAATCCCGAAATAAAATTTTCCCGTCTTCTAAAATCAAGACGGACTAGACGACATTTATTTGGGGCCTAAATGTAATTTTGAAAAATGCACATTTTCCTAAATTCAAATAAAATGGCGAAAAACTCCGAAATAAAATCTTATTTGATTTTTTATTAAATCTTCATTATTTCTTTATTTTGGGAAAGTCATTTTATTCCCTCTCTGACATTTTGATAGTAGAAATAATTGAAGATAAAATAATTAAAATCAAATGATCCTATTTTCAAAATTTGAGAAAACTCAAATATGAAAATAACGAAATCCCCAGCTCTCTCCGTGGGTCCTTGAGTTGTGTAGAATTTCTAGGATCGAGCCAAAAATGCATCAAAAATATGATATGAAATGATGCTCTATGTATAACATTCCAAATTGAAAATTTGGGATGTTACAAACCTACCCCCTTAAGATGAATCTCACCCTCGAGATTCGGGTTGGCTAGAAAATAGGTGAGGGTGGTCCTTAAGCAGATCTTCCTCTCGCTCCCATGTGGCTTCATCCTCAGTGTGGTGGATCCACTGAACTTTGCAAAACTTAATGAATTGTTGCGGGTGACTCGGCTGGCAAACTCGAGAATCCTGACTGGTTTCTCCTCATAGGTCAAATCGTTATTCAACTGAATCACCTCTACTGGCACAGTATCTCTCAGTGGTATATCCGCCATCTATGCGTGACACTTATTCAACTGAGAAACATGGAACACATCATGAACACCTGACAATCCTTCAGGTAGTTCCAACTTGTACGCAACTTCTCCCATGCGCTCCAAAACTTTGTATGGTCCCACAAATCGTGGCGCTACTTTTCCTTTAACACCAAAACGCTTAACTCCTCGGCGGAGATACTCGAAGATAAACTCTGTCTCCGGCTTCAGATTACATCTCCTTGCGTTTTGAATCTGCATAGCTCTTCTGTCTTGACTGGGCTACCTTGAGCCTATCGCGAATCAACTTTACTTTCCGTTCAGACTCCTTAATCAAATCCGGTCCAAACAACTGGCGGTCTCCAACTTCATCCCACAGTAGCGGGGTTCTGCACCTCCTTCCGTACAAGGCTTGGAAAGATGCCATCTTCAAACATGTTTGGTAGCTGTTGTTATAAGAAAACTCCGCATAGGGCAAGTTGTCATCCCAACTTGATCCATAATCCAACGCACATGCTCTCAGCATATCCTCTAAGATCTGGTTGACTCTCTCTGTTTGTCCATACATGCGTGGATGAAAAGCTGTGCTAAACTCGGTCTGGTTCCCAAAGTTTCGGTCTGTTGCTTCCGAGAACTTTGAGGTGAATTGGGTTCCTCTATCGTCTGATACTCCTTGGAACTCCAAGCAAGCATACAATCCTCGTCATGTATATCTTAGCCAATTTGGCCTTCTTTGTAGGTAGTCTTTACTGGAATGAAATGAGCTACCTTCGTCAAACGATCGACTACAACCAAAATCGAGTCATAGCCTGAACGGGTCCTGGGCAATCCCATGATGAAATCCATGCCTAGTTTATCCCACTTCCATTCGGGTATAGGCAACGGCTGTAACAATCCTGTTGGCTTCTGATGTTCTGCTTTCACCTTGACACATCACAAACTGCTACATACTCGCGATATCTTTCTTCATTCCGGTCCACGAAAGTATCCTTCAAATCCAAATACATCTTGGTATTTCCGGAATTGGATCGAATACGGCCGAATCATGTGCCTCTTGCAAAATCAACTTCGAATCTCCGGATCACTTGGTATGTAAACGCGGTCCTCAAACCATAAGGTATCGTGCTCATCCTCAAGAAATCCCTTTGCTTTTCCCTTGCTCATCTTCTCCTTAATAGAAGCAACTTCCTTATCTGTCCTTTGAGCTTCTCTGATTTTGTCCATCAAGGTAGAATGAATCTCCAATGCTGCTACATAGCCTCGCGGAACTATTTCCAAACATAGCTCCCAAAATTCCTCGGCTAATTCTTTTGGTAAACCTCCGGTCATTAGGATGTTAACATGACTCTTACGGCTCAACAAATGCGCTACCAGGTTAGCCTTTCCGGGTGGTATTGCAATCTCATATCATAATCCTTGATGAGCTCCAACCATCTTCTCTGCCTGAGATTTAACTCCTTCTGCGTGAAGATGTACTTCAAACTCTTGTGATCCGTATACACCTCACAATGATTTCCAATGAGGAAATGTCTCCATGTTTTCAATTCATGCACTCACTGACTGCTAACTCCAAATCATGCGTGGCATAGTTTAATTCGTGAGGTTTCGGTTGTCGTGAAGCATCTGAAACAACTCTTCCCTCCTGCATAAGCACTGCTCCAAGTCCTCGGCGTGAAGTGTCGCAATAAACTTCGTAATCCTTGCTTTGGTGCGGCAGGATTAATCTTGGTGAGGTAACCAAGCGCTTCTTGAGCTCTTGGAAACTAGCCTCACACTCCTCGGTCCAAATAAACTTGGTATCCTTCTTCAATAATTCTGTCATAGGCTTCGCAATCCTCGAGAAATTCTCAATGAATCTCCGGTAGTATCCTGCGAGTCCAAGGAAACTCCGGATCTCTCCAACTGTTGTTGGCGCTTCCCGATTTGTCACCGTGGCAACTTTAGTGGGGTCTCTTGCTATACCTTCTCCGGATATAACATGTCAGAAATCCAACTTCCTTCAACCAAAACTCACACTTGCTGAACTTGGCATACAACTGATGTTCCCTGAGCTTCTCGAGTACCAAACGCAAATGCTCCTTATGTTCTTCTTCATTCTTTGAGTAGACCAAAATATCGTCAATGAATACCATGACAAACTTATCCAAAAACTCCATAAACACCTTGTTCATCATGTTCATAAAATAGGTTGCGGCGTTAGTCAGTCCAAATGACATAACGGTATACTCATACAGCCCGTACCGGGTGGTAAAAGCCGTCTTGGGTATATCCTGTTCCCGAATCTTCAACTGATGGTATCCTGATCGCAAATCGATCTTGGAAAATACCTTAGTTCCTTGCAATTGGTCAAACAAGTCGTTGATCATCGGCAACGGGTATTTGTTCTTAATGGTTACTTCATTCAATCCTCGATAATCAACAACCATTCTTAAAGATCCATCCTTCTTCTCCACTAGAATCTTGGTGATCCCCAAGGCGAAGAACTTGGGCGAATAAAACCTTTATCCAATAACTCCTTAATCTGCTTCTTAATTTCCTCCAAATCTTGGTGGCATCCTATACGGTCTCTTAGATATCGGCCCGGTGCACAGCGATAGTTCAATCAGAAATTCAATGTCTCTGTCGGTGGCATGCACAGCAACTCTTCGTAAACACGTCCGGGTAATCCCTTACCATTGGTACTTCCTCCTGCACAACTCCTGTTAAAGAATTTACATGCGCTCTCCTCGGCTCATGCCGTGATACAAACTTGATTCTCCTTCCTTCTGGGGTGGTAAGCAAAATCGACTTACTGGCGCAATCTATGTTCCCTCCATACTTGATAACCAATCCATTCCTAATATCACATCCAATCCTTGGGATTCCAAAACTATTAGGTGCGAGGGAAATACATAGTTTCCAATCCTTAATGGCGGTCGATCGCACCATATACTTGCCATATATTACTGCTCGGGTGAGGTTACTAGCATGGGTGACATAAGGGCTTGGGTTGGTAATTTATACTTATCCACAAATCCCTTGATATGTATGAATGCGATGTACCAATTATCAAAAAGAACAAGCTGCGATAAATGTCTTAACCAAAAACTTACCTATTCTGCGTCTGGTGAGCTTCAACCTCCTCCACGGTAGCGTGGTTCACTTGTCCCTGTTGAAAGGGTTCGGCTTCTTTCACGAGCTTCCATTGCCGTTACCATTTTGGCCTTACGTACAATCATTTGCATAATGCCCGATCTTACGGCACTTAAAACAGGTGATATGGCTCAGGTCTACCTTGGATGGTGTTGACCGGGTTGGTGCGGTTTTGTCCATTGCTTCCTCCATTCCCGTTTCCATTCTTGGTGCCATTAGGGTTATGCGAGCTACCTCCTCCGTGAGTATGCTGAAATTGTCCTCCGGCTTGGGGTAAAGTGAAGCCTGCTTTGAGCTCGAGTTATACTTCCCTGTCCATACTTTCTCTTGCGATTGTCAATCTGCTGCTGCTTCCCTTCAATCATAAGAGCACGATCTACTAACTCCGATAGTTATTGAAGGTGGCTACCATCAATCGCATGCTCAGCTCATCATTCGGTCCTTCTAGAAACTTCTCACCTTAGGCTGCGTCCGTAGCAACGTCATCTGGGGCATAACGTGCTAGCTTACTAAAGTCATCCACATCTCGCCAACCGTCCAGTCCTCCTTGGCGCAAGTTGCGAAACTCACGCTTCTTCATGGCCATAGCTCCTGCTTTGAAACATGGGCAGACGGAAAGCTTCTTGGCGATCCCATGTGGCCGGTGTCTCTGAGGTAAGTGGCTGTAAAATTCTCCCACCATGCTGCTGCGGGTCCTTCAAGCTGGTGTGCGACAAATTTCACCTTTTCCCCAGTTGTACATCCTGAAGTGGTCAACTCCCTCCCTACTTTGCGGAGCCAATCATCTGCAACAATCGGCTTGGTGCTACTGGAAAACACCGGCGGGTTCAGCCTTAAGAAACGGGTCAAATGGTCAACAGGTGGTGGTGGCGGTGGATTGTTGTTGTTGTTGTTGTTGCCTTGGTTCTGTACCAATGTTTGAATCAAGGCATTCTGCTGCTAAATCAACTGAGTGATCTCTGGCGGGACAACAAATCCGGGGTCGCGTCTCGGAGGCATCTGAGGGTTTATAGAAAAGATGAGAGTTAAGAATAGAATGAGGTCTAGGGAGAAAACACTACCCATATGCACATGAGACAAAACACACAATATCACTCCAATCAATTCAAACAAGGGCATACAACGGTCTATCTATCGTTACAAAGTTCTGGGACTAAAACTAATTTTTAATGGGGGAAATCTACTACTGTTATGGTGGTCAACTAGAAAAACTGCTCCGATGAAGACTCCATGATATCTGCTCGACTTCATCTTGAAATCATCATCACTAGGATCGGAATCGGTGTAAATGCGATGATGATGTAGTTCTCTGGACAGGTGCAATCTTCATCTTCTCCTCCGGGTGCTGGATTTCCCATGAGTTCTTCAATCTTCTCCTTAAGATCGTTGTTTTGTCTCACTAGAGCTACAATCTCCTCCATGTAGTCCTTGCGAGTGGCCTTTAGTTCTCCTTCTAGTCCGATAATCTTGGCTTTTGCTGTCTTCAACTCCATCATGTCTGCGCACATATGGTTCTCCTGGCGTCGAATGTGCTGATTTAACTCCTGGATGAAAGCTGCAATGGATCGATCCTTCTTAGTGCCAACTATCTCCCATTGTTCATCTCGGCGCCCGCAAATCTGGTAGATAGTATCCTTGAGGTCTTCTTTGTAAACTTATCCAATGCGTTCCATGGTTATGTGAGCTGCCATGCTCTTTCCCAGACTCCAGGTTGGTGCATTGAAAACACACTCTATGGGCTCCGTGATTGGTATAGCGTCCTTCGGAACTTGAGCTTGAATCTTCGGCGCTCTTCTTGGGTAAAGTGGAATTGTAGGTCCGGTGAAGCTTGGTATTCCGATGTTCGGTACTTAGTGACTTCCTTCAGGTGTCGTCTAAAGGGTGTATCTTCATCCGGCTGGGTGAACTTTATCCTCGCTTAGTCATCCTAAAGAGTAGAAAAGATGAGGAGTCGAAATGAGAAGAGAGCGATGATCTAGGGCTTTAGCTTAATGGTCGTGTCCTCTGATCGGCGTGTGCTCGATACCATCTTTATGGCGACCAGGACCTCAAGCAGTGCGATCTACGTGCTCAAGTGTCATCCTGGATCGGTAATCTTGACACCACCTGATGCTTGAAGGATTTATAACAGAGTAGCAATCACACACTTATTACATCGAATGTCTCAAGAGAGAACTTAACAAAATAAATATGGCTTAAGGCCATCTAATAACAATAACGGAAGGCTTGGAAGAATAAGCGAGTCCATCAACTCCAACGGCATCACTAAGTATAGAACCACGACCTAAGCACCTTACTGTCGTAAATGCGAAAAGTACGCAACATGAAGCGTTGCAGCCGAAAACGGTCAGACACATGGAATATCTGGCAAAGTAACACATAGAGAATAATGGAAGAATAAGCCTATACTACATGAATATATGGCTGGTGGAAAGCTCTATGGTTACTGATTTTTGCATAAAGCCAATTTTTCCCTACTACAAAGGAATAAATTTATTTAACTATCATGGTGGTTGTTGAACATTGAGAATGGTTGACGCATCCTCAATCCCAATTAAAAGTACTCATTAAAACCCAACAAGATTAATTAAAGTAACATGATGAGATTCACATGATAATCCAAGTACTAGATACTCAAGATGTCCATAACCGGGGACACGGCTAACCATGATTAGTTTATACACTCTGCAGAGGTTTGTGCACTTTTCCCCACAAGACTCGATCTCCTCCGTTTGATTTCTCGCACTTCATGGTGTTTGAGAAACGGATGACCGAGACATAGTCTTTCAGAAGCGCTAGCACCTTACATGTGGGTAGACCGTACCAACCTACAACCCCTACATCAGCTAGTCTACCCGTAAGAGTTCGCACAACTTAGTCAACTATGCTAGAGCCCATAGTAGCATGTGGCTGCACACGAAAGTTTCTAGTATGAATAATCTCATGATCCCTTTGAGCCTGGGTGGCGGTCCGAAGAAATACAGGCAAATCCTAATAGAAACCAGGTGCCTCAATCCACCCAGATGTGTGTTTAAGTTGCCACCTTAAATAAATCATTAATTAACAACCTCACATCTATCATGGATACACTCACCCAATCCACGTCTACTAGCATAGCATGGCATAATAAGCAAACGTAGAAGTAACTTCCAAGGGTTTGAAAATAAACAGGTAATAGGTACTACCTCAAACTACTTCCCAAAACCCACAATTTAATTAGATCCTAATCATGCAATGTTTGAGGATTGATCTAATGCAATAAAACTGGGTAGTAGAAAAGTATATGATCAAAGTGTTACTTGCCTTGCTGATGATCCGCGAAACCTAGAGACTCGAAGTAACAATTGCGCACTCCGGGTATTCTATCGCGGAACAAACAAACAAGCATACAATAAGTATTCATCTAATGCATGGGTAAAACTCAAATAGATCTAACCAGATAGTTCAACTTAAGAACTCCGGTTTGCAAAAAGAAACAAATCAAACGAAGCAACAAAAGTCAAAAGGCGAAAAAAACAGCTTCGTTTTACTAATCTGGATCTAAGTCAAATTTTACAGAAGCAAAAAACTTGTTTCAGTTGGTTATTCGGAAAGAGGGTTTCAAGACGAAACTCCAGGTGCTTGAATCGCCTGATTCCGATAAACGAGCGAAAAGTTATACTAAAACGAAAATCGGATCAGGAATCGCGATCAGAAAAATCGCGGATTAAATCCGAGAAAAAGAAAAACGACGAACAGGTTAGCGAGCGGACGTTCGTTAACTAAACTAATCTGACGAACGCGTTCGTTAAAAGCGAAACGAACGAGCGGCGTTCGCTATTTAACCGAACCGAAAAAACCGAAACTAAAAACCCGAAACTAAATCGAAGAAAAACGCCCGGTTTTTTAAAAGCCGGCAACGGAACTTCGTGACAGCGAACTTCGGCGGGGTCCGTGAGTCGGCGGCCAGCGAATCGTGGCGGCTCCGGCGGCAATGTGGCCAGCGGATGGGCGGGCGGTCGGGCTACGGTTTTGGCGGGTGAAAGTGGCGAATGAGGTGGGCTCGGGTGGCTCGGGTGGGCTGGGGGGCGCCGGGGCGGCGCTATTTATAAGTGCCCCCCGAGCGGAATCCCGCTCGGGCACGGCCCAAGGTCGGTGCGCGTTTTTTTAATAATAATTTCGCGCAGAAGAAAAAAGAAGAAATACTAAACTGACTCTAAAAATTCTGAAATAAATTTTTCCCGGCTTCTAAAATCAAGCCGGACTAGACGAACATTTATTTGGGGCCTAAATACAATTTTGAGAAACGCACATTTTTCCTAAATTCAAATAAAATGGCGAAAAACTCCGAAATAAAATCTTATTTGATTTTTTTATCAAATCTTCATTATTTCTTTATTTTGGGAAAGTCATTTTATTCCCTCTCTGACATTTTGATAGTAGAAATAATTGAAGATAAAATAATTAAAATCAAATGATCCTATTTTCAAAATTTGAGAAAACTCAAATATGAAAATAACGAAATCCCCAACTCTCTCCGTGGGTCCTTGAGTTGTGTAGAATTTCTAGGATTGAGCCAAAAATGCATCAAAAATATGATATGCAATGATGCTCTATGTATAACATTCCAAATTGAAAATTTAGGATGTTACACCCCCCCCCCCCCGTCGGCCCCTCTATCCATCCATCTCTCGAATACGTAATACACACACATACCTTTCTAGGCCCCGCCAAATGCATCAACTACACATTCACACATGTTACATCACGTACCCCATTGATCTAAAGATCCCTCTCTTCACGTTTATTTCGCATACAACATTCCTTTTGAGTAAAGTGTGGCCAAAAAATTATTTTAGAGTTTCTACATATATACTCCCTCCGTCCCGAAATTCATGTCGTGGGCTAGTTCATTTTTTTCTTTGCAGAAACACCCCTGTGCGTTTAAATCCGTTGCACACAGATCCCTTCTCCTTCCTTCCTCACCCCGTGAGACGCTGGCGCGAGCCACCTGCGCCACCCACCACATGCGCTGCCCTCCTCCACCGCCGTCGCCCACTGGCAGATCGGCCCGCCGCCCACCTCGCCTTCGCCCACGGAGGCGACCATCGCCAGCAGACACTTTCGTCCGCTTGCCACGGCACGGATAATTCCGGCGGCTGCCGCGTCTTCTGCTGCTGTTGTATTCCTCCGCCTCTGCTGCTGGTGGTGGTGGTGGTCTCCTCCGCCTCTGCTTCTGCCTACATGATCGGCGACCTTGCCCTCCAGAGCCCCCACCTCAGCTGCTGCTGCTAGCGACGACGAGCCGCCTGGGATAGATACTGAAATTTAGAATGTCATATGGTGAAATTGATAGTCATCTGGTGAAAATGAATGTTTGTCTATATCAATTATTGCTAACATTATCCGCAATTTTTTTATTGCTAACGTTGTAGAAATAGCGCAGATCATCCAATTTTGAACATATGCAGTCACTGTACCTTTGAACAATGGTGAATATACAGTCAATATCTGAGATTGCTAAAACTGCATATATTTTCAGTGTTGTACTTTCAGACAACTGAAAATTCAGTGAAGTGTCACTAGGAGCAGTAGGAACTGTCAAAATTCAGTTACCTGTCACCAGGAGCTTTCAAAATTCAGTTTGTTGTACCATGTGCTGAAGGCCTGATTGAATCTTTTGTTGGTCTGAAAACTTGACACAAGATAGGGTATTGACCCATGGACAGACACAATCACTATTCATACAGACCATGTCATCATGGAAAACATTTGCCTGAACTCACTGTGATCATTCAATCTGCAAGGCCACTGAAGTCGGTGCTAAGTGCATGATGATCGTCTTGGCGTATGTTACGATGCATTTGCCGGTGGTTGGGATCACCACAGTGGATGAAACACAATTGGATTTTGTCAATGTAGACTCTGTTTGTAGAAAGTTTGTGCTCATTAAGCGGAGGGCGTGTGAGTATAGGACACACATCATTCTTTCAGTATGCCTACTAGCTAGCACAATTGTTCAGAGACTACTGTTTTTGCAAGAGGCTGCACTAGTCACTTGTCTAAGCCAATAACCCTAGACTTTGCCAAACACAGCTTTATCTTCTTGAGTCACTAGATTGTCGGGTTAGCCTAGCAATTCAGCTAAAATTACACTAACTACGTTAACTAACAAAATAGTGTTAACTGAAAAAAATAATAGATATCAGCAGAGCAATTATGATCTGAACAATTTTCAGTAGTAGAACAATTATGATCTATTGATAATGTACTCCAGAACTGTGAATACTAAATGAAACTTTGAGGAGGTCACCTTTAGTCTGAATAATAATCAGTTTACAGGGAAGCTGTAGTACCATATGAATGCACAAGAGGATTTCATACTCAGCATGGATGTTTTACTGCCATGATCTTTGTTTGCAAATGTTTCTGTAAACATGATACTCCTCAAATTCAGTTAAACTACTGCACAGAAAATTCAGATCGACCTGTGAGATAACAAGCTGACAGAGTCATCCCAATGAGCTCAAAGAAGATACGGACGCTCCATCTTTTTGAGAACCTTTGCAAGGGAGTAGCATCCCATGGTAGCTGGGCAAGCTGGGTGTCATAAGGAGAATAGACCTGCGCAATTCTGATGGAGTTTCAGAACCTGCAGCTGTTCTCTGACAACCAAATCCATGGTGGAACCGAGGTCGCGTAGGCTCAGCGCGAGCCACTGCTGCCTGCCCCACGCCTCCTCCGGCGGCGGGGCGACGAGGAGGACATGCCTTCGATGCGCGCGAGCAGGAGACGTAGCGGGAGGAAGAAGGACGATTTTTGGGGTGAAAAGAGGGAAGATTTGGGAGGCAGGCAAGGGGGGCAGGGGAGTTGCGCGAGGCAGGAGGGAGCGGCAGAGGAGGCAGCTGCGGCGGCGGACGAGGACGCGCGGGAGGGCAGGGGAGCAGCGCGGCCAAGCTGGACAAGGGAGCTCCGGCGTCCATGCGCCTGTGTCGGAGCAGCGGGTTGTGTCGATTGGAGATGAAGAGGAGTGCGGGTTGTGTCGGGAGTTTGGGGAGGGGTTTTCTGCAAAAACATCACTGCGACATGAATTTCGGGACGGAGGGAGTACAACATTACAAAGTTATATGGAGGAGTACGAACTCTAATTTGCATTGCATGGTGCCCACAATGATATTTATTCCGCACTATGAATTTGTATATTTTTATATTATATACAAAGTTAGTCATAATAAAGAGAAACGAAGAGCATCTCTCTCTCCATCACATACACCCCCATGTACGCCCCTTTCACGTATGCACACAAAACTATCTCCAGGTCCTCTAAAAGTAAGCCCCTAGAAAATTCACGCGTGTTTCATATTTCTCTCGCGATATATGCAATGATGATCATTGTATTCGAAGCGAAAGCATGATACATACATTGGTCTTCATAATCCACTCATTACGGTCACCGTTACATTTAGTGGTTATTATACAGTCACAGGCTCACCGTACAACTCTGTATTTGCTCATGACATGACTAGTTAACCAGTTAAACGCTCCACGTGGCACCTCTAGTGTTGCATCACATTATCTCACTACCATCATGCCCACCTGTCGACTTGTATCTACTCTACATCTACGCTCTTATAAAATACACTCTTATAAAAAACAGAGTTGGTGATGATGGTGTGCCTGCCATCCTGCAATATAGGCCGTCCGATTTATATCTGACGGATAGGAAAGAAACTATGGCAATTTTGCAAAAAGGTACCCACACACCTCTCCACATTTGCAAATAAGGCCTTCCCTCGTTCATCCTTTTCTCTCACAAGATAAACAAGTCGTACAAATGCATCTTGATGTTATGTGCAACGCACGGGCATCTTGCTAGTAAGAATGAAAACAAACGACAAAAAAATATTTTGACGATGGTTCGAAGTCATGACCGCGGGCACAGCGGACAAGGTGGCCTTGTATTGGTATGCTGAGCCGTCTGTTTTAACACACAGGAGCTGGTGTGGTGATTATACACACATGCACGCATGCACACGAACTGCATCCACGCAACACTCACACAAACACATGCACCCACGCACGCACGCACCACTCACATGTACACACGCAGCCACGCACGCACGCATGCTTGCACACACCAGTACACCACACGACCAACACACACTCTCACGCTCAAGTGCTCAACCTACACGTGCATGCGCACACATCAGGCCCTGACAGACACATACACAACCAGGTGATTCCCGCGCACGGGTTGGAGCCTTGTCGCGCCTGCATAAATTTGTGTTTATCTGACCTTTTCCCTATGCGAACTGACAGGTGGGACCCACAAGGAACATGGTCAATTTAACTAGTTAACATGGCGCCACGCAGACTATTTGGACGGTCAACAGAGTGCAATCCGATGCTGAACTGTAAGCAAGTGACCGGATAATCACCGCAAAACGTATATACTGACCGTAATCAGCTTATTCTGAAGTTCGGTGACCGTATTACGCTTTTCTCTCTGTAGGCCCTCCAAAACTACATCTCTACACGTTCTCGCATGTTACATCTAACAACTATGCAATACAGCACTACTACTACACTCTAACACAATAAATCATATGTATTTTTAGTTTTACTAGATATCATATTGGGAAACACTTAGTATCACACGTCTGATACAAAGCAACCCTCAGACCGCTCATGGTCCGTTGATGCTTGTTTAATCCCACGGCTGAGCCTAACCCCTCACCCCGCTGCTTTTTTTTATTAAGCGAAAAACAAATCATGAACCCACGTAACAGCCCCCCTAATCACTCGCCCTGATCGATCTCTTTCCGTATTTCCTGTTCCTCTCTCTTTCCTCCGTCGGACCTCACCTCTGATCTCGCAATCCACCGTGCCTCTCATGTCCTCTCCGACAACGCTACCAGAGCTGCATCCCTGTGCACCATGCTTCGAGGTAATCTCGCCTCCGAGCAGACCATCCACAGCAGCGCCCAGATCTGTACCCCCCTACGTGCCCCCCGCGCGACCTCGCTGATGCTCCAACCCGGCATTAGCCGGCCGTGCATGTCATATCCACCATGTTATTTGCCTCGCCAGGTCGCCCGGAGGATCATCCAAATCACCTTGGAGGCACCAGTTGTGTACGACCCTACCACCCATTACTTGCATCTTCCAACTTAATTTAGGTTTAAATTTCATTGTTGTATCAAAGTAAAAATACTATAAGCACCTGGCTCTGCAATGTTGAAGTACAAATCGGCATGTTTGTATTAGTGTGTACTTTTATTCAAATGGACGTGTGATGAGTTTGTGTCTCTGCACAACTTTAGTTCATGTAAGCCCATGTAACTCCAGTTAGGTTGATGAGACTAATTTGTACATTACAAATCACAGCACCCAAATCTTGGAAATAGACATGCTATTTATTTTCATAACATGATGCTTCCAATACATCACATCTATGTTCTCATAGAAACAGATTTTGCTTCAGAATCCATGCTTCGTAGGTCTTATATATGTGCTTCTTGTCTACAGTACAACTAGAGTGCCACACTACTATACCATGCTTCTTATTTTACGTAACAATATGCTTCCATGAATTCCTAAGGAATTCATGACATGCAAGACCCAAGACGTTATCTATCCATGCTTCAGTTCTATTTTATTATGGTTTCAAAATGCCAAATGGTGATTTGAACACAGATCGTCTCATACGCTGGGTGGGCTTATGCATGTGGCTGAGTTCTTTGCCGGTGTACATGTGTGCGTTTCGATGAATTTGATCTATAGATCAAAATTTAATGCTTCAATGCCAAATATGTAATGTTCCACTACCGCTCTACCTCATATTTTACGAGCTACATGCATTTTCCTGGGAATAATCTAATTTGTTGATTTAAATAATCTCACGTGATGCGTCAACTACTCAACCTCTATGTACATTAGCTTCTTCAGTGCTAAAATTTTAATGCTACATTACTACTCAGGAATTGCTTCAACTAATTTCCTCATATGCTTCCATCCTAATTTTATATACATCTTTACTTTTTTTAGAAACATTCTACACATGGTAGTACCCTTTGCTTTTCATTGCAACCTAAATACAAGCTTGACAGATATTCTTCTTCTTTTGTTACTTACAGGAGATGATTTACCACCGCATGCTAATTGCCTACAAGCAGGACATCGCCGAGGCCAACAACCCCTCTTGTTCCTCATCGACGCCATCGTCGTCCTTACTCGGTGCCGCCCTTTGGTCTCCTAGATGTTCCTCCATTGAAATATCGGTCTACACAATGGTGCCCATGTTCAAGTATGCATCAACCTAGAGGGTGTGCTTATATGGTCTCACTAGTGTGCCCCCTGGCACCGCGCTATTGTGGTAGACCACCGTGCCATCATACCCGGACGACACAACCTAACCATGTAAATTATCCATATTGTGTATGGAAGCAAACTGATCCTCATTAGAAACAAATACTATTTTCGTTTATAAGGAAATTATATTCTTTGCTGGAAGCAATGGCTATAGAAACAAATATTTGCTTCGTTGGAAGCAAACTCTATTTTTTTTGTTGGAAGCAATGTAATTATCCTCCAGAACAATCTCCGGTTGTTCGAAGCACATGTTTTTTGGTTTGAAAAACAAAATAAATATTCTGTGTAGGATGCAAAAATAAGTTGCCCAGAATTAAAATTCGTCACAATCAGCAAAATTTGGTATAAATGGAAGCAAAATTTGCTTCACATGGAAGCTTATATTCTTTGTTGGAAGCAATGGCTATAGAAACAAATATTTGCTTTGTTGGAAGCAAACTCTATTTTTTTGTTGTTGGAAGCAATGTAATTATCCTCCAAAACAATTCTCCGGTTGTTCGAAGCACATGTTTTTTGGTTTGAAAAAACAAAATAAATATTCTGTGTAGGATGCAAAAATAAGTTGCCCAGCATTAAAATTCGTCACAATCAGCAAAAATTGGTATAAATGGAAGCAAAATTTGCTTCATATGGAAGCAAAACTGAATAGTTTTGGAAACAGTTTTATGCTCAATATAAGGAAGCATGTGCTCAATATATGGAAGCATGCAACACAGCGGGAATCTCATTTTCCTAGAGTTATTAGGTTCCTTAAAACAGAAGTTTGTTTCCTAAAAATCTGGAAAAACAGAATCAGCGAGCAATTAATAACAACTCCCAGGTAACACTACTAGGAAAAGGCCTACTAATGGCGCACCAGTTTTGCCTACTAATGGCGCATCACTGGTGCGCCATTACTAGCACGCCATTAGTAATTTTTACTAATGGCGCACCATTGATGCGCCATTAGTATCTGGTATACTAATGGCGCACCACTGGTGCGCCATTAGTATAGGCCACAGTGCGCCATTAGTATAGGCCACTGGTGCGCCATTAGTATAGGCAACGGTGCGCCATTAGTATTTTTGAATTTTGAAGGCGGGAAAATAGTAGTGGCGCACCGTCTAACCCCCACCGTGCGCCATTGCTATTTTTGAATTTTGAATTTGGATCTGGATCGTGAATTTTTTGCCCATTTTTTGCTAGTTTTTTTTGCTCGTTTTTTGGCATGATATTATTTCAAATTTTGTTCCTGTTTTTGGATCTTGTACGTTCTTTTGCCGTGTTCTTTTGCGGAGGAGGAGGAGGAGGTCACCGGAGAGGCGCCGCCTACATCGCGGGAGAGGAGGAGGAGGTCGCGGAGAGGAGTTCACCAAGCATCGGAGAGGAGGAAGGAGAAACCATGAGGGAATGGGAGGAGAGGAGGGAGGAGGAGCTCACCGGAGAGGAGGGAGGAGAAACCGTGGAGGGGAGAGGGAGGAGAGGAGGAGGAGGAGGAGGTTCCCGGAGAGGAGGAGGTCGCCGAGAGGAGGGAGGAGGAGGTCGCCGAAGAGGAGGAGGAGGTCGCGGAGAGGAGAAGGAGGTCGGGAGAGGAGGAGGAGGTCGCGGAGAGGAGAAGGAGGTCGCTAGAGAGGAGGAGAAGGAGGAGGAGGAGGAGAGGAGGAGATGGAGTGGAGGAGAGGAGAGGAGGAGATGGAGTGGAGGAGAGGTGGAGTGGAGGAGGTGCGCCCAGCCATATATCGACATACTAATGGCGCACCATGGTGCGCCATTAGTAACTTTTTTTTATTTTTGACTTATTTTGAATTTTGAAGGCGGAAGATACTAATGGTGCACCATGGGCGGTGCGCCATTAGTAACTTTATTTTTGACTTATTTTGAATTTTGAAGGCGGGAAGATACTAATGGCACACCATGGGCAGGTGCGCCATTAGTAAGTTTCGGTTTATTTGGTTGACTTATTTGAAATGTTAAAGGCGGGAAGATACTAATGGCGCACCGTGGGCTGGTGCGCCATTAGTGAGTTTGAATTTTTTTTGAATTTTTTTGAATTTTTTTGCCTCTCCAGATCTTAAAAGCCCTGTATCTTTTTTCTGTTAGGTTTTTGAGGATTTTGAAAATGTTTAACGTTAAATTTGGATGTAACTTTTCGAGTAGATGATTTTTCATATAAAAAACTTTTTCATCCGAGTTAGTATGCAAAAGTTATGCCCAGTTTTACAAATTCTCGCGAGATTTTGCAAATGAAGTCGAAATTCATATTTGAAAATTTTCCCAACAACTAGACCACATATCACATGGGAAACTTATTTTCTTTTATTTTTTTGACATTTTCATCATTTTCTTTTATTTTTTTTGAAACTGAAAAGGCGATCCACAGGGGGGGGGAGGGGTGCATTCGGTGGAAGTGGTGGCCAAGTTACTAATGGCGCACCGTGGCATGGTGCGCCATTACCACGGTGCGCCATTAGTAGTTTTGACAAAAATTTAAAAAAAAATTACTAATGGCGCACCACATGTCTGGTGCACTATTAGTATTTGGACACTAATGACGTACCAACACATGGTGCGCCATTAGTATATAGTAATGGCGCACCACATGTCTGGTGCGCCATTAGTGTTAATTCCATCTATAGCCCTTTTCCTAGTAGTGTTAGGCAGTCACGTAGAAGGAAGCACTCAATTAGTCAACGGTAGTAGCTAATCTGGCGCAGGGCTTGACAACCAAATCAGACGTGGCGTAGGACTAGTCTGATGGATGCATGTTTGCAGTAGTCTGATGCCTAGTAGTTCCCTATCATATTGTTACTTATAATTATTTAGTTTGCATACATTAAAATTGCCTTTGAAATGTATGGTCAGTATCATCTATCGCGCGGGAAAAATCCCGCCCTTTCCTGTTTAATCGGGTTTGTATCGATGGATCGTGCGAAACATCAAAACTATAGTACTATACAGTACAAGTGATGATTCACCGGGCGTCGTGTAAATCTACTCCTCCGTCGTAAGAGTGGGCGCCGCTTTCATAAATCTTCTAGTCCCTTTCGCCGACATGTGGGACATCAAGCTACCGGGTCCACGTGCCATCTTAGGAATACAAGGCGAGCAGCCGAGGTGAAGCACCCCAGTCATGGCGCCGGCATAGTAATGAGCAATGAGGCGTCAAATCACAAAGTTGCACCTTTCCCGTAGTTAAGTTGGAGGGACGAAGTAATAATGCTAAAAAAAGAAGTTGGACGGACGAAGCAACCATCATTTCACTCGTTCCTGAATCCGCTTCTCCCTCATCTTCTTCAACTTAACCACGTGTTGCTTCTGCCGTTGTTCTACCTCATGTGGGACGCGGATCGGCTTGGTAAAGCACTGACACGTGGGACCACATGTTAGCAAACCACCATCCGCGCGGCAAAATCACCTCCTTTTTACTAATCTTGATTCTATAATTTTTTAGATCAATATAATTGAGATTTGTATAGATAGCACACAGGAGAAAAACCAAGTGGTATGCAGTTAAGGGCATCCACAATGTGTAGCCAAATGTGAAAATAGCTTTTGGCATCGTGGGAACCATTGTGGACGGTGTTGCCAAAGCCAAGAAGATGGAACCGAAGCTCCTGATTGATTGATTGAAGGAATAGAAAAATGCAACGTCTCTCCTCTTTCTCCCATGCTTGGGCGCATGTAGTACAAAGATAGAGCATGAGTCTACTCCCATATCCCTTATATCACAAATCACAAAGCAAAGTTGAGGCGTCAAATCACAAAGCACCTGACGAAACAACCATAATTTCACTCTTCGCTGACTCCGCTTCTCCATCGTCTTCTTCGAGAAACCATCTCACCGCACTAGTACTCCTAGTAGTAGTACTAGTAAAGGACTTTCTGGATGCAAATAAGGCGGTTGTCTTGGCTTGCAGGCGGCACTTATGAACGACTTACCGTGGTCTCCCTCAATGGTGTTCTCCGTCAACGCACTTCGCCAAAACCACAAAAAAATCGTCGACGTCACCGCAATGGGGAAGGAAGTCAAATATAGTTACTACCTCCATTTTTTGTACACAAGGCCAGTATTATCAAAATTACAATTTGCAAAGGGACACTAACACTAATCGAGGCAAAATTGATGGGTTAGCAACCAAGGACATTAATATCCCCAGCATGCATGCGGAAGTGAGAAGGTTGGTTTGCATGGCGCTGCATTAATCATGCGATGAGGAGTGAGTTGGTTAGCTCTTTGGTCTTTCGAAAAAAAATACGCATTAATTGACAGGTGAAATGAGGATTTGTATCGATTAAATCCCACGAAGGAAAACCCCGCCCTTCTTTTTTAACACTAGTACTCCTAGTACGTACGTACTTATCCTGTTTGGGTCTAGGCCTTGCATTGCCAAACTTCGCCACACATTTTTGCCAAGCTTGCCTAAAGTTTTCAAAATGAGAAGGAGGTACACTTGCGCACGGTTGTCGCGGTCGCACCGCACCCTCACACGGTCGCTCCTGCACGTCGCGGTCGCACCGCACCCTCACACAGTCGCTCCTGCACGCCGCAAACCCAACCAAGGGAACGCACCCTCACTGACACGTGCTGTCGCATGTGAACAAACCAAACTCAGCCATCCTATCGCTGACACATAATTTTCGTTCATAGAGTATGTTTATCCAACCGTATGTTGGGGAGTATCCGTAAGGTCCGTGCGGTGGTCTGTTGGGGAAGAAGAAGAGGTGAGGAAGTAGGATATTCATCCAACCGCCTGAAATGGTAGACTGACCCAAGTCAGGCGACTTGCATAACAAATATAGTACTGTATGTTTTTACACAGCAAAAGATCCATAAAAACAACAACATAAAGAAAAACTATCACTGCTCGCAAAAAGAGACGACCTCGTCGTCTTTGGCTGCCGGCGCGAACCAGCCGTCGCTGCCGACGTGTGTCTCCGCACCGTGGTGGTCCTCGGCCTCCAGCTACTCGTTCAAGCGGAGCATGCGGGTGATCTGCACGGACGAGAGCACAGCCCGGTTCAAGCCGAGGACGTCCGGTTCCGCCTGCAGGAGGGCGTCGATGAGAGCGGCATCCGCGTGCTCTGCGTCGAGTCGAGCCTCTGCCGCCCGGTTCATGTCCAGGACGTCCGGTTCGCTGCGGGGAGGGCCTCGATGGCAGCGGCTCCGCGCGCTCCGCCTCAAGTTGAGCCTCCGCCGCCCGGTTCACATCCATGACATCCGGTTCCGCCTGCAGGAGAGCCTCAATGGCAGCGGCATGCGCGCGCTCTGCGTCGAGTTGAGCCTCTGCCCCCCGGTCCTCCTTTAGTATCGCCATGTTGAACCGCTGGTCTGCCTGCACCATGGGGGACTCGGACGCCGGCATGAAGTCGACGTCCATCGTCTCATACCCATCGGGGGCCTTCTGCGCCGCGACCTCCGCAGTGAACATTGGATCGGCTTCCTCCTCCTCATAGCTTGGCTCCAGAGAACTCGGGGATTGGCCCGCCGCAAAGCGAGCTTGGGAACGGAGGTATGTGGCACCGACCGCCGCCGCGATTTCTGCGCGGCGCTCCGGCGTCAGCATCTTGTAGTAAGTGATCTTGCGGCGCACCATGGCTTTCCGGCGAACTAGGGGACGCTTGATGCGGGCTAGGGGATCGAAAGGTGGGGGAATGGGCTGGAGATTTGGTGTGGTTTTAGGGCAGTGGCTGGCGTAGGCCGAGCAGCGAAGGTTCTGGTGTGAATAGTGGTTTCGGTGATGACCGGTCAATCGGTTTTGACTGTACATCGCTCTTGTCGCGTTCGCGTTGCAGCTCGGCGCGGTGGACCCTCCACGTCGCTCACCGAATGGAGCAACCGTCTTCGTTTTTCGCTCGCTTGTGGGACCGCAGTTGAGAGCAAACCGACGTCCCTCCCCCTCCCCCGCCCGCGTCATTTATTATACCACCACTCCCTCCGTTTTATGCAGAGTAAATAAAAACGGAGGGAGTATACTAAGGATGAGGATCCCTTGACGTGGCTGAACCCATTGAGTAACTGACATACGGGGCCTAGCAAGCCTGGGGTCCGCCAGTAAGTGACCGAAAGGGAGGGTAAGGCAGGGATACCTACGTCAGAGGATGCACTTCCACTATACTACTTTGACCAAATGTTAGAGTAATAATATATGACATGCAACTTACACAAATGTTAGAGTAATTATATATGACATGCAACTTACACAAAGCATACAGGTCTAATGCGTTTTTCGAGGCTAACTTTGATCAAATGTTAGAGTAATAATATATGACATGCAACTTACACAAAGCATACGGTCAATTTTATATAATTTCACATGATATAATTTTCACATTATACATCTCATGTACTATTAATCTTGTCAATAGTCAAATTGGAAACCATCTCGAGTACAAATCTAGGAGTACGTACGAATCTAACAATATTGATTGGGCATTGTTGAATGTTCATACCTTTTTGTTCATAGTAGAGATACTTTGACTACACATAAAACTTATATGTAAAGTAGAAAGGATAGGAGGGAGCATATTGTATGTTCAAAAATGAAACGAACATTGAATACCCTTTATATATGATTTGCGGATGCTATGATCACGGTTCAAAATTTTGAATCCGCCTTAGGTATCACGTGCCCCACTCGTTCCCTCTCGATTTCATCTCGGGGTCCGGAGATCTATTGAAAGAGGACTAGGGTGGGTACATGCGAATGATACTCGCAGAATTTTCAAATGAGGCATGCGGGAGGATGGACTCATTTGGAGGCGACATGATCGATGGAGAAGAGGGTTGGAGAGTAAGGAGAAATAAGCAAACGCCACATGATTATACTTGCACGGCTCAAATAAACAATAAGTTGTCTCGCTTGGCCTACATAGTGAAAGGCCTAATGCGCAACGCGGAGCACTGACGCTCGAATATGGCCGGGAAAACAGGGAAACCGACATGTGGGGCACACCCGTCAGGACGACGTAGCGCAGACTAGTCCAATGGAGGGGCTGGCCCACGACCTCCTCGCCACTGACAACCATTCATGTGGGTCGTTGGGGCCAACAACGGGGCGCAGCTCCAGCACCGCCTCTGGACATGGCGACCGCGGTGAGCGACACACTCATATCGTCGCTAGACACGGTCGGTTTCAGTGTGTCAAGGGTGGCGTTAGTGCTGTGGCACGACCAACGGTATGTTTGGTTTGTGCCCAAGGTTGCCCCATCAAAGCATTGGGTAGCCAAAATTTTGGTTGAGGTATTGGTTGCCCATGATTTGGCCGACATTGGCAAGAAAAATGAACTAGAGTTGGCTAGGGTTTATTGGCATGCCAAAGAAATGGCAACCATCCAAACAAAGACCAATCTTTGGGTCATGACCAAAATTTTGATTGAGGTATTGGTTGCCCATGATTTGGCCGACATTGGCAAGAAAAATGAACTAGAGTTGGCTAGAGTTCATTGGCATGCCAAATAAATGGCAACCTTCCAAACAAAGACCAATCTTTGGGTCATGACCAAAATTTTGGTTGAGGTATTGGTTGCCCATGATTTGGCCGACATTGGAAAGAAAAATGAACTAGAGTTGGCTATAGTTCATTGGCATGCCAAAAAAATGGCAACCATCCAAACGAAGACCAATCTTTGGGTATGACCAAAATTTTGGTAAGGTGCACTTTGGCCACAATCCAAACACACCCCAACACCCGGCTCGTCGAGGATGCACGAGGCACCGTGACGCGTCCGCGAAGTGGTCTAGCGCGGTCAACTGCATCCTCTGGACCTGAGACCATGCCGGGTCGTCTTGCTTTTTCAATGACATGCGGGGATCACATTTGAGCAAAGGGCATCTCCAACGTTGCCACGACCGCAGCTGACTACCCTGGCACACCAAAGCCCTCGTCCCTCGCACCGTCGCGCGGTGCGTTCCCAGCCGGCGCCAGCTGCCCGCATTCATGTCGTCCGTCCGTATGTCGTCTTTAAGAGGCTCGGTGCCCGAGGAACCAACTCCGACGACTTAATGATGCACCCAGACGCTTGGCCTCACCGGAATGCGCTACTTAAAGCGGCAACGCCCAGCTAACCTACACACCATAGCGCATCGTCCTCCTACCTGGCACCACATCCGCCATGACCGCAAGTGCGAACGCTCTGCGGTAGAGCTTGTCTTCGGGGATGAAGCTCGAGGTCGCCGCCCTCGCTCAAGTCGCCTCTCGCGACACAATAGCGGTGTAGCCGGACGCGGACGCAACTGCACAAGCGGTGGCCACGCTGGTGGCCGACGACGGGAGCACCATCATCCACGCATCCTACTTGCCGCCGTCCAACGTCCGGCACCGCCGAGGTCGGGGGCTCCTCCGAGGATGAGTAGGGCATGGGAGGCGGCAGGGTATGGTGTGCCAACTGGCCGGTCTGTATCCTGTGTTCTACTCTTCCTCGCTGGAGACCGCACCTTCACTTCACGGGTCTTGAACCCCGCCCCCGTACATAGAGATCGCAGATGGAGGACGTCGGTCGCTG
The DNA here is from genome assembly GCA_021605145.1 of Aegilops bicornis. Classification (NCBI taxonomy): domain Eukaryota; kingdom Viridiplantae; phylum Streptophyta; class Magnoliopsida; order Poales; family Poaceae; genus Aegilops; species Aegilops bicornis. The sequence continues at coordinate 550,879,437 of CM038675.1, read as the reverse complement.
CCCTAGAATAGGTTTAGGGTCGGGTTTCTTTTATTTTCCTGTCCTATAAAAGTTGGAAATGTAATGAAAATCTGTCGTGTTTGCATTAATCTCGGCCGGTGTATATGAACTTTCACAATAATATACATATTGTGGGAGTACTAGCAAGATGCCCGTGCGTTGCAGGGAAGATACAGATCTTGTGGGAGAAAAGGATGAATGAGGGAAAGCCTTATCTGCAAATGTGGAGAGGAGTGCGGGTAAATTGTCATAGTTTTCTTCCTATCCGTTAGATATAGATCGGACGGCCTATATTGCAGGATGACAGGCACACCATCATCACCAACTCTGCTTTTTATTGAACCGAGACAAATCTAAAAAACCCAACTAAGCCAACCTCCCAGCATATCGTGCGGGAAAAGACCTGGCCGCGCCGTTTTAGTCGGGATTACCGGAATACTAGTAGTAGTACCGATGGATCGCGCGAAGCAACAATTTTTTTTTTTGAGGGGGCGAAGCACCTACTAGTTTAAAAGGAAAAAAGGCGGTACACTCACAGCACTCCTGTCGCGGTCGCATTGCACCCCACACACGTTCGGTCCTGCACACGGCTCACGCAAACGGAATGCGCTTCGGCTTGCCTCTTCACTGACACATGGTATTGCACTTGGAGAAACCGACCGTGCGCCAAACTCCCCCGGCCCACCGCGCGAAAATCCTCCCCACACGCAAAAATTTCCACCAAATCCGATTCAACCGCCCTTCACCAAATATTCCCAAACCCCCTCCCCGTCCCCCTCCACTCCATTCGCTCCGCCAAAGCCGCCCTCCCCGTCGCGCCAATACGTGGCGTCGCGGTTCATCGAGGGGACGCACGGCGATCCTCTCGCTCCCATAGTACGCTCTCGTAGACTGCCGTCCTCTAGCCGCGCCGCCACCTCTGGCTACGTTCTTGTGGAGGTGCACGGCGGTCAGCGCCGCCACCGCTGGCGACGTTCGTGTGGAGACGCACGGCGGTCAGCTTCTCCCATGGTACGCGCATTCTAGACTGAGGCCCCGTTCATGTCGGTGTAGCGCTGAATGTTAGTTGATAGAAGCTGTTAATCTCACCGCTTGCTTTGAAGTAGTTTCTTGTCAATATGCTCGCTTAAGAAGCTTCCTTGCCTCGTTCTCGCACTCAATCGCTTAGCTGAGATGGCATGCCAAGGCCGATTAGTTGCTAAAATATCTTGCAATATATTTATTGTGACGTAGATTGCCATGGTCTAGTAGCCAATCTGTTAGGTGAAATAGCTCTACACCGTTTTATACTCGATCTTTGTTGCTGCGATGGCCTTCGATAGTTCGATGGCTGTGTGCTCGGCCTCATTGATTCTTTGAAACAGCCTGCCATAATTTAGCACTCAAATCTGTTTGCTGAATTAGCTTTACATATATTTCGTTACTTAGATCTGCTCGTCCAAATATCTTGCCACAGCTTTAGACATCGACCTAGGTATTTTTTCTGGACTTCATAAAAAAGCATATATGTTTTTCTTGTAATATCTAGTAGAAGAACTAATTTGTATGTCTAACAGATGGACAGGACTTGGATAACTTCTGCTCAAAGATTCTCCGTTGCATATGTCGAGGGGGTTGAAAACTTCATGAACTTTATCAGAGCTGAGTACGGTGGTCCAAAATCAGATGTGCTCTGCCCGTGTAGCAGTTGTATGAATTCAGTTACAAGACCCCAGTCAATTGTGCAAAATCATCTAACTTGTATGGGATGTCGGTCACATATACTAGGTGGGTTCATCATGGTGAAGCTGTGAACGTCAATGTTATTGACTATGTGGAAGCAGCAGATCACCATCTTGATCTGCCTGATACTCAGGTGGAAGAGGAGGAGGAGGTGGTGGTGGCGGAGCCAGTGAGTTTGACCAACATTGAAACAATCCCAGGTCCAAATGTGGCCACCAGAGCGCCACATATAGCATGTGGCCAGTGCTTGTTATCCCTTACAACATGCCTCTAAATGTCTAAACCAAAGAATCAAACTACATGATGGCCTTGCTCATCCCAGGTCCAAAAAGTCCTAGAAAGGATTTTGATTTGTTCATGGAGCCTCTTGTGCAGGAACTTCAACAGCTATGGAAGGGTGTTCTCACTCGAGACCTATATAGCAGCCCACCAGCTGATTTCTTTCTGCGTCTTTGTTGTAATTTGGTGCATCCATGATTATCCGGCTTTGGGCACTATGTCAGGCTTAACGACACATGGTTACAATGCATGTGTTATTTGTGACAGAATCCGTTGTCATACGCAATACTTAGCAAGATCGGTTACATTGGACACCGCCGTTTCCTTCCCAAGGACAAGCCGCATCCTAGAAAATATCGAAGACATGTGTTCAATGCAAAGCATGAAAACCATGATGCGCCAAAGAGGCTCACCGCCGATGAGTTGCAAGTGGAATTAGAGAAGGTCAGGCATATTACACCAGGAAACCATCCTGGTAATGGTAGCGGGAAAAGGAAGCGTGGCACGGTATAAGAGAGATTATTGTTTACCCGCAGGTCCACTTTGTGGGACTTGGTATTGGAAAGATTTGGATCTGCGGCATAATCTTGATGTGATGCACATCAAGAAAAATATATGTGTCAGCATTATCGGCACAGTTCTTAACATTGAAGGCAAGACGAAAGATACCTAAAATCTAGGATTGATTTGACACACCTGGGTGTCAGAAAGGATCTGCAGGTGCAAGATGAAGGTAAACCACGGGATATGGCACCAGCTGTGTACGTCTTGGACAAGGTAAAAAGAAAAGAATTCTACGAGGTCACATCACGTGTGAGATTCCCACATGGATTTGCTTCCAACCACGAAAGGAGAGTCAGTGCAGATGTAAACAAGGTACAAGGGTTGAAAACTCATGACTGCCACGTCCTACTTCAAAGGGTTTTACCTGTTATCCTTAGAGGATTGGGCCGCCTTGACTTATACAGAGCAGTTGCAGAGTTGGGATAATTCTACAGTGAACTCCGCAGTAGAAATATCAGGATAGATGCTTTGGAGAGTCTTAGAAGACAAGATACTAACTATCCTATGCGACCTTGAGAAGATATATCCTCCAACCTTCTTTGATGTGATGGTTCATTTGGCTGTTCATTTACCTGATGAGGCACTACTTAGAGGTCCAGTACAGTATGGCTGGATGTACCCTATTGCAAGGCGGCTAGGCACGTTCAAGGGCTATGTTAGGAACAGAGCTAGACCCGAGGGTTCCATTGCAGAGGCCTACATTGCTACATAAGTGTTGACATTCTGCTCAAAATACATTGAAACATTTGATCGACTTAGCAAAGAGGTGGGTGAAGACAATCCGGGCTCAATGTTTTCGATTATTACATTAGGAGTTACGAGGAAGAGTCGACAAGAGGACAAACCTAAAGATTTGGACAAAATAGTTTGCTATGTGTTGAGTAAGCATCACGAGATACTACCTTATATCAAGTAAGTGCAGTACTGCAGCTTATACATCGTAATCTACTAAACTTGCAGCACATTCTTATATATTTAGATGTTTGACATGATCACTGTGTTGTGCAGCATCTACAAAGAGGAGTGACTGCCGCAAAATCCAAGAAACATTGACAAACTGGTTATGGCAGGATTTGCGAAATGGTTCAAGAATCATATAAGCTTTTGAAGTGCACTGTCAGTTTTTTTAATATATTGAGTACATAAGATGATCAGCTTGTCTATTTTCTAACAATAGGTTAAGAAGATGCGGGAGGATGGGCAGGCAGTTGATGATGCCCTTTACTCACTAGCAATGGGTCCTGATACTCGGGTAAGACATTATGAATCTTGCGTTGTTGGAGATGTGTGCTACAACACCCTTGCGAGACGAAGGCGGAAGACACAAAGCAGTGCCATCATGAGCACGGATACGTATGACAAAGAGACAAGCGAAATGTATGCTAACATAACAGACATTGTTACATTGCGATATATCTCGATTCGAGGATCATCGGTGTGTGCTTACATTGTCTTTGTCGTTGGTATAACCTGTTTTCGAGGATCGCATAAAACCCAGGCTGATGATTATTTCAAATCCATCAATGTCAAGGCGGCGTACTGCACCAACGAGCCTTTTATTTTGGCAAATCAAGCAACACAGATATTTTTCTTGGAAGACACATTTGCATGTAGCGATGATCGGAGAGTATTGCAAAGGTTTGAGCAGAGGAATTCGTTTAATGAAGTTGCACAACAAGATGATGCTTACATCGCTCACGATGTACAAGATAACAGATGTTCCTAATATCTTTGAGAACCATCACGTCAATGACGCCAAATGAAAATATTGCTTGTCGTCTTGTGGACATACAAGAGTTGATCAAGAAGAAGCCAACGTTCGAGGACGTTGAGGACGAAGAAGAAGATGACACCGTGGGGAATTACGATTCAGATTGATACAAAATGGCGAAGATGTTGACGTTGCTACTGCGGATGATGATTACATTGCTTTTGTCGTATTTGCACGTCAGAAGATGTTTTTTTATCTACTATGTGAAATTGAGTTTGCTATGACAACTGAAACCTGATGAACATGTTGTTTAGTATTTTGCTGTGAGAACATCACTTGTTATGTATGCCGATTTGTGTTTGGTGATTGTATGACAAATAAACATGATGACATTGTTGTTTACTTGTACTCATATTTGGCTGTGAAACTTGAATCTGATGACATAGTTTGATGTTGGACTGCAATTTGCTCGACGTCTTCGAATGAGAACAAAGCTGACCCGACAGGGCCTCTGCTATTTATTTATTTATATGAGCAAAAGGGGATACCCCCTGATTTCCGTTAATAGAAATCATTAGATGTTCACAACACTACGCCCAACCTGCTACACAGGTTTCATTCATTACTAGTTTCAGCAAAGTGCTCATGTCGTAGCTAATTTGAATACATCACGAGTGCTACATACACTTGCAAATAAAGAGACAATCATCCTCTGAGCACATCGATTTTTCCCATTATCTTCACAAGCTCTTTCATCTCCTCATTCTTTGTCAAGGCCGTTCAAAGAATCGTTGTTTGGCCATGATCGAGGAACTGCATCTTTAACCTTACGCTCGCATATTCCTGTTACGTCGTTCCTTGATTACTTGTCCAACACCCCAACCTGCTGGTATTGGGATTCCTCGGCTAACCAAATAATCAGCGTAGTTGCATTTCCCCACATCAGCAACTTCCCAGAAATACAAATCACATGAATCTTCCCTTTTTTGCACGAATCAAATTGGAAGATCATCAACCAAACTATTAAAAAAATTAGCAACTGAAAGCAGCAGAACAACACTTAAACATATTATTACCCCATAATTCAGGCATTTGTAGAAGACTCGGCCAGGGTTGCGGATTGTGGTTGAGACGCGATGGATGACTCTGTGTGATTTGCAGCAGTGGCACTACACCAACGGCAGCGGGTTGCAATAAGCAACCGGCTGCGGTCTTGTATCTTGGACGGGGGTGTGATGAGACCCAGGCGATGAATGCGGTGGCGACTTGGTGCATATCTGGTTGTTACTGCTTTGAAGAAGCGGTGGACGAGCAACCGGCGGACATGGTTGTTGCGGCGGAGCTTACGATGCTAAGCGAGTAAGTAGAGAAGAGGAGAAGCGAACGTTGGATATGTCAGTTTCATTACTTGCAGAGTAGCATAGCACCATATATAGTCATAATCTAGGTTTGGATTCGAACTAGCTACAGGAGCGCGTCTTTCTTTTTTCTAAAACTCGGCAACGTCTCTTTACTGGTACACTAGCTTGTTCTGTACGCCTTCCCAAGTCTTTGATTTTCTTTCCCTTTTTTCGAGGAAGGAAGGAGGACAAAATTGAGAGTTCCTCGGACTCGAACCCAAGACATCTCGGTTGAAAACCAAGGGTGCTAGTCACTTATGTGGTGAACGTTCCCTGTGAGGAGGACGGCAGACGAATGCATTTTCCTTGCAGTTTTCTTCCTATATATATAAAAGTATGCTACTTGATGTCCGCTTAGTCAAAAAATGATTGTGCCAACCTTGACTGTTGGATTGACATTCAACGTCTGTCGCGTTTCTTCAGTCTCTTCTTCCTCGAGCCGCCAAAGCCAAACTAGCGCCGGCGGGACCCCCTGCTCCCGCCTCCCATGGTTGGCTGTGATCTTTCCTGGCTCCTGTTAGTTCCTGTCCGAGGCCTCACCATCGTCCTCCGCCTTGGTTCGCTCACCGCGGCGCCACCCTCCGGTGTTGTCAACATTGTCCACAACCGAGAGGAATAAGGAGGTGATTGTACATGGTGAGGATGACAGTAGGGACCCAGCAGCGCGCGCAGTAATTTTGTTTTTTCAGGACGGAGAAGGGTATCAACTGGGTTGTGCGGGACCCGTGGGTCTGCCTAGCCCAGGCTTTTATTTCATATGTTTAGCACATGACCAGCCTAGTTTGTTTTTTCCTTTCGGAAAAATGGCTAGCCACTATTTTGTTTTTGCAGAATAACCAACATAGCCCTACTTGCTTTTCTACGCCCTCTTTGGCCGGAAATCTTTCAAGGCGAGGAGGGATGCATTTTCCCAGAAAATGGGCTATAAGTAATAAGAAATGGGCTATAAGTAATAAGAAATGGGCTATAAGTAATAATAAATGGGCTGTAAAATGAAAAAAATACAACAAACATGCAATTAGTTCCAAAATACTGTTTTCTTTCGGATTTCGATATTTTAAATTTCATTGTTTTTGTGCGGGTAAAATTTCATTGAATTTAAATTAAGGTATATTTAGATTTAAAATTAATTTGAATCTGGCTAGAAATTTCGGGCCGTATGCTGTTTGGGACAGATTTGGAGGCTGACTTGTGGGTCTACTAGGTTGAAGTGTACTTTAGCTTTGTCAACTTAGTCCACAAACGATTCTAGCAGTAGTGACCGTTGGATGTTAATCCAACGGTCGTGCTACTTCTTCAATCTCTGATCTTCTTGGTCCAGCCGACCAAACCAGCATCGGTGGGAGCGCCTGCTCCTGCCTCCTGTGGCTTTGTCTTTGCCACAGACAGCCGCACCGCCCCACACTACTCCATTGCTGGTCAGGCCATTCCTCTACTCACCCACACCTCCTGTTATTTTCCGGCGACGGCAGCCGGAACAGTAAACCCTCGTACTCCCCACCGCATGGGCAACCATGCCGAGTCTTCTCCGGCTCCGTGTCATTTCTTCCTAGGCCTCGATGTTGTCCACCACCCTGGTGCTCTCGGCAACAGCCTCGTCAACATGGTCAACGACATGCATCGGTCATGGAATTTGTCTGGCATAAAATAATGATTCCTCCACCTGATAGCTGGGACCCACCGGAAGGGCCTCTGTATTTCGCGAAAAAAATGTTCCCCCGCTGACATGTTGGACCCACCAGCTATATCTTCGCACGCAAGGAAGTGCCTCCTTATTACGCACAAAAAATGAATACCCACCCTTCTAGCTGGGACCCACCATAGTGGGAGGATGACTTGTGGGCCAACTAAGTTGACGGGGACGGAGGGCATTGTCAACTTAGTCAATATGAACGATTCTAGCTCCAGTGACCGTACGATGTCCATCCAACGGCCGTAGTGCTTCTTCAACCTCTGGTCTTCTTGCTCCAGCCGCCCAAAGCAGCGCCAGTCATGCCGCATGCTCCTGCCTCCTGTGGCTGGCTGTGCTGCCGCAGAGGCCTCACCGCCCCCTACTATTCCCACCGCTGGCCAGGCCCTGCGGCGAGGCAGCCTCACACCGCAGCCGAACCAGTGAACCCTCGTACTCCTCTCCGTGCGGGCTTCCACTGTCGCGTCTGTCCCGGCTCCCCGTCGTCCCCTTCCTAGGCCTCGCCTTCGTCCACCGCCGTGGTGCTCTCGGCATGGCCTGGTCAATGTGGTCAAGGAACGACTTCCATCGAACGTGGACTGTACGTGGAGAGGCTGACAGCTGGGTCCACGGCCGCAGCAATGAAGTGCCTCCTTATTACGCGGAAAATAATGATTCCTCCACTGACAGTGGGACCCACCAGACGGGCCCTTTGTATTTCACGGAAAACGTTTCCCCTGACTGCTGGGACCCACCAGCTTCATCTTCGCACGCAAGGAAGTGCGTCTGGGCAAAAAAACGATTCGCCCCCCTGACTGCTGGGACCCACCAGCTACACCTTCGCACGCAAGGAAGTGCGTCCGGGCAAAAAAAACAAAATGATTCGCCCCCCTGACTGTTGGGACCCACCAGCTACATCTTCGTAGGCAAGGAAGTGCGTGACAGTCGGGACCCACCTGGTCGAAGCGTACGTAGCGTTGTCATCCTGGTCGCGAATGTGTACCTACATACTGGTTGATGTAGAGGCGCGCACATAGCATGTACACGTACATACAGCGGCCAGGGTGCAAGAGAGAAAATACGGCCACGTATGTGTACATACGGGCGGGGTCTCGAACGCCTACTCGCGCATACGTACATGGCTGGGTCGGAACGGAGAAATAGTGTCGTCGTCGTGTTCATGGGGAGCCAATCGGCTGGGTCAGAACGGAATGCGTGGTCATGTTCATCGGGAGGGCTTGGACAGAACAGGCGATGGAAACGAGGCCTGGCGTACTGCCCAACGGAGGAAACGGACCTCCTACGTTGAACGGGTCTGTTGATCGGGAGGGTGTGGCGTCCGCAAAAGCGGAGGAAAGCGGACCTCCTACGGTCAAACGGGGTCCTGTTGATCGGGAGGGTGTGGCTGCATCAAAACGATTTAAACGGACCTCCCACGGTCGAACGGGGTCCTGTTGATTGGGAGGGTGTGGCGTGCATCGCAAAATGGACGAAATGCACCTCCTACGGTCGAAACGGGTCTTGTTCATCAGAGGGTGTGGCGTACCGCAAAACGGGACTCCACAGGATACTATTCATCTCCACCGTCGACCTCCTCCAGCCTCCACGGGCTACCGTCGACCTCCTCCAGCCTCCACGGGCTCCTGTTCATCCAGCCTCCACCGCGCGCTACTCCACCGGCTCCTGTTCAACCACCCCTTCATGGGCACCCCTCCACCGTATATTATTCATTCAGCCCTCCACACCACGGGGTCCTGTTCAACCACCCCTCCACAGGCACCCCTCCACCGTCTACTGTTCATCCAGCCCTCCACACCACAAGGTCATGTTCATCCAGAGGCAAACGCCACCGCCATCGTTTCATCCAACCCCACCCCCCACGCCGCCGTTAACGCCACCTGCTCATCCCAGAGGCAGCATCGATCGGCTTGATTAGCGGCAGAGCGGCGAATCGCTCGATCGGGTTCAGTTAACAGCCATCGATCGATCGCTCGGGTTCAGTAACGAGTAGCCTGCAGTGCAATTGCTCGGGTTCAGTTAGAGCCCAACGCCTTGGTCGGGTTCAGTTAGAGCCAATGCCTCGCACACACGCGCACGTGTCACGAGAAAGCAGCATCGCTCGGCCCCCGACCTCCCACTGTAACCAGCAACTCCCCGAAATTCTCCTCTCCCTCGCTTCTACCACGGTTTTTTCCGTCATGGACGGCCCAAAGAATTTCATGCAGCTGCGTCTCCGGCCCGCCCAGGACGAAAAGCCCATTTTCTGTCATGATTTTTTGCCATAGAAGTAGGAGCCCACCACATCTATGATGATACCGGGTTTTGTCACAATTATCGTCATAGAAGTGTCATATGTATGACAGAAAAAAAAATTATTCGGCCCAAAATGTCACGGATGTGTCTTTTTTTTTGTAGTGCGTACTGAGCCACAGTACGATTTCCCTGGCGTAAGTTGCGGAACTCATGCTTCTTCATGCTCATAGCTCTAGTTGAGACATGGGCTGTGTGGAATGCTTGTTGAAACTGATCCCAAGTGACATTGGCTATGGGAAAGTGGCTTTATAATTCTCCCACCATGAGGTTGCTGGTCCATCCAACTGATGTGCAGCAAAATGCACCTTCTCTGCATCAGTGCAACCTGCGGTGGTCAACTCCCTTCCATTCCTGCGTAGCCAGTCATCCGCAACTATTGGCTCGGTGCTACTGGAAAACACCGGCGGCAGTAACCTCAGGAAACGGGCTAAGTTGTCAACTGGAGGAGGGTTGTTGTTGTTGTTGTTGTTGTTGTTGTTGTTGTTGTTGTTGTTGTTGTTGTTGTTGTTGCTGTTGTTGCTGTTGTTGTTGTTGTTGTTGTTGTTGTTGCCTTGGTTCTAGACTAAAATCTGCATCAAGGCATTCTGCTGCTGGATCAACTGGGTGATCTCCGGTGGGAAGACAAATTCGGTGTCACGTCTCGGAGGCATCTGATGGGTTTAGAGGGAAGAGATTAGAATAGAATTTGGATCTAATGAGGGAAACACTACCCATATGCACTTGAGACAAACACAATCATATCACTCAATCAATCAAGCAAGGGCATACAATCGATCTAACTATCATTACAGTGCTCGGACTATACTATTTACATGGGGGAAATACTACTGATCATATGGTGGTCTACTAGAAATTTTGATCGGTGGAAGACTCCATGATATCCGCTCCAGCTTCGTCTTCATAATCATCATCACTATCATCGGGGTCGGATTCGGTGTCGTCGATGATGATGTAGTTCTCCGGGCAAGTGGAATCGTCGTCTTCTCCTCCTGGTGCGGGATCTCCCATGAACACTCCGATCTTCTTAATCAGGTCGTCGTTCTCTCCAATAGTGTCGCGATTTCCTCCTCATATCCATCGCGTGTAGACTTGAGTTCCTCTTCTAACTCGGTCATCCTTGTCATCACCTTCTTCAAATCTATCATGCTTGCGCACATCTGGTTCTCCTGGCGTCGAATGTGTAGGTTTAACTCCTGGATAAATGCTGCAATGGACCTGTCCCTCTTGGTGCTGGCTATCTCCCATTGCTCATCTCGGCGCCCACATATTTGGTAGATAGTATCCTTGAGATCCTTGTGGTAAACTTCGCCAATGCGTCCCATGGCGATGTGGGCTGCCATGCTCTTGCCTAGACTCCAGGTGGGTGCATCAAAGGAAAACTCTATGGGCTCCGTGACTGGCGTGAATGTCCTTCCTAGAACTTGAAATTGAATCATCCAGCGCTCCTCTTCTGGTAAAGTGGCGTTGTAGGTCCCGGTGAAGCTTGGTATTCCAATGTTCAGGTATCTAGTGACTTCCTTCAAGTGTCGTCCAAAAGGTGTATCTTCATCCAGTTGTGCAAACTTGTTCCTCGAGTCCGCCATCCTAAAGAGTAGAAAATGAAGAGGAGTCAGAAATGAGTAGAGAAGAGTGACCTATGGCTTTTTCTTAGTGGTCGTGTCCTACATTCAGCGTGTGCTCTGATACCATCTTGTAGCGACCCGACCTCAAACGGTCAAGTCTCTGTGCTTTAGTGTCATCCCTGGATTGGTATTGCTGACACACACAGTACTCGAAGGATTTATAACAGAGTAGAAATCACACACTTATTACATCGAATGTCTCCAAAGAGAACTTATTACACTAAATATGGCTTAAGGCCATCTAACACGATAACAGCGGAAGGCTTGGAAGATAAAGTGAGTCCATTAACTCCAACGGCATAGTTGAGTGCACGACAACGGCCTAGCGAACCTTACTCCTCGTCTGAAAAGTCTGCAACATAATATTTTGTAGCCCGAAAACGGGTCAGCACATGGAATATGCTGGCAATATAACATAGTAGAGCAATGAACAGAATAATGCTGTCACTACATAAATATATGGCTGGTGGAGGCTCTATGGTTATAATATTTTTGCAAAAAGCCAATTTTTCCCTACAACAAAGGAAATAAATTGTATTTTAACTATCATGGTAGTTGAAACATCATTGAGAAGGTTCCTCCAACTCAATCCCAATTAAAGGTAATTATCAACCACCCAAATTAAATTAGAGTGATGAGATACAATAGGATAATCCAAGTACTAGATACTCAAGATGTCCATAACCGGGGACACGGCTAACCATGATTAGATTGTACACTCAGCAGAGGTTTGCGCACTTTTCCCCACAAGACTCGATCGCCTCCGTTGGATTTCTTGCACTACAGGGTGTTTGAGAAACGGATGACCGAGACACAGTCTTCCAGAAACATTAACTCTTTACTCTTGGTGGACAGTTACACCTACTTTCCCTCTACATCTGCTAGCCCACCACTGAAAGAGGTCACACGACATACTCAACTATGCTAGAGCCCATAATGGCTTTTGGCTGCACACGGAAGTTTCTAGCATGAATAATCTTATGATCCCTTTGAGCCTGGGTGGCGGACCGTAGGATGATCACACGGGTACTCCGGGATATCCTAGGACAACACTGGATTCTCCAGGTGCCCAAACAAGCAATCCACCCAGATGTGTATTAAAGTTGCCACCTTAAGTTGAACCATTAATAACAACTCATATCTATCATGGATACACTCAAACCTAATCCACGTCTACGAGCATAGCATAGCAATATAAGCAAAACGTAGAAGTAACTCCCAAGGGTTTGATATTAAAACAGGTAATAGGTTCTACCTCATCCTCTACTTCCCAAACCCACATGTTAAGAGACCCTACTCATGCAATGTCTGAGGATTGTATCTAATGCATAAAAGTTGGGTAATAAAGGGGTATGATCAATATGTTACTTGCCTTGCTGACGATCCGCAAAACCTAGTGACTCGTAGTAGCACGCTTCGCACTCCGGGAATTCTATCGCAACAAACAATAACATACATAAGCAATCAAGCAAAGATGCACGGGTAAAACTCAAATAAGAAGATCTAACCAGAAAGTTCAACTTAAGAACTCCGGTTTGCAAAAGAATCAAATCAAGCGAACAGCGAAACTCAAACGGCGAAAGAAACAAGATCTGATTACTAATCTGGACTAAAGTCAAATTTCACAGTACCAAAATCTTGTTCAAGTTGGTTAAACAGAAAGAGGGCTTCGAGACGAAGAACTAGGCGCTTGAATCACCTGGTTCCGATAAACGAGCGAAAAGATAAACTAAATCAAAAATTGGGTCAAAAATCGCGATCGAAAATAATCGCGAAAAACCCTGGAAAAAGAAGAACCGATGAACAGGCTAACGAACGAACGTTCGCTGTCTTTGACTAACGGGTGAACGGCGTTCGTTTAAACGGACGAACGGACGAACGTCCGAAAAAAATAAATCGGCGAAAAAACCGATCTATGAAATAAACTGGAAAAATATAAAAAACCGGGGTTAAACATGGAAAACTGACCGGTCAACGGCGTTCAACGGCGACGAGATCAAATGCGGCGGCGGCGGCTCCGGCGATGAAGCGGCGCAAGCAGTAACGGTGGCGCGCTAGGGTTCAAGCCTTGAGGTGGGCTGGGCGGCGGTGGGCTGGGCGGCGGTAGGCTGCGGGGTAGGGGGCCGGCTTATAAGGAGGGGCCTGAGGAGGAGTCCGGGCCGGATACGGCCCATAGGTCGGTTCCTTTTTTTAAATAATAATTCCAGGCAGAAAAAGAAAGAAAAAGAATACTAAACGGACTCCAAAAATCCCGAAGTAAATTTTCTCCGTCCTCTAAAAATATGCAGGACAAGGTGAACATTTATTTGGGCCTAAAATGCAATTTTGAAAAACGCGTATTTTTCCTAATTCAAATAAAATTGCAATAAAATCCGAATAGAAACAAATATTTGATTTTAATATTTTTTCCTCCAATATTTCATTTATTTTGGAGAAGTCATATTATCTCCTCTCATATATTTTAATATGAAATATTTTTGGAGAGAAAATAAATTAAAACCAAAGTGATCCTTGTTTCAATATTTGGTAAAACTCAAATATGAAAAACGTGAAATCCCCAACTCTCTCCAAGGGTCCTTGAGTTGCTTAGAATTTCGAGGATCGCGAAACGAAATGCAATAAAATATGATATGCATGAATGACCTATGTATAACATTCCAAATTGAAAATTTGGGATGTTACACTTCTGCTCAAAGATTCTCCGCTGCATATGTCAAGGGGGTTGAAAACTTCATGAACTTTATCAGAGCTGAGTACGGTGGTCCGAAATTATATGTGCTCTGCCCGTGTAGCAGTTGTATGAATTCAGTTACAAGACCCGATCAAGCTGTGCAAAATCATCTAACTTGTATGGGATGTCGGTCACATATACTAGGTGGGTTCATCATGGTGAAGCTGTGAACGTCAATGTTATTGACTACGTGGATGCAGCAAATCACCATCTTGATCTGGCAGATGCTCAGGTGGAAGAGGAGGAGGAGGTGGTGGCGGAGCTAGTGAGTTTGACCAACATTGAAACAATGCTACGAAATGCTCGTGCATTCCGTGAACTTTCACCTGCAGAAGAAAAACGGTGGGCCCGCATGTTGGAACAATGCAACGTGGCTGTCACCCCAGGAAATAAGCTGTCGGTATTCTCAGCTATGGTCACCTTTCTTTAGGTTAAGACATCTGGACGGATGACCAACAAATCATTCGATGCGATGTTGGCTGCTTTCATAAAGCTTTCCAGATCGTCTGAGCTGCCGCACACCCTGATGAAATGAAGAATTTCCTTTGTGCAGTTGGAATTGGATATGATATGATCCATGTTTGTAAGAATAATTGTGTTATGTTCTGGAAGGATTATGCCAACTTAAGTGAATGCCCGAAATGTAAACCATCAAGATGGAAAGATGGTGATGTTGTGAAGAGGATTCATCATAATGTTCTGAGACATTTTCCAATTACACCAAGATTGCAAAGGTTGTTTCATGATGCTGAAACAAGAGAGGATGTACTGTGGCATTCTAGGAACAAGGATTTCAAAGATCAGAATGTAATGAGCCATCCATCTCATTATGGTGAGTGGAAAAGCTTCAATCAGAAGCACGAAATGTTTGCTGCTGACCCGAGAAACATTAGACTTGCCTTAGCTTCAGATGGATTTAACCCATTTGGCAACCAGAGCGCCACATATAGCATGTGGCCAGTGCTTGTTTTCCCTTACAACATGCCTCCAAATGTCTGCACCAAAGAATCAAACTACATGATGGCCTTGCTCATCCCAGGTCCAAAAAGTCCTGGAAAGGATTTCGATTTGTTCATGGAGCCTCTTGTGGGGAACTTCAACAGCTATGGAGGGGTGTTCTCACTCGAGAGCTATATAGCAGCCCACCAGCTGATTTCTTTCTGCATGCCGTTATAATTTGGTGCATCCATGATTATTCGGCTTTGGGCACTATGTCGTATGAGCGACACATGGTTACAATGCATGTGTTATTTGTGTGAGAATCATTGTCATCGCAATACTTAGCAAGATCTGTTACATTGTACACCATCGTTTCCTTGCCAAGGACAAGCCGCATCCTAGAAAATACCGAAGACATGTGTTCAATGCAAAGCATGAAAACCGTGATGCGCCAAAGAGGCTCACCGCCGATGAGTTGCAAGTGGAATTAGAGAAGGTCAGGCATATTACACTAGGAAACCATCCTGATAATGGTAGCGGGAAAAGGAAGCGTGGCATGGCAGAAGAGAGATTATTGTTTACCCGCAGGTCCACTTTGTGGGACTTGGAGTATTGGAAAGATTTGGATCTGCGGCATAATCTTGATGTGATGCACATCGAGAAAAATATATGTGACAGCATTATCGGCACACTTCTTAATATTGAAGGCAAGACGAAAGATACCTTAAAATCTAGGATTGATTTGACACACACAGGTATCGTAAAGAATTTGCAGGTGCAAAATGAAGGTAAACCACGGGATATGGCACCAGCTATGTACGTCTTGGACAAGGTAAAAAGAAAAGAATTCTGCAAGGTCCTGTCACGTGTGAGATTCCCACATGGATTTGCTTCCAACCCTGAAAGCAGAGTCAGTGCAGATGGAGACAAGGTACAAGGGTTGAAAACTCATGACAGCCATGTCCTACTTCAAAGGGTTTTACCTGTTATCCTTAGAGGATTGGGCCGCTCTGACTTATACAAAGCAGTTGCAGAGTTGGGACAATTCTTCAAGGAACTCTGCAGTAGAAATATCAGGATAAATGCTTTGGAGAGTCTTAGAGACAAGATACCAACTATCCTATGCGACCTTGAGAAGATATATCCTCCAGCCTTCTTTGATGTGATGGTGCATTTGGTTGTTCATCTACCTGATGAGGCACTACTTAGAGGTCCAGTACAGTATGGTTGGATGTACCCTATTGAAAGACGGCTAGGCACTTTCAAGGGCTATGTTAGGAATAGAGCTAGACCCCAAGGGTTCCATTGCAGAGGCCTACATTGCTACAGAAGCGTTGACATTCTGCTCAAAATACATTGAAACGGTGATCGACTTAGCAAAGACGTGGATGAAGACAATCCCGGGCTCAATGTTTTCGATTATTCTGTTCGAGTTAGAGGGAAGAGTCGACAAGAGGACAAACCTAAAGATTTGGATAAAATGGTTTGGTATGTGTTGAATAATTGTCCTGAGATACTACCTTATCTCAAGTAAGTGCTAAGTACTGCAGCTTATACATCATAATCTACTAAACTTGCAGCACAATCTTATATATTTAGATGTTTGACGTGATCACTATGTTGTGCAGCATCTACAAAAAGGAGTTACTGCCGCAAAAATCCAAGAAACATTGACAAACTGGTTATGGCAGGATTTGCGAAATGGTTCAAGAGCCATGTAAGCTTTTGAATTACCTTGTCGCTTTTTTAATATATTGAGTACATAAGATGATTAGCTTGTCTATTTTCTAACCATAGGTTAAGAAGATGCGGGAGGATGGGTAGGTAGTTGATGATGCCCTTTACTGAATAGCAATGGGTCCTGATACTCGGGTAAGACATTATGAATCTTGCGTTGTTGGAGATGTGCGCTACAACACCCTTGCACGAGACGAAGGCAGGAAGACACAAAACAGTGCCATCATGAGCACGGATACGTATAACAAAGAGACAACTGAAATGTATGCTAACATAACATACATTTTTCAGTTGTAGTATATCTCCAGTTTCGAGTATCATCGGTGTGTGGTTATGTTGTGTTGTCGTTGGTATAACCTATTTTCCAGGATCGCGATACCCAGAGCTGATGATTATTTCAAATCCATCAATGTCAAGGCGGCGTACCAGACCAACGAGCCTTTCATTTTGGAAAATCAAGCAACACAGATATTTTTCTTGGAAGACACATTTGCACGTAGCGATAACTGGAGAGTAGTGCAAAGGTTTGAGCAGAGGAATTCGTTTAATGAAGTTGCACAACAAGATGATGCTTACACTGCTCCTAATGTACAAGATAACACATATGTTCCTAATATCTTTGAGAACCATCACGTCAATGACGCCGGTGAAAAGATTGCTTGTCGTGTTGTGGACATACAAGAGTTGATCAAGAAGAAGCCAACGTTCGAGGACATTGAGGACGAAGAAGAAGATGACACCATGGGGAACGACGATCTAGACTGATACACATGGCGAAGATGTTGACGCTGCTGCTGCGGATGATGATTACATTGCTTTTGTCCTATTTGCCTGTCAGAAGACGTTTTTTTATCTACTATGTGAAATTGTGTTTGCTATGACAACTGAAACCTGATGAACATGTTGTTTAGTATTTTCCTGTGAGAACATCACTTGTTATGTATGCTGATTTGTGTTTGGTGATTGTATGACTAAAACATGATGACATTGTTGTTTAGTTGTACTCATATTTGGTTGTGAAACTTGAATTTGATGACATAGTTTGCTGTTGGACTGCAATTTGCTAGACGTCTTCGAATGAGAACAAAGCTGACCCGATAGGTCCTCTGCTAATTTGTTTATTTATTACCAAAAGGGCCTCTGCTATTTATTTTATTTATGAGCAAAAGGGGATACCCCCTGATTTCCGTTAATAGAAATCATTAGATGTTCACAACACTACGCCCACTGCTACATGTGTTTCATTCATTACTAGTTTCAAAGAAAGTGCTCATGTCATAGCTAATTTGAATACATCACGAGTGCTACATACTGCGCAAATAAAGAGACAATCATCCTCTGAGCACATCGATTTTGCCCATTATCTTCACAAGCTCTTTCATCTCCTCATTGCTATCAAGGCCGTTCGTACTGTTGCTTGGCCATGATTAGAGGAACTGCATCTTTAACCTTATGCTCGCATCTTCCTCTTCTGTCGTTCCTTGATTACTTGTCCAACACCCCAACCTGCGGTATTGGGATTCTCGGCTAACCAAATAATCAGCATAGTTGCACTCCCCACATCAGCAACTTCCCGAAATACAAATCACCACGAATCTTCCCTTTTACGCACGAATCAAATTGGAAGATCATCAACCAAACTATTAAAAACTCAAAGAATCGAAAGCAGCAGAACAACACTTAAACATATTATTACCCCATGATTCAGGCATTTGTAGAAGACTCGGCCAGGGTTGAGGATTGTGGTTGAGACGCGACGAATGACTCTGCGTGATTTGTAGCAGTGGCACCACACCAACGGCAGCGGGTTGCGATGAGCAACCGGCTGCGTGCGTCTGCGGCCGAAGTGTGATGAGATCCACAGGCGATGGTACGGGTGGTGACTTGGCGCATATTTGGTTGTTGCCTGCTGAAGAGCAGGTGGACGAGCAGCCAGCAGACATGGTTGCTGCGGCCAGAGCTTCTGATGCTAGGCAGAGTAAGTAGAGAATAGGAGAAGCGAACGTTGGATATGTCAGTTTCATTACTTGCAGAGTAGCATAGCACCATATATAGTCATAGTCTAGGTTTGAATTCGAACCAGCTACATGAGCACGTCTCTCTTTTTTCTAAAACTCAGCAACGTCTCTTTACAGGTACATGATAACCCACAAGTATAGGGGATCAATTGTAGCATCTTTCGATAAGTAAGAGTGTCGAACCCAACGAGGAGCTAAAGGTAGAACAAATATTCTCTCAAGTTCTACCGACCATCGATACAACTCTACGCACGCTTAACGTTCGCTTTACCTAGAACAAGTATAAAAATAGAAGTACTTTGTAGGTGTTTTTTGATAGGTTTGCAAGAATATAAAGAGAGCGTAAATAAAAACTAGGAGCTGTTTAGATGAAGACACAACTAAGTTAGTTTTAGTAGAGAGCTTTTTGTCACGAGAAAGTTATTTGTCCCAAGGCAATCGATAACTAGACCGGTAATCATTATTGCAATTTTACTTGAGGGAGAGGCATAAGCTAACATACTTTCTCTACTTAGATCATATGCACTTATGATTGGAACTCTAGCAAGCATCCGCAACTACTAAAGATCATTAAGGTAAAACCCAACCATAGCATTAAAGCATCAAGTCCTCTTTATACCATACGCAACAACCCCCTTACTCGGGTTTGTGTTTCAGTCACTCACGCAACCCACTATAAGCGAATCATGAACGTATTGCAACACCCTACAGCGGGATCCCTCACGCTTGTGCGACACGGAGAGCACCATAGGATAGCACCAATAGTAAAACATGCAACTCAAACCAATCACGATCATAAATTAACCCACAGGACAAAACGGATCTACTCAAACATCACAGGATAGCCATACATCATTGGGAAATAATATATAGCGTTGAGCACCATGTTTAAGTAGAGATTATAGCGGGTAAGAGAGAGGTTACACCGCTGCATAGAGGGGGTAAGAGTTGGTGATGATGGCGGTGAAGTTGTTGGTGAAGATTGCGATGATGATGATGGCCACAGGTGGCACTCCGGTGCCACCAAAAGTGAGGGAGAGAGAGAGCCCCCCTCCTTCTTCTTCTTCCTTGACCTCCTCCCTAGATGGGAGAAGGGTTTCCCCTCTGGTCCTTGGTCTCCATGGCATGGGAGGGGCGAGAGCCCCTCTGAGATTGGATCTGTCTCTCTGTCTCTCTCTGTTTCTGCGTTCTGGTATTCTGCCCTTTCACCGTTTCGTATATATATGGAGATCCGTAACTCCGATTGGATTGAAACCTTCGCCGAGATTTTTTTCTTCTGAAAATTAGCTTTCTTGCGGCCAAAGTAGAGCAGAAACCACCTTGCGGGGGGGGGCCATGAGGGGGGAAGGCGCGCCCCCTGCCTCGTGCCCCCCTCGGGCACCGTCTCACGTTGATTCTTCCTCCCATATTCTCCAAATATTCCAAAAATATTCTCCGTCCGTTTTTATCCCGTTTGGTTTCCGTTTGATATGGGGTTTCTACAAAACATAAAACATGCAACAAACTGGAACTAGCACTGGGCACTGGATCAATATGTTAGTCCCAAAAATAGTATAAAAAGTTACCAAAAGTATATGAAAGTTGTATAACATTGGCATGGAACAATCAAAAATTATAGATACGACGGAGACGTATCAGTACACTAGCTTGTTCTGTACGCTTTCTCAAGTCTTTGATTCCTCCACCTGACATCTGGGACCCACCGAAAGGGTCTCTGTATTTCACGAAAAAAACGTGCCCCCGCTGGCAGGTCGGACCCACCAGCTACCTTCGCACGCAAGGAAGTGCCTCCTTATTACGCACAAAAAAATGAATACTCCCTCTGCCAGCTGGGAACCATCATCGTGGGAGGTTGACTTGTGGGCCTACCGGGGACGGAGGGCTTTGTCAAGTTAGTCAATATGAACAATTCTAGCTCCAGTTACCGTACGATGTTCATCCAACGGCAGTAGTGCTTCTTCAACCTCGGGTCTTCTTGCTCCAGCCGCCCAAACCAGCGCCGGTCGTGCCGCGTGCTCCTGCCTCCCGTGGGCGGCTGTGATGCCGCGGAGGCCTCACCGCCCTCTACTACTCCCACCGCTCGCCAGGCCATCCCTCTACTCACCCACACCCCCTATTATTCTGCAGCGACGATAGCCTCACACCGCAGCCGAACCAGTGAACCCTCGTACTCCTCTCCGCCTGGTTATCCACTGCCGCGTCTTTCCCAACTCCGCATCGTCCCCTTCCTAGGCCTCGCCGTCGTCCACCACCTTGGTGCTCTCGGCGCGGTGTGGTCAATGTGGTCAACGACCGACTTCTATCGGAAGAGTATTGTACATGGAGAGGCTGACAGCTGGGTCCATGGCCACAGCCCAATCTTTTTATGATTTGCCAAGTAAGTCGCTTTGTCAGGCCTGTTGGGCTGCAAATCTTTCAAGACGAGGAGAGCTTCATTAATTGGCCGAGAAAATGGCCTATCAGTAATGAGAAATGGGTTGTACATTTTTAAAACACATCAAACCGGCAATTAATTTCAAATTTCTTTTTTTCATTTCGAGATTTTAAATTGCATTAATTTTTATGCGTGGACAATTTATTGAATTTTATATTGATATACATTTATTTTTTAAATAAGTTTGAATGTGACTCGAAATTTCGGGATTAAAAACAGTTCGGACCGTACCGAAATATGCAAAATTTCGTATAACTTTTTAACCGTGGTCACAATATGGGATGTAATGCTAACAAAAAGAATATGGGCTCCAAAAAACCCTTAAGAATTAGCAAATGGGCTGTAAATTATTAGAAATAAGGGTTAATTATCCTTTAGCCCTTAGTGGTGTCCATCTGCTCAGTTTTGCCCTCAGATGCAAATTGTGCTCAGTTTTGCCCCTAGTCCGTGCGCACCGACTCGTTCTGTGAACTTTGGCGTCTCCGTCAAGTCAACGTTTTTACTCGGCCCTTACAGGTGGGACCAGGCAGAGGCGGCCAATTTTATTCAGACCACAGACGCGTGGCTTGCGGGACCCGATGAGAGTCGTTGAGCATAGAGCCGCTATGGTGCTATATAAGCGGGCGACAATGGCGGTGACCACGGCGACAGAGAGCGGCCCGACCACGGCGAGAGAGCAAGAGCACGACGGTGGGAAGCTAGCTATGGAGGGCGGTGGGAAGCTAGCTGTGGAGGCGGCGGCGTTGAGATCCCATTCGGCTCCGAGCTCCATGTCTTCCGCAAGCTCCCGCCCCACCTCGCGGATGCAGAGCCGGGCGCGTGTGGAGATGCATGTCCTCGTCTGTCCACGGTGCCGGGCGAGCGTTGATCAGAGGGTTTCTCACACACCGAGGAACTAGAATCGTCTGTTCTACGTGTGCAGCGAGAATGGGGTAAGAATCGGGGCAATTGCACCATTTTCGTGGTCGGGATCTTTGACCAATCGGTTGATCTGTTCCGTGTTCATGCAGGTGACATGCTTCTTTCTTTGGGTTGATGCTCTGGCCAAGACTCTGATAAATGAACTGCAAGAAGAGCATGAAGAATGGTTGCGCATGCTGCCCCAAATCATGATGGCGCAAAGACGAGCTCCTAAGAAGAGATGGAGGGCGAAGCACGACCTTGAGAGAGTTAGCTGTTGAGCTTAGGATGTTGAAGAAGAAGGTTAGGAAGCTTGAAGACCAAGGACTACCAATACCCATTTGCAAATACTTTTGGGCATTTGTAGGTATGGTAATCGTGACCGGTTGTAATGTTGAAAATGTATGGAAAGGCATGAATTATGGAGGAATTTGTAATCTTGAAATTGTATGAGAAATTCACCTAGTTTAAATGTTGGTCAAATTTGTTTAAATGTTGAAAAAAAGAGAAGAAGTGACCAACATTTAAATATGTTGAAAAAGGAGAAGAAATGAGGAATTGAAACTTTTGATCAATGAAATGCAGCTAATGAATTATTCGAGAGCCAAACAATTAAGGTTAGAAAATTTTTGGAGCTGTTAAATATTTAATAGCAATTTAAGTAATCCAATTCAAATTCAAATACACCGTGATTTAAATCAAAGACCAAAATGTCATGGAAAATGTGCCTCAGCTACTGGTAGATGTTTACACCTAGTGCCAAAATAAATGAACATTTTTTAAGGGCATTACATTGAGTAAAAACTAATTTGTCTAAAAAATGAAGGGTGGAAAATGCACAAAAAATTGGTGCGGCTGGGGACTCGAACCCAAGATCGCGTGGGTTTGTGGTGTTTAGGGCTCTTGTTGGTAACCGCTAGGACAGATGGCAAGAGTTTGACATGGATAGGGAAGGAATGTATACATAGTGAGACTGTGAAATTTGTCAAAAAAAATAGTGAGACCGTGAATGTTTGCACACGTGTGAGAGTGGTTTTCCTTTGTTTTGCACTGAAATTTTGGAGGGTTGGAAGGTTGAAAACGTATGTTTGCACTGCCCCATGGTTTTGGTTAGAGTGGCACTTGGTTTAGTGTTAGAGTGGCACTTGGTTTAGGATTTAAACGGAATAAATTTGCATGTTAGTTCATGACTTATTTTTTCGAATAAAACGTAGGGCTTCTCACGCCCTCCGATTTTCATTAATGAAAACCACAAGTTCTCGAGCTTCATGACTTGGTTTAGGGAAGAAATTATATGCTTGGGCACGAACATTTTTTAACACACATAATAAACCATAATAAATAACTTAGATAAGATGCAACACAAGTACCATTACAATAAGGGTTCAAAGTTCCATTACAATAACTTAGATAAGCGGCCAAAGTTCACGGACAGTTCACGGACACATGACGAAACATGACACGACACGACACGACATAGAAAAGCAACAAATAAAAAACGAAACAGTCTTCATCTTGATCTCCTCCTTCCACTTTTGGCCGCGCGCGCCCCTTCAACACCGTCTTCATCTTCACACCTCCTCCTTGTCGTCGTAGGGAAGGGAATGTATCCCTACCGGAGAGTGGGGAAGATGTTCTCGTAGTTGGTGTAGATGTTGTAGACGGTGAAGAAGATGGCCTCGCAGCCGCACCAAAAGACTTGGCCGAGGAGCTCGCGCGCGTCAAACTGGTTGGTGAAGGTGACCGTGAGCAGTAGGAGGATGCCGCCGCGGTCACGAACCTCGCTGAGGGTGAACATCCTCGGCGAGCCTCGTGGGAGGTGGGCATAGCCGGCTCTGAGGAAGGCGCGGGTGAGTTCGACGGAACCCCTCCACATTGAAAAAGCCCACACGCGGAGCTCCCTCTCCACGAGCACGCCCGATGGGTAGCGCAGCTCCGGCACGATAGGCGGACGGCTGAAGGTTGGCCCGTTGAACTGCATGGTCTCGCTTGGGGAGGGCTCGATCGATTGGGTGTTTGAAGTTGGAGAGAATGGATCGGATCTGGCTTATGGGTGGGAGAGGAAGATAGGCACCCCATTTATAGGCATGTGGGTGGGAGAGGAAGAGAAAAGGATGAGAACGGTGTGTGTGTGAATCCGAACGCGTGTGTGTATCCGCTACGCTTTGCACTCTTAAATTTTTGCACAAAAACGATGCATGCATGGGGCGCGTGCGTGCATTTGAATCACTGCATAGCTCTTTGACCGGACGGTGCATCTGACTCGTTGAAGCTGGCCTCGCTAGCCTAGCGCGCCTAGCACGCCTCGCTCGCCTCGCTCGCATGCATGCACGTTGCAGCCTATCTCGCAGCCTCCCGCGCATGCAAACCCACGTCGCAGCCTATGCACGTCGCCGCCTCCCATGCATGCATGCAAGGCCTGGAAAGGCTGAGACGGGCTATTTACTGCGGTCTCAGGCCCAGACAACGAGACGGCCCAACGGTCCATCCAGGGCGCCCGATATTTGTTTACAAAAAGAATCTCCCACCCAATCAGATTGCATCTCATGGATCGCCTCCTCCCCGCATGATTCCTTCTAGAAGGGTTAGATCGACGGCCCTTGTTCAGCGCTTAGGGTTAGATGAACGGTCCTGGTTCAGCGCTAGGGTCAACGGGGTTTTGTGAGGGGTTTGGAAGCGATCAAAGCTATGTTTGACCAGATTTCAAATGAGCATAATAAATTAAATAAAAATCAAAAAATAAAAAACTGCGCACATAGTCTTCTTATGTCATATACTAACGATTTAAGTTGATAAACAAGGTTTACATACATTTAAACGATAAGTTCATGTGTATTGTATGATATCTTGAGTATCTCAAACTCTTTTGTATGAAGTGAAGAGAAGTGTTTTGGGGAAATAAACATGAAAATTTCAAAAAACTCACCACAACTTCATTTTAGAGTGACTAAGAAGGATCTAAGCTTAGTTTTTCATTTTGATGTTTTACACTTGTTTAAATCTTGGTCAAAGTTAAGTTTGACCAGAATTCAAATGAGCAAAACAAATTTAAAAAAATCAAAAAATAGAAAAACCAGCGCACATAGTCTTCTTATGTCATATATTAACGATTTAAGTTGATAAACAAGGTTTACATACATTTAAATGATAAGTTCATGTGTATTGTATGATATCTCGAGTATCTCAAACTCTTTTGTATGAAGTGAAGAGAAGTGTTTTGGGGAAATAAACATGAAAATTTCAAAAAACTCACCGCAGCTTCATTTTAGAGTGACTAAGAAGGATCTAGGCTTAGTTTTTCATTTTGATGTTTTACACTTGTTTAAATCTTGGTCAAAGTTAAGTTTGACCAGAATTCAAATGAGCAAAACAAATTTAAAAAATCAAAAATGGAAAAACCAGCGCACATAGTCCATTATATATAGAATATATGTTTAGGAAAGTTATTTGGCTGATTTAGACAAGGTCGAAAAAAACCTTGCTTAGAAATGAGGCCGTTTACCCTACCTTTGGACCCCTCATTTTAGCACATTTTTCATGAAAATTTCCAAAACCTCACCACAGCTTCATTTTGGATTGACTAAGAAGGATCCAAGCTTAGTTCTTCATTTTGATGTTTTAGACTTGTTTAAATCTTGGTCAAAGTTAGGTTGGACCAGAATTCAAATGAGCAAAACAAAATTCAAAAAATCAAAAAAGGAAAAACCATGTGCTCATTCAAACATCATCCAACAGATTTAAACATCATGTCAAACATAGTTCTAACATAGGTCCAATATCATCCAACAAAAATACAACATTATTCATAATGTTTCATAATTATTCACATATAGCGTTCGGGCTTCTGTCTGTTCCTTGAGCTTCTTGCCATCACTTTGCTCCTCGTGCACCTTGTGCTCATTGCTTCTTCTCTTCTCCTCTTGGTTGTTGGTACCTTGTGCGTCTTCTTCAAACCTATCATAGAGCTGTGCAAAACATAAAGGGTGATGAGATCATGTCAAGTGACCCATAAATGTACAGTAGTATTTGACCCTTGCAAGATTTACATACCTAGCGTAACTCACAACAATGAAGGTTGTTCACCTATTGTAGCCTCACTTGGATCATCATTTGGAGCCTCACTTGGATCACCATGATCATCATTTGGAGCCTCACTTGGATCACCATGATCATCATTTGGAGCCTCACTTGGATCACCATGATCACTATTTGGAGCCTCACTTGGGTCACCATGATCACTATTTGGAGCCTCACTTGGATCATCATCAAAATCATGCGGCTGTTGACCATCATCATTTCAAACCTCGTCAAAATCCTCATCTGATGCAACCGGCTGCTGTCCATCATTTTCATCATCTGTTGAGGCAACCGGCTGCTCACCAACATTTTCATCGAAGCCTTCATCGAAACTCTCTCTGAACGCTGGATCTACTGTGTTATCACAATACTTACCGAAATGACCAGACCCACCACATCTTGTGCACTTACGCTTCCTTGCTCCAAGTCCATCTCCTTCGCTGCGAGGTCTGATTCGACTCTTCCTTGGTCTACCTGCTGCTCTCTTGTAATCGGAGTGCAAAGCTTGAATCCAGGGTCCACCATGTCCCATTGTTGTTTTCCCTCCATAGCAGGCAAGGCATAAGCATATGTGGCTTTGAACCTTACAACAGAGTAGTAATCATGCACATACTGCTGAATGTTCCCTGCTGACCTGGGAGAGAAGTAATGAAAAACAAGGCATGAATGCATGGCAACACAGTTATCTGCCATTGCCTACAACTGCAAGTTCTAGCTTCTAAATCCACTGGATATCTCCATTCCCTCTTCTCTTTATCCAAATATGATATACGTGTTTGTGGTACCCGAGCAAAGAGTCATGTTCATTTCCAAGCCTGTTGTTTTACGCATCAGTTCATTCATCATGGCAGGGGATGATAATGTGGCCCATGAATTTTGCCTCGGCTATTCCTGCACGATAATGAAATTTCTGCATGTATTCTATCCTTATCCTGTCCAGCAAATCCACCACATAATGACCCTTTAGTTTCCGGATCGTTGAGTTGAAAGACTACGCTAGATTATTGTGCACATAGTCAACTTTGCTCAGTTCATTGAATTGGCTTCGGCCCATAACTTGGAGTGGTGTGTTTCCAAGTATTATTTCACTTTGGGATTCATGTATAAGCGCCTCAAGTGGTAGTTGTGCTTCTTCACACTGCAAGTCAAAGATGTTGGCCATAAATTGTCGGTATACACCTTTCCTTTGAATTTCTTCATGAAATTTGCAGCAAGGTGACGCATGCATTCCCTATGCTCTACTCAGGAACACATTGTCCACGGCCACTTCTAAACCTTTGCAGCATCTGTATGAATGACCAACCCATTGGGATGTGCAATAGCAGCGCAGATTATGCAAAAACCAAGTCCAGCTCTCCTCGGACTCTGTCTCCAAAGACACCGTAGGCAACCTGGAAATACAAAGCTGTGTCCATCAACTGCACAAGCTGCTACTAAGCATCCTTTAAACCTCCTGTGAGAAAAGTGGCATCAATAGCCAAATAAGGCACGCAACCTGCCAAAAAACCCCGGCGACAAGCCTCAAAGCGCATAAAACCCTCCTAAAGCATCCCTTTGTCTTTGTCACTCCCACGAATGTGTACTCCACGGTGTGGTGATCAATATCTACAATACTACAGGCTTGTCCTCTCGACTTCACCTTTGAATGAATACAACAATTGAAAACTTTCACGCCAGTTACCATAAATAGAATCCATAGCATGTTTTTTACCATTGAACAACCTCATGTATGGTAAATCTATCTTGAATTTATCTTTGATGTTCTTCTGCAATTCCTTTGGACCCACTTGCTGGTTTTCTTTCACCCACTTCTTTACTTCTTACGCCACCCATCTTGACTTGGCTCTCTTGATTGTATCCTTCCTAAGGGTTGATTCCTGGCATGTGTGCTTAAATGGGTTCACTTTGACCTGAACATTAGTGCTATTTCGCATTTTAGATGCGAGCAGCCTCCATGGACAACCCTCAGTCGGACAGTGCACTCTGTAGCATACTTGATCGCTCTTGTCAACTTTGAAAGTACGTTCTACCTTGACGCAGTATGTGACAAGTGCATTTCTACACTCATTCATGGATGCAAAAATTGTACCTTCTTCCAAATGAGGGTTCAAAGGGTCCCATTCAACAGCTGCAAGGTCTTCGTCCTCACCCACCGCGTCATCATCCACACAGACTGCATTGTGAGCCTCATATTGGTTATCAGCCCGAGGTGCCCGTCAGAAATTCGAATAACATCAGAATATAGCTTCTCTTCATCAACCCCAGAATTGTAGTCATCGGGCTCCACTTCAAGGGGGGCCCTACCGCTATTGCCCACACTTGTCGAGCCACCACGCCGCCATGCACCAACTGAACTATTCGGCTAGAGATGCCATTCTGACGACTTGGTTCTCCCCGAGATGTTGCACCCGTCATCCTAGGTCCAAATGCCTGCTCAAGCACATCAACTTGCAACCTCACATGAAAATTATCTTTCTCTTTATGCCTAACAAACATGGTAGCTAGCTCTTCATCATTACTAATTGTCACCCATTTCTTTTCCCCATCATAGTATTTGTATACCACTTCATCAAGCAAACCCCAAGGATATTGGCTACAAATTACCTCCGAAAATTGTCTGAAACTCCAATTACTAGCCATTGGCAACCGATAATCAAAACCTCCTTGGTATTTCTTCTGATCCTTTGCATCGAACGTGTACCGGTCCCTTCTAATGTGCATCAAGAAAGCAAACCGCAACTCCATCCTAACCGGCGAAAAACAGAGACGCAATCAGCACACTAATTGGGCAAACCTACTCGAATCGAGTGTTCAAATGCACAACTAAGCTCAATCTAAGCAGGCGAGACTTACCCCTCGGGAACCCGATCGTGGACACGGCGGATCTCCGCCCGATGCCCGCCTCGCCAAATACTCTGGTCGCCGCTGCTCTCCATTTCACCCTAGGGTTCTTCCTCCTAGTTCAAATAGCTCCAAGCAGCCCCCACCTTTGAGCACTCCGGCCGGCGCGGAAGGAGGCAGCGCGCCGCTGGTCGGCAGTGTGGCGGGCGCCCCACCCGTGGCGTCATGGGAAGGTGGCGGGCGCCGGTAGTCGTGGAGCGAGGGCGAAAAGGTAGCGGTGGAGTAGGCGTGCAATGGTGGCGGGCAGTCTTGGCGCTAGGCCGGCGGCGGCGCAGTCACCGGCCGACGGGGAAGCGGATGTGCAGTGAGCTACGAATGATTTGGGGATTTAGTTGCACGGGCCTACATGTCGACTCCGGACCCAAGTCCACACGGTCCCACGTGAAAGCTCCGGACCCACAACCACTAACGTTGACGGACGGAATGGACTCAAATATGGCTGTTTGGCCTCGTCATAGTAGTTGTGCATGGACTTGGGGCAAAACTGAGCACAATTTGCATCTGAGGGCAAAACTGAGCACAGAGACACCACTGAGGGCAAAAGGATAATTAACCCTAGAAATAATGGCAGATGGGCTGTATGCTATTTTCCACAGATTTGAGGCTTTCCTAAAAAAAGGTTGACGCACAAGCAGTGGCTGTTGGATGACCATCCAACGGCCGTCGTGCTTCTTCAATCTCTGCTCTTCCTGCTCCAGCCGCTCAAACAAGCGCCGGCGACCGCTGCTCCCTCCTCCCGTGGCGGTGTCTTCTTCTTGCTGAGCCTCACCGCCCCACCGTACTCCCATCGCTGGCCTAGCCATCCCTCTACTCACTCACACTGCTGTTATTCTCTGGCGATGGCGGGCAGACGATAAACCCTCGTACAGTCGTACTCCCCTCCGAGTGGGAAACAACTGCCGAGTCTTCCCTGCCTCCGTGTCGTTCCCTTGCAAGGCCTCGCCGTCGTCCACCGCCCTGGTGCTCTCGGCGCGGTGTGGTCAACGTGGTCAAGGAACGACTTCCATCGAAAGATTACTATACATGGAGAGGCTGACAGCTGGGTCCACGGCAGCCGCAAGGAAGTGCCTCCTTATTACGCGGAAAATGATTATTCCTCCACCTGACAGCAGGGACCCACCGGACGGGCCACCGTATTTGGCGAAAAAACGTTTCCCCCCTAACTGCTGAGACCCACCGGACGGGCCAACGTATTTCATGAAAAAAACGTTCCCCCCGCTGTCAGCTCAGACCCACCGGAGGTGCCTCCTTATTACGCACAAAAAAATGAATACTCCCCCTGCTAGTTGGGACCCACCTTGGTGGGAGGCTGACTTGTGGGCCTACTAAGTTGACGGGGACGGAGTGATTTGTCAACTTAGTCAATATGAACGATTTGAGCTCCAGTGACCGTACGATGTGAAGGAAATATGCCCTAGAGGCAATAATAAAGTTATTATTTATTTCCTTATATCATGATAAATGTTTATTATTCATGCTAGAATTGTATTAACCGGAAACATAATACATGTGTGAATACATAGACAAACAGAGTGTCACTAGTATGCCTCTACTTGACTAGCTCGTTAATCAAAGATGGTTATGTTTCCTAACCATAGACATGAGTTGTCATTTGATTAACGGGATCACATCATTAGGAGAATGATCTGATTGACATGACCCATTCCGTTAGCCTAGCACTTGATCGTTTAGTATGTTGCTATTGCTTTCTTCATGACTTATACATGTTCCTATAACTATGAGATTATGCAACTCCGTTTACGGAGGAACACTTTGGTACTACCAAACGTCACAACGTGAATCGGGTGATTATAAAGGAGTACTACAGGTGTCTCCAAAGGTACTTGTTGGGTTGGCGTATTTCGAGATTAGGTTTTGTCACTCCGATTGTCGGAGAGGTATCTCTGGGCCTTCTCGGTAATACACATCACATAAGCCTTGCAAGCATTACAACTAATGAGTTAGTTGTGAGATGATGTATTACGGAAGCGAGTAAAGAGACTTGCCGTAACGAGATTGAACTAGGTATTGGATACCGACGATCGAATCTCGGGCAAGTAACATACCGATGACAAAAGGAACAACGTATGTTGTTATGCGGTCCGACCGATAAAGATCTTCGTAGAATATGTAGGAACCAATATGGGCATCCAGGTCCCGCTATTGGTTATTGACCGGAGATGTGTCTCGGTCATGTCTACATTGTTCTCGAACCGTAGGGTCCGCACGCTTAAGGTTTCGATGGCGGTTATATTATGAGTTTGTGTATTTTGATGTACGAAGGTTGTTCGAGTCCGGATATGATCACGGACATGACGAGGAGTCTCGAAATGGTCGAGACATAAAGATTGATATATTGGACGGATATATTTGGACACGGAAAGGTTCGGAGAAGTTTGGAGCTCCGGAGGTTACCGGAACCCCGGGAGGTATATGGGCCTTATTGGGCCCATGTAGGAAGAAGGAGAAGGAGCAAGGAGGGGGCGCGCCCCAAGCCCAATCCGAATTGGGGAGGGGGCCGCCCCTTCCTTTCTCCTTCCCCTCTTCCTATTCCTACTACTAGTACTACTTCCTAACTACTAGTACTCTTTCCTTCCCCTCCAAATAAGATATGGAAAGAGAGGAAACCTACTTGGAGTAGGTTTCCCTCCTGGTGCGCCTCCCCCTTGGGCAGCCACCTCCTCCCTCCCTCCTTTATATCACGGGGAGGGGCACCCTAGAACACACAAAGTTGATCCTTGAGATCGTTCCTTAGCCGTGTTGGTGCCCCCCTCCACCATATTCCACCTCGGTCATATTGTAGCGGTGCTTAGGCGAAGCCTGCGACGGTGAAACATCAAGATCGTCACCACGCCGTCGTCTTGTGGAACTCCCTCCCGGAGCTTTCTTTGGATCGAAGCTCGTGGAGCGTCATCGAGCTGAACGTGTGCCAAGAACTCGGAGGCGCCGAGTAACGGCGCTGTGATCGGCTGGATCGTGAGGAGAACGACGACTACTTCCTCTACGTCATCATCGACTCGGAGGTGCCGGAGTAACGGCGCTGGGATCGGCAGGATCGCGAGGAGAAAGTACGACTACTTCCTCTACGTTGTGATCGCTTGCGCCACGGTCTCTGAGTGCGTAGACAACACTCTCCCTCTCGTTGCTATGCCATCACCATGGTCCCGTAAAGCGTGGGAAAATTTTGAAATTACTACGTTCCCCAGCGGTGGCATCGAGCCAGGTTTTATGCGTTGATGTCATATGCACGAGTAGAACACAAGTGAGTTGTGGGCGATACAAGTCATACTACCTACCAGCATGTCATACTTTGGTTCAGCGGTATTGTGAGATGAAGCGGCCCGGACCGACATTACGCCAGACGCTTACGCGAGACTGGTTTCACCGTTCTGAGCATTCGTGCTTAAAGGTGGCTGGCGGGTGTCTGTCTCTCTCACTTTAGTTGAACTGAAAAGTGGCTACGCCCGGTCCTTGAGAAGGTTAAAAGCGGAGTCTATTTGTGAAGTATCGTTGTGGTTTTTATGCGTAGGTAAGAACGGTTCTTGCTCAGCCCGTAGCAGCCACGTAAAACTTGCAACAACAAAGTAGAGGACGTCTAACTTGTTTTGCAGGGCATGTTGTGATGTGATATGGTCAAGACGTGATGCTATATTTTATTGTATGAGATGATCATGTTTTGTAACCGAGTTATAAAGAATCGGCAGAGCCATATGGTTGTCGCTTTATTGTATGAAATGCAACGCATACTGTAATTGCTTTACTTTATCACTAAGCGGTAGCGATAGTCGTAGAAGCAATAGATGGCGAAACGACAACGATGCTACGATGGAGATCAAGGTGTCGGCCGGTGACGATGGTGATCATGACGGTGCTTCGGAGATGGAGATCACAAGCGCAAGATGATGATGGCCATATCATATCACTTATATTGATTGCATGTGATGTTTATCCTTTATGCATCTTATTTTGCTTGATTGACGGTAGCATTTTAAGATGATCTCTCACTAAAATTATCAAGTAGTGTTCTCCTGAGTATGCACCGTTGCCAAAGTTCGTCGTGCGAGACACCACGTGATGATCGGGTGTGATAAGCTCTCGTCCATCTACAACGGGTGCAAGCCAGTTTTGCACACGCAGAATACTCGAGTTATACTTGACGAGCCTAGCATATGCGAGATATGGCCTCGAACACGGAGACCGAAAGGTCGGCGTGAATCATATAGTAGATATGATCAACATAAGATGTTCACCATTGAAAACTACTCCATCTCACGTGATGATCGGTTATGGTTTAGTTGATTTGGATTACGTGATCACTTAGATGACTAGAGAGATGTCTATCTAAGTGGGAGTTCTTAAGTAATATGATTAATTGAACTTAAATTTATCATGAACTTAGTACCGATAGTATCTTGCTTGTCTATGTCTGCATTTGTAGATAGATGGCTCGTCTTTGTTGTTCCGTTAAATTTTAATGCGTTCCTTGAGAAAGCAAAGTTGAAAGATGATGGTAGCAATTACACGGATTGGGTCCGTAACCTCGAGGATTATCCTCATTGCTGCACGAAGAGTTACGTCTGGATGCACCGCTAGGTGCTGTGCCCGCCGATGCAACCGACGGCGTTAAGAACGTCTGGCGAGCAAAGGCGATGACTACTCTATAGTTCGATGTGCCATGCTTTACGGCTTAGAACCGGGTCTTCAACGACGTTTTGAAAGTCGTGGAGCATATGAGATGTTCCAAGAGTTGAAGTTGATATTTCAGCAGAATGCGGATTGAGAGATATGAAGTCTCCAATAAGTTCTATAGCTGCAAAATGGAGGAGAATGGGTGCATCGGTGAGCACATACTCGTAATGTCCGGGTATTACAATCACTTGACTCAACCGGAGTTGATCTTCCGGATGATTGTGTCATTGACAAAATTCTTCAATCAACGCCACCAAGCTACAAAGGCTTCGTGATGAACTATAATATGCAAGGGTTAGTAAAGACTATGCTCGAGCTCTTCGCAATGCTAAAAGCTGCGGAGGTAGAAATCAAGAAGGAGCATCAAGTGTTGATGGTCAATAAGACCACTAGTTTCAAGAAGAAAGGCAAAGGGAAGAAGAAGGGAACTTCAAGAAGAACAGCAAACAAGTTCTTTGCTCAAGTGAAGAAACCCAAGTCTGGACCTAAACCTGAAATCGAGTGCTTCTACCGCAAGCAGACCGGGTCCTTTGGAAGCGGAACTGCCCCAAGTATTTGGCGGATAAGAAGGATGGCAAGGTGAACAAAGGTATATGTGATATACATGTTATTGATGTGTACCTTACTAGAGCTCGCATGATAGTACTGGTATTTGATCTTTGGTTCTGTTGCTAATATTTGCAACTCGAAGCAGGGACTACTGATTAGCGAACACCGGCAAAGGACGAGGTGACGATGCGGCGTGGAAATGGTTCCAAAGTCGATGTGATCGCGGTCGGCACGCTACCTCTACATCTACCTTCGGGATTAGTTTTAGACCTAAATAATTGTTATTTGGTGCGGCGTTAAGCATGAACATTATATCTGGATCTTGTTTGATGCGAGACGGTTATTCATTTAAATCGAGAGAATAAAGGTTGTTCTATTTATATGAATAATATCTTTTATGGTCATGCACCCTTAAAAGTGGTCTATTTTTAATGGATCTCGATAGTAGTGATACACATATTCATAATGTTGAAACCAAAAGATGCAGAGTTGATAATGATAGTGCGACTTATTTGTGGCATTGCCGTTTAGGTCATATCGGTGTAAAGCGCATGAAGAAACTCCATCTTGATGGACTTTTGGAGTCACTTGATTATGAATCACTTGGCACTTGCGAACCGTGCCTCATGGGCAAGATGACTAAAACACCGTTCTCGGTACTATGGAGAGAGCATCGATTTGTTGGAAATCATACATACGGATGTATGTGGTCCAATGAATATTGAGGCTCGTGGCGGATATCGTTATTTTCTCACCTTCACAGATGATTTAAGCAGATATGGGTATATCTTCTTAATGAAACATAAGTCCGAGACATTTGAAAAGTTCAAAGAATTTCAGAGTGAAGTTGAAAATCATCGTAATAAGAAAATAAAGTTTCTTCGATCTCGATCGTGGAGGCGAATATTTGAGTTACGAAGTTTGGTCTACATTTGAAACAATGCGGAATAGTTTACGCAACTCACGCCACCGGAACACCACAGCGCAATGGTGTGTCCGAACGTCGTAATCGCACTTTACTAGATATGGTGCGATCTATGATGTCTCTTACAGATTTACCGCTATCGTTTTGGGGTTATGCTCTTGAGACGGCCGCGTTCACGCTGAATAGAACACCGTCAAAATCCGTTGAGACGACACCTTATGAACTGTGGTTTAACAAGAAACCTAAGTTGTCGTTTCTTAAAGTTTGGGGATGCGATGCTTATGTGAAAAAGCTTCAACCTGATAAGCTCGAACCTAAATCGGAGAAATGTGTCTTCATAGGATACCCAAAGGAGACAGTTGGGTACACCTTCTATCACAGATCCGAAGGCAAGACATTTGTTGCTAAGAATGGATCCTTTCTAGAGAAGGAGTTTCTCTCGAAAGAAGTGAGTGGGAGGAAAGTAGAACTTGATGAGGTAACTGTACCTTCTCCCTTATTGGAAAGTAGTTTATCACAGAAACCAGTTTCTGCGACATCTACACCAAATAATGAGGAAGTTGATGATGTTGATCATGAAACTTCAGATCAAGTTACTACAGAACCTCGTAGATCAACCAGAATAAAAACCGCACCAGAGTGGTACGGCAATCCTGTTCTAGAAGTCATGCTACTAGATCATGATGAACCTCACGAACTATGAAGAAGCGATGGTGAGCCCAGATTCCATAAAATGGCTTGAGGCCATGAAATCCGAGATAGGATCCATGTATGAAAACAAAGTATGGACTTTGGTTGACTTGCCCGAGGGTCGGCAAGCAATAGAAAACAAGTGGATCTTCAAGAAAAGACCGACGCCGGTAATATTGCTGTCTACAAAGCTCGACTTGTCGCAAAGGGTTTTCGACAAGTTCAAGGGATTGACTACGATGAGACCTTCTCACCCGTAGGCGATGCTTAAGTCTGTCCGAATCATGTTAGCAATTGCCGCATTTTATGATTATGAAATATGGCAAATGGATGTAAAGACCGCATTCTGAATGGGTTTTACGGAAGAAGAGTTGTATATGATGCAACGAGAAGGTTTTGTCGATCCAAAGGGAGCTAACAAAGTGTGCAAGCTCCAGCGATCCATTTATGGACTGGTACAAGCATCTCGGAGTTGGAATAAACGCTTTGATAGTGTGATCAAAGCATTTGGGTTTATAAAGACTTATGGAGAAGCCTGTATTTACAAGAAAGTGAGTGGGAGCTCTGTAGCATTTCTGATATTATATGTAGATGACATATTATTGATCGGAAATGATATAGAATTTCTGGATAGCATAAAGGGATACTTGAACAAGAGTTTTTCGATGAAAGACCTTGGTGAAGCTACTTACATATTGGGCATCAAGATCTATAGAGATAGATCAAGACGCTTAATTGGACTTTCACAAAGCACATACCTTGATAAAGTTTTGAAGAAGTTCAAAATGGATCAGCAAAGAAAGGTTTTTACCTCAGACATAAGGTGTGAAATTGAGTCGGACTCAATGCCCGACCACAGCAGAAGATAGAGAGAAAATGAAAGATGTTCCCTATGCTTCAGCCATAGGCTCTATCATGTATGCAATGTGTACCGGACACGACGTATGCTTAGCAAAGAAGCTTGGCAGGAAGGTACCAAAGTAATCCAGAGTGGATCATCGGACAGCGGTCAAGAACATCCTGAAATACGAAAAGGACTAAGGATATGTTTCTCGTATATGGAGGTGACAAAGAGCTAGTCGTAAATGGTTACGTCGATGCAAGCTTTGACATCGATCCGGACGATTCTAAATCGCAAACCGGATACGTGTTTTTGTTAAACGGTGGAGCTGTCGGTTGGTGCAGTTCTAAACAAAGCATCGAAAGCGGGATCTACATGTGAAGCGGAGTACATAGCTGCTTCGAAGCAGCAAATGAAGGAGTCTGGATGAAAGAGTTCATTTCCGATCTAGGTGTTATACCTAGTGCATCGGGACCAATGAAGATCTTCGTGACAATATCGGTGCAATTGCCTTGGCAAAGGAATCCAGATTTCACAAGAGGACCAAGCATATCAAGAGACGCTTCAATTCCATTCGGGACCAAGTCCAAGTGGGAGACATAGAGATTTGCAAAGTACATACGGATCTGAACATTGCAGACCCGTTGACTAAGCCTCTTCCACGAGCAAAACATGATTAGCACCAAGACTCCATGGGTGTTAGAATCATTCTTGAGTAAACTAGATTATTGACTCTAGTGCAAGTGGGAGATCGAAGGAAATATGCCCTAGAGGCAATAATAAAGTTATTATTTATTTCCTTATATCATGATAAATGTTTATTATTCATGCTAGAATTGTATTAACCGGAAACATAATACATGTGTGAATACATAGACAAACAGAGTGTCACTAGTATGCCTCTACTTGACTAGCTCGTTAATCAAAGATGGTTATGTTTCCTAACCATAGACATGAGTTGTCATTTGATTAACGGGATCACATCATTAGGAGAATGATCTGATTGACATGACCCATTCCGTTAGCCTAGCACTTGATCGTTTAGTATGTTGCTATTGCTTTCTTCATGACTTATACATGTTCCTATAACTATGAGATTATGCAACTCCCGTTTACCGGAGGAACACTTTGGGTACTACCAAACGTCACAACGAATCGGGTGATTATAAAGGAGTACTACAGGTGTCTCCAAAGGTACTTGTTGGGTTGGCGATTTTCGAGATTAGGTTTTGTCACTCCGATTGCTCGGAGAGGTATCTCTGGGCCTTCTCGGTAATACACATCACATAAGCCTTGCAAGCATTACAACTAATGAGTTAGTTGTGAGATGATGTATTACGGAAACGAGTAAAGAGACTTGCCGGTAACGAGATTGAACTAGGTATTGGATACCGACGATCGAATCTCGGGCAAGTAACATACCGATGACAAAAGGAACAACGTATGTTGTTATGCGGTCCTGACCGATAAAGATCTTCAGAGAATATGTAGGAACCAATATGGGCATCCAGGTCCGCTATTGGTTATTGACCGGAGATGTGTCTCGGTCATGTCTACATTGTTCTCGAACCGTAGGGTCCGCACGCTTAAGGTTTCAAGGACGGTTATATTATGAGTTTGTGTATTTTGATGTACGAAGGTTGTTCGAGTCCCGGATATGATCACGGACATGACGAGGAGTCTCGAAATGGTCGAGACATAAAGATTGATATATTGGACGGATATATTTGGACACCGGAAAGGTTCCGGAGAAGTTTGGAGCTCCGGAGGTTCTGGAACCCCGGGAGGTATATGGGCCTTATTGGGCCCATGTAGGAAGAAGGGAGAAGGAGCAAGGAGGGGGCGTGCCCCAAGCCCAATCCGAATTGGGGAGGGGGCCGCCCCCTTCCTTTCTCCTTCCCCTCTTCCTATTCCTACTACTAGTACTACTTCCTAACTACTAGTACTCTTTCCTTCCCTCCAAATAAGATATGGAAAAGAGAGGAAACCTACTTGGAGTAGGTTTCCCTCCTGGTGCGCCTCCCCTTGGGCCGGCCACCTCCTCCCTCCCTCCTTTATATACGGGGAGGGGGCACCCTAGAACACACAAAGTTGATCCTTGAGATCGTTCCTCAGCTGCAGGTGCGGTGCCCCCTCCACCATATTCCACCTCGGTCATATTGTAGCGGTGCTTAGGCGAAGCCTGCGACGGTGAAACATCAAGATCGTCCACCACGCCGTCAGGCCGACGGAACTCCCTCCCCGAGCTTTGGATCGAAGCTCGTGGAGCGCCATCGAGCTGAACGTGTGCCAAGAACTCGGGAGGCGCCGAGTAACGGCGCTGTGATCGGCTGGATCGTGAGGAGAACTACGACTACTTCCTCTACGTCATCATCGACTCGGAGGTGCCGGAGTAACGGCGCTGGGATCGGCAGGATCGCGAGGAGAAAGTACGACTACTTCCTCTACGTTGTGATCGCTTCCGCTTACGGTCTACGAGGGTACGTAGACAACACTCTCCCCTCTCGTTGCTATGCCATCACCATGGTCCTGTGTGTGCGTAGGAAAATTTTGAAATTACTACGTTCCCCAACACGATGTCCATCCAACGGCCATAGTGCTTCTTCAACCTCTGGTCTTGTTGCTCCAGCCGCCCAAAGCAACGCCGGTCGTGCCGCATGCTCCTACCTCCCGTGGTCAGGTCTGCCGGAGGCCTCACCGCCCCTACTATTCCCACCACCGGCCAGGCCATCCCTCTACTCATCCACGCCTGTTATTCTACGGCGACGGCAGCCTCACACCGCAGTGAACAGTGAACCCTCGTACTTTCTCTGGCGTGGGCATCCACTGCCGCGTCTTCCCCGGCTCCACGTCGTCCCCTTCCTAGGCCTTGCTGTCGTCCACCGCCCTGGTGCTCTCGGCGCGGCGTGGTCAACGTGGTTAAGGAACGGCTTCCATCGGACGTGGACTATATGTGGAGAGGCTGACAGCTGGGTCCATGGCCGCAGCAAGGAAGTGCCTCCTTATTACGCGCAAAATAATTATTCCTCCACCTGATAGTGGGGACCCACCAGACGGGCAACCGTATTTCGCGAAAAAATGTTTTCCCCTGACTGCTGGGACCCACCAGCTACATCTTCGCACGCAAGGAAGTGCATCCGGGCAAAAAAAACGATTCGCCCCCTGACTGCTGGGACCCACCAGCTACATCTTCAAAGACAAGGAAGTGTCTGACAGTCGGGACCCACCTGGTCGAAGCGTACGTAGCGTTGTCATTCTGGTCACGAACGTGTACGTACATACTGGTCGATGTAGAGGTGCGCACGTAGCATGTACACGTACGTACAGCGGCCATTGTGCAAGAAAGAAACTACGGCCACGTACGTACATACGGGCAGTGTCTCGAACGCCTACTCGCGCATACGTACGGCCAGGACTCGTGTACATGGCTGGATCGGAACGGAGAAACAGCGTCGTCGTCGTGTTCATGGGGAGCCAACCGGCTGGGTCAGAACGGAATGCGTCGTCGTGTTCATCGGGAGGGCTTGGACGGAACAGCCGATGGAAACGAGGCATGGCGTACCGCAGAACAGAGGAAATGGCCTTGTGTTCGATTGGCCACGTTCGAAACGGGATCCTGTTCATCGGGAGGGGTCTGGTGTACCGCAAAATGGAGGAAACGGACCTCCTACGGTCGTAACGGGGATCCTGTTGATCGGGAGGGGTGTGGCATACCGCAAAACGGAGGAAAAGGACTTGTGTTGGAGCGCTACGGTCGAAACAGAGATCCTGTTCATCGGGAGGGGTGTGGCGTACCGCAAAACGGGACTCCACGGGATACTGTTCATCTCCACCGTCGACCCCCTCCAGCTTCCACGGGCTACTGTTCATCCACTGTCGACCTCCTCCGGCCTCCACCGCGATTGTTCATCCACGGGCTCCTGTTCATCCAGCCTCCACCGCGCGCTACTCCACCGGCCATCGCTCAACCAGCCCTCTCCACGGGCTCTGTTCAACCACCCCTCCACGGACTCTCGTTCATCCAGCCCTCCACCATCTAATCGCTCATTCTACCCTCCATGGGGTGGTCCTGTTCATCCTGCCCTCCACGGGGTCCTGTTCAT
This sequence comes from Aegilops bicornis, assembly GCA_021605145.1. Taxonomy (NCBI): domain Eukaryota; kingdom Viridiplantae; phylum Streptophyta; class Magnoliopsida; order Poales; family Poaceae; genus Aegilops; species Aegilops bicornis. The sequence goes on along the minus strand of CM038675.1, from coordinate 550,838,623 downwards.
CCAGCCCCAACCGGTTTGAACGACCGGGGTCCTATTCATCCACCCCCATCGGGAACTGTATTCAAATCCCCCAGCAACACTCACTGTTCATCCAGAGGCAACACCACGGGGTCCTGTTCATCCACCCCCACCGGGACCTGTTCATCCAAACCCCCAAAGAACGCCAATCGCTCATCCAGAGGCAACATCGATCGGTTTGAGTTAGCAGCAGATGGCGAAGAATCGCCGATCGGGTTCGATTAACAGCCATCGATCGATCGCTTCGGGTTCGATGAACGCGTAGTTGCGGTGCAATCACTCGGGTTCGATTAGAACCCAACGCCTCGCTTCGGGTTGATTAGAGCCCAACGCCTCAGAACGCCTCGATGCGGCTATATCTCCCACGTGTCGGGCACGACTTAGAGGCATAACCGCATTGAAAGCAATGTCGCAAGTGAGGTAATCTTCACACAACCCATGTAATAAATAAGGAAAGAGATACATAGTTGGCTTACAATCGCCACTTCACACAATACATGAGTAAAACATTACATCATACAGGTACAATCAAGGTCCGACTACGGAACCAAAATAAAAGAAGACTACCCCAAATGCTACACAGATCCCCGATCGACCCAACTGGGCTCCACTACTGATCAACTGAACTGAAACAACACAATGAACAAGATCTACATCGAGCTCCTCCTTGAGCACAGATGCATCACCTGACGGTTTCATCGGCACCGCAAGCTGGTTTTGGAAGTATCCGTGAGTCACGGGACTCGGCAATCTCACTCCCATGAGATCAAGACTATTTAAGCTTAAAGGTAGGACAGGGTAGTGAGGTGGAGCTGCGACAAGCGACTAGCATATATGGTGGCTACATACGCAAAAAAGAGAGCGAGAAGAGAAGCAAAGCACGGTCGAACAACTATGATCAAGAAGTGATCCTAAAACAACCCACGTCAAGCATAACTCCAACACCGTGTTCACTTCCGGACTCACCGAGAAGAGACCATCACGGTTACACGCCGTTGGTGTATTTTAGTTAAGATCAACTTCGGGTTTTCTACAACCGGACATTAACAAATTCCCATCCGCCACATAACCGCTGAGCACGGCTTTCGAAAGTTCAAACCCCGCAGGGTGTCCCAACTTAGCCCATGATAAGCTCGCGATCAACGAAGGATATTCCTTCTCCGGGAAGACCCGATCAGTCTCGGAATCCCGGCTACAAGACATTTCGACAAAGAATAAAACAAGACCAGCAAAGCCGCCCGGATGTGCCGACAAATCTGATAGGAGCTGCACATATCTCGGTCTCGGGGCACACTCGGATGAGCAGTCCATACAACTAAAACCAGACCTCAAGTTGCCTTGAGGGGCGCCAGACAGCGCTTAGTTCGGGCCCGACACTCGAAGGAGAACCGCCCGGGGCTAAAATAAAGATGACCCTCGGGCTCCGAAACCCAAGGGAAAAAGGGCATAGGTGAGGCAAATGGTAAAACCAATGTTGGGCCTTCTTTGGAAAAGTCTTATTCAAAGCGAACTGTCAAGGGGTCCCATAAATCACCCGACCGCGTTAGGGACGCAAAATCCGGGAACATAATACCGATATGACGGAAACTAGGGCGGCAAGAGTGGAACAAAACACTGCATAAGGCCGAGCCTTCCACCCTTTACCAAGTGTATAGGTGCATTGATAATATAAGATATATTGTGATATCCCAACAAGTAAACATGTTCCAACAAGGAACAACATCTCCATGTTCCAACAAGGAACAAACTTCATCTTCACCTGCAACTAACAACGCTATAAGAGGGCTGAGCAAAGCGGTAACATAGCCAAACAACAGTTTGCTAGGAAAGGATGAAAAGGTTAGCGGCTGACATGGTAATATGGGAGGCATGATAAGCAAGTGGTAGGCATCATAGCATAGGCATAGCAAAAGAGCGAGCAACTAGCAAGCAAAGATAGTAGTGATTTCGAGGGTATGGTCATCTTGCCTGAAATCCCGCAAGGAAGAAGAACGAATCCATGAAGAAGACAAACGGACGTAGTCGAACGAATCCTCACAACTCCGAACGAAACCGAAGCTAACGAGGGAAGCAACCGGAAAGAAGCAAACAACATGGTAAACCAACAAGCACAAACATGGCATGATGCGCAACCAAGTATGATGCATGTCCGGTTTAAATAGCATGGCATGGCAATATGCACAAACAAAACTACGAGTTAAGTGGAGCTCAAAATGCAAAACACCACATCAATTATTTAGTTCACTCCGGTTAGGTACTCAACAGTATTAAATGTTATTAAACATGGCAAGAGGTGAAGCACAACAAAATTACCTAACTAGGCAAGTTTAAATGAGGCCGGAAATAAGAAACAACAATTCGGAAAATCCCCATATGCAAATTATGGATTCGGTACTGATCTGACCTAAAGCATATTTTAGAGTTGTTAAACATGCAAAGTAATGCTACCATGTTAAACTAGGCATTTATCTACCCCATTTACATATATAATTTAATTAAAATGGAGCTACGGTTATTAAGTTATGAAATAAATCATTTTAGCATGGCATTTAGGCAAATTAAAGCAAACAACAATTATAAACGCGTTTAAATGTTGTTATCATGATGCGGATGACATGTGCAAGTTTATGCAATATTTTTATGAAAATGTTAACATGAGCATGTTACGAGGCATTATGTCACCGTGGTGGATGAAAGGTGCCACGGCAACGAATCCGAAAATGGTGCCACGGCAACACATCGGTTCCGGTAGCTCACGGAGATATCGGTGCAAAAGGAAGTGGGCGAAGCGAGTCATGCGAGGATGGTGGGGTGCTCCGGATACCGGGTTCCCACGGAACGGTGGCATGGCAAAAGAGGGGCATCGCAAGGATGATTCGATCACGGTCGGTCATCTCGGTGGTTATACCTTCGAAGCGTGCGTTCGGGGCGGAAAACGTTTCGTAGAGGGAAGTAGTCGTACACGGCGTAGGGGAAGTAGACGTTCATGTCCCGTGGATGTTCGGGGTCCACGGGGTCTTCGAGGGTCGACGGTAGTGGTACACGTGTCATCGGGGTACTTGGTGAAATCCACGGGTGTCCGGTCTTGGCGGTGTAGATGTACACGTTCCGTAGACGAACATGGATGTCGTGGTACTTGGCGTTCTTGTGGCCTCCAGTACTTGCCGAAAACCACATCGGAGGTAGTCGAACCGATCTGAAAGCGAACTTGGCGCCGAGGTCGAACTTGCCAGCCTTGACGGTCCAACACAAAACAACACAAGGGCCTCGGGATGCCGCAAGGAGGCGATGGTGGTGGTCATGGAGGTTGGGAAAGTACTGCAGTGGCGCTGCTGCACCGGCCGACAACGGTGGAGTTCTGCTGACGGCGTGCGAGGTCGATGGAGAGGGGCTTGGCCAAGGGGACGAGCTTCGCTCGGAGAGGGTGCAGAGGTCCAAGGCATGGCTCCCGTCGACGTGGACGAGGCGAGGAGGAGCTGTGGGCTAGGGTTAGAGGGTTGGTGGGCCTTGGGCCTCGGGATGCTAGGCCGGCCTGGTGGAGGAAAATGGCCAGGGGCCGGCTGGGCCTAAGAGGCCGGCTAGGCACTCTCTCTCCCTCTCTTATATTACTTAGCAGAAAACCCATTAAAGAGAGACAAAAAGAAAGAGAGGGTTAGGGAAAGAATTTGGGAACGAGGACAATTTTCCCGGGCTCACAAAAATATGAAGAATTTAAAAAAAATGGCCCGAGGATTTTTTAGAGAATGTAAAATCCACACATGTTGAATTTACTCGACATGTCTGAATTCCGAAACCCATTCGAATGAACTCCAAATGGGTTGAAATTATAGGAGATGGCCCTACACACTAGATGTGATTTATGGGCTGATTTGGAACATTTGTGGATAAAGTAAAATTGCAACTCAATTTTACTAAAAAGGCACCAAAGGAAGAAAAGAAGTTGAGTTGGATAAAAAGGAAATTTGAAGAACCGCGCAAATGTGTTATGGAATGGTTTAATATAGCTCCCTAAATATTGGGAGGATATGTTATAAAGAGAAGTCACCATGTGAATCCCTCGGTTTAAATGGATCGAGAAAATCCATACAATTTATTTAGTTGAGTTTTGAAAATTAATGATATGATGGCATGATGAGATGATGCAATGCAAGAGATGACATGATGAATGCACAAACAAAACAAATCGCACGACAAAACTCGGAAACCACGGAAGGCAAGCTGAAGCTCCGGTCTTGGGGCGTCACAACACTCCACCACTACGAGAGGATCTCGCCCCGAGATCTAGGATGGCACCGGAGAAAAGCGGAAGAGGAAGAGGTAAAACAAAGTTGCTTCTCCGACAAACGAAAGTGAAACCAAAGAACCTTGAGAGGTTGAACAAAATGAAAGAAAGAAAACAATGAAGATGAAGAAAGTTGAAAACACTCTGTTAGGAAAGAGGAACAAGGGATACGACGAAAACCAAGAGGTTTAGTGATGAGATAGATATTGAAACCACTCCGGTTAAAACTAGATAGACTAGGAATAAGATTGATAAAATTTGGGCAGCACTCATACGTAAACGGAAGGAATTAGAATCATGAACTTGGCAAAAAGAAAGCACCTGGATGAGACTCGATTAAATGGATAATGCAAGAAAAAGAACATGATCTTGACAAAAGCGAGACGATGGGTCAAGAGAGCAACATCACAATGCCTCCTAAGAAAAATTGAAGATAGATCATTGGAATAAAGGAATGGAGAAGAAAATAACAACTTCTACCACAAATGAGTTTGGAAAGCACCCTTAAAAGAAGGATAGAACGGAGTTGTTGGATGACCAACAACGAAAAGAATAAGTTTGTAGTGGGCTTATGGAAAACATCTCACAATTATGAGGCGAGCTTCTGCCACCAACGGAAACAAATAATTGGATTAAGATCAACAAGAAGATGAAATCTTCTTTCCCCCAAAGAATAGGAGAAAACTTGGATCCTTGATAAGCACCATAATAGCAAATTCCCTTAGGGAAGCTTTAGGTGAAATATACATAAGATAACTCCAATGAAGAGATTGATGGATTTAAAATACCTCATTCTTGACAACATGTGAATCATGAAACACGAACTCAAATTGTCGAGAATGACATAACACCAGCTCAAATGATAAGGTAGAACGAATTGCACTTCGAAATGCAAGAAGAAGAATACTTGAACTCCTCAAAACAAAACATGTGTTGAGCACCATGTTTATTTTTGAGTATGACTTGACGGATCATAACTCCGAGTGAAATCTTGAAGAACGATTGAAGAATGAAAAGAATCCTTGAGGAAGCACCATGTAGATCCTCCACGAAGAACTCCGGTAAACAAAAGGATGATAAAAGAAAGAGAAGTTGACAACACAAGGTGAAGCCTTGCGGTGATAAGATGAAGCTTTGAAATGATATAACCGAGAAACTTGGAACTCGGAAAGAAAGATGAACAAATGAAATCAAGAATTTTGATGAACCTCCGGAATAAGGAATTGAACTTACTCGATGAAACAAGAATAAGAATTACATTATGCTGATCCTTCACCAATATAGATTGATGATAAGCAACGGATTTGGCATACTACTTATTCCCGTAGAATGGATTAAGATAGATATGGCGCAAACTTGGGAAGGTCTTCAACAATTCACCGGTAGGATTCGGAAGAACGAATGAATTGATACGATAATAAAGGAAATGAAATCTTGAACGAACCACCGTAAGAATTAAAAATGAACATAGCAAAGGCACAATTCACCGGGAAGAATTGGAAAACGAACGAAGATACTTGAGAAGATTTAGATACAAATGAACGCAGAGATCCCGAGCTGATTAGAGGATATTTCGACGATGCACCGGTGAGATTTGGAAAACAAGAGTTGAACGCTTGAATGAATAATTCTGAGAAGATGGGCTCCGAAGAATCAAACTGAAAAGACTCCTGAAATGCTCCGGGTGGGTTAAAAGAATTCTCACAACCGAAAATAATTATGAGAGGATGGCATCAAACTAGAACCATGAATCTTGAAGAGAATGGAGCAAGATTAAAGAGAAACTCATCTTCGGTCTTCAAAATTTGAGAATGACGACGAGAAACACCACCATGAATTATTGAAGCACTCCGGAATGAAAAATTAGAAAGGTTGAACCAACGATGAAAAGAATTTGGAAGATCTTGGAGAAAAACATTTGGTGATGATAACTCATTCTTACGTCAAACTTTGCAATGAATTTGGGAATAGCTCCGAAAATTAGAAGAGTCGTAAGATCCTCAGGAAAAGACACGTGGGTTAGGGCCCACTCAAAAGAACCACCGTTGAACAATTGCTTGAAATAGATATTGCACCGATAGAATTAAATGGCTTGAATGAGATAGCATCCTCAAAAGAACTTGAGTGAATTGAGAATGGAAACTAGAATCTTCTGAGGTATCTTCAACACTCCGGAACAATTGAATAGCGAGAAATGGATGATTAAGAGATGCACCGACATGAGAAAGCATTTGAAACGATGAAAAGAATATGATGAACACTGAAAACTTGACTTAATTCCACCGGAGAAGAAAATTAGAATGGAACAATGATAAGGTTAAAGCTTCCTTAGCGTCTTCATGAGAAATCACCGGATAAAACATTAAAGGAAAAGAATGAAGAAACTTCACTCAATAAAAATGGATACTTGATTAAGAAATCTGAGTCCTTGAAGAAAAAAGGGTGGGAGGGCGGGAAAACAAAGGCAACTTAGGTCGGATGAAACGAACGCCGTTGAGAAAAAACTTAGAATTGGTCTTGCGAATGTTGGAATGATCGGATCCACTTGAAGAGAAGCACGCCGGTTGAGAAAAGAATTAACATGACAAGCTCGGTGATCAAGAAGGATTAGTATTCACATAGCAATATGAGAACACCATTTAGGAAGGTATGGAATCCACACTTGACATTGAAGCAACTCGAATACCACAACCGAAAACAAAAGATTGGCTTCTAGAATGAGCCGGAACAAACACATGATAGAGATTTACGCCCAAAGTGTTCGTGGTGGGGCCCACACGGCACGACGTATAGCGGCCGTCATGAATGACAAACAAGACGTCCCGAATCAGCATAGCCAAGGATTCTTTAAGACGCCTCGCGACCCTTTAATCGTCGACCGTGAATGGGCGGACCACTAGACGTTGAACCCCAATCTCAAATCATACATCCGTCGGAAAGAAATCACGTAAGCTACTAGAATTCCCACCTATAAACTCCGAAACTTTCTGGTTATGCAACTGGTGTTGGGGATACAGGGACACAAAATATATCACCCAAACTAACAATACCTAGATCCAATTTGTATCCATCCGTCAACACATAACCAAGAAATCCTCGAAATCGTGGTACCTCGACCTTGAAAAACATCCGTTATACAAGTCATGGCAATACTCAAGACTCGCCACAAAGATCGGGCTATCAGGGTTATCTCACCAACAACTGCACAAAAGAGATTTCGATGTCGGTAAAACTCGGGTATTCGAGAATGCAACGATAAAATTGTGACGACAACACCTCGGAGCTCAACTCCCCGGGACACCGCCACAACCCCTAAATGTCGAGGCACCAAGAACAATGTTCTCGTCACAAAACCATCGAACGATTCCAAGATACCCACGTGATCCTAAAAAAATTTTAGTGAAAATTGAGGAGAGAAAAGACAAAACTCTACGTCGGGATACCTCACGAGGCTGACGAAGGGACTGGGAAGTAAAAGAATCCTACTCTCGATATATATAATCCTAAGACTCAAAACATTTTCCATTCTAGACTCAACAACGCCAAAGAAACAATCAAGTAGGGGCTCCTAAGTCGGGAAGGCTCACGATTACCAACTTGTAACGCCCTCGATGCGTTATATCTCCCACGTGTCAAGCACGACTTAGAGGCATAACCGCATTGAAAGCAATGTCGCAAGTGAGGTAATCTTCACACAACCCATGTAATAAATAAGGGAAAGAGATACATAGTTGGCTTACAATCGCCACTTCACACAATACATGAGTAAAACATTACATCATACAGGTACAATCAAGGTCCGACTACGGAACCAAAATAAAAGAAGACTACCCCAAATGCTACACAGATCCCCGATCGACCCAACTGGGCTCCACTACTGATCAACTGAAATGAAACAACACAATGAACAAGATCTTCATCGAGCTCCTCCTTGAGCTCAGATGCATCACCTGCACGGTTTCATCGGCACCTGCAAGCTGGTTTTGGAAGTATCTGTGAGTCACGGGGACTCAGCAATCTCACTCCCGCGAGATCAAGACTATTTAAGCTTAAAGGTAGGACAGGGTAGTGAGGTGGAGCTGCAGCAAGCGACTAGCATATATGGTGGCTACATACGCAAAAGAGAGCGAGAAGAGAAGCAAAGCACGGTCGAACAACTATGATCAAGAAGTGATCCTAAAACAACCTACGTCAAGCATAACTCCAACACCGTGTTCACTTCCCGGACTCCGAGAAGAGACCATCACGCCAGTTACACACGCCGTTGGTGTATTTTAGTTAAGATCAACTTCGGGTTTTCTACAACCGGACATTAACAAATTCCCATCTGCCACATAACCGCGGGCACGGCTTTGAAAGTTCAAACCCTGCAGGTGTCCCAACTTAGCCCATGATAAGCTCTCGCGATCAACGAAGGATATTCCTTCTCCCGGGAAGACCCGATCGGTCTCGGAATCCGGCTACAAGACATTTCGACGACAATAAAACAAGACCAGCAAAGCCGCCTTGGATGTGCCGACAAATCGATAGGAGCTGCACATATCTCGGTCTCAGGCACACTCGGATGAGCAGTCCATACAACTAAAACCAGACCTCAAGTTGCCTTGAGGGGCGCCTGGCCGCTCTAGTTGAACCCAAGACTTTCGAAGGAGAAGCGGCCCGGGGGCTAAAATAAAAGATGACCCTCGGGCTCCGGAAACCCAAGGGAAAAAGGGCATAGGTGAGGCAAATGGTAAAACCAATGTTGGGCCTTCTTTGGAAAAGTCTTATTCAAAGCGAACTGTCAAGGGGGTCCCATAAATCACCCGACCGCGTTAGGGACGCAAAATCCGGGAACATAATACCGATATGACGGAAACTAGGGCGGCAAGAGTGGAACAAAACACCAGGCATAAGGCCGAGCCTTCCACCCTTTACCAAGTGTATAGGTGCATTGATAATATAAGATATATTGTGATATCCCAACAAGTAAACATGTTCCAACAAGGAACAACATCTCCATGTTCCAACAAGGAACAAACTTCATCTTCACCTGCAACTAACAACGCTATAAGAGGGGCTGAGCAAAGCGGTAACATAGCCAAACAACAGTTTGCTAGGAAAGGATGAAAAGGTTAGCGGTGACATGGTAATATGGGAGGCATGATAAGCAAGTGGTAGGCATCGTAGCATAGGCATAGCAAAAGAGCGAGCAACTAGCAAGCAAAGATAGTAGTGATTTCGAGGGTATGGTCATCTTGCGAAATCCCGCAAGGAAGAAGAACGAATCCATGAAGAAGACAAACGGACGTAGTCGAGCGAATCCTCACAACTCCGAACGAAACCGAAGCTAACGAGGGAAGCAACGGAAAGAAGCAAACAACATGGTAAACCAACAAGCACAAACATGGCATGATGCGCAACCAAGTATGATGCATGTCCGGTTTAAATAGCATGGCATGGCAATATGCACAAACAAAACTACAGGTTAAGTGGAGCTCAAAATGCAAAACACCACATCAATTATTTAGTTCACTCCGGTTAGGTACTCAACAGTATTAAATGTTATTAAACATGGCAAGAGGTGAAGCACAACAAAATTACCTAACTAGGCAAGTTTAAATGAGGCCGGAAATAAGAAACAACAATTAGGAAAATCCCCATATGCAAATTATGGATTCGGTACTGATCTGACCTAAAGCATATTTTAGAGTTGTTAAACATGCAAAGTAATGCTACCATGTTAAACTAGGCATTTATCTACCCCATTTACATATATAATTTAATTAAAATGGAGCTACGGTTATTAAGTTATGAAATAAATCATTTTAGCATGGCATTTAGGCAAATTAAAGCAAACAACAATTATAAACGTTTAAATGTTGTTATCATGATGCGGATGACATGTGCAAGTTTATGCAATATTTTTATGAAAATGTTAACATGAGCATGTTACGAGGCATTATGTCACCGTGGTGGATGAAAGGGTGCCACGACAGCGAATCCGAAAATGGTGCCACGGCAACACATCGGTTCCGGTAGCTCACGGAGATATCGGTGCAAAAGGAAGTGGGCGGAAGCGAGTCATGCGAGGATGGTGGGGTGCTCCCGGATACCGGGTTCCCACGGAACGGTGGCATGGCAAAAGAGGGGCATCGCAAGGATGATTCGATCACGGTCGGTCATCTCGGTGGTTATACCTTCGAAGCGTGCGTTCGGGGCGGAAAACGTTTCGTAGAGGGAAGTAGTCGTACACGGCGTAGGGGAAGTAGACGTTCATGTCCCGTGGATGTTCGGGGTCCACGGGGTCTTCGAGGGTCGACGGTAGTGGTACACGTGTCATCGGGGTACTTGGTGAAATCCACGGGTGTCCGGTCTTGGCGGTGTAGATGTACACGTTCCGTGAGCGAACATGGATGTCGTGGTACTTGGCGTTCTTGTGGCCTCGTGTACTTGCAAAACCACATCGGAGGTAGTCGAACCGATCTGAAAGCGAACTTGGCGCCGAGGTCGAACTTGCCAGCCTTGGACGGTCCAACACAAAACAACACAAGGGCCTCGGGATGCCCGGCAAGGAGGCGATGGTGGTGGTCATGGAGGTTGGGAAAAATCTGCAGTGGCGCTGCTGCACCGGTGACAACGGTGGAGTTCTGCGACGGCGTGCAGGGTCGATGGAGAGGGGCTTGGCGCGGCGGGGACGAGCTCGCTCCGGAGAGGGTGCAGAGGTCCAAGGCATGGCTCCCGTCGACGTGGACGAGGCGAGGAGGAGCTGTGGGCTAGGGTTAGAGGGTTGGTGGGCCTTGGGCCTCGGGATGCTAGGCCGGCCTGGTGGAGGAAAATGGCCAGGGTCGGCTGGGCCTAAGAGGCCGGCTAGGCACTCTCTCCCTCTCTTATATTACTTAGCAGAAAACCCATTAAAGAGAGACAAAAAGAAAGAGAGGGTTAGGGAAAGAATTTGGGAACGAGGACAATTTTCCCGGGCTCACAAAAATATGAAGAATTTAAAAAAAATGGCCCGAGGATTTTTTAGAGAATGTAAAATCCACACATGTTGAATTTACTCGACATGTCTGAATTCCGAAACCCATTGAATGAACTCCAAATGGGTTGAAATTATAGGAGATGGCCCTACACACTAGATGTGATTTATGGGCTGATTTGGAACATTTGTGGATAAAGTAAAATTGCAACTCAATTTTACTAAAAAGGCACCAAAGGAAGAAAAGAAGTTGAGTTGGATAAAAGGAAATTTGAAGAACCGCGCAAATGTGTTATGGAATGGTTTAATATAGCTCCCTAAATATTGGGAGGATATGTTATAAAGAGAAGTCACCATGTGAATCCCTCGGTTTAAATGGATCGAGAAAAATCCATACAATTTATTTAGTTGAGTTTTGAAAATTAATGATATGATGGCATGATGAGATGATGCAATGCAAGAGATGACATGATGAATGCACAAACAAAACAAATCGCACGACAAAACTCGGAAACCCTGGAAGGCAACTGAAGCTCCGGTCTTGGGGCGTCACAGCCTCGCACACACGCGCGTACGTACGAGAGAAACGCGCATCGCTCGGCCCCCGACCACCCACCGTAACCGGGGACTCCCCGATATTTTCCGCGCCCTTGCTTCTACCACGGTTTTTTTCGTCATGGACGGCCCAAAGAATGTCATGCAGCTGCGTCTCCGGCCTTGTGACGAAAAACCCATTTTTTGTCATGATTTTTCGTCATAGAAGTAGGAACCCACCACATCTATGATGATACCGGGTTTAGTCATAATTATCGTCATAGAAGTGTCATAAGTATGACAGAAAAGATTTCCGTTCGGCCCAAAATGTCACGGATGTGTCTTTTTTTTGTAATGCATAATTGTGAATTGCACGAGACCTGACCTTAGGGCTGGATTAACGAGTTGCTTGGCTCGTTCAGCTCGTTATCATTAAGCTCATTATCATTAAGCTTGTTATCATTAAGCTCGTTAATATTAACGAGCGAAAACGTCTGTTCAGCTCGGTTTGTTATGGGATCGTTATGCTCGTGAGTGTTCACGAGTGCTCATTAAGGTAATAAACAAAATAGAAGAATCCCATGATCCCATAAAAGATTCACAATGGAATAAATTAAGAAAGGGTGTAAAGGTAATAAACAACACAGAAGAATCCCATGATCCCATCAAAAGTTCACAACGGCATAAATTTAACATGGACATTTGGTTCCTGGCGGCTGGCTCCTAGTTGACTCTAGGGTCTGCTGGCGGCTAGCTCCTAGTTATAGGAGAAGTGCCGAAGTGGGTTGGGGTGTTGGGCTCCTAGGCTGGGGCTAACTAGCAACTCTTTTGTTAGTGGGCTGATTTGAACTAGGGGTCTCATGTCAAACTTATCAAAATTAGCGAGCTAAACGAGTTAGCTCATGAAACTCATTTGCTCGCTCGGTAAGCTCGTTAATATAACGAGCAAAAAACATTGTTCGTCTTGGTTCATTATCTAACGAGCACGAGCCGAAACGAGCTGGACTATTGAGCGTTCAATGCTCGTGAGCTTCGAGCTTTTCGTCCAGCCCTACTCGACCTCGCATTTGCAGTGAATCTACTTGCTGACACAACGCAGCTCCCACCAAACGCTATTGGTCTAGAGTGAAGAATATTTTTCGATGTCTCCAAGGCACAAAGGATCTTGACCTATTTTCCAGTTCTAGAGAAATCAGGACTCTAATATGATTGGATACGCAGATGTTGGCTATTTATCCGATACCCATAATGCCAGATCACAGACTGACTTTGTGTTCCTACATGGTGGTACTGCTATATCATGAAAGTCTTCGAAACAGACTCTGGTGGCAACATCTACCAATCATTTTGAGATAATTTCATTATTTGAAGCATCATGTGAATGTGTATGGCTTTGCAAGATGACAAACCACATATCACAGTCATGTGGAATTGATCCGATAGAATCACCTACCATTATCTATGAAGATAATACGGCATGTGTTGCACATATGCAGGATACATCAAGTGTAATATCACTAAGCATATTTCTTCTTAATGGTTTTTCCCGCGATCTTCAGAAAAGCGGGAAAATAAACATCTTGCAAGTTAAATCATGCGAAAATCTTGTTGATTTATTTATCAAGTATCCGATAGAATCACCTACCATTATCTATGAAGATAATACGGCCTATGTTGCACAGATGCAGGATACATCAAGCGTAATATCACTAAGCATATTTCTTCTTAGTGGTTTTTTCCCGTGATCTTCAGAAAAGCGGGAAAATAAACATTTTGCAAGTTAAATCATGCGAAAATCTTGCTGATTTATTTACCAAGTCTCTATCAAATTTTACATTTCAAAAATATGTTCACAAAATTGGTATGCGACGACTTTGGGACTTACAGGTGTGAGGGGGAGTCTCTTCTTGAGATATCCTTGCACATTAAGCTATTTCTCTTTGTAAATTTATGTTTCAGGTTCTCATCAAAGATTTTATGAAAAAAATTTAAAGGAAAATCTGTTTAAGATGATAGCGCTACATGAACCAACCATCATGAGATGATTCTACATGGTCAAGCGTAGATTAAATAGTATTTTATGATTAATTACAAGCCTGTAATTAGGGGAAAATCTCCGGCAACAGACGCCTCTCTCTCATCTCTCTCCGGAACCAACGCATCCTTTCTTAGCGTCGCGTCTCTCGGACGATATATATTGTAATTTGCAACTCCTAATCAAGAGAAGTTTCCATTCAATTCAAAACAGTATCCATACGAAGTGCTCCATACAACGGATGGCGATCGTAGATACCAGATTTTATACTCTTTTCAAGTAAAAGAAAGGAAATGGATCAATCGGATCTGGGGTGCTGGACGGAACGCTCGACGGCTGCAACCTGCAAGTCTCTCTTCTACGCTCTTCCTCGCTGCGCCACCAAGCTCACTCTACTCTCAACGAAGAGAAAAGGGTCACGCCTCACGCGTCACGCTCCCCCGCTGCCCCGCCTCTGCTCCGCCGTGCCGCCGCGCGGACCTAGCATCTGCTGCGTCGCCGTCGCCCCCCGCCTCCGCGACGGCCCTGCTGGTCCAGCTCGCCGCTCGCCGACGCGTTCCCCACCGGCTTGTCGCGTGGGCCCGCGCGGCTGCGCTGCTGCTGCTCGCAGTTCCGGCTGCCCCAGACAGCATCACGAGCAAGGTGATTTCCTATGCTTGAATACCAGATCAAGAGATTTCATCTCCATTCCCCATCGAGACGAAGAGTTCAAATTCAATCTTACCTTATAATTCTGCAATTAAGCCAGATTCTATTTTATAACTTGTCACGGGTACATTTTGCTTGCTCCAATCCTGGCTCCGCCGCTGTCCACACGATCTGCTGTGCCGACGGCGACGGGGCAAAAGAAGCCAGGGCGAGCAGATTGTTTTCTTCTTTGTTTGTTGGTAAAGAACCCTGGCTTGTTTGGGGATTATTTCTGTGCTGTGGCTGAGGAAATCAGCTCACAAAGACTACGAACTAGAGCAAGCAAAACACCAGTTAAATAAAAGACATGAAGTTCATCTAGGCGATCGTTGACCAAGAGGAAATGAATGCACACGAGTTTGATTTGAGTTGCCCCCCATAGGATTTTTTGCCCGGGTGATATTAGAGATTATTTTTTGAAAAATATGTGTGGCTTTAACTGAATTCCCCGTCCATCATTTAGTCGGTGCCTGTCGATGTTCCTGATCTTGTGGGTGTTAGTGATTCATTGATTCCCCTTCATAATACTGCTACATGATACTACCAGTTGCTAATTGCTCCAATTTGACATTGGCTGGTTGCCTTCTGAACTACTGAATTATAGTTCGGCCACAATTGGACAATTCAGTTGATCTTTTGTTGTAAGAAATGCAGACCCCTTGCCCGGGGGAGGATAAGTTTTTTGCAAACTCAAGTACTCCCTACGTCCCAAAATAAGTGTCGCTGATTTAGTACAACTATGTTCCAATGTTGTACTAAATCAGGGACACTTATTTTCAGACAGAGGGAGTATTAGTTTAGCACCAGTACTTGATTAATATATTTTGGTACCTCTTTTAAGCTGCAGAAACGGATCGGGTATTTTGTTTTTGTGATGGATACCCTCTTATTTTGTAATCTGGATGAAATTGTAGGTGACTCATTCCTGGGCAGGTGCTGCTTGTTGCATAATATGGTACACTCTTTATTTTTTGACCTCATAATATGTTATACTCTTGCTTTCACTACGTTCTTCTCTCTCTATCATGTACAGTATGCTGTTTCGTAAGGTAATATGTTGCATATATTATTATACCAAAGTCTTGATATACACCTTTTGTAATTGCATGCATTTCACATTTTTCGCGAGATGTATTTTACATTTCAACACTGTACAATATATGGAAATATAAATGCTCAACTGCTGTTTCTTTTGCCTTATTGCAGTAAATGAGATTATGAGTTGCATTGAAAGGTAGTTCATGAACACAGTGCTAACCATGTCTGGTATCGATGATGAGGAGCCACATTCAGAGGTTCATCAGTTTATGAACAGACCAGTAGCTATGTCAGCTATGGATGTTAAGGAACCACCTTCAGAGGTTTCCATTGATCCATCACGGTCAGTGAATATAGTTGATGAGGACGATGATTGGGTTATAGTCAAGAAACAGCGGATCACCATATTGATCCCTCCACTATCACTTGCAGCTGCAAGCCCTCAAACTGGCACACCCAAAATGAGTTGTAGACAAGTTAGCCTACCAAGAATGAGCAGGAGAAATTGCAATGCTGCCACAAAGAAGCATCCAAAACATTTTTCTACGAAGAAATCTTTGGAGGGCCTTGGCGTTGGTACCAATATCAAGAAAGCTCGAACTTGCCCTTCTGAAAGAATTGTTCATCAAGATGATGCAAAGATGAAGGGAGAATCGTCACGAAGTGCTGCTGCCCCTGTTGTAAAATCTGAATGGACTAAACATGCAGATCATGCTGTTGAAGGATTGTCCCATCAAGCCACAGAGAAAGCAACAAGTCCACTCGTAAACATGTATGATCCTGGGCTGCCAGTTATCTCTTCAAATGTCACAAATAAGGTGCTGCGAGCACGACTTCTTCAGAGACGCGTTTCTCGATTCGGTGGGCTGAGGAATTGGCTTTTGACTTGCGGTCTTGGATGGTTTGTCAAAATATTGGACAGTGAAGGTATTGGGATGTATCAGATGGTCTCCCTTACAATGAACCAGCTGAAAGAGATGGGCCTTATTGCTGTAGGACCCCGGAGAAAATTAATCCATGCTATTGACAGTCTCTGCAAGCCCGGTCAGTTTGAGATGTTTTCTTGATCTCAAAGTGTGTTTCGGTTTGTTAGATGTTTTGATGCTAGTCGGTTCAGTGACTGCAGCCGTATGCAAATCTCTCGAATGGTTCGATGCTCTGTTGTAACTTAGAACTGAAAATGCAACTCATGTTAAAAATGTTTTTAAGTAGAAAATTAGAAGGCTATCGTTCGATCTGCTCTGTGAAATATGATCCATTGTAAGAACATCTCACAGAGAAATAGATTTTTGAATAGATCAATCTGCTACTTTAAGGTAAACGTCGACGCTGCACATATTGCTAGCTCCGGCGCAGCTACTGCCGGGGTTGCCACCATTGTCCAGGTCAGAGGCCTGGGTGGACGACGTCGAGGTGGCACCGGACCCACAAATCAGCGCCTAAAGTGAAGGTGTATGCATGTGAGGCGTGCGAGCCGAGTCGAGTGAGGTGTGTGTTTAAAAACGCAGGTCGAGCTGTACTCTGGTTATCGTTGATGAATGAAAACGTCGGAACTCGCCTACCTCTCATCTCTCCCCCAGGTCTCTCTGCTTTGCGATTGGTAAGAGCATCTCCAGCAAATCGCCTGGGGGCTTGAAATAGCGCGCCTGGGGGCCAATCGGCATGGGGGGCTTGGGTTCCCAGTCGCCCCCCATCCGAGGATTTCGGCCCACATTTGGCGCAAATTGGCTCAATTTTAGCCTATATTCGGCGTGTTTCGGCACAAATTTAACAAAAGCTAATTTTTATCACATAGTGATGAAGCTATGTACCTAGGATAGGGTCATGGGCCTGACCTAGACACCCTCCTCAAGGACATCATCCTAAAACCATAAGTATTCAAAGGGTACCATCATCCACTCGACCAGAAACATTCCACTCGGAAAATCACAGCCACTCGACCGTAACGGAAACCACTCGACATACAGAAGATCTAAAATCAGTCTGCATGGCAACGGTCGGGCGTTTATTCTTAGACTTAATGATCATTTATAGCACTTTATTACAGACGTTACCTGTAACGCTCCTTCTTTATGCACATTGAACCCTGTGTAGCAGGGGAGGCTGAGGTCTGGCGCACTCTATATAAGCCACCCTCCTCCTCTGGGACAAGGGTTCGCACCCCTGTAACTCACACGCGCATAATCACGCCGACCGCCTCCGGGCTCGAGGGCGAAGGGCTATTACTTCCTCATGAAGGGCTGAATTAAATAAAACTTCGCGTGTACAACTTCACCATAGCTAGGATCTTGCCTCCTCATACTGTTGGAAATATGCCCTAGAGGCGATAATAAAAGGATTATTATTATATTTCCTTGTTCGTGATAATTGTCTTTTATTCATGCTATAATTGTATTATCCGGAAATCGTAATACACGTGTGAATAAATAGACCACAATATGTCCCTAGTGAGCCTCTAGTTGACTAGCTCGTTGATCAATAGATAGTCATGGTTTCCTAACTATGGACATTGGATGTCATTGATAACGGGATCACATCATTAGGAGAATGATGTGATGGACAAGACCCAATCCTAAGCATAACACAAGATCGTGTAGTTCGTTTTGCTAGAGCTTTTCTAATGTCAAGTATCTCTTCCTTAGACCATGAGATCGTGTAACTCCCGGATACCGTAGGAGTGCTTTGGGTGTACCAAGCGTCACAACGTGAATCGGGTGACTATAAAGGTACACTACGGTATCTCCGAAAGTGTGCATTGGGTTGACACGAATCGAGATGGGATTTGTCACTCCGATGTAGCGGAGAGGTATCACTGGGCCCACTCGGTAGTGCATCATCATAATGAGCTCAAAGTGACCAAGTGTGCAGTCACGGGATCATGCATTACTGATGCAGTAAAGTGACTTGCGGTGCGAGATTGAACGAGGTATTGGGATACCGACGATCGAATCTCGGGCAAGTAACATACCGATTGACAAAGGGAATTGTATAAGGGGTTGTTTGAATCCTCGGCATCGTGGTTCATCCGATGAGATCATCGAGGAGCATGTGGGAGCCAACATGGGTATCCAGATCCCGCTGTTGGTTATTGCCCGAGAGCCGTCTCGGTCATGTCTACGTGTCTCCGAACCCGTAGGGTATACACACTTAAGGTTCGGTGACGCTAGGGTTATTAGGAAGACTTGTATGTGATTACGAATGTTGTTCGGAGTCCCGGATGAGATCCCGGACGTCACGAGGAGTTCCAAAATAGTCCGGAGGTAAAGATTTATATATGGGAAGTCATCATACGGTCACCGGAAAGGTTCGGGGGCATATCGGTATTGTACCGGGGCCACCAGAGGGGTTCCGGGGGTCCACCGGGAGGGGCCACCTCTCCCGGAGGGCCTTATGGGCTGTATGAGGAAGGGATCCAGCCTAAAGTGGGCTGGGGCGCCACTCCCCCCTAGGGCCCATGCGCCTAGGGTTGGGGGCTCTGAGGCGCCCCCTTGCTTGGGGGCAAGCCCTCCTCGCCGCCGCCCCCCCTCTAGATTCCATCTAGAGGGGTCGGCCCCTTCTCCCTTCCCCTATAAATAGAGGCGGGGGAGGCTGCAACACACTTCAAGGCGCAGCCCTCCCTCCCAACACCTCTCCTCCTCCGAGTAAGTGCTTGGCGAAGCCCTGTCGGAGTAAGGCCACTCCATCACCACCACGCCGTCGTGCTGCTGTTGGAGCCTTCTTACTCAACCTCTCCTTCCCCCTTGCTGGATCAAGAAGGAGGAGACGTCGTCCGTTCCGTACGTGTGTTGAACGCAGAGGTGCTGTCCGTTCGGCACTCGGTCATCGGTGATTTGGATCACGGCGAGTACGACTCCATCATCCACATTCTAGTGAACGCTTCTGCACGCGATCTACAAGTGGTATGTAGATGCAATCTCTCTCCCATGACTCGTTGCTTAGATGAACTCATAGATGGATCTTGGTGAAACCGTAGGAAAAATTTTAATTTTCTGCAACGTTCCCCAACAGTGGCATCATGAGCTAGGTCTATGCGTAGTTCTCTATTGCACGAGTAGAACACAATTTTGTTGTGGGCGTAGATCTTGTCAACTTGCTTGCCGCTACTAGTCTTATCTTGCTTCAGCGCTATTGTGGGATGAAGCGGCCCGGACCAACCTTACACGTACGCTTACGTGAGACCGGTTCCACCGATCGACATGCACTAGTTGCATAAGGTGGTGGCGGGTGTCTGTCTCTCCCACTTTAGTTGGAGCGGATTCGATGAAAAGGGTCCTTATGAAGGGTAAATAGAAGTTGACAAAATCACGTTGTGGTTATTCGTAGGTAAGAAAACGTTCTTGCTAGAACCCAATTGCAGCCACGTAAAAGATGCAACAACAATTAGAGGACGTCTAACTTGTTTTTGCAGCAATTGTCATGTGATGTGATATGGCCAGAAGTTGTGATGAATGATGAATGACATATTGTGATGTATGAGATCATGTTCTTGTAATAGGAATCACGACTTGCATGTCGATGAGTATGACAACCGGCAGGAGCCATAGGAGTTGTCTTTATTTTTTGTATGACATGTGTGTCATTGAAGAACGCCATGTAAATTACTTTACTTTATTGTTAAACGCGTTAGCCATAGAAGTAGAAGTAGTCGTTGGCGTGACAACTTCATGAAGACACGATGATGGAGATCATGATGATGGAGATCATGGTGTCATGCGGTGACAAGATGATCATGGAGGCCCGAAGATGGTGATCAATGGAGCTATATGATATTGGCCATATCATGTCACTACTATATAATTGCATGTGATGTTTATTATGTTTATGCATCTTGTTTACTTAGAACGACGGTAGTAAATAAGATGATCCCTTACAACAATATCAAGAAGTGTTCTCCCCTAAGCGTGCACCGTTGCTAAAGTTAAATCGTTTCAAGCACCACGTGATGATCGGGTGTGATAGATCCTTACGTTCACATACAACGGGTGTAAGACAGTTTTACACATGCAAAACACTTAGGGTTAACTTGACGAGCCTAGCATGTATAGACATGGCCTCGGAACACGGAGACCGAAAGGTCGAACACGAGTCGTATGGAAGATACGATCAACATGAAGATGTTCACCGACGATGACTAGTCCGTCTCACGTGATGATCGGACACGGCCTAGTCGACTCGGATCGTGTAACACTTAGATGACTAGAGGGATGTCTAATCTGAGTGGGAGTTCATTGAAATAATTTGATTAGATGAACTTAATTATCATGAACTTAGTCTAAAACCTTTGCAAATATGTCTTGTAGATCAAATGGCCAACGCTCATGTCAACATGAACTTCAACGCGTTCCTAGAGAAAAACCAAGCTGAAAGATGATGGCAGCAACTATACGGATTTGGGTCAGGAACACGAGGATCATCCTCATAGCTCCCAGAAACAATATGTCCTAGAAGGACCGCTTAGGTGATGCACCCGTCCCCGAAGAACGAAGACATTATGAATGCTTGGCAGTCTCGTCTTGATGATTACTCCCTCGTTCGGTGCGGCATGCTTTCTGACTTAGAACCGGGGCTCCAAAAGCGTTTTGAGCAACACGGAGCATATGAGATGTTCGAGGAGCTGAAACTAGTTTTCCAAGCTCATGCCGGGTCGAGATATGAAGTCTCCGACAAGTTCTATAGTTGTAAGATGGAGGAAAACAGTTACATCGGTGAGCACATACTCAAAATGCAGGTTGCACAACCGCTTGTCCCACTGGACATAAACCTCCGGACGAGGCGGTCATTGATGTAATCCTTGATCGCTCCCCAAGCTACAAGAGCTTTGTAATGAACTACAATATGCAGGGGATGGTGAAGACCATTCTGAAGTATTCTCAATCTTTGAAGTCGTGAGAGGTTGAAATCAAGAAAGAACATCAAGTGTTGATGGTCAATAAAACCACTAAGTTCAAGAAGGGCAAGGGTAAGAAGAACTTCAAGAAGGACGGCAAGGATGTTGCCGCGCCCGGTAAGCAAGTTGCCGGGAAGAAGTCAAAGAATGGACCCAAGCCTGAGACAGTGCTTTTATTGCAAAGGGAAGGGCCACTAGAAGCAGAACTGCCCCAAATACTTAGCGGACAAGAAGGCCGGCAACACTAAAGGTATATTTGATATACATGTAATTGATGTGTACATTACCGATTACTCGTAGTAACTCCTGGGTATTTGATACGGTGCCGTTGCTCATATTTGTAACTCACAGCAGGAGCTGCGGAATAAACGGAGGCTGGCGAAGGGCGACGAGGTGACGATCTTGGCGTCGGGAATGGTTCCAAGGTCGATGTGATCGCCGTCGACGCTACCTCTACATTTACCTACGGGATTAGTTTTAAACCTCAATAATTGTTATTTGGTGCCAAGTTTGAGCATGAACATTGTATCGGGATCTCGTTTAATGCGAGATGGCTACTCATTTAAATCCAAGAATAATGGTTGTTCTATTTATATGAGAGATATGTTTTATGGTCATGCTCCGATGGTCAATGGTTTATTCTTAATGAATCTCGAGCGTAATATTACACATATTCATAGTGTGAATACCAAAAGATGTAAAGTTGATAACGATAGTCCCACATACTTGTGGTAATCGCCGCCTATGGTCACATTGGTGTCAAGCGCATGAAGAAGCTCCATTCGATGGACTTTTAGAGTCTCTCGATTATGAATCATTTGACACATGCGAACCATGCCTTATGGGCAAAATGACCAAGACTCCGTTCTCCGGAACAATGGAGCGAGCAACCAACTTATTGGAAATCATACATACCGATGTGTGCGGTCCAATGAGCGTTGAGGCTCGGGGAGGATATCGTTATGTTCTCACTCTCACTGATGACTTGAGTAGATATGGGTATGTCTACTTGATGAAACACAAGTCTGAGACCTTTGAAAAGTTCAAGGAATTTCAGAATGAGGTAGAGAATCAACGTGACCGAAAAATAAAGTTCCTACGATCAGATCGTGGGGGAGAATATTTAAGTCATGAATTTGGTACACACTTAAGGAAATGTGGAATCGTTTCACAACTCACGCCGCCTGGAACACCTCAGCGTAATGGTGTGTCCGAACGTCGTGTCGCACTCTATTGGATATGGTGCGATCTATGATGTCTCTTACAGATTTACCGCTATCATTTTGGGGATACGCTCTAGAGACAGCTACATTCACTTTAAATAGGGCACCGTCTAAATCCGTTGAGGCGACACCGTATGAATTATGGTTTGGGAAGAAACCTAAGTCATCGTTTCTAAAAGTTTGGGGATGCGATGCTTATGTCAAGAAACTTCAACTCGAAAAGCTCGAACCCAAATCGGAAAAATGCGTCTTCATAGGATACCCTAAGGAAACCATTGGGTATACCTTCTACCTTAGATCCGAAGGCAAGATCTTTGTTGCCAAGAACGGATCCTTTACGGAAAAGAGTTTCTCTCGAAAGGAGTAAGTGGGAGGAAAGTAGAACTTCGATGAAGTACTACCTCTTGAACCGGAAAGTAGTGCAGCTCGGGAAAATGTTCTTGTGGTGCCTACACCATCTGGAGAGGAAATTAATGATGATGATCAAGGTACTTCGGATCAAGTTGCTCTTGAACTTCAGGGTCCACTAGGACACGTTCCGCACTGCAGTGAATGCGGCAACCCTGTCCCGGAAATCATGTTGTTAGACATCGTTGAACCTTCGAACTATGAAGAAGCGATGGCGGGCCCAGATTCCAACAAATGGCTTGAAGCCATGCAATCCGAGATAGGATCCATGTATGAAAACAAAGGTACTTTGACAGACTTGCCCGATGATCGGCAAGCGATAGAAAATAAATGGATCTTTAAGAAGAAGACGGACGCGGATGGTAATGTCACCATCTATAAAGCTCGACTTGTCGCTAAGGGTTATCGGCAAGTTCAAGGGATTGACTACGATGAGACTTTCTCTCCGTAGCGAAGCTTAAGTCCGTCCGAATCATGTTAGCAATTGCCGCATACTATGATTATGAGATATGGCGAGATGGACGTCAAAACAGCGTTTCTTAGCGGTTATCTTAAGGAAGAGTTGTATATGATGCAGTAGGAAGGTTTTGTCGACCCTAAGAATGCTAACAAGGTATGCAAGCTCCAGCGATCCATTTATGGGCTGGTGCAAGCATCTCGGAGTTGGAACATTCGCTTTGATGAGATGATCAAAGCGTTTGGGTTTATGAGACTTATGGAGAAGCCTGCGTTTACAAGAAAGTGAGTGGGAGCTCTGTAGCATTTCTCATATTATATGTAGATGACATACTTTTGATGGGAAATGATATAGAACTCTTGGACAGCATTGAGGCCTACTTGAATAAAAGTTTTTTCAATGAAGGACCTTGGGGAAGCTGCTTATATATTAGGCATCAAGATCTATAGAGATAGATCGAGACGCCTCATAGGTCTTTCACAAAGCACATACCTTGATAAGATTTTGAAGAAGTTCAAAATGGATCAGTCCAAGAAAGGGTTCTTGCACATCTTGCAAGGTGTGAGATTGAGCTCAGCTCAATGCCCGACCACGGCAAAAGATAAAGAAGAGATGAGCGTCATCCCTATGCCTCAGCCATAGGATCTATTATGTATGCCATGCTGTGTACCAGACCTGATGTAAACCTTGCCGTAAGTTTGGTAGGAAGGTACCAAAGTAATCCCGACAAGGAACACTTTGGACAGCGGTCAAGAATATCCTGAAGTACACGAAAAGGACAAAGGACATGTTTCGTTTATGGAGGTGACGAAGAGCTCGTCGTAAAGGGTTACGTCGACGCTTAGCCGACACAGATCTGATGACTCTAAGTCACAAACCGGATACGTGTATATGTTGAATGGTGGAGCGATGGTAGTGCGGTACGCAAGCAGAGCGTCGTGGCGGGATCTACATGTGAAGCGGAGTACATGGCAGCCTCGGAGGCAGCGCATGAAGCAATTTGGGTGAAGGAGTTCATCACCGACCTAGGAGTCATATCCAATGCGTCGGGTCCGATCAAACTCTTCTGTGACAACACTGGAGCTATTGCACTTGCCAAGGAGCCCAGGTTTCACAAGAATACCGAGCACATCAAGTTGCCGCTTCAACTCCATCCGTGAAAATGTTCAAGATGGAGACATAGAAATTTGCAAAGTGCATACGGATCTGAATGTCGCAGATCCGCTGACTAAACCTCTTCATGAAAGCAAAACATGATCAACACCGTAACTCTTTGGGTGTTCTATTCATCACAATGTAACTAGATTATTGACTCTAGTGCAAGTGGGAGACTGTTGGAAATATGCCCTAGAGGCAATAATAAAAGGATTATTATTATATTTCCTTGTTCGTGATAATTGTCTTTTATTCATGCTATAATTGTATTATCCGGAAATCGTAATACACGTGTGAATAAATAGACCACAATATGTCCCTAGTGAGCCTCTAGTTGACTAGCTCGTTGATCAATAGATAGTCATGGTTTCACGACTATGGACATTGGATGTCACTGATAACGGGATCACATCATTAGGAGAATGATGTGATGGACAAGACCCAATCCTAAGCATAGCACAAGATTGTGTAGTTCGTTTTGCTAGAGCTTTTCCAATGTCAAGTATCTCTTCCTTAGACCATGAGATCGTGTAACTCCCGGATACCGTAGAGGAGTGCTTTGGGTGTACCAAACGTCACAACGAATCGGGTGACTATAAAGGTACACTGAGGTATCTCCGAAAGTGTCATTGGGTTGACACGGATCGAGACTGGATTTGTCACTCCGTGTAGCGGAGAGGTATCACTTGGGCCCACTCGGTAGTGCATCATCATAATGAGCTCAAAGTGACCAAGTGTCCGGTCACGGGATCATGCATTCTGATGCGAGTAAAGTGACTTGCAGTAGCTTGAGATTGAGCGAGGTATTGGGATACCGACGATCGAATCTCGGGCAAGTAACATACCGATTGACATAGGGAATTGTATACGGGGTTGTTTGAATCCTCGACATCGTGGTTCATCCGATGAGATCATCGAGGAGCATGTGGGAGCCAACATGGGTATCTAGATCCCGCTGTTGGTTATTGCCCGAGAGCCGTCTCGGTCATGTTCACGTGTCTCCCGAACCCGTAGGGTCTACACATAAGGTTCGGTGATGCTAGGGTTATTAGGAAGACTTGTATGTGATTACGAATGTTGTTCGAGTCCGGATGAGATCCCGGACGTCACGAGGAGTTCGAAATAGTCCGGAGGTAAAGATTTATATATGGGAAGTCATCATACGGTCACCGGAAAGGTTCGGGGCATATCGGTATTGTCTGCAGGGGCCACCGGAGGAGGTTCCGGGGTCCACCGGGAGGGGCCACCTCTCCGGAGGGCCTTATGGGCTGTATGAGGAAGGGATCCAGCCCAAAGTGGGCTGGGCGCCACTCCCCTAGGGCCCATGCGCCTAGGGTTGGGGGAACTCTGAGGCGCCCCTTGGCAGGGGCAAGCCCCTCCCTGGCCGCCCCCCCTCCATCTAGAGGGGCCGGCCCCCTTCTCCCTTCCCCTATAAATAGAGGCGAGGGAGGCTGCAACACACTTCAAGGCGCAGCCCCTCCCTCCCAACACCTCTCCTCCTCCGCGTGTGCTTGGCGAAGCCCTTGGAGAACTGTCACTCCATCACCACCACGCCCGTCATCTGCTGTTGGAGCCTTCTTCCTCAACCTCTCCTTCCCCTTGCTGGATCAAGAAGGAGGAGACGTCGTCCGTTCCGTCACGTGTGTTGAACAGCGGAGGTGCTGTCCGTTCGGCACTTTCGGTCATCGGTGATTTGGATCACGGCGAGTACGACTCCATCATCCACGTTCTAGTGAACGCTTCCGTTCGCGATCTACAAGTGGTATGTAGATGCAATCTCTCTCCCATGACTTGTTGCTTAGATGAACTCATAGATGGATCTTGGTGAAACCGTAGGAAAAATTTTAATTTTCTGCAACGTTCCCCAACACATACCTACCCCCATTCTAGGCAGAAATCACATATTTGACCTGAGGCAGAAATCAAATCACAAACTGACCTGGTCACGAAAAAAATTCACTCTGCTGACCCTTTGGTGTGGCGCCCAGGCAATGGGCGCCGCACCCTACTATCTGGCGCCCTTCCCTTAGGCGTCAGACATCCTGCCGTGGCAGCCTCGGTCGATTCTTGGCCCACGCATCTGCAGCGCCCTAAGGGCTAGGCGCCCACACACTGTAATGTGCGGCGCCCTAGCTCTTGGGCGCTGCAGTCTGTCATTCCACTTGGGCTGGCCCCACCCTCTCTCCTCCCACCCCACCCCACACACCCGCACCCGACCCAAACCCTTAGACTTGCGGCCTCCTCTCTTCCCCTCTCCCCTCTCAAATCCTTCTCAAATCTTGCAAATCCGGAGTATTTGACCGTGGATTTCGAAGCCAACCCCTCCCTTAAGGTAGTCTCCTCCGATCCCCTCGTTTTCATCCATAGGAATTGTCACATTTGCTCAAATCTTGCTAGTTTGGGGAAACCCTAGTTTTTGCTTGGATTTGCAAATTTGTGTTGAATGATGTTATATTTCTTTGCTAATTTGGGTTGTTTAGGCTTCCATAGTATGCTAGGGTTAGGGTTATGTGTGTTTGATGTTGGTGTTAGGGTTATGTTATGGTTAGGGTTGTGGGTAATTGTTATGTGGGGGTTAGGGTTATTAATTCATATATATGTTAGGGCATATGTGTGCAAATATTTTTCTTAAGTATTTACTTGATATATGTGTGTTTTTGATTATTGTAGGGATGGGGAGAACATGTGTTTATGTTCATCATGTGGATAAAGAGGCCTTTTGAAAGGCAATGTTGAGACGGACCGGATGAGCTTGACATGGTGTTTGAGAGTAGTCCTAGCTATGCGGAGCTTTTGGAACAAGTGAGGAAAGATTTGAATTGGATTGACCCAAGTGACGTTGTTGAGTTCGAGGGAAGGCATAATGTTGGTTTTGGAATGCACATCCATTGGAAGACAATGCGTGTGAACTCCGAGCAACGTTGGGTTGCATACAAGGAGACGGTTGCGAATCTCTAGACAAGGCTCTTGAGTTATTTGCCTCCAAGAAGGTTGAGTCTACTTTGAATGTAGACTTGAACCGGAACCCCTCCCCGTTGGTTGCTAGCACTCCCCGACCCATGAACCAAGATCAAATGAGTGAACCTCAATTCACGCAACAAGATTGGCCAACATTGAGCCCGACTCCAAACAACCAAAATGAAGGTTTTGAAGAGGAGAATGATGAGTAGGAGGAGGATGACAACGAAGTTGACCTCCATGACAACAATGTGGGTGATCTCGACCAATATCATGTGCAAGAGACAATGGACCAATCCATCCCTTTTTCCCGTGCATATGCATCGGACTCGGATGACGATGGTCCCGATGAAGAAGTTGATGAGGAGGGGTTCACGCCGAAGGAGGCCGAAGCATTCAAGAAGGTATTCGGGCGGGATCACAAGACACCATTGTTCAAGGATCTTAGTCTCGTGGATGAAGCCGTTGTGGATGGTAGCAAATGCATATCTCTTGGAGCTAGGCCAAGTTCTCACCGTGATTTGGAAGACGGCAAGAACGGGATATATCCCGTTTGTGAGTTTCAATCCTTCTTGGAATTGAAGATGTGGCTCGACAACTACTCGGTTACACATTATCGTCCACATAAAGTGCCCAACTCGGACGTGAATGTGCGTTACACGGTCAAATGTGAAGTGCCAACATGTCCATGGATTGTGCGTGCAAGGCCATGGAAAGGAGGTCCCACTTGGCGCATAGTGAGTTGTCTACCAACTCACATGTGCGGCACAAGAGGGCGGATGGCAAGCTTGTGTACCAACAACACGGACAACTCACATCCGAGTTCATCGCTTACAGGCTTTCCAACCAAATATCCACACTTCCAACAATGAGCATCAAGAGTGTCATTGACCTTGTGAAAGCCATCTTTCATTACAAGGTGAAGTACGGCAAGGCATGGAAGGCGAAGCAGGCGCATTCAAGATGTTGTATGGCAATTGGGAGGAAGCATACAACCGACTCCCTAGGTTGTTGTTAGCTATGGCCGCCACAAACCTGTGCATGGTTCACGTGGTTGAGCCTCATGGGCACCAAACATTGATTCATAACGGGAGGACCGTGCGAGTATTTGGCCGTGCATTTTGGGCCTTTGAGCAATGCGTGAGGGCTTTTGAGCATTGTCGGCCCGTCATCGCCATTGATGGCACGTTCTTGACCGGACAATACAAGGGCACTTTATTGGTTGCAATAGCAAGTGATGCCAATAACCGGGTGTTGCCTTTGGCTTTCGCTTTGGTTGAGGTGGAGAACAATGATAATCGGGAGTGGTTCTTGCGTCAGCGAGAACAAGGGTATTACCGGTGAAAGGGAAATTTGTGTCATATCGGATCGCCATCCTGGAATTCTAAATGCGGTGGTGGTTGACATTCATGGACATACAAAGTTGCATCATCGATGGTGCATGAGGCACTTTTGTGCAAACTTCTATAGGGCATGTGGTATCAAGGAGTTGGCCGATGATCTTCAGGATTGTTGTCTCGCTTTCACCAACAAGCGGTTTGCCACATTGTTCAATGCATTGCTCGAGACACAAGAAACTTGACCCGGCGGTCAGGAGTTTCTCAATAAGAACATTGCCGAAAGGAATATGTGGGCACGTGCTTTCGATGAAGATGGCGGAGGTGCGGTCAAATGACAAGCAATATGGCATAATGCTTCAATAAGGTGCTCAAGGGTGTACGTGCATTACCCGTGACGATGTAGTTCAATACACATTTGACAAGATGAATGCATACTTTTAAAGTACTCAACGGAGGCCCGATAAGCAGATTCTTTGGTGAGAACAAGGATAAGCACAAGTACAATTTCTCACAAAAGTTTGAAGTATTGTTGGTATTTCAATCACAAAAGGCAGACTCTGAAGAAGCTGTACTATATGACGACAACGAGTGGAAGTATGAGGTGAAAGAGCCCGGAGGAACCACAAACGATGGCCGCCAACACGGAGGCCGGGCTTTCAAGGTCTCCCTAACACGGTGTGATTGCAGCTGCATGAGGCCGTCTTTGCTTCATCTCCCAGAGAGCAACAGAATCATTCCAGTAGGTTTTGCACCCCAAAATTTGCTAAGTCAGTGTGCAGCGCCCAAGGGCAAGGCGCCACACTACACAGTGCAGCGCCTTGGCCTTGGGCGCTGCACACCTGGACATGGCAGTCCAGAGAGCAACAGAATCATTCCAGAGAGCACCAGGAGCGTTCCAGTAGCTTTTCCACCCCAAAATTTGCTAAGTCAGTGTGCAGCGCCCAAGGGCAAGGCGCCACACTATACAGTGCAGCGCCTATTCTCAAGGCGCAGAAGAGTGTGCAGCCTTGTCCTTGGGCGCACACGACTTAGCAATTTTGGGTGGGCTACCGAACGCTCGGTGTTTCTCGGACTGAATGTCCAGTGTGCGGCGCCTAAGGGCAAGGCGCAGACCGTGTAGTGTGGCGCCTTTCCCTTGGCGCTGCACACTGGACATTTATTAGGCTGCACCAACTCCCTCCCACCCATCCCACCCCACACACCCCACCCTCCACACAAACCCGAAGCTCGGTGCCTCCCCTCGCCTCCTCTCCCCCTCTCAAATCCTTCTCAGATCCGGAGTATTTGACCGTGGATTTCGAAGCCAACCCCTCCCTTAAGGTAATCTCCTCCGATCCCCTCGTTTTCATCCATAGGAATTGTCACATTTGCTCAAATCTTGCTAGTTTGGGGGAAACCCTAGTTTTTGATAGGATTTGGAAATTTGTGTTTCTTTGCTAATTTGGTATGGTTAGGCTTTCATAGTATGCTAGGGTTAGGGTTATGTGTGTTTGATGTTGGTGTTAGGGTTATGTTGGTGTTAGGGTTGTGGTTATTGTTAAGTGGGGGTTAGGGTTGACCAATAATTCTCGGTTTTGTAGGCATGTCTTCATCCGGTTCCATGACGAGGCCACTGTGTGCTAACCAAGAAGACATGCCGAACAAGTGGGAGGGCGCATCTTTGGACAAGGTGAAGGAGAAAGATGTCAACATCCGCCATGTTGGTGTGGAGATGTTTGCAAGGTGAAGGTGTCCACCGACCGAAGAAAGCATGGACGGAAGAGGCGGAGATATTTTGTATGCCCGAACTATGCTTATGATCGTGCACTTCCAACTAACGCCTATGACCAACCACCGGTAAGCTCGAGAAGTAAAATGTTACTCTCAAATGTGTGTCAACACTAACAACAAATTTTATGCAGTCACCGCCTCCTCTATGCAAGTACTTCACGTGGATAGATCTAGAAGTGCCAGAAGATGTCAAAAAGGACCAATACGCTGATTGTCTTAGGCGGCATGACGGTTGAAGAATCGTTTGAAGAGGCTTGGAGGAAGAGCGTCGTCGGAAGGAGAGGATGGAAGCGGAAGAAAGCGAGAGGAGGAGAGGGAACGCCAAGCGAAACTTGCTCGTGAGGAGGAGAGGG
The DNA here is from genome assembly GCA_021605145.1 of Aegilops bicornis. Lineage (NCBI taxonomy): Eukaryota > Viridiplantae > Streptophyta > Magnoliopsida > Poales > Poaceae > Aegilops > Aegilops bicornis. Next base: position 550,807,520 of record CM038675.1, on the reverse strand, counting down.
CAAGAAAGCTTGCAAAGGCTCATGAGGCGCAAGAGGAGGACTCGACGCGTGACAAGAAGGGAAATGGCCTCGCTCTACTCGGTAGGGACTTCGCCCGGTGCACTCGTCGTCAACTATTTTCTAATGAATGTGTCATGAAGTTGTGAGGGCATGTGAGATGTTGGTGAACTATCTTCTAGGGCAAGCTGCCATTTGTCATTTGTAATGAATGTTTACGTGAACCATGTCGTAGTAATGTTTGAATTGTCTTAAGTTATGAACTTCGTCGGCATAAAATTTGTGTTTGTTCAAATTGTTGTGATCTGCGATCATTGTAAGTATTGTGGATGTGATGCAAGCCATAGCTGTGGCTCTACGGATGCGTCATGGAAGTAGTGCAGCGCCTAAGGTCGGGCTGCACTATATAGTGCAGCGTCTAAGAGTTGGGCGCCACGATGCTGCAGCGCGCCCTAGCTGTTGGGCTGATCTGCTATAAGCAAAAGCTGCAGAAGCAGATGCCATTTTGGCCTCCTGCAGCAAAGACACTCACATAATAAAAGTATCATAAACTGCACATGCTAAGCAAAGAGAACTAATAACTTGAACATCATATCATTTAAGACAATTCAACATTACTTCAGGTTCGCAAACACAAATACCACACTAGTAAGAGTTCACCAACATATAACATAACCTCACAAGTTCATCAACCTAATTAAACGGCTACAATTAACATGAACAAGCACTAATGCCTTCCGCGCGTGTTCCTGGTGGCACGCCTGCAGGCAAGCTTATTCTTCTTCTTAGGAGCACGAGGCTCCTCTTCGTGCACTTCCTCCTCCGCCTCCGCCTCCGCCTCCGCCTCATCATCCAAGCTAGCCATCCGTGAAGTCCCTACGACCACCTTTGGGTTGCCTCTGTTGTCATAGTCGTTGGGCATGTACCGGCGTCTGGGCTGCCTAGGCTTGAACACATATGCGGACCGAGCTTGAGCGTCCCGCCAAAGTCATGTCATCATCAAGCTCATGGCCCTATCACACAACGAAACAATATGGTGAAGGCCGGTGTCGTAATCAAGTGAGAATCACATCTAAAGGATTAGTCATACCTCTTGGATGATCCCACCCTCATCATCCATATAAGCATATGAGGAACTCATATCGTCCCCCTCATGGTGAGGTGCGGGGTCTGATGGTGTACCAGACCTAGAGGCAGATGGTTCATCATATTCAGGATCACGGCAACCGAGAAGGTTCGATAACCGCCTTAACTTCTTGGCACGACAGTAACATGAACAAGTGTGTAAGATATCAAACTTCGCAACATAGGCGGCTCTCATAGTGAATGCGATATGTACCTTGAGGAATGCTCGTAGTGAACCATCATCATTGCAGTTCCAACGGTGTCTTCTCCGAGAATAGACTGGCTCTCATCATTGCTTTCTTGATCTCGGTGCATAGCGGATGAGAAAGAATGAATCGTTAGCCATTCAAACATGTATGTCTGATCAGCGAAGTAAAGAGGGGAACACTTTACCACATAGTTAATCATCGGAACAGCGAGGGACTCCTTGCCCTTGCACGACATCTCTGTTGTACTTCCCTTTGCTAGATCCTCAAAGTTTACGGGTTCTTCAAGAATATCCTCATTATATGCGGCGGGCATATCTCAACTCAGTAGTTCCAATAAACCATCGTGCGTAGTTATCAAAAGCAAGTGGGTTGTGCTCACGAAGCGGGGCGTCTTGATGCTACTGAGCTTGCTCCACACAAAGGCTGGAAGCGGGTAACATCTGCAGAATGATGCTTGTCGATCCTTTATCTTCCGTTGCCTTCTCTGTCCAACCTGCGTGGTATAAAACCAAACATTAGCACAATCAAAAGGAGTCGATGATTAGACAATACGCAGACATGCTCTCTTACCTATGAAGTGCTTTATCCGTGTCCACCCAATCCGGCGGGTGAAATTGGAAAAGACCAAGCCTGACGATACACGCGATGCGGCAAATGAAACTCAACCACCCAGTTGCATATCGGTGGGCACCGCATAAGCCGTAGATCCTTATCCATAAGCACATCGGGTTGAGGAACTCCGCGGTGTACCCTAAGCTCTCACCAGCGCCATATGGCTGCCATTCCACCTATGAAACAGGGCAACAATGCAAATTTGATGACTATTTTTCAAGCAAGCATGAGAAAGGACTAAAGTAATGACCTCCTTACACCTTTCGAGCGTAATCGTGTCCAACTTCGGCAATGTACTTTTGGTACATGAGATTGACATCGTTCGTCATCTCGGAAGCGATATCCCACTTGTAAGCCCATTAGGCGCCGTAATTCGTCATGTTCATACGCATACCAAGGATCAAACTCGACGCTCTTGCAAGGCCCAACAGTGACGCCTCCCAGCTCCATACGAAAGTAGAAGCAGATTACCACCAATGCACGCACTAGGTGTGATCACGCAACACGCATCGTCCAGCTACATATGAAAGAAAAACAATGTTAACTTGACGGCAAGCTTGCATTGCTAATGAAGAAATGAGTTGATCACAAAACAGACCAACTACCTGTCGGTACAAGTAGGCAAGAGTCGCTGAACCCCAGCTCCATTTGCTATCAAAGACGGTCAACGCCTTCAGCCACATCCATGGAGCATTCTTGCCAGTGGAGTTAGGAGACAAAGTCCTCGACACAATGTACCACATATACACACGAGCATGTGTCTGGATCACATCATCAGTGGCATCCGGAGGGCACGTCGCAAAGTTATTTTGAACCACGTGAAAGCAGCTCCGGCTGCTTTCCTTTCCCTCTTCTTCTTCTCTTCTCCCTCCTCTACATCATCCTCAGCCTCGGTAGGAGCCATACCGATAAGAGCAATCATCTGCTCGCGCCACCCATCGTAATCGGTGCTCATACGGAGAGGCCTCCCGTCGATAGCAAGACCGGTGATCAACGAGACATCCTCGGCGCCACGGTCATCTCCCCGGTCCGAAGATGGAAGCTGTGGGTCTCTGGCCTCCACCGATCAACAAGAGCGGACACCGGTGGAAGCGTTCAGATTCGGCGTGGACGGTGACCAGCAGAATCCACGGGAGTAGTCCTGCACCTTGATGTATGGTGTGTACCGCTCATCGTAAGGCATGGCAGGACCAGAGACCCCGTGATACCGAATCTTGAGAGGTTCAAGCTTACGCAAAAAACAAGTAATGACAAATCTTAGGGCATGTAAATTTCAACTAAAGGCAAATTTGCAAAATATTTAGATTACTCATTATTACCTTATCCTTCTCGCGCATCATGTAGGCCCGGTGTTGCACGTCGTGAGACATCGCCCGAGAAGCCAAACCATCCTTACAATTTCAAACAATAAACATATAAGAGTTCATCTTCATCTCAAATATCGGTATACACTAAACATATAACATGTGTTCAACTACAAGAATCTCAACATCTCCTTCTCACACAATGAATATGTCATATGTGTTCAAATAAACTAAACATCTAATATTTCAAATAAACTCAACATCTAATATTTGAAATAAACTCAACATCTAATATATATCTAAACAAACTTCTCATATATGTCTACAAAATCAACATCTCATAGTTATCTATAAAAATAGGCATCTCATATATATCTAAAAAAACTAAACAATCTAGGGTTTCACCAACAAGAATCATATATTGTGAACTAATAAATAACACTACGGTACTACCAATATGAATACACATCCTAAATCGAACAAACCAAACAAATCAAGGGTTCCATCAAATCTTGGACAAATCTCTAAAATGGCAACAAATTTACGGAGCAAAAGAAAGAGAACGGAAGAGTTTACCTAGTAGGATGGATTGGGGATCGAATCCACGGATCAAATCTTCAGATCTGAGAGGGATGTGGGGGATTAGATGGGGCGCCGCCGCTGCTCTCTGTCCAGAGAGCGGAGAGATGAAGAACTGCCTGGTCGGGCTGGGTCGGCCGCGCTTAAGTCACTGTGCAGCGCCCAAGGGCTAGGCGCTGCACAGGTGCGTGTGGGGGAGCAACTGGACCAGGACTGCCACACTGGCAGGACGTGCGACGCCTATGGGAAGGGCGCCAGGTGAGGGTGCGGCGCCTTGTTGGGCGCCACACCAAAGGGTCAGCAGAGTGAAATTTTTTCGTGACCAGGTCAGTTTGTGATTTGATTTCTGCCTCAGGTCAAATATGTGATTTCTGCCCCCATTCTACTGTCAGTCTTAGATCCACGACAGTTGGCGCTCACCGTGGGGCAGATGTCTTAGCGACTTGTTGGAGAAGTTGCGATTTTTTCGATCCCCATCATCATGGTTTCCGACGAAGGATTGGCAGAGGGCCGCGAGATCCGTCTCGGCGCGCTCGTGTTCGTTGCCGACGACTCCGCTTGGCTCCAAGAGGCTCCACTCGACGTCGAGGCGCTCCCCGTCCACGGGGCAACGCACTTTCGCGCGTGCGTCCGTGGCGTCCTTCTTCGGCAGCCATCGACTCAGTATCGGTCGGCTCCTGTGGCGTCCTCGCTCCCCGATGTTCGCCGGCGCAAGCGTTCCGGTCGGTCGCGGCTCCAGTGGTGGGTGAGGCATGCGGTGGCCCGCCAATCGGCCACCCTGCAAGTCGCGGCAATCGAGCCCGACGAAACTCTCTACGGCATGTTCGACCTGTCGGTAGCTCCGTCGAGACGCATCCGAAAAGGCGACAAGAAGGACCCCTGGCGGAAGTCCTGATGGTCAACGTACCATGCAGTCTTCCTGGCTTCCCCCGCGACGATGGTGGTGATGGCGGCGGCGATCCGTCGCGCGTCCATGAGGAGTACCCCCTCCCCTAGCCCCTCTCTTCGCAGCAGAGGGAAGAGCTTCGCCGCCGTAACATGGATGCACTTCACACTCCTATCGTTGGAGAAACCCCTGAGGCCCGGGCCTTGGAGGAGGCGCGCCTGGCCAACTTGGCTGGCGCACTCATCGGAGAACCTCCAAAGACGCACTCGACGAAGCGTGCTCGGCAATGATTCTCGAGTCGATCGATGACAACTTTTTCCGCCTCCAACTCAGGTATACTGAACTCCGATTCAAAATCTTACAGCTGCAGCCCGAATAGCAGAGTCGATTCAGCCTTCCCAGTTGGAAGCTGGCAGAGGTTTGATGCAGATCCGGGCTTTACTCCGGGCTGCAGGAGAGCAGAACACAACAGTATCACAGTCACGGAATAGAATTCATAGCAGGTCTGTGGTGGCAGACACAGTTCAGTTGGCTCATAGCCCAAGATCGCCCCCGCGGCATGAGGGACGTGGGGACCGGCGAGATCAGTACAGAAGCCGTGAGAAATATGATCGCCGACTCGACCACGATGACCGTCGTCGAGTGCCTACACCTCCCCCGAGGAGTGGGTCATATGTGTCTCGGCGGCACGATGACAGACGCCCTCACAGTGGTGGGCGAAGAATTCCAGTCAACCCCAGGGAGCCGGGCTTTGATGCGAGATCTATTCTTGTTCAAGGTCTGGTCGACAGAAACAGAGCACGCAGAGAGGGTTATGACAGAGATCACCCGACTGCCAGCAGAGTACATGTTTAAGGCCCAGAGTGCTTTAGTAGAGCCATCAGGGCTGCGGTGATTCCCCCCAACTTCAGGTTGGCAACTGGAATTAGCAAGGTCACTGGTGAGTCCAAGCCTGACACTTGGCTTGAGGACTACTGAGTGGCTGTGCATATCGGTGGCGGCAATGATGAAGTGGCCATGAAACACCTTCCTCTTATGTTGGAAGGCTCAGCCAGAGCGTGGTTGAATCAGTTAGCACCTGGCAGCATATACAGTTGGGAAGAACCCGCCCGAGTGTTTGTCAGAACCTTTGAGGGTACTTGCAAACGACCGTGGTTAACAGAATTGTAGTCTGCGATGCGTAAACCGAATTAGACCTTGAGAGATTACATCCAGAGATGGATCACATTGCATCATACAGTGGAGAATGTGTCAGATCACCAAGCAGTTTGTGCCTTCAAGGAGGGTGTTAAGTATCAAGAGTTGAATCTGAAATTCGGTCGGACAGGAGATATGTCTCTGCCCCGGATGATGGAGATCGCCACCAAGTATGCTAATGGTGAAGAGGAAGACCGACTCTGGAGCGGCAAACATAAAGCGATCGCCCGAAACCGGAGGAGGGAATTCCAATCCCAAGGTAAGTGCAAGGCGAACCAAATGCTCTGGTGAAGCTTTAGTGGTGGCTCAAGGAAAGTTCAAGGGAAGCCCAAAGGACCCTGGAACCCCAAGAAAGTGAAAGATCAAGATGGAAATGATGTGTTGGATTTACCCTGTCACATTCACATCAAGAAAGATTAAGAGGGTAATCTGATTTACCCTAAACATACCACTTGACAGTGTCGGCTCCTGATCCAGCAATTCCGAGAGAAACAGCCCAAGGAGAAGGAATAGGAGTCGGACAAGGGTGAGGATAAGGAAGAAGACGATGATGGTTTTCCCAACGTCAATTCCACTCACGATGATTTTTGGCCGATGTTGAAAGCAAAAGTTGGTGAAAGTTATAAACAGAGAGGTGAACATGGTTGCTCGGCAACACCAAGTTATCTGAAGTGATCCTGACTGCCATCACATTCGACCGGTCGACCACCCAAAGACGTATAGCCACCCACGGGAGGCAAGCGCGATGGTCGACCCGATTGTTGAAGGCACTCTTGACTAAAGTGCTAATGGATGGTGGTAGTGGCCTACATATCCAGTATGCGGAGACCTTGAAGGGAATGAGCATTCTGATGTCCAAGCTCAGTGAAAGCAATATGAGTTTCCATGGCGTCATACCTGGCAAGAAGGCTGAATCACTTTCGGCGGATCGCCCTTGATGTGGTTTTCGGTGATTCCAAGAATTACCGCAAAGAAAAGTTGACATTTGAAGTAGTGGATTTCAGAGTGCTTATCATGCCATTACGGGTAGGCCTGCCTATGCACGTTTCATGGCTCGACCATGTTACGTGTACCTCAAGTTGAAAATGCCTGGTCCTAGAGGAGTGATCACTATCACTGGCAATCGGCAGAAGGCAGAAGAGTGCTTCCAGAAGGGTTCAAAAATCACCGATGCGCAAATGGCAGCAGTCGAAATGCAAGAATACCGGAAGAACGCGGATCCGAGTGATTTGTTGCGCTCCAAGAAGCCTGCCACTGATTCTGCATTTCAGTCGTCCGGTGAAACCAGCCGGTTCATATTCACCCGACAGACCCTAATGCTGCTCCTACTCATATCTCAACATCACTCGACAGTAAATAGGAAGAAGCGCTCATCCAGTTCCTCCATGAGAACTGGGACATCTTTGCATGGAAACCTTCTGACATGCCGGGTGTACCAAGGGGACTGGCTGAGCATCATTTGCGAGTCGACCCGAAGGTAAAACTAGTCAAGGAACATCTTCAACGGCCCGCCGTACAGAATAGGAAAGCAATTGGTGAGGAAGTGGCTCGGCTCCTGGCAGCTGAGTTCATCCGAGAGATTTACCACTCTGAGTGGCTCGCCAATGTTGTCATGGTCCCTAAGAAGGACGATTCACTTCGCATGTGCATTGACTTCAAGCATATCAATCGGGCCTGCCCGAAAGATCATTTTCCTCTCCCCCGCATCGACCAAATTGTCGACTTGACTGCAGGGTGTGAGCGATTGTCTTTTTTGGACGCCTATTCTGGGTATCATCAGATCCGACTGTATGGACCCGATGAGATAAAAACGGCTTTCATCACTCCATTCGGATGTTTCTGTTATGTCACCATGCCATTCGTCCTGAAGAACGCTAGAGCTACATTCATGAGGATGATTCAGAAGTGTCTGCTCACTCAAATCAGTCGGAATGTGGAAGCATACATGGATGCCATTGTGGTCACGAAAGGGTTCCGACCTGCTGGCTGACCTTGCTGAAACTTTTGCCAACCTCAGAAGGTATGATATCAAGCTTAATCCATCAAAGTGTACATTCGGAGTTCCTGGCGGAAAGTTGCTCGGTTTCCTTGTTTCCGAACGAGGGATCGATGAAAACCCAGAGAAAGTTGGTGCCATACTCCGGATGAAGCACCATGTACGTATACATGATGTCCAGAAGCTTACTGGTTGTTTGGCCGCCTTGAGTCGATTCATATCTTGTCTCAATGAAAAGGCCCTGCCTCTTTACCGACTGATGAAGAAATCTGGCAAGTTTGAGGATGAGATGAAGGCGACGCGGCTTGCGTAACTCAAATCCCTACTTTCCACCCAGCCGGTGCTTGCTGCCCCAGCAACAAAGAGCCTTTACTGCTTTATATTGCAGCCACATGACAAGTTGTCAGTACGGTGCTCACGGTCGAGCGGGAAGAAGAAGGAAAAGCCTATAAAGTTTAGCGCCCAATATACTATGTTTCTGAAGTTCTGACTCCATCCAAGCAAAGATATCCACATTATCAAAAGCTTTTTTATGGGATTTACATGACCACGAAGAAGGTTGCACATTACTTCTCTGATCACTCCATTACAGTCGTCAGCGATGCACCATTGTCAGAGATCCTGAAGAACAGAGATGCAACTGGTCGAGTGGCAAAGTGGGCGATTGAACTCCTTCCCTTGGATATCAAGTTTGAGGCAAAGAAAGCTATCAAGTCCCAAGCAATAGCGGATTTCCTCGCCGAGTGGATTGAATAGCAACTGCCGACTCAGATTCGCTCGGAGCATTGGAACATGTTCTTCGATGGATCCAAGATGCTGAATGGTTCCGATGCCGGGGTGGTATTGGTATCCCCCCGAGGCGACAAACTCAGCTATGTTTTCCAGATTCATTTTGACTCCTCCAACAACGAAGCTGAATATGAAGCACTTCTGTATGGGTTGCGTATGGCCATTTCACTCGGCGTCCGTCGCCTCATGGTCTACGGCGACTCAAATTTAGTGGTTAATCAAGTGATGAAGGAGTGGGATGTCATAAGCCCATCTATGACTGGCTATTGTAATGCAGTGAGAAAGTTAGAGAAGAAGTTCGAGGGGTTAGAGCTCCATCACATACCCCGACTGAAAAATCAAGCAGCCGATGATCTGGCAAAGATAGGTTCCAAGAGGGAGGCCATTCCCAGCAATGTATTCTAGGAACATATTCATACACCTTCAGTTCAAGAAGATCCTTTCACTGAAGAGCCCCCACAACCAAAAAGCGCCATTGATCCGACTGAAGTCGAAGTCCCAGCCGTGGTCGACTTGATCATGGAGGTTTTGGTCATCACTCCCGACTGGATAGTGCCGTACATTTCATACATCCTTAGGAAAGAACTCCCAGAGGATGAAGAAGAGGCTCGACGGATCGTCTGTCGATCCAAAGCCTTTACTTTGTGATAAGAGGGCAGTTGTTCAGAGAAAGTGTGACTGGAGTCTGCCAGAAATGCATAACACCAGAGGAAGGTCGAGTGATCCTCAATGACATCCACTCGGGGACCTGTGGTCACCATGCGTCTTCTCGGACCATTGTGGCCAAAGCATACCGAGCGGGATTTTATTGGCCGCGAGCAAATGAGATGGCAAAAGAAATAGTCGACAAATGTGAAGGTTGCAGTTTTACTCCAACATGTCTCACAAGCACGCATCAGCTACGAAGACCATTCCACTCGTCTGGCCCTTTGCTGTTTGGGGATTGGATATGGTTGGACCTCTCAAGACTGGTAGGAGCGGCTTCACTCATGTGCTCGTGGCAGTCGACAAATTCACCAAATGGATCGAAGCCAAGCCTATCAAAAGTCTTGAAGCCAGTACTGCTGTCAACTTCATCAGAGAGTTAACATTCAGATATGGTGTTCCGCACAGCATCATCACTGACAATGGGTCGAACTTCGATTCTGATGAGTTCAGAGTCTTCTGTGCTTCCCAAGGCACTCGAGTCGACTATGCTTCAGTTGCCCACTCCTAGTCGAATGGACAAGCTGAAAGAGCAAACGAATTGATTCTCAAATGACTGAAACCCCGACTGATGCGTGATCTCAAGCATGCAACAGGCGCCTAGGTCGATGAACTTCCATCAGTGCTTTGGGGATTGAGGACAACTGACAATCGGTCGACTGGCCGAACTCCATTCTTCTTGGTCTATGGAGCTGAAGTTGTAATCCCGAGTGACTTGCTTCACAATGCACCCTGAGTTGAGCTTTTCTCAGAAGATGAAGCAGAACAGGCATGACAAGATGCAGTTGATCTCCTGGAAGAGGAAAGAGAGATGACCCTGATCCAGTCGACCATCTATCAGCAAGACCTGCGTCGATTCCACGCCAGAAACATGAGGGGTCGAGCATTTCAAGAGGGAGACTTGGTTCTTCGAGTGGATCAGCAGAAACCACACAAGCTCGCTCCTGCTTGGGAAGGCCCCTTCATCGTCACTAGAGTGCTCCACAACGGAGCATACCACCTTTACAACGTCGAGCACAAGAAAGATGAGCCACGCGCTTGGAATGCAGAGCTGCTCCGCCCCTTTTACACTTAAGCACTCAGTCTGTTGAGATGTAATAAGAAATACCTTTGTAGTTTATTTATCAAAGACAAGAGCTTTACAGTGTTCTAAAATGATTGTCGTTGCGTATATTTGCGTCTGAAATCCCCCAGTGGGTGGCTTAGCTGCGAATCCGTTTCGCCTAAGTTTAAAAAATCCTACCGAGTGGCGAGCAACCCTCTCACTCGGGGGCTTAGCTGCGAATCCGTTTCGCCTAAGTTTAAAAAATCCTACCGAGTGGCGAGCAACCCTCTCACTAGCCGTGAATTTGTTTCGCCTAAGTTTGAAAAATCCTACCGAGTGGTGAGCAACCCTCTCACTCGGGGGCTTAGCTGCAGTCCAGTGCTCGCCTAAGTTTAAAAAATCCTATCGAGTGGTGAGCAACCCTCTCACTCGGGGGCTTAGCTGCAGTCCAGTACTCGCCTAAGTTTGAAAAATCCTACCGAGTGGTGAGCATGCCTCCCACTCGGGGGCTTAGCTGCAGTCCAGTACTCGCCTAAGTTTGAAAAATCCTACCGAGTGGTGAGCATGCCTCCCACTCGGGGGCTTAGCTGCAGTCCAGTACTCGCCTAAGTTTGAAAAATCCTACCGAGCAGTGAGCATGCCTCCCACTCGGGGGCTTAGCTGCAGTCCAGTACTCGCCTAAGTTAGAAAATTCCTATCGAGTGGTGAGCATGCATCCCACTCGGGGGCTTAGCTGCAGTCCAGTACTCGCCTAAGTTTGAAACACATCCCTATCCGCAAGGACGACGAGGTACAGGTCGACTGCAACCTCCTCTTCGGAGCTGCGCCAAAAATACAATGTACGCTCCATCCTTATCCGCAAGGACGACGAGGTGCAGGTCGACTGCAACCTTCTCCTCAGAGCTGCGCCACAAGTATAACGTACGCTCCATCCTCATCCGCAAGGACGATGAGGTGCAGGATGGCTACAACCTTCTCTTTGGAGCTGCGCCACAAGTATAACGTGTGCTCCATCCTCATCCGCAAGGACGACGAGGTGCAGGTCGACTGGAACCTCTTCCTCAGAGCTGCATCTCAAGTACAAAAAAATATTCCGAGTGAAGAACAAATTCCACTCGAAGGCAAGAACAAGCATGTTCGGAGATAAACCAAATTCAGATAAATCCTAAGGTTCCGACTGCGGATTAAAGTAATCGGGCATCGAGCCCGAAGGAGTTTAACGGTTACAAAATCACTCGGCATTCCAAGGCAAATTTAAGGTGAGGCATAAAAGTTTGTTCACTTCGCAGGAGGAGGACTGGTAGGCTCAACGAATTCGTCCAGGTCGATTCCATCGGCAATTCAAGTGGCAGCAGCAATGAAGGTCTCCATGAAAGATTGGAAGTCGTGCTTCTTGGTGTTGGCAACCTTGATCGCTGCCAGCTTCTCTTCTCGCGCTTCCTTGCAGTGGACACGAACCAAAGACAAAGCCACATCAGCGCCGCACCGGGCAGAAGACTTCTTCCATTCTTGCACTCGACCGGGGATCTCATTAAGTCGAGTCATCAGAGACTCGAGGTCATTTTGGAGCGTTGTCCTTGGCCAAAGTGCTGTGTCGATCCGCGACATTGTGACCTTCAGTCGAGCAAGATAATCAACAACACTAGCAACACGAGATTCCAATCGGAGTACATTCATGGCAGCTTCGTCTTTCACTGGAGAATGGATGGGGTCCAAGCTTGTCTCAACTCACCCAGTTTCTTCCTCGAAGTTCCGGCAAAATTCTGCACGTACAATTCAAAGATGAGTCAGTGGTCGTGTATCGATTTGACAATAGCAAGTCAGTCGGTTCACAGAAAACACCTTCAAGCAGGACGAACAACTTCTTGGCAAGACCTCCCAGATAATTCTCCAGGTCGTCCCTCCTGCGAGCAATGCCTTCCATTTTCTCGTTCAGATTGTTCTTGTCCTTCTTCAGGCGAGTCGCTTCCTTATTGGCTTCATCAAGGGCAGTTTTCAGCCTGGTGTTTTCTTCCTCCAGTTTGCCGACTGAAGCTAGCTTCTATCCGACAAGTGCAGTTTTCTCGTCAGCTGCTTTCTGTGCGACCGCAAGATCTTGGTCCTTCTTCGCCAGAGCTTGATTCATTTTCTCTGAAAAGAAACAATGCTCGGTTCGGAAAAAGCAAAATAAAATCCGGTCCAAAGACAAGTCAGTCGGCAAGTTTTCTCTTACCAGCAGCTTCATCCTTGGCCTTCTGCAAATTTGTCTTGGCCAGTTTCAGATCGAGGTTGAGCTGAATCTGTTTCTTCTCCAATTCAGCAAAACGAACCCTGAGTTCACAAGATTTCTGTAATCAAGAGACAGTCAATCGATAGATGGAAAGATTAGTTACTTTAGAACAATAGTTCGATAAATTCAAGTTGTTTTCAGACCATAGTCGACTGCCCACAGTCAACCACGGTCTCGGGGACTACACCCAGTGGGTGCACTTAGCGTGCCCCCACTGGTCCAGTTTCCACTCGACGTGGTCTGTCCAGGCCGAGTGCAAAAAAAAGAAGAGGATCTAAGACCGTAGTCGACGGCCTGCAGTCGACCACGGTCTCGGGGACTACACCCAGTGGGTGCACTTAGCGTGCCCCCACTGGTTCGGATTCCACTCGACATGGTCCGTCCAGACCGAGTGGAAAATTTAGCTTATCAGACCATAGTCGACTACCCGCATCAACTATGGTCTGGGGGTTCACCCGGTGGGTGCACTCGGCGTGCTTTGGTTCAAAAATCCAATCAACACAACCTAGTCAACCCAAGATACAAGTTCGCTCAGTGGCAAATCAAAACACCCAGTGGGTGTACAAATGTGAAGCGCAGACAGATGAAAAGATTCTTTGAAAGAAAGTTTTCAGGTAGCATATCCTAACAGAACAAGCTAAAAGAGTTAGTCGACAACCTGCTAACCTGGACGTTGCTCCGGAGAGCGGAGCTGGCATCATAAGCAACTTGGCTGGCTTCCCGCACCATCTTCATCTTCTCCATCATAATGCCCGCCTGGCATATAGCCTCTTTGGCAGCACCCACCTGGTCCTCTGGGACGTGATGTGCAGCAAAAAGTGAAGGTGGATCGGCGGGAGTCTGTGCGGCTGACGCTGAAGGCTGATCACTCAACGGTGGTATGGCGAAGGTAAGGGAGGTCCGATTGGCATCGCCGGCTTCCTAGATTACCGGTTCCGCCACCGGCGTCGACTGAGGCGTCTTGCTAGCGGACGTTTTCCTGCTTCTTCTCCCCAAGGGCCTCTGTGGCTCGTTGATACGTCTCCAACGTATCTATAATTTTTGATTGCTCCATGCTATATTATCTACTGTTTTGGACCATATTGGGTTTTATTTTCTACTTTTATATTACTTTTGGGACTAACCTATTAACCGGAGGCCCAGCCCAGAATTGCTGTTTTTTGCCTATTTCGGTGTTTGAAGAAACGGAATATCAAACGGAGTCCAAACGGAATGAAATCTTCGGGAACGTGATTTTCTCATCGGATAAGACCCAGGAGACTTGGACCCTTCGTCAAGAAAGCTACGAGGCAGCCACGAGGGTGGTGGGCGCGCCCCCCTGCCTCGTGGGCCCCCCGAAGCTCCACCGACGTACTCCTTCCTCCTATATATACCTACATACCCCCAACAGATCAGATACAGAGCCAAAAACCTAATTCCACCGCTGCAATTTTCTGTATCCACGATATCCCATCTTGGGGCCTGTTCCGGAGCTCCGCCGGAAGGGGATTCCACCACGGAGGGCTTCTACATCATCATCATAGCCTCTCCAATGAAGTGTGAGTAGTTCACCTCCGACCTTCGGGTCCATAGTTAGTAGCTAGATGGCTTCTTCTCTCTTTTTGGATCTCAATACAATGTTCTCCCCCTCTCTCGTGGCGTTCTATTCGATGTAATCTTATTTTTGCGGTGTGTTTGTTGAGACCGATGAATTGTGGGTTTATGATCAAGATTATCTATGAGCAATATTTGAATCTTCTTTGAATTCTTTTATGTATGATTGAGTTATCTTTGCAAGTCTCTTCGAATTATCCATTTGGTTTGGCCAACTAGATTGGTAGTTCTTGCAATGGGAGAAGTGTTTAGCTTTAGGTTCAATCTTGCGGTGTCCTTACCCACGTATTGTATTGTTGCAATCGAGGATAACAAGATGGGGTATTTATCATATTGCATGAATTTATTCCTCTACATCATGTCATCTTGCCTAAGGCGTTACTCTGTTTTCATTAACTTAATACTCTAGATGCATCTTTGGATAGTGGTCGATGAGTGGAGTAATAGTAGTAGATGCGAGGCGATAGTCGGTCTACTTGTCTCGGACGTGATGCCTATATACATGATCATACCTAGATATTCTCATAACTATGCTCAATTACATCAATTCTTTGAACAGTAATTCGTTCACCCACCGTAAAATACCTATGCTCTTGAGAGAATCCACTAGTGAAATCCATGGCCCCGGGGTCTATTTTCATCATATTAATCTTCCTACGCTTTATTATTGTTTTGCTTTTTTACTTTGCATCTTTATACCAAAAAATACCAAAAATATTATCTATCATCTCTATCAGATCTCACTCTCGTGAGTGACCGTGAAGGGATTGACAACCCCTATTCGCGTTGGTTGCGAGGAGTTATTTGCTTTGTGTAGGTACGAGGGACTTGCGGCGTGGCCTCCTCTTTGGATTGATACCTTGGTTCTCAAAAACTGAGGGAAATACTTACGCTACTCTGCTTCATCATCCTCTCCTCTTCGGGGAAAACCAGCATAAGCTCAAGGCGTAGCAAGAAGGATTTACAGGCGCCGTTCTTAGGGAGTCTACGCAAAAGTCAACATACCAAGTACCCATCACAATCCCTTATCTCTTGCATTACATTATTTGCCATTTGCCTCTCGTTTTCCTCTCCCCCACTTCACCCTTGCCGCTTTATTCGCCCTCTCTTTCCCAATCTCCTCCTCTCTTTTCGCTTGCCTTTTTCCTGTTTGCTTGTGTGTTGGGTTACTTGTTGCCATGGCCGAATCAAAAAGAACTAAGGGTCCTTTCCAGGGTTCTAGTACCTTGGATAACCCTTCTATCCTGTCTAAGCTCATAAATAATGATGCTACGGAAAGACCCACCGGGGTTACCAATGAGAGCTTAAATAATTTTGATGAAGATGACTCTGGAATTTTTCGTTATTTACTTGATGAGTCTTTAAAAGATGCTTGGGATAGGTTATTAAGAATTCGGGCTAGCTATGTACCACAATATCAAATTGAGGTTTACCTAAAAAGTTTCTATATTGGATTGCCCGCTTCTTTCAAACAAGTTCTAGACTCTATTTTTTATGAAGGTTTTCTTGAAGGGATGCTATAGATACCTATGAAAAAATGAAAACTATATTTGGGCACCCCATGAATGATAAGGTTGAGTCTACTACTCTCTTATGCTTCTATCAAAACGAAATTATTAAAGATATGAAGTCTAGTTTGGAGGCAAACTTCCGTAATGTGCTTAATCTTACTTCTTCCATTAATGGCCATGTGCTTACCTTAAATAGAAGAATGAATGCTATAGAGAGGGGACCCTCTTCTCCTAGTGCCAAAGATGGCACTCGCTAGATCTATCCTTGCTTTTATGCCTAGCTAGGGGCGTTAAACGATAGCGCTTGTTGGGAGGCAACCCAATTTTATTTTTAGTTTTTAGTTTTTGTTTTTGTTTAGCAATAAATAATCCATCTACCTTCTGTTTAGATGTGGTTTTATATTTTAATTAGTGTTTGTGCCAAGTTAAACCTATAGGATCTTCTTGGATAATAGTTATTTGATCTTGCTGTAATTTCCAGAAACTTTCGGTTCATGAAAACAATTGTTAAAAATCACCAGATCGTGATAAAATAGTGATTCCAATTGCTTATGATCAATAAACAAATTGCCTAGGTCGTCCTATTTTGGATGAATTTTTGGAGTTCCAGAAGTTTGCGTTAGTTACAGATTACTACATACTGTTCTGTTTTTGACAGATTCTGTTTTTCGTGTGTTGTTTGCTTATTTTGATGAATCTATGGCTGTTAAAATAGTTTATGATCCATAGAGAAGTTGGAATACAGTAGGTTTAACACCAATATAAATAAAGAATGAGTTCATTACAGTACCTTGAAGTGATCTTTTGTTTTCTTTCGCTAACGGAGCTTACAAGATTTCTGTTGAGTTTTGTGTTGTGAAGTTTCCAAGTTTTGGGTGAATTTTTTTTGATGGATTATGGAACAAGGAGTGGCAAGAGCCTCCCCAAGATAATCCAAGGACACCAAAAAGTCAAAGCTTGGGGATGCCCCGGAAGGCATCCCCTCTTTCGTCCACTTCCATCGGTAACTTGACTTGGAGCTATATTTTTATTCACTACATGATATGTGTTTTGCTTGGAGCGTCTTGTATTATTTGAGTCTTTGCTTGTTAGTTTACAACAATCATCCTTGCTGTACACACCTTTTGAGAGAGCCATACTTGAATTGGAATTTGTTAGAATACTCTATGTGCTTCACTTATATCGTTTGAGCTTGATAGTTTTGCTCTATGTGCTTCACTTATATCTTTTGAGCTTGATAGTTTTGCTCTTTGTGCTTCACTTATATCTTTTGAGCTTGATAGTTTTGCTCTGGTACTTCACTTATATCTTTTAGAGGACGGTGGTGGATTTGTTTTGAAGAAACTATTGATCTCTCATGCTTCACTTAGATTATTTTGAGAGTCTTAAATAGCATGGTAATTTGCTTAAAATAATATATGCTAGGTATATAAAAAAATCTTATGAGTGTGTTGAATACTAAGAAAAGTTTGATGCTTGATAATTGTTTTGAGATATGGAGGTGATAATATTAGAGTCATGCTGGTTGAGTAGTTGTGAATTTGAGAAATACTTGTGTTAAAGTTTGTGATTCCCGTAGCATGCACGTATGGTGAACCGTTTGTGTGATGAAGTCAGAGCATGATTTATTTATTTATTGTCTTCCTTATGAGTGGCGGTCGGGGACGAGCGATGGTCTTTTCCTACCAATCTATCCCCCTAGGAGCATGCGCGTAATACTTTGCTTTGATAATTTGTAGATTTTTGCAATAAGTATATGAGTTTTTTATGACTAATGTTGAGTCCATGGATTATACGCATTTTTCTCACCCTTCCGCCATTGCTAGCCTTTCTAATACCACGCACTTTTCACCGGTATCATACACCCACCATAAACCTTCCTCAAAACAGCCACCATACCTACCTATCATGGCATTTCCATAGTCATTCCGAGATATATTTCCATGCAACTTTCCACCGTTCCGTTTATTATGACACGCTCCATCATTGTCATATTGCTTAGCATGATCATTTAGTTGACATCGTATTTGTGGCAAAGCCACCGTTCATAATTCTTTCATACATGTCACTTATGAATCATTGCATATCCCGGTACACCGCCAGAGGCATTCATATAGAGTCATATTTTGTTCTAAGTATCGAGTTGTAATTGTTGAGTTGTAAGAAAAGTAAAGTGTGATGATCATCATTTTTAGAGCATTGTCCCAAGTGAGGAAAGGATGATGGAGACTATGATTCCCCCATAAGTCGGGATGAGACTCCGGACGAAAAATAAAAAAATAAAAAAAGAGGCCATAAAAAAGGAGAGAAAAGGCCCAAATAAAAAAATGAGAGAAAAAGAGAGAAGGGGCAATGTTACTATCCTTTTACCACACTTGTGCTTCAAAGTGGCACCATGATCTTTATAATAGAGAGTCTCTCATTTTGTCACTTTCATATACTAGTGGGAATTTTTCACTATAGAACTTGGCTTGTATATTCCAACGATGGGCTTCCTCAAATTGCCCTAGGTCTTCGTGAGAAAGCAAGTTGGATGCACACCCACTTAGTTTCATTTGTTGAGCTTTCATATACTTATAGCCCTAGTGCATCCATTGCATGGCAATCCCTACTCACTCACATTGATATCTATTGATGGGCATCTCCATAGCCTGTTGATACGCCTAGTTGATGTGAGACTATCTTCCCTCTTTTTGTCTTCTTCACAACCACCATTCTATTCCACATATAATGCTATATCCATGGCTCAAGCTCATGTATTGCGTGAAGATTGAAAAAGTTTTGAGAATGTCAAAAGTATGAAACAATTGCTTGGCTTGTCATCGGGGTTGTGCATGATTTAAATATTTTATGTGGTGAAGATAGAGCATAGCCAGACTATATGATTTTGTAGGGATAACTTTCTTTGGCCATGTTATTTTGAGAAGACATAATTGCTTTGTTAGTATGCTTTAAGTATTATTATTTTTATGTCAATATGAACTTTTGTCTTGAATCTTTCGGATCTGAATATTCATACCACAATTAAGAAGAGTTACATTGAAATTATTCCAAGTAGCACTCCGCATCAAAAATTCTCTTTTTATCATTTACCTACTCGAGGATGAGCAGGAATTAAGCTTGGGATGCCTGATACGTCTCCAACGTACCTATAATTTTTGATTGCTCCATGCTATATTATCTACTGTTTTGGACTATATTGGGCTTATTTTCCACTTTTATATTACTTTTGGGACTAACCAATTAACCGTAGGCCCAGCCCAGAATTGATGTTTTTTGCCAATTTCAGTGTTTCGAAGAAACGGGATATCAAATGGAGTCCAAACGGAATGAAATCTTCGGGAACGTGATTTTCTCATCGGATAAGACCCAGGAGACTTGGACCCTTCGTCAAGAAAGCTACGAGGCGGCCACGAGGGTGGAGGGCGCCCCCCTGCCTCGTGGGCCCCCCGAAGCTCCACCGACGTACTCCTTCCTCCTATATATACCTACGCACTTCAACAGATCGAATCTGAGCCAAAAACCTAATTCCACCGCCGCAACTTTCTCAGATCCACGAGATCCCATCTTGGGGCCTGTTAGAGCTCATGGGAAGGGGTTCCACCACTGAGGGCTTCTACATCATCATCATAGCCTCTCCGATGAAGTGTGAGTAGTTTACCTCCGACCTTCGGGTCCATAGTTAGTAGCTAGATGGCTTCTTCTCTCTTTTTGGATCTCAATACAATGTTCTCCCCCTCTCTCGAGGAGATCTATTTGATGTAATCTTCTTTTTGCGGTGTGTTTGTTGAGACCGATGAATTGTGGGTTTATGATCAAGATTATCTGTGAGCAATATTTGAATCTTCTCTGAATTCTTTTATGTATGATTGAGTTATCTTTGCAAGTCTCTTCGAATTATCCGTTTGGTTTGGCCAACTAGATTGGTAGTTCTTGCAATGGGAGAAGTGTTTAGCTTTGGGTTCAATCTTGCGGTGTCCTTACCAAAGGATGTAAAGGGTTGCAAGGCACGTATTGTATTGTTGCAATCGAGGATAACAAGATGGGGTATTTATCATATTGCATGAATTTATTCCTCTACATCATGTCATCTTGCCTAAGGCGTTACTCTGTTTTCATTAACTTAATACTCTAGATGCATGCTGGATAGTGGTCGATGAGTGGAGTAATAGTAGTAGATGCAGGCAGTAGTTGGTCTACTTGTCTCGGACGTGATGCCTATATACATGATCATACCTAGATATTCTCATAACTATGCTCAATTCTGTCAATTGCTCAACAGTAATTCGTTCACCCACCGTAAAATACCTATGCTCTTGAGAGAAGCCACTAGTGAAATCTATGGCCCCTGGGTCTATTTTTCATCATATTAATCTTCCTACACTTTATTATTGTTTTGCTTTTTTACTTTGCCTTTTATTTTACTTTGCATCTTTATACCAAAAAATACCAAAAATATTATCTATCATCTCTATCAGATCTCACTCTCGTAAGTGACCGTGAAGGGATTGACAACCCCTATTCGCGTTGGTTGCAAGGAGTTATTTGCTTTGTGTAGCTACGAGGCACTTGGCGTGGCCTCCCTCTTGGATTGATACCTTGGTTCTCAAAAACTGAGGGAAATACTTACGCTACTCTGCTGCATCATCCTCTCCTCTTCGAGGAAAACCAACACAAGCTCAAGACGTAGCACTCGTCTTCGTCATCGTCTGGGAGATCGATGATGTAGGGAGGAGCTGTAAAAAGGTCAATCGCCAAAAATTCATCCTCGTTGGTTGTACCGCAATTCAATCGACAAAGCAAAGACAAGATCACAAAGATTATACCTGGGTTGGAGGTGACCGCATCTTCCATGTCCTCATCCTCGTTGTAAATGGCGAGAGGTCCCAGGAGGTAACCGCTAGTTTCAAGATTCATTCGGTCAAACCAAGGAAAAATAGACAACGCAGAATTCCGGGTAAAACTGAAGACATGACACTTACGCAGAGGCAACAAGGATGTCGATTTTGATTCTGGGCAGCGCCTTTCGGGTCTTCTGCGGTACGACCTTGGATTGTTTCGGAGCCTTTTCAGTCGGCGTCGGAGAAGACGTCCGAGGACGCTTTGACGACTGCCCAGTCTGAACGGTTGCCTTGTCGCGGGCGCTTGCGGGATCGTGGGTGAGCTTGGATTGCCTTTCCCTATGGGGAGGTGAGTCGACCTCTTCTTTATCACTCGGGTCGGAGCTCTCCTCGTCCCCTTCACCATCGGAATGGCACTCGCCGCTCTCGCCTCCACTCGCCTCCCCCTCTGGATCCTGCTCCTGCTCTCCGTTGGGCATCGAATACATCTCAGTAAGAGCCTAGAAGACAATAAGCAAGACAAAAATCAGTCGGTTGATTGCAAGCATTACATGATAAATCAAGATAACACTTGACAATTCAGAGTTGGACCTTGTCTGTTTGGTGCAAGTTGTCGAGTGGAGGGACTCTCCTGGTCCCCCTGGGGTTATCTTTGTTGCCAGTGATACCCCTCAACTACTTCTCCACCGTATCCTCGTCGACTTCTTCTGGAGGGATCCGAGTGGAATCGTCAATGCCCGAATACATCCACATCGGGTGGTCACGAGCTTGAAGCGGCTGAATGCATCGCCTGAGGAAAACTTCCAACAGATCCATGCCGGTCACGCCATCACGGATGAGCTGGACCACTCGCTCGACCAACACCTTCACCTCTGCTTTCTCCCCCGAGGTCACTTTCAGGGCGGAAGGCTTCTCTACTCGAGCCATGGAAAAGGGGGGAAGTGTCGGCTGACCAGGAGTCGGCTGGTCTTTGCAGTAAAACTATGTCGACTACCACCCTCGGACTAACTCGGGTAGGATTATGACTGGGAAAGAGCTCTTACCCCTCATTTGGATTCCAAGACCCCCACACATCTGGATCACTTTTGTCCTCTCATCACTGGATTAGCTTTTTTGACCGACTGGGAGCGACACGTGAAAATGTGCTTGAAGAGGCCCCAGTGTGGTCGACAACCCAAGAAGTTTTCGCACATGGACACTGTAGCGACCAGACCTCAAACGATCGATCTACGTGCTCGGTGTCATCCAGGATCGATAATCTTGACACCACCACGATTACTCGGAGTATTTATAACAGAGTAGCAATCACACACTTATTACAATCGAATGTCTCAAGAGAGAACTTAACAAAATAAATATGGCTTAAGGCCATCTAAATACGATAACATCGGAAGTCTTGGAAGAATAAGCGAGTCCATCAACTCCAACGGCATCACTGAGTATAGAACCACGACCTAAACACCTTACTGTCGTTGCGAAAAGTCTGCAACATGAAACGCGTTGCAGCCGAAAACGGGTCAAGACATGGAATATCTGGCAATGTAACACATAGAGAATAATAATGGATTAAGCTATACTACATGCATATATGGCTGGTGGAAAGCTCTATGGTTACAGTTTTGCGTAAAGCCAATTTTTCCCTACTGCAAAGGAATAAATTTGTTTAACTATCATGGTGGTTGTTAAACATTGAGAATGGTTGACAGCATTCTCAATCCCAATTAAAATTAAAACCCAACAATATTAATTAGAAGTAAAATGATGAGATCCACATGATATCCAAGTACTAGATACTCAAGATGTCCATAACCGGGGACACGGCTAACCATGATTAGTTTATACACTCTGCAGAGGTTTGCGCACTTTTCCCCACAAGACTCGATCGCCTCCGTTGGATTTCTACTACATAATGTTTGAGAAAGCGGATGACCGAGACATAGTCTTCGAAGCGCTAGCACCTTACATAGGGTAGACCGGTACACCTACTTTCCCCTACATCTGCTAGTCTACCCGTAAGAGTTCGCACAACTTAATCAACTATGCCAGAGCCCATAATGGCTTGTGGCTGCACACGTAAGTTTCTAGTTTGAACAATCTCATGATCCCTTTGAGCCTGAGTGGCGGTTCGAAGAAATATAGGTAAGTCCTGATGGAAACCAGGTGCCTCAATCCACCCAGATGTGTGTTTAAGTTGCCACCTTAAATAAACCATTAATTAACACTCTCACATCTGTCATGGATACACTCACCCAATCCACGTCTACTAGCATAGCATGGCAATATAAGCAAACGTAGAAGTAACTCCCAAAGGTTTGAAAATAAACAGGTAATAGGTACTACCTCAACTACTTCCCAAAACCCACAATTTAATTAGATCCTAATCATGCAATGTTTGAGGATAGATATAATGCATAAAAGCTGGGTAGTAGAAAAGGTATGATCAAAGTGTTACTTGCCTTGCTGATGATCCGCAAAACCTAGAGACTCGAAGTAATAGGCGGCGCACTCCGGGTATTCTATCGCAGACAAACAAACAAGCATACAATAAGAACTCATCTAATGCACAGGTAAAACCCAAATAGATCTAACCAGATAGTTCAACTTAAGAACTCCGGTTTGCAAAAAGAAACAAATCAAACGAAGCAACGAAAGTCAAACGACGAAAGAAAACAACTCCATTTTACTAATATGGATCTAAGTCAAATTTTATAGAAGCAAAAACTTGTTTAAGTAGGTTATTCGGAAAGAGGGTTTCGAGACGAAACTCCAGGCGCTTGAATCGCCTGATTCCGATAAACGAGCGAAAAGTTATACTAAAACGAAAATCGGATCAGGAATCACGATCAGAAAAATCGCAGATTAAATCCGAGAAAAAGAAAAACGACGAACAGGTTAACGAACGGATGTTCGTTAACTAAACTAATCTAGCGAACGCGTTCGTTAGAAACGAACGAACGAACGAACGTTCGCTATTTAACCGAACCGAAAAAAAGCCGATCTAAAAAAAATAAACCGACGAAAATTGTTCGGTTTTTAAAAAAACCGAAGGCACAGAAGTCGAGGCGCGGTGAACCTCAGCGGCGGGGTCGGCGGGGTCAGCGGCGGCGGCGACGGGGTCCGGCGGCGGGCGGCGCGGGCGCTTAGGTTAGGGTTAGGGTTTGGGTGAAGGGCGGGCGCAAGTGGCGGCGGGCGGCAAGGCTGGTCAAGGGCGGCGGTTGGGGCGCCGGGGCGGCGCTATTTATAGTGCCCCCCGAGCGGAGTCTTGCTCGGGCACGGCCCAAGGTCTTCCGCGTTTTTTTAAATAATTCCGCGCAGAAGAAAAATAAAAATAAATACTAAACGGACTCCAAAAATTCTGAAATAAATTTTCCCCGCCTTCTAAAATCAAGCCGGACTAGATGAACATTTATTTGGGGCCTAAATGCGATTTTGAAAAAACGCGTATTTTCCTAAATTCAAATAAAAATGCGAAAAACTCCAAAATAAAATCTTATTTGATTTTTTTATTAAATCTTCATTATTTCTTTATTTTGGGAAATTCATTTTATTCCTTCTCTCATATTTTGACAGTAGAAATAACTGAAGATAAAATAAATAAAATCAAATGATCCCTTTTTCAAAATTTGAGAAAACTCAAATATGAAAATAACGAAATCCCCAACTCTCTCCGTGGGTCCTTGAGTTGTGTAGGATTTCTAGGATCGAGCCAACAATGCAATAAAAATATGATATGCATGATGATCTATGTATAACATTCCAAATTGAAAATTTGGGATGTTACAAACCTACCCTTTAAGATGAATCTAGCCCTCGAGATTGGGTTAACTAGCAAATAGGTGAGGGTGGGCCCAAGCGAGATCTTCCTCTCGCTCCCAGGTGGCTTCTTCCTCGGTGTGGTGGCTCCACTGAACTTTGCAAAACTTGATAACCTTGCTGCGAGTAACTCGACTAGCAAACTCAAGAATCTTAACTGGTTTGTCCTCGTAGGTCAAATCATCATTCAACTGAATCGTTTCTAGTGGCACTGTATCTCTCAGTGGTATATCAGCCATCTCCGCGTGACACTTCTTCAACTGAGATACATGGAACACATCATGAACTCGACAATCCCTCGTAATTCCAACTTGTAGGCAACTTCTCCCATACGTTCCAAAACACGATATGGTCCTACAAATCGGGCGCTTAACTTTCCCTTAACTCCAAAATGTTTAACTCCTCGAAGTGGCGATACGAAGATAAACTACATCTCCGACTTTCAGATTACGTCTCCTTGCGTTTTGAATCCGCATAGCTTTTACGCTCGGATCGGGCTACCTTGAGCCTATTGCGAATTAACTTTACTTTCCGTTCAGACTCCTTAATCAAATCCGGTCCAAACAACTGGCGGTCTCCAACTTCATCCCACAACAACGGGGTCCTGCACCTCCTTCCGTACAAGGCTTCGAAAGGGGCCATCTTCAAACTAGATTGATAACTGTTGTTGTAAGAAAACTCCGCATATGGAAAAATTTCATCCCAGCTGGATCCATAATCCAAGGCACAAGCTCTAAGCATATCCTCCAAAATCTGGTTGACTCTCTCGGTTTGTCCATCTATCTGTGGATGAAAAGCTATGCTAAACTCCAGCCTGGTTCCCAAAGTTTCGCAACCGCTTCCGAACTTTGAGGTGAATTGGGTTCCTCTATCTGATACGATACTCCTCGGAACTCCATGCAAGCATACAATCCTGGTCATGTATATCTTAGCCAATTTGGCACTGCTGTAGGTAGTCTTTACTGGAATGAAATGATCCACCTTCGTCAAACGATCGACTACGACCCAAATCGAGTCATAGCCTGAACGAGTCCTGGGCAATCCCGTGATGAAATCCATGCCTAGTTTATCCCACTTCCATTCGGGTATCGGCAATAGCTGTAACAATCCTGCTGGCTTCTGATGTTCTGCCTTCACCCTCTGACATACATCACAAATCGCTACATACTCGCAATATCCTTCTTCATTCCGGTCCACCGTAAAGTATTCCTCAAATCCAAATACATCTTGGTATTTCTGGGTGAATCGAATATGGTGAATCATGTGCCTCTTGTAGGATCAACTTCACGATCTCCGGTCATTGGGCACATAAACACGGTCTTCAAACCATAGGGTATCGTGCTCATCCTCCACGAAATCCCTTAGCCTTCCCTTCGCTCATTTTCTCCTTTATAGAGGCAATCACTTTGTCAGTCTTCTGAGCTTCCCTGATTCTATCCATCAAAGTTGACTGAATCTCCAATGCTGCTACATAGCCTCTCGGAACTATTTCCAAACATAGCTCTCGAAGACCCTCGGCTAACTCCTTTGGTATTTCCCCCGTCATTAGTGTGTTGACATGACTCTTACGGCTCAACGCATCTGCTACAATGTTAGCCTTTCCAGGGTGATAATTTAATATCATATCGTAATCTTTAATAAGCTCCCACCATCTCCTCTGCCTGAGATTTAACTCCTTTTGCGTGAAGATGTACTTCAAACTCTTGTGATCCGTATACACCTCACAATGATTTCCAATGAGGAAATATCTCCATGTTTTCAGTGCATGCACTACGGCTGCTAACTCCAAATCATGCGTGGCATAGTTTAATTCGTGAGGTTTCAGCTGTCGTGAAGCATACGAAACAACTCTTCCCACCTGCATAGGCACTGCTGCAAGTCCTCTACGTGAAGCGCCGCAATACACCTCATAATCCTTGGTCTGATCTGGCAGGATTAACACTGGTGAGGTAACCAAACGTTTCTTCAACTCTTGGAAACTAGCCTCACACTCCTCAGTCCAAATAAACTTGGTATCCTTCTTCAATAATTCTATCATGGGCTTTGCAATCCTCGAGAAATTCTCAATGAATCTCCGGTAGTATCCTGCGAGTCAAAGGAAACTCCGGATCTCTCCAACTGTTGTTGGCGCTTCCCAGTTTGTTACAGTGGCAACTTTAGTGGGGTCCATCGCTATACCTTCCCGGATATAACATGTCCGAGAAATCCAACTTCCTTCAATCAAAACTCACACTTGCTTGAACTTGGCATATAACGGTGTTCTCTCGAGCTTCTCGAGTACCAAACGCAAGTGCTCCTTATGTTCCTCTTCATTCTTCGAGTAAACCAAAATATCATCAATGAACACCACGACGAACTTATCCAAAACTCCATAAACACTTTGTTCATCATGTTCATAAAATAGGCGGTGCGTTAGTCGGACCAAATGGCATAACGGTATACTCATACACCCGTGCACAGTGGTAAAAGCCGTCTTAGGTATATCCTGCTCTCGAATCTTTAATTGATGGTACCCTGATCGCAAATCGATCTTGGAAAACACCTTAGCTCCTTGCAATTGGTCAAACAAGTCATTGATCATCGGCAACGGGTATTTGTTGTTAATGGTTACTTCATTCAATCCTCGATAATCAACAACCATTCTTAAAGATCCATCCTTCTTCTCCACTAGAAGTACTGGTGATCCGCAAGGCGAAGAACTTGGGCGAATAAAACCTTTATCCAGTAACTCCTTAATCTGCTTCTTAATTTCCTCCAAATCTTGGGCTGGCATCCTATACGGTCTCTTAGATATCGGCCCAGTGCCTGGCAGTAGTTCAATCAGAAATTCGATGTCTCTATCCGGTGGCATGCCTGGCAACTCTTCTGGAAATACATCGGGGAAATCCCTTACCACTGGTACTTCCTCCAGCACAACTCCCGATAAGGAATTTACATGTGCCCTTCTCGGCTCATGCCGTGATACATACTTGATTCTCCTTCCTTCTGGTGTCGTAAGCAAAATTGTCTTACTGGCGCAATCGATGTTTCCTCCATACATCGACAACCAATCCATACCAAGAATTACGTCCAAACCTTGGGATTCCAATTATAATTAAATCCGTTGGGAAAACATGCCTCCCTATACTTAATGGCACTTGAAAACATCCTTGACTGGCCATATACTCCGCTCCCGGTGAGCTTACTAGCATGGGTGTATTAAGAGTCCTAGTGGGCAGGCTAAACTTATCCACAAATCCCCTTGATATGTATGAATGCGATGCACCAGTATCAAAAAGAACAACCGCAGTAAATGACTTAAACTTACCTATTACTGCATCTGGCTGAACTTCAACCTCCTCCACGGTAACGTGGTTCACTTGTCCTCTGTTGAAAGGATTCGGCTTCTTTCCTGAGCTTCCATTGCCATTTCCATTCTGGGCTTCTGGACATTCATTTGCATAATGCCCGGTCTTATGCACTTAAAACAAGTGATGTGGCTCAAGTCTACCTTGGTTGGGGTTGGCGGGTTGGTGCGGTTTTGTCCATTGCTTCCTCCATTCCCGTTTCCATTCTTGGTGGCATTATGGTTGTGCGAGCTACCTCCTCCATGAGTATGCTGAAATTGCCCTCCTGGCTTCGGGGTAAAGCGTAGTTTCTGCTGAGCTCCAAAGTTATACTTCCCCTGGCCATACTTCCTCTTACGATTATCAATCTGCTGTTGCTTCCCTTCAATCATAAGAGCACGATCTACTAACTCCTGGTAGTTATTGAAGGTGGCTACCACAATCGCATGCTCAGCTCATCATTCAGTCCTTCTAGAAACTTCTCACCTTAGTTGCATCCGTAGTAACGTCATCACGGGGCATAACGTGCTAACTTCTGAAATAATCCACATATCGCCAACCGTCTAGTCCTCCTTGGCGCAAGTTGCGAAACTCACGCTTCTTCATGGCCATAGCTCCTGCTGAAACATGGGCGACGGAAGGCTTGTCAAACCGATCCCATGTGATAGTGTCTACAGTGGTAAGTGGTTGTAAAATTCTCCCACCATCTTTGCTGCGGGTCCTTCGAGCTGATGTGTGGCAAACTTCACCCTTTCTCCATCATACATCCCGCATCTGCGGGTCAACTCCCTCCCTATCTTACGGAGCCAATCATCTACTACTGTCGGCTCGGTGCTACTGGAAAACACCGGCGGATTCAGCCTCAAGAACCGAGTCAGATGGTTAACAGGTGGTGGTGGTGGTGGGTTGTTGTTGTTGTTGCCTTGGTTCTGTACCAATGTTTGAATCAAGGCATTCTGCTGCTGAATCAACTGAGTGATCTCTGGCGGAAAACAAATCCGGGTCGCGTCTGAGGCATCTGAGGGTTTATAGAAAAGACGAGAGTTAAGAATAGAATGAGGTCTAGGGAGAAAACACTACCCATATGCACATGAGACAAATCACACAATATCACTTCAATCAATTCAAACAAGGGCATACAACGGTCTATCTATCGTTACAAAGTGCTGGGACTAAAACTAATTTAAAATGGGGGAAATCTACTACTGTTATGGTGGTCAACTAGAAAAAATGCTCCGATGAAGACTCCATGATATCTGCTCCAGCTTCATCTTCGAAATCATCATCACTAGGATCGGAATCGGTGTCGTCGATGATGATGTAGTTCTCTGGATAGGTGCAATCTTCATCTTCTCCTCCGGGTGCTGAATTTCCCATGAGTTCTTCAATCTTCTCCTTAAGATCGCCGTTTTGTCTCACTAGAGCTACAATCTCCTCCATGTAGTCCTTGCGAGCAGTGGCCTTCGGTTCTCCTTCTAGTTCGATAATCTTGGCTTTTGCTGTCTTCAACTCCATCATGTCTGCACAAGACATCCGGTTCTCCTGGCGTCGAATGTGCTGATTTAACTCTGGATGAAAGCTGCAATGGATAGATCCTTCTTAGTGCCAACTATCTCCCATTGTTCATCTCGGCGCCCGCAAATCTGGTAGATAGTATCCTTGAGGTCTTCTTTGTAAACTTCTCCAATGCGTCCCATGGTTATGTGAGCTGCCATGCTCTTTCCCGGACTCGTGTTGGTGCATTGAAAACACACTCTATGGGCTCCGTGATTGGCACAAACGTCCTTCCGGGAACTTGAGCTTGAATCTTCCAGTGCTCTTCTTCGGGTAAAGTGGAATTGTAGGTCCCGGTGAAGCTTGGTACTCCTATGTTCAGGTACTTAGTGACTTCCTTCAGGTGTCGTCCAAAGGGTGTATCTTCATCCCATTTGGGTGAACTTGATCCTCGCTTCCGTCATCCTAAAAGAGTAGAAAAGATGAGGAGTCAGAAATGAGAAGAGAGAGTAGTGATCTAGGGCTTTAGCTTAGTGGCCGTGTCCTACAGTCAGCGTGTGCTCTGATACCATCTTTGTAGCGACCAGACCTCAAACAGTCTGATCTACGTGCTCAAGGTGTCATCCCCGGATCGATAATGTTGACACCACACGATTACTCGGAGGATTTATAACAGAGTAGCAATCACACACTTATTACAATCAAATGTCTCAAGAGAGAACTTAACAAAATAAATATGGCTTAAGGCCATCTAAATACGATAACAGCGGAAGTCTTGGAAGAATAAGCGAGTCCATCAACTCCAACGGCATCACTGAGTATAGAACCACGACCTA
Organism: Aegilops bicornis; assembly: GCA_021605145.1. NCBI lineage: Eukaryota > Viridiplantae > Streptophyta > Magnoliopsida > Poales > Poaceae > Aegilops > Aegilops bicornis. The sequence continues at coordinate 550,777,393 of CM038675.1, read as the reverse complement.
AACACCTTACTCGTCGTCTGAAAAGTCTGCAACATGAAACGTTGCAGCCCGAAAACGGGTCAGCACATGGAATATGCTGGCAATGTAACACATAGAGAATAATAATGGATTAAGCTATACTACATGCATATATGGCTGGTGGAAAGCTCTATGGTTACGCTTTTGCGTAAAGCCAATTTTTCCCTACTGCAAAGGAATAAATTTGTTTAACTATCATGGTGGTTGTTAAACATTGAGAATGGTTGACAACATTCTCAATCCCAATTAAAAGTACTCATTGAAAACCCAACAATATTAATTAGAAGTAACATGATGAGATTCACATGATATCCAAGTACTAGATACTCAAGATGTCCATAACCGGGGACACGGCTAACCATGATTAGTTTATACACTCTGCAGAGGTTTGCGCACTTTTTCCCACAAGACTCGATCGCCTCCGTTGGATTTCTCGCACTACATGATGTTTGAGAAACGGATGACCGAGACATAGTCTTTCTAAGCGCTAGCACCTTACATAGGGTAGACCGCACACCTACTTTCCCCTACATACGCTAGTCTACCCGTAAGAGTTCGCACAACTTAATCAACTATGCCAGAGCCCATAATGGCTTGTGGCTGCACACGTAAGTTTCTAGTTTGAATAATCTCATGATCCCTTTGAGCCTGGGTGGCGGTCCGAAGAAATACAGGCAAGTCCTGATGAAAACCATGAAGGAAATATGCCCTAGAGGCAATAATAAAGTTATTATTTATTTCCTTATATCATGATAAATGTTTATTATTCATGCTAGAATTGTATTAACCGGAAACATAATACATGTGTGAATACATAGACAAACAGAGTGTCACTAGTATGCCTCTACTTGACTAGCTCGTTAATCAAAGATGGTTATGTTTCCTAACCATAGACATGAGTTGTCATTTGATTAACGGGATCACATCATTAGGAGAATGATCTGATTGACATGACCCATTCCGTTAGCCTAGCACTTGATCGTTTAGTATGTTGCTATTGCTTTCTTCATGACTTATACATGTTCCTCGTAACTATGAGATTATGCAACTCCCGTTTACCGGAGGAACACTTTGGGTGCTACCAAGCGTCACAACGTAATCTGGGTGATTATAAAGGAGTACTACAGGTGTCTCCAAAGGTACATGTTGGGTTGGCGTATTTCGAGATTAGGTTTTGTCACTCCGATTGTCGGAGAGGTATCTCTGGGCCCTCTCGGTAATGCACATCACTATAAGCCTTGCAAGCAATGTAGCTAATGAGTTAGTTACGGAATGATGCATTACGGAACGAGTAAAGAGACTTGCCGTAACGAGATTGAACTAGGTATTGGATACCGACGATCGAATCTCGGGCAAGTAACATACCGATGACAAAGGGAACAACGTATGTTGTTATGCGGTTTGACCGATAAAGATCTTCGTAGAATATGTAGGAGCCAATATGGGCATCCAGGTCCCGCTATTGGTTATTGACCGAGAATAGTTCTAGGTCATGTCTACATAGTTCTCGAACCCGTAGGGTCCGCACGCTTAAGGTTTCGATGGCAGTTATATTATGAGTTTATGAGTTTTGATGTACCGAAGGAGTTCGGAGTCCCGGATGAGATCGGGGACATGACGAGGAGTCTCGAAATGGTCGAGACGTAAAGATTGATATATTGGACGACTATATTCGGACATCGGAAAGGTTCCGAGTGATTCGGGTATTTTTCGAGTACCGAGAGTTACGGGAATACGTATTGGGCCTTATTGGGCCATACGGGAAAGAAGGAAAAGGGCCTCAAGGGTGGCCGCACCCCTTCCCTTGGTCTGGTCCGAATTGGACTAGGGAAGGGGCGCCTCTTCCTTCCTTCTCCTTTTCCCTTCCCTTTCCTTCTCTCCTACTCCTACTACATGGAAGGTTTCCTAGTTGGACTAGGAAAGGGGAATCCTACTCCGGTGGGAGTAGGACTCCCCTAGGGCGCCGCCATAGAGAGGGCCGCCCTCCTCTCCTCCACTCCTTTATATACGGGGCAGGGGCACCCCATGGACACACAAGTTGATCTACGGATCGTTCCTTAGCCGTGTGCGGTGCCCCCTCCACCATATTCCACTTCGGTCATATCGTCATGGGCGCTTAGGCGAAGCCCCGCTACCGGAGAAGTCATATCGTCATGAGCTTAGGCGAAGCCCCGCGTCGGTGGAGCATCATCATCGTCACCACGCCGTCGTCGTCGACGGAACTCATCCCCGACACTTTGCTGGATCGGAGTCCGGGGATCGTCATCGAGCTGAACGTGTGCGTAACTCGGAGGTGCCAGACGTTCGCATTACTTGGATCGGTCGGATCGTGAAGACGCACGACTACATCAACAGCGTTGTTATAACGCTTCCGCTTACGGTCTCACGAGGGTACGTGGACATACACTCTCCTCTCGTTGCTATGCATCACCATGATCTTGCGTGTGCGAGGGAAATTTTTGAAATTACTACGTTCCCCAACGGTGGCATCCGAGCCTAGGTTTTTATGGTTTGATGTTTTGCACGAGTAGAACACAAGTGAGTTGTGGGCGATACAAGTCATACTGCCTACCGGCATGTCATACTTTGGTTCAGCGGTATTGTGAGATGAAGCGGCCCGGACCGACATTACGCCAGACGCCACGCGAGACTGGTTTCACTGCTACGAGCACTCGTGCTTAAAGGTGGCTGGCGGGTGTCTGCCTCTCTCACTTTAGTTGAACCGAGTGTGACTACGCCCGGTCCTTGCGAAGGTTAAACGGAGTCTATTTGACAAACTATCGTTGTGGTTTTGATGCGTAGGTGAGAACGGTTCTTGCTAAGCCCGTAGCAGCCACGTAAAAATTTGCAACAACAAAGTAGAGGGCGTCTAACTTGTTTTTGCGGGGCATGTTGTGATGTGATATGGTCAAGACGTGATGAGATATAAGTTGTTGTATAAGATGATCATGTTTTGTTGAAGTTATCGGCAATGGCGAGAAGCCCTATGATTGTCTCTTTGTTGCATAAGATGCAAGTGCCAAATAATTGCTTTTACTTTATCGCTATGCGATAGCAATAGTTGCAAGAGCAATAGTTGGCGAGACAACCATGTGATGACACATTGATATAGATCAAGATGATGAAGATCATGGTGTCGTGCGGTGACGATAGAGATCATGATGATTACTTTGGAGATGGAGATCAAAGGCATAAGATGATCATGGCCATATCATGTCACATATTTTGATTGCATGTGATGTTTATCTATTATACATCTTATTCTTGCTTTGATTGACGGTAGCATTTTAAGATGATCTCTCACTAATTATCAAGAAGTGTTCTCCTGAGTATGCACCATTGCCAAAGTTCGTCGTGCCCAGACACCACGCGTGATGATCGGGTGTGATAAGCTCACGATCCATCTACAACGGGTGCAAGCCAGTTTTGCACACGCGAATACTCGAGTTAAACTTGACGAGCCTAGCATATGCAGATATGGCCTCGAGCACGGAGACCGAAAGGTCGGCGTGAATCATATAGTAGATATGATCAACATAGTGATGTTCACCATTGAAAACTACTCCATCTCACGTGATGATCGGTTATGGTTTAGTTGATTTGGATCACGTGATCACTTAGATGACTAGAGAGATGTCTGTCTAAGTGGGAGTTCTTAAGTAATATGATTAATTGAACTTAAATTTATCATGAACTTAGTCTGGTAGTATTTTGCAAATTATGTTTGTAGATCAATAGCTCGCGTTGTTGCTTTCATATGTTTATTTTCATATGTTCCTAGAGAAAATTGTGTTGAAAAATGTTAGTAGCAATGATGCGGATTGGATCCGCGATCCGAGGTTTATCCTCAATGCCGCATGTAAGAATTATGTCCTTAATGCACCGCTAGGTGATGGACCTATTGCAGGAGCGTATGCGACGTTATGAACGTTTGGCTAGCTCAATATGATGACTACTTGATAGTTTAGTGCACCATACTTAACGGCTTAGAATCGGGACTTCAAAGACGTTTTGAACGTCATGGACCATATGAGATGTTCCAGGAATTGAAGTTAATATTTCAAGCAAATACCCGAGTTGAGAGATATGAAGTCTCCAACAAGTTCTATAGCTAAAAGATGGAGGAGAATCGCTCAACTAGTGAGCATGTGCTCGATTGTCCGAATACTTCAATCGCTTGAATCAAGTGGGAGTTAATCTTCACGATAAGATAGTGATTGACAGAATTCTCTAGTCACCATCACTAAGTTACTAGAACTTCGTGATGAACTATAGTATGCGGGGATGACGAAAACGATTCCCGAGCTCTTACGTGATGTTGAAATCAACGAAGGTAGAAATCAAGAAAGAGCATCAAGTGTTGATGATTGACAAGACCACTAGTCTCAAGGAAAAGGGCAAAGGGAAGAAGGGGAACTTCAAAAGGAGCGGCAAGCAAGTTGCTTGCTCGAGTGAAGAAGCCCAAATCTGGACCTAAGCACGAGACTAAGTACTTTTCTGCAATGGAACTGGTCAACGCAAGCGGAACTACCCCTGAATATTTGGTGGATAAGAAGGATGGCAAAGTGAACAAAGGTATATTTGATATACAGATTATTGATGTGTATTTTACTAGTGTTCATAGCAACCCCTCGGTATTTGATAATCGTATAGTTGCTAAGAGTAGTAACTTGAAACGGGAGTTACAGAATGAACAGAAACTAGTTGAAGGGAAGTGACGATGAGTGTTGGAAGTAGTTCCAAGATTGATATGATCATCATCGCACACTCCCTATACTTTCGGGATTAGTGTGGAACCTAAATAAGTGTTATTTGGTGTTGAGCATAAATATGATTTGATCATGTTTATTGCAATACGGTTATTCATTTAAGTAAGAGAATAAATTGTTGTTACATTTACATGAATAAAACCTTATATGGTTACACACCCAATGAAAATGGTTCATTGGATCTCGATCATAGTGATACACATATTCATAATATTGAAACCAAAAGATGCAAAGTTAATAATGATAGTGCAACTTATTTGTGGTAATCGCCGTTTAGGTCATATTGGTGTAAAGCGCTTGAAGAAAACTCCATGCCGATGGACTTTTGGAATCACTTGACTATGAATCATTTGATGCTTGCGAACCGTGCCTTTTGGGCAAGATGACTAAAACTCCGTTCTCGGGAACAATGGAACAAGCTCTTGACTTATTGGAAATAATACATACCGATGTATGCGATTCAATGAGTGTTGATGCTCGTGGCAAGTATCGTTATTTTCGACCTTCACAAAATGATTTGAGCAGATATGGGTATATCTACTTGATGAAACATAAGTCTGAAATAATTGAAAAGTTCAAAGAATTTCAGAGTGAAGTGGAAAATCATCGTAACAAGAAAATAAAGTTTCTGCGATCTGATCGTGGAGATAAATATTTGAGTTACGAGTTTGGTCTTCATTTGAAACAATGTGAGATAGTTTTGCAACTCATGCCATATGGATCACCACAACATAATGGTGTGTCCGAAAGTCGTAACCGCACTTTATTGGATATGGTGCGATCTATGATGTCTCTTATCAATTTACCACTATCGTTTTGGGGTTATGCATTAGAGATAGCTGCATTCACGTTTAATAGGGCACCGTCTAAACTGCTGAGGCGACACCGTATGAACTATGGTTTAACAAAGAAACCTAAGTCATGCTTTCTTAAAGTTTGGAAGTTGTGATGCTTATGTGAAAAAGTTTAATCCTGATAAGCTCAAACCCAAATCGGAGAAGTGCGTCTTCATAGAATACCCAAAGGAAATTGTTGGGTATACCTTCTATCACAGATCCGAAGGCAAAACATTCGTTTCTTATAAATGGATCCTTTCTAGAGAAGGAGTTTCTCTCGAAAGAAGTGAGTGGGAGGAAAGTGGAGCTTGATAAGGTAATTTGTACCTTCTCCCGAATTGGAAAGTATTTCATCACGGAAATCAGTTCGATGATTCCTACACCAATTAGTGAGGAAGCTAATGATGATGATCATGTAACTTCGTGATCAAGTCACTACCGAATCCCGTGAGGTAAACCAGAGTGAGATCCGCACCAAAGTGGTACGGCAATCCTGTTACGGAAGTCATGCTACTAGATCATGACGAACCTACAAACTATGAAGAAGCGATGGTGAGCCCAGATTCCGCTAAATGGCTAGAAGCCATGAAAGCTGAGATGGGATCCATGTATGAAAACAAAGTGTGGACTTTGGTTGACTTGCCCGAGGGCCGGCAAGCAATAGAAAATAAATGGATCTTCAAGAGGAAGACGGACGTTGATAGTAGTGTTACTATCTACAAAGCTCGACTTGTCGCAAAAAGGTTTTTGACAAGTTCAAGGTGTTAACTACAATGAGATTTTCTCAACTGTAGCGATGCTTAAGTCTGTCCGAATCATGTTAGCAATTGCCACAATTTATGAAATTTGGCAAATGGATGTAAAACTGCATTCTGAATGGGTTTACGGAGGAAGAGTTGTATATGATGCAACGAAGGTTTTATCGATCCAAAGGGAGCTAACAAAGTGTGCAAGCTCCGGTGATCCATCTATGGACTGGTGCAAGCATCTCGGAGTTGGAATATACGCTTTGATAAGTTGATCAAAGCATATAGTTTATCTGAGACTTACAAAGAAGCCTGTATTTACTAGAAAGTGAGTGGGAGCACTACTGACATTTACGATAAGTATATGTGAATGACATATTGTAGATCGGAAATAATGTAGAATTATTACGCAAAGCATAAAGGAGTGTTTGAAAGGAGTTTTTCAAACAAAGACCTCGGTGAAGCTGCTTACATATTGAGCATCAAGATCTATAGAGATAGATCAAGACGCTTGATAAGTTTTTTCAATGAGTACATACCTTGACAAGATTTTGAAGTAGTTCAAAATGGAGCAGTCAAAGAAAGAGTTCTTGCCTGTGTTACAAGGTGTCAAATTGAGTAAGACTCAAAACCCGACCACGACGGAAGATAGAAAGAGAATGGAAGTCATTCCCTATGCCTTGGCCATAGGTTCTATAAAGTATGCCATCTTGTGTACCAGATCTATTATATACCCTACAATCGAGTTTGGCAAGGAGTACAATAGTGATCTAGGAGTAGATCATCGACAGGGTCAAAATTATCCTTAGTGGAATAAGGATATGTTTCTCGATTATGGAAGTGACAAAAGGTTCGCCGTAGAAAGGGATACGTCGATGCAAGTTTTGACACCGATCTGGATGACTCTAATTCTCGATCTAGATACATATTGAAATTTGGAGCACTTAGCTAGAAAAGCACCTTGCGGAGCATTGTTGACATAGAAATTGCAAAATACTTACGGATCTGAATGTGACAGACCCGTTGACTAAAAATATCTCACAAGCAAAACATGATCACGCCTTAGTACTCTTTGGGTGTTAATCACATAGCGATGTGAACTAGATTACTGACTCTAGTAAACCCTTTGGGTGTTGGTCACATGGCGATGTGAACTATGGGTGTTAATCACATGATGATGTGAACTATCGATGTTAAATCACATGGCGATGTGAACTAGATTATTGACTCTAGTGCCAGTGGGAGACTGAAGGAAATATGCCCTAGAGGCAATAATAAAGTTATTATTTATTTCCTTATATCATGATAAATGTTTATTATTCATGCTAGAATTGTATTAACCGGAAACATAATACATGTGTGAATACATAGACAAACAGAGTGTCACTAGTATGCCTCTACTTGACTAGCTCGTTAATCAAAGATGGTTATGTTTCCTAACCATAGACATGAGTTGTCATTTGATTAACGGGATCACATCATTAGGAGAATGATCTGATTGACATGACCCATTCCGTTAGCCTAGCACTTGATCGTTTAGTATGTTGCTATTGCTTTCTTCATGACTTATACATGTTCCTCGTAACTATGAGATTATGCAACTCCGTTTACGGAGGAACACTTTGGTGCTACCAAACGTCACAACGTAATCGGGTGATTATAAAGGAGTACTACAGGTGTCTCCAAAGGTACATGTTGGGTTGGCGTATTTCGAGATTAGGTTTTGTCACTCCGATTGCTCGGAGAGGTATCTCTGGGCCCTCTCGGTAATGCACATCACTATAAGCCTTGCAAGCAATGTAGCTAATGAGTTAGTTACGGAATGATGCATTACGAACGAGTAAAGAGACTTGCTTAACGAGATTGAACTAGGTATTGGATACCGACGATCGAATCTCGGGCAAGTAACATACCGATGACAAAGGGAACAACGTATGTTGTTATGCGGTTCGACCGATAAAGATCTTCGTAGAATATGTAGGAGCCAATATGGGCATCCAGGTCCCGCTATTGGTTATTGACCGAGAATAGTTCTAGGTCATGTCTACATAGTTCTCGAACCCGTAGGGTCCGCACGCTAAGGTTTCGATGATGCTTATATTATGAGTTTATGAGTTTTGATGTACCGAAGGAGTTCGGAGTCCCGGATGAGATCGGGGACATGACGAGGAGTCTCGAAATGGTCGAGACGTAAAGATTGATATATTGGACGACTATATTCGGACATCGGAAAGGTTCCGAGTGATTCGGGTATTTTTGAATCTGGGAGAGTTACGGGAATACGTATTGGGCCTTATTGGGCCATACGGGAAAGAAGGAAAAGGGCCTCAAGGGTGGCCGCACCTTCCCTTGGTCTGGTCCGAATTGGACTAGGGAAGGGGCGCCTCTTCCTTCCTTCTCCTTTTCCTTCCCTTTCCTTCTCTCCTACTCCTACTACATGGAAGGTTTCCTAGTTGGACTAGGAAAGGGGAATCCTACTCCCGGTGGGAGTAGGACTCCCCTAGGGCGCCGCCATAGAGAGGGCCGCCCTCCTCTCCTCCACTCCTTTATATACGGGGCAGGGGCACCCCATGGACACATAAGTTGATCTACGGATCGTTCCTTAGCCGTGCGGTGCCCCCCTCCACCATATTCCACTTCGGTCATATCGTCGTGGGCGCTTAGGCGAAGCCTGCTACCGGGAGAAGTCATATCGTCGCGAGCTTAGGCGAAGCCTGCGTCGGTGGAGCATCATCATCGTCACCACGCCGTCGTCCGACGGAACTCATCCCCGACACTTTCTTGGATCGGAGTCCGGGATCGTCATCGAGTGAACGTGTGCGTAACTTCGGAGGTGCCAGACGTTCGGTACTTGGATCGGTCGGATCGTGAAGACGCATTTATCACATCAACCGCGTTGTTATAACGCTTCCGCTTACGGTCTACGAGGGTACGTGGACATACACTCTCCCCTCTCGTTGCTATGCATCACCATGATCTTGCGTGTGCGTAGGAAATTTTTTGAAATTACTACGTTCCCCAACAAACCAGGTGCCTCAATCCACCCAGATGTGTGTTTAAGTTGCCACCTTAAATAAACCATTAATTAACACTCTCACATCTGTCATGGATACACTCACCCAATCCACGTCTACTAGCATAGCATGGCAATATAAGCAAACGAGAAGTAACTCCCAAAGGTTTGAAAATAAGCAGTAATAGGTACTACCTCAACTACTTCCCAAAACCCACAATTTAATTAGATCCTAATCATGCAATGTTTGAGGATAGATCTAATGCATAAAAACTGGGTAGTAGAAAAGTTATGATCAAAGTGTTACTTGCCTTTGTCGATGATCCGCGAAACCTAGAGACTCAAGTAACGGTGGCGACTCCGGGTATTCTATCGCAGACAAACAAACAAGCATACAATAAGCACTCATCTAATGCACAGGTAAAAACCAAATAGATCTAACCAGATAGTTCAACTTAAGAACTCCGGTTTGCAAAAAGAAACAAATCAAACGAAGCAACGAAAGTCAAACGACGAAAGAAACCAGCTCCGTTTTACTAATCTGGATATAAGTCAAATTTTACGGAAGCAAAAACTTGTTTAAGTAGGTTATTCAGAAAGAGGGTTTCGAGACGAAACTCCAGGCGCTTGAATCGCCTGATTCCGATAAACGAGCGAAAAGTTATACTAAAACGAAAATCGGATCAGGAATCGCGATCGAACAAATCGCGGATTAAATCCGAGATAAAGAAAAATGACGAACAGGTTAACGAACGGACGTTCTTTAACTAAACTAATCTGACGAACGCGTTCGTTAAAAACGAACGAACGAACGAACGTTCGCTATTTAACCAAACCGAAAAAACCAATCTAAAAAAAATAAACCGACGAAACCATTCGGTTTTAAAAACCAAGGCACTAAGTCGAGGCGGCGAACCTCGGCGGGTCGGGCGGCGGGCGGCGGCGGCGGTGGGTCAAGGCGGGCGGCCTGGGGCGCTGGGCGGCGCTATTTATAGTGCCCCGAGCGAGTCCCGCCAGCACTGACCCAAGGTTGGTCGCGTTTTTTTAAAGAAAAATAATAATTCCGCGCAAAAGAAAAATAAAAGAAGTACTAAACGGACTCCAAAAATCCCGAAATAAATTTTCCTCGGCTTCTAAAATCAAGCCGGACTAGATGAACATTTATTTTGGGTCTAAATGCAATTTTGAAAAAACGCGTATTTTTCCTAAATTCAAATAAAAAGGCGAAAAACTCCAAAATAAAATCTTATTTGATTTTTTTATTAAATCTTCATTATTTCTTTATTTTGAGAAAGTCATTTTATTCCCTCTCTCATATTTTGGCAGTAGAAATAATTGAAGATAAAATAAATAAAATCAAATGATCCCTTTTTCAAAATTTGAGAAAACTCAAATATGAAAATAACGAAATCCCCAACTCTCTCCGTGGGTCCTTGAGTTGTGTAGGATTTCTAGGATCGAGCCAACAATGCAATAAAAATATGATATGCATGATGATCTATGTAGAACATTCCAAATTGAAAATTTGGGATGTTACAGACACGAAAGCGGCAAGATACACGATGGTGTTGGGGGGAAAATTGATGAAGTTGTGCCCCAAAGAAGGTCAAGAAAGCTCGGAAAAAGGATGGGGAGGCAAAGAAAACCCGCGGTCGACGTGGGTGGCGAGGAGGACGCACTCACCCTCCTACGGTCGGGGCTCAGTCTCGTCCGCCGGGAGCCGCGCGGATCCGTGGGGGATCAGTCCTTCCTCGGCCAGATCGTCGATGTCGTCATGGCGAATCATCGACTGGATCCAATCTCCCTGGATCTAGCTGCGCGGCAGACCGGACGTCGAGGAAGATCCGCCCCGGCTGGACTTCTTCCCCTTCGCCTTCGTCGTCGCCTTCTTCACGCGCTCCAATGCCACCGTCTTCTCCTTCCCCATCGCAGCGGACAAAGCTCGAATGGAGCAGCGGCGCCAGGGCAGGAGCGGATGCGGTGGAGAAAACAAAGAAGGAAGAGGAAGAATGGGAGCGCACTGTTCAAAAACCCCGGACCGACGCCTTATATGAGGTCACTTCGAGGATCGACTTGTGGACCCGGCGATCTTATCAAATCTCGCAACACATGAAGCGACATTGCGAAAAAAGGCGGCAGAAATCGAGGCGGCCCTGCCTTATCCAGCCCGATTGCTGCGGCCTCCTCCTCCCCGCGCACTTCCCACGAATCCCGCGAGATCCGCGGGCAACAGAGCAACCTGTCAGACAGAAGATTTTCTCCATATCAACGCTTGAAGCTTTTCAGTAAAAGTTCACTCGACAAAACCAAGAATGGATCAAGGAGACTGAAAAAAAAGTTGATGTCATCGTGTTGATTCATCGATCCCAACAAGACACTCCCAAAGTGCAAGAGCCGAATCGGAAGTATTTTCAACTCCTTCTCCACTCAAACCCTAAACCATTCGGGGGCTAATGATGAAGCTATGTACCTAGGGTAGGGTCATGGGCCTGACCTAGACACCCTCCGCAAAGGACATCAACCTAAAACCAGAAGTATTCGAAGGGTACCACATCCACTCGACCAGAAACATTCCACTCGGAAGAATCACAGTCACTCGACCGTAACGGAAACCACTCGACATACAGAAGATCTAAAGTCGATGCATGGCAGCGGTGAGGCGTTTATTCTTAGACTTAATGATCATTTATAGCACTTTATTACAGACGTTACCTGTAACGCTCCTTCTTTATGCACATTGAACCCTGTGTAACGGAGGGGAGCTGGGGTCCTGGCGCACTCTATATAAGCCACCCCCTCCTCTGGGACAAGGGTTCGCACTTCGTGAACTCACACGCCAAGATAATCCAATCGACCGCCTCCCGGCTCCGAGGCGTAGGGCTATTACTTCCTCCGCGAAGGGCATGAACTCGTAAAACTCGCGTGTACAACTTCGCCATAGCTAGGATCTTGCCTCCTCATACCTACCCCCCATTCTACTGTAAGTCTTAGATCCACGACACATAGTTCATCACAGAAATCAATACAAATCAAATAGTTCAAAAAAATCCATACAAAACAAATAGTTCAACAAATACTTTCTCACAATTTCATCACACGTCGAGCTAGGCGTTGCCCTTGAGCCTCCATAGATGCTCCACCAGATCGAGCTGCAGTTGTTGATGCACCTGTGGGTTTCGGATCTCCTGACACATATTGAGGACAGCAATCCAGGTTGCCGGTAGCTGGTGATCAACTTGGGCAAAAGGACCCTGCCTATAATATGGTTCAGTGTCAAACACTGACTCTTCCTACTCGCTCTCAATGATCATATTGTGCAAGATGACACAGCAAGTCATGACTTCCCACATTTGATCTTTCGACCAGGTCGAAAGGGCACGGACAACAAAGAAACGAGATTGGAGCATACCAAATGCCCGCTCGACATCCTTCTTGCAAGCCTCCTGACACTTGGCAAAGTAGGAGTTCTTGCCTCATGGCACATGGTTTGAGATAGTCTTCACAAATGTGGACCATCTTGAATAGATGCCATCTGCTAGGTAGTATCCCTTGTTGTAGTGGCGCCCATTAACCTCGAAGTTCACCGGAGGAGAATGGCCTTCAACAAGCTTGGCAAAGACATTCGAACACTGCAGTACGTTGATGTCATTGTGAGTTCCTGACATGCCAAAGAAGGAGTGCCAAATCCAGAGGTCCTGTGTGGCCACTGCCTCAAGTACCACACTACAAGCTCCTTTGGCGCCTTTGTACATCCCCTGCCAAGCAAATGGGACAGTTTTTCCATGGACAATGCATACAGTCGATGCTTTCAAGCATCTTAGGAAATCCTCTTGCTGCATTCTGTGCTAGGGTCTGAGCAGTGTCTTCAACATTGGGTGATCGCAAGTATTGTGGTACAAACACTGCTACCACTGCCCTGCAGAACTTGTATATACACTCAATGGTCGTGGACTCGACCATGCATCCACAGTCTTCCAGTGAATCACCGGGAGCTCCGTATGCAAGCATCCTCATAGTTGTCGTGCACTTCTGGAGTGAGATGAATCCAAGTGTGCCGGTGCAATCGTTCTTGTACTTGAAGTAGCTGTCGAACTCCCGATGGAATTCACAATTCTGAGGAAGAGCTTCCAACTCATCCGATTACGACGCCGAAATACTTTCTCGCCGTGCAACAGAGCGTTGGCGAAGTAGTCGGCGTAGAGCAATAGCCCTCCAGGCAATGCCTCTGCTTTGCCTTCAGCCAGCCCGGTGCCGAACCACCTCGCCACGCACTACACCACGCACCATAATTCCCTACTGACGTCTGTTGGGAAAAGGTCACTATTGCCGACCCATTGTCGGTCAGTGAATTTTTTAACGGACCGTGGGTCGGGAAATCTGTGTACACTGACCCTCTGTCGGTCGGGAATGGTACAGCCTATACCGTCCAACAGTCGGTCAGGAATTCTATTATGGCCCATGGAACATCGGTCGGTAAATAACCCCGACCAACAGTCGGACGCTACTGGGCCTGGTCCGTGAAAAGCCGAAAATTTTAGCGCCAAACCGGCCCAACCCACGAAGTTTTTCCCCTCAAAATCACGAGATGCCGCCGCCCCACGCTCCATTCGTTCCCCACCCATGAAATCCCTAGCTCTCTCTTGTTCCCCACGCACGCCGGCGCGCCACGCCGGTCAATCCCCACGCCTCCTACGCCGCCCCACGCCGCCCGGGGCTACCGCCGGTCTATCCCACCGCTGCCCCATGCCGCCCTTCCTCTGTAGCACCGCCGCACGCCGCCCTGTCCCTCAGCGCAGCCCAACTCCGTCGTGCCTCTCTCCGCCGCCGGCTCCACACCCTCGTGCTCTCTCTCCGGTTGGCCGCCTCTCTCCATCCTCCCTGGCCTGACCTCCCCATCTCCACCGTCCAGCTCACGGAGACACACGCAGCGGCAGATTTGGATCGGGGCAGCGTGCGCCTGGTCAAGGGCATCCCTCTCTGTCTTTGCCTGGGCAAGGGCACCGAAGCGGCTGAGGTACAACTCCTCCCTCCATACATTCCTTTGTCTTTGCCTTCAGCTATTTTGCCGCATAAATTTTGTGTTACAAAGTTTGTTAAGAGATGAACTGGGAGTGAAGGAGTTCACCGTGGATTATGGGTAGAAGACTCTGTTATTTGCCCAGTTAGTACTCTGTTGGTAGACGCTATTTAGATGGATTCAATTTTTATTACAGTACTGAGTTATGTTGGCAGCCTGCGGCTTCTTTGTCAAAAATTGTGAAAATAGCTTGGTTCTCTCGAAAGCGAAGCTTCTTTGCAGCACCAATGGATGTTTCTAGTGTTTGTGCTGCTCCAGCTAATCACATTAGTTGAATGCGCGCATGGAATACAGGTATTGTTATGAAAAGATAAATAAAATCATAATCTGAATTTGCTGAGATTATATTTAAGTTCTACATCTCTGTTACAATTAACATGCATCCTAGCAACTCACTTATTCAAATCCCACCCTGTTAGTTTTTACGGAATAAAAATATACGTAGGCAAAATTGTTCATTCTATGTCGTCACAACACATGGGTATCTCCCTTTCCATTTTGTAACCACTACAGAGTCTTCAGATACTTCCTTTCTGTTGACATGTGGACTATGTCCATCATTTTTGGTTCCTTTTTATGCTACTGCCGCACTTGGGTTTGCAATTTAGTTTGACCATGGTTCCCACCAGCAGAGCTGACGGATGGACATAAAGGATGAAGACCATGCAACAACTATAACCTCGCATTTGGCAGCCACACACGAAGAGCAATGACAGTGTCTTCCTCTAGCTCTGTATAGTATTTTTACCCATTGAGACAGAAGAAAAGATGAGAGACAACATATGCGTGCATGTTCTTTCCATTTGCACTGCATTGCAAACAGGTATTCCGTCCTACCAATGCTATATAATTAGATACATGCATTTTTAAGTCAGGGACCAAACGGTGCATAAAAAATACTCCCTCCAATCCATATTAAATGTCGCTCAAATGGATGTGTCTAGCACTGAAATACATTTAGATACATCCGTTTGAGGGACAAGTAATATGGATAGGAGGGAGTACAATGTATCACAAATTATTATACAATGAGGATTTCTCCAAAAAATATTATTATTATTCTGTTCAGCGTGATATCGCCATTCTGAATATCTTTGCACAAAGTAACAACCATTTGGTATTTTTTTAACAGGAACCATTTGGTACTGAAATTTTATTAACCAAAAGTAGTATGCAATGGCTTTTGAAAGAACCATGGTGTGCGACATCTGTGGCCAAGGAATACTTTACATTAATAACATCGGTTAACTTAATCACAAACCTTCAGTTAAATCCTTCTTGGTATGACAAGGGCGTTATATTAAACATCCTTGTATCCTAAAGCAAGGTCTGAGCATCTCACATTGATGATGCCGTGCATCACTCCTATGATAAACAGACTAAGCAGCACTAAAATCTTATGAGAAAAAAACAGAATCCTTTTATTATAATAAACTTCAACAAGATATGATGGACCTCTTGTATGGTCAGTGACAAGAAAGCCAAGCAAGAGAAATACCAGGAGCATACATAGTTGTTGGGCACACACAAAAATAGACTCGAAAACACATGAAAGGGGAAAAGGGGCACCGGTTTTAAGACGTCTTTGAAACTAGGCTGCGTATAGCTCAACACACAGCTTTGCAAACCTAGATCAATATTGACATTTGCTGGGCATGTTCCTTTTTTCAGAGCTCCAATGAATCCTGCTAAATCGGAAAATACAAATATGCATTACTATCCATTGCTATAAAGTCAGAGATACTACAAACTTGTGTACCAAAACTCACGGAAGCATCTCAAATTATACCCTCATTTTGAAACAACCACGGGGAAATAAATTACTCTATTTTCTCATTGCCTCTAAGTAGAAAAGAAGAGATTTTTGGATTATGAAATAATAGATAGTTCCAAACTTTGCCTAGGCCAATATATTAACGTGTGCATGGAAACCAAAGTAGAAAATTTAATAGCGTGTATATACACGTTTTCTTTGTCTTGAAATTTCTAGGCCCTCTTGTATGATAAGTGACAAGAAAAACAATCAAGAAAATAAAAGAAGGAGCATACATAGTCCTTGAGTCCATGATCGGTCCACACGCGATCCCTTGTCAAAGCCTGACTTTTCTGTGTTTGCAAGATTCTTGTAAAAGAAATTAGAAGAGCGTGTGATTATTTATAGTGAAGAAGCAAACCACAAATCTATAAGAACATGCAAATACTACTGGATTACTATGCATACTTCTCATATTAGTTTGTAAAAGTCCCAGGACAGTGCAAATTAACTCGCCTCTAATTGTTGTAGTTTCAATGCCATCTAACTGAGCATCCAGCTTTCTCTCGTTTTAATAGGCATTTTATGAGCTGGACTCAACCGCTTTGAACTTTGTTATCAACACTTCACACACAAAATGGAAGGATTGGCAGTCAGATCCAAAGATGATGTACAAGTTTGATGCTGCGCTGACTGATGCACAACTTATGAAAAGACGTGATAGCAGAATTGGTGAAGCTGACTGGAAGACTTCTTACTTATTGGGGATCTTCGGTATTTGAAGTAAGTCATCCTGCTGAATCAAAACTTTAGCATATTCCAATGTATCTATTGCTGCCACCAGGAAGATAGCATTATGTTTTCTTTGTCCGTGTATCTATTGCTGCAACCAGGAAGATAGCAACATCCCTTTCAGTACCATTCAATTTATGGCCACTACTGAAGAGTAAACAAAGATAACTGAAATACTGTACTTCTCACATGGATAGGAAACACCAGTAAGGTGTATCTCTAATACTTAGCTATACGGTACCAGTTCCCTATAAAAACAAGTTACATGACCACATAGCTCTTTCTTGTGTTCAAGAAATAAAAATTACAGTTTCAATTACGCCTCTTAAACCACCCTCCATGTTAATCTTGTCTGAGGTATTCTCTTACAGAAAGTCAAACATCAACAGATGACAGATGCATGTGAAACCTGTAGTAAACTGGACTTCCCTTCGCCTTTTATGTCTCATATTCTTTCTCTCCTGCAGATCTCTAATGGTGGTGGAAAGACAACATTTGTTTATGTCATTGTCGACAAGAAAATGTGAGAATATATCTTTTCTTCATCATCATTGTCGAAAGGCCGCTAGTACTTAGCTTCCTGTAGTTATAACTAGATGAGTGTAGCAGTCAACATAGCTACAGCTACAACATTTGTTTATGTTCCCTGTTATGCACCTCGACATGAATTATTTTCAGGTTCAAAGCATAACATAAATCGTCAGTGCACAACATATTTTTCACCCTGTGATATAAATCATGTGAAGATAGTCATGAAATGATTCAATCATCCAATTATTTCTATAAACTTGGGGTCGGGTCTCCTGGTTATTCTTGGTTTGACACTTCCGCAAGGATCCCAAGTTTACAGGCCTGCAAATCAAACTTATTCACCTCAAAGTTAGCGGCTGTATATTAATTTGGTTTCTATGTTTCATGCCTGATGCTCTTTACTCTCAAGTTGAACAGGTAGTACAGTAGTATTACGCACTGAAAAGGAAATTTCATCAGCTTGCATTTATATTAATTATATGCTTTTTTGTCTTTCCAGGTTGCTCTCTGGTTGTGTAGGGAAGGAAAGAAGACTAAGAAGGAACCGTGAAGCTGTCAGTTTGCGTCAACTAGATATCTTCTGTAATGGAGCAAAAAAATCCATCTTGTAGCTACCATTTTGTAAATGATATCTTGTGTAACGGAGCAAGCATTGAATCGTTGGATATGTATCTATCATTTTATAAACCTATCGGGTGTTTTGGTCACCTAGACAAATGTTTCCTCTTATTTAGTTACCTCTATTATGAGAATTATTAGTGTTATTTTTGTTGGTTTTGGTTTAATATTTCAGAGTACATGCAAGTTATTGTAACTTGATAGATAATGATCAGATATGTAACTTGGTTGATATTGTTTTGATAATGTAACATACCAAATACCATTAGCCAAGTGCAGACGAACAATCGGTCGGCAAAAGGAAGCACCGTCCTATTGTTGGTTGGGAAAGGTTCATGCTAGGGCTAACGGACTGTTGGTCGGCAAAGATAATACCATTAGATTGTTGGTTGGGAAAGGTTCATGGCAGGGCCAACGGAAAGTTGGTTGGCAAAGATATTGCCGTCGAACAATCGGTCAGGATAGTTTTGTAAGAGAAAATCGGTCGGGGAAGGCTTGTGGCAGGGCCAACAGAAAGTCGGTCAGTAATGTTTCCTATAGCTGTCCAACAGTCGGTCGGGAAAGGTATGTCGGTCGGGAAAAGGCTTTCCTGTCTGGACTTTTCCCAACAGACTGAGTCGGTCGGCAATAGTCTTTCCCAATCGACTGTTTGTCAGCGAAAGCTGTTTCCCCGACCAATATGTGTGTCGGGGAAGTAGTGTTGTGGACGGCTTTGCATTGCTTGCGAACAGTCCGGCCAGAGCGGCGAGGACCATGAGGTGCTCTTCGTCCTGAGCGTCGGCATCGGCTTCCTCCTCCAAAGAATAACGCCTCCTCGTCATCTGAGTCCATCGTGAACACTGACGGGCGTGGTAGGCGGCAACCAGATTCCATGCGTGGCCGAGGAAGGTCGCCAGAGGAGGAGGCTATGGCGAACCCTCCCTTTTCTGGCGGGGGAAAATGGCCTTTTTAGCGGCGGTGGGTAGGTAGGCGGCGCCGGGATCGGCACGGCGGAAGGGCGTCTTGCAGGTGGGGCGAATCTGGGTGTGCGAAATGCTTTTTTCTCCTGACAGTGGTGGCCCAAGCGCGACTTTTCCTTTCGCCGGAGCCCCTAAGCACCCACCAGTGTGCTGGGTTCATCCTGGAATTGCCGGGCCAAAAAGTGGGGTGAACCGGCGGAATTCGGCATCATGGGGCGACCGGGTTTTTTTTCGGTGCGGCGCAAAAAAAACTAGCCCTGGGGGCATGTTCAGGGCGTGAGTAGAGATGCTCTAAGAAAAAGGGTATGTTTGCTCATCCCCAATTCTTCCACGATTCGCAAATCCTACCGAGAACCCTATAATTGGTATCTAGAGCCTCAGACTGTAGGCACGTTGAACCCGCGATCCGACCGTAAAATTCCACTGCGATGGGCGCAAATTTTGTTTCGGTAATATTTCGTGCAAAATCACTAGCTAGATTGGCTGGATTTGGAGGAGGGCTGCATGGCACCGTCTAAGCGCCAATTGGTAGTCACCGCAATATTGAGCAGATTCAGCCCTAGTTGGCGTCGCTGCTCTCCGCACGTCGAGTTTGAGCAAGCAAATTTGAAGCCACGCAGGATTGGGGTGCGGCAAGCTGAGCGCCTTGTCCCCCAGGGCACGGCAATGAATGCGGCGGCCGACCCGTCCACGGCGACCGGCGTCACCAAGGAGACCGGCATGTCGTCCGCGACCCGGCCATCACAAGTGACAAGTCGAGGTACCCCGCCTCGCCAACAACAGGTCTTCGTTGCCGGAGACACCGGAGGAACCACCAGCGGCCATGGGCTGCGTCACGACATGGGGTTAACCGTTTGAACAGAGTGATCCGCGTGCAGAGGTGGCACACTACACGGCACGAGCTTCCTCCTAGGGATCGACGCCGGGAGTTGGTACCAGATCGCGACTGAGAGTGCGCCGTCAAGCCGGGCAAGCATGACTTTCCTCCTTCTCCGGGCACCAACCCCCGTCTCTGGATCGACTTGACCTGTTGACCATCACCTATTTTGACATGTATCAGGAGGCACCACTCTGTATCAGGCAAGCGCTCAAACGTTGTCGTCGTCGTCATCGTGAGTGGCCTTGGGATGATTTCGCTCGGGAATTTGAGTTGGAATTTGGGCATGAAGAATATGGCAGTCATATGACGGGGCTGCTGCAACTGAAGCGAATTGACAGAGTTTCTCTCCAACTAGTGTTACTCGAGGTGTGATTCTCGCAAGAATTTGGGAAGAACTAAAGCTTAATCGTCCTCGCCCAAGATCTATAGTGCAACATCGAGCAGGGTATCCACCTCACCTGTTGCTCAAAACCACGTAAACCCAGCTGCATGGAAAAACCCTGACGACTATGGCAGAAGCCGTCAGTTGAGGGACTCTCGGCGCTCTAATGGAGTTGCTTTCGCTATGGAGAAAAAAAAAATACAAGAGAAACATCAATGCAAAGAAAACCAATGCAGCTATTGACTATTCAATTGGGTGAACATGGGAGAATTCTGACAGAGGAAGCAGTGCAAGCATTGGAACTGTTGTCTGAACCTGAAGTGGTTCCCTGAATATTAGTTGAAACAAGTGACACAGTTCGTCTCCTAGCTTTAATTGGAGAAAATCAACTTATGTTCACTCTAGTGGATTCTGGAAGCAATTACAGCTTTGTGGACGAAAACCTGGCAGGAAAAGAGGCACCTCTATCTTTGAAGACATAAATCTTGCAAAGCTTCATCTTCCCAAGCATTTTGCCTCAGAAATACTCATGTTGGGATGTTGGAACCTCTGGACACAACTTAATGACAAGATCTTCAGACAACAACAACAGTCTGTGCAAGCTTGGTGTTTCTTTCTTAAGAAAGATCTCAAATTGCTCAGGTTCAAAATGAAAGAGAAATATTTGCAGGAGCTTTCGGACTGGGTTAGATGCAACTTGTAATATAATGATCATGTTTCGTAGAGCTGGCATTAGCTAGACCCCGCCAACGCACCGAGGCCGACGACCGCGATCGTAAGCCACCAAGTGCAGCGGGAGAGAGCCTGCAGCGCGGAGGAGATCCACCAGCACCTCACCGCCCACGCGGTCAAGACGCCGTCCATCCACCCCCTGCGGACGTCACCAGTCGAGGGCGCCGTCGCCATGCCTAATGGGGCCGCCGCCCCAGGTCCAGGTTTCTCCACGATGGCCGGAGTGGCGAGATCCGCCACGAGCAACGAGATTCGGCACCGCGCGGCCGACGCCATCGCCCAAGCCCGCCGCCGCCGGGAGCCCGCACGCTGCCGGGAGTCCCACACCCATGGATCTAAGCGCCCGTGCACCGCCGCGAGCCCGCCGCCTCTGCGATCCGCCACACCGTCCGGAGGGCCGCACCTCGTGGATCAGGATGCCCGCGCCGTCGCGGATCCGGGAGAGGGAAGAGAGACCCTTTGCCGCCGCCGTCGCACACACGGGCTTTTGCCCGGCGGAGGGAAAGGAGGGCGCTGGAGGGTTACTAGGCGGTGGCGGCGGCTGAGCCGTCCCGAGCCGCCCGCGGGGGAGGCAACGCGAGAGGGCGCTGGAGTAGTCACCTTGCACATTCCAGCTCTGTCATGGTTGCACATTCCAAACTATTATGCGTGTACTACAGCTAGGAGCGTATGATACAGTCTCTGTAATTTCTGCACAATGGCACCCTAGTCACCTTGCAGGGGATTCATTCTCCAATGTCGGCGACTTTGCAATCCATTATTTGTAACAGTTGGATAATGTGGTCCAGGCAATGACGTATGGGCCATGGAGATTGTTGACTATACTCTAGATGCATCTGACATTCATACTTCAGAACGGGCATGTGAAGTAATTGTCCTGCTTGAGGAGTTCAGTGACATTTTCGACGCTTCCACCAAATTATCGCCGCATCGTGCTTCTGATCACGCATTCACCATGGAGCCAGGGCACAGACAACTGATGATTTGCAAGTGCACAGAGTATAGTTGTATCTTTTTGAAGTAAGGGTATCGATCCCAGACGAAGCACATGAAATGTTATTTGCCTCTCGTAGAGGTTTACGGAGATGTGCGTGCACGTTAATTACAGTCCAAAGCAAAGTGGAAACGGAGAACGGAAGTCTTGCAAATGATTGGCGACTGAAACTAATATGCAAGAGTGTAACAACCTAAAATTCTAAATTCTGGAATGTTAGTTATTTAAATAAGATCAATTAAAACTTGCGTGTGTTGTTTGAGTTTAGCTAAGTTTGACTAGGATATGAAACTTTTGGTGTTAAAATGAATATTCAAATGAGAGCGAATAAAAGGATTTTCCCAAATGCAGTTGGATCTTATTTTTAATTTCGAGAATATCAAAGTTATTTCAACTTAGATACGAGAGAGGATGACACGACTTCCTCAAATAAAAAATGGAGAACAATGAATATTATTTTATTTGGATTTCAATATTTGAGACGATGCCAACTAAAATATAAAATCATAAAAGAGAAGGTAATGCGACTCCTTAAATATAAATGAGTTGGGAAACGTTCTAAAAATAATTCGAATATTTTATTTGGAGTTCAAAAAATATTATGGGAATTATTTATAAACTTACATTTATTTTAGGGAACATTTCTAAAGCCCAAAATAAAGTTTATAAAATATTTATGTATTGTTTTATATATATATTTAGGCTAGAAAAATGTTTTTGATCTCTAGAATAGTATTTTGGAGTTATAAGAATTTTTTATAATTTTAGAAATTTAAATGGTTTAGTTTTGGATGATATCATTGTCAAAAGTAGAAAATATTAAACAATATAATTCCTAAGCATATTCTACCGAGCTAGCCAGTGGTCCAGTTCCTAACCGGCGCTCAGGAATACCGCAACCGATGTATTATTCTACTAGCCAGCACACATCTCCCACACAGTTCCGATCCGTCGCCATCGTCACCGCCAGAAGGCCTCGCCGTTGTTTTTCTCTATTGCCGGTGAGATCGCCGCCGCCCCATAACCCTAGATGACGTGGAGCCCTCACAACCAGCCATCGTCACTTGATCCAACGGCCAGAACCCGCGATCCGCGTGAACCAATTTCGCCAAATCAGCACGCACCAGTGACACTCCTAGAGCTGCCGTAACATCAGTTACAAATCGCTGCCACGGCAGACTTTTTAACACCATTTGTCCAAATATTATTTCAGCTATTACTCTTAATCTACTCATCCAAATTCAATGAATTTTTTTTCCTATGTGTCCATATTTACCATGAAAATCCAGTAGCATCATTTGTTTCAAATTTTGAACTTCTCAAATTTGAATTCAAACCTCCTTTTGATCATATTTTGCAAACCGTGACACATTTTCATTGATTCCTTTTGCACCTAAATACTTGTGTCATATATTTTCTATTCATATCTAGTATACACCAATTGAAATATTTTGACCTTTCTAAATTGAAATTCAATTCAAACTTCATGTCACTATAACTTGAGTTGTAGTGTTCCTTTTCAATAAATTCTTTTTGCAATGAATACCTATGTTCAATACGATCTATTACACAACTTGTACACTGTTTTCCAAATACTTTTGACCCTGTTTCATACTATCTCCAATATAAGCTTATATAGCAACAATTCATTATCCATTGACTCTTTTGAGTTGATTCCTTCACGTGTCACCTTATAGCACATCGAGACCCGTATCATATATTATAAGCCTATATATATAATGTTGTCTAACCGTGCCATATTGTTTTATTGCTATTTTGATTATTCCTTATGGCATAGTTGTTTATTTGAATTATTTTATTTACGATAGATTGCTCGGAGCGTGACGAAAAGAATTATCAAGATTGTGAGTGCGACGATCGTCATGAAATGTACAAGGCAAGTTACACCTTGATCATACTTCATCCTATTATTTTTTATGCATGCAGTTCTATATCACATTACTATAATATGCATGTGTAGGAATATTATGGTAGTATGTTATTGCAATTAAGATTTAGCTTGGTATTGCCTTTTAGATTGTGGTAGTTGTATTCTTTCTATGCTATGTAGACGGGGATTGGTTCGTGTATGCACTGAGCTTATGTGAGAATCATATAATGACTTGACTAGAAACTAAAGATAGAGTTCACCTCGGGTTGAAGTGGTATTGCTGGGTGGTTTCAAGAATATCATGGTTTCTACCCTCTGAATGTAAGTGGAATGTTGCACAGGTTCAAAAAGATAAGAAAGACTTACTGACTAGTAGCTTCCATGTACAGGCACCAGCTACATGGACTCTGGTTAGTTGATTAGGTTGTGGGAGCCTCGCCTGGGCAAATCTACCAGATGTAGATTTTGAAGGTGTATCGGCTACCAGTGGGTGGAGGGGACTGCTTCCGAAAGACTTCATCTCAATCTTCTAGTTGAGTCTACCGAGTAAAGTCTACAAATCTCTACAGAGTGTAAAAACAAAACATGATTAGTTGTGTTCCTAGTTATAGATCAATTTGAGCAGCTAGACCATTACAATTGTTGGATGATCTTGACAGATGAATCACCTTAATAAAATTCGAGTGGGAACCTTACTGATGGGAATATATTGGGATAGGGGTGCCCAATTCAACCATCCATATTAATTGTACCCAGGTTCGAGCCCTTTGGGCCATTGGAGGATGGAGTCTCTTCTGTGATTTCTTGCAGCCGCACATATAACTTGTGTAGGATCTCCATGAATGTATCAGTTGGGACTGGTTCCCGAGCTGCCCCCATGCGTTCCAAGTTGTTGACTGACATATTGTCAGTATGCTTGATGTGGTGTAGTTAGATGCCATCGATTTTTCCTTCCATCTCATGGAAAAACACCACAATATGGGACAATATTTGGGTCTTTGGTGTTGAACCTCGTCATCATCTGCTGAACAACAAGATCGGAGTCGCCGTGGCAAATGAGGAGACTGATTGCCATGGAGGCCGCAATGCGGAGCCCGTGGAGGAGGATTTCGTATTCTTCCACGTTGTTGGAGTCGGGAATTATATCTGTAGGACGAGTTCATCCTATCACTGCATGGTGAGATGAGGAGAAAGCCCGGCCCCCAATCCTTGGACGGTCATAGAACCATCAAAGTACATAAGCTAGTACTCGAGGTCAACATTTCTGGTATCTATCGGGCTTCGTTCCACTCGACGATGAAGTTGGCGATGGCTAGATACTTGACGGGCGAGCAAGGCTTGTGTGTGATCTCGAAGGGTAGGAGCTCGATCGCCCATTTTTTCATGCGGCCTGTCGCGTCTTTGTTGTTGATGATTTTCGATATCGGGGCATGACTGACAACCATAATGGGATTCGCTTGGAAGTAGTGACGTAGCTTGTGGGCCGCCATACATGATCTTCTGATAATGTGGGTACCGAGTCTTACATGGGGCCAGAACTTTGCTACGTAGTATACGGGATGCTGAACATCTTACGCCTTACCAGCTTCTTCACTCTCTACTGCCATAACTACACTAACCACATGTGTGGTGGCCGATATGTATAGTAGCAATGGCTCTGACTGCGACGGGAGGCCAATAGTGGGTTGGATTGCAAGATGTGCTTGACGTCGATGAATGCGTCCTTTGCTTCGTCGCTCTAGTAGAACTTTGAAGGAAATATGCCCTAGAGGCAATAATAAAGTTGTTATTTATATTTCCTTATATCATGATAAATGTTCATTATTCATGCTAGAATTATATTAATCGGAAACTTAGTACATGTGTGAATACATAGACAAAACAAAGTGTCCCTAGTATGCCTCTACTTGACTAGCTTGTTTATCAAAGATGGTTATGTTTCCTAGCCATAGACATGTGTTGTCATTTGATGAACGTGATCACATCATTAGAGAATGATGTGATGGACAAGACCCATCCGTTAGCTTAGCATTATGATCGTTAAGTTTTATTGCTATTGCTTTCTTCATGACTTATACATGTTCCTCTGACTATGAGATTATGCAACTCCCGAATACCGGAGGAACACCTTGTGTGCTATCAAACGTCACAACGTAACTGGATGATTATAAAGATGATCTACAGGTGTCTTTGAAGGTGTTTGTTGGGTTGGCATAGATCAAGATTAGGATTTGTCACTCCGTGTATCGAAGAGGTATCTTTGGGCCCTCTCGGTAATGATCATCACTATAAGCCTTGCAAGCGATGTGACTAATGAGTTAATTGCGGGATGATGCATTACGGAACGAGTAAAGAGACTTGCCGGTAACGAGATTGAACTAGGTATGATGATACCAACGATCGAATCTCGAGCAAGTAACATACCGATGACAAAGGGAACAATGTATGTTGTTATGCGGTTTGAGCGATAAAGATTTTCGTAGAATATGTAGGAGCCAATATGAGCATCTAGGTTCCGCTATTGGTTATTGACCAGAGATGTGTCTCGGTCATGTCTACATAGTTCTCGAACCCGTAGGGTCCGCACGCTTAACGTTCGATGACGATTCGTATTATGAATTTATGTGATTTGATGTACCGAAGGTTGTTCGTAGTCCTGGATGAGATCAAAAACATGAAGAGGAGTCTTGAAATGGTCGAGACATAAAGAATCATTTATTAGACGGCTACATTCGGACACCGGAATGGTTCGAGTCGTTTCGAATAAGTTTCGGAGTACCGGGGGTTACCGGAACCACCCCTGGAAAGTTATTGGGCCTCATGGGCCTAGTGGTGGAAGAGAGGAGGCAGGACAAGGTGTGGCGCGCACCACCCCTAGCCCAAACCGAATTGGACTAGGGCTAAGGGGGTCGGCCCCCCTTTCCTTCTCTTCTGCCTCTCCTTCCCCCCATCTCCTTGTGGAAGTAGGAAGGGGGGGGGGCTGAATCCTACTTGGAGTAGGGCTCCCCCCTTGGGCGCGCCTCCTCCTGGCCGGCCTCCTCCTCCCTCCCTCCTTTATATACATGGGGAGGGGGGCACCCAAAGGCACAACAGACAATCTCTTAGCCGTGTGCGGTGCCCCCCTCCACAGTTTTACACCTCGGTCATATCGTCGTAGTGCATAGGCGAAGCCCTGTGCCGGTAACTTCATCATCACCGTCACCATGCCGTCGTGCTCACGGAACTCTCCCTCGGCCTCAGCTGGATCAAGAGTTCGAGGGACGTCATCGAGCTGAACGTGTGCAGATCATGGAGGTGCCGTGCGTTTGGTACTTGATCGGTTGGATCGCGAAGACGTTCGACTACATCAACCGCGTTACTAAACGCTTCCACTTTCGGTCTACGAGGGTACGTGGACACACTCTCCCTACTAGTTAGAAGTTTCAGAATTTTTTTAACATCGCTAGTTAGAAGTTTCAGAAAAATTTCAGCAAGTGCTGAAATATTTTGGCCGAAATTCAGTGAGGTTGAAATTGTTGGAAATATGCCCTAGAGGCAATAATAAAAGCATTATTATTATATTTCCTTGTTCATGATAATTGTCTTTTATTCATGCTATAACTGTATTATCCGGAAATCGTAATACACGTGTGAATACATAGACCACAATACGTCCCTAGTGAGCCTCTAGTTGACTAGCTCGGTGGTCGACGAGATAGTCATGGTTTCCTCGACTATGGACATCGGATGTCATTGACAACGGGATCACGTCATTAGGAGAATGACGTGATGGACAAGACCCAATCCTAAGCATAGCACAAAGATCGTGTAGTTCGCTTTGCTAGAGCTTTTCCAATGTCAAGTATCTCTTCCTTAGACCGTGAGATCGTGTAACTCCCGGATACCGTAGGAATGCTTTGGGTGTACCAAACGTCACAACGAATCGGGTGACTATAAAGGTGCATTACAGGTATCTCCGAAAGTGTCTGTTGGGTTGACACGGATCGAGACAGGATTTGTCACTCCGTATGACGGAGAGGTATCACCGGCCCACTCGGTAATGCATCATCATAATGAGCTCAAGGTGATCAAGTGTCCGATCACGGGATCATGCATTACTGATGCGAGTAAAGTGACTTGCCGATAACGAGACTAAACGAGGTATTGGGATATCGACGATCGAAGTCTCGGGCAAGTAACATACCGTCGACAAAGGGAATAGCATACGGGGTTGCTTGAACCCTCGACATCGTGGGTTCATCCGATGACAACATCGAGGAGCGTGTGGGAACCAACATGGGTATCCAGATCCCGCTGTTGGTTATTGACCGGAGAGCGTCTCGGTCATGTGCGCATGTCTCCCGAACCCGTAGGGTCTACACACTTAAGGTTCGGTGGCGCTTAGGGTTAATAGGAAGACAAGTATGTGATTACCGAATGTTGTTCGGAGTCCCGGATGAGATCCCGGATGTCACGAGGAGTTCCGGAATGGTCCGGAGGTAAAGATTTATATATGGAAAGTGGTTAAACGGACTCCGGAAAGTTTCGGGGTATGCCGGTAATGTACCGGGGCCACCGGGAGAGTTCCGGAGGTCCACCGGGAGGGGCCACCCCTCCCGGGGGGCCACATGGGCTAAGTGGGAGAGGGAGCCAGCCCCTGGTGGGCTGGGCGCGCCTCCCCACCTAGGCCCAT
Source organism: Aegilops bicornis (assembly GCA_021605145.1). Lineage (NCBI taxonomy): Eukaryota > Viridiplantae > Streptophyta > Magnoliopsida > Poales > Poaceae > Aegilops > Aegilops bicornis. Next base: position 550,748,730 of record CM038675.1, on the reverse strand, counting down.
CGGCTAGGGCATGGGAGGGAAACCCTAAAGGCGCCCCCCTAGCTTGGGGGCAAGCCACCCTCCCTCCTCCCCTTTGGCCGCCGCCCCCATCTAGGGTTTCCCCTAGATGGCCGGCCCCCCTTGCCCTCTCCTCCTATAAATAGAGGGGTGGGGGGGAGGGCTGCACACACCATTGAAGGCGCAGCCCCTCCCCTCCCCAACACCTCTCTTTCTCCACGCGAGCTTGGCGAAGCCCTGCCGGAGAACTGCCGTACCAACTGCACCACGCCGTCGTGCTGCCATTGGAGTTGTCTTCCTCAACCTCTCCTTCATCCTTGCTGGATCAAGACGGAGGAGACGCCATCGTCCCGTACGTGTGTTGAACGCGGAGGTGCTGTCCGTTCATCACTTGGTCATCGGTGATCGGAATCACGTTGGGAACGTCTTCATCATCACCACTCCCTCGAACGCTTCCGTACTCGATCTACAAGTGGTATGTAGATGCAAACTCTCTCTCTTGACTCGTTGCTTAGTAGAACTCATAGATGGATCTTGGTGAAACCGTAGGAAATTTTTTATTTTCTGCAACGTTCCCCAACAGTGGCATCATGAGCTAGGTCTATGCGTAGTTCTCTATTGCATGAGTAGAACACAATTTAGTTGTGGGCGTGGATCTTGTCAATTTACTTGCCGCTACTAGTCTTATCTTGCTTCCGCGGTATTGTGGGATGAAGCGGCCCGGACCAACCTTACACGTACGCTTACGTGAGACCGGTTCCACCGACTAACATGCACTAGTTGCATAAGGTGGCTGGCGGGTGTCTGTCTCTCCTACTTTAGTTGGAGCGGATTCGATGAAAAGGGTCCTTATGAAGGGTAAATAGAAGTTGACAAGATCACGTTGTGGTTATTCGTAGGTAAGAAAACGTTCTTGTTAGAACCCAATTGCATCCACGTAAAAGATGCAACAACAATTAGAGGACGTCTAACTTGTTTTTGCAGCAATTGTCATGTGATGTGATATGGCCAAGTTGTGATGAATGATGAATGACATATTGTGATGTATGAGATCATGTTCTTGTAATAGGAATCACGATTTGCATGTCGATGAGTATGACAACCGGCAGGAGCCATAGGAGTTGTCTTTATTTTGTATGACCTGCGTGTCATTGAAGAACGCCATGTAACTTACTTTACTTTATTGCTAAACGTTAGCCATAGAAGTAGAAGTAGTCGTTGGCGTGACAACTTCATGGAGGCACAATGATGAAGATCATGATGATGGAGATCATGGTGTCATGCCGGTGACAAGATGATCATGGAGCCTCAAGATGGAGATCAATGGAGCTTTATGATATTGGCCATATCATGTCACTACTATATATAATTGCATGTGATGTTTATTATGTTTATACATCTTGTTTACTTAGAACGACGGTAGTAAATAAGATGATCCCTTACAACAATTTCAAGAAGTGTTTCCCTAAGCGTGCACCGTTGCTAAAGTTCGTCGCTTCTAAGCACCACGTGATGATCGGGTGTGATGGATTCTTACGTTCACATACAACGGGTGTAAGACAAATTTACACACGCGAAAACACTTAGGGTTTAGTTGACGAGCCTAGCATGTACAGACATGGCCTCGGAACATGGAGACCGAAAGGTCGAACACGAGTCGTATAGAAGATACGATCAACATGAGAATGTTCACCGATGATGACTAGTCCGTCTCACGTGATGATCGGACACGGCCTAGTCGACTCGGATCGTGTAACACTTAGATGACTAGAGGGATGTCTAATCTGAGTGGGAGTTCATTGAAATAATTTGATTAGATGAACTTAATTATCATGAACTTAGTCTAAAACTTTTGCATAATATGTCTTGTAGATCAAATGGCCAACACTCATGTCAACTTGAACTTCAACGCTCCTAGAGAAAAACCAAGTCGAAAGATGACGGCAGCAACTATACGGACTGGGTCCTAACACGAGGATCATCCTCATAGCTGCCAGAAACAATATGTCCTAGAAGGACCGCTAGGTGACTCTCCGTCCCAGAGAACCAAGACATTATGAATGCTTGGCAAACTCATGGCCGATGATTACTCCCTCGTTCTTGCGGCATGCTTCTGACTTAGAACCGGGGCTCCAAAAAGCGTTTTGAGCATCACGGAGCATATGAGATGTTCAAGGAGCTAAAACTTGTTTTCCAAGCTCACGCCGGGTCGAGAGATATGACATCTCCGACAAGTTCTATAGTTGTAAGATGGAGGAAAACAGTTACATCGGTGAGCATATCTTGAAGATGTCTGGGTTGCACAACCGTATGACCCAGTGAACATTAACCTCCACGATGAGGCGGTCATTGACAGAATCCTCCGATCGCTCCCACCAAGCTACAAGAGCTTTGTGATGAACTACAACATGCAGGGGATGGTAAAGACCATTCTGAAGTGTTCTCTATCTGAAGTCACCGAGGTTGAAATCAAGAAAGAACATCAAGTGTTGATGGTCAATAAGACCACTAAGTTCAAGAAGGGCAAGGGTAAGAAGAACTTCAAGAAGGACGGCAAGGAGGTTGCCGCGCCCGATAAGCAAGTTGCCGGAAGAAGTCAAAGAATGGACCCAAACCCGAGATCGAGTGCTTTTATTGCAAGGGAGGGGTCATTGGAAGCGAATCGCCCCAAATACTTAGCGGACAAGAAGGCCGGCAACACCAAAGGTATATATGATATACATGTAATTGATGTGTACTTTGCCGATTACTCGTAGTAACTCTTGGGTATTTGATACCGGTGCCGTTGCTCATATTTGTAACTCACAGCGGGAGCTGCGGAATAAGCGGAAGCGGCAAAGGACGAGGTGACGATCTTGGCGTCGGGGAATGGTTCCAGAGTCGATGTGATCGCCACGTCGACGCTACCTCTTCATTTACCTACGGGATTAGTTATGAACCTTAATAATTGTTATTTGGTGCCAAGTTTGAGCATGAATATTGTATCCGGATCTCGTTTAATGCGAGATGGCTACTCATTTAAATCCGAGAATAATGGTTGTTCTATTTATATGAGAGATATGTTTTATGGTCATGCTCCGATGGTCAATGGTTTATTCTTAATGAATCTCGAGCGTAGTATTACACATGTTTATAGCGTGAATACCAAAAGATGTAAAGTTGATAAGGATAGTCCCACATATTTGTGGCATTGCCGCCTTGGTCACATTGGTGTCAAACGCATGAAGAAGCTCCATGCTGATGGACTTTTGGAGTCTCTAGATTATGAATCATTTGACACATGCGAACCATGCCTTATGGGCAAGATGACCAAGACTACGTTCTCCGGAACAATGGAGCGAGCAACCAACTTATTGGAAATCATACATACCGATGTGTGCGGTCCAATGAGTGTTTAGGCTTCTTGGAGGATATCGTTATGTTCTCACTCTCACCGATGACTTGAGTAGATATGGGTATGTCTACTTAATGAAACACAAGTCCGAGACCTTTGAAAAGTTCAAGGAATTTCAGAATGAGGTAGAGAATCAACGTGACGAAAAATAAAATTCCTCTGATCAGATCGTGGAGGAGAATATTTAAGTCGCGAATTTGGTACACACTTAAGAAAATGTGGAATCGTTTCACAACTCACGCCGCTGGAACACCTCGGTAACGCGGTGTGTCCGAACATCGTAATCGCACTCTATTGGATATGGTGCGATCTATGATGTCTCTTACCGATTTACCGCTATCATTTTGGGGATACGCTCTAGAGACAGCTACATTCACTTTAAATAGGGCACCGTCTAAGTCCGTTGAGACGACACCGTATGAATTATGGTTTAGAAAGAAACCTAAGCTGTCGTTTCTAAAAGTTTGGGGATGCGATGCTTATGTCAAGAAACTTCAACCTGAAAAGCTCGAACCCAAGTCGGAAAAATGCGTCTTCATAGGATACCCCAAAGAAACCATTGGGTATACCTTCTACTTAAGATCCGAGGGCAAGATTTTTGTTGCCAAGAACGGAACCTTCGGAAAAGAGTTTCTCTCGAAAGAAGTAAGTGGGAGGAAAGTAGAACTTCGATGAAGTACTACCTCTTGAACAGGATAATGGTGCAGCTCGGAAAATGTTCTGTGATGCCTACACCAACCGAAGAGGAAATTCATGATGATGATCAAGATACTTCGGATCAAGTTGCTCTTGAACTCAGAGGTCCACTAGGACACGTTCCGCACTGCAGTGGTACGGCAACCCTGTCCCGGAAATAATGTTGTTAGACAACGGTGAACCTTGAACTATGAAGAAGCGACGGCGGGCCCAGATTCCAACAAATGGCTAGAAGCCATGAAGTCCGAGATAGAATCCATGTATGAAAACAAAGTGTGGACTTTGGTGACTTGCCCGATGATCGGCGGCGATAGAAAACAAATGGATCTTTAAGAAGAAGACGGACGCGATGGTAATGTCACCATCTATAAAGCTCGACTTGTCGCTAAGGGTTATCGGCAAGTTCAAGGGATTGACTACGATGAGACTTTCTCTCCCGTAGCGAAGCTTAAGTCCGTCCGAATCATGTTAGCAATTGCCGCATACTATGATTATGAGATATGGCAGATGGACGTCAAAACAGCGTTCCTTAACGGATATCTTAAGGAAGAGCTGTATATGATGCAGCCGGAAGGTTTTGTCGATCCTAAGAATGCTAACAAAGTATGCAAGCTCCAGCGATTCATTTATGGGCTGGTGCAAGCATCTCGGAGTTGGAACATTCGCTTTGATGAGATGATCAAAGCGTTTGGGTTTATGCAGACTTATGGAGAAGCACGCATTTACAAGAAAGTGAGTGGGAGCTCTGTAGCATTTCTCATATTATATGTAGATGACATACTTTTGATGGGAAATGATATAGAATTCTTGGACAACATTAAGGCCTACTTGAATAAGTGTTTTTCAATGAAGGACCTTGGAAAAGCTGCTTATATATTAGGCATCAAGATCTATAGGGATAGATCGAGACGCCTCATAGGTCTTTCACAAAGCACATACCTTGATAAGATTTTGAAGAAGTTCAAAATGGATCAGTCCAAGAAGGGGTTCTTGCACGTGTTGCAAGGTGTGAGATTGAGCTCAGCTCGATGCCCGACCACGGCAAAAGATAAAGAAGAGATGAGTGTCATCCCCTATGCCTCGACCATAGGATCTATTATGTATGCCATCTTGTGTACTGCACTGATGTAAACCTTGCCGTAAGTTTGGTAGGCGGTACCAAAGTAATCCCGCAAGGAACACCGGACAGCGGTCAAGAATATCCTGAAGTACACGAAAAGGACAAAGGACATGTTTCTCGTTTATGGAGGTGACGAAGAGCTCGTCAGAAGGGTTACGTCGACGCTAGCTTCGACACTGATCTGGATGACTCTAAGTCACAAACCGGATACGTGTATATGTTGAATGGTGGAAGCGATGGTAGTGCGGCTGCAAGCAGAAGCGTCGTGGCGGGATCTACATGTGAAGCGGAGTACATGGCAGCCTCGGAGGCAGCGCATGAAGCAATTTGGGTGAAGGAGTTCATCACCGACCTAGGAGTCATACCCAATGCGTCGGGGCCGATCAAACTCTTCCGTGACAACACCGGAGCTATTGCCCTTGCCAAGGAGCCTGGTTTCACAAGAAGACCAGGCACATCAAGCGCCGCTTCAACTCCATCCGTGAAAATGTTCAAGATGGAGACATAGAAATTTGTAAAGTGCACACGGATCTGAATGTCGCAGATCCGTTGACTAAACCTTTCTCTCATGGGCAAAACATGATCAACACCAGAACTCTATGGGTGTTCGATTCATCACAATGTAAACTAGATTATTGACTCTAGTGCAAGTGGGAGACTGTTGGAAATATGCCCTAGAGGCAATAATAAAAACATTATTATTATATTTCCTTGTTCATGATAATTGTCTTTTATTCATGCTATAAGCGTATTATCCGGAAATCGTAATACGTGTGAATACATAGACCACAATACGTCCCTAGTGAGCCTCTAGTTGACTAGCTCGTTGGTCGACGGATAGTCATGGTTTCGACTATGGACATCGATGTCATTGACAACGGGATCACGTCATTAGGAGAATGACGTGATGGACAAGACCCAATCCTAAGCATAGCACAAAGATCGTGTAGTTCGTTTTGCTAGAGCTTTTCCAATGTCAAGTATCTCTTCCTTAGACCGTGAGATCGTGTAACTCCCGGATACCGTAGGAATGCTTTGGGTGTACCAAACGTCACAACGTAATCGGGTGACTATAAAGGTGCATTACGGTATCTCCGAAAGTGTCTGTTGGGTTGACACGGATCGAGACAGGATTTGTCACTCCGTATGACGGAGAGGTATCACTTGGGCCCACTCGGTAATGCATCATCATAATGAGCTCAAGGTGATCAAGTGTCGATCACGGGATCATGCATTACGGCACGAGTAAAGTGACTTGCCGCTTGAGACTAAACGAGTTATTGGGATACCTACGATCGAGTCTCGGGCAAGTAACATACCGTCAGACAAAGGGAATAGCATACGGGGTTGCTTGAACCCTCGACATCGTGGTTCATCCGATGACAACATCGAGGAGCGTGTGGGAACCAACATGGGTATCCAGATCCCGCTGTTGGTTATTGACCGGAGAGCGTCTCGGTCATGTCTGCATGTCTCCCGAACCCGTAGGGTCTACACACTTAAGGTTCGGTGACGCTAGGGTTAATAGGAAGACAAGTATGTGATTACCGAATGTTGTTCGAGTCCGGATGAGATCCCGGACGTCACGAGGAGTTCCGGAATGGTCGGAGGTAAAGATTTATATATGGAAAGTGGTTAAACGGACTCCGGAAAGTTTCGGGGGTATGCCGGTAATGTACCGGGGCCACCGGGAGAGTTTCGGAGGTCCATCGGGAGGGGCCACCCCTCCCGGGGGGCCACATGGGCTAAGTGGGAGAGGGAGCCAGCCCCTGGTGGGCTGGGCGCACCTCCCCACCTAGGCCCATGCGGCTAGGGCATGGGGAGGGGAAACCCTAAAGGGGGCGCCTAGCTTGGGGGGCAAGCCACCCTCCTCCTCCCTTTGGCGCCCGCCCCATCTAGGGTTTCCCTAGATGGCCGGCCCCTGCCCTCTCCTCCTATAAATAGAGGGTGGGGGGAGGCTGCACACACCATTGAAGGCGCAGCCCTCCCTCCCCAACACCTCTCTTTCTCCACGCGAAGCTTGGCGAAGCCTCACGGGAGAACTGCCGTACCAACTGCACCACGCCGTCGTGCTGCCATTGGAGTTGTCTTCCTCAACCTCTCCTTCATCCTTGCTGGATCAAGACGGAGGAGACACCATCGTCCCGTACGTGTGTTGAACGCGGAGGTGCTGTCCGTTCAGCACTTGGTCATCGGTGATCGGAATCACGTTGGGACCGTCTTCATCATCACCACTCCCTCGAACGCTTCCGTACTCGATCTACAAGTGGTATGTAGATGCAAACTCTCTCTCTTGACTCGTTGCTTAGTAGAACTCATAGATGGATCTTGGTGAAACCGTAGGAAAATTTTTATTTTCTGCAACGTTCCCCAACAGAAATATATTGGCTGAAAGGCAAATATTGCAGTGAGTGCTGAAATGAGTGAAGTTCAGTTATTTCATCGAAATCTCACCGAAGTGAAAACCATGGTGCCGTGCCATCTTGAGCAGCACCAGACATGATTCAGTATTATTAACAAAATTTGGTCTCACATATACGAGGAAAAAAGGTATGAGCATGAGCATGCAAGATCGGATGGGCAATAAAATAGCTTCACAAGAGAGTAAAATACTTCACGTGTGAAGACTCAATCCTAGTTGACTTTAGAACCAGTTTTCATCCTAAAAGAGGTCCAGTGAACTACTTATAACCAATAATAAAAGCGGTCCAGTTCATTTGGCTCATTTTCAAAGAAACAAGAACTATATCTTTTTGATGATCGTGATTCTCAGGAGACCTACGTGTTGTTACGCAACTTACCTTGGTTTTTTTAAACCTTAACTTACCTTTGCTAAACTCTCCACGCCCCCCCCCATATTCAACCAGGTGGGTCCCCTCCCTTGATTTTCTCCAACCAAAGAAATCTATACGTAGATATATGCCCGGGTTGTTATGATCCCTATAAATAGGGATCCTTTGAAACCTCGTAGATCATAGTTCGTCCTTCTGCGCCGCCCAAAGCAGCAAGATAGAAGGACGGAGCAACCCAGGAATCCAGCAAGACCGAACGACGGAGCCAAACATGAATCCTCTAGTAACTCCCCACGATCTGCTGCTGTAGCCGCTGCTATTTTTCGTGCCACGATCTTCCTCCCATGATCTCTTGCTGCAACCCCACTCGTTGTTTGCATATTCATGTAACTCAGCATGTTTTTAAACAAATTAAGTTGGGGGCGTTAGGGGAGGGCGCTAGGATTTGTTTCCTACCAGATTGGCAGTTCATTGATTAATTCGGGCTAAATCTTAGCGTCTGGTCTTGTCGATGCCAATTAGTGCAGCGGGCGCTTGCCTTCTTTTTTCCTTCCGCACGAGTTATGGAAGGCATCGATGGCCCATGTTTTAATTCCATACTACTGACCATGATTAGCGCCTAGAGTTGAGGAGACCATGGTTGGATAGTTTTTTATTTTCCAATCTTTATTTTATTTCAGATAAGTGCCTTGCAATGGAGATTACCTTATATGACCGTTCAAACGTAACCAAGCGGAATCACATGATAGTATTTGCACATACATGGAACTCAGCATGCTTGTACCTCATGCAGTAGCATAGAGCACAATTTTTATGTTGGTATATATAAGCTGTATTCGTCTGTATGAGTGTTTAAATTGTATACCATGCTGAATCTAATCACACTTGCACATCCATTGAACCCAGGATGCTTCTTTGCCGCCATATGAGGAGTTCATAAACGGATTAAACACGCAGCAAAGGATGTACATCCAGTTGATAGGACTGGGTGGACTTCTCAAGACACCTAGCATCAAAATTAGACGTGTACTGTACCTGGCCATCACTAATTCATATGACGTAGAGCAGGATGCCTTTATCATCAATGGGATACCATGTAGGATCACACTAGAAGATGTAGCGCATATAACAGGCATGCCCCGCCATGTGAAGAAGCACGTCCCTTCAAATCTTGATGATAATATGGAGTTGTGGAAGAAACTGAAAGACCGTAATGTCACCAAAATAACTTTCAAAGGATTGCTAGCCAAGATGAAAGTCGACAACACACCAAATTTTGTCAGGCCATTTGTCTTGTACACCATAGGCAAATATGTATGCCGAACAAAAGAGGAGTATGTGGATAACAAATATATTGGGATTGTTAGAAACGTTGAGACAATAAAGGGCACAAATCTAACGCTTGACTATCTTATGGATAGCGTGAAGAATTTTGTAAATGGTGAGGCAATTCTGGAGGGGAATCTACCACTGTTGCAGGTAATTCGTAGTAGTACAATTATCAGTTACCTAACATACATTACATAATGTACGAGAATGTTTGTAAACTGCTTTTGTTGTCATGCAGACATGGTACTACGAGAAGTTCAGAGTGCATCAATTGGACTCTAGCATCTCATATGAATCAAGGTTAAGTCCACTGATCCAGAACTGGAGCGAGGAGAAGGCAAAAAAGGTTGACAATATAATCCAGAATAATTATCTGGGAGTTGGAGAGGTAAAATGTCAGCACATTGCCTGAATTATGTAACATATATATTTTCTAAATCATACTAACGACACTAAACTGCAGTATGTTGAGGACCTGATGAGGCCTTTCATTCCAGCACGAGATGGTATGCTGGCCAAACCGAAGACTGGCGCTCAGGTAAATGAGTTACATCAGGCACAAATATATATTCTAACATTCCAACTAATATGAAGTTATATGATTCTAACTGTTTCAAAGTCTCAGATTAAGGTACTCATCGGACATGTATTGACTGATTTGCAAGAAGTTGCCTCCCTCGTGCGGGAGGCCGGTGCAGAACAAGTCGATAGGATGTGCACCCTTGAAAATAAAATGGATGAGTGCCTTAGGCGTACCCATACAAATGGCAAGCTCATGAAGGACCTCATCAAAGAATTGAACGTAAGCCTAGTCTTATGAGATTAGTATATATAATTGGAAACTTATGTGTACAAGTTTTTTTCTAAATTAGTTTACTATGAAAACACCCCAGACTAACATGTATTTTTTAAAGAAAAAACACGATAGAATATTTCCAGGAGTGGAGGACATACATCTATCTGACCTCGGGGCACCTTCACACCTAATGGAGGCTTCTGTTGAGAATGCTGAGCAGACTTCTGACCAGGGGAAACAAAAGGATGTCACGGAGGTCGCTGCTAAGCACGATTGTAAGCAAAGAATAAAAAATGATGACATGGAGCCCCCCATGAAGAACCTTGATGAAGATTTTGACGTACACATGCATGTTAACTTAATTATGAAATAATCAATGTCGTTTCAGAAATAACATGTGATCTTCCACGTACAGGATGAAGCATTCGAAAGAGCTGCTGTAAAAATCAAACAGGATCTCAGTGGTGTTCATAAGCTTTTGAAAGAGGTGGATGATATCCAGGGAGCTCCTAGTTTTGATAAGCAAATGCATTCCAAAGCCACCACAAGTCTTGAAGATTTCCAGGTGATGCACATTTTACCTATAATTGAGCAAGAATCTGCTAACGGCTAACACACGGTTTATTTCGTATGACAGAATCCGTTCAACAGACGGAGTAACCAGCATTCTGTGAAGGCTACGGGATCGCGAGATCCTGAAGAGCCCCGTGCCTTCACAGATGATGACAGCCATGATGAATCCTTTCGAAAGCAGCAACAAGTAAGTGTGGTTGAATCGACGCCACCAAATCATGGGGGTGAAAAAAAGGGTGGTATTGCAATTATTTAAGAATGACGAGTATGCTTCGTACGATATTGAGAAAAAAAAGGAAAAAACAAGACTCCATCAGAGTGTACAAATGATTCGGAGGACACGAACAATAAAAAAAGGAAAATCGGCTCTAGCAACTTAAAAAAGAGGTCAGAAGTTCCTGAAACCTAGAGGGACCAGCTAGACGTGGTTCGACAGGATTTCGTGGCATCACTGATCAACACTACAAATCGTGAAAAACAAATGGTCTTAGTTGATGACATTGCCGTGCTATCAAAGCATTTGCAATGCCTCACCCATAAAGATGAAAATGAAGATGGCGTATAGTTGGGTGATGAAGTAAGATAGTATTTCACAATTAGTTTATGAAGTTTCATTTTTCTATAATACAATTAACTTGATTATTGTTGTAGGTGGTTGATGCTGCGACCCAGCTCATGCGTCATGATGAACCAATTGACACAAGGGACGCCCAACTGGTTTACAATGAGAGGGTGGCCGGCGTCGCTAAGCTCGAAAGAGATGGTAGGATAGAGGAGTGCTACGAGGATGCTTTGGCAGGCATTCCTGGAACAACACAAGGCACCACCTACCTGAAACATGATATGGTATTTTAACCTGACGTAGAACAGATTTTTTTTATTACTATGCACGTTGATCTAATTATCTGTGCACTCCAGATTTTCCTACCTACGAACAGTTTAAACGTCCACTGGTTCCTTGTGGTCATAAACCCCAGAAAGAAGGAGATTCAGGTTCTTAATTCACTTTTCCACTGGGATATAACATCGTATGTAAGTATTAGTCATAGGCAACTTCTCATCCCATTGGGCTTGCAGGTACGTGGGATGGAAGCACATCTGAGAGCAGCGATGCGAGTCAATGGGATAGAAAGCAATGCATGGGAAGACATTAACGTGACGCAACCAGTACGGAATATTAATGTGCCAAAATTCGATGAGACGTCAATCAACAATATTAGCTTTTGTTTTTGTTTTAGATTATTAATATCTAAAATGCTGATCTAACAACATAAAATGTTGCAGTTCTTGTTGTGCACTGTACATGCTGAAGAACATCGAATTATTTACAGGAGTAAAACTGAGGTTGCAATATGACGAAGTACGTAGAGTAACAACTAAAATTCTGTCATTTTCTGAAACGTATGGAACGATACTAACATATCCTCGCATGCAGGCCTACATCCACAAATTCAGAAGAGAGCTACCTGTTGTGCTTGTCGATTCACCCTACAACAAAATGAAATACAGGAATAGGTTCAAGCAGTACCATGCTAGGCTATCGGATGCAGCTGCGGTTGAAGACGACGAGGATGCAAGCAGTTAGTACAACATTGTGGTTTATTCTTACATGTGGAGTGTACACTTGGCCATAAAGCGATATAGTAGGGTGTGGTTGGGTTTTAGTCCCGAAGAAGGTTTCCTAGCCGTGTCTTAGTCATTTGCGGATGAGTCAAGTTGTGAAACTTCAATAATATTGGTTACAATACTTTGCTTGAAATAAATTTGGTCTCTACGGGATCTCGTAGAAATCTATATTTTTTTTACAACCATGTGACAGTAATAGTGCACGGGCAACCCTAGAAGAATAATAGATTATGACATGTTTATTTTCATACGAGAGAAAACGAGCATGAGCATAGCCTCACAACAGAAGAAGAAATACTGCATGAATCAACACACAATCCCAGAAAACGGCACAGTCAATGTCTCATAGGCAGGCCGCACAACCAATAAAAAGAGAGAATCGGGATAACCAGAGTAAAGCACGTACCATAGGGGGCCTCTGCAGGTGCTGCAACGACCATGGTGTGGCATGGTAGTACGTGCGCTGAATTGAAGGGATCACCTTCAGGAGCACAGTGGGGTGGCCATGGTACATCCATCCTGCCTCAGGGAATCACATAGCATGTTCTGTCATAGCCATGCAAAACAGAGGGAAGATTACTACTTGTACTAACCTTCTCAAGTGTGTGCATGTAACAAATGTTGGACATAACTAAACACGAAAGAATGAAATGCAACATATGGAAGAATCGAATGCTCATTCCTTCCTCTCTGCTTTTTGCGAGGATCATTACTCTCGGCGTAACAAGGCTAAAACATCATAATAAGAATTAACACCAATGTTCAAACAGTGGATATCCCATGTGAATCTAATTTTTTTATAAAGCACATGCCAAGTCTGTTGATCCCAGTCCAGCAATTGCACAAGAAGAAGCGAGCATCATACATATTGAGCAACATAAGCTATGAATTGTTTATAGTACATTCCAAAATTAACATATTATCATCTCTATTGATCTCCAAACCTCACCTATCGGCCGGCTTCATCTAGTCCCGCAGAACATAATCCATACCCAACCACATTGCCTTCGGACGAGATGCATGGCCAGATCAAAGCTGTGGCCATAGCAGAGCGGCGTAGAGGACGCAAACAACCAATTGGGGTGTGGGAAAGAGGTTGCCTATAACCTTGTGGCTGTAGGCACCCGCATGGAGGACTGGGAGGTGGGATAGCGCCGAATCTTCGCCGGCGGCCGCGGCGGAGAGGGAAGTGCGCCTCCTCTCGTGTTCTTCGTTGAAAAGGTTGTTCTGAGATTGCGAGGGAATTGGGGTGGAGGGAGGGAGGGGCCGCGACGCGCGGCTAGATCCTATCGGCGAGGATTAAGAGTCATTTTACCCTAGCGGCGGCGAGGAATAAAACCCTAGCGGCGGCGAGGAATAAACCCTACTGAACGGGATAAAAATCGAACCGAAAATAGCCCTGAAATTTGTACCGAGAATACCTTTGAAATATTTGTGAGGGAAAATCTGATCAGTTTGAAATATTTTTTCTCCCGAAAATGCCCCTCGGAGTCTGATATAATACACGTGACATCAGCGTATTGCATCGGATCTGGACCATCGAATTCGCTCTGACGGACGGTCCATATCCTCCGGATGCACTGTAAAATGACCCTTATTAATTATTACATTGTGTGTGATTTTATGGGACGGCAAGAGTAGTTTTCTTAGCTTTGCAAATGTACCAGATTGATTAACTACAAACTAGGAATGTTTCAGCATAAGCAGCAGCCCTGCTGCTACTACTCATTCGCTCGGTCGTCAGATGGCGCGAGAAACTGATCGATCTGTGAAGGAGTCAGGCAGGCAGATCGAGGAGCTCATGCACATCCGTACGACTCAACAACACCTTTACGTCCCTCCACTCTCCTTGACCGCGTCTTCTATACCTCTGAATACCGGCCGGCTACCACCTCTTGACTCTCTCTCGCGCGCTCGCTAGAGCTCATGGCTGTGTTAAGTGTTATGTGTTATTGTCAAGCACTTATTACTCGAGCTAACCTATACGTTAGTTACTATTTGTCGTTTAGGTTTAACTCGTAACCATCACATCACATATCAGAAAGGTCGTTCCGATGAATTGGTCCAAATCTCTCCGTAGACAACGGTGAAATGATAATACAAAAACCTGCCCTTTATGTTGCGTTGCTAATATACTACTACTATCACAGTTAGCCAATAGTTCTAGCTAGTACTAGCAGCTGGTAAAGGAGGGTTGACACTATCAAAACATCCCAAAGTCGGGGTCTTGAAATGCAGTCCAACCCCCTACCGTAGACATATATGTGGTCAAGACAACTAGACAAGACTGGCTCAAGTCAGAATCTGCGCAGGTAGATCCATCGATGCATATTCCAGCAGATACATTTAATCTAGCTAGCTACATGCATGGGCCCGTTCCTCGACCTCTGCACTTTCATAATCCTGCAACAACACACCTTCGAATCAAAAATTCCTAGCTAGCTAGGTTACAAAATACCGAGAGTATCTGCAATAAGTTAACTCTTAGTTTAGCTAAATGAGATTTGCACCTCACCAACCGCCACTGATAAAACACTATAATAATCAACCGTTGTTTAAGTCCATGCCCGACTAATCCTGGAAAATACGGATTAAATATTAATGAACCGTGGAAGCTTCTTCTGTTCTTGGAGCTAGAGAACGACAGAGCAACCAGCCTCAATATACGTACACATCGAGAGACATGAATATATCTGACCCGGTTCTTCGGTCGTCAGTGCCAGTCAAATCTCAGATAGACAAGAAACAGAGGGGGATTGCACCGCAGCAATCCGGAATTTGGCGCCTTCCCATGCATGCGTGCGTCACGTCCGTCACCTTTTGGCTGCCTTGCTTGGACGTGTTCAAACTTCAAAGTTAGCTAGCGAGAGGCGAAAAAAAGGCTTCTTTATATGATATTGCAATCGAGTGCTTTCTTGACCTATTACACGCCCATAATTCGCAGTATCAAATCCTAATGAATCCTACTTTTTTAGTAGTTTTTTCGTCTCCCTGCTCCCAGTCCATCCCGAACTTGGTCGCCGTCGTGGCTGATCTCTTTTCAGCTGCCACCTCTATATATACATGGCTCCACTAGAGAGGAGAGGAGACACGCACGTACTACTGCTGCTCAACTTTGACACTTGAAGAACGTTTCTCACTGACGCATCGGTCGATCCATCTCTGCTTTCGGTTCAACGCCAGCCGGCGACGTCGACCAGTTATCTATCTAGCTAGCGAGCTCGTGGCATCGATCGATCGATCGAACATGGAGGAGTACTCAGCGTCCTCCTCCCAGCGCGGTGGCGGTGGCGGCCGCGGGGAGCTCCAGGGCTCGCGCCCGGCGCCGCTCAGGGTCCACAAGGACTCGCACAAGATCAAGAAGCCGCCCGCCTCGCAGGTGCGGCAGCCGGTCATCATCTACACGGTGTCGCCCAAGGTCGTGCACGCCAACCCCGGCGAGTTCATGTCCGTCGTGCAGCGCCTCACCGGCGCCTCCTCGTCATCCTCCTCACTCCCGCCGCCGCCACAGCCGTCGCTCCCGTTCCCGTTCTTCCCCCAGCAGTCCTCGTCCTCCATGCTCCCGCCGGCGTTACCGCAAACGCTGCCGTTCCCGTTCCAGCTCCAAGCATCTGGGCCGCAGGCGCACGAGGGCGCGCTGCTGCAGCATCAGCACTCGCCTGCCGCGCGCCTCGCCGCCATCGAGCAGGCGTCGGCGCCGGCCGGACGGAGCACCGGTGTTCATCGTGGAGGGCTCCCGCCGCTGCCGGGCATCCTATCTCCGGTTCCGGGATCTCTCCCGGCGATCCCGCCGGGCTTCTTCTCTCCGCCGCCCGGCGGGGCTGGCGGTGGCATCAACCTGTTCGGCGAGCTGATCAGCCCGGCATTCCATGGCCACGGCGCGTTAACCGGCACCACCGCCGGTGCAAGTCCTACACCAATGTCGTTACAGTATTTCCCAGCTGCAGCTGCGCCGTCGCCGTCGACCCCCTACTATTGGGATCTCTTCAACAACCACCCAAACCACCTATAAATGCATCTGCAAGACTGCGTGTGGTCAGCTAGTTACACGCGTGGCTACTACTCCATATAGTGCGTATATGATCGATTGATTTCCATTTCCATGCATATGCGTCACCGTCTGACAGAATTAGTAGTTTTTTGGGGGAGAGAAACATGATTAGTAGCTATCTTATACATTTGGCATTGATGAGATGTGATAGGAGCGAAGACATTAAGAGCAAGTTAGATCGATAGATAGGCTAAGTCAGCTGGTACTGCTCATTACCCGCATGCTAGCTGCAACGAAGCTTCATCCAAGCTAGCAAGCTCATGTCTGCTACCTTAGTCAGCTGGTATATGTTGGCGCCCCAACTTTGGAGGTGATCCATGATAGAGAACTAGATAGAGATCATATGGAAGACTCTCAACTGATTTATTCATTATTTCTTATACATAATTAAAGACAGACATACAATGCTCAGTGCTAGTATGCCATTCATTTGTAACAGAAATGAGTTTGGTTTTCTATAATTAATAATCGTCGTGGTTTTCATAAAGTAATTACCTCATGTTTAGGCGTGCATGATCACGATTGATATATTCCTAGAGCATCTCTAGTCGATCACCATATAATTTAGCCCCTTACATCTTAACTCATTATATTTGATCAGCTAAAAAATGGTTCTTAGCCGAACCCCTAAAACTTAACTCCCTAAAAGAAACCTTCGCCAATTCTTCTTAGCTTTTGTATACACACTAAATTTTAACTACATATTTGCACACATATTAAATTAGAATTTAATAATCAAAGTTCACACAATTCACAAATATTATAATTAATTTTAAGTTCACAAATCAAATTATTATTCAAATTCAAACACTCGAAAGGGTCCAAATGAAGTAAAGAGCATGATCACTACTGGAATTTTCATGTACGCCGGGTGTAATGCTTTTCGCCGAGTGCTAAACCACGGACACTCGGCAAAGCAAGATTTGCCGAGTGTCACTCTCAGCAAACCCACAGTCACGGCAAACTGACAACTTTGCCGTCACTGCCTCACGACAAATAGGCACCACGGCAAAGTTGCAGACGCCGAGAGCCGCTCACGGCAAAGAGGAGCCACGTGGCATGCCCGTCCGCAACAGACGGCTCCGTCAGTTACTGCATGTGCGATCCAATCAAGGAGGTAGTACTTCTGCCTAAGTTCCTCTGGATCCTACTCGTCGGGATTACCGTCGTACTTTGCCGAGCGTCACCCTCGGCAAACCATATGCAACATCTTTTTTTTTGTGTGTGTTCTTTCTAACTGACATGTGATCCCACTGGTCACATTTATTAGTAAAAGTTTTAAATAACTTGCTAAATATTTTTGAAAAAAATGACGATATCTTTGCCGAGAGCTTCTCTCGGCAATCCTTCTGACCAGTACGACAGCGTGGCCCACATGGGGGCTGACACTTTACATAGCTTTGCCGAGAGCTAGGCTCGGCAATGCTCGCTTCTTTCTCGAGAGCTGCTCTCGGAAAAGTTGTGGCACTACAATAGTGTCCCAGACGACCATGTTTCTGAGAGGCGCTCTCGGTAGTATATCCTTTTCCGAGTGTTGCTCTCGGAAATCTTTCCCATCCATTCTGCTGTGAAGCTATTTCTTTTCTGATCCCTGCAGATAAAAACAACTGCAGTGCAATTTGATCATATATATAGGCATAATTTTATCTAGTCCACACATATATAGGCATAATTTGATCATATATAGGCATAATTTGATCTAGTCGGCATAATTAGGGATAGTCCACATATTGTCACACACAAGTCGAATGTATTATCCTAGTAGACGTCACACACAAGTCGCAAATTCATACATATTGTCACTACCTGCAAAACACGTGCACGTCACAATAGAAGTACACTTGTTCATATATAGATCATCTTGAGGAGGAGAGGCCATCGGGTTAACATTCCGGAGGAGGAGGAGGAGGGGCATCACTTGCACTGCTTCGAGATTGCATAAGAACCTATAAGATGAGAGTCACGTGAGGGTGGTTCGTCCATATGTAATGAATCTTCTACTCTAGTTTAGATAATGTTCTACCTGTAGTTGATCCTCAAGCAGCTTCAACCTCTTGTTCGTGTCTTCCCGTTCCTTTTCTCCGGACTCCTGCTTAGCCTGCCGCCTTTGCTCCTCTTCAACAGCCCGCTACGCCATTAAATCTTGTAACATGGCATTAGGCTCATATAGGTTGGAACGGTGCTATTTCGAGGCATGGACATAAATGAAAGGTTAGGATGCTAACCTTGAGATGCGCTATCTCACGTGATGCGGCGGTTGGGCGACTCCGTATGGACGGAGTTGAGCTGGTGCTCGACGCGCGTATCTCGTGCAGCTTGCGATGCGAGGAGGTGGCGATCGCCCCGTTGCAAAGGAGGTGGCGGCCATGGCCCTTCCCCTCGCCAGCAATAATGAGAAGCTCAGGATCAAGGGGCTTGGACGTAGGTTCGGCTTCCAACCCGTGCACCTCCTGGAAGACCTCTTTGAAGGTTCCCCACTTCTCCTCTGCCGACTCTGTAACACCCCGGATGTAACTTTCCATATTTGTAACTCCAACTCTTGCCATTTTCGGCATTGTGATATGATATTCCCTCCATGGTTGGGTTTTTTCTTCATTTTTGCATTTTGTCCATGTCATGCATTTTATATCATGTCATCATGTGCATCGCATTTGCATACGTGTTCGTCTCATGATTCCGAGCATTTTTCCCGTTGTCCGTTTTGCAATCCGGCACTCCTATGTCCCCCGGCGTCCCCTTTTACGTTTTTCCGTGAGTAGGTACTAAACTTTCTCGGAATGGACCGAGGTTTGTCAAGTGGCCTTGGTATACCACCGGTAGACCACCTGTCAAGTTTCGGGTCATTTGAAGCTCGTTTGGTACTCCAACGGTTAACCGCACTCATAAAAAGCCTCTTTTAAGTTGCAGCCCAACACCCTTTCAAAACAGCCCAATAACCCATCTAAATCACTTCCATGCTCTCCGTCGTTCGATCACGATCGTGTAGGCGAAAACTACACCTCATTTGGACTCTCCTAGCTCCCTCTATGTCTATTTATACAACCCCCATTCCAAATCACGGTACAAACCCTAGCCTTCCCCTACCTCGCGCCCGGACAAAAATACCGTGCCGCCCGGACGTATCCGCCCGTCAGCGCCGCCGCCCGCTTCAATCGCGCGCCACGTGAGCACGCCGCCGCCCAGCGCGCCGCCCGGCAGCCATGACCCTCCCGGCTTGGCCGCGCTCCGCCGCGATCCTCCTTGCGACCGGCCCTCGCCGCCGCCGCCATCGGCCCTCGCCGCCGCCCGACCGGCCCTCGCCATCCCAGCCTCCGCGCCCGCCGCGCCTCACGCCCATTGCGCCCGGTTCGCCAGCCAGCCGCTCGGCCGGCGCCGGCCACGCCGCCCGGACCTCGCCGGCCGGCCCCGTCGGCCCCCGGCCTCCCCTCTCCTCAGGCGGGCTGCTCCGGCCACCGCCGCCCTCGATCTGGTCGGATCTGAGATCCAAGTCCCGAGGGTTGACTTTCTTCCCCCCCAAAATTCCGTCTAAGTTTTTATTCCCTTGTTTAATTTGTGGCAATTTCAACGCATCATAACTTTGCACTTGTAGCTCCGTTTCGTGCGTGTAATATGTCAAAATGTTCGCCTCGATGAGTAGATCATTTCATATCATTGCATTATTTTCATTTGAACTCATCTTGATGCCCGAAATACTGTTGGAAGAGGGCTGTGTGATGTTAGTTTCTGTTTCTTAACAGAACATGCACTTTTGTCATTTTTTCCATGATTGATGTGTGCACCCTATGATCTTGAGTCCTACATGTGTTTTGTAATATGCCATGCCATCTTTCCAGGGGTGTATGCCATGTATTTTTGTGATCTATGTAGTGACTAGCACAAGCATGCAAACTAGGCTTCATGATGTTGCTGATTTCAACCCCTGTTTAGCTGATATTTTGATGCCATGTTAACTTGATGCTACCGAGAGATCCATGCATATTTTGAGATACTTCAGTAAGGATGTTTTTAACATATGGTTATTATCTAGGCAAACATGCCTTTGTTTGCAATTATGTAGTGCATAGCTTGAGTCAATCGAGCTCTACTTTTGCTATAAAATGTTTCCTGGCAGATTGTTTACATGTTATTCAATTTTGCCAAGGTTGTTGTGGTTGATCCGTGTATGCTATGATATTGTTCTTGCCATGTATATCTTCTATGTCATGTCTTCTTGATGTAGGTATACTTAGTTTATCATGAGATGCTCTGTGGTGAGTGCATCGAGCTCTTAAACATGCCTACTTGTTATCTGTTTTTGTCATGCCCTGTTGCTGAATCTGTTAACGAAACTTGCTATATTGACATGGATGTTACTATATTTTCTGATCCTTTTTGGATTATGGTCAGTAAGGTACTTTCGTTCTATGCTTTGAGTAGATTCATGCCATGCCATGTTGTGCTATTATAAGTTCCTGTAGCATGTAGTTTTCTTGCTCTGAACATTGCTACCTGATGCTGTTTTTGCCATGTTCAGTAATTTCACCAAGTCTGTGAAACTGATATATTTTGCACTTTTGCCATGCTTGTTTGGACCTGTTATGATGTGATTTAGCCGTAGCTCAGTGTTCATCTTTTGTCAAGCATCTTGAGTAGATCACTGCCATATGCTTCTCTGGTACGTTTGGATGCAGTAGCTTAATTTCTTGTTGCTTGCTAAGTGGTATCATGCTGTTAATGGCAGATTTGTGCCATTCTTGTTTTGCTTGTCATTTGCAAACCGTGCATCCGATTCCGGTGATCTTTATATCGATTTCAACCGAAATCATCTCATCTTTCCAGAGGCATACTTGGTTTGCCAAGTTGATGCCTGGTTCATCATTTTCCTTCCGGAGCACGCATACGCATTGCATATCACATCTCGCATATCATGTCATGTTTTGCATCATGTTGCTTGTGCATTGCACCGTGATTTATTGTGGTTCCTTTGTTTGTGTTCTTGCTTTGGGTAGATCCGGAGACGCAGTGCGTAAACGAGGAACCTGTTGAGAACGCTTACGAGGATCAAGCTTTCGACAACTCGAGAACTTTGCAGCAAGATGACCATACCCTCGAAATCACTTCTATCTTTGCTATGCTAGATGCTCGCTCTTTTGCTATGCCTATGCTACGATGCCTATCACTTGCTTATCATGCCACCCATATTGCCATGTCAAACCTCTAACCATCCTTTCCTAGCAAACCGTTGATTGGCTATGTTAGCGCTTTGCTCGGCCTCTCTTATAGCGTTGCTAGTTGCAGGTGAAGATGAAGTTTGTTCCTTGTTGGAACATGGAGATGTTGTTCATTATTGGAACATGTTTACTTGTTGGGGATATCACAATATATCTGCTATAATTAATGCATCTATATACTTGGTAAAGGGTGGGAGACTCGGCCTTATGCCTGGTGTTTTGTTCCACTCTTGCCGCCCTAGTTTCCGTCATACCGGTGTTATGTTCCTTGATTTCGCGTTCCTTACACGGTTGGGTGATTTATGGGACCCCTTGACAGTTCGCTTTGAATAAGACTCCTCCGCAAGGCCCAACTTTGGTTTTACCATTTGCCACCTAAGCCTTTTCCCCGGGTTTTCGCGAGCCCGAGGGTCATCTTTATTTTAACGCCCCGGACGGTGCTCCTTCGAGTGCTGGCCCGAACCGGCAGACTGCGGGGCCACCACGGGCAACTCGAGGGCTGGTTTTACTCAGAGGCTGACCTATCCGGATGTGCCACGAGAACGAGATATGTGCAGCTCCTATCGGGATTTGTCGGCACAATCGGGCGGCTTTGCTGGTCTTGTTTTATTCTTTGTCGAAATGTCTTGTAGTCCGGGATTCCGAGATCGATCGGGTCTTCGGTAGAAGGAATATCCTTCATTGACCGTGAGAGCTTATAATGGGCTAAGTTGGGACACCCCTGCAGGGTATTATCTTTGAAAGCCGTGCCCACGGTTATGAGGCAGATGGGAATTTGTTAATGTCCGGTTGTAACCCGAAGTTGACTTTAATTAAAATACACATCAAGCGCGTGTGTAACCGTGATGGTCTCTTCTCGGCGGAGTCCGGGAAGTGAACACGGTGTTGGAGTTATGTTTGACGTAAGTAGTTCAGGATCACTTATTGATTGCTACTAGCTTCACGACCGTGCTTTGCTCCTCTTCTCGCTCTCTTTTGCGAATGTAGCCACCATATATGCTAGTCGCTGTCGCAGCTCCACCTTACAACTCTGTCCTTCCTATAAGCTTAAATAGTCTTGATCTCATGGTGTGAGATTGTCGAGTCCCTTTGACTCACAGATTCTACCAAAACAGTTGCGGTGCCGACGATGCGGTGTAGGTGGCGAACCGAACTCAAGTGGGAGTTCGACGAGGAACGTGGTCTTTACTATGTGTATTTTCATGATGATCAGTAGTGGAGCCAATTTGGGACGATCAGGGATATGTGTAGCATTTGGGGTATCTTCTTTTATTTTGGTACCGTAGTCGGACCTTGAGTGTATTCTGGATGATGGATGTTTATTTATGTATTGTGTGAAGTGGCGATTGTAAGCCAACTATGTATCTCTTTCCCTTATGTATTACATGGGTTGTGTGAAGATTACCTCACTTGCGACATTGCTTTCAATGCGGTTATGCCTCTAAGTCGTGCTTGACACATGGGAGATATAGCCGCATCGAGGCGTTCTAAGTTGGTAATCGAGCCTTCCCGACTTAGGAGCCCCCTACTTGATTGTTTCTTTGGCGTTGTTGAGTCTAGAGCGAAAAATGTTTTGAGTCTTAGGATTATATATATCGGAGAGTAGGATTCTTTTTACTCCCCGGTCCTTAAATCGCTCTGGTGAGGTCTCTGACGTAGAAGTTTTGACTCTCCTCTTCTAAAATTTCACTAATTTTTTTTTTAGGATCACGCGGGTATCTTGGGATCGTTCCGATGGTTTTGTGGCGAGAACATTGTTCTTGGTGCCTCCCGACATTTAGGGGTTGTGGCGGTGTCGGGAGTTGAGCTCCGAGGTGTTGTCGTCACAATTTTATCGTTGCAGTTCTGGAATACCCGAGTTTTGCCGACATCGAAATCTCTTTTGTGCAGTTGTTGGTGAGATAACCCCGATAACCCAGTACTGGGGCGAGCTCGGGAGTATTGCGTTGACTCGTATTACGGATGTTTTTCGTAGGTCGAGGTACACGTTTTCCGAATGTTTATTGTTTATGTGTTGAGTGATGGATACATGTTGATCTAGGTATTGTTAGTTTGGGTGATATATTTTGTGTCCCTGTATCCCCAACACCAGATTGCATAACCGAGAAAGTTTCGGGAGTTTATAGGTGGGAATTCTAGTAGCTTATAGGATATCTTTACGGCGGATGTATGATTTGAGATTGGGGTCCAACGTTTAGTGGTCCGCCCATCCACGGTCGATTCTGATGGTCGCGAGGCGTCTTAAAGAATCCTTGGCTATGCTGATTCGTGGTCGTCTTGTTTGTCATTCGTGACGTCCGCTGTACGTCGTGCCCGTGTGGGCCCCACCACGAACACTTTGGGCGAAATCTCTATCATGTGTTTGTTCCGGCTTATTCTAGGAGCCAATCTTTTGTTTTCAGTTGTGATATTCGAATTGTTTCAAAGGCAGATGGTGTTTCCATATCTTTATCTAAGTGGCTTCTCACCTTACTGGACATGTGATGTTAGCTTTTGGAATTCATTCGTTCATCCTTGTTCGAATGTTTATTGTGAAGACTATATGTTGCAATTTCTATCCATTGATTCAACTTGTCTATCTGTCTATCAAGTGCTAACGGATGTCACCCTCTTCAGGATGGCTCCACCAACGCGTCTGAATCCGGATCGCAATGATGAGAGTCAGTCGAACCCTCCACCTCCACCTCCGCCTCCGGAGGCATGGCAAGCTATCATGGCAGCCACCAATGCCAATGCTCAGATGATTTTGCAGCTCTTGCAAGAGCGTACTCAAGGGCAAGGAAATCAAGGCAATCAAGGTCAAGGCAACAACCAGCCGCACTTTGCTACCCTCAACCAGTTCCTCGCTAATCAGCCGAAGTCTTTCAGTTTCTGTGTCGAGGCCACAGACGCCGACGATTGGCTTGTGGACATCTGCAAACATTTTGAATGTAGCAATGTCGACACGAGGACTTTGTCAAGTTTGCTTCGTTTCAACTCAAGGACCAAGCTGCTGAGTGGTTCCACCAATCTGAAGATTCGAGAGGAGGTCGTGTCATTACACAGGATGAGTTCCGCCGAGACTTGAGCTCACCACATTCCGAAAAGTGTTGTTGAGAGCAAGCGTGAGGAGTTCCGCAATCTCAAGCAAGGCAACATGTGCGTGTATCAATACAATATCCAGTTCGAGAAACTTCGCTCGCTTTGCTAAGCGAGGCGTCCTGATGAAAAGAGTATGATCTATCAATTCAGAGGTGGTCTCGGAGAAGATCTGCAATTAGATCTTGTGCTTTTGAGCCAGATAAGTATGATGAATTCTACAACATGGCACTTTGAAGCAAGAAGCTGCCCAGCTCAAATGTGAGGCTTCTAAGAAGAGAATCAGGGATGCGATTAGGTCTTCTTCTTCCTCTCAAGTGGCAGCTAAGCGGCAGAAGTTCTACCTTCCTCCTCCTCCGTTAAAATCGGCCTTATCGGCGAGAAGAACTCGGTGGTCGTGGATCTTCCCACCCGCCCAACCTGTGCTTTCGTAACAAGTCTAATTCTCAAGCTCCAAGGTCAAATGCTCCTTATCACCGTCCGCTCGTGAGGTGACTTGCAACAAATGTCGGCAGAAAGGTCACTATGCGAACAAATGCTTCAACCAGGCGCCTTCCGCCTCCTCCTCTGTGAAATCTTCCGGCGGTGCACGTGGTCAAGCATAATCCGAAGCATGCCAAGGTGAATATGATGAATGCAGCTCAAGCGGAGGAATCTCTTGATGTGATAATGGGTAATCTCTCGATTAATGATATTCCTGCAAAAGTCTTATTTGATCTTTGGTGCATCGCATTGTTTCATGTCAAGACCGTTTTTTGCCAAGCATGATTTCACTTCAGAATTTTTGGATAGACCTCTAGCAATTGTTTCCCCGGGCAAGCACATGAGTTCTAGTTTGTTGGTTCCGAATGTCGGTATCAAGATGGGCGATTATAGATTTCTGGCTAAACCAATTGTTCTTGGTGACTCGGATATTGATCTTATTCTTGGGATGGGTGGCTTTCTCAGCACAAAGCTCAGCTTGATTGTGCTGCCAGGGAAATTCAATTGACTCACTCCTCTAATGATGTGATCATCTATGCCGCTCGTGATGAAACCATTCGGTTGTTTTCTCACAATGAGAAGGGCGAATTGGATGCGATCTCTCAGATTCCGGTCGTTTGTGAGTACCAAGATGTCTTTCGGAAGAGCTTCCGGGAATGCCTCCTCATCGGCCCGATTGAGTTCGTTATCGATCTTGAGCACGGCATCGAACCCATTTGCAAGCGTCCATACAAGCTTGGACCTAATGAGCTGAAGGAATTGAAGAAGCAGCTCGATGAACAAGAGCGTCTGGGTTTGATCGGACCGAGTTCATCTCCTTGGGGTTGTGGTGTTCTTTTTGTCCAGAAGAAGGATGGCACGGACCGACTTTGCGTCGATTACCGTCCATTGAATAAGAAGACTATCAAGAACAAGTATCCACTTCCCGACATCAATGAGCTTTTCGAGCAACTCAAAGGTGCTAAAGTGTTCTCCAAGCTTGACCTTCGTATGGGTTATCATCAGATTCGCATTCGTGAACAAGATATTCCCAAGGCGACATTGAGAACAAGCTTTGGTTCTTATGAATATATTGTCATGTCTTTCGGCCTTGTCAATGCTACTCCAACTTTCTCTGGAATGATGAACTTCATTTTCAATCCCTACACCAATGAATTCGTCTTGGTCTATCTTGATGATATTTTGGTCTTCTCCAAGAATAAGAAGGATCATGCCAAACATTTGCGATTGGTGCTAGACAAGCTCAGAGAGCATAAATTCTATGAAGTTTTCCAAATGTGAATTTTGGCTTGATGAAGTTCTTTACCTTGGTCATATCATCTCCGCCAAGGGCATCGCTATTAACCCGAGAAGGTGTCCGCATGATTGTGAATTGGGAACCTCCTCGAGAATGTCAAGCAGCTCCCATTTTCTTGGTCTCACAAGCTATTGCGAAGATTCGTTGAGAACTTCTCCAAGATTGCAAAGCCTCTTTCCAACCTTCTCCGGAAGCATGTGAAGTATGTACGGTCTCCACGAGTGTGACGTTGCTTTCAATACTCTCAAAGAGAAACTCGTCACAGCTCCTGTCTTGACTCCTCCTGATGAATCCAAGCCATTCGAAGTTTTCTGTGATGCTTCTCTTCAAGGTCTCGGTGCGGTGTTAATGCAAGAGAAGAGGGTTGTGGCTTATACCTCTCGCCAGTTGAAGCCCAACGAAAAGAACTACCCCACTCACGATCTTGAGTTGGCGGCAGTTGTCCATGCATTGATAACATGGAGACATCTCTTGTTGTGAAGGAAAGTGGACATTTTCACCGATCACAAGAGCCTCAAGTATATCTTCACTCAACCCAACCTCAACCTCAGGAAAACTCGGTGGGTCGAAATGATTCAAGAGTACAACCCAAGTATTGAATATACTCCGGGCAAGGCCAATGTCATTGCAGATGCTTTGAGCAGGAAGGCTTATCGCAGCAGTCTAATTCTCAAGCCCTTCCAACCGGATCTATGTGAAGCTTTCCATGGCTGAATCTTCAAGTTGTTCCTCAAGGCTTTCTTGCCAACCTCATAGTCTCTCCTACTTTGGAAGATCAGATTCGTGAGGCTCAACTTACGGATACCATGGTGAAAAAGGTGAAGCGTGGTATCGACAAGGGCATTTCAAGTACAAGTGCTTCCACGTTGATGACAAAGATACTCTTTTCTTCGAGGACGGATTGTGGTTCCAAAGGGTGATCTACGTAAAGTCATTATGAACGAGGCACACAATTCGCTTCTATCCATTCATCACGGAAATGCGAAGATGTACCATGACCTCAAGCGGTCATATTGGTGGACTCGAATGAAGCGAGAAATTGCTCAATTCGTGAATGAGTGTGATGTCTGCGAGAAGAGTGAAAGCGAGAACACCAAAGACCAGCTGGTCTCCTCCAACCTCTTGCTATTCAGAATGGAAGTTTGATCATATTGAAATGGACTTCGTGGACTGGATTTCCTAAGTCCAAGCGTGGAAATGATGCTATCTTCATTGTCATTGACAAGCTTACTAAAGTGGCTCATTTTCTTCCTATCAAAGAATCCATCACAGCAGCTCAGTTGGCAGAGCTATACACATCCAGGATTGTCTCCTTGCACGACATTCCACAATTGATCTCTTCAGACCGTGGCAGCATCTTTACCTCCAAGTTTTGGGATTCTTTTCAGAAGGCCATGGGCACCAACATTCGTTTCAGCACAGCTTTCCACCCTCAAACAAGTTGCCAAGTCGAGCGAGTCAATCAAATCCTCGAAGATATGCTCAGGGCTTGTGTCATTTCTTTCGGTATGAAGTGGGAAGATTGTCTTCCATATGCCGAGTTCTCCTACAACAACAGCTTCCAAGCGAGTTGGGCAAGGCCCCATTCGAAATTCTCTATGGCGAGAAAGTGCCGTACTCCTCTCAATTGGTCCGAGACGGTGAACGCCAACTTCTTGGAAATGACTTGATCACGAAGTCAAGAAATGTGCAAAGTCATTCGTGAGAATCTCAAAGCCGCATAATCGCGCGGAAAGAGCTATTATGATGACAAGCACCGTGATGTGGCTTTTGAAATCGGAGACCATGTCTACCTCCGCGTCTCTCCAATGAAAGGCACTTGTCGTTTCGGTATCAAAGGGAAGCTTGCCCCTAGATACGTGGGTCCTTTCAAGATCATTGGCAAAAGAGGCGATCTCGCCTATCAACTTGAGCTTCCCTCCAACTTCGCAAACATGCACGATGTGTTTCACGTGTCACAGCTTCGCAAGTGCTTCAAGACTCTGGCGCACTATCAACTTGAAGAAATTGACCTTCAAGAAGATCTCTCTTATCATGAGCACCCGTTGCTATTCTTGAAGAAACCGAGCGCAAGACTCGCAACAAGTCAATCAAATTCCTGAAAGTGAAGTGGTCACACCATTCCGACCGAGAAGCCACACAGGGGCGCGAGGATCACCTCCGTTCGAATATCCGGAGTTCTTTCAGTCCTAGATCTCGGGGCGAGATCCTCTTGTAGTGGTGGAGTGTTGTAACACCGGATGTAACTTTCCATATTTGTAACTCCAACTCTTGCCATTTTCGGCATTGTGATATGATATTCCCTCCATGGTTGGGTTTTTCTTCATTTTGCATTTTGTCCATGTCATGCATTTTATATCATGTCATCATGTGCATCGCATTTGCATACGTGTTCGTCTCATGATTCCGAGCATTTTTCCGTTGTCCGCTTTTGCAATCCGGCACTCCTATGTCCCCGGCGTCCCCTTTTCCGCTTTTCCGTGAGCAGGTACTAAACTTTCTCGGAATGGACCGAGGTTTGTCAAGTGGCCTTGGTATACCACCGTAGACCAGCTGTCAAGTTCGGGTCATTTGGAGCTCGTTTGGTACTCCAACAGTTAACCGCACTCTCGCAAAAGCCTCTTTTAAGTTGCAGCCCAACACCCTTTCAAAACAGCCCAATAACCCATCTAAGTCACTTCCATGCTCTCCGTCGTTCGATCACGATCGTGTGGGCGAAAACTACACCTTATTTGGACTCTCCTAGCTCCCTCTATGCCTATTTATACAACCCCCATTCCAAATCACGGTACAAACCCTAGCCTTCCCCTACCTCGCGCCCGGACAAAAATACCGCGCCGCCCGGACGTGTCCGCCCGTCAACGCGCCGCCCGCCCGCGTCCAATCCCAGCGCCACGTGGGCATACCGCCCGCCCAGCGCGCCCGGCCAGCGACAGCGCCGCAACCCTCCCGGCGGCGGCGCTCCGCCGCCGCGCCGATCCTCCCTCGCGACCGGCCCTACGCCGCCCGCCGCCATCGACCCTCGCCCGCCCGACCCGGCCCTCGCCCGGCATCCGGCCTCCGCCGCCGCCGCGCCGCCTCCGCCCGGCAGCGCCCGCCGCCAGCTCCGGCCACCGGCGCTTCCGGCCCGCCGCCCGGACCTCGCCGGCCGGCCCCGTCGGCCCCCGGCCTCCCCTCTCCTCCAGCGGGCTGCTCCGGCCACCGCCGCCCTCGATCGGGTCGGATCTGAGATCCACGTCCCGAAGGTTGACGTTCTTCCCCCAAATTCCGTCTAAGTTTTTATTCTGTTGTTTAATTTGTGGTATTTTCAACGCATCATAACTTGGCACCTGTAGCTCCGTTTCGTGCGTGTAGTACGTCAAAATGTTCGCCTCGATGAGTAGATCATTTCATATCATTGCATTATTTTCATTTGAGCTCATCTTGATGCCCGAAATACTGTTGGAAGAGGGCTGTGTGATGTTAGTTTCTGTTTCTTAACAGAACATGCACTTTTGTCATTTTTGCCATGATTGATGTGTGCATCCTATGATCTTGAGTCCTACATGTGTTTTGTAATATGCCATTCCATATTTCCAGGGGTGTATGCCATGTATTTTTGTGATCTATGTGGTGACTAGCACAAGCATGCAAACTAGGCTTCATGATGTTGCTGATTTCAGCCCCTGTTTAGCTGATATTTTGATGCCATGTTAACTTGATGCTACCGAGAGATCCATGCATATTTTGAGATACTTCAGTAAGGATGTTTTGAACATATGGTTATGCTCTATCTAACCATGCCTTTGATTGCAATTATGGAGTGCCATAGCTTGAGTTAATCGAGCTCTACTTTTGCTATAAAATGTTTCCTGGCAGATTGTTTACATGTTATTCAATTTTGCTAAGGTTGTTGTAGTTGATCCGTGTATGCTATGATATTGTTCTTGCCATGTATATCTTCTATGCCATGTCTTCTTGATGTAGGTATACTTAGTTTATCATGAGATGCTCTGTGGTGAGTGCATCGAGCTCTTAAACATGCCTACTTGTTATCTGTTTTTGTCATGCCCTGTTGCTGAATCTGTTATGAAACTTGCTATATTGACATGGATGTTACTATATTTTCTGATCCTTTTGGATTATGGTCAGTAAGGTACTTTCGTTCTATGCTTTGAGTAGATTCATGCCATGCCATGTTGTGCTATTATAAGTTCCTGTAGCATGTAGTTTTCTTGCTCTGAACATTGCTACCTGATGCTGTTTTGCCATGTTCAGTAATTTCACCAAGTCTGTGAAACTGATATATTTTGCACTTTTGCCATGCTTGTTTGGACCTGTTATGATGTGATTTAGCCGTAGCTCAGTGTTCATCTTTTGTCAAGCATCTTGAGTAGATCACTGCCATATGCTTCTCTAGTACGTTTGGATGCAGTAGCTTAATTTCTTGTTGCTTGCTAAGTGGTATCATGCTGTTAATGGCAGATTTGTGCCATTCTTGTTTTGCTTGTCATTTGCAAACCGTGCATCCGATTCCGGTGATCTTTATATCGATTTCAACCGAAATCATCTCATCTTGCCAGAGGCATACTTGGTTTGCCAAGTTGATGCCTGGTTCATCATTTTCCTTCCGGAGCACGCATACGCATTGCATATCACATCCCGCATATCATGCCATATATTGCATCATGTTGCTTGTGCATTGCACCGTGATTTATTGTGATTCTTTTGTTTGTGTTCTTGATTTGAGTAGAGCCG
This sequence comes from Aegilops bicornis, assembly GCA_021605145.1. Classification (NCBI taxonomy): domain Eukaryota; kingdom Viridiplantae; phylum Streptophyta; class Magnoliopsida; order Poales; family Poaceae; genus Aegilops; species Aegilops bicornis. The sequence goes on along the minus strand of CM038675.1, from coordinate 550,717,551 downwards.
GGAGACGAGTACGTAAACGAGGAACCTGTTGAGAACGCTTACGAGGATCAAGCTTTGGACAACTCTGAGAACTTTGCAGGCAAGATGAACATACCCTCGAAATCACTTCTATCTTTGCTTGCTAGATGCTCGCTCTTTTGCTATGCCTATGCTACGATGCCTATCACTTGCTTATCATGCCACCCATATTGCCATGTCAAACCTCTAACCATCCTTTCCTAGCAAACCGTTGATTGGCTATGTTAGCGCTTTGCTCAGCCTCTCTTATAGCGTTGCTAGTTGCAGGTGAAGATGAAGTTTGTTCCTTGTTGGAACATGGAGATGTTGTTCATTATTGGAACATGTTTACTTGTTGGGGATATCACAATATATCTGCTATAATTAATGCATCTATATACTTGGTAAAGGGTGGGAGACTCGGCCTTATGCACAGTGTTTTGTTCCACTCTTGCCGCCCTAGTTTCCGTCATACCGGTGTTATGTTCCTTGATTTCGCGTTCCTTACGGTTGGGTGATTTATGGGACCCCTTGACAGTTCGCTTTGAATAAGACTCCTCCAAAGAAGGCCCAACTTTGGTTTTACCATTTGCCACCTAAGCCTTTTCCCCGGGTTTTCGCGAGCCCGAGGGTCATCTTTATTTTAACGCCCCGGACGGTGCTCCTTGAGTCTTGGCCCGAACGAGGCAGACTGCGGGGCCACCAGGGGCAACTCGAGGGCTGGTTTTACTCGTGGGCTGACCTATCCGGATGTGCCACGAGAACGAGATATGTGCAGCTCCTATCGGGATTTGTCGGCACAATCGGGCGGCTTCTTTGGTCTTGTTTTATTGTCGAAATGTCTTGTAGTCCGGGATTCCGAGACTGATCGGGTCTTCCCGGTAGAAGGAATATCCTTCATTGACCGTGAGAGCTTATAATGGGCTAAGTTGGGACACCCCTGCAGGGTATTATCTTTGAAAGCCGTGCCCACGGTTATGAGGCAGATGGGAATTTGTTAATGTCCGGTTGTAGAAAACCCGAAGTTGACTTTAATTAAAATACACATCAAGCGCGTGTGTAACCGTGATGGTCTCTTCTCGGCGGAGTCCGGGAAGTGAACACGGTGTTGGAGTTATGTTTGACGTAAGTAGTTCAGGATCACTTCTTGATCGCTACTAGCTTCACGACCGTGCTTTGCTCCTCTTCTCGCTCTCTTTTGCGAATGTAGCCACCATATATGCTAGTCGCTTGTTGCAGCTCCACCTCACAACTCTGTCCTTCCTATAAGCTTAAATAGTCTTGATCTCGCGGGTGTGAGATTGCTGAGTCCCTTTGACTCACAGATTCTACCAAAACAGTTGCAGGTGCCGACGATGCCAGTGCAGGTGACGCAACCGAACTCAAGTGGGAGTTCGACGAGGAACGTGGTCGTTACTATGTGTTTTTCACGATGATCGATAGTGGAGCCCATTTGGGACGATCGGGGATCTGTGTAGCATTTGGGGTATCTTCTTTTATTTTGGGTCCGTTGTGGGACGTTGAGTGTATTCTTGATGATGGATGTTTATTTATGTATTGTGTGAAGTGGCGACTGTAAGCAAACTATGTATCTCTTTCCCTTATGTATTACATGGGTTGTGTGAAGATTACCTCACTTGCGACATTGCTTTCAATGCGGTTATGCCTCTAAGTCGTGCTTCGACACGTGGGAGATATAGCCGCATCGAGGGCGTTCTGAGACTCATTGCAGAACTTCGGCGCCATCCTTCCCTTGTGGCCTTCTCTCCAGGCTTCCGGGATGTGGACCGGCGACCAGCCTTCGCCTCCTGCAAAATTAACCATCAAGTTGAATGAACCAAGATGCACCGTGCAAAAGTTAACATCTTAATCCACATACCATGTGTTGCTTGAGAGCGGTTAGGTTCGGCTCCCTGGACATGAGCCGGGCCTGGCATTTTGGCTCGTTCGTTTCCCTTCTCCACATGCTGCGCTTTGCCATCTTTGGGTCACACCACATATCAACCAGGGCCTCCCAACAATCCTCCTTCATCCAGGTTCCTTCACCTAGTCGGACAAAATCGAATAATTGAGGAACAAGAGGGATGAATCAAAGTACTAGCAACCGATGTAGTCACTTACCAGCGACAGGTATTCTTCTCGCGACAAGTTGGTCTGGCAAGCAGTCTTCCTTGTCATCTTCTCTCCCTTCTCATCGACCGGCCGACACTGCATCACGGCTTTGTACCGCAGCGTGTGCTTGAGGTCAGAGAGTATCTTTCGGGCAGATTTCACGATGCCTTTGATCGCCTTCTGCTTCTCACCATCCACGCAAGCAAATGTTTCCTACAAGAAAGCATATGGCATCTTCTAACCATCCACGCAAGCAAGGATTTGGATATGGAATAATTAAGTGGTCGGAGCGAAGATACTTTAAAAAAAGCATTGATGACCCGAGTGGCCATGGTGACATTGTGCTCGTCCGTGTTGTGTAGGTAATGCTCCCAGGTTAAACCTGGCGACGGCGGATCGTCATCACCCGGCTTGGACAATCCAGGGAAGTGCTTCCTCAAGAGGGAGCCGATGACGTGGTTCGGCGGGCGTGCCCCCTTAGGTTGTGTCAGGATAAATTCCCACTAACTGCATGATATAAAAGACAAGCATATGTGAGTGTCAAAGCTGTGGCATCCAAAATATGATGGAAATGAAATGCTTGCTTACCCCTCCCCTATCGGGCAAATGACAGGACGGTTGTTGGCAGCAGTTGGTTCCGGGACCTTCCCCGGACCACGCCCGGATTTCTTCCTCTTGGAAATGTTGCTCGAGGTAGACCCCGAGCCGTCCGAGGCCTCCATGTCGCCTGACTCGGTAGCGAGCGGATCTGGTCCATCTAAGTCCACTCCGACATCGCCATCCGATGATGACTCGTCGTCGGAGTGGACTGGTGGGAGGCGGACGACTCGGTCCTACCAATCGGGACTCTCCGGTACTTACTAGTGCCCCCATCAGAATCTGAAAAACAAAATAAATATGGTGAATATTAACCATACTACTTCAATAGGAATCAAACTTTTTTTGATCAAAGAAGGGTTTTCCCCTTCCGATTTTCATTAAAGAAAACCAAGCCAACAGGTATTCACTTTGTTGATTAGTTTACATATCTATGTTAGGGACGATGACTAGTTGGATGCTTGGTTTCATTTCAATATTTCAATATAAAAGTGGAGCCGCCTATATGTCCAAAACTAAAAAATCGTAAGTTATGTGAAAGAAGAGTATAACCACAACCAAAATGGTAAATAAAAAGTATTGAAGCATACTCCATGGTTTATTCAAGCTTCATTTTAACTGGATGTAATATATGCCAACAAGCATAATTCATATATGATTCCCACTCTTTAGATCTTATCAAATCTGACTTGCAGGTGCATTCAATCCTACTTATATAAAGGAGGCAAATTTAACTCATGAGGCAAGATTTTCACACATCCAAAACTACAAACTTGTAAAACTACAAACTACAAACTCATGAGGCAAGATTTTCGCACATCCAAGATTTTCGCACATCCAACACTACTTCACTAATGGCATTGAATATTTATTCACTAACTAATGATCATTGCTTGCTCCACCGGAGGCATTGCCTGAGAAAGAGGACCCCTGCCACCACGAATCTCAACGGCGGAGGAGGACAAGATACAGAGACGAGAGAGGGAGGAGGGGCCGGTTTTGTACTAACCTGAGGGCATCTCCAACTGCCGCGCTACCCGAGGAGATCCGCTATGGCGGCCGTCCTCGCGCCGCATCGAAGAACCGCCGCGCCGGCCGTGGCCATGAAGCTTGGTGGCGACGAAAGTTGGGGGCGGTGGCCGCAATTGGTGGTGGTGGAGGAGGGGTGGCGGTGGCTGCAGTTGGGGGCGGTGGAGGAGGGGTGGCGGCGGCGAGTTGGGCGGCGGGGGCGGGGGTGGCGCGGGGTCGAGAGAGGGGGCGGTGGCCGCAGGTGGTGCTGGTGGAGGAGGTGGCGGTGGCTGTGGTTAGAGGCGGTGGAGGAGGGTGGCGGCAGTTGGTGATGGTTGAGGGCGGCGGTGGCGATTTCGGCGGCGGTAGCGGTGGTGGCGCGGGGAACAGAGAGGAGAAGAATAAAGATAGAAAGAAAGGGGAATGGTTAAGATCTAGGTTAGATGCTTTACCGAGAGCAACTCTCGGAAAAGGTGGCCATTACCGAGAGCCGAGAATCGACCCTCGGTAACCACTGCTCTAATTTTTCCCCTTCTCTTTTTGTCTTTGTTTTGCACCATCTTTTTTGTATCTCATATTTCATATACTTTTACGACCAAAGTTTATAAATTCCATGACTTTTGATGAATTATTTCAAAACTCAACTTTAAAGAGTGTAAAGTAATAAACATGAGAAGAAGCAGTTGTTGAGCGTGGCCTACCCCCTCTCTCGGTGCAGTCAACTTTCTAGACCGGCACCGAGAGAGAACTTTAAAGAGTGTAAAGTAATAAACATGAGAAGAAGCAGTTGTTGACCGTGGCCTACCCCTCTCTCGGTGCGGTCAACTTCCTAGACCGCCGGGCACTGGATAGCCCATGCATATACATGCGATGGCCTTCTTTGAGAGCACAAGAAGTTTCGAGGCCAACGGAGCAACAGACCCGCACTTCCTGCACAAACCGGACACATTCCCTCTCGATACCCATAGACTATCTCGAAGAACGGGCCTAGACTTGGTCTGTCATCTCGCGATGACATGCATTAACACGGAGAAGCAGTTATTCACCGTGGACTACACCCTCTCGGTGCCGAATAATGCCCTAGACCGCCGGGGTCACCGGATGGGTGCTCGATATAGGGACCGCCCGAGTGGGGGGGGGGGAGGGCACCCCTACATGCGTGTGGCCCATGCATATGCATGCAGGGGTGGTGTGCTATTTGAATAAGCAACGCACGTCCTTGACGTGACACGTGCCTCACAAACCACACACACGGGCAGGAACGTCGAGGACCGGCTGCGTCCGTCCCCGAGACAGAATCTTCGGTGGGTGATCCCGTGACAGAACGAGCCTAGACTTGGTCTCTCAACTCGCGATGACATGCACTAACACGGAGAAGCAGTTATTCACCATGGACTACACCCTCTAGGTGCCGAATAACGCCCTAGACCACCGGGGCCACCAGATGGGTGCTCGATATGGAGACCGCCCGATGAGGAGGGGGGGGGGAGGGCACCCCTACATGCGCATGGCCCATGCATATGCATGCAGGGGTGGTGTGCTATTTGAATAAGCAACGCACGTCCTTGACGTGGCACGTGCCTCACAAACCACACACATGGGCGGGAACGTCGAGGACCGGCTGCGTTCGTCCCCGAGACAAAGTCTTCGGTGGGCGATCCTGTGACAGGATGGGCCTAGACTTGGTCTGTCATCTCGCGATGACATGCACTAACACGAAGAAGCTGTTATTCCCCGTCGCCTACCACCTCTAGGTGCCGAACAACGCCATAGACCGCCGGGGCCACCGGATGGGTGCTCGATATGGAGACCGTCCGAGGGGGGAGGGCACCCCTACATGCGCGTGGCCCATGCATATGCATGTAGGGGTGGTGTGTTATTTGAATAAGCAACGCACGTCCTTGACGTGGCACGTGCCTCACAAACCACACACATGGGCGGGAACACCGAGGACCGGCTGTGTTCGTCCCCGAGACAGAGTCTTCGGTGGGCGATCCCGTGACAGAACGGGCCTAGACTTGGTCTGTCATCTCGCGATGACATGCACTAACACGAAGAAGCAGTTATTCCCCGTGGCCTACCCCCTCTAGGTGCCGAACAACGCCCTAGACCGCTGGGGCCACCGGATGGGTGCTCGTTAAGGAGACCGCCCGAGGGGGGGAGGGCACCCCTACATGCGCGTGGCCCATGCATATGCATGCAGGGGTGGTGTGCTATTTGAATAAGCAACACACGTCCTTGACGTGGCACGTGCCTCACAAACCACAACGGGCCTAGACTTGGCCTATCATCTCGCGATGACATGCACTAACACGAAGAAGCAGTTATTCCCCGTGGCCTACCCCCTCTAGGTGCTGAACAACGCCCTAGACCGCCGGGGCCACCGGAGCAACATGACCAGCACTTCCTGCACAAAACAAACACGTTCCGACACCATTAATAAAAAAAACACAGGCATCCACCATTAAGAAGAAGGCCTATCACTTTGAATGTTCTCTGCTCGAGACAGGTGAACATTCAAAGTGATAGTCCATTTTCTTAACAAGAGTGTAATGGATACCGAAGCTTACTCCATCTGGACTATCCCACTATTTAAATAGGTTTTGTTGCTTGTCTCTAGGCGAGGTGGGACTAAACTTTGATGGTGCCCTTATCATTACCGAGAGCTACTCTCGGAAAAGGTAGCCATTGCCGAGAGCCGAGAGTCGACGCTCGGTAACCACTGTCTACCGAGAGTCCTCTCGGCATAACTGCAACATCCAAGTGCCTTCAACTCCCAAATAAGATGCCTCTTTGCCGAGTGCCGCCCTCGGTAAAATTTTGTTCCCTGTTCTGTTCATACTGTTTTTTGCTTGAGTTGGTGCAGCAAAAACATTTATACAATACTCAAACTTGCATTTCAAGTCACACATGTTAACAACAAACTCACATAAGCATTAATCCATAAATAGTTCACACAAGCTTCATTTCAAATCACAAAGTAGCTCTTTAGTACAAGTGCCTACTTACTAATTAAACAACAAAGTGGTCTGCATGCATGCACCATATGATAAAAAGCAACACCACAGTTATGACAAACTGAAAGAGAATTATGAAGTTCTTCAACCCACTGAACCAGCTAAGCCGTGTCTGGCTTGCACCATTGCGTAATTCTGTTTTTCTCTTTTGCTTAAGCAAATACTGATTGTAATGATACTCTGCCGTCTCTCTGTTGTTGAATGAGGCGAAGGAGTTGCCTTCATAATGAAGTATTTGTTCATTGCATTCCGACCATGAATTGTAGACTCCTGGACATCGTCCTCTGTACACCACATACCACTTCATCTACAAAATAAAAAGAAATAAGGCACATCATACATAATCAACATAAGCATTCATCACTCATACAATCAAAAGCATCGCAAGTGGCCATCCAAGTCCATATCAGCAGGTACATAACTATACCACTAAATCAACGTCAAACTATCTAGGTGACTACTCCGAGGTGTAGTCAGTGAAACCAATGATCGACGAGTCAGAGCACGTGGGGGCATCCCCCAAAGTGGAGGACCAAGCATCGTCGGGAATGATGGTCGGTGGACTCAATGGCTCCTTGCGTGGTGGAGCCTTGCCCTCCTTAGCTGGGGGATTCTTCTTGTCCAGATCCACAAAAAAACTTCATTAGGATCAGCTGTGGGTTCTTCTCAAGGAGTTCCTCCAAGCGGTCCTCAGAGCTCTTCTTCGTGTCCGTGGAGTCGACCCTAATGGAAGCTTAAATGTTGGAGGAGGCCATATCCAAAAAATCGATCGATGCTAACACCTTTCATCACACAATGGAAAATAACATAAGAATCAAACATGAAAGATATAACATGAAGAGCTCACGTAGATCGACCGCCATCATCCAAAGTCGATTTTATTCCTCCAAGAACAACTCTCAACGACACTCTCTCACGTATATACGGTGGACACTCTCGCTGGTGGTGGTATATTTGGTGGACACTCTCTGACGGGTATTTCAACTTTCGGTGATGGTTGAGCTGGTTGAGCCCTCGCATGCGTTATCAAGATATAACATGAGGAGCTCACACAGATCAACCGTCATCGCTCAAAAGTTGATTTTTCTTCCTCCAAGAACAACTCTCATCAACACTCTCTCACGTATATACGGTTGACACTCTCGTTGGTGGTGGTATATATGGTAGACACTCTCTCACGGGTATTTCAACTTTTGATGATGGTTGAGCTGGGTGAGCCCCTCGCGCGTTATCAAGATATAACATGAGGAGCTCACACAAATCAACCGTCATTGCTGAAAAGTTGATTTTTCTTCCTCCAAGAACAACTCTCATCGACACTATCTCACGTATCCCATCGGTCACATCCGCACATAGCATCCATGCATACAACATTATTAACAATTATCTACATATTTTCTTTTGAAAAAAATTTTATCTACATGGCATCCATCCATCTATCAATCCATCCATCTATCTATGCACCCATCTATCAATCCATCCATCTATCTATGCATCCATCTATCAGTCCATCCATCTATCTATGCATCCATCTATCAATCCATGCATCTATCTATGCATCCATCTATCAATCCATCTATCTATACACACATGGAGAGGTGGAGGGGGGCTCACCGGAGGGAGGAGCTCGATGTGGTGTGGGGGGCGGCGGTGGAGGGGGCACCGGTCGGTGGAGGGGCGCGGGTCGGTGGGGAGCTGAGAGAAGAAACAACAGGGGGGAAATATGCTTAAGTAGTCGACGTCACATTTGCCGAGTACTTGTCGGTGCTGCCCTCGGAAAAGAAATCGACTCTAGATCTAGGTTAGATGATTTACCGAGAGCAGCTCTCGGAACATACGTCCCCTAGATCTAGGTTAGATGCTTTACCGAGAGTCACCCTCGGAAAAAGTAGATATTCCCGAGGGCCGATAGCCGACCCTCGGTAAGTTCTGCTCTAATATTTGTTTGTCTTTGTTTTGTTTTGCACTATCTTTTTTGTATCTCATATTTCATATGCTTTTATGACCAAAGTTTATAAATTCCATGACTTTTGATGATTTTTTCAAAACTCAACTTTAAAGAGTGTAAAGTAAAAAACATGAGAAGAAAGCAGTTGTTGACCATGGGGGGTAGCAATGCCACCGGAGCACCGCACCCCGTCCTCATACATGCCGTACGGTGTGGTGGCATGTCCAAAGAGGCGGCACGCGTCTCCGGGGTGTGGCCCCCATCGCGGATGGGATCTTGCTGTGGCTTTGGCCTAGACTTGGTCTGTCATCTCGCGATGACATGCACTAACACGGAGAAGCAGTTATTCACCGTGGACTACACCCTCTCGGTGCCGATCAACGCCCTAGACTGTCGGGGCCACCGGAGGGGTGCCGGTCTCTAGAACCGGGCGAGGCCCATCATTTGAAAAAAACACAAGACGATAATTATGATGTGCTAAGGTTGTTTGCCAAGCATGGAAGAAAACAACAAAAAAAGTATAATACATATTATGGAGAATGCACAAGAAGGATGCTTTACCGAGAGTCACCCTCGGAAAATGCCGTCATTGCCGAGTGCTGCTGGACGACCCTCGGTAAATTCTGCCGGTGCGACTCTCGGAAAAGACCCCGAGATCTAGGTTAAGACTTTTACCGAGTGCTGCTGGACGACCCTCGGTATATTATATCGGTGTGGCTCTCGGAAAATCCCACGAGATCTAGGTTAAGACTTTTACCGAGTGTCGTTAAAAGTTGGCTCTCAGAAATGTTTCCCGCGGGGACTTATGCAAAAATTTCCCCCTCGCGCGCGCTCACTCCTCTCTTCTCTCTCTATTTCTCTCGCCCCCGCCCCCTCTGTCCGCCGCCGGCCCATCTGGCGAGCTCTGCCGCTGCCGTCGCCGCCGCCACCGGGAGTGCCTCCCCTGACCCCTCGACCTCCACCGAGCCCCCCCCCCCACCGCCACCTCCACCGAGCTCGTCCATCGCCACCATCTCGGCCAAGCTCCACCGAGCACCACCGGCGCGGCATCCCCTCCACTGAGCTCTACCTCGTCCGGCATCCACCTCCCCCGCCGCCCCCCTGCCCCGTTGGTGAGCCCCCACTGTGGTCGTTTTTTTGAAATAAAAGGGGGTTCCCCTCTCTCCATTACAACAAAAGGTGTATATATATGCATAGTGAATAATGTGTGTGAGTGTGTGCTTTGTATGTGTGTGTGTCAGTGAGTGATGTTGGTGTATGTGTGCATATATAATGAATTGGTTTTTTATATTTAGGTGTGTATATATCTGCATATATAATGAATGGTGTATATGAGTGTGTGTGTGGGAGAGGGGTGCTATTGATGTGTGTGTGTGTGCATGTGTGAGTGAGTGTGTGATGTGTGTGTATGGATATGTGAGTGTGTTTGTGTGTGGGGGGGTGTGAGTGAGTGTTATTGATGTTTGTGTGTTTGACATATGATTGACACAACTTCATTCTTTCATGCAGGACATGCATCTATTTTGACAATAGAGAGAGTAAATTCCGTTGCACGCTTCAAGGGTAATCTCTTCCCGTTCATGTGTAGGTTTTCATTATTTGTAGATCACCTAAATAGTCGCGTAACCTAGGTGTCTCCCATTCGGAAGGGTTGTATCTATAAATATGCAAGTCTTTGCATATTTATAACCTCAACTCTTTCGAATTGTCCACGTTTTCCATGGACAACCCGAGGATGTGCAGGCGGGTCGTTTTCATGATGTACTTAGATCCGAGACAGAATTTCAACAGTGTCTCCTTGTTGTTCTCTAGATACACATCCTCTTGGCTTATTGCTGAGACGTGTATTTGGAGAACAGCGGGGAGGTGCTGCCAAAATTTTGTCTCGGGTCGGAGTACGTCATGAAAGCGGACCCAGCCTACACATTCTCGGGTGGGATTAGGACCTATCTTTACCTATTACATAGCTCGATTGCATGTCGTAAAACTTGATGGAACCACTTGTTACATAAAAAAAATTATGTGTGTGTTTCACTTTATATCAGAGAATGGAAGAACGTGAGTGGATGTACACCGGACATCCCAGCATGGAGGGTATGACCCCTGAGTGAGGGTCGAAGACCAATGATTTCCTAGAATTAGTATTTGCTGGAGAAACGCCAGTTTGTGGAATTTGGTGCCCATGCACGGAGTGTGATAACCAGACTGAAAGAGATAAGATTACTATGAGTAAACACTTAGGCAAATATGGGTTTATGCCAGGCTATTACCGGTGGATCTTTCACGGTGAGACAGAACAGTCCAGGGCGGAGGTGGTGCGACAACGCACCGGCGAATATGATACTCGGATTGAAAACCTGTTAGATGACATCCGCCATGCGGATCCGCGGGAGGACCCGAACTCCGAGGAGCCACCGGAAAGCCCTGAAGAGTATCATGCAGCTTTGTTTGCAGCACAAAAACCCCTTCATGCCCATACAGAGGTTACTCAACTAGACGGCATTGCACGCCTAATGGCCCTGAAGGCAAACCATAACATGAGCATAATTTGCTTCAATGAGTTATTGCCAATTATTGCTAGCATGTTGCCTAAAGAAAATATATTGCCAAAGAACATGTACGAGTCGAACAAAATCCTCGGTTCATTTAAGATGTCGTATGAGCAAATACATGCTTGTCCAAACGGATGCATGTTATGTAGAAATGAACATAAAGATACGAATTATTGTGTTAAGTGCAAATCCTCTAGGTATATTGAGGTAATAGATGATGATGGTAGCAAGAGGCAGCTCACAATTGCCGTCAATATCCTTCGATATCTTTCATTCACAGAAAGGATCCAGAGGCTTTATATGACCGAGGGAACTGCCCAATATACGAGATGGGCCACCGAAGGGAAGATGTACAATACAAAAAAGATGCAACATCCACGGGATGGTGAAGCATGGAATAAATTTGTTGAAATTCATAAGAAAACAGATGACTGGAAGAGTGTAGCCGTTGGGATAACAACCGACGGGTTCAATCCATATGCTTTGATGGCTGCCATATTCAGTTGTTGGCCAGTATATGTTATCCCCCTGAATTTGCCCCCTGGCGTTTGCATGCAACGACATCACATGTTCCCGACGTTGATTATTCCAGGTCCTAACTATCCCGGGAAGCATATGAGTGTGTATATGGAGCCATTGGTGGACGACTTACTTGTTGCTTGGAACAACGGGGTCCGGGCATACGATGCCATTTCAAAGAAGCACTTCAATATGCATATCTGGTACCACACATCGCTACATGACCTGCCGACACGTGCGATATTTTGTGGTTGGTGTGTAAAGGGGAAGTGGCCTTGCCCAGTGTGTCGACAGCGTGTGACTTTCATTTGGCTGGCTAAGGGTCACAAGTATGTATGCTTTGACCAACATCAGCAGTTCCTCCGTCTTGATCACCCATACAGGCAAGACGCTATGCACTTCCAAAAAGGTGTTATTGTTGATGACCCGCCACCACCTATTATGACCGGTGCCCAGCTTAAGGATGAGTTAGATGCTCTCGAGGAAAAGCTCGATGGGAAAATTTTTGTGGGATATGGAGAGACACACCAGTGGACTCACATTCCAAGCTTATGGAGGCTCCCTTACTTTAAAGATCTTCTACTTCCACACAACATTGATGTAATGCACACTGAAAATAATATCGCGGAGGCCTTACTCGGCACGCTCCTCGACACCGAGAAGTCAAAGGATAACATTCAGGCTAGGATCAATCAAGCCAAACTATGCAACAGGCCAAAATTAAATTTGGTGCCTCGTGCAAAAGGTAATTCTTGGAAGAAGCCACCAACCCCTTTCACCCCTTCAATGCCCCAAAGGAAGGAAATTCTCCAATGGATTGTGAACAACTTGTACTTCCCTGATGGATATGCAGCTAATATCATGAGGGGAGTGAATATGGCTACAAAGCGAATAGGAGGCCTCAAGAGTCATGACTACCATGTACGGCTTGAGCGGATAATGCATGTGATGATTCGAGGGGTATGTCAGAGAGGATATTTGGCGAGTGCTGGTGGAGTTGAGCTACTTCTTTCGTCAGCTTTGTGCCAAAGAACTAGATTATGAAGTGGTTGCAAAGTTGGAGGAACAAGCACCTGAGTTGCTATGCAAGTTAGAGATGATATTTCCGCCAGTTTCTTTAATCCGATGCAACATATGATCTTACATCTCGCGTATGAGGCTAGAATGGGAGGACCTGTGCAGTTCCGATGGCAGTATGCACCTGAACGGGAGTTCAAGAATCTTCGTGGGAAATGTAAGAATAAAGCCTGCATTGAAGCCTCCATTGCCGAGGCATACCTGAACGAGGAGGTGGCCACGACCACGACAAAGTACTATCATGATAGTATTCAGACTAGGTTAAATCCAGCTCCTCGTTACAATGAAGAACCCACCAGTAATGTTTCCGACCTTAGCCTCTTCGAAGGCCAAGGTGGCAAAGCAAGTGGACGAAGCGCAAGAACTTTTCACCCTCTTGAGTGTTCGACTATTATGATCTATTTCTTGTCCTACATGGAAGAAGTTCAACCGTACATAAATTAATTGTAGAACACCTTTATTGACAAATACTCACTAGTCTTGAGTTCTAACTCGAATTCTTCCTATTGCTAGGGAATTCCAGAACGAATTCTTGAAGCTACCACGGCCTCCTAGCGACGAAGAATCAGCAGACCTTCCTGAAGATACCAATGCTGATGGCGGTTTCATTTCTTGGTTCTCAAGAAAAGTAACTTTTCTAACTTTATGTTACTTCAAGTTGATCTTACTTGCCTGTAATGCTTCCACTAATGAACCGCATAATCTCCTATTAATCTTGTAGGCATATCGGGAGGTTGATATGGACGCCAAAGTGAGAGAAGTAGCCAAAGGTTTTGAATACTGAGGCCAAGTCATTTAAGGCTTACGACATGAATGGGTATCGCTTCCACCTTAATCGATAAACACACGCAGCGTGAGAGGCCCAACCGAAGGTCAATAAATAGTGCGGTCTATTGTCTAGGGACAGATGGACGTCACTACTATGGAACCATCAAAGAAATTTATGAGTTGTAGTATTGTGGTTTACAAGGAGTGAAGCCCATCGTATTCAGATGCAGCTGGCTCAATCGCGAGAAAGTGAGACGAACCCCTAGTATTGGCTTTGTCGAAGTTGAACGAGCATCGAAATATGCAGGAAATGATGTCTATATTATGGCTCAACAGGCTACACAAGTGTTTTTTCTCCCATACGCATGCACATCTACGGAATATATCAATATCTTGAAGTGGGATGTCATGTACAAGGTACCCCCACGTATCAAGGTACCTACCCCAAACAAGGACGATTACCATATAAACCCTAACACATACGAGGGAGAGTTCTTTCAAGAAGCAGACACTGACGAAGACGAAGATGATGCAAAGTAAGATGATGGTGTGCATCACGAACATGATGCTATGGAACATGAGGCCATGGATGACATGGAAGTAGATAATGCAGAGGACGAATACGAGCATGTTTCTGACCCTCCAGATTTGGCATTACTTATGCGATGGCACATGGGGCTAGATGAGGATGAGGGCCCCCCTGAAGACTTCGAGGATGAATGTATGAACGGGCGTGATAGCGATGATGAAAGCCCTGATCCAAATGTTGCACCTAATATTGACCCTTATTTCTAACAACTACATGTAATCGTGTGAGAACTCTATGTATGTGTGTCACAACTCTATGTATTTGTGTGTGTAACAACTCTATGTATTCGTGTGTGCAACAACTCTATGTATTCGTGTGTGCAACAACTCTATGTATTTGTGTGTGTAACAACTATATGTATTATTGTGACAATTCCATTTATTCTTCATATGTGATATATTTATTGTATTTACATCAAGTTGTATCATATGTACTAACTGGTTTGTTCTTCTTCGTTGTCGGTGATTGAAACATGACAGGTAGCAAGAAGATTCCGAAGGAAAGTTTGAAAAAAGTGAATGATATGTACAATGATCAACCTGCTCGACCGGTGGAAGCGGTGGCCGCTCCTTCATCGGTTGCCACAACCACCAAGAAGGCCAAAGGTTTGGCGGGTCTAGACACCCGTCCGGCAAAACGTGTGAAACAAGGTCGAGTACCACGCGGGGGAGGAGGAGGAGGCGGACGAGGAGGCAGACGAGGAGGGGGAGTAGGTGAGGCAGGAGGAGGAGGCGGACGAGGAGGTGGATGAGGAGGGGGAGTAGGTGAGGCAGGAGGAGGAGGCGGACGAGGAGGCGGACGAGGAGGGGGAGTAGGTGAGGCAGGAGGAGGAGGCGGACGAGGAGGGGGAGTAGGTGAGGCAGGAGGAGGAGGCGGACGAGGAGGGGGAGTAGGTGAGGCAGGAGGAGGAGGCGGATGAAGAGGCGGACGAGGAGGGGGAGTATGTGAGGCAGGAGGAGGAGTACATAAAGCAGCCCGGAGTAGAGCACATGTTTCTTCTCCTCGACCCTCTGATGCAGTGCTTCACCGTGCTCAGGAGGAGGAAACAGAGGATGGGGATGAGGCGTGTGAGGAGGAGGACGAGGAGGATTTTGCGGAGGAGGTGGTGGAGGATGAGGAGGAGGAGGTGGTGGAGGACGCCGCCGCCGAGAGGAGGTTGGTTGTTCGTCAGGTTTCTGAGGGTGGGGATGGACCCTCACGTTTGACAGAGCACCACGAGGTGAGCAGTTCGCAACAGAGCGGTTCGACTATCAGCACTACTTCCGGAGGGAAAGTGTGGCTGCGTGGTCCTTCAAAGCTTCCAAGACGTCCATATGTGCATAGAGACGTGTTGATTAAACCAATGGGAGAGAAGTAAGTGGTTATCTCGACTCATCCCATATAAATTGTACCTTTTGTCATTTCCTCACATATAATATGACTTCACTCTTGAAATCTGAAGCTTAGTAAAAGGTGGTGAGAGGCGTCCGCCACGGTCGCCGAAAGTGGCATCATTGGGGGTCTTTGTAGGTTAAATTATCCTGGACTGGTCACTTTGCCGAACGGTATCATTGAGTCAGCTTGGTCATGGGATCACTACAAACTTGCACCGGATTTCCTGGATATGCGTCAGAGGGTTTATGATAACAGAGCCATGCAAGTGGTCAACGATTTCTGGGTAAGTTCTTTCAAACACCTAAATGTCAATACCAAAAGGTTTAAATTTGCCATGGTCATGATTTAACCCTTCTCACATGTACGCATGTTTGTAGGATTTCTATACATGCATTGAGGGTCAGAAGGATCGTGCAAATGTGGTGGTCGAGAATATTGCCAAGAAACTAGTCCACGACATGCACTATGAGGAGCGCGTACGGTTAGTGGTCAAGTATCACGCAGACTATCTCAACCATAGGATTTCCAAACATGAGGCTCGAGGGATGCATCTTTCACGGGACAATTACTTCAAGGCAAGGGACGATGGATGCTTGCTATTCCCTACATTACCGCAAAATTAGAATCCTTACTAAGATGTATTTGTTTAATTTACAGGTGATTCCTCGGTGGGGTGCGACAAGCGTCCGTGCTTTGGGAGAAACTCACAAACAAAGGGACAGATCCAGGGTGGCAGGATGAACACAAAGTAATATTTGAACGACGTAAGTTGATGGGGGGTCGAGGACACCGTCAAGGCAACCTCACCATCCCGGGTGTCGTCTCAAAACATGTAGGGAACCACATCCTTTTCATCATGTTCTCTTTCATTTGTGAGCATTCCCTTGATTGTTTGGATCGCTTTCTTTTGCAGAAAGAAGACACTGGCAAGGATATCACTTACTTCGAGGCATGGACCATCAAACGTACCAAAGACGACAAGGACAAGGACCCTCTCCACCCGGAGAGGGACTGGATCAGCTCTAAAGCCCGGTCAGATGGAGAGAACTACACCAAAAAATTGAAGGAGACGTACGGGCCGGACGCTGATCCTCACGTGCTACCGTTTGACCCTCTTGTGGCCATTGCCGCGGCAGGCGGGAGACCGAATGGCCGGATGGCGGTTCACCTCGATTCTGTCATAACCTCCTCCCTTCCGAGAGTCAACATGCTCCGTGCTATGAGTACTGGCACTACTCCTACCGTAGAGCGTCACGTACCACATTCCGTGAGCATTATTGAGGATATTCAGGTCAGTGCTTCTTCATTGATCCTTCATGGTCCTGCATATTTGCATTTCAACATGAATGACATTTGCATTGCCATATTGTAGACTCGACTGATTGACACCGAGAAAGAACGAGATGAAAACCAGGCCAAGCTGAAGGCACAAGATGATCTAGTGAAGTCTTTACAACATATGGTGGTAAATCTTTATTCCATGCAAGGCCAACCAGTGCCAGAGATGCCACCGATGCCAGAGTGGAACATTGTGAGTTTCGTTCAAACTATTTCTATCACCATTTTCGGCATTACCATATGCATTCATCTCACTATTGGGTCAATCCATCACAGCTCAACCCATCACAAGGGTCGAACAATGTTCCGGTAGTTCCACCTCAAGTTGGGGCAGCAAATGGAATGATGCCTTCTAATGTTGATGTTATCACTCCGGTTGATGGAGTTGGGGCAGCAAACGGAATGATGCCTTCTAATGTTGATGTTATCACTCCAATCTCAAAAATCGCGTGAACTTCATGTTATGTTATGTTTGAAACTGTTCCTTGTATGTTGAGAACTCTTGCATCTTGAGACTTGTAAACTTGTGGTAGTCGAGTGTCTTCACTACTATTTCACCTTTTATGCACTATTGCTTTTATGTGGAATGCTTTTCAGAATCATTGCTTCTTTTGTTCAATGATGCATATATGTGACATGTTCTATGTGTGATGAACTATATGCTTCTTTTGTATATGTTTTGCTGCAGGAAAGAAACATAAACAGGAAAAAAGGCTCATGGGCACACCATTACCAAGGGTGGCTCTCGGTAATAACTGTGAAACTGGACCATAATGCACCCTTTACCGAGAGGCCTCTCGGTAAACATGTACCAACCAGTAGAACCTGACACCTTTACTGAGAGGCCTCTCAGTAAAGGGTAATAACATGTGGTGCCCCTGACAACTTTGTCGAGAGGGCTCTCGGTAAAGGGAAAAGGATTGCCGAGGGTGGCTCTCGGTAAAGTTGGCCCTCGGCCTGTTCTTGTGGTCCCACATGTCAGGAGGTGACACGTGTCAGCTGTTGGGGAACGTAGCATAAATTCAAAATTTTCCTACGTGTCACCAAGATCTATCTATGGAGAAACTAGCAACGAGGGAAGGAGAGTGCATCTACATACCCTTGTAGATCGCTAAGCGGAAGCGTTCATGAGAACGGGGTTGAAGGAGTCATTGCCGTCGTGATCCAAATCACCGGAGATCCGAGTGCGAACGGACGGCACCTCCGCGTTCAACACACGTACAGCCCGGTGGCGTCTCCCATGCCTTGATCCAGCAAGGAGAGAGGGAGAGGTTGAGGAAGACTCCATCCAACAGCAGCACAACGGCGTGGTGGTGGTGGAGGAGCGTGGCAATCCTGCAGGGCTTCGCCAAGCACCTACGGGAGAGGAGGAGGAGGAGAGGCAGGGCTGCGCCTGGAGAGGGAGAGGCTCTCCTGTGTTGTGGGCAGCCCCATGCCTCTATTTATATAGGGAGAGGGAGGAGGGTGCGCCCCCTCTAGGGTTCCCACCCCTAGAGGGGCGGCAGCCCCAAACCCATCTATTGGGTGGCGGCCACAAGGTGGAGGAGAGGGAGGCACAGGGAGTATGGGCCTTAGGGCCCATCCGCCCTTAGGGTTTGCCCCCTCTCCCCTTCTAGCCGCATGGGCCATGGTGGGAGGCGCCCTAGCCCACCTAGGGGCTGGTGCCCTCTCATACTTGGCCCATGTATGCCTATGGAGCATGTGGCCCCACTTGGTGGACCCTCGGACCCTCCGGTGGTCCCAGACATTATCGATATCGCCTCAAACTTTTCCGGTTACCAAAACAGGACTTCCCATATATAAATCTTTACCTCCGGACCATTCCGGAACTCCTCGTGACGTCCGGGATCTCATCCGGGACTCGAACAACATTCGGTAACCACATACAAACTTCCTTTATAACCCTAGCGCCATCGAACCTTATGTGTAGACCCTACGGGTTCGGGAGACATGTAGACATGACCGAGACGTTCTCCGGTCAATAACCAACATCGGGATCTGGATACCCATGTTGGCTCCCACATGTTCCATGATGATCTCATCGGATGAACCATGATGTCAAGGACTCAATCGATCCCGTATACAATTCCCTTTGTCTAGCGGTATTGTACTTGCCCGAGATTCGATCGTCGGTATCCCGATACCTTGTTCAATCTCGTTTCCGGCAAGTCTCTTTACTCGTTCTGTAACACATCATCCCGTGATCAACCCCTTGGTCACATTGTGCACATTATGATGATGTCCTACCGAGTGGGCCCAGAGATACCTCTCCGTTTACACGGAGTGACAAATCCAGTCTCGATTCGTGCCAACCCAATGTACACTTTCGGAGATACCGTAATGCACCTTTATAGTCACCCGATTACGTTGTGACGTTTGGTACACCCAAAGCATTCCTACGGTATCCGGGAGTTGCACAATCTCATGGTCTAAGGAAATGATACTTGACATTAGAAAAGCTTTAGCATACTGAACTACGATCTTTGTGCTAGGCTTAGGATTGGGTCTTGTCCATCACATCATTCTCCTAATGATGTGATCCCGTTATCAATGACATCCAATGTCCATGGTTAGGAAACCGTAACCATCTATTGATCAACGAGCTAGTCAACTAGAGGCTTACTAGGGACATGGTGTTGTCTATGTACCCACACATGTATTGAGTTTCCTATCAATACAATTATAGCATGGATAATAAACGATTATCATGAACACGGAAATATAATAATAACTAATTTATTATTGCCTCTAGGGCATATTTCCAACAGTCTCCCACTTGCACTAGAGTCAATAATCTAGTTCACATCGCCATGTGATTAACATCGATAGGTCACATCGCCATGTGACCAACACCCAAAGAGTTTACTAGTGTACGTAAACTAGTTCACATCATCATGTGATTTAGACTCAATGAGTTCTGAGGTTTGATCATGTTTTGCTTGTGAGAGAGGTTTTAGTCAACGGGTCTGAACCTTTCAGATCCGTGTGTGCTTTGCAAATTTCTAGGTCATATTATAAATGTTGCTTCCATGCTCCACTTAAAGCTATTCCAAATGGTTGCTCCACTATACGTATCCGGTTTGCTACTCAGAGTCACTCGGATAGGTGTTAAAGCTTGCATCGACGTAACGCTTTACATGAACTCTTTATCACCTCCATAATCGAGAAACATGTCCTTATTTACTCCAAGGACAATTTTGACGCTGTCCAATGATCCATTCCTGGATCATTCTTGTACCTTATGATCGACTCATGGCGAGGCACACTTACAGTGCGGTACACAACATAGCATCTTGTAGAGCCTATGTCTAAGGCATAGGGACGATCTTCGCCCTTTCTCTCTCTTACGCCGTGGTCGAGCTTTAAGTCTTAACTTCATACCTTACAATTCAGCTAAGAACTCCTTCTTTGATCGATCCATCTTGAACACCTTCAAGATCATGTCAAGGTACATGCTCATTTGAAAGTATTATTAAACATTTTGATCTATCTTATAGATCTTGATGCTTATTGTTCAAGTAGCCTAATCCAGGTTTTCTATTGAAAAACATCTTTCAAATAACCCTATATGCTTTCCAGAATTCTACATCATTTCCGATCATCAATATGTCAACAACATATACTCATCAGAAATTCTACAAAGGTGCTCTACTCACTTCTTTGGAAATACAAGTTTCTCATAAACTTTGTATAAACCCAAAATCTTTGATCATCTCATCAAAGCGCACATTCCAACTCCGAGATGCTTACTCCAGTCCTTAGAAGGATCGCTGGTGCTAGCATACCTTTTTAGCATCCTTAGGATCGACAAAACTTTTCTGATTGTATCACATACAACCTTTCCTTACGTAAACTGGTAAGGAAACTCGTTTTGACATCCATCTGCCTGATTTCATAAATGCAGCTTAATGCTAACATGATTCCGACGGACTTAAGCATCGCTACGGATGAGAAAATCTCATCGTAGTCAACTCCTTGAACTTGTGAAAAACTCTTGGCCACAAGTCGAGCTTCATAGACGGTGATATTACCGTCCACATCCGTCTTCTTCTTAAAGATCCATTCATCTTAATGGCTTGCCGATCATCATGCAAGTCCACCAAAGTCCATGCTTTGTTCTGATACATGGATCCTTTCTCGGATTTCATGGCTTCTAACCATTTCTCGGAATTTGGGCCCACCATTGCTTCTCCATAGCTCGTAGGTTCATTGTTGTCTAGCAACATGACCTTCAAGACAGGATCGCGTACCACTGAAGTAGTACGCATCCTTGTCACCCGACGAGGTACGTCAGTGACTTGATCCGAAACTTCATGATCACTATCATAAGCTTCTACTTCAATTGGTGTAGGTGCCACGGGAACAACTTCCTGTGCCCTGCTACACACTAGTTGAAGTGATGGTTCAATAACCTCATCAAGTCTCCACCATCCTCCCACTCAACTTTTCGAGACGAACTTTTCCTCGAGAAAGGACCCGATTCAAGAAACAATCCCTATTGCTTTCGGATCTGAATTAGGAGGTATACCCAACTGTTTTTGGGTGTCCTATGAAGATGCATTTTATCCGCTTTGGGTTCGAGCTTATCAACCTGAAACTTTTTCACATAAGCGTCGCGGCCCCAAACCTTTAAGAAATAACAGCTTAGGTTTCTCTAAACCATAGTTCATACGGTGTCATCTCAACGGAATTACGTGGTACCTTATTAAAGTGAGTGCGGTTGTCTCTAATGCCTAACCCATGAATGATAGTGGTAATTTGATAAGAGACATCATGGCACGCACCATATCCAATAGGGTGCAACTATGATGTTCGGACACACCATCACACTATGGTGTTCTGTGCGGTATTAATTGTGAAACAATTTGCACAATGTCTTAATTGTGTGCCAAAACTTCGTAACTCAGATATTCATCTCTATGATCATATCATAGACATTCTATCCTCTTGTCACGAAGATCTTAAACTTCACTCTGAAATTACTTGAACCATTCAATAATTCAGATTTGTGTTTCATCAAGTAAACATACTCAACATCTACTCGAATCATCTGTGAAGTCAGAACATAACGATATTCACTGCATGCCTCAGCACTTATCGGATTGCACACATCAAAATGTGTTACTTCTAACAAGTTGCTATCTAGTTCCATCTTACTGAAACCGAGGCTTTTCAGTCATCTTGTCCATGTGGTATGTTTTGCATATCTCAAGTGATTCAAAATCAAGTGAGTCTAAACGATCCATCTGCATGGAGTTTCTTCATGCGTATACACCAATATGACTTACATGGCAGTGCCACAAGTAAGTGGTACTATCATTACTATCTTATACCTTTGGCATGAAAATGTGTATCACTACAATCGAGATTCAATAAACCATTCATTTAGGTGCAAGACCATCGAAGGTATTATTCAAATAAATAGAGTAACCATTATTCTCCTTAAATGAATAACCGTATTGCGATAGACATAATCCAATCATGTCTATGCTCAACGCAAACACCAAATAACAATTTTAGGCTTAACTCCAATCTCGATGGCAGAGGGAGCGGGCGATGCTTGATCACATCAACCTTGGAAACACTTCCAACACATATCGTCAGCTCACCTTTAGCTAGTCTCCGTTTATTCGTAGCCTTTTATTTCGACTTACTAACACTTAGCAACCGAACCGGTATCTTAATACCCTGGTGCTACTAGGAGTACTAGTAAAGTACACATTAACATAATGTATATCCAATATACTTCTTTCGACCTTGCCAGCCTTCTTATCTACCAAGTATCTAGGGTAATGCTGCTCCGTGGCTGTTCCCCTTATTACAGAAGCACTTAGTCTCGGGTTTGGGTTCAACCTTGGGTTTCTTCACTAGAGCAGCAGCTGATTTGCCGTTTCATGAAGTATCCCTTCTTGAAACCAGTGGTTTCACCAACCATCAACAATTGATGCTCCTTCTTGATTCCTACTTTCGCGGTGTCAAACATTGCGAATATCTCAAGGATCATCATATTTATCCCTGATTTGTTATAGTTCATCACGAAGCTCTAGCAGCTTGGTGGCAATGACTTTGGAGAAACATCACTATCTCTGGAAGATCAACTCCTACTCGATTCAAGTGATTGTTGTACTCAGACAATCTGAGCACAAGCTCAACGATTGAGCTTTTCTCCCTTAGTTTGTAGGCTAAGAAAAATCGTCGGAGGTCTCATACCTCTTGACGTGGGCCCGAGCCTGAAATCCTAATTTCAGCCCTCGAAACATCTCATATGTTCCGCGACATTTCAAAAACGTCTTTCGTGCCTCAACTCTAAACCGTTTAACTGAACTATCATGTAGTTATCAAAAACGTGTATGTCCGATGTTGGCAACATCCACAGACGACGTTTGGGGTTCAAAGACACCGAGCGGTGCATTAAGGACATAAGCTATCTCTTGTCCGCATAATAGCTACTGTCAACTTTCAACTATATTTTCTCTAGGAACATATCTAAACAAGTGGAACTAAAGCGCGAGCTTACGACATAATTTGCAAAAGGTCTTTTGACTATGTTCAAGATAATTAAGTTCATCTTATGAACTCCCACTCAGATAGACATCCCTCTGGTCATCTAAGTGATTACATGATCCGAGTCAACTAAGTCGTGTCCGATCATCACGTGAGACGGACTAGTCGACTCGGTGAACATCTTCATGTTGATCATATCTACTATACGACTCATGCTCGACCTTTCGGTCTCTGTGTTCCCGAGGCCATGTCTGTACATGCTAGGCTCGTCAAGTTAACCCCAAGTGTTTTTGCTGTGTAAATCTGTCTTACACCCGTTGTATGTGAACGTAAGAATCCATCACACCCGATCATCACGTGGTGCTTAGAAGAATTTAACTGTAGCAACGGTGCACAATCAGGGGAGAACACTTCTTGAAATTTGTGTAAGGGATCATCTTATTTACTACCGTCGTTCTAAGTAAACAAGATGCATAAACATAATAAACATCACATGCAATTATATAGTAGTGACATGATATGGCCAATATCATATTGCTCCTTTGATCTCCATCTTCGGGGCTCCATGATCATTATTGTCACCGGCATGACACCATGATCTCCATCATCATGATCTCCATTATCGTGTCTCCATGAAGTTGTCTCGCCAACTATTACTTCTACTACTATGGCTACCGGTTAGCAATAAAGTAAAGTAATTACATGGCGTTGTTTAATGACACGCAGGTCATACAATAAATAAAGACAACTCCTATGGCTCCTGCCGGTTGTCATACTCATCGACATGCAAGTCGTGAATCCTATTACAAGAACATGATCAATCTCATACATCACATATCATTCATCACATTCTTCTTGGCCATATCACATCACATAGCATACCCTGCAAAAACAAGTTAGACGTCCTCTAATTGTTGTTGCATGTTTTACGATGGCTGTTATGGGTTTCTAGCAAGAACGCTTTCTTACCTCACGCAAAACCACAACATGATATGCCAATTGCTATTTACCCTTCATAAGGACCCTTTTCATCGAATCCGTTCCGACTAAAGTGGGAGGCGGCACCCGCTAGCCACCTTATGCACCAAGTGCATGTCACTCAGTGGAACCTTGTCTCACGTAAGAGTACGTGTAAGGTCGGTCCGGCCGCTTCATCCCACAATACCGTCGAAACAAGATTGGAATAGTAACGGTAAGCATATTGAACAACATCAACGCCCACAACTACTTTGTGTTCTACTCGTGCAAAGAATCTACATAATAGACCTAGCTCGATACCCTTTGTTGGGGAACGTAGCATAAATTCAAAATTTTCCTCACGTGTCACCAAGATCTATCTATGGAGAAACTAGCAACGAGGGAAGGAGAGTGCATCTACATACCCTTGTAGATCGCTAAGCGGAAGCGTTCATGAGAACGGGGTTGAAGGAGTCGTACTGCCGTGGATCCAAATCACCGGAGATCCGAAAAGTGCCGAACGGACGGCACCTCCGCGTTCAACACACGTGACAGCCCGGTGGCGTCTCCCATGCCTTGATCCAGCAAGGAGAGAGGGAGAGGTTGAGGAAGACTCCATCCAACAGCAGCACAACGGCGTGGTGGTGGAGGAGGAGCGTGGCAATCCTGCAGGCTTCGCCAAGCACCTACGGAGAGGAGGAGGAGGAGAGGCAGGCTGCGCCTGGAGAGGGAGAGGCTCTCCTGTGTTGTGGGCAGCCCCAGGCCTCTATTTATATAGGGAGAGGGAGGAGGGTGCGCCCCCTCTAGGGTTCCCACCCCTAGAGGGGCGGCAGCCCCAAACCCATCTATTGGGTGGCGGCCACAAGGGGGAGGAGAGGGAGGCGCAGGGAGTATGGGCCTTAGGGCCCATCTGCCCTTAGGGTTTGCCCCCTCTCCCCTTCTAGCCGCATGGGCCATGGTGGGAGGCGCCCTAGCCCACCTAGGGGCTGGTGCCCTCTCATACTTGGCCCATGTATGCCTCTGGAGCATGTGGCCCCACTTGGTGGACCCAGGACCCTCCCGTGGTCCCAGACATTACCGATATCGCCTCAAACTTTTCCGGTTACCAAAACAGGACTTCCCATATATAAATCTTTACCTCCGGACCATTCCGGAACTCCTCGTGACATCCGGGATCTCATCCGGACTCGAACAACATTCGGTAACCACATACAAACTTCCTTTATAACCCTAAGCGTCATCGAACCTTAAGTGTAGACCCTACGGGTTCGGGAGACATGTAGACATGACCGAGACGTTCTCCGGTCAATAACCAACAGCGGGATCTGGATACCCATGTTGGCTCCCACATGTTCCACGATGATCTCATCGGATGAACCACGATGTCAAGGACTCAATCGATCCCGTATACAATTCCCTTTGTCTAGCGGTATTGTACTTGCCCGAGATTCGATCGTCGGTATCCCGATACCTTGTTCAATCTCGTTTCCGCAAGTCTCTTTACTCGTTCCGTAACACATCATCCCGTGATCAACCCCTTGGTCACATTGTGCACATTATGATGATGTCCTACCGAGTGGGCCCAGAGATACCTCTCCGTTTACGGAGTGACAAATCCGATCTCGATTCGTGCCAACCCAATGACACTTTCGGAGATACCGTAATGCACCTTTATAGTCACCCGCCATTGCCAGGACGCTTTGGTACACCCAAAGCATTCCTACGGTATCCGGAGTTGCGCAATCTCATGGTCTAAGGAAATGATACTTGACATTAGAAAAGCTTTAGCATACGAACTACGATCTTTGTGCTAGGCTTAGGATTGGGTCTTG
Organism: Aegilops bicornis; assembly: GCA_021605145.1. Taxonomy (NCBI): domain Eukaryota; kingdom Viridiplantae; phylum Streptophyta; class Magnoliopsida; order Poales; family Poaceae; genus Aegilops; species Aegilops bicornis. The sequence goes on along the minus strand of CM038675.1, from coordinate 550,691,362 downwards.
TCCATCACATCATTCTCCTAATGATGTGATCCCGTTATCAATGACATCCAATGTCCATGGTTAGGAAACCGTAACCATCTATTGATCAACGAGCTAGTCAACTAGAGGCTTACTAGGGACATGGTGTTGTCTATGTACCCACACATGTATTGAGTTTCCTATCAATACAATTATAGCATGGATAATAAACGATTATCATGAACACGGAAATATAATAATAACTAATTTATTATTGCCTCTAGGGCATATTTCCAACATCAGCCTCCTACTGGTTATCTTTGCCGAGAGGCGCTCTCGGCAAAGTTGGCCCTTGGCCTGTTCTCGTGGTCCCACATGTCAGGAGGTGACACGTGTCAGCCTCCTACTGCTTCTCTTTGCCGAGAGCAGCTCTCGGCAAAGTTGGCCCTCGGCATGTTCTTGTGGTCCCACATGTCAGGAGGTGACACGTGCCAGCCTCCTACTGGTTCCCTTTGCCGAGAGTTGCTCTCGGCAAAGTTGGCCCTCGGCCTGTTCTCGTGGTCCCACATGTCAGGAGGTGACACGTGTCAGCCTCCTACTGGTTCCCTTTGCCGAGAGTTGGTCTCGGCAAAGTTGGCCCTCGGCCTATTCTCATGGTCCCACATGTCAGGAGGTGACACGTGTCAGCCTCCTACTAGTTCCCTTTGCCGAGAGTTGCTCTCGGCAAAGTTGGCCCTCGGCCTGTTCTCGTGGTCCCACATGTCAAGAGGTGATACGTGTCAGCCTCCTACTGGTTCCCTTTTCCGAGAGTTGCTCTTGGCAAAGTTGGCCCTCGGCCTGTTGTCGTGGACCCACATGTCAGGAGGCGACACGTGTCAGCCTCCTGCTGGGTCTTTTTGCCGAGAGTTGCTCTCGGCAAATTCGGCCCTCGGCCTGTTGTCGTGGACCCACATGTTAGAACATGACACGTGTCAGCCTCCTAGTATTTCCTTTTGCCGAGAGTAGCTCTCGGCAAAGTTTACGTGGTCCCGCATGTCTGGAGCTAACGGACTTATCCGTTAGCTGCTTTATTTTGCCGAGACGGGTAGTTTAGCTCTCGACAAAGGCTTTGCCGAGTGCCCGTGTTATGGCTCTCGGCAAATTCTTGTTTGCGGAAGAGGTGTACGCCAGGTGGCTTTTGCCGAAGGTGACACTCGGCAAAGGCATTGCCGGCGGTTTTTTGGCCTTTGCTGAGTGTCCGTGGCACTCGGCGTATAGCGCAATTCCAGTAGTGGATAGAAGCACAACAATCAAGTGGTGCTATTGAGTTGGTACTAATGCTCAGCACGATCATCGTGGAGTTGGGTATGAACTTCTCGGTTCGCGATGCTTCGCCGTGTGGAATCTCTATATCCTGTATACACCGTGTTCTGGCTCAACAGGATCCCCATTGGTTATGTACTGAAAGTTCTCAAGCATGCCTCTCTCATCTTCAATGATGATGTTATGCAAGATGATACAACATGTCATTATTGGCCATAGGACCTATGGGTTTCTATACTCGACAGGGCCATGAATAATGGCAAAGCGCTTCTGAAATAGACCAAAAGCTCTCTCAACGTCCTTCCTTGTTGACTCTTGGAGCATTGCAAAGTGAGATCTCTTGTTGCCTTGAGGACACAAGATTGTATTCACAAATGTGGCCCATGGAGGATATATGCTATGTGCAAGGTAGTAACCCATCGTTTACTGATGTCCATTCACAACATAGTTGCAAGGAGGAGCATCTTCTGTAACAAGCCTTGTGAACTATGGTGATCTCGACGGCACATTAAGATCATGAGAGCCAGCCAATTCAAAGAATGAATGCCAAATTCATATATCCTCCGATGCAACTGTCTCAAGAATAATTGTTGGATCTTTTGAGTGCCATTTGTACTGACCTTTTCATCCCACGGAACAGTTCTTTTGTGTCCGGTGCATGCAATCAAGTGATCAGAGCATATAGGCAATCCTCCTTTTCACTCAAACCCAAAAGCCTCTCGGTATCTTCATCATTGGGTGATCTCATGGTACTCTGCTCCATAGATCTGAATCACGGCTTGTGTGTATCTTTGAGCGGCCTCCAAAATTTAATCTTCCCTGATGCGGACATAGTCATGGATGGCGTTGGACGAACACCAATAGGCAAGCACTCGAATAGTCGCGATAACTTCATCAAATGGCTCACACTTTATCTCCCAGGATGCACTCATCTTCAATTTAAACCAATTATCATGCTTCTCTATAACTTTTGCAATGGTGAGAAAGAGACATTGGCACATCCAAAACTGTTGACGAAGATACTTCTCCGCTCGCATAGGTTGCATTGGGGTTGAAATAATCCTTCATAATCTTCTCATAGTCCTCTGCTTATCTCGATTGATGTACAAGCAGCCGAACTGTGATCCTAATCTCGTCTCTGAAAGTCCTTGTTAACGATCACTGCAATGCCCATTTCAAAAGTATCATCATCTTCTTCCTCCTCGCCCGACAAAATATTCATCGAAGACCATCTCCCTTAACCTCTTAATCTACACTATGTAATATTCTAAGTTGAATTTTGTCGTAGTAATAGATTTTCTACTTATGGTTTCACCCCTATCCTACATGGAATGCCACACAAGCGGTCAACACAGGTCAAGGCACTCAATAATCATTGAAGCCACCCCCATGGGTCCAAGCAGACTACTCCGATTGATGAACGTTCAAGCAAGGCTTCATGATCAACAAGTCACGGGAGGAAGACAACATGAAATAATAAGTCAAAGGAGAACACAATTAAGGGACAAAGAGGCACAAGCCCAAGCAAGAAGGACTCTCCTACTGCAGGGACTTTCTCCCCTAATGGGTTACAACCCAGCTCCTAGCCTAACAAGGAGCGCATGGGCCAAGGACGGGAAATTACCAAGTCCTACCCTCCCACCCCTTTCCTTAATTCAAGGGTGCCCTTGGTCATTTGTCAAGGACCCCTAGACTATATAAAGGCCCCCTTGGACATGTAATCCACCTACTCTCACTTGAATACACTCAAGTGGAGGGTCACTTTGTTCTTCCAAAGCCCTTCAGGAGGGCAAACAAAGGGCTAGAGCTTTAGAGACTGAGGGACATTGTAAGGATCAGACTAGTCAGGAGTTGTGGGACTCTGAAAACGGTCAGACTCCAATTTCGCCGCACCCCAGGCACCACTCTTGATGACCCTCCCATAGGACATAGGTCGCGCTCCCATGATGTGACTGAACCTATTTAAAAAAACATTGTTGTGCCACTTTGTTGAGTGTACGACGACCTTTGATATAAGGCCGTCATACACACCCTCGCTAATTTATGACCACGCTACCTAGGATACTCCCTAGTCGAAAGTTGATCTTGAATGTCAACATTGGCGCTGACCGTGGGGAATCCTCGCCATGTGTGATAAGTCACCTCGACCATCACAGCTAGATGGCCCCAAAACGAGCCTCGCGATGACTCTATATTTTAAGCATTTTTAGAGCTCATTTGTTGTATGTTCTCTTCATATATTATGTCCCATTGAACCAAATAGTTGCCATTATGCATGATTACCGGTTTTTACACTTTTCCTTGTGAGAAATGCACATTTAGTATTCTATTTGGTTTTTATTAGTTTTCTTTATTTTCTTGTGTCTATGGGTGTTTTGGAGCAACCTAGGACCAAGCACGTTGAAAGGACCAAGGATGGGCCCGATACGGAGGACTTACAATACCAAACTTAGGCATTTTGGAAGGTGGAAAAAGTGATTTTCCTAAAGTGCTTCTAATCAAGATCTAAGACCATAAATGGATCGGTGTCACTCTCACGAATCTAACGAGACGAAGAACGTTAAAACAGAGTCCATATGAAGAACCAAAACATCGAAGGAGGACAGATTGAACGACGATGTTCCATACGACCGCACATGGTCGTATGGATGGTTGTATGACTTGATTTTGGTTCCGAGAGTTGCCCTTTCAGACATAATCCTTCACAAATTTCGTCCCCATTTGTTCCTACAGTATCCTTGGACAATAAGGGACAGTTTGGGAGAGGATTAATTAGGCTTATCTAGAGCCCTTGGGTGCATCCATCAACGGAGACCAAGGAGGCGCCCTATATATCATCTCCAACCCTAGCCATCGCCATCATCCTCATTCATCAACAACACATGCAAGTTCATCTCCATTGCTTCTCTATCCACCGCCATATAGGAAGGTGATAACTAATAACCCACAAGTATAGGGGATCGCAACAGTTTTTTAGGGTAGAGTATTCAATCCAAATTTATTGCTTCGACACAAGGGGAGACAAAGAATATTTGCAAGTATTAGCAGTTGAGTTGTCAATTCAACCAGACCTAGAGACTAAATATCTGTAGCAGAGTGATCAATAGCACAATATTATGGTAGTTTGATAGCGATGGCAATGATAGTAACAGTAACATAAACAGTAACGTAGCAACAGTAGTTTTGTAGCAATTGTGACATGAGCAACAATAGTAGTAACTTAGCAAGAAACAATATGTGAAAAGCTCGTAGGCATTGGATCGGTGATAACATTGGATAACATTCATCATGTAACAGTCATAACCTAGGGCGACACTGAACTAGCTCCAATTCATTAATATAATGTAGTCATGTATTTCGTATATAGTCATACGTGCTTGCGATAAGAACTTCAATAACATGTTCTGTCCTACCCTCCCGTGGCAGCGGGGTCCATAAGGAAACTAAAGGATATTAAGGCCTCCTTTTAATAGAGAACAGGAAAAAAACATTAACACATAGTGAATACATGAAATCCTCAAGCTACGGTAATCACCGGAAAGAATCCCAATTATTGCCACCTTGGGGTATGCGGATCATAACACGTAATAGGTGCATACAACTTGCAATATAGGATCAAGAACAGAAATAAATTCATGAAAACGTATGGGGTTCAGATATGAAATCACGACACTCGGGCCCTAGTGACAAGCATTAAGCATAGCAAAGTCATAGTAACATCAATCTCAGAACATAGTGGATACTAGGGATCAAGCCGTAACAAAACTAACTCGATTGCATGATAAATATCATCCAACCCATCATCATCCAACAAGCATACGGAGGAATTACTCAATCTCCGCGGTGAGCATCATGAAATTGGTGATGGACGATGGTTGATGATGACGATGACGGAACACCCCCCCCCCCTCTGGAACCCCGAACAGACTCCAGATCTAGCCTCCCGATGAAGAACAGGAGGTGGTGGCGGCTCCGTATTGTAAAACGCAATGAAACTTCCGCTCTTATTTTTTCTTGGGAAATAGGAATTTATAGTGCCGAGATTAGGGTCAGCGGACCTCGTGGGCCCCACAAGAGACCCGGACGCCCAGGGGGTGGGCGCGCTCTAGTGCCTGATGTGGAATGCTACCTAACATATTTATCCATGTAATTCTCTTTATTGTGGCAAGAATACTCAGATCCATAAGATTCAAAACAAAAGTTTAATATTGACATGAAAACAATAATACTTCAAGCATACTAACAAAGCAATCATGTCTTCTCAAAATAACATGGCCAAAGCAAGCTATCCCTACAAAATCATATAGTCCGGCTATGCTCTATCTTCATCACACAAAATATTTAAATCATGCACAACCCCGATGACAAGCCAAGCAATTGTTTCATACTTTTGATGTTCTCAAACTTTTTCAATCTTCACGCAATACATGGCGTGAGCCATGGACATAGCACTATAGGTGGAATAGAATGGTGGTTGTGGAGAAGACAAAAAGGAGAAGATAGTCTCACATCAACTAGGCGTATCAACGGGCTATGGAGATGCCCGTCAATAGATATCAATGTGAGTGAGTAGGGATTGCCATGCGACGGATGCACTAGAGCTATAAGTGTATGAAAGCTCAAAAAGAAACTAAGTGGGTGTTGGGGATATAGCTATTTGTGTAAGCCGCCTAGGAGGGGGCGGGTTACGCAAATAAGACTCATCAGAAAGAAGCCCAAGACCAAGCACGAAGATGGCGGTTCAATAAAGGGTCTAAGGCCCACAGGCGGCTTAAGTCCCATAGTGATAAACCGTCATGATGACATGACTTGTAACATAAGGTAGAATTAACTAGTCACCGAGCCGGACACTGTCTATGAGCCAGCAGGGACTCTGTAGGCCGCAGGGCGTCAACCCGTGTATATAAGGGGACGACCCGCCGGCGGCTTAGGGACAAGAAACAACTCATCAAGAACCGGGCATAGCGTATCTCGCTCCCTGGTCATCGAAACATCAAGCAATACCAACCCAACTAGACGTAGGCTTTACCTTCACCGTAAGGGGCCGAACTAGTATAAATCTCTCGTGTCCTTTGTCCCGATTAACCCCTTTAAGCTTCCTAGTTGCGATGGCTCCACGACTAAGTCCTTACAAGAGGACATCTGCCGTGACAAACCCACGACAGTTGGCGCCCACCGTGGGGCCAACGCACGGTGGATTTGAGTTCTTGAAGGGCAACTTCGAAGGGCTCAAGGGATACGCAGTGGGCCGGATGACCAAGAGTCGTCGTGGCAAGATCTACATCGACGACGAAGGCTGGGGCCCCGACGCCGACTCATTTGAGTACGGGTACCGGGTCCCCTTTGGCGGAATCCACGTCTTCATCGGCCGGATTGGTGAGCCGGGCCCTGAGCCGGACTGCTGCACCGACCTCGTCGAAACGGCTCAGCATGCGAGACCCGCCCGAGCTCAGCCCGTCGTGAAACGTGCCTTCGTGGGTTGCATCCACGGAGGAGAACTTTCTGAAGGATCTATAGATGGTGGTGAGACGGCCGTCCTCTTCGACGGTGATTCATCCACCGGTTCAACAGATTCGTTGTATCTGTTACAGGATGGCGGGCTTAGGGGTTGTTCCGATGGCTCTAGTATTCTGGACCCCTATTAGCCGCCAAGCTGGGCAGGAGTCTTCATGGCTGGTACTCAACCCGGTCAAACTCAACGGCTGCAACAACAATAACGTCCGGGTCAGGAGCGGCCGGGGCAGGAGGCCCTGTGCGCCCGCCGGCTCAGGTGCTGATGGATCTCATGGATAAGCTGACGGCCCTGTTAACCACCACAGTCATCCCTGCGAATCAAGATGAGCATAACGCGGAGGTGGCACGGGTGCGTGAGAAGATAGCTCGGGCCAAGGAGGCCTTGGCAGCTGAGGACACCAGGTTAGCCACAGAACGGGTGGCTTTGGATGCACGGGCACAACAGCTACAGTCAGAAGCCTTCCAGCTTACGATGAGCCTGAACGCATCTAACGAGGTGATGAGGAGGAGGCATCAGAAAACCCAATCTCGTTTACCTACGGTTTATGATCCTCGGAATCTTTTCGCTACACCCGGAGCCGGCCCGAGTAACCCGCCGGAGGCAAATCAGTTTATGACAGCCGGAACAGGAGGGCCGGCTCAGCCTCAGGAGATGGGACCTTCTCATGGGAACATGGCGCCGCCCCGTTACGTACCGATACCGCCGGGTCACTTTTCCAACCCCATGGAGAACTTGATCGCAGCATCAGCACGTTTGGCGGCTCTCCCGGTGGACGGTGACGATCCAACAGCAGTGGAGACCCGAAGGATCAGAGACCTCGTCCGAGCAGCCTGGCTCAAAGAAGAGACTTGTTCCTACAGCCGGGACAGGATTCATTCAACTCCTCCGCCTTGGTTAGCTCCGGCTCGTCCAAACCGGAGTCCGAGTTACAGCAGGCACATGGAGTCAGAAGCTTTGTCAAGCAACGCCCAGCGCTGTAACCCGCCCAGTGGTCATAACCCGGTGTAGGACTGAATACGTCAGGAGGACGAGCGGCCAGCTCAGCTAGCGGCTCAACAAACGGCTCATCGGGACTTTCCAGATTATCCAAACGACTTCCATTGAGGCGGGAGTGGCTACCAGAACCGGCGGTGTTCCTTGTTTAGTGCCGGCTCTACGTAATGTACGTTTACCCAAGGACTTCAAGGGACCTCGGAAGGTGCCGAATTACACGGCCGATTTACAGCCCGGAGCGTGGATCGAAAGTTATGAGATGGCCATGGAGCTGTTGGAGGTCAGCGATGCAGCAATGGCTAAGTACTTCACCATGATGTTAGATGGAACGGCCAGGTCTTGGTTAAAGGGCTTGCCATCCAATTCCATTAGTTCATGGGCAGAGCTAAAGGCCCGTTTCATCTAGAACTTCAAAGATACTTGCAAGCAATCTATGTCGATTGTGGACTTGACAAATTGTAAGCAGGAGGAGGGTGAATCCACGACTCATTGGGTACGCCGGGTCAAAGAGATAAATACATTCGTCTGACAAGATGGATGCCGGCTCTGCAGTCCTCATGTTGGAGAAGAACTGCCGCTTTGAGCCGCTGAGATGAAACCGGGGCGCCTTTAAGCGTGATTGCAATGATATGGAGTGCGCTGATGTCGCCTTGACCAAATACGTTGACTCGATAGTACCAAGGATCCCGCGTCCGATTTGGAAAAGACATGGAAGGAAAGAAGAACGGCAATGGAAAGGGTCAAGAAGATAACCCGATGAATCAAGGAGGCAATAAGCGTAAGGCTGAGGGTAACCCGGAGTTTGTAGCCAACGCCAATGCATAGGGTAACAATCAGAGACGTAAGGGCAAACCGCCCCCTCGGTCTGGCGGGTCAGGCCCATCTCTTGAGCAGCTAGTCAATGAGCCTTGCCCGAGACACGACACCTGGGAACGACCCGCCACCCACTTATGGAAAGATTGTGCGATCATGAAGGCCTTTAAGAATTCCAACACGTTTGATGGCAATCACGGGTCGGGCGGCGGCTCAGGAGCCGGCGGCTTTCATGGCCCGGGCGGTGGTTCAAGTTCCGGCTTTCAGGGACATCAAGGCGGTTATAATCAACGATGAGTCCGGTCAAGGGGACAACAGCAGCAGCAGTCGGGTTATCAAAGCCACCCGAGGCAGCTGAATAGTGGGCAGTATCACGATTTCACCACTAACTTGTGAAAACGTGACCAGAAGGTTCATAAGAGGGCCGTGAATTCTATTGAGCCGGCGGTTCCCCGTTATTTGAGGTGGTCAAAACAACCCATTGTATGGAGCAAGGAAGATCACCCCCTCCGGGATGATAATCCGGGTCAGTTAGCCTTGGTGGTAGCACCTCAGGTTGGTGGATATAAATTCACTAAGGTACTCATGGACGGAGGTAGCAGCATCAATATCCTCTATTATGAGACCTTTCGCCGCATGGGATTGACTGATAAGGATTTGAAGACGTCCAACACTGTATTTCATGGAGTGGTGCCTGGTAAGTCGGCTTACCCAGTTGGTAAGATTGAACTGGAAGTGGCCTTTGGAGATGAGTATGATTCTAGAGCTGAGAAATTAACTTTTGAGGTGGTCAAAATCAAGAGTCCATATCATGCTCTGTTTGGTTGGCCGGCTTATGCCAAGTTCATGGCACGGCCGTGTTATGTTTATCTGCAGCTTAAGATGCCGGGTCATAAGGGCACCATCACCGTGCGTGGAAGTCGAAAGGTAGCCCTGGAATGTGAGGAGGGCGACGCGGCTTATGCTGAGTCTGTTTGTGCAGCAGAGGAGCTGAAGTTTTATCAAGACAATGTTGACCCGGCGGATATGACCTCTCTAAAGAAGCCAACCACCGAGCATGAACCGGCCATGAAGTTTAAATCAGCTGCTGAAACCAAGCTTGTTGATTTCACTCCAGCGATTCGCCTAAGCGATTCGAAGATCGGTGCCAATTTGGATCCTAAATAGGAAAGCGCGCTCATCGAGTTCATCCGTGAGAACCGGGACATCTTTGCATGGAAACCTTCCGACATGCTTTGGGTGTACCGAGAGAACTTCACGAGCACACTCTCAATATTGATCCAAAGTATAAGCCGGTCAGGCAGTTTCTTCGACGGTTCAATGAAGAGAGACGGAAAGCTATTGGAGAGGAAGTCGCCCGGCTCTTAGCGGCTGGATTTATTGTTGAAGTTTTTCACCCGGAATGGTTGGCTAACCCGGTGCTCGTGCTCAAGAAGAACGGCACCTGGCGGATGTGTGTGGATTACACGGACTTAAATAAGGCTTGTCCGGCTGATCCCTTTGCTCTCCCCCGTATTGATCAAATCATTGATGCTACGGCGGGTTGCGAGCGTTTCAGCTTTTTGGATGCTTACTCTGGTTATCATCAGATCAAAATGGCAGTTAAGGACCAGGAGAAGACGACTTTCATCACTCCGTTTGGAGCCTTCTGTTATGTATCCATGCCATTTGGGCTCAAGAGTGCTCAGGCGACTTATCAGCGATGTGTACAAAACTGTCTCCACGGTCAAATTGGGCGCAATGTTCACGCTTATGTGGATGACATCATGGTGAAGTCCAGAGAGAAGGAAACCTTGATATCAGATTTGAAAGAGACCTTTGATAATCTCCGGGTTTATAAGATGATGCTTAACCCAAAGAAAGTGTGTATTTGGTGTACTGCAGTAAGCTCTTGGGTTTCCTGGTCTCAAACAGAGGCATTGAAGCTAATCCGGAGAAGATCAAGGCAATTACCTCTTTGGCTAAACCGGCGTGCATCAATGATGTTCAGCGACTGGCGGGTCGTGTTGCTGCTTTAAGCCGGTTCATAAGCCGGTTAGGTGAGAAGGCCCTACCGCTGTATTAGATGATGAAGAAAACGGACACTTTTGTCTGGAGTGATGCTGCTAATACTGCCTTTGAAGATTTAAAGAGACATTTGTCTGAGCCACCGGTCCTTGCGGCTCCCATTGATAAAGAACCATTGCTGTTATATGTGGCTGCTAACTCGCGAGCCGTCAGTGTTGCGATCGTGGTGGAGCGTAAGGAGGCTGGCAAGGAGCATCCGGTTCAACGGTCGGTTTACTACATCGGTGAGGTGCTCATTGAGTCTAAGCAAAGATATCCGCATTGGCAGAAACTTGTTTACGGAGTGTTTATGGCAAGCCGGAAGCTGAAGCAGTACTTTCAAGGACATCCTATAACGGTGATAAGTTCTGCCCCCTTGGGAGACATCATCCAGAACAGAGAATCCACAGGACGAGTCGCCAAGTGGGCCATTGAGCTTGGGCCTCATGGTTTGAAGTATATGCCACGTACCGCTATTAAATCTCAAGCCTTGGCGGACTTTATCAATGATTGGACAGAGTTACAAGCACATGAGGAGAAGCCAGATAACACATATTGGACTATTCACTTTGATGGGTCCAGGCAGTTGGAAGGCTCATGGGTCGGAGTCGTTTTAACTTCCCCCAAGTCGACAACTTTTGGTATGTACTCTGGCTTATGTTTCCTTGTACTAACAATGCAGCTGAGTATGAGGCCTTACTCCATGGTCTCAGGATGGCCAAAGAGATGAATTTGAGCCGGGTAAGGTGTTTGGGTGACTCAGATCTTGTGGCTCAACACGTATCAGGCAAGTGGGACTCTAAGGATCCTTTAATGCGGCTTACCGTCGTGAAGTTGATGCTGTGGCTGGGCACTTCAAAGGTTATCAAGTGGAGCACATTGATCGAAGGAAGAACGAGGCGGCTGATGCTTTAAGCCGGCTGGGATCTCAGCGAAAGCCGGTGCCGCCTAACACCTTTCTTGATGTTTTGCAGAATCCTACATCCAAGGTACCCACAAAGGAGGACCTAGCGATTGCCGGACCGGAGGCACGGTGGTAGCAGCTCTTCGTGTTATCCCGGATTGGGCGATGCCATATTTGGCTTACATGACCCGGGGAGAGTGGCACGAGGATGAGACCTTGGTGAGACAAATCATCCGCGGTCCAAATCCATGACAATTGTTCATGGCGAAGTTACATCATCGCAGTTGTCACCGGAGCTTTTTCAACGTTGTGTATCGCCTGCGGAGGGTCAGGAGATACTTCGTGAGATCCGTGAAGGGGATTGTGGTCATCACGCCGGTTCAAAATCTCTTGTGGCCAAGGCTTTCCGTCATGGTTTTTATTGGCCAACGGCTCATGCTGATGCGGAGGATCTGGTCAGTAAATGTGACAGATGTCAGAAATTCTCACGACGAGCTCATGTGCCGGCTCAAGAATTGAGGATGATTCCAATTACTTGGCCGTTCGCGATCGGGGCTTGACATGGTTGGACCTTTCAAGAGGTCTAAAGATAAAACGACACACCTCCTGGTGGCAGTGGATAAATTCACAAAGTGGGTTGAGGCAGAGCCGGTCAGTAAGTGTGATGCAGCCATGGCGGTTCAGTTCATGAAAAAGGTGATTTTTCGTTTTGGTTTTCCACACATCATTATAACTGATAATGGCACTAATCTTTCCAAGGATGCCATGGAAGAGTTCTGTCAACGAGAACATATCCGGCTTGATGTTTCGGTTGTTGCTCATGCTCAATCCAATGGTCAAGCAGAAAGAGCTAATCAGGAGATCTTGAAGGGTATTAAACCCCGGCTCTTGGTCCCTTTGCAGCGGATGCCGGGTTGTTGGGTGGAGGAGTTACCCTCTGTGCTTTGGAGTATCAATACTACGCCTAACATATCTACGGGTTACACACCTTTCTTCATGGTGTACGGAGCAGAGGCGGTCCTGCCAAGTGACATCCGGCATGACCCACCCCGCATGGCCGCTTACATTGAGGCTGATAACGAAAAAGCTCATCAGGATGCACATGTTTTGTTGGATGAGGAGCAAGACTTGGCAATAGCCCGCTCGGTGATTTACCAGCAAGACTTGCGCCGCTATCACAGTCGCCGGGTTAGAAGCAGAACCTTTCAGGAAGGCGATTTAGTGCTCCGGCTCATCCAGGATCAGTCTGATATGCATAAGTTGTCCCCTCCTTGGGAAGGATCCTTTGTGGTCAGCAAGAATCTAAACAACGGGTCATACTACCTCATCGATGTTCGAGAGCACAAAGACTCACGTAAGTCGGAGGAGGAGACCCGCCGGCCGTGGAATATCGCTCATCTTCGATCTTATTATACTTAAGCCACCGGCTCTCAAGATGTATATATTTTGAATATGTATATATTATATAAAGCAATAAAGCAGGACCTCTGTCCTTTTCACCCTCAAAGGTTTATATGTCTTCTTTATCGGTGGTGGAAACAACCAACGAAGCGGATCATATCTGAATCCGCTTTCCCTTTGGTCCGCTTATGATCATATATGAATCTAGCCATGATCACATGGGGGCTTCCTGTTCAAACATAGGTCGTATTCGAACCAAAGAGAACATAGTTGTCGATACCCGCTTGATCGGCATACTGCCAAACCCACTTGGGGGCTTCTTGATCATATTTGAATCATAGCTTAACCCCTTTGGGTCTGACGTGGATCGTATTTGAATCAGCATCATTAAACAACTCTTATGGTCACTTGGGGGCTTCCTGTTCAAACATAGGTCGTATTCGAACCAAATAGAACATAGCTGTCGATACCCACTTGATCGGCATCGCCAAAGCCACTGGGGGCTATATGATCGTATCCGAATCTTAGCTTAACCCCTTTGGAACGGTTTACTGATCGTATTCGAATCAGAAGGCTTTGAATATTGTTTATTGTCTATTATACTTCATAAGCATGATTACTTGACTATCTTGAGATCTTCTTGAAAGCACTGTGAGATGGTTTTTGTTCTTCCGGCTTAATATTGATCACCCCAGGTTGTTAAGTGCCAGGTGAATTCCAACTTTCATGAGTTAAATTTACCCGCATGAGTGGGGTCATATAAGCCGGCGAGATTACCAAAAGGATCACAGGACAAGGCAAGCAATTTTTTGTTTAACGGAAATAGAAGATCAATATAAAATTTGGAAGGATATAGCGATGGCGGCTTAAGAAAGTATTGAGCGCCATAAACATGCGCGAAGGCATGGCAAATGTCGAGAGGTTTTTTCTACCCTATTACAAGACTCCCCGAGTCTGAATAATGAAGCATTGTTTTCACAAAGACATAAACATATGACACTTGGCGGTTCACTCCTTTGGTTTGCTTGAAGAATCCGGGTTATCCTTCTCCGCCTCTCCGTCGGCTGCCTTGTCCTAGAAGGTGGACGATGCCCAGTCAATGCCACTCAAAGCTTCAAACTCAGCTTCGTCATCTATTAAACCGGCTGGGTCGACTTCGGGGGCAAAGATATGCTTACGGATTGGAGGGATCAGGCCGACGTCGTCATAAAGAGGCGTTGGAATTCTCCGATTCTCGCTGTCATAACCCGGTTGATACTTGGTAAGGTCAGTATCGTTTCCAATAAGGGTAGCTACAGGGCGTATAAGTTTGACACAAGCGGTGAAATCATGTTCATCAAATACGGTCCCATCCTCTTTCAGACTCGGGTATCCAAGAGCGAGGTCGGCTGGGTCTAGTTCTGGAATCCATGCTTTAGCCCGGCTCAACGCGGCTATGGCCCCGGCTCTTGTGGACGCCCGCCTTAGTTCTTGGATCCGCTGAGGTAACACAAAAGCCGCCCAAAGACGTCTTGCAGGAGGTGAGGAACGTCATTTGATAAAGCTACAACGGCCAAAGCACGCTGTGACCCGGTGTACAGCTGTTCCACCAGAGTATAAACTGCTTTCAGCTTGATCAACATGTTATGCTTGAGGTTTGTGCTCCTGGAGCCTGCATTATTACACATAAGATGAGCTAGAGGTGAAAATTGAAGTAATCATTGAAAGAAGGTTTGCAATATTTAAAGTTTGTATGAGTAACTTACCAAAGATTGTTGTGACCATTTGAGATATCTGGCGCTTTAATCCGGACAGCTCAGCTGTGGATTCTGCAAGCAATGCCTCTGCCGTTTCGGCCCGGGTCGCCAGTGAAGCCTTTTCATCCGCCCAGTTTTTCTTATCCGTTGCAAAGTTTTTCTTCAACTTCTCTTGTTCAGAGATACTGAATTCAAACTTGGAGTTGGCCTTTTGGATTTCAAGTTCCTGGGCTGCCAGGCGATTCTTCAAGTGAGCAACCTCTGATTCAAGTTGACTTATGGTGGCCTGAATTAATGCCAGGTTATAGTCAGAATCATTATAAGATAAACATTAAGTCCCAAGCACTTTGCAAGCAAAGGTACTTGACACTTGGGGGCTAATGTACACTGAAGAACTTTAAATCGCTGCGCTGGTTCATGGAAATTTAAGTCCCAAGCGCTTTGCAAGCAAAGATGCTTGACACTTGGGGGCTAATGTGTATCGCAAGTTCAAAGTATCATGCTACAATCAGGTTAAATAACTTTTTCCCAAACCGAATAAGCTGTGATTAGGCAGTTTTCTAAGTCTACATCATATTTACTTATAAGCAATAGGTTTGGGGGCTGGTATAGTAAGTATGGTTAAGGAAAAGTAACATATGTCATACCTCAGATTTTTGCTGTATCTGCTTTACCATGTCAATTTCCAGGTCACGGCTGCTATGTACTTGACTGATATAGCCAGAGACAATATCCCCAATACCCAAATGAGTATACTCTGCAATGTCTAACTTGGCCTTTCAGCGCTCCAAAAGCTCCTCCTTGGCAGAGCATTTGGCAAGGACAGTAGGCTGACTCGGCTCGACAAATTGAGTCTTGAGAATCTCAACTTCCGGATCAGTTGTCTTGGCCGGGCTAGGAGTTTCCGGTTTATCAGAACCACCAAGAGTTTCTTCAACGGGCGGATCAGAGGTTGGTGCTGGAATATCATAAACCGTTCAAAGCGGCGTTTGATGAGTGGAAGTATCGAGGCGGCTTGTTTGAGTTCGGTTCGATTCTGACCGGATCTTGGGATGGCTTATTCTTTTTGCCCTCTTCTTCGGGCTTCACTTGTACTGTGGACAAGGCGTATAAGGGTGAGTACAAAAACATGAGTAAGGTGAAGTATAAGGTAAATAAGTTTACATTACCCGGGGGCGGTTTTATAAGCCGGCATGTTGGATTGCATAGACTCGCCGGAGGAAGGCGAGGTCTACTGATAATTTGAGTCAGATGAATTGAGAGGTAGACGTATTAAGCCCGCTAAGGGAAAAGCAGAATATAAGTCGGAGATAACCTCAGTTTGGTGCTTCCTAGTTACATCAGGTAAGCCGGAGGAGAGTTCTGCATCCTTGGAGGTCCGGGTATGCCTCCGGCTTTCATGAGTCTGTTGCTTCAAAAGAAATTGAGGATCTTGATAAGCTAAATGATGTAAAAATCTTACTACGGGTCACCCTTCGGATTTTTTGCTTTGGCAAAGGCTCTGAGTCGGAGGAGATTATAGTTACCTCTTCGTCAACCGCTTGGCTATTCCCCGTATCCTCCTAAAAGGGTATAGTGTCATTAAAATAATGATAAAGGAGTTAGGAGAATTAAGGATTACCTCTTCTTCATCATCAGAAGAGTCGTCCAATTTGAGTAAATCTGAAGCCCTTGGCTTCCTTTTCCTTGAAGTTCCTGTTTTGGCGGCTTTTCTTTCGGTTCTCTTGGCCGCTCTGGCTTGTTTGGCAGCTTCATGGTTATACTTGACCTTCCAGAAGATGTCATTGGCCTGAGAAAAAACGGTAAAGGGTTATAAATAAAAGCAAGGTATAACACAATAAGGAGTAGTTATTGAGGTTGATGACTTACTGCAGGGGCCGGGTTCTTCTTGCAGAAAGGAAGTAAGCCAAAGGCATTACTAGTCACTATGCCCTCTTTCAACAATGTCTGGGTTGTAGCCTCCACCACATCATCTGGTAAGTCGTCGGGACTATGACACAGTGGGTCATTCTTCTCGCCTGAGTAGGTGCACATTAAACCGGGGCGGTGGCTTAACGGAATCACTCGCCAAGCAACCCAGACTCGGACCAGGTCAATGCCATCTAAGCCATTTCCCAAAAGAGCTTTGATTTTGCTAATGGTGGGAGCAAGTGGCAGACGTTCAACAGCAGTCAGTTTATCCGGTAGCGGGTGGTTGGATTCAAGGCGCAAGGCGCGGAAGCCGGGCAGAGGATTTTCCTCAGCCGGAGAAGTGTCCTGGCAGTAAAACCACGTCTGATTCCAATCCTTTGGATGACTTGGCAGTTCAGCATAAGGAAAAAGGCAGTCTCTCCGCCGCTGAATCGAGATGCCACCAAGTTCCAGACTGGGCCCGTTGGCGCGTTCGTTCTGCCGGTTTACGTAAAACAATTCTCTGAATAAAAGTAAGCTGGGTTCTTCTCCAAGGTACACCTCGCAGAAGACTTGGAAGTTGCAAATATTTGACACGGAATTGGGCCCGATGTCTTGAGGTCTGAGATCAAAGAAATGCAAAACATCCCTGAAGAATTTTGAACCGGGTGGAGCGAAGCCCCGGTTCATATGATTAGTAAAGACGATCACCTCCCCTTCCTTGGGTTGAGGCTTATCCTCTGACGGGTTAGGAGCACGATAAGACATGATCTCTTTCTTGGGCAGATGGCCGGATTTCACAAAATCAGACAAAGTGCTTTCTGTAACGACGGACTTGACCCAGTTGCAGGTCACCGGAGGTTTGGGAGCCTTGGGAGCCATTAGGCAAATTGAAACCTATGACAAAAGAAAAAATTTCCGGTTCAATTTATAACCCAGAGAAGAACATCCTGAGTTTATTCAAAACGGCGGCTTAAGAAGGGGCCTAATGATATATGGGTAATTATTCAGTGGTATTTAAGCCGCTACAAGTATCAAAGGCAGTTAAATTTTCTTAAATCACCGGAAGCAAGCAAGGTTGACCAAACAATGCCATTTTCTTAAAGCTAGCTATATGGACTATCGTAGTTGAACAAAGTCAACAGGTGCAGATTTTTTGCTAAGTGTGGAACAAACAAGTTTCACAAGTTTCAACTATTATTTTGGATCAAACAATTGCTCTGAAAAAGAAAAATTTCTAGACCTAAAATCAGTACAGGGAAGTTTATCCACTCGAAGGAAGCCTTTGAACAAAAGAAAAAGAGATCTGTCTATGTTCGAGATAAACGTAAAACAGTCACTGTCGGTGTCAAAACCGGCGGATCTCGGGTAGGGGGTCTCGAACTGTGCGTCTAGGCGGATGGTAACAGGAGACAAGGGACACGATGTTTTTACCCAGGTTCGGGCACTCTCGATGGAGGTAAAACCCTACTCCTGCTTGATTAATATTGATGATATGGGTAGTACAAGAGTAGATCTACCATGAGATCAGAGAGGCTAAACCCTAGAAGCTAGCCTATGGTATGATTGTTGTTCGTCCTACGGACTAATACCCTTCGGTTTATATAGGCACCAAATAGGGTTAGGGTTACACAGAGTCGGTTACAATGGTAGGAGATCTACATATCCGTATCATCAAGCTTGCCTTCCACGCCAAGGAAAGTCCCATCCGGACACGGGACGAAGTCTTCAATCTTGTATCTTCATAGTCCAGGAGTCCGGCCAAAGGTCATAGTTCGGCTATCCGGACACCCCCTAATCCAGGACTTCCTCAGTAGCCCCTGAACCAGGCTTCAATGACGCTGGGTCCGGCGCGCGTATTGTCTTCGGCATTGCAAGGCGGGTTCCTCCTCCGAATACTTCATAGAAGATTTTGAACACAAGGATAGTGTTCGGCTCTGCAAAATAAGTTCCACATACCACCGTAGAGAGAATAACATTTACACAAGTTCGATCTGCTGACGTATTCCGCAGCGTGACATCACACCAAGGCCAAGCCTTTATTCGAATCGTTTTTACTGTCCAACCTCAGCGCGTTTAGCGAGGCGGTTTCCTTGGCACGTCTTGCCAAAGCAGAGATCGTGTCCCCTTATTCTGGGATTCTCATCAATACGGGCGTGGGTAACCCAACCGCGCCATTGATTACGGCACTTGGGAGATAAGCGAGTTTTATCAGGCCGGTGAGGACGCATAGCTTTCTCCGTCCATATAAGGGGATAAGGATCCACTTTTTCACACACGCCTTCTTCCTCCTTTGCTTATCCATTTCACAAGACTCGAGCTCCAGCGCCCAAGTCCGCACATCCCACCTCAACCTTCTCCAACTATTTACGGAGCGGGAGGCAAGTGGATGGCCTGCTCCGTCACGGAGGGGCACATCAAAAAGCTGCGGAAGGCCGGATACTTGTCTAGCGACATCGTGCATAGGCTCCCCAACGAGGGGCAGCTCATCCCCACCCCCAGGCCCCATGAGAGGGTGGTGTTCCTCCCCCACTTCCTCCGCGGACTAGGGTTTCCACTTCACCCATTCGTCCGGGGGCTCATGTTCTACTACGACCTAGATTTCCACGATCTGGCCCCGAATTTCATCCTCAACATCTCGGCGTTTATCGTCAGTAGCGAGGCCTTCCTCTGCATCTAGCCCCACTTCGCTTATGGCTGAAGACCTTCAATATCAAGCCGAAGGTAGTGGGGCGGCTGCCAAGCCGGAGTGCGGAGGCGCCATGGTGGGCGTAATGGCCAACGCCCTATGGCTCGAGGGCTCCTTTGTGGAGACCATAAAGGGGTGGCAATCGGGTGGTTCTATATCACCAAGCCGCAAGAACTCTCAATGGGCGGCGGCCCCAATTCGATCTGGCTTCCACACACGGCTCACCTCATGGAAAGAGACGGGCTGGCGTAGTTATTCGGAAGAGCTGGCCGGACTCCAAACCTGCGTCCGAAACCTGGTGGACAAGTATCTCAAGCTTGTCAACGTAATCCAGGTGATGCTCATCCGCTGGATTCTCCCATGCCAGCAACAGGACTTCAATTTGTGGGAGTTTGATCCAGCACAACACCGAACCTTGAACCGGATCTTCGACACTACGTACGAAGACGCCTGGAAGGTGCTGTTCAAGGGCGACGAAGCTCTCGCATCCGCGACAGAAGATCGCGGATTCAGCTCACAGCATCAAGCCAGCAAGGTAAGTTATTTTACCCTTTACGGGACTCTTTTTTCATTGTTTGACTCTATGCGGGATCTAAACTCCCTCACCTTTGACAGGACTGGTTGAAGACGTCCGGACAGATCGACCGTCCGGCTCCCTTTCCAGAAGACCCAGCGGACGCCCAATTGACGGGGCTGCTGGTTCTGGCACCTCACGTGGTGCCGGAAAAGAAGGCCAAGAAGAAGGCCACGGGAACTCGAAGGAGTTCCCAACGCCAGGTGTTATCGGACTCATCGTCCGATGACGCCGAGGCGGACTCCTCCCGCGAAGACGAGGAGGAGGAAGAGGCCTCTCAGCCGGGGAGAGAAGAAAAGGAAGGCCGCCCCACCGGGGAGGCCGGAGGGTCCAAGAAGGGAAGGACCCTTCCTCCGGACTACACCGCCAATGCCGACAACGACGAAGAGGGGTGGGCTCCAAGGGCCAAGCCCCTGGCGAGATCGTAAGTGTCCGGACACCAGAATAACTCGTGGCGTTTCATTTGTCGCACAACATCCTATAACGCCGGATATAACCATGCAGCCCGCCCAAGGATGGGCTCGACGATTCGTCGAGCGGCTCTCTGGATTTGTCGGAGGTGAATAGCACCTCACTTCCGACCGCCTCGTCTCCTCCCGCCACGGATGACCCCGGGGTGGAGTCCCAAAAGGGGCCCAGCCAGGAGGAGGTGGCTATGGAGGCGCCGCAATGCGACTTCCCGGCATCCGGGCTCAAAGGGGATAAAACCCCGAAGGGCTTCAAGTCCGGCCCTGCGCGGACTCGCATCCGGAACCTTCGGTGGTTCCGAGTCCGACAGCGACCCCTTCGTAAGAAGGGCAAGATCATGACACCGGTGACCTCCGGCCCAACCGGAGGCACGGATGATTTGATGGAGGCACTTAACGGCGCTTCCATCGACGAGGAGCACCGCACTGTTATGAGTGTGGTGATCCGGAAGGTTCGATCCGCCAAGAGCGGGCCGATCGAAGCTCGTGCTGCCTTCTAACAGGCTTTGAGGTATGTATAAAAATATTACCGTGACAGACAAGAGCCTCGATGCTCGGTTTGGTGTTCAAAAGAAAATGCGAACTAAGGATCTAAAAGATATACGCAGGAGTCTAACATAAGTATGTCAATATGGGAATGCAGGCTGCGCCTTGACCTCTGCCAAGACCGGCTGCGGAGGTTGGTGCATTGAAGCAGAGCCTCGAGCAGTCCGAGAACGATCTTGGACTTGCCAAAAAGCAGCTCGAGGACAAGGAAGGTAAGTAATACCTTATGGGAGTATTTAAAAGATGTGTTTGCAAAAAATGACAGGAATAACATGAATATTGCAGGGGCCACGAACGACGTGGCGAACCAGAAGGAGGCGGTGTACCCGGCCGAAAGCAATGCGGCCGCGGAGCGCACCGAGCGAGAAAAGCAAGAGGCGCTGGTGGCGGAGGTGCGGCAAGAGCTCCAGTCTCTCGTGGAAAAGCACGGGAGTTTGGAGTGTGACTCAAAGACTCGGGAGTCCGAGCTCGCCACGGCCCTTGAGAGCGCCAAGCCCACTAAGGCCGAAGCCCAAAAAGCCCTCCAGGAGATTGAGGCGATGAAGAAGATAGCGGCGGGTAAGGTATTCTATATGCAAAGCAAGCATGTGAAAGTGAATTATCTGTTACTTACCCGAATCCGAGCTCTCCAGAGCATTCGCAGATCTGCCCTGATGTGGCTGATCTTTGCCGCATTCTACCGAGCCGAGGAGGGAAGCTCGACGGAGAAGGTGTTCTGGTCTCAGTATGTTGAGGCCGGACACCTGGTGCCCTTAAGCGGCCAGTTGAAGCAGCTGGTCGAGCTCCATAAGGTGGCCGAACAGGCCATGAGGGGCCTCATAGTTCGACTGTGGCCTAAGGAAGCCATGCCTGGGAGCTACCTCGGGCTGGTGAGGCGGCTGGTGGACGCCTATCCATGGGTTGAAGTCATCAAGCGCTCCGTCTGCATCGAAGGTGCCCGTAGGGCCCTTGCCCTTGCTAAGGTGCACTGGGGCAAGATGGACGCTGAGAAGCTTGTGAAGGACGGACCACCACCAAAGAAGGAGCATCGCAAGCCTGAAATGTATTATGAGGGCGTCCTGAAGGGTGCCTGCCTTATAGCGGATGAATGCTCCAAAGATATAATTTTTGAGTAGACTCGCATTTGTTATCCTGTACGCTGAAAACTTGTTCATGCGCTAAGCAACACTTTTAAAATCAAAATATTACCTTTTGTGTGGCCGTGTATTAAATTTGAGAGATGGCGAGTCATTGGCTTCAGCCCCCATGCCACAAGTGCTGGGGTGTTCGGGATGAACTTGAGCGCTCTTGTTCCCATTCTTGGGTCCTTCGAGGGAGGCGCTCAACACAACGAACAAGGCAACCGGACTATAATGCTTGAACACTCTCACTTAGCCATAGAATTCTATAATTTTAAATTTCTGAAGCCCCTGGTATTCGTAAGACCGAGTTCGGGTGCTATCCACGCCTAGGCCGGACAATGCCGACTCCTCGCTCTAAGCGGCATAAGTTTTTAGGGACTCGAAAACCTCTCGAACAGCGACCGGCTCTCGCCCTATCATGACGGTCAGTTTTAGCTTTCTCCACTGAGGTTCTTAACCCAGCTCAACCGGGGTACAATCGCAGTGGTTCTCCCAGCGCTACCTTAGCCGATATAACGGAACGTAAGGTACCAAAACATGGGAGCCGGGCAAACCCAACTATTGACCCAAGACATGATTCGGAGCCGATGCATATAATGCTATAAGTTCGGGGTGCCGCACTTGTGAAAGTGTTCGTACTTATCACACCATGTTATGTGGTACTTAAGCCCCTGGTGTATTGCCCTTACCAAAGTGTACGGTTGCACAATGTCATAAATGAACATATATATAGAAAAAAAGGAAAATCAATAATAGGCAGAAGCTATATATTGTTTATTCAAAAGGGCTCTTTGTAAGAGCGTAACGATACAAATAGTGCAATAAGCAAGGGACAAGACTTTTAACATGTCTCCTCCGAGGGTAAGCATGGATGTTGTGTAAAACAGATATATTGCTCGTAATAGAGACCACCTGGACACTCGACGTAGCTTTCTGCTTCCATGGCTGTTGCATCGTGTGTTTGGCGATTCTAATGCCGGACAGGGCTTCGTGAGAACGGAGTCCTGAAATAAAAAAGGAAAGAGAAAAAGAAAAAAAAGAATGACACAATCGGGAGCCCCTGGTGTGGTTGAGCCGCATTCTGGGCATGCTGTGGTTGTGCCCCTTCCCCTATGCCCATGATATTTCCAGAGCGTAATTATGTACGCGTAATACTGGTTTCGCGATTTCGCGAGGGCTGGGGCTTGGGCCGCATTGCTATGCATGCTCGGAACGTGCCAGGCGGTCTTGTTGTAGGTTACTCCGGGCGCGCTTGACGGTGTCCGGACGTTTCATAGCCGGACTCGAGAATTGCCTTAAGAGGCTACTTTGCACTTCCACCGCGAGGGCCGCCGTATGCTCCTCCGTCCGGAGAGAGCGTTCGGTGTTTCCATTGACCGTAATGACTCCTCGAGGACCTGGCATCTTGAGCTTGAGATATGCGTAGTGCGGCACCGCATTGAACTTTGCAAATGCGGTTCGTCCGAGCAGTGCATGATAGCCGCTGCAGAACGGGACTATGTCGAAGATTAACTCCTCGCTCCGGAAGTTATCTGGGGATCTGAAGACCACTTCAAGTGTAACTGAGCCTGTACAGTTGGCCTCTACACCTGGTATGACGCCTTTGAAGGTCGTCTTTGTGGGTTTGATCCTTGATGGGTCTATGCCCATTTTATGACCGTGTCCCGATAAAGCAGGTTCAGTTGCCGCCGCCATTCCATTAGGACTCTAGTGAGATTAAATCCACAATGATTGGGTCTAGAACCAATGCGGCGAATCCGCCATGGCGGATGCTAGTGGGTGGTCCTTCGATCAAAAGTGATCGGGCGGGAAGACCACGGGTTGAACTTTGGGGCGACTGGCTCCATCGCGATATCGCCCTTTAGTGCACGCTTCCGCTCCCTTTTGGGTATGTGGGTTGCGTATATCATGTTCACCGTCCGCACTTATGGGGGGAAGCCCTTACATCCTCTATTGTTCGGGCGTCGGGCTCCTCCTCGTCATCGCTATGCAGCCCCTTGTCATTGTTTTCGGCATTTAACTTGCATGCTTGCTTGAACACCCAACAATCCCTGTTGGTGTGATTGGCTGGCTTTACGGGGGTGCCATGTATCTGGCACGAGCGATCGAGTATTCGGTCCAAATTGGACGGGCCCGGAGTATTTCTTTTGAATGGCTTTTTCCGCTAACCGGGTTTAGAGCCTCTGAATCTGGCATTGATCGTCAGATCCTCGGCATTATCGCTGGTACGCGGCGCTTTGTGCTTGTTGCGACGCGACCTGCCACTGCTGTCCTTGGTATCCGAATTACCAGGGCTCTTGGTCATGTTGTTACTACGAGCTAGCCAGCTGTCTTCTCCCACGCAGAAACGGGTCATGAGTGTTGTGAGGGCTGCCATGGATTTCGGCTTTTCCTGTCCTAGGTGCCGGGTAAGCCACTCGTCGCGGATGTTGTGTTTGAAGGCTGCAAGGGCCTCGGCATCCGGACAATCGACGATTTGATTTTTCTTGGTTAGGAACCGCGTCCCGTAATTGTTCCGCCGATTCCTCTGGCTGCTGAATTATGTGGCTTAGGTCATCGGCGTCTGGTGGTCGCACATATTTGCCCTGGAAATTGTCAAGGAATGTGGCTTCCAGGTCTTCCCAACAACCAATTGACTCTGTTGGCAAGTTGTTAAGCCAATGCCGGGCTGGTCCTTTAAGCTTGAGTGGGAGGTATTTGATGGTGTGTAGATCATCACCGCGGGCCATGTGGATGTGAAGGAGATAGTCCTCGATCCAAATCACAGGATCTGTTGTGCCATCGTATGATTCAATGTTTACGGGTTTGAAACCCTCAGGGATTTGATGATCCATCACTTCATTTGTGAAGCATAGTGGGTGTGCGGCGCCTCTGTATTGGGCTATATCACGACGCAGCTCAAACGAGTTGCCATATCCGGTGTGACGGTTATCGTCACATGTCGTGGGGCGCCCACGCGATCCATAGATCGATCTTGTCTGCCTTGCCTTGTCCTCCAATATATCTCGCAGGTCTGGCGCATTTTCCTGTGCCTTTATATTTTTTGAGCGGCGATGAGGTGCGGCTTGAATTGAGGGCCGACAGGCCTCTCTGTCGCGGCCACGAGGTGGCCGGTCAGCCATATCATGCACCGGTGATGTAGGTTTAGGTGCTTCCTCCTCTAATCGGGGTAGCAGCCTGCGTCTTGGGTAGCTCTTGGAGGGGCGCTCGAGTTCATACTCTTCGGCCGCAAGGACTTCAGTCCATCTGTCAGCTAGCAAATCTTGGTCAGCTCTGAGCTGTTGCTACTTTTTCTTGAGGCTGCTTGTCGTGGCCATGAGCCTGCATTTGAAACGCTCTTGTTCGACAGGATCCTCGGGCACGACAAATTAAATGCCGTCCGAGGCTTGCCTCATCTTCGGAGGGAGGCATGTAATTATCATCCTCTACCTCTTTTTCGCCGCTCTCTCATGAGGGCTGGCTTCTCCATCCTCCCCGCGCTGAATCTTCTTTGGAGGGGTTGTCTTCAGACCGTCCGGGTGTTATTATCTCCGTGCGGAATCACCGTTTTTGCTGTGGAGGGATTTAGAGCGGCGCCACTGATGTCGGCGCTTAGGCTGTTTCTTGGAGGGGTCATCCTCCGCTGTTCCATCGCCATTCCCATCTTTTGGGATGTCCGCCATGTATATGTCATATGACGAGGTGGCCTTCCAGTGCCCTGTGGGCGCTGGTTCTTGGTCGTCTCCTGCATCGTCGTCCATACCGTCAATGTCTTCGGAGTCGAAGTCGAGCATGTCGGTTAAATCATCGACAGTGGCTACGAAGTGGGTGGTGGGTGGGCTTTGATTTTCTTCGTCGTCCGCATCCCAACCTTTCTGACCATAATCCGGCCAGGGCTCTCCCGATAAAGAGAGAGACTTTAGTGAATTCAAGATGTCGCCAAAGGGTGAGTGCTGAAAGATTTCCATGGCAGTGAGTTCCATGATCGGCGCCCAATCGGATTCGATTGGCAGGGGCGCGGAAGGCTCGGAGTCCGGAGAGGAGTCCGGCGCCTTGGAGTCACGAGCTTCGCAAAGGACGGGGTAGGTGTACGGCTCAATCGCCGTGGAGATCGCAGCCCCCGAGGCGGTGTCCAGCCACCCATCCTCGATCGGCGCGGTCGGCTCCAAGCTAAAGGTGGATGGATTATTTATTCCTAAACAGAACCAAAAAGCAAGAAACTAAAATAAAATTGGGTTGACTCCCAACAAGCGCTAACGTTTAATGCCCCTAGCTAGGCATGATGATTTCAATGATGCTCACATAAAAGATAGAAATTGAAACATAAAGAGAGCATCATGAAGAATATGACTAGCACATTTAAGTCTAACCCACTTTCTATGCATAGGGATTTTGTGATCAAACAATTTATGGGAACAATAATCAACTAGCATAGGAAGGCAAAACAAGCATAACTTCAAAACTTTAAGCACATAGAGAGGAAACTTAATATTATTGCAATTCCTACAAGCATATATTCCTCCCTCATAATAATTTTCAGTAGCATCATGAATAATTTCAACAATATAACCATCACCTAAAGCATTATTTTCATGGTCTACAAGCATAGAATTTTTATTACTCTCCACATAAGCAAATTTATTCTCATGAATAGTAGTGGGAGCAAACTCAACAAAATAACTATCATATTATTGAGAATTAAGATCAAGATGACAAGTTTCATGGTTATCATTATTCTTTAAAGCATACGTGTCATCAGAATAATCATCATAGATAGGAGGCATTCTTTCATCATAGTAAATTTGCTCATCAAAGCTTGGGGGACAAAAAATATCATCTTCATCAAACATAGCTTCCCCAAGCTTGTGGTTTTGCATATCATTAGCATCATGGGTATTCAAAGAGTTCATACTAACAACATTGCAACCATGCTCATCATTCACATATTTTATGCCAAGCATTCTATGTAATTCTTCTTCTAGTACGTGACCACAATTTTCCTTTCCATCATTCTCACGAAAGATATTAAAAATATGAAGTGTATGAGGCAAACCCAATTCCATTTTTTTGTAGTTTTCTTTTATAAACTAAACTAGTGATAAAATAAGAAACTAAAAGACTCGATTGCAAGATCTAAAGATATACCTTCAAGCACTCACCTCCCCGGCAACGGCGCCAGAAAAGAGCTTGATGTCTACTACGCAACCTTCTTCTTGTAGACGTCGTTGGGCCTTCAAGTGCAGAGGTTTGTAGGACAGTAGCAAATTTCCCTCAAGTGGATGACCTAAGTTTTATCAATCCGGAGGTGTAGGATGAAGATGGTCTCTCTCAAGCAACCCTGCAACCAAATAACAAAGAGTCTCTTGTGTCCCCAACACACCCAATACAATGGTAAATTGTATAGGTGCACTAGTTCAGCGAAGAGATGGTGATACAAGTGCAATATGGATAGTAGATATAGGTTTTTGTAATCTGAAAATATAAAAACAGCAAGGTAACTAATGATAAAAGTGAGCGTAAACGGTATTGCAATGCTAGGAAACAAGGCCTATGGTTCATACTTTCACTAGTGCAAGTTCTCTCAACAATAATAACATAATTGGATCATATAACTATCCCTCAACATGCAACAAAGAGTCACTCCAAATTCACTAATAGCGGAGAACAAGCGAAGAGATTATTGTAGGTACTGAAACCACCTCAAAGTTATTCTTTTGGATCGATCTATCATAGAGTTCATACTAGAATAACACCTTAAGACACAAATCAACCAAAACCCTAATGTCACCTAGATACTCCAATGTCACCTCAAGTATCTGTGGGT
Organism: Aegilops bicornis; assembly: GCA_021605145.1. Taxonomy (NCBI): domain Eukaryota; kingdom Viridiplantae; phylum Streptophyta; class Magnoliopsida; order Poales; family Poaceae; genus Aegilops; species Aegilops bicornis. The sequence continues at coordinate 550,663,604 of CM038675.1, read as the reverse complement.
ATAATTATACGATATGCATCAAACAATCTCAGATTCATCTATTCAACCAACACATAGAACTTCAAAGAGTGCCCCAAAGTTTCTACCGGAGAGTCAAGACGAAAACGTGTGCCAACCCCTATGCATAAGTTCACGAGCGGAACCCGCAAGTTGATCACCAAAATATACATCAAGTGGATCACGTGAATATCCCATTTGTCACCACAGATAGCACATGCAAGACATACACCGAATGTTCTCAAATCCTTAAAGACTCAATCCGATAAGATAACTTCAAAGGGAAAACTCAATCCATTACAAGAGAGTAGAGGGGGAGAAACATCATAAGATCCAACTATAATAGCAAAGCTCGCGATACATCAAGATCGTACCACCTCAAAAACATGAGAGAGAGAAAGATCAAACACATAGCTACTGGTACATACCCTCAGCCCCGAGGGTGAACTACTCCCTCCTCGTCATGGAGAGCGTCGGGATGATGAAGATGGCCACCGGTGAGGGATCCCCCATCCGGAAGGGTGCCGGAACAGGGTCCCGGTTGGTTTTTGGTGGCTACAGAGGCTTGCGGCGGCGGAACTCCCGATCTATTCTGTTCCCCTTAGTTTTTAGGGTATATGGATATATATAGGCGAAAGAGGTCGGTCAGGGGAGCCACGAGGGTGGAGGGCGCGCCCGGGGGGTGGGCACGCCCCCCCTGCCTCGTGCTCTCCTTGTTGATCCCCTCACGTGCACTCCAAGTCTCCCGGATTGCTTTCTTTCCAAAAATAACTCTCCCGAAGGTTTCATTCCGTTTGGACTCCGTTTGATATTCCTTTTCTGCGAAACACTAAGACAAGGGAAAAAACAGGAACTGGCACTGGGCTCTGGGTTAATTGGTTAGTCCCAAAAATAATATAAAAGTGTTTAATAAAGCCCATAAACATCCAAAACAGATAATATAATAGCATGGAACAATAAAAAATTATAGATACGTTGGAGACGTATCAGTGCCTCGTGGGCAGCAGGTGGCCCCCCTCCAGTGGGTCTTTGCTCCAGTATTTTTTATTTATTCCATAATCCATAATTTTTTTTAAGTTTCATCCAACTCCGAGAATTTTTATTTCTGCACTAAAACAACACCATGGTAGTTCTAGTGGAAACAACGTCAGTCCGGGTTAGTTTCATTCAAATCATGCAAGAGTCCAAAATAAGAGCAAAAGTGTATGGAAAAGTAGATACGACAGAGACGTATCGATAACCCACAAGTATAGGGGATCAATTGTAGCTTTTTTCGATAAGTAAGAGTGTCTAATCCAATGAGTAGCTAAACATAGAAGTAATACTCTCTCCAGTTCTATTGACCACCGATACAAATCTGCGCACACCAACGTTTGCTTTACCTAGAAATAAGTAATAAAACGAGAAGTACTTTGTAGGTGTAGTGAGATAACTTTGCAAGATAACAAAGAAAGTGAAAATAAAAGTTACTAAAAGAATGATTAAATTAGTATAGCGAGTGTGGAAAAGTGGTAGTAGGATTTGCGAGATTGCCCCTAAGCAATTGGCTATGTTTACTAAACCGATAGCAAGTTTTTATGTGCGAGAGGCCACTTCTAGAATGTCATTCCTTACTTGGAATTCTATACACTTATGATTGGAACTATTAGCAAGCATCTGCAACTACTAAAGTTCATTAAGATATAATCCAACCATAGCATTAAGATATATTGGCCCACCTTCAATCCCGTATGAATCAATTTCTATGATAGGAAGAAGTTTCCGTCACTCTTGCCCTCCAATGCATAGTCCTATCAACATAATACTAACCCTATGGTGTGATCCACGCATGCTACTTTTGAGATGCGTTGGGATTTCATCGAAGAGGAGAGGATGATGCAGTACAGTAGAGATAAGTATTTCCCTCACCTAAGAACCAAGGTTATTAATCCAGTAGGAGAACCACGCGAAACCTCGTTAACAGCACCTACACATAAAAGAGCAAATACTTGTACCCAACGCGATCAAGGGGGTTATCAATCCCCTCGGCAGTTATTTGCAAGGATCAAATCACGTAGTGATAGACAGATAAAATAAAATACAAAATAAAATAACGGTAATAACATTGCAGCAAGGTATTTTTGGATTTTATATATGATAAAAGTAGACCCGGGGCCATAGTTTTCACCAGAGGCTTCTCTCTTGAACAAAAAAGCATGAGGTGGGTCAACAAATTACTGTTGGGCAATTGATAGAAAAGCGCATAGTTATGACGATATTCAAGACAATGATCATGTATATAGGCATTACGTCCAAGACAAGTAGACCGACTCTGCCTACATCTACTACTATTACTCCACCCATCGACCGCTATCCAGCAATGCATCTAGAGTATTAAGTTCATGAAAAACAAAGTAACGCCTTAAGCAAGATGACATGATGTAGACAAAATAAATCCAACCAGCATGAATAAACCCCGTAGTTTTCCCATAGATCCACCCAATGCGCCGCCCCCACTCTATCTTCTCCTCATAGAAGCACGGGATCACACTGATGGCCTCGCCAACGGTGGCGGTGTCGAGCGGCTCGCGGGGCACGGCTAGTGCGCTGGCTGGATGGCCCTGGTGCACCCCTGGCATGTCCTACAGGAGCTTCCCCTAGTACTCTACCACAAGGATCGACGACACTAATGTGGCCGAGCTACCGAATCGCTTCAGCATCAACGCCGATGGCTTGATGTCGCCGAGCTGGTTGTGGTCATCGTCCTCGATAGGCGACAACATAAACTCATGCTCGCTCTCCCTATCCGTCTTCTTCCCCATAGTGAGCTTCCTCCTGAGGAACAACTTCATCTTCTTCCTCTCAAGAAGTTCCTGCAGATGTTGCTCCTCATCGCTGTTAATGGTGGTGCGGGTGTTCCCCTGCTCCATGGAGCTGCAGCTATTGGCGGTTGAAGGAAATATGCCCTAGAGGCAATAATAAAGTTGTTATTTTATATTTATTTATTCATGATAAAGGTTTATTATTCATGCTAGAATTATACTGATCGGAAACTTAAATACATGTGTGAATACATAAACAAATACCGTGTCCCTAGTATGCCTCTACTAGACTAGCTCGTTGATCAAAGATGGTTATGGTTTCCTAACCATAGACATGTGTTGTCATTTGATAACAGGATCACATCATTAGAGAATGATGTGATGGACAAGAACCACCCGTTAGCTTAGCATAATGATCGTTCAGTTTTATTGCTATTGCTTTCTTCATGTCAAATACATATTCCTTCGACAATGAGATTATGAAACTCCTGGATACCGGAGGAATACCTTGTTTCTATCAAACAGCACAACATAACTGGGTGATCATAAAGATGCTCTACAGGTATCTCCGAAGGTGTTTGTTGAGTTGGCATAGATCGAGATTAGGATTTTTCACTCCGAGAATCGGAGAGGTATCTCTGGGCCCTCTCGGTAATACACATCATAAGCTTGCAAGCAAATGACTAAGGAGTTAGTCATGAGATGATGTATTACGGAACGATTGAGGAGACTTGTCGGTAACGAGATTGAACTAGGTATGAAGATACCGACGATCGAATCTCAGGCAAGTAACATACCGATGGACAAAGGGAATTATGTATGATGTCATAATGGTTCGACCGATAAAGATCTTGGTAGGATATGTAGGAGCCAATATGGGCATCCAGGTTCCGCTACTGGTTACTGACCGGAGATGTGTCTCGGTCATGTCTACATAGTTCTTGAACCCGTAGGGTCCGCACGCTTAACGTTCGTTGACGATATAGTGTTATATGAGTTATGTGATTTGGTAACCGAATGTTGTTCGGAGTCCCAGATAAGATCACTGATATGACGAGGAGTCTCGAAATGGTCGAGAGGTAAAGATTGAATATATAGGACTATGGTATTCGGACACCGGAAGTATTTCGGGGGGTACCGGGTACTTGTCGGGTCACCGGAAGGGGTTCCGGGCACCCCCGGCAAAATATATGGGCCTTATGGGCCTTATGGGCCACAAGGGGCTGGTGCACCCCCCATATGGGCCGGCCTAAGGAGGAGAAGGAAAGGGGAGAAGGGAAAGGAAAGTGTGGATTAGGATTCCCACTTCCTTCCTCTCCCCCCTCTTTCCTTCCCCCTTGTTTATATATGGCAGGGGGGCGTGGCTTGGGAGGGACCCCAAGTAGGATTGCTCCTAGTTGGGTGCCTCCTTTGGCTGCTCCTCCCTCCTTCCCACCTATATATATGTGGGAGGGGGACGCCTACCACCCCCCAAACAATTGCCTGGCCGTGTGCGCGGCCCCTCCACCGTTTACACCCCTGGTCATATTTTTGCATTGCTTAGGTGAAGCCCTGCGGAGATCACTTCACCATCACCGTCACAACATCGTCATGCTAACGGAACTCATCTACTAAACCTTGACGTATTTCTGTATCAAGAAGGCGAGGGACGTCACCGAGCTGGACGTGTGCAGAACACGGAGGTGTCGTGCGTTTGGTACTTGATTGATTGAAGCACGAAGAAGTTCGACTACACCAACCGTGTTGTGAAACACTTATGCTTATGGTCTAAGAGGGTACGTAGACACACTCTCCCCCTCGTTGCTATGCATCTCTATGGATACACTACTGCAGGATGCTGCTAACGCGACGCTACGATCAGAGACCCTTCGACGAAACTGTGTGCGATGCCATAATCACAAACGGTGGTGTAAAAACCCGTCAAAAAAGGTGCAAAACATTTGCGATGGAGGATGCATCAAACATGGTTCATATTTTAGTTGCGCGTGTGATTCAGGGCATATGGTTCAGTTCAATTAACCGTTCTCGATGAGGAGGAACAAAGAAACGGGCAGCCAGATGAAGGTGTGTGCGATGTATAGCATGCGGTTCACTCAGATGATCTGTTTGTGATTAGGCAACACAAAAGAAACGGTCAGCCAGATGAAGGTGTGTGCGATATACGGCATGCGGTTCAGTCGGACGAACTGTTTGCGTTGACACAAGAGAACAGAAACGGTTCAACTTAACAAGACGTGTGTGTTGTGCGATGGGATTGCATACAGAACAACAACCTATACACACACACACACACACACACCTATAAGGACATGCTTGCATAACCAAATTAAACATCCACTTACATAGGTGGCTACTACAACCATGGCACTTGCACACACCAAAGTAAAATATTACATGCATAATTACATAGGTGGCTACTACACACATGACATTTCCACACACCAATAAAGTAAACTATATATTACATACATGATTAACTAGCATAAACGATCATCTGATCATCATCTACTTCTTGTGACGCTTGCTTTGCTTGTGGCTCGATCCGGGCTCGTCGATTTGGGTAACAAGGCACTTCCTCATGTCAACGATCTGCATGTGCATCTCGTAGCATGTGTACACGCTCTTGGCCGCAAACCTAAGGTGAGTTTCATCTAGTTGCCGCATCCAGGCCCTGTGCTAGGATAGGGGGCTTGTTCTCTAGGCATCCTGCTTCATCTTTTTGTACTAGGGGTCGATGATGGCCGAGGCGAGTTCGACCAGGGAGTCCTTCTTCATGCTGCCCCAGACCCTGTAGTGGTCACGGATTTCGACAAGGTTCTTGCAGGCCAAGCCCGTACTGAGCGCTTTACATCGTCTTTGGTTTCCACCGTGGCGAACTTGCAGTCGCTGCTATTGACAAACCTGTTGAAACGGTCGCAAGGCTCTATGGCCATGCAGTAGTGGTAGATGAGGACATGATGGCGCACGCACAACTGGGCGACGGCAACCTTCTGGTCTATGCCGGGACGGCCGATGGTGTACTGGAGGTCTATGCCGACCACCTTATACTTGTCTCCAGCAAGCAACTGCTCAATGCTGTTGATGTACTCGTCCACCACGGCCGGGTCGATGGTGTACACCACCGAGAGATCCATCTCCCTCGCGTGGGTCTCCACTCTATGCTCGCCAAACTCCATTGGAGCGCCGCTGGACATCCCCTCTCTATGTGTCGTCATGGGTGTGCTTGTTGTGTTGTGGGGCGCAATCGAAAGGTTGAAGAGACTAAGTTTATAATGGCCACGAGAATTAAAGGGGAAGCCGGACGGCCAGGAATATCGGCAGGCCCTGATGGCAGTTCTAATTTGCAGCGCGTAACTCCAGTGTGACGCACGTAACTGCATCGTGTGGCAATATGCGCGGTGCAACCGCATGCATACGGGGGCCCCGACGTGATCGTGCGCACGCCCAACCGTTGGCAGACCATGCGCGGAGGGACGCGAGCAGAGCGCTCCGCGGTCGCCTCAATGGCGAGCAACCATATATATATATATATATATATATATATATATATATATATATATATATATATATGTATATATGCATATACCAGTTGAACACGCAAGGAAAAGTTGTCCACAAGCCGAGCGCGCCGACGGACACGAGCAGAGCACACCGCGGTGCCTAACAGAGGGATAGACCTTCATTCAAGCCAATCAAAATAAGACTGGAACAGACATGTCTGTGTTGAGCAAAGGGATCGCACATGTCTGTATTGACTGGAACGAGAATGCAATAGCAAAATAAAATTAAGGCCACGATGATGCGATCGCAGTGGTGGTTACAGGAGGCAAGAAGAAAGATGCATCCATCAACGTACGACCTCCTCCTCCTCGTCCTCAACTCAGTGCGTCGACCGGGCCACCGACCGGCGGCTAAGGAGCGGCGGCTTGTGTGGGAGGTCATGGTGCTTCTCAACTAAGGCATCCAAGGCTTCCAGCCGGCTAAAGAAGGCCAACATCATAGCGTCCTCACTGGCCTTGTAGATACCTATGTACGCGATTCGCTCGTACACATGGATGTGTAGGTCGACGGTTTCTTGCAGGGCGAGGAGCCTCACGCCGAGCGCGACCTCCAGGTGGACATTCTTCGTGGCGTCGGCAGGCAGTCGCAGGGCCACCGGTGCTTCAAAGAGGTTCCGACCATGGAGGCCGATTAGGGTGGCATGCAATGAGGAGCCCGGGCGCGCGAGCTGGAGGAGTACGGCAATGTCGTCCGCGAGCTTCTTGACGACGGTGAACCTGTTGGTGGTGCTAACGATCATCTGGTCCAACTGAGAGTCGTAGCTGGCGTCGACGCCGGCCATCCACTAGCCGGTCGCCAACACCGTATGGAGACGATCCACGGTGCCATGCCACAGGCCGGCATCGTGGACCATCTGGCACAGCCGCTGGCTGCTCGCGCACATCGCCGCTATGGGTCTGGAGTGGGCACTTTTGCGCTTATTAGTGTAGGTGCTTAGGCAAATGCTTAGGTGCGTACGATGTGGTAGATGCATTGGAATGGAGGGGCGCCTTTATATGAGTGCAAATTGCGTTGCATTCACATCGTGCTACCTATTTTCCCGGTCCTCCCATTACTTCCCTCATGCATTCACACGATGCTAATTGAAGGAGGATGCATCATTGGACGTTCAATATTTCGGGAACCGCTACCCTCTCCCTCGTCTGCATTAAAGCCGTATCGGGAATTGCGTCACCCGCTGTCAAATCAAATAGTATTGCGCCGCCCGCTAGTGATTTTTAGCTTCATATTTTGACAAATCGCAGTGTTACAAGGTTGGCAAATGGCAATGTTACTAGATCAACAAATGTCAATCTTTCTAGTTTGACAAATGGCAACATACCCAATATGACAGATGCAAATCGCACCAAATTGTTTGTAAGTGGTTCACACGGGTCATCCAAAAGAACCGTTTGTGTTCAAGAGATGCACAAATCCTGCTCTCACTTTGCATACGGCTGTTCTATCTGAAACCATCATGCTTGTTGCGAGAAGCTCTGGTTTGTGAGAAGCATATACCCAAACCTACCCCAAATGGGACAAAAACTTTACCACGGCATGTTGATGCCCCTCCATGATAGCATGCCAAGTTTCATGAATTTCAGACGAGTTTTGAATTTACTAGAATTTAAAAACTAGGAATCTCAATGTTTGCGACCGAGTGACAGTGGCAGGGTGTTTGACATTCATTCCCATTTCTTGCATGGGACCTAAGCATGCACCCAAGGACAAAGATGTGATTTTTTAACAAATTTATATGCATTGGAGCATGTGCATGTAGTTCAAATTTGAATTATGCACATAAATGCATTGAAAACTCACTTAATGCATAAAAATGTCCAAACGAACCCCGAAAAATCACAAAAAATAACACAACACTCCTATTGTTCTATGTTGACACGAGAAAAAATTTGAAAGCAATAAGAGGCAATGGATATCGTTTCGCCCCCAAAGTTGGGGCGTTCCCTACCGAAACCATCATGCTTGTTGTGAGAAACTCTGGTTTGTGAGAAGCATATACCCAAACCTGCCCAAAATGGGAAAAAAACTTTACCACGGCATGTTGATGCCGCTCCATGATAGCATGCCAAGTTTCATGAATTTCATTTAGTTTTGGATTTACTAGAATTTAAAAACCAGGTATCTCAATGTTTGCGGCCGAGTGACGGTGGCACGGTGCTTGACATTCATTCTCATTTCTTGCATGGGACCTAATCATGCACCCAAGGACCAAAGATTTGATTTTTCGACCAATTTATATGCACCGGAGCATGTGCATGTAGTTCAAATTTGAATTATGCACATAAATGCATTGAAAACTCACTTAATGCATAAAAATGTCCAAACGAACCCCGAAAAATCACAAAAAATAGCACAACACTCCTGTTGTTCTATGTTGACACGAGAAAAAAATTGAAAGCAATAAGAGGCAATGGATATCGTTTCGCCCCCAAAGTTGGGGCGTTCCCTACCGAAACCATCATGATTGTTGTGAGAAGCTCTGGTTTGTGAGAAGCATATACCCAAACCTGCCCCAAATGGGACAAAAACTTTACCATTCCATGCTGATGCCGCTCCATGATTGCGTGCCAAGTTTCATGAATTTCAGACGAGTTTTTGATTTACTAGAATTTAAAAACCAGGTATCTCAATGTTTGCGGTCGAGTGACGGTGGCATGGTGCTTGACATTCATTCCCATTTCTTGCATGGGACCTAAGCATGCACCCAAGGACAAAAGATTTGAATTTTCAACCAATTTATATGCACCGGAGCATGTGCATGTTGTTCAAATTTGAATTATGCACATAAATGCATTGAAAACTCACTTAATGCATAAAAATGTCCAAACGAACCCCGAAAAATCACAACAAATAACACAACACTCCTGTTGTTCTATGTTGACACGAGAAAAAATTTGAAAGCAATTATAGGCAATGGATATCGTTTCGTCCCCAAAGTTGGGCCATTCTCTACCGAAACCATCATGCTTGTTGTGAGAAGCTCTGGTTTGTGAGAAGCATGTACCCAAACCTGCCCCAAATGGGACAAAAAGTTTACCATGCCATGTTGATGCCGCTCCATGATAGCATGCCAAGTTTCATGAATTTCAGACGAGTTTTGGATTTACTAGAATTTAAAAACCAGGTATCTCAATGTTTGCGGTCGAGTGACGGTGGCAGGGTGTTTGACATTCATTCCCATTTCTTGCATGGGACCTAAGCTTGCACCCAAGGATAAAGATTTGATTTTTCAACCAATTTATATGCACTGGAGCATGTGCATGTAGTTCAAATTTGAATTTTGCACATAAATGCACTGAAAACTCACTTAATGCATAAAAATGTCCAAACGAATCCTGAACAATTCCAATTCTTTTATGATCACTGCAGATAAAAGGTCTAGCAATTCAAACACTGTCCATGGCCGCTGTGACCCCATTATGTAATTCAAATCAAGACGAAAAATCAAGTAGATCCCACACAGTTTATTATAACCAACCGTGTGAGATGCAACACAAAATATCTTCGGACCGTGTCTGATGACACTTTGCGCGCCCGTTTTTTGGTTGAAGCGATTCCAAATTTTCGGCTTCCGCGGAAATATCTACCTCCCCGCCCCCTCCCCCTTACCAAAAGCCACATTTCCCCCCTTTTCACCTTCCTTTCCAAGTTGAAACCTTCACTCCTTGCTTGCAGCACCGCCGCCTCCTCGCTGGCGACCCTCCTTCACGTTGCTCGGCCTCGCCTATCCAGGCAGGTAATCCACACCCGACCCCCATCATCCTCCTCCTTCCACATCCCACATGCCCCGACCTGGCGTGGCAGGACACCTTCCACCCAAATCACCGACCCCTCCACCAAATAAGCGCCGGCCTAAGCCATGGTGCACGCAGTATAGCCAGGACCTCAAGGAGCATTTGGCAGCGGAGAAGCAAATCGCGACCACACGCGCGGATGAGGTCGCGATGGCTGCCATTCGTGCCGACCCCCAAATCTTGGAGGAGCACCTCACCGTCGAGGCACCGTTGACGCCTCGCACACCGACGCCGCAACGCGGTTGGCTGCTTTAAATGACAGTTCGTGGCATTTTCTTGAGGCCACCGTCGGTGCCTTCGACGAAGACTACGAGGTGTTTTCTCAGCGTGCACGTGCTTACCTCATCTCGAGAGCCAGCAGGTTGGTGCCCGGAGCGGCTCAGGCAACGCACCACTACAACGAGGGCACCCACTATGCAGAGGCCTCGCCCTCTTCCATGTCCAAGGAGCCAATCGTCATCGATATCTCTGACAATGAGGAGTAGCTTGTCTTATTAGCTCACTATAAGGACCCATGTTCAGTTTGCTAGCTACTACCTTTCCTTAAAAAATTCTAGTGAATTGTGCTATCTACTTTTACCATGCAATCTTCCGCTATAGTGTATATGTTCTATATGTCGTGCAATGTGGTGTTCAATTAACTGCTTGGTTCAATTCTGCAAATGTGATGTTCAATTCTTCAGGGTGCAATATTTCCAAGTTGTTAAGCATGCTTGGTTTGGTTAACTGTCTGAACTTCTATTAGGAGTATGTTATATTTTTCAATTGGTGTTAATTAACTGCTTGGTTCATTTGTTGTGGCTTGGTTCACTTGTTGTGGTGTTTAGTTAATTGCTTGGTTCAATTCTGCAATGCGATGTTCAATTGTTGTGGTTGCATTCTGTTATTGTATACCATGTGAGGAATAAATTGAATTTGGTTGTACTAAATACATGAGAAACAAATATAATTGCTATATTTCCAAGTTGTTAAGCATGCTTGGTTTGGTTAACTGTCTGATCTTCTATTAGGAGTATGTTATATTGTGCAATGTGGTGCTCAGTTAACGTTTGGTTCATTTGTTGTGGTGTTTAGTTAACTGCTTGGTTCAATTCTACAATGCGATGTTCAATTGATGTGGCTGCATTCTCTTATAGTATACCATGTGAGGAATAAATCGAATTTGGCTGTACTAAATACATGAGAAACAAATACAATTGCTATATTTCCTAGTTGTTAAGCATGCTTGGTTTGGTTAAATGTCTGATCTTCTATTAGGAGTATGTTATATTGTGCAATGTGGTGCTCAGTTAACGTTTGGTTCATTTGTTTTGGTGTTTAGTTAACTGCTTGGTTCAATTCTGCAATGCGATGTTCAATTGTTGTGGCTGCATTCTCTTATTGTATACCATGTGAGGAATAAATCGAATTTGGTTGCACTTAATACATGAGAAACATATACAAGTGCTATATTTCCTAGTTCTTAATCATGCTTGGTTTGGATAAATGGGTTTTCCATGTGGCTTGGATTAATCTGATGAATCTGCAATGTGCTTATTTTTCATCAACATATTTTACTGATAGCATGTGAACCCTTACTTAACCTGATGACTAACTACCTTATATGTGTTGCAAGGAAACAATGGGAAGCACTTGGGTTTACAAGATGGTACTAACTATTATATCTTGCCTTCTTTTATTCCTTTGCCCTGTTTCCAATATAGAGAAGATATTTATGCACATCCTTGTTTTCAGGGTTCACGGATGATTACCTCTCAAACCACCTCTGTGGTCAGGAGGCGAGGAAAGTTTTCATAAAACACCCACGGTTCAATATGAAGTGTTCCTGAAGAGGTCGAAGGATGGACGGTCAACCATCCACAGGCACTGGCCTAAAGTTGCAAAGACCTTCAACATGAATGAAGGCTCAATGTTCGCCTTCCGCTTCAGCAGTTTTCTAGATGAGATGCATCTGTCTATACCGTCTATGATGCTAATTTCGAAAGGTTCTAGATGTTGCATGTGAAACTTGTTGTTGGTGCAGTTGTGTAATGGAGTAGCTGAGTGCTGAAGCTATATCATGTTGTACTCTGATGTATTTCAATTATGAAATCCTGCTTCCTTAATATGGAAATGGAATATATTACAGTATGTGCTTAATATGAATGTCAATTAGATTAGTAAATGGATTATTAATAATAGGCCAATTACCTGCTAATTGGCTAATCAGCTTGCTAATTGGGTTTTCCTATTGCAAACGGTTAATGAGAAAACACCGTGGGCGATGACCTAAGGCAACGCACACAATTTCTAAGAATAAACCGTGTTGGATCAATGAACAATCACACATGACATTCTCTTCAAAACTATTTGCATTATGCCACCTTGCACAAACGTTTGCCTTGTAGTGACTGCGTGGGATGTATATACGAACGAAAACGTTTAGTGGTGACTGACTGTGTGGGATGTACTTACGACCAGAAATGATTTCACTTGTATAATTGTATTTTTTAGCACTACTGTACGTATTTCTGTATTTGAGTGCTCGCCGGTCGCACACTTGTCGAGCATGTGTGCCAAGAGGGCATATCCCCAACGGTTTCTGGATCATATGGGAAGGACCCCCCCTATCGCCTACACTCCTTGGCGACGGTTCCAAATGCCATCGCGGAAAGGGGTAAAAAACCATTTGTTTAGGACCACGCGCACCAGTGATAGATCATTGTGTGTGCATAGAATTTTTTTTGTTTTCCATGCAACGATTCCCAACAGTGGCATCATGAGCCAGGTCTATGCGTAGATGATATGCACGAGTAGAACACAAAGAGTTGTGGGCGGTGATAGTCATACTGCTTACCACCAACGTCTTATTTTGATTCGGCGGTATTGTGGGATGAACTGGGCCGGACCAACCTTACATGTCCACGCACATGAGACCGGTTCCACCGACTGACATGCAACTAGTTTTGCATAAAGGTGGCTGGTGGGTGTCTGTTTCTCCTACTTTAGTTGAATCGAATTTGACTACGGACGGTCCTTAAAGAAGGTTAAAACAGCAAACTTGATGAATCACCATTGTTGTTTTTGCCGTAGGTAAGAATGGTTCTTGCTAGAAACCTGTAGCAGCCACGTAAAACTTGTAACAACAAACTAGAGGACGTCTAACTTGTTTTTGTAGGGTATGTTGTGATGTGATATGGTCAAGACAAGATGTGATATACGTTATTGTATGAGATGATCATGTTTTGTAAGATATCAGGCAACCGGTAGGAACCTTATGGTTGTCTCTTTATTGTATGACATGCAAAACGCCATGTAATTGCTTTACTGTATCGCTATGAGTTAGCAATAGTTGTAGAAGCAATAGTTGGCAAGACGACCACGACGCAACGATGGAGATCAAGGTGTCGAGCCGGTGATGATGGAGATCATGACGATGCTTTGGACATGGAGATCAAAAGCACGAGATGATGATGGCCATATCATGTCACATATTTTGATTGCATGTGATGTTTATCTTTTATGCATCTTAGTTTGCTTAGTACGACGGTAGCATTATAAGATGAGACCTTCACTAAATTTCAAGATAAAAGTGTTCTCCCCGAGTTTGCACCATTGCGAAAGTTCGGCGTTTCGAGACACCACGTGATGATCGGCTATGATAGACTCTATGTTCACATACAACGGGTGTAAGACAGTTTTGCACATGCAGAATACTTGGGTTAAACTTGACGAGCCTAGCATGTACAGACATGGCCTCGGAACACTGGAGACCGAAAGGTCGAACATGAGTCATATAGTAGATATGATCAACATAGAGATGTTCACCATTGATGACTACCCCATTTCACGTGATGATCGGACGTGGGTTAGTTGATTTGGATCATGTATCACTTAGACAACTTGAGGGATGTTGATTTAAGTGGGAGTTCATTAGTAATTGGATTAATTGAACTTAATTCATCATGAACTTAGTCCTGATAGTATTTGCAAATCTATGTTGTATATCAATAGCTCACAATGTAGCTCCCCTATTTTTTTGATATGTTCCTAGAGAAAACTAAGTTGAAAGATGATAGTAGCAATGATGCGGACTGGGTCCGTGATCTGAGGATTATCCTCATTGCTGCACGGAAGAACTATGTCCTTGATGCGCCGCTAGGTGACAGGCCTATTGCAGGAGCAGATGCAGACGTTATGAACATTTGGCAAGCTTGATATGATGACTACTTGATAATTTAGTGCGCCATGCTTTATGGCTTAGAATCGGGACTTCAAAAACGTTTTGAACACCACGGAGCATATGAGATGTTCCAAGAGCTGAAATTGGTATTTCAGATTCATGCCCGTGTTGAGAGGTATGAGACCTCTGACAAGTACTTTGCCTACAAGATGGAGGAGAATAGCTCAGCCAGTGAGCATGTGCTCAGAATGTCTGGGTACTACGATCGCTTGAATCAAGTGGGAGTTAATCTTCCAGATAAGATAGTGATTTACATAGTTCTCTAGTTACTATCACCAAGCTACTAGGACTTCGTGATAAACTATAATATGCAAGGGATGAGAAAACAATTCCCGAGCTCTTCGCGATGCTGAAATCGGCGAAGGTAGAAATCAATAAAGAGCATCAAGTGTTGATGGTTAAAAAGACCACTAGTTTCAAGAAAAAGGGCAAGGGAAAGAAATGGAACTTCAAGAAGAATGGCAAGCAAGTTGCCGCTCCCATGAAGAAGCCCAAAGTTGGACCCAAGCCTAAAACTGAGTGCCTCTACTGCAAAGGAAATATTCACTGGAAGCAGAACTACCCCAAGTACTTAGCCGATAAGAAGGATGGCAAAGTGAACAAAGGTGTATTTGATACTGGTTCAATTGCTAAGATTAGTAACTCGAAACAGGAGTTGCAGAATAAACAGAGACTAGTTAAGAGCGAGGTGACGATGTGTGTTGGAAGTGATTCCAAGGTTGATATGATCACCATCGCACACTCCCTCTACCTTCGGGATTAGTGTTGAACCTAAATAAATGTTATTTGGTGTTTGCGTTGAGCATAAATATGATTTGATCATGTTTATTGCAATACGGTTATTCATTTAAGTGAAAGAATAATTGTTGTTCTGTTTACATGAATAAAACCTTATGTGGTCATGCATCCATTGTGAATGGTTTATTGAATCTCGATTGTAGTGATACACATATTCATAACATTGATGTTAAAAGATGAAAAGGTGATAATGATAGTGCAACATATTTGTGGCACTGCTGTTTAGGTCATATTGGTGTAAAGCGCATGAAGAAACTCCATGCAGATGGACTTTTGGAATCACTTGATTATGAATAATTTGATACTTGCGAACCATGCCTCATGGGCAAGATGACTAAAATTCCATTCCCCAGAACAATGGAGCGAGCTAATGACTTATTGGAAATAATACATATCGATGTGAGGCACGCGGCAGGTATCCTTATTTTCTGACCTTCACAGATGCTTTCAGTAGATATAGGTATATCTACTTATGGAACACAAGTCTGAAACATTTGAAAAGTTCAAAGAATTTCAGAGTGAAGTGAGGAATCATCGTAACAAGAAAATAAAGTTTCTACGATCACATCACGGAGGCGAATATTTGAGTTACGAGTCTGGCCTTCATTTAAAATAATGTGGAATTGTTTCACAACTCACGCCACCTGGAACACCACAGCGTAATGGTGTGTCCTAACGTCGTAACCATACCTTACTAGATATAGTGTATTCTATGATGCCTCTTACCGATTTACCACTATCATTTTGGGTTTATGCATTAGAGACAGTTGCATTCATGAAGGTATCTCCGAAGGTGTTTGTTGAGTTGGCATAGATCGAGATTAGGATTTGTCACTTCGAGTATCGGAGAGGTATCTCTGGGCCCTCTCGGTAATACACATCATAAGCTTGCAAGCAAATGACTAAGTAGTTAGTCACGAGGTGATGTATTACGGAACGAGTAAAGAGACTTGCCGGTAACGAGATTGAACTACGTATGTGATACGTCTCCAACGTATCTATAATTTTTTATTGTTCCATGCTATTATATTATCTATTTTGGATGTTTAATGGGCTTTACTAAGCACTTTTATATTATTTTTGGGACTAACCTATTAACCGAAGGCCCAGTGCAAATTGCTTTTTTTGCCTATTTCGGTGTTTTGCAGAAAAGGAATATCAAACGGAATCCAAACGGAATGAAACCTTCGGGAGAGTTATTTTTGGAACAAACGTGATCCAGAGGACTTGGAGTGGACGTCAAGAAAGAAGCGAGGAGGCCACCAGGCAGGGAGGCGCACCTGCCCCCCTCGGCACGCCCGCCACCCTCATGGGCCCCTCGCAGCTCCACCGACCTACTTCTTCCTCCTATATATACCCATATACCCCAAAAACATCCAGGAGCACCATGAAGCCCTATTTCCACCGTCGCAACCTTCTGTACCCGTGAGATCCCATCTTGGGGCCTTTTCTGGCGCTCCGCCGGAGGGGGAATCGATCACGGAGGGCTTCTACATCAACAACATAGCCTCTCCGATGATGTGTGAGTAGTTTACCACAGACCTTCGGGTCCATAGTTATTAGCTAGATGGCTTCTTCTCTCTCTTTGGATCTCAATACAAACTTCTCCTCGATCTTCTTGGAGATCTATTCGATGTAATTCTTTTTGCAGTGTGTTTGTCGAGATCCGATGAATTGTTGGTTTATGATCAAGATTATCTATGAACAATATTTGAATCTCCTCTGAATTCTTTTATGTATGATTTTTTATCTTTGCAAGTCTCTTCGAATTATCAGTTTGGTTTGGCCTACTAGATTGATCTTTCTTGCAATGGGAGAAGTGCTTAGCTTTGGGTTCAATCTTGCGGTGTCCTTTCCCAAAGGATGTTAGGGCAGCAAGGCACGCATTGTATTGTAGCCATCGAGGATAAAAAGATGGGGTTTATATCATATTGCTTGAGTTTTTCCCTCTATATCATGTCATCTTGCCTAATGTGTTACTCTGTTCTTATGAACTTAATACTCTAGATGCATGACGGATAGCGGTCGATGTGTGGAGTAATAGTAGTAGACGCAGAATCATTTCAGTCTACTTGTCGCGGACGTGATGCCTATATACATGATCATGCCTAGATATTCTCATAATTATGCACTTTTCTATCAATTGCTCGACAGTAATTTGTTCACCCACCGTAATACTTATGTTATCTTGAGAGAAGCCACTAGTGAAACCTATGGCCCCCGGGTCTATTTTCCATCATATAAGTTTCCAATCTATTTTAATTTGCAATCTTTACTTTTAATCTATATCATAAAAAATACCAAAAATATTTATCTTATTATCTCTATCAGATCTCACTTTTGCAAGTGGCGTGAAGGGATTGACAACCCCTTTATCGCGTTGGTTGCAAGGTTCTTATTTGTTTGTGTAGGTACGAGGCGACTTGCGTGTAGTCTCCTCTTTGGATTGATACCTTGGTTCTCAAAAACTGAGGTAAATACTTACGCTACTTTGATGCATCACCCTTTCCTCTTCTAGGGAAAACCAACGCAGTGCTCAAGAGGTAGCAAGAAGGATTTCTGACGCCGTTGCTGGGGAGATCTAGGCCAAGCCAAGTCAAGTCAAGACATACCAAGTACCCATCACAACTCTTATCCCTCGCATTACATTATTTGCCATTTGCCTCTCGTTTTCCTCTCCCCCACTTCACCTTTGCCGTTTTATTCGCCCTTTTTCGTCCATCTCTTTTTGCTTACCTTTTGTGTGCTCGCTCTTTGTGCAATTTGCTGCCATCATGTCTGAAACTTGGGAGGTTATCATTGATAAGGATAGTGTTAATAACATGGAAAACTTTGATGATTTTGATGATCCTCATGAAGAACCTACTATTTTACACACTAACAAGTTTCGGATAAGTAGTGGTAATATTATTGGAAAAGGAGTTATTCAAGATTTCTTTACTTGTGCGGTACCTTGCCCACTATGGGTGGGTCTATTCTTCATAGAACTAGTAGTCTTGCGGATGCTATATCTTTGCTCGTAGTTGAACTTGAAAGACAATTTATTCATATGCATCCTTGCATACAAAGGATTTTTCTAGAGTTTTCCAATATCGAGCATTCTTCTGTTAAGCGAGTAGGTACTATCTTTATGGCACATGAGTTCAGATTTATAATGAAAGAGGCCAATGAAATTTTTGCGCATTATAGGGTAGACGTTGGTCGTCCTCCCATAGAAGCTATCATTTTTAATCAAGAAGACTTAATGCGTTTACAATCTCTAGATCATGTTGCTTACAATGAAAACCTTAGAAAGAAGGTTCCTACCGATGTTCTAGTTGATAGAATTTCTGAACTCAATGATGATTTTGCTATTCAGAACAATGGATTAGGTTTTTATCTTGAACAAAGGCTCATGACTTTTTGCCAAAAGAATGCTTATAATGATGAATTGGTTGTGCAATATAGGGGGCCAAAGGAGGAACCCATACCTCCCGAGCTTGATCTTGGGGGCTTTTGTACCATTAAATTTAGCCCTTTTGATTACTTTTGCTTTCCACAAAGAAATCTTGTTTCTGAACGTAGGGAATATGAGCTGAGTTTTCGCGATTTGCCTTACCATTATTATGGCAATACCTAGATCTATTCTTGTCTTTATGCCTAGCTAGGGGCGTTAAACGATAGCGCTTGTTGGGAGGCAACCCAATTTTATTTTTGTTTCTTGCTTTTTGGTTCTGTTTAGTAATAAATAATTCATCTAGCTTCTGTTTAGATGTGTTTTCATGTTTTAATTAGTGTTTGTGCCAAGTAGAACCAATAGGATCTTCTTGGGTGATAGTAGTTTGATCTTGCTAAAAAAGACAGAAACTTTGCACTCACGAAAATAATTGTTAAAATTCACCAGAATGTGATAAAATACCAATTATTTTTGCAGTAGGTCAATATACAAATTTTCCAGGTTGTCCTAGTTTTTCAGAATTTGTGCAGTTCGAGAAGTATTCGAACAAATCAGATTGCTACAGACTGTTCTGTTTTTGACAAATTCTTTTTTTCGTGTGTTGTTTGCTTATTTTGATGAGTCTATGGCTATTATCGGAGGGTATGAAACATAGAGAAGTTGGAATACAGTAGGTTTAACACCAATATAAATAAAGAATGAGTTCATTATAGTATCTTATGGTGGTGATTTGTTTTCTTATACTAACGGAGCTCATAAGATTTTCTGTTGAGTTTTGTGTTGTGAAGTTTTCAAGTTTTGGGTAAAGATTTGATGGATTATAGAATAAGGAGTGGGAAGAGCCTAAGCTTGGTGATGCCCAAGGCATCCCAAGGTAAAATTGAAGTACAACCAAAAGCCTAAGCTTGGGGATGCCCCGGAAGGCATCCCCTCTTTCGTCTTCGTCCATCGGTAACTTTACTTGAGGCTATATTTTTATTCATCACATGATATGTGTTTTTCTTGGAGCGTCTTGTATGATTTGAGTCTTTGCTTTTAGTTTACCCCAATCATCCTTGCTATACACACCTTTTTGGGAGAGACACACATGAATCGGAATTTATTAGAATACTCTATGTGCTTCACTTATATCTTTTGAGCTAGATAATTTTGCTCTAGTGCTTCAATTATATCTTTTTAGAGCACGCTGGTGGTTTTATTTTATAGAAATTGTTGATCTCTCATGCTTCATTTATATCATTTTGAGAGTCTTTTAGAACAACATGGTAGTTTTCTTTGGCTATAAAATCTATATCTATCTATATCTATATATATATCTATCTATATATATATATATATATATATATATACTAATAAAGCAAGGTGTGTTTCTCCGATTTTTTCATCCGTTCACCGATAAAAATATATTTTTATCCAAGGTGGTACTAAGTTTTTGTGCAAAAGAAAAAACAGATTGTCCAGGATTTCGTACCTGGGCCATGCGTTGAGGCCCACCCAATCCAGACCGTTATTTTCCAGCCCATACAGCTCGCAGAACCCTATTTGCTGCATGGAGCGTCAAATACCCAAAGCTTTGCATAGGACGCCAAGTACTGGGCCGGCCCAGTTTCGTTTTATCTTGTGTTTTTTCTGCTCATTTCTCCTTTTCTTTCCTATTTCTATTTAAGTTTTTCCCATTCCAAGTTTAATTTCATTTTTCCTTTTTTAGTAAATTTGAAATTTTCTAAAAATCTCAAAATTCTTTTTTTTAAGTTTTCGGTAAATGTTCCCAATTCTAAAAATATTTGTATTTTCGAAAATGTTAACAACTTTATTTTTTCCTTACTTTTTTTCAAATAAATAAATGTTCCCAATTTTTTAAAAATGTTTTTATTTTCCACAATTATTCATTATTTCCTATATTTTTTTGCATTTGAAAAATGTTTCAAATTTGAAAATGCAGTTGTTTTACTGAAACTTTTATGAAACTAAAATAATTTTATTAATTAAAAACATTTTCAAATTTGTTCTGAATGTACAAACATTTTACCATTTTAAAAAAAATCGCTAATTTAGAAAATGTTTAAGTTATTATAAAAGGTTCATGTTTTCAGAAAATGCTTGTGAATTTCAAAAAATATTCCAATTTAAAATTTTGTTCACATTTTTCCAAAATATTCAGAATTTTTAAAAAGCTATTTGGAATTTGAAAAATTGTTCATGTTTCGGAGAATATACACAAATTCATTTTTATTTTTTATGATATGTTTGAAAAAATTCAAGAAATGTTTCAAAACTGACGCTGCATTAAATTTTAAAATATTCACACTGGCCTTTGGTTATTAGGACGTGTTTCTTCGACTAGCTAGCAGCACATCGTCGGGTCTTTGATTTATGTGATGCAATTAGTAATACATCCAGTTACACCGTGATAGGAGACGCCAACAAACCCCACCACTATGGAGATCTTGTACGCCAAACATGACCCACGAGAAATCACAGCTCCTATCTCCGTTGGCCACCGCTGCGGAGACTGTTTTCGGAGGACTCATCATTTCTCTCCCATTGCTTCTCCTAATAAATATCTCTCCCATTGCAACGCACGGGCAAGTGTGCTAGTTAGTCCTAATATGATGAACATCCAAGATGGGTATAATAAAAACTATCATATAAAGTGCATTGAATACTATGAGAAGTTTGATACTTGATGATTGTTTTGAGATATGAAGATGGTGATATTAGAGTCATGCTAGTTGAGTAGTTGTGAATTTGAGAAATACTTGTTCTAAAGTTTGTGATTCCGTAGCATGCACGCATTATGGTGAACCGTTATGTGATGAAGTCGGAGCATGATTTATTTATTGATTGTCTTCCTTATGAGTGGTGGTCGGGGACGAGCGATGGTCTTTTCCTACCAATCTATTCCCCTAGGAGCATGCGTGTAGTACTTTGTTTCGATCTAATAGATTTTTGCAATAAGTATGTGAGTTCTTTATGACTAATGTTGAGTCCATGGATTATACGCACTCTCATCCTTCCACCATTTCTAGCCTCTCTAATACCGCGCACCTTTCGCCGGTATCGTACACCCACCATATACCTTTCTCAAAATAGCCACAATACCTACCTATTATGGCATTTCCATAGCCATTCCGAGATATATTGCCATGCAACTTACCACCGTTCCATTTATTATGACACACTTCATCATTGTCATATTGCTCTGCATGATCATGTAGTTGACATCGTATTTGTGGCAAAGCCACCTTTATAATTCTTTCATACATGTCATTCTTGATTCATTGCATATCCCTGTACACCGCCAGAGGCATTCACATAGAGTCATATTTTGTTCCAAGTATTGAATTGTAATTTTTGAGTTGTAAGTAAATAAAAGTGTGATGATCATCATTATTAGAGCATTGTCCCAAGAGAGGAAAGGATGATGGAAACTATGATTCCCCACAAGTCGGGATGAGACTCTGGACGAAAAAAAAGAGGCCATAAAAAAAGGGAGAAAAAGGCCCAAATAAAAAATAAAAAAAGAGATGAGAGAAAAAGAGAGAAGGGACAATGTTACTATCCTTTTGCCATACTTGTGCTTCAAAGTAGCACCATGATCTTCATAGTAGAGAGTCTTCTATGTTGTCACTTTCATATACTAGTGGTAATTTTACATTACAGAACCTGGCTTGTATATTTCAATGATGGGCTTCCTCAAAATGCCCTAGGTCTTCGTGAGCAAGCGAGTTGGATGCACACCCACTTAGTTCCTTTTGTTGAGCTTTCATACACTTATAGCTCTAGTGCATCCGTTGCATGGCAATCCCTACTCACTCACATTGGTATCTATTGATGGGCATATCCATAGCCCGTTGATACGCCTAGTTGATGTGAGACTATATTCTCCTTTTTGTCTTCTCCACAACCACCATTCTATTCCACATATAGTGCTATGTCCATGGCTCACGCTGATGTATTGCGTGAAGATTGAAAACGTTTCATCAAAAGTATGAAACAATTGCTTGGCTTGTCATAGGGGTTGTGCATGATTAAATACTTTGTGTGATGAAGATAGAGCATAGCCAGACTATATGATTTTGTAGGGATAACTTTCCTTGGCCATGTTATTTTTAGAAGACATGATTGTATGCTTGAACTATTATTATTTTTATGTCAATATTAAACTTTTGTCTTGAATCTTTCGGATCTGAACATTCATGCCACAATAAAGGAAATTACATTGAGAAATATGCTAGGTAGCATTCCACATCAAAAATTCTGTTTTTATCATTTACCTACTCAAGGATGAGCAGGAATTAAGGTTGGGGATGCTTGATACGTCTCCAACGTATCTATAATTTATGATTGTTCCATGCTATTATATTATCTGTTTTGGATGTTTAATGGGCTTTACTAAGCACTTTTATATTATTTTTGGGACTAACCTATTAACCGAAGGCCCAGCCCAAATTGCTGTTTTTTGCCTATTTCAGTGTTTCGCAGAAAAGGAATATCAAACAGAGTCCAAACGGAATGAAACCTTCGGGAGAGTTATTTTTGGAACAAACGTGATCCAGAGGACTTGGAGTGGACGTCAAGAAAGAAGCAAGGAGTCCACGAGGCAGGGAGGCGCGCCTGCCCCCCTGGGTGTGCCCCCCACCCACGTGGGCCCCTTGCAGCTCCACCGACCTACTTCTTCCTCCTATATATACCCATATACCCCGAAAACATCCAGTAGCACCATGAAACCCTATTTCCACCGCCGCAACCTTCTTTACCCGTGAGATCCCATCTTGGGGCCTTTTCCGACGCGCTCACGGGAGGGGGAATCGATCACGGAGGGCTTCTACATCAACACCATAGCCTCTCTGATGATGTGTGAGTAGTTTACCACAGACCTTCGGGTCCATAGTTATTAGCTAGATTGCTTCTTCTCTCTCTTTGGATCTCAATACAAACTTCTCCTCGATCTTCTTGGAGATCTATTCGATATAGTTCTTTTTGCAGTGTGTTTGTTGAGATCCGATGAATTGTTGGTTTATGATCAAGATTATCTATGAACAATATTTGAATCTCCTCTGAATTATTTTATGTATGATTTGTTATCTTTGCAAGTCTCTTCGAATTATAAGTTTGGTTTGGCCTACTAGATTGATCTTTCTTGCAATGGGAGAAGTGCTTAGCTTTGGGTTCAATCTTGCGGTGTCCTTTCCCAAAGGATGTTAGGGCGGCAAGGCACGTATTGTATTGTTGCCATCGAGGATAAAAAGATGGGGTTTATATCATATTGCTTGAGTTTTTCCCTCTACATCATGTCATCTTGCCTAATGTGTTACTCTGTTCTTATGAACTTAATACTCTAGATGCGTCTTTGGATAGCGGTCGATGTGTGGAGTAATAGTAGTAGATGCAGAATCGTTTCGGTCTACTTGTCATGACGTGATGCCTATATACATGATCATGCCTAGATATTCTCATAATTATGGACTTTTATATCAATTGCTCGACAGTAATTTGTTCACCCACCGTAATACTTATGTTATCTTGAGAGAAGCCACTAGTGAAACCTATGGCCCCCGGGTCCATTTTCCATCATATAAGTTTCCAATCTATTTTACTTTTAATCTATATCATAAAAAATACCAAAAATATTTATCTTATTATCTCTATCAGATCTCACTTTTTCAAGTGGCCGTGAAGGGATTGACAACCCCTTTATCGTGTTGGTTGCAAGGTTCTTATTTGTTTGTGTAGGTACGAGGCGACTTGCGTGTAGTCTCCTACTGGATTGATACCTTGGTTCTCATAAACTGAGGGAAATACTTATGCTACTTTGCTGCATCACCCTTTCCTCTTCAAGGGAAAACCAACGCAGTGCTCAAGAGGTAGCAGTATGAAGATACCGACGATTGAATCTCGGGCAAGTAACATACCAATGGACAAAGGGAATTACTGTTGGAAACGTAGCATCCAATTTCAAAAAAATTCCTACGCTCATGCAAGATCTATCTAGGAGATGCATAGCAACGAGAGGGGGAGAGTGTGTCCACGTACCCTTGTAGACCGATAGCGGAAGTGTTTGACATCGCGGTTGATGTAGTCGAACTTCTTCTTGTTCCGACCGATCAAGCACCAAACGTACGGCACCTCCGAGTTCTGCACACGTTCAGCTCGATGACATCCCTCGAACTCTTGATCCAGCAAAGTGTCGAGGAAGTAGATGAGTTCTGTTAGCATGACGGCGTGCTAACGGTGATGGTGATGTGATCTGCGTAGGGCTTAGCCTAAGCACTACGAGAATATGACCGGAGGCGTAAACTGTGGAGGGGGGCACCGCACACGGCTAACAATTGTTGGTGTGTGTTCTAGGCGCCCCCTCCCACGTATATATAGGTAGGAGGGGAGGGGAGCAGCCTTGGGGCGCCCCAAGTATGAGGAATCCTACTTGGGGGCCTAGTCCAGTTCGCCCCCCCCCCTCCTCCATATTTCTGGAGAGGCAAAAGGGAAGAGGGAAGGGAGAAAGGAAAGGGGGGCAAACCCCCTCCTTCTCCTATTCGGCCTCCTTCCTTAGGGGGCCCTCCACCCCTTGTGGGCTAGTGTACTCCCCTCCTATGGCCCATAAGGCCCATTATTCCCCCCGGGGGTTCCGGTAACCCCCCCCCCCCGGTACTCCGATAATTACCCGATACGATCTGGAACACTTCCGGTGTCTGAATACTATCATCCTATATATCAATCTTTATCTCTCGACCATTTCGAGACTCCATGTCATGTACGTGATCTCATCCGGACTCCGAACAACATTCGGTCACCAAATCACATAACTCATATAATACTAAATCGTCATTGAACGTTAAGCGTGTGGACCCTATAGGTTCGAGAACTATGTAGACATGACCGAGACACCTCTCAATAACCAATAGCGGAACCTGTATGCTCATATTGGCTCCTACATGTTCTACGAAGATCTTTATCGGTCGAACCGTAATGACAACATACGTTATTCCTTTGTCATCAGTATGTTACTTGCCCAAGATTTGATCATCAGTATCTTCATACCTAGTTCAATCTCGTTACCGGCAAGTCTCTTTACTCGTTCTGTAATACATCATCCCGCAACTAACTCATTAGTCACTTTGCTTGCAAGGCTTCTTATGATGTGTATTACCGAGAGGGCCCAGAGATACCTCTCCGATACTCGGAGTGACAAATCCTAATCTCGATCTATGACAACCCAACAAACACCTTTGGAGATACCTATAGAGAATCTTTATAATCACCAAGTTATGTTGTGACGTTTGATAGCACATAAGGTATTCCTCCGGTATCCGGGAGTTGCATAATCTCATAGTCAAAGGAATATGTATATGACATGAAGAAAGCAATAGCAATAAAACTGAACGATCAATATGCTAAGCTAATGGATGGGTCATGTCCATCACATCATTCTCCTAATGATGTGATCCCATTCAGCAAATGACAACACATGTCTATGGTTAGGAAACTTACCATCTTTGATTAACGAGCTAGTCTAGTAGAGGCTTACTAGGGACACTGTGTTTTGTCTATGTGTCCACACATGTATCAAGTTTCCGGTTAATGAAATTCTAGCATGAATAATAAACATTTATCATATGATATAAGGAAATATAAAATAACAACTTTATTATTGCCTCTAGGGAATATTTCCTTCAGTCACCCACTTGCACTAGAGTCAATACTCTAGATTACATTGTAATGATTCTAACACCCATGGAGCCTTGGTGTTGATCATGTTTTGCTCGTGGAAGAGGCTTAGTCAACGGGTCTGCCACATTTAGATCCATAAATCTGGATTCCTTCGCCAGGGCAATTGCTCCAGTATTGTCACAAAAGAATTTCATTGGACCCGATGCACTAGGTATTACACTTAGATCGGATATGAACTTCTTCATCCAGACTCCTTCATTTTTGCTTCTGAAGCAGCTATATATTCCGCTTCACACGTAGATCCCGCTGCGACGCTCTGCTTGGAACTGCACCAACTGACAGCTGCACCATTAAATATAAATATGTATCCGGTTTGCGACTTAGAGTCATCCGGATCAGTGTCAAAGCTAGCATCAACGTAACCATTTACGGCGAGCTCTTTGTCACTTACATACACGAGAAACATATCCTTAGTCCTTTTCAGGTACTTCAGGATGTTCTTGACCGCTGTCCAGTGATCCACTCCTGGATTACTTTGGTACCTCCCTGCCAGACTTATAGCAAGGCACACATCAGGTCTGGTGCACAACATAGCATACATGATAGAACCTATGGCTTAGGCATAAGGAATGACTTTCATTTTCTCTCTATCTTCTGCAGTGGTCGGGCATTGAGTCTGACCCAACTTCACACCTTGTAACACAGGCAAGAACCCTTTCTTTAACTGATCCATTTTGAACTTCTTCAAAACTTTATCAAGGTATGTGCTTTGTGAAAGTCCTATTAAGCGTCTTGATCTATCTCTATAGATCTTGATGCCCAATATATAAGCAGCTTCACCGAGGTCTTACATTGGAAAACTTTTATTCAAGTATCCTTTTATGCTATCCAGAAATTCTATATCATTTCCAATCAACAATATGTCCTCCACATATAATATTAGAAATGCTACATAGCTCCCACTCACTTTCTTGTAAATACAGGCTTCTCTGAAAGTCTGTATAAAACCATATGCTTTGATCACCTCATCAAAGCGTATATTCCAACTCCGAGATGCTTGCACTAGTCCATAAATGGATCGTTGGAGCTTGCACACTTTGTTAGCACCTTTAGGATCGACAAAACCTTCTGGTTGCATCATATACAACTCTTCTTTAAGAAATCCATTAAGGAATGCAGTTTTACGTCCATTTGCCAGATTTCATAATCATAAAATGCGGCAATTTCTAACATGATACGGACAGACTTAAGCATCGCTACGGGTGAGAAAGTCTCATTGTAGTCAACTCCTTGAACTTGTCGAAAACCTTCCGCGACAAGTCGAGCTTTGTAGACAGTAACATTACCATTAGTGTCGGTCTTCTTCTTGAAGATCCGTCTATTCTCTATGGCTCGCCGATCATCGGGCAAGTCAACCAAAGTCCACACTTTGTTCTCATACATGGATCCTATCTCAGATTTCATGGCCTCAAGCCATTTACCGGAATCTGGGCTCATCATAGCTTCTTCGTAGTTCATAGGTTCGTCATGGTCTAGTAACATGACTTCCAGAATAGGATTATCGTACCACTCTGGTGTGGAATGTGCTCCGGTTGACCTACGAGGTTTAGTAGTAACTTGATCTGAAGTTTCATGATCATTATCATTAGCTGCCTCTCTATTTGGTGTAGGCATCATTGACGATGACATGTACCTAGGTAGGGTAATGGGCCTGACCTAGACACCCTTCCCAAGGATGCTACCCCAAGGTCAAAGACATTCAAAGCACAGCAGCATCTATCGACTATAATCACCTCAGACTGCAACCCACTCGACCAAAAGCATTTCACTCGGATAACCCAATTCCATTCGACCAGGATGTACTCACTCGATCACATCAGGAATCACTCAGAGTACAGAAGATCTAAAGTCACTCAGGATGGCAACGGTCAAGCGTTCACTCCGTAGTCTTAATGGTCATTTATGTCTTTATTACTGGCGTTATCAGTAACGTCTCCCCTTTATGTACATTGAACCCCTTGTAACGTGGGCTGGCTGGGGTCCTGGCGCACTCTATATAAGCCACCCCCTCCACTGGCACAAGAGTTCGCACCCCCTGTAACTTCACGCGTAATCCAGTCGGCCGCCTCCGGGCACCGAGACGTAGGGCTTTTACTTACTCCGAGAAGGGCCTGAACTCGTAAATCTTGCATGCACAACCTCATCGTAGCTAGGATATTGCCTCCTCCTACGTACCCCCTATTCTACTGTCAGACTTAGAACCACGACAGTTGGCGCCCACCGTGGGGTAGGTGTCTTAGAGACTTTCGGTGAGGTTGCGATTTTCTCGATCTTCATCATCATGGTTTGCGGTGGTGGATTGGCTGAGGGCCGCGAGATTCATCTCGGCGCGTTCGTCTACGTCACCGACGACTCCGCCTAGCTCCAGGAGGCCTCCCTCGACGTTGAGGAGCTCCCGTCCGTGGGGTGACGTACTTTCGCGCATGCGTCCGCGACGTCCTTCTGCGGTAGCCGTCGACTCAGTATCGATCGGCTCCCGCGGCATCTTCGCTCCCTTCTATTCATCATTGCAAGCGATCTGGTCGATCGCGGCTTCAGCGATGGGTGAAGCATGCGGTGGCTCGTCAGACGGCCGCCCCCCCAAGTCACGGCAATCGAGCCCAACGAATCTCTCTACGGGCTATTCGACCTCTCGAGTGGCTCCGTCGAGACCCTGTCCAAGTGCGATAGCAGCGACCCTGCGGTGGAAGTTCTGATGGTCGACACGCCGTGCAGCCCGCCTGGTTTTCGTCACGGCGATAGCGGCGATGGCGGCAGCGATCCGTCACGTGTTCACGAGGAATAGCACCCCGAAGCCCTCTCTTCACAGCAGAGGGAGAACTACACCGCCGCAACGTGGAGGCGCTCCACACCCCCATCATCGAAGAGACCTCCGAGGCTCGGGCCTTGGAGGCTGCGCGCCTGGCCACTTTGGCTGAGCGCACTCGACTGGAGAACCTTCAGCATGCACTCGACGAACACGCTCGACAGCAGATCCCTGAGTCCAGTCGACGGCAACAACAACTGTTCCGACCTGAACCTTAGGTATACCGCACTCGGATTCAGAATCTTACAGCTGCCGCCCGTATAGCAGAATCAATTCAGCCATCCCAATCGGAGGCTCGCAGAGGCCTGATGCAGATCCGAGCACTGCTCCGGGCGGCAGGTGAGCAGAACACAACAATTTCTCAGACTCGCAACAGGATCCACAACAGATCTGTGGTGGCGGATACAGTCCAGTTGGCCCACAGCCCGAGATCGCCTCTGCGGCGTGAGGGACGTGGGCACCGCCAGGAGCAGTATCTGGGTCGGAATCATGAGCAATATGATCATCGAATCGGGTGTGATGACCGCCGTCGAGTGCCTACGCCCCCTCCGAGGGGCGGATCATTCGCGCCCCGATAGTATGATGAAAGGCGCCCATACAGCGATGAGCGGAGGGTCCCAGTCGACCCAAGAGAGCCAGGGTTTGATGCAAGGTCGATCCTCATTCAAGGTCTGGTCGATAGGAACAGAGCACACAGAGAAGGACTCGACAGAGATCGTCCGACTGGCAGCAGAGTTCATGTCTCCGGACCTGAGTGTTTCAGCAGAGCTATCAGAGCCGCTGAGATTCCTCCCAATTTCAGGTTGGCAACGGGAGTGAGCAAGTTCACCGGTGAGTTGAAGCCTGACACTTGGCTGGAGGATTACCGAGTGGCCTTACAGATCGGTGGTGGTAATGATGAGGTAGCCATGAAGCATCTTCCCCTGATGTTAGAGGGTTCGGCCAGAGCATGGCTGAATCAGTTGACTCCAGGCAGTATATTCAGTTGGGAAGAGTTGGCCCGAGTGTTTGTCAGGACGTTCGAGGGCACATGCAACGACCTGCAGGGTTGGCAGAATTACAACATTGTGTACAAAAACCGAATGAAACTTTGAGGGATTACATCCAGAGGTGGACCACTTTGCATCACACAGTGGAGAATGTGTCTCAGCACCAAGCAGTTTGCGCCTTCAAGGAGGGTGTTCGGTATTGAGAGCTTAACCTGAAGTTCGGTCGGATAGGAGACATGACCCTCACCCGAATGATGGAAATAGCCACTCGGTACGCAGACGGTGAGGAAGAAGACCGACTCCGCAGTGGCAAGAGCAAATCAGTCGGCCAGGACACCAGAGGAGGAAATTCCAATCGGAAGCAGAAGCGCAAAGCCGAGCCCGCGGGTCCTAGAGAGGTTGAAGTTGCGACCCAAGGAAAATTCAAGGGAAATCCTAAGGGGCCCTGGATCCCCAAGAAAGTAAAAGATCAAGCAGGAAATGATGTGTTGGATTTGCCGTGTCACATTCACACCAAGAAGGATGAAGAGGGTAATCTGATTTATCCCAAGCATACCACTCGACAAATGTCGGCTCCTTATCCAGCAGTTCCGAGAGAAACAACCCAGTGAGAAAGAGAAGGAATCTTATAAGGATGAAGACAAGGAAGAGGATGATGGTTACCCCAATGTCAATGCGACTTTGGTGATTTTTGCTGATGTTGAGAGCAAAAGTCGACTAAAGGTCATCAACAGAGAAGTAAGCATGGTTGCTCCGGCAACAACGGCATATGTGAAGTGGTCAAAGACCCCTATCACATTCGACCAGTCTGACCATCCCGCGCACGTTGCATCCCCAGGGCGGCAAGTGTTGGTGGTCGACCCGGTCGCTGGGGGCACTCAACTGACCAAAGTTCTGATGGATGGCGGCAGTGGTTTGAACATTTTATATGCTGAGACTCTCAGGGAGATGGGCGTTCCAATGTCCAAGCCCGGTGAAAGCAATATGCGATTCCATGGTGTCATCCCAGGGAAGAAAGCCGATTCACTCGGCCAGATCACTCTTGACGTGGTTTTCGGTGATTCGAAGAATTACCGCAAAGAAAAGTTGACATTTGAAGTTGTGGATTTTCACAGTGCTTATCATGCCATTTTGGGCAGACCTGCATATGCCTGTTTCATGGCTCGACCGTGTTACGTGTACCTCAAGCTGAATGCCTGGTCCCAAGGGTGTGATCACAATCACTGGTAATCGGCGGAGAGCGGAAGAGTGCCTCCAGAAGGGCTCAAAGATTGCCGATGAGCAGATGGCGCAGTGGAAATGCAAGAATATCAGAAGAGTGCAGATCCGAGTGATTTGTTGCATGCCAAGAAGCCTTTCAGAGTCTGCATTTCAGTCGTCTGCTGAAACCAAGCAAGTTCACATTCACCCCACCGATCCTAATGTTGCTCCGACTCATATTTCAACATCACTCGACAACAAATAGGAAGAAGTGCTCATCCAGTTCCTCCGTGAGAACTGGGACGATCTTTGCATGGAAGCCTTCTGACATGCTAGGTGTACCCAGGGAGTTGGCTGAGCACCGTTTGCGAGCCGACTCGAAAGTAAAAACTGTCAAAGAGCATCTCCGACGGTCCGTCATGGAGAAGAGAAAGGCAATTGGTGAAGAGGTGGCTCGACTTCTAGCGGTTGAGTTCATCCGCGAGATATACCACTCCGAGTGGCTCGCCAATGTTGTCATGGTCCCCAAGAAGGACGATTCACTTCGCATGTGCATTGACTTCAAACATATCAATCGGGCCTGCCCAAAAGATCATTTTCCTCTACCCGGCGTCGACCAAATTGTCGACTCGACTGTGGGATGTGAGCGTTTGTCCTTTTTGGACGCTTATTCCGGGTATCATCAGATCCGAATGTATGAACCCGATGAAATAAAAACAGCTTTCATCATCTCAATCGGGTGCTTTTGTTATGTTACCATGCCCTTTGGTCTCAAGAATGCTGGTGCCACATTCATGTGCATGATTCAGAAGTGCCTGCTCACTCAAATCAGTCGGAATGTGGAAGCATACATGGATGACATCATGGTTAAGTCGCGTAAAGGTTCCGACCTGCTGACTGACCTTGCTGAAACCTTTGCCAACCTGAGGAGATATGATATCAAGCTTAATCCATCGAAGTGTACATTCGGGGTTCCAGCTGGAAAGTTACTCGATTTCCTCATTTCCGACCGAGGGATCGATGCAAACCCAGTGAAAGTTGGTGCAATCCTCCAAATGAAACGCCATGTGCGTGTACACGACGTTCAGAAGCTTACTGGTTGTTTGGCTGCTTTGAGTCGGTTCATTTCTCATCTCGGTGAAAAGGCATTGCCTCTTTACCGACTGATGAAGAAATCTAACAAGTTTGAGTGGACTCCTGAAGCTGACGCGTTGTTTGCGAAGCTCAAAGACATGCTTTCCGCCCAGCCGGTGCTCGCTGCCCCAATCAGCAAAGAGCCATTACTGCTTTATATTGCAGCCACTGGACAAGTTGTCAGCACAGTACTCACGGTCAAGCGAGAAGAAGAAGGTAAAGCCTACAAGGTTCAGCTCCCAGTGTACTATATTTCTGAAGTCTTGACTCCATCCAAGCAGAGATATCCGCATTATCAGAAGCTTGTTTATAGGATTTACTTGACCACGAAGAAGGTTGCACATTACTTCTCAGATCATTCGATTACAGTCCTCAATGATGCTCCATTGTCAGAAATTCTGAACAACAGGGATGCAACTGGTCGAGTGGCAAAATGGGCGATTGAACTCCTTCTATTGGATATCAAGTTTGAGGCAAAGAAAGCAATCAAGTCCCAAGCAATAGCAGATTTCCTCGCCGAGTGGATTGAGCAGCAACAACCGACCCAGATTCACTCAGAACATTGGACTATGTTCTTTGATGGATCTAAGATGCTGAATGGTTATGGTGCTGGGGGTAGTCCTGGTATCCCCGCGAGGTGATAAACTCAGTTACATTCTCCAGATTCACTTTGATTCCTCCAACAATGAAGCTGAATATGAGGCACTTCTGTATGGGTTGCGTATGCCCATTTCACTCGGCATTCGTCGCCTAATGGTTTACGGCAACTCAGATTTAGTGGTCAATCAAGTGATGAAGGAGTGGGACATCAGAAGCCCAGTTATGACTGGCTATTTCAATGTTGTGAGAAAGTTACAAAAGAAGTTTGAAGGGTTAGAGCTCCACCATATCCCCTGACTGAAGAATCAAGGAGCTGATTACCTGGCAAAGATAGGGTCCAAGCAGGAGCCCATTCCCAGTAATGTGTTCTTGGAGCATCTTCACACACCATCAGTTCAAGAGGATCCTTTCACAGAAGAGCCCCCGCAACCAAAAAGTTCTACCAATCCAACTGAAGTCGAGATCCTAGCCATGCTCGACCTGATCATGGAGGTTTTGGTCGTCACTCCTGACTGGACAGTGTCGTATATTGCATATCTGCTCAGGAAGGAGCTTCCAGAAGACGAAGATGAGGCCCGTCAGATTGTCCATCGATCCAAAGCCTTTACCGTGATAGGTGGTCGACTTTACAGAGAGAGTGTTACTGGAGTTGCTCAGAGATGCATCACGCCAGAGGAAGGTTGAATGATTCTCAAGGATATACACTCGGGGACCTGTGGTCACCATGCATACTCCCGGACCATTGTGGCCAAAGCATACCGAGCGGGATTCTATTGGCCGCGAGCAAATGAAATGGCCAAAGACATAGTCGACAAGTGTGAAGTTGTCAGTTCTACTCCAACATGTCTCACAAGCCCGCGTCAGCCTTGAAGACAATTCCACTCGTCTGGCCCTTTTCTGTTTGGGGACTGGATATGGTTGGACCATTGAGAACTGGCAGGAGCGGCTTCACCCATCTGCTTGTTGCAGTCGACAAGTTCACCAAATGGATCGAAGCCAAGCCTATCAAAAATCTTGATTCAAGCACTGATGTCAGTTTCATCAGAGAGCTGACATTCAGATATGGAGTCCCTCACAGTATTATCACAGATAATGGCTCCAACTTTGATTCAGACGAGTTCAGAGCATTCTGTACTTCCCAAGGCACTCGGGTCGACTATGCTTCAGTCTCTCACCCGCAATCAAATGGACAAGCTGAACGAGCAAATGGTTTGATTCTCCAAGGGCTGAAACCCCGATTGATGCGCGACCTCAAGCATGCGGCAGGCGCTTGGATAGATGAGTTACCATCAGTCCTTTGGGGATTGAGAACAACACCAAATCGGTCGACTAGACGGACTCCCTTCTTCATGGTCTATGGGGTTGAAGCCGTCCTGCCGAGTGACTTGCTCTACAACGCGCCCCGAGTAGAACTTTTTTCAGAAACTGAAGCAGAACGACCTCTACAAGATGTTGTTGGCCTTCTAGAAGAAGAAAGTGAGATGGCCTTGATCCAGTCGACCATTTATCAGCAAGACCTCCATCGATTCCATGCCAGAAATGTGAGAGGTCGAGCGTTTCAGGAAGGAGACCTTGTGCTCCGAGTGGATCAGCAACGGCCTCACAAGCTTGCTCCTGCTTGGGAAGGCCCCTTCATCATCACCAAGGTGATCCACAATGGAGCGTATCACTTCTACAATGTGGAACAAAATAAAGAGGAGCCACGTGCTTGGAATGCGGATCTGCTCCGCCATTTTTATACCTAAACACTCGAATCGACGAGTTGTAATAAGAATCGTTCAGTCTGCCTATCAAAGACAAGATTTTTTTACCTTAATAATTTTTATCCTGTCAAGTTTTATGCTCAGATCCCCCAGTGGGTGACTTAGCTGCGAACCTGATTCGCCTAAGTTTCAAAAAATCCTACCGAGTGAAGAGCAGTCCTCTCACTCGGGGGCTTAGCTGCAGCCCTGTACTCGCCTAAGATTTAAAAATCCTACTGAGTGAAGAGCAATCCTCTCACTCGGGGGCTTAGCTGCAGTCCTGTACTCGCCTAAGATTTAAAAATCCTACCGGGTGAAGAGCAATCCTCTCACTCGGGGGCTTAGCTGCAGTCATGTATTCGCCTAAGTTTCAAAAAATCCTACCGAGTGAAGGGCAGTCCGTTCACTCGGGGGCTTAGTTGCAGTCATGTAATCGCCTAAGATTTAAAAAGCCTACCGAGTGAAGAGCAATCCTCTCACTCGGGGGCTTAGCTGCAGTTGTGTACTCGCCTAAGATATAAAAATCCCACCGAATGAAGAGCAATCCTCTCACCCGGGGGCTTAGCTGCAGTCTTGTACTCGCCTAAGTTTCAAAAATCCTACCGAGTGAAGAGCAATCCTCTCACTCGGGGGCTTAGCTGCAGTCTTGTACTCGCTTAAGATTTAAAAATCCTACCGAGTGAAGAGCAATCCTCTGACTCGGGGGCTTAGCTGCAGTCATGTACTCGCCTAAGTTTCAAAAAATCCTACCGAGTGAAGAGCAGTCCTTTCACTCGGGGGCTTAGCTGCAGTCATGTACTCGCCTTATATTTAAAAATCCTACCGATTGAAGAGCAATCCTCTCACTCGGGGGCTTAGCTGCAGTCCTGTACTCGCCTAAGATTTAAAAATCCTACCGAGTGAAGAGCAATCCTCTCACTCAGGGGCTTAGTTGCAGTCATGTACTCGCCTAAGATTTCAAAATCCTACCGAGTGAAGAGCAATCCTCTCACTCGGGGGCTTAGCTGCAGTCATGTACTCGCCTAAGTTTCAAAAAATCCTACCGAGTGAAGAGCAGTTCTTTCACTCGGGGGCTTAGCTGCAGTCCTGTACTCGCCTAAGATATAAAAATCCTACCGAGTGAAGAGCAATCCTCTCACTCGGGGGCTTAGCTGCAGTCCTGTACTCGCCTAAGATTTAAAAATCCTATCGAGTGAAGAGCAATCCTCTCACTCGGGGGCTTAGCTGCAGTCTTGTACTCACCTAAGATTTAAAAATCCTACCGAGTGAAGAGCAGTCCTCGCACTCGGGGGCTTAGCTGTTGTCCTGTACTCGCCTAAGATTTAAAAATCCTACCAAGTGAAGAGCAATCCTCTCACTCGGGGGCTTAGCTGCAGTCCCGTGCTTGCCTAAGATAAAAACTACTACTCGTTGCAGCTGCGCCACAAATACAACATATGCTCCATCTCGATCCACAAGGACAACGAGGTGCAGGTCGTATGTGACCCTCTCCTCAGAGCTGTGCCACAAATACAACGTACACTCCATCTCGATCCACAAGGACGACGAGGTGCAGGTCGTCTGCGACCTTCTCCTCAGAGCTGCATCACAATTACAAAAGTTTGTTCCGAGTGAAGAAACAAGTTCCGCTCAGAGACAAAGACAAACATATTCGAGGAAAAACCAAGTCCAAATAAATCCCATGAGGTTTCAAACCGCAGATAAAAGTACTCTGGCATCAGTCCCAAAGGAGTTTAACAGTTACAAAATCACTCGACATACCGAGGCAAATTTAATTGGGGCTTAAAGTTTGTTCACTCCGCAGGAGGAGGCCTGGCAGGCTTGACGAACTCATCCAGGTCAATTCCGTCTACAATACGAGTAGCAGCAGCAATAAAGGTCTCCATGAAGGACTGGAAGTCAAGCCTCTTGGTGTTGGCAACCTTGATCGCTGCTAGTTTCTCTTCTTCGGCTTCTTTGCGGTGAACACGAACCAGAGATAGAGCCACGTCAGCACCACACCGAGCAGAGAACTTCTTCCATTCCTGCACTCGACCGGGGATCTCATTAAGTCGAGTCATCAGAGACTCGAGGTCATTTTGGAGCGTCACCCTTGGCCAGAGTGCCGTGTCGATCCGTGACACCACAACTTTCAGTCGAGCAAGGTAGTCCATGATGCTGGTAAGACGAGATTCCAGTCGGAGCACGTTCATGGCGGATTCATCTTGAATAGGGGAGTTGATGGGGTCCAAGCTTGTCTAGATTCGCCCAGTCTCTTCCTCGAAGTTTTGGCAGAATTCTGCACTCACAAAGAAATAATGAGTCGACGGTTTTATGACGAATCGAGGATAGCAAATTAATCGGACAAGGAAAGGTACCTTCAAGCATAAGGAACAACTTCTTGGCGAGTCCTCCTAGATAAACTTCTGGCTCGTTCCTCTTCCGAGTGAGATCTTCAACCTTGTCAGCCAAAGCCCCCTTGTCCTTCTTCAACCGAGTCACCTCCTTGTTGGCCTCGTCAAGAGCAGTCTTCAGCTTGGTATTCTCTTCTTCTAACTTTCCGACTGAAGCCAGCTTCTGGTCGGCGAGTGTTGTTTTCTCTTCTGCCGTTTTCTGCGCGGCCGCAAGGTCAAGATCCTTCTTCTCCAAGGCCTGCCTCATTTTTTCTAAAAAGAATAACATTTGGGTAAGAAAAAGGAGGGAGAGGATGGCAAGAGAATCAGTCGACAAGTTTAAACCTCCCATACCAATAGTTTCATCCTTAGCCTTCTGCAAGTTTTCCTTGGCCAACTCTAGATTAAGATTGAACTGGATCTGCTTCTGCTCCAAGTCAGCAAACCGGGCTCCAAGTTCACAAGATCTCTGCGGTCAGAGGATAGTCAGTCGACAGAAACAAAGATGGGTTGCTTCCAAGCAATAAAGTACAAGTTCAAAAAAGTTCTAAGACTACTGCTGAATCAAACATTCAATAGTAGTCTCGGGGACTACACCCAGTGGGTGCACTTAGCGTGCCCCCACTGGTTCAACTTTTCAATCGACTTGACCTGTCCAGTCAAATAAAAGAAGGGAGCAGTTGTTCTCAGACCATAGCCGACTGCCCGCAGTCGGCTACGGTCTCGGGGACTACACCCAGTGGGTGCACTCTGCGTGCCCCCACTGGTTCAAGTTCCACTCGACATGGTTCGCCCAGGCCGAGTGGGAGAATGTCAAGAAAAATTCTGTTCAAAGACCCCCGCTGAATGAAACATTCAACGGTGGCCTAGGAGACTACACCCAGTGGGTGCACTCTGTGTGCCCCCACTAGTTCAAGGATACAATCAATGCAATCTACTCGACTCAAGTGGAAAAACTACTCAGCAAAAATTAAAACACCCAGTGGGTGTACAGATGCAAGGTGCAGACTGAAAAATATATGCACATTAAAGGTTTTCAGGTAGCATATCCTAACATAACAAGCGTCAAGCTAGAAGATCAGTCAGAAATCAGCTAACCTGGACATTGGCCTGGAGTGCTGAGCTGGCGTCATAGGCAGCCTCACTGGCCTCGCGCACCACTTTCATCTGCTCCATCATAAGGTCTGCCTGGCGTATGGCTTCCTTGGCAGCGCTCACTTGGTCCTCTAGGACATGATGGGCAGTGAAAAGTGGAGGAGGTGGATCAACCACAGCAGCTTGAGGATCTGAAGCATGGAGTCACACAGACGAAACAGGGGCTTGTGTGGTCGACGATGAAGGACATTCACTCGACACAGGAACTGCAAAAGTAACAGAAGCTCGGTTGAGGTCTCCAGACTGCTGGATCACTAGTTCTAACGCTAACATCGTCTGGGGCCTCTGGCTAGCTGGTACCCTCCTGCCTGAGGTCCTGCCCCTCCTTCCAGTGGGCTTCTGTGGACATCTTCATCGTCGTCTGGAAGTTCAATAACATTCTGCAAAGCTACAAAAGAATCGACCGCAAGAGTTCAGTCGACCGTGAAAATAGTTGGCAAAATAAAGACAAGATGGCAGGAGTCATACCCGCTTTGGATGTGGCCGCGTCCTCCATCTCCTCGTCATCACCATCCTTGTAAATGGAAGTTCCAGAAGTAGCGGCACTGCAAATTTCAGAATTCACTCGGTCAAACAGGAGAGTGAATCGACTGAAGGTCAAACTATGCAAAAGCAAAGAGATAAAGCACAATGATTACCCAGACGCGACGGGGACGGCCACTTTGATCTTAGGCAAGGCCTTCCGAGGCTTTGAGGGCGCTACCTTGAGCTGCTTCGGAGCCTTTTCAGTCGGAATGGGGGAATAAGTCCGAGTGCGCTTTGAAGTATGCGTGCTTGGTGCGACCGCTTTACCACGCCCACCTGCTGGGTCGTGTGTCTGCTTGGAGCGTCGTTCAGAATGAGGCGGTGATTCGACTTCCTCACCACTGCTCGAGTCGTCGTCATCGTCGCTTTCATCTTCAGATCTATAGTCAGCACTCTCGCCTCCGCTCGACTCTCCCTCCTGGGCATGCTCTCCATTCAGCATAGAGTACATCTCAGTATAGATCTGCAAGGAAAAGGAGTACACAAACATCAATTAGGTTCAAGAATAATTATGAATCAAGACAAGAAGACACTCGACAATAAAGGTCAGACCTTGTCTGGTTCATTGGCGGCGTCGAGTGGTGGAACCCTCCTAGACCCCCTGGGGTTGTCTTTGTTTCTGGTGATGCCCTGCAACCACTGCGCCACTGTCTCCTCGGTAACTTCCTCCGGGTGGATCCAAGTGGTGTCATCAATACCCGAGTACATCCACATAGGATGATCGCGGGCCTGGAGTGGTCGGATGCATCGACTGAGAAACACCTCAAGCAAATCCATGCCAGTCATACCGTCACGGACTAGTTGGACTACCCGTTCGACTAACATATTCACCTCTGCTTTCTCCGCTGGAGTCACTTTCAAAGGAGAGGGCGGTTGGACTCGGTCCATGGAGAAGGGAGGAAGTCAAGTCGACTGACCAGGGGTCGGTTGGTCTTTACAGTAAAACCAGGTCGACTGCGACCCTCTAATTGAATCGGGAAGTGTCATAGCTGGAAAAGTGCTCCTACCCCTCGTCTGAATTCCTAGACCTCCGCACATCTGGATCACATGTGTCCTCTCATCACTCGGATTAGCCTTTTTTACAGACTGGGAGCGACAAGTAAAGATGTGTTTGAAGAGACCCCAATGCGCTCGACAACACAGAAAATTCTCACACATGGAAACAAACGCATCGAGATATGTGATGGTGTTGGGGGAAAAGTGGTGAAGTTGGGCTCCAAAGAAGTTCAGGAAACCCCGGAAAAAGGGATGAAGAGGAAGAGAAAAACCGCGGTCAACATGAGTCGCAAGGAGGACGCACTCACCCTCTTGTGGCTGCGGCTCGGTCTCGTTTCCTGGCAACCGCCAGGACCCATGGGCAATCAAGCCCCCTTCGACCAGATCCTCCATGTCCTCCTTCTAAATTGTGGATCGGATCCAGTCGCCCTGGATCCAGCTAGGAGGCAGGCCAGACCTCGATGACGATCCGCCCCGACTCGACTTCTTGCCCTTCGCCGCCACCGTCGCCTTCTTTGTGCGCTCCAGAACCGCCATCTTGTCTTTCCCCATCACAGGAGGTTGCATGCGGACGGGCGGCGACGTCGAGGGTGAAGGCGAATGCGATGGAGAAGCAGAGGAGGAAGAAGGGGAACGAGGTGCACTGTGCAAAACACATCGGCCCGGAGACCTTATATAGGCCTACTTCCGAGTGGCTGACCTGTGGACCCAAGCAATCCTGTCAAATCCCGCAACAGTCGTGCTCTCAATACATGGCGAAAAAGGCGGCGCGAGGATCGAGGCATCCCTGCCTAATCCGTCCCGTTTACTGCGGTGCCTTTCGTCCCGCGCACTTCCCCAAATTTCGAATCCCGTGAGATCTGGGAACAGCAGTGCAACCGATTGTGCTCAAGATTTCATGCCGCTCCAGCACTCGAAACATATCTACATAAAGTTCACTCGACAAAATCTGAATGGATCAAGGCGAGTGAGGATGGAGTCGAAAGTTTTAGCATGATTCATCGACCCAGGTAAAGTGCCCCTGAAAGCATAAAATTCGGGTCGGAATCATCTTCAACCCCTTCTCCACTCGGAGCCCGATCCATTTGGGGGCTAATGACGATGACATGTACCTAGGGTAGGGTAATGGGCCTGACCTAGACACCCTTCCCAAGGACGCTGCCCTAAAGTCAAAGACATTCAGAGCACAGAAGCATCTACCGACTGTAATGACCTCAGGGTGCAACCCACTCGACCAAAAGCATTTCACTCGGATAACCCAATTCCATTCGACCAGGATATACTCACTCGACTACATCAGGAATCACTAGGAGTATAGAAGATCTAAAGTCACTCAGGACGGCAACGGTCGGGCGTTCACTCTGTAGTCTTAATGGTCATTTATATGTCTTTATTACTGGCATTATCAGTAACGTCTCCCCTTTATGTACATTGAACCCCTTGTAACGTGGGCTGGCTGGGGTCCTGGCGCACTCTATATAAGCCACCCCCTCCACTGGCACAAGGGTTCGCACCCCCTGTAACTTCACGCATAATCTAGTCGACCGCCTCCGGGCATCGAGACGTAGGGCTTTTACTTCCTCTGAGAAGGGCCTGAACTCGTCAATCTTGCGTGCACAACCTCATCGTAGCTAGGATCTTGCCTCCTCCTACGTACCCCCTATTCTACTGTCAGACTTAGAACCACGACAATCACGGGAACGGTTTTCTGTGATGAGCTACTTTCCAATTCAAGAGAAGGTACAATTACCTCATCATGTTCTACTTTCCTCCCACTCACTTCCTTCGAGAGAAACTCCTTCTCTAGAAAGGATACATTCTTAGCAACAGAGATATTGCCTTCGGATCTATGGTAGAAGGTGTACCCAACAGTTTCTTTTGGGTATCCTATGAAAACGCACTTCTCCAATTTGGGTTCGAGCTTACCAGGCTGAAGCATTTTCACATAAGCAACGCAACCCCAAAACTTAAGAAACGACAGCTTAGGTTTGTTGCCAAACCATAGG
Source organism: Aegilops bicornis (assembly GCA_021605145.1). Taxonomy (NCBI): domain Eukaryota; kingdom Viridiplantae; phylum Streptophyta; class Magnoliopsida; order Poales; family Poaceae; genus Aegilops; species Aegilops bicornis. The sequence goes on along the minus strand of CM038675.1, from coordinate 550,621,739 downwards.
TCATACGGTGTCGTCTCAACGGATTTAGATGGTGGCCCTATTTAACGTGAATGCAGATGTCTCTAATGAATAACCCCAAAACAAAAGTGGTAAATTGTTAAGAGACATCATAGATCGCACCATATCCAATAAAGTACGATTACGACCTTCGGACACACTATTACGCTGTGGTGTTCTAGGTGGCATGACTTGTGAAACTATTCCACATTATTTTAAATGAAGGCCAAACTCGTAACTCAAATATTCGCCTCCACGACCAGATCGTAGAAACTTTATTTTCTTGTTACGATGATTCTCCACTTCACTCTGAAATTCTTTGAACTTTTCAAATATTTCAGACTTGTGTTTCATCAAGTAGATATACCCATATCTGCTCAAATCATCTGTGAAGTTCAGAAAATAACGATACTCGCCGTGAGCTTCAACACTCATTGGACCGCATACATCGGTATGTATTATTTCCAATAAGTCATTAGCTCGCTCCATTGTTACGGAGAACGGAGTTTTAGTCATCTTGCCCATGAGGCATGGTTCGCAGGTATCAAATGATTCATAATCAAGTGATTCCAAAAGTCCATCTGCATGGAGTTTCTTCATGCGTTTTACACCAATATGACCTAAACGGCAGTGCCACAAATACGTTGCACTATCATTATCAACTTTGCATCTTTTGGCATCAATATTATGAATATGTGTATCACCACAATCGAGATTCAACAAAAATAGACCACTCTTCAGGGGTGCATGACCATATAAAAGATATTGCTCATATAAATAGAACAACCATTATTCTATGATTTAAATGAATAATCGTCTCGCATCAAACAAGATCCAGATATAATGTTCATGCTCAACGCTGGCACCAAATAACAATTATTCAGGTCTAAAACTAATCCCGAAGGTATATGTAGAGGTAGCGTGCCGACGGCGATCACATCAACCTTAACCATTCCCGAGGCGCATCGTCACCTCGTCCTCAGCCAATCTTCGTTTAATCCGTAGCCCATGTTTCGAGTTACAAATATGAGCAATCGAACCATTATCAAATACCCAGGTTCTACTACGAGCATTAGTAAGGTACACATCAATAACATGTATATCAAATATACCTTTGTTCACTTTGCCATCCTTCTTATCCGCCAAATACTTGGGGCAGTTCTGCTTCAAGTAACCAGTCCCTTTGTAATAGAAGCACTCAGTTTTAGGCTTAGGTCCAGATTTGGGTTTCTTCCCAGGACTGGCAACTTGCTTGCCGCTCTTCTTGAAGTTCCCCTTCTTTCCTTTGCCCTTTTTCTTGAAACTAGTGGTCTTGTTAACCATCAACACTTGATGCTCCTTATTGATTTCTACCTCCGCAGCTTTGAGCATTGCGAAGAGCTCGGGAATAGTCTTTTCCATCCCTTGCATATTATAGTTCATCACGAAGCCTTTGTAGGTTGGTGGCAGTGACTGGAGAACTCTGTCAATAACACTATCATCTGGAAGATTATGTCCCAGCTGAGTCAAGTGATTATGATACCCAGACATTTTGAGTATGTGTTCACTGACAAAGCTATTCTCCTCCATATTGCAGCTATAGAATTTGTTGGAGACTTCATATCTCTCAACTCAGGCATTTGCTTGAAATATTAACTTCAATTCCTGGAACATCTCATATGGTCCATGACGTTCAAAACATCTTTGAAGTCCCGATTCTAAGCCGTAAAGCATGGCACACTGAACTATCGAGTAGTCATCGGATCGAGCTTGCCAGACATTCATAACATCAACATCTACTCCTGCAGCAGGGCTTTCACCTAGCGGTGCATCAAGGACATAATTCTTCTGTGCAGCAATGAGGATAATCCTCAAGTTACGAACCCAGTCTGTGTAGTTTCTACCATCATCTTTCAACTTAGCTTTCTCTAGGAACGCGTTAACATTCAAGGGAACGGTAGCATGGGCCATTGATCTACAACATAGATATGCAAAAACTATCAGGACTAAGTTCATGATAAATTAAGTTCAATTAATCATATTACTTAATAACTCCCACTTAGATTGACATCCCTCAAGTCATCTAAATGATACGTGATCCAAATCAACTAAACCATGTCCGATCACCACGTGAGATAGAGTAGTCATCAATGTGAAGGAAATATGCCCTAGAGGCAATAATAAAGTTGTTATTCTATATTTCCTTATATCATGATTAAATTTTTATTATTCCTGCTAGAATTGTATTAACCAGAAATTTGATACATGTGTGGATACATAGACAAAACACCGTGTCCCTAGTAAGCCTCTACTAGACTAGCTCGTTAATCAAAAATGGTTAAGTTTCCTAACCATAGACATGTGTTGTCATTTGATGAATGGGATCACATCATTAGGAGAATGATGTGATGGACAAGACCCATCCGTTAGCTTAGCACAATGATCATTAAGTTTTATTGCTATTGCTTTCTTCATGACTTATACATATTCCTTTGACTATGAGATTATGCAACCCTCGGATACTGGAGGAATACCTTGTGTGCTATCAAACGTCACAACGTAACTGGGTGATTATAAAGATTCTCTACAGGTATCTCCGAAGGTGTTTTGTTGGGTTAGCATAGACCGATATTAGGATTTGTCACTCCGAGTATCGGAGAAGTATCTCTGGGCCCTCTCGGTAATGCACATCATAATAAGCCTTGCAAGCAATGTGACTAATGAGTTAGTTGCAGGATGATGCATTACAGAACGAGTAAAGAGACTTGCCGGTAACAATATTGAACTAGGTATGAAGATACCGACGATCGAATCTCGGGCAGTCATTGCGATTCGACCAATAAAGATCTTCTTAGAATATGTGGGAGCCAATATGAGCATCTAGGTTCCGCTATTGGTTATTGACCGGAGAGGTGTCTCGGTCATGTCTACATAGTTCTTGAACCCGTAGGGTCCGCACGCTTAACGTTCGATGACGATTTGTATTATATGAGTTATGTGATTTGGTGACCGAATGTTGTTCGGAGTCCCGGATGATAGTATTCGGACACCGGAATGGTCGAGAGGTAAAGATTGATATATTGGATGATAGTATTCGGACACCGGAAGTGTTCTGGAGTGTACCGGGGGGGTTACCGAAACCCCCCGGGGGAAGATATGGGCCATATGGGCCATAGGAGGGAGGCACACCAGCCCACAAAGGGGTGGCGCGCCCCCCACAGGGAAGGAGGCCGAATTGGACTAGGAGAGGGGGCGGCGCCCCCCTTTCCTTCTCCTCCTCTCTCTCTTTCCCCCTTTCCCCCTCCGGTAAAAGGAAAGGGGGGACGAATCCTACTAGGAGCCCAAGTAGGACTCCTCCTACTTGGGGCGCGCCTAGGGACGACCTCCTCCCCCTCCCTCCTTTATATACGTGGGGAGGGGGCGCCTACAACACACATCAATTGTTCCAAGCCGTGTGCGACGCCTGATAACCCACAAGTATAGGGGATCAATTGTAGCCTCTTTCGATAAGCAAGAGTGTCGAACCCAACGAGGAGCTAAAGGTAGAACAAATATTCCCTCAAGTTCTATCGACCACCGATACAACTCTACGCACGCTTAACGTTCGCTTTACCTAGAACAAGTATAAAACTAGAAGCACTTTGTAGGTGTTTTTGGATAGGTTTGCAAGATAATAAAGAGCACGTAAATAAAATCTAGGGCTGTTTAGATAAAGAAGCAATAAAGTAAATATAGCGAGTGTGGAAAAGCGGTGGTAGGCTTTACGAAATTGTCCCTAAGCAATTGACTACTTTACTAGACCGATAGCAAGTTTTATGTGGGAGAGGCCACTGCTAGCATGTCATCCCTGACTTGGAATTCTATGCACTTATGATTGGAACTATTAGAAAGCATCTGCAACTACTAATGTTCATTAAGGTAAAACCCAACCATAGCATTAAGATATATTGGTCCCCCTTCAATCCCGTATGCATCAATTTCTATGCTAGGTTTAAGCTTCTGCACTCTTGCCCTCCAATACATAGTCCTATAAACATACAACTAACCCTATGGTGTGATCCACGCGCGCGCTCATATGATGGTCACCAAAGGACGGCAACATAACCACAAGCAAATTAAATCAATCATAGCAATTCATCAACCACCGATAGGACAACGAAAATCTACTCAGACATCATAGAATAGCAACACATCATTGGATAATAATATGAAGCGTAAAGCACCATGTTCAAGTAGAGGTTATAGCGGGTTGCGGGAGAGTGGACCGCTGTAGATAGAGGGGGGAAGGTGATGGAGATGTTGGTGAAGATGACGGTGGTGTTGGTGAAGATCGCGGTGATGACGATGGTGGCCACAGCAGCGTTCCGGCGCCACCGGAAGAGAAGGGGAGAGGGGGCCCTTCTTCTTCTTCTTCTTCTTCTTCCTTGACCTCCTCCCTAGATGGGAGAAGGGTTTCCCCTCTGGTCCTTGGCCTCCATGGCACGGGAGGGGTGAGAGCTCCTCCGAGATTGGATATGTCTCTCTGTCTCTCTCTGTTTCTGCGTTCTCCTCTTCTGCCCTTTCACCGTTTTGTATATATATATATATATATATATATATATATATATATATATATATATATATATATCCGTAACTCCGATTGGATTGAAACCTTCGCCTAGATTTTTCTCCGAAAATTAGCTTTCTTGCGGCCAAAGTAGAGCAGCAACCGCCTTACGGGTGGCCCACGAGGGGGGCAGGCACGCCCAGGGGGCAGGCGCGCCCCCTGCCATGTGCCACCTCGGGCACCGTCTCGCGTTGATTCTTCTTCCTATATTCTTCAAATATTCCAAAAATATTCTCCGTCCATTTTTATCCCGTTTGGATTCCGTTTGATATGGGGTTTCTGCGAAACAAAAAACATGCAACAAACAGGAACTAGCACTGGGCACTGGATCAATATGTTAGTCCCAAAAATAATATAAAAAGTTGCCAAAAGTATATAAAAGTTGTAGAATATTGGCATGAAACAATAAAAAATTATAGATGCGACGGAGACATATCAGCATCCCAAGCTTAATTCCTGCTCGTTCTCGAGTAGGTAAATGATAAAAAAAAGATAATTTTTAATGTGGAATGCTACCTAGCATAATCTTAATCATGTAATATAATCGTGGCATGAATATTAAGACACGAGTGATTCAAAGCAATAGTCTATCATTTGACATTAAGACAATAATACTTCAAGCGCAATAAGAACCCCCATATAGCAACACATGATTTGCAACACTCTAACGATGTGATGTAAGGGATGTGCCATAGCTACGCATATATGCGTTGGAAGCCTGTATGTTGCTAGTGATTTGGACAACAACAAATGTATTGTGATGCAGCGTATGTGTTTCCATTCTATTACCTATGTGCCGTGCATTTGCTGAAACATCGTTGAAAAAAAAAGGCAACCAAACACTCGAACCGGCTACCTCGCACTACTTAGAAAAGAGCCAAACCAACCAACCACATGTACATGTGTAGTATCAGATTCAGCTCTACATCTATAAGTCTCGCCGTTTACCGCAATAAGCCTCGCTTAGCTGGGCCTTAGCTTTTTTTTAGGGGTAGTAGACCCTGAGCGGAGGTGCGCACGGCGGGGTCTAGCGAATCGGGTCGGCGCTGATCGCAATGTTGACCAGTCGCTACGTGTAAACTTTAGTACTAGTATACGTTTCCCAAAAAAAGTACTAGTATATAAAAAAAGGTACCCCTAAAAAATACTAGTAAAAAAGGTCCCACTTGTACAAATACTTAACAAATAAAAAACTTGCTACTTGTGCGTTACACTCCTAAAAGGGTATCTACTTGTACGTGTATGTTCATTTGAAATCCAACATTGTAGAAAATTAAGAAACTACTTGTAAACCATTTATATTTTAATAATTTTATATAACTAGGTAAAAATAATAAGAAAATTTTTGTTCATGAATATTAAAAAGTGTTACAGATATAAAAAAGAAAACAATATGTTCAGAAAAATATTCATCTTGTCTTTTAGTGTTGATCATCGTATTTAAAAACCTTTATCATTTATTTTCAGAAATTTTCTTCATTTTTTTCAAAACCATTTATCATGTATTTAGCAATAGTTCATTGTGTATTTAAAAAATGTTCTTGTCTATTTTCAATATATCTGTATTGCATTTAAGTGAATTTTCAAAAAGTTTACCATAATGTATTTAAAAACATATGTTTGTGTATTTCAAAATACATCATCGTGTATTTAAAAAACTGTTCACATATTATAGGGGAAAAAGTGCTACCATGACTTTAAGATACTATCAGACTTTAAAATACTATCATGACTTTAAAAGTATTCACATATTATAGGAATATTTTATCATCATTTAGACGTGTTGATGATGTATTTAAAAATACTATCATGACTTTAAAAATGTTCATTGTATAAGTGTTTTTTTGTTTTAAAAAATGACCATTGTGTGTTTAAAAATGTATATTATGTACTAATAAAAGTGCAATGTATAATTGAGTAATGTTCATATGTGGAAAATATATTTAAAAATGAAAAAGAAACATATATAAAATAAAAATAAAAACATAGAAGGAAAATTTTAAAACAATATAAGAATGCAAAACCAATTAGAAAAAGGAAAAAAAAAGTAAAGTGAAGGGACAACCAGCAAATCAACCAAAAAACTAGACGTAACCACCTTGTTTGTGCGGAAACCATAGTGGAAAATCAGATGAACTAGCACGAAAAATCAAACTCCCCAAAAAGAGAACCGGGGTTACTCCTTGGCCGGCGCACTATGCGAGGTTCTGTTGGCAAGCGCGGCATAATGTGCGCAATAGGGGAGATATCACGAGAGCTCCTATAGGGCGCCTTCAGCGCCGCTGAACACAATTGGCGCCCACTGCAGCGCCCTCGTGGGCCGGCCCAGTATCACGAAGCGCCAACGTAAAAAACCCTAAAAAAATGGTGTTGCATGCAGCAGCGAGGATTCGAACTCGCGCCGACGATGTGCCACGCGCAGAATAACCAGTCGAGCTACTACGTTCGACATGCAAGCTTTACCGTGAAACTGTTAATACATAACTGAAGCCGCGCTGTTGCAAAAAAAAAGCTGACGAAAAAAAAAAAGAAATTTCACGAATTTGTTTTAAAAAAAGATTCATGTATTCAAAAGTGTTCACTTATTTCAGGAAAAAGTTCACGGATTTGAAAGCTCGTGAAAATTTAAGAAGGGTCAGTAAGGAAAGTTCAGTGTACATCAAAAAATGTTCAATGGGTATTTAAATAGTTTTTCAGCGCATATCACAAAATTGTTCAATGTGTAGTTAAAAATTGTTCAGATTATATTACAAAAATGTTCAATGTATAAAATTTGTTCATCTTGTATAAAAAAATGTATAATATGTTTCAAATTATTTCAATGTATATCACAAAAATGTTCACTGTGTAGTTAAAAATTGCTCATCGTACACCAAAAAATTGTTCAGTGTATATTAGAAAATTGCTCGTCGTATATAAATTTTTGTTCATGTTCTCAATAATTGTTCACGTTTTAAAAGTTCATGGAATTTTAAAATTTTCATTGAATTTTAAAAATAATTCATCGATTTGATAAAATTTAATCAAATTTAAAAATTTCATTAATTTTTAAAAATTCGTATTTTTTAATAAAATATAAAAAGGATAATGATAAAATAAAAGTAAAAAAGTAACCATAAATAAAAGAAAAAAAACGCCCAGAAAATCAGCGAGCAGTGAAATCTGGTTTGGTGGGCTCTCGCGGCAATAAAAGAATAAAAATAAGTACATGGGCACAATTTGTACGCTGGTCTGTTGATTAGTCTGTTGTTGTTTCAACGAACAGGTCGCGAGTTCGAGCCCTCACATTCGCCGAAAGATTTTTGCTGCAGATTTTTAACAGAAAGAAATAGAATAAAACGGGCCGGCCCAGCGGCCTTGGGTATCTTGCCGTTATGGGGAACCGAAGAAACGGGCGCTTAAGGCGCCCGTTAGGAAATGCTAGATATCACACTAACATCAATTTTGACGTTTTGTACCATGTCGTTTGTTGTCGGGCCTCGACAATAACTTCGATCTCTCATTCTAATTTATTTGGCGCCAAGGTCCGGTTTTCTCGGACCGTTTAGTTTGATGGTGACGATTGCACGCGCAGGTTACATGGGATGGCGGCCCAACCGATGTTCCTTTAGTTTATATATCTTGTTGCTAGCGAGTGTGGTTATTATGATCTTCAAAGCCTTGTGTGACAAGTGTCCCTTTTCTTTGTTGTCGGTTTAGTGCATCTCCATCGCTATCCCCTAAAGCGGACATAGTATCCGTCCACGACTGCATCCGTGAACAGTGGTACGGGAGGCAGCCATCCAACCCTAACCATCAAACGTCCGACTACATTTCTAACAAAATTTGAACAAATCTGACAAATTCAAATCATATTGTTTTCATTTAAACCGAACCAAGTCCGTGATATTTTTTACATATTTGATTAAACAAAAACGGACATGTTATTTTTTAACATATCGATATCGTTGTTTGTGTGAATCTCGAGAAGTGAAGTTGCGAGTCACCAGCCATGGGGAATGGACGTGCCCGCATAGGAGATGGGCGTCCGCCTCACATGCCCTACTCTTCCCCCACCGGAGCCTGTCGCCTGGCTATGGACGTCGCAATTGAGTTGAGGCCCATGATGGACGTGGATGGGCCGGCCTCGTGGTCGTTGCGCCCCGACGCGAATCACCCGAAGTCGCTGACGTAAGCAGTAGCTTTCCCGTCCGCGATTGCCTGCTTCGCCTCTGCGTCCGCCTTTGTGAACATCTCCGTGATTAGGTGTCATGCTCCTTTGCCATGATGCGTCCGTGCCATCGCTCATGGCGTATGTCGCGGGCCCTACACATGGACTCTGCAACGCCATTGTTCATCCACAAAGGTTGTATTCTCCGTGGCCATGGCCGTGATGACCTCATAATTTGCCTCCTCGCCGTGGATCTAACATTTACGAGCCGATGTTGCTTGAGGTGCCGCAAATTCTACCGTTGCTCTTACTACAGCATCCAAACACATGAAGACTGGCGGCACAGGCTCCTCCTCCTCTGTCATGACAACCTCGCAGTGCGCCTGCGCATGGGCTATGATGAAGCCTGCAACCGGCACGGGCATTAGCTGGTCGTCGGACGCCCCCTCCATCGTTGGGTCATTGTCGCTCACCTCCGGCAAGCTCGCCAACAGTCCGGCTTCTTTCTGTCCCACATGTCCTGGTAGTCGACCGCAAGGCCGACCAACTTGTGCATCTACTCCCTCGAGAGGCTCTCCCACAACATGCTAGAGCTCGCTGTCATGGTGGAGGTCATGCACGGAAGAGGAACACAAGCGGGCATGGTGCGGTGCGGATCGTGCCATGCACGACCACGTGTAAATAGTGGGCACACGACCATCCCAAGCTACGTGTTGTTTCAATGCGGGGGTCAAAATAGGTTTCTCGATCACCATGCGTGTTTAATATCGGTATGTGAACAGACGGACACCTGACTTCAATGCCAGTATCGAAAAATGTCTGCCTATTTCCCATCCTTCTCAGGCTGGTCATAGTGGGGAGTAACTTAGACTAGTAACATGCATATGTTACTAGTCTATGTTACTACCTCTATAGTGCATAGTATCATAGATTAGTATTATAGATGGTCTCATTTATTGCCATGCATTATACATAGTAGCATCACATTTATTATGTTACGGTATCTACCTATGTTACTATAATCATCTCTCTCTTCTTTAATTGCCTGCCACATAAGCATGTTTGCGAGTCCCAAGTGCATGATACTACTTATGTTATAACTTCCCTCCATAATTTGTGAACCAACCGGAGCAATCATCATCAATCAATCAAAAAAAGACATCGTGCACTACACGTGGCGGGATCAACAATGTTTTTTGCACCAACAAAGAAAGAGCGCCCAGCCTGAAAAGTTTGGATACGCGTGGCGGGATCAGCGAAAATTCCAGCCACCGTATTTTTTCTGAGGGGACGCCACCGTATTAATCTCTCCCTATATATATATATATATATATATATATATATATCCATATATATACACACACTAGCAAAAGGGCCCGTGCGTTGTAACGGGAGGAAATAAATCACATGTCCATGTGTTGTAGGTCAAGTTGAAACAAAAAGTGCCACGAGAAAGACTATAAAGATAAAATACTGAAGATTTAAGTTGGACGAAAATCTTGTTACAAAAAAGAAGAGTTGGACGGAAATCTCTGATAAGTAGACTATTACCTTTTCTCATAGCTAGTAAAGAGAATGCAATGTGTACTTGTTCCTGCTTGTACTATGGGTTTTACTTCTTCGTTGCATCTCCTTGCAAATGTCTGCATCGTGCGATAGATACTTTTCACTGTCAAACTTCTCATCTGAAGCGTCAATTCCATATCAAAATTATTGCCCTGATTGTTTCCAAGATTTGATTTATGAATTCATAGTGTGTGACCGATTTTTTATTTTCCAGGCTCATCCGGATCGAGTCCCTCATGTATGGCTGTCTGTAATTATCCTCTACCACGATCGATGTAGTATGGTGAGTGAGCTCCGCCGACCGGCATCGTCTCGTTCAGCTACCCCACTGCTTTGCTTTGCATGTCATCATGGGCAAACATGTCCAGCTCATTGCTTGTCATCAACGTCAAGCCGCTGCTTGTCATCAAGATTTTATGTCTAGCTTTTGGCCGCTACACTGGCTGCTTCCATATTCTCTCAAGGCAACGTTTATTATGCTAATCCCGTATCGCCGCTATACTGGCTTCTTTCATATTCTCTCAAGGCAACATTTATTATGCTAATCTCGTATCCCCAGCACCTAGCTAGCTGCCAGCTATATAGGCTAGTCCTGTTTCATGCGTTTTCTCTATCTGTTTGTTGATTCTGAAGAAAGCTGGTTGACGTTCCAGACAACTTGAGAACGTATATGAATTGGTGAGAATTAGTTTAAATTGGTGAGGTGAGACTATTCAAATAAAAATATCCATGCATATCACATCAATATGCTCTCCCTGAGTCCCTGTTGGCTCCTCAGGCATCATTTTTTTGGTGGCTTGCGTGAGAATTGGAAACATGACTTGCGGCCCAGGCCGAGCAAGGTACAAAAAACACATAAAGATCAGCGTTGGCTCCTAATTAACTGGGCCGGCCCATACCTAGCACGCAAAGTATGAAGGCCCACGCCGAGCGATCGATAGGTGGAATCAGACGATTGATTGATGACCAAACGTAGGAAACGAATCGTAAGATTAGTACCACCATTAGTACCACATTGGATATAGAAGATAAATTAGACGTGTTGAAGAAAAAAACTGAAAGTGTAAATTCTCGGGAAGAAGCGTATTGTGACGGTGAACTCACGGAGTCAATCCGTGCTTTATTATTAATTAGAGAAAGAAGGCATCTCTATCTCTAGCACGAATGCCCGTGCGTTGCAACGGGAAAAAATTATGTTCTTATAAACCATGGCTGGTCGGGTCGAGGAACTATGTCACAGGATAAGTTGCTTATAATCAAAAAAATATGTATAATTTGAGGATCACGAGTTCATGACATGGAGCTTAGGACATGGGTGCGATTCAGAGTAAATTGATGTGCTGACAACATTTTCTTTTTGTAGAACTTTTGATCTATTCATAACATCATGGCAATATAAAGAACATCAAAAATAATGAAATTTAGTAAGTAATAACAATTACGTCGAGCATTTCAATGGAAAATAAAATTGTTGCAAATTTAGTTCTAATATTAATGCCCATGACAACGTCTGGGAAAGAAAACTAGTTCCTATGAACAAAGATAGAACTTGTTGATCCGATTGACAATATTTTCTAATGGAAAAAGTTCCGTTTTATTGATAGCATCATTGTGATAATATAAAGCACATTAAAAGTAATTAAATTTAATGAGTATTCAAAACTACATCATATGTTTCAACGAAAAAGAAAAAAATTAACACAAATTCAGTAAGGAATATTAATGCCGATGGCAACGTCCTCCTCTATCATGCATTATAAACCATTGTGCAACATCCTCTCCAATCATTGTGCAATGTCTTCGTTTCATTATTTTGATGTTACCTGTGCGCCCAATCCCAATGGATGGTACTTCCTTTCTACCTTGCATGTATGTGAAGCCCCATAATTAGCCCACAATTCTGGGAATTATTTCCTACCCAATCGACGATGCATCTTTTTTTTAGATGCATGGCAAGCCCCCATGGTTGCGATGGTCAAGACTCGAGATTGCACTTGGTAATTCTACAGAAATATGGCAATGGAAAAGAAAGATAAGGGTACCTGTCCACGTAATTGAAGCTTGGTAGTGGTCATGGCATGCTGGTTCAATTAGCTTGGAGCAATCCCAGGTCAAGGTCACAACAACGATGATTTGGATACATGCATGGCTGTAAAGCTACATCGACAGTACTCGGTCCTTCAGCCTCCGTCGCTTTTTTATCTGGGTCGCGCTAACTGCCACACGTGTGGCAGGAAGGGAGACGCACCACACGTCTCTAATGTAAACAGATTGCCACGTCATCGCATGCATGCATGCAGGAATCCTTTTGGATTTTCAGTTTTTAAAATATTTTATCTCTTAAACGAAAAATCCGATTGAAAATCCGTTTTCACCATTAAATCCCTCACGATGAGATCTTCGAAACTAGATCACATGTTGATATGTTTTGATGAAAAAAAAATTGGATTAAAAGTTGTCATGTCTATTGCATATGAATTGCCATGATGTTTACACTGGAGTTGTCATGATATGTTTCAGCTATTTTCTTCTACATTTAAAAGTAAATTTTGACATTTATAAAACGGGGAATTAAGAAACTAGACTTGCCATGAACCATAAACTAAAATTGCCATGATAAATGCACGTAAAATTGCCATGGTTCATACAAAAAATAATTTTCATGGTCAAAGTACTGGAGTTGTCATCATCAAAATACTAAAATTGCCATGATCTACAAACTAAAATTGCCACATGGCAACTTTAGTTTAAGCCCTATGGCAACTGTAGTGTAAACATCGTGACAACTTCTGGCAAAAAAAATCGTTGAAACATATCAACATGGGGTCTAGTTTTGAAGATCTCGTCGAGACGGATTTAATGGTGAAAACGGATTTTTAGTTCGCTTTTTTATTTAGGAGATACAACATTTTTAAGCGGAAAACTAAAAAAAATTCTGCTGATGTCATCTATTCATACGTGACAAAATGAGTGGTGATGGAGGCGTGTGAGCGATAACATTTCCGTTTTTTCTGATGAATTTTGCTGCTCTACTCCTGCTGCTATTGTATCACACAACAGAATTTAATTGAAAGACGAAATCTGCGTCCACTGCGACCACAAAGCTGGGCACGAATTCTTTTGTGACTGTGATTGAGACTGTTCTCCACGAGTTTGTTTTAACTGCGTCACCTGCATAAGAGAACTCGGCAAGGATGGTCCTTGTCGTCGGCAGCGGCGAGGCCGCAGACGGAGGAGTTGAGCCGGAGAAGCTGCAAGACGCTCTTGTAGAATGCTGGCTCAGGTATGCGGCTCGACGACTGCTTTCGGAGACGCCGAGTACAAACGCCACGCTTGAACGATTCTCTTTGGAGAGATACACGTACAAGGCCAATGCTAGCGCCTTGATTAGAACGTATAAGTTGAGCGGATCGATTTCGCTGGCTACGGACACACACACGACGAGATGCTAGTTGACGGCAACAGGCTTGCCGGCGGCGCGCGGTTATCAGTATGTGCGCCAACGCTAAGGATGTGGAGGCGGAATTTCTTCCAGCGGAGGTAGCCCGTCCAGAGCAAAGGCAACGGCGTCGACGACATTGATCCTCTTTCTGTGACACTTATTATTATTATTAGAACCACCTCACGTATTAGTACCACATCGCGTATATGTTTTAAATTCAAACTTGAAATCTTAGTTTCTTCATCTTCTTTGAGATTATGTTTTGTTTGCATCTGATAATTGGGATGACCTCCTTTCTTTCAGGTTTGTACTGTTAATTAAGATGAACTTGAGTGACGAGGATGATTTAGAAAATTATATCTTCTGACCAGATAAAATCAGTGTTGCCGATCTGAGTTGATTTTTTTGATAAAGGGAGCTTTAAGATGTTAGTTGATTTGGAAGATTATGTCTCTAGACCGGATAAAATCTGTGCTGCTGATGTGAGTTGATTTGGAAGATTATGTCTTCAGACCGGATAAAATCAGTGTTGCTGATGTGAGTGCCTTTCCATTATGCTGAACATTCTTTGTCACTTGTACTACTTAAGCAGAAGAAATTTCATTGCGTCAGCTGAATTAGAAAATGATAATGATTCTTTAAATCCTTTACTCTTAAAAGTTTATCATAGTAAATGTACCTTCTGCTCACCATACATTTGTTTCATATATATTGACACCTATAATAGCAGTAGCAATGCCTGATTATGACATGTTATGTAACTGCTTGTGTAAATTAGGCACCCTTTTCTGCCTCCTTTGTGTTATTCACTGTGTCAATCTTTTTAAAATTGCTGCTATTTGCCAGGAAATTGGCATGCATGCTGTCTGCAAAAATCGGTATGTTATCCCCCAAGGAATTCGAGAAGGGTTACCGAACCAACTTCCAGAAGCTTTAGACAGACTTTGACTTCTACAAATGACGCAACAAACTGTTAAAGAGGATGCTTTATTTCCTACGGGTGACAATTATTAACACTAGAGTTGAATTTGTGGACAGTCGCCTCTCACGGTAATATCCTTGTATATTGGTGCTCCTATAGTGTGCACATTCAGTCTCATCGGTGTTGTTAAGCTACTTGCATGTACAATTCCACGGAGCTCGAGTGTCATGGGAGTTGATTCCCTGCAAGAGAGAAGAATTCAAAAAGGGAGAGAGTAGAGAAGAAGGAAAAGGATAGGGCGGCGGGGTCGTGGGTACATGCGCGCACTAAAGGATGCAGGCGAATGGCTCGGGCAGGACCACAGGAGACGTGGTGCACGGCGGCGGCGGCTCTCCTCGGGAGGAGCTCCGGCGTTGAGAGAGGTTTGATATTTGAGATGTAGTGCTACGTGTTTGCTCTCCATTTTTGTAGGATCAGAATTTCAGAATACACTTGTTGATTGTTTTACTGTCAATTTTCTGTATATTGTTAGTGACTAATTATTTCCTAATTTTGTTTATTTAGGTTGAAGAGAATAAGTAAGGCCAATGTTTGAGCAGGAGAGTGAAAAGATCCAAGAGTGATACATCCAAGCACTTGATTTGAGTCAAACTTGGTTTGCTGTACAGAATTCCATCGTATTTGTCCACACAAATAGTTCTTGATATTTAGTTCAGATTGTTTTTCTCCATAGTTCAGTGTCTACATCTGTATTCTCCTAATATAGTCATACTGTCCATTTTATAAAGTGCAAATGTACTTTGGCCAATTGATTTTAGTAGACCTCCTGTTTGTACAGTATGGATGAAATTTGACCTACCAGTATACCTATAAAGATATTAAGATTGGATACTTAAAAATCCTATCTGAACTTTTTGTCTTCAACATGATTTCACAATATATAGTTTTATGACATTTCAGTAAATATATTCAAGTAAAATATTGGTGGTTAAAGCCGGATTATGGAGATCTTACCAAAACAAACAACTACTAGGAACTGGATCAATGTATTGGCGATGAAATCACCTAGGATCAAAGCGGAGGTGCCTGCTTTCTACCAAGAAATTGCATCTTCATCAAATGTTTATGTCTTCCTTTCTTCCTTGACAATCTGAATCTGAATACTACTTTCTTTTCCTGGATGTAGCTTCCACTATATTATATAGCTACCTTCCATGTCTTTTGTGAACCCAGTTTGTAGTGTGCCACTCTGAAGCTGAATTCTTCCTGTGTACCCAGTTTGTAGCGTGCCACTCTGAAGCTGAATTCTTCCTGGGTGTATCATGCACCTGTGTCTTCTTGCTGTATATTCTCAAGTCTAAACTGCGGATTCTCAAAGGCTTTGGACACCACTTCGACATAAAAAACAAAGATTTGGACTATTTAATTTAGTGACATTGATCATTGTCACAAAGATTTGTAATATTTAATTTAGTGACATTGATCATAGCTGCCTGCTGGTTTTCTTCACGAACCATCTCTGGCTTTTGGCGTACACGGTACACCGTGACAATTCTATCTTGGTTCTGGACAAATAGGTCGACATGTTCTTCTATTATCAGGAGTATCATGCTTTCACTTGCAGTTCGGTTATTAAGCTAAAGCTAAAGACCTGATTGTACTGTCTAGAGGTGGAATGGCTAAGCTCTCTTTATGATCCTTTCTGCCGAATATCTTGCAAATGCCACACTAAAGTGCAGGAAATTATTAGGTGTGTGGGTATCAGTCCACTATGTTCTTATGTCTATGGATCTGGGAAATGTTGACGCTTTTTGGTTTTTGTCACAAAAATGTTTGTATAGGATTTCATCTTGAATATATGTAGTTCTAAAGTAATACTACTTCCCAGTTAGTTCATTGAAGTAATGATACAATCAATTGGATGTTTTTCTACAGTTATGGATCTAGCGGAAAAAATGTTGTTTCGACATCATTGTTTTTCTCCACAGTTCATTGTCAGAATCTTTATTCTCCTAATACATTCATATTGTCCATATAAGTGCATCTTTTAGTTCGTAAAAGTACTTTGTACTTTGCCCAATTGATTTCACTAGATCACCTTGCAATTGTTGGTAGTCTTGTGCTCAATGCAGTTTATAAAGAAAAAGAGTTCTATCTTTGTGTTTCTTCCATGGCGATAAACTGAATATTTTCGGACAGGAGTGTCACACAAGGCATGACGAGCTCATGTCAAGCACCTAGGACAAAGTCGTCAACAAGACAACATTGCATACTTGGTTTTTTTTTACTAACTAATTGAAGTAACAAGCAGATACCAGTTCATCGTTACACCACAAGGCAACATCTTGGCATTGCAGGGTGAGAGGCTGTGGTGGATCGGAATTGCCGGCA
The DNA here is from genome assembly GCA_021605145.1 of Aegilops bicornis. Taxonomy (NCBI): domain Eukaryota; kingdom Viridiplantae; phylum Streptophyta; class Magnoliopsida; order Poales; family Poaceae; genus Aegilops; species Aegilops bicornis. The sequence continues at coordinate 550,604,686 of CM038675.1, read as the reverse complement.
ATAGGTTTCGTTGTGTCAGGTGTGGGCTTGCGGCAAGCCTCTCCGGCCTCCTACCCTCGCATTGGGGTCGGTACACGAAAGAGGGGTAACTGAAGTACTAAACAAAGAATATATGAAACTGTAAAATCAAGTGATTTTTCCTTTCATTGCAAAATCATTTTGTTTTTCCCGTTACAACGCATGGGCACATTTACTTAAAAGTGTCCCAATTTTTGTGAATTTTATTAAAAATAAGGAAAATTTCACAGTTTCTCAAAAAGTAAAAAATAAAACTTATGGACAACCATTCCATCCAATACTACTCTTCCATCAGACAAAGAATGCTAAGTTGCTTCTTCATGTCCAAACTTCATTTACAAAAGGTCCTTGTTGTTTTAGGTATTCAACCCGCACTCACGTCCCTAAGTGAAATAACGATTCGCGACAGAAAAAAAGGTCCTGAACATGTGCTGCATCGCTCCCACCGCTTCGGCTCCATTGGCACCGGCGCAGCCCGCGCAGGCCACCCCGCCGCTTGACCTCGCCTCGCACCGGAGGTGATGTAGGGCGGAACCCTAATCGGAGATCTTTCACGTTTGGAGGGGATCCTACGAGGAGAACACGACGAACACGCGGAAGAACACGGGGAAACACACACAAGAGGAACACAAAACCGACAAGTATCGATCACACAAGGGCTAGATCATCGAACACATAAGGTAGCACAAGATTCGAAATCAACAAAGAAGATACACGAGTAGCCGTTCTTCTCCGTGAGGAGGTCTTGATGGGGTCCACCCTAGAAGGGGGTCTTGAATCCGCTTGGGGGATCTTCTCCGAAGAGGCCCTGAGCTCCGAGGAGAAGTAACCAAGTGGATGAGCAAGGCTCTCACACAAACATGAGCTAAACCAATGCTAACCCTAGAAAGGTGGGGAAGTAAGAGTATATATAGTCTAGGGGGCGAAGGGGTACAAGGGCTGCGGCCCCAAACGAAGTCAAAACACGGGCGTCGGACGTCCGGAGGTCATCGGTCGTCCGGAGGCTCGAGAGGGTCCGGACATCCGGAGGCCTTCGGTCGTCAGAATTCGCTTCCAAGATCGGTCGGACGTCCGGAGGCTTTCGGACGTCCGTAGATTCGGTTCGGGCGTGCGTCGGTCGGACGTCCGGAGGCTTTCGGACGTCCGTAGATTCCATTCGGGTGCCCAGCTGCCGGACGTCCGGAGGGCGTCGGTCGTCCGTGGCCTGGGAGTTCGCCGGACGTCCGGACGTGGTCGGACGTCCGATGCCTGTAGCTGCAGCATCCTTTCTTCTTCTTCTTCAACATGCTTGGGGTCCTCGTCGTCTTGGCTCTTGGAAGTAGTTGTTCCTTGGCTTATCTCCATGTACCTGATTATACATAGGGTTTCCGAATGAGGTAGTAGCCATGTCTCGTGAGTAGGAGGAGGGAGTTCGAGAGGAGCGAGTTCACCTTATCTTCGATAGCCTTAGCTCGGGCTCGCGTCATGGGTCCACGTGATGTTGAGGAAGATGTAGGTGTGTCCATGGGGATGAGTGAGGGATGCTCCGCATCATCTCCCCCCCCCCTTGAGAGGGATCTGACCTCGGATCAAAAGCTTCATCTCCATGGTATGGTGCGAGGTCCTTGACGTTGAATATGTCGCTCACATTGTACTTGTCTCGAGGTAGGTCGATCTTGTAGGCGTTGTCGTTGTAGCGTGCTAGCACCTTGAAAGGTTCATCGGCTCGGGGAAGAAGCTTGGACTTGCGTTCTTTGGGGAAGCGGTCCTTGCGAAGATGTAGCCACACTAGATCACCAATGTTGAAGACCATGGGTTGCTTGTTGATGTTGAGCTTGGTCGCTAGTCGTTGTACTTGGCGCTCGATGCTTTGTCTTGTATCCTCATGCATCTTCTTGATGTAGCTTGCCCGCACTCGCATCCATGTTGGTGCGCTCTTGTAGAGGAAGAGGTAGAATGTCCAATGGGGACAACGGGTTGAAGCCGTGAGACGACCTCGAAGGGGACTTGCCGGTAGTCGAATGTCTTGCACGGTTGTAGGCGTACTTTCGGCGATGGGTAGACATGCTTCCCACTCCTTGATGTTCTTCTTGATCAAGACACGAAGTAGAGTGGATAGTGTGTGGTTCGTCACCTCCGTTTGGCCGTCGGTTTGAGGATGGTATGCGGATGAGAACAAGAGCTTGATTCGAGCTTGGCGCATAGGGTCTTCCAAAAGTAACTCAAGAACTTGGCGTCACGATCGGAGACGATTGTCTTTGGTACTCCATGGAGTCGCAAGATTTCCCTACAAAAGAGATTTGCAATATGTGAAGCATCATCTTGTTGCAAGGAATGAAATGTGCCATCTTAGAAAATCTATCCACAACAACAAACACGGAATCCTTTCCATTTTGAGTTCTAGGCAAACCAAGTACACAATCCATGCTAATGTCTTCCCAAGGTTGATAAGGAATAGGAAGAGGCATGTAAAGACCGTGAGATTGAGCTTTAGACTTAGCTTTGCGACATGTAGATCATCGGATGGTGAAGCGTGAGACGTCTCGAAACATCTTGGGCCAAAAGTAGTTCTTGGAGAGCATGGCGAATGTCTTGTCGCGTCCAAAGTGTCCCATGAGTCTGCCTCCATGAGCCTCTTGCAAAAGGAGCAAACGAAGAGAAGACTCGGGAATGCATAGTTTGTTAGCTCTCATAAGATAACCATCCTTGATGTAATATTGTTCCCAAGAAGTATGCGTCAAACACTTAGCATAAGGAATAGCAAAAGATGGGTTGTTAGCATACAAGTCTTTTATGTGCTCAAAGCCGATAACATTCAACTCAAGTTTAGTGACAAGCGTGCATATGCGTGGAAGTGCATCGGCAACTACATTTTCTTTACCCTTAATGTACTTGATCACATAAGGAAAAGATTCAATAAACTCACTCCATTTGGCATGACGCTTGTTCAACTTAGTTTGACCTTTTAGGTACTTAAGCGTTTCATGATCGGTATGGATGACAAACTCATGCGGTCTAAGGTAATGTTCCCAAACATGTAGCACGCGCACTAAAGCATACAATTCTTTGTCATAGATGGGATAGTTAAGTTGAGCACCGGAGAGCTTTTCACTAAAATAAGCAATGGCTCGTTTTTCTTGCATCAAAACTCCGCCAATTCCGGTACCACTTGCATCACAATGGACCTCAAAAGTTTTGTCAAAATTAGGCAAAGCAAGAATCGGAGCACGAGTAAGCAAAGACTTAAGCTCATCAAAAGCGGTGGATTGCAAAGTTCCCCAAACAAAAGGAGTATTCTTCTTACTCAAAGCATGCAAAGGAGCGGCAATTGTGCTAAAATCTTTCACAAAGCGACGATAAAAACCCGCAAGACCAAGAAAGCTACGCACTTGTTGCAAATTGGTGGGTTGGGGCCAAGTTTTAATTGCTTCAATTTTAGATTCATCAACATGGACACCCTTTGAGGATACTACAAAACCCAAGAAAACCACTTTGTTAACACCAAATGTGCATTTTTTCATGTTGGCAAAAAGACTTTCCTTGCGAAGGGTTTGCAAAACAGCCCTAACATGATCAAGATGTTCTTTCATGGTTTTGCTAAACACAAGAATATCGTCGAAGTAAACCACAACAAAGACTCCAATGTAAGGGCGAAGCACATGATGCATAAGACTGACGAAAGTACCGGAGCCTCCGATAGACCCATAGGCATCACTAACCACTCATATAGACCAAATTTGGTTTAGAAAGCAGTTTTCCATTCATCACCCTCTTGTATGCGGATTTGATAATAGCCACTTTTTAGATCATTTTTGAGAAAAGTTGGCTCCACTAAGTTCATCAAGCATATCATCTAAGCGAGGAATGGGATGCCTATAGCTAACAGTAATAGCATTTATAGGTCTACAATCGAACACAAGCGGAAACTTCCATCGGGTTTAGGTACAAGTATAACGGGAATGGCACATGGGCTTAGGCTTTCACGTACATGACCGTTGTCGATGAGTTGTTGTACTTGCCGTTGAATCTCCTTGGTTTCTTCGGGATTGAATCGGTATGGAGCTTTGTTTGGGAGAGGTGCTCCGGAGACGAGGCCGATTCAATGCTCAATGCCTCGAAGAGGAGGTAGGCCCGGAGGTAGCTCATCGGGGAAAACATCTTGGAATTCCTGCAAAAGAGATTGAAACACTAAAGGTAGCTCATGAGAGGTGTTAGTTGTTGGCTCTCCATCCTTGCACACAAGAACAAAGTGCATCACACTAGATGGGTTCTCACGCACTTCTCTCATCTCACTTTTGGTGGCAAATAGGATGAGGTTTTTCTCTCTAGGTGAAGAGGCGCTCAAGTTTGGCTTGTGGCTCTCACTCACTTTTTGGTGGATCACTTTCTCACTCTTGTCTCTATGATGGGTGGCTTGCTTGTCGGCTATCACTTGACTAGGAGACATAGGTCGTAGCACATATTCCTTCCCTTTCATCTTGAAGCTATAGTGATTGGTGCGCGTTGTGGAAGACACCACGGTCGAATTGCCATGGTCGACCAAGAAGGAGGTGGCAAACCGTCATTGGGACCACATCACATTCCAAAGTGTCCTCATATGCACCAATTTTGAAGGAGACTTGGACCGTATGCTCAACTCGTATAGTGCCGGAGTCACTTAGCCATTGAACCTTGTATGGAGTCGGGTGCTTCCTCTTGACCAATTGAAGCTTGGAGCATAGTTCTTCACTTGCCAAGTTGTGACAACTTCCTCCATCGATGATGACCTTGACGGACCTTCCGTTGATGCCGGCCTTTGTGTGGAAGATGTGGCATCTTTGGTCGTCTTCTTGTTGATGTTGAAGAGTCAAGACCTTGGAGATAACGAGAGCGGGGCTCGAATCCTCATCACAAAAGACTTGATCATCTTCATCTTCGTTCACTCGCCGGTGCATGGCCACTTGCTCAAGAGCTTCCATCTCCTCATCACTCATTGAGTCATAGGTGCCATCGTCGTTGAGGATCATGGTGCGCTTGTTGGTGCATTCATAGGACTTGTGGCCTCGGCCGCCGCAAGTGAAACACTTGAAGGAGCTTGTTTTAATGGTCTCATCAGTCGGAGTAGATGATGAAGTACGCGGCTTGAAGTTGCTTGTAGTAGGAGGAGGGCGACTTGAACTTGTCGAATTTCTCTTGTAACTCGACTTGTCGTCGTTGTTTGTAGAAGGTTTGGTTGATGTAGATGTTGGAGGAGGTGTTGAAGCTTGGTTGTTGGAGAAGCCATAGGTCTTGGACGAGTACTTGGCGTACTTGAAGTCATCTTGCACTTGACGTTCCGCCTTTGTAGCTTGATGCACGAGCTCAATGAGGGTGGAGTATGGTTGGAAGTCGGCGATCTTCTTGATTGGATGATTGAGTCCATTCAAGAAACGTGCCATAGTTTGCTCATCATCTTCCTTCACATTGGCTCGAATCATGGCTATCTTCATTTCCTTGTAGTATTCTTCAACACTCTTTGTTTCTTGCTTGAGGAGTTGGAGTTTCTTGAAGAGGTCGTGGTTGTAGTAGGTTGGCATAAAACGTGCTCCCATGACATCCTTCATTTAAGCCCAAGTGGTGATTGGAGGTTCACCTCTTGCTTGTCGCCTTTCAAGGATTTGTTCCCACCATATGAGCACATAGTCTTGGAACTCAAGTGATGCCATAGCTATTTTCTTCTCTTCATCGTAGTTGTGCAAACGAAAGATTTTGTCGACCTTCAATGCCCATGAGAGGTACTCTTCGGGGTCATTGCTTCCATTGAACTTAGCATGGTGAATTTGAGCTTTCCATATCGTTGCTCTTCATTGTGTTGTTGGTGATGGTGGTGATGACGCCCTTGACGTGGATTGCAATCGTCTTCATGTTGCTCTTGGCGTGGAGGAAGACCATGATCAACTTGCTCTTGTTGAACTTGAGGTTGAGGTGGAACTTGACGAGCTTGTGGAGGAGCTTGAGGGACTTGACGTTGTACATGGGGTTGGTAGTTCCTTTCTTGGATTTCTTCTCGAAGGGCTTCCTCTTGATTGCGCCGTTCGCGATTGCGGTTGGCGAATGCTTGACTTGATTCTTGAAGGGCACGTTGCGCCTCAAGAGCTTGCGCTTCTCGTTGTATGTTGTTGTTGAAGATGTTGAGCCTTGGCGTCTTGTTCGTCTTGGTGTAGACGCGCTCGTTCTTCCTCTTGGCGCCATAGTCGTTGTCGTTCTTGAGCTTGGGCAAAAGCGGCTTGGTTTGATTGAGGACGAGGGACTTGCTCATCGACTTGCTCCTGTGAATGTTTCTCATGTAGCGGGTTGCGAGATGCATGACAGTCTTGACGCGCGGCTCGTCGAAGGGTGTCCGAAGTAGGTGTACTTGAGTCGTAGAAGGTGTCGTCGGAGTGTCGACTCGAGCGGCTCCGTCTTGAGGATGAAGAAATGGAATGATGCCGGTTTCTCATCAAGGCGCGGATCTCGTCCATTCTTGCATCATTCTCTTGCTTGTGAGCATCGAACTTGTTGTCGAAGTAGTCTCTTGTACGTTGCTCGGAGAGTCGCAAGTCGGTGGCGAGGTTGTCGATGCGGTCGCTCATTGCTTGTTGCTCTTGGTGCAATGCTTGTTGTGCACCAAAGAGGTGGCTCCTGGTGACGTATGATGACATGTCGTCGTCTTGCTCGAGGAAGAGTGGGTTGGTAGAAGTACTTGGCCTATCCATCATTCCAAGCAAAATATGTGAGTGGTAGAAGGAGAAGAACTTATACCAATGTACCTTTGACCGATGTTGATGATGAATCAAGTTCACTCAAATGCGGACAAGGAAATAGCACTATTGGCACCAATCCTTGTCGGTTCTCACACCTACACAAATAAAAGCTTATGGTGGAGCTTGGTGAGGATGGTGGCATAAAATTTGATGCAATTGTAAGTGAGTGTCAATAATGTTGGAGAAGGTACACAAATTTGCAAATGCAACAAGTAGACCAAGAAAATAATGATACACAGAAACACACACGCAAATAGATAAGTGGGATTGTGCAAACCAAAAGTGAGCCAAAATGTGGAATCCACGAAATGCTCTTGTTGCACAATACTAGAGAGACGCTAGCACGATTGCACAATAGGCGGATACGGAACTTGTGCACAACCTACTAGGCAAAAATGCAACTATCTCTATCCCACGTATGCTATATGTATGGTATTTCGGTGCTATGATCCAAGATGATCCAATATGACAATCTTAATGTAGTATGATGATATGATTCTTGCTCATAAGCTCTTTGCTTACCTTTCCTCTTTGCTTAAAAGCTTGGGTGGCTCTTTCACTTTTGAGCTCTTTTCTCATGCAAAACTTCACGAACCAAGATAGCAATTGTGTATGCTATGACAACTTTGTGACACACAAATGGATCCCAAAATATGCACCACGGTGGTATGGTATGCATGCTATGGAGTATGATCACTAATGTGCACAAGTCACGTTGCCGGCAATACTCAATGGCTAGTCTCGATGGGTAAGCTACGCAAAAATAAGGCCATGTGGGTATCAATGCAATTGTAAGGTATGACAAAGATGTCGATGATGTTACCGTCCTTGGCGATGATGTGACCCTTGCGAAGATGAGTCGAGGTGATGATGAAGTCGAACCGTACCTAGATAGCCGAAACACAATAGGACACGGGAACCACAACTCAAAATCTCAAGGACCAAAATATGGCAAAATCGTCATAGGATGTATTGGGGAGGATGGTGGTGTATGTGGTTTTGGAAGATGTGGTGGAAGGTGGGGTGGTGGAGGGTGTTAAACTGAAGAATTTTAGTTTCGTCAGTGTTTCACGGACGTCCGGTGTTTTCCGGTCGTCCGGCCGTTCCTGGGGCTCTGGGCGTCCGAAAATCGTCGGTCGTCCGGCGAGGTCGGGGTCAACGCGAGATGGGCCTGGGCGATTTTGAGGTGGAAGAAGATGATGAGGTCAAAATTGAGCGGATGGATGGATAGAAAAGGGTGGGGAGGATGGGAAAAGCTAGATCCACACGTAGCAACTCAAATCCATGGACCAAATCCAACAAAATCTCAACTCACCAACAAATTATAAAAAAAATTGGGGCTATTTTTGGTGGGGAATTTTCGGATTTAGGACAAAAACAACAAAATCAAGCTAGAAAACACGAGGTAGGGGCTCCAAAAACATGATCAACGTGGCTCATGATACCAAGATGATGTAGGGCGGAACCATAATCGGAGATCTTTCACGTTTGGAGGGGATCCTACGAGGAGAACATGACGAACACGCGGAAGAACACGGGGAAACACACACAAGAGGAACACTAAACTGACAAGTATCGATCACACAAGGGCTAGATCATCGAACACATAAAGTAGCACAAAATTCGAAATCAACAAAGGAAAGATACACGAGTAGCCGTTCTTCTCCATGAGAAGGTCTTGATGGGGTCCACCCTAGAAGGAGGTCTTGAATCCGCTTGGGGGATCTTCTCCGAAGAGGTCCTGAGCTCCGAAGAGAAGTAACCAAGTGGATGAGCAAGGCTCTCACACAAACATGAGCTCTAGGCAGGGTGAGAGAGGCAGTCGCCGGCGATGGCGGCTCCGGTGACTGGCCGACGGGCTTGCTAGGCAACGTCCTATCCTCTCGTCAATGCGTACGCACGGCAGCACAGGGTCCTCTCCCTGCACAGCACCGCCGCCATGAATAGTGACGCCACGCGTGGCCCGTCTTCCTTTGCAGCTACCCTCCAGCAGCGCCGCCGTGATTCAACAAGAGGTATTCCGTGTGATTCAACTGGCCACGGAAATTAACAATCAGATTGATGCATAGGAAGGGGGAAGGAAAGAGATTCGGCTGGCAAGCCTGGGCGGCCCTTGAAGCAACAGCCTGCTCGGCGGACGGACTTCCGAGCGCGGGGAGCTCCGCAGGGATGCGTGGGCCGGAGAGTCGTCGACCTCGGTAGCGCCGGGATCTCATACGGGCCATGGGATAGAGCGCTGGCGGCCGCGCTCTGCTCCGACGATGGAGCATCCTCCCTGGACGGCTTCACTTCGATACAGGATCAGGATTTGGATTCATTTTGACCGGTCAAAGGCTCAACCTCTTGGCTGTTGGTTCGCTTCGGAGCCAAGCAAATAAGCCTTCGTGTCGTGCCCCGTAGACTTTTTTTACTCCTTGTGCCGGCCGGCGGCCGTGTTTCACCGAGGAGAAACATATAAATGTTTTTTTATTGTGAATGGAGAATCGAAAAATGTGTGTGTACGGTTTTGGTAACTGTTTTGGACAAAAAGCCTACCTGTTGTGTACGTGAGTTTGAGCAAGCCCAAATAGTGAAAAAAAACAGAATATAATCTTGTAAACCAAAAAACCAACATTCTCAAAAAAATAAAAAATTCAACATAGTAAAACCCCACTTGCATTCGAATATATAAATATCCATATAAATAATCCACTTCGATCCACCACTACTCTTTCATCTCATGATAGTGCGAAGCTGAATGAGATATTGGAGGAGGACATGAATGAAATGTCGGAGGAGGATGGTGAGTTTCTCATCACTGTCATTTGTAAGTGCAAAAAATGTTTTATTTTTTCATCGGTCCAACATGATTTTAACATCCCAATCCTGCATGGCTCCCCCGCCTTGTGTCAGCCTGTCGCCCGTGTTGTGGCCTAAAGACGGCTCACTTATGCTAGCGGTATGAGGAGAGAAGGCAAAAATAGATGTGGATGCGTGGAATTAAACTCGAGTCCTCACGCTCGGTACCTAATGTTGTGGCCAAATGGGCTACATGGCTGGTGTTGGTAAAATACTCCCTTAGTCTAGATGCACAGAGCATCTACGGAGCTGCATCACAACCTATGTGCGTGGAGATTGGATGGAAGATATTAAATCAAATATCATTGGCAATAATGACTCCTATTTGACCCACTTGGAGAATTGGGAGGAATCGACCACTACGCTGGTTTCCCATGTCCTTAATTCCTAAAGAGTAACATGCAAATCTTATTTAATGCGTCAGCCAACGAAAATAGCATTCTTCTGCATTGGTGCGGTTCAAGGGAAGAGCTATGGTTGAACTCATCGTTTTAAAATTGACCACATTTAGACATGTTGATGAGATGAAAGACCAACGTCATTGACAGCGGAAAGCAGGATAACAACCACTATGATAGGGTGTCGGGAGAAATAAATGACGTCAACATTGTGACAGAAGAGGGGGATATCATATTATTACTCCCTTCGTTCCTAAATATGTCTTTCTAGAGGTTTCAAATGGTGACTACATACAGAACAAAATGAGTGAATCTACACTTTAAAATATGTCTATATACATCCGTATGTGGTGACCATTTAAAATCTCTAGAAAGACAAATATTTAGGAACGGAGAGAATATTATTCTCCCGTTGCGACGCACGGGCATTTTTTCTAGTCTAGCAATAAAATCCCTAGGTTTTATCTCCACCTCAAACCCACGACCGCAACACCGGTTCTCCCCCGTAGCCGCACCTGTTGGGGAACGTAGTAATTTCAAAATTTTCCTACGCACACACAGGACCATGGTGATGGCATAGCAACGAGAAGGGAGAGTGTTGTCTACGTACCCTCGTAGACCAAAGCGGAAGCGATCACAACGTAGAGGAAGTAGTCGTACGTTCTCATCGCGATCCTGCCGATCCCAGTGCCGTTACTCCGGCACCTCCGAGTCGACGATGACGTAGAGGAAGTAGTCGTACATTCTCCTCGCGATCCAGCCGATTCCAGCGCCGTTACTCCGGCGCCTCCGAGTTCTTGGCACACGTTCAGCTCGATGGCGCTCCTCGGGCTCCGATCCAGCAAAGCTCCGGGAGAGGGAGTTCCGTCACAAGACGACGGCATGGTGACGATCTTGATGTTTCACCGACGCAGGCTTCGCCTAAGCACCGCTACGATATGACCGAGGTGGAATATGGTGGAGGGGGCACCGCACACGGCTAAGGAACGATCTCAAGGATCAACTTGTGTGTCCATGGGGTGCCCCATGCCCCGTATATAAAGGAGTGGAGGAGGGGAGGGCCGGCCCTCTCTATGGCGCGCCCTAGGGGAGTCCTACTCCCACCGGGAGTAGGATTCCCCCTTTCCTAGTCCAACTAGGGATCCTTCCATGTATTGGGAGTAGGAGACTAGGAAGAGGAAAAGAGAAGGGAAGGAAGGAGGGGGTGCGGCCCCTCCCCTTAGCCAAATTCGGACTAGGGCAAAGGGGGGCGCGCAGCCTGCCCTAGGCATCCTCTCTCTCTTTCCCGCAGGGCCCAATAAGGCCCAATACTTCTCCCCGGCGAATTCCCGTAACTCTCCGGTACTCCGAAAATTACCCGAATGACTCGGAACCTTTCCGAACTCCGAATATAGTCGTCCAATATATCGATCTTTACGTCTCGACCATTTCGAGACTCCTCGTCATGTCCCCGATCTCATCCGGGACTCCGAACTCCTTCGGTACATCAAAACTCATAAACTCATAATATAAGCATCGCCGAAACCTTAAGCGTGCGGACCCTACGGTTCGAGAACAATGTAGACATGACCGAGACACGTCTCCGGTCAATAACCAATAGCGGGACCTGGATGCCCATATTGGCTCCTACATATTCTACGAAGATCTTTATCGGTCAGACCGCATAACATACGTTGTTCCCTTTGTCATCGGTATGTTACTTGCCCGAGATTCGATCGTCGGTATCCAATACCTAGTTCAATCTCGTTACCGGCAAGTCTCTTTACTCGTTCCGTAATGCATCATTCCGTAACTAACTCATTTAGCTACATTGCTTGCAAGGCTTATAGTGATGTGCATTACCGAGAGGGCCCAGAGATACCTCTCCGACAATCGGAGTGACAAAACCTAATCTCGAAATACGCCAACCCAACATGTACCTTTGGAAACACCTGTAGTACTCCTTTATAATCACCCGATTACGTTGTGACGTTTGGTAGCACCAAAGTGTTCCTCCGGTAAACGGAGTTGCATAATCTCATAGTTACGAGGAACATGTATAAGTCATGAAGAAAGCAATAGCAACATACTAAACGATCAAGTGCTAGGCTAATGGAATGGGTCATGTCAATCAGATCATTCTCCTAATGATGTGATCCCGTTAATCAAATGACAACTCATGTCTATGGTTAGGAAACATAACCATCTTCGATTAACGAGCTAGTCAAGTAGAGGCATACTAGTGACACTCTGTTTGTCTATATATTCACACATGTATTATGTTTCCGGTTAATACAATTCTAGCATGAATAATAAACATTTATCATGATGTAAGGAAATAAATAATAACTTTATTATTGCCTCTAGGGCATATTTCCTTGATCTCCCACTTCCACTAGAGTCAATAATCTAGTTCACATCGCCATGTGATTTAACAGCAATAGTTCACATCACCATGTGATTAACACCCATAGTTCACATCGATATGTGATCAACACCCAAAGGGTTTACTAGAGTCATAATCTAGTTCACATCGCTATGTGATTAACACCCAAAGAGTACTAAGGTGTGATCATGTTTTGCTTGTGAGATATTTTTTAGTAAGCAGATTACATCACATTCAGATCCGTAAGTATTTCTTAATTTCTATGTCAACAATGCTCGCATGAGGAGCTATTCTAGCTAATTGCTCCCATTTTCAATATGTATCTAGATCGAGACTTAGAGTCATCCAGATCGGTGTCAAAACTTGCATCGACGTAACCCTTTACGTGACTAACCTTTGTCACTTCCATAATCGAGAAACATATCCTTATTCTACTAAGGATAATTTTGACCGCTTGTCGATGATCTACTCCTAGATCACTATTGTACTCCCTTGCCAAACTCGATTGTAGGGTATACAATAGATCTGGTACACAGCATGGCATACTTTATAGAACCTATGGCCAAGGCATAGGGAATGACTTTCATTCTCTTTCTATCTTACGGCGTGGTCGGGTTTTGAGTCTTACTCAATTTGACACCTTGTAACGAGGCAAGAACTCTTTCTTTGACTGTTCCATTTTGAACTACTTCAAAATCTTGTCAAGGTATGTACTCATTGAAAAAACTTATCAAGCGTCTTGATCTATCTCTATAGATCTTGATGCTCAATATGTAAGCAGCTTCACCGAGGTCTTTGTTTGAAAAACTCCTTTCAAACACTCCTTTATGCTTTGAGAATAATTCTACATTATTTCCGATCTACAATATGTCATTCACATATACTTATCGAAATCTTGTAGTGCTCCCACTCACTTTCTAGTAAATACAGGCTTCACTTTGTAAGTCTGTATAAACTATATGCTTTGATCAACTTATCAAAGCGTATATTCCAACTCCGAGATGCTTGCACCAGTCCATAGATGGATCGCTGGAGCTTGCACACTTTGTTAGCTCCCTTTGGATCGATAAAACCTTCTGGTTGCATCATATACAACTCTTCCTCCGTAAACCCATTCAGGAATGCAGTTTTACATCCATTTGCCAAATTTCATAAATTGTGGCAATTGCTAACATGATTCGGACAGACTTAAGCATCGCTACAGTTGAGAAAATCTCATTGTAGTTAACACCTTGAACTTGTCAAAAACCTTTTTGCGACATAAGTCGAGCTTTGTAGATAGTAACACTACTATCAACGTCCGTCTTCCTCTTGAAGATCCATTTATTTTCTATTGCTTGCCGACCCTCGGGCAAGTCAACCAAAGTCCACACTTTGTTTTCATACATGGATCCCATCTCAGATTTCATGGCTTCTAGCCATTTAGCGGAATCTGGGCTCACCATCGCTTCTTCATAGTTTGTAGGTTCGTCATGATCTAGTAGCATGACTTCCGAACAGGATTGCCGTACCACTTTGGTGCGGATCTCACTCTGGTTTACCTCACGGGATTCGGTAGTGACTTGATCTGAAGTTACATGATCATCATCATTAGCTTCCTCACTAATTGGTGTAGGAATCATTGGAACTGATTTCCGTGATGAAATACTTTCCAATTCGGGAGAAGGTACAAATTACCTTATCAAGCTCCACTTTCCTCCCACTCACTTCTTTCGAGAGAAACTCCTTCTCTAGAAAGGATCCATTTATAAGCAACGAATGTTTTTGCCTTCGGATCTGTGATAGAAGGTATACCCAACAATTTCCTTTGGGTATTCTATGAAGACGCACTTCTCCGATTTGGGTTTGAGCTTATCAGGATGAAACTTTTTCACATAAGCATCACAACTTCCAAACTTTAAGAAACGACAGCTTAGGTTTCTTCGTTAAACCATAGTTCATACGGTGTCGCCTCAACGGATTTAGACGGTGCCCTATTAAACGTGAATGCAAATTTGTCTCTAATGCATAACCCCAAAATGATAGTGGTAAACCGGTAAGAGACATCATAGATCGCACCATATCCAATAAAGTGCGGTTACGACTTTCGGACACACCATTATGTTGTGGTGTTCCATATGGCGTGAGTTGCGAAACTATTTCACATTGTTTCAAATGAAGACCAAACTCGTAACTCAAATATTTATCTCCATGATCAGATCGCAGAAACTTTATTTTCTTGTTACGATGATTTTCCACTTCACTCTGAAATTCTTTGAACTTTTCAATTATTTCAGACTTATGTTTCATCAAGTAGATATACCCATATCTGCTCAAATCATTTTGTGAAGGTCAGAAAATAACGATACTTGCCACGAGCATCAACACTCATTGAATCGCATACATCGGTATGTATTATTTCCAATAAGTCAAGAGCTTGTTCCATTGTTCCGAGAACGGAGTTTTAGTCATCTTGCCCAAAAGGCACGGTTCGCAAGCATCAAATGATTCATAATCAAGTGATTCCAAAAGTCCATCAAGATGGAGTTTTCTTCAAGCGCTTTACACCAATATGACCTAAACGGCAGTGCCACAAATAAGTTGCACTATTATTATTAACTTTGCATCTTTTTGGTTTCAATATTATGAATATGTGTATCACTATGATCAAGATCCAATGAATCATTTTCATTGGGTGTGTAACCATATAAGGTTTTATTCATGTAAATGTAACAACAATTTATTCTCTTACTTAAATGAATAACCGTATTGCAATAAACATGATCAAATCATATTTATGCTCAACACCAAATAACACTTATTTAGGTTCCACACTAATCCTCGAAAGTATAGGGAGTGTGCGATGATGATCATATCAATCTTGGAACTACTTCCAACACTCATCGTCACTTCCCTTCAACTAGTTTCGCTTCATTCTCAGAACTCTGCTTTCAAGTTACTACTCTTAGCAACTATACCAGTATCAAATACCGAGGGGTTGCTATGAACACTAGTAAAATACACACCAATAATCTGTATATCAAATATACCTTTGTTCACTTTGCCATCCTTCTTATCCACCAAATATTCAGGGGTAGTTCCGCTTCAAAGTGACCAGTTCCATTGCAGCAAAAGTACTTAGTCTCGTGCTTAGGTCCAGACTTGGGCTTCTTCACTCGAGCAGCAACTTGCTTGCCGTTCCTTTTGAAGTTCCCCTTCTTCCCTTTGCCCTTTTCCTTGAGACTAGTGGTCTTGTCAATCATCAACACTTGATGCTCTTTCTTGATTTCTACCTTCGTTGATTTCAACATCACGAAGAGCTCGGGAATCGTTTTCGTCATCCCCTGCATACTATAGTTCATCACGAAGTTCTAGTAACTTAGTGATGGTGACTAGAGAATTCTGTCAATCACTATCTTATCCGGAAGATTAACTCCCACTTGATTCAAGCGATTGAAGTATTCAGACAATCTGAGCACATGCTCGCTAGTTGAGCGATTCTCCTCCATCTTTTAGCTATAGAACTTGTTGGAGACTTCATATCTCTCAACTCGGGTATTTGCTTGAAATATTAACTTCAATTCCTGGAACATCTCATATGGTCCATGACGTTCAAAACGTCTTTGAAGTCCCGATTCTAAGCCGTTAAGTATGGTGCACTAAACTATCAAGTAGTCATCATATTGAGCTAGCCAAACGTTCATAACGCCTGACCGCTTCCCTGCAATTAGGTTTGTCACCTAGCGGTGCATTAAGGACATAATTCTTACATGCAGCATTGAGGATAAACCTCGGATCATGGATCCAATCCGCATCATTGCTACTAACATTTTTCAACACAATTTTCTCTAGGAACATATGAAAATAAACATATGAAAGCAACAACGCGAGCTATTGATCTACAACATAATTTGCAAAATACTACCAGGACTAAGTTCATGATAAATTTAAGTTCAATTAATCATATTACTTAAGAACTCCCACTTAGACAGACATCTCTCTAGTCATCTAAGTGATCACGTGATCCAAATCAACTAAACCATAACCGATCATCACGTGAGATGGAGTAGTTTTCAATGGTGAACATCACTATGTTGATCATATCTACTATATGATTCACGCTCGACCTTTCGGTCTCCGTGTTTCGAGGCCATATCTGCATATGCTAGGCTCGTCAAGTTTAACTCGAGTATTCCGCGTGTGCAAAACTGGCTTGCACCAGTTGTAGATGGACGTAGAGCTTATCACACCCGATCATCACGTGGTGTCCGGGCACGACGAACTTTGGCAACGGTGCATACTCAGTGGAGAACACTTCTTGATAATTAGTGAGAGATCATCTTAAAATGCTACCGTCAATCAAAGCAAGAATAAGATGTATAATAGATAAACATCACATGCAATCAAAATATGTGACATGATATGGCCATGATCATCTTGCGCCTTTGATCTCCATCTCCAAAGTACTGTCATGATCTCTATCGTCACCGGCACGACACCATGATCTTCATCATCTTGATCTATATCAATGTGTCATCACATGGTTGTCTCGCCAACTATTACTCTTGCAACTATTGCTATCGCATAGTGATAAAGTAAAGCAATTATTTGGCACTTGCATCTTATGCAACAAAGAGACAACCATAGGGCTTCTGCCAGTTGCCGATAACTTCAAGAAAACATGATCATCTTATACAACAACTTATATCTCATCACGTCTTGACCATATCACATCACAACATGCCTCGCAAAAACAAGTTAGACGCCCTCTACTTTGTTGTTGCAAATTTTACGTGGCTGCTACGGGCTTAGCAAGAACCGTTCTCACCTACGCATCAAAACCACAACGATAGTTTGTCAAATAGACTCCGCTTTTAACCTTCGCAGAAGGACCGGGCGTAGTCACACGGTTCAACTAAAGTGAGAGAGACAGACACCCGCCAGCCACCTTTAAGCACGCAGTGCTCAGAACGGTGAAACCAGTCTCGCGTAAGCCGCACGTCTGGCGTAATGTCGGTCCGGGCTGCTTCATCTCACAATACCGCTGAACCAAAGTATGACATGCTGGTAGGCAGTATGACTTGTATCGCCCACAACTCACTTGTGTTCTACTCGTGCAAAACATCAAACCATAAAAACCTAGGCTCGGATGCCACTGTTGGGGAACGTAGTAATTTCAAAATTTTCCTACGCACACACAGGACCATGGTGATGGCATAGCAACGAGAAGGGAGAGTGTTGTCTACGTACCCTCGTAGACCAAAGCGGAAGCGATCACAACGTAGAGGAAGTAGTCGTACGTTCTCCTCGCGATCCTGCCGATCCCAAAGGTTACTCCGGCACCTCCGAGTCGATGATGACGTAGAGGAAGTAGTCACGTTCTCCTCGCGATCTAGCCGATCCCAGCGCCGTTACTCCGGCGCCTCGAGTTCTTGGCACACGCTTCAGCTCGATGACGCTCCTCGGGCTCCGATCCAGCAAAGCTCCGGGAGAGGGAGTTCCACAAGACGACGGCGTGGTGACGATCTTGATGTTTCACCGACGCAGGCTTCGCCTAAGCACCGCTACGATATGACCGAGGTGGAATATGGTGGAGGGGGCACCGCACACGGCTAAGGAACGATCTCAAGGATCAACTTAGGTGTCCATGGGGTGCCTGCCCCAGATATAAAGGAGTGGAGGAGGGAGGGCCGGCCCTCTCTATGGCGCGCCCTAGGGGAGTCCTACTCCCACCGGAGTAGGATTCCCCCTTTCCTAGTCCAACTAGGGATCCTTCCATGTATTGGGAGTAGGAGACTAGGAAGAGGAAAAGAGAAGGGAAGGAAGGAGGGGGTGCGGCCCCTCCCCTTAGCCCAATTCGGACTAGGGAAAAGGGGGACGCGCAGCCTGCCCTAGGCATCCTCTCTCTCTTTCCCGCAGGGCCCAATAAGGTCCAATACTTCTCCCCGGCGAATTCCCGTAACTCTCCGGTACTCCGAAAATTACCCGAATGACTCGGAACCTTTCCGAACTCCGAATATAGTCGTCCAATATATCGATCTTTACGTCTCGACCATTTCAAGACTCCTCGTCATGTCCCCGATCTCATCCGGGACTCCGAACTCCTTCGGTACATCAAAACTCATAAACTCATAATATAACCGTCCGCGAAACCTTAAGCGTGCGGACCCTACGGTTCGAGAACAATGTAGACATGCCCGAGACACGTCTCCGGTCAATAACCAATAGCGGACCTGGATGCCCATATTGGCTCCTACATATTCTACGAAGATCTTTATCGGTCAGACCGCATAACATACGTTGTTCCCTTTGTCATCGGTATGTTACTTGCCCGAGATTCGATCGTCGGTATCCAATACCTAGTTCAATCTCGTTACCGGCAAGTCTCTTTACTCGTTCCGTAATGCATCATTCCGTAACTAACTCATTTAGCTACATTGCTTGCAAGGCTTATAGTGATGTGCATTACCGAGAGGGCCCAGAGATACCTCTCCAGGCAATCGGAGTGACAAAACCTAATCTCGAAATACGCCAACCCAACATGTACCTTTGGAAACACCTGCAGTACTCCTTTATAATCACCCGATTACGTTGTGACGTTTGGTAGCACCCAAAGTGTTCCTCCGTAAACGGGAGTTGCATAATCTCATAGTTACAGGAACATGTATAAGTCATGAAGAAAGCAATAGCAACATACTAAGCGATCAAGTGCTAGGCTAACGGAATGGGTCATGTCAATCAGATCATTCTCCTAATGATGTGATCCCGTTAATCAAATGACAACTCATGTCTATGGTTAGGAAACATAACCATCTTCGATTAACGAGCTAGTCAAGTAGAGGCATACTAGTGACACTGCTTTGTCTATATATTCACACATGTATTATGTTTCCGGTTAATACAATTCTAGCATGAATAATAAACATTTATCATGATGTAAGGAAATAAATAATAACTTTATTATTGCCTCTAGGGCATATTTCCTTCAGCACCCTGGACTAGCACCACCGCTCCGATCTGACTCGCCACCGCTCGCACCTCTACGGCCCGTCTCCCCGCCGGATCTAGCACCTGAGGTGCTTTTCCTCCCGTGCGAAGTACCGGCTACCCCCTTCTCTCCCCGTTGTTTTCTCACCGTTCTCTATCGGCCGCCGCCGGAGACGTAGAGAAGCACAGTAGGGAAGCCGGTCGCCACCTTTAACCTCACTGACTTCGTCGTTTCCATCCACCTCCCTCCGTTTTCCTGGATCATGCCGCATCGACAAGGTCAATGGCGGCGGGCCACCTCCGGTATGGAACGGTGTCAGATTTGGCCTCCCTCCGCATCTCGCCTCCTCAATGGTCCCCGGCGAGCAGCCCCACTGTCCGTTCGCCTCAGGTATCTCCCGTGTCTGATTCCTCGTCGAGACCTAGCCTCCTCAGATTTTTGCTAGCTTTATGGATCTGCTTAATTGCCAACTAAATTACTACAAACAGGCATCCTCTGCGATCTTGTTGTCTTCTACTCATCTGTCAACCCATTACTACCGATTCCAAGCAAGCTTGCTGTCCAACTTCAGAGTGCGGCTGTTTTGGACACGGTGGCCGCTGGTCAGTACTATCTCACCGTTGGTAGTTTTCTCGTGATGTTTTTGCAGTTTCGATAAGGAATGTGATGTTGTCTCTAACGCGAATCTTGGTGACGGTCCGTTCGTGATAGCAAGGACTAGCTGCCAACGTGTGCAACGTGACATTTCTCGTCAACCTCAACCATGTTATGTTATCTAATCTGCTGTGTTATCCTTTTGCAGGGTATAGGAGGTGGGAGATCCATAAATCATAATGCTATTTGATCTAAGATCCTCCAAGTTCGGCCGAAGGAACCATTCAGGTTATTTTATGAATTACTGTAGAAGCAGCCCACCTCCAGTGAGATGGCTGAATTTGTAGGTGCACCACCTGTTCTCCTTAAAAATACCAACCAATTACGTTCAGACCAGGTTCTAGTAAGCAAGATCCACAAGTTTATGTTGTAGTTCCCATCTAGTCTGTCTCATTGACTTCTATGTGTCAAATCGTAGCTAGCTACAAGGCGCAAGTATATTTGATTTATTTCTCTATGGTAGATGTAATATGTCAAAATACGTATCATTCTCCGAACTATGCTAGCAGTACTAGCCATGAGGGAATCCCCACCTAGTCTGATTGATTCCTAAATGTATTCCAGTTTTAGCATATTTGTAAGTAGTAGTTTTGTATCATCATTCACAAAACTACCTAGTTTACTATAGTAATAGCACTGCATTATAAATGACAAACACAACATTGATACAAGTGCATGTTAATGGAGCATGGGCTATTATCTCCATAGACAACAAAGAAAGCTTGTGATAAGATAGCATACTAAATCATCGAATGTGGAGTATAGTGCAAAGGCCAAGAGAAGAGTCCATTATAGTGAAGATGCTGATGATGACTTCATCGTAAAACTCAATCACCAATATATCTAAAACTGAGCTTTAATTTCAGCCCACCTGCAACAAGAACGAATATGTTGTCCTGACTATATATGTGCATGCTACAGTTCAGACAAAAAACCGACAATACCTCTTATGATGACCATAATCTTTCCATATACAACTTGATTAATCTCTTGGTTTGTCTTTAGGGGCCCAAGCTATGATTATCGAGGTAGAGTGATGCTTCCTTTTGAAGAAAATGGATCGTGGGGTCCTATTTGACAAACAGATCTTTGATGGTAATGATCTTGGTGATGTATGTGAGAAAGATAATGGCTTCTTTTGTTCTGGTTAGATATCTCGAGCCACTAAATTTATTTGTCATTTTCATTTGGATATTGTTCTCTTATCAGTACAGATAAAATGTCTTGATGGATATTACGAAAAGTAGTGTATTGTAAAATGTAGAATTTTAGGTAATATTTACATAAGCTACATTCAGGAGAACATGGTTAGTACTAAACTGTGGAATTTTGTTGCAATGATAGATGTTTTTCTGTAACTCATGCTTCCTTACCGATTTGTTTATGTCATTGTTGCAAATTCTAGCCTTATTCTTGTGATGGGATGATATGCAAGTCATCTTCCAAAAAGTTGGGATGGATAAGGACCAGAGCAACTCTAGCCACCTACAAGAAGTCAGGAGAAAAAGCGTTCAGCAAATGTCCCTTTGATGAAGAGGAGAGCTGTACAATTATGTTTGGGAGCCAAGACCACTCATTTGTTAATCTGTTTCTTAGTTTGTATTGATGCTACATGTTACATCAGGTGGTGATGTAGCTTTTGTGTTATTTTAGCTTATGAGGAATGTGAACTATGAACCGCGTGATGTGAAACTGTGGCATCGATGTTTAATCAATTGTGATGTGATGTGAAAATACCTTTTGTTGGACAGTTGACTTGGTCAATAAAAAATTAGCCTCCATGGAATCGGGCCAACTAATAATTGTAGAGAAAAATAATTTCAAAAAAAAATGGTCATGGCCTCATAGAAATTTGGGCCGGATCAACTAGTATTGGCTCAATCGCAATTTGGGCTGGGTCAACCGGTGGCCTCATAGAAATTTGGGCTGGATCAAATAATATTGGCTCAATCGCAATTTGGGCTTGGTCAACCGGCGACCTCATAGAAATTTGGGCTGGATCAATCAACATTGGGCTGGATGGCCATCCTCTTGTGCATGGTAGCAACAACGCATATGATGTGTTGTTAGGCGATAACTCTATATGTTGCTATCTAGCAACGCTTCTTCACACTGTTTACCAACGGATGTATATATGTTGTTGTAGACCCTTGCAACGCCCCCTATGGCAACGCATATTAATCCGTTGGTGTAGACCTTTCCAACACTTATATGGACATACAACAACGCATCCATGCGTTGCAGAAGGGGGGTTCCCGTTGTAGCATACTAATAAAGCAATCATGTCTTTTCAAAATAACATGGCAAAAGAAAGTTATCCCTACAAAATCATATAGTCTGGCTATGCTTCATCTTCACCACACAAAATATTCAAATCATGCACAACCCCGATGACAAGCTGAAAGATCGTGGATGTCGCCTAGAGGGGGGGGGGGTGAATAGGCGCTTTAAAATAATTACGGTTGAGGCTTGAACAAATGCGGAATAAACCTAGCGGTTAATTTGTCAAGCACAAAACCTACAACAACTAGGCTCACCTATGTGCACCAACAACTTATGCTAAGCAAGATAAGCAACTATGTGATAGCAAGATATAAGACAAGAACAATATGGCTATCACAAAGTAACGTGCATAAGTAAAGGGCTCGGGTAAGAGATAACCGAGGCACGCAGCGGAGACGACGATGTATCCCGAAGTTCACACCCTTGCGGATGCTAGTCTCCGTTTGGAGGCGGTGTGGAGGCACAATGCTCCCCACGAAGCCACTAG
This sequence comes from Aegilops bicornis, assembly GCA_021605145.1. Classification (NCBI taxonomy): domain Eukaryota; kingdom Viridiplantae; phylum Streptophyta; class Magnoliopsida; order Poales; family Poaceae; genus Aegilops; species Aegilops bicornis. Next base: position 550,581,936 of record CM038675.1, on the reverse strand, counting down.
GGCCACCGTAATCTCCTCACGCCCTCGCACAATGCAAGATGCCGTGATTCCACTAAGGGACCCTTGAGGGCGGTCACCGAACCCGTACAAATGGCAACCCTTGGGGGCGGTCACCGAACCCGTACACTTTGGCAACCCTTGGGGGCGGTCACCGGTACCCGTCAAATTGCTCGGGGCGACCTCCACAACCCGTAGCTCAACATTCTCCTTCAAAATGGATGCTTCACAAGAGATAGAGTTAGTAGCACAAGCATCATCATCAGCAACAAGAGAAGAAGACAACTTGGCAAGCTCTTTTGAATATGAAGCTTTAAGTTGAGCATGAGACTCGGTGATTTTGATGAGCTCACTCTTAATGACCCTTGAGCCATTTTCGAGGTGCTCAAAGTCCTCAAGGAGTTTAGCATGCACAACTTCAAGCTCCTCATTTTAGTTTCAAAATCATTGGCCACCTCAAGAGCTCTATCACGAGATTCTCTCACTCTAGATAATTCTAGAGCAAAAGTCTCCTCAAGAGATTCCTTGGTGGTTTGTTCAAGTTCAAGAGCTTGAGAGAGGTCCATAATCTCATTAAGCGTAATCACGCGATGACCTTCCATTTTATCAATGGTGACCTCATGATCATCAAGACGAGATTCCAACTCATCAATATATTTATTGCCCTCAATAGCAATAGACATGATTTCCATGAAGTTGGAACGAGCAATTTTATTCTTAAGAAGAGCTTTAAAAATCATTTCCCCCTTAATTTTTAAGGAGGCAACATCATCACTCTCTTCATCATAATCAACATCATCATCACTCTTTCCATCATCAATATCGATATATTGGGATTCAAAGTGGGAGATACCTTTGAAGCCTTGGCCATAAGGCAAAATGCAGTAGATGATGATATAGGATCCCTTGAAGCACCATTCAAGACCACATCTTGTTCCATGGAGTGTTGGGTTTCATCTACATTGTTAGCACAACAACTCGAGGAAATACATGCATTTTTATCATGGCAACAAGATATAGCAAGCATATCATCATGAGATTTAGTCAAGCAATTTCTACATGATATGCAAGGACTATCAACACAAGCAAGTGAAACATTTGGAGTGCTCGAAGTGCTAAGGCCCAAAGGCAGAGCATTGCAATAATATAGTGATGAAGAATCATCCACAAAAGGCACACTATCATCATTGCAATGGTGACACTACTCACCATATTATTACCTTGTGGCAAACCACATGTAGGTGAAGTAGAAGAAGTTGAGAAGACTATACGGCCGGAGGTGGAGGAGAACAATCATCCCTACAAATCTTGGACACACCATATTTATCTTGAAGCTTCGTCCACAACTCATGAGCATCCGGAGCGGCATGAGTTGAAATATAACTACATTGCTCAAAGCATCGAAAAGCACATTAGAAGCTTGAGCATTGAGATAAGAATTTTTCTCATCCTCTAAAGATAACCTTTGGGGATCCTTTGGAGGAGAAAAACCCATATCTACAATTCGGTCTAAATTTGGGTCCTTGACCCTAAATAGATTAAGCATGCGAATTACCCAAACATCAAAATTTGTGCCATCGAAACTAAGAGTGTCAGAGAATCCTAATCCCCTAGTCGACATCTTTACTCTCTAGGCGGTTAAGCCTAACAAAGAGAGACGAGGCTCTGATACCAATTGAAAGATCGTGGATGTCGCCTAGAGGGGGGGGGGGTGAATAGGCGCTTTAAAATAATTACGGTTGAGGCTTGAACAAATGCGGAATAAACCTAGCGGATAATTTATCAAGCACAAAACCTACAACAAATAGGCTCACCTATGTGCACCAACAACTTATGCTAAGCAAGATAAGCAACTATGTGATAGCAAGATATAAGACAAGAACAATATGGCTATCACAAAGTAACATGCATAAGTAAAGGGCTCGGGTAAGAGATAACCGAGGCACGCGGAGACGACGATGTATCCCGAAGTTCACACCCTTGCGGATGCTAGTCTCCGTTTGGAGCGGTGTGGAGGCACAATGCTCCCCAAGAAGCCACTAGGGCCACCGTAATCTCCTCACGCCCTCGCACAATGCAAGATGCCGTGATTCCACTAAGGGACCCTTGAGGGCGGTCACCGAACCCGTACAAATGGCAACCCTTGGGGGCGGTCACCGAACCCGTACACTTTGGCAACCCTTGGGGGCGGTCACCGGTACCCGTCAAATTGCTCGGGGCGACCTCCACAACCTAATTGGAGACCCCGACGCTTGCTCGGAGCTTTACACCACAATGATTGAGCTCCGAACACCACCAACCGTCTAGGGCGCCCAAGCACCCAAGAGGAACAAGCTCAAGGGCACCAAGCACCCAAGAGTAATAAGCTTCTCAACTTGTAACTTCCACGTATCACCGTGGAGAACTCAAACCGATGCACCAAATGCAATGGCAAGGGCACACGGAGTGCCCAAGTCCTTCTCTCCCAAATCCCACCAAAGCAACTAATGCTAGGGAGGAAAATGAGAGGAAGAACGAAAGAAGAACACGAAGAACTCCAAGATCTAGATCCAAGGGGTTCCCCTCACTTAGAGGAGAAAGTGATTGGTGGAAACGTGGATCTAGATCTCCTCTCTCTTTTCCCTCAAAAACTAGCAAGAATCCATGGAGGGATTGAGAGTTAGCAAGCTTCGAAGAAGGTCAACAATGGGGAAGAACACGAGCTCAAAGGATAAGGTTGAATGGGAAGAAGACCCCTTTTATAGGAGCTCCCGAATCCAACCGTTATGTTCACAGCTCAAGACAGAGCGGTACTACCGCTAGGGCGGTAGAACCCTTCGAAACACAACAGCGAGGAGGCAAAAGGCCAAAGAACCTTCGAGCGGTAGTACCGCTCGTCCTCACGGTACTACCGCTCGACCTCACGGTACTCTTGCTATGCAGCGGTACTAAAAATATACATGCCTACTTCCATTTGAGCAAAACACGAGATTTTGGTCCGGAGCGGTACTACCGCTTAGGAGCCGCGGTAGTACTGCTCTGGGGCGGTACTACCGCTCAGGAGCCGCGGTAGTACTGCTCTGGAGCGGTAGTAAAAAATTACATCCGCTCTAGTCGCGGTAGTACCGCTGCAGCCTTTACCAAAACAGCCATAACTTTTGCAAACGGACTCCGAATTCAACGAAACCAAGTTTGTTGGAAAGCTAGAAACAAGGGCTAACACAATCTTGAGAGAAATACCAATAATAAGCAAATGAGAAAAGGCCCAAAAGAAAATGGTGAGAACCCTTCCTCGGAAAAGACCGGTAAAACCTCCAACACCGAAAACATCATAGAAGACGCATGCAAACTCCGTTTTCGATAAACTCAAGCTTGTCATAAAGATGACCATAAGCTCTAAGACTCACAAAGAGAACCAAACAAGAACCAAGAAACATGATGCAAGGATGCAATGGTTTGAGCTCTCGACGAACGATACGATCAAGCTACTCACTTGAGAGCCCCCTTGATAGTACGGCTATCGATCCTATAACCCGGTCTCCCAACTACCACCATGAGACCGGTAAAATAGAAAACCTATCAAGGGCAAACATTTGCCTTGCACATGATCCACTTGAGCTAGATGATGACGATCTTGTCCTCCTCAAGATGGACCACCTTTCTTGATTGCGTTGGGTCGATGGAGACTAGATGATTGCTCCCCATACTCCACTATGGGTGAGCCACTCTTCAGCACATCTTCACAAGTCCATTGACACCACAATGGATGGCAAGCTTCAAGCACTTGATCTCTTCGTGATGCTCCACTTGAACTTGCACATGGCAATCTTGATGACGATCACCACTTGATTCATCCTTTCCATGGGTTGTATGATATCTTCCTCTTGACGCAAGCCCATGGACACGTACCTAACCCCACATAGACTCTCACATAGACCATGGGTTAGTACACAAAGTGCAATGGATAATGCTTACCATACCATGGGATCACTTGATCCCTCTCGGTACATCTTCTACGCTTTGTGAGTTGATCAACTTGATTCACTCTTGACTTAGTCTTGATCAACCTTGAATCTTTCCGACTGCTCGTTTGGATGATGTCTTGAAGGTAAACATGAATGATCACACAATCTTCTTATTCAAGACATGCTTGTAATAAGCTCAACACTCACATGACCAATCTTTGGATAATTCCTTAATAGCACCTTGGTCAACACATAAACTCCTTGAAACCAACACATGGACTTCAAGAAATGCCTATGGACAAATCCTTCAAATATAACTCAATGCAACCATTAGTCCATAGAGAATGTCATCAATTACCAAAACCACACATGGGGGCACCGCATGTCCTTTCAATCTCCCCATTTTGGTAATTGATGACAATCACTTTCAAGAGAGTTTATATAAGGAATTATGCATCACCATGCAATTCAACAACCAATAGTGCATGCGTATGAGATGCAAATGCTAAGGAACAAAACCAAAGCAAGAGGAGATAACTCTCTAAACTTCTCCACAAAACTCTCTGAAACTTCTCCCCATTGGCATCGATTGCCAAAATGGGCGAAAAGCTAAGAAGACCAATATAAATTGTGGTCCTCCATAAATTGTGTATTTCTCAACAAGAGAGTGGAATGCAATACACATATCCAGCAGTTAATACTTGGAGGAACACAAACTATATGAGGACCAAAGATTGCAAAAGAATGATATGCCACAAAGACATAACAAAGAGAGAAACAAGCAATCAAGCAATCAAAAGATACCAATTGAAGCAAGCAATCAAAGGATATCAATTGAACCAACTAGACCAAAGATCCTATGAGCCACATGAATGAAGGATATTATGATATGAGACGAGGAGTGTTCTAAAGAAACTAGAGAAGCTCCCCACGATTTGTGCACAAAAGAATGTTTTGTAATTGGATACAAAGTGCACAAAATAGGATCATAGCTCCCCAAAATCAATAGAAACTTACAACAAGTGCAAGTGAGCATATAGGAAACAAAGCCTAGTACTTGCAACAAACACATGGTTGAGAAACAAGTAAAAGAGGCAACTTAAGAATGAGCTCAACCAAAATGATGTGTGTGAGTCATGGCGAAGCACTTGAGAAGACTAAAATTAGGATGAGCATTAAGCATCAACATAGTCTTGAAAGAATGAGGCACACGGTGCAAGGCCTGTCATTCCCACACACAACTAGCAAATGGGTTCACAAGCTTACTAATAAGCATATAAAGAACTTATGCTTGTGACAACCCGTGGTGAAGATAGAAGATGAAAGCCTCATCAAGACGAGGGATGCCAATTAAGATGGCAAAAGCCTCGTAGCGATAAGCATGAGGAAAATAATCTTCACCACACAAGAGTGCATCAAGATTCAACGATAGAGGACACGCACTCAAGGCAAAAGCTTTCACGGAGCCACCAAAGAAATAACATAAGAAAGACAAGGTGGACGTGAAAGAAAGGATATCAACTAGAGATGTAATTTCTCTCAAGTGTATAAGGTTCTATGTAGACGAAATCATGATGATATATATATCTACAAAGAAGAATGTACAGAAATAGTTACAACACGAAGGAACAAGATATCCATAAGGAAGTCATAAATATACCAATAAGATATTTGCTTGAAAGCATAGAACTTGGCTAGATATGGTCTTATTGTATATAAATGAAGTCCAAACCCACATCCATCAAGGGCATCACAACTAGCAACAAGAGATCATCGTTGGGATGCTTTGAGAAAGGAAACAAGTATCACAAGATATGAAATGAAAATCATGCCAAGATGCAACCTACACAAGGTTGAATGCAAGAGGAGAAAGCATGAATAGATACTTGTTACCGAGATATCATTGGAAGGTTGTAGTAGATACCAATTGAAGGTATATAGTAGTTCATTGATCATCCTAGCTTGACTCCAATATGCACATGGTGACAACACCTTCCTTGTGAGTGAGCCGAGCATCCAATGCATCTCCAAATGTTCCTAGAAGAACAACACAAACTAAACGGTACCCAAACTCATCGGGACCAAATAGTTAGAAACACCAATACATAGGACAAACTCCACATAAATAGGTGTATATAGATATGAAAATGAATTTCATGCACCTCTCATCCAATTTGAGACTTGGTGGAGTTTCACCTATATATTGGGTCAAAGAAAGAAAGCATGCCAAATAAAATACATGAAGTAAACATGCATGCTCAAAACTTTCAAGAACCGAAACCAAATGAAAACGAGATGCAAAGAAAAAGGATACCAAATAGATAAATTATCACTTGGAAGATATCATTAAAGATACATCAAGGAATGAGATATCCATTGATACACACGAAATGAAGGATGTCAAACTCCTAAAAGAGAGAATGGTTCCAAACAAACCAAGCCCTCTACAAAGTTTCATGATGGCACAAAGTACCAAAAGAAAGCGCTTGCCTTCCACAAACACACACTTGATAAGGATCACAAGATGAGCGTTTTAGAGAAAATAGGATAGCTCCCCGACGAGTTGTGCATTACATAGGATTTGCATTTGAATACAAAATGCACAAGGTGGGATCACCACTTTCACTATATCTAGAAAACACTAGACAAGAACAAGAAATAAACAAGATCCACAAGTGGTAGGTAAGACAAAGGGAGTTGACACAAACTTGGCAAGAGGAAAGGCAAATAAAAATAAAAGCCAATGTAAAGATGCTCAATAAATTCTACCACACATAAGTGGGTACCAATTGTCAAAAGACAAGAAGTATTTGGAAATAATTCCCGGTGGTAGATAGCAAGGATATCCGACAACATCTTCACACCAAACACAAGCAAATTGCAACTTGTAGAGCTATCATGCCACCTAGGAACAAGATAATTTACAATATCAATTCTAGGTGACAATATCTCAAATGTACACATTTTCTAGGCTAGTAATACACACATAGCATATTACTCCCCATAATGTGATACCAATTAAAGGCAGACAAGAGGCAATAAAAGGAACAAACAAGAGATAATTAATGGACTATTTAGAATTAGAATTTCTCATGAGAGATATACCACCTAGCGACTAGATAATCTTGTAATATCAATACTAGATGGTATTCCTCATGTACACACATTTATAGGATTGTGAGGTGCACAAAGCACATCACTCCCCCAAAATGGGATGTTCCATTAATCTCTCACACGAGCCAACTAGGATACAAACAAGAAGCATAAAGGCTCAGCATACGACACACACACACGTTACATGGTGTGCAAACCAACACACACATACTTGATTGCTCAAGATAAGCAAGTTGGAATCACAACATATACAAACACATGCAAGGAACAAAACCAAAACATGCAAGGGGTCAAGTAACTTTCAATGTAAGCAATTTTAAGTGCAAGTTACCGCAAGGAGGCACATTGGATATAAGATATAAACTTGATGAGTCAATTGACTTGGCTTGAGACAAAAGAGTGATGAAGTCCCTTAATTCTTCATAATGTAGCCAAGTCTCCAATGCCCTCCATCAACACCTATTGATCAAGTTTGAGCTTGTTGGTCCCCAACCAAGTTGGGTCCTAAGAGGTTAGTCACAATAGGTTTGGCTACCCAAATGGTTCTTTGTTTGACACCACTTTGAGTACCAACAAACTTGGCAAACACATTGCCAACCTTATCCTTACCAAGAGAATATATATCATCAATAATAATTGGGTTGCATAAGTTACCACTAGTGCATGAAGAAGCGACGTGACCTTTCTCACGACATAAGTAGCAACGTCTACTCTTCACTTTCTTCTCACTTGATTTCTCAATAAGAGAAGCATTAACTTGAGTCTTCTTGGGAAGTGGCCTCTCTTCAACTTGAGGTTGAGCATGCGATTGAACTTGTGCCCTCTTCCCTTGTTGCTTGACAATAATGGCCTTCTTCTTCAATGGGCAAGATCTAACATGATGCCCTTCTACTTTGCACTTGAAGCAAACAATCTTGGCCGATTTCTTGACTTGTTCTTGGCCCTTCTTTTTGTTCATCTTGGACTTCTTCTTCTTATTGGAGTTGAATCCAAGTCCACCTTTGTCATTGGGGATTTTTGCACACTCAAGATATTGTTGAGTGTGGATTTCCTTCATGACTCTTTTCCAAGTCTTTCTTCAAAGAAGTGACTTGGGCCTTGAGCTCTTTGATTTCCTCTACATGGTTAGTCTCAATACAAGTACTAGAGGAAGTATAAGCTTCATTGTTAGAGCAACAAGGCAAGGAAAGCAATTCATCACAAGATGTACCAACATTGTGAGTAGATGAATTACAAGGACTAGCACATATCAATATAGCATTTTGACTAGAAGTAGTGCTAGTATCCACATGAGGATCACTAGATGTTACCTTAGCAAGCATGGCCTCATGAGCTATCATTAGCACATTATGGGATACTATAAGATAGTCATGAGAGTTTGAGAGCTTTTCATGGCTTTCTTCCAATTTCCCATAATTGCTAGATAGCAACTCAAGTTGAGCCCGTAGCTCAACATTCTCCTTCAAAATGGATGCTTCACAAGAGATAGAGTTAGTAGCACAAGCATCATCATCAGCAACAAGAGAAGAAGACAACTTGGCAAGCTCTTTTGAATATGAAGCTTTAAGTTGAGCATGAGACTCGGTGATTTTGATGAGCTCACTCTTAATGACCCTTGAGCCATTTTCGAGGTGCTCAAAGTCCTCAAGGAGTTTAGCATGCACAACTTCAAGCTCCTCATTTTAGTTTCAAAATCATTGGCCACCTCAAGAGCTCTATCACGAGATTCTCTCACTCTAGATAATTCTAGAGCAAAAGTCTCCTCAAGAGATTCCTTGGTGGTTTGTTCAAGTTCAAGAGCTTGAGAGAGGTCCGCAATCTCATTAGCGTAATCACGCTGATGACCTTCCATTTTATCAATGGTGACCTCATGATCCTCAAGACGAGATTCCAACTCATCAATATATTTCTTGCCCTCAATAGCAATAGACATGATTTCCATGAAGTTGGAACGAGCAATTTTATTCTTAAGAAGAGCTTTAAAATCATTTCCCCCTTAATTTTTAAGGAGGCAACATCATCACTCTCTTCATCATAATCAACATCATCATCACTCTTTCCATCATCAATATCGATATATTGGGATTCAAAGTGGGAGATACCTTTGAAGCCTTGGCCATAAGGCAAAATGCAGTAGATGATGATATAGGATCCCTTGAAGCACCATTCAAGACCACATCTTGTTCCATGGAGTGTTGGGTTTCATCTACATTGTTAGCACAACAACTCGAGGAAATACATGCATTTTATCATGGCAACAAGATATAGCAAGCATATCATCATGAGATTTAGTCAAGCAATTTCTACATGATATGCAAGGACTATCAACACAAGCAAGTGAAACATTTGGAGTGCTTTCAAGTGCTAAGGCCCAAAAGGCAGAGCATTGCAATAATATAGTGATGAAGAATCATCCACAAAAGGCACACTATCATCATTGCAATGACTGACACTACTCACCATATTATTACCTTGTGGCAAACCACATGTAGGTGAAGTAGAAGAAGTTGAGAAGACTATACGGCCGGAGGTGGAGGGAGAACAATCATCCCTACAAATCTTGGACACACCATATTTATCTTGAAGCTTCGTCCACAACTCATGAGCATCCCGGAACGGCATGAGTTGAAATATAACTACATTGCTCAAAGCATCGAAAAGCACATTAGAAGCTTGAGCATTGAGATAAGAATTTTTCTCATCCTCTAAAGATAACCTTTGGGGATCCTTTGGAGGAGAAAAACCCATATCTACAATTCGGTCTAAATTTGGGTCCATGACCCTAAATAGATTAAGCATGCGAATTACCCAAACATCAAAATTTGTGCCATCGAAACTAAGAGTGTCGAGAATCCTAATCCCCTAGTCGACATCTTTACTCTCTAGGCGGTTAAGCCTAACAAAGAGAGACGAGGCTCGATACCAATTGAAAGATCGTGGATGTCGCCTAGAGGGGGTGAATAGGCGCTTTAAAATAATTACGGTTGAGGCTTGAACAAATGCGGAATAAACCTAGCGGTTAATTTATCAAGCACAAAACCTACAACAAATAGGCTCACCTATGTGCACCAACAACTTATGCTAAGCAAGATAAGCAACTATGTGATAGCAAGATATAAGACAAGAACAATATGGCTATCACAAAGTAACGTGCATAAGTAAAGGGCTCGGGTAAGAGATAACCGAGGCACGCGGAGACGACGATGTATCCCGAAGTTCACACCCTTGCGGATGCTAGTCTCCGTTTGGAGGCGGTGTGGAGGCACAATGCTCCCCAAGAAGCCACTAGGGCCACCGTAATCTCCTCACGCCCTCGCACAATGCAAGATGCCGTGATTCCACTAAGGGACCCTTGAGGGCGGTCACCGAACCCATTACAAATGGCAACCCTTGGGGCGGTCACCGAACCCGTACACTTTGGCAACCCTTGGGGCGGTCACGGTACCGTCAAATTGCTCAGGCGACCTCCACAACCTAATTGGAGACCCGACGCTTGCCGGAGCTTTACACCACAATGATTGAGCTCGAACACCACCAACCGTCTAGGGCGCCCAAGCACCCAAGAGGAACAAGCTCAAGGGCACCAAGCACCCAAGAGTAATAAGCTTCTCAACTTGTAACTTCCACGTATCACCGTGGAGAACTCAAACCGATGCACCAAATGCAATGGCAAGGGCACACGGAGTGCCCAAGTCCTTCTCTCCCAAATCCCACCAAAGCAACTAATGCTAGGGAGGAAAATGAGAGGAAGAACGAAAGAAGAACACGAAGAACTCCAAGATCTAGATCCAAGGGGTTCCCCTCACTTAGAGGAGAAAGTGATTGGTGGAAACGTGGATCTAGATCTCCTCTCTCTTTCCCTCAAAAAACTAGCAAGAATCCATGGAGGGATTGAGAGTTAGCAAGCTCGGAGAAGGTCAACAATGGGGGAAGAACCACGAGCTCAAAGGATAAGGTTGAATGGGAAGAAGACCCCTTTTATAGGAGCTCCCGAATCCAACCGTTATGTTCACAGCCAAGACAGAGGCGGTACTACCGCTAGGGCGGTAGAACCTTCGAAACACAACAGCGAGGAGGCAAAAGGCCAAAGAACCTTCGGAGCGGTAGTACCGCTCGTCCTCACGGTACTACCGCTCGACCTCACGGTACTACCGCTTATGCGGCGGTACTAAAAAATATACATGCCTACTTCCGCTGAGCAAAACACGAGATTTTGGTCGGAGCGGTACTACCGCTTAGGAGCCATGGTAGTACTGCTTTCAGGGCGGTACTACCGCTCAGAGTCATAGTAATCTTGCTCTGAGCGGTAGTAAAAAATTACATCCGCTCTAGTCGCGGTAGTACCGCTGCAGCCTTTACCAAAACAGCCATAACTTTTGCAAACGGACTCTGAATTCAACGAAACCAAGTTTGTTGGAAAGCTAGAAACAAGGGCTAACACAATCTTGAGAGAAATACCAATAATAAGCAAATGAGAAAAGGCCCAAAAGAAAATGGTGAGAACCCTTCCTCGGAAAAAGACCGGTAAAACCTCCAACACCGAAAACATCATAGAAGACGCATGCAAACTCCGTTTCGATGAACTCAAGCTTGTCATAAAGATGACCATAAGCTCTAAGACTCACAAAGAGAACCAAACAAGAACCAAGAAACATGATGCAAGGATGCAATGGTTTGAGCTCTCGACGAACGATCACGATCAAGCTACTCACTTGAGAGCCCCCTTGATAGTACGACTATCGATCCTATAACCCGGTCTCCCAACTACCACCATGAGACCGGTAAAATAGAAAACCTATCAAGGGCAAACATTTGCCTTGCACATGATCCACTTGAGCTAGATGATGACGATCTTGTCCTCCTCAAGATGGACCACCTTTCTTGATTGCGTTGGGTCGATGGAGACTAGATGATTGCTCCCCATACTCCACTATGGGTGAGCCACTCTTGACACATCTTCACAAGTCCATTGACACCACAATGGATGGCAAGCTTCAAGCACTTGATCTCTTCGTGATGCTCCACTTGAACTTGCACATGGCAATCTTGATGGCGATCACCACTTGATGTCATCCTTTCCATGGGTTGTATGATATCTTCCTCTTGACGCAAGCCCATGGACACGTACCTAACCCCACATAGACTCTCACATAGACCATGGGTTAGTACACAAAGTGCAATGGATAATGCTTACCATACCATGGGATCACTTGATCCCTCTCGGTACATCTTCTACGCTTTGTGAGTTGATCAACTTGATTCACTCTTGACTTAGTCTTGATCAACCTTGAATCTTTCCGACTCTGTTCGTTTGGATGATGTCTTGAAGGTAAACATGAATGATCACACAATCTTCTTATTCAAGACATGCTTGTAATAAGCTCAACACTCACATGACCAATCTTTGGATAATTCCTTAATAGCACCTTGGTCAACACATAAACTCCTTGAAACCAACACATGGACTTCAAGAAATGCCTATGGACAAATCCTTCAAATATAACTCAATGCAACCATTAGTCCATAGAGAATGTCATCAATTACCAAAACCACACATGGGGGCACCGCATGTCCTTTCACAAGCCAAGCAATTGGTTCATACTTTTTAACGTGCTTCAGCTTTTTCAACCCTCACGCAATACATGACCGCAAGCCACGGACATAGCACTATAGGTGGAATAGAATATGATGATGGGGGTTATGTGGAGAAGACAAAAAAGGAGAAGGTCTAACATCAACGCGGCTAATCAATGGGCTATGGAGATGCCCATCAATTGATGTCAATGTGAGGAGTAGGGATTGCCATGCAACAGATGCACTAGAGCTATAAGTGTATGAAAGCTCAAACTGGAAACTAAGTGGGTGTGCATCTAACTTGCTTGCTCATGAAGACCTCGGGCATTTGAGGAAGCCCATCATCGGAATATACAAGCCAAGTTCTATAATGAAAATTCCCACTAGTATATGAAAGTGATAATTCAAGAGACTCTCTATATGAAGAACATGGTGCTACTCTGAAGCACAAGTGTGGTAAGAGGATAGTGACATTTCCCCTTCTTTCTTTTTCTCTCATTTTTTTCTTTTTTTTTTGTTTTTTTTTTGGGCCTTCTCTTTTTTGGCCTTTCTCTTTTTCTTTTTTTTCGTCCGGAGTCTCATCCCGACTTGTGGGGGAATCATAGTCTCCATCACCCTTTCCTCACTGGGGCAATGCTCTAATAATGATGATCATCACACTTATATTTACTTACAACTCAATATAACAACTCGATACTAGAACAAGGATATGACTCTATATGAATGCCTCAGGCAGTGTACCGGGATGTGCAATGATCTAGCGTAGCAATGACATCAAAAAAGGACAAGCCATGAAAACATCATGCTAGCTATCTTACGATCATGCAAAGCAATATGACAATGATGCTCAAGTCATGTATATGATGATGATGAAAGTTACATGGCAATATATCTCGGAATGGCTATGGAAATGCCATGATAGGTAGGTATGGTGGCTATTTTGAGGAAGGTATATGGTGGGTTTATGGTACCGGCGAAAGTTGCGCGGTACTAGAGAGGCTAGCAATGGTGGAAGGGTGAGAGTGCGTATAATCCATGGACTCAACATTAGTCATAAAGAACTCACATACTTATTGCAAAAATCTATTAGTTATCGAAACAAAGTACTACGCGCATGCTCCTAGGGGGATAGATTGGTAGGAAAAGACCATCGCTCGTCCCCGACCGCCACTCATAAGGAAGACAATAAATGCTCACGTCATGTATATGATGATGATGGAAGTTGCATGGCAATATATCTCGGAATGGCTATGGAAATGCCATGATAGGTAGGAATGGTGGCTGTTTTGAGGAAGATATAATGAGGTTTATGTGTGACAGAGCGTATTGTATCATGGGGTTTGGATGCACCGGTGAAGTTTGCACCAACTCTCGAGGTGAGAAAGGGCAATGCACGGTACCGAAGAGGCTAGCAATGATGGAAGGGTGAGAGTGCGTATAATCCATGGACTCACATTAGTCATAAAGAACTCATATACTTATTGCAAAAGTTTATTAGCCCTCGAAGCAAAGTACTACTACGCATGCCCCTAGGGGGATAGATTGGTAGGAAAATACCATCGCTCGTCCCCGACCGCCACTCATAAGGAAGACAATCAATAAATACCTCATGCTCCGACTATGTTACATAACGGTTCACCATACGTGCATGCTACGGGAATCACAAACCTCAACACAAGTATTTCTCCTAATCCACAACTACCCACTAGCATGACTCTAATATCACCGTCTTTATATCGCAAAACTATTGCAAGGAATCAAACATATCATATTCAGTGATCTACAAGTTTATGTAGAATTTTATAACTAACCATGTGAATGACCAGTTCTGTCATATCTCTAAATAGATATAAGTGAAGCAAGAGAGTTTAATTCTTTCTACAAAAGATATGCCCATGCTCTAACAAATATAAGTGAAGCAAAAGAGCATTCTACAAATGGCGGTTTTTTATGTGAAGAGAAACGGGCAATCCAAACTTCAAATGATATAAGTGAAGCACATGAAGCATTCTATAAAGCCACACTCAAAGAATATAAGTGAAGTGCAAAGAGAATTCTATAAATCAACAAAGGACTATCTCATCCCAGCATGGTGCATAAAAGAAAAGTGAAAAACTAATGCAAAAGACGCTCCAAGATTTGCACATATCGCATGAACGAAACGAATCCGAAAATGTACCGATACTTGTTGAAGAAAGAGGGGATGCCTTCCGGGGCATCCCCAAGCTTAGATGATTGAGTCTCCTTGAATATTTACTTGGGGTGCCTTGGGCATCCCCAAGCTTGAGCTCTTGCCTCTTCTCCTTTTCCTCATATCGAGACCTTCTCGATCATCGAACACTTCATCCACACAAAACTTCAACAGAAAACTCGGTAAGATCCGTTAGTATAATAAAGCAAATAAATACTCTAAGTACTGTTGCAAACCAATTCATATTTTTTTTCATTATAGCTACTTAACTTTTCCATGGCTTAATCCACTGATAGGAATTGATAGTTTCATCAAAACAAGCAAACTATGCATCAAAAACAGAATCTGTCTAAAACAGAACAGTCTGTAATAATCTGAACATTCACCATACTTATGATACTTGAAAAATTCTGCCAAAATTAGGAAAATAAAAAAATTGTATAGAAAGACAGTGCAAAAAGAATCAGAACCATTTGACGTTCCAGTAAAAAATGTAAAATCGCGCACTACAGCCAAAGTTTCTGTCCTGCACCGCACAAACCAACAAGCATTGTAAACATCCTAAAGGCAAACCTTGGAACATTATTTTTATAATACAATGGACTTGTACAAGGGATAATTATTTTTGTTGAAAAGTTTCTGTAATCAAGATTCACAAAGTTTCCGTGAGCATGAACAACGTTCAAGGCTAGCTCCCACTTCAACAATGCTTGTCTCTCTCACTTTCACTTTTCTTTTTGAAAAGTTTTGGGTTCCCCTCTTTATTTTTTTTGTTTTTAAACTATATAAAAGCACACAACAGAAATAAATGACTCTCTAAAATTTCCAGGTTGTCTCCCTGGCAGCGCTTTCTTTAAAGCCATTAAGCTAGGCATAAAGTGCTCAAGTAATGGATCCACCCGGATCCCAAGGTATATCAAAGCCAATTTTAATTAGCAATGATTTGGCATTTAGTAGTGAGCACAAAGCAACATATATCAAGCAAAGACGAAGCCTAACTCTCTTCCTATGCATGGGCATGTCATAAAATAACAATTCATGCACACATAGTAAAGACCAATGCATAGTATAAACAGTTTCTTGCAATTTTTTTGTATTGGAAACATAGAGAGATGGAGATGTAGTTACTCCCTCATAATAATTGCAAGTAGGAGCAGCAAGCACATGCATATTATATTCATCAAAATCATCATGTGTAATAGTAAACCGCAACCCATCAATATAATCCTTAATAAGGGTAAACTTCTCCGATATAGTGTAATCGGGAGAATTGAAAAAGATAATAGGACTATCATGCGTGGGTGCAATAGCAACAATTTCATGTTTAACATAAGGAACTATAGCAAGTTCATCTCCATAAGCATCATTCATATTGGCATCATGGCCACAAGCATAGCAAGCATCATCAAAAAAGGGATATTTCAAGAGAATCAACGGGATCATAACAATCATCCTTCGGTAAGCACGAAGGGAAATTAAACAATGTATGAGTTGAAGAGTTACTCTCA
Source organism: Aegilops bicornis (assembly GCA_021605145.1). NCBI lineage: Eukaryota > Viridiplantae > Streptophyta > Magnoliopsida > Poales > Poaceae > Aegilops > Aegilops bicornis. The sequence goes on along the minus strand of CM038675.1, from coordinate 550,565,608 downwards.
TTAGAAGGTGGGCACGGATAGCTAATCCGCTCTTCCTCCTTTTGTTCTTCGCTTTCCTCATCATCTTTTTCGTCCAATGAGCTCACAGTTTCATCAATTTCTTCTTCCATAGATTCCTGCAAAATATTAGTCTTTTCTTGGACAGCGGAGACTTTCTCAATAAAGGCATCAATATCGGAATTGAATTCATAATTGGCATAGCAATATTTAAGGATAGATAAATTTTTAGGTCTGTAAACATCATCATAAAGATTTTCAAACTCTTTGAACATAAATTCAATTTCATAAGCACCCATAAAAGCAACAAATTCTTCTATTTGTTCCACATCATAGTAATCATATATACCTCTAGCATAAGAAGCCAAGGTTTCATTATAATTAAATTTGCATGAAAAGGGAAGGTGTGGAGCCTTCATCCTAGAGCAACAAGTATAATCATATCTCAAGCATAGTTGCCTAGCATACCATTTCAACATATAAATTAGATCCCATAATAGTTTCCCTTTTTGAGTCAAGCGATAATCCCTAAAGTATTCACGTTGGTCCAACGTGTCTCCCATTACAAAATTGAATGAGGTTTTCTCAGGATTATCAAAGTGGTACATAATATTTTTCACATAATGATCATCGAGGGTTTTAGGAGGTTCCCCATCTCCATGAGTAGCAAGTACACCTAATTTTTTTGGTATTTCGTGTTCCATATCCATAACTAAAGATAACGAACAACTAAGAATAGCAAATAAAAATTACTTAGTATAAATCAAACAAGCACACACGAGAATATTCACCCCATGCTATGGCTCCCCGGCAACGGCGCCAGAAAAAGGTCTTGATAACCCACAAGTATAGGGGATCAATTGTAGCCTCTTTCGATAAGTAAGAGTGTCGACCCCAACGAGGAGCTAAAGGTAGAACAAATATTCGCTCAAGTTCTATCGACCACCGATACAACTCTACGCACGCTTAACGTTCGCTTTACCTAGAACAAGTATAAAACTAGAAGCACTTTGTAGGTGTTTTTGGATAGGTTTGCAAGATAATAAAGAGCACGTAAATAAAATCTAGGGGCTGTTTAGATAAAGAAGCAATAAATTAAATATAGTGAGTGTGGAAAAGTGGTGGTAGGCATTGCGAAATTGTCCCTAAGCAATTGACTACTTTACTAGACCGATAGCAAGTTTTATGTAGGAGAGTCCACTGCTAGCATGTCATCCCTGACTTGGAATTCTATGCACTTATGATTGGAACTATTAGCAAGCATCCGCAACTACTAACGTTCATTAAGGTAAAACCCAACCATAGCATTAAGATATATTGGTCCCCTTCAATCCCGTATGCATCAATTTCTATGCTAGGTTGAAGCTTACATCACTCTTGCCCTCCAATACATAGTCCTATCAACATACAACTAACCCTATGGTGTGATCCACGCAGCAGCTCATATGATGGACACCAAAGGACAACAACATAACCACAAGCAAATTAAATCAATCATAGCAATTCATCAACCAACGATAGGACAACGAAAATCTACTCGAGACATCATAGGATAGCAACACATCATTGGATAATAATATGAAGCATAAAGCACCATGTTCAAGTAGAGGGTACAGCCGGTTGCGGGAGAGTGGACCGCTGTAGATAGAGGGGGGAAGGTGATGGAGATGTTGATGAAGATGACGGTGGTGTTGGTGAAGATTGCGGTGATGATGATGGTGGCCACGGCAGCGTTCCGGCGCCACCGGAAGAGAAGGGGAGAGGGGGGCCCTTCTTCTTCTTCTTGCTTGACCTCCTCCCTAGATGGGAGAAGGGTTTCCCCTCTGGTCCTTGGCATCCATGGCATGGGAGGGGCGAGAGCCCCTCCAAGATTGGATCTGTCTCTCTGTCTCTCTCTGTTTCTGCATTCTCCTCTTCTGCCCTTTCACCGTTTTGTATATATATATGGAGATCCGTAACTCCGATTGGATTGAAACCTTCGCCCAGATTTTTCTCCGAAAATTAGCTTTCTTGCGGCCAAAGTAGAGTAGCAACTGCCTTACGGGTGGCCCACGAGCGGGGCAGGCGCGCCCCCCTTCCTCGTGGCCACCTCGGGCACCGTCTCGCGTTGATTCTTCTTCCCATATTCTCCAAATATTCCAAAAATATTCTCCGTTCGTTTTTATCCCATTTGGATTCCATTTGATATGGGGTTTCTGCGAAACAAAAAACATGCAACAAACGAGGCCTTTGAGCCTTTGGATCAATATGTTAGTCCCAAAAATAATATAAACAGTTGCCAAAAGTATATGAAAGTTGTAGAATATTGGCACGAAACAATCAAAAATTATAGATACGACGGAGACGTATCAGCGCCCCCTCCACAGTTTACGCCTCCGGTCATATTCTCATAGTGCTTAGGTGAAGCCCTGCGCGGATCATATCACCATCACCGTCACCACACCATCGTGCTGACGGAACTCGTCTACTTCCTCGACACTCTACTGGATCAAGAGATTGAGGGACATCATCGCGTTGAACGTGTGCAGAACTCGGAGGTGCCGTACGTTCGGTACTTGATCGGTCGGAACGAGAAGACGTTCGACTACATCAACCGCGTTAAACTAACGCTTCCGCTTTCGGTCTACAAGGGTACATAGACACACTCTTCCCCTCTCGTTGCTATGCATCTCCTAGATAGATCTTGCGTGAGCTTAGGGATTTTTTTAAAATTGCATGCTACGTTTCCCAACACAATGGTGAACATCTCTATGTTGATCATATCTACTATATGATTCACGTTCGACCTTTCAGTCTCCAGTGTTCCGGGGCCATGTCTATATATGCTAGGCTCGTCAAGTTTAACCCGAGTATTCTGCATGTGCAAAACTGTCTTGCACCCGTTGTATGTGAACGTAGAGTCTATCACACCCGATCATCACGTGGTGTCTCAACACGACAAACTGTCGCAATGGTGCATACTCGGGGAGTGTTGGGTTCTACGGTAGGGTGCGTTGACTGCAAATTAAAATTTCCTACGTGCAGAACAACAGGAACATGCTACGGGAGATGGATCACAGATCGTTACCACTAGACACGCAGTGCCGTGCAGTGGAAGAAGAGTTGGGGCAGCGCGTCCGCGTGGATCGTCTCCTTCTCGTCCAATCTCCCTCGATCAGCTGGTTGCTACCTCTTGAGCATGCGGTGGTTTTTCCCTTGAATAGGAAAGGGTGATGCAGCAAAGAAGCATAAGTATTTCCCTCAGTTATTGAGAACCAAGGTATCAATCCAGTAGGAGACCACACGCAAGTCCCTCGTACCTACACAAACAAATAAGAACCTTGCAACCAACACGATAAAGGGTTGTCAATCCCTTCACGACCACTTGCAAAACTGAGATCTGATAGAGATGATAAGATAATATTTTTGGTATTTTTATGATAAAGATTGAAAGTAAAGAAAATAAAATAAATGACAACAGAAATAGCTAGTTGGCGGAAGATTAATATGATGAAAATAGACCCGGGGGCCATAGGTTTCACTAGTGGCTTCTCTCAAGATAGCATAAGTATTACGGTGGGTGAACAAATTACTATCGAGAAATTGATAGAAAAGTGCATAATTATGAGAATATCTAGGCATGATCATGTATATAGGCATCACGTCTGTGACAAGTAGACCGACTCCTGCCTGCATCTACTACTATTACTCCACACATCGACCGCTATCCAGCATGCATCTAGAGTATTAAGTTCATAAGAACAGAGTAACGCATTAGGTAAGATGCCATGATGTAGAGGGATAAACTCAAGCAATATGGTATAAACCCCATCTTTTTATCCTCGATGGCAACAATACAATACGTGTCGTTTCCCCACTGTCACTGGGATCGAGCACAGCATGATTGAACCCAAAGCTAAGCACTTCTCCCATGGCAAGAAAGATCAATCTAGTAGGCCAAACCAAACTGATAATTCGAAGAGACTTGCAAAGATAACCAATCATACATAAAAGAATTCAGAGAAGATTCAAATATTGTTCATAGATAATCTTGATCATAAACCCACAATTCATCGGATCTCGACCAACACACTGCAAAAAGAGTTGCATCGAATAGATCTCCAAGAAGATCGAGGAGAACTTTGTATTGAGATCCGAAGAGAGTGTAACATCCCAAAATTCTAAATTTTGGAATGTTATATTAGATAAATAACTATGGCTGTTGCCTGATTGTTTGTTTGAGTGATTGAGTGAAATTGAGTGGAATTTGAAACTTTTGAAAGTTGGATGAGAGGGAATAAAATGACTTTCCCAAAACTATCCCCTTTGCCCTTTTTGGATCTCAATGAATTCAATTCCATTCCAACATCAAAGCCTTAGAGTGAAGATGAAATGACTTCTTCCATTTAAAAAAGAAAAGGGTTGAATTTCATTTGAGAATATTTCAAATTCAAAGCTTTATGCAACTCAATGATTTTCATGAGGGAAAATAAAATGACTTCTTCAAATTATATGAAATATGAGTTGGAAGTTAAAAAGAATCAAATTGAAAGTCATTTGAAGGTATTTTGAAACTCCCTTCAAATTTGGAATTATTTGGATTTTATTCAAAATTATTTTTCTCCTAAAAATAAATAAATGGAAATATGGGTAAAATGATTCCCTTCAATGGAAAATTAGGAGAAAATAAATTTGAAGTCATTTTGGTATTTTTAAAATGATTTTTATTGGATTTTATTAGAGAAGAAACACTCTTTGTTTTATTTAAATTTCTGTGTATTTTATTTGAACTTGAGAAATAGTTCATGTTGTAGGAAATCTTTTTCTGATCATTTTGATATATATATGTCCTATATAAAATATTTATATTTTATATATATTTTCTCTGTTTTTATATTCAAAAAAAAAGGGAAAAGCCCCTGGGCGCCGTCGAATGCCAACGCCCAGCCATAACACCCAGGCCCAGCCAGTCAATGACGGCAGCCCGGCGCCAGTTGACCGAGCCCCTCGCCCGAACCCGGCTCGGGTCGGTCGGACCAGCGCCGCGCCCTTCTCCCCTCACCGACAGGCGGGCCCCCCACCCGTCGTCAACCCCTCGCCCACGTCACCTCGCCGCGCCGCCGCTCGCCGGATCCCGAAGGATCCGGGATTCGATCCCCTCCCGATTCACCCCCTCGCGCAAGACGTCGCCCCCGCCCTATAAATACCCTCCCCCGCACCCCATCCCCCCCCCCTCGCCCCCTCACCGGACCCCTCTCTCCCTCGACGCGCCTTGGGAGCCCGAGCACGCCACCGCCGCCATTAGCCTCACCCCGACTCACCCGGCCACCCGATCTCGCGGACTCCACCAACGGACCCCTCGTCGCGCCCGCACCACGGAGCTCCCGCCGTCGCCCGACCACCGGAGACGCCGGAACACTCGCCGCCCGAGCCGCCGCCGTCGGCGTCACATGCGTCGCCGGAGTTTCCTCCCGTCCGATCTAAACTCGACGACTTAGATTAGAACCCCCGAAGGGGTATGGTTTATTAGGTTAGTTGTTAGTGAACCGGGTTTTAGTTCCGGTTTATTTTAGTTAGGTTTTTTTATTAGACCGGCCCGACTCGTTTTAACCCTAGGGCCGTTTTAGTTATATTACGCCTGAAGCGTTAGATAGGCCCATTAAGCCCAATTTTCATTTTAGTTTTATTTTTAGTTTTCTGTTTTTAACAGAATAGTTTAAGTTTTGTAAAATCCATATGTTTTAATCTACTTAGTATTTTTAAGTGATTCTTTTTTTGTTGGTTTGCAAATTTCTTATAGTTTCTGTAGAAAATATAATTAGCTATGTTAAAATTATTTAGAATAGCTTTATTTTAGTTTTAGACAGAATAGTAAATCTGCTATGAAATGAGTTAGGAAATTTATTTTTTTATGATTCTTTTTGTCCCAACTTTATTTTGACATTGCCTAACCGTAGGAACTAATTTGGGTATTTTAGGATTAATAAAAAGATTAGTTTCTAGCAGAATCTTGTTAATCCTAATTAATTAACTAGTTACTGTTTTCCTATTATTTTAATTAGCAAATAAATTTATTTTTCACATGGGATTGATTATTCTAGGATAGTTTCTGTCACTTTATAGCATGAACTTTTATTTATAATAAATAAAACTTTTATTTTAATTTTCTTAATAGAATTTGAATTAGGCCTAATAGGAGTTTTAAAATAGCTTTTAAGATGATTCTTTTTGCTCCTAGTTGCATGACGGATTCTTTTCTGTTAGGTATCATAAACCCTTGCTTAGGTTCTGTTAAGAAAAAAAAATTCTTATGAAAAACTAGTTTTAGTTGTTGCTTGAAGTAGGAAAACTTTGAGTTGGATTTCTTCGAGTTTTCCTTTGGGCTTTGATTCGTTTGTTTTGGTGTGTTATGTTACTATGCTATTGTGTTAAGTGATCATATGCTATGTGCTTATTATGGTTATTGTTTGCCTCGGTAGAATTTCGAGTCTAAGCCTGCTACCACGAGTCCCTAGTTTTTGAAGATCGTCGGCCAAGGCAAGTTCACTTTGACCGTGCTTTCATACCTATGTTTTATTGCATTTAGTGGCATCTTTGCAACCACCCCTCAGTAGTGTTATTGAATCCTTGTAGTTGAGTAGTATGCATGAGGTAGGAACCCATCACCCTGTTACCAAGCCGAGGCGATATTTTATTTTAATGCTACACTATAGTAGACGGGGTTTGGTATGAGTGCTTTCGAGTGGTGTGAAGAAGGAGGACTCTACGTCAATGGCGACAACTCCATGATGGAACCTGCAAGGACTGCATCTTCAAGGCCTCAAGACTTCAAGACTCGAGACAAGAATTCAATACACACTCTTTGGGTGAAGGGCGGTTGTGGGCACCTGGAGAAACCGGTGGTTGGCAGGATGCATGGAGAAGCGCCATGACATCTTGCGGAAAGCTTCACCCAGGACTCAAAGAGGCGGAAGAATACTTCATGCCGGAAGCTTACATGCAACCGCAAGTCAATATGGGCTCTGGCTTGGTTGACCTTAGTTGTGACTCTGGCTGGGGCGGTGCTAGCAGATGTAGAACTATGGTAGGATTAGATGGGCACGGACGGTGGTCGGAGGAACTCTTGAAAGACCATGTATCGGTCATCTTGTTCTCAAACACCACGAAGTGCGAGAACGTAAAGAGAGGGATCGAATCTTGCGGGTAAAGTGTACAAACCTCTGCGGAGGGTTTAAACCTAATCGATTAGCCGTGTCCCCGATTCACGGACAATTTGAGCCTCTGGACTTGGATCTATCTCGGAACTCTCAACACCGGATTGATAAGTTAATTATGGGCAACATATGATGATTTTGGGCTATGAGACATCGGTTGGCGGAACCATGTCATGATAGAAAACTCCATAGTACAGACTTCATTTATTCCTTTGATGTAGGGAAAATAAAATCAGCTTTTACGCAAGCAAAACTCAGAATCTGAGCCACAAAGCCAAATTGCATATAGTATAGTTTTATCATCTGTTTTCTCATGTTGTGATCTTGCCGGTACATTCAATGTCTTGACCTACACGGCTGCAACGTATCATGTTGCGAGATATTTACTTCCGACGAGTAAGAGTAATGCAGTGCAGGTTACGGTCTACACTCAACTTTGCCGATGGCGTTGATGGACTCCACACCCGACTATTTGTTTCATTGTGACTTATGAGGTATATATCAGTTTTACGTTAATTATACATGTGATTGCACTTTGATATATACATTGATGTCTTGTGTGTGCCAACATCTTGATCGAGGATGGCACGACAACACGTAGGCTTGACCGTTCGAGGTCGGGTCGCTCTGAGAGATGGTATCAGAGCACATGTTGGCTGTAGGACGTGACCCTAGAAAATGACTTAGTAATATGAAGACCCCAATGGGAATGACCTTTGTTTTGTACTACTCTCGTAACACCTGATTTCTTGTACTGAGCCTTCCTTATTTCAAACTATAGATGGAGAGCTACATTCTGAACAAAAGAGAACACTACGAGAAGGTTCTTGGAGGCCCCTTCCTTGTGGAGCTAGTCAGCCTTTGAAGTTACCGATACACGAGATCAAGGCAACTAAGAGGAAGTCTAGATCATGGGGAGTCAAGACCCAAGTTTTTGGCCGTAAAGAAGACCCCAAGGCTGCAGACATCAGCTTGAACTATAAATGGTGATCGTGATATGGGCATCAACACTGCCGTCCATGATGCTATTGCACGTTTATGCTATCGTCATCGTGCTGCACTAAACCCACACTTCTTTGGAAGGATTGGATGGCAGAAGTTTGATGGAGCAACTATTGCCTTGACGGAAGTGCAAAAGATGAAGTTCTCCCCACTGTTAGTATACAATCAGGATCTAGAACAATACATCAAGAATCTTCGGATGGACCTCTCTGGAAGCCCTGTTTGACAATGAAGCACTACGAGAAGAGGTCAAGACTTCGGAGGTGAAGGTAAACAAGCTGGAGGAGGAGAACCTCAAGATCCCGAGAATGCGTCAGGAACTGAAAAATGGCAGGACCATGTCTCATGCCAAGGACGTTGAAATCCAGAAGCTCAAGGAACACCTTCAGGACATACAGGGTCGTCACAAGAAACTCCGTGTCGACAGGGAAAATCTAGCAGAAGAACTGGAGGAGATCAAGTCCACACAGAAGAAACCCCAGTGGGGACAATGATCAAGTTCCTAATAAAATTAGCTTAGTAGTATCCCACCATGAGAGAAATAAAGATGAACGCTTTCTCGATTTAAGTATCTGACCATACCAATTTATGTGGGTGGCGATACTGTAGAATTGATTGAATAAATGAATGCTTGGTTGCTATTATTTTTGTGTGTTTATTGAATGGTTGGATAGATGCGATATTCGTAGGCTTGTATTTATTTCAACCATGAGAGACGTAAGTTACGGAAGATAGAAGGCCTTCATATGGGACAAGCATCAGGAATTGGAAACTCCCGAGCATTGAAGACCTGAAGAAATGAGGACTTAGAAACGAAACCATAGTAGAACGGCCCATTACAAACGGTACTTTTAAGCTAGGATTCTTTTGTTGATGGGTGGGTATTTGCTTTCTCTTTCTATCTCAACGGACCCCAAAATCTTGAACCCATGGACAAGCTGAACACCAAACTTTTACGGAGACCATTGCAAATTCCCCATGGAGATACATTCCTTGTTACGAGCACCCTCTTATCCTACACATGCAGATGACAACCCTTTGTGAGTCTTTCCTTAAGGGCCACAAGCGATCATGACCACGACAAGTGATCATGATTACCCGAAGATCTGAAGGACATGATGAAGCATATTCACCTTGAAGGAGATGCACGGTCTACAAAGGCTACCCCTTCATGCAAAGGAGTGGAACTTTGGTATGTGGAGGTACACCTCCACCGTTCGAAAGGAGTTTGCCCAAAGATGATGGGGCAGTAATTTTTCATCTCACGTGTGCCACAAGCAACTTTCTTCGACGCTGTTCGTGAAGCAGCCATGGAAGCTATACGCCAGATCGGAGAAATACTTGAAGCAAGACTCCGTTATACTCAGGAATACCTCAGAGAAGTACATGCAGAGATGATGGAGGTGAAGCTCAAGGCCACCACGAAGAAACAGAAGATTGAATATTTCAAGGCGCTTGTCGCACAATTCGATTGGACTGAAGAATCCTCAAGGAGGAAAAATGAATAAAGTTGGAAGTAATGTCTGACCATACCGAATCATGTGGGTGGCAGCATTTGTAATAAACTTTCGGAATTTGGATTTACGAAAAATGGTTAAGGATGTAATAAAAGATCGATATGAAAATAATATGATTTATGGATAAACTAGTGCATTTCATTTTAAGAGTGGTAGTACTCCGTAAAGCCACATGATCAATGAAGAAAGAAATGTGTTATTCATGACGGTCCATAGAAGGGAGCTGGACCACATAAGTTGGAGTTTCGTATGATCGTCACCACAAGGGTATGAAGAAACAAAGTACTACTGGATTTAAAGGAGGTGTAATATGGAACAAGAGAGTTACTCCAAGGATGAGTTAAAGTTGCATTGGTGTTGAAGTGGGCCCATAACCCACAGGCCCAGGATTTTGAAAAGGAACGGATGTAACCTTGTTGAAGGAAGAAAAATTGGAAGAATCGGTGATCCAATCAGCATACGTTTCTTAGGAGGTTACGAAAACCCAAGAGTTGTGAAGAACGATAGATGTTTTGTTTGGCTTGCGGAACCAAAGGATTTACTCGAACCCAGTTCGAGAACAAGAGAAATTCTGCAATGCTTGTGAGTATGCCCAAGTGTTAGAATACGTGATTCACTATTTACGTATGTGGTAATGATTCAGAAATGCACGGGATGGATTGGCCCCATACCGGAGACTTCTATCATGAACTATCATATGTTGATGGAAAATCGAGAGACTTGAAAACCTTAGAAGAGTGTCGACACGTCAAGCCATAAAACCATGGAATGGTAGGGCGATGGAACCCTTGTATGCAAACAGCGTTGCCAAGCGTAGGTCATACGGTGAGATCCAACCCGACCATATTCCTGCGGGAGAAACCATGAATTGTCGACCACCATGAGAATTTCGATAGTTGTTTAGTATTGGCGATGCAGACCGTCGGAGATGAAGACCCAGTCTCGAAAGAACCTCACCAGGATGAAAGGACACGTGTTGAGAAAAAGGTTATACCCTACCGAAAGATCCTCAGTGAAACCCGGAGCGACACTGTCAACCCAAAGGGATGGAGTACTTGAGTTCCGTTGGAACCATAACCATGCTTTTAAGTGTGGTAGCACCCCTGACCCTTCCGACCAAACTTTTGCAAGCAGACCCCCAACCCCTAACCTTTTCTTGCTAGCCTCTTCGAATCTCGAGGGCGAGATTCATTTTAAGTGTAGTAGGTTTGTAACATCCCAAAATTCTAAATTTTGGAATGTTATATTAGATAAATAACTATGCCTGTTGCTGATTGTTTGTTTGAGTGATTGAGTGAAATTGAGTGGAATTTGAAACTTTTGAAAGTTGGATGAGAGGGAATAAAATGACTTTCCCAAAACTATCCCCTTTGCCCTTTTTGGATCTCAATGAATTCAATTCCATTCCAACATCAAAGCCTTAGAGTGAAGATGAAATGACTTCTTCCATTTAAAAAAGAAAAGGGTTTTGAAAAGATTTGAATTTCATTTGAGAATATTTCAAATTCAAAGCTTTATGCAACTCAATGATTTTCATGAGGGAAGATAAAATGACTTCTTCAAATTATATGAAATATGAGTTGGAAGTTAAAAAGAATCAAACTGAAAGTCATTTGAAGGTATTTTGAAACTCCCCTTCAAATTTGGAATTATTTGGATTTTATTCAAAATTATTTTTCTCCTAAAAATAAATAAATGGAAATATGGGTAAAATGATTCCCTTCAATGGAAAATTAGGAGAAAATAAATTTGAAGTCATTTTGGTATTTTTAAAATGATTTTATTGGATTTGATTAGAGCAGAAACACTCTTTGTTTTATTTGAATTTACATGTATTTTATTTGAACTTGAGAAATAGTTCGGTTGTAGGAAATCTTTTTACGATCATTTTGATATATATATGTCCTATATAAAATATTTATATTATATATATATTTTCTCCGTTTTTATTTTCAAAAAAAAGGAAAAAGCCCTGGCGCAGCCGAATAACCCGGCCAAACACCAGGTGACCAATAGCAGCGGCCAGCAGCGCTAAGCGCCAGCCGAGCACCCTCGCCCGAACCGGCTCCGGGTCGGTCGACCGACCGCGCCGCGCCCTTCTCCCCTCACCGACAGGCGGGCCCCCACCGTCGTCAACCCCTCGCCACGTCACCTTGCCGCCGCCCGCTCGGATCCCGAAGGATCCGGATTCGATCCTCCCGATTCACCCCTCGCGCAAGGCGTCGCCCCGCCCTATAAATACCCTCCCCGCACCCCATCCCCCTCGCCCCTCACGGACCCCTCTCTCCCTCACGCGCTTTCATGAGCCCGAGCACGCCACCGCCGCCATTAGCCTCACCCGACTCACCCGGCCACCCCGATCTCGGGACTCCACCAACCGGACCCCCTCGTCGCGCCGCACCCGCCGGAGCTCCCCGCCGTCGCCCCCGACCACCGGAGACGCCGGAACACTCGCCGCCCGAGCCGCCGCCGCCGTCGACGTCCGGTACGTCGCCGGAGTTTCCCTCCCCGTCCGATCTAAACTCGACGGCTTAGATTAGAGCCCCCGAAGAAATATGGTTTATTAGGTTAGTTGTTAGTGAACCGGGTTTTAGTTCGGTTTATTTTAGTTAGGTTTTTTATTAGACCGGCCCGACTCGTTTTAACCCTAGGGCCGTTTAGTTATATTACGCTGAAGCGTTAGATAGGCCCATTAAGCCCAGTTTTCATTTTAGTTTTATTTTTAGTTTTCTGTTTTAACAGAATAGTTTAAGTTTTGTAAAATCCATATCTTTTAATCTACTTAGTATTTTTAAGTGATTCTTTTTTGTTGGTTTGCAAATTTCTTATAGTTTCTGTAGAAAATATAATTAGCTATGTTAAAATTATTTAGAATAGCTTTATTTTAGTTTTAGACAGAATAGTAAATCTGCTATGAAATGAGTTATGAAATTAATTTTTTAATGATTCTTTTTGTCCCAACTTTATTTTGACATTGCCTAACCGTAGGAATTAATTTGGGTATTTTAGGATTAATAAAAAGATTAGTTTCTAGCAGAATCTTGTTAATCCTAATTAATTAACTAGCTACTGTTTTCCTATTATTTTAATTAGCAAATAAATTTATTTTTCACATGGGATTGATTATTCTAGGATAGTTTCTGTCACTTTATAGCATGAACTTTTATTTATAATAAATAAAACTTTTATTTTAATTTTCTTAATAGAATTTGAATTAGGCCTGATAGGAGTTTTAAAATAGCTTTTAAGATGATTCTTTTTGCTCCTAGTTGCATGATGGATTCTTTTCTGTTAGGTATCATAAACCCTTGCTTAGGTTCTGTTAAGAAAAAAAAATTCTTATGAAAAACTAGTTTTAGTTGTTGCTTGAAGTAGGAAAACTTTGAGTTGGATTTCTTCGAGTTTTCCTTTGGGCTTTGATTCGTTTGTTTTGGTGTGTTATGTTACTATGCTATTGTGTTAAGTGATCATATGCTATGTGCTTATTATGGTTATTGTTTGCCTCGGTAGAATTTCCGGTCTGAAGCCTTCTACCACGAGTCCCTAGTTTTCGAAGATCGTCAAGAAGGCAAGTTCACTTTGACCATGCTTTCATACCTATGTTTTATTGCATTTAGTGGCATCTTTGCAACCACCCCTCGGTAGTGTTATTGAATCCTTGTAGTTGAGTAGTATGCATGAGGTAGGAACCCATCACCCTGTTACCAAGCCGGGACGATATTTTATTTTAATGCTACGCTATAGTAGACGGGGTTTGGTATGAGTGCTCGAGTGGTGTGAAGAAGGAGGACTCTCGTCAATGACGACAACTCCATGATGGAACCTGCAAGGACTGCATCTTCAAGGCCTCAAGACTTCAAGACTCGAGACAAGAATTCAATACACACTCTTTGGGTGAAGGGCGGTTGGCGGGCACCTGGAGAAACCAGTGGTTGGCGGGATGCATGGAGAAGCGCCATGACATCTTGCGGAAAGCTTCACCCAGACTCAAAGAGACGGAAGAATACTTCATGCCGGAAGCTTACCTGCAACCGCAAGTCAATATGGGCTCGCTTGGTTGACCTTAGTTGTGACTCTGGCTGGGACGGTGCTAGCAGATGTAGAACTACGGTAGGATTGGATGGGCACCGGACGGTGGTCGAGGAACTCTTCGGAAGACCATGTAGCCGGTCATCTTGTTCTCAAACACCACGAAGTGCGAGAACGTAAAGAGAGGGATCGAATCTTGCGGGTAAAGTGTACAAACCTCTGCAGAGGGTTTAAACCTAATCGATTAGCCGTGTCCCGATTCACGGACAATTTGAGCCTCTGGACTTGGATCTATCTCGGAACTCTCAACACCGGATTGATAAGTTAATTATGGGCAACATATGATGATTTTGGGCTATGTGACATCGGTTGGCGGAACCATGTCATGATAGAAAACTCCATAGTACAGACTTCATTTATTCCTTTGATGTAGGGAAAATAAAATCAGCTTTTACGCAAGCCAAACTCAGATACAGAGCCACAAAGCCAAATTGCATATAGTATAGTTTTATCATCTGTTTTCTCATGTTGTGATCTTGCCGGTACATTCAATGTCTTGACCTACCACGGCTGCAACGTATCATGTTGCAGATATTTACTCCGACGCAGTAAGAGTATGCAGTGCAGGTTACGGTCTACACTCAACCTGCCGATGGCGTTGATGGACTCCACACCCGACTATTTGTTTCATTGTGACTTATGAGGTATATATCAGTTTTACGTTAATTATACATGTGATTGCACTTTGATATATACATTGATGTCTTGTGTGTGCCAAAGATATCTTGATCGAGGATGGCACTGACAACACGAGAGGCTTATTTGTCACGAGGTCGGGTCGCTCTGAGAGATGGTATCGAGCACATGTTGGCTGAGGGACGTGACCCTAGAAAATGACTTAGTAATATGAAGACCCCAATGGGAATGACCTTTGTTTTGTACTACTCTCGTAACACCTGATTTCTTGTCTTTGAGCCTTCCTTATTTCAAACTATAGATGGAGAGCTACATTACGAACAAAAGAGAACACTACGAGAAGGTTCTTGGAGGCCCCTTCCTTGTGGAGCTAGTCAGTGCTTTGAAGTTACCGATACACGAGATCAAGGCAACTAAGAGGAAGTCTAGATCATGGGGAGTCAAGACCCAAGTTTTTGGTCAGAAGAAGACCCCAAGACTGCAGACATCGACGGAACTATAAATGGTGATCGTGATATGGGCATCAACACTGCCGTCCATGATGCTATTGCACGTTTATGCTATCGTCATCGTCTTGCACTAAACCCACACTTCTTTGGAAGGATTGGATGGCAGAAGTTTGATGGAGCAACTATTGCCTTGACGGAAGTGCAAAAGATGAAGTTCTCCCCTTTGTTAGTATACAATCGGGATCTAGAACAATACATCAAGAATCTTGGATGGACCTCCTGGAAGCCCTGTTTGACAATGAAGCACTACGAGAAGAGGTCAAGACTCAGAGGCTGAAGGTAAACAAGCTGGAGGAGGAGAACCTCAAGATCCCGAGAATGCGTCAGGAACTGAAAAATGGCAGGACCATGTCTCATGCCAAGGACGTTGAAATCCAGAAGCTCAAGGAACACCTTCAGGACATACTGGTCGTCACAAGAAACTCCGTGTCGACGGGGAAAATCTAGCGAAGAAGCTGGAGGAGATCAAGTCCACACGTAAGAAACCCGGTGGGGACAATGATCAAGTTCCTAATAAAATTAGCTTAGTAGTATCCCACCATGAGAGAAATAAAGATGAACGCTTTCTCGATTTAAGTATCGACCATACCAATTTATGTGGGTGGCGATACCGTAGAATTGATTGAATAAATGAATGCTTGGTTGCTATTATTTTTGTGTGTTTATTGAATGGTTGGATAGATGCGATATTCAGAGGCTTGTATTTATTTCAACCATGAGAGGCGTAAATTACGGAAGATAGAAGGCCTTCATATGGGACAAGCATCGAGAATTGGAAACTCCGATCATTGAAGACCTGAAGAAATGAGGACTTAGAAACGAAACCATAGTAGAACGGCCCATTACAAACGGTACTTTTAAGCTAGGATTCTTTTGTTGATGGGTGGGTATTTGCTTTCTCTTTCTATCTCAACCAGACCCCAAAATCTTGAACCCATGGACAACTGAACACCAAACTTTTCTGGAGACCATTGCAAATTCCCCATGGAGATACATTCCTTGTTCTGAGCACCCCTCTTATCCTACACATGCAGATGACAACCCTTTGTGAGTCTTTCCTTAAGGGCCCTGAAACGATCATGACCCTGACAAGTGATCATGATTACCGAAGATCTGAAGGACATGATGAAGCATATTCACCTTGAAGGAGATGCAGTCTACAAAGGCTACCTTCATGCAAAGGGAGTGGAACTTTGGTATGTGGAGGTACACCTCCACCGCTCGAAAGGAGTTTGCCCAAAGATGATGGGGCAGTAATTTTTCATCTCACGTGTGCCACAAGCAACTTTCTTCGACGGCTGTTCGTGAAGCAGCCATGGAAGCTATCGCGGATCGGAGAAATACTTGAAGCAAGACTCCGTTATACTCAGGAATACCTCGAGAGAAGTACATGCGAGAGATGATGGAGGTGAAGCTCAAGGCCACCACGAAGAAAGTAAGATTGAATATTTCAAGGCGCTTTGTCGCACAATTCGATTGATTTGAAGAATCCTCAAGGAGGAAAAATGAATAAAGTTGGAAGTAATGTCTGACCATACCGAATCATGTGGGTGGCAGCATTTGTAATAAACTTTCGGAATTTGGATTTACGAAAAATGGTTAAGGATGTAATAAAAGATCGATATGAAAATAATATGATTTATGGATAAACTAGTGCATTTCATTTTAAGAGTGGTAGTACTCCGTAAAGCCACATGATCAATGAAGAAAGAAATGTGTTATTCATGACGGTCCATAGAAGGGAGCTGGACCACATAAGTTGGAGTTTCGTATGATCGTCACCACAAGGGTATGAAGAAACAAAGTACTCTTTGGATTTAAAGGAGGTGTAATATGGAACAAGAGAGTTACTCCAAGGATGAGTTAAAGTTGCATTGGTGTTGAAGTGGGCCCATAACCCACGGGCCAGGATTTTGAAAAGGAGCGGATGTAACCTTGTTGAAGGAAGAAAAATTGGAAGAATCAGTGATCCAATCAGCATCGTTTCTTAGGAGGTTACGAAAACCCAAGAGTTGTGAAGAACGATAGATGTTTTGTTTGGCTTGCGGAACCAAAGGATTTACTCGAACCAGTTCGAGAACAAGAGAAATTCTGCAATGCTTGTGAGTATGCCCAAGTGTTAGAATACGTGATTCACTATTTACGTATGTGGTAATGATTCAAGTACGGGATGGATTGGCCCCCATACCGGAGACTTCTATCATGAACTATCATATGTTGATGGAAAATCAGAGAGACTTGAAAACCTTAGAAGAGTGTCGACACGTCAAGCCATAAAACCATGGAATGGTAGGACGATGGAACCCTTGTACCGGCAACCGTTGCCAAAACGTAGGTCATACGGTGAGATCCAACCCCGACCATATTCCTGCAGGAGAAACCATGAATTGTCGACCACCATGAGAATTTCGATAGTTGTTTAGTATTGGCGACAGACCCGTCGGAGATGAAGACCCAGTCTCGAAAGAACCTCACCGGGATGAAAGGACACGTGTTGAGAAAAAGGTTATACCCTACCGAAAGATCCTCGGTGAAACCGGGCGACCTTTGTCAACCCACAGGGATGGAGTACTTGAGTTCCGTTGGAACCATAACCATGCTTTTAAGTGTGGTAGCACCCCTGACCCTTCCGACCAAACTTTTGCAAGCAGACCCCCAACCCCTAACCTTTTCTTGCTAGCCTCTTCGAATCTCGAGGACGAGATTCATTTTAAGTGTGGTAGGTTTGTAACATCCCAAAATTCTAAATTTTGGAATGTTATATTAGATAAATAACTATGCTGTTGCACGATTGTTTGTTTGAGTGATTGAGTGAAATTGAGTGGAATTTGAAACTTTTGAAAGTTGGATGAGAGGGAATAAAATGACTTTCCCAAAACTATCCCCTTTGCCCTTTTTGGATCTCAATGAATTCAATTCCATTCCAACATCAAAGCCTTAGAGTGAAGATGAAATGACTTCTTCCATTTAAAAAAGAAAAGGGTTTTGAAAAGATTTGAATTTCATTTGAAAATATTTCAAATTCAAAGCTTTATGCAACTCAATGATTTTCATGAGGGAAGATAAAATGACTTCTTCAAATTATATGAAATATGAGTTGGAAGTTAAAAAGAATCAAACTGAAAGTCATTTGAAGGTATTTTGAAACTCCCTTCAAATTTGGAATTATTTGGATTTTATTCAAAATTATTTTTCTCCTAAAAATAAATAAATGGAAATATGGGTAAAATGATTCCCTTCAATGGAAAATTAGGAGAAAATAAATTTGAAGTCATTTTGGTATTTTTAAAATGATTTTTATTGGATTTTTTTAGAGCGGAACACTCTTTGTTTTATTTGAATTTACATGTATTTTATTTGAACTTGAGAAAGAGTTCATGTTGTAGGAAATCTTTTTCTGATCATTTTGATATATATATGTCCTATATAAAATATTTATATTATATATATATTTTCTCTGTTTTTATTTTCAAAAAAAAAGGGAAAAGCCCACAGGCGCCCGGCCGACCAGGCCAACACCAGGCGGCCCGGCCAGTCGACCGATAGCAGCCCGGCCAGCGCCAGCCAGCCAGCCAGCCCCTCGCCCGAACCCGGCTCGGGTGGTCGACCCGGCCAGCCGCGCCCTTCTCCCCTCACCGACAGGCGGGCCCCCCACCCGTCGTCAACCCCACGCCCACGTCACCTTGCTTGCGCCGCTCACGGATCGAAGGATCCGGGATTCGATCCTCCCGATTCACCTCGCGCAAGACGTCGCCCCGCCCTATAAATACCCTCCCCACACCCCATCCCCCTCGCCTCACGGACCCCTCTCTCCCTCCGCCTTCGCCGGGAGCCGAGCACGCCACCGCCGCCATTAGCCTCACCCGACTCACCCAGCCACCCCGATCTCGCGGACTCCACCAACCGGACCCTCGTCGCGCCGCACCGGAGCTCCCGCCGTCGCCCCGACCACGGAGACGCCGGAACACTCGCCGCCCGAGCCGCCGCCGCCGCCGTCGATGTCCGGTACGTCGCCGGAGTTTCCCTCCCCGTCCGATCTAAACTCGACGGCTTAGATTAGAACCCCCGAAGGGGTATGGTTTATTAGGTTAGTTGTTAGTGAACCGGGTTTTAGTTCCGGTTTATTTTAGTTAGGTTTTTTTTAGACCGGCCCGACTCGTTTTAACCCTAGGGCCGTTTTAGTTATATTACGCCCGAAGCGTTAGATAGGCCCATTAAGCCCAGTTTTCATTTTAGTTTTATTTTTAGTTTTCTGTTTTTAACAGAATAGTTTAAGTTTTGTAAAATCCATATCTTTTAATCTACTTAGTATTTTTAAGTGATTCTTTTTTTGTTGGTTTGCAAATTTCTTATAGTTTCTGTAGAAAATATAATTAGCTATGTTAAAATTATTTAGAATAGCTTTATTTTAGTTTTAGACAGAATAGTAAATCTGCTATGAAATGAGTTATGAAATTAATTTTTAATGATTCTTTTTGTCCCAACTTTATTTTGACATTGCCTAACCGTAGGAATTAATTTGGGTATTTTAGGATTAATAAAAGATTAGTTTCTAGCAGAATCTTGTTAATCCTAATTAATTAACTAGCTACTGTTTTCCTATTATTTTAATTAGCAAATAAATTTATTTTTCACATGGGATTGATTATTCTAGGATAGTTTCTGTCACTTTATAGCATGAACTATTATTAATAAAAAATAAAAATAAGATTTTAATTTTCATAATAGAATTTGAATTAGGCATAATATCATTTTTAAAATAGCAGTTAATATGATTCTTTTTTCTCATATTTGCATGATGGATTCTTTTACATTAGGTATCATAAACCCTTGCTTAGGTTCTGTTAAGAAAAAAATTCTTATGAAAAACTAGTTTTAGTTGTTGCTTGAAGTAGGAAAACTTTGAGTTGGATTTCTTCGAGTTTTCCTTTGGGCTTTGATTCGTTTGTTTTGGTGTGTTATGTTACTATGCTATTGTGTTAAGTGATCATATGCTATGTGCTTATTATGGTTATTGTTTGCCTCGGTAGAATTTAGGAGTCTGAAGCTTTCTACCACGAGTCCCTAGTTTTCGAAGATCGTAAGCAAGGCAAGTTCACTTTGACCATGCTTTCATACCTATGTTTTATTGCATTTAGTGGCATCTTTGCAACCACCCCTCAGTAGTGTTATTGAATCCTTGTAGTTGAGTAGTATGCATGAGGTAGGAACCCATCACCCTGTTACCAATCCCGGGACGATATTTTATTTTAATGCTACGCTATAGTAGGCGGGGTTTGGTATGAGTGCTCGAGTGGTGTGAAGAAGGAGGACTCTACGTCAATGGCGACAACTCCATGATGGAACACGCAAGGACTGCATCTTCAAGGCCTCAAGACTTCAAGACTCGAGACAAGAATTCAATACACACTCTTTGGGTGAAGGGCGGTTGTGGGCACCTGGAGAAACCAGTGGTTGGCGGGATGCATGGAGAAGCGCCATGACATCTTGCGGAAAGCTTCACCCAGACTCAAAGAGGCGGAAGAATACTTCATGCCCGGAAGCTTACATGCAACCGCAAGTCAATATGGGCTCTGGCTTGGTTGACCTTAGTTGTGACTCTGGCTGGGGCGGTGCTAGCGGATGTAGAACTACGGTAGGATTGGATGGGCACCGGACGGTGGTCGGAGGAACTCTTCGAAGACCATGTTTGGTCATCTTGTTCTCAAACACCACGAAGTGCGAGAACGTAAAGAGAGGATCGAATCTTGCGGGTAAAGTGTACAAACCTCTGCAGAGGGTTTAAACCTAATCGATTAGCCGTGTCCCGATTCACGGACAATTTGAGCCTCTGGACTTGGATCTATCTCGGAACTCTCAACACCGGATTGATAAGTTAATTATGGGCAACATATGATGATTTTGGGCTATGAGACATCGGTTGGCGGAACCATGTCATGATAGAAAACTCCATAGTACAGACTTCATTTATTCCTTTGATGTAGGGAAAATAAAATCAGCTTTTACATAAGCAAAACTCAGATCTGAGCCACAAAGCCAAATTGCATATAGTATAGTTTTATCATCTGTTTTCTCATGTTGTGATCTTGCGGTACATTCAATGTCTTGACCTACACGGCTGCAACGTATCATGTTGCAGATATTTACTTCGACGAGTAAAATGCAGTGCAGAGTTACGGTCTACACTCAACCCGCCGATGGCGTTGATGGACTCCACACCCGACTATTTGTTTCATTGTGACTTATGAGGTATATATCAGTTTTACGTTAATTATACATGTGATTGCACTTTGATATATACATTGATGTACTGTGTGTGCCAGCATACTGATCCAGGGATGGCACAGCAACACAGAGGCTTGACCATCTGAGGTCGGGTCGCTACAGAGAGAGAAGAAGCCATCTAGCTAATAACTATGGACCCGAAGGTATGTGGTAAACTACTCACACATCATCGGAGAGGCTATGATGTTGATGTATAAGCCCTCCGTGATCGATGCCCCCTCCGGCGGAGCGCCGGAAAAGGCCCCAGGATGGGATCTCACGGGTACAGAAGGTTGCGGCGGTGGAATTAGGTTTTCGTGGTGCTCCTGGATGGTTTTGGGGAGTGCGAGGTATTTATAGGAGGAAGAAGTAGGTCGGTGGAGCCACGAGGGGCCCACGAGGGTGGAGGGCGCGCCCAGGGGGGTAGGCAAGCCCCCCTACCTCGTGGCCTCCTCGTATGTTTCTTGACGTCCATTCCAAGTCCTCTGGATCACGTTTGTTCCAAAAATCACGCTCCCGAAGGTTTCATTCCGTTTGGACTCCGTTTGATATTCTTTTTCTGCGAAACACTCAAATAGGCAAAAAAACAACAATTTGCACTGGGCCTTGGGTTAATAGGTTAGTCCCAAAAATAATATGAAGTGTATAATAAAGCCCATTAAACATCCAAAACAAAATATATAATAGCATGGAACAATAAAAAATTATAGATACGTTGCAGACGTATCAAGCATCCCCAAGCTTAATTCCTGCTCGTCCTCGAGTAGGTAAATGATAAAAACAGAATTTTTGATGTGGAATGCTACCTAGCATATTTCTCAATGTAATTTTCTTTATTGTGGCATGAATGTTCAGATCCGAAAGATTCATGATAAAAGTTTAATATTGACATAAAAATAATACTTCAGGCATGCTAACCAAGCAATCATGTCTTATCAAAATAACTTAGCCAAAGAAAGATTATCCCTACAAAATCATATATTTTGGCTATGCTTCATTTTCGTCACACAAATTCTCTCATCATGCACAACCTCGATGACAAGCCAAGCAATTGTTTCATACTTAGACTTTTCAAACTCTTTCAACTTTTACGCAATATATGAGCACGAGCCATGGACATAGCACTATGGGTGGAATAGAATATAATGATTGAGGTTGTGTGAGGAGACAAAAAGGGAGAAAGTCTCACATTGACGCGGCTAATCAACGGGCTATGGAGATGCCCATCAATTGATGTCAATGCAAGGAGTAGGGATTGCCATGCAACGGATGCACTAGAGCTATAAATGTATGAAAGCTCAACAAAATAAACTAAGTGGGTGTGCATCCAACTTGCTTGCTCACGAAGACCTAGGGCATTTGAGGAAGCCCATTGTTGGAATATACAAGCCAAGTTCTATAATGTAAAATTCCCACTAGTATATGAAAGTGACAAAATAGGAGACTCTCTATCATGAAGATCATGGTGCTATTTTGAAGCACAAGTGTGGTAAAAGGATAGTAACATTGTCCCTTCTCTCTTTTTCTCTATTTTTTATTTGGGCCTTCTTCTCCTTTTCTTTTTCTTTTTCGCCTCTTTTCTTTCTTCTTTTTTTCCGTCCGGAGTCTCATCCCGACTTGTGGGGGAATCATAGTCTCCATCATCCTTTCCTCACTTGGGACAATGCTCGAATAATGATGATCATCACACTTTTATTTACTTACAACTCAAAGATTACAACTCAATACTTAGAACAAAATATGACTCTATGTGAATGCCTCTGGCGGTGTACCAAGATATGCAATGAATCAAGAGTGACATGTATGAAAGAATTATAAAGGTGGCTTTGCCACAAATATGATGTCAACTACATGATCATGCAAAGCAATATGACAATGATGATGCGTGTCATAATAAACAGAACGGTGGAAAGTTGCATGGCAATATATCTCGAAATGGCTATGGAAATGTCATAATGGATAGGTATGGTGGCTGTTTTGAGGAAGATATAAGGAGGTTTATGTGTGATAGAGCGTACAATATCACGGGGTTTGGATGCACCAGTGAAGTTTGCACCAACTCTCAAGGTGAGAAAGGGCAATGCACGGTACCGAAGAGGCTAGTAATGATGGAAGGGTGAGAGTGCGTATAATCCATGGACTCAACATTAGTCATAAAGAACTCGCATACTTATTGCAAAAATCTACAAGTCATCAAAACCAAGCACTATGCACATGCTCCTAGGGGGATAGATTGGTAGGAAAAGACCATCACTAGTCCCCGGCCGCCACTCATAAGGACAGCAATCAAAGAACACCTCATGCTTCAAATTTGTCACACAACGTTTACCATACGTGCATGCTACGAGACTTGCAAACTTCAACACAAGTATTTCTCAATTTCACAATTGCTCAACTAGCACACCTCTAATATTACCACCTTTATATCTCAAAACAACTATCAAGTATCAAACTTCTCTTACTATTCAATGCACTTTCGTAAACTACCATGCTGTTCTAAAGGACTCTCAAAATAATAAAAGTGAAGCATGAGAGATCAATAATTTCTATAAAATATAACCACCACCTTGCTCTAAAAGATATAATTGAAGCACTAGAGCAAAATTGTTTAGCTCAAAAAGGTATAAGTGAAACACATAGAGTATTCTAATAAATTCTGATTAATGTGTGTCTCTCTCAAAAGGTGTGTACAGCAAGGATGATTGTGGCGAACTAAAAAGCAAAGAATCAAATCATACAAGATGCTCCAAGCAAAACACATATCATGTGGTGAATAAAAATATAGCTCAAAGTAAAGTTACCGATGGACGAAGACAAAAGAGGGGATGCCTTCCTGGGCATCCCCAAGCTTAGGCTTTTTGGGTTTTCCTTAGATTTTACCTTGGGGTGCCTTGGGCATCCCCAAGCTTAGGCTCTTGCCACTCCTTGTTCCATAATCCATCAAATCTTTACCCAAAACTTGAAAACTTCACAACACAAAACTTAACAGAAAATCTCGTGAGCTCCGTTAGCGAAAGAAAACAAAACACCACTTCAAGGTACTGTAATTAACTCATTATTTGTTTATATTGGTGTTAAACCTACTGTATTACAACTTTTCTATGGTTCATAAACTCCATTACTAGCGATTCATCAAAATAAGCAAACAACACACGAAAAACAGAATCTGTCAAAAACAGAACAGTCTGTAGTAATCTGTAACTAACGCAAACTTCTGGAACTCCAAAAATTCTAAAATAAGTTGCTGGACGTGAGGAATTTATCTATTAATCATCTTCAAAAAGAATCAACTAAATAGCACTCTCTAGTAAAACGTTGTAGCTAATCTCGTGAGCGCTAAAGTTTCTGTTTTTTACAGCAAGATCGCAAAGACTTTCCCCAAGTCTTCCCAAAGGTTCTACTTGGCACAAACACTAATTAAAACACAAAGCCACATCCAAACAGAAGCTAAATGGATTATTTATTTCTAAACAGAACCAAAAAGCAAAAAACTAAAATAAAATTGGGTTGCCTCCCAACAAGTGCTGTTGTTTAACGCGCCTAGCTAGGCATTGATAATTTTAATGATGCTCATATGAAAGATAGTAATTGAAACACAAAGAGAGCATCATAAAACATGTGACAAACACATCTAAGTCTAACATACTTCCTATGCATAGGCATCTTATAGGCAAACAAATTATCATAGCAAGCAAAAACTAGCATATGCAAGGAAGTGGAAAGAAACAATAGCAATCTCACCATAACAAGAGGTAATTTTGTAACATGAAAATTTCTACAACCTCTCTCATAATAATTACATGTGGGATCTGATACGTCCATTTTGCATCATGCTTTTATATTGATATTTATTGCATTATGGGCTGTTATTACACATTATGTCACAATACTTATGCCTATTCTCTCTTATTTTACAACGTTTACATAAGGAGGGAGAATGCCGGTAGCTGGAAAAGGAGCAAATATTAGAGACCTATTCTGCACAACTCCAAAAGTCCTGAAACTCCACGAAAGTTATTTTTGGAAATAATAAAAAATACTGAGCGGAAGAAATACGTCAGGGGGGCCTCCACCTGTCCACGAGGGTGGGGGGCGCGCCCCCTGCCTCGTGGGCCCCCTGTTGGCCCTCCGGTGGCCATCTTCTGCTATATGAAGTCTTTCGTCCGAAGAAAAATCATAAGCAAGCTTTCGGGACGAGACTCCGCCGCCACGAGGCGGAACCTTGGCGGAACCAATTTAGGGCTCGGCCGTGATTCTGCTGGGGACACTTCCCTCCGGGAGGGGGAAATCATCGTCATCGTCATCATCAACGCTCCTCTCATCGGGGGAGGGCAATCTCCATCAACATCTTCACCAGCACCATCTCCTCTCAAACCCTAGTTCATCTCTTGTATCCAATTCTTGTCTCATAGTCTGGGATTGGTACATGAGGTTGCTAGTAGTGTTGATTACTCCTTGTAGTTGATGCTAGTTGGTTTATTTGGTGGAAGATCATATGTTCAGATCCTATATGCATATTAATACCCCTCTGATTATGAACATGAATATGCTTTGTGAGTAGTTACGTTTGTTCCTGAGGACATGGGAGAAGTCTTGCTATTGGTAGTCATGTGAATTTGGTATTCGTTTGATATTTTGATGAGATGTATGTTGTCTATCCTCTAGTGGTGTTATGTGAACGTCGACTAAATAACACTTCACCATTATTTGGGCCTAGAGGAAGGCATTGGGAAGTAATAAGTAGATGATGGGTTGCTAGAGTGACAGAAGCTTAAACCCTAGTTTATGCGTTGCTCGTAAGGGGCTGATTTGGATCCATATGTTTCATGCTATGGTTAGGTTTACCTTAATACTTTTGTTGTAGTTGCAGATGCTTGCAATAGAGGTTAATCATAAGTGGGATGCTTGTTCAAGTAAGAACAGCACCCAAGCACCGATCCACCCACATATCAAATTATCAAAGTACGAACGCGAATCATATGAACATGATGAAAACTAGCTTGACGATAATTCCCATGTGTCCTCGGGGCGCTTTTCTCTATATAAGAGTTTGTCCAGGCTTGTCCTTTGCTACAAAAAGGATTGGGCCACCTTGCTGCACTTTATTTACTTTTGTTACTTGTTGCTCGTTACAAATTATCTTATCACAAAACTACTTGTTACCTATAATTTCAGTGCTTGCAGAGAATACCTTGCTGAAAACCGCTTATCATTTCCTACGCTCCTCGTTGGGTTCGACACTCTTACTTATCAAAAGGACTACGATAGATCCCCTATACTTGTGGGTCATCAAGACTCTTTTAAAGCGCCATTGCCGGGAGTGAAGCGCCTTTGGTAGGTGGAATTTGGTAAGGAAAAATTTATATAGTGTGCTGAAATTTACTGTCACTTGTTACTATGGAAAGTAATCCTCTGAGGGGCTTGTTCGGGGTATCTTCACCCCGACTAGTAGAGCAAAGAGTTGCTCCTCAACCTACTGAACCTACTGAAAATGAAAATGTCTACTTTGAGATTCCTTCGGGTATGTTAGAAAAACTGCTAGCTAATCCTTTTGCAGGAGATAGAACAAAGCATCCTGATGAGCACCTAATATATGTGGATGAAGTTTGTGGATTATTTAAGCTTACAGGTGTGCCCGGTGATGTTATTAAGAAGAAGGTCTTCCCTTTATCTTTGAAGGGAGATGCATTGACATGTTATAGGCTATGTGATGATACGGGATCATGGAATTACAAACGATTGAAATTGGAATTTCATCAGAAATTTTATCATATGCATCTTGTTCATCGTGATCGCAATTATATATATAATTTTTGGCCTCACGAAGGAGAAAGCATCGCTCAAGCTTGGGGGAGGCTTAAATCAATGTTATATTCATGCCCCAATCATGAGCTCTCAAGAGAAATGATTATTCAAAACTTTTATGCTCGGCTTTCTGATAACAATCGCACCATGCTCCATACTTCTTGTGATGGCTCTTTTATGATGAAGACTATTGAACTCAAATGGGATTTATTGGAAAGAATTAAACGCAACTCTGAAGATTGGGATCTCGATGAAGGTAAGGAGTCAGGTAGGACACCTAAGTTTGATTGTGTTAAATCTTTTATGGATACCGATGTTTTCCGTAAATTTAGCACTAAATATGGTCTTGACACTGAGATAGTAGCTTCCTTTTGTGAATCTTTTTCTGCTCATATTGATCTCCCTAAGGAGAAGTGGTTTAAATATCATCCTCCCATAGAAGTAGAAGTAGCTGCACCTGTTAAAGTTGAAGAAAAGACTATCACTTATAATGATCCTATTGTTCCTACTTCTTATGTTGAGAAACCACCTTTCCCTGTTAGGATAAAGGATCATGCTAAAGCTTCAACTGTGGTCCATAAAAGCAATATTAGAACTTATACACCTCCTAAGCAAATTAAAGTTGAACCTAATATTGCTATTGTTAAAGATCTCTTGTTTGATAATATTGATGGGCATGTTATTTATTTCTGTGATGAAACTGCTAGAATTGCTAAACCCTGCGCTAAAGATAAACATAGACCTGTGGTAGGCATGCATGTTATTTCTGTTAAAATAGGAGATCATTGTTATCATGGCTTATGCGATATGGGTGCAGTGCTAGTGCTATACCTCATGACTTATACAAAGAAATTATGCATGAAATTGCACCTACTGAGATAGAAGGTATTGATGTTACCATCAAACTTGCTAATAGAGATACAATACCACCCATTGGAATTGTTAGAGATGTTGAAGTCTTGTGTGGGAAAACTAAATATCCTGCTGATTTTCTTGTTCTTGGTTCCCCACAAGATAGCTTTTGTCCCACTATATTTGGTAGACCCTTCTTGAACACCGTTAATGCTAGGATCGATTGCAAAAAGGATGTTGTTACTATTGGTTTAGGTGATATGTCTCATGAGTTTAATTTCTCTAAATTTCGTAGACAACACCATGAAGAGGAATTTCATAGTAAAGATGAAATAATTGGTCTTGCTTCTATTGCCGTACCTCCTAGTGATCCTTTAGAACAATATTTGCTAGACCATGAAAATGATATGTTTATGAATGAAAGAAGGGAAATAGATGAAGTATTCTTTAAACAGGAACCCATCCCGAAACACAATTTGCCTGTTGAAATCCTAGGGGATCCTCCTCCACCCAAGGGTGATCCCGTGTTTGAGCTCAAACCGTTACCTGATACTCTTAAATATGCTTATCTTGATGAGAAAAAGACATATCCTATTACTATTAGTGCTAACCTTTAAGAGCATGAAGAAGAGAGATTATTGAAAACTCTGAAGAAGCACCGTGCTGCTATTCGATATACTCTTGATGATCTTAAGGGCATTAGTCCCACTCTATGTCAACATAAAATAAATTTGGAGAAAGATGCCAAACCAGTTCGTGATCATCAACAACGGCTGAATCCTAAGATGAAAGAAGTGGTAAGAAAAGAAATACTAAAGCTCCTTGAGGCAGGTATAATTTATCCCGTTGCTGATAGTCAGTGGGTAAATCCTGTCCATTGTGTCCCTAAGAAGGGAGGTATTACTGTCGTCCCTAACGACAAAGATGAATTGATTCCGCAAAGAATTATTACAGGTTATAGGATGGTAATTGATTTCCGCAAATTAAATAAGGCCACTAAAAAGATCATTACCCCTTACCTTTTATCGATCAAATGCTAGAAATTTTATCCAAACATACACATTTTTGCTTTCTAGATGGTTATTCTGGTTTCTCTCAGATACCTGTGTCAGCCGATGATCAATCAAAGACCACTTTTACTTGCCCTTTTGGTACTTTTGCTTATAGACGTATGCCTTTTGGTTTATTTAATGCACCTGCTACCTTTCAAATATGCATGATGGCTATATTCTCTGACTTTTGTGAAAAGATTTGTGAGGTTTTCATGGACGACTTCTCCGTCTATGGATCCTCTTTTATGATTGCTTAAGCAACCTTGACCGAGTTTTGCGAGAGATGTGAAGAAACTAATCTTGTCTTGAATTGGGAAAAGTGCCACTTTATGGTTAATGAAGGTATTGCCGTGGGGCATAAAGTTTATGAAAGAGGTATTGAGGTTGATAAAGCCAAGGTTGATGCTATTGAAAAGATGCCATGTCCCAAGGACATCAAAGGTATAAGAAGTTTCCTCGGTCATGCCGGGTTTTATAGGAGGTTCATTAAGGACTTTTCAAAAATTTCTCGGCCTCTGACTAATCTATTACAAAAAGATATACCATTTTCTTCGATGATGATTGTGTAGAAGCATTTGAAATACTTAAGAAAGCATTGATCTCTGCACCTATTGTTCAGCCACCTGATTGGAATTTACCCTTTGAAATCATGTGTGCAGTGGCGGAGCTTGACAAGAATATCTGGGGGGGGGGGCAATGACGAAGAAAAATATGACCAACAGCAACAAACAAGAACTTGGAGCCTCCAGGCAAATTTATACTTATATTGCCCATATTGCTCGCAAAATACATGTATGATTAGCAATATATACTCCATAAGCGAACTAATTGCACCAAAATATACGACTTGTCTACTTGTACCACTCAGCCTTCAAACTTCAAAGACATTCTGTGAGTCAACTAAGAACTACAAAAGGAGTGGTACTACAGATCAGCTTTTCGATCACTTATGCTCTTGAATTCCGCTAAAATGTCCTCAAACGTGTACTTCTCTGTGATTTCACGCTCTATGTGAACAACCAAGTTATTGGCAAGATTCTCATCTCCCATCTTATTACGCAGCCTTGTTTTGATTATCTTCAAAGTGGAAAATGCTAGTTCCAAGAATTTTGGTTGCATGGGGCCTAACGACAAATATGCCCTCCGCACATTATCTCTCTGATTTGGTGGGTACTGCAAAATTTGTGGTCGCAGTGCGGGCTCTCGTTCCAAGAATTACTTACCTCAGAATAGAACAGGAAGAGGAACTGAATTATTTTTTGAGGCTCTTCATCTTGATTTTCTTGTTGTTGTTCCCATTCAAGAAGCAAAGGTAAAGGTTGTGTAGCTGGAGGATCTTCAGGTGCTGTCTCTATTCTTTGTCTTTTGAAGTATGACTGAATGTTGTCGCTGCTGCCTTTAACCATGGTCACTTCGTTAGTCTAGCCTTTTGAGTCCCAACTCCAAGTCAAACAACCCGTTGTAATTTCTTGGAAGAACAAATCTGTGGTGCATTGTGCAAACAACAAGATATCTGTAATTAGATCAAATGAATAGCATACTAAATTACTAATTTCTAAATTACTAGTCAGACTCGTACATGTACAGGCGTGCTGCCCCCAATTTACTCATACAGGCAGGCAACACTACAAAAGGGGATCCAGGTTTCAAGTTGTAATTTGAGCTGGGTAGATGGTACTTACATAATCCAGTAGTAAAATTTGTATGGGGGGGGGGGGTCGGTGACGAGCCGATGGCCTGCCGGCCGGCGGACATTGACGACCACCGGCCAGTGGCGAGGAGACAAAAATGACTGTCTCAGGTGAACCCTGGTTCCCCCCTCACGACCTCCTCGGCTGCGTGGACGAGCGAGCTTCTCCTTGCCTCCTCGGCACGGCGTCGAGGCGGTGGGCGGCGTGGATGGAGGAGTGAGGCAAGCCGCCATGCCGTGGCTGGCGGCGGCGACCTAAGCGTAGTAACATGGTCAGGGGAAGGATACGCTGATGCTACCGAGCCCCGAGCAAAGCGAAAGGTGCTGGTCAACTGAGGCTGGTGTAGTCGTTCGTGTGAAGATGGGCCATATGGGCTATTACTACATAGTAAAAAAATTACGTTTGGGCTGGGGGGGCCACGACCCCCTCAGAATGCTACATAGCTCCGTCGTTGCATGTGTGATGCTAGTGATTATGTTGTAGGTGTTGTTCTAGGGCAAAGAGTTGATAAGAAATTAAATGTTATTCAATATGCTAGTAAAACTCTAGACAATGCCCAGAGAAATTATGCTACCACTGAAAAGGAATTCTTAGCAGTTGTATTTGCTTGTGGTAAGTTCAAACCTTATATTGTTGATTCTAAAGTAACTATTCACACTGATCATGCTGCTATTAAATACCTTATGGAAAAGAAAGATGCTAAACCTAGACTTATTAGATGGGTTCTCTTGTTACAAGAATTTGATTTGCATATTGGTATGTCTCCGTCGTATCTATAATTTTTGATTGTTCCATGCCAATATTATTCAACTTTCATATACTTTTTGGCAACTTTTTATACTATTTTTGGGACTAACATATTGATCTAGTGCCAGTGCAGTTCTGTCATTGCATATTTTATGTTTCATGAAACCCTATATCTAATCTGAGTCCAAGCGGGATAAAAGCAGACAGAGAATTATTTTGGAATATTTGTGATTTTTGGGAATTAAAATCAGCGAGGCGGTGCCGAGGTGGCCACAAGGGTGGGGCCCACGCCCTCCCCAAGAGGGCGCGCCCCCACCCTCGTGGGCCCCTCGTAAGGCGGTTGATGATCTAATTTTGCCGCAAGAAAGCTATTTTTTGGAAACAGATTTGGGCGAAGGTTTCAACCCAATCGGAGTTACGGATCTCCGGATATAAAAGAAACGGTGAAAGGGCGAGCGTAACGCAGTAAACAGAGAGAAGCAGAGACATATCCAATCTCGGAGGGCTCTCGCCTCCCACGCCATGGAGGCCAAGGACCAGAGGAAACCCTTCTCCCATCTAGGGAGGAGGTCAAGGAAGAAGAAGGCGAAGGGCCCCTCTCCCTTCTCTTCCGGTGGCGCGGAGCAGCTGCCGTGGCCATCATCATCATCACCGCGATCTACACCAACACCTCCATCATATTCACCAACATCTCCATCACCTTCCCCCTCTATCTACAGCGGTCCACTCTCCCGCAACCCGCTGTACCCTCTACTTGAACATGGTGCTTTATGCTTCATATTATTATCCAATGATGTGTTGCCATCCTATGATGTCTGAGTAGATTTTCTTTGTCCTATCGGTGGTTGATGAATTGCTATGATTGATTTAACTTGCTTGTGGTTATGTTGATGTCCTTTGGTGCCCATCATATGGCGCAGCGTGGATCACACCATAGGGTTAGTTGTATGTTGATAGGACTATGTATTGGAGGGCAAGAGTGATGAAGCTTCAACCTAGCATAGAAATTGATGCATATGGGATTGAAGGGGGGGCCAATATATCTTAATGCTATGGTTGGGTTTTACCTTAATGAACATTAGTAGTTGCGGATGCTTGCTAATAGTTCCAATCATAAGTGCATAGAATTCCAAGTCAGGGATGACATGCTAGTAGTGGCCTCTCCCACATAATACTTGCTATCGGTCTAGTAAAGTAGTCAATTGCTTAATGGACAATTTCGCAACTCCTACCACCACTTTTCCACACTCGCTATATGTACTGCTTCTTTACCTTAACAGCCCCTAGTTTTTATTTACGTCCTCTTTATATTCTTTCAAGCCTATCCAAAACACCTACAAAGTACTTCTAGTTTCATACTTGTTCTAGGTAAAGCAAACGTCAAGTGTGCGTAGAGTTGTATCGGTGGTCGATAGAACTTGAGGGAATATTTGTTCTACCTTTAGCTCCTCGTTGGGTTCGACACTCTTACTTATCGAAAACTGTTGTGGTCCCCTATACTTGTGGGTTATCAGGACCTTTTTCTGGCACCGTTGCCGGGGAGTTATAGCGTGGGGTGAATATTCTCGTGTGTGCTTGTTTGCTTTATCACAAAGTAATTTTATTTGCTGTTCTTAGTTGTTTTCTATCTTTAGTTATGGGTAGGAAAAGCAAAATACCAAAAAAATTAGTTGTACCTACTGAACCAATGGTTGAAGAACCACTCAAAATCTATCACACTCCTGAAGCTTTTTACTTGGATCATCTTCGATCCCTTTGTGCTCGTGCTAAAACCTCAACTAGCTTAGTTGAGGGCAAATCTTTAGATGAGCATGCTTGTTATGCGCGACACCGAATATCTGAAAAAGGGAAAATTCTATTGGGTCAAATTCATCGTTTCCAATGCTATGCTTGGAATTTATGTGAAATATATGATGTTACTTATTGTTCTGAAAACCCTAAGAAACACCTTCCATACCAATGTGAGTTTATTGATAATGGAATCCTATCTTTGTATGCTAAGGGTGTTTATAACTACTATGATATTCAACAAATTGAAGAATTTGTTGCTTTTAAGGGTGCCTATGAAATTGCTATAGTTCCTGATGTTAAACATGAAATAGTTGCTATTGCACCCACACATGATAGTCCTATTATCTTTTTGAATTCTCCCAATTACACTATATCGGAGAAGTTTGCTCTTATTAAGGATTATATTGATGGGTTGCCTTTTACCGTTGCACATGATGATTTTGATGAATATTGTCGGGGCAGGCTGATCTGGCCCACGAACACCTATGGGGCCGGCGGACCGAGCCCCTTTCGGTTCGGCGGGGAGCGGAAGTCGCACGAAGAGCAGATCGAGGCGAAGCACACGAGCAGTTTACCCAGCTTCGGAGCTCTCCGGAGAGATAATACTCCTCTTTGCATGTCTAGGTGTATTGCGTTCTTGCTCGTGAGGCGCTCAAATGCTACAAAGATGCATTTAGCTGCTAACTGCATCGAGCGTGGAGGAACTGATCGACCAACCCTTTCTACGTTGCGCATGGGCCTCCTTTTATATGCTCAAGGGGCTTCGACGGTGGCAAGCGTGGGCGGGGTACAAATGGAAAAATAGTGGTTGGTACACCTACTTATGCGATGTCTGATGTACTATACCTAACCACGGCGGCGAGGGACAAAGGCATTAAATGCCCGTCTAGTCGCCCTAACGGTGCAAGGCAAACGAGGGACCGTCGGGCGCCACCGTTCGCCACGATGGCAAACTTGTCGGCGCTGCTTGCCACCTCGCACCGGCTGGCTGCAGACCTCTCGCCACGCTGGCGCTGGAAAGGTCGAGGCGACACGTTAGTGGATCTGTTGGGCGTAAATGAGAGAGGTGATGCGCTGACAAGCGCCTTGTCAGCGGTTGTTATCTTGTCGCGCCCGAAGCTTGTCGCTCATCGGGCCTTCCCGACAAGCTCCTCTTGCCGGGGCCTTGTCTTGTAAGTGCACAGGGTGGCCTTCCGGCAAGCTCCTCTTGCGGGGCCTTGTCTCCTATGTGCCTTGGGTGGCCTTCCCGGCAAGCTCCTCTTCTTGGGGCCTTGTCTCCCTGGCTTGAATACTTTGTTCTTGAATGGCTCCAAAGGAACCACGGAGGACCTTGGCGGTCACCGGTAAGCCCTGCAGCGGAGGCTGCAACTGCCCGTGCACAAGTTCAGGATACTAGGGCACCCCTACTCTAGTACACCGATAGAGCCCGGGCCTGGGCCACACACGGTGCAGCTGTTGGGCGGGCCCAAAAGCAGGGGATGGGCTCACGCGGCCCGGGTCACACCATAACTCACCCCGGACCCACCACGCCCTCCACGAACGACACACATCGAACGTGGCGTCGTGTGGGAGATCGTGGGCGAGATCGTGGGGGTTTCTTTATTCGGAAAATCGGAACGTCCGCCCCCTCCCTCTTTATAAGCAGGGGAAACAGGGGCACGTCGCCTACCTTGCCGATTCTTGTCCCATCGAAAAACCACCGCTGCTCCCCCCTTCTTCTCAAGGCTGAAAAGAGAGCAGCGCTCCGCCCCCATCGCCGCCAGCACACTCAACGCCGTCTATTTCCTCCACCGCCTCCGCCATGGGCCCGAAAGCGGACAAGGGGAAGACCGTGAAGTCGGCCGAGGCGCTGCTGACTTCTTGGCTAACGGAAGGAGCGGGTCGTCTTCCCCCTCAGCTCGCGCGAGGGAGCCGAGGGAGAACTACTACCTCTTACAGTCGACGGAGACGCGCGCATCCAGCGCCGAAGGTACTCCCGCCGCTGCGGGAACTGGCCCCGACGGGTATCCCTTCTTCGCGCTCTTCTTCTCTGCGGGCTCTGCCCGCCCTTCTCTGAGTTCTTTTGTGACATTATGAACACCTACGGGTTCCGCCTCCTTGATTTCACCCCCAACGCCGTTCTGACCATGGCAGTTTTCGCACATCTCTGCGAAAACTTTGTCGGAGTCCACCAAAATGTAGCTCTTTTCCATCACTTCTTTTTGCCCCGAGCCGAGAGAGGAGAGCCCCTTCTTGGGAGGAATTGCTTGGGTCTCCAGGGTCGGCAAGAAGGAGGCATATCTGGAGGGAGAGCTCCGTAGCAAATGGGAGGAGTGGAGGGCAGATTGGTGCTGGATCATTGAGGAGAACCCGCAGCCTTTTACCGCCCAGCGCCAAACCCCGGTAGTACGCGGCAATGATTGGAGCAATCTGGCCCCGGAGGACGCTAGGCTGAAGATCGCAGTCACCCGAATCCTCCGCCTCAGACTTGCCGGACTCACTGTAGGCACTGTTGGCCCGGACTTTCTTCGCCAGACGCCATCCTTGCGGAGAGAAGGAGACCTGCCAGGGAATATCGAACGCATGGCAGACATCATGAGGCTGCGCCCTGGCCTCAACTTCAACTTCACTTTGTCTTGGAGCTTGGCGCAATGCTCTTAGAGCTGTTCAAGCCTGATCACGATCATCCGGAGATATTTAGGTTGCCGAGGCGTCGTTCGCTGTGCAACAACTCGTCGCTTGACCGCATCCGTGCAATGATGCGTTGTGTGACTCCCATGGAATTGTCCCCACTTGGCAAGAGCCGGCAGATGGCGTGGTGCGGTAGTTTTTGACAATCTAGTGGAAATGCCGGTCCGCCCGACGAGCGAGGGGCCTCACCCACGACACTATCGACGACGAGATGCAGCGCGCCACCAAAGTTAGAAGAGGCGGCAGACGCTGCCCTGGGCGTAGTTTGGCTTCACTGTGGAGGAGGCAGAGGCCGAGGGCGGCAAGCCTTGTCGGCGAAAGGAGTTCGTCGGCGAGGAAGAGCTTGCCGAGCACTGAAGCCGAAGTCGAGCGAGCCGCCGAGGGCGCATCCTCCCCACCTCCAAGCAGCTTGCCGCGAGCGGAGCCACCGGCTCCACCAAGAAGGCGTCTTCGCAAGGCCGGAGACGCAGCGGGGCGGCAGACGGGCCAACAGCCGCAGCACCGCGCGACGCGCTCCACCGCGGCAAGCACTGTTGCCGCGGGAGTTCCTCACGCCGCTGCGGCAACTGGGGCGGGGCCCTCGCAGGCCACCGGTCCCGCTCCCGCCAAGCGTCCAAGGGAGCCCACTCCTCCGCCTC
The DNA here is from genome assembly GCA_021605145.1 of Aegilops bicornis. NCBI lineage: Eukaryota > Viridiplantae > Streptophyta > Magnoliopsida > Poales > Poaceae > Aegilops > Aegilops bicornis. The sequence continues at coordinate 550,529,155 of CM038675.1, read as the reverse complement.
GTCGTACCGGAGGCGGGCCAGAATTCGACCTCTCCGCGCTCAGCTCCGACGAGGAAGAGGAAGAGTAAGATTCCTTGTTGTACTTGTAATTCTTTGATTTGTTGCCTTGTCTTGTATGTCGACCGCTTTACTCTGAATCCATTCCTTTCTGTGACGCTGGCCCGGAGGATGTCGAAGAGAGCCAAGACCCGGTGATTGTTGTCGAGGGCGAACCTCTGCTGACGCGGGAGGCGCGTCCGAGACAACCTTGCCGGATGAGGCAACTCTCCTTCAAAGCAGCCCAGCGCAGCCCCAGCGTAAGTATATGGTCTACTTCTTGCTGTTGGCGTGCATGGGTGCTTTTTCCTTTGCCGATATCTCGACTGTTGACTTGTGTAGGAAGCGAGCAGCCTCCTTCTGCTTCGACTACGCCGCCAAGGGTGGATTCCCCGGCAAGGGGCGTTCCCGGTAAGGGAGCCTTCTCCGGCAAGGGAGCCTTCTCCGGCAAGGGGCAGCTCTCCGGCAAGGGACGGCACCAGCGATCCCTTGGCGGCGGAGACCATGACCGCAGCCCCCGGCGCAGGTAACCTTCTTGCCTGAGTACTTCCCTTGTGTTTTTCTTCTTCTGATTTTGTCTTTGAATATTTGCTTGACTTTCTTCATCCGTCCGCCACAGAGCCAATGGAGACCGAGGTCGCCGGCGAGGAGGACGTGCGCTGCAACACCGACGAAGCCGCCGCCCGTGGAAGAAGAAGCCGGGCGCCGACGAGCCTGCCGGGCGAAGAGGCCACTGAAGCCGCCGCCGCAGAGCCGGGCGAGGGGTCCGGGCGACGTGACCGACGCACGAGGCCGCAGGAGCGCCAGGCGCTACACCGACCGCCGATCCCTCCGCCATTGCCGCAGGGCCAGTTCGAAGAGCCCAGCCCGGGCGCCTACTTGAAGGCGGCGGCGGCGTCTTCATCAAGCTCCGTGGGAGTCGAGCTCAGGCGCCCGGTCGAAGGAGAAACCTTTGATGAAGAGCTGCTTTCGCCTCATTGGCCGACGCTAGTTGACGCGCCAAGCAGCAGCAGTGGCGAGCCCGAGGAGGAGCAGCCGCGGAAGCCGCTTGTCGCTCTACCGCGCCTCGACAAGCCAAACCGGCATCCCGGAGGCGCTTTGTCGCAAGGCGGGAGCAGACATCGAGAAGCGTCGGAGGAGCTCCGGGGCCGCAACCAGGAAGCTCTCCGGTCCTTGGCGGAGGATCGGGAGCAACTTCGCCGAGGCGCAAGGCCTTCATCCTCGAGAAGGCTGCGGTGAGGAGGAACAGCTGCTTGCCGCCGAGAAGCTGTCTCACAGGGAGGGCGAGCCGGGCGCAGCGGAAGGTTAACCTGGACAGCCACGAGGAGGATCTCGCCATGCGCGAGGAAACATTTGGTGGGGCTCTCAAGGAAGCAAAGGATGCTGCCGCAGCTGCCGAGGCCGCCAAGAAGGAGCTGGAGACGAAGGTGGCGCAGTTGGAGGCCAGCCTCAAGAAGAGCGGCGAGGAGCTTGCTGCACTCAAGCACGAGCGTGAGAAGGACGCCTACACTGTTGGGGAGCTGCAGGGCCGTCTCGCCGAGAGGAGCAAGGAGCTCAGCACCGCCAGGACTCCAATGCAGACCTTGAGTTGAAGCTAACTACTTTGACTCGGGACTGGGCCAGGCGCCAAGGAGCAGGAGGTGGCCTTGAAAGAGAAGATCAAGGCCGACGAGGCTCTTGGCGAATGTTGTTGCCGCCAGAGTGCCTTGAGGGAGAATGTGGAGCCTTGGACCGAGGGTCTCGTGGATCTGCTGCAGCCATCCATAGGGAGCTGATGGAGCTGGGGATGGTGGATCTTGGATACTCCTCCGACGAGCATCTCCAACCCAGCGCCAAGCTCAGCTTGTTCTTCAAGGGCATGGTGACGGCTCTCCAGCGACTCCGGGAAGAGGTCCCAAAAGAGCTGGCCGAGGAGTCGTGCCAGATCTGCGCGGGAGCCCTCCAAAAGGTGCTGATGAAGGTGGACTTCCGCAACCCAGGCCTCAATCTCACCAACGTCCTCAAATCCCTGCCGCCGGATGCTGATGTGGAGGCGCTCAAGACCCTTGTCGCACCCATTGTGGACAGGGTGAGCAGAATCAAGAGGGTTGAGGGCGATCGCGTAGACTAGGCCGCCCGTTTTCTCTTTCTCTTGCCGCTGCTGGTCATGTCATAGGAACGATCCATTAGAGCTGCGGCAAGCTATCTTGTAATATAACTTTATTTTGGATATCAATCGCTACGTTATTTCCTTTACTTGATTCCTTCCTTTGTATGTTTTTGCCCTATGCTTTTAGGGGACTTGTCGGTAGCGGGCACCCGAGCCATGAAGTCTTGGAGACGTCGGCTTCTTGGCGGTGCCACTTCCGACAAGCAACCTTGTCGCAACTAGTCGCAGCTCACTTAAGTTGTTGAGCGGACTCGAAACAAAGTAAGGGCGCAACTAGCCACAAGTTGGTTCCTCTGCGCACAGGTTTTCCATACAAAGTTCGGTCGTTCAAGGAAGATAACTTAAAAAAAATTTAAAACTGATTGCTCAAACTTTGGCAACTTAGTTTTTCATCGTTTGCTTCCGGTAAGGCTAGACTTCCTTGAGCGACGCTTGGTCCACACCATTATCTTCTCCTTTCCCCGGCAAACCTGTGCGAGGGAACCTTCCTTTCTTTGAGAAAGAGAAAGAAGAGAAAATAAAGATATGGAGCCTTGTGGCTCGTTATCACTACCGAGGTAGGTGCTGCACAAAGTGTCGGATAACGCATGCAAATAGAAGTAAAAGCATGAAATCGACAAGGTGTGCGAAGCACGCTAAACTTCTTGATGCATCGGGTCTGCTTGGCTTTGTACAAAGGATTACATGCATCGGCGGCAAGACTTGTACAAAAGGTGGTTGCGGAACAGGTTCCGGCAACCGCGCTCTGAGTAAAACTTATGAAGATGCTCAATGTTCCAGGAGTTGCTCACGGAATGCCATCTTCGGTCTCAAAGCGGACAGCGCCAGGCCTAGTGACTCGCTTTCACCCGATAAGGGCCTTCCCACTTCAAGGCCAACTTGTTGGAATTCTTGGCGGACTGAGCAGCGAAGAACAAGGTCGCCTTCCTCGAGACTTCGGCATTGACTTTGCGGCTATGGTAGCGGCGCAAAGCTTGCTTTGGTACCGAGCAGCTCGTCTGGACTGAAGGCGATCTTCCTCAAGGAGCAGCGCGTCATCTTGTCGCAGCTGCTCTTGCTCAAGCTCATCATAAGCGAGCACTCGAGGCGATCCGTATCTGAGTTCCGTGGGGAGAACTGCCTCTGCTCCATAGACTAGAGCGAAAGGTGTCCGGCGATGGCTCGATTTGGCGTCGTCTGATCGACCAAAGAACCACCGACAGCTCCTCAATCCAGCTTTCTTCCGCACTTGTGCAGCCTGTCGAAAGTTCTGGTCTTGAGCCCGCGCAGCACTTCAAAGATTTGCCCTCTCCGCTTGACCGTTGCTTCTCGGATGAGCAGCGAAGCGAAAGCAGACCTTGGCGCCAAGATCATGGACGTCTTGCATGAAGGTGCGGCTTGTGAACTGTGCCGTTGTCGATGATGATCTGTTAGGGATTCGAAACGGCAAACAATCGACCAAGAACTTGATCGCCGATCAGGTTTGTCACCTTCCTCATCGCTTCCACTTCCGGCCACTTTGTGAACTTGTCGATTACAACGTACAAGTACTCAAAGCCCCGACAGCTCGGGGAAGGGGCCGAGGATGTCAAGCCCTAGACCAAAAATGGCCAGGATAAAGGGATCGCCCGGAGAGCTTGAGCTAGCTGGTGTATCTGTTTGGAATGGAACTGCACGCTTCACGCTTGGTTACTTGTGCGATTGCATCTGGAGGGCTGTTGGCCAAAAGAAACCTTCTTGGAGCAACTTTGCGGCAAGTGCTCTGGCGCCAATGTGGTGACCACATATGCCTCCATGTATCTCTCGCCAACAGCTTTTGTCCGTCTTCCCGATGAATACACTTCAATTTCACACCGTTGAGTCTTCTTACATACGGTGTGTTGTCGACAAACTGGTACATACCGATTGTCGGGCTACTCTTTCCGCTTCTTCTTGATCTTGGGAAGTTCTCTGTCACGAAGGAAATGGACAATCTCTGCGCCCATCTTTGGAGCTTGCGGCTCGACAACAAGGACTAAAGGCACATCTGCTGCTGCGGGAACATCATCTTCCACGGCAAGAACCTGCGGCTCATCCGGAGCTTGACGTTCCCCGGCAAGCTTGCCGGAGCAAAGCTTGTCGGGAGCGTCTGCTTCAACGGAACAAACCCTAGAGCTTGTCGGAGCAGACTGCTCCTCAGCACTGTTGGTGTTGATCTTGGGGACCTTCTTGGCGGCGGCTTCGGGAAGCTCTGCCGGAAAGTAGTCACCAGAGATCAACCTCCTCTTCTTGCTCTGTCCAGTTGGTGGTGTTACATACGGTTGAGTCAGCTTGAGCACAAAAATCCCTGGTTCCACAGGTCACTTAAGTGCGGCGCACTTTGACAGCCATCGGCAATGTCGTTACGAGCTCTCGGAATATATTCCATTTGCAGGCCGTCAAAGTGCTCTTCTAGCTTCCTCACTTCATCAACATAAGCTTCCATCAACGGACTCGATAATTCTTGTTCACTTGGCGGATAACAAGTTGTGAGTCACCCACGACAATGAGCTTCTTGATCCCAAGGTCTCTGCGATCTCGAGACCGGCAAGCAAACCTTCATACTCTGCTGTATTGTTTGTTGCTTGCTCCTTGGGAAAGTGCATCCGGACTACGTACTTGAGGTGCTCTCCGGTGGGTGCGACAAGCGACGCCCGGCACCGGGCGCCTTTGCAGCGAGAAGGCACCATCAAAGTACATCAGCCACTCTTTGCTTGTTTCCTTGACAGGGACGCTCGTTTCTGGAATTTCTTCATCCGGCGTTGGTGTCCATTCTGCTATGAACTCCGCCAATGCTCTGCTTTGGATAGTTGAAGTGCTCTCAAACTTGAGGCCAAAGCTTGACAGTTCTAGTGCCCACTCGACAATCCTGCCTGTTGCCTCTGGATTTTGCAGTATCCTCTTCAGCGGAAAGCGAGTGACAACTGTGATCTCATGTGCCTGGAAGTAATGGCGCAGCTTTCTCGAGGCCATGAGGAGGCCGAAAAGCAGTTTATGCACACCAGAGTACCTTGACCTAGCCCCTTGTAGAAGGGAACTGACAAAGTAAACTGGGCGCTGCACCATTCTTTTCTGCATCTTCTCATGTGTCTGCGCAGATCCGTCCTTGTCGGGACCAGAGCTTGCCGGTGAAGCCCCCTGCTTGTCGCTGGATGTATCTGCCATGGTTGCTAGCTCATCATCCGCCTCCCTCTCCGCTACTAACGCAGCACTAACCACTTGATTGGTTGCCGCTATATATAGCAGCAACTTCTCTTGTGGCTTAGGTGCGACAAGTGTTGGAGTGGAGGATGTGTATCTCTTCAAGTCTGCAGCGCAGCCTCCGCTTCGGGAGTCCATTGCATCGGACCTGCCTTTTTCAAAATTTTGAAAAACGGCAAGGCGCGCTCAGCAGATCTAGAGATAAACCTGCTGAGAGCAGCTACGCAACCGGCAAGTCTTCGTACATCCTTGACGCGTTTTGGTGCTTCAATCTGCTCAATGGCCTTGATCTTGTCGGGTTGGCTTCAATTCCCGGCCGAGACCACGAAGAACCCGAAGCTTGCGGAAGGGACTCGAACACGCACTTCTCGGGGTTGAGCTTGAGGTTGATCTTGCGCAGATTTGTAAAGGTTTCATCTAAATCTTGAACCAGGTCGCTTTGTCCTTGCTTTTGACCACTATGTCATCCATGTATGCTTCCACATTTACGTGCATTTGCGGCTCAAAAGCATCATGAACTACTCTTGCAAGCGTTGAACCAGCATTCTTTAACCCGAAGGGCATCCGTACAAAACAGTATGTGCCACATGGGGTGATGAATGCGGTCTTCTCCTCATCCTCTTACGCCATGAAGATCCGATGATATCCTGAATATGTATCCGAAATGAAAGCAAATCACACCCGGCCATGGAGTCAACAATCTGGTCGATCGCGGCGGCAAGGAAATGGATCTTTGGGACAAGCTTTATTGACATCGGTAAAGTCGATACAAAGCCTCCATTTCCCGTTAGCCTTGGCGTACAACTACTGGATTGGCCAACCACGAGGGATGGAGCACTCCTCCGACAAGGCTGTTGCTTCCGGTTTCTTGATTTCTTCCGCGATGAACTCTTGACGCTCCTTTGCTTGCTTCGACTTTCGCTTGACGGGCCGTGCATGAGGACAAGCGGCAAGATGGTGCTCAATTACTTTCACAGGAACACCGGGGATGTCGGGGCGGCTGCCATGCAAACACGTCGGCGTTCGCGAGAGAAAGCAACGCGCGCCTTCCTATTTAGGGTCGAGAGAGGCACTGATGGTGAAAGTACCACCAGTGCCGTCCTCCTTGGCGGACACCTTCTTGGTCTCTAGTGGAGCTGTCATCGTCTTCTTATACTTGCCGGTGGAGCTCGATGGTGCGTCCTCGACGGTAGCGCAGCACTCCGAAGAGGTGCGCTTGCCGGAGTGGGCATCAGAGCTCTTGCCGGACTTGGTCTTCTTCTTTCCTCCGGGAGCTTCAGCGGCAAGTGGCTTGCAATCTGTCGCGGCCGCTGCTTCCCGGTAGATCTTGTCGACGCAGATAAGAGCATTCTTCTTGTCGCCAGGGACAGAGATGACACTTATCGGGCCCGGCATCTTCAGGAGGTTGTAGGCATAGTGAGAGGCCGCCATGAATTTGGCGAGTCTTTGGGCGGCCAAGTATTCCATTGTAAGGCAATGGAAAGTCGGCAACATCAAAGGTGACCCTCTCGATCCACGAAGTTCAACTTCACGCCAAATGTCACCGCAAGAACGTGATCTTTCCCTTCGCTTGCTCCTTCCCGGATTGATTCCTTGAAAAGTGCGGTCTCTTCGAGCTCGCCATCGGGGATCTGGAGTTTCGGAGCACCGCGGAGGAGATCAGATTCAAGCCCGGCCCGCCGTTAACTAACATCTTGGTGACCTTGAGGTTGCGGATAGTTGGTGAAACCAACATCGGCAAGCACCCGACCGTTACACGATCAGGGTGGTCCTCAATATCAAAGATGATAGGCGTGCTGGACCATTTCAGAGGCCTGCGTGACTCGATGGATGGTTCTGCTGCATTGACTTCCCGCATTCAGTGCTTGAGTTGGCGGTGTGAAGTATGCAGAGAAGCACCGCCGTCAACGCACAGGACCTCTGTGGCTTTCTGGAACTCCTGCTCATCGGCCTCGTCATCATCCATGTCCTCGTCGTCGTCGTCGTCGTCCTTGTCGCGGCCGCGGGGAGGCCTATCTCCTTGCCGCTGCTTGGCCTTGCCGCGGCGTCCTCCCCGGCCGGGGCGTTTCTTGCTGGGTCCTCCTGCACCCTCCTGGGCCTTCTCCTTGTCGCGTCGTTCGTATTCAGCCTTCTGCTGCTCGACAAGCTGCTCGACCTTCTTGCAGCTCTGGAGGTCATGACCCTTGGTGCGGTGGATCTTGCAAGATCGCTTACGGAGCCGTCCCGCTTGTCGGCGGCCGCCACAGATCGGCAGTTGGTGCGGCGGCAACCTCCTTGCCGGAGCTACCAGCCTTGGCTTTCTTGTCGCCACCTCCATTGCCGGACTGCTCAACAACTAGCATATCTCTGCCTTTCTTTTTCCTGTTGCCCCGCCACCGGCTCTTCTTTGCCGGGGTGGTCTCTTCACTATCAGATCCTCCTGCTTCGGTATTCTCTCCGGGGAGTCTCCTCCCTTCCTCAGCACGTGCACACTTGTCGGCCAGGGCGTATAGCTCACTGACGTCTCTGATTTTGCACATCGCCATCTCCTCCCGCATCCTGCGGTTTCGCACGTTCTGATGGAACGCGCTGATTACCGCGGCAGGGTGGACGTCTGGGATGTTGTGTTGTACACGGCTGAATCTTTGAATATACTTGCGCAGGGGCTCTCCTTCCTTACAGGCGGCAGATGAAGGTCGCTTTCTTGGCCATGAGGCTTGTGGCCGCCCGTAAAGGCGCCGACAAACTGATGGCATAGATCTGCCCAAGAAGATATGGAGTTGTCCGGCAAGTGCATTAGCGAGACTCGACGTTGGGCTTGAGCACCGGTGAAGTAGTTGGCAAGGATCTTGTCGTCTCGCCCGGCAGCCTACACCGCGATGGTGTAGATGCTGAGGAACTCCGACGGATGCGTCTTGCCGTCGTACTTCTCCGGTACGTCTGGCTTGAAGTTTTTCTTGCTGGGCCACTGGACTTGCCGCAGCTCACGAGTGAACACAGGGCAACCTACCGCGTACGGCAAGTCGCCTGGTTCCTCTGGCGCGTGCATGTCGACAGAGGGCCCGGCGCGCTTGTCGGATTGACGTCGCGCTTCGTCGGCGGCGGCGCGAAGTTCGGCGTCCTCTTGCATCGTTCGTGAAGAACTTGGCGCCGATCGCGATGAGCTCGTGGATCTGAAGACGCATGGAGTCGCTGTCGAGGTGGATCCGGCGGTCGGCGATCTTGGCCTTCGGGCGGAGAGTGCATGGTGGTTGCACCCCACGGTCTCGCCGCCACCGGCTCGTGTTTAGCGATCTTGCCGGCGGCGAATGCACTTTCGGTTGCCGCGAACGCCGCCGTTAAGCGGCCGATGAGACTCTGAATGGTGGCCCTCCACTCATCGACCTTCTCGGCCATTGGAGGGTAATCCAGGAGCAACTGTGCTCTCACCAAAGCTTCTGCTGGAGTAGTGGGTGGCAGTGGCGAACGGCGCGAGGAGCGGGATATGCTCGGACTTCTAACTACGTTAGAAGGAGCAGTATCCCGTCCGGGCGACCGTGCCTCGCTTCTTGGCCGCATGTTGGCGTGCATGCTGGTCTTGAGCATCCCGAGATCCTCCGGCTCGATCTCGTTCCAACGAGCGTATGGCATTGTGAATGCCATGACGCTGTCGATCCCGCGCCTCTGAGGCAGGCGCGGTGCATGTACGGACGCCGAGGTTCACGCAGCCTTGTCCTTGGACTTGGCAGCACCGTGAGCTCCCGTCACCGTCCATTCTTCGCTGGCGTCTACCCCACCACTGTTTGCTCCGGTGGTGAGTGGGTTTGACGCGACGGGGCTTGCGCCAAGCCTTCTTCTTCGGTGGCATGTTGACGAAGATGATGAAGATCTAGCTTCAGCGTGGACGCGGATCAGGTTCACACAACCTCGACGCCCCTACCGCACGCCAAAGATGTCGGGCAGGCTGATCTCGCCCACGAACACCTATGGGGCGGTGGATCGAGCCCCTTTGCTCAAGGGGAGCGGAAGTCGCACGAAGAGCAGATCGAGGCGAAGCACACGAGCAGTTTACCCAGCTTCGGAGCTCTCCGGAGAGATAATACTCCTACTGCTGCATGTCTAGGTGTATTGCGTTCTTTCTCAGGAGCGCTCAAATGCTACAGTACAGACGAGCTGCTAACGAGACTGAGCGTGGAGGGAACTGATCGACCAACCCTTTCTACGTTGCGCATGGGCCTCCTTGTATATGCTCAAGGGGCTCCGACAGGTGGCAACGTAGACGGAGGTACAAATGGAAAAATAGTGGTTGGTACACCTACTTGTACAAAGGTACGATGTACTATACCTAACCCCGACGGGGGACAAAGGCATTAAATGCCCGTCTAGTCGCCCTAACGGTGCAAACGAGGGACCGTCAGGGCGCCACCGTTCGCCACGATGGCAAACTTGTCAAGACCTTGCTTGCCACCTCGCACCGGGCTGGCTGCACCTCTTCGCCACCTTGGCGCTACCGGAAAGGTCGAGGCGACATGTTAGTGGATGCCTGGAGGCGAGGTACAGAGAGGTGGTGCAGCAAGCGCCTTTGCCGCGATTGTTATCTTGTCGCGCCCGAAGCTTGTCGCTCACGGGCCTTCCCGGCAAGCTCCTCTTGCCGGGCCTTGTCTTGTAAGTGCACAGGGTGGCCTTCCGGCAAGCTCCTCTTGCGGGGCCTTGTCTCCTATGTGCCTTGGGTGGCCTTCCCGGCAAGCTCCTCTTGTCGGGGCCTTGTCTCCCTGGCTTGAATACTTTGTTCTTGAATGGCTCCAAAGGAACCACGGAGGGCCTTGGCGGTCACCCGGTAAGCCCTACCGCGGAGGGCTGCAACTGCCCGTGCACAAGTTCGGGATACTAGGGCACCCCTACTCTAGTACACCGACAAATATAATATGCATGTGCTTGCTGCTCCTACTTGCAATTATTATGAGAGAGAAACTATATCTCCACCTCTCTATGTTTCCAATACGATAAAATTGCAAGAAGCTACCTATACTATGCATTGGCCTTTACTATGTGTGCATGAATTGTTCTTTTATGACATGTCGATGCATAGGAAGAGAGTTAGACTTCGTCATTGCTTGATATATGTTGCTTTGTGCTCACTACTAAATGCTAAATCATTGTTAATTAAAATTGGCTTTGATATACCTTGGGATCCGAGTGGATTCGCTAATTGAGCACTATATGCCTAGCCTAATGGCTTTAAAGAAAGCGCTGGCAGGGAGACAACCCGGAAGTTTTATAGAGTCATTTATTTCTGTTGAGTGCTTTCATATAGTTTAAAAACAACGAAAATAAAGAGGGGAACCTAGAACTTTTCAAAAAGGAAAGTGAAAGTGAGAAAGACAAGCATTGTTGAAGTGGGAGAGCTCCTTGAACTTTGTTCATGCTCACGGCAACTTTGTGAATCTTGATTATAGAAACTTTTCAACAAAAATAATTATCCCCTTGTAAAATTCCATTGTATTATAAAAATAATGTGCCAAGGTTTGCCTTTAGAAGTTTACAATACTTGTTGGTTTGTACGGTGCAGGACAGAAACTTTGGCTGTAGTGCGCGAATTTTAGTTTTTTACTGGAACGTCAAATGGTTCGGATTCTTTCTGCAATGTCTTTATATACAAATTGTTTATTTTTCCTAATTTTTGTAGAATTTTTCAAGTATCAGAAGTATGGTGAATGTTCAGATTATTACAGAATGTTCTGTTTTAGACAGATTCTGTTTTTGATGCATAGTTTGCTTGTTTTGATGAAACTATTGATTTATATTAGTGGATTAAGCCATGAAAAAGTTATACTACGGTAGACACAATGCAAAAACAAAATATGAATTGGTTTTCAACAGTACTTAGAGTAGTGATTTGCTTTATTATACTAACGGATCTTACCGAGTTTTCTGTTGAAGTTTTGTGTGGATGAAGTGTTCGATGATCGAGAAGGTCTCGATGTGAGAAGAAGGAAGAGAGGCAAGAGCTCAAGATTGGGGATGCCCGAGGCACCCCAAGTAAATATTCAAGGAGACTCAAGCGTCTAAGCTTGGGGATTCCCCGGAAGGCGTCCCCTCTTTCTTCAACAAGTATCGATATGTTTTCGGATTCGTTTCGTTCATGCGGTATGTGCAATCTTGGAGCATCTTTTGCATTTAGTTTTCATTTTTATTTTATGCACCATGCTGGTATGAGATGGTCCTTGGTTTATTTATAGAATGCTCTCTGCACTTCACTTATATCTTTTGAGTATGGCTTTATAGAATGCTTCATGTGCTTCACTTATATCATTTGAAGTTTGGATTGCCTGTTTCTCTTTGCATAGACAACCGCCATTTGTAGAATGCTCTTTTGCTTCACTTATATTTGTTAGAGCATGGGCATATATTTTGTAGAAAGAATTAAACTCTCTTGCTTCACTTATATCTATTTAGAGAGATGACAGGAACTGGTCATTCACATGGTTAGTCATAAAATCCTACATAAAACTTGTAGATCACTGAATATGATATGTTTCATTCCTTGCAATAGTTTTGCGATATAAAGATGGTGATATTAGAGTCATACTAGTGGGTAGTTGTGGATTGTAGAAATACTTGTGTTGAAGTTTGTGATTCTCGTAGCATGCATTATGGTGAACCGTTATGTGATGAAGTCGGAGCATGATTTATTTATTGATTGTCTTCCTTATGAGTGGCGGTCGGGGAAGAGCGATGGTCTTTTCCTACCAATCTATCCCCCTAGGAGCATCTTGGCGTGAGTACTTTGTTTCGATAACTAAAAGATTTTTGCAATAAGTATGTGAGTTCTTTATGACTAATGTTGAGTCCATGGATTATACGCATTCTCACCCTTCCACCATTGCTAGCCTCTCTAGTACCGCGCAACTTTCGCCGGTACCATAAACCCACCATATACCTTCCTCAAAAAAGAGCCACCATACCTACCTATCATGGCATTTCCATAGCCATTCCGAGATATATTGCCATGTAACTTTCATCATCATCATATACATGACTTGAGCATCATTGTCATATTGCTTTGCATGATCGTAAGATAGCTAGCATGATGTTTTCATGGCTTGTCCGTTTTTGGATGTCATTGCTACGCTAGAACATTGCACATCCCGGTACACCGCCAGAGGCATTCATATAGAGTCATATCTTTGTTCTAGATATCGAGTTGTAATATTGAGTTGTAAGTAAATAAAAGTGTGATGATCATCATTATTAGAGCATTGCCCGTGAGGAAAGGATGATGGAGACTATGATTCCCCACAAGTCGGGATGAGACTCGGACTTTATGAAAAATAAAAGAGGCCAAAGAAGCCCAAATAAAAAAAGAGGCCAAAGAAGCCCACCAAAAAATAAAAAAATAAAAAAATGAGAGAAAAAGAGAGACGCCGCAATGTTACTATCCTTTTACCACACTTGTGCTTCAGAGTAGCACCATGATCCTTCATATAGAGAGTCTCTTGAGTTATCACTTTCATATACTAGTGGGAATTTTCATTATAGAACTTGGCTTGTATATTCCGATGATGGGCTTCCTGAAATGCCGGAGGTCTTCATGAGCAAGCAAGTTGGATGCACACCCACTTAGTTTCCAGTTTGAGCTTTCATACACTTATAGCTCTTAGTGCATCCGTTGCATGGCAATCCCTACTCACTCAAATTGATATCTATTAATGGGCATCTCCATAGCCCGTTGATACGCCTAGTTGATGTGAGACTTTCTCCTTTTTTGTCTTCTCCAAACAACCCCCATCATCATATTCTATTCCACCTATAGTGCTATGTCCATGGCTCACGCTCATGTATTGCGTGAAAGTTGAAAAGGTTTGAGAAACGTCAAAAGTATGAAACAATTGCTTGGCTTGTCATCGGGGTTGTGCATGATGTGAATATTTTGTGTGGTGAAGATGGAGCATAGCCAGACTATATCATTTTTTAGGGATGAGCTTTCTTTGGGTATGTTATTTCAATAAGACATAATTGCTTGGTTGGTATGCTTGAAGTATTATTGTTTTTATGTCAAAGGATAGACTATTGCCTTGAATCACTCGTGTCTTAATATTCATGCCATGATTAGACATATGATCAAGATTATGCTAGGTAGAATTCCACATCAAAAATTATCTTTTGTATCATTTACCTACTCAAGGACGAGCAGGAATTAAGCTTGGGGATGCTGATACGTCTCCGTCGTATCTATAATTTTTTATTTTTCCATGCCAATATTATTCAACTTTCATATACTTTTTGGCAACTTTTTATACTATTTTTGGGACTAACATATTGACCCAGTGCCCAGTGCCAGTTCCTGTCTGTTGCATGTTTTATGTTTCGCAGATACCCCATATCAAACGGAGTCCAAACGGGATAAAAACGGACAGAGAATTATTTTGGAATATCTATGATTTGTGGGAATTAAAATCAACACGAGACGGTGCCCGAGGTGGCCACGAGGGTGGGGCCCACACCCTCCCCAGGAGGACGCGCCCCCACCCTCGTGGGCCCCTCGTAAGGCGGTTGATGCTCTACTTTTGCCGCAAGAAAGCTAATTTTTGGAGGAAAAAATCTGGGCGAAGGTTTCAACCCAATCGGAGTTACGGATCTCCGGATATAAAAGAAGCGGTGAAAGGGCAGCAGAATAGAACGCAGAAACAGAGAGAAACAGAGAGACAGATCCAATCTCGGAGGGGCTATCACCCCTCCCACGCCATGGAGGCCAAGGACCAGAGAGGAAACCCTTCTCCCATCTAGGGAGGAGGTCAAGGAAGAAGAAGACGAAGGGGCTCTCTCTCCCCTTCTCTTCCGGTGGCGCCGGAACGCTGCCGTGGCCATCATCATCATCACCACGATCTACACCAACACCTCCGTCATCTTCACCAACATATCCATCACCTTCCCCCTCTATCTATAGTGGTCCACTCTCCCGCAACCCGATGTACCCTCTACTTGAACATGGTGCTTTATGCTTCATATTATTATCCAATGATGTGTTGCCATCCTATGATGTCTGAGTAGATTTTCTTTGTCCTATCGATGGTTGATGAATTGCTATGATTGATTTAATTTGCTTGTGGTTATGTTGCTGTCCTTTGGTGCCCATCATATGAGCGTGCGCGTGGATCACACCATAGGGTTAGTTGTATGTTGATAGGACTATGTATTGGAGGGCAAGAGTGACAGAAGTTTCAACCTAGCATAGAAATTGATGCATACGGGATTGAAGGGGGACCAATATATATTAATGCTATGGTTGGGTTTTACCTTAATGTTGGGGATATAACTATTCGTGTAAGCCGCCCAGGAGGGGCCGGGTTACACGAAGAAGACTCGCCAGATCGAGCCTGTAATCAAGTGTGAAGATGGCGGTTCAATAAAGTGCTTAAGGCCTGAGCGACTTAAGGCCCGTTGTAGTAAACCGCCACAATGGCATGACTTGTATCATAAGGAATATTTAACTAGTCACCGAGCGGACCTTTGTTTATAAGCGGTCGGGACTACGTAAGCCGCAGGCGTCAACCCGTGTATATAAGGGGACGACCTGCTGGCGGCTTAGGGGAAAGAAACAACTCATCGAGAGCCGGGCATAGCGTATCTCGCTCCCCGGTCATCGAAACATCAAGCAATACCAACCCCAACTAGACGTAGGCATTCCTTCACCGCAGGGGGCCGAACTAGTATAAACCTCTCGTGTCCTTTTCCCGATTAACCCCTTTAAGCTTCCTAGTTGCGATGGCTCCATGACTAAGTCCTTGCAAGAGGACATCTGCCGTGACAATTCCACGACAGTTGGCGCCCACCATGGGGCCGCCAAGACGGTGGATTTGAGTTATTGAAGGGCAGCTTGAAGGGCTCAACGGATCTGTGATGGGCCGGATGACCAAGAGTCATCGCGGCAAGATCTACATCGACAACGAAGGCTGGGCCCCCGACGCCGACTCGATTGAGTACGGGTACCGGGTCCCCTTTGGCGGAATCCACGTTTTCATCGGCTGAATCGGTGAGCCAAGCCCTGAGCCGGACAACTACACCGACCTCGTCGAGACGGCTCAGCGTGCGAGACCCGCCCGAGCTCAACCTGTCATGAAGCGTGCCTTCATGGGCTGCGTCCACGGAGAAGAACTTCCTGAAGGATCTAAAGATGGTGGTGAGACGGCCGTCCCCTCGGATGATGATTCGTTCGCCGGTTCAACAGATTCTTTATATCAAGTCCAAGAGGGTATGCTTGGGGGCTGTTCGGACGGCTCTAGCACTCCGGACTTCAATGAGCCGCCAAGCTGGGGGGGTCTTCATGGCTGGTACTCAACCTGGTCAAAACTCGCCGGCTGCAACAGCAATAACGTCCGGGTCGAGGGAGCGGAGGCGAGGAGGCCTGGCGCTCGCCGGCTCAGTCTGTTGGATCTTATGGATAAGCTAACGGCTCATTAACCGCCACGGTTATTCCTGCAAATCAAGATGAGCATAACGCGGAGGTGGCGAAGGTGCATGAGGAGATAGCCCGGGCCAAGGAGGCCTTGGCAGCTGAGGACACCAGGTTAGCTATAGAGCGGGCGGCTTTGGACACGCGGGCGCAACAACTCCAGTCGGAGGCTTTCCAGCTTAATATGAGCCTGAACGCATCCAATGAAGTGATGAGGAGGAGACATCAGAAAACCCAATCCCGGTTGCCTCCGGTTTATGACCCTCGGAACCTTTTCGCGACACCCGGTTCCGGCCCTAGCAACCCGCCCGGAGCAAATCAGTTCACACCAGCCGGCGCGGGGGGTCGGCTCAGCTTCAAGAGATGGCACCTCCGCATGGTAGTATGGCCCCGCCCTGTTATGTACCAATACCACCGGGTCACTTCTCCAACCCCATGGAGGACTTGATAGCAGCATCGGCGCGTTTGGCGGCTCTCCCAGTGGATGGTGATGATCCGACAGCGGTGGAGACCCTAGGGATCTTATTCAGACGGCCCTGGCGCAACAAGAGACCTATTCTTACAGTCGAAACAGGATTCATTCAACTCCTCCGCCTTGGCTAGCACCGCCTCGTCAAAACCGGAGTCCGAAATTCTGGCAGGCACATGGAGTCGAAGCTTTGTCAAGCAATGCCCAAGATCATAACCGGTCGGGTGGCTATAACCGGTGCAAGACAGAATACGTCCGAGGAGAGCGGCTGCGGCTCAGCTAAGCGGCTCGTGACATATCAAGACCTCCGAGAGTATGCGACGACTTCTGTTGGAGCGGGAGTGGCTACCAGAACCGGCGGTGTTCCTTGTTTGGTGTCGGCTCTGCGGGATGTACGTCTACCCAAGGACTTCAAGGGACCTCGAAAGGTGCCAAATTACACGGCTGACTTACAACCCGGAGCATGGATCGAAAGTTACGAGATGGCCATGGAGCTACTGGAGGTCAGCGACGCAGCAATGGCTAAATACTTCACCATGATATTAGACGGAACAACCCGGTCTTGGTTAAAGGGTTTGCCACCCAATTCCATTAGTTCACGGGCAGAGCTAAAGGCCCGGTTTATCCAGAACTTCAAGGACACTTGCAAGAAATCTATGTCAATTGTGGACTTGACCAATTGTAAGCAGGAGGAGGGTGAATCCACAACTCATTGGGTGCGTCGGGTCAAGGAAATAATACATTCGTCCGATAAGATGGATGTCGGCTCTGCAGTCCTCATGTTGGAGAAGAATTGCCGCTTTTGAGTCACCGAGGCAGAATCGGGGCGCCTTAAGCGTGATTGCAACGATATGGAGTGCGCTGATGGCGGCTTTAGTCAATTATGCCGATTACGATAGTACTAAGGATCCCGCGTTCGATGAGGAAAAGACAGGAAGGGAAAGAAGAACGGCAATGGAAAGGGTTGACAGCATAACCCGGTAAATCAAGGAGGCAACAAGCGTAAGGCGGAGGGTAACCCAGAGTTTGTGGCCAATGCCAATGCACAGGTAACAATCGAGACGTAAGGAAAACCGTCCCCTCGACCGCGGGTCGGGTCCATCTCTTGAGCAGCTTCTCAATGAGCCTTGTCCGAGACACGGTACTCGAGAACGACCCGCCACCCACTTATGGAAAGATTAACGCGATCATGAAGGCTTTCAAGAATTCCAACATGTTTGATGGCAATCATGGATCGGCGGCGGTTCAGAGCCGACGGCTTTCATGGCCCGGCGGCGGTTCAAGTTCCGGCTTTCGGGGAAGTCAAGGCGGCTACAATCAATGATAGCTGGTCAAGGGGACAGAAGCGGACGGTCAGTTATCAAAGCCACCAAGCGGTGAGCGGTGGGCGATACCATGTGTTTACCACTAATTTGTGCAACGTGACCAAAAGGTTCATAAGAGGGCCGTGAATTCTGTTGAGCCGGTGGTTCCGCGTTATTTGAGGTGGTCAGAGCAGCCCATTATATGGAGCAGGGAAGATCACCCCCTCCGGGTTGATAATCCGGGTCAGTTGGCCTTGGTGGTAGCACCTCAGGTTGGTGGATATAAATTCCTAAGGTACTCATGGACGGAGGAAGCAGCATCAATATTTTCTATTATGAGACCTTTCGCGCATGGGGTTGGTCGATAAGGACTTGAGGGCGTCCAACAACATCTTTCATGGAGTGGTGCACGGTAAGTCGGCGTACCAGTTGGCAAGATTGAGCTGGAAGTGGCCTTTGGAGATGAATATTATCCCGAGAAATTGACGTTTGAGGTAGTCAAAATCGAGCCCGTATCATGCTCTGTTTGGACGGCCGGCTTATGCCAAGTTCATGGCGCGACCGTGTTATGTTTATCTGCAGCTCAAGATGCCGGGTCACAAGGGTACCATCACTGTGCATGGGAGTCGAAAAGTAGCCTTGGAATGTGAGGAAGGCAATGCGGCTTATGCTGAGTCTGTTTGTGCAGCTGAGGAGCTGAAGTTTTATCAGAATAATGTTGACCCGGCAGATATGACTTCTTTAAAGAAGCCGACTACAGAGCATGACCCGACATTGAAGTTTAAATCGGCGCTGAAACAAAGCTTGTTGACTTCACTCCAGCGACTTTTCCAAGCGATTCGACATCGGTGCCAACTTGGATCCTAAATAGGAAAGCGCGCTCATCGAGTTCATCCGTGAGAACCGGGACATCTTTGCATGGAAACCTTCTGACATGCTGGGTGTTCCGAGGGAACTCACTGAGCACACTCTTAATATTGATCCAAAGTATAAGCCGGTCAAGCAATTTCTTCGACGGTTCAACGAGGAAAGACGGAAAGCTATTGGGGAAGAGGTCGCTCGGCTCTTAGCGGCTGGGTTCATTGTGGAAGTCTTTCACCCGGAGTGGTTGGCTAACCCGGTGCTGGTACTCAAGAAGAATGGCACTTGGCGGATGTGTGTGGATTACACGGACTTAAATAAGGCTTGTCCGACTGATCCTTGCCTCCCCGTATTGATCAAATCATCGATGCTACGGCGGGTTGCGGCGTTTGAGTTTTTGGATGCTTACTCGCTATCATCGATCAAAATGGCGATTAAGGACCAGGAGAAGACGGCTTTCATCACTCCGTTTGGAGCCTTACGCTATGTATCTATGCCATTTGGGCTCAAGAGTGCCCAGGCGACTTATCAAAGATGTGTACAAAATTGTCTCCACAGTCAAATTGGGCGCAATGTTCATGCTTATGTGGATGACATCGTGGTGAAGTCCAGGGAGAAGAAAACCTTGATATCTGATTTAAAGGAGACATTTGATAATCTCCAGGTTTATAAGATGATGCTTAACCCGGACAAGTGTGTGTTTGGTGTACCTGCAGGTAAGGTTCTGGGTTTCCTGGTTTCAAACAGAGGCATTGAAGCTAACCCGGAGAAGATCAAGGCGATCACCTCCTTGGCCAAACCGGCGTGCATCAACGATGTTCAACGACTGGCGGGTCGTGTTGCCGCTCTAAGCCGTTTCATAAGCCGGTTAGGTGAGAAGGCCCTGCCGCTATATCAGATGATGAAGAAAACGGATGCTTTAAATGCTCGAGTAACTGGCCGACGCTGCCTTTTGAGGATTTAAAGAGACAGTTATGCGAGCCGCCGGTCCTGCGGCTCCCATTGATAGAGAGACGTTACTGTTATATGTGGCTGCTAACGCCCGCGCCGTCAGTGTTGCCATTGTGGTGGAGCATAAGGAGGCTGGCAAGGAGCATCCGGTTGAACGGCCGGTTTACTACATCAGTGAGGTGCTCATTGAGTCCAAGCAAAGGTATCCACATTGTGTAAACTTGTTTATGGGGTGTTTATGGCAAGCCGGAAGCTGAAGCGGTATTTCCAAGGTCATCCTATAACTGTGGTAAGTTCTGCCCCCTTGGGAGACATCATCCAGAACAGGAAAGCCACAGGGTGAGTCGCCAAGTGGGCCATTGAGCTTGGGCCTCATGGTTTGAAGTACATGCCACGTCTGACTATTAAGTTTCAAGCCTGGGTTGACTTTATCAATGATTGGACAGAATTACAGGCACCTGAGGAGAAGTCAGATAACACATATTGGACTATTCACTTTGATGGGTCCAGGCAGTTGGAGGGCTCAGGGGCTAGAGTCATTTTAACTTCCCCCCGAGGTGAAAATTTTTGTTATGTGCTCCGGCTTATGTTTCCCTGTACTAACAATGCAGCTGAGTACGAGGCTTTACTCCATGGTCTCCGGATGGCTAAAGAGATGAATTTGAGCCGGGTAAGGTGCTTAGGCGACTCAGACCTCGTTGCTCAACAGGTGTAAGGCAAGTGGGACTCCAAGGATCCCCTGATGGCGGCTTATCATCGTGAAGTTGATGCGGTGGCTGGACACTTCAAGGGTTATCAAGTGGAGCACATTGATCGGAGGAAGAATGAGGCTGCTGATGCTTTGAGCCGGCTGGGGTCTCAGCGTAAGCCGGTGCCGCCTAATACCTTTCTTGATGTTTTGCATAACCCTTATGTCAAAGTGCCTACAGAGGAAGAGCTAGCAGTACCAGACCGGGAGGCACAGCTAGTGGGAGCTCTCCACGTTATCCCAGATTGGACAGTCCCATATTTGGCCTATATGACTCGGGGAGAGTTACCTGAGGACGAGACCTTGGCAAGACAAATCAGCAGGCGGTCCAAATCTATGACAATTGTTCATGGCGAATTACATCACCGCAGCGTTACTGGGGCGTTTCAACGTTGTGTGTCGCCTGCGGAGGGTCAGGAGATACTTCGTGAGATCCATGAAGGAGATTGTGGTCATCATGCCGGCTCAAAATCTCTGGTGGTCAAGGCTTTCCGTCATGGTTTCTATTGGTGACGGCTCATGCCGATGCGGAGGATCTGGTCGTGAGATGTGACGGATGTCAAAAATTCTCACGACGAGCTCATGTGCCGGCAAATTGAGGATGATTCCAATTACTTGGCCGTTTGCAGTCTGGGGGCTTGACATGGTTGGACCTTTCAAAAGGTCTAAGGATAAGAAGACACACCTTTTGGTGGCAGTGGACAAATTCACCAAGTGGGTTTAGGCAGAGCCGGTCAGTAAGTGTGATGCAGCCACGGCGGTTCAGTTCATGAAAAAGGTGATTTTTCGTTTTGGCTTTCCACACAGCATCATAACTGATAATGGTACTAATCTCTCCAAGGGTGCCATGGAAGAGTTACATCAACGAGAACATATCCGGCTTGATGTTTGGCTGTTGCTCATCCTCAATCTAATGGTCAAGCGGAGAGAGCTAATCAAGAGATCTTGAAGGGTATCAAACCCGGCTCTTGGTCCCCTTACAGTGAACTCCGTGTTGTTGGGTGGAGGAGCTACCCTACGTGCTATGGAGTATCAACACAACGCCTAACAGATCTACAGGTTATACACCTTTCTTCATGGTGTATGCGGGCAGGCAGTTATGCCAAGTGACATCCGACACGACTCACCCCGAGTGGCGGCTTATGTTGAGGCTGATAATGAAAAGGCTCGTCAGGATGCACTTGACTTGTTGGATGAGGAGCGAGACTTGGCAATAGCCCGCTCGGTGATTTACCAGCAAGACACATGCCGCTATCACGGCCGGGTTAGAAGCGAGCCTTTCGGGAAGGCGACTTAGTGCTCCGGCTCATCCAGGATCGATCTGCTATGCACAAGCTATCCCTCCTTGGGAAGGACCCTTTGTGGTCGACAAAAATCTGAACAACGGGTCATACTACCTTATCGATGTTCGGGAGCACAAAGACTCACGTAAATCGGAGGAAGAGACCCGGACCGTGGAACATAGCTCATCTTGACCTTACTATACTTGAGCCACCGGCTCTCGGGATATATATATTTTTTTCCTTTTTAGCAATGTATATATTATATAAAGCAATAAAGCGGGACCTCTTTTCTTTCCACCTTCAAAGGTTTATATATCTTTTTTACCAGGTGGTGGAAACAACCAACAGGGAGCGGATCATATCTGAATCCAGCTTTCCCTTTGGTCCGACTTATGATCATATCTGAATCTAGCCATAGTCACTTGGGGGCTTCCTGTTCAAACATAGGTCGTATTCGAACCAAAGAGAACATAGCTGTCGATACCCAATTGATCGGCATACTGCCAAACCCACTTGGGGGCTTCTTGATCATATTTGAATCATAGCTTACCCCCTTTGGGTCTGACATGGGTCGTATTTGAATCAGCGTCATTAAACAACTCTCATGGTCACTTGGGGGCTTCCTGTTCAAACATAGGTCGTATTCGAACCAAAGAGAACATAGCTCCCGATACCCACTTGATCGGCATCGCCAAAGCCACTGGGGGCTATATGATCGTATTCGAATCTTAGCTTAACCCCTTTGGAACGGTTCACTGATCGTATTCGAATCAGAGGCCTTTGAAATTAGGTTTGCTATTCATTATACTCTGTAAGTATAAATGTTGTTAAGGGCCAGGTAAACATTATATGTGCCAACTGCCAGGATTTAAATTAACTCTCTGATTTGGGTCACATAAGCCAGCGAGTATATACCAAATAAGATCGCAGGTATGCTATTGTGATCATAATCATAAACCGGCTTTTATATGATGTTTTGGTTCATACTCCGACTTATCAATACTTTATGTGACCCTGGATGCGGTAAGTCGCCAAGGGAATTCTATTTTGTTTTATACACAGGATAAAGCAAGAAGAATTTTGATATCAAGGACAGATCAACATAAGCTGGAAGCATATAACGATGGCAGCTTACGAAAGTATTAAGTGCCATAAACATGCGCGAAGGCATGACAAAATTAAGAGGATTTTTCGACCCTATTACAAGACTCCCCGGGTCTGAATAATGAAGCAGTGTTTTTTTGCAAGTTCATAACGCCTGCCGGTTCACTCCTTTGGTGGGCTTGATGGTTCCGGGTTATCCTTCTCCGCCTCCCCGTTGGTTGCTTTGTCCTGGAAGGTTGATGAGTCCCAGTCAATGCCACTGAAGGCTTCAAACTCAGCTTCATCATCTATTAAACCGGCTGGGTCCACTTCAGGGGCAAAAGTATGCTTATGAGTTGGAGGGATCAGGCTGATTTGATCATATGGAGTGTTTGGAATTCTCCGGTTCTGCTGTCATAGCCGGAGAGTATTTGGAGAGGTCGATGCTCGTTCCCAATAAGGGTAGCCACGGGACGTATGACTTTGACGCAGGCGGTGAAATCATGATCATCAAATACGGTACCATCCTCCTTCAGACTCGGGTGTCCAAGAGCAAGGTCGGACGGGTCTAGTTCTGGAATCCATGCTTTTGCCCGGCTCAAGGCGGCTACGACTCCAGCTCCTGAAGATGCCTGCCTTAAATCTTGGATCCGCTGAGGTAGCACGGCGAGACACTTCAGCACGTCTTGCAGAAGGTAAGGAGTGGTATTTGATAAAGCTACAACAGCTAAAGCACGTTGTGACCCGTGTCTGTTGCTCCACTAGAGTGTAAACCGCCTTAAGTTTGACCAGCATGTTACGCTTAAGGTTGGTGCTCACAGGACACTGTGTGTTCACAAACATAAAGGTGAGCCAGAGTTAACGATAAAAGCAATAATCAAGGGAAGGATTGCAATGTTTGGAGTTATGAACAAAAGCTTATCGAAGATGGCTGGGACCATTTGAGATATATGACGCTTTAAGTTGGACAGCTCGATTGTTGCTTCTGCCAGTGAAGCCTCTGCCATCTCAGCCCGGGTCACCAGTGAAGCCTTCTCATCAGCCCAGATTTTCTTCTCTGACTCAAAATTTTTCTTCAACTTCTCTTGTTCAGAGATGCTAAATTCAAATTTGGAGTTGGCTTTTTGAGTTTCAAGCTCTTGAGTTGTCGACGGCTCTTGTGTCAGCAATCTCCGACTCAAATTGACTTATGGTGACCTACATTGATACCGAGTTACGGTAAGAATCATGGTAAGATATATTAAGTCCCAAGCACTTTACAAGTAAAGATACTTGACACTTGGGGGCTAATGTATGTTGAAGAATTTTTAATCTACCATGTCGGGTTATGCATATTAAGTCTCAAGCACTTTACAAGTAAAGATACTTGACACTTGGGGGCTAATGTGTATCGCAAGTTCAAAACTATCATGCTATAACCGGGTTAAATATATTCTCTTTAAACCGGAGATATCAACAGTAAGCAGATTTCTAAGTCTACAACATATTTATTCATAAGCAGTAGACTTGGGGGCTGGTACAGTAAGTAAGATTCAGGAAAGCAGTATAAGTTATACCTCAGATTTGTGTTGTATTTGTTTCACCGTGTCAATTTCCAGGTCACGGTTGTTATGCACTTGATTCGGATAGCCCGAGACTATATCACCAATGCTTAGGTGAGTATAATCAGTAATGTCCTGCTTGGCCTTTCGGCGTTCGACAAGTTCTTCCTTGGCGGTACATTTGGCAAGGACGATGAGGCCGCCAGTTCAATAAGCGGCTTTTCAACACTTCAACTTCGGGTTGATTGTTTCGACCGGGCTAGGAGCTTCCGGGTTATCGGAGCTATTGAGAGTATCTTCGGCAAAGGGTCGAGGTTGGCACCGGAATATCGAGAAGCAGTTCGGCGGTGATGGGTGGAGCTGGTTGGAAGCAGACATATCAGCGCAGTTCAGCTACAATCGGGTCTTGAGGCGGCTTATTCTTCTTTGCCCTCTTGCTGGGTTTCACTTGCATCTTGTCAACAAAGGTAGAAGGATGAATACTAAAGCATGAGTAAGGTAAAAGCCTAAAGTAACTAAAAGTTCTGATACCAGTGAGCAGTTTTGAAAGCCGACATGTTTGATTGCATAGACTCATGGGAGGAAGGAGAGGTATCCTGATAATTGGAGTCGATGAATTGAGAGGTTGGCGAATTAAACCCGCCAAAGGAAAAATAGAACGCAAATCGGAGATAACCTCGATCCGATGCTTCCTAATTACGTCGAGTAAGCGGAGGAGAGTTACGCAACCTTCTTTGGTCAAGATGCGCCTCCGGCTTTCAAACTGTTGTTGCTTCAAAAGAAATTGAGGATCTTGATAAGCTAGAGGATGTGAAAGTCTTACTTTCCGGGTCACCTTTCAGATTTTTTGCTTGGGCAAAGGCTCTAAGTCGGAGGAAATTATAGTTACCTCTTCGCCAACCGCTTGGTTGTGCCCCGTATCCTCCTGAAAGTATGAAATGTAAATAAAATAATGACAAAGGAGTTAAGAGAATCAAGGATTACCTCCTCATCATCTGAAGAAGTGTCATCCAATTTGAATAAATCAGAAGCGTTGGGTTTCTTCTTCTTTGAAGTTCCCGTTTTGGCAGCTTTCCTTTCGGTCTTCTTGGCTGTCCTGGCTTGTTTAGCAGCCTCATGGTCATATTGGACCTTCCAAAAATTGTCATCGCCCTGTGAAAAAAGATAAGAAATTATGAGTACAAGTAAGGTGTGACAAGGCTAGGAGTATTTATTAAGGTTGATGACTCACTGCAGGGGCCGGGTTCTTCTTATAGAAGGGAAGTAAGCCGAAGGCATTGCTAGTTATTGTGCCCTCCTTCAGCAGTGACTGGGTTGTAGCTTCCACCACATCATCTGGTAAGTCATCAGGGCTATGACGCAGTGGATCATCCTTTTCGCCTGAATAAGTACACATTAAGCCGGGACGGCGGCTTAATGGAAGTACTCTCCAAGCAACCCAAACTCGGACCAGATCAATGTCGTTCAGGCCATTTCCCAAAAGAGCTTTGATCCTTTTCATGGTGGGGTTAAGAGGCAGACGCTCAATAACAGTTAGCTTGTCCGCTAGCGGATGGTTGGACTCAAGGCGCAGAGCGCAGAAGCCGGGCAGAGGGCTTACGTTAGCCGGGGAAGTGTCCTGGCAATAGAACCACGTTTGATTCCAATCTTTTGGATGACTCGGCAGTTCAGCATAAGGGAAAAGGCAGTCTCTCCGTCGCTGAATTGAGATACCGCCAAGTTCAAGACTGGGACTGTTGGCACGTTCATTCTGCCGATTCAAGTAGAAAAGCTCTCTGAACAAAAGCAGATTTGGCTCCTCTCCCAGGTACACCTCGCAGAAGACTTGGAAATTGTAGATATTTGACACGGAATTGGGTCCAATATCTTGAGGCCTAAGGTCAAAGAAATTCAAAACCTCTACGAAGAATTTTGACGGAGGGCAAATCCCCGGCTCATGTGATCCGTAAAAACTACTACTTCCCCTTCTTTGGGTTGAGGCCTTTCTTCAGACGGGTCAGGGGCACGATAAGACATGACCTCCTTCTTAGGCAAATGGCCAGACTTCACAAATTCAGACAGTTTGCTCCTCGTGACTGTGGATAGGACCCAATTACAGGTCACAGGAGCCTTGGCCGCTTTAGGTGCCATGACAAAGATTGAGGCCTATGACAAAAATAAAGAGGATCTGGCTCAAATTTAACCCGGAGGAAAATATTTAAAACTAGTCATGATGGCGGCTTAAGAAGGAGCCTAATGATATATGGATGACTATGTGATAAATATTAAGCCGCTACAGGTGTCAATGAGCAGTTAAACATATTCGACAGAGGCAGTTTTTCACTTACGGGTGGAACAAACAAGTTTCACAAGTTCTTTATTATTATTTCGGATCAAACAAATTGTTCTAAAATGAAAATTTTCTAGACCTAAAACTGGTGCAGATGAAGCTCAAGGGCTTGAATGGGGCCTCTGTGTGTCATAAAGGGATCTATTTGCATTAAAATAGGTGCGGAATATCTACCGCATCAGTTTTTGTCATCTTCAAGATCAAGAAGAGCGGAGGCGATGAAATCTATGGAAGGATCCTGATGAACAGCGAAGAACGCGAAGAACTCGAAGGTCCTAGTGTGGATCTATGAAGCAGGGAAGGCGAGACTTACAAATGCAGGATTGCAGCGGAGGTCGTTGCATTTTTCTGGTCAAACCAAGTTAATGCAGCGGCCGGAGTTGGTGAAGACGAAGGAATCTACGACGGCGTTGGCGGCGGAGCTTGAGCGACAGAGAAGCTGCGAGAGGAAGAGGATGACTGGAAGGAGGAGAATGGGAAGACCTAGGTCACGCCTATTTATAAGGAAAGGATAACTGAGACGGCGTGAGAAACGAGGAGATGAAAGTTATTATCCAACGGCCCCGACGCCTCGGTTTTCGGAACAGTCGGTAAAGGCAAAGATCCGTTGGAGGATATGATGAAATAAAGAATGAATTTAAGTAAGTATGACGTCACGGCGGGTTAACACGAATCCAAAAGATGACGTCATGGCGGGTTAAAGAAAACCTTTACTGGCCGGAAGGCGAAGATTTACTTCTTAAGGTATTTTAAGATTGACATGAACAGTTTCAAATCAATACGGGGCCTAATGTTGGGGATATAACTATTTGTGTAAGCCGCCCGGGAGGGGCGGGTTACACGAAGAAGACTTCGCCAGATCGAGCCTGTAATCAAGTGTGAAGATGGCGGTTCAATAAAGGGCTTAAGGCCCACGGGCGACTTAAGGCCTGTTGTAGTAAACCGCCACAATGGCATGACTTGTATCATAAGGTAGATTTAACTGGTCACCGAGCCGGACACTGTTTATAAGCCGGCCGGGACTCTGTAAGCCGCAGGGCGTCAACCCGTGTATATAAGGGGACGGCCTGCTAACGGCTTAGGGGCAAGAAACAACTCATCGAGAGCCGGGCATAGCATATCTCGCTCCCCAGTCATCGAAACATCAAGCAATACCAACCCAGCTAGATGTAGGCCTTCCTTCACCGCAAGGGGCCGAACTAGTATAAACCTCTCGTGTCCTTTGTCCCGATTAACCCCTTTAAGCTTCCTAGTTGCGATGGCTCCACGACTAAGTCCTTGCAAGAGGACATCTGCCGTGACAATTCCACAACACTTAATGAACGTTAGTAGTTGTGGATGCTTGCTAATAGTTCCAATCATAAGTGCATAGAATTCCAAGTCAGGGATGACATGCTATCAGTGGCCTCTCCCACATAATACTTGCTCGGTCTAGTAAAGTAGTCAATTGCTTAATGGACAATTTCGCAACTCCTACCACCACTTTTCCACACTCGCTATATTTACTGCTTCTTTACCTTAACAGCCCCTAGTTTTTATTTACGTCCTCTTTATATTCTTGCAAGCCTATCCAAAACACCTACAAAGTACTTCTAGTTTCATACTTGTTCTAGGTAAAGCAAACGTCAAGCATGCGTAGAGTTGTATCGGTGGTCGATAGAACTTGAGGGAATATTTGTTCTATCTTTAGCTCCTCGTTGGGTTCGACACTCTTACTTATCGAAAACTGTTGCGATCCCCTATACTTGTGGGTTATCACATATTATTGATAGAAAGGGAGCTGAGAACCCCGTTGCAGACAACTTGTCTAGGTTAGAAAATGTGCTTGATGACCCACTCCCTATTGATTATAGCTTTCCTGATGAACAATTAAATGTCATAAATACTTCTCGTACTGTTCCATGGTATGCTGATTATGCTAATTATATTGTTGCTAAATTTATACCACCTAGTTTCACATACCAGCAAAAGAAAAAGTTTTTCTATGACTTGGGACATTACTTTTGGGATGACCCACATCTTTATAAAGAAGGAGTAGATGGTGTTATTAGACATTGTGTACCTGAGCATGAACAGGAACATGTCCTACGCAAGTGTCACTCCGAGGTTTATGGAGGACACCACGCTGGAGATAGAACTACACATAAGGTATTGCAATCCGTTTTTTACTAGCCTACTCTCTTCAAGGATGCCCGTAAGTTTGCCTTATCTTGTGATGAATGTCAAAGAATTGGTAATATTAGTAGACGTCAAGAAATGCCTATGAATTATTCACTTGTTATTGAACCATTTGATGTTTGGGGCTTTGATTATATGGGACCTTTTCCTGCCTCTAATGGATACACACATATTTTAGTTGCTGTTGATTACGTTACTAAGTGGGTAGAAGCTATTCCAACTAGTAGCACTGATCATAACACTTCTATTAAGATGCTTAAAGAAGTTATTTTTCCAAGGTTTGGAGTCCCTAGGTATTTAATGACTGATGGTGGTTCGCATTTTTTTCATGGTGCTTTTCATAAAATGCTTGCTAAGTATGATGTTAATCATAGAATTGCATCTCCTTATCACCCACAGTCTAGTGGTCAAGTAGAATTGAGTAATAGAGAGCTCAAATTAATTTTGCAAAAGACTGTTAATAGATCTAGAAAGAATTGGTCCAAGAAACTTGATGATGCATTATGGGCATATAGAAATGCATATAAAAATCCTATGGGTATGTCCCCATATAAAATGGTTTATGGGTATGATCTCTTTATGTAATCGAGTCCGTGAGCTATATAATAAAGATTAGTGTTGAGTCAAGGGCTTGATTATTTTGCCATGATCTTGGGGGAATAAAAGAAAAGAAAACGAACAAAAAAGAAACAAAGAAATCATATTGATCTTATTGAGAGTAATGACTTCACATAGAAAGAGTATGATGATTAAAAATTATTGGGAGTTGGCAAACATAGCTTTGGTCATCGTTGCAATTAATAGGAAGTAATAAAGAAAGACGACGTAATGGGTTATGTTTGCCATAATAGTAAGAGAGTTTTCACATATAAATATACTATCCTGGACATCTTCTATGATTGGGAGCACTCATTAAAATATGACATGCTAAAGAGTTGATGTTGGACATGGAAGGCAATGTAATGGGTTATGTTTTCTTATATCTGAGATAAAGTATATTGTCATGGATCATCCAACATGTTGAGCTTTGCCTTCCCCCCTCATGCTAGCCAAATTCTTTACACCAAGTAGAGATACTACTTGTGCTTCCGAATACCCTTAAACCAGTTTTGCCATGAGAGTCCACCATATCTACCTATGGATTGAATAAGATCCTTCAAGTAAGTTGTCATCGGTGCAAGCAATAAAAATTGCTCTCTAAATATGTATGATTGATTGGTCTGGAGGAAATAAACTTTATACGATCTTGTGATGTGGAAGAAATAAAAGCGACAGACTGCATAATAAAGGTCTATATCACAAGTGGCAATATAAAGTGATGTTCTTTCGCATTAAGATTTTGTGCATCCAACCCTGAAAGCGCATGGCAACCTCTGCTTCCCTCTGCGAAGGGCCTATCTTTTATTATTACCTTCTACCTTATGCAAGAGTCATGGTGATCTTCACCTTTCCTTTTTACATTTTATCCTTTGGCAAGCACAGTGTGTTGGAAAGATCTGATATATATATCTAATTGGATGTAAGTTAGCATGAACTATTATTGTTGACATTACCCTTAAGGTAAAAGGTTGGGAGGCGAAACTATAAGCCCCTATCTTTCTCTGTGTCCGGTTAAATCTCCGTAACCACAAGTATTGCGTGAGTGTTAGCAATTATGAAAGACTAAATGATAGTGGACTTGCTATAAAGCTCTGACATAGACTCATTCTGATGTTATGATAAATTGCAATTGCCTCAATGACTGAGATTATAGTTTGTTAGTTCTCAATAAAGTTTCTAATTCGTACTTTGCATTGTGAATAGATTATTACTTGAGCATAAGAAATCATATGACAATATTCATATATGTTGCTGTTATGGGAATAATCATGATGCCCTCATGTCCGTATTTTATTTTATCGACACCTCTACCTCTAAACATGTGGACATATTTATCATCATTGGCTTCCGCTTGAAGACAAGCGAGGTCTAAGCTTGGGGGAATTGATACTCCATTTTGCATCATGCTTTTATATTGATATTTATTGCATTATGGGCTGTTATTACACATTATGTCACAATACTTATGCCTATTCTCTCTTATTTTACTAGGTTTACATAAGGAGGGAGAATGCCGGCAGCTGGAATTCTAGGCTGGAAAAGGAGCAAATATTAGAGACCTATTCCACCTATCCATGAGGGTGGGGGGCGCGCCCTACCCCCCTGGGCGCGCCCCCTGCCTCGTGGGCCCCCTGTTGGCTCTCCGGTGGCCATCTTCTTTTATATGAAGTCTTTCGTCCGAAGAAAAATCATAAGCAAGCTTTCGGGACGAGACTCCGCCGCCACAGCGGAACCTTGGCGGAACCAATCTAGGGCTCCGTGAGGCTATTCATTGGGGACACTTCCCTCCGGGAGGGGGAAATCATCGCCATCATCATCATCAACGCTCCTCTCATCGGGAGAGGGCAATCTCCATCAACATCTTCACCAGTACCATCTCCTCTCAAACCCTAGTTCATCTCTTGTATCCAATTCTTGTCTCATAGTGCAGGATTGGTACACAGAGGTTGCTAATCTTGTCGATTACTCATTGTAGTTGATGCTAGTTGGTTTATTTGGTGGAAGATCATATGTTCAGATCCTATATGCATATTAATACTCCTCTGATTATGAACATGAATATGCTTTGTGAATAGTTACGTTTGTTCCTGAGGACATGGGAGAAGTCTTGCTATTAGTAGTCATGTGAATTTGGTATTCGTTGGATATTTTGATGAGATGTATGT
The DNA here is from genome assembly GCA_021605145.1 of Aegilops bicornis. NCBI lineage: Eukaryota > Viridiplantae > Streptophyta > Magnoliopsida > Poales > Poaceae > Aegilops > Aegilops bicornis. Next base: position 550,497,849 of record CM038675.1, on the reverse strand, counting down.
TGTCTATCCTCTAGTGGTGTTATGTGAACGTCGACTACATAACACTTCACCATTATTTGGGCCTAGAGGAAGGCATTGGGACGTAATAAGTGTTGGAAATATGCCCTAGAGGCAATAATAAAATGGTTATTATTATATTTCTTTCTTCATGATAATTGTCTATTATTCATGCTATAATTGTGTTATCCGGAAATCGTAATACATGTGTGAATACATAGACCACAACGTGTCCCTAGTGAGCCTCTAGTTGACTAGCTCGTTGATCAACAGATAGTCATGGTTTCCTGACTATGGACATTGGATGTCATTGATAACGGGATCACATCATTAGGAGAATGATGTGATGGACAAAGATCATGTAGTTTGTTTGCTAGAGCTTTTCCAAATGTCAAATATCATTTTCTTAGACCATGAGATTGTGCAACTCCCGGATGCCGTCGGAGTGCTTTGGGTGTGCCAAACGTCACAACGTAGCTGGGTGGCTATAAAGGTGCACTACGGGTATCTCCGAAAGTGTATGTTGGGTTGGCACGAATCGAGATTGGGATTTGTCACTCCGTATGACAGAGAGGTGTCTCTGGGCCCACTTGGTAATGCATCATCATAATGAGCTCAATGTGACCAAGTGTCTGGTCATGGGATCATGCATTACGGTACGAGTAAAGTGACTTGCTGGTAACGAGATTGAACGAGGTATTGGGATACCGGTGATCGAGTCTTGGGCAAGTAACGTACCAATTGACAAAGGGAATTGTATACGGGATTGATTGAATCCTCGACATCATGGTTCATCCGATGAGATCATCGAGGAGCATGTGGGAGCCAACATGGGTATCCAGATCCCGGCTGTTGGTTATTGACCGGAGAGTCGTCTCGGTCATGTCGCATGTCTCCCGAACCCGTGAGGTCTACACACTTAAGGTTCGGTGGACGCTAGGGTTGTAGAGATATTAGTATGCAGTAACCCTAAAGTTTTGAGTCCGGATGAGATCCCGGACGTCACGAGGAGTTCGGAATGGTCGGAGGTAAAGATTTATATATAAGAAGTCAAGTTTGACCCATAGGAAAGTTTTGGGGTCACGGTATTGTCTGGGACCACCGGAAGGGTCCCGAGGTCCACCGGGTGGGGCCACCTATCCCGGAGGGCCCATGGGATGAAGTGGGGAGGGGAACCAGCCCCTGGTGGGCTGGTGCGCCCCCCTTGGGCCTCCCCCTGCGCCTAGGGCGGGAAACCCTAGGGGTGGGGGCGCCCCCCTTGGCTTGGGAGGCAAGCCACCCCCTTGGCCGCCGCCCCCCCTTGGAGATCCCATCTCCTAGGGCCGGCGCCCCCCAGGGGCCCTATATATAGTGGGGGGAGGGCAGCCGCACCCTAGCCCCTGGCACCTCCCTCTCCCTCTCCAACACCTCCTCCTCTCCGTAGAGCTTGGCGAAGCCCTGCCGAGATCCCCGCTGCATCCACCATCACGCCGTCGTGCTGCTGGATCTCCATGAACCTCTCCTTCCCCCTTGATGGATCAAGAAGGAGGAGACGTCTTCCCTAACCGTACGTGTGTTGAACACGGAGGTGCCATCCGTTCGGCACTCGGTCATCGGTGATTTGCATCACGACGAGTACGACTCCATCAACCCCGTTCTCTTGAACGCTTCCGCTCGCGATCTACAAGGGTATGTAGATGCACTCCTTTTCCCCTCGTTGCTAGATAACTCCATAGATATATCTTGGTGATGCATAGAAATTTTTTGATTTCTGCTACGTTCCCCAACAGTGGCATCATGAGCTAGGTCTATGCGTAGTTACTATGCTGCAGTAGAACCTAAAAGCAGTTGTGGGCGTAGATGTTGTCAATTTTCTTGCCACTACTAGTCTTATCTTGCTTGGCGGCATGCATCGTGGGATGAAGCGGCCGGACCGACCTTACACGTGCGCTTACGTGAGGCAGGTTCCACCGGTGACATGCACTAGTTGCATAAGGTGGCTAGCGGGTGTCTGTCTCTCCCACTTTAGTTGGAAGCGGATTCGATGAAAAGGGTCCTTATGAAGGGTAAATAGAAATTGGCATATCACGTTGTGGTTTTACGTAGGTAAGAAAGCGTTCTTGCTAGAAACCTATAACAGCCACGTAAAACATGCAACAATAATTAGAGGGCGTCTAACTTGTTTTTGCAGCAAGTGCTTTGTGATGTGATATGGCCAAAGGATGTGATGAATGATATATGTGATGTATGAGATGATCATGTTCTTGTAATAGGAATCACGACTTGCATGTCGATGAGTATGACAACGGCAGAGCCATAGGAGTTGTCTTTATTTTTGTATGACACGTGTGTCATTGAATAACGCCATGTAAATTACTTTACTTTATTGCTAAACGCGTTAGCCATAGAAGTAGAAGTAATCGTTGGCGTGACAACTTCATGAAGACACGATGATGGAGATCATGATGATGGAGATCATGGTGTCATGCCGGTGACGAAGATGATCATGGCGCCCCGAAGATGGAGATCAAAGGAGCAATATGATATTGGCCATATCATGTCACTATTTGATTGCATGTGATGTTTATCATGTTTTGCATCTTATTTTCTTAGAACGACGGTAGCTTAAATAAGATGATGCCTCGAAATAATTTCAAGAAAGTGTTCCCCCTAACTGTGCACCGTTGCGAAGGCTCGTTGTTTCGAAGCACCACGTGATGATCGGGTGTGATAGATTCTAACGTTCGAATACAACGTGTGTAAGCCAGATTTACACACGCAATACACTTAGGTTGACTTGACGAGCCTAGCATGTACAGACATGGCCTCGGAACACGGAATACCGAAAGGTCGAGCATGAGTCCTATAGAAGATACGATCAACATGAAGATGTTCACCGACGTTGACTAGTCCGTCTCACGTGATGATCGGACACGGCCTAGTTGACTCGGATCATGTTTCACTTAGATGACTAGAAGGATGTCCATCTGAGTGGGAGTTCATTGAATAATTTGATTAGATGAACTTAATTATCATGAACTTAGTCTAAAATCTTTACAATATGTCTTGTAGATCAAATGGCCCACGCTAATGTTGCCCTCAACTTCAGCGTTCCTAGAAAACCAAAATTTGAAAGATGATGGCAGCAACTATCTCTGATTTGGGTCCGGAACACGAGATCATCCTCATAGCTGCCAAGAAAGATTATGTCCTAGAAGCATCGCTAGGTGAAGCACCCATCCCGAGAGAACCAAGGCGTTATGAGCAGCAGCGGTCTCGTGTTGATGATTACTCCCTCATTGATGCGGCATGCTTTACAGCTTAGAACCGGGGCTCCAAAAGCGTTTTGAGCAACACGGAGCATATGAGATGTTCAAGAGCTGAAAATGGTTTTCCAAGCTCATGCCCTGGTCGAGATATGAAGTCTCGACAAGTTCTTGATTGTAAGATGGAGGAAAATAGTTATGTCGGTGAGCACATACTCAAAATGTCTGGGTTGCACAACCGCTGACTCAACCGGGAGTTAATCTCCGGATAGCCTTGATCATTGTGAGGATCCTTGATCTCTTCCACCGAGCTACAAGAGCTTTGTGATGAACTTCAATATGCGAGGATGGAAAAAGACCATTCCGAGGTATATTCAATGCTGAAATCAGCGGAGGTGGAGATCGAAAGGAACATCAAGTGTTGATGGTGAATAAAACCACTAAGTTTAAGAAAGGCAAGGGTAAGAAGAACTTCAAGAAGGACGGCAAGGGAGTTGCCGCGCCCGATAAGCCGATTCTTTGGGAAGAAGCCAAAGAATGGACCCAAGCACGAGGCCGAGTGCTTTTATTGCAAGGGAAGTGATCCTTTGAAGCGGAACTGCCCCAAATACTTAGCGGACAAGAAGGCCGGCAACACTAAAGATATATGCAATATACAAGTAATTGATGTGTACCTTACGATTTTCGTAGTAGCTCACAGGTATTTGATCTTGGTGCGGTTGCTCATATTTGTAACTCAAAACAGAGGCTGCAGAATCAACGGAGGCTGGCGAAGGGCGAGGTGACGATGCGTCGGGAATGGTTCCAAGGTCGATGTGATCGCCGTCGGCACGCTACCTCTACATTTACCTACGGGATTAGTTTTAAACCTCAATAATTGTTATTTAGTGCCAGCTTTGAGCATGAACATTGTATCAGGATCTCGTTTAATCCGAGATGGCTACTCATTTAAATCTGAGAATAATGGTTGTTCTATTTATATGAGAGATATGTTTTATGGTCATGCTCACCGTGGTGAATGGTTTATTCTTAATGAATCTCGAGCTTAATGTTACACATGTTCATCTTGTGAATACCAAAAGATGTAAAGTTGATAACGATAGTCCCACATACTTGTGTACTTGCCGCCTTAGTCACGTTGGTGTCAAGCGCATGAAGAAGCTCCATGCTGATGGACTTTTAGAGTCTCTCGATTATGAATCATTTGACACATGCGAACCATGCCTCATGGGTAAAATGACCAAGACTCCGTTCTCCGGAACAATGGAGCGAGCAACCAACTTATTGGAAATCATACATACTGATGTGTGCGGTCCAATGAGCGTTGAGGCTCATGGTGGCTATCGTTATGTTCTCACTCTCACTGATGACTTGAGTAGATATGGGTATGTCTACTTAATGAAACACAAGTCTGAGACCTTTGAAAAGTTCAAGGAATTTCAGAGTGAGGTTGAGAATCAACATGACAGGAAAGTAAAGTTCTTACGATCAGATCATGGGGGGGGGATATTTAAGTCACGAATTTGGTACGCACTTAAGGAAATGTGGAATAGTTTCAAAACTCACGCCGCCTGGAACACCTCAGCGAAACGGTGTGTCCGAACGTCGTAATCGCACTCTATTGGATATGGTGCGATCCATGATGTCACTCACTGATTTACCGCTATCATTTTGGGGATACGCTCTAGAGACAGTTGCATTCACTTTAAATAGGGCTCCGTCGAAATCCGTTGAGATGACACCGTATGAATTATGGTTTGGGAAGAAACCTAAGCTGTCGTTTCTAAAAGTTTGGGGATGTGATGCTTATGTTAAGAAACTTCAACCTGAAAAGCTCGAACCCAAGTCGGAAAAATGCGTCTTCATAGGATACCCTAAGGAAACCATTGGGTATACCTTCTACCTCGAATCCGAAGGCAAGATCTTTGTTGCCAAGAACGGGTCCTTTCTGGAGAAAGAGTTTCTCTCGAAAGAAGTAAGTGGGAGGAAAGTAGAGCTTGATGAAGTACTGCCTCTTGAAATGGTAAGTAGCGCAGCTCAGGAAGATGTTCCTATGGTTCCTGCACCGACTAGAGAGGAGCTTAATGATGATGATCAAGGTACTTCGGATCAAGATCCTACTGAACTTCGTACGTCCACAAGGACACGTTCCGCACTAGAGTGGTACGGCAACCCTGTCTTGGAAATCATGTTGTTAGACAACGGTGAACCTTCGAACTATGAAGAAGCGATGGCGGGCCCAGATTCCGACAAATGGCTAGAAGCCATGAAATCCGAGATATGATCCATGTATGAAAATGAAGTATGGACGTTGGTGACTTGCCCGATGATCGGCGAGCAATAGAAAATAAATGGATCTTTAAGAAGAAGACAGGCGCGGATGGTAATGTGGCCATCTATAAGGCTCGACTTGTCGCTAAGGGTTATCGACAAGTTCAAGGGGTTGACTACGATGAGACTTTCTCACCCGTAGCGAAGCTGAAGTCCGTCCGAATCATGTTAGCAATTGCGCATTCTATGATTAGGAGATATGGCAAATAGGCGTCAAAAGCGGCATTCCTTAACGGCTTTCTTAAGGAATAATTGTATATGATGCAGCGGAAGGTTTTGTCGATCCTAAGAATGCTAACAAGGTGTGCAAGCTCAGCAGCATAATCTATGGGCTGGTGCAAGCATCTCGGAGTTGGAACATTCGATTTGATGAGACGATCAAAGCGTTTGGGTTTACAGGACTTACGGAGAAGCCTTTGTGTTTACAAGAAAGTGAGTGGGAGCTCTGTAGCATTTCTCATATTATATGTGGATGACATCTTTGTTGATGGGAAATGATATAGAATTCTTGGAAAGCATAAAGGCCTACTTGAACAAGTGTTTTTCAATGAAGGACCTTGGAGAAGCTGCTTATATATTAGGCATCAAGATCTATAGGGATAGATCGAGACGCCTCATTGGTCTTTCACAAAGTACGTACCTTGACAAGATATTGAAGAAGTTCAATATGGATCAGTCCAAGAAGGGGTTCTTGCCTGTATTGCAAGGTGTGCGATTGAGCACGGCTCAATGCCCGACCATGGTAGAAGATAGAGAAAAGATGAGTGTCGTCCCTATGCCTCGACCATAGGGTCTATTATGTATGCCATGTTGTGTACGGACACTGATGTAAACCTTGCCATAAGTTTGGTAGGAAGGTACCAAAGTAATCCGGCATGGAACAACTGGGACAGCGGTCAAGAATATCCTGAAGTACCTAAAAAGGACTAAGGACATGTTTCGTATATGGAGGTGATGAAGAGCTCGTAAAGGGTTACATCGACGCTAGCTTCACACAGATCTGGATGACTCTAAGTCACAAACCGGATACGTGTATATTTTGAATGGTGGGGCGATGGCTGGTGCGATTTGCAAGCAAAGCGTCGTGGCGGGATCTACATGTGAAGCGGAGTACATGGCAGCCTCGGAGGTAGCGCATGAAGCAATCTGGGTGAAGGAGTTCATCACCGACCTAGGAGTCATACCCAATGCGTCGGGGCCGATCACACTCTTCTGTGACAACACTGGAGCTATTGCACTAGCCAAGGAGCCCAGGTTTCACAGGAAGACCAGGCATATCAAGCGTCGCTTCAACTCCATTCGTGAAAGTGTTCAAGATGGAGACATAGATATTTGTAAAGTGCACATAGATCTGAATGTGGCAGATCCGTTGACTAAACCTCTCCCTAGAGCAAAACATGATCAACACCAGAACTCTATGGGTGTTAGATTCATCACAATGTAACTAGATTGGTGACTCTAGTGCAAGTGGGAGACTGTTGGAAATATGCCCTAGAGGTAATAATAAAATGGTTATTATTATATTTCTTTGTTCATGATAATTTTCTATTATTCATGCTATAATTGTGTTATCCGGAAATCGTAATACATGTGTGAATACATAGACCACAACGCGTCCCTAGTGAGCCTCTAGTTGACTAGCTCGTTGATCAACAGATAGTCATGGTTTCCTGACTATGGACATTGGATGTCATTGATGACGGGATCACATCATTAGGAGAATGATGTGATGGACAAGACCCAATCCTAAGCATAGGACAAAGATCGTGTAGTTCGTTTGCTAGAGCTTTTCCAAATGTCAAGTATCATTTCCTTAGACCATGAGATTGTGCAACTCCCGGATGCCGTAGGAGTGCTTTGGGTGTGCCAAACGTCACAACGTAACTGGGTGGCTATAAAGGTGCACTATGGGTATCTCCGAAAGTGTTTGTTGGGTTGGCACGAATCGAGACTGGGATTTGTCACTCCGTATGACAGAGAGGTATCTCTGGGCCCACTCGGTAATGCATCATCATAATGAGCTCAATGTGACCAAGTGTCTGGTCACGGGATCATGCATTACGGTACGAGTAAAGTGACTTACCGGTAATGAGATTGAACGAGGTATTGGGATACCGGCGATCGAGTCTCGGGCAAGTAATGTACCGATTGACAAAGGGAATTGTATACGGGATTGATTGAATCCTCGACATCGTGGTTCATCCGATGAGATCATCGAGGAGCATGTGGGAGCCAACATGGGTATCCAGATCCTGATGTTGGTTATTGACCGGAGAGTCGTCTCGGTCATGTCTACATCTCTCCCGAACCCGTAGGGTCTACACACTTAAGGTTCAGTGACGCTAGGGTTGTAGAGATATTAGTATGCAGTAACCCGAAAGTTGTTTGGAGTCCCGGATGAGATCCCGGACGTCACGAGGAGTTCCGGAATGGTCCGGAGGTAAAGATTTATATATAGGAAGTCAAGTTTCGGCCATCGGGAAAGTTTCGGGTGTCACCGGTATTGTACCGGGACCACCGGAAGGGTCCCGGGGGTCCACCGGGTGGGGCTACCTATCCCGGAGGGCCCCATGGCTGAAGTGGGGAGGAACCAGCCTGGTGGGCTGGTGCACCCCTTGGCCTCCCCTGCGCCTAGGGGCAGGAAACCCTAGGGGGGGGGGTGCCCCCCTGGGCTTGGGGGGCAAGCCACCCCCTTGGCCGCCGCCCCCCCTTGGAGATCCCATCTCCTAGGGTCGGCGCCCCCCCAGGGGCCCTATATAGAGTGGGGGGAGGGAGGGCAGCCGCACCCAGCCCCTGGCGCCTCCCTCTCCCTCTCCAACACCTCCTCCTCTCCGTGGAGCTTGGCGAAGCCCTGCTGAGATCCCCGCTGCATCCACCACCATGTCGTCGTGCTACTGGATCTCCATCAACCTCTCCTTCCCCCTTGCTGGATCAAGAAGGAGGAGACGTCTTCCCCAACCGTACGTGTGTTGAACGCGGAGGTGCCGTCCGTTCGGCACTCGGTCATCGGTGATTTGGATCACGACTCCATCAACCCCGTTCTCTTGAACGCTTCCGCTCGCGATCTACAAGGGTATGTAGATGCAATCCTTTTCCCCTCGTTGCTAGATAACTCCATAGATAGATCCTGGTGATGCGTAGAAATTTTTTGATTTCTGCTACTTTCCCCAACAATAAGTAGATGATGGGTTGCTAGAGTGACAGAAGCTTAAACCCTAGTTTATGCGTTGCTTCGTAAGGGGCTGATTTGGATCCATATGTTTCATGCTATGGTTAGGTTTACCTTAATACTTTTGTTGTAGTTGCGGATGCTTGCAATAGAGGTTAATCATAAGTGGGGTGCTTGTTCAAGTAAGAACAGCACCCAAGCACCGATCCACCCACATATCAAATTATCAAAGTACCGAGCGAATCATATGAACGTGATGAAAACTAGCTTGACGATAATTCCCATGTGTCCTCGGGGCGCTTTTCCCTATATAAGAGTTTGTCCAGGCTTGTCCTTTGCTACAAAAAGGATTGGGCCACCTTGCTGCACTTTATTTACTTTTGTTACTTGTTGCTCGTTACAAATTATCTTATCACAAAACTACTTGTTACCTATAATTTCAGTGCTTGCAGAGAATACCTTGCTGAAAACCGCTTATCATTTCCTTCTGCTCCTCGTTGGGTTCGACACTCTTACTTATCGAAAGGACTACGATAGATCCACTATACTTGTGGGTCATCAGGATCATAGGCAAATTCAACAATATAGCAATCACATAACATATTCTCTATATGATCCAAATGTAGGGTAACGTAGCAGAGAACAAAAACTTTCTGACTTACGCACCAGCCCAGGACCACTATGGAGACTGCATACAAGGTTTGATCTTTTTCGTTACCGACTCGTAGCGCAGCGGGAAGTAGAGTCGATGACGATCGTGGTCTGAATCCCGCAGCTAGGATTTTACAACCTCCCAACCGCGATGATGTATACCCTCATCTGCCCCTCGGACAGCCCTCCGGGAGGTGGTCGAACAGTCCCCCGGACGGTGTCGCGGACAGCCCTTCGGGAGGACCTTTGAAACTCGGACGATCACTCAGATAGCCCTTCGGGAGGACCTTTGAAACCTGGACGGTCACATGGACAGCCCTTCCGGAGGCACTCTCGAACTAAGACCGAAATTACAATCTCTCTACAGAGTTGCACACATACGGTGTCATCTATCCGTGAGGCTTGCCGTCAAAGACTAGTTCCTGTCGGAACCCAGACAGCCTTTCGGCTATACGAAACTATTTCGTGGGGAGGGAGAGAGAAGCCAGATCATTGCAATGGCACTTGTATGTGAGCAAGAGTGAGTGTGTAGAGTGCCTCTCCACCTCTATTTATAGGAAAACCCAAGGGGTAGGGGACACATGAAAAACCCACAAATGCCCACACTTTATGTCACACATAAAGGGCATAAAGGGCATAAAGGGATGACAAGTGGAGCCCCATGGAGGAGCTGCACCCTCCAACGTCCCACCTTCATGGGGGCCCCCAAAGGGGGTTCCTTGATCCCCAAGTCCTTCTAGAAGCCTTTTGGGAAAAGACCCAAAAGGTGGCTTTCCATAAATATCCCAAAAGGCACTTTCACTATTCACGACGACATTTTTCAGCGTCCGTTCGAACTGAAAATATTTATGTGGGCTTAGAACATTTCCAGTAACCACTCAAATCATTTTCAACGCGTTCCGAAACAATTCCGGATTAGTGATTTTCATCTGCGAAAAGCATCTGAAGTGGTTCCGGCAGCTCCGAAGCAATTCCAGCTTTTATCCCGGAAAATTCCAGAAAATTTCCAGAATGACTCTGGCACCCTCCAAGAATTATCAAGCATGTGCCAAAACCAATTTTACTTAATAGTATATCCCGAAACAACTTTTCAGTTTCACCGAAACTCATCCGATGACCTCTCTCTGCGAAACTTTTCCGATGTCCGAAACTTTTTGGTGATTTTCTCTCAGACTCCCTGTCTAGTATTCAACAGATATATTACCCTTAAGCGTGTGACCCTATAGGTTCGGTGAAGTACAGACATGACCCGGAACCCCTTCCGATCAATGATCAACATCGGAGCCGTGGACACCCATATTGACCCCTATACCCGCACGAATAAATATTCGAGTGAACCTCCAGTTGCAGTGAGCTATTCCTGTTTCTTCGCGATATGTCACAAACACCCGAGGTGAGATTTATTGCATCCCCATGGACAAACAATTTGTCCACCATGCAAGTTACCTCATTACCGGTTTTGTTCTCTTTTCTCGTTTCCGTGTTCCGGCATCCCGGTGATCAAATCACACCGTATGCGGACAGAGCGATGATGTATACCGTAATACCGAGAGGGCCCGAGAATATCTCTCCATCGTCGGAGGAGCAAATCCCAATATTGAGCTATCAAGTTACTTGACACACTTTTCCATGAACCTGTAAGCCACCGTAATAGCCACCCATTTACGGATGACGTTTAACAAACCCCAAAGTTCATGAATCAAGCATGAAGAAACTCGATACTCTCATGGTCTAAGGAATCATGCAAACGTTAACCATCTCTTGGTTATGTACCATTAACTTGTGACGAATGAATCTCTTAGCATAACATCAATCCGGGTTGATTCAACACAAATGTTCTCTTAACATTGTGCCCTCAAGGTTGCTGGCATAGACATGCCTATGATCAGGAAAACCGAACCATCATGCAGTACTTGAGCTAGTCTTAGAGGCCAGACTAGGAATACATTTTACCGTTTATTATTCCACACGTGCATATGAGTCTTCCTCCGAGCCTCGTGGTTATTGCAGACTCGAGAACCATAGCAGTTATAGCATGGAACATAAACATAATTATGAACATGGAGATAAGTAATAGCATTTATTATTGCCTCTAGGGCATATCTCCTCTGAGACTCCCACTTGCACTAGAGTCAATAATCTAGTTCATGCTAATGCACTTTACACCTATGGCATACCGGTGTAAAAAATGCTTCGCATGTGGTATAGCCTGATGTCCATTGGATCTGACAACTTCAGCTCCATGTGTATCTCTGCATATCCTCGTGTTTTCACGCTTTCACAAAATTCATATTTTGTGCGGACTTGGCTTTGTATATATGTGAATCATTGGTCGAAACCTAATTCCTCAGACTGAGTTATGGAGCAACTGTCTGCAATAGTGTCCTATTGACCAAAGCCTTCTTGGAACCATACTAAGTTCATGAATGAACTATCTGATTCAACATCTTTGTCTTTGTCGCTTCTAAAGCGGCAACATACTTTGCCTCTGTTATAGAATTCGCCACAGTAACTTGTTTGGAACAATTTCCAACTAACTGCACCACCATATTGTGTGTTACACAAAACCCTCAATTTAAATCAAAAATCGCATGGTGAAATGATGAAGATTGTATCAATGTAACCTTTTACAACGAACTCTTCATGATCTCCACTTGCGAGAAAACATGTCATCAGTGCTACTTTAGTACTCAATGATCCTTTTTTCCTTTGTTGTCCCATGATCGATTACTTTTGATCACTTTGGTATCTATACTGCAACAGCTTGGGAGTATTGGACATTTCTGGTTGTTTTACATACCATGGAATACATGATTAATCCAAACACAGGAGTGTGTGTAATCTCCATCATGTATTTTGCTCATCAGTGTTTTGGGACACCGATTCTTGCAAAAACTCTTTCCATGCGACTTTGGCAAGAATCACTCCTTGTCGTTCTTAGTGCTAAAAGGTTTTAGCATCTTGTCAATATGTTTTTTTCTCAGCCCTATTAGGTAAATCTATCTCCATAGATCATTATGCCTAATATCAAGGCTATTTAGCCCAAGCACTTCATCGAAAAACTATTTTCAAATGAAGTCCTAATTCATGTCAAGAAATTTATTTCCAATTAACAATGTGTCAAGCACACAAGGTTTTCAGAAATATTATTATGCTCCCACTTACTTTCTTGAAAAGACAAGCATCTTCGTTACCCATTGATGAAGTCAAATCCCTTTTACCATTCCATCAAAAGCGAAGATTCCAACTCCATTTTGCTTTCTTTTGTCCATTCTTTGGAACTCTGAAGTTTGCATACTTACAAGCATACTCTGGACTGACAAAATACTTTGGATTGTATCACATACAAGTCCTAGGTTGTATTTCCATTTCATGGAAATTCTTTTGTCATCCATGTTTCATATCTCATGTTTGAAATATGCATTAATTGCTAGTTTAACCCGAACCGAATTTAAGCATTGCTATGGTGAGACAATCTCATTGTAGTCAACTCCTTGAACTTGTTCTTGCAACAAGTCGAGCTTAATGGATAAAACATTTTTATCCGTATTAGTGTTTAGTCCCATTACAATCCGTTAGACTCCAAGTCTTTCGGAAGGTTTATCAAGATTTAAATCTTGAATCATTTATGGAAACTAGCTCGGATTATATTGGCATTTAGCCAATTCCGGAGTCAGGGCCCATCAACGCTTCCTTGTGTATCATAGGTATATTGTTGTCTAACAAAAATATCTCGTTTGCACACCTGAGAGGTTTGCACGAGCTTTGCCTACGTTGTTCAGCTACAAGTTCGACTGAAGTCCATACATCTAATGTAGAGGCTTCCGTGTCGATCTGAGAGGAAACTCTGGAATCACTTCCAAGGTTCCTTTCCTTTAACGTGATTGAAGATACTTGTTATCTTGTCAAGTTACCTTTGTCCTCCCACTTACCCTTTTGCAAGAACTATTCTCTTTAAAAGCATACCGTTTTGTGGCAAAAATCCTTTGCCTCGGTATAGTGGTGGGGAATACCCAATGACTTGGGATAACTTACAAAGTAGCACTTATGCGATTTGGAATAGGTTTGTAACCTTTTAAACAAGCACCATATTCCAAATGTTAAGAAAAGATATAACATGGTTGGGTGTACCATACCATGCCATCATTTCAACAGACCTGATGGAGCTCTTTTCAGTGTAAAAGCCACAGTCTCTAAAGCATTACTCTTTAGAAGTACTAATGGCAAATTTATTTATGTCATCTTTGATCTTACCATGTCATAAATGGTTTGATTACATCTTCACAGACATTCCACTCATAGTGGTGTTCCGGGAGGTGTAGTTATGAAACTCTTTTCACAACTCATCAGACATTCGCTAAACTTGTAACTCAGATATTCCTTTCTGCAATCAAATTGTAGAAACATAATTTCCTTGTTACAATAACTTCTACTTCATTTTTGAAAACCTTGCGAATTATGTCAAAAGATCCAGACTTACGTCTTATCAAGCAAATATCCATATATCTACTTGATTCATTTCTGAAGATAGATTAATCCACTACTTGCAACAACATTTATTGAACTACACACATCAAAATGTATGATCACCAACAAGTTTGTTGCTCGTTCCTTATGGCCTGTGAACGGTATTTCAGTCACTTCACTTTTCGGAGGAAAGTTGCAAGTGTCAAATGATTAAAAATCAAACGACTTCAAAATCCATCATAATGGAAATTTTCCATGCATGTTTCTCCAATGTGACCAAATGTAGTGCCACATATGTGTGGTATTCTCATAGTCTTGCGACATCTAGCGTCAGTGTTATGGATGTAAAATTTTACCATCAATATTCATAACATGCATCCCATCTTGGATGGAAGCATGGCCCTTCATGTTATTCATAATACTGAACAACAATTGTTCTTTTATGAACAACCCTTTTGCAATAACATTGTGCAATGGGCTAGAGTGTAAGAAACTATAAAATGAATTATGAAAGTAAACACAGAGGTAATATATTAATATCATTATTCATAACATACATCTCATTCATAATGAAAGTATGGCCCTTACGTTTATTCATAATACTGAACATCAAAAGTTCTCTTATGAAAAACCTTCTTGCAAGATACTTTATGTAATGGGCTAGAGTGTGTAAAACTCTAAAATATTTTATGGAAATAAATACATATGGTAATACACCAACGGAAGATATAGTAACATTTACTATGTTCCATGTGTGTATCTAAACCTCATTCCTGGCCAGTATTTCAGGCCATAGTAGTTCTTACATCGAGTTGCAACAAAATGCAATCGAGCGGGTATCTTTGTGATTAACTCACAATACCCAAGAATTAGTGATTAACATGTTTAACCATATCTCCCAAGAACTATATCTTTGACCAGCCTTCTATACATCAAAAACTTGTATGACATTCATACATGAGCTGGATATTCCAAACATCTTTCTTTCTGCCTTTATACTTCTAACAGTTTAACTTTTAGTATTTCCTACTCGCAAAAGAAGCACCCAACTTAAGAGTGGCGTTAGCCCCGGACTTCCTAGGCGTGTAAGTCATACTAACACCCTTTGGACACTTCCTTTCTCTTTAAGTTGTTGTTTTATTCACCTTTCATCATATGACAGGCATTCTACTGGATCCCTCTCTTATCAGTCTAATGCATAGTAAACACTTTACTAATAATTTGCAAACAAACTTTTTTGGATATTTCATATCTTTCAGCCTTTGTTTGTATCTGAAAATTAATTTTCAGTTCCATGAATATCACATAACTATCCCAAACTTTCGAAGTTCGAGTTTCATGGAAGCAAACATATTGCACTTGACCGCAATGGAATCTAGCTTTTGGATCAAAGGACGAGAGTCTCATCATCCATTGCATTTAGCGGGAGTATATGGAAAGCATGCGATAGGACAAAGTCCTTCTCGGCACTTTTGAGGACAATCCTCACATTACGTTAGCAATCGTAAAGTTTTAACCAGATATTTAACAGCTATTCAATTTTAACAGGGAAGGTGGAAACGCGAACCATTATTCTACAACTATTTTGCAAGAAACACTTAGACAGTGTTCTTAATTAATTGCACTGAGAATTAAACAAGTTAATTCTATAGTGCGCTCCCACTCAATTCAATATCTCTCATAATTGATTTAGAGTGATTCAAGATCCATATTTCTATTCCATGCCATTGACGGGTTCATCACTGATGACACAAATTTCAAACGGTAGGCCAACTTGCCGATCACATCTCAATGTGATTCTTGTTCATCTTTCGATGGGCGTGTTCTGAGCTTAGGACTCTCCTGCCTAAACGTCAAAGACAACCAAGTGATCTTGCTGCGATGTCTGACACCACCCGCCTCATTCCTCTCGGTTCGTTCGTGCTCATGTGTACATGGCGCACCCCGAAAAGATACGAATTTCAGACGGTGCTACACTTGGGTGAACACTAACTACTTTGATATTTTAAGTGAGAGATTACCCTAATAAAAAAGCGACTACTGCGCAATCAAGAAGGGTGCATCATAAGGGATAAACATCTCAGGCAATTCATAATAGCATGATATGGTATAGCCCTTTCTGACGGAGAAGTATTTCATTCCTTCGTCTTCGGCATTCGCGTCAGTGTTCACCTTCACGAAGATTGCCACCACCTTGTCGATGCACCAGATAATATTGCTATCTCTATAGCTAATAAAATAAGTGCTTACTTAAGGTTGACACGCAGGTCATTAAAGTGGCAATCATATGGCTCCAGCCATCATGCTGAATCATGACACGCAGGTCATGTTAATAAATTTACATCATATAGTCATCTCATACATAATCAAATTATTATGAGCACTGCTATACCACATCACATGCACATGCATAACCCTCCTGCAAAACCAATTTAGACGCCTCTAATCGGTTCATGCAAAAACTTGTTTTTCGTGGCTTCTAAGGTTTCGAAACAAATCGAAGCTACCAACGTCCATCATCAAGTATGATAATTCAAGTCGCTAGATTAACTTTGCGGGGTGTATGAAACACGAGATAATAAAATCTTGAGCCCCATACTGAACTTCGTCATATGCATGACCCCGTGTAGATCATATACGCATTGCCCTTTAAATCGCTAAATTTCATCTTTCTTTTTAACTACGGTGGATTTCAACGAACTGTTAGCACTTTGTTAATCAATCAGGATCGCGGATTGCCAGAACATTGAAAATCCGCCATGTCGTTATCAAGATCATAAATATGCAAATTCCAGGGAAGCAACAAGAATATCGGGTAACAGATTTCATCTGCTACCCGCACAAATAATTTTCAGTAATAGAACTCATCTACTACAAACTATATTGTGCAACACCCATACATCTCTATGTATTCTAGATCGCAGCCTGCATCTACGCATAGCACGGCTCTTGATGCCACAGTAGGGTAACGTAGAAGAAAACAAAAAAATTCCGACTTACGCACCAGCCCAGGACCACTATGGAGACTGCATACAAGGTTTGATCTTTTTCGTTACCGACTCGTAGCGCAGAGGGAAGTAGAGTCGATGACGATCGGCGGTCCAGATCCCCGCAGCTAGGATTTTACAACCTCCCAACCACAAGGATGTATACCCTCATCTGCCCCTCGGACAGCCCTCCGGGAGGTGGTCGAACAGTCCCCCGGACGGTGTCGCGGACAGCCCTTCGGGAGGACCTTCGGAACTCGGACGGTCACTCAGACAGCCCTTCGGGAGGACCTTTGAAACTCGGACGGTCACATGGACAGCCCTTCGGGAGGCACTCTCGAACTAAGATTGAAATTACAATCTCTCTACAGAGTTGCACACATACGGTGTCATCTATCCGGCAGGGCTTCACCGTCCAGAACTAGTTCCTGCCGGAACCCAGACAGCCTTTCGGCTCTACGAAACTATTTCGCGGGGAGGGAGAGAGAAGCCAGATCATTGCAAAGGCACTTGTATGTGAGCAAGAGTGAATGTGGAGAGTGCCTCTCCACCTCTATTTATAGGAAAACCCAAGGGGTAGGAGACACATGAAAAACCCAAAAATGCCCACACTTTATGTCACACATAAAGGGCATAAAGGGATGACAAGTGGAGCCCCATGGAGGAGCTGCACCCTCCAACGTCCCGCCTTCATGGGGGGCCCTCAAAGGGGGTTCCTTGATCCCCAAGTCCTTCTAGAAGCCTTTTGGGAAAAGCCCCAAAAGGTGGCTTTCTATCCCAAAAAGCACTTTCACTATTCACGACGACATTTTTCAGCGTCCGTTCGAACTGAAAATATTTATGTGGGCTTAGAACATTTCCAGTACCCACTCAAATCATTTTCAACGCGTTCCGAAACAATTCCGGATTAGTTATTTTCATCTGCAAAAAGCATCTGAAGTGGTGCCGGCAGCTCCGGAGCAATTCCAGCTTTTATCCCGGAAAATTCCAGAAATTTCCAGAATGACTCTGGCACCCTCCAAGAATTATCAAGCATGTGTCGAAACCAATTTTACTTAATAGTATATCCTGAAATAACTTTTCGGTTTCACCAAAACTCATCCGATGACCTCTCTCTGCGAAACTTTTCCGTTGTCCAAAACTTTTAGGTGTCCGAAACTCTTTCGGTGATTTTCTCTCAGACTCCCTATCTAGTATTCAACAGATAGATGGCCCTTAAGCGTGTGACCCTATAGGTTCGGTGAAGTATAGACATGACCCGGAACCCCTTCCGATCAATGATCAACATCGGAGCCGTGGACACCCATATTGACCCCTATACCCGCACGAATAAATATTCGAGTGAACCTCCAGTTGCAGTGAGCTATTCATGTTTCTTCGTGATATGTCACAAACACCCGAGGTGAGATTTATTGCATCCCCATGGACAAACAATTTGTCCACCATGCATGTTACCTCGTTACCGGTTTTGTTCTCTTTTCTCGTTTCCGTGTTCCGGCATCCCAGTGATCAAATCACACTATGTCTGTCCAGACGATGATGGATAGTGTAATACCGAGAGGGCCCGAGAATATCTCTCCATTGTCGGAGGAGCAAATCCCAATATTGAGCTATCAAGTTACTTGACACACTTTTCCATAAACTCGTAAGCCGCTGTAATAGCCACCCATTTACGGATGACGTTTAACAAACCCCAAAGTTCATGAATCAAGCATGAAGAAACTCGATACTCTCATGGTCTAAGGAATCATGCAAACGTTAACCATCTCTGTATTATGTACCATTAACTTGTGACGAATGAATCTCTTAGCATAACATCAATCCGGGTCGATTCGACACAAATGTTCTCTTAACATTGTGCCCTCAAGGTTGCTGGCATAGACATGCCCATGATCAGGAAAACAGAACCATCATGCAATACTTGAGCTAGTCTTAGAGGCCAGACTAGGAATACATTTTACCGTTTATTATTCCACACGTACATATGAGTCTTCCTCTGAGCCTCGTTGTTATTGCAGACTCGAGAACCATAGCAGTTATAGCATGGAACATAAACATAATTATGAACATGGAGATAAGTAATAGAATTTGTTATTGCCTCTAGGGCATATCTCCTACACCACATGCATGCAAAGTTGACACTCTTCCAAAATAGTGGGATTAACATTAATTAAAGTCATGACCTCTCCAAACCCACTTTTATCAAAACAAATTGCAAACAATATTATCAATCTCATATTCATCATGGGGCTTAAATAAATTTTCAAGATCAAAAGAAGAATCACCCCAATCATGATCATTGCAACAAATAGTAGCAAAACTAGCATCCCCAAGCTTGAGGTTTGCATATCATTAACACAATTGACATCACTAGAATTTATAATAACATCATTGCTTTTCATCAAAGGAACTACCAAGTATGGGTGCAATAGCAACGATCTCATGTTTAACATAAGGAACTATAGCAAATTCATCTTCATAAATATTGGCATTATGGCCACAAGAATAGCAAGCATCATGTTCATCAAGGGATATTTCAATCAAATCATCGGAATCATAATTATCTATAGATTCATGCATATCATTATTTTCTTCAGAAGCAACGGTCATTCTTTCAATAAATTCTTTGACATAGGCATTATGAGCATAGTTTTCATAGCAATATTTAAGTATGTCAAAATTTTCAGATTAAATGAGAGTAATATCATACTTTTCAATCAAAGAAGCAACTTCATAAGCACCCTTAAAAGCAACAAATTCTTCAATTTGTTCGATATCGTAGTAACTATAAACACATTTTTCATAAGAAGATAAGATTTCATTATCGTTAAACTCACATAGGTAGGGGAGGTGTTTTTTAGGGTTCTCAGTGCAACAAGTAAAATGAAAAATTTCACAAAGATTCCAAGCATAACACAGCAATCTGTTTATTTGATCCCATAAGAGTCTCCCTTTTTCAGACAAACGGTGATGCACAAAATGAGCATGCTCATCTAAAGATTTCCCATCAACTAGGCTGGTTGGGGTTTCAGCACGAGCGCATAGGGATCGAAGATGATCCAAGCAGAACACTTTAAGTGGATCCATATCAATAGTTTTTTAGCAAGCAAATAGAAGGCACAAGGAAACACAAACAAAGATACATACGGGAGGAAGGCGAGCGGAACAAGAGGGCGAATAAGACGGCAAAGGTGAAGTGGGGGAGAGGAAAACGAGAGGCAAATGGAAAATAATGTAATGCGGGGGATAAGAGTTTGCGATGGGTACTTGGTATGTCTTGACTTGTGCGTAGACTCCCCAGCAACGGCGCCAGAAATCCTTCTTGCTACCTCTTGAGCATGCATTGGTTTTTCCCTTGAAGAGGAAAGGGTGATGCAGCAAAGTAGCGTAAGTATTTCCCTTAGTTTTTGAGAACCAAGGTATCAATCCAGTAGGAGGCCACACGCAAGTCCCTCGTACCTACACAAACAAATAAGAACCTTGCAACCAACGCGATAAAGGGGTTGTCAATCCCTTCACGGCCACCTGTAAAAGTGAGATCTGATAGAGATGATAAGATAATATTTTTGGTATTTTTATGATAAAGATTGAAAGTAAAGAAAGCAAAATAAACGACAACAGAAATAGCAAGTTGGCGGAAGATTAATATGATGAAAATAGACCCAGGGGCCATAGGTTTCACTAGTGGCTTCTCTCAAGATAGCATAAGTATTACGGTGGGTGAACAAATTACTGTCGAGCAATTGATAGAAAAGTGCATAATTATGAGAATATATAAGCATGATCATGTATATAGGCATCACGTCTGTGATAAGTAGACCGACTCCTGCCTGCATCTACTACTATTACTCCACACATCGACTGCTATCCAACATGCATCTAGAGTATTAAGTTCATAAGAACAGAGTAACACATTAGGTAAGATGACATGATGTAGAGGGATAAACTCAAGCAATATGATATAAACCCCATCTTTTTATCCTCGATGGCAATAATACAATACATATCGTTTCCCCTACTGTCACTGGGATCGAGCACCGCATGATTGAACCCAAAGCTAAGCACTTCTCCCATGGCAAGAAAGATCAATCTAGTAGGCCAAACCAAACTGATAATTCGAAGAGACTTGCCAAGATAACCAATCATACATAAAAGAATTCAGAGAACATTCAAATATTGTTCATAGATAATCTTGATCAAAAACCCACAATTCATCGAATCTCGACAAACACACCGCAAAAAGAGTTACATCGAATAGATCTCCAAGAAGATCGAGGAGAACTTTGTTTTGAGATCCAAAGAGAGATAAGAAGTCATCTAGCTAATAACTATGGACCCGAAGGTCTGTGGTAAACTACTCACACATCATCGAAGAGGCTATGGTGTTGATGTAGAAGCCCTCCGTGATCGATGCCCCCTCCGTGGAGCTTGGAAAAAGGCCCCAAGATGGGATCTCACGGAGTCTGAGAAGGTTGCGGCGGTGGAATTAGGTTTTCGTGGTGCTCTGGATGGTTTGAGTGCGTGGGGTATATATAGGAGGAAGAAGTAGGTCGGTGGTGCCATGCGGGACCCACGAGGGTGGAGGCGCGCCCACGGGGTAGGCGCCCCCCCCCCCCCGCCTCGTGGCCTCCTCGTATGTGTCTTGACGTCCACTCCAAGTCCTCTAGATCACGTTTGTTCCAAAAATCACGCTCCCAAAGGTTTCATTCCGTTTGGACTCCGTTTGATATTCTTTTTCTGTGAAACACTGAAATAGGCAAAAAAACAGCAATTTGCACTGGGCCTTGGGTTAATAGGTTAGTCCCAAAATAATATGAAAGTGTATAATAAAGCCCATTAAACATCCAAAACAGAATATATGATAGCATGGAACAATAAAAAATTATAGATACGTTGGAGACGTATCACTGGTCGTCGGTTCCCACGTATAGGTTCGCGGGAGCGGTGCAAGTGCGCTGCCTCTAATGGTATCCGCGCGTGCAGGAGGAACGTCGTGCGGCAGACTGCTAGGTCCGATC
This sequence comes from Aegilops bicornis, assembly GCA_021605145.1. Lineage (NCBI taxonomy): Eukaryota > Viridiplantae > Streptophyta > Magnoliopsida > Poales > Poaceae > Aegilops > Aegilops bicornis. Next base: position 550,475,984 of record CM038675.1, on the reverse strand, counting down.
ACACAACTGGCGGCGAGTGGAGGTCTCTATTCGCAACACATGCAAACCCTAGTGACAGCGCCGAAGCGATCAATCAAGTGAGTGTGCCGCACCCCCACTTTATATAGGCATCTGTCATGGGCTCTACACTTGGTCCTCGCACGGATCCTAAAGCCCAAAGTCTGTTCGGCCTGGATCCGAATCCAAGTAGGATTACTTCTGACTCGTGGGGCCAGACCGGGCCTCACAGGTTCCTTCCTTTAAGCGCGCGACCCCTTAGGTTCTCGTTCACTTGGTCGCGAGTCAGATCACATCCGACTCGGCTAGTCAGTAGCGACCTCTAGCAAAGTGTGCCGACTCCAAGTGTCCGATGAAGCTGGTTATGCGAACCCGTACATCATACTTCTGTTCCCTTTGCTACACGATATATGTTGTCGGGCTCAAGGCGAGATTGTCAGCCTTGTGCTAGCCCGACCTCTTTATCGTTCCAGTGATGCCGACCACAAACCGGATTATCTCATAATCCTTATCACATGGCCATGCTTATCCTGGTCGGATCACACGAGGGGCAAATCCCATCTTGCTCGACCATGTCTCACAGCATGGGTCTGGACAAGCCTGAAACCTACCTTTGTAACTACCCAGTCACGGAGTAGCGTTTGGTCGGCCCAAAGCAGGTATGTCACCATCCCGAGTTCATGCGCCAGCTCAGGTCTTAGGACATAAAACATATGTTGTACTAGAGACTCACAGAGGACATATCGCTGCGTCACATAGTTGGGTCTGTCCGACTCGAACCTTATCTCGACTCGGATCCGACTACGTCGAATCCGACCAGATCCTTCCGAGTCCATATTATCCGGTTAGCATCAAATGCCCCATGGCTAGCGAGACCAATCCATCGACCGTGTCATATGCTAGTCTAGTCGGCAGCGCGTCCACACAGCCCTTTCGACTAGGGACCTTTTAAGACAGTCATCATACAATGCATAGTCCCACAAACAAGTCACGTACTCGTTAATACTGAAGGAAATATGCCCTAGAGGGAATAATAAAGTTGTTATTTATATTTCCTTATATCATGATAAATGTTTATTATTCATGCTAGAATTACATTAACCGGAAACTTAGTACATGTGTGAATACATAGACAAACAGAGTGTCCCTAGTATGCATCTACTTGACTAGCTCGTTAATCAAAGATGGTTAAGTTTCCTAGCCATAGACATGTGTTGTCATTTGATGAATGGGATCACGTCATTAGAGAATGATGTGATGGACAAGACCCATCCGTTAGCTTAGCATTAATGATCGTTTAGTTTTATTGCTATTGCTTTCTTCATGACTTATACATGTTCCTCAAACTATGAGATTATGCAACTCCCGAATACCGGAGGAACACCTTGTGTGCTATCAAACATCACAACGTAACAGGGTGATTATAAAGATGCTCTACAGGTGTCTCCAATGGTGTTTTTTGGGTTGGCATAGATCGAGATTAGGATTTGTCACTCCAAGGATCGGAGAGGTATCTCTGGGCCCTCTCGATAATGCACATCACTATAAGCCTTGAAAGCAATGTGACTAATGAGTTAGTTGCGGGATGATGCATTACGGAACGAGTAAAGAGACTTGCCGGTAACGAGATGGAACTAGGTATGATGATACCGACGATCGAATCTCGGGCAAGTAGCATACCGATGACAAAGGGAACAACGTATGTTGTTATGCGGTTTGACCGATAAAGATCTTCGTAGAATATGTAGGAGCCAATATGCGCATCCAGGTTCTGCTATTGGTTATTGACCGGAGATGTGTCTCGGTCATGTCTACATAGATCTCGAACTCGTAGGGTCCGCACGCTTAACGTTCGATGACGATTTGTATTATGAGCTATGTGATTTGATGACCGAAGTTTGTTCGGAGTCCCTGATAAGATCACGAACATGACGAGGAGTCTCGAAATGGTCGAGAGGTAAAGTTTCATATATTGGAAGGTTGCATTTGGAGGAGGCCGAATTGGACTTGTGAAGGGGGCGCCACCCCCCTTTCCTTCTCCTACTCCCTCTCCTTCCCCTTTTCCCCCTCCGGTAGAAGGAAAAAAGGGTGGAGCCGAATCCTACTAGGACTGGAGTCCTAGTAGGACTCCCCTCTCCCTAGCGTGCCCCTTGTTGGCCGGCCTCCTCCTCCCCTCCTTTATATACGGGGGCAGGGGGCACCCCAAAGGCACAACAGACAATGTCTTAGCCGTGTGCGGTGCCCCCCTCCATAGTTTTACACCTCGGTCATATCGTCATAGTGCTTAGGCAAAGCCCTGTGTCAGTAACTTCATCATCACCGTCACCATGCCGTCGTGCTGACGAAACTCTCCCTCGACCTCAACTTGATCAAGAGTTCAAGGGACGTCACCGAGTTGAACGTGTGCAGATCGCGGAGGTGCCGTGCGTTCGGTACTTGGATCGGTTGGATCGCGAAGACGTTCGACTACATCAACCGCGTTACTAAACGCTTCCGCTTTCGGTCTACGAGGGTATGTGTATACACTCTCCTGTCTCGTTGCTATGCATATCCTAGATAGATCTTGCGTGATCGATAATGTCCAAGGACTATCTTATTCATAAACACATAGGAAATATCATCATACATAATTGCCTCTAGGGCATATCTCCAACAGGGAGAACACTGCTTATACCTTGAAATTTTAGTAAGGGATCATCTTATAATGCTACTGCCGTACTAAGCAAAATAAGATGCATAAAAGATAAACATCACATGCAATCAAAATATGTGACATGATATGGCCATCATCATCTTGTGCCTTTGATCTCCATCTCCAAAGCACCGTCGTGATCTCCATCGTCACCGGCTCGACACCTTGATCTCCATTGTAGCATCGTGGTCGTCTCGCCAACTATTGTTTTCAACAACTATTGCTAACGTATAGTGATAAAGTAAAGCAATTACATGGCGTTTGCATTTCATACAATAAAGCGACAACCATAAGGCTCCTGCCAGTTGCCGATAACTTCTACAAAACATGATCATCTCATACAACAACATATATCACATCATGTCTTGACCATATCACATCACAACATGCCCTGCAAAAACAAGTTAGATGTCCTCTACTTTGTTGTTGCAAGTTTTACGTGGCTGCTACGGGCTTCTAGCAAGAACCGTTCTTACCTACTCCCTCCGTCCAGGTTTATTAGGCCTAAAGACAACTTCTCTTGGACCAAAACACATAGTAATTTGCTCACATTAATTCTTTCATTTCACTCCCAATGCACTCTCTCACATGCATGTAGCCAATGAAAAAGCATGCATGCAGTGTATTAATTCCCTGGCCATGGCATCAACAACAATGGCTTTCAATGCAACCAATGAAGTGGTTGCATGCATGCACCTTTCCAAAGTGAGGCCTTATAAAAAGGGACATGCTTGTGATGTTGTGAGGCCTAATAAACCCAGACGGAGGGAGTACGCATCAAAACCACAACGGTGATTTCATCAAGTTTGCTTTTTAACCTTCAACAAGGACCGGCCGCAGTCAAATTAGATTCAACTAAAGTTGGAGAAACAGACACCCGCCAGCACCTTCATGCAAAACTAGTTGCATGTCTGTTGGGTGAACCGGTCCCATGAACGTGGTCATGTAAGGTTGGTCCGGGCCGCTTCATCCAACAATACCGCCGAATCAAAATTAGACTTTGGTGGTAAGCAGTATGACGATCACCACCCACAACTCTTTGTGTTCTACTCATGCATATCATCTACGCATAGACCTGGCTCGGAAGACACTATTGGGAAACGTAGCATGCAATTTCAAAAAATTTGCTACGCTCACGCAAGATCTATCTAGGAGATGCATAGCAATGAGAGGGGGATAGTGTGTCCACGTACCCTCGTAGACCGAAAGCGGAAGCGTTTGACAATGCGGTTGATGTAGTCGAACTTCTTCTCGTTCTGACCAATCAAGCACCGAACGTATGGCACCTCCGAGTTCTGCACACGTTCAACTCGATGACGTCCCTCGAACTCTTGATCCAGAAAGTGTCAAGGAAGTAGATGAGTTTCATCAGCACGACGGCGTGGTGGCGGTGACGGTGATGTTATCCGCGCAAGGTTTTGCCTAAGCACTACGAGAATATGACCGGAGGCGTAAACCGTGGAGGGGGCGCCACACACGGCTAACAATTGTTGGTGTGTGTTCTAGGCGCCCCCTCCCCATGTATATATAGGTGGGAGGGGGAGGGGAGCAGCCTTGGGGCGCCCCAAGTAGGAGGAATCCTACTTGGGGGCCTAGTCCAATCCCCCCCCCCTTTCCATATTTTTGAAGAGGGAAAAGGGAAGAGGGAAGGGAGAAAGGAAAGGGGGGCCGAACCCCCTCCTCCTTCTCCTATTCGGCCTCCTTCCTTAGGGGGGGGGGCGCCACCCCTTGTGGGCTGGTGTGCTCCCTCCTATGGCCCATAAGGCCCATTAATCCCCGGGGTTCCGTAACCCGCATCTCGACGATAATTCGACACGATCCGGAACACTTCCCGTGTCCGAATACTATCATCCTATATATCAATCTTTATCTCTCGAACATTTTGAGACTTGATACGTCTCCGTCGTATCTATAATTTTTTATTGTTTCATGCCAATATTATACAACTTTTACATGTTTTTGGCAACTTTTTATATGATTTATTGGACAAACCTATTGATCTAGTGCCCAGTGCCAGTTCCTGTTTTTTGCATGTTTTTTGTATCACAGAAAATCCATATCAAACGAAGTCCAAATGCAATAAAATATTATGGAGAGTTATTTTAGAATATATGTGATTGTTGGGAGTTGGAATCACCGCAAACGGAGGCCCACACAGCCCACAAGACACCAGGGTGCGCCAAAGGAGCTTGGCTCGTGGTGGTGGGTTGTGCTCACCTCGTACGTCGGTTGGAGCTCTACTTCGGGCGCAAGGAAGCTTATATCCGGAAAAAAATCATGTTAAAATCTCAGCGCAATCGGAGTTACGGATCTCCGGGAATATAAGAAACGGTTTTCGGCCAGATCTGGAGAGCGCGAAACAGAAGAGAACAGAGAGGGAGATCCAATCTCGGAGGGGCTCCTGCCCCTCTGCCGCCATGGAGGCCATGGACCAGAGGGGGAACTCTCCTCCCATCTAGGGGGACAAGGAAGAAGAAGAAGGAGGGGGCTATCTCCCCCTCTCTCCCAGTGGCGCCGAACGCCGCTGGGGCAAGGATCGTGACGACGATCTTCATCAACAATCTTGCTACCGTCAACACCAACTCTCTCCCCCTCTATGCAGCGGTGAACACCCCTTTGTCCCCGCTGTAATCTCTACTTAAACATGGTGCTCAACTCCATATATTATTTCCCAATGATCTATGGCTATCCTATGATGTTTGAGTAGATCCGTTTTGTCCTGTGGGTTAATCGTGATCTTGGTTGGTATGATTGTATTTTTTTATGGTGCTGTCCTACGGTGCACTCCGTCTCGCGCAAACGTGAGGGATCCCCGCCGTAGGGTGTTGCAATACGTTCATGATTCACTTATGGTGGGTTGCGAGAGTGACAGAAGCTTAAACCCGAGTAAGTGGGTTGTTGCGTATGGGATAAAGAGGACTCGATACTCAATGTTATGGTTGGGTTTCACGACCTTAATGATCTTTAGTAGTTGCGGATGCTTGCTAGAGTTCCAATAATAAGTGCATATGTGCTACCTCTTGAGCACTGCATTGGTTTTCCCTTGAAGAGGAAAGGGTGATGCACCAAAGTAGCGTAAGAATTTCCCTCAGTTTTTGAGAACCAAGGTATCAATCCAGTAGGAGGCCACACGCAAGTCCCCCGTACCTACACAAACAAATAAGAACCTTGCAACCAATGCGATAAAGGGGTTTCCAATCCCTTCAGCGCCACTTGCAAAAGTGAGATCTGATAGATAAGATAATATTTTTGGTATTTTTATGATAAAGATTGAAAGTAAAGATTGCAAAGTAAAAATAGACTGTAAACTTATATGATGGAAACTAGACCCGGGGGCCATAGGTTTCACTAGTGGCTTCTCTCAAGATAGCATAAGTATTACAGTGGGTGAACAAATTACTGTCGAGCAATTGATAGAAAAGTGCATAATTATGAGAATATCTAGGCATGACATGTATATAGGCATCACGTCCGTGACAATCAGACCGAAACGATTCTGCATCTACTACTATTACTCCACACATCGACCGCTATCCAGCATGCATCTAGAGTATTAAGTTCATAAGAATAGAGTAACGCATTAGGCAAGATGACATGATGTAGATGACACTCAAGCAATATGATATAAACCTCATCTTTTTATCCTCGATGGCAACAATACAATACGTGTCGTTTCCCCTTCTGTCACTGGGATTGAGCAACGCAAGATTGAACCCAAAGCTAAGCACTTCCCCATGGCAAGAAAGATCAATCTAGTAGGCCAAACCAAACTTATAATCGAAGAGACTTGCAAAGATAACCAATCATACATAAAAGAATTCAGAGGAGATTCAAATACTGTTCATAGATAATCTTGATCATAAACCCACAATTCATCGGATCTCGACAAACACACCGCAAAAAGAGTTACATTGAATAGATCTCCAAGAAGATCGAGGAGAACTTTGTATTGAGATCCAAAGAGAGAAGAAGCCATCTAGCTAATAACTATGGACCCGAAGGTATGTGGTAAACTACTCACACATCATCGGAGAGGCTATGGTGTTGATGTAGAAGCCATCCGTGATCGATTCCCCCTCCGGCGGAGCGCCGGAAAAGGCCCAAAGATGGGATCTCACGGGTAGAGAAGGTTGTGGCGGTGGAATTAGGGTTTCGTGGTGCTCCTGGTTGGTTTCGGGGTATATGGGTATATATAGGAGGAAGAAGTAGGTCGGTGGAGCTGCGAGGGGCCCACGAGGGTGGGGGCGTGCCCGGGGGGTAGGCGCGCCTCCCTACCTCGTGGCCTCCTCGTTGATTTCTTGACGTCTACTCCAAGTCCTCTGGATCACGTTTTTTCCAAAAATAACTCTCCCGAAGGTTTCATTCCGTTTGGACTCCGTTTGATATTCCTTTTCTGCGAAACACTAAAATAGGCAAAAAAACAGCAATTTGCACTGGGCCTTGGGTTAGTAGGTTACTCCCAAAAATAATATAAAAGTTCTTACTAAAGCCCATTAAACATCCAAAACAGATAATATAATAGCATGGAACAATCAAAAAAATTAGATATGTTGGCGATGTATCAAGCATCCCCAAGCTTAATTCCTGCTCGTCCTCGAGTAGGTAATGATAAAAACAGAATTTTTGATGTGGAATGCTACCTAGCATATTTCTCAATGTAATTTTCTTTATTGTGGCATGAATGTCCAGATCCAAAAGATTCAAGACAAAAGTTTAATATTGACATGAAAATAATGATACTTCAAGCATACTAACAAAGCAATCATGTCTTCTCAAAATAACATGGCCAAAGAAAGTTATCCCTACAAAATCATATAGTCTGGCTATGCTCTATCTTCATCACACGAAGTATTTAATCATGCACAACCCCGATGACAAGCCAAGCAATTGTTTCATACTTTGTATGTTCTCAACAAATTTCAATCTTCACGCAATACATGAGCGTGAGCCATGGATATAGCACTATATGTCGAATAGAATGGTGGTTTTGAAGAAGACAAAAAAGGAGAAGATAGTCTCACATCAACTAGGCATATCAATGGGCTATGGAGATGCCCATCAATAGATATCAACGTGAGTGAGTAGGGATTGCCATGCAACGGATGCACTAGAGCTATAAGTGTATGAAAGCTCAACAAAAGAAACTAAGTGGGTGTGCATCCAACTTGCTTGCTCACGAAGACCTAGGGCATTTTGAGGAAGCCCATCATTGGAATATACAAGCCAAGTTCTATAATGTAAAATTCCCACTAGTATATGAAAGTGACAACATAGGAGACTCTCTATCATGAAGATCATGGTGCTACTTTGAAGCACAAGTGTGGAAAAAGGATAGTAACATTGTCCCTTCTCTCTTTTTCTCTCATTTTTTTATTATTTGGGCCTTCTTCCTTTTTCTTTTTCTTTTTATGGCCTCTTTTCTTTCTCTCTTTTTTTCGTCCGGAGTCTCATCCCGACTTGTGGGGGAATCATAGTCTCCATCATCCTTTCCTCACTTGGGACAATGCTCTAATAATGATGATCATCACACTTTTAGTTACTTACAACTCAAAGATTACAACTCAATACTTAGAACAAAATATGACTCTATGTGAATGCCTCCGGTGTAATCGGGATATGCAATGAATCAAGAGTGACATGTATGAAAGAATTATAAAGGTGGCTTTGCCACAAATACGATGTCAACTACATGATCATGCAAAGCAATATGACAATGATGATGCGTGTCATAATAAACGGAACGGTGGAAAGTTGCATGGCAATATATCTCGGAATGGCTATGGAAATGCCATAATGGGTAGGTATGGTGGCTGTTTTGAGGAAGATATAAGGAGGTTTATGTGTGATAGAGCGTATCATATCATGGGGTTCGGATGCACCGGCGAAGTTTGCACCAACTCTCAAGGTGAGAAAGGGCAATGCACGATACCGAAGAGGCTAGCAATGATGGAAGGGTGAGAGTGACAGAAGCTTAAACCCGAGTAGGTGGGTTGTTGCGTATGGGATAAAGAGGACTTGATACTCAATGCTATGGTTGGGTTTCACGACCTTAATGATCTTTAGTAGTTGCGGATGCTTGCTAGAGTTCCAATCATAAGTGCATATGTGCTACCTCTTGGGCACTGCATTGGTTTTCCCTTGAAGAGGAAAGGGTGATGCAGCAAAGTAGCGTAAGTATTTCTCTCAGTTTTTGAGAACCAAGGTATCAATCCAGTAGGAGGCCACAAGCAAGTCCCTCATACCTACACAAACTAATAAGAACCTTGCAACCAACATGATAAAGGGGTTGCCAATCCCTTCACGGCCACTTGCAAAAGTGAGATCTGATAGAGATGATAAGATAATATTTTTGGTATTTTTATGATAAAGATTGAAAGTAAAGAAAGCAAAATAAACGACAACAGAAATAGCTAGTTGGCGGAAGATTAATACGATGAAAATAGACCCGGGGGCCATAGGTTTCACTAGTGGCTTCTCTCAAGATAGCATACGTATTACGGTGGGTGAAAAAATTACTGTCGAGCAATTGATAGAAAAGTGCATAATTATGAGAATATATAGGCATGATCATGTATATAGGCATCACGTCCGTGACAAGTAGACCGACTCCTGCCTGCATCTACTACTATTACTCCACACATCGACCGCTATCCAGCATGCATATAGAGTACTAAATTCATAAGAACAGAGTAACGCATTAGGTAACATGACATGATGTAGAGAGATATACTCAAGCAATATGATATAAACCCCATCTTTTTATCCAAGATGGCAACAATACAATACGTGTCATTTCCCCTACTGTCACTGGGATCGAGCACCGCATGATTGAACCCAAAGCTAAGCACTTATCCCATGTCAAGAAAGATCAATCTAGTAGGCCAAAACAAACTGATAATTCGAAGAGACTTGCAAAGATAACCAATCATACATAAAAGAATTCAGAGAAGATTCAAATATTGTTCATAGATAATCTTGATCGTAAATCCACAATTCATCGGATCTCGACAAACACACCGCAAAAAGAGTTACATCGAATAGATCTCCAAGAAGATCGAGGATAAATTTGTATTGAGATCCAAAGAGAGAGAAGAAGCCATCTAGCTAATAACTATGGATCCGAAGGTCTGTGGTAAACTACTCACACATCATCAGAGAGGCTATGGTGTTGGTGTAGAAGCCCTCCGTGATCGATGCCCCCTCCGGCAGAGCGCCGAAAAAGGCCCCAAGATGGGATCTCACGGGTATAGAAGGTTGCGGCGGTGGGATTAGGTTTTCGTGGTGCTCCTGGATGGTTTCGGGGTACGTAGGTATATATAGGAGGAAGAAGTAGGTCGGTGGAGCCACGAGGGGCCCATGAGGGTGGAGGGCGCGCCCAGGGGGGTAGGCGCGCCCCCCCTGCTTCATGGCCTCCTCGTATGTTTCTTGACGTCCACTCCAAGTCCTCTGGATCACGTTTTTTTCCAAAAATCACGCTCTCGAAGGTTTCATTCCGTTTGGACTCCGTTTGATATTCTTTTTGTGCGAAACACTGAAATAGGCAAAAAAACAGCAATTTGCACTGGGCCTTGGGTTAATAGGTTAGTCCCAAAAATAATATGAAGTGTATAATAAAGCCCATTAAACATCCAAAACAGAATATATAATAGCATGGAACAATCAAAAATTATAGATACGTTGGAGACGTATCAAGCATCCCCAAGCTTAATTCCTGCTCGTCCTCGAGTAGGTAAATGATAAAAGCAGAATTTTTAATGTGGAATTCTACCTAGCATGTTTCTCAATGTAATTTTCTTTATTGTGGCATGAATGTTCAGATCCGAAAGATTCAAGACAAAAGTTTAATATTGACATAAAAATAATAATACTTCAAGCATGCTAACCAAGAATTTATGTCTTACCAAAATAACTTAGCCAAAGAAAGCTTATCCCTACAAAATCATATAGTTTGGCTATGCTTCATTTTCTTCACACAAAATGCTCTCATCATGCACAACCCCGATGACAAGCCAAGCAATTGTTTCATACTTAGCCTTTTCAAACTCTTTCAACTTCTACGCAATATATGAGCACGAGCCATGGACATAGCACTATGGGTGGAATAGAATATAATGATTGAGGTTGTGTGAGAAGACAAAAAGGGAGAAAGTCTCACATTGACGCGGCTAATCAACGGGCTATGGAGATTCCCATCAATTGATTTCAATGCAAGGAGTAGGGATTGCCATGCAACGAATGCATTAGAGCTATAAATGTATGAAAGCTCAACAAAATAAACTAAGTGGGTGTGCATCCAACTTGCTTGCTCACGAAGACCTAGGGCATTTGAGGAAGCCCATTGTTGGAATATACAAGCCAAGTTCTATAATGTAAAATTCCCACTAGTATATGAAAGTGACAAAATAGGAGACTCTCTATCATGAAGATCATGGTGCTATTTTGAAGCACAAATTTGGTAAAAGGATAGTAACATTGTCCCTTCTCTCTTTTTCTCTCATTTTTTGTTTTTTTATTTGGGCCATCTTCTCCTTTTTCTTTTCTTTTTGGCCTACTTTCTTTCTTCTTTTTTTTCGTCCGGAGTCTCATCCCGACTTGTGGGGGAATCATAGTCTCCATCATCCTTTCCTCACTTGGGACAATGCTCTAATAATGATGATCATCACACTTTTATTTACTTACAACTCAAAGATTACAACTCAATACTTAGAGTAAAATATGACTCTATGTGAATGCCTCCGGCGGTGTGCCGGGATATGCAATGAATCAAGAGTGACATGTATGAAAGAATTATAAAGGTGGCTTTGCCACAAATACGATGTCAACTACATGATCATGCAAAGCAATATGACAATGATGAAGCATGTCATAACAAACGGAACGGTGGTAAGTTGCATGGCAATATATCTCGGAATGGCTATGGAAATGCCATAATAGGTAGGTATGGTGGCTGTTTTGAGGAAGTTATATTGTGGCTGTATGATACCGGCGAAAGGTGCGCGGTATTAGAGAGGCTAGCAATGGTGAAAGGGTGAGAGTGCGTATAATCCATGAACTCAACATTAGTCATAAATAACTCACATACTTATTGAAAAAATCTATTTGTTATCGAAACAAAGTACTAAGCGCATGCTCCTAGGGGGATAGATTGGTAGGAAAAGACCATCGCTCGTCCCCGACCGCCACTCATAAGGAAGACAATCAATAAATAAATCATGCTTCGACTTCATCACAGAACGGTTCACCATACGTGCATGCTACGGGAATCACAAACTTTAGAGCAAGTATTTCTCAAATTCACAACTACTCAACTAGCATGACTCTAATATCACCATCTTCATATCTCAAAACAATCATCAAGTATCAAACTTCTCTTAGTATTCAATGCACTTATATGCAAGTTTTTATTATACCCATCTTGGATGCATATCATATTAGGACTAAATTTATAGCCAAGGCAAACTACCATGATGTTCTAAAAGACTCTCAAAATAATATAAGTGAAGCATGAGAGTTCAATAATTTCTATAAAATAAAACCACCACCGTGCTCTAAAAGATATAAGTGAATCGCTAGAGCAAAATTGTTTAGCTCAAAAGATATAAGTGAAGCACATAGAGTATTCTAATAAATTCCGATTAATGTGTGTCTCACCCAAAAGGTGTGTAAAGCAAGGATGATTTTGGTGAACTAAAAAGCAAAGACTCAAATCATACAAGACGCTCCAAGCAAAACACATATCATGTGGTGAATAAAAATATAGCTAAGTAAAGTTACCGATGGACGAAAACAAAAGAGGGGATGCCTTCCGGGGCATCCCCAAGCTTAGGCTTTTGGTTGTTCTTGAATTTTACCTTGGGGTGCCTTGGGCATCCCCAAGCTTAGTCTCTTGCCACTCCTTGTTCCATAATCCATCAAATCTTTACCCAAAACTTGAAAACTTCACAACACAAAACTTAACAGAAAATCTTATGAGCTCCATTAGCGAAACAAAACAAAACACCACTTCAAGGTACTGTAATGAACTCATTGTTTATTTATATTGGTGTTAAACCTACTGTATTCCAACTTCTCTATGGTTTATAACCTCCGATACTAGCCATAGATTCATCAAAATAAGCAAACAACACACGAAAAACATGATCTGTCAAAAACAGAACAGTCTGCAGTAATCTGTATCAAACACATACTTCTGGAACTCCAAAAATTCTAAAATAAATTTCTGTACGTGAGGAATTTATCTATTAATCATCTGCAAAGACAATCAACTAAATAGCACTCTCCAGTAAAACGTTGTAGCTAATCTCGTGAGCACTAAAGTTTCTATTTTTTACAGTAAGATCAAAAAGACTTCACCCAAGTCTTCCCAAAGGTTCTACTTGGCACAAACACTAATTAAAACATGAAAACACATCTAACCAGAGGCTATATGAATTATTTATTACTAAACATAACCAAAAATCAAGAAATAAAATAAAATTGGGTTGCCTCCCAACAAGCGCTATCGTTTAACACCCCTAGCTAGGCATAAAGGCAAGGATAGATCTAGGTATTATCATCTTTGGCATGCAAAATTCATAAGTGGCTCTCATAATAGATTGATAAGGTAATTTTATTTTCTTTCTAGGAAAGTGTTCCATGCTTTTCCTTAACGGAAATTCGAATCTAATATTCCCTTCTTTCATATCAATAATTGCACCAATCGTTTTAAGGAAAGGTCTACCAAGAATAATAGGACATGAAGGATTGCAATCTATATCAAGAACAATGAAATCTACGGGCACATAATTCCTATTTGAAACAATAAGAACATCATTAATTCTTCCCATAGGTTTCTTAATGGTGGAATCCGCAAGGTGCAAGTTTAAAGAACAATCATCAAATTCACGGAAACCTAACATATCACACAAAGTTTTTGGAATCGTGGAAACACTAGCACCCAAATCACACAAAGCATAGCATTCATGATCTTTAGTTTTAATTTTAATAGTAGGTTCCCACTCATCATAAAGTTTTCTAGGGATAGAAACTTCCAATTCAAGCTTTTCTTCATAAGATTGCATTAAAGCATCAACGATATGTTTAGTAAAAGCCTTATTTTGACTATAAGCATGCGGAGAATTTAGCACAGATTGCAACAAGGAAATACAATCTATTAAAGAACAATTATCATAATTAAATTCCTTTAAATCCAAAATAGTGGGTTCATTGCTATGTAAAGTTTTGACTTCTTCAATCCCACTTTTACCAATTTTTGCATCAAGATCTAAAAACTCCGAATCATTGGGACGCCTTTTAACTAAAGTTGACTCATCTCCAGTCCCGTTGTTATCAAGATTCATATTGCAAAACAAAGATTTAATAGGGGACACATCAATCACTTTTAGATCTTCATCCTTATTATCACGAAAACTAGAAGAACACGCTTTCATAAAGCAATCTTTCTTAGCACGCATCCTTGCGGTTCTTTCTTTGCACTCATCAATGGAAATTCTCATAGCCTTGAGAGACTCATTGGTATCATGCTTAGGTGGAATAGATCTAAGTTTCAAAGAATCAACATCAAGAGAAATTCTATCCATGTTCCTAGCCAACTCATCAATCTTAGGCAATTTTTCTTCAACCAAAGCATTGAAATTCTTTTGCGAAATCATAAATTATTTAACACTAGTCTCAAAATCAGAGGGCATCTTATTAAATTTTCCATAAGAGTTTTTGTAGGAATTACCATAATTATTAGAGGAATTACTAGGATACGGCCTAGGATTAAAGTTTCCTCTATAAGCGTTGTTACCAAAATTGTTCCTACCAACAAAATTCACATCCATAGATTCATTATTATTCTCATTCAAAGTGGACAAAGGCATATCATTGGGATCAGAAGAAACACTCTTATTAGCAAACAATTTAATAAGTTCATCCATCTTTCCACTCAAAACATTAATCTCTCCAATTGCATGCACCTTTTTACTAGTAGATCTTTCAGTGTGCCATTGAGAATAATTAACCATAATATTATCTAGGAGTTTAGTAGCTTATCCTAAAGTGATTTCCATAAAAGTGCCTCCCGCGGCCGAATCTAAAAGATTTCTAGAAGCAAAATTCAATCCGGCATAAATTTTTTGTATAATCATCCATAAGTTCAAACCATGTGTAGGGCAATTACATATCATTAATTTCATTCTCTCCCAAGCTTGTGCAACATGTTCATGATCAAGTTGCTTAAAATTCATAATATCGTTTCTAAGAGAGATGATCAGAAGCGGAGGAAAATACTTAGAGATAAAAGCATCTTTGCACTTATTCCATGAATCGATACTATTTTTAGGCAAAGACAAAACCAAGTTTTAGCACGATCTCTAAGAGAAAAAGGAAATAGCTTCAATTTAACAATATCATTATCCACATCTTTCTTCTTTTGCATATCACACAAATCAACAAAGTCATTTAGATGGGTCGCATCTTCACTAGGAAGGCCGTGAATTGATCTTTCATGACAAGATTTAGCAAAGCAGCATTAATTTCACAAGATTCAGCATCGGTAAGAGGAGCAATCGGAGTGCTAAGAAAATCATTGTTGTTGGTATTGGCAAAGTCACACAATTTAGTATTATCTTGAGCCATCATGATAAGCAGGCAATCCAACACACAAGCAAACAAGAAGCAAGCGAAAAAGAGGCGAACGGAAAGAGAGGGCGAATAAAACGGCGAGGGTGAAGTGGGGGAGAGGAAAACGAGAGGCAAATGGCAAATAATGTAATGCGAGGGATAAGAGTTTGTGATGGGTACTTTGTACGTCTTGACTTGTGCGTAGACTCCCCGGAACGGCGCCAGAAATCCTTCTTGCTACCTCTTTAGCACTGCATTGGTTTTCCCTTGAAGAGGAAAGGGTGATGTAGCAAAGTAGCGTAAGTATTTCCCTCAGTTTTTGAGAACCAAGGTATCAATCTAGTAGGAGGCCACACGCAAGTCCCTCATACCTACACAAAAAAAATAAGAACCTTACAAGCAACGTGATAAAGGGGTTGTCAAACCCTTCACGACCACTTGCAAAAGTGAGATATGATAGAGAAGATAATATTTTTGGTATTTTTATAAAAAGATTGAAAGTAAGGATTGCAAAGTAAAAATAGATTGGAAACTTATATGATGGAAAATAGACCCGCGGGCCATAGGTTTCACTAGTGGCTTCTCTCAAGATAGCATAAGTATTACGATGGTGAACAAATTACTGTCGAGCAATTGATAGAAAAGTGCATAATTATGAGAATATCTAGGCATGATCATGTATATAGGCATCACGTCCGCGACAAGTAGACCGAAACGATTCTGCATCTACTACTATTACTCCACACATCGACCGATATCCAGCATGCATCTAGAGTATTAAGTTCATAAGAACAAAGTAAGGCATTAGGCAAGATGACATGATGTAGAGGGATAAACTCAAGCAATATGATATAAACCCCATCTTTTTATCCTCGATGGCAATAATACAATACGTATCGTTTCCCCTTCTGTCACTGGGACCGAGCAACGCAAGAATGAACCCAAAGCTAAG
Source organism: Aegilops bicornis (assembly GCA_021605145.1). Taxonomy (NCBI): domain Eukaryota; kingdom Viridiplantae; phylum Streptophyta; class Magnoliopsida; order Poales; family Poaceae; genus Aegilops; species Aegilops bicornis. The sequence goes on along the minus strand of CM038675.1, from coordinate 550,459,737 downwards.
CACTTCTCCCATTGCAAGAAAGATCAATCTAGTAGGCCAAACCAAACTGATAATTCGAAGAGACTTGCAAAGATAACCAATCATACATAAAAGAATTCAGAGGAGATTCAAATATTGTTCATAGATAATCTTGATCATAAACCCACAATTCATCGGATCTCGACAAACACACCACAAAAAGAGTTACATCGAATAGATCTCCAAGAAGACCGGGGAGAACTTTGTATTGAGATCCAAAGAGAGAGAAGAAGCCATCTAGCTAATAACTATGGACCCGAAGGTCTATGGTAAACTACTCACACATCATCGGAGAGGCTATGGTGTTGATGTAGAAGCCCTCCGTGATCGATTCCCCCTCCGGTGAAGCGCCGAAAAAGGCCCCAAGATGGGACCGCACGGGTACAGAAGGTTGCGGCGGTGGAAATAGGATTTCGTGGTGCTCCTGGTTGGTTTCGGGGTATATGGGTATATATAGGAGGAAGAAGTAGGTCGGTGGAGCTGCGAGGGGCCCACGAGGGTGGGGGCGCCCCGAGGGGGGCAGGCGCGCCTCCCTGCCTCGTGGCCTCCTCGTTGATTTCTTGACGTCTACTCCAAGTCCTCTGGATCATGTTTGTTCCAAAAATAACTCTCCCGAAGGTTTCATTCCGTTTGGACTCCGTTTGATATTCCTTTTCTGCAAAACACTTAAATAGGCAAAAAAACAACAATTTGCACTGGGCCTTGGGTTAGTAGGTTAGTCCGAAAAATAATATAAAAGTGCTTAGTAAAGCCCATTAAACATCCAAAACAGATAATATAATAGCATGGAACAATAAAAAATTATAGATACGTTGGGACGTATCAATATGATCCAAGTAGAGAAAGTATGTTAGCTCATGCCTCTCCCTCATATAGAATTACAAGAATGATTACCGGTACTTGTTATCGATTGCCTAGGGACAAATGACTTTCTTTTTGACAAAAGCTATCCACTTTTATTACCTTGCAATTTATTCGTAGTTTTATTCTCGCAAGGTACTCGTAGTTTTATTCTTGCGAAATAGTTTTATTCTTGCTCTAGGTAAAGCAAACATTAAAGTGTGTGTAGAGTTGTATCGATGGTCGATAGAACTTGAGGGAATATCTGTTCTACCTTTAGCTCCTCGTTGGGTTCGACACTCTTATTTATCGAAGAAGGCTACAAACGACCCCCTATACTTGTGGTTATCAAGACTCCTCGTATGTCCGTGATCTCATCCGGGACTCCGAATACTTGTGGTTATCAAGACTCCTCGTATGTCCGTGATCTCATCCGGGACTCCGAACAACATTCGGTCACCAAATCACATAACTCATATAATAATAAATCATCATCGAACGTTAAGCGTGCGGACCCTACGGGTTCGAGAACTATGTAGACATGACCGAGACACCTCTCTGGTTAATAACCAATAACGGAACCTGGATGCTCATATTGGCTCCTACATATTCTACGAAGATCTTTATCGGTCGAACCGTAATGACAACATACGTCATTCCCTTTGTCATCGGTATGTTACTTGCCCGAGATTCGACCGCTGGTATCTTCATACCTAGTTCAATCTCTTTACCGCCAAGTCTCTTTACTCGTTTCGTAATACATCATCCCGCAACCAACTCATTAGTCACATTGCTTGCAAGGCTTATTATGATGTGTATTACCGAGAGGGCCCAGAGATACCTCTCCGATACTCGGAGTGACAAATCCTAATCTCGATCTATGCCAACCCAACAAACACCTTTGGAGATACCTATAGAGCATCTTTATAATCACCCAGTTACATTGTGACGTTTGATAGCACACAAGGTATTCCTCCTGTATCCGGGAGTTGCATAATCTCATAGTCAAAGGAATATGTAATAGCACTAAAACTGAATGATCAATATGCTAAGCTAATGGATGGGTCATGTCCATCACATCATTCTCCTAATGATGTGATCCCGTTCATCAAATGACAACACATGTCTATGGTTAGGAAACTTAACCATCTTTGATTAATGAGCTAGTCTAGTAGAGGCTTACTAGGGACATGGTGTTTTGTCTATGTATCCACACATGTATCAAGTTTCTGGTTAATACAATTCTAGCATGAATAATAAACATTTATCATGATATAAGGAAATATAAAATAACAACTTTATTATTGCCTCTAGGGCATATTTCGTTTAATTACGTATGTTGTCATAACGGTTCGACCGATAAAGATCTTCGTAGAATATGTAGGAGCCAATATGGGCATCCAGGTTCCGCTATTGGTTATTGACCGGAGAGGTGTCTTGGTCATGTCTACATAGTTCTCGAACCCGTAGGGTCCGCATTTTTAACATTCGTTGACGAAATAGTGTTATATGAGTTATGTGATTTGGTGACCGAATGTTGTTCGGAGTCTCGGATAAGATCACGGATATGACGAGGAGTCTCGAAATAGTGTTATATATAGGGACTATAGTATTCGTACACCAGAAGTGTTTCGGGGGGTACCGAGTACTTATCGGGTCACCAGAAGGGGTTCCGGGCACCCCGACAAAAGATATGAGCCTTATGGGCCAAGAGGGGAAACACACCAGCCACAAGGGTTGGTGCGCCCCCCATATGGGCCGGCCTAAGGAGGAGAAGGAAAGGGGAGAAGGGAAAGGAAAGTGTGATTAGGATTCCCACTTCCTTCCCTCTCCCTGCTCTTTCCTTCCCCCTTGTTTGTATATGGTAGGGGGACGCAGCATGGGAGGGACCCCAAGTAGGATTCCTCCTACTTGGGCGCCTCCTTTGGCTGCTCCTCCCTCCCTTCTCCTATATATATGTGGGAGGGGGCGCCTAGCACACCCCAGACAATTACCTAGCCATGTGCAGCGCCCCCCTCCATCGTTTACACCTCCGGTCATATTTTTATAGTGCTTAGGCGAAGCCCCACGAAGATCACTTCACCATCACCGTCACCACGTCGTCGTGCTGACGGAACTCATCTACTACCTTGACGTCTTGCTGGATCAAGAAGGCGAGGGACGTCATCGAGCTGAACATGTGCAGAACGCGGAGGTGTCGTGCGTTCGGTACTTGATCGGTTGAAGCGCGAAGAAGTTCGACTACATCAACCGCGTTGTGAAACGCTTCGGCTTACGGTCTACGAGGGTACGTAGACACATTCTCCCCCTTGTTGCTATGCATCTCCATGGATAGATCATTGTGTGTGCATAGAATTTTGTTTGTTTTCCATGCAACGATTCCCAACAGCGGTGTGGTTCCGGCAGGCGGCGGCGTCGACCTACAAGGCGATCTGGACATGGCGTTCTGGCACCGGCTACTTTGACGGCGCGCTCAACATGTTTGAGGAAATGAAGGTCGTTGGCATCAAGCCAAACCTGGTTGCTGTTAAGTGTAGTTGTTAACTTTTAATCATATACATGTATGTAACCAAACGCCGAGTGAAAATGCATCACGATGACAAGACCCCATATGCAGGCAACCAAACTACCTGACAATGTCGGGGTTTTTTTCCTGCAAAAAAAGACAATGTCGTTTTTTCCCTTGTTTTTTCATAACCAGGTCCTGCTCAGCCTGACTCGTTTTCCTCCTCTCAGCCAAGCCATGCAGAGAAGGCAACCAAACAGGGAGCTCCTACTCCGTGCCTTTAACGCCATCTAACCAAATCTGGCACTCGCTGCAGCACCCTGCTGGGCCGGCCCACGAACACGTAATGCCAATAGACAATTTTTTTTTCCTAATAAGAGTTCTTCCAACAAGGATTCAAACTCACGCCATCGCTTTAAAAACCCGCTCGAGTAGGGCTACCTGCTACAGTAATCAGTAGTCCCTCGATATTAAGTAAGGACAATACTGATTGCACGGTTCCAAAAAACAGAAGTTCATAGATTAAAAAAAAGTTTGTGATTTTTTTTCAACAAAGGAAAGGCTCATGTACTAAAAAAAGTTCACATATATTGATACAAAGTTCAAGAAATCTAAAAAAATATTAATAATTTAAGAAAAGTTTGTGAGTTTGAAAAATTCAAGAAAATTTAATAAAGTTCACTAATTTGAGAAAAAATCATCAAATTTTTAAAAAAGTTCATCATATTAAAAAAAGTTCATCGATTTTGAAAAAAATCATCGAATTTTTCAAAAAGTTAATTGATTTAAAAAAAGTTCATCGAATTTGCAAAAAATGTTCATTGGATTTGAAAAAGTTCATTGGATTAGAAAAAGGTTCATCGATTTTGAAAAAAGATCTTTAATTTTGAAAAAAATTCATGGATTTTTTAAAAAGTTCAGATTTCGAGAAAGAAAGGAATAAAAACCGAAGAAAACCGTTCCGAATAAAAAAGAAAAAAATAAATAGAAATAGAAAAAGGAAATAGATGTAAAGGAAAAAAATATGTAACTGAGCGCATACGGTGAGGAAGGGTGGCGATTCTCATCGAACGCACGTTCGCAGTTCCTTTTATTTTTAACAACAGAAAGAAAATGATGGGCCGAGCCCAACAAACCGCGGAAACTGGCGCTGAAGCGTATTGGGCCGTCTTTGGCCTTGATTCTAAAAGGGCAAAGGGCGCACGATCAACAAGAACCGTTGATCTATGATCAGACGGTCTTTTTCTCAGATCGGCTGGAGTCTGCAGTATATATTGACCCCCCACCCTTGGCTTCCAGGCCTTATCTCTTCGTCTCGCAAAAGGGGAGACAGAAGAGAGATCGATTCCGACTAAAACCTCTCGCCGCCGACGACCAAGCTCGGAGACCTATTGACCTAGGTATATGCGACGTTCCTCCTCCTCGCCACGTCAATCTCTTCGTCTAGCTGTCCTCGTATCGATATTCTTTCTAGGTTTAGATCTTCGCTTTTTCCCCGCGGCAGATCCATGTGCTGTTCTTCTTCTCAGATGCGTATTATGAAATTCGATCGCCGTTTGTTACAATACGTTTAGATAGCGATGCTCAACTGGTATGAAGAAGGGGCTCTCCTTTTCGTTTCAATTTCACCGGTTAATTTTCACCAGTTTTCGATCTGGATTTCTCGTGGCTTGCCTCTATTCTTTGTTCTGATTAGTCATGGCGGAAGACTTTTTTCTTTCTTTGTAGTTAGTTTGCGGTGGTAGATTGAGTTACAATTTGGGTAAGAAGAATAATCTCCTTCAGACACCAAAAGCAAGAAGACCGACCCAATTCCAGAACAAGATTCTTCTAGGTTGTCTACTAGTACTACGAAGCTAAGTGCTTCTGCTCGTTTGAAATCAGTTGTCAACTTGAGATGTTCAGGCGGATAATGCTTAGGTTGCCTCCCAACTGATGCCTTTTATCGAATATATATTGATCTGCCTTATTTTTTATGACTAATCAATCCGGGGTGCTGGCATTAGGTTATCCTTTCGCAAATAACTCACTCACAAACGCTAGTACTTTTTGCTAGGTTGAAGAACCCCTCTTACTTTGTGCCAGGTTGAACCCCCTTTTAGCTACTGACAGTTGTGTTTTACAGTTCCTGATGTCGGATGCCGATGATTACCGTTGCTTCGTTGGGAGTCTGTCATGGAACACAACTGATGTGGATCTGAAGGATGCGTTTGGGAAATTTGGTCGAGTTACTGAGACCAAGGTACTTTTTTTCTTTTCATATGGGCCTGGAATGCTTAGCTTTGTGTGGTGGGATATACACATGATTTTCTTAGTCAAGCAATCTTCTTTCATATTATAGGCTTTCCCTCACCAATAATTACAATTTCGCCACTAAAAACTTGTGATGGTGAGATATGTAAACAACTGGAATAATTTCTTGGATCTATCATTTATTCTGTCCATTTGGTGAATCTGTTCATGAATTTTATGCTTAGGTATGAATCTGCACTAGGTTTTGGATGATTCCTTGGTATGGTAGTTGGTAAAGTACGTTGTAGCATATGTGCATATCTTATGGTGGTGTAGTACAATCAGGATCTATTTGATATGTGAATGATAGAGAATGGCGATGCTAGACACTGGCATTGCATGCTACTGATTTGTACCCTACATCAATAGTTGTTGTCTTTGCCGTTTCTAACTTTTGCAAGTTGGTGTTATATGTGGTTTGATACACCACTTTCCTTATGTTTTCTCTGGCTTGTTAACACTTGTTGTCTGCCATGCTTTATATGCTGCATGTCTATCAATGTGCAGGTGGTTCTTGACAAGTTCTCTGGCCGATCACGTGGCTTTGGGTTTGTGACTTTTGATGACAAGAAGGCCATGGAAGAAGCTGTTGAGGCTATGAATGGAATTGATTTGGATGGAAGGAATATTACTGTTGAAAGAGCACAACCTCAAGGTTCAGGCAGGGACCGTGATGGAGATCGAGACTATCGTGGTGGTGGTGACCGCTATGGTGGTGGCCGTGATTTTGGTGGCGGTCGTGGTGGTGGTCGTGGTGGTGGCGGTGATTGCTACAAATGTGGCAAGCCTGGTCATTTTGCAAGGGAGTGCCCTTCTGGTGATGGTGGGGACAGGTATGGTAGCAGGGATGACAGGTATAGTAGCAGGGATGACAGGTACAGTAGTAGGGATGACAGGTATGGTGGCAGGGATGGTGGAAGGGATGACAAGTATGGTGGTAGCAACGGCAGCAGTCGCTATGGGCCTGACCGTGGTGGTGATCGCTATTCTGGAAGTCGTGATGGAGGAAGCCGCAGCAGTGGTGGCGGTGATCGATACAGCCGTGACAGGTCTGGACCGTATGATCGTCGCAGCCGAGATGAATACTGATCTTGATGGTGGAGATTCTCTCTCAGGTATGGAAGGTTTTGGATAATACTAGTGGTATGTTTGCTTTATCACATAAGGCAGCAAATGGTTTGCTGTTGTACTCTTTATGGGAAGTTTAATGCTTTTGTTATCCTTGCTGACTAGTGCTTGGTTTACCAATGTTCCTATCTGGATTTGGCTTGTAACCGGTTCCTTGGGAGCTTCAGTGGATTGCGTTATTTTGTCTGAGTAATATTTGGGATCCATGTTTCTGCGTTGCTCTGATGGTAAAAGTCCTGTCATGATACTGGCCTTTGGTGCTGTTCTTGTATTGCATCGCTGTGGTTATTGGAATTGCGGTCTTGATGTCAAGGATGTTGAAGAACAACAGCTCTTTATTTAGTCTCGTTGTGGTCTTGAGGAAAGAATCAACGTTCTGTGCTTGGGGTAACTATAAAATATTCCATCAGAAACTTGTGACCAACGAAACAAATGGTAAAACCTTTTGTTTCAATTATTCCTTCTTAATAAGCTATGATTCTCACAGTAATTTTTCGCAGGCATTTGGCCTTTGTGTTCCTATTGGTCTGCTTGGCTTAGTGCTAAAATTTTGCTGTTCAACCATGGGTCCGAATGCTTGCTCTAGTACTGTTCTATGGCACTTCCCTCAGTTAGACCAACATAAGATCTTGCTGGCATGGGGTCACTTTGCTCATCAACACTTCTTTATAACGCACTGCTTCCTTGAGAACCTGGAAAGAGTTGCTTGCTTCACTGGGATGGGCTCTCTCTTACCTTCATTCCTGCACCCAAGTCTGAGGGCCCTTAAGAAAGTTCTAGAATCTCCCATGTGAAGGTTGATCCTTTATTTCTGTGTTTCTCAAAGGGGAACTGTTTTGTTTCTCAGCGAAGGTCGCCTACACTTGCTTCTGGTTAACTTCCGCAGCGAGAAGGTGTAGATGAAAATAGTTATTTGTAGGGTTCGGTGTCTTTCTTTTTGACAGTAGTGAGCTCCAATTGTTTTAAGAAAGGCAGCCTGATTCATATTGTGCCAATAATTTTGGCAGTCTGAGCTCCAACGATTTTGTTGTTGCTGTGTTTGCTTTTGTAATTTTGTACAATGCTTAATTCACCAGCTGCTGTCAAATGGATATGCTTGGTCAAACTTCTATATTTTGTCACCATGGTTAACTTTGAAAAGATTGGCTTCGGCAAATCTATAACTTTAAATATTTTGAAACTAAGGGAGTAAATTAGCGTGGAATCTGTTGTAAAGCAAGCATGGTGGTCTCGTTTGTCTTTTGTGGCATGTTTATATCCTTCTCTATCTTTTATTTGATGAAATGGTGGAAAGAAATACAAAATGTATTTGAAAGCCACAGTTTTGAAGTGCCTGTTAGCTCTTGCCTGTGAACTCAGCGCTTAGATTTTGGGAAAACCCTTGAAGCAGTGCTTGTTTAGATTTTGTGGACATGAAAGAAACGCTCGCATCTTCCAACTCAAGAGCGCCCCGCCGACGGTCCTACTAGCTAACATCAAGATTCAGGCTCATGGGTCACCGCAGGTGCAAAGAAATTGGGATCCATCATGTGAGAGTAGGCCTTTTGTAGCTGTGTTCTAGCACGATGGGTGTTGTGACACAAAATTTAAACTCTCTTTTCCCTCTTAATTAATGAATGAGACAAGTCTTTTTCCTCCTTTCAAAAAAAAAAAGAAACTTCCTGGCGGGAGAGAGGCCAATGTTTCAACAAAGACATCTCTAAGAGAATAAATGGCGCACCAGCACCAATGTTGCCATCCACCCATCGAGGCTAGATCTTTAGGATTTCACTCTGAAGAGGAAGAGGAAGTTCGAGCAAACTAAAGATAATGCTTGCAAGATGTGGAACACCAACATCGTTGTGCATGCTAGATCTAGAGTTTTCGCTCCGCTACATAAGGCACTACTTCCAAAGAATAAGTCACTGCTGCAAGCTAGACCATCACACCTAAACAATTGTCACGTTCACATCCCTACGGCGGACATGACCACGCTACAAGACATACCACGTATACGAGGAGGATGCCTGCCATCATCAACAAGGTCACCGATGCCATCAAGAGCCCACTCAAAGGGTCATCCAACATTATATCCCTATCTTCTATGTACAACGTTTGTATCAATAGAGAACCTTTTCCTCGTATGAATCTATATTATTCCATTTTAATTTCTTCCTAAAACTTCCCAAGAAAAATCCCGAATTGGTTTCTAAATTGACGGGTTAATGTGAGCTTATCCATGCGGTTAGGCACACTTTAAATAGGAATCCATTTTTTGACTGGCTTTGGTGCTTTGGTGAGTCGTCCGAGATCTTTTCGATGACCTATGTTGTGTTGGAGGGATATCTATATGATCCGATCGATTGCATAAGACCCGCGGTAGCAATACAACGGGGAAAGTATACAGAAAAGACGGTTCTTTTCAATTTTGATTATCTATATATTAGTTCGTTTCTATTTCTATATATTAATTTTAGTTATTAGTACTATTAGTTACCGACCGCGGCTATATGAGTTCTTTCTTCCGTGATGAACTGTCGACACCTGTCCTACATTTTTCTCTCCATGGACCGAGGAGAAAGGGGGCTCAGCAGGAAGAGGATTGTACCATGAGAGAAGCACAAAGGTCAATGCAACAGAGTGGGGTCGTCATATCGATCCGAATGAATCAGTCTTTCTACAGAGGTCAATCTGTGCCTATTAGGCAAGAGGATTGCAAGTTCTAAATTCTGTCTCGGTAGTGTTTTGAATCAGAATGATCGAATTGATTGATCGATGGTTACAGGCCCCCTTTTATATGTCCCGAAGAGACACGACGATCCCTCGAGGAGGCGTCTGTTCCAGGAGATCGAAGGGAGGCGTCGGTTATGGATAAACCGCAACGACGGTTTGGGCAAGGAGGAGATTTTCCCTAATTACAGAATTATTTTTAACACCCCCCTAATCTACGCTTGACCATGTAGATCATCTTCACGATTGTCCGGGAAGCTCTATCATCTCAAAAGATTCTCCTTCAAAAGTTCTTCATAAAATCTTTGATGAGATCCTGAAACATATACTCACAAAGAAAGATAGCATAATGTGATGTCATTAAAATGAGGATATCTCAAGAAGAGACTCCCCTGGCACCTGCAAGTCCCTAAGTCTTCTCATACCAATTCCATGAACACATTTCTGGAATGTATAATTTGGTAGAGACTTGGTAAATAAATCAGCAAGGTTATCGCATGATTTGACTTGCAGAATGCTTATTTCCCCGCTTTTCTGAAGATTATGGTGGGGGGGGGGGGGAACCATTTAAGATAAATATGCTTGGTGATATTACTCTTGATGTATCCTGTTTGCATCTGCGCAACACATGCCGCATTATCTTCATAGATAATGGTAGGTGATTTTATCGAACCCATTCCACATGACTGTTGTATGTGGTTTATCATTCTGCGAAGCCATAAACATTCGCATGTTGCATCAAATAATGAAATTATTTCAGAATGATTGGTAGATGTTGCCACCAGAGTCTGTTTCGAAGACTACCATGATATAGCAGTGCCATCATGTAAGAACACGAAGCCGGTCTGAGATCTGGCATTATGGGGATTAGACAAATAGCCGACATCTGCATATCCAATCACATCAGAGTCCTGATTTTTCTGGAACTGGAAAAATAGGCCAAGATCCTTTGTGCCTTGGAGATATCGAAAGATATTCTTCACCTGCACCAATGACGTTTGGTGGGAGCTGCGCTATGTCTAGCAAGTAGATTCACTGCAAATGTAATATCAGGCCTTGTGCAATTTGCAAGATACATAAGCACTCCAACAGCACTAAGGTATGGAACTTCAGGTCCCAACACCTCTTCTCCATCATCCCTTGGTCTGAACGGATATTTCTCTACGTCTAGAGATCGAACCACCATGGGAGTTTTAGATGGATAGGATTTGTCCATATTGAATTTCTCCAATATTTTCTAGATATAGGCAGATTGGTGTACCATGATTCCCGAGGGAAGGTGCTCAAGTTGAATACCTAAGCAAAATTTGGTTTTACCCAAATCCTTCATCTCAAATTCTATCTTTAGGTGATTGCGTGCTTCATCAATGTCTGGTGTGCTGCCGATGATGTTGAGATCATCAACATACACAGAGATGATGCAAAATCCTGTAGAGGACTTCTTGATAAAAACACATGGGCAATCAACACTATTGGAGTTACCTTTCTGAAGAAGGAACTCACTGAGTCGGTTGTACCACATCCGTCCCGACTGCCTTAAGCCATATAGTGACTTATTCAGCTTTACACAATACATGTTGCGTTTCACATTTTTATCCGGGACAGAGATTCCATCAGGAACCTTCATATATATGTCCGAATCTAGTGACCCGTAAAGATATGCGGTCACGACGTCCATCAACTGCATAGATAGACGATTTTGCACTGCCAAAGATATAAGATATCGGAAAGTGGTTGCACTCATTACTGGAGAATATGTTTCAGTGAAATCAATGTCGGGTTTCTGCGTGAAACCTTGTGCTACGAGCGCCTTGCTTTATATCTCACCACCTCATTGTTCTCATTCCGTTTTCGGAGAAAATCCCATTTGAATCCCACAGGGAAAACACTAGGAGGTGTAGGTATTGCTTCAGTGAATACCTTTCTTTTGTTAAGCGAGGCAATTTCTGCTTGGATTGCATCCTTCCATTTAGGCCAGTCGGAGCGCTTTTGGCACTCAATGATAGACCTTGGATCATGATCAGTGAGAAGGGTATCTGTAATCTTTTCAGCAAAATATATGTCGACAGTCGTAGTCTTATGGTCAAATGATTCTCCAGAATCAACATAGTTGATGGAAATTTCCTGCACCCCTAGTGGCTCTTCGTGATTTCCCAATACGATCGAGTCTGGGTGTTCCGATGTCCCAGTCAGTTTGTGCACACTGAAACTGGGTTGTGGAGGTTGCCCTTCCACTGGGTGTATACTACCCATAAGGTGTTTGTCAATGTTGAGTTGACCTGCATTTATCGACTCAGGTTTTTCTCCTCGATTTTCTTTCTTTGCTTGCTAGAAGCATGCTTCGGGTCGAGGCCGCATTACTCCCTCTTTTTAGGGATAGGGAGTTGAGTGGTTTTTATTGGTACCTCCACTCTTTCTGGCGCATTTCTGGCCGGGTTTAAGGATTTTGTAACACCTTTCAAATCAGTAAATGAATCTGGCAGATTATTTGCAAGATGTTGCAAATTAATGATCTTTCAAACTTGAAGTTCGGTCTCATGGGTACGCGGATCAGAGGATGAAATGGAATGAGCATTCCAATCAATTTTCGGGCATTCTTTCTGGTACTTGAAATCTCCCCCTAATGCCGGAAAATGTTCCTCATTAAATACGCAATCAGCGTGACGGGCTGTGAACAGATCCCTACCGGGGTTCCGTGTACTTAATAATCGACGGCGATTTGTACCCCACATAGATCCCCAACTTCCCGTGGGCCCATAGATGTCCGCTGTGGTGGTGAGATCGGGATGTATGCAGCACATCCGAACTTACGCAGATGAGAAATGGTTGGAGGATTTCCACGTACCAATTCCAGAGGGGAAGAACTGTGATATGCAGTTGGCCTCAATTGTATCAAGTCAGCATCATGTAAAACAGCGTGACCCCAACAAGAGGTTGGCAAGTTGCAATTCGTCAACAAAGGTCTTGCAATGAGTTTGATCCTCTTAATCAATGCTTCAGCCAAACCATTTTGTGTATGGACATATGGAACAGAGTGCTGAACTTCAATCCCCAAAGCCATGCAATAATCATTGAAAGCACGTGAGGAGAATTCTGCAGCATTGTCCATCCGAATTGATTTAATTCGACTTTCGGGATAATGGGCTTGCAACTTAATGACTTGCCTCATTATCTTGGCAAATGCATGGTTTCGTGTGGATAGAAGACACACATGTGACCATCGTGTAGATGCGTCAATCAGAACCATGAAATACCGGAAAGGTCCAGATAATGGCTAAATGGGACCAAAAATGTCTCCTTGAATACGTTCAAGGAACTGAAGTGGTTCAGCTTGTATTTTGAGGTGTGAGGGCCTTAAAATTAGCTTTCCTGTGGCACAAGATGTGCACACAAAATCAGAAGATTGAGGAAATTTTGACTCAAGCAAATTATCGGTGCTGCGCCGGTTATATTCGGACGAGGAGGGCTCGTCGGTGCTGCGCTGGTGACCTCCGGCGTCGCGAGGGGCTGCAGCGGCCACTCCTCCCGCCGGCGCTGCCGTGTGATAGTGGGGATGATGGCCTTGGGGCAGATCCATTTTGGGGTAAGGGTTAGGGTTCCTGTTATCTCTCGGGGCTGTGGGGTCTTCGAGATCGATCTACAGTCTGTTCTTCTTCGGCGTCGATCATGGCACGTCGGGGTGATCCATCTGCATCAGACTCAAAGGGGAAGGATAAGCTGGAGGCACTCATGAAGGAGCTAGCTCTGAAGGATGATGACCTTGATGATGTGATTTTTGACGAGGGTGATGCTCCAGCGGAAGAGGACCTGCGTTGGATGATCCTAGTTCGTGTTCACATGGACAAAAGTTTCAGCACATACTGGTTCTTTCGCAACATGCGATAAGCTTAGGACCTGGCGAGGCCGGTCAAGATCAAAACACTTGAGGAAAACTTGTTTCAGATGCAGTTCAACTGCTTGGGCGATTGGGAGAAGGTTACCCAAGGAGGGCCGTGGCACTTTAGGGGAAACCCAGTGATTATTGCTCCATATGATGGATACACCAAACCATCGTCCATTGAGCTGTTCACTTTTGAAATCTGGGCAAGAATACTTGACTTTCCAATGGCGTACCACGGCAAGGTAAAAGCTCTAGCATCTCGACTTCAAGGCAACTTCTACCGGGTTCGAGTACGTCTAGATGTTCGTAATCCTATGAAAAAAGCCACATCTTTGATTCGTGGCGGGGAGAGGGAGATCTTTGCCGTGAAATATGAGCGTTTGCCGGACTGGTGCCAAGTATGCGGCATGATGGGCCATGAATTTAAAGAACATAGGGATGGGGTGCATCCACCTTCTGCTCTTGTCTTCAAGAATTTGCGAGCCCCAGCGACTACTGCATGGGGGACACGGAGACGTAATAATGTGCAAAAGGCGAAAAATCAGAACAGAAACTTTGAAGGGAACTCACAGTCCGTAGATGCTGATGGCCAAGGTGCAGAGGGCATCGACATGGAGGTGACAGACCAGAACCGTAAGCACTCATCTGATCAGGTCGAAGGTAATCAGCCTGCTGTAGCAAGTTCGGGTCTAGAGATTGTTGTTGCTGGAATGACTAGCGGTGGTGATGTGCCCCCTAGCCCACCGCCAAAGCAAGACCCAAAGAGAACTAAGTCGACGCTGCCGGCTGAGAAGTAAGGCAACCATGTGAAGGAAGCTCTTGGGGGGAAAACAATGATGCAAGATCGGCGGCCTCCCCGGCGGAGGACCGCGGTCTCAATGAATCTTTTAAGCTGGAACTGTCGCGGGATTGGCAACGCCCCGACAGTTCAAGAGTTGCGTGAACTCGCACAGAAGTTTGCCCCTAGAGTGCTATGTATTGTGGAAACACATATTAGTAGAGATCGAGCTGAAAATCTAAAAAGTACTCTAGGTTATGATTGTTTGTTTGCTGTAGACCCCTCCGGTAGAAGTGGAGGACTTGCTTTGTTCTGGAATGATGTAATAAAAGTCGAAATTTTGGGTTATTTGAAGTATCATATCGATGTGAAATTAAGTGACTTGGGTGGGGATCCATGGAGACTTTCATGTTTCTATGGTGAAGCGCAAACCCATCTAAGGCATCACACGTGGACGACAATGAAGAATCTCTCGGTGTTGCAAGATCTACCGTGGGTCTGCACGGGAGATTTCAACGAAGTTCTGAAGCATGATGAGCATGACGAAATTGGTAGTAGGAGCCAAGCATAGATACAGGGCTTCTGTGACGCCGTTGATGTTTGTGGCTTGCTCGATCTGGGCTATAAAGGGACTAAATGGACTTTTGAGAAGAGGATATCAGGAGGATCGTTTACTAGAGTTCGGCTGGACAGGGCTCTTGGTTCGGTGGGATGGTGTGCATGTTTTCCTGCAGCGCTAGTGCAACACCTTACTGCTGCAACATCCGACCACTCTCCCATTTTATTGCATCTTGAGCAGGCGAGTAAGACAAGACGGGATCAGAAAGTTTTTCGGTATGAAGTTATGTGGGATACCCATCCAGAATTGAAACCAACTATCCAACATGCATGGGAGCTGAACAGCCATAATTTGTCGACAGCTGAAGTTTGAGGAAAACTGAATGAACTAGCAAGAAATCTAGGGGACTGGTCCAAGTCCTCATTTGGAAGTGTCAGGACAGAGATCCGACAGCTAAAAAAGGAGCTCGAGCGCCTCCGTTCAGATGTTTCTAGGGTGGGACCCTCTCATGCAGAGATTAAGATAAATGATCGTTTAATTGAGCTATATCTGAGGGAGGAGCTAATGTGGAGACAACGATCCCGGGTGGCATGGCTTGCTGAGGGCGATCGTAACACACACTATTTTCATAAGAGAGCTTCGCTGAGACGGCGGAAAAAATTGATTAAAGCTTTGCAGCGGCAAGACGGATAGATGACAGATGACGTATCTGAGATGCAACAGCTAGCTTCGGAATTCTACAAGAACCTGTATACCTCCGAGGGTGTGCAAGGGGTGGCTGATGTACTTGAGCATGTTCCTGTAAAGGTAACTTCAGCGATGAATGATATGCTTATGGCTCCTTATGAGGCCAAGGAGGTGAAGACGACACTCTTCGAGATGTTCCCGACGAAAGCCCCGGGTCCTGATGGGTTCCCTGCTCATTTTTTCCAGAGGCATTGGGATATTTGTGGTGAGGCCGTCACCAAGTCTGTGCTGAGTATTGTCAGAGGCAAGGAGAGTCCAGCTTGCCTTAATGACACACTGTTAGTGCTTATCCCAAAGGTATCGAATCCCACGTTACTTTCTCAGCTTTGCCCTATCAGTTTATGTAACGTTTTTTACAAGATCGCCTCCAAAGTTGTGGCGAACCGCTTGAAGCAAATTCTTCCTGACATTATTTCTGAGGAGCAATCGGCTTTTGTTCCTGGAAGGCTTATCACTGACAATATTATATCAGCGTATGAATGTTTGCACTTTATGAAGAGGAATAGAGCGAAGAGCAACACCTTTTGTGCCTTGAAACTTGACATGATGAAGGCGTATGATCGAGTGGAGTGGAGTTACTTAAGGTCAATTATGGAGAAGCTGGGTTTTGCTGCACCATGGATATCAGTCGTCATGAATATGGTGAGTTTAGTTTCTTTTTCTGTTATGTTCAATGGTATCAAATCAGAGGAGTTTAGACCTACAAGAGGTATTCGACAGGGAGATCCGATCTCTCCATACTTGTTCTTGTTAGTAGCGGAGGGCCTTTCATGCCTATTAAAATCCCAGAACCAGTCATCCCAGCTCAGCGGCATTAAGGTAGCACCGTCTGCCCCGGCAGTGAACCACCTTTTATTCGCGGATGATAGCCTGCTGTTTTTCAGGGCAAGTGTAGATGGAGCAGAAGAGGTGTCAAACCTATTGAATACATATTGTATGGCTTCGGGCCAACGTATCAACAAGGAGAAGTCATCAATTTTCTTTAGCAAGGGCTGCCCTGACATAGTGCGTACTGCGGTTAAGGGCTACTTGCAGGTACCAAATGAATCATTGAGCGATAGATATCTTGGGATGCCAACAGACGTTGGACACTCTAAGAAAGGAACTTTCAAATACCTTAGTGATAGAGTTTGGGACAAAGTGAAAGGATGGATGAGCAAATACCTTTCTGCTGGTGGCAAAGATGTTCTCATTAAATTAGTTGCACAGGCGATCCCTGTTTATTCTATGTCTTGTTTTAAACTCCCTAGAGGGCTATGTGACCACATCAAATCAATTATTCGCAAGTTCTGGTGGGGTTGCAAACAGGGAGAACGTAAACCAGCTTGGGTTTCATGGGATGTTATGACAAGACCGAAACATCTAGGAGGCCTTGGATTCATAGATATGGAATTATTTAACTTGGCTCTTTTGGCACGACAGGCCTGGAGAATCCTTCAGGAACCTCATACTTTGAGTGCGAGAATACTCAAGTCTGCTTATTTTCCAGAGTGCACAATTCTTGAGGCGGAAATTGGTTCAAGGCCTTTTCAAATTTGGCGGTCCATTAAGGAAGGGTGTGACCTTTTGAAACAGGGAATTATACGACGTATTGGCAATGGCCAGAGTACCGACATATGGGCTGATAATTGGATCCCTAAGGAAACAGTACCAAGACCTATAACATCTCTAGTGCCGAATCCCCCAAGGCTGGTGGCGGAGCTCCTGTCTCCTGCTATAGCGTCGTGGAACGAGGCATTGGTAAGATCGATCTTCATACCAATGGATGCTGACACGATTATGAAAATTCCCATATGCACACGCAATATTGAAGATTTTTGGGCCTGGTATCCGAACAAAATGGGCAAGTTCTCGGTCAGCTCGGCTTATAAATTTATTTTGAAAACCAAGCCGCAGAGAGAGGAATGGCTAGAGGGCAGGGGTGGATCATCGAATCAACAAGATGAGAAATCCTGGGTTGCTTTATGGAAATTAAAAATCCCTTCAAAAAATCAGAATATTCTTGTGGAGGCTTGCCCATCATTCTCTCCCCACGACAGATACTCTGAAGAAGCGAAACACGGTTGTACAAAGACACTTGCCCCTTGTGCGGGTGCGCTGACTCGTGGAGACACGCTCTTGTCTCCTGTACCATGTCCAGGTGTGTATGGGCATTATCACATGCTGATATGGTTGTATGCATGACGAATAATTTGGAACCCAATGCGAGGCTTTGGCTATTTGAGCTTTATGATTCTATGGATCATGCGTTATTCGTTACGATGGCCGTGACGCTCTGGTCCATTTGGTATGCTAGGCGCAAAGCAGTCTATGAGGCCATTTTCAGAGTCCGCAGCATACTGTTTCTTTCATAAATAACTTCATTGCGGAACTAGGGCAAGTGCAAACCAGAGACGAAGGAAGGAGAGCCCCGGGCGCGCCCTGTGTACAGGCGAACAGGTGGCTGCCTCCCCCGACTGGCACTGTCAAGGTGAACGTGGATGGGGCAGTAGCTAGGTCACGCTGTGGAGGAGCAGTCGCAGCAGTGTGCAGAGATGAGACAGTTCTATATCTCGGATCATCGGCTATTGTTTTCCAAGGTATAAATGACCCTGTGGTCTTGAAGATCTATGCGTGTCGTGAAGCCTTATCTTTGACGGATGATCTTGCAGTATAGTCTATATGCGTCGCCTGGGATTGTCAGGAGTCGTGACTGATATTGAGAAAGGAACCGGAGGAACAAATGCTGCTATCGTGCATGAAATCAAAGTTCATTGTTATAGTTTTACTTCTTGTTTTTTCATTCATGAGCGTAGGAATCATAATTATGAGGCTCATAATCTCGCCAAGTTTGCTCGTAATCTAGATGTAGGTAGACATGTTTGGTTGGACACCCCTCATGACCCAAATCGTGTACCTGACTTTTGCTGATAATTAATAAAGTTGGCGAGTTCTAAAAAAAACTAAAAATCAGCCGGCGGCGGCTCAGCCATTTTACACACAAATAATTCCTCTAAAGAAAAATGCTCTCGTAAATAAAATAAAAATCCGACCTACCGGATTCGAACCAGTGACCTAAGGATTTATCTGCAACGACTACAGTCCTCCGCTCTACCAACTGAGCTAAGGTCGGCTTGTGGTATTTGTTCGCCAAGATATAATAAATACGTGGAACTGCGGAACCAGATGGAAGTCCCAGCCATTGGACTATTTATACTCTGCCAGATTTTGTCAATGAGTGGCCCGAAGGCTGTTGTTCGTACCGTTCTCTTATATCTGCGCGAGAGAGCACACAAATAATTCCATCCCAAAAATGTTGCAATTGATGCTTTCTTCACCTCAGCATATACAGTCTATACATATACATCTCTTCAAATGGAAAAATGAGCTGCAAGAAACTGTTACAAACGCTGCTACAAACACATACAAAGTGAAACGAGAGGACATTCCAACCCTATGACACGCAACGGCATGTCGGCGTCCTGTTGGAATTGGGGAGACTGCACAAGCTACCAGATAATCTTTCTAGCTTCAGCTTTCTGATACAGCTATGGTGCAAGGATGGAAACCTCTCAAGGGCCTGTTCGGTTTGGCAGGTTATCAGCAGGGATTTATCCCAGTTCCCTGTCAATGCCCTTTGATCCTTGCAGATCCCTGCTAAACCAAACATGCCGTAAAGGGGAGGTGAAACCCTTTGGCATGGTTGTGGGTGTTTTATCATTTTTTTCAGCAATTTAAATTCGGAGCGATGCTCCTTGAGTTGAAAAAAATATTTTTGTATTTTTTCCTTTTTTTTTCCGAAGAGGTGGTTGACCCGGCCTTTGCATCACTTTTGATGCACACATCGTTTTTCTATTCTTTCTTTTCTTTTCTTTTCTTTCTTCTATCACGGTGATTTCTTTTGCATTTTTGCTCTAGAACGTCGATGGCCTCCCTTGGGCACCTGTAGAAAGAAAATACTCAAGTGAAGACTGGTTGTTTGCAGAGAACTTGGTTTGAAAGCAACTTGAGTTTCTACCTCTACCTGAATTTCCTGTAGGATGTCCTCAAGTTGCACAATGATCTCCGCAAAAACAGGTCTTATTTCAGGATCTTCATCCCAGCACTGCTCGATCAGTTTCGACAATCCCGGGTGCACACCTGCAGGGATCTCCAAACGCAATCCCTATCGCAAGGCCAGCACAGCGTAAGAAGAAACGATAAGAGTCTGTAATAATGGGATCTGAACCTAAGACGAGCATTGAGTTAATCGAGGGATAGCCAACACTGATGTACCTGCCTCACTCCCAATGCAGCTTGCAAGGGTGTCATGTTATCATAAGGGACCTACAGCATGATTAAGAGTTCATTGTTACCTATAGCCAACATAGTACAGAAGTTTAAACAACTCGGATGAAAGCTCAAGATGTATTTGACACCAGCGCATACCTTTAGTGTAATCAATTCCCATAGAACAATAGCAAAGCTGAATACATCCGCTTTGTGATCATAAGGCTTATGGTTAATAATCTATTAAGATAAACAACACTTATGAGCTTCTCGTGAAAAAATAAAATCTCAGGAGTAGAAATTTTTATCTCAGCTCATGCAGACAGTTCCAAAGTTGAAACTTTTTTCCTTGACAAAATGAGATGTCATGTTTGTCAGTTGTTGCCACGAATTAGGTACAAAACATGTATCTCAGTTCAAGGAGAAGGAATTTAAGATGTATAAATGGCACTGTTTGACCAAAGCCTCTCAAGGTGGTCCCATAAAACCATTTTCCTGGACCATGCCAGGAACTTATGATTTTATGAAGTTTGACATCTTTATGGACCATGTACATCTTACATTTAGCAGTGGTTGATTCATCACTCCTTTATGGACAAGTCACAGAAGAAATAGCTCCTTATTAATTTGTAACCCACCCATATTTGCTACTAGGATCTGATAGGTTTCCCCAGCATTGAACCGTGCCTTTGTGAATCATGTTTATGACAAAAAATTACTAATTGGTTACACAATGATTCAGAACATGATGTTTCCCATCGCCATGAGAAATTAGAAAGCAAGGCAAAGTGAGGCATGTTATATTCCGGTGATGATCTTTGTCACTTGAACTTGCCATGAGAAACATAAGAGATAAAGAGCAAGCAAAAGATTGGTTGGGAGTTTTGGTACAGAAGATAACAAGGAAGGACCAGGTAGACCGAACAAAACTAAACATTCAAAGTTCCTTAAAATTAAAGAAAAACACTTTCCAACAGTAACAGGAAAATTAATAACCCTACCTCAGGTGCCATCCATCTGTAAGTTCCAGTTTCAGCTGTCATTTGTCCCTCCTGACTACCAACTCGAGCCACACCAAAGTCTGCAATCTTCACAACCTATTTCCAGAAGTAGATCCACAACTTAATAGGTAATGACTAGGCAGGTGAGCTTACATCAGTTGAGGAAATATTTATCATCATTTGCTCACCATTTTCCAGAAGTAGATCCACTACTTATATGCTTAGGGACACAAAAGTTAAGTTTGTGACACAGGATAATTAAAATCACAATTTAAAAACAAAATATTTTTAAGAGCAAGTAATTTGTCTTAAAACATACAAGTATAAATTGATATCGAGTTCTTAAGTAACGAAAGTTTCCTGAATGGAATTATATTTCCATTTTTTTGCAACTTATTATAATTTATTTGAGCTTTAAAACGTTATCTGCCATTGCTAGTTTGCCAGATGTGAACTATAAACCTTACGTGTTTAAAGAATGTGCTTGTAACAGAGCAGCCTCATCAGACTAAAAAATCAACCACTTCAATGCTTTTATACATTTTCCAGGTTTTATACCACGATAGGAAAGCAGAATAAAATGGACCCTCGGATTCTCAGGACCAATAGCTTCGACAGTTTGAATAAGTATGCCTACATGATTGTCGCCCATGAGAATGTTTGCAGTCTTCAGATCTCTATGGATTATGTTATGCTGGTGCAGACATTCCATTCCTTTTGAGATGCTCATAGCAATCCTTAGAATCAGAAGGAGGTCTAAAACATCATTTTGCTTGTGTACAAATTCATATAAATCGCCTCCAGGCATGTATTCTGAAAGGAACAAAATTAACACAAGAGAAAAATGTGAGCATACCAGGTGAAAAGACATCACATTGTGTGTTCTAGAGAAAAAAAAAAGTTGAGTTTACTAGAAAGAGTGGGCTATGTTAAAACTATGCAACACTCATTCAACAATCACAATAAATAAACAAGAGTCTAAGACAGAATCATGCACAGCATTCTAAAAAGCAGGCTAGGGGACTGGCTTAGGCTTCCAGTCACCGCGATTTAGCCATGAAGGGTCTGTTAGGCAGGATGGGGGAGCCTAGCTAGGTAGTGATGGTCAGAGATTCAGTTCATTTCTGGAGTTTTTCCACTCCTGACTGATAGTCGCAAATTTCATGAAACTAACGAAAATTCTGGAAGCAAAATCATTTTTTGGCTAAATTTAAATTCAGCACCTGATAATATATTTATAAGTAAGCATTATAACGGCACCAAAAAGCTTACTCCATTGTGGTGGTTTGCTTCCATATAACTCAGCCATCTTATCTCCAGTTTGTGCTCTAAGACCTACACAATTTTGGTCTACCTTTTCTACCGAGTTATTAAAAAGAAAAGAAAAATTCAGGGCAATTTATGCTTTATGGGGGTTCGAACTCAGGATCGCAGAAGCATAGAGTTGTTTAAGTTAACCGTTGCACCCAGAGTCATAACATGATGCATAACTGCTGGAAGCTGTCTTAATCAAGCGAAAAAATTCAAAATAATCAAGAGAATCATTGATTTCATGAATTTCAAACAAAATTTGACCGAAATTTAAATCCCTGGTGATGGTATCTAAGGGAATCTGGTTGCTTGAATGAAAAGAGAGCCCTATAATCGCGTATCACATAATTGTATAAAGAAAGAATACAGGAGAGAAACTATCAGAAATGGATTCAAGAGACACATCTAATTACACAGTCAAACACAATAGCAAAGCGTTTATTTTTCCTGCCCATCAAGCTAGCAAGTTGTGAGCTATGAGCAGACTTAACAGGAGCAACAGCAAGTTAGAAACTGTTAAGCATACAGCGGGCATAAAAAGAAGTCTACACATGATTATAGTTTTGTGCGGCTTAAAAACTCGAGCGAGATATTTCACAATTTTTCAATCAGAAGTTGCTTCACAAACATGACCAAGATGTACATTACCTGACTTCAGATTCAACCATAAGTCACAATCCAAATAACAAACATAGATTCATAAAACAATCACAGCAATGCAGTAGCTGATATCTCAGGTGCATCCGTGCATGACAATGGTTTTGTACTGCATCATGCAATGGTAGTATGAGCATTCCAAAGTAATGTCCAGCAACTGACTAAAGAGTAGCAATCATGGCAGAGTTAATTACAATCCATCATATTCTTTTGGCAGTATTGATGGTACCTGTTACAATGGCACAATACTTTCGATGCTTTGTGCATGCCCCATAAAATGTAAGGATGTTTTCGTGCTTAACTCTCCTGGATGCAAAATATCATGAATCAGTCAGAATAAAACATAACTGATCATTCAGTAATGGTCGCAGAAAGCTTGCCTTAGCATGAGCGCCTGCTGCAAGAACTCTACTTCCGAAGGGCTGTTGTGATGTGCGCTCCTGAGTATCTTTATACAAACATCCAAACCACGATGTGTTCCTCTATATCTGTGAAATAGAAAGGAATGAGATCTGTTGGACCCTAGTGTGGCCTTGCTTACCAAAAGCAAATGTAGGTTCACGATATTCTTGTATTGTTTTTAGAGGAAAAGGAAGGCGTCTGCCAATCATATAGATGCGAGTGAAATGCCTACATTTCCTGTCAGCAGAAGCCAGAATGCCTAGATAGGTCTACAGAGGCTAGAGGAGTACACTGGTCAGGCTAGAAGTGAAATTGACACAATGGGCACTTCAAGTAAATGAACCCTAAGGTGGGCATATACTGTCAAGTGTCGACCAGTTCTTACAAGTCTGCAGAAGACCCAGATGTGATCTTTTCCCCCACTGCTAGCATGCTCCAGTCAATTTCACAATCCACAAGCTGTTGCTGTAGCTCAAGTATTTTCTCCGAGGATGAAGCATTTGCTGAGTTAGGTGGTGCTCCCTACATATTTACATGGGGACAATTTAACTCGATCTGGAAGGAGATGTTAGAGATGGCATCTTAACTGAAAGTGCAGATATCACATAATACTGCATTTACTGAAGTTACATGGAAAAGGGCATCATACATTTTTTCTCATTAATGTATCCTCAATTGTCGCAATCAACGCCTCTGTCTCCTGCATGTACAATACCAAGATGACATATGCAAGAGAATGTAATTATAGAGATTAATACTCCCTCCGTTCCAAAATAGGTGTCGTGGTTTTAGTTCAATTTAAACTTATTTTGAACTAAAACCATGACACTAATTTTGGAACGGAAAGGGTAGTCATAGCGACTTAGAAACGTAAGCAGGTAGTAGTTGTAGTCAGCAGCACTGCAAACTGGCAAGATTCTTTCATTAATTCTGGAGATATTATAGTCAAACGCTATGCACAACATAAATATAATATCTGCAGAAAGTCATAAACAGTCCAACCTTTGTATACATATGCTAAAAGTTTACCTGTGTCTTCCACCCATCAACAACAAAAACATCCAAACAAAAGCCATCAGTTGTGGAGTAAACATGAGCTTCTTGAATATTCAGTCCAACTTCAGATAGCAATGCAGTTAGCTGTTGAACAATTATTTCTCATAAGAAACTTGGCATGTAAAATGTGAAAAGCAAGCTATATGAAATTGGGTATCAAGAAAATTATAGAAAAAGTTGCCCCCCTGGTCATGTTTCTTTACCCGGCTAAGGAGCTTGGGTTTGTCGAGGGAAGAGAAGATGATCTCATGAAGAAGGGCAGGTTCTGAATCCCTGTGGAGAATTGAGAGGCCATTTTAACTAAAAGTCATAAACCAAACAAGTACACACTGTAAGCTGGAAGCACTTGGAGAGGATGATTTATTGGAGGATGGACAAATCGCAGCCACTGGTCTCGAATTTGGCGAAGGTAAAAATAGCACTTAGAAGTGAAAACAACTGGTGTGAAGTGAAATACCAAAAGAAGCTAGCAACAATATAAAAGATAAGTCATGGTACGATTTGAAGTGAATGACCTTGATGGCGAAGACATAGAGCCCGTGGTGTCGGTGCCATGTACCCTCTCCAAAGTAAGGTCTTCCAATAACCTTTGATATGTATCAGAGTCGGGACTGGCATCCCCCCAATCCGGTTGAAGTTGAACTGCCATGTACTGCCCATCAAGGTAGATCAACAGAATTGTAAAAATACTACTCCCTCCAATCCATACTAGTTGTCACTGATTTAGTATTGTACTAAATCAGTGACAATTAATATGGATCGGAGAGAGTTACTAAATCAGTGTCAATTAATATGGACCGAAGGGAGTAACAAATTGTCCTTTTTACAATCTTTTCTGTGTCCAATCCAGCCAAATCTCAATTCTAAGAGTAAATAATACACCACACTAGCTGTTTGCAAGAAATATTTTCGCGCAACACTAGGTTTAAGGACTTGTTGCTGTATACTAAGGCACAAGCTATCCATCCAGGGTTTTCCATAATATTTAGCCTATGATTCGAGAGGAATTTGCTAGTTTTGGGGATGAATTGCAAAGCGAAGAGCGGGGTGGGGGTGGGTACCTTTAGGAATCGAGCTCGGAAGACGGGCTGGTTGCCGTTGTGGGCGCACTCGTCGAGGACCTCCCGGTGGAGCAGCACATCCTCGGCCTTGCTTTCACTCAGGTCCGTCAGGTACCTCGGTGGCAGCTTGTCGAAATGGGCGTCGAGCATGTCCCGGAACGAGGCATCATCACAGTCCCCCTGCTTGCCGGCCTGCACCAGGCGCTCGTATATCTTACGCCGCAGCTCGTCGTGGGCGGCGGAGGACCTGGGCGGCGAGGAGCTCTCGCCCGTGCCCTCCACCGCCAACTCCTCGATGGGCGCCGCCGACGGAGGGGCCATCGGAACCAGGAATTCCTTCTTTGAGCCGGCCGCGGCCGGTTAGGGGTATTTATAGACCGGCGAGGCGAAGCAAATCCTCCGATTGAATTGGATTGGCCTGGCAAGAATGGAGAAGAAGAAGGGGAAGCAGATAAAAATCTGCTCTTTTTTTATGATTTGTTTTCCGGCGGCGGCAGAGGTTGATTTGCTACGAGCGCGGGAACAAGAAGGTGACCCGTGGCCTTGCCGGCTCATCGGACGGCTTATCGTCCCATTTCCATTGTCAGAGGTGACGAGCTTCCCGAGGTCGCCGGACACCAGGCATCGCCCGACCGGCCGGCAGTTAGACAATTTCCGGCGAGGGGAACTTTTGACGCTGTTTAATAAAAAAAATCTGGTTCTTAGACTATTTTCTTTTTAAAAATGTGCTTCTTAGACGTGTTTTGTTCAGTTTTGCTATTTTTATTTTTCACGTACCTGAAAATTTTCATTTCGTCAGTCACCTTTTCTAGTTCATCTCGAGCTCGCCGGAGAAGAAGGGATCTCGACAGAGAAGAGGCAGCCCCACTGTCTATCTTAGGGGGAAGCCATAGCCTCGCTATCTATCTTAGGGGGGAACCCACAAGCCCATTATCGGTGCAGCGGATCGTCGAAGTAGTTCCTTGATGGTGCGGGGCTTAGAGGGATGCCGGGGCGCCGACCAGCACGATGATGGAAAGGTAGAGGGGAGGATGATGATGGAAAGGTAGAGGGGAGGATGATGATGGGGAGGTAGAGGGGAGGACGGTGCGGCGAGCCGACCGTGGGAGGCAGGCGGTTAGGCCTGCATAGGCCGTGGGGAAGGAGGATGAACATGCTGCAGCATGATCCTAACCGTTGGATATTAATCTGATGGTCAGAAAAGAAAATAACTGATGAAATGTTTTATTAGGCACGCTGTTAAATACGGTCCTATTTTTGTTGGTTGTCTTATGCATCGTCTAGCTGAAAGTGGCATCGACCGAGAGGACTATTTGTTTTCAAACTTTTCATTGTGAAAAGAAAAAAGTCATGGGCAGTTGTATTTATTTATTGCGGAAAAGTCATAGGTTTTAAAGTACAAGGAACGTGAAATGGATTGTATACCTTCTTACTATTGTATGTCTATTATGAAAATTTGAAATTCTAGAACATTTTACCAATTCTATAACACTGCTAGAGAGAGACTGGAACCATCTCTTCTTCCAAATCCAAATTAATACTGCATTAGGAGTGATCTCTGCCAAAAAAAGCGACGGAGGAGACAAAGGGGCATTAGTTTCTCACTACAAAACATGTGCGTAACCAACAAGAGCAGTTTGTACTCTATCCAATACTCCCACTGTATCACAATATAAGACATTTTTTGGCCTAGATGAAGACCAAAAAATGTCTTATATTTTGATATGGAGAGAGTACATTACAAATTTAGTCTACGTTATGAGGGAGGACATACATAGTTTTTATCTTCAATTATTACCACATCTGTATAAGTTTGGTTTTTTCAACTTCAATAATAAAATGAAGTATGAGAACAACCTGGACGATGATGATGTTGTGACGGTTTCGCACACGTGGCAGTCCCACCTACATTTTTGTCTGAGGGAAAAGGGTAAAATGGTAAAAATTAAAGATTGTAGGAAAACAAAATATTTTATGAATTCCAAAATAGTGTTTTCTCCCCACAAAAGGTCCTTTGATCAATTAATAATATGCAACAGCAGCGCAAAGATCCCCAAAAGTAATAAAAATTACAACCTGATCCATGCACAACTCTTAACATAAGAGAATTTTGAAATGCCATTGAATGTGTAAACTTCAAAAGTTATTCTTTTTCTCCATTTTATTTTTGAATTCCAATATTTTGCAGCAACTTTTGTTTTGAATGTATATATTTCTTTTTTTGGTATGTTTGAATTCTTTCCTCTATGAATTCTAAAAAAAACTTGAGAACTGAAAATTTGAAATACCATGTAAACTGTAAAGTTCTTTTTTTTTTCATTTACTATTTTACATTCCCAATATTTTCACTATTGTTTTGGAAGATCCATATTTTAACCTGTTATTTTTAAAGTATACCTACAATTTTACATATTCCTAATTTTTTTTGCAGAAATTCATTTTAATAAAGTTTTACTAATTATGAAAAACCCAATTTGTGTTTCTCCAATTTCCCCTCGAAGTAATTGAGTTTGCAAAGAAATTAAAATTACTTTTTCTGTATTACCTACTTTTCCAATCTTTATGGTAACTATGTTACCACGTGTGTAAAACCGCCACCACACCATTGTTGAAACTTCCATTTTCTTGTTTGTTAAAACTTATTTCAATAGGCAAAGCATGGACCCTAGATGATTTTCACACTTAAGGGACCAATCACTCGCAATGTTTAAGTTGACGGTCGGAACCTATACTTTGCAATAGTTGAGGAACCAAATTATATGACTTTCCTTCTGGCCTTGAATAAATCCAAGTGTTTAATATTCTTTTTGCTAGGTGGTCTGCAGACATGAGTGTATTTTTTGTTATTTATGGTGTTCTTTGTACTGTCATGATGTTTGATGAAAGATTGTAAGTTTCTTTTGAAAAATATGGTTTGGTTTATAACTTTTTTTTGTCAAAAATTGTAGAATATGACGTGCCTCCCTCCCCCTCCCCCTCCCCAGATAAAAGCAAATTTACCATGGGAAAAATCAAGGTGGTAGACAACTCATGCGATTCAATATGTTGGATGTAGGGCCCATCACTTATAGCAATATCCGCCATTCACAGTCCAATATGCACATGTTTCCGACAACTCCAATAACAGGAGACATGGGCGTGGCAAACATCAAAAGTTATGGTATTCATGTTTATAGAAATAGAAATTCAACATTACTATACATGTCGTGAATGATGCAACTTGTTACGAGTTACTACATGTCGATTCCCCCAATGGGGAACACATATGTAGCTAATACAATAACACTTTACATAGTTTCGAATTACTACATAATAACACTCGTCACTTTCGCAAATTAGAAGGGCATAGTTCTTGAAACAGGACGCCGCGTATAGCGAATCAGAGCATCCCAATCAGCACTAGAAAAAGGTTTTTGAGCTTGAGCTGAGTGTTTCGATGATGTTGATGATACTTAAGTGCTGAAATTCACATGAAATAATTAGAAAGCCATAGATAGAAACAGTCCAGTGAACCCAGTTGATAGGACGAAGCCGATTCTGGGCCAGCTTGAGACGGCAACATCAAGCTAAGAATCTTCAAGCACCATCGATGGGACACTCGCATGCAAGCAAGTCTTAATATGTAGGATCCTCCGCCGCAGCTAGCGTTAAACTAATTAAGATTCCCCGAGATGGATTCGATGTGGCCTATTTGTTTCTAGTTTCTTAATTAATTAACTTGCTTGTGATGATTTGCCTGTGTTGTTTCTAGCTGTTTGTGGTCAGTAGATTTGGCATGTACGAATGATCCCCGAGAAGCTCCGGCGATGCATCCCCTCGTATCTTAGAGTGAATTTCAATGTAGGAGTATTCTGGTAATTTCTTGCAACGAATATGCCTAGGTACGGGCGTGATCTTATCGTACTCTCTTTTCCTCACAAGAATCCTCTAAAAGCAACTCTAATCCACACTAAAATAATCTCTAGTGCTTAAAAAACTGCCACCATTGAGTTTTAACAGTTTTTCTAAAGCATATACAGATGTGCTCTGGACCTCTCTCCCCAGAGGCGGCGGCGCCGCGCCGCCCCAGGGGAGTCCGCGTTCACACCGCCCTCAGCCCTCCCCCTCCATCGCATCCCTCTACCGCCGCCGTCGCTGATGACGCCGCGGGGCGAAGCCCCTGTGGTAAGGCGGCGGCGGCGCAGTCCTCGGCCGGTGGTAACGCGTGGGGGCAGCGGCGTCCATCTCCCTCCTCCTCCAACGGCGGCGCTAGCTGGGTTGGCGGTGGCGGAAAGATCTCCGTGCCATTTGGCGGATGAGATTTGGCTGCGATGAGATCTGATCTGGGCCCGAGGGGTTTAGATCGAGATCCACTGCGGTTGCGCCTCGTCTCGACAACGGCAAGAGGAGATCCCCCCTGGGTAATCTTCGTGCCACGAGGACGTCCAGGTCTCTTGGCCCGGCCATGTTGGTGGTGGCTGCCTTCTCCACCGAAGGCGGTTGGCCAGGCTGGTAGTGACGGATCTTGGATCCCACTATTAGCACCGGCCGCGAGTTGGGGAGATATAGTCGCCGGTGAAAACCGAGCCGACTCCGGTCATGGCGGGCGATGACGGCATCTACGTCGTTACCTTGATGAAGCCATCGTCAAGCAACTATCTTCAACTTGCTCGTGCCGCTTTGGGAGAAATCCTAAGATCTTCGGATCGGATGATGGCGGCGCTGCGGTGTCGTGTTCCCTATTGGGGGCATCGTTTTTGGAGCGGCGCCGGATGGATGAGGCGTGAGGTGGTGTGGCGTGCCTTCTCTCGTGTCGACAACGGCGGGTCTCGGTGGCATGGAGCAGGGGGGTCTCGCCGGTGGGCATGTGATGATGGACGGGCGCAGGATGGTGGCTTATACGTCTTCAACGTATCTATAATTTTTTATTGTTCCAAGCTATTATATTATCTGCTTTGGATGTTTAATGGGCTTTACTAAGCACTTTTATATTATTTTTGGGACTCCTATTAACCGAAGGCCCAGTGCAAATTGCTGTTTTTTTGCCTATTTCAGTGTTTCGCAAAAAAGGAAAATCAAACGGAGTCCAAACGGAATGAAACCTTCGGGAGAGTTATTTTTGGAACAAACGTGATGCAGGGGACTTGGAGTGGACGTCAAGAAAGAAGCGAGGAGGCCTCGAGGCAGGGAGGTGCGCCTGCCCCTGGGTGCGCCCCCACCCTCGTGGGCCCCCCGCAGCTCCACCGACCTACTTCTTCCTCCTATATATATCCATATACCCCAAAAACATCCAGGAGCACCACGAAACCCTATTTCCACCGCCGCAACCTTCTGTACCGTGAGATCCCATCTTGGGGCCTTTTTCGGCGCTCCGCCGGAGGGGGAATCGATCACGGAGGGCTTCTACATCAACACCATAACCTCTTCGATGATGTGTGAGTAGTTTACCACAGACCTTCGGGTCCATAGTTATTAGCTAGATGGCTTCTTCTCTCTCTTTGGATCTCAATACAAAGTTCTCCTCGATCTTCTTGGAGATCTATTCGATGTAATTCTTTTTGCGGTGTGTTTGTCGAGATCCGATGAATTGTGGGTTTATGATCAAGATTATCTATGAACAATATTTGAATCTCCTCTGAATTCTTTTATGTATGATTTGTTATTTTTGCAAGTCTCTTTGAATTATCAGTTTGATTTGGCCTACTAGATTGATCTTTCTTGCAATGGGAGAAGTGCTTAGCTTTGGGTTCAATCTTGCGGTGTCCTTTCCCAGTGACAACAGGGCAGCAAGGCACACACTGTATTGTTGCCATCGAGGATAAAAAAGATGGGGTTTATATCATATTATTTGAGTTTATCTCTCTACATCATGTCATCTTGCATAATTTACTCTGTTATGTATTGACCTGGCGTGTCATGCCAGATTTCAGGAAAGTCTCGTTGGAAAGGAGTGTTGTCCGAGTCTAGATCGTGTCCACATCGATGTCCCTGTGCTATGGAGTTTCCGCTACGACGTTGTTCCGCTGCCGCGTAGTTGTTCTGATCGAGCCCCCTTTATGTTCACTAAATAATGTACATATTGTTCAGCCACACCGTGTGTGCCGCTTGGCCTCGCCACCTATTGTAATATAAACTTTGATCCGCTAGCATCAATAAAGCGGTTGTTTTCTGTACCAAGATGTTGTGTGTTGCAGAAGACATGGTCTCTGGGCTGGCAATGCATGGTAAACCGGTTGCTCTGAGCCGGGGTGCCACAAAGCCTGGTAAGAATTTCCAAATAATTCTCATAATTCCTTTGGGTCATATGTTGCTCAAATATGCCCAAAATTTCCTGTCCTAGCCCAAGAATAATTCCCCAATAATTATTCTTCATTTCTGTCCAGAGTGGCATTTTGTGAAGAAAGTGCCACCTATCCAATCTTGTTTGCTCCCAAACTTGTTGGGCATTCTTTTATGTCCAAATAATTGCCACATGCCAAAATTCAACTTTATTTGCCTAGCCAATCTTCCTCAGTGATTTTTCAAATATTCTGTCAAACAGAAGCCATTGTGAAGGAAGTACTAGCTAGGAGCATCCAAATGAGTTGAAATTTTTCACACTCCTTCATGTGCTCATATTAACCCCCTCCTCCAAATTTCAGCCCCATCCAATCATCTATGTGAGCACAGGACCAAATCTTGGATTCTGGCAATATTGTCAGGTTGTGAAGCAAGTGCATTTTATATTGCTTCATTAATTCTGAGAAAATATCAGATTGTTCTCCTACCCAAATAACCTCTCTCCACCAAATTTGGCACCATTTCACCTAGCCAATATTTCTCCAAAATTCTTGCAAGTTTCTGGACAGAGAGAATAGCTGTGAAGGAAGTACCATTTTGGTGAATCCAATTGGTATGAAATTCTTACAGCATCTCTATATGTTCAAATCATCAAGCCTTGCCAAATTTCAGCTCAAGTAGCCTCACCATGTGAGTGCTTCTTCTTGTTTTTGTTTCTGGACCAGATTATGTGGTTGTTAAGCAACTAAATCTTTATCCCAATCTTCTCAAAGTTACCAGGATGAAAGTCCTTCTTACCTTAAACCTCGCAGACAAACTCTATGGCTCCAAACCCTTTCCTGTTGATCAGCAGTTCTCACCCAAGTTTACTGCAGTAAACTTCAGAGGGTGCTTACCATTTAACCAGAGCAGTTTTAACCAATCTACCACCGTAGTTGCGAACTACCCTGGAAGAACTTACCCGTAGACAACAAGTTCCAGCCCATCCCCCCGCTACATGCTAGTGCATGCGGTGACCGCGACGATGGCAAGCCTGTGCACGCGCCCTGTGTGTAGTGGCCGTTGTCGGTGTCAAAACCGGCGGATCTCGGGTAGGGGGTCCCGAACTGTGCGTCTAAGGCGGATGGTGACAGGAGGCGGGGGACACAATGTTTACCCAGGTTCGGGACCTCTTGATGGAGGTAATACCCTACTTCCTGCTTGATTAATCTTGATGATATGAGTATTACAAGAGTTGATCTACCACAAGATCGTAGAGGCTAAACCCTAGAAGCTAGCCTATGATTATGATTGTTGTTGTCCTACGGACTAAACCCTCTGGTTTATCTGAGACATCGGAGGGGCTAGGGTTACACAGAGTCGGTTACAAGGGAGGAGATCTACATATCCGAACTACCAAGCTTGCCTTCCACGCAAAGAAGAGTCCCACCCGGACACGGGACGAAGTCTTCAATCTTGTATCTTCATAGTCCAACAGTCCGGCCAAGGTATATAGTCCGGCTGTCCGAGGACCCCCTAATCCAGGACTCCCTCAGTAGCCCCTGAACCAGGCTTCAATGACGATGAGTCCGGCGCGCAGATTGTCTTCGGCATTGCAAGGCAGGTTCTTCTCCAAATTCTGAATACCTGTCGAGTAGTGTCTGGCTTTCCATGAATGTTGCACTCCTTGGCTTCTGCGCCTAATAATGGCTATCTTCCATGTGTCGAGCGAATGCGAGAAGTCGAGGCATTTTTACACTTGCCACCCTAACCATGTGAGTAAATCGTCTATTTAAAGAGCTGGGGATCCTCAGATCCAGATCACATCATCCTCCCACAAATGTAGTATCCATCGGAGCGCGCTCGGAAAAGTCCATCCCATCATGGCCGGCCATCGCAGCTCCTCCTCTCGCTCCCGTAGCCCTAAGCCAAGCAATTGGAAGAAGTGTTCCGTCCCCCACAACCAACTAGTAGAGTTACAGACCCAGGGGTTTCTCCCTCCTGCGTATATGGTCCCCGTCTGAGTCAGACTAGCCACTTACAACGGCGTGGAGCGAGCGGAGAGCTTTCCCAACCCATCCATGGGGGAGCGGGTATGCCTTGTCCCTTACTTATTAAGGGGACTTGGATTTCCGATCCATCCGTTCCAACGCGGGCTCCTGGAGTTCTATGGCCTCCAGCTGCATAACTTTACTCCCACCTACATATTACACATCACTGGCTATGTCGCCCTTTGCGAGCTGTTTCTGGGCTGCGAAGCTCATTTCGAGCTATGGCGGAGGCTATTCTGCCTTGTGTCCCGTACACAGGAGGGGTCAATATATCAAGTGTGCGGAGCCGAAATATGGCGCATCGCCGGGACCGGATATCTGTCCGGTACTCCGAAGAAGACATCTGAAGACTGGCCTTCGGAGTGGTTTTATATGGAGGACGTCCCCCTTCCGGACCCTATTCGGATGGGCCTTCCTGAGTTCAATAACGCCCCTTTGGAGAACGCCATGGGCGCCCTTGGAGCCCAGGAGGAAGATAACAGAGGTCCTTTACGATGGGCGGATAAAAACGCTGGCCAAATCAGGACTGGCAATAATCGAGGTTATGTCAATATGTACAATGCGGGGGGTGCAGCCACTTCAATACCGGGGACAACCCATGTGGCACTTCAATGGAGAAGACGATGTCACCCGCTGCGGACGGCAAGGTCCGGACTCCGCCGCTGCTCTAGCGAAAATACTGTATGATTTATATAAAGGAGAGGAAGAGGAGTTCATCCGCATTAAGCCACGGGACGGATTCTCCATGTACAACCCCCCAAACTGGGTGAGCTGCTACTTTTTACTCCAGACCTTCCCGCATTCTTCGTCATAAATATTTACCTTGCTATTTCATAGCAGGAACTGTGAAAAGCTGTGAGGGAGGTCCACAGCCCGTCTCCACAGCCAGAGGACCCTGACTGGGCCCTTGACCCCGGACTCGAAGAAGATCCGGACACATTTGTGGAGCTCATCGATAGGACGTTCTATCAGTTAAGCTGCGACGGTGCCTTGGTGGCCATCATAGCCGATTATCCTGGACTGCTTCCCGCATCGTATGTAAGTAAAACCGTAGTCCCAACTTCCGAGAAGGATCCCTTTTTTGCACTTCACCCACCGCACACATATGGTGACTTACAGGGAAGGCCCTTGGGACGCCATGCCGAACCCGCAGTGACTCACCAACAAGGGGCACCGAAACTGGGTAGGCTTAAAAGGAAGGCGGTCAGGACTGAGACGCCGTCGCAGAGGTATGAAAAAGAACCCTGCTCCGTGGTTGTCGTATTTAAAATATAATAACGTCCATGGTTCCTGGTAGGAAAAACGCGCGCCGGACCGTATCCGTAGAGCCTGCCGGCCACGCCTCCACTAGCCGGGTTCCAGAGCCGGACTCAGAGGCAGATGCTAACGTGGGGACAACACCGTTCTGCTACGAATTCCGAAGTGGAGAGTGCCATGAATCACAGGCGTCGCCAGGCCGTACTCCGTGACCCTGGTTTCTCTGAAGAGGCGTTCGATGCCTTCAACTCAGGGGAGGCGTACATCCGAGCTGCTCAAAATTGTCTTGCCAGAGCCACGGACCAGTATGTAAATGATATACGGGTAAGAAAAATCTGATAATTATGTATATCAGTAGCCCCTGAGACTTGAAACAGTTGACACAACTGATTTAAGGATCATTATTTGCGTAGGTTCTTACGGAGAAGAATACCCAGTTGTCTCAAGAGCTGGAGGAGTGCAAAGCCCGGCTACGGGCATGATTACCACAATGAAGGAGTCCAAGAAGGCCCCATCTGGTAACACTTGTTCCTATCGAAAAGAACGACGTATACCAGTTAGTATTCAGCATGCATGCAAATCTAACAATATATTCTGCAGATGATCCTGGAGTGAATCCGGAGGTCGTGCGAGGGGATGAGAAACATGCTCAACGACAGCTAAAGGCTGGCGAGTGCGTGCTTACGCAGGTTAGGCGGGAGAAAAACGATCTCCAAGATGCCAATACCCGGCTGAGTGTTGAACTGAAAGATGTTGGGGCCCAGATTGCTGACTCCGTAAAGGAGAATAAGAGGGTTCGACGCGGCATTTTTAGTAAGTGCTTGAACGAACTTTTATAGAGTTCGGCGAAGAAACTAGCTAACAGAGTTATATCTGTAGGTATGCTGACGGGTCGTCCCGTAGAGGAGATGCCCGGTTCTGCGGGTGATCTTCTGCCAGAGCTCTCACAACTGCACGAACAAGTTCGGCAGGTGATGCAGGGCATTGCCCAAGCCTTGTGGCCATCCGCCTCCCTGCCAGGAGGCATGGGGAGCTTGTAGAGAAGCTTAAGGGAGCGTGGCGGCGCTTCTGATTATGGAAGATATCTGCTTGCCGACAAGGTGCAAGGGAAGCCTGGGCCATGGTGAAGACTTGATATACCAAGGCTGACCCGAACCACATGGCCGAGGTCGGACCTGTGGGTTCTGATGGGAAAGAGATCCCCGTCAGTTTGGTGTATGACCAGGTGAAATTAGCCGCAAAGTATTCCCAACAGGATTGTAGGCTAGACAGCCTGTTGGATGGTATAGAAGAAGAATTTAGTCAGTCTAAGTGACTGTGTACTTTAAGTGACATATATTGCCCCTAGCCGGATTTTAAATCATTTGTCATGGCGGACCTTTTCGCTTCGTCCTCCGGACCCGACAGTCCGGAGTGTATCCGAATACCCGCTCAGTTATGTAAAAACCGAGTGCAGCGTGGAAACCAGGCGTAGGGGTCATAAGTGCTTGAACAGGCAAGTACCCAACTAGCTATGTTATATTACATGGATAGTAAGAAACATCTTCCAGGGAGAATAGTTCCATTAAGGGTTCCTTTCCCTGGGTACGCATGCATTAATGTGCATGTCCGAGCTACGAAAAGAGACACATGATATAAACATCTGGGGGCATGATTTACAATAAATAAAAGTAATCTTTTGTTCACCGACCGAATATTCCCTTAAGAACACTAGCTTTCGGCTTCACCCAGTCTGAGGTACACATCCAGCTGACCCGGCGGTAACAATCGCAGAGGTGCTCCCCTTATGCCCTAGCCGAATTAACGGGAACGTAGGGCATAAACACAAGAGCCAGGCAACCCAGCTTGGCCAAAACTTAAGTCATATCGATGCATATAATGGCGAAGAAAAGGCACATGTGGAAAAGTAACACATGTGCGGGGGGCATAGAGCCCGGAACATGGTTATATTAAGCTTCTATATAAGAAGCCCCCAGGTATAGTGAGCACGCCTAGCGCGTCAAGATTGTGTAGTCAAGACACATTTTAACCTTTTAAGGCCGTGAAGAAAGAGGGAAGAAAGAAAGAAAAGACAAATAACAGATATATATAAAAAATTGACGGAGGTAAGGAGACGAACACGGAGTCCGGCACTAGGCATAGAACCTTCGGAATCTGGCTGCGTTCCATGGGTTTGGCTCGAGTCGATTGTCCAATGCATCCCGCAGACGGTACGCTCCACCGGTCAGAACTTTGTCAATAATGAAGGGACCTTCCCATTTGGGCTTGAGCTTGTCCTTTTTCTTCTCTGGTAGGCATAGAACGAGTTCGCCAACGTTATAAGTTTTGGCCCGTACTTCTCTGCTTTGATACCGTCGAGCCTGTTGCTGATAGAATGCGGAGCGGGCTTTTGCCACGTCACGCTCCTCCTCCAGGGCGTCCAAACTGTCCTGCCGATCAAGCTCAGCTTCTTTCTCTTCGTACATGCGCACTCGAGGTGAGTCATGAATGATGTCACAGGGCAGTACCGCCTCTGCGTCGTACTCGTACACCATAAAAAACGGTGTGTATCCGGTAGTGCGATTCGGCGTGGTCCGCAACCCCCATAGTACGGAGTCGAGCTCCTCGACCCAGTGTGTATATGATTCCTTCAAGGATCACACTAATCTGGGTTTAATGCCGCTCATGATAAGACCATTTGCTCGCTCGACTTGACCGTTAGTTTGAGGGTGATAGACAGAGGCATAATCGAGCTTAATGCCCATGTTGCTGCACCAAGTTTTTACCTCGTCGGCTGTAAAGTTCGAGCCGTTATTGGTGATGATGCTGTGGGGCACGCCGTAGCGGTGTACGACCCCGAATATGAAGTCTATCACTGGTCCGGACTCGGCCGTTTTAACTGGTTTGGCTTGTATCCATTTGGTGAATTTATCCACCATGACCAATAGGTATTTTTTCTTATGGCTTCCTCCTTTAAGGGGTCCAACCATATCAAGCCCCCAGACCGCAAAGGGCCAAGTGATGGGGATTGTTTGGAGAGTGGTAGGTGGCATATGGCTTTGGTTTGCAAAAAGCTGGCAATCGGCCTTAGCGTTGAGCGAGGTCTGTCGTCTGCCGGGCGTCGGCGATAAAACCTGTACGGAAGGCCTTGCTTACAAGGGCCCGAGCTGTGCGTGGTGGCCGCCGAGTCCAGCATGAATTTCTGCCAAAAGTTGCCGTCCTTCCTCTTCAGAGATGCACCTTTGAAGTACTCCGGTAGCGCTTTTCTTATAAAGCTCTCCCTCGTGGACCTTGTAGGCTTTAGACCGCCGCACAATGCAACGTGCCTCGTTTGGGTCCTCAGGGAGTTCTTGCCTAGTTAAGTAAGCCAAGAAGGGTTCTGTCCACGGGGCGATGACAACCATAATCACGTGGGCTGAAGGTGTTATTTCGTTGGTGGAGCCTCCGATTACGTCAGAGTGTTCGGGGTCTGGTGTTGTGGCTGGATCCGGACTGTTTTTGCCGGTCTCCCCTTCCCACACCATGGATGGCTTAAATAGCCTTTCCAAGAAGTTATTAGGTGGGACAGGGTCGCGCTTAGCACCGATGCAGGCGAGGATATCCGCCGCTTGATTGTTCTCTCGGACCACATGGTGGAATTCGAGCCCCTCGAACCGAGCTGACATTTTAAGGAGGGCGTTGCGGTAAGCCGCCATTTTTTGGTCCTTGGCGTCAAAGTCCCCATTTATTTGAGATATTGCGAGGTTCGAATCCCCACACACCTATAGGCGTTGAATGCTCATGGAGACTACCATCCGGAGACCATGCAACAGGGCCTCATATTTTGCTGCATTGTTGGAGTCTGTGTATAATATTTGTAGTACATATTGGACGGTGTCTCCAGGCGGGGATGTCAGGACGACGCCTGCCCCCAGACCAGCCAGCATCTTAGAGCCGTCGAAGTGCATGATCCAATTGGAGAACGCGCCATACTCTTTAGGGAGTTCGGCTTCTGTCCATTCGGCGATGAAATCAGCCAGTACTTGTGACTTAATGGCTCGCCGTGGTTTGTATGTTATGTCAAACGGGAGGAGCTCAGTAGCCCATTTAGCAATCCGGCTCGTGGCATCGCGGTTATTTATTATGTCGTTGAGTGGTACTTCAGAGGCCACCATAATTGAACACTCTTGAAAGTAGCGTTGTAGTTTCCGGGATGCCATGAAGACCGCGTATGCTATCTTTTGATAATGTGGGTACCGTGATTTGCATGGAGTGAGGACAGTGGATACATAGTATACCGGCTTTTGAAGCGGGAACTTATGTCCGTCCGTCTCTCGTTCGACGACGAGTACTGCGCTTACAACTTGGTGTGTTGCCGCTATATATAACAACATTGGTTCACCGATATTTGGCATGGCCAAGATTGGGTTGCTGGCCAAGACGGCTTTTATTTCTTCCAATCTGGCCGTGGCCGCATCCGTCCACTCAAAGTGTTCGGTGCGTCGAAGAAGGCGGTAAAGGGGTAGTTGTCGGATTTAGGGTTCCGGCAGACCCTTGAGGTTCGAACATTGGGGTGCGCGCGGAGATCTCTCCCCTACCGATCTACGTCCGACCGCCTCGTGAGATCTAAGCTGGAAACGATGAGCAACACAAGGGACACAAGATTTATACTGGTTCGGGCCACCGATGTGGTGTAATACCCTACTCCAGTGTGTGGTGTGGTGGATTGCCTCAGGGGATGACGATGAACATTACAAAGGGCGAACTGCCTCGCGAGAGGTGTTCTTGAGCTGGTGCGATGAACTGCTTGGGTGATTTCGATCGCCTCTCTCTCTCTGGCTAGGGTTCTATCCAATCTCATCGTCCCTACGGTGGTGGCTAGCTCTATTTATAGAGGCCCTGGTACAAGTTATCCTGACTAAAGTTGGTCTTCGGCTGCCAAAAGCGCTGGTGATGACGCCATCTTGGGCTCCACGGTGACCTCCATCCTGCCGCTCCGCTGGTCTTGGTCTCGTTGCACTGAAATGGCAATCTTTGCCTGATGCCTCGATACTCACGTCTGAGCTTGCCCCTTTGCACCAAAGAGGAAACAAGGACACTGCAGAGCCGGGCGCCCGCCTGGTCTCGATCGTCACGGCTTGCGTCACGAGCACCTCGCGAGGTATCCTGCCTTGATCTCTCTGCCTCCTCGCGAGCCTGCCTGGTGAGGCCGCTCCTGAGGTAGTCTTGTGTCGTCCGCCCCGCGAGGCTTGGCCCCTCGCGAGGGTCTTGAGTCTTGTGCTGATGAAGATGGGCCGCACTGGGCCACCACTTGAGCCACGTCGCAGGCCGCAGGCAGGCAAGTCTGGGGACCCCCGTCCCCAGAACGCTAATAGTAGCCCCCAGGCCCAAGGCGCGCTCGAACTTGGCTTAGCGGAAAAGCGAAGGGGCAAGTGTGGAGCGCCGCGGGCCCCATCAGCCTGCAATCTTGGGTGCCGCGTGGCGGTTGATTGGACATGGGCATCTCCGCTTCCCCACGCTGCCTCGGCAACTGCTCGGCTTGACATGTCCCTGCATGCTGAAATGGGTCATTATTACCTGTGATCATGGAGGCCGACGGTTGGCCTCCTCCGTACTATAAGTACGGACGGGCGAGAGCCCCCGCAGTCCGTCTCCTCCCACTTCTCTCCTTCTTCTTCTTCCTCGCCCTTGCTGCACCCTACGCCAATGGCGCCGATCCGTCGGTTTTCTGCGGAAGAGAAGGGGAAGGCCCCACGAGAGGGTCCCGATCCTCTCCCGCTGAAGAAGCATCCTGTCCCCAACCGCTGCGGCGCGACCGCATGGCTGGAGATGTCGCGGCCCTGGTACGAGTGTCCGCCGCCTGGGTTTCCGCTGCCCCTGTTCGCCCGAATCAAGGGCCCTGGAGGAGAAGACGCCGAGCAACACCGACGGCGCCGACGGCAACGCCGGCGGGTCACGGCGGTGCGCATCGTCTCCCCTGGCGTCCACGCCGAAGGTTCTTCACGCGAGTTCGTGCTTCACGCCGCCATGCCTCCACGCACTTGGATCCGCCTTCCTCCCTCCTTCGCCTTTGAGATGCCGCCGAGTGGGTCTCTGGAGCTTTGGCTGCAGCACGCTGACTGTAGCACCCTAGCGACCAGAAGCGAGGTCATGATGCGTTGCTCGGGGAAGGTCTTCATGACCGGGTGGCGAGATCGCCCGGGTCTGCCGGACAGGGGGTGCCCTCGTAATCCATCTGGAATACGATGGCGCCTCCTTGATGCTCTTCAAGGTCTTCGATGCGGAAGGACGCCGGCTGGAGTGCTGCCCCAGGGAGAGCGGCCAGGGCATCGAAACGGCGAGGACCAGGCCTGCCAACCGATTCCCCAGCAGCTCCTCAGGCAGCAGCGGAGGGGCCGGAGAATCCAGCGACTCCCCCGAGCTTCACACGACTCCGGAGACAAGTGACGACAGCTACGAGCCCCCGAGCTCGCGTCGCGCTCGAAGCAGGGCAGCTTCCTCAGGCCGTCGGCGCCACTGATCTGGATGGGGTTGGCGCCGGCACCTGATGGCCCACTGTTGATGATGGCGTCTCCCGTGGCGGCGCGCGTAGTTAGCGTTCCTTAGGATTAGCACCTTTTGTTCCCTGCGAGGAATTATAGTAGCACCCCGCGGGGGTATGTAAGGCGCCGACTATGTCTTTTGTGAATACTATCCTTATCATGAATCGATGCGAGGTGCTTGTCCTGTCTCAGCTCAGCTCCCCCTTTCTATCCTCACGAGGGCTTGGTGCTCACTGCCGACAGTCCTGGCCCAGTGCAGGCTTCACTGGTAGTATGCCAGGTCACGATGCCGTGGTCAAGGCCAGGAGGTGAGCGGCCCAAGGTCCAGTAAGAGCCCCTGAGTCGCGATGCTCAGGAGATCCCCTTTAGCGCTCAAGTAGCCTCCGCTGGGCGAGAAAGGTAGGCAACATCTCCATGACAGAGCTGCACTAGGCGAGGGTTTGGCGTTGAGTCGATTTAGCTTTTGCGCGACTTATCTCATAAGTTTGGAGTAGTCCTTCGGCGAGGTGTCGGGCCTACGTGCCGGCAGCTGGGGTGTTGTGGGGTCAGGCCCTCGTGAGCTTCTCCCCTCTTCCCCGCACTTTCCTTCATGCTCTACGTCCTCAGGTCCCGGCCCTCGATCAAGCTCAGACGCCGCTGGTATGACAGGTCGCGATGCCGTGGGTCAAGGCCAGGGGGTGAGGGCTGGAGAGCCAGTAAGAGCCCATGAGTCGTGATGCTCAGGCGCCCCCCTTTTAACGTGCAAGCGGATCGTACGGGAGAGAGGGAGAGGGGGCTCACGACGCCCCCCACGCTGCTCCTTACGCGGATCCTGCACACCAATCACGAGGAAAGAAAGGTCTGCCATTACGGTTGCCAGCCAACCATTGGGTGCTCCGAGGGAGTGATTGAGGCACTGAGGGCCTGGCGAGGTAGCGCTATGCGGGGCTACCGCGGCCATAGCTCGACCACTCAGATTTGTCGGTGTTGCAGGGACGGACCCATGCTTAGCGCCGTGCCAGAGCGAGCGGCTCCAAAGGTAGGTGTCAATCAAGCAGGCGATTATCTCAAGCAGGTTAAGCATGAAGAAGCAAATCAACTTAGATAGATGCAGAGAAAGGAAAACGCCACTGGGTCAGGCCCAAGCGGCTTGGGGATGATGCAGCCCGAGGGGCGCCCCCAACAAGGTAAGCAGAAAACATAAGAAAAACGGATACATGTCGCAGCGACGGACCCACGCGACCTGGGAATGATGCGTCGCTGGGGGCGCTCCCAGCTGAAACGAAACTTGAAAGAAGTCACCTGATATCATTGCAGAACGGGTGTCGGAGTAGCTGGCGGTGTGGGGTGAAGAAGCCGATCCTCACGAGTCCTCGGGACTCCGATCCTCGGGAGGCTCAGGGGGTCCGGGCGGCTCGCTGAGGTCCATATCCATCTCCTCTAGGAACGCACGATGCTTGGCCACCTGAGCTTCCAGGACACTCCTCATCAGGCGCTGGTGGGCAGTAGCCGCGTTCGGCAAGCCGAAGGGCATGCGAACGTAACTGTGCAGTGGACCCGCGCAATGCCCCACGCGCGGGGGCCAGAAGCACTCCTGAGACGCGACTCGATTGAGCCCTGGGTAGTCGATGCAGACGCGTAGCCCGCCATCCTCGCCTAGATGGGGAGCTACACTGGGCAGGCGGCGGCTGCCATGCACGATTCTCGATTCCTGCAACTCCTGAGCGACCTTGGTGATGAACTCCTGAGGGTCGGGCCCTCCTTTCCTTACGCCTTCCTGAGGGAAACGTGCCGCGAAGCACGCCTCCAAGTGGTGCCCAAGCGCCTCCCTTGTGATCTTGGCAAAGTCGGTGGCTCCCCAGGAGAGAGCCCCCGAGCCCTGCCCGAGGAGGGCATCGGGCACGCCTTCCTATGTGATGAAGGGTGGCACCCCTTGGACGGGCGCATGTCCGGATGTGGCGCCTCCGGAGGTGCCTGCCTCCTGAGGCCTTGAACCTGGTGATGTCTTCTTCTTCTTGGGAGCTGCTCCGGGGAGGTTTCCACTCTCGCTGCGTGGGTCTTCGATCAACGTTGCTTGGAAGGCGCGCTCGAGATTGCACACCGCATCCTTCTCTTCACAGGGGACCGTGATGACCCCACCACTTCCTGGCATCTTGAGGACGTTGTAGCCATGGTGAGCCACTGCCATGAACTTGGCCAGGGCCGGGTACCCGAGGATGGCATTGTATGGCAGGCAAATGTGAGCGACGTCGAAGTCAATGAGCTCGGTAGGTAGTTGTTGCGCTGCCCAAAGGTGACAGGAAGGCGGACCTGCCCTATCGGGACAGTGGAACCGTTGGTGACTCCTGAGAAAGGCTTGGTTGGTTGAAGCTGATCATATGGCACTTGGAGACTGTTGAACGTCTCGACGGATAGAACATTGAGTCCTGCTCCGCCATCGATGAGGGTCCTGGTGACTTGCACATTGCTGATGGTGGGAGCAGAGCATTGGGAGGACACCGGCCGTCGCGCCACAAGACTTGT
Organism: Aegilops bicornis; assembly: GCA_021605145.1. Lineage (NCBI taxonomy): Eukaryota > Viridiplantae > Streptophyta > Magnoliopsida > Poales > Poaceae > Aegilops > Aegilops bicornis. Next base: position 550,415,997 of record CM038675.1, on the reverse strand, counting down.
GCTGATCAGCCGAACTGAACGTGATGGCGCACGCAGACCACCTGAGAGGGCGCGTGGCCTCAAGCTTGGGGAGCACTGCATTCACCTCGCGAGCAAACTACTTGAAGATGCGATGTGAGGTTGGGGCCTGAGCACCACCAAAGATGCAAGCAATTGTGCGTGGCTCCTGGAAGCCCCCAGCACCCTCGTCCTGATGGTGGTCTTCATGCCTTCTTGGTGGTGGTGGCAGCGGAGGGAGTCCTGCATTGCCTTGCGGGCGATCTTCGCGAGGCTGATCTCTCCAAGCCCCCTCGCGAGGCTGGTCCTGCCAGCGGTCCTCGCGAGGTTTGTCACGCCATCCCTGGCGAGGGCCACGGTCGTCCCATCGTCCTCCACCTCTTGCTCCGCCTCGTCCGTAGCCCCGATCGTTGCGCTCGGGACGTCGGCCGACACGGCCTTCTCGCACGGCCCGGAGCTCTTGACATTCGTTGGTGTTGTGAGTGTGAAGATCATGGTACACACAGTACCGGCTGCCCTTGGACGACTCCGGCTGGTCCCTGCCGCGTTTCGTGTCCGACTTTGCTGCGAGCACAACTGCTCCTTTGCGCTTCACATCCTTGGCCTTGGCCTTCTTCTCCTCTGGGTCTGCCGTCGGGAGCTCGAGAAGGGAAAGGCATCCCTCCTCAGCCCTTGCGCACTTGGTCGCCAGGTTGAACAACTCCAGAGATGTACACAGTTCTTCGTGGATCGCCACTCCTCCTTCATCTTGGCGTCGCGGGCGCCATCAGAGAACACGAAATGATGGCCTCTTCATTCACCACAGGAATCTTGAGGCGGCGTTGTTGAAGCGCTGGATGTATACGCAAGGTCTCTCCAGGCTGCTGCTTGATGCGGCGTAGGTCACCCACGGCCGGCGGACGGTCGCGAGTGCCCTGGAAGTTGGCGATGAAGCGGGTGCGCATCTCATCCTAGGAGGAGATCGTGCCAGGGGCCAGGTTCAGGAGCCAGGTGCGGGCACCGTCCTTGAGCGCCATGGGGAACCAGTTTGCCATGACCTTTTCGTCCCTGTTGGCGGCTTCGATGCCCAGCTCGTAGAGCTGTAGGAACTCCACAGGGTCGGCAGTACCGTCGTAGCGAGGGGGCAAGTCAGGCTTGAACTTGCCTGGCCATGCGACACTGCGTAGCTCGGGGGTGAAGGCGCGGCAGCCCGCGGTGGCCACCGGAGCCTTCTGCTGAGGCGGGGCTTGCTCCTGGGGATTCCCGCATGCCGGTGCCTGGAGCAGCGCGGGGTCTTTACGTGGTGGCGCAGGGATGCGGTCGTGGCGCACCGGTGCTGGGAGCACGCGTGCACCTTCTTGGGGGCGAGGGATTTCTTGGCAGCTCCTCTCTGGTCGCGCGGGCGCCAGACGCGGTGGATCTCGTCCTGGGGCCGTGCGCCTTGGAGCCAGGGCGCCTTCTTGGGGAGGAGGTGGCGGAGGCACCTCCTGATCTGCGCCCTGCGTGGGGCGGAGGGCGAGGCAGCGAGTGGCGGCGCCAAGGAGCCCCCTGCGGCAGCAGCGAGCTCGGTGATGCAGGCGAGCCGATCCTCGTGAGGTCGTCGGCAGGACGGTAGTGCAGGAGCTCACGCGCGCCAGAACAGCGGCGTGGCGTCCATGAAGCGCTTGACGGGTGTGGGACGATGAACTAGCTGGAGTCAGCAACGGGGTGGCGGTGCGGCCTTCCTGCCACACCGAAGGATGCAGAGACGAGGCCTGATGCTCGTTCCCCGCTGGGCCGGTGGCGGCGTTGGCGGCAGGCGACGGGGAACGACGGGGACACCCACCGACGGGAGCCGTCTGGGCGGCGAGAGCAGCCCGACGCTCGGCACGGGCCCGACGAGCGTCAGCCATGGACACGACGGAAGGTCGGACACAAAGTGGCGGAAGAAAGATTCCGGCGCACCCCTACCTGGCGCGCCAAATGTCGGATTTAGGGTTCCAGCAGACCCTTGAGGTTCGAACACTGGGGTGCGCGCGAAGATCTCTCCCCTACCGATCTACGTCTGGCCGCCTCGTGAGATCTAAGCTGGAAATGATGAGCAACACAAGGGACGCAAGATTTATACTGGTTCAGGCCACCGATGTGGTGTAATACCCTACTCCAGTGTGTGGTGTGGTGGATTGCCTCAGGGGCTGATGATGAACAGTAAAAAGGGCGAACCGCCTCGCAAGAGGTGTTCTTGAGCTGGTGCGATGAACTGCTTGGGTGAGTTCGATCGCCTCTCTCTCTCTGGCTAGGGTTCTATCCGATCTCATCGTCCCTACGGTGGTGGCTAGCTCTATTTATAGAGGCCCTGGTCCTCTTCCCAAATATTGAGCGGGAAGGGCGCCAACAATGGCCATTTTGAAGGGGAACATCTAGTACAAGTTATCCTGGCTAAAGTTGGTCTTTGGCTGCCAAAAGCGTTGGTGATGACGCCGTCTTGGGCTCCACGGTGACCTCCATCCTGCCGCTCCGCTGGTCTTGGTCTCGTTGCACTAAAATGGCAATCTTTTCCTGATGCCTCGGTACTCCACGTCTGAGCTTGCCCCATTTGCACCAAAGATGAAACAAGGACACTGCACAGGCCGGCGCCCGCCTGGTCTCGATCGTCACAGCTTGCGTCATGAGCACCTCGTGAGGTACCCTGCCTTGATCTCTCCGCCTCCTCGCGAGCCTGCCTGGCGAGGCCGCTCCTGAGGAAGTCTTGTGTCGTCCGCCCTGCGAGGCTTGGCCCCTCGCGAGGGTCTTGAGTCTTGTGCTGATGAAGATGGGCCGCACTAGGCCACCACTTGAGCCACGCCGCAGGCCGCTGGCAGGCAAGTCTGGGGACCCCTGTTCCCAGAACACCGACAGTAGTGCCTTTTCTCCCAATCGGGAGATAAAGAGGCTTAAGGCAGCCACGCATCCAGTTAATTTTTCGATTTGCTTGAGGTCTGTTGGGATAGCCAACTGTGACAGAGCTCGGATTTTGGCCGGATTTGCTTCAATTCCTTTATTGGAAACAATGAAGCCCAAGAGCTTACCGGCGGGCACGCCGAAAACGCATTTTTCCGGATTGAGCTTGATGTCATATGTTTGGAGATTGTCGAACGTGATCCTCAAGTCGTCTATTAAGGATTCGACGCGTCTGGTTTTAATGACCACATCGTCTACGTATGCCTCCACTGTTTTGCTGATTTGTGTCTCCAGGCATGTTTGGATCATGCGTTGATAGGTTGCACCGGCGTTTTTGAGCCCGAAAGGCATGGTGTTAAAATAGAAGGGGCCGTATGGAGTTATGAATGCCGTTGCAGCTTGATCGGACTCCGCCATCTTAATTTGATGGTATCCGGAGTATGCGTCGAGGAAACACAATGAGTCGTGACCTGCGGTAGTGTCGATAATTTGATCGATGCGGGGGAGGGGGAAGGGATCCTTGGGGCAAGCCTTGTTAAGGTCCTTGAAATCGACACATAGGCGCCAGGATTTGTCCTTCTTTGGTACCATTACCAGGTTTGCTAGCTAGTCCGGATGTTCTATTTCTCTAATGAATCCGGCTTCGAGTAACTTAGCTAGCTCCTCTCCCATGGCTTGTCGCTTAGGCTCACGAGAAATGCGAAGAGTGCGCTTGACCGGCTTGTATCCCTTTAGAATGTTTAGGCTATGCTCGGCCAGCTGCGTGGGATTCTGGCATGTGCGAAGGATGCCAGGCGAAGATGTCCCAATTCTTGACAAGAACTCCCTTGATGCGGTGTGCATTATGTGGGGGTTCATTTGTGCCCGATGGATGCAGTTTTGTAGGGTCCGTTGGGTGGACACGGAATTTGACTATTTCGTTCGCTGGTTTAAAGAGGTGGACTTGGGCCTTTTGTTGAGTATCACATCGTCCACATCCCTTTGTGGAGCGGAGCGCAGTTAGTTCTTCGGCCGCAAGGGCTTCAGATAACGCCTCGAGGGCCAGTGCGGCGGTTTTATCTTCGGCGCAAAGTGCTATGTCCGGATCACTAGCTAGAGTGACGATTCCATTGGGCCCGGCCATTTTGATCTTCATGTACCCGTAATGGGGTATAGCTTGGAAGATCGTGAATGCCTCCCACCCTAAAAGGGTGTGGTATCCGCTACTGAACGAGGCCACTTGGAATGTGATTTCTTCGGACCTATAATTCTCTGGCGTGCCGAATACCACATCTAGTGTGATTTTCCCGCACATTGTGCCTCCCGACTAGGGATGATTCCTCTGAAGGTCGTGCTGCTTTGCTCAATGCGGCTCTTGTCTATTTCCATTTTGTTAAGAGTCTCCTCGTAGATGAGGTTTAATCCGCTGCCACCATCCATGAGCACTTGATGGCGGAAGCCGTCCACAATTGGACTAAGGACCAAAGCGGCTGGTGCTCGGGCTGTTCGGAATTGAGGTTCGTCACTGGTATTGAAGGTTATAGCCGTGTCGTTCCATGGATTTATTGCTGCAACGTGGCAGACTTCGGCAAGGCTGCAGAGTGCTCGCTTGCGCCTATTGTTTGAGGTGAAGGTCTCGAAGACTATCAATACTGTATTGTTATTTCCACGGGATGGTGCTCTGTGGTATTGTTGATGAGGAGATCCTCACCTCTTGGCCACCTGCTGGAGTATCCAACATGCTCTAAGGCTATGTGTTGACATGGTATCCGATTGTCTTGTGAATTTTGCATGGCCCATTGAGCCATCCCTCCAATATAGTTCCACGCCCTGTAGTGGGCTTTGGTTTCTTTGTAATTGGATCGGGTGACTTACGAGAGTACACCCTTTTAGTTTGGACGGGGGGGCTAGCGAGAGCCGGAGGATCCCAGAATTTTATTTGGGTTTTCCAGGCGCTTTCCATCGCATAGTACTTCTGTACTATGGCCGCCAAGTCAGCGAAGTATGCTATGTCACGGCGGCTTATGGCGTTGAGGATTCCCTTGTCCGTGCAATTTTTGCAAAAGAATGAAATTGTGTCTTCCTCGCGATAGTCCTTGACCTTGCTCATTACAAGGAGGAATCTGGCCCAATAGTGATGTACTGTCTCTTGGGGCTCTTGTCTAATGTAGGAAAGATCACTTATGTCTGGGTGGGTGGGTAGATTTAGGTCCAAACCCTGACCCGATCTGAGACCCAGGGGCGGAGGAGTTTCCGAGCTTAGCAGTTTGGGCTCCGGGATGTTGCCCAATAGTTCTGGCCCAATGTCTGATTCTAGGTTCGAAGCTTGGGCCATTTCCTCCCGTAGACGGGTATCCGGCTTGGAGAGCTCGGGAATCCGGACATAGTTTGTCCTCAAAATAGAGGAAGAATCGTTACATTGCTTCTCCACCACCGCTATCTGATGGGTGACCGGCGGAGAGTTAATCTCCCTTTGGTTGGGTTTAAGCCCGATCCGATCATAGTCCATAGTGACTCCCAGGGCGGTGATGCGATCCAAGAGCTCGTTCAAGGAAGAGAGCTCCATTGGATCCATCTGCTCGGTGAATCCTGAGCCGACATGGAGGCTGTTTTTGATGACCCGAGAAGTCATCGTCGTCACGACGGCCGAACGGGCGATCATGACGAAGCCGCCTAGTCGGAGAGTTTGGACTACAGCCAGGGCTCCCCCAGAGGTAATTTTGTCCTTGACAACAAGACGAGCCATCAAGCCTTATCATGACGGCATAGTGGAACTCTCAATGAAAGCACCAATGTCGGTGTCAAAACCGGCGGATCTCGGGTAGGGGGTCCCGAACTGTGCGTCTAAGGCGGATGGTAACAGGAGGCGGGGGATGAAGGAAATATGCCCTAGAGGCAATAATAAAGTTATTATTTATTTCCTTATATCATGATAAATTTTTATTATTCATGCTAGAATTGTATTAACTGGAAACATGATACATGTGTGAATACATAGACAAACATATTGTCACTAGTATGCCTCTACTAGACTAGCTCATTAATCAAAGATGGTTATGTTTCCTAACCATAGACATGAGTTGTCATTTGATTAACGGGATCACATCATTAGTAGAATTATGTGATTGACATGACCCATTCCGTTAGCTTAGCACTTGATCGTTTAGTATGTTGCTATTTCTTTCTTCATGACTTATACATGTTCCTACAACTATGAGATTATGCAACTCCCGTTTACCGGAGGAACACTTTGTGTGCTACCAAATGTCACAACGTAACTGGGTGATTATAAAGGAGCTCTACAGGTGTCTCCAAAGGTACATGTTGAGTTAGCGTATTTCGAGATTAGTTTTTGTCACTCCGATTGTCAGAGAGGTATCTCGGCCCTCTCGGTAATGCACATCACTATAAGCCTTGCAAGCAATGTAGCTAATGAGTTAGTTACGAAATGATGCATTACGTAACGAGTAAAGAGACTTGCCGGTAACGAGATTGAACTAGGTATAGGATACCGACGATCAAATCTCGGGCAAGTAACATACCGATGACAAAGGGAACAACGTATGTTGTTATGAGGTTTGAACGATAAAGATCTTCGTAGAATATGTAGGAGCCAATATGAGCATCCAGGTTCCGCTATTGGTTATTGACCGGAAACGTGTTTCGTTCATGTCTACATAGTTCTCGAACCCGTAGGGTCCGCACGCTTAAGATTTCGATGACAGTTTTATTATGAGTTTATGAGTTTTGATCTACCTAAGGAGTTCGGAGTCCCGGATGATATCGGGGACATGACAAGGAGTCTCAAAATGGTCGAGACGTAAAGATCGATATATTGGACGACTATATTCGGACTTCGGAAAGGTTCCGAGTGATTCGGTTAATTTTGGAGTACCGGAGAGTCACGGGAATTCGTCGGGGAGTATATGGGCCTTATTGGGCCATACGGGAAAGAGAGAGGGGCTGCCTAGGGCAGGCCGCCCCCCCCCCAAGGCCTAGTCCGAATTGGACTAGGGGAGGCTGCGCCCTCCTTCCTTCCTTCTCCCTTCCCTTCCTTCTCTCCTACTCCTACTAGGAAAGGAGGAGTCCTACTCCGGTGGGAGTAGGACTCCCCCTGGCGCGCCTCTCCACTGGCGGCCGCCTCCTCCCTTGCTCCTTTATATCTGAGGGCAGGGGCACCCCATAGACACAACAATTGATCTGTTGATCTTTTAGCCGTGTCTGGTGCCCCCTCCACCATAGTCCACCTCGATAATATTGTAGCGGTGCTTAGGCGAAGCCACTGGACGGTAGAACATCAAGATCGTCACCACGCCGTCGTCTTGTGAAACTCTTCCCGACACTTTGCTGGATCGGTCCGGGGCGTCATCGAGCTGAGCGTGCGCTAGAACTTCGGAGGTGCTGTAGTTTTGGTGCTTGATCGGTCGGGCCGTGAAGGCGACGACTACATCGACCAGCGTTGTTATAACGCTTCCGCTTTCGGTCTCACGAGTGCGTGGACAACACTCTCCTCTCGTTGCTATGCATCACCATGATCTTGCGTGTGCGTAGGAATTTTTTAAAATTACTACGTTCCCAAACAGATGGTATCGAGCCGGGTTATATGCGTAGATGTTATATGCACGAGTAGAACACAAGTGAGTTGTGGGCGATATAAGTCATATTGCTTACCAGCATGTCATACTTTGGTTCGGCGGTATTGTTGGATGAAGCGGCCCGGACCGACATTACGCGTATGCTTACGAGAGACTGGTACTACCGACGTGCTTTGCACACAGGTGTCTAGCGGGTGTCTGTTTCTCCAACTTTAGTTGAACCTAGTGTGGCTACGCCCGGTCCTTGCGAAGGTTAAAACATCACTAACTTGACGAACTATTGTTGTGGTTTTAATGCGTAGGTAAGAACGGTTCTTACTAAGCCCGTAGCAGCCACGTAAAACTTGCAACAACAAAGTAGAGGACGTCTAACTTGTTTTTGCAGGGCATGTTGTGATGTGATATGGTCAAGACGTGATGCTATATTTTATTGTATGAGATGATCATGTTTTGTAACCGAGTTATCGGCAATGGCGAGCCATATGGTTGTCGCTTTATTGTATGCAATGCAATCGCATACGTAATGCTCTACTTTATCACTAAGCGGTAGCGATAGTCGTAGAAGCATAAGATTGGCGAGACGACAACGATGCTACGATGGAGATCAAGGTGTTGCGTCGGTGACGATGGTGATCACAACGGTGCTTCGGAGATGGAGATCACAAGCACAAGATGATGATGGCCATATCATATCACTTATATTGATTGCATGTGATGTTTATCCTTTATGCATCTTATCTTGCTTTGATTGACGGTAGCATTTTAAGATGATCTCTCACTAATTATCAAGAAGTGTTCTCCCTGAGTATGCACCGTTGTGAAAGTTCTTCGTGCTGAGACACCACGTGATGATCGGGTGTGATAGGCTCTACGTTCAAATACAACGGGTGCAAAACAGTTGCACATGCGGAATAGTCAAGTTAAACCTGACGAGCCTAGCATATAAAGATATGGCCTCGGAACACGGAGACCGAAAGGTCGGCGTGAATCATATAGTAGATATGATCAACATAGTGGCGTTCACCATTGAAAACTACTCCATCTCACGTGATGATCGGACATGGTTTAGTTGATTTGGATCACGTGATCACTTAGATGACTAGAGAGATGTCTGTCTAAGTGGGAGTTCTTAAGTAATATGATTAATTGAACTTAAATTTATCATGAACTTAGTCCTGGTAGTTTTTTTTGCAAATTATGTTGTAGATCAATAGCTCGCGTTGTTGCTTTCATATGTTTATTTCGATATGTTCCTAGAGAAAATTGTGTTGAAAGATGTTAGTAGCAATGATGCGGATTAGATCCGTGATCTGAGGTTTATCCTCATTGCTGCTGTAAGAATTATGTCCTTAATGCACCGCTAGGTGACAGACCTATTGCGGAAGCGGATGTAGGCGTTATGAGCGTTTGGCTAGCTCAATATGATGACTACTTGATAGTTTAGTGCACCATGCTTAACGGCTTAGAATCGGGACTTCAAAGACGTTTTGAGCGTCATGGACCATATGCGATGTTCCAGGAGTTGAAGTTAATATTTCAAGCAAATACCGAGTTGAGAGATATGAATTCTCCAACAAGTTCTATAGCTAAAAGATGGAGGAGAATCGCTCAACTAGTGAGCATGTGCTCAGATTGTCTGGGTACTACAATCGCTTGAATCAAGTGGGAGTTAATCTTCCAGATAAGATAGTGATTGACAGAGTTCTCTAGTCACCATCACTAAGTTAGTAGAACTTTCTGATGAACTATAATATGCAAGGGATGACGAAAATGATTCCCGAGCTCTTCGTGATGTTGAAATCGATGAAGGTAGAAATCAAGAAAGAGCATCAAGTGTTGATGGTTGACAAGATCACTAGTTTCAAGAAAAGGGCAAAGGGAAAGAAAGGGAACTTCAAGTAGAATGACAAGCAAGTTGTCACTCCCGCGAAGAAGCCGAAAGCTGAACCAAAGCCTGAAACTAAGTGCTTCTACTGCAAAGGAAATGGTCCTTTGAGCGGAAATGCTGAATATTTGGTAGATAAGAAGGATGGCAAAGTGAACAAGGGTATATTTGATATACAGGTTATTGATGTATACCTTACTAGTGTTTATAGTAGCCCCTGAGTATTTGATACTTGTTCGGTTGCTAAAAATTAGTAACTCGAAACAGGAGTTACAGAATAAATAGAGACTAGGTGAGGGTGAAGTGACGATGAGTGTTGGAAGTAGTTCCAAGATTGATATGATCATCATCGCACACTCCCTATATTTTCGGGATTAGTGTTAAACCAAAATAAATGTTATTTGGCGTTTGCGTTGAGCGTGAATATGATTTGATCATGTTTATTGCAATACGGTTATTCATTTAAAGTCAGAGAATAATTGTTGTTACATTTACATGAATAAAACCTTCAATGGTCATACACCCAATGAAAATAGTTTGTTGGATCTCGATCGTAGTGGTACACATATTCATAATATTGATGCCAAAAGATGCAAAGTTAATAATGATAGTGCAACTTATTTGTGGCACCGCCGTTTGGAGTCATATCGATTGTAAAGTGCATGAAGAAACTCCATAAAGATGGATTTTCGGAATCACTTGGTTATGAATCATTTGATGCTTGCGAATCGTGCCTTTTGGGCAAGATGACTAAAACTCCGTTCTCCGAAACAATGGAACGAGCTACTGACCTGTTGGAAATAATACATACCAATGTATGCGGTCCAATGAGTGTTGATGCTCGTGGCGATTATTGTTATTATTTGACCTTCACAAATGATTTGAGAAGATATGAGTATATCTTCTTAATGAAGCACAAGTATGAAACATTTGAAAAGTTCAAAGAATTTCAGAGTGAAGTGGAGAATCATCGTAACAAGAAAATAAAGTTTCTACGATCTGATCGTGGAGGAGAATATTTGAGTTACGAGTTTGGCCTTCATTTAAAAACAATGTGGAATAGTTTCACAGCTCACGCCACATGGAACACCACAGCGTAATGGTGTGTCCGAACGTCGTAACCGCACTTTATTGGATATGGTGCGATCTATGATGTATCTTACTGATTTACCACTATCATTTTGGGGTTATGCATTAGAGATAGCTGCATTCACTTTAAATAGGGCACCATCTAAATCCGTTGAGACGACACCGTATGAACTATGATTTAGCAGTAAACCTAAGCTGTCGTTTCTTAAAGTTTGGAGTTGCGATGCTTATGTGAAGAAGGTTTCAACCTGATAAGGTCGAACCCAAAATCGGAGAAGTGCGTCTTCATAGAATACCCAAAGGAAACTGTTGGGTACACCTTCTATCACAGATCCGAAGGCAAAACATTCGTTGCTAAGAATGGATCCTTTCTAGAGAAGGAGTTTCTCTCGAAAGAAGTGAGTGGGAGGAAAGTAGAGCTTGATAAGGTAATTTGTACCTTCTCCCGAATTGGAAAGTAGTTCACCACAGAAATCAGTTCCAGTGATTCCTACACCAATTAGTGAGGAAGCTAATGATGATGATCATGAAACTTCAGATTAAGTTACTACAAAACCTCGTAGGTCTTCCAAAGTACGGTAATCCTGTTCTGGAAGTCATGTTACTAGACCATGATGAACCTATGAACTATGAGGAAGCGATGATGAGCCCAGATTCCGCGAAATGGCTTGAGGCCATGAAATCTGAGATGGGATACATGTATGAGAACAAAGTGTGGACTTTGGTGGAGTTGCCCGATGATCGGCAAGCCATATTGTATAAATGGATCTTCAAGAGGAAGACAGACGCTGATAGTAGTGTTACTATCTACAATGAGATTTTCTCAACTGTAGCAATGCTTAAGTCTGTCCGAATCATGTTAGCAATTGCCACATTTTATGAAATCTGACAAATGAATGTCAAAACCGCATTCCTTAATGGTTTTCTTAAAAGAAAAGTTGTATATGATGCAACCAGAAGGTTTTGTCAATCCTAAAGGTGCTAACAAAATGTGCAAGCTCCAGCGATCCATCTATGGGCTGGTGCAAGCATCTCAGAGTTGGAATATATGCTTTGATAAGTTGATCAAAGCATATAGTTTTATCTGATTTGCGGTGAAGCTTTGTATTTACAATAAAGTGAGTGGGAGCACTACCGCCTTTACGATAAATATATGTGAGTAACATATTGTTGATCGAAATGATGTAGAATTTTTCCGAAAGCATAAAGGAGTATTTGAAAGGAGTTCTTTAAAGAAAGACCTCAAGTAAAGCTACTTACACATTGAGCATCAAGATCTATTGAGATAGATCAAGACGCTTGATAAGTTTTTCAATAAGTACATACCTTGTCAAGATTTTGAAATAGTTCAAAATGGAACAGTCAAAGAAAGAGTTTTTGCCTGTGTTGCAAAGGTGTGAATTGAGTAAGACTCAAATCCCGACGACGGCAGAAAATAGAAAAGAGAATGAAAGTCATTCCCTATGCCTCAGTCATAGGTTCTATAAAGTATGCTATGTTATATACCAGACCTATTGTATACCTTGCTCTGAATTTGGCAAGGGAGTACAATAGTGATCTAGGAGTAGATTACTGGACATTGGTCAAGAATATCTTAGTAAGGACTAAGGAAATATTTCTCGATTATGTAGGTGATAAAAGAGCCCGTCGTAAAGAGTTACATCGGTGCAAGTTTTCACACCGATCCAGATGACTCTAAGTCTCAATCTGGATACATATTGAAAGTGGGAGCAATGAGCTAGAGTAGCTCCATGCAGAGCATTGTAGACATATAATATTTGCAAAATACATACGGCTCTGAATGTGACAGACCCGTTGACTAAGCTTCTCTCACGAGCAAAACATGATCACATCTTAGTACTCTTTGGGTGTTAATCACATAGCAATGTGAACTAGATATTGACTCTAGTAAACCTTTTGGGTGTTGGTCACATGACGATGTGAACTATGGGTGTTAATCACATGCAGATGTGAACATTAGTGTTAAATGACATGGTGATGTGAACTAGATTATTGACTCTAGTGCAAGTGGGAGACTGAAGGAAATATGCCCTAGAGGCAATAATAAAGTTATTACTTATTTCCTTATATCATGATAAATGTTTATTATTCATGCTAGAATTGTATTAACCGGAAACATGATACATGTGTGAATACATAGACAAACATATTGTCACTAGTATGCCTCTACTAGACTAGATCATTAATCAAAGATGGTTATGTTTCCTAACCATAGACATGAGTTGTCGTTTGATTAACGGGATCACATCATTAGTAGAATTATGTGATTGACATGACTCATTCCGTTAGCTTAGCACTTGATCGTTTAGTATGTTGCTATTTCTTTCTTCATGACTTATACATGTTCCTACAACTATGAGATTATGCAACTACAGTTTACCTGAGGAACACTTTGTGTGCTACCAAACGTCCACAACGAATCGGGTGATTATAAAGGAGCTCTACAGGTGTCTCCAAAGGTACATGTTGAGTTGGCGTATTTCGAGATTAGGTTTTGTCACTCCGATTGTCGGAGAGGTATCTCTGGCCCTCTCGGTAATGCACATCACTATAAGCCTTGCAAGCAATGTAGCTAATGAGTTAGTTACGGAATGATGCATTACGTAATGAGTAAAGAGACTTGCCGGTAACGAGATTGAACTAGGTATTGGATACCGACGATCAAATCTCGGGCAAGTAGCATACCGATGACAAAGGGAACAACGTATGTTGTTATGCGGTTTGACCGATAAAGATCTTCGTAGAATATGTAGGAGCCAATATGAGCATCCAGGTTCCGCTATTGGTTATTGACCGGAAACGTGTTTCGTTCATGTCTACATAGTTCTCGAACCCGTAGGGTCCGCACGCTTAAGATTTCGATGACAGTTTTATTATGACTTTATGAGTTTTGATGTACCGAAGGAGTTCGGAGTCCCGGATGAGATCGGGGACATGACGAGGAGTCTCGAAATGGTCGAGACGTAAAGATCGATATATTGGACGACTATATTCTGACTTCGGAAAGGTTCCGAGTGATTCGGTATTTTTGAATCTGGGAGAGTTACGGGAATTCGCCGGGGAGTATATGGGCCTTATTGGGCCATACGGGAAAGAGAGAGGGGCTGCCTAGGGCAGGCCGCGCGCCCCCCAAGGCCTAGTCGGAATTGGACTAGGGGGAGGGGCTGCGCCCCCTCCTTCCTTCCCTTCTCCCTTTCCCTTCCTTCTCTCCTACTCCTACTAGGAAAGGAGGAGTCCTACTCCCGGTGGGAGTAGGACTCCCCCCTTGGCGCGCTTCTCCCTAGCCGGCCGCCTCCTCCCCTTGCTCCTTTATATACGGGGGCAGGGGCACCCCATAGACACAACAATTGATCTGTTGATCTTTTAGCCGTGTGCGGTGCCCCCCTCCACCATAGTCCACCTCGATAATATTGTAGCGGTGCTTAGGCGAAGCCCTGCGATGGTAGAACATCAAGATCTTCACCACGCCGTCGTGCTGACGGAACTCTTCCCCGACACTTTGCTGGATCGGAGTCTGGGGAATATCATCGAGCTGAACGTGTGCTAGAGGTGCCGTAGTTTCGGTGCTTGATCGGTCGGGCCGTGAAGACGTACGACTACATCAGCCGCGTTGTTATAACGCTTCCGCTTTCGGTCTACGAGGGTACGTGGACAACACTCTCCCCTCTCGTTGCTATGCATCACCATGATCTTGCGTGTGCGTAGGATTTTTTTTGAAATTACTACGTTCCCAACAGGGACACAATGTTTACCTAGGTTCGGGCCCTCTCGATGGAGGTAATACCCTACTTCCTGCTTGATTGATCTTGATAATATGAGTATTACAAGAGTTGATCTACCACGAGATCGTAGAGGCTAAACCCTAGAAGCTAGCCTATGATTATGATTGTTGTTGTCCTACGGACTAAACCCTCCGGTTTATATAGACACCGGAGGGCTAGGGTTACGAGTTGGTTACAAGGGAGGAGATCTACATATCTGAGCGCCAAGCTTGCCTTCCACGCAAAGGAGAGTCCCACCCGGACACGGGACGAAGTCTTCAATCTTGTATCTTCATAGTCCAACAGTCCGGCCAAGGTATATAGTCCGGCTGTCCGAGGACCCCCTAATCCAGGACTCCCTCAGCCGCGTCCAGAGCGTCTTCTTGCTCGGACCCTCCTCTGCTCGGCGTCTCAGCGAGCACGGGCATGCCCCCTAGTTTCCTCTCATCATTGCCGTTCTCCTGGACCCCTCTCTCCCCCCGTCCGCTTCCTCACCGACGCAAGCCGCCGCGCGCCCACGGACGAACAGTGGCGGTTTTGGCTAGGAGCTCGCCGTCTTCTTCCTCCCTGCGCTCATTTGGCCTCCTCCTCCCCGTGAGCTCTCCCCTATGCCTCCCGCGTTGGCTAACTCCGAGCTCATGCGTGTGCACACGCGTCCGCGGCGACGACAGCGCGGCTCCCCCTCCCCTTGGCTATTTAAGCAGCCCCGAGGCCTCCCGATCGTACCAAGCTCTTCGCCTCACTCTCCTACCCCTCCCTAGCCTCTCGCCCGAGCCCCAGAGCCTCTCCTCGTCTTAGATGGCCGCCATGGCCGCCGTCTCTATCCCCCATGATTTCGGCAATGGCGAGTCGCTCCCCCTCTCCTTCCACCACGAGAGCCATCCACCGCCACCCCAGAACCTTCCCCGCCCTCCTCCTTGCCCTCTGGTGGCCTCTCACCGTGCTTCCCAACTCCGTCCGAAGCCACTTTCCGCCGCAGCCATGGCCCTGCCCTCCCTAGCTCTCTCCGGCAAAAGGGGATGGTCCAGGCAGGAGCTCCTCGTCCTCGCGGTCGCTCCGGTGGTCCGAGCTCCACCGGAGGTGGCCGGAGTCGACCGGGCGAGCACCAGCGCTGGTGACCCCTCCCTCTGTTCTGCACCCGCGTCGGGGAAGAAGAAGCAGCAGGAGAGAGAGATGTCAGCCGCGGGCCCCACCTGGCAGCGAGTCAGCGCTCGGCCCCGCCTCTGCTGACTAGGATAAGTGGAAGCGTATTCCCCGCGAATACGTCTTCCCTTTCCGAAAGCGAACTCTGGCTCTGCTTCGACCCAGTCTACGTTTTCTCAGTTGGAAAGCGTATTCTGGCAAAAGGCGCGTTCTGTTTTTCCAGCCAAGGGCCTGTTTGTGATGATTTTATTGCAGAAAGGTCCCTGGCAGAAAAAAACCCTTATATCTTTTTACCCGTAGCTCCAAATCAGGTGAATCCAAAGCCCACTTCTTTGTTTCGTCGAGCCCGTTCTGATGGAATCATTTTCACCATGTTTTGACATTCTGAAAATGACCTTATTCCCTTGCCCTTATGCAGCCCCCTCCGAGAGAGAAAGATTTCCAGCAATTCGTTCCGTGAGCTTCTTGCACTTTCTCCCGGTGATTTCTTCTATCCCAGGCAAGCCACACCCTCCATTTGCATGATTGTAATGCAGTGACATGGTTTATTTATTTGAACTTGCTTAACATATTGCATTAGCTATGT
Source organism: Aegilops bicornis (assembly GCA_021605145.1). Lineage (NCBI taxonomy): Eukaryota > Viridiplantae > Streptophyta > Magnoliopsida > Poales > Poaceae > Aegilops > Aegilops bicornis. The sequence continues at coordinate 550,400,043 of CM038675.1, read as the reverse complement.
ATGATTTGTTCATGGCATTTCTCGGAGTATTGTTTGATCTTGATATTGCCATGATATTGCTTGGAGTTCTAGGACTTATATTTTGATGATTATGTGGATGACATGTGCCTTTGGATTCTTAATGGCTATTATGATTATTTTCATGATGGTATCTGGTATTATTTTGGAGTATTACTTTGGATATCATGTTGCCTTTGGATTATTAGTGGCTAGAGTTATTTTCATCATGATGCTAGATGATATTATGTTTTGGAGTATGATGTTGGAGGTGATGCTTGCATGCGGATCATAGTTGGATAATTAGTTCTTGATATTTGAGTAGTAGTTTTATCGTTATTAGATTCATCATGATAGTAATGTTATGCTATCCTTGGAGTATTTTGATATGATGATATTATGCTCAGATTATTTGTTGGATATTGCTATGACTGGGATTATAGTTTGATAGTTGATATTGGAGTATCAGTTATCACAGTTATATTTTTGGGGATAAATTCCATCATTAAGTTGGTCAGGTGCCACCGAACCGGGCTTTCTCCAGTGCAACCACATTTTCCTTTATGGGAAGGCCCTAATGCGATGCTATTGTCGTGCCTCTCGCCGGTGCCTCCAACGAGGGAAGGTTTTGGGTGCGCGCTACCCTGATCAGGTAGGCGGACATAAGCCTTGTGTGCCCGTTGTTGTTGTTATGTGCACATGTCCTCGTTTGGGACGGTTTATTGTTTTGGCCACGACGGTGGTCGTTGGTGTCTTTGGTAGACACGGGGCCACCCAGGACTAGCCCAGTGGGGAGTGAGTCGGAGTGGCCGGGAGAGTGTCATGGCAGTAGATCGGTTTTGTCGGAACGCCGTTGGTCCACCCGAATGGGAGTGCGAGGCCATGGTTCCCGTGGTGTGGGTACAGTGCGCTACCTCTGCAGAGTGTATCTGTTTAAACTATAGATAGCCGCGTCCTCGGTCATGGGCATGTATTCGTACTAGGTCACACCGTTCGATCAACACTCACATGACAGAATGACTTATAGGTGATTCATATGTTGATATTTTGAGCAGTACAGATTGGCATGATGTTGATGATGATGTTGGAGACCAAGTGTTGGTCATGGTTGTGATCACCGGAAAGATCACAGTTTGAGACCAAGTGTTGGTCATGGTAGTGATCGCCGGAAAGATCACCATTTGGTTTTGATCACGAGGTGATTGAGATGGTATATTGCTTGGCCGGTTAGCCAAGAGAGATATGGTTATGGAGATCTGAGATGATGATTTATCAGTATTGTATTAGCTTCATACCATGCTTAGTAGTTGCTTCATCATGGTAGTTGTTAATTAATTAACCTGTTAATGCTATGTTATTGTCTTGTCTTGATGTTTATGGTTGTTGTGAGCTTGCAAGTACATTCAATGTACTGACCTGGCGTGTCATGCCAGATTGCAGGTGATGCCATGATTGCTTGATTGCTTGTCGTGGTTTCCGTTCGTGCGAGCTAGATCGTGTCCCAGCCAGAGTCCCTGCGGAGTGGAGTTCACCACCTTCGTCGTTGTTCCGCTGCTACGAGTTGTTTTGCTGCTAGCATAGAGCAAGTGTAGTATCGCAAGCGTAGTGTCGCCGTGCTGATGTGCTTCTTTGTAACATCAGACCCTTGTATTATTATTCCTGTAATAAGAGTTGATTTGTTCTACATCAAGTAGTGACGTATTCCATAGACTTCTCCTTGATCTCTGGGCTGGAATACGGGGCGTTCCGGTTTCTCTGAGCCGGGGTGCCACGGGCTTTAACTTAATACTCTAGATGCATGCTGGATAGCGGTCGATGTGTGGAGTAATAGTAGTAGATGCAGAATCATTTCGGTCTACTTGTCGCGGACGTGATGCCTATATACATGATCGTGCCTAGATATTCTCATAACTATGCACTTTTTTATTAATTGCTCGACAGTAATTTGTTCACCCACCGTAATACTTATGCTATCTTGAGAGTAGCCACTAGTGAAACCTATGGCCCTCGGGTCTATTTTCCATCATATAAGTTTCCAATCTATTTTACTTTGCAATCTTTACTTTCAATCTATATCATAAAAAATAACAAAAATATTATCTTATTATCTCTACCAGATCTCACTTTTGCAAGTGGCCGTGAAGGGATTGACAACCCCTTTATCGTTGCGAGGTTCTTATTTGTTTGTGTAGGTACAAGGCGACTTGCGTGTAGTCTCCTACTGGATCGATACCTTGGTTCTCAAAAACTAAGGTAAATACTTACGCTACTTTGCTGCATCACCCTTTCCTCTTCAAGGGAAAACCAACGCATGCTCAAGAGGTAGCAAGAAGGATTTCTGACGCCGTTGCCGGGGAGATCTATGCCAAGTCAAGTCAAGTCAAGTCAAGACATACCAAGTTCCCATCACAAACTCTTATCCCTCGAATTACATTATTCGCCATTTGCCTCTCGTTTTCCTCTCCCCCACTTCACCCTTGCCGTTTTATTCGCCCTCTTCTTTTTCCGTTTGTCTGTTTTCGCTTGCTTCTTGTGTGTTTGTGTGTTGGATTGTTTGTCGCGATGGCCCAAGATAATACTAAATTGTGTGATTTTTCCGATACCAACAACAATGATTTTCTTAGCACTCTGATTGCTCCTATTACCGATGCTGAATCTTGTGAAATTAATGCTGCTTTGCTGAATCTTGTCATGAAGGATCAATTCTCTGGCCTTCCTAGTGAAGATGCCGCTACCCATGTAAACAACTTTGTTGATTTGTGTGATATGCAAAAGAAAAAGACGTGGATAATGATATTGTTAAATTGAAGCTATTTCCGTTCGCTTAGAGATCGTGCTAAAACTTGGTTTTCGTCTTTGCCTAAAAATAGTATTGACTCTTGGAATAAGTGCAAAGATGCTTTTATCTCTAAGTATTTTCCTCCCGCTAAGATCATCTCTTTTAGAAACGATATTATGAATTTTAAGCAACTTGATCATGAACATGTTGCACAAGCTTGGGAGAGGATGAAATTAATGATACATAATTGCCCTACACATGGTTTGAATTTATGGATGATTATACAAAAAAATTATGCTGGATTGAATTTTGCTTCTAGAAATCTTTAGATTTGGCCGCGGGAGGCACTTTTATGGAAATCACTTTAGGAGAAGCTGCTAAAATCCTAGATAATATTATGGTTAGTTATTCTAAATGGCACACCGAAAGATCTACTAGTAAAAAGGTTCATGCGATTGAAGAGATTAATATTTTGAGTGGAAAGATGGATGAACTTATGAAGTCGTTTGCTAATAAGAGTGTTTCTTCTGATCCTAATGATATTCCTTTGTCTCCTTTGATTGAGAATAATAATGAATCCGTGGATGTGAATTTTGTTGGTAGGAACAATTTTGGTAACAACGCTTATAGAGGAAACTTTAATCCTAGGCCCTTTCCTAGTAATTCCTCTAATAATTATAGTAATTCCTACAACAACTCTTATGGAAATTTTAATAAGATGCCCTCTGATTTTGAGACTAGTGTTAAAGAATTTATGATTTCTCAAAAGAATTTTAATGCTTTGCTTGAAGAAAAATTGCCTAAGATTGATGAGTTGGCTAGGAACGTGGATAGAATTTCTGTTGATGTTGACTCTTTGAAACTTAGATCTATTCCACCTAAGCATGATATCAATGAGTCTCTCAAAGCTATGAGAATTTCCATTGATGAGTGCAAAGAAAGAACCGCTAGGATGCGTGCTAAGAAAGATTGCTTTGTAAAAGCGTGTTCTTCTAGTTTTCATGATAATAGGGATGAAGATCTAAAAGTGATATATGTGTCTCCTATTAAATCTTTGTTTTGCAATATGAATCTTGATAATGATGGGACTGGAGATGAGTCAACTTTAGTTAAAAGGCGTCCCAATAATTCGGAGTTTTTAGATCTTGATGCAAAAATTGGTAAAAGTGGGATTGAAGAGGTCAAAACTTTACATAGCAATGAACCCACTATTTTGGATTTCAAGGAATTTAATTATGATAATTGTTCTTTAATAGATTGTATTTCCTTGTTGCAATCCGTGTTAAATTCTCCTCATGCTTATAGTCAAAATAAAGCTTTTACTAAACATATCGTTGATGCTTTAAAGCAATCTTATGAAGAAAAACTTGAATTAGAAGTTTCTATCCCTAGAAAACTTTATGATGAGTGGGAACCTACTATTAAAATTAATATTAAAGATCATGAATGCTATGCTTTATGTTATTTGGGTGCTAGTGTTTCTACGATTCCAAAAACTTTGTGTGATGTGTTAGGTTTCCGTGAATTTGATGATTGTTCCTTAAACTTGCATCTTGCGCATTCCACCATTAAGAAACCTATTGGAAGGATTAATGATGTTCTTATTGTTCAAAATAGGAATTATGTGCCCATAGATTTCATTGTTCTTGATATAGATTGCAATCCTACATGTCCTATTATTCTTGGTAGACCTTTCCTTAGAACGATTGGTGCAATTATTTAATGAAAGAAGGAAATATTAGATTCCAATTTCTGTTAAGGAAGGGCATGGAACAATTTCCTAGAAAGAAAATTAAATTACCTTATGAATCTATTATGAGAGCCACTTACGGATTGCATACCAAAGATGACAATAACTAGATCTATCCTTGCTTTTATGCCTAGCTAGGGGCGTTAAACGATAGCGCTTGTTGGGAGGCAACCCAATTTTATTTTGGTTTCTTGCTTTTTGGTTCTGTTTAGTAATGAATAATTTATCTAGCCTCTGGTTAGAAGAGGTTTTATGTTTTAAATTAGTGTTTGTGCCAAGTAGAACCAATAGGATCTTCTTGGGTGATAGTTGTTTGATCTTGCTGAAAAAGACAGAAACTTTGTGCTCACGAAAATAATTTTTAAAATTGACTAGAACGTGATAAAATACCGATTATTTTTTCCATAGATCAATATACAAATTTTCCAGGTTGTCCTAGTTTTTCAGAATTTTTGGAGTTCCAGAAGTATTCGAACAAATCTGATTGCTACAGACTGTTCTGTTTTTGACAGATTCTGTTTTTCGTGTGTTGTTTGCTTATTTTGATGAATCAATGGCTAGTATCGGAGGATATGAACCATAGAGAAGTTGGAATACAGTAGGTTTAAAACCAATACAAATAAAGAATGAGTTCATTACAGTACCTTATGGTGGTGATTTGTTTTTTTACTAACGGAGCTCATTAGATTTTCTGTTGAGTTTTGTGTTGTGAAGTTTTCAAGTTTTGGATAAAGATTTGATGGATTATGGAATACGGAGTGGCAAGAGCCTAAGCTTGGGGATGCCCAAGGCACCCCAAGGTAAAATTCAAGGACAACCAAAAGCCTAAGCTTGGGGATGCCCCGGAAGGCATCCCCTCTTTAAATCTTTGTCTATCGGTAACTTTACTTGAGGCTATATTTTTATTCACCACATGATATGTGTTTTGCTTGGAGCGTCTTGTATGATTTGAGTCTTTGCTTTTTAGTTTACCACAATCATTTTTGCTATACACACCTTTTGGAAGAGACACAAATGAATCGGAATTTATTAGAATAATCTATGTGTTTCACTTATATCTTTTGAGCTAGATAATTTTGCTCTAGTGCTTTAATTATATCTTTTTAGAGCACGGTGGTGGTTTTATTTTATAGAAATAATTGATCTCTTATGCTTCACTTATATTATTTTGAGAGTCTTTTAGAACAGCATGGTAGTTTGCTTTGGCTATAAAATTAGTCCTAATATGATGAACATCCAAGATAGGTAGAATAAAAACTATCACATTAAGTGCATCGAATACTATGAGAAGTTTGATACTTGATAATTGTTTTGAGATATGAAGATGGTGATATTAGAGTCATGCTAGTTGAGTAGTTGTGAATTTGAGAAATACTTGTTCTAAAGTTTGTGATTCCCGTAGCATGCACGTATGGTGAACCGTTATGTGATGAATTCGGATCATGATTTATTTATTGATTGTCTTTGTTATGAGTGGCAGTCGGGGATGAGCAATGGTCTTTTCCTACCAATCTATCCCCCTAGGAGCATGTGCGTAGTACTTCGTTTCGATAACTAATAGATTTGTGCAATAAGTACGTGAGTTCTTTATGACTAATGTTGAGTCCATGGATTATACGCACTCTCATCCTTCCACCATTTCTAGCCTCTCTAATACCACGCACCTTTCGCCGGTATTGTTAGTGTCAAAACCGGCGGATCTCGGGTAGGGGGTCCCGAACTATGCGTCTAAGGCGGATGGTAACAGGAGGTGGGGGACACAATGTTTACCCAGGTTCGGGCCCTCTCGATGGAGGTAATACCCTACTTCCTGCTTGATTGATCTTGATGATATGAGTATTACAAGAGTTGATCTACCACGAGATCGTAGAGGCTAAACCCTAGAAGCTAGCCTATGGTATGATTGTTGTTGTCCTACGGACTAAACCCTTCGGTTTATATAGACACCAGAGGGGGATAGGGTTACACAGAGTCAGTTACAATGAGAGGAGATCAACATATCCGTATCGCCAAGCTTGCCTTCCACGCCAAGGAGAGTCCCATACGGACACGAGACGAAGTCTTCAATCTTGTATCTTCATAGTCCAACAGTCCGGCCAAAGGATATAGTCCGGCTGTCCGGATACCCCCTAATACAGGACTCCCTCAGTAGCCCCTGAACCAGGCTTCAATGACGATGAGTCCGACGCGCAGATTGTCTTCGGCATTGCAAGGCGGGTTCCTCCTCCGAATACTCCATGGAAGATTTTGAACACAAGGATAGTGTTTGTCTCTGCAAAATAAGTTCCACATACCACCGTAGAGAGAATAATATTTCCACAAATCTAATCTGCTGACACATTTTGTAGCATGACATCACACCATGGCCCGATCATTATTCGAACCGTTTTTCACAACCAGCTACTGCACATATTGCGAGGCCGTTTCCTTGGCCCGTCTTGTCGAAGCAGAGATCGTGTCCCCCTTATCGCGGGATTCTCATCAATACGGACGTGGGTAACCCAACCGTGCCCGTTGGTATGACTCCCCAATTCTAGGTAAGTCCCAAACGTCCACACGGAGGACGCTTGATATTCACCTCTTTTATAAAGAGGCCAAGGCCTATCCCTTTTTTCTTCTCGTGCTCAATCGAATCCTTCCCCTACCTCGAGTTCCAACACCCCAGGCTCAGGTCAGTCGCTTCGGACCTTCAACCATGTCCGGATCCAACCTTCAAGGTCGGTGGATGCCTTCCTCCGTTACAGAGGAAGACGTCAAGAAGCTAAGAGAGGCCAGATTTCTGACCGACAAAATTTCACACAGGTTGCCTACTCGAGGGCAGGTCATACCCACTCCCGAACCCGGCGAGAGCATTGTATTCATCTCACACTTCCTCCGAGGGCTAGGCCTCGCTCTAGATCCCTTTGTGAGGGGGCTCATGTTCTATTACGGGCTGGATTTCCATGATCTGGCTCCAGATTCCGTCCTCCGCATCTCGTCGTTCGTCGTTGTGTGTGAAGCTTTCCTCCGCATTACCCCTCACTTTGTCATGTGGCTCAAGACCTTCGATGTGGAGCCGAAGATGATCGAGGGGCGGCACGCAGAGTGCGGAGGTGCCGTAATAACAAAAGTGCCAATGCCCCATGGCCAGAGGGTTCCTTCCAGGAGGTGTCCAGCTTATGGCAACGGGAGTTGTTTTATATCACAGCTCCCAGGGGTACCAAGTGGGTGGCCGCCCCTGCTTTTCGCTCGGGCCCCCTGTCGGTGTCAAAACCGGCGGATCTCGGGTAGGGGATCCCGATCTGTGCGTCTTAGGCTGATGGTAACAGGAAGCAAGGGACACAATGTTTACCCAGGTTCGGGCCCTCTCGATGGAGGTAAAACCCTACTTCCTGCTTGATTAATATTGAAGATATGGGTAGTACAAGAGTAGATCTACCACGAGATCGTAGAGGCTAAACCCTAGAAGCTAGCCTATGATGGTATGATTGCAATTGTGATCGGCCTTCTAACACTACTAGGGAAAAGCCTATACACAGAATCTTACCAGCAGCGCTCCTCAAAATACGACGCTACTTCTATTTAGCAGCAGCGCGTGATAGCAAAACGCTTTGAAAGGAAAATAGCAACGAGCGTCCACACCAAACCGCTGCTACTGCTCTAATTGCCATGACCTCCAACCCAGTTAGCTATAGCGATGGCGCCCTATCTTTGAATCAACGCTCTGCTATAGAAGTTAGCAACAACGCGCTTCTAAGAAAATCGCTACTTTGCTAAGACCAGCCCACAAGTTTAGTCCCACCTCGCTCATGAACAGGTGTTTACCACCTTAAATATGTTACTTCTGAAACTATCACAACCAGTTGGTCTTCACTGAACTCTATGTGTAGAATTTGTGGCCGCAATATGAGTCCTACCGGAGAGGACTCATATTGACAATTCAGATTGTACACAAAAAGATCATTGATGGCCAATGTATTTTTGCATTGACGTATTTTTGTATACTTACACTTAGCAGTAGCACTTTATCTGCAAAGCGCCATCGCTATTCAGATACTGTAGCGCTGCTTTTGGCAAACGCGCTACAACTATCCCTACCTTATCCCCACGCCGCACGACCGGCCCTCTCTCTCACTCACACTCTCACTCTCGCCACAATAACCGTAAATGCGTCCGCCGCGCCGCCTTAAATCCGTCACGCCGAGGTACTCCCTCCTTCCGTCCCTCCTCCCTCCTCCTCGCACATCCTCCCTCCGCTCATGGACGCCTCCCTCCTCCGCCACCGCCTCCTCCCTCCGCCTTTGCCGCCGCCTCCTCCTTCCTCCGCCGGCAGCCTCCTCCCACCGCCTCGACCTCACCGCCACCCGAGCCCACCCAGCACCCCGCCTCCCGATCCCGATCCCGCCTCGCCGCCTACCTCTCCGTCCCCCACCCCCTTTCTCTCTGCTTAGTTAGTACTAGATGTTGTTTAGTAGTAGTAGGTGTTAATTTAGGGTTCATAGATAATGATTTTTAGTAGTAGTAGATGTTAATTACTAGTAGTGATGGTACTAGCTAACTAGGGCAGTATGATTAATAGTAGTTGTAGTTGAACTACTTTAGTTGTAGTTGAACTAGTTTAGTAAGTAAATTAATAAACTAGTTGAACTAGTTGAATTAATAGAACTACTGTATCTTTAGTAAGATAATTAATATAACTAGTTGAACTACTTTATTTTTAGAAAGAACTAGATTTTTTTCTATTTATAGTAAGTTTATATTTAGTAAGAACTAGTTGAACATGTCATATTTGTTGTTATTTTTTAGTTTAAGCAATTATTCGGGATGTATTAGTGATAACTTATACGGTTTTTGCTTTTGTAGAAATCAAGGAGCCCCTCCATCATCCCATTGCCGTCCCTGGCCACACCGACCCCCTCCGACATCGAGGTGAGACCAGCCAAATATCCATGTATATCTTGTGTTGCTCAAATAGGATATGTGGTTGCCCAAGTGGTCGTTCATGTTCAGTTGACACCTCCGAGTGGCCTAAGTTTTGCCGGAGTGTTGATTAATTTCTGTTCCGGCAAATTTCAGGCGCTCGATATGTCCTTTTTTTAGCAAAGGTCATGCCGGATTTTTCCGTGAATTGTGGCATGACTTGTGCTAGAATATGTAGGAAATATCGAGTGGCCTGGATTTTCTCGAAAAATAATGATCTAATTTAGGTTTTTAGTACATATATTTAATTGTACAAGCTTAATCTTTGAATTATGAACGTAGGAAATGTCGTACTTTCGGACGGCAGGTCTCCCGGGGGAGTGCAGCTGGTGCCACGGCGATCGAGGTATGTGCGATAGGTTCGTTGAGCTGGATGAAGATCGGCGCTTCAACATTAAGCTCGAGGAGACCTTCGATGTTGAAACGGTACGCAACAGCGACAAGAGTTTTTTTTCATAATTAAGCATGACTTCAACTATTTCAACGTCTAATTTTCATCTTTTACAATTCGACTAGCTTATCCCATGCCATGCAAGACACTATGTCTTGGAGAGGATGGGTTTTGAAGACCATGAAAATTTTGAAACAAAGAAAATACACCTAAGGACCCATCATGATATGGATTTTGAAGTAAATCTGTACAATGCTCAAAGCGTAACCCATTTTGGTTGCCAAAATTGGGAAGCACTTTGCAAAATGTATGGTTTTTATGAGGGTATGATTGTCACCATGGATCTTGGTGATCGACATCGAGCAAGACAATATGGACATTTGGGTCCTTGTTGATACGCCCGATTCTACCGCAATGTGAGTTTCTCAAACATAGTTATTAACTAATTTATATTATTTATTTCAAAATAGTTGACAGCTTATTTCCATTGATGACTTATTTTGAATCTTCAAAGAATGTGCAGAAGATGGTAGACAAAACCCACTACACTGATGGCTCCGAATTAACTTATAAGGAGAAAAGTCATCTGATTGCTTATTGTACTTATCTTGAGAATTACAACACCTATTATCGAACTCCTCCAAATTATGGTGAATACGTGCCACTAGTGCACGTGTTGAACCACTATAACTTCTATGGGGATACCCCGGTAAGATTTTTACTATTACGACATCCGTGCATCTTTTGCATACTTCCAAAACTAGTACATCATTGCTAACTACGAAGTTATTACTATGTTTTTCAACAGAAAATCCCGATGGATTGTGTGCCTCATCTGATGTATCAGAGTGGTCGCCTTGCGGTTCTGAACATACAGCCAGGTCAATCTAAGGAGCTCACCTGTGCATATCGGATTTCTAAAACCGGTGAACACATGCTAATCAAAGAATGGAAAAAATGTTTGGACATTCGCGAGGAGGTTCTTGGAAGTAACATTAAGCGGAAGGCAAGAATTGGAGACAGGATAATCTCCATTCTCCATAATGGAGAGTCAGGGGGCTATCTTGTTTTTGCTATTTTACCTTAGAGAATATAGTAGGTCCTAAGAGAATGTAGTAGGTCCTATGAGGTACAATATGTTTATTATGTGATACAATGTGTTAGATTTGATGATGAGGAGGTGTTATATGACAATGATGTATTATGATGATAAGTTGTTAATGATATGATAATGATGATGATATTTATTATATCATTGGGTGAAAGAACCGTGGATTAGTTTCAAGTGGATGTCCATCCACTTGAAACTAGTCCACGGTTCTTTCACCCCGTGATGTAATAACTCATTATGATGTAAAAACAATCTCTAAATTCCTGTTGTATGAAAACTTGTGTAAAGGTGTATGAAATACAACATGAAATAAAAAAGAAATAAAATACTAAATAATAGTAGTAGCATGGGCAAGGAGGAGTGCTACTACTAATTACCATCATCGCTGCTCTGGAGAAGCGCTACTACTAGATCAATTTAGCAGTAGCGCGGGTCCAGGCACGCTACTGCTAAGCTTTAGCTGTAGCAACTTATCAGTAGCGCTCCTGGCCGCGCTACTGATAGGCCTAAAACCCGCGCTGCTGCTAGGCTTTTCCCTAGTAGTGTAAGGACCAACCTATCCGGTTTATATAGACACCGGAGAGGGCTAGGGTTTACATGGAGTCGGTTACAAGGAAGGAAATATAACATCCGAATCGCCAAGCTTGCCTTCCACGCTAAGGAGAGTCCCATCCAGATATGGGACGAAGTCTTGAGTCTTGTATCTTCACGCTTCAATAGCCCGGACGATGTATATAGTCCGGCTGTCCGGATACCCCCTAATCCAGGACTCCCTCAGTAGCCCTTGAACCAGTCTTCAATGACGACGAGTCTGGCGCGTAGTCTTGTCTTCGACATTGCAGGGCGGGTTCCTTCTCCGAATACTCCAAAGTAATTATCGAACACTTGAACCGTGTCCGGATCCACAAAATGATCTTCACATGCCACCGTAGAGAGAATGGTATTTCACAAATGCAATCCGACAACTTTTTAGACAACGCGACGTGTCATTATGGTCGGGTCATTATTCGAACCGTTTTCCCACAACCATCCACAGCGCATATTGCGAGGCGGTTACCTTGACACGTCTTGTCAAAGCAGAGATCGTGTCCCCTTATCATTGGATTCTCATCAATACGAGTATGGGTAATCCCACCACGCCATCAATCGTGGCGCTTGGGAAGCAAGCGATTCCCAACGGGCAAGTGGGGAGGCGCACCGCTTTCGTCGCCTCTATAAGGGATAAGAGTTCCCCATTTTTACCCACGCCTTCTTCCTCCTTTGCCCACTCATGCCCCCTCGAGCTCCAGCGCCCAAGCCCAAGTCTTCTCCGCACAGCTAAACATGTCCAGAGCACGAGGCAAGTGGGTGGCTTCCACCGTGAAGGAGAAGCATATCACAAATCTTCGGGCGGCCGGATACTTGGCCGCAGACATAGCGATGTGACGCCCGGATAATCAAGCTACAGTAACCTCTGCTAATGATGCCACGTCATCATGTTTATTGTTGCTAATCTCGCGTTAGTTTGAAACCGATTCAAATTCAAATCCAAAATCAAGTAAACAATAATTTTTTTTAAATATTAAAATAAAAAATGTTCGGAGTGAGCCAAATAATGCTTAGGCAATATTGGTGAAGAAACCAAAACTTTAGAAAATGTTTAAGTGCTTAAAAATAAATAAAATAGTGGCATTCATAATTAGTTAGATGCGTTTTATAATTTCTAAAGTATCAAATTAATTTAATGGGGTACCAAACTTTTGTGGCAGAGGGTTAAACTAAAACATTAATTTAGGTATTGGTCTCATATTTTTTTAAAACTAAAATACGCTAATAGTAAAATAAAAGAGTAAATAAAGAAAAAGAAAAGATAAACAAAACGAAATTATAAAAGGATAAACCTCCCTCCTCGGGCCTTGGCTCAAAGAACTGCCAGCCGCCCACTCCCTCATCCCTTCCCACTACAGAACGGGGTTCCGTATGACCATCGCCTGTCGCCAGCCACGCTACGCCATAGACCGGCCGGCCTCTCCTATATATCCGGCGACTCCCTCCCCGGCGCCTGGAACCCTAGCTAACCCCCTCTCTCCCCCGCGTTCCGCTCCCCGATCTGGACGCCCACGGACATGAGCCGGCGCCCTTCGCCGCCGTCGCCGGACCTCGCCGTAGTTGCCTCACCTCGCCCCCGAGCCGACCACGACCTGCGCCGTCCTCCCCTTCTTCCTCTACGCCAATCCACGAGGACCCGGACGCCCCCACGACGCCGCTCCGAGCTCGACTTCTTCCTCAGGACGCCGGTCGCCGTCGCCAACGTCGGTCGCCTCTGCAGCTCCTAAACCCCTCGAAGAGCCTCCTTGAGCTCCCTTGGTGAGCTCCGTCAATTTCCCCTCTCTCTCTCTAGCACGACTCCGTCGCCGCTACTCCCTCCCCACTGTAGGCCAAGCTCGTTGTCGCCATTACGATCCTCGTCGTCGCCATTGAAACACACGAGCCCAACAGAGGACGTTGCCGAGCTCCTGGAGCTGTGTAGATGCCACCTACCCCCTCCATTTGGTTCCGAGCCGCCCCACTCCCGTGCCCGCCCGCTGCTCCGCTCTCTCGCGCTCGCCTGTGCCTTGGCCGCGCTCACGTGCTTGCTGCGCGCATCCACGCCTGCCGGCGCTGCCCCCGTGTGATGTTGCGGCACTGCGGCGCCCGCCCGGCATACCGCCACTCGCCTTCGCCCCTTGCCGTGCATGCTTTGCTGCTCACTGCTCTTGCTGTTTGCTTCTAGCGCCACCACCGTCGCTGCTGCTGCTGCATCCTACTACTGCCCTTACTGTATTTTGTAGTTACTAGCTAGCTTTTCTAGTTTTACAATGACCAACACTCTAGACAGTCCCTAAACGGTGGCTAACCAACTACGAACTTGCGCAAAATTAATATGAATAGAAAGTATATATGACAAACTCTATTTTATTCCACTAGACCAAATCCTTTCGATGCCTGATTAAATCCTATCAAAATCGCAAAATGCTTTGTTTTGTTAAAAGGGAACAGTAACTCCTGCCACGCACTTTGTAATAAAGTGTGTGTGTGTGTGTGGCCGATGTGCCATGTGTGTGGGGCTGCCCCAAATCTAGCTTAGGTCTAATTTAATTAGATGGATTAGTTTTAGGATTATTTCTGCCCCTTAGCTAGTTTTATTAGTGCTAAGTTACTTTAGTAGTAGATGACATGTGGGTCCTCATTTAGATAAGTTAGGTTTATTTATTTGTTTAGGGAAATAGTCTATGACATGTGGGCCACACATGCCCTTTTGACTAGTCAAATTGACTTGGTCAATTCGGATTAAACTAAATATAATAAATCCAGAAATTTCAGAAAATACTTAAAACATTGGAAAATCATAGAAAATTAACCATAAGTCTGATGAAAAAACTTTGTACATGAAAGTTGCTCAGAACAACGAAACGAATCCGAATACGCAGCCCGTTCGTCGGCCACACACCCCTAGCATATCAAACACGCAACTTTTCCCCTCCGGTTGATCTGTCCGAAAACGCAAAACACCGGGGATACTTTCCCGGATGTTTCCCCCCCTTCGTCGGTATCACCTCCTACCGCGTTAGGGCATACCTAGCACCGCGTATTGCCTCATTATGTTTTGTGATGCTTTGTTTGCATTATATTTATTGTTTCTCCCCCCCTCTTCTCTCCGATAGACTACGAGGCTGACGCCGCTGCTGGTGCCCCGTTCGACTACGGACTTGATGACCCCTCTCTCTTGCCAGAGCAACCAGGCAAGCCCCCTTGATCACGGATATCGCCTATTCTTCTCTATACTGCTTGCATTAGAGTAGTGTAGCATGTTACTTCTTTCGATTAATCCTATACCGCTGCATAGCTTTGCCCTTGCTACTATCGTTGTTACCTTTACTGTTATCCTACCGCTTAGTATAGGATGCTAGTGTTCCATCGGTGGCCCTACACTCTTGTCCGTCTGCCATGCTATACTCTTTGGCTGTGATCACTTCGGGAGGTGATCACGGGCATATACTATATACTTTACACTATTACATTACCTGTGATACTATTCGGAGATGGGGGCTGAAAGGACAGGTGGCTCCATTCCGGTAGAGGTGGGCCTGGGTTCTCGACGGCCCCCCGACTGTTACTTTGTGGCGGAGCGACAGGGCAGGTTAAGACCACCTAGGAGAGAGGTGGCCCTGGCCCTGGTCGGCGTTCGCGGATACTTAACACGCTTATTGAGATCTTGATATTTGATCTGAGTCTGGCCACTGGCCTATACGCACTAACCAACTACGCGGGAACAGTTATGGGCACTCGACGTCGTGGTATCAGCCGAAGCCTTCGTGACATCGGCTGATCGAGCGGCGCTGCCGGATTGGACTGGAACGCTGCTAGGCTAGGTCTGCTTCGCCTGCGTTTGCAACGCGTGGTGTGTGCTAAGGCGATGGGCCTGCACTTCGCGGCGCTTAGGTTTAGACCGGCGTGCCGACCTCTCTCGCTGGCTTAGGTGGGGCTGCGACGTGTTGATCTTCCGAGGCCGGGCATGACCCAGGAAAGTGTGTCCGGCCAAATGGGATCAAGCGTGTTGGGTTATATGGTGCACCCCTGCAGGGAAGGTAATCTATTCGAATAGTCGTGCTCTTCGGTAATAGGACGACTTGGAGTTGTACCTTGACCTTATGACAACTAGAACCGGATACTTAATAAAACACACCCTTCCAAGTGCCAGATACAACCCGGTGGTCGCTCTCTAACAGGGCTACGAGGAGAGGATCGCCGGGTAGGATTATGCTATGCGATGCTACTTGGAGGACTTCAGTCTACTCTCTTCTACATGCTGCAAGACGGAGGATGAGAAGCGTAGTCTTCGACAGGATTAGCTATCCCCCTCTTATTCTTGCATTCTGCAGCTCAGTCCACTGATATGGCCCTTTACACATATACCCGTGCATATGTAGTGTAGCTCCTTTCTTGCGAGTACTTTGGATGAGTACTCACGGTTGCTTTTCTCCCCCTTTTCCCCCTTCCCTTCTACCTGGTTGTCGCAATCAAACGATGGAGCCCAGGAGCTAGACGCCACCGTCGACGACGACTCCTACTACACCAGAGGTGCCTACTACTACGCAGCAGCCTCACCGACGACCACTGTGAGTAGTTAGGAGGATCCTGGCAGGAGGCCTGCGCCTCTTTCAATCAGTATCCCGCTTTGTGCTAGCCTTCTTAAGGCAAACTTGTTTAACTTATGTACGTACTCAGATATTGTTGCTTCCGCTGACTCGTCTATGATCGAGCACTTGTATTCGAGCCCTCGAGGCCCCTGCTTGTATTATGATGCTTGTATGACTTATTTATGTTTTAGAGTTGTGTTGTGATATCTTCCCGTGAGTCCCTGATCTTGATCGTACACGTTTGCGTGCATGATTAGTGTATGATTGAATCGTGGGCGTCACAAGTTGGTATCAGAGCCGACTGCCTGTAGGAATCCCCCTTCCACACTCCTTGGCCGAAGTCGAGTCTAGACATTGCAAAACTTTTACTAACATGGCTGTGTGCCTTACGGGCCCACGCCGCCATTGGGTGGTACTAGGATCTTTACTCCTCGACCTTTACTCCGGGATTCTGAACTCTCTTCTATTCGGGTTAAACGATTTTTACTAAAATCTAACTTTAGGTTCTCGAAAATACTTTCTCCCGGAGAGGCCCTTGATCAGAGATGATCACCGATCGCACTGTAAGATTTCGGAGATACTCTTTGATATTCTCTCGAGGCTTTGTGCCCATCACTTTTGCTATTCCCGACCACCGATAAATCCTTATGGATAACCACTTACACTTGCCATTCATACGATCATCCCCCATCGATCTTGTTATTACAAGATACCCCGAAGTTTTCTCTATTGTTCTGAGGATACTTTGTGCCTACTGCCTAGCAGTTCTTTGCCACATGAATACCCCTTCAAATAAATCCTCGCACTTGTCAAGTATCCGCTCATCCCCGGTTGTTCATGTGTTTCACAAAAGTCTTCAAAATACTATTCGATCTTCCCAAAATCCTATGGAGCCTTTGGCTCTTGAAATTCTTGCTTGCTTGCATTATGGTTAATCCCATAAGTCTCGTAGTCTTATTGACATTCCTTGTCATTATCATTTTGAGTCTGTTGACTCAATATGTTCGCGAATACACGCAATCAACATTGATCCTTATAAATTACCTTTCTGGCTGAGCTGCCATTCTTTTAACTGGAATTGGTTCTCGACCAATCCAATTGTCGTTGATTGTACCCTAAGGCTATTCAACTTATCCATCCCTAATCAGATCATTGCTTCTGATCCCTTGATTTGGAAATCATAATTCCTTTGCATTTGACAATTGAGTTAGTCAGTTGTTTCTATAATCTGATCTCCTTGCATTCTTCTTCCTCTGGTTGAGTACCGATGCTCACCTCAGATCCCTTGTGGACCATCGGTTCCTTTGTTGGATTTTATCCGACAGTGTCCTTCATATTGAATAACCTTGAGAGCCTTTCCATGGGTATATAATGCCTTTGGTAAATTGTATCATCCGCTTTTGAACAATGCTCTACTTTCAAGCTTGTATTATTTACCCCGAAGCTTGTGGTATACGTTTCTAAGAAGCCCCTATGGGTTGAACCTATGCCTTCCTTAATATGTGGGAATCCGAGAGTTTTCACGAGTCATATTCTTCTGGTATTTTGCCAGATAAAATTTCAACACTACAACTTCTTCGAAAGTGAGAAGTGAATGAAAGGTTATGCATTGGAGAAGTGGGAGTCGACCTTGAACTTGGTGTTCATGCCCATGGATACGATGTAGATCTTATCATTAAAGCTTCTCTTAAATTAATTATTCCTCTGGTATAAGTTCATCTTATATCTGGGATCTGGTCTCTTGCAATCGTGGTTCCGACCATGTTCTCCTTTAAATACCATTTCTCGTACAAGTTTAAGCACTTGTCTTCTGCAGAGCAATACCCCAGTCCAACCTCTACTTTGATCTGTCGTCAAGTATTACCCCCGGTATCTCAAGAATATCAAAGAACTGTGTTGCTCCCTATGAGTCTTCATCTAGTATTGCTTCTCACCGATTTCAGATTTCCTCGGGATCTGGGTTGTCATCAACCGAGAACACCGATATGTGAACCGATTCCGCATTCCGATTCAATAACTCTAAGTAATTTTCATTGCTTATGAGTTTAATGATCTTTCAACTCATTCCTAGCCTGGTCGGCTACATCCTTATTGTGCCAATTTTAACTGTGCTACCTGGTCCTTATTCCCGGGCACAATTTTCGGTGATGAGCTAAGCATACGTCAATCTTCCTCATCATATCATTTCACCTTGAACAACAAGCTTGATTTCGAGTTTGTGTCGTACCCATGGTTCAAATAACCTTTTGCTTCATAATTCCTTTAACTTGATGTCATCGCCGATAGATTACTTCTCTGTGGAGCCTCTCGACAAAATTTGTCGTGATCATCATCAACATCTTGACTCCTTCCTGGATATCAATTGAATTCATGATGAGAAATACCATCCTTGCCCTCGATGAATTTTATCATCATCGACCACTTTATTGCCTTCCCACCAACACAGCTTGTTCGTGTTTGGTGTTATACCTTGTGTTCACTGCCATCCAGTAATTGTTCTTGTTTACTCGAAACATTACCATCTCTTATGTCATCAATGTTGTGAGAATTACACCACCTCTTAAGAATTTGTGATACAGTGATGCTTCTCACCATCACCATTCTTTTCTTGGTCCCCGTGTTGAGTGAACTCTGTTGTGCAAGTTTAATATCTCTAGCAACCCTATTGCTTCAGAGTTATTGGACAATAATTCCAATTTGGTGTTGGTTGCTCAATCGCCATTCCGACGTTGGGTGTGCAACCCAGCCCATATTTCGGGTGCACCTTCAACCCATGTTTAATTGTGTACGTTTTCCTCCAGCATACATCATTAAGTCATTTGATCTGGCTAATGTTATCTCCTTGTTCACATAGTTGTGGAAATCCATCCTTTTTGGAAATGTCAATGGATTGTCGCTGAGTCAATCAGTCACCTCCTCACCTCTCCTTGATTTAATGATGAACTCTTGTTTCGGAACTCGCTTCCATGGTTTAATTCCCGAGAATCTTACAATGTCACCTCGACAATTTGTATCGCACCTTTTCTCCTCAAGCATCGTGAGTTTGAGGTATCCTAACACCAATCAGATCTGAATCTCGGTCGATATGATGGTTGGAACATTTTTCCAAGAGTTATAACACTGGTCTTTTATGACCCGGTAAGGTGATGGCATGCCCAAAGACACCGGCCGAATGACCTGCTGTTATAGTTTCCTTATTAGCAAGGTTATCCATTCTTCCATGAGGAAATTGTAAGACTTATTCTACAAGTTGTTCCTGATGGATCCTTCCTGTATCCAAAGTCTGACCTTTGCTTGAAGACCATGTCAATACTATCTCGAAGCATGTCTGTGGTACTCCGATTTTCAACAAGAACATTTGAAGCCCAATGCTAAATATTTCCTGCTCAATTATCCAAACTCCGCTGTATGGGTAATGTCATGAAATTTCTTTCCTCTTATCAAAAGTGTTTTCTACGTTATATCCTGTCATGGATTTCATGCTCTGCTTATCATTGGGAAGGATATACCCCTGAGATATCTGATAATCATATTTTCCTTTCCAATATTTGGTTTAACCTTTGTGGTGATCATTATGGTCTAAGCAGTATTAATTTCCTGCTTATGTAAACCCCTCGTGTACAATTTTGTCAGTAAGACCCTGTTACTTTTATTGATGACATTCCGGTAACCACCGATGGACGAGAACTTTGCCTATTGGTCCGCCTCGTTGCAACGAGCAGGAAAATGGTTCTCTTCTTCCCTCGCCCTAGGTACCAACGTTGTTGCCGACATAACTGAGATGGTACTCTCTGACATGCCTTGCTATCATGACCGTGCAAGATGTCATTGCTCCAAAAAAACACATGGTGGGCCCATAACCCACAGTTCCACAGGATCGAAACCTGACTCTCCTGTACACCCCCTGTTCTCAAGGTTGTTCCTCGCACGTGACCTTGTATGTAATTCACGAGCCACCTTCCTAGTGACCTATTCTGGTATCAGACGCAATACTTATTCTCGTTGCTCTGAACCCCTTTTCACGCCCTGTTTCAGGCATCAAACGATTGCCTGCCCGCTTGAAACTTCTCCTGGTACCTTCTTACTTGCTCTCGATATCTTCTTAAGTTCAATCCGAGAGTTACTTTCCGTAACCTTCCCCGATGTTATCTACCAGCTAGTCAACCTGGTAAGGCCCGCCCTTCCCGAGTCTTCCCCCATATCCTTTTCGTAAGTACGATGAAGATCCCGAAGACAGGATGATGACTTCCTCATTCTGACCTGAAGCAGAAGTATGAAGGCATAAATATATTGGATTGACCTCTTCGAGAAGAGCAACCAACACCGAGAAGACCCGTTAGAATTTCGTAACCAATCTCTCCCCCTTACTCCCCTCCTAAATCTCGGGACGAGATTTCTTGTAGTGGAGGAGAATTGTGACGCCCGGATAATCAAGCTACAGTAACCTCTGCTAATGATGCCACGTCATCATGTTTATTGTTGCTAATCTCACGTTAGTTTGAAACCGATTCAAATTCAAATCCAAAATCAAGTAAACAATAAAAAAAATTCAAATATTAAAATAAAAAATGTTCGGAGTGAGCCAAATAATGCTTAGGCAATATTGGTGAAGAAACCAAAACTTTAGAAAATGTTTAAGTGCTTAAAAATAATTAAAACAGTGGCATTCATAATTAGTTAGATGCCTTTTATAATTTCTGAAGTATCAAATTAATTTAATGGGGTACCAAACTTTTGTGGCGAGAGGTTAAACTAAAACATTAATTTAGGTATTGGTCTCATATTTTTATAAAACTAAAATACGCTAATAGTAAAATAAAAGAGTAAATAAAGAAAAAGAAAAGATAAACAAAACGAAATTATAAAAGGATAAAACCTCCCCTCCCACAGGCCTTGGCTCAAAGAACTGCCAGGCCGCCCACTCCCTCATCCCTTCCCACTACAGAACGAGGGGTTGCGTGGCGGCCATCGCCCGGCCGGCCTCGCCTATATATCCGGCGACTCCCTCCCCGGCGCCTCGAACCCTAGCTAACCCCCTCTCTCCCCCGCTGCTCGCTTCCCCGATCCGACGCCCACGGACCGAAGTTGGCGCCTGCCGCCGTCGCCCGGACCTCGCCGTAGTTGCCTCACCTCGCCCCCGAGCCGACCCCGACCTGCGCCGTCCTCCCCTTCTTCCTCTATGCCAATCCACAAGGACCCGGACGCCCCCACGACGCCGCTCCGAGCTCGACTTCTTCCTCAGGACGTCGGTCGCCGTCGCCAATGTCGGTCGCCTCTGCAGCTCCTAAACCCCTCGAAGAGCCTCCTTGAGCTCCCTTGGTGAGCTCCGTGTCTTTCCCCTCTCTCTCTAGCACGACTCTGTCGCCGCTAGTCCCTCCCCACTGTAGGCCGAGCTCGTCGTCGCCATTACGGTCCTCGTCATCGCCGTTGAAACGCACGAGCCCGACAGAGGACGTTGCCGAGCTCCTGGAGCTCTGTAGATGCCACCTACCCCCTCCATTTGGTCGAACCGTGGCCATTTGCTCGGGCTCATCGTGTCCGAGCCGCCCCACTCCCGTGTCCGCCCGCTGCTCCGCTCTCTCGCTGCCTTTTGCCTTGGCCACAGGTTTGTTGCGCTGCAGATCCACGCCTCGGGCGCTGCCCTCAGTGTGATGTTGCGGCACTGCGGCCGCCCCCGCCCGAGCATACCGCCACTCGCCCCGCTCGCCCCTCCTTGCCGTGTGTGTCGCTGCTGCTCACTTATGTTGCTGTTGTTTGCCTCTAGCGCCACCAGTGTCGCTGCTGCTGCTGCATCCTACTACTGCCCTTACTGTATTGTGTAGTTACTAGCTAGCTTTTCTAGTTTTACAATGACTAACACTCTAAACAGTCCCTAAACGGTGGCTAACCAACTACGAACTTGCGCAAAATTAATATGAATAGAAAGTATATATGACAAACTCCATTTTATTCCACTGGACCCAAATCCTTTCGATGCCTGGATTAAATCCTATCAAAATCGCAAAATGCTTTCTTTTGTTAAAAGGGAACATAAGTAACTCCTGCTACGTTACCTTTGTGTGTGCGCGTGTGTGTGTAACCGATGTGCCATGTGTGTGGGCTGCCCCAAAATTAGCTTAGGTCTAATTTAATTAGATGGATTAGTTTTAGGATTATTTCTGCCCCTTTGCTAGTTTTATTAGTGCTAAGTTACTTTAGTAGTAGATGACATGTGGGTCCTCATTTAGATAAGTTAGGTTTATTTATTTGTTTAGGGAAATAGTCTATGACATGTGGGCCACACATGCCCTTTTGACTAGTCAAATTGACTTGGTCAATTCGGATTAAACTAAATATAATAAATCTAGAAATTTCAGAAAATACTTAAAACATTGGAAAATCATAGAAAATTAACCATAACTCCGATGAAAAAACTTTGTACATGAAAGTTGCTCAGAACGACGAGACGTATCTGAATACGCAGCCCGTTCGTCCGCCACACACCCCTAGCATATCGAACGCGCAACTTTTCCCCTCCGGTTGATCTGTCCGAAAACGCAAAACACCGGGGATACTTTCCCGGATGTCCCCCCCCCTTCTTCGGTATCACCTCCTACCGCGTTAGGGCATACCTAGCACCGCGTATTGCCTCATTATGTTTTGTGATGCTTTGTTTGCATTATATTTATTGTTTCTCCCCCCTCTTCTCTCCGGTAGACTACGAAATTTGGCCTTGCTTTGGTGCCCTGCTCGACTACGGAGTTGACGACCCCTCTCTCTTGCCAGAGCAACCAGGAAAGGCCCCCCCTTGATCAATAGATATAGCTTATTCTTCTCTATACTGCTTGCATTAGAGTAGTGTAGCATGTTACTTCTTTCAGTTAATCCTATACTGCTGCATAGCCTGCCGTTGCTACTACTGTTGTTACCTTTACCTGCTATCCTACTACTTAGTATAGGATGCTAGTGTTCCAGCAGTGGACCTACACTCTTGTCCGTCTGCCATGCTATACTCTTTGGGCTGTGATCACTTGAGGAGGTGATCACGGGCATATACTATATACTTTACACTATTACATTACCTGTGATACTGTTCGGAGATGGGGTTTGAAAGGACGGTGGCTCCATCCCGGTAGAGGTGGGCCCGGGTTCTCGACGGCCCCGATCGTTACTTTGTGGCGGAGCTTATTGTGGCAGGTTGAGACCACCTAGGAGAGAGGTGGGCGTGGCCTGGTCGGCGTCATGATACTTAACACGCTTAACGAGATCTTGGTATTTGATCCGAGTCTGGCCACTGGCCTATTCGCACTAACCAACTACGCGGGAACAGTTATGGGCACTCGACCTCGTGGTATGAGCCGAAGCCTTCGTGACGTCAGCGACTGAGCGGCGCGCGCCAGATTGGACTGGAACGCCTGCTAGGCTAGGTCTGCTTCCGGCCGCGTTCGCAACGTGCGGTGTGTGCTAAGGGCGATGGGCCTGTAACCACAGGCGCTTAGGTTTAGACCGGCGTGCTGACCTCTCTGTTGGCCTAGGTGGGGCTGCAACGTGTTGATCTTCCGAGGCCGGGCATGACCCAGGAAAGTGTGTCCGGCCAAATGGGATCAATCGTGTTGGGTTATGTGGTGCACCCCTGCAGGGAAGTTAATCTATTCGAATAGCCGTGATCTTGATGTGAGACGACTTGGAGTTGTACCTTGACCTTATGACAACTAGAACCGGATACTTAATAAAACACACCCTTCCAAGTGCGGATACAACCCGGTGGTCGCTCTCTAACAGGCTACGAGGAGAGGATCGCGGGTAGGATTATGCTATATGATGCTACTTGGTGGACTTCAGTCTACTCTCTTCTACATGCTTTGCAAGACGGAGGCTGCCCGAGCGTAGTCTTCGGCTGTGATTAGCTATCCCCTCTTATTTTGGCATTCTAGCGATTCGGTCCTTGATATGGCCCTTTACACATATACCCATGCATATGTAGTGTAGCTCGTTGCTTGCGAGTACTTTGGATGAGTACTCACGGTTGCTTTTCTCCCCCTTTTCCCCCTTCCCTTCTACCTGGTTGTCGCAACCAGACGATGGAGCCCAGGAGCCAGACGCCACTGTCGACGACGACTCCTACTACACCAGAGGTGCCTACTACTACGTCCAGCCCGCTACGACGACCAGGAGTAGTTAGGAGGATCCCAGGCAGGAGGCCTGCGCCTCTTTTGATCTGTATCCCAGTTTGTGCTAGCCTTCTTAAGGCAAACTTGTTTAATTTATGTCTGTACTCAGATATTGTTGCTTCCGCTTACTCGTTTATGATCAAGCACTTGTATTCGAGCCCTCGAGGCCCCTGGCTTGTATTATGATGCTTGTATGACTTATTTATGTTTTAGAGTTGTGTTGTGATATTTTCCCGTGAGTCTTTGATCTTGATCGTACACGTTCGCGTGCATGATTAGTGTACGATTGAATCGGGGGCGTCACAAGCGCACCGGCTACCGGACGGTGGGCAGGTCATTCCGACCCTGGGACCCCACGAGAGGGTCGTGTTCGTCGCCCACTTCGTCCGTGGACTGGGGTTTTCACTTCACCTCTTCGTCTGCGGGCTCATGTTCTACTTTGGGCTAGATTTCCATGATCTAGCCCCGAATTTCGTCCTCAACATCTCGGTGTTCATCGTCGTATGCGAGGCCTTCCTCCGCATCAGGCCTCACTTCGGCCTGTGGCTGCAAATCTTCTGCGTGAAGTCGAAGATCGTGAGCGGCCAGCAAGCGGAGTGTGGAGGGGCCATGGTGGGCAGGATGCCTAATGTCACATGGCTTGACGGCTCCTTTGTGGAGACCGTGAAAGGGTGGCAATTGGGGTGGTTCTACATCACCGAGCCGCGCGGCGCCAACTGGGCATCGGCCCGCGAATTCCGATCCGGAACCCCCATGGGGCTTACCTCCTGGGAAAAGAAGGGCCTGGCCTGGGGCGAACCTGCAGAGCTGACCGGACTCCAAAACTGCATCAAGAGCATGAAGGACAAGAACGTCAAGCTTATCAACGTGATCCAGGTCATGCTCGTTCGCCGGATCCTGCAGTGCCAAAGGCGGGCATTCAATCTGTGGGAGTTCGTTCCGGCCGAACACCAGACGCTTCAGAGGCTTTACGACATGACGCACAAAGGCGCATGGAAGGTGTTGTTCAAGGCCTCCGAAGTACCTCCTCCCACATCCGAGGACCGCGTACTTCATGCCGCACGGCCCCCGCGTCCGGTGAGTTTTAGGACTACCACCGGATCCGGTTTTTCCCAATACATTCATGGGGGAGTTTTAGGACTATGTGGAGACATCGGAGCAGATTGACTGTCCGGCTCCGCTGCCAGAAGATCCAGCTGATGCTCTCCTAACGGAGATGCTAGTCCCGGCGCCCTACAAGGCACCGGAGAAGAAGGCCGAAAAGAAGGCCCCGGGGACCAGGAAGGGTCTTCGGCGTAAGGTTGTACCGAAAGCCTCGTGTGAAGACGACGAGGCACGCTCCTCCCCCGAAGAGGAGGAAGAAGAAGAAACCGCCCCATCCGGAAAGGATGAGGGGCCTGAGGAGACGGGCCAGGGGGCCGGGAGAGGCCCTCGACGCAAGGCCGTCATACCCACGTCGTCCGATGACGACGAAACAGATTCCTCCCGCGGAGGCGGGGGGAAGCAAGAAGAAATTCTACCTCCCCGCATTGGGGAGGAGAAAAAGAGGAAAACCACCCCGGAGGGGGAGGCTGGGACGTCCAAGAAGAGAAAGACGTCCCTTCCGGACTACTCCACCACGGCCGCTCATAGCAAGGAAGGGTGGCTGCCCAGGGGAAGCCCCTAGCGCGATCGTAAGTGTCCGCACTCTATCGTGATTTTACTTCATAGTTGTTTAATAACGCCGAACATATATGCAGTCCGGCCAGGGTTCATCCCAAGGTGTCGTCTTCGGATGGGTCTCTGAGCGCTTCAGAGATGAACTCGCTCCTGACGGCCACCACTCCTCAGCCTGCGGATGACATGGAGGTGTTGTCCCGAAGGTTCCCCGAGCGGGGGGAGGTGACTCTGGAGACGCCCCAAGGCGGAGTTCCAGATGTCGGACACGCGGGGTTCAAGATCCCCGCGGATCGTGTTGATGAGAGCCGCAGCAAGGCGGGCTCTCAACCAAACACTATTTCAGAACCCCCGACGATTCCGGACTTAGGCGGGCAGCCCCTCGTTAGGGAGGGCGAGCCGTCCGTGCCGAGGACTTCCGTCGCGCCAGCGGCGCCGGATAGTCTGGTGGAAGCGCTTCAAGGCGCTTCCATGGATGACGAGCACCGTACTCTTATGAGTGCGGTGATTCAAAAGGTTCTGTCCGCCAAAAGCGGACTAACCGAAGCCTGCACAAGCCTCCTGACGGGCTTCGAGGTAAGTAATAAAAATGTGTGAAATTACCACCCGATAGGTAGTAGCCCCTGATACTCTGTTTGGTGTTCGGAAATAAAAGCCAAACGGAGGGTCAATTATAATCCGCAGGAGTCTAATAAGTGTTCATGTGAATAAGCAGGCCGTGCTGCTTGCCACTGCTGCCCGCACAGCCGAGGTTGCCGAACTAAAGCGGGACCTGGCGCAGGCGCAGGGAGAGCTCGAACTCACGAAGAGGCAGCTCGAAGAGAGCAAAGGTGAGTGATTCTCCGCTCTTATGTATTTAAGGATAGATGAAATTGTTTTAGTCTGACGACGAAGCGTCGTGACTGTGTAACAGGGGCCACCGCCGAAGTGGCGTCCCTGAAGAAAGCGCTGTCCGAGGCCGAAGATAAGGCGGCCTTGGAATGCAAGGAGCGCAAGAAGCAAAGTGCTAGAGTGGGCGAGGTACAGCAAGAGCTCCAGGACCTCGGCAAGAAGTTCGAGTCCATGGAGCATGATCTGAAGATGAAAGAGGCCGAGCTTGCGAAGGCCCTTGTGAGTATGGAAGACGCCAAGGCCGAAGCCAAGAAGTCACATCGGGAAATCCAGGAGGCCAAAAAGATAGCGGCGG
This sequence comes from Aegilops bicornis, assembly GCA_021605145.1. Lineage (NCBI taxonomy): Eukaryota > Viridiplantae > Streptophyta > Magnoliopsida > Poales > Poaceae > Aegilops > Aegilops bicornis. Next base: position 550,372,905 of record CM038675.1, on the reverse strand, counting down.
GTAACAAATTCTTTATGCAAAGCAAACATGTGGAGGAGGCGTTTCCTTTACTTACCCGAATTCGGAGCTCTCCAGGGGCATTCACAGATCTGCCACGCAGCGTCTCAGACGCCGCAGAGTTCTACCGTGACGAGGAGGGGAGCTCAACGGAGAAGCTGTTCTGGTCCTAGTATGCTGGGGCCGAACACCCCATGCATGTGAGTGACCAACTGAAGCTGTTGGTCGAACTCCACAGGGCGGCCGAAGTGGCTATGAAAGATTTCATAGTCCAGATGTGGCCTGGTGAGCCCCTACCCACTAGCTACTTCGGCCTAATCAAGCGGATGGTGAATGCCTGTCCGCGGCTTGAAGTGATCAAGCGATCCGTTTGCATTGAGGGTGCCCGTCGGGCCTTTGCCCGCGCGAAGGTGCATTGGGGCAAGTTGGATGCGGAGAAGCTGGTGAAGGACGGGCTGCCGGAGGGCAAGGCGCATCGCTATCCCGAGAAGTACTATGCTGGTGTTATGAATGGCGCTCGTCTCGTGGCCGATGAATGTACTAAGGACAAGATCTTTGACTAAATGTACCTCTGTCGCTGTTGTAATTTAAGGACGAAGTTACCTATGCTATGTAGCACTGTTTTGATTTAAAATATTACCCTCTGTGAGGCTGTTTATAAAATTCTGAAAGTAGGCCAGTCGTCGGCTTCCGCCCCCACATACCTAGTACCGGGGTGTTCCTAAAAAAATCGGATACTCTTTATCCAAATTTTTGGTCCCTTAAGGAGGTATCCGGCGCAGCGAACAAGGCAATCGGACTATGCAGCTTTATAACTTTCACTTAGCCATAGAAGTCTATAATTTTAAATTTCGGCGAAGCCCCTAGAATTCGGAGGGCCGAATTGGGGCGCTATATATGCCTTAATCGGACAAGGCCGATTCATCGCCTAAAGCGGAAAAAATCTTTAAGGATTTTAAGACCTCTCGAACAGCGACCAGCTCTCGCCGCATCATGCCGGTCAGTTTTCGGCTTTCTCTACTGAGGTGCTCGTCCGGAAGAACCGGCACACAATCATAGTAGTTCTCCCTGCGCTACCTTAGCCGATATAATGGAACGTAAGGTACCAAAACAAGGGAGCCGGGCTAACCCAACTGTAGACCCAAGACATGATTCGGAGCTGATGCATATAGTGCTATAAGTTCGGGTGCCGCCTTTGTTTAAAGTGTTCGGAGTCTATTTGCCGTAGAACGGGGCGCCATAGGAAGGCCCTGGCAAACGGACTGTACCAAAGTGTACGGATGCAATATCAAAGAAACATTTGTAAGAAAAATGTTCAAATAAGAATAATAAGCTGACGCTATATATGATCTCCCATTGATGAATAATACGTTTAAGCGTATGTTTACAATGAATGCATTAAGCGGAGATAAATAGGACTATTTAACATGTCCTATCCAGGGGCAGGCCGCGTATGGATAGATAAAACAGGTATAATGATCGTAAATAGATTCCGCCTGGGTGTTTCCTTCTGTGCGTGAAGCTTGTTGCCTCCTTGGTTTTCTCTCCTATGTAAGTCCGACAATCCGGCTCTTCGGAAGAGGCTGCTCTAAAGCAATGTCCTGAAAAAGAAGGACGGGTTATGAAGGCATGTGGCGGTTATCCCGCTTGTTGGTGAGTCGTTGTTGCGCCTCCGCCACGCCCATGGTATCTTGAGTGCGTAATTGTATGCGCGTGCACGAATGCTGCTTTGATGGGGCTTAAGCGGAGGCCGGACTGCTAGTCGCGCTCTTGGCGTGCCTGATGGTCCTGTTGCGGGGTGCTCCGGACTCTCTTGATGGTGCTCGAAGTTGTTGTCGCCGGATTGGTTTGCCGGAGGAGGCCACATTGTACTTCCGCCGCGAGGGCTGCAGTATGCTCTTCTGTTCGGAGAGAGCGGTCCATATTTCCATTGTCTGTTATGACCCTGCATGGTCCTGGCATCTTGAGCTTGAGGTATGCGTAGTGTGGTACCGCATTGAATCTAGCTAATGCGGTTCGTCCGAGCAGTGCGTGGTAACCACTGCGGAAAGGGACGATATCAAAGATTAACTCTTCGCTTCGGAAGTTATTCGGAGATCCGAAGACCACTACCAATGTTATAGAGCCCGTGCAACGGGCCTCTACTCCAGGAATCACACCTTTAAAGGTGGTTTTGGTGGGCTTGATCCTTGAAGGGTCAATGCCCATTTTGCGCACTGTGTCCTGATAAAGCAGGTTCAGGCTGCTGCCACCGTCCATAAGGACTCGCGTGAGGTGGAATCCGTCGATGATTGGGTCTAGGACCAATGCGGCTGAGCCGCCGTGACGGATGCTAGTAGGGTGATCCCTACGATCAAAGGTGATCGGGCAAGCTGACCATGGGTTAAATTTGGGGGCGACTGGCTCCATCGCATAGACGTCCCGTAGTGCTCGCTTCTGTTCCCGCTTGGGAATGTGCGTGGCGTAGATCATGTTGACCGTTTTCACCTCGGGGGAAATTTCTTCTGTCCTGCCGTGTTCGGACGCCGGGGCTCTTCGTCATCGTTGCTGTGCAGCCCCTTGTCCTTGTTTTCGGCGTTTATTTTGCCGGCCTGTTTGAACACCCAGCAGTCTCTATTGGTATGGTTGGCTGGCTTGTCCGGGGTGCTATGAATTTTGCACAAGCGCTCCAGTATACGGTCTAGATTGGACGGTCCCTGATTATTTCTTTTGAACGGCTTCTTCCCTGACCGGACTTGGATCCGCTGAATCCGGCGTTGACTGTCGTGTCTTCAGTGCTGTCGTCGTTGTTCCGTCGCTTATGTCTATTACGCCGTGGCTTGCCGTTATTGTCGCGGCCATCCGGAGTGTCAGAATGTGGCGTAGTGCTGCTGCAAGCCAACCAGCTGTCCTTGCCCACGCAAAAGCGGGTCATTAGTGTTGTGAGAGCTGCCATGGACTTGGGTTTTTCCTGGCCGAGGTGTCGGGCGAGCCACTCATCACGGATATTGTGCTTAAAAGCCGCCAGGGCTTCGGTGTCCGGACAGTCGACTATTTGGTTCTTTTTAGTTAGGAACCAAGTCCAGAATTTCCGGGCTGACTCTCCGGGTTGTTGAGTAATGTGTCTTAGGTCATCGGCGTCTGGTGGTCGCACATATGTGCCCTAGAAGTTGTCGAGGAATGCGTCTTCCAGGTTTTCCCAGCTGCCAATGGAATTTGCTGGCAGGCTGTTTAGCCAGTGCCGGGCTGGTCCTTTGAGCTTAAGGGGAAGATACTTGATGGCGTGTAGATCGTTTCCGCGGGCCATGTGAATGTGGAGAAGGAAATCTTCAATCCATACCACGGGGTCTATTGTGCCATCGTATGATTCAATGTTTACGGGTTTGAACCCTTCTGGGAATTCATGATCCATCACTTCGTCAGTGAAGCGAGAGGGGTGCAGGCGCCTACATGCCGGGCTATGTAGCTACAGTTCAATTGCTCGGGTGGCTATGTTCGGCCTGGCGGACTTGTTGATGGTGTATCCGTGTGACGGTCGTAAATCGCGTCGAGGCGCCCGCCGATCTGTAGATCGATCTTGGCTGTCCTGCTTTGTTTTCCAGTATATCTTGCAGGTCCTGCCTATTTCCCCGGACCGTAGTATATTGGCGTGGGGGTGCTGGCTGGTATGCAGGCTGATATGCCGTTTTATCCCGGCCACGAGGTGGCCAGTCAGCCGTAGGGCGCTCGAGTCCGTATTCCTCGGCTGCCAGGACTTCAGTCCATCATGCGGAGCGTGTCTTGATCAGCTTGGAGTTGCTGCCGCTTCTTTTCGTGCTCCTCGCAGTGGCTATAAGCCGATGCTTGAAGCGCTCCTACTCTACGGGATCCTCAGGCACGCCGAACTCGTCGTCGCCGAGGCTAATATCGTCTTCGGAGGGGGGCAATGTAGTTGTCCTCCTCCGGGTATCCGTCCGTCGCCTGTTCTTCTGGGCTGACCTGCTCATCTTCCTGTTTGGCCTGCTCGAAGGCGGGCTGATCAGGGTTGTATTCTTCTTCGGCACCATTCGGATTATTTTAGTCTCCTGGGCCGGTATTGCTGTGTCGGGGCTTGGAGCGGCGCCGACGACGCCCATGCTTTACTTTTTTCCCTGAGGGATTATCCTCCGTTGCCTCATCGCCATTTGTTTCCTTCGGAGTGTCCACCATATATATATATCATAGGAAGAGGTGGTTTTCCACCGCCCAGTGAGCGTTGGTTCATGTTCTTCTCCTGCATCGTCGTCCATACCGTCGATGTCTTCAGAGTTGAAGTCCAGCACGTCGGTTAAATCATCGACCGTGGCAATGAAGTGGGTGGTGGGTGGGCAACGAATTCCTTCATCGCCTGCTTCCCACTCGAGCCGGACATAGTTCGACCAAGAGCCTCCTGAAAAAGAGAGAGACTTTAATGAGTCCAGCATGTCGCCAAAGGGCGAGTGTTGGAAGATATCCGCAGCGGTGAACTCCATTACGGGAGCCCAACCTGGCTCGACTGGCTCGGGAGTGCGCGGACTGGAACCAACATCCGGATACAAATCCGGGGGTCCGGAGTCACAGGCCACCACAGAGGTAAGACCCGTGTTCGGCTCCACCGCCGATGAGTGTGCGACCTGCGGGGCGGGGTCCATCCCTCTGTCCTTAGGCAATGTAGCCTGCTCCGAATTTAGGTCCGGGGCTACTACAGGGGTGATACCCCGAGCTTTGTCCGACAACAGGTCTAAGCCGTGCTCGTCGTGACTGTCCGGTGCTCCTAGCATAGGCCCGAATCCGTCGAAGATCAATTCTCTGCGAATGTCCGCTGTGTAGTTCAAGTTTCCGAACCTGATCTGGTGGCCAGGGGCGTAGCTGTCGATCTGCTCCAGATGGCCAAGCGAGTTGGCCCGCAGGGCGAAGCCGCCAAACACGAAGATCTGTCCGAGGAGAAAGGTCTCACCCGGGACCGTGTTGTTGACGGTGATTGAAGGAGCCATCGAGCCCTCTAGCGACGACACAGAGGAACTCTCAATGAAAGCACCAATGTCGGTGTCAAAACCGGCGGATCTCGGGTAGGGGGTCCTGATCTGTGCGTCTTAGGATGATGGTAACAGGAAGCAAGGGACACAATGTTTACCCAGGTTCGGGCCCTCTCGATCGAGGTAAAACCCTACTTCCTGCTTGATTAATATTGAAGATATGGGTAGTACAAGAGTAGATCTACCACGATCGTAGAGGCTAAACCCTAGAAGCTAGCCTATGATGGTATGATTGTAATTGTGATCGGCCTTCTAAGGACCAACCTCTCCGGTTTATATAGACACCGGAGAGGGCTAGGGTTTACATGGAGTCGGTTAAAAGGAAGGAAATATAACATCCGAATCGCCAAGCTTGCCTTCCACGCCAAGGAGAGTCCCATCCGGACACGGGACGAAGTCTTGAGTCTTGTATCTTCACGCTTCAATAGCCCGGATGATGTATATAGTCTGGCTGCCCGGATACCCCCTAATCCAGGACTCCCTCACCCCCCACCACGACTGACGTCATGGATTAACAGGGGGCTAGACTGGGGGCCAGCAAAGGATGTGCCGATATTGCAGATCCGCATCCAAGATCTCCTTGAGAGAGATATCAGTCCGGCCACGGTAATGCAAGTCATGTTAATTCGTCGAGTCCTGCCCTGCAAACGACGTCCTCTCCGCATGTGGGAGTTCAACTCGGAGGGACCGCGAGCTATTCAGCACTTCCTCGGTATGACGCCCGAAGAGATGTATCAATTGTTCTTCGGACCACAAATGATGTGTCCGGACACCACCGAGGATGCGGGTCTGAGCTGCAATCGCCCAGATACCCAAGTATGTAGTCCCGTAGTCGAACACGTTTGTCTTTTTTTATTTTGACATCATTCTGAAAAGTCGCTCTTTGACCAGGACTGGGTAACAAAGGCGGAGATGATCAGGTGTCCGGCCCCCCTCCCTGAGGTCTCACTGGATCCTGTACTAGCCAAGATGCTGGAGCTAGCGCCTTGTCAAGCGCCCTCAAGGGAAGATACAGGGGGGAATAAAGAGGCTGAAAGCGGACCTCGCTCACCGTCCATCCAAACCGGGGGAGTTAGCGCCTCCGTGAAGGAGGATAGCCGGGACGGAGAATCTAAAATTCCTTCTCCCCAAGGAAGGAAGAGGACCGCCTCTGAAGACCCGGAAACGATGGTTTCTAAACGGGGGAAGAAATCTTCGCCAGAGGGTCCTGCCCCGGGGGGTGCCCTGGCCGCACAATGCCCAGAAGGTCAGCCCCTCCACCGAGCTGTAAGTAAAAGGGTACTTAATAGTGAAGATATCCTGCATTACTTCTGAGGAAAATAACCGAAGCGTTTATCTTGTAGTTCGGACCGTAGCCCTTCTCGGCAGAGTTCGTCTTTGGGGGATCTTCTTCCGGAGATGATGGAGAGCGAAACGCCTCCCCCTGCCATCTCGCCTCATGAGGCGGGCGACCCAGAGGTGTCGTCGCGGAGGGTTTCTCCTGATCCGGCAAGGCCAGAGGGTAATCCCTTGGCCACCCAAAGTCCTCGGTGTCCGGCTCTCAAAAAGAGCAACCGAAAGAGCCCGACACCGTCTGGTGTGCGGTCGGACGCACTGAAGGGTCTGCTAGAGCAAGCGGCTACCTCAAAGGTGCCTCGTACGCTAATGGGTACGGTGATTGAGAGGATTTCATCCACCGAAAGCGGGTTGCATGAAGCTTTTATGAGTCTGCTGAAAGGTTTTGAGGTACATGGAATAGTGTGTATTTTTGGCAGTACCGCACATGTTAGGTGCACCCTATGCAGATAGTAGCCCCTGAGACTTTGGTCGCCATCGAGGGCGGCGACAAACAGAGGATCATAGTCCCAGGTAATAATCACTCCGCCTTCGTATGCCGGTAGCGGAGGGTCCGGTGCTAGCTGGACTAGTGAGTTTGCCGAGCTGAAGTGGCAACTTGATGCGGCAGATGCCGACATCGTGCTTGTCAACAAGCGGCTTGACGAGGCACAAGGTATGTGAGTTCTCCGGTTATCAGCACGTAGTAAGAGGAGCATAATGCCAGTATCTTTAATATGTTGTGACTGTAGATGGAGCTGCGGCCGTGGAGACCCTTCGGGCGGAACTTGCCCGAGCCAAAGAACAATCCAGGAATAGTGATGCGGCTGCTCTGAAGGCGGCCGAAGAGCTGAGGGGCGAACAGGCTGCCCATTGCGAAAGTAAGGAAAAAACGGCCAAGATGGCCGTTGAGTTAAAGGATGCCGCTGACCGGTACCAGCTTCTTGAAAAGGAAAACCAAGCAAAGGCGACGGAGCTGGAAAAGGCCATGGTAGCAGCCAAGGAAGCCCGCTCGAAGATCATAGCATCGAAGGAGGAGCTGCATCAAGCTGGAGATATCGCGGTTGGGAAGCCCTTCTTGCTGCTGACAAAGTTCGGAGATCCGAAGTATGCCCCTCTTGGTAAGCTATGGAGTGATGCGGACGCGTATGCGGATCTGGCAGCCAGTGCGGCTGATGCAGCCGAGTACTTCAAGGATCAAAAAGATTGTGAAGTGGAAAAGCTATTCAGTCGCCAATTAACGGTCCAGTAGCGTCCGCTCTTGTTAAATGAGCGCATGACCGAGTGGGCCGAGCTCCATAGGTTGTCCGGGCTTGCCATGGGGTCTGTTGTGGATCATCTGTGGCCGGGAGGGCCACGGCCGAATAGTTATTTTGGTTTGGTGCAGCAGTTCCTTGGTGCTGTGCCGCGTATCGACACTATGAAGAGGTCGGCGTGCATAGAGGGTGCGCGGATGGCACTTGCCCGTGTCAAGACATACTGGACGCCATCGCTATTGCAACCGAGGGTTCGGCCGTTGGCCAAGTAGCTGCCGAACACTACTTTGAAGAAGTCCTTGAAGGCGCTCGTTCAATAGAAGCTCAGTGATCGAAGAATATTATGTTCTAGTGACATGTATTCCCATTGAAAAAACAATGTTTTACTGAATTGTAAAGGCTGTTTTTATACTTTTGCCTGAAAGTGTTATGATGCCTCCTGTGCGGCCGTTTACGTATATATGTATATAACCTGAAAGTTTGCAGTCGTCGGCTTCAGCCCCCACGCATATAATGCCGGGGTGTTCGCAAAAGACGTGTGTTCACACTTGATCCAACGTCTTGGTCCGTTAAGGAGGTGATAGCGCAGCTAACTAGGCAATCGGACTATATTGCTTTAACACCTTCACTTAGCCATAGGAGTTTGACAGTGGGGCTACTATATAGCCCCTGGTGGCTCCACGCTCATTCGAATATGGGGCACGTACATGCCTGGCCAGGGGCTATATACGTGCCGGGCTAAACATGCCAGGGGCTATATACGAATATGGGGCAAACCCAACATTTGACCAAAGACATGATTCGGAGCTGATGCATATAAGGCCAAACTCGCGACGCCGAACACTCCCTTCGGTCTTTATAATATGTGCCGGGCTAAACAATGCCCTTGAAAATGAGCCCCAAGTGTCCGGGTACGTGCAATATTCTGACGTGGCCACATGCCAATAATGTCAGCATCCTTCTCGGTTGTACTGAGAATCCAGAGGATGTGAACAACAAGAGACAGTAAAAAAGGTTTACGCAGGGTCTTAATCTAAAAAGAAACCTCTGAACGGGTCCCTGCTGCACGTCTGCGCCTGTGTCTCCGTTGTGCCGTATCCTGGACGGGTGTAGCACGATTGTCATCTGTAAAAGAGAGGAACTTAGTTGAAATTTGTCGTGCAAAAAATTTGTTATTCTAAATAAACCATTGAAAATTCAAGATAAGTAAAGTTGAGCCGTAGCCCTGTTTACAAGCGGGAAGCCCCTGGTACCGTCTATAAGGGTGCATCCACCAAACCTATCTCAAGGATATCTAGTGATGTGCCGGACTCGTTTAACCGTGTCCGTGGTCTTAATGACCATTCATTTGCTTTGGTTGGTGAGGCCGTCTAGTGTTCGGCTGTTGAAGCAACCGCACGTTCTTCCGCGCGTAGAGAGCGCTCGATGTTTCCCTTAACTATGATGGTGCCGTGCGGACCAGGCATCTAGAGCTTAAGAGAAGCGTAATGCGGTATAGCGTTGAAACGAGCGAAGGATGTTCGTCCGAGTAGTGCTTGATAGCCGCTTCGGAATGGAGCGATGTCGAAGTGTAACGTTTCACTTCGGTAGTTGTCGGGTGAACCGAATACTACTTCTAGTATTAGAGAGCCCATGGAGCGGGCCACTGGGCCTGGTATTACTCCCTTGAAGGTGGTATTACTGTGGCTGATTCTTGTTGGGTCTATCCCTGTTTTTGCGGACTGTATCCTGATATATCAGGTTTAAACTACTGCCGCCGTCCATGAGGACTCGTATGAGATGGTATCCATTTATTATTGGGTCTAACATCAAAGCAGCCAGTCCTTCGTGTCCGGTACTTGTCAGGTGATCCCTGCGATCAAGAGTGATCAGACGGGCCAACCAGGGGTTGACCTTAGTGGTGACGGGCTCTAGGGTGTGTGTGTGTCTCGGAGTACATCTTTGCTTCTCCCCTTCATCACATGTACCACGTTTACTGTTTTGACTTCTGGTGGGAATTTTTTCTGTCCCCCAGTGCCTTGCTGGCGAGGCTCATCCTCGTCTTCGCTTAGTGTATCCTGCCCCTTGTGTTCGGCGTTTAGCTTGCCGGCCTGCTTGAAGACCCAACATTCTTTGTGGGTATGGTTTGCAGGTTTATCAGGGGTGCCGTGGATCTGACATAGTTTGTCTAGAATCTTGTTTAGGCTGGAAGGTCCATCCCAGTTGCCTTTGAAAGGCTTTTTCCGCTGACCTGGCCGAGAGCTTCTGAATCAGGCATTTACCGCCGTGTTATCTGGGCTGTCTTCTTTATTCCGGCGCTTGTGTTTACTGCGTTGTGGTTTTCCATTGCCATCCCTAGCTTCGGATGTGCTTGGGTCGCTGGTGCTACTGCAGGCTAACCAGCTATCCTCACCCGCGCAAAAGAGGGTCATGAGGCTTGTTAGGGCTGCCATTGTTCTCGGTTTTTCTTGGCCGAGGTGTCTGGTGAGCCATTCGTCTCGGAAGCTGTGCTTGAAAGCTGCTAAGGCTTCGGCGTCCGGACAGTCGACGGTTTGGTTCTTCTTAGTGAGAAACCTGTTCCAAAGCTTTCGGGCTGACTTTCCGGGTTGTTGAATTATATGACTTAAATCGTCTGCATCTGGAGGTCGGACATAGGTCCCTTGAAAATTAGCCCGAAAGGCATCCTCGAGCTCCTCCCAACTTCCAATAGAGTTATTGAGGAGGCTTTTCAGCCAGTGCCGAGTTGGTCCTTTAAGCTTGAGGGGCAAGTACTTGATGGCGTGGAGATCGTCTCCGCGAGCCATATGAATATGGAGGATAAAGTCCTCTATCCAGACCCCAGGGTCTGTGGTCCCGTCGTACGCCTCTATGTTCACTGGTTTGAATCCTTCTAGAAATTCGTGGTCCAGCACCTCATCGATGAAACATAGGGGGTGTGCGGCACCCCTGTATTTAGATGTACCATGGCGTTCGAACGGTTGTGGTGTTCGGTTTTGGTTGTGCGCTGGGGCGCGTTTCCTTGATCCGTAGATGGATCTGGTTCCACCGGCCTTTTGACGCGAGTCCTCCCGTGGATCTGTACTGACTTATGTGCGGCCTCGTTAGCCGCTCTATCGCGGCCACGAGATCGTCGATCCGATCGGTCGGCTGTTTTATTTTTTGGCTGTGTGGGCTTGCTACGTCTTGAGCTTGCGTTGGTTTTCCTCGAAGAGGAGAGGGTGATGCAGCAAGTGTAGCGTAAGTATTTCCCTCAGTTTTGAGAACCAAGGTATCAATCCAGTAGGAGGCTTCTCAAAAGTCCCACGCACCTACACAAACAAGCGAGAACTCAAGAACCAACGCATAATAAAGGGATTGTCAATCCCTTGAGGCCACTTGCGAAAGTGAGATCTAATAAAGATAGTATGATAAGATAAATATATTTTTGGTATTTTATAAAATAGATGCAAAAAGTAAAGATGCAAATAAAAGTAGATTGGGAGCAAATATGATAAGAGATAGACCCGGGGGCCATAGGTTTCACTAGTGGCTTCTCTCAAGATAGCATAAATATTACGGTGGGTGAACAAATTCTTTGTCGAGCAATTGATAGAAAAGCACATAGTTATGAGATTATCTAGGCATGATCGTGTATATAGGCATCACGTCCATAACAAGTAGACCGACTCCTGCCTGCATCTACTACTATTACTCCACACATCGACCGCTATCCAACATGCATCTGGAGTAATAAGTTCATAAGAACAGAGTAACGCATAAAGCAAGATGACATGATGTAGAGGGATAAACTCATGCAATATGATATAAACCCCATCTTGTTATCCTCGATGGCAACAATACAATACGTGCCTTGCAACCCTTTACATCACGGGTAAGGACACCGCAAGATTGAACCCAAAGCTAAGCACTTCTCCCATGGCAAGAAAGATCAATCTAGTAGGCCAAACCAAACTTATAATTCGAAGAGACTTGCAAAGATAACTTAATCATACATAAAAGAATTCAGAGAAGATTCAAATATTATTCATAGATAAACTTAATCATAAACCCACAATTCATCGGATCTCGACAAACACACCGCAAAAAGAGATTACATCGAATAGATCTCCACAAGAGAGGGGGAGAACATTGTATTGAGATCCAAAAGAGAGAAGAAGCCATCTAGCTAATAACTATGGACCCATAGGTCTGTGGTAAACTACTCACAACTCATCGGAGGGGCAAGGATGTTGATGTAGAGGCCCTCCGTGGTTGATTCCCCCTCCAGCAGAGTGCCAGCGAAGGCTCCAATATGGGATCTCGCGGATACAGAAGGTTATGGCGGTGGAAATTGTGTTTCGTGGTGCCCCTGGATGTTTTCGGGTGCGTAGGTATATATAGAAAGAAGAAGTACGTCGGTGGCCGCCCGAGGGGCCCACGAGACAGGGGGCGCGCCCTATAGGGGGGCGCCCTCCTATCTCGTGGAGGCCTTGGCTGCTTCTTGACTTGCACTCCAAGTTCTTTGGATCACGTTCGTACCAAAAATCACGCTCCCGAAGGTTTCATTCCGTTTGGACTCCGTTTGATATTCCTTTTCTTCGAAATACTGAAATAGGCAAAAAACAGCAATATGGGCTGGGCCTCCGGTTAGTAGGTTAGTCCCAAAAATGATATAAATGTGTAAAATAAAGCCCATAAACATCCAAAAGGGGTAATATAATAGCATGGAACAATCAAAAATTATAGATACGTTGGAGACGTATCAAGCATCCCCAAGCTTAATTCCTGCTCGTCCTCGAGTTGGTAAATGATAAAAAAGAGAATTTTTGATGTGGAATGCTACCTAGCATAATTCATTATGCAATTTTCTTTATTGTGGCATGAATGTTCAGATCCAAATGAATACAAAATAAAAGTTCATATTGATAAAAGAAATATTAATACTTCAAGCATACTAATCAAAGTAATCATGTCTTCTCAAAATAGCATGGCAAAAGAAAGTTCATCCCTACATAATCATATAGTTAGGCTATGCTTCATTTTTGTCACACAAAGATGTTCCCAACTTCTATATCCCCGATGACAAGCCAAGCAATTGTTTCATACTTAAATAATCTCAAACTTTTTCAACCTTCACGCAATACGTGAGCGTGAGCCATGGATATAGCACTATGGGTGGAATATAATATGATGATGGGGATTGTGTGGAGAAGACAAAAAAGGAGAAAGTCTCACATTGACGAGGATAATCAACGGGCTATGGAGATGCCCATCAATTGATGTCAACATGAGGAGTAGGGATTGCCATGCAACGGATGCACTAGAGCTATGAATGAATGCTCAACAAAAGAAAACTAGTGGGTGTGCATCCAACTTGCTTGCTCACGAAGACCTAGGGCATTTGAGGAAGCCCATCGTAGGAATATACAAGCCAAGTTCTATAATGAAAAATTCCCACTAGTATAAAAAGACAACTTATGAGACTCACTATATGAAGAACATGGTGCTACTTTGAAGCACAATATATGAGACTCACTACATGAAGAACAAGGTGCTACTTTGAAGCACAAGTGTGGTAAGCGGATAGTAACATTGCCCTTTTTATTTATTTTCTCTTTTTTTTGGGCCTTTCTTTTTTTCTTTTTGGCCTTTCTCTTTTTTTTATTGGTCAATTATCTAATAATGATGGTCATCACACTTCTATTGATTACAACATAAGGATTACAACTCGAAACTAGAACAAGATATGACTCTATATGAATGCCTCCGGCGGTGTACCGGGATGGTGCAATGAATCAAGAGTGACATGTATGAAAAATAATGCATGGTGGCTTTGCCAGAAATACGACGTCAACTACATGATCATGCAATGGCAATATGACAAAAGTAAAGTATGTCATGATGATGAACGAAACGGTGGAAAGTTGCATGGCAATATATCTCGGAATGGCTATGGAAATGCCATAATAGGTAGGTATGGTGGCTGTTTTGAGGAAGATATAGGGAGGTTTATGTGTGATAGAGTGTATCGTATCACGGGGTTGGGATGCACCGGCGAAGTTTGCACCAACTCTCAAGGTGAGAAAGGGCAATGCATGGTACCGAAGAGGCTAGCAAAGGCGGAAAGGTAAAAGTGCGTATAATCCATGGACTCAACATTAGTCAAAAGAACTCATATACTTATTGCAAAAATTTAGAAGTCATCAAAAATCAAGTACTACGCGCATGCTCCTAGAGGGATAGATTGGTAGGAAAAGACCATCGCTCGTCCCCGACCGCCACTCATAAGGATGCACAAGCCGGTACACTTCATGTTTCAAATTTGTTACACAACTTTAACCATACGTGCATGCTCACGGGACTTGCGAACTTCAACACAAGCATTCTTTAAATTCATAATCACCCAACTAGCATGACTTTAATATCACTACCTTCATATCTCAAAACAATTATCAAGTATCAAATTGATCATAGCATCCAATTCACTTCCTATGATAGTTTTTATTATACCCAACTTGGATGCCTACCATTCTAGGACCAACTTTATGATCATAGCAAATACCATGCTGTTCTAAAAGACTCTCAAAATAATATAAGTGAAGCATGAGAGACTAGCAATTTCTTCAAAATTAAGACACCACCGTGCTCTAAAAAATATAAGTGAAGCACTAGAGCAAAAACTATCAAGCTCAAAAGATATAAGTGAAGCACATAGAGTATTCTAGCAAATTCTAATCAAATAGGCTTCTCCCAAAAGGTGTGTACAGCAAGGATGATTGTGGTAAACTAAAAATCAAAGACTAATATAATACACGACGCTCCAAGCAAAACTTATCATGTGGTGAATAAAAATATAGCCCCAAGTAAAGTTACCAATGGACGAAGACGAAAGAGGGGATGCCTTCCCGGGGCATCCCCAAGCTTAGGATTTTGGCTATTCTTGAATATATTGGGGTGCCTTGGTCATCCCCAAGCTTAGGCTCTTGCCACCCTTTATTCCATAGTCCATAAAAGCTTTACCCAAAACTTCAAAACTTCACAACACAAAACTCAACACGAAATCTTATAAGCTCCGTTAGTGAAAGAAAACAAAACCACCACATAAGGTACTGCAATGAACTCATTATTTATTTAATTTGGTGTTAAACCTACTGTATTCCAACTTCTATATGGATTATAAACTATTTTATTGGCCATAGATTCATCAAAATAAGCAAACAACACACGAAAAACAGAATCTGTCAAAAACAGAACAGTCTGTAGTAATCTGTAACTAACGCAAACTTCTGGAACTCAAAAAATTCAGCCAAAATAGGAAGACCTAGGAAATTTGTTTATTTATCAGCATCAATTGGAATCACTATTTTATCACGTTCTGGTGATTTTTAACAATTATTTTCATGAGCCGAAAGTTTCTGGAAATTACAGCAAGATCAAATAACTATCATCCAAGAAGATCCTATAGGTTTAACTTGGCACAAACACTAATTAAAAGATAAAACCACATCTAAACAGAAGGTAGATGGATTATTTATTCCTAAACAGAAACAAAAACAAAAAACAAAAAGAAAATTGGGTTGCCTCCCTATGAAGAATAGAACAACCCATGGAAGGTAAAGCACCGGCACAAGTAAAGAAATCTTGAATAACACCTTTGCCAATGATGTTACCACTACCGATTCGAAACTTTTTAGTATGCAAGATAGGGGGTTCATCGGCCGGAGCCTCGGGATTTTTTGTGTTATCATTATTGTCCATATCGACGATAATCTCCCCAATTTCAGACATAGCGGCAAAAAGCGAGCGAAAAAAGAGAGGAGGAGATTGGGAAAGAGAGGGCGAATAAAACGACAAGGGTGAAGTGGGGGAGAGGAAAACGAGAGGCAAATGGCAAATAATTTAAATGCGAGGGAGATGGGTTTGTGATGGGTACTTGGTATGTCTTGACTTGAGAGAAGACCTCCTCGGCAATGGTGCCAGAAATGCTTCTTGCTACGTCTTAAGCTTGCGTTGGTTTTCCTCGAAGAGGAGAGGGTGATGCAGCAAGTGCAGCGTAAGTATTTCCCTCAGTTTTGAGAACCAAGGTATGAATCCAGTAGGAGGCTTCTCAAAAGTCCCACGCACCTACACAAACAAACTGAGAACTCGCAACCAACGCAATAAAGGGGTTGTCAATCCCTTCATGGCCACTTCATGAAAGTGAGATCTAATAAAGATAGTATGATAAGATAAATATATTTTTGGTATTTTGTAATATAGATGCAAAAAGTAAAGATGCAAATAAAAGTAGATTGGGAGCAAATATGATAAGAGATAGACCCGGGGGCCATAGGTTTCACTAGTGGCTTCTCTCAAGATAGCATAAATATTACGGTGGGTGAACAAATTCTTTGTCGAGCAATTGATAGAAAAGCGCATAGTTATGAGATTATCTAGGCATGATCATGTATATAGGCATCACGTCCATAACAAGTAGACCGACTCACCTGCATCTACTACTATTACTCCACACATCGACCGCTATCCAGCATGCATCTAGAGTATTAAGTTCATAAGAATAGAGTAACACATTAAGCAAGATGACATGATGTAGAGGGATAAACTCATGCAATATGATATAAACCCCATCTTGTTATCCTCGATGGAAACAATACAATACGTGCCTTGCAACCCTTTACATCCTTTGGGTAAGGACACCGCAAGATTGAACCCAAAGCTAAGCACTTCTCCCATGGAAAGAAAGATCAATCTAGTAGGCCAAACCAAACTGATAATTCGAAGATACTTGCAAAGATAACTTAATCATACATAAAAGAATTCAGATAAGATTCAAATATTATTCACAGATAAAATTAATCATAAACCCACAATTCATCGGATCTCGACAAGCACACCGCAAAAAGAGATTACATCGAATAGATCTCCACAAGAGAGGGGAAGAACATTGTATTGAGATCCAAAAAGAGAGAAGAAGTCATCTAGCTAATAACTATGGACCCGTGGAGTGCACGTAAACTACTCACAACTCATCAGAGGGGTAAGGATGTTGATGTAGAGGCCCTCCGTGCTTGATTCCCCCTCCAGCAGAGTGCCGGCGAAGGCTCCAAGATGGGATCTCGCAGATACAGAAGGTTACGGCGGTTGAAATTGTGTTTCGTGGTGCCCCTGGATGTTTTCGGGGTACGTAGGTATATATAGCAGGAAGAAGTACGTCTGTGGCCACCCGAGGGGCCCACGAGATAGGGGGCGCGCCCTATAGGGGGGGGGGCACCCTCCTATCTCGTGGAGGCCTCGGCTACTTCTTGACTTGAACTCCAAGTTCTCTGGATCACGTTCGTTCCAAAAATCACGCTCCCGAAGGTTTCATTCCGTTTGGACTCCGTTTGATATTCCTTTTCTTCGAAATACTGAAATAGGCAAAAATGAGCAATATAAATTTGGGCCTCCGGTTAGTAGGTTAGTCCCAAAAATGATATAAATGTGTAAAATAAAGCCCATAAACATCCAAAAGGGGTAATATAATAGCATGGAACAATAAAAAATTATAGATACGTTGGAGACGTATCAGGGCTCTAAGGCCTCATCGTCGAATTCAGGCAGCAGCTTGCGCTTTGGATAGCTCTTCGTGTGGTGACTGCCACCGTATTTTTCTGCAGTGTTGAGCATTTTGTTCCATCTACTGTTCAGTGTATTTTGCGCGGCCTTGAGCCTTTGCTTCTGCTTCTTCAGACTCCTCGCAGTGGCGATAAGCCTTCTATGGAGGTTTTCTTGCTCCACGTGCCTTTCCGGGATGATGTGATGATGTGTGCATCGTCATCCGGACTGTTCTCCTCTCCGGAGACGGGTTGATTAGCGTGACGCTCGGCATCGCCGTGGTCGGACAGTGGCTCCGTACTGTGTTTGTCGCCCGCTGGATCACCTTGCTCTATCGTTGGGTCTATGAGGTTGTATTTTCTTCCGGAGTCGGCTGGGGTATTATTTTTTCTTGCGCTGTTATCGTTGTTTTTGCTGAGGTGGGATTTGGAGCGGCGTCTACTCCGCCGCTTTGATTGCTTCTCGAGGGAGTTATCCTTCGCTGTATCCTTCCATTCCTCGTCATCATTTTCTTTGGGTGTATCCACCATGTATATGTCATGTGATGAAGTGGCGGTCCAGCGCGGCGATGGTTCCTGTTCGTCTCCTGCATCGTCGTCCATACCGTCGATGTCTTCGGAGTCGAAGTCGAGCATGTCGGTTAAATCGTCGACAGTGGCTACTAAGTGGGTGGTGGGTGGGGAGCGAATTTCTTCGTTGTCCGCATCCCATCCTAGCCGGACATAGTTCGACCAAGTTTGCTCTGACAAGGAGAGAGATTTTAACGAGTTCAGTACATCGCCGAAGGGCGAGTGCTGAAAGATATCCGCGGAGGTGAATTCCATGATCGGCGCCCAACCGGATTCGATAGGCCTGGGTGCAAGCGGCTCGGAGCCAGTGGCCGGGGTTGAATCCAATAGTTCGGCAGCACGGCTCTCGAGAGGGGTAAAGTCTGTATTCGGCTCTATCGCCACTGAAAGTGCGGCCTCCAAGGCACGGTTTATCCGCCCGTCCTCGGATGGCGCAATTTGCTCCAGATTGAAGGCCGGAGTAGTTGCCGGTGTGTCTCCCGAACACTGTCCGACGGCAGAGCTATATCATGCTCGTCGTGATCGTGCGGCACACCTGGCATGGGCTTGAATCCGTCGAAGATCAAGTCTCCGCGGATGTCAGCAGTGTAATTCAAGTTTCCAAACCTGACCTGACGACCAGGGGCATAGCTCTCGATCTGCTCCAGATGGACAAGCGAGTTGGCCCGCAGTGCGAAGCCGCCGAATACGAAGATCTGTCTGGGGAGGAAGACCTCATCCCGGACCGCATCGCTATCGATGATCGAAGGAGCCATCAAGCCTTACGGTGACTGCACAGTGGAACTCTCAATGAAAGCACCAATGTCGGTGTCAAAACCGGCGGATCTCGGGTAGGAGGTCCCGAACTGTGCGTCTAAGGCGGATGGTAACAGGAGGCGGGGGACACAATGTTTACCCAGGTTCGGGCTCCCTCGATGGAGGTAATACCCTACTTCCTGCTTGATTGATCTTGATGATATGAGTATTACAAGAGTTGATCTACCACGAGATCATAGAGGCTAAACCCTAGAAGCTAGCCTAT
The DNA here is from genome assembly GCA_021605145.1 of Aegilops bicornis. NCBI lineage: Eukaryota > Viridiplantae > Streptophyta > Magnoliopsida > Poales > Poaceae > Aegilops > Aegilops bicornis. The sequence continues at coordinate 550,354,184 of CM038675.1, read as the reverse complement.
GGTATGATTGTTGTTGTCCTACGGACTAAACCCTGCGGTTTATATAGACACCGGAGGGGGATAGGGTCACACAGAGTCGGTTACAACGGGAGGAGATCTACATATCCGTATCGCCAAGCTTGCCTTCCACGCCAAGGAGAGTCCCATCCGGACATGAGACGAAGTCTTCAATCTTGTATCTTCATAGTTCAATAGTCCGGCCAAAGGATATAGTTCGGCTGTCCGGATACCCCCTAATCCAGGACTCCCTCAGGTATCATACACCCACCATATACCTTCCTCAAAACAGCCACCATACCTACCTATTATGGCATTTCCATAGCCATTCTGAGATATGTTTCCATGCAACTTACCACCGTTCCATTTCTTATGACACGTTTCATCATTGTCATATTGCCATGCATGATCATGTAGTTGACATCGTATTTGTGGCAAAGCCACCTCTATAATTCTTTCATACATGTCACTCTTGATTCATTGCATATCCCGGTACATCGCCGGAGGCATTCTCATAGAGTCATATTTTGTTCCAAGTATTGAATTGTAATTTTTGAGTTGTAAGTAAATAAAGTTGTGATGATCATCATTATTAGAGCATTGTCCCAAGTGAGGATAGGATGATGGAGACTATGATTCCCCCACAAGTCGGGATGAGACTCCGGACGGAAAAAAAGAGGCCATAAAAAAGAGAGAAAAAGTCCTAAACAAAAAGAAAAAATGAGAGAAAAAGAGAGAAGGGACAATGTTACTATCCTTTTGCCACACTTGTGCTTCAAAGTAGCACCATGATCTTCATGATAGAGAGTCTCCTATGTTGTCACTTTCATATACTAGTGGGAATTTTACATTATAGAACTTGGCTTGTATATTCCAATGATGGGCTTCCTCAAAATGCCCTAGGTCTTCATGAGCAAGCAAGTTGGATGCACACCCACTTAGTTTCTTTTGTTGAGCTTTCATACACTTGTAGCTCTAGTGCATCCGTTGCATGGCAATCCCTACTCACTCACATTGATATCTATTGATGGGAATCTAGCCCGTTGATACGCCTAGTTGATGTGAGACTATCTTCTCCTTTTTTGTCTTCTCCACAACCACAATTCTATTCCACATATAGTGCTATGTCCATGGCTCACGCTCATGTATTGCGTGAAGATTGAAAAAGTTTGAGAACATCAAAAGTATGAAACAATTGCTTGGCTTGTCATCGGGGTTGTGCATGATTAAATACTTTGTGTGATAAAGATAGAGCATAGCCAGACTATATGATTTTGTAGGAATAACTTTCTTTGGCCATGTTATTTTGAGAAGACATGATTGCTTTGTTAGTATGCTTGAAGTATTATTATTTTCATGTCAATATTAAACTTTTGTCTTGAATTTTTCGGATCTGAACATTCATGCCACAATAAAGGAAATTACATTGAGATATATGCTAGGTAGCATTCCACATCAAAAATTATGTTTCTAACATTTACCTACTCAAGGACGAGCAGGAATTAAGCTTGGGGATGCTTGATAGGTCTCCAACGTATCTATAATTTTTGATTGTTCCATGCTATTATATTATCTGTTTTGGATGTTTAATGGGCTTTACTAAGCAGTTTTATATTATTTTTGGGACTAACCTATTAACCGAAGGCCTGATACGTCTCCAACGTATCTATAATTTTTTATTGCTTCATGCTATATTATATCATGTTTTGGATGTTTAATGGGCTTTATTATGCACTTTTATACTCCCTCCGTTCCTAGATATAGGGTGTATAGTTTTTGGCACGGAAATTAAAGAATGCACGTGGAGGAAAATTTCACAAGTTTTGAAGTAGATTACACCGACTAATTGACATGAGGAAATAGAGGAGCTTGCCCGATATAAGTAAATGTAAAGAAATCCCTAAAAAAATTATCCAAGTGAGTGGTGCAATGCAATACACCTTATATTTCGGACTTTTTCTCAAAAATCTATACACCTTATATCAAGGAACAGAGGGAGTATTATTTTTGGGACTACCTATTAAGCGGAGGCCCAGCCCAAATTGCTGTTTTTTGCCTATTTCAGAGTTTCGCAGAAAAAGAATATCAAACGGAGTCCAAACGGAATGAAACCTTCGGGAACGTGATTTTCAGAACGAACGTGATCCAGAGGACTTGGACCCCACGTCAAGAAAGCAACCAGGAGAGCACGAGGCAGGGGGCGCGCCTACCCCCTGGGCGCGCCCTCCACCCTCGTGGGGCCCATGTTGCTCCACCGACGTACTTCTTCCTCCTATATATACCTACGTACCCCCAAACCAATAGAAACATCTACGAAAACCTAATTCCACCGCCGCAACCTTCTGTACTCGTGAGATCCCATCTTGGGGCCTTTTCCGGCGTCCTGCCGGAGGGGGCATTAATCACGGAGTGCTTCTACATCAACACCATAGCCTCTCCGATGATGTGTGAGTAGTTTACCTCAGACCTTCGGGTCCATAGTTATTAGCTAGATGGCTTCTTCTCTCTTTTTGGATCTCAATACCATATTCTCCTCGATCTTCTTGGAGATCTATTCGATGTAATCTTCTTTTGCGGTGTGTTTGTTGAGACCGATGAATTGTGGGTTTATGATCAAGTTTATCTATGAACAATATTTGAGTCTCCTCTGAATTCTTTTATGTATGATTGGTTATCTTTGCAAGTCTCTTCGAATTATCAGTTTGGTTTGGCCTACTAGATCGATCTTTCTTGCAATGGGAGAAGTGCTTAGCTTTGGGTTCAATCTTGCGGTGTCCTTTCCCAGTGACAGTAGGGGCAGCAAGGCACGTATTGTATTGTTGCCATCGAGGATAACAAGATGGGGTTTATATCATATTGCATGAGTTTATCCCTCTACATCATGTCATCTTACTTAAAGCGTTACTCTATTCTTATGAACTTAATACTCTAGATGCATCTTTGGATAGCGGCCGATGTGTGGAGTAATAGTAGTAGATGCAGGTGAGTCGGTCTACTTGTCATGGACGTGATGCCTATATACATGATCATAACTAGATATTCTCATAACTATGCTCAATTCTATCAACTGCTCAACAGTAATTTGTTCACCCACCGTAATACTTATGCTCTTGAGAGAAGCCACTAGTGAAACCTATGGCCCCTGGGTCTATCTTCCATCATATTAATCATCCAACACTTAGCTATTTTTATTGCTTTTTATTTTACTTTGCATCCTTATTATAAAAATACCAAAAATATTATCTTATCATATCTATCAGATCTCACTCTCGTAAGTGATCGTTGAGGGATTGACAACCCCTTTATCGCATTGGTTGCGAGGTTCTTGTCTGTTTGTGTAGGTGTGAGGGACTCGTGCATGGTCTCCTACTGGATTGATACCTTGGTTCTCAAAAACTGAGGGAAATACTTACGCTACTTTACTGCATCACCCTTTCCTCTTAAAGGGAAAACCAACGCAGTGCTCAAGAGGTAGCAAGAAGGATTTCTGGCACCGTTGCCGGGGAGATCTACGCAAAAGTCAACATACCAAGTACCCATCACAAACTCATCTCCTTCGCATTACATTATTTGCCATTTGCCTCTCGTTTTCCTCTCCCCCACTTCACCCTTGCCGTTTTATTCACCCTCTCTTTTCTGTTCGCCTCTTTTTCGCTTGCTTCTTGCTCGTGTGTTGGATTGCTTGCTTGTCACGATGGCTCAATACAATAGTAAATTGTGTGACTTTACCAATACCAACAACAATGATTTTCTTAGCACTCTGATTGCTCCTCTTACTGATACTGAATCTTGTGAAATTAATGCTGCTTTATTGAATCTTGTCATGAAAGATCAATTCGCCGGCCTTCCTAGTGAAGATACCACTACCCATCTAAATAGCTTCGTTGATTTGTGTGATATGCAAAAGAAGAAAGATATGGACAATGATATTGTTAAATTGAAGCTATTTCCCACTTAGAGATCGTGCTAAAGCTTGGTTTTCATCTTTGCCTAAAAATAGTATTGATTCATGGAATAAGTGCAAAGATGCTTTTATCTCTTAAGTATTTTCCTCCCGCTAAAATCATCTCTCTTAGAAACAATATTATGAATTTTAAGCAACTTGATCGTGAACATGTTGCACAAGCTTGGGAGAGGATGAAATTAATGATACATAATTGCCCTACACATGGTTTGAATCTTTGGATGATTATACAAAAAATTTATGCGGATTGAATTTTGCTTCTAGAAATCTTTTAGATTCGGCCGCAGGAGGCACTTTTATGGAAATCACTTTAGGAGAAGCTACTAAACTCCTAGATAATATTATGGTTAATTATTCTCTGGCACACCGAAAGATCTACTAATAAAAAAGTACACGCGATAGAAGAAATTAATGTTTTGAGTGGAAAGATGGATCAACTTATGAAATTTTTTGCTACTAAAAGTGTTTCTTCTGATCCTAATGATATGCCTTTGTCTACTTTTATTGAGAATAATAACGAATCTATGGATGTGAATTTTGTTGGTAGGAATAATTTTGGTAACAACGCGTATAGAGGAAATTCTAATCCTAGGCCGTACCCTAGTAATTCCTCTAATAATTATGGTAATTCCTACAACAATTCTTATGGAAATTTTAATAAGATTCCCTCTGAATTTGAGACTAGTGTTAAGGAGTTTATGAATTCACAAAAGAATTTCAATGCTTTCCTTGAAGAAAAATTTCTCAAAGTTGATGAATTGGCTAGGAACGTTGATAGAATTTCTCTTGATGTTGATTCTTTGAAACTATGATCTATTCCACCCAAGCATGATATCAATTAGTCTCTCAAAGCGATGATAATTTCCATTGATGAGTGCAAAGAAAGAACCACTAGGATGCGTGCTAAGTAAGATTGCTTGGTGAAAGCGTGTTCTTCTAGTTTCCATGAAAATGAAGATGAAGATCTAAAAGTTATTGATGTGTCACCCATTAAATCTTTGTTTTGCAATATGAATCTTGATAATGATGGGACTGAATATGAGCCACCTCTACCTAGAAGGTGTCGGAGTTTTTGGATCTTGATGCAAAAATTGGTAAAAGTGGGATCGAAGAGATCAAAACTCTAGATATTAATGAACACACTATTTTGGATTTCAAGGAATGTAATTATTATAATTTATCTTTGATAGATTGTATTTCCTTTTTGCAATCCGTGCTAAATTCTCCTCATGCTTATAGCCAAAATAAAGCTTTCACTAAACATATCGTTGATGCTTTGATGCAATCTTATGAAGAAAAACTTGAGTTGGAATTTTCTATCCCTAGAAAACTTTATGATGAGTGGGAACCTACTATTAAAATTAAAATTAAAGATCATGAATTCTATGCTTTGTGTGACTTGGGTGCTAGTGTTTCCACGATTCCAAAAACTTTATGTGATTTGCTAGGTTTCCGTGATTTTGATGATTGCTCTTTAAACTTGCACCTTGCGGATTCCACTATCAAGAAACCTATGGGAAGAAGTAATGATGTTCTTATTGTTGCAAATAGGAATTATGTGCACGTAGATTTTATTGTTCTTGATATAGATTGCAATCCTTCATGTGCTATTATTCTTGGTAGACCTTTCCTTAGAACGATTGGTGCAATTATTGATATGAAGGAAGGGAATATTAGATTCCTATTTCCGTTAAGGAAAAGCATGGAACACTTCCCTAGAAAGAAAATAAAATTACCTTATGAATATATTATGAGAGCCACTTATGGATTGCCTACCAAAGATGGCGATACCTAGATCTATCCTTGCTTTTATGCCTAGCTAGGGGCGTTAAACGATAGCGCTTGTTGGGAGGCAGCCCAATTTTATTTTTAGTTTTTTTTTGTTTTTTGCTTATGTTTAGGAATACATATTTTATCTAGCTGATGGTTATATTTGTTTTTATGTTTTAATTACTGTTTGTGCCAAGTTAAACCTATAGGATCTTCTTGAATGATAGTTATTTGATCTTGCTGAAAATTCCAAAAACTTGCTGTTCACGCGAATAATTGTTAAAAATCACCAGAAAGTGATAAAATATTGATTCCAATTGATGATGATAAATAAACAAATTGTCTATGTCTTCCTATTTTTGCTGAATTTGTTTAGTTCCAGAAGTTTGCGTTAGTTACAGATTACTACAGACTGTTCTGTTTTTGACAGATTCTGTTTTTCGTGTGTTGTTTGCTTATTTTGCTGAATCTATGGCTAGTAAAATAGTTTATAAACCATAGATAAGTTGGAATACAGTAGGTTTAACACCAATATAAATAAAGAATGAGTTCATTACAGTACCTTGAAGTGGTGTTTTGTTTTCTATCGCTAATGGAGCTCACGAGATTTTCTGTTGAGTTTTGTGTTGTGAAGTTTTCAAGTTTTGGGTAAAAGATTTGATGGATTATGGAACAAGGAGTGGCAAGAGCCTAAGCTTGGGGATGCCCATGGCACCCCAAGATAATCTAAGGACACCAAAAGCCAAAGCTTGGGGATGCCGGAAGGCATCCCTCTTTGTCTACTTCCATCGGTAACTTTACTTGGAGCTATATTTTTATTCACCACATGATATGTGTTTTGCTTGGAGCGTCTTGTATGATTTGAGTCTTTGCTTTTTAGTTTACCACAATCATCTTTTCTATACACACCTTTTGAGAGAGACACACATGATTCGGAATTTATTAGAATACTCTATGCGCATCGCTTATATCTTTTCAGCTATATAGTTTTTGCTCTAGTGCTTCACTTATATCTTTTAAAGCACAACGGTGGTTTTGTTTTATAGAAACTATTATTCTCTCATGCTTCACTTATATTATTTTGAGAGTCTTAAATAGCATGGTAATTTGCTTAGTTGAGAAATTAATCCTAATATGCTAGGTATTCAAGACTAGTAAAAACTTTCTTATGAGTGTGTTGAATACTAAGAGAAGTTTGATGCTTGATGATTGTTTGAGATATGGAGGTAGTGATATTAAAGTTGTGCTAGTTGAGTAGTTGTGAAATTGACAAATACTAGTGTTGAAGTTTGCAAGTCCCGTAGCATGCACGTATGGTAAACGTTATGTAACAAATTTGAAACATGAGGTGTTCTTTGATTGTCTTCCTTATGAGTGGTGGTCGGGGACGAGCGATGGTATTTCCCTACCAATCTATCCCCCTAGGAGCATGCGCGTAATGCTTGGTTTTTGATGACTTGTAGATTTTTGCAATAAGTATGTGAGTTCTTTATGACTAATGTCGAGTCCATGGATTATACGCACTCTTACCCTTCCATCATTGCTAGCCTCTTCGGTACCGTGCATTGCCCTTTCTCAAATTGAGAGTTGGCGCAAACTTAGTCGGTGCATCCAAACCCCGTGATATGATACGCTCTGTCACACATAAACCTCCTTATATCTTCCTCAAAACAGCCACCATACCTACCTATTATGGCATTTCCATAGCCATTCCGAGATATATTGCCATGCAACTTTCCACCCTTCCGTTTATTATGACACGCATCATTATTGTCATATTGCTTTGCATGATCATGTAGTTGACATCGTATTTGTGGCAAAGCCACCGTTCATAATTTTTCATACATGTCACTCTTGATTTATCGCCTATCCCGGTATACCGCCGGAGGCATTCACATAGAGTCATACCTTGTTCTAGTATCGAGTTGTAATCATTGAGTTGTAAATAAATAGAAGTGTGATGATCATCATTCGTAGAGCATTGTCCCAATAAAAAAAGGGAAAGGCCAAAAAAAGAAGGCCCCCCAAAAAAGGGACAATGCTACTATCCTTTTTTCCACACTTGTGCTTCAAAGTAGCACCATGATCTTCATGATAGAGAGTCTCTTGTTTTGTCACTTTCATATACTAGTGGGAATTTTTCATTATAGAACTTGGCTTGTATATTCCAACAATGGGCTTCCTCAAATGCCCTAGGTCTTCGTGAGCAAGCAAGTTGGATGCACACCCACAAGTTTCTTTTGTTGAGCTCTTATGCATTTATAGCTCTAGTGCATCCGTTGCATGGCAATCCCTACTCCTTGCATTAACATCAATCGATGGGCATCTCCATAGTCCGTTGATTAGCCGCGTTGATGTGAGACTTTCTCCTTTTTTGTCTTCTCCACATAACCCCCATCATTATATTCTATTCCACCCATAGTGCTATATCCATGGCTCACACTCATGTATTGCGTGAAGGTTGAAAAAGTTTGAGATTACTAAAGTATGAAACAATTGCTTGGCTTGTCATCTGGGTTGTGCATGATGAGAGCATTCTTGTGTGACGAAAATGGAGCATGACTAAACTATATGATTTTGTAGGGATGAACTTTGTTTGGCCATGTTATTTTGAGAAGACATAATTGCTTAGTTAGTATGCTTGAAGTATTATTACTTTTATGTCAATATTAAAATTTTGTCTTGAATCTTTCGGATCTGAATATTCATACCACAATTAAGAGGGTTACATTAAAAATTTATGCTAAGTAGCATTCCGCATCAAAAATTCCGTTTTTCTCATTTACCTACTCGAGGACAAGCAGGAATTAAGCTTGGGGATGCTTGATACGTTTCCAACGTATCTATAATTTTTGATTGCTTCATGCTATATTATATTCTGTTTTGGATGTTTAATGGGCTTTATTATACACTTTTATATTATTTTTGGGACTAACCTATTAACCGGAGGCCCAGCCCATATTGCTATTTTTTGCCTATTTCAGAGTTTTGCAGAAAAAGAATATCAAACGGAGTCCAAACGGAATGAAACCTTCGGGAATGCGATTTTCGGAACGAACGTGATCCAGAGGACATTGACCCTATGTCAAGAAAGCAACCAGGAGAGCACGAGGCAGGGGGGGCGCCCTCCACCCTCGTGGGGCCCATGCTGCTCCACCGACGTACTTCTTCCTCCTATATATACCTACGTACCCCCAAACCAACAGAAGCATCCACGAAAACCTAATTCCACCACCGCAACCTTCTGTACATGTGAGATCCCCGCTTGGGGCCTTTTCCGGCGTCCTGCCGGAGGGGGCATTGATCATGGAGGGCTTGTACACCAACACCACAGCCTCTCCGATGATGTGTGAGTAGTTTACCTCAGACCTTCGGGTCCATAGTTATTAGCTAGATGGCTTCTTCTCTCTTTTTGGATCTCAATACCATGTTCTCCTCGATCTTCTTGGAGATCTATTCGATGTAATCTTCTTTTGCGGTGTGTTTGTTGAGATCGATGAATTATGGGTTTATGATCAAGTTTATCTATGAACAATATTTGAATCTCCTCTGAATAATTTTATGAATGATTGGTTATCTTTGCAAGTCTCTTCGAATTATCAGTTTGGTTTGGCCTACTAGATTGATCTTTCTTGCAATGGGAGAAGTGCTTAGCTTTGGGTTCAATCTTGCGGTGTCCTTTCCCAAAGGATGGAGGGGCAGCAAGGCACGTATTGTATTGTTGCCATCGAGGATAACAAGATGGGGTTTATATCATATTGCATGAGTTTATCCCTCTACATCATGTCATCTTACTTAAAGCATTACTATGTTCTTATGAACTTAATACTCTAGATGCATGCTGGATAGTGGTCGATGTGTGGAGTAATAGTAGTAGATGCAGGTAGGAGTCGGTCTACTTGTCACGGACGTGATGCCTATATACATGATCATACCTAGATATTCTCATAACTATGATCAATTCTATCAATTGATCAACAGTAATTTGTTCACCCACCATAATACTTATGCTCTTGAGAGAAGCAACTAGTGAAACCTATGGCCCCCGGGTCTATCTTCCATCATATTAATCTTCCAACACTTAGCTATTTTTATTGCTTTTCATTTTACTTTGCATCTTTATTATAAAAATACTCAAAATATTATCTTGTCATATCTATCAGACCTCACTCTCGTAAGTGACCGTTGAGGGATTGACAACCCCTTTATCGCGTTGGTTGCGAGGTTCTTGTTTGTTTGTGTAGGTGCGAGGGACTCGTGCGTGGTCTCCTACTGGATTGATACCTTGGTTCTCAAAAACTGAGGGAAATACTTACGCTACTTTACTGCATCACCCTTTCCTCTTCAAGGGAAAACCAACGCAGTGCTCAAGAGGTAGCAAGGCCCAGTGCAAATTGTTATTTTTTTTGCCTATTTTAGTGTTTCGCGGAAAAGGAATATCAAACGGAGTCCAAACGGAATGGAACCTTTGGGAGAGTTATTTTTGGAACAAATGTGATCCAGGGGACTTGGAGTGGACGTCAAGAAAGAAGCGAGGAGGCCACGAGGCATGGAGGCGTGCCTGCCCCCTGGGTGCGCCCCCCACCCTCGTGGGCCCCTCGCAGCTCCACCGACCTACTTCTTCCTCCTATATATCCATATACCCCAAAAACATCCAGGAGCACCACGAAACCCTATTTCCACCGCCGCAACCTTCATGCACTCCGTGAGATCCCATCTTGGGGCCTTTTCCGGCGCTCCGCCGGAGGGGGAATCGATCATGGAGGGCTTCTACATCAACACCATACCCTCTCCAATGATGTGTGAGTAGTTTACCACAGACCTTCGGTCCATAATTATTAGCTAGATGGCTTCTATTCTCTCTTTGGATCTCAATACAAAGTTCTCCTCGATCTTCTTGGAGATCTATTCGATGTAATTCTTTTTGCGGTGTGTTTGTCGAGATCCGATGAATTGTGGGTTTATGATCTAGATTATCTAAGAACAATATTTGAATCTCCTCTGAATTCTTTTATGTATGATTTGTTATCTTTGCAAGTCTCTTCGAATTATCAGTTTGGTTTGGCGTACTAGATTGATCTTTCTTGCAATGGGAGAAGTGCTTAGCTTTGGGTTCAATCTTGCGGTGTCCTTTCCCAAAGGATGTTAGGGTAGCAAGGCACATATTGTATTGTTGCCATCGAGGATAAAAAGATGGGGTTTATATCATAGTGCTTGATTTTATCCATCTACATCATGTCATCTTGCATAATGCGTTACTCTGTTCTTATGAACTTAATACTCTAGATGCATGCTGGATAGCGGTCGATGTGTGGAGTAATAGTAGTAGATGCAGAATCGTTTCGGTCTACTTATGTCATGACGTGATGCCTATATACATGATCATGCCAAGATATTCTCATAACTATGCACTTTTCTATCAATTGCCCGACAGTAATTTGTTCACCCACCATAATACTTATGCTATCTTGAGAGAAGCCACTAGTGAAACCTATGGCCCCGGGTCTATTTTCCATCATATTAGTTTTCAATCTATTTTACTTTGCAATCTTTACTTTCAATCTATATCATAAAAATACCAAAAATATTTATCTTATTATCTCTATCAGATCTCACTTTTGCAAGTGGCCGTGAAGGGATTGACAACCCCTTTATCGCGTTGGTTGCAAGGTTCTTATTTGTTTGTGTAGGTACGAGGAGACTTGCGTGTAGTCTCCTACTGGATTGATACCTTGGTTCTCAAAAACTGAGGGAAATACTTACACTACTTTGCTGCATCACCCTTTCCTCTTCAAGGGAAAACCAACGCATGCTCAAGAGGTAGCAGTGGTGTTGTTTGGCATCGTGGCAGCGTCGACGGTAGCTAGACCAGGCAAGGTAGATGCAGTAGTACCTCACTGAAGATGGATTGGTGGCAAGTGGCTGCCGCGGCCTTATACCCGGCAGGCGTCTTGGTTGAGGAGTGCGCCGGACTGGTGGGTGCCCCATACCTGGCAGGCGTCCTGGTTGGGACCTCAGGTCTTAGATGTTAGGTTTGGGTGCAAGGTCTGTTTGGTATTAGGCCCAGACTATCAGCATCCCTACATCAACTGGATAGGAGTAGCGACAGATGTTGCCTAAACGGTGGCTTTAGTCTTACTGTTGTATGACTTTATAAGGTCTTGTGCGAATAATTATAAAGTGGTTGCATGCATCGTCCAGATGCTCTAAATATTACACATCTAAATCCTACGTCGTTGATTTTATGCTAAGATTGATGCAATCATTTTTTGTTGTCTTTTTTCTTTTTCTTTCTAGATCAATTAAGTCACTTAGATGTGACCTAGACAGACCCGATTTTAAAGGGGTCTAACTCATCCCTATACCCCTCCCGTGCCTTTTTTTGGGGCGGATAATAAACAATCACCCAAACCAAAAAGATGAGATTTTTTATGGTACCCCTAACCCGGTACTCCATAAAAAGAGCTTTTTTATCTGAAGGGAACCACAAAAAGAGTTTGGAGTACCAATCTAATCTAACCGTCCATTAAAAGTGTATTTTTTTAGAAAAGAAGGATTACCCCCGGCCTCTGCATCTGGGCGATGCACGCATCTATCTTATTAATTATTCATAAAGACTTTATAAAGTAGTACACTGAAACCACCATCTTAACAACATCTGTCGCTACTCCTATCCACTTGATGACCACCTTGCTACCGTCAACACCAACTTTCTCCCCCTCTATGCAGCGGTGTAACCTCTCTATTCCCGCTGCAATTCTCTACTTAAACATGGCACTCAACACTATATATATTATATTATCCAATGATATGTGGTTATCCTATGATGTTTGAGTAGATCTGTTTTGTCCTATGGGTTGATTGATGATCATGATTGGTTTGAGTTGTATATTTTATTTTGATGTTGTCCTATGGTGCCCTCCGTGTCGCGCAAACATGAGGGATCCCCATTGTAGGGTGTTGCAATACATACATGATTCGCTTATGGTGGGTGGCTAGAGTGACAGAAGCTTATGCCCGAGTAAGGGGGTTGTTGCGTATGGGATAAAGAGGACTTGATACTTAATGCTATGGTTGTGTTTTACCTTAATGATCTTTAGTAGTTGCGGATGCTTGCTAGAGTTCCAATCACAAGTTCATATGATCCAAGTACGGAAATTATGTAGCTCATGCCTCTCCCTCATATAAAATTTCAATAATGATTACCGGTCTAGTTATTGATCGCCTAGGGACAAATAACTTTGTTGTGTGACAAAACCTTTCTACTAAACAACTAACTTTTATTATCTTGCAATTTATTCATATTTTTATTCTCGCAAAGTACTTCTAGTGTTATTCTTGTTCTAGGTAAAGCAAAAGTTAAGTGTGCGTAGAGTTGTATTGGTGGTCGATTGAACTTGAGGGAATATTTGTTCTACCTTCAGCTCCTCGTTAACACTTATTTATCAAAAAAGGCTACAAACGATCCCCTATACTTGTGGGTTATCAGTGGGTATCAACATCTAAGGGATCAATTCTCTTCTTTGTGTGATCTTCGTAATATCCATGATATTACGACGTTTGCCATGTATCATAGAAATATGGCATTGAATTTTATAAGGTGGCTAGATGAGGAGCAACAATAAAATTGCATTCAGGTTAGAAATACGTTATTTTCTTTTCAAGTGGGGAGAGAGGCATCCTTAAGTGGAGCTGGAGGAAATCCCCCTAGCTCCTCTGTGAAGAGCATGTACAATCATTTTTTAGTTTATGGGCATGATAGATCCTTGAAGCAATTGTGGAAAGTCAAAATCCAACTTAAAATTAAGATTTGGCTCTGGTTGATTAGCATGATGTCATTACAACCAAGGATAACACGAGTCATATTGATGAAGCCATCAACGAATTGTTTTTGGATGTGCTAATGTTGCATATATGTGGAGTGTGATTAATATTGCGACTAAAGCTAATTTTAGGTATGAATGTTTTCCTAGCAATTTCAAAGGACACTCTAATGAATCCCACTTCTTGATGATTTGCATATTATTGTGGGGAAAATTGTGTGCTAGGCACTTTAGAAAACTAGAAACAATGCATGTTTTTCACGAAAGTGCTACGTTCCCCTACTGAATTGTTTTGTTCACTAGTGTAGAACCCCGTTATTAGTGGCTTGCCTAAAATCTTATAGTAGCGCCCGGGGTGGGTGGGGCACACCAATGGTAAAGTTTCCACCCCACATACTAGTGGTGTGCTCGATACCACATGCCACAAGAGCACATATACTAGTGGTGGCGAAAAATACTTGGTAAGTTGGATTTGAAAATGGGGGTATCTATAAGCCATTGGGCACCGAGGCCAACCAGGGGGCCAACAACTCTAGGGTGCCTAGCAGACGTGGGGCCCTCTAGGTGTGGGTCCAAGCTCCCAGGATCTTCTCGTTCCTCGAAACTTCCAAAACTATTTTTGTTTTATTTGCCCTCGTATTATTTTCTTCAAAATACAAAAACGCCATAAAACAGAAACTGACACTGGATTAATACGTTAATCGAATAAAATTCAATTAAAAGTATTCTTGAAGTATTTATAATTGATAGCAATATAGCATGAATCATACAAAAATTATCGATACGCTTGAGACTTCGTTGCTCTTTGATGACCCACAAGTATAGGGGGTCAATCACAGTCCTTTCGATAAGTAAGAGTGTCGAACCCAACAAGGGGCGGAAGGAAATGACAAGTAGTTTTCAGTAAGGTAATGTCTCCAAGCACTGAAATATCGGTAACAGATAGTTTGATCGCAAGGTAATTTGTAACGAGCAACAAGTAACAATAGCAACTAAAGTGCAACACGGTAGCCCAATCCCTTTTGTAGCAAGGGACAGGCCGGAACTTTTCTCTTATAGTAAGCAAAGTGCTCTTGAGGACGCTGATGTCTACTACACAAACTTCTTGTAGACGTTGTTGGGCCTCCAAGTGCAGAGGTTTGTAGGACAGCAGCAAATTTTCCTCAAGTGGATGACCTAAGGTTTATCAATCCATGGGAGGCATAGGATGAAGATGGTCTCTCTCAAACAACCCTGCAACCAAATAACAAAGAGTCTCTTGTGTCCCCAACACACCCAATACAATGGTAAATTGTATAGGTGCACTAGTTCACGAAGAGATGGTGATACAAGTGCAATATGGATGGTAGATATAGGTTTTTGTAATCTGAAAATATAAAAACAGCAAGGTAGCAAGTGGTAAAAGTGAGCGTAAACGGTATTGCAATGCTAGGAAACAAGGCCTAGGGTTCATACTTTCACTAGCGCAAGTTCTCTCAACAATAATGACATAACTAGATCATATAACTATCCCTCAACATGCAACAAAGAGTCACTCCAAAGTCACTAATAGCGGAGAACAAACGAAAGATTATTGTAGGGTACGAAACCACCTCAAAGTTATCCTTCCTGATCGATCTATTCGAGAGTCTGTAGTAAAATAACACGAAGTTATTCTTTCCATTTGATCTATCCTAGAGTTCATACTAGAATAACACCTTAAGATACAAATCAACCAAAACCCTAATGTCACCTAGATACTCCAATGTCGCCTCAAGTATCCGCGGGTATGATTATACTATATGCATCACACAATCTCAGATTCATCTATTCAACCAACACAAAGAACTTCAAAGAGTGCCCCAAAGTTTCTACTGGAGAGTTAAGACAAAAACGTGTGCCAACCCCTATGCATAGATTCCCAAGGTCACGGAACCCGCAAGTTGATCACCAAAACATACATCAAGTGAATCAATAGAATACCCCATTGTCACCACGGGTATTCCACGCAAGACATACATCAAGTGTTCTCAAATCCTTAAAGACTCAATCCGATAAGATAACTTCAAAGGGAAAACTCAATCCATTATAAGATATAGAGGGAGAGAAACATCGTAAGATCCAACTATAATAGCAAAGCTCGCGATACATCAAGATCGTGCCGAATCAAGAACACGAGAGAGAGAGAGAGATCAAACACATGGCTACTGGTACATACCCTCAGCCCCGAGGGTGAACTACTCCCTCCTCGTCATGGAGAGCGCTGGGATGATGAAGATGGCCACCGATGAGGGATCCCCCCTCCGACAGGGTGCCGGAACAGGGTCCCGATTGGTTTTTGGTGGCTACAGAGGCTTGCGGCGGTGGAACTCCCGATCTACGTTATGTTCTGGGGGTTTATGTATTTATAGGAGAGGTTGGTGTCGAGAACAAGTCAGGGGGCCCCACAGGGAATCCACGAGGCAGGGGGCGCGCACTCCACCCTTGTGGGGCCCATGGGACTCCCCTTCGGTAACTCTTCGTTCCGGTATTTTTTATATTTTCCAGAAAAAATCTCCGTTGATTTTCAGCGCATTCCGAGAACTTTTATTTCTACACAAAAACAACACCACAGTAGTTCTGCTGAAAACAGCGGCAGTCCGGGTTAGTTCTAACCAAATCATACCAAAATCATGTAAAAATATTATAACCTTGGCACGAATACATCAAAAATTATAGATACGTTGGAGACGACGTATGGGACACGGAATTTCATCTAGTCACTTTGATCATGTTTGTTTGATTCGCGTTCATTACTTTGATAATTTGATATGTGGGTGGACCGGTGCTTGGGTGTTGTTCTTACTTGAACAAGCCTCCCACTTATGATTAACCCATCTCGCAAGCATCCGCAACTACGAAAGAAGAATTAAGATAAATCTAATCATAGCACGCAACGTATGGATCCAAATCAGCCCCTCACGGAATAGCGCATAAACTAGGGTTTAAGCTTTTGTTAGTCTAGCAACCCATCATCTAATTACTACTACACAATGCATTCCCTTAGGCCAAATATGGTGAAGTTTCATGTAGTCGACGTTCACATAACACCACTAAGGGAAACAACAACATACATATCATCAAAATACCGAACGAATACCAAATTCACATGATTACTTATGACAAGACTTCTCCCATGTCTTCAAGAACAAAAGTAACTACTCATCAATCATATTCATGTTCAATATCAGAGGGGTATTGAATAGCATCAAGGATCTGAACATATAATCTTCCACCAACTAAACCAACTAGCATCAACTCCAAGATGTAATCAACACTACTAGCAACCCACAGGTACCAATCAGAGGTTTTGAGACAAAGATTTAATACAAGAGATGAACTAGGGTTTGAGATGAGATGATGCTGGTGAAGATATTGATGAATATTGGTCCTCCCACAATGAGAAGGTTGTTGGTCATGACGGTGGCTTTGATTCCCCCCTCCCGGAGGGAAGTGTCCCTAGCAGAATTGCTCCACCGGAGAGAAAAAGTGCTCCTGCCCAAGTTCCACCTCGAGACGACGGCGTTCCATCCCAAAAGTCCTATCCTTATTTTTTCTAGGGCAAATGGGATTATATACTAGAAGATGGGCACCGTAGGCTGGCCAGGGGCCCCATAAGCCACCAGGGCGCGCCCTGGTGCCATGTGGGCACCTTGGTGGCCTCCTCTGGTATTTCATTTCTCCAGTATTTTTATTTATTCCACAATAATTCTCCATGAAATTTCAGCTCATTTGGAGATGTGCAGAATAGGTATCTCTGACATAGCCTTTTCATGTCCAGAATTCCAGCTCCAGACAATCTCCCTCTTCATATAAATCTTGCAAAATCATGATGCAAAATGGACGTATCACTCTTCTTTTAGGTCCTTTTCAGCAGTTTTCTAGCAATTTTCCTCCTCAGTTCCAACATGCAAATTAAGAGAAAAAACATAATAATGATGTGATGGTGTGTAAAATATGGGCAATTATGATCAATTTATAATAAAAAATAGTGATGGAAAATGGAGGTACCAGCATGTTAGTGTGTGAGTGTTTTCCCACTATTGATGCTTCTTATTTGGTCATGTGTCGGCTTTTGCAACTTCTTCCTCATATCTCCTTCTTGTTTTCTTCCAATTTATTTATGTTTGTGGATGATTGAAAAAGTTATTTTCTTATTGTTTTCAGTAGTGTAACATGACCACCATGTCACGGCCATATGAAAAAAATTCTGCGCTCGCAAGGAGGATCACGAGCCTTATTCGTTTATGAGATAGTAATGCTTAATCAAATAGGTGAGCGTTTCAAGTTGTCCATAGTTCTTTTCACCCTAGGCATATTCTACTGTAACAAAACAAATTTGACACATTTCTTTAGATGCAAATGATGATAGGATTGTTGTGCATGATTCGCATGGGACTAACGACAACATGTTACTATCTGGCACCTGTTCTCCGATGGCGCACATGGGAAAAATCATTGTTGATGGACAAGCACATGAACTAGAGACCTCGAGGTGGGGGGTAATGGATGTGTGAGGGCTTCAATAAGAATTTGTGTGGGTTGGGGAGGGGATTGGATGTTACTAAATGATGATGGCGAGAGATGCACTACAAAAAAAGACACATCCGTGACATTTTGGGCCGAACGATTTTTTTCTGTCATACATATGACACTTCTATGACGATAATTGTGACAAAAAAGGTATCATCATAGATCTGGTGGGCTCCCACTTCTATGACAAAAAAAACATGACAGAAAATGGGCTTTTCGTCCTGGGCGGGCCGGATAAGCAGCTGCATGACATTCTTTCGGCCGTCCATGACGGAAAAAACCGTGGTAGAAGCGAGGGGGAGGAAAATTTCGGGAGTTGCGGTTACGGTGGGAGGTCGGGGCCGAGCGATGCGCGTTGTCGTGACACGTGACGTGCGTGTGTGCGAGGCATTGGCTCTAATCGAACCCGGCGAGGCGTTGGGCTCTAATCAACCCGAGCGATTGCATTGCGTGCTACGCGTTCATCGAACCCGAGCGATCGATCGATGGCTGTTAATCGAACCCGATGGAGTGATTCTTTGCTGCCGCTAATCAAGCCGATCGATTGGATGAACAGTGAGCATTGCGGGGGGTTTGGATGAACAAAGGAGCGGTGGTGTTGCCTCTGGATGAATAGGACCCCGTGGTGTGGAGGGCTGGATGAACAGTAGACGATGGAGGGGTGGCCATGGAGGGGTGGTTGAACAGGACCCCGTGGTGTGGAGGGCTGGATGAACAGTAGATGGTGGAGGGGTGGTTGAACAGTAGCGCGCGATGGAGGCTGGATGAACATGAGCCCGTGGAGGCTGGAGGAGGTCGACGGTAGCCCGTGGAGGATGGAGGAGGTCGACGGTGGAGATGAACAGTATCCCATGGAGTCCCGTTTTGCGGTACGCCACACCCCTCCCGATGAACAGGACACCCGTTTCGACCGTAGCGCTCCAACACAAGTCCGTTTTCGTCCGCTTTTGCGACGCCACACCCTCCCGATCAACAGACCCCGTTCGACCGTAGGAGGTCCGTTTCGTCTGCTTTTGATGCGCCACACCCTCCCGATCAACAGGACCCCGTTTGACCGTAGGAGGTCCGTTTCGTCCGTTTGCGGCACGCCACACCTCCCGATCAACAGGACCCCGTTTCGACCGTAGGAGGTCCGTTTCCTTTGTTTTGGCAGACGCCACACCCTCCCGATCAACATGACCCGTTCAACGTAGGAGGTCCATTTCCTCCACAGCGGTACGCTAGGCCTCGCTTCCATCGCATGTTCCGTCCAAGCCCTCCCGATGAACACGACCACGCATTCCGTTTGACCCGGCCGGTTGGCTCCCCATGAACACGCGACGCGTCTTTGTTTCTCCGTTATGACCCAGCCATGTACGCATGCGCGAGTAGGCGTTCGAGACCCTGCCCGTATGTACGTACGTGGCCGTATTTTCTTTCTTGCACCCTCGCCGCTGTACGTACGTGTACATGCTACGTGCGCGCCTCTACTACGACACGTGCGCGCCTCTACTATGACACGTGGGCGCCTCTACATCGATCAGTATGTACGCATTACCGCCGACCAGAATGACAACGCCACGTGCGCTTGACCAGGTGGGTCCCGACCGCCGTGCACTTCCTTGCTCGCAAAAGATGTAGCCGTGGGTCCCAGCAGTCAGGGGGGCGAATCGTTTTTTTTTTTGCCCGGACGCACTTCCTTGCGTGCGAAGATGTAGCTGGTGGGTCCCAGCAGTCAGGGGGCGAATCGTTTTTTTTTGCCCGGACGCACTTCCTTGCGTGCGAAGATGTAGCTGGTGGGTCCCAGCAGTCAGGGGGAAACGTTTTTTTCGCGAAATACGGTGGCCCGTCCGGTGGGTCCTTTGTCGCCGTGGAGGAATAATTATTTTGCCCGTAATAAGGAGGCACTTCCTTGCTGCGGCCGTGGACCCAGCTGTCAGCCTCTCCACGTACAGTCCACGTCCGATGGAAGCCATTCCTTAACCATGTTGACCACGCAGCACCGAGAGCACCAGGGTGGTGGACAACGGCGAGGCCTAGGAAGGGGATGACGTGGAGCCAGGGAAGACGCGGCAGTGGATGCCCACGCGTAGAGGAGTACGAGGGTTCACTGGTACGCTGCGGTGTGAGGCTGCCGTCGCCGCAGAATAACAGGGGGTGTGGGTGAGTAGAGGGATGGCCTGGCCAGCGGTGGGAGTAGTAGGGGGTGGTGACGCCTCCGCCGCATCGCAGACGGCCACGGGAGGCAGGAGCACGAGGCACGACCGGCGCTGGTTTGTGCGGCTGGAGCAAGAAGACCAGAGGTTGAAGAAGCACTACGGCAGTTGGATGGACATCATACGGTCACTAGAGCTAGAATCATGCATATTGACTAAGTTGACAAAGCCCTCCGTCCCCGTCAACTTAGTAGGCCCACAAGTCAGCCTGCCACTATCTTTGGGTCCCAGCTAACAGGGGAGTATTCATTTTTTGTGCGTAATAAGGAGGCACTTCCTTGCTGCGAAGATATAGCTGGTGGGTCGGTATCGGTGGTGTAACTTTTTTCACGAAATATAGAGGCCCTTTCGGTGGGTCCCCGATGTCAGATGGAGGAATCATTATTTTGCACGTAATAAGGAGGCATTTCCTTGCGTGCGGCCATGGACCCAGTATCGGCCTCTCCACGCATGATCCACTTCAGATGCATGTCGGTTGTTGACCACGTTGACCATGCCGCGCCGAGAGCACCAGGGCGGTGGACGACAGCAAGGCCTAGGAAGGGGACGACGCGGAGGCAAGGAAGACTCGGCAGTTGTTTCCCACGCGAGGGGAATCTGTTGACGAGGGTTTATCGTCTGCCCCGCCGTCACGGAGAATAAGAACAGGTGTGGGTGAGTAGAGGGATGGCTAGTCCGGTGATGGGAGTGATGGGGCGGTGAGGGCTGTGGCGACACCGGCCGCTTGTGAGGAGGAGGAGTAAGCAGCTACCGTGGCGCTTGTTTGAGCGGCTGGAGTAGGAAGAGCAGAGATTGAAGAAGCACAACGGTCGTTGGATGGACATCGTACGGTCACTGGAGCTAGAATCGTTATATCGACTAAGTTGACAAAGCCCTCCGTCCCCGTTAACTTAGTATGCCCACAAGTCAGCCTCCCACCATGGTGGGTCCTAGCTAGCAGGGGGAGTATTCATTTTTCTGTGCATAATAAGGAGGCACTTCCGGTGGGTCCGAGTTGACAGCGGGGGGAACGTTTTTTCGCGAAATACGGTGGTCCGTCCGGTGGGTCCCAGCAGTCAGGGGCAAACTTTTTTTCACGAAATATGGTGGCCCATCCGGTGGGTCCCAGCAGTCAGGGGGGAAATGTTTTTTCCGCGAAATACTGGTGGCCCGTCCGGTGGGTCCCTATTTGTCAGTGGAGGAATAATTATTTTGCGCGTAATAAGGAGGCACTTCCTTGCGGCTGTCGTGGACCCATCTGTCAGCCTCTCCACGTACAGTACTCTTCCGATGGAAGTCGGTCGTTGACCACATTGACCACGCCACGCTGAGAGCACCACGGCGGTAGACGACGGCGAGGCCTAGGAAGGGGATGACGCGGAGCCGGGGAAGACGCGGCAGTGGATGCCCACACGGAGAGGAGCACGAGGGTTCACTGGTTCGGCTACGGTGTGAGGCTGCCGTTGCCGCAGAATAACAGGGGGAGTGGGTGAGTGGAGGGATGGCCTGGCCAGCGATGGGAGTAGTATGGGGATGGTGAGGCCTCCGCGGCAGCACAGCTGGCCACGGGAGGCAGGAGCATGCGGCACGACCGACACTGCTTTGGGCGGCTGGGGTAAGAAGACCAGAGGTTGAAGAAGCACTACGGCCGTTGGATGGACATCGTTGACCACGCCACCGAGAGCACCAGTGGCGGTGGACGACGGCGCAGGCCTACGAAGGAACGACATGGAGCCGGGAAGACACGGCGGTGGCTGCCCACGCCGGTGGAGAGTACGAGGTTGATCGGTTCTGCCGCCGCCGGGAAAATAACAGGGGGAGTGGGTGAGTAGAGGGATAGACAGGCCAGCGATGCGAGTATTATGGGGCCGTGAGGCCTACCAGCAAAGACCGCTGCCACGGGAGGCGGGAGCAAAGCGGTTCCGACGGCGCTGGTTTGGGCGGTCAAAGGGGAAGATCAGAGACTGAAGAAGCACGATTGCCGTTAGATTGACATCTAACGGTCTGACGCTAGTAGAGTCGATTGTTGACTAAGTTTCTTTTTTGCGAAACCTTGTGTATGCATGGACTTGGTAGGCCCACAAGTCAGCCTCCAAATCTGTGGCAGACAACATAAAGCCCATTTGCTATTTTTTATAATTTGCATCCCATTTGCTAATTCTTAAGTAATTTATTATAGCCCATTTTCTGCCCAGGACCACGGTCAAAAAGTTCAACCTTATTTTGCATATTTCGGTGGAGTCCAAAATGTTGTAATCCCGAAATGATAAACAATTTTTAAGAACTTATTGATTTGCCAAAAAATCGTTTTGTTTTGTGAGCAAATAAGACGTGGGACAATTGAGTTGGTTTAAGGAAAACCAGTGGTAAAAAATCAATATTTGGGTGGGAAAAAACAACAAAAATAAGGATGTAAATATGAAAAGGGAATTTCATGTATTTTCAATATAATGATACGTGTATATGAACTAGTAAAACTATAGGTAGAGATTAGAAAACTGATGTAGGACATGCGTTTCAAGAGGAAAATAGAGCTGGGTTGTGTGTTTGATTCAAGAAAAAACTGCTCATGGATGTTGTAAGACAAAATATAACTAACTTATTTGGCGGGCGAGGCGATGAGATACCGCTGGATCTTTGTGGCCCGTTGTCATCATGGGCTGGGCCTGTTAAAAACAAAACCAACCCTGGGCGATCTGCAGCCCAGTTGAAACTTGCTCGACCTGAAAAAACAATATACGTGCTCAATAAACGAGAGAATTTCGCAAGAAATGCATCGATAACCGGGATGCATCACATATATTGTTTTTATCGTGATAATAAGTGCATGCACTTGTTTCAAAAAATGGAGAACTGAATTAACGGCGGGTGCTTATGCTACCCATCAAATAAAAATCAGGTGCCTGAAAATTCGTTTCGAAACAAATGATTCAGATTTATATCCACGCCGACCCTCGGCATGATGGTTGGAAGCAAATGCAAGTTCATACCAAAAGATCGTTAACAACAATACCAACTTGCGGACGACAAGGTAGTACAACTACCAATACCTAACTAACTTATAATCTTTTTACTACTGGCCCTAGTGTTCGTCTGGTAGAAAATCT
Organism: Aegilops bicornis; assembly: GCA_021605145.1. Taxonomy (NCBI): domain Eukaryota; kingdom Viridiplantae; phylum Streptophyta; class Magnoliopsida; order Poales; family Poaceae; genus Aegilops; species Aegilops bicornis. Next base: position 550,330,798 of record CM038675.1, on the reverse strand, counting down.
TGCAGAGGACTAGTTCCCGCTCCTTCTCTTGCTCCAGGTCCCTGAGGTGGTACTGGTGCATCACCCAGTTGGTCCTCTGCTGGTCGAAGTTCTTGTTGGTGTGCAGCACCAAAATCTTTTTTGGTGTACGTAGTTGGCATTTTCATAACATCTTTGGCATGTTGCAGTCACTTGTTTCACTTTTTATTAACTGTCAAATTGTAATTGCTTCACCAGGTCTGCGTCTAAAAAGAAAAATAGAGCTATAAACAAAGGAATATGTTTGTGCAAGTAGACGGCCGATCGGTGTCTTACCTGGAAGTTTCTCAGGTTGGGTGTAGCATACGTTGTGCTCGCTGTCAATGGTTGGTATGAAAAAATCGACGAGAGACTAAAATCTCGCGCTGTCAGCCCTCACTTTGGCCTCAAGGTGCTCGATCAGCTCCTGATCCGTGGGATCGAACTTGACGCCAGCCGGCAGCACCGGCCAATCCTTCTTCGACTTGCATCGGTAATTCTAGTTATATGGTACTCAATGTATGATCAATCGACTGTTTTAAGTGAATGATGAAATATTTCGACAGGTAAGTGGTACTCCAAATCTGAAGTCTAGAATACCCGAACACGCCGCCGAGATTCTTGTGTCACCTCACGCGCAGCGTGTTGTCACGTCAATTCAATGTGTGGACATGATGAATAATTTGACCGACGTATACTAGTACTGCTACTGTACTACTTACTAGTCGTATTTAGTGTCACAATTTATACATAGGTTTAACTAACAAATACGCACTTGAAGCCTAAGCGATATATATATATATATATATATATATATATATATATATATATATATATATATATATATATATATGGCTTCAGACAAAGATCTCCATCATCATTATCAGTACATCCTACGCAGGTGAGTTAGGATGCACTTGATCCCAGGAAGGTATCTATCCTTCAAACCAGAGGAGTGCTTCAAACTAACAACAGTACATAATATCCAACAAAAGAGGGTCGTGCTACATCAGCAGAATACATGGCTCAGTCTAGATATCAGCATGAATCAAGTTGTGCATATTTGCTGTTGGCATGAACCACATCGCCGCATGTCGGGTTTGCAAAAGCCATCCATCGCATGGAAGCTTGATGCCTTTCACACACTGAAGATTACCTGGCAACAAGCTGTGTCGATGAATCTCTGGATATGGTGATTCATGAAACCCATGGTATGATGTGTAAACACAGCCCTAGAAGTTGCGTAGCACAGTAATCATCGCCAGTGATATGATCGATGATTGGTTGGATGATCAGATAATTGAGCCCGAGGAACAAGGAGTGGTTGCCGAGGCTGTAAACCCGCCTCCAGTTGAATACGCCTGGCCCAACGGAGCTGGGATCTTTCTCGAACACGAAGCAGCCATAGCCATCAATGTCACGAACGCCCCATGCATTGTACTGCATGTGGTTTGATGTAATGGTTTGGTCAATTTGGTACGTGCGAATGAGCATCAAATGACCGCCGTTAGCTGAACGAGCGATAAACCACCACCCATCGGCTGGTATGATTCCAGGTCCTGGAATCATGAAGGCCGACGCATTTGCGTCTGCTGCAACAATTCAAATTGGAGACCAAAAGGACAAAAATAAACAATCATGTTCAGAGTATGTGTGGAATTAAGATTATTATAACAGTGACACATATCATAGACAGACAATTGCAATGCCGTGGTCATAATCATACCCCAAGTTAAAAAAATAAGCCAATGGCTTTCATATTCTAGCAACATGTCATGTTTCAAACATCATGTAACAATGAGAGGAAAACAGCTATGACAAATAGCCTACTCATATTCTACCATAGCACTTACTACTACTGTTCTCATATCAACTCTAAGCAATAACATGCGTTGTTATAAAAATCTTGTAAACGAGAGTAACATATAGCAATCATGATGTTATGCTCATAATGTGTATTCTAACAATCATTAGATGCCAATTGTTCTCATATCAACTCTAACAATAACATGTGTGGTCATAAAAATCTAGGAAATGAGAGGAACACATAGCAATGATGTGGTTATAGACATGCTATGCATTCTAAATTTGTAACAAATGAACAGGCAGTCGTATTGATAACGTAAAGATGAGATGAGATAGAACAATTACACGACGATAGATTCCACCAGTATAGGCAACCAATCTGTGCGTCGACCGCGTAAACGATGCCACCGTGCACTATAGCATCAGACAAAAATGTTGCCTCAACAGGATTGATGATGAGCCATAACCATGTATGGCGACCGGATTCCAGATAGACTAATCCCATGTTGAACAAGGCAATGAGCTTGTAATCCATGTAGTCTTCTGATGGTGTGGGCACTTCACAGATTACAACTTTCTGCAAACAGAGGTCGAGCCAAAAGCTTGACGTGTCTCGTGCGTAGTAGGCAGAAGTGTCCGGCGGGCCGCGTGGCTCGATGTCGGCGGTATCCAATGATGGAAGGGTAATCTCTCGCTGGGTGTAGATATCCACGAGACGCCACTGACTAACGGTGTGGTGGATGAGGATGATCTAGTTGGCCTTCATGCCCGCCCAGTAGTGGCCGCGCATGAAGGACAGGTGGACGGGTAGTGGTAGCATGTCGAGGGGCACCACGGCAACCTCCGTAGGATCGTCAAGTCGGTGTCTGGGCCACCTGCGAGGATCAGGCATCAGCAAGCAGGGTGTCTTGAAAAGAGCCGACCAGTTGCAGATGAGTAGACGGTACAAATACACCGAGCATGCGGCCAGACGGACGGTGCTGAGTAGGTCCATATGACTACAGATCTGCTCCAAGAGAACATCGGGGAGGGAATTCCAATCGCGGCTCTGCGTGTCAGTCGGTTACGCCATTGGGGTTTTCGGTGCTGTGAGCCAGTGAGGAAGTGGATTCGGGCGGCGAAGAAGCTTCTCCTCGTGGCCGAGCAAAGGAGCGGGGGATATGGTACGCGCGAGCTACCAAGGAAGATGGCGCGGGCGGGCGATCAGCGAGCGGGGGTAAATGGTGTGTGGCCGACGATGGGGAAGAGAGGAGGAAGAAGAAGAGAGAAGGAAGAAGAGTGGAAGACGGGGAAGAAAGTGCATTAAATCTCAATTCCACTAGTACTACTACCAGGATATACCGTCCTTGAGTGTAAATAGTTACACCGATGACATGTGGGTCTACCACAAGAGGGCCCATATGTCGCTTAATGGAGGACAGAGGTGCGAGGGCATATTTGCGGAAGCGTGCTCTCTTGGCAAACATGATGGCGATCTTGGGTAAGGCTGATTTAGTAACAACTACACGCTGGTTCAGCTTATTAATTACGTGTCCCATCTGCTGCAGCGTGTATTGTCACTTCACCGCGAAGACTAGTTGAATAGTTCTCTCGACCGAGATGGGGAATAATAGATCGCGAGGACTTCCTTTCTACAGTATCCCTATGCCTCTACGCCACTTCACTCATTTTGCTCTGCACCTAGTCACTTGTTGAAATCAGAGAAAGACAAATACTCCGTATTTGGGAACAGGAGGGAGGCTTTTACTCCGTACTATTTGGGAACAGAGGAGTATCACCATATAGAGGAACAGAGGAAGCTTGAAATATGAACATGTCAATGGCAGGGAGTAAGCCCCATGCATGCATGCATGCATGCAACATGCAACACTCACACGTACACATGGACGCACGCAACACTCACGCACCCATGCGTCACACAACACACGACGCAACACACACAGCTCATGCTCAAGTGCTCAACCTACTCCCTACGTCCGTGAAAGACTGTACATTTAGAGATTTCCACATTGACAAGGGCATAATTAACGCCCAAAAGTAGCAGACTTATGTGTGCATGCGATCATTGAGATAAGAAGATTAAATGAAGGCCGTTGCATGTTGTAATTAAGGATAGACATGTAGCCTATACCTACGGCACAAGTTGGTGCATTAGTCAATCAATATCGATTTAGATTAAAGGCTAAATGCATTGGAAGTGTAGATGTACATTATGTACCACACTCTCTGTTTTGTAGCCGATGTACACTCTTTGTTGGAAGACCGAGGGAGGACACGTGCATGCACTCACATACACAGCCAGGGCGGTTTGCGCGCAAGGGTTGGACTCGTGTCGCGCCTGCGTAAAGTTTTGTTTAACTGATTTCTTTGCTCTGCCAACTGACAGGTGGGACCCAGAAACTAGGTGACAATTTAACCAGTCAACAAAGTGCCACGTCGACTATGTGGCCGGTCAGTAGGGTGCAATACGGTGCTCTACGATGAGCTAGTGATCGTATAATCGCCGCAAAACTATATATAGTGACCGTAAAGAGCGTATTGTTACATACATTGACCGCCAAAGGTATTTTTCTCGCTTTCAAATTAAGCCATATTAATCGGAAAGGACGCAGTATGGACTACTACTAGTACTAGTACTCCTTTGATGTGTCCCGTCAACTCGCCGAACGAGGAGAAGCTTGCTTACTACGCCTCTCGCCCAAGCGTGCGGTGGTTCACAGGACGAGGAGAGGGTTTTGACTACAGCGCCCTCTCCCTCTCCCTCTCCCTCTCCCTCGCCCTCGCCCTCGCGGTGGACGTGCAGCAGTTCAATCGGTGTCAGATTGCCAGAAGCATATTATACTGTAGTATCATCATTGTTGGACCTTCTGAAGAGGCGAAGAGCCAAGTGCAAGGTTCACACGAGTACGAACTGTTGAACCTCCCGAAGAGGCAAAGAGCCAAGCGCAAGGTTTTATAGGAGTTGTCGTCCTAGTAGGAGTGTGCTACAACTATAGCGAACGATGCTACTCTATGATGCCGCCACGTCACGTATATCCAAAGCTGTGCCACCTTTTTTTTTCTCAAAGAGCGTGTTGGAGCCCGTGCAACAACCACACAAGTTGCACGTACACATAACACATTTACTAGTAATAAATTCTAAAGGACAAATGCCAGTATGCCACACAAGTTCATCTCCAATTCATGTGATAAATTTGTGCACGACTAGTCTACATATATTCACAGCGCTACCGTTCACAATTACGTACTCCACTTACACGTTATAGATGGACTACATGCATGTCCTCCTCTAAGTTCCAGTCCCAGGTGTTCTTCATGGATGGCACGATCCATAGCGGTGGGAAACGGGAATCATTGTCGCAGCTTTCTAGTCCGGTTCCACACGATGGAGACTCATCCAAGCTGAAGTGGCATAAATCAATGATAGCATGTCCCAGCATGTCGTTCATCCGGCGGTGCGCAATGAAGACACAACCATGCTTCATGAACGGCAGGCCTTCCGTGTCGTGCACGGAAGGTGGCATCCGCTTCACAATGGGGTACCTGTCCCCAATGAAAAGCGAGTACTCTCCAAGAGTGTTCCTCGGCACCCACGTAGCATCACGGGGGTCGAACTCGGCGCCGTTCACCTGGTACACGCGGCATCCCAGATCTGGACACATGATGACGTACATAGTCAAGGTCCATGCATAATAATGTTGTGCTCAAATATGGCGGTCAGTAATACTGTGCAGCAAATAGTACTACTCCGGTATAGAGGAAGTAAAACAACCCGCTTATTATATATAGCCACTCTTGGCTACATGGATGAGATAGTAAGACATGGAAAAACAAAAATGGTGGCAGCTAGTGGGTTCAAGTCTTTAAGGGCCTAGATAGCTATCTGGCGTCCTCCAAGGTAAAAGTACTCCTACTAGTACTACTAAGTATACTACTAGTACAACAATGAAAGAGAAGGCGAGAGGGTTAAAAAATGGAATACCCGGTAGATGGTGACGGTCCGATCGTGGTAGATTGTGTGACCATGTTGCAAATCGGTGGTACCATGGGTAACGCATCGCTAATATAGTTGATCCCAATATGCCAAAGTCAGCTACAAGGTTCCAGGTTAGACCGAATCGCGGATGCAAATGCACATCCAGGATCGGCGATCATTTTGATCGGGGGATGACTGGTCCCTGCAAAATAATGGAGTACCGTTCGGGATGCAAATGATGATTTGTGCATTCCGTTTGTAATCTCTCGTACCGTAGGATGGCAACCAGATGAAACAAGTCCCCTGGCTTGTCACCGCGAAGAAGCGGCCTAGATGGCGCACGGCGTCTTTGAACGTGTAGGGGTACAAATCTGCCGTCGCCAACATGCGCCAGCCTCTGCCACATCTGCATCTTGCATTGATGGCAATCCTTATGTCGAACACCGCCATGAGATAGTAATCGCCGAGCTGCCGCTTTGTCGGCGGGTCCGCAATTGCTATCTTCTTCAATCTCATGTAGGCATCATCATACGTATTCAAGCCCAGCCGGTCCGAAGGCCGATCCCAATGGTGGAGAAGGGGTCTACGGAACGGCCGCACCATCCGTGGATGTTGTGCAAAATGATGGTGGTATCCGCCGGAGGTATGCAAGCCAATCTTCGTTGGCACCGCCCGGAACCTATATATAAGACGGTGGGCAGCGGAGAAATTACGGGATGTAAATGGAATAACTAAGTACTACATGATCAAACTCCATTACTGACCTGCTCATCGGACAAAATCCGACTACCTCTCAACGTCAGCAACTCTAGCGGAGTCAACATGCAACCATGGACAGGGAGCGGTGGACTGTTCAAAGGATTGTCCCATAGAAGAACATTCTCCTCGAGGACGCATGGAAGACCAACAAGCATGGCCTTTTCCCAAGCATGTTTAAGCAGCGTCTTGAAAAAGTTGGTGCAGGAAGCACCGAGTCTTGCGGCGGTGAGGACGTCGGAGCGGCATGTGATTTCTCCCAGAGGATCATCGTCCAAGGTCTCCCAGCCCCGACGAGGAGGAGAACCGCCTGGCGAATCCATGGAAGCAGCGACGAACTACCTTCTCTTCGGGGGGAGGGGAACTGGCGAGGAGGAGATAAGAGCGTAGTAACCGCAGGGCCTCGTCCCTTCCAACTGTAGATCGTTCCTCAGCGAAGGGGTGAGGCTATTATTTGCTACTAGTAATAGAATTATGGAACGTTATGGGATTGCATTATACTGTAAATAATAGCAGTAGTAAGAAATTTTTGGCACTAGGTAGTAGTTTTTGGCGTGGATTAAGAAATTTTGGGTATGTTTTTGCCATTTTTTGTACACGCCAACTAGTGTCAAAAAACGTCGTACATTATGTGATGGAGGAGTACGTGATTGCATCAGAAAGCAGTAAAGATTACTTTTCTCAACTAGTAGTGCGATGTACCATACTTCTAGTCTAGTCTAGTATAGTGCACCAGTTTTGAACTCTTGAATCTCGGGGCCAAGGAGCTACAGGTTGGAAGTGGAGGGTACTATCGTTCTCTAGAACCATCATTGTACTATCAATGCAGGGAAGTACACTGCGTAGTGGCCTAGTGGGTACTCTCGGTGCTATATTCAGCCGCTCCTCTCATGTAGGAGTAGCTGGCCTACTCAGCCGCTCCTCTCACGCACACACTAGCAGCCTGTTTATCAGCGACGGCTACTCCGGGGGCAGAACATTTGATTTATTTGATACAGCGAGACTAGGATTTTCGCTTCCATTTGTGAAGGTGTAATGGATCTCGTCGAACTTTGTTAGTAGTTCCTTCTTTATGAATGAGAGGAAGCAAAGCTTTTGCCTCCGTTTAAAAAAACACATCAAGAGGAATTTCTTTTATAGTAGAGCCGATAATGGAGTGAAGTCCATGCGTGCAATGCCACAAGCTACAGAGTAGTAGTAGAGCACTTTACGTACGTAGCCATATTGCATAGTTCCCACCGCCTGCCAGTGCTTTTCCGGCTCCTCGGGCTTAATTGGGAGGCGCTAGTTTAAATATGCTACTAGCTGATGAGAAAGCTGCAAGCGAGGTGCGGCTAGGGCGAGCACGCGAGCCACGGAATGCTGGGAAGGAAAACCCGTTCACGTGGCTAGGCTGTCCAGTGCACCCAGATTGTGGGGCCGCACGTCCGTTCGACTTCAAAACTCAAACTACCCGTGTAAAATATGGCTCGCAGCAAAGTGTAGTACTCCCTCCATTCCCTTATACAAGGCCACTATCAAAAATACATTTTGCATCAATACAAGGCCACCAACAATAATCGAGGCAAAAATTAATGATGTTTTCTCATACTAGCAACTTTTTAATACTTACATGCATGTAGTCATAATGACACTCAGCCACTTCCTTCTCATTCATTCGCTGCATGCTTGTGGTGTATTAATGATCCCGGTTAACGAAAAGAAAAGTTGACTCGCAAAGAAGTCAATAAATTTTATCTTGGTACCTATAATATGAGTTTGTGGCCTTGTATAAGGGAATGGAGGGAGTAGTACTATTTTTTTTAAAAAGGCCGCCGTGCGTTCGGCCGGGATCGAACCCAAAAAACGAGGTATACACTCCCGCGACCACTAGTAGTACTCGTTGGAGTACAACGCAACCTAGAATTGCCTTTTGTCGCTAGTAGTACGTACATTTCCTTACAAGAAACCCCTAATAATGCAAGAAACTACTACCACTTGCATACGTGGCAGACTTAAGATAAGACTACCTTATCAACCATTGTACATGTTCTTACCAACAAAAATCCTCGAGTGACCTCCTACCTCCGGCCCGTCCACCTAGTCATCCTCGGCCATGGGACGCAGCTAATGCCGCCGGCAGAAGGGGAGGTCAAAACTGCCGGCGGTGCGGAGCCCATGTTGCGGCAGCCCGGATGCCAGCTCCGTCCGGCACTAGCGGCCGCTAGCTAGCCAAGATAGCTCCGTCCAGCTGCTTGTCTGCAAGGTTTGCTAGCTAGATTGGCAAGGCAGCGGCTTTGCTTGCTGGCCAAGGCCAAAGCCAGCCATCTGGCTCGAGCGAAGGCCAGCATGGCGACTTGCTCGCTCGTGAGTCACGCTCGGGCCAGCCTGCCAACCCGTGCGGAGGCCAGCATGGTGTCCGGCCCATCCGGCGGAGCGGCGGCAACTCGCTCATCACCGGCACCACCGGCGAACACGCATCAATACTGTTTGAAGTAATGTTCAGGAAAAATAATGATTTGAGGGGGAATAACAGGATAGAAGGTCAGATGTGGGTCCCTCGTGTCAACGGTCAAACAAAATGTGTTGGTTTAAGCTGCCTCGTCAGCACGGACGTGTGGGCCAACCCTGTCATAAATGGGTTTAAACGAACCTAATCGATAGGAGTACTAGGTAGTAGTTTTTGGCGTGGATTAAGAAATTTTGGGTATGTTTTTGCTATTTTTTGTACAATAGATTCTTCCTAGGGCTGGTTGAAAGTGGTAGTTTTTGTTAAATACTCTACATATTGTAAGTTGGAGTGAAAGTTAAGCTTTGGAAGCCAATAAGCAAGGCTAGTTACATAGTGCATATGTGTACATGATTGAAAGTAAATATCAACCATGAGTGACTAATATCTTGATGGAAAACTCGAAACTAGGGAATACTAGGAAAAAATGCATGGTTGGAAATACTAGCAATGTTCATGTCCGTTGCAACGAATCATAATTATAATAATACGTATTCACAAACTTGGTACAAAACACTCTAATTTGATATACATATGTTTCAATTAGAATATATTCCTTGGGCTACTTTGGTGAGGTCAGGGAGGGATGTGGTTGGTTTTAAGATACTAATTATGGGTTTTCTGCAAATTGGTAGACAAGTGGGATGTTGGTGAGAAAAGGCAACAACTTACCTCACAATCGTTAGATGTAGATCTAATGGTCAAAAACGACGGATGGCACACACACCAGCATCACCAACTTAGTCTTGTGTAGGAGTACTAGCAAGATCCGTGCATTGCACGGAACATCAAGATGCATTTTTTATAAAACACTTGTTGTGATTGACCCTTGCGGGAGTAATCCCATGCGTAAAAACTAATGATATCTCGAGAAATATGAGATAAGGTGAAGATGAGTGGGGTGTGGTTGTGGTTGGTGGTCGGACTGAGCGGAGGCATGGGGATTGACGACGCCGGCATGCCACTGTGCCGCTTTGTTCCAGAGGCTTCCTTTCTTAATTGATCAACAATGAGGTTTGTTGGAGATAGGTATGAATGAGGGAAGGCCTTGTCTGCAAATGTGGAGAGGGGTGCGGGTATCTTTTAGTTTAATTTCCATCCATCAGATATAGATCGGACGGTCTATATTGCAAGATGGCACACGTACCATCATCACCACCTCGGTTTTTTATAAGAGAAGAAATATAAGTATGGAGATACAAACATATTATCGATACTTGCTTCCGTAAACTAGCATCTACATTCTATTCAACGCCTCGGCATGTGGGGCCTTAGCACAGTGACTTCTCGACTGTGTAAAACAAAAAATTTCATGTCGCCGACAAGGAGGGGGTGACGGCGGCGCGCTTTTTGGCTTGCTCTAGTCCTAGTAGTCATACTAGGTGATCTAAGCACGTGTAGATTTATTCTTTTTCATGTCTCGTGTTCGCTGCATCGCCACATTTGTTGATGAATAGACCAAAAGTTATTAATGGGGAAACCCTTGATGATCGTGTTTGAGATATAGAGAGAGAGAGAGAGAGAGAGTGCGTGTGTGATATGTTAGAGACTGAGGCAATGATAACAGATTCTTTGTGTCTATGTGTGTGGAGGATAGAGAGAGACATGTACATGGGGCTTTGTGTTGTGTAACATGGAGACACATATACATAATTAGAGAGTGAGTGTGTGAGATACACATGCGGACATGGGGAGAGATGAGGATCTAGATAAATGGGTGTTTGTGCGTGTTTGTGTGTGTTTGTGCACGCGTTTGTGTGTGAGAGGGAGAGAGTGTACGTGGAGTAGAGAGACCACTGATGATGTAAACCTAGTATAAGGGAAGGGGGAATGGTGTGACATGTGTAGTAGCGGGATAGCACGGGTGTGGGCTGGGGGAGCAGACTATTTGGAAGAGACATCGAGTGTGTGTGTGGGAGAGGGGTGTGAGAGCAAGAGAAAGAGAGAGAGCTAGCAACGGACAGAGAGAGAGAGAGAGAGAGAGAGAGGGGGGGGGGGCGAGAGGGGTCGTTTGTGTCCATAAATGGCGTATAGATAGGGAGACAATGTTGATGTTGTCCGAAATTGGCCTATGAACGGAGACGCAAGGGAAGCGAGTCATCGTGTGTGTGATAGGGACTTCATGAGAGATCTAGAATAGATGGTGTAGAGAACAATGTGCCAAATCGAGAACGATTATACATTAGGGAGCTATGCAAAGAGTCACGACATATATGTATGCAGGGAAGGAGCTGGGGCGGGTCCGCATGTGAGAGAGATAGAAAGAGGAGAGTGGTGCACAAGGAGACAAAGTTTGCTTGTCTGCAGTGGGGGTGGTGTGTGAGGTGAGTGCGCGAGAACCACATAACTAGGGAGATAGACGTTTGGGGCAACATTTTATGTGTATGGGAAATATACACTCTACATAGTGCGTGTGCTTGGGTAAGAGAGATAGCGGGAGACCTAGAGAGTGAGGGAAGAGATGTGTGCATGCCCGAGAGACAAGGTGTTAGAGACCTATGTTGGGGTCCGGAATTTACAAGAGAGAGGGGTGTTAACGTGCTCGTGTGTTGGTGTTTGGGGGAGAGAACGACTTCTCTATGTGTGTGTGTGTGTGTGTGTTTGTGTGTGTGTGTGTGTGTGTGGTGGGGGGGTTGACTTCATATAAAGAGTGAGGTGTCTATATTTGAGGGATTTAGCGTAATTGAGATATTGTGCACTCATGGTTGATCCATTTGTTTCACAGTTTGTACTATGAGATAACGATACTTTTGAACATGCATGATATACCTTGATGTACCCAAATTACAAACCTAAGATTGGAATTTTGCAATTCGACTCCATCATTAGCTTTTGTAATTCATTTAAACGGAGGTACATTTTTTAAGCCGGGATTTCGTGATTTCAAATTCATATATCAAACCTAGAGATATACACATACGGGCATGTTCAAACTTTATAATCATCCACTTTATTCATACACATACACATTTTTGCTTTTGTCATCATATTTAGGATAAACACATTTGGAATTTCATTTGAATTGGACCGTATGATGGTATTTGCTTGTAGTAGCTCAATGATCCATATTTGAATTTAATGTACAATCTAAGTTTCGAGTTGGAGACACTGATTTTCAAAACTTGCACATTTTTTTTTGCATGCAAAACAAACAAATTGTCGGCCATGATATCATAGTCGGTCGTATGAGAGCAGAATACTTATAATTTTAGGCGCAAAAAGCTTTCAAACTTCCCGCTCACATTGAAATATCACGCGCCCGAAAGTTTAGCCCTGCGATATTCCTGTTTTACCCCTACCACATGAACGGAAAAGGGCTGCTTTGGTAACTCCATTGTTTTCCCCTCTTTGCCCCCAACCTTCTTCCCAGAGCCCTCCCTTCCCTCCCCGACTTCTAACCACGCCAAGCCGTCGAATCTAGTCCTCCACCGCAGCGGTGGACCTCACACCCCGCCAGATCTACCTTCCGCACCTTGGAACCCCCAACTGCCAACTCACCACTTCACCGGAGCCACTTCAGCGACTGGTTTGTCCACCGCTCCAGATCTCCTTGACCGCCATCATGGTCCACCGCACCGGATCTGCTTAACGGCGCCCTCCACCACAAAGATAGGCCCTTCATCGACTCCTCTTCCGCCTTCGCTGCCCTTCATACAAGCCCTCGTCCGACGCAACAGATCCGCCTCATCGAAAGCACTATACAACACGCCTTGAAGCCTTCATCCATCAGACCGGACCCGCTCCATGGACGCAATATTCAACTCCACCGGGCCTGCTTTATCGACGCCGCAGCCTCATCAGGTTATTTCGATTTGTACTCCTTCGGTTTTTCTCTTTATCGTGCAACTGTTCACTTACAACAGATGAGCTTTCTTGTATGTCGACAGGCGCCGCAACCGTAGCACCGGAGCAGCTTCAGTGACGGCGACAGCCGGCCCAAACTCAACCGCAACACGAGCACAATCGACGATCCTTAGCTATCAAGTATGACAACGATACCCATACGCCGCCGAGAATCAGGTACTATTATCCAACGGTCGGCGCCTACGTTCACTTTCCTAGCATAAGCACCGCACCTTTGAATTTCTTCAGGGCATCATTCAGTTTTTCATGAGACACGTTATTCTGCTTGCACCTGTAGGGCCATACTTCTGGCAGTGAACATGTTACATGTGTTAAATTACATACCAGTGCACATATAGTTAATATGCTTTAGTTTTGTTCTGATGCCACCTGTTGGTTCCATCACACTGCTTAATGTTCTCTATGCTTAATTACACATCAGCAAACTAGCATGTGGTCCCGCTGCTTTTTGTTCGTTTTACCCTACATTTTATGATGCTAGCTATTACATCACTGCTCCGAGCCTCTGTTCATTACTTGTTTGTGTGTTCTTGATCTTCCCAAGTTGCATGACTAATTTGATGCTTCTATTAATTATGGAGCTGCCAACCCCATCAAGCAAAATATTTGTTCTTTTGGTGCTCGCACCTCGAACAAGCATAAAAATAGAGGGAAGCAGATATATTGTCGTGTATGCACACACCCTTCTTTCATTAGTTTAGATGAACCATTGATGATCAATTTGGACCAGTGCATGCGATTAAAATTAATTTTACCTAAATAGATGGTGTAGAATAAACTACAACAACTAGATTTGCAACTACGCGGGATGTCGATTTATATCTTCAAAGAACATTGCAACAGCAGCTAGGCTTCACAACAACATATGGTAAGCCAGTGTGTTTTAGTACATGTTAAATGTAATGCAAGTGGGCTGCTTTCTTGGCTTGTGCCCTCAACGTGTAATCCTACCGAATTACAAATAGTTCAGTTTTCTGCTTTGCTGTATTGCTTGATTCGAATGCTTGTTTGTTGTTACCTTATACCTGAGTTGGCCAATATGTCAGCAATGCCTGCTGTACTATCGTAAAGAAATGCATGCCTATTTCATTTGAGTCCTTAACTTTTCCTCTCAACTTCATCACAAGACTGTCTTCGTAGTTTATATGAGGCCACACTGTTAAGTCCTTTCTCAGATTATTTCAACTGCTTAGATGCCTTGGCAACTTAAATATAGCGGTTGTACACTCCCTGAGGGAGTCCCGGACTAGGGGGTGTCCAGATAGCCGGACTATCATCATCGGCCGGACTCCAAGACTATGAAGATACAAGATTGAAGACTTCGTTCCGTGTCCGGATGGGACTTTCCTTGGCATGGAAGGCAAGCTTGGCGATACAGATATGTAGATCTCCTACCTTTGTAACCGACTTTGTGTAACCCTAGCCCTCTCCGGTGTCTATATAAACCGGACGGTTGTAGTCCATAGGACGAACAACAATCATACCATAGGCTAGCTTCTAGGGTTTAGCCTCTTTGATCTCGTGGTAGATCCACCCTTGTAACACACATCATCAATATTAATCAAGCAGACGTAGGGTTTTACCTCCATCAAGAGGGCCCGAACCTGGGTAAAACATCGTGTCCCTTGTCTCCTGTTACCATCCGCCTAGACGCACAGTTCGGGACCCCCTACGCGAGATCCGCAGGTTTTGACACCGACATTGGTGCTTTCATTGAGAGTTCCTCTGTGTCGTCACCGATAGGCCCGATGGCTCCTTCGATCATCAACAACGACGCGGTCCACGGTGAGATTTTTCTCCCCGAACAGATCTTCGTGTTTGGCGGCTTTGCACTGCGGGCCAATTCGCAGCCATCCGGAGCGATCAAAGCTACGCCCGCCATCGTGTCAGATTTGGAAGTTTAAACTATATGGCCGATATCCGTGGAGACTTGATCTTCGACGGATTCGAGCCGCGGCCAAGCACGCCGCACTGTCTCGATGGGCATGATCTAGCTCTACAGCCGAACAGTGCCCTGGAGGCCGCACCAGTATCCGCTCCGACCCTTAATCCGGAGCCGGATCCCCCGATCGAGGACGAGTGGTTGGACACCGCCTCGGGGGCTACAATCTCTACGGCGATCGAGCCGAACTCCATCCCTGTCCTTTGCGAAGACCTTGACTCCAGGAAGCCGGACTCCTCTCCGGACTCCGAACCCTCCGCGCTGTTGCCAATCAAATCCGATTGGGCGCCCGTTATGGAGTTCACGGCCGCGGACATCTTTCAGCACTCGCCCTTTGGCGACATCCTGAATTCACTAAAGTCTCTCTCTTTATCCAGAGAGCCCTGGCCGGACTACGGTCAGGAAGGTTGGGATACGGACAACGAAGAAATTAAATGCCCACCCACCACCCACTTTGTAGCCACTGTCGATAGCCTACACGACGTGCTCGATTTCGACTCCGAAGACATCGACGGTATGGATGACGATGTAGGAGACAACAATGAACCAGCACCTATAGGATGCTGGACAACCTCATCCCATGATGTATACATGGTGGATACACCTAAAGGAAATGAAGACGAGGAGCAACGGACGCTACGAAGGATAAATCCTCGAAAAGCAGTCAAAACGGCAACGTAAACGCCGAACAAAGTCCCGCCTCAACAAAGACCCAGCCATAGAGCAGGCGAACCGGTGGACAACGAACAAGCTTATCGAAAGCAATCGTCCTAACAAGACAACTTGGATAAACAATCTGTCCCGGCAAGAAGACAACAGTCCGGACGATCTCACACCGGACAAACTATTGGAGCAAAATGACCTCCAGAAAAGGCTCGTCGCCACTGCGCGTAGCCTGAAAAAGCAGAAGCGGAAGCTCAAAACAGCGGAAGATGCACTCAGGATCAGATGGAGCAAAGTATTCAGCACCGCAGACAAGAATCTGACGACGATACCCGAACAAAGAGCTACCGAAAAGAAAGCTACCGCCTGAATTGACGAGGAGGCCTTAGAGCCCCCACAATTAAAAAGTAAGAAGGCCACCCGGTCGGATGGGCGACCCCACGGCAAAAGAGAGCGGTGAATGGCGCCAAGACACAAGCCAATATGCGATCCGCATAAGGATTCACATCAAGAGGATGGCCCAGTTAGGTCCATCTATGGGCCAAGAAAGCAGGCTCGTCAAAGCACTGCAATACGCCAAAATTCCGACGATCACGGCACACCCAAATATAGGGGCGCCAGACACCCCTATGTTTCACCGATGAGGTGCTTGGATCATGAATTTCAATGATTCAAACCCGTAAACATAGAGGCATCTGACGAACAACAATGCACTGAGTGCGGATCGAGGATTACATCCTCCACATACACATGGCTAGAGGAGACGATCTCCACGCCATAAAATACTTACCCTTAAACTCAAAGGGCCAGCTCGGCATTGGCTTAAAAGCCTCCCGAAAATACCATTGGAAGCCGGGAGAGCTCGAGGATGCATTTCGGGCAAATTTTGGGGGACTTATGTCCGCCCTCCGGATGCGTATTTATCTAAGTCACATAACTCAACAGCCCGGAGATTCAGCCGAGAATCTTGGAACAGGTTCCTTACTAAAAAGAACCAAATAGTTGAATGTCAGGACAATCAAGCCTTAGCAGCTTTCAAACACAACGTCCGAGACGAATGGCTCGCCAGACACCTCGGCCAAGAAAAGCCAAGAACAATGACCGCATTAACAAGCCTCATGACCCGCTTTTGTGCAGGAGAGGATAGCTGGCTGGCTAGATGCAGCACCAGCGACCCGAGTACATCCGAAATCAGGGATGGAAATGAGAAATCACGACGCAGAAAAGATCAGCGCCGGAATAAGGAAAATGGCCCAAATAGTACGGCGTCAACGCCGGATTCAAAAGCTCTCGGCGAACAACAAAACACCGCCCTAAAGGATAACGGTGACGAGCTATCCAACCTAAACAAGATTACGGATAGATCGTGTCAAATACATGGTACCTCCGGAAGCACGCAAACCATACTCACAGAGATTGTTGGGTCTTCAAGCAGTCCGGCCGACTTAACGCCGAACACAAGGGCTCGACACACCAAGTGAAAGGGACGAAACCCAAAAGTACCACAAGCGAGCCTCGGAAAACAAAAAACTTTCCCACAGGAGATCAAAACAGTAAACTCACTTCACGTGATCAAAAGGAAAAACAAAGCGGCGCCCCCTAAAAGGCGCGCCGCACACTGGTTGTCAAAACCAATCACGTTCGACAATCAGGACTATTCCGATAATATCCGGAACGCAGGATGGACTGCCTTGATACTGGATCCTATAATCAACGGATTCCACTTTACACATGTCCTCATGGATGGCGGCAGTGACATAAACCTGATATATCAGGACACAATCCGCAGGATGGGGATAAACCCAACCAAAATTCGCCATAGCAACACCTCCTTTAAAGGAGTACCGCTTGCCCATACGCCCTCTGACGGGCTCCATATCGCTAGAAGTTGTGTTTGGTTCATCCGACAACTTCCGTCGCAAAAGGTTACTCTTCCATGTCGCCCGCTTAAAAGTAGCCATCAAGCACTATTGGGACGAAGCTTTCGCCCGCTTTAACGCAATACCACATTATGCATCTCTAACACTTAAAATGCCCGGTCCACGTGGCATCATCTCGTTAAAAGGAAGTATTAAGTGTTACTCGAGCACGGAAGAAGGGGAGGCTGCATCGACAGCTCCACTAGGCAAAGAACCTGAAATTGGTCATTCAAACCCCGGACACGGCTAGACAAGTCCGGCGCCTACTAGCGGCATACCCCCATACGAGGGGCTACATGCATGTATAACAAGAGACAATAGAGCTCAATTTTATTCTTCGAACCATACTCTGTTCATTTAATATTAAGTACATCTTTCGAACGATCCTTTTTCTTTCAAACTAAGTTCCTCTCTTTTACAGATGAACAACATGCTATACCCGTCCAGGATACGGCACAACGGAGACACAGGCGCAGACGTGCAGTAGGGACCCGTTGCAAGGATTCTTTTCAGATTAAGACCCTGCGTAAACCTTTTTTCACTGTCTCCTTGTTGATATACATCCCCTGGTTCCTTACTATAACCGAGGAGGAGGCTGGTGCTTTGGCATTGGCCGCACCAAAAATTTTGCGCGTACCTGGACAACAGGGGCTTAGGGCATTATTCTGCCCATTTTCATAAAGACCGAATACCTTAGGGAGTATTCGGCGTCTCGAGTTAGGCCTTATATGCATCAGCTCCGAATCATGTCTTTGGTCAAATGTTGGGTTGCCCAGCTCCTGTGTTTTGCTGCCTTACGTTCCGTTTTCACGGCTAACGCGGCACCAGGAGAACTACTGCGATTGTACCACGGTTCGCCGGGCGAAAGCACCTCAAGAGAGAAAGCCGAAAACCGATCATGATATAGCGAGAGACTGGTCAACCACTCGATGACTCACAGGAATGTTTAGAATTCCTCCGCATTAACGAAGGACCGGTTTTCGGTCAGCACATACGCACCCAATTCGGGAGAGTGCGGTGCCCCTGTGGGCTATATAGTAGCCCCACCCTCGAACTCCTATGGCTAAGTGAAAGTGATAAAGCATTATAGTCCGGTTGCACTGGTTTGCTACGCTATCACCTCCTTAACAGGACCAAGACGTTGGATTAAGTGTGAAAAAGCGCTTTTTGCAAACACCCCGCACTATGTGCGTGGGGGCTGAAGCCAAGGACTGCCATCTTTCAGGTTATATACACATATACATAAACGGCCGCACAGGGAGTAGTTTACTACTTGAACGCACAAGTCTAAAAAGCACTTATATTACATTGAAGCATTGTTTTCACAAATCATACATGTCATCTAAACATAATATCCTTCGAGCACTGCGTCTCTATTAAACGAGCGCCCGGCAGGACTTCTTCAAAGTAGTGCTCGGCAGGTACTCGGCCTCTGTCTGAATCCCGGGATGCAACGTCAGTGGCCTTCATCTCTGCCCAGTATGTCTTGACACGGGCAAGAGCCATCCGCGCTCCCTCAATGCACGCCGATCGCTTCATTTCGTCGATACGCGGCACCGCACCAAGAAACTGCTGCACTAAACCAAAATAGCTCTTCGGCTGGGGTCCGTCCGGCCACAAGTGAGTCAAGACATGCTTCATGGCAAATCCGGACAATTGATTCAGCTCGGCCCATTCGGCCAACCGATTGGTCAGCGGCAGAGGACGCTCCGGACTATGGAATTGCGACTAATATAGCTCTTCCCTTCTGTGCCCCTTCTGGCCCCGGAAGTGCTCAACCGCAGCGTCCACAAAGACTCGCCGCCAAGTCTAGATAAGCATCCTCTGAACTCCACAATTTATCCAATCGAGCATACTTTGGATCTGTATATTTCCTCCGCAGTAAACGGTTTTCCAGCCAAGAATTGCCCCGGCCCGACTCAGCTCCTCCTTGGCAGCTCTCAAAGCCGATTGGGCATTCTTGGATTAATGGCGGCCTTCTTTAGGCCCTCTTGTTCCGCCGACGTTCCTTTTTCAAGAACTGCAGCGATCGGTAGTATTCCTTAACTTTTGGCCATATCGGCCATCTCCTCTTCTTCGGCGGTGAGCAGCCCGTTCAGCTTCTAGCTCTTGGCCGCCTTTCACGGCCGACATTACTAATTCTGGCTTGCTCTTTCGCTCGGGCGAAGTTACGCCCAGCTCCTCCGCAGGCGGCACCATCTGCATTAAGCATACAAACAGTAAGACATGGGTGTCAAGCTCCCTTACAAGGTGTCCGCATAGAGGTCGCATACCTTGTGACTCGTCAAACCGTTTATTGTCCAGCGCGATGTCCGCATCCGCCTCGTTAAGTTGCCGCTTTAGTTCGGCAATTTCAGCAGTCCGGCTGGCCTCCGGACGCCCCGCCACCTGTTCAGGAGCGGCGATATGTTATAACTGAGAATTTGATCCTCGGCACATTGTCAATTTCGACAACATACCAAGTCTCAGGGGCTACTATCTATACAGGGCGCATTTTATATGCATAACTGTTAGAAGGTACATCATTTCTGCGTACCTCAAACCCCGTCAGTAAGCTTCTGACGGCTTCATGCAATCCGCTCTCTGCGGATGCAATTCTTTCAATCACCGTACCCATTAGAGCACGGCGATCCTCACGAAATAGCCGCCGGAAAGCAGATCCTTGACCCTCCGACCAGACGCCACTTGGCGCCGGACCTTCCGCCCGTCGGACTTGGGGAAACCTCCGCTGACGACACGTCCGGGTCGTCCGCCTCACATGAGGGTGCGACAGGTGGAGGCGTTGCTTTCCATCATCTCCGGAAGAAGATCCTCAAGACGAGCTCACGAGAAGGGCTGAAGTCCGAACTACAAGGTACAGTTTCGGTTATCCTCATGAATAAATACAAGGATGTTCCTTATTTACAAGACCCCTTCTTTTTACTTACGGCTGGCTGGAGGGATGATCCCCTTGGGGAAATAATGCGGCTGGGTTACTTCCCAGCGCCGGACTCTCTGCCGAAGATTCCTTCCCCCTCTTTGAGGCCTTGGCCTCCGGATCTTCCGAAGCGGTCCTCTTCTCTCCTCGGAAGGTGGGACTCTAATCCCTCCTTCCTTGATATCCTCCTTCGCAAAGGCGGTTGCTTCCCCGCTCCCCCCTTCGCCTTCTTCAAAAGGCGCGGCCTTCAACATCTTGGTCAACATGGGATCCGGCATGGTCTCTGGGAGGGGAGCCGGACACCTTATTAACTTTGCCTTGGCTATCCACTCCTGTTCAAGGAACGGCTCCTTTAAAGGGCATATATATGAAATAAGTGAATGAACAGCTTGTCCGGTTACAGTACTACTTACTTGAGTATCTGGGCGATTGCAGCTTAGTCCTGCGTCCTCGGTCAAGTCCAGAAACTTCTCTTGTGATCCGAAGAACAGTTTATACATCTCCACGGGCGTCGTGCCCATAAAATTTTGGAGAGCTCGTGGTCCCTCCGGATTGAATTCCCATAGGCGGAGAGGGCGACGTTTGCAGGTCAAGGCGCGGATCACCATAACCTGCGCCATCGCAACCAGATTGATCCCTCTTTCCGGAGATCTCGAATGCGGCCCTGCAGCAAGGGAACGCCCTTGGACGGCCCCCGCCGAGCCCTTGTTGACCCATGATGCCAGCACTGTGGTGGACTGGCGAAGGCGGGGAGCGCCGCCCATTTGGTGCCCAGGGAGCGGTGATATAAAACCACTCCGTTACAACCAAGCTCCTCTTGAAAAGAGCCCTCGCCACGGAGCATCAACACATTTTCTTATGACCGCCCCTCCAGACTCCGCTTGCTGCCCCTTGATCATCTTTGGCTCCACCTTGAAGGTCTTGAGCCACAATCCAAAGTGGGGGTGATATGGAGGAAGGCCTCACATACGACAATGAATGACGAGATATGGAGGATGGACTCCGGATTCAAGTCATGGAAATCAAGCCCATAATAAAACATGAGCCCCGCATAAAGGGATCCGTCGGGAAGCCTAAACCCGACGGAAGTGAGACACTGAACACCACGTTCTCGCCGGGCTCGGGAGTGGGAATGACCTGCCTGGAGCGAGCAGCAGCTGCGTAGATCTCACGGTTAGATACTGGCGTCTCGCAGCTTTAGCACATCTTCTTCTGTGACGGAGGAAGACATCCATCGGCCGTGCTGGTCGGAGCCGGACATCGTCGAAGGTCCGAAGCGCCTAAATCTGAAGCTTTGGGTGTTGGAACTCGAAGCACGGGGCGAACTCGATGGAGGGTGTAAAAAGAGGAGGGCCTTGGTCTCATTATAAAGAGGTTGAATACCAAGAGCCCACCCCGTGACCGTTTGGAACCCGCCTTCGATGGAGGGGGCGTGGCAACGGGCGCGGTTGGGTTACCCACGTCCGTATTGATGGGAATCCCGGAATAAGGGGACACGACCTATGCTTTGATAAGACGTGCCAAGGAAACCGCCTCGCTAAACGCGCTAAGGTGAAACGGTAAAAAACGATTCATATAAAGGCCTGGCCGTGGTGTGATGTCACGCATGAATACGTCAACAGATCTGTGCAAAAATTATTCTCTCTACGGTGTTATGTGGAACTTGTTTTGCAGAGCGGACACTATCCTTGTGTTCAAAACCTTCTATGAAGTATTCGGAGGAGGAACCCGCCTCGCAATGTCAAGAAAATCAACACGCGGACTCATCGTCATTGAAGCCTGGTTCGTGGAGCTCTTGAGGAAGTCCCGGACTAGGGGGTGTCCGGATAGCCGGACTATCATCATCGGCCGGACTCCAAGACTATGAAGATACAAGATTGAAGACTTCGTCCCGTGTTCGGATGGGACTTTCCTTGGTGTGGAAGGCAAGCTTGGCGATATGGATATGTAGATCTCCTACCTTTGTAACCGACTTTGTGTGACCCTAGCCCTCTCAGGTGTCTATATAAACCGGACGGCTGTAGTCCATAGGACGAACAACCATCATACCATAGGCTAGCTTCTAGGGTTTAGCCTCTTTGATCTCGTGGTAGATCCACTCTTGTAACACACATCATCAATATTAATCAAGCAGGATGTAGGGTTTTACCTCCATCAAGAGGGCCCGAACCTGGGTAAAACATCGTGTCCCTTGTCTCCTGTTACCATCCGCCTAGATGCACAGTTCGGGACCCCCTACCCGAGATCCGCCGGTTTTGACACCGACACTCCCTTTCAACTTTCATCTTACCATTTTAATTTATTTTCGGCTGATGCTGCTTCGAACCATTTAAATATAGTTTGCCATGCTCGGCAATAATTCTTCCGTCGTTTACCATGTAAGCTTACTGCATGGATCATACGATAACTATCTCTTACTTATGTCCAAATGGAAACCTTTCAGGATGCTGTTCACACTAGGACACAATGTACAACCCCGGAATCTATTTGTGGAAGCAGTGCACCATCCATGTTACCAGATGGTAGCAGTTCAGAGGCAACACCGCCGGAGAGCAGTCTGAGCACAGATATTATAGTGCTTGAGGCTCAACTAGAGGCAGAAAAAGATGGTGTGGCTGCCATGAAGGAGGTAATCTTTATCTTGAGGCTGGAAATTACGGAATTAGCGGCACGCATTATGCAAGCAACCCAAGAATTGGAGGAAGTAAGAATGTTGCATTTGAAGACGGAAGAGGTCCTGCTGTTTCTGCTATCTGAAGCCCAAGGTAATCCCGGTTCTTCTTTAGATACTAGTTGAAATTGTCATTAGATTATTGTACTTGCATGTTGTGTCATGTCTCTGAATGGATTATGTTGCAAGACCCCCTATGTTGTCCGGAATTCCATGTTGTCCATGTGTTGTAATGATCCAAATTTTTTAGGTGATGTAATCCTCAGTACTTGTATGATTGACATAAGGTGAACTGTTTTTCGTGTGAGCATATTGTATTGGATGAAATAACTGTTTGAATCAGAGTGTATCCAACCTACTGAATTCGAAGATCACGACATTTCTAAATCATAATCATATATAAAGGTGGAATAAATCTTTCTTGTGGTTTTGAAGAAATAAATAACAAAACATATAATTATCTGTGGATATTCGTAATCAAATACAAACTGGATTTGAATTTAGTTTGCAAGGTCCCAGGGCAAACGTGAATGCTAATTCTCCCACGTTTTGAACAAAGCGGCTAAACACCCACTATAATTTGTGCGCTGCCCGAAGCAAGTGTTTGCGAGATGGAAATTACTGTCTACCCCTGACACTTGACATCCTTATCGACCGGATTTACACTGTTGTTGATAGGGGTAGACTAGTAACTTCAATCAGACGTGACACAACAGCCTCTGAGCCCATTCAGACACGGTGGGCGCCAAACGTGGGCGGCAAAACACATTTGATTCAAGCTCATCCGAAAGACATGTGTCTCTTCCTCCATTTCCCCATTCATACACGGTGGGCGGCAAAACAAACTCTCCTCGTCCGAAATCGATGTAGGCTAATATTTTAAATAGGGGCAGATGTGTAACTTCCATCAGACGTGACACAACCGCCCTTCCTGTCAGCCCCGTTCATACACCCGTGGGCGCCAACCGTGGGCGGTAAAACACCCTCTCCTCGCCCGAAATAGTTCCGACAAATATTTGCGAGATGCGAGATTACCGTCCTATCCCCAACTGACGCGATGTCTGATATTTTAAACGGGGGATAAGTTCGTAACTTTCCCCCATTTCAGAGAAGCGCGTCCCAAAGTTTGAGATCGCCCCTCCCTCCATTTCCCCATTCATACACCGTCGGCGGCACGACAACCTCCGCACTGCGGCCAGCCTCCTCCGTCCGCCACCCCATCCTCCACCTTGCCGGAGCCGCTACCCCTACCCCGTCGTCCACTGCAAGAGATGGACGTCTCTCATCCACGGCGTTGGACCAGGATCCTTTCATCGCCTCCTCTCGCTTCATCGGCGCTGTCGTCCACCTTGCCGTTGCCGCTCCTACGACCGCCTCGTCCACGGCAACAGGATATATCCCCTGATCCGGCCGTCTGCCGTCTAAAGTCTTCTTCCCCGCCGCCGACAGCCATCGCACCCGCAACACCCTCAACGGACCAGCATAGGCCTACACGGCGTCGCAAGAGAGGTGGTACTCTTCCATATGTGCTTAATTTATTGATCTCACCCGGAAAATAGATCGTAATTTGTTTACTGTACTTTTCTTGTCCGTACCAAATCGTAGTGGCTAGTTGAAAGCAAACATTGGTTGTGAAGTAGCTTTGTCTGGGTTTGCACCTTCAGATCCGCCATGGCACGGGCATTATACTCGTAAAGCTTATGGTTTCCCCTTTATATTCACTACCATCATCGTAGGTGCTTCGTGGTCGTGATAGCACTGCTCCTCAAGACCTCAACCCAAAGCTTACGTGTTCAACACGAATCTGATATGATGCTCATATCACTAAAACAGAGAATGTTTAATTGGTCACCTAATATTCCTATATTCGCTTTGAAAAGCATGTGCGCCACCCATCGTCCAGCTAGTTCCACTTTCCTGATTTTTCTCTTGATGCTTAGGGTTTTCCCCTTTTATCTACTCTACTATGATCTCCGTAGGTGCTTTCTGTCGTACTAGCATTACTCCACCCTTCAAGCTAAACAACAACACACTTAGAATTTGAAAGCTTAGTTGTTCAAATATGATTGTGATATGATACTGATATTAGTTAACCGACACATTTAATTGGTTAGCTAAAGGTCCCACTTGAGTTTCCAAATGCATGTCGCGACATAT
Source organism: Aegilops bicornis (assembly GCA_021605145.1). Classification (NCBI taxonomy): domain Eukaryota; kingdom Viridiplantae; phylum Streptophyta; class Magnoliopsida; order Poales; family Poaceae; genus Aegilops; species Aegilops bicornis. The sequence goes on along the minus strand of CM038675.1, from coordinate 550,305,642 downwards.
AGAGAGACAACATAATTGCATTTCTTTGTCACTTGTTGACCGTACTTTCTTGTCCATACCAAATCTTAGTTTTTATTTCAAAGAAAACATCGGTTGCTAAGTACCCTTTGCGCAGTTTGCAGCTTCATATCTGCCATCCCACTACCACGGTCAACACTGTGCTGATCATGCTTATGTTTTCCCCATTTTATGATGACCACAATCAGCCTACGTGGTTCGTGTCGTAATAGCACTGCTCCACCCATCGAGCTAAACAAGCTTAGTTGTACAAATTCATATCTGATATTATTGCTGATATTAGTAAACCGAGAGATGTTTAATTGGTTAGCTAAATGTTCCTACTTTAGTTTCGAAATGCATGTGAGCCACATATGGAGAGACCGGAAAGAATAGTATTTCTCTGCGCGCTCTGGTTCATCATGGGTGGCCAACCGACATTGTATTGAAACACTTGTAATATCTTCAATTTGCTTGCTCTTCTGCTCTTCTTTAAGATGATATCTTCTCTTGCGGTCGACTGGTCATGTCGAGTTGTTCTCCCTTAGTATATTTTGAATCACAAAGTCGGTCGACTTGTTCTTCTTTACAATATGTTGAAGCTATCATTTGCGTAAGTGTCATCACTTACGAGCTCTCATATTTTGAGTAGTAGGCCACATTATATTAATGCACACAACAAATTATAGCATGCATGGCATCTTTTAAAAGAATTGCGAGATAGCACAAAGGGGTTTACAGGAGGCAAGATTGGATTAGAATCACTACGCATTACAAAGAAAATCTCACTTGTTTTTATGTTTTCATGCATGTCGGATATTGAACATTATCAAAATGAATATGAGAATGGGCGACGAGAGGAATATTGCGGAAAGATCCTTTGGCTAACAAACTTGGCATGGTGGAGGATGGCCTATCTTATTCACCCATCAAGGTGCTTGCTCTAACTTTGCAAAGTTGTATTGGTCACACATATTTTGCATCGACCTCTCGCATTTATTCTACTTTTGTTACACCATCTCGCTTAGTTTAAGCATCATATATGAGTATATGCCATAACTATCCATTTTCTGTACCTATTCCATGTGTCGTCACACTATGTTTTTCCAGTCAAATGTTGTTCTTTCGTGATAGATGTCCAAAAGGAAGAGGGTGAGTGCAGATCCTCAAGGAGTACAAACTAGGTATTTGGAAAAGGTAGTGGTACATTAAATCGGATAGATCGGCAGCCACGTAAAACACAGGCCCAACTGCCACACTTTACCCCTACTCCAAAGTGGCTAAACCCCTATTAGAGGCCGGGAGCCCAGTCAGTAATCTTGTCTATGATATCAATTCAAAATTTGAACTCCTAAATTTCTGCTTGTGCCTTACCTTATCTCTTGTATGAAAACTAATTTCAGGATGAATCTCCTTGCTCAAAGGATCATACGATCTCAAAACAATAATGGGCTCTGCATTGCTCTTGTCAAGACCTCTCTCCCTTTTGCCTTGTAACTGTACTTAATTAATTGCTATTTGATTATGTATCATCGATGCACTTTTGAGCTTCATTATCCTCTGTTTCTTCCAATATTATTTGATCTATATTTACTCTTTGCAAAATGTGGAATAATGGCAACGCTTATAAAGAATTTTCTTTGGGGAATTTATTGAATTATCCTTCCATCAACATGGAGAAGGGCTTTGTCCAGCCCGTGTTAACATGTAATGTAAGTTCATCCTTCTCAAGCCTTCAAACTTTGTTCTAGTATAGATTTGGATGGGCATCATTGCCTCCACTGCTGTTTGCTTTGCTGTTTACATCTGATTGGATGTTTGCAACAACTACCAGTTTCAAATTGTAGTTGCAAAAACATGTTCCTTATGAAGAACAGATCCATTTATTTGCTTATATAATTGTGAAACTTGTTACGTGTCTCCTTATTTCTCTTTCAGAGTCGTATCTCTTACGCCTGTAACTTTAGGGAAGATAGTGAGCCAAACCATCTTGAGGACAGCGAGATGACCCCAAGGTCCTGCCTTGATGAAGACAGTGAGTTGAAGCTACTCACGGTAGGTGTGAGACAACCTATGTGCAGTCGCTGCCTCAATCAGTTCAACTTCTTCAGTCTCAACTTAAAGCGGAAAGGCTTGCTTCAGCTCAGCTCTGACTTGAAGTCAAAGATGCAATGAAGATGTCAAAGGACTGCCGTGCGCACCATCATGCCTTAAATCTAGTGTTGATGCATCTATCGTTGACACAGCTAAGGTATACTCAGCTTCTTCAGATGTTTGGGGGCTGACCGCCGGGCCTAGTGCCTTCTGAAGTGCTCTCAGTTTTGTATATTCTTTTGTCGGCGTGTTTATTTGCACTGGTGGCGAACTTTGATGCCCAGTGGATGTAATATGTGTTGGGGAACGTAGTAATTTCAAAAATTTTCCTACGCACACGCAAGATCATGGTGATGGCATAGCAACGAGAGGGGAGAGTATTGTCCATGTACCCTCGTAGACCGTAAGCGGAAGCGTTATGACAACGCGGTTGATGTAGTCGTACGTCTTCACGATCCGACCGATCCAAGTACCGAACGTCACGGCACCTCCGAGTTCGACACGCTCAGCTCGATGGCGATCCCGGGCTCCGATCCAGACGAGTTCACAAGACGACGGCGCAGGACGATGATGATGCTCTATCGCACAGGGCTTCGCCTAAACTCCGCTGACGATATGACCGAGGTGGAATATGGTGGAAGGGGGCACCACACGGCTAAGGAACGATCCGTAGATCAACTTGTGTCTTCGGGGTGCTCCCCCGCCTCAGATATAAAGGAGGGAGGGAGGTGCGGCCCCCAAGGGGTGCGCTGGAGGAGTCCTACTCCCACCGGAGTAGGACTCCCCCTCTTGCCTCGTTGGAGAAGGAAAGGGGAAGGGAAAGAGGAAGGGGGCGCCCCTTCTCCTTGTCCTATTCGGACTAGGGGGGGCATGACCTGCCCTGGCCGGCCCTCCTCTTCTCCCATATGGCCCACTAAGGCCCATTAACCCCGGGAGGGTTCGGTAACCCCGGTGTTCCGGTAAAATCCCGATTTCACCCGGAACCATTCCGATATCCAAATATAGTATTCCAATATATCAATCTTTATGTCTCGACCATTTCGAGATTCCTCGTCATGTCCGTGATCACATCCGGGACTCCGAACAAACTTCGGTACATCAAAACTTGTAAACTCATAATAAAACTGTCATCGTAACGTTAAGCGTGCGGACCCTACGGGTTCGAGAACTATGTAGACATGACCTAGAACTATTCTTGGTCAATAACCAATAGCGGAACCTGGATGCCCATATTGGTTCCTACATATTCTACGAAGATCTTTATCGGTCAAACCGCATAACGACATACGTTGTTCCCTTTGTCATCGGTATGTTACTTGCCCGAGATTCGATCGTCGGTATCCAATACCTAGTTCAATCTCGTTACCGGCAAGTCTCTTTACTTGTTCCGTAATACATCATCGAGATACCTCTCCGACAATTGGAGTGACAAAACCTAATCTCAAAATACGCCAACCCAACATGTACCTATGGAGACACCTGTAGTAGTCCTTTATAATCACCCGATTACGTTGTGACGCTTTGGTAGCACCAAAGTGTTCCTCCGTAAACGGAGTTGCATAATCTCATAGTTACCGCAACATGTATAAGTCATGAATAAAGCAATAGCAATATACTAAACGATCAAGTGCTAGGCTAACGGAATGGGTCATGTCAATCACATCATTCTCCTAATGATGTGATCCCATTAATCAAATAACAACACATGTCTATGGTTAGGAAACATAACCATCTTTGATTAATGAGCTAGTCAAGTAGAGGCATACTAGTGACTTATATGTTTGTCTATGTATTCACACATGTATCATGTTTCCGGTTAATACAATTCTAGCATGAATAATAAACATTTATCATGATATGAGGAAATAAATAATAACTTTATTATTGCCTCTAGGGCATATTTCCTTGATCTCCCACTTGCACTAGAGTCAATAATCTAGATTACACAAGAATGATTCTAACACCCATGGAGTCTTGGTGCTGATCATGTTTTGCTCATGGGCGAGGCTTAGTCAACGGTCTGCGCAACATTCAGATCCGTATGTATCTTGCAAATCTCTATGTCTCCCACCGGACTTGGTCCCGGATGGAATTGAAGCGTCTCTTGATATGCTTAGTCCTCTTGTGAAATCTGGATTCCTTTGCCAAGGCAATTGCACTGATATTGTCACAGAAGATCTTCATTGGTCCCGATGCACTAGGTATGACACCTAGATCGGAAATGAACTCTTTCATCCAGACTCCTTCATTTGCTGCTTCCGAAGCAGCTATGTACTCCGCTTCACATGTAGATCCCGCCACGACGCTTTGTTTAGAACTGCACCAACTGACAGCTCCACCGTTTAATAAAAACACTTATCCGGTTTGCGATTTAGAATTGTCCGGATCAGTGTCAAAGCTTGCATCGACGTAACCATTTACGACTAGCTCTTTGTCACCTCCATATACGAGAAACATATCCTTAGTCCTTTTCAGGTATTTCAGGATGTTCTTGACCGCTGTCGATGATCCACTCCTGGATTACTTTGGTACCTTCTGCCAAGCTTATTGCTAAGCATACGTCGTGTCCGGTACACAACATTGCATACATGATAGAGCCTATGTCCAAGCATAGGGAACATCTTTAATTTTCTCTCTATCTTCTGCTGTGGTCGGGCATTGAGTCCGACTCAATTTCACACCTTGTAATACAGGTAAAAATCCTTTCTTTGCTCGATCCATTTTGAACTTTTTCAAAACTTTATCAAGGTATGTGCTTTGTGAAAGTCCAATTAAGCGTCTTGATCTATCTCTATAGATCTTGATGCCCAATATGTAAGCAGCTTCACCGAGGTCTTTCATTGAAAAACTTTTGTTTAAGTATCCTTTTATGCTATCCAGAAATTCTATATCATTTCCAATTAATAATATGTCGTCCACATATAATATCAGAAATGCTACAGAGCTCCCACTCACTTTCTTGTAAATCTGAGGCTTCTCCAAAAGTCTCATATAAAACCATATGCTTTGATCACACTATCAAAGCGTTTATTCCAACTCCTAGAAGCTTGCACGGACCATAAATTGATCATTGGAGCTTGCACACTTTGTTATCACCTTTTGGATCAACAAAACCTTCTAGTTGTATCATATACAACTCTTCTTCTAGAAATCCATTCAAGAATGCAGTTTTGACATCCATTTGCCAAATTTCATAATCATAAAATGCAGCAATTGCTAACATGATTGAGACAGACTTTAGCATCGCTACGGGTGAGAAAGTCTCATCGTAGTCAACCCTTGAACTTGTCGAAAACCTTTCGCAACAAGTCGAGCTTTATAGATAGTTACATTACCATCGGCGTCAGTCTTCTTCTTAAAGATCCATTTATTCTCAATGGCTTGCCGATCATCGGGCAAGTCAACCAAAGTCCATACTTTGTTTTCATACATGGATCCCATCTCAGATTTCATGGCTTCCACCATTTTATGAATCTGGGCTCACCATCGCTTCTTCATAGTTTGTAGGTTCACCATGGTCAAGTAACATGACTTCAGAATAGGATTACCGTTACCACTCAGTGCGGATCTTACTCTAGTTGACCTACATAGTTCAGTAGAAACTTGATCTGAAGTTTCATGATCATCATCATTAACTTCCTCACTAATTGGTGTAGGTGTCACAGGAACCGATTTATGTGATGAACCATTTTCCAATAAGGGAGCTGGTACTGTTACCTCATCAAGTTCCACTTTTCTCCCACTCACTTCTTTCGAGAGAAACTCCTTCTCTAGAAAGGATCCATTCTTAGCAACGAATGTCTTGCCTTCGGATCTGTGATAGAAGGTGTACCCAACTGTTTCCTTTGGGTATCCTATGAAGACACAATTTTCCGATTTGGGTTCAAGCTTATCAGGTTGAAGTTTTTTCACATAAGCATCGCAGCCCCAAACTTTCAGAAACGACAACTTTGGTTTCTTGCCAAACCATAGTTCATAAGGAGTCGTCTTAACGGATTTTGATGGTGCCCTATTTAACGTGAATGCGGCCGTCTCTAAAGCATAACCCCAAAACGATAGCTGTAAATCGGTAAGAGACATCACAGACCGCACCATATCTAGTAAGGTACGATTACGACGTTCGGACACACCATTACGCTGTGGTGTTGCAAAACTATTCTGCAATTTTTCAAATGTAGACCAAACTCGTAACTCAAATATTCTCCTCCATGATCAGATCGTAGAAACTTTATTTTCTTGTTACGATGATTTTCAACTTCACTCTGAAATTCTTTGAACTTTTCAAATGTTTCAGATTTATGTTTCATTAAGGAGATATACCCATATCTGCTTAAATCATCTGTGAAGGTGAGAAAATAACGATATCCGCCACGAGCTTCATCGGACCACATACATCTGTATGTATGATTTCCAATAAATCTGTTGCTCTCTCCATAGAACCGGAGAACGGTGTTTTAGTCATCTTGCCTATGAGGCACGGTTCGCAAGTACCAAGTGATTCATAAACAAGTGATTCCAAAAGTCCATCAAGATGGAGTTTCTTCATGCGCTTTACACCGATATGACCTAAGCGGCGGTGCTACAAATAAGTTGCACTATCATTATTAACTTTGCATCTTTTGGCTTCGACATTATGAATATGTGTATTACTACTATCGAGATTTAATAAAAATAGACCACTCTTCAAGGGTGCATGACCATAAAAGATATTACTCATATAAATAGAACAACCATTATTCTCTGATTTAAATGAATAACCGTCTCGCATCAAACAAGATCCAGATATAATGTTCATGCTCAACGCTGGCACCAATAACAATTATTTAGGTCTAAAACTAATCCCGAAGGTAGATGTAGAGGTAGTGTGCCGACCGCGATCACATCGACTTTGGAACCGTTTCCCACGCGCATCGTCACCTCGTCCTTGGCGGTGCTCGCTTATTAGTAGTCCTGTTTTGAGTTGCAAATATTAGCAACAGAACCAGTATCAAATACCGGTGCTACTACGAGCTCTAGTAAGGTACACATCAATAACATGTATATCACATATACCTTTGTTCACCTTGCCATCATTCTTATCCGCCAAATACTTGGGGCAGTTCCGCTTCAAAGGACGGTTTGCTTGCGGTAGAAACACTCGGTTTAGGCTTAGGTCCAGACTTGGGTTTCTTCTCTTGAGCAGCAACTTTCTTGTTGTTCTTTTGAAGTTCCCCTTCTTCTTCCCTTTGCCCTTTTCTTGAAACTAGTGGTCTTGTTGACCATCAACACTTGATGCTCTTTCTTGATTTCTACCTCCGCAGCTTTTAGCATTGCGAAGAGCTCGGAATTGTTTTGGTCATCCCTTGCATATTATAGTTCATCACGAAGCTCTTGTAGCTTGGTGGCAGTGATTGGAGAATTACATCAATGACACTATCATCCGGAAGATTAACTCGGTTGAATCAAGTGATTATTATACCAGACATTTTGAGTATATGCTCACCGATGTAACTATTCTCCTCCATCTTGCAGCTATAGAACTTATTGGAGACTTCATATCTCTCAATCCGGGCATTTGCTTGAAATATTAACTTCAACTCTTGGAACATCTCATATGCTCCATGACGTTCAAAACGTCGTTGAAGACCCGGTTCTAAGCCGTAAAGCATGGCACTTGAACTATAGAGTAGTCATCGACTTTGCTCGCCAGACGTTCACAACCGGCGTTGCTCAGCAGCAGCCTGGCACCCAGCGGTGCTTCCGGGGCGTAATTCTTCTATGCAGCAATGAGGATAATCCTCAAATTACGGACCCAGTCCGTGTAATTGCTACCATCATCTTTCAACTTTGCTTTCTCAAGGAACGCATTAAAATTCAACGGAACAACAAAGACGAGCCATCTATCTACAAACATAGATAATCAAAATACTATCAGGTACTAAGTTCATGATAAATTTAAGTTCAATTAATCATATTACTCAAGAACTCCCACTTAGGCAGACATCTCTCTAGTCATCTAAGTGATCACGTGATCCAAATCAACTAAACCATAACCGATCATCACGTGAGATGGAGTAGTTTTCAATGGTGAACATCACTATGTTGATCATATCTACTATATGATTCACGCTCGACCTTTCGGTCTCCGTGTTCCGAGGCCATATCTCGCATATGCTAGGCTCGTCAAGTTTAACTCGAGTATTCTGCGTGTGCAAAACTGGCTTGCACCCGTTGTAGATGGACGTAGAGCTTATCACACCCGATCATCACGTGGTGTATGCAGGCACGACGAACTTTGGCAACGGTGCATACTGGGGAGAACACGTCTTGATAATTTTAGTGAGAGATCATCTTAAAATGCTACCGTCAATCAAAGCAAGATAAGATGCATAAAGGATAAACATCACATGCAATCAATATAAGTGATATGATATGGCCATCATCATCTTGTGCTTGTGATCTCCATCTACGAAGCACCGTCGTGATCACCATCGCCACCGGCGCCGCCACCTTGATCTCCATCGTAGCATCGTTGTCGCCTCGCCAACTATTGCTTCTCGACTATCGCTACCGCTTAGTGATAAAGTAAAGCAATTACATGGCGTTGCATTTCATACAATAAAGTGACAACCATGTGGCTCCTGCCGATTGCCGATAACTCGGTTACAAAACATGATCATCTCATACAATAAAATATAGCATCACGTCTTGACCATATCACATCACAACATGCCCTGCAAAAACAAGTTAGACGTCCTCTACTTTGTTATTACAAGTTTTACGTGGCTGCTACGGGCTGAGCAAGAACCGTTCTTACCTACGCATCAAAACCACAACGATAGTTTGTCAAGTTGGTGCTGTTTTAACCTTCGCAAGGACCGGGCGTAGCCACACTCGGTTCAACTAAAGTGAGAGAGACAGACACCTGCCGGTCACCTTTAAGCAACGAGTGCTCGCAACAGTGAAACCAGTCTCGCGTAAGCGTACGCGTAATGTCGGTCCGGGCCGCTTCATCTCACAATGCCGCCCGAACAAAGTATGACATCTTTGGTAAGCGGTATGACTTGTATCGCCCACAACTCACTTGTGTTCTACTCGTGCATATAACATCAACGCATAAAACCAGGCTCGGATGCCATCATGGGGGAAACGTAGTAATTTCAAAAAAATTGCTACGCACACGCAAGATCATGGTGATGGCATAGCAACGATAGGGGAGAGTATTGTCCACGTACCCTCGTAGACCATAAGCGGAAGCGTTATGACAACGCGGTTGATATAGTCGTACGTCTTCACGATCCGACCGATCCAAGTACCGAACGTACGGCACCTCCGAGTTCAAAGACACGCTCAGCTCGATGGCGATCCCGGCTCCGATCCAGCAAAGCGTCGGGGATGAGTTCCACAACATGACGGCGTGGTGACGATGATGATGCTCTCATCGCGAGGCTTCGCCTAAACTCCACGACGATATGACCGAGGTGGAATATGGTGGAAGGGGGCACCGCACACGGCTAAGGAGCGATCCATAGATCAACTTGTGTCTTGGGGTGCTCCCTGCCCCGTATATAAAGGAGGGAGGGGAGGTGCGGCCCCCCTGGGGTGCGCTGGAGGAGTCCTACTCCCACCGGAGTAGGACCGCCTCTTGCCTTGTTGGAGAAGGAAAGGGAAAGGGGAAGAGGAAGGGGCGCCGCCTTCTCCTTGTCCTATTCGGACTAGGGGAGGGAAGGCGCGGCCTGCCCTGGCCGGCCCTCCTCTTCTCCCATATGGCCCACTAAGGCCCATTAACCCCCGGGAGGGTTCCGGTAACCCCCCTGTGTTCCGGTAAAATCCTGATTTCACCGGGAACCATTCCGATATCCAAATATAGGCTTCCAATATATCAATCTTTATGTCTCGACCATTTTGAGACTCCTCGTCATGTCCGTGATCACATCTGGGACTCCGAACAAACTTCGGTACATCAAAACTTATAAACTCATAATAAAACTGTCATCGTAACGTTAAGCGTGCGGACCCTACGGGTTCGAGAACTATGTAGACATGACCTAGAACTATTCTTGGTCAATAACCAATAGCGGAACACGGATGCCCATATTGGTTCCTACATATTCTACGAAGATCTTTATCGGTCAAACCGCATAACGACATACGTTGTTCCCTTTGTCATCGGTATGTTACTTGCCGAGATTCGATCGTCGGTATCCAATACCTAGTTCAATCTCGCTACCGCAAGTCTCTTTACTCGTTCCGTAATACATCATCTCGCAACTAACTTATTAGTTGCAATGCTTGCAAGGCTTATGTGATGTGTATTACCGAGAAGGCCCAGAGATACCTCTCCGACAATCGGAGTGACAAAACCTAATCTCGAAATACGCCAACCCAACATGTACCTTTGGAGACACCTGTAGTACTCCTTTATAATCACCCGATTACGTTGTGACGTTTGGTAGCACCAAAGTGTTCCTCCGGTAAACGGGAGTTGCATAATCTCATAGTTACGGAACATGTATAAGTCATGAAGAAAGCAATAGCAATATACTAAGCGATCAAGTGCTAGGCTAACGGAATGGGTCATGTCAATCACATCATTCTCCTAATGATGTGATCCCATTAATCAAATAACAACACATGTCTATGGTTAGGAAACATAACCATCTTTGATTAATGAGCTAGTCAAGTAGAGGCATACTAGTGACTTATATGTTTGTCTATGTATTCACACATGTATCATGTTTCCGGTTAATACAATTCTAGCATGAATAATAAACATTTATCATGATATGAGGAAATAAATAATAACTTTATTATTGCCTCTAGGGCATATTTCCTTCAATATGTGTGATAGCCATGATAGCCTAGCGTAAGTTGCTTGCTTATTTATTTCCTTGTTGTCTTGTTTATTTATTTGCTTGTAGTCATTGCAGTTCTTTTTCCGCGGTTTGCTAGTGGCTGCAATAACATATTTTTTTAAAACTAGGCCACAATAACCATGGGCTAATATTTACTTTAGTGACACCGGGCCTCCTACGGGCCATAGAAACAGTGGGCCTTCTACGGGCCGTAGAAACAGTGGGCCTTTTACGGGCCGTAGAAACAATGGGCCTTCTACGGGCCATAGAAACAATGGGCCTTCTACGGGCCATATCATCAATGGGCCTTATACGGGCAGTATGATCGATTGGCCAAACATGGGCCAATAACAGGCCGCATTATGGCCATAAACGGGCTAGAGTTGGAATCGTCCGTTCATGGGCCGACCATAACGGGCCATCGTTAATAGGCCGTATTTCATGACGCTATGAAAACGGCCCAACGTGTTAACGGACCACAAACGGGCCGACTGTAACCACGGCTGAATTTAGCCCATAAGCAGACAATGACAGTAACGGGCCGTAAGTAAACGAATGCTAGAAATGAGCCCAAGAATAAATGGGCTCTGAGAAGGCCGAAAGATAACATGTATGGAAACGCCCAACGGAATAACGGGCCCTTAATGGGTATAAAGTGATACACTGTTCATTACAGACCGGTTTCACCACGGGCCGTTAATGGGTGTAAAGTAATACACTGTTCATTATGGGCCAGTTTCACCACGGGTCGTCAATAGGCCAAGAGTTACAAAGGGCCTCATATGGGCCGAAAGACGTCATGGGCCATACATGGGCCAGAAGTGAAAACGGGCTGGAATCATATTGGGTGGCCCAGATGACGCTACTGGGTTTTGGATAGGGCGTAACGGGCCTTGGGTTAGCGGGCTGTAAATGGGCTATATGCGAACATGACGTTAACAGGCTTTACATGGGCCGGCCCGCCACCTTTTGAGCAAGTCAAACGGGCCGGCCTTTTTACAGGAATGGGCCTCTGTTGGGCCGTGCCACGTGTTGACGTATCATAGGCGCCTTCTGCCCAATGAGTGGATGACATCTGTCCCAACGGTGAGCCGACACGTGTTTCCTCCAGCCAATGATGATTTTACACGTGGAAAATCCCCATTGGTCGGGGCTGTTAACGGGTTATCGGATCCAAAACCCGACCCGATAGCTTAACGGCGTTCCGTTACGGTGGATGCCACGTATCGGTCACCCTTGACGAAAGCACTTCGCGGACGCGATTTATCGTCATGGAAGTGGACACTTCGTGATGATAATTTTGGTAATGTCATGGAACACTTCTACGACAACACGGTATGACTATCTTGATTCTGTCATAAATTTGTCATGGATGTACATGCATGACAAAAAAACGCGACCTACTGTGACAAACACGTATCATCACGGAAGTGTATTTTTTTGTAGTGATGGTAGTCGCTCTCTCGCATCAATAGGCAAGTATGTTTGTCAAACTCGAGGGTCCACCTGACCCATGTATCTTTGAATGCTCATGTAATAACATTGGACCAAAATGTTATCGATGGAATGTACTACAATGGCGTATGATACATCATAATTCTCCAAGCAAGGAACCATATTGGTATGATCCTTGTTAAGAACCATGCCATGACAAGACATGTTTTGTTTCATTAATATGTACTTATGTACGTAGTACATATAGATGCATAATGATCTATTACATAATTTCATGAGACATTACACAATTTTGCACGTTCAATCACTATGAACAACTTAAAATAGATCCGACTCCTATGAGAGTATAATTGGTATTTTACAGATACTACAATAATTATTCAAACGATGCTAGTAGGTACATAATACACTCACACCACTCTCTCTCTCTCTCTCTCTCACACACACACACACATTGACATCACCATACACACTATAAATCTCCATGGGGCTAATAGGATATCCAATTTATCTCCATCTTCAACATATGCATTCTTCAATCTGGAAGAATTATTATATATACATATTTCCACGTATCATTTCATCCTTTATTGCCTCGAGCAAACCTTTGACATCCTGGAAACAAAATATCAAGTATGATATGCCTTTCCATGCACAAATCATAACATAGCCCATTGAATATAAGGGAAGTGTACAAAAACTATTCATGTGAATAATACAACAAAACACATTGATGTTAGTTCACTTTGCCCTTTGGATTTGCATTCCAACATACACATAAATAAGGTAATGTTAGGGGAAAATGACGGTCAGGAGCCAATAATCTAATTTACTCAGCTTCATAATTGTTTGCATGATGATTAGTAGCAACCATGATTTAGATTGATTCTAGTAACATAGTAACATTTGGAAAACTTTACCTCTTGAGGCCAACCATCAACATTAAAAATGCTCAAACAAAATCCATCAGTTGTGGTGAAGATGTGAGCCTCATGAACATGAAATCCAACCCCATACATCAATGCAGATAACTGCACAATGAGTAATAGTATATAAGACCGAATGACGAATCTTTGAGTATACCTCACTAATGAAAAACGTTCCACTTTCTACCATCTAGTTGTAACATGGAGTATCAATGAGGGCCCAATTTACTTTACCTTCTACCCATCTTGTCATTTATTACACAATCATATATTGATCTGTAACTTAGATTACAAATCAGAATAACTTATAACAAGCATGAGTTGAATTAGAGTAAAAATTAATGGAAACATTTTTTTCAAAAAAATATATAATATAAAATGATATTGCATTACAGTTTAAGTGGCAATATCATGACAAAATACAAGAACAATCAATTTATTAGAGTTAATATAATGGATATATGATTCCTGTCAAGATTTAAGAAAATCTCTACAACTATTCTAGAATATATTTGACATGGCCTGTCGGTCAACTACCACATAGGTTTGACATGGAGGAACATTGTTAAATGAGGTAAATAATAGAGTAAAGCATAATTACCATGAGGTGACCGGTTGGAGGAACATTATCTTTAAAAATCAACAATTTATTACGTGCACACTATGAAAATCATATTGTGAACTTAAAATTCACCACATATCATTTAGTTTCTAATGTTTCAAAAGCAGTAAGGTTGTACAAAATAAAACATACATTCTTTAAATTAATTAATAAATTACCTGGCTAAGAAGCTTGGGTTTGTCGCGGGAAGCAAAAATAATCTCATGGGTAAAGTTTTCATCTTGCATTGTACTTCTACTTGATCTGCATGCACAGAAAGTTCAGATTTCAATTCATTTCTGTAACGAAGCTAGGTGGCTAATAAACCTCAAATCTAGAGTAAAATTACTTTCTACCCCAAAGATCTGATTCTTGTGATGATGAGTACCTTATTTTAGATATTTGTCAACAATATACCCCATTTAGCAAGTTTATTGACATTGTACTCTTTTTAGCAAATTGAGTAGGGAGGAAATACAACCGGGAACAAGTACAAAGCGAATATGGTGCAAACATGGACACATAAGTGAAACTTTGTTGGAACTCGCAAATCAGTTGGATCATACAGAACCAACCAAAAAAAGATGTTCAATTGCGGACCATCATGGACGTTAGGAATCGTGCCGGCGAGAATGTGTGGATAACATGAGTGGGAGGCATGCAGGTGAAGGGAGAAGCATTGGAGTAGTGATGGGAATATATTATTTGACAGGATTCAGTTGGGTCAAAAGTGTATGTATGCTCGGCCGAGGTGGGCTGCACAGACAAAAGATAAACATGAACTTCAGATACGAAAAATCCATTTTCATATGAGTTCCACCGAAAAAGACCATTCCAGTTCTATTTTCATATCTAAGAGAAACTTTCCTTCTCCGCTTTCGTTGGCATAAACTTTTTTTTCTTCATATGTGTTTTTCTTCTTCTCAGAACAGACATGTAATTTACTCGTCATTTTTATCCATACACATATTTATGAAATATGCTATCTAACTGCCAAAAGGGAAACTGTTAATTTTGTCAATATAGCCAAACCGACTAGTTGTTTCGCTCATGAACCTCATTAACAAATCTCGATCTTATCACGGTCGGTGAGATTACTTGTCATGTGATATTCGGGGTGCGGATTTTCCAATACAAAACACCACCAATAGCCGGTGGCGAATCTAGGAAGAAAGTGAAGGGTGGGCTCAAAGTTCACAGTTAGTGAACTAAACACCCTTTTATACAAAAATCCAGATAGGTTTAGCAAGATGCCCATTATCTTCTAGTCCTATTGTCCAATTAAGCTCAACACTTTCCAAATTACTTGTTGGAGCGTTTACTAGAAAATTTTGTGAGTTTTTCAAAAGAAAAACTAAATTTTAGATCTATTAAACAAAATAGTCATTATTTCTCGATCATGTTGTCCAAATAAGCTTTAAATTTGCAAGATTACAACAGAGATCATGCAATATTTATTAGAGAAAATAGAATTTTTATTATAGAAATTTGTGTACTAATGCAATACCAAGAAGAGACCAAATAAAGTAATTTTCTGCAATATGACAAGTGTGAGCTAAGTTAGTTCGTTAGGACGAAGACACCAAGACTTCTATCAGTTCCCATCCTACCAACGCAAATTCAACCACTCCCAAATCATTTTTTTACTATTTCTCTGCACCATTCGCCGTTGTAGGAAGGAAACTAGAGTGTACAGATGGGCTCGGCCGAGAACAATGACAATAGTAGGATTCTTTTTACTTATTTTATGGGTAGGCTTCAGCCGGTTGAAGCACCGCTGTTGGAATCGCCATTGCCGACAACTATTGTTAGGATTGGAGTGGCGGTGGCGGCACCCAATGAATGGCTCAACGTCAAGGAATGCAGGTACGAAGACGGGGCAAAACTGATATCCCCGATCCATATGAATGGTCGCTGCACTTGTACAACTTTGTATCAGTACTGAAATGATATGGTGCCCTTTGTCAGTTAGGAAGTGTATTCCACGTGGCATGACTAGCTAGCCGGCTAACCTTTTCTGTCAGTTTAGGGAACGAGTTAGGTACTCCCTCGGATTTGAGTGTTAAATACATCCGTCAAATTTAAATGCTATATACATCCATTTGAGTTACAAATAATATGAAATCGAAATGAGTAGAGTTTATACCTCAACTCCGGCAGCGGTGGCTGAGCCCCACGCGGATAGCCGCCGCCGTCATCGTCGTAGTGGACCTGAACACGGTGCATGAGGCGGGCGTGGGCGACGAGGCGCTTCTTTGCTTCGGTGTCGGCGAGGAGCCTCTGGTCGAGCAGCACGTCTTCCGGCGACCCCACACAGCGGGTGTGCAAGTAGCTCCGCGGCAGGCGATCAAAGTGATGGCTGAAGGAGGAGAGCGGCTCATGCGATTTGCCCGTCGCCACCAGCCGGTGGTGCATCATCCGCACAGCAGCCGCCACCCCGTCCTCCATTACGGCCAGCAGGCGGCGTCGGCGGCGGCGGCGAAGATATCAACTAATCGCGCGATCTTGGGTATGTACAAGCTCAAGTAAAACGGAAGATCGAGCTCGGTATGTACGTAGTGTCGACCTATAAATCAAGAGGATACCCTCTCCCAGCCACATATATTAACAAATGCATAAACGAGGTCGGGGTACCATGGATCCATCGATCGATGGTAACGATGCGCTTGATAGATTCATTCACTCCCCCGCAAAAACGAAAAAGATTCATTCACCCATTATACTATTTCACTTTCTTTTGAGCGTGACTACTTCACATTTTTTAGACTATACTCGTTAATCGTTATGCAATCCCAGTCGGTGATCGCACAAAGAACACGTGGTGTGTGAGAAAGCATCGAGGTCATCTACACGACTACAGCTCCGGTGCTTAGTCCAAGCGCTAGGGTTTGGTCCCTCATCATTTACGGTCAAATTCTGTCTGATCCCAGGATTCTCGCTTGCGCCGATGTCGTTTCTGCCGTCGGGAGCCTTATACCTCTTTAAAAAAAATACGTGCCTTACCTCCTTTTAAAAATATACGTATGTGATTCCCTCAAAAAAAAAATATATACGTATGTGCGTTCAAATAGGTCCTCGCCATGGCAGAATCCTCACTGCCAACAGACTTTCATACACATATGTCCGTTCAAATCGACCGATTTTCTGATTCAAACGGACGCCTCAAACGGGTCTCAAACATCCAGATTGACTGGCACCTCTCATATCCAGCCCAAATATGGAGTGGATATGGGGGCGCCCGGGCGTGCCCAGGCACGCCCGCGACGTAGGACTGACGAAGAGGTCCCACGCGGACTCGCCTGGAAACGCGGTGGTCTGGCGGAGCCTCCTCCGTCGCCGCGGTGTGAATGCCGCGTGGCGCTGCTCCGGCTCGCCGCCTGAGAGCAAATCCACCTCCTCCATCTCGCGCTCCGGCGCTCTACCCACGCTGCGGCGCTCCGCCATGGTCCCGAGGAAGATCACCTACTACGCAATGCTCACGCCGGAGCGCCGCTACGAGATCCAGCAGGAGATCCATGCGAGACAAGCCACGCACATTGCCCGCATTGGTGTCGAGCTACCTCCGGACTCGCCGGAGCCGGAGGAGGAGGAGGAGGAGGAGGAGGAGGAGGAGGAGGAGGAAGAGGAGGAGGAGGAGTTGGCTCCGATGGAGGTGGAGGAATGGAGGAGGCGGAGCAGCAGCTGTCAGGCTTCAAAATGGAGCAAGCGGAGGCGGAGTTCACCGTCGCCCAGTTCGACGAGATGGTGGAGCAGCAAGCCATCCTGGAGTCCATCCAGAATGAGGCCTATGTGGAGGCCAACCGGGCGTTCCTCCGGCGGGAGCATGCGGCGTCCGACGTGCTCTTCCCCGAACTCGACGCAGAGATTGAGGCAGAGGAGGACGGAGCAGAGCAGCCGGAGAAGCCAGAGTTGCAGCTGCCGCCAATGCTGCCGGAGCCGGGCACGGAGATCGTCGACATCTCCGACGATGAGTAGTTAGGTGATCGACGTAGTACGTAGGTTTATTTTGTTTGCATGTCTTTGTATGTATATAAGAATCTAGTATGAGATGTTTAGATGCAATTACTGAAATTTGAGGCATGCCCGGTCATTGCCCACGGACGCGCCCGGGGCAGTGACCGGGCGTGTCCACGGGGTTTGGAGGGGTCATATTTGACATATCCGGTTGTTGATGCTCTTAGACCCTAAGAGCATCGACAACCGGATATGTCATGGTGGATCCCGGCCCTTTCCGATGAGAGGGTTCCATTTTTCATACTATTTCGAGTTTTGTTAGGGTTTGTGTTTTGCTCAGAGAGGCGAGGCAGCTGCAGCTCTCTGCACATGGAATAAGGTTCTCCCCGCCTTGTTCCCATCCCGTTGGTGTTGCTAGCAGCGCCGGAGGGCGCGTGGAGGTTTGCCTCCGCCGGATCTCGCGGGATTCGGTCGGCGTTTGTCTTGAGTGGATCCATGTGGATCTTGCCTTCGTTCGTCTATATTCGTGTGTCTACAGGTTGGACACTTCTGATCGACGCTTTTCTTCATTGGCGCCAGATGATGTTCTGGTGCGCTGGCCCTGTGCGGCCTTAGCACGATGACTTCCCGACTGTCTATTACAACAAGGTTTGCCCGGCTCTAATGAGGGAGGGGCAAAGACGGCGACACGCCTTCGGCTCACTTCGGTGCTAGTAGTCGTTGCTAGGTGGTCTACGGATTTAAATGTATTTTTTACTTCTGGTGTTCTTTCTACTACCTTGATAGTTGGTGAATAGATCAGAAGTTATTCTCGCAAAAAAATCTAAATAATGCCTACGGCGTTGCTACGAAAATATATGCCAGTAAAACTATAAAAAATTAAATATAAATATGTTGGGGAACGTAGTATTTCAAAAAAATTGCCTACGCACACGCAAGATCCATCTAGGTGATGCATAGCAACGAGCGGGGAGAGTGTGTCCACGTACCCTCGTAGACCGAAAGCAGAAGCGTTTAGTAACGCGGTTGATGTAGTCGAACGTCTTCGCGATCCAACCGATCCAAGTACCGAACGCATGGCACCTTCGCGATCTACACATGTTCAGCTCGGTGAAGTCCCTTGTACTCTTGATCCAGCTGAGGCCGAGGGGGAGTTTCGTCAGCACGACGGCGTGATGACGGTGATGATGAAGTTACCGACACAGGGCTTCGCCTAAGCACTACAACGATATGACCGAGGTGGAAATCTGTGAAGGGGGGCACCGCACACGGCTAAGATAACTGTCAACTTGTGTGTCTATGGGGTGACCCCCTCCCCCGTATATAAAGGAGTGGAGGAGGGGAGGGCCGGCCCTCATAGGGCGCACCCAAGGGGGGAGTCCTACTTCCAGTAGGAGTAGGTTTCCCCTTTCCCTAGTTGGAGTAGGAGAAGAAGGAAGAGGGAGAAGGAGAGAAGGAAAGGGGGGGCCGGCCCCCCACCCCAATTCAGATTGGGCTTGGGGGGGGGGGGGGGCCACCACTTGGCCGCCACCACCACACTCCCACTAAGGCCCATTGAAAGGATCGATAAAGTTTACAAGAGGGGGGGCGGGTGAATAGGCAACTAACAATTTTTAGCTTTTCTTTACCAAATTAAACTTTTCATCAAAGTAAGTTGTCTAGATATGCAACTAGGTGGACAACCTATATGATGCAACAATCACAAGCACACAAGCACGTAATGAATGTAACACAAATAAGCTTGCACAAGTAAAGGGATGAGATAACCAAGAGTGGAGTCGGTGGAGACGAGGATGTGTTACCGAAGTTCCTTCCTTTTGAGGGAAATGCGTCTCCGTTAGAGCGGTGTGGAGGCACAATGCTCCCCAAGAAGCCACTAGGGCCATCAGATTCTCCTCACGCCCTCACACAATGCGAGATGCCGTGATTCCACTATTGGTGCCCTTGAAGGCGGCGATCAACCTTTACAAACAAGGTTGGGGCAATCTCCACAACTTAATTGGAGGCTCCTAACGACACCACGAAGCTTCACCACAATGGAATATGGCTCCACGGTGACCTCAACCGTCTAGGGTGCTCAAACACCCAAGAGTAACAAGATCCGCAAGGGATTAGTGGGGGAATCAAATTTCTCTTGGTGGAAGTGTAGATCGGGGCCTTCTCAACCACTCCCGAGCAAATCAACAAGTTTGATTGGCTAGGGAGTGAGATCGGGCGAAAATTGAGCTTAGGAGCAGTAATGGAGGTTAGGGTTGGAAGAGGTAGTCAACTAAAGGTAGGAGACGACCCTTTTATAGTGGTGGACGAAATCCAACCGTTATCCACTTAACCAGCCCGCGACACGCGGTACTACTGCTCCATGGGCGCGGTACTACCGCAAGGCCACCTTGATACTACCGTGAGCCACCATGGTACTACCGCGGCAGCGGGGGGCTACAACGAGCCTCACAGGGGCAAGTACTACTGCGGCGGCAGTACTACTCATGAAGCGCTGGTACCGCTCCTCCTTGCGGTACTACCGCAAGTGAAAAGCCTAGCTTTGGGAAGGGCGCGGATGAATAAAAATACATTCGTGCCTACTTCCATTTGGAAAACAAACGGTGCAAAAACCCGACGCGGTACTGCTGCTTTGGAGAGCGGTACTACCGCGTGGCTCTGATCAAATCACAAGACGGTACTATCATGGCCAGCGCGGTATTATCATGCGGAGGTGCGGATGTAAAAAATTACATCCGCCCCTACTACCGCAACGCAGCGGTACTTGGCATGGGGGCCACAGTAGTACGGCTCCTGAGGAGCGGTACTACCATGGGCTCCCGCGGTACTAGCGCGTCTGAGCCACGGTACTACCGCAGGTGCCTGCGGTACTACCGCTCCAAGGAGCAGTACTACTGCAAGCACAACAACAGCAGCCAAGGCAATCACAACGAGGATAAACGGGGGATGCTCCATAGTGCAAGGGAAAGGTGGAGACAAGGAAGGGAACGTTTACGTGATGATTCCATCCAAACCTTTTCGACGCGGACCACCTCTTAATAGTACGGCTTTCCTACGACTCAAATCCACCAAAAAGAAACGTAGAGAAACGCCATCTTCAATAGTCTTTGAGGGGCACCAAACCGTCTTGTACCTATTGAAGAATTGTCTGAGAAACTCAAAGGCACACGATTAGTCCGCAAAAGCATTGTCATCAATCACCAAAACACCTAAGGCATAAATATGCACTTACAATCTCCCCCTTTTTGGTGGATTGATGACAATACGGGACTTGCACAAAAGGGAAATAAACTATAGCAAAGGCAAACCCCTCCTCTCTAAAATATAGACGGGCTCCCCCTAGATGTTTGTAAAATAGATGAATGCTTTGGACTGCATAGCACACAACTAGGATCAACACTCCCCCTATATTTTAGAGACAAGTCATAACTAGCAATGATAAGGCTAAACAACTACTAATGAGCATAAAACATAGGTAGCATAATATAACATAAGCTTGCTAAGATAGGATAAAGTGCATATGTCTTACACCATATGAAGGATAAGTCTCAAACCAAACCAAAGCAACGAAATTATGTTCAAACGAGACAGCAAACACACCAAACACGACGACACACGAGCAAATCCCTACACTCTCTCCCCCTTTGGCATCGAGACGCCAAAAAGGCAGAGAGGACACCTACACACTCGGGGTGGCTCAAGCGGAGAAATCATCCAAGCGCTCCTCCTAAGACTCGGTGGCAGGGATGTCCTCCTCGAAGTCCTCGTCAGAATCAGTCCACTTGAAGCCCTGCTTCGCCATCCACTCGGCCTCTGGAGTGATGTTCCTCTCTGACCCGCTGGAATGAGCCTCACCGAAGACCTTCAGGATGTGCAAGTCACGGCGGCGAGCCTCCTTGGAGGCAACGTGAGTCCTATACTGCCCCTTAGCTTGCATGCAGAAGAGAGTCTTCATCTCGTCCTTCGGCTTCTTGGCCCACGAGGGCATAGAGGAACTCTGGGAAGACCTAGCAGCACGGTCCTCAACAACATACTCAGCTCCAGTCTCCTCCTCACCAACATGCCTCCTAGCAGCAGACGCCTCAAAGACGAGTGGTAGTGTTGGCCCGGTTGGGCTTGACACGAAGACAGATGGGATCATGCCTAATCCAACTGGTGCAAGGAACTCATCTCCAGGTACAGCTTCTCCCAAGTCTTGGAGATCGTGAGAAGCAGGTATGGCCCGTAGATAGGCACCTTGCGGTTGAACAACGCAAACCGAAGCTCATGCCACATGATGTGTAAGACATCAAGAGGCTGAGTCTGAGACACCCGGGCCTCCTCGCACATGAGCATCATATCCACCATAAATGCATGAACCTTATCCTTGTCGCCAATGCGTGGGAACAGAGAGTTGCGGAAGATGCGATACATGATATCCAGAAAGGAGTTCAGCACCCAAGCTGACTTGCCATTGGCGAGCACCTTCTCAACAAAGTACTGCTGGAGCTTGTCCTTGTTAGCAGACTCGGAATTGGCATGGGGACGAACACCAATAGGAGTGTTGAGTCCGTCATCTGGAACATGCAACAGGTCCATGAACTCCTTCCTGGTAGCGGTCATCTGACGGCCGTTGGTCATCCACGTCATCCGCCGCTCCTCCCCAGGATGAAAGTACACAGAGGCAAAGAACTGACAAACAAGCTCATGGTCAAAGTCCAGATGGAAGGAGATCACATGCTCAATGCCAAACTGCTCCACCAAGTCCAGAGCCTCTCCAAAGTACTCACGATACTGTTCCTTCCTCATGTGATGCATGTCAATCCACTTGACCTCCACGTAGGTATTCTGCTTGTTCTTGATGACATCCAGATAAAAGAGAGTCTGCTGCTTGGTCCAGAACAACTCACAGCCTTTGAGGATAGCACGAGGATTCACATACGGGTTCATCTGCCTGAGACGGACATACTCAGCGGAGGGTATCTCGTCCATGCTCTTAGCGGGTTCCTTGTTCTTGTTAGCGGTGGTCTTGACATTGCGCTTGGGGGCATTGGGGCCCTCTGCGGCTTCACCTTGATTGCACAAACGCTTGGATCCAGTGTCACGACTGTAATTGGAGCGGCGAGAGCCACCACCTGAGACACAAAGCGCAAAACACACACGAAAACCTAGAAGGATCAAGAAAAGACCTCGGCAAAGAAAAGGAACCAATTAGGAAACATACATGCTAAATGCCATGAGAAAATTTTCATCCACGGAAGTACTGCCAAGTGCTGCGGTAGTAAAAATCTAGTACCGCTCTAAGTCGCAGTAGTACCGTGCAAAGTCACGGTAGTAGCGGATCTGGGAGCGGTAGTAGTTTTTTAGTGCCGCAGCTAGCGCGGTAGTACCGCACCTGACGGGCGGTAGTACCGCTCGAGCGGTAGTACCGCACATGAGGCGCGGTACTACCGCACCGCGTCAGATCCGAACCTAGTTCAAATCTGAGAAAAACCGCGAAACCTCGGCGGTACTTCGGTTGATCAAATCTATCACAGGACAACATATCAAGTATAAATCCTATGCAACCCAACTCTCATACATCCTACTCTTGCACAGATTTGGCCTAAAATCTCAAGAACAACATGCATCTCCCCAAGATCCTAGAAGCGAGAAAACAACCAAGAGAGAGAGAGGGATTTGGGGAAAAACCTTGTTCCATGGCAAGAGGAAGTGGTGGGGAACGATCCCACCGGTCGGAATCCGAGGAGAGTGGCCGGAGACGGAGATCCGGCGAGGACCTCCGGCGCCGTTCGTGAGTGAGAGAGAGAGACGTGGGGAGAGAGATAAGTGAATGGGTATGGGGAGTTGGAACTCCCCTGCCCGAATCATAACCCCCACGCCCACTCGCGGCGCGGTAGTACCATGGTTCATCGCGGTAGTACCGCTCGGCGGAAGTACCGCGCACGAGCGGTAGTACCTGAAAGATCGAGGATGTCGCCTAGAGGGGGGGGGGTGAATAGGCGCTTTAAAATAATTACGGTTTAGGCTTGAACAAATGCGGAATAAACCTAACGGTTAATTTGACAAGCACAAAACCTACAAACTAGGCTCACCTATGTGCACCAACAACTTATGCTAAGCAAGATAAGCAACTATGTGATAGCAAGATATATGACAAAGAACAATATGGCTATCACAAAGTAAGTGCATAAGTAAAGGGGCTTGGGTAAGAGATAACCGAGACACGCGGAGACGACGATGTATCCCGAAGTTCACACCCTTGCGGATGCTAATCTCCGTTTGGAGCGGTGTGGAGGCACAATGCTCCCCAAGAAGCCACTAGGGCCACCGTAATCTCCTCACACCCTCGCACAATGCAATATGCCGTGAATCCACTAAGGGACCCTTGAGGGCGATCACCGAACCCGTACAAATGGCAACCCTTGGGGGCGGTCACCGAACCCATACACTTTGGCAACCCTTGGGGGCGGTCACCGGTACCCGTCAAATTGCTCGGGGCGATCTGCACAACCTAATTGGAGACCCCGACGCTTGCAGGAGCTTTGCACCACAATGATTGAGCTCGAACACCACCAACCGACTAGGGCGCCCAAGCACCCAAGAGGAACAAGCTCAAGGGCACCAAGCACCCAAGAGTAATAAGCTTCACAACTTGTAACTTCTACGTATCACCGTGGAGAACTCAAACCGATGCACAAAAATGCAATGGCAAGGGCACACAGAGTGCCCAAGTCCTTCTCTCTCAAATCCCACCAAAGCAACTAATGCTAAGCAGGAAAATGAGAGGAAGAACAAGAAGGAGAACACCAAGAACTCCAAGAACTAGATCCAAGGGGTTCCCCTCACATAGAGGAGAAAGTGATTGGTGGAAATGTGGATCTAGATCTCCTCTCTTTTCCCTCAAAACTAGCAAGAATCCATGGAGGGATTGAGAGTAGCAAGCTCAAGGAAGGTCAACAATGGGGGCAAAAACGAGCTCAAGTGATAGGGAACCATTGGGGAAGAAGACCCCCTTAAATAGGTCCCCACGAATCTGCCCGTTATGTGCAGAATAACATAGGAGCGGTACAACCGCTATGAGCACCCCAGTACAACCGGTAACAGTAATAAGCGGTACAACCGCCCACAACCGCCCAACAACCGCACCACAACAGAAACTAGTCCGGTGGTGGAGCGGTACATGGCCGTACAACCTCCGGACCAATTGAGGCGGTACAACCGCTCAAACACCGGTTGTACCGGCCAACCGGTACAACCTCTCTATGGGGCGGTACAACCTCTCAATGTAAAACAGCAATATCAAAACAGCCACAACTTTCGTGACACGAGCTCCGAATTCGATGAAACCAAGTTTGTTGGAAAGCTAGGGACAAGGGCTAACACAATCTTGAGAGAAATACCAATAATAAGCAAATGAGAAAAGGCCCAAAAGAAAAATGGTGAGAACCCTTCCTTGGATAAGACCGATAAAACCTCCAACACCGAAAACATCATAGAAGACGCATGCGAACTCCGTTTTCGATGAACTCGAGCTTGTCATAAAAATGACCATAAGCTCCAAATATCACAAGGAGAAGAACCAAACAAGAACCAAAAAGATGATGCAAGGATGCAATGGTTTGAGCTTTCTACTAACGATACGATCAAGCTACCAACTTGAGAGCCCCCCTTGATAGTACGGCAAACGATCCTATAACCCGGTCTCCCAACTACCACCACGAGACCGGTAAAATAGAAAACCTATCAAGGGCAAATCTTTGCCTTGCACATGATCCACTTGAGCTAGATGATGACGATCTTGTCCTCCTCAAGATGGACCACCTTTCTTGATTGCGATGGGTCGATGGAGATTAGATGATTGCTCCCCCATACTCCACTATGGGTGAGCCACTCTTCGGCACATCTTCACAAGTCCATTGACACCATAATGGATGGAAAGCTTCAAGCACTTGATCTCTTCGTGATGCTCCACTTGAACTTGCACGCGGCAATCTTGATGACGATCACTACTTGATGTCATCCTTTCCATGGGTTGTATGATATCTTCCTCTTGACGCAAGCCCATGGACACGTACCTAACCCCACATAGACTCTCACATAGACAATGGGTTAGTAGACAAAGTGCAATGGACAATGCTTACCATACCATGGGAACACTTGGTCCCTCTCGGTACAACTTGTGCGCTTTGTGTGTTGATCAACTTGAATCACTCTCTGTACTTAGGCTAGATCAACCTTGAATCTTTCCAACTCTCTTCATTTGGATGATGTCTTGAAGGTAAACATGAATGATCACATAATCTTCTTCTTCAAGACATGCTTGCAATAAGCTCAACACTCACATGACCAATCTTTGGATAATTCCTTAATAGCACCTTGGTCAACTCATAAACTCCTTGAAACCAACACATGGACTTCAAGAAAAGCCTATGGACAAAACCTTCAAATATAACTCAAGGCAACCATTAGTCCATAGAGATTGTCATCAATTACCAAAACCAAACATGGGGGCATTGCATGTTCTTTCAATCTCCCCCATTTTGGTAATTGATGACAATCACTTTCAAGAGAGTTTATATAAGGAATTATGCATCACCATGCAATACAACAACCAATAGTCCATGCGTATGAGATGCAAATCAAGAGAGTTTATATAAGGAATTATGCATCACCATGCAATACAACAACCAATAGTGCATGCGTATGAGATGCAAATGCTTAGGAACAAAACCAAAGCAAGGAGAAAACTCTGAAGACTTCTCCACAAAACTCTCGAAACTTCTCCCCCATTGGCATCGATTGCCAAAATGGGCGAAAAGCTAAGAAGACCAACTATATTGAGGCACCAAGATTGCAAAAGAGTGATATGCCACAAAGACATAACAAAGAGAGAAAACAAGCAATCAATCAATCAAAAGATACCAATTGAAGCAAGATATCAAAATATACCAATTGAACCAACTAGACCAATGAACCTACGTGCCACATGAATAAAGATATTATGATAAGCGCAAAGGAGTGTTCTAAACAAACTAGAGAAGCTCCCCATGATTTGTGCACACATAAGAATTTTTGTATTTGAATACAAAGTGCACAAAATAGGATCATAGCTCCCCCAAAATCAATAGAAACTCACATCCAGTGCAAGTGAGCATATAGGAAACAAAGCCTAGCGCTTGCAACAAGCACATGGTTGAGCAACATGTAAAAGAGGCAACTTAAGAATAGGCTCAACCAAAATGATGTGTGTGAGTCATGGCAAAGCACTTGAGAAGACTAAGATTAGGATGAGCATTAAGCATCAACATAGTCTTGAAAGAATGAGGCACATGGTGCAAGGCCTATCATTCCCACACACAACTGGCAAATGGGTTCACAAGCTTACTAATAAGCAAAAGAGAACCTATGCTTGTGACAACCCGTGGTGAAGATAGATGATGAGAGGCTCATCAAGACGAGGGGTACCAATTAAGATGGCAAACGCCTCGTAAAGATAAGCAAGAGGAAAATAATCTTCACCACACAAGAGTGCATCAAGATGCAATGATAGAGGACATGCACTCAAGGCAAAAGCTTTCACGGAGCCACCAAAGAAATAACATAAGAAAGACAAGGTGGACGTGAAAGAAAGGATATCAACTAGAGATGTAATTTCTCTCAAGTGTATAAGGTTCTAGGTAGACAAAATCATGATGATATATATCTACAAAGAGGGATGTACACCAAATAGTTACAACATGAAGGAACAGGATATCCACAAGGAAGTCATAAATATACCAATAAGATATTTGCTTGAAAGCATAGCACTTGGCTAGATAAGGTCTTATTGTATATAAATGAATTCCTACCGCATGAACATCAAAGACATCACAACTAGCAACATGAGATCATCGTTGAGATGCTTTGAGAAAGGAAACAAGTATCACAAGAAAGAATGAAATACGTGCCATGATACAACCTACACAAGGTTGATGCAAGTAATGTGTGCATGTAGTAGATGATGATACTTATTACCGAGATACCATTGGAAGGATGTAGTAGATACCAATTGAAGGTAGATAGTAGTTCATTGATCATCCTAGCTTAACTCCAATATGCACATGGTGACAACACCTTCCTTGTGAGTGAGCCGAGCACCCAATGCATCTCCAAATGTTCCTATAAGAACAACACAAACTAAACGGTACCCAAACTCATCGGGACCAAATAGTTAGAAACACCAATACATAGGACAAACTCCACAAAAATATGTGCATATAGATATGAAAATTAATATCATGCACAAACTAGGTGGAGTTTCTCCCATATATTGAGTCAAAGAAAGAAAGCATGCCAAATGAAATACATGAAGAAAACATGCATGCTCAAGACTTCAAAACCCGAAACCAAAAGGCAAAGAAATGCCAAGTGAAAAGGATACCAAATGAATAAAACATCACTTGGAGGATATCCATAAAAGATACATCAAGGAATGAGATATCCATTGATACACTCAAAATAAAAGATATCAAACTCCCCAAAGAGAGGATGGTTCCAAACAAACCAAGATCTCTACAAGGTTTCATGATAGCACAAAGTACCAAAACGAAAACGGCTTGCCTTCCACCAACACACACTTGATAAGGATCGTAAGAAGAGTGTCTATAGAGAATAGGATAGCTCCCCCAAGACTAGTGCATTATAGAGAATTTGCATTTGAATACAAAATGCACAAGGTGGGATCACCACTTTCACTATATCTAGAAAACACTAGACAAGGACGAGAAATAAACAAGATCCACAAGTGGTAGGGAAGACACCGGGGGTTGACACAAACCTTGGCAAGAGAAAAGGCAAAATAAAAACAAAAGCCAATGTAAAGATGATCAATAAATTCTACCACAAAAGTGAGTACCAATTGTCAAAAGACAAGAAGTAAATGGAAATAATTCCCAGTGGTAGATAGCAAGGAAATCCGACATCATCTTCACACCAAACACAAGAAAATTGCAACTTGTAGAGCTATCATGCCACCTAGGAACAAGATAATTTACAATATCAATTCTAGGTGACAATATCTCAAATGTACACATTTTCTAGGCTAGTAATACACACATAGCATATTACTCCCCCATAATGTGATACCAATTAAAGATAGACAAGTGGCAATTAAAAGGATCCAACAAGAGATAATTAATGGAACATTTAGAATTTGAATTTCTCATGAGAGATATACCACCTAGAGACTAGATAATCTTGAAATATCAATACTAGATGGTATTACTCATGTACACACATTTATAGGATTGTGAGGTGCACAAAGCACATCACTCCCCCATAATGTGATATTCCATTAATATCTCACAAGAGCCAACTAAGAAATAAACAAGATGAAAAAAGGCTCAACACACAACACACATGTACATGATGTGCAAACCAACATGCACATACTTGATTTCTCAAGATAAGCAATTTGGAAGCACAACATATACAAGCACATGCAAGATACAAAACCATAACATGCTAAGGGACAAGTAAATTTTAATGTAAGCAATTTAAGCATGAGTTACCGCAAGGAGGAACATTGGATATATGATAGAAAGATAATCCGAATGACTTGGCTTGACACAATATGAATGATGAGGACCCCTTAAATCTTCATAATGTAGCCAAGTCTCCAATGACCTCCAACAACACCTATTAATCAAGTTTGAGCTAGTTGGTCCCCAACCAAGTTGGGTCCTAAGAGGTTAGTCACAATAGGCTTGGCCACCCAAATGGTTCTTTTCTTGACACCACTTTGAGTACCAACAAACTTGGCAAACACATTGCCAACCTTATCCTTCCCAAGAGAATAGACATCATCAATAATAATTGGGTTGGATAAGTTACCACTAGTGCATGAAGAAGCGACGTGGCCTTTCTCACGACATAAGTAGCAGCGTCTACTCTTCACTTTCTTCTCAATTGATTTCTCAACAAGAGAAGCATTAACTTGAATCTTCTTGGGAAGTGGCCTCTCTTCAACTTGAGGTTAAGCATGAGATTGAACTTGTGCCCTCTTCCCTTGTTGCTTGACACTAATGGCCTTCTTCTTCAATGGGCAAGATCTAACATGATGCCCTTCTACTTTGCACTTGAAGCAAACAATCTTGGCCGGTTTCTTGACTTGTTCTTGGCCCTTCTTTTGTTCATCTTGGACTTCTTCTTCTTATTGGAGTTGAATCCAAGTCCACCTTTGTCATTGGGGATTTTTGCACACTCAAGATATTGTTGAGTGTGGATTTCCTTCATGACACTTTTCCAAGTCTTTCTTCAAAGAAGTGACTTGGGCCTTGAGCTCTTTGATTTCCTCTACACGGTTAGTCTCAACACAAGTACTAGAGGAAGTATAAGCTTCATCGTTAGAGCAACAAGGCAAGGAAAGCAATTCATCACAAGATGTACCAACATTGTGAGTAGATGAATTACAAGGACTAGCACATGGCAATATACTATTTTGACTAGAAGTAGTGCTAGTACCCACATGAGGCTCACTAGATGTTACCTTAGCAATCATGGCCTCATGAGCTATCTTTAGCACACTATGGGATACTAGAAGATCATCATGAGAGCTTGAGAGCTTTTCATGACTTTCTTCCAATTTCCAATAATTGCTAGATAGCACCTCAAGTTGAGCCCGTAGCTCAACATTCTCCTTCAAAATGGATGCTTCACAAGTAATAGAATTAGTAGAACAAGCATCATCATTAACAACAAGAGGAGAAGGCAACTTGGCAAACTCTTTTAAATAAGAAGCTTCAAGTTGGGCATGAGACTCGGTGAGTTTGATGAGCTCACCCTTGATGACCCTTGAGCCATTTTCGAGGTGCTCAAAATCCTCAAGGAGTCTAGCATGAGAAACTTCAAGCTTAGCATTTTTAGTTTTGAAATCGTTGGCCACATCAAGAGCTCTATCATGAGATTCCCTCACTCTAGATAATTCTAGAGCAAAAGTCTCCTCAAGAGATTCGGAGGTGGTTTGTTCATGTTCAAGAGCTTGAGATAGCTCGCGATCTCATTTATGTAATCACGCTCATGAGCTTCCATTTTCTCAATGGTGGCCTCATGCTCCTCTAGATGAGATTCCAACTCCTCAATGTATTTCTTGCCATCAATGGCAATGGACATTATTTCCATGAAGTTGAACGAGCAATTTTATTTTTATGAAGAGCTTTAAAAATCATTTCCCTTAGTTTTTAAGGAGGCAACATTATCAGTCTCTTCATCATTATCCTCATCATCATTAGTATCAACATCATCATCAAGAGACATATTGGGGTACAAAGTAGGAGATACCTTTGACGCCTTAGCCATAAGGCAAAAAGCAATAGATGATGGTGTAGGATCCCTTGAGGCACCATTAAACACCACATCTTGTTCCATGGAGTGTTGGGTTTCCTCTACATTGTTAGCACAACAATTCGAGGAAATAGATGCATTTTTATCATGGCAACAAGACATGGCAAGCATATCATCATGAGATTTAGTCAAGCAATTTCTACATGATATGCAAGGACTATAAACACAAGCATGTGAAACATTTGGAGTGCTCAAAGTGTTAAATCCCAAAGAAGGAGCATTGCAATAATATAGTGATGAAGGATCATCCACAATAAGCATACTATCATCATTGCAATGACCAACACTACTCACCATATCATTACCTTGTGGCAAACCACATGTAGGTGAAGTAGAAGAAGTTGAGAAGACTATACGACCGGAGGTGGAGGGAGAACAATCATCCCCACAAATCTTGGACACACCATATTTATCTTTTAAGCTTCGTCCACAACTCATGAGCATCTCGGAACGGCATGAGTTGAAATATAACTACATTGCTCAAAGAATCAAAAAGCACATTAGAAGCTTGAGCATTGAGATAAGAGTTTTTCTCATCCTCTAAAGATAATCTTTGGGGATCCTTTGGAGGAGAAAACCCATATCTACAATTCGCTCTAAATTTGGGTCCATGACCCTAAAGAGATTAAGCATGCGAATTACCCAAACATCAAAATTTGTGCCATCGAAACTAAGAGTGTCAGAGAAACCTAATCCTCTAGTCGACATCTTTACTCTCTAGGCGGTAAAGCCTAATAAAGAGAGACGAGGCTCTGATACCAATTGAAAGATCGAGGATGTCGCCTAGAGGGGGGGTGAATAGGCGCTTTAAAATAATTATGGTTTAGGCTTGAACAAATGTGGAATAAACCTAACGGTAAATTTGACAAGCACAAAACCTACAACAACTAGGCTCACCTATGTGCACCAACAACTTATGCTAAGCAAGATAAGCAACTATGTGATAGCAAGATATATGACAAAGAACAATATGGCTATCACAAAGTAAGTGCATAAGTAAAGGGGCTCGGGTAAGAGATAACCGAGACAAGCGGAGACGACGATGTATCCCGAAGTTCACACCCTTGCGGATGCTAATCTCCGTTTGGAGCGGTGTGGAGGCACAATGCTCCCCAAGAAGCCACTAGGGCCACCGTAATCTCCTCACACCCTCGCACAATGCAAGATACCGTGAATCCACTAAGGGACCCTTGAGGGCGGTCACCGAACCCGTACAAATGGCAACCCTTGGGGGCGGTCATCGAACCCGTACACTTTGGCAACCCTTGGGGGCGGTCACCGGTACCACAAATTGCTCGGGCGATCTCCACAACCTAATTGGAGACCCCGACGCTGTCTGAGCTTTGCACCACAATGATTGAGCTCGAACACCACTAACCGACTAGGGCGCCCAAGCACCCAAGAGGAACAAGCTCAAGGGCACCAAGCACCCAAGAGTAATAAGCTTCACAACTTGTAACTTCCATGTATCACCGTGGAGAACTCAAACCTATGCACAAATGCAATGGCAAGGGCACACAGAGTGCCCAAGTCCTTCTGTCTCAAATCCCACCAAAGCAACTAATGCTAAGGAGGAAAATGAGAGGAAGAACAAGAAGGAGAACACCAAGAACTCCAAGAACTAGATCCAAGGGGTTCCCCTCACATAGAGGAGAAAGTGATTGGTGGAAATGTGGATCTAGATCTCCTCTCTCTTTCCCTCAAAACTAGCAAGAATCCATGGAGGGATTGAGAGTAGCAAGCTTAAGGAAGGTCAACAATGGGGGCAAAACGAGCTCAAGTGATAGGGAACCATTGGGGAAGAAGACCCCTTAAATAGGTCCCCACGAATCTGCCCGTTATGTGCAGAATAACATAGGAGCGGTACAACCGCTATGAGCACCAGTACAACCGTAACAGGCAATAAGCGGTACAACCGTCCCCACAACCGCCCAACAACCGCACCACAACAGAATCTAGTCCGTGGTGGAGTGGTACATGGCCGGTACAACCTCCGGACCAATTTCGAGCGGTACAACCGCTTTGAACACCGGTTGTACCGGCCAACCGTACAACCTCTCTATGGGGCGGTACAACCTCTCAATGTAAAACAGCAATATCAAAACAGCCACAACTTTCGTGACACGAGCTCCGAATTCGATGAAACCAAGTTTGTTGGAAAGCTAGGGACAAGGGCTAACACAATCTTGAGAGAAATACCAATAATAAGCAAATGAGAAAAGGCCCAAAAGAAAAATGGTGAGAACCCTTCCTTGGATAAGACCGGTAAAACCTCCAACACCGAAAACATCATAGAAGACGCATGCGAACTCCGTTTTCGATGAACTCGAGCTTGTCATAGAAATGAACATAAGCTCCAAATCTCACAAGGAGAAGAACCAAACAAGAACCAAAAAGATTATGCAAGGATGCAATGGTTTGAGCTCTCTACTAACGATATGATCAAGCTACCAACTTGAGAGCCCCCCTTGATAGTACGGCAAACGATCCTATAACCCGGTCTCCCAACTACCACCACGAGACCGGTAAAATAGAAAACCTATCAAGGGAAAACCTTTGCCTTGCACATGATCCACTTGAGCTAGATGATGACGATCTTGTCATCCTCAAGATGGACCACCTTTCTTGATTGCGATGGGTCGATGGAGACTAGATGATTGCTCCCCCATACTCCACTATGGGTGAGCCACTCTTCGGCACATATTCACAAGTCCATTGACACCACAATGGATGGAAAGCTTCAAGCACTTGATCTCTTCGTGATGCTCCACTTGAACTTGCACGCGGCAATCTTGATGATGATCACTACTTGATGTCATCCTTTCCATGGGTTGTATGATATCTTCCTCTTGACGCAAGCCCATGGACACGTACCTAACCCCACATAGACTCTCACATAGACCATGGGTTAGTAGACAAAGTGCAATGGACAATGCTTACCATACCATGGGAACACTTGGTCCCTCTCGGTACAACTTGTGCGCTTTGTGTGTTGATCAACTTGAATCACTCTCTGTACTTAGGCTAGATCAACCTTGAATCTTTCCAACTCTCTTCATTTGGATGATGTCTTGAAGGTAAACATGAATGATCACATAATCTTCTTCTTCAATGAAAACATGCAATAAGCTCAACACTCACATGACCAATCTTTGGATAATTCCTTAATAGCACCTTGGTCAACTCATAAACTCCTTGAAACCAACACATGGACTTCAAGAAAAGCCTATGGACAAAACCTTCAAATATAACTCAAGGAAACCATTAGTCCATAGAGATTGTCATCAATTACCAAAACCAAACATGGGGGCATTGCATGTTCTTTCAGTACCGCTCTCCTGGGCGGCAGTAAAAAATTACTGCCGCGCAGGCGCGGTAGTACGCTGCCCTCTCAACGCGGTAGTACCGTGGCATGCCGCGGTAGTACCGTGAACTCAAGAAGTCGCACGTTCCAAGCACACGAAAAAGAGGTCTTTGCACAAAACAAACTACGAGGCAACACGACACCACAAGAACACGCGACACACGAAGACAGGAAGGCAAAACGACAACACGAAAACAGTATCGACACCACCTCTCCAAAGAGAGGGCGGTGGCCGGAGCCACCTATGTTTGAGTCAATTGGTATGGCACCGCGAAGAATTATCCTTGGGCCCATGACCAAAACTCGTATTTGAAGCACAAGTACCATAAAAATGGCTAATGTGAAAGAGTTGATTGCTTTATGCATAATGTGGGGAGGGAGAGTTCATTGAGAGAACAACACTCCCCCTATGTCCATGCCTACACCTAAACAAGATAACAAATTGAGTATGGTGGGTGTGCATGGGTTCAAGCAACATTGCTCTAATCAATGATATTTAGCTCATGCCTTAACTCGCAAAATCTTGCTTCATCCAAAGGCTTCGTGAAGATATCTGCAAGGTTATCATGAGTGTTGACGTAGTTGAGCTCGATCTCCCCTCGCCTAATGTGATCCCGGATGAAGTGATACCGAATATCAATATGCTTCGTCTTGAAGTGTTGCACCGGGTTGAGAGAAATCTTGATGGCACTTTCATTGTCACACCAAAGAGGCACTTTGTCACAAGTGACACCGTAATCCTTCAAAGTTTGCCTCTTCCATAAGAGTTGTGCACAACAACTACCGGCCGCTACATACTCCGCTTCGGTGGACGAGAGAGACACACAACTTTGCTTTTTGGAAGACCAACTTACCAAAGAGCAACAAAAGAATTGGCACCCTCCGGAAGTGGACTTCCTATCCAATTTGTCTCCCGCCCAATCGGAATCCGAATATCCTACAAGCTTGAAGTTTGCTCCTCTCGGGTACCATAGGCCAAAGTTTGGGGTATGAGCCAAATATCGGAAGATTCGCTTGACCGCCACATAGTGTGACACCCCAAAAATTTTAACCTGGTTTTTGTTAAAATTTTGCCAGGAAATTTAACTTTCCTTTTTCTTGGTTTTTCTTGACTTCAGGACCATTCTTTTCTTAGTTATCTGGATTTGTTCCCTAAAATGAAAACCTTTCATATTGAACTTGTTTGCCCTCTCAAGAAAATCTTTTCTTTGATCAGAAGAATCAATTATATAATATTCTTCTTGATCTTTATTTTCTTGAAAAATGGTTTCCCATAGTTTATAGGTCCCATTTGTACTACAACCCTTTTATATTTTATTCAAAAATCCCACCATAATTTGGAGATGTCATATGGAGTATTTGAACCACTTTTGTGAAAAATATCTTCTGCCCATTGAATATTTTGAGCTCTACACCATATTTTCAAATCTGGTCCAGAGAGCATTTTTACACTACAACCTATTCAAATATTTCTTTAAAACTTCTACCAAAATTATGGGATATCAGTAGGAGCATATTATTCAACTTTATGCATTAACCTAATGTTGTTCTTTGGAAAATTTGAGTGAACCATCCTCTTTTCCATTCTGGTCCAACTTGAGGTTTTGTACTGCAACCACCTTTTTAGTTGCTCCTTGATCTATGATTCCTTTTCCTACTTGTAGTCCTCCTTGCCAAACCTCTAAGTCCAGGGTCATGCACCCATTGGATCATTTTTGGTTCATGTGGTAATGCCACTTACTTTCTGTCCAGTTCTGAAGTTCTGCAAAACTTGCACTAGCAAGTTTGTGCTTTGGGCAAACTAACCTCACCACCCTCTCTTTTATCTAAAGAGACCCCACTCTGGAGGTTTTGGCCACTCCAAGAACTGCCTAGGAACCTTTGGCATTTTGTCAAACACCTTGAGAGCGTGGACAGATTTGACATGAGTTTTGTTTGCACTATGGACTTGATCTCCTGACCTAACCACCATGCCCATTTACCTCCTGACTAACCCTACCCTAGCCCTGTCTTTTGCCAGCCTCACCACCATGACCTCTAGCAGGCGGTGGCATTTCGCCGAGCATCGTCCCGGGCGTGCTCGGCGCCAGAGCGTCTGCTTACACGACGCGCGCCGAGTCTCGCCTCAAGACCTGCTCCGCCCTTGGCCAACAGCTGCTAGCACGCCACGTATCCCCTGCACCGCCACGCCACCCGACCACCTCGGCACTCCACAGCCACCGTCCGGACGGCCATGGCGGTTAGGCGACGCACGATGCAGTTCTCGACCATGTCGGCGCCTCGAGCCACTCCCGCCGCCACCGCTTCGAGCAAAGGTTCGCAAGTCCGCTAGCTCCTGCCGCCATCCTCAGCCCCGCCACGCCCCTCGCCGCACAGAACGCTTCGCCGGTGATCTTATCCCCACCGCTGGAACCGCCTTGGCGTGTTTATTTAAGAAGCTCCGAGCCCATACGAGCACTCGGCAGCATCACACCATCCTCCTAGTGCCCTGCTGGCCAATTGAGGGGGAAGAGACCGTCTTCACCAACTCCGCCAGATTCGGCCACCGCCGCCTCCAGCTCTGTTCGGCACAACCAGAGCCTCCTGCCCTCCCAACGCCACCAGACGACTCCACTCCTTCTTGCGGTGCCACCCAGACCCCCAGCTGCGACGGAGAGCCACCATAACCACAAACTCACTTCGCCAACGAAACCACCGGTCGTCGCAAAGCTCTTCGACGGCGAATCCCTCCACCTCCGACAACCCTGCAACCACCAAAAGGATCGCCTAGATCATGGATCCATCCCCGCCTCAAGACCCCACAAGGACTCGCTGTCACGGGCGACGGTCGCCGAGTCCCGCCTCGCCGGGACAGAGGGAGAAGAGGGAGGTGGATCAAAACCCGACCAAGTGCGGCCCACCGTCTGCTGATTCGCGTGTCCGCCCATGACGGAGTAAGTGGAAGCGTAAACCTAAAATACGCTTTCGACATGTACGTGTTTTATTGAAACGTTTTCTTTTCTGTTTCTTTTTTAAATAACAAATTTGACTAAACTCTGACAGGCTGTAACTTTTTAAATAAAACTCCGAATGAGTTGATTCTTTTTCCTACCTCTCTCAAATTTGACCTAGTTTATTTTAAGATTTATTTGAAAAAATTTCAAAGCAAATTTTTGTGCTGTTTTGAGTTTGTGTGTTAATTCAAATTTATTCAAAATAGGACTTCTGGAGAAGAAGGAAACTTGCAAAAGTTTTTAGGGCGCACCCTGCCTCTACGCAAACTGAAGGCAAGCATTCTGAACCCGGCATAATATTTTGGTGTGTTTGTTGACACGTTTATAGCACCACCTCATTTCGGAATACTCGTTATTTCATGTGATATGATCATTTGCGTGGATGCATTTTAGTAATCTCCTTGTTGTTGGAAATGATTATACTTGTGATGGTAACCATTCTCATGTGCCTTGCATGCATGCCGGAAAGGGATCCGGGAAAGCCTCTGCCTTGGGTAGGCGTGAGCTTGTCGCCGGTCCCCGTCGGGATGGTTATGCCTGGTATGGCATGGTAAGGTATAGTGAGTGGTGACCTTGTTGGTTGAAATATATATTGTTGTTATATATGTCATACAGGGAATTTATGAACCTCCTGAGTCGACCATATATCAATTCACGTTCCAGTGAACCCCATACTTGCTTCGTACTACCACTTGTCCCTACAACAAGTAGGGAACGGTTCAGTCAGTCGTCAACCCCTTTCAAGCACACACCGTACAGAGAGGCCATGGTGGAAGATATCGGTTGGTTGAAGCGGTAGGCATGCCACCTGGTCCGGGGCATGGGTGTTTCGGTTGAGACCGAGAGGGAGGCCACCCTTAGAGCGCGCGTTATAAATTTGATCCCATGCTACGCGGGGTTGCAGCCTCCCCACTTAGAGTTTTGCTTGACAGGTGTCATGGGTGATTCCAGACACGAGTAAGTTAAGCTGGTGTGTGCAAGTCAGGTGTGTTTTCAATTAAAAGATCGTAGACGGAATTAGTCCTGAAGGGCTAAAGAAATCCGTTACTCATGGATAAAGAGTACACCCTCTGCAGAGATTAAACCTATTCAAATAGCCGTGTCCTCGGTTAAGGATTCCAGTCTGGGATGGGTCAAGCATTGGTCTTAGTGTCAGTCTTCGGAGGAAAGCTACTAAACCAGAACTTGGTTTATGATTTGTGACTTGTGATGATGATGATGATGATTATTATGGACTAACCCCTTTATATTATTTGAATCATTGAGTATCCCTGGGACGGTTCTACCTCCTGGATATTCACTGTATTCATTTTTATAAGCCCTTTATGTGGTGTCGCTCAGACGCCCGACTGTGGCATTGCTTCTGTTTATTTATAAGCCCTTTATGTGGTGTCGCTCAGACGCCCGACTGTGGCATTTCTTCTGTTTATTTATAATCCCTTTATGTGGTGTCGCTCAGACGCCCGACTGTGGCATTGCTTCCGTTTATTTATAAGCCCTTTATGTGGTGTCGCTAAGACGCCCGATTGTGGCATTTATTGCTGCTCCGTCATTACATATTTGTGGTCACTTATTAATAATCCACATGTATGCACCAAGGATTTCATTTCTTTATGACTGACGTTGTGATCATAAAATATTCTTCAAGGCATGATTTTTTATTGTTATATTATACCTGTGTTCATAATGTTTGCGAGTACATTCAAAGTACTCACTGGCTTGTCCCTGGCTATTGTCTTGGCCAGATTTCTTGCGTGGAGAGGAGCGTTGTGACGACAACCCCGGAACCTACGCAATGGTGATAGCAGCCTCGCGAAGATAGGAGTTAACCTGGTCAGCTGTTCCCGTGGGAAATGGAGTTCCACTGAGGATCCACAAACCGCTTCCGCCATCAACCACTAGAAACCATTTGTTGTACTCGCAGGCCAGATTGGCCTTGTACCTCATATCCTGTATTTTTGCTTGGATTTTTTTGTACCAAGTTGATGCCTCATCAGCTAACAGTAATCCTGGGGCTGATGAGCATGACGGCCATTTTCTGGAATTTAATATCCGGAAAAACCGGTTGCGACAGACTTGGTTTCAGAGCCAGGCTGACCATTGGCTAATCCTATCTTAGCCAGGTCAATAAACTTAGGCAAACAACCCACCAAGCCATAAGCAAACCCCAGCCAAGCTTCTCGTGCAATATAGCCACACAGTGACCCGACGCCTTTTGGCGGTCGGTGCCCAACCTATCGACCTAGCCATCTATCGCGCACCAGTAACCAGCACCCAAGGTGTCTTATTCGCAAGCATGCGAAGGAAGACTCCGTCCCCTTTTACTATAAAAGGGCACGCTAGCCCCAACATGCACAGCCGCTACCCCAAACCGAGCCACAATGCCTGGCCCCGTCGTGCACAACGAGACCACATCGACCAACCTTGGAGGCTTTGTGACCATACTCGCAAACCTCACCCGCCGTGCCTATGCGTTAGAAGAGCCACCTGAATATGTTGTGTACCAAGGACCCATGAGTGGTGAGAGCCGCCAATTCGGCCTATCAGACACATTTACGGTGAGGGGTCTAGCGCCTTAGCGCCCCTACAGTTCACCGGAAGAACAACTTCATTTGAGCCACAAGCCATCCAACTAGCTGCCGAGAGGCTATACTTCATCTCGTGCACTTGTCGCCAGAGTTAATCGGTCGCTTGCTCCACTACTACCCTGCACGTGAAGGGTACGGTAGACCACCCCAAGTTGCCAACGGAGATCACGAGACAGATCCTGCATTGTTGCACCTAGTGCGCTATGTAGGTGCACTAGAGGAACTGTTTGATCAAATCACCACTGATCTGATCGCAGCTCGTGGAGAGCTGGTTTGTCAAGCCCCGGCGATAGAAGAGATCGAGCACAACGCCGACAACCCGGTCGTGCTGTTCGGACACCCGATCGAGACCCTGAGGTCAGCCCCACTGGCCACCAAGGTGCTTTGATGACCCCAGAGGTGCTTCACGCCTCCCGAGCACACTCCAACGGGGTTGTGGTCAACAATCCCCGCGATGGTCATCATCACTACCCCGAGCCTACAGCCCCTCAGCCCTCTCCAGCAAATTCCGACGGTGAGAACCATGGAGAAGCCTCGACATCCACAAGGAACGCCCGCTTGGATGTAAACGAAGTAGACTAAGTCACTCGAGTAGTGTCGAGTCCCAGTGTATCCTCGCCTTGTAACGCAGCCTGTCATCGTGCCTCTGTTTTATATAGTAGTCTTGCATGGATGTATTAGCATGAAGTGTGATTTCTCTATCCTTGGCGCAGCTACCAAAAACCGCTCCGACAACACCCACAGTGATACGTCACTTTGGTGAGATATGTATCTGTGGCTTTGACCCCGACCCCCGGAGCCGAGCTCGCAAATTCATTGCCTTTCACCATGGTAAAAATGACCCAGCTCCGGTGCTATATAAAGGCCACCGAGTGACCTTGCCAAGCATCCCTCGCACAACCATTTCTTGCCATGCCGAGCCCTAGTATTTATCTGAGAACTCCAGATGCAAACCCCGGTAGTTTTGTCAAAATATTGTGGGATTTTACCTGCAGTACCATGGGCGCTACCCAGCCACCCCAGTAAGAGCTATTCAAATCAAGAATCACCCCTTCCGCCTCGAGATATTGGGCAGCCGTGCACATCCCTCCCGTAAACCCAAACCAAGATCCAACGAAGGTCTCCTTCGTAGGGAGATCTATGCCAACCCCGCATATGGTCAGAGAACTGCGGCGATTTAAGCGCCGCCGCTTCGCTTTTGATTTGCGGTACCCTATGCCAAATAATGAAGGTATTATTATTTTCCGAGCCGCAAAGACCCGGAGGAGTAACATCTTTTCCCGGTGGACGAATTGAGAGAGACCCAGTCTTGGCCAACCTCGTCCAATACGTCATCGCTCAAGAGCGTTTAACCCAACGCGTGATGGGTTATCTACAGAGCCTCGTGGATTTAAATCCTCAAATCGCCATCGGCAGATCACTGAGGCCCGGCCAGGAGAGACACATTCATCGACTGGTCAATCCACTTCCTTCGATAGAAGAAAAGTGCATTCAAGTACCAGAGACGTTTTCTCAGGACCCCGTCCAGTTGCCGTTTTCACTTTAGACGTCGCCGCTGTATTTAATGCTGTGACATTTATTCGCGGCGAGTAAATCGTTTAGTTTCAGTTATTGTTGCAGTTTGACTCTAATGTATTACTGTGTTCTCTCGCGAGAAATCCTGGAGTGAGATTTCTTTTCCTGTATTGCTGCATCATTCACGACATGGATTATTTTATTTCCCGCGGCACCTCGGCATGCAGACTCACAACCACAATTTCACGAACACATGCACCGCTTGCAAAATTTTTGCAACAGTGTTACATCTAACTGAGCACCTCCGAACAACAGTTGGCACCCGACACACCCCACCTACTCCTCGTGGTCACCACCACCGCGGAGAGCCAGCAACCGGGCAGCGGCATCATGACGATCATCGAGGATCATCAGACAGTGAGCACGGAGAGCCCGGCACCGCTGCCAGCCTCCGCACAAAGACGATCACGTACCAGTCCGGCACCACCTCCGCCATTAGAGCCCCGTCTCGAGCTCCGGCCAACGGAAACAAAGGAGAAGGAGGGAGGAGGAGGAGGAGCGAGGCCAGGTGCGAGGAAAAGGAGGAGAACACCTCGGCCGTTTTATAGCTAGAGCTCGGTGTACGGTGGGCGAGGTCCACCAGCGCCACTCGTCGCCCGATCACCGGTGTTCGGAGGCGAATCCTCGAGCAAGGCCGACAACAGACTGCCCGCTGGAGTGAGTGCACGCTGCACTGCAGCTAGCACGCCACAAGACTACCGCAAAGACGGCCTAGATGCCCTACGCTAGGGCGTCGCCCGGTGGAGAAAGCGCTGGAAAGCGCCAAGGAGAGAGGAAGAAGAAAGAGCCGGAGGAAGAAGAAGAGGTCGACAAGGGGCCCGGGTCCACCTGTCACCCAGAGAGAGCACTGTGCTCTCGGGTGTAATTAGCGATTTTGAGATTTAGAATTTATTCTAAATCTATATCCAGCGTAGAAATCCCTCGTTTTTGCTCCTAACCGTAGATTTTTCCACGCAGCACCAGTGTCCCCACACTGTATTTTGCACCACTTATCGCCCTCTCACTGTAGCCACTTTTGTTTTAATGCAATTTTGCTATAGAGAAAACTCTTAGCAAATCTCGAGGACGAGATTTTTCTTAAGGGGGGTAGTGTTGTGACACCCCAAAAAATTTAACCTGGTTTTTGTTAAAATTTTGCCAGGAAATTTAACTTTCCTTTTTCTTGGTTTTTCTTGACTTCAGGACCATTCTTTTCTTAGTTATCTGGAGTTGTTCCCTAAAATGA
This sequence comes from Aegilops bicornis, assembly GCA_021605145.1. NCBI lineage: Eukaryota > Viridiplantae > Streptophyta > Magnoliopsida > Poales > Poaceae > Aegilops > Aegilops bicornis. The sequence goes on along the minus strand of CM038675.1, from coordinate 550,262,677 downwards.
AAACCTTTCATATTGAACTTGTTTGCCCTCTCAAGAAAATCTTTTCTTCGATCAGAAGAATCAATTATATAATATTCTTCTTGATCTTTATTTTCTTGAAAAATGGTTTCCCATAGTTTATTGGTCCCATTTGTACTACAACCCTTTTATATATTTATTCAAAAATCCCACCATAATTTGGAGATGTCATATGGAGTATTTGAACCACTTTTGTGCAAAAATATCTTCTGTCCATTGAATATTTTGAGCTCTACACCATATTTTCAAATCTGGTCCAAAGAGCATTTTTACACTACAACCTATTCAAATATTTCTTTAAAACTTCTACAAAATTATGGGATATCAGTAGGAGCATATTATTCAACTTTATGCATTAACCTAATGTTGTTCTTTGGAAAATTTGAGTGAACCATCCTCTTTTCCATTCTGGTCCAACTTGAGGTTTTGTACTGCAACCACCTTTTTAGTTGCTCCTTGATCTATGATTCCTTTTCCTACTTGTAGTCCTCCTTGCCAAACCTCTAAGTCCAGGGACATGCACCCATTGGATCATTTTTGGTTCATGTGGTAATGCCATTTACTTTCTGTCCAGTTCTGAAGTTCTGCAAAACTTGCACTAGCAAGTTTGTGCTTTGGACAAACTAACCTCACCACCCTCTCTTTTATCTAAAGAGACCCCACTCTGGAGGTTTTGGCCACTCCAAGAACTGCCTAGGAACCTTTGGCATTTTGTCAAACACCTTGAGAGCATGGACAGATTTGACATGAGTTTTGTTTGCACTGTGGACTTGATTTCCTGACCTAACCACCATGCCCATTTACCTCCTGACTAACCCTACCCTAGCCATGTCTTTTGCCAGCCTCACCCGCGACCTCTAGCAAGGTGGCATTTCACGAGCACGCCCTGGCGTGCTCTGGCGCGCCCAGAGCGTCGCTTGGCACGACGCGCTCGAGCCACCGCGTCTCGCCTCAAGACCTGCTCCGCCCTTGGCCAACAAATGCTACCACGCCCACGTATCCCTGCACCGCCACGCCACCGACCACCTCACGGCACTCCACAGCGCCACCGTCCGGACGGCCATGGCGGCTAGTCGACGCATGCAGGCTCCAACCATGTCGGCGCTTACCGAAACCACTCCGCCCGGCCACCGCCTCGAGCAAGGTTCGCTTCGTCCGTCGCTAGCTCCTGCCGCCATCCTCGGCCCGCCAGCTCGCCTGGAGCATCACCGCTTCGTTCTTCCGACGATCCACATGGTCCAATTCGGTATCCCTTAAAATGTCCTGCAACAACATCCACTTCCCGACGATATGCAGCCATGAGCGGATCTTTGGAGTCCCAAGTGCCGGATACCTGCTGGGCCACTAAGTCCGAATCACCAAAGCATTTAACCCGGTGAGGTTCATTTCTTTGGCCATCCGGAGGCCATGGAGCAAAGCTTCATACTCAGCTGCATTGTTAGTACAAGGGAACATTAGGCGGAGAACATAATGAGAACTTATCACCTCGTGGGGAAGTTAATACGACTCCAGCCCCGAGCCCTCCAATTGCTGGACCCATCAAAATGGATGGTCCAATAGGTGTGATCCGGCTTCTCTTCCGGTGCTTGCAACTCCGTCCAATCATTAATGAAATCCACAAGTGCTCGAGACTTTATGGCCGTCCGGGCACATACTTTAAACCGTATGCCCAAGCTCTATAGCCCACTTAGCAATCCGCCATTGCTTCCGGTTCAAGATGATATCACCTAAAGGAGCCGAATCGACCATCGTGATGGGGTGCCCTTGGAAATATTGCTTCACTTCCGCTTGCCATAAAAACCCCATATACCAGCTTCTCGCCAATGTGGATATCTTTGCTTAGATTCAATGAGAACCTCACCGATGTAGTAAATCGTCATTGAACCGGATACTCCTTCCCCGCCTCCTTGCGCTCTACCACAATGGCTACACTCATCGCCTCGGCATTAGCAGCAACATATAACAGAGCGGCTCCTCGTCAATAGGGGCAGCAAGAACAAAGCGGGTTGGCCACCTGCCGCTTTAAGTCCTCCAATGCCTCATCAAGAATGAACTCCGCATTTAATTGATCCGTCTTCTTCAAAGATTCGGTACAAAGGGATGGCCTTCTCTCCTAGGGCGATCGATAAACCGCTTAGCGCAGCAATCCGCTGCTAAGCGTTGGACATCGTTGATGCATTTTGGCTTAGCTAAGGAGGTGATAGCTGTAATTTTCTCCGGATTAGCCTCAATCCCCGGTTAGACACGAGAAAACCCAACAATTTGCTGCTTTGGAACACCAAAGACGCACTTGGCGGGTTGAGCATCATCTTGTACACCCGCAAGTTGTCGAAGGTTTCCTTAAATCCTCAATCAATGTTTCCTTCGCCTTGATTTCACCACGATATCATCCACGTAAGCGTGCACATTACGGCCGATCTGTTTATGCAAACAATTACAGACGCAACGCCGATAAGTTGCTTGGGCGCTCTTGAGCCCAAAAGGCATGGACACATAGCGAAGGCTCCAAAAGGGGTGATAAACGCCGTTTCTCCTGGTCCTAACCGCCATCTTAATCGATGATAACCGGAATACGCATCCGTAAAGCTCAAACGCTCACAACCCGCCGTCGCATCAATAATCTGATCAATGCGGGGAGGCGAAAGGATCTGTTTGGACAAGCTTTGTTAAGGTCTGTGTAATCTACGCTTTGTCGCCAAGTGCCATTCTTTTTAAGGACCAGAACCGGGTTAGCGAGCCACTCGATGAAAGACTTCGACGATAAACCCTGCTGCCAACAGCCTAGCAACTTCTTCTCCGATGGCCTTGCGCCTTTCCTCATTAAACCGGCGAAGAAACCATTTTACCGGTCTGTATTTCGGGTCAACATTAAGAGTGTGCTCAGCGAGTTCCCTCGGTACACCTGGCATGTCAGACGGCTTCCATGCAAAAATGTCCCGATTCTCACGGATGAACTCGATGAGCGCGCTTTCCTATTTTGGATCCAGGTTGGCACTGATGGTGAACTGTTTGGATGAATCGCCGGGCACAAAATCAACAAGCTTCGTCGATTTGAACTTCAAGTCCGGATCATGCTCTGTAGTTGGCTTCTTCAAAGGGGTCATATCCGCCGGATCAACATTATCTTTATAATACTTTAACTCTTCCGTGGCACAAACCGACCACAGAAGCCGCATCACCTTCCTCGCACTCTAGAAGCGATCCGGTGGCTCCTATGAACCGTTATCGTTCCTTTGTGACCCGGCATTTTCATTTGTAAGTAAACATAACAGGGCCGTGCCATAAATTTAGCATAAGTCGGCCGCCCAAAGAGGGCGTGGTAAGGGCTTTGAATTTTACCACCTCAAATGTCAACGTTTACGCTCGAGTCATGTTCGTCCCCAAAGGTCACCTCGAGAACTATCTTACCGACCGGCACGCTGACTTACTGTGCACCACTCCGTGGAACACCGTGCTGGACGGCCTAAGATGCCTATCTGCTAACCCCATACGCCGGAAAGTCTCGTAGTACGTGATGTTGATGTCGCTTCCTCCATCCATAAGAACCTTGGTAAACTTGTACCCTCCTACCGGGTGCCACCACCAAGGCTAATCGACCGGATTGTAAACCCGGGAGGATGATCCTCTCTGCTCCACACAATCGGCTGCTCGGACCAGCATAGGTAATGCGGCGCAGCAGTTCAACAACACCGACCGCCCGCCTCGAAGTTTTCGGTCCCGTCGGTCCAAACCGGTGGTAAAGACGTGGTAACGCCCCCATTCAAGCTGCTGGGTTGCTCGATAACCCGATTGCGGCATTGTTGATTGTAGCCCCTTGGTTCTCGATCGCTACGATTACCTTGATTATTCGATTGCCTTGCCACTTGGGATTACCACCGAATCCGGGCGAATTTCCTCCACCGTAACCGGAGCGGACCACGAACGCCGCGGTCCCTTGATCATACCGGAAGAGTTGGAGTTTTAAACTCACGCATAATATAACAATCCTTCCAAAGGTGGTTCACGGTACCTCCTTCGTCCCGTGCTTCGGACAAGGTTGATTTAATATGAAGTTCAAACAATCCGGATTGTGACCGCCCGGTTTGATCGCTGCCCTCAAGGCCGACCCTTGTCCTGCGCATTGGTGTTGGCTCTGAAACCCATGTTGCCGTTAAACTGGCGCTTTGTTCCTCCATTGCTCGCCAAATGGTGTCTTTGGACCACAGGCTGCCGCTCTGTTTTCCCTTCCCACTTCATCATTATCGATTCGGGATCCTTGGTACTATCGTAATCAGCGATTTTACCAACACGCCCATTAGAGTGCCCATGTCATGGCAAAACGCTTCATGCGACTCCAGCTTCAACTTCAATGGCTCGAACCGCAATTGGCTTCCAAGGTCAAGATCGCGGAATCAGGGTTGATCCGGTCCGAAGAATGTAAAACTTCAAACGCGGGCGCACCCAATGGGTTGTAGACTCTCCCTCCGCTGGACACAAGCTGCCGGATCCACCACCGACATGGGCTGCTTACAGTGTCTTTGAAATTTTGGATGAACCGGTTCGCAATCGGGTCCACGAGCTGATGGAGTTGGGCGGCAAGTTTTTAACCAAGTCCGGGCCGCACCTTCCAAAGCATCATTGTGAAGTACTTCGCACATGCGGCTTCATCCACGTCTAGCATCTCCATGGCCATCTCGTAGCTTTCTATCCACGCCTGGAGCCAAGTCGGCAGATAATTCGGCACCTTGCGTGGCCCCTTGAAGTCCTTGGGCAAACGACGCTGCGTAAAGCGGGACGAGGCAAGGCACCCCAAAGAGCCGGACGTGACCCTGGTTCAAGGTGGTCGGTCGAACGGCGGGCGGATGATCCTCCGCTTGTGCTACTAACTCGGCCTCCCTACGTGCCTGGCGCGGTCCACTACCACTTGAGCATCTTCAAAGCCGCTGCGGATTGTTGCCGCGAGGCGGACCACGCCGCGCATTGCTCGATATGGCGGTTCATCGACGCATTGTAGCTCCGGCTCGGGCGGGGGTGGAGTGGATCCGATCTCGACTGCAGACGAGCACGCTTCTGCCGAGCCAAGGCCGTCCTGAGGAGCTCCTTAACCCGGCGTGTCTCCACCGCCTGCGGTGAATCGCCTTCAATTGGAATCGCTTCCAACCGTGCCGCAGCCGCCACGAGGTTATCCATCGGGTTGGAGTAGTGACCCGGAGGTGTCTGCAGACGATGCAGGGCGCACCGGTATGATGGCGAGATAGATCTATCATACGGGCTGAACCGGTGCGGCCGTCCCTGTGCTTCCGGCGGTTTACCAATGGCGGCGGATTCTGGTCCCTGCCTCAGGGTATTGAAAAGCTCCCTTCCCTCAAAAGCGGAAGGTAAACGGACTGTACTTCCTTTTCATGACTTCTGTGACGCGCTCTGGTCGGCTGAGCCTATAAGCTCACGCGACAAAGCGCCCGTTCGCTGCCATCCTTTCGTCGCGGCCGCCAGTCCGCTTTAGCATTAGTGATCTGTTCCTCACCTTTGCAATCTCCGCGTTGTGAAGGTCCTGATCCGGCGGATTAGCTTCCGCCATGAGCACAGCTAACGCGTCAAAAAGCTCTGACAAAACTTGAGCCGGCGGGCGCATAGGGCCTCCTTCCCCGGCTGCCATCACCGCTGTTGAACCGGCGACCAGGGGCGCCGCGGTCGAAGAGTGAAGCACCGCCTGCGTACCGGCCATGAAGATCCCAACCCGGTTGGGTAGATCGAAGGTCCGGAATACTCTCTCCGTCGGAACAGCCCCGATCCGCCATCTTGTAGCCGGTATAGAGACTTCGGTTTCTACCGACGATTCGTCACCGAGTAGACAACAGTTTCGTCACCAGATGTTGATCCGTCCTCGTAGCCTCCGTGAACGACTCCCACGAAAACATGCACGACCGCGGTTTAGCCAGTGGCAGGACTCTTCTTGCCCGTTGAGCCGTCTCGACGAGGTCAAGGCAGACGTCCGGCCCAGCCTGGCTCGCCGATCTTGCCAATGAACACGTGTATGCCGCCAAAGGGGACCCGGTACCCGTACTCAATCGAGCCGGCCTCGGGGCCCAAATCCGCATCGTCGATGTAGAGCTTGCCGCGACAACTCTTAGTCATCCGCCCATCGTGATAGCCTTCGAGTCCTTCGAACTTGCCCTCTAAGATCATCAAACCATCGTGCGATAGCCCACGGTGGGCGCCAATCGTCGTGGGACTTGTCACGGCAGATGTCCTCATGAAAGGACTTAGTCGTAGGGCCATCGTGCGGGTTTACCTAGAGAGGTTAAAGCGGACACAAGACACGGGAATTATACTTTGGTTCGCCCCTTCGATGAAGGTAAAACCTACGCCCGATTGTGATGTGATTGATATGGTTTCGGCGACTAGGAGCAATAGCTTTGCCTTAGCCTCGAAATCTCTGTCCCTAACTTCGCCCTGGTCGTCCCCTTATATACACGGATTGACGCCCGGTCGGTTTATAGAGTCCCAATCCGGCTCATACAAGAGTCCGGCTTGATCTCTCCTTTCCTGTCTTACAACACAAGCTACAACGCTAAGGCGGTTTACATACATGGACCTTAATTCGCCTCTGGGCTCCAGGCGTCCACATGGGCCTGGATCATGAACGAGGGTAAACCGGCCCTCCCGGGGCGGTTCACACTCAGTAGTTATATCCCCAACAGAAGACATCTTGAACTTTGAGGTCATTAGTGCGGCAAATTAATCATTGAAAGATTTGTTAGGGGAACCAAAGATAATGTCATCAACATATAGTTGGCACACAAACAACTCCCCATTGACCTTCTTAGTAAAAAGAGTGGGATCGATGAGCCCAACTTCAAACCCACGATCTTGTAGCAACTCGGTAAGGTGGTCATACCACGCACGTGGGGCTTGTTTAAGGCCATAGAGTGCCTTATCGAGTTGGTACACATGATCGGGAAAGTAGGGATCCTCGAACCCGGGGGGTTGTTTTACGTAAACCAACTCATTAATAGGACCATTAAGAAAAGCACTCTTCACATCCATTTGTTGCAACTTAAAGTTGTGATGAGAAGCATAAGCAATCAACAAACGAATGGATTCAAGACGAGCAACGGGAGCAAAGGTTTCACCGTAGTCGATACCCTCGACTTGGGAGTAACCTTGTGCCACCAATCGTGCCTTGTTGCGAATGATGGTTCCATGAGCATCTTGTTTGTTCTTGAAAATCCACTTGGTCCCAATGACATTGTGGTTCCCCGTTGGTCTTGGCACCAACCTCCACACCTTGTTGTACTCGAAGTTTTTGAGTTCTTCATGCATGGCATTAAGCCAATCCGGATCTTCAAGTGCTTCATATACCTTTTGGGGTTCAACACAAGAAACAAACACATGATGTTCACAATAGTTTGCCAATTGTCTACGGGTGCTTACCCCCTTTTGGATGCTTCCAAGTACATTCTTCATGAGATGACCCTTGGTGGTGAGCTTGGAAGCAATCTTGGCGGCACGATGCTCTAATTCCTCCTCGGAGGTCAGTTGAGGAGCGGTCACTTGATCATCTTGAGCGCCATCTTGAGCATGTTCTTGACCTTGAACTTGCCCGGGGGAGAGAACTTGACCTTGGGCATCACTTGGTGTGTCAACATCGTCTTGAGCATGATCTTGCCCTTGGTCTTGTTCATGAGGTTGAGGGCCTTCACTTTGTTCTTCGGAAGCATGTGGGCCTTGGGTTGGTGATGGCTCCACTTGAGTGGAGCATTGTCCTTCTCCTTCGGCCACAAGGGGTTCCTCAACGGGTAGGATAAAACCAACACCCATTCTTCTTATGGCTTGAGGAGGAATTTCATCACCTACATCACAAGTGCCACTTTGCTCCACTTGGGAGCCGTTATTCTCATCAAACTCCACGTTACACGCCTCCTCAATAAGTCCCGTGGATTTATTGAGGACACGATAAGCATGAGAGTTTGTAGCATAACCAACAAATATGCCCTCATAAGCTCTAGCTTCAAACTTAGACAACCGAACACCTTTCTTGAGAATGAAACACTTACACCGAACACCGAAAGTACTTGAGGTTGGGCTTGTTACGGTGAGTATCTCATATGGAGTCTTGTTCAAGCCCTTGCGGAGGTAGAGCCGATTGGATGCATGACATGCGGTGTTGATGGCTTCGCCCAAAAGTTGTATGGAGACTTGAACTCCGCCATCATGGTCCTTGCCGCATCCATCAACGTCCGGTTCTTCCTCTCCGCGACACCGTTTTGTTGAGGGGTGTAGGGTGCATAATATTGATGCTTGATCCCCTCATCACTAAGAAACTCATCCAAGGTGTAGTTCTTGAACTCGGTGCCGTTGTCACTTCTTATTGTCAAGATCTTTGCATTGTGTTGACGTTGTGCTTCATTTGCAAAGTCAATGACAGTTTGTTGGGTCTCGCTCTTCCTCTTGAAGAAATACACCCAAGTATATCTTGAGTAGTCATCCACAATCACCAAGCAATACTTCCTACCCCAAGACTATCAAAGGATGGAGGCCCAAAGAGATCCAAGTGAAGGAGCTCCAAAGGCCTCTTCGAGTAAATGATAGTCGTGGGAGGGTGAGCCTTTTCATGAAGCTTTCCTTCTATACAAGCACTGCAAGCACGATCTTTAGCAAAACTAACATTCGTTAGTCCACGGACATGGTCCCCCTTGATAAGACTTTGCAAAGATCTCATATTGACATGGGCTAAACGGCGACGCCAAAGCCATCCCACATCAACCTTAGCCATTAGGCATGTCGCGGTCTTAGTGGGTACCTCCGAAAAGTTAATCACATAGAGACCGTTCTCGACATGCCCAACAAAGGCTACTTTAAGAGTCTTGCTCCACAAGAGGGCCACGGTATCAATATCAAAGAAAGTGGCAAAGCCCATGATTGCAAGTTGAATGAGCGGAAAGTAAATTGTATGCAAGGGACTCCACAAGCATGACTTTCTCGATTGTGAGATCATGAGAAATGACAACCTTGCCGAGTCCCAATACCTTAGAAGACGAGGCATCACCCAACTCGACATTGGTGGGCATAGAAGGAATCTTGTGCACGTCCACCACCAAGTCCTTGCTTCCGGTCATATGATTTGTAGCTCCACTATCGAGCAACCATGATCCCCCACCCAAGCAAACACCTACAAGAGATCAATGCTTGGTTTTAGGTACCCATTTTGTAATGGGTCCTTTGATGTTAGTAACAAGGGTCTTAGGAACCCAAATAGACCATTCAATGTACTCATGAACCAACAAATTTGGCATAAACGTGCCCATCACTAGCACGGCATAACACGTAAGAGGGATTAAAATCGCCGGCTTTGTTGGGAGGGGTGGCATTGCCCTTCTTGACATCGCCGCCCTTTGCGTTGGTCTTCTTCTCCTTGGAAGCACCCTCTCCCTCCCTCACAAAAGTTTGCTTGAGAGGAGGAGGTCGTTTGGTCTTGTCATTCTTCTTCTTGTTCTTGGGCTTGGGTGCGAACCCAATCCCCTCCTTGGCCACAACTTCCTTTTGTAAAGGTCGTTGAGGTTCTTCTCACCTTGTATGCATGTGACAAGGCCTTTATCAAGTTGCTCCTTTAACTTAGCATTCTCCTCAACAAGATGCACATGCTCACAACAAGGGTTAGTAGCATTTGCATTATCAATCAACACCATATGAGGAAAAGTGGCTTTCTCCTAGGTTAGCTTCACTTGGAGTTGATCATGAGACTCTTTGAGGCTAGCATGAACACCCTTCAAGACTTTGTGAGCCTTGTCGAGAATGTCAAACTCCTCGTTGAGTCTAGCAAGATCAACCCCAAGCTTCGCCTTCTCGGAGCTTAGCACACGAGACACAACAAGAGCATGATCAAGATCTTTCTTTAATTTAGCATGATCATCGTTGTATGACTCCTCAAGAGCCAAACGAAGACCACGCTCTTCCTCAAGAGCATTGGAAAGATCCGAAATCTCATCGGCATAGTCACGACTATGCCCCTCCATCTTAGAGATGGTTTCTTCGTGAGCCTCGATCATGTCATTGGCTTCACTAAGTTGTTCCAAGAGAGCAACGAAGTGCTTCTTGGATTTTCCCTTGAGTTTACCCATAAAGGCCTCAAACTCATTCTCCTCCACATTAGTTCCTCATGTTCATCAATGCAATCCGTCAAAGAAGAATGATTGATGATGGTAGTTTTGATGTTGGGGGTTACCTTGTTGGTGGCTTTAGCCATGAGGCACTTGGCGGTGATGCTCTCATTGGGTGAGTCAAGAGAGACACCCGGGGAGTCGTCGCAATGGCAACGGAGGCCATGGAAATCGACTCACCATCTTCATCATCATCGTCATCCTCATTGTACTCTTCTTGTACCACCAAAGCCTTGTGAGGAGTCTTCTTGGTGAAGTTGCTCTTGTTGGGGAAAGACTTGGCCTTGTCCTTACGGATGAGCTTGCCACCATTGTCTTCCCTCTTCTCATACGGGCACTCCGCAACAAAATGACTCACATTGCCACAATTGAAGCAAGTCCTCATTCGTTGCTTGCCCTTTGCGCCACTTGAGCTGCTCTTGTTGAAGTTGGGCCTTGAGTTCTTCTTGCTCCAAAATTGTCTTGAAGCAAGGGCCATGTGTTCATGATAGGCATACTTCGTATCTTCGAGGTTGCTCTCCTCTTCTTCCTCCTCTTCTTCTTCTTCGACACAAACCTGGGCCTTCAAGCAAGGTTGGGCTTCTTTGCTCTTTGGGAGCGAAGCACCGCATTGTCGGCGGTCTTGTCCAATATGCTCATAACCACAAACTCATCCAACACATCACTTGAGGACAAGGTGTAAAGTCCGGCCTTTGACGGATGACGGAGGACATGGCTTTGTGGTAGGGCATCATTGCCTTGAGAAATTTGCGCTTGATCTAATTGTCATCCGTGTCCTTACTTCCATGATCACGAGAGAGACCGCGAGCTTGGTAACTCTCCGATAGATCTCACTATGTTCTTCATCTTCTTTCATTGCAAACTCATTGGCTTCATCTTGTACCACTTCATAATTGGAGCGTTGAATGCTTGCGCTTCCCCGATAGAGGGAAACCACTTTGTGCCAACCTTCTTTGGCCAATGAGTAGGGCGAAGATGCGGAGGTCTTCGGGAAGGATTGCTTCTTGGATGATGAAGAGAGCATTTTCATTGAATTGATCATCCACGGCTTCTCTAGGAGTGAAGTTGCTCCGGTCATGCAGATAAAAACCTTCTTCAACGATTCTCCAAAGGTTAGTGTTCACATGATTTAAATGATGCTTAAAACGATAGACCCAAGAATCAAAATCCTCCTTTTTATCAATCTTGGGGGGAGGACCGACATGATCCAAATGAGTAGAAGGAATCGGACCACCATAAACGGGTGGAGGTTGCACATGTGCAAAGATGCCGGTGCCATTTTTACCACTAGACACATGAGCTTTCTCACTAGTAGCTTCCCCCTTGTCGGGGTTAGCATCCGTCTCCGTGTTGGCGGGATCACCCACTTTCACGGGCGCGGTGGAAAGTTTAAGCCCTTCTAAGAATTCCTTAAACATGTCTTTGACCTCGTCGTCATGGAGGTTTTCAATGTGTCCAACGCCACATTGAATTCCTCACGTGAGATCGAAGTTACCCCATCTCCTCAGACGATATCGGATTCGCACCGGAGTGCTCTCCTACATCGTCTACGACGTCAACCATACTCTTCGGACGGTAAAGTCCTTAAAAGAGACAAGGCTCTGATACCAATTGAAAGGATTGATATAGTTGACTAGAGGGGGGGTGAATAGGCAACTAACAATTTTTAGCTTTTCTTTACCAAATTAAACTTTGCATCAAAGTAAGTTGTCTAGATATGCAACTAGGTGGACAACCTATATGATGCAACAATCACAAGCACACAAGCACGCAATGAATGTAACACAAATAAGCTTGCACAAGTAAAGGGATGAGATAACCAAGAGTGGAGCCGGTGGAGACGAGGATGTGTTACCGAAGTTCCTTCCTTTTGAGGGGAAGTACGTCTCTCATAGAGCGTGTGGAGGCACAATGCTCCCCAAGAAGCCACTAGGGCCATCAGTATTCTCCTCACGCCTCACACAATGCGAGATGTCGTGATTCCACTATTGGTGCCCTTGAAGGCGGCATCGAACCTTTACAAACAAGGTTGGGGCAATCTCCACAACTTAATTGGAGGCTCCCAACGACACCACGAAGCTTCACCACAATGGAATATGGCTCCACGGTGACCTCAACCGTTTAGGGTGCTCAAACACCCAAGAGTAACAAGATCCGCAAGGGATTAGTGGGGGGAATCAAATTTCTCTTGGTGTAAGTGTAAATCGGGGCCTTCTCAACCACTCCCGAGCAAATCAACAAGTTTGATTGGCTAGGGAGTGAGATCGGGCGAAAATGGAGCTTAGGGTTGGAAGAGGTAGTCAACTAAAGGTAGGAGACGACCCTTTTATAGTGGTGGACGAAATCCAACCGTTATCCACTTAACCAGCCCGTGACACGCGGTACTACCGCTCCAGGGGCGCGGTACTACCGCAAGGCCACGCGGTACTACCGTGGGCCACCAGGGTACTACCGCTGCAGCAGTGGGGGCTACATCGAGCCTGACAGGGGGCAGTACTACTGCGAGCGCGGTACTACCACTCCCTCCTTGCGGTACTACCGCAAGGCGAAAGTTCTAGCACAGGAAGGGCACGGATGAATAAAAATACATCCGTGCCTACTCACCGGAAAACAAACGGTGCAAAACCCGACGCGGTACTATCATTGGAGAGCAATACTACCGCGTGGGCTGGATCAGATCACAAGACGGTACTATCATACCAAAGCGCTGCATTATCATGGGAGGCACGGATGTAAAAATTACATCCGCCTACTACCGCAAGAATACGCAGCATTTGGTTCGGGGCCACAGAGTACGGCTCTCGAGGAGCGGTACTACCTCAAGGGTACTCATCACTACCGAGCCACAGATTATCAAGAGTGCTCAAGGTACTACCGCCCAAGGAGCAAGATTACCGCAAGCACAAAGAACAAAGCAGCCAAGGCAATCACAACTAGGATAAACGGGGATGCTCCATAGTGCAAGGGAAAGGTGGAGACAAGGAAGGAACGTAATGCGTGATGATTCCACCCAAACGTTTCCGACGCGGACCCCCTCTTAATAGTACGGCTTTCCTACGACTCAAATCCACCAAAAAGAAATGTAGAGAAACGCCGTCTTCAATAGTCTTCGAGGGGCACCAAACCGTCTTGTACCTAGTGAAGAAATGTCTGAGAAACTCAAAGGCACACGATTAGTCCGCAAAAGCATTGTCATCAATCACCAAAACACCTAAGGGATAAATATGCACTTACACCCATTGACTCCTCGGGGGGTTCCGATAACCTCCTGGTACTCGGGAAAATGCCCGAACTCATCCGGAACCATTCCGGTGTCCAAACATAGCCTTACAATATATCGATCTTTATGTCTCGACCATTTCGAGACTCCGAACTACCTTAGGTACATCAAAACACATAAACTCATAATACCGATCGTCATCGAACGTTAAGCTTGCGGACCCTACGGGTTCGAGAACTATGTAGACATGACCGAGACTCACTTCCTGTCCATAACCAGTAGCGGATCTGGATGCTCATATTGGTTCCTACATATTCTACGAAGATCTTTATCGGTCAAACCGCATAACAGCATACGTTGTTCCCTTTGTCATCGGTATTCTACTTGCCCGAGATTTGATCGTCAGTATCATCATACGTAGTTCAATCTCGTTACCGGAAAGTCTCTTTACTCGTTCCGTAATGCATCATCCCGCAACTAACTCATTAGTCACATTGCTTGCAAGGCTTATAGTGATGTGCATTACCGAGAGGGCCCAGAGATACCTCTCCGACAATCGGAGTGACAAATCCTAATCTCGATCTATGCCAACTCAACAAACACAATTGGAGACACCTGTAGAGCATATTTATAATCATCCAGTTACGTTGTGACGTTTGATAGCACACTAAGTGTTCCTCCGGTATTCGGGAGTTGCATAATCTCATAGTCATAGGAACATGTATAAGTTATGAAGAAAGCATTTAGCAATAAACTAAACAATCATAATGCTAAGCTAACAGATGGGTCAAGTCAATCACATCATTCTCCAATGATGTGATCACGTTCATCAAATGACAACTCTTGCCCATGGCTAGGAAACTTAACCATCTTTGATTAACGAGCTAGTCAAGTAGAGGCATACTAGTGACACTCTGTTTGTCTATATATTCACACATGTACTGAGTTTCCGATTAATACAATTCTAGCATGAATAATAAACATTTATCATGATATAAGGAAATATAAATAACAACTTTATTATTGCCTCTAGGGCATATTTCCTTCAGTCTCCCACTTGCACTAGAGTCAATAATCTAGATTACATTGTAATGATTCTAACACCCATGGAGTCTTGGTGTTGATCATGTTTTGCTCGTGAGAGAGGCTTAGTCAACGGGTCTGCAACATTCAGATCCATATGTATCTTGCAAATCTCTATGTCTTCCTCCTTGACTTGGTCACGGATGGAATTGAAGCGTCTCTTGATGTGCTTGGTTCTCTTGTGAAATCTGGATTCCTTTGCCAAGGCAAATGCACCAGTATTGTTACAAAAGATTTTCATTGGACCCGATGCACTAGGTATGACACCTAGATCGGATATGAACTCCTTCATCCAGACTCCTTCATTTGTTGCTTCCAAAGCAGCTATGTACTCCGCTTCACACGTAGATCCCGCCACGATGCTCTGCTTGGAACTGCACCAACTAACAGCTCCACCATTCAACAAAAATATGTATCCGGTTCATGACTTAGAGTCATCCGGATCAGTTTCAAAGCTTGCATCGACGTAACCATTTACGACGAGCTCTTTGTCACCTCCATAAACGAGAAACATATCCTTAGTCCTTTTCAGGTATTTTAGGATGTTCTTGACCGCTGTCCAGTGACCCACTCCTGGATTACTTTGGTACCTCCCTGCAAAACTAATAGCAAGGCACACATTAGGTCTGGTACACAGCATTGCATACATGATAGAACCTATGGCTGAAGCATAGGGAATGACTTTCATTTTCTCTCTATCTTCTGCAGTGGTCGGGAATTGAGTCTGACTCAACTTCACACCTTGTAACACAGGCAAGAACCCTTTCTTTGCTTGATCCATTTTGAACTTCTTCAAAACTTTATCAAGGTATGTGCTTTGTGAAAGTCCGATTAAGCGTCTTGATCTATCGCTATAGATCTTGATGCCCAAAATATAAGCAGCTTCACCAAGGTCTTTCATTGAAAAATTCTTATTCAAGTATCCTTTTATGCCATTCAGAAATTCAGTATCATTTCCAATCAACAATATGTCATCCACATATAATATCAGAAGTGCTCAGAGCTCCCACTCACTTTCTTGTAAATACAGGCTTCGCCAAAAGTCTGTATAAAATCATATGCTTTGATCACACTATCAAAGCGTATATTCAAACTCCGAGAGGCTTGCACCAGTCCATAAATGGATCGCTGGAGCTTGCACACTTTGTTAGCACCTTTTGGATCGACAAAACCTTCCGGTTGCATCATATACAACTCTTCCTTAAGATATCCATTAAGGAATGCAATTTTGACATCCATTTGCCAAATTTCATAACCCTAAAATGCGACAATTGCTAACATGATTCGGACGGACTTAAGCATCGCTACGGGTGAGAAGGTCTCATCGTAGTCAACTCCTTGAACTTGTCAAAAACCTTTCGCAACAAGTCGAGCTTTGTAGACAAGTGAATATTACCGTCGCCGGTCCTTCTTCTTAAAAGTCCATTTATTCTCTATGGCTTGCTGATCATCAGGCAAGTCAACCAAAGTCCACACTTTGTTCTCATACATGGATCCCATCTGAGATTTAATGGCCTCAAGCCATTTTGTGGAATCTGGGCTCATCATCGCTTCCTCATAGTTCGTAGGTTCGTCATGGTCAAGTAACATGACCTCCGTAATAGGATTACCGTACCACTCACAGTGCGGATCTTACTCTGGTTGACCCACGAGGTTCGGTAGAAACTTGATCGTAAGTTTCATGATCATCATCATTAGCTTCCTCACTTCTTGGTGTAGGAATCACCGAACTGATTTAGTGATGAACTACTTTCCAATAAGGGAGTAGGTACAATTACCTCGTCAAGTTCTACTTTCCTCCCACTCACTTCTTTCGAGAGAAACTCCTTCTCTAGAAAGGATCCATTCTTAGCAACGAATATCTTGCCTTCGGATCTGTGGATAGAAGGTGTACCCATGATCTCCTTTGGGTATCCTATGAAGACACATTTCTCCGATTTGGGTTCAAGCTTATCAGGTAGAAGCTTTTTCACATAAGCATCGCAGCCACAGACTTTAAGAAACGACAACTTGGGTTTCTTGCCAAACCACAGTTCATATGGTGTCGTCTCAACAGATTTAGATGGTGCCCTATTTAACGTGAATGCATCCGTCTCTAAAGCATAACCCCAAAACAATAGCGGTAAATCAGTGAGAGATATCATAGATCGCACCATATCTAATAAAGTACGATTACGACGTTCGGACACACCATTACGCTGTGGTGTTCCGGGTGGCATGAGTTGTGAAACTATTCCGCATTGTTTCAAATGAAGACCAAACTCGTAACTCAAATATTCTCCTCCACGATCAGATCGTAGAAACTTTATTTCTTGTTGTGATAATTTTCCACTTCACTCTGAAACTCTTTGAACTTTTTAAATGTTTCAGACTTATGATTCATCAAGTAGATATACCCATATCTGCTCAAATCATCTGTGAAGGTCAGAAAATAACAATACCCGCCACGAGCATCAACACTCATCGGACCGCATACATCAGTATGTATTATTTCCAACAAGTCTGTTGCTCGCTCTATTGTTCCAGAGAACGGAGCCTTAGTCATCTTGCCCATGAGGCATGGTTCGCAAGCATCAAGTGATTCCAAAATCCCATCAACATGGAGTTTCTTCATGCGCTTTACACCAATATGACCTAAACGGCAGTGCCACAAATAATTTGCACTATCATTATTAAACTTATATCTTTTGGCTTCAATACTATGAACATGTGTATCACTACTATCAAGATTTAGTAAAAATAGACCACTCATCAAGGGTGCATGACCATAAAAGATATTATTCATATAAATAGAACAACCATTATTCTCTGATTTAAATGAATAACTGTCTCGCATCAAACAAGATCCAGATATAATGTTCATGCTTCACGCTGGCACCAAATAACAATTATTCAGGTCTAAAACTAATCCCGAAGGTAGATGTAGAGGTAGCGTGCCGACGGTGATCACATCGACTTTGGAACCCTTTCCCACGCGCATCGTCACCTCGTCCTTAGCCAATATTCGCTTAATTTGTAGCCCCTATTTCGAGTTGCAAATATTAGCAACACAACCAGTATCAAATACCCAGGCGCTACTGCGGGCATTAGTAAGGTACACATCAATAACATGTATATCAAATATACCTTTCACTTTGCCATCCTTATTCTCCGCCAAATACTTGGGGCAGTTCCGCTTCCATTGACCAGTCCCTTTGCAGTAGAAGCACTCGGTCTCAGGCTTAGGTCCAGACTTGGGCTTCTTCACTTGAGCAGCAACTTGCTTGCCGTTCTTCTTGAAGTTCCCCTTCTTCCCTTTACCCTTTTTCTTGAAACTAGTGGTCTTGTTGACCATCAACACTTGATGCTCCTTGTTGATTTCTACCTCCGCAGCCTTTAGCATTGCGAAGAGCTCGGGAATCGTCTTATCCATCCCTTGCATATTATAGTTCATCACGAAGCTCTTGTAGCTTGGTGGCAGTGATTGAAAAACTCTGTCAATGACACTATCAACTGGAAGATTAACTCCCAGCTGAGTCAAGTGATTGTGGTACCCAGACATTCTGAGTATATGCTCACTGACAGAACTATTCTCCCCCATTTTGCAGGTGTAAAACTTATCGGAGACTTCATATCTCTCAATCTGGGCATTTGCTTGAAATACTAACTTCAACTCCTGGAACATCTTATATGCTCCATGACGTTCAAAACGTCGTTGAAGTCCCGGTTCTAAGCCGTAAAGCATGTCACACTAAACTATCGAGTAGTCATCAGCTTTGCTCTGCCAGACGTTCATAACATCTGGCGTTGCTCCTGCAGCGGGTTTGGCACCTAGCGGTGCTTCCAAGACGTAATTATTCTGTGCAGCAATGAGGATAATCCTCAAGTTACGGACCCAGTCCGTGTAATTGCTACCATCATCTTTCAACTTAGCTTTCTCTAGGAACGCATTAAAATTCAACGGAACAACAAAGACGGGCCATTTATCTACAACAACATAGACATGCAAAATACTATCAGGTACTAAGTTCATGATAAATTAAAGTTCAATTAATCATATTACTTAAGAACTCCCACTTTGATAGACATCCCTCTAATCATCTTAGTGATCACGTGATCCATATCAACTAAACCATGTCCGATCATCACGTGAGATGGAGTAGTTTTCAATGGTGAACATCACTATGTTGATCATATCTACTATATGATTCACGCTCGACCTTTCGGTCTCGGTGTTCCGAGGCCATATCGCATATGCTAGGCTCGTCAAGTTTAACCCGAGTATTCTGCGTGGTGAAAACTGGCTTGCACCCGTTGTATGTGAACATAGAGCTTATCACACCCGATCATCACGTGGTGTCTCAGCACGATGAACTGTAGCAACGGTGCATACTCAGGGAGAACACTTGTACCTTGAAATTTAGTGAGGGATCATCTTATAATGCTACCGCCGTACTAAGCAAAATAAGATGCATAAAGGATAAACATCACATGCATTCAAAATAAGTGATATGATATGGCCATCATCATCTTGTGCCTTTGATCTCCATCTCTAAATCACCGTCATGATCACCATCGTCACCAGCTTGACACCTTGATCTCCATCGAAGCATCGTTGTCGTCTCGCCAACTATTGCTTCTACGACTATCGCTATGGCTTAGTGATAAAGTAAAGCAATTACATGGCAATTGTATTTCATACAATAAAGCGGCAACCATATGGCTCCTGCTAGTTGCCGATAACTGTGTCACAAAACATGATCGTCTCATAAATTTTTTTATATAGTCACGTCTTGACCATATCACATCACATCATGCCCTGCAAAAGCAAGTTAGACGTCCTGTACTTTGTTGTTGCAAGTTTTACGTGGCTGCTATGGGCTTAGCAAGAACAGTTCTTACCTACGCATCAAAACCACAACGATTTTTTGTCAAGTTTGTTGTTTTAACCTTCAACAAGGACCGGGCGTAGTCACACTCGATTCAACTAAAGTTGGAGAAACAGACACCCACTAGCCAATTCGTATGCGATGCACGCCGGTAGAACCAATCTCGCGTAAGCGCATTAACGTAATGTCGGTCCGAGCCGCTTCATCCAAAAATACCGCCAATCAAAGTATGACATGTCGGTAAGCAAGATGACTATTATCGCCCACAACTCTTTGTGTTCTACTCGTGCATATAACATCTATGCATAGACCTGGCTCAGATGCCACTGTTGGGGAACGTAGTATTTCAAAAAATTTACCTACGCACACGCAAGATCCATCTAGGTGATGCATAGCAACGAGCAGGGAGAGTGTGTCCATGTACCCTCGTAGACCGAAAGCGGAAGCGTTTTAGTAATGTTGTTGATGTAGTCGAACGTCTTCGTGATCCAACCGATCCAAGTACCGAACGCATGGCACCTCCGCGATCCGCACACGTTCAGCTTAGTGACGTCCCTCGTACTCTTGATCCAGCTGAGGCCGAGGGAGATTTTCGTCAGCACGACGGCGTGATGACGGTGATGATGAAGTTACCGACGCAGGGCTTAGCCTAAGGACTACAACGATATGACCGAGGTGGAAATCTGTGGAGGGGGCACCGCACACGGCTAAGACAACTGTCAACTTGTGTGTCTATGGGGTGCCCCCCTCCCCCGTATATAAAGGAGTGGAGGAGGGGAGGGTCGACCCTCATAGGGCGCGCCCAAGGGGGGAGTCCTACTCCCAGTAGGAGTAGGTTTCCCCCTTTCCCTAGTTGGAGTAGGAGAAGAAGGAAGAGGGAGAAGAAGAGAAGGAAATTAAGGGGGGGGGGGTCCCACCCCAATTCGGATTGGGCTTGGAGGTGGGGCGCCCTCCACCTGGCCGCCTCCTCCTCTCTCCCACTAAGGCCCAATAAGGCCCATTGACTCCCCGGGGGGTTCCGATAACCTCCCGGTACTCCGGAAAATGCCCGAACTCATCCGGAACCATTTCAGTGACCAAACATACCCTTCGAATATATCGATATTTATGTATCAACCATTTCGAGACTCCTCGTCATGTCTGTGACCACATCCGGGTCTCCGAACTACCTTCGGTACATCAAAACACATAAACTCATAATACCGATCGTCATCGAACGTTAAGCGTGCGAACCCTACGGGTTCGAGAACTATGTAGACATGATTGAGACTCACTTCCGGTCAATAACCAATAGCTGAACCTGGATGCTCATATTGGTTCCTACATATTCTACAAACATCTTTGTCGGTCAAACCGCATAACAACGTACGTTGTTCCCTTTGTCATCGGTATGTTACTTGCCCGAGATTTGATCGTCGGTATCATCATACCTAGTTCAATCTCGTTACCAGCAAGTCTCTTTACTCATTCCGTAATGCATCATCCCGCAACTAACTCATTAGTCACATTGCTTGCAAGGCTTATAGTGATGTGCATTACCGAGAGGGCCCAGAGATACCTCTTCGACAATCGGAGTGACAAATCCTAATCTCGATCTATGCCAACTCAACAAACACGATTGGAGACACATTTAGAGCATCTTTATAATCACCCAGTTATGTTGTGACATTTGATAGCACACTAAGTGTTCCTTTGGTATTCGGGAGTTGCATAATCTCATAGTCATAGGAACATGTATAAGTTATGAAGAAAGCATTTAGCAATTAACTAAACGATCATAGTGCTAAACTAACGAATGGGTCAAGTCAATCACATAATTCTCTAATGATGTGATCCTGTTCATTAAATGACAACTCTTGTCCATGGCTAGGAAACTTAACCATCTTTGATTAACGAGCTAGTCAAGTAGAGGCATACTAGTGACACTCTGTTTGTTTATATATTCACACATGTACTAAGTTTCTGATTAATACAATTCTAGCATCAATAATAAACATTTATCATGATATAAGGAAATATAAATAACAACTTTATTATTGCTTGTAGGGCATATTTCCTTCAAAATATATGGGAATAATACCGCACCATGTTATTATCATATGATAGTAGAAAACCTAGAGATAAATGGAGGATAAATGCATGCTATATTGCCTTGTGATATTCAAGTTCAGTTATTGTTGCTTAAAACATAAAAAATAATGATGTGAAGGGCCTGCATGTGCTTGATGATAAGGAGGGTTTGCATGTGGGGAAAAGTGAAACGATTGCATGCACCTTTGACAACGTGAAGGGCTTAAGTGGACTGATTACATGGATTTGATGATGTGGATAATTGCATGTATATTTAATTAGGACCACTTACTTCTATTGTAATTGTAAATATGATCACTTGCTTAGATTTATACGATTTTTTGTAATCTCAACGAAGGGCGTTAGGGCATCTCCAATGTTGACCTGTAAAATGCCCGCATACCTCTAGACCGAGTTGTATAAACATGTTTTGCCATTCATTGTGAACACATATTTTTCCGTGGACACGTCCGCTTGTTCGAATTCATACAAATCAGACGTAAACTGGGAAGGGGGGAGGGGAGGTTTGTGGGCATCAAGACCTCCGCCACATAGGACTTCGACACCCCCAGCTCAAATCCCCTCCTAGGCCACTTTTCTTCCACTTTGCCCCTGCTCCCCCATTATTCTGCATCTGCACCTTCCTCGTCAGACGCCGTCGCTGTATCTCTCCGGCCACCGCCCAGGCATTGTCGGATGTCCGGAGCCCTCGCCCACGCGCCTACCCGCCTGTCACATCCCTAGCCTTGCAATGCACTAGTGCTAGCTTGGTTGCTGCATCATGTTTAAAATTTCATTTAAACCTGAAATGGGGATGTCCAAACCCTAGTACCAAATGGAATTCAAATAGGTTCAACCTAAAAATATTTTCATGAATCCAAATGGCTTCCAAAAATGTTCATCATTCTTGAAAATGCTTTGGAAACAAGAACTTGAGGTGATGCACATTTTTCCATGACATATTTGGGCTCAATTAATTCATATGGTATTTGCATTTGGGCATTTAATTGCTAAATAATATTTTAGGTGCTCAAATAATCACAAGCTGAAATGTTTGTTGTTGGAAATATTCCAAAGCAGTGACATTGAGCAGTTTCATGATTTTGGAAATGCCACAGCATTTTTATTAAAGCCAAATACAATTCTGAGAAAATAGAAAAGAGAAATAAAATAGAAATAGAGCAGAGACTCACCAGAACTTACCCGGCGCCCACTAAGCCACACAGGCCTCACATGCGACCAAGGAGCCAGCCAGCCCACGGCTCGGTGCAGTCATCCCCAACCTCTGCCAAGAGGCGAGAGGAGGGACAACGACGGCTGCGCGCTGGCGCCACGCCACCAGTTGCACTGCCTGCGTCGGCCACCACGACGCCATGCGACTTCTCCTCGGCGCCGCCCGACCCCCTGGACCCCTCGCTTTCTCCCTCTCCCTCGTTCCCCTCCTCTTTTCTCTCCACCGGAGCCGCCGCCACCGACGCTGCCGTTCGCAGCCACTTCCACCGCTTAGCCTCCCCAAAGCATGTCTAGGAGATCCGCCTCCGTCGTCACGCCTCCTCGAGGACACACGCACCACCGGACGCCCCACATCATCGTCATCCTCAACATCTTCATCGCCGCCGGAGATCCCCTCATTGCTTCGCTCGCCCGGTTCTTCCTCGAGCCACCCGACACCGCCAAACGACGCAGCCTTGTGAGATTCTGCTCAGGACCCTCTTCTCCCTCTCTCGTTTGCGCCCGCTAGCCTCATCCCCAACCATGACCGAAGCTCGCCTCCGCCCGAGCTCGTCGTCGGTGCTATTCCGGCGACCTTTTGGTCACACCACCATGTCCAACGGATTCGTGGGCACGCGTATGTCATGCATATGCCGTTAGCTAGTCGATTCACGCAGCAGAAGCTATTGAAACCGCCGCCAACCGAACCACAGCGAAACCTCGCCGCCGCGGCGTCGACTAAGGCGACCCCCGCATCCAACTCCACTGCTCCTTGATGCGGCAGAGAAAGGGCTATGCCGTGGTGCCCTCAACGCTTGATCCTGCCGCCTGTAGCGTGTTCCCGAGGGACGCCGCCGCGTTAGGTGTTTCGCCGGCGTTCAACTCCGGCGAGCCGACGTGGCCTTGTCATTAGCTGCTAATGGCCGCTAACCAACCCTAGTGCCATCGCCATGTGGGCCCTGCTACGCTTTAGTTTAACTTAATTTCTGTTTAGATTAGTGCTAACCTCAGAGGCCCCACAGTCGGTTTGACTCGCCACGTCACTTGTTGACCTGACCCCACATGTCAGTGACCCTAGCCTTCACTTTGAGACTGATCAGCGGGTCCCGCTGGTCAGATTTGACCTGGACAGCGCCTATTGACTTGCTGGCGTCATGTGATGTCATGCTGATGCAGTAATTGATTTTCTGGATTTAATCTTTTCCAGGAAATTTCAGAAATAGTGCTAACTTCTAAAAATCATATAAAATCAACCGTAACTCCAAATGAGATAAATTATATATGAAAAATGATCAGAAAAATCCAATCTATCCATCTGTACCATTTTCATGCATGTTAGAATAATTTATAGCTACTGTTTAGGACAAATCAATTAAATGGCATTTGAATTTCACATGTGGAGTTTGGATTTGAATCTTAGGTTCAAACCAACTTCATTTAACCTGCTGCTAGTTGCATTAGCTCAAACCATAGCATATTGCCATGTCACATACATGCATCATATTGTTGCATTGCATTGATTGTGTTCTCCCTTGTTTGCCGGGTATTTGTCCCTCTCGGTAGAGCGACGTGCAAGCGATGAGTTCGATGACACCGATGAAGAACTATATTATCTTCGAAGTGCTGCATAAGCAAAACCCCTTGTTCATTCCGATATAATCCCACTCTCTCGCTCCTGCTCTATTTTACTTTGCATTAGGACAACAACGACTCATGTGTTACTTGCTGCGGTAGCTGAACCCCTTTATCCTCTGCATGACTGTCATTCCACAAGAATTAGATGAAACCCACTAGCATGAGTAGGAGTTGTTTGAGCCACGATGTGCCTACTCATTCATGCTTGTTTTTCATGCCTGCTATTGCTTAGAGTTGTGTCAGTCCGATTCATCGGGAATGAATTGGAAAGTGGTGAACATGTCCCATCGTGTGTGAGCTAAGTGTGTGAACACGATTTGGTAAAGGTAGCGGTGAGAGGCCATGTAGGAGTACATGGTGGGTTGTCTCATTGCAGCCGGCCCTCGTGAACTCGAGTTCTGTGTTTGTGATCCATGAACAGTTACTACCGCACATTGGGTTCCGTAACTCGACCCCTCTCGACTTATTAATCAACTTGATCTCTGTCCGGGAGTTGCAACTAGTTTCGGTGTTTGTAGGTAGTGTTAGTAGTCTACCAAGTGGCACCTTGCATGTGTGGGCTTGGGACAGACTAGGCACAAGGGGTCTTGTACCAAGTGGCACCCGGTTGGTGGGCTTGGGAACCCTGCACACATCGTTTGGGGCCGTGAGCGACACCCCGGCCGGATCTCCTTGCGGATGGAACCCGAATAGGCGATAAACCCGGACGAGAGACTTGTGTGGTTAGTCAGGTCGTGGCCGACTCCCTCGCCCGGCTTCCGCTTGAAGGTTGCCGAGGTACATGACGATGTCTGAGGCGATAAGTGGCTAAAGCGTGTGTGAAGAAGTACACCCCTGCAGGGTTATCATTATCTATTCGAATAGCCGGATTCCTCGGATATGGAAACTTGGACCCTTGCATAGTTCATACACAAGTGAAAGTGGATACTCTAAAATGCGCAAGATAAGCGTGAGTGCTATGGATGGCGTTCTCGTGAGGGAGACGGAGCGGATCCATAGTGGTGTATTGATATGGTGAATATGTGGACTCGTGTGCACCACCTCAAAAGAGTTACTTGCAAATGTAGTTTAGGATAGCCACCGAGTCAAAGCTAGCTTGCTGCGATCAAACTCCACCACCCCCTTTTGATAATGATGCATATGTAGTTAGTTCTGATGTAAGTCTTGCTGAGTACAATTGTACTCACGTTTGCTTATTTTATGTTTTGCAGAGAGATTTCAGTCTCGCTAGTAGTTCCGCGTGGACTTCAAAGTTTAGCTTGTTACCTCAGCTACGATCTTGTGCCCTCGGCAGGATCTGGTAGATAGTCGGGCTTCTCAGCCTTTTTCATTTGTAGATGTCTGTACTCAGACATGTTAAGCTTCCGCGTGTGCTTTGACTTGTATGCTTTGAGTGTTGGGTCATGAGACCCATGTTTGTAATATCTCGCTCCTCGGAGCCTAATGAATAAATACTTTGAGTCGTAGAGTAATGTTGTGATGCCATGTAGTATTTACACATATTGAGCATATTGAGTGTATGTTTGAAATTCTTTGTATTTGTGGGATCCGACAATCTAGTTGTTTATCCTTGGCAGCCTCTCATATGGGGAAATGTAGTCTAGTGCTTCTGAGCGATAGTAGTCCTTCTGACCCGGTTCACCGGAGTCCTGCTAGCCCAAAGACTACCGCTTTGGACACTTGACTGGCCGGGCATGTGTTTCACTGTTCCTTATGTCTGTTCCCTTCGGGAAATGTCACGCGGTGATATTCGAGTCCCGCTTAGCTCACATGCCCGGGATACCGGAGTCCTGTTAGCCCAGTGCTACAGCCCGAATTCATACGTTGATGACCGACATGCTCGATGTGATTCATGTATGCCTGTCCTCATGGGTTAGTGCCGCTTTGGGTTCACGACTAGCCATGTCGGCCCGGGTTCTCTGTCATATGGATGCTAGCGACACTATCATATACGTGAGCCAAAATACGCAAACGGTCCCGGGCCATGGTAAGGCGACACCCGTGGGAATACCGTGCGTGAGGCCGCAAAGTGATATGAGGTGTTACCGGCTAGATCGATGTGACTTGGAATCGGGGTCCTGACACCGCCTTGGACTATGTCGCCGTCCACCCAGGATATGCATGTAGCCATGTACCATCTGCCCCTGCCGACGATGTCCATGGTGTACGCCACGCCCAATGAGTGTTCGATCAAATGCCATTGAGCTTTTTGAGAACTTCTTGTTGTTTTCTAGAATAAGCACGATGGGAAGGTACTCGATGCTGGAGGATGATCTGTTGTGCGATGCGTGGAAGGTCATATCTATGGACTTTGTATGTATGAGGCAAGGGGGCTTGATCTTTTGCAATATGTGCATGCTTCATTTGATGAGCAAAACCACCATGCATAGTACGACTTGCACATGATCCATGAATGCAACATGAAGTTGCTATAGCGCATCGGTGATACACCATCTCTAACTCTGTCATGAAGTTTTCCGGTGCGATTACACAAATGGAGAGAAGGGAGCCATCGGGCTCGCAAACCATTGAGATTGTAAGTTTTGCTTCTTGTTGATCTACATGTTGGTCAATTGATTGCTTCACTCAATATTGTAACTTGATAATCATCACATTGTATAGCCCGGCACTCTGTCGTGTTGTAGTACATGACCAAGAGCAGACCATTTACGTTCATACATTTTTGGATGAAGCTCAAGGGGCATAGTGCGGGATGACATGTGCAGATTCGACTTCGAGTATCGTTGAATTCGAAAACTAGTTAAACATCTGGTTATCTCGAATGTAATATTTACATTTGAACTATTGTTGTACTATGAATATTTGCATGTTATTTATGGATGAATTGTGCTATCTTCTATACATTTTTTGGTGTTGCGCACATAAGAAAAAAGTGGGGACGAACATATAGGGCACAAGTTTGGATGGTCGGCTATCATATCCGGGTCTGTGGACAGGTTCGGACCAGTCTGCGGACAAGTACAGTGTCCGTTCTGTTGGTCAGTATAGGAGATCCCTGCTAAATAAAAAGTGGGTCGATGGGCTAAATAAAAAGTGGGTCGGTGGCCCATCGGACGTAGCGTGCTCTTGTCTCCCGCGGTGTGCAGGGGGGCCTCCTATCCTCCGACCTACGCGGGGAATAAAGAGGAAACGCGCGGCCCCTTCCCCCTCGCGCTAGGTTTGGGAAAACCCATATGCGTGGCGGGGTTCCCCCGTTTGTTTGTTTTTGGGGTTTTTTCTATTTCTTTTCTGTTTTTTCCTTCTTCAAAAAGGTTCGGGATTTTTACAAAACTTCAGAATTCATAAACTATTCCAAAATTTGAAAGTGTTTCTGAATTTCAAAAAATATTCATGAAGCTCAAAAGTCTTCGTAAATTCTACTATTTCGAATTTCTAAAAAATGTTCACGAACTCCAAAAGTGTTCTGAATTAAAAAATGTTTACGAATTTGAAAAGAAATCTTGGATTTCAAAAATGTTCATTAAATTGATGAAATCTTTCGAATGCAAAATATGTGTAGGATTTTGAGAAATATTCCTTGATTTCAAAATTTGTCTGATTTCCGATTTCTAAAAATGTTCACAGTTTTGGGAAATGTTTTCTGTTTTCATAATTTGGTTTTGATTTTATTTTTTTGTTCCCAAAATTGAAATATTGACATGAATTTGAAAACTTGTTCAAACACAAAAAAATCGCGAGTGCAATAAATGTTAACCAAACACAAAACATTTGCCAATATAAAAATTGTTCATGAACTAAAAAATATGTTCATAATTTCAAAATTGTCCGTGAATTCACAAAATGTTCGTGAATTCATTCAAATGTTCATGAATTTTTTTTTCTTCACGAATCCAGAAAATGTGCATGAATTCATAAAACTGTATTCACAAATTTTATAAATCATTATGAATTCAAAAAATGTTCACGATATTGGAAAAGTTCATAATTTTTAAAAATGTGTGCCATTATGGAAAATATTAACTAAATGAATTTTTTTTTTCAAAATTAGAAACAGGTCGTGATTTAAACAATTCTTCCGCAATTTTTTAAAATATATTGAATGTTAAAAAAATCATTAATTTAAATTTTGACCTGTATTTTGAAAAATGTTCATGTATTTCAGAAAAAGTTTATGAAAGTAAAAACTGTTTTTTGAATTTAAAAAATGTGCATGGTTTTCAAGAAAGTTCATGAATTCCAAAAAGCATTTGTGGATTTGGAAATACTGATTCAAAATTCCATGTTTTTGGATTTTTTAAATGTCAACCAAAAGGAAAAGATGGAAATAAGAATAATTTTTTTAGGTAAGATCGTACAACATTCCCAAAACTTATGGGGAGAAAAAAAATCGGAATGTGCCTGCCCATATAGAGGGACAGGCGCGCTGGATAGTACACGGTAGGTCGCTATTCAGCCTGGGAGTTATATCTCGTTTTTAGCGAGATGTATACTTCCCTCGCCCAAACATCATTATTCAGGCGCGCTATAGTACCGGGCTGGGTTATTACCATTTGTTCCTTCGCTGTTGCTTTGTTTGTACGCTTTTTTTTCTGTATTTTCTTTGTTTCTTCATGGCTTCCATTTTTTTTTTATGATTTTCTTTGTTTCTCACCCTATTTTTCACAGTTTCTTTTACTGATTTTTTTCTTTTTTTCTCTCTCTTTGTTTTTCTTCATTATTCTTTTTTCCTTTTTCTCTTTCACTTTTTATTTATTTTTCTTCATTCTCATTTTTTATCTTCCGTATGCACCAATTAATACACATGTTTAACATTTTTAAATACAAGATTAACATTTATAAAAAAATTATTTGTTTTGATGTCTATTTGTTGCTTACACGTTCTATTTTTGTATACATTAGGATTATTTATTATACCCACGTTTAACATTTGGGAATACATAATTAATATATTTTAAAAAATTTATTTTTTGCTAGTCCGTCTGTTCACAAATATAAGATGTTCTAACTCTTTTGTGAATGAGATGTAGATAGACACATTTTAGTGTGTTTGTTCACTCATTTCAGACCATATGTAGTCCATATTAAATTGTCCAAATAATTTATATTTGTGATCAGAGGGAGTACTTTTTTCGTAACCATTATACATTTTGCATATATATCAGGAACATTTTATGTATACATGTTTAATATTTTCCCATATACATGATTAACATTTTTTAAACCTATTCTTTATCTCTATTTTTCCAAACACATTGTATGTTTTTTATACATCAGATATTTTGTATACATGTTTAACATTTTCCATATACTTTATTAACATTTTTGAAAACTTATACATTTTATGTCTATTTTTATTCACATTGTACATTCGTCTTATAGATTAGAATTGTTTTGCACATATTTAATATTTTCCAAATAGATATTTAACATGTTTTGAAAATTTATATTTTTATGCCTATTTTTTCCATACACATTGTACATTTTTTGTATGCATCGGTAAAAAAAATTTATACACATTTATCATTTTTCAAATGCATTATTAGCATTTTCAAAATATTTTATGTAATTTTTTGTAGTCTATGTATTAAGAATATTTGCAAATATAAAGAAAATTCTAAAAAGAAAGCAAAAATAATAAAAAGAAAAAAAACGATGCTCTGGCCTGCCAAGCGCTGGGCCGGGCCAGTCTCTTACTCGCGCTACGCGCGAAATTGGGATCGCCGTGTCCGTGTGCAGCCGTTCCGTTCCAGTTCCACCACCCGCGCCTCATCCACAACCAAACGGGCGCGACATGTGCTCGACGTTTTCCCTCTGAGACCACGAGGCCATGGCGCTCGCCTTCCTCCCGCCCGCGCCCGCAGTCCACCATCCGCCGCGCCCCCTCAATCCCCCGTCGCTCGCGTGCGCCACCAACACCGGCTTCTCTTTCCTCTTCCCACCGTCCTCCCGCTGGCCCTCCCTGCAGAGGGCTAGCTCCGCGGCAGCCGGCGATGGCGCCGGCTCGTCAGAAGCGCCGGGCGACAGTTCGCTCGACGCAGACCTCCTCAGGAGAGTCTCCGGGGCAGAGGACGCGGACCGAGCGCTGGACATTGTCGCGGAGTCGCTGGGAGGCGGGGCTGGCTCCGGCTCGAAAGCGTCCCTCGATGCGTCCGACTGCAATGCGATAGTCGCGGCGGCGCTTGACCGGGCAATGTCGACCTCGCGCTCTCCGTCTTCGACGCGATGCGCTCCGGCCTGGCGCGAGGTGAGCCCGCCTTGCTCTTCTGCTGTTTTATCCATTCACGAGTTGCTTGAGTGCTGCTGAGTCCGGTGTCCAACTCTGAGTTTGCAGTGGGGCGCTGGAGCTGGGCAAGGCCGGACGCGCGGACTTACGCGTTGCTGGTCCAGCGATTGGCGGCGGCTCTGCGCGTTTCTGATGCTATCAGGATAGTCGACTACGTGTCCCGTGCGGGTGTATCTTCTGCAGAGGAGGTGAGCTTTCGTGTTAGCAACTCATGTGCCAGAGCAATGTCGCGTGCTTCTACTATCATCTATCGAATGATGCTCCAATCTGGTCTGCCAACTACCATTCTGATTTCTGACCCATGAAGTTGTAGTTTTAGAAACCCTCTTAACTGATAGATACTAGATACTTCGCATAACAACACAAAATATCTGTCTGCTATCTATCTCAGTGCTTACTTTCTTCATTTTTCTGCTTTGCAGTTTAATTCTATGTGGACTTAATTTACAACTTTAATCATCTTAATTTGTGACTTTGGATATGAATGAGTGCGATACAAAATGATACCCAGAACAATCACCTTGCCATCCCATTTTCATAGCATTTCCATCATGATATGAATAATTTCTACCAAGAAATTGCAAATAGAAAATTTAACAGATAGCAATAGATGTACTTCAGAAGTGTTTATTTGGCAAAGGATTCAGTGGGAAACCATTTATGTATGCCACTACTTTCTTTTTTCCCACCTTGGACCAAACATCAACAAAGAAGGAATTAAGCTAGTTAGCATATTAAAACACATGGGATCAAGTTTGAAATTCGCAAGGTCAAGTACTCTTAGGTGTGGCCATCTGGCGATTTGCAGAAGGCACGCATAGCAAGTGAAATCAGCTCATGAACATTCTAAATATCCCAATTTATCCAGGACCTGCTTCACCTTCTAGGGGTATCTTTGTTTGGGAGCCAACGTATCAAACTTTGCATGTTGCATGACTTAATATGTCTCGAATATATCTCCTTTGATATTAACCGAGTAGAAAAAATATTACTATATTGCATTGTACTTGCAATCTTTTCTATGCAGTATAGTGTTGAACAGTTTGGCAGTATTAATATTACAAGATTGCACATTGCCACAACAATGCCAGTATTTCTGAATATCTTAGAAATTTGATAGTTTGGTGAAAATTGAATATTCAATGTTGACATGTGGGTGCCTTAGTGAATGGAATATATCTTGTGCACATTAATTTAGTGCAATTTAAGTGTTACAGTAACACATTTTAGTTACTGCAGGTCCCGTTTGGCATAACTGTTCGCTGTCCAACCTGCATGGTGGCAATTGCTGTCGCGCAGCCTCAGCATGGAACTCAGGTTTGATGCTGCAGAAGTACTTGCTTTACATCTCCTTCACATACTGAATACTACTCATTAGCTTGCAAAACACGAACTTCTAAACAATTTTCCGCAACTGGATACATCATGAGACGCGAGACAAATGTGACTTAGGAATAAGAGGGAAACAATGGGACGGGTAGCTGTTAGATATTGTTAGCACATGAACCGACATGCTGTCACCAGTAGGTAGGAACACAGAAGGGAGAGTCTATGAATATAAATGCTTGTAGATCCACATGCAAATTGTAATTCTTATAGGTGGGTCTTATTTTGTAATTCTGCCCCTCACTGGGGTTTAGTGACAATGGATGCTTTAGTAAATAGTTTTGCTCTTTATGGTCGCACATTGCTATAACTTATAAGCACTTCAGCAGGACATTTTGATAATCTTATATAGGAAATGTATTCTTAACAGTTAACCCTCTCAATTTTCAAGTTTTATATATTCTCCACATCCCTCTTGCACGTTGCCGGCTGCCCCCAAACTTCTCCACAACCCATCTTTCAACACGCCACCACCTACCTCGCCCTCTTTCCTGTCTGTTCCATTTTCAAGATTGCTATAATGTCGTCACCGCTCCTTTTCCTCCGGCAAGCTCTCCAAAGTGCTCTCATGGCTGTTGTTCTAGTTTGTGTGGAAATCAGTTCTTTCCCCCCTTTCTTTCTACTCCCTCCGTCCCAAAATAAGTGTCTCAACTTTGTACTAACTTTAGTGCAAAGTTGTACCAAGGCCGAGACACTTATTTTGGGACAGAGGGAGTATATGTTTGTGTGACAGCCATGTCCTGCGACAGGCTATTTATCCCTCTTCAAGTCCTACAAGGAACTAGTTGTCAGGCTAGACTTCCACCATGTACCATGCTTGGAGGGTTACTTACCGAAAAAGGCTTTCGCCCCGCTTTATAAATAAAGCAAACCGCCACAGAGCACCGAGTACACAGATAAGTTTTCACACCACACACACCCAAGTCCCACAACAAGAAGTACTTGTTGAGGGCACAACTCAACAAGCCCAAAGAAAAATAAAAAAGGCCGGAGATCGCACCCGGCCTCTAATCCGGCTCCGGGGGGGGGGGGGGAGGAGGCGGCAGCGACAAGCGGACGGCCATCGAGCGAAGGTCGGCGAAAAAGGCAGAGATGGCGTCACGCAGTCTGAGGCGGCTAAGCGGCCGCTAAAGCCGCAAGTAACGAGCAGTTTGAAGAGGCGTCGAGTACGTCCCGAAGCGGAATGCGCTGAATCACAAGTCTATTGCGGATCGTCCAGAGGGTCCAGGCGAGAGCCCCAATCTCCAACCACCTAATGTGGCGAGTGTGCAGGGGGGAGGCCTGGAGTTCGGCGAACATGTCGAGGAAATTGGTGTGGCACCAATTGCCACCAACCACCTCTCTAAAGCAACTCCAAATAAATTGGGCGGATGCACAGGAGAAGAAGATGTGATTCGAGTCTTCCGGGACGCCACAGAGCGGACATAGGCCACTACCAGGACCATTGCGCTTACGGGCCTCCACACCAGACGGGTTCCGCATGCGGATCCACTGCCACATGAAGATCCGAATCTTCAGAGGTAGGCGGATGGACCACACCGCCGTAAGGGGAGGGGGGCGGAGGAGGAGGCAATGGCCCGATAGAGGGACTTGGTGGAGCTTTGGCCCGACGGCTCTAGACGCCACCGAACCAGATCCGGGCCGGCGTCCACCATTGGCTCGTGGAGGGCAATGCAGTCAAGTAACTCGTGCCAGGCGGCAGAATCCGGAGGCCCAAATGGCCTCCGGAAGGCGAGGCGCCCTAAGTCAATAAGGGCCCTCTCAACAGATATATCTGAGGATCCACGGCGATGGAGAAGAGGTCGGGGAAGCGCGCGGCGAAGGGGGTGTCTCCCGCCCACCGGTCAAACCAGAACAGAGTCGCAGCCCCAGAGCCAACCGAGATGGAGGTCCTGAAAGTGCGTTATATCGACTAGAGGGGGGGTGAATAGGCGATTTTTATGAATTCTTCACTGAGGAATTTGCCGGTGAGGAAATTCCTTAGCGAAGAACTACTTGCAGCGGAATAAGTACTCAGAAGAAGCATAACAGAATACGCATGGTCATCATGATGAAATGAAGACAAACACAGTCTGAAAAACGTAATCACAGGATAACACAAGATGAAGATAAACTGATCAAGAAATTGAACCGAGGAAATTGAGAAAGTCTTCAACAAAGTCTTCAAACACAGATATGAACAAACACTCAACACAAAGAATGAGGAAATGAAAGTGTTGAGGAAATAGAACCGATTAGGTTGGTGAAGACAATGATTTGGTAGACCAGTTCAAGCGCTTTGTCTCGGTTATGCGTCTGGTTGGAGCGGCTGAGTATTTAAACTCGAGGACACACAGTCCGGACACCCGGTCGGCCGAAAGCACGCAGCTCGGGACACCAAGTCCTCACCGTATTCTCCTTGAACTAAGGTCACACGGACCTCGTCCAATCACTCGTGGTAAGTCTTGAGCGACTTCCAAACCTTCACGGACTTGGTCACTCGACGATCCACAATTCCTCTTGGATGCTCTAGACCATGACGCCTAACCGTCTGGAAGAAGCACAATCTTCAAAGGTAACAAGCGTCGGATCCACGCAGGATCAATCTCTTGATGATGCTCAATCACTTTGGGTTTGTAGGGGTTTGGTTTTGGGGTTTTCCTCACTCGATGATTTTCGCTCAAAGTCCTCGGAGGATGGGTTGCTCTCAAATGACAAGTGTCAAGTTCTCTCGAAGCGACCAACCAGCCGGTGGTTGTGAGGCGGCTATTTATAGCCTAGGAGCAGCCCGACATGATAAGACATAAATGCCCTTCAATGATATGACCGTTAGGTGGATAAGATATTTTGGGACAGGTGGCCTTGAAGATGACAAAAGGTCGGAAATTTGAATATCAAATTCCTCGGGGCTATCATGTTCCTCATCGTAGGCAATCCGCCTTTGGCGAATTCCTAACTCCTCGGTCGAACAAATTCCTCGTGACGGAAGAACTTCGTCTCACATCAAGAAATTGACTGAATCGTATGAGATTTCCAAAGGCTTCACTCGAAGGGATTGGTAGGTATAGGATTTTGAGTTGAGCATCACATGGAAATTTTTCCTTAGTATTTCCTCGACCCCATTTAACAAAGACGGTGTTTCCTATGACTCAAGAAAGAGAAAATGAAACTACGAAAACAAAAGTCTTCATGCTTCATGTTCCTCAAATGAATACCAAGTCTTCAAGGTCACACCAATTTCTTCACTTTCAAAGTCTTGAGAAAGTCTTGAATATCAAAGTCTTGATCGAAGAACTTCATTTTTAGGGTCGACTTTCTCTGTAAATATCAAACTCCTCATAGACTTATAGACCTGTGTACACTCACAAACGCATTAGTTCCTTAACCTATAAGTCTTCAATCCACCAAAATCACTAAGGGGCACTAGATGCACTTACAGGTCCCAATGCGAAGAACCGGGAGCAGTTGAATGACCGACTACCAGAACTGGGAGCCGCCAGATCTCTGGCACAAGGCAAGGGGCTGCCCACGTAGGTATTTATTCCTTATGATGTCTAACCAGAGCCCACCTTGCCCTTGCGCAATACGCCAGAGCCGGCGGGATAAGAGGGCGATGTTCATGCGCTTAGAGCACATGATCCCGAGGCCTCCTTGCTCCCGAGGCTTGCATATGTCCGGCCAGCTGACCATATGGTATTTCTGCTTATTGTTGTCACCCGCCCAGAAGAGTCGCGCCTGGACTTTAGCGATCTCATGATGTAGAGTCTCGTGCAGGCTGTAGAAGCTCATGAGGAACAAGAGGGGGCTGGAGAGGGAGGAGTTGATGAGAATCGTCCGGGCCGCCTTAGACAGCCACCTGCCCTACCAAGGCTCAATGCGCGTCTGGAGCTTGGCCACGGTCGGACGTAAATCGGCAACGGAGAGCCGAGAGTCACTAATGGGCGTCCCCAAGTAGGTCGTGGGGAAGGAGCCCAAGCGGCAGTTAAGCCGGTTGGCGATGCTCAGGCATTCGTCTAGAGAGTAACCCATCACCATCACATCGCTCTTGTCGAAGTTGATCTTAAGGCCTGACATCTGTTGGAAGCAGAGGAGGAGGAACTTCAGATTAGAGATGTCAGCCTCCGAGCCTTCCACCATAATAATGGTGTCGTCGGCGTACTGGAGGAGGGAGATCCCAGCGTCGCCGGCCAGATGGGGAGTGATCCCACGAATATGGATGGTTACTTGGACTAGGTCTGATTCTTGCTGTCATACCGAAAAAGGCTTTCGCCCCGCTTTATATTATAAAGCAAATGCCCAAGCCAACATCCAACAAGGTTCAAGCACACAAACACACACACACACACACACACACACGGTCCAGACAGATAAGTAGTCAAAGGGTTAATGCTGAGGGCACAGCTCAACAAGCCCTGAAAAAACACAAAAAGGCACATGCGCCGGGAGTGACACAGCATCTAGTCGGGCTCCGGGGGTGGCGGAGGGAGCGGAGGCGCCAAGCGGAAGGCCATCGATCGAAGGTCGGCGAGGAGGGTGCTGATGACGTCCCGGTCCTGGGGGCGGCTAAGCTGCCGCCAGAGCTGCAAGTATGAAGTAACCACACATTTTAAAGATGGAGTCAGTAGCACGCCGAAGAGGCACCTTCTGTATGACAAGCTTATTGCGAACAGTCCACAGCGTCCAGGCAAGGACCCCAACGCAAAGCCATCTAATATGTCTCAGAAGCGAGGTGAGGCCTGAATTTCCGCAAGGTGTCGGGGAAGTTGGTGTTGCACCACTGGCCCCCAACCGTTTCGCGGAAACAGGACCAAAGGAACTGTGCCGTGTAGCACAAGAAGAAGATGTGGTTGGCATCCTCTACCGTGCCGCACATGAGGCACATCCCATCTCCAGGTCCATGACGCTTAAGGACCTCAACGCCGGACGGGAGGCGGCCGCGGATCCATTGCCACAGGAGGATCCTGATCTTCAGGGGCAGGCGGATGTCCCAAATCAAACTGAAGGGCTCGGGGGCCGTTGATGGGGCGATAGCCGCGTAGAGGGATTTGGTGGAGAAGCAGCCGGAGGGTTCCAGGCGCCAAGAGATGGCGTCCGGAGTCGGCAACGTCCATAGGGAGGAGGGTGATGTCCTGGAGGAGGGCATCCCAAGCTGCAACCTCAGGGGGGCCAAAGGGGCGGCAGAAAGCGAGGCGCCCTAAGTCAATAAGGGCCGTCTCGACAGAGACCCGAGGGTCAACAACGATGTCGACGAGCACTGGAAAACGCGCGGCTAGGGGGGTGTCGCCAAGCCACCTATCCAGCCAGAACAGGGTCGAGGACCCAGTACCCACCGAGATGGATGTGCCAATGCGCAGTACAGGCAGCAGCTGGACGACGGCCTGCCAAAACTGGGAGCCGCCTGAGCGCTGACATCAATAGTGCAAGTATGTTATTTGTAGGTCATTTGGCAGATATGTTACATATGTATATATACATATGCAAGTGTGTTAATAAGCAGGAAACCCCTTCACAATGGGGAACTATGAACAACTATATACATGTCTAATGCCTTCCACCCCTCAAACTCATGGCAGATCAACAACATGAACACAAAACCTGGAATATTTTTAGTTGGATGCTTTGAATTGCAAATTTCGTTATGGTTTTTAGTTGGATGCCCTTCAGGTGGTTTCTTGTTCGAAGTGCCGGTACCAATATGAACTATTTTCTGGAGACGTTACAAGCATCGAGTCAGAAGAAGTGAGGTTAGTGACTGATAATGTAGTTTATTATAATTTAGTGTCCTTTAGGCTTTTAGATATGGATTATGATCACTATTTTTCAAAAGCAACTAATAAGAACCTTTGCCAGCAACATTCTTGTAAGCATGTGTCTTTTTTTCTAACTGGGGGGTGGGGGGGGGGGGGGGGGTCTAGGTGCTAGAACTTTAGAGATACTTGATACCTTAATTAGGATTGAATCATAACGAGTCATTTAAAATGTTGAGCTGAATCAGTTATCCGGATTATGGTCTGGCTGATACTGGTGTGACGGGCAACTCAATGTTGCTCTAGTAATTGGTTTGCGGGGTGGTTCAATATTGTTCCCACAAATGTTGCTTTCCAGGATGCGAAATGTTTAGACATCAAACTTAAATGTTTTATAACTACACATTGTTCTTCGATGCAACTCTATAACAGGGGTGATTTATGGGCCTTCCAATGGTTGTTCATCCTCTGCGTACTCCTTTGCATTATGTAAATTGGTTAGTTTCTGTTGTTTTACTGTTATCTCACAATACAAATTTTAGTGCTTCATTTCAGTTTTCCAGCAGTTACCATACTTGATGTCGCTTCTAATATTATTTCTCTAAGGATCTTCTCCTGCGTAACGCAGCATGGATATTTCAGCTTTTGAGAAGGCCTTGCAATTTATAAATGTGATGAAAGACGATCTTCCAGCTGCCGTTCACTCTATCGTGGTAGCTTCCCTTTTCAAAAATGCATATTAGAAATTAGTCTGTTTATATGTTGATGCTATTTACTTTAGGTGGACTTTTACTTTGTTCTTCGTGACACGTGAAAATGCCTTAGGGCCATGTATATTAAACGGAAGTAGATTTCATCACATTTTCTGTTAAGATTGAGGCAAGAATGTTTGAAATGTAAAGATGATGGGGCAGTACAAAATTATCAACATGATGCTACCACCAATGACAAAACTGGTACCAGGATTTGTTTTAAGCCCCAGATAAACAACATGAACATATCTTGTCATAGTTATGGGGAAATAACCAAACACTTGTCAGTCAAGTCAGCATGACCAAATTTGGCCGTAAAGAATTGGTAACTATCAACTCTGTAGTAAACAGTCCATTATGCCACATACCCAATGTTGCTCAATTCTTAAGTGCTGCTAAATTCGACAGTCAAGATCTAACTGCCATTTCTCATTGAATACTGATTGGCGTACGGAATTTTGTGGGCAGCATGCTGGGGCTTCAGCTCAGCCTTTCATGGGTGATATCATCTTCTTTTACAATCTATGCACAATACTGTTAACAGCTTATGTCAATTTGGTTTCAGTTTCTGATTACTGATATGTTTATCTGTCATTTGTGT
The DNA here is from genome assembly GCA_021605145.1 of Aegilops bicornis. Lineage (NCBI taxonomy): Eukaryota > Viridiplantae > Streptophyta > Magnoliopsida > Poales > Poaceae > Aegilops > Aegilops bicornis. Next base: position 550,223,723 of record CM038675.1, on the reverse strand, counting down.
TGCAGATCCGGACACCCTCAGGAACAGCCCGCACACACAGATTTGCTACCAAGACTGTGGAACTGCCTGCTCAAGGAGGAGAAAGAGTGACCATTTCCTTGGCTGCCCCAGCCAATGCTTATCGTCAGATGGGCCCCTCAAGATTGCGGCACGCTCAAAAGGGTTTAGTCCAGGAGAACCCATGTGCCTCACTAACCATGTCAGTGGAGAGATCTCAAAGTTGCTAAGAGTGCCATCAAAGAATGCGGGACCATTGTTTCTTAGTCCTTATCTAGTTGTCGGTGCTGTTGCTTTGCTTGCTTCTGGAGATGCTGTTTCTGCATTCATTGATCCAAGTCTCCCTAGACTAATTACAGCAACTGCCATTGCATCGGCTGCTGTTGGAACTACACTAAATCAAGTGATCCTGCCAGAGACACGAAAGGTATGTTTGATTTCCATGTAGCAAAAACATCTAGGGTGTTTCATTAGCATTACTGATGGCAATGATAATTCTAATTATGTTCTCAACCATACTATCAACTTCAAAATCTTTTTGGTGTTGAGTAATGTTTTTTGGAGGTAAATGCAGTGACTATAGTCTTGAATTAGAAACTGTGGTGTGTACTATCTATTCTGCATGATTTAACTCTTGTGTTTGTCCAGCTTCCATAAAGGCGGTAGATATAGTTTCTGTACAGCAGAAACTCTTATCTCAATATGACATGCTTCAAAGTCGTCTCAAGGATCTGAAACAGCTTGTTGAAAAAGAGGTTTGTCTGTTTAATCTCTGTCACCAGTAAATCTTCTGCCAAACGTGAAGTTTTGAAAAGCATAGTGTCCAGAATTATTCCATCGAAGGTGTGGATGCTTGCAAGAATGTGTCAGTTGGAGAACAAGATATTAGCAGTAGGCGAACCATCATATCGGTAATTTTTACATAAGTTGCATGTTCTTCTATCATCCTGGTTTAATTTACTTATACTTACTTAAAAAGCACTATTTTATTACTCCCTCCGTTCCTAAATATGTCTTTTTAGAGACTCCAATACGAACTACATACTGATGTATATAGAATCTCTAAAAAGACTTATATTTAGGAACGGAGGGAGCACAATAGTTTCATGTTCTACTGCAGTGTTTTATGAAGAGAATTGAGCATTGTACAAACTAATTTGCAGTGCTCGACGTGGTAGAGTGAAGAGGGTACGAAAAAGCTTGGAAACTACACTGTTGGCAAAGATTGAGCTGATGGAAAGTTACGCAAAAGTAATACAAGAGACTGTAAATATAAATCTGTATACATTTCTCATGTAATCTAGCTGAAATAAAATGTTGAATATGGCATTGCAGTTATGTTCTATGATTGAAATTGAAGTTGAAATGGACTCTGACGTTATCATTGCTGAAGCAGCAACCGGTGCAGTAAGTTCCTATCAATGCATACAGTATACTACCTAATCTACCATTGTTTTTGTTTTTCTGATTAATTCCGGACGGATAGCTAATAACGAGTGGTACAATTCAGGAAAGAATATCAGAACAAATTGAACAGTTGATGGAGATTGACAGTCTTGAAGAGGTGGAAAACCTTCTGCCCAAAATTTGTATCGAGCATAACATCGTTTATGAGGAACTAACATTTGCTTCTATAACCATTTCAGCAATGGCGTATACAAGCTGAGGCTAATGATGAAGCAGAAAGGCTTCTTGGCTCAGATTCTTCGGAAGCATTGTCTGCTGAGAGTGTATGATGAAATTTTGGTAATATGGAAGAACATTAATTTGTTTCCCATTTTCCATATATCTCAGTTCAATATACATGTTTTACTTTCAAACTGAGAACAAAACCATACTCCACTAGGCTGGGCACAGTGACTTGTGAAGACGATGATTCTGATACAAAAGACAAACTGATTGCTGTGTAGAACCATGTATTCCCCCCATAACATCGAAGTGAATATTGCAAAGAACTCGAGATCTCTAGCAGACAAGGACAAGCTTATGGATAGGAACAAATGAAAGATGCTTACAGAGACAAGAATGTCAAACCCCTGAAGAGCCATGAGATGTTCGGGGCAGTTAAGGACTGTGGCTTGGTTTGCTAGTTGCTTTAGCATGTTTCTTGGAGTTAGCAAAAGAATCTGATGCTGGCTTGTAAATGGCTCCGCGTAACTTTTATCACCATTGTGTTGAACGGTGGGACTGTTACTGTACATAAGTGCGTAAATTGAATTGCAACACATTTTTGTCATGTCCATAGATAATTGCAAATCCTGCAAATCGATGTTTGCGGAGCATCTGTGTCTGTACAGGAGCTATCAATTTACACGCTTTATCTGATAAGAAAATACAAGACTTGTGTGATGTGAATGCAAGAGCACGAGCAATAGCATTTACGGTTGCAGAATAAAAAGTGGCCCAGAACTGAACAAGGAAAATCCCCTCCTGGGCACGGGTTTGCGCTGCTTTGTACAATCAAAAAGGGGTATGCACAGCAACGACAACTAAATCATTCCCTCTTTGCTGCTGGCTATAATTGGTCTAAGTAATGTGTTGCCGGTGATGACCTTTGTTGTTGCAACCACGAAGTCATAGCCCATTCCTTCCTGCGCACCAAGAAATCGAAGCGCAGCAATCTCAGCAAATGTTATGCCACCAACAAATACAACCAGAACAACGGAGCGATGGCCAACCCTGTCGGCATTCTGTTGTGCTCCGGCTGGTAGTAGTTCTGATGAACCACTAATGGTCAAGACACCTCTTTTCAAGTCCAGATGAGGGCCTGGCAATAATTTCAACACTTCTTCGATAGATCGCCATCCAGACCTCACCGCATGCTGAACAAGGCGAATACTAAGAGGGGCGTATCCAGCAAAGACATATGATACATCATCAGGGGAATCAGGATCCTTTATATCAACTATAAGCTGGAGAGCTCTCCTGATAATAGCCCAATTACTCCTCGATTCCCGCCCTTTAACAAGGCCAGCCTTCTCCAGATTGTATAACAAGGGCATGTGCTCAAAGCCATAGCTGTGCAGTATCTCCTGCCTCAGGTAGTCGAAATTCTTCCTCGGCAACCCAGCATTTGTAAGGGAAAATAACACCAGAAGGCGAAGCACAGTCTCAATAGGCTCTTGCTTCTGTATGATCTCCTCAATGTACTTGTAACACGTTTCATAGTCCTTCGCCTCCAGCATCTTTTGCTCAATCTCTACTCGGGCATGAAACGAGGGTTTTCCAGCAAAGGATTGCAGATGGTGCGCCAAATTAACATGCCTGGTTATCTCCGGTAGCGAGTGTAACCTTTTCACAAAGTTCTTGAGCTCAGAAACCGACTGCGTATTCGTGGATTTCACTTGCGCGTAATCTTGCTGAATAGACGTTGCCTTTTGGTGGACGACCCGAAGCACAACATGGAAGTTGAGGTCTCGAATCTCCCTGTACAACTTATCGCTCGAATTGAGTGGAACCTTGACCTTTTTCCCATCCTGTTGGGCTCCCATGATGCCGGCATCAACTTGCACAGATCCGTCATGAACTTCCAGCATCTCGTCTAATAGACCTTCATACGTCAGCTGAGAGCACATTGGTGTCACCATATCCACCTCTCGATCTAGCAAGATAACGGTCTCTATCTCCGGAATCCCGATGTCATCCATGTCGACAGGGTCTTGGAGATGCATATGGTTGAGCAGCTGGGCAGCTTTGGTTGATGCCACACCCTTGGCTCTAACATTGGGGATGACTCCAAAGGCAAGCTCCAGCCTATGGATAGCTTCTGCAACGTGCCACACAGAAGTCGCCGTATCCCCTTCAATAAGGCGACATTCCTGCAAGGAATGATCATCACCAAGCTCAAAAGAAATGACATCCTCATCCAAAGGAACCAGGTACAAGGGATATTCTCCGATTATTGCCAACTTTTGATGAACTTTCTCTTCCTCCAGAATCATCTCACAGGCAACTAGACGACGTGGCACAAAATAGAGGTGGTATTCCCTCTGGAGCCCCTTGGATTCGTCGTTCTTGATTTGATCTGCCACGAATTTCATCAGGCTGAGCTGGGACCGAACCAGGTACACCACCTTGGGGCACTCCGTCTGCAGAGGCTCGGCGGAGAGGATCCGCAGCTCCGTGACATGTTCCTTTAGCACCGAGGTGTGCAGGATCAGCGAGAGGGTGCCCGCAAGCTTCGGATCGATGACCAGACACTTGTTCCCCCTGATGCTCTTGATTATGCTGACGAGTTCCCTTTGTGACTGCTCCCTGAAGGCAGTGAGATTGAGCGGCGCGTTATCGAGGTTTGGGACCTGTGCCATTTGGCCCACTCGATCGACACCTTGCGGGTTGGGCGTCGCGTCGGGATGCTGCTGGTGGCTCAGGCGTCAATGGCGTCGGGGTGGGCTTCGATCTCCTAGCGCTGAGGTCGCTGATCCTGGCTGGCGGCAGGACTCGGGCGTCGACGGGACGGAGGTCCGGCGGGGATGGGGCTTGGAGTTGGATGGCCGGATCTGCCGGCGGAGGAGTGGAGTAGGGCGTGGCGGCGCTGGGCCTTGCGTGGGTTATTACGAGAGGGAGAGGGGTGGTGTGGGCGTGTGGGTAGCTATATAAGAGTTCGGTTATCGGAATCCGTCCCCGCAACGTACCCGGTGAGAAGGCTAGGTTTTAGTTCTTCGCGGTTGGCGATCGATCCGGCCTTGAAGAGGTTGATGGCAGAGATCAGGGAGGAGACCGCGAGGGCCGGGGAGAGTGAGAGGCTGAAGATGCCGCACGAGGAGGCGGCTCACCCGAGGAGTAACTCCGCCATGGATCCGGGGGACCCGAGGAGGAAGGCAATCGAAGCCGAGGAGATGAGAGACAGGACGGCGGTGGAAGCTGCAGGCGAGGAGGACTACGAGGCCGACATGGCCGCCAAGTTCCGCCATCGGTGGGAGGAACGATGGTCCGGCTATTTCGGCTCCTTTGAGGACACCAGTAAGTACACCAATTAACTTCCTCTCCCTAACCCTAGCTATTTCATTCATGTACCCCGCAAAAAAAAAAATATTTTCAAACTTTCTGGTGTATATATGCATTAGTTATATGTACGCATGTATATATGCAGCGCTTATTCCCCCGATGCGTTTCACGGATGAACCACCTAGGCCATGAGACTACGCGTGCTCCTACATGCATACTCTCAACGTCTTCTCGGTCAAGCTTGCTGGGGTACATCGGGATTTGGCATGGCCATTGCATGTGTTTGGCATCGTCGCCGCACGCGACACACTGGATCACAATCGCAATATCATCTTCCATCGAACCAAGGATAACTGTCAAATCATCCATCAGGAGGTTTGTGTTCGAATTAATTCGTTGCTTCCCACAAGATTCTTCTAGTACATTTTCATCTTGTAATCTCTCTGGCTAACAAGCAATACGCTCATGTTCGCTGTGAATCATATAAGCATCTAACCTTGAGGGCGAACTGCACCAAAGTTTTCTAAGTTGACTAAAGTTTGCATTTGAGTATGATCTTGGTGCATCTCTGGTGTCGCTATGGTGCACGTTTTCAAGTATAGAGGAGTTTTATGAAACAGTAGTGCATGGCATATGCATGCACATTTTTACCCTTCATTTAATATATGTTTAAACTGGTTCTATAGATCTAAAGGGTTCTGAAGATTTAACATGCTTTAAGATCAAACTCAAATTCATGTCGAGTTCTGTGCCCCATTGGTTATTTTTGTGTGGCCAGCATATTTCTAATTACCATTGTTCTATTTAGTTTCACTTGATATACGTCTCATATTTTACCTTAACTTTTACGGGGACTTGTCACGTCTTCTTATTAATTATTAAGGAGGAACTATATATCATCATTACTCAGTTAACTAATCATTGTGTGCATGCAGGATCCCTACCTAGAATTGACAGGTCCTATCCGTGGTATCGTGGTGATTGATCCTGTGAAATTTGAGGTTGTGCTGAAAGTGAAGGGCTCCACTGAATCCGAGGACAAAGATTTAGGCTTTCTGGTTGTGCGGTACTTTAGTGACGGTAGTCAGAGTCGGTCACTTGTGATCAACAAAATCAGGACTAGCAAGCTTAGCACACTAGAGTTGACATTTGGCCACATTGTTCGCTCCGTGGAGGCCACGATTAGTGTAAGAGTGATTGGCGGTTCATGGCCACATGGGTTTCGAGGTGTATTTACCGCTACCACTGGCAGCATAAATCACATGGAGTTCTCGTTGCTTTCCTTCAGAAACTATAAGTTTCCTGTCAAGTCGGATGGAATGATCTTGTTGTCACGCTGTGTTGTTTGTGTTGAACTCGATGGAGAACTCGGGGTTTCCGTCATGGCACGACACGAAGACGAGGAGAAAGTTGTTGATCAGAATGATGATAACATTTTTACACCTAAGAAAGCTGGTAGAAGCCATAATATCCTCAAGATTGGGTCGTGCGAGATGGAAGTCACTGTGGCCTGGTCCGTTTTCTCGGATTGTATACTTGTTCGTGACGGATGGGTTGGTGCTAGTAGCAGTGGCGGAGCCAGGAATTTGCTGCTGGGTATTCTTTTAATTTTTTTTATGCCAAAGCAATACAATAGAACAATAAATATACAGCAAGGTGATAACATTAATGACTCAATGACCATATATCGATAATAGTAGCAAAATATCATTGTCGCAATATCTCTAACAATTAAGAAAAATTACAAATAGCAAAGGAAATTACAATATAACTTTACGATCCCTTTACGGAAGAGATTGATGACATCCTCATCTTTCACTTGCCTGAAGAATTCTCTCTCAACGAATGTAACCAAGCAATTGTTCAAATATTCATCACCCATTTTGTTTCTTAGTGAATTCTTCACGTATTTCATCGAGGAAAATACCCTCTCAACGCTAGCAGTGGCAACCGGAAGAATGAGAACCAACTTAAGAAGTTTGTAAACAATATAATATTGTTCATTCTTTCTTGTCTCAACCATCAAAACTGAGCCACATAAGCAGAATAAAAATCAGTGGCAGTGACAATCAAATATGCAGCAAATGAATCAAGTAGCAATCATGTATGATCATATGCAGCAAATGGATCAGAATTCAATTTAAATTTACAAGCACTTACTGAACTATCTATGATTTGTTAGAAACAGAGGGAAAGAAACAGAGAAAGTGAGGAACCGAGGCCGGACCTGCTGCCTGCTGCTGCTGGACGGCGCTGTCGCCAGACCTGCTGCCTGTTGCTGCTGGACGGCGCTGAAGCGAGCACCGAGGCCGGTAGCCTCCGCCGCGCTGGGGAACAGGGGAAGCCGGAGGCGGCCTGGCGGCCTGGCGCCTGGCGGAGCCGCGGAGGAGAGGGCCGGACGGAGGGGAGGGCTCCTGGGGAGGGAGATGGCCGGAGTGGAGGGGAGGAACTGAGGGAGAGGCGAGAGGAGAAGGCCGGCCGCTGGACCAGAATCGCTCGCTGCCGGAGCCTCAGCTAGCGCTAGGTTAGGGAAAGGGGATTCGAGAAAGAACGTGCTCGCTGCTCGGTCGGTCTGCTACTCGCGCGCGAGATCAGACGTCCGCTCACTCCTGTCTGGCGCCCCGCGTCGCTGGCTTGCTGCGTCGCTGTGTTTGGGCTGGGCCAAGTCAGTCTACGTATTGATATATGTAGTAATTTTCTTTTGCACACAATTCTTTGGTATTTCAGGGAATACCCAGGAATACCCCCAGCTCCGCCAATGGCTAGTAGGAGCTCGCCTCCAGGCATCTGTGATCATATTTTTTTGATCGATGATTAGTTCCTGGTATTATCGAGTGTGTATTTGTGTTTACAACGCAATGTAATTAATTTCGGCTTGTTCTTTTGAAGTGGTGCTTTGTATTGACTAATGATCATGATATTTTAGTTCTAATGTCTGTAAGCACAAATCTCTATTATGAAAGGGCAATTTGTCATCATTGTCGTGGTGATGGTTCGACCTCCCCTCACACGTCCCTGATACGCCTTCGTCGTATCTATAATTTTTGATTGTTTCATGCCATTATTATACCACTTTCACATACTTTTGGCAACTTTTTATATGATTTATTGGACTAACCTATTGATCCAGTGCCCACTGCCAGTTCCTGTTTTCGGCATGTTTTTTGTATCGCAGAGTATCCATATCAAACGAAGTCCAAATGCAATAAAATTTCACGGAGAATTATTTTGGAATATTTGTGATTTTTGGGAGTTGGAATCACCGCAAACGGAGGCCCAAACAGCCCACAAGACACAAGGGCGCGCCAGAGGCCCCTGGCGCGTGGTGGTGGGTTGTGCCCTCCTCGAACGTCGGTTGGAGCTCTACTTCGGGCGCAAGGAAGCTTATATCCGGAAAAAATGTGTTAAAATCTCAGCGCAATCGGAGTTACGGATCTCCGGGAATATAAGAAACGGTTTTCGGCCAGATCTGGGAGAACATGAAACAGAAGAGAACAGAGAGGGAGATCCAATCTCGAAGGGGCTCCCACCCCTCCGCCGCCATGGAGACCATGGACCAGAGGGGAAGCTCTCCTCCCATCTAGGGGGGACGCCAAGGAAGAAGAAGAAGGAGGGGGGCTCTCTCCCCCTCGCTTCTGGTGGCACCGGAGTGCCGCCGAGGCTAGGATCGTGATGGCGATCTACATCAACAATCTTGCTACCGTCAACACCAACTTTCTCCCCCTCTATGCAGCGGTGTAACACCTCTTCCCCCTGCTGTAATCTCTACTTAACATGGTGCTCAACTCCATATATTATTTCCCAATGATCTATGGTTATCCTATGATGTTTGAGTAGATCCGCTTTGTCTTGTGCGTTAATCGTGATCTTGGTTGGTATGATTGTATACTTTATTGATGGTGCTGTCCGTGCCCTTCGTCTCAAGCAAACGTGAGGGGCCCCCGCTGTAGGGTGTTGCAATATGTTCATGGTTCGTTTATGGTGGGTTGCGATAGTGACAGAAACTTAAACCCGAGTAGGTGGGGTATGACGTATGGGAATAAAGAGGCCTTGATACTTAATGCTATGGTTGGGTTTCACAACCTTAATGATCTTTAGTAGTTGCGGATGCTTGCTAGAGTTCCAACCATAAGTGCATATGATCCAAGTAGAGGAAGTATGTTAGCTCATGCCTCTCCCTCATATAAAATTACAAGAATGATTACCGGTACTTGTTATCGATTGCCTAGGGACAAATAACTTTCTTGTTGACACACACCCTTCTACTAAACACCTAACTTTTATTATCCTGCAAAGTACTTCTAGTTTTATCCTTGCAAAATAGTTTCATACTTGTTTCCGGTAAAGCGAACGTCAAGCGTGCGTAGAGTTGTATCGGTGGTCGATAGAACTTGAGGGAATATTTGTTCTACCTTTAGCTCCTCGTTGGGTTCGACACTCTTACTTATCGAAAGAGGCTACAATTGATCCCCTATACTTGTGGGTTAACAAGACCTTTTTCTGGCGCCGTTGCCGGGGAGTTATAACGTGGGGTGAATATTCTCGTGTGTGATTGCTTGCTTTATCACTAAGTAGTTTTTATTTCCTGTTCTAAGTTGTTCTCTATCTTTAGTTATGGACATGGAACACGAAACACCAAAAAAATTAGTTGTACCGGCTACTCATGGAGATGGGGAACCTCCTAAAACCCTCGATGCTCGTTATGTGAAAGATATTATGCACTACTTTGATAATCCTGAGAAAACCCCATTCAACTATATAATGGAAGTAACGTTGGATCAACGTGAATACTTTAGGGAATATCGCTTGACTCATAAAGGGAAATTGTTATGGGATCAAATTGAAATGTTGCAATGGTATGCTTGGAATCTATGCTTGAGATATGATTATACTTGTTGCTCTAATATTGAGGTTCCACACCTTCCCTATTCTTGCGAATTTAATGATAATGAAATCTTGTCTTCTTATGCTAGAGGTATATATGATTACTATGATGTGGAAAGAATAGAAGAATTTGTTGCTTTTAAGTGTGCTTATGAAATTGAATCTTTGTTTGAAAAGTATGAAGCTTTAGATGATGATGTTTATAGACCTGAAAATTTTGCCATCCTTAAATATTGCTATGATAATTATATATATAATTCCGATATTGATGAATTTATTGAGAAAGTCTCCGCTGTCCAAGAAAAGACTAATATTTTGCAGGAGTCTATGGAAGAAGAAATTGATGAAACTGCGAGCTCATTGGATGAAAAAGATGATGAGGAGAGCGAAGAACAAACGAAGGAAGAGCGGATTAGCTACCCGTGTCTACCTTCTAATGAGAGTAACCCTCCAACTCATACATTATTTAATGTCCCTTCATGCTTACGGAAGGATGAATGCTATGATAATTACTATGATCCCGTTGATTTATTTGAAATATCCCTTTTTGATGAAATTTACCTTCTAATGAGCGTAACCCTCCAACTCATACATTATTTAATGTCCCTTCATGCTTACGGAAGGATGAATGCTATGATAATTACTATGATCCCGTTGATTTATTTGAAATATCCCTTTTTGATGAAATTGATGCTTGCTATGCTTGTGGCCAAGATGCCAATATGAATTATCCTTATGGAGATGAACTTTCTATAGTTCCTTATATTAAGAATGAAATTGTTGCTATTGCACCCACACATGAATGTCCTATTATCTTTTTGAATTCTCCAAACTACACTATATCAGAGAAGTTTGCTCTTATTAAGGATTATGTTGATGGGTTGCATTTTACTGTTGCACATGATGATTTTGATGAATGTAATATGCATGTGCTTGCTGCTCCTACTTGCAATTATTATGAGAGAGGAACTATATCTCCGCCTCTTTATGTTTCCAACACGATAAAATTGCAAGAAACTGCTTATGCTATGTATTGGCCTTTACTTGATGTGCATGAATTGTTCTTGTATGACATGCCGATGAATAGGAAGAGAGTTAGACTTCGTCATTTCTTGATATATGTTGCTTTGTGCTCACTACTAAATGCCAAATCATTGTTAATTAAAATTGGCTTGGATATACCTTGGGATTCAGGTGGATTCATTACTTGAGCACTTTATGCCTAGCTTAATGGCTTTAAAGAAAGCGCTGCCAGGGAGACAACCCGGAAGTTTTAGAGAGTCATTTATTTCTGTTGAGTGCTTTTCTAAACTTTAAAAACAAAAAAAATATAGAGGGGAGCTTAAAAACTTTTTCACAAAAGAGAAGCGATTGGAAGTTATGCATTGGAGAAGTGAGGGTCAACCTTGAACACTTGTGTTCATGCTCATGGAAACAATGTAGAATTTTTCATGAAGATTATCACAAAAATAATTATCCCCTTGTACAATTCCATTGTATTATAAAAATAAAGTGCCAAGGTTTGCCTTTAGGATGTTTAGATTGCTTGTTGGTTTGTGCGGTGCAAAATAGAAACTTTGGCTGTAGTGCGTGATTTTACATTTTTAACTGGAACGTCAAACAGTTCTGAAACTTTTTGCACTGTCTTTCTATACAAATTTTTTATTTTTAATATTTTTTTATGAATCTTTGGAGTACCAGAAGTATGGTGAATGTTCAGATTACTACAGACTGTCCTGTTTAAGACAGATTCTGTTTTTGATGCATTGTTTGCTTGTTTTGATGAAACTATCGATTTCTATCAGTGGATTAAGCCATGGAAAAGTTATATTACAGTAGCTACAGTGCAAAAACAAAATATGAATTGGTTTGCAACAGTACTTAGAGTAGTGATTTGCTTTATTATACTAACGGACCTTACCAAACTTTCTGTTTAGTTTTGTGTGGATGAAGTGATCAAAGATCGAGGAGGTCTCGATATGAGGAGAGGAGGAGAGGCAAGAGCTCAAGCTTGGGGATGCCCAAGGCACCCCAAGTAAATATTCAAGGAAACTCAAGCGTCTAAGCTTGGGGATGCCCCGAAAGGCATCCCATCTTTCTTCAACAAGTATTGGTATGTTTTCGGTTTCGTTTCGTTCATGTGATATGTGCAAATCTTGTAGCGTCTTTTGCATTTAATTTTCACTTTTCTTTTATGCACCATGCTGATATGAGATAGTCCATGGTTGATTTATAGAATGCTCATTGCACTTCACTTATATCTTTTGAGTGTGGCTTTATAGAATGCTTCATGTGCTTCACTTATATCATTTGAAGTTTGGATGTACTGTTTCTCTTCACATAGAAAACCGTTGTTTGAAGAATGCTCTTTTGCTTCACTTATATTTTTTAGAGCATGCTCTTTTGTAGAAAGAATTAAACTCTCATGCTTCACTTATATCTATTTAGAGAGTAAAAAAGGAATTGGTCAATTGCATGGTTAGTCATAAAATCCTACATAAAACTTATGGATCACTGAATATGATATGTCTGATTCCTTGCAATAGTTTTGCGATGTAGAGATGGAATATGTGGGAGGTACTAGTAAACGGTTGTGGTTAGTAAGAATATTGGTGTTAAGGTTTGTGATTCCCGAAGCATGCACGTATAGTCTCTCGTTATGCTATGATGTTGGAGCATGATTTATTATTGATTGTCCTCCTTATGAGTGGCGGTCGGGGACGAGCGATGGTCTTTTCCTACCATTCTACCCCCCTAGGGGCATGCATAGTAGTACATTGCTTCGAGGGCTAATAAACTTTTGCAATAAGTATATGAGGTCTTTATGACTAATGTGAGTCCATGGATTATACACACTCTGATCTTTCCGCAATTTGCTAGCCTCTACGGTACCGTGCATTGCCCTTTCTCACATTCAGACGTGGTGCAAACTTCGTAGGCGCATCCAGACCCCATGATATGATACGCTCTATCACAAATAAGCCTTATTATATCTTCCTCAAAATAGCCACCATACCTACCTATTATGGCTTTTCCATGGCCATTCCGAGATATATTGCCATGCAACTTCCACCGCTTCCGTTTGATGACTTGAGCATTCATTGTCATATTGCTTTGCATGATCATATAGCTGACATAGTAGTTGTGGCTCAGTCACCGTTCATCATTTTTCATACATGTTACGCCAGATCATTGCACATTCTGGTATATGCCAGAGGCATTCATATAGAGTCATATTTTGTCATAGGTATCAAGTTGTAATTTTTATTTCTTTTGAGTTATAAGTAAATATAAGTGTGATGATCATCATTATTCATTTTCAAAGCAGTGCCCCAGTGAGGAAAGGATGATGGAGACTATGATTCCCCCATAAGTCGGGATGAGAGTCCGGACAATGAGAGAAAAAAATATATATAAAAGAAAAAAAAGAAATAAAAAATGAAAAAGAAAAAAGAAAATAATAATAATAAATAAAGAGAGGAGGGCATTGTTAGTATCCTTTACCACACTTGTGCTTCAAAGTAGCACCATGATTTTCATATGGAGAGTCTCCTATGTTGTCACTTTCATATACTAGTGGGAATTTTTCATTATAGGATTAGATGCACATCCACTTAGTTTTCATATTGAGCTTTCATACACTTATAGATCTTAGTGCATTCGTTGCATGGCAATCCCTACTCCTCACGTTGATATCGATTGATGGGCATCTCCATAGCTCGTTGGTTAGCCGCATCGATGTGAGACTTTCTACTTTTTTTGTCTTCTTTATATTTATCCCTATCATCATACTCTATTCCACCCGTAGTGCTATATCCATGGCTCGCGCTCATGCATTGCGTGAGGGTTGAAAAAGCTGAAGCGCATTAAAAAGTATGAACCAATTGCTCGGCTTGCCATCGGGGTTGTGCATGATAAATACTTTGTGTTAAGAAGACAGAGCATGACAAGACTATATGATTTTGTAGGGATAACTTTCTTTACCGTTGATATTTTTAAAGACATGCTTGTTTGTTGGGATGCCTGAGTATTGATGTCTTTGTGTCAAATTATAGACTAATTGCTTTGAATCACTTATGTCTTAATATTCATGCCATGATTAGAGATATGATCAAGTTTATGCTAGGTAGCATTCCACATAAAAAATTATCCTTTTTATCATTTACCTGCTCGAGGACGAGCATGAATTAATCTTGGGGATGCTGATACATCTCCGTCGTATCTATAATTTTTTACTGTTTCCTGCCAATATTATACCGCTTTCACATACTTTTGGCAACTTTTTATATGATTTATTGGACTAACCTATTGATCCAAAGGCTCAAAGGTCGGTTCCTCTTTTACGTATGTTTTTGTATCGCAGAGTATCCATATCAAATGAAGTCCAGATGCAATAAAATTTCACAGAGAATTATTTTGGAATATTTGTGATTTTTGGGAGTTGGAATCACCACAGGCCCACATAGCCTACAAGACACCAAGGCGCGCCAGAGGCCCCTGGCGCGCGGTGGTGGGTTGTGCCCTCCTCAAACGTCAGTTGGAGCTCTACTTCTGGCACAAGGAAGATTATATAAAAAACGTGTTAAAATCTCAGTGCAATTGGAGTTACGGATCTCCGGGAATATAAGAAACGGTTTTCGGCCAGATATGGGAGAACGCGAAACAGAAGAGAACAGAGAGGGAGATCCAATCTCGGAGGGGCTCCCGCCCCTCCGCCGCCATGGAGACCATGGACGAGAGGGGAAACTCTCCTCCCATCTAGGGGGAGGCCAAGGAAGAAGAAGAATAAGGAGGGGGGCTCTCTCCCCCTCGCTTCCGGTGGCGCCGGAGTGCCGCCGGGGCTAGGATCGTGACAGCGGTCTACATCAACAATCTTGCTACCGTCAACACCAACTTTCTCCCCCTCTATGCAACGGTGTAACACCTCTTCCCCCCGCTGTAATCTCTACTTAAACATGGTGCTCAACTCCATATATTATTTCCCAATGATCTATGGTTATCCTATAATGTTTGAGTAGATCCACTTTGTCCTGTGGGTTAATCGTGATCTTGGTTGGTATGGCTGTATATCTTATTTATGGTGCTGTCCTACGATGCCCTCCATCTTGCGTAAACGTGAGGGGCCCCCACTGTAGGGTGTTGCAATATGTTCATGGTTCGCTTATGGTGGGTTGCGAGAGTGACAGAAACTTAAACCCGAGTAGGTTGGTTATGATGTATGGGAATAAAGAGGACTTGATACTTAATGCTATGGTTGGGTTTCACGACCTTAATGATCTTTAGTAGTTGTGGATGCTTGCTAGAGTTCCAATCATAAGTGCATATGATCCAAGTAGAGAAAGTATGTTAGGTCATGCCTCACCCTCATATAAAATTACAAGAATGATTACCGGTACTTGTTATTGATTGCCTAGGGACAAATAACTTTCTTGTTGACACAAACCCTTTTACTAAACACCTAACTTTTATTATCTTCCAAAGTACTTCTATTTTTATCCTTGTAAAATAGTTTCATACTTGTTTCCGGTAAAGCGAACGTCAAGCGTGCGTAGAGTTGTATCGGTGGTCGATAGAACTCGAGTGAATATTTGTTCTACCTTTAGCTCCTCGTTGGGTTCGACACTCTTAATTATCGAAAGAGGCTACAATTGATCCCCTATACTTGTGGGTTATCAGTCCCCGCACGACTTTTTGCTTTGAGACGTAGTCTGTCGGGTTGCTGATGAGATGGTCTTCTCTTAGAAAGGAGATTGTTTGTTCCGGCCACTCCAGGAATCGACTGTGTCGCCTGGGGCGTGTGTGGTGATATCAGCATATGTGCCTTTGCGTCCTTTATTCTTTTGTGATCATATTGACTCTTCGTACGTCCTTTGGGAAGGCTCGCTGCCCTGAGTTGTGGGGCTGCTGGTCTTAGTGAACCACAGGGGCTGGAAGTGTTGCATCGTTGACTACGACATCACCTCTCCCAGGGTTGTTCCCCTTCTCCCTGATAAGTTCTTCGTTGAGCTGGGATTCCCTTGTAGAGTGTTGAGCTTTGTGGGTCCCACAATTATGGTATACGCATGGTCCATTCAATCTAAACTGCCAATATATGTATGTATGTATATATATGTATAGAGTAACGCTAAACTAAGCGTGAGTGTAGAATAGCTTATTCTACACCCCTAGTAGCGATCTATACAAAATAAAGTAATGTAGCATATAAAATATAGTAATTTGTTGATAATGTAGTAAATCAAAAACTTGGATAGTAAAAATATATATTACATAATTAGTACATTTTATATTGTGTTTTACTAGATTTTGTACATAGTGTTACTCACGCTTATTCCCTCGATGCGTTTCACGGATGAACCACCTGCTCCTACATGCATACTCTCAATGTCTTCTCGGTCGACTTGCTGGAGTACACCGGGATTTGATATGGCCATTTGATACGTCTCCAACGTGTCTATAATTTTTGATTGTTCCATGCTATTAAAGTATCATTCTTGGATGTTTTATACTCATTTACTAGCAACTTATATCATTTTTTGGGACTAACCAAGTGACATAGTGACGAGTGCCAGTTGCTGTTTTCTGCTTGTTTTTTACTTTGTAGAATATCAATACCAAACGGAGTCCAAATGTCATGAAACTTTTTGGAGATTTTTTTCTGGACGGAAAACACCCAGGGAGCGAAGGAGGTGCACCAGAGGAGGCATGTGGGGCTCACTATGCACCAGGGAGCGCCAGAAGGCCCATGTGCGCCTGGTGGGTAGTGGGGCCCGCGGGAGGCTTTTCCACCGACTACCAACTCTATAAATACTCTAAAATCCCAAAAACCCTAGGGGAGTCGATGAAACACAATTCCAGCAGCCGCAAATTCCAGAACCATGAGATTCAATCTAGAGGCCTTTTCCGGCACTCTGCCGGAGGGGTTCTTCATCATCACCATTGCCCCTCCGATGCTGCATGAGTAGTTCACCATAGACCTACAGGTCCTTAAGCAGTAGCTAGATGGCTTCTTCTTTCTTTCTGATCTTCAATACAATGTTCTCCTCGATGTTCTTGGAGATCTATTTGATGTAATGACTTTTTACGATGTGTTTGTTGGGATCCGATGAATTGTGAATTTGTGATTAGTTCTATCCATGAATATTATTTGAGTCTTTGTTGAACTCTCTTAAGCATGATTGTTATAGCCTCGTATTTCTTCTCCAAAAATTTGGTTTGGTTTGGCCAACTAGATTGATTTTTCTTGCCATGGGAAGAGGTGCTTTGTGATGTGTTCGATCTTGCGGTGCTCAATCTCAGTGACAGAAGGAAACATGACACGCATGTATTGTTGCCATTAAGGATAAAAATATGGGGTCTATTCCTACATGAATAGATCTTGTCTACATCATGTCATTGTTCTTATTGCATTACTCCATTTTTCCATGAACTTAATACACTAGATGCATGCTGGATAGCGGTCGATTGTGGAGTAATAGTAGTAGATGCAGGCAGGAGTCGGTCTACTAATCTTGGACTTGATGCCTATATACATGATCATTTCCTTGGATATCGTCATAATTATTTGCTCTTCTATCATTTTCCCAACAGTAATTTGTTTACCCACCGTATGTTATTTTCTTGAGGGAAGTCTCTAGTGAAATCTAAGGCCCCCGGGTCTATTTCCTATCATATTATTTTCAGATCTATTAATCCAAAAATCCAAAAATATCTTGCTCCACTTTTTCTTTATTATTTTATTTTGTTTCTTTGCTTGCCGCATTCAGTTTAATGCCACCGATAAATTTAAGCAATGCCATTTAATGTGTCTAGATTATTTCAGGGTTAGCTGTTGATTGTGGACGTATTAAAGATTTTTCAGCTAAGGCATTCTAATGTTGTTGCACAACCAGTATATCAACGATGAAACTTGTTACTACCTTCAGATTTTTGCACTGTTAATGCTTATAGATTACATACCTCACTTTCATGAGATAAGTCAATTTTTTGTACAGTGTCACCAAAATGCCAAGGCGCTGATGTCATTTTATTTTGGTTAAACTGCACAAAAAATTATGAAGACAGGAGGAAAGGTCAAGAGTGGGCACCTCCTCCTTTGGCTATTGTATTGATTCGATTCGATCAAGTTTTTATGTTTGATCGATTATCAAGATTGGGATAGCAATTTTTCATGTCCATTCGAGTTCGAAATGATATTTACCTTGAAGGTACATGGTTTGCAATTTTTTAATACTGTCATTAGTTAATAATGCTAGTTACCTTCAGACTTTTGTATTTTGTTTAATGCTCCTGCACAACTAGTGTCGGTGGGAAACGACACCTATGGGATCACTGGAATCCCTTCTACGGTTGCGGGGCGCGAGGATCGTGAGAAGAGCGGGACTAGCAGACAACACAAAGGGATTTACCCAGGTTCGGGCCGCAAAGATGCGTAAAACCCTACGATCCTGCTTTGGTGGATGTATTTAGTGTTCTTGAGCTCTTGAACTAGCTCTAGGTGCTGTGAGGTTCGAAAGATCCGAATCCTTCTTCCGTGTGCCATGGGCCTCCTTTTATAGGTGAAAGGGGTTGCCACAGTGGCACACAGGAGGTGGAAAGTGCTACAGCGTCACGAGCTTATCGCTGGTATTACAGGACAAAGCACATTTAATGCGAGGCTTAGGTGTCCCTTCACTTTATCGGGGACGGGGGCGAGGCCCGTCCCGTCCGTCGCCGCTCCTCCAAGCTTCGACACGCGCCCTGGCCAGCGATGCATGCGGTGCCATGTAGGCAGGCAGGCAGCTGAGGTGGCGCGGTGGTGGAGCCTCCACGAAGGGCTGCATGTTGCCACGCAGGTGCCTGCCCAGCTGGTTGGGTCGGCAGCTGCATGCGAACGGCGACGGAGACTTGGTTGATGCGGGCCTGGTGGTGGCCCTGCTGGTGCGCTTGGCGAGGGCCTTGCCGGGTGGCCCGACAAGGGCTTGCCGGGTGGCCCAGCAAGGGTCTTGCCGTGGCGCGCAGGCGTCCCCGACAACGATCTTGCCGGGGCTCTTGTGGGTTTCCTCGGTGAGGATGGCTGCCTTCCTATCCTCATTTGATCTTGACTATTCTTTGTCTTCACAAAGATCTGCATGCCACCACAAAGGTGCCTCCCGAGCCCTGTCCCAATGCGTTTATCGAGTGTTGGTGGGCTCGAGGGTGGCTCGCTCGGCTGGTGTGGGTGAGCTGCCCCGACAAGGGTCTTCCCGGGGCCGCTGAGGCTGCCCCGGCAAGGGTCCTTGCCGGGGAAACCTGCTTCGTCCATCCGATCTTTGAGGCCTTGGTCCTTGTCGTTGCTTTATGTCTACTACACAACCTTCTTCTTGTAGACGTTGTTGGGCCTGCAAGTGCACAGGTTTGTAGGACAGTAGCAAATTTCCCTCAAGTGGATGACCTAAGGTTTATCAATCCGTAGGAGGCGTAGGTTGAAGATGGTCTCTCTCAAGCAACCCTGCAACCAAATAACAAAGAGTCTCTTGTGTCCCCAACACACCCAATACAATGGTAAATTGTATAAGTGCACTATTTCGGCGAAGAGATGGTGATACAAGTGCAATATGGATGGTAGATATAGGTTTTTGTAATCTGAAATAATAAAAACAGCAAGGTAACTAATGATAAAACTGAGCGTAAACGGTATTGCAATGATAGGAAACAAGGCCTAGGATTCATACTTTCACTAGTGCAAGTTCTCTCAAAAATAATAACATAGATAGATCATATAACAATCCCTCAACATGCAACAAAGAGTCACTCCAAAGCCACTAATAGCGGAGAACAAATGTAGAGATTATGGTAGGGTACGAAACCACCTCAAAGTTATTATTTCCAATCAATCCGTTGGGCTATTCCTATAAGTGTCACAAACAGCCCTAGAGTTCGTACTAGAATAACACCTTAAGACACAAATCAACCAAAACCCTAATGTCACCTAGATACTCCATTGTCACCTCAAGTATCCGTGGGCATGATTATATGATATGCATCACACAATCTCAGATTCATCCAACCAACATATAAGTACTTCAAAGAGTGCTCCAAAGTTTCACGGAGAGTCAAGAACGTGTGCCAACCCCTATGCATAGGTTCATGGGCGGAACCCAAGTTGGTCACCAAAACATACATCAAGTGGCACGTGATATCCCATTGTCACCACAGATAAACACGGCAAGACATACATCAAGTGTTCTCATAAAAGACTCAATCCGATAAGATAACTTCAAAGGGGAAACTCAATTCATCACAAGAGAGTAGAGGGGGAGAAACATCATAAGATCCAACTATAATAGCAAAGCTCGCGATACATCAAGATTGTGCCATAGAGGGAACACGAGAGAGAACACGAGAGAGAGAGAGATCAAACACATAGCTACTGGTACATACCCTCAGCCCCGAGGGTGAACTACTCCCTCCTCGTCATGGATAGTGTCGGGATGATGAAGATGGCCACGGTGATGGGATCCCCCTCCGTGGTGCGGAATGGGCTCCGTGAGGTTTTGGTGGCTCTGAGAGGCTTGCGGTGGCGGAACTCCCGATCTATCTTCTGTTCTAGAAGTTTTAGGTGCGAGGTATATATGGGTGAAAGGAGTACGCGTGGAGCCACGGGCCCCACGAGGCAGGGGGCGCGCCCGAGGGGGGGGGGGTGGGCGCGCCCCCCACCCGCATGAGCACCTCCCGTATATTCTGACGTGGGGTCCAAGTCCATCAGGTGGGTTTCCTGCAAAAAATAAATTCTCCAGCTTGATTTCGTTCCGTTTTGACTCCGTCTGATATTCCTTTTCCTCGAAACACTGAAACAGGCATAAAACAACAAATCTGGGCTGGGCCTCCGGTTAATAGGTTAGTCCCAAAAGTAATATAAAAGTGGAAAATAAAGCCCAATATTGCCTTAAACAGTAGATAATATAGCATGGAGCAATCAAAAATTATAGATACGTTGGAGACGTATCAAGCATCCCCAAGCTTAATTCCTGCTCGTCCTCGAGTAGGTAAATGATAAAAAAGATAATTTTTGATGCGGAGTGCTACTTGGCATAAATTCATTGTAATTCTTCTTAATTGTGATATGAATATTCAGATCCAAAAGATTCAAGACAAAAGTTCATATTGACATAAAAATAATAATACTTCAAGCATACTAATCAAAGCAACCATGTCTTCTCAAAATAGCATGGCAAAAGAAAGTTCATCCCTACAAAATCATATAGTTAGGCTATGCTTCATTTTCGTCACACAAAGATGTTCCCAACTTCTATACCCCCGATGACAAGCCAAGCAATTGTTTCATACTTAAATAATCTCAAACTTTTTCAACCTTCACGCAATACCTGAGCGTGAGCCATGGATATAGCACTATGGGTGGAATAGAATATGATGATGGGGATTGTGTGGAGAAGACAAAGGAGAAAGTCTCACATTGACGAGGATAATCAACGGGCTATGGAGATGCCCATCAATTGATGTCAACATGAGGAGTAGGGATTGCCATGCAACGGATGCACTAGAGCTATGAATGCTCAACAAAAGAAAACTAGTGGGTGTGCATCCAACTTGCTTGCTCACGAAGACCTAGGGCATTTGAGGAAGCCCATCGTAGGAATATACAAGCCAAGTTCTATAATGAAAAATTCCCACTAGTATAAAAAGACAACTTATGAGACTCACTATATGAAAAACAAGGTGCTACTTTGAAGCACAAGTGTGGAAAAAGAGATAGTAGCATTGCCCTTTTTATTTATTTTCTTTTTTTCTTTTCTTTTTTTGGGCCTTTTTTTTATTTTTGGCCTTTCTTTTTTTGGGCAATGCTCTAATAATGATGATCATCACACTTCTATTGATTACAACATAAGGATTACAACTCGAAACTAGAACAAGATATGACTCTATATGAATGCCTCCGTGATGTATCGGGATGGTGCAATGAATCAAGAGTGACATCTATGAAAAATAATGCCTGGTGGCTTTGCCACAAACACGATGTCAACTACATGATCATGCAATGGCAATATGACAAAAGTAAAGTATGTCATGATGATGATAAACGGAACGGTGGAAAGTTGCATGGCAATATATCTCGGAATGGCTATGAAAATGCCATAATAGGTAGGTATGGTGGCTGTTTTGAGGAAGATATAGGGAGGTTTATGTGTGATAGAGCGTATCATATCACGAGGTTTGGATGCACCGGCGAAGTTTGCACCAACTCTCAAGGTGAGAAAGGGCAATGCACGGCAATCAAGAGGCTAGCAAAGGCGGAAAGATAAAAGTGCGTATAATCCATGGACTCAACATTAGTCAAAAGAACTCATATACTTATTGCAAAAATTTAGAAGTCATCAAAAATCAAGCACTACGCGCATGCTCCTAGGGGGATAGATTGGTAGGAAAAGACCATTGCTCGTCCCCGACCGCCACTCATAAGGATGCACAAGCCAGGTACACTTCATGTTTCAAATTTGTTACACAACTTTAACCGTACGTGCATGCTACAGGACTTGCAAACTTCAACACAAGCATTTCTCAAATTCACAACTACTCAACTAGCACGACTTTGATATTATCACCTACATATCTCAAAACAATTATCAAGCATCAAACTTTTCTTAGTATTCAGCGCGCTCAAAAGAAAGTTTCACATATCTTGAATACCAAGTATATTAGGATTTTAAGAAAATTACCATGCTATTTAAGACTCTCAGAATAATATAAGTGAAGCCTGAGAGTTCATCTATTTCTTAAAAATAAAACTACCACCATGCTCTAAAAGATATAAGTGAAGCACTAGAGCAAACGACAAACTACTCCGAAAGATATAAGTGAAGACCAATGAGTAGTCGGATAATTATACAACTATGTGAAGACTCTCCCATTTAATAATTTCAGATCTTGGTATTTTATTCAAACATCAAGCAAAGCTAAATAAAATAACATTGCAAGGATAGCACAACTCATGTGAAGAAGCAAAAACTTAGGCTCAACCGATACTAACCGATAGTTGTTGAAGAAAAAAGGTGGGATGCCTACCGGGGCATCCCCAATCTTAGATGCTTGAGACTTATTAAAATATTATCTTGGGGTGCCTTGGGCATCCCCAAGCTTGAACTTTTGTGTCTCCTTAATTCCTATCATATCATGGTTTTCCTTTTTATCAAAAGCTTCATCCACACCAAACTCAACAAGAACTCGTGGGATAGGTTAGTATAAACCAATGCAAAACCTTATCATTTTCTACTGTAACAAATCACAAAAATTATTATTCAACATTGCATACTAAATTCCTCTGCATATTTAATACTCCTATCCTCAAATAGAATCATTAAACAAGCAAACATATGCAAACAATGCAAACATAACAGCAATCTGTCAAAACAGTATAGTCTGTAAAGAATGCAAGATTCATCATACTTCCCTTACTCCAAAAATTATGAACTAAAATTACCACTGTAATAAATTTATCAGAGCTCAATATGCAAAAATATTCAACATTATACCACTCTCTGACTTTTCTAGGGAATTTTTGCAACAGCGGTAAACTTTCTGTTTTCAAACAGCAACATGTATACTTGCAAAATAAGCATGGCAAAGGCTATCCTTGACTTTTCTATTGAAACTAAAGATGCAAAACATTATTCTAACTAACAGAATTAAAATACTAACAAGATAAAATGACGCTCCAAGCAAAACACATATCATGTGGTGAATAAAAATATAGCTCCAAGTAAAGTTACCGATGAACGAAGACGAAAGAGGGGATGCCATCCGGGGCATACCCAAGCTTAGGCTCTTGGTTATCCTTGAATATTACCTTGGGGTTCCTTGGGCATCCCTAAGCTTAGGCTCTTTCCACTCCTTATTCCATAGTCCATCGAATCTTTACCCAAAACTTGAAAACTTCACAACACAAAACTTAACAGAAAACTCGTAAGCTCCGTTAGCGAAAGAAAACAAAACACCACTTCAAGGTACTGTAATGAACTAATTATTTATTTATATTGGTGTTAAACCTACTGTATTCCAACTTATCTATGGTTTATAAACTATTTTACTAGCCATAGATTCATCAAAATAAGCAAACAACACAATGAAAACAGAATCTGTCAAAAACAGAACAGTCTGTAGTAATCTGTAACTAGCACAAACTTATGGAACTCCAAAAATTCTAAAATAAATTGGTGGACCTTAGGAATTTGTCTAGTAATCATATGAAAAAATAATCAACTAAATAGCACTCTCCAGTAAAAATTTGAAGCAAATCTCGTGAGCGCTAAAGTTTCTGTTTTTTACAGCATGATCATACAGACTTCACCCAAGTCTTCCAAAAGGTTCTACTTGGAAAAAACACTAATTAAAACATAAAAACACATCTAAACATAAGCTATAAGGATTATTTATTACTAAACAGAACCAAAAAGCAAGAAACTAAAATAAAATTGGGTTTCCTCCCAACAAGCGCTATCGTTTAACGCCCCTAGCTAGGCATGATGATTTCAATGATGCTCACATAAAAGATAAGAATTGAAACTTAAAGAGAGCATCATGAAGAATATTACTAGCACATTTAATTCTAACCCACTTCCTATGCATAGGGATTTTGTGAGCAAACACCTTATGGGAACAATAATCAACTAGCATAGGAAGGCAAAACAAGCATAACTTCAAAACTTTAAGCACATAGAGAGGAAACTTGATATTATTGCAATTCCTACAAGCATATGTTCCTCCCTCATAATAATTTTCAGTAGCATCATGAATGAATTCAACAATATAACCAGCACCTAAATAATTCTTTTCATGATCTACAAGCATAGAAAATTTACTACTCTCCACATAAGCAAATTTCTTCTCATTCAGAATAGTGGGAGTATCATAAGAGACTTGAACACTAAAAATTGTTTCCACATTAAAAGAGTAATATTCAGAAAAAGGGTAATCATAATCATGACAAGATTTGCAAATATAATCATCACTAGTTTTTATAGCATAAGTTTCATCACAATAATCATCATAGATAGGAGGCATGCTATCATCATAACAACTTTGCATATCTAAACTTGGGAGACTAAAAATATCATCATTATTAAACACAGCATCCCCAAGCTTGGGACAAACATTAATTGCAGCAAATATATTCTCAAATATGTCATCCTCATCAAACATAGCTTCCCCAAGCTTGGGCCTTTTCATATCATAAGCATAATCACTCTCATCATTAATAGTATGGATAGCACCAATAGTATAGCAATTATTATATTCTTCCAAGCAAGTGCCAAAAGATTTTCAAGATCATAAGAAGTATCATTATCTTCCCAATCATAATCATCACAACAAGCAATAGGCATAACGATATCATCATCAAGTGTATCATCTTCATTTTCATGAGGCACAACAATAATAGGAGCAACTTTATTTGGGAGAGATACCTTTTTACCTCTCTTCCTTTTTCTTTTCTTCTTCAAATTATGTGTGGGCTCAAACTTCCTCTTTGAGATCCTTATTGATGAGATTGGTTGGATAGAAGGCTCCTCTTCGTTACCTGATTCATCATAAGAAATAATAGGAGGATATTGGGAAGTCTCTTCCCTTTCATTAGTATTCTCTTCATCTTCTATTTGTTTTCATTTCTTTATGTAATTGGCAATATAAGGATTTTCAATGCAATTCGCCGCACAATACATATAAATCTTTTCTAGAACAAAATCAAGAATTTTATCAAGATTAAATTTTGGAATACCCTCAGTTATACGTTTCATTTCTTCATAACCCAAAAGAAGGCTAAGTTCTTTCTGATGCTTAAGGGTAATCAAATTATCACAATATTTGGACACGACTTGATCATGAAACAAATAGCATTGGAGCTTTAAATGACCATGTTCATTGCAAAGTTCACAAGGGGCATGAAATATTGAATCTTTCAGCACATTCATCTAGCTCTTCTTGCAACAATTTGGTTTCTAAGTACTTATGCCTCTTGCAATATATATCTTCTTTATTTGGTGTGTTAATGCAAACATGCACTCCACAAAAGTTAACATGCTTATGAGAGATATTTTCATCATGACTAGAGCAATCATCATTACTACTATGGATATTCAAGGAGTTTATACTAACAACATTGCAATCATGCTCATCATTCAAAGATTTAGTGCCAAACAATTTAATGCATTCTTCTTCTAATACTTTGGCACAATTTTCCTTTCCATCATACTCACGAAAGATATTAAAAAGATGAAGCGTATGAGACAAACTCAATTCCATTTTTTATTTGTTTTCTTTTATAAACTAAACTAGTGCTAAAACAATAAACAAAAAGATACGATTGCAAGATCTAAAGATATACCTTCACTTACCTAGCCTCCCCGGCAACGGCGCGAGAAAAGAGCTTGATGTCTACTACACAACCTTCTTCTTGTAGACGTTGTTGGGCCTCTGAAGTCTGCAGGTTTGTAGGTAATTAGCAAATTTCCCTCAAGTGGATGACCTAAGGTTTATCAATAAGTAGGAGGCGTAGGTTGAAGATGGTCTCTCTCAAGCAACCCTGCAACCAAATAACAAAGAGTCTCTTGTGTCCCCAACATACCCAATACAATGGTAAATTGTATAGGTGCACTAGTTCGGCGAAGAGATGGTGATACAAGTGCAATATGGATGGTAGATATAGGTTTTTGTAATCTGAAATAATAAAAACAGCAAGGTAACTAATGATAAAAGTGAGCGTAAACGGTATTGCAATGATAGGAAACAAGGCCTAGGGTTCATACTTTCACTAGAGAAAGTTCTCTCAACAATAATAACATAGATAGATCATATAACAATCCCTCAACATGGAACAAAGAGTCACTCCAAATCCACTAATAGCGGAGAACAAACGTAGAGATTATGGTAGGGTACGAAACCACCTCAAAGTTATTCTTTCCAATCAATCCGTTGGGCTATTCCTATAAGTGTCACAAACAACCCTAGATTTGTATAACAATAACACCTTAAGACACAAATCAACCAAAACCCTAATGTCACCTAGATACTCCATTGTCACCTCAAGTATCCGTGGGCATGATTATACGATATGCATCACACAATCTCAGATTCATCCAACCAACATAAAATTACTTCAAAGAGTGCCCCAAAGTTTCTACCGGAGAGTCAAGAACGTGTGCCAACCCCTATGCATAGGTTCATGGGCGGAACCCGCAAGTTGGTCACCAAAACATACATCAAGTGGCACGTGATATCCCATTGTCACCACAGATAAACACAGCAAGACATACATCAAGTGTTATCATAAAAGACTCAATCCGATAAGATAACTTCAAAGGGGAAACTCAATTCATCACAAGAGTATAGAGGGGGAGAAACATCATAAGATCCAACTACAATAGCAAAGCTCGCGATACATCAAGATCGTGCCATAGAGGGAACACGAGAGAGAACACGAGAGAGAGAGAGAGAGAGAGATCAAACACATAGCTCTTTGGTACATACCCTCAGCCCCGAGGGTGAACTACTCCCTCCTCGTCATGGATAGCGTCGGGATGATGAAGATGGCCACGGTGATGGGATCCCCTCCGTGGTGCCGAACGGGCTCCCCGAGAGGTTTTGGTGGCTCTGAGAGGCTTGCGGCGGCGGAACTCCTGATCTATCTTCTGTTACGGAAGTTTTAGGAGATGCGAGGTATATATGGGTGAAAGAATGCGTCGGTGGAGCTACGGGGGCCCCCAAGGCGGGCGCGCACAGGGGTGGGTGGGCGGCGCTCCCACCCTTGTGAGCACCGCCTGTATCTTGACGTGGGGTCCAAGTCCATCAGGTGGGTTTCCTTCCAAAAATAACTTCTCCAGCTTGATTTCGTTCCGTTTGACTCGTCGATATTCCTTTTCCTCGAAACACCGAAATAGGGATAAAAGCAGAAAATGCAGCTGGGCCTCCGGTTAATAGGTTCGTCCCAAAAGTAATATAAAAGTGGAAAATAAAGCCCAATATTGCCTAAAACAGTAGATAATATAGCATGGAGCAATAAAAAATTATGGATACGTTGGAGACGTATCATTGCTTTGCTTTGTCTAGTGTCTTTGGCTTCTCTCCGGTTTCCCTTTCCCTACCCTGTTATGCGCGGCCATGGCGGGAGGCTCTGACTGCCCGTGCACAAGTAAAGGGGTCAAAAGGAGAGCCCCTACTTTTGTACACCGATAGGAGCCCTCGGGCCTGGGCCACACATAAGCATAGCGAGTTCTTTGGGCCAGAACCAGGCAGTCTTGTGAGGCGGTTGGGCGGATTTTACCGTGGTAACTACTCCGTCCGCTGCGCTTCTCCACGACACTACAAAAAATACACTTCTGTGATGATACGTGGTTGTCACAGTAGGTCGTGTTTTTTGTCATGCATGTACATCCATGACAAATTTATGACAAAATCAAGATAGTCATACCTGCCGTCAGAGAAGTGTTCCATGACATTACCAAAATTATCATCACGGAAGTGTCCACTTCCATGAGAATAAATCACGCGTCACAGAAGTGCTTTCGTCGAGGGTGAACGACACGTGGCATCCACTGTAACGGAACGCCGTTAAGCTATCGGGTCGGGTTTTGGATCCGATAACCCGTTAACAACCCCGACCAATGGGGATTTTCCACGTGTAAAATCATCATTGGCTGGAGGAAACACGTGTCGGCTCATTGTTGGGACAGATGTCATCCAC
This sequence comes from Aegilops bicornis, assembly GCA_021605145.1. Lineage (NCBI taxonomy): Eukaryota > Viridiplantae > Streptophyta > Magnoliopsida > Poales > Poaceae > Aegilops > Aegilops bicornis. Next base: position 550,195,189 of record CM038675.1, on the reverse strand, counting down.
TCATTGGACAGAAGGCGCCTATGATATGTCGACATGTGGCACAGCCGAACAGAGGCCCATTCCTGTGAAAAGGCCGGCCCGTTTGACTTGGTCAAAAGGTGACGGACCGGCCCATGGAAAGCGTGTTAACGGCCTGTTCGCATATAGCCCATTTACAGCCCGCTAACCCAAGGCCCGTTACGCCCTATCCGAATTAGACCCAGTAGCGTCATCTGGGCCATCCAATATGATTCCAGCCCATTTTCACTTCTGGCCCATGTATGGCCCATGACGTCTTTCGGCCCATATGAGGACCTATGTAACTCTTGGCCTATTAACGGCCCGTGGTGAAACTGGCCCGCAATGAACAGTGTATCGCTTTAGACCCATTAACGGCCCGTGGTGAAACTGGCCCGTAATGAACAGTGTATCACTTTATACCCATTAAGGGCCTGTTATTTAGTTGGGCCGTTTCCAGCTCATGTTATCTTTCGGCCTTCTCAGAGCCCATTTATTCTTGGGCTCATTTCGAGCATTCGTTTACTTACGGCCCGTTACTGTCATTTTCTGCTTGTGGGCCAAATTCAGCCCGTGGTTACAGTCGGCCCGTTTGTGGTCCGTTAATACATTGGGCCGTTTTCATAGCGTCATCAAATACAACCTATTAATGATGGCCCGTTATGGTCGGCCCATGAACGGACGATTCCAACTCTAGCCCATTTACGGCCATAGTGCGGCCTGTTATTGGCCCATGTTTGGCCAATCGATCATATGGCCCGTATAAGGCCCATTGATGATACGACCCGTAGAAGGCCCATTGTTTCTATGGCCCGTAGAAGGCCCAATGTTTCTACGGCCCGTAGAAGGCCTACTGTTTCTGACCCGTAGAAGGCCCATCGCTTTCTCTGACCCATAGGAGGCCCACTTGTCACTACAAGAAATATTAGCCCATGGTTATTGTGGCCTAGTTTTCAAAAATAGGTTATTGCAGCCACTAGCAAACCGCGGAAAAAAGAACTGCACTGACTACAAGCAAACAAATAAACAAGACAACAAGGAAATAAATAAGCAAGCAACTTATGCTAGGCTATCACGGCTATTACACATATTACATCCACTGGGCATCAAAGTTCGCCACCAAAGGTAAATATAGGGAACACAAAGACATATAAACACCGCAACAAAACAAGTCCGTAACTGAAATCACTTCAGAAGAGTTCAAGAAACAATATCCTGGGTACCCATAATGCTGGCAAGATGCTTAGCAAGCTTATTAACTTTCTCTTGTTTGGCGCTTAAATCCTCCAGCGCTTGTTGTTGCACAAGAAAGTACGCATCTTTATTCTGCAGGGACTTCCTCAATCCTTCGGCTTCTTGCCGTAGCACAGCTGACTGATGCCTTTCAGCTTGTAGCTGAGAAAGAAGTCAAGTGATTCAGCAAATGAGTTCGAAGAGCTTGTGCCGTGATGATCGGCTAGTAACTCGAACACTACATCAACGCAGGACTGGTGGGGTTTTCTCACTGTCTACAAGATCGTTTTTATCACCTTTCTTGGAGACCAACAAGGTTGTCTCACTATCTTGAACCTTATCTGCATTACTTTCTCTACCATTTCATAGTGGGGTGCTCTTCTCCAATATTCTGTTTGCATACTACAAGAGAAACAAGCAGACACATCACAGGTTTAGCTTGTAGTATACCAAACTCATTTTGGTAAACCGGTTCAGTAGTAAGTTGGATAGGATAACAACATGAAACAGACATATATCTATGTACTATGGTCACTGTATTGTCCATATCATTCTAGTTTATGTTCCCTAATCAAGATAGAGACACAGTTCAACTCATATATTTTTAAGACACAACAGCATAGACAGAATATAAGTGTGAGAAACTACACAACATTGGCAGCACTTGTAATGTGCATCACACGAGAACATAACTGTTTATACAACTTAAACTGAAATCAACATAGAGCAAGAAGTTAGAACAACAATCCAGTTAAAGAAATAGGTTTAAAACATACCTGTTGCGCCATTGGAGTCTCAATTGATCCTTCAAATTCGAAAGTAGTTGGTATGAGTAAATACAATGATGCAACAACAAAGGAGTATGGACCATAGCTACGGAATCTGACCTGAGAAAAGTTGCTCTTCTGCTTTAAACGTGGAGTTTGGGTTAGCTGTGGTGGTCTTCGTGCTTTGGGCACTGCAGTAGCTTTACAAACTACTCGTGTGGGGGTACTCTGTGGTGGACATGGTGCTTTGTCAACTATAAGTGGGTTACTATCCACTGGGGTTGCGGTTAGATGGGTTGTAGCTGGTTCTCGTCCCAACGGTGTAAGTGTGCAATCTGGAAGAGTCTCGATTATGTGTGGTGGGGCTAGTTTGTGGGCCAGTACAACCATGGTTCTATCTGCATCGATGGGTAGCACTGTCTTTTGTGAAGAACGGGTTTTGCTCCCTTAGATATTACCATCACCCCCTCCAATTCAAATGGCTGATAAACAAGAAAAGAAATTGAACGTACAGACATTGTATGATAGACAGATGTGGTAATTCACATATATGTTGTCTAACCAAACAGGACAACATGACACAATTTCACATATATGATGCCTAACTAAACAGGATAGCATGACACTGTTTCAGATATATGATGGATAACTTAACAAGATATAATGGCATAATTCAACATATGATGAGTACCTAAACATGATGACATGACAAAACTATATGATGTCTTTCTAAAATAGGTTGGGATGAAATAATTCACATACATGTTGTCTAAGTATACAGGATGGCATGATATAATTGACATAATTGATTCATATACTAAGCAGCTAGCACTCGCATGTATGATCTCTAAACTAAGCAGATAGAATTCAATATTGTGCATATGATGTCTAAACTAAGCAATGCAAGACACCATATGCATCATATGAGAAATATAAACATTGCAACTTAGAGCATACACCTCGGGTGGGATATAGGACTGGTCATCTGTCTCTGAATCCTCCTCCGAGGAGCTCCTGTAACCATCGAGATATATGCTTCAACAGGTACCATTGCCTCGCTCACGAAGACCTTGTTTTAACTCCATTTTTTTCCGTAACCGGCTCAAATGGCTGATACACATGAAGAGTAGTTCAATATACACAGATTGTCAACAAATGGAATACGTAATGAAAAAAAGATGGCATGAGATAATTCACATATATGATGCATGGCTCCATGGCGGTGCATAATTCACATATATGATAACTGGCTGAAAAACATGGCATTGCATAATTCACATATCTGATATAGAAAGCAAACATGAGGCATTCACACAAAGCATGTCTAATCTAAGCAGATGGCATGGCAATGCAATACACCATATGCTTGATATGAGCAATATAACCCAGCCAAGTTAGAGCATGCACCTTGGTGGGGGAATACTGTTGGTCATCTCTCTGAATCCTCCTCCGAGGAGCTATCTCAGTATCAAGCAAGAAATCTACATCGACTGTGTAGCACTAACTGCTCAGAAGACCTTGTTTTCACTCTAGATTTTCCCATGACCGACTCAAATGGCTAATGCACAGGAAGAGTAGATGAATGTATAAACATTGTTGACAAATGGAATACATTATGGGAAAAATATGGCACGATACAATTCACATATCGATGGTGCTAAGCAGGATGACATTGCATGATTCACATATATGATGCACGGCTAAAGAAGATGGCATTGCATAATTCCCATATACTCCCTCCGTTCCTAAATATTTGTCTTTTAGAGATTTCAAGTGGACTACCACATACGGATGTATATAGACATATTTTAGAGTGTAGATTCACTCATTTTGTTCCGTATGTAGTCACTTGTTGAAATCTCTAAAAGACAAATATTTAGGAATGGTGGGAGTATGATATTGAAACCAAACAGGTGCATTCACACAAAGCAAATCTAAACTAAGCTGATGACATATAAGATGTATAATGTAAGCAATGCAAGGCGCCATATGCATGATATGACCAACATCAGCATGCCAGGTTAGAGCAAACACCTCAGGTGGTAAACAGGCATGGTCGGCTCCTTCTGAATCTCCATCTGAATAGTTATCTTCCTCTGGAATACAATCTGGAAATGCAGGAGAGGGGGGGGGGCACTTCGCCCACCATGGAGCAGCGTCTGCATGACATTATATTCGCACGCAACGGTCTTCTCTTTTTCTCTACATGTTCAGTACGATTGTGTTCAATATCCGACATGCATAATAAAAAAATAGTTAGATTTTGTAAGGCCTAAGGGTGCATGCAAAAATCAAGACTGATGGTAGCAAACGAGTGGATGGATCCAAAACTAATGATAGCGTGTAGATTATAGCTTCGGTTTAAAAAGATAGACAATGGATCATCTATTGTTTGTTGCCCACCCAACATGAACCACATAGAAGACCCCGGATGAACCAGATAGTAGCGAGATACTATTCGTTCTTTGGCTCGATATGAGACCCATGGGCAATTCAAAACTCAAGATTGAACGATAAAGTAGCAGGTAATAATAATCGATGTATAACGTAAGCAAACAGAAAAGCTGCGACCTCTCTTCCGTAACTGCTCTAGTCCTCGGGTTCATCTGCTTTCGATCGATGATGGTAATGCAGTTAGGCGTGGCTGCCGACAACGAGGAAGATGATCTCGAGGCGGCGAAAGAAACTTCTGCGGGGATCTCTTCTTGATGAACGCTTCATCGATGGTGCACCTCGTGGGGTGGATGATGGCACGGCGGGAGCAGGACATAACACAGAGTTTTCTTTGAGGCCAATCTGAAAATGAAGTAAATCTGTAAGGGCTCCTTAGAATTGGAGGATTCTATAAACGCATGGACAGGAAAAACACATGAATAGGATAGGAATGCACGTGCAAAACAGACTATTTGGAAATATAGGATTTCAGTCAACCTGGGTGTTTGGCTCACATGAATTGGAAGAACAGAGGAATGGAGAAACAAAGTGATGCGATGAGTGTAGAACCTCTTTGGCATAGCCTTGTGGACCTCAGCATCATTGGGTTGGGCGTGGAGGATGGTGATGATGCTGGTGTGACTGTCGGAGGCGAGGAAGAAGATCCGAGGCCTCTGGAAACGACGCCGAGGGTACTGCTCTGCTGTGATGGACGGTTCCGTCGTTGGAGCAGCTCCGCTAAGGTGTACAGCGACGAGGCTGAAGCATGACAAGACATACAACTTTAATATGAAGTGGGACCCTAATATCATCTGCAATAGATGATGTAAAATACATCACCAAAAAGTGCTAGATGTAAAACGCATCAGCCGCGCCACGGCCACTCCGACAGATGTTGTAAGCACTGTTCACTCTGAACTTAACTGAAGAAAATGAACTTCACAGTCAAAACTGAGTTTTACTGTCGAAACTGATTGAACTAGTAACAGAGCATTGCAATAGATGTTTAGGGCATTCGAGCACTAGTAGCAGAGAAGCAGTGATCTAAATCAGCAGACGCCGGCGAGGAACGCACTAGCAGAGAGCAAGTCGCGGCAAGAGCACCGCGAAAGGCAAGTGCTAAAGCAGAAACTCAGTAGCTGCCGGAGGTCGTGCAGCAAAGAAAGCAGCGCAAGTGAGAGCAAGAGCAGAGCAGCAGACGAACGAAAAGCAGGAGCAGTGCAGCAGCACGACCGACAGCAAGAACAGAGCCGCAACGCGAGCGAGAGTCGGAGCAGCTGCAGCTAGTGCCGTTGTGGAAGTCGCCGCCGAGGAAGCAACGACATGGGGGAGAGACACCGTGGATGAGGTGGCCGGCGACGGCGCCTTCGATGGAGATGCCATGTCTGCTCGGTATCGAGCACCAGCAGCCCCGTGAGATCGAATAAAATATAAAATACAGCGGTGAGTGCAGAACCTCCTTGGTGGCGCCGAGTTGGCCTCAGCTTCATCGGAGGAATTGGTGAGGGTGCTGCAGTTCCGGTGGTGCAGGTCAAGACGGTGCTGTGGGGTTGAGGTGGCGCGATAGACGAGGCGAACGTCGGGGCAACTCCTTGGAGGTGGAGGACGGGGCGGCTGATCCGGTGGGACGACGAGATCGACAACGGATCCTCATCCGGTGCGGTGGATGAGGGACGGTGAGCTGTTGTGGTGGACGACGTAGTCGGGGAAGAGTCTCCGGATGGGCGGCGGTCGGGAGGCCGACGGAGGAGCATGGGGTTTCGCGGGTTTTGGCGGCCTCGATGTACGAATGGGGGGGGGGGCGAAGGGGGAGGGGGAGCCCAGCTTAGGGACGCGCTTGTCCGAAATGTAGGGTAATTTACCAGCATACCCCCACAGGTTTGACACATGACGTGAAGCTTCATTTCCTACCGAGGGGTAGAAGGGGATTTCGATATGCAGGGCTGCGGGAGCGATTTCGGATGAAGAGGGAGTTCTCACGTGCGTCCAAATTTTGGGATAACAAGGCGCGGCGCAGGTTGAAGAAGCGGGAGTTTCAAAGCAGGTGAGACAAAAGATACTCGAGCTTGAAAATTTCGGGATAACAAGGTGCAGATTCCTTGTTCGGCAGGACAAACTTAACGTGTAAAAAAAATCATACAAGACACAAGAGAGTCATGTCCCCTTTTACTATATTGCTATAGATGCCATTGAAAAAACTACAAGAAAAATGTAAAAAAAAATTGGGAGAACAAGATTACCACCGCGATTACCAAATCGATTCGCACTTCCCTCAACAACAACAAAAAACAAATCAATTCCCACCAAAGAAAGAGTAATGTCCCTTTTTATATGATTAGAGATGCCATGATCTCGAATTTCAATTTTTGAATCCACGTTATGTTGAATTTGAATATATCATTAGGTGACCTTGCGTTTTATAATTGATGTAGTCGTACATTTTGATCTTCCATCATATATGAACATTTTACTCCACCATGTGAACATATATATTGTCGTCTACCATATGGACTAAATTTGAATCAATTTTCATGAGTTGAATACGATTGTTGTCAAGTTATACAATAATTTAAATATTATATTGATAACAAAAAGACATGCATATAGCAGTAATCATATTTCACTATGAATTACATGTACCATACGCTCTCCAATTCAAATATCTGTATCCATTTTATGTTGAATTCAAATCATAGTACATTATTGGTCTAGGTAGCAAGATGTTCGGGATAATCTAAACCCTGTTTTCATATGTATAATTTTGGCTGAATTGGGACAAGTTTTGGTATAAGCCTCTTGCAAAACCGGAGATTCTCTCAACAAGCCTCGTGGTTCCGAGAGGGAACGTGTCACCTTTTTGTGCGAAACGATATACGCTGCCTCCCCCCTGATTTTATTTACAGAGGCAACATAGAACTATATGAGTGCCCTGTTAAATTTTGGAATTATTTCGGGTTCATTTGGCCTTTTTATACATTAATTGAGTTTCTGGACTTTTAATGTGCATAATCTAAATATGGATTGCATGCACACGCTCCGGTGCACCAAAGTGGGTTGAAAAATCACATGTGTGTCCTTGGTTGAATTTCTAGGTCCCATGGAAGAAATGAGAATGAAATTCAAACATATGGGCGTCATGACTCTGCCGAGAACATCGAGAAACTTAGATTTTAAATTCATGTAAATCCAAAACTCGGCTGGAAATCATGAAACTTGGCATGGTGTCATGTCATGGCACTAACATGTTGTGGTAAAAAATTGGCCGACTTGGAAGCTCGTGGTTCTAAGAGGGAACGTGCCACCTTTGAGTGTGAAACGATATACGTTGCCCCCCGCCCCTTGAGTTTCTTAACAAAGGCAACATAGAACTACATTAGTGCCCTGTTAATTTTTGGAATTATTCCGGGTTTGTTTGTCATTTTTTATACATTAATTGAGTTTCTGGTCATTTAATGTGCATAAGTCAAATTTGAACTACAAGCACATGCTCTCGTGCACCAAAGTTGGCTGAAAAATCACATTTGTGTCCTCGGGTGAATTTCTAGGTCCCATGCAAGAAATGAGAATAAAATTAAAACATCTGGGCATCGTGGCTCGGTCGAGAACATTGAGAAACTTGGTTTTAAAATTCTTGTAAATCCAAAACACGTGAAAATCATGAAACTTGGCATGGATGTCATGTCATGGTACTACCATGTTGTGGTAAAAAATGGCCGAATAGGAACAGATTTTGGTATAAGCTTCTTGCAAACCGAAGCTTCTCTCAAGAAGGCTCGTGGTTACGAGAGGGAACATGTCACCTTTGAGTGCTAAACGATATACGTTGTCCCCTTGAGTTTATTTACAAAGGCAACATAGAACTACTTGAGTGCCTGTTAAATTTTGGAACTATTCCGACCGTTTGGCCTTATTTATACATTAATTGGGTTTTGGTCATTTAATGTGCATAATTCAAATTTGAACTACAAGCACATGCTCCCGTGCACCAAAGTTGGTTGAAAAATCACATTTGTGTCCTCGGGTGAATTTCTACTCCCATGCAAAAATGAGAATAAGATTCAAACATCCGGGCATCATGGCTCGGTCGAGAACATTGAGAAACTTGGTTTTAAAATCATGAAACTTGGCATGGTCTCATGTCATGGTAGTACCATGCCGTGGTAAAAATTGGCGAATAGGAACAAATTTTGGTATAAGCTTCTTGCAAATCGGAGCTTCTCTCAAGAAGGCTCGTGGTTCTCGGAGGAACGTGTCACCTTTGTGTGCATAATTCAAATTTGAAATACAAGCACATGTTCCAAAGGCACCAAAGTTGGTTCAAAAATCACATGTGTGTCCTCGGGTAAATTTCTAGGTTCCATGCAAGAAATGGGAATGAAATTCAAAATTCTAGGCATCGTGGCTGGGTTGGAAACATTGAGAAACTTAGTTTTTTAATTCCTCTAAATCCAAAACACGCATGAAAATAATGAAACTTGGCTTGGTGCCATGACATGGCACCAACATGATGTGGTAAATTTGCAGTCCGATTTGCGAAGGCGCACACATTAACAATCAACAAAGTCATTTTGGAACAAGTGCTGTCACGTTACAATCAGAAACACAAGTATTATTGAAACCATGGGCGTTCTACTTACTAGTACCATTTACGTGCCGCCACGCGTCCCCATTTTTATTAGCTAGGAGGCGCCGTGCAGGGTAGCTATTTGAGTACGAGAGGCGTGCGATCAGACCCTATGGCGATGCTTATCGGGAGGAGAGCCTTTGACCTCCATCTGCCGTCCACCTCTCTCCCAAGGTCTCCATTAATGGCGCCCGAGCCTGCATTTAATGGCGTGGCTATGTCTAACTCTGAGATTTAAGAGAGAAAAGAAAATCTGAAAGCACGGATCTTGATGTAAGATCCGACGGACCTATATAGCATCTACTGCGACTTATAGCAAGACTGATGAATATATAAGGACGATTTATATATTTTTTTGATCAAAGAAGGGCTTGCCCCATCTGATTTTCATTACTGAAAGCCACCACAATTCACAAGAAGTTTAGCACAACTCCAGCCTAACACGAAGGACTAAAAGCTACGTACCAGATTGAAATCGCAACATCCCAAGAGGCCAACAAAGGCCAAACATCCGCGCTAGAACCCAACATTTCACAACCAACGACACAATCCACATCCTAAACTGATTATTACATCAAAATAAACCAGGAAACTGAAGGAAGCCCAGCAGCAACTAGAAGAACAACAACGCCAGGGTCGCCATAGTGTTGGGGCAGGCTGATCTGGCCCACGAACACCTATGGGGCCGGCGGACCGGGCCCCTTTCGGTTCGGCGGGGAGCGGAGGTCGCACGAAGAGCAGATCGAGGCGAAGCACGCGAGAGGTTTACCCAACCCGGAGCTCTCGGGGAGATAATACTCCTCTGCTGCTTGTATGGTTTGTATTGTGCTCTTGCTAGGGAGGCGCTGAGCTACAAAGATACTCCAGCTGCTAACGAGACCTAAGCGTGAGAGTGTCGAACCCTCCTCTACGTTGCATGGGCCTCCTTATATATGCACAAGGGGCTCCGACGGTGGCAACGTAGATGGGGGTACAAATGGAAAAAAGTGGTTGGTACACCTACTTATGCGATGTGCGGTGTAATATACCTAACCACGGCGGCAGGGGACAAAGGCATTAAATGCCCATCTTGTCGCCTCTAACGATGCAAGCGAGGACCGTCAGGGCGCCACCGACCGCCACGATGGCCAACTTGTCGGCGCCGCTTGCCACCTCAAGACCGGCGGCTGCACTGACCTCTCGCCACGCGCTACCGGAAAGGCCCGGGTGACACGTTAGTGGATGTCTTTGGGCGTGGAGGTACAGAGAGGTGGTCATGCGCGAGCGCCTTTGTCACGGTTGTTGTATTGTCGCTCGGAAGCTTGTCGCTCATCGGGCCTTCCGGCAAGCTCCTCTTGCCGGGTCTTGTCTTGTAGGTGCACAGGGTGGCCTTCCGGCAAGCTCCTCTTCTTTGGGTCTTGTCTCCTGGCTTGAATACTTTGTTGTTGAATGGCTCCAAAGGAACCACGGAGGACCTTGGCGGTCACCCGGTAAGCCTTGCCGCGGAGGGCTGCAACTGCCCGTGCACAAGTTCGGGATACTAGGGTACCCTACTCTAGTACACCGACAGGAGCCCCCGGGCCTGGGCCACACACGGTGCCGAGCGCTGTTGGGCCAGGCCCAAAACAGGGCACGGGCACACGCGGCCCGGGTCACACCATAACTCACCCCGGACCCACCACGTCCCCACGAACGGCTCGCACCGAACGTGGCGTCGTGTGAGAGATCGTGGGCGAGGTCGTGGGGGTTTCTTTATTCGAAAATCGAACGTCCGCCCCCTCCCCCTTTATAAGCAGGGGAAGCAGGGGTACGTTGCTTACCTTGCCAGTCGCCGTCCCATCGAAAAACCACCGCTGCTCCTCCCTTCTTCTCAAGGTTGAAAAGAGAGCAGCGCCCGCTCACTTCATCGCCGCCAAAGACACTCAACGCCGTCGATCTCCTCCACCGCCTCCGCCATGGGCCCAAAGCCGACAAGGGAAAGACCGTGGAAGTCGGCCGAGGCGCGGCTGCGGCCACGGAAGGAGCGGGCCGTCTTCCCCTCAGCTCGGCGCGAGGGAGCTGAGGGAGAACTACTACCTCTTCGGTCGACGGAGACGCCAGCGCATCCGCGAACGAGTACTCTCGCCGCTGCAGAACTGGCCCGACGGGTATCCCTTCTTCGCTTTTCTTCTACTGCGGGCTCTGCCCGCCCTTCTCTGAGTTTTTTTGCGACATTATGAACACCTACGGGTTCCGCCTCCTTGATTTCACCCCAACGCCGTTCTGACCATGGCGGTTTTCGCACATCTCTGCGAAAACTTTGTTGGAGTCCACCCAAATGTAGCTCTTTTCCGTCACTTATTTTTGCCCCGAGCCGAGAGAGGAGAGCCCCTTGCCGGAGGAATTGCTTGGGTCTCTAGGGTCGGCAAGAAGGAAGCCTATCTGGAGGGAGAGCTTCGTAGCAAATGGGAGGAGTGGAGGGCAGATTGCTGCTTTGGATCGCCGAGGAGAACCCGCACCTTTTTACCGCCAGCGCCAAACCCCAGTGAGTACACGGCAATGATCGGAGCAATCTGGCCCCGGAGGACGCTTAGGCTGAAGATCGTGATTACCCGAATCCTCCGCCTCGAGACTTGCCGGACTCATCAGGGACTGTTGGCGCGGACTTTCTTCGCCGCGCGCCATCGCCCCTTGCAGAGAGAAGGAGACCTGCTGGGAATTCGAGCATAGCCGGACATCATGAGGCTGCGTCCAGGCCTCAACTTCAACTTCACCGTCTTGGAGCTTGACGCAATGCTCTTAGAGCTGTTCAAGCCTGATCCTGACCATCCGGAGATGTTTAGGTTTCCGAGGGGCGTCGTTCCGCTGTGCAACAACTTGTCGCTTGACCACATTCGTGCAATGATGCCGTTGTGCGACTCCCACGGAATTGTCCCCACTTGGCAAGAGCCGGTGGACGATGTCGTGCGGCAGTTCTTCGACAATCTGGTGGAGATGCCCATCCGCCCCAATGAGCAGAGGGGCCTCACCCGCGACACCACTGACGACGAGATGCAGCGCATCGCCACCAGACTAGAAGAAGCGGCAGCAGCCGCTGCCGCGGGCGAGTTTGGCTTTACTGTGGAGGAGGCGGAGGCAGCCGAGGCGGCAAGTCTTGTCGAGCGAAAGGAGTTCACCGGCGAGGAAGAGCTTGCCGAGCCTGAGGCCGAGTCGAGCGAGCCCGCCGAGGGCGCATCCTCCCCACCTCCAAGAAGCTTGTCATGAGCGGAGCCACCGGCTCCACCAAGAAGGCGTCTTTGCAGGGCCGGAGACGCAGCTGGGCGGCAGACGGGCTAACAGCCGCGCGCATGGACGCGCTTCCACCGCTGCACACACTGCTGCAGCTGGAGCACCTCACACCGAGCGCGGCAATCAAGGGGCCTCGCAGGCCACCGGTCCCGCTCCCGCCAAGCGCCCAAGGGAGCCACCTCCGCCTCGTCGTACCGGAGGCGGGCCAGAATTCGACCTCTCCGCGCTCAGCTCCGACGAGGAAGAGGAAGAGTAAGATTCCTTGCTATACTTGTAATTCTTAGATTTGTTGCCTTATCTTGTATCTGATCTGTTTTACTCTGAACCCATTCCTTTTCAGGACGCTGGCCCAGAGGATGTTGAAGAGGGCCAAGACCCCGGTGATTGTCGTCGAGGACGAACCCACTGCGGCGGCAGGAGGCGCGTCCGAGACAACCTTGCCGGGTGAGGCAACTCTCCTTCAAAGCAGCCCCCAGCGCAGCCCCCAAAGGTAAGTATATGGTCTATTTCTTGCTGTTCGGCGCGCATGGGTGCTTTTTCCTTTGCTGATATCTGACTGTTGACTTGTGTAGAAGCAGAGCAGCCTCCTTATGCTTCGACTACGCCGCCAAGGGTGGATTCCCCGGCAAGGGAGCCTTCTCCGGTAAGGGAACCTTCTCCGGCAAGGGAGCCTTCTCCGGCAAGGGGCAGCTCTCCGACAAGGGACGGCACCAGCGATCCCTTGGCTGCGGAGACCATGACCGCAGCCCCCGGCGCAGGTAACCTTCTTGCCTGAGTACTTCCCTTGTGTTTTTCTTCTTCTGATTCTATCTTTGGATATTTGCCTGACTTTCTTCATCCGTCCGCCATAGAGCCAATGGAGACCGAGGTCGCCGGCGAGGAGGACGCGCGCGGCAACACTGACGAAGCTGCCGCCGTGGGAGAAGAAGCCGCCGCTGACGAGCCTGCCGACGAAGAGGCCACCGAAGCTGCCGCCGCAGAAGCTGGCGAGGGGTCTGGCGATCGCACTGACGGCCCTGAGGCCGCAGGAGCGCCAGGCGCTACACCGACCGCCGGTCCCTCCGCCGCTGCTGCAGCGTCGGGTTCCGAAGAGCCCCACTCGGCGCTTACTTGAAGGCCGGGCGACGGGCAGATTCATCAAGCTCCCATGGGAGTCGAGTTCAGGCGCCGGCGAAGGAGAAATCTTCGATGAAGAGCTGCTCACCTCACTGGCTGATGCTTAGTTGACGCGCTAAGCAGCAGCAGGGCGAGCCCGAGGAGGAGCAGCCGTCAGCTTCTACCGCGCCCGACAAGCCAAATCGGCATCCCGGAGGCCCTTGTCGCCAAGGCGGAGCAGAGTATTGAGAAGCGCCATGGAGGAGCTCCGGGGCCGCAACCAGAAGCTCTCCGGTCCTTGGCGGAGGAGCGGGAGCAACTCGCCGAGGAGCGCATGGCCTTCATCCTCGAGAAGGCTGCAGTTGAGGAGGAACAGCGGCTTGCCGCCGAGAAGCTGTCCGCGCAGGAAAGCGAGCTGGCGCAGCGGAAGGTCAACCTGGACAACCACGAGGAGGATCTCGCCATGCGCGAGGAAACATTTGGCGGGGCTCTCAAGGAGGCAAGGGATCTTGCTGCTGCCGAGGCCGCCAAGAAGGAGCTGGAGACGAAGGTGGCGCAGTTGGAGGCCAGCCTCAAGAAGAGCGGCGAGGAGCTTGCCGCACTCAAGCACGAGCGCGAGAAGGACGCCTACACTCTTGGCAAGCTGCAGGGCCGTCTCGCCGAGAGGAGCAAGGAGCTCAGCGCCGCCAAGGACTCCAATGCAGATCTTGAGTTGAAGCTGACTACTTTGGCTCAGACGCTGGACGGCGCCAAGGAGTGGGAGGTGGCCTTGAAGGAGAAGATCAAGGCCGACAAGGAGCTGCTGGCGAATGCTGTTGCCACCCAGAGCGCCTTGAGGGAGAGTGTGGAGCACTGGACCGAAGGTCTCGTGGATACTGCTGCCGCCATCCACAGCAAGCTGATGGAGCTGGGGATGGTGGATCTTGGATACTCCTCCGACGAGCACCTCCAGCCCAGCGCCAAGCTTAGCTTATTCTTCAAGGGCGTGGTGACGGGCCTCCAGTGACTCCGAGAAGAGGTCCCAAAACAGCTGGCCGAGGAGTCGCGCCAGATTTGCACGAGAGCCCTCCAAAAGGTGCTGATGAAGGTGGCCTTCCGCAATCCGGGCCTCAAGTTCACCAACGTCCTCAAGTCCCTGCCGCCGGATGCTGATGTGGAGGCTCTCAAGACCCTTGTCGCACCCATTGTGGACAGAGTGAGCGGAATCAAGAGGGTTGAGGGTGGCCGCGTAGATTAGGCCGCCCGTTTTTTCTTGCTCTTGCCGCTGCTAGTCATGTCATAGGAACAATCCATTAGAGCTGTGGCAAGCTATCTTGTAATATAACTTTATCTTGGATATCAATTGCTATGCTATTTCCTTTACTTGATTCCTTCCTTTGTATGTTTTTGCCTTACGCTTTTAGGGGACTTGTCGGCGCGGGCACCTGAGCCGCGAGCGCTGAGTGCAGGATGTCAGCAGCCTGCTGGCGGTGCCGCCTCCGACAAGCAACCTTGTCGCAACTAGTCGCAGCTCACTTAAGTTGTTGAGCGGACTCGAAACAAAGTAAGGGCGCAACTAGCTACGAATTGGTTCCTCTGCGCATGTGTTTTCCATACAAAGTTCGGTCGTTCAAGGAAAATAACTTAAAAATTTTAAAACTAATTGCTCAAACTTTGGCAACTTAGCTATTCATCGTTTGCTTCCGGTAAGGCTAGATTTCCTTGAGCGACGCTTGGTCCACACCATTATCTTCTCCTTTCCCCCCGGCAAACATGTGTGCGAGGGAACCTTCCTTTCTTTGAGAAAGACAAAGAAGAGAAAATAAAGATATGGAGCCTTGTGGCTCATTATAACTTACCAGGGGTAGGTGCTGCACAGAGTGTCAGATAATGCATGCAAAATAGAAGTGAAAAAGCATGAAATCGACAAGGTGTGCGGAGCACGCTAGCTTTACTGATGCACGGGATCTGCGCCCGGCTTTGTACAAAGGATTACATGCATCAGCGGCAAGACTTGTACAAAAGGTGGTTGCCGGAACAGGTTCCGGCAACCGCGCCCTACGGGTAAAACTTACGAAGATGCTCAATATTCCATGAGTTGCTCACCGGAATGCCATCTTCGGTCTCAAGGCGGACAGCGCCAGGCCTAGTGACTCGTTTCACCCGATAAGGGCCTTCCCACTTTGGCGTCAACTTGTTGGAATTCTTGGCGGACTGAACGCACCGAAGAACAAGATCGCCTTCCTCGAGACTTCTGGCATTGAATTTGCGGCTATGGTAGCGGCGCAAAGCCTGCCGGGTACCGAGCAACTCAGACAAGAAATTTCAAGACGATCTTCCTCAAGGAGCAGCGCGTCATCTTGTCGCAGCTGCTCTTGCTCAAGCTCATCATAAGCGAGCACTCGAGGCGATCCGTATACGAAGTTCCGTGGGGAGAACCGCCTCTGCTCCATAGACTAGAGCGAAGGTGTGCGGCGGTGGCTCGATTTGGCGTTGTCCTGATCGACCAAAGAACCACCGGCAGCTCCTCAATCGATTTCTTCCGCACTTGCGCAGCACAGCCGAAAGTTCTGGTCTTGAGCCCGCGCAACACTTCAGCATTTGCCCTCTCTGCTTGACCGTTGCTTCTCGGATGAGCAACGGAAGCGAAGCAGACCTTGGCGCCAAGATCTTGGACGTACTGCATGAAGGTGCGGCTTGTGAACTGTGTGCCGTTGTCGGTGATGATCCTGTTAGGGATTCTGAAACGGCAAACAATCGACCTGAAGAACTTGACTGCTGACTGTGCTGTCACCTTCCTCACTGCTTCCACTTCCGGCCACTTTGTGAACTTGTCGATGGCAACGTACAAGTACTCAAAGCCCCCGACAGCTTGGGGGAAGGGGCCGAGGATGTCGAGCCCCAGACCGAAAATCGCCAGGATAAAGGGATCGTCTGGAGAGCTTGAGCTGGCTGGTGTATCTGTTTGGAATGGGCGGCATGCTTCACACTTGGTTACTTGTGTAGTTGCATCACGGAGGGCTGTCGGCCAAAAGAAACCTTGCGGAACGCTTTTGCCGGCAAGTGCTCTGGCGCCAATGTGGTGACCACATATGCCTCCATGTATCTCTCGCCAACAACTTTTGTCCGTCTTCCCGGTGAATACACTTCAATTTCACACCGTTGAGTCTTCTTACATGCAGTGTCTTTGTCAACAAACTGGTACATACTTGACCGCCGGGCTACTTCTTTCCGCTTCTTCTTGCTCTTGGGAAGTTCTCTGTCACGAAGGAAATGGACAATCTGCTGCGCCCATGCCGGAGCTATGGCTCGACAACAAGGACTAAAGGCACATCTGCTGCTGCGGGAACATCAGCTTCCACGGCAAGAACCTACGGCTCAGCCGGAGCTTGACGTTCCCCGGCAAGCTTGCCGGAGCAAAACTTGTCGGGAGCGTCTGCTTCAACGAAACAAACCCTGGGGCTTGTCGGAGCAGACTGCCCCTCAGCTCTGTTGGTGTCGATCTTGGGGACCTTCTCGGCGGTGGCTTCGGGAAGCTCTGCCGGAAAGTAGTCACCAGAGATCAACTTCCTCTTCTTGCTCTGTCCAGTTGATGGTGTTACAGATGGTTGAGTCAGCTTGAGCACGAAAATCCCTGGTTCCACAGGTAGCTTAAGTGCGGCGCACTTTGACAGGCCATCAGCAATGTCGTTCTGAGCTCTTTGAATATATTTCATCTGCAGGCCGTTAAAGTGTTCTTCCAGCTTCCTTACTTCATCAACATAAGCTTCCATCAACGGACTCTGATAATTCTTGTTCACTCGGCGGATAACAAGTTGTGAGTCACCCCTGACAATGAGCTTCTTGATCCAAAGGTCTACTGTGATCTGAGACCGGCAAGCAAACCTTCATACTCTGCAGTATTGTTTGTTGCTTGCTCCTTGGGAAAGTGCATCTGGACCACGTACTTGAGGTGTTCTCCGGTGGGTGCGACAAGTAGCACGCCGGCACCGGCACCTTGCAGCGAGAAGGCACCATCAAAGTACATCAGCCACTCTTTGTTTGTTTCCTTGATGGGAATGCTCGTCTCTGGAATTTCTTCATCTGGTGTTGGCGTCCATTCTGCTATGAACTCCGCCAATGCTCTGCTTTGGATAGTTGAAGTGCTCTCAAACTTGAGGCCAAAGCTTGATAGTTCCAGTGCCCACTCGACAATCCTGCCTGTTGCCTCTAGATTCTGCAGTATCCTCTTCAGTGGAAAGCGAGTGACAACTGTGATCTCATGTGCCTGAAAGTAATGGCGCAACTTTCTCGAGGCCATGAGAAGGCCGAAAAGCAATTTCTGCACACCAGAGTACCTTGACCTAGCTCCCTGCAGAAGGGAACTGACAAAGTAAACTGGGCGCTGCACCATCCTTTTCTGCATCTTCTCATGTGTCTGCGCAGATCCGTCCTTGCCGGGACCAGAGCTTGCCGGCGAAGCCCCCTGCTTATCGCTGGATGTGTTTGTCGTGGTTGCTAGCTCATCATCCGCCTCCCTCTCCGCTACTAACGCAGCACTAACCACTTGATTGGTTGCCGCTATATATAGCAGCAACTTCTCTTGTGGCCTAGGTTTGACAAGTGTTGGAGTGGAGGACAGGTATCTCTTCAAGTCCTGCAGCGCTGCCTCCGCTTCCGGAGTCCATTGCATCGGACCTGCCTTTTTCAATATTTTGAAAAACGGCAGGGTGCGCTCAGCAGATCTAGAGATAAATCTGCTGAGAGCAGCTACGCAACCGGCAAGCCTTCGTACATCCCTGACGCGCTTTGGTGCTTCAATCTGCTCAATGGCCTTGATCTTGTCGGGATTGGCTTCAATTCCTCGCTGAGACACGAAGAACCCGAGAAGCTTGCCGGAAGGGACTCCAAACACGCACTTCTCGGGGTTGAGTTTGCGCAGATTTGCAAAGGTTTCATCTAAATCTTGAACCAGGGTCGCTTTGTCCTTGCTTTTGACCACTATGTCATCCATGTATGCTTCCACATTTCTGTGCATTTGCGGTTCAAAAGCATCATGAACTACTCTTGCAAACGTTGAACCAACATTCTTTAACCCGAAGGGCATCCGCACAAAGCAGTATGTGCCACATGGGGTGATGAATGCGGTCTTCTCCTCATCCTCTTACGCCATGAAGATCTCGATGATATCCTGAATATGCATCCAGAAATGAAAGCAAATCACATCCGCCGTGGAGTCAACAATGCAGTCGATGCGCGGCAAGGGAAATGGATCTTTGGGACAAGCTTTATTGACATATGTAAAGTCGATACAAAGCCTCCATTTCCCGTTAGCCTTGCGCAGAACTACGAGGATTGGCCAACCACGAGGGATGGAGCACTCCTCGACAAGGCTGCTGCTTCCAGTTTCTTGATTTCTTCCGCGATGAACTCTTGACGCTCCACTGCTTGCTTCCTGACTTTCTTCTTGACGGGCCGCGCATGAGGACAAACGGCAAGATGGTGCTCAATTACTTTCCTGGGAACACCGGGGATGTCACACGGTTGCCATGCAAACACGTCGACGTTCGCCCGTAGGAAAGCAACGAGCGCGCCTTCCTATTTAGGGTCGAGAGAGGCACTGATGGTGAAGGTACCACCAGCGCCGTCTTCCTTGGCGGACACCTTCTTGGTCTCTGGTGGAGCTGTCATCGTCTTCTTATACTTGTCGGTGGAGCTCGATGGTGCGTCCTCGACGGTAGCGCAACACTCCGAAGAGGTGCGCTTGCCGGAGTGGGCATCAGAGCTCTTGTCGGACTTGGTCTTCTTCTTCCCCCCGGGAGCTTCAGCGGCAAGTGTCTTGCAATCTGTCGCGGCTGCTGCCTCCCGGTAGATCTTGTCGGCACAGATAAGAGCATCCTTCTTGTCGCCAGGGACAGAGATGACGCTTATCGGGCCTGGCATCTTCAGCACGTTGTAGGCATAGTGAGAGGCTGCCATGAATTTGGCGAGTGCTGGATGGCCAAGTATCCCATTGTAAGGCAATGGAAAATCAGCAACGTCAAAAGTGACCCTCTCAGTCCTGAAGTTCAACTCGCTGCCAAATGTTACCGGCAACGTGATCTTTCCCTTCGGCGTGCTCCTTCCCGGATTGATTCCTTGAAAAGTGCCGGTCTCTTCGAGCTCGCCATCAGGGATCTGGAGTTTCTGGAGCACCGCGGAGGAGATCAGATTCAAGCCGGCCCCGCCGTCAACTAGCATCTTGGTGACCTTGAGGTTGCGGATAGTTGGTGAAACCAACATCGGCAAGCACCCGACCGCTGTTACACGATCAGGGTGGTCCTCAATGTCAAAGATGATAGGCGTGCTGGACCATTTCAGAGGCTTGCGTGACTCGATGGATGGTTCTGCTGCATTGACCTCCCACATCCACTGTTTGAGTTGGCGGTGAGAGGTGTGCAGAGAAGCACCGCCGTCAACGCACAGGACCTCTTTGGCTTTCTGGAACTCCTGCTCATCGGCCTCGTCATCATCCATGTCTTCATCGTCGTCTTCGTCTTCATCCTTGTCGCGGCCGCGGGGAGGTCTGTCTCCTTGCCGCTGCTTGGCCTTGCCGCGGCATCCTCCCCGGCCGGGACGTTTCTTGCTGGTTCCTCCAGCACCTTCCTGGGCCTTCTCCTTGTCGCGTCGCTCGTATTCAGCTTTTTGCTGCTCGACAAGCTGCTCTACCTTCTTGCAGCTCTGGAGGTCATGGCCCTTGGTGCGGTGGATCTTGCAGTACTGCTTGCCGGAGCCATCCTGCTTGTCGGCGGCCGCCACAGACTGGTGGTTGGTGCCAGCGGCAACATCCTTGCCGGAGCTACCAGCCTTGGCGTTCTTGTCGCTACCTCCGTTGCCGGACTGCTCAACAACTAGCACATCTCTGCCTTTCTTTTTCCTGTTGCCCCGCCGCCGGCTCTTCTTTGCCGGGGCGGTCTCCTCACTGTCAGATCCTCCTGCTTCAGTATTCTCTCCGGGGAGTCTCCTCCCTTCCTCAGCACGTGCACACTTGTCGGCTAGGGCGTATAGCTCACTGACGTCTCTGATTTTGCACATCGCCATCTCCTCCCGCATCCTGCGGTTTCGCACGTTCTGATGGAACGCGCTGATCACCGTGGCTGTGGTGGACGTCTGGGATGTTGTCTTTGTAACGGCTGAATCTTTGAATATACTTGCGCAGGGCTCTCCTTCCTTACGGGCGGCAGATGAAGGTCGCTTTTGGCCATGGGGCTTGTGGCCGCTGTAAAGGCGCCGACAAACTGATGGCATAAATCTGCCCAAGAAGATATGGAGTTGTCCGGCAAGTGCATGAGCCAGATCTCGACATTGGGCTTGAGCACCGCCGGAAGTAGTTGGCAGGATCTTGTCGTCGCCCCGGCAGCTTGCACCACGATGGTGTAGATGCCGAGGAACTCCGACGGATGCGTCTTGCCGTCGTACTTCTCCACGCGTCGGCTTGAAGTTTTCTTCTTTGAGCCCTTTGGACTTGCCGCAGCTCACGAGTGAACGCAGGGCAACCTACCGCGTACGGCAAGTCGCATGGTTCCTCTGGCGCGTGCATGTCAACAGAGGGCCCAGCGCGCTTGTCGGATTAACGTCGCGCTTCTCTTCGGCACTCGATGCGAGTTCGAGCGTCCTCTTGCTGTCGATCGTGTAGCACTTGGCGCTGATCGCGATGAGCTCGTGGATCGGATGACGCAGTGGAGTCGCTGTCGAGGTGGATCCGGCGAAGTCAGCGATCTTGGCCTTCGGCGGAGAGTGCATGGTGGTTGCACCCCACCGGTCTTGCCGCCACCGGCTCGTGTTTAGCAGTCTTGTCGCGGCGGTGATGCACTCGGTTGTCAAGGAGCGTCGCCGCTGGCGAAGCCGATGAGACTCTGATTGTGGCCCTCACTCATCAACCTTGTCGACCGCTGGAGGGTAATCCAGTAGCGATTGAGCTCTCGCCAGAGCTTCGCCGGAGTGGTGGGTGGCGATGGCGAGCGGCGAGGAGCGGATATGCTCGGACTTCTAACTATGTTAGAAGGAAGCGATATCCCGTCCGGGCGACCGTGCCTCGCTCGCGCCAGCATGTTGGCGTGCATGCTGGTCTTGAACGTCCCGGGATCCTCCAGCTCGATCTTGGTCCAACGAGCGTATGGCATTGTGAATGCCATGACGCTGTCGGTCCCGCGCCTCCTGAGACGGGCGCGGTGCATGTACGGACGCCGAGGTCTGTGCAGCCTTGTCCTTGGACTTGGCAGCACCGTGAGCGCCCCCGTCGCCGTTCATTCTTCCGCCGGCATCTACCCCACCACCTATTTGCTTCGGTGTCGGTGGGTTCGACGCGGACGGGGCTTCTGCCGCCGAAGCCTTCTTCTTCGGTGGCATGTTGACGAAGGTGATGAAGATCTAGCTCGCATGGACGCCGGATCAGGTTCACACAACCTCGACGCCCCTACTGGCGCGCCAAAGATGTCGGGCAGGCTGATTCGCCCACGAACACCTATGGGGCCGGGCGGACCGGGCCCCTTTCGGTTCGGCGGGAGCGGAGGTCGCACGAAGAGCAGATCGAGGCGAAGCACGCGAGAGGTTTACCCACCGGAGCTCTCCGGGAGATAATACTCCCTACTGCTGCTTGTATGGTTTGTATTGTGCTCTTGCTAGGAGCGCCGAGAGCCTCTGATACTCCAGCTGCTAACGAGACCTAGCGTGAGAGTGTTCGAATCCTCCTCTACGTTGCGCATGGGCCTCCTTTTATATGCACAAGGGGCTCCGACAGGTGGCAACGTAGATGGGGGTACAAATGGAAAAACAGTGGTTGGTACACCTACTTGTACAGTGTACAGTGTAATATACCTAACCCTGATGGCAGGGGACAAAGGCATTAAATGCCCATCTTGTCGCCCTAACAGTGCAAACAGGGACCGTCAGGGGCGCCACCGACCGCCACGATGGCCAACTTATCAGCGCCGCTTGCCACCTCGCACCGCTGACTGCACAGCCTCTCGCCACGCGCGCCTGGAAAGGCCCCAGGGTGACACGTTAGTGGATGTGCTGGAGCGTAGGTACAGAGAGGTGGTCTGTCACGCAGGCGCCTTGTCATGTTGTTGTCTTGTCGCGCCTGGAAGCTTGTCGCTCACCGGGCCTTCCCGGCAAGATCCTCTTGCCGGGGTCTTGTCTTGTAGGTGCCTGGGGTGGCCTTCCCGGCAAGCTCCTCTTGCCGGGGTCTTGTCTCCCTAGCTTGAATACTTTGTTCTTGAATGGCTCCAAAGGAACCACGGAGGACCTTGGCGGTCACCCGGTAAGCCTTGCCGCGGAGGGCTGCAACTGCCCATGCACATGTTCGGGATACTAGGGTACCCCTACTCTAGTACACCGACACATAGCAAGAGTTTTCTTTCCAGCCTCGCAACATTGATCTTCCACAGAAAGATAAGGACGGTTAATTGTCTTACATAATTAGAAAGATAATTAAAAAATCCACATGCGGCTACGCCCAAAATACACAAGGGCAAAAGAAGAAGGAAGACAAGGATCTGGCTCGCTGATCTCTACTTTCTTGATGCGTTGCTGCAGGCCGCGGGAACTAGTCTCCGCGGCGAGCGGCGATGAGCTCTTTCGTGTCCTCAAGACGCTGCTTGAGAACATCCACGGATTCCTCCACCAGCCTTTGGCGCTCGTTGCGGAGCATGTCATTCTCGTCCATAAGTTTCTTGACAATGACGCCGGTCCTCTTCAACAAGGCCTTTGGTCTCCTCCTGCTGATGCGCACTTCGGACGATCTTCTCCCTCGGCAGGTCGCGGCCGCCCGAGCCTCTCATTGCCCTCCCTTAGTTGCCGGATGACGCCGGTAGCTTTGTTCAAACGAGGCTTTCACGTCGCCCCGCAACCTCGCCAAGCCGG
Source organism: Aegilops bicornis (assembly GCA_021605145.1). Classification (NCBI taxonomy): domain Eukaryota; kingdom Viridiplantae; phylum Streptophyta; class Magnoliopsida; order Poales; family Poaceae; genus Aegilops; species Aegilops bicornis. The sequence continues at coordinate 550,171,933 of CM038675.1, read as the reverse complement.
AGATCTGATCCATCCGGCTATGGACGATCGCATGCATGCGCTTATAACGATCGTCGCCTGCCCGAGAAATTTTCCCGGCCAGCGGCGCTGGGGACATCTTTGCTGCTTCATGGCCTGCCGGACCAGTCTGCTTTGCATCGACGGTGGCGGGACCTCCGTCTGCTTGCGGTGCCGGGCGAGACCTCTGTTGCTACTTCCGTGCGGCGGGACATGTTGGCTGCTCTCGCAGGGAGGCAGGACATCTCTCGTGCTTCCGCTTCCATGCTCGCCTCTCCTTGGTGGCAATCTCTCAACCCAGAACTCACGCTGGCCATGGCAGACACAAGGGAAGGATGCTGAATGACTTGTTTGTTTTTGTGGATGAGGAGTTGAGGAGGAATGTGCAGTCATCTTGGCATACTAGTATTTATAATCGAGTACTAATACGCTCCGAGTGGGAAACCGTTTAGGTTGTGATCGGTGAACAGGTTTGGAATTCAATATAGCGTGGTACTAATACGCTCCTAAGTGGGAAACCGTTTAGGTTGTGATCGGTGTGAACAGGTTTGCAATTTAATATAGCGTGGAGTAATTTGGAATGTGATGAGACGCAAGCTCAAAATTTATTGACGGTTCTAGTTTCGAAGTGCGGCACTATTCCCGGATGGAGTACTTCTTTTTCTACTCCCTCCTTTCCGGTTTTATAGGGCTTATCTCAAAATTTTAGTTTTCCATTTTATAAGGCGCAATTTGGTTGTTCCCCAACACATGTTCAGATTCCAAGGTGCATTAAATCATTGAATGCAAGTATTAAGAGAACATTGACCAATGCATGTACTTTATGCATGCATGCATTGCAATTAATGCATTGATAAACATAATTTTTTGAGAAAAACAAGAGCATTAATTAGGTGCTTTTGCAAACTACAAAAAATATTCTACCACTCACCATAAACCGGAAAGGAGGGAGTATCTTGCTGTAATGCGTGCAATAAGCGCACCGTCATATACATATCTTACGGTTAATGGGGGCGTTGACAAGGAATAGCCGCGTGGCAAGCTCTAGGCTAGTCCTTTTTCGCACGCATTAAACCTATCTCTCGGGACTTCTCACGCACCTTCGTGCCACCCACAAAAACTTGTACTCTGAGTTTAGTAGCACGTTATACAGGAAGAGAAGAGGTGCACGCACGCACTTTTCGTCCTCTCACACACGCTGGCCTGTTTTTTCTTGAAAAGGAGGATGATGACCCCGGCCTCTGCATGCAGGGAGTCACACACGCATCTGTAGCTACGATTTGTAGTGTTCTCAACCATCCGATTGGCTCTATCATGGATGCACCTATATACTAAAACATGTCTAGATACATCTATATTTTGACAAATGGAAGGCATGTATTGTGGTACGGAGGAGTGCTTGTCATCGAAATGGATAAAAGGGACGTATCTAGAACTAAAATACGTCTACATACATCTCCTTTTATCCATTTTGATGACAAGTAGTACTTCTTACCCAAAGGAACTTTATATTCAACAGACACAAAATATCCGTTCATTTGTTGGAAATTACTGATCTGATGTCGAAGTAATTGCTGCATCGCCACCAAAACCCACCATTTCTTAAGCTAAAGTAGACCAAGGTAATCCCTATATTAGCATATTACTATAAACAGAAGGCACTGTCGAACCATTTAGGACGTGAGCTTGTCAATATGAATGTGGAGGGACACAAGCTTAGCCCCGGCCAGCAGCTTGGGCGGAATCACAAGAAGGTCAGCTCACACGCCGACGCCGCTCGCGTGATCCTTGCTGCTTGTCATCTCCATTTCCACCTTGACGGGCGTCGGTCGTGCCTTTTGGGCTCCCCGTGGCCGTTCGCCCACAGCTTGGCCACGTAGTGCGGCAGTGGGGACGCCCCCGCTCTGATGCAGACGACCGACACGGCGATAGGCGCACCGATGTCGAGCACGCTGCCGACCAAGAAAAACGCGCGGTGGTCCTCCTCCGCGAACAGCAAGAGCCGTGGCTCCGACAGTGGCACTTGCAGCTGGAGCACCTTGCCGTACTGGATCCTGTGCACGGGCATGGGATGCGCAGTTCTGATGTGGTGGTAGGCGCGGCCGGCGGCCTTCATAGCCGCAGACGGGCACGGGGCATTTGCAGGGCACGAGCGGACACACGCTCTTGTGATCGGCGAGCTTGTGGTAAGTGACGTAGAGCCCACAGCCTTCGTGCGGGCACTCCACCCTCACCGACGAAAGGACGGAGTCCACCGCCGTGTTCCGCATGTAAAGCCACCGCCGTGCTCGCACGCCGCACTTGCCGCTGGTTCCCGGGGCGCTCGGCAGCGGCGATCCGCGCAGGCAGTGCCCTCCCTTGCACTGCAGAAATCAATCCAACATCACATCAATCAAGAAACCTGCACCTTGCTCAATCAGCCGAACGGACGAGGTGTATTTGAACCTCATATACTGGAGGCGTCAAGGGGCGGAGGCACAAGGGGCAGTGGAGCACGGTGAGGTCCATCGAGACCTTAGAGAGCTCCATCGTCGGGTCTTGTTCCTGTTCGGTCTGCATGATCTCGCCCTCCTCGTGCACAACCATCTCTCGACTTGGGCCGGGGTATTACAAAGCTTACTGTCACATATTGTATACTCCCTCCGTTCCTAAATGTACTCCCTCTGTTCGGAATTACTTGTCTCGGAAATGGATGTATCTAGAACTAAAATATGTCTAGATACATCCATTTTCGTGACAAGTAAGGCAGGCCATAGTGGGAGTAGCATAAGTAGTATCATGCACTTGGGACTCGCAAACATGCTTATGTGGCAGGCAATTAAAGAAGAGAGAGATGGTTATAGTAACATAGGTAGATACCGTAACATAAATGGGACCATCTATGATACTACTAATCTATGATACTATGCACTATAGAGGTACTCCCTCCGTCCCATAATGTAAGATGTTTTTTGACACTACACTAGTAACGTATGCATGTTACTAGTCTAAGTTACTCCCCACTATGACCAGCCTAATTCCGAACGGAGGGAGTAAGTCTTTATAGAGATTTCACTAGGTGGACTACATACGGAGCAAAATGAATGAATCCACACTTAAAATGCATCTATATACATCCGTATGTAATTCATAATGGAATCCCTACAAAGACTTATAATTTAGGAACGGAGGGAGTACTACTTCAAGGTGCATTAAATCAACACATGCAAGTACTATCAAAAGAAGAGTCACGACATGCATGCATGCGTTGTAATTAATGCATCGGTAAACGCAAATTATTGAAATAAATCGAGTGCAGTGCTTTGATATGTCGCATCAACTCGTACATCAACGAGAAGTTTGATTATCCTCTCCCTCGCGGACTTAACTGCACCTGCCTTTGGCTGTATGACAGGTTGGCCACACACCTTTCGGGCCCACCTGTCATACACGCAAAGACAGGAGCGTTCCTCCCTCGCCCATGAGCGTGGTGGCTGGCAAGAATAGGAGAAGCTTTCGCTGCATGCTCTCCCTCCCACACGCGATGGGCATGCATCAGTTCAATCGGTGTCAGATGGCCAGAAGCATACTGTAGTACTCCACCAGTGCAGTAGTACACCATCATTGTTCGACTTCCCGAAGAGGCAAAGAGCCAAGAGCAGCCCGGACGCTCGTGTGGCAGTTTCATGTGTAGAGTAGTCTAGATAGTGTGTACCGTGCCTGTAAGCTTAAATCGTTGGGGTCGGCTCCATGCTATGTGGTCGTCTTGAAGTTTAAAAAAAATTAAAATAGTCTTACGGCCCTACACATCACCTGGTGATTGTAGTTTGCACGCTCATCTGGTCAAGACAGGAATATATATTTTAATTTGTTTTTTTCGAAAAGGGGGGACTCCCCGGCCTCTGCATCAGAACGATGCATACGACCACATATATTTTAATTTGTGGTGGGTAAATGTTAGAGGTTGCAGCAAATATATTGTACATTGCGGGTCTTTCAGCCAAGTTTAGAGGCAAGCATGTGGGGCCAGTGCTATGATGTGTCGCGTCAACTCGTAGAACGAGGAGAAGCTTGATTTTACTACACACCTTCTCCCTCGCCCATGCGCGCTGTTGCTCGCAAACGAGGACATGATTTTGCTTAGTAGTACTTCTACAACAAGCTATCCGTCCCGCTCGCGGTGGACGGACATGCAGCAGTGGATTTGACACTGTAGAAGCAGTGTTAGTAACATCATTGTTTGTCTTCTCGAAGAGGCGAAGAGCCAAGCGCAAACCGAATGTTGCAGTTGCGAACATTGGAGCACGCATATAGCCAGGCTATTGCATGAGACAAAATTGCTATGTGAGCCCACTATTGTACTAGTACGTACAACTACTTGCTAGTATAGCCACAGTAAACTAGAAAGGAGTATTTGCCCTTCTAGAGATTTCAACAAGTGACTAGACTACACCGAGACGGAGTACATATGGAGCAAAATGAGTGAATCTGCACCATAAATAAATACGTACTAGTTCTATCGTTTTCCTCTCCGAGGTGCACAATATTGAGTATACTGACTAGTCTCTTTTTGATACGCATTTACGTTGTTTTTTTGACACAATACAGACGCAAGCGCTCATATACACACGCATACACTCACCCCTATGAACGCACACACGCACGACACTATCATCTTGAAATTTACAAAGTCACCATAGGCACCTCGTCGCCGACGGGTCCATAGGTGCTTGAATGCCAAGGAGGAAGAGGGTAGCGGTTCCCGAGACGTTGAACGGTCAATGATGCATCCTCAATTACATGCAGAGGGAATTAATTGGAGAAGCAGACTAGAGCCAAAGATGATGTGAATGCAACGAGTTTGGACTCTCATATAATAAAGGCGCCCCACCACTCCAATCCATACGCTTCCAAGTCTCTGCGCAACACCGCTCACTCCAATCCAAGACCAAGTGACTAGAAGCCACAAGCACCTATGGAGGCGATGGGACGAAGCGGCAATGGTCGTGCCAAATCATCCAAGGCGCCCGGCCTGCGCCCGCGCATCACAGATCGTTTCGAGACGGCGGGCGAATCGCATAGCATCGGAGCCCTCGCCAACGCTGGCTTCGCCTCTCGCATGGACGACATGATGGTCAACTCCATCCGCAAGTTCACCGTCATCAAGAAGCGCGCGGACGACCTTGCCGTACTGCTCCAGCCCACGCGCCCAAGCTCCTCATTGCCTGCCACCCTCATCGGCCTACATGGTGACGAACTCTTTCAAGCCCTGGTGGCCCTGCAGGTGCCAAAGGTCGCGACGAAGAATGTGCACCTCGAGGCGGCCGCTGCCAAGCGCCTCGCCATGCAAGAAACCATCGACCTGCACATCCACGTCTACGAGGAAATCGTCTACATAGGCCACTACAAGGCAAGCAAGGACAGAAACACGTTGGCCTTCTTCCAGCGGCTGGAATCTTTGTACGCCATTGTTTAGAAGCACGTCGACCTGGCCACGAAAGCCACTGCTACTTAGGCGCCGTTCGGTGGGCCGGCACCCTGTGTCGAGGAGGTGGACGTCGTCGATGGATGCATCTCTTCTTCTTGCCTCCTGTAACCAGCACTGCATCGCCTCGTAGCCTTAATTTTTTATTAGTATAGTACTCCCTCTGTTCCCAAATATAAGTCTTTCTAAAGATTCCAGCAAGTGACTACTACATACGGAGCAAAATGAGCGAATCTACACTCTAAATTATGTCTTCATACATCTGTATGCTGTATTCCATTTGAACTAGTATCTAAACAGGCTTATATTTATGAACGGAGGGAGTATATGGCATTTTTTATTCCAGTCGTAATGTTTTCACTATGAGGTGGGGCCACAGTTGAGCAAACCCACCCCACCCACCGGGCGTCGGCCGAGTTTAGAATTAGAAGAGAGAAACGAGGGAGGAGAGCTAGCTGTAGCATGGACGCTGTTGTCAGATAGGACTCGTGTTTATAGAATAGGAGTACTGAGCACTCGTGCCTCTTTTTTTTGAGGGAAAAATTAGTCGTATGTCTAGTACCACTAGTTGGGTGCGTGCGACCTATAGCTGTCATCACTTTAGGTCTCCTTTTCGAACCGCGGCTATGCTTCACAGTACATATTTTTTCACGCATTTATCCTCCTATATGTACTCCTAAGCTATTTCCACGTGCTCCCATTCGCTGACATGTGGGACATAGAGTGCCTGGGTCGTAGTGCATGCACGACTCGGAGCATATGTCGGGGTACTTTACATTTCAGACCTCACGAATTACATGCAAACCCCCCGCGGAAGAATAAATAAATCAATTAATTACTACATGAAACCGGATTATTTTCGTGGAAACCGGAGCACGTTCATTAAATTTTGGACATAATACGTTTATAAAAAATGAACGGACCTAAACCAGTCTAAGGGCCTCTTTGATTTTTCCCCAAAAAAGGGCCTCTTTGATTCGCAAGATACTGAAAACACAGGAATGGGGAAAGTATGATGGCGATGAACCGAGACGAGGAGAACTCTAGCTCAGTTAGAGGTTAGAGTTAGATTCTAACCCTGAACTAACTCTAAACCAAAGAGGTGTATGGATGGCAGGGTTAGATTGACAATAAATGCTCTATCTCAATCATTTGACTACTTTGGACCCTATTTTTAGTCAAACTAAAATAAGTCCCTTGGATCCAAGCACCCTCTTGGTGTGGCCGGCTCTTCTGTGACCTCCTCCCGCTCACAATTGACATAAATGAACCATCTATACAAATCAAGCATGCAAAACATGATAATTTTTACTTTGTCCATACAAATGAGATATCCCACTTAAACATACAAGTCGTCAGTCAAGCTTCACAAAATAAAAAAACACTTCATGAAACAAAGAATGAGCTAACTCATCACGGAAGTCGTTCACGATAGGGAGGGAGCCCGGAGCCCCTCACGCACCGAGGGAGGAGCTCGCCATCGTCGCTCTGGAGGAAGGCTTTGTAGAGCCCAAGCCCGGGGAACCCCTCTGACGCCGACCCTTGCGAGTTGAGGTCGACACCGGCATGGGTAGCAGGGCCGCTTGCCGCCGACTGGGAACTTAATCTTTGGGCCTCTAGAAATAATGAAAGCCTGCAACTAAAATGCCTATAAAGGTGAACTGAATCTTTGGGCCTCTAGAAATAATGCAAGCCTCAGAACTGAAATACCTAGAAAGGTGAATCAATCTTTGGGCCTCTAGAAATAATGCAAGCCTGAAACTTAAATACCTAGAAAGGTGAAGCTGAATCTTTGGGCCTCTAGAAATAATGCAAGCACTGAAACTGAAATACCTAGAAAGGTGAACTGAATCTTTGGGCCTCTAGAAATAATGCAAGCCTGAAACTTAAATACCTAGAAAGGTGAACTGAATCTTTGGGCCTCTAGAAACAATGCAAGCCTGAAATTGAAATACCTAGAAAGGTGAACTGAATCTTTGGGCCTCTACAAATAATGCAAGCCTGAAATTGAAATACCTAGAAAGGTGACTTGAATCTTTGGGCCTCTAGAAAGATTTATTACCTCCTCAAGCAGCATCAAACAATTCCATGCGTGCACCACAAATCTATAGTAAGTTTGATCAGGATCTACTTTTCCAAATCAGAATTAGCGCTAGAGCAAGCAAGATCAATGATATGGCCATGAGACAGAGAAGGAACAAACAAACTCAACCCTCTCACGGCCTCCCTGGTAGATGCGCCGCCGCCGTGCACGACAGAGGGAGAAAAACGACTGGTGAAGGGGGAGCGGGGCGACCTTCGAAGGTCGGAGGAGAGGGTGGCCGGAGTAGGGCGGCGGAGGCCGGAAGGAGAGGACGGCCGGAGGAGAGAGAGGGCGAGCGGCGCTTGGGCGGGCGGCCCTATGGGGAACGGAGAGGAGTCGTGCGAGAGGGGGCAGCGATCTGGTGCGGGCAGGTGAGATTTTTAGGGAGCGATGCAGTGCGTGCAGGTGAGATTTTTTTAGTTCTCTTTTAGTAGACCCGAGGATAACTAACCCAATTAGAACCTCTCCACCGGGCTAGTTTTTTTAGCTGGGTTAGAGCAAACTAGCTCAAACTAACCCCTCTTGTTTCGATAATTTGAGGCTATTTCAACCCAAACTAGCTCTAACTCAGGGATCAAAAAAAAGAGGAGTGTTCTTTGTACATGCTACTGGTGTGGACCGTAGCACATTGTTTTTATGGCCATATCACCACATTGTTTTCTCTGCTTTGGTTCACTTTGGGCTACCGTGGTTCGCACGGCTGGTTCAACAGGCTGCGATGGTTCGCACTCCTCCGACTGAGTAGTACTCCTCCGTTCCTAAATATAAGTCTTCTAGATATTTCACTTTGTGGACCATATCTGAGATGTATATAGATGCATTTTATGTGTAGATTCACTCATTTTTCTTCGTATGTGGTCCATAGTGAAATATCTCCAAAGACTTATATTTAGGAACGGAGGGAGTAGTATATATACCGCATCATTCTTTGCTCCTTCTTACTACTCCAACATGTGGGAGAGTCAGCATCCGGTCGACGTGTCATGCACCGATTAGAGCTGGAATGGAAGGGGCATCACCCGGCCGGAGCGCCAGTAATTCATGACTATAGTGAGTGGTCATATCACAAGTCTTTCCAGCAGTAACGCGCCATCAAATCGCACAGCCCCACTCGCTCACCCTCCTCGCCTCTCTGTCGAATCGCCTACCCGAAAACTGCCGAGCGTACTGCCCGGGAAAAGCCCCGCCCTCAACTTTTAACTACGCGAAAATAGTTCGAGCTTGTTCGTTCTATATAAATACAGTACTTACTGTATGTTTATTCACCCGTGGGGTTGTTCAATGAATGGAGGGGCGGGGAGCACAAGTGAACAATACTACCTATGTCCGGGTTTATTGGTCCCCATTGTATTTCGTGCCAAATTTTGTCCATAGATTAAACTAAGAAAATGTTCACGCATGTCACCAAACATTATATTTTTCAAAACTATTTTCAAATACGAATCCAATGAGATAATTTTTCTTGACATGCACTAACATTTTGTTAGTTAAATCTTTAGTCAAAATTTGGCACAAACTATAAAAGGGACCTATAAACCAGGACGGAGGTAGTACTGTAGTAGTAAGTAGGAGTCGTAGAGTAGTCACCTTAAATAGAGTGTTTCTTTTCTTTAATGCACGCACACAAATTGAAACACTTGTTGTGGAGAGAAAAAAGATAATCACTCCACTATATATGGACGCAGGGGCCTGAGAGCTTGCTTTACTAGGGTTGCTCTCTTCATTCTCTAATCCTCTCCAGATATAAACAAGACAGCGGTAGCGACATTTTCTCTCTGCTCACTGCTGGTCACAGATCCGGCCGGATCCCTTCAGCCGGTGTGTGTAGAGGACTAAAAGGTGCATCGTTCACGCGGTCATCGCCGCCGAGGGAGGAAACCCACAGCTGCCGGAGGGGCCCGATCCTCTGCCCGTGCCGTTCTCTCCGACACAGTGCCGGCTCGGGAGGTCCTCCGACCCTTCTTCCTCCCTGCCGTATTGTCCGCAGATCCGACCTGCCGCCGCCGACATCCCGGCGACCCTCAGGTATAAGTTCTTCAAAAGCGGCCTTGCTCTACTGCCCCAGCTCCCCACGTGTCTGCATGTGCATCTTTTTCTACTCCCATCAGCTCTTCCAAAGCCACCTAAATTTTTAGTATTATTAGAGGTAAAGCTACTTCATGCATTCGAATCTAGGGCTTTGTTCAAACAACGAAGAAAGGGGGGAAAGTTGTAGCATGAATCTAGGACTTGATTCAAAGAGGAAATAATATGGTGAAAGTAGTAGAGACCGGATACTCAACCGGTCTCTTGGTTGAAAAGGGAAATAATGGGAAAACGCAGTACAAACTGGATAAGGAACAGATCTATTGTTGGTTGAAAAAGGATAGAAAGTGGCGGCTTGGTGGACAAGTCAGCGAGTATGTCCAGGATTAGATTTGCTGCCATCACATAGTAAAAGGTCTCCAGGATTAGATTTGTTGCCCTCACATAGTAAAAGGTCTCAGGATTAGATTTGCTGCCCTCACATAGTAAAAGGTCTTAGGATTAGATTTGCTGCCCTCACATAGTAAAAGGTCTCAGGATTAGATTTGCTGCCCTCACATAGTAAAAGGTCTCCAGGATTAGATTTGCTGCCCTCACATAGTAAAAGGTCTCCAGGATTAGGTTTGCTGCCCTCACATAGCGTGAACAAGCTCCGTATCACCACTTTATGCCTCCTTGTAGGTACATTGTGCTGATGCGTCCACTGTCGCATGTCCTTATACCAACCTTTTGCCCTTGTTAATGTAAGGGCGCATGTAAAATGAAGTGATCCTGCTTGTTACCTTAGGGACATGTCTAACCAGTGTTATTGTTAATCTAATGCCTCCGGTGATAAGATGCAATTAAACTGTGTTACAAATGGCACTCCTGCCGTTTTCCCAAAGATGATAAGTAAGTTGCTCCCTTCTGGCTGCTGAGTGTCCTGGTGTCCCCACGGTCCCATGCCCTTAAACCAACTCTTTAGCTGCTGTTGATTTCACGTATGCAGTAAACAATCAATTCCACCAATAAAGTAATCCCATATCTGAGGAATCTCATTGTTGATCGTAATGCCTCTGGTAAAATGAAGCATTTCTGACGTTTTAAAATTTATACTATCCTTGCGTGATTGCCATGAACATAATTAAGATGCTTCTTTTCATTTTGTATATGTTTCAGATATTCTTATTGACCGACAACTGTTTACTTTCTATCATTTTGTGCGAGATAGGGATATCCATTTCACCTTGTTGCTATTGTGACCTTTTGGTGAACTGCACAAAACACTTTTTTTGGAATGAGTGTCTTGTGCAGTTCAACTAAAATGTCACGTGGGCAACATCTCTCAATTTTGGTGGAACTGCACAAAATGGTGATTGGAGTTTCCAAAATCTCCGTCAAGTTCTGCTGGTAATCTCATGCAATATTTTACTAGCCTTTGCAAGATGGAGCCATCACTGTCACCACAATGGCACTTTATTTTAGTGGAACTGCACAAAAGGATAAGAAAATTATAGTTGCACCTTACATGAGCCGGAGAGCCAACCTTAATGTTCCTCAATTTTAGTGCAACTACTAAAGAAGAACACCTTGACTCACAAGAGCAAGTACTTCTTGCTAGTGAATGATGCAATCTTTGCTTCATTTCGTTGAACCGCAGAAAAAGGCGCATGAATTGAATCATGGAACTCCAGGCAGACCTCATCCTAGTGGATCTGGAGGTTGAGTTCAAGGAGGCCGCTATTAAAGCGAAATCATGCTCTCCTGCCTCCTTGTTTATGCTGTGCAAACATGCTGTGCAAACGGGAATACTCAACTACAGATGTTGTGACGGTCAAGAGCGTTCGCCAAGTTCTTTGATTGTATGACATGTCTAGCCAAGATGGATTTAATCCCTATATTCACTTTATCAAAACGCTCTAATGGGTTGGTTCTGAATCTTGCAAGCTGGGAATCAATGAGATGTGTAGGCATCTTTGTGGTACTTATTATTTGGATCTTATTTGTTGGTTACGAATCTTGCAAAATTTGGGAATCAATGAGATGTGTAGGCATCTTTGTTGTACTTATTATTTGGATCTTATTTGTTGGTTCTGAATCTTGCAAGCTGGGAATCAATGAGATGTGTAGGCATCTTTGTTGTACTTATTATTTGGATCTTATTTGTTGGTTCTGAACCTTGCAAGCTGGGAATCAATGAGATGTGTAGGCATCTTTGTTGTACTTATTATTTGGATCTTATTTGTTGGTTCTGAATCTTGCAAGCTGGGAAACACGACATGATGATGCAGAGGAGAGCAACCATAACAAATAGTTCAAACTTGGTAGTATTATCTTTGTGAAAGTGCGACAAATGTGCTGATCGTGTGCGTCCTGAGAATAATAATTCTAATTGTTGTTCATGTTGATCCCATGGCACTGATAGAACGAGCCAATTCATTGCTTGTTTTAAGTATAAATTTCTATTAAAGCTAATTAAATTTAAGTAAAGTGACCACTAACTCCTGTTATTACAGTACCAATACAGACCCGCTCGTGAACCGGCGTGTGGCGGAGTAGGTTTCTTAATGGAGGCGTTTGAATGCACCGAGGTGCATCTTTTGCAGGCGTGCAGCGGACGAGGGAGGTAGTAATGCTTGTTGCCGATGTACACACTCAGCTTCTTGTTGAATCCAGTTCCCCAAGAGCTGAAAAAGCGAACAGCCGCCGCGCCTACACACTCGTTCACTCGAAGAGACTCCAATGGCGATCCAAGGGTGAGCCTGCTGGATATGGACTTCAGCAAGGAGTTAGTTCGCCATTCAGTCCTATGGCTGCACCAAGTTGAATGTGATGTACACCAACGATACGGACTCGGTGAAGCTACGCCTGCGCCTCGGTCCTATGGCTGCACCAGTTACGGAGCATTCGCTTTGTTTCATCGGCAGCGCCGACCTGCTCGCTACGGTGGAGAGAAGGAAGAACGCGACGATTCGGCCATCTGGTGCAACAAGCTTGTCGACATCCAGAAGCAATACAAGATCATCAGCAATGGGCAGGAGAAGGACTTCGTTGTTGACCTCGCTGAGACCATCATCGACCCCTGATACGCCAACATGAAAGAAGACGACCTGAACACGTGGGAGGTACCACTGAATCTAGCCTACATAACCTACACGGCCAAGGACGCATACGCATGCTACGACATGTACATGCAGATCTTGGACATGAGGGCGTGTTCGCTTCACGTAATCGGCAGTACACCGGCGGCCTTGGCGTCATGATCAAGCGTGCCAGGAAGGTCTAGATGTTGTACTTTATCTATTTATAAGCACCTTTATCATCTGAGTGTTTCATGCATTAGACTATGTGTTGTAATTATCTATTTTGTCCAAAATATTTTTTTTAAGAACCCATTAACCTGATTGCTTTTTTAGTGGCGATTTGCTTATGTATGTAAACTAGTTCACTTGTCCGTAAAAAAATACTAGTTCACTCGGTTGCCGTGCTTTGAATCTCCTTCCTCCCAACATATTCCTCTCCTCAGGTGGACCCAGCAGGTCTCTGAATTTTCTCCCACTTTCTTTTCGATGTAAACTGAAGTTTTCTCCAGTACTTTCCCCACGGAACCAACTCAACTGTCCCACGTCTAGCCTAAAAAATAATAATACCCCACGTACTATTAACTCATCAAATTAAAATGATATTTTATTTCGTAAGTTGAAAGTTCTTACAAAATAATAATAATGATTGTTTATATATAACTTGCCAAGTTAACTCCTAGTGATTGCGTACATAAGCTTGCAAAGATTTTACTGACGTGCAATCATGTGTTTATGTTGTTATAACATTTCTCCGTCTAGCCCAACATGATATTTTCACCCAACCCAGCAAGTTCGCGGATTTCGAGAAAAATGCAAATGGGATTTAGACGGGCTGCATAGATGCTACATCATTGTTTCACCCAGCCCACCAAATGGACTAAAAAACAAATGGACTGGCTGACATGTGGGCCAAGATGGGTGAAACCCTAAGAAGGCGTTGGATTTACATCCAACGGCCGACATTCTTCTTCAATTTCTCGTCTTCTTCCCCCAGCGCTGTCGGAACCGCCCGCTCCAGCCTTCGGCATCCAGCGGCGTTGTTTTGTGCTCCTCAGCGAAACGCTACCCCGCCGACAGCCAGGCTATCCCTCCACTCCGCACCTCCTGTTATTCTCTGCCGAGTGTAGGCCCACCCTTTTCGAACCAGTCAAGTTTCCCACTCCTCTCCGTCTGCGACTCCACTGCCGCGTCTTCCCCATCTCCGGGTCATTCCAGTCTGGGGCCTCGCCGTCGTCCACCGCCTCGGTGCGCTCGGCGCGGTGTGGTCAACATACGAGAGTCATCGGAAGAGGACTGTACGTGGAGAGCCTGACGGCTGGGACCCACGAGGTCCATGGTCGCACGCAAGGAAAGTTCCTCCTTATTACGCATTGTACATGCACTGTACGTGGGAAGGGCTTCTATATTTCGCGAAAAAACGCCCCCCCCCCGCTGACAGGTCGGACCCACCAGCTATATCTTCGCACGCAAGGAAGTGCCTCCTTATTATGCACCAAAAAATGAATACCCCCTGCTAGCTGGGACCCACCATAGTGGGTGGCTGACTTGTGGGCCTACTAAGTTGACGAGGACTGAGGGCTTTGTCAACTTAGTCAATATGAACGATTCTAGCTCCAGTGACCGTACGATGTCCATCTAACGGCCATAGTGCTTCTTCAACCTCTGGTCTTCTTGCTCCAGCCGCCCAAAGCAGCGCCGGTCGTGCTGCGTGCTCCTACCTCTCGTGGACGGTTGTGATGCCGCGGAGGCCTCACCGCCCCCTACTACTCCCACCGCTGGCCTGTGGTATCCTCAGACTCACCCACACCCCTGTTATTCTCTGGGCGACAAGAAATTTCACGCCGCAGCCGAACCAGTGAACCCTTGTACTCCTCTCCGCGTGGGCATCCACTGCCGCGTCTTCCCCAGCTCCGCGTCGTCCCCTTCATAGGCCTCGCCGTCGTCCACCGCCTTGGTTCTCTCGGCGCGACGTGGTCAATGTGGTTAATGACCGACTTCCATCGGAAGAGTACTGTACGTGGACAGGCTGACAGCTGGGTCCAAGGCCACAGCCCAGTTTTTTGTGATTTGCCAAGTAAGTCGCTTTGTCAGGCCTGTTCGGCTGCAAATCTTTCAAGACGAGGAGAGCTTCATTCGGTTGACCGAGAAAATGGCCTATCAGTAATGAGAAATGGGCTGTACATTTTTAAAACACATCAAGCTGGCAATTAGTTTCAAATATCTTTTTTTCATTTTGAAATTTTAAATTACATTAATTTTTATGCGTGGAGAATTTGTTGGATTTTATATTGATATACATTTATTTTTAAAATCAGTTTGAATGTGAGTCGAAATTTCGGGATTAAAAACAGTTCGGACCGCTTTTGAAATATGCAAAATTTCGTATAATTTTTTAACCGTGGCCACAATATGGGCTGTAATGCTAACAAAAAGAATATAGCCTCAAAAAAAACCTTAAGAATTAGCAAATGGGCTGTAAATTATTAGAAATAATGGCAGATGGGTTGTATGCTGTTTTCCACAGATTTGAGGCTTTCCTAAAAAAAGGTTGACGACAAGCAAGGATCTGTTGGATGTCCATCCAACGGCCGTCGGGCTTCATCAATCTCTGCTCTTCTGCTCCACCGCTCAAACAAGCGCCGGCAGACTGCTCGCTCCCTCCTCCTCATGGCCGACTGTGCTGCTGCCAGGCCTCACCGCCCATCGTACTCCCCATCGCTGGCCTAGCCATCCCTCTACTCACCCACACCTGTTGTTATTCTCCGGCAATGGCAGGCACGACGAGTAAACCCTCGTGCAGTCGTACTCCCCTCCACGTCTTGAAACAACTGCCGAGTCTTCCCTGCCTCCGTGTCGTTCCCTTCCTAGGCCTCGCTGTCGTCCACCGCCCTGGTGCTCTCGGCGCGGCCTGGTCAACGTGGTCAACGACCGACATGCATCTGAAGTGGCCTGTACGTGGAAAGGCCGACAGTTGGGTCCACGGCAACTCAAGGAAATGCCTCCTTATTACACGCAAAATAATGATTCCTCCACCTGACATCAGGGACCCACCGAAAGGGCCTCTGTATTTCACGAAAAAAACATTACCGCCGCTGACAGCTCGGACCCACCAGCTATATCTTCGCACGCAAGGAAGTGCCTCCTTATTACGCACAAAAAAATGAATACTACCCCTGTTAGCTGCGACCCAGTATAGTGGCAGCCTGACTTGTGGGCCTACTAAGTTGACGGGGACTGAGGGCTTTGTCAACTTAGTCAATATGCACGATTCTAGCTCCACTGACCGTACGATGGCCATCCAACGACCGTAGTTCTTCTTCAACCTCTGGTCTTCTTGCTCCAGCCGCCCAAACCAGCGCCGGTCGTGCCTCGTGCTCCTGCCTCCCGTGGCCGGCTGCAATGCGGCAGAGGCCTCACCGCCCTCTCATCGCTTCCCACCGCTAGCCAGGCCATCCTCTACTCACCCACACCCTGTTATTCTGCGGCGACGGCAGCCTCACACCGCAGCGAACCGGTGAACCCTCGTACTCCTCTGGCGTGGGCATCCTTTGTCGCGTCTTCCCCGGCTCCGCGTCGTCCCCTTCCTAGGCCTCGCCGTCGTCCACCACCCTGGTGCTCTCGGTGCGGCGTGGTCAACGTGGTCAAGGAATGGCTTCCATCGGACGTGGACTGTACGTGGAGAGGCTGACAGCTGGGTCCACGGCCGCAGCAAGGAAGTGCCTCCTTATTACGCGCAAAATAATTATTCCTCCACCTGACAGCAGGGACCCACAGGACGGGCCACCTTATTTCGCAAAAAAAACATTTCCCCCTAACTGCTGGGACCCACCTGCTAAATCTTCGCAGGCAAGGAAGTGCGTCCGCAAAAAAAGCGGTTTGCCCCGATCGCTGGGACCCACCAGCTACATCTTCGCAGGCAAGGAAGTGCCTGATAGTCGGGACCCACCTGGTCGAAGTGTACGTAGGGTTGTCATTCTGGTCGCGAACGTGTGCGTACATACTGGTCGTTGTAGAGGCGCGCACGTGTCGTAGTATATGCGCGCACGTAGCATGTACACGTACGTACAGCAGCGAGGGTGCAAGAAAGAAAATACGGCCACGTACGTACATACGGGCAGGGTCTCGAACGCCTACTCGCGCATATGTACATGGCTGGGTCGGAACGGAGAAACAGCATGGTCGTCGTGTTCATAGGGAGCCAACCGGCTGGGTCAGAACGGAATGCGTGGTCGTGTTCATCGGGAGGGCTTGGACGGAACAGGCGATGGAAATGAGGCCTGGCATACCGCTGTGAACGGAAAGCGGCCTTGTGTTCGACCGGCCACGTCAAACGGGATCCCGTTGATCGATCGGGAGGGCCTGGCGTACCGCACAACGAGGAAGCGGACCTCCCTACGGTCGAAACGGGGTCCTGTTGATCGGGAGGGGTGTGGCGATCAAAAACGGATTTAAACGGACTTGTGTTGGGCGCCACGGTAAAACGGGGGTCCTGTTGATCGGGAGGGGTGTGGCGTACCGCAAAACGGACGAAACGGCTTGTGTTGGAGCGCTACGGTCGAAACAGGGTCCTGTTCATCGGGAGGGGTGTGGCGTACCGCAAAACGGGACTCCACAGGATACTGTTCATCTCCACCGTCGACCTCCTCCAGCCTCCATGGGCTACCGTCGACCTCCTCCATCCTCCATGGGCTCCTGTTCATCCAGCCTCCACCGCGCGCCACTCCACTGGCTACTGTTCAACCACCCCTCCACGGGCACCCCTCCACCGTCTACTGTTCATCCAGCCCTCCACACCACGGGGTCCTGTTCAACCACCCTCCACCGTCTCTTCGTTCCTCCACCCTCCACACCACGGGGTCCTGTTCATCCAGAGGCAACACCACCACTCACTATTCATCCACCCCCGCATAACGCCACTTTGTTCATCCAATCGACCGGCTTGATTTGCGGGGAGTAGCGAAGCGAATCACTCCATCGAGTTCGATTAACAGCCATCGATCAATCGCTTTCCGGGTTCGATGAGCGTAGCCTGCGGTGCAATCACTTGGGTTTAGTTAGAGCCCAACGCCTCGCTTCGGGTTCGATTAGAGCCAACGCCTACGCACACGCAGCGTATGTCTGAGAGAAAGCGTGCACCGCTTCGGCCCCGACCTCCCACCGTAATCGCAACTCCCGAAATTTTCCTCCCCTCGCTTCTACCACGGTTTTTTCCGTCATGGGCGGCCCAAGGAATGTCATGCAGCTGCGTCTCCGGCCCGCCTGTGACGAAAAAGCCCATTTTTTGTCATGAGTTTTTTTCATAGAAGTAGGAGCCCACCACATCTATGATGATACCGGGTTTTATCACAATTATCGTCATAGAAGTGTCATATGTATGACAGAAAAAATTCGTTCGGCCCAAAATGTCACGGATGTGTCTTTTTTTGTAGTGCGACCCGCGTTAAACGCGCGACGTCGGGGTCGTGCGCGTGCATGACGGAAGCATGCTGGTGTCATCCCATGGTGGACAGTAAAGAGGCGGCTTGCGTGTCTCTTTGAGACCGCAGGGCCGCTTCCCATTTACTACCCTCGCTTGGGAACCGTCGCTCCACGCGTCCCACTACGCCCGCCTCCTGCGCCACGTTCGCTGCATGCATAATGCAGAGCGAATGATGTAGCTGGATGTGGGAAGTTGTGCACGTGCGTGAGTCGATTCCCACGCGCCTTCAATGGAGCGGGGAGGGCGGTCGACGACCCTGCTTGTGGTCACTTCAACAAGCCGGATTGGCCGAGTGGGGGCGGCCGAGCCCCACCCCGCCCCTTTATAAAGAGGGGAGCGGGAGGAACGGTGCCTCTCAACCTTTCGCCATCTGCCTCTCCCCATTCCTGCTTCCTTTCTTCTTCTGCCATGGAGAGGGGGCGTGGCGAGGGTTTCGGCCAGACAGCGCATCGCTCCTCCCCAAGAACTCATAGTGGCGGAGCCGGCCGCTAGAGGAAGGGGGAGGGGGCGAGGTCGAGGCCGTTGTGGTGCTCGAGGGAGAGGAGGACGGGACGGCAGATCAGCCTCGCCTCCGCCAGCAGCTCCTCCTCCGGTGGAGGGCCATGCCGGGGACAACCCCTGCGAATCCTTCGTCAGGCTACGCCAGCCACCACACGGTCGCCTTCGCCTCCCGACTCCATTCGCGCGGGAGATGGAGCTGGATCCGCCGCAGGCGTTGCGGCTGCATATGAGGGGCTGCGGGAACAGTGCCACATGGGCCGACGTCGAGTTCCCCGCCCCTCACGTCATGTATCTCCACCGAGGGTGGAAGACATTCGCTCGCCTGCACAGCTTGACGGATGGGCTCACTCTCCATTTCAAACTAATGGAGGGTGGCCTCCTCTCCGTCAAGATCTTCGGGCACTTTGGGACTCACGTAAGGTGCTGCGTGGAGAGCTCTTCTGACGACGAAGATACCTCCTCGAGCGAGAGTGGCGAGGAAGACAACGGCAGCGACAACGAGGCCAGCGGGCGGCAGGATGACGGGTCCGACTAGGCTTCGGGCGCCGCTTCGAGCGGCACCGACGACCCCATCATCCGTGTCGCCGGCTCCTTGAACTTCTCTGGGTCGTCTCCTTGGGTAGCTAGCGTTGGGAGGCTGCAGAAGAGGAAGAGGGCGGGCAACAAGGCTGTCAAGTTGGAGTATGCAGGCACCGACGCCTTCGTCGCGTATTGACGTCCTGCCGCCTCGTCTTCGAGCTCTGCCTCCGGCGCCGCCATCACCATCCAGCCCTTGGACGGCCACCAAGATGTTCCCTTGGTGTCTTCTGCCACCCGTAGCTCGCCTAGGCGCCCCTTTTGCCCTTCTTCTTTCTTGTTCCTTTTCCTGAGGAGAGGGACAAGAAAGGGATTACGGGCACCTTATCTATTTTTAGTCTTGTAAGCCTTCGGGCCTTTGTTAACTTTAGAACTTGTAATCTCCTTGTTCATGTTTTTCATTTCGTATGAACTGTACCTGTACGGGATGTTTTTAATGAAAAAGGGATGTTTGCCGGGTTTTTCGTTCGCAGGTGAATCCCACAACAAGGAGTAAATCCTTGTTACCTTTAAGATAAACGTTTTCTCGCCTTGACAATAGGCCTTGCCGTCCCCCACTTCGCCGACCTTTCTCACGCCCTTGGCGGAGGCAGGGATGAGGTGGGCTTAGGCTCCTCGTTTCATTTCCTTGCTGCATGATTTGACCAAACTCGGTCCCAGGAGACGAGTCCTAGGGTCCGGAATGAGGGGAGCATGGTAGCCTAAGGATAAAACGAGGTTTCACATACCTCAATCCATAAAGAAAAGCATGATAAGGGAAAAAGAACTTATCTGAATCTGCAGCCCCCGGCAACCTTGGCTTGCCGCGGGTGGATCTTTGCTCTTGTAGCCCCCGGCAATACTGGCTTGCCAGGGCCCGGACGCTGGTCCGTCCCCTTTCTTCCAAAGCAGCTCGACAAGGATATTCATGTGTCCTGCGAACCAAAGAAGATAGAGAAGAACAGAGAGACGCGCACTCGACCTCTAAGCTAGGGGTTAGCCGCCGCTAAGCACTATCAACCCTAACAAAGGAAGAGACTCAACCTAGCATGCATGCTATAACTTAGGGCGCCAGCGCTTTGTTTATTTATGCTCAGGGTCTGCGCTTGGCTTCGTACAAAGGGTTACATGCCTTGCCGGCAAGGCTTGTACAAAAGGGTGGCTTGCCGGGAGGCCCAGCAGACGCGCCTTATGGGTAAAACTTGCGGAGATGCTCGATGTTCCAGGAGTTGCTTACTGGAATGGCATCTTCAATCTCCAGCCGGACTGCGCCAGGCGTGGTTACTCGCGTTACCCGATAAGGGCCTTCCCACTTTGGCCTCAACTTGTTGGAATTCTTGGCCGACTGAACGTGCCGAAGAACAAGGTCGCCTTCCTCAAAGCTCCGGGCATGAACATTGCGGCTATGGTAGCGGCGCAAGGCTTGCTGGTAGCATGCTGCTCTCACAGCCGCCCGGAGACGATCTTCCTCAAGGAGCGTCGCGTCATCTTGCCGCAATCGCTCTTGCTCAAGCTCATCATAAGCGAGCACTCGAGGTGACCCGTATATGAGTTCTATGGGGAGAACTACTTCTGCCCCGTAAACTAGGGCAAAGGGTGTCTGACCGGTGGCTCGATTTGCCGTCGTTCTGATCGACCAAAGAACCGCCGGCAACTCATCAATCTAGCGCCTTCCACTCTTGCGCAGCCTGTCGAAAGTCTTCGTTCTTAAGCCTTGTAGGACTTCAGCATTTGCTCTCTCCGCTTGGCTGTTGCTCCGTGGATGTGCCACGGAAGCAAAACAGACCCTGCTGCCGAGATCCTCAATGTATTGCATGAAGGCATGGCTTGTGAACTCTGTGCCGTTGTCGGTGATGATCCTGTTGGGTACCCCAAAACGGCACACTAGCCCCTTGAAGAACTTGATGGCTGACTGCGTCGTCACCTTCCTCACTGCCTCCACCTCTGGCCACTTTGTGAACTTGTCGATTGCGACGTACAAGTACTCAAAGCCCCGACGACAGATGGGGAAAGGGCCCAATATGTTGAGCCCCCAGACCGAGAAGGGCCAGGAGAGAGGGATAGTTTGAAGGGCTTGAGCTGGTTGATGGAGCTTCTTTGAATGGAACTGGCATGCTTCACACTTGGTTACTAGTGCCGTCGCATCCTGGAGGGCGGTGGGCCAGAAGAAACCTTGTCGGAAAGCCTTGCCGGAAAGGGCTCTCGACCCTATGTGGGAGCCACATATACCTCCATGTATCTCTACCATTCGGTCTTCTTTCTGTACAATACGTTGTCAACGAATTGGTACAGAGCAGACCGGCGGGTTACTCTTTCTGCCTCTTCCTGCTCCTCGGGAAGCTCTCTTTTTTGAAGGAATCGGACGGTGTGCTGCGCCCATGCCGGAGCCTGTGGCTCGACGACAAGGACCAAAGGCATCTCTTCTACTACAGGAACGGCTGCCTCCACGGCCATGACCTGAGGTCCTGCCGGAGTCGGTTGCCCCATGGCAGGATCGGCATCCACGGCAACATCTTCGCCGGCGGCTCCGGGGAGCTCGGTGGGGAAGTACTTGCCGGGGCCTAGCTTCCTCCACTTGTTCTGCCCAGTCGACGGCTCAACGGATGGCTGAGTTAACTGAAGCACAAAAGCACCTGGTTCCACAGGTAGCTTGAGGGCAGCGCACTTTGACAGGTAGTCGGCGATGTCGTTCTCCGCCCGAGGGACATGCTCCGCTTGTATGCCGTCAAAGCGTTCCTCCAGTTTCCTCACCTCATCTACATAAGCTTCCATCAACGGGCTTTGATAATCTTTGTTGATCTGCCTGACGACGAGCTGTGAGTCGCCCCTGACGATGAGCTTTTTAACTCCAAGGTCCGCCGTGATCCTAAGACCGGCAAGAAAACCTTTATACTCGGCGGTGTTGTTGGTTGACATCTCCCGGGGGAAGTGCATCTGGATGACATGCTTGAGGTGCTCTCCGGTGGGTGCGACAAGCAACACACCAGCACCGGCACCTTGCAGCGAGAAGGCACCATCAAAGTACATGATTCAGTTGCGGCACGTTTCCTTGCCGGGGAGAGTGGTCTCCTGTACCTCTTCGTCGGGCGTCGAGGTCCATTCCGCAACAAACTCCGCCAAGACCCTGCTCTGAATCGTCGAGGTACTTTCGAACTTCAAACCGAAACTTGACAGGCTCCAGGGCCCATTCCACGATCTTCCCCGTTGCATCTGGGTTATGCAGTATCCGTTGCAACGGGAGGCGGGTGACTACCGTGATCTCGTGCGCTTGGAAGTAATGGCGCAGCTTCCTCGAAGCCATAAGGAGGCCGAAGAGCAGCTTTTGCACACCTGAGTACCTCGACCTAGCCCCCGGCAAGAGGGAGCTGACGAAGTAAACTGGGTGCTGTACCATTTTCTTCTTTTGCACCTCTTCACCGGTTGCATGAGTCCTGTCGTGCTGGCATCGGCCTCCGCCAGGGACTCAATCTTGCCGGGATCGAGCCCTGCCGGAGAGGGTTTCGGCTTGCCATCTGTTGGCTTTGCCGCTGCTGCTGTCGGCAACCGTCAAGGCCCGGCAAGCGTCACACCCGGCAACCTCCTTGCCGGGGTCGCTCGCCTTGGTCTTCTTGGTGGCGCCGGTGTCGTCGGATCCCTCAACGGCAAGCACGGCCTTGCCCTTGCACTTCCTGTTACGGCGTCGGCCCTTCTTCGCTGGGGTGGCGGTGTCACCAGTGGAGTCAGTTTCCGCACTGGCATCTTCGCCGGGGTACTTCCTTCCCTCCTCAGCACGAGCGCATGGATCGGCCAGAACATAGAGCTCGGCCAGATCCTTAACCTTGTTCATCGCCAGTTCTTCACGCATCTTGCGATTGTGCATGTTCTAATGGAACGCACTGATCACGGCGGCGGGATGAACATCGGGGATGTTGTACTGCACCCGGCTGAACCTTTGGATGTACTTGCGCAGGTTTTCTCCTTCCTTCTGGGGGATGATGTGTAAATCACTACTTTGGCCGCCATGAGCTTGGTGACCTCTGGTAAAGGCGCCAACAAACTCATGGCATAGATCCGCCCAAGAAGAGATGGAATCCACCGGCAAGTGCATCAACCATGACATAACATTAGGCTTGAGTGCCAACGGGAAGTAGTTGGCAAGAACCTTATCATCGCGGGCCCCAGCAGCTTGCATCGCGATGGTGTAGATGCTGAGGAACTCTGACGGGTGAGTCTTGCCGTTGTACTTCTCGCTAACGTCGAGCTTGAACGTACGGTGGGAGGGCCACTGGAACTGCCGCAGCTCACGGGTGAAAGCCCGACAACCCACCTCATAAGGTAGGCCACCGTAGCCTCCTGGCGCTGGGTGGTCCGTAGCGGGCCCTGCCCGCCTGTCCGACTGGTGGCGCGCGTCACGTAGGCGCTCGATCGTAGTTCGAGTATCCTCATGAGCCCACTCCCGAAGGACTTGACGCTGATCGCGGTTGGCGCGCGGGTCGGACGACGCGATGGAGATGTCGTCTCGAGCGTTTTCGCGACGAACCGACGCCCGGGGCGGTCAGGATGGAGGTGGGGAGTACACCGTGGCCGTGTCGCCACTGGCATGGCCTCCGTTGGTATGCGGTAGCCCGGTGGAGCGACGGCCTACGGGTCCCGCCGGCCGCAACTCATCGTTGTTGGCGATGCTGACGAGGCTCCGGACGGTGGCCCTCCATTCGTCAAGCTTCTCCGCGGCGGGAGGAAAGTCGAGGAGCAGCTGCGCGCGTGCTAGGGCCTCCGCTGGCGTGGGTGGCGGCAGAGCTGGGTGGACCATGATGCACCTCGACTTCTAACCATGTTAGAAGGAGCTGCGTCACGGCCCCGCAGCCGTTCGCCACCTCCGTCAGCACCTCGGCGCGCATGCTGGCCCTCCTCATTATGTGATGGTCGCACGGGACTCTTCCCAGGGCGGCGCGCAGGGTCACTAGTAGGGTGACACCGCTCATCACGCACAACCTGGGAAGAGCGCACCGTGGGCGCTGTTGTTGGTGTCTTGGAGGCCGCCGTGCCGCCTGGAGGCGCCCCTGGAGGGCCCCGCGCCGCCTGCGGGGGGCCCGACTCCGTCTCTGGAGCCCGCGACTGGCGGCTCGTCGCCTGGCGCGTGAACGATGCCACTCGCCAGGACAGAACCGCCAGGGTGATGTGGATGTTCGCGGGCCGCGCTGCGGGTTCTCTCCGCGACTGGCCCACTACTAGTCTGCACCGGTGCTAGCAACCTGGTCCCGGACGAACGGATCGCCGTGGTTGCCTTCTTCTTAGGAGCCATGGCGATGAAGAACAGCTAGGTCAACTGCTAGACCAGATTCTCACAATTGCGCCCCCTACCTGGCGCACCAAAGATGTCGGTGGGAACCGACACCTATGGGATCACTGGAATCCCTTTTACGGTTGCGGGGCGCGGGGATCGTGAGAAGAGCGGGACTAGCAGACAACACAAAGGGATTTACCCAGGTTCGGGCCGCAAAGATGCGTCAAACCCTACGATCCTGCTTTGGTGGATGTATTTAGTGTTCTTGAGCTCTTGAACTAGCTCTAGGTGTTGTGAGGTTCAAAAGAGCTGAATCCTTCTTCCGTGTGCACTGGGCCTCCTTTTATAGGTGAAAGGGGCTGCCACAGTGGCACACATGAGGTGGAAAGTGCTACAGCATCACGAGCTTATCGCTGGTATTACAGGACAAAGCGCATTTAATGCGAGGCTTAGGTGTCCCTTCACTTTATCGGGGACGGGGGCGAGGCCCGTCCCGTCTGTCGCCGCTCCTCCAAGCTTCGACATGCGTCCTGGCCAGCGATGCATGTAGTGCCATGTAGGCAGGAAGGCAGCTGAGGTGGCGCGGTGGTGGAGCCTCCACGAAGGGCTGCATGTTGCCACGCAGGTGCCTGCCCAGCTGGTTGGGTCGGCAGCTGCATGCGAACGGCGGCGGAGACTTGGCCGGTGCAGGCCTGGCGGTGGCCCTGCTGGTGCGCTTAGCTAGGGCCTTGCCGTGGCGCGCAGGCGTCCCCAGCAAGGATCTTGCCGGGGGTCTTGTGGGTTTCTTCGGTGAGGATGGCTGCCTTCCTATCCTGATCTTGACTATTCTTTGTCTTCACAAAGATCTGCATGCCACCACAGAGGTGCCTCCCGAGCCCTGTCCTAATGCATTTGTCGGGTGTTGGTGGGCTCGAGGGTGGCTCGCTTGGCTGGCGTGGGCGAGCTGCCCCGGCAAGGGTCCTTGCCGGGGAAACCTGCTTCGTCCATCCGATCTTTGTGGCCTTGGTCCTTGTCGTTGCTTTGCTTTGTCTAGTGTCTTCGGCTTCTCTCTGGTTTCCCTTTCCCTGCCCTGTTATGCGCGGCCTTGGCGGGAGGCTCTGACTGCCCGTGCACAAGTAAAGGGGTCAAAAGGAGAGCCCCTACTTTTGTACACCGACAGGCTAGTATACCAATGCTGAAACTTGTTATCTTTACATTTTGTATTGTTAATTCTTATAGAAATCTTCCAGTGCTAGAGCTTATGGAAATCTGTTCAGTAAAACATTGTACTGTACCCTGTAATAAAATAGCTACTCTACTGTTGCACTAGCCAGTGGATTAGTGTCTATTTGTACTATTCGAATGGTGTTGCATTAGCGTATCGACATATATAAAGTGTGGCAAGCTTTCCCAGATATGTGCTCAAGAAAACTACTACCCGTTTTTCTAAATATTGAACGTTTGGGTACTTTAAATTGAACCGCAAAAACGTCTTATATTAAGGAACAGAGGGTGTAGAGTTCACTCAAATTACCCCGGTAAAGCTAGTCACACCTTTGTTAAAATTAATGTTCATTATGTTATCGGAGGAGGTTTGTATGTTTGTCTCTAATGCCTATCGACTACATACCTGACATCATGATGTAATGTTAAGTCATTTCCTTTTGTACAGTGTCACTGAATTGTCAAGGCGGTGATGGCATTTTAGTTTAGTTGAACTGCACAAAATATGCTTAAAAGAAGAGGAAAGGTCAGGAATCGATCATTATTTTGGAAAGAACTATATATGCCTTTCTGACATCAGCCGTTGTTGCCTTATTTGTTCCTTCAAACAGGTGGTTAGAAATAGTCTTGCTACCTTTTCCCATTAAGAAATTGGAATGCTTATATTTGTGAGTCTATGCTTCAACTAGTGCCACTTTTATAGTAATCACACTTTCAATATCTATGCAAACAGGGATGCTCGATTTTAGTGGAACTGCACAAAAAGTCCAACTGGTTCAACATTAGGAGCATGTTTTCTTCCAAACCTTTATATCCAATTGGTGGCACTATGAGCTGTTCATTATGAAGGTACATAGTTTGCTACTATCTTGCTACTCTTTTTCTACTGCCATTAGATAGTAATACTAGTGGTTTGCATGTGAATTTATTTGTAGAGTGGACCTACATTGGAGGTGCAGGACAGGATTCAATGGTTGGATGCTCAATTTCTGTTGTATCGATTTCACCTCTTCCATCACTGCGAACATGGATATCCTTGGTCTAATGAAGAAAAGGCGCTATATGTCGGATGTGGGGTTCCAGCAAACCCTTGAGGTTCGAACACTAGGGTGCGCACAAAGTCTTTCCCTCCTACCGATCTACGCCCTAGCTCGCTAAGATCTCACGGACGAACTCGACGAACTCGCAACACAGAAAGACACGAGATTTATACTGGTTTGGGCCACCGTTGTGGTGTAATACCCTACTCTAGTGTGATGGTGGTGGATTGCCTCTTGGGCTGATGATGAACAATACAAGGGAAGAACAGGCTCCTGAGGTTGAGGTGTTCTTGTGCGTACGAGCTTGTGCGCGTCTCTGGATCTCATCCCTACTACTGTGGTGGTTAGACCTATTTATAGAGGCCCTGGTCCTCTTCCCAAATATAGAGCGGGGAGGGAGCCAACAACAGCGGGCAAATTTAGGGGGACAGCTAGTACAAGCTATCCTAACAAAAGCGGTCTCCGCCTGCGAAAAGCTCTGGTGGTGATGTCGTCTTGGGCTCCATGATGACCTCCGTCTTGCCATCCTCCTGGTCTTGGTCTTGTTGCACCAATATAGCAACCTTTGCCTGATGCCTCGGTACTCTTCACCTGCACTGGCCTCCTTCGCACCAAAGAGGAAATAAGGACGCTTGCACGCTGGCGCCCGCCTGGTGCCGTTCGTCATGGCTCACGTCACGAGAGCCTCGTGAGGTTTTGCCCCACCTTGATATCTCCGCTCCTCGTGAGCCTGCCTGGCTAGGCTACTCCAGAGGAGGTCTTGCGTCGTCTGCCTCGCGAGGCTTGGTCCCTCGCGAGGGTCTTGGATGCCTTGTTGACGAAGATGGGCCATACGGCCTGCGGCTTAGCCACGCTGTGGGCCGCAGGCAGGCAAGTCTGGGGACCCTCGTTCCCAGAACACCGACAGTAGCCCCCGGGCCCAAGATGCGCTCGGGCTTGGCTTCGCGGGGAAGCCAAGGGTCAAGTTCGGAGCACCGCGGGCCCCAGAAGCCTGCGGCCTCAGTTGACGCGTGGCGGTTGATTGGACGTGGGCGTCTCCGCTTCCCCATGCTGCCTTTGAATCCGCCCGGCTATGCGGCCCCTGCAGCCTACACAATTATTTCTCCGTCGCCTGCGCCTTGCTTCCCCAATTCCCCTGCTTCCTCGAGACTCTGTTCCTCTTCTTCCAATCCGACTTGCGCTCCGCCTGCTCCGTCGCCATGGCGCCAAAACAAGCTGAAAGGGGAAGGGGCCTCGTGAGAACCCCGTCGTCGTGGTTCCCTTCCTTGCCCCTGGTGCTGAGCTCGCCCCAAGTGACGGTGCAGGTGGGTGAGCTCTGGCGGAGGCCGGTGGCTCGAGTGCTGAGGAGCACGTGCCGAGTGGTGATCCTGGAGCATCGTCCTCAGGAGCCTGCCACCCCCCTCCTGAGGCGCCGGTTGCCGAGGAGACGTGATACGTCTCCGTCGTATCTATAGTTTTTGATTGTTCCATGCCGATATTATTCAACTTTCATATACTTTTTGGCAACTTTTTACATTATTTTTGGGACTAACATATTGATCCGATTACCTTTGTGCGGTTCTGTACATTGCATGTTTTGGTTTCGCAGAATATCCATATCAAACGGGGTCCAAACGGGATAAAAACGGGCGGAGCTTATTTTTGGAATATTTGGAAAATTCCGGAAGAAAAATCCACGCGAGATTGTGCCCGAGGTGGCCACGAGGTAGGGGGGCGCGCCTACCCCCTGGGCGCGCCCCTACCCTCATGGGCCACCCGTAAGGCGGTTGACGCTCTTCTTTTGCCGCAAGAAAGCTAATTTTTGGAAAAAAATCACGGCGAAGGTTTCAGTCCAATCGGAGTTATGGATCTCCATATATACGAAAGCGGTGAAAGCAGAGACATAACAGAGCGAAGCAGAGAGAAACAGAGAGATAGATCCAATCTCGGAGGGGCTCTCGCCCCTCCCACGCCATGGGAGCCAAGGACCAGAGGGGAAACCCTTCTCCCATCTAGGGAGGAGGTCAAGGAAGAAGAAGAAGAGGGGGGGGGGGCTCTCCCCCTTGCTTCCGGTGGCGCCGGAGCGCTGCCGGGGCCATCATCATCACCGCCATATTCACCAACAACTTCACCGCCATCATCACCAACTCTTCCCCCCTCTATGCAGTGGTGTAACCTCTCTCTTACCCACTGTAATCTCTACTTAAACATGGTGCTCAATGCTATATATTATTTCCCAATGGTGTATGGCTATCCTATGATGTTTGAATAGATCCGTTTTGTCCTAATGGCTATTTTATGATCAAGATTGGTTTGATTTGCATGTTTTATTATTGGTGCTATCCTATGGTGCTCTCCGTGTCGCGCAAGCGTGAGGGATTCCTGCTGTAGGGTTTGAAATATGTTCATGATTTTCTTATGGTGGGTGGCGTGAGTGTGAGAAGCCTGGAGACCCGAGTAAGTAGGTTGTTTGCGTATGGGATAAAGGGGACTTGATACTTTAATGCTATGGTTGGGTTTTACCTTAATGATATTTAGTAGTTGCGGATGCTTGCTAGAGTTCCAATCATAAGTGCATATGATCCAAGTAGAGAAAGTATGTTAGCTTATGCCTCTCCCTCAAATAAAATTGCAATAATGATTACCGGTCTAGTTATCGATTGCCTAGGGGCAAATAACTTTCTCGTGACAACAAGCTCTTTACTAAAACTAATTTAGTTGTGTCTTTATCTAAACAGCCCCTAGATTTTATTAACTCGCTCTTTACTTTCTTGCAAACTTATCCAAAAACACCTACAAAGTACTTCTAGTTTCATACTTGTTTCCGGTAAAGCGAACATCAAGTGTGCGTAGAGTTGTATCGGTGGTCGACAGAACTTGAGGGAATATTTGTTCTACCTTTAGCTCCTTGTTGGGTTCGACACTCTTACTTATCGAAAGAGGCTACAATTGATCCCCTATACTTGTGGGTTATCAAGACCTTTTTCTGGCACCGTTGCTGGGGAGTCACAGCGTGGGGTGAATATTCTCGTGTGTGCTTGTTTCCTTTATCACTAAGTAATTTTTATTTGCTGTTCTTAGTGGTTCTTTATCTTTAGTTATGGATATGGAACACAAAATACCAAAAAAATTAGGTGTACTTGCTACTCATGTAGATGGGGAACCTCCTAAAACCCTCGATGCTCGTTATGTGACAGATATTATGTACTACTTTAATAATCATGAGAAAACCCCATTCAATTATGTAATGGGAGTAACGTTGGATCAACGTGAATACTTTAGGGATTATCGCTTAACACAAAAAGGGAAACTATTATGGGATCAAGTTCATATATTGAAGTGGTATGCTTGGCAACTATGCGTGAGTTATGATTATACTTGTTTCTCTAGGATGAAGGCTCCACACCTTCCCTTTTCATGCAAATTTAATGATAATAAAACCTTAGCTTCTTATGCTAATGGTATATATGATTACTATGATGTGGAACAAATACAAGAATTTGTTGCTTTTATGGGTGCTTATGAAATTGAATCTATGTGTAAAGAGTTTGAAGATTTTGATGACGCTGTTTATAGATCTGAAAATTTAGCTATCCTCAAATATTGCTATGAGAATTATGAATACAATTCTGATATTAATGCACTTATTGAGAAAGTCTCCGTTGTCCAAGAAGAGACTAATATTTTGCAGGAATCTATGGAAGAATAAATTGATGAAACTGTGAGCTCATTGGATGAAAAAGATGAGGAGGAGAGCGAAGAACAAAAGGAGGAAGAGCGGATTGATCACCATTCCCACCTTCTAATGAGAGTAACCCTTCAACTCATACATTGTTTAATTCCCCTTCGTGCTTACCGAAGGATGATTGCTATGATGACTATTATGATCCCATTAATTCTCTTGAAATATCCCTTTTTGATGATGCTTGCTATGCTTGTGGCTAAGATGCGAATATGAATTATGCTTATGGAGATGAACTTGCTATATTTCCTTATGTTATGAATGAAATTGTTGCTATTGCACCCACGCATGATAGTCCTATTATCTTTTTGAATTCTCCCGACTACACTATATCGGAGAAGCTTGCACTTATTAAGGATTATATTGATGGGTTGCCTTTTACTACTACACATGATGATTTTGATGAATATAATATGCATGTGCTTGATGCTCCTACTTGCAATTATTATGAGAGAGGAACTATATCTCCACCTCTCTATGTTTCCAATACAATAAAATTGCAAGAAACTGTTTATACTATGCATTGGCCTTTACTATGTGTGCATGAATTGTTCTTTTATGACATGCTGATGCATAGGAAGAGAGTTAGAGTTCGTAATTACATGATATATGTTACTTTGTGCTCAATACTAAATTACAAATCATTGCTAATTAAAATTGGCTTTCATATACCTTGGGATCCGGGTGGATTCACTACTTGAGCACTATATGCCTAGCTTAATGGCTTTAAAGAAAGCGCTGCCAGGAGACAGCCGGAAGTTTTAGAGAGTCATTTATTTCTTTTGAGTGCTTTCATATAGTTTAAAAACAACAAAAATAAAGAGGGGAACCCAAAACTTTTCAAAAAGAAAAGCGAAAGTGAGAAAGACAAGCATTGTTGAAGTGGGAGCTAGCCTTGAAGTTTGTTCATGCTCACAGAAACTTTGTGAATCTTGATTACAGAAACTTTTCAACAAAAATAATTACCCCCTTGTACAATTCCATTGTATTATAAAAATAATGTGCCAAGGTTTGCCTTTAGGATGTTTACAATGCTTGTTGGTTTGTGCGATGCAGGACAGAAACTTTGGCTGTAGTGCACGGTTTTTAATTTTTTACAGGAACGTCAAATGGTTATGATTCTTTTTGCAATGTCTTTCTATACAAGTTGTAAATTTTTCCTAATTTTGGAAGAATTTTTCAAGTATCATAAGTATGGTGAATGTTCAGATTGTTACAGACTATTCTGTTTTAGACAGATTCTGTTTTTGATGCATAGTTTGCTTGTTTTGATGAAACTATCGATTTATATCAGTGGATTAAGCCATGGAAAATTTATACTACAGTAGACACAATGCAAAAACAAAATATGAATTGGTTTGCAACAGTACTTAGAGTGGTGATTTGCTTTATTATACCAACGGATCTTACCGAGTTTTCTGTTTGAGTTTTGTGTGGATGAAGTGTTCGATGATCGAGAAGGTCTCGATGTGAGAAGAAGGAAGAGAGGCAAGAGCTCAAGCTTGGGGATGCCCGAGGCACCCCAAGTAAATATTCAAGGATACTCAGCGTCTAAGCTTGGGGATGCCGGAAGGCATCCCTCTTTCTTCAACAAGTATCGGTATGTTTTCGGATTCGTTTCATTCATGTGATATGTGCAAATCTTGGAGCGTCTTTTGCATTTAGTTTTCATTTTTCTTTTTTGCACCATGCTGGTATGAGATGGTCCTTGGTTTATTTATAGAATGCTCTTTGCACTTCACTTAAATCTTTTGAGTATGGCTTTATAGAATGCTTCATGTGCTTCACTTATATCATTTGAAGTTTGGATTGCATGTTTCTCTTCACTTCGACAACCGCCATTTGTAGAATGCTCTTTTGCTTCACTTATATTTGTTAGAGCTTGGGCATATCTTTTGTAGAAATAACTAAACTCTCGTTCTTCACTTATATCTATTTAGAGAGATGACAGGAACTGGTCATTCACATGGTTAGTCATAAAATCCTACATAAACTTGTAGATCGCTGAATATGATATGTTTGATTCCTTGCAATAGTTTCGTGATATAAAGATGGTGATATTAGAGTCATGCTAGTGGGTAGTTGTGGATTGTAGAAATACTTGTGTTGAAGTTTGTGATTCCCTTGAGCATGCATGTATGGTGAACCGTTATGTGATGAAGTCGGAGCATGATTTATTTATTGATTGTCTTCCTTATGAGTGGCGGCCGGGGACGAGCGATGGTCTTTTCCTACCAATCTATCCCCCTAGGAGCATGCGCGTAGTACTTTGTTTCGGTGACTAATAGATTTTGCAATAAGTATGTGAGTTCTTTATGACTAATGTTGAGTCCATGGCTTATACACACTCTCACCCTTCCATCATTGCTAGCCTCTTCGGTACCGTGCATTGCCCTTTCTCACCTCGAGAGTTGGTGCAAACTTCGCCGGTGCATCCAAACCCCGTGATATGATATGCTCTATCACACATAAACCACCATATACCTTCCTCAAAACAGCCACCATACCTACCTATTATGGCATTTCCATAGCCATTCCGAGATATATTACCATGCAACTTCCATGATCATCATATACATGACTTGAGCATTCATTGTCATATTGCTTTGCATGATCATAAGATAGCTAGCATGATATTTTCATGGCTTGTCCGTTTTTTGATATCTTTTCTACGCTAGATCATTGCACATCCCGGTACACCGCCGGAGGCATTCATATAGAGTCATATCTTTTTTCTAGATATCGAGTTGTAATATTGAGTTGTAAGTAAATAAAAGTGTGATGATCATCATTATTAGAGCAATGCCCCAGTGAGGAAAGGATGATGGAGACTATGATTCCCCCATAAGTCGGGATGAGACTCCGGACTTTACAAAAAATTAAAGAGGCCAAAGAAGCCCAAATAAAAAAATAAAAGAAAAAAAAAGAAAAAAAAGAAAAAAAATGAGAGAAAAAGAAAGAAGGGGAAATGTTACTATCCTTTTACCACACTTGTGCTTCAAAGTAGCACCATGTTCTTCATATAGAGAGTCTCTTGAGTTATCACTTTCATATACTAGTGGGAATTTTCATTATAGAACTTGGCTTGTATATTCCAATGATGGGATTCCTCAAACGCCCGAGGTCTTCATGAGCAAGCAAGTTGGATGCACAACCACTTAGTTTCCAGTTTGAGCTTTCATACACTTATAGCTCTAGTGCATCCGTTGCATGGCAATCCCTACTCACTCATATTGATATCTATTGATGGGCATCTCCATAGCCCATTGATACGCCTAGTTGATGTGAGACTTTCTCCTTTTTGTATTCTCCGTACAACCTCCACCATCATATTCTATTCCACCTATAGTGCTATGTCCATGGCTCACGCTCATGTATTGCGTGAAAGTTGAAAAGGTTTGAGAACATCAAAAGTATGAAACAATTGCTTGGCTTGTCATCGGGGTTGTGCATGATGTGAATATTTTGTGTGGTGAAGATGGAGCATAGCAGGACTATATGATTTTGTAGGGATAACTTTCTTTGCCCATGTTATTTTGAAAAGGCATGATTGCTTTATTAGTAGGCTTGAAGTATTATTGTTTTTATGTCAAAGGATAGACTATTGCTTTGAATCACTCGTGTCTTAATATTCATGCCATGATTATACATATGATCAAGATTATGCTAGGTAGCATTCTACATCAAAAATTATCTTTTTATCATTTACCTACTCGAGGACGAGCAGGAATTAAGCTTCGGGATGCTGATACATCTCCGTAGTATCTATAATTTTTGATTGTTCCATGCCAATATTATTCAACTTTCATATACTTTTTGGCAACTTTTTACACTATTTTTGGGACTAACATATTGATCCGATTGCTCAGTGTCGGTTCTGCATCTGCATGTTTTTGGTTTGAGAATATCCATATCAAACGGAGTCCAAACGGGATAAAAACGGACGGAGCTTATTTTTGGAATATTTGGAAAATTCCGGAAGAAAAATCCACGCGAGATAGTGCCCGAGGTGGCCACGAGGTAGGGGGGCACGCCTGCCCCCTGGGTGCGGCCCTACCCTCATGGGCCACCCGTAAGGCGGTTGATGCTCTTCTTTTGCCGCAAGAAAGCTAATTTTCAGAAAAAAATCACGGCGAAGGTTTCAGTCCAATCGGAGTTACAAATCTCCATATATACACGAAACGGTGAAACAGAGCCGGAACAGAACGCAGAAACAGAGAGAAACAGAGAGATAGATCCAATCTCGGAGGGGCTCTCGCCCCTCCCACGCCATGGGAGCCAAGGACCAAAAGGGAAACCCTTCTCCCATCTAGGTAGGAGGTCAAGGAAGAAGAAGAAGGGGGCCCCTCTCCCCTTGCTTCCGGTGGCGCCGGAGCGCTGCCAGGGCCATCATCATCACCGCCATCTTCACCAACAACTTCACCACCATCATCACCAACTCTTCCCCCCTCTATGTAGCAGTGTAACCTCTCTCTTACCCGCTGTAATCTCTACTTAAACATGGTGCTCAACGCTATATATTATTTCCCAATGATGTATGGCTATCCTATGATGTTTGGGTAGATCTGTTTTGTTCTAATGGCTATTTTATGATCAAGATTGGTTTGAGTTTCATGTTTTATTATTGGTGCTGTCCTATGGTGCTCTTCGTGTCGCGCAAGCATGAGGGATTCCCGCTGTTGGGTTTGCAATATATTCATGATTTGCTTATGCTGGGTGGCGTGAGTGACAGAAGCACAGACCCGAGTAAGTAGGTTGTTTGCGTATGGGATAAAGGGGACTCGATACTTTAATGCTATGGTTGGGTTTTACCTTAATGATCTTTAATAGTTGTGGATGCTTGCTAGAGTTCCAATCATAAGTGCATACGATCCAAGTAGAGAAAGTATGTTAGCTTATGCCTCTCCCTCAAATAAAATTGCAATAATGATTACCGGTCTACTTATCGATTGCCTAGGGACAAATAACTTTCTCGTGACAACAAGCTCTTTACTAAAACTAATTTAGTTGTGTCTTTATCTAAACAGCCCCTAGATTTTATTTACTCGCTCTTTACTTTCTTGCAAACTTATCCAAAAACACCTACAAAGTACTTCTAGTTTCATACTTGTTTCCGGTAAAGCGAACGTCAAGTGTGCGTAGAGTTGTATCGGTGGTTGATAGAACTTGAGGGAATATTTGTTCTACCTTTAGCTCCTCGTTGGGTTCGACACTCTTACTTATCAAAAGAGGCCACAATTGATCCCCTATACTTGTGGGTTATCAAGACGCAGCATGCGACTCCCGAGGCCAAGGCTCTAGGAGCCTCGGGAGGT
Source organism: Aegilops bicornis (assembly GCA_021605145.1). Lineage (NCBI taxonomy): Eukaryota > Viridiplantae > Streptophyta > Magnoliopsida > Poales > Poaceae > Aegilops > Aegilops bicornis. The sequence continues at coordinate 550,136,225 of CM038675.1, read as the reverse complement.
CGTGGTGAAACGGTGCCCGGCTGTTTGCCGCAACCGGGCACCACTGAAGACATCCTTCTGGGCTCTTCTTCGGCCCCGCCGCGCACCGGCCGTCACATCCAGCTTTTTGGTCATCTTTGTGTGGACTTTGAGGAGCTCCGCAAGAGGAAAGGATCCCCTAGCAGCAGCAACATCTTTGGACCGCTGAAGCGGCGAAAGTACATCCCCATTGACGCATAAGTACCTTGTCGTCACGACTTCCTGCGTGTTGCCTCCTTATCCTGACGTTAGCTTTTCAGGGCTCCTTCTGTTGAAGCTATTGTGTCTCCCGAGAAGCGGTCTCCTCCTTCCTCGACTTCCCCATTGGCCTTGAGCGTTCCTGATCTGCTTACCGCCCCTGGAGCAGGGTCGGTTGGGGGAGCATCTCCGCCTTCGGGGAACACTGAGCCCGCGGCTTTGTCACTCCTCCCCCACGGTCTGGCGTGGAGCCTGGCGGGCGTGCCCAAGACCCCTCCTTTGCTCATAGACAGCAGCTGGTTGGCTTCGATCCTCGGCTCCTCTTCATGCAGCGTGCCCCGATCGGCTCGGGCTCATCGTGAGGACTGGCTGATGTCGGTTGCGGCGCCAGCCCCCAGCCCCCTGTCGGGAGGTGGCGCGCCACTCGGCACCCCGCCCGCTGCCCCAGAGGTGGAGGACGAGGTGGGCCGAGCGTTTGAGCTCGAGCGAGGGCGGAGCGTAGTTCGCCACGAGCTCTTCCATGAGGCGATGGGCGTGATGAGTCGACTGGGTGAAGAGCTCGCTGGTGTTGACTCGCGCCTTGAGGCTGAAGGTCTCCGGCTGGTGGAGGAGCGGCGCAAGCTGAAGGTGGCCATCAACCTCGGCCGCTATCAGCGTGACCTCGAGAACGCGAAGGCCGAGGCATCTCTCAAGGTTTCCCGTGAAGCCCGCTCACGAGCTTTGGAAGAGGCTCGCGAGGCTGACCACTGCCGCGAGGCTGCGGAGAAGCGCGCGTGGGAGCTCCAGGCCTGGAGCGCGTCTCTTGAGCAGCAGGTGGAGGCGTGCAGGGCTGCTCTTGCGTCGCTGAGGGGGACGCCTGCGGAGGAAGAGGAGGTCTGGAAGCGTGAGGAGGCACTAGGCCTGGAGGCCGTGGAGCGCAGCCTCGAGCTCGAGCGACTGGAGACGAGGGAGCGTCAAGTTGCCCAAGCAGAAGATGTCGTCGGGGCTCACGAGGCCAGAGTCGAGGAGGAGGTTGCTCGCCGGGTTGCCAAGGTTCGCGCAGATCTGGAGGGTAGGTACAACCTGAAGCTGAAGCTCGTGGGTGTGGAGGATGAGGGCAGGGCCGCGACCCTCAGGCCCAGGTTGGACAAGGCTGAGAGGCGTGTGGAAGCCACGGCCGCCGCCCTGATTAGGGCGCAGGTGGACTTGGCCTCCGCCCGCGCCGAGCTGCGTTCCCTCCGGAGGCGGGTTGATGACGCAGAGGCCGTTGTGTGGCAAAACACGGAGGAAGTGCTCCAGCGACAAACACTGGAGCGCGAGCATGCCCCTATGCTTCAGGATCTCTGGAACAGGGCCAACATCGCCCTGGGCCATATTTGCGACGTGGAGGCGCCGGCCCCTCACTCGAATGATTATGCCAGCCACCTGACCTTCTTCACCGAGGTGGTGACACGCCTGGAGGCTCGATCTGCCAGAGCTCGCCATCTTGTGGAGGAAAGGGGTCATGGCCTGCTCGAGTGCGCTTTCTCCCGTGTCTTCAGCCACCTCCTGAATGTCGACCCCAACTTTGATTTTGATGCCACTATCACCCCCGTACCCACGGCTGTCCGGGGTGACCTAGCGCGTTGGGTTGAGGATAATGTGGATGCGTTGGTCAGGGCCTTCACTTCAGAGGATGACGCGGTGGTGGTCGTCGCAGACGAAGGCGACGTGGTTGACGACGGCGACGGGGGCGTCGCTAATGGTGGCGACGATGCCGATGAAGATGACGACGACGCGAGTGACGCATCCGTGGGCGACGCAACGAGCGACATTTTTGGTTGATCCCTTGTTCTCCTGTCATTTCACCCTGCGCATAAACTCGGGCGGGGCCCTTGGAAAACTTGTGAGAGCATTTTGAGAGGGGGAGCCCCTCATGTAAGCAAACTGCAGTTTTTACTTTCCTATGCAATGCGAGTTTGTGTTCTCGTGAGCTCATGAATCCGGGTGCGAGTTCTCTGTCGTGGTTTACCTTAGTCAGTGCCAGCTTTGAGCTGGGTCGCGACGCGTCGAGTTTCTGAGAATCCTGTAGCGTGGCGCCCCTGGCCGAAGGGGGCCCCACGAGAGGCGAGCTCCAGTTGTAGTGCTTGCTGGTCATGGCTGTCCCGCTTGAGGAGCTCGTGAGGAGAAGGCGATGGACATGAGTCCCATCAAACGATATCCAGAAGGCAAGAAATTGCTCGAACAAGAAAAGGCTCCCCCTGCGCGCATCAATAAAAACTCAGCTTCAACTCAAATCCAGATCCAGAAAGCAAAGCTACAGAGAGAGAGAGAGAGAGATCCAAAGCAAAAGGCCGCGTCCGGCACCTAGTCTAGTCTTCTGGTCTTCAAGTCTTATCACCAGCGCGGAGCTAAGTGCTGCCACTAGGCGTGGGAGGGAGCCCCAGGGCCTGAGGCCGGCACCCCTAAGACTCCGGGGCGTGTACAACCCCAACTCATTATTACGTGAGAGTGTCACGGGCGTGAGCTTCACGGGCCTTTGGGCCTTCTTCACAGGTACCGGCCTTACTTCATATCACCAGACGAGGGCCTCGCCTTGCGCCACCCTTGACCTCCTCTGAGCCGACCGGTCACCAGGACGACACAAAGGAGGGAAAGAGGATGCCAGCGGTTCCCTCGGCGAGCACAGGTCCTCTGCCGGGGGAAGGGTTGTTGAGGCCTCCCCGGCAGAGGGCCTACCTCCGGGTGTCGCCAGGCGACGCGCACCGCTGGGAGGGGCCTTGCTCCCTCCCGGCGGCCCCCAGCGTGTCTCCCTTGTTGGAACGGGTGCCACCGTGCCAGGGTCGTCGATCGACGCTGCAACCTGATTCATCTGCAGCCCATGGTTAGCATAAGCCTGTTCCTGAGAGATTAGCGGTACCCTGTAGTTGCCGTTGCCGGCGCGATCGTTGTGGTTCTCCGTTGGTTCTTGGAAGGCTTCGGCTCCTAGCGCCCCCTCTCCCCAATCTTCTCCAATGAATGAGCCGAGGTCGTCCTCTGGTGCGTACCCTTGATCCATCATGCGGGGCATGTAGGCTTCCGGGGCCGTCACCCCGAATACCTCGCTGTGGTGCCCCACGCTCCATGTTGCTTGGCCCAGGGTGGGGTCCTGAGGATGGTAGCGTGGCATCCGGCTGGGACCATGAAGGGCGACGCTTGCGCTCGCGCTTGTCGCGGGCGGCATGGGGTAGTCGGAGCCCCCTGTGCCGCTGGTCGTGTCGTTGTTGATGAAGCCCTCGGGCGTAGTTGATGTCGCGCGGATGTGGTGAGGTTCGCCGTGCGGCCCTGCAGTGGCCTGGGGAGGAAGTCGATAGCAGAAGGGTGGTGCTCCCGACGCCGCTGCATCCAGCAGCTCAGCAACATGCTCCAGCAGTGTGTCCCGGCCGCTTTCCATCAGCCTGCACTGCAGCAGCTCCCTTGCCACGGTGAGCGCTGCTCGCATGTTTGCTTGCTCCCGCCGTGAGTGCGGCGCCCTTGTTGCTGCATGGCTTGCTGCTCTCGCGGCGGCCCGTACCTGCCGTGGGGTGAGGGTGGACGACGCCTGGCCGCGCTGCCCGCGCCCGACGGAGTTTGGTCGCGCCCGTGCCGCCTGGAGTGCGGGGTCGAGACCTTCATGGGCAGGCGGCGCTACCCGGGCTGGCCAGGCTGCCCAGCAGTCAGAGCCGGCACTTGGGTCGCCGGACATCGCGGCTGTGGAGCGTCGGCGAGCTGGTTGGTGGAGAAGAAGCTCCAGCGCACCCCTACCCGGCGCGCCAAATGTCGGATGTGGGGTTCCGGCAAACCCTTGAGGTTCAAACACTGGGGTGCGCACGAAGTCTTTCCCTCCTACCGATCTATGCCCTAGCTCGCTAAGATCTCGCAGACGAACTCGACGAACTCGCAACACAGAAAGACACGAGATTTATACTGGTTCGGGCCACCGTTGTGGTGTAATACCCTACTCCAGTGTGGTGGTGGTGGATTGCCTCTTGGGCTGATGATGAACAGTACAAGGGAAGAACAGCCTCTTGAGGTTGAGGTGTTCTTGTGCGTACGAGCTTGTGCGCGTCTCTGGATCTCACCCCTACTACTGTGGTGGCTAGACCTATTTATAGAGGCCCTGGTCCTCTTCCCAAATATCGAGCGGGGAGGGAGCCAACAACGGCGGGAAAATTTGAAGGGGGACAACTAGTACAAGCTATCCTGACAAAAGCGGTCTCCGCCTGCGAAAAGCTCTGGTGGTGACACCGTCTTGGGCTCCACGATGACCTCCGTCTTGCCGTCCTCCTGGTCTTGGTATTGTTGCACCAATATAGCAACATTTGCCTAATGCCTCGGTACTCTTCGCCTGCGCTGGCCTCCTTAGCACCAAAGAGGAAATAAGGATCTTTGGCAGCTGAATTTCCCTTTGGTGCCGTTCGTCATGGCTCACGTCACGAGAGCCTCGTGAGGTTTTGCCCGCCTTGATATCTCCGCTCCTCGTGAGCCAGCATTGCTAGGCTACTCCAGAGGAGGTCTTGCGTCGTCCGCCTCGCGAGGCTTGGTCCCTCGCGAGGGTCTTGGATGCCTTGTTGACCAAGATGGGCCGTCACGGCTCTTTGCCTAACGCCATTTGTGGGGCATGACGAGCAAGTCTGGGGACCCCCGTTCCCAGAACGCCGACACTATATTTCTGCTCTGAACGAGCAAATCAATTCAGTATGAAATTGTCCAGGGCAAAACATGACTGTATCAAATTGTCCAGTGCAAAACATGATAGATGCTAAGCGGAAGAGACATGTTTAAACTGAAAATACAAGGTGGGGTATATGTTTACTAGCTGCTTGATATTTGTGCAGACAAAGATGTCTGCCCGTTGCTATTTGGCAAACACACAAAGTGACCGCAATTTTGGTTGAACTGCACAAGAGAATAGTATAGTCACTGCATGCAGTGCCATTTGAAAATAGACACAGAAAGATTGGATAGCCACTTCATGGACTGCAGAAAAGTAGTATTGTACTATTTATTGGCCAACACTAGGTGCTTCATTGCTTTGGTGTTATTATACAATGGGCATCATTTTGCCTAATTAAAGTTTGTATTCTGAAAATAGTCTCGCTGTGTGATCGAGAGAAGACCAAATCATATTGCAGCGAATGTTCCTCCATCATGTGTGGTTCATTCTCATGGTTCCAGCTGTTGGTGAAACCACTTACGTTTGCAAGAGGAATTGTAGACTTCTCAAACAAATTTGTCTTTTAGTCTGTACTGAATGTTGGCCAAGAGAAGCATCCATGTTAGTAGGAAGAACAGATGTTTTTTCTAGATCTTTGCTTTCGGAGCTACATATTTATATATTATCTATGAATCATTGAGATGCAATAACATGTTGATCTTATGTATGGGAATCATACTAGTTGGTTTTGAATTTGGGCTACTAATGTGAACATATTACAATGCCAGGCATGTGAGTCTCGTGTGAACATTTTGAACGGATCGGCTCTTACTGCTGTGCACAGCATGATCCTTATTTCTGTGTTCTCAGTGTTTACAAATTACTATCACTTCCTTATTTCTGTTCGCTCACTGTTTACAAGTTACTGATCGATCACTAGCTACCTACTAATGTGCTCCTGGCAGTTTTAGTTCTGACGCAAGATCCGAAGTGGTAGTTTTTTGAATAAAAATGCCTACCTCTAAAGAAACTGACAAGCTGCTCTGAAGAAAATGCCATGTGAATCTGAAGAAACTGCCAGCAAAAACGTTCGCAAATGCCTTATCTCCCAGCGAACATTCATCAGCTAATGCGATCGTACACGTACACCATCCGACCTACTCGATCCTACACGTACACTATCTGACCTACTTGATCCTACATGGATAAATAGCGGATCACGCACATACTACCTCCTTTACGGTTTGCAGGGCTCAATTCAAAAAACGACCTACTCAATCCTACACGAATAAATAGCAGATCATGCACGTACTACCTCCTTTCCGGTTTGCAGGGCTTAATTCAAAAATCTAACCAACCAAGATAGATCATGAGTGGTTGAATCATTATTGACAAGTATGGACTACCTAAACTGGCAGATACGAGTGCACTCGTATGACCGTCGTGGCGTGCGACCTACTAGCAGACGGACGCCTGCTGAAGGGACGGGACGGCACAATCATAATTTCAGTTTTTCTAGTTTTCCACGGCAAGCTGGCGCGCTAAGCCATGCCTGCTTATGCATTGAATTCCGATGACCGCGATGACTGTCGCGTTTCCTGTGACACGCTAGTTCGCCTACCTTCCGCCTATAATTACTTTTCCCGGGCTTCTACGGCGGCACCATCACCCAAATCGCCCTATCCTCATAAGCCCCCACCGGCCCGACGTCGCTCGCCACTTATCCTCGCTCTCGCCACATCCGCCATACCCCCGCCCATCCGTGATAGGCGAAACCGGAGGGGTTCACCGCCGGAACTAGTGTTTGGTTTTTCACCGGAAGGCAGACGAAGGGAGGAGGTATTCTATCGGTCTTTAGATGGCAATGCGGAGATCGAGGAGTTGTTGGAGCGCGACCGCCTGGCGGAGGAGCAGGAGTTATTGGAGCGCGACCGCTTGGCGGAGGAGCAGCGTATCATCGATTTGCACCGCCAGCTGGACATGAAGCAGCAGCGCACCGACGCTCTGAGTCACGAGCAGAGCGCCAGCAACTGGGCCGACTACGTGGAGGCCGGCGCCCGGCAAATAGCCCTGGAGGCTGTCGGGCACGCACGCGTTCACGACGCCGATTTTTACTACCAGCTCGTCAAATGGGTTTCCCGCTTAGAAGCCGAAGCTTCAGTGGACCACGCCGGCATGGAAAGGGCCAACACGCGCGAGCAACGCTTCTATCGCACCTGGCAAGTCCGAGGTGAGGCGGAGGACGCCGGTGCCAGCGTTTAGCGTGTACCGCAGATGGCGGCCGGCATCGTCTAGTTAGTACTTGTACGCTACTAGAGTATTAGTGGGAGTAGATAGTTAACTTGGCTATGAGGGTTGTCAACGTGGAAGTTCAGTACTGTATATGTGGATCAGACATGTTACTTTGCTCTGAATGTTGAACTTTCCGTTTGAACGTATGGAATGGGCTGTTATTTTTTAAAATGGGTTGTATTTGTCCTCCACGGGTTTAGAGGCTGACTTGTGGGCCTACCAAGTTGACGCGTACACAATCAGGAGGTGAATGTACATGGAGAGGATGACAAAGAATGACCCGCCAAGGTCATGGCAAGACGCAAGCAAGTGCCTCCTTATTTCAAGCCAATAAAAATGGCTCCTCCTAATGGATTTACGACATCCGGGTCCCATGCCATTGTCAACGTAGTCAATAAACGAGAGAATTGCACAATGAGCGGCCGACACGAGGACCCAGCAGCTCGCCCGATTATTTTTGTTTTGGGTTAATTTGATAAATGCCACTCCAAATCTGGTGTTTCGAGAAATGCCATCGCAATTTCAAACTTTGAAAATGCCATTTCATGCCATATCCATTGGCATTTTGCGAAGTCCGAGTGGCATTTTTCAAAGTTTGCAAATTGCGATGGCGTTTTCCAAAGTTTGCAAAAATTGCGGTGGCATTTTCAAAGTTTGGAAATTGCGATGGCATTTTTATGAATTGCCATAATTGGATTGGCATTTATCTAATTTGTTTTTGAGATGGAAGCAGGGTGTCAATTGGGCTATGCGGGGCACTCTGGCGTGTCTAGACAACCTTCTATTTTATGTTTACCACAGACCAGCCCAGTAGTTTTTTTTTCTTTCTGAAAATTGCTAGCCAAGTTTTTTGTGATTTGCCAAGTAAGTCGCTTTGTCAGGCCTATTGGGCTGCAAATCTTTCAAGACGAGGAGAGCTTCATTCGGCTGGACGAGAAAATGGCCTATCAGTAATGAGAAATGGGATGTACATTTTTAAAACACATCAAACCGGCAATTAGTTTCAAATTTCTTTTTTTCATTTCGAGATATTAAATTGCATTAATTTTTATGCATGGACAATTTGTTGGAATTTATATTGATATACATTTATTTTTAAAATCAGTTTGAATGTGACTCAAAATTTCGGGATTAAAAACAGTTCGGACCACACCAAAATATGCAAAATTTCGTATAATTTTTTAACTGTGGCCACAGTATGGGCTGTAATGCTAAAAAAAGAATATGGGCTCCAAAAAAACCTTAAGAATTAGCAAATGGGTTGTTAATTATTAGAAATAATGGCAGATGGGTTGTATGTTGTTTTCCACAGATTTGAGGCTTTCCTAAAAAAGGTTGGCCTTTAGGCGATGTTGTTGGATGTCCATCCAACGGCCTTCGTGCTTCTTGAATCTCTGCTCTTCCTGCTCCAACTGCTCAAACAAGCGCCGGCGGGACTGCCTGCTCCCTCCTCCTCAGCGGTCGGCTGTCTTTGCCCTTGTGACCTCACCGCCCCAATGTACTCCCATCGCTAGCCTAGCCATCCCTCTACTCACCCACACCTGCTGTTATTCTCCGGCGACGGCAGACAAATCAGTAAACCCTCGTACAGTCGTACTCCCCTCCGCGTGGGAAAAAACTGCCGAGTCTTCCCCGCCTCCGTGCCATTCCCTTCCTAGGCATCGCCGTCGTCCACCGCCCTGGTGCTCTCGGTGCGGCCTGGTCAACGTGGTCAACGACCGACATGCATCTGAAGTGGACAGTACGTGGAGACGCTGACAGCTGGGTCCACGGCCGCACGCAAGGAAATGCCTCCTTATTACGCGCAAAATAATGATTCCTCCACCTGACATCTGGGATCCACCGAAAGGGCATCTGTATTTCACGGAAAAAATGTTACCGCCGCTAACAGCTCGGACGCACCAGCTATATCTTCGCACGCAAGGAAGTGCTTCCTTATTATGCACAAAAAAAATGAATACTCCCCCTGCTAGCTGGGACCCAGTATAGTGGCAGGCTGACTTGTGGGCCTACTAAGTTGACGGGGACGGAGGGCTTTGTCAACTTAGTCAATATGCACGATTCTAGCTCTAGTGACCGTACAATGTCCATCCAACGGTCGTGAGTGCTTCTTCAACCTCTGGTCTTGTTGCTCCGGCCGCCCAAAGCAGCGCCCGGTCGTGCCGCATGCTCCTGCCTCCCATGGCCGGTTGTCTTTGCTGAAGCCTCACCGCCCCTACTATTCCCACCGCTGGCCAGGACCTGTGGCGACGGCAGCCTCACACCGCAGCCGAACCAGTGAACCCTCGTACTCCTCTCCGCGCGGGCTTCCACTGCCGCGTCTTCCCCGGCTCCATGTTGTCCCCTTCCTAGGCATCGCCGTCGTCCAGCGCCTTGGTGCTCTCGGTGCGGCGTGGTCAACGTGGTCAATGAATGGCTTCCATCGAACATGGACTGTACGTGGAGAGGCTGACAGCTGGGTCCACGGCCGCAACAAGGAAGTGCCTCCTTATTACGCGCAAAATAATTATTCCTCCACCTGACAGCAGGGGCCCACTGAACGGGCAACTGTATTTCACGAAAAAACGCTTTCTCGATCGCCGGGACCTACCAGCTACATCTTCGCACGCAAGGAAGTGCGTCCGCAAAAAGCGATTCACCCCTCGACCGCTGGGACCCACTAGCTACATCTTCGCACGCAAGGAAGTGCACGATAGTCGGGAACCACACGGTCGAAGCGTCGAAGCGTTGTCATGCAGTCGCGAACGTATGCGTACATCTTTGGTCGATGTAGAGGTGCGCCGTGTCATAGTAGAAGCGCGCACATAGCATGTACACGTCACGTCACGATGGCGATGTGCAAGAAAGAAAATACGTCCACGTACGTACATACGGGCAGGGTCTCGAACACCTACTCGCGCATACGTACGGCCAGGGCTCGTGTACATGGCTGGGTCCGAACGGAGAAATAGTGTCGTTATCGTGTTCATGGGGAGCCAACCGGCTGGGTCGGAACGGAATGTGTCGTCGTGTTCATCGGGAGGGCTTGGACGGAACAACCGATGGAAACGAGGCCTGGCGTACCGCAGAACGGAGGAAACGACCTTTTGTTCGATCGGTCACGTTCGAAACAGGATCTTTTTCATCGGGGGGGGGGGGGGGTCTGGCGTACCGCAAAACGGAGGAAACGGACCTCCTACGGTCGAAATGGGGGTCCTGTTGATCGGGAGGGGTGTGGCGTACCGCAAAATGGACTTGTGTTGGAGCGCTACGGTCGAAACGGGGGTCCTGTTCATCGGGAGGGGTGTGGCGTACCGCAAAACGGGACTCCACGGGGTACTGTTTATCTCCACCGTTGACCTCCTCCAGCCTCCACGGGCTACTGTTCATCCACCGTCGACCTCCTCCAGCCTCCACCTGCGACTGTCCATCCAGCCTCCACCGCGCGCTACTCCACCGGCTACTGTTCAACCACCCCTCCACGGCTACTGTTCATCCTGCCCTCCACCGTCTACTGTTCATCCTGCCCTCCACGGGGTCCTGTTCATCCAGCCCAACCGGCTCGAATGATCAGGGTCCTGTTCATCCAGAGGCAACGCCACGGGGTCCTGTTCATCCACCCCCACCGGGAACTGTTCATCCAAACCCCCCCAAAGAACGCTCCTTTGTTCATCCAGGCGGCATCGATCGGCTTGATTAGCGGCGATGGCGAAGAATCGCTCGATCGGGTTCGATTAACGACCACCGATCGATCGCTCCGGGTTCGATGCAGCGTAACTGCGGTGCTGTCGCTTCGAGGTTGATTAGAGCCCAACGCCTCGCTTCGGGTCGATTAGAGCCCAATACCTCGCACCAGCGTGTGCGTGTATGAGAGAAAGCAGCGCATCGCTCGGCCCCGCCCACCCACCGTACCCGGGACCACCCCGAGCTTTTCCTCGCCCTCGCTTCTACCACGGGGTTTTCCGTCATGGCCGGCCCAAAGAATGGCATGCAGCTGCGTCTCCGCCCGCCAGACGAAAAGCCCATTTTCTGTCATGATTTTTTGTCATAGAACTAGGACCCCACCACATCTATGATGATACCGTGTTTTGTCACAAATATCGTCATAGAAGTGTCATAAGTATGACAGAAAAAGATTTCGTTCGGCCCAAAATGTCACGGATGTGTCTTTTTTGTAGTGTTGGTTTCATAACTGAGGGAAATAATTACCGTTGTTGTGCTGCATCATCCTCTCCTCTTCGGGGAATTACCAACGCAGATACAAGCAATCACCATTGCATGTGTTTGGCATCGTCGCCGCACGCGACACTCGGGATCACAATCGCAATTTCATCTTCCATTGCACCAGGGATAACTGGAAAATCATCTAGCGGGATTTTTGTGTTTCAACTCGTTGTTGCTCATAGATTATTTCCGCCTCCATATGTACTTATATGAATACTGATTTTTTATCCAAACTGCAGCTTGTAATCTTTTTGGCTAACATACCATATGTTCATGTTCGTTGTGAAGCATATAAACTTCTAATTAACCTGGAGGCTAAACTGCACCATAGTTCTATGAGTTGACTAAAGTTTACATTTGAGTGTAATCTTGGTGCATCTCTGGTGTCACTATAGTGCACATTTCCAAGTATAGAGGAGTTTTATGGAAGAGTAGTGCATGGCATATCCATGCACATTTTTACTCTTCACTTATTATATGTTTAGACTGGTTCTCTATATCTAAAGGGTTTGGAAGATTTCACATGCTTGAAGATCAAACTCAAATTCATGTTGAATTATGTGCCCCATGGGTCATTTTTGGGTGGCCAACATATTTCTATTGCCATTGTTCTAGTTACTTTCACTTGATATATGTCTTATATTTTATATTAAGTTTTGCGAGGACTTACATAAGTCTTCTTAATAGAGAGGACCTATATATCATAATTACTCAGTTAACTAATCAATGTGTGATGTAGGATCCCTACCTAGAATTGATAGGTCATGTCTGTAGTTGGTGATTGATCCTACGAAAATTGTGGTCGTACTGGAAGTGGAGGGCTCCACCGAAGCCGAGGAAAAAGATTTAAGCTTTCTAGTTGTGCAGTACATTTGTGACGATAGTGAGAGTCAGTCACGTGTGATCAACAAAATCAGGACTAGCAAGCTTCGCACACTAGAGTTGACATTTCGTCACATTGTTTGCTCTGTGGAGGCGATTAGTGTGAGAGTGTGAGAGTGATTGGCAGGTCATGGCTAGATGGTTTTGAGGCGTACTTGCCGCTAGCACTGCCAACATAAATCACATGAAGGTCTCAATGCTTGCTTTTAGAAACAGTAAGTTTCCTGTCGAGACCGATGGAATGATCTTGCTGTCACGCCCTGTTGTTTGCATTGAACTCGATGGAGAGCTCAGGGTTTTCATCATGGCACGACATGAAGATGGAGAAAGCTGTTGAGCAAAGCGATGATAATGTTTTTACACCTAAGAAAGCTGGTAGAAGCCGTGACCTATGATATCCTCAAGATTGGTTCATGCCAGATGGAAGTCACCGTGGCCTGGTCCGTTTTCTAGGATCATATACTTGCGCATGGCGGATGGGCTGGTGCTAGCAGGAGCTCGCCCCCGGGCATCTGTGATCATATTTTTTGGATTGATGATTAGTTGTTGGCTCTATAGAGTGTGTATTTGTGTTTGCAATGGCATGTAATCGATTCCGGATTGTCTAAATTGGTGCTTTGTTGTAGCGACCCGACCCGAATGGATCAAGTCTCTGTGCTTAAGTGTCATCCCTCGATCGGTATGCTGACACACACAGTACTCGAGGATTTATAACAGAGGTAAATCACATGTATAAAGTAACGTAAATACTATTACCTCAATCCAAATATCGGAAGTAACAAGGTTGTGGATTCCCATCAACAACAACGACAAAGTTGAGTGTAGAAAACATAACCCTAACGTATCACTTACTCATCGTAAGAAATCCTGCAACATGAGACGTTGCAGCCACAAAGGGTCAGTACATTGAATGTACTGGCAAATTCACACCATAGGATAATGATGAATAATAACTATCACTACATGCATATTTGGCTGGTGGAAAGCTCTATGGTTGTAGTTTTTGCGAAAAGCCAATTTTTCCCTACTACAAAGGAATAAATTTATTTAACTATCATGGTGGTGGTTAAACATTGAGAATGGTTGACAGCATTCTCAATCCCAATTAATCATCATCATTAAAACCCAACAATATTAATTTAAAGTAACATGATGAGATCAACAGGATAATCCAAGAACTAGATACTCAAGACGTCCATAACCGGGGACACGGCTAATCATGATTAGTTTGTACACTCTGCACGAGTTCGCACTTTTTCCCCACATGACTCGATCTCCTCCGTTGGTTTTCTCGCACTACATGGTGTTTGAGAAAGCGAATGACCGAGACATAGTCTTTCGAGCGCTAGCACCTTACGATGGGTAGATCGGTACACCTACTTTCCCCTACATCCGCTAGTCTACCCTTTGTAAGAGTTCTACGACTTAATCAGCTATGCTAGAGCCCATAATAGCATGTGGCTGCACACGGAAGTTTCTAGCATGAATAATCTTATGATCCCTTTGATCCTGGGTGGCGGTCCAAAAAAAACAGGCAATCCTGGAATAACCAGGTACCTCAATCCACCCAGATGTGTATTAATGTTGCCACCTTAAATAAACCATTAATTAACAACCTCACATCTGTCATGAATACTCTCAAAACCCAATCCACATCTACGAGCATAGCATGGCAGTGTAAGCATAACATATTAGTAACTCCCAAGGGTTTGATAATAAACAGGTAATAGGTACTACCTCAACTACTTCTCATCCCACAATTTAATTAGATCCTAATCATGCAATGTTTGAGGATTGATCTAATGCAATAAAAACTGGGTACTAAGAGGTATGATCAATGTGTGAACTTGCCTGCAATGTTGACGAAGATGGTTCGCACTCAAAACTCTTGATAGTTCTACTCGTCACACTCCGGTCAATCTATCGTAAGCAAGCAATAGTAACCACACATAACCAATCACTCAAAAGATCGGAAAGAACAAAGAAAACAATTCGGAAAACATCAAAACCAAGCAAATAACTCTTGCAACATAAAACAATTTCTAACAGTACCAAAATTTTGTGAATATGGCCTTATCATAAAGTTTAGGTCAAGAGCTTCGATTTGCAAAAAGAATCAACTAAATCGGAGTTACGAGACTCAAGTTATGATCAAACGAAGTTCAAATTCAAATCTGATATAATTCAAATTTTAAATTTTCAAAAACATGTTTGTGTTGGACTACTGGATAGAGGGGATCATAACGAAGAAGTGGGCATTGGTTTCATCTAATTCCGACTAATGAGCAAAAAGTTGTGATTGTTTTAAAATTAGGGACTAATCTGTAACAGAAATAACTACTAACGGGTCCCTGACTGAAATAAATAAATAAAACGAAAAGGCTATTTTATGAACGTTCGCTAACGAACGTTAATGAACGAAAAACCGTTCGCTCCAGATCTAATCTGACGAGCATTCACTAATTAAAACTAACTAAAAGAAAACTGTGCTTAAAGAGAAAAATCGACGAAAATCGGATCGGGCGGCGGTCATACCGGTTCGAGGTGGTTTGGCGGTTTTCGCAAGAAAATCGGAGGCGGCGAGGTCGAACTCCAAAGAGCGCAGGAAGGTGGCGGCTCGGGTCGGCCGGGCGGCTCGGCCGTCCAGAAGGCAACAGAGAGGTCGGGGAGGGGCGGCGTGGAGCGGCGGTTGCGGTGGTGGTGTCGGACGGGGCTGTGGTGCAGGGCAGCGGCGGCGGCGGCGGTTGACAACGGCGGCGGCTGCTTCGGGCTCCGATGAGATGCGGGAGGAGGCGGCGGCGTGATTAGAGAGGGAAACGGGGCCCGGAGCTCCGGATTTATAGGGGCGGGGAGGAGGTGGCGTGGAGGAGGGGAAAGAAGGAGGCCGGAGGAGGTACGGCGGCGGCGGCCGGCGTGCTCGGGTGGGACTCTGCCTGGGGCCGGTGGGGACGGCGCACATGGGCTGGGCCGTGGCCTGGCATGGGAGCTGGGCCGGCCCAGTCGGAGGAGGAAGTTTTTTTTAATAAAACGTTTTCTCAGACGAATAAAAACATAATAGAACAAATATATTATATAGGCATATAATATATCAAAATTTTCAAAAAAAGATTTTCTACAGCATGAACATTATTCTAGAGTCAAATAAAATCCACACAAATTCAGATAAATCAAACACTGCTGCTGCTCTAATAAAATCCAACGAAAATCATTTTTAAAAATACCAAAATGAATTCAAATTTATTTCTCTCCAATTTTCTGATGTAGGGAATCATGTTACCCTAATTTTTGTATATTTTATTTTTGGAGAAAAATAATTTGAATAAAACTCCAATAACTCCAAATTGAAAATAAATTCAAATAACTTTGAATTTAATTCTTTGAAACTCCTAACTCATATTTCATATGTTTTGAAGAAGTCATTTTATCTCCGCTCGTGAAAATTATTGAGTTGCATAAAGTTCCTGGGTTGGAAATATTTTCCAAATGAAATTCAAATATTTTCAACACCCCTGGTCATTTAAATAAATGGAAGAAGTCATGTCATCTTCTCTCCAGGGTTTTGTGGTGAAAAGAATTTGAATTCACGGAGATCACGAATGCAAAATGAAAGTTTGGGAAAGTCCTTTTATTCCCTCTCATTTAACTTTCAAAAAGTTTCGAATTTCACTCAATTTCACACAACCAATCAAACAATCTATCAAATCTATCTATTTATTATAACATTCCAAAATTTAGAATTTTGGGATGTTACATTTGTACTAACTAATGATCATGATATTTTAGTTTTGACGCATGCAAGCACAAATTAACATAGTGTGCGTGTTTTTAGGATTAACATTACCGCTTTATTTAACTATTATAGCCAGGAATATCATCCGAAATTACATCTAAAATGAAGTCCGCGGGAACCCCCTCCCAAACATTACAAAGTTCGTCCCCAACACCAACTTTAGGTAGCTTATGCGCAGCAACATTAGTGGAACGACGAGTCCATTCAACTATGAAGCTCACAAATGTATTAAGCATCTCCTTGAGCTCTTGAATCCATGGTCCAACTGAAGGAAATATGCCCTAGAGGCAATAATAAAGTTGTTATTTATATTTCCTTATATCATGATAAATGTTTAGTATTCATGCTAGAATTGTATTAATCGGAAACTTGATACATGTGTGAATACATAGACAAAACACCATGTCCCTAGTATGCCTCTACTAGACTAGCTCGTTAATCAAAGATGGTTAAGTTTCCTAACCATAGACATGTGTTGTCATTTAATGAAGGGGATGACATCATTAGGAGAATGATGTGATGGACAAGACCCATCCGTTAGCTTACATTATGATTGTTAAAGTTTTATTGCTATTGCTTTCTTCATGACTTATACATAATCCTTTGACTATGAGATTATGCAACTACCGAATACCGGAGGAACACCTTGTGTGCTATCAAACATCATAACGTAACTGGGTGATTATAAAGATGCTCTAAAGGTGTCTCCGAAGGTGTTTGTTGGGTTGGCATTGATCGAGATTGGGATTTGTCACTCCGAGTATCGGAGAGGTATCTCTAGGCCCTCTTGGTAATGCACATCATGATAAGCCTTGCAAGCAATGTGACTAATGGGTTAGTTACGAGATGATGCATTACGAAACGAGTAAAGAGACTTGCCGGTAACGAGATTGAACTAGGTATGAAGATACCGACGATCGAATCTCGGGCAAGTACATACCGATGACAAAGGGAACAATGTATGTTGTCATTACGGTTTGACCGATAAAGATCTTCGTAGAATATGTGGGAGCCAATATGAGCATCTAGGTTCCGCTATTGGTTATTGACCGGAGAGGTGTCTCGGTCATGTCTACATAGTTCTCGAACCCGTAGGGTCCGCACGCTTAACATTCGATGACGATTTATATTGTTTGAGTTATGTGATTTGATGACTGAATGTTGTTCTGAGTCCCGGATGAGATCACGGACATGACGAGGAGTCTCAAAATGACCGGGAGGTAAATATTGATATGTTGGACGATAGTATTCGGACATCGGAATGGTTCCGGAGTGTTTCGGGAAAATATCGCAGTACCGGGAAGTTACCGGAACCCCCCGGGGAAGGTTATGGGCCAAGGTTATGGGCCACATGGGCCTTGGGAGGGTGGCAAACCAGCCCACAAGGGGCTAGCACGCCTCCCACTTGGAAGGGGTCCGAATTGGAGTAGGGAAGGGGGCGACGCCACCCTTTCCTTCTCCTTCTCCCTCCCCTCCCCCCTTTCCCTCTCCGGTAAAGGAAGGGGGGGGGGTCTGAATTGGACTTAGAGTCCTAGTAGGACTCTTCCCCACTTGGGGGCGTGCCTTGGCCGGCCTTCTCCCCTCTCCCTCCTTTATATACGTGGGAGGGGGCGCCTCTAGACACACAATTGTTCCAAGCCGTGTGCGGCGCCCCCTCCATAGTTTACACCTCCAGTGATGTTTTCGTAGTGCTTAGGCGAAGCCCTGCGTGGATAACTTCATCATCACCATCACCACGCCGTTGTGCTGAAGACACTCTACTAGATCAAGAGTTCGAGGGACGTCATCGAGCTGAACGTGTGCAGAACTCGGAGGTGCCGTACGTTCGATGCTTGTTTGGTTGAATCAAGAAGACGTTTGACTACATCAACTGCGTTAAGCTAACGCTTCCGCTTTCGGTCGACGAGGGTACGTGGACACACTCTCCCCCTCTCATTTCTATGCATCTCCTAGATAGATCTTGCGTGAGTGTAGGATGTTTTTTTAAATTGCATGCTACGTTCCCCGACAATGGCATCTGAGCCAGGTCTATGCGTAGATGATATACACGAGTAGAACACAAAGAGTTGTGGGCGATGATAGTCATACTTCTTACCACCAATGTCTTATTTTGATTCGGCAATATTGTTGGATGAAGCGGCCCAGACCAACCTTACATGACCATGTTCATGAGATCAGTTCCACCGACAGACATGCAACTTGTTTTGCATAAAGGTTGCTGGCGGGTGTCCGTTTCTCCAACTTTAGTTGAATCGAATTTGACTACGACCGGTCCTTGTTGAAGGTTAAAACTGCAAACTTGATGAAACATCATTGTGGTTTTGATGCATAGGTAAGAACGGTTCTTACTAGAAGCCCGTAGCAACCACGTAAAACTTGCAACAACAAAATAGAGGACGTCTAACTTGTTTTTGCAGCGCATGTTGTGATGTGATATGGTCAAGACATGATGTGATATACGTTGTTGTATGAGATGGTCATGTTTTGTAAAAGTTATCGGCAACTGGCAGGAGCCTTATGGTTGTCGCTTTATTGTATGAAATGCAATCGCCATGTAATTGCTTTACTTTATCACTATGCGTTAGCGATAGTTGTAGAAACAATAGTTGGCGAGACGACAACAACGCTGCGATGGAGATCAAGGTGTCAAGCCAGTGACGATGGAGATCATGATGGTGCTTTGGAGATGGAGATCAAAGGCACAAGATGATGATGGCCATATCATGTCACATATTTTGATTGCATGTGATGTTTATCTTTTATGCATCTTATTTTGCTTAGTATGGCGGTAGCATTATAAGATGATCCCTCACTAAAATTTCAAGGTATAAGTGTTTCCCTAAGTATGCACTGTTGCGATAGTTCGTAGTGCTGAGACACCACGTGATGATCGGGTGTGACAAGCTCTATGTTCACATACAACGGGTGCAAGACAGTTTTGCACGTGTAGAATACTCAGGTTAAACTTGACGAGCCTAGCATGTACAGACATGGCCTCGGAACACTGAGACCGAAAGGTCGAACGTGAATCATATAGTAGATATGATCAACATAGAGATGTTCACCATTGAAAACTACTCCATCTCACGTGATGATTGGACATGGTTTAGATGATATGGATCACGTGATCATTTAGATGACTCGAGGGATGTCCATCTAAGTGGGAGTTCTTAAGTAATATGATTAATTGAACTTAATTTATCATGAACTTAGTCCTGATAGTTTTTGCATATCTATGTTGTAGATCAATGGCCCGTGCTACCGTTCCCTTGAATTTTAATGCGTTCCTAGAGAAAGCTTAGTTGTAAGATGATGGTAGCAACTACACGGTCTGGGTCCGTAACTTGAGGATTATCCTCATTGCTGCACAGAAGAATTATGTCCTTGATGCACCACTAGGTGAAAGGCCTGCTGCAGGAGAAGATGCTGATGTTATGAATGTCTGGCAAGCTTGATCTGATGACTACTCGATAGTTCAGTGTGCCATGCTTTACGGCTTAGAATCAGGACTTCAAAGACATTTTGAACGTCATGGAGCATATGAGATGTTCCAAGAGTTGAAGTTAATATTTCAAGCAAATGCCCGAGTTGAGAGATATGAAGTCTCCAACAAGTTCTATAGCTGCAAAATGGAGGAGAACAGTTCTGTCAGTGAAAACATACTCAGAATGTCTGGGTACCATAACCACTTGACTCAGCCGGGAGTTAATCTTCCAGATGGTAGTGTTATTGACAGAGTTCTTCAATCACCGCCACCAAGATGCTAAGGCTTCGTGATGAACTATAATATGCAAGGGATGGAGACAACTATTCCCGAGCTCTTCGCAATGCTCAAAGTTGCGGATGTAGAAATCAAGAAGGAGCATCAAGTGTTGATGGTTAAGAAGACCACTAGTTTAAAGAAAAAGGGCAAGGGAAAGAAGGGGAACTTCAAGAAGAATGGCAAGCAAGTTGCCACTCCTGGGAAGAAGCCCAAGTCTGGACCTAAGCCTGAAACTGAGTGCTTCTACTGCAAAGGGACTGGACATTGGAAGCGGAATTGCCCCAAGTATTTGGCAGATAAGAAGGATGGAAAAGTGAACAAAGGTATATTTGATATACATGTTATTTATGTGTATCGTACTAATGCTCGTAGTAGCGCCTGTGTATTTGGTACTGGTTCTGTTGCTCATATTTGCAACTCGAAACAGGGGCTACGGATTAAACGAAGATTGGCTAAGGACGAGGTGACGATGCGCGTCGGGAATGGTTCCAAGATCGATGTGATCACCGTCGGCACGCTACCTCTACATCTACCTTCGGGATTAGTTTTAGAACTGAATAATTGTTATTTGGTGCCAACGTTAAGCATGAACATTATATCTAGATGTTGTTTGATGCGAGACGATTATTCATTTAGGTTAAAGAATAATGGTTGTTCTATTTATATGAGTAATATCTTTTATGGTCATGCACCCTTGAAGAGTGTTCTACTTTTATTGAATCTCGGTCGTGGTGATACACATATTCATAGTATTGATGCCAAAAGATACAAAGTTGATAATAGTGCAACATATTTGTGGCACTGCCGTTTAGGTCATATTGGTGTAAAGTGCATGAAGAAACTCCATGCAGATGGACTTTTAGAATCACTTGATTATAAATCATTTGATACTTGTGAACCATGCCTCATGGGAAAGATGACTAAGACTCCGTTCTCTGGAACAATGGAGCGAGCTACTGACTTATTGGAAATAATACATACCGATGTATGTGGTCCAATGACTGTTGAGGCTCGCGACGGGTATCGTTATTTTCTAACCTTCACAGATGATTTGAGCAAATATGGGTATATCTACTTAATGAAACACAAGTCTGAAACATTTGAAAAGTTCAAAGAATTTCAGAGTGAAGTGGAAAATCATCGTAACAAGAAAATAAAGTTTCTACAATTTTATTGCGGAGGCGAATATTTGAGTTACGAGTTTGGTCTTCATTTAAAAAAATGTGGAATTGTTTCACAACTCACGCCACCTGGAACACCATAGCATAACGGTGTGTCCGAATGTTGTAACTGTTCTTTATTACATATGGTGCGATCTATGATGTCTCTTACCGATTTACCACTATCGTTTTGGGGTTATGCATTAGAGACAGCTGCATTCATGTTAAACAGAGCACCATCTAAATCTGTTGAGACGACACCATATGAACTGTGGTTTGGTAAGAAACATAAGCTGCCGTTTCTTAAAGTTTGGGGTTGTGATGCTTATGTGAAAAAGCTTCAGCCTGATAAGCTCGAACCCAAATCAGAGAAGTGCGTGTTCATAGGATACCCAAAAGAAATTGTTGGGTACACCTTCTATCACAGATCCGAAGGCAAAATCTTTGTTGCTAAGAATCAATCCTCTCTAGAGAAGGAGTTTCTCTCGAAAGAAGTGAGTGGGAGGAAAGTAGAACTTGATGAGGTAATTGTACATTCTCTCGAATTGGAAAGTATGTCATCACAGAAATCAGTTCCAGTGATGCCTACACCAATTAATGATGATGATCATTAAACTTCAGATCAAGTTACTACCGAACCTCGTAGGTCAACCAGAGTACGTTCCGCGCCTGAGTGGTACGGTAATCCTATTCTAGAAGTCATGTTACTAGACCATGACGAACCTACGAACTATGAGGAAGCGATGATGAGCCCAGATTCCAGAAAATAGCTTGAGGCCACGAAATCTGAGATGGGATCCATGTATGAGAACAAAGTATGGACTTTGGTTGACTTGCCTGATGATTTGCAAGCCATAGAGAATAAATAGATCTTCAATAAGAATACTAACACTGATGGTAATGTTACTGTCTATAAAGCTCGACTTGTTGCGAAAGTTTTTCGACAAGTTCAAGGAGTTGACTACGATGCGACCTTCTCACCCGTAGAGAAGCTTAAGTCTATCCGAATCATGTTAGCCATTGCCGCATTTTATGATTATGAAATCTGGCAAATGGATGTCAAGACTGCATTCCTTAATGGATTTCTTAAAGAAGAGTTGTATATGATGCAACCAGAAGGTTTTGTCAATCCTAAAGGTGTTGACAAAGCGTGCAAGCTCCAACGATCCATTTATGGACTGGTGCAAGCATCTCAGAGTTGGAATATACACTTTGATAGTGTGATAAAGGCATATTGTTTTATACAGACTTTCGAAGAAGCCTATATTTACAAGAAAGTGAGTGTGAGCTCTGTAGAATTTATAATATTATATGTGGATGACATATTGTTGATTGGAAATGATATAGAATTTCTAGATAGCATAAAAGGATACTTGAATAAGAATTTTTCAATGAAAGACCTCAGTGAAGCTGCTTATATATTGGGCATCAAGATCTATAGAGATAGATCAATACGCTTAATTGGACTTTCACAAAGCACATACCTTGATAAAGTTTTGAATAAGTTCAAAATGGATCAGTCAAAGAAATGGCTCTTGCCTGTGTTACAAGGTGTGAAATTGAGTCAGACTCAATGCCCGACCACTACAGAAGATACAGAGCAAATGAAAGTCATTCCCTATGCCACAGCCATAGCTTCTATCATGTATGCAATGTTGTGTACCAAACCTGATGTGTGCCTTGCTATAAGTTTAGCAGGGAGGTACCAAAGTAATCCAGGAGTGGATCACTAGACAGCGGTCAAGAACATCCCGAAGTACCTGAAAAGGACTAAGGATATGTTTCTCGTTTACAAAGGTGAAAAAGAGCTTGTCGTAAATGGTTACGTCAATGCTAGCTTTGACACTGATCCGGATGA
Organism: Aegilops bicornis; assembly: GCA_021605145.1. NCBI lineage: Eukaryota > Viridiplantae > Streptophyta > Magnoliopsida > Poales > Poaceae > Aegilops > Aegilops bicornis. The sequence goes on along the minus strand of CM038675.1, from coordinate 550,113,428 downwards.
CTCTAAGTCGCAAACCAGATACGTAATTATATTGAATGGTGGAGCTGTCAGTTGGTACGGTTCCAAGCAAAGCATCATGGCGGGATCTACGTGTGAAGAATAGTACATAGCTGCTTCGGAAGCAGCAAATGAAGGAGTCTGGATGAAGGAGTTCATATATGATCTAGGTGTAATACCTAGTGCATCGGGTCCAATGAAAATGTTTTGTGACAATACTGGTGCAATTGCCTTAGCGAAGGAATCCAGATTTCACAAGAGAACCAAACACATCAAAAGACGCTTCAACTCCATCCGTGATCAAGTCAAGGAGGGAGACATAGAAATTTGCAAAATACATATGGATCTGAATGTTGTAGACTCGTTGACTAAGCCTCTTCCAGGAGCAAAACATGATCAACACCAAGACTCCATGGGTGTTAGAATCATTACAATGTAATCTCGATTATTGACTCTAGTGCAAGTGGGAGACTGAAGGAAATATGCCCTAGAGGCAATAATAAAGTTGTTATTTATATTTCCTTATATCATGATAAATATTTATTATTCATGCTAGAATTGTATTAATCGGAAACTTGATACATGTGTGAATACATAGACAAAACACCGTGTCCCTATTATTGCCTCTACTAGACTAGCTCGGAAATCAAAGCTGGTTAAGTTTCCTAACCATAGACATGTGTTGTCATTTGATGAACGGGATGTCGGTGTACTAGAGTAGGGGTACCCTAGTATCCCGAACTCGTGCACGGGCGATTCTTGACACCCAGCAGCAAGGCTTGCCGGGTCACCGCCAAGATCCTCTGTGGTTCTTTTGGAGCCATTCAAGAACAAAGTATTTAACCAAGAAGACAAGGCCCCGGCAAGAGGAGCTTGCCGGGAAGGCCACTCGAGGCACGCAGAAGACCATACCCCGGCAAGAGGAGCTTGCCGGGAAGGCTCGGAGAGCGACAAGCCTCCGGACGCGACAAGGATTCAGCCGCGGCAAGGCACTTGCCGCGGCAGGCAACCTCTCTTCATCTCCGCTCCGGGTCATCCACCAGCGTGTCGCCATGGGACCATTCCATGCGCCAGCGTGTCAAGAGGTAATGCAGCCAGCCAGGGAGCAGCGATAAGCGGCAATGACAAGCTTACCATCGTGGCAAGCGGTGGCGCTCTGACGGTCCCTGTTGCCTTTGTTTAGGCGACGATGTGACGGCATTTAATGCTTTTGTCCCTTGCCGTCGGGGTTAGGTAGAGTACACTATACCTTTGTACAAGTAGGTGTACCAACTACTGTTTTTCCATTTGTACCCTCATCTACGTTGCCACTCCGGAGACCCTTGAGCATATAAAAGGAGGCCCATGCTTAGCGTAGAAAGGGTTCGATTCCAACGTAACGGACAACACCCACGCTAGGTCTTGTAGCTCTCATCGCTCCCTAGAAAGAACACAATACAAACCAGACAAGCAGCAGTAGGAGTTTTATCTCTCCGGAGAGCTCCGAAGCTGGGTAAAACTGCTCGTGTGCTTCGCCTCGATCCGCTCTTCGTGCGATCTCCGCCCCCCTCCAAACCAAAAGGGACTCGGCCCGCCGGTCCCATAGGTGTCCGTGGGTCCGATCAGCCTCCCCGACATCTTTGGCGCGCCCGTAGTAGGCGTCGAGGCTGTGTGAACCTGATCCGGCGTTCACACGAGCAACATCTTCATCATCTTCAACATCTTCATCAACATGCCACCGAAGAAGAAGGCTTTGGCGGCAGCGGAGCCGTCCGCGTCGAACCCACCATCACCGGGGCAAACGGGTGGTGGAGCAGACGCTGGTGGCAGAACGGGCGCCGGCGAAGGAGTTCGTGACGCTGCCAAGTCCAAGGACAGGGCCGCGCAAACCTCGGCGTCCGTACATGTCCCGCGCCCATCTCAGAGTAGCGGGGGACCAACAGCGTCATGGTATTCACAATACCATACGCTCGTTGGATCAAGACCGAGCTGGAGGATCTCGAGACCCTCAAGACCAGCGTGCACGCCAACATCTTTGGCACGAGCGAGATACGGTCGCCTGGACGGGATGCTGCTCCTTCTAACATAGTTAGAAGTCCGAGCATATCCCGCTCCTCGCACCGTTCACCATTGCCACCCACTACTCCAGCGGAAGCTCTGGCGAGAGCTCAACTGCCCCTCGACTACCCTCCAATGGCCGACAAGGTCGACGAGTGGAGGGCCACCATACAGAGTCTCATCGGCCGCTTAACGGCGACGCTTACGCTGGCAACCGAGTGCGTCGCCGCTGCAGAACGCCAAACGCGAGCCGGTGGCGGCAGAGACGGTGGGGTGCAACCACCATGCACTCTCCGCCCGAAGGCCAAGGTCGCCCGACTCGCGGATCCACCTCGACAATGACTCCACCGCGTCGCCGGATCCACGAGCTCATCGCGATCAGCGCCAAGTGCTACGATCGGCGGCAAGAGGACACTCGAACTCGCATCAGCGCCAAAGAGAAGCGCGGCGTCAATCGGACAAGCGCGCTGGGCCCTCTGTTGACATGCACGCGCCCGGAGAACGGGCGACTTGCCAGACGCGGTAGGTTGCCCTGCGTTCACTCGTGAGCTGCGGCAAGTCCAAATCGATGGCCCAAAGAAGAAGAACTTCAAGCCGTGACGCATCGGAGAAGCACGACGGCAAGACGCATCCGTCCGGAGTTCCTCAGCATCTACACCATCGTGGTGCAGGCTGCGGGGCGAGACGACAAGATCCTTGCCAACTACTTCCCGCTGGTGCTCAAGCCCAACGTCAGGTCCTGGCTCATGCACTTGCCGGACAACTCCATATCTTCTTGGGCAGATCTATGCCATCAGTTTGTCGGCGCCTTCACATGCGGCCACAAGCCCCATGGCCAAGAAAGCGACCTTCATCTGCTCGCCCAGAAGGAAGGAGAGCCCCTGCGCAAGTATATCCAGAGATTCAGCCGTGTACATCACAACATCCCAGATGTCCACCACCGCGCGGTGATCGGTAGCGTTCCATCGAGAATGTGCGTAATCGCAGGATGCGGGAGGAGATGGCGATGTGCAAGATCGAGAGACGTCGATGAGCTATCATACTGGCCGACAAGTGCGCCGCGTCTTTGAGGAGGAGGAGACTCCCGGAGAGAATACCGAAGCGGGAGGATCTGATAGTGAGGAGACCGCCCGGCAAAGAAGAGCGTGGCAAGGCGGCAACAGGAAAAAGAAAGGCGGAGATGTGCTAGTCGTCGAAAGCGATGCGGCAACGGAGGTGGCGACAAGAATGCCAAGGCTGGTAGCTCCGGCAAGGAGGTTCTTCTTGGCACCAACCACCAACTGTGTGGCGGCCGCCGACAAGCGGGGACGGCTCTGGCAAGCACTCTTGCAAGATCCACCGCACCAAGGGCCATGACCTCCAGAGCTGCAAGAAGGTCGAGCAGCTTGTTGAACAACAAAAGGCTGAGAAATCTGGCCGGGCGCGACAAGGAGAAGGCTCAAGAAGGTCTTTGGAGGAGCGACAAGAAAGCGTCCGGCGGGGAGGCGCCAGCGGCAAGGCCAAGCAGCGGCAAGGAGACAGACCTCCAGCGGCCGCGACAAGGATGAAGATGACGACGACAATGAAGATATGGAAGATGACGACGCCGATGAGCAGGAGTTTCAGAAAGCCACGGAGGTCCTCTGCGTTGACAGAGGTGCTTCCCTGCATACTTCCCACCGCCAACTCAAGCAGTGGATGCGGGAGGTCAATGCAGCGGAACCATCCATAGAATCACGCAAGACTCTGAAGTGGTCCAAAGACGCCTATCATCTTTGATATTGAGGACCACCACGATTGCAAAACTGCGGTCGGGTGCTTGCCGATGTTGGTCTCACCAACTATCCGCAACCTCAAGGTCACCAAGATGCTAGTTGACGGCGGGGCGGCTTAAACCCTGATCTCCTCCGCGGTGCTCCGAAGCTTGGATCACGACAATGAGCTCGAAGAGACTGGCACATTCAAGGAATCAATCCGGGAAGGAGCAAGCGAAGGGAAGATCACGTTGCCGGTCACATTTGGCAGCGAGCTGAACTTTAGGACTGAGAGGGTCACATTCGACGTTGCTGATTTCCCATTGCCTTACAATGGGATACTTGGCCGTCCAGCACTCGCCAAGTTCATGGCGGCCTCTCACTATGCCTACAACTTACTCAAGATGCCAGGCCCGATAAGCATCATCTCTGTCCATGGCGACAAGAAGGATGCTCTTATCTGTGCCGCCAAGATCTACCGGGAAGCAGCAGCTGCAACGAGAAGCAAAACACTTGCGCTGAAGCTCCGGGGAAGAAGAAGACCAAGTCCGGCAAGAGCTCGATGCCCACTCCGGCAAGCGCACCTCTTGAGTGTTGCGCTACCGTCGAGGACGCACCATTGAGCTCCACCGGCAAGTGCAAGAAAGGCGATGGCAGCTCCGCCAAAGACCAAGAAGGTGTCCGCCAAGGAGGACGGCACCGGTGGTACCTTCACCATCGGTGCCTCTCTCGACCCTAAATAGGAAGGCGGCGTGTTGCTTTCCTGCGGGCGACGTCGGCGTGTTTGCATGGCAACCGTCGACATCCCAGTGTTCCCAGGAAAGTAATTGAGCACCGTCTTGCCGTTTGCCCTCATGCGCGGCCCGTCAAGCAGAAAGTCAGGAAGCAAGCAGTGGAGCGTCAAGAGTTCATCGTAGAAGAGGTCAAGAAACTGGAAGCAGCAGGCCTTGTCAGAGGAGTGCTCCATCCTACGTGGTTGGCCAATCCTGTAGTTGTGCGCAAGGCAAATGGGAAATGGAGACTTTGTATTGACTTCACGGATGTTAATAAAGCTTGTCCCAAAGATCCATTTCCCTTGCCGCGCATCGACCAGATTGTTGACTCCACGGCTGGATGTGATTTGCTTTCATTTCTTGATGCATACTCAGGATATCATCGAGATCTTCATGGCGTAAGAGGATGAGGAGAAAACCACATTCATTACTCCATGTGGCACATCTTGTTTCATACGGATGCCTTTCGGTTTGAAGAATGCTGGTTCAACGTTTGCAAGAGTAGTCCATGACACTTTTGAGCCGCAAATGCCGTAAATGTAGAAGCCTACATGGATGACATAGTGGTCAAGAGCAAGGACAAAGCAACTCTGGTTCAAGATTTGGATGAGACCTTTGCAAATCTGCGCATAAGATCAACCTCAAGCTCAATCCCGAGAAGTGCGTGTTTGGAGTCCCTTCCGGCAAGCTTCTCGGTTCTTCGTGTCTCAAAGGGAATTGAAGCCAATCCCGACAAGATCAAGGCCATTGAGCAGATTGAAGCACCAAAGCGCGTCAAGGATCTACGAAGACTTGCGGTTGCATAGCTGCTCTCGGCAGGTTTATCTCTAGGTCTGTTGAACGCAGCCTGCCATTTTTCAAGATTTTGAAAAAGGCAGGTCCAATGAAATGGACTCGAAGCGGGAGGCTGCGTATGAGACTTAAAGAGGTACCTGTCCTCCACTCCAACACTTGTCGCACCTAAGCCACAAGAGAAGTTGCTGCTATATATAGCAGCAACCAATCAAGTGGTTAGTGCTGCATTAGTAGCGGAGAGGGAGGTAGATGATGAGCTAGCAACCACGGCAGACACATCCAACGACAAGCAGGGGGCTTCGCCGGCAAGCTCTGGTCCCGACAAGGACGAATCTACGCAGACACATGAGCAGATGCAGAAAAGGATGGTGCATCACCCAGTTTACTTTGTCAGTTCCCTTCTGCAGGGGGCTAGATCAAGGTACTCTGGTGTGTAGAAATTGCTTTTCGGCCTTCTCATGGCCTCGAGAAAGCTGCGCCATTACTTTCAGGCACATGAGATCACAGTTGTCACTCGCTTTCCGCTGAAGAGGATACTGCAAAATCCAGAGGCAACAGGCAGGATTGTCGAGTGGGCACTGGAACTATCAAGCTTTGGCCTCAAGTTTGAAAGCACTTCAACTATCCAAAGCAGAGCATTGGCAGAGTTCATAGCGGAATGGACCCCAACGCAAGATGAAGAAATTCTAGAGACGAGCATCCCCGTCAAGGAAGCGAGCAAAGAGTGGCTAATGTACTTTGATGGTGCCTTCTCGCTGCAAGGCGCCGGTCTTTGGCGTCTTGCTTATAGCACCCACCGGAGAGCACATCAAGTACATAGTCCGGATGCACTTTCCCAAGGAGCAAGCAACAAACAATACAACAGAGTATGAAGGTTTGCTTGCGGTCTCGTGGATCGCATGATGGACCTTGGGATCGGGAAGCTCATTGTGGGGTGACTCACAACTTGTCGTCCGCCAAGTGAACAAAGACTATCAGAGTCCATTGATGGAAGCCTACGTTGATGAAGTGAGAAAGCTAGAAGAACACTTTGACGGCCTACAAATGGAACATGTTCCAAGAACTCAGAATGATATTGCTGATGGCCTGTCAAAGTGCGCTGCACTTAAGTTGCCTGTGGAACCAGGGATTTTTGTGCTCAAGCTAACTCAACAAATCGTCACACCATCAACTGGACAGAACAAGAAGAGGAAGTTGATTTCTGGTGACTATTTTCCAGCAGAGCTTCCCGAAGCCGCCACCAAAAAGGTCCCCAGGATCAACACCAAGAATGCTGAGGCGGTCTGCTCCGACAAGCCCTGTGGCTTGTTTCGTTGAAGCGACGCGCTCCCGACAAGTTTTGCTCCAGCAAGCTTGCCGGGGAACGTCAAGCCCCGGCTGAGCCGCAGGTTCTTGCCGTGGAAGCTGATGTTCCCACAGCAGCAGATGTGCCTCTAGTCCTTGTTGTCGAGCCGCAAGCTCCAGCATGGGCGCAGCAGATTGTCCATTTCCTTTAGACAGGAGAACTTCCCGAAGAGCAAGAAGAAGCAGAAAGAGTAGCCTGGCAGTCAAGTATGTACCAGTTTGTCGACAAGACACTGCATGAAGGAGACTCAACGGTGTGAAATTGAAGTGTATTCACGGGAAGATGGACAAAAGCTATTGGCGAGAGATACATGGAGGCATATGTGGCGCCACATTGGCGCCAGAGAACTTGCCAAGCAAAGCTTTCGGCAAGGTTTCTTCCGGCCGACAGCCCTCCAGATGCAACTGCACAAGTAACCAAGTGTGAAGCGTGCTGCCCATTCCAAACAGATACACCAGCCAGCTCAAGCTCTCCAGACGATCCCTTTATCCTGGCCATTTTCGGTGCAGGGGCTCGACATCTCGGCCCCTTCCCCGAAGCTGTCGGGGCTTTGAGTACTTGCACGTTGCCATCGACAAGTTCACAAAGTGGCCGGAAGTGGAAGCAGTGAGGAAGGTGACAGCACAGTCAGCAGTCATGTTCTTCAGGTCGATTGTTTGCCATTTCGGAATCCCCAACAGGATCATCACCGACAATAGCACGCAATTTACGAGTCGCACCTTCATGCAGTACGTCCAAGATCTTGGCGCCAAGGTGCTTTTGCTTCGCTTGCTCATCCGAGAAGCAACGGTCAAGCAGAGAGGGCAAATGCTGAAGTCGCGGCGGGCTCAAGACCAGAACTTTCGACGGGCTGCAAAAGTGCGGAAGAAAGCTGGATTGAGGAGCTGCCGGTGGTTCTTTGGTCGATCAGGACGACGCCAAATCGAGCCACTGGCCAGACACCTTTTGCTCTAGTCTATGGAGCAGAGGCAGTTCTCCCCACGGAACTCGTATACGGGTCACCTCGAGTACTCGCTTATGACGAGCTTGAGCAAGAGCAATTGCGTCAAGATGACACGCTGCTCCTTGAGGAGGATCGTCTTCAGGCCGCTGTACGAGCTGCTCGTTACCAGCAAGCTTTGCGCCGCTACCATAGCCGCAGTTAGTGCGGAAAGCCTCGAGGAAGGCGACCTTGTTCTTGGCGCTGCTCAGTCCGCCAAGAATTCAAACAAGTTGGCCTTGAAGTGGGAAGGCCCTTATCGGGTGAAACGAGTCACTAGGCCCGGCGCTGTCCGCCTTGAGACCGAAGATGGCATTCCGGTGAGCAACTCCTGGAACATTGAGCATCTTCGTAAGTTTTACCCATAGGGTGCGGCACCTTTTGTACAAGTCTTGCCGCTGTTGCATGTAATCCTTTGTACAAAGCCGGGCGCAGACCCCGTGCATCAGTAAAGCTCATGTGTTGCGCACAACTTGTCAAATTCATGCTTTCATCATTTTATTGCATGTTTTGGCTAACACTTTGTGCAGCACCCACACCGGGTAAGCAATATCGAGCCGCTGGGCTCCATAACTTTTTTTTCTCTTCTGTCTCTGTTCTCAAAGAAAGGAAGGGTCCCTCGCACACGTTAACCAGGGGGGAAGGAGAAGATAATACTATGGACCAAGCGTTGCTCAAGGAAGTTTCGCCTTATCGGGAAGCAAACGACAGAAAAGCTAAGTTGCCAAAGTTTGAGCAATCAGTTCTTAAATTTTAAGTTACTTCCTCGAACGATAGTACTTTGTATGGAAAACCTGTGCGCGGAGGAACCAACTCGCAGCTAGTCGCGCCCTTTCTTTGTTTCGAGTCCGCTCAACAACTTAAGTGAGCTGCAGCTAGTCGCGACAAGGTTGCTTGTCGGAGGCAGCATCACCAAAGCGGCTGTCGACGTTCCGACTCAACAAGGGCAAAGGTGCTGCACCGACAAGTTCCCTAAAAGCATAGGGCAAAACGCATTACAAAGGAAGGAATCAAGTAAAGGAAATAACATTGCAATCATCGCCTAAGATAGAGTTATATTACAAAATAACTTGTCGCAGATCTAATAAATTGTTCTAAACATGATCAGCAGCGACAAGGGAAAGATAAAATTGGCGGCCTAGTCTACGCGGTCGTCGTCAACCCGCTTGATCTTGCCCACCTTGTCCACGATGGGTGCGACAAGGGCTTTGAGCGCCTCCACATCGGCATCTAGCGGCAAGGATCTGAGGACGCCGTTGAGGTTGAGGCCTGGATTGCGGAAGGCCACCTTCATCAACACCTTACGAGGGCTCCTGCACAGATCTGGCGCGATTCGTCGGCCAGCTGCTTTGGGATCTCTTCCCGGAGTCGCTGGAGACCCGTCACCACGCCCTTGAAGAATAAGCTAAGCTTGGCGCTGGGGTGGAGATGCTCGTCGGAGGAGTATCCGGGATCCACCATCCCCAGCTCCATCGACTTGTTGTGGATGGCGGCAAAGAAGATCCACAAGACCTTCGGTCCAGTGCTCCACACTCTCCCTCGAGGCACTCTGGGTGGCAACAGCATTCGCCAGCAGCTCCTCGTTGGCCTTGATCGTCTCCAACAGGCCCACCTCCCGCTCCTTGGCGTCGTCCAGCGTCTGCGTCAGAGTGGTCAGCTTCATCTCAAGATCTGCCTTGGAATCCTTGGCGGCGTCGAGCTCCTTGCTCCTCTCGGCGAGACGGCCCTGCAGCTCGCCAAGAGTGTAGGCGTCCTTCTCGGCGCTTTCGTGCTTGAGCGCAGCAAGCTCCTCGCCGCTCTTCTGGAGACTGGCCTCCAGCTGCGTCACCTTTGTCTCCAACTCTTTCTTGGCGGCCTCGGCGGCTGCGGCAGCATCCTTCGCTTCCTTAAGAGCCCCGCCAAGTGACTCCTCGCGCGCGACAAGCTCTTCCTCGCTTTCCTGCGCGGACAGCTTCTCGGCGGCAAGCCGCTGCTCCTCCTCAGCTGCGGCCTTCTCGAGGATGAAGGCCGTGCGCTCTTCAGCAAGTCGCTCCTGCTCCTCCGCTACGTTCCAGAGAGCTTCTTGGTTGGCACCCCGGAGCTCTTCTGTGCGCTTCTCCATGTCTGCTCCCGCCCTCGCGACAAGTGCTTCCCGGGACTCCAACTTGGCTTGTCGGGCGCGGTAGAGCGACAGCAGCTTCTTTAGCAGCTGCTCCTCCTCGAACTTCGGCTGCTTGCTTGGCGCGTCCACAGCGTCGGCCAATGAGGCGAGCAGCTCTCCGTCAAGGTCTCTCCTTCGACCGGGCGCTACCGGGTGCTTTCGACTCCCATGGGAGCTTGATGAAGACGCCGTCGCCCGGCCTTCAAGTAGGCGTGGGCTGAGGCTCCTCGAACTGGCGCTGCAGCGATGGCGGAGGGATCGGCGGTCGGCGTGGCGCCTAAGCGCTCCTGCGGCCTCGGGGCCGTCGGTCGATCGCCAGACCCTCGCCCGGCTCCTGCGGCAGCCTCGGTGGCCTCTTCACGGCCGGGCTCGTCGGCACGGCTTCTTCTCCCACGACGGGCGGCTTCACAAGGTTGTCACACAGATCCTCCTCGCCCGGCGACCTCGGTCTCCATCGGCTCATGGCGAGACAAAGAAAGAACATTCAAGCAAATATTCAAAGAAAACAGAAGAAAACAAGCCCAAGGGAAATTTTTCAAGAAGAGGATTACCTGCAATGGGATCTGCAGCCATGGTCACGACCACTGGAGGGTCACTGGTGTTGTCCCTTGCCGGAGTAGTCTCCCTTGCCAGAGGACGCTCCCTTGCCGGAGAATCCTCCCTTGGCGGCGTAGTTGAAGCAGATAGAATTTCGGGGGCGGCCTCCGGGCCCTCTTGATGAGGCTGCTCTGCTCCTACACAAACCAACAGTCAGATATCAATGAAGAAGGAGCACCCATGCACGCCTAACAGTAAGGAGAAAACCGCATACTTACTCTGGGGGCTGTGCTGGGGGCTGCTTTGAGGAAGGGTTGCTGGGTCCGGCAAGGGGGTCTCAGACGCGCCTCCTGTTGCCACGAGTGGATCGTCCTCAACAACGACCACCGGGGTCTTGGCTCTCTTCGACGCTCTCTGGGCCAGCGTCCTGAAAAGGAAAGGGTTCAGAACGAAGCAAATCAGATTCAAGATGAAGCAACAAAATTGAAGAAATACAAGCACAATATTGAAGCTTACTCTTCTTCTTCCTCCTCGGAGCTGAGCACGGAGAAATCAAACTCCGGCTCGCCTCCAGTGCGACGAGGCGGAGGAGTGGGCTCCCTTGGCCGCTTGGCGGAGGTGTCGGCGGTGGCCTGGGAGGATCCCGCCCAGCTTGTCGCGGTGTGGGGTGCTCCCGCGGCAACATCGCTTGCCGCGGTAGAGCGCGTCGTGCGGCGCTGCGGCTGTGGGCCCGTCTGCCGCTCCGTCTCGTCTCCGGCCTTGCGGAGACGCCTCCTTGGCGGAGCGGCAACTCCGTTTGCGGCAAGCCGCTGGATGGTGGGGAAGAAGCGCCCTCGGCTGGTTCGCTCGACTCGGCCTCGGGTTCGGCAAGCTCTTCCTCACCGGCGAACTCCCTTTGCTCGGCGAGGCTTGCCGCCTCTGCTGCATCTGCCTCCTCCACGGTGTACTCGAAGACGCCCGGCAAAGAGCTTGCCGCCTCCTCCAACTCCAGGCAATGCGCACCATCTCTTCGCCGGTGGTGTCGCGGGTGAGCTTCTTACGCTCGTCGGGCGGATCGGCATTTCTTCCAAGCTGTCGAAGAACCGCCGACGATGTCGTCGGAAGGCTCTTGCCAGTTGGAACGATCCCATGGGAATCGCTGACAACGGCATCATGGCGCGGATGCGGTCGAGCGCAGAGTTGTTGCACAATGGGACGACCCCCCTCGGCAACCTAAACCACTCGGGGTGATCGGGGTCATTCTTGAACAGCTCTAGCAGCATCGCATCCAACTCCAAGACAGTGAAATTCCAGTTAAGGCCCGGGCGCAGCCTCATGATGTCCGCTGCATTTTGGAACTCCCAAGCAGGTCTCCTCCTCTCCTACAAGGGAGCGATGCGGCGGCGAAGGAAATCTGCGCCAACTGCGCCTACGGTGAGTCCGGCAAGCCTGAGGCGCAAGATCCGGGTCACAGCGATTTTCAACCTAGCATCTTCCGGCGCCAAGTTGCTCCAATCGCTGCACAAGACTATTGGGGTTTGGCGCAGGGCAGTGAAGGGCTGCGGGTTCTCCTCAACGATCCAACACCAATTGGCTCTCCACTCCTCCCATTTGCTACGGAACTCTCCTTCCAGATACGCTTCTTTCTTGCCGACCCTGGAGACCCAAGCAATCCCTCCGGCAAGCGGCTCCCCTCTCTCAACGCGGGGCATGAAGAAGTGGCGGAAGAGGGCTACGTTGGGGTGGATCCCGACAAAGTTTTCGCAAAGGTGTGCGAAAACTGCCATGGTCAGAACGGCGTTGGGGGTGAAATCAAGGAGGCGGAACCCGTGAGGTGTTCATAATGTCATGAAGAATTCAGAAAAGGGCGGGTAGAGCCCGCAATAGAAGAAAAGTGCAAAGAAAGGATACCCAGTTGGGGCTAGTTCCGAAGCGGTGGCGGGGAGTACCTTCGTGCGCGGATGCACACGCGTCTCCGTCGACCAGAAGAGGTAGAAGCCCTCCCTCAGCTCCTTTGCGTCGAGCTGGGAGGAGAAGATGGCCCGCTCCTTTCGCAGCGCCGCGAGCCGCTGCGCCTCGGCCGACTTCACGCCCTTCCCCTTGTCGGCTTTCGGAGCCATGGCGGAGGCGGTGGAGGAGCCCAACGGCGTTGATGGCGCTGTGGCGAAAGGGGGCGGAGCGCTGCTCTCTTCGCACTAGAGAAGAAGGGGGGAGCGGCGGTGCTTTTCGAGACGAGACAGCAATGGCAAGGTGGGTGACCTGCCCCTGTTTCCCCTGTTTATAAGGAGGGAGAGGGGGCGGACGTTCCGCTTTTCCTAATAAAGAAACCCCCACGACCTCGCCCACGATCTCTCACACGACGCCACATTCGGTGCGTACCATTCGTGAGGGACGTGGTGGGTCCGGGGTGAGTTACGGCGTGATCAAGGCCGCGTGTGACCGTGCACTGTTTTGGGCCTGGCCCGACAGCGCTCGGCACCGTGTCGCCCAGCCGGGGCTCTGCCGGTTGTACTAGAGTAGGGGTACCCTAGTATCCCGAACTCGTGCAGGCGATTGCAGCACCAGCGGAAAGGCTTGCCGGGTCACCGCCAAGATCCTCCGTGGTTCTTTTGGAGCCATTCAAGAACAAAGTATTTAACCAAGAAGACAAGGCCCCAAAGAAGAGGAGCTTGCCGGAAGGCCACTCGAGGCACGCAGAAGACAAGACCCGGCAAGAGGAGCTTGCCGGGAAGGCTCGAGAGTGACAAGCCTCCGGACGCCGACAAGGATTCAGCCGGCAAGGCACTTGCCGCAGGCAACCTCTCTTCATATCCGCTCCAGCTCATCCACCAACGTGTCGCCATGGGACCATTCCATGCGCCAGCGTGTCAAGAGGTCAGTGCAGCCAGCGGGAGCAGCGATAAGCGGCGACAAGCTTACCATCGTGGCAAACAGTGGCGCTCTGACGGTCCCTTTTGCCTTTGTTTAGGCGGCGAGGTGACGGGCATTTAATGCTTTTGTCCCTTGCCGTCGTGGTTAGGTAGAGTACATCGTACCTTTGTACAAGTAGGTGTACCAACCATCGCTTTTTCCATTTGTACCCTCATCTACGTTGCCACCTGTCGGAGACCCCTTGAGCATATAAAAGGAGGCCCATGCGCAACGTAGAAAGGGTTCGATTCCAACGTAACCAGACAACACTCACGCTAGGTCTTGTAGCTCTCATCGCTCCCTAGCAACAACACAATACAAATCAGACAAGCAGCAGTAGGAGTTTTATCTCTCCGGAGAGCTTCGAAGCTGGGTAAAACTGTCCGTGTGCTTTGCCTCGATCCGCTCTTCGTGCGATCTCCGCCCCCCTCCGAACCAAAAGGGACTCGGTCCACCGGTCCCATAGGTGTCCGTGGGTCCGATCAGCCTCCCCGACACGGGATCACATCATTAGGAGAATGATGTGATGGACAAGACCCATCCGTTAGCTTAGCATATTGATCGTTTAGCTTTATTGCTATTGCTTTCTTCATGTCAAACACACATTCTTCGACTATGAGATTATGCAACTCCCGGATACCGGAGGAATGCCTTGTGTGCTATCAAACATCACAACGTAACTGGGTGATTATAAAGATGCTCTACAGGTATCTCTGAAGGTGTTTGTTGGGTTGGCATAGATCAATATTAGGATTTGTCACTTCGAGTATCAGAGAGGGATCTTAGGGCCCTCTCGGTAATGCACATCATAATAAGCCTTTCAAGCAAAGTGACTAATGAGTTAGTTGCGGGATGATGTATTACGGAACGAGTAAAGAGACTTGCCGGTAACGAGATTGAACTAGGTATGAAGATACCGATGATCGGATCTCGGACAAGTAACATACCTATGACAAAGGGAATAACGTATGTTGTCATAACGATTCAACCGATGAAGATCTTTGTAGAATGTGTAGGAACCAATATGAGCATCCAGGTTCCGCTATTGGTTATTGACCGGAGAGGTGTCTCGGTCATGTCTACATAGTTCTCGAACCCGTAGGGTCCGCATGCTTAACGTTTGATGACGATTTAGTATTATATGAGTTATGTGATTTGGTGACCGAATGTTGTCCGGAGTCCCTGATGAGATCACGGACATGACGAGGAGTCTCGAAATGGTCGAGAGGTAAAGATTGATATATAGGACGATAGTACTCGGACACCAGAAGTGTTCTAGAGGGTACCGAGTACATATCGGGTCACCGGAAGGGGTTCCGGGCACCCCCCCCCCCCCCCCGGCAAAGATATCGGCTTAATGGGCCAAGTGAGGGAACACACCAGCCCACAAGGGGCTGGTGTGCCCCCTATAGGGCCAACCATATGGGGAGGAAAGGAAAGGAGAGGAGGAGAAGGAAAGTGTGAAGTAGGACTCCTACTTCCTTCCCCTCCCCCCTCCTTCCTTTCCCCCTTGTCCAAACATGGCAGGGGGGCGCGGCAAGGGCAGGGGCCCTAGGGCTGGCCGGCCACCTATGTGGTGTGCCAGGATGCCTCCCCTCCCCCTCCCACCTATATATATATATATATATGTGTGTGTGTGTGTGTGTGTGTGTGTGTGTGTGTGTGTCTGTGTCTGTGTGTGTGTGGGGGGGGGGGTGCCCCTAGCACAACACAACAACATCTGTTAGTCGTGTGCGCCCCCTCCCCCTCCACAGATTACACCCTCGGTCATATTCTCGCGGTGCTTTAGCGAAGCCTTGCGCGGATCACTTCACTATCACCATCACCACACCATCGTGCTGACAGAACTCATCTACTTCCTCGACACTTTGCTGGATTAAGACTTCGAGGGACGTCATCGAGCTGAACGTGTGCAGAACTCGGAGGTGCCGTATGTTCGGTACTTGATTGGTCGGAACGATAACAAGTTCGACTACATCAACCGCGTTGTCAAACGCTTCCACTTTCGATCTACGAGGGTTCGTAGACACACTCTCCCCCTCTCGTTTCTATGCATCTCCTAGATAGATCTTGCGTCAGCGTAGGAATATTTTTGAAATTGCATGCTATGTTTCCCAATAGTGGCATCCGAGCCAGGTCTATGCGTAGATTATATGCACAAGTAGAACACAAAGAGTTGTGGGCGGTGATAGTCATACTGCTTACCGCCAATGTCTCATTTTGATTCAGCGGTATTGTTGGATGAAGCGGCCTGGACCAACGTTACATGACCACGTTCATGAGACCGGTTCCATCGACAGACATGCAACTAGTTTGGCATAAAGGTGGATGGCGGGTGTCTATTTATCCAATTTTAGTTGAATCAAATTTGACTACGGCCGGTCCTTGTTGAAGGTTAAAAAAGCAAACTTGATGAAACACCGTTGTGGTTTTGATGCGTAGGTAAGAACGGTTTTTGCTAGAAGCCCATAGTGGCCACATAAAACTTGCAACAACAAAGTAGAGGACATCTAACTTGTTTTTTCAGGGCATGTTGTGATGTGATATGGTCAAGACATGATGTGATATACATTGTTGTATGATATGATCATGTTTTGTAAAACTTATCGGCAACTGGCAGGAGCCTTATGGTTGTCGCTTTATTGTATGAAATGCAAATGCCATGTAATTGCTTTACTTTACCATTATGCGGTAGCGATAGTTGTAGAAGCAATAGTTGGCGAGACGACCACGACACAACTATGGAGATCAAGGTGTCGAGCCGGTGACGATGGAGATCATGATGATGCTTTGGAGATGGAGATCAAAAGCACAAGATGATGTTGGCCATATCATATCACATATTTTTGATTGCATGTGATGTTTATCTTTTATGCATCTTATTTTGCTTAGTTCGACGGTAGCATTATAAGATGATCCCTTAACTAAAATTTCAAGGTATAAGTGTTCTCCCTGAGTATGCACCGTTGCGACAGTTCTTCGTGCTGAGACATCACATGATGACCGGGTGTGATAGGCTCTACGTTCACATACAACGGGTGCACGACAGTTTTGCACATGTAGAATACTTGGGTTAAACTTGACGAGCCTAGCATGTACAGACATGGCCTCGGAACACTGGAGACCGAAAGATCGAACTTGAATCATATATTAGATATGATCAACATAGAGATGTTCACCATTGATGACTACCCCATCTCACGTGATGATCGGACATGGGTTAGTTGATTTGGATCACGTATCACTTAGATGACTTGAGGGATGTCTATTTAAGTGGGACTTCTTAAGTAATTTGATTAATTGAACTTTAATTTATCATGAACTTAGTCCTGATAGTATTTGCAAATTATGTTGTAGATCAATAGCTCGCGTTGTAGCTCCCCTATGTTTTTGATATGTTCCTAGAGAAAATTAAGTTGAAAGATGATAGTAGCAATGATGCGGACTGGGTCCGTGATCTGAGGATTATCCTCATTGCTGCACAGAAGAATTTATGTCCTTGATGCACCGCTAGGTGATAGACCTATTGCATGAGGGGATGCAGAGATTATGAACGTTTGGCAAGCTTGGTACGATGACTAATTCATAGTTTAGTGCGCCATACTTTACGGCTTAGAATCGGGGCTGCAAAGACGTTTTGAACACCACGGAGCATATGAGATGTTCCAAGAGCTGAAATTGGTATTTTAGACTCATGCCCGTGTCGAGATGTATGAGACCTCTGACAAGTACTTTGCCTATGGAGGAGAATAGCTCAACTAGTGAGCATGTGCTCAGAATGTCTGGGTACTACAATCACTTGAATCAAGTGGGAGTTAATCTTCGAGATAAGATAGTGATTGACAGAGTTCTCTAGTCACTATCACCAAGCTACTAGAAATTTGTGATGAACTATATACGCAAGGGATGACGAAAATGATTCCCGAGCTCTTCGCGATGCTGAAATCAGCGAAGGTAGAAATAAGAAAGTGCATCAAGTGTTGATGGTTAAAAAGACCACTAGTATAAAAAAAGGCAATGGAAAGAAAGGGAACTTCAAGAAGGATGACAAACAAGTTGCCACTCCCGTGAAGAGGCCCAAAGCTGGACCTAAGCCTGAAACTAAGTGCTTCTACTGTAAAGGAAATGGTCACTGGAAGCGGAACTGCCCCAAATACTTGGCGGATAAGAAGGATGGCAAAGTGAACAAAGGTATATGTGATATACATGTTATTGATGTGTAATTTACTAGTGTTCATAGCAACCCCTGGGTATTTGATATCGGTTCAGTTACCGAGATTAGTAACTCAAAACAGGAGTTGCAGAATGAACAGAGACTAGTTAAGAGCGAAGTGACATGTGTGTTGGAAGTGATTCCAAGGTTGATACGATCACCATTGCACACTCCCTCTACCTTTAGGATTAGTGTTGAACCTAAAATAAATGTTATTTTGTGTTCGTGTTTAGCATGAATATGATTAGATCATGTTTACTGCAATACGATTATTCATTTAAGTCAGAGAATAATTGTTGTTCTGTTTACATGAATAAAACCTTCTATGGTCATACACCCAAGGTGAATGGTTTATTGAACCTCGATTGTAGTGATACACATATTCATAATATTGATGCCAAAAGATGGAAAGTTGATAATGATAGGGCAACATATTTGTGGCACTGCCGTTTAGGTCATATTGGTATAAAGCGCGTGAAGAAACTCCATGCAGATGGACTTTTGGAATCACTTGATTATGAATCATTTGATACTTGCGAACCATGTCTCATGGGCAAGATGACTAAAATCCCGTTCTTCGGGACAATGGAGCGAGCTAATGACTTATTGGAAATAATACATACCGATTATGCGGTTCGATGAGTGTTGAAGCTCGCGGCAGGTATCGTTATTTTCTGACCTTCACAGATGATTTGAGCAGATATGAGTATATCTACTTGATGAAACACAAGTCTAAAACATTTGAAAAGTTCAAAGAATTTCAGAGTGAAGTGGAGAATCATCGTAACAAGAAAATAAAGTTTCTATGATTTGACCGCGGAGGCGAATATTTGAGTTACGAGTTTGGCCTTCATTTAAAACAATGTGGAATAGTTTCACAACTCACGCCACCTGGAACACCACAGCGTAACGGTGTGTCCGAACGTCATAACTGTTCTTTATTACATATGGTGCGATCTATGATGTCTCTTACCGATTTACCACTATCGTTTTGGGGTTATGCATTAGAGACATCTGCATTCACGATAAACAAAGCACCATCTAAATCCGTTGAGACAACGCCGTATGAACTGTGGTTTGGTAAGAAACCTAAGCTGCCGTTTCTTAAAGTTTGGGGTTTCGATGCTTATGTGAAAAAACTTCAGCCTGATAAGCTCGAACCCAAATCGGAGAAGTGCGTCTTCATAGGATACCCAAAAGAAACTATTGGGTACATGAGGGAGTCCTGGATTATGGGGTGTCCAGATAGCCGGACTATGACCTTTGGCCGGACTCCTGGACTATGAAGATACAAGATTGAAGACTTCGTCCCGTGTCCGGATGGGACTTTCCTTGGCGTGGAAGGCAAGCTTGGCGATACGGATATGTAGATCTCCTACCATTGTAACCGACTCTGTGTAACCCTAACCCTATTCGGTGCCTATATAAACCGCAGGGTTTTAGTCCGTAGGACGAACAACAATCATACCATAGCTTCTAGGGTTTAGCCTCTCTGATCTCGTGTTAGATCTACTCTTGTACTACCCATATCATCAATATTAATCAAGCAGGAGTAGGGTTTTACCTCCAACGAGACGGCCCGAACCTGGGTAAAAACATTGTGTCCCTTGTCTCCTGTTACCATCCGCCTAGACGCACAGCCGGGACCCCCTACCCGAGATCCGCTTTGTTTGACACGGACATTGGTGCTTTCATTGAGAGTTCCTCCGTAGCCGTCGTCTTTAGGCCCGATGGCTCCTCCGATCATCAACAACGATGCGCTCCAGGGTGAGACTTTTCTCCCCGGACAGATCTTCGTATTCGGAGGCTTTGCACTGCGGGCCAATTCGCTTGGCCATCTGAAGCAGATTGAAGGCTATGCCCCTGGCCATCAGGTCAGGTTTGGAAGTTTGAACTACACGGCTGACATCCGCGGAGACTTGATCTTCGATGGGTTCGAGCCACAACCAAGCGCGCCGCATTGTCCCGAAGGGCATGATCTACCTCTGCCGGACAAAGGTCACGAGGCCGCATTGAGTCCGCTCCGACCTTTAGCTCGGAGCCGACCGCGCCGATCGAGGACGGATGGCTGGACACCGCCTCGGGGGCTGCGATCTCCAAGGAGATTGAGCCGTACACCTACCCCGTCCTTTGCGAAGCTCGTGACTCCAAGGCACCAGACTCCTTTCTGGACTCCGAGCCCTATGCGCCCCCGCTAATCGAATCCGATTGGGCGCCGATCATGGAATTCACCGCCACGGACATCTTTCTGCACTCACCCTTTGGCAATATCCTGAATTCAATAAAGTCTCTCTCTCCTTATCAGGAGAGCCCTGGCCGGATTATGGTCAGGAAGGTTGGGATGCGGACGACGAAGAAATTCAAAGCCCACCCACCACCCACTTCATAGCCACTGTCGATGATTTAACCTACATGCTCGACCCGACTCAAGACATCGGCGGTATGGACGGCGATGTAGGGGAGGAGCATGAACCAGCACCTATAGGGCACTGGAGAACCACCTCATCTCACGATGTATACATGGTGGACACACCTAAAGGAAGCGACGACGAGGAACAACGGGACGCTACGAAGGATCGCTCCCTCGAAAAGCAGTCAAAACGGCGACGTAAGCGCCGCTCAAAGTCCCACCTCGACAAAGACAACAGCCATACAGACCCAGCTATAGAGCAGGGTGAACCGGTGGACGACGAACATGCTATCGAGCAACCGTCCGAACAGGACAATCTGGATAAACAACCCGTCCCCGGCGAAGATAACAGTCCGGACGAACTCACGCCGGACAAGTTGCTGGAGCAGAAGAACCTCCACAAAAGGCTCGCCGCCACAAAGCATGTAGCCTGAAAAGCGAAGCAGAAGCTCAAGCAGCGGAAGATGCACTCAGAATCAGTTGTAGCTCAGTACTGAATACCGCAGACAAATACGGCGACAGTCGCCGAACAAAGAGCTACCCAAAGCGAAAACTACTGCCCGAATTTGATGAGGAGGCCGTAGAGCCCCCACAATCAAAAAATAAGGAGGCCCCCCCGGTCGGATGGACGACCCCACGGCAAACAGAGAGCGGCAAACGGCGCCACACACAACCGGCACGCGAACCGTACAAGGATTCGCATCAAAAAGATGGCTCAGTTAGATCTATCTACGGGCCAAGAAAGCAAGCTCTAGTAAGCAAGGCAACACATCAAGTATAAGAAAATAACGGTACACATAAATAAAGTGGCGTCGCACACCCCCAATGTTTAACAGATGAGGTGCTGGATCATGAATTTCAATGGGATTCAAGCCCGTAAACATAGAGGCATACGACGGAACAATGCAGACCATGGAGTCTGGATTGAGGTTTACATCCTCCATATACACATGGCTAGAGGAGATGATCTCCACGCCATAAAATACTTACCCCTCAAGCTCAAAGGGCCAGCCCGGCATTGGCTTAAAAGCCTTCTCGAAAACACCATTGGAAGTTGGGAAGAGCTCGAGGATGCCTTTCGGGCAAATTTTCAAGGGACCTATGTCCGACCTCCGCATGACAACGATTTAAGTCACATAGCTCAACAGCCAGGAGAGTCAGCCCGGAAATTTTGGAACAGATTCCTTACTAAAAAGAACCAAATAGTCGACTGCCCGGACGCCGAAGCCTTAGCAGCTTTCAAACACAACATCCGAGACGAATGGCTCGCCAGACACCTCAGCCAAGAAAAGCCAAGAACAATGGCCGCGTTAACAAGCCTCATGACCCGCTTTTGCGCGGGAGAGGATAGCTGGCTAGCAAGATGCAGCACCAGCGACCTGTACATCCAAGTCGTGGATGGAACGAAAACCGCGACGCAGCAAGGACCAGCGTCGGACTAAGGGAAACAGCCCGAAGAGCACGGCAGTCAACGCCGGATTCAAAAGCTCTCGGCAGAATCATAAAAAGCTACCCCTTAAGGATAACAGGGACGAGCTCTCTAACTTAAACAAAATCTTGGACAAGATATGCCAAATCCACAATACTCCCAGGAAGCCTGCAAACCACACCCATAGAGATTGTTGGGTCTTCAAACAGTCCGGCAAACTCAACGCTGAACACAAGGGGCTCGACACACCAAGCGAGGACGATGACGAACCCCAAAAGCAGAGCACCGGAAAACAAAAGAATTTCCCACAAGAAATCAAAACAGTGAACTTAATTCACGTGACAAAAGAGAAAAACAAAGCGGCACCCATAGAGGAACGCGCCATACGGCCTATCCCAGAGGAGTCCGGCCACTGGTTGTTCAGACCAATCACCTTTGACCGTCGGGATTACTCTAGAAGTATACGGAATGCAGGTTGGACTGCCTTGATATTAGATCCGATAATTGGCGGACTCCAATTTTCACAAGTCCTAATGGACGGCGGCAAAGGATCTAAACCTGCTATATCAGGACACAATCCACAATATGGGGATAGACCCAACCAAATTTCGCCACAACAACACTTCCTTTCAAGGGGTAATGCCAGCCCATATGCCCATTGTACGGGCTCTCATCGCTAGAAGTTGTGTTCGGCTCACCCGATAACTTCCGCCGTGAAAAGTTAACCTTCCACCTCGCCCCATTTACAAGTAGCTATCAAGCACTATTGGGACGCGAAGCTTTCGCCCGCTTTAACGCAATACCGCATTATGAATCCCTTACACTTAAAATGCCCGGTCCATGTGGCATCATCTCATTAAAGGGAAACACCGAGGGTTCCTCGACTCCGGAAAATTGTGCGGATGCCTTGACAGCCCCATAATAAACCGGCCTCACCAATACAAGCTCTTAGATAGGTCGGCCAGACCCCAGACACGGCTGGACGAGTCCGATGTAAACATACAAGGGCTCGCTAGACGCATACCCCCGTACAAGGGGCTCCGCGCATCCACAACAAGAGACAATAAAGCTCAATTTTGCTCATTCTTCGAATTGTACTTTGTTTATATAATATAACGTACATTTTTGCATGATCTTTTTCAACTAAGTTCCTCTCTTTTATAGATGAACACCGTGCTACACCCGGCCCGTGATACAAAGACAACGGAGACACAAAGCAGACGCAAGAGGGACCCATTGCAAGGATTCTTTTCAGATTAAGACCCTGCGTAAACCTTTTTTACTGTCTCTTGTTGATACACATCCCTTGGTTTCTTGCTATCACCAAGGAGGAGGCTGGCGTTTTGGCATAGGCCACGTCAGAATTTCGCGTGCACAGACACTGAGGGCTTTTTACCAAGGGCGATTGTTCGACCCGTTTTCATAAAGACCGAATACCTTATGGAGTGTTCGGCGTCTCGAGTTAGGCCTTATATGCATCAGCTCCGAATCATGTCTTTGGTTAAATGTTGGGTTTGCCCGGCTCCTGTGTTTTGTTGCCTTACGTTTCTCTCTATCGGCTAATGCGGCACCAGGAGAACTACTGCGATTGTGCCCCCGGTTCGGCCAGGGGAGCACCTCAGTAGAGAAAGCCGAAAACTGACTGTAATGATATAGCGTGAGATTGGTCAACCACTCGATGACCCGCTGGAATCTTTTGAATTCCTCCGCATTGACGAAGGGCCGTTTCCCGGCAAGGCACATACGCGCCACGAATTCGGGTGAGCGTGGTGCCCCTAGGGGCTATATAGTAGCCCCACTGTCGAACTCCTATGGCTAAGTGAAAGTGATAAAACATTATAGTCCGGTTGCCTAGTTTGCTGCGCTATCACCTCCTTTGTAGGACCAAGACGTTGGATCAAGTGTGAAAATGTGTTTTTCGCAAACACCCCGCATTATATGCGTAAATAAGCCAAAGACTGCCATCTTTTAGGTTATATACACATATACATTAACGGCCGCACAGGAGGTATTTTTAATTCTTGAAAGCACAAGTATAAAAAAGCTTGTTATATTCCATCAAAACATTGTTTCACAATAATACATGTTATTCGAACATAATATCCTTCGAGCACTGCGTCTCTATTAAACGAGCGCCCTGAAGAACTTCCGAAAAATAGTGCTCGATGTACTCGCTTCCGTCCGAATCTTGGGATGCAACATCTGTGGCCTTCATCTCCGCCAATATGTCTTGACACGGGCAAGAGCCATCCGTGCACCTCTATGCATGCCGACCGCCTCATTGCTTTGATATGCGGCACCGCACCAAGGAACCGCTGCACCAAGCCAAAATAACTCTTCAGCTCGGGCCTTTTCGCCACAAATAAGTCACGACATTCTTCATGGCAAGTCCGGACAACCTATTCAGCTCCGCCCATTCGCCAAACGATCGGTTAATGGAAGTGGACGCTCTGGACTACGGAACTGCGACCAAAAAAGCTCTTCCATCTCGTGATCCTTTTGATCTCCGAAGTGTTCGGCCGCGTCCGTGGCACTCGCCGCCAAGTCCAGATAAGCATCCGCACTACTCTACAGCCGGTCCAACTGAGCGTATTTAGGATCTGTGAACTTCCTACGCAGCAGAAAGGGCTTTCCAGCCGCAATATCTCCGGCCTGACGCAGGTCCTCCTTCATATCTCTCATCACAGAGCGAGCATCCTTGGCCTCGGTGGTGGCCTTCTTCAGGTTCTCTTGCTCCGCTCGACCTTCTTTTTCAAGAAGCTCGCAGCGGTCGGTAGCATTCTTCAACTTCACGGCCATCTCGGCCATTTCCTTCTTGCTTCGGCAGTGAGCAGCCTGTTCGGCTTTTAGCTCTTCGGCCGCCTTTAAGGCAGCCGCATCACTTTTCCTGGCCTGTTCCTTGGCTCGGGCAAGCTCCGCCCAAAGATTCTCCATGGCAGCGGCATCATCTGCATCAAGCATACATGTTGTAAGGCACGGGCATCAAGCTCCCTTACTAGGTGTCTGCGGAGAAACTGCATACCTTGTGACTCGTCCAGCCGCTTGTTGACAAGAGCGATGTCGGCATCCGCCACGTCAAGTTGCCGCTTGAGTTCGGCAAATTCATCAGTCCGGCTAGCCACCGGACGCCCCGCCACCTACATAGGAAGGGCGACATATTATATCTGGGATTATGATCCTCGGGACGCTGCCATTTTTGACAATGCACCGAGTCTCAGGGGCTACTATCTACACAGGGCGCATCTTATATATGTGGAACCATCAAAAGGTACATCATTGCAAGTACCTCAAAACCCGTCAAGAACTCCCGGCGGCCTCAGACAGCTTCGCTTTCCATGACGAAATCTTTTCAATCACCGTACCCATCAATGCACGGTGATCTTCTGAGATAGACACTCGCCCGAGCAGATCCTTCAACTCCTCCGACCGTGCACCAGGAGGTGCCGGACTTGTCCGATGGCCTTTTTCGAAGGTCGGACACGGAGGGCTCCGGGGGGCTCTACGACCGCACTCCACCCCTGCCGGATTCGGGGAAACCCTCAGCAACGACACCTCGAGATCGTCCGCCTCGCTAGGCAGTACGGAAGGGGGAGGCATTCCGCTCTCCATCATCTCCGAACGAATACCCCTCGAAGACGAGCTCTGCTGAGAAGGGATGAGATCCGAACTACAAGGTAAAATTTTGGTCATCTTCAGAAATAAAACAGGGATGTCTTTTATTTTATAAACTCCCCTCTCTACTTACGGCTCGCTGGAGGGCTGATCTCCTTGGGGAAAAATGCGGCCGGGGCATCTTCCCATGCAGGACCCTCCGGGCGAAGATTTCGTCCCACGCTTTGAGGCCTTGTCTCCGGGTCTCCAGAGGCGGTCCTCTTCTCCCCTTGGATGAAGGGATTATCGATCCCTCCTTTCTTGATAACCTCCTTCGCGGAGGCAGTAGCTTCCTTGTTCCCTCCTTAGCCTTCTTCTAAAGGCACAACCTCCAGCATCTTGGTTAACACGGGATCCGGCGTGGTCTCAGGGAGGGGGGTCGGACACCTGATCAGTTTTGCTTTTGCTATCCACTCCTGTGTAAGGGACAACTCTTTTAAGGGCAAGTTTATGATAAATATACGGATAGCGTGTCCGATGCACGGACTCCTTACTTGAGCATCTGGGCGATTGCAGCTCAGACCTGCGTCCTCGGTCAAATCCGGACACATTGCTTGTGATCCGAAGAACAGTTTGTACATCTCCATGGGCGTTGCGCCCATGAAGTGTTGAAGAGCTCGTGGTCCCTCCGGATTGAACTCCCACAAAGTGAGGGGGGCGACATTTGCAGGGCAGGATGCATTTAATCAGCATGACCTGCGTTACTACGACCAGATTGATCTCTCTCTCTAGGAGGTCTCAACACGGCCTCGCAACAAGGGCACGTCCTTGGACGGCCCCAGTCAAAGCCCTTTATTGACCCATGACGCCAGCGGTGGAGGACCCGAGCGAAAGGCGGGTGGCGCCACCCATTTGGTGCCCCTGGGAGCTGTGATATAAAACCACTCTTGTTGCCATAGACTGAGCTCCTTTTGAAAAGAGCCCTCGGTCCATGGAGCGTGAGCATTCTTACTTATAACAGCCCCTCCGCACTCTGCCTGTTGCCCCTTGATCATCTTCGGCTCCACCTTGAAGGTTTTGAGCCACAATCCGAAGTGTGGGTAATGCGGAGGAAGGCTTCGCATACGACGATGAACGACAAGATGTGGAGGATGGACTCCGGATCCAAGTCGTGAAATTCCAGCCCGTAATAAAACATGAGCCCCCTCACGAAGGGGTCCGTCGGGAAGCTTAGTCCCTGAAGGAAGTGAGACGTGAACACCATGCTTTCACCGGGCTTGGGAGTGGGAATAACCTGCCCTTGAGCAGGCAGCCTATGCGAGATTTCGCCGGTTAGATACCTGGCATCTCTTAGCTTTAGGACGTCTTCTTCTGTGATGGAGGAAGGCATCCACCGCCCCGGAGGTCGGAGCCGACATAATCGAAGGTCCGGGCGCTGAATCTGGAGCTTTGGGTGTTGGAACTCAAGCGAGGGCAGATTCGATGGAGATTGAGAAAAGGAGCGGGGCCTTGGTCTCTTTATAAAGAGGTTGAATACTGTGAGCCCTCCCGTGACCGCTCGGGACTCGCCCGATAGAGGAGGCGTGCTAACGGGCACGATTGGGTTACCCACGCCCGTATTGATGAGAATCCCGGAATAAGGGGACACGATCTCTACTTTGACAAGACGTGCCAAGGAAACCGCCTCGCTAAACGCGCTGAGGTTGGGCAGTAAAAACGATTCGAATAAAGGCTTGGCCGTGGTGTGATGTCACGCTGCGGAATACATCAGCAGATCGAACTTGTGTAAATGTTATTCTCTCTACGGTGGTATGTGGAACTTATTTTGCAGAGCCGGACACTCTCCTTGTGTTCAAAATCTTCTGTGAAGTATTCAGAGGAGGAACCCGCCTTGCAATGCCGAAGACAATATGCACGCCGGACCCGTCGTCATTGAAGCCTGGTTCAGGGGCTACTGAGGGAGTCCTGGATTAGGGGGTGTCCGGATAGCCGGACTATGACCTTTTGTCGGACTCCTGGACTATGAAGATACAAGATTGAAGACTTCGTCCCGTGTCCGGATGGGACTTTCCTTGGCGTGGAAGGCAAGCTTGGCGATACGGATATGTAGATCTCCTACCATTGTAACTGACTCTGTGTAACCCTAACCCTATTCGGTGCCTATATAAACCGCAGGGTTTTAGTCCGTAGTACGAACAACAATCATACCATAGGCTAGCTTCTAGGGTTTAGCCTCTCTGATCTCGTGTTAGATCTACTCTTGTACTACCCATATCATCAATATTAATCAAGCAGGAGTAGGGTTTTACCTCCATCGAGAGGGCCCGAACCTGGGTAAAAACATCGTGTCCCTTGTCTCATGTTACCATCCGCCTAGACGCACAGTTCGGGACCCCTACCCGAGATCCGCCGGTTTTGACACCGACAGTACACCTTCTATCACAGATCCGAAGGCAAAATCTTTGTTGCTAAGAATGGATCCTTTCTATAGAAGGAGTTTCTCTTGAAAGAAGTGAGTGGGAGGAAAGTAGAACTTGATGAGGTAATTGTACCTTCTCTCGAATTGGAAAGTAGTTCATCACAGAAAAACGTTCCCATGATGCATACACAAACTAGAGAGGAAGCTATAATGATAATGATTATGATACTTCAGATCAATTTTCTACTGAACCTCGTAGGTCAACCAGAGCATGATCCGAACCAGAGTGGTACGGTAATCCTGTTCTGGAAGTCATGTTACTTGACCATGACGAACTTACGAACTATGAAGAAGGTATGATGAGCCCAGATTCAGATAAATGGCTCGACTCCATGAAATCCGAGATAGGATCCATGTATGAGAACAAAGTATGGACTTTGGTGGACTTGCCCGATGATCGGCAAGCCATTGAGAACAAATGGATCTTCAAGAAGAAAACGGAAGCTGATGATACGTCCATTTTGTATCATGTTTTCTTACTGTTATTTATAATGTTTTTATCCATAATAATGATTTTTGGAGTAATTTTAATGCCTTTTCTCTCATAATTTGCAAGGTACACACCAAGAGGGAGAACTCCGACAGATGGAAATCTGGACCTGAAAAAGCTACGTCAGATCACCTATTCTGCACAACTCCAAATGAGCTAAAACTTCATGGCACAACCCACGGAGATTTTGTGGATTATTTAAGAAATATTGGAGCCAATAAACATCAGAGGGGGGCCACCAGGTGGGCACAACCCACTTGGTGCACCAGGCCCCCCAGGCGCGCCCTGGTGGGTTGTGGCCTCCTCGGCCCACCTTCGGTGCCCATCTTCTGGTATATAAGTCATTTTGACCTAGAAAAAATAAAGAGAAGACTTTCAGGGCGGAGCGCCGCCGTCTCGAGGCGGAACTTGGGCAGGAGCACTTTTGCCCTCCGGCGGAGCGATTCTGCCAGGAGAACTTCCCTCCTGGAGGGGGAAATAATAGACATCATCAGCACAAACAACTCTCACATCTTGGGGAGGGCACACTACATCAACATCTTCACCAGCACCATCTCATCTCAAACCCTAGTTCATCTCTTGTATTCAATCTCGTTACCGGAACTATAGATTGTTGCTAGGGGGTGACTAGTAGGGTTGATTACATCTTGTAGTTGATTACTATATGGTTTATTTGGCGGAAGATTATATGTTCAGGTCCATTATGCATATTAATACTCCTCTTATCATGAGCATGTTGATTATTTGTGAGTAGTTACTTTTGTTCTTGAGGTCACAGGAGAAATCATGTTGCAAGTAATCATGTGAACTTGATATGTGTGTTCGATATTTTGATAGTATGTATGTTGTGATTCCCTTAGTGGTGTCATGTGAACGTCGACTACATGACACTTCACCATATTTGGGCCTAAGGGAATGCATTGTGGAGTAGTAAATAGATGGTGGGTTGCGAGAGTGACAGAAACTTAAACCCCAATTTATGCGCTATTCCGTAAGGGACCGATTGGATCCTAGAGTTTAATTCTATGGTTATAATTTATTCTTAATACTTTTCTCGTAGTTGCGGATGCTTGCGGGAGGGTTGATCATAAGTAGGATGTTTTTTCAAGTAAGAACAACACCTAAGGTACTTGAGCATGAACAGGGACAAATTCTACGGAAATGTCACTTCAAGGATGCTCATAAGTATGTCTCATCTTGTGATGAATGCCAAAGAATAGGTAATATTGGTAAGCATCAAGAAATGCCTATGAATTATTCACTTGCTGTCTAACCATTTGATGTTTGGGGATTTGATTACATGGGACCTTTTCCTTCCTCTAATGTGTATACACATATTTTGGTTGCTGTTGATTATGTTACTAAATGGGTAGAAGCTATTCCAACTAGTAGTGCTGATCACAACACCTCTATTAAAATGCTTAAGGAAGTTATTTTCCCAAGGTTTGGAGTCCCTAGATATTTAATGACTAATGGTGGTTCACACTTCATTCATGGTGATTTTCGTAAAATTCTTGCTAAGTACGATGTTAACCATAGAATTGCATCACCCTATCATCCTCGGTCTAGTGGTCAAGTTGAGTTTAGTAATAGAGAAATAAAATTAATTTTGCAGAAGACTGTTAATAGGTCCAGGAAGAATTGGTCTAAGAAATTAGATGATGCACTTTGGGCTTATAGAATAGCGTATAACAATCCTATGGGTATGTCTCCTTATAAAATGGTTTATGGAAAAGCTTTTCATTTGCCTCTTGAGTTAGAACATAAAGCATACTGGGCAATTAAAGAGCTCAACTATGATTTCAATCTTGCTGGTGAAAAGAGGTTATTTGATATAAACTCATTAGATGAATGGAGAACCCAAGCTTATGAAAATGCAAAATCATTCAAAGAGAAAGTTAAAAGATGGCATGACAAAAGAATTCAAAACTGTGAGTTTAAAGTCGGAGAATATGTTCTTTTGTACAACTCTCGTTCCAGATTCTTTGCAGGAAAGCTCCTCTCGAAATGGGAAGGCCCATATGTCATTGAGGAGGTTTACCCGTCTGGAGCCATCAAATAAAATAATTTCGAAGGTACTAACCCGAAGGTTGTCAATGGGCAACGAATAAAGCATTATATCTCAGGTACGCCTATTAATGTTGAAAGTAATATTATCCAAACTATGACACCGGAAGAACACATAAAAGAGTCCTTCCAGAACACTCCAGAATCGGGATACGATAAGTAAACGGACTCTGAAAAATCCGCAAAAATATTTTTTTATCAATTTTGGAATATTTTAGAATTTTGGAAATAAAGAAACTACCAGGAAGCGTCCCTTGGCGGGCACAAGATACCAGGGCGCACCAGGCAAGCCTGGCGCGCCCAGGTGGGTTGTGCCCACCTAGGACACCTTCCGGACTCTGTTTTTGTTCTGTTTACTTGTCCCCCAAGATAAAAAATATGTATATACTTCCCGAACCTGTTAACCACCGTATCACGAAGAAATCCTCTGTACTCTTCTTCCCTTGATGTTTTCTGTCAGATCCCATCTACCATGGCTGCTTCAAGCTCCTCCAAGGACAATTTCTTCTAGAATGCCATCAACCCATATCTGCGGGAGGTGGTGCAGCACCCTCAAACCATCCAGATGCATGAGGGGGTGATGTACATCCGCGACGAGCAAGGTCCCAAGGGCACAGGAACTGTGGAGGCCAGGCTAGAAGCTATGGAGCAAGAAGTCTTCCGGTGCAAGGGGATGGTGGAACGTGGTCTCAATGCCAATCACCTCATGATCACGGAGCTTTCTCGTGATCTCAAGGTAGATGGCAAGCCCATGAAGAACATCATCTTCACCTTCAATGAGCAAATCAACTTCCTCCAAAGCCCGATCTATGATCTTCAAAACCAAGTGTTTGAATATGAGGCGAGGTTTAAAGGTATGAGTTTGGATACTAGTTGCAGGACCCGTGAGACTCACTCCTCCTATTTTTATGGTGGACCACTGGCATGGAAATTCGAG
The DNA here is from genome assembly GCA_021605145.1 of Aegilops bicornis. Classification (NCBI taxonomy): domain Eukaryota; kingdom Viridiplantae; phylum Streptophyta; class Magnoliopsida; order Poales; family Poaceae; genus Aegilops; species Aegilops bicornis. Next base: position 550,082,587 of record CM038675.1, on the reverse strand, counting down.
GACAAGATCTCCGCTTCTTCACCACCATCATCTTATTCACCACCAAAGGGGAACTGAGTATCGGGTATGGGCACTCCCCTTGGCTTCCGCCAAGCTTGGGGGAGGTGCCCCGGAATCGTATCACCCCACTATCCTTTTGCTTTTACTTATCTTAATTCGATCCTTTTGCTTTAGATGAAATAAAGTTTAGTTCAATCCTTTCTTCTTTAAGAGTTTGCTTAGTGATCTATCATTGTAATCGTGTGCAAGTTATATGATAAATTTTAGTTTGAGTTTTTGCTTTCTTTATTTTCATGTTGCAATTAAAGAAAAGAAAAAGATAAATAAAGCAAATAAAAGAAAGGAAACAAATCAATAAGATCATATACTAATCCTATATTAGGTGATAGCACCACATAAGGAGAAGTATAAGTAAGAAAATTGTATTAGAGATTGATAAACATAGCATTAGTCAATGATGCAACTCATGCAAGAATTAATAAGGGAAGGGAAGATTCACATATAAATATACCATCCTAGAAATCTTTTGTGATTGTGAGCCCTCATCAAAATATTATATGAAAAAATTGTTGACGTTGGACAAGGAAGACAACGTAATTGTTTATGTTTGTTTATATTCACATAGAAGTCATATTGTCATAGATCCTTTAACATGTGGTGCTTGCCCCCTATCTTTGCTAGCCAAAAATTCCGCACTAAGTAGAGATACTAGTTGTGCATCCAAAAACCCTTAAACCCACATCTTTTTCAAGTGTCCACCATACCTACCTAGGGATTGAGCAAGATCCCTCAAGTAAGTTGTCATGTGGTGAAAAAAGGCAATAAAAATTGCTTCTAAATGTGTGAGATTGTTTAGTGTAAGAGAAAATTGAGCGTTCCGCGAGCTTGGATTACAAAGAATAAAAGCGACAGACTGCATAAAAAAGGTTGTCATCTTAAGGGGAAATGTAACGTGATGTTCTTTTGCACTAAGGGATTGAGCATACAAACAAATAAGCGCATGGCAACCTCTGCTTCCCTCTGTGAAGGGCCTATCCTTTACTTTTATGTATTTACTTTCATGCAAAGAGTAAAAGTTTTCCTTCTATTCCTTTTTATTTTTTTCCTTTAGCAAGCATCATGTGGTGAGGAAAGATCTAGGCACATATGTCCAGTTGAATATAGATAGCATGAGTTATTATTGTTGACATCACCCTTGAGGTGAGTATGTTGGGAGGAGAAACTATAAGCCCCTATCTTTCTATGTGTCTGGTTGAAACGTTTTGCTCATGTGTACAAGGTGAGTGTTAGCAATCATAGTAGACTATATGATGGTTGAGTATGTGGACTTGCCTAAAGGCTCTAACAAGTGGCCCTTCCTGAAAAGATGATGAATTGTAGTTGCAAAGTTGACTGAAAACATAGTTTGTTGGTTTCTAATAGAGTTTCTGCTTTATACTTTGATTGCGTGATGAACTGTTACTTATTCATGGGAAGTGTATGATAAAAGTTCTATGATAAAAATGTTACGTTTAAATTTGTTGCTGTTATAATAATCAACATGATGCTTCTATGTTCGTATTTTATTTTTATCGACACCTCTCTCTCAAAGCATGTGGACATGTTTTTCGATTTCGGTTTTCGCTTGAGGACAAGCAAGGTCTAAGCTTGGGGGAGTTGATACGTCCATTTTGCATCATGTTTTGTTACTGTTATTTATAATCTTTTTATCCATAATAATGCTTTTTGGAGTAATTCTAATGCCTTTTCTCTCATAATTTGCAAGGTACGCACCAAGAGGGAGAATTTTGGCAGCTGCAAATCTGGACCTGAAAAAGCTATGACAGGTCACCTATTCTGCACAACTCCCAATAAGAAGAAACTTCACAGATACTTTTTTTATGGATTATTTAAGAAATATTGGAGCCAATAAACACCAAAGGGGGGCCACCAGGTGGGCACAGGCCCCCCAGGCGCGCCCTGGTGGGTTGTGGCCTCCTCGGCCCACCTTCGGTGCCCATCTTCTGGTATATAAGTCATTTTGACCTAGAAAAAATAAAGAGAAGACTTTTGGGGTGGAGCGCCGCTGTCTTGATGTGGAACTTGGGCAGGAGCACTTTTGCCCTCCGGCGGAGCGATTGTGCCGGGGGAACTTCCCTCCCGGAGGGGGAAATCATCGTCATCATCATCACCAACAACTCTCCCATATTGGGGAGGGCAATCTCCATCAACATCTTCACCAGAATCATCTCATCTCAAACCCTAGTTCATCTCTTGTATTCAATCTCGTTACCGGAACTATAAATTGTTGCTAGGGGCTGACTAGCAGTGTTGATTACATCTTGTAGTTGATTACTATATGGTTTATTTGGTGGAAGATTATAGGTTCATATCCATTATGCATATTAATACTCCTCTGATCATGAGCATGTTGATTATTTGTGAGTAGTTACTTTTGTTCTTGAGGTCACGGGAGAAATCATGTTGCAAGTAATCATGTGAACTTGATATGTGTTCGATATTTTGATAGTATGTATGTTGTGATTCCCTTAGTGGTGTCATGTGAACGTCGACTACATGACACTTCACCATATTTGGGACTAAGGGAATGCATTGTGGAGTAGTTAATAGATGGGGGGTTGCAAGAGTGACAGAAACTTAAACCCTAGTTTATGCGCTATTCCATAAGGGATCGATTGGATCCTAGAGTTTAATGCTACGGTTAGAATTTATTCTTAATACTTTTCTCATAGTTGCGTTTTCTTGCGGGAGGGTTAATCATAAGTAGGAGGTTTGTTCAAGTAAGGACAACACCTAAACACAAATCAAACCAACATGATGAAAGTGAATAGATGAAATTCCCGTGTACCCTCAAGAATGCTTTGGTTATTATAAGAGACCGTTTTGTCCTGTCCTTTGCCTCAAAAGGTTTGGGCTACCTTGCTGCATCGTTGTTACAATTATCGTTACTTGCTCATTACAAATTATCTTGCTATCAAACTACTCGCTACTTACAGTTTCAGCACTTGCATAGATTACCTTACTGAAAACTACTTATCATTTCCTTCTACTCCTTGTTGGGTTCGACACTCTTAATTATCGAAAAGAGCTACAATTGATCCCCTATACTTGTGGGTCATCATTGGAATATATGCTTTGATGATTTGATCAAAGCATATAGTTTTATACAGACTTGCAGTGAAGCCTGTATTTAAAAGAAAGTGAGTGGGAGCACTACAGCCTTTCTGATAAGTATATGTGAATGACATATTGTTGATCGGAATTGATGTAGAATTTTTTGGAAAGCATGAAGGAGTGTTTGAAAGGAATTTTTTCAAAGAAAGACCTCGGTGAAGCTGCTTACATATTGGGCATCAAGATCTATAGAAATAGATCAAGACACTTGATAAGACTTTCGATGAGTACATACCTTGATAAGATTTTGAAGGAGTTCAAAATGGATCAGTCAAAGAAGGAGTTCTTGCCTGAGTTGTAAGGTATGAAGTTGAGTAAGACTCAAAACCCGACCACGGCAGAAGATAGAGAGAGAATAAAAGTCATTCCATAGGTTCTATAAAGTATGCCATGCTGTATAACAGACCTATTGTGTAGCTTGCCATGAGTTTGGCAAGGGGGTACAATAGTGATCCAGGAGTAGATCACTGGACAGCGGTCAAAATTATCCTTAGGTACCTAAAGAGAACTAAGGAAATGTTTCTCGGTTATGGAAGTAACGAAGAGTTCGTTGTAAAGGGTTACGTCGATGCAAGCTTTGACACTGATCCGGATGAATCCGAGTCTCAATCTGGATACATATTGAAAGTGGGAGCAATTAGCTAGAGTAGCTCCGTGCAGAGCATTATAGACATAAAATTTTGCAAAATACATACGGATCTGAATGTGGCAGACTCGTTCACTAAACCTCTCTCACAAGCAAAACATGATCACACCTTAGTACTCTTTGGGTGTTAATCACATAGCGATGTGAACTAGATTATTTACTCTAGTAAACTCTTTGGGTATTGGTCACATGGCGATGTGAACTATGGGTGTTAATCACATAAAGATGTGAACTATTGGTGTTAAATCACATGGCGATGTGAACTGGATTATTGACTCTAGTGCAAGTGGGAGACTGAAGGAAATATGCCCTAGAGGCAATAATAAACTTGTTATTTTATATTTCCTTATATCATGATAAATGTTTATTATTCATGCTAGAATTGTATTAACCGGAAACTTGATACATGTGTGGATACATAGACAAAACATAGTGTCCCTAGTAAGCCTCTACTAGACTAGCTCGTTAATCAAAGATGGTTAAGTTTCCAAACCATAGACATGTGTTGTCATTTGATGAACGGGATCACATCATTAGGAGAACTAGATCATTGATGGCGCGCGTTGCTGCGCCCATCCATTTTTACACTTTAATGTTAGGGGTTGATGTAATTATATTGAGCCATAAACAAATACTTATCATGTTGAATTAAGTTAACAAGGCTACATCCATGTCATAGCCTTACGATGCCAAATTTCAAAATCGTAAGGCTATTTATAGAGAACTTCCCCTTGAATTGAAGATAGAATAGACCAATGAATTCAGGAAAGAAAATCACTTATCAATATGATTATTTAATCCATTAACAAACTTGACAGCATTACTTGTGATACAATTTGCTATAGGTTAGAAATCAAATGCCTAACTCAAACAGAAATTTCTCATGCCCTAGATCATACATTGGTAGCTTTATGTCACACATGAGCATATTTTCCACAACTACGTGATACGCAGGGCAGGAAGCAGATTTATTAGTGGGAATTCCCTGTGTTGAGACTCTATGTATATGCATGCATGTATATGTGTCTGTAATTATATATTTCCATATGTTAATGGTGGAGTGACATTAGGTACTTGGGCAAAGAATTGCAGTTCAACAGTTATGGTGAGCGTTGAGTAAACACAAGATACATGTGTGTAGATATACTTCTGGCAACATATGTATGTTGTACGTATATAAATTATATTTGAAAACCAAAACTATTACCTCTAGCAACTCCATGTTTGAACATAGATATGATAATAGCCCTGTCAATGTGGTTTCTGAGCATCTCAACAAACATGGGAGTAAGTATGTCTCTTCTTGTATTGAAAGCAAGATCATTTGAATAAGTGGAAATTTAACGTACCATTGTGGCCATTATATATACTCACGCATTCGAAGAAGATATGGATTTATAATGAAATCTAAATCATCATGCCCATTCTTGTTTACAATGTTAAAATATCTAAACTGGTATGCTTAAAAGCTAAAGAGAACAAACGGGAGACATGACCTACCAAGATAAAAAAATTATTTTGCAAATTACTGTTGCAGAAATGAAAAGGTAACACATCTGTTCTAGATGTCCTTGAATAAACCGACAAATGAGATGAGTTACTGACATGTATACAAATTTTACAATTTTCTACAAGCAATATTAGAAATATTCAAGAGGCAGTCAGAAAAAATAAAGGTATCTTCTCCGTGTAACTAATTCATGATGTGCAACGTGTGCCATATCATGATGATCAGATGATAAGTAGAAAAAATAACCTGAATGTCAAGACTTGCACAAGAGTGGGTCATTCAGAATCTTGTGCGGAGGAGCAAGTCGCTGATAAGTTAGCATGAAGAAAGTGAGGTTATAACATAGAGATAAAGGAAATCAGTCGACGAAAAGTAGAGAACTATCTTTTATTTTTGATAACACAAAAAGTAGAGAAGTAAATTCAAAGCCTTCACCTTATTTTGTTGAATTTATAGGAAAAGCTGAACCAGTTGACCTATTGATAGTAATAGTGCAATTCTATAATGATCGAGAAGAATACCAAAAACATATCCTCTCTTTTTTGTGAACATAATATCCTCTTATATATTATAATCTCTTCAATTAAAAAGATCCATCTTCATTACTCATTATATATTGATAGATCCACTCTAGTAGTTGGACATAATAATTTTCCTATAAAGAACACACGTCTGTGATTTTGTGCTCAAAATTCCAATCAACTGGGTGACATCCTGATTGTTGTGGAATGCTAATCCTAGGCACTCGGAAAGGACAAATCAAAACCAGCAGAGAACACTAATTATATGCAAGATAAAGGGAAGGGAATGATCTGTACCAGCGGACTCCATCGAATGTTGGCATGTACCCCTGTTTCCCTTGTCGAATTGTTCTTGTAGAGGCAAACCTAGGTCGCTGTCAATGATCATTCGTTGAGGCTCGAGCCCCACGCAGCCACAAACTGAAGACCATCCCTGCTACACCGGTCTGAAAGCCAAGTAGTTGACGATCATGCCGCTAGATCTAGGAGAATTCAGATGCTAAACTAAACAATATCAACTTTACTACAGGATCCCGCCTCAAGGAAACAAGAAGGAACATATTATTTTTATTATCTGAGGATGCTGATTGCTGAAGGAGCTGTACGTACCCTTGAGGGATAGAACCAGTAGAGGATTGATTCGCTGAATTAATCGGCGTTGGCGTGGGAGTCGCTGCTACCCCACCGCTCCTACACCGCCGCCTGCAGCGCTGTCCACCGCCGGAACACCAACCCGATGGCCTATCCAAGCGCCGCCTCAGCATCAGTGGAGATCGGGGCAATGGCAGTATCGGATGTGGCAATGGTGTCCCGCCTTACTGGTCTGAGAGTTGAGCCCATCTCTGCTGCAACTTGAGAAGGAAGACAGAGGGCGGCTGGTCAACCTCGTGGAGGCGCGATGATTCGTCAGCGGCCGCGAGGGAGAATGAAGGGAGGGATTGCTGCCCCTTCGATGTCCTTGACCTGACCTGAACTGAAGAGACAACATCGTACGCCATCTAATTGGTGAACTGTTCTTTCACCAACCGCTAAACGGGCTGCCTGGCCCAATCAACCAGAGGCCACCGATTTTTCCACTAGAATAGCCTCCCTAGGACACCCGGCCCATTGGTTAATTACTGGATTAGATAGTCATCTGACGGCCAGCAACGACCCAGAACAAACATCCGACGGCCAGAAATCTTGATGGTCTGGGAGGGCAGGGAATGTGCTCAGTTTTAATGTATCTAAATGATGTGATGAACAAGACCCATCCGTTAGCTTAGCATATTGATCATCCGGTTTTATTGTTATTTCTTTCTTCATGTCAAATACATATTCCTTCGACTATGAGATTATGCAACTCCCGGATACCGGAGGAATGCCTTGTGTGCTATCAAACGTCACAACATAACTGGGTGATTATAAACATACTCTACAGGTATCTCCGAAGGTGTTTGTTGGGTTGGCATAGATCGAGATTAGGATTTGTCACTCCAAGTATCGGAGAGGTATCTCTAGGCCCTCTCGGTAATGCACATCATAAGAAGCCTTGCAAGCAAAGTGACTAGTGAGTTAGTTGCGGGATGGTGTATTACGGAACGAATAAAGAGACTTGCCGATAACGAGATTGAACTAGGTATGAAGATACCGACGATCGAATTTCGGGCAAGTAACATACTGATGACAAAGGGAATAACGTATGTTGTCATAAAGGTTCGACCGATAAAGATCTTCGTAGAATATGTAGGAGCCAATATGAGCATCCAGGTTCCGCTATCGGTTATTGACCGGAGAGGTGTCTCGGTCATGTCTACATAGTTCTCGAACCCGTAGGGTCCGCACGCTTAACATTCAATGACAATTTAGTATTATAAGAGTTATGTGATTTGGTGACCGAATTTTGTTCGGAGTCCTGGATGATATCACGGACATGACGAGGAGTCTAGAAATGGTCGAGAGGTAAGGATTGATATATAGGACGATAGTATTCGGACAACGGAAGTGTTCTGGAGGGTATCGGGTACATATCGGGTCACTGGAAGGGGTTCCGGGCACCCCCCCTCCCTCGACAAAGATATGGGCTTAATGGGCCAAGTGAGGGAACACACAAGCCCACAAGGGGCTGGTGCTCCCCCTATAGGGTCGGCAATATGGGGAGGAAGGGAAAGGAGAGGAGGAGAAGGAAAGTGTGAAGTAGGACTCCTACTTCCTCCCCCTCCACCCTCCTTCCTTTCCCCCTTGTCCAAACATGGCAGGGGGCACGACAAGGGCAGGAGCCCTAGGGCCGGCCGGCCACCTATGTGGTGCGCTAGGCTGCGTCCCCTCCCCCTCCCACCTATATATATATTTGGGGGGTGGCGCCCCTAGCACAACACAACAACATCTGTTAGCCATGTGCGGCGCCCCCCCCCCCCCCTCCACAGATTACACTCTCGTTCAAATTCTCGTGGTGCTTAAGCGAAGCCCTGCACGGATCACTTCACTATCACCATCACCACACCGTCATGCTGACGGAACTCATCTACATCCTCGACACTTTGCTGGATCAAGAGTTTGACGGACGTCATCGAACTGAATGTGTGTAGAACTCGGAGGTGCCGTATGCTGCCTCTTGAGCTTGTGTTGGTTTTTCCCTTGAAGAGGAAAGGGTGATGCAGCAAAGTAGAGTAAGTATTTCCCTCACTTTTGAGAACCAAGGTATCAATCCAGTAGGAGACAACGCTCAAGTCACCGAATACCTGCACAAAGAAACACCAACCTTGCACCCAACGCGATAAGGGGTTGTCAATCCCATCACGGTTATTTGCAACATGAGATCTGATAGAGATGGATAAACGGCAAAGTAATATTTTTGGTATTTTTGGTTTATGGAATGGAGAGTAAAAGATTGCAAAGACAGTAAATAGGAAACTAAAAGTGTAGATCGGAAACTTATATGATGGAAAATAGACCGAGGCCATAGGTTTCACTAGAGGCTTCTCTCAAGATAGAAATTATTACGGTGCATGAACAAATTACTGTCGAGCAATTGATAGAAAAGCGCAAACTTATCACGATATCCAAGGCAATGATCATGAATATAGGAATCACTATCGGATCACGGGTTCCGGCAAAACCCTCAAGGTTCGAACACTGGGGTGCGCGCGGAGATTTCCTCCCTACCGATCTACGCCCTAGCTCGCTAAGATCTCGCAGACGAACTCGACGAACTCATAATACAAAGACACAAGATTTATACTGGTTCGGGGCACCGTTGTGGTGTAATACCCTACTCCAGTGTGGTGGTGGTGGATTGCCTCTTGGGCTGATGATGAACAGTACAAGGGGAAGAACAGCCTCCTGAGGTGTTCTTGTGCTTGGCGAACTTGTGTGCGTGAGATGCCTCGCAATGGGTTATCCCGTGCCTCTACTGTGTTGGCTAGTTCTACTTATATAGACCCTGGTCCTCTTCCCAAATATTGAGCAGGAAGGGAGCCAACAACGGCCAATTTGAAAGGGGACAACTGGTACAGCTTATCCTGACAAAAGCGGTCTTCGCCTGCGAAAGGCTCTGGTGATGACGCCGTCTTGGGCTCCATGGTGACCTCCGTCCTGTTGGTCTTGGTATCGTTGCATTGATATGGAAACCTTTGCTTGGTGCTCGGTACTCCGTGCCTGCACTTGCCTCCTTAGCACCAAAGAGGAAACAAGGATGCTGCGCGCGCTGGCGCCCGCCTGATCTCGATCGTCATGGCTCACGTCACGAGAGCCTCGCGAGGTTTTCCTTGCCTTGATTTCTCCGCTCCTCGCGAGGCAGCCTAGTGAGGCCGCTCCCGAGGAGGTCTTGTGTTGTCCACCTCGCGAGGCTTGGCCCCTCGCGAGGGTCTTGAATGCCTCGTTGATGAAGATGGGCCGTACAGGCCTGCTAGCACAGCCACGCCATGGGCCGCAGGCAGGCAAATCTGGGGACCCCCGTTCCCAGAACGCCGACAGTAGCCCCAGGGCCCAAGGCGCGCTCAGGCTTGGCTTCGGGACGAAGCCAAAGGTCAAGCGCGGAGCGCCGCGGGCCCCAAAAGCCGGCGGCCTTGGTTGACGCGTGGCGGTTGATTGGACGTGGGCGTCTCCGCTTCCCCATGCTGCCTTGGAATCCGCTTGGCTATGCGGCCCCCGCAACCTACACAACTATTCTCCCATCGCCCATGCCTTGCTCCCCCAGCTCCTCTGCTTCCTCGAGACTCTGCTCCTCCTCTCCAGTCTGATCTGCACTCCGCCTGCTTCATCGCCATGGCGCCGAAACAAGCAGACAAGGGGAAGAAGCCTCTGTCTTCGCCTAGTGCGCCTCCAACCGCCGAGCCCGCAGCCGGCCGATCCTTGGTGCTCAACGACGAGGCCATGGACAAGGTGTGTCCCATGCTCGCCACCAGTTTCAATGAGTGGGGGAAGATGGTGGCTTGGCCTACGTCTCACGCCCGCATTGCTCGGGCGGCCACCGAGGTCCCATTTCTCCGCCTTCTTCAACGCAGTGCTTGAACATTACCAGATCCATATGTTGCATCTCGACCCTCAATCCGTGACTCTCCTTGCCGTCTTTGCTTTTTGTGTGAAGCAATGGTGGGCATCGCTCCTTCTGTGGCCCTCTTCTGCCATTTCTTCTCATTGCATCTGATTGGCCCTTGGCAAAGTTTGGGGTGTGTGAGCTTCCAGGTTGTGGCTGCGACAGCTGGCTCAGGGATCGACTTCGAGCTTCCTCCATCTACGAGCGAGTTTCGGACACGGTGGGTGTTTGTCGACGCCGGTGTGCTCAACCCTCTACTCCACGCCCCGTCAGCGCCTGCCGTTCCCAACCCCGGCTGGGGCCATGAGAGGCTCGCGAGCTCCCGTCTTGTCCCTACCTGGCTCAGGCTGAGGAGGCTGAAGGACCGCGGCATGACCGCGCCGTTGGTGGTGAAGGAGTTCATCAAACGCCGAGTCGCTCCGCTTCAGCGCCATTCCCGCCCAATGTGGACCTTGCTCAGCAGTCAGGACCATATGAGGTTTCAGGAGTCCGGGCACCCCCTCGGAATGCGGCAAACGGTGCTTGAGGTCCTGACAGGTGTCCCTTCGCTGGACGACTTGCCTGGGAAGAACTGTCTGCTGTACTGCTGCAAGAACAAGGATGAGTTTGTAGGGAGCATGCCTCCCTTTGACGAGTGGGGGCTGCGTCCGGACGGCCTGGTAGGGTCCCACGAGAACCCTGCCAGCGTGGTTCCCTTTCTCGTCGCCGGCGCCGAGCTCATCCCGAATGTGGATGCAGGGGGACGAGCGCCGCCAGCGGCTGGCGGCACGAGTGCTGATGTGCAGACGCCGCTTGGGCCTCCTGGGGCGTCGTCCTCAGGAACCCGTGATCCTGAGACGTTGGTCGCTGAGACGATGCAGCACGCGGCTCCCGAGGCCGTAACTCCGGATGCCTCAGGAGGTCACGGTGAGACGGCGCCCGACTGTTCTCCGCAGCCCAGCACCCCTGAAGTCATTATCTCGAGCACTTCTCCGGCTGCGCCCCGCACTAGGCGCCACGTACAGCGCTTTGGTCAGCTTTGTGTGGACTTCAAGGAACTCCGCAAGAGGAAGGGATCTCCAGGAGTGTTGGGGATATACCCCGCGGTGTAAACCGTCCGGAAGTATAACCCGGCCGGACTTGGCGGTTTATTTAAGACCCCGCTGACACGTGGCGATTCACTTCCGACTCGCCCTGACCTAGCGGTTTACAAGCAACCCGTCTAGTCATTATGACTCACTGGTGACCCGGCGGGCGGGTCAGACGGATGACAAGGCCCAAGGTCCAGAAGGCCAGTTCATGTTAATGGTGGGCCAGTTTATGAGGAAAGCACAAGGAATATTCTCCTACAAAGGAAGCAAGACTAGGACTCCACTTGTAATAGAGTAATCCTAATCCAACTAGGACTAGTTATGTAAACCGCCCCTTCAACTTATATAAGGAGGGGCAGGGCTCCCAAAAGAGGGACAGACACAAGCAAGAAGAAACAATCTCTAGGGCTAGACACAAAGAGCCGGCTTACCGGCGACTCGCTGATGATCATAATGAGACCTAGCCACAAACATCATGTAGGGTTATTACTGGATGATGTTTCCCGGGGCCCGAAGCTGTCTAAATCCTTGTCTTGTGCGTTGCGTCTCTCGATTCCGCTCAACCCCTCTCAAGCTACCACGTAGATGCTTTGGCCTCACAACTAAATCCTGACACTAGGGCATCTGCTGTGACAATTCCACGACAGTTGGCGCCCACCATGGGGCTGGCGCACGGTGGTGTTGAGTTCTTGGAGGGATTTTTTCCAGGGTTCGAGGAGTTCACAATTTTTCGGATGGCGCAAGATCCGGTATGGAAGGATTTTGCATCAAACCTAAGCCTCGTCAGTAACGATCAACAAAACATTATCCACTTCGAGTCAGACAGGCGGATTGGATCAACTGTTGCAAGATCGATCTAGTCTACAGCGAAGACAAATCGGATACGCGCGTGCAATTGTCCACGGAGGTTCTGCTAATCCCCAATCAAATCGGTGTATGGATCAAGGAAATAATCGTTCGGCCAGTACTCCGTTCCGTGAGGAAGTGCCCAAACCAGCTATTTTTTAGTCTCCCTTTGCTACATGAAGAGGCAAATCTCTCAAAGGCACAAATTCCCAGGCCCATCATGACCTCCAAATTGATATCACGTGAAAGCCATGTACACTACAAGTAAAAAGTCTTTGTGCTCAGTTGCTATGCAACATCGGGAGCGGACGCAGTTTTTTCCAAAGATGGCCACGATGCAGGAAAGAATATGGAGCAGTTTAAAAAAAAGACCCGGAAACAGAGCCGGCCATGACCTGGACTCGTTCATTGACCGTGCCCGCGCCCTCGCTTCGAGGAGCCCGCTTCCGCCACCATTCCGACCCCAAGCCGGCGACCGTCGAGCCGCCATCTCCAGGACTCCTACACCGCCGTCGTTGTGGGTTCGCCGTGGACGGACGATCTGAGTGCCGCCTCCACCTCATCTTCAATAGGCTAGCCTGCTGCCTCGCCGGCCTGGCTCTTGAGCCCGCATCCAAGCTACCGCCGCGCTTTGAGCCGGCAGAACAACCCGCCCTGCTGCTGGGCCTCGCATTGCTCTGCAACAAGCCGCAGTGGCCAAGCCGCTGTTTATCTTCCGTGGCTGGCTCTCCCTCTTCTGCTGGTCCGCCCAAGGTGTCGTGCTCCTTTCTACGGCCGTATCCGCATCGCTTCTACGGTCGTGGCCGGTTCTTCGATGTACTCCGCTGCGGGAGAACCACCCCGCCTTGGAGCTGCTCCGTTGACCCGCTGCACATTCATCACCGCCGGATTGTGCCTTCAACTCATCCGTCATTGCCGAGCTGCTCCCGTGTTGCAGCCTCGCCCTGCTCTCCGCCCGCAGGGGCCTTGCCTGTGCTCTGCCGCGGCCGGCTCCGCGCTATCGCTTCACCTTCTGCCCCGACCGTGCCCGATCGCTGCTACTCCGGGCTAGGCTCCGCTCCGCGCGCCGTACATTGCCTCGCGCCTCCAAGCGCCCATGGCCAGCCGCCTCTATCTCTGCGGGCCGCCTCCACTGTGATCCGCTGACCTCAACTCTGCTGAGCTGACTCGCTGCCGCTGCTCTTACCGCCTCCGCGGAGGCTCTGCCCACACGTGCCCCCAGGGTGACAGGTTTGAGTTGCCCGAGCCAGACCAGTTTTCATCGCCGCCTTGCCTCTACTCCTATTCTGCTCGGGCTTCTAGCTATAGTGCTGCCCTATGCACACATGGACGCCTAGGCCCAGGCACCCATCGCACCCACTCGCTACTGCTGCTCCCCGCGCGCCGGCTCACTAAAGCTGCGAGCTGATGCCGTCCCCGCGGGCCTTCACCGGTTTGAGAGTCACCGGCAGGCTGCCCTGGCCTCAAGTTGCCTCTCCTGTCAGGCTTCAGTGTATTTTCTTCAGGTTCAGCAACATCTGCATGTACAGCGGTCAACTGCATATGAAACCAAGGAATTACTTCATGTACTGTTGATTTTCTCAAGCCGCAGCCATCTTACGAAGTTAATATAGATTTAATGACATGGCAATGTGTACATTCTGCACACCGACCATAAGATTCAGAGCTGCTGCTAGCTGAGAGCAAGCATTTGCCATTACGCAGCCGTGGCGATTGAAGAAACTGATTTTGAAGATATTATTCAGTAGGAAAGGATTGGATCAGCTACTGATTTGGAACGGACGGTCTGAGTGGTGTTGCTATTTTTGCTGTCAAATTTGTGAGATCTGCTGAGGAGTTCACACGTGAGCCGACGGTCTTAAGGGTGAGTTAATCTTCGTAACAAGAAAATCCCAGCCAAAGCAAAGTACTAGCAAGACTAATGCCAATTGATGAACGGGGCAAATATGCATGTAATATTGCACATCAAGACATTTTTGCCCGGAGCAGAGGTAAGAAAAAGTTCTGTGGATTCGCCGAACAAAACAATCAGGTCAATTGACTCATGGCGAAGATCCGGTCCTCGTGCGCTGGCGTCGGAGGCGACGTATACATCTGCACCGCCTGTGCCGGGTGTTTAAAGACCCGGAGAATAACCCGGAGGGTTTCTGCTTGAATCGCCGGGACCATATTGAGTCGCCGACCTGCCTAAACCGCATCTGTCGCGATGAACGGATCATCCGTTGTCCGACTAAAAAACACCGGGTGATATCCGTCCGGTTTGTTTTCATAGTACATATTAATTTTTGTGTGGACAATTACTTTGGCATGTGATATTTTTTTACGCAGGACAATTGTTCATTACAAATGAGGCGTTATATTACTGGCATGGAGCACGCACTAGCAACATTCTACACTGGCATTTTCATCCGTGTCATACCACCCGGTGAATGAACGTGCGCAAGTCGCCGACCCTGTGGCCCTGTTTAATCAGCTTGCCGGGACCACGCCCGCGATTAACTCGCCCGTCCGTGCTGGTTTACGACACCAGTGCCAATTTTCCCCGTCCTCACCGGCTTGCAATGACGTGGCCAACTCATCTGTCCGTGCTGTCTCTGATGCCGCGGTCGTCTTTGCTGTCCGTCTCTCGCGGCCTGGTCTACATCAACATACCGGGCCGCACCTGTCTGCATGAGCTGTTTGAGCAAGTCACTGCTTGGGTAGCCCGGTTTTCTTTCAAACAAAATGGAGGCAAATTATCATATACTATCAACTGCCGTCTGCACTGGGTGGCCCAATGGGCAGGCGCACAAGTTGCCGCCACTACAGTTTGGTTAACTTCAAATAGCCAGTTGGAAGGAACCATTGGCCGAGTTGCAGACACGGCTCATACGGATCATTTATAACCCGCCGCAGTCACCTCAACCTTCTATGGATTCACATCGTGCTATCAACACCAATGATATACAACTTATGCCGGTTTATATCACGGTCAAATATGGAGATTCTCAAGCCAACTCCTCGAGTCACCTTGAGACTCGGGGGCTATAATGATATGACTCAACAAAGGTTGCCGGTTTTTCAGTGGAGAACCCCAGGACGCTGGAGGGAAAGATAACCCGGTCCCGGAGGCTACTACCATATGGATGAAAATTTAAAGGCCGTCATAAAATTACCGGTTCAAAATGAAGAATGCCGGTTTAAAATCCGGTTCAAGGGAAATCTGTTCTCCCACAAAGCTCTGAAGCTCTTAGATCCGGTTTAAGAATTAACTTCTCGCAAGTTCAAGTTTAAAGGCCATCAAGAAATTTCTAGCTGAAAATGAAGATTCTGGTTTAAAATTCGGTTCAAGAGAAAGATGTCTCCCACAAAGCTTTGAAGCTCTCAAACTCCGGTTTAACATCCGGTTCAAAAAGAATTCATCTCTCGCAAGTTCGAGTTAAGGTTGCCAAAGAGAACTTGCTGCCATGATGTGCGGTTCAAACATGGGTATCCTTCCATATGGGCTCAGCTTATTATGGTTACTTGGGGGCTTCCTATTCAAACATAGGTGTATTCACCAAAGAGAACATAGCGTTACTACCCTTTTGACTAGGTTATCTTGTTCAAACATAGGTGTATTCACCAAAGAGGACATAACCCTTCCGGGTCATCCTGCCTGTATGCCAGCTGCTTCTTCATCAGGTAATCCTGATTGGCCCAGCTAACTCTTAACAGTCAATCTTTAAAACAAGACCCCGAACTTGTTAAGGTTAAAACGCCGGTTTGCCATGTGAGGGCATGGCTTACAAATAGCGAGGATGAACCCAGGCTACTAAGCCTCCTTCATTGAACTTGGTTAAACCTGCATGTTTGCATGATGCTACTCCGACCTCGTGTACTCTCGATAAGTCAATCTTTAAACAAGACCCTGAACTTATCCAGGTTAAAACATAGATTGGGTCATGTGAGAGCCGGCTTACAGAAAGCGAGGATACTCCAGTGGCTATCATGCTAGTTTCATTGAAGTATTCTATTATCATACACATACATCATCATATATTGCATCATACATTGCATCATCATTACATCATCATAGCATATATCATATCTGCATGGATATACTGGTTTATATTGCAGGAACCGGTTTTCAAACTAGGTTATATTATTCAAATTTTTAATAGCCAACATGGCTGGATTTTTATTACGGTTATCAATAACCAATATTATGGTTGAGGTTTTCAAAGTCGCTTCAGCGCAATGGCTATTATTTTATCAATGGGCATAATTTATTTTACAATGGAGAAAATAGTCCCGAGTCGCTGCAGGCTTACGACCCGACACTTGGGGGCTACATTATTCAAGTTGGGATTACATCAAATATGCAAGTCTCATGTCGCTGCGAGCATGCACCATGACACTTGGGGGATAATGCAAAGTCATTTTTTTGCTCACCTTATTGAAGACCCGACTCATTGTAATGAGCCGGCCCTTGGGGGATACCAATTGCTCCTATCAACAACTCAAGTCCCAGCTCAGTATTACCATAATGACCCGGCCCTTGGGGGATACCAATTGCTCCTGTCAACAACTCAAGTCCTAGCTCAGTATTACCTTAATGACCCGGCCCTTGGGGGCTACACTGGTTGATGTTTTTTATGAGCATAAGGCAGTTTCAAGTCCCAGGTTGCTGCAAGCATGACAACCCGACACTTGGGGGCTACATATGTGGAATATTCAATTTTGACTAGTGACCGAGATGAACAACTTGGATTTCTTCAAGATTGCAACATTTATATTGAAGTAAGTCTTAAGCAGTTACTACGCTCCCTTCTTAAGACTTGGGGGCTACAAGTGATATGCATACAAAGGAGGTACATTTTCAAGCTTGATGTTAACTACAATTATGACCCGGTGCCATCAGTATTCATAAACCGGCATTTTAGGTCTTGATAAACCGGCAAGTTCTACATTCTTAAACCGACTAAAGATCAGATGAGTATTTCAAAGACCAATATTTTTGTTAAGCATTGGGAGCTTGGTCAAAGGAGTTATTCTTCACAATATTTCTCTGTGAGAAACCAATGTCAGCAAATTGAGTATGAAGCTGGCTTATTGACCTGGATTTTCTAGAAGAAGGAAATGACAAGGAACTAAGGATGATCAGGTGCCGGTTTACAAGAATTCTTAACCCGGAGCATAATCTGTCAAATTTGTTTCTGTGTTTGTTTTACATGATCAGTTTTAACATGGATAAATCCAAATTAAACCGGGAGCTAATGTTGGGGATATACGCCGCGGCGTAAACCGACCGGAAGTATAACCCAGCCGGTCTTGGCGGTTTATTTGAGACCCCGCTGACACTTGGCGATTCACTTGCGACCCGCCCTGACCTGGCGGTTTACAAGTAACCCGCCTAGCCATTATGACTCACTGGTGACTCGGCGGACGGGTCAGATGGATGACAAGGCCCAAGGCCCAGAAGGCCGGTTCATGTTAATGGTGGGCCGGTTTATGAGGAAAGCACAAGGAATATTCTCCTACAAAGGAAGCAAGACTAGGACTCCACTTGTAATAGAGTAATCCTAATCCAACTAGGACTAGTCATGTAAACCGCCCCTTCAACTTATATAAGGAGGGGTAGGGCTCCCCAAAGAGGGACAAACACAAGCAAGAAGAAACAATCTCTAGGGCTAGACACAAAGAGCCGGCTTACCGGCGACTCCCTGATGATCATAATGAGACCTAGCCACAAATAGCATGTAAGGTTATTTCCGGATGATGTTTCCCGGGGCCCGAAGCTGTCTAAATCCTTGTCTTGTGTGTTGCATCTCTCGATTCCGCTCAACCCCTCTCAAGCTACCACATAGATGCGTTGGCCTCACGACTAAGTCCTGACACTAGGACATCTGCCGTGGCAATTCCACGACAGGGTGGCAGCGGTATCTTCGGGCCATTCAAGCGACGAAAGTACATCACCATCGACGAGTAAGTACTGCACCTTGTGTTCTCTTGATTGATGCTTTCCTTCCTGACGCTGGCTCTTCAGGACCCCTTCTGCCAGGGTCGTTGAGTCCCACGAGAAGCAATCCCCGCCTTCCTCGGCACCCCCGTCGGCCTTGAGCATCCCGAGCCTGCATGCCGCGCCTGGAACTGGGCCGGCCGAGGGGGTGCGCTCGCCTCCATGGCACCTTGAATCTACGGCTACGTTGCCCTTCCTCCACGGTATGGTTTGGAGCTTGGCGGGCGTTCCCCAGACTCCTCCTCTGGTCATGAATAGCAGCTGGTTGGCTTCGGCCTTCAACTCCTCCTCAAGCAGCGGGCTCCGACTGGCCGGGGCCCCTCGTGAGGTTGGGCCGGCACCTGGAGCGGCACCAGCCCCCAGCTACCTACTGAGAGGGGGTGCACCGCTTCACGCCCCGCCTACAGCCCTCGTGGCGGAGGACGAGGTGGGGCGTGCGTTGGAGTTCGAGCGCGGGCGGAGGGTCGTTCGTCATGAGCTCCTCCAGGAGGTGATGGGTGCGATGAGCCGGCTTGGTGAAGAACTCGCGGGTGTCGACTCGCACTTTGAGGCTGAGGGTCTTCGGCTGGTGGAGGAACGGCGTAAACTGAGGGTGTCCATCAACCTTGGACGCTACCAGCGTGATCTTGACAATGCGAAGACCGAAGCGTCCCTCAAAGTTTCCCGTGAGGCTTGCTCCCGAGCCTTGGAGGAGGCTCGCAAGGCTGACGGCCGCCGCGAGGCTGCGGAGAAGCGTGCGTGGGAGCTCCAGGCCTGGAGTGCATCCCTAGAGCAGCAGGTGGAGGCGCGCAAGGCCGCCCTTGCGTCGTTGAGGGGGAAGCCCGCCGAGGAAGAAGAGGTCGGGAAGCGCGAGGAGGCGCTGGCCCTGGAGGCCGTGGAGCGCACCCTTGAGCTTGAGCAGCTGGAGACGAGGGAGCGCCAAGTTGCCCAAGCGGAAGATGTCGTTGGCGCACGCCAGGCCAAGGTTCAGGAGGAGGTTGATCGCCGGCTGGCCGAGGCTCGTGCAGATCTGGAGGGTAGGTATGACTTGAAGTTGAAGCTTGCGGGGACGGAGGATGCGGGTAGGGCCGCCGCCCTCAGGCTCAAGCTAGCCGAAGTGGAGAGGCGCGAGGAGGCCACGGCAGCCACCCTGGTTACGGCGCAGGCAGAACTAGCTTCTTCCCGCGCCGAGCTGCTCTCCCTTCGGAAGCGGGTTGATGACGCCGAGTCTGTCGCGCGGCAGAGTCGGGAGGACTTTCTCCTGCGGCGGACGCTGGAGCGTGAGCACGCCCCCATGCTCTAGGACCTCAGGGTCATGGACAACATGGCGTTGGGCCATGTCTGTGATGAGAATGCTCCGCAGCCGCATTCGAACGACTACGCCAGTGATCTATGCTTCTTTGGTGACGTGGTGACGCGCCTGAAGGCTCGGTCCGACAGAGCTCGCCAGCTCATGGAAGAGAGGAGCCGCGGCCTGCTCGGGTGCGCATTCTCCCGCGTCTTCAGCCATCTCCGGAACACCTTCCCTGACTTTGACTTCGATGCCGCCATTGCCCCCGTACCGCAGGCCGTCCATGGCGACCTGGCGTGGTGGGTGGAGGACAATGTGGATGCACTGGTCAGAGCATTCGCTTCTGAAGATGACGCGGTGGTGGTCGCCGCAGACCAGGGCGACGTGGTCGACGATGGTGATGCCGGCGTTGGTGAAGGCGGAGGCGACGTCAATGATGGTGGCAGTGACGCCAGTGATGCGTCTGAAGACGATGAGGAGCGACATATCTGGCAGATCCCTTGCTCCTTTACTGCTTTATCATGTACGCTAAAACTTGGGCATGGTCCCTAATAATTTTGAGAGCATTTTGAGAGGGGGAGCCCCTCATGTAAATAAACCGCTGTCCTCATTCTCTTATGTCGAATTGAATGTGCACCTTCGCAAAACCGTAAACCTGGCGGCAAGTTCCCACCATAGCTTACCTTAGTTGGGGTGGGTCACGAACCGAATTGTGAGGTCATGAGCTTTCGGGACTCCTGGAGTGCCTGTCAATCCACCCGAGGGGACCTCGTGAGAGGTGAGCTGCGTGTGGCGCACATGTGCCTTACCCAGTCCAGCTCGCGAGGGGCTCGCGAGTGGAAGGTGTGGTGTGTGAGTCCAAAACAAGGCGAGAACCGGATAACGAGAAATCGCTCCAAATGAGAAAAGGCACCCCCAGCGCGCATCAATGAAAACCCAACTTCAACTTAAATCCAAATCCAAAGGCAAGGCTACAGAAAAGGGATTCAAAGCAAATGGCCGCGTCCGGCACCTAGTCTAGTCTTCTTGTCTTCAAGTCTTCTCACCAGCGCGGAGCTAAGTGCTGCCACTAGGCGTGGGAGGGAGCCCCTGAGGCCCGAGGGCGGCTCTCAGGAGACTCCGGGGTATGTACAACCCCACTCATTATTACGTGAGAGTGTCACGGGCGGCGATCTTCATAGGCACTGGGCCTTCTTCACAAGTACCGGCCTTGCTTCATATCGCCAGACGAGGGCCCCGCCTTGCGCCGCCCTCGACCACCTTTGAGCCGACCGGCAACCAAGACGGCACAAAGGGGGGAAAGGGGACGCCAGCGGCGCCCTCAGCGACCACGGGTCCTCTGCCGAGGGTAGGCTTTTCAGCACCTCCCCAGCAGAGGGCTTACCTCCGGGGGGACCTTGCTCCGTGTGGCGGGACGAGGGATCCGGCTCCCGGCCTCTCTCCTGATGCCCCCAGCGCGATCCTCCCGGCGGGAGGGAGGTCGCCGAGCTGGGGCCGCCAGCTGCTGTGGTGAGCTGATTCTCCTGCGACTCATGGTTAGCGTAAGCTTTCTCCTGAGGGAGTAGTGGTACCCTATATCTGTTGTCGACGGCGCGGTTGGCGGTGCTTTCCGGCGGCTCCTGGAAGGCTTCTGCTCCTAATGCCTCCTCCTCCCAACCTGGCCTGAGAAACGAGCCAGGGTCGTCCTCCGGCGTGTACTCCCGGTCCATCATGCGGGGCACATAGGCTTCCGGGGCAGTCACCCAGAATACCTCGCCGTAGTGCCCCACACCCACGTCCCCCGGCCCAGCGCGGCGTCCTGGGGATGATAGTGCGACACCTCGCTAGGGCCATGGGGGGCAACGCTCATGCCCATGCTCATCGGAGGCAACGTGGGGGCGACGGGGCCCCGGCGCCGCCGGCCGTCCTGGTGTTGACGAAGCCCCCAGGCGCTCCTGAAGGAGCGTGGTCGCGGCGAGGCCCGCCATGGGATCCTGCAGTAGCTTGAGAAGGAAGCAGATACCAAAAGGGCGGCGCTCCCAATGCCGCCGCCTCTAGCAGTTCAGCGACGCGTTCCAGCAGCACATCTCGGCCGCTCTCCATCAGTCGGCACCGCAGAAACTCCCGCGCCACCATGAGCGCGGCTCGCATGTTCGCCTGCTCCCGCCGTGTGTGCGGCGCCATTGCTGCGGCGTGGCTTGCGGCCCTTGCAGCAGCTCGCGCTTGTCGTGGAGTGAGGGTGGAGGGCGCCTCGCCACGCCGCCCGTGCCCTGTGGCGTTAGGCAGCGCTCGGGCCGCCTGCAGTGCGGGGTTGAGGTCTTCATGGGCAGGTGGCGCCACCCGGGCTGGCTAGGCTGCCCAGTGGTCGGAGTCGGTCCTCAGGTCGCCGGACATCGGGGCCGCAGAACGTCGGCGGGTCGATTGGCGGGGAAGAGGCTCCAGCGCACCCCTACCTGGCGCGCCAAATGTCGGATCACGGGTTCCGGCAAAACCCTCAAGGTTCGAACATTGGGATGCGCGCGGAGATCTCCTCCCTACCGATCTACGCCCTAGCTCGCTAAGATCTCGCGGACGAACTCGACGAACTCACAACACAAAGACACAAGATTTATACTGGTTCGGGCCACCGTTGTGGTGTAATACCCTACTCCAGTGTGGTGGTGGTGGATTGCCTCTTGGGCTGATGATGAACAGTACAAGGGGAAGAACAGCCTCCTGAGGTGGAGGTGTTCTTGTGCTTGGCGAACTTGTGTGCGTGAGATGCCTCGCAATGGGTTATCCTGTGCCTCTAGTGTGTTGGCTAGTTCTACTTATATAGGCCCTGGTCCTCTTCCCAAATATTGAGCGGGAAGGGAGCCAATAACGGCCAATTTGAAAGGGGACAGCTGGTACAGCTTATCCTGACAAAAGAGGTCTTCGCCTGCGAAAGGCTCTGGTGATGATGCCGTCTTGGGCTCCATGGTGACCTCCGTCCTATCGTCCTGCAGGTCTTGGTCTCGTTGCACTGATATGGAAACCTTTGCTTGGTGCCTCGGTACTCCGTGCCTGCGCTTGCCTCCTTAGCACCAAAGAGGAAACAAGGACGCTGCACACGCTGGCGCGCCGCCTGATCTTGATCGTCATGGCTCACGTCATGAGAGCCTCGCGAGGTTTGCCTTGCCTTAATTTCACCGCTCGTCGCGAGGCAGCCTAGTGAGGCCGCTCCCGAGGAGGTCTTGTGTTGTCCACCTCGCAAGGCTTGGCCCCTCACAAGGGTCTTGAATGCCTCGTTGATGAAGATGGGCCGTACAGGCCTGCTAGCATAGCCACGCCGTGGGCCGCAGGCAGGCAAGTCTGGGGACCCCCGTTCCCAAAACGCCGATAATCACGTCCGTGTCAATTAGACCGAAACGATTTTGCATCTACTACTATTACTCCACACATCGACCGCTATCCAGCATGCATCTAGAGTATTAAGTTCATAAAGAACGGAGTAACGCATTAGGCAAGATGACATGATGTATAGGAATTAACTCAATAAGTATGATGAAAGCCCCATCTTTTTATCCTCGATGGCAACAATACAATGCGTGCCTTGCTGCCCTACTGTCACTGGGAAAGGACACCGCAAGATTGAACCCAAAGCTAAGCACTTATCTCATTGCAAGAAAAACCAATCTAGTTGGCCAAACCAAATCGATAGTTCGAAGAGACTTGCAAAGATATCAAATCATGCATATAAGAATTCAGAGAAGATTCAAATAATATTCATAGATAAACTTGATCATAAATCTAGAATTCATCGGATCTTGGCAAACACACCGCAAAAGAGTATTACATCTAATAGATCTCCAAGAACATCGAGGAGAACTTTGTATTGAGAATCAAAGAGAGAGAGAAGAAGCCATCTAGCTACTAGCTATGGACCCGTAGGTCTGTGGTAAACTACACACGCTTCATCGGAGAGGCAATGGTGCTGATGTAGAAGCCCACCATGATCGAATCCCCCTCCGGCAGGATGCCGGAAAAGGCCCAAGATGGGATCGCACGAGTACAGAAGGTTGCAGTGGTGGAATGGTTCCATGTCTCCCCTAGATGTCCTTGGGGTATAAGAGTATATATAGGAGGAAAATCTAGGTCAGGGGATCCTCGAGGCGTGCCCTCCACCCTTTTGGCCGCCTCGAGGCTCTTCTGACTTGCACTCCAAGTCTCCTGGGTGTCTTCTGGTCCAAGAAAAATCATGGCGAACATTTTATTGCATTTGGACTCCGTTTGGTATTCCTTTTCTGTGAAACTCAAAAACAAGGAAAAATAGGGCTCTGGGTTAATAGGTTAGTCCCAAAAATCATTTAAAATAGCAAATTAATGCATATAAAGCATCCAAATCAGATAATATAATAGCATGGGACAATCAAAAATTATAGATACCTTGGAGACGTATCAAGCATCCCCAAGCTTAATTCCTGCTCGTCCTCGAGTAGGTAAATGATAAAAACAGAATTTTTGATGTGGAATGCTACCTAACATATTTATCCATGTAATTCTCTTTATTGTGGCATGAATGTTCAAATCCTTAAGATTCAAAAAAAAGTTTAATATTGACATAAAAACAATAATACTTCAAGCATACTAACAAAATAATTATGTCTTCTCAAAATAACATGGCCAAAGAAAGCTTGTCCCTACAAAATCATATAGTCTGGCTATACTCCATCTTCATCACACAAAACATTTAAATCATGCACAACCCCTATGACAAGCCAAGCAATTGTTTCATACTTTTGACGTTCTCAAACCTTTTCAACTTTCATGCAATACATGAGCGTGAGCCATGGACATAGCACTATAGGTGGAATAGACGGTGGTTGTGGAGAAGACAAAAAAGAGGGAGATAGTCTCACATCAAGTAGGCGTATCAACGGGCTATGGAGATGCCAATTAATAGATATCATTGTGAGTGAGTAGGGATTGCCATGCAACGGATGCACTAGAGCTATATGTATGAAAGCTCAAAAAGAAAACTAAGTGGGTGTGCAGCCAATTTGCTTGCTCATGAAGACCTAGGGCGTTTGAGGAAGCCCATTGTTGGAATATACAAGCCAAGTTCTATAATGAAAAATTCCCACTAGTATATGAAAGTGACAACATAAGAGACTCTCTATCATGAAGACCATGGTGCTACTTTGAAGCACAAGTGTGGCAAAAAAGGATAGGAACATTGTCCCTTCTCTCTTTTTCTCTCGTTTTTTCTTTTCTCTTTTTTTGGGCCTTCTCTTTTTTTATTTGGCCTTTCTCTCTTTTTTTCCCTCACATGGGACAATGCTCTAATAATGAAAATGATCACACTTCTATTTACTTACAACTCAAAAATTACAACTTGATACTAGAACAAAAATATGACTATGTGAATGCCTCCGGCGGTGTACTGGGATGTGCAATGAATCAAGAGTGACATGTATAAAAAAATATGATGAACCGTGGCTTTCCCACAAATACGATGTCAACTACATGATCATGCAAAGCAATATGACAATGATGATGCGTTTCGTAATAAACGGAACAAGGCAATATATCTCGGAATGGCTATGGAAATGCCATGATAGGTAGGTATGGTGGCTGTTTTGAGGAAGGATATGTGGTGGGTTTACGGTACCGGTGAAAGTTGAGCGGTACTAGAGAGGCTAGCAATGGTGGAGAGGTGAGAGTGTGTATAATCCATGGACTCAACATTAGTCATAAAGAACTCACATACTTATTGCAAAAATCTATTAGTCATCGAAACAAAGTGCTATGTGCATGCTCCTAGGGGGATAGATTGGTAGGAAAAGACCATCTCTCGTCCCCGACCGCCACTCATAAGGAAGACAATCAAAAAAATCCCATGCTCCAACTTCGTTACATAACGGTTCACCATATGTGCATGCTACGGGACTCACAAACTTTAACACAAGAATTTATCAAATTCACAACTACTCACTAGCATGACTCTAATATCACCATCTTCATATCTCAAAACAATCATAAGGAATCAAACTTCTCTTAATATTTAATGCACTATATATGAAAGTTTTTATTATACCCTTTTGGATGCCTATCATATTAGGACTAATTTTATAACCAAAGCAAATTACCATGTTGTTTGAAGACTCTCAAAAATATATAAGTGAAGTACGAGAGTTCATCAATTTCTATAAAATAAAACCACCGCTGTGCTCTAAAAAGATATAAGTGAAGCACTAGAGAAAAATTGCCTAGCTCAAAAGATATAAGTGAAGCACATAGAGCATTCTAATAAATCACGATTCATGCGTCTCTCTCTCAAAAGTTGTGTATAACAAGGATGATTGTGGCAAACTAAAAAGCAAAGACTCAAATCATACAAGACGCTCCAAGAAAAACACATATCATGTGGTGAATAAAAATATAGCCTCAAGTAAAGTTACCGATAGACGAAGACGAAAGAGGGGATGCCTTCTTGGGGCATCCCCAAGCTTAGGCTTTTTGACATCCTTGAATATTACCTTGGGGTGCCTTGGGCATCCCCAAGCTTAGGCTCGTGCCACTCCTTATTCCATAGTCCATCAAATCCTTACCAAAAACTTGAAAACTTCACAACACAAAACTCAACAGAAAATCTCGTAGGTCTTGGAGGTCGCCGCACCACCCGTAGGCAGCACGGCTCCGCCCTTGGACCCTGTGGTGCGCGGCTCGTTGTCTCGGGCACGAACAATGCCGCTTGCATGTCTTCAGTTGCCAAAGTGTCGTGGATGGTCGTGATCCGCACCTCTGCCACCATCTGTGACTACTCTGTCGCCCTTTCACACTGGCACGTGCGGTTTGGCTCGAGATGAACCGATCGCCGTGATCGCCTTCTTCTTGGGAGCCATGGTGATCAAGGAAATGACACGCTAACTGCTAGACCAGGTTTGCAGAACCTGCCCTCCCCCTACCCGGCGAGCCAAAGATGTTGGGGCAAACGACACCTACAGGATCACATGGATCCCTTCTGCGGTTTGACAGGGAAGAGGGGTGTGCAAAGATCAGGTCTAGCGATCAACACGATGGATTTTTACCCATGTTCGGGCCGCTGAGAAGCGTAAAACCCTAGTCCTGCTTTGAGTGTATATTCTGTGTTCTTGAGCTTCGGCTAGTTGCTATGCATGCAAACTAGGCCGAGAGGTTCAAAAGTCCGAATCCTCCTCCAGTACGCCTTGGGCCTCCTTTTTTACATTCAAGGGGTTGCCACAGCGGCACACAAGAGGTGGAAAGTAGTTACAATGCATATGCTTATCACTGGCATCCTAGGACAAAATGCAATAAATGCGCTGGTTATGTGCCCCCTAGCTTTATCGGGAACCGAAATAGAGCCCGTCCCGTCCGTCGCCGCCTCTCCCCGTCTTGACACGCATCCAGGCTGACGAGGCATGCAATGCCAGGCTGGCTGGCTAGTTGCTGTGCTGGAATGGTGGCAGGATCTTCACGAAGATCTGCATGCCACCACGCAGGTGCTTGCCAGGCTGGCAGGCCAGTCGCTGTGTTGGAGCGGTGGCGGGGTGGCGGAGCCTTGCCGTGGCCTTGCCGATGTCCCCGGCAAGGATCTTTCCACGGTCCCGCAAACATCCTCGGCAAGGATCTTGCTAGGAACTTCGCCTTCTGGTCCTCACAAAGATCTACATGTCACCACGCATGCGCCCCTAGGTCTTGGTCTTAACATTGTTGATGGTGTCAGAGCTCTCAACCTTAAGGGTGGTGTTCTCGTCAGTGCTCCGCAAGGCGCCCCGGCAAGGATCTTGCCTGGGCTTGGCGAGCCGCCCTGGCAAGGATCCTGCCGAGGGCCCAGCTTGTCTTCTGCTTTCTGGTTACTGCCTTGGTTACTGCCTTGGTCGCCTTGTATTTTGTCCCCAGCTACCCCCGTCAAGCCTTGCAACGGGTGCGGCTGCAACTGCCTATGCACAAATAAGGGGTACCAAAGGGCCCAAACTTTAGTACACTGACAGGAGCCCCTGGGCCTGGGCCACACACGAGAGCGGGGCAATGTTGGGCTAGGCCCAAATAGTGCGCGGGCACGCGTGGCAGGGGTCGACTGCTATAATATTCTCGTCCGTTGTGCTCGCAGAGGCCCGTGAATGGCCTTTATTCGCGAGATGGTAATCGCCTTTCACGCCTCCCACTATGCCCGCCTTTTTCACCACGTATGCCGCATGCATGGCGCGGGGTAGGTGGCGGACGCGCGGGATATGGAAAGGCGTGCCATGGGGCAGATACCCATGCGCCTTTGATTGGCGCGGGGGAGGGCGGTCGATGACTCCGCTCGTTGCCAATGGCCTTAATGAGCCAGACTCGATGGAGCTCTCCAGAGAGATTATAGAGCCAGCCCCCAACCCTTCCTGCTTGGCTATAAAAGGGGGATCGGGAGGAGAAGGAGGGGCATCCCTTTGCGTCTTCTCTTCTTCTCCGTTCTTCATCCACCATCATGGCGAAAGGGTGTGGTCGTGGCCACCCCCCTGCAGAGCCGACTAGATCTTCCTCTCGCCAGAGAGCCGCGTCGGTTAAGGAAGAGCCAAACGCCCAAGGCGGAGGTGTTGGACGGGGTCGCGGTCGGTGAGGTGGTCGAGGCAGAAGTGGACGTGGAAGTGGAGCATCTGCGGCGCCGCCGTCTCCTCCCACTCTGTCAAGCGGTCATCTCGTAGACACGGCGCTGGAGTTTATCCTGCAGCTGCGTGAACCGCCGCGTAGCCATCTTCTCTTTCCCTAGCCGTTTGCAAGGGTGCTGGAGGTCGACCAGCCGTCGAGGTTGAGGCTTCATATGAAGGGCTGTTGCAATGGCGACATGTGGGCGAACGTAAAGTTCCCCGCTCCTCATGTAATGCTTCTTCATCGCGGTTGGAAAACCTTCGCACGCGCCCATTTCCTGGTGAAGGGGTACATCCTCCACTTCAAATTAGTGGAGGCCGACCTGCTCTCCGTCAAGGTCTTTGGGCACTTGGGAATCCGGTTAGGGTGTTGTGCGGAGAGCTCGACCGACGATGAAAGCTCCTCCTCGAGCGATAGCGGCAAGGAGGAGACCAGTGGAGAGGACGATGGGGACGGGTCCGACTAGGCGTCGGGTGCACCATCACCAGGCCCCACCGGCAGCACCATCATCTGCACCTGGCCTTCTCCCTCGTAAAGCGATTTGCCGGGGGGTAGTTCTTGGCGGTGGCTTCTCAAGCCAGCTCCTTGAACTTCTCAGGGCTGCTGCTTCTGGCGGCTAGCGCTGGAAGGCCGGAGAAGACGAAGAAGGCGGGTGGCGGGCTGTCAAGTCGAAGTACGATGGCATCGATGCCTTCGTCTCATATTGCCGGCCCGCTGCCTCATCTTTCGACTCCTCCCCCGGCACCATCATCACCAGCCCTCTTCTGGACGGCCGTCGAGATGTTCTCTTGGTGTCTTTTTCCGCGTGCACCTCGCCTAGGTGCTATTTTTGCCCTCCCGCTATCTTGATCCGCTTTCTGAGGAGAGGCACAAGAAAGGGATTACGGACATCTTATCTTTTTTTAGATCTTAAGCCTGCAGGCACTTGCTGAATTTAAACTTTGTAACCCCTTGCTCATGCTTACATCCCGTATGAATTGTACTTGTTAATCAACGTATTAGTGAAGAAAAAGGGTGTTTGTCGGGTTCTCTTGTGCGTGAACGAAGCTCACACCAAGGAGCGAGTCCTTGTTATTTTTTAAGTAAACAACGTCACCCAGCAACAGGCCTTGCCATCCTCCCGCTTCATAACACAGCTACGCTACGCCCTTGGTGGAGGTAGGGGCAAGGTAGGATTAGGCCCTTCGTCCGCCCCCTTCCACCGCAACTACAACCAAATTCCATCCCAAAGGGGATTTTGGGCATGGGAAGGAGGGAGCACGATGGCATGGAATCGAGTGAAGTTTCGTACGTTCAAGTTTCATAAGGAAGTATGTAGTGGGGGGGGGGGGGGGAGGGACTTATCTGAATCTACTACCCCCAGCAGCCTTGGCTTGTCGGGGTCGGGGTGTCAGTTTGTCTCCTTTCCTCCAAAGAGTTCCGCTGAAGCGCCCGTGCAGCCTGCGAACCAAAGGGGACCGGAAGGGACAAAAAGACACACACTCGACCTATATGCTAGGGGTTAGTTGCCGCTAAGCACTATCAACCCTACCAGAGAGAAGCTCATCCTAACATGCATGCTAACTCTTAGGGCGCCAGCGCTTCATTTATTCATCTCTTGCTCAGGGTCTGCGCCTGGCTTTGTACAAAGGGTACATGCCTCGCCGGCAAGGCTTGTACAAAAGGTGGTCTGCCGGGGGGCGCGGAACCGCGCCTCACGGGTAAAACTTGTGAAGATGTTTGATGTTCCAGGAGTTGCTCATTGGGATGCCATCTTCGGTCTCCAGCCGGACTGCGCCGGACCTGGTGACTCATATTATCCGATAAGGGCCTTCCCACTTTGGCGTCAACTTGTTGGAATTCTTGGCCAACTGAACACGCCAAAGAACAAGGTTGCCTTCCTCAAAGCTTTGGGCATGAACCTTGCGGCTATGGTAGCGGCGCAAGGCTTGCTGGTAGTGCGCAACTCGCACAGCAGCCTGAAGACGATCTTCCTCAAGGAGCGTAGCATCATCTTGCCACAACTGCTCTTGCTCAAGCTCATCATAAGCAAGCACTCGAGGTGATTCGTATGTGAGTTCTATGGGGAGAACTACTTCTGCCCCGTACATGAGGGTGAAGGGCGTCTGGCCGGTGGCTCGATTTGTCATTGTCCTGATTGACCAAAGAACCGCTGGCAACTCGTCAATCCAGCATCTTCTGCACTTGTGGTTGCGCACATTCTGATGAAACGCGCTCATGATAGCGGCATGATGAACATCTAGGATGTTGTACTGCACATGGCTGAATCTCTGTATGTACTTGCGCAAGGATTCGCCATGCTTCTGGGGGATGAGATGCAAATCACTTGCCTGCCCAGGAGCTTGCTAGCCTCCGGTAAATGCTCCAACAAACATGTGGCACAAATCCTACCAAGAGGAGATGGAATCTACTGGCAGGTGCATCAAACATGACCTGACGTTGGGCTTGAGCACCAACAGGAAGTAGTTGGCAAGCACCTTGCCATCCCGAGCCCCGGCAGCTTGCATCGCAATGGTGTAAACGCTCAGGAACTCGAAAGGATGAGTCTTGCCGTCGTATTTCTCTAGGACCTCTGGTTTGAACATGCGGGTAGTGGGCCACTGGAACTACCACAGCTCACGGGTAAAAGCTAGACAACCTACCTCGTAAGGCAGGTCACTAGAATCCTCCGGTGCAGGCCTGTACACAGTGGGACCTGCACACCTATCAGATTGATGGCGTGCTTCCGATCGCCGCTTGTTGGTAGTTCGAGCGTCCTCTTTAACCCGCTCGCGAAGAACTTGACATTGGTCGCGACGAGCTCGTGGATCGGACGAAGCCGTGGATCCATCATCATGGGCATCGACCCGCCGAGCTGGCGACCGTTGCTGTCATGGTGGAGGGGAGTGCACTATGGTTGCGGCGCCTCTGGCCCTTCCGCCGTCAGCACGCGCCGTCTTGGTGGACCGACGTCGTGAGGGCCCTGCCTCCTAGTATCAATCTTTATTGGCGTGGCTAATAAGGTTCTGGATAGAAGCCCTCCACTCTTCTTGCTTCTCCGCAGTAGGAGGGAAGTCGAGGAGTAGCTGCACTCGCGCTAATGCTTCTGCTGGCGTAGGTGGCAGCGAGAAGCGCGAGGAATGGGAGGTGCTCGGACTTCTAACCATGTTAGAAGGAGCGTTGTCACGGTTCCGTGGCTGTGCGCCGTCTTGACCAGCATCTTGGCGTGCATGTCGGCCTTGCGCATCTCGAGAATGATGCAGAGGGCTCTTCCCGTGGCAGCGCCCGGGGTCACCAATGTCGCGGCGCTGCTCGTCGCACACGGCCAGGGAGGACCGCGACACGGGCGCCGGCGGGGGTGTCTTGGAGGTCGCCGCGATGCCTGTAGACCGCACGACTCCGCCCTTGGACCCCGTGGCGCGTGACTCGTCATCTCGGGCACGAACTAAGCCGCTTGCCTGTCTTCGGTTGCCAAAGTGTCGTGGATGGTCGTGATCCGCACCTCCGCCACCATCTGCGACTACTCCGTCGCCCGTCTGCGCTGGCACGGGCAGTTCGGCTCCAGAGGAACCGATTGCCATGATCGCCTTTGACGGAGTCCCGGATTAGGGGGTGTCCGGATAGCCGAACTATAACCTTCGGCCGGACTCCTGGACTATGAAGATACAAGATTGAAGACTTCGTCCCGTGTCCGGATGGGACTTTCCTTTGCATGGAAGGCAAGCTTGGCAATACGGATATGTAGATCTCCTCCCATCGTGAATCGACTACTGGTAACCCTAGCCCTCTCGGGTGTCTATATAAACCGGAGGGTTTTAGTCCGTAGGGGCGAACAACAATCATACCATAGGCTAGCTTCTAGGGTTTAGCCTCTACGATCTCGTGGTAGATCTACTCTTATACTGCCCATATCATCAATATTAATCAAGCAGGAGTAGGGTTTTACCTCCATCGAGAGGGCCCGAACCTGGGTAAAAACATCGCATCCCTTGTCTCCTGTTACCATCCGCCTAGATGCACAGTTAGGGACCCCCTACCCGAGATCTGCCGGTTTTGACACCGACATTGGTGCTCTCATTGAGAGTTCCGCTGTGTTGTCGCCATCAGGAAGGATGCCTCATCCCGTCTTTAAAGACGGCTCTGTTGCAAAAGGAGCTTTGGCTATCGGCCAAACTCTCCGGCTAGGCGGTTTTCTTATGACCACATGTTCGGCCGCCGTGCCGACGATGACTTCTCGGGGTCATCAAAAGCAATCTTCACGTCAACTCGGAACTCGCAGAGCAGTTAGATCCGATGGAACTCTCCTCTTTAAATGAGCTCTTGGATCGCATCGCCACCCTAGGAGTCGCTACAGACTACGATCAGATTAGGCCTAAACCAGATCTGAGAGAGATTAACTCTCCCCAGGTCACCCATCACGTTGATGTGGTGGAGGAACAATGCGGCAACCCTTCTGTCGGCGTTCTGGGAACGGGGGTCCCCAGACTTGCCTGCCTGCGGCCTGCGACGTGGCTCAAAGGAGGCCCAGGACAGCCCATCTTCATCAACGCAAGCTCAAGACCCTCGCGAGGGGCCAAGCCTCATGAGGCGGGGCGACCAGGAGCTTCCTCGAGGCACGGCCTCGTCAGGCTGGCTCATGAGGAGGCGGAGAGTTCAAGGCAGGGTACCTCGCGAGGTGCCCGTGATGCAAGCCATATGACGACCAAGGGCGCGATCGGGCGCCAATGTACCTGGCGTCCTCCTTTCCTCTTTGGTGCAAAGGGAGCAAGCGCAGGCGAGAGCATCAAGCAAAGGCATCCGCTTCGGTGCAACAAGACCAAGACCAGCCCCAACGGTGGAAGGGAGTCATCGTGGAGCCCAAGTAGGCGTCATCACTGAGCCTTTGGCGGCGAGGACCAACTTTAGTCGTGGATAAGTGTACCCGTTGTTCCCCTTCAAAATGGCCAATTGTTGGCGCCCTTCCCGCTCAATATTTGGGGAGAGGCCCAGGGCCTTCGTCTATATAAATAGGAGTAGCCACATCCAGAGAGCGGGATCTGGCATTCGGAATCCAGAGAGAGATAGAGACCTGATCCTCAAGCTAGAGTGACGGGACACCACTTAGCAGTTCATCACACCCACCAAGAACAGACCCTCGCGAGGCTGTTCTTCCCTGTACTGTTCTTCATCAGCCCAAGAGGCAATCCACCACACCACAAACTAGAGTAGCGTATTACACCTGGCAGTGGCCCGAACTAGTATAAATCTCGTGTCTCTTGTGCTGTTCTTCTTAGTAGTTTAGGTCCTTGCGATTCGGCGAGGTACGAGACGGTGGAGGGTTGGATCTCCGCGCGCACCCCAGAGTTCGAACCTTAAGGGTCTGCCGAAACACGAAATCCGACATTTGGCGCGCCAGGTAGGGGTGCGCCGAAATTTGCCTTTCGTCGCCTCGTTCTTCCTCGACCACCGCAATCATGTCTGACGCTCGTCGGGCCCGCGCCGAGCGCCGAGCCGCCCTCGCCTCCCATGTCGCCCAGACGGCTCCCGTCGGCGGGCGTCCTCGTTGTTCCCCGTCGCCTGCGTCAACGCCGCCACTGGCCCGGCGGGGAACGAGCAGCAAGCGTCGTCCCAGCACCCGTCCATGAGGCGGGACGGCCGCACCGCCACGCCTTCACTCACCCCCGCTGGTTCTTCGTCACGCGCGCCCCGCACGGCCATGGAGGCCCGAGCTGCGGTCATCGCGGCCAACGAACTCCTGCGCTACCGCCCCGTTGACGACGTCTACGTAGAATGGCTCGACTCCGTCGCCAAGCTCGTCCGCGCTGCGGGAGGCCACCCCGCGCCGTCCGTCTCGTTGCACCGCACCCCGCCCCGCGCGGGCGATGAAGCTCTCGGGGCGCCTCAGCCGCCTCCTCCTCAAGACGGCGCCCTGGCCCCAAGGCGAGTGGCCCCTGGGCGGAATCCGTTCCGCCAGGCGCCGGCGCGGCAAGAGCAGAGCTGCCAAGAAGTTCCTCGCCCGCAAGAAGCTGCCCGAGCGCAACCCGCTCCGGCATGTCAAGACCCTGCGCTGCCCACAGCCGCGGCGCAGGGAGGCCTGCAAGACCAAGCTCTCTGCCGTCCGAGGCCCCCCGCAGCCACAGCGGGCTGCCCCGCCTTCACCATCGAGCTGCGCAGCGTCGCGTGGCCCGCCAAGTTCAAGCCAGACCTGCCTCCACGCTACGACGGCACGGCTGACCCTACGGAGTTCCTCCAGCTCCACGAGCTAGGCATCGAGGCTGCCAACGGGGATGAAAAGGTCATGGCGAACTGGTTTCCCATGGCGCTCAAGGACGGAGCCCGCACCTGGCTCCTGAATCTGGCCCCAGGCACGATCTCTTCCTGGGCCGAGATGCGCACCCGCTTCATCGCCAACTTCCAAGGTACTCGCGATCGGCCACCCGCCATGAGCGACATGCGCCGGTTCAAACAACAGCCAGGGGAAACCCTGCAAAAGTACATCCAGCGCTTCAACAACGCGCGCCTCAAGATCCCCAGGGTAACAGAGGAGGCCATCATCTCTACCTTCTCCGACGGCGTGCACGACGTCAAGATGAAGGAGGAGCTGGCGATGCATGAAGATCTGTGCACCTCCCTGGAGCTGTTCAACTTGGCGACCAAGTGCGCCAGGGCTGAGGAGGGCGCCTCTCCTCCTCGAGCTGCTGCCGCGGATCGAAGAGAAGAAGTCCAAGGCGAAGGGCGTGAAGCGCAAAGGGGCTGCAGTGCTTTCGCGTGGCCGAACCAGACACCAAGCGAGGCGCAGAGATCAGCCCGAGTCCTCTAAGGGCAGCTTGCATGCTGCGTGTACCACGACCTCCACACCCACAACACCAATGAATGTCAAGAGCTCCGGGCCGTGCTTGAGGAAGGGTCGGCAGACGCCCCGAGTGCAGCGACCGGGGCTACGGCCGAGGAGGAGGAAGGAATGCAGGACGCTGGGAAGACCGTGGCCCGCGCCAAGGGTGGCGAGACCAACCTCGCAAGGACCTCTGGCAAGACCCACCTCGCGAGGGCTGGAGGATGAGCCTCATGAGGATCGCCCGCGAGGAATGCAGGCCTCCCTCGCTGCCGCCGCCGCCAAGGAGAATCGAAGACCGTCATCAGACGATTGGGCAGGGGGCTTCCGAGAAGCGCGTGCGATCGCGCATCTGGGCGGAGCTCAAGCTGACCTCTCATCGCATCTTCAAGCAGTTCGCCCGTGAAGTGAATGCAGTCCTCCCCAAGCTCGAGTCCACGCGCCCTCTCAGGTGGTCGGCGTGCGCCATCACGTTCAGCTCAGCGGATCAGCTCAAGTGTGCAGCCACAGCCGGAGTTCTTCTGATGCTTTGCTCCCCAATCATCAAAGAATGTGCTAGTCACCAAGACCCTCATCGACGGCGGAGCAGGGCTCAACGTCTGTCTGTGGAGACATTCAACAATCTTCAAGTGCCTTCTGATCGGCTTCAGCCAACCAAGCCCTTCTCCGGAGTCACTGACGGCTCCACGGTCCCGATCCGGCAGGTCCGCCTTCCTGTCACCTTCGGGGCCCGCGACAACTACCACACCGAGCTCATCGACTTCGACGTCGCCCACATTCGCCTGCCGTACAACGCCATCCTCGGGTACCCAGTGTTGGCAAAATTCATGGCCGTAACCCACCATGGCTACAACATCCTCAAGATGCCAGGAAGCGGCGGAGTCATCACGGTGCCCTGTGAAGAGAGAGATGCAGTGTGCTCCCTGGAGCGAGCTTTTCGAGCCGCATTTTGGAAGACCCAGACCACGGCAGCAAGAGGCCTCCGAGGCCGCACCCAAGAGGAAGAAGACATCGACCGCCCGGCTCTTCAAGAGACAGGCCCTCGTGGTCCGTGACAGGCCGGGGGAGCCTCCTTCCATCGCATAGGAAAGCGCGCCCGGTGCCCTCCTCAGGCAGGGCTCGGGGGCTCTCCCCTGGAGGGTCACCGACCTCGCCAGGGTCTCGAGGGAGGCGCTTGGGCACCACGTGGAGGCGTGTTTCGAAGCACGTTTTCTGCAAGCAGGAGCAAGACCAGGAAGACAGAACCCTCAAGAGTTCATCAGCAAGGCCATTCAGGAGCAACAGGAGTCAAGGGTCATGAGGGGCAGCCGCCGCCTACCCGCTGTGGCCCCCCATCTAGG
Organism: Aegilops bicornis; assembly: GCA_021605145.1. NCBI lineage: Eukaryota > Viridiplantae > Streptophyta > Magnoliopsida > Poales > Poaceae > Aegilops > Aegilops bicornis. The sequence continues at coordinate 550,046,332 of CM038675.1, read as the reverse complement.
CGAGGATGGTGGGCTGCGCGTCTGCATCGACATACCAGGGCTCAACTGAGCCGCATCTCAAGAGCGCCTTTGGCCCTCGCGAGTGGGACGTATGCGGGTCCGCCCCAGCTACGTCACGCATGCCTTATGGCCTGCCAAACGCGGCTGCTGCGCTGATGTCTCATGAGGACCATCCTGAGGCTCAAGAGGTCGAGCACGCCGCAGCCTGGCGGAGATGGAGATGGCCCATGAGGAGCCTGGCGCCTCCGGAGCCTCCCGAGGCCCCGGGCCTGGGGCTCGTGAGGATCGCTCCGCAGCCCACCGAGTCTGCTACATCAACAACCCTTCATCCCCAACATCACCGGGTGACATCTTTAAGTTTTATTTCCGGCTGGAGGCGCCTTGAGGCCGCATTATTCCCAGGCAGCGTGGGTCCATCCTGCGGCATGTATCCCTTTTATTTCATGTCTTTAGCTTATCTTGTTGGGGCGCCCTCGGGCTGCATCATCCCCAAGCCGCTCGGGCAGTCCAGTGGCATGTATCCTTCATGCGTTTTCCTTAGGATTATGCTCTCGTTCCACCATGCTTGTTATTTGGTGCCTTTTCCTGGGTGGTGAAATCTTGCACGTTAAAGGGGGGGGTGCCTGAGCATCGCGACTCAGGGCTCCTACCGGCTCTCCGGCCCTCGCCCTCTGGTCTTGTCCATGGCATCACAACCTGGCTTGCCAGCGACGGCTGAGACCAGCCCGTGAGCCGGGACCCGAGGACGTAGAGTTTCGTCATCCAATCCAGCTTGTGCGTTAAAGGGGGGGTGCCTGAGCATCGCGACTCAGGGCTCCAACGGCTCTCCGGCCCTCACCCTCTGGTCTTGTCCATGGCATCGCGACCTGGCTTGCCAGCGACGGCTGAGACCGGCCCGAGAGCCGGGACCAAGACGAGAGCACCGCATCCGCCAAATTTGCAGGAACACACTCGAAGATAAGGCCCAGAGCCAGGCGCAACCCGCCTTGAGGTAGGGCCTCGTGAGTCCCGCGCTGGCTCACGGGTGCCCCGACACACCTCGCGAGGCCTCTCATGCCTCTCCAAAGCAACTAACGATAGGACTAACGATCGCCACGGCGAGCTCTTGTTCCTTTTGTGGTGAACCTGCAGGGTCCCTCCAAGGGGCACGAAACGACCTCGCCACGCAATCTCTCGTCGGCCAAGGCACGGACCTGGCACCACACCAGGAAGCATTGTCCTGACCCTCAAGATAAGTCGCCCTCCGGACACACTAGTCATCGCAACATCCACCCTAGAACCCTCGAGGTAGGAGACCTCGTGCTCCGACGGGTCCTCTCCAGGGAGGGACTGCATAAGCTCTCTCCCATGTGGGAGGGCCCATTCAAGGTTGTTCATGTTTCCAGGCCTGGCTCCGTGCGCTTGGAGACTCAAGAGGGAGTACCTATACAGAACGCGTGGAACATCCAGCACCTCCGGAGGTTTTACCCCTAAAAGGCCCAGAGCCTGTGAAGAAGGCGAATGCCTGTGAAGTTCATCTTTTTGGAAAAGGCCCCGAGCCTATGAAGAAGGCGAATGCCCGTGAAGTTATCTTTTGGAAAAGGCCACAGGCACGTGAAGAAGGAGAATGCCTGTGAAGTTATCTTTTTGGAAAAGGCCCTGAGCCTGTGAAGAAGGCGAATGCCTGTGAAGTCCATCTTTCTAGAAAGGCCCGGAGCCTGTGAAGAGGGCAAACGCCCGTGAAGCTTGCTTCCCAGAAGAAAGGCCCGGAGCCTGTGAAGAAGGAGAACGCCTGTGAAGCTCGCCGCCCGTGACACTCTCACGTAATACTGAGTGGGGCTGTACACGCCCCGGAGTCTCAGGGGTGCCGGCCTCAGCCTGGGCTCCTCCCACGCTTGATGGTAGCACTTAGCTCCGCGCTGGTGAGAAGATGTCAAAGACTAGACTAGGTGCCGGACGCGGCTTTTTCATTTGCTTTCTGCAGTTGACTGGTTATTCCCATTTGAAGTTTTTATTGGAATTATCGCCCCCTTTTTTGGTCCGTGGTTCTTCGATCTTTTTCACCCCCCTGCCTCGATTTCTCTTGCATGGGGACTCGCGAGGCGGAAGCCTCGGGAGCCCTCGCGAGCGTTCCTACCCCTATCGCTCAAGTTTTCACGGCCCTGGTCCACAGCCGGAGCACCCCTCCAAACCATGCCTCACGGGCAGCATAACGCGAACACGGGGCCAGGGTCGGTCGCCCCCGCGGCCACGGCCGGGGTTCACTTGCGAATGGGCGCACGGCAGAAGGGAACAGTGTCAGGATAACAAAAGCAGTACAATAATTAACGGTGTTGCCCTAAACGCGCCCCCACGGGGCCACACATTGTTCACTTTTTACGCAGGAGAAAAGGAAGGAAAAGGACGGAAGCAGGTGAAGCACGCCCGTGCGTCGCTCTCTTGAAGGCCCGAGCCGCCTCGAGCTCGGTCGGACTCCATCTCGCTTCACCGGGCGTGGCGGCGGACTCCGCTGCCACCCCCCAAGCGCGCGTGGCGGCATGGGGCTGGCCGCGGCTGCTGGAAGAATCGCCACCCGACGAAGAGCTGGTGAAGCGTGAGGAGTCGCGGCATCGCCCGGCCGCTGCTGCTGCCCTCTCCGCCCGGCTGGGCTGAGTCCACGGTCATGGTCGTCATCCTGGGCAGCACCCCATGCGGCGGCCGTCTTCCCGAACACCCTCACGTAGAGGGTGGCGCCGCCATCGTACTTGAAGTGTAGGAGCACCGGCGGCGGAGACCACGCTGAAAGCGAACGTCTGCCAGCCGCGGGCCAGGAACAGGTTCCCTGCAACAGAGACCTCCAGAGAAGCCCACGAAGCCCGGCTGCAGTAGCCATCTTCCTGGAGCCAGAGGCCAATCAAGGCGCCATCTGGGAGCTCACCCAGGAGGAAGCACGAGAGCTGAAGCCGGACGCCGGACGGCTCCTCCGCCCTCACCATGAACTCCGGCAGCGCTTCAGCAGCATGAAGGCGCGGCCTCGGGGGACGGGCGGCCAGGGCACACCCTCCGACCATGGCCAGCCGCTCGTCACCACGCTGAGAGCTTCCCCCACGACCACGGGGGACCGCCGTGGAGGCCACGGGGTGCTTGCGATGGCGGCCTCGACCACGCTTAGGCGGAGGAGAGGAGGACTCAACCTGGCGGCCCTTCCCCTTCTCTGCGGCCGAGAACTTCCTTGGTGGAGCCATGGAGAAGAAGGAGAGACAAGAAGGATAGACTGGAAGGGCGCACGCCGTTCCATACTTATAGCCAGCGAAGGCCAACCGCCGGCCTCCGCGATCACGAGTAATCATGACTGACCATGCATGCAGGGACTTGTCGAGTCCGGGCAGTTACCGAGGCATCGTGGGGATGCAGTGCGCACAAGTCCAATCAACCGCCACGCGTCGCCCAAGGCCGCAGGTTGTTAGGGCCCGCGACGCTTCGCACTTGCCCTTTCGCCTCTCTGCACGCCAAGTTCGGGCGCGAGGTGGGCCCGGGGGCTACTGTCGGTGTTCTGGGAACGAGGGTCCCCAGACTTGCCTGCCTGCGGCCTGCGACGTGGCTCAAAGGAGGCCCAGGACAGCCCATCTTCATCAACGCAAGCTCAATACCCTCGCGAGGGGCCAAGCCTCATGAGGCGGGCGACCAGAGCTTCCTCGTGCACGGCCTCGTCAGTGGCTCATGAGGAGGCGGAGAGTTCAAGGCAGGGTACCTCGCGAGGTGCCCGTGGATAAGCCATGACGACCAAGGGCGCCGATCGGCGCCAGCCCAGCCGGCGTCCTCCTTTCCTCTTTGGTGCAAAGGGGAGCAAGCGCGGCGAGAGCATCAAGCAAAGGCATCCGTTTCGGTGCAACAAGACCAAGACCAGCCCCAACGGTTGGAAGGGAGTCATCGTGGAGCCCAAGAAGGCGTCATCACCAGAGCCTTTGGCAGGCGAGGACCAACTTTAGTCAGGATAAGTGTACCCGTTGTTCCCCTTCAAAATGGCCAATTGTTGGCGCCCTTCCCGCTCAATATTTGGGGAGAGGCCCAGGGCCTTCGTCTATATAAATAGGAGTAGCCACATCCAGAGAGCGGGATCTGGCATTCGGGAATCCAGAGAGAGAGATAGAGACCCGATCCTCAAGCTAGAGCGACGGGACACCACTTAGCAGTTCATCACACCCACCAAGAATAGACCCTCGCGAGGCTGTTCTTCCCTGTACTGTTCTTCATCAGCCCAAGAGGCAATCCACCACACCACAAACTAGAGTAGGGTATTACACCACAACGGTGGCCCGAACTAGTATAAATCTTGTGTCTCTTGTGCTGTCCTTCTTAGTAGTTTAGGTCCTTGCGATTCGGCGAGGTACGAGACGGTGGAGGGTTGGATCTCCACGCGCACCCCAGAGTTCGAACCTTAAGGGTCTGCCGGAACCCAAAATCCGACACCTTCATCTATCTTAAGGACTAACTATGTCTGGATTCCCAATCCCTCCAAGCCGGATACCCGCGGAGGGGAGGATGTCACTCAAGACCTGAACTTAGAGTCAGGCAACGGGCTAGATTCAGTGGACAACATCCAAGAATCCAAGCTTCCGAGTTCGGAAACTCCTTGGCCCTTGAGCCTCAGAAATGGTGCGGTTTCGGATCTAATTCCACCCACCCACCCGAACATAGGCGATCTGTCCAATATTAGGCAAGAGCCTGAAGAAACAATACATCATTACTGGGCCAGATTCCTCCTGGTTATGAACAGGATAAAGGACTGCCATGAGGAAGACGCAATTTCACTCTTCTGCAATAATTGCACGGACACAGGAATCCTCAACGCCATAGGTCGCCGTGAAATTACACGCTTTGCTGACTTGGCGTCCATAGTATGAAAGTACTGTGCGATGGAAAGCGCCTGGAAAATCGAAGTAAGATTTTGGGACAATCCGGCCCCGCATACAAACCCAGTCCGAAACAAAAGGGTGCATTATCACCAATCACCCGGGTTAAACACCAAAAAACAAAAAAAACCCACGGGGCATGGAACCATCTTTGGAGGGATGGCTCAACGGACCTGTAAAATGCATAGTACGTAGGGCGCCACACCAACTCATAGCCTTAGAGCATGTTGGATACTCCGGCGGTGGACAAAAGCGGCGAGGATCTTCTAACCCCAAAGATCCACAGTAACACCAGCCCAAGGATACCAAGACGGTATTAATAGTCTTGAGACTTTCGCATCAAACAATATGCGAAAACGAACACTCGCAGCCTTGCCAAAGTCTACCAAGTAGCAACAATAAATCCATGGAGTGACACGGCTATTACCTTTAATGCGGTGATGAACCTAAATTCGAACAGCCCGAGCACCGGCAGCATTGGTCCTCGGTCCAATAGTGGACGGCTCGCCTTAACAAGGTACTCATGGACGGTGGCAGCGGATTGAACCTCATTTATGAGGAAACCCTTCGAAAAATGGAAATAAACTGGAGCCGCATTGAGCGAAGCAGCACAACCTTTAGAGGAATAATCCCAAGTCGAGAAGCGAGCTGCACAGGTAAAATCACACTGGATGTGGTGTTCAACACGCCAGATAATTACAGGTTCGAGGAGGTCACGTTCCAAGTGGCCCCGTTCAGCAGCGGATACCACGCTCTATTAGGGCGAGAGGCATTCACAATTTTTCAAGCTATACCCCATTACGGGTACATGAAGCTCAAAATGCTCGGGCCCAACGGAATCATCACTCTTGCTAGTGACCCAGACGTAGCACTCCGCGCCGAAAATAAGACAGACGCACTAGCCCTTGAGGCACTATCCGAAGCCCTAGCAGCCGAGGAACTGACTGCGCTGCGCTCCACGGTGAACCGGGACGATGTGATACTCGATAAAAGATCCAAGTCCACCTCCTTTAAACCAGCAGACGAAATTGTCAAATTCCAAGTCCACCCAACAGACCCTACAAAAACGGCTTCCATTGGGGCACAATTAAACCCTGATGTAGACGCCGCACTATGAGAATTCCTACGCGAAAATTGGGACATTTTTGCCTGGCACCCTTCAGACATGCCAGGAATCCCACGCCGGCTGGCCGAGCACAGCCTAAACATCCTAAAAGGATTCAAGCCAGTCAAACAGGCTCTTCGGTGTTTCTCCGAACCTAAGAGACAAGCCATGGGAGAGGAGCTAGCCAAACTATTGGAGGTCGGATTCATCAGAGATATAAAACATCCGAATCGGCTAGCAAACACGGTGATGGTACCAAAGAAGGACAAATCCTGGCGCCTATGCGTTGATTTCAAGGACCTCAACAAGGCTTGCCCAAAGGATCCCTTCCCCCTCCCCCGCATCGATCAAATTATCGACGCTACCGCAGGACACGATTCATTGTGTTTCCTCGACGCATACTCTGGCTACCATCAAATTAAGATGGCAGAACCTGATCAAGCCACAATGGAATTTATCACCCCATACGGCCCATTCTGCTTCAACACAATGCCCTTCAGGCTCAAAAACGCTAGCGCAACATATCAGCGCATGATTCAGACATGTCTGGCAAACCAGATCGGCAAAACAGTGGAGGCATACATAGATGATGTGGTCATCAAAACCAAGCATGTCGAAAATCTAGTAGACGACTTGAGGCTCACATTCGATAATCTCTGAACATATGACATCAAGCTTAACCCGAAAAAATGTGTTTTTGGTGTACCAGCCGGAAAGCTCTTGGGCTTCATTGTATCCGGTAGAGGAATTGAAGCAAACCCAGCGAAGATCCGAGCTCTATCACAATTGGATATCCCAAAGGACCTCAAACAAATACGAAAATTGACTGGATGCGTGGCGGCTCTAAGCCGCTTTATCTCCCGTTTGGGAGAAAAGGCGTTACCCCTCTATCGCCTCCTCCGGCAAGACCAACACTTCGAGTGGGCCGGATACGCCACGGCCGACTCAAGAAATAAAAGACATATTGGCAACAAACCCGGTCCTGGCCGCGCCCAACATGGGCGAACCAATGCTATTATACATCGCCGCAACTCATCAAGTTGTAAGCGCGGTGCTCGTTGTCGAACGAGAAACGGACGGACACAACTTTCCCCTTCAAAAACCAGTCTACTACGTGTCCACTGTCCTCACTCCATGCAAGTCACGGTATCCGCATTATCAAAAGATAGCGTATGCGGTGTTTATGGCATCCCGGAAGCTTCGACACTACTTTCAAGAGTGTTCGATAACAGTAGCCTCCGAAGTACCTCTTAACGACATTATAAACAACCGCGACGCGACGGGCCGGATTGCCAAATGGGCCATTGAGCTCCTCCTCGACATAACCTATAAGCCACGGCGAGCAATTAAGTCGCAAGCTTTGGCCGACTTCGTCGCCGAATCGACTGAAGCCGAACTCCCTAAAGGGTACGACACATATTCCAACTGGATCATGCACTTTGACGACTCCAAAATTTTGGCTGGTCTGAAATTTGGCGCTGCTCGACGGCGTCCCGGCAGGAGAATCTGATTCAATAGGTATTCCAGATAATGTATATGGACTCCAACAACGCAGCCGAATACGAGGCCCTTCTACATGGTCTCCGGATGGCAGTATCCATGGGCATTCAACGCCTAGAGGTGCGCGGGGACTCGAACCTCGCGATATCCCAAATAAATGGAGACTTTGATGCCAAGGATCCGAAAATGGCAGCTTATCACAATGCCGTCCTAAAAATGTCAGCTCGGTTCGAAGGGCTCGAATTTCACCATATAGCAGGAAAACAATCAGCAGCAGACGCGTCTTGGCACGCATTGGCACAAAGCGATGCCGCCCCCAATATCTTCTTAGAGAGGCTGTTCAAGCCATCCGTATCATGGGAAGAAGTCCGGAAATAACAGCCGGACCCAACAAAGACCGCCTCGACACGAACATTCTCGACACAATTGGAGGCTCGCCAACGAAGTAACATCTTCAGCCCACGTAATAATGGCGGTCATTGCCCGTGGATGGAACCATTCCTAGCCTACCTAACCAGCAGGAACTTCCCGAGGACCAAAAGCGAGGCACGCTGCATAGTGCGGCGATCTAAAGCCTATAAAGTCCATGAGGGAGAGCTTTATAAGAAAAGCACCACCGAGTCCTTCAAAGGTGTATCTCAAGAGGAAGGGCGGAATCTTACGGCTGAAATTCATGCCGGACTCAAGGGCACCACGCCGCAGCCCGGCCCTTGTAAGCAAGGCCTTCAGACAGGATTCTATTGGCCGACGACCCGGCAGATGCTCGAGGACTTAGTCCAATGATGCGTCGATTGCCAACTCTTTGCTAATCAAAGCCACATGCCACCCACCGCCTCCAAACTATACCCATCACCTGGCCCTTGCGGTGCAGGGGCTTGACATGGTTGGACCCCTTAAATGAGGAACCCACAAGCAAAAAATACCCTCACGGTCATGGTGGATAAAATCACCAAATGGATAGAGGTCAAGCTGTTAAGACGGCGAATCCGGACCGGTGATAGACTTCATATCGGGTCGTACACCATTACGGCGTCCCCACGGCATCATCAACGATAACGGCACGAACTTCACGGCCGACGAGGTCAAACTCTGGTGCAAAAACATGGGCATCAAGCTCGACTATGCTTGATCTATCACCCTCAAACTAACGGTCAAGTCAAGCGAGCAAATGGTCTAATAATGAGTGGCATCAAACCCAGATTAGTGCGGTCCCTCAAGGAATCTAACACGCCTTTGGGTAGAGGAGCTTCGACTCCGTACTGGGGCTGCGTGCCAAGCGAATCGCACCACCGGATTCACACCATTCTTTATGGTATACGGCGCAGAGGCAGTTACGCCTGCGACATAATTCATGACTCACCTCGGCGTGCGCATATGCGACGAAAGAGAAGCCGAGCTCGATCGGCAGGGACAGTTTGACGCCTTTGGAGGAGGAGCGTGACGTGGCCAAAGCCCGTTCCGCATTCTATCAACGATGAGGCTCGAAGATATCAAAGGTAGAAGTACGGGCCAAAACTTACAATGTTGGCGAGTTAGTTCAACGCTTGCGGACAAGAAAAGGACAAACTCAAGCCCAAATGGGAAGGTCCTTTATTATCGACCAAGTCCTGACCGGTGGAGCATACCGTCTACGAGATGCATCGGATAACCGACTCGAGCCGAACCCATGGAACGCAGCCCGTCTCCGAAGATTCTACGCCTAGCGCCGGATTCTGAGTTAGTCTCCTTCCTCTGTCTATTTTTTACACATTAGTTGTCTTATATTTCTCTCCTTCCCCCTCTTTTTTTTCTTACAGCCTTTAAAGGCTCGTTCGTGCATTGTTCGCACACACTTGACGCGCTATCCGCGCTCATTATACCTGGGGGCTTCTTTAACAGAAGCTTATTTGTATGGGCTTTATGCCTAACACATGTGTAACGCCTGCATGTACCTTTTATTCACCATTATATGCATCGATATGACTTAAGTTTTGGCCAAGCTGGGTTGTTCGGCTCTGTGCTTACCCCTAAGTTTCCAATTGTTCGGCTAGGTGGTAAAGGGAGCACCTCTGCGATTGTTCTTGCCGGTCAGCCGGATGTGTACCTCAGACCGGGTGAAGCCGAAAGCTAGCGTTCTTAAGGGAATATTCGGTCGGTGAACTAAAGATGATTTCTCACTTATTTATTTATCCGCCCCAGATGCTTTTACGCTTTTTACATGATGGGACATGCACTTTAAGGCATGCCTACCAGGGAAAGGAACCCCTAATGGAACTATTCTCCCTGGAAGATGTTTATTACTAACCATGTAATATAACATAACTAGTTGGGCACTTGTCTGTTAAAGCACTAATGACCCCTACGCCTGGTCTCCATGCATACCCCGGTTCTTACATAACCGTGATGGTATTCGGACACACTACGGACTATAGGGGTCCCGAGGTTGAAGCGAAAAGGTTCGCCATGACAAACGATCTACAATCCGGCTAGAAGGCACTTTTACATGTCATCTTAAATTACATAGTCAATTTGACTGGGTGTATTCCTCCTCAATACAATCTAATAGGTTGTCTAGTTTACAGTCATGTTGGGAATACTTTGCGGCCAATTCTACTTGGCTGTACACTAAGCTCACAGGGATCTCCTTCCCATCGGGCCCCACAGGTCCGACCTCGGCCATGTGGTTTGGGTCAGCCTTCGTGTACCGCGTCTTCACCATGGCCCAGGCCTCCCTGGCGCCTTGACGGCAGGCCGATATCTTCCATAATCGGAAGCACCGCCGCGCTCCCTTAAGCTTCTCTGCAAGCTCTCCAAGGCCTTCGGGCAGGGAGACAGATGGCCACAAGGCACAGGCGACGCCCTTCATCACTGCCGAACTCGTTCGTGCAGTTGTAAGAGCTCGGGAAGAAGGTCACCCGTAGAACCGGGCATTTCCTCTGCAGGACGACCTGTGAGCATACCTACAGACATAACTCTGTTAGTCAACTTCTTCGCCGAACTCTTTTTCAAAAGTTCGTTCAAGCACTTACTAAAAATGCCGCGTCGAAGCCGTCGATTCTCCTTCACGGAGTCCGCCACCGGGCACGAACATCTTTGAGTTCCTCTCCCACCGGGTGTTGGCATCTTGGAGATTATTCTTCTCCTGCCTCACCCTCGTAAGCACGCCTCTCCCGGCTTTTAACCGCGCAAGAGTTGTTGCTTGTCCGGATCTACTCCGCGCCATCTGCAATGATATTGTCGATTTACACATACGCCGCACTTCACAACATACTTATCTTTCAAAGCGATATTACCGAGGGGGTCTCCTTGGCCTCCCCTGCAGCCGCTAGTGCGGCCTCAAGTTGGGCTTTGCACTCTTCCGGCTCCCGGGGACAGTTGGGTATTCTTTTTGTAAGATCCTCAGATAACAAATGATCCTTAAATCAGTTATTCTAACTATTTCAAGTCTCGGGGGCTAGTGGTATATATAACCATCAAATTTTCTCACCCGTATGTCTTTCACATACTGCTCCGTGGCTCTGGCTAGACCATTTTGAGCGGCACGGAGGTGCGCATCTCGCGAATTGAAGGCATCCACTGCGTCTTGGGAGAAACATGCGTCACGAAGAACAGTCCCGGCTGACGCTTTGTGATTCATGGCACTCTCCACCTCGGAATTGGTGGCAGATAGTCCGTCGGCATCCTCTGTCGGAGGAGTGTCCGACGCACACCTTGTGTTCGCCTCCGCTTCTGGACCTGGCTTTGGAGCCTGGCGGGTGGAGGCTCGATTGGCAGCCTCTCCGGATATAGTCCGGCAAGCGCTCATTCTCCTGAAGAGAGCACGAGCGTTAGTATACCTTCCGGGAATAAAACCTGGGAATAAGGCGGCATGCCGTACCGTGGCGCCGGCGTCTCAATCCAGACCGTACTTCTTTTCAGCCTGCTGGGCCTTGCTGCCCCTTGTTGGCTAGCCACCGCAGGCTCGACCTTCCGTCTCAAGGGCTCCCCTGCAAAACACCATTGATATACGGTGATCAAATATAAGCACGGAGGGATCATTTTTAAAGTATTGGGACTTCGGTCTCAATTACCTGTGAGGCTGGAAATATTCCGGGGTAATCGGCCGTAATGGCAACCAAGGCATTGTCGATGCTCAGTTGGTAAAATACCCCATCGATCAGCTCCACGATATGTCCGGATCCTCTTGGGAGGCCGGATCAAGGGACCTTTCCGGATCCTCGGGTTGTGGAGGAGGGCTATTTATATCCTTTACGGCCCGGCGCAATTCCTGCGTCGAAATTACAAAATAAGGTACTTAACTATGGGAATATGGAACGGATGGGCATAAAGAAGTGTCCGCTTACCTAGCTTGGAGGATCGTACATAGAAAATCCGCCCTGAGGATTGACGCGGAGGAAATCCTCCTCTTCTCCCTTGTATAATGCGGACAAGGCCTTCGTCGGAAACGACAACGATCCGGCCCCTTACGGCCGCATCGGTGGCATCATCCTCCCATTGAAATCCCACATGGGTGGCCTCTATCTTTGAAGCGGTTGCACCCCCCGCATTATGCATGTTGCCATGACCCCGATCATGGTCAGTCTGAAATGAGCTAGTAATCTTATCCGGCTCATCAGGTAAAGAACTTCCCTGTCATTTTCCTTCTGAGGGCTCCGCGGGCGCCAGCTTAGGCCCTTCTTCAAGGGAGCATTATTGAACTCAGGAAGGCCGATCCAACGAGGGTCCGGCAGGGGACATCTTCTATAAAAACCATTACGAAGGCCACCACGGACGCCTTCTTTGGGGTTCTGGATAGATATCTGGTCCCGGCGATGCGCCATAGTTTGGCTCCGCCCACTTGATATATCGACCCCCCCTGAGAACGGGGCACAAGGCAGAACAACTTCTTCCACAGCGCGAAATGAGCCTCGACGCCCAAGAACAGCTCTCAAAGGGCTACGAAGCCCGCGATATGCAATATGGAGGCAGGCGTAAGGTTGTGCAAATTGGAGGTCAGAGAACCTGTGAGCCCGGAGAAACGGATGAATTGGAAATCCGAGCCCTCTTATTAAGTAAGGGACAAGGCATACCCACACTCCTTTGGAGGGATTGGGGACGCTCTTCGTCTGCTTTCCGCCATTATAGGTGGCGAGTCCGGCTCGAACCGGGACCATGAAGGCTGGGGGAAGAAATCCCTTGGTTTGGAGCGTCACTAGCTTGCTGTGTGGGACGGAACATCTCTCCCAGTCTCCAGGCTGAGGGCTGGTAGGGCGAGAGGAGGAGTTGCATCGACTGGCCATGATGGAATGGATTTCTATCAGATGCGCTCCGTTGAATGCTTGCGAAGGGAAGATGATGTGATTCGGATCTAAATCCTCGTCTCTTTTATAAGGCAGCTTATTTGCGCAGCTAGGGGGTAAAAGTAAAAACACCCTGGCTTTTCGCATTCGTTTGACACATGGAAGACGGCCATTATTGGGCGTGGAAGCCAAGGAGCGCAATATTCACGAAAAGCCGGACACTATTCAACAGGTACACAGAATTTGGAGAAGAACCCGCATTGCAACGCCGAAGACAAATCTGCGCGCCGGACTCATCGTCATTGAAGCCTAGTTCGGGGGCTACTGAGGGAGTCCTGGATTAGGGGGTGTCCGGATAGCCAAACTATAACCTTCGGTCGGACTCCTGGACTATGAAGATACAAGATTGAAGACTTCGTCCCGTGTCCGGATGGGACTTTCCTTGGCGTGGAAGGCAAGCTTGGCAATACGGATATGTAGATCTCCTCCCATTGTAATCGACTCTGTGTAACCCTAGCCCTCTCCGGTGTCTATATAAACCTGAGGGTTTTAGTCCATAGGACGAACAACAATCATACCATAGGCTAGCTTCTAGGGTTTAGCCTCTACGATCTCGTGGTAGATCTACTCTTGTACTACCCATATCATCAATATTAATCAAGCAGGAGTAGGGTTTTACCTCCATCGAGAGGGCCCGAACCTGGGTAAAAACATCACATCCCTTGTCTCCTATTACCATCCGCCTAGACGCACAGTTCGGGACCCCCTACCCGAGATCCGCCGGTTTTGACACCGACAGCCTTCTTCTTGGGAGCCATGGTGATCAAGGAAATGACGCGCTAACTGCTAGACCAGGTTTGCAGAACCTACCCTCCCCCTACCTGGTATGCCAAAGATGCCGGGGCGAACGACACCTACGGGATCACGTGGATCGCTTCTGCGGTTTGACAGGGAAGAGGGGTGCGCAAAGAGCAGGTCTAGCGATCAACAAGATGGATTTTTACCCATGTTCGGGCCGCTGAGAAGCGTAAAACCCTAGTCCTGCTTTGAGTGTATATTCTGTGTTCTGGAGCTTCGGCTAGTTGCTGTGCATGCAAACTGGGCCTAGAGGTTCAAAAGTCCGAATCCTCCTCCAGTACGCCTTGGGCCTCCTTTTATACGTTCAAGGGGTTGCCATAGCGGCACACAAGAGGTGGAAAGTGCTACAGTGCATATGCTTATCACTGACATCCTAGGACAAAACGCATTAAATGTGCTGGTTACATGCCCCCTAGCTTTATCGGGGACGAAAATAGAGCCTGTCCCGTCGGTCGTTGCCTCTCCCCGTCTTAACACGCATCCAGGCTGACGAGGCATGCAATGCCAGGCTGGTTGGCTAGTTGCTGTGCTGGAACGGTGGCAGGATCTTCACGAAGATCTGCATGCCACCACGCATGTGCTTCCAAGTTGGCAGGCCAGTCGCTGTGCTAGAGCGGTGGCGGGATGGCGGAGCCTTGCCGTGGCCTTGTCGATGTCCCCAGCAAGGATCTTGTCGGGGTCCCACAAATGTCCTCGGCAAGGATCTTGCTAGGAACTTCGCCTTCTGGTCCTCACAAAGATCTTCTTGTCACCACGCATGCACCCCTGGGTCTTGGTCTTAACATTGTCGATGGTGTCAGAGCTCTCAACCTTAAGGGTGGTGTTCTCGTCAGTGCTCTGCAAGGCGCCCCCGCAAGGATCTTACCAGGGCTTTGCAGCAGTCCTGGCTAGGATCTTGTCGGGGCCTTGCGAGCTACCCTGGCAAGGATCCTGCCGGGGGCCCACCTTGTCCTCTGCTTTCTGGTTACTGGCTTGGTTGCGGCCTTGGTCACCTTGTATTTTGTCCCCAGCTACCCCTGTCAAGCCTTGCCACAGGTGCGGCTGCAACTGCCCGTGCACAAGTAAGGGGTACCAAAGGGCCCAAACTTTAGAACACCAACAATACCCCCCCCCCCTGATACTAGCCATAGATTCATCAAAATAAGCAAACAACGGCGAAAAACAGAATCTGTCAAAAACAGAACAGTCTGTAGCAATCTGGATATTTCGAATACTTCTGTAACTCTAAAAATTCTGAGAAAATAGGAAGTCCTAGATAATTTTCAAAAAGAATCAACGAAAAAGTACTCTCCAGATAAAAATAAGAATTGTTTTTGTGAGCGCAAAAGTTTATGTTTTTCAACAAGATCAAATTAACTATCATCATAGGCTATCCCATATGTCTTACTTGGAAAAACACTAATTAAAACACAAAACCACATCTAACCAGAGGTTAGGTGATTTATTCAAAGAAAAACAGGACCTAAAAAGCAAGCACAAACATAAAATTGGGTTGCCTCCCAACAAGCGCTATTGTTTAACGCCCTTAGCTACGCATAAAACACGAATAGATCTAGGTGTTATCATCTTTGGCATGCAATCCATAAGTGGCTCTCATAATAGATTCCTAAGGCAATTTAATTTTCTTTCTTGGAAAGTGTTCCATGCCCTTCCTTAAAGGAAATTGAAATCTAATATTCCCTTCTTTCATATCAATAATTGCACCAATCGTTCTAAGGAAAGGTCTACCAAGAATAATAGGACATGTAGGATTGCAATCTATATCAAGAACAGTGAAATCTACACGCGCGTAATTCCTATTTGCAACAATAAGAACATCATTAATTCTTCACATAGGTTTCTTAATAGTGGAATCCGCAAGATGAAAATTTAAGGAACAATCATCAAATTCACGGAAATCTAACACATCACATAAAGTTTTTGGAATTGTGGAAACACTAGCACCCAAATCACACAAAGCATAGCATTCATAATCTTTAATCTTGATCTTAATAGTAGCTTCCCACTAATAGGATCACTCTTATTAGCAAACAATTTCATAAGCTCATCCATCTTTCCACTCAAAACATTTATTTCTTCAATCGCATGTACTTTTTTACTAGTGGAAGATCTTTCGGTTTGCCATTGAGAATAATTGACCATAATATTGTCCAGGAGTTTAGTAGCTTCTCCTAAAGTAATTTCCATAAAAGTTCCTCCCGCGGCCGAATCTAAAAGATTTCTAGAAGCAATATTCAATCCGGCATAATTTTTTTGTATAATAATCCACAAATTCAAGCCATGAGTAGGGCAATTTCTAATCATCAATTTCATCATCTCCCAAGATTGTGCAACATGTTCATGATCAAGTTGCTTAAAATTCATAATATCATTCCTAAGGGAGATGATCTTAGCGGGAGGAAAATACTTGGAAATAAAAGCATCTTTACACTTATTCCATGAATCAATACTATTTTTAGGCAAAGATGAAAATCAAGTTTTAGCGCGATCTCTAAGCGAGAACGGAAATAGCTTCAACTTAACAATATCATTATCCACATCTTTTTTCTTTTGCATATCACACAAGTCAACGAAATTGTTAAGATGGGATGCGGCATCTTCATTGGGAAGGCCAGAAAATTGATCTTTCGTAACAAGATTCAGCAAAGCAGTATTAATTTCACAAGATTACGCATTAGCATCGGGAGCAATCTGAGTACTAATAAAATCATTATTATTGGTGTTGGAAAAGTCACACAATTTAGTATTATCTTGAGCCATCGTGACAAAGCAAGCAATCCAACACACGAGCACACAAAAAGCAAGCGAAGAAGACGAACGGAACAGGGGCAAAGAAAAGGTGAATCTTTTCGAAAATCGTTTCCGAAGTGGGGGAGAGGAAAATGAGAGGCGAATGGCAAATAATGTAATTTGAGGGACGAGAGTTTATGATGGGTACTTGGTATGTCTTGACTTGATGTAGATATCCCCGGCAACGGCGCCAGAAATCCTTCCTGCTACCTCTTGAGCTTGCGTTGGTTTTTCCCTTATAGAGGAAAGGGTGATGCAGCAAAGTAGAGTAAGTATTTCCCTCAGTTTTTGAGAACCGAGGTATCAATCCAGTAGGAGACAACGCTCAAGTCACAGAATACCTGCACATATAAACACCGACTTGCACCCAACGCGATAAGGGGTTGTCAATCCCTTCACTGTTATTTGCAACGTGAGATCAGATAGAGATGGATAAACGGTAAAGTAATATTTTTGGTTTATGGAACGGAAAATAAAAGATTGCAAAGAAAGTAAATAGGAAACTAACAGTGTAGATCGGAAACTTATATGATGGTAAATAGACCAGGGGCCATAGGTTTCACTAGAGGCTTCTCTCAAGATAGAAATTATCACGATTGGTGAACAAATTACTGCCGAGCAATTGATAGAAAAGCGCAAAGTTATGACGATATCTAAGGCAATGATCATGAATATAGGCATCACGTCCGTGTTGAGTAGTCTGAAAGATTCTGCATCTACTACTATTACTCCACATATCGACCGCTATCCAGCATGCATCTAGAGTATTAAGTTCATAAAGAACGGAGTAACACATTAGGCAAGATGACATGATGTAGAGGAATTAACTCAGGCAATATGATGAAAATCCCATCTTTTTATCCTCGATGGCAACAATACAATACGTGCCTTGCTGCCCCTACTGTCACTGGGGAAGGACACCGCAAAATTGAACCCAAAGGTAAGCACTTCTCCCATTGCAAGAAAAACCAATTTAGTTGGCAAAACCAAATCGATAGTTCGAAGAGACTTGAAAAGATATCAAAACATGCATATAAGAATTCAGAGAAGATTCAAATAATATTCATAGATAAACTTGATCATAAATCCACAATTCACCGGATCTCGGCAAACACACCGCAAAAGAGTATTACATCGAATAGATCTCCAAGAACATTGAGGAGAACTTTGTATTGAGAATCAAGGAGATAGAAGAAGCCATCTAGCTACTAGATATGGACCTGTAGGTCTGTGGTAAACTACTCACGCTTCATCGGGTAGGCAATGGTGTTGATGTAGAAGCCCTCCGTGATCGAATCCCCCTCCGGCAGGATGCCGGAAAAAGCCCCAAGATGGGATCTCATGGGTACAAAAGGTTGTGGCGGTGGAAAAGTGGTTTTGTGGCTCCCCTGGATGTTTTTGGGGTATAAGAGTATATATAGGAGGAAAATCTAGGTCAGGGGATCCCCGAGGGGCCCACAAGGTTGGAGGCGCGCCCCACCCCCTGGGCGCATCCTCCACCCATGTGGCTGCCTCGAGGCGCTTCTGACTTGCACTCTAAGTCTCCTGGGTGTCTTCTGGTCCAAGAAAAATCATGGCGAAAGTTTTATTCCGTTTGCTATTCGTTTTCTGTGAAACTCTAAAATAAGGAAAAAACTGTAACTGGCACTGGGCTCTAGGTTAATAGGTTAGTCCCAAAAATCATATAAAATAGCATATTAATGCATATAAAACATCCAAATCAGATAATATAATAGCATGGAACAATAACTAATTATAGATATGTTGAGGACGTATCACCGTACGTTCGGT
Source organism: Aegilops bicornis (assembly GCA_021605145.1). Taxonomy (NCBI): domain Eukaryota; kingdom Viridiplantae; phylum Streptophyta; class Magnoliopsida; order Poales; family Poaceae; genus Aegilops; species Aegilops bicornis. Next base: position 550,028,159 of record CM038675.1, on the reverse strand, counting down.
ACTTGATCAGTCGGAACGAGAAGAAGTTTGACTACATCAACCGCAATGTCAAACGCTTCCGCTTTTTGTCTACGAGGGTACGTAGACACACTCTCACCCTCTCGTTGCTATGCATCTCCTTGATAGATCTTGCGTGAGCATAGGAATATTTTTGAAATTGCATGCTATGTTTCCCAACACACTTGTGGTGCCCATGTGGCTCCGTTTGACCTAATCTCTGGCCTATAAATTTCCTAATATTGCAAAAAAATAGGGCGAGACCCAAAACATTTTTTCCGCCGCCGCAAGTCTCTGTTCTTCATGGTCCCATCTGGAGGTCTCCGTCGGTACTCTGCCGGAGGGGGAAACCATTGGGGAGGTAATCTTCATTAATCTTGCTGCCTCCATGATAATGTGTGAGTAGTTCCTTCAGGACCTACGGGTCCATCAGTAGCTAGATGGATTTCTCTATCTGTATTTCTGATCTTCAATACAATGATCTCTTCGGAGATCTATTCGATGTAATTATTGCGGCGTGTTTGTTGGGATCCGGTGAATTGTGGGTTTATGATCAAATTATTCATTGAAAGTATTTAAATCCTATTGAGATATATTTATGTGTGATTTTATAGCCTTGTATTTCTTTCCGACCTATACGTCTTCTTTGGCCAAGTAGATTGATTTATCTTCGGTGGGAGTGGTGCTTGGTTGTAGGTCTAATCTTGTGGTGTCCTTACTCTGTGACAGGAACAGTTGCAAGACACATATTGTATTGTTGCTACTAAGGATAAAACGACGGGGTTCGAACATATTGCTTGATCTTACTTTGTCTATATTATGTCATCTTGCTTAAAGTGTTACTCGATTTATCATGAACTTAATACTTTGAGATGCATTGTTGGATAGCGATCTTGGGGAGGAGTAATAGTAGTAGATGCGGTTGGATTATACGGTCTACTTGTCATGAACGTAATGCCTATATATGAATCATGCCATGAAGAATCATCATAACTATGCGCTATTCTGTCAATTGTTCAATAGTAATTTATTTACCCACTATTGCTATGCTTATGAGAGAGATACCTCTAGTGAACCCATGGCCCCAGGTCCATTCTCCATATTTACTAAAACCCTAAAAATTGCTCGTTGTTTTCTTTTTCTTTTCTTTTCTTTTCTTTTATTTTATTTATATATCTACCACTATCAGATTTAATACTTGCAATTAGCGAGAACAAGGGGACAAGCATTTGCTTTGTGTGTGCAGGTATCATTCATCTTGGTTCTTAACTGGGAAATACTTTTTACTACTATACTACATCACCCTTTCTCTTCAGGGAATCCCAACAATATCACAAATAGCAAGCGTCATGGGCGTGCGCGTCTGGTGGTCCTTTAATGCTTTGCGGATTGAATATGACGTTAGGAAGATAATGGATTGAGTAAAGCTCTATGGTCCTAATGTTGTTCTTATGCAACTAGCCTGACCCGGCTTATATGGGTGTTGGGATCTAAGGTTACACGTCCTAAGTCGGTTAGGAGGAGCCCTCTATACACTGCTTGCTTGTCTTGTCTTATACTCCAAGCCTTCCAAGCCCACAATGTTGCGAAGCCATGGGCCGAGTTGATTGACCGATGACATAACTGACCTAGGGCACCAGGCCGGCCTAGTTAGGCCTGCTTTTGGTAAGTTGAGGCACCCCTGGTTCATAAGAGCATCTATGGTCGGACGTCTCAAATCTGCATCATACACCCAGGCGGGCCGCCCCGTCACTATCCGGTCATGATTTTTTGACCAAGACGATCCCCTCAAACGGCCCTCAAACGCCCTGGCTGACCGGCACCCCCATATCCAGCCCAAATATGGGGCGGATATAGGGGCGCTCGGGCGCGCCCGGGCACGCCCGCCACGTCGGACCCAGCCCAAGCTCAGTTAATGTTTGGTTCTTTTGTTGTGGTGTTTAGTTAACTGCTTGGTTCAATTCTGCAATGCGATGTCCAATTGCCGTGGGTAGAATTTTGTATTGTTGTGCATGTGAGGAATAAATCGAATTTGGCTGCACTTAATACATGAGACACATATACAAGTGCTATATTTCCTAGTTCTTAATCATGCTTGGTTTGGATAAATGGGTTTTCCATGTGGCTTGAATTAATCTAATGAATCTGCAATGTGCTTATTTTTCATCAACATATTTTACTGATAGCATGCGAACCCTTACTTAACCCGATGACTAACTACCTTATATGTGTTACAGGGAAACAATGGGAAGCACTAAGGTTTACAATCGAGGTTAGCATATGCACGGTTCGTTGTCTAATAGCACATTATTGTGCAATTGCAGGAACCATTCTAATATTTAGGTTTTTAACAATTTGGTCTTGCACATGTAGGTCCTGCTGTCAGAGGTTTTGACCCACTGTTCGACCCTTTTTGCATATGGGGAAATGAGTTGTCCATGAATATCAGTGAAGTCAAGAAACTCAGAAAGATTGTTAGGACAAAGAAATTAGTGAGAAAAAACAACAAGATCTTTGTCTGCACAATGAACAAGACATCAGTTCACTACAGGATGGTGCTAACTATTATACCTTGCCTTTTTTATTCCTTTGCCCCATTTCCAATGTGGAGAAGATATTTATGCACATCCTCCTTTTCAGGCCTTTCCAAAGCAGTTCACCGATGATTACCTCTCAAACCACCTATATGGTCAGGAGGTGAGGAAGGTATTCATACAACACCCACGGTTCAATATTGAAGTTTTCCTGAAGAGGACGAAGGATGGACGGTCAACCATCCACATGCACTGGCCTAAAGTTACAAAGACCTTCAACATGAATGAAGGCTCAATATCCGCCTTCTGCTTCAGCAGTTTTCCAGATGAGATACATCTGTCTATGTACCATCTATGATGCTAATTTCAAAAGGTTATAGATGTTGCATGTGAAACTCGGTGCTGGTGTAGTTGTGTAATGGGGTAGCTGAGTGCTGAAGCTATATGATGTTGTACTCTGATGTATTTCAATTATGAATATGAAATATATTGTGTGATTAATATGAAATGTCAATTATATTAATAAATGGATTATTAATAATCGGATAATTAGCCTGCTAATTGGGTTTTTCTATTGCAAACAGTTATTGAGAAAACACGGTGTGTGATGCATTCAATAACGCACATAGTTTCTAGGAATAAACCATGTTAGATTAATGAACAATCACACACGACATCCTCTTGAAAACTGTTTGCGTTAGGCCACCTGGCGCAAACGTTTACCACATAAAAACTATGTGTGATGGACAGCCTTTGCCACACAGTTTCTTCTACGCACCGTGTGTGATGCATTCAATAATGCAAATGATAAAATTGTTAATCTCGTGTGCAATGGCAACGCTATCACAAACAATTTAACGGGGAAAATTGTGTGTGATGTACCTGTGACGGAAACATTTTCCTTGGAGCGACTGTGTGGGATGTACATACGAACAAAAACGTTTAGCGGGGACTGACTGTGTGGGATGTACTTGCAACTGGAAACAATTTCGCATGTATAATTGCATTCTTTAGCTCTACTGTACGTATTTCTATATTTGACCGCTCGTCGGTCGCACACGACCTCATTTTGCCGAGCGTGTGTGCTAGGTGGGCATATCCCCGACGGTTTCTGGGTTTTGTGGAAAGGACCCCCCTATCGCCGTCACTCACTTGGCGATGGTTCCAAATTCCGCCATGGAAAGGGTTAAAACCCATTTGTATAGCACCTCGATGTACTAGTGATGCAATCTGTTGCTCTAGTGTATATGTTCTATATGTCGTGTAGTGTGGTGCTCACTTATTAACTGTTTTGTTAATTAGTTGTCGTCTTCAGTTAACTGTTTGGTTCAATTCTGCAAATGTGATGTTCAATTCTTCAGGTTGCAATTTTGTATTATCTTCCATGTGAGAAATAAATCGAATTTATCTTTACAAAATACATGAGAAACGAATACAATTGCTATATTTCCAAGTTGTCAAGCATGCTTGGTTTGGTTATACATTGTGCAATGTGGTGCTCAGTTAACGTTTGGTTCATTTGTGTTGTGGTGTTTAGTTAACTGTTTGGTTCAATTCTGCAATGCGATGTTCAATAGTTGTGGGTGCATTCTGTTATTGTATACCATGTGAGGAATAAATTGAATTTGGCTGTAGTAAATACATGAGAAACAAATACAATTGCTATATTTCCAAGTTGTTAAGCATAATTGGTTTGGTTAAATGTCTGATCTTCTATTAGGAGTATGTTATATTGTGCAATGTGGTGCTCAGTTAATGTTTGGTTCATTTGTGGTGTTTAGTTAACTGCTTGGTTCAATTCTGCAATGTGATGTCCAATTGTCGTGGGTAGAGTTTTGTATTGTTGTGCATGTGAGGAATAAATCGAATTTGGGTGCACTTAATACATGAGAAACATATAAAAGTGCTATATTTCCTAGTTCTTAATCATGCTTGGTTGGATAAATGGGTTTCCCATGTGGCTTGAATTAATCTGATGAATCTGCAATGTGCTTATTTTTCATCAACATATTTTACTGATAGCATGCAAACCCTTACTTAACCTAATGACTAACTACCGTATATGTGTTGTAGGGAAACAATGGGAAGCACTGAGGTTTACAATCGAGGTTAGCACGTGCATGGTTCGTTGTCTAATAGCATATTATTGTGCAATTACAGGAACCATTCTAATATTTAGGTTTTCAAGAATTTGGTCTTGCACAAGTAGGTCCTGCTGTCAGAGGTTTTGACCCACTGTTTGACCCTTTTTGCATATGGGGAAATGAGTTGTCCATGAATATCAATCAAGTCAAGAAACTCAGAAATATTGTTAGGATAAAGAAATTAGCGACAAAAAACAACAAGATCTTTGTCAATGAAGAAGACATCAGTTCACTACAAGATGGTACTAACTATTATACCTTGCCTTTTTTTATTCCTTTGCCCCATTTCCAATATAGAGAAGATATTTATGCACATCCTTCTTTTCAGGCCTTTCCAAAGCAGTTCACTAATGATTACCTCTCAAACCACCTCGATGGTCAAGAGGCGAGGAAGGTTTTCATACAACACCCACGGTTCAATATTGAAGTGCTCCTGAAGAGGACGAAGGACGGACGGTCAATCATCCACATGCACTGGCCTAAAGTTGCAAAGACCTTCAACATGCATGAAGGCTCAATATTCGCCTTCCACTTAGCAATTTTCCAGATGAGATGCATCTGTCTATATACAGTCTATGATGCTAATTTCGAAAGGTTCTACATGTTGCATGTGAAACTTGGTGCTGGTGCAGTTGTGTAATGGGGTAGTTGAGTGCTGAAGCTATATCATGTTGTACTATGATGTTTTCAATTATGAAATCATGCTTCCTTAATATGGAAATGAAATATATTATGTGCTCGATATGAATGTCAATTATATTAATAAATGGATTATTAATAATAGTGCAATTAGCCTGCTAATGGCGAATGAGCCTACTAATTGGGTGTTGCTATTGCGATTATTCAGAAAATAACGTGGGCGACGACCTTAGGCAACGCACACAGTTTCTAGGAATAAACCGTGTTGGATTAATGAACAATCACACATGACCTTCTCTTGAAAATTGTTTGCATTAGGCCACCTTGCGCAAACATTTACCACATAAAAACTATGTGTGATGGACAACCTTTGCCACACAGTTTCTTCTAGGCACCGTGTGTGATGCATTCAATAACGCAAAAAATAAAATTGTTAATATCGTGTGCAATGGCAACGCTATCACAAATGATTTAACGGGGAAAATTGTGTGTGATGTACCTGTGAACGGAAACGTTCTCCTTGGAGCTACTGTGTGGGACGTACATACGAACGGAAACGTTTAGTGGGGACAGACTGTGTGGGATGTACTTGCGATCGAAAACAATTTCGCCTGTATAATTGTATTTTTTAGCTCTACTATACGTATTTGAGTGCTCACCGGTCGCACACGACCTCATTTTTCCGAGCGTGTGTGCCAGGAGGGCATATCCCCGATGGTTTCTGGGTCGTGTGGGAAGGACCCCCCCCCCCCTATCGCCGGCAATCACTAGGCGACAGTTCCAAATGCCGTCGCGAAAAGGGGTTAAAAATTGTTTGTATAGCACCGATGCGTACCAGTGAGAGTTCGAGGGATGTCATTGAGTTGAACGTGTGCAGAACTCGGAGGTGTTGCACGTTCGGTGCTTGATCGGTCGAAACGAGAAGAAGTTCGACTACAACAACCGCGTTGTCAAAAGCTTCTGCTTTCGGTCTATGAGGGTATGTGGACACACTCTCCCCCTCTCGTTGCTATGCATCTCCTAGATAGATCTTGCATGAGCGTAGGATTTTTTTTTTGAAATTGCATGCTACGTTTCTAAAGAGTGGCATCCGAGCCAGGTCTATGCTGTCGGATTTCGGGTTCCGGCAGACCCTTGAGGTTCGAACACTGGGGTGCACGCGGAATCTCGCCTTCTACCTACCTGCACCCCACCACCTCGCTAGGATCTAAACTACGAAAGGAACATCACAAGAGACACAGGGTTTATACTAGTTCGGGCCACCATTGTGGTGTAATACCCTACTCTAGTTTGTGGTGTGGTGGATTGCCTCTTGGGCTTATGGTGATGAACAATACAAGGAAGAACAGCCTCGCGAGGGTCTGTTCTTGGCCGGTGCGATGAACTACTAGGGGGAGTTCAGTAGCCTCTCTCTATCTCTCTCGTTTGTTCTCTTGCTATCTTCCTGAATGCCCCTACCCTGTGGGTGGCTAGTCCTATTTATAGGCAGTGGCCCTGGGCCTCTTCCAAATATTGAGCGGGAAGGGCGCCAACAATTGGCCATTTTGAAGGGGAACATATGGTACACTTACCCTGACTAAAGTTGGTCCTCGCCTGTCAAAGGCTCTGGTGGTGACGCCGGCTTGGGCTCCACAATGACTTCCTTCCTGCCGTTGGACTGGTCTTGGTCTCGTTGCACCAAAATGGACGCCTTTGCTTGATGCTCTCGCCTGCGCTTGCTCCCCTAGCACCAAAGAGGAAAGGAGGACATCTTGCATGGGCTGGGCGCTCACCGGGCGCCCTTGGTCGTCATGGCTTGCGTCATGGGAACCTTGTGAGGTACCCCGCCTTGATCTCTCCGCCTCCTCGCGAGCCAGCCTGATGAGGTCGTGCCTGAGGAAGCTCCATGTCGTTCGCCCCGCGAGGCTTGGCCCCTCGCGAGGGTCTTGAGTTCGTGTTGATGAAGATGGGCCATGATGGGCCCCCCTTTGAGCCACGCCGCAGGCCGCAGGCAGGCAAGTCTGGGGACCCCCGTTCCCAGAACGCCGACAGTAGCCCCCGGGCCCAAGGCGCGCCCGGACTTGGCCGAGCAGAGAGGCGAAGGGGCAAGTCGGCGCGGAGCCCCTAACAGCCTGCGGCCTTGGGCGCCGCGTGGCGGTTGATTGGACGTGGGTGCCTCCACTTCCCCACGACGCCTCGGCAACTGCACGAATTGACAAGTCCCTGCATGCAAAGCGGGTCATGATTACCTGTGATCGTGGAGGTCGGCGGTTGGCCTCCTCTGGCTTTAAGTACGGAACGATGAGCGCTCCTTTGGTCCGCTTCTGCTTGCTTCTTCTTCTTCCCGGCTCTTGCTCCGTCTTGCTACAATGGCTCCGATCCACCGGTTCTCCGCGGCAAAGAAGGGAAAGGCTCCTCGAGAGGGTCCTGACCCGCTCCCGCCGAAGAAACGGCTAACCCTTTGCCATCGGGATGAGCGTGCCCACCAGGTGGTGCCGAGGCCCTGGTGCGAGCGGCCACCACCGGGGTTCCCGCTTCCCTTGTACGCCCAGATCGAAGGCTCTGAAGGGGTTGATGCCGAACGCCACGGGCGATGCCGCCCGTCGGGCTGGTCACGGCGGTGCGCTTCGCCTCCTCCTGGAGTCCACGCCGAGGGTTCCTCCCGGAGTTCAGACTCCATGCTGCCATGCCTCCTCGGTCTTGGATTCGCCTTCCTCCCTTCTTCGCCTCGCGATTCCGGGGAGGACCCTCGAGCTCTGGCAAAGACGCCGGGGCGGCACCTCGCAACCGGGGCAGAGGTTGAGGTCGTTGCCCCGGGCAAGGTCTTCATGACTCGAGGCTGGGGTGAGATCGCTCGGGTCTGTAGGACAAGGGGCGATCTCGCGATCCACCTAGAGTACGACGGCGCTTCGGTCATGCTCTTCAAGGTCTTCGATGCGGAAGGGCGCCGGTTGGAGTGATGCCCTGGGAGAGGTGTTCGAGGCCCTGCCGTGGCGAGGGCCAGGCCCGCTGGCTGCTCTCTCGGTAGCTCCTCGAACGGTGGAGGCGTCGGAGGATCCAGCGACTCCGCCGAGCTCTTCGCGACTCCGGAGACGAGCGACGACAGCTACGAGCCCCCGAGCCTGCGCCGCTCTTGGAGCAGGGCGGGCTCGACAGGCCGTCGCCGCCCCTAATCTGGATGGGGTTGGCGCCGGTGCCCGATGGCCCACTGTTGATGATGGTGTCTTTTGCAGGAGCGCGTGTAGTTAGCGTTCTTTAGGATCTACTCCCTGCGAGGAATCAAAAGCGCGCCCCGAGGGGGCTTGTAAGGTGCCTGTGGCCCTGTTTGTTAATATGATCCTTGTTGTGAATCAGTGCGAGTTGCTCATCCCGCCTTAGCTCAGTTCTTCCTTTCGAACCTCGGGAGGGCTTGATGCTCTGCGCCGACAGGTCCCAGTCCCAAGGCAAGCTTCAGCCGTCGCTGGTATGCCAGGTCGCGATGTCGTGGTCAAGGCCAGGAGGTGAGCGGCCCGGGGTCCGGTAAGAGCCCCTGAGTCGCGATGCTCAGGAGGTCCCCCTTAGCGCCCAAGCAGCCATCGTTCGGTGAGAAAGGAGAGCAACGTTGCTAACTCGGGATTGCGTTTGGTGAGGGGACGGTGCCGTGTTAGTTAATGCTTCCAGAGGGTGACTTATCTCGAGAATCAGGAGTCGCTTCCTGGTGCGTTGCCGGGTCCTTGCATCGGCAGGCGAGGGGTCGATTGGCGAGGTCCTCTCGTGTCCCTCCCTCTCGCCCTTGCTCCCTTTCTGCTTACGCCCTCGGGTCCCGCCTCGAGTGAGTCTCAGCCGCCACCGGGTATGCTGTGTCGCGATGCCGTGGGCAAGGCCGAGGGTGAGGGCTGGAGAGCCAAGGAGCCCCGAGTCGCGATGCTCGTGCACCCCTTTAACGTGCAAGCGGTTCGCGCGGGTGAGAGTGAAGGAGACACCGTGGGGGCCTCGCCTGACGTTGCTCCTTGAAGAGATCCTGTGGGCTCATCACAAAAAGAACGAAAGTTCACCGTTACGACCGTCAGTCAGCCATTGGTTGCCCCGGAAGGGTGACGAGGCACTGAAGGCTTGACGAGGTAGCGCTATGCGGGGCTGCCGCGGCCAGAGCTCAGCCATTCAGTTTTGTCGGTGTTGCGGGGACGGACCCACGCGCAAGTGGCGTGCCGTTAGGGAGCAGCTCCATCAGTTGGTGTCAGTCGAGCGGGCAACTAGGTCAAGCATGTTAATCACGAAGGAGCAAGTCCATTTAGATAAGCGCAAAGAAGACGAACATCGCTCGGTCGGACCCGAGCGACTTGGGGATGATGCAGCCCGAGGGGCGCCCCCAATAAGGTAAGCTAGGAACAGGAAGTAAAAGGGATACACGCCGCAGGGACGGACCCACGCGGCCTGGGAATAATGCAGCCCTGGGGGCGCTCCCAGCTGGAAATGAAACTTGAAAGATGTCACCTGGTAGCGTTGAAGACCAAAGGGTGTCGATGCAGCAGACTGGGTGGGCTGCGGGAGCCGATCCTCACGAGCCCCCAGGCCCAGGGGCCTCGGGAGGCTCCGGAGACGCTGGTGGCTCCTCGTGGACCATCTCCATCTCCGCCAGGGCTGCGGAACGCCTGGCCTCTTGAGCCTCCAGGATGTCCTTCATGAGGCGCTGGTACGTGGCGGCTGCGTTCGGCAGGCCGTAAGGCATGCGAACATAGCTGTGGGGTGGACCTTCGCAGCGCCCCACGCGAGAGGGCCAGAGGCGCTCCTGAGAGGCGGCTCGGTTGAGCCCTGGTATGTCGATGCAGACGCGCAGCCCACCATCCTCGCCTGGATGGGGAGCCACGGCAGGTAAGCGGCGGCTGCCACTCATGACTCTTGACTCTTGCAGCTCCTGAACGATCTTGCTGACAAACTCCTGAGGGTTTGGCCCTCCTTGCCTTGCTCCTTCTTGAGGGAAACGTGCTTCGAAACATGCCTCCAAGTGGTGCCCAAGCGCCTCCCTCGTGACCCTAGCAAGGTCGATGGCCCTCCAGGGGGAGCCCCCGAGCCCTGCCTGAGGAGGGCGTCGGGCGCGCTTTCCTATGCGATAGAAGGAGGTTCCCCCTGAGTAGGCGCGAACCCTGAGGGGCCTGCCTCCTAAGGGGCCGGGCCGGATGATGTCTTCTTCTTCTTGGGTGCGGTCTCGGGAGGCCTCCTGCTTCCGCGGTCCGGGTCCTCCAGTGATGCAGCCTGAAAGGCTCGCTCCAGGGAGCAAACTGCGTCTTTCTCTTCGCAGGGCACCGTGATGACTCCGCCACTTCCTGGCATCTTGAGAACGTTGTAACCGTGGTGGGTTACGGCCATGAACTTGGCGGCAGTGGGTACCCGAGGATGGCGTTGTATGGCAGGAGAATGTGGGCGACGTCGAAGTCGATGAGCTCGGTGTGGTAGTTGTCGCGTGCGCCGAAGGTGACAGGGAGGCGAACCTGCCCGATCGGGACCGTGGAGCCGTCGATGACCCCAGAGAAAGGCTTGGTCGGCTGGAGATGATTGTAAGGCACTTGGAGATTGTTGAACGTTTCCACAGACAGGACGTTGAGCCCTGCCCCGCCATCGATGAGGGTCTTGGTGACTAGCACGTTGCTGATGATTGGGGAATGGAGCATCGGGAGGACTCCGTGGCCGCACACTTGAGCTGATCCGCCGAAATGAACATGATGGTGCACGCCACCACCGAGGGGTGTGTGGCTTCGAGCTTGGGGAGGACTGCATTCACTTCGCGGGCGAACTGCTTGAAGATGCGTTGAGAGGCTGGGGCTTGAGCTCTGCCCAGGATGCAGGCGATCGCGCGCGGCTCCTGGAAGCCCCCAGCCCCCTCGTCCTGATGATGGTCTTCATTTCTCCTTGGCTGCGGTGGCAGAGGAGGGAGGCCTGTGTTGCCTTGCGGGCGATCCTCGCGAGGCTGATCCCTCCAGCCTCCCTCGCGAGGCGGGTCCTGCCAGCGATCCTCGCGAGGCTGGTCACACCACCCTTGGCGTGGACCGCGGTCTTCCCAGCGTCATGCGTTCCTTCCTCCTCCTCGGCCGTAGCCCCGGTCGCTGCGGTCGGGACGTCGGCCGATCCTCCCTTCTCGCACGGCTCGGAGTTCTTGACATTCGCTGGTGTTGTGGGTGTGGAGGTCATGGTACACAAGATCGGGCTGCCCTTGGAGGACTCGGGCTGATCTACGCCTGCTTGGTGTCCGTTACGCGCGAGCACGGTAGCCCCCTTGCGCTTCACGTCCTTGGCCTTGGATTTCTTCTCTTCTGGGTCTGCGGCATGTAGCTCGAGGAGGGAGAGACGCCCTTCCTCGGCCCTCGCGCACTTGGTCGCCAAGTTGAACAGCTCCAAGGAAGTGCACAAGTCTTCATGCATCGCCAGCTCCTCCTTCATCTTGACGTCGCGCACAGCGTCGGAGCAGGCGGAGATGATGGCCTCCTCGGTCACCTTGGGAATCTTGAGGCGTGCGTTGTTGAAGTGCTGGATGTACTTATGCAGGGTCTCTCCTGGTTGCTGCTTGATGCGGCGCATGTCGCTCACGGTGGGCGGCCGGTCGCGAGTACCTTGGAAGTTGGCAATGAAGCGGGTACGCATCTCGTCCCAGGAGGAGATCGTGCATGGGGCCAGGTTCAGGAGCCAGGTGCGGGCCCCGTCTTTGAGCGCCATGGGAAACCAGTTCGCCATGACCTTCTCATCTCCGTTGGCGGCTTCGATGCCCAGCTCGTAGAGCTGGAGGAACTCAAGGGTCGGCCGTGCCGTCAGAAGCGAGGGAGGCAGGTCCGGCTTGAACTTGCCGGGTCACGCGCGCACTGGGGGGTGAAGGCACGACCTGCTGTGGCCATGGGAGGCCTTAGATGACGAACAACTTGGTCTTGCGGGTCCCCATGCGCTGCAGCTGGGAGCAGTGCGGGGTCTTGACGTGCCGGAGCAGGAGCGTGGTCGCGACGAGCTGGAGCGGGGAGCACTCGGGCAACTTCTTGCGGGCGAGGGACCTCCTGACAGCTCTGCTCTTGCCGCGCTGGCGCCGGACGGAGCGGGTTCCGCCCAGGGCCCGTGCACCTCGGGGCCAGGGCGCCTTCTTGAGGGGGAGGCAGCCGAGGCACCCCTGGAGCTTCGTCGCCCGCGCGGGACGGGGTTCAGTGCAGCGGGACAGACGGCGCGGGGGAGCCCCCTGCGGCGCGGACGAGCTCGGCGACGCGGTCGAGCCACTCTTCGTAGACGTCGTCGCCGACGGGCGGTAGCGCAGAGCTCGTTTGTCGCGATGAGCGCAGCTCGAGCCTCCATGGGCGCTTGAACGCGTGAGACGAAGAACCACCGGGCGAAGCGGCGAGGGGGTAGCAAAGGCGGCCATCTTGCCTTCTGGAGGGATGCTGGGGACGATGCTTGCTGCTCGTTCCCCGTTGGGCCGGTGGCGGCGTTGACGGCAGGCTACGGGAACGACGAGGGCGCCCGCCGACGGGAGCCGTCTGGGCGACGCGGGAAGCGAGAGCGGCTCGGCGCTCGGCACGGGCCCGACGAGCGTCAGACATGGATGCGGTGGTTGACGGAGAACAGGGCGGCGGAAGACGAATTCCGGCGCACCCCTACCTGGCGCGCCAGATGTCGGATTTCGGGTTCCGGCAGACCCTTGAGGTTCGAACACTGGGGTGCGCGCGGAATCTCGCCTTCTACCTACCTGCACCCCGCCGCCTCGCTAGGATCTAAACTATGAAAGGAACAACACAAGAGACACAGGGTTTATACTAGTTCGGGCCACCATTGTGGTGTAATACCCTACTCTAGTTTGTGGTGTGGTGGATTGCCTCTTGGGTTGATGGTGATGAACAATACAAGGAAGAACAGCCTTGCGAGGGTCTGTTCTTGGCTGGTGCGATGAACTGCTAGGGAGAGTTCAGTCGCCTCTCTCTATCTCTCTCGTTTGTTCTCTTGCTATCTTCCTGAATGCCCCTACCATGTGGGTGGCTAGTCCTATTTATAGGCAGAGGCCCTGGGCCTCTTCCAAATATTGAGCGGGAAGGGCGCCAACAATTGGCCATTTTGAAGGGGAACATATGGTACACTTATCCTGACTAAAGTTGGTCCTCGCCTGTCAAAGGCTCTGGTGGTGACGCCGGCTTGGGCTCCACAATGACTTCCTTCCTGTCGTTGGACTGGTCTTGGTTTCGTTGCACCGAAATGGACGCCTTTGCTTAATGCTCTCGTCTGCGCTTGCTCCCCTTGCACCAAAGAGGAAAGGAGGACACTGCACGGGCTGGCGCCCGCCTGGCGCCCTTGGTCGTCATGGCTTGCGTCACGGGCACCTCGTGAGGTACCCCGCCTTGATCTCTCCGCCTCCTCGCGAGCCAGCCTGATGGGGCTGTGCCTGAGGAAGCTCCATGTCGTCCGCCCCGCGAGGCTTGGCCCCTCGCGAGGGTCTTGAGTTCGTGTTGATGAAGATGGGCCGTGATGGGCCCCCCTTTGAGCCACGCTGCAGGCCGCAGGCAGGCAAGTCTGGGGACCCCCGTTCCCAGAACGCCGACATATGCGTAGATGATATGCACGAGTAGAAAACAAAGAGTTGTGGGCGGTGATAGTCATACTGCTTACCACCAACGTCTTATTTTGATTCGGCTATATTGTTGGATGAAGCGCCCCGGACCGACCTTACATGACCACGTTCATGAGACCGGTTCCACCGACAGACATGCAACTTGTTTTGCATAAAGGTGGTCGGCGGGTGTCTGTTTCTCCAACTTTAGTTGAATCGAATTTGACAACGGCGGCCGGTCCTTGTAGAAGGTTAAAACAACAAACTTGAAGAAACACCATTGTGGTTTTGATGCGTAGGTAAGAACGGATCTTACTAGAAGCCCGTAGCAGCCACGTAAAACTTGCAACAACAAAGTAGAGGACGTCTAACTTGTTTTTGCACGGCATGTTGTGATGTGATATGGTCAAGACATGATGTGATATATGTTATTGTATGTGATGATCATGTTTTGTAAAAGTTATCGGCAACTGGCAGGAGCCTTATGGTTGTCGCTTTATTGTATGAAATGCAAACGCCATGTAATTGCTTTACTTTATCACTATGCGTTAGCGATAGATGTAGAAGCAATAGTTGGCGAGACGACAACGATGCTACGATGGAGATCAAGGTGTCAAGCCGGTGACGGTGGAAATCATGACGGTGCTTTGGAGATGGAGATCAAAGGCCCAAGATGATGATGGCCATATCATGTCACATATTTTGGTTGCATGTGATTTTTATCTTTTATGCATCTTATTTTGCTTAGTACGGCGGTAGCATTATAAGATGATCCTTCACTAAAATTTCAAGGTATAAGTGTTCTCCCCGAGTATGCACCGTTGCGACAGTTCGTCGTGCCGAGCCACCACGTGATGATTGGGTGTGATAAGCTCTACGTTCACATACAACGGGTGCAAGACAGTTTTTGCACATGCAGAATACTCGGGTTAAACTTGATGAGCCTAGCATGTGCAGATATGGCCTCGGAGCACTAGATACCAAAAGGTCGAACGTGAATCATTTAGTAGATATGATCAACATAGAGATGTTCACCATTTAAAAGTACTCCATCTCACGTGATGATCGGACATGGTTTAGTTGATATGGATCACTGATCACTTAGATGACTCGAGGGATGTCTATCTAAGTGAGAGTTCTTAAATAATATGATTAATTAAACTAAATTTATCATTAACTTAGTCCTAATAGTTTTTGCATATCTATGTTGTGGATCAATGGCCCGTGCTACCGTTCCCTTGAATTTTAATGCGTTCCTAGAGAAAGCTAAGTTGAAAGATGATGGTAGCAACTACACGGACTGGGTCCGTAACTTGAGGATTATCCTCATTGCTGCACAGAAGAATTATGTCCTTGATGCACCGCTAGGTGACAAGCCCCCTCCCGCTAATGTAGACGCTTTGAGCGTATGGCAGACGCGGTCTGGTGACTACTCTATAGTTCAGTGTGCCATGCTATACGGCCTAGAATCGGGACTTCAAAGACGTTTTGAACGTCATGGACCATATGAGATGTTCCAAGAGTTGTAGTTAATATTTCAAGCAAATGTCCAAGTTGAGAGATATGAAGTCTCCAACAAGTTCTATAGCTGCAAGATGGAGGAGAACAGTTCTATCAGTGAACACATACTCAGAATGTCTGGGTATCATAACCACTTGACTCAGCTGGGAGTTAATCTTCCGGGTGATAGTGTTATCGACTGAGTTATTCAATCACTGCCACCAAGCTACAAAGGCTTCGTGATGAACTATAATATGCAAGGGATGGGTAAGACAATTCCCGAGCTCTTTGCTATGTTCAAAGCCGCGGAGGTAGAAATCAAGAAAGACCATCAATTGTTGATGGTTAACAAGACCACTAGTTTCAAGAAAAGGGGCAAGGAAAAGAAGGGGAACTTCAAGAAGAATGGCAAGCAAGTTGTCACTCCTAGAAAGAAGCCCAAGTCTGGACCCAAGCCTGAAACTGAGTGCTTCTACTGCAAAGGGACTGGTCACTGGAAGCGGAACTGACCCAAGTATTTGGCGGATAAGAAGGATGGCAAAGTGAACAAAGTTATATTTGATATACATGTTATCGATGTGTACCTTACTAATGCTCGTAGTAGCGCATGAGTATTTGATACTAGTTCTATTGCTCATATTTGCAACTCGAAACAAGGGCTACTAGTTAAACGAAGATTGGCTAAGGACGAGGTGACGATGCACGTCGGGAATGGTTCCAAGGTCGATGTGATCACCGTCGGCACGCTACCTCTACATCTACCTTCGGGATTAGTTTTAAACCTGAATAATTGTTACTTGGTTCCAGCGTCGAGCATGAACATTATATCTGGATCTTGTTTGACACGAGACGGTTATTCATTTAAATCAGAGAATAATGGTTGTTCTATTTATATGAGTAATATCTTTTATGGTCATGCACCCTTGAAGAGTGGTATATTTTTGTTGAATTTCGATCGTGGTGATACACATATTCAAAATATTGATGTCACAAGATGCAAAGTTGATAATGATAGTGCAACATATTTGTGGCACTGCCGTTTAGGTCATATTAGTGTAAAGCGCATGAAGAAACTCCATCCGGATGGACTTTTGGAATCACTTGATTATGAATCATTTGATGCTTGCGAACCATGCCTCATGGGCAAGATGACTAAGACTCCGTTCTCTGGAACAATGGAGCGAGCCACTGACTTATTGGAAATAATACATACCGATGTATGCGGTCCAATGAGTATTGAGGCTCGCGGTGGGTATCATTATTTTCTAACCTTCACAGATGATTTGAGCAGATATGGGTATATCTACTTAGTGAAACACAAGTATGAAGCATTTGAAAAGTTCAAAGAATTTCAGAGTGAAGTGGAGATTTATCGTAACAAGATAATAAAGCTTCTACGATCTGATCACAAAGGCTAATATTTGAGTTACAAGTTTGGCCTTCATTTAAAACAATGTGGAATAGTTTCACAACTCACGCCACCTGGAACACCACAGCGTAATGGTGTGTCCGAATGTCGTAACCGTACTTTATTGGATATGGTGCGATATGATGTCTCTTACCGATTTACCACTATCGTTTTGGGGTTATACATTAGAGACTGCTGCATTCACGTTAAATAGGGCACCATCTAAATCCGTTGAGACGACACCGTATGAACTGTGGTTTGGCAAGAAACCGAAGCTGTCGTTTCTTAAAGTTTGGGGTTGCGATGCTTATGTGAAAAAGCTTCAGCCTGATAAGCTCAAACCCAAATCGGAGAAGTGCGTCTTCATAGGATACCCAAAAGAAATTGTTGGGTACACCTTCTATCACAGATCCGAAGGCAAGATCTTTGTTGCTAAGAATGGATCCTTTCTAGAGAAGGAGTTTCTCTCGAAAGAACTGAGTGGGAAGAAAGTAGAACTTGATGACGTAATTGTACCTTCTCTTGAATTGGAAAGTAGCTCATTACAGAAAACTGTTCCTGTGATGCCTACACCAACTAGTGAGGAAGCTAATGATAAAGATCATGAAACTTCAGATCAAGTTACTACTCAACCTCGTAGGTCAACCAGAGCACGTTTCGCACCAGAGTGGTACGGTAATCCTGTTCTGGAAGTCATGTTACTAGACGATGATGAACCTACGAACTATGAGGAAGCGATGATGAGCCCAGATTCCGCGAAATGGCTTGAGACCATGAAATCTGAGATGGGATCCATGTATGAGAACACGGTATGGACTTTGGTTGACTTGCCCGATGATCAGCAAGCCATAGAGAATAAATGGATCTTCAAGAAGAAGACTGACGTTGATGGTAATGTTACTGTCTACAAAGCTCGAATTGTTGCGAAAGGTTTTTGACAAGTTCAAGGAGTTGACTACGATGAGACCTTCTCACCTGTAGAGATGCTTAAGTCTGTCTGAATCATGTTAGAAATTGCCGCATTTTGTGATTATGAAATCTGGCAAATGGACGTAAAAAATGCATTCCTTAATGGATTTCTTAAAGAAGAGTTGTATATGATGCAACCAGAAGGTTTTGTCAATCCTAAAGGTGCTAACAAAGTGTGCAAGCTCCAGCGATCCATTTATGGACTGGTGCAAGCATCTCGGAGTTGGAATATACTCTTTGATGAGGTGATCAAAGCATATGGTTTTATACAGACTTTTGGAGAAGCCTGTATTTACAAGAAAATGAGTGGGAGCTCTGTAGCATTTCTAATATTATCTGTGGATGACATATTGTTGATTGGAAATGATATAGAATTTCTAGATAGCATAAAAGGATACTTGAATAAGAGTTTTTCAATGAAAGACATCGGTGAAGCTGCTTATATATTGGGTATCAAGATCTATATAGATAGATCAAGACGCTTAATTGGACTTTCACTAAGCACATACCTTGATAATGTTTTGAGAAGTTCAAAATGGATCAGTCAAAGAAAGGGTTCTTTCCTGTGTTACAAGGTGTGAAGTTGAGTCAGACTCAATGCCCGACCACTGCAGAAGATAGAGAGAAAATGAAAGTCATTCCCTATGCCTCAGCCATAGGTTCTATCATGTATGCAATGTTGTGTACGAGACCTGATGTGTGCCTTGCTATAAGTCTAGCTTGGGAGGTACCAAATTAATCCAGGAGTGGATCACTGGACAGCGGTCAAGAACATTCTGAAGTACCTAAAAAGGACTAAGGATATGTTTTTCGTTTATGGAGGTGATAATGAGCTCGTCGTAAATGGTTACGTCGATGCTAGCTTTGACACTGATCCAGATGACTCTAAGTCACAAACCGGATATGTATTTATATTGAATGGTGGAGCTGTCAGTTGGTGCAGTTCCAAGCAAAGCGTCGTGGCAGGATCTACTTGTGAAGCGGAGTACATAGCTGCTTCAGAAGCAGCAAATGAAGGAGTCTGGATGGAGTTCATATCCGATCTAGGTGTAATACCTAGTGCATCGGGTCCAATGAAAATATTTTGTGACAATACTGGAGCAATTGCCTTGGCGAAGGAATCCAGATTTCACTAAAGAACCAAACACATCAAGAGACGCTTCAACTCCATCCGTGATCAAGTCAAGGAGGGCGACATACAGATTTGCAAAATACATACGGATCTGAATTTGGCAGACCCATTGACTAAGCCTCTTCCACGAGCAAAACATGACCAGCACCAAGACTCCATGGGTGTTAGAATCATTACAATATAATCTAGATTATTGACTCCAGTGCAAGTGGGAGACTGAAGGAAATATGCCCTAGAGGCAATAATAAAGTTGTTACTTATATTTCCTTATATCATGATAAATGTTCATTATTCATGCTAGAATTGTATTTACTGGAAACTTGATACATGTGTGGATACATAGACAAAACATAGTGTCCCTAGTAAGCCTCTACTAGACTAGCTCGTTAATCAAAGATGGTTAAGTTTCCTAACCATAGACATGTGTTGTCATTTGATGATCGGGGTCACATCATTAGGAGAATGATGTGATGGACAAGACCCATCGGTTAGCTTAGCATAATGATTGTTACGTTTTATTGCTATTGCTTTCTTCGTGACTTATACATATTCCTTTGACTATGAGATTATGCAACTCCCAAATACCGGAAGAATGCCATGTGTGCTATCAAACGTCACAACATAACTGCATGATTATAAAGATGCTCTACAGGTATCTCTGAAGGTGTTTGTTGGGTTGGCATAGATCGATATTAGGATTTGTCACTCCGAGTATCGGAGAGGTATCTCTGGGCCCTCTCGGTAATGCACATCATAATAAGCCTTGCAAGCAATGTGACTAATGAGTTAGTTGCGGGATGATGCATTACTGAATGAGTAAAGAGACTTGCCAGTAACGAGATTGAACTAGGTATGGAGATACCGATGATCGAATCTCGGGCAAGTAACATACGGATGAGAAAGGGAATAACGTATGTTGGCATTGCGGTTCGATCGATAAAGATCTTTGTAGAATATGTGGGAGCCAATATGAGAATCCAGGTTCCGCTATTGGTTATTGAGCGGAGAGGTGTCTCGGTCATGTCTACATAGTTCTCGAACCCGTAGGGTCCGCACGCTTAACGTTGGATGACGATTTGTATTATGAGTTATGTGATTTGGTGACCGAATGTTGTTCGGAGTCCCGGATGAGATCACGGACATGACGAGGATTCTCGAAATGGTCGAGAGGTAAAGATTGATATATTGGATGATAGTATTCGGACACCAGAAGTGTTCCGGTGTGTATTGGGTACATATCAAAGTACCGGGGGGGTTACCGGAACCCCCTAGTGGAAGATATGGGCCATAGGAGGGAGGCACACCAGCCCACAGAGGGGTGGCGCACCCCCCACAGGGAAGGAGGCCAAATTGTACTAGGGGAGGGGACGGCGCCCCCCTTTCCTTCTCCCCCCTCTCTCTCTCTCTTCCCCCCTCTCCCCCTCCGATAAAAGGAAAGGGGGCCGAATCCAACTAGGAGCCCAAGTAGGATTCCTCCTACTTGGGTGCGCCTAGGGCCGGCCTCCTCCCCCTTCCATGGGAGGAGGGCGCCTAGAACACACAACAAAGATTTTTAGCCGTGTGCGGCGCCCCCCTCCCACTACAAAAAAATACACTTTCGTGATGATACGTGTTTGTCACAGTAGGTCACGTTTTCTTTCATGCATGTACATCCATGACAATTTTATGACAGAATCAAGATAGGCATACTGTCTTTGTCGTCAGAGAAGTGTTCCATGACATTACCAAAATTATCATCACGGAAGTGTCCACTTCCATGACGATAAATCGCGCGTCACAGAAGTGCTTTCGTCAAGGGTGACCGACACGTGGCATCCACCGTAACGGAACGTCCGGTTTTGGATCCGATAACCCATTAACAACCCCGGCCAATGGGGATTTTCCACGTGTAAAATCATCATTGGCTGGAGGAAACACGTGTCGGCTCACCGTTGGGACAGATGTCATCCACTCATTAGACCTAAAGCGCCTATGATACGTCGACACGTGGCACGGCCCAACAGAGGCCCATTCCTGTGAAAAGGCCGGTCCGTTTGACTTGGTCAAAAGGTATGGCGGCCCACTAACAAGCCTGTTAACGGCCTTCTCGCATATAGCCCATTTACAGCCCGCTAACCCAGGGCCCGTTAATGGCCTATCTGAATTAGGCCCAGTAGCGTCATCTGGGCCGTCCAATATAATTCGAGCCTGTTTTAACTTCCGGCCCATGTATGGCCCATGACATCTTTCGGCCCATATGAGTCCCTTTGTAACTCTCGGCCCATTAACGGCCCGTGGTAAAACTGGCCCATAATGAACAGTGTATCACTTTATACCCATTAACGGCACGTGGTGAAATTGGCCCATAATGAACAGTGTATCACTTCATACCCATTAACGGCCCATTATTCCATTGGGCCGCTTCAAATCATGTTATCTTCGGCCTTCTCAGGGCCCATTTATTCTTGGGCTCATTTCCAGCATTCGGTTACTTACGGCCCGTTACTGTCATTTTCTGCTTGTGGGCCAAATTCAGCCCATGGTTACAATCGGCCCGTTTGTGGCCCGTTAATACGTTGGGCCGTTTTCATGTCAAAAAAACCCATTGGGCTGTTTTCATAGAGTTATCAAATGCGGCCTATTAACGGCCCATTATTGTCGAATAGTACGGCCCATGATTGGCGAAATGATGATACGCCCCGTAGAAGGCCCATGGATCCTACGGCCCGTAAAAGGCCCATGGACGTACGGCCCGTAGAAGGCCCACGGATCCTACGGCCCGTATAGAAGGCCAATGGATCCTATGGCCCGTAGAACGCCCATGGATCATCTGACCCTTGAGAGGCCCATGGTTACAATAGTGCGTGTGTTGCCATAATTATTTTGGCCTAGTTTCCAAAAATAGGTTATTGTGGCCACTAGAAAACACGAAAAAAGAACTGCAGTGACTACAAGCAAACAACTAAACAAGACAATAAGGAAATAAATAAGCAAGCAATTAATACTAGCCTATTACCGCTATTACACATATTACATCCACTGGGCATCAAAGTTCGCCACGAGTGCAAATATAGGGAACAATGCAGCATATTACATACACTGGCCGTCAAAATTGGCCACCAGTGCAAATAAACACAGCAGCAAAACAAGAGCATAACTGAAACAACTTCAGAAGAGCTCAAGAAATTTTATCCTGGGTATCCACCATGCTGGAAAAAAGCTTAGCAAGCTTATTAGCTTTGTCCTATTTGGCGCTAAAATCCTCCAACGCTTGCTGTTGCACCAGAAAGTATGCATCTGAATGCTCCAGGGACTTCTGCAGTCCTTCCGCTTCTTGTCGCAAAGACACCGATCGATGTCTTTCATCTTGTAGTTGAGACTCAAGAAACCGAACTGATTCAGACAATGAGTTTGAATAGTTTTTGCAAGCGGTAGTGGCCAGTAACTCGAACACTAAACCAAGACTGGACTTTGGGGTTGTCTCACTGTCTCCGAGATAGTCTTCCTTAGCTATTTTATCAGCTTTGTTGGAGACCAGCAAGGATGTGTCACTATCATGAACCTTATCTGCATTACTTCCTTTACCATTGCTTAATAAGGCACTCTTCCCCAATATTACATCGACATTCTAAAAGAAGAAACAAGCAGACACATAACAGGTTTAGCATGTACTAGTATATGAAACTCATTTCGGTGAACCAGTTCATTAGTAAGGTGGACAGGATTAAACTACCAAGTCTTCTATTGCCAAGTACTAGTACATAATAAAAGCATCAAACAAACATATATCTATGTCCTATGGTCACTACATTGTCTTGCCAAATCAAAATAGAGACACGGTTCAAATCATATCAGTTCAAGACAAAGCGTAGTGAAAGAATACAAAGCGTGGGAAACTACGCGGCACAACAAGATTTCAGATGGGTACCACGGGTCTACATGTACAACAACACTATTGGCTCTGTTGTGATGCTAGTAATGTGCATGATATGAGAAGTCAGCTGTATACACAATTGAAATTGAAATCAACAGAGCTATTGATAAGAGCAAGCATGTTAAAGAAACATGCGTGAACATACCTGATGTGCCATTGGAGTTTTGATTGGATCCTTCAATTTAAAAATAAGTTTGTATGAGTAAATACAGTTATACAAGAGCAAAGCAGTATGCATGATAGCAATCATAGTTTAAAAAGGCGCGCCTAAGTGAGCACTTTAGCGCGCCTAGGCTCTAGGCGTTGGCAAAACGCATTGCGCATAACTATGCTTAATCTGTGCATAACTGTGCATAAGCATGCGCTTTGGTCAGTAAAGCGCAAGGCGGTGGCAGAACGCACAATTAACGCCTAGCGCTTTTTTGAACTATGATAGCAATGGAATCTTAAATTAGAACATTTGTTCTTCAGGTTTAGGCACTTGTTCTACATGAACAGAGTACAAGAAGACGCAAGAATATAGTACTTAAAAATAGAAAATGAGCTCATAGACCTTACCACATTCTTGGTTCGGGACCAGTCTGAACAAAGCGTTCCCGATCATCGTCCAAAGAATGTGTCTCAGGAGAACGTAAAGGGAATTTGATGAGTTTCTTTGCCGGTGAAGTACGCTTTTCTTGTGTAATTCTGACATCGCCACCAAGCATTCTTGAAGATAGCAGAGGTATTAGCACAGGTTACCTCATCCTGAGTTTCCAAATCGGTCCTTCTCTATAGAGAAAAATGGGAAAATTTGTTGTATTATAACCATCATGGAGGTAGGATGTATGGGACAAAGCAAAGTAATTGCCATGAAAATAACATTACTTACACATAACTCCTGGACAAACACAAGCAATCGGCATTTTCCTTCATCTTCAAGATAATATTTCCAAGATGGGAAGATACGCACATACGATTTAACAACATCAAATGCGATAGATGGTAAACTACGACTAGCTGGTTGTGCTTCCTCCACAGGAATAGGCGTACTAACTGGTGGAGTTGGGGTTCACCATGGTAGTACTGGCCCTTTGGGCACTGGAGCTACCTTACTAACTGCTCTTGTTTGGGAGCTCTATGGTGGAGATGGTGTTGTGTCAACAAGAACTGGGTTACTATCTACTGGGGTTGGGGTTACATTGGGTGAAGCTAGTTCTCTGTCCATCGCAGTAGGGGTACAATCTGCGAGAGTTTGTGTTATGTGTGGTAGGGCTGGTTCTCGTGCATGTACAACTGGGGTTCTATCTCCACCAAGAGGTAGCACTGTTTTATTTGAAGACCGTGTTTTTAGTCCGCTAGATACTGGCATCACCCGCTCCAATTCAAATGGCTGATAAACAGGAAACATAGTTGAATGTACAAACATTGTATGAGAGACATATGCAATAGATAGTGTGGAAAAAAGAGGACAAGAAATAGTTGACATGTATATTGTTTAACTAAAACGGATAGCATGACATAATTTCACATATATGATGTCTATCTAAACTGGATAGAATAGAATAACATAATTCAAAGATATGATGAATAACTAAACAGGATCGCATGACATAATTCACCTACATGTTATCTAAGTAATAAGGATCGCATCATTTAATTCACATATGTGATTTATATCCTAAAAATAGGGCATTCGATATGATGTCTGAACTAAGAACATGGTGTTGAATATTGTGTATATGATGTCTAAACTATGCAATGCAAGACACCATATGCATGATATGAGTAGTATAACCATGCCAAGTTAGAGCATACACCTTGGTGGGGGAATAGGACTGGTCATCTGTCTCTGAATCCATCTCTGAGGAGCTATAGGGACCCAATAAGAGATCTGCCTTCGGCTGTGTAGCAATCGCTCTCAAGGCCTTGTTTTCACTCCAGATTTTTCAATCTCCCACCCAAATGGCTGATTCATAGGAAGAGTAGTTTAATGTACAAACATTGTCGACAAATGGAAATGTAATGAAGAAAAGGATGGGCAAGATATCATTCAAATATATGATGCCTGGTTAAACAGGATGGCATTGCACATTTCACATATATTATGGCTGGCTAAAAGACATGAGACTGCATAATTCACATATATGATATAGAAACTAAACAGGTGGCATTACAGAACATGTCTAAACTAAGCAGATGACATATATGATGTCAAAAGTAGGCACTGCAAGGCAACATATGCATGATATGACTAACATCATCATGCCAAGGTAGAGCAAACACCTTGGGGGTAAATAGGAGTGGTCAGCGGCGTCTGAATCCACCTCAGAACAGATATCTTCCTCTGGATTACAATCTGGAGAGGGGTGGGGAGTGATGAAGTCATGTACCTGGGGTAGGGTCATAGACCTGCCCAAAGGTACCCTCCACAAGGACACTCACAAGAGAAGCAGCCTTCCAGTCGACCTGGTAGGTTTCCACTCGACAGATTCAAGACACTCGACCATGAAGACCCACTCGACCACCAGGAGTCCAAGAGCCACTCGGTACCCAAACGGTCCGTAGTTAAGTAGTCTTTATGACCTTAATGACACTTTATGTAAGCATGCTACTAAGAACGCCTAGCTTTAACGCACCTTAAACCCTCTACTACGTGGGCTGGCTGGGGTCTGGCGCACTCTATATAAGCCACCCCTCCCACGGTAGAAGGGTTCGCACTCGTAACACATACGCATATAATCCAATCGACCGCCTCGGGCTCCGAGACGTGGGCTATTACTTCCTCCGAGAAGGGCTGAACTTCGTAAATCCCTTGCGTATACAACTACTCCATAGCTAGGATCTTGCCTCTCCATACCTACCCCCATTCTCTTTGTCGGACTTAGAACCACGACGGTTGGCGCCCACCTTGGGGCAGGTGTTCTAGCGATTTGTTGGAGAAGTTGGGATTCTTTCGATCTCGGCATCATGGTTTCGGTGGAGTTACGGTCGATGGCCACGAGATCCGTCTCAGTGCGCTCACGTTCACGCCGATGACTCCTTGGCTTCAGGAGGCTCCACTCGACGTGGACGCTCCCGTCCGTGGGGCGGCACTTTCGCTGCGTGTGTCATGGCGTCGTCTGCGGCAACCGTCGACCCGGTATGGGTCGGCTCCGCGTTGTCTTCACTCCGATCTCCCACCGGCGCAAGCGTTCCGGCCGGTCGAGGCTTCAGCGGTGGGTGAGGCATGCGGTGGCCCGCCAATCGGCCATCCCCCAAGTGGCGGCGCGATCGAGCCCGATTAATCTCTCTGACTTGCTCGACTGGCTCCGTAGAGACTACGTCCGAATGCGATAGCAGTGACCCGACGGCAGAGGTTCTGATGGTCGATGGACCACGCAGTCCCCCTAGATTCACCCGCACCAACGGAGGTGGCGGTGGAGACGACCCGGAGCAAGTCCACGAAGAGTACTTGCCCGAGCCCCTCACTTTGCTCCAGAGGGAGGAGCTTCGCCGTCGGAACATGGATGCACTTCACACTCCTATCATTGGAGAAACCCCCGAGGCTCATGCCTTGGAGGATGCGCGCTTGGCCAACCTGGCTGAGCGCACTCGACTGGAGAATCTACAGCGAGTACTCGACGAGCGTACGCCACCAAGGGTTCCAGAATCCAAATCGACGCCTTGACTCTTTCAACCACCAACTCAGGTATATCGAACTCCGATTCAGAATTTAGCGCCGCCGTCAGATAGCAGAGCCAATTCAGCCTCCCCAGTCGGAGGCGGGTAGAGGTTTGCAGCAAATCAGGGATTTGCTCCGGGCGGCAGGAGATCAAAACTCAGTTGTATCCCAGTCGCGAAACAGGGTTCACAGCCGATCCGTCGCTACGAATTCAGTCCAGTCGGCCCATAGTCCAAGATCGCCCCCGAGGCGTGAGGAACGTGGGGGCCGGCGTGATGATCAATACAAGGGTCATGAAAGCGGTATGAGCACCGATTCGATCGCAACGATCGACGCCGAGTGCCCACTCCTCCCCAAGGGGTGGATCATACGCTCCTCGGCAGGGACGACAGACGCCAAACAGTCTTTGGGCGAAGAGTTCGATCGACCCTGTGGAACCGTGCTTTGATGCGAGATCTATTATCGTTCAAGGTTTGGTCGACAGGAACAGAGCTCACCGAGACGGCCATGATAGAGATGTTCCTTCCAGCAGCAGAGTTCATGTCTCGGGACCAGAGTGTTTCAGCAGAGCCATCAGAGCCGCAGTGATTCCTCCCAACTTCAGGTTGGCGACTGGAGTCAGCAAGTTCACTGGAGAATCCAAGCCTGACACTTGGCTTGAAGATTACCGAGTGGCGGTTCAGATCGGCGGTGGCAACGATGAGGTAGCCATGAAGCATTTGCCTCTTATGTTGGAGGGTTCAGCCAGGGCGTGGTTGAATCGATTAGCACCCAAAGAAGATTTACACTTGGGAAGATCTTGCCCGAGTATTGTCAGGACATTTGAAGGAACTTGCAAACGACCCGGCAGGTTTGACGGAGTTGCGATCGTGTGCGTAAGTCGAGTGAAACTTTGAGAGATTATATCCAGAGGTGGATCACTTTGCACCACACAATCGAGAATGTATCCGATCACCAGGCAATCTGTGCCTTCAAGGAAGGTGTCAAGAACGAGTTTTGAGTTTGAAATTTGGTCGAACCGGAGATATGACCCCGAGTCGGATGACGGAGATTGCCACCAAGTATGCAAATGGTGAAGAAGAGGATCGGCTCGGAGTGGTAAATATAAATCGGCCGCCAATGAGGTCAAGTGGAGGAAATTCCAATGGAAGCAGAAGTTAAAGCCGAGCCACGGCTCCGGAGAGGCCTTGGCCGTAACCCCTGTGAAAGTTCAAGGGGAAACCCAAGGGTCCTTGGAACCCCAAGAAGGTGAAAGACCAGGATGGAAACGACGTGTTGGATTTGCCATGTCATATTCATACAAAGAAAGATGAAGAGGGTAAACTCATTTACCCGAAACATACCACTCGACAGTGTCGGTTCTTGATTCAGCAGTTCCAAGGGAAACAGCTCAAGGATAAGGATAAGGAGACGAACAAAGTTGAGGACAGAGATGACAGTGATGGTGGATATCCGGTGTCAATTCCACCTCGATGATTTTTGCCGACGTCGAAAGCAAAAGTCGATTGAAGGTTATCAATCGGGAAGTGAACTTGGTTGCTCGGCGACTCCCAATTATCTGAAAATGGTCCTGCACCGCCATCACATTCGACCAGTCTGATCACCCGACGCACATTGCCACCCCTGGGAGGCAAGCATTGGTGGTCGACCCAGTTGTTGAAGGCACTCGACTGACCAAAGTCCTGATGGATGGTGGTAGTGGCTTGAACATATTATACGCGGAGACGTTGAAAGGGATGGGCATTCCAATGTCCAGACTCAGTACCAGTAACATGAGCTTCCACGGAGTCATTCACGGAAAGAAGGCTGAGTCACTCGCCAAATTGCTCTTGATGTAGTTTTGGTGATTCAAAGCATTTCCGGAAAGAAAAGTTGACCTTTGAGGTCGAGATTTCAGAGCGCTTATCACGCTATTCTGGGGAGACCAGCTTATGCACGTTTCATGGCCCAACCATGTTACGTGTATCTTAAACTGAAGATGCCTGGTCACAAGGGCGTGATCACTGTCGCGGGCAATCGGAAGAAGGCAAAAGAGTGCTTCCAGAAAGGCTCTAAGATCGCCGATGCTCGGTTGGCGATGGTAGAGCTACAAGAGTATCGAAAAACTGCAGATCCGAAAGTGATTTGTTGCGAGCTAAGAAAGCCCACCACGGAGTCAAGATTTCAAATGATCCGGCGAGACGTAAACAGTTCACATTCACCCGATCGATCCCAATGCTGTTCCGACCAACATCTCAACAACACTCGACTCAAAATAGGAAGAAGCGCTCATCCGGTTCCTCCGTGAGAACTGGGACATCTTTGCATGGAAGCCTGCTGACATGCCGGGTGTTCCCAGGGAGCTGGCTGAGCATCGCCTATGAGTCGACCCAAAATTCAAACCGGTTAAAGAATATCTTCGGCGGTCCGCCGTCCATAAGAGAAAGGCCATTGGCGAGGAGGTGGCTCGACTCTTAGCAGCAGAGTTCATCCGAGAGATCTACCACTCCGAGTGGCTCGCCAACGTTGTCATGGTCCCCAAGAAGGACAAGTCGTTGCGCATGTGCATCGACTTCAAGCATATCAATCGGGCATGCCCGAAAGATCATTTCCCTCTTCCTCGCATCGACCAAATAGTCGACTCAATCAAGGGATGCGAGAGGTTGTCTTTTTTAGACGCCTATTCCGGGTACCATCAGATCCGTCTCAGTATGGACCCGATGAGATTAAAACAGCGCTCATCACTCCATTCGTGTGCTTGTTATGTCACCATGCCATTCGGTCTCAAGAATGCCGGAGCCACATTCATGAGGATGATTCAAAAGTGTTTGCTCACTCAAATCGGTCGGAATGTGGAAGCGCATATGGATGATATAGTGGTCAAGTCACGAAAGGGTTCCGACCTGTTGACCGACCTTGCTGAAACATTTGCCAATCTCGTGGAGGTATGATATCAAGCTTAACCCATCAAAGTGTACATTTGGAGTTCCCGGTGGAAAGTTACTCGGTTTTCGTTTCTAAGCGAGGAATCGATGCTAACCTGTAAAAGGTTGGCACCATACTCCGAATGAAGTGCCTGTGCGTGTGCACGATGTCCGTAAACTTATCGGATGCTTGGCCGCTTTAAGTCGATTCATCTCTCGCCTCGGTGAAAAGGCATTGCCTCTTTACCGATCGATGAAGAAGTCGACAAGTTCGAGTGGACTCTAGAAGTCGATGCAGCGCTTTGCAGAGCTCAAAGCTCGCTCTCCACCCAGCCGGTGCTTGCTGCCCCAATCAAGAAAGAGCCTTTGCTGCTCTACATTGCAGCCATCGGACAAGTCGTCAAGATCAGTACTTACGGCCGAGCGGGAAGAAGAAGGAAAAGCCTTCAAAGTTCAACGCCCAGCTTTATTATCTTTCAAATCAATTGACCCCATCAAAGCAAAGATACCCTCACTATCGAAGCTTGTTTATGGGATCTATATGACCACGAAGAAGGTTGCTCATTATTTCTCCGATCATTCCATTCTGGTCGTCAATGACGCCTTTGTCGAAATTCTTCATAACAAAGATGCAATCGGTCGAGTGGCAAAATGGGCGATTGAACTCCTCCCCTTGATATCAAATTCGAGGCAAAGAAAGCCATCAAGTCCCAAGCAATAGCAGATTTCCTCGCCGAGTGGATCAACAGCAGCTTCCGACTCAAGTTCACTCGGAACACCGGACTATGTTTTTCGATGGTTCCAAGATGCTGAACGGTTCTGGTGCAGGGGTTGTATTGGTTTCCCCCCGAGGAGATAGGCTCAAGTATGTTCTCTAGATTCACTTTGATCCTTCCAACAACGAAGCAGAATATGAAGCACTCCTGTATGGGTTGCGCATGGCCATTTCACTCGGCGTCCGTCGCCTTATGGTCTATGGCGACTCGGATCTGGTTGTTAATCAAGTGATGAAGGGGTGGGATGTCAGAAGCCCAGCTATGACAAAGTTATTGTAATGCTGAGAAAGTCGGAGAAGAAATTCGAGGGTTAGAGCTTCATTATATATCCCGACTAAAAAATCAAGTCATGGATGATTTGGCGAAGATAGGGTCCAAGAGGGAAGCCATTCCCAAAGTGATGTATTTTGGAACACATTCATGATCCATCGATGCAGGAGGATCCTTTCACGAAGAAGCCCCGCAGCAAAAGAGTGCCAATGATCCGATCAAGTTGAGGTCCCGGCCGTGGTCGACCTGATTATGGAAGTTGTGGTCATCGGTCCCCGATCGACGAGTGCCATACATGGCATATATCCTAAGGAAAGAGCTCCCAGAGAATGAAGAAGAGGCTCGACAGATCGTCCATCAATCCAAGGCCTTTACAGTGATCAAGGGACAATTGTACAGAGAAAGCGCGACTGGAGTCGGCCAGAAGTGTATCACGCCAGAAGAAGGTCAGATAATTCTTGAGGATATCCACTCCTCTCGGACCATTGTGGCTAAAGCATACCGAGCGGGATTTTACTGGCCGAAAGCAAATGAAATGGCAAAAGAAATAGTCGACAAGTGGGAAGGATGTCAGTTCTATTCCAACATGTCGCACAAGCCAGCCTCAGCCTTGAAGACCATTCCACCTGCTTGGCCCTTCACCGTTTGGGGATTGGACATGATTGGACCGTTGAGAATCGCGTAAGCGGCTTCACTCATTTGCTAGTAGCAGTCGACAAGTTCACCAAGTGGATCAAAGCCAAGCCCATCAAGAACCTCGATGCATGCACTGCTATTAGTTTCATCAGAGAGTTGATATTCAGATATGGAGTTACGCATAGCATCATCACCGACAATGGGTCAAACTTCGATAATGACAAGTTCAAAGCCTTCGCGCCGCTCAAGGCACGCTGGTCGACTATGCTTCAAAGGGCTCATCCTCGCCGAATGGACAAGCGTAACATGCAAACGGCCTCATTCTCAAAGGGTTGAAACCACGGCCGATGATGCATGATCTCAAACACGCAGCAGGAGCTTGGGTCGACGAACTTCCATCAGTTCTCGGGGATTGAGGACCACTCCTAATCGGTCGATCGGGAGAACTCCATTCTTCCCGGTCTATGGAGCTGAAGCAGTTCTGCCGAGTGACCTGCTTCACAATGCGCCTCGAGTCAAACTATACTCTAAAGAAGAAGCGGAACAAGCCCGGCAAGATGCAGTTGACCTCTCGGAAGAGGAGAGAGAGATGGCCCTGATCCGCTCGACTATCTATCGCCAAGACTTCATGCTGATTCCATGCCAGAAATGTGAAGAGTCGAGCCTTCCAAGAGGGAGATTTGGTCCTCCGAGTGGATCAACAGAAACCACACAAACTCGCCCCCACTTGGGAAGGTCCTTTCATCGTCACAAGAGTCCTCCACAACGGAGCATATCATCTCTACAACGTTGATCGCCAGATCAACGAGCCTCGAGCTTGGAACGCGGAGCTGCTCCGCCCCTTTTACACTTAAAACTCACTCGGTTGAGATGTAATAAAAGTACTTTTGTAGTTTATTTATCTAAGACGAGAATGTTATAATTTTCTCAGTGATTGTTATTGCTTTTTGTTGAAATTTCCCCCAGTGGGTGGCTTAGTCGCGAATCCGATTCGCCTAAGTTTGTAAAAAAAATCCTTTCCGCGTGCGAGCCAGTCTCTCACTGGGGGCTTAGCTGCGAATCCGCTTCGCCTAAGTATTCAAAACCTACCGAGTGGCGAGCCAGCCTCCCACTCGGAGGCTTAGCCGCAGTCCAAGTACTCGCCTAAGTATTCAAAATCCTACCGAGTGGCGAGCCAGCCTCCCACTCCGAGGCTTAGCGGCAATCCGAGTACTCGCCAATGTATTCAGAATCCCATCGAGTGGTGAGCCAGCCTCCCACTCGGGAGGCTTAGCTGCAGGCCAAGTACTCGCCTACGTATTCAAAATCCGCCCGAGTGGAGAGCCAGCCTCCCACTCGGAGGCTTAGCTGCAGTCCAAGTACTCGCCTAAGTATTCAAAATCCTACCGAGTGGTGAGCCAGCCTCCCACTCGGTGGCTTAGCACTGACCAGGTGCTCGCCTAAGTAATAGAAATCCCACCGAGTGGTGAGCAAACCTCCCACTGGGGGCTTAGCTGCAGCCAGTGCTCGCCTAAGTAATAGAAATCCTACCGAGTGGTGAGCAAACCTCCCACTCGGGGGCTTAGCTGCAGCCCAGTGCTCGCCTAAGTAATAGAAATCCTACCGAGTGGTGAGCAAACCTCCCACTCGAGGGCTTAGCTGCAGCATAGTGCTCGCCTAAGTAATAAAAATCCTACCGAATGGAGAGCAAACCTCCCACTCGGAGGCTTAGCTGCAACCTAGTGTTCGCCTAAGTAATAAAAATCCTATCGAGTGGAGAGCAAACCTCCCACTCGGGGCTTAGCTGCAGCCAGTGCTCGCCTAAGTAAGGAATTCATCCCAATCCATAAGGACGACGAGGTGCAGGTCGATCGCTACCTCCTCCTTTGGAGCTTCGCCACAAGTACAACGTATGGTCCATCCCAATCCATATGACGACGAGGTGCAGGTCGACTGCTACCTCCTCCTTCGGAGCTTCGCCACAAGTACAACGTGTGGTCCATCCCAATCCGCAAGGACGACGAGGTGCAGGTCGACTGCTACCTCCTCCTTCGGAGCTTTGCCACAAGTACAAGGTGCGGTCCATCCCAATCCGCAAGGACGACGAGGTGCAGGTCGATTGCTACCTCCTCCTTCGGAGCTTCGCCACAAGTACAACGTACGGTTCGTCCCAATCCTTAAGGACGACAAGGTCAGTCGCAGTCTGTGTTCCATCTCTACCTGCAGGATAGATGAAGCACAAGTCGACTGGAATTTCAACGGAATATCTTCCGAATGAGGAATAAAGTTCTCTCGAAGGTAAACAAAGCATGTTAAAGGAAAAATCAAGTTCGGATAAACGCCCCACGGATCCAAAGGTGCTCAGCGATTAAGCTGTTAAAGTTTATCGGTTACAAAAACCACTCGGCATTCCGAGGCAAATTTAAAGTGGGACTTAGAAGTTTTTACTCCTCCGTGAGGATCGGAAGGTGCAACAAAGCTGGTCGAGGTCGATTTAAATCGGCAATACGGGTAGCAGCAGCGATGAAAGTCTCCATGAAAGATCTGAAGTCGTGCTTCCCGGTATTGGCAACCTTGAGAGACACCAGCTTGTCCTCTTGCGCTTCTTTGCAAAGTGGACACGGACGAGAGAAAGAGCAACATCAGCACCACACCGCGTAAGAATTTTTCCATTCTTGCACTCGACTTGGAATCTCATTCACCGAGTCATCAGGATTCAAGATCATTCAAGAGTCTGCTCGCCAGAGAGTCGAGTCGATCCGCGACACCGCAACTTTCAATCGAGCAAGATAAGCCACCACGCTAGCAACGCGAGACTCCAGTCGGAGCACATTCATAACAGCTTCGTCCTTCACAGGAGAGTTGATGGGGTCCAAGCTGGTTTCCACTCGACTGGTTTCTTCTTCAAAGTTTTGGCAGAATTCTGAAAACGCAGCTCAGACTCAAAATAACGATCATGTGATGAGCTGGTGAGAGCAAGACAGTCGGATAAAAGAGATTACCTTCAAGCATGAGAAACAGCTTCTTGGCGAGCCCTCCGAGATAAATCTCTAGGTCGTTTTGCTTCCCCGCCAGTTGGCCAACCTTGTCAGACAGAACAATCTTGTCGTTCTTCAGTCGGCTAACTTCCTTGTTAGTCAGCACAAGAGAGGCTTTCAGCTTGGCATTTTCATCTTCGAGTTTGTCGACCGAGGCAAGCTTCTCTTCAATGAGCTTTGTTTTCTCCAAAGTCGCCTATACAGGCCTCTGCAAGATCAAGGTCCTTCTTCTTCAAAGTCTCTTCCAGCTTTATCCGCAAAGCAACAATGAGAACAGAGTTGAGAATGAACAGAAAAACAAAGGCAGTCATCAAAAATTCTCACCAGCCATACCTTTTGCTTCATCCTTTGCCTTCTGCAAATTCTCCTGAGCAAGCTTCAAATCGAGGTTGAGCTGGATTTGCTTTTTCTCTAATTCAGTATAGCGGGCCACAAGCTCGCAAGATTTCTACAAAGAGTCAACCAACGAAAGACATCAAAGACAGATCACTTTCGAGTGATTAAGGAAAAATAGTAGCATTTCTAAGACTACAGTCGAATCAAAACATTCGACAAGAGTCTCGGGACTACACCGGTGGGTGCACTCAGCGATGCCCCCACCGGTTTTACGGTTGCCATTCGACTTGGTCCGTCTGGTCGAGTGAAGAAGTTCACTGATAAAGACTATAGCCGATCGCATGCGATTGACCATAGTCTCGGGGACTACACCCGTGGGTGCACTGCGTGCCCCCCACAAAAGTTCAATCGACACACACACCCAAAGGTGTACAGATATGGAAATCTCCGTATGAAGCAGCGGTGTAGCATATCCTAACAAAGCAAGCAACGATCGACTTACTTGGCCATTGCTCGAGAGCTGAACTAGCATCATAGGCCGCTGACTAGCCTCTCAGCCGCTTTCACCGCTCCATCATGATCCCTGCCTGGCGTATGGCCTCCTTAGCAAAGACTTACTTGGTCTTCGGGACGTGGTGTGTAGCAAAGAGAGATGGTGGATCAGCAAAATGAAAGTGGGTCGGGCACTTGTCGGTGCAAATGAAGATACAGAAGTCCGAGTGGGGTTGCCTCCCTCGGAAATCAGCGCCTCAGTGAATCGCCATGACTTGAGCAGCCTTGCCAGCAGGCACTTTCTTGTTCCTCCTCTTCCTCAATGGCGCTTCCTCGTCACCATCGGGAGATCAATGACGGAGGCGGAACTACAAGAAAGATCCGTATAAACATGGAAGTCCAATCGACTAAAAGCTCCAATCGACTAAAAGCGAAACCTCGGAGATCTTACCAAGTTGGAAGTGGCAGCATCCTCCATTTCCTGATCTTCGTGCTTGGCTGAAGTCTCGGAGGTAGCGGCTACCAGTAGATTTCAAGAATCGGTTGATCAGTCATCAAGTCGACCAAAAGTTCACTCATGTTGAAAAAGGAAATACAAGGTTCTGTTGGTTACCCGGAGATGGTGGGGATGACCATTCGCATCTTGGGCAGGGCCTTCGGCGGCTTTGACGACGCCGCCGAGGTTGCTTCGGCGGTTTCTCGGTCGACGCGGAGAAGTTGTCCTAGGTCGCTTACGATCGCCGGTGGGCACAACAGCTTTACCGCGCCCGGCCGCCGGGTCATGCGTCAACTTGGACCTTCCCTCCGAGCGAGGAGGATCGACGTCTTCCTCCTCGTCCTCCTCCTCATCATCATCATCAGAGCCATCATCCTCCTCGCCGTTGGACTCCCATTCCTCCGGACTTTCACCTCCACTTCCTTCTTCTTCTTCGACTGTTTCCTGCACCCCGTTTGGCATCGAGTACATCTCAATGGTGACCTAGAAGACAACAAAACAAGGTGAAAGTCAGTCGATGAATTGGCATCAAAACAGAATGAATGCAGCAGAATCACAGTCGGAGATAAGTGGTTATACCTTGTCTGGTTGGTAACTTTGGTCGAGTGGTGGAATCCTCCTAGCTTCGCGAGGGTTGTCTTTGTTTCCTGTGATGGCAGTCATCCACTTCTCCAGCGTGGGCGCCATCGACCTCCTCTGGATGGACCCGAGTGGTATCATCCGCACTGCAGTACATCCACATCGGTTGACCTCGGTATTGGAGTGGCTGAATACGCCGTCGGAGAAAAACCTCCAGAGATCCATGCCGGTCACCCCATCGCAAATAAGCTGGACTACACGCCCATCAGCAACTTTACTTGGGCCTTCTCCTCTGGTAACACCTTCGTGGAAGATGGCTTGTTCACTCGACTCATGGAGAAAGGAGGGAGCCAGTCGATCGCCCAAGGCGTCGGCTGGTCTTGGCAAGAAAACCAGGTCGACCGCCACCCTCTAACCGAGTCGAGGAGAGTCATAGCCGAAAGGTGCTCTTCCCCTCATCTGGACCCCGAGTCCCCACACATCTGGATTACTTGGGTCCTCTCATCATTTGGGCTCGTTTTCTTCACCGTCTGAGAGCGGCGGTGAATATGTGCTTGAAGAGACCCCAAAGGCGGTCGACAACCCAAGAAATTCTCGATAGCGAAATGAAAGCAGCAAGATAGACAATGGAGTTTGGAGTGAAATGATGGAGTTGCGGTCCAAAAAAGTTCAAAAACCCCCGGAAAAAAGGATTTGGCGGCAGAGAAAACCCCCGATCTACGTGGGTGGCCAAGAGGACACACTCACCCTCTTCAGGCTGCGGTTGCCACTCCGTGCCCGGAAGCCTCGCCGACCCATGGGGGATCAGTCCTTCATTGGCCAGATCGGCGAGATCCTTCTCGGTGATGGTCGAGCGGATCCAGCCTTGGACCCAGCCTGCGGCAGCTTGGATCATGAAGAGGAGCCGCCCCGACTGGGCGCTCTCCCTTTGGCCTTCGCCGCCGCCTTCTTCACCCGTTCCAGGGCTGCGGTCCTCTCCTTCACCATGGTCACCGGTGAGGCAAGTACCGAAGCTTGGCTACCGATGTATTTAAGAGCGCGGGCGAGAATGTTTGGAGGCGGAGAGAGGAGAAGTCCGAGGTCGCCGCTCAAAATGCCATGTCCAACGCTTTATATGGGGCCGCTCGAAAGTGGCTGACCGGTAGGCCCGAGCAATCCCGTCGCAATCCCGCAACAGCACGCCGCACGATACATGGCGAAAAAGGCGGCGCTGAAGATCGAGGCGTCATCGTCTTATCCCATCCGAAAGTGCCGCGTTTTCTCGCTTCGCCGCTTCCCAAAATTCGGATCCCGCAAAATCCGCTAACCGCAGAGCAACTCGCCGATAACAGATTTCCTCCGATCCGTCGCCGGAAATCCTCGAGTTCACGGAGTTCACTCGACAAACGTGAAGAATGGATCAAGGCGATCGAAAGAGAAGTTGATGCCATCACTAAAAGATCGTTGATCCAGAGTAAGACGCACTCACAACACGAAGAACTGGTCGGAAAGATTATCAACTCCTTCCTCACTCAAACCTCGATCCATTCGGGGGCTAATGATGAGGTCATGTACTTGGGGTAGGGTCATAGACCTGCCCAAAGATACCCTCCACAAGGACACTCACAAGAGAAGCAGCCTTCCAGTCGACCTGGTAGGTTTCCACTCGACAGATTCGAAGACACTCGACCATGAAGACCCACTCGACCACCAGGAGTCCAAGAGCCACTCGGTACCCAAACGGTCTCAGAGTTAAATAGTATTTATGACCTTAATGGCACTTTATGTATATGCGTTACCAAGAACGCCTAGCTTTAACGCACCTTAAACCCTCTACTACGTGGGCTGGCTGGGTCCTGGCGACTCTATATAAGCCACCCTCCACAGGTAGAAGGGTTCGCACTGTAACACATACGCATATAATCCAGTCGATCGCCTCCGGGCTCCGAGACGTAGGCTATTACTTCCTCCGAGAAGGGCCTGAACTCGTAAATCCCTTGCGTATACAACTACTCCATAGCTAGGATCTTGCCTCTCCATACCTACCCCCCATTCTACTGTCAGACTTAGAACCACGACAGGGAGGGTTTTCCATTGAACCACCATGGAGCTATGTCTGCATGACATTGTATTGCCGCGCAAAACTCTTCTCTTTTTCTCTACATGTTCAGCATGACTGTGTACAATATCTGACATGCATACGAAAAAAATATGGTGAGATTATGTAAGGAGAGCATGCAGAAATTTAGAGTGATGGTAACAACCAAAGGTGGATGGATCCAAAAATAATGATAGCAGGTTGATGATTGCTTTAATTTAATAAAAAGACAGATGATGATTGCTTTACTATTTGTTTCCCACCCAAGATGAACAACATAGGCATACCCTAGGTGAACCAGATATTAGACAGAGATGCTATTCATTGCTTCCTCGATATGTGCCCCACAACTAATTCAGAACTCAAGTTTGAACATTAATTTGGACCTGACTTGGAGTCCAAGAGGTGAACAGGACGATAAAGTAGCAGGTAATTTTAGCAATGCATAACATAAACAGAAACAAAAGAGTGCGGCCTCTCTTGTGGACCCGTGTACTCCTCAGGTTCATCTGCTGAGTCGCTGATGGTGATGCCGTTCTGGTGGGTGCCGGTGGCAGGGAAGGAGATCTGAGGCGGCGAAAGACGGTCAGGAGTCATGATGTCTGGTTTGGTGGATGTTTCTGTCGATGGAGCAGCTCAGGTGAGGTGGACAACGTCGCGTTAGGAGCAGGACAAACCACACAAAGTTCCCTTCGACACCTACCTGTAACTGAAGTAATTCTGTAAGGGCTCATTTGGCTTACATGATTCTAAAAACGCAGGGATAGGAAAAACACCGGAATAGGATAGGAATGCACGTGGTAAACAGAGCATTTGTAAACACAGGATTTCTGTCAACTTGGGTGTTTGGTTTGCAGGAATTGGAAGAGTAGAGGAATGCAAAGAAACATGGCCAAAATAAAGTGAAACCATATGAAAGTGTGTACAGTTATAATGTTATTCTGCCACTAATGCACTTGGTCTTGTTTTCATGCATAGAATTTTGAAAAGTAGGTCCAGGTGGATGTTTTGCTTCATTCCTTTCAACAAAATGCATGAATAATTGAATAGTAGAGTGCCATTGGAAAATTCCCTATTGCTATGTTTTTCCGTTGAACCAAAATAGCCCTAATGGATCGACATGAATGTATAGTAATAAGTGATGAAACAAGTGTACAACCTATTTGTCGTAGCCATGTTGACCTCAGCATCATTGGGTTGGTCGCTGAAGCAGTTGAGGTAGAGGTGGCTGTCGGAGGTGTGGAGGAAGATCTGAGGAATCTGTAGACGGCGCCTGTGGCACCGCTCTATTGTGATGGATCGCTCTGTCATTGGAGCAGCTCCGGTGAGTCAGAAGATGTCAAGGCTGAAGAGCACAAGGTAGACATCGTCAATCTCAAGTGGGATTCTAATAGCATCTCCAATAGATGATGTAAAATAGATGTAAAATTTACATCACCAAAAACCACCGACTACAAATCGATGAGGTAAAAAATGTTGACTCTGAACTTAACTGTTGAAACTGAGATTTACTGTGGAATCTGAATGTTACTATCGAAACTGAACGCAATGGTAGCAGAGAGGCACTTGACATGTAGTTTAGGGAGGGCCTGCAGTTCATCTTCAACCTACACCCCCGTGAGCCGCCAGCCACCACCGGCTGAACCACCAGCCCCAGTGCCTCACGCCTCAAACAACTCCCCACCGCCTGCCCGCCGCCTGCCAGCCCTTCTAGGCCCCGCCCCCACCCTGAACCCTAAGATAGATAGTGGGGTACCTCTCCGGTGAGCCCCCCGCCAAGGGTGGTTCTTCCTTAACTCCGGTGAGCCCCCACCCCTCGAAAATCGATCGACCCAAAAGTCGATTCAATGATCAAGTGTAGCTAAATCAGAGCAGAGCAAAGAAGACGAAGCGAGGGGAGAGCAAGAACAAAGAAGACGAGCGAAGCGAAAGTGAGAGCCGGAGCAGCAAAGCACTGGGCGAGTGAGCGGTCGCATGAGAGCGGAAGCAAGAAGAAGATCATGAAGCGAGAGCCAGAGCAGCAGCAGATCCGGCTGGTATGAACGCTGCCGCCGAAGGGGCCTCGCACTAGGGGAAAGCCGCCATGGAGATGTCTCCCACGGCGCCGGCTTCAAGGTAGCCGCTCCATGGGGGTGCGGGATGGAGCACCGTCAGCGCCGGGAGGTCGAGTTAAGGAGAAGGTGCGATGCGATGAGTGTACAACCTCTTTGGTGGCGCCGAGTAGGCCTCGGCAACGTCCGAGGAGTCGGTGAGGATGCTGCGGTTCCGGTGGAGCAGGTTAAGGCGGCACTGTGGGGATGGAGCAGCCGCGATAGACGAGGCAATCATTGGAGCAGCTCCTTGGAGGTGGAGGACGGGGCGGCTGAACCGGCGGGACGACGAGATGGACGATGGATCCTCATTCGGGGAGCTGGATGAGGGATGTCGAGCTGTTGTGGTAGATGACGTTGTTGGGGAAGAGGCTCTGGCTGGGCAGTGGTGAGGTGGCGGACGGAGGAGGGTGGGGTTTCGCGGCTGGAGCGGAGAGGTTATGGCGGCCTGGGATTTCGAATGGCAAAAAGGAGGCGATGGTAGGGGGTGAACCATGACTTAGGGATGCGCTTGTCCAAAATGTAGGGTGTGTTACAAAAGTACCCCCCACCGATTTGAACTAGCGGCCCTTTCGGCTTAGGGTTAGAAGGGGGATTTCACGTGTCGGGATTTGGCAGCTGGAGGGAGTTTTCGCGCGTGTTGTAATTTCGGGATAGTAAGGCGCGGGTTGTGAAGGTGCCAGTTTTGGGAGCACGATATCTGAATTTTCGGGATATAACAAGGCGCGGGTTGAATTTTAGGGACAAGCCTAACGTGTAATATTGTACTTGTACATACCAAATCAATTCGCACTTCCCTCAACCAAAAAGAAAACGAAAAAAATAAAACTATTCACACCACACAAAGAGAGAGTCTTGCCCCGTTTTACTATAAAAATGCTATTTAAAGCTACTCTTCCTTCCATCTATATAGGGCCTAATGCGTTTTCGATGCTAACTTTGACCAAATATTAGAGCAATAATATATGACATGCAACTTACACAAAGCACACCGTTAAATTAAATGCGTGAAAGGTTCTTTCAATGATATAATTTTCACGCTATGCATGTCATGTACTATTAATCTTGTCAATAGTCAAAGGCGGTCTTAAAACGCATTACGCCTCTATATAGATGGAAGGAGGGAGTATGAATCCATGTTATGTCCAATTAAATTTTTTCGTTTGCTGTATAATGCATGTAACCTACTCATGCCAACATTTTAGTGCATTCCAAATGTCTATACTACCACTGTAATTTGAACTGAATTTGAATTCGTTTCCCTATTTCAATAAGAATCTACAATCATGATTGTTGCCAACTTCAACCATCATTCATGTATTACCTTAATAACACACCACATGATTACTATAGAGATAGATATGAACTATGTGTACTACATGAACTCAATTCTATTTTTGAACACACTTGATGTTGATTCCAGATAATAGTACATTTGATGTACTAACTATATATTCATAATCTAAACCATGTTCCATACGTACACCGTGTTTATCACACATAGTATAGTGCCCCGCCCCCTGCATTATGACAAGTATTTAGACCTGAGCTGCAAAAGCCACACATTAGCCCAAATTATGATCAATGTTCTATATATTATACATAGTACTAGCAAGATGCCCATGTGTTCCACAGAACATCAACATGATCAAGGGGAGGCCTAATTTGCAAATATGGAGAGGGGTGTGGGTATCTTTTTTTCAAAATTGTCATAGTTTCCTTCCTATCCGTCAGATATCAATCGGACGGCCTATATTGCAGGATGGCAGGCACACCATCATCAACAACTCCGTTTTTTATAAGAGTAGAGATAAAATATATTATATGTAGTATAACGTGTTCATAACCACGCCATGTGTATCACCGTTATATTTATTCACACATGCGTCAGTTTAAAACACTATGATAAATTCTTCAAATATCCGAATTTGCTTTTTATAATGAAGTATGATCTCTATCCGTCTTTTACACCCACACAATCCTCTTATCTTTGTAGCTAGCGCTAACTTTCTCTCGTGCATGCACACGCCCGCATCCCTCTCACCCTCCCTCAGCATTCTCTAGCTCCATCGTGCAAATTCGTCTTTTCACTTTAGGTCGTTCACCCACGGTGTGTGTAGGCCCCCAACTCCTTCTTTACGGCACACACATCGATCGATATGCCTCTCTAGCTGTGTGTGCCTAGCACAAACACAATCTTCCACTCTTCTCTTATCACCGTCCATGCCTCACTCCCACCACTCTTTTCATCGATCTCGTACTCGCACACTCCTTCCCCCTCAATATAGTATGACTCTCGCACCACCTCCTAGATGCATCCCTCTCTCTCTATCCTTCTCCTCGTGCCTCATTTGCTTCTCACACACATGCATGTATACTGATCGATCTCCCAACATATACGTAGGTCGACTTTAACTATTCCCCCCCATCGATCGACGTACCTCACAAGTTATGTCTCTCCTTTCTCTGACGAAGGACGATTGATCTTCCTATGTAGTTATGTCTGCTTACCACAGCCATATCATCCCTCCTTATCATTCGTGCATGCCTCCTGACCCGTCTCTCACACGCACGTGCACAGACAGTGCAGCCATCCCTCTCTTATTGATATTGCAGGCGTGCCCTCCAGCTTGTCTAGCAAGCCTATCCCACCATTTGTTAGAAGCAACTCCACTACCACCCCTCCAACACTCTAGCTCTGTCTCTCTCCCAACCTTATTCCTATCCTACACATATGCATGGATGCCGATGATCTCCCTTCATACATGAGTTAGCTCGATCTCCCTTAAAACATGTTTTAGGCCTCTCCTCCTCCACACATATACCAGCCAATGTACCTCTATAGCTAATTTGGCCTCCCTCCCCCCCCCCCCCCGACCACACACCGATAGTCGAGCACTGTAGGTAGATATCCATGCCACAAAGACAAACTACACCTGTCCCCTCTCACGTTCCAGTAGGCCAGCCACTCTATATCTTTGACGTGGGCACACACAAATTCGATGGCACTCTTTATCGATCGCACGCGCGCACACACACACACACACATCATCCCTCTCTTCTATTCTATGGATACCTCAAGCCGATGATACCTCCACTCTCTTCTCGTGGATCGTCCCCTATATATATGATATATCCAGGACTCTATTTCACACACATTGCATATGTTACATTTTTTGATTGACCCCCCCCCCAAACTCTCACAAACCCACACACTATATCTCTCTATGTTTGTATCTCTCTCACACAACCCCGCATAGGTGGTGTACGTATACAAGAAGAGAGTAGGTGCACTGCACGCATTTCACGCTTCGCGTGCCCAGCCACACCCACGCGGGTACACGGTGGAGCTCATTTCTGTATGAAATGGCAGCCCACGTGCTAATTTGAACGCGTGTAGCGGTTGTTTACCTACGGAGATCGTGTACCACGCGTGCACGAAACATAGTTCGACTTGATGCGTTACCGCGTTATTTTTAAATAAAGTTATATCGCTCAATGGCACATACACAGAATATAAAACGATTTTTACGGAGAGAAAAAGGTAGTCTGCTCCACTATATACAATGGAGCCTGCCTGCCTGGTTTGTCTCTCTTCAGAGTATCTCACACAAGGCTGCGGTAGCCTCTCTCTCTCACACCGTTGGTCACTGATCCGGCCGCATACCGTCCGCCGGCGAAAAGGGAGGACGTGCATCGTTTCTCCGTTCGACGACGCCGACGCAGCACGTCCCGATCTGCGGTACACGCCATTCTCTCTGAACAAGCTCCGGCGCGGTAGGGCTTACGCCACCTGCTCACTGCCGCAGTATGGGCACATACCGCCTGCCACCGCTCACCTAGTTACATCCCGACGTCCTCCAGGTATCCCCTCCGGCCTTGCTCCACTGCCTGTCTTCCCACGTCGCTGCATGTGGATCTTCCATAGTTCTTTGCCCAAAACATAGCTCGTCCGGGCGATTTTCCAAATTGCAATCTCGTCCTCACACTGCTTTTAGACAAACACAACCGTGTTGTTTTCTTCCCTTAGGACAAGGAATATGCTTCTTTTGTCGTCGCATGTGTCATCAACTGTTATTGGCCAGTAAGTGTTTCCTTTCTACCTCTTTTTTGCAACCCGGGCTATCCAGTTCACCTCGTTGCTATTGCGACCTTTTGGTGAACTGCACAAATCACTTTTTTCTTAAGAGTGTTTTGTGCAGTTCTACCAAAATGTCACACGGGCAACGTCTCTACATTTCAGTGCGACTGCACAAAGGGAGATTGGTTTTGCTCTATCTGTTGGAAATATGCCCTTGAGGCAATAATAAATTAGTTATTATTATTATATTTCCTTGTTCATGATAATCGTTTATTATCCATGCTATAATTGCATTGATAGGAAACTCAGATACATGTGTGGATACATAGACAACACCATGTCCCTAGTAAGCCTCTAGTTGACTAGCTCGTTGATCAATAGATGGTTACGGTTTCACGACCATGGACATTGGATGTCATTGATAACGATATCACATCATTAGGAGAATGATGTGATGGACAAGACCCAATCCTACGCCTAGCACAAAGATCGTAGTTCGTATGCTAAAGCTTTTCTAATGTCAAGTATCATTTCCTTAGACCATGAGATTGTGCAACTCCTGGATACCGTAGGAATGCTTTGGGTGTACCAAACGTCACAACGTAACTGGGTGGCTATAAAGGTGCACTACGGGTATCTCCGAAAGTGTCTGTTGGGTTGGCACGAATCGAGACTGGGATTTGTCACTCCGTGTGACAGAGAGGTATCTCTGGGCCCACTCGGTAGGACATCATCATAATGTGCACAATGTGACCAAGGGGTTGACCACGGGATGATGTGTTACGGAACGAGTAAAGAGACTTGCCGGTATGTAACATCCCAAATTTTCAATTTGGAA
The DNA here is from genome assembly GCA_021605145.1 of Aegilops bicornis. Taxonomy (NCBI): domain Eukaryota; kingdom Viridiplantae; phylum Streptophyta; class Magnoliopsida; order Poales; family Poaceae; genus Aegilops; species Aegilops bicornis. The sequence goes on along the minus strand of CM038675.1, from coordinate 549,983,162 downwards.
TGTTATACATTAAGTCATCATGCATTACATATTTTCTTGCATTTTGCCGATCCTAGAAATTTCACGCAACTCAAGGACCCTCGGAGAGAGTTGGAAATTTCGTTATTTTCATATTTGAGTTTTCTCAAATTTTGAAAATAGGATCATTTGATTTTATTTATTTTATCTTCAGTTATTTCTACTATCAAAATATGAGAGAGGGAATAAAATGACTTTCCCAAAATAAAGAAATAATGAAGATTTATAAAAAAATCAAATAAGATTTTTATTTTGGAGTTTTTTCGTTTTTTTATTTGCCTTAGGGAAAAATGTGTGTTTTCGAACATTGCATTTTGGCCCCGTGTAAAAGTTCATTTTGTTCGACTCATTTTTTTGGAGTCGGGAAAAATTTACTTTGTAAATTTTGGAGTCCGTTTAGATTTTATTTTATTCGTTTTTCTGCGCGTGATATTTTTTTTTCAAGAAAAAAATTGCAGACGCCCTCGGGCCAAGGGCCCACTGCCCCCGCCTCCTCACGCGCCCACACAGAGCGCTGGGCCACGGCCGAATCCGAGGAGGATTCCTCCTCCTCCTCCTTTGCTTGCCCCCTCCCCAAGCTACCTCTCCCCTTTAAATACCCCTCACCCCCTCTCCTCCCAACCCGCAGCCGCGCCGCCACTTGCGCCGCCGCCAAAGGACGCCACGCTGCCCGCCGCCTAGCCGCCACCCCGCCGGAGCCCCACCTCGTCGAGGTAACCGCGCCGCGCCACCCTCCCCCTCGGTTCGGTTTTTTTTAAACCGTTCCGGTTTTCTTTTCCGTTGTCGGTTTTTTTTCGAAACCCTAGATCGGTTTTATTTTTCCGGTTTTGTTGTTTAGCGAGCGTTCGCCGGACCGTTCGTCTTAACGAACGTGATCATCGGTTATTCCCGGTTAACGAACGTCCGTTCGTTTAACCGTCCGTAGTTTTTCTTTTAATCGGATTTATTCCGCTATTTTTCTGATCACGATTTCAGATCCGATCTTCGTTCTAGTTTATCTTCCCGCTCGTTTATTGGAATCAGGTGGTTCAAGCGCCTGGAGTTTCGTTTCGAAACCGCCGTTCCGACTAATCAACTTAAACAAGGTTTTGCTACTGTAAAATTTGACCTAGTTTCAACTTGCTAGAACCGAGCTGTTTTCTTCCGCTGCTTGTTTTCCGTTGTTTTGTTTGATTCGTTTTCTTTTGCAACCAGGGTTCTTAAGTTGAAATTTCTGGTCAGATCTTTTATTCGAGTTTTACCCATGCATTAGATGAGTACTTATTGTATGCTTGTTGTTTGTCTAGGATAGATCACCCGGAGTGCGCCGCTTGTTATTTCGAATCTCTAGGTTTTGCGGATCATCAGCAAGGCAAGTAACACTTGATAATACCTGGTTCTACTACCCAGTTTTTATGCATTAGATCTTTTCCTCAAACACTTGCATGATTAGGATCTAATTAAATTGTGGGTTATGGGAAGTAGTTTGAGGTAGTACCTATTACCTGTTTTATTATCAAACCCTTGGGAGTTACTTCTACGTTTGCTTATTGCCATGCTATGCTCGTAGACGTGGATTGGGTTTGAGTGAATATCCATGACAGATGTGAGATTGATAATTAATGGTTTATCTAAGGTGGCAAGTTAAACACACATCTGGGTGGATTGAGGCACCTGGGGTATCCAGTGATTGCCTGTTTTTTTGGGACCGCCACCCGTGCTCAAAGGGATCATGAGATTATTCAAACTAGTAACTTCCGTGTGCAGCCACAAGCCATTATGGGCTCTGGCATAGTTGAGTAAGTCGTCACGAACTCTTATAGTGGTGGACTAGCAGATGTAGGGGATGTAGGTGTACCGGTCTACCCATCGTAAGGTGCTAGCGCTTCTGAAAGACTATGTCTCGGTCATCCGTTTCTCAAACACCCTGCAGTACGAGAAACCAAACGGAGGCGATCGGGTCTTGTGGGGAAAGTGCCCAAACCTCTGCAGAGTGTATAAACTAATCATGATTAGCCGTGTCCCCAGTTATGGACATCTTGAGTATCTAGTACTTGAATATCATGTGAATCTCAACATGTTACTCTAATTAATATTGTTGGGTTTTAATGAGTACTTTTAATTGGGATTGAGGATGCCGTCATTAACCATTCTCAATGTTTAACAACCACCATGATAGTTAAACAAATTTATTCCTTTGAAGTAGGAAAAAGCTGGCTTTATGCAAAAGCGTAATCAGAGAGCTTTTCCACCAGCCACATATGCATGTAGTACGGGCATATCATTCATTATTCTCTATGTGTTACATTGCCAAAGATATTCCATGTCTTGACCCGTTTTCGGGCTGCAACTTTCATGTTGCGAGACTTTTCGAATGACAGTAAGGTGCTTTAGGTCGTGGTTCTATACTCAGTGATGCCGATGGAGTTGATGGACTCACTTATCTTCCAAGTCTTCCGCTGTTATCATTATTAGATGGCCTTAAGCCATATTTATTGTAATAAGTCCTCCTTTGGGGCAACGATGTAATAAGTGTGTGATTGCTACTCTGTTATAAATCCTTGAAATCTTGTGTGGTGTCAGCATTACTGATCCAGGGATGACACCTGAGCACAGAGACTTGATCCATTCGGGTCGCGTCGCTACAGAGATGGTATCAGAGCACACGCTGACTGTAGGACACGACCACTAAGTTAAAGCCATAGATCTCTACTCTCTCCACATTTTGTAACTCCTCATCTTTTCTACTCTTTTAGGATGAAGGACGCGAAGATCAAGTACGCCCAACCAGATGAAGGCACACCTTTTGGATTTCACTTGAAGGAAGTCACCAAGTACCTGAACATTGGACTACCAAGCTTCATCGGGACTTTCAACGCCACTCTGCCTGAAGAAGAGCGCTGGAAGATTCAAGCTCACGTTCCGGGAAGGACATTCGCCCCAATCACCAAGCCTATAGATAGTGTTTTCAGTGCACCAACCTGGAGTCTGGGAAAGAGCATGGCAGCTCATATCACCATGGGACGCATTGGAGAAGTTTACCAAGAAGACCTCAAGGACATCATCTATCATATTTGCAGACGCCGAGATGAACAATGGGAGATAGTCAGCACCAAGAAGGATAGATCCATTGCAGCTTTCATCCAGGAGTTAAACCAGCACATTCGACGCCAGGAGAACCAGATGTGCAATGATATGATCGAATTGAAGGATGCGAAGGGAAGGATCATCGAACTTGAAGAAGAACTAAAGTCTACACGTAAGGACTACATGGACGAGGTCGTAGGCTGTAGCAAGACACAATAACGATCTTAAGTATGAGATTGAAGAACTCAAGAAGAAATTGGCGCTCAAGAATGAAGACAAGTACGTCGGCTGTCCGAGCAACTACATCATCATCGACGACACCGATTCGGATCCAAGTGAACCCGACTTTGAAGACGAAGCTGGAGCAGACATCATGGAGTCTTCCACCGGTTCAAGCTAATAGATGACCCCCACATATTAGTAGTATTCCCTCCATGTAACATTTTAGTTCACGCACTTTTGCAATAGTTAGACCGTTGTAAGCCCTTTGTTTGAATTGAATGAAGTGATTTTGTGTGCATTTGCTCATGTACATTTGGGTAGTGTTTCTCCTTAGACCTCACTCTATTCTAAATTTCTCGTCTTTTCTAAACCCATCAGATGCCTCCGAGACGCGACCCTGGTTTGTTTTTCCGCCGGAGATCACCCAGTTGATTCAGCAGCAGAACACTTTGATCCAAACACTGCATGTAACCAAGGCAACAACAACAACCCACCGCCACCACCATCAGTTGACCATCCTGCTCGTTTCTTAAGGCTGAACCCGCGGTGTTTTCCAAAGAGCACCGAGCCGATAGTAGCAGATGATTGGCTCCGTAAGGTAGGGAGGAGTTGACCACTGCAGGATGTCAGATGGAGAGAAGGTGAAGTTTGCTGCACACCAACAGAAGGACCCGCAGAAGCATGGTGGGGGAATTTTACAACCACCTACCCTATAGACACTATCACATGGGATCTGGCCAAGACAAGCTTTCCGCACTGCCCATGTCTCAGCAGGAGCTATGGCCATGAAGAAGCGTGAGTTTCGCAATTTACGCCAAGGAGGAAGGACTATTGGCCAGTATGTGGATGATTTTAGTAAGTTAGCACGTTATACCCCTAAACAGGGAGTTCAGTTTCAGCATACCCATGGAGGAGGTAATTCGCACAACCATAATGGCCACAAAAATGGAAATGGGAATGGAGGAAGCAACGACCAGAACCGGACCACACCATCAACCCCAACCAAGAAAGACCTGAGCCATGTCACCTGTCACAAGTGTTCCAAGACCGAACATTATGCAAATGACTGTCCCGAAGGCCAAGGTGGAAATGGAAGCTCTGGAAAGAAGCCAAACGCTTTCAACAGGGGACAGGTGAACCACATTGATGTGGAGGAGGTTGAAGATCAGCCCGATGCAGTAATCGGTAAGTTTTTGGTTAAGTCATTTACTGCACTAGTTCTTTTCGATACCGGTGCAACGCATTCATACATATCAAGGGGATTTGTAGAAAAGTATAGCCTGCCTACCCAAATACTTAAAACCCCTATGCTAGTAAGCTCACCAGGAGCGGAATATATGGCCAGACAAGGATGTTTTCAAGTACCATTAAGTATAGGAAGGCATGTGTTCCCGACGGATTTGATCATTTTGGAATCCCAAGGATTGGAGGTGATTCTCGGTATGGATTGGCTATCGATGTATGGGGGAAACATCGAGCGCAAGTAAGACGATTTTGCTCACCACACCAGAAGGAAGAAGGATTAGGTATGTATCGCGACATGGACCAAATAGGAATCAAGTAAATTCCTTATCAGGAGTGGTGCAGGAAGAGGTGCTAGTGGTGAAGGATTTCCCTGATGTATTTCCTGAGGAATTGCCAGGAATGCCACCGGATAGAGACATTGAGTTTTTGATTGAGCTTTTGCAGTGCATGGCCCAATATCGAAACGACCATACGGGATGCCCGCATGTGATTTGGCGGAAATCAAGAAGCGATTAAGGAGTTATTGGATAAAGGTTATATACGCCCAAGTTCTTCGCCTTTGGGGATCACCCGTACTTTTAGTAGAGAAGAAGGACGGATCGTTAAGGATGGTTGTTGACTATCGTGGTTTAAATGAAGTAACAATCAAGAACAAGTACCCACTACCAATGATAAATGATCTGTTTGATCGTTTGCAAGGAGCTAAAGTGTTTTCCAAGATCGATTTGCAATCGTGGTACCATCGATTGAAGATTCGAGAGCAGGACATACCCAAGACAGCATTTACCACGAGATATGGACTGTATGAATATACCGTTATGTCATTTGACCGACTAACGCTACCGCCTATTTCATGAACACGATGAACAAAGTGTTTATGGAGTTTTTGGATAAGTTAAATGCGTGGTGTTCATAGATGATATTTTGGTTTTCTCGAAGAATGAAGAGGAACATAAGGAACATTGCGATTGGTTTTGGAGAAACTAAGGGAACATCGCTTATATGCCAAGTTCAAAGAAATGTGAGTTTTGGCTAAAGGAAGTTGGATTTCTTGGACATGTTATATCCGGAGAAGGGATAGCAGTTGACCCCACAAAGGTTGAGGCCAGAATCAAATGGGAAGCACCAACGACAGTTGGAGAGATCCGGAGTTTCCTTGGACTCGCAGGATACTACCGAAGATTCATTGAGAATTTCTCAAGGATTGCAAAGCCTATGACGAAATTGCTGAAAAAGGATACCAAGTTCATATGGATCGAGGATTGTGAGGCAAGTTTTCGAGTTGAAGAAAAGATTGGTTACCTCACCAAGTGTTAATTTTGCGGATCGGACCAAGGATTATGAGGTGTATTGCACGCTTCACGCCGAGGACTTGGAGCAGTGCTTATGCAGGAAGGAAGAGTTGTTTCAGTATGCTTCACGACAGCTAAAGCCTCATGAGTTGAATTATGCCACACATGACTTGGAGTTAGCAGCCGTTGTGCATGCATTGAAGGCCTGGAGACATTTTCTCATTGGAAATCATTGTGAGGTGTAACGATCACAAGAGTTTGAAGTACATCTTGAGCGGAAGGAATTAAATCTCAGACGAGAGGAGATGGTTGGAGCTTATTAAGGATTATGATATGAGATTGCATTATCACCCGGGAAGGCTAACGTTGTAACAGACGCATTGAGCCGTAAGAGCCACGTCAATACACTAATGGTGGGAGGAATACCCAAGGAGTTAGCCGAGGACCTTCGAGAGCTATGTTTGGAAATAGTTCCGAGAGGCTATGTAGCAGCATTGGAGATTCAACACGTTGATAGACAAAATCAGAGAAGCTCAAAAGGCAGATAAGGAAGTTGCCTCTATAAAGGAGAAAATGAGCGAAGGAAAAGCTAAGGGATTTCGTGAGGATGAACACGATACCCTATGGTTTGAGGATCGTGTTTATGTGCCAAATGACCCGGAGATCAGGAAATTGATTCTGCAAGAAGCACATGATTCGCCCTACTCGATTCACCCAGGAAATACCAAGATGTATTTAGATTTGAAGGAAACGTTCTGGTGGACCGGAATGAAGAAGGATATTGCGAGTATGTAGCAGTTTGTGATGTATGTCAAAGGGTGAAGGCGAGCATCGAAGCGGCAGGATTGTTGCAACCATTGCCGATACCCGAATGGAAGTGGGATAAACTAGGCATGGATTTCATCACAGGTTTGCCAAAGACTCGTTCAGGCTATGACCCGATTTGGGTTATAGTCGACCGCTTGACGAAGGTAGCTCATTTCATTCCAGTCAAGACTACCTATAGCAGTGCTAAGTTGGCAAAGATATACATGACCAGAATTGTGTGTTTACACGGAGTTCCGAGGAGTATCGTGTCAGATAGAGGAACTCAATTTACCTCAAAGTTTTGGAATCAGTTGCACGAAACATTGGGAACCAGTTGGAATTCAAGATGCTTTTCCACCCATTGCACCGATGGATGACCGAGAGAGTCAATCAGATTTTGGAGGATATCTCGAGAGCTTGTGCACTAGATTATGGATCTAGTTGGGATGATAACTTGCCGTATGCAGAGTTTTCTTATAACAACAGTTACCAAACCAGCTTGAAGATGGCACCTTCGAGGCTTTGTACGGAAGGAGGTGCAGGACACCATTATCATGGGACGAAGTCGAGACCGTCAGCTTGTTTGGGCCAGATTTGATTAAGGAGTGCGAATGAAGGTTAAGTTGATTCGCGATAGGCTCAAGGTAGCCCGATCCGCATGAGAAAAGCTATGCGGATTCAAAAGCATAAAGGCGATAGAATATGAAGTTGGAGATAGAGTTTATCTTAGAGTATCCCCACTTCGAGGAGTTAAGCGTTTTGGAGTTAAAGGAAAATTGGCACCACGTTTCGTTGGACCGTATAGGATCTTGCAACGCATGGGAGAAGTTGCTTATAAGCTGGAATTGCGGAGGGACTGTCGGGAGTTCATGATGTATTCCATGTTTCTCACCTGAAGAAATGTCACTCCGAGATGGCAGAGGTACCGTTAAGAGATACAAAGTGCCACTTGAAGCAATTCAGTTGAAGGATGATTTGACATATGAGGAGAAACCAGTCAAGATTCTCGATTATGCCAAAGCAGAGTTACTCGCAGCAAGGTTATCAAGTTTTGCAAGGTTCGGTGGAGCCACCACACTGAGGATGAAGCCACCGGGAAAGAGAAGAAGATTTGCTCAAGGACCACCCTCACCTATTTTCTAGTTAACCCGAATCTCGAGGGCGAGATTCATCTTAAGGGGTAGGTTTGTAACATCCCAAATTTTCAATTCGGAATGTTATACATTAAGTCATCATGCATTACATATTTTCTTGCATTTTGCCGATCCTAGAAATTTCACGCAACTCAGGGACCCTCGGAGAGAGTTGCAAATTTCGTTATTTTCATATTTGAGTTTTCTCAAATTTTGAAAATAGGATCATTTGATTTTATTTATTTTATCTTCAATTATTTCTACTATCAAAATATGAGAGAGGGAATAAAATGACTTTCCCAAAATAAAGAAATAATGAAGATTTATAAAAAAATCAAAGAAGATTTTTATTTTGGAGTTTTTTCGTTTTTTTATTTGCCTTAGGGAAAAATGCGTGTTTTCGAACATTGCATTTTGGCCCCGTGTAGAAGTTCATTTTGTTTGACTCATTTTTTTGGAGTTGGGAAAAATTTACTTTGTAAATTTTGGAGTCCGTTTAGATTTTATTTTATTCGTTTTTCTGCGTGTGATATTTTTTTAAAAAATTTACTTGGCGCCCTTGGGCCAAGGGCCCGGCCAAACCGCCCCTACTCGCCTCACACACAGCCGCCTCCACGCCGGCCGAATCCGAGGAGGATTCCTCCTCCTCCTCCTTTGCTTGCCCCTCCCCAAGCTACCTCTCCCCCTTTAAATACCCCTCACCCCCCTCTCCTCCCCAACCCGTGCCGCCGCCACTTGCGCCCGCCGCCCCTTGCGCCGCCGCCGCCACCAGTGCCGCCGCCCGGCCGTGGACGCCACCGCCCGCCGCTTAGCCGCCACCTCACGGAGCCCCACCTCGCCGAGGTAAGCGCCGCGCCACCTCCCCTCGGTTCGGTTTTTTAAACCGTTCCGGTTTTCTTTTCCGTTGTCGGTTTTTTTTCGAAACCCTAGATCGGTTTTATTTTTCCGGTTTTGTTGTTTAGCGAGCGTTCGCCGGACCGTTTGTCTTAACGAACGTGATCACCGGCTATTCCCGGTTAACGAACGTCCGTTCGTTTAACCGTCCGTAGTTTTTCTTTTAATCGGATTTATTCCGCTATTTTTCTGATCACGATTTCAGATCCGATCTTCGTTCTAGTTTATCTTCCCGCTCGTTTATTGGAATCAGGTGGTTCAAGCGCTACCGAGTTTCGTTCGAAACCGCCGTTCCGACTAATCAACTTAAACAAGGTTTTGCTACTGTAAAATTTGACCTAGTTTCAACTTGCTAGAACCGAGTTGTTTTCTTCCGCCGGTTGTTTTCCGTTGTTTTGTTTGATTCGTTTTCTTTTGCAACTGTGGTTCTTAAGTTGAAATTTCTGGTCGATCTTTTATTCGAGTTTTACCCGTGCATTAGATGAGTACTTATTGTATGCTTGTTGTTTGTCTACGATAGATCACCCGGAGTGCGCCGCTTGTTATTTCGAATCTCTAGGTTTCGCGGATCATCAGCAAGGCAAGTAACACTTGATCATACCTGGTTCTACTACCCAGTTTTTATGCATTAGATCTTTTCCTCAAACACTTGCATGATTAGGATCTAATTAAATTGTGGGTTATGGGAAGTAGTTTGAGGTAGTACCTATTACCTGTTTTATTATCAAACCCTTGGGAGTTACTTCTACGTTTGCTTATTGCCATGCTATGCTCGTAGACGTGGATTGGGTTTGAGTGAGTATCCATGACAGATGTGAGATTGATAATTAATGGTTTATCTAAGGTGGCAACTTAAACACACATCTGGGTGGATTGAGGCACCTGGGGTATCCAGTGATTGCCTGTTTTTTTTGGGACCGCCACCCAGGCTCAAAGGGATCATGAGATTATTCAAACTAGAAACTTCCGTGTGCAGCCACAAGCCATTATGGGCTCTGGCATAGTTGACTAAGTCGTCACGAACTCTTATAGTGGTGGACTAGCAAATGTAGGGGATGTAGGTGTACCGGTCTACCCGTCGTAAGGTGCTAAGCGCTTACGAAAGACTATGTCTCGGTCATCCGCTTCTCAAACACCTCAGAGTACGAGAAACCAAACGGAGGCGATCGAGTCTTGTGGGGAAAGTGCGCAAACCTCTGCAGAGTGTATAAACTAATCATGATTAGCCGTGTCCCCGGTTATGGACATCTTGAGTATCTAGTACTTGAATATCATGTGAATCTCAACATGTTACTCTAATTAATATTGTTGGGTTTTTAATGAGTACTTTTAATTGGGATTGAGGATGCTGTCAACCATTCTCAATGTTTAACAACCACCATGATAGTTAAACAAAATTTATTCCTTTGAAGTAGGAAAAAAGCTGGCTTTATGCAAAATCAGAATCAGAGAGCTTTTCCACCAGCCACATATGCATGTAGTACGGGCTTATCATTCATTATTCTCTATGTGTTACATTGCCAAGATATTCCATGTCTTGACCCGTTTTGCTGCAACTTTCATGTTGCAGACTTTTCAGAACGACAGTAAGGTGCTTTAGGTCGTGGTTCTATACTCAGTGATGCCGATGGAGTTGATGGACTCACTTATCTTCCAAGTCTTCCGCTGTTATCGTTATTAGATGGCCTTAAGCCATATTTATTGTAATAAGTCCTCCTTTGGGGCAACGATGTAATAAGTGTGTGATTGCTACTCTGTTATAAATCCTTCGAAGTACTGTGTGGTGTCAGCATTACTGATCCAGGGATGACGCCTGAGCACAGAGACTTGATCCATTCGGGTCAGGTCGCTACACGGTAACGAGATTGAACATGGTATCGGCATACCGACGATCGAATCTCGGGCAAGTACAATACCGCTAGACAAAGGGAGTTGCATACGGGATTGCTTGAATCCTTGACATCGTGGTTCATCCGATGAGATCATCATGGAACATGTGGGAGCCAACATGGGTATCCAGATCCTTTGTTGGTTATTGACTGGAGAACGTCTCGGTCATGTCTGCATGGTTCCCAAACCCGTAGGGTCTACACACTTAAGGTTCGGTGACGCTAGAGTTGTTATGGGAAATAGTATGTGGTTACCGAAGGTTGTTTGGAGTCCCGGATGAGATCCCGGACATGACGAGGAGCTCCGGAATGGTCCGGAGGTGAAGATCGGTATATTGGACGAAGGGTATTGGAGTCTGGAATCGTTCCGGGGGTACCGGGTGACGACCGGCGTGTCCGAAAGGGGTTTCGGAGGCTCCAGCAAGCTTTGGGGGGCCTTATGGGCCAAGGGAAGGGGGCACATCAGCCCACTAAGGGGCTGTGCGCCCCTCCCATCCCATCTCACGTAACACGGAGAGGTGGGGCGCCACCCCTAGGGCAGCCACCCTCCCGGCTTGGGGGCAAGTTTCCTAGGGGTCGGGGCGCCAAAACCCATCTAGGGTTTCCCCTATGGCCGCCGCCCCTCCCCTAGGGAACCCTAGGGCGCCTCCCCCTCCTCCCTTCCCCCTATATATAGTGAGAGAGAGAGAGAGGGCAGCCGCACCCTTCCCCTGGCGCAGCCCTCTCCCTCCTCCAACACCTCCTCCTCCTCCGTAGTGCTTGGCGAAGCCTGCTTGGGAGAACCACGAGCTCCATCACCACCATGCCGTCGTGCTGTCGGAGTTCTCCATCAACTTATCCTCTCCCCTTGCTGGATCAAGAAGGAGGAGACGTCCCCGGGCTGTACGTGTATTGAATGCGGAGGCACCGTTGTTCGGTGCTTAGATCGGAATCAACCGCGATCTGAATCGCTGCGAGTACGACTCCTTCATCCGCGCTCTTGTAACGCTTCCGCTTAGCGATCTACAAGGGTATGTAGATGCACTCTCCTTCCTCTCGTTGCTAGATTAGTCCATAGATTGATCTTGGTGATGCGTAGAAATTTTTGAATTTCTGCTACGTTACCCAACACTATCCTCCTCATCCAACTCCGAGCCTAATCTTCTCCAACTAGTTAGTCTTAAGAGAGACTGCAAAGGTGACCGACTTCTATTTGTGTGTTTATTGTTTCATCAGCAGTCCTCTATTATGGTAATCACACTTAATATCTTTGCAACAGGGGCCTTTCGGCTCTATTTTAGTGGAACTGCACAAAATGATCGGAATGTTGCATGCTCCAGACAGCTACTTTTTTCCCAACATGCGTTGTTGATTTAGACAGAGCTGGGGGGACATTGCTGCCAATGAAATCATGGATCAATTTTAATGTAACACCTTCTCACAACTTTGTCTTCAGTTGTGATGTAAATATTAGCTCTGATCTGCTAATAATTGAGCTGCATTAGCAAGGAAGTTAGTTTTTATTGTTTCCGAAAGAGCATCGATGGCAAGACACACGAAACAAAAGCTGAAAGGTCACGCCATTGTACAATTTCATGTCGCTAGAAAATTATTTGTATAGTACGTCAATTATGTAAACAAATGTTGGAAGCTTGATAGCATTGCCAGAAGCCTCTTGACATCCGGTCCATGTGCCATGCACAAAATTATACTCCTTCGCTCCTAAATATTTGTCTTTTTACAAATTTCAAATGGGCATATTTTAGAGTGTAGATTCACTCATTTTGCTTTGTATGTGTACTCCCTCCGTTCCTAAATATTTGTCTTTCTAGAGATTTCAACAAGTGACTACATACGGAGCAAAATGAGTGAATCTACACTCTAAAATATGTCTATATACATCCGTATGTTGTAGTCCATTTGAATCTCTAAAAATACAAATATTTGAGTAGTCACTCGTTGAAATCTCTAGAAACACAAATACTCTGGAGTATATTTAAGAACTGAGGGGGTAGTGCACAGCCGCATGGGAGACTCAGCCCGGCCATTGCGCCGCATTAATAGTGAGTAATGACCAGTCAAATCATAAGCCCCACCTTTCCCACTGTAAGTTGCTCGGAAGAAGTAACCATCAATACGCTCTTCTTTGAATCCGCTCATACTACTCCATCCATCACTGTTTATAGAGCGTGCTTCAGAAAAAGAAAAAAATCTCTGGGACCAAGGCAACTAGCGATCCGCCTGAAAAAAAGCATTGGTAGTTATAGCACGGCGTCTATTACTAGAGGAAATAATGTGTCCACACATGCATGCAGTGCTTCCACCCCGGGTACACACATGCATGCACTTACTCCACTCCGTAGTACATCGAGGGAAAATTGTGGACTTGATTGCGGTTACCATGCCCTAATTAATTGAGCATTAAACCAAACGCGTCTAAAGTCTCTCTGATGGTGGAAATGCATTGAAAGAAATGCATCATAATGAAGCGCCATACATAAACTGTGGACGGAGGGAGGAGTAGTATGAAGGTGCAAAACCAAATGCGATATGGCTAGTCGGTCAACACACCTCCTCTTGGCATATCATCGACATGTGGGACGGAGTGTGAGCAAACCGATCTCAATTGATGGCAATGGCCAACCCGCCGTTCCTTGAGAGAGACGACGGCGAGAACACACGAGCGGGCTCGCACGGAGGCCAAGATATATTCGAGCATGGTTGATCGATATCATCATTACATGTTGGGCTGCCGTTTTCCGCCCTTCTCCGGAATAAATGTGTACTTTATCAGAGATTAAAAAAAGAGTACAGAGGCTCCACCATGCGGTTCTAGTAGTAGTACTACTCGTACTACTAAACCGTGCGCTTGGCTCTTCGCCTCTTCGTGAAGTCAAACAATGATGGTACTCCGCATGTTCGGTACTATAGTGTATGCCTCTAGCAATCTGACACCGAATGAACTGATGCGTGTCCACCGCCTGGGCGAGTGCACGTTGCATTAGTAAAAAGGCGTAAGCAAGCTTCACCTTGTCTTGCAAGCTTCACCTCATTCTGCGAGTTGACGGGACACACCAAAAAGTAGTGCTAGTCCATACTCCCTCATTTCCGGTTAATATGGCTTAATCTTTTTTGCGGGTAAATGAGATAGCTTTATTCATATATAAGCATTCTTAGGACGATCAGCCAAGACACTGGTCACTAGGAAGCGAGGTACCCCGCAAAAAAAGAAGTAGGAAGCGAGGTGTTTCATCAAGCTAGCTCCCGGCCACATTCAAAGTGCAGCAAGCACGGTTCGCACAAAGATGTGCCGCAAGGTTTGCTGACCTGTTTACATGCTGAATAACAAAAAAAGAGGAAATATTACCGAGCGCTCCTATTTGTAACAGGATATGAGCCAGAATTAAGCGAGAGTTGTGGCGAGTGTTCCATGCAATCAACTTCCATTATCACATGCGAGAACCCTCGAAGAGAACCAAATGTGTTTAAGATTGCTTTATCACATTTTAAAAATATAATAAGAGTGCAGACGCTCCTCCATCCGGTTCCTAGTACTAGTATAGTACATACGTCTATAGACTATAGTAGTAGTACTAGTACTAGTAAACTTTGCGCTTGGTTGTTCTCCTCTTCGGGAAGTCGAACAATAATAGCAATAGTATAGTGTATGCTTCTGGCAATCTGACACCAAGTTAATTATTGCACGTCCACCGCCTGAGTGAGGGAGAGCTTGCATTAGTCAAAAGTTTCTCCTTGTCCTGCGAGCCACCGCACGCAAGCTTCTCCCGTCCTGCAAGCTTCTCCTCGTTCGACAAGTTGACGGGACACAGCAAAGTAATGCTAGTCCATACTGCCTCCTCTCCGGTTAATATGGCTTAATTTCAAACGAGATAAATACAACATGCATCACTTTGTATATTTGTAAAAATACGGTCAGTGGACTTTAGCTCATTGCACTCAATATATACATTTTCCGGTGTTTATACGGTCACTAGATCACCCTGGCTGAGTATGTGTGTGCATGCACGTGTAGGTTGAGCACTTGAGCGTGACCGTGTGTGTTCCGTCGTGTGCTCGGACATGCATGCATTAGGGCGTCGCGCGCGTTTTTGCGTCCATGTGTATGTGTGACTGTTGCATACACGTAGGGGGAGTACGTGTAGGGGCCACTAAAGGAGCAGTCAAATCACACAGTAAGTTAGTCGGAAGAAGCAACCATCATTTCACTCTTCAATGACACGTACGCAATATAAAATGGTTGATATGGAGAGAGAAAAAGAAAACCAATATACACTAGCAGGAGCCTAAGCTACAAGCCTGCTTGCTTGGGTTGCTCTCTTGACAAGCATAGAACGACGGTGGCCACACCGCTGGTCACATATCCGGCCTGATCCCGCATCTGGGGGAAGGGAACAATGTTCTGCATAGACGCGGTCGACATCGGCGAGGGAGAAAATCCACAATCGGTGCATCCCAATCGGGGGTCACCGCGGTATGGGCCGATGTCGCGTCCCAACCGCCCTTCTAGCTACAGCCCGACGTCCCAGGTAGTCCATCTTCCTTTTGAAGCCGGCTTGCTCCACTGCCGTAGCTCCCCACGTAGCTCCATCTCCATGTCGATCTTTCTCTACTTCTACCGGCTTCTACTTGTGATGAGTTTATGTCTCATGAACTAGTGCCAGTACTATTATTCCAATCACACTTCTTCAATATCTTTGCCATCAGGGATGCTCAGCTCTATTTTAGTGGAACTGCACAAAAGCATCGTATGATCCGAGGGTGCCAACCGTCTTTCCTTCGGCAGGTTCTACCTGGCCAGGAAATTAAATCATGTTTAGGGTTTAGGGTTTAAGTCGTAGTGACTCCATCAGTAGTTTTTCTTTCGTACACGCTCTCACAACTTTTGTCTTTAGTTGTGAAGTAAATATTGCCTATGATCTGTGAATCATTGAGATGCATCAGCATGCGTGTTAGTTTTCCTTTGTATTTGATGGAATGTTGTAACGGGGAAACCTTGGAGTAGGAATGAAAATGGAGTAGAAAGTTTTCGTTTTTCCGGAGAAAAAATGGAAACAGAGAGAAACCAACGTTTCGTTTTGTTGGATCGCGCCATCGAGCGAAACCAATGTTTAAATCACGTCTGTCGCGTTCGTGTCTCACCCTCCTCCACGGCTCGACCCCACACGGTCGCTCGGCATGCCACTCACCGCAAACCGAGTATACGGTAACTTTCCCGCTTGCTTGTCGATAGATCACGCTATGGAGTACTAGTACTACTGGAAGAGATTGACGAGTTGGGGGAGGACAGCTAGCTGTAGCACGGACTCCAAAGAACTTTTTACATGCATGTTGTGGCCGGCTATTGCAACCTTCGAACGCGGAGCAGTCGCGTGCACCGGGAAGCGGCGCGGGCAACGCTCTCTCGGCTGGTGCACCACTTCAATGCCGGGGCCAGTGAGAGGTCGCGTCCTCTCTGGCCGGGCATGAATGCGGCACTGACCATTTCGGGCAGAAAGCACGCCCGGGTGATGAAGAGGGTTCAGGTTGGTCAGGAGCGGCCGTGGCAGCGGTCCGGACGCCTGCAAACAAGATATGTTGTACGTTAATATTGCCACGTATATAATTAACAATGTAAATAATGTGCCAGTTGGACAAATATGATTGAATATGGAGATGGAAATGGAATTTTACGTAAACACGGATATGCATGTCTATGTCTATGTGTGTGTCTTGTGACGACTCTCGCGACACAGGAAGCGGGGCGTGTTTTGATCGAGTTTTCTTTCTTGGTACGTTAAAAAATTGTCCGCCAGTTTTCGTTTCTTTTTTCCGGGAACGCGCGTATTCTATTTAAAACCACTGCTATGGAGAGATTGTTTTACTCCATTATAGCCTCTTGTTTGATAGAGTTTCTCGCGTCTCACTCTCTCACCCTCTCCATATCAAAACAAGATGACAGTGTCCACACTATCTCTCTCCTCACCGGTGGTCACAGATCCGGCCGAATCCCGTCCGCTGCAGGAGGTGAGGAGGTGCAGCATTGACGTTGTCGCCGTCGGCAATGGAGGAAGCCGATGCGCACCGTCCTCTCGGAGTCGGCGCTGGCGCGGATGAAGGTCCTCCGCGCCCTTCTTCGCTGCAGTCGTGTGGGCAGATCCCGCCCACCCGCCTATGCGGCATCTCGCCCACCTGAGGTATAACTTCTTGTACTGGTCCAGCTCCTCAGGTCGCTGCATGCGGGTTTTCTTCTAGGCGACTACTCCCTAGCTCCCCATGTATAGTAGCTAGGGTTCGTCGGCTGGTCCAACATCACCTACTATTATAGAGGAAATGTCACTCGAAAAGTTGTCCTGATTTATGCCTCGGTGGAGATATACATGTTGTTTCGACAAAAAGTACATGGTGGTTGTGCGGTTATTGTCCATATGCTCCTATTGTTGCTGCTAATCTAATACTATCACTGGTTAAATGAAGAAATGCTTTTTTTCTCGGGTATCCTGGTTTAGTTCCCATCAAGATAATCATGATGCTTCTGTTTGTTGGTGTACTTTTCATAATTATTATTGACAATTGAGATGTCGTTGTTAATCTTGTAAAACAAAGTAACAACACTACATTCCTTTTTTATATTTTTGGAAACAACGATGCGTATCTCCATACCCTGGCATGTCTTCCTCAATTTTAGTGGAACTGCACAAAATTTGATGGCCATTGTTGTTCCGCCTCACTGTCCTCTGCCACATGGTTCTTCCTTCCTTGAGCTTGATTACTGAGAAGAAACAGACCACGGTGAGGATTTGTCGAACTTCATAGGTGCCTCACCCAAACTTGATGCCAAATGGATGATGCATCACCATGATGACCTATCGATGCTCATGGTTGCGCCTCATGGTTGCGTTGGCTGGTGAAGCTGATCGATTTTCAATGAAAAACAAGTTATCTTCCATCAGTGCTCTTTGCTTGTTACCCACAAAGGTGATATCCTTCGTTAGTTCACCTTGGTTGCGTTGGAGATGCAGTCGTCTTTCACGTTGGTGCAATTTTATCACACAATTGGCTATGAACCAAATGTTTCCTCGAATAAGGATCAACGTTGGTACTAAGAGCATAAGTTTTGTATTGATTTCTAAGCCTCCTCACAACTTTGTCTCCGGCTCCCCTGTAATTTTATTTGTCCAGCTATTAAGTTTGATTAAAAAAATGGTGTGGACTAAAAACCCGGATGGACGTAGTAGCCCTCCATTTTTATTTACTTCGCGTATTAGATTTGACTGAAGTCAAACTTTGTAAAGCTTGACCAAGTTTAGGCCGAACACAACAAACCATAACTATTAGAGAGGGCAAATTGTACATACTCTCAAACCTTTCCGATAATTGAAATTAAAATTCTTTATTTGTACACGCTCTAACGTGTTTCCGATAATTTGGCGCATGTGTGGTTGTTCACTTAAGGGAGGGTAGTGTACTGCACGTGAAGGACGGGAAGTGCGACCAGGACGCGTGGATCGTAAGTTCATCGGAAGTACTCCCTCTGTTCCTATATATTTGTCTTTCAAGTGGTTTGAAATGGACTACCACATACGGATGTATATAGACATTTTTTACAGTGTAGATTCACTCATTTTTGCTCCATATGTAGTCATTTGTTGAAATCTCTAGAAAGACAAATATTTAGGAACAGAGGGAGTAGTAGTTTTATTCACCGGTACGTTAAATAAAGAGTTTTGTTTCGTACTTACACAATTTAAAACGATTGTTATGGAGGGAATAAGAAAACCACTCCACTATATATTAGTCGTATACACGAGTACTATATGGACGCAGCTTCATTGACTTTAGTGCACCTGCCTTTGGGTTTATGACAGGTGGGCCCAAAATGTGGCTGGCCCACCTGTCATACAGCCAAAAGCAGGTGTAGTTAAGGAACCGGAGCTCAGTCCATACTACAGTATATATATATAAGTTGGAGCCTCAGCGCTTGTTCGCTAGGGTTTGCACTCTCCACACTCTCGCCGCACTACATATATATATATATATATATATATATATATATATATATGTGTGTGTGTGTGTGTGTGTGTGTGTGTGTGTGTGTGTGTGTATATATATATATATACATGCTGGAGGCTCAGCGTTCCTTTGCTAGGGTTTTCTGTATTCACAGTCTCTCACCCTCTTCACCAGATCTAAACAAGACTGCGTTCTGGCCTCTGTCTCTCTCACCCTCCTCACAGCTGGCGAAGGAGGCATCCGTATCCCGTCGCACCGGGAAGGGGAGGAGGTGCAGCGTTCACTCTATCGCCTTCGGCGAGGGAGGCAATCCACTGTCGGCTGTGCTTTTCTCTTTCACCCAGCGCCTGTGCGGGAGGGCCACCGACCCCTTCTTCCTCGTTGCCGTGCGTAGTGTGGGCAGATCCGACCTCCCGCCGCATGCCTTGCCACATCCCGACGAGCCTAAGGTATAAGTTTCTTTGAAACCGTCATTTGTCTAGCTGCATGCGGATCTTTTTCGATTCTGTAGTCGAATCTAGGTCTTGGTTCAAAGAGGAAAGAAGGGTGCGGTGGGGTGGAGCATGAATCTAGGACGTGGTTCAATGAGGAAAGGAGGGAGGGAAAGTAGTATAGACTAGCTATCCAGCCGCTTTGTTGGTCGAAAAGGAAAAAGGGGGTAACCCAGTACACACATCTGTAAGGAACCAAACTCTTTGTTGAAAAGGGAAAGGAACTGGGGGGTCGGGTAGTTTGTGCAGGACTAGATTTGCTACCCTCACATAGGAAAAAGTTTCAAAGAGAACAAATATGGGACCAACGCAGATATGCTGCTTGGCCACATACTCTGCATCACCCATTTATATGTGTGGATGCACATGGTGCTGGCATGTCCGATGTCCCATCCACATGACCGTGTAGTGTGTTTTGAGATGTTGTGCTACTTGTATTGGTACTTTTTTTAAATAAATGTTGAATTGAAGCTATTGTATTGCTCTCTTTTCCCATTAAGTAGTGAACAAAAATGGTACCAACCCAGACATGATGCTTGTTTTTGTTACAACAAACTCGTGCATCACCCCTTTATAAGTAGATGGAAGCACATGGTGTTGTTGCGCCCACTCGCCTCGAACTGCTATTTATGCTTTTTCTTAATCTAATGCTGATGGTAAAATTAAGCAATGCCACTCTCAGAATTAACTACTGAACTATTTTAAGAGAATTTCTCTATTAATATGAATCAATGCAACCGTTTTAGAAATGCTACTATCCTATACTTTGTTTTCCATCAAGATAAGGTAGATGCTTCTTTTGTGGCGCATGTTTCATCCTTCTTTATTGGCAGTAATTGTTTCCTTTTTTGCCTCTGTTAAATCAGGGATATATATTCAACTTGTTGCTATAGCAAACTTAAATGTCACACCAGCGACTTTACTTGATTTCAGTGCAACTGCACAAAACGAGATTGGATTTCCTATTCGTGTTGGTAGATTTGTATGTGATCTTGTGTACGTCATGACAGGTTGGTACTTGCCTTCATCCACATGATCGTGCAGTGTGTTTTGAGATGTTGTCCTACTTGTATTGGTACTGTTTTAAATAAATGTTGACTTGAAGCTATTGTATTGCTGTCATTTCCCATTAAGTAGTGAAAAAAAATGGGACCAACCTAGACATTATGCTTGTAGCTTTGTTACAACAAACTCTGCATCACCCCCTTTATATATAAGTAGATGGAAGCACATGTTGTTGTTGCGCCCACTCTCCCCTGGAACTGTTTATGCTTTTTGTTAATCTAATGCCGCTGGTAAAATTAAGCAATGCCACTCTCAGAATTAACTACTGAATCTTATTTCAAAACTGCAACACTTGTTAGGGATTGGCGGGATTACCTTTTTTGTGGCCGCATGTTTCATCCTCCTTTATTGGCTAGTAATTGATTCCTTTTTTCCTCTGTTAAAACAGGGATATCTATTCAACTTGTTGCTATTGCGACATTTTGCTTCGCTTAATTTTGGTGGAACTGCACAAAATGAGATCGAATTTCCATATATGTGTTGAGATCTCTTTTAGATCTTCCTCAGGAATTGTTTCAAATCTTGGTCTTGAAAGGTCAGTACCTACTTTCCTCGTAATTAACTCTTGAATCTTAGTTCAAAACTGCAACACTTGTTAGGGATCGTGGAGTACCATTTACATTTAGGGATCGGACAGAGTACATTTTTAAGAAATGTATTGTTCAGATAAAGTCTCTGTTATTATATATCAGCTACAGTGTTTTACAAATGGTACTATCCTACTTTGTAGTTCTTTCTACATGTTTAACCAAGGTATTGTTAAGATAATGTCTCTGTTAAAATGAATCAGTCGCATTGTCTTAGGAATGATACTTTTCTGCTTTGTCATTCTTTATACATGTTGAAACAAGGCATTGTTAAGATAATGTCTCAGTTAATATGAATGAATCACACTGATTGAGAATTTCTACTCTCCTGCTTTGTTTCCAATTAAGATAAGGTAGATCAGTAGATGTTTTTCTTCTGGGAGTACAAGTCATCAACCATTATTTATCAGTAATTGTTTCCATTATACCTATTGTTGCTTACAGAGATATCAAAATTAAAGCTCGGTTTTATTCCGACTTTGATTTTAGTTGAACTGCACAAAAGGAGCCAATGTGTTTAAGGCAAACTGCTGCATTAGTGGGTCCAGTTGGTCTTACCACTTTGCGAGAAAAGCGATCCTTGTTTGCGCTACATTACACAAGGAATAATCGAGAAGCTTTACTGAGTATTAGTAGACGCCGTGACATGACTAGTCTGCAGAGAGCATAGGAAACTCTACAACACGTGGAGTGCCTTTGGGCAAAAAGTGCCCAAACAAGTACAGGAAGCCGTGACGGGACTCCGGATACATCAATGTCATTCTAAGCAACAATGATGGGGCATCTGGGTATGGTAATCTATTCACCGTACTTTCAGTTTGTTAGTCCACCGATTGGTGGGTTGACACTGGGGCCAATATTCATGTGTGTATTGTTGTGTCTTTGTTTTCTTGCAGCATATAAACACGATATCCACAGGGATGCATAGCTTGATTTTAGTGGAACTGCACAAAATGTCCATATGGTTTGTGTCCTCCATAATACTTCATCATGCACAACACATCGAATGGTTCTCCAATCATTCGTTGTCACCTTGAGCCACCAGACTATATGTTTGAATGGTGTTGCCAGCGTCAGCCATTAAGAAGGGTAAGAAGAAAGACAAAAAGAGAGATGGCTGCTTTACTTGTGGTTCGAAGGAACACTGGGCAAACAAGTGCCCAAACAAGTACCAAGAAGCCAGGACAGGACTCCAAGTCTGTCAATGTCACTCTAAGCAAAAATGATGGGGTATCTGGGTATGGTAATATGTTACCGTACTTTCAGTTTGTTAGTCCACCGATTGGTGGGTTGACACTGGGGCCAATATTCATGTGTGTGCTGATGTGTCTTTGTTTTCTTGCAGCATATAAATACGAAATCCACAGGGATGCTCAGCTTGATTTTAGTGGAACTGCACAAAATGTTCAGATGGTTCGTGTCCTCCATAATACTTCATAATGCACAATACATCGAATGGTTCTCTAATCATTCGTCGTCACCTTGAGCCACCGGACTATCAGATGACAAACCCTGCCCGTTCCACAATCATAGGCATTACATATTTTGAATGGGAAAAGCTTGTCAAACTTGACATTAGTTTAATATATTGGAATTGGAAAACCTTGTCAATTTGTGCTCATTGATGTTAGCCATAAGACATGCATTTGATATTTTTGAGTGGGACGCCCTTTGCTGTGAGCAACGTCGATCGTTTTTTCCTATTCATGTCTTCAGTTCAGAAGTAAATATTTACTCTGCTGAGATGCATAGTTACATGAATGTTGACTTATGTAAGATATTTTAAGAGTTTGTTCTGAATATTGTCTATGTAATGCCGGCCTTGTGTTTGATTGCAAAGTTGAGCTTGGAATGTTGTGGCATGCGGCATCACGAGCTGTTCACCGTGCCTCCACGAGAATAATGCTTCGTATTGTTTTGCATGTCGATCTAATGCCAGTGATTTGCTTGTTAGGAAGATCATCCTCTTATCTTGTTTCCGTGCTTAAGAAGTTCATCGTCTTATGTTTCATCCATAGCCTATACGACAAGTCGGGTAGGTTAGACGTGAAACCATATGATCTTCCAACCAACTCATCATCTTAGGCCGTGATTGGATCGTCGTTTTCCAACCAAAACCGCTTGTAAATAAAAGTAGATGGTCTCGGGCCAAGCGCTTCGTTGGTCGATTTTGACTAGTAAAATATACAATGGTCTCTCAAATTACACGCGTAACCCGCCGGTTTTACTTACAGACCTCGGGTCCTCGATTTCATTACGCCTGTATTTTATGCGTTGTTTCTGATGATGAGTAGATCACACTTGTATCTTAATACAGGTGTGAAATAAACCAGAGCTCCCAAGCGCGGCCTTACCGTTTCATGCCGTCTCAGTCTCTCGAAGGTGCTCATAGGTGTCCGATGATCCTGGCTTCCTGAATGAGCGTGGTATGTCAGAGGACCATCCGTAGGGCCCGCGAGGCCCTCTCCGTCGTCCTTCGAGTTGTTGCGCTCGCCGTGGCGCCGAGCATTGTTAACATGGTCAATGAACATGAGGATTTAGGAGATGACTTTATTTTGACTGGATGATAGTAGGGACCCACTAGGGCCATAGCCGTACGTACGCAAGTGCCTCCTTATTATGTACAACTATATTTCTTTTGCTTCCTCCTGGTTTCCTAACATCACGGTCCCACACCATTGTCAACCTATGTAGTCAATATAAACGAGAGAATTGCACAAGGTGCGGCTGACAGCTGGGACCAAGCAGCTCGGCGATTTGTGTTTTTGAGGTGTGAGCACTGCAGAGTTTTTCTTGGCGATGTTTTCGTTGTTGTTCAGAGGAGAGCAGGGTATTAACTGGGCGGGCTATGGCCTGTCTAGCCCAGCACAGATATCCAGGCCAGATATTAATTTTTTTTCAAGATGAAAATGGCTAGCCCAGCTATACGTTTTTTGAGGAATACCCAGGCAAGGTCAACTTGTTATTCTCCGCCCCTCTGGGCTACAAATCTTTCCTAGGAGGTATGCATTAGGCTTAACAAGAAAATGGGCTTTAAAAATAATAAATGGGATGTAATTATAAAAACTGGGCAGTAACTATAAAAAATGCACCAAACACGAAATTAGTTTATAAAATATTATTAATGGATTTTGAAAATCTTAATTTTTAATTGTTCTTGGCGTGCAATGTTTCGTTAGATTTTTACGTAATACAAATTTATATTTAATCTGACTAGAAATTTTGGGATAAAAATATTTTGGATCCCATCAAAATGTGGGAAATTTTATTGAATTATGTCTTGAACGGTTGGTTGAAATTATTAATCGTTGTCCTAGCAACAAAATGGGTTGTACTTTTAACAAACTGTAAATGGGTTGTAGTAAATTCCATTAGAATTCAAAAATGGGTTGTACATTCTTACAAATCGCAAATGGGCTATAAGTTCTACGCCACACACTTGTGGGCCTACTAAGTTAATGGCGTCCCTAATAAATAAGTTGGCCAGCGTATTCAAGGCTTTGTCGACTTATTATAGTCAACACACAGTTCTAGAAGCAATGGCCATTGGATGTCTATCCAACGGATGTCGTGCTTCTTCTTCAATCTCGGATATTCTAGCTTTGGCCGCCCAAAAATGATTCCTCCCCTGACATCTGGGGCGCACCGTTTTGGAGGCTGGCCTGTGGGCCTACTAAGTTGACGCGTACCAAGGGCTTTGTCAACTTAGTCAATATAATAGATTCTAGCTGCAGTAATCGTACGATGTCCATCCAACGGCCGTAGTGCTTCTTCAACATCTGGTCTTCTTGCTCCAGCCGCCCAAAGCAACGCCAGTCGTGCCGCCTGCTCCTGCCTCTCGTGGCTGGTTGTGCTGCTGTGGAGGCCTCACCACGCCCTACTACTCCCACCACTGGCCAGGCCATCCCTCCACTCACCCACACCCCATGTTATTCTGCGGCAACGGCAGCCTCACACCGCAGCCAAACCAGTGAACCCTCGTACTCCTCTCCGCGCGGGCTTCCACTGCCGCGTCTTCCCCGGCTCTGCGTCGTCCCCTTCCTAGGCCTCGCCATCGTCCACCGCCCTGGTGCTCTTGGCGCGGCGTGGTCAACGTGGTCAAGGAACAACTTCCATCGGAAGAGTACTGTACGTGGAGAGGCTGACAACTGGGTCCACGGCGGCTGCAAGGAAGTGCCTCCTTATTACGCGCAAAATAATTATTCATGCACCTAACAGCAGGGACCCACCAGACGAGCCACCATATTTCATGAAAAAAATGTTTCCCCCTGACTACTAGGACCCACCAGCTACATCTTCGCACGCAAGGAAGTGCGTTCGAAAAAAAGCGATTCGCCCCTTGACTGCTGGGACCCACCAGCTATATCTTCACACGCAAGGAAGAATATGTAGCGTTGTCATTCTGGTCGAGAACGTCTACGTACATACTAGTCGATGTAGAGGCGCGCACGTGTCGTAGTAGAGGCGCGCACATAGCATGTACACATACGTACAACGGCCAATGTGCAAGCAAGAAAATACGGCCACGTACGTACATATGGGTGGGGTCTCGAACGCCTACTCGCGCATACGTACGGCCAGGGCTCGTGTACATGGTTGGGTCGGAACAAAGAAACTGCGTCGTTGTCGTGTTCATGGGGAGGCAACAGAATGCGTCGTGTTCATCGGGAGGCAACGGAACGCGTGGGAGCCAACCGGCTTGGACGGAACAGCCAATGGAATCGAGGCCTGGCGTTTTGCACAACGAAGGAAACGGCCTTGTGTTCGACCGGCCACGTTTGAAACGGGATCCTGTTCATCGGGAGGGGTCTGGCGTACCGCAAAACGGAGGAAATGGACTTGTGTTGGACCTCCTATGGTCGAAACGGGGTCCTGATGATCGGGAGGGGTGTGGCGTACCGCAAAACGGAGGAAACGGACTTGTGTTGGAGCGCTACGGTCGAAACGGGGGTCTTGATCATCGGGAGGGGTGTGGCGTACCGCAAAACAGAGGAAACAGACTTGTGTTGGAGCGCTACGGTCGAAACGGGATCCTGTTCATCGGGAGGGGTGTGGCGTACCGCAAAATGGGACTCCAAGGGATACTATTCATCTCCGCTGTCGACCCCCTCCAGCCTCCACGGACTCTGTTCATCCATCGTCGACCTCCTCCGGCCTCCACTGCGATTGTTCATCCACGGGCTCCTGTTCATCCAGCCTCCACCGCGCTACTCCACCAGCTCTTGTTCAACCAACCCTCTCCACGGGCTCTGTTCAACCACCCCTCCATGGGCCACTTTGTTCATCCAGCCCTCCACACCCATCGCTCATCCGGCCCTCCACGGGGTGGTCCTGTTCATCCAGCCCTCCACGGGGTCCTGTTCATCCAGCCCCAACTGGCTCGATCGATTAGGGTCCTGTTCATCCAGAGGCAACACCACGGGGTCCTGTTCATCCACCCCCACCGGGAACTGTTCATCCAAACCCCCCATCAACGCCCACTGTTCATCCAGAGGTAGCATCGATCGGCTTCGGTTAGCAGCAGTAGCAAAGGAATCGCTCGATTGGGTTCAGTTAACAGCCATCGATCGATCGCTCGGGTTCGATAGAACGTAACTGCGATGTAATCGCCGGGTTCGATGGCGAACGCCTCGCTCGTGTTCAGTTAGAGCCCAACGCCTCACACCCACGCGCGTGCGTGTATGAGAGAAACGCACAAACCTCCGAGCATCGCTCGGCCCGACCACCCATTGTAACCGGGAACACCCCGATATTTTCCTTGCCCTCGCTTCTACCATGGTTTTTTTTTCGTCATGGATGGCCCAAAGAATGTCATGCAGCTGCGTCTCCGGCCCGCCCAGGACGAAAAGCCCATTTTCTGCAATGATTTTTTGTCATAGAAGTAGGAGTCCACCACATCTATGATGATACCGGGTTTTGTCACAATTATCGTCATAGAAGTGTCATAAGTATGACAGGAAAAAAATTCGTTCGGCCCAAAATGTCACGGATGTGTCTTTTTTTTTGTAGTGTCCATAGCTTACGCCTCCAGTCATATTCACGTAGTGCTTAGGTGAAGCCCTGCGTGGATCACTTCACCATCACCGTCACCACGCCGTCGTACTGATGGAACTCTCCCTCGACACTTTGCTGGATCAAGAGTTCGAGGGACGTCATCGAGCTGAACATGTGCACAACTCGGAGGTGTCGTATGTTCGGTGCTTGATCGATCGGAAGGAGAAGAAGTTCGACTACATCAACCGCGTTGTCAAATGCTTCCGCTTTCGGTCAATGAGGGTACGTGGACACACTCTCCCCCTCTCGTTGCTATGCATCTCCTAGATAGATCTTGCCTGAGCATAGGAATTTTTTGAAATTGCATGCTACGTTTCCCAACAGTTACGGCACTAGCTCCAGTTCATAAATATAATGTAGGCATGTATTCCGTAAATAATCATACGTGCTTATGGAAAGAACTTGCATGACATCTTTTGTCCTACTCTCCTGTGGCAACGGGGTCCTATTGGAAACTAAGGGATATTAAGAACTCCTTTTAATAGAGAACCGGAAGAAAGCATTAACACACGGTGAATACATGAACTCCTCAAACTACGGTCATCACCGGGAGTGGTCCCGACTAATGTCACTCCGGGGTTGCCGGATCATAACACATAGTAGGTGACTATAACTTGCAAGATCAGATCTAGAACATAGATATAATGGTGATAAGACCAGATCTGAAATCATGGCACTCGGGCCCAAAGTGACAAGCATTAAGCATAGCAAAGTCATAGCAACATCAATCTCAGAACATAGTGGATACTAGGGAACAAGCCCTAGCAAAACTAAATAGATTACATGATGAATCTCATCCAACTCCTCACCGACCAGCGAGCCTACGAAGGAATTACTCACTCCCTGTGGGGAGCATCATGGAATTGGCGATGGAGAAGGGTTGGCGATGGAGAAGGGGTGGCGATGACGAAGATCGAAGACCCCCCTCTCCGGAGCCCCAAATGAACTCCAGATCCGACCTCTCGGTGAAGAACAAGAGGTGACGGCGGCTCCGTCTCGTGGAACACAATAATTCTTTCTCCCTGATTTTTTCTGAAATAATGTGATTTTATAGCGTTGGTTTCAGGGTCTATGGGGCCACCAGGTGGGGACAACCCACCTGGGCGCGCCTGGAGGGGGAGGGGCGCCCTGGTGGGTTGTGCCCACCCAGGTGCCCCCCTCCGGTGGTTCTTGGCTCCAGAAATTCTCTTTTAATATATAAAAAATCCTCGCAAAGGTTCGTTCCATTCTGAGAACTTTTATTTCTGCACAAAAAACAACACCATGGTAGTTTTTTTGAAAACAACGTCAGTCTGGGTTAGTTTCATTCAAGTCATGCAAATTAGAGTCCAAAACAAGAGGAAAAGCATTAGGAAAAGTAGATACGTTGGAGACGTATCCAAAAGTTATCAGCAACTGGTAGGAGCCTTATGGTTGTCGCTTTATTGTATGAAATGCAAATGCCATGTGATTGCTTTACTCTATCACTATGCGTTAGCGATAGTTGTAGAAGCAATAGTTGGCGAGACGACCACGATGCTACGATGGAGATCAAGGTGTCAAGTCGGTGACAATGGAGATCATGATGGTGCTTTGGAGATGGAGATCAAAGGCACGAGATGATGATGGCCATATCATGTCACATATTTTGATTGCATGTGAGTTTATCTTTTATGCATCTTATTTTGCTTAGTACGGCGGTAGCAGTATAAGATGATCCAAAATTTCAAGGTATAAGTGTTCTCCCTGCGTATGCACCGTTGCGACAGTTCGTCGTGCTGAGACACCACGTGATGATCGGGTGTGATAGGCACTACGTTCACATACAACAAGTGCAAGACAGTTTTGCACATGTGGAATACTCGGGTTAAACTTGACGAGCCTGGCATGTACAGACATGGCCCCGAAACACTAGAGACCGAAAGGTCGAACGTGAATCATATAGTATAAACTGGTACGCATTGGTCCTAAACAAACGGTTTTTAACCCCTTTCCGCGATGGCATTTGGAACCGTCGCCAAGTGAGTGTGGGCGATAGGGGGGTCCTTCCCACACGACCCAGAAATCGTCGGGGAATCGCTCTCCTGGGACCCAGGCTGGGGCCGTCTGCGATCGGGCGAGGCATCGAAACCCAATCATTTCCGTAGGTATGTATATCCCAACGGTAATCCGAGAAAAACATTTCCGTAGGTATGTACATCCCACACGGTGAATCCTAGAAAAACATTTCCTTTCGTATGTATATCACACATAGTCAACCCAAGGAATACGTTTCCGTTCTTATGTACATCCCACACAGTCAATCCAGGGAAAACGTTTCCGTTCGGACGTACATCCCACACAGTTTTATGTGTAGGCTCATGTGTGAAAGGTGTAACTATCACACACGGTCTGCCTTGGTTAACTGTTTGCTTTTATCAACTATATCACACACGATTTGATGAAGAAAACTATGTGGCATTGAGCTATCCATCTCAAGCGCTTTTACTGCTAGAACCGTTTGCAAAGGTCCATGACACATTTAGTAGGTTTATTAGTTTGCAATTAATAATTCCAGTATTACGCAAATTCACATTTCATATTGAACAGTTGTTTGCCAATTTCATATCAGGCACATAAATATATTATAACATCACAAAGACGGTAGCTACATGAAAACAAAGACAAGACAACAAATAGCTAGTTCAACTTCATAAGAACAATATATTCATTTCCCTAATCGAGATCATCCAGCTCGTCTTATCCACCTCTGCTTTCAGTTCAGTAAGAACCCGTTTTGCACGGGCCAACTGGGAAAGTGCCTCCTCCTTCGCCAACACCATCTTAGCAAAGTCCGATTTAAAAAATCTAAGCTCATTCTCCACCTTCAACTTTTTATCCCGCATCTTGAAATATGCTTCAGCGTTGACAAGACTTTCTCTAAGCCTACGTGTGTTCTCTTCCTCATACATGCTCCAGAGCTTCGCTAGGCACGTCTTCAATGACTCTGGCCACTATTGATCAACCCACTCCAAGTAAGAACACTTTCGTTCAACCTATAACATTTAAAACTAGATCAGTAACAATTGTAGGGGAAATGGGTTTATAGCAACATAGTAAATCACCAATGCTTATTTTGAAAAACTAAAGAAACATGTTAATTATGACATATCTTCTTAAAAAGATCAATGTGCAAATCAAATAATTGGTGCTGAGACAACAACCAAATTCTGGAACATCAGAAGCTATAATTAACTATAGCGACGCTACAAGTTCTTACTCATGTACAATAAATAACAAATTGAACATTTTATGAGGAAGGTAAATATAAGCGCAATAGCATAGCGGCGGTGTTTGGATAATGACAAATTGATACTAACAGTGTGTACATGCACAAATTTAGTAACATAGAACTAATAGCACTAAGGCCGTCCACTATGTATGCCAAAACTGGGGTAAAGACAACTGTTGCTACATCTATAGCGGTGCCTACCTGGCAAGCTGATGCAGAAAAAAAATCGAGGGACCAGGACTCGGAGCACGAGTTGCTCCGATGCCCGCCTTCGCCGTGCCATAAAGATTTAGTATTTTACTGCTTGGCTTCTCAGATATGTGGACCAAACTTGGCTGCACAAACTGTTGAAGTGGTGCCAAATAATTTTCTAATGGCACCGCTGATGAGATGGCAAGAATTTAAGATACTAGGTACAAACTGTGACGCTGTCTTAGGATGCATTTGGTTGAAGGTGTGGTATGAATGGGTTGGGACCATGACAGTGTCTGAATCACATCTAACAAATGATTTGTAACAACGAAAGAGGGTCTAACCTTCTCTGCACATGCCAGAAACTTTCTCCCATTGTCCACAGAATCAAACGCAACTAGCTTCACGCATGGAGATTGATGGTGACAACGAGCAGATAGATCTTCAGCCACCCCTCTCCATTCGTTGCCATTGATGGTCCTAGGGAGCTACAAGAGGAAGAAATGACTCAAATTGACCGCCGGGTAAAAATCCTTCATTCCAAGTCATAGCCCGAGAGAGAGAAGAGAGGCATACCCGGGTGGTGAAGGAGTAGTCGCCGGAGGAGGAACCGCTAGAGAGGTCTTTGAAGAAGACCATGGTGAACCCGGCGGTAGGATATGAGACGGCGAGAGCGAGGAAGCGGCTATAGCTTAGCAAGGAAGGAAGGAAGGAGGAAACAGGGGAAATGTGACTTGTGGTCAGGGAGAAAAGGGGTGGGGAAGGGGGGAATGGGGGCGGGGTAGATATTTTGGTGGTAGGCCAAAATTTTGGAAATGTGGAGGGAAACTTTGCGCGCGGTGCCGCCGGACCATTCACTTTGAACGATTGTGTGCATCGCTGCTTTACACGCATGGGATGAGTTTGATAATTCAAATTTTGGTGGAAATTCCCCCTGGTACGAAATTGCATAGTTTAACATCGCTTGCTAATTTGGGCACACAAAAGAGCGTACAGCAGACAGACCACACTTACTGAGTCGAGCAATTTTAGTAATTAAACAGAGCCAGTTGACCTAAACATTGCTCTAACAAAAGACCAGCATTAAAAATAAAGCCTAAGTACGCATATTTTAACAAATCCACCGCCGCGCCGGCCTATGCATCGCCGGTGTGAGATGAGACGTCGATGACTTGTCCTGGCGACATGCCGCCGTTGGTGGACTCCGCGTCTCCCTGCTGACGTCGACCGCGTCCTCGTCCTCGTCCTCGTCCTCGGCGCCGCCCTCAAGGTTGTAGTACTTGTAGTAGTGGCTGCGCCAGAGCTCGCGTTGGTACTCCACCGCCGATTCCTCGACGGACAGACTCTTCTCTACCTCGACCTCGGCCACGCTGCAACTCCTCCTCCGGTGCTCCTCGATCTCCGCCGCCTCCTGCAGCTCCAGCTCCGCTCGGCGACCTCATGAGGAAATGGGTGCTCCATGGCCACCGCCGCCTTTTCAGACATGGGTTGCATCTTTGGAGTCCGAGGTGGCCTGGAATATCTTGGCGTGTGCATCCTCGATCTTGGCGTGGATGGCCTCGACCCGGGCCAGGGCGACATCTGCGGCACGGACGACAGCTCGAGCGCTCTTAGAGTTTGCAGCTGCCGTCGCAGCAGCAGCTGCAGCCATCTCGGCTACTGCTACTCCCCTGTCGGCTGCAGCAGACACCCTCTCGGCGGAAGCAGCCGCGCTCAATACGGATGCGGTGGCACTCTCGGCGTAGGCGGTCGCGCTCTCGGCTCAGGAGGCGGCGCTCGCGGGGGACGCAGCCATCGTACGGGCCTTCATGAAGCGTTTCCATGGCGTCATCTTTGCAAGAAAGGGGTGCGGGAATGGGGATCGGGATTCGTGGATTCGGGGGTTGCCGGCACTAGAGCAAACGAGCCGGCGAAGCTTAAGGAGGGAGACTTAAATGGACCCATATATTTTCATCGCAAACGGTTCCTAGAAAACAACTGTGTGTGATGTTGTAGATATTTTTTATTAGCTGGGAAAGACGAATTTGGAGTAAAGTGCCAATGGATGGTGTTTTAAATGAATGAGAAATTTTGTAGTACTAATACAACTATCATGTCAAATTTTGGAAAATTTCAGGGGTCATTTGACCTTTTAAGACATTTAAGTGATTTTCTAGCCATTTAATGACCGTAATTGAAATTTGAGCTACATGTACATGCAACAGCTAACCATAACGGTTTGAAAACTCATATTTCGTGTACTTGCGTGAGATTTAATTCCATGTGCAGTAAATTGGAAGGAATTTTCAAACATATTGGTCTAACGGCTATGACACAATTAAGCATGGAGTGACATGGCATTTTAATTCCAAAAAAAAATTAGAAACACATGAAACCTTGGTTGATGTAATGTCATGCCACCAAGATGATGTGGTAAAAAAATTGTCATGTTTGATGAAAGTTTGGACACACACCCCTCACAAACCGGAGCAACTCACTAGAAGGCTCGTGGTTACGAGAGGAACATTGCATGTTAGATGACGAACGGGAGATAGCTTCCTCTTACGGCCTTCAATTTTTTTTCTACGTCTAACGTGCACTACTACAACTGTAATGTGAAATTTTTGAAAATTCTAGGGGTCATTTGACCTTTTAAAGACATTTAAGTGGTTTTCTAACCATTTAATGACCGTAATTCAAATTTGAACTACATCTACATGCAACGCCTAACCAAAACGGTTTGAAAAATCATATCTATGTACTTGTGTGCGGGTTAATTCCATGTGCAGTAAATTAGAAGGAAATTTCCAAACATATTGGTCTCACGACATGGACACATGCATGCGTATGCATGGAGTGACATGGTATTTTAATTCCAAAAAAATGATCAAAAAAACATGAAACCTTGGTTGATGTAATATCATGCCACCAAGATGATCTGGTAAAGAAATTGTCATCTTTGACGAACGTTTGGACACACACCCGTCACAAACCGGAGCAACTCGCTAGAAGGTTCGTGGTTCCGAGAGGGAACAATGCATGTTTGATGACGAACGGGGAGCTAGCTTCCTCTTACGGCCTTCAATGTTTTCCTACGTTTAACGTGCACTAATACAACTGTCATGTGAAAATTTGGAAAATTTCAGGGGTCATTTGTCCTTTTAAAGACATTTAAGTGATTTTCTAACCATTTAATGACCGTAATTCAAATTTGAACTACATTTACACGCAAATCGCCTAACCATAATGGTTTGAAAAATCATATTTTTGTGTACTTGTGTGCGAGTTAATTCCATTTGCTGTAAATTTGAAGGAATTTTCTAACATATCGGTCTCAAGGCATGGGCACGTGCATGGAGTGCCATGGCATTTTAATTCCAAAAAATAAAAAAATGATCAGAAAAACATGAAACCTTGGTCTATGTATGTCATGCCACCAAGATGATGTGGTAAAGAAATTGGCATGTTTGACGAACGTTTAGACACACACCCCTCACAAACCGGAGCAAATCGCTAGAAGGTTCGTGGTTCCGAGAGGGAACAATGCATGTTTGATGACGAACGGGAGCTAGCTTCCTCTTACGGCCTTCAGATTTTTTCCTACGTTTAACGTGCACTAATACAACTGTCATGTGAAAAATTGGAAAATTTCAGGGGTCATTTGACCTTTTAAAGACATTTAAGTGATTTTCTAACCATTTAATGACCGTAATTCAAATTTGAACTACATCTACATGCAACGCCTAACCATAACGGTTTGAAAAATCATATTTTTGTGTACTTGTGTGCGAGTTAATTCCATGTGCTGTAAATTAGGAGGAATTTTCAAACATATTGGTCTCAAGGCATGGGTACATGCATGGAGTGCCATGGCATTTTAATTCCAAAAAATAAAAAAATCATCAGAAAAACATGAAACTTGCTTGATTTAATGACATGCCACCAAGATGATGTGGTAAAGAAATTGGCATGTTTGACAAACGTTTGGACACACACCCCTCACAAACCGGAGCAACTCACTAGAAGGTTCGTGCTTCCGAGAGGGAACAATGCATGTTTGATGACGAATGGGAGATAGCTTCCTCTTACGGTCTTAAAAAAATTCTATGTTTAGCATGCACTAATACAACTGTCATGTGAAATTTTGGAAAATTTCAGGGGTCATTTGACCTTTTAAAGACATTTAAATGATTTCCTAACCATTTAATGACCGAGATTCCAATTTGAACTACATGTACATGCAACGCCTAACGATAATGGTTTGAAAAATCATACTTTTGTGTACTTGTGTGCAAGTTAATTCCATGTGCAGTAAATTAGAAGGAATTTTCAAACATATTGGTCTCAAGGCATGGGCACATGCATGGAGTGCATTCCATGACATTTTAATTCCAAAAAATTAAAAAATGATCAGAAAAACATGAAACCTTGCTTGATTTAATGTCATGCCACCAAGATGATGTGGTAAAAAAAATTGGCCTGTGTGATGAAAGTTTGGACACACACCCCTCACAAACCGGAGCAACTCACTAGAAGGTTCGTGGTTCCGAGAGGGAACAATGCATGTTTGCTGACGGATGGGAGATAGCTTCCTCTTACGGCCTTCAAATTTTTTCCTACGTTTAACATGCACTAATACAACTGTCATGTGAAAAATTGGAAATTTTCAGGGGTCATTTGACCTTTTAAAGACATTTAAGTGATTTTCTAACCATTTAATGACCGTAATTCAAATTTGAACTACATCTACATGCAACCCCTAACCAAAACAGTTTGAAAAATCATATTTTTGTGTACTTGTGTGCGAGTTGAAAATCATGACACGATGTAAATATCTGGTGTTCAAAAAAGAAAATGTAAAGATCTGGGGCAAGACAACCGGCCCCCACACGATTGGCACTCTATCTCGCGGCTCGAGGTTTGGTAGGTGATTGGCGGGGATCATTAATCATACACAATTCTGTATTGGAAACCGTCGGCTATTATGTTCACACACAGATTTTGCTGCCGGAATCATGTGTAATTCAAACTACGATTTTCGTAAATTCCAATGACGGCGTGTGTCTTGTCCCGTCTATCTGGATTCCGGCCGCCAATAAATACTACCTTGCTCACGTTGTCCCGCCTGCATTCTCATCTACATCCTCCCCTCGCTCGCCCTCTCTCTCTCTCTCTCTCTCTCTCTCTCTCTCTCTCTCAAATATCTGCCATGGCGCCGCTGGACTACCCACGCACCGACGAGGAGTTTCCACCCCCGAGGATGCTCACTCGATTAGCAGCGACGAGGACCCCTACGCGCCGTCTGACGAGGTTGCGCTGGACCCCCCAACTTTGGATTGGTTTTGGGGACGGTACAATCTTTGTCTGTGGAAGTCGCTGGCGCCGGAGAAAGCCAGGCAAGTGGCGTTCAAGAAGGAGATGGCGGAGGAGGAAGCCAGGTACCAGGCGGCCTGTGAATCCCGTGATGCCGCCTGGAAAAAGGAGGCGGCGGAGCTTTGGGGGCGGGTGCGTCGTCGTGCCGAGGAGGTGTACGAAGACAGGTACTTCGCGAGGAAGGTCATAGGCACTAGGGGCCTCGTCGCTGCATGGAGGTGGGCCGATATGCTCCAGCGTGCCACCGATGAGGAGCTCCGGTGGGCGCCCAATGAAATGGCAAGATCGGTCGCACGCGTCCGCTAGCAAGAGGCACATCGGTACATCAAGCGCTGCAAGGTGAAGGAGTCGGAGTACTGCCTCCGCACTGGGAAGACGCCGCACACCAGGGAGCTGCTGGCGAGGCGCTGCCGGAATACTGGCCCCAGGAGGCATTATTAGTTTTAGTATTGTTCGTTTTCAATTTTATGCACTGTACCTAGTAGTTAAGTATCATCACGTATATGTGATGATATTATATATATATATATATATATATTCTGTGATGAACTAATGAACAATTAATATATATGTATTATGAATTCCATTTTCTATCTGTTTTTGTATAGTAATTTGAATCTAGCTGTTATCATCCACATATACAGAACGATAAGCGTATATACACACATTGAAACAGAACATATAAGAATGGAAAACAGAGTACACACATTGAAACAGAGCAATAAACAGAGCAATACTATGATTGCTGTGAATACATAGCTATCCACGTCGAAACGACTTTTCAAAATAAAACGTGTCCATGAGACCATGACCAGCAGCCCTTGCCTAGGGTAGCTCTTGACTCTGCCTGAACTCGTGCAGGTGTTCGTCCAAGCGGTCGACACGATCGCGGTACATCTGGAGCGCGATCTCGAGCTCCAAGTTGGCTATTTCATCGGAGATCGCCAGCTCAAGGATGCGACGGCCATGTTCCTCTACTACACCCAGGTGGACACCTGGGCCAAGGAAGCGGTCGAGCCTACGGACCAACACGTTGGTATCCAGCGGGCCGCGGACAAGGCAAACAGTAGCACCCATGCGAACGGCGTGGCGGTCGTCCGGTGCAAGTACGACGCTGAGGGCCTCTGCCCACTCCTGGCGAGGAATGGGGGTACTCATGCGACGTGTACCCAGCTGCGATGCCGTGTCGATAGTAGGCAAGCGCCGATGGATCTGCTCTTGCTGTGTGGCGCACCGCGCCTCTCGCTCTGCGGTGCTCCAACAGTCTCGCCGTGCGGCGGGCCGCAGCCTATCGGCACGGACACGCCTAGCTTGCTCTGCGGCGCGCCATCGATCATGTTGTGCGGCGAGCTGTAGCCTGTTGGCGCTGACATGCCTATCTTGATCCGCGGAGCTCAAGCGCCATGCGCCAAAGGTCTGCTCAACCCTGGCGATGACGTGCATCATGGCGTCGTCCATCATGCTGCCGGGGAGCGCCTCGGCCTCGATGGGCCATGGCGCCTGCTCGTTTTCCTTGTCGATGAGGTTGATGGCAGAGGCGGCGCTTTGGTGGGTTGGCATGCTTGGAAAAGGTGGATGTGCTACAGGCTGCGCTTGTCACCATCGTGCGCCGTGCGCCGCCATGCGCAATATAGTAGGGTGGCGAGAAACAGGTGAGGAAATGGCGGGAAACGGTGGCGTGTTCATAAAACGCCATCAATTAGTGGAAACTTAGCATAGAAGGAACATCGAGCTAGCACAAGAAGTAGATGATGATCAAATGAACACGGACCACACTAGGGAACCCGTCGGTGATGAATTCATCAATCTCAAACGGTTGAATACTAGCAAGCGTTTGCCCACAACACACACGGCCTATTCCATCACAAACAGGTCGGATGGATCAACTGTATGCCACGTATCGCACATTGTCAAAAACTAATGCAGTAGACCTTCTTTAACATGTGTTAAAAAAAACAAGGACCTCGAGGTTAAATTAGCTAAGGGAATGGGCCATTTTGGTCATTTGACCGAAATGACCCATCTGATCAGTTAATTTAACATCAACACAACTTCCCATCCAGTCACCCATCTGATGGCTGCTCCAGCCTGAGCACACTTAACTTGATAGTTTTCTTACATGAGCTCTTTGGTGGAACAGCTAGTCCTTGCTGATAGGAATGCCTCTTCGCATCCTTATGGCGTATCCGGGTGACCGCCCGTACCACAATGGCCAATAGATGTTGTGTAGACAGAGCATATCACATACGTCTTATTAGAAGCAATCATCTGTGTTATTATCGGTCTTCACACACATTTCTGATTACAGACCTGTTTGCCGCGTATCACACACATCTTGTAATATTAAACCGTTTCTGTTCTCTTGCCTAATCACAAACAGTTCATCCGAGTGAACCGTATGCTGTACATCACACACTCCTTGATCGGGCTGATCGTTTCTTTTGTGTTGCCTAATCACAAATAGTTCATCCGAGTGAACCGTATGTTGTACATCGCACACACCTTCATCTGGCTGCCCGTTTCTTTTGTTCCTCCTCATCGCAAATAGTTAATTGAGCTGAATCGTATGCCCTGCATCGCACACGCGACTAAAATCTGAACTGTGTTTGATGCATCCTCCATCGCAAATGTTTTGCACCTTTTTTGAGGGTTATTTTACACCACCGTTTGTGATTATGGCATCGCACACAGTTTCGTCGAAGGGTCTCTGATCGTAGTGTCGCGTTAGCAGCAACCTGCAGTAGTGAGATATGATCAACATATAGATGTTCAACATTGATGACTACTCCATCTCACATGATGATCGGACATGGTTTAGTTGATTTGTATCACGTATCATTTAGATGACTTGAGGGATGTCTATATAACTGGGATTTCTTAAGTAATTTGATTAATTGAACTTAATTTATCATGAACTTAGTCTTTATAGTATTTGCAAATTATGTTGTAGATCAATAGCTTGCGATATAGCTCCCTTATTTTTGATATGTTCCTAGAGAAAAATAAGTTGAAAGATGATAGTACCAATGATTCGGACTGGATCCGTGATCTGAGGATTATCCTCATTGCTGCACAGAAGAATTATATCCTTAATGCACCGCTAAATGACAGACCTATTGCAG
This sequence comes from Aegilops bicornis, assembly GCA_021605145.1. Classification (NCBI taxonomy): domain Eukaryota; kingdom Viridiplantae; phylum Streptophyta; class Magnoliopsida; order Poales; family Poaceae; genus Aegilops; species Aegilops bicornis. Next base: position 549,944,494 of record CM038675.1, on the reverse strand, counting down.
GAGCAGATCCAAACGTTATGAACGTCTGGCAAGCTTGGTATGATGACTACTTAACAGTTTAGTGCACCATGCTTTACGGCTTAGAACCGGGACTTCAAAAACATTTTTGAACGCCACAGAGCATATGACATGTTCCAAGAGCTGAAATTGGTATTTCAGACTCATACCCTGATGACCCACAAGTATAGGGGATCTATCGTAGTCCTTTTGATAAGTAAGAGTGTTGAACCCAATGAGGAGCAGAAGGAAATGATAAGCGGTTTTCAGCAAGGTATTCTCTGCAAGCACTGAAATTATAGGTAATGAGATAGTTTTGTGATAACATAATTTGTAACGAGCAACAAGTAACAAAAGTAAATAAAGTGCAGCAAGGTGGCCCAATCCTTTTTGTAGCAAAGGACAAGCCTGGACAATTTCTTATATGAAGGAAAACGCTCCCGAGGACACATGGGAATTATCGTCAAGCTAGTTTTCATCACGTTCATATGATTCGCGTTCGGTACTTTGATAATTTGAAATGTGGGTGGACCGGTGCTTGGGTGCTTCCTTACTTGGACAAGCATCCCACTTATGATTAACTCCTACTGCAAGCATCCGCAACTATAAAAGAAGTATTAAGGTAAACCTAACCATAGCATGAAACATATGGATCCAAATCAGCCCCTTATTTAAGCAACGCATAAACTAGGGTTTAAGCTTACATCACTCTAGCAACCCATCATCTACTTATTACTTCCCAATGCCTTCCTCTAGGCCCAAATAATGGTGAAGTGTTATGTAGTCGACGTTCACATAACACCACTAGAGGAGAGACAACATACATCTCATCAAAATATCAAACGAATACCAAATTCACTTGACTACTAATAGCAAGACTTCTCCCATGTCCTCAGGAACAAACGTAACTACTGTAAAGCATATTCATGTTCATAATCGAGGAGTATTAATATGCATATAGGATCTGAACATATGATCTTCCACCAAATAAACCAACTAGCATCAACTACAAGGAGTAATCAACACTACTAGCAACCTGCAGGTACCAATCTCAGACTTAGAGACAAGAATTGGATACAAGAGATGAACTAGGGTTCGAGAGGAGATGGTTCTGGTGAAGATGTTGATGGAGATTGACCCCCTCCCGATGAGAGGAGCGTTGGTGATGACGATGGCGATGATTTCCCCCTCCCGGAGGGAAGTGTCCCCTTGAACAGCTCCGCTTGAGCCCTAGATTGGTTCCGCCAAGGTTCCTCGTGGCGGCAAGTGAGTCTCGTCCCGAAAGCTTGCTTATTATTTTTCTTCGGACGAAAGACTTCATATAGCATAAGATGGGCACAGGAGGGCCACCAGGGGGCCCACGAGGCAGGGGGCGCGCCCAGGGGGGTAGGGTGCACCCCCCACCCTCGTGCCCAGGGTGTGGGTCCCCTCTGGTATTCTCTTCACTCAGTATTTTTTATTATTTCCAAAAATAACTTCCGTGGAGTTTCAGGACTTTTGGAGTTGTGCAAAATAGGTCTCTAATATTTGCACCTTTTGCAGCCCAGAATTCCAGCTGCCGGCATTCTCCCTCTTTATGTAAACCTTGTAAACTAAGAGAGAATAGGCATAAGTATTGTTACATAATGTGTAATAACATCCCATAATGCAATAAATATTGATATAAAAGCATGATGCAAAATGGACGTATCAACTCCCCCAAGCTTAGACCTCGCTTGTCCTCAAGCAGAAGCTGATAACGATAAATATGTCCACATGTTTAGAGGTAGAGGTGTCGATAAAATAAAATACGGACATGAGGGCATCATGATCATTCTTATAACAGCAACATATATGAATATTGTCATATGATTTCTTATGCTCAAGTAATAATCTATTCACAACGTCAAGTATGAATCAGAAACTTTATTGAGAACTAACAAACTATAATCTCAGTCATTGAAGCAATTGCAATTTATCATAACATCAGAAAGAGTCAATGTAAGAGCTTTTCAGCAAGTCCACATACTCAACTATCATTTAGTCTTTCACAATTGCTAACACTCACGCAATACTTGTGGTTACGGAGTTTTAATCGGACACAGAGAAAGATAGGGGCTTATAGTTTCGCCTCCCAACCTTTTACCTCAAGAGTAATGTCAACAATAATAGTTCCTGCTAACTTACATCCAATTGGATATATATATCAGGATCTTTCCAACACAAGGTGCTTGCCAAAGGATAAAATGTAAAAAGGGAAGGTGAAGATCACCATGACTCTTGCATAAGGGTGAGAGATAAAAGTAAAAGATAGGCCCTTCGCAGAGGGAAGCAGAGGTTGTCATGCGCTTTCATGGTTGGATGCACGAGATATCAATGCAAAAGAACATCACTTTATATTGCCACTCGTGATATGGACCTTTATTATGCAGTCCATCGCTTTTATTTCTTCCACATCACAAGATCGTATAAAGCTTATTTCCTCCACACTAATCAATCATACATATTTAGAGAGCAATTTTTATCGCTTGCACCGATGACAACTTACTTGAAGGATCTTACTCAATCCATAGGTAGATATGGTGGACTCTTATGGCAAAACTGGGTTTAAGGGTATTTGGAAGCACAAGTAGTATCTCTACTTGGTGTAAAGAATTTGGCTAGCATGAGGGGGGAAAAGCAAGCTCAACATGTTGGATGATCCATGACAATATACTTTGTTTCAGATATAAGAAAACATAACCCATTACGTTGTCTTCCTTGTCCAACATCAACTCTTTAGCATGTCATATTTTAATGAGTGCTCACAATCATAAAAGATGTCCAAGATAGTATATTTATATGTGAAACCTCTCTTTCTTTATTACTTCCTATTAATTGCAACAATGACCAAAGCTATGTTTGTCAACTCCCAACAACTTTTAATCATCATACTCTTTCTATGTGAAGTCATTACTCCCCATAAGATCAATATGATCTCTTTATTTATTTTTATTCTTTATTTTTCTTTTATTCACTCAAGATCATAGAAAAATAATCAAGCCCTTGACTCAACACTAATCTTTATTATATAGCTCACGGACTCGATTACATAAAGGGATCATAAAGCAAAACTCAAAGCTAGATCATACCAAAACTTTATTCTACTAGATCTAGATATTACTAAAAGGATTGAACTAAGAAAAACGGTAAAGATAGGAGTATGATGGTGATACGATACCGGGGCACCTCCCCCAAGCTTGGCAGTTGCCAAGGGGAGTGCCCATACCCATGTGATTATATCTCCTTTGCTGGTGAAGGAGTTGTTGATGATGTAGGCTTGTCGTCCATCGAGCGTAAGAGGTCCTCCAACTTGCGGATAATTCCCTTGAGTGCGATGATATGCTCCTTCAACAAAATATTTTCATGTGTGAGATACTTGTTTTGTATACGAGCTAACTCAATCATCTTGAAAGCTTCGACCTCAGCTGAGGTAAGAAGATTGTGATCAAGTTGAAGGATGTCTTATGCTGCCGGAGCTTGGTCCTCCGTGGCCTTCTTGATCCCTTCATACTTGTTGATCTCCATGGGTTCTTCCCTCTTTAGCTCTATCTTCATGAGCCAAGCATCGTTGTCACCATTGTTGGAGGAGGGGGACGACATGATGCCTGGCCTTGACAACCCTGACAGAAAACAGCTCGAAACAAGAACAGAGGATGATTCAGTGATCTGATGGTAAAACCTTGGAGATTATATAATGAATTTTTACCGACCAAAATACATATCGTGCAAGAAAACGGAGTCCTGAGAGGCGCCACGAGGTGCCCACGAGGCAGGCGTGCCCTCCACCCTCGTGGAGGCCTCGTGTCCTTCGGACTGCTTCTTATTTTTCTATTTTTCTAAATATTCCAAAGCGGAGAAAATTTGCCATTAGAACTGTTTTTGGAGTCGGTTTACTTACCGTACCACATACCTATTCCTTTTGAGTCTAAAACATTACGGAAAGTGTCCCTTATGTATTCCTCCGGGTTACGGTTTCAATAACGTTAGTTTCAACATTTATAGGATTACACGAGATCTAATGTTTGATTCTTTGACCCGTTCACCACCTTGGATTTGTGCCTTGAAGTTGTTGATTTTTATGGCATCGAGCGATAGACCTCCTCGATAACATAAGGACCTTCCCATTTAGAGAGAAGTTTTACTGCAAAAAATCTTAAACGAGAGTTGTATAATAATACATAATCACCTACATTAAACTCATGATTTTGTATCCTTTTGTCATGCCATCTTTTGACTTTTTCTTTAAACAATTTGGCATTCTCATAGGCTTGGGTTCTCCATTCATCAAGTGAGCTAATGTCAAATAACCTCTTCTCACCGGCAAGTTTAAAATCATAATTGAGCTCTTTAATGGCCCAATATGCCTTATGTTCTAGTTCGAGAGGTAAGTGACATGCTTTTCCATAAACCATTTTATACGGAGACATACCCATAGGATTTTATTATGCAGTTCTATATGCCCATAATGCATCATCAAGTTTCTTAGACCAATTCTTTCTAGATCTATTAACAGTCTTTTGCAAAATTAATTTGAGCTCTACATTACTCAATTCTACTTGACCACTAGGCTGTGGGTGATATGGAGATGCAATTCTATGATTAACATCATACTTAGCAAGCATTTTCTGAAAGGCACCATGAATAAAATGTGAACGACCATCAGTCATTAAATATCTAGGGACTCCAAACCTCGGAAAAATAACTTCTTTAAGCATCTTAATAGAGGTGTTATGATCAGCACTACTAGTTGGAATAACTTCTAACCACTTAGTAACATAATCAACAGTAACTAAAATATGAGTATACCCATTAGAGGCGGGAAACGGTCCCATATAATCAAAGCCCCAAACATCGAATGGTTCAATAACAAGTGAATAATTCATAGGCATTTCTTGACGTCTACTAATATTACCAATTATTTGACATTCATCACAAGATAAGACAAACTTACGGGCATCCTTGAAGAGAGTAGGCCAATAAAAACCGGATTGCAATACTTTATGTGCAGTTCTATCTCCAGTGTGGTCTCCTCCATAAGCCTCGGAGTGACACTTGCGTAGGATCTGCATTCTGTTCATGCTCAGTACACAACATCTAATAACACCATCTACTCCTTCTTTATAAAGATGTGGGTCATCCCGAAGTAATGTCTCAAATCATAGAAAAACTTTTCTTTTTTGGTATGTGAAACTAGGTGGTATGAATTTAGCAACAATGTAATTAGCATAATCAGCATACCATGGAGCAGTACGAGAAGCATTTATGAAATTTAATTGTTCATCAGGAAAGCTATCATCAATAGGTAGTGAGTCATCAAGAACGTTTTCTAACCTAGAAAAGTTGTCTGCAATGGGGTTCTCAGCTCCCTTTCTAACAATAATATGCAAATCAAATTCTTGTAGCAAGAGAACCCATCTAATAAGTCTAGGTTTAGCATCTTTCTTTTCCATAAGATATTTAATAGCAGCATGATCAGTGTGAATAGTTACTTTAGAATCAACAATATAAGGTGCGAACTTATCAAGCAAATACAACTGCTAAGAATTCTTTTCAGTAGTAGCATAATTTCTCTGAAACCTTGTCTAGAGTCTTACTAGCATATTGAATAACATTTAATTTCTTATCAACTCTTTGTCCTAGAACAGCACCTACAACATAATCACTAGCATCACACATAATTTCAAAGGGTAAATTCCAATCATGTGGCTGAACAATAGGTGCTGAAATCAATGCTTTCTTAAGTATTTCAAATGCTTCTACACAATCATCATCAAAGACAAAAGGTATATATTTTTTTAAGAGATTAGTCAGAGGCCGAGAAATTTTTGAGAAGTCCTTAATGAACCTCCTATAAAAACCGGCATGACCAAGGAAACTTCTTATACCTTTGATGTCCTTGGTACATGACATCTTTTCAATAGCATCAGCTTTAGCTTTATCAACTTCAATGCCTCTTTCAGAAATTTTGTGCCCCAAGACAATACCTTCAATAACCATAAAGTGGCACTTTTCCCAATTCAAGACAAGATTAGTTTCTTCACATCTCTGCAAAACTCGATCAAGGTTGCTCAAGCAATAATCAAATGAGGATCCCTAAACGGAGAAATCGTCCATGAAAACCTCACAAATATTTTCACAAAAATCAGAGAATATAGCCATCATGCATCTTTGAAAGGTAGCAGGTGCATTACATAAACCAAAAGGCATACGTCTATAAGCAAAAGTACCGAGAGGGCAAGTAAAAGTGGTCTTTGCTTGATCATCAGCTGACACAGGTATTTGAGAGAAACCAGAATAACCATCTAGAAAGCAAAAATGTGTATGTTTGGATAATCTTTCTAGCATTTGCTCAATAAAAGGTAAGGGGTAATGATATTTTTTAGTAGCTTTATTTAATTTGCGGAAATCAATTACCATCCTATAACCTGTAATAATTCTTTGAGGGATCAATTCATCTTTATAATTAGGAACGACAGTAATACCTCCCTTCTTAGGGACACAATGGACAGGACTTACCCACTGACTATCAGCAACGGGATAAATTATACCTGCCTTAAGGAGCTTTAGTATTTCCTTTCTTACCACTTCTTTCATCTTAGGATTCGGTAGTCGTTGATGATCAATAACTGGTTTGGCGTCTTTCTCCAAATTTATTTTGTGTTGACATAGAGTGGGACTAATGCCCTTAAGATCATCAAGAGTATATCCAATAGCAGCATGGTGCTTCTTCAGAGTTTTCAACAATTTTTCTTCCTCCTTCTCTGAAAGGTTAGCACTAATAATATCAGGATATATCTTCTTTTCATCAAGATAAGCATATTTAAGAGTATCAGGCAATGGTTTAAGCTCAAACACGGGATCACCCTTGGGTGGAGGAGGATCCCCTAGGATTTCAACAGGCAAGTTGTGTTTCAGAATAGGTCCATGTTTAAAGAACACTTCATCTATTTCCTTTCATTCATAAACATATCATTTTCATGATCTAGCAAATATTGTTCTAAAGGATCACTAGGAGGTACGGCAATAGAAGCAAGACCAATAATTTCATCTTTACTAGCCAATTCCTCTTCACGGTGTTGTCTACGAAATTTAGAAAAATTAAAATCATGAGACATATCACCCAAACCAATAGTAACAACATCCTTTTCGCAGTCTATCTTAGCATTAACAGTGTTTAAGAAGGGTCTACCAAATATAATGGGACAAAAGCTATCTTGTGGGGAACCAAGAACAAGAAAATCAGCAGGATATTTAGTTTTCCCACACAAGACTTCAACATCTCTAACAATCCCAATTGATGATATAGTATCCCTATTGGCAAGCTTAATTGTGACATCAATTTTTTCTAACTCAGTAGGTGCAATATCATGCATAATTTCTTTGTATAAATCAATAGGTATTGCACTAGCACTAGCACCCATGTCACATAAGCCATGATAACAATGATCTCCTATTTTAATAGAAATAACAGGCATACCTACCACAGGTCTACGTTTATCTTTAGCACTAGGTTTAGCAATCCTAGCTGTCTCATCACAGAAATAAATTACATGCCCATCAATATTATCAGCCAAGAGATATTTGACAATAGCTATATTAGGTTCAACTTTAACTTGCTCAGGAGGTGTATAGGTTCTAATATTACTTTTACGAACTACAGTTGAAGCTTTAGCATGATCCTTTATTCTAACAGGGAAAGGTGGTTTCTCAACATAAGCAATAGGAACAATAGGATCATTATAAGTGATAGTCTTTTCTTCAACTTTAATAGGTGCAACTACTTTTACTTCTATGGGAGGATGATATTTAAACCACTTCTCCTTAGGGATATCAACGTGAGCAGCAAAAGATTCACAAAAAGAAGCTACTATCTCAGAGTCAAGTCCATATTTAGTGCTAAATTTACGGAAAACATCGGTATCCATGAAAGATTTAACACAATCAAACTTAGGTGTTATACGACTCCTTACCTTCGTCGAGATCCCAATCTTCAGAGTTGCGTTTAATTCTTTCTAATAAATCCCATTTGAATTCAATAGTCTTCATCATAAAAGAACCAGTACAAGAAGTATCAAGCATGGTGCGATTGTTGTCAGAAAGCCGAGCATAAAATTTTTGAATAATCATTTCTCTCGAGCTCATGATCGGGGCATGAATATAAGATTTACTTAAGCCTCCCCAAGCTTGAGCGATGCTTTCTCCTTAGCGAGGCCAAAAAGTATATATATAATTACGATCACGATGAACAAGATGCATAGGATAAAACTTCTGATGAAATTCCAATTTCAATCGCTTATAGTCCCATGATCCCATATCATCACATAGCCTATACCATGTCAATGCATCTCCCTTCAAAGATAAAGGGAAGACCTTCTTCTTGATAACATCATCGGGCATACCTGCAAGCTTAAATAATCCACAAACTTCACCCACATAGATTAGGTGCTCATCAGGATGTAATGTTCCGTCTCCTACAAAAGGATTAGCTAGCAGTTTTTCTATCATACCTGAAGGAATTTCAAAGTAGACATTTTCATTTTCAGTAGGTTTAGTTGGTTGAGGAGCAACTCTTTGCTCTACTGATCGGGGTGAAGATACCCCGAACAAGCCCCTCAGAGGATTACTTTCCATAGTAACAAGTGATGATGAAATTTCAGCACACAATATAAATTTTCCTTACCAAATTCCACCTACCAAAGGCGCTTCACTCCGGCAGCGCCGAGAAAGAGTCTTGATGACCCACAAGTATAGGGGATCTATCATATTCCTTTTCGATAAGTAAGAGTGTCGAACCCAACAAGGAAGCGAGAAGGAAATGATAAGCGGTTTTGACAAGGTATTCTTTGCAAGCTTGAAATTATAGGTATGAGATAGTTTTGTGATAAGATAATTTGTAACGAGCAACAAGTAACAAAAGTAAATAAAGTGTAGCAAGGTGGCCCAATCCTTTTTTGTAGCAAAGGACAAGCCTGGACAATTTCTTATATGAAGGAAGCGCTCCGAGGACACATGGGAATTATCATCAAGCTAGTTTTCATCACGTTCATATGATTCGCGTTCGGTACTTTGATAATTTGATATGTGGGTGGACTGGTGCTTGGGTGCTCTCCTTACTTGGACAAGCATCCCACTTATGATTAACTCCTATTGCAAGCATCCGTAACTACAAAATAAGTATTAAGGTAAACCTAACCATAGCATGAAACATATGGATCCAAATCAGCCCCTTACGAAGCAACGCATAAACTAGGGTTTAAGCTTCTGTCAATCTAGCAACCCATCATCTACTTATTACTTCCCAATGCCTTCCTCTAGGCCCAAATAATGGTGAAGTGTTATGTAGTCGACGTTCACATAACACCACTAGAGGAGAGACAACATACATCTCATCAAAATATCAAACGAATACCAAATTCACATGACTACTAATAGCAAGACTTCTCCCATGTCCTCAGGAACAAACATAACTACTCGCAAAGCATATTCATGTTCATAATCAGAGGAGTATTAATATGCATATAGGATCTGAACATATGATCTTCCACCAAATAAACCAACTAGCATCAACTACAAGGAGTAATCAACACTACTAGCAAACTACAGGTACCAATCTCAGACTTAGAGATAAGAATTGGATACAAGAGATGAACTAGGGTTTGAGAGGAGATGGTGCTGGTGAAGATGTTGATGGAGATTGCCCTCTCCCGATAAGAGGAGCATTGGTGATGACGATGGCGATGATTTCCTTCCGGAGGAGAAGTGTCCCCGCAACAGCTCATGAGCCTTAGATTGGTTCCGCCAAGGTCCCGCCTCGTGGCGGCGGAGTCTCGTCCCGAAATCTTGCTTACTATTTTTCTTCAGACGAAAGACTTCATATAGCAGAAGATGGGCACCGGAGGGCCACCAGGGGGCCCACGAGGCAGGGGGCGCGCCCAGGTGGGTAGGGCGCGCCCCCCACCCTCGTGCCCAGGGTGTGGGTCCCCTCTGGTATTTTCTTCGCTTAGTATTTTTTTTCCACAAATAACTTCTGTGGAGTTTCAGGACTTTTGGAGTTGTGCAGAATAGGTCTGTAATATTTGCTCCTTTTCCAGCCCAGAATTCTGATACGTCCATTTTGCATCTTGCTTTTATATCGATATTTATTGCTTTATGGGCTGTTATTTCACGTTATGTCACAATACTTATGGCTATTCTCTCTTATTTTACAAGGTTTACATGAAGAGGGAGAATGCTTAGAATGAATTCAGGGTGGAAAAGGAGCAAATATTGGAGACCTATTCTATGCAACTCCAAAAGTCCTGAAACTCCACGGAATATCTTAAAATAAATAAAGAAAAATCATCGCCAAAGATGAAGGCAGGGGCCCACACCTGCTCACGAGGGTGGGCGCCCTCCCGGGCGCCCCCTACCTCGTGGGCCTGGTGGCTCTCCGATGCCCATCTTCTCCTATATGAAGTCTTTCGATGAGAAAAAATCAAGAAACCTTTTGGGACGAGACTCACGCCACGAGTGAACCTTGGCGGAACCAATCTAGGGCTCGTGAGCTGTTCTGCCGGGGACACTTCCCTCCGGGAGGGGGAAATCATCGCCATCATCATCACCAACGCTCCTCTCATCGGGAGAGGGCAATCTCCATCAACATCTTCACCAGCACCATCTCATCTCCAAACCCTGGTTCATCTCTTGTATCCAATTATTGTCCCCAAGTCCGGGATTGGTGCTAGTAGGTTGCTAGTAGTGTTGATTACTCCTTGTAGTTGATCCTAGTTGGTTTATTTGGTGGAAGATCATATGTTCAGATCCTTTGTGCATACTATTACCCCTCTGATTATGAACATGAATATGCTTTGTGAGTAGTTACGTTTGTTCCTGAGGACACGGGAGAAGTCTTGCTATTAGTAGTCATGTGAATTTGGTATTCGTTCGACATTTTGATGAGATGTATGTTGTCTAGCCTCTAGTGGTGTTATGTGAACGTCAACTACATAACACTTAACCATTATTTGGGCCTAGAGGAATGCATTGGGAAGTAATAAGTAGATGATGGGTTGCTAGAGTGACAGAAGCTTAAACCCTAGTTTATGTGTTGCTTCGTAAGGGGCTGTTTTGGATCCATATGTTTCATGCTATGGTTAGGTTTACCTTAATACTTTTGTTGTAGTTGCGGATACTTGCAATAGAGATTAATCATAAGTGGGATGCTTGTTCAAGTAAGAATAGCACCCAAGCACCGGTCCACCCACATATCAAATTATCAAAGTACCGAACGTGAATCATATGACGTGATGAAAACTAACTTGATGATATTCCCATGTGTCCTCGGGAGCGTTTTTCCTATTATCAGAGTTTGCCCAGGCTTGTCCTTTGCTACAAAAAGGATTGGGCCACCTTGCTGCACTTTATTTACTCTTGTTACTTGTTGCTCGTTACAATTTATCTTATCACAAAACTATCTGTTACCACTTATTTCAAAGATTTGCAGAGAATACCATACTGAAAACCGCTTGTCATTTCCTTCTGCTCCTCGTTGGGTTCGACACTCTTACTTATCGAAAGGACTATGATAGATCCCCTATACTTGTGGGTCATCAAGACTCTTTTCTGGCGCCGCTGCCGGGGAGTGTCGCGCCTTTGGTAAGTGGAATTTGGTAAGGAAAAATTTATATAGTGTGCTGAAATTTTCTGTCACTTGTTACTATGGAAAGTAACTCCGAGGGCTTGTTCGGGTATCTTCACCTGCCTAGTAGAGCAAAGAGTTTCTCCTCAACCTACTGAACCTATTGAAAATGAAACTCCTTTTGAAGTTCCTTCGGGTATTATGGAAAAACTGCTGGCTCATACTTTTACAGGAGATGGAACAAAGCATCCTGATGAACATCTACTCTATGTGGATGAAGTTTGTGGATTATTTAAGCTTGCAGGTATACCCGATGATGTTGTTAAGAAGAAGGTCTTCCCTTTATCTTTGAAGGAAGATGCATTGACATGGTATAGGCTATGTGATGATACGGGATCATGGAACTATAAAAGATTGAAATTGGAATTTCATCAAAAGTATTACCCTATGCATCTTGTTCATCGTGATCACAATTATATATATAATTTTTGGCCTCATGAAGGAGAAAGCATCGCTCAAGCTTGGGGAGGCTTAAATCAATGTTATATTCATGCCCCAATCATGAGCTCTCAAGAGTGACAATTCTTCGAATTTTTATGCTCGGCTTTCTCGATAACAACCGCACCATGCTCGATACTTCTTGTCTTGGCTCTTTATGATGAAGACTATTGAATTTAAATGGAATTTATTGGATAGAATTAAATGCAACTCTGAAGATTGGGACCTCGACGAAGGTAAGGAGTCAGTATGACACCTAAGTTTGATTGTGTTAAATATTTTATGGATACCGATATTTTCCGTAAGTTTAGCACTAAATATGGACTTGACTACGAGATAGTAGCTTCTTCTGTGAATCTTTTGCTACTTATGTTGATCTTCCTAAGGAGAAGTGGTTTAAATATCATCCTCCCATAGAAGTAAAAGTAGCTGCACCTATTAAAGTTGAAGAAAAGACTGTCACTTATAATGATCCTATTGTTCCCACCTCTTATGTTGAGAAACCACCTTCCCTGTTAGAGTAAAGGATCATGCTAAAGCTTCAATCAAGTTGTGAAAAGCAATATTAGAACTTATACACCTCCCCGAGCAAGTTAAAGTAGAACCTAATATTGCTATTGTTAAAGATCTCTTGTCCGATAATATTGATGGGCATGTTATTCAATTCTGTGGTGAAACTGCTAGAATTGCTAAACTTTGTGCTAAAGATAAACATAGACTGTGGTAGGCGTGCTCGTTATTTCTGTTAAAATAGAAGATCATTGTTATCATGGCTTATGTGATATGGGCGCTAGTGCTAGTGCAATACCCATTGAATTATACAAAGAAATTATGCATGATATTGCACCTATTGAGTTAGAAGAAATTGATGTCACAATTAAGCTTGCCAATAGAGATACTATTTCACCAAAGGGGAATTGTTAGAGATGTTGAAGTCTTGTGTGGGAAAACTAAATATCCTGCTGATTTTCTTGTTCTTGGTTCTCCACAAGATAGCTTTTGTCCCATTATATTTGGTAGACCCTTCTTGAATACTGTTAATGCTAAGATAGACTTCGAAAAGAATGTTGTTACTATTGGCTTGGATGATATGGTTCATGAGTTTAATTTCTCTAAATTTAGTAAACAACATCGTGAGGAAGAACTACCTAGTAAGGATGAAATTATTGATCTTGCTTCTATTGCCGTACCTCCTAGTGATCCTTTAGAACACTATTTGCTAGACCATGAAAATGATATGTTCATGAATGAAAGAAGGGAAATAGATGAAGTATTCTTTAAACAGGAACCTATTCTACAACACAATTTGCCTGTTGAAATCCTAGGGGATCCTCCTCCACCCAAGGGTGATCCCGTGTTTGAGCTTAAACCGTTGCTTGATAATCTTAAATATGCTTATCTTGATGAAAAGAAAATATATCCTATTATTATTAGTGCTAACCTTTCAGAGCATGAAGAAGAAAGATTATTGAAAACTCTGAAAAAGCACCATGCCGCTATTGGATATACTCTTGATGATCTTAAGGGCATTAGTCCCACTCTATGTCAAAGATAAAATAAATTTGGAAGCGGATGCCAAACTATTTCGTGATCCTCAACGACGTTTGAATCCTAAAATGAAAGAAGTGGTAAGAAAAGAAATACTCAAGCTTCTGGAGGCAGGTATAATTTATACCGTTGCTGATAGTTAGTGGGTAAGTCCTGCCCATTGTGTCCCTAAGAAGGGAGGTATTACTGTTGTCCCTAATGATAAAGATGAATTGATTCCGCAAAGAATTATCACAGGTTATAGGATGGTAATTGATTTCCGCAAATTAAATAAAGCTAAAAAGAAACATCAAAACCCAATACCTTTAATTGATCAAATGATAGAAAGATTATGCAAACATACACATTATTGCTTTCTGGATGGTTATTCTGGTTTCTCTCAAATACCTGTGTCGGCTAAAGATCAATCAAAGACTACTTTTACATGCCCTTTGGGTACTTTTGCTTACAGATGTATGCCTTTTGGTTTATGTAATGCACCTGCTACCTTTCAAAGATGCATGATGGCTATATCCTCTGATTTTTGTGAAAAGATTTGTGAGGTTTTCATGGATGACTTTTCTGTCTATGGTTCCTCTTTTGATGATTGCTTGAGCAATCTTGATCGAGCTTTGCAGAGATGTGAAGAAACTAATCTTGTCTTGAATTGGGAAAAGTGCCACTTTATGGTTAATGAAGGTATTGTCTTGGGGCACAAAGTTTCTGAAGAGGTATTGAAGTTGATAAAGCCAAGGTTGATGCTATTGAAAAGATGCCATGTCCCAAGGACATCAAAGGTATAAGAAGTTTTCTTGGTCACGCCGGATTTTATAGGAGGTTCATTAAGGACTTCTCAAAAATTTCTCAGCCTCTGACTAATTTATTACAAAAAGATGTACCATTTGTCTTTGATGATGATTGTGTGGAAGCATTTGAAATACTTAAGAAAGCATTAGTCTTTGCACTTTTGTTGTTCAGCCACCGATTGGAATTTACCCTTTGAAATTATGTGTGATGCTAGTGATTATCTTGTAGGTGCTATTCTAGGGCAAAGAGTTGATAAGAAGTTAAATGTTATCCATTATGCTAGTAAGACTCTAGACAATGCTCAAAGAAATTATGCTACTACCGAAAAGGAACTTTTAGCAGTTGTATTTGCTTGTGATAAATTCAGACCCTATATTGTTGATTCTAAAGTAACTATTCACACCGATCATGCTGCTATTAAATATCTTATGGAAAAGAAAGATGCTAAACCTAGACTTATTAGATGGGTTCTCTTGCTGCAAGAATTTGATTTGCATATTGTTGATAGGAAAGGAGCCGAGAACCCGTGCGGACAATTTATCTAGGTTAGAGAATGTTCTTGATGACCCACTACCTATTGATGATAGCTTTCCTGATGAACAATTAAATGTCATAAGCACTTCTTGTAGCACTCCATGGTATGCTGATTATGCTAATTATATTGTTGCTAAATTTATACCACCTAGCTTCACATACCAACAAAATAAAAAGTTCTTTTATGATTTGCGACATTACTTTTGGGATGACCCACATCTTTATAAAGGAGTAGATGGTGTTATTAGACATTGTGTACCTGAGCATGAACTGGAACAGATCCTACGCAAGTGTCACTCCGAAGCTTATGGAGGGCATCACGCTGGAGATAGAACTGCACATAAGGTATTGAATTCTGGGTTTTATTGGCCTACTCTCTTCAAGGATGCCCGTAAGTTTGTCTTGTCTTGTGATGAATGTCAAAGAATTGGTAATATTAGTAGACATCAAGAAATGCCTATGAATTATTCACTTGTTATTGAACCATTTGATGTTTGGGGCTTTGATTATATGGGACCTTTTCCTGCCTCTAATGGATATACACATCTTTTAGTTCTTTGTTGATTACGTTACTAAGTGGGTAGAAGCTATTCCAACTAGTAGTGCTGATCATAACACTTCTATTAAAATGCTTAAGGAAGTTATTTTTCCGAGGTTTGGAGTCCCTAGATATTAAATGACTAATGGTGATTCACACTTTATTCATGGTGCTTTCCGTAAAATGCTTGCTAAATATGACGTTAATCATAGAATTGCATCTCCTTATCACCCATGATCTAGTGGTCAAGTAGAATTGAGTAATAGAGAACTCAAATTAATTTTGCAAAAGACTATTAATAGGTCTAGAAAGAATTGGTCCAAGAAACTTGATGATGCATTATGGGCCTATAGAACTGCATATAAGAATCCTATGGGTATGTCTCCGTATAAAATGGTTTATGGAAAAGCATGTCACTTACCTCTCGAACTAGAACATAAGGCATATTGGGCTATCAAAGAGCTCAACTATGATTTCAAACTTGCCGGTGAGAAGAGGTTGTTTGATATTAGCTCACTTGATGAATGGAGAACCCAAGCTTATGAAAATGCCAAGTTGTTTAAAGAAAAAGTTAAAAGATGGCATGGCAAAAGAATACAAAAGCGTGAGTTTAATGTAGGTGATTATGTATTGTTATACAACTCTCGTTTAAGATTTTTTGCAGGAAAACTTCTCTCTAAATGGGAAGGTCCCTACGTTATCGAGGAGGTCTATCGTTCCGGTGCCATAAAAATCAACAACTTCGAGGGCACAAATCCGAAGGTGGTAAAGTAAACGGTCAAAGAATCAAACATTATATCTCAGGTAATCCCATAAATGTTGAAACCAATATTATTGAAACCGTAACCCTAGAGGAATACATAAGGGACACTTTCTAGACCGTTTCGGACTCCAAAAAGGAATATGCATGTGGTACGGTAAGTAAACCGACTCCAAAACAATTTTTAAGGCAATATTTCTCTGTTTCGGAATATTTAGAAAAATAGAAAAATAAGTGGAAGTTCGGGAAGGACACGAGGCCTTCACGAGGGTGGAGGGCGCGCCCTACCCCCCTGGGCGCGCCCCCCTACCTCGTGAGCACGTAGTGTGCCCTCCGGACACCGTTTTCTTGCATGATACGTATTTTGGTCGGTAAAAATTCATTATATATTCTCCCGAAGGTTTTGACTCCCGTATCACGCAAATATCTCATGTTCTTGTTTCGAGCTGTTTCGCCGTCGGGTTGTCAGGGCCAGGCATCATGTCGTCCCCCTCCTCCGACAATGGTGACAAATATGCTTGGCTTATGAAGATAGAGCTAAAGAGGGAAGAACCCATGGAGATCAACAAGGATGAAAGGATCAAGGAGGCCACGGAGGACCAAGCTCCGGCAGCAGAAGACACCCTCCAACTTGATCAAAACTTTCTCACCCCAACTGAAATCGAAGCTTTCAAGATGATTGAGTTAGCTCGTATTCAAAACAAATATCTCACAAGTGAAAATATTTTGTTGAAGGAGCATATTGTTGCACTCAAAGGCATTATCCGCAAGTTGGAGGACCTCTTACGCTCGATGTGCGACTATCCAACACCTCCACCTTCACCGACCAAGAAGGAGATATAATCACATGGGTATGGGCACTCCTTGGCAATCGCCAAGCTTGGGGAGGTGCCCGGTATCGTATCACCATCACAACCCCTATCTTTACCGTTTTTCTTAGTTCGATCTTATTAGTAGTATCTTGATTTAGTAGAATCAAGTCATGGCATGATCTAGTTTTGAAGTTTTGCTTTATGATCCCTCTATGTAATCGAGTCCGTGAGCTATATATATAATAAAGATTAGTGTTGAGTCAAGGGCTTGATTATTTTGCCATGATCTTGGTTAAATAAAAGGAAAAGAATAAAAAGAAACAAAGAGTTCATATTGATCTTATTGAAAGTAATGACTTCACATAGAAAGAGTATGATGATTAAAAGTTGTTGGGAGTTGGCAAATATAGCTTTGGTCATCGTTGCAATTAATAGGAAGTAATAAGGAGAGAGAGGTTTCACATATAGATATATTATCATTAACATCTTTTATGATTGGGAGCACTCATTAAAATACAACATGCTAAAGAGTTGATGTTGGACAAGGAAGACAACATAATGAGTTATGTTTTTCTTATATCTGAGATAAAGTATGTTGTTATGGATCCTCTAACATGTTGAGCTTGCCTTTCCCCTCATGTTAGCCAAATTCTCAGCACCAAGTAGAGATACTACTTGTGCTTCCAAATACCCTTAAACCAGTTTAGCCATGAGAGTCCACCATATCTACCTATGGATTGAGTAAGATCCTTAAAGTAAGTTGTCATCGGTGCAAGCAATAAAAATTGCTCTCTAAATATGCATGACTTATTAGTGCAGAGAAATAAGCTTTGTATGAACTTGTTGTGGAAGTAATAAAAGCGACGGACTGCATAATAAAGTTCCACATACAAGGGGCAATATAAAGTGACGTTCTTTTGCATTAAGATTTTGTGCATCCAACCATAAAAGTGCATGGCAACCTCTGCTTCCCTCTGCGAAGGGCCTATCTTTTATTATTATATTCTACCTTATGCAAGAGTCATGGTGATCTTCACCTTTCCTTTTCATTTTATCCTTTGGCAAGCCCAAAGCATGTTGGAAAGAACATGATATATATATATATATATATATATATATATATATATATCTAATTGGATGTAGGGGAGCATGAATTGTTATTGTTGACATTACCCTTGAGGTAAAAGGTTGTGGGGCAAAATTATAAGCCCCTATCTTTGTCTGTGTCCGATTAAAACTCTGTAACCACAAGTATTTCGTGAGTGCTAGCAATTATGAAGGACTAAGTGATAGTTGAGTATGTGGACTTGCTTTTAAGCTCTGACATAGACTCTTTCCGATGTTATGCTAAATTGCAATTGCTTCAATGACTGAGGTTATACTTTCTTTGGTGCCCAATAAAGTTTACGATTCATACTTTTGCATTGTGAAAAGATCATCACTTGAACATAAGTAATCATATGACAAAATCTATATATGTTGCTGTTATGAGAATAATCATGATGCCTTCATGTCCGTATTTTATTTTTATCGACGCATCTACCTCTAAACATGAGGACATATTTATTGTTATCGGCTTTTCGCTTGAGGACAAGCGAGGTCTAAACTTGGGGGAGTTGATACGTCCATTTTGCATCATGCTTTTATATCGATATTTATTGCTTTATGGGTTGTTATTTCACGTTATGTCACAATACTTATGGCTATTCTCTCTTATTTTGCAAGGTTTATATGAAGAGGGAGAATGCCGGCAGTGGAATTCTAGGCTGGAAAAGGAGCAAATATTGTAGACCTATTATGTGCAACTCCAAAAGTCCTGAAACTTCATGGAATATCTTAAAATAAATAAAGAAAAATCGTCGCCAAAGATGAAGGCCAGGGGGCCCACACCTGCCATGAGGGTGCCCCAGGCGTGCCCCCGGCGCGCCCCCTACCTCGTGGGCCCCTGGCGGCTCTCCGATGCCCATCTTCTCCTATATGAAGTCTTTCGATGAGAAAAAATCAGAAGAAACCTTTCGACGAGACTCACGCCACGAGGCGTAACCTTGGCGGAACCAATCTAGGGCTCGTGAGCTGATCTATCGGGGACACTTCCCGGAGGGGGAAATCATCGCCATCATCATCACCAACGCCTCCTCTCATCGGGAGAGGGCAATCTCCATCAACATCTTCACCAAAGACCATCTCATCTCCAAACCCTAGTTCATCTCTTGTATCCAATTCTTGTCCCCAAGTCCGGATTGGTGCTAGTAGGTTGCTAGTAGTGTTGGTTACTCCTTGTAGTTGATGCTAGTTGGTTTATTTGGTGGAAGATCATATGTTCAGATCCTTTATGCATATTATTACCCCTCGATTATGAACATGAATATGCTTTGTGAGTAGTTACGTTTGTTCCGAGGACACGGGAGAAGTCTTGCTATTAGTAGTCATGTGAATTTGGTATTAGATTCGATATTTTGATGAGATGTATGTTGTCTAGCCTCTAGTGGTGTTATGTGAACGTCGACTACATAACACTTCACCATTATTTGGGCCTAGAGGAAGGCATTGGGAAGTAATAAGTAGATGATGGGTTGCTAGAGTGACAGAAGCTTAAACCCTAGTTTATGTGTTGCTTCATAAGGGGCTGTTTTGAATCCATATGTTTCATGCTATGGTTAGGTTTACCTTAATACTTTTGTTGTAGTTGTGGATGCTTGCAATAGAGGTTAATCATAAGTGGGATGGTAAGAACAGCACCCAAGCACCGGTACACCCACATATCAAATTATCAAAGTACCGAACGCGAATCATATGAACGTGATGAAAACTAGCTTGATGATATTCCCATGTGTCCTCGGGAGCGTTTTTCCTATTATCAGAGTTTGTCCAGGCTTGTCCTTTGCTACAAAAAGGATTGGGCCACCTTGCTACACTTTATTTACTCTTGTTACTTGTTGCTCGTTACAATTTATCTTATCACAAAACTATCTATTACCACTTATTTCGATTTGCAGAGAATACCTTGCTGAAAACCGCTTATCATTTCCTTCTGCTCCTCGTTGGGTTCGACACTCTTACTTATCGAAAGGACTACGATAGATCCCCTATACTTGTGGGTCATCAAATTCCAGCTGCCGGCATTCTCCCTCTTTTTGTAAACCTTGTAAAATAAGAGAGAATAGGCATAAGTATTGTGAGATAATGTGTAATAACAGCCCATAATGCAATAAATATTGATATAAAGCATGATGCAAAATGGACGTATCATACCCGTGTCGAGAGGTATGAGACCTCTGACAAGTACTTTGCCTACAAGATGGAGGAGAATGGCTCAGCTAGTCAGCATGTGCTCAGAATGTCTGGGTACCACAATCGCTTGAATCAAGTGGGAGTTAATCTTCAAAATAAGATAGTGATTGACAGAGTTCTCTAGTCACTATCACCAAGCTACTAGGACTTCGTGATGAACTATAATATGCAAGGGATGACGAAAATGATTCTCGAGCTCTTCGCGATGCTGAAATCGGCGAAGGTAGAAATAAAGAAAGAGCATCAAGTGTTGATGGTTAACAAGATCACTAGTTTCAAGAAAAATGGCAAAGGGAAAGAAAGGGAACTTCAAGAAGAATGGCAAGCAAGCTGCTACTCTCGTGAAGAAGCCCGAAGCTAGGCCTGAAACTGGGTGCTTCTACTGCAACGAAAATGGTCACTGGAAGTGGAACTGCCCCAAACATTTGGCGGATAAGAAGGATGGCAAAGTGAACAAAGGTATATTTGATATACAGATTATTGATGTGTACCTTACTAGTGTTCGTAGTAGCCCCTAGGTATTTGATACCGGTTCAGTTGCGAAGATTAGTAACTCGAAACAAGAGTTGCAAAATGAACAGATACTAGTTAAGGGCGAGGTGACGATGTGTGTTGGAAGTGATTCCAAGGTTGATAAGATCACCATCGCATACTCCCTATACCTTCGGGATTAGTGTTGAACCTAAATAAATGTTATTTGGTGTTTGCGTTGAGCATGAATATGATTGGATCATGTTTATTGCAATACGGTTATTCATTTAAGTCGGAGAATAATTGTTGTTCAATTTATATGAGTAATATATTTTATGGTCATGCACCCAATGTAAATGGTTTATTGAATCTCGATCATAGTAATACACATATTCATAATATTGATGCCAAAAGATGCAAAGTTGATAATGATAGTGCAACATACTTATGGCACTGTTGCTTAGGTCGTATTGATGTAAAGCGCATGAAGAAACTCCATGCCGATGGACTTTTGGAGTGACTTGATTATGGAACATTTGATACTTGCGAACCATGCCTCGTGGGCAAGATGACTAGAACTCTGTTCTCTGGAACAATGGAGCAAGCCAATGACTTACTGGGAATAATACATACCGATGTATGCGGTCCAACGAGTGTTGAGGCACGCAACGGGTATCGTTATTTTCTGACCTTCACAGATGATTTGAGCAGATATGGGTATGTCTACTTAATGAAACACAAGTCTGAAACATTTGAAAAGTTCAAAGAATTTTAGAGTGAAGTGAAGAATTATCGTAACAAGAAAATAAAGTTTCTACGACCTGATCGCGGAGGCGAATATTTGAGTTACGAGTTTGGCCTTCATTTAAAACAATGTGAAATAGTTTCACAACTCACGCCACCTAGAACACCATAGCGTAATGGTGTGTCTGAACGTCATAATTGTACTTTATTAGATATGGTACGATATATGATGTCTCTTACCGATTTACCACTATCGTTTTGGGGTTATGCATTAGAGACAGCTGCATTCATGTTAAATAGGGCACCATTTAAATCCGTTGAGACGACAGCATATGAACTATGGTTTGGCAATAAACCTAAGCTATCGTTTCTTAAAGTTTGGGGTTGCGGCGCTTATGTCAAAAAGGCTTCAACCTGATAAGCTCGAATCCAAATCGAAGAAGTGCGTCTTCATAGGATACCCTAAGGAAACAATTGGTTACACCTTCTACCACAGATCCGAAGGCAAGATCTTTGTTGCCAAGAATTGAAACTTTCTAGAGAAGGAGTTTCTCTTGAAAGAAGTGAGTCGGAGGAAAGTAGAACTTGATGAGGTAATTGTACCTTCTCTCGAATTGGAAAGTAGCTCATCACAGAAAACCGTTCCTGTGATGCCTACACCAACTAGAGAGGAAGCTAATGATGATGGTCATGAAACTTCAGATCAAGTTACTCTTGGACTTCAGAGGTCAACGGAACATGTTGCACTGAGTGAATGCACGGTAATCACATCACGGAAGTCATGTTATTAGACCATGGTGAACCTACAAACTATGAAGAAGCTATGATGAGACCAGATTCCGACAATGGCTTGAAGCCATGAAATATGAGATAGGATCCATGTATGAGAACAAAGTGTGGACTTTGGTTGACTTGCCCGATGATCGGCGAGCCATTGAGAATAAATGGATCTTCAAGAGGAAGACGAACGCTGATGGTAGTGTTACTATCCACAAAGCTCGAATTGTCGTGAAAGGTTTTCGACAAGTTCAAGGAGTTGACTACGATGAGACTTTCTCACCCGTAGCGATGCTTAAGTCTGTCCGAATCATGTTAGCAATTGCCGCATTTTATGATTATGAAATCTGGCAAATGGACGTCAAAACTGCATTTCTTAATGGATTTCTTAAAGAAGAGTTGTATATGATGCAACCAGAAGGTTTTGTCGATCCTAAGGGTGCTAACAAAGTGTGCAAGCTCCATCGATCCATTTATGGACTGGTGCAAACATCTCGGAGTTGGAATATTCGCTCTAATGAGGTGATCAAAGCATATGGTTTTATACGGACTTTCGGAGAAGCCTGTATTTACAAGAAAGTGAGTGGGAGCACTACAGCCTTTCTGATAAGTATATGTGAATGACATATTGTTGATCAGAAATGATGTAGAATTTTCTAGAAAGCATAAAGGAGTGTTTGAAAGGAGTTTTTCAAAGAAAGACCTCGGTGAAGCTGCTTACACATTGGGCATGAAGATCTATAGAGATAGATCAAGACGCTTGATAAAACTTTTGATGAGTACATACCTTGATAAGATTTTAAAGGAGTTCAAAATGAATCGGTCAAAGAAGGAGTTCTTGCCTGAGTTGTAAGGTATGAAGTTGAGTAAGACTCAAAACCCGACCACGGTAGAAGATAGAGAGAGAGAACGAAAGTCATTCCCTATGCCTCAGCCATAGGTTCTATAAAGTATGCCATGCTGTATACCAGACCTATTGTGTACCTTGCCATGAGTTTGGCAAGGGGGTACAATAGTGATCTAGGAGTAGATCACTGGACATCGGTCAAAATTATCCTTAGGTAACTAAAGAGGACTAAGGAAATGTTTCTCAGTTATGGAGGTGACAAAGAGTTCGTCGCAAAAGGGTTACGTCGATGCAAGCTTTGACACTGATCCGGATGACTCTGAGTCTCAGTCTGGATACATATTGAAAGTGGGAGCAATTAGCTAGAGTAGCTCCATGCAGAGCATTATAGACATAGAAATTTGCAAAATACATACGGATCTGAATGTGGCAGACCCGTTGACTAAACTTCTCTCACAAGCAAAATATGATCACACCTTAGTACTCTTTGGGTGTTAATCACATAGCGATGTGAACTAGATTATTGACTCTAGTAAACCCTTTGAGTATTGGTCACATGGCGATGTGAACTATGGGTGTTAACCACATAAAGATGTGAACTATTGATGTTAAATCACATGGCGATGTGAACTAGATTATTGACTCTAATGCAAGTGGGAGACCGAAGGAAATATGCCCTAGAGGCAATAATAAAGTTGTTATTTTATATTTCCTTATATCATGGTAAATGTTTATTATTCGTGCTAGAATTTTATTAACCGGAAACTTGATACATGTGTGGATACATAAACCAAAACACCGTGTCCCTAGTAAGCCTCTACTGGACTAGCTCGTTAACCAAAGATGGTTAAGTTTCCTAACCATAGACATGTGTTGTCATTTGATGCACGGGATCACATCATTAGGAGAATGATGTGATGGACAAGACCCATCCGTTAGCTTAGCATATTGATCGTTCAGTTTTATTGCTATTGCTTTCTTCATGTCAAATACATATTCCTTCGACTATGAGATTATGCAACTCCCGGATACTGGAGGAATGCCTTGTGTGCTATCAAACGTCACAACGTAACTGCGTGATTATAAAGATGCTCTACGGGTATCTCCGAAGGTGTTTTTTGGGTTGGCATAGATCGAGATTAGGATTTGTCACTCCGAGTATCGGAGAGGTATCTCAGGGCCCTCTCGGTAATGCACATCATAAGAAGCCTTGCAAGCAAAGTGACTAATGATTTAGTTACAAGATGATGTATTATGGAGTGAGTAAAGAGACTTGCCGGTAACGAGATTGAACTAGGTATGAAGATACCGACGATCAAATCTCGGGCAAGTAACATACCGATGACAAAGGGTATAACGTATGTTGTCATTACTGATTTGACCGATAAAGATCTTCGTAGAATATGTAGGAACCAATATGAGCATCTAGGTTTCGCTGTTGGTTATTGGCAGGAGAGATTCTCGGTCATTTCTACATAGTTCTCGAACCCGCAGGGTCCGCACGCTTAACATTTGATGACGATTTTGTATTATATGAGTTATGTGATTTGGTGACCGAATGTTGTTCGGAGTCCTGGAGGAGCTCACGGACATGACGAGGAGTCTCGAAATGGTCGAGAGGTAAAGATTCATATATAGGACGATGATATTCGGACACCAGAAGTGTTTCGGAGGGTACCGGGTACATATCGGACTACCGGAGGGGTTACCGGAACCCCCGGGAGGTTAATGGGCCACATGGGCCAAGGGAGAAGGGGCACACCAGCCCACAAGGGACTGGCTCTCCCCTCCTAGGCCACCGGCCAAGTGGGAGAAGGAAAGGGGGGAGTCGGCCTCCCCCTTCCTTTCCTCTCCCCTCTCTTCCTTCTTTCCCTCCGGTAAAAGGAAAGTGGGGGGGGGGGGCGAATTGGACTATGCCCCCAAGTAAGATTCCTCCGACGTGGGGCGCCCCATGGGTGTCCCCCTACCCTTCCCACCGATATATCGTGGGAGGGGCGCCTAGAACACACACCAACAATTGTGAGCCGTGTGTGGCGCCTCCCTCCACAGTTTACGCCTCCGGTCATATCTTCGTAGTGCTTAGGCGAAGCCCTACGCAGATCACTTCACCATCACCGTCACCACGCTGTCATGCTGATGGAACTCATCTACTTCCTCGACACTTTGCTGGATTAAGAGTTCGAGGGACGTCATCGAGGTGAACGTGTGCAGAACTCAGAGGTGTTGTACGTTCGGTGCTTGATCGGTCGGAACGAGAAGAAGTTCGACTACATCAACTGCGTTGTCAAACGCTTCCGCTTTCGGTCTACGAGGGTACGTGGACACACTCCCCCCCCCCCTCTTTGCTATGCATCTCCTAGATAGATCTTGCGTGAGCATAGGAATTTTTTTGAAATTGCATGCTACGTTTCCCAACACTTAACACAATTTTTTTTTGATAAGTAAAGCTAGTGTCACCTTTTTATTTGTTGTTAGATCCGAGATGAGAATATTTGATACTAGGCAAATTGAATAATTCCAAGTGAGAGTTCTTCAAAAAGAACAAGCGGGTAGAAGAACAAACAGCTAGCAAAGATAACCATCGCTAAAGGTGTGATTTAGCACGTAGCAAACAGATTCAAGAGTTCTAGCAACAAAACTATCTGAATAATCACATAATAAACAGATTCAAGAGGTCTAGCAACAAGAAACATCAATGTAGATCAAATATACAACAAGAACTAGCTTTTTGAGCAAAAGCTCCAGATATACCTCTCCTCTTGTTGTTAATGTCGTTGATGTATTTCAATCACTGAGAAAAGCAAAGGTTCTCTGCCTTTTCTTCTACACAATTGCTCGTACAAGACAAGTGTTTTTGGAGGAGAATAGGGTAGTACAAGAATAAACAACAAGCAAGAAGAAAAGCACAATGAATTGTTTTTGCACAACGCTGATATTTCTCTAAATTAGTCCCTCTTCATCCATTGTTAGATGTGCTACTTCTTGAGCTTGCGTTGGTGTTTCCCTTGAAAAGGAAAGGGTGATGCAGCAAAGTAGAGATAAGTATTTCCCTCAGTTAGAGAACCAAGGTATCAATCCAGTAAGAGACAACGCACAAATCACCAATACCTGCACAAACAATCAAACACTTGCACCCAACGTGATAAAGGGGTTGTCAATCCCTTCACGGTCACTTGCAAAAGTGAGATCTGATAGAGATAGATAAAACTAAACAAAAGATAAAGTAAATATTTGGGGGGGGGTTGGTTTATAGGTCGGAAAGTAAAAGATTGCAAAATAGTAGATCGGAAACTTATATGATGGAAAATAGACCCGGGGGCCATGGGTTTCACTAGAGACTTCTCTCAAGTTAGCAAATAATACGGTGGGTGAACAATTTTTTTGAAGTTTTTGGGTGAACAAATTACTGTCGAGCAATTGATAGAAAAACGCAAAGTTATGACGATATCTAAGGCAATGATTATGAAATATAGGCATCACGTCCGTGTCAAGTAGACCGACTCACCGCATCTACTACTATTACTCCACACATCGACCGACTCCTACCTGCATCTAGAGTATTAAGTTCATGAAGAACAGAGTAACGCTTTAAGTAAGATGACTTGCTCTAGAGGAATAAACTCAAGCAATATGATGTAAACCCCATCTTTTTATCCTCGATGGCAACAATAAAATACGTGCCTCACTACCCCTACTGTCACTGGGTGAGGACACCGCAAGATTGAACCCAAAGGTAAGCACTTCTCCCATTGCAAGAAAACCAATCTAGTTGGCCAAACTAAACCGATAGTTCGAAGAGAGTTACAAAGATATCAAATCATGCATAAAAAAATTCAAAGAAGATTCAAATAATATTCATAGATAAGCTGATCATAAATCCACAATTCATCGGATCTCGATAAACACACCGCAAAAGAAATTACATCAGATAGATCTCCAAGAACATCGAGGAGAACATGGTATTGAGAATCAAAGAGAGAGGGAAGAAGCCATCTAGCTGCTAGCTATGGACCCATAGGTCTGTGGTAAACTACTCACGCTTCATCGGAAGGGCGATAGAGTTGATGTAGAAGCCCTCCGTGATCGAATCCCCCTCCGGCAGGATGCCGGAAAAGGCCCTAAGGTGGGACCTCACGTGAACAGAAGGTTGCGGCGGTGGAAAAGTGTTTCCGTGGATGCTTCTGAGAGTTTCGGAATATATGCGAATATATAGGATGAAGGGCTAGGTCAGGGAGTCATCGAGGGGCCCACAAGGTAGGGGGCGTCCCCCCCCCCCTTAGGGCGTGCCCTCCACCCTTGCTGCCACCTCGTGGCTCTTCTGGTTTGGACTTCAAGTCCCCATGGTGTCTTCTGGTCCAAGAAAAATCATCGTGAAGTTTTATTCCGTTTGAACTCCGTTTGGTATTACTTTTCTGCGAAGCTCAAAAATAAGGAAAAACAGAAATTGGCACTGGGCTCTAGTTAATAAGTTAGTCCCAAAAATAATATAGAATAGTATATTAATGCATATAAAACATCCAAAACAGATAATATAATAGTATGGAACAATAAAAAATTATAAATATGTTGGAGACGTATCCCGCCCCACACAAAAAGATACTATATCGCTTCCCATTTACAAATGCATTACACATATAGAAGGCGCTATACGAGAGAAAACCGACAATATACACAACTAATTTTACAAGCCCTGCCACAAATCGACGGTCCACAATGTGTCTCGCCAATCTCGCGTGCAACAAAGAAAGTCACTATAGTCTGTTTTCTTGGATGACGTTGAGGCATGATGATGAGTATTTTGAACTAGCCAACGAAGAATAATGTGGTGTTGACATTGTTTATTTTCTTTTCTCTTGACTCACAAAGTAAAAAAAAAAATCACATGTGTCGACAATGCTACGTACGTGGCTTAAAAAGATATATTTAGCTATGTACTCCTTCTGTCCGGAAAAACTTGTCATCAAAATGGACAAAAAAAAATTGTATCTAAAACTAAAATACGTTTAGATACATCCCTTTTTATTCATTTGATGACAAATATTTCCGGACGGAGGGAGTACGTTGCCAGACAAGCAGTAGTGTTTGCATGGCACACGGGTGAGGGTCATCCACGGCCAGCACTAGATACTACTGCTCCATATGCATCGTCGTTATGAATATTAGCAGCATAGCATTGACAAAAATGTCATAGACGCTGCAAAGAGCCAAAGATCATGTGTGGACAATCCATCTCACGGCATCTAAAGTCAATCTAGAATTGGTAAACCGATGCCTAAATCAATTATTATTATTATATCGTGGAAGAAACTTTGGATTTATGCATACCACTGCACTACAAGAGAACATTATAAGTAACAAAATTTATAACAGGGTCTGTGGACCACCTAGCAATAGCTATAATCTATATTTAAAATTGATATTACTTGGACGGAGTAGGTACCTTTGCCAGATGTAGATCCAGAAAGTTGTACGTGGCTTATCTAGTTGCTACTCCCTCCGTCCGAAAATACTTATCATCAAAATGATTGAAAAGAAATGTATCTAAAACAAAAATATGTCTAGATACATCCTTTTTTATCCATTTGATGACAAGTATTTCCGGACGGAGGGAGTACTTATTACATACGTACTTACTGTTCACCGATGCCGATGGGCACCAATCAGAGGGTGCTTGGATCCAAGGGACTATTTTTAGTCTGACTAAAAATAGTCTCTTTTAGAGGCTAAAGTTCCAAGCACCCCTGACTAAAGAGAGGCTAGGACTAGTCTTGAGGCTAAAATCTTTTAGTCATAAGAAACCTACTAAAATATGTATTAGCCCTCTCTCTCCTCATTTAATTCCTCTCTTTTAACACATGCGAGTTCTGGATTGAAGGGTTTGGAGGATAATAAATGCTTAATAACTTGATTTTAGTCTCTTTAGTATTTGAATCCAAGCATGGGTGAGGCTAGCAAGTTTTAGTCCCACTACTTTTAGTCATGGGACTAAAACATATCCAAGCATCCTCTCAATACTCTACTCGTGTTCACCCTAAAAAAACCAATACTACTCTACTCTTGTTACTGAAAAACACTCTAGTCTTATTTTGAAAACATCTTACTCTACCCCAAGTCCCATCATGCAGGGAGTGTGAAAGTAAGCAGAAGAGGATGAGATACCGCTGAATTGGCTTCTCGGTCTGTCCGGAGTGTAGACTAATTAGGCACAATATCGGACTTTCATCAATTTCCTTTGTGATTTCGGTCATTACAACTAAACACAACATCAGTCTTTTCCGGCAGATCCAGCAAACTTGTGTAGCACGGTAAAAGTCGATCCGTATAA
Organism: Aegilops bicornis; assembly: GCA_021605145.1. Lineage (NCBI taxonomy): Eukaryota > Viridiplantae > Streptophyta > Magnoliopsida > Poales > Poaceae > Aegilops > Aegilops bicornis. The sequence goes on along the minus strand of CM038675.1, from coordinate 549,914,928 downwards.
CTCATTTAGCACTCGGCAGATGTGCACATCCCCTTGTTAGAGTCCAGACCAAAATGGAGCCTCCTCAGGCGTTTGGATTCTCGACCGTTCAATTGTCTGTCCAAACGAATCCCCGCCGTCCGATCTTCAGATGAAACAATCTGGACCGTTGGATCTCAGACATCTCAAACGAAACGATATGTGCCGTCGGATCGAGGCTGGGCATGCCACCGCCTGTAAATTTGGTGGCCCGCCAAGGGCACTTCCGTCATTTCGCCGGGTGGCGTATAAAAGGCAGAATGTGGAACCCTAGCCGCCTCTCTCTCCTCTTCCCACTTCCCAGTCCCCTCTCCTCCCGTGGCCTTCGACCAGCCGCCGCCGCCGCCCTGCTCGCTCTCGCGCTCCTCCTCATGCTCCTTCGCGGGGCGCGCGCCCTCGCCTCGCGCTGCGCCTCCTGCCTCAAGCCAGCCCGCCGCACCCTCCTCGCCGCCGGCGCAGATGGGGGCCTCGCCGGGGCGCCCCTCGCCTCCTCGCCGCCCGCCGGGGGCGCCTGGTTCAGGGTCGCCCTTGCCTGCTGCGGCTACGTCCTGCTGGCGCAGCTCGCCGCGCGGAGCTACGAGGCCGTAGCGGCGGTGATGCTCCTCTTCCCCTTCCCATTCCTCTCTCCGCCTCTCCCGAGCCCAGACCCGCCGCCGGCGACCCCCTCCTCTCCCTCGACTCCAGCCCGCTGTCGCAGAGACGCGCACCGACCGTGGCCATCGTCCTCTGCCACCGCCGCCTCCTCCTTCCCCTCCCTCCTCTCACCTCCTCTTCGTGTGCGCCGACGACCTTAGGAGGATACTGCTGGCGGTGGTGGAGCTCAAGGATTTCTTGGATCACACTGCCATGCCCGCCATGCCCAGACAGAGGAGCATCAGCTTGCAGTCTGGGGGCACCGTGGTTCAATGATGATCCTCCGGTCAACCAGGACATGAGAGTCCCTTGCTCGATCTGTTTCGGCAGTGCAGGTACTACTAGCTCGCAATTCGCAAAGAAATATTTGATTCCTTTCGACTGAATTAGTTTGTTTGTTCACTATATGTGCCCTCCCCTGCAGGGAGCTGTATAGATCTATTTGTCAGCAAAATATTGAAACAAATATTAAGCATAGAGATTTTCCCGAAGGAACTTTTAGTATATACTCTTGCCCCAGAAAATAATCCTTCATCAATGAATTACAAAATGAAACACGACCATATTCATTTTCTTATTCTGTAGATGAATTGTGGTCAATGGCACCAAGGGTTAGAAGTAGTTGGTTGGCTCATTTTGGGACTAAGAGTGTCAAGAGAATTGGTGTAATATTATTTTGGTAAGCCAAAGGTCAACTTGAAGAAATGCAGTCTGGTCTAGCAGTCGATTCAGTGTTCGTAGGTTGCATGCAAGTCTGCAGATGTTCTTATTTTAGGTGTCCTTGTGCATAGTGTGTTGCTACAGCCAATTGCTCGGGGTTCACGGATGGCATGTACAGGCTGATGATGGTGTTATAAGGTTTAAAATAAAGGATGATGGGGAGTATCCGCCTGTTAGTTCTAACAAAAGTTTCTTTTCAATGGTGAGTCGGACTGCACACATAAAAAACAGAGGTTATTTACAATTATATGGGCAAATGTGGATTTACATCTTGCAACCAAGAGCCAATTGGGTTAACTGAAATTTTCTTTGTTTTTCTCTTCTGGGAATGAATTTGTCACTGTAATGACAGAGTTCCTGACCGAGTTGATGTTTGTTATCGCCTTATGGATCATGCAGAGAATATGTGAACAGAAGGTGACAACATGGTGATATGGATAGGAGAAGGCGTGATGCTTGAAAATTCAACGCTGCGAGAAGAAGTTGAGGGAGTTGTTCTTCTGCTAACACCGAGACAGCTCTCAGCAGCAAGGTACATCCATTGGAATTAGTTATATCTTGCTTATGTAAACTGCTACCAGTTGGATAATTAAGCATGAGTTAGGTTAGATGTTTCAGTTAGTACAACAGTATTCGATCCAGTGATGGTTGTGCTGATTTCGAGTCATGCCTTGGTTTCCAAACCGTGTCAGGGAGTCACCTTTCTATTAGTTCCTTTTCATCTTGACGCATGTATTCTCAGGGCATTTGGCCTCTGCGTCGTTGGATTGGTTGTCCAAACGACTTCTAGCCAGCAAACAACATTCTCGTCGGCTCTCAACAGGCCGAGTGTGAGATGTCGTCAAACCTCGGGAGACGGAGACATCAACAAGGAGGGCGAGCTGCATGTCCCCAGGTATAGCAGATCAACATCCCTTTGTTTTCTAATTTGTTTCATAGGATAGGTTGAACACCCAGAGTTCAGTCTGGGTTCATAAGGGGTGTGCATTATTCTCCATGTATTCTTTCGATGCTTCATGTGATTCAACATGAATTTTTTGTTCCTATTAGTTTATAGGTTATCCAATGAAACTTTAGTATCAACGGTGTTGCATACCTGGCAGCTTAGTGGGAAGAGAGGTATATTCTCCTTCCTTAATACTCCCGACGTTCCATAATATATGAGCATATGCGGATTGAGAACTATAATCAACCATATATCAGTGCTTTATATGAGTATGATGATAGGAAAGACCTTGATATGATTTTGAGGCTGACTGCTTTAGTTCTCCTTATGATGATGTTAATAAAAGGAAGCTTGCATATAGGCTCAATATTATCAGAGATAAGTATGCAAAGTGTCACAATAATGAGTTTATATTACTTTATTTGCATGAACTTTTGTTACATTAGATTAAGCATATGTATTGCATTTAATAGTGAACATTCTAAATATGGCGACATCCAGTGCCCATAATACTATTGTGAAAACTATAATATTTATTCTATTTCATGAGAATGACTAAACAATCCATATAAATTGATGAGGGAATTCATATAGTAGCAGTTTGTGTACTCTGTAGCAACAACTTCTTTCGTCGTACTTGGTCGATAATGTTCAAGCCTAATCCTTATGATGTTTTTGCTTGGCCTTAACTTTTGGCAGTTTCTAGCAACTGGTAGTAGTATGTTAGTCGATTCTATGTGCAAACTTATCGTTTGTACAAATCCTTTTTGTTATTGAGCTCCTATCTGCTGATATAGCTGATGCAAGGATTTTGTTTTTTGCAGGCAGGTTATCATCAGGGCGAGGAACCTGTGGAACGGTGTGCAGTTCGTCCCGACCAAGGCCTTCAAGGCCTGCAAGCTTTACTACACCAACGGGGTAATTCAACAAGAAGCATATATATTTGCTGGGAGAGATCAGTATAGGGTAGCCCTTTAATAGTCAGGATTTAGAATATACTCCGCACGACATAGTATTCTGATGCAAGCAACATAATTATAGAATTGTAGAAGGGTTGACTTGATGATTGCTTCTTGAATTTCGTTTTCTTTGATTTTCTTTGTTTGCATCTTCAAAAAAATGAGACTGCTCTCACATATGCGGATTGAGAACTATAATCAACCATGTATCAGTGCTTTATATAACATAGCTTGCAAAAACATCTTACATTTTGGAACAGAGGGAGTATTTTGTTACTTCCTGGTCAACCATACTGCTCCAGAATCTTCCTATAGATGCATCAAATTTACTGAATGGTCAATACCCAAGACATATAGGTGTCTCATATTTTTATTCGAATAAAAATGTCTTTTAGTTTAAGCAATGTAGGATTCACAACAGGAGTTTGAGTTTGTTTTCGTTTAGCAGAACACAACAGTAGTTGAGCTGAACTAGAAGATTGCTGAAAAGAATGTCTTCTTATCAATAAGATAGCTGAAAGGAATGTCTTCTTATCAATATAAAGCTTAGACACCCGGCTGCCATCGGCTCCTCTAGCATCGGCTGCTACCCCAGCTCCCCTCCCGTCAAGGGACTGCAAAAGGCACCTCTGCCTTTCCCCTGCAGGTAGTAGAAGGCCTTCCCTACCTTTTATTTCTTCAGTTTTCTCTCTATTTTGCTACACAGCCTTATGGTGATTTAATGCATATATCACTTGCTCGGTTCAGATCGATTGATTGGACAAGGGTAATGGAATCTGCTTGGACTATTAGGTGCTCAGCGCTAATAGATCATAGTAATGTTATATACTTTCTATTTTTTCTACCAGGTAGCATCTGATGCTTATAATGCATTATTTTCGATGGTCCAGAAAAATTCTTTGTACATATTTGTGTATTTATATGCAGACGAGATACACGTTTATGGATCATACCTGATTTATATGAACTAAGAAACAATGATCCCCTTTTTGTATATTATTCATATAGAGCACCTCATTTCTTTTGGTTGCCTGCTTATATATTTAATTTATATTTTTGGGCATTCACACGTTGCATACTAAACTCATGTCCTTTCTTTGCACCCATTCTTCATTAGGTTTCTTTGCTTGCATACTGAACCTTCTATTTTATTATATATACTGTGGCCATAAAACAACATATCATCTTATGGGGGTCACAAAAATCTTCCCAGAACTAAGAATTATATCAAACACATAAATTATTCTGTTCATTGTCTGCAAGCAAACCATCTCTATTCCAATTTGTCTGGTCACGCCTTATGCAGTATGATCAAAATTAATGTTTGGAGGATGATGGTCTTGATATATTGTTGATGGCAAATGATGGCGATCATTTCTGTGTAACCCCTTACTTTAAATTATGTACCTTTGTCATTTATTTTGGATATGTTGTCCTTTCTTACAATCACTCTTAATTTGCATGGTTGTGGTGCACGACTGCAGGCTAGATTTGAGACTGAGAGTGCGAGACTGGGGAGGCTGAGGAGACCAGAGAGCGGCAACGTTGAGGTGGAACTAGCCATGATTGTTGGTATCGACAGCATGGTCGCTTCATCTGGTTGGTTGGCCTGGTCAGCCTCTCGCTTCACCTCCAGTCGTGCCTCCTGACGCCATGGGCACCGACATGAATGACGAGGTTTCATATGGAGGAGGGAAGTGATTTGGAAGTGTCATAGACGGTGTTGGTGGTGCTAGGGTTCGGCGAACAAGTTATGTGTATATGGCCGCAGGTACGAAAGACGACACATCCGACTTTTATTGCCCATCTATGGCTGTTGCTGTTGATATTCATGCTTAACCTCACCAAACTTTTCTACAGCTTTACTTGTAATTTGGTTAAATAAACCATAGATTTCATACTTCAATTTCCTAATTTTCTAATTCCCCATATGCCTCAACTCATAAAAGAAGGATGTCCAGAGCCATTGTTATCTTGTACCTACCAATTAAATTGGTCCAGATGCCTCCTTTGTTATAATGAATTGTCTTCCGACCAACTGATTTACACTATCCGTATCTTTTTTAAATTGGTGACTCACTAATTAAGAAAACCCAAGAAACTAAAACTTGCCAAGCCTCAAAGCCAAGTTTTGCTTCTTTGATTTACCTACAGAAGATTAATAGTTATACTAGATTCTCTAATCTAAACGAGCTAATGCAATGTTGCTGGCATGTGTTAGAGGCCACATATTGGGCAGGAGCTTTCGTATGGCGTGAAAGTGCTAGAGGCTACATATTGCTGGAAGGTGCTCACTTCACCTTAGGACAGCTCACTCCAAGAAGAAATTAAAACAGAGGTGAGACCCTCAACATCATGCTGATAAGGTTAATCACTTCACATATACACGGTCCTTCACTCTCACTGATAATGCACCTTCACTTCCTTTAACCAACCTATCTAATAAAAAAGTATGATAAACCTATCGCCTTACTGAACTTTGAAGATCCATGTTCCGAGGTATATAATTGACTATATTGGCAAGTTACATTTTTTTGGCTGACAAAGCTTATAAACAAGATTCATAGCTGCTTATGTCATGTGAGTAAGCACAATGCCAAATGTTAAAAAATAAATAGGAATTGAGCTAGAAATTCTTATAGAGGAAATCAGATGGCCCCATTTGGAACGAAAACTGAAAAACACAACTTCCAGTTGGCTTTGAAAGAATAGCAGCAGATCCAACCATGGCTAGCCATAATAGGTTCTTCTTTGTCAATTGGGTTAGAGAGATGACTTGATTGGTCAATATGGTGGCATACAAAATATGTCGCAATGTTAAATGATTGTAGATTTGATGGTTGGGTTTCACAAGCAATTGACCATTGTATCAATTATCCTGTGTATACATTATGCTATATGACCATGGAAGTTGTGCCTACAAAATATAGAGGTGTTTGGTCTACAAAATGTTTTACAAATATCTTTTGACAGTCTGGATGTGTGTTTTCCTTTGAGCCTGCAAAAGAATTGTAAAAAAGGATGAGTAGTTCTGAAAAATACCAAAGGCGCGTCTAAGCATAGTAGAATGCCCACATATCTCTATATCGCTATATAATTCGTTTTGGTACCATCTAACCTAATGTTTTTCATTTTCCTTCTCCAGACCAGGCAAGCAGCGGCAACGCCGGACAGGCCGCTCTCGCACTAGACTCCCTTCAGGGTAGTTACCCACGGGCACGCACTTCTGCCATTTATTCTTGTGATTCCACTTGTTTTGACTGTGGCTCGATCCATGTTGCGGCCCAATTATTATTTTGTTTAGTTGTGATGGATCGTCTTGGCTTGCTTTTGGCACACCCGATTCCACTACATTTTGTTGTTGCTTGGACCGGTTTCTATGTAACATATTTATATCAATGTTGTGCTTCTGATATAATCTTGCTATGTTATTTTGGTGATTTCCAGTGATTACTCTGATTTCTACTGGCGCCCGTGAGTATACAAGGTCATACTCATGTTGTGATGCAAATACTTCCTTTGGCTAAATAGTATAATTGTGACAGGTTCATACATCATGTGGAGTATTAAGTTATATCATGTGTACTTAGGTTCTTTGGCATGTTATTCATAGGGTTATCAAGTAGGGTCCTAATAGGGTTATTCACAGTATTAAGTTAGGGATTAACCTGTGTTGCTGCAATATCATGCTATTGTGTATATTTGCAATGCTCTGATGACTGTATTGTTGTTACCGGATTTGATATGACTTGTACCCGGCAGCGCTGCCGGGTGCGGCAAGCCGCACTTCCTATCTAGTTTGTATAATCGAAGCACTACGAGAGTACACGACGGCCGGCCGGGCGGCCAATGTGCTGGGCTGGTTGGTGAGGTGGTCATGTGAAACAAAACCTTTTTATTATTTCCAAATTAAGAAAAGGAATCCTCTCACGATTCGCTCCCCTCCTCCCTCCGGTCTTCCTTCTCCCCACTCCCCTACCGATCTCCAAACCAAGTCCCATTTCCCCATCTCAATCCCCCTCCCATAAATCCCCTAGCCTCGCCTCCCGAATCCCCTCTCGCCTCCGCCGCAGCAGCTGCAGAAGATCGGCCGATACACAGGACCGGGCTCTCCCTCCGTCCCCGTGCCGTTCCACCTTTTCCTGCGCATCTTTTGGAGCAAAGTTCGCGCCGGAAAGCCTTTTTCTCGCTGGAGGAGAAAGGTCGCGGGTTCAATCACAGGTGGAAAGCTCGTCGCTTTTGCTCCCCTGCCCGTCTTCTTTGGCTTCCGGGGCTTTGGGGAAAGAGGAGGAGAGATCGCTCGCTGCTGGCCTCCGCCGCAAAAGGTTGGGATCTCCTCTCCGCGGAAGAGGAAGAATCTCTTTCAAGTTTTGGGTCGTCAGGTCGAGGAGCTCAATTTGTGGCCGGTGAGATGGCCGCTCCTCCTCCTTCACTTCTTCCTCCTCTGCATCCACCAACGCCTCCATTTCTGGCATCCGATTCCTCCACTTTTCGCCGCAGACTTCATATATCTAGCATAAGTTTGCAGCGCTCTGATTGTTTCATTCCATGTTTATTTTCTTTTGTTTACGCTTAGATGAACTGTGAATTCTTTTTCCCTTCCATTTCACAACATAGAAGTACAGGTTTCTCTGAAGTTTCTGTAGATCTTGTACCTGCCACAGTAGCAAAGAGATATACTATATGCAACTGCACTGCAGGTCATAAAGGATAAAGGGAAGGATAAAAAGGTCAAACTTTGTTCCTCTGAGAACAGTGGGTCAAAATTGTGGTGCCATGCCTGACGTGTGGCACGATTAGGTTTATACCAGTAAAATGGCGCCTTCTGTTAGCCTTTCGCCATCAGAGGGCTTTGTTTTTTCCATCCACCCATCGCCGTCAGAGAGTTGGCTGTCTGTGTAGCCAATTTCCCATCATCTTTCGTGCATTGAGTGCGCGACTAGAACCGGTAGCCCACTGACTCGAGACTATTCAGACCAGAATGGTATTAATCTCTAGTCCGCGATGCGTTACTGGATTCAACGCGCTGATTGCTGTTCTTAGTGGATGACTAGTTTACATTTTTAGTACATCTACATGCTAATCTTCCTATTTGATTTCCTTGTGTATATGCAGTGCTGGAAAGCTCATTCAGAAAACCTTGGCCGCTAGGGAATCGGTCAGGTTCTGGTTGTCATCGCAGGGTCTCCGGCGGATATGTCTTTCCGCAGCATAGTCCGCGATGTTAGAGAGAGCTTCGGAAGCTTATCAAGGCGGGGCTTTGACGTGAGGATTTCAGGCCTCCCTGGTCTTTCCGGCCATCATCACCGGGGGAAGTCTTTCGGGCCACCAGGTGAGCTGCACGGCGGAGCTGTGGTGGCTGATCAGAATGGCTGGGTTGGTCTTCCTCCTGAATTACTTCGTGATGTGATGAAAAGGCTGGAGGAAGGCGAGAGCACTTGGCCCTCACGCAAAGATGTCGTCGCTTGTGCGGCGGTCTGCAGCGCGTGGAGAGAGATCTGTAAAGATATAGTTCAGAGCCCGGAGTTCTGTGGGAAACTCACTTTTCCGGTGTCGCTTAAACAGGTAAACATCCAAGTGAATTTATGATGACTAGCTGTGCTGTTGTTCATGATGGGTAGCTTGTATTTATTTTTCTCATATTACAGCCTAAATAAAAAATTGAAACTGGGAAACGGTGGTCGTGTAAATCTTAATAAATCGACATAATAGTAGTTGCTATGCTTACCTAGTACTCCCTCCGTTCCATAATATAAGAGCGTTTTTGACACTACACTAGTGTAAGAAATGCTCTTATATTATGGGACGGAGGGAGTAATTTGTAGCAATTTTCTCTTAGGCAATTGAAAAGTAAGATATGCCTGCTTAGAAAAGTTTGCCTACTGAAAAGTACTAGCAGATAGAGGCTTCTTAAGTGAGAAAGACATGCCTACATAGTACATATAAAAGTTTGCACCTGTCTGACTCTGATTTGATGTTTTATCTACAGCCAGGACCTCGAGATGGATTAATCCAGTGCTTCATTAGAAGGGACAAATCAACACTAACCTATTATCTCTACCTCTGCCTTAGCCCTGGTAAGCATATGTGCTGCTTCTCTCATTAATCTCATACTGAACAATTGCTGTGTGCATTACTTCAGTAATGTGGTAGTCAACATTGCTGGATGCTGTGCTGATTATATGTAATGTGACATGTAGCTGTGCTTAGTGAGAACGGAAAGTTCCTGCTAGCAGCTAAGAGGAATCGACGGACAACATATACCGAATACGTAATTTCTGTGGATCCTAAAAACATCTCGCGGTCAAGCAACGGCTATGTTGGAAAAATGAGGTGAAGTACCTTCCTTCACAACGTTCTTACTATCTAACCTTCAGTGATTTAGATCTGACATTGTATGCTCACCAACAGGTCGAATTTCCTCGGCACGAAGTTCATCGTCTACGACACTCAGCCGCCATACAATGCCGGGAGCCTTGTCCCATGCCAGCGCGGCAGCCGCCGCATCTCTTCCAGGAGGGTCTCCCCAAAGGAGCCCACCGGTAGCTACCCCATCGCCCAGGTGAATTACGAGCTCAATGTGCTGGGTACCAGGGGGCCGAGGCGTATGCAGTGCACGATGCACTCCATCCCGGCCTCTGCAGTCGACCCGGATGGCGTGGTGCCTGGGCAACCCCAGCAGCTGCTCCCCGGTCCGTTCGACGAGTCCTTCCGCAGCACGAACGCCTCCTCCAGGTTCTCCATGGCAGACTTCAGCAGCTCTCGCTTCTCTAGCTCCCGATTCTCAGATGTAAGTGGTTGGTTGCGGCGAGAGGAAGAAGATGGGGAGGCCAAGGAAAGGCCATTGGTTCTCCGCAACAAGGTGCCGAGATGGCATGAGCAGCTGCAGTGCTGGTGCCTCAACTTCCGAGGCAGGGTGACTGTGGCCTCCGTGAAGAACTTCCAGCTGACGGCAGCCGCGCCACAGGTGGCAGCTGCTGCATTGCCGCCGTCTGAACCTTCGCAGCCGCCCCAGCAGCAGCAGCTCCAGCCTTCAAGTTCATCGTCGTCTTCGACGTCCGATCACGAGAAAGTGATCCTGCAGTTTGGTAAGGTTACCAAGGACATGTTCACCATGGACTACCGGTACCCGCTCTCGGCGTTCCAGGCGTTCGCGATCTGCTTGACCAGCTTCGACACCAAACTGGCCTGTGAATGAATAGAGCAATGCAGTGGCACAAGTATTTATGTGTGATAAGTCCATCAAGATCCTTTTCTTTTTCTATTGCTGTTGTTGATTTACTTGTTTATTTCCCCGAGTGTCAAGAATGGCAAGAAATATAAAGATTTGGTCGTTGCTACGTTTTTCGTGCCTCCGAACTTTTCTGTACATTGTAACACACATGAAGTCATATGTAATAAACCATGCTGCAAACAGTCAATAGGGATTAAAATTCTGCATGTCAAACCAGCAATTGGGTTTCTGGGATCATCAGATGGCCGGTGGAAGGAGCATTTAGACAGGAGAAATAATTATACAGTTCAATGGTCTACACCTATGCAGATTATGTACAATTAACAATCCACAGTCGACTATCTTCAGATACTCTTCCTGGAATCTTGCTAAAAAAAAGAAAACTACAATCTCTTAAAACCTTCACAATAAAATGCATAACTGAGATGTTTACAGAAAGAGAGAGACCTATCACCAATCAATCAACATTCCCCAAATCCTACAAAAAGAAGGCAGCAGAGAGCATATGCCAAATTCATCCAAATTTCAAACATCCCGCGGCCCTCACTGACGAGCAACTTGTTGGTTTGCGCCCGGAAAACTATTTCTCACTGCAATGGCACGCTCGTATACAATCAGCGGAGTTCATCGGGGAGCTGCCTCTGCTCAGGAGACGAGGGATGTGCAGCGTTGGTCACTGAATAGAAGTCCAGATCCCTAGTTTGATCGGAGCTCTCAGTAATGGTTCTGGTCATAACCGGGATCTCAGCGTCTGAATCACTTCTGCGATATCTTGCACCATTGCTTGCAGTGCCCAACTCTAAGTCACTCAGTTCATCTGACCGGCGCCGTGAGGTCTTCAGGATGTCGAGGCCCATCTCAAGGTCATCCTCCACTTTGGCTCGTGGACGGTGGGGCGTCTCATCTTCGGGCACACTGGAACGGCTGATTCGTGGCAGGGACGCAACATGTTCCTCTTGAACGATGGCTCGCAGGTTGATCCTAGAAGGCTTCCTTTTCGTGCACAGGACCTCGAAGCAATTGTGTATGCAACCAAGGTCGAACGCATTGGGTTGGTTGCTGTACTTGTACTTGATATTCTCATATGTTGTCTTGAGAAAAAGGAAGTGAAAATTTAATCAAGTTTAATAAAGTTGTTATTGAAATAAACATAAAGTTCTTATTATTTCTACTCCCTCCGTTCCTAAATATAAGTCTTTCTAGAGATTCTAATATGGACTACATACGGATGTACATAGACATAGTTTAGAGTGTGTAGTCACTCATTTTGCTCCGTATGTAGTCTCTATTGGAATCTCTAGAAAGACTTGTATTTAGGAATGGAGGGAGTACAAGGATGTACTACCCAGCAATGCATAAAAAATATCTGCCATGGAAAAATCATCCAATGAGATTTCAAGTGATCACTACATTTCAGATTAGCCAGTGTAAGCATTATATCTTATCCTTATTTGAGAGTTAGATAGCTCACTAATGAACATAGGAACTTTCTACATTGTATCTCAAGGCAGTCCGTGTGCCAATGTTTTCATGTGAGGTATGCCTTAACATTGACTTCATAGGTTTAGGGGACTAACCTTATTTGTTGCAATGAGGTAAGAGTGGAATCCGGTTAGACCACCAACAAACCAGAAACAAATGAAACAGTATCCCATGACTGCCACTGATGCTGGAGATGCTTTAATTGCCTCCACCACTGAACGGTGATCCTTCATGAGTAGACTGATGTACAATGCAGACATTGTAAATACATAGAAACACAGGATTGCTGCTGAACAAACAAACCAGAAGAAGTAGCGGTAATTGCGCTGCAAAGGTGAACATAAATGCAGATAAGCTGAGATTGTTTTGACAGTAAGGGCTGTCAGGTAGTCAATGGTTAAATAACTAGTTTGATTCTTTGAAGGATAAATAAATCAGCACAACAAACCTGTCCAATACATTGACCAACCCAAGGGCAGTGGTGATCAAATCGCTCGACACAATTATCACATTTGGAACAGTGGGAGCAACGAGGAGGCCGATATAGCATGCAAGTTTCACAATATTTTACTCTCACGGGCACACCATTGATCATGATCTCTTTTATCCGAGGGAACTGGAGAGTATGAGGAGCTGAAGAATCATGAGAAAACTCCTCCACAGGTGGATTTGAATTCCTTGGTACAATACCTGGATCTTGAGATGAGGTCAAGAAGAGCAGTAACAGTACCTAACAATCAGATTTTGCAGAGAGGATACTATAATTTGGCAGTTGTTTATAAAGTAGCATGAAGTAAAATTCACAAAATAACTTCTACTGTCGAGAGAACATAACTCATGGAGAAAGGTACCGTAAACAGATAAATTAGTTTGCAAGAGCAGGATATAGATAAAACTACTAGTGAATAGACCAAACCAACAACAAAATTGAATCGTAGGTTTTCCAACTCAGGAAATAAATATAGAACCATGCATGAAACATGTGTAGGTGAAAAAGGAAGATCAAAAGATCACAAAATGCTTTGACCAGTAGAGCCAAGTACAGTGTTTTATTGGCTGATGAGAGAAATTACAGTTTCACATATATTATGCAGTTACAAACAAAATTCAATTGATGTATCATCTATGCCAAGGTTGATCTACACTACTACTTTGTAACTAAGCGAAAAGGTATCATCCAAGGTTCCCTTGATAAGAGAAACTAGGTTCTTAGCATGTTCGCAACTATATCCATATCACAAAGTCTTAAATGCAATCATGGACAGAAGATAGCGATGGCTTTGTGCACTTTAACCATTAACTGCTGCTGTATGATCATAATGGTCTCGAACTAACTGCTAGCCACAAAACTACACCTTGCCAAACATGTTGACATGCAAGTGTGCTTAACTTTTATCAGTTACTCCCTCTGTAAAGAAATATAAGAGCGTTTAGATCACTAAAGTAATGATCTAAACACTCTTATATTTCTTTATGAAGGGAGTACATGATATCTTGCATCTTGCAAATTACTTTTACGTTGAAGCTCTCAGAAAATATGCCGCCATTCAGGACTTTTCTCCAACTGAACGAAGCAAACACATGATCTGTGGTGAACACAAATCCTACCATCCTATCCAAAACCCTCAGCATAACTGTGTAGTAGATAAGCGAAGAATGCTTACTCACATGAATCGTCAGGGCTACGGTAACAACCAGAATTGCATACCCTGCATTATATGCAGGGAAGATGTGTATGAGATTTTTGCCCACAAAGATGCAGAAGACAACAACGGGGGCCACGATCAGCGAGAAAGATAGTAGAGTAGCCTTGGCATCTGGTCCAAAGATCAATCTCCCACCGCACCAGATTATCTGAAGAAAACAAGAGACGTCATTGAAACATTCGATAGCTTCACGATACAAAACACTACAACATCATGAGCAGAGTGAAGATGTCAACAAAGTTTTTCTCATACAACCCCCCTATCCCTTTCTCTAAACCCTTGAACTGATGGAGTAGTTGCAACGCAGCGCAATGTTTGCAAGCCCTGTGCATGATTTTCTAAGCAACCTGAGCCCTGGTTGGATTAGCAGCAACAGGGTCTGCACAAAGACAAGAACCTGGACCTCCCTCCCAATTGGATTATCTTATTGCGGAGAGGACGGTCGCCATTCACTACGGCACCCAAAGCTCCAAATCGATCCACAATAGTTTATTCATCCGTCTCGTCAGCAGTGTATGTAGTTTAATATACAAATCACCCGCAAATCAATCAAGTAACCAGCTAACCAGATAAAGATACGGGCCTTATCCAGGGAAGGAGCAGTTACCCCCGTTCCCGCTTCTTCCTCGCAGGTAAGGTCAGACAGAAAGAAGACAACAAATCAGAAGGAGTAGCGGAGATGGCACAGGCGGCGGCGGCCACCGCCAATCGATCCAGAGCACACGGATTTTCTGAATCCAACTATCCAAGAAGGAAGAAGGGGGGGAAGAGGGAGTGATCTAATCTCACGTACGTTGTTGCCTCTCCAGACTTGGTAGACCCGCAGCTGCTTGGCCATGGCCGCGCCGCCCGCCGCCGCCGCCGCCGCCGCCACCGCCGCCCCGGGGCAAGAAGGGAAGAAATGGAATCCACCAGTCGCAGTCCCTTGTACTCCTCCGACCTCTCCCTCTCTCCACTGGGAGGAACTCTTCTTATCTCTCCCCACCTCTCTCTATCTTGTTGATTTCGTCTAGAGAGGGAGAGGGAGAGGGAGAGGGAGAGGGGACAGGGCCACGGCCAGGGGGGCACGGGAGCGAGATGCCATCAATCGCCGCTGGCGCTGGGTCTTCTTCCTCGGTGTGACAGGGATGAGATGAGATATCTGGCTGGCAAAACTAAAAGATTTGATCTTTGGATGGGCTATGCCTGTGGGTCTAGACTCTAGACGAGGGGAGGAGGCAACGTCGTTACGCCGGAGTACCAAAGAATCTGTTCTTTGTTCCCTGGGACACTTTTTCTCTCTCCTGTCTCTCTCTTTTTCTTTCTCTTTCTGATAACAATATACACATACATACAGTATAATAAATGCCATAACATTTTCTTCTGTTCATAATACCGAATGGCATTATTAATGTCTAAATATTCGTTCGATCGACCATCCGGTGCTGGAGTAAAATGGCAATTTATCAGGCCCCTAAAAATAGCAGTTTCTGCAATCGATGGTACTGTTGCAGTGGGGATCCGGCATAGCATAAGGATCACATTTTAGATCCCTTAATTAAGATCCATGTGTCAACAACTATTCATGATGATATCTCTCTTGATTAGGACCCGTGTTTCAATTATTCATGACTTACATCCTGAATATGGATGAAATTCTATGTGTCTGATTTCTTTTCCCAGTTTGTTAGGAAGGGCAGGTCTGACTTACGTAGTTGTGAAGGAGTACTCCTCACTTGTGCCAAAGAGGTAGTGTAAAAAACGCTCTTATATTTATTATGAGACGGAGGAAGTAATTATTGTGAAATTTATTAGTTATATTGGAAAGTCAAGAGGCGAGAAGTTTTGTCTATCTGGCAAAATGCTTATTCACCTCCACAGTTTACACTGCCTTTAGAAAAATTTCCATGCGTGGATCATACACGATTATAGACGCTGGAAAGAATATCTGCAAAAGGTAACTTATTTAAATCAAAACTTCAACAACACGTTCACGATGCCAATAAAAGTTATTCTTGCTACCTGGGAGGGAATATATGCTCTGAATTTGATGCTATTCTCTCCCTGCCTAGCTACCGATTGAGAATAATCTGGCATGTGCGTGAAGCTCGTCGCAGAACCAGATGATCAATGACCAGCGGAAAACCGGGATTTCTCGGAGGGAAAAGTGGGCATTGTTCTTGCGTGGGTGAAAAACAGGCTAAATTAATCAATCCCATGTGATGCGATGTGTAAATAGTTGGCACTGCTCACAGCACGATGCTGTCTGCTTGATTGGATGCTGTTCTGGATTTGGACCAGCTATTTCACTGTCAGTCAGTCAGTCAGTCGGATCATGGGTCCTCCTCTCTTTCTTCCCCGGCACTCATTCAGATCCATATGAATGTACTACCTCCGTCTCAAAATATAGGACGTTTTTGTAGGCTAAATTTATCTAGCCTAAAAAACGAAGGTAGTATTATTTTTTTGGAATCTCTTATCTTTTTGTTGAGTTTTTTCCCTTCCTTTCTAATCATCCTTTTGTTGAGTTATTAAAGAGTTTTTCAACCAATTCTCCTAGCTGGGATGTAGTAATTTGATTTCTTAGAGAAAACATATATAAAAACTAACTGGCCATGTGGACATATATCAGAACTCTGATCGAGGCAGGATCTGCCCTAGATAACAAAAATGAAACATTTGATTTACAACTCACTGATCGGGTGGAACTTCTCTGCAAGCTAAGGGGTGATTTACAGCTCGAGCAATCTCGTGACCAACAAATGAAACTGAAGTAGAAAATTTCTGCTCAGGATGGCAGAAGCACCACAAGGGCCACACCTAACTGAAGCGTAGCGCCCTTACGAGAGGAAGAGCAGAGCCAGGGACGTCAGTCCGAGGAAGCAGCTCCACTCGAAGGCCGGAAGCCGGTCCACCGCTGCGCTGGGATCGCCGCCTGGGCTCGAACCCTTGACCGGCGCCCTGGGCGGCGACGGCGGTGGGGGTGGAGGAATCACGCACGTTCCGAATGTCGAGTTGGCCTGCAGCTCAGTCAGAGGTCACAACATCAGCATGTAGTAGTTGCAAGAAACACAACATCATCTTATAGAAGTTGGTGCAAAAGAAAATCAACATAATCCCTGAACACTGTAAGACAGATCCGTCCTTACCTTGCAGTAAGCAATGTTGTCACAGCCACATACTAGATGGCCATTAGCCACGTCGGTAGCCAAGGAAGCACCTCCGCTGTCGCTCCTCTGCGCGACTCAAAGTAATAAAGAACCGACCTGATTGACAGCTAAATAAGCTACATTTAGATAGGATCTTTAGCATGTTGGCATACCATGTAGTAATCAACGGCGATGTAGTTGGGCCACCGATTGCCCGACAGATCATGGCAGGTCTTTAGCATGCTAACAAGTGGTGCTGAATTGTTCCCGCAAACCCCGGTGGGGTTCGGGTCCGTCGTGAAGAAGTTCATCAGAACAAGCGACTGGCTCTTGGAATCCATGGCAGGGGACTCTCCGCGATTTGGGCACTTGCCCTCCACCATACCCTCATTGCCATCTGCACAGATAAAGCTAAACCATATCAACAACGAATGTCGTGAAGACTAAATTAAAAAACTTACATTCTGATTTTATTTTCTTCTTATGTTGGAATCCTACATTGGCTTTCTACGACGTAGTTCCACTCGAACGGAATCCCCTCGCTTGCTTCTTTTGCTTTCTTTGATGCGAAGACAAGCAGACGCTCATTCTGGCTGATCATGTCCTTGAGCAAAGGCCAGTTGCCACCGCTCTTGGGCATTTTTGCCACCGGGAACCAATACTTCATCAGGCCGGAAGCATTGAATACTTTTGGCAGGGAACCTGCAACAGTGTAGTCTTCCAGGAAAACCGTGATTACTGCTGAAGGGTTTGCTTCAAGGAACGTCTGGATTTCTTTGAAGACATTGATGGCAGGTTGCTGAACAGACCCAATTTAAGATTAGATATACAATAACAAGATGCTCTGACGACAGCATGGAAAGTATTCAACTGATAGTGAGATAATCTTACAAATGCTGTAATATTGTAGCATTTCCCACCAAATGAGTGGCACAGCCAGACATCATTGTTGAAATCGTAAGTGTCAAGCATCAAGCCCCTAACACCATTCTGCCCATAATCAGACAAAGATTCACATGGTTAATATTTTTCAATTAGCATCTGACGGTCCGCAATTCAGAGTATGAATGAACCACAACAGGATACAGCTTGGTGGTGTGCAGACGAAACGGTAACTGAAAATTAGACAGTCTGTATAATCAGTAACTACCCCAGTAGAATGTAGTTTGAAACCAATGGCATTTTGCAGAAGGAAATTTAAAATATCTGCACACCAACGGAAAATAGAGTAGCAGCCTGCTAAATTGTGTTGGGTTGGCTTATTCTTTGTTTCTTTAGTTTTCTTTCTTTCAGTAAAAAAATAACTTCGGAAGTGTATATGAGACATAGGGCAAGCAGAATACTTCAGGAACACTGGCTTGTTTCATAACTGCAACGCAATGTTAGCCTACTTGTGAAGCTTGACCAGAAATAATTACTCAAAAAACGTGCTCCAAGTCTCCAACACGAACGCTGTATTGTAAGATTCTTTTTATATGAAAAGGTTCTACTTTCAGAACAGTGATTAAAAAAAAAAAGAGGACGGGACGGGCATGATAAGCTAAGTGAGTGTGGCCCTTCCCTTTCCTTAAGACCAAAGCAATTGACACCTTCACAGCATAATACCAAGAACTAGACATGATTACAACAAGGCTTGTTTCGCAATCAGAGACTTCAAGAATCCTTCTTTTATTTTCTCAATGCATTGAGCCCCAAACCACCTAAAGAGGCAAAAGAAAATAAACGAATGAACCAAGTCTAAATCGCAACAAGTCATCCTCATGGCGGAAAGGAGAAACACCAGTGTTGTTGAGGGTTTAGGCACATTTATTCTACTACTTCTGAAAAACACTTTTTTTTTGTTAAAAATGGAAGTGTAACAAAGTTAGTTCTGATGATTATGCTTTTAGCATCTTTGTGACAAATCACTCAATAAGCCTAGCCAGCCACCGCATGAGTTTACTAAATTTGGGTACCGAGGCCAGTGGCCATACTTACAAGAACCTCTGTGAGGTGGCAACTAGACCAACCAAAGGCAAGTATGGAACATCTTCAGATTTGAGGTGATGTCATCAGTTGTACCTAAATACTAGTGGTTGGCATCTGTGCTTACATATTTAAACAAATCTGGCAACAAGGGTACATTATTCATAGTAGCATAATCCACGGTGTGATGGGGCAGCACTACACATGGTGGTATGCAAAGAAAACTAAAATACTATTTATAATTGGTACTCTCTTTTCCATGTTCTATTCTATTTGAGACAAAAAAAGATTCATTTTCTACACATGTATACTTGCAATAAATTAACGCGTATTCGTCTCAGACATCCATTCATCTTTCAAGGCTCTAGGATGATACGAGCCTTTGGGCAAGGGGCAGACATCTGAGTCTTTATGGAAAAGGAAAACAGATGCCCATACCTGGATTGAATTCAAACAAAAGCAAGGGGAAAGAGGACAGAAAATAGTGGAGCAGTAGTAGAGCATGTGTCAAGTGTAAAAAGAAGGCATTCTTATGTGTGCTGCGCAGCCAGCTTTCGTGGATTTCGCTGATATATATTCCTCCGAAAGGGAAAAGGTCGGGCAGGTAAGGCAGTGAGACCTTGTGCCCTGCTCTGAGTTTTGGACTAAAGAGACCCTACTTTGTCTGATCAAAGGGGAGGGGCAGGTGGAAACTTAAGGAGGAAGGCACATTACATTACCCATCACCAGTAGAGAAATGAAATGATTCAGTTGACACAGCAAGATGCATAATTAAAGCCTCGGCACATAACTGCAAGACTGAATTCAGTAGTGTACTGTAGTAGTTAATTTTAGAAGGTGGTGGCAATTTTAGTTGGATCAGTGAACAAGGGTAATCTTAGGGCATTTTGGCATGGCTATGTGTTAGATTTCCAAAGAAATAGTACCAACATCTAATCTGCACTGAGTCTAGTAATAATAGCATTTTCAGCAATTAGTTAAATTTTATTAGGAGTAGGGGTAGGCATTGACCAAGCAGGTAAAAAGATGGGATAGAAAATTGCGTTGCGGTGAGATTTGGTAATGGTAGGTGGTGGCAGGCACGAGCACATGGACATGGACATGGGGCGACTCCACGGAGACACGAGCTGCCATGGGCGAGTCCCCTTGGTGTTGGGGCGGAGGGAGAAACTGGAAATGCTAACAGAGTAGTAGGGGGCGGCGGTGGTAAGAGTTGTTGTTACCTTGAGCTGCGCGGTGACGGAGTCCTCCTGGTTGGTGGGGGCGATGATGGCGGCGCCGGTGGCGGAGGGAGCGCCGGCGAGGGCGAAGGAGTTGTGCGTGGTGAGCCAGGAGTAGTTGTTGAAGGGGAGGCCGGTGCCCTGCGATGAAACCAATCCGAAATGAAGCAGCGGCGGTTCTTCTCTGAATGGACGAAGGAACGAAGGGAAATGAGCCGCCATTGCGAGCAGAAGGAGGGGGGGCGGCTTACGTGCGTGAGGGGGTCGACGGGGGTGGCGCGCGCGCAGACGCCGGCCCCGCCGTCGCCGCAGGCGGCGCAGTGCAGCCCCGAGCCGCAGCCTGCGCCGGCGGAGCACTCGTCGCCCACCCTGGCGGCGACGGTGGAGATGTATACGAGGAGGAGGAGGGCGACGGCGAGCGGGCGGAGGCCGGCGGCGGGCATGGCGTCGCCGTGGTGGGCGGTGGCAGCCGTGCGGGAACGGGAGCGAGGCAGGAAAGCTCGGTGGGCGTTGTTGGAAATGGGATTATGGGACGCAGTTGGTACCCCGTTTCGGTGTCAACCAGTCTCTCGGGTCTTATGTGTAGCGTGTTTAACCGTTTGGGACGTGGCTAATGGCTGAAAGATGGATGGATCAATCAAAAACAACGGAAGCGATTAGCCAGCGTGGTGATCGACGCGGCGTAGTACTAAACCGAAATAATCAACCGTTCAACACGTCTCCGTGGTGATGTACCACGTCCGTCTGTTTGTCCTCACGAACGCGTCTTGCAGTTTGACATGGTAACCTTCATCCCTCCCCACGATCTCTCCGAGAAACGTTCTGTCAGTTTTCAGGGGAACGGAAACCGTTTTCGCTTCGCTGTGCTCTTCTTCACACGTTCCTTCCTTCCATGTGTCTCTCCCAAGAAGATTCAGTCTGCCATGGCAACCTTCGCTGCGCTCACAAGCGACCGGCTCTTCTCGTACGGTACAAGACCAGGTGGTTGGAACAGACATTGCAACTTGTTTTCTTCCGCGAATCAATCTGTAGTTGGATGGTTAGAGGGATTGTGGTATCCCAGTCCATCAGGGTTAAGTCCTGGTGCTCGCATTTATTCCTGAATTATTTCAGGATTTTCGGCCATGCCTACGGTAATTTTGTAAATTTCAAAATGATATGTCGACTCAGTCTTTCGGAGGTGCTCAGAGGGGTAGGGTGTGCGTGTGTGCATTCATAAAGATGAGTGTATGTGCGTGTATGTAAGCGCTTTCATTAATACTTGTTCAAAAAAAAAAACTTGTTTTCTTCCAACAAACAAGAACAACTCGAATTTTGTCAATGTGCCACAAAGTCAAGCTGTGTAATCCAGATTGGGGCGGCGAAACCCACACCTACCGCGCACCTTGCCAACTCAACTCACCTATCAGCAAACCTCGTAACTAACCAACCTCCTCTACTAGGACCAATTCTAGAGAAGACGAGGCGCAGCACGCCAGCCAGGTCAGCTCCATAATCCAATCTAGATGAGTCACACATACGTCATTGGCGGAGCTGGGGGTATTCCTGGGTATTCCCTGGAATACCAAAGAATTGTGTGCAAAAAAAAATTACTACATATATCAATACGTAGACTGACTTGGCCCAGCCCAAACACAGCGACGCAGCAAGCCAGCGACGCGGGGCGCCAGACAGGAGTGAGCGGACGTCTGTCTCACATGAGTAGCGCATCGACCGAGCAATGAGCACGCTTCTTTCTCGAATCCCCTTTCCCTAACCTAGCGCTTAGCCGAGGCTCCGCAATGGAAGCGATTCTCGTCCAGCCGCCGGCCTTCTCCTCTCGCCTCCCTCCTTCCTCCCTCCACTCCGGCCATCTCCTCCCCAGAGCCCTCCCTCCGTCAAGCCCTCTCCTCAGC
Source organism: Aegilops bicornis (assembly GCA_021605145.1). Lineage (NCBI taxonomy): Eukaryota > Viridiplantae > Streptophyta > Magnoliopsida > Poales > Poaceae > Aegilops > Aegilops bicornis. The sequence goes on along the minus strand of CM038675.1, from coordinate 549,893,022 downwards.
AGCTCACTTGAGCGCCAGCCTTGAGCCGCCTCCGGCTTCCTGTTCCCAGTGTGGAGGCTACGGCCTCGGTGCTCGCTTGCGCCGAATCCAGTGACAAGTGACGGTCCGTGACAGTTCAAATCCAGTGACGGCGTGAGTCCGACCTCGGTTCCTCACTTTCTCTGCTTCTTTCCCTCTGTTTCTAACAAATCTGTAGATAGTTCAAGAAGTGCTTGTAAATTTAAATTGAATTCTGATCCATTTGCTGCATATGATCATACATGATTGCTACTTGATTCATTTGCTGCACATTTGATTGTCACTGCCACTGATTTTTATTCTGCTTATGTGGCTCAGTTTTGATGGTTGAGACAAGAAAGAATGAACAATATTATATTGTTTACAAACTTCTTAAGTTGGTTCTCATTCTTCCGGTTGCCACTGCTAGCGTTGAGAGGGTATTTTCCTTGATGAAATACGTGAAGAATTCACTAAGAAACAAAATGGGTGATGAATATTTGAACAATTGCTTGGTTACATTCATTGAGAGAGAATTCTTCAGGCAAGTGAAAGATGAGGATGTCATCAATCTCTTCCAGAAAGGGGATCGTAAAGTTATATTGTAATTTCCTTTGCTATTTGTAATTTTTCTTAACTGTTAGAGATATTGCGACAATGATATTTTGCTACTATTATCGATATATGGTCATTGAGTCATTAATGTTATCACCTTGCTGTACATTTATTGTTCTATTGTATTGCTTTGGCATAAAAAAAATTAAAAGAATACCCAGCAGCAAATTCCTGGCCCCGCCACTGACATCCGTACCAGGGTTCAGGACTTCATGCTGGACTTGGACAACAGAGCAAAAGGTACTGTTAATCCAATCTAGATGAGTAACTTGCTCACAAACTTCTTTACACACCATTCACACACCCAGCCCACACCAGTAGCGATTCACATTTGCATAATTACATTGGTGTAAATTCTCACAAGCACTATGTATGTACTTATTTTATATACTTTTTCATAAAGCCTGTGTATTTTATATACTTTTTCATAAAGCCTGTGTATTTTATATACTTTTGGGGCTATTCTTTCCTGTAAATTCTTCCCTTTGATCTTTGCACAAACCCTATGTACACACAAGCTTCAGATGGGCTTCCACACGCTGAGCACTTCCTGGAACATCTCCAGGGTGAGCTCGCGGTCCGCGTGCTGGAAGAACCCGCTGATCTCGTCCCGCACGTCGTAGATCTTCCCGAACACGAACAGGTACGCCAGGCACCCCTTCTTGAGCCTCTCCAGCTGGTACAGCCACGCCACGTGGAGCCGCTCCAGCACGTTGCCCGAGCTGATGTCCTCCAGCAGGCTCTCCTCGCAGCACGCCTTCACCTCGCCCAGCCCGTACTTGTTGGCCGCCGCCAGCAGCGCCAGCCGGTGCTTCCAGAACTGCTCCTGCCGGATCGTCCCGTAAATGAACCCCAGCAGGGCAGAGCACGACTCCACGCACATGTCACCGATGTCGATTGTGGAGGATTCCTTCTCCTTGAGGTCGTGGATGAACATGCTCTCGAACACGGGCGAGCAGGCCGCCAGCACCGACTTGTGCGCCTTCAGCACGCCGTCCGTAGCGTTGATGGTCACGTCCGCGTGGATGGACTCTGTGAGCATGCGGGAGAGGCAGCCCAGCGTGCTCTTGCTGGCCACGCCCTGCACCATGCCTTCGTTCGGCCAGATCGACGATGATGATTCAGTACCCTGTCATCGCATTAATTAAAACTGGATCACATTTTAGAAAATCCTGACAGAGGTAACTACTTACACATGCCTATAAAATATATACTCCCTCCGTCCCCAAATACATGGCAGTAAGTTTTTATGCCATGTATTTGGGGATGGAGGGAGTATATCCTACAAAGAAGGAACCATTTGAAGCTGATTCAAGGGGAAAAGGAGAGAGGACACTTGCGTTGTTCGTGGCTATCTTCAGGTCCAAGAACTCGACGTCAATCGTAAAACGCCCATGGGACATCACATCAACTTGCCACACAAAATCATCGCTGCTTCGGAGAAGCTGCTCGAAAACTATCATAAAGCGATAAGAGTTATTAAGTTTAGTGAGCCTGATACCATCATATCAGTAGTCATCAGAGAGACAATATGACTAGGGAATTAAACAAGAAATGAATGACAGATGAGCAATCAAATGTTCATCCAAAAAATACTGCATTATGTTGAGATTATGGCCAAGCAGCTACTTCAAGATTCCATTTACAATTGCAAAACACATTTGTTATTGTGGGCTTGTGGTCCTAGTTTGAGCTTCTCCTTATTTGCACGCTTCTTTAGATTCAGAATACAATTTTAATATATGTTAGATGCTTCAGAAAAAGAATTATCCCCTTCAAGGCTATTTATTATAGAGAAAAGTTCACTTTTGGTCCCTCAACTAACCAACTTATTTGCTTTTAGTCCCTCAATTCCTAAACCAGACATTCTGCACCTTGAACTTCCAAAACCAGACAAATGTTGTCCCTCTTTCGAACTAAAGCGATTTCTCCAATGACGTGGCGCACGCCAACTGTTCGAAGAAATGTCCAGTAGAGATGGGGGGAAGAAGGTAAACTGGCAAAATTAGAATGCCACATGTGCGCTTCGGTCAAAATCCATTCCACGTCATGAGCAAAACCGCTTTGATTGGGGACAGGGACGAAATTTGGCCGGTTTTGAAAGTTCAAGATGCAGAAGGTCTGGTTTAGGAATTGAGGGACGAAAACCAGACAAGTCGATTAACTGAGGGACCAGAAGTGGACTTTTCTCTTTATTATATCTACGTCTTTGCCTCCAAATGGTAGTAGTAATTTAGCTGGTATGTGGGCAAAGTTCTCAGTTCACGGTTGGCATCAAGATGATCAGGCCATGCGTTCACATTGGAGAGTGAAAGCTGCGCAACGAGCAGGCACTCACTGTATTAGCCTAATATAGTTCGTGATCTTTGGAATTTCCTATGCAACCACAGAGACAACTACTACTCCCTCGGTAACTAAAACCACGATACGAATTATGGAACGAAAGGAGTAGTAAATAAAATGTAATAACCACATGGATGTGCTAGAAATGCACCGAAGCTTTATCATTTACCGATTGGAGATGTGTAGCCTCCATTCCATAATTCTTTTCGTGGTTTTAGTTCAAATTTGAAGTAAAACCACGATACGAACTACGGAACGAAAGGAATAGTAAAAATGCAATAACCACATGGATGTGCTAGAAATGCACAAAGCTTTATCATTTACCAATTGGAGGTGCGTGGCAGAGGACTTGAAGAAGCAAACCTGGGGAGACGCTGGAGCGGCGCGGCGGGCCAACCCAGGAGACGCGGAGCACGAAGCGGGCGAGCGGCGGCTGCTCCTTGGCCAGCCGGCCGGGCTCCGGGAAGAGGCGCACGTACACCGACCTGCTCTTCTCCACCGACAGGTACCTGTTTTGGGGATTCATGACATCAGCCGGCGGCCAGCCTCGGCGAAAACGACATCAAATCCCGCCGTGTTTCGATCGAATTTCACGAGTTTACTGGGTTTAGGGGCGTGTAAGATTGGGGAACGGTGGTAGTTCGGGAGTGGTAGGAAGGAGGAGTGATACCAGTTCCAGATGCCGAGCTTGAAAGGGTCGGAGCGGCGGTAGGAGCAGGGGCCGAAGGTGTCGATGCGCCACTGGGCGAGGCGGGAGATGGTCTCCACGCGGGAGTCCGGCCCGCTCGGGCTGCCGCTGCCGCCGCTCATGATGGTCCCGTCGCCGGAGATGGGGGCGCGGGTGCGGTGTCGCGTGAGTGGCCGAGGGTTTCAGTGTTGACGACCGACTGCTTTGCTTTCGAGTGATTACTGCATTTTTTAATAAAACGAGATTATTAGAAATAATCAGTAAATTGTTACGTGAGGATCGTTACAATTTCATTTAAAGGCTCCTCGAACCAATTCAAAGTAAAAAAAAATCTAGCTATTCTAGCGAGTTCATGAGCTACTTTATTTGCCTCTCTATTAAAATATTCGAATCTAGACCTAATAAAATCATATGCATAGTAAAAACAATCATCCAAAATTGCCGCCGTCGCACCCGCCGACTGTCCTCCTTCCTGCATGGTGTCAATCATTTTCAGGTTGTCTAAATTAATAATAAGGTGATTACAGCCCGCCCTTTGTGCTAGTGTTAGGCCAAATTTGGGAGCTAAGGCTTCCGCCGTAAGAACATCCGCACAATATTTAATCTTTCCATTTCCTCCAACAATAAACCTACCTTTGTCGTCTCTCAAAACCGCCCCCATCGTACCCTCCATCATGTCATGATCAAAAAAAACATCAACATTAAGTTTCACAAAACCCCTAGGAGGGTAAGACCAACCCCCCTCTTTCATGGAAGCCTTGGGAGATGATGCATTTACGAAGTTAGACGTGAGGGCTATAATTCCCATTGAAATCTGAGATGCATTCTGAGTTAATTCCTTGTGCATCAATTTCTGTCTTTCCCATCATAGATACCCAGCTGAAATAGCTATCACTTCACGCACATTTTGGAACCCCATAATACACAAATCTTGGTCTGGAAGAAGTAGAAGATACTCCAACACCGCCTCTCCAGCACGATCAACCTCGCAAGTTGTATCAATAATCTCATCCAACCCTAGCCTCTCCCAAACCTCCTTTGCTTTATTGCAGTGGAAAAGCACGTGTTTCATGTCTTCTAAACCCTGAGAGCAAGTAGGGCAAATGGGCGAGACCTTCATATGTCTATTAGCGAGCGTGACACGACATGGAAGTGTGCCATGTAACGTACATCATATAAAAGTTTTGACTTTTGCCGGACAAGATAATTTCCATATCTGACTCCAAATAGGGTTAGCTAAGGCTCGCCCCATCCCATTAGAATGTTTTAGTTTACTTCCATATTGATTACCTCGCTCTACAGGGTAAGCAGACCGCACCGAGAACTTATCATTTTTCGTATAACTCCAAGCAATAAAATCTGGCATATCATGTTATGAAAGTGGAATTGAAAGAATCCGATGTACATCGAGAGGCCACATAGTTTGTCTAATCAGGTCTTCATCCCAATTACTCGAAACAGGGTCAATCAGGTCAGCCACCTTCAATAACAGTTGCCTCCCCTCCCCTGGCGTCACAATCTTCCTGGTGGCGCCATTTGGGATCCAGGCATCTTCCCAAATATTGACGTTTTGTCCATTCCTCACGTGCCAAATATAGCCACGTTTCAGAGAATTTATGCCTGCTATAATGCTTTGCCAGGTGAAGGAAGCGCCATTCTTTGGCTTGGAATTCAGCAAATCACCATCAGGATAGTACTTGGCCCTTAGAATAGTAGCACACAATGAATCAAGATTATCAAGAAGACGCCATGCCTGTTTGGCGAGCAACGCCAAATTGAAACAATGGATATCACGGAATCTCATTCCTCCTTGGTTTTTTGGTACGCACATTTTCCACCGGGCCATCCAATGTATCCTCCTCTGGTTCTCCTCGTCTCCCCACCAAAAATGCACTATCATGTCAATGATTCCTTTGCAAAAAAATTAGGAATTTAAAGACTGACATTGCATATGTAGGTATGGCTTGCATCACAGCCTTGAGCAAGATCTCCTTCCCCTTGCAAATAGTAATTTTTCCTTCCAACCACTAATTTTTTTAACAATTCGTTCACTTAGAAATTGAAAGCAATCTATTTTATCTACCCCAACATTTGCTGGCAAGCCCAAATATTTGTCGTTCAATGCCTCCGTCATTATATTTAGCGTTGTACACAATTGTTCTCTAATCTCCACCTTCGTGTTAGGGCTAAAGAAAATGCTTGATTTTTCGACACTTCCCAATTGTCCCGAAGCCGCCGAGTATAAATCTAGCGCTGATTTTAGAGCTTTCGCATTCTGTTGGGTTGCTTTCATAAGAATGAAAGAATCATCCGCAAAAAGGAGATTAGTGATTGGCGGTGCATCTCTACAGACTTTAACTCCTGTAATATTTCTATTCTCTTCTGCATATGTAAGAAGGGCATTCAGTCCCTCTATACACAACATGAAAAGATACGGTGACAACAGGTCTCCTTGCCTTAGTCCCCTTGTAGGCTTAAATTTCTCACTTTCCTCCGCATTAATCCTCACTCTATATTCAACAGTTGAGACACATTGCGTGATAAAGTTCACCCAGTTTTGATGAAAACCCAGTCTCAACATAATCCCCTTCAAGAAAGGCCATTCAACTCTATCATAAGCTTTGTGCATATCAAGTTTTATAGCACACAAGTGAATTGTATGTCGTATATCGCACACACCTTTATCTGGCTGACCATTTGTGTTGTTATGCTCATCGCAAACAGTTCGTATGGATCAACCGTATGCCATGTATCGCACACGCAACTCTAATCCGAAGTGTGCTTGATGACCCCACCATCGCAAACAGTTCGTATCATTTTTGACGGTTTTCTTACACCACCGTTTGCGATTAATGCATCGCACATAGTTTCGTCGAATGGTCTCTGATTGTACTGCCATGTTAGGACCATCCTGCAATAGTATATGCATTTGGTTCATCGTGATTGGAATTATATATATAATTTTCGGCCTCATGGAGGAGAAAATATCGCTCAAGCTTGAGCGAGGCATAAATATATAATTCACACATGCCCCAACCATGAACGTCCAAGCGAGATGATTATACAAAACTTTTATGCTTGGCTTTCTCATAATGATCAACCAATACTCGATACTTCTTCTAAGGGTTTATTTATGAAGAAAACTATTGAATTCAAATGAGATCTCTTGGAAAGAATTAAAAGCGACTCTGAAGACTTGGAAACCAACAAAGGCAATGAGTCAGGTATAAATCTTGAGTTTGATTATGTTAAATCTTTTATGAAAACAGATATTTTTTATAAGTTTAGTGCAAAATATTGAGTTGACTCTGAGATAGTAGCTACTTTATATGAATCATTTGTTGCTCATATTGATCTCCCTAAGGAGAAGCTGTTTAAATTTCATCCACCTATTGAAGAAATTTGTGAGGAATCTTTTATAGCTAAACCTGGAATGCTACTAACAATCTGAACCTATGATCCTCCACCTAATAAACCAACTAGCATCAACTACAAGATGTAATCAACACTACTAGCAACCCACAGGTACCAATCTGAGGTTTTGAGACAAAGATTGAATACAGGAGATGAACTAGGGTTTGATATGAGATGGTGGTGGTGAAGATGTTGATGGAGACGAGTCCTCCCATGATGAGAGGAACGTTGGTGACAACGAAGGCTTTGATTTCCCCTCCCGGAGGGAAGTATCCCCGGTGGAATTGCTCTGCCGGAGAGGAGAAGTGCTCCTCCCCAGGTTCCGCCTTGAGACGGCGACACTTTATCCTGAAAGTCTATTTCTATTTTTGCTAGGGCAAATGGCCTCATATAGCAGAAGGAGGGCATCCATGGGCCCCACAAGGGAGCAGGACGCGCCCTGGCGCCTTGTGGGCGCATGGTGAGTCTTCTCGGGTACATTTTCCTATCAATATTTTTTATATATTTAAAAAGAATTCTCCATAAAATTTCAGGTCGTTTGGAGCTCCGAAGAATAGCTATCTCTGTTATAGCTCTTTTAGATTCAGAATTCCAGCTGCCGGGAATTTCCCTCTCCGGGTAAATCTTGCATATTAAGAGAGAAAATGCATTAGAGTTGCATTATAAAGTGAAATATTGATCAAAACACTATAAATAATAGTAGGAAAACATTATGCAAAATGAACGTATCACATTCCCTTGCATAATTCACGAGCAATGGTATGCTCGTGAACCGGATGCCAATCTCGCGAGCGATGCCGATCTTGGCTAGGTTGGTGTCGGCCCAGTCGTCGACGATCCTCTCCCATCCGCTCGTCTTCTCCATGGAAGGCTACTATGGGCAGCTGAAAGTGCAAGTGGCACTTAAACTATATTTTGGTGTGATGACAATGTGGTTAGTAGAACTAATATCGGTTGCTAAAGTTTATCTCAGGATATTGGTTCCAAGTGCTTCGTGATGGAGATGTGCGACCCCCCAATTCAAAAAGGTCAAAGGCATGGTCTACCGGCGATTCGAAGGTTTTAGTTTTGGTTTGCTTATCACGGAAATACCACACTATTAAGAGGGGTCGGTGTGGATAAATTTTGCATGGGAATGCCATCGTCGAACCATATACACTAGCCTACCCATTCCTATCACTTAAATCCATAGTGTGCGTGCATGTGGTACTTAGAGTGCTTGCAACAGAAAGTTACCGGGTACCCCGTGTGAAGGAAATATGCCCTAGAGGCAATAATAAAGTTGTTATTTAATTTCCTTATATCATGATAAATGTTTATTATTCATGCTAGAATTGTATTAACCGGAAAATTGATACATGTGTGGATACATAGACAAAACACAGTGTCCCTAGTAATAAGCCTCTACTAGACTAGCTCGTTAATCAAAGATGGTTAAGTTTCCTAACCATAGACATGTGTTGTCATTTGATGAACATGATCACATCATTAGGAGAATGATGTGATGGACAAGACCCATCTGTTAGCTTAGCATAATAATCGTTAAGTTTTATTGGTATTGCTTTCTTCATGTCATATACATATTCCTTTGACTATGTGATTATGCAACTCCCGGATACCGGAGGAATACCTTGTGTGCTATCAAACGTCACAACGTAACTGGGTGATTATAAAGATGCCCTATAGGTATCTCCGAAGGTGTTTTTTGGGTTGGCATAGATTGAGATTAGGATTTGTCACTCCGAGTATCAGAGAGGTATCTCTGGGCCCTTTTGGTAATGCACATCATAATAAACCTTGCAAGCAATGTGACTAATGAGTTAGTTATGGATGATGTATTAGGGAACGAGTAAAGAGACTTTCCGGTAACGATATTGAACTAGGTATGAAGATACCGACGATCGAGTCTCGGGCAAGTAACATACCGATGACAAAGGGAATAATGTATGTTGTCATTACGGTACGACCGATAAAGATCTTCATAGAATATGTGGGAACCAATATGAGCATCCAGGTTCCGTTGTTGGTTATTGACCGGAGAGGTGTCTCGGTTATGTCTACATATTCTCGAACCCGTAGGGTTCGCACGCTTAATGTTCGATGACGATTTTGTATTATGTGAGTTATGTGATTTGATGATCGAATGTTGTTCGGAGTCTAGGATGAGATCACGGACATGACGAGGAGTCTCGAAATGGTTGAGAGGTGAAGATGCATATATAGGATGATGATATTCAGACACCGGAAGTGTTCTGGGGGTACCGGGTACATATCAGGTCACTGGAAGGGGTTCCGGGCATCCCCCCGGCAACTACATGGGCCTAATGGGCCAAGAAGGGGACAGACCAGCCCCTAGGAGGCTTGTGCGCCCCATGTAGGCCGAAATAAGGGGGAAGTAAAGAGGAGAAGAGGGAAAGGAAGGGGAGGGATTCGGCCTCCCCCTTCCTTCTCTCCTCCCTCCTCCTTCCTTGCCTCTCCAGATGAATATGGAAAGTGGGGAGGCCGAATTGGGAGGCACCCAAGTAGGATTCCTCCTACTTGGGGCGCCCCCTTGGCTGCCTCTCCTCCCCTCCAACCTATATATATGAGGGGGGCACCGCTAGAATACACAACATTGATTCCTAGCCATGTGTGGCGCCCCCCTCCACAGTTTACGCCTCCGGTAATATTCATGTAGTGCTCAGGCGAAGCCCTGCGCGGATCACTTCACCATCACCATCACCACACCTCGTGCTGATGGAACTCTCCCTCAACAATTTGCTGGATCAAGAGTTCGAGGGACGTCATCGAGCTGAACGTGTGCAGAACTCGGAGGTGCCGTACGTTCGGTGCTTGATCGGTCGGAACGAGAAGAAGTTCGACTACATCAATCGCATTGTCAAACGCTTCCGCTTTCGGTCTACGAGGGTACGTGGACACACTCTCCCCCTCTCGTTGCTATGCATCTCCTATATAGATCTTGAGTGAGCGTAGGGAATTTTTTGAAATTGCATGCTACGTTTCCCAACAGTGGCGTCCGAGCCAGGTCTATGCGTAGATGATATGCACGAGTAGAACACAAAGAGTTGTGGGCGATGATCGTCATACTGCTTACCACCAATGTCTTATTTTGATTCAGCGGTATTGTTGGATTAAGCGGCCCGGACCAACCTTACATGACCACGTTCATGAGGTCGGTTCCACCGACAAACATGCAACTAGTTTTGCATAAAGGTGGCTGGCGGGTGTCTGTTTCTCCAACTTTAGTTGAATCGAATTTGACTGCGGCCGGTCCTTGTTGAAGGTTAAAACAACAAACTTGATAAATCACCATTGTGGTTTTTGATGCGTAGGTAAGAACGGTTCTTGCTAGAATACTGTAGCAGCCACCTAAAACTTGCAACAACAAAGTAGAGGACGTCTAACTTGTTTTTGCAGGATGTGATATGGTCAAGACATGATGTGATATACGTTATTGCATGAGATGATCATGTTTTGTAAAAGTCACTGACAACCGGCAGGAGCCTTATGGTTGTCTCTTTATTGTATGAAATGCAAACGCCATGTAATTGCTTTACTTTATCACTATGCGTTAGCGATAGTTGGCGAGACGACCATGACGCTACGATGGAGATCAAGGTGTCAAGCTGATGATAATGGAGACCATGATGGTGCTTTGGAGATGGAGATCAAAGGCACAAGATGATGATGGCCATATCATGTCACATATGTTGATTGCATGTGATGTTTATCTTTTATGCATCTTATTTTGCTTAGTATGGCGGTAGCATTATAAGATGATCCCTTAACTAAATTTCAAGATATAAGTGTTCTCCCTGAGTATGCATCGTTGCGAAAGTTCTTCGTGCTGAGACACCACGTGATGATCGGGTGTGATAGGCTCTACATTCACATACAATGGGTGCAAGACAGTTTTGCACATGCGGAATACTCAGGTTAAACTTGACGAGCCTAGCATGTACAGACATGGCCTCGAAACACTGGAGACCGAAAGGTCGAATGTGAATCATATAGTAGATATGATCAACATAGAGATGTTCACCATTGAAGACTACTCCATCTCACGTGATGATCAGACATGGTTTAGTTGATTTGGATCATGTGATCATTTAGATGACTCGAGGGATGTCTATCTAAGTGGGAGTTCTTAAGTAATATGATTAATTGAACTTAATTTATCATGAACTTAGTCATGATAGTTTTTGCATATCTATGTTGTAGATCAATAGCTCACGTATAGCTCCAGGGGATTTTATTTTTTGATATGTTCCTAGAGAAAACTAAGTTGAAAGATGATAGTAGCAATGATGCGGACTGGGTCTGTGATCTCAGGATTATCCTCATTACTGCACAGAAGAATTATGTCCTTGATGCACCACTAGGTGACGAACTGCGATGGCTTGAGATCTGAGCGTTATGAACATTTTGCAAGCTCGGTATGATGACTACTTGATAGTTTAGTGCACCAGGCTTTACGACTTAGAACCGGGACTTCAAAAATGTTTTGAACGCCATGGAGCATATGAGATGTTCCAAGAAGCTGAAAATGATATTTCAGACTCATGCCTATGTTAAGAGGTATGAGACCTCTGACAAGTACTTTGCCTACAAGATGGAGGAGAATAGCTCAGCTAGTGAGCATGTGCTCAGAATGTCTGGGTACTACAGTCGCTTGAATCAAGTGGGAGTTGATCTTCCAGATAATATAGTGATTGACAGAGTTCTCTAGTCACTATCACCAAGTTACTAGAACTTCGTGATGAACTATAATATGCAAGGGATGACGAAAACAATTCCCAAGCTCTTCGCGATGCTGAAAATCAGCGAAGGTAGAAATCAAGAAATAACATCAAGTTGATGGTTAACAAGACCACTAGTTTCAAGAAAAAGGGCAAGGGAAATAAAGGGAAACTTCAAAAAGAATGGCAATAAAGTTGCCACTCCCATGAAGAAGCCCAAAACTAGACCCAAGCCAGAAACTGAGTGCTTCTACAGCAAAGGGAATGGTCACTGGAAGCGGAACTACCCCAAATACTTGGCGGATAAGAAGGATGGGAAGGTGAACAAAGGTATATTTGATATGCATGTTATTGATGTGTACTTTACTAGTGTTCATAGTAACCCCAGGGTATTTGATACCGGTTCAGTTGCTAAGATTAGTAACTCAAAACAGGAGTTGCAAAATGAACAGAAACTTGTTTAGGGCGAGGTGACGATGTGAGTTGGAAGTGATTCGAAGGTTGATAAGATCACCATCGCACACTCCCTCTACCTTCGGGATTAGTTTTGGACCTAAATAAATGTTTTTTGGTGTTTGTGTTGAGCATGAATATGATTGGATCATGTTTATTGCGATACGGTTATTCATTAAAGTCAGAGAATAATTGTTGTTCTGTTTACATGAATAAAACCTTCTATGGTCATACACCCAATGTAAATGGTTTATTGAATCTCAATCGTAGTGATACACATATTCATAATATTGATGCCAAAAGATGCAAAGTTGATAATGATAGTGCACCATATTTGTGGCACTGCCGTTTAGGTCATATTGGTGTAAACGCATGAAGAAACTCCATGCGGATGGACTTTTGGAATCACTTGATTATGAATCACTTGATTATGAATCATTTGATGCTTGCGAACCATGCCTCATGGGCAAGATGACTAAAACTCCTTTCTTCATAACAATGGAGCGACCCACTGACTTATTGGAAATAATACATACCGATGTATGCGGTCCAATGAGTGTTGAGGCACGTGGCGGGTATCGTTATTTTCTGACCTTCATAGATGATTTGAGCAGATATGGGTATATCTACTTGGTGAAACGCAAGTCTGAAACATTTGAAAAGTTCAAAGAATTAAAGAGTGAAGTGGAGAATCATCGTAACAAGAAAATAAAGTTTCTACGATCTGATCGTGGAGGCAAATATTTGAGTTATGAGTTTGGCCTTCATTTAAAACAATGTGGAATAGTTTCACAACTCACGCCACCTGGAACACCACAACATAATGGTGTGTTCGAACGTCGTAACCGTACTTTATTAGATATGGTGTGATCTATGATGTCTCTTACCGATTTACCACTATCGTTTTGGGGTTATGCATTAGAGACAACTGCATTCACGCTAAAAAGGGCACCATCTAAATCCATTGAGACGACACCGTATAAACTGTGGTTTAGCAAGAAACCTAAGCTGTTGTTTCTTAAAGTTTGGGGTTGCGATGCTTATGTCAAAAGGCTTTAGCCTGATAAGCTCGAACCCAAATCGGAGAAGTGCATCTTCATAGGATACCCAAAAGAAACTGTTGGGTACACCTTCTATCACAAATCCAAAGTCAAGATCTTTGTTGCTAAGAATGGATCCTTTCTAGAGAAGGAGTTTCTCTCGAAAGAAGTGAGTGGGAGGAAAGTAGAACTTGATGAGGTAATTGTACCTTCTCTCGAATTGGAAAGTAGCTCATCATAGAAAACTGTTCCCGTGATGCCTACACCAACTAGAGAGGAAGCTAATGATAATGATCATGAAACTTCAGATCAAGTTACTACCAAACCTCGTAGATTAACCAGAGCACGTTCTACACCAGAGTGGTATGGTAATCCTGTTCTGGAAGTCATGTTACTAGACCATGACGAACCTACGAACTATGAGGAAGCGACGATGAGCCCAGATTCCACAAAATGGCTTGAGGCCATGAAATCTGAGATAGGATCCATGTATGAGAACAAAGTGTGGACTTTGGTGGACTTGCTCGATGATCAGCAAGCCATAGAGAATAAATGGATCTTCAAGAGGAAGACTGATGCTGATGGTAATGTTACTATCCACAAAGCTCGACTTGTCGCAAAAGCTTTTCGACAAGTTCAAGGAGTTGACTATGATGAGACTTTCTCACCCGTAGTGATGCTTAAGTCCGTCCGAATCATGTTAGCAATTGCCACATTATGAAATCTGGCAAATGGATGTCAAAACTGCATTCCTTAATGGATATCTCAAAGAAGAGTTGTATATGATGCAACCAGAAGTTTTGTCAATCCTAAAGGTGCTAACAAAGTGTGAAAGCTCCAGCAATCCTTCTATGGACTGGTGCAAGCATCTCGGAGTTGGAATATATGCTTTGATGAGGTGATCAAAGCATATGGTTTTATACAGACTTATGGTGAAGCATGTATTTACAGGAAAGTGAGTGGGACTCTGTAGCATTTCTGATATTATATGTGGATGACATATTGCTGATTGGAAATGATATAGAATTTCTAGATAGCATAAAGGGATACTTGAATAAGAAGTTTTCAATGAAAGACCTCAGTGAAGCAGCTTACATATTGGGCATCAAGATCTATAGAGATAGATCAAGACGCTTGATAAGATTTTCAATGAGTACATACCTTGACCAGATTTTGAAGGAGTTCAAAATGGATCAATCGAAGAAGGAGTTCTAGCCTTTATTGTAAGGTGTGAAGTTGAGTAAGACTCAAAGCCCGACCACAACATAAGATATAAAGAGAATGAAAGTCATCCCCTATGCCTCAGCCATAGGTTCTATAAAGTATGCCATGCTGTGTAACAAACCTGTTGTGTACCTTGCCATGAGTTTGGCAAGGGGGTACGATAGCGATTCATGAGTGGATCACTGGACAGCGGTCAAAGTTATCCTTAGTTACCTAAGAGGACTAAGGAAATATTTCTCGGTTATGGAGGTGATAAAAAGTTCATCGTAAAAAGTTACATCGATGCAAGCTTTGACACCGATCTGGATGACTCTGACTCTCGATCTGGATACATATTGAAAGTGGGAGCAATTAGCTAGAGTAGCTCCATGCAGAGCATTGTAGACATAGAAATTTGCAAAATACATACGGATCTGAATGTGGCGTAATCTGGCCGACTAAACGTCTCTCACAAGCAAAACATGATCACACGTTAGTACTCTTTGGGTGTTAATCACATTGCAATGTGAACTAGATTATTGACTCTAGTAAACCCTTTGGGTGTTAGTCACATGGCGATGTGAACTATGGGTATTGATCACATAAAGATGTGAACTATTGGTGTTAAATCACATGATGACGTGAACTAGATTATTGACTCTAGTGCAAGTGGGAGACTGAAGGAAATATGCCCTAGAGGCAATAATAAAGTTTTTATTTATATTTCCTTATATCATGATAAATGTTTATTATTCATGCTAGAATTGTATTAACCGGAAACTTGATACATGTGTGGATACATAGACAAAACATAGTGTCCCTAGTAAGCCTCTACTAGACTAGCTCGTTAATCAAAGATGGTTAAGTTTCCTAACCATAGACATGTGATGTGATTTGATGAACGGTATCATATCATTAGGAGAATGATGTGATGGAGAAGACCCATCCGTTAGCTTAGCATAATGATCATTAAGTTCTATTGCTATTGCTTTCTTCATGTCATATACATATTCCTTTGACTATGAGATTATGCAACTACCGGATACCGTAGGAATACCTTGTGTGCTATCAAACGTCACAACGTAACTGGGTGATTATAAAGATGCTCTACAGGTATCTCCGAAGGTGTTTGTTGGGTTGGCATAGATCGAGATTAGGATTTGTCACTCCGAGTATCAGAGAGGTATCTCTGGGCCCTCTCGGTAATGCACATCATAATAAGCCTTGTAAGCAATGTGACTAATGAGTTAGTTGCGGGATGATATATTACGTAACGAGTAAAGAGACTTGCCGGTAACGAGATTGAACTAGGTATGAAGATACCGATGATTGAATCTCGGGCAAGTAACATACCGATGAAAAAGGGAATAATTCAGATTTTGAGTTCTGGCAAAACCCTCGAGGTTCGAACACTGGGGTGCGCACGAAGATCTCTCCTTCCCCTAGCTCACGCCCTCACCGTGATCTCAAGACTTGGCACGTTGAACTCGCAGAACAAAGGGATACAAGGTTTATACTGGTTCGGGCCACCGACGTGGTGTAATACCCTACTCCAGTGTCGTGTGGTGGATTGCCTCTTGGCTGAGGATGAATAGTTACAAGGGAAGAACAGCCTCCTGAGGAGAGGTGCTCTTGTGCTTGATAAGCTTGTGTGGGTGAAGATGATCTGAATAGCCCAAGATCAGTTGCCTCCTACTGTGGTGGCAAGTCCTATTTATAGAGGTCCTTGTCCTCTTCCCAAATGTAGGCGAGAAGGGATCCAACAATGGCCAAATTTGAAGGGAGACAACTAGTACAAGCTATCCTGACTAAAGGTGGTCTTCTCCTGCCAAAGGCTCTGATGGTGATGCCGTCTTGGGCTCCACGGTGACCTCCGTCTTGCCGTCCTGCTGGTCTTGGTCTCGTTGCACCGATATGGAAACCTTTGCTTGATGCCTCGGGACTCCTCGCCTGCGCCTGCCTCTTTAGCACCAAAGAGGAAGCGAGTACGCTGCATGCTCCGGGCGCCTTTGGCCTTGGTCGTAATGGCTTGCATCACAGAAACCTCACGAGGTGCCCCTTGCCTTGATCTCTCCGCTCCTCGCGAGCCAGCCTAGTGAGGCCGCCCCCGAGGAGGTCTTGCGTCATCCGCCTCGCGAGGCTTGGACCCACGCGAAGGTCTTGAGTGTTTGCTGATGAAGGTGGGCCGTACAGGGCCGCTGGTGGAGCCACGCCGTGGGCCGTAGGTAGGCAAGTCTGGGGAGCCCCGTTCCCAGGATGCCGACAGTAGCCCCTGGGCCCAATGCACGCTCGGGCTTGGCTTTGAGGCGAAGCCAAGGGGCAAGCGCGGAGCGCCGCGGGCCCCAACAGCCTACGGCCTCGGTTGACGCATGGCGATTGATGGGACGTGGGCATCTCCGCTTCCCCACGCTGCCTCGGCAACTGCCTGACCAACAAAAGACTGGCGCGGGCTGTATTTGCCTTCATTGCTTTCCTTCATCTTGCTCCAGATCCCCTTTCTCGCTCCTTGCTTCCAGAGACTCCAGATCCGCCCAGATCCTCCTTCAAGCCTGCCGCCAATGGCACCCAAGAAAGCTCGAGCCGCTCCCTCGTCGTCGTGGTACGAGCCGGCGCTTGATGCGCCGAGCGTTTCGGAGAAGAGCCTTGCCACCGTGCTCCTGATGATGGCGGAGGGTGATGAGAAGAGGAAGACCGCGCTCCGGGTTGGCTCCACCGAGCCGGAGGCCCCAGGCAGCACTTTCTACCCCTTCTTCATGAGAAGCATCGTCACCGGGTTGGTTCCCCCTCCTCCGACTTCTTCTACTCCGTCCTCAGCCACTACAAGATCCACACTCTCCATCTTCATCCCAACTCCATCCTCCTCCTGTCGATCTTTGTCTTCTACTGCGAGGCGTATGTTGGAGTGATGCCGTCCGTGGCGCTGCTGCGCCACTTCTTCTTCCTCCGGATCAAGGAGGGCCACTGCTCTGGGTGTGTTGCCTCGTCGCGGCCAACAAGACCAATGCCATCTCGAAGGCCGGGAAGAAGGCCGAGGGCTTCAAGAGCAAGTGGGTCTTGATGGACACCAAGTGCTCCCACCCTCGGCTGGTGCTGCCGATGGAGATACCTATGTCCCAAGAAGGGTGGCTTTGCGCGAAGCTCACCGACTCCCGGGCGGCGCAGGTGCTGGAGATGATGACCGCCTACCTGAGGCCCGGTGACTCAAGGGCGGTGAAGCTAACAGGGGCCATGATCATTAAGGAGTTCATGGTGCAGCGCGTAGCTCCTCTTTAGGCGCGCCCGCGCGCCTTGTCGAAGCTTGGAGACGAAGGGGACGAACTCCGCCTGGGCCCGGAGGCCCTTTCTGTCGATGAGTTGCGCTCGGCTCTCCGTTCCTTGGTCGGGGACGACCAAGGGTACCCGCCGGACTCCTTCATCCCCTTGTTCCGCCGCTCAAATGGGGCGGAGGCTGCCGCCGCCATGCCCGTCTTCGACGGGCGCGGGATCGTGCCGCCTGCTCCCACAAATGTCCTGGTGGTGACAGCTCCGGTGGACATGTCCTCCGGCGAGTCTCGCGAGGAGGAAGAGGACGAAGAAGAGGAGGAGGAGGAGCATGACTCAGAGGCGACCCACGAAGGGGCTAGGGAGACCTCTGATGTCTACTACGCAACCTTCTTCTTGTAGACGTTGTTGGGCCTCCAAGTGTAGAGGTTTGTAGGACAGTAGCAAATTTCCCTCAAGTGGATGACCAAAGGTTTATCAATCCGTGGGAGGTGTAGGATGAAGATGGTATCTCTCAAACAACCCTGCAACCAAATAACAAAGAGTCTCGTGTGTCCCCAACACACCCAATACAATGGTAAATTGTATAGATGCACTAGTTCGGCGAAGAGATGGTGATACAAGTGCAATATGGATGGTAGATATAGGTTTTTGTAATCTGAAAATATAAAAACAGCAAGGTAACTAATGATAAAAGTGAGCGTAAAGGGTATTGCAATGCTAGGAAAGAAGGCCTAGCGTTCATACTTTCACTAGTGCAAGTTCTCTCAACAATAATAACATAATTGGATCATATAACTATCCATCAACATGCAACAAAGAGTCACTCCAAAGTCACTAATAGCGGAGAACAAACGAAGAGATTATTGTAGGGTACGAAACCACCTCAAAGTTATCCTTTCTGATCGATCTATTCAAGAGTCCGTAGTAAAATAAAATGAAGCTATTCTTTCCGTTCGATCTATCATAGAGTTCGTACTAGAATAACACCTTAAGACACAAATCAACCAAAACCCTAATGTCACATAGATACTCCAATGTCACCTCAAGTATCCTTGGGTATGATTATATGATATGCATCACACATCAGATTCATCTATTCACCCAACACAAAGAACTTCAAAGAGTGCCCCAAAGTTTCTACCGGAGAGTCAAGACGAAAACGTGTGCCAACCCCTATGCATAAGTTCACAATGTTACGGAACCCACAAGTTGATCACCAAAACATAAATCAAGTAGATCACGTGAATATCCCATTGTCACCACAGATAAGCACATGCAAGACATACATCAAGTGTTCTCAAATCCTTAAAGACTCAATCCGATAAGATAACTTCAAAGGAAAACTCAATCCATTACAAGAGAGTAGAGGGGGAGAAACATCATAAGATCCAACTATAATAGCAAAGCTCGCGATACATCAAGATCGTACCACCTCAAGAACACGAGAAGAGAGATCAAACACATAGCTACTGGTACATACCCTTAGCCCCGAGGGTGAACTACTCCTTCCTCGTCATAGAGAGCGCCGAGATGATGAAGATGGCCACCGAAGAGGGATTCCCCCCTCCGGCAGGGTGACGAAATGGGTCTAGATTGGTTTTTGGTGGCTACAGAGGCTTGCGGCGGCGGAACTCCCGATCTAGGTTATGTTCTGGGGGTTTCTGTATATATGAGAGGTTTTGGCGTCGGGAACAAGTCAGGGGGGGTCTCCGGGCTGTCCACGAGGTAGGGGGCGCGCCCAAGGGGGTGGGCGTGCCTCCCACCCTCGTGGCAGCCCGGGACTCTTCTGGCCCAACTATTTTACTCCATGGCCTTCTTCTGGTCCAAAAATAAGCTCCGTCAAGTTTTAGGTCAATTGGACTCGCTTTGGTTTTCCTTTTCTGCGATACTCAAAAACAAGGAAAAATGTAAACTGCACTGGGCTCAAGGTTAATAGGTTAGTCCAAAAAAACATATAAAATAGCATATAAATGCATATAAAACATCCTAGAAGGATAATATAATAGCATGGAACAATAAAAAATTATAGATACGTTGGAGACGTATCAGCATCCCCAAGCTTAATTCCTGCTCGTCCTCGAGTAAGTAAATGATAAAAATAGAATTTTTGATGTGGAATGCTACCTAACATATTTATCAATGTAATTATTGTGGCAAGAATATTCATATCCATAAGATTCAAAACAAAAGTTTAATATTGACATGAAAATAATAATACTTCAAGCATACTAACAAAGCAATCATGTCTTCTCAAAATAACATGGCCAAAGCAAGTTATCCCTACAAAATCATATAGTTTGGCTATGCTCTATCTTCATCACACAAAATATTTAAATCATGCACAACCCCGATGACAAGCCAAGCAATTGTTTCATACTTTTGATGTTCTCAAAGTTTTTCAATCTTCACGCAGTACATGGGCGTGAGCCATGGACATAGCACTATATGTGGAGTAGAATGGTGGTTGTGGAGAAGACAAAATGGAGAAGATAGTCTCACATCAACTAGGCGTATCAACGGGCTATGGAGATGCCCCTCAATAGATATCAATGTGAGTGAGTAGGGATTGCCATGCAACAGATGCACTAGAGCTATAAGTGTATGAAAGATCAACAAAAGAAACTAAGTGGGTGTGCATCCAACTCGCTTGCTCATGAAGACCTAGGGCATTTTGAGGAAGCCCATCATTGGAATATACAAGCCAAGTTCTATAATGAAATATTCCCACTAGTATATGAAAGTGACAACATAGGAGACTCTCTCATCATGAAGATCACGGTGCTACTTTGAAGCACAAGTGTGGTAAAAGGATAGTAACATTGTCCCTTCTCTCTTTTCTCTCTTTTTTGGGCCTTTTTATGGCCTCTTTTTTCTCTTTTTTTCGTTCGAGTCTCATCCCGACTTGTGGGGGAATCATAGTCTCCATCATCCTTTCCTCACCGGACAATGCTCTATCTTGATGATCATCACACTTTTATTTACTTACAACTCACGAATTACAACTTGATACTTAGAACAAAATATGACTCTATATGAATGCCTCGGCGTGTAAGGGATGTGCAATGAATCAAGAGTGACATGTATGAAAATCATGAATGGTGGCTTTGCCACAAATACGATGTCAACTACATGATCATGCAAAGCAATATGACAATGATGGAGCGTGTCATAATAAACGGAACGGTGGAAAGTTGCATGGCAATATATCTCGGAATGGCTATGGAAATGCCATAATAGGTAGGTATGGTGGCTGTTTTGAGGAAGGTATATGGTGGGTGTATGGTACCGGCGAAAGTTGCGCGGTACTAGAGAAGCTAGCAATGGTGGAAGGGTGAGAGTGCGTATAATCCATGGACTCAACATTAGTCATAAAGAACTCACATACTTATTGCAAAAATCTATTAGTCATCGAAACGAATTACTATACGCATGATCCTAGGGGGATAGTTTGGTAGGAAAAGACCATCGCTCGTCCCCGATCGCCACTCATAAGGAAGCTAATCAATAAATAAATCATGCTCCGACTTCATCACATAACGGTTCACCATACGTGCATGCTACGGGAATCACAAACTTTAGCACAAGTATTTCTCAAATTCACAACTACTCAACTAGCATGACTCTAATATCACCATCTTCATATCTCAAAACAATCATAAGGAATCCAACTTCTCATAGTATTCAATGCACTTTATATGAAAGTTTTTATTATATCCCTCTTGGATGCCTATCATATTAGGACTAGTTTCATAACCCAAGCAAATTACCGTGCTGTTCTAAAGACTCTCAAAATAATATAAGTGAAGCATGATAGTTCATCTATTTCTTCAAAATAAAACCACCGCCGTGCTCTAAAAATATATAAGTGAAGCACTAGAGCAAATGACAAACTACTCTAAAAGATATAAGTGAAGATCAATGAGTAGTCGAATAATTATGTAACTATGTGAAGACTCTCTAACATTTAAGAATTTCAGATCTTGGGATATTATTCAAACAGAAAGCAGAAAAAATAAAATAAAATAATGCTCCAAGCAAAACACATATCATGTGGTGAATAAAAATATAGCTCCAAGTAAAGTTACCGATGAACGAAGACGAAAGAGGGGATGCCATCCGGGGCATCCCCAAGCTTAGGCTCTTGGTTATCCTTGAATATTACCTTGGGGTGCCTTGGGCATCCCCAAGCTTAGGCTCTTTCCACTCCTTATTCCATAGTCCATCGAATCTTTACCCAAAACTTGAAAACTTCCCAACACAAAACTTAACAGAAAACTCGTAAGCTCCGTTAGTATAAGAAAATAAATCACCACTTAGTTACTGTTGTGAACTCATTCTAAATTCATATTGGTGTAATATCTACTGTATACCAACTTCTCTATGGTTCATACCCTCCGATACTACTCATAGATTCATCAAAATATGCAAACAGCGCATAGAAAACAGAATCTGTCAAAAACAGAACAATCTGTAGTAATCGGTATCAAATGTAAACTTCTGGAACTCAGAAAAATCTTCCAAAATAGGAAGACCTAGATAATTTTATTATTGATCTACTGCAATTGGAATCAGTATATTATCACTTTCTGGTTATTTTTAACAATTGTTTTCGTGAGCAGAAAGTTTCTGTCTTTTTCAGCAAGATCAAATAATTATCATCCAAGAAGATCCTAGAGGTCTTACTTGGCACAAACACTAATTAAAAAATGAAACCACATCTAACCAGAGGCTATATGA
This sequence comes from Aegilops bicornis, assembly GCA_021605145.1. Taxonomy (NCBI): domain Eukaryota; kingdom Viridiplantae; phylum Streptophyta; class Magnoliopsida; order Poales; family Poaceae; genus Aegilops; species Aegilops bicornis. The sequence continues at coordinate 549,870,529 of CM038675.1, read as the reverse complement.
TTTATTTATTACTAAACAGGAACAAAAAGCAAGGAACAAAAATAAAATTGGGTTGCCTTCCAACAAGCGCTAACGTTTAACGCCCCTAGCTAGGCATGATGATTTCAATGATGCTCACAAAAAAGATAAGAATTGAAACATAAAGGGAGAATCATGAAGAATATGACTAGCACATTTAAGTCAAACCCACTTCCTATGCATAGGGATTTTGTGAGCAAACAACTTATGGAAACAATAATCAACTAGCATAGGAAGGCAAAACAAGCATACCTTCAAAACTTTTTAACACATAGAGAGGAAACTTGATATTATTGCAATTCCTACAAGCATATATTCCTCCCTCATAATAATTTTCAGTAGCATCATGAATGAATTCAACAATATAACCATCACATAAAGCATTCTTTTCATGATCTACAAGCATAGAAATTGTATTACTCTCCACATAAGCAAATTTGTTCTCATGAATAGTAGTGGGAGCAAACTCAACAAAATAACTATCATGTGAAGCATAATCCAATTGAAGATTAAAATCATGATGACAAGTTTCATGGTTATCTTTATTCTTTATAGCATAGTTTTCATCACAATAATCATCTTAAATAGGAGGCATGCTTTCATCATAATAAATTTGCTCATCAAAACTTGGGGGACTAAACATATCATCTTCATCAAACATAGCATCCCCAAGCTTGTGGCTTTGCATATCATTAGCATCATGGGTATTCAAATAATTCATACTAACAACATTGCAATCATGCTCATCGTTCACATATTTTATGCCAAGCATTCTATGTAATTCTTCTTCTAGTACTTGAGCACAATTTTCCTTCCCATCATTTTCATGAAAGACATTAAAAAGATGAAGCATACGAGGCAACCTTAATTCCATTTTTTGTAGTTTTCTTTTATCAACTAAACTAGTGATAAAACAAGAAACTAAAAGATTCGATTGCAAGATCTAAAGATATACCTTCAAGCACTCACCGCCCCGGCAATGGCGCCAGAAACGAGCTTGATTGTCTACTACGCAACCTTCTTCTTGTAGACGTTGTTGGGCCTCCAAGTGCAGAGGTTTGTAGGACAGTAGCAAATTTCCCTCAAGTGGATGACCTAAGGTTTATCAATCCGTGGGAGGTGTAGGATGAAGATGGTCTCTCTCAAACAACCCTGCAACCAAATAACAAAGAGTCTCTTGTGTCCCCAACACACCCAATACAATTGTAAATTGTATAGGTGCACTAGTTCGGCGAAGAGATGGTGATACAAGTGCAATATGGATGGTATATATATGTTTTCATAATCTGAAAATATAAAAATAGCAAGGTAACTAATGATAAAAGTGAGCGTAAACGGTATTGCAATGCTAGGAAACAAGGCCTAGGGTTCATACTTTCACTAGTGCAAGTTCTCTCAACAATAATAACATAATTGGATCATATAACTATCCCCCAACATGCAACAAAGAGTCACTTCAAAGTCACTAACAGCGGAGAACAAATGAAGAGATTATTGTAGGGTATGAAACCACCTCAAAGTTATCCTTTCTGATCGATCTATTCAAGAGTTCGTAGTAAAATAACATGAAGCTATTCTTTCCGTTCGATCTATCATAGAGTTCGTACTAGAATAACACCTTAAGACACAAATCAACCAAAACCCTAATGTCACCTAGATACTCCAATGTCACCTCAAGTATCCGTGGGTATGATTATATGATATGCATCACACAATCTCAGATTCATCTATTCAACCAACACAAAGAACTTCAAAGAGTGCCCCAAAGTTTCTACCGGAGAGTCAAGACGAAAACGTGTGCCAACCCCTATGCATAAGTTCACAATGTTACGGAACCCGCAAGTTGATCACCAAAACATACATCAAGTAGATCACGTGAATATCCCATTGTCACCAAAGATAAGCACATGCAAGACATACATCAAGTGTTCTCAAATCCTTAAAGACTCAATCCGATAAGATAAATTCAAAGGGAAAACTCAATCCATTACAAGAGAGTAGAGGGGGAGAAACATCATAAGATCCAACTATAATAGCAAAGCTCGTGATAAATCAAGATCGTACCAACTCAAGAACACGAGAGAGAGAGAGAGAGAGATCAAACACATAGCTACTGGTACATACCCTCAGCCCCGAGGGTGAACTACTCCTTCCTCGTCATGGAGAGCGCCGGGATGATGAAGATGGCCACCGGAGAGGGATTCCCCCCTCCGGCAGGGTGCCGGAACGGGTCTAGATTGTTTTTTGGTGGCTACAGAGGCTTGCGGTGACAGAACTCCCGATCTAGGTTATGTTCTGGGGGTTTCTGTATATATGAGAGGTTTTGGCGTCGGGAACAAGTCAGGGGGGTCTCTGGGCTGTCCACGAGGTAGGGCGCGTGCCCAGGGGGGTGGGCGTGCCTCCCACCCTCGTGGCAGCCCGGGACTCTTCTGGCCCAACTCTTTTACTCCATGGCCTTCTTCTGGTCCAAAAATAAGCTCCGTCAAGTTTTAGGTCAATTGGACTCCGTTTGGTTTTCCTTTTCTGCGATACTCAAAAACAAGGAAAAAACAGAAACTGGCATTGGGCTCTAGGTTAATAGGTTAGTCCCAAAAATCATATAAAATAGCATATAAATGCATATAAAACATCCTAGAAGGATAATATAATAGCATGGAACAATCAAAATTATAGATACGTTGGAGACATATCGACCTCTCCCTTGCGCAAGGCCGACATCCTCCGCACCCTGCCTGATGATGATGACAAGGTCGATGTCCCCCTGGAAAGGGGGAAGCTGCATACGGCAGGGTGCTCCTCGAGGTCCAAGGTCAGTCCCCGGAGGAGGTAACCAGTTGATATACCGACGTGAGGAAGGTCGGCGCTGATCTATCGAGACGACGCCCCTGCTCTGACGCTGCCTGGAGCTGCTTCCGGCTTACCCGCTGCTCCCTCTTCTGCGCCTGGAGCCCTTGCGCCCGCGCCTCAGGCTACGAGGCTCTCAGGTTTCAAGCTCAGGAAGCGGAGGGACTACACCGTGGTGGACCAGTAAATATTCTCGTGCTGCCTTGTCCTTGCTTCTACTGCTGATTCTTGGCGCTTCTCCGCTGCTCAATTAGGCCAATGCCCGCGGCGAAGAAGAGGAAGGAGGAAGTGGTGGTACTGCTCGGGACCGAATCACCTGCTGCGGCCGCACCCTCCTCCGCAGGGAAGGGCAGTGACCGTGCTCGAGCTTCCCTGGCCCGATCGTCCTCACGATACTTGGGGGAGCGTCCTTCAGAGGAGGCAGCCCCCATAGCCCCGCTAGCTCCAGAGGTGCCGGCGTCCGGCTCGGTTGCTGGGGTCCCCAAAGCTCAGGAGCCCCCTGCCTCCCAGGCCATGGCGACGATGTTGACTCCTCCTTCTCCCGCCGCGCTGCTGACCCCGGATCCTTCCGCCTCCCCTGACATCCTGGAGCGCACTCTTTCTGCACTGACCCTGCTATGAGGGGATCTTCAGGGCACCGACCGTCGCCTGGTGGCCGAGCGCCTGGAGCTGATCTCTGGCTGGCTTCATTCTGATGTGTCCGTCCGGGCGGCGCTGAGCCAGGCTGCGGCAGACTCCGAGAAGGACAAGCAGGCTGTCGCCCAGGCTGCGGCTGCTCGCGACGTGGCGCTGAAGGATGCCGGGTCCGCCCAGGATCGCTGCCGGTTGCTGGAGGCCGAGCTGAAGACCATGCGCAGTGAGCGTGCGGACGAAGCTCGGGGCCGCAAGGCGGAGGAGGAGAAGATGAAGGCCCGGGAGGACGCCGTCAGGGGTTGCGACGCCGAGCTAGAGCAGTTGGCGAAGGCACAGGATACGGAGCGCAACCGGCTGGAGAAGCTGGAGCAGAAGGTGGAGGCGGAGAAGGTCGAGCTGGAAGCCAAGGCGTGGGTCCTGGCTGAAGACCGCGCGGCCTTCAAGTCCGTTGAGGAGAGGTCCCGCGTGGCGCTACGGGCACTCTACGAGAAGGGCTTGGAGGAGCCGTTGGCTACAGACAACGAGGGCCCCACCCAGCTGCTTCCTCATCTGGTTGCGGCGCTTGAGGAAGTCGTGGGCGGTATTGGCCCCTTGGTGGAGGGAGAAGCCCGCACTCTTTCCTCGGCCGCGCTAATGCGCACCTTCAGCCACCTCCATCTTCGCGACCCTGCCGCCAACCTCGACGAGCTGCTGGAGCCTGTGGATGACGAACGCTGCGCAGCTGCTGCCGAAGCCGTGAAGGGCCAGGTGGAGGCTTTGCTAAAGAGGTTCCGCGCCTTCGATCTCATGCCTTCAACTGGCGGTGCTGCTGAACCTGCAACTCCGACGGGCGGTGCAGGTGAGGGCAATGCTGCTGTGGAAGAAGCATCCCTTGCAGGTGACGGCGGCGTCCGGGGATGACGAGATGACTTGCTAGTGGCTCCTTTCCTGTTTAGCTTCTGAAATATGCAGCATGCCTCGTGGAGGCGTTTAAACTTGCGTTCGGTACTGGGAGAACAATATGTCTTGTACTATTTGTTTGAGATTTTGCGATTTCCTTTCCATTTGCTTCACGTTCTACGTCGGCAGGGCCCAACCCCGCGCATACCTCAGCCGCCGTTGGGTCGTCCGGATCGCCAGGACGAGACCAAGGGGTGAGGGGCTACGTGGCTAGTTAGGCTCCTGAGTCGCAATGCTCAGGAGTCCCCCTTGACGCGCAAATAGCTTACAGAAAGGAGATGCAGGAGTAGGCCTAGCATTCTACATCGGTAGGGCCCGGCCCTGCGCATACCTCAGCCGCCGTTGGGTCGTCTAGATCACTAGGACAAGACCAAGGGGTGAGGGGCTACGTGGCCAGTTAGGCTCCTGAGTCACGATGCTCAGGAGTCCCCCTTGACGCTCAAACGACCTTCATACCTTTTCCCTCGCCGAGGCTCCGCTCGGGAGGGCGCGTGATGACCAGGCCCGAGGGACCTAGCGGGGTGGCGTACGCTAGGGCGTGACCCGAGTGTAGCCCCCGTGTCCAGCCCCCTCACGCGACTCTCCCGAGGGGAGGTGTTGCGATGAGGCCAGACACTGAGCTCGGAGGCTCCCTGAGGTTGATACGGCCATGGGGCCGCCCTCAGTTGTTTATCACCAGCACGGAGCGTAGCGCTTCCGCACTTGCACAGGCATAACCGCTCCACGGCTGTGTTGACTGCCAGCGCGGAGCATGGTGCTTCCACTGGTGCGTGGGTGATGGCTCCCTCTGAGTGGAGCCCCCAGGGCATGTACAGCCCCGCTCTGACACGTGGCTTGCATGGCAGGGTTGGACGAGGTGTGTCTGGGCACTCGTGAGCCAGTGCGGGACTCACGAGGCCCTACCTCAAGGCGGGTTGCGCCTGGTCTTGGTTCTTGTTGACTGCGGTGGTCCTGCGAGATGGTCAGGCAACCTGCGCCGAATGAATCTCCTGAGCCTATCGCATGAGAAGGCCAAGCACCAACAACCCCAAGAGGTGACGTGAATGGGGCCGGCCTACCAGACAGACCTCAGCCGTTGGGTTTATCGAAGCTGCAGGGACGGACCCGAGCACATGCGCCGTGCCTAGCCTTCTTATGCGAAGGATCCTGAAGAAAGACGATCGGCGCGCGGCTCCTGTGGTGGGCGATAATCAAGCAAGGGGTGACCATAAATAACTCATGCATGGGAAGAGAACTAGCTTAGATAGATGCAAGAACGATACATGCCACTGGGTCAGACCCGAGCGGCCTGGGGATGATGCAGCCCGAGGGGCGCCCCCAGTAGGGTAAGCTAAAGATGCAGAAAGATACATGCTGCGGGGACATGCCCATGCGGCCTGGGAATGATGCAGCCCAGGGGAGGCTCCCAGCTAAATAAACTTGGAAAATGTCACCTAGTTCCATTGTCGAAGGGATGTCGGGGTAGCTGAAGATGCGTGGCGAAGGGGTCGCCCCTCATGAGCCAATAGGGCCCTAAGCCTCGGGAGGTTCTAGGGGCTCCGACGGTTCCTTGAGGACCGTCTCCATCTCTGCCAGGACCGCGTGATGCCTGGCCTCCTGGGTTGCCAGGACGCTCTGGAGGTTGCGCTGGAAGGCGGCTGCCATGCTCGGCAGGCCAAACGGCATGCGGACATAGCTATGGGGTGGACCCTCACACCGCCCAATGCGCGAAGGCAAGAAGCGCTCTTGAGAGGCGGCCCTGTTGAGCCCTGGGATGTCGATGCAGACGCGCAGCTCGCCATCCTCGCCTGGATGGGAGGCTGCACCAGGTGGGCGGCGGTCGCCGCGCATGGCTCTTGCATCCTGTAGCACTTGCGTGGTCTTGGCGATGAACTCTAGAGCGCCGGGTGCTCCTCGCCCGTTGTTCTCCCGAGGGAAACGTACCGCAAAGCACACCTCCACGTGGTGCCCGAGCGCCTCCCTTGTGATGTTGGCTAGGTCTGAGGCCCTCCAGAAGAGAGCCCCCGAGCCCTGCCCGAGGAGGGCGCCGGGCGCGCCTTCCTATGCGAGGGAGGGAGGCGCTCGAGGCGCGGGTGCCGATCCTGATGTGGCACCGCTAGAGGCGCCGCTCCCTTGAGGCCCTGTACGGAGTAGTTGCTTCTTCTTCTTGGGGATGGCCTCAGGAGGGTACTGCGTGCCATCGTTGTCGGGGTCTTCGATTGCTGTGGCTTGGAAGGTGCGCTCGAGGGAGCACACCGCATCTCTTTCTTCGCAGGGGACTGTGATGATCCCACCGCTTCCTGGCATCTTGAGGATGTTGTAGCTGTGGTGGGTCACTGCCATGAACTTGGCTAATGCAGGATACCTGAGGATGGCGTTGTATGACAAACGGATGTGGGCGACGTCGAAGTCGATGAGCTCGCCGCGGTAGTTGTCGCGCTGGCCGAAGGTGACAGGGAGGCGGACCCGCCCTATCGGGGTGGTGGAGCCGTCGCTCACTCCTGAGAAGGGCTTAGTAGGCTGTAGCTCATCGTATGGTACTTGGAGGCTGTCGAATGTCTCGACGGATAGGACGTTAAGCCCCGCGCCGCTGTCGATGAGGGTCTTGGTGACTTGTACGTTGCTGATGACGGGTGAGCAGAGCATCGGTAGGGCGCCAACAGTGGCCGCGCACTTGAGCTGGTCCGCGGAGCTGAAGGTGATGGCGCACTTAGACCACCTGAGTGGGCGCGTGGCCTCGAGCCTGGGAAGGGCTGCATTCACCTCGCGAGCAAACTGCTTGAAGATACGCTGAGATGCTGGGGCCTGAGCTCCGCCCAAGATGCATGCGATAGCACGTGGTTCCTGGAAGCCCCCAGCCCCCTCGTCCTGATGGTGGTCGTCGTTCCTTCTTAGTGGTGGTGGCAGTGGAGGGAGACTAGCATTGCCCTGAGGGTGGTCCTCGCGAGGCTGATCCCTCCAGGCGCCCTCACGAGGCTGGTCCTACCAGCGGTCCTTGCGAGGCCGGTCGCGCCACTCCCGGCGGGGGTCGCGATCGTCCCAGCGTCCTCCGCCTCGTCCTCCTCCTCGGCCATAGCCCCGGTCATTGTGCTCGGGGCGTCGACCGAAGCGTCCATCCCGAATGGCTCTGAGCTCTTGACAGTCATTGGTGTTGTGGCTGTGTATGTTGTGGAAGGCGCAGAACGGACGACTACTCTTGGACGACTTGGGATGGTACCGACCATGCTTTCTGTTAGGCTTCGCCGCGAGCACGGCCACCCCTTGCGCTTCACGTCTTTGGCCTTGGCTTTCTTCTCCTCTGGGTCGATAGCAGGGAGCTCGAGGAGGGAAATGCGCCCTTCCTCAGCTCTTGCGCACTTGGTCGCCATGTTGAACAGCTCTGCATAGCTCCTCATGGATGGCGAGCTCCTCCTTTATCTTGACGTCGTGGACGCCATCAAAAAACGCCGAAATGATGGCCTCGTCCGTCACCTTGGGGATCTTGAGGCGAACGTTGTTGAAGCGCTGGATGTACTTCTGCAAGGCCTCTCCTGGCTGTTGCTTGATGCGGTGCAGGTCACCCACGGCCGGAGGGCGGTCGCGAGTGCCCTGGAAGTTGGCGACGAAGCGGTCGCGCATCTCATCCCACGAGGAGATCGAGACCGGGGGCAGGTTCAGGAGCCACGAGCGAGCACCATCCTTGAGAGCCATGGGGAACCAGTTCGCCATGACTTTCTCGTCTCCGTTGGCCGCCTCGATGCTTAGCTCGTAGAGCTGCAAGAACTCTGCAGGGTCGGGGGTGCCGTTGTAGCGAGGATGCAGGTCTGGCTTGAACTTGCCCGACCAGACGACGCTACGTAGCTCCGGAGTGAAGGCACGACAACCTGCTGTGGCCACCGGGGCCCTTTGCTGATGCGAAGCCTGCCCCTGATGTCCGCGCGCCGCCACTATAGGAGGCACGCGGTCTTGTCACGGTGACGCTGGGAGCGCGGGAGCGTTTTCCTGCGGTCGAGGAACCTCTTGGCTGCTTCCTTCTTCTCGTGCGGGCGCCCGACGCGGTGGGTCGCACCGAGGGGCTGCACGCCTTGGCTCCAGGGCACCATCTTGATGCGGAGGTGGTGGAGGTGCTCCGTGAGCTATGTCGCCCGCAGCTGGCGGAGGGCGAGGCAGCGAGAGGGACGGTGCGCGAGAGCCCCCACCGGTACTGACGAGCTCGGCGATGCGATCCAACCAGTCCTTGTAGAGGTCGTCGACCGGGCGGTAGCGCAGGAGCTCGCGTGCCATGAGCAACGCGACCTACGCATTCGTGGGAGCGCGACGAGCGTGAGATGATGAGCCGGCCGGGGTTAGCGACGGAGTGGTGGTGCGGCCGTCCCGCCGCACAGAGGGGTGCAGCAAGGACTCTTGCTGCTCGTTTCCTGCCGGGCCGATGGCGATGTTGGCGGCGGGTGACGGGGAACGACGGGGAGGCCCGCTGATAGGAGCTGTCCGAGAGACACGGGCGGCGAGGGCGGCCCGGCGCTCGGCGCGGGCTCGACGCGCGTTCGCCATGGATGCAGTGAACCAATGGAACGCGGATCGGCGAAAGGAAAGCTTCAGCACACCCCTACCTGGTGCGCCAAGTGTCAGATTTCGGGTTCCGGCAAAACCCTCGAGGTTCGAACACTGGGGTGCGCACGAAGATCTCTCCTCCCCCTAGCTCACGCCCTCACCGCGGTCTCAAGACTCAGCACGTCGAACTCGCAAAACAAAGGGACACAAGGTTTATATTGGTTCGGGCCACCGACTGGTGTAATACCCTACTCTAGTGTGGTGTGGTGGATTGCCTCTTGGGCTGAGGATGAACAGTTACGAGGGAAGAACAACCTCCTGAGGAGAGGTGCTCTTGTGCTTGATGAGCTTGTGTGGGTGAGGATGATCTGAATAGCCCAAGATCAGTTGCCTCCTACTGTAGTGGCTAGTCCAATTTATAGAGGCCCTAGTCCTCTTCCCAAATTTAGGCGGGAAGGGATCCAACAACGGCCAAATTTGAAGGGAGACAACTAGACAATTAGTACAAGCTATCTTGACTAAAGGTGGTCTTCGCCTGCAAAAGGCTTTGATTGTGACGCTGTCTTGTCTCCACGGTGACCTCTGTCTTGCCGTCCTGCTGGTCTTGGTCTCATTGCACCGATATGGAAACCTTTGCTTGATGCCTCGGGACTCCTTGCATGTGCCTGCCTCTTTGGCACCAAAGAGGAAGCGAGTATGCTGCACACTCTGGCGCCCTCCTGGCACCCGCCTGGCCTTGGTCGTCATGGCTTGCATCACAAAAACCTCGCGAGGTGCCCCTTGCCTTGATCTCTCCGCTCCTCGCGAGCCAGCCTAGTGAGGCCGCCCCCGAGGAGGTCTTGCGTCGTCCGCCTCATGAGGCTTGGCCCCTCGCGAGGGTATTGAGTGTTTGCTGATGAATATGGGCCGTACAGGGCCGCTGGTGGGGCCACGCCATGGGCCACAGGCAGGCAAGTCTGGGGACCCCCGTTCCTAGGACGCCGACAAATAACGTATGTTATCATTACAGTACGGCCTATAAAGATCTTCGTAGAATATGTGGGAACCAATATGAGCATCCAGGTTTCACTGTTGTTTATTGACCGGAGAGGTGTCTCGGTCATTTCTACATACTTCTCGAACCCGTAGGGTCCGCACGCTTAACGTTCGATGATTATTTTGTATTATATGAGTTATGTGATTTGGTGACCGAATGTTGTTCGGAGTCCCGGATGAGATCACGGACATGACGAGGAGTCTCGAAATGGTCGACAAGTAAAGATTCATATATAGGACGATGATATTCGGACACTGGAAGTGTTCTGGGGTTACCGGGTACATATCGGGTCACCGGAAGGGGTTCCGTGCATCCCCCGGCAACTACATGGGCCTAATGGGCCAAGAAGGGGACAGACCAGCCCCTAGGGGCTGGTGCGCCCCATGTAGGCCGAAATAAGGGAGAAGAAAAGAGGAGAAGAGGGAAAGGAAGGGGAGGGATTCGGCCTCCCCTTCCTTCTCTCCTCCCTCCTCCTTCCTTCCCCCTCCGGATGAATATGGAAAGGGGGGAGGCCGAATTGGGAGGCGCCCAAGAAGGATTCCTCCTACTTGGGGCGCCCCCTTGGCTGCCTCTCCTCCCCTCCAACCTATATATATATATGAGGGGGGGGGGGGTTACTGCTAGAATACACAACATTGATTCCTAGCCGTGTGCGGCGCCCCCCTCCATAGTTTACGCCTCTGGTCATATTCATGTAGTGCTTAGGCGAAGCCCTGCGCCGATCACTTCACCATCACCGTCACCACGCCGTCTTGCTGATGGAACTCTCCCTCGACAATTTTCTGGATCAAGAGTTTGAGGGACGTCATCGAGCTAACGTGTGCAGAACTCGGAGGTGTCGTATGTTCGGTGCTTGATCTGTCGGAACGAGAAGAAGTTCGACTACATCAACCGCGTTGTCAAACGCTTCCGCTGGGTCTCACGAGTGCGTGGACACACTCCCTCTCGCTATATGCATCTCCTAGATAGATCTTGCATGAGCGTAGGAATTTTTTTGAAATTGCATGCTACGTTTCGCAACACCATGCGCACGGGGTACTGCGTAACTCCCTGGGCACCCCGTGCACACAGGGCTGACTTTGCCCATGCGCACGGGGTCCAACGGGCAGAAACGGCCACCCGAGGAAGAACACTATAAAAGCCCCCTTCCTCTTCCTCCATCCCTAACCCTAATGTCTTGTTGAGCTCCACCATTGCTACACTCTCAATACTCTCAATCCCTCCACCCAAACTTGTTGAAACTTTGGGGATTGGGAGAGCAAGACCTGATCTACATCTTGACCAAACCAAATCGCGTTCCCCGCAACATTTCCTCCCCATTGACTTGTTACTCTTGGAGCTTGGGCTCCTAGGCGGTTAGAGGTTCCTCCGGAAGCTTCCTTGCTTGTGGTGTGCTATGGATATGTTTGTAAAGGTGTGGTGGTTGCCTTCAAGACCAACCCTGAGTGATTAGAGGCTCATCCCACTACAAAATAAATACACTTCCGTGATGATACGTGTTTGTCACAGTAGGTCACGTTTTCTGTCATGCATGTACATCCATGACGATTTTATGACAAAATCAAGATATTCATACATGTGCTGTCATAGAAGTGTTCCATGGCACCAAAATTATCATCACGGAAGTGTCCACTTCCATGACGATAAATAGCGCGTCATAGAAGTGCTTTCGTCAAGGGTAACCGACATGTGGCATCTGATAATCCCCAAGTGCAGGGAATCATCATAGCAATTCCCAAAGGTGGAAGTGATAAGTATGGAGTGTCGAACCCACAAGGAGCTAAAGGTAAGTGATGACCCACAAGTATAGGGGATATATCGTAGTCCTTCCGATAAGTAAGAGTGTCGAACCCAACGAGGAGCAGAAGGAAATGATAAGCGGTTTTCAGCAAGGTATTCTTCGCAAGTAATGAAATAAGTGGTAACAGCTAGTTTTGTGATAGGATAATTTGTAACGAGCAACAAGTAAATAAAGTAAATAAAGTGCAGCAAGGTGGCCCAATCCTTTTTTGTAGCAAAGGACAAGCCTGGACAAACTCTTATAATAGGAAAAGCGCTCCCGAGGACACATGGGAATATCGTCAAGCTAGTTTTCATCACGCTCATATGATTCGCGTTCGGTACTTTGATAATTTGATATGTGGGTGGACCGGTGCTTGGGTGCTGTTCTTACTTGAACAAACATCCCACTTATGATTAACCTCTATTGCAAGCATCCGCAACTACAACAAAAGTATTAAGGTAAACCTAACCATAGCATGAAACATATGGATCCAAATCAGCCCTTACGAAGCAACACATAAACTAGGGTTTAAGCTTCATCACTCTAGCAACCCATCATCTACTTATTACTTCCCAATGCCTTCCTCTAGGCCCAAATAATGGTGAAGTGTTATGTAGTCGACGTTCACATAACACCACTAGAGACTAGACAACATACATCTCATCAAAATATCGAATCGAATACCAAATTCACATGACTACTAATAGCAAGACTTCTCCCATGTCCTCGTGAACAAACGTAACTACTCACAAAGCATATTCATGTTCATAATCGAGGGGTATTAATATGCATATAGGATCTGAACATATGATCTTCCACCAAATAAACCAACAAGCATCAACTACCAGGAGTAATCAACACTACTAGCAACCTACTAGTACCAATCCAGGACTTGGAGACAAGAATTGGAAGCAAGAGATGAACTAGGGTTTTGAGAGGAGATGGTGCTGGTGAAGATGTTGATGGAGATTGCCCTCACCCGATGAGAGGAGCATTGGTGATGACGATGACGATGATTTCCCTCCCGAGGGGAAGTGTCCCCGGTAATGTACCTCTTCCGGAGCCCTAGATTGGTTCCACCAAGGTTCCGCCTCGTGGCGGCGGAGTTTTCGTCCTGAAAGGTTGCTTCTGATTTTTTTCTCGACGAAAGACCTCATATAGCAGAAGATGGGCATCAGAGAGCCACCAGGGAGCATTGGTGATGACGATGACGATGATTTCCCCCTCCCGGAGGGAAGTGTCCCCGGTAGAACAGCTCTTCCGGAGCCCTAGATTGGTTCCACCAAGGTTCCGCCTCGTGGCGGCGGAGTTTTCGTCCTGCAAGGTTGCTTCTAATTTTTTCTCGACGAAAGACCTCATATAGCAGAAGATGGGCATCAGAGAGCCACCAGGGGGCCCACGAGGTAGGGGGGCGCGCCCAAGGAGGGGTGGGGGCGCCCCCCACCCTCGTGGATAGGGTGTGGGTCCCCTGGTCTTCATCTTTGGCGAGGATTATTTATTATTTATTATAAGATATTCCGTGGAGTTTCGGGACTTTTGGAGTTGTGCAGAATAGGTCTCTAATATTTGCTCCTTTTCCATTGAATTCCACCAGGCATTCTCCCTCCTTATGTAAACCTTGTAAAATAAGAGAGAATATGCATAAGTATTGTGACATAATGTGTAATAACAGCCCATAATGCAATAAATATCAATATAAAAGCATGATGCAAAATGGACGTATCAGTAAGATCAATATTCTCTCAAGTCCTATCTGCCACTGATACGACTCTACCTACACCGAACATTTACTTCCAACTAGAAATGAGAAATAAAACTACGTTGTGGGTATGAAGAGGATAACTTTGCATGGTATCGGAAAGCTAAAATATAAAAGTAGGTGCTGTTATCATAAAGTTAGAATATATTACTAAATATTGTAAATAGCGAGTGTGGAATAATGATGGGTCAAAGCGGAATTATCCTAGGCAATCGTTAACAAGACCGGTAGTCGCCATTGCAATTTCATATGAGGGAGAGGCATAAGCTAACATACTTTCTCTTCTTGGATCATATGCACTTATGATTGGAACTCTAGCAAGCATCCGCAACTACTAAATATCATTAAGGTAAAACCCAACCATAGCATTAAAGCATCAAGTCCCCTTTATCCCATACGCAACAACTCCCTTACTCGGGTTTATGCTTCATCACTCAAGCAACCCACTATAAGCGAATCATAAACGTATTGCAACACCCTACAGCGGGAATCCCTCACGCTTGCGCGACACGGAGGGCACAACAGGACATCACCAAAATAAAACATACAACTCATACCAATCTATATCATCAATCAACCTAAAGACAAAGGATATCTACTCAACACATCATTGGATCATAATATGTGGCATAAAGCACCATGTTCAAGTAGGGATTACAGCGGGGTGCGGGAGAGTGGACCGCTTAAAAGAGATGAGGATGGTGATGATGATGGTGATGTTGATGAAGACGATCATCGCGGTGATGATTCCCCTCCTCCATGGCCTCCAGTGATGATGGCCCCCTCTGGCAGGGTGCCAGAGAGGGCCTAGATTGATTTCTTGTGGCTACAGAGGCTTGCAGTGGCGGAACTTCCGATCTAGGTTTCTTTCTGGAAGTTTGGGTATATATGAGAGGTGTTGGCGTCGAGAACAAGTCAGTGGGGTCTTCAGGCTGTCCACGAGGCAGGGAGGCGCGCCTAGGGGGGTGGGCACGCCCCCCACCCTTGTGGGCAGCCCGGGACTCTTCTGGCCCAACTCTTTGACTCCGTGGCCTTCTTCTGGTCCAAAAATAAGCTCCGTCAAGTTTCAGGTCAATTGACTCGCTTTGGTTTTCCTTTTCTGCGATACTCTAAAACAAGGAGAAAACAGAAACTGGCACTGGGCTCTAGGTTAATAGGTTAGTCCCAAAAATCATATAAAATAGCATATAAATGCATATAAAACATCGTTGATAATATAATAGCATGAATACTTCATAAATTATAGATACGTTGGAGACGTATCAACATCCCCAAGCTTAATTCTTGCTCGTCCTCGAGTAGGTAAATGATAAAAGAAATAATTTATGAAGTGTGAATGCTAGCAAGTGCACAAGTTTGATCAATGATAATTTCAATCACTTTTTCTAGCATCAATACATGTCATAACAAAGATCTCATCTCATAAAACTTTTCATGATCAAGTAACAAGCTATTCACATGTTAAAGTATAGATCATAAACTTTCTTGAAAACTAACAAACAGTGCTCTTAGTAATCAAACAATTGCAATTCATCTTATTTTCAGGAAGGGTCTATGCTAGAGCTTTGATTCAGCAAACTCCACATACTCAACTATCATTTAATCTTTCACAATTGTTAACACTCATGTGATATTTATGGGTTCAAAGTTTTAATCGGACACAGAGAAAGATAGGGGCTTATAGTTTCGCCTCCCAACCTTTTACCTCAAGGGTAATGTCAACAATAATAACTCATGAAAACCTACATCCAGGTAGATATATATATCCAGATCGCTCCAACACAAAGTGCTTGCCAAAGGAAAAAGTGTAAAAAGGAAAGGTGATGATCACCATGACTCTTGCATAAGGTAGAAGATAAAAGTAAAAGATAGGCCCTTCGCAGAGGGAAGCAGAGGTTGTCATGCGCTTTTATGGTTGGACGCACAAAATCTTAATGCAAAAGAACGTCACTTTATATTGCCTCTTGTGATAAAGACCTTTATTATGCAGTCCGTCACTTCTATTTCTTCCCTATCACAAGTTCGTATAAAGCTTATTTTCTTCGCACTAATAGATCATACATATTTAGATAGCAATTTTTATTGCATGCATGAATGACAACTTACTTGAAGGATCTTACTCAATCCATAGGTAGGTATGGTGGACTCTCATGGCAAAACTAGTTTAAGGGATATTTGGAAGCACAAGTAGTATCTCTACTTGGTGCAAAGAGTTTGGCTAGCATAAGGGGGAAAGGCAAGCTCGGCATGTTGGATGATCCATGACAATATACTTTATTTCGGATATAAGCAAACATAACCCATTACGTTGTCTTCCTTGTCCAACATCAACCTTTCAACATGTCATATTTTAATGAGTGCTCACAATTACAAAAGATGTCCAAGATAGTATATTTATAGGTGAAATCTCTCTTCCTTCAATATTCTTTCATGAATTGTTCAAGTGACCAATTCTACGTTTGATAACTTTCATTGAGTTTACTACCTATAATTATTATGTGTGAAGTCATTACTCCCCATGTTATAATCATATGAAACATATATAAATTCAGATTTATGACATTCAATTCATCCAACCATTTACTCATAGGATATACGTGAAGCACGTGAGTAAATGACAAACTACTCCAAAAAGATACAAGTGAAGAACACTGAGTAGTCAAATAATTAACTAGCCATGGGAGGATTCTTTTTCATTCAATAATTCAGATCCAATGATTTTATTCAAACAGCAAGTAAAATTGAAAATACGCTCCAATCAAAACACATATCATGTGACGAATAAAAATATAGCTCCGAGTAAGGTATACCGATAGTTTTGAAGACGAAAGAGGGGATGCCTTCCGGGGCATCCCCAAGCTTAGGCGCTTGAGTCTTACTTGAATATTAACTTGGGGTGCCCTGGGCATCCCCAAGCTTAGGGTCTTTCCACTCCTTATTCTCCTCATATCGATATCTCACCCAAAGCTTGAAAACTTCAATCACACAAAACTTAACGGAACTTCGTGAGATAGGTTAGTATGATAAAGAGTAAACTATTCACTTTGGTACTGTCAAAGACGAGGTTCATAATTGTTCTCACACAATGCCTACTGTACCTTATCATTTCTACAATTTATATTGAGAAATATAAGCCATAGAAACTACAAAACAAGCAAACTATGCAATGAAAACAGAATCTGTCAGAAACAGAACAGTCTGTAATGATCTGAACAGAAACCATACTTCTGCTATTCCAAAAATTATGAAATAAATTGGTTGGTGTGAGGAATTTGTCTATTAATCTTCTGCAAAAAAGAATCAACTTAAAATCACCCTTCTGTAAAAAATGGCAGCTAATCTCGTGAGCGCAAAGTTTCTGTTTTTTACAGCAAGATCACATTAACTTTCACCCAAGTCTTCCCAAAGGTCTTACTTGGCACTTTATTGAAAGAAAAGCTATAAAACATGATTACTACAGTATATTAATCATGTAGATACACAAAAACCGTAGGGGTAAATATTGGGTTGTCTCCCAACAAGCGCTTTTCTTTAATGCCTTTTAGCTAGGCATGATGATTTCAATGATGCTCACATAAAATATAAGAATTGAAACATAAAGAGAGCATCATGAAGAATATGACTAGAACATTTGAATCTAACCAACTTCCTATGCCTAGGGATTTTGTGAACCCATAATTTATAGGAACAAGAATCAACTAGCATAGGAAGGCAAAACAAGTATAACTTCAAAACTTTAAGCACATAGAGAGGAAACTTGATATTATTGCAACTCCTACAAGCATATATTCCTCCCTCATAATAATTTTCAGTATCATCATGAATGAATTCAACAATATAACCATCACATAAAGCATTCTTTTCATGATCTACAAGCATAGAATTTTTTCTACTCTCCACATAAGCAAAATTCTTCTCATTCGGAATAGCGGGATCACTAGTTCCTAAAGTTGACACTCTTCCAAACCCGCTTTAGATGATAGTATGATTCATACTCCAAAAGATATAAGTGAATTTCATGGAGCAATCTACAATTAATATATTCTAACCAATATCCAAGCTCAAAATATATAAGTGAAGCACACAAAGCATTCTATAAAACCATACCCAAAAGATTTAAATGAAGCACAAAAAGCAATTCTATAAGATCATACTTAAAAGATATAAGTGAAGCACATGAAGTATTCTATAAATTTATGAAGAGAAATCTCATAATAGCATGGTTATTAAAGAAAAAGAAAAACACAAAGGACATAAATCATGTGAACAAAACAAAAACCGAGGTATACCGATAATTGTTGAAGAAGAAAGATGGGATGCCAACCGGGGCATCCCCAAGCTTAGATGCTTGAGTATCCTTGGATTATTTACTTGGGGTGCCTTGGGCATCCCCAAGCTTGAACTCTTTCCTCTATTTATTCTTCTCAAATCGGTAACTCCTCGTTCTTCGAACACTTCATCCACACAAAACTTTAACAAAAACTTTGTGAGATCCGTTAGTGTAATAAAGCAAACTACCACTTTAAGGTACTATAATGAACTCATTATTTATTTATATTGGTGTTAAACCTACTGTATTCCAACTTCTCTATGGTTCATACCCCCCGATACTAGCCATAGATTCATCAAAATAAGCAAACAACACGCGAAAAACAGAATCTGTCAAAAACAGGACAGTCTGTAGTAATCTGGAAGTTTAGTTAACTTATGTAACTCCTAAAATTATGAAATAAATTTTAAAATTTGAAAAATTTGTACATAAGTAATTTGCAAAAAGTTTCAGACCCATTTGACGTTCCAGTAAAAAATGTAAAATCACGCACTACAGCCAAAGTTTCTGTTTTTGTTCTGCACATAGTAAACAAGCAATCTAATCATCCTAAAACCAAAGCTTGGCACATTATTTTTATAATACAATGGATATATACAAGGGGATAATTATTTACAGAGAAACTTCCATGAAAAATTCTACATTGTTTCTGTGAGCATGAACACAAGTGCTCAAGGTCGACCCTCACTTCTTCAATGCATAACTTTCCAATCACTTCTCTTTTTGAAAAAAAATTTAGGCATGAGAGGCAAGTAATTTTTTTGTATTTTCATTCTTAATTTTTTTGTATGTTTCACCCACAACTAAACAGAAACAAAAAGGAAAAACAAAATCTACTTAGTGAAGAAAGCAAACAAGCACACACGAGAATATCAACCCACGCTATTGCTCCCAAGAACGGCGCCAGAAAAGAGCTTGATAATCCCCAAGTGTAGGGAATCATCATAGCAATTCCCAAAGGTGGAAGTGATAAGTATGGAGTGTCGAACCCACAAGGAGCTAAAGGTAATATCAATATTATCTCAAGTCCTATCTGCCACTGATACGAATCTACGTACATCGAACGTTTACTTCCAACTAGAAACGAGAAATAAAACTACGTTGTGGGTATGAAGAGGATAACTTTGCATGGTATTGGAAAGCTAAAATATAAAAGTAGGTGCTGTTATCATAAAGTTAGAATATATTACTAAATATTGTAAATACAGAGTGTGGAATAATGATGGGTCGGTGTGCGGAATTATCCTAGGCAATCGTTAACAAGACCGGTAGTCGTCATTGCAATTTCATATGAGGGAGAGGCATAAGCTAACGTACTTTCTCTTCTTGGATCATATGCACTTATGATTGGAACTCTAGCAAGCATCCGCAACTACTAAAGATCATTAAGGTAAAACCCAACCATAGCATTAAAGCATCAAGTCCCCTTTATCCCATACGCAACAACCCCCTTACTCGGGTTTATGCTTCTGTCACTCAAGCAACCCACTATAAGCGAATCATAAACGTATTGCAACACGCTACAACGGGAATCCCTCACGCTTGTGCGACACGGAGGGCACAATAGGACATCACCAAAATAAAACATACAACTCATACCAATCTATATCATCAATCAACCTAAAGAAATAGTATATCTACTCAAAACATCATAGGATGGCAACACATCATTGGATCATAATATGTGGCATAAAGCACCATGTTCAAGTAGGGATTACAGCGGGGTGCGGGAGAGTGGACCGCTTAAAAGAGATGAGGATGGTGATGATGATGGTGATGTTGATGAAGACGATCATCGCGGTGATGATTCCCCTCCTCCATGGCCTCCGGTGATGATGGCCCCTCTCAGGTGGTGCCAGAGAGGGCCTAGATTGATTTCTTGTGGCTACAGAGGCTTGCGGCGGCGGAATTTCTGATCTAGGTTTCTTTCTGGAAGTTTGGGTATATATGAGAGGTGTTGGCGTCGAGAACAAGTCAGGGGGGTCTTCGGGCTGTCCACGAGGCAGGGAGGGACGCCCAGGGGGGGGTGGGCGCGCCCCCCACCCTCGTGGGCAGCCCGGGACTCTTCTGGCCCAACTCTTTGACTCCGTGGCCTTCTTCTGGTGCAAAAATAAGCTCCGTCAAGTTTTAGGTCAATTGGACTCCGTTTTGTTTTCCTTTTCTGTGATGCTCTAAAACAAGGAGAAAACAGAAACTGGCACTGGGCTCTAGGTTAATAGGTTAGTCCCAAAAATCATATAAAATTGCATATAAATGCATATAAAACATCCAAGGTTGATAATATAATAGCATGAAGACTTCATAAATTATAGATACGTTGTAGACGTATCAACATCCACCATGACGGGTTGCCGTTAAGCTATCGGGTTCCGGTTTGGATCTGATAACCCGTTAACAGCCCGGACCAATGGGGACTTTCCACGTGTAAAATTGTCATTCGTCGACGATCCACGTGCCGGCTCAACGTTGGGACAGATGTCAACCGTCCATTTGACAAGAACCGCCAATGAAACGTTGACACGTGGGACGGCCCAATAGAGGCCCATATAGGTTTAAAAGCCGACCTAGGAACAGGCCCCCAAGATTTGGTCAGATCTAATGGGCCGGCCCGTTAACAACCTAACATTTTCTGGACCAAATTATAGCCCACATCAGGTACGGGCCGTTAAATAACTGCAATATTCTGGGCCAGTTTATGGCTCATATCAGATCCGGCCCGTTAACAGCCTGCAATAGTTTGGGCCAAATTACGGTCCATACCTGATCCGGCACTTTAACTGACTTTCATTTCTTGGGCCAAATTACGACCCATAACAAATACGACCTTTTTAATAGCTACTGTGCCATTGGGCCCATTGGCGGTCCGATTTGCTCTTCGTCCTCTTAATGGCCCGTTTAATAGTTTGGCCCGATATTAGTTTCGCCTCGCTGCTGACTTCGCTTACATATGGGCCTCTTTCGCCCTGCTTTCACTTTCGGTTATTTAAAGGCCCGAGTTGCCCTTGGGCCTAATTATGGTCTGTAGTTACTTTCGGCCTCTTAACGACCCATAGTATTCGTGGATACATTCTAGCCCAAACTGCCTATCGGCCCGTTAAAGGCCCTTGAGAGTGTTGGGCCTAATTTAGGCCCGTCATACATCCAGCCTGCTTCCTGCCTGTCATGTAATTGGGCCAGCCAAGGCCCAAAAACATTTCACCCTATTAATGGCATGTCACCCGAATGGGCCAATATGGGCCGATTTATATTACAACGCGTTGTCGGCCCGTGATTTGTTTGCCACAATTAAGGCTGAATCTAGTTTTCAATCTGTTAAAAGCCTATTTAATTTTCTGGCCCAATTAAGGCAAGCGGTTTACTCGGCCTTTTAAAGGCCCGAAACTAATAGCGGGCCAGATTAAAACTAGACCTAACTAATGGCCCAAGATGATTGTAGGCCCACGGTTCGACCCGTACTAGCGATTGGCGACCGGCCAGTTTTAGTACAGAAATAATTATTTTATAAACCTAACCTATTGGCTCATTGCGCACCAATCGAAGATTACGGCCTTTTCTTAGAGCGATGATAGCAAAACAACAAATAAATTACAGTGTCGTGATGAAGAATAAACCTATACTATATAACAAAGAAATTATAGCATATTACATCCCCTGGGCATCAAAGTTTGCCGCCAGTGATAATAATAAAGGGTAACCAGACAGCAGATTCCATAAACTGGGCAGGTCGCCACCAGTGGAAGTTAACAGGTCGCCACCAGTTGAAGTTAACAGGCCGACAAAATAATAGATGTAACCGACAAAGACTTCAACATGCTTTAAGAAAGGTTAGCCCGGCCCAGGAGCTGCAGCGCAAGCAGCTTAGCAACCTGATGAGACTGCACTTCTTTGACGCTTATATCCACCAACCTAAGTTGCATAGCATCAATAGACGTCCTGTACTTACGGTTAATCTTGCATAAAGATTGGAGTTCCAGTCGGATTTGAGCAGAAGCATGTCTTTCTGCTTGAATTTTAGACCAAGAAGTTTAACAGATTCAAAGCGGCGACTTCGGCCGAGCTTGTGTCATCGAGTAAGTTTGACACTTCATCAAGATATGACTTTGTGGTTGTATCCCTACCTTCAAGATGTGTTGCCTTCTTCTCTCGGAATATATGTTAGAGGGACAAACAATGGGTTCGTCTCACTATCATTGTGGCAGTTCTTCCTAGCAAAGCGATCTTTGTAACCACGAAAGAGAAACAAGTAGGTAGATAACAGTTTTGCACGATAAGTATCATTGTCAATTCATCTCATTTCTTTGTCGTAAATAAATAGACACGGTTTAAAATAGCATTAACACAATAGGCATTGTTCATAGTTAAGACGACAGGAAATGGCATTGTGCAGGAGCGGCCAGCTTCACCAGACCATTGTTCATAGTTTGAAGGCTCGAGGAGGACAAACTTACATTAGTAGTGAAGACAGGCTCTATAAAGCCCTTGTCCATATTGACGGGGGGGGGGGGGGATTCATGTAACATGACAAAATTCTAAATTTTGGAATGTTATAAACAAATAGATAGATTTTATTGATTGTTTGATTGATTGACTGAAAGTGAGTGAATTCGAAACTTTTGAAAGTTAAATGAGAGGGAATAAAAGGACTTTCCCAAACTTTCATTTTGCTTTTATGAACTTCGAATTCAAATTCTTTTCATCACAAAACCCTGGAGAGAAGATGACATGACTTCTTCCATTTATTTAAATGACAAGGTGTTGAAAATATTTGAATTTCATTTGGAAAACATTTCCACTTCTGAAACTTTATGCAACTCGATGATTTTCATGAGCGAAGATAAAATGACTTCTTCAAAACATATGAAATATGAGTTGGGAGTTTCAAAGAAATAAATTCAAAGTTCTTCTGAATTTATTTTCAATTCGGAGTTATTTGAGTTTTATTCAAATTATTTTCTCCAAAAATAAAATATATGGAAAATAGGGTAACATGATTCCCTACATCAAAAAATTGGAGAGAAATTAATTTGAAATCATTTTGGTATTTTTAAAATGATTTTATTGGATTTTATTAGAGCAATAGCACTCTTTGTTTTATTTGAATTTGTGTGTATTTTATTTGAAACTAGAATAAAGTTCATTTTGTTCGACTCATTTTTAGGAGTCGGGGAAAATTTGTTTTACTTAAATCGGAGTTCATTTGGTATTTTTTTTATTTCTTTTGGTTTAATTTTGTTTTAAAAAATAAAACGCTACTGGGTTAAGGCCCACTGCCCAGCCAAGCCAGCCCCTGCCCACCTCCCTCTCTCCTCCTCGCTCACCGAAAGGGAGCTCTCCCGACGGAGTCCGCCTCCGACCCGCCACTGCCCTCCCCCAAGCCACCGCCACCTCCTCATAAATAGCCTCTCTCTCACCGCCTTCAAGCCGAGTCCGCGCCCTAAGGACGCCGCCGCTGCTTCCGTCATGACGCCGGACCCCGCCTCGCCTCCCGAACCCCGGGCCGAGCCTGGCCGCTGAGCCTCACGCCGGGACCATGGCCTCACGGAGGTAGCCACCGCCCGCAGTTCCGATCCGTTTTCCCTAAAAACCGATCCGGTTTATTTAAAAAAGATGTTCGGTTTTTAAAAAAACCTAGATTGGTTTTATTTTTTTCGGTTTTCTTATTTAGTGAACGCTCACCGACCCGCTCGCTTCAATGAACGCTGCTTCGTTGGATTAGTTCTGTTAAACGAACGTCCGTTATTTAATCCGCTCGTCGCTTTCTTTTAAACCGGATTTAATCCATTGTTTTTCGATTCGATCGATCCGATTTTCAAATCTGCTTTTATTTCTTGCTCGCTTATCTAATCGTGTGATTCAAGCGCTGGAGTTTCGTTATGAAACCGCAGGTCCGACTAACCTACTTACACAGAGTTTTGCTACTGTAAAATTTTGACTTAATTTCAGATTGATGGAACCGAGTCGTTCTCTCTCGAGGTCCGACTTTCGATGCTTTATTTGATTCTATTCTTTTGCAACCAGTGGTTCTTAAGTTGAACTATCCGGTTAGATCTTTTATTCGAGATGTCCCTGTGCATTAGACGAGTACTTATTGTATGCTTGTTGTTTGTCTGCGTTAGATCACCCGGAGTGCGCCGCTTGTTACTTCAATCTCTAGGTCTCGCGGATCATCAACAAGGCAAGTAACACTTTGATCATACTTTTCTACTACCCAGCTTTTATTGCATTAGATCAAACCCTCAAACACTTGCATGTTTAGGATCTAATTAAATTGTGGGATGGGAAGTAGATTGAGGTAGTACCTATTACCTGCTTTTACTTATGAAACCTTGGGAGTTACTTCTACGTTTGCTTGATTATGCCATGCTATGCTAGTAGATGTGGATTGGGTGAGTGAATATCCATGACAGATGTGAGATTGTTAATTAATGGTTTATCTAAGGTGGCAACTTAAACACACATCTGGGTGGATTCAGGCACCTGGTTTCTATCAGGACTTGCCTGTATTTCTTCGGACCGCCACCTGTGCTCTAAGGGATCATAAGATTATTCAAACTGGAAACTTCCGTGCAGCCACAAGCCAATTATGGGCTCATGGCAGTTGACTAAGTTGTGCGAACTCTTACGGGTAGGCTAGCTGATGTAGGGGATGTAGGTTGGTACGGTCTACCCACATGTAAGGTGCTAGCGCTTCAAAGACTATGTCTCGGTCATCCGCTTTCTCAAACACCATGTAGTGCGAGAACCAAGCGGAGGCGATCGAGTCTTGTGGGGAAAAGTGCGCAAACCTCTCAGAGAGTGTATAAACTAATCATGATTAGCCGTGTCCCTGCTATGGACAATTTTGAGTATCTAGTACCGGATATCCCGTTGATCTCATCACGTTACTTAATATAATTTGTTGGGTTTAATGAGTACTTTTAATTGGGATTGAGGATGTCACAACCATTCTCAATGTTTAACAACCACCATGATAGTTAAATAAATTTATTCCTTTGAAGTAGGGAAAATTGGCTTTTTGCAAAAATCGTAACCATAGAGCTTTCCACCAGCCATATATGCATGTAGTATAGGCTTATTCTTTCATTACTCTCTATGTGTTACATTGCCAAAGATATTCCATGTGCTGACCGTTTCGGCTGCAACTTTTCATGTTGCAGAATTTTCGCATTTACGAGTAAGTGATACGTTAGGGTTACGATTTCCTATACTCAACTTTGCCGTTGGTGTTGATGGGAATCCACAACCTTGTTGCTTCCGCTATATTTTTGGATTGAGGTAATAGTATTTACGTTATTTTATACATGTGATTTACCTCTGTTATAAATCCTTCGAGTACTGTGTGTGTCAGCATACCGATCTAGGGATGACACGAAAGCACAGAGACTTGATCCATTCGGGTCGGGTCGCTACAAGATGGTATCGAGCACATGTTGACTGAGGACGTGACCCTAGAAACTGGCAAGCCCATAGGAAAGATTTTTCTCTACAACTTCATTTTCAAAAAAATCTTTTACCTCTCTTCTCTTCTGAGCTTATTCAAATATTCCCTTTTAGTGAGACCATACCCCTTTTCCCTTTTGACCACTCGAAGATTAGAAAGATGAGACCACTCCAAGGAGACAAGATATCGGACAACTAAGACCATTTGGAATGAAGATGATTTTACCGTGTAAACGGAAACTACAACGGTGAAGACTCCGAAGACTAGGAGATTTGAAGGCTCCAAATAAATTCCGGATTGGTATGACCTAGGAGGGTTACGCTTATGGAACTTGGCGACTATGGAAGTTATCAATAACCAAGATCAAGGTGTATCGGAGAAAGACCGGAACATGGAGCGTTAGAATTCAAAGCTTTGTCAGAAAACCCTAAGGCAGGAGATATCAACTATGGAATGATAGCTCATGAAAATGACAAGAGCGTAAACACGCTATCCATGATGTTATCGCCTACTATGCCATCGCCACCGCAGAGAGTTAAGCATGCAGATGCATGGAAGGATTGGATGGTAGAAAGCTGATGGAGCATCTATCTGCAAACGTTGGAGTTTTAACCTTAGCTGGTGTATCACCAGGATCTGGAGTATTACATCAAGGAGTTAAGACGGACCTACAAGAAGCTAAATTTTGATAATGAAGTATTTCATGAAGAACTCAGGATCCGTGGTTGAAAGTAGACAGTTGAAGAGCAAAACCTTGAGACATCAAGGTTTTGACAAGAATCAAGGATAGTAGGATCATGGATCATGTCAAGGATGTTGAAACCAGAAGTTTAGAACGTAACTCCGTAAATATTGAAGGACGCCGCGAGAGACTTCAAGGCCAACAGAGATGATCCGCAAAAGAACTTGAGAAGGACAAGCATGATCGGAAGGAGCCATCAGAGACATGATCAAGATTGGAAGGGTTTGATGACTTTGAAGATTTATTGACCGTTAGAAGACCAAACCCGTTACATACCTACGTTAGATGCATTTATTGTGAGCTGTCATTTGTTTGATGTTTTTCCGATACCACAATAAAATCTGTTTTTTTTCAAAACTTTTGTTTGTATTGAGTGCATTCCTCTCGATCTCTCTTATCCCACCCCAAACCCATGGACCCGTTAGAGGAAGAATGGAGATGAGCTTGTATTCTCGGACCGATGAGTCAATTGGAGATGCACCAATGGATTCGTAACATGGAGGATCACATGGGGAATAACCCTATAGCCGGAAAGTATATGACCCAAAGATGCTCTTCAAAGCTTTGAAAGAGGTGCTGCTATCTAGTGGAGGATGTACCAAACCATCAATGTGGCTGTGGAGTAACCACTTGGGAAGAATTTAAGTTGACTTTGCTAAAGTCTCGGTTTGTGACCCGTAAGTTGAAGCCTTATGGAAAGGATGTGAAGAAACCTTGTGCATACAAGCCTTGTGGAGAAATAGGATATAACCATAAATAAAGCAAGGACGAATACCCTCATAATCGGAGGATTATCAAAGGAGTTAGACGAGGATTTTCAGGGAACTTCGATTGGAGAAGTTTTTGTTGCAACAATGGTAGTTCAGTCTACATTGTTGAGAAAGATCCGTGAAGCTCAGAAGGATGACAAAGAGATTTCTGAGGTAAAAGAGAGGATGAGTAAAGGAAAGGCCAAAGGTTTTCATAAGGATGAGCACGACACCTTATGGTTTGAGGACAAAGGTACATATACCCAATAATGCGTAGATCGTGAAGTTAATGCTTCAGAGGCTCATGACTCACCATACTTGATTCGCCGGAAACACCAAGATGTATTAGGATTTGAAGGAGTGTTTCGGTGGACTGGTATGAAGAAGGATATTACAGAGTATGTAGTCGAGGTGACGTATGTCGAGAGTGAAGGCAGAGCATCGAAGCTAGTCGAGTACTACAACCTATGCTAATACCGAATGGAAGCAGGATAAGCTTGGCATGGATTTCATTACCAGATTTCCCGTAACCTTAACGGGATATGATTCTATCTGGGTAGTAGTTTATTCGCTTGATCAAAGTGGCTCGCTTTATTCCAGTGAAAAACCACCTATACAAGTGTGAAGTTGGCCAAGATATATTGGACAAGGATCGTATGTCTGCATGGAGTTCCGAGGACCATCGAGAGGAACACAGCTTACCTCAAAGTTTTGGAAACAAATGCACTGCACTTTGGGTACTAGGCTAGAGTTCAAGATAGCCTTTCATCCGCAGCATGATGGACAAATCAAGAGAGTCAATCAGATTTTGGAGGACATGTTGAGAGCGCAGCGCTTAGATTATGGATCTAGTAGTGATGATAATCTACCCTACGGGAGTTCTCATACAACAACAGCCTACCAAGTCAGCTTTAAAGATGGCCCTTTGAAGCTTTGTATGGGAGAAAGAGCGGACACCGCTGATGTGGGATGAAGTTGGGGACCGTCATTGTTTGGACCAAATAGGATCAAGGAGTCAAGAGAATGTTAAGTTGATTCGAGATAGATCAAGATAGCTCAATCCAGTGTAAGAGTTATGCAGACTCAAAAATGCAAGGAGGTAGTCTATGAAATCGGAGATGAGCATATCTTTGTGTGCCACCTCTGCGAGGAGTTAAACGATTTGGAGTTAAGGGAAAGTTAGCCTTAGATTTGTAGGACCATACCGAAGTTTTGGAGCGTATGGGAGAAGTTACCAACAAGTTGGAGTCACCCGAAGGACTGTCAGGAGTTCAGGATGTGTTTCACGATTCCTAGTTGAAGAAGTGTCATGCAGAGATGGCCAATATTCCCATGTAAGGACGCTTGACCCTGGAAGGGATAATGATGTTCCGCGAAGTGGAGTATGACTTCATAAGTATAAGTTTTTATCTCGGTATGTGGGACATCCCACGAGGATGAAGAGATGAATTACTATTGGATATAAAGGAGGTATGATGTTGGAAGTATGGATCAATGGAAATTCCATGAAGAGTCCGAGTAATCATGTCCCGCTTTGGTGTAAATATAAGGAAAAGAGACAAGTACATTTGGATGGATTTTAAGTATGCCAGAAGTTGGATGTTGGGATAATGATCGATTGCCAGATGATGAGTTCAAGATTTGCAAGTGATGAGATGGGCTATAACCCATGTGCCCTGTGACTCGCTAAGAAGCAAGCACACTCTTGTCAAGGAAAAACTCGGAAGAGTTACGACTTGTATCAACCGATTTCCATTCTATAGGAGTTTACGCAAAACCCGAGAGTTGTTAAGGAACGATAGATGTTTGTTTGGCTTGCGTAATCAATGGATTTTCCGGACTTGGTTCGTCGACAAGAGAAATTCTGCAATGCTTGTGAGGATGACCGAGTGTCGTAATGCGAGATTCGCTAAACCATGTACAAGGTAATGATTTAAAAGGGATGGATTGATCACCATACCGACTTACTCTTATTATTCGCTTTGCTATATGGGATGGTAAATCTGAGTGACTTACCTATAGTAGAGAGACGATTTATCAAAACCTTGTTTGAACCTTAGAATGGTATAAGCATTTTTCCCTTGTACACGGCAGCTTGTTGCCAACCGTAGGTCATACGGTGAGGTTCAACCTGCACCTGCTTTTCGCAGGAGAAACCATAAATTGTTGACCACCACGAGATATCGATAGTTGTTTAGCATTGGCGCCAGACCCGTCAGCTATGAAGACCCAGTTTCGGGATAACCTTACCAAGATGAAAGGACAAAAGAATTGAGGAAAAGTTTATGCCACCACCGGAAGAGCCAGAGAAGGAATTATCCTTAATATCTGAGAAGACCGACACTGTCAGCAATAAGGATGGAGTATCTGAGTTTTGATGGAACCGTAACAATGCTTCTAAGGGTGGTAGCACCCGAGACCCCGGAGACGAGCGATGGATTTTGAGAAGACCCCCAAACCCTAACCTATTTCTTGTTAGTTTCTCCGAATCTCGAGGACGAGATTCATTTTAAGGGTGAAGTTTGTAACATCCCAAAATTCTAAATTTTGGAATGTTATAAACAAATAGATAGATTCTATTGATTGTTTGATTGATCGACCGAAAGTGAGTGAATTCAAACTTTTGAAAGTTAAATGAGAGGGAATAAAAGGACTTTCCCAAACTTTCATTTTGCTTTTATGAACTTCGAATTCAAATTCTTTTCATCACAAAACCGGAGAGAAGATGACATGCCTTCTTCCATTTATTTAAATGACAAGGGTGTTGAAAATATTTGAATTTCATTTGGAAAACATTTCCACTTCAAACTTTATGCAACTCGATGATTTTCACGAGCGAAGATAAAATGACTTCTTCAAAACATATGAAATATGAGTTGGGAGTTTCAAAGAAATAAATTCAAAGTTCTTCTGAATTTATTTTCAATTTGGAGTTATTTGAGTTTTATTCAAATTATTTTCTCCAAAAATAAAATATATGGAAAATAGGGTAACATGATTGCCTACATCAAAAAAATTGGAGAGAAATTAATTTGAAATCATTTTGGTATTTTTAAAATGATTTTATTGGATTTTATTAGAGCAATAGCACTCTTTGTTTTATTTGAATTTGTGTGTATTTTATTTGAAACTAGAATAAAGTTCATTTTGTTCGACTCATTTTTAGGAGTCGGGGAAAATTTGTTTTATTTAAATCGGAGTTCATTTGGTATTTTTTTTATTTCTTTTGGTTTAATTTTGTTTTAAAAAAAATAAAACGCGCTTCTGGGCTAAGGCCCACTGCCCACTAAGCTGTGCCCGCCCTACCGCCCACCTCCTCTCCTCCTCACACTCGAAAGGGAGCTCTCCACAAGACGCCACCCCACGCCGAGTCCGCCTCGACCCACGCCTGCCCTCCCAAGCCGGCCGCCACCCCCTCATAAATAGCCGCTCTCTCACCGCCACCGCCGAGTCCGCGCCGCCTAAGGATCGCCGCCGCCGCTTCTCTGACCGACGCCGCCCTCGCCTCCCGAACCCCGCCGAGCCCGCCGCCGAGCCCGGCTGGACCTCGCCAAGCCCCGCCGGAGGTAGTCACCGCCCCGCGCCGTTCCGATCCGGTTTTCCCCTAAAAAACCGATCCGGTTTATTTTAAAAAAAAGATGTTCGGTTTAAAAAAAAAAACCTAGATTGGTTTTTATTTTTTTTTCGGTTTTCTTATTTAGTGAACGTTCACCGACCCGTTCGTTTCAATGAACGCGTTCGTTGGATTAGTTCTGTTAAACGAACGTCCGTTATTTAATCCGTTCGTCGTTTTCTTTTAAACCGGATTTAATCCATTGTTTTTCGATTCGATTCGATCCGATTTTCAAATCTGCTTTTATTTCTTGCTCGCTTATCTAATCGTGTGATTCAAGCGCTCGGAGTTTCGTTATGAAACCGCCTGCCCGACTAACCTACTTACACAGAGTTTTGCTACTGTAAAATTTTGACTTAATTTCAGATTGTTAGAACCGAGTCGTTCTCTCTCGAGTTCCGACTTTCGATGCTTTATTTGATTCGATTCTTTTGCAAACTGTGGTTCTTAAGTTGAACTATCTGGTTAGATCTTTTATTCAAGATTTCCCTGTGCGTTAGACGAGTACTTATTGTATGCTTGTTGTTTGTCTGCGTTAGATAACCCGGAGTGCACCGCTTGTTACTTCGAATCTCTAGGTCTCGCGGATGATCAGCAAGGCAAGTAACACTTTGATCATACTTTTCTACTACCCAGTTTTATTGCATTAGATCAAACCCTCAAACACTTGCATGTTTAGGATCTAATTAAATTGTGGGATGGGAAGTAGATTGAGGTAGTACCTATTACCTGCTTTTACTTATGAAACCTTGGGAGTTACTTCTACGCTTGCTTGATTATGCCATGCTATGCTAGTAGACGTGGATTGGGTGAGTGAATATCCATGACAGATGTGAGATTGTTAATTAATGGTTTATCTAAGGTGGCAACTTAAACACACATCCGGGTGGATTGAGGCACTGGTTTCTATCAGACTTGCCTCAGATTTCTTCTGACCGCCACCTGTGCTCTAAGGGATCATAAGATTATTCAAACTGAAACTTCCGTGTGCAGCCACAAGCCAATTATGGGCTCTGGCGTAGTTGACTAAGTTGTGCGAACTCTTACGGGTAGGCTAGCTGATGTAGGGGATGTAGGTTGGTACGGTTCACCCACATGTAAGGTGCTAGCGCTTCGAAAGACTATGTCTCGGCCATCCGCTTCTCAAACACCATGTAGTGCGAGAACCAAGCGGAGGCGATCGAGTCTTGTGGGGAAAAGTGCGCAAACCTCTGCAGAGTGTATAAACTAATCATGATTAGCCGTGTCCCCGGTTATGGACAATTTTGAGTATCTAGTACCGGATATCCTGTTGATCTCATCATGTTACTTAATATAATTTGTTGGGTTTAATGAGTACTTTTAATTGGGATTGAGGATGTCATCAACCATTCTCAATGTTTAACAACCACCATGATAGTTAAATAAATTTATTCCTTTGCAGTAGGGAAAAATTGGCGTTTCGCAAAAACTGTAACCATAGAGCTTTCCACCAGCCATATTTGCATGTAGTATAGGATTACTCTTTCGTTACTCTCTATGTGTTACATTGCCAGCATATTCCATGTGCTGACCCGTTGGCTGCAACTTTTCATGTTGCGTAATTTTCAGACGCATTTAGTAAGTGATACGTTAGGGTTACGATTTCCTATACTCAACTTTGCCGTTGGTGTTGATGGGAATCCACAACCTTGTTGCTTCCGCTATATTTTTGGATTGAGGTAATAGTATTTATGTTATTTTATACATGTGATTTACCGTTATAAATCCTTCGAGTAATCGTGGTGTGTCAAAGATACCGATCCAGGGATGACACGAAAGCACAGAGACTTGATCCATTCGGGTCGGGTCGCTACAATTCAAGAAGTTTACCGCACAATCTTCTTCAAGAGCATTTTCTTTATTCTACATTTTGTTAAGAGTAAATATAGAAGTGGAAATATAGGAACAAATGGCGATGTAGAACTAGCTGACAAATATAAGTACAGTGATGAAGGATACTTACAAAAACAATGCAGAACTAAATTTCTTCATAAGCATTGGGTTTATTCTACATTAATTTAAGCATTAATATAGATATGATCATTTGGAGCGAACAGTGGATTAGCAAGCTATAATGCACAATGATGTCACATAATCCACCAGGTATGAATGTAAGGACAGCGATAGGCCAATAGGTACTCACAAGAGCAAAGCAAATGACCAAAGATAGTTATGCGATATCCTAGGTTTTGTGGCGTTGGTTCTATCGCCAATATACGTCGGGTGCTATGTGATTTCTCTGGTAGCACCACCTTTTCCAAGGACTTTGCTTGTACTCCTTCAGGTTCTGCAATCACCCTCTTCCTTTTGGATGTCTGAAACACAAGAACAACATTTGAATGGAAAAACATGGTATGACGACAAATGGAATAGGTGTTGATAATGGATGGGCATGGTATCTTCACATATATCATGAGTAAACTAAGCAGATGGTGGTGCAACGAAGCAAAAGAAATGCAAGACACCTTATGCAAGATATGTGCAACCAATAAAACCTTGCCAAATTTGAATAGACACCTTATTGGGTGAACAGGATAGGCCATCTGCCTTTGATTCCTTGAGCTCAGAATAGTCATTAGGATCATATTTCTGAATACAAATCTATAGGTCGGGAGCATGTTGGTTTCATCGCATCCACAATGGACCTCAATCCCTTGATGCCAAGTTTGTTACCCATTTAACTGTTCTGTAATATTCTTCTGATGTGTGCATTCTTATATTCATTGCGATTACGTACAATATCTGTAAAGCATGAAAACACAAATAGTAGTGAGATTATCTTTGTAATGCAGAGGATATTGTAATATAATAGAGGCTCCCTATAAACCCTTGTGTGCTATCACTGGATTCTGATGAGAGAGCCCATGTGTGTTGTAATATGGTGAGTAGATTAATATAATCTGCACAACTATTAAAAAATAGGCTCCCTATTGGGAGCCCCAGATGTAAGGATAGTTGGCAGATGACAGGTTCATAATATACCGTATAGAAAGTTTATTGCCAAACCATGATAACGAGAGCGCAGAGCCAGTAGGCAGATCATAGTGTAGATAAATAGGGGTACACCATAACCACCATAAATATATCGGGAAAGCGGAACTGGCTGGAAAACACAGGGCTTTGCCGCTACTAGTATGCAGCCTATTGATCACCTACAGGACATCTCTATTCATCTGAAGGAGCACAGTTGTTACTATCAGTTTAGTCTATCAAAGACCGCGTGACTCCCACCATTTCTGGGGTATTATGGCAGACCAACTCGAAGTGTGAAATCATTTAGAAGAACCGGCCCAATAGAGCTGTCGACTGCAAATGTCCCTGCTCCCCTTCCTGACAAGGAACATGCTGTGCTTACTAAAGAAGAACAGAAGAGGAACATGTTAAAGAATAGAAGGGGAAGCATATTATCGAGATTCCCCTTCTTTCTATACAATGTTGGTTGCCCACTTATGATGAATCAGAGCACCCAAAGAAATGCAATTCCATGATGTACCTCTATATGTAGCCACATGCATTTGGAAACTCAATTGGGAGCATTAGCTAACCAATTAAATGTGTGTCTGTTAGCTAATGTCAGTATCATATCACATTCGTATTTGAAGAACCTTAGGACATATGATTGGTGTGTTATTTAGCTTTAAAGGGTGGACAGCTGCTAGTAGGACACAAAGCACCTACGCAGATTGTAGTGTAGATATAATGGGAAAACCCTAAGCATCAGGAGTAAAATCAGGAAAGTGGAACTTGCTGGAATATATGTGCTAGTATTGCCGGTACGGCTAGAAAGGCTTCACATACCAGCTCCCTACAACTGAAGGCGCATTACTATTACTATCAGTCTAACTCTCAAAGGCGACACATACAATCGAATACCAAGAGTTGAAAGCTTCCATGACAATCGATATGAAGACCAACACGAAGAGTTGAAAGCATCCATGACAAGCTTAATCGAATAGACTCAGACATCGCAAATGTCCCTGCTCCTCTTCACTACAAAGAACATATTGTACAACTATTATACTCCCTCTATTCTTAAATACAAATCTTTGTAGAGATTCCACTATGGATCACATATGGATGTATATAGATACATTTTAGAGTGTAGATTCACTCCTTTTGCTCCGTATGTAGTCCATGGAGGAATCTCTACAAAGACTTATATTTAGGTACGGAGAGAGTACTTACAAAGGAAGAACAGAAGAGGAGCATGCTAAAGAAGAGCAAGCAGATTTTGGATAATAAAATGTTGGTTGGCCACACATGATGAACTAGAGCACATAAAGAACGCAACTCCCTGCTGTCCCTCGATATGTGGCGCATGTGCTTTTTCAAAGTAAAGTAGGAACATTAACTAACCAATTAAACATTCTCAATTTTAGTACATGTCAGCATCAAGATTCATATTTGAGCAACTAAGTTTGGAATTATGAGTGGCATGTTGTTTAGCTTGATGGGTTGAGGAGCACTGCTTGCACATATTTCTCGAAGCACCTACGATAATAGTACTGAATATATATGGGAATGTCTACATGCAAGTCGCCTGACTTTCGTCATTTGGGTCAGTCAACCATTTCAGGCGGTTGGATGAAGATCCTACGTCTCCTAACCCTTCTTCTTCCTCGCCTCTTAGTCATCCCCTAAAGACCACCACACGAGTCACCGGCCGAACCACCGTCCCCCGCCCTCCCCTGAACCGCCCACCACCTCCGATCTTCCGCCGCCCCCGACCATCCCTCTAGCTAACCCCACCCCCACCCGCATCGAGTTTTGCCTCCGACGAGGCCCCACCATAGCCTGACGAAAGCCCCCCACGACCACTGTCCCCACCCGAAACCCTAAGATAGATAATGGGGCAGCTCTCCGGGGAGCCCCTTCCTTCGCACCAGTGAACTCCGGCGAGCTCTAAAAATTCGACTGACCCAATTTTGAAATTTAGTCTACTATCATTTAACTAGTGTGGAATATAAAAGGAGAAAACCATAAGCATTGCGAGTATAGTGTTGAGCGTGCCATGGAGAATCTGAAGGTGCATACCAGACAAAGGCAACTTTGCAACCAATGTTTGTTTTCAACTAACAAGTAATTGATGGACAAGAAATTAGAGTAAAGTAGTGGCGATCTATTTTCTTGCTGCGATAAATAAGTTCAGCAGATACGAAAGAGTACCGCCTCTGGTGCGGCGCCGTGTATGCATCTGTTGAGAATTTGACGGTGTTGCGGTAGCGATGGCTGTCGGCGGCGTGGAAGCAGATCTAGGAGGGTAGACGGTGGCGGCAGGGGAAATATCCCGACACGGTGGACGAGACGGTCGTAGGAGCGGCGCCGGCAAGGTGGACGACGACGGGGATGAAGCAAGAGGACGGGATGCAAGGATCCCGGTCCAAAGCCGTGGATGAGAGAGGTCGATCTCTTGTAATGGACGATGACATCGGGGTATCAGCTCCGGCATGGTGGAGGAGGACGGCGGTGGATGGGGTGGCGGACGGTGGAGGCTGAGGTGGAGAGGGTGTTTTGGCGCCCACGGAGTACGAATGGGGAAATGGAGGGAGAGAGGAAGGGGGAACCATGTCTTCAGGGTGCGCTTGTCTCAAATGCGAGGACATTTACAAACTTAGCCCTCGTTTAAAATTTCCTACATCACAGCAATATTAGTCGGTTGGGGATATGACGGTAATCTCGCATACACCGAATATTTGCCGACGGAGATTTCGGCAGACGAGAGTTTGTTTTGGCGCCCACCGTGTATGAATCGGGGAGGGAGTCGATTTCGGCCAAGGAGACACTGTGTTTTGGCGCCCACCGTGTATGAATCCATGTGAGAGGCGGTTATGTCAAGTTTGAGTGAAATTACAAACCTACCCCTATCAAAACCTATAGAAATCGAGCTGATAGGCTATGCATGTCAGGGATAGGTAGTAATTTCCATCTCGTAGATTTTGGTTTCGGGCGGTTACTGCGACTTTCCCCGCTTCGTTCAAATTTTTGCAGAGCAAGAGTGCACGTTTACCTTGCTAACTCAATTCGAATCCAGTTTGTATTCTATTTTTGTTCGGGCACGATCCATTTTTGATTGGAATAAAATTCTATATACATCAATTTTTATATATACTTTGAAAAGCACAACACCCTTTATACATAAATATGGTTTACAAATGGCATGATCTCAGATTCATAAGGCTGGATCCATCTTAATTTGGATTTTCAAATATTTGAAACCACTTTATGTCGAAATCCAATGTATGCATTCCTCGCTAATTGTCTCCAATTAATGTGTGTTTCATGCGGGTTTTTTTACTTCTTAAACATGTATAATGTGTTTCACACACGCAACATATAGTGTAATCTCGTTTAGACATTAATTGCATATAAACCATGCATTGTCTCTAATTAAAGAATCTATGAATCACTAATATTGATAAACTATACTCCCTCTGTTTCTTTATATAAGGTGTATTATTTTTGACATGGTAACCAAGGCACATGATTATGGACATGTTAGGACTAAATTACCCTTAGCAAATTTATTAGTTTGTGGCAGGTAAATCAATTAGTCCAGAAAAGTATGAGATACATGCAATCAAGAGAGATACTTTCCTTCTTCTCCTACAAGGAGAGATACAAACAATTGAGAAAGAGATACTTTACTTTTTCTGTAGGGCTAAAAGGGGAATTATGAGGAATTAGAAGAAATGCACCTTACATTATGTAATTTTATCAAAAAACAAATACACCTTATGTAAAGAAACGGAGGGAGTATAACACTACACGTGTCCCCAAATTCAAATGAATATGCATGTTTGATACACCAATTTTCGTTATGATATTATCGATGTTGTGATCTCTAGTTTAAATATTTGAATCCCCTTTAATCCAGATATTTGTCTCATATAGCTATCACTCATGCTTATATAGGAGTATCTCTCTAGACCTATACGCGTTCATCGTCTCTCGGGTATCTCTCGTGCTACTTGTATGTCGACAATGATCTTTTATCTTCGTAACACACTGACGGTACTCTCTCCCTCGACCTTCATCACTCTATCTCTCTCTAAGTATATCTCGCTCCCTACTATGTGTCTCTAACTATGATTCTCCATGTGTAATCTCTTTCTCTCACACGAACACAAACTTCATCTCCCGGAGTCTCATTTCTCTCTACTATTCCCCTGTGTGCCACTCGCACACCCCCTCTCACACAGAGATGTCTTGCGCTCCTTAGGTATGAGAAGCTATGACTCTTCCTCTTAAATATCTCTTTCTCACACACAAACACAAACTCTGTCTCCCAGGGTCTCATATCTCTCCGCCATTCTGTTGTATGTCGCTCACACACACACACACACTCTCTCCCTAGAGCTATCTCGCGTTCCCTGATATGTCTCTCTAGCTATCACTCTCGTTGTGAAATATCTTTCTCTCTCACAGACACAAAACTCTTCTCTCGGGATCTCATTTCTCTCTGATATTTGTTTGTGTGTGACTCACATGCACCCTCTCTCTATCTCTCTCACACCCAAACACATAACTCAGCCTTCTGATCCACTCGACTCTTATCTCTAACACACACACTAGCTAGCATCTTTATCTTTCTATTTATGTGTTTCTCCATCAACCTTCTTTCCCGCCCTCACTCTTGCTTCCTATCACGCACACTATATATGTTTCTCTACATGCAGTCATGTGCCCTCTTTTTATCTTTGTCTCACACACACATAACTTCACCCTCTGAACCACTCGGCGGTCATCTCCAACACTCAAACTAGCCGATGTCCCTCTAGCTAGCATCTCTCTCTCTCTCTCTATCTATCTATTTGTAGTTTCTCCGTCAACATTTCTTTCTCGCACGCACTCTTGCTTCCTATCACACACTATGTCTCTCCATACATGCATCTATAGGTTGATCTCTTTTGCACAATCATTGTGTCTCGCTCCCTCTGCTCGCCATAGATGCATGCTCCAGCCAACACCACTATCTCTTAAAGAAAAAAAACACATGCTCAATTATCGGGCCTTCTTCCCTGCACTCTCACATGCATGCATATTGTCATACTGATCCATCTCTCCCATGTCGTTTATCTTATGACTTATGTCTTCTTTTTTTATCTCGATCATGCGCGCACGCGCACACACACACATCCCACGTATACATGTATACCTCTCGCACATGCACGTTCAAGATCTCCTATGTGTCCATACGTAGTTAATTACCCTCAGACCTAACCCCACATCGAATCGTTCTCTTCTTGTGTGCACATAACTTCCGCCTGGATGGGTGAAACACACACTCACACTTAACAATCTCCTTCTAGCTACCCCACTCTCACTCTTCTCCTATATCCCCGAAACCAATAAGACCATACCTCATTTAATTCTCGGCTACATGCACCATTGATATATAGTAGTCTTTCTTGGTGTCTCTCGAACAAACACGTTCTCTCGATGTCGACTCCTCTCATGCGCACACGCCTTCTCTTCCCTCTCTACGGGCCTTTTCTCTCTCGCACCCCCTCGTTAGTGGCCTCTGCCATACACATCACCTCTCTATGATGAAGCCACACACACTTAAATTACTTTTGCCACTGAAGACTCCGCTTCACACACACACACACCCACACACTAAGACTCCATCTCACACACACATGCTCTAGGTGGAGCATTTGTTCCTACCACCCTTCGTCCAACCTTACCCGTATGATAAACAATCACCTTATTGACTTGTATAACATGGACAAATTCCACTTTACTTTAGTAGTTAGCAAACTTCTCATAATTATATAACGCAAATCACGAGTAGGAAGTGACATTTTGTTTACACAACTACGTTAACATGGCCACGTAAATCACAAGCTAAAGTGTAATACCATTATACTTATATCCCGATGCAAAAGGTTGAGTACATGTCAGAAGAGTAGAGTCGCACACACGCACTCTATCTCTCAGAATCTCTCTCACACACACACACCAGTTACGTGACGCCCCCTTAAGCAGACCCGTATGTTACAATTTGTGCACCCGCGGGTACACGTGATGGTGTGAATTTATTTAAGCCGGACGGCGAACCCAAACAGTAGCTAAATTCATTCCCCTCCTGCCGCCTCTTCTCTGGTCGCCGTTGCCCGGTAGCCATGGCCCGGCCGAAGGTAACAACATACGCCATACTCCCGCCGGAGCGACGCTTTAATCTGGAGGCGGCGCAAAGCTTGGATCGCAGCCGCCCTGCCTCCGGAGTCCGGACTAGCCGAAGCCGGGCGAGGAGGCGTTGGAGGCGGAGTAGCACGCGGAGCCGGAGGAGGGGAACGACGATGCGGAGCCGGAACAGGAGGACAACGACACGGGCGAAGCGGAGCCGGAGGAGGACGATGATTTCCATTAATGCCTGTCGGAGTAATGGGCCACGGGTAGGCAAACCCGAGCCCCTGGACCTTTCAAAACATCGGGGCAGACTGCGCCCCTCAAGACCCCAAGACGAAGAGCCGCCTTCTGAGAGTCGGCGACGGAGTCGCCGACCGCTTCTCCCACCGAGTCCCGAGACGGCCTCAAGACGAGCCGACTCCAAGCCAGCGACTTCCGATGAAGCCGGCCACGGGAGTCGGCCCGCAACTCCTCCACCTCCCGCCTCGAGCGACCACGGCAGGATGGGATAAAGCCGCCATGCGGCTGTCCCTCGCCTCGCTCATAAAGAGCCGGCATGGCTACAGAGCGCTGCATCGACGGAGATCTCCGTCCGCGCGCATCGTAGCCACGCTGCCTCGACACAGCCTCTGGGCAGATTCCTCGTACTCCACGATAGCATGTTTGTACGACCGAAGACGGCGGGACCCGCTGTCGGGAGGAGTAAAGACGGCGAGCGCCCCAAAGACGGACCCGTTGGAGTCGGCCTCCGAGTCGGCCGCCCTCCCACGTGCTCCGAGCGCCATTAACCAGACGAGACAGGAATGGCAATGGTGATCGCCGCCAAAGCGGCGGCACTGTTGCCATGATCCCGCCACCAAGCTTCAAGGCTATTAGAAGAGCGGCTACAATGACCAAGTAGCCGGGCAAGACGTGGCCTGTATGACGAGGGCTGTCGGCCCCATGCTGGACCGTCGGCGGGGCCCACTAGTCGGCGGGCCCCAGAAGTCGGCGAAGAAGATGGCGACTTAAGAGACTGGGGCTGGGACCCGCGCCCAGCCGGATTACTATTGTACCCCCAGGGGTTAGGCCTATATAAACCCCCCGGGGCACCCATGCAAAGGGTTGGAACCTAGTAGTTTGACACACATACATAGAGGGAAGAGAAGAGCTAGCCGTGCCCTTCTCCTTCCTCACCCCGAACAGCTCAAGGAGCAATCTTGTACTCACCTTGCGATAGTGATCATGCGGAGACCCCGTAGAGCAGCAGTAGGGGTGTTATCTCCTGAGAGCCCTGTTGGGTAAGATTCGCCGGCGTGCATGTCTTCGCCTCATCCCGTTTCCAGGCACCGGCGACGTTCTACTCGCCCCCTCCATGATAAGCCATCCTTTGCCATATGTCGCACCCAACCCCCGACAATGCCCGGCCAGAGCGGAGGCGACCTCTCACTAGCGTTGGCTTTGAAGCAGCGTGACGCCCGAGAGAGTGCCGCTTCCCGGTGCACGTGACTGCTCCGTGTCGAGGCTGGCCATAATTTGGATGAGTCTCCATGGGATCCACACTAGCTGCGATGATATGGACTCCCGTTGCCCACAGTTATGGATCATTCCATCTATGAAGAACACGTGGGACTAGAACTACGAGACGGACATGTACCTGTGGAGTGGACGCATTTAACTCGAGTAATGTAGCGCAGTAAGTGCAGTAGAAAGGCACAAATAGTATGACCATGCGTGGCATATAGGCATTTGTCTCTTACTACCACTATATGTTGTACGTGCAATGCACGGTGATGTTATGATGTACATGCCTAAGTACTCTACTACTACTATATAAATTGGAGGCACATATTAGGTTTTATATTTGTTTATGTGTATGCCTCGAGACCTTCCAACTAGACGTGTCTTTCACTCCGGGTCGCACTTTGTATCGTTCATACCACTGGTACTACTATGTGTGGTCTCCGACCTAGAAGTGGAAGAAGTGGAGACGCTCTACCACGCTATTCATGTCCCACTCCTTTTGCTGACGTGTGGGACATCCAGCACGTGCCATGTTTGGCACTCCTTTGTCGTAAGAGTTGAAAAGCTAGCATTCATCAAAAATAAAAAATAAATATAAATCAGCAGTGATACTATACCACGCGGTTTCCTTGCTCCTCGATATTGGAAAGAATACTTCCGTTCGCTGACATGTGGGACGTCGACCATCCTGGTCCACTTGCCATGCACGTAGAACACCAAGGGAGAGTCACCCCGGTCGTCGCACCGCAGTAATAATGACTAATGAGCCGTTAACTCATAGGCCCAAATTTTCTCACTATGAAGTTGCTCGGACAAAGGAACCATCATGACTTTGTTGAATTCTCGCTTGAAGAAAACTATCATCAGCAAAGATCGCTAGCTATGAGTATCGTATTCCAAAGAAAGGCCTCCTTTGGATCATAGGATAGGAATTTTATAGGAATATGAAAATCATAGGAAGTGAGATGACATGCATCTCAATTCCTATAGAGAAAGAGATGCCATTTGATGCATAGGATAGGAATTTTTCCATTGAGTCTAGGCTAATGTATTGGTAATTTGCTCTAAAAACTACAGTAGTAACTAGTACTGGTACATGCTCGTAATTAATTAAACAAACGCACGGCGACCTGCATACACACACTAACTACTAGTACTACTACTTCTCACATGCTGGACAGACAACGTCGTTCTCCTTCCCGGCTTTGTCGGTGACACCCCGCCGTGCTTGGATCGCCGCCGACCTCTCTGTAGTAGCCCGTGCGTCCTCTTCTTCCTTGCGGCGGCGGGCCTCTATTTTCTTGAGTGCTTTCTGACTTTTCCGCTCCCTCTGTGCAGCTTTGGCCGCGTCTTGCTCTACTGCCCATTCGGCCTTGGCAGCTTCAAATTCCGCCCACGTAGGTGTGAGGTCGCGAGCGGCGATGAACTAGGCACCGCGGGATGCCATCGCTTCCCTACCATTTTGTGTGCGGTCATGGGCAGCGAGGAACACGACACGACGGGATGCCATCGCTTCCTTACCGGTTAGTGTGCGGCACGGTGGCATGAACGATGCTTGGTGAGAGCTCTGGGGTGGAGTGGCCGAACAACCATATAGTGCATTGGTTTGTCAAGTGCTCAAGACAGAAGACG
Organism: Aegilops bicornis; assembly: GCA_021605145.1. Lineage (NCBI taxonomy): Eukaryota > Viridiplantae > Streptophyta > Magnoliopsida > Poales > Poaceae > Aegilops > Aegilops bicornis. The sequence goes on along the minus strand of CM038675.1, from coordinate 549,827,845 downwards.
AAGGAAATTTAGATTCCCCTTCAATCATGGTCATTTATTACCGAGTAAAATGCATTGGCGGTCATCAAATTTGTTTTGATAGCTCACTTTGATCATTGTATACGAGATATGGTGATTATACGGTCACTGGCTCAGCGTATAGCTCCGTATTTGTTTGGTTGATCAGTCAAACAGTCTGCATGCGCATCATCAACTCATGTTCTGTATCTATCTATCTATGCGGGCCTACCTATTAGCGGAGACAGAAACAAAAACCAAAATTATGCACATGTGAGGAATCAAACCACGAACTCGTCGCTGCAACGCACACTCGTCCGCCAAATGAAATTGAAATACTTTGCGTTAAATGCACAAACCGATTTTTTTATATTTTACATGATGCACACATTAGCGCAAACCATCCATAGAGGCAAGTAGCATGTACGCGCGTAGGCACTCACGCTCACGCTGTCAAACCATGCTAATGCATGCATATCGCCCTCTTAATCAAAGTCCTGCTCATGGCGCAACGCAAACGGCGAGCCCGTCACTTGCGTGCCCCGGCGGTGCCTGACATTACTGTTTAGACGTTTGCTAGTGGCCTCCACGAACAACGAGCATATATTCACCTGGCTCAACACCAACGGTCATACTCGTGCTTGGGCGCCGAGCTGATCGACATTAGCCATGGCTCTGCACACGACACGACGACGTGACTCGGCGCCTTGCTCATGTATATCATCCATCACAACGACAATCTATAAAACAGCCTAGCTAGAGAGGGTACTATGGTACCTATATATGTATCGTGAGCGATCGATCATAGTGCCACTACACACGAGTGTGTGTTTGATCGATTCGTCCATTATTCGTAAGTTATGCATGGTTGTGTGGTGTCTAATGGTGGTCGTAGAAGGCTAGCTGGCGACAAGAGCAGTTGCATGGACTTCTGGTTGTCAATACGTGTCGCATAAGCTTCAAAGGCTCGTCATCCATGAGTTCACATTTTACCACCACGCCTGCGTCTGACCGCCCTGGCCTACCGAAACCCCTTCCATCGCTAGCATGCGCTTCCCACCTGAAACGGCTGCGGTCTCTCCAGAACGTCAATGTCGCATTCACGGGACTTAACTGCAGGTGCAGCTAGTGTGTCACTAACATGCGGGCCAGATGCCTGTTGGGCCCACATGTCAATGACCCAACTGCACCTGTAGTTAAGTTACTAAAGCAGCGTCCGCATTCACACCCTACGCGACCTCTCACTGGCGCCGGCATTGCAGCAGCGCGACGGCCGAGAGAGCGCCACCCGCGCGGCATTCCGGTGCAAGCGACTGCTCTGCGTTAATGACACCACGGCCATCCTTCCGTCCGCTGCCCACATTAATGACATGCGACTGCCGACGAACCTACTCCGGCACCAGCCGTCCATCCGTCTGCCGCGACTGATTGCCATTCGCCCGCTATATTAACTTGAGCCCCAGCTCCCAGCCATAGCCATAGACCCACACATTCTCCTCTGGTCCCTTCCTTCTGTCGGAACCACTCCAACCATGGCCTCCTGGCGCTCCAAAGCTCTATTGGACGTGCTGTCGCAGGAGCAAATGAAGGACTTTGGCGGCTCCGCTCCGGGCGTGCTCCAAAGCTCTCTTGGACGTACTGTTGCAGGAGTGGATGAAGGAGATCACCAGTTCCCCCATGGCCGTCCTCTGCCGCCACGACCACAAAGCCAACACGCGTGCGCAGGCGCAACCGACGGCGAGGAAGAGTAGTACATGGTAGGTCACCGCCACTCTGGTCCCAGGAAGGCCACCGCTCCTCCACTCAGTCGATGCCAAGCTTGGTGGGGTAAACATCGGCGGCCGATTAGCCACTAGACGGCGACATGGAGACGGAAATCTTCAGAACGTTGTGCTTCGTAGGAGGAGGTTATCAAGGTAGAGCTGGACAAAGCCGAGGCGGATGAGGAGGAGGAAAAGGCAATGGCCGGCGTTCTCGGGGCTCATGGCCGGACATGGTGGTCGGGCGCCGGCGATCGTTTAGATTAGGTTTACAGTAGGTTTTAGTATAGTTTGTGCAAAATATGTGATGAATTTCGTCCAGTTTATAGGAAAAGTTTTCGAAATGTAATGAATTTCATCCGGTTAATTTGAAATTTGCTTTGTTTGCACGAATTTCATCCGGTTAGTTCATATAGTTGTCGAAAGGTATGCGTGCAGCATTGGATGGTATCCTCTGGCATCAGTGTCCTCGTACAGATGCTGGTGTAAATTTGTGGGCCACCACTGGAGATGCCCTAACTATCATGATTTTATTGCTAACAATGCTCCATTATTTCGTAGGGAACAATTATCCCTCGATCAAAATCAGATCCACCATGTTTCGCACTCCTCCCACGTAAGTGTAGACTCTTCACTACAAAAAAATACACTTCCGTGATGATACGTGTTTGTCACGGTAGGTCACGTTTTCTGTCATGCATGTACATCCATGACAAATTTATGACAGAATCAAGATAGTCATACTTGTCTTTGTCAGAGAAGTGTTCCATGACATTACCAAAATTATAATCACGGAAGTGTCCACTTCCATGACGATAAATCGCGCGTCACAGAAGTGCTTTCATCAAGGGTGACCGACACGTGGCATCCACCATAACGGAACGCCGTTAAGCTACCGAGTCCGGTTTTGGATCCGATAACCCGTTAACAGCCCCGACCAATGGGGATTTTCCACGTGTAAAATCATCATTGGCTGGAGGAAACACGTGTCGGCTCACTGTTGGGACAGATGTCATCCACTCATTGGATAGAAAGCGTCTATGATACGTCGACATGTGGCACGGCCCAATAGAGGTCCATTCCTGTGAAAAGGCCAGCCCGTTTGACTTGGTCAAAAGGTGGCGGGCCGGCCCACGGAAAGCCTGTTAACGGCCTATTCGCATATGACCCATTTACAGCCCGCTAACCCAGGGCCCATTTACGGCCTATCCGAATTAGGCCCAGTAGCGTCATCTGGGCCGTCCAATATAATTCCAGCCTGTTTTAAGTTCCGGCCCATGTATGGCCCATGACGTCTTTCGGCCCATATGAGGCCCTTTGTAACTCTTGGCCCATTAACGGCCCGTGGTGAAACTGGCCCGTAATGAACAGTGTATCACTTTATACCCAATAACAACCCATTATTCCGTTGGGCTGTTTCCAGCCCATGTTATCTTTCGGCCTTCTCAGGGCCCATTTATTCTTGGGCTCATTTCTAGCATTCGGTTACTTACGACCCGTTACTGCCATTTTCTGCTTGTGGGCCAAACTCAGCCCGTGGTTACTGTCGGCCCATTTGTGGCCCGTTAATACGTTTGGTCGTTTTCATAGCGTCATCAAATACAACCTATTTATGACGACCCGTTATGGTCGGCCCATGAACGGATGACTCCAACTCTAGCCCGTTTACGGCCATAATGCGGTCTGTTTTTGGCCCATGTTTGGCCAATCGATCATACGACCCGTCTAAGGCCCATGGATGATACAACCCGTAGAAGGCCCATTGTTTCTACGAACCGTAGAAGGCCCATTGTTTCTACGGCCCGTAGGAAGCCCAAAGGTCACTACAAGAAATATGTAGCCCATGGCCTGTTAAAGGCAGGAAACTACTATAGGTTTAGACCTGCTAATGGCCCAAGATGATTATAGGCCCATGTTTTGGCTCATATGAGTAACGGGCCGGCCTGAAGATCGACAACACTGAGATCCACCGAACTTTCAGACCTAAATTACAGCATACCGACCAAAGAATAAACCTAGACTATACAATAAAGAAATTACGTCATATTACATCCACTGGGAATCAAAGTTCGCTACCGGTGATAATAAAGCGCAACATGACCGCGGATTACATACACTGGGCATCAAAGGTCGCCACCAGTGCATATAAACGCTACCGACAAAAGAATATACAAAGCGAGAGCACTTGAAGGCACTAGACACAGCAAGCTCGGGCCCGCAAGCAGCCGAACAAGTTGATGAGACCTCAGTTGTGTCAACGATAGATGCTTCACCCCTAGCTGTATGGCACCATAGTGCGCAAGGCAGTCCCCTGACATCTTCATTACATCTTTGACTTCATGTTGGAGCTGAGCTGAAGCAAGCCTTTCCGCTTTAAGTTGAGACTGAAGTAGTCGAACTGATTGAGGCAGCGACTGCATAGAGGTTGTCTCACACCTGCTGGTGAGTAGCTTCAACTCACTGTCTTCATCAAGATAGGACCTTGGGGTCATCTCGCTGTCCTCAAGATGATTTGGCTCACTATCTTTCCTAAAGTTCTGTCTGGCATAAGAGATACGACTATGAAAGAGAAACAAGGAGACACGTAACAAGTTTCACAATTATATAAGCAAATAAATGGATCTGTTCTGCATAAGGAACATGTTTTTACAACTACAATTTAAAAATGGTAGTTGTTGCAAACATCCAATCACATGTAAACAACAGTGGAGGAAATGATGCCTATCCAAATCTATACTAGAAACAAGTTTGAAGGCTTGAGAAGGATGAACTTACATTACATGTTAACACGGGCTCGACAAAGCCCTTCTCTATGTTGATGGAAATATAATTCAATAAATTCCCAAAGAAAATTCTTTATAAGCGTTGTCATTATTCTACATTTCGCAAAGAGTAAATATAGATCAAATAATATTGGAAGAAATAGAGGATAATGAAGCTCAAAGTGCATCGATGATACATAATCAAATAGCAATTAATTAAGTACACGTTACATAAGGCAAAAGGTATCGACAAGAGGAATGCAGACATCAACGTGTGAAGTGGCATTGGCTTTATTCAACATTTTGGTAAGAGTAAATGTAGAAATGATAATTTGGAGAAAGTGGAGGGCAGGGCAGATAAGATGCAGAGTAATGCTAGACAATCAACTATCTCATGATGCATGTACAGTAATACCACCACCGTCCATTATTAGTTGTCGCTCAAATGGATGTATCTAGCACTATTAAGTTCTAAATACATCCAATTGATCAACAATTAATTTGATCTGAGGGAGTACATGACAACAGGTACTTACATGAGCAATCCAAAACTTCATAACCATTGTGTTAATTCTACATTTATCTAAGAGTAAATATAGATCTTATAATTTCAAGCAAAGGGAGGATAAAGAAGCAAACATTTACAGTGATGCTACATAATCAAACAGCAATGAGTGTAAGTATGCTGACAAAGGGCAAGAGGTGCTGACAAGAGCAATGCAGAGGCCAGTATTGTCGTGTGATCCTATGATCCTTTGAGCAAGGAGATTCATCTGAAATTAGTTTTCATACAAGAGAGAAGGTAAGGTACATGCATAAATTTAGGAGTTCAAATTTTGAATTGATATCATAGACAGTACCTGACGCTGGGATCTCAACAATTCTAATAGGGGTTTGGCCACTGGAGTAGGGGTAAAGTCTGTTACAGTTGGGCCTGTGTTTTCTATGGCTGCTGATCTATCTGATTTAACAGGCATCACTACCTTATCCAAATACCTAGTTTGTACTCCTTGAGGATCTGCAATCACCCTCTTCCTTTTGGACATCTATTACGAAAGAACAACATTTGACTGGAAAAACATAGTATGACGACACATGGAATAGGTACGAAAAATGGATAGGTATGGCATATACTCATATATGATGCTTAAACTAAGCAGATGGTGTAACAAAGTAGAAGTAATGCAAGAGGTCAGATGCAAAATATGTGCGACCAATACAACCTTGCCAAGTTAGAGCATGCACCTTGATGGGTGAATAAGATAGACCATTCTCCACCATGCCAAGTTTGTTAGCCAGTGGATTGTTCCGAAATATTCCTCTCATGCGCCCATCTCATATTCATTTTGATAATGTTCAATACCTGACATGCATGAATACATAAAAACAAGTGAGATTATCTTTGTAATGCAGAAGTGATTCTAATCCAATAATTCCTCCTTGTAAACCCCTTTGTGCTATCTCTGCAATTCTTCTAAGAGGTGCCATGCATGCTGTAATTTGGTGTGTGCATTAATATAATGTGGCCTCCTACTCAAAATATGTGAGCTCCAGAAGTGATGATACTTCGCAGATGACAGCTTCAACATATAGTAAAGAAGAACAAGTCAACCTGACCTGACAGATTCAAAATATACTAAGGGCGAATAACTCGAATTCGACCAAATTTAATCGCAAGAAAAGAGGATCATCTTAAAGAAGAGCAGAAGAGCAAGCAGATTGAAGATATTACAAGTATTTCTATACAATGTCGGTTGGCCACCCATGATGAACCAGAGCGCACAGAGAAATACTATTCCTTCGGTTTCTCCATATGTGTCTCACATGCATTTCGAAACTAAAGTAGTAACATTTAGCTGACCGATTAAACATCTCTCAGTTTTACTAATATCAGCATAATATCAGATTTGAATTTGTACAACTAAGCTTGTTTAGCTCGATGGGTGGAGCAGTGCTATTACGACACGAACCACTTAGGCTGATCGTGGTCATCATAAAATGGGGAAACCGTAAGCTTGATGAGTATAGTGTTGACCATGGCAGTGGGATGGCAGATTTGAAGCTACAAACTGCGCAGAGGGTAGTTAGCAACCGATATTTGCTTTGAAATAACAACTAAGATTTGGTATGGACAAGAAAGTACAGTCAACAAGTGACAAAGAAATGCAATTCTGCTGTCTCTCTATATGCCGCGACATGCATTTGGGAACTCAAGTGGGACCTTTAGCTAACCAATTAAATGTGTCTGTTAACTAATATCAGTATCATGTCACAATCATATTTGAACAACTAAGCTTTGGAATTTTGAGTATTGTGTTGTTTAGCTTGAAGGGTGGAGTAATGCTACTATGATAGAAAGCACATACGCAGATCATAGTAGAGTAGATAAAAGGGGAAAACCCTAAGCATCAAGAGTAAAATCAGGAAAGTGGAACTAGCTGGACCAGTGGGTGGCACATATGCTTTTCAAAACGAATATAGGAACATTAGGTGACCAATTAAACATTCTCTGTTTTAGTAATATGAGTATCATATCAGATTCGTATTTCAACACGTAAGCTTTGGAATTATGAGTGGCATGTTGTTTCGCTTGATGGGTTGAGGTCTTGAGGAGCAATGCTAGCACGACACGAAGCAGTGAAGCACCTACGATGATGGTAGTGAATATAAAGGGGGGAAACCATAAGCTTTACGAGTATAGTGACCGTGACATGGCGGATCTGAAGGTGCAAACCGGACAAAGCTACTTCGGAACCAATGTTTGCATTCAACTAGCCACTATGATTTGGTACGGACAAGAAAAGTACAGTAAACAATTTAAGATCTATTTTCCGGGTGAGATCAATAACTTAAGCACATATGGAAGAGTACCACCTCTCTTGCGACGCCGTGTAGGCCCCTCGCCGACACGTTGAGGGTGTCATGGGTGCGATGGCTGTCGGCGGCGGGGAAGAAGACTTTTGATGGCAGACGGCCGGGTTGGGGGATAAATCCTGTTGCCGTGGACGAGGCAGTTGTAGGACCGGCAATGGCAAAGTGGACGACGGCACCGATGAAGCAAGACGACGCGATGAAAGGATCCTGGTCCGGCGCCGTGGATGAGAGACGTCCATCTCTTGTAGTGGACGACGGGGTAGGGGTAGCGGCTCCAGCAAGGTGGAGGATGGGGTGGCGGACGGAGCAGGCTGGCCGCAGTGGGGAGGTTGTCGTGGCGCCGACGGTGTATGAATGGGGAAATGGAGGGGGAGGATCTCAAACTTTGGGGCCGCTTATGTCCAAATGTGGGAAAGTTACAAACTTATCCCCCGTTTAAAATTTCAGACATCATGTCGGTTGGGGATAGGACGGTAATCTCGCATCTCCCAAATATTTGCCGGTAACGATTTTGGGCGAGGAGAGGGTGTTTTGCCACCCACGGTTGGCGCCCACAGTGTATGAACGGGGCTGACAGGTAGGGCGGTTGTGTCACGTCTGAGGGAAGTTACACATCTGCCCCTATTTAAAATATTAGCCTACATCGATTTGGACGAGGAGAGTTTGTTTTGCCGCCCACCGTGGATGAATGGGGAAATGGAGGGAGAGACACATGTCTTTCAGACGGGCTTGAATCAAATGTGTTCGCCCACGTTTGGCGCCCACCGTATCTTAATGGGCTCAGAGGCCATCGTGTCACGTCTGATTGAAGTTACTAGTCTACCCCTATCGACAGCAGTGTAAATCCGGTCGATAAGGATGTCAAGTGTCAGGGGTAGATAGTAATTTCCATCTCGCAAACACTTGCTTCGGGCATCCCACAAATGATAGTGGGTGTTTAGCCGGTTCGTTCAAAACTTGGGAGAATTAGCATTCACGTTTGCCCTGGGCCCCGGCAACTAAATCCAAATCCAATTTTTATTCGATTACCATATCCACAAATAATTCTACATTTTGTTATTTATTTCTTCAAAACCACAACAAAGATTTATTCCACCTTTATATATGACTATGATTAAGAAATGTCATGATCTTCGAATTCAGTAGGTTGGATACACTTTGAGTCAAACAGTTATTTCATCCAATACAATATGCTCACACGAAAAACAGTTCACCTTATGTCAATCATACAAGTACTGAGGATTACCTCACCTAAAAATTCGGATCATTACAACACATGGACAACATAGGGGTCTTACAACATAATCCATTCAGAGACATGACACAACATGCAAGTACAATAATCTAATGACAATTTCAACTGCTATCTAAAGAAGAACTGGATTACCACGGCTTGAGATAGCGTACAAGCAGGACCTCCTCCGTCTTCAAATGCAACATTCTTACTTCCTCCAATTCTTGGGTTGCTTGCATAATGCGGGCAACTAATTGCATAATTTCCAGCTTCAAGATCGAGATTACCTCATTCATGGCAGCCACACCATCTCTTTCTGCCTCTAGTAGAGCCTCAAGAACTATAATATATGTGCTCAGACTGCTCTCCGGCGGTGTTGCCTCTGAACTGCTAAAATCTGGTAACATGGATGGCAATCGCTTCCACAAATAGATTACGGGGTTGTACATTGTGTCCTAGTGTGAACGGCATCTGAAAGGTTTCACTGGACATAAGTAAGAGATAGTTATCGCATGATCCAGGCAGTAAGCTTACATGGTAAACGACATACTAATTATTGTCGAGCATGGCAAGCTATATTTAAATGGTTCAAGCAAAGACCGAAAAGAAATTAAAATGGTAAGATGAAACTAGGGATGTAAGTGGCAAATAAACAACATCCGCCAGTCCCATCTAGTTAGTTTTTGCTAGCTCCCTGGTTCATTTTCCTCAAAAAAAAAACAAAAATTCTTTTGAACTATCATACCACTAGTGGACTTTAATCGGTATTAACCGGGACCCAGTTGACATCCCTAGTTGAAAGGGAGTATACCACCGCTATATTTACGTTGCCAAGGCATCTAAGCAGTTGAAATAATCTGAGAAAGCACTTAACAGTGTGGCCTCATATAAACTATGAAGACAATCTTGTGATGAAGTTCAGAGGAAAAGTTAAGGACTCAAATAAACTAGGCATGCATTTCTTTACGATAGTACAAAGTAATCGCCGACATATTGGCCAACTTAGGTATAGCGTAACAAGTAACAAACAAGCATTGAATCAAGCAATACATCAAAGGCATAAGCTGAACTATTTGTTATTCTGTAGGATTACAGGTTGAGGGCACAAGCCAAGAAGCAGTCGACATGCATTACATTTCACATGTACTAAAACACACTGGCTTACCATATGTTGCTGTGAAGCCTCGTTGCTGTTGCAATGTTCTTTGAAGATATCGTCAGTATCCCGTGGTTGCAAATCACTTGTTGTAGTTTATTCTGCACCCTCTATTTAGGTAAAATTAATTTTAAACGCATGAACTGGTTCGAGTTGATCATCAATGGTTCACCTAAACTAATGAAAGAAGGGTGTGTGCATACACGACAATATATCCGCTTCCCTCTATTTTTATGCTTGTTCGAGGTGCCAGCCCCAAAAGAACAAATATTTTGCTTGATGGGGTTGGTAGCTCCATAATTAATAGAAGCATCAAATTAGTCATGCAACTTGGGAAGATCAAGAACACACAAGAAAGTAATGAACAGAGGCTCAGAGTGATGATGTAATAGCTAGCATCGAAAATGTAGGGTAAAACGAACAAAACCAGCGGAACACATGCTAGTTTGCTGATGTGTAATTAAGCATAGAGAACATGAAGCGATGCGATGGAACCAACAGTGGCATCGTAACAACAACATTATCATAAATATAGCATGCAAGAAGTAAAATATTAGGCAATGATATATAGGAAGTACAGTAATACTTAGGACAAACCTAAAGCATATTTACTATATGTGCCTTTGGTATGTAATTTAGCACATGTAACATGTTCATCGCCGTAAGTATGGCCCTACAGTGCAAGCGAGAATAACGAGTCTCATGAAAACCGAATGATGCCTCAAGAAATTCAAAGGTGCGGTGCTTATGCTAAGAAAGTGAACGTAGGCGCCGGCCGTTGGATAATAGTACCTCATTCTCGGCGGCGTATGGGTATCATTGGCATACTTGATAGCTAAGGATCATCGACGGTGCTCGTGTTGCGGTTGAGTTTGGGCCAGCTGTCGGCATCGCTGAAGCGGCTCCGGTGCTACGGTTGTGGCGCCTGTCGACATACAAGAAAGCTCATCTGTGGTAAGTGAACAGCTGCACAATAAAGAGAAAAACCGAAGGAGTACAGATCGAAACAACCTGATCAGGCTGCGGCGTCGGTAAAGCTGGGCCAGTGGAGTTGAATATGGCATCCGTGGAGTGGGTCGGTGCGATGGGACGAAGGCTTGGCGGGCGTGTTATGCAGTGCTTTTCGGTGAGGTGGATCTGTTGCGGCATTTAGGGCTTGTATGAAGGGCCAGCGAAGGGACGGACGAGGGAGTCGATGAAGGGCCTACACTGTGGTGGACGAGGCGCGGTTAAGAATATCCAGGGTGGACCATGATGGCGGTCAAGGAGATCCGGAGCGGTGTACAAGCCGGTCAACAAGCGTCTCTAGTGAAGTGGTGAGTTGGCAGTTGGGGGTTCCAAGGTGCGGAAGGTAGATCCGTTGGGGTGTGAGGTCCACCGCTGCGGCGGAGGACTAGATTCGTGGCTTGCCGTGGTTGGGGGGGGGTCGGGGAGGGGAAGGGGAGGGGCTCTGGGGAAGAATGTTGGGGGCAAAGAGGGGAAAACAATGGAGTTACCAAAGCAGCCCTTTTCCGTTCATGTGGCAGGGGTAAAAATGGAATATCGCAGGGCTAAAATTTCAGGCGCGAGATATTTTGATGTGAGCGGGAAGTTTGAAAGCTTTTGGCGCCTGGAACTATATTCTGCTCTTGTACGGCCGACTATGATATCATGGCCGAGAATTTTTTTTGTTTTGAACGCAAAAAAAGTGCAAGTTTTGAAAATCAATGTCTCAAACTCGAAACTTAGATTGTCCATTCAATTCAAATATGGATCATTGATCTACTACAAGCAAATACCATCATATGGTCCAATTCAAATGAAATTCCAAATGTGTTTATCCTAAATATGATGACAAAAGCAAGAATGTGCATGTGTATGAATAAAGCGGATGATTATAAAGTTTGAACATGCCCGTATGTGTATATCTCTAGGTTTGATATATGAATTTGAAATCACGAAATCCCGGCTTAAAAATGTACCTCCATTTAAATGAATTACAAAAGCTAATGATGGAGTCGAATTCCAAAATTCCAATCTTAGGTTTGTAATTCTGGTACATCAAAGTATATCACGCATGTTCAAAAGTATCGTTATCTCATAGTGCAAACTATGAAACAAATTGATCAACCTTGAGTGCACACACTATTGACAATGTATATCTCAATCACGCTAAAGTCCCTCAAATATAGACACCTCACTCTTTATCTGAAGCCAACCCCCCCTCGTCGCCCACCACCACCCACACACACAGATAAGTCGTTCTCTCCCCCAAACACCAACACACGAGCACATTAACACCCCTCTCTCTTCTAAAGTCCGGACCCCAATATAGGTCTCTATCACTTTGTCTCTTGGGCATGCACACATCTCTTCCCCCACTCTCTAGCTAGGTCTCCCGACATCTCTCTTTCCCAAGCACACGCACTATGTAGAGTGTATCTTTCCCATACACACAAAACGTCGCCCCCAGACGTCCATCTCCCTAGTTATGTGGTTCTCGCACACTCACCTCACACACCACCCCCACTGCAAAACAAGCACACTTTGTCTCCTTGTGCACCACTCTCCTCTTTCTATCTCTCCCACATGCGGACCCGCCCCAGCTCCTCCCTGTATACATATATGTCATGACTCTTTCCATAGCTCCCTAATGTATCATTGTTCTCGATCTCGCACATTGTTCCCTACACCATCTATTCTAGATCTCTCATGAAGTCCCTATCACACACACGATGACTCGCTTCCCTTGCGTCTCCGTACATAGGCCAATTTCAAAGAACATCAACATTGTCTCCCTATCTATACGCCATTTATGGACACAAACGCCCACTCTCTCGTCCCCTCTCTTCCTCTCTCTCTCTCTCCATATCTTGCTCCTTCTCTCTCTCTTTCTCGCTCGCTCTCACACCCCTCTCCCACACACAATCGATGTCTCTTCCAAATAGTCTGCTCCCCCCGCCCGCACGCATGCTATACCGCTACTACACATGTCACACCATTCCCCCTTCCCTTATACTAGGTTTACATCATTAGTGCTCTCTCTACTCCACATACACACACTCCCTCTCACACACAAACACGCGCACAAACACACACAGACACGCTCAAACACCCATTAATCTGGATCCTCATCTCTCCCCATGTCCGCATGTGTATCTCGCACACTCACTCTCTAATTATGTATATGTGTCTCCACGTTACACGACACAAAGCCCCATTCACATGTCTCTCTCTATCCTCCACACACATAGACACAAAGAATCTGTTATCATTGCCTCAGTCTCTAGACATATCACACACGCACACTCTCTCTCTCTCTCTCTCGCAAACACGCTCAACAAGGGTTTCCCCGTGAATAACTTACCATCTATTCATCAACAGTAGTGGCAGTACGGTGAACACGAGACGTGAAAAAGAATAAATCTACACGTGCTTAGACCACCTAGTATGACTACTAGGACTAGAGCAAGCCAAAAAGCGCGCTGCCGTCACCCCCTCCTTATCGGCGACGGGAAAACCTTTGTTTTACACAGTCGAGAAGTCATTGTGCTAAGGCCTCACATGCTGAGGAGTTGAATAGAATGTAGATACTAGTTTACGGAAACAAGTATGATAATACGTTTGTATCTTCATACTTATATTTCTTCTCTTATAAAAAGCCGAGTTGGTGATGATGGTACGCGTGCCATTTTGCAATATAGACCGTCCGATCTATATTTGACTGATGGAAATTAAACTAAAAGATACCCGCACCCCTCTCCACATTTGCAGACAAGGCCTTCCCTCGTTCATCCTTATCTCCAACAACCTCATTGTTGAGCAATTAAGAAAGGAAGCCTCTGGAACAAAGCGGCTCGGTGGGCTGCCGGCACATCGTCAATCCCCATGCCTCCGCTTAGTCCGACCACCAATCACCACCACGCCCCACTCCTCTTCACCTTATCTCCTATTTCTCGATATATCATTAGTTTTTACACATGGGATTACTCCCGCATGGGTCAATCACAATGAGTGTTTTTATAAAAAAAATGCATCTTGATGTTCCGTGCAATGCACGGATCTTGCTAGTACTCCTACAGAAGACTAAGTTGGTGATGATGGTGTGTCTGCCATCCGTCGTTTGTGACCATTAGATCTACATCTAACGACTGTGAGGTAAGTTGTTGCCTTTTCTCACAAACATCTCACTTGTCTACCAATTTGCAGAAAAACCCATAATTAGTATCTTAAAACCAACCACATCCCTCCCTGACCTCACCAAAATAGCCCAAGGAATATATTCTAATTGAAACATAATATATCTCTAGTGATATATGTATATCAAAATTAGAGTGTTTTTTATCAAGTTTGTGAATAAGTATTATTCTAATTATGATTTGTTGCAACGCACATGAACATTGCTAGTATTTCCAACCATGTAATTTTTTCCCTAGTATTCCATAGTTTTGAGTTTTCCATCAAGATATTAGTCACTCATGGTTGGTTTTTACTTTCAATCATGTACACATATGCACTATGTAACTAGCCTTGCTTATTGGGTTCCAAAGCTTAACTTTCAGTCCTACTTACAATATGTAGAGTATTTAACAAAAAAGTACCACTTTCAACCAGCCCTAGGAAGAATCTATTGTACAAAAAATAGCAAAAACATACCCAAAATTTCTTAATCCACGCCAAAAACTACTACCTACCGATTAGGTTAGTTTAAACCCATTTATGACAGGGTTGGCCCACACGTCCGCGCTGACAAGGCAGCTTAAACCAACACATTTTGTTTGTCCGTTGACACGAGGGACCCACATCTGACCTTCTATCCTATTATTCCCCCTTAAATCATTATTTTTCCTGAACATTACTTCAAACAGTGCTAATGCGTGTTCGTCGGTGGCCACCGCTCCGCTGGACGGGTCGGACGCCGCGCTGGCCTCCGCACGGGTTGGCAGGCTGGCCCGAGCGTGACTCACGAGCGAGCAAGCCGCCGCACTGGCCTTCGCTCGAGCCAGATGGCTGGCCTTAGCGCGGCGCGCGCGAGCAAGCCGCCTCACCAATCTAGCTAGCAAACCTTGCAGACAAGTAGTTGGACGGAGCTATCTTGGCTAGCTAGCGGCCGCGAGCGCCGGACAGAGCTGGAATTCAGGCTGCCGCAAGATGGGCTACGCACCGCCGACGGTTTTGACTCGCCTATACGTGGCGGTAGGCTGTGTCCCATGGCCGAGGATGACTAGGTGGACGGGCCGGAGGTAGGAGGTCACTCGGGGATTTTTGTGCAGACTGATATGTAGGTCCCACAAGTCATAATGCCCGGTCGAATAGAAGGCGTTGACTTAATGGGCGGCAGGGGCCCTGTTTGGATACTCTAAGTCAGAGGTTAGATTCTAACCCTGCACTAACTCTAACCAAAGTGGTGTTTGGATGGCAGGGTTAGATTGACAACAAATGTATCCAAACAAGGCCATGGGTTGAAACGTGCCTATAACGGCACTTTGTAGAGTAGTCGTTTCTTGGTAGGGCTGGTTGGTCAGAGCATGTACAATGGTTGATAAGGTAGTCTTATCTTAAGTCTGCCACATATGCAAGTGGTAGTAGTTTCTTGGCATTCTTAGTGGTTTCTTGCATTATTAGGCTAGCCATAGTGGGGGTAACTTAGGTAGTAACTTAACACATCCCAAGACAATTTTGCTTATGTGGCAAGTATTTAATGAGGAAAGAGGTGCTTGTGGTAACATAATATGTTACTGTAACATAGCGCTTCCCGAGGCAAAATGAGTCTATGAGATAATAAATGAAGCAATCTATGATACTACTACTATGTTACTTTGAACTATGGATGTAGTAACTTACACTAGTGTCATATGCATGGCACTAGTCTAAGTTACTCCCCACTATGACCAGCCTTAGGGGTCTCTTGTAAGGAACAATGTAGTACTAGCGACAAAAGGCGATTCTAGCTAGGTTGCGTTGTACTCCAACGAGTACTTCTAGTGGTCGCGGGAGTGTATACCTCGTTTTGTGGGTTCGATCCCGGCCGAACGCACGGCGACCTTTTTTTAAATAGTAACTTTGCTGTGAGCCAATATTTTACACGGTAGTTGAGTTTTGAATTCAAACGGACGTGCGGCACCACAATCTAGGTGCACTGGATAGCCTAGCCACGTGAACGGGTTTTCCTTCCCAGCATCTCATGGCTCGCGTGCTCGCCCTAGCCGCACCTCGCTTGTAGCTTCCTCATCAGCTAGTAGCATATTTAAACTAGCGCCTCCCAATTAAGCCCGAGGAGCCGGAAAAGCCTGGCAGGGCATTGGGAAATGTGCAATATGGCTATGTATGTAAAGTGCTCTACTACTACTCTGTAGCTTGTGGTGTTGCATGCATGGACTTCACTCCATTATCGGCTCTACTATAAAAGAAATTCCTCTTGACGTGTTTTTTTGAAACGGAGGCAAAAGCTTTGCTTCATCACATTCATAAAGAAGGAACTACTAACAAAGTTTGACGAGATCCATTACACCTCCACAAATGGAAGCGAAAAGCCTAGTCTCGCTGTATCAAATAACTCAAATATTTTGCCCCCGTAGTAACCATCGCTGATAAACAGGCTGCTAGTGTGTGCGTGAGAGAAGCGGCTGAGTAGGCCAGCTACGTGAGAGGAGCGGCTGAATAGAGCACAGAGAGTACCCACTAGGCCACTACGCATGTGTACTTTCCCTGCATTGATAGTACAACAATGGTTCTAGAGAACAGTAGTACCCTCCACTTCCAACTGTAGCTCCTTGGCCCTGAGATTCAAGAGTTCAAAACTGGTGCACTATACTAGAAGTACAATACAGTACATAGCACTAGTAGTACCCTCTCACTACTAGTTGAGAAAGTAGTACTAGTACTGCTATAGTACGAGTACGTACTCCTCTGTCACATAATGTAAGACGTTTTTGACACTAGTTGGCGTGTACAAAAAATAGCAAAAACATACCCAAAATTTCTTAATCCACGCCAAAAACTACTAGCTATTGCCAAAAATTTCTTACTAGTGCTATTATTTACAGTATAATGCAATCCCATAATGTCCCATAATGCTAGTACTAGTAGTAGATAATAGCCTCACCCCTTCGATACAGTTGGAAGGAACGATCTACAGTTGGAAGGGACGAGGCCCTGCGGTTACTACGCTCTTATCTCCTCCTCGCTAGTCCCCCCCCCCCCCCGAAGAGAAGGCAGTTCGTTGCTGCTCCCATGGATTCGCCAGGCGGTTCTCCTTCTCGTCGGGGCTGGGAGACCTTGGACGACGATCCTCTGGGAAAAATTGCACACCGCTCCGACGTCCTCATCGCTGCAAGACTCGGTGCTTCCTGCACCGACTATTTCAAGACGGTGCTTAAAATGGCTTGGGAAAAGGCCATGCTTGTTGGTCTTCCATGTGTCCTCGAGGAGAAGGTTCTTCTATGGGACAATCCTTCGAACAGTCCACCGCTCCCTGGCCATGGTTGCATGTTGACTCCGCTAGAGTTGCCGACGTTGAGATGTTGTCGGATTTTGTCCGATGAGCAGGTCAGTAATGGAGTTTGATCATGTAGTACTTAGTTATTCCATTTCCATCCCGTAATTTCTCCGCTGCCCACCGTCTTATATATAGGTCTGGTCGGTGCCAACGAAGATTGGCTTGCATACCTCCCACGGATACCACCATCATTTTGCACAACATCCACAGCAGTGCGGCCGTTCTAGTAGACCCCTTCTCCACCATTGGGATCGGCCTTCCGGACTGGCTGGGCTTGGATACGTATGATAATGCCTACATGAGATTAAAGAAGATAGCAATTGTGGAGCCGCCGACAAAGCGACGCGGCTACGACGATTACTATCTCATCGCGGTGTTCAACATAAGGATTGCCATCAATGCAAGAGGCAAGTGGCAGAGGTCGGGCGCATGTTGGCGGCAGCAGATTTGTACCCCTACACGCTCAAGACGCTGCAGTGCCATCTAGGCCGCCTCTTCGTGGTGACAAGCCGTGGGACTTGTTTCATCTGGTTGCCATCCTACGATGACGGGAGATTACAAACGGAATGCACAAACCATCATTTGCATCCCTAACGGTACTCCATTATTTTGCAGGACTACCATCATCGCGATCAAAATAAGATCGCCGATCCTGGATGTGCATTTGCATTCGCGATTCGGTCTAACCTGGAACCTTGTAGCTGACTTCGGCATATTGGGATCAACTATCTTAGCAGTCGTTACCCATGGTACCACTGATGTGCAACATGGTCACACAATCTACCACGATTAGATCGTCACCATCTACCCAGGTATTCCATTTTTTAACCCTCTCGCCTTCTCTTTCATTGTTGTACTAGTACTCTACTTACGTACTACTACCTCCGTCCTGGTTTATTGTTCTCCATTGTAATTTGTGCCAAACTTTGACCATAAATTTAATTAATAAAAAGTTTATGCATGTTATTGAAAATTATATCATTGAAAACAATGTTCAAAAACGAATCCAGTGATATAATTTTTGTTGACATGCACTAACATTTTTTAAGTTAAATATGTAGTCAAAATTTGGCACAAATTACAAAGGGGACTAATAAAATAGGACGGAGGTAGTAGTAGGAGTACTTTTTACCTTGGAGGACGCGTATAGCTAGCTAGGCCCTTGAAGACTTGAACCCACTAGCTGCCACCATTTTTGTTTTTCCATGTCTTACTATCTCATCAATGTAGCCAAGAGTGGCTATATATAATAAGCCGGTTATTTTACTTCCTCTATATGTAAGTGCATCTAGTGCCCCTTAGTGATTTTGGTGTATTGAAGACTTATAGGTTAAGGGACTGATGCGTTTGTAAGTGTATACAGGTCTATAAGTCTATGAGGAGTTTGATATTTACAGAGAAATTCGACCCCTAAAAATGAAGTTCTTCAACTGAAGACTTTGGATTTCTGAAGACTTTGAAAGTGAAGAAATTGGTGTGACCTTGAAGACTTGATATTCATTCGAGGAACATGAAGCGTGAAGACTTTTGTTTTTGTTGTTTCATTTTCTATTTCTTGAGTCATAGGAAACAACGTACTGTTAAAGGGGGTCGAGGAAATACTATGGAAAAATTTCCAAGTGAGGCTCAACTCAAAATCCTACACCTACCAATCCCTTCGAGTGAAGCCATTGGAAATCTCATATAGTTCAGTCATATTCTTCAGTGACAGAGACGAAGTTCTTCTGGTCTCTGAGGAATTTGTTGTGACCGAGGAGTTAGGAATTCGCCAGTGCGGATTGCCTACACAGTGAGGAACATGATAGCCCTGAGGAATTTGATACACAAATTTCTGACCGTTCTTGTCTTCTTGGCCAGCTGTCCCAAAATATCTTATCCACCTAAAGGTCATATCATTGAAGGGCATTTATGTCTTATTATGTCGGGCTGCTCCCTAGGCTATAAATAGCCGCCCCCTACAACCACTAGTTGGTTGGCTGCTCCGAGAGAAACTGACACTTGTCATTTGAGAGTATCCCATCCTCCGAGGACTTTGAGCGAAAATCATCGAGTGAGGAAAACCCAAACCCAAACACCTACAAACCCAAAGTGATTGAGCATCACTGAAGAGATTGATCCTGCGTGGATCCGACGCTTGTTACCTTTGAAGACTGTGCTTCTTCCAGACGGTTAGGCGTCGTCTAGAGCATCCAAGAGGAATTGTGGATCGCCGAGTGACTGAGTTTGTGAAGGTTCGGAAGTCACCTGAAGACTTACCATGAGTGATTGGAAGATGTCTGTGTGACCTTATTTCAAGGAGAATACGGTGAGGACTAAGTGTCCTGGACTGTGTGTTCAGGACTGGGTGTCCGGGACTGTGTGTCCTCAGGTTTAAATACCTAGCCACTCCAACCAGATGTACAACTGAGACAGCAGTTGGAACTGGTCTACCAAATCATTATCTTCACCAAGCCTACTGGTTCTATTTCCTCAACTCTTTCATTTCCTCATAACTGTGTTGTGTTCCTGTTCATATCTGTGTTTGAAGACTTTGACTGAAGACTTTCTCAATTTCCCCAGTTCAATTTCTTCAGTCTGTTTGTCTTCATCCTGTGCTATCCTGTGTTTACGCTTTCTGTACTCTGTGTTTGTCTTCATTTCATCATGATGACCATACCTATGTTCTGCTATGCTTACTCTTGAGTAATTATTCCGCTGCAAGTAGTTCTTCGCTAAGGAATTTCCTCACCCGCAAATTCCTCAGTGAAGAATTCATAAAAATCGCCTAATCAACCCCCTTCTAGTCGATATAACGCACTTTCAATTGGTATCAGAGCAAGGTACTCCCTTGTTCTATGTGATTTTGGTTTAACCGCCTGGAGTTTTAGTTATGTCGACCGCAGGTATGATTAAGGTCTCTACTGGGTGTCCTACCTTCGATGGGTTGGACTACCCCTACTGGAAGAATAAGATGCGAATGCATCTTGAGGAAATTGATAACGATCTCTGGTATGTTGTGGAAAATGGGGTTCCCTCTGTTATACCTTCTCTGAATGCTGCTGATGTGAAGAGATTTAAGCAACTCGACTCTCAAGCGAAGAATATCATATGTGGCCATGTGAGCAAAGGACAGTATGGAAGAGTGAGTGCTTTGGAAACTGCTAAGCTTATCTAGGATAGGCTGTCCAAAGTGAATGAAGGAGTTAACTCAGCGTGACTCTCGAGTTGATGTTCTGCGCAATCTCTTCAACCGCTTCGAAAGACTCGACAATGAAAATGTTCAACAAACCTTCGATCGCCTCACTGACATCTCAAATGAGCTTCAAGCGCTTGGTGCCACTGACATCACCGACCATGAGGTGGTGAAGAAATTGTTGAGATCGCTTGATTCCTCATTTGATACTCTGGCATTGATACAAGAACATGCTGATTACAAGTCACTTGATCCCGCTGATATACTCCAGAGGCTAAATACTCATGAGTTCCAACTTGTTGAAAAGAGAGATCTCTATGGCTCGAGCTATGGCAGATCACGCAGATTTGAAGGCCAAGGCGATTCTTGAGTGCGAAGATGAAGACTCGGCAAAGAGCCTTGGTGATCCTGAAGAACTGAGCCATGAACTAGCACTGCTCGTGAAGAAATTCCAGAAGTTCCCAAGACGTGGTCGCTTTGGAAGACCCTCAAGGAGCAATGATCCTCATCCAGTGACTACAAGAAAAGGCTTTGTCACAAATGCAAGAAACCTGGACACTACATTCAAGATTGTCCTAAGTGGAAAAAGGAATCAAAGAAGAAGAAACACAAGGATTATAGTTCTGATGATGTGAAGAAAAAGAAGAAATCCTCAAAATCTTCATCATCAAAATCCTCAAAGTCTTCATATCACAAGAAGAGAAGCTCCAAGAAGGCTCGGGCATTCATTGGCAAGGAAATGGACTATGAGGCTGAATCTGAAGAAAATGAGGAAGAGGAGGCATCTAAGGAGTTTGAATCCGGTGTGGCGAGCCTAGCTCTCGCTACTGCATTCGTCAGCAAGTCTCTCTTCAACTCTGAAGAAAATGACCTCACCAACAAGGATGATGAAGGCAATGATGACTACGCTCCCACCTATTGCTTCATGGCAAAGGGTGCCAAGGTACTCAAATATATCTCCTCTGAATCAAGTGAGAATGAATCTGATGAAAACCTCAAGCCCAGCTATTCTAAACTTGCTAAGATTGCTGTGAAACAACAAAGGGCTTTTGATAAGGTTCAAAACATGCTAGACAAAAGTGATGATATGTTGGGTGAAGAAATGGATCGCACTAAAACCTTGACTGAAAATCTTCAGAGACTTCAGACTAGGTTTGACAACCTTCAAGGTCATCATAACACTCTCTTATCTGATCATGAGAAGCTCTTTTATGAATTTCTTCAAAGAAAACAAGATCTTGAGAAGCTAAGAGTGAGTTATGAAGATCTTCAGAAGGAGCGCGATTCATTACTTGCTCAACAAATCAGCGCTTTCGAGAAGAATTTGTTCCTCCATGTTTGCAATGCATTGAACGTGAATCTGCTAATTCTTCACCTGAATGTTCAAATGCTTCTAATGCTACAAATTCTTCAACTGTCTCTGCTATCACTAATTCCTCATCTGAGGACATTGCTAGTATCACTGACGATGCAGGGCTGAAGGAATTGTACATGACAGGCATGTACAAAAGCCTCAAAGGGCATCAGACTATTTGTGATGTGCTTAAAAAGCAGATCCTCAACAGGAAACCTAGGAAAGAGGGTATTGCCTTTGAGAGGAAACTCAATGCTGATGGTACATATTGGAAGCCTGAGCAGTACCCCAAAACCTCATGGGTTGCTGCAAAGGGACCTCCAGTTGATCCATCTAATCTATCTGGCTTTACATGTGAATCTTCTCATTCTTCCGATAAGTCATTTGACTCCAACTATAAACTGTTCAAAAATCAGAATGGTGAAGTATTTGCTAGATATGTTGGCACTAACTGCAGGAACAGTTCCCCTATGAAGAAAATCTGGGTTCCCAAAAGGTGCCTTGAAATTCTTCAGGTGAATGTCCTCATGATACCACATGTGAAGAATAGGAACCCCAGATCAAACTCTTTATATGGATCAAATTCTTGATATGGATCCAAGTCCTCATACGGAACAAATTCCTCACATGGATCAAATTCCTCAAAAGGATCAAAGTCCTCATATGAATATCATCGTGCTAACAACTCTGTCTCGCAGGGAAGAGCTAAGGCCTATGAATATGAGCATTGTTCTTCTAACCATTATGTTCATAAGTCCTCAAAGAATTTCTCTGCTTATTCATATGCTTATCCTAACTCCTCTTATGTGAAACGAAATGGATTGGCTTCTATGCCACCTTTCTCGTATGGAGCTTGCAGAGTGATGAACTCTTTGCCACCCCTTCAGATGTGGGTGGTGAAGAAAAAGAACTAATCTCTTTTGCAGGGTCAGGTCTCCAGATGTGCGTGAACGTCTGAAGAATTTGCTGGAGACCTGAAAAATGCCTGAAAGGACGCAGGCTAATCATGAAAAAATGAACTTTAATTTCTCACGTCCTCATATTGCTTTATCTATTCTGTTGCTTGATGAAATTGATCTGATGAATTGATGTCATATTCTTCACTGATGAAGTATATGCGTTCGTAAGCTGCACTAATTCATCTGCAGGATGATCAACCCAAAGCCACTAAGTGGGTCCTCGATAGTGCATGTACAAATCACATGACTGGTGACAAGAATCTATTGATGGATGCTCCCTTATCACCATCTCATCTGAAGCATATCATCTTCACGACAAAGGCAAAAGTCAGGTATTGGGTCTAGGTAAGGTTGCGATCACAAAGGATCGACACATGGACAAAGTCATGCTTGTCGAGTCCTTAGGATACAACCTCATGTCAGTCTCAATGCTTTGCGATCTTGATATGTTTGTCGTTTTTGGCAAGTATCGTTATGTTGTGGTTATGGAAGCTGACACTTCCAAAGTCTTCGAAGGCTTTAGGAGAGGAGACTTGTATATTGTTGATTTCTCTACAGGACCGCAACCAGCCGTGTGCCTACTTGCAAAAGCTTCAGAAGGCTGATTATGGCATCGATGATTTGGTCATGCAGGCATGAGGAATTTGCACACGCTTGCGAAGAAGAAGCATGTCATTGGCATTGAGAATGTCAAATTCCTCAAGGATCACTTATGTGGAGCCTGTGAAGCTGGAAAGATGACCAAGGCCAAGCATCCAGCAAAGGCTATCATGACTACTACTCGACCATTCGAATTGCTTCACATGGACCTCTTTGGTCCTAATCATTACTCAGCAGTCACAAATGATGCATCTCTGTATGGTCTTGTTATTGTTGATGATTACTCTCGATACACATGGGTACACATTGTTACTTACAAACATGAAGTGCAGGACGTCTTCAAACGATTTTCCTCGAGGGCTTCAACCAACTTTGTTGTGAAGATCAAGCACATCAGAAGTGACAATGGAACTGAGTTCAAGAATTCTGGTCTTGATGACTATCTTGATGAACTTGGTATTACTCATGAGCTATCTGCTCCTTATACTCCTTAGCAGAATGGCGTCGTGGAACGCAAGAACATGACTCTTGTTGAGATGGCTCGCACTATGCTTGATGCATACAAGACGCCTCGTCACTTCTGGATTGAGGCAATTTATACTGCGTGCCACATCATCAACAGGGTATATCTTCACAAATTCTTCAAGAAGACTACCTATGAACTCCTCACTGACAAGAAACCCAATGTGAGTTATTGTAGGACCTTGAGAAGAGGTGTCTAGAGGGGGGGGGGGTGATTAGACACAAAGTATCAAAGTTGTAGTTTTTAACTTCTTTAGGTTTGAGTGGAGTTTAGGCACAAGTTTAACATTCGCAATACATAACAAGCAAGCATGCAAAAAGTATATGAGCAGCGGAAAGTAAAGCATGCAACTTGAAAGAATGTAAAGGCAAGGGTTTTGGAGGATTCAAACGCAATTGAAGACACGGATGTTTTTGTCGTGGTTTCGATAGGTGGTGCTATCGTACATCCACGTTGATGGAGACTTCAACCCACGAAGGGTAACGGTTGCGCGAGTCCACGGAGGGCTCCACCCATGAAGGGTCCACGAAGAAGCAACCTTGTCGATCCCACCATGGCCGTCGCCCATGAAGGACTTGCCTCACTAGCGGTTGATCTTCACGAAGTAGGCGATCTCCTTGCCCTTACAAACTCCTTGGTTCAACTCCACAATCTTGTCGGTGGCTCCCAAGTGACACCTAGACAATCTAGGAGACACCACTCTCCAAGAAGTAACAAATGGTGTGTTGATGATGAACTCCTTGCTCTTGTGCTTCAAATGATAGTCTCCCCAACACTCAACTCTCTCTCATAGGATTTGGATCTGGTGGAAACAGGATTGGAGTGGAAAGCAACTTGGGGAAGGCTAGAGATCAAGATTCATGTGGTAGGAATGGAATATCTTGGCCTCAACACATGAGTAGGTAGTTCTCTCTCAGAACTGGTAAGTTGGAAGTGTAGGCTTGTTCTGATGGCGCTCTCCACGAATGAAGAGGAGGTGGAGGGGTATATATAGCCTCCACACAAAATCTAACCGTTACACACAATTTACCAAACTCGGTAGGACCGAATCAACAAACTCGGTCGGACCGATTTAGTAAACCTAGTGACCGTTAGGGTTTTCGGTGGGACCGACATGCAACTCGGTAGGACCGATATGGTTAGGGTTAGGGCATAACGTAATCTCGGTGAGACCTATTACACAAACTCGGTGAGACTGATATTGGTAATTAGCTAACCATAGAGTTGGTCAGGCAAACTCGGTGGGACCGATTACTCAAACTCGGTGGGACCGATTTTGGTAATAAGTTAACCAGAGAGTTTGCATTGTAATCTCGGTAGTACCGATTGCCCAAACTCGGTGAGACCGGTTTTGGTAATGGACATACACAGAGAGATTACAATCCCATCTCGGTGAGACCGATTTGCCTAGGGTTTGTGGCAGTGGCTATGCCATTTGAACTCGGTGGCGCCGGATAGAAAGAATCGGTGGGGCCGAGTTTAATTTTAGGTTTAGGTCATATGTGTGGAAGTGGGAAAGTAGTTGAGGGTTTTGGAGCATATCACTAAGCACTGTGGAGCAAGAAACTCATTAAGCAACACCTCATCCCTTCTTGATAGTATTGGCTTTTCCTATAGACTCAATGTGATCTTGGATCACTAAAATATAAAATGGAGAGTCTTGAGCTTGAAGCTTGAGCCAATCCTTTGTCCTAAGCATCTTGAAGGAGTTCCCACATCCTTTAGTCCATGCCACTCCATTGTTGAACTTATCTGAAACATACTAGATAAAAGTGTTAGTCCAACAAGAGATATGTTGACATTAATTACCAAAACCACCTAGGGAGCACTTGTGCTTTCAGTCTCCCCCTTTTTTGTAATTGATGACAACATACATCAAAGCTTTAGATACAGATATAAAAAAATAGCAAGTAAAGCTTCGGAAAGACATGTAACAAGCATAGGCTCCCCCTACATGTATGCAATCATGTGAATATGGAATATAGAAGCATTTGAGAGCATAACCATGATGGAGTAGGCAATGTGTTACATCTATCTTGGACATATTCATCAGAGCAAAGAATATTAAAGAAAATACCTTCATGCTCATGAGTCCTTTTTGCAAACAGTATGTACATCAGCCAGAATTCCTCATACACATGATTGTGATGCATATACTTACCTTGTAGTCTTGAGTTGGCTTAGGATGGAATGAACCTGCGTAAACAAGGTTAGATAACACAGGTACATCTACTAGCCGAGCAAGCAGAAGAAACCACAAGAATACAAAGAATGGGATGACATGTAGAGAGTGAGTACTAAGTACCACATTGGATTAGACATGTCCCCAAGGGTAAAGATATGCAATGAATTTAAATGATTTCTTTCCCTTAGATGTCTTGCTCCCCCTGAATCTAGCATGGGATACTGGGAGAAGATAGGGAACAGAAAATCAGAGCTGGAAGATATAAATGAACAGAGCTAATGCAAATAGGCACATATGAACATGTCTTTCCCCTTAAGAAGACATGTGGCATCTCTCCTCTTGAACACCAAGCATCTGGGGTCCTTGAGAAATACTTTCTACTTGAGTATTCTCTCCCCCTGGAGATCTCTTTCTCCCCCTGTGAAAGTAATACTCTAGTGATAAGCTTTGATGTGATCTCTCTCTCCCCCTTTGACATCAATTTCCAAGAAGGGTTTTGATCCTTGAGTCACATCACAAAGCATTTATATAAATGTGATGCTTGTAGAGGACAAGATTCATTGAGTGGAGCTGGATCAGAAGAAACACAGAATAAGTGGCAAGCTGTTTTTCCTGTTGTGAAATCGGTGACACCGAGTGGTATGCTTCGGTTGTACCAAAAGTTTCGGTTGGACCGAAAACAACAAATCGGTGAAACCGAGTTCGTCACAGAGAAAACACTTGTCACCTCAGCTCACTAGACTAGTAGGATCTCACAAAGATTTGCAAGGAATTTACTGAATGATATGCAATGAATTGGATGCAGGAAATGCAGAGCAAACGGAAAGAAATCTAGATGAAGTTTTTTTTTGTTTTTGAAAGGGGAAACAAATATGCATGAGAAAAATGCAAAAGCACAGAAAAGAACACGAGAGAACTTCATCTAGAGATGGTCGGCGACAAAGTCACCTATGTTAGAGTATATTGACTTAGGAGTCAAGTGAGATCACTTGATCATAGGTCATACTCATCGTTTAAGCTCAAAATGGGGTTACCATTTTTCGTTTAAAGCATCTTGATGTATTCACATCTTGTCGAGTTGCTTTTGCTCATGACTTGGAGCAAAGCTTCTCTAAGATGGAATAACATACCTTGGTTGGTGGTGTTGACCATGTAGTTGAACTTGTGTGGGTTGCTCAAGGTTGATGTAGCTCATCAAGAGTTGGGAGCACCACTTGGAATTTGAGTCCATCTACCTACATGGGTTAGTTGTTGCAAGGAAGAGCACTTGTGTATCCATAAATGACAATCATGAAGCTCAACATAGAATTTGTCAAAGGATATGTTTGAATGGTTCTGTGCTTCCTTGTCTTCAACCACCATAGTGTAGAGACTTGGTGATGTAGAGATTGCTCAAGATGTGAGTAGATTACAATCTCATGGAAATTTGATTCAACCAAGTACCAACATGGGTTATATAACATGCAAGATGCAAATATATCCAAGACATAAGATTTTCATCATAAGAGAAATTTAAGGATTGGTCATAAGCTCATGTCTTGCATGTATCCAATGGAGTTTCTACTCCAAGTTTGAAGCATCTATGATGTTCAATTCTCCTCTCAACCTGCAAAACACTTTCTCATCAAGAGGTTTAGTGAATATATCCGCTAATTGCTTTTCGGTGCGAACATGCTTAAGATTAATGTCACCCTTAGCAACATGATCTCGAATGAAATGATGACGAACTTCAATATGCTTAGTTCGAGAATGTTGTACGGGATTATGACCAATTTTGATAGCACTTTCATTGTCACAAAGCAATGGAACATGTTTCACATATATCCCATAATCTTTAAGAGTTTGGGTCATCCAAAGTAATTGAGCACAGCATGAACCGGCGGCAATGTACTCTGCTTCGGCGGTAGATAAGGATACCGAGTTGTGTTTCTTGGAGGACCAAGACACAATAGATCTACCAAGAAATTGACAAGTACCCGAAGTGGACTTTCTATCAACCTTGTCTCCAGCATAGTCCGAGTTGGAGTAGCCAACAAGATCGAAAGAGGCCCTCTTAGGATACCAAATGCCAAAGTTTGGTGTATGAATTAAGTATCTAACTATCCTTTTACGGCCTTAAGATGACATTCTTTAGGAGCAGCTTGATATCTTGCACACATGCACACACTTAGCATAATATCGGACGTGAAGCACATAGGTATAACAATGAACCAATCATAGAGCGATAAACCTTTTGATCAACGGTTCACCATCTTTGGTCAAATCAAGATGTCCACTAGTAGGCATGGGTGTAGACATACCTTTGCACTCTTGCATATTGAACTTCTTGAATAAGTCCTTAGTGTACTTCGTTTGAGAAACAAAAGTACCTTCCTTAGTTTGCTTGATTTGCAACCCAAGAAAGAATTTGAGTTCACTCATCATTGACATCTCAAACTTCTCCGACATTAGCTTTCCAAACTTCTCACTAAAATGAGGGTTAGTTGATACAAATATGATATCATCAACATAAATTTGGCATACAAATAATTCTCCATTAACCCTTTTAGTAAAAAGTGTGGAATCAATTTTCCCAATTTCAA
The DNA here is from genome assembly GCA_021605145.1 of Aegilops bicornis. Classification (NCBI taxonomy): domain Eukaryota; kingdom Viridiplantae; phylum Streptophyta; class Magnoliopsida; order Poales; family Poaceae; genus Aegilops; species Aegilops bicornis. Next base: position 549,799,210 of record CM038675.1, on the reverse strand, counting down.
ACCCCCTTTCAAGAAGAAACTTGGTCAAGCATTTATACCAAGCTCTAGGAGCTTGTTTAAGACCATAAAGAGCTTTGTGAAGTTTGTAAACATGATTGGGTTTCTTAAGATTGATAAAGCCGGGGGGTTGTTTAACATAAACTTCCTCCTCTATTTCACCATTTAGAAAGGCACTTTTAATGTCCATTTGGTATAAGGTGATATCATGATGATTAGCATAGGCAAGTAAGATGCGAATGGATTCAAGTCTAGCAACGGGAGCATAATTCTCACCATAGTCCATACCTTCGACTTGTGTGTAGCCTTGGGCGACGAGACGTGCTTTGTTGCGAACTACTTGTCCATCTTCATCTTGCTTGTTGCGAAACACCCATTTGGTACCGATGATGTTGTGGTTGTTGTTGACCAATGTCCAAACTTGGTTTCTCTCAAAGTTGTGTAGCTCTTCATGCATAGCATTTATCCAATCCGGATCTTCCAATGCTTCTTCGACCTTCATAGGTTCAATGCTAGAGATGAAAGAATAGTTTTCACAAAAGTTAGCTAAACGAGTTTTAGAGTGAGTGATTCTCCCGGTTTGAATATCATTGTAGATTTTCTGTACGGGATGGTCTTTAGCAATTCTTGCTCGAACTCGTGAAAGCTTTTGCTTGGGTCTTGGTTGAACATCTTCATCATCATCATCATCATCTTCTTCTTCTTCTTCTTGATCTTCTTCATTGTTGGCGTTTTTGTTTTCTTGTCGTGGTGGATAAGGAGGTTGTTGACGTTCTTGATGTACTTCCTCGTTTTCTTCATCTTGGTGTGTTCCACTTGTGGATGCTTCCGTATCAACTCTTGGTTCACCTTGTCGTGAAGTAGAAGCTTCCACTTGACGGACGAGGTACTCTCCTTCACCTTCGTTGGACGGACCTTGCCAATAGACAAGTCTTGGATTGCTTAGAAGGATCTTTGTCTCCTACATCAATTGGCAATTTCTCTACTTCTTTGTTAGATTCATCAAACTTCACATCTACCGTCTCTTCAACCTTTCGGGTGAAATTGTTGTAGACACGATAAGTGTGAGAGTTTGAGCCATAACCTAGTAGGAAACCTTCATGAGACTTAGGAGCAAATTTAGAACGACGATGCTTATCAAGAATGTAGCACTTTGAGCCGAATACTCGGAAGTATCCAATTTGGGGTTTGTTACCGGTGAGGAGCTCGTATGCCGTCTAGCCGAGTAGCTTGTGAAGATACAAGCGATTTGTTGCATGACAAGCTGTCTCAACCTCTTCTGCCCAAAAGTGCTTCGGCGTCTTATACTCATCAAGCATCGTTCTCGCCATTTCGATGAGCGTCCGGTTCTTCCTCTCAACAACTCCATTTTGTTGAGGTGTGTACGTAGCCGAGAACTCGTGTGAAATCCCTTCTTCGTCAAGAAAGGTGTCCACGTTTGCATTCTTGAACTCCGTTCCGTTGTCACTGCGAACCTTCTTGATCTTCACTTCAAACTGATTTTGAGCCTTCCTGGCGAAGTTTTTGAAGATCTTTTGGACCTGCGATTTATCATCGAGAAAGAACACCCACGTAAATCTTGAAAAATCATCAACTATAACTAGACCAAAAGAATTTCCACCGAGACTCTTGTAAGCGTTGGGACAAAAAAGATCCATGTGAAGTAGCTCAAGTGGCCTCCTTGTGGTCATGATGTTTTCACGGGATGCCTTCCTCCAACCTGTTTACCTGCTTGACAAGCACTGCAAGGTCTATCCTTATCAAATATGACATCGTTAACACCAAGGATATGATTCCCTTTAATAAGCTTGTCAAGGTTTCTCATGCCAACGTGACCTAGTCATCTATGCCATAACCAACCTTTTGAGGATTTAGCAATGAAGCAAGTTTTAGGTTGAGCCTTTTTAGAGAAATCAACAATTTAAAGATCACCTCTACATATACCGGTAAAGACCATTTTATGATTGTCTCGATGAAACACTTGGCAATCTACTTCAGTATATAGGACATTGAAACCAAAATCAACAAGTCTAGATACTGAAAGTAAGTTATAGCCAAGAGATTCAACGAGCATAACATTCTGAATGGAGCTATCATGTGAGATGGCCACCTTACCGAGGCCAACCACCTTCCCCTTTGAGTTGTCACCGAAAGTGACATACTTTCGAGGACTATCATTTTCAGCAAGCTCACGAAACATGTCTTTATCTCCGGTCATGTGATCGGTAGATCCACTGTCAAGAACCCATTCCTTTCCTCCTGACATATATCCCCGAAGATTTGCCATCAGACCAAAATGTCTCATTGCATCGTCAAGATCGAAGTCACTATCATCATCCTCATCATAGTATCCATGTTCAACATCATCATGGATCAAGTCCTAGAGAGGGTAATTCGTTAGAGTGAGTTTGACAATGATCTTGCTTATGAATTCTTATAGCTTCAGAAATAATATCACCAATAATTCCAACATCTCCTTTGGCACGCATAAGGTTTGTAAGTTCAAATAGACGATCACCAAACATAGGATCACTAGTATTCATCTTACTCAAGGCAATAGACTTATGGATAATTTCATCTAGATTTTTCAAGGAATAATTTGGAAAGCGTTCCTCAAGAAATTTCCATATAGTGCAGGCACACTCAAGAGTAGGTAAGTTTCAATTAAGTTTCTAGGCAAGCCTCTAGTGATAAGATTAACAGTTCTAAGATCCCTAGTCATGTCAATTGATTCATCAAGGATAGGATGCATAGGATCAACATGAGGTGCACAAGGGCTAGCAAAGTACTTGTTCAAATGATATTGATTGAGAATTACAAGCATCTCATTTTTCCACTCATGAAAATACTCTCCGTCAAGAATAGGCACTCTATGTCTAAGACTCCCCAAAGTAGACTCATCTATCTTCCTCCAATGGAGATTAAACCAAGGCAATGGAAACCAATGCTCTGATACCACTTGTAGGACCTTGAGAAGAGGTGTCTAGAGGGGGGGGGGTGATTAGACACAAAGTATTAAAGTTGCAGTTTTTAACTTCTTTAGGTTTGAGTGGAGTTTAGGCACAAATTTAACATTCGCAATACATAACAAGCAAGCATGCAAAAAGTATATGAGCAGCGGAAAGTAAAGCATGCAACTTGCAAGAATGTAAAGGGAAGGGTTTTGGAGGATTCAAACGCAATTGGAGACACGGATGTTTTTGTCGTGGTTTCGATAGGTGGTGCTATCGTACATCCATGTTGATGGAGACTTCAACCCACGAAGGGTAGCAGTTCTTGTGAGTCCACGGAGGGCTCCACCCATGAAGGGTCCACGAAGAAGCAACCTTGTCGATCCCACCATGGCCGTCGCCCACGAAGGACTTGCCTCACTAGCGGTTGATCTTCACGAAGTAGGCGATCTCCTTGCCCTTACAAACTCCTTGGTTCAACTCCACAATCTTGTCGGTGGCTCCCAAGTGACACCTAGACAATCTAGGAGACACCACTCTCCAAGAAGTAACAAATGGTGTGTTGATGATGAACTCCTTGCTCTTGTGCTTCAAATGATAGTCTCCCCAACACTCAACTCTCTCTCATAGGATTTGGATCTGGTGGAAAGAGGATTTGAGTGGAAAGCAACTTGGGGAAGGCTAGAGATCAAGATTCATGTGGTAGGAATGGAATATCTTGGCCTCAACACATGAGTAGGTAGTTCTCTCTCAGAACTGGTAAGTTGGAAGTGTAGGTTTGTTACGATGGCTCTCTCCACGAATGAAGAGGAGGTGGAGGGGTATATATAGCCTCCACACAAAATCTAACCGTTACACACAATTTACCAAACTCGGTAGGACCGAATCAACAAACTCGGTCGGACCGATTTAGTAAACCTAGTGACCGTTAGAGTTTTCGGTGGGACCGACATGCAACTCGGTAGGACCGATATGGTTAGGGTTACGGCATAACGTAATCTCGGTTAGACCGATTACACAAACTCGGTGAGACCGATTTTGGTAATTAGCTAACCAGAGAGTTGGCCAAGCAAACTTGGTGGGACCGATTACTCAAACTCGGTGGGATCGATTTTGGTAATAAGTTAACCAGAGAGTTTGCATTGTAATCTCGGTAGTACCGATTGCCCAAACTCGGTGAGACTGGTTTTGGTAATGGACATACACAGAGAGATTACAATCCCATCTCGGTGAGACCGAGATCCCTATCGGTGAGACCGATTTGCCTAGGGTTTGTGGCAGTGGCTATGCCATTTGAACTCGGTGGCGCCAGATAGAAAGAATCGGTGGGCCAAGTTTGATTTTAGGTTTAGGTCATATGTGTGGAAGTGGGAAAGTAGTTGAGGGTTTTTGAGCATATCACTAAGCACTGTGGAGCAAGAAACTCATTAAGCAACACCTCATCCCTTCTTGATAGTATTGGCTTTTCCTATAGACTCAATGTGATCTTGGATCACTAAAATATAAAATGAAGAGTCTTGAGCTTGAAGCTTGAGCCAATCCTTTGTCCTAAGCATCTTGAAGGAGTTCCCACATCCTTTAGTCCATGCCACTCCATTGTTGAACTTATCTGAAACATACTAGATAAAAGTGTTAGTCCAACAAGAGATATGTTGACATTAATTACCAAAACCACCTAGGGAGCACTTGTGCTTTCAATCTCCCCCTTTTTTGTAATTGATGACAACATACATCAAAGCTTTAGATAAAGATATAAAAAATAGCAAGTAAAGCTTCGGAAAGACATGTAACAAGCATAGGCTCCCCCTACATGTATGCTAAATGCTGGATTAGAGATCCTCATCACAACTCAAAATTTGCACAGAAAGCACATGAAGGTTTTATGCTTGGTTACGGAAAGGACTCGCACACCTGCAGAGTCTTCAACAACGTTCTTCACAAGGTTGTTGAAACTGTAGATGTGCGGTTCGATGAAACTAATGGCTCGCAAAGAGAGCACCTAACTTCTGTGATAGATGAACCAGCAGCTGAGGAAACTATCATGTTCAAGGCTAGTGAGGATGTCATTCCTACCGAAAAATCTACTGAAGAATTCATTCCAGAACATGAAGAACGTCGAGCTAATGCACCTGAAGAAAATGCTGAAGAAAATGGTGCTGAAGAAAATGCTGATCAAATTCCTCGACGACAACCAGCTCATCCTCGCGTTGCAAAAGAAGTGCAAGTTGAAAAGATCATCGATGACATCAAAGCACCAGGTCCTCTCACACGCTCAAAAGCTTCACATTTATCTAACTTTTGTGGGCACTATGATTTTGTATCTATCACAGAGCCCACTAAGGTAGATGAAGCATTTCTGGAGCCATAGTGGATTCAGGCCATGCAAGAAGAATTACATCAGTTCAAGCTCAACAACGTCTTGGAACTGGTCAAATGTGTAGATCCTCGCAAGCACAATATCATTGGCAAAAAGTGGATCTACCGCAACAAGCAAGATGAAAATGGCCTTGTGGTGAGGAATAAAGCACGACTAGTAGCTCAGGGCTACACACAGGTTGAAGGAATTGATTTCGATGAAACTTTTGCACCTGTTGCTAGACTTGAGGCTATTCGCACATTACTTACTTATGCTAACCATCAAGATATCATTTTATATCAAATGGATGTGAAAAGTGCATTCCTCAATGGTAAGCTTGAGGAAGAAGTATATGTTGCTCAACCCCCAGGTTTTGAAGATCCAAAGAATCCTGACAAATTCTTCAGACTCAATAAGGCCCTCTATGGCCTCAAGCAGGCCCCTCAGGCGTGGTATGATACTCTGAAGGAATTCCTCATGAAGAAAGGCTTCAAACCCGGTTCACTCGACCCTGCTCTTTTCACTAAATCTTATGATGGTGAACTGTTTGTGTGCCAAATATATGTTGATGATATTATCTTTGGTTGTACTGACCAACGCTATAGTGATGAATTTGCCTATATGATGAGTGAAGAATATCAAATGTCTATGATGGGAGAATTGAAATTCTTCTTAGGTCTTCAAATTCGTCAACAGCGTAATGGCATATTCATATCTCAGGAGAAATACCTCAAGGATGTACTGAGGAAATTCGGCATGCAAGATTGCAAAGGCATCAAAATTCCTATGCCCACAAATGGCCATCTGTGCACTGATGAAAATGGTATTGACTTCGATCATAAGGTATACCGCTCCATGATTGGTTCTTTATTGTATTTATGTGCATCTAGGCCAGATATAATGCTTAGTGTTTGCATGTGTGCCCGATTTCAAGCTACACCGAAGGAATCACACCATAAGGCTGTGAAGCATATTCTTCGACATCTAGCTCACACACCAACACTTGGATTATGGTACCCCAAGGGCTCGATTTTTGATCTCATTGGATATTCTGACTCTGACTATGCTGGTGATCGTGTGGAACACAAGTCAACATCTGGTATATGTCATTTCCCCGGACGATCTTTGGTCTGTTGGTCCTCGAAGAAACAGAACTGCGTATCATTGTCTACTACTGAAGCTGAGTACATTGCTGCTGGTTCTTGCTGTGCTCAATTGCTGTGGATGAAGCAAACTCTCAAGGACTATGGCGTCAACATGAAGAATGTGCCTCTCTTTTGTGACAATGAGAGTGCCATCAAGATTGCTCACAACCCTGTTCAGCACTCGAAGACAAAGCACATTCAGATTCGTCATCATTTTCTTCGCGATCATGTGTTGAAGTGCGACATTTCTATTGAGCATGTGAAGACTGAAGAACAGCTAGCTGATATCTTCACAAAGCCCTTGGACGAGAAGAGATTTAGCAAGTTGCGGTGTGAGCTAAATATCTTAGAATCTTCGAATGTTCTTTGAAAAGGACACTCATCCTAACACTTATGCAAAATTGATGACTTAGATGTGCAACACATGAATAAACGTTTTTCTTCAATCAATGAAGAATAACACTCTAAATGTGAAGAAATTAACGAAGAATTTGATTCTCAGAACCATACGACAATTGTACGCGGTTTCTGAAATCATCATTCTTAAACGGCGGGTCACGCCACCACCAAAAGTTGAAAATCTTCAATTTGAATTTTTCCTCAGTTTTGAAATTCCTTAGTTGTTCATATTCTTCAACTTTGCATAATCTTCACTGTTTCCGTCGTTTTTCTTCATTGGCTATATATATATATATATATATATATATATATATATATATATATACATATATGAGTTTATGTCCTCTAGAGCATTCACTTATGGCTAATTCTTCAAGTTGGTTTTTCTGCTAAGTGAATGTGATTGGACCCTTCCCCCTCTATGCTATACTCAACCCAATCTATTCACAAATTCTTCATGTGCTTTCTATTTGAAACTCGTTCAAAATCTTCACTGTGTCCTTGTCAGCTGAAGAATTTGTGAACGGAACTTTAAAACTTATCTTATCCAAATTTTTGGCTTTGCCGCTCAAACCGTTCCGCATCCCACGTAACACTAATCTATTCACCCACGATCTCACACGATCTCCACTTCTCAGTACGTGGGTGACACATGTCAAGCAAATGAGAAGGGTCAGGGGCACGTTCGTCCAAATTCTTCGGGCGAAAAGTTTTTCACCGTGGCTATAAATACCCCCTCCCTTCCTCACTTCCTTTACTCCGCTCGACCTCTCTCCAACTCAAGCTTCTCAAACCCTAGAGCCGCCACTACTTCATTGTCGCCGGTGAGGAAGAGCTTCACTACCTCGACCTCGTCACCGTTGTACTCGCGAAGGCCGTGGAAATCTTCACTCCGCCGCCGTAGCCATCTTCCTCTTCCGAGTTAGGGCGTGGAAGATCTACACAGACGAACTTCTCATTTCTACCTCACAGTTCGTCATGTTCTTCGTCTAGGGTAATTAAAAGTTACTTTTACTGCCCTCTTTGATTCATATAAATTTCTACAAAATCCTCAAAGGTGTTTATTCTTCAAATCCTCACACACTAAACACCTCACATGTCATCTATTCTTGATTCATTTCTCTAAGCAATAATTTTTCTTCAAGATTCCTCAATTGTGTGGATCTTTGATCTATACAACTCTGGAACCTAAGACAAAGAACGCTTAGTGAAATTCTTCAAGACTCATCTGGCCAAAATCCTCAAACTTGTTCTTTTTACAAAACCTTCTGAGAACGCATATGACCTCTCCAAATTCCTCGCAACTATACTCTATTCACAGGTAGTCATGGACGCTGCTGAATCACTAGGTTTTCATCAACTTAACTCATTTGCAGCGTTCCTTGAACAAAAGTTGCATACTTCTTCAGAGAATTCAATTGTTCAAATTCCTCAATTGAAGAAAATGGCTGACGGTAAGAAGCCATAGAAAGGAGGAAAGAGGCCTAAGGTCAACACTACGTTTGAAATCCCTGAGGACATCTATGCTGGGTACTGCACACCCCCTGAAGAAGATAAAAATCAGCGCAAGCTGCGCATTCAGAAGATAGAGAGGAGATGGGCAAGAGAGTGGAGGGAGTACATATATGTTACTCCCAAATACATGAAGAAATTTACACTCAATCCTCCATGCCCAAGACCTCCATTGGCAACTGGCCAAGAAGCAGATCCAACTAGCCTCAAGCACGGTGAGGATTATTGAATGGGCCAAGCGCCAGGCCAAGTTGGCTAGACAAGCCAAAGAAGCAGTGAGGAAATTCAACGAAGACTCTGCTGCTGCTGCTGCCGCTGAGGCCTCTGTCAAGTTGAAGAAATCCATGGCAAAGAAGCCTGCGCACAAGCCAAGTGCTTCACCATCAATGTCCTCAAGGCCAAGTTCCTCAGCTATGCCCTCACGGCCAGAATACTCAAAGCCCTCACGGCCAATTCCTCACGCTGCTCCTCCTCCTCCAAAGTCCTCAGCTGCTCTGACCAAGTCCTCAGCACCTGTGCATCTTGCCACGTGCCAAAGGACTACAGGCATCTCTATTTCCTCAGGAGCTTCTGCTAGTTCCTCAGCTGCACCAAATTCTTCAACGGAACCTTCTCTGCTGAAGACAAAGACCACTGCTGGACGAGGTTCTCGCCCAAGTCCTCACAAGAAGCAGGTCGCCTTCCAAGTGCCGTCTGAAGAAGACGAAGCTGATGATGATGAACTTGCAGAAATCATCAGAGATAGGCAAGTCAGGGCCGCTAGAGCCAAGGGCACAAATGTGCCTCTGCTTTTGGATCCAAAGTTGATCCTCGACTACATTGATCTCTGGCACAAGGACCCAAACACTCCTATGCCTGATTTCAAGTTGACTCCTGGCCCAAGTCATATGTTGACTGCCTTCATCCAAGAAGAGAAATGGAAGTATGAGAAGGCCATGTATATCAAGAAAGCGCAGTACAGGAAGGAGAAATTCCTGAAGAACAACATTGTCTCTATGACAACTGATGAACTTGTGAAGATCCAGTCTGAAATCAAAGTCCTCAGCAATGATTTCAATGCTTACTATGCTGATTGGCAAGGAGCCAAGGCCAGGTTTGTAGAACTGACTGAAAAGTTCACCTCCAATGTTGTAGCCCCATCGCAACAAGAAATTCCTCAGGCTGAAGCATCTGCTCAGCCAACTGAAGAACATGCCAGCACCGCTGATGACATTCAGGCTACTGAAGAAAATGTGAGTTCCAAGGCTGATGGATCGCATTCCAAATTACCGATGAAATTGCTGTGGCATCCACTAGTGGTGCGCCTGAAGAAAATGAAGAGGTCAGGGAACTGCATCAGTTGTGCCTGAAGAAAATCAACCAAATTCCTCTGCTCCTCCTGGGCCTACCCCAACTCCAATTCTTCCATCTACGTCAGATGCAAAGAAGACCAAGGCTGTAGAGCGTGCAACAGTGAAGAAAAGGAAGGCATCAACTTCATCAGACTCTTCAGCTACGAAGAAGATGAAGTCTTTGACCAGCTCATTTGCAAATCCAATTGATGTTGTTCCTGTTTCCACCATGCCATCAAAGGAAATCATCCCTTTTGATGAAGAATACGTGATCCCTAGCGGATCTGATGAAGAAAATCCTTCTGCTGCTACGTCAGAGCAGATGGACGAAGAAATTGAAGTGGATGAAATCCCTTCAACTCCAGTTGTTTCCTCGCCTATGCCTCAGTTTACTGCTGAAGAGGCCGGGGTTGAATAAATGGAAGATGAAGATGTGGACATTGGATGTACCACACCTGTGCTGAATGATGACTTTTGGAAAGTCAGCACCCCAACTCTCCACTCTTCACACCATTGCAACAAATTCCTCAGTCCCCAACAACTACAGTTCAAATGGGATCTGATGAACCTCATGACACACCGTCTGTCCATGAAGAAATTCCAGCCACTAGTGTTGAAGAAAATGTAAATGAAGAATTGAAGAGCCAGGCTATCACTGGAGTAGAAGCTGAAATTCCTTAGCCTGAAGAACCTGAGATTGTGATTCCTGAGGTGATAATGCAATTGACTGACACTCCTCAGCCCAAGCCAAAGGATCCATTCTCAAAGAAGCAAAAATTCAAGGCTAATGATTTCTTTGGCGAGCATGTGTTCTTCACTGACTACAATCCCTACGATTATGCTCGTTGTCGGTGTCAAAACCGGCGGATCTCGAGTAGGGGGTCCCGAAATGTGCGTCTAGGCGGATGGTAACAGGAGACAAGGGACACGATGTTTTACCCAGGTTCGGGCCCTCTTGATGGAGGTAAAACCCTACGTCCTGCTAGATTAATATTGATGATGTGTGTTACAAGAGTGGATCTACCACGAGATCAAAGAGGCTAAACCCTAGAAGCTAGCCTATGGTATGCGTGTTGTTCGTCCTACGGACTAAAACCCTCCAATTTATATAGACACCGGATAGGGTTAGGGTTACACAGAGTCGGTTACAATGGTAGGAGATCTACATATCCGTATCGCCAAGCTTGCCTTCCACGCCAAGGAAAGTCCCATCCGAACACGGGATGAAGTCTTCAATCTTGTATCTTCATAGTCTTGGAGTCCGGCCGATGATGATAGTTCGGCTATCCGGACACCCCCTAGTCCGAACTCCTCAAGAGCCCTGAACCAGGCTTCAATGACGACGAGTCCGGCGCGCATGTTGTCTTCGGCATTGCAAGGCGGGTTCTTCCTCCGAATAATTTATAGAAGATTGTGAACACCAGGATATTGTCCGGCTCTGCAAAAATAAATTCCAAATACCACCGTAGAGAGAATAATATTACACAAGATCAATCTGCTGACGTATTTTGTGGCGCGACGTCGCACCACTACCAAGCCTTCACTCAAATTGTTTTTATTGTTCCCCCTCGGCGCGTTTAGCGAAGCGGTTTCCTTGGCACGTCTTGTCGAAGCAGAGATCGTGTTCCCCTTATTCCGGGATTCCCATCAATACGGACGTGGGTAACCCAACTGCGTCATTGATTGTGACGCTTGGGAGATAAGCGAGTTTTACCAGGTCGGTGGGGACACATGTTTTTGTCCGCCCATATAAGGGGATAAGGATCCACCCTTTCACCTGCGCCTTCTTCCTCCTTTGCTCATCCATTCCCGTGCACTCGAGCTCCAGCGCCCAAGTCCGCACTTTCCTCCTCAACCTTCTCCAACCATGTCGAGGCGGGAGGCAGATGGATGGCCTCCTCCGTCACGGAGGGGCACATCACAAGGCTGCGGAGGCGGATACTTGTCCGGCGATATCGCAGACAAAGCTGCCCGACGCGGGGCAGCTCATTCCAACCCCCAGTCCCCATGAGAGGGTGGTATTTCTCCCCCACTTCCTCCACGGACTAGGTTTTCCACTTCACCCATTCGTCCGGGGGCTCATGTTCTACTACGGCCTGGAGTTCCACGACCTAGCCCCGTATTTCGTCCTCAACATCTCGGCGTTTATCGTCGTGTGCGAGGCCTTCCTCTGCATCCACCCCCACTTCGGCTTGTGGCTCAAGACCTTCAGTGTCAAGCCGATGGTTGTGAAGGGCAGCCAAGCAGAGTGCGGAGGCGCCATGGTCGGCAAGATGGCCAAAGTCCTATGGCTCGAGGGCTCCTTTGTGGAGACAATAAAGGTGGCAATCGGGTGGTTCTACATCACCGAGCCACGCGACCCTGAATGGGTGGCGGCCCCCGAATTCAGATCTAGATTCCCCACACGGCTCTCGTCATGGAAAGAGACGGGCCTGAAGTGGGGGGATTCGGACAAGCTATCTGGACTCCAAACACGCGTCTGGAACCTGGTGGACAAGAATCGCAGGCTTGTCGACGTAATCCAGGTGATGCTCATCCGCCGGATTCTCCCATGCCAACAACGGGACTTCAATTTGTGGGAGTTCGATCCGGCACAGCACCGAACCTTGAGCCGGCTCTTCGATACCACGTACGAAGATGCCTGGAAGGTGCTGTTCAAGGGCGCCGAAGCCCCCGCATCCGCTAACAAAGATCGCGGATACAGCTCGCGGCGTCAAGCCGATAAGGTAAGTTATTTTACCCTTTACGGGACTCTTTTTTCATAGATTGACTCTACGTGGGATCTAAAACTCCTCGTTCTTGACAGTGTCGGTTGAAGACGTCCGGACAGATTAACCGTCTCGCCTTTGCCGAAGACCCAGCGGACGCCCGATTAGCCAGGGCTGCTGGCTCCGGCACCCATGTGGTGCCGGAGAAGAAGGCCAGAAAGGAGGCCACGGGAACTCGAAGGAGCTCCGGCGCCAGTCTTGTCGGATTACGAAGCGAATCTTCTCACGAAGACGACGAGGAAGAAGAAGAAGCTTCTCCCCGGGGAGGAGAGGAAAAGGAAGGCCGCCTAACTGGGAGGTCGGAGGGTCCAAGAAGGGAAGAACCCTTCCTCCGGACTTCTCCACCAACGTCGACGACGACGAGGGGGATTGGCCTACAAGGGCCAAGCCCCTGGCGAGATCGTAAGTGTCTGGATACCCATGGCGTTTTAGTATTGTAGAGTGTTCTCTAATGTCGAACAATCGTGCAGCCCGCCCAAAGGCGAGTTCGCCGATTCATCGAGCGGGTCCCTGGGCTCATCGGAAATGGAGAGTACTTCGCTTCCGACCGCCTCCTCGCCTCATGCTGCGGACAACGCCGCGGCGGGGCCCCAACAGGGGCTTGGTCCCGAGGAGGTGGCGCAGGAGGTGCCACAAGGCAACCCCCGGACTCCAGGCACGTGGGGGGCAAGACCCCTAGGGGCTCTAAGGCCGAGCCTTGTCCGGACTCCATGCCGGAACCTTCAGTGATTCCGGAGTCCGGCAAACGATCCCTTCGCAAGAAGGGTAAGACGCCGGTGTCCTTCGTCCAACCGGAGGCACCGGATAGCTCATCGGAGGCGCTCAACGGCGCCCATCGAGGAGGAGCACCGCAATGTTATGAGTGCGGTGATCCGGACAGATTCGATCCGCCCAGAGCGGGCTGACCAAGCCTGTACTCAGTCTTCTAACAGGCTTTGAGGTAAGAAATTTCAATATATGTAAAATGGTACGCATAGACAAGAGCCCTCGATGCTCGGTTTGGTGTTCGGAAAGAAAAGCCGGACCGAGGATCTTTAGAAAGATAAACGCAGGAGTCATAAAAAATATGTCAATATGGGATTGCATTTGTCTTCTTGACCTCCGCCAGACCTTGTTGTGGAGGTCAATAATTTGAAGAAAAACCTCGAGCGGTCCGAGAACGAGCTCGGTCATGCCAAGAAGCAGCTCGAGGAAAAACAAGGTGAGTAATACCTTATGAAAATTGTACCTTCTGAGAAAAGGATTTGGTTGCAAGAAAATGACAAGGATAACATGGGTATTGTAGGGGCCACTAACGAGGTGGCGACTCGAAGGAGGCGGTGGCCGCGCCGAACGTAATGCGGCCGCATGAACGCACCGAGCGAGAGAAGCAGGAGGCGCGGTGGTGGAGGTACATCAAGAGCTCAGGATCTCGTGAAAAACATGAGAACTTGGAGCGTGACTCGAAGACTCGAGAGTCTGAGCTTGCAACGGCTCTTGAGAGTGCCAAAGCCGCTAAGGCCGAAGCCTACAAGGCCCTCCAGGAGATCGAGGCGGTGAAGAAAATAGCAGCGGGTAAGGCATTGTTCATGCAGAGTAAGCATGTGAGTGTTAATTACATGTTGCTTACCCGAATTCGGAGCTCTCCAGGAGCGTTCACAGATCTTCCTCGCAGCGTGTCCGATGCTGCCGCTTTCTACCTGGCCAAGGAGGGGAGCTCGAAGGAGAAGGTCTTCTGGTCTCAGTATGCTGAGGCCGGACATCCGGTGCACCTTAGCGACCAGCTGAAGCATCTGGTCGAGCTCCACAAGGCGGCCGAACAGGCCATGAAGGGCCTCATAGTTCGGCTGTGGCCTAAGGAGGCCATGCCTGTGAGCTACTTCGGCCTGGTGCGGCGGCTGGTGGATGTGTGCCCGTGGGTTGAAGTTATCAAGCATTCCGTTTGTATCGAGGGTGCCCGTCGGGCCCTTGCCCGCGCAAAGGTGCACTGGGGCAAGATGGATGCCCAGAAGCTCGTGACGGACCCGCCACCAGAGGGCAAGGAGCATCACACGCCCGAGATGTATTATAAGAGTGTGTCAAGGGCGCCCGCACTATTGCGGTGAGTGCTCCAAAGATATAATATTTGAGTAGACTCGCATTTTGTTATCCCGTGCGCTGAAAACTTAGTTCATATGCGCTTAAGCAACGCTTGTTAATTTAAAATATTACCTTCTCTGCTGTTTATTAAATCTGAGAGATGGCAAGTCGTCGGCTTGACCCCCATGCCACAGTCTTTGGGGTGTTCGGGATAAACTCGAGCGCTCTTGTTCCCATTTTTGGGTCCATCTAGGGAGGCGCTCAACACAAATGTAACAAGGCAATCGGACTTATAATGCTTGAACACTCTCACTTAGCCATAGAATTCTATAATTTTAAATTTCGGCCCCCTAGTCTTGGAAGGTCAATTTGGGGCGCTATTCACGCCTTGGCCGGACAAGATCCGGCTCCTCGCTCTAAGCGGCATAAGTCTTTAAGGACTCGCAAAAAACCTCTCGAACAATGACCGGTCTCTCGCCTCATCATGACGGTCAGTTTTAGCTTTCCATCGAGGCGTTAACCCGGCCAGGCGGGGCGGAATCGCGGTGGTTCTCACGGTGCTACCTTAGCCGATATAACGGAACGTAAGGTACCAAAACACGGAGCCGCAAACCCAACTATTGACCCAAGACATGATTCGGAGCCGATGCATATAGTGCTATAAGTTCGGGTGCCGCACTTGTGAAAGTGTTCGGACTCATCACACCATAACGCTGGAAACATAAGCCCTCGGTGTATATTAGCCGTACCAAAGTGTAATGGATGCAACATGTCGTGAATGAACATATGTATGAAAAAGAAATGCAATTATAAACAAAAAGGTGTTGCATTGTTTTATTCAATAAGTGCTGCTACTTAATGCGTAACGATACAAATAGTGCGATAAGCAAGGTATGAGACTGTTAAACATGTCCCCCTCTAGGGTAGGCTGCAGATTGGTGTATGAAAATGCTCGTAATGGAGACCACCTGTATATTCATTGTAGCCTTTATCCTTCCCCGGCTGTTGCATCGTGAGTTCGGCAGGTCCGCCACGGACAGGGCTTCCGATAAACGGAGTCCCGTGGGTAAAAAGTAAAAGGTAAAAAGAAAAGAAAAAGGAACGACACACGTGAGAGCCCTGGTGTGGTTGAGCCGCAGCTGGGTTTATCGTGGTCGTGCCCCTCTCCCCATGCCCATGGTATCTTCAGAGCGTAATGGTGTACGCGAAGGACCTGCTGACGTTTCGCAGGGCTGGGGTTGGGGCCGCATCGCCACTGGCGTGCTCTGAACGTGCTGTGGTCTTGTTGTAAGTTACTCCGGGCGCTTAGCTGTGTCCGGCCGCTTAACGGCCGGACTCGAGAATTGCCTTAAGAGGCTGCATTGCACTTCGCCGCGAGGGTCATTGTATGTTCCTCCATGCGGAGAGAACGTTCGGTGTTTCCGTTGACCGTAATGACTCCTCGAGGGCCTGGCATCTTGAGCTTGAGGTATGCGTGGTGCGGCACCGCGTTAAATTTTGCAAACGCTGCACGTCCAAGCAAGGCATGATAGCCGCCACGGAACGAGACTATGTCAAGATTAACTCCTCGCCGGAAGTTATCCGGGATCCAAGACCACTTCCGGTGTAATTGAGCTCGCATAATTGGCTTCTACACCGGTATGACGCCTTTAAAGGTCGTTTTGGTAGGTTTAATCCTTGAGGGGTCTATGCCCATCTTGGCGACTTTGTATCCCGGTAAAGCAGGTTCAGTTGCCGCCGCCATCCATCGAGGACTCTGGTTAGGTGAAATCCATCGACGATTGGGTCTAAGACCGGTGCGCGAATCCACCATGGCGGATCTTTGGTGGGGTGGTCCTTCGGTCAAAAGTGATCGGGCAGGAGGACCATGGATTGAACTTCGGGCAACCGGCTCCATCGTGTAGACATCCTCGAGTGCATGCTTCCGCTCCCTTTTGGGTATGTGCGTTATGTATATCATGTTCACCGTCCGCACTGTGGGGAAACCCTTCATCCTCTATTGTTCGGCGGTTGGGTCTCGTCCTCGTCATCGCTATGCAGCCCCTTGTCATTGCTTTCGGCAATTAACTTGCCTGCCTGCTTGAATACCCAACAGTCCATGTTGGTGTGGTTAGCTGGCTTTTCGGGGGTGCCGTATATCTGGCACAAGCGGTCGAGTATTCGGTCCAAATTGGACGAACCCGGAGTAGTTCTTTTGAATGGCTTTTCCCGCTGACTGGGTTTAGAGCCTCTGAACCCGGCATTGACTGCTGTATCCTCAATATTGTCGCCGTTAATGCGGTGTTTGTTTTTGTTACGACGCAACCTGCCATTTCGGTCCTTGAAGTCCGGACTGCCAGAATTTTTGCTGAGGTTGTTGCTGCGTGCTAGCCAGCTGTCCTCACACGCATGAAGCGGGTCATGAGTGATGTGAGGGCTGCCATGGATTTCGGCTTTTCTGTCCTAGGTGCCGGGAAAGCCACTCGTCGCGGATGTTATGCTTGAAGGCTGCGAGGGCCTCCAGATCCGGACGGTCGACGATTTGATTTTTCTTGGTTAAGAACCGTGTCCGTAATTGTCCGCCGATTCGTCTGCTGCTGAATTATGTGGCTTAGGTCATCGGTTCGTGGTCGCACATAAGTGCCCCGGAAGTTATCGAGGAATGCGGCTTCCGAGTCCTCCCAGCTCCCAATTGACTCTGCTGGCAAGCTATTGAGCCAATGCCGGGCTGGTCCTTTAAGCTTGAGGGGAGGTATTTGATGGCGTGAAGGTCGTCACCATGGGCCATGTGGTGTGAAGGAGATAGTCTTGATCCAAACCGCTGGGTCTGTTGTGCCATCATAGGATTCAATATTGACGGGTTTAAACCCTTCGGGATTTGATGATCCATTACGCCGCTTTGTGAAGCATAGTGGGTGTCTTGGCGCCCTCAGATCGGGCGATATCTCGACGGAGCTCAAAAGAGCTTTGTCTGTTTTGTTCGGCCCGACCGGACTTACTATGTCCGGCGCGACGGTTGTCGTCACGTACCGTGGGGCGCCCACGTGATCCGTAGATCGATCTTGATTGTCTTGCCTTGTCCTCCAATATATCTCGCAGGTCCGGAGCGTTCCCCTTTGGCCGTGTGCTTTTGAGCGATGCCGGGTACGGTTTTAGTGAAGGGCCTAGAGGCCTCTGTCGCGACCACGGGTGGTCGGTCACCGTATTGTCTCCTCGGTGATGCGGGTTCGTAAGCCTTCTCCTCTAATCGGGGAGCAGCTTGCGTTTAGGGTAGCTTTTGGAGGGGCGTTTGAGCTCATGCTCTTCGGCCGCGAGGACTTCAGTCCATCTGTCGGCTAGCAGATCCTGATCAGCTCTAAGCTGTTGCTGCTTTTTCTTGAGGCTGTTCGCTGTGGCTATAAGCCTGTGTCTAAAACGCTCTTGTTCGACGGGATCCTCAGGCATGACGAATTTATTGTCGTCGAGGCTTGCTTCGTCTTCAAAGGGAGGCATATAATCCTCTACCTCTTCTTCTGCCGCTCTCTCGTGAGGGCTGGCGTCTCCATCCTCCTGCGCTGGATCTTGTTGGAGTGGATTGTCTTTGGCACTGTCCGGTGTATTGTTATCTCCGGTGCCGGAATCTTCATTCTTGTTGTGGCGGGATTTAGAGCGGCGCTGCTGACGCCGGCGCTTGGGCTTCTTCTTGGAGGGGTCATCCTCCGTTGTTCCATTGCCGTTCCAATCTTTTGGGATGTCCACCATATATATGTCGTATGACAAGGTGGCCTTCCAATGCCCTGTAGGCACTGGGTCTTGTTCGTCTCCAGCATCGTCGTCCATACCATCGATGTCTTCGGAGTCGTAGTCTAGCATGTCGGTTAGATCGTCGACAGCGGCTACCAAGTGGGTGGTGGGTGGGCGTCAAATTTCTTCGTCGTCCGCATCCCAACCTTCATGACCGTAATCCGGCCAGGGCTCTCCGGATAAAGAGAGAGACTTTAGTGAATTCAGGATGTCGCCAAAGGGCGAGTGCTGAAAGATGTCCGCGGCAGCGAACTCCATGACGGGCGCCCAATCGAATTCGATTGGCAAGGGCGCGGAGGGTTCGGAGTCCGGAGAGGAGTCCGGCACCCTGGAGTCGAGGTCTTCGCAAAGGACAGGGATAGAGTTCGGCTCGATCGCCGTAGAGATTAAAGCCCGCGAGGCGGTGTCCAACCACTGCCCTCGATCGGGAATCCGGCTCCGGCTTAAGGGTCGGAGCGGATTTGACCTCCGTGGCAATCGCTCGGCAGTGAGCTAGATCATGCCCATCGAGGCAGTCTGGGCGCTTGGCGGCTCGAATCCGTCCCGAAGATCAAGTCTCCGCGGATATCGGCTGTATAGTTTAAACTTCCAAATCAGACTCGACGGTGGGCGTAGCTTTCGATCTGCTCCGGATGGCTGCGAATTGGCCCGGCAGCAAAGCCGCCGAACACGAAGATCTGTCCGGGGAGAAAAGTCTCACCCTGGACCACGTCGTTGTTGATGATCAAAGGAGCCATCGGGCCTATCGGTGACGACACAGAGGATCTCTCAATGAAAGCACCAATGTCGGTGTCAAAACCAGCGGATCTCGGGTAGGTGGTCCCGAACTGTGCGTCTAGGCGGATGGTAACAGGAGACAAGGGACACGATGTTTTACCCAGGTTCGAGCCCTCTTGATGGAGGTAAAACCCTATGTCCTGCTAGATTAATATTGATGATGTGTGTTACAAGAGTGGATCTACCACGAGATCAAAGAGGCTAAACCCTAGAAGCTAGCCTATGGTATGATTGTTGTTCGCCCCACGGACTAAAACCCTCCGGTTTATATAGACACGGATAGGGTTAGGGTTACACAGAGTCGGTTACAATGGTAGGAGATCTACATATCCGTGTCGGCAAGCTTGCCTTCCACGCCAAGGAAAGTCCCATCCGAACACGGGACGAAGTCTTCAATCTTGTATCTTCATAGTCTTGGAGTCCGGCCGATGATGATAGTTCGGCTATCCGGACACCCCCTAGTCCGGAACTCCCTCACTCGTCTTAGAAGGAAGCGCTTCTGGACCGCCAGCCAGGCAAACTTCTATTCTTCACTGCTATTCAACAAGGACAAAGTCTTCGACCACGAGAATATTCCTCATGTGGACATGGACTCACTGCCGTGCTTCTCACCTGTCCTCAGTGTGCTTCATGACACAGGCCTCCTCAACTTTTGCACAAACATAGTTGATTGGAATGAAGAGCTCATTCTTCAATTCTACGCAACTTTACACATCACAGGAGATGCTGACGATGTGAACTCCTGGGTTTTGGACTGGATGACCGAAAATACTCACTATAAGGCACCGGCCTCTGAATTGCTTCACGCCCTGCCCATCAGTCCTCCACCTGAAGGAGCTCATTGCATGTACCAAGAGCCTGAGCTTACAAATCACTATATGCAAGTGCTGATGAAGCCATTGAAACCCGGTCAAACCTCAAGGACACAATTCCTCGTGAAGAAATTGCAGTATGTACCAAGGACAGTCTATCGCATTCTGACGAAGACTATGAGTCCAATCAAAGGCCACGACTCATCTGATGAGGAAATTTTGGCATCATGAAGAATCTGGTATTGAACATCATTCATGGCATACCCGTCAACTATCATGAGTTCTTCATGAGGACTCACAGCAAATGTTGCACTTTCACCGTTTGAGCTGAAGCCTTATGCACCATGGATTATGAGATTCCTCAGGACAAGGTCTTCACTCAACTACAAGGCTGATTTTCAGAATCACCTCAGCTACTTGCCCCCGATTGAAGTCCTCAAGTGGACCTATTCCTCAGCTGATGAAAAGGGCAAGGCACCAGCTGTTATAGATGAAGGCATTCGTCCATTGGATGGTCAATTTCGCAAGGCTGCATCTTATTCCACCAATGATGACTCTGCCACTCATGATTCTGCTGCCCATGCCTCCAAGCCAAATCCTCAAGCTACTGCTCCTCGTGTGATGACTGAGCGTGAGCTTCTGCTATGTCTTCACCAGAAGGTGGATCGAAACCATAAATGGGTTAAGCGTCAGTTTGGTTCAATTCTTCACAACATGACTGCTACACATAATGCAGTGAAGAAAAACCATTACTACCTCCATGAAGTCTTCGATCGCACTGGCTATTACATCACATGTATATGGTGAAGAAGAACTGAAGAACATGGGTCTCAAGGAAGATTTTGACTGGTCTACACCTCCACCGAAGAAATACAAGAAAGTCAAGGTTCCTTCCTTGGTGGCCAGCTCCTATTCTTCATCGCGCGAAACTGATGAGCATGAAGACTTGGACGACACTGCGGCAGGCCCTACATCAACAAACGACCCCAACAACACTAGCGCTCCTTCATCAACTTGATATTCTTCAGGGGCGTTAGTCCTCATTTTTCAATCCTTTTGGTCATTCAATGACAAAGGGGGAGAAATTTGAGTTAGTCTTCAAGCGGGTCTATCTTATATGGGCGTTTTTTCTAATTTACAACACTCGTTCTTCTGATGACTTTGCTGGATCGAGTTGTAAAGTTAAACTCTATGGTGGCCTGATACTCTTGTTGTGTTTTTCTGCATGCTTATTCCTCATATATGTTAATGCACGCATGCTGAATTACATCAGTCACCATATTTCATCATGCATTTCAAATTCTTCATATTACATGTCAAATGCGTGTATGAATTACAAGATATAGGGGGAGATCTCCATGATTCTACTCTTCAAGTGTGCATTGCTTCAAAAAGCGAATTCCTCACTATGCACATCTTCAGGGGGAGTTCTTCTATATCTTGCAATCAAATTCCTCAATATCAGTATTTACACTTCATATATTTATCCCCGTTGAAAACTTAACCTATATTGTCATCAATCACCAAAAAGGGGGAGATTGTAAGTGCATCTAGTGCCCCTTAGTGATTTTGGTGTATTGAAGACTTATAGGTTAAGGGACTGAGGCGTTTGTAAGTGTATACAGGTCTATATGTCTATGAGGAGTTTGATATTTACAGAGAAAGTCGACCCCTAAAAATGAAGTTCTTCAACTGAAGACTTTGGATTTCTAAAGACTTTGAAAGTGAAGAAATTGGTGTGACCTTGAAGACTTGATATTCATCCGAGGAACATGAAGCGTGAAGACTTTTGTTTTCATTGTTTCATTTTCTATGATCTTGAGTCATAGAAAACATCGTACTATTAAAGGGGGTCGAGGAAATACTAAGGAAAAATTTCCAAGTGATGCTCAACTCAAAATCCTACACCTACCAATCCCTTCGAGTGAAGCCATTGGAAATCTCATACAGTTCAGTCATATTCTTCAAAGGATGTAGACGAAGTTCTTCTTGTCTCTGAGGAATTTGTTCTGACTGAGGAGTTAGGAATTCGCCAGTGCGGATTGCCTACACAGTGAGGAACATGATAGCCCTGAGGAATTTGATACTCAAATTTTCGACCGTTGTTGTGCTGCGCGCCAGCTGTCCCAAAACATCTTATCCACCTAACGGTCATATCATTGAAGGGCATTTATGTCTTATCATGTCGGGCTGCTCCATAGGCTATAAATAGCCGCCCCCTACAACCACTAGCTGGTTGGCTGCTCCGAGAGAAACTAACACTTGTCATTTGAGAGCATGCCATCCTCCGAGGACTTTGAGCGAAAATCATCGAGTGAGGAAAACCCAAACCCAAAAACCTACAAACCCAAAGTGATTGAGCATCACTGAAGAGATTGATCCTGCGTGGATCCGACGCTTGTTACCTTTGAAGACTGTGCTTCTTCCAGACGGTTAGGCGTCAAGGTCTAGAGCATCCAAGAGGAATTGTGGATCGCCGAGTGACCGAGTTTGTGAAGGTTCGGAAGTCACCTGAAGACTTACCACGAGTGATTGGACGAGGTCCGTGTGACCTTAGTTCAAGGAGAATACAGTGAGGAAAAAGTGTCCTGGACTGTGTGTTCAGGACTGGGTGTCCGGGACTGTGTGTCCTAAGGTTTAAATACCTAGCCGCTCCAACCCGGATGTACAAGAGGGCAGTTAGCTTGAACTGGTCTACCAAATCATTGTCTTCACCAAGCCTACTGGTTCTATTTCCTCAACTCTTTCATTTCCTCATAACTGTGTTTTGTTCCTGTTCATATCTGTGTTTGAAGACTTTGACTGAAGACTTTCTCAATTTCCTCAGTTCAATTTCTTCAGTCTATTTGTCTTCATCCTGTGTTATCCTGTGTTTACGCTTTCTATACTCTGTGTTTGTCTTCATTTCATCATGATGACCATACCTATGTTCTGCTATGCTTACTCTTAAGTACTTATTCCGCTGCAAGTAGTTCTTCGCTAAGGAATTACCTCACCTGCAAATTCCTCAGTGAAGAATTCATAAAAATCGCCTATTCACAACCCCCTCTAGTCGATATAACGCACATTCACTATACCGGAGTAGTACTATGTGCTGCACAGTATTACTGACCGCCATATTTGAGCACAACATTATTATGCATGGACATTGACTATGTATGTCACCATGTGTCTAGATCTGAGATGCCGCGTGTACCAGATGAACGGCGCCGAGTTCGACCCCCGTGATGCTACGTGGGTGCCGAGGAACACTCTTGGAGAGTACTCGCTTTTCATTGGGGACAGCTACCCCATTGTGAAGCGGATGCCACCTTCTGTGCACAACACGGAAGGCCTGCCGTTCATGAAGCATGGTTGTGTCTTCCGTGCGCACCGCCGGATGAACGACATTCTGGTACACGCTATCCCTGATTTATGCTGCTTCAGCTTGGATGAGTCTCCATCGTGTGGAACCAGACTAGAAAGCTGCGACAATGATTCCCGTTGCCCACCGCTATGGATCGTGCTATCCATGAAGAACACCTAGGACTGGAACCTGGAGGAGGACATGTAGCCCATCTATAACGTGTAAGTGGAGTATGGTAAATTGTGAACGGTAGCGCTGTGAATATATGTAGACTAGTCGTGCACAAATTTATCACATGAATTGGAGATGAACTTGTGTGGCATACTGGCATTTGTCCTTTAGAATTTATTACTAGTAATTGTGTTATGTGTACGTGCAACTTGTGTGGTTGTTGCACGGGCTCCAACACGCTCTTTGAGAAAAAAAAGGTGGCACATCTTTGGATATACGTGACGTGGCGGCATCGTACAGTAGCATCGTTCGCTATAGTTGTAGTACGCTCTTACTAGGACGACAACTCCTATAAAACCTTGCGCTTGGCTCTTTGCCTCTTCGGGAGGTTCAACAGTTCGTACTCGTGTGAACCTTGCACTTGGCTCTTCGCCTCTTCGGAAAGTCCAACAATGATGATACTACGGTACACATTATGCTTCTGGCAATCTGACACCGATTGAACTGCTGCACGTCCACCGCGAGGGCGAGGGCGAGGGAGAGGGAGAGGGCGCGATCTGGTCAAAACCCTCTCCTCGTCCTGCGAACCGCCGCGCGTGTGGGCGAGGGAGAGGCATAGTAAGCAAGCTTCTCCTCGTTCGGCGAGTTGACGAGACACATCAAAGCAGTACTAGTACTAGTCCATACTGCGTCCTTTCCACTTAATATGGCTTAGTTTGAAACGAGAAAAATACACTGGCGGTCAATGTATGTAACAATACGCTCTTTACGGTCACTATATATAGTTTTGTGGTGATTATCGATCCGGCTCATCAGAGAGCAATCAGACATTGCACCCTCTTGACCCGGCCACATAGTCGACGTGGCACTTTGTTGACTGGTTAAATTGTGACCTGGTTTCTGGGTCACACCTGTCAGTTGGCAGAGCAAAGAAATCAGCTAAAAATCAAAGAGTATAGTACATCTACACTCCCAATACATTTAGCCTTTAATCTAAATCGATATTGATTGACTAATGCACCAACTTGCGCTCTAGGTATAGGCTACATGTCTATCCTTCATTTAACCTTCTTCTCTCAATGGTCGCATGCACACATAACTTTTGGGCGTTAATTATGCCCTGGTCAATGTGTAAATCTCTAAATGTACAGTATTTCACGGACGTTGGGAGTAGGTTGAGCACTTGAGCGTGAGCGTGTGTGTTGCATCGTGTGCTGTGTGCCGCATGGGTGCGTGAGTGTTGCGTGCGTCCATGTGTACGTGTGAGTGTTGCATGTTGCATGCATGGGGCTTACTCCCTCCCATTGACATGTTCATATTTCAAGCTTCCTCTATTCCCTCCATATGGTGATACTCCCTCTGTTCCCAAATACGGAGTAAAATACTCCCTCTATTCCCAAATACGGAGTAAAATCCTCCCTCTGTTCCCAAATACGCAGTATTTGTCTTTCTAGAGATTTCAACAAGTGACTACGTACGGAGCAAAATGAGTGAAGTGAGCGTAGAGGCATAGGGATAATGTAGAAAGGAAGTCTTCGCTATCCATTATTCCCCATCTCGGTCAGAGAAAACTATTCACTAGTCTTCACAGTGAAGTGACAATACACGCTGCAGCAGATGGGACACTTAATTAATAAGCTGAACCAGCGTATTGGTGTTACTAAATCAGCCTTACCCAATACTGCCATCATGTTTGCCAGTAGAGCACGCTTCTGTCCTCCATTAACTGACATATGGGCCCTCTTGTGGTAGACCCACATGTCATCGGTGTAACTATTTACACTCCGGATGATAGTATATCCTGGTAGTAGTAGTAGAATTGAGATTTAATGCACTTTCTTCCCCGTCTTCCACTCTTCTTCCTCCTCTCTTCTTCTTCCTCCTCTCATCCCCATCATCGGCCACACACCATTTCCCCCCGCTCACTGCTCGTCTGCCCGTGCTATCTTCCTTGGTAGCTCGCGCGTACCATATCCCCCCGCTCACTGCTTGGCAACACGAGGAGAAGCTTCTTCGCTCGCCCGCCCGAATCCACTTCCCTGCTGGCTCGCAGGCACCGAAAACCCCAATGGCAGAACCGACTGACACATGAGCCGCTGATTGGAATTCCCTCCCGATGTTCTCTTGGAGCAGATCTGTAATCGTATGGACCTACTCAGCATCGTCTGCTCGCCGCATGCTCGGTGTCTTTGTACCTTCTACTCATCTCGCAACCGCCGACTCTTTTCAAGACACCGCTTGCCGATGCCCGATCCTCGCAGGTGGCGGACACCGACTTGACGATCCTACGGAGGTTGTCGTGGTGCCCCTCGACATGCTACCACTACCCGCCCACCGCCTTCATGCGCGGCCACTACTGGGCGGGCATGAAGGCCAACTGGATCATCCTCATCCACCAATCCGGTAGTCCGCGGCGTCTCGTGGATATCTACACTCAACGAGAGATCACCCTTCCATCTTTGGATACCACCGCCATCGAGCCTCGCGGCCCGCTGGACACTCCTGCCTACTACGCACGAGACGCGTCGAGCTTTTGGCTCGACCTCTGTTTGTTGAAGGTTGTAATCCGCGAAGTGCCCACACCATCAGAAGACTACATGGATTACAAGCTCATTGCCATGTTCAACATGGGATTAGTCTATCTGGAATCATGTCGCCATACATGGTTATGGCTCATCGTTGATCCTCTTCACCCAACACTTCTGTCTGATGATATAGTGCATGATGGCATCGTTTATGCGGTCGACGCACATATTGGCTGCCTATACTGGTTGAATCTATCTTCGTTTAATTGTTCTATCTCACCTCATCTTTACCTTAAGAATATGACTGCCTGTTCATTGTTACAAATTTAGAATATATAGTATGTCTATAACCACATCATTGCTATATGTTCCTCTCATTTCCTAGATTTTTATGACCATGCATGTTATTGTTAGAGTTGATATGAGAACAATTGGTATCTAATGATTGTTAGAATAGATATTATGAGTATAACCTCATGATTGCTATATGTTACTATCATTTCCAGGATTTTTATAACAACGCATGTTATTGCTTAGAGTTGATATGATAACTGTAGTAAGTGCTATGGTAGAATATGAGTATGCCCTGTCATATCTGTTTTCCTCTCATTGTTACATGATGTTTGAACCATGATATACTGCTAGAATATGAAAGCCATTGGCTTAATTTTTTTAACTTGGGGTATGATTATGACCACGGCATTGCAATTCTCTGTCTACGATATGTGTCACTGTTATAATAATCTTAATTCCACACATACTCTGAACATGATTGTTTATTTTTGTCCTTTTGGTCTCCAATTTGAATTGTTGCAGCAGACGCAAATGCGCTAGCCTTCATGATTCCAGGACCTGGAATCATACCAGCCGATGGGTGGTGGTTTATCGCTCGTTCAGCTGACGGTGGTCATTTGATGCTCATTTGCACGTACCAAATTGACCAAACCATTTCATCAAACCACATGCAGTACAATGCCTGGGGCGTTCGTGACATTGATGGCTATGGCTGCTTCGTGTTCGAGAAAGATCCCAGCTCCATTGGGCCAGACGTATTCAACTGGAGGCGGGTTTACAGCCTCGACAACCAGTCCATGTTCCTCGGGCTCAATTATCCGATCATCCAACCAATCATCGATCATATCACCGGCAATGATTACCATGCTATGCAACTTCCATTCGTCAGGGGGGACTGTGTTTACACATCATACCATGGGTTTCATGAATCACCATATCCAGAGATTCACGACACAGCTTGTTGCGAGATAATCTTGAAGCAGTGTGAAAGGCATCAAGCTTCCATGCGATGGATGGCTTTTGCAAACCCGACATGCGGCGATGTGGTTCATGCCAACATCAAATATGCACAACTTGATTAAATGCGATATGTAGATCGAGCCATGTATTCTGCTGCTATATCACGACCCTCTTTTGTTGGATATTATGTACTGTTTGTTAGTTTGAAGCACTCCTCTAGTTTGAAGGATACATACCTTTCTGGGATCAAGTGCAGCCTAACTCACCTACGCAGGATGTACTGATAAGGATGATGCAGATGTTGTGCAGTATATATATATATATATATATATATATATATCACTTAGGCTTCAAGTGCGTACTTGTTAGTTAAACCTATGGTTAAAATGTGACACTAAATACGACTAGTAAGTAGTACAGTAGCAGTACTAGTATACGTCGGTCAAATTATTCATCATGTCCACACATTGAATTGACGTGACAACATGCTGCGTGTGAGGTGACACAAGAATCCCGATGGCGTGTTCGGGTATTCTGGACTTCAGATTTGGAGTACCACTTATCTGTCAAAATCTTTCATCATTCACTTAAAACAGTCGATTGATCATACATTGTGTACCATATAACTGGAATTAACCCATGCAAGTCGAAGAAGGATTGGCTGGTGCTGCCGGCTGACATCAAGTTTGATCCCACGGATCAGGAGCTGATCGAGCACCTTGAGGCCAAAGTGAGTGCTGACAGCGCGAGATCTCACCCTCTCATCGATTTGTTCATACCAACCATCGACAGCGAGCACGGCATATGCTACACCCATCTTGAGAAACTTCCAGGTAAGACACCGATCGGCTGTCTACTTGCACAAGCATATTCCTTTGTTTATAGCTCTATTTTTATTTTTAGACGCAGACCTGGTGAAGCAATTACAATTTTATAGTTAATAAAAAGTGAAACAAGCGACTGCAACATGCCAAAGATGTTATGAAAATGCCAACTACATACACTAAAACCTGTATTCGACAATACTGCAGGTATCACACTGAGTGGCCTAAGCAAGCATTTCTTCCAGCGCAATTCCAGGGCGTTCAAAAGGGGCACGTGGACGCGTCGCAAGATACAGTCGGAGTGTGGCATGCACGCGATGTGGCACAACACCGACAATACCTTGCCGGTGATGGTCAATGGTCGGCAGACGGGCAGCAAAAGGTTACGTGCTGCGCACACCAACAAGAACTTCGACTAGCGAGAGGACCAATGGGTGATGCACGGTACCACCTCGGGGACTGGAGCAAGAGAAGGAGCGGAGCTGGTCCTCTGCAAGATTTTCTACCGCACGAACACTAGGGCCGGGGAGTAAAAGATTATAAGTTAGTTTGGTATTGGTAGTTGTACTACCTTGTCGTCCGCAAGTTGGTATTGTTGTTAACGATCTTTTGGTATGAACTTAGCATTTGCTTCCAACCATCATGCTGAGGGTCGACGTGGATATAAAGCTGAATCATTTGTTTCGAAACGAATTTTCAGGCACCTGATTTTTATTTGATGGGTAGCATAAGCACCTGCCGTTCGAATTCCCAGTTCTCCAAATTTTTCGAAACAAGCACATGCTCTTATTATCACGATGAAAAAACAATATCCCTGCTGCATCCCAGTTATCAGTCTGTACTTGCAGAATTTTCTCGTTTATTGAGCGCGTATATTGTTTTTTCAGGTCGAGCAAGTTTCAACTGGGCTGTAGACTGCCCAGGCTTGGTTTTGTTTTTAACAGGCCCAACCCATGATGACAATGGGGCACAAAGATCCAGCAGTATCTCATCGGCCTCGCCCGCCAAAGATTAGTTATATTTTGTCTTACAACATCCGCAGGCACTTTTTTTACTGAATCAAACACACAACCCAGTTCTATTTTCCTCTTGAAACGCATGTCCTACATCTGTTTTCTAATCTCTACCTATAGTTTTACTAGTTCATATACACATATAATTATATTGAAAATACATAAAATTCACTTTTCATATTTACATCCTTATTTTTGCTGTTGTTTTCCCTCGGTAGCTGATTTTTTTACCACTGGTTTTCCCTTAAACCAACTCAATTGTCCCACGTCTTATTTGTTACAAAAACAAAACGATTTTTTGGCAAATCAATAAGTTCTTAAAAATGTTTATCATTTCGGGATTACAAAAGTTCTGACTCCACCGAAATATGCAAAATAAGGGTGAACTTTTTGACCGTGGTCCTGGGCAGAAAATGGGCTGTAATAAATTACTTAAGAATTAGCAAATGGGCTGCAAATTATTAAAAAAATAGCAAATGGGCTCTATGTTTTCTGCCATAGATTTGGAGGCTGACTTGTGGGCCTACTAAGTTCATGCGTACACAAGGTTTATCAAAACAACAATCGACTCTACCGGCGTCAGACCGTTAGATGTCAATCTAACGGCAATCGTGCTTCTTCAGTCTCTGATCTTCCTGCCCAGCCGCCCAAACCAAGGTTGCCGTCGAATCGCTTTGCTCCCACCTCCGTGGGCTGGCTTGATGGGCAAGCCTCACGGCCCCATCATATACTCGCATCCCTAGCCTGTCTATCCCTCTACTCACCCACACCTCCTGTTATTTTCCGGCGACGACAGCCGAACTAGTCAACCCTCGTACTCTCCACCGCGTGGGCAGCCACTTCCATGTCTTCCCCGGCTCCGTGTTGTTCCCTTTGTAGGCCTCACTGTCGTCCACCGCCCTGGTGCTCTCGGCGCGGCGTGGTCAACATGGTCAATGAACGACATCCATCGGAAGTGGACTGTAGTGGAGAGGCTGACAGCTGGGTCCACGGCCGCACACAAGGAAATGCCTCCTTATTACACGCAAAATAATGATTCCTCCACCTGACATCTGGGACCCGCCGGAAAGACCTCTGTATTTCGTGAAAAAAACATTCCCTCCGTTGACAGGTCGGACCCACCAACTATATCTTTGCACTCAAGGAAGTGCCTCCTTATTGCGCACAAAAAAATGAATACCCCCTGCCAGCTGGGACTCACCACAGTGGGAGGCTGACTTGTGGGCCTACTAAGTTGACGGGGACGGAGGGCTTTGTCAACTTAGTAAATATGAACGATTCTAGCTCCAGTGACCGTACGATGTCCATCCAACGGCCGTGCCTCGTGCTCCTGCCTCTCGTGGCCGGCTGCGATGCGGCGGAGGCCTCACCGCCCCCATACTACTCCCACCGCTGGCCAGGCCATCCCTCCACTCACCCACACCGCCTGTTATTCTGCGGCGACGGCAGCCTCACACCGCAGCCAAACCAGTGAACCCTCGTACTCCTCTCCGCGTGGGCATCCACTACCGCGTCTTCCCCAGCTCTGTGTCATCCCCTTCCTAGGCCTCGCCGTCATCCACCGCCTTGGTGCTCTCGGCACGGCGTGGTCAATGTGGTCAACTACCGACTTCCATCGGAAGAGTATTGTACGTGGAGAGGCTGACAGCTGGGTCCACGCCCACAGCCCAGTTTTTTTGTGATTTGCCAAGTAAGTTGCTTTGTCAGGCCTGTTGGGATGCAAATATTTCAACACGGGGAGTGCTTCATTCGACTGGCCGAGAAAATGGCCTATCAGTAATGAGAAATGGGCTGTACATTTTTAAAACACATCAAACCGGCAATTAGTTTCAAATTTCTTTTTTTCATTTCAAGATTTTAAATTGCATTGATTCTTATACGTGGACAATTTGTTGGATTTTATATTGATATACATTTATTTTTAAAATC
Organism: Aegilops bicornis; assembly: GCA_021605145.1. Classification (NCBI taxonomy): domain Eukaryota; kingdom Viridiplantae; phylum Streptophyta; class Magnoliopsida; order Poales; family Poaceae; genus Aegilops; species Aegilops bicornis. The sequence goes on along the minus strand of CM038675.1, from coordinate 549,768,280 downwards.
AGTTTGACGGTTTGATTTCCCTGCCTCCGTGTCGTACCCTTCCTAGGCCTCGCCATCGTCCACCACCCTGGTGCTCTCGGTGCGGCCTGGTCAACGTGGTCAACGACCGACATGCATCTGAAGTGGACTGTACGTGGAGAGGCTGATAGCTGGGTCCACGGCTGCATGCAAGGAAATGCCTCCTTATTAAGCGCAAAATAATGATTCCTCCACTTGACATCTGGGACCCACCGAAAGGGCCTCTGTATTTTGTGAAAAAAATGTTACCATGCACCATCTATATCTTCGCACGCAAGGAAGTGCCTCCTTATTACGCACAAAAAATGAATACTCCCCCTGCTAGCTGGGACCCAGTATAGTGGCAGGCTGACTTGTGGGCCTACTAAGTTGACAGGGACGGAGGGTTTGTCAACTTAGTCAATATGCATGATTCTAGCTCCGGTGATCAGACGATGTCCATCCAACGGCCGTAGTGCTTCTTCAACCTCTGGTCTTCTTGCTCGGCCGCCCAAACCAGCGTCGGTCATGCCTCGTGCTCCTGCCTCCGTGGCGGCTGCGATGCAATGGAGGCCTCACCGCCCCTACTACTCCCACCGCTGGTCAGGCCATCCTCTACTCACCCACACCCCTGTTATTCTTCGGCGACGGCAGCCTCACACCGCAGCGAACTAGTGAACCCTCATACTCCTCTACGCGTGGGCATCCACTGCCGCGTCTTCCCCGGCTCCATGTCGTCCCCTTCCTAGGCCTCGCTGTCGTCCACCGCCCTGGTGCTCTCGGTGCAGCGTGGTCAATGTGGTCAAGGAACGGCTTCTGTCGGACGTGGACTGTACATGGAGAGGTTGACAGCTGGGTCCACGGCCTCAGAAAGGAAGTGCCTCCTTATTACGCGCAAAATAATTATTCCTCCACCTGACAGCGGGGACCCACCGGACAGGCCACCGTATTTCGTGAAAAAACGTTTCCCCCTGACTGCTGGGACCCACCAGCTACATCTTCGCATGCAAGGAAGTGCGTCCGGGCAAAAATAAAACAATTCGCCCCCTGACTGCTGGGACCCACCAACTACATCTTCGCAGGCAAGGAAGTGCCTGACAGTCGGGACCCACCTGGTCGAAGCATACATAGCGTTGTCATTCTGGTCGGGAACGTGTACGTACATACTGGTCGATGTAGAGGCGCGCATGTGCCGTAGTAGAGGCGAGCACATAGCATGTACACGTACGTACAACGGCCAGTGTGCAAGAAAGAAAATATGCCCACGTACGTACATACGGGCAGGGTCTCGAACGCCTACTCGCGCATACGTACGGCCAGGGCTTGTGTACATGGCTGGGTCGGAACGAAGAAACAACGTCATCGTCGTGTTCATGGGGAGCCAACCGGCTGGGTCGGAACGGAATGCGTCGTCGTGTTCATCGGGAGGGCTTGGGCGGAACAGCCGATGGAAACGAGGCCTGGCGTACCGCAGAACGGAGGAAACGGCCTTGTGTTCAACCGGCCACATTCGAAACAGGCTCATGTTCATCGGGAGGGGTCTGGCGTACCGTAAAACGGAGGAAACAGACCTCCTACGGTCGAAATGGGGGTCCTGTTCATCGGGAGGGGTGTGGCGTACCGCAAAACGGAGGAAACAGACTTGTGTTGGAGCGCTACGGTCGAAACGGGGGTTGAAAGATCGTGGATGTCGCCTAGAGGGGGGGGATGGTGAATAGGCGCTTTAAAATAATTATGGTTTAGGCTTGAACAAATGTGGAATAAACCTAGCGGTTAATTTGTCAAGCACAAAACCTACAACAACTAGGCTCACCTATGTGCACCAACAACTTATGCTAAGCAAGATAAACTACTAGGTGATAGCAAGATATATGACAAGAAACAATATGGCTATCACAAAGTAAAGTGCATAAGTAAAGAGCTTGGGTAAGAGATAACCGAGGCAGGTGGAGACGACGATGTATCCCGAAGTTCACACCCTTGTGGATGCTAATCTCTGTTTGGAGCGGTGTGGAGGCACAATGCTCCCCAAGAAGCCACTAGGGCCACCGTAATCTCGTCACGCCCTCGCACAATGCAAGATGTCGTGATTCCACTAAGGGACCCTTGAGGGCGGTCACCGAACCCGCATACAAATGGCAACCCTTGGGGCGGTCACCGAACCCATACACGTTGGCAACCCTTGGGGCGGTCACGGAACCGTCATCAAATTGCTCAGGCGATCTCCACAACCTAATTGGAGACCTCGACGCTTGCCCGAAGCTTTACACCACAATGATTGAGCTCCGAACACCACCAACCATCTAGGGCGCCAAGGCACCCAAGAGGAACAAGCTCTCTAGGGTGCCCAAACACCCAAGAGTAATAAGCTTCTCAAACATCACTTCCACGTATCACCGTGGAGAACTCAAACCATTGCACCACATGCAATGGCAGGGGCACACGGAGTGCCCAAGACCTTCTCTCCCAAATCCCATCAAAGCAAGTAATGCTAGGGAGGAAAATGAGAGGAAGAACGAAAGAAGAACACGAAGAACTCCAAGATCTAGATCCAAGGGGTTCCCCTCACTTAGAGGAGAAAGTGATTGGTGGAAACGTGGATCTAGATCTCCTCTCTCTTTTCCCTCAAGAACTAGCAAGAATCATTGGAGGTATTGAGAGTTAGCAAGCTCGAAGAAGGTCAACAATGGTGGAAGAACACGAGCTCAAAGGATCAGGTTCATTGGGGAAAAAGACCCCATTTTATAGGTGGGGAAAAATCCAACCGTTATGCTCACAGCCCGCACCGAGCGGTACTACATCTCCAAGGAGCGGTACTACCGCTAGGGCGGTAGTAGCCCTTTGAAACACAATAGCGAGGAGACAAAAAAGCCAGAAGAACCGTCGGAGCGGTAGTACCGCTTGACCTCACGGTACTACTGCTAGGGGTAGCGGTACTACTGCTAAGGGTAGCGGTACTACTGCTTGTGAGCGGTACTAAAAAATTACATCCATGCCTACCACCGCTGGACTTGTGACGAGTTTTTGGTCCCGAGCGTAAGTAGCCACGGAAGTAGTTGTAGTAGTACCGCTCCAAGCGGTAGTACCGCTCCCAAGAGCGGTACTAAAAAATTACATCCGCTGCAGCCCCTTTTAAGGACACCAAAACTGACACAACTTCTGCAAACGGACTCCGAATTCGACGAACCCAAGTTTGTTGGAAAGCTAGCGACAAGGGCTAACACAATATTGATAGAAATACCAATAAGAAGCAAATGAGAAAAGGCCCAAAATAAAATGGTGAGAACCCTTCCTCGGATAAGACCGGTAAAACCTCCAACACCGAAAACATCATAGAAGACGCATGCAAACTCCGTTTTCGATGAACTCAAGCTTGTGATCAAGATGACCATAAGCTCTAAGACTCACAAAGAGAACCAAAAAAGAACAAAGAAACATGATGCAAGGATGCAATGGTTTGGGATCTCGACGAACGATATGATCAAGCTACTCACTTGAGAGCCCCCCTTGATAGTACGACTATCGATCCTATAACCCGGTCTCCCAACTACCACCATGAGACCGGTAAAATAGAAAACCTATCAAGGGCAAACCTTTGCCTTGCACATGATACACTTGAGCTAGATGATGATGATCTTGTCCTCCTCAAGATGGACCACCTTTCTTGATTGCGTTGGGTCGATGGAGACTAGATGATTGCTCCCCCATACTCCACTATGGGTGAGCCACTCTTCGGCACATCTTCACAAGTCCATTGACACCACAATGGATGGCAAGATTCAAGCACTTGATCTCTTCGTGATGCTCCATGAGGGAGTCCCGGATTAGGGGGTGTTCGGATAGGTGAACTATCACCGTTGGCTAGACTCCTGGACTATGAAGATACAAGATTGAAGACTTCGTCCCGTGTCCGGATGAGACTTTCCTTCGCGTGGAAGGCAAGCTTGGCGATACGGATATGTAGATCTCCTACCATTGTAACCGACTCTGTGTAACCCTAACCTATCCGGTGTCTTTATAAACCGGAGGGTTTTAGTCCGTTGGACGAACAACAATCATACCATAGGCTAGCTTCTAGGGTTTAGCCTCCTTGATCTCATGGTAGATCTACTCTTGTACTACCCATGTCATCAATATTAATCAAGAGGAGTAGGGTATTACCTCCATCGAGAGGGCCCGAACACAGGTAAAAACATCGTGTCCGTTGTCTCCTGTTACCATCCGCCTAGACGCACGCTTTGGGACCCCCTACCCGAGATCCGCGGTTTGACACCGACATTGGTGCTTTCATTGAGAGTTCCTGCTGCCGTTGCCGTCGGTAGGATGCCTCATGTCGTCTTTAAAGGCGATCATCGCCAAAGAAGCCTTGGCCACTTTGGTCGAGACTCTTCGCTAGGTGGTTTTCTCATGACCGCCCGGTTCGGCCATATCAAGCGATGACTTCTCGAGTCATCGAAACCAATCTCCACGTTAATTCGGAACTTGCCGAGCAGTTAGATCCGATCGAGCTCTCCTCCAGAACGAGCTCTTGGATCGCATCGCCGCTCGGAGTCGCGGAGACTACGACCGGATCGGGCCTAAAACCGATCTGAGAGAGATCAACTCTCCCCAGGCTACCCATCATATTGCTGTGATAGAGGAGCAATGCGGCGATTCTTCTTCTATCTTACGGACTAGCTACGTCCGGATTCCCGATCCCTCTATGCCGGATTCCCGCAGAGGGACGGATGTCGATCAAGCCCTGAGCTTAAAGTCAGGCGACGAGATGGATTCATTGGATAGCACTCAAAAATCCAAACTTCCGAATTCGGAAACTTCCCGGCCCCTGAGTCTTAAATTGGACGGGGTTCCGGATCCAGTTCCACCCGCCCACCCAAACATTAGCGATCTATCCCGAATCCGGCAAGAGCCCGCTGAAACAGTACATCATTACTGGGCCAGATTCCTCCTGGTTATGGACAGGATAAAGGACTGCCAAGAGGAGGACGCAATCCCAATTTTCTGCAATAATTGCACGGACAAGGTACTCCTAAACGCCATAAGTCGTTGCGAAATTACACGCTTTACTAACTTGGTAACCATAGTACAAAAGTACTATGCGATGGAGAGCGCCTGGAAAACCGAAATAAAAGGGTGCATCATTACCAAGCACCTGGGTAAAACACCAAAAAACCAAAACCCCTAAAGTGCGGAACCGTCTTTGGAGGGTTGGCTAAACGGACCTGCAAAATTCATAGCACGTAGGGCGCCACTCCAACTCATAGCCTTCGAGCATGTTGGATACTACGGCGGTGGCCAAAAGTGGCGAAGAGCTTCTAGCTTCAGAATCCCAGCCAAAGAACACCGATCACGGTGTTAACAGTCTTCGAGACTTTCGCATCAAATAACATGCAAAACGAACACTCGCATGACCTTGCGAATTCTACCAAGTAGCAACAATAAATCCATGGAGGACACGGCTATCACCTTTAATGCCGCGATTTAACCTAAATTCGAACAGCCCGAGCACCACCGCATTGGTCCTCGGTCCGATAGTGGGCGGCTTTCGCCTTACTAAGGTACTCATGGATGGCGGCATGACTAAACCTCATCTATGAGGAAACCCTCCGGAAGATGGAAATAGACTGGAACCGCATTGAGCGAAGCAACACAACCTTTAGAGGAATAATCCCTAGCCAGGAAGCATGCTGCACAGGGAAAATCACACTGGACGTAGTGTTCGGCTCGCCGGACAATTACAGGTCCGAGGAGGTCACATTTCAAGTGGCCCCGTTCAGCAGCGGATATCTTGCATTATTAGGGCGAGAGGCATTCACAATTTTTCAAGCTATACCCCATTATGGGTACATGAAGCTTAAAATGCCCGGACCTAACGGAATCATCACTCTCGCTAGTGATCCGAACATAGCACTCCGCGCCGAAAACAAGACAGCCACACTAGCCCTCGAGGCACTATCTGAAGCCCTAGCGGCCGAGGAACTCACTGCGATGCGCTCCACGGTGAACAGGGACGATGTGATACTTGATAAAAGATCCAAGTCCACCTCTTTTAAACCAGCAGATGAAATAGTCAAATTCCAAGTCCACCAATGGACCCCGCAAAGACGGCCTCCATGGGGGCACAATTAAACCCTGATGTAGACGCGCGACTACGAGAATTTCTCACGAAAACTGGGACATCTTTGCCTGGCACCCTTCAGACATGCCAAGAATCCCACGTCGGCTGGCCGAGCACAGCCTAAATAACCTCAAAGGATTCAAGCCAGTCAAACAGGCTCTTCGGCGCTTTTCCGAACCCAAGAGACAGGCCATGGGAGAGGAGCTAGCCAAAATTTTGGAAGCCGGATTCATCAGAGATATAAAACATCCGGACTGGCTAGCAAACCTGGTGATGGTACCAAAGAAGGATAAATCCTGGCGCCTATGTGTTGATTTTAAAGACCTTAATAAGGCTTGCCCAAAGGATCCCTTCCCCCTCCCTCGAATTGATCAAATTATCGACACTACAGCAGGACACGACTCATTGTGCTTCCTCGACGCGTACTCCGGCTACCACCAAATCAAGATGGCGGAGCCAGACCAAGCTGCAACAGCATTCATCACTCCATACGGCCCGTTCTGCTTCAATACAATGCCCTTCGGGCTCAAAAACGCCAAGCAACATATCAGCGCATGATTCGTACATGTCCGCAAACCAGATCGGCAAAACAGTGGAAGCATATGTAGATGACATGGTCGTCAAAACCAAGCATGTCGAAACTCTAGTAGACGACTTGAGGCTTACATTCGACAATCTTCAAAAATATGACATCAAGCCCAATCCGGAAAAATGCGTCTTCGGCGTTCGGTAGGAAAGCTCTCGGGCTTCATTGTGTCCGTAGAGGAATTGAAGCAAACCTAGCCAAGATCCGAGCTCTGTCACAATTGGATATTCCAAAAGACCTCAAACAAATACAAAATTGGCCGGGATGCGTGGCGGCTCTAAGCCGCTTTATTTCTCGTTGGGAGAAAAGGCGTTACCCCTTTACCGCCTCCTCCGCAAGACCAACACTTCGAGTGGACGGATGCCGCCACGGCCAGACTCGAAGAGATAAAAGCCATATTGGCAACAAATCCGGTCCTGGCCGCGCCCAACGTGGGCGAACCAATGCTATTATATATCGCCGCAACACATCAAGTTGCCAGCGCGGTGCTCGTCATCGAACGAGAAACGGACGGACACCGGTTCCCTCTTCAAAAACCAGTTTACTATGTGTCCACTGTCCTAACTCCATGCAAGTCCCGGTACCCACACTATCAAAAGATAGCATACGCGGTGTTCATGGCATCCCGGAAGTTGCGACACTACTTTCAAGAGTGTTCGATAACGGTAGCCTCAAGTACCTCTCTTAACGACATTATAAACAACGCATGACGCGACGGGCCGGATTGCTAAATGGGCCATAGAGCTCCTTCCATTCGACATAACCTATAAGCCATGACGAGCTATCAAGTCGCAGGTTTTGGCCGACTTCGTGGTCGAATGGACCGAAGCCGAACTCCCTAAAGAGTACGGAGCATACTCTAATTGGATCATGCACTTAGACGGCTCCAAAATGTTGGCCGGCCTGGGGGCTGGCGTCGTCCTGACGTCCCCAACCGGGGATAGAGTCCAATACGTCCTTCAGATAATGTATACGAACTCCAACAACGCAGCCGAATACGAGGCCCTTCTGCACGGCCTCCGGATGGCAGTCTCCATGGGCATTAAACGCCTAAAGGTGCGCGGGGATTCGAACCTCGCGATATATCAAATAGAGATTTTGATGCCAAAGATCCGAAAATGGCAGCATACCGCAATGCGGTCCTAAAAATGTCAGCACAGTTTGAAGGGCTCAAATTTCATCATATAGCCCAGGATAACAACCAGGCGGCAGACATATTGGCACGCATCGGTGCAAAACGCGATGTCGTCCCGCCCAACATCTTCCTGGAACGGCTATTCAAGCCATCCGTACTATGGGAAGAAGTCCGGAAATAACAATCCGGACCCAACCGCTGCTGACGCCAACACTTCGACACAATCGGCAGCTCGCCACCGAGATAACACCCTCCGCCCACGAAATAATGGCGGTTATCGCCCGTGGATCGAGCCATTCCTAGCCTACCTAACTAGGCAGGAACTCCCGAAGACCAAAATGAGGCTCGCTGCATAGTACGGCGATCTAAAGACTATAAAGTCCATGAGGGAGAGCTTTATAAGAAAAGCACAACAGGAGTCCTTCAAAGGTGTATCTCCGAAGAGGAAGGGCGCAACCTCCTGGCTGAAATTCATGCCGGACTGGGTGGGCACCACGCTGCAGCCCGGGCCCTTGTAGGCAAGGCCTTCTGTACAGGATTCTATTTGCCACGGCTCGGGCAGATGCGCAGGATTTAGTCCAACGATGCGTCGGTTGCCAGCTTTTTGCTAACCAAAGCCACATGCCACCCACCGCCCTCAAAACTATACCCATCACCTGGCCGTTCGCGGTCTGGGGGCTTGACATGGTTGGACCCCTTAAGGAAGGAACCCACAAGCAAAAATACCTATTGGTCATGGTGGATAAATTCACCAAATGGATAGAGGCCAAACCTGTTAAAACGGCCGAATACGGACCGGTGATAGACTTCATATCAGGGGTAGTTCACCAAAGACGGTGTCCCCTACAAGATCATCACCGATAACGGCACTAACTTCACGGCCGATGAGGTCAAATTATGGTGCAAAAACATGGGCATCAAGCTCGATTACGCCTCGATCTATCACCCTCAAACCAACGGCCAAGTCGAACGAGCAAACGGTCTAATCATGAGCGGCATTAAACCCGGACTAGTGCGGTCCTCAAGGAATCTAACACGCCTTTGGATTGAGGAGCTCGACTCCGTACTGGGGGCTGCGGACCACGCCCGAATCGTACTATCGGATTCACACCATTTTTTATGGTGTGCGGTGCGAAGGTAGTCCCGCCTGCGACATAATTCATGACTCACCTCGCGTGCGCATGTATGAAGAAAGAGAAGCCGAGCTCGATCGGCAGGACAGTTTGGACGCATTGGAGGAGGAGCGCAACGTGGCAAAAGCTCGTTCCGCATTCTATCAACAGCAGGCTCGAAGATTCTAAAGCAGGAAATGCGGGCCAAAGCTTATAACGTTGGCGAACTAGTTCTACGCTGCCGGACAAGAAAAAGGACAAACTCAAGCCCAAATGGGAAGGTCCCTTCATCATCGACCAGGTCCTGACCGGCGGAGCATACCGTCTGCGAAACGCATCGCATAACCGACTCGAGCCGAACCCATGGAACGCAGCCCGTCTACGAAGATTCTACGCCTAAGCGCCGGACTTCAAGTTCATTTCCTTCCTCCGTCCACATTTTCTATTTTTTGCTGTCTTTTATTTCTCTCCTCCCCCCTCCTTCTTCCTGAAGCCTTTAGAGGCTCGTTTGCGCTTTGTTCGCACATATTTGACGCTAACAGACGCTCATTATACACAGGGGCTTATTTACGAAGCTTATTTTATACGGGCTTCGTGCCCAACACATGCGTCAAACTTCCGCATGTACCTTTTATTCACCATTATATGCATCGATATGACTTAAGTTTTGGCGAAGCTGGGTTGCCTGGCTCCTGTGCTTACCCCTACGTTCTCGATTGTTCGGCTAGGTGGTAAAGGGAGCACCTCTGCGATTGTTACTGCCGGGTCAGCCGGATGTGTACCTCAGACTGGGTGAAGCCGAAAGCTAGCGTTCTTAAGGGAATATTCGGTCGGTGAACTGAAAGATGATTTTTTAACTATTTACCCATCTGCCCCCAGATGATTTTCTGCTTTCATAGCAGCTTTGACATGCACTTTAGGGCATGCATCCCAGCGAAAGGAACCCTTAACGGAACTATTCTCCCTGGAAGATGTTTCTTACTATCCATGTAATATAACATAACTAGTTGGGCACTTATGCGATACAACAATAATGACCCCTACGCCTTGTCTCCATGCATACCCCGGTTCTTATATAACCACGAAGGTATTCGGACACACTCCGGACTATTGGGTCCTGAGGTCGAAGCGAAAAGGTCCGCTATGACAAACAATCTACAATCTGGCTAGAAGACATTTTTCATGTCATATTTTTACATAGTCAACTCGACTCATTGTATTCCTCCTCAATGCCATCTAATAGGCTATCTAATTTACAATCTTGCTGGGAATACTTGGCGGCCAATTCTACTTGGCCGTACACTAACTTCTGAGGATCTCCGTCCCATCAGGCCCCACAGTCCGACCTCGGCCATGTGGTTTGGGTCGACAACCGTGTACCGCGTCCTTACCATGGCCCGAGCCTCCTGGCGCCTTGACGGCAGGCCGATATCTTCCATAATCGGAAGCGCCGCGTGCTCCTTGAAGCCGCTCTGCCAGCTCCCCAATGCCTTGGGCGGGGAGATAGATGGCCACAAGGCACGGCCGACGCCTTTCATCACCTGCCGAACTCGTTCGTCACGGTAGCCGATGATTCGAGAAGAAGATCACCCGAAGAACTGGGCATCTCCTCCTCGGGGCGACACTGTGAGCAAACCTACATACATGTTTATGTTAGTCGCCTTCCTCGCCGAACTCTTTCAAAGTTCGCTCAAGCACTCTTGAAAATGCCGCGACGAAGCCGTCGATTCTCCTTTACGGAGTCAGATAACTGGGCACGAACATCTTTTAGTTCCTCGCCCAGTTTGGTGTTGGCATGTTGGAGGTTATTTTTCTCCTGCCGCACCCTCGTAAGCACGCTCTCGCCGGCCTTTAGCTGGCGCAAGAGCTGTTGCCTGTCCGGATCTAGTCCGGCGCCATCTGCAATATTTTTGTCAGATTTACACACCCGCTGCACTTCATAAACTATTTATCTTTTGAAGCATATATTACCAGGGGGGGTCTCTATGGCTCCCCCTGTAGCGGCTAGTGCGGCCTCAAGTTGGGCCTTGCATTCTTCAAGCTCTGGGACGATCGGGTATTCTTTTTGTAAGATCCTGCATAACAAATGATCCTTAAATCAGTTATTCTAACTATTTTAAGTCTCGGGACTCTTGGCATATATAACTGTCAAATTTCCTTACTCATATGTCCTTTACATACCGCTCGTAGCTCTGGCTAGACCATCTTGAGCGGCACGGAGGTGCGCATCTCCCGAATTGAAGGCATTCAAGGCCTCTTGGAAAAAACATGCGACACGAAGAACTGTCCGGCGGCGCCTGTGATTCATGGCGCTCTCCACCTCGGAGTTGGTGGCGGACAATTTGTCGGCATCCTCAGCCGGAGGAGCATCCGACGCACGCCTCGTGCTCGCCTCCGCTTCCGGACCCGGCTTTGGAGCCTGGCCGGCGGAGGCTCGATTGGCAACCTCTCCGGACTCAGTCCGTGGCGCTCTTTTTCTGAAAAGAGCACAAGCATTAGTACGCCTTCGAGGAATCAATCTCGGGAATATGGTGACATGCCATACCGTTGCGGCGGAGTTTCGATCCGGACCGCACTTCTTTTTTAACTGCGGGCCGTCGCGCCTTGTTGGCTAGCCGTCGCAGGCTCGGCTTCCTGCCTCAAAGGTACCCCCTGTGAAACACCACTGTTATACGGTGATCAAGAAACTAGCACGGATGGATCACTATCAGAGTATTGGGACCTCGGTCTCAGTTACCTGCGAGGCTGGGAGTATTCCGGGGTAATCGGCCGTAATGGCAACCAAGGCATTGTCGATGCTAAGTTGGTGGAACACCCCGTCGATCAACTCCACCTTTATATCTGGATCCTCTTCGGAGGTCGGATCAAGGGACCGTTCCGGATCCTCGGGTTGTGGGGCGGGCTGTGTATCTTCTCCACAGTCCGGCGTAGTTCTGCTTGAAACCATGAAATGAGATATTTAACCACGGGAACATGGATCGGACAGGCCACAAAGATGTTTGCTTACCCAGCTTCGAGGATTATTCGAAGAAAACTCCTTCAGTGGATTGACGCGGAGGAAATCCTCCTCCTCCCCTTTATACATGGCAGACAAGGTCTTCACCAGTTCGGTGACCGATCCCGGCCCTTTGCGGCCATGGCGGGTGGCATCGTCCTCCCCGTTGAAGTCCCACATGGGGTGGCCCCTATATTGGAGCGGCTGCACTCCTCATAATGCAGATTGCCATGGCTCCAATCATGGTCAATCCGGCATGAGCGATAATCTTATTCGGCTCATCAAGTAGAGGACATCCGGTCATTTTCCCTCTGGGAGCTCCGAGGCGCCCGGCTTAGGCGCTTCTTCAGAGGAGCATTGCAAAACTCCGGGAGGCCGATCCGAACAGGATCCGGCGGGGCGTCCTCCATGTAAAACCATTCCCAAAGGCCAGTCTTGGACGCATTCTTCGGGTTCCGGGTAGATATCCGGTCGGCGATGCGCCTGATTCGCTCCGCCCACTTGATATATTGACCCCTCATGAGAACGGGGTACTAGGCAGAATAATCTCTTACATAGCCTTGAAATGAGCCTCGACGCCCAAGAACAGTTCGCAAAGGGCCACGAAGCCCGCGATGTGCAAAATGGAGGCAGGCGTAAGGTGGTGCAACTGGAGGCCATAGAACTCCAAGAGCCCCCGGAGGAACGGATGGATTGGAAATCCGAGTCCTATTACTAGATAAGAGATGAAGCATACCCGCTCTCCTTTAGAGGGATCAGGGACACTCTCCGCTTGCTTTCCGCCCTTGTAGGTGGCGAGTCCGGCTCGAACCGGAACCATGAAGGCCGGGGGAAGAAATCACTTGGTTTGGAGTATAACTAGCTCGCTATGCGGGACTGAGCATCTCTCCCAATTTCAGTGCTGAGGTGGGAGCGCGAGAGGAGGAGCCGCGTCATCGTCCATGATGGAATGGGCTGTGGTCAGAGGCGCTCCGATGAAAGCTCGCGAAGGGGGGATGGTGTGACTCAGATCTAGATCCTCGGCCCTTTTATAGGCAGCTCATTTGCGCAGCTAGGGGGGTAAGTGTGAAAATATCCGGGCTTTTCGCATTCGTTCAAACACGTGGAAGATGGCCATTATTGGGCGTAGAAGCCAAGGAGCGCAACATTTATCAGAAGCCGGACACTATTCGACAAGTATATGGAATCTGGAGAAGAACCCGCCTCGCAATGCCGAAGACAATCAACGCGCCGGACTCATCGTCATTGAAGCCTGGTTCGGGAGACTCTTGAGGACTCCCGGATTAGGGGTGTCCGGATAGCGAACTATCACCGTTGGCGGACTCTGGACTATGAAGATACAAGATTGAAGACTTTGTCCCGTGTCCGGATGGGACTTTCCTTGGCGTGGAAGGCAAGCTTGGCGTCTGGATATGTAGATCTCCTACCATTGTAATCGACTATGTGTAACCCTAACCTATCCGGTGTCTATATAAACCGGAGGGTTTTAGTCCGTAGGACGAACAACAATCATACCATAGGCTAGCTTCTAGGGTTTAGCCTCTTTGATCTCGTGGTAGATCTACTCTTGTACTACCCATATCATCAATATTAATCAAGCAGGAGTAGGGTATTACCTCCATCGAGAGGGCCCGAACCTGGGTAAAAACATCGTGTCCCTTGTCTCTTGCTACCATCCACCTAGACGCACAGTTTGGGACCCCCTACCCGAGATCTGCCGGTTTTGACACCGACACTCCACTTGAACTTGCACACGACAATCTTGATGACGATCACCACTTGATGCCATCCTTTCCATGGGTAGTATGATATCTTCCTCTTGACGCAAGCCCATGGACACGTACCTAACCCCACATAGGCTCTCACATAGACCATGGGTTAGTATACAAAGTGCAATGGACAATGCTTACCATACCATGGGATCACTTGATCCCTCTCGGTACATCTTCTACGCTTTTAGAGTTGATCAACTTGATTCACTCTTGACTTAGTCTTGATCAACCTTGAATCTTTCCAACTCTCTTCGTTTGGATGATGTCTTGAAGGTAAACATGAATGATCACACAATCTTCTTCTTCAAGACATGCTTGCAATAAGCTCAACACTCACATGACCAATCTTTGGATAATTCCTTAATAGCACCTTGGTCAACCCATAAACTCCTTGAAACCAACACATGGACTTCAAGAAATGCCTATGGAAAAATCCTTCAAATATAACTCAATGCAACCATTAGTCCATAGAGAATGTCATCAATTACCAAAACCACACATGGGGCACCGCATGTCCTTTCAATCTCCCCCATTTTGGTAGTTGATGACAATCACTTTCAAGAGAGTTTATATAAGAAATTATGCATCACCATGCAATGAAAAAACCAATAATGCATGCGTAGGAGATGCGTATGCTTAGGAAAAAACCAAAGCCAGAAGAGACAACTCTCTAAACTTCTCCACAAAACTCTCTGAAATTTCTCCCCCATTGACATCAATTGCCAAAATGGGCTAAAAGCTTAGAAGGCCATAAATTGTGTATTTCTCAACAAGAGAGTGGAATGCAATACACATATCCAACGGTAAATACTTGGAGGAGTACAAACTATATTGAGGCCCAAAGATTGCAAAAGGAAGATATGCCACAAAGACATAACAAAGAGAGAAACAAGCAATCAAGCAATCAAAAGATACCAATTGAAGCAAGCTATCAAAAGATACCAATTGAACCAACTAGGCCAATGATCCTATGAGCCACATGAATGAAGGATATTATGATAAGAGCAGAGCAGTGTTCTAAAGAAACTAGAGAAGCCCCCCATGATTTGTGCACATCAAGAATTTTGGTATTTGGATACAAAGTGCAGAAAATAGGATCATAGCTCCCCCAAAATCAATAGAAACTTACAACAAGTGCAAGAGAGCATATAGGAAACTAAGCCTAGTACTTGGAACAAACATATGGTTGAGCAACAAGTAAGAGAGGCAACTTAAGAGTGGGATCAACCAAAAAGATGTGTGTGAGTCAAGGCAATGCACTTGAGAAGACTAATGTCTGAGAAGAGCATTAAGCATCAATAAAGTCTTGAAAGAATGAGGCACACGGTGCAAGGCCTATCATTCCCACACACACCTAGCAAATGGGTTCACAAGCTTACTAATAAGCATATAGAGAACCTATGCTTGTGACAACCCGCGGTGAAGATAGAAGATGAAAGGCTCATCAAGACGAGGGATACCAATTAAGATGGCAAAAACCTCGTAAAGATAAGCATGAGGAAAATAATCTTAACCACATAAGAGTGCATCAAGATGCAACGATAGAAGACACGCACTCAAGGCAAAAGCTTTCATGGATCCACCAAAGAAATAACATAAGAAAGACAAGGTGGACGTGAAAGAAAGGATATCATCTAGATATGCAACTTCTCTCAAGTGTATAAGATTCTAGGTAGACGAAATCATGATGATATATATATCTACAAAGAAGGATGTACACCCGAAATAGTTACAACACGAAGGAACAAGATATCCAAAAGGAAGTCATACATATACCAATAAGATATTTGCTTGGAAGCATAGCACATGGCTAGATATGGTCTTACAGTATATAAATGAATTCCTACCACACACCCATCAAAGACATCACAACTAGCAACATGAGATCATCATTGAGATGTTTTGAGAAAGGAAACAAGTATCACAAGATGGAATGAAAATCATGCTAAGATGCAACCTACACAAGGTTGAATGCAAGAAAAGAATGCATGAAGAGATACTTGTTACCGAGATATCATTGGAAGGATGTAGTAGATACCAATTAAAGGTAGGTAGTAGTTCATTGATCATCCTAGGTTGACTCCAATTAGCACATGATGACACCACCTTCCTTGTGAGTGAGCCGAGCATCCAATGCATCTCCAATTGCTCCTAGAACAACAACACAAACAAAATGGTACCCAAACTCATTGGGACCAAAGAGTTAGAGAACCAACAATACATAGGAAAACCTCCAGATAAATATGTGCATATAGATATGAAAAGGAATTTCATGCACATCTCATCCAATTTGAGACTTGGTGGAGTTTCCCCTATATATTGGTCCAAGAACGAAAGCATGCTAAAAATACTACATCAAATTAATATGCATGCTCAAAACTTCCTAAAACCGATACCAAATGACAAAGAAAAACCAAGTGAAGAAAAGATACCAAATGAATAAATCATCACTTGGAGGATATCCATAATAGATACATCGAGGAATGAGATATCGGTTGATACACACTAAATAAAAGATATCAAACTCCCAAAAGAGAGGATGGTTCCAAACAAACCAAGCTCTCTACAAAGTTTCATGATGGCACAAAGTACCAAAAAGAAAACGGCTTGCCTTCCACCAACACACACTTGATAAGAAGCGCAAGATGAGTGATTTATAGAAAATAGGATAGCTCCCCCAAGACTAGTGCATTATAGAGAATTTGCATTTGAGTACAAAATGCACAAGGTGGGATCACCACTTTCACTATATCTAGAAAACACTAGAAAAGATCAAGAAAATAACAAGATCCACAAGTGGTATGGAAGACAAAGGGAGTGATACATTCCTAGGCAAGAGATAAGGCAAATAAAAGCAAAGGCCAACGTAGAGATGATCTATAATTTCTACCACACATAAGTGAGTACCAATTGTGAGAAGACAAGAAGTATTTGAAAATGATTCCCGTTGGTAGATAGCAAGGATATCCAACATCATCTTCACACCGAACACATGCAAATTGCAACTTGTAGAGCTAACATGCCACCTAAGAACAGATAATTTACAATATCAATTCTAGGTGACAATATCCCAAATGTACACATTTTCTAGGCTTGTAATATGCACATAGCATATGACTCCCCCATAATGTGATACCAAAAAAACTTAACAAGAGGCAATAAGAGAATCCAACAAGAGATAATTAATGGACTATTTAGAATTTGAATTTCTCATGAGAAGACATACCACATAGCGACTAGATAATCTTGAAATATCAATACTAGATGGTATTACTCATGTACACACATTTATAGGATTGTGAGGTGCACAAAGCACATCACTCCCCCATAATGGGATATTCCATTAATCTCTCACAAGAGCCAACTAAGATACAAACAAGATGCACAAAGGCTCAACGTACGATACACATGTACATGAAGTGCAAACCAACATACATAAACTTGATTACTCAATATAAGCAATTTGGAGACACAACATATACAAACACATGCAAGGAACAAAACCAAAACATGCAAGGGGGCAAGTAACTTTCAATGTAAGCAATTTAAGTACATGTTACCTAAAGGAGGCACATTGGATATAAGATATAAGCTTGATGATTCAATTGACTTGGCTTGAGACGATAAGAGTGATGAAGTCCCCTTAATTCTTCATAATGTAGCCAAGTCTCCAATGTCCTCTAACAACACCTATTGATCAAGTATGAGCTAGTTGGTCCCCAACCAAGTTGGGTCCTAAGAGGTTAGTCATAATAGGCTTGGCTACCCAAATGATTCTTTTCTTCACACCACTTTGAGTACCAACAAACTTGGCAAACACATTGCCAACCTTATCCTTCCCAAGAGAATAGATGTCATCAATTAGAATAGGGTTGGATAAGGTACCATTCGTGCATGAAGAAGCGACATGACCTTTTTCACGACATAGGTAGCAACGTCTACTCTTCACTTTCTTCTCACTTGATTTCTCAACTTGAGAAGCATTAGCTTGAGTCTTATTGGGAAGAGGCCTTTATTCAACTTGAGATTGAGCATGAGAATGCACTTGTAGCCGCTTCCCTTGTTGCTTGTCACTAATGGCCTTCTTCTTCAATGGGCAAGATCTAACATGATGCCCTTAAATTTTGCACTTGAAGCAAATAATCTTGGCCGAACTCTTGACTTGTTTTTGGCCATTCTTGTTGTTGCTCTTGGACTTCTTCTTCTTATCGGAGTTGAATCCAAGTCCACCTTTGTCATTGGGGGATTTTTGTACACTCAAGATATTGTTGAGTGTGGCCTTCCCTTCATGACACTTTTCCAAATATTTCTTCAAAGAAGTGACTTGGGCTTTGAGCTCTTTGATTTCCTCTACATGGTTAGTCTCAACACAAGCACTAGAGGAAGTATAAGCTTCATCGTTAGAGCAACAACGCAAGGAAAGCAATTCATCACGAGATGTACCAATGTTATGCATGGATGAATCGCGAGGACTAGCACAAGGCAATAATGCATTTTGACTAAAAGTAGTGCTAGTGTCCACATGAGGCTCACTAGATGTTACCTTAGCAATCATGGCCTCATGAGATATCTTTAGCACATTATGGGATACTAGAAGATCATCATGAGAGCTTGAGAGCTTTTCATGGCTTTCTTCCAATTTCCCATAATTGCTAGATAGCAACTCAAGTTGATCCCGTAGCTCAACGTTCTCCTTTAAAATGGATGCTTCACAAGAAATAGAGTTAGTAGCACAAGTATCATCATTAACAACAAGAGGAGAAGGCAACTTGGCAAGATCTTTTAAATAAGAAGCTTCAAGTTGAGCATGAGACTCGGTGAGTTTGATGAGCTCACACTTGATGACCCTTGAGCCATTTTCGAGGTGCTCAGAATCCTCAAGGAGTCTAGCATGAGGAACTTCAATCTTAGCATTTTTAGTTTCAAAAACATTGGCCACCTCAAGAGCTCTATCATGAGATTCCTTCACTCTAGATAACTCTAGAGCAAAAATCTCCTCAAGAGATTCCTTGGTGGTTTGTTCAAGTTCAAGAGCTTGAGAGAGGTCCATAATCTCATTAGCGTAATCACGCTCATGACCTTCCATTTTATCAATGGTGACCTCATGCTCCTCAAGACGAGAATCCAACTCATCAATATATTTCTTGCCCTCAATAGCAATAGACATGATTTACATGAAGTTGGACCGAGCAATTTTATTCTTAAGAAGAGCTTTAAAAATTATTTCCCCCTTAACTTTTAAGGAGGCAGCATCATCATTCTCTTCATCATAATCGACATCATCATCACTCTTGCCATCATCAATATTATCACAAGATATATTGGGATTCAAAGTGGGAGATACCTTTGAAGCCTTGGCCATAAGGCAAAAAGCAATAGATGATGATGTGGGATCCCTTGAAGCACCATTCAAGACCACATCTTGTTCCATGGAGTGTTGGGTTTCCTCTACATTGTTAGCACAACAACTCGAGGAAATACATGCATTTTTATCATGGCAACAAGACATAGCAAGCATATCATCATGAGATTTAGTGAAGCAATTTGTACATGATATGCAAGGACTATCAACACAAGCATGTGAAACATTTGGAGTGCTCGAAGTGCTAGAGTCCAAAGATGAAGCATCGCAATAAGAAAGTGATGAAGGATTATCAAAACTAAGCCCACTATCATCATTGCAATGAACACCACTACTCACCATGTCATTACCTTGTGGCAAACAACATGTAGGTGAAGTAGAAGAAGTTGAGAACACAACACGGCCGGAGGTGGAGGGAGAACAATCATCCCCACAAAACTTGGACATTCCATATTTATCTTGAAGCTTTGTCCACAACTCATGAGCAACCCGGAAAGGCATGAGTTGAAATATAACTACAATGCTCAAAGCATTGAAAAGCACTGTAGAAGCTTGAGCATTGAGATAAGAGTTTTTCTCATCCTCTAAAGATAATCTTTGGGGATCCTTTGGAGGAGAAAAACCCATATCTACAATTCGCTCAAAATTTGGGTCCATGACCCCAAAGAGATTAAGCATGCGAATAACCCAAACATCAAAATTTGTGCCATTGAAACTAAGAGTGTCAGAGAATCCTAATCCCCTAGTCGACATCTTTACTCTCTAGGCGGTTAAGCCTGACAAAGAGAGACGAGGCTCTGATACCAATTAAAAGATCGTGGATGTTGCCTAGAGAGGGGGGTGAATAGGCGCTTTCAAATAATTATGGTTTAGGCTTGAACAAATGCGGAATAAACCTAGCGGTTAATTTGTCAAGCACAAAACCTACAACAACTAGGATCACCTATGTGCACCAACAACTTATGCTAAGCAAGATAAACTACTAGGTGATAGCAAGATATATGACAAGAAACAATATGGCTATCACAAAGTAAAGTGCATAAGTAAAGAGCTCGGGTAAGAGATAACCGAGGCACGCGGAGACGACGATGTACCCCGAAGTTCACACCCTTGCGGATGCTAATCTCCGTTTGGAGCGGTGTCGAGGCACAATGCTCCCCAAGAAGCCACTAGGGCCACCGTAATCTCATCACGTCCTCGCACAATGCAAGATGCCGTGATTCCACTAAGGGACCCTTGAGGGCGGTCACCGAACCCGTACAAATGGCAACCCTTGGGGGCGGTCACCGAACCCGTACACATTGGCAACCCTTGGGGGCAGTCACCGGAACCCGTCAAATTGCTCGGGGCGATCTCCACAACCTAATTGGAGACCCCGACGCTTGCCCGGAGCTTTACACCACAATGATTAAGCTCCGAACACCACCAACCATCTAGGGCGCCAAGGCACCCAAGAGCAACAAGCTCTAGGGTGCCCAAACACCCAAGAGTAATAAGCTTCTCAAACTTCACTTCCACGTATCACCATGGAGAACTCAAACCGATGCACCAAATGCAATGGCAGGGGCACACGGAGTGCCCAAGTCCTTCTCTCCCAAATCCCACCAAAGCAACTAATTCTAGGGAGGAAAATGAGAGGAAGAACGAAAGAAGAACACGAAGAACTCCAAGATCTAGATCCAAGGGGTTCCCCTCACTTAGAGGAGAAAGTGATTGGTGGAAACGTGGATCTAGATCTCCTCTCTCTTTTCCCTCAAGAACTAGCAAGAATAATTGGAGGGATTGAGAGTTAGCAAGCTCGAAGAAGGTCAACAATGGGGGAAGAACACGAGCTCAAAGGATCAGGTTCATTGGGGAAGAAGACCCCCTTATAGGTGGGGAAAAATCCAACCGTTATGCTCACAGCCCGCACCGAGCGGTACTACCGCTCCAAGGAGCGGTACTACCGCTAGGGCGGTATTAGCCCTTTGAAACAAAATAGTGAGTAGGCAAAAAAGCCAGAAGAACCGTCGGAGCGGTAGTACAGCTTGACCTCGCGGTACTACCGCTAGGGGTAGCGGTACTACTGCTAAGGGTAGCGGTACTACTGCTTGCGAGCGGTACTAAAAAATTACATCCGTGCCTATCACTGCTGGACTTGTGAAGATTTTTTGATCCCGAGCGTAAGTAGCCACGGAAGTAGTCGAGGTAGTACCGCTCCAAGCGGTAGTACCGCTCCCAAGAGCGGTACTAAAAATTACATCCATAGCAGCCCCTTTTAAGGACACCAAAACTGACACAACTTCTGCAAGCGGACTCCGAATTCGACGAAACCAAGTTTGTTGGAAAGCTAGCGACAAGGGCTAACACAATATTGATAGAAATACCAATAAGAAGCAAATGAGAAAAGGCCGAAAAGAAAATGGTGAGAACCCTTCCTCGGATAAAACCGGTAAAACCTCCAACCCCGAAAACATCATAGAAGACGCATGCAAACTCCGTTTTCGATGAACTCAAGCTTGTCATCAAGATGACCATAAGATCTAAGACTCACAAAGAGAACAAAAAAAGAACAAAGAAACATGATGCAAGGATGCAATTGTTTGAGCTCTCGACGAACGATACGATCAAGCTACTCACTTGAGAGCCCCCCTTGATAGTACGACTATCGATCGTATAACCCGGTCTCCCAACTACCACCATGAGAACGGTAAAATAGAAAACCTATCAAGGGCAAACCTATCAAGATGGACCACCTTTCTTGATTGCGTTGGGTCGATGGAGACTAGATGATTGCTCCCCCATACTCCACTATGGGTGAGCCACTCTTCGGCACATCTTCACAAGTCCATTGACACCACAATGGATGGCAAGCTTCAAGCACTTGATCTCTTCGTGATGCTCCACTTGAACTTGCACACGGCAATCTTGATGACGATCACCACTTGATGTCATCCTTTCCATGGGTTGTATGATATCTTCCTATTGACGCAAGCCCATGGACACGCACCTAAGCCCACATAGACTCTCACATAGACCATGGGTTAGTACACAAAGTGCAATGGACAATGCTTACCATACCATGGGATCACTTGATCCCTCTCGGTACATCTTCTACGTTTTGTGAGTTGATCAACTTGATTCACTCTTGACTTAGTCTTGACCAACCTTGAATCTTTCCAACTCTCTTCGTTTGGATGATGTCTTGAAGGTAAACATGAATGATCACACAATCTTCTTCTTCAAGACATGCTTGCAATAAGCTCAACACTCACATGACCAATCTTTGGATAATTCCTTAATAGCACCTTGGTCAACCCATAAACTCCTTGAAACCAACACATGGACTCTAAGAAATGCCTATGGAAAAATCCTTCAAATATAACTCAATGCAACCATTAGTCCATAGAAAATGTCATCAATTACCAAAACCACACATGGGGGCACCGCATGTCCTTTCAGGGGTCCTGTTCATCGGGAGGGGTGTGGCGTACCGCAAAACGGGACTCCACGGGATACTGTTCATCTCCACCGTCGACCCCTCCGGCCTCCACAGCCATCTTGTTCATCCACCGTCGACCTCCTCCAGCCTCCACCTGCGACAGTTCATCCACGGGCTCCTATTCAACCAGCCTCCACCGCGCGCTACTCCACCGGCTACTGTTCAACCAGCCCTCTCCACGGGCTCCTGTTCAACAACCCCTCCACGGGCTACTGTTCATCCAGCCCTCCACCGTCTACTGTTCATATTGCCCTCCACGGGGTGGTCCTATTCATCCTGCCGTCCACGGGGTCCTGTTCATCCAGCCCCAACCGGCTCGATCGATCGGGGTCCTGTTCATCCAGAGGCAACACCACGGGGTCCTATTCATCCACCCCCACCAGGAACTGTTCATCCAAACCCCACAGCAACACTCACTGTTCATCCAGAGGCAGCATCGACCGGCTTCAGTTAGCAGCAGTAGCGAAGGAATCACTCGATTGGGTTCAGTTAACAACCATCAATCGATCACTCGGGTTCGAATGTCGTAGCCTACGGTCTGCAATCGCCGAGTTCGATTAGAGCCCAACGCCTCGCTTCGCGTTTAGTTAGAGCCCAACGCCTCACCCACGCAGCGTGCGTGTCACGAGAAAGCAGCGCATCGCTCGGCCCCGACCACCCACCGTAACCGGGAACACCCCGATATTTTCCTCGCCCTCGCTTCTACCACGGTTTTTCCGTCATGGATGGCCCAAAGAATGTCATGCAGCTGCGTCTCCAGCCCTCCCAGGACGAAAAGCCCATTTTATGTCATGATTTTTTGTCATAGAAGTAGGACCCCACCACATCTATGACGATACTGTGTTTTGTCACAATTATCGTCATAGAAGGGTCATAAGCATGACAGAAAAAAATTCGTTCGGCCCAAAATGTCACGGATGTGTCTTTTTTTTGTAGTGCTTGCTTACATAAAAAGGAGGCAAGTGGACGGCACTGTAACACACTCAAACTTGCCCGCCTAACACGCGGGAAAGCCCCGCCCTCGTCATTTTGTTCTGGATTTCTATCGATCGATCGCACAAAAATGTTCCGCTTTGCAAGTTCAAAAGGAAAAGGCGGCACACTTACAACTCGTACGTGTCGCGTTCGCGTTGCACCCCCGATAGTCTGGCTCGCATGCCGCTCACCAGAGGGGACACACATTGTCTTGCATTTTCACTGACATGTGGGACTACAATTCAATAAACCGTCGATAGCCAAAATCTAATCGCTCGGCGGGTGTCGACTGAGAAGAGAGAGACAGGGGAGGGAGAAGAGATCGCCCGCCCGCCGCGCATGGACTCCAAGAAATACATGGTGATAATGTGAGGTGGGCCATGCGGGAGTCCGGACCGCTTCCAAGCCCGCTTCTGACCGCCCTGGCCCACCAGTAAACCCCTCCCCCTCCTGCATGCGCTCCCCCCTCAGACGCCAGCTGCCCGCATTCATAGCAAGTAGTACTAGTAAATTACTAGGCTATAAGCCCGCTTTTGTGAAGGAGAGAGAGGCATTAATTGACAAAGTCAAGGAGTGGGCTCTACAAGAGCCCATCTCTACACATGCTCCTAGGTATAAAAAACTAATTCTAAAAAATGAGGTATAAAAAAACAATTGTGTCTAAAAAAAGAAAGGTAAAAAACATTTGAGAGGAAATAGATAGAGAGAAAGTGAGAAAAAGTTGTAACCTTATAGCCAACCTTATAGTCAACACTATGGTAGTATTACATGAGGAAGGAGGAGTTGTGCACATGCCAAGTTCACTGGGCTGTCGTGTTTCACACCTCCTCCGTAATAACGATGGAGACAATAGCTTTCATAAAAAATAAACAATGAATACTCGTTGCTCGTCCTCTATATTGGAAAGAATACTTTCATTCGCCGACATGTGGGACGTCGACCATCCTGGTCCACCTGCCATGCACAAAACTATCCTGGTCCACCCAGGTAGTAGCGCAGGCCCAACCTTTCCCACTGTAAGTTGGTCGGACGAAGGAACCATCAAGACTTTGTTGAATTCCGCTTCTTCAAGAAAACTTACTGTACCCGCAATACTGCTACCACACGCGAAGACTAGACGACATTGTAGCATGTCATATCACTGAAACCCACTAGGCCAAACTAGCCCGCCTAGGATTTGTACTCCCTCCGTTTCAAAGTTAGTAGTACAAAGTTGAGTCATCTATTTTGGAACGGAGGAGTACGTCTCTATACTGCTATGATTTTGTGTTCTAAAAAAATATCCTTTGTCAATCTAACGATTAGGAGTAGAAAGATTGTCTTTCTCTCTCTAGATCTCTCTCCATCCCACAAACCCCTCTAGCACATGCCTTTGGTTGTATGATAGGTGGGCCAGCCACCTGTTGGGTCCACCTGTCATGCACCCAAAGGCAAGTGCAGTAAGTCAATGAAGTTGCGTCCCTAGCACACGTACACACTCTCTGTAGCCACTCTGAAAGTACGACGTCACTACACATTCATGCTTCCAACAAAAAAATTACACATTCACGCATGTTACAAGTACGTGCCAATTTTGCTAGCTAGTAATGTGAGGCCTCCTTTGGTTTAGAGGAATCTTGTAGGAATTTCATAGGATAGGATTTCTATAGGAAAAATTTCTGTAGAGCCCTTTGGTTTATAGGAATGGAATTATATTCCTATGGAGGAATTCTTCCTATCGTCCACATTTCACGGGAAAAATAAACATTAGCCTGGACTCAATGGAAAAAATCCTAGATGTGAATCAAAGGGCATCTCCTTTCCTATTCCTACTCTTAGGATCTAAGATACATGTCATCTCATTTCCTATGACTTTCCTATTGCTACGATTTTCCTACCCTATGAACCAAATGAGGCCTGAATGTCTCCATGCCGACTATTGTCTGATCGATCGCTAAGCCTACAATTTTAGGAGCTTGGGCTATTGGCCGATTGACGATGGATCAGACCTATAAGCGTACCACGAGCTCATCTGCCCCAACGTTTCTCTTTGGTGAGTGTTTTAGAAGTACTATAGCTCGCACAAGCTAGCCTACTAACACCAAGAATCATCAAACAAGCCCTGTTGATATTATAAACAGTTCAAACTTACATCTAAGCATGCCATATATTACATCAAAAGCTGGAGGATACATCTATTTCCATAACTCGGAGAGGGTTCGCATGATTCACTATGAAACAAAAGTAGCAAGTACTGCCCACACAAGACAATGCACTAGCCCTAAGATGGTTTGATAACATGCATCGTTCTGGTAATTAAACACAATGCGAACTACCCTGAAGGATTAGCGCGACCAACTATTTCTTTCCATCGATCTCTCGGGCAATGACCATAGCACGAACATCGGCATGTGAATCAATCTCTGGGGTGATGTCCACAGGACGGACCGCGACATCGGAATCGATCTCTGGGGCGATGTCCATAGGATGGACAGCGGCATCAGAATTGATCTCCGGGGTGATGTCCACAGGACGGACTGCGACATCGAAAATTATCTCTGGGCTTTGTCCACAGGATGGACCGCGACATCGGAATCATCAAGGACGTCCACTGGCACCTTCACAACCCTAACATATTAGCAAGCACATTGCAAATAATCAAAAACCACAACTATAATTTTTACCTTATGCAGCTCACCGGGGATCCCATCCCTCCGGGGGCCATCTCCTCGTCCTCGATGGGGGCCATCGCCTTTCCAGGGGAATACTGGTTCTCAACGGCGACTATCTCCTCGAACTCGGCCTTGAGCCTCTCATAGGTGGCCATTAGAGTTTCTAGGGTAGGCACGGTGGGGCTCTTGCTGTTCTTCTAGCTTTCTTTGAGGAGTTCGTCCGCCAACGTCATCAACTCTTTGTCAGTGCTTGTTTCTTGGAGTTCTTCGTCTCCATGGGTTGGCTCGCCAACATGGTCAACTTGTTGTTCGGTGCTTGCTTCCTGGAGATCTCTGTCTCGAGTGGGCTATCCGCCGACAACTCTTTGTCTAGTGCTCCAGGATCCATCAATGAACTGACAAACAAAAAGCAATTGAAAGGAAACCACAATCGCAATGAAAGCGGGAAAAGAATAGGCTGTGAGAATCGGTTGGTGCTTCGCAAAAAGAAGATTCTTGGAATGAAAATATAGTAGCATCACTGATTCGTCCACCTTTCCTTCATCGGTACAGAAGAAAAATGGCAGAAGTGAGTAGCCTGGAGTGAGGTTTTCTTCAATAAAGGGGAGAAAGGGCTTCAACGAGTGTTCCAGTGAAATGATGGTTGCTTCGTCCAGTCCAACTTCGAGGCCACTTTACCACTGTTGGTAAAGGTGTGGGTTTTGTTATATGACGTGTCATGACGGCCACCGGGTTACCGGTGAGTCTCGACTGTAGCACCTCGCTGTGATTTGGTGGATGGCATGCGGGCCCAGATGCTTTGATGTCCCGCATGTAGATAGAGCGGCTAGTCATAGGCCCTGTTTGGATCCATGGATTGGAGCTAGTTTGGGCTCAAATAGCCCTAAAGTATCGAAACATGAGGGCTAGTTTGAGCTAGTTGCATCTAACCCACCAAAAAAACTATCCCACCCAAGAGGTGCTAATTGGAGCTAGTTATCCTAGTGCATTTATTGTCAATCTAACCCTGTCATCCAAACACCTCTTTGGGGAGAGTTAGTTCAGGGTTAGTCATGAGCTAGGAACTAACTCTAAGGCTGGTCATAGTGGGAGTAACTTATACTAGTGTCATGCATATGACACTAGTCTAAGTTACTACCTCCATAATGCAAAGTAACATAGTACTAGTGTCATAGATGACTTCATTTATTAGCTTATAGACTCATCCTTTGTTGGGAAGCTCTATGTTACAGTAACATATTATGTTACTCTAAACACGTCTCTCCTCATTAACTACGTGGCACATAAGCAAAAATTTCTTGGAGTGCGCTATGTTACTACCTAAGTTACTCCCACTATGACTAGCCTAACCTCTAGCTAAGTTAGAGTATCCAAACAGGGCCATATACTCAATATTGTGCATCGTGTCCAAGGCAAAGAGGAAAACGAGAGAACTACGTATTTATTTACATTGTAGATTCACTCATTTTGCTCCATATGTACTCATTTAGGGTGTAGTCACTTGTTGAAATCTCTAGAAAGGAAAATACTCATTTCCGGTTTACAGGGCTATATTAGCAAGTACTACAATAGTGGGCTTATAGCCTGCTTACATAGCAATTTTGTCTCATGCAAGAGCCTGGCTATATGCGTGCTCCAAGGCTCCGCACGACGCCCCACCCCTACACAAAGACTGCCACGCGAGCGTTCGCAACTGCCATGTTCGGGTTGCACTTGGCTGTTCGCCTCGTCGAGAAGACGAACAATGATGTTACTACTTCTATAGTATCGAATCAACTTCTACATGTCTGTCCACCGCCTGCGGGAGGGATAGCTTGTTGTAGTAAGCAAAAGCCTGTCCTCGTCTGTGACCCGCCGCGCGCAAGGGTGAGGGAGAAGGCGTGTAGTAGTAAAATCAAGCTTCTCCTCGTTGTACGAGTTGATGCGACACATCATAGCACTGGCTCCACATGCTTACCTCTAAACTTGGCTAAAAGACCCGCAGTGTACAATATATTTGCTGCAACCTCTAACATTTACCCCAACACAAATTAAAATATATATTCATGTCTTGACCAGATGAGCGTGCAAACTACAATTACCAGGATGACAGGTAGGGCTAGAAGATTATTTTAATCAAAAAAATGCTTCCATACGGCCTCATAGCATGGAGCCGGCCCCAACGATTTTAAGCTTAGAGGCATGGTACATGCTATCCTAGACTACTCTACACATGAAACTGCCACACGAGCGTCCGAGTTGCGCTTGGCTCTTCGCCTCTTCGGGAAGTCGAATAATGATGGTACTACTGCAGTGGAGTACTACAATATGCTTCTAGCCATCTGACACCGAAAGAATGACTGCATGTCCACTGCGTGCGAGAGGGAGAGCGTGTAGCGAAAGCTTCTCCTAGTCCTGCGAGCCACCACACTCATGGGCGAGGGAGGGACGCAGCTTCATTGACTTACTGCTCCTGCCTTTGGGTGTATGACAGGTGGGCCCAATAGGTGGCTGGCCCACCTATCATACAGCCAAAGGCAGGTGCAATTAAGGCACCGGAGCTCAGTCCGCGAGGGAGAGGGCATTGTAACCAAACTTCTCGTTGTTGTACGAGTTGACACGACACATCAAAGCAGTGCACTCGATATATTTCAATAATTTGTGTTTACCAATGCATTAATTACTACACATGCATGCATGTCATGACTTTCCTTTTGATACTTGCATGTGTTGATTTAATGCATCTTGAAGTAGTATGAATATGCGACGGTAAAGCTTTGTAATGCCCTAGCCCTAAAGCGAGAGATGTTTGTGCATGAGGAGGGACGACAAACGAGGAGCTCTGTCCTGGTTTATTGGTCCCTGTGATAATCTGTGCCAAATTTTGACTATAAATTTAACTAACCAAATGTTTATGCATGTCATAAAATTTACATCATTGAAAACTCTGTTGAAATACGAATCGAAGGATATCATTTTTGCTAACATGCACTAAAATTTTGTCAGTTAAATCTTTGGTCAAAATTTAGCACAAATTACAAAGGGGCCCAATAAATATTGTACTCTCACATTTTGTTTTGAGGATACTCCCACATAGAAAATATAAATAATAATGCATGTTTGGGCAGCCCACGTTTTCGATAATTTTAGTCATGGGCTTGTTCACAAATTTTACGAGGCAGTGGTTTTTCATTTATTGGAGGGTCTAGTACCAGACTTGAACGATACAAAGTGCGACCTGGCACACCGTAACACCACTTGGAATAAGCGGGTAGCTATCGCAAAAAACAATCAATAACTAAAACAAAACGGTGACCTGACACGTACACAATTTTAAACGTTTGTTTTGATGGAGTGAAAAAGAAAACTACCCCATTATACGTATATATATAGGCCGGAGCCTCCGCGCTTGCTTGCTAGGGTTGCTCTATTCACACACTCTCATCCTCTCCGGATCTAAACAAGATAGCGATGGTAACACTGTCTTTCTGTCCTCACCGCTGGTTATAGATCCGAATGTATCCCCCTCTGCCGGTGAAGGGCAGGAGGGGCAGCGTTTAGGCCGTCGACAGCGAGGGAGGAGACCCACTCCCGCTCGCACCATTATCTCTGGCCGAGCGCCAACGCGGGAGGTCCTCTGATCCTTTCATTGTTGCCTTAGTGTGGGCGGATCCGGCCTCCCGGCGCCCACCTATCCACATCCCGACGACCTTCAGGTGTATCTTCCTTCGAAACTGGCCTAGCTCTACTTCCCCAGCTTGCTATGTTGCTGCATGTGCATCATTTTCTACCTCTCAGCCCCTCTCGATCGGATGGTCCAACGTCACCTTTTTTTCTATTGTTAGAGGTAAAGCTACTTCATGGAGTCGAATCTTGTACGTGGTTCAAACAAGAAATAAAGGGGGGGGGGGGGAATTTAGTATTTACATCGGACTTGGTACAAACAGGAAGGAAAGGGGGGGAAAGTAGTGCATCGGTCATCCAATCGGTCTCTTGGTCGAAAAGGGAAATATAGGGGAAACATTGTACATAGTGGTATGACCAGGACTAGATTTGCTATCCACACATAGGAGTAGGTTGCTAGAGTGAACAAAAATGGGACCAACCCAGATATGTTTCTTGGATGTTTGTTTCTCGGGTCAACAAACTCTGAATGACCACTTTATGCCCCAGTTTAGGTACATGGTGTTGGACTGCTGGTGCACCAACTGTCCCATGCCCTTATACCAAATATTTAGTTGTTCTTAATCTAATGCCCCTGGAAAAATGAAGTCATGCCACTATTATAAGCCATGACAGGTTTAGCCAAATGTTTTTGCCAGTAGTTGTTTGAGACTCTGACTGTTTCCTCTGTAGCTTTTTGTGCAAACAGGGATATCCATTTCACCTCATTGCTATTGTGACCTTTTGGTGCACTGCACAAAACACTTCTTAAAAGAAGTGACTTTTGTGTTGTTTAACTGGAATGTCAAAATGGAACTGTTGGTTCATTTCGATGGGACTGCACATAGGGAGATCTGTGTTCCAATCCTCATCATCCATATTGGCACCATAACCTTCCTTTAGGTAAGAATGATATTTAATGCATGTGTTCATCTCTATTTTGCGACTGCCATGAGAAAATAATGCTATTGTTTACTAGTACACTTGTACTACCTCACTGACAAAACCAATTCTGAAATAGAGGGCCAAACATGTACTTGGTTTCACCAACTGGTGAGGAGAAAGAGGAACAGAGCATGAAGAGGAAGAAGAAGAAGATGAATAAAGAGGAAATGGATGGTACCATCCTATGTTATCCTGACATCTTGCTAGTGGTATTGTATTGCTGTGTTGCTACTAGTCTTAATTTACTTGGAAGACTAGCAAGATGCCCGTGCGTTGCATGTAACATCAAGATGCATTTGTATGAGTATTTTATCTTGTGAGAGAAAAGGATGAACGAGGGAAGTCCTTATTTGCAAATGTGGAGAGAGGTGTGGGTACCTTTTGCTAAATTGCCATAGTTTCCTTCCTATCCGTCAGATATAAATCGGACGACCTATATTGTAGGATGGCAGGCACACCATCATGATCATCTATGTTTTTTATAAGAGTAGAGTAGATAAGATTAGAGAGAGATAGATAGAGAAATGCAGCAGAGTAGTACTTGGGTTGACGACACATCATACTAATTAACTGGATTCTGGATGCATCTGTGACCCAGCTCTGCACGATCAACAGTGCCAAGGTGATCTTGCTGAAGTCGAGGCCTCAGTCGAGGCCATTCAAGGGCTCCGGCAACGTCTAACTTACATGTGAGACGATCCTCCAGGGAGCCCTTCGACTTCTGTTGTCTCTCCTACAAGGTCACTTAATTAATTACGAGTACTAAGTAGCACTAATTTATTGCTGCCTAATTTTCCTGTCGGAGTTAAACAAATCTTTAGTAGCACCCTATGTTGAATCATGTACATGTGTATGTGTGTCTGTGGAGGTGAATCATGTGGTGGAGCAGGGAGGGAATCTTGGTAGTGTCATAACATAATAGTGCTATTGTTTTGCATGTCAATTTATTGCCATTGGTTCAATGAGGTAATGTTTTGCGTATTGTCCATCATGAATTTGATGCTACTGTTAGAGTAATATGCTAATGTCTTTCTATCCTTTCTCACTAAGCTAATGAAGGTTTCACCTTGTTCCTACTTGTGCAAACAGGGATCATGTTGTGCCAATCATACAGTTTAGTGGAACTACACAAGACAATTCAATGAACTGTATCCCATCCAGTGCTTTAACTCTACTGGAACTTCTTGATAATCTTTCGATATAATCTCATCAATGGTAAACAAGAGTGATTTCAAACATACATTTGAAGTGCACAAAAATATATACTATTGATTGAAGTGAGTGCTTTATCATCTCTTCCAGGACTACATGAATAAGCTTTTTTGCTTAGGTTGGTACCGGCCTAAGGCCTTCATCCATATTAGTTTGCTGTCATCTCTATTTATATCATTCTACTGTCATGAGAAACTCCTTTATCTTTACAAAAGTTTTGCAACCTATGATACATGGCAATGCTTTGAGTGTTGAGCTAATTGGCACTGATTAAATAAACTACTACCTCTCTTTAAGCAAGACTACTAAGTTGCTAACTTTACCCATTAAGATAATGAGGGTGCTTCTATTTGTTAGTGTATGTTTCATGAACTAGTCCCACTATTACAGTAATCTCACTCTCAATATATGTGCCAACAGGGATGCTCGATTTTGGTGGAACTGCACAAAAACTTTGGGTGCTTCATTGCCTCGACTGCTTCCTTCCTTTCCCGTCAATCTCTTATCTCAGCTTGCACTACTGCAGGATGCTGCTAACGCGACACTATGATCAGAGACCCTTCAAGAAACTGTGTGCGATGCCATAATCGCAAATAGTGGTGTATGAAAACCGTCAGAAATGTATAAAACAATTGCGATGGAGGACGCATCAAACACGGTTCAAATTTTAGTTGCATGTGCGATGTAGGGCACACGGTTAACCCGTTCGAACTGTTTGCGATGAGGCAGAACAACAAAAACGGGCAGCCATATCAATATGTGTGCGATATACGGCATACAGTTTGCTCCGATGAACCGTTTGCTATTAGGGAGTGCAACATAAATGGTTAGCCCGATCAAGGTGTGTGTGATATAGGGCATACAGTTCACTCAGACGAACTGTTTTCGATTAGCGAACGCAACAGAAATGGTTCAACTTAACAAGATGTGTGTGATACGTGGCAAACAGCCGACTCAGATGAACTATTTGCGATGAGAAATTACAACACATATGGTTAATACAGTTAGTTCGTGTGCAATTCTGTGTGTACAAAAAACTTTGAAAAATGCAAACTAGTTGCTTGCGGTGGCTAGGAATATCGCACACGATGCGTCTGCGAGTACTCGTGTGCGATGATTAGTAAGTTACACATATGTTTCCTTATGTTAATACTTGTGTAATAAATAACACGTGGCACCAGATACGGTATTCGGGTTGTGTGTGTGCTCCACTTAGTCTTCCCGCGCTCCAGAGAATGCTTCCCGCGCTCCACATGGATGAATTGTAAAATCCACGCCTATTCCCTCATCGGTTTCCCGCCACCAGCTAACGGCTTGCTGCATATAACCCAGGCGGCAACGCACCGCTGCGACACTCTGCGAAGATCTACTCCTCACCCATCTGCCATTAGTTATTCCAAGCATGTCAGGCAACGACCAAAGCTTCCACGTCAACGCCTACCTGCATTACATCTTCGACGAGGAGAATGAGCCGAAGCAGGTCGGGGAGCAAGAGCTTCATCGGCCAGTGCAGGCACCATGGCCCATCGATAGCGATATCGGCGTCACAGTCCTTGGGAGCACAATCGACATATTGCAGAGGAGGTGTGATGAGCAGTTTGCCATCCACCGTGCAAAAGATCCAGAGCTGCTCGGTGGCATGATCGACGACCCACCCAAAGAGCCGCCGTCACCAGTGCTCATCAAGAGCCTAATGCCCCGCAAGGAATGGGAAGAGGACCTCTGCGATTCAGTCAAGATAAAGGCAGCCTATGGCTTCATCATTGCCCGCGGTGGTGCTACCTCTTGAGCACTGCGTTGGATTTCCCCGAAGAGGAGAGGATGATGCAGCAAAGTAGCGTAAGTATATCCCTCAGTTTCTGAGAACCAAGGTATCAATCCAGTAGGAGGCCACACACAAGTCCCTCGTACCTACACAAAAGGATAGCTACTCGCAACCAACGCGATTAGGGGTTGTCAATCCCTTCACGGTCACTTACGAGGGTGAGATCTGATGGAGATGATAGATAATATTTTTGGTATTTTTGGTATAGAGATGCAAAGTAAAAAGTAAAAGGCAAAGTAAAAACAAAGCAAGTATTAAAGTGATGGAGATTGATATGATGAGAATACACCCAGGGGGCATAGGTTTCACTAGTGGCTTCTCTCAAGAGCATAAGTATTCTACGGTGGGTGAACAAATTACTGTTGAGCAATTGATGTAATTGAGCATAGTTATGAGTTTATCTAGGTATGATCATGTATATAGGCATCACGTCCGAGACAAGTAGACCAAACGATTACGCATCTACTACTATTACTCCACTCATCGACCGCTATCCAAAGCATGCATCTAGAGTATTAAGTTAAAAACAGAGTAACGCCTTAAGCAAGATGACATGATGTAGAGGAATAAATTCATGCAATATGATAAATACCCCATCTTGTTATCCTCGATGGCAACAATAAAATACGTGCCTTGCAACCCTTTACATCCTTTGGGTAAGGACACCGCAAGATTGAACCCAAATCCATGCACTTCTCCCATTGCAAGAACTACCAATCTAGTTCGCCAAACCAAACGGATAATTCGAAGAGACTTGCAAAGATAACTCAATCATACATAAAATAATTCAGAGAAGATTCAAATATTATTCATAGATAAGCTGGATCATAAACCCACAATTCATCGTTCTCAACAAACACACCGCAAAAATAAGATTACATCGAATAGATCTCCACGAGAGAGGGGGAGAACATTGTATTGAGATCCAAAAAGAGAGAAGAAGCCATCTAGCTAATAGCTATGGACCCGAAGGTCTGAAGTAAACTACTCACACTTCATCGGAGAGGCTATGGTGTTGATGTAGAAGCCCTCCATGGTGGATGCCCCCTCCGGCGGAGCTCCGAACAGGCCCCAAGATGGGATCTCGTGGATACAGGAAGTTGCGGCGGTGGAATTAGGTTTTTGGCTCCTGTTACTGATCGTTTGAAGTGCGAGGTATATATAGGAGGAAGGAGTACTTACGTGGAGCAACAGGGGCCCACGAGGCGGGGCGTGCCCCACCCTCGTGACCGCCTCTCTTGTGCCTTGGCGTAGGGTCCAAGTCTCCTGGATCACGCTCGTGAGAAAATCACGTTTGAAGGTTTCATTCCGCTTGGACTCCGTTTGATATTCTGCTTTCTTCAAACAATCAAAAAGGCAAAAACAACAATTTCGGGCTGGGCCTCCGGTTAATAGGTTAGTCCCAAAAATAATATGAAAGTGGAAAATAAAGCCCAATATAGTCCAAAGCAGTAGATAAAGCAGCATGGAGCAATCAAAAATTATAGATACGTTGGAGACGTATCGCATCCCCAAGCTTAATTCCTGCTCGTCCTCGAGTAGGTAAATGATAAAAGAGAACTTTTGATGCGGAGTGATACTTTGGCATAATTTCAATGTAAAACTTCTTAATTGTGGTATGAATATTCAGATCCGAAAGATTCAAGACAAAAGTTCATATTGACATAAAAATAATAATACTTCAAGCATACTAATCAAAGTAATCATGTCTTCTCAAAATAGCATGGCAAAAGAAAGTTCATCCCTACAAAATCATATAGTTAGGCTATGCTTCATTTTCGTCACACAAAGATGTTCCCAACTTCTATACCCCGATGACAAGCCAAGCAATTGTTCCATACTTAAATAATCTCAAACTTTTTTCAACCTTCACGCAATACATGAGCGTGAGCCATGGATATAGCACTATGGGTGGAATAGAATATGATGATGGGGATTGTGTGGAGAAGACAAAAGGAGAAAGTCTCATATTGACGAGGATAATCAACGGGCTATGGAGATGCCCATCAATTGATGTCAACATGAGGAGTAGGGATTGCCATGCAACGGATGCACTAGAGCTATGAATGCTCAACAAAAGAAAACTAGTGGGTGTGCATCCAACTTGCTTGCTCATGAAGACCTAGGGCATTTGAGGAAGCCCATCGTAGGAATATACAAGCCAAGTTCTATAACGAAAAATTCCCACTAGTATGCAAAGACAACTTATGAGACTCACTATATGAAAAACATGGTGCTACTTTGAAGCACAATATATGAGACTCACTACATGAAGAACAAGGTGCTACTTTGAAGAACAAGTGTGGAAAAAGAGATAGTAACATTGCCCTTTTTATTTCTTTTTCTCTTTTTTTGGGCCTTTCTTTTTTTGCCTTTTTTTATTGGGCAATGCTCTAATAATGATGATCATCACACTTCTATTGATTACAACATAAGGATTACAACTCGATACTAGAACAAGATATTACTCTATATGAATGCCTCCGTGTGTTAGGATGATGCAATGAATCAAGAGTGACATGTATGAAAAATAATGCATGGTGGATTTGCCACAAATACGATGTCAACTACATGATCATGCAATGGCAATATGACAAAAGTAAAGTATGTCATGATGATGATGAATGGAACGGTGGAAAGTTGCATGGCAATATATCTCGGAATGGCTATGGAAATGCCATAATAGGTAGGTAGGGTGGCTGTTTTGAGGAAGATATAAGGAGGTTTATGTGTGATAGAGCGTATCATATCACGGGGTTTGGATGCACCGGCGAAGTTTGCACCAACTCTCAAGGTGAGAAAGGCAATGCACGGTACCGAAGAGGCTAGCAAAGGCGGCAAGATAAAAGTGCGTATAATCCATGGACTCAACATTAGTCAAAAGAACTCATATACTTATTGCAAAAATTTAGAAGTAATCAAAAATCAAGTACTACGCGTATACTCCTAGGGGGATAGATTGGTAGGAAAAGACCATCGCCGTCCCTCGACCGCCACTCTTAAGGATGCACAAGCCAGGTACACTTCATGTTTCAAATTTGTTACACAACTTTAACCATACGTGCATGCTACGGGACTTGCAAACTTCAACACAAGCATTTCTCAATTTCACAACTACTCAACTAGCACGACTATGATATTATCACCTCCATATCTCAAAACAATTATGAAGCATCAAACTTATCTTAGTATTCAACGCACTCAAAAGAAAGTTTCACATATCTTGAATACCAAGTATATTAACATTAAGCAAATTACCATGCTATTAACGACTCTCAAAATAATCTAAGTGAAGCATGAGAGATCAATAGTTTCTTTAAAACAAATCCACCACCATGCTCTAAAAGATCTAAGTGAAGCACTAGAGCAAAAATTATCACGCTCAAAATATATAAGTGAAGCACTATGAGCAAAACTATCAAGCTCAGAAGATATAAGTGAAGCACATAGAGTATTCTATCAAATTCCAATTCATGTATGGCTCTCTCAAAAGGTGTGTACAGCAAGGATGATTGTGGTAAACTAACAAGCAAAGACGCAAATAATACAAGACGCTCCAAGCAAAACACATATCATGTTGGTGAATGAAAATATAGCTCCAAGTAAATTACCGATGGAAGTGGGCGAAAGAGGGATGCCTTCCGGGGCATCCCCAAGCTTTGACTTTTGGTGTCCTTGGATTATCTTGGGGTGCCATGGGCATCCCCAAGCTTAGGCTCTTGCCACTCCTTGTTCCATAATCCATCAAAAGAATTCACCCAAAACTTCAAAACTTCACTACACAAAACTCAATAGAAATCTCGTGAGCTCCGTTAGAGAAAGAAAACAAAAGACTACTTAAAGTACTATAATTAACTCATTATTTATTTATATTGGTGTTAAACCTACTGTATTCCAACTTCTCTATGGATTATAAACTATTTTACGAGCCATAGATTCATCAAAATAAGCAAACAACACACGATAAACAGAATCTGTCAAAAACAGAACAGTCTGTAGTAATCTGTAACTAACGCAAACTTCTGGAACTCAAAAAATTCTACCAAAATTAGACGACCTGGAAAATTTGTTTATTTATCATCATCAATTGGAATCAGTAATGTATCACGTTCTGGTGATTTCTAATAATTCGGGCACTGAGCGCAAAGTTTCTGGAAATTACAGCAAGATCAAATAACTATCATCCAAGAAGATCCAATAGGTCTAGCTTGGCACAAACACTAATTAAAACATAAAACCACATATAAACAGAGGCTAGATGGATTATTTATTCCTAAACAGAAACAAAATAAAAAAACTAAAAATAAAATTGGGTTGCCTCCCAACAAGCGCTATCGTTTAACGCCCCTAGCTAGGCATAAAAGCAAGGATAGATCTAGGTGGTGCCGTAGTAATAAGATAGATCGGTGAAACTCATTTCGTATTCTCTACGTTCAGCAGAAAGTTTTCTTTGAGGAAAGCAAAAGTAATCAAAAGGGCTAAATTTAATAGGACAAAAGTCCCCAAGATCAATTTTAGGAGGTATAGGTTCCTCTTTCGGCCCTTCGTATTGCATAACCAATTCATCATTATAAGCGTTCTTTTGACAGAACTTAGTGAGCCTATACTCAAGAGAGCATCCTAGCTCATTATTTCAAATAGCCAAATCATCATTAAGCTCAGAGATTCTATTAATTAAAATATTGGTAGGCACCTTTTTTCTAAGATTTTCATTGAAAGCAACATAATCGATAGATTGAAAACGCATTATTTCTTCTTGATCAAAAAGGATAGATTCTATGGGAGGACGGCCAGCGTCCACCCTATAATGCGCAAAGATTTATTTGGCTTCTTTTATTATAAACCTGAATTCATGAGCCAAAAAGATAGTAGCGGCACGCTTAAGAGAGGAGTGTTCAATATTAGAAAATTCTAGGAAAATTCTCTGTATAAAAGGGTGCATATGCATAAATTGCCTTTCAAGTTCAACGATAAGCATGGCAATATCGTCCATAAGGCTACTAGTTCTATGGAGAATAGAACCACCCATAGAGGGTAAAGCACCAAAGACAAGTAGAGAAATCTTGAATAACTCCTTTTCCAATAATATCACCACTACCGATTCGAAATCTTTTTGTGTGATAGGTAGGGGATTCTTCAGCAGGAGCTACAGAATTTTCCATGATATTATTATCGCCCATATCGACGATAATTTCCCCAATTTTAGACATAGCGACAAGCAAGCAAACTAACACATGAGCAAACAAACGGACGAGGAAAAGGCAACGGAAAGAGAGGAGGAGATTGGGAAAGAGAGGGCAAATAAAATGGCAAGGGTGAAGTGGGGGAGAGGAGAACGAGAGGCAAATGGCAAATAATGTAATGCGGGAGATAGGGATTGTGATGGGTACTTGGTATGTAGACTTTAACGGTGCCAGAAGTGGCTTGTTGTTAGGAGTCCAAGTCTTGACTTGCTCTTGCGTAAGCCTCCCCGGCAACGGCGCCAGAAATTCTTCTTGCTACCTCTTGAGCACTGCGTTGGATTTCCCCGAAGAGGAGAGGATGATGCAGCAAAGTAGCGTAAGTATTTCCCTCAGTTTTTGAGAACCAAGGTATCATTCTAGTAGGAGGCCACGCACAAGTCCCTCGTACCTGCACAAAACGATAGTTACTCGCAACCAACGCGATTAGGGGTTGTCAATCCCTTCACGGTCACTTACGAGGGTGAGATCTGATAGAGATGATAGATAATATTTTTGGTATTTTTGGTATAGAGATGCAAAGTAAAAAGTAAAAGGCAAAGTAAAAACAAAGCAAGTATTAAAGTGATGGAGATTGATATGATGAGAATAGACCCAAAGGCCATATGTTTCACTAGTGGCTTCTCTCAAGAGCATAAGTATTCTACGGTGGGTGAACAAATTACTGTTGAGCAATTGATAGAATTGAGCATAGTTATGAGTTTATCTAGGTATGATCATGTATATAGGCATCACGTCCGAGACAAGTAGACCGAAACGATTCTGCATCTACTACTATTACTCCACGCATCGACCGCTATCCAGCATGCATCTAGAGTATTAAGTTCAAAACAGAGCAACGCCTTAAGCAAGATGACATGATGTAGAGGAATAAATTCGTGCAATATGATAAATACCCCATCTTGTTATCCTCGATGGCAACAATACAATATGTGCCTTGCAACCCTTTACATCCTTTGGGTAAGGACACCGCAAGATTGAACCCAAAGCCATGCACTTCTCCCATTGCAAGAACTACCAATCTAGTTGGCCAAACCAAATAGATAATTCGAAGAGACTTGCAAAGATAACTCAATCATACATAAAAGAATTCAGAGAAGATTCAAATATTATTCATAGGTAAGCTGGATCATAAACCCACAATTCATCGTTCTCAACAAACACACCGCAAAAAGAAGATTACATCGAATAGATCTCCACGAGAGAGGGGGAGAACATTGTATTGAGATCTAAAAAGAGAGAAGAAGCCATCTAGCTACTAGCTATGGACCCTAAGGTCTGAAGTAAACTACTCACACTTCATCGGAGAGGCTATGGTGTTGATGTAGAAGCCATCCGTGGTGGAAGCCCTCCTCGGTGGAGCTCCTAACAGGCCCCAAGATGGGATCTCGTGGATACAGGAAGTTGCGGCGGTGGAATTACGTTTTTGGCTCCTGTTCTGATCGTTTGGGGGTACGTAGGTATATATAGGAGGAAGGAGTACGTCGGTGGAGCAACAGGGGGCCCACGAAGCAGGGGGCGCGCCCCCACCCTCGTGACCGCCTCTCTTGTGCCTTGTTGTAGGGTCCAAGTCTCCTGGATCATGTTCGGTGAGAAAATCACGTTTCCGAAGGTTTCATTCCGTTTGGACTCTGTTTGATATTACATTTCTTCAAACACGAAAAAGCGAGAAAACAACAATAATTTTGGGCCTCGGTTAATAGTTTAGTCCCAAATATAATATAAAAGTGGAAAATAAAGCCCAATATAGTCCAAAACAGTAGATAAAGTAGCATGGAGCAATCAAAAATTATAGATACGTTGGAGAGTATCAGGCAATTATTAAGACAATTATTAAGAATTATTAATAGTTGCCATTGTAACTTTGCAGGGACGCCAGAGCGGAGCGCGCCGCGGCCGCCTCAACGGCGAGCAACCACATGGTCAACCTTCTGCCATCAATAAATTTTGACCTTGTTTCTCGTCACATTGCTGATTACAACGTAATAAGTGATTGCAAATATGTTCACACCTATCAAACTAATATGTGTTTACACTTAGCATCGGGCTATAAAAACTACCCACTCAAAAATTACGTCACAGTTCCTCTCCTCATCACCCACAAAACTGGTTTTCACTGTCAAGTTGTTCCGCCATGACCGTTAGGAGGAGTTTAGGGTGGACATATAACCAGGCAGCAAAGTACAAGGCCGCGAAAGCACTAGAGAGGTCCCGCAGCGAAGCCGCAGCCGCAGCAGAGATGTCCCGGCGCGCTGCGGAGCCCTCGAACGAGCTCTCACGGGCACGCCAGGGCTCTCACAAGCGCATTTGCGGCGTCGGCCATCGCGACGAGCCGGCGTTCCTGAAGTCCTTCGCCGGCGATGACGACATTCTCGCTGGCGTCACTACGCAGCAGGAGTTGGTCGACGGCTTGATGAAGCTGCTCAAGATCAGCGATGCCTCGGTTGACAAGGCGACCGGCCTCATCGAGCAACTCATGGATGACAATGCGAAGCTCCTCAAGTTGGTCGCCGAGAAGGAGGAGGAGGCCGCCGACTGGAAGATGCTGCATGATTAGAGCAGTGCCTCGGAGATGACACTAAAAGCGGTCGTCGAGGAATTGATGGGTGGCTTGAGGAAGCTCCGGATCGAGCGCGCGCAGGAGGTGGAGGAATCCGTGGCTTCTTTCAAGTAAATTCGTGAGGAATTGAAGAAGGAGCTGGAGGATTTCGCCGCCCGACGATCCATCGACGAGTAGAGACAGTAGCGACCCAGATCGTTGTCTGCAATTTTCTTCTTCTCTTGCCCCCGTGTCTTCCGGGCTTTGCCGGATGTGGCATTTTAAATTATCCGGAATATGTAAGAAAATTATTATGTGCGCCATTGTAAATTTTCCATCGTATTACCGTTGCCATTTTATTTGTGGTCGTATTATTTGTTGCCATTTTATTTGTGGTCGTATTATCCGTTGCCCTATGTGGAAATTTAAATTAGGGCGGAATACTAGTTGAAACACGAACAAAGCAAATGCTGCCATGGGATCACAAGCAAACACCCTCCGTCCAGGTGCTTTAATTAACCCATTAATGGAGAAGTTGTGAGCGAGGCAGGCGGCGGCTGGTGCATGGAGGTCAAAGAGCTCGCTTCCCGGTGAGCATGGGTGGCCTTGCTGCTCGCACGTGTCCCGTCAAGCCTGCGAGGTGGACAGGATGCACGCGTCCCGTCGAGCTTGCGAGGCGGACTACTCGCACGCGTCCCGGCGAACCTGCACGGCGGACTTCTCGCGCTCGTCCCGTCTAATCAAACAGCTGCACGCACGCCACCGTGTATGGTTAAATTTTGACACGGTAAATATAATACAACCGTTTGCAATATTAACGTGTCAGCTTTTTGTTTCAAAAAGGACTTCGTTGGCTACTAATGTGTGCGCCTCTTCTCAAACTGGACGATTTATTTTACCACGACATATATGTGCCATGTCATGAAACCATGCCAAGTTTCATGATTTTTGGGTGACTTTTTTATTTACTGTGATTTAAAAACCAAGATTCTCATTGTTTCAGGACGACGACAATTTTGTAATTCATTCTCATTCCTTAAACGAGACCTAAACATGCACCCAATGACACGTGTACGATTTCCCACCCATTTTGCTTCACTGGAGCATGTGGTTGTAGTTCAAATTTGAATTATGGACTACATTAAAGGCATAAAAAACTTAGTAATTAGTAATATATATACAATGGCCAAACAAACCCTGAACCATTTCAAATTTTAGCCTGACACTCCTGTTATTCTATGTTGCCTGTAGAAAACAAAGTTCAAGGCGAGAAGAGGCATCGATTATCGTTTCGCCCACAAGAGGGGCATGTTTCCCTACCGGAACCACGAGGGTTGCGACAGGCTCCGGTTTGTAAAAGGCTTGTAATATAGCTTCACCCAAATTGGACAATTATATATACCATGTAGTGACACCATGCCAAGTTTCATGATTTCCTGGTGAGTTTTGGATTTACAGACATTCAAAAACCGAGATTCGATATGTTTGTGGCCAGGCCAGGACGGCGAGACGGTTGAATTCGCTCCCATTTGTTCCATGGGACCTAAACATGCACCGCAAGGAAACATGTATTTGTAGTTCGGATTTGAATGATGGACATTAAATGCCTAGAAAACTCAATTAATAAATAAAAAAGGTCAAATGAACCCTGGATAATTTAAAAGTTCAGCGCGAATCTCCAGTTGTTCCGTGTCGCGTGTAGAAGAAAATACGAGGCTAGAAGAGGGAGTGATTATTGTTTGGCCCACAAGGGGACATATTTCCCTATCAAAACCTCGAGGGTTCTTGCGATAGGCTCCGGTTTGTAAGAGGTTTGTAATAAAGCTTGGCCCAAATTGGTAATGTTTTTACCACAACATATATGTGCCATGGCATGACACCTTGCCACCTTTGATGACTTTCTGGTGAGTTTAGGATTTATGGGGACTTAAAGACCGAGATTCGAAATGTTTGAGGAAGAGCCAGGACACCAGTACAGTTTTAATTCGTTCCCATTCCTGGCATGGGACCTAAACATGCACCCAAGGATACATGTATAATTTTTCTAGCCATTTTGGTGAACTGGAGCATGTATTTGTAGTTCTGATTTGAATTATGGACATTAAATGCCTAGGAAACTCAATTAGTGTATAAAATGGCCAAACGAACCATGAATAAGTTTAAATTTCAGCATGGATATCTTGTGGTTCCATGTTGCCCGTGGAAGAAAATACAAGGCAAAAAGAGGCAGTGGTTACGTTTCTCCCACAAGGGGAACACGTTTCCCTATTAGAACCACGAGGCTTCTTTGAGAGAAGCTCCAGTTTTTGTAAGAGGTTTGTAATAAAGCTTGGCCAAATTGGACAATGTTTTTACCACGACATATATGTGCCATGACGTGACACTGTGCCACCTTTGATGACTTTCTGGTGAGTTTAGGATTTATGGGGACTTAAAAACCGAGATTCGAAATGTTTGAGTACGAGCCATGACACCAGTACGGTTGTAATTCATTCCCATTCCTGGCATGGGACCTAAACAGGCACCCAAGGACACAAGTATAATTTGTCAAGGCATTTTGGTGAACTGGAGCATGTATTTGTAGTTCAGATTTGAATTATGGACATTAAATGCCTAGGAAACTCAATTAGTGTATAAAAAGGCCGAACGAATCCAGGATAAGTTTAAATTTCAGTACGGATATCCTATCGTTCCATGTTGCCCGTAGAAGAAAATACAAGGTGAAAAGAGGCAGTGATTATGTTTCACCCACAAGGGGGACAAGTTTCCCTATCAGAACCATGAGGCTTCTTTGAGAGAAGCTCCGGTTTGTAAGAGGCTTGTAATAAAACTTGCGCCACAATGGACGAAAAAAATTCCTCGACATATAAGTGCGATGTCGTGACACCATGGCAGGTTTCACGATTTTCAGCTTAATTTTGGATTCTGAGGATTTAAAACCGAGATTCTTCTCACGAAATGTTTTCAAATAGCACATGGTTCACTCCACGAAAAGTCGATATTCAATGAAAACTTCAGAGAAACCATATTTTAAAGTTTCATAAAAATCTGAAAAAAAATGTGGGATGTTAAGAAGGTGATGTTTTATTGCGACACAAAATTTC
The DNA here is from genome assembly GCA_021605145.1 of Aegilops bicornis. Classification (NCBI taxonomy): domain Eukaryota; kingdom Viridiplantae; phylum Streptophyta; class Magnoliopsida; order Poales; family Poaceae; genus Aegilops; species Aegilops bicornis. Next base: position 549,723,589 of record CM038675.1, on the reverse strand, counting down.
AAGTTGAAAAACATTACGAGATGTGAGCTATGAAAAAGACAAATTCGGCCCTGAATTGTGACATTACTATTCGGCACTATTCAACACTGATTTTGTCTTTTTCATAGCTCACATCTCTTAATGTGTTTCAACTTGAAATTTTGTGTGCTAATAAAACATCATCCTCTTAACATCCCGCATTTTTTTGATTTTTTTTAAACTTTGAAACATCTTTTTCTCGTGGTTTTCACCGGTTTCCACCGAATGTTGGTTTCCATATGCCGCACGCGCGATCTGAGTCCTGTGTTCTGACTGGCCAGAACCCAAACCCCACGGATCGTACGTGTGCACCGTTGGATGCTCCCAGATCGAACGGCAACCCTGAGCCCTTTCGACAACACATGCAATACATGGGTAAGCACTGTGCGCATGCGTCGTGCAGCTCATGCTTCCTTCTCTACTAGGTTTTCATTCAAAATAGGCTACCGTTTCTCGCCACTCGTCTCATCGGTTTGCCGCCTCTTCTCCCAGATATGCATGATGTAGATGTTCGTTTAATTCTTATAGTTAATCTCATCAAAAATCAATTAGTTTTGTAAAAAAACTATTTTAAGATTCATGGAATTGTGCATTGTAAAGGTAAAAACAAAAAGTGACAATTCATTTAGAAAAAAAGGATTGGGCAATTAAGATATGGAAGATTCTAGAGAACAAAGGAGAAGTGCTTGTGTTTTGAGGTTTGTGCATTATGCTTAAGTTCAACCATGGAGTCTTCTAGATTGTACATGTGGTAGAATCTGGTGGAATGTAGATGACATCCAACGGCCAGTAGTGCTCGGATTTGCCATCTACATGCCGTCGGATTGGCTTCATCCAACGAGCAACTTTCATAGTTATTCGCACACTATATATGTGTATAGATGTATAGATATATATAGATGTGTCCCATGCTAGACAAAATAAAGTTTGAGCGCATGCGTGACGACCCACTGCTGCCTCAAGCCGGGAAACCCGACATCTTAGGTATTGAACCAGGATTGGAGTCGGGTACGGTATTCGGTTTGTAATGTACTTGGCGTGGCCCATCGAAGTTGTGCATTTGGGATTTAAACACATCATACACCATTGTACCCATACATATTTTCGGGCGGCATGCAGTGTATACAGGGTCTTCTGATCGACCACGTCTCCCATGTGCGGTTTTTTGTGAAGACACGGATATCTGTGGGCTCCGCGAGTGTATATATATCATCCCTTTGACCGATATTGAGGGGTATGTGTTGGCCATGAATGGATTCCTGCTAGTTCATGTTAGGGCCGGTCACCGTCAAATGTCGGTCAACCAAAGCTCGAGCTCATGCGTTGTCATGATTCACTCCTAGATGCTCGGATTGCTGGGTTCGACCTACATCAAACCCTGCGTACGTATCTCGTCCTTAACTACCTTGGCTTCATGGTTGTTATCTGTATCAAGAGGTAGGCACCATATCTAGTACATTATTCTGTATTGAAAACACACATCACCCCTTCCCAACGTGCATCATTTGGGGCCGCATGCAAGAGGTGTTGGTTTTGTGGTCCCTCTCGTGCGATGTTTATGATGGTTCAATCTATTGGCCCAAGCGGTTTATCGACAACAACAACTGTCATTTGACTAAACGAAAGATTCATTGGTACGTCTTATGGTAGGTCATGGCGACATGCATGTATGACCAAAGTATCGATCATTACGTGCATCCGCCCCGCTGACACGAAGTGGGAGGTGGTGGGCCAAGCATCCTAGCTAGGTACGACATTACGTCATTATATATATATATATATATATATATATATATATATATATATATATATATATCCTATCTAGGTGGTTGTTAGGGTGCTTTCGGGTTTGCGAGGCAGGTCACCAAAGTTATGCATTGTGTATTTAAAGTTTTAAACATCACAATATTTGTACATATATTTGGCCACTTCCAGGTGGTTCTTGACTTCTGGCCCCTCTCATCGACCTTCAATGACGCGCCCAACCGTGGGCTCGCGGGGTCAAAGTTGTGCATTGGAATTTTGAACATCACATACCACCCTTTTCACTCATATATATTTGGGCCACATGCCGTGGCTGTCTTTTGACCCTCCCTAATGTTATTTTTTGCTGCAAAGACTCTGATGATCCTCAACGGACACGGGGTATAATATCTAAACCGTGTGCGATACAAGTGCGATGTGAATCACCACGACCGCGCAAGCGCGAGCAAATTAAGGTGGAGGTACTGGCTCAACCGTGTGCGATGCAAGTGCACTGAAAATCACCACGACTGCGCAAGCGCGAGAAAAGGGTGGAGGTACTGGCTCAACCGTGTGCAATGCAAGTGCGCTGAAATCACCATGACCGCGCAAGCGTGAGCAAAGGGCAGAGGTACTGGCTCAACTGTGTGCGATGGAAGTGCGCTGAAATCACCATGACCGTGCAAGCGCGAGCAAAGGGTGGAGGTAGTGGCTCAACCATGTGCGATGCAACTGCGCTGTAAAACCACCACCCATGGAAGCTAAAGGCGGGTAAGTTTATTTGGAAATTAGGACAAACCGTGTGCGATAGACCAACTAGCTAGAAATATAAAAAACAAACTACCCACCTTGAGAGTTGCAAAAATCGGCGGATCCGCGCCACTTTTCCTTATTATCATACACGCATATTTTTATTGGACCGTGCGCGATCTTGGGCACTCCCGCCCCGCATCAATTCCTTTACCCAAATTTTAGTAGCCTCGTACTTCAACCGTCACAAGACACTCCTCCAAAGACCGACCTTATAGTAAAATTGCAATAGCCGAGCCATTTGAACCGTCGCCCTCCCTTGTCCACCACCATCTCCACCCACCATTACTAAAATTTTCAGTAGCCACGGTGTATCCTCAAACACCACCCCCCCCCCCCTCCACAGTCCCCCACCCGCCCCCCTCCCGCCTTCGAACCCTAGCTCGCGGCCGCCGCCGGCGCCACCACCAACCCTGTCGGTCTGCCCGTTCCTCCTAGCTTAGATAATAAAGTTCAGGTTATCCAGCGATTCCCATACTGTCGCCCCACTCCCCTAAGTTTTTAGATGAGGCATGCGGTGTCACTCCCCGCCAGATCCACATCCACTACTCCAGAATGTCGCAGCCTAAGCTCGACCACGTATCCCGGGGAGCCCGACGAGCGTTCGGCCAAGAAGAGGTTTATCATGGCCTCTCCGCCGAACGTTGGCGAGGTGGCCGCCGTTTGCCCCGACCTGTCGATCCCAGAGCAACACGTCACTGCGGAAGCCGGCGAAGACATTGACTATCTTGCCATGCCGAAGGCTTCATGTCAGCGGGCTAGCGTATTACTGTATCTCGGGAAAGCTGGCTACGACATCAAGCTCGTCCACACCGACGGCTTCACGCGGGCCATGTCACAGGTTAGGTGGTCCATCCCCAACCCCTCTGGTTCACCGCCGTCGATCTCTTCGACGGCCCTGCCGCTGATCTCCTCCGCCAAGTGGTCAAGGATTTGCGAGCTTTATACGCCATCGAGCCCATTTTGTCACTTCTGAAGGACACGTTCTACGGCGGCGGCTTGGGATCCTCAATTGCCAAGTCAGAACTCATCGACCACGACCACGAGGAGGGCACCAACGAAGGTTCTTCCAAGGTGAAACAACCCATCTGTGACATCAGAGAGTGCACCATGGGTCTGTGCTCTTCCAACTGGAAGGATCCCGTCCATGAAATGTGAGGCAACATTCTATCAGCAAATATTACCTTTGCTAGCTTGCCAACCCGTACCCTTTGTTGTATTAGCATTTGTCGTGCGGTGCTTTAACTGTGCCATGTTTAATTATTTCAGTTATGCAAAAATGTATTGTTCAATAGGTCTATGTGATGTTTAAGTACGAATTTTCCACTTTAGTTTCACGAATGGCTATATTTGGTTGTTTATAGTGAGTAGATGCCTTGTTTATCTGTATTTGGTTGTTAGGTTGGTTGGAGTGAGCATTTTTTCAGTTATCAAGCAGATGCCTTGTTTACCTGTATTTGGTTCTTAGTTTGGTTGCAGTGAGTATTTGTCTAGTTATCAAGCAGATGCCTTGTTTATCTATATTTGGTTGTTAGGTTGCTTTTGATAGCATTTGTCCAGTTATCAAGCATATGCCTTGTTTATCTGTATTTGGTTGTAAGGTTGCTTTTTTTAGCATTTCTCCAGTTATCAAGCAGATGCCTTGTTTATCTTTATCTGCTTGTTAGGTTGGTTGCAGTGAGCATTTGTCCAGTTTTCAAGCATATGCCCTGTTTATCTGTATTTGCTTGTTAGGTTGGTTGCAGTGAGACTCTGTCTAGTTTTCAATGGCTATATTTGGTTGTTATACTGGTCATTTATGCCTTGTTTATTTCAGTCATTCACAATGTGTGGTTCATTATGTGCAAGTCGGAACTGTGCCGCTCGACTACATCAATACGAGTTTGGACGGCTATATTTGGTACCAGTTATTCTTGGTGTAGTTAACGCATGCCCTTTATTTTAGTTTTACACATCTATCCAGTGTGATGTTTAAGCATTACCTACGTTCTATTCATTTTCAACCATACCAGTTTGAATTGCAATATTTGATGGCTGTTAAGCCTGCTGTCGGTAACATTGCCTTCCATTTTATATCTGCTTTAACAACATGCTAAAGCCAACACATTCAACCTATCATTTGGAGATGATGTTGTTTACCTTTGCTATATTTGTTTGATGTTAAGATTGATGTACTCATCATGCCTTTCCACTACTTATGCAGGACAACAATGGGAGTGGCCACCATTTTCCGCCGAGGTTAGCTTCATCCCTCGGCTTGTACTCCTCCGTCGTTCCATAATGTAGTGCATATAGATCCAGGCCTGGACACTAGTTAGCTTCTAATATTGACTTGTTGCTTGTAGGTACATATGCACTTTGCAAGGATCCACGCATCGACCCTTTTTGCGTATGGGGCAATGAGATATTGATGAACAAGCATCAAGTGAGGAAACTGATACGGATTATTAGCAAAAACATATGAATGGTGGCAAGAAAACTAGTTGTTTATGCTCTATCCAAGACAACAGCGAGCTGTAGGATGGTAACTACAAACTCTGCAGCCTTCTCTTTTTACTGCCCATAATGAGTTGTTAGACAACAATGTCTGAATCTTTTTCGCTCATGATGGTTCCCAAGCAGTTCACTCAAGATTACCTCGCAAAGTACATGATAGGTGGACACACAATGAAGGTTAAAGTATTTCATCCAGACTACAATGAGCATCGAGAAGTCCTAATGAAGACAGTGAAGGATGGACGGGCAGCCATCGCAAGGGGTTGGCCTAGAGTCGTGTGTGCCTTACGCATGGAGGAGGGCACAATACGGGCATTCCGCTTCACCTTCTCCAGCAACCAGAATGTCTTTCGCCTCTCTCTTTACAGTCTTTAGTACAATTGTGGTTCATCATTCTTTACTTGGTGCTTATGTAGTTCTTCAAAGATATGTACTGCATGCATTGAATTATGGATTCGTGGTTGAACCTATATTTGTAATAAACATGGTTGGATATGAAATAAGTGATTGCCTACTTTCAAATTCATAACATGTGATTTTTAAATTAGGGATTAATTGGATTAATTATGGATTACATTGCACACGGTTTGCGAAAGCGAAACGTCTGCGATATACGTGGAGATCAGAAATGTTTCTAGGATCCACTACGTGTGCGATCAATGTCCACTGCACACACAACTTTCTCTTGAAAATTGTTTGCATTAGGCCAGCTTGCGCAAATGTTTATCACATAAAAAGTGTGTGTGATGGACAGCCTTTGCCACACAGTTTCTTTCTATGCACCGTGTGTGATGCATTCAATAACGCAAACGATAAAATTATTAATATCGTGTGCAATGGCAACGCTATCACAAACAATTTAACGGGAACAATTGTGTGTGATGTACCTGTGAACGGAAACGTTCTCCTTGGAGCGACTGCGTGGGATGTACATACAAACGGAAACATTTAGCGGGGACTGACTGTGTGGGATGTACTTGCGACTGGAAACAATTTCGTTGTATAATTGTATTTTTTTAGCTATACTGGATGTATTTCCGTATTTGAGCGCTCGCCGGTCGCACACGACTTCATTTTGCCGAACGTGTGTGCCAGGAGGGCATATCCCCAACGGTTTCTAGGTCGTGTGGGAAGGACCCCCCTATCGCCCACACTCACTTGGCGACGGTTCCAGATGCCATCGTGGAAAGGGGTTAAAAACCGTTTGTTTAGGACCGACGCACACCAGTGTTGCTTCCTTCCTTTCCTGTCAGTCGCTTCGCTTATCTCGGCTTCCAGTCAAAGGAAATAGTAATTGATATGCTACCTCACACAAGATGGTACCGGTCTTTATCCTGATTATTGTGCTTGTCATATGTATTGGTAATTTGGTATTGTGCTACTGTTTGCCGATCTGATAAAGGAGTAACTTGGAGCCTGAACTCGTAGGCAAATCATTACATTGGGCGAATTCAGTAGAACTGCACAAAAAGATCAGATGTACAGATACTTATGTTGTTGCTATGTAACTCAGACAAGCATCGATGTTAACAAGAAGAAGTGCTTATATTCATTCGAGTATCAACCGGCGTCAACCAATTGTCAAACTCCAAGTATTAGAAGAGTGAACGCCAAAAATATTGCTTGGCGCATAGCGCAGAAAAACACAGTCCAGTCTTTGGTCCCAACTTGTGGCTTTTGGTTATCGGCACATATGGTAGCGAACGATATGGCATGGAGTCTAAAGATTCCAGACAAGTTGGTTGACGCGTATATTCATCTGACACTTAATCAGTCTGCACGCCAAGGATGCTCCATTTCACTTGAACTGCACAAAAAAATTGGGTGGTTCATTTTCTCAACCGCCTCCTTTCTTGTTTGCAATGTAGAATTTTTGCGAGCTACAGGACCGAGATGAGCCAGTAAACTAGTTGGATGAAAGTAGTGGCCAAGTTGCTCAAACCTCCCTCGGCACGAGGCCACTATTTTGAGGATAAACCTACAAGCAAGGTTCAGATTGTCTATGTTGCCTCTTATGTACTCGAAAGTTTAGTCGTACAAGCATTAATTTTAGCAAGAAGTACCTCCGACCGAACACCATTTACCAGTCTGTACCCTAGGTAATTAAGTTTGTCCATGGATGATATTGGTTGTGATCTCAATCATTTGGATGCATAAACATACTAAACATGTGTATATCTGAATCTTTTTGTGAATTATCTATGAATATTGTCTTGTGATCTATCAATCATTTGGATGCATAGACATGTTGAACTTGTGTATATATGAATCTTTTGAGTTGTTGATCATGAATGTTGGCTATGAATATGAACGTGTCCTTTGAACCTGAGTTTGATACAAATGTTTACCTTTTCTGCTGTACTTGTGTGTGAACTTGTTAGTATGTCTACTGTGGGATTTGTGACGTGTGGGTGTCAACGGCACACCTTCTTCCCAAGAAGAATTGCACCTGCTTGTTAGGGTAGCAACGGCGCATCAACTCTTTTTAATTTTTTTGCTCTGTCTTCCCCCCTCCCCCGCTCAACCCCTGCCGAAACATTTTTGGCCTCGAAACATAGTACTGCGTTGTTTTGGGGGCTTGATGAAAAATCGAGTGCTGCTTTCTATAGGTTGGCCCGCCCAGAAAATGGGTTGCTGGTCCACTATGGACTGGGAGGCTAAAATTACAAGTTGTATGGTGCAGAGGCAAGTAAAAAAACGCCATCGAGAGCCATCCACTGAAAAAAAATCGCGTCTGATGTGCTTCTTCAGTCGCGCCGCCGGCCCCCTCTTTAATCCAGTTCGCTCCATTCCCCAATCGGCAGCACGGGACGGAAGTTTATTTCCCCCTTGCGCCTGCCGGGGATTCAAGAAGCGCGACATCCAATCCAACACCGATAATGGCTGCTTGTCCTAGTGATTTTCAGATAAGAAACTGCATGTTTCAGAGGCAGAGCATTTAAATCAACATGCACTTTTCAAACATGGATAACAGAATGTTGGAAATTTTATTCATGGTAAAAAATGGAACTAACAACAAGTTAACATCATGCTGATCAACATTCATGTATAGCACATCTTCATATGATGTAAAGTAAAAAACATATGCTATTTTCAAAATGGCAAGACAATGTTGAGTGTGCGAAAAACTGCGTAAACTAGGGACGAAATTTTGGCAAGTGTTAGATAATTTTCAACTGCACCAGTTGGGAACGAACCCGAGCGGTACAACTTTTGGGTGAGAGGGCTGCAGCCACCGGGTTAGTGTGGTATGTTCGAAAGAATGAAGGCGTCTTCCCTGACTCCGGTTCTTTCCCGTCCGTGTGCGCTCGTCCTGGCGCCGTCGTATGCTGTTGTCAACATGCTCAACAAACGAGAGGAATCCGGAGAGGACTGTACGCTGAGAGACTGACAGTGGGGACCCACCAGGTCCAAGTCGTACGCAAGCAAGTGCCCCATTGGAAAAAAAAAGCTTCCTCCTAATTGTATACTGACGTTGGGGCACATGGGTTTGTCAACCTTAGTCAATAAACGAAATAAATTTCCAACAATGACTATCATCGGGGAGCTTTTTTTCAGGGGTATCGGGGATCTTTTTGTTGTTGTTGCGGGAAAGGTGCATCGGGGATCTAGCTGGTATCATTTTTTCCAGAGGGCGAACAAGTATCAGCTAGGCCTAGGTTTTGTTTTTTAACATGCATAGCCCACGACATATGGAGACAGTGGTTTCAACTTATTTTTTGAGGTCCATCATGTACGTGCCTGCTTATGGGCCTCCCAGCATAGGTTTTACTTTTTCTTAAAGATCGGCAACCCAATGTATTTTTTTAATAAAATGCAGATCTCTGTTCTATTTATCTATATATAAGAATAATAATGATGTGTCCAATTTATCTAACCACATTATACATATTTATATTATTATTACTATTATCGTATATTTAATAAAGACTTATATATACATTATAAAAACATCCCACGTGTTATTAACTTATAAAAGTAAATATTTAACAGAAGTTGGCAAGGAAAATCCTGGTTGTTTTTTACTCACAAACAAGGAAAATCCTAGTGATTGCATACAAAAGCTTGCGAAGATTTTAAGGACCAATGTAATAATAACACGCTCATTTTTGTTTTGAGCAATAACTCGCTAATTTTTAATTTTATATATAAAAATGTGTCGCTTCGGTTTATTTTTTGATATTAATTGCTCCTTCTAACCTAACATTATATATAGAACAAGCCCAGCTAATTCATGTATTTCAGAAAAGTGCAAATGGGGTGGGATTTCTTAGAAAATATTAAATGGGCTGCATTGACACGAAATTATTTCTTCACCCAGCCCAGCAAATGGACTGTAAATTATAGAAAACATAGGTTAACTATATGCCACATTTTTGCAGGCTGTCATGTGGGCCAATAGGTCGAAGCCTACGCAAGGCGTTGTCAACTTGGTCAACAAATTATTATGACATCCACAACCATTGGATTTATATCCAACGGTCGACATGCACCTTCAATCTCCTGTCTTCTTCCTCCAGCATCGCCGGGATCGCCTGCTCCGGCCTCCGGTGGCTAGCGGCTCTGCTTAGCACACATCGCTGCGAAGCGCTACCCCACCGCCGGCCAAGCTATCCCTTCACCCCTCCACACCTCCTGTTATTCTCCACTGAGTGCAGTCCGACACCGCACCAGAACCAGTTATAACCCTTGTACTCCTCTCAATCTGCGACTCCACTGCCGCGTCTTCCCATCTCCGGGTCGTTCCCGTCCGGGTGCTCGCCGTCATCCACCGCCTAGCTGCGCTCGGCGTGGTGTGGTCAACAAACAAGAGTCATCGGAAGAGTACTATACGTGGAGAGCCTGACGACTGGAACCCACGAGGTCCATGGTCGCACGCAAGGAAAGTTCCTCCTTATTAAGATGGAAAAAAATGTTTGCTCCCCCTGACAGCTGGGACCCACCGGCTATATCTTCGCACGAAACGAAGTTCCTCCTTGTTATGCGAAAAAACTATTCCTCCCGCTGACAGTTGGGACCCGGCAGATTTGATGGCTGACTTGTGGGCCTACTAAGCTGACGTGTACGCAAGGCTTTGTCAACTTAATCAACAAATGTTTATATCAGCTGGACCGTTGGATGTTAATCAAACAGTCGTGCTCCTTTTTCAACCTCTGTTTTTGCTCCTGTCTCCCGTGGGCGGCAGTGCTGCCACGCACCCGAACCATCAAGTTTCCCACTCCTCTCCATCTGCTACTCCACTTCCGCGTCTTCCCCATCTCCGGGTCGTTCCAATCTAGGGCCTAGCCGCCGTCCATCGGCCTTGGTGCGCTCGGCACGGTCTGGTCAACGTGGTCAACAAACGAGAGTCATCGAAAGATGACTGTACGTGAGAGGCTGACAGTGGGGACGCACCACGCCCATGGACGCGTGCTTGCAACTGCATCCTTTTTACCCTGAAAAATAATGTTTTCCCCCCTGACAGCTGGGACCCACCAGCTACATCTTCGCACGCCAGGAAGTGTGTCCTTATTACGGGCAAAAAAAATAATTCCCCCCTGACAGCTGGGACCCAACAGCTATATCTTCGCACGCAAGGAAGTGCATCCTTATCCTCCCTGATAGTTGGGACCCACCCGGTTGAAGCGTACGTACTGTTTTCTGTCTTGTCGCGAACGTGTGCGTACATACTGGTCGATTGGTCTATCTGCATGCTGCAGCGATGAACCGTGGCCGAGTAAGGGCACATGTCATAGTAGAGGCGCGGACGTACAATGTACACGTACATACAACAATCGGGGAAACGAGGTCTGGCGTACCACAGAATGGAGGAAACGGCCTTGTGTTCGACCGCCTACGGTCGAAACAGGATCCTGTTTACCGGAGGGGTGTGGCGTACTGCAAAACAGAGGAAACAGACTTCTCTTTGACCTTCTACGGTCGAAACGGGGTGTTGTTGATCGGGAGGGGTGTGGCGTACCGCAAAACAGAGGAAACAGACTTGTGTTGGAGCGCTACGGTCGAAACGGGGGTCCTGTTCATCAGGAGGGGTATGGCTTACCGCAAAACGGGACTCCACGGGCTACTGTTCATCTCCACCGTCGACCTCCTCCAGCCTCCACGGGCTACTGTTCATCCACCGCCGGCCTCCTCTAACCTCCATCTGTGACTATTCATCCACAGGCTCCTATTCATCCAGCCTCCACCGCTCCTCCACCGGCTACTTTTCAACCAACCCTCTCCACGGGGTCCTGTTCAACCACCCCTCCACGGGCTACTGTTCATCCAACCCTCCACCAGCTACTGTTCATCCAGCCCTCCACTGGCTACTGTTCAACCAGCCCTCGACGGGGTCCTGTTCATCCAGCCCTCCACGGGGTCTTGTTCATCCACCCCCAACCGGCTCGATCGAGGTCTTGTTCATCTAGTGGCAACGGCCTCTACTACCACGGGGTCCTGTTCATCCAACCCCCACCGGGAACTGTTCACCCCCCAACAACGCTCACTATTCATCAAGAGGTAGCAGGTTCAATCGGCTTCAGGTAGCAGCAGTAGCGAAGGAATCGTTGATCGGGTTCAGTTAACAGCCAGATCGATCGATCGCTCGGGTTCAATAATGCGTAGCCTGCAGTGCAATCACTCGGGTTCAGTAGGATCAAACGCCTCACTCGGGTTCAGTTAGAGCCCAATGCCTCGCACCCATGCACGCACGTGTATGAGAGAAACGCGCACCACTCGACCCCGACCACCCACCATAACCGGGAACTCCCCGATATTTTCCTCGTCCTCGCTTCTACCATGATTTTTTCCATCATGGACGGCCAAAAGAATGTCATGGAGCTGCGTCTCCGGCCCGCCCAGGATGAAAAGCCCATTTTTGTCATGATTTTTTGTCATAGAAGTAGGAGCCCACCACATCTATGATGATATCGGGTTTTGTCACAGTTATCGTCATAGAAGTGTCATAAGCATGACAGAAAAAAATCATTCGGCCCAAAATGTCACGGATGTGTCTTTTTTTGTAGTGTCCGTTGGGGGTGACTCGAAAGAGACTATGGTGAGCCTTCGTGGCATTCTGCAAGCTTTGGCTCCGGCACCGGTCTAAATGGAGAGTAGCTCTTCCCCAAGGAAGAGTGAACTTGGGGATAAAATCCGCGTCCTCGCCTCACTTGTGGTTAATCCTTTCCCGCACTTTACTTTGCCTTGTATGCTTGTTGGCTTGCTAATTAGATTTTTTCCTAGCATACTTTGCTTTAAGCTTGCTTGTCATATAGGTTGTGTTCACCTAGTTGCATACCTAGTGAACCCTATTTATCCGCTAAACCTTAAAATTGACAAGAAAGATTAAAATTGGTAGTCTCCTATTCACCCCCTCTAGTTGACCGTATCGATCCTTTCAATTGGTATCAGAGGCTCGTGCCCTAATATAAAGTTTTACAACCTCAGAGGATATGGTCGATCTAGGGAATGTGGTAGGTGGTGCACTACTAACCTCTTGAGCTTGTGTTGGTTTTTCCTTTGAAGAGGAAAGGGCGATGCAACAAAGTAGCGTAAGTATTTCCCTTAGTTCTGAGAACCAAGTTATGAATCCAGTAGGAGAAAACGCAACAAGCCACCAAATACCTGCACAAACAAACTCCAACTTGCAACCAACGCGACAAAGGGGTTGTCAATCCCTTCACGGTTATTCGCAAAGTGAGATCTGATAGAGATGGATAAACGGTAAAGTAATATTTTTGGTATTTTTGGTTTATGGAACGGAAAGTAAAGATTATAAAATAAAGTAAATAGGAAACTAGAATTGTAGATCGGAAACTTGAATGATGGAAAATAGACCCGGGGGCCATAGGTTTCACTAGAGGCTTCTCTCAAGATAAGAATTATTATGGTGGGTGAACAAATTACTGTCGTGCAATTGATAGAAAAGCGCAAAGTTATGACGATATCTAAGGCAATGATCATGAATATAGGCATCACATCCGTGTCAAGTAGACCGACATGATTCTGCATCTACTACTATTACTCCACACATCGACCGCTATCCAGCATGCATCTAGAGTATTAAGTTCATAAAGAACGGAGTAACGCTTTAAGCAAGATGACATGATGTAGAGGAATTAACTCAAGCAATATGATGATAACCCCATCTTTTTATCCTCGATGGCAACAATACAATACATGCCTTGCTGCCCCTGCTATCACTGGGAAAGGACACCGCAAGATTGAACCCAAAGCTAAGTGAAAGGGCTAGTTATCGACTAAAGGGGGGGTGAATAGGCGATTTTTATGAAAGTCTTCAAAACATGGGAGTTTCAAAGACAGACAATATAAACAACACTATTCTAATGCTGCGGAAGGTAGACTACACTAGACAAGCCATAGTCAAGTATTCAATGAAGTGAAAGCACGAAAACTAATAGCAGCTAGGTAGTAAAGATCGGGATGGAAGATAGTATGAAGCCAATCAGAACAGATTGTCACACAGTGAAGTCAAACAGATAATACAAGCAGGAAATGACTTCACGAAGACAAACTGTAAGTAAAGAGGAGTAAGAGATAGAACCAAAGGCTTCGTATGACAGGGATTTGTTCGACCAGTTCGATTCTTTGTGACAACTATACGCTGGTTAGGGAGGCTGAGATTCAACTCGAAGACCTCGTATTCACCTTATTCCCTTGAGCTAAGGACACACAGTCCTTGCCCAATTACTACAGTAAGTCTTCAAGGTAGACTTCCGAACCTTCACAGACTTCGTTCACCGGCAATCCACAATGGCTCTTGGATGCTTAGAACGCGACACCTAACTTTGGAGGATTCCACGGTCCTCAAGTGTAACAAGTCTTGAGATCACGCGGACATAAAGACTTGATGATGCCAAACACTCTTTGGGCTCTGGGTGGTTTGGGCTTTGTCCTCGCAAGGATTCTCTCTCAAAAGCTTGGCGGTGGGTTGCTCTCAAACGACAAAAGCCGTGTACTAACTACGAGCAGCCACCAATTTATGGTGTAGGGGTGGGCTATTTATAGCGGTGGGCAACCTGACCGGATTTGTCCGAAATGACCTGGGTCACTAAGGAACCCGACACGTGTCATAGCGGTCAGATTTCAAACACACGCGGCAGCTTGACTTGGGCTACAAGTAAAGCTGACTTATCCGACACATGATAAGATTTGCTCTCATTATCTTCGCTCGGAGACATATTATTAGGTTTGAGCATCACTTCAGTCACTCTGACTTTGTTCACTTGGACCCCACTTAACAGTGCGGTGGTTCCTATGACTCAACAAAGAAGAAAAGGAAACAATTAAGGCTTCGCGCTCCATAGTCTTCACTCAATGTCTTCTCGTGTCATAGTCTTCAATGTGAATATCTTCAGAGACCACCATTGTCTTCAATGTCTTCACACATTTTTAGGGGTCATCTCCGGTAGGTAAACCCGAATCAAGGAGGGACTACTACCGTGTTATCCTGCAATTCTCACAAACACATTAGTCCCTCAACCAGGTTTGTCGTCAATACTCCAAAACCAACTAGGGGTGGCACTAGATGCACTTACAATCTCCCCTTTTGGTGATTGATGACAAACTGGTTGAAGTTTTCAACGGGATAAAAGTATGTGAAATTGTAAGGATTAAGATATTGTCTTCATAGATGGCAAAAAGGCTCCCCCTGAAGATGTGCATATAATTGTTTTGCGTTGGAATACAAATGCACATGGCAGGTTGTACTTGTGGAGATCTTCTTCACCATATGAAGACAATACATCATGCATTAACAGATACACAGGAATAATGATATGCATAATGAAAATGGACGTCTGCGGAATGAGTTCATGCGGGATTTATCATCGCATATGCGGAATTTATCATCGCATCACACAGAATAGCAGAAAAAGTAGCAGACGACCATCAAGTTCAAGTGTTACAACTCAAAGAACCAAATGTAGCAAAACGATAGTTGTAAACACTAGGCAAAAAGTATATCAACCACCCATCAGGACCCGCTTGAAGACTATCAACCTAATGCTTCTCCCCCTTTTGTCAGTAAGGACCAAAAAGGTTTGAAGACATAGGCTCTACTCGTTCCCATGAGGAGTAGGTGAAGCAGCAGGGTCGTCGTTGAGGTTTGGTGGTGCAGAAGAACTTGGTGCAGTGTCGACACGCGCTGACAATGGAGGTGGTGAAGTAGCATCGTCTTCATCATCGATGACACGTGCATTCACTGTTGCAGCAGAAGAGGAGTACTCAGAGTCTTCAAGAGATGGAGTGCGCCGTAGTACAGCCTTTCTGGGAGGTGTTGTGTCAAACTTGAATCGTTCAGAGAAGCCATCGTGGTGAAGATCATCTTCAGGACACATAAGCGTCAGCCCTTTCCATGTTCGGCGGGTTTCATGGGCGACAAAGGCATTCTTGGTGGCAAGGTTGCGAATCCTGTTTACGTCCACCAAGAAGATTTGCATCTGGCGCTTTAGCCAATCATGATGCTTATCCTGTTTACGATGAAGGGCAACGAAGCTCTCGGTCATTGAGAACACGAGATCGCTTCCGAGGCCGTTGAGCAATTGTGCTTTCGGTGTGGAGCACGGTGAGGTGCAGCGTAGTACCAACCGGGGGATAAACACGAGTGGCAGCGGTACTCCTTCAATGGGCTGAGTGAAGCTTTGGTGATCTGCATTGTGAAGATGAATTGGCTCCTTGGCAGGCTCTGGGTAGATGGCTTCAACAGACATATCAACCTCCGGCAAAAAGATGATATGGTTGCGTGCAGAGGGCTGATAGTTGAAGGCAAAGTGGAGCTTGATCAGATGCATGATCCAGGGAGCATAGAACTTCAGACCAAAGATGTCAGATCCTGATACAACAAGTTGGCGGATAAAGAAGTCTTGTGCATTGAAGCATTTGCCGTGGAGAATATGGAAGACCAATGTCTTCATTGCTCCTTCCAGCTTAGCATGTGGAGAATATCCTTTGATGGGCCAAAGAGTTCGCCGTGTAATGTGATAGATGGTACGTGGCAGATACTCAAGGTCTTCAACAAGGAACTCCTTAGGATATTACGCATCACGGAGGTAAAGGCTTCATCATGCTAAGCATCTGGCTCATGTTGGGTTCAGGCTTGTGAAAAATACTCTCCAAAGCAGCACTGTGAAGCTGACAACCAGGCCAGTAAGCTCAATGACATCAAGAGCTTTGGCTTCATCATGGACATTTCCTGTCATCCACTCAAGGACCCATGTCTTCGGATCCCTGTTGTAGCCACGAATATGAAGGGTGGCATAGAATAGGAGCAGCAGTTCTTCATTCCAGTGCTCCTTGTCAGTGACGAATTGCAATAAGCCAGACTCTCTGAAGAAATCCAGCGCTTCTTCCAAACAGGGCAGGCCAGTTATGGCTTCAGTGTCAAGATGCATATGTGGGAATATGCGACCTTGATTGTATAAAATGCATGAGTAATAAGCTGTTACTGGCCGATAGCTCGAGAACCGATCAGATGAAATCTTCGGCTTGGTATAAGGGTTCTTGTCGCTATCAAAGAAGGTGTTATGTGCAATGAAGCCATTGACATTGAAAGATCCTGGTGCAGATGCAGTACCTAGAAACCTTGGCAGCCTAGGCCTAGGCTTCTGAACCTGAGGCCTGTGCTCCACATGATAGTCGAACTGAGGTCCTGGAGCAGGCGGAGGAACCAGAATTGGTCATTTGACTATGACAAGCTCGCCTTGGTAGAATGCTTGCTCAATTGCGTGTGGCCTAGGAGGCGGAACAGGAGCAGTGGCATTCGTAAGGGCATCTGGCTGCACATCTATTGCAGGTGCATCTTTGGCTTCATTGGCTTCTGGCACAGTGTTCAATGCAGGCTCCATAGTGTCTTCAGCCATGACAACATCATTGGCTTCAGAGGTATTGTTGGTGGCAGCCTCAGGATTCTCAACCTCCACTTGAGTAGCTGGAGGGTCGGGCACAGACACGTTCTCTTCTAGAACAACTTCTTGAGTGGTAGGGGAAGTAGCGACACGCTCTTCTTCTTGTCTTTCTTCGGCTGATGCAGCCGGATTGTCTTCAGCAACATAAGCTTCAGACGAGGGAACCGTCACAGAAGGATTATCTTCAGCGAACACCTTACGTGCCACTGAGCTAGTCTGGTTTCAGTCTCCTTCTGTGATGGTGGTCATGGAGACAGAGGGCTTGATACCTTTGCGAAGCCGTAGAAACACGGGCGACGCCTTTGGCGAAGGTGTTGTCTCCATGTAATTATCATCATTCACCAACGGACCGGGTGGCTTACCTTTGGTGGAGGGGGGAGTGCTTGGTGAATCTGACTTGGAGTTCTTTGGTTGGGGACGATCAGCCCACGAGGCATCTAGAGAGATTGGCGTCAAAGGACGACCAATGGTAATGAGCTTGTTGTTCGTGAGAACAGGCGATGATACCGTTGGGTTCTCAATTTGAGGAAGGACTTCATCATCTTCTACATTGTCGTGAGGACCAATGTATTCAGTTGCGATGGGGTCAACGACTGGAACTTGAGCCTCAGGAGCCTATGTGGAAGCAGACTCATGAACGATCAGCTGACGCTCTTGATTTTCAGTAGTAGGATGGGCAAAAGCAATGGGTTCGATAACAAGAGGCTTTGTGGGAGCAGCCCGATCTCTCTTCTTGGTTTTTCTCTTCTTGGGGGGCGGTGCATCATCAATGGTGCTCTTGGTTTTCTGCTTCCTGGCTTCGGCTTCAGCTGCCTTGGTTTTCTTCTGTTCACAAACCACTGAAGGGGCCTTAGGCTTCGAGCCTCGCATGCTGGCTGGGAAGACAATTTGAGGTTCTTCCTGCCTTGAAGCTTCATTTGGGGCCTCAGTTGACTTCTTCTTTTTCTTGGCAGCCATCGAGGGGTCAATGCCAGGACGCCCAAGTGCCTTGCGCTTCTCAGCTTCGTTGTAAGCCTGAACACACTTTGCAGCTAGAGTTTTCATGTGCTCTCTTGAGCCTTTGGCTTCCTCTCGTTTCTTGCAAAACGCCTCCTTGAGGTCATTGAGCATCACCTTGAATTTCTGGACATCAGCCACACTCAGCTTGGCCACATGCTTCTTGAACTGTTCCTTCTCAAAATCAATCTTGTGCTTCAGTTCAACAATTATTTGAGCGAGCCATTTCGGGGAGCAATGGGGCCTTGAACAGAGACGTTGATGCCAATAGGGAGTTGAATATTATCAAAGCTGATATCTTGATTGTCGAACCATTCATCAATGAAATTGTGCAAGATGTTCACATCGAAGAGGGGCAGATCATTGAAGATCTCCGCCTCTTGCTTGCTCTTGATCAACTGCTCGAGAGCATCATTGCTGGATTCTTCATCTGAAGACAAATCAATGGCTTTAGATTCGTTCCTTAGAACGGCAGCAGGTGTCGATGCTTATTGTGTCATTGAAACGAGTTTCTTACGTGGCTTTTCACGCTTCTTGGAGATGCGAGAGAGGTCTTCGAGTTATTCTTTGGGAAGCGGGAGAGGCGATTGCCAATGGCTTCACTCGTGAAGCTTTTGGAGCAGCAGATGACTTTGAAGCTTTAGCCTTCTTTTTGCTTGGCGGCTTTGGAGTAGGAGCTGGAGCTTCATCAGTGTCAGCACCATCATCAGAATGATCCACTTTGGCACCTTGGACAGCAATGTGAGTGATGAGGCCAGCAAGGTTGTAGAAGGGGCCGATCCTGTTCTCATTGGCTTCACGGGTGCCATCGTCCCGAGGTGAGGAAGGACCAGGGTTGAAGTCAAGCCCTAGAGCCTTCTTGTTCTTCGCAGCTGAGTCTTTGGCGAACTGGTAGTTGTGCTTGAACAGATGGTCCTCACGGCACCACAGCAGAGAAGAAGGATCAACGTTCTCTGGCTGCGGTTCGCGAATCATGCATGGATAGAATTCTCGTTGGATGGCTTCAGGAAGGGACTGGGGTTGAAGATTTTTGTACACAATATCTCCCCAGGGTCCCTTGATGGCATTCTTCTCTGCATACTCTTCTGCAACGAAGCGGTACTTGAACCATTCCTCAGCCCAATATCTCCGAATCCATTGGATTCGATTCTTGCGGCCCGTATAGGTTTCCTCTGGATCTGTTTTGTATAGCTCGTGCAAATCTGGAGGCAAATCCTTGGAAGTGTTACCACGACGCTGTCTACCTCCCTTTCATGCCGACTTCACAGTTGCCATGAAGTTTAAACTGAAGGGCTTCAGTACTGTCAAAGGCTTCCGTCTGCTGGTCAGACAGGAACTGGCTTCAGGAGAGTTGATGTGAAGCTGTAAGAATTCTGCAAACGAATGCAGACTATGAGAACCAAGGGATTCTCCCACGGACATGTACCTGTGATAGCATTAGAGGTGCGCGGGAAGGGGAAGAGGTCATATGCATTCTTAGAAGATTTTGAAGATAAATCAGTTTGAAGACATTGACCTCACAACGCGAAGACATTCACTTATTTGATGAGAGTTGGTTCCAGATTTGTACAAATCCAAGAATAAGTACAAGTGAGGAATCAAACTTGTAAAGAAGCATAAGTGAATAGACTAGGCAGAATATGAGATGCAGAATGAGATAGATTCAAGTTTGGAGATCTAGAAACCACTTTTGGTAAAGACGGATGAATCTATCAGATCAAAAAGGCGGTAAAAACTAAAATTTAATTACCACACGAAGAACTGCTAGAAGGAGCGAAGGAAGAGGCCGAGCAGTTCGATCTCCCATGCCCTAACTTGGCGACGGAAGACACCTACGACGACAGCGGAGAGGACGAGGTCCGCGGCTGGCGTGAGGACGGCGTCGAAGAAGTCGCGGCAGCTAAGCGCTTCGTCATCGGCGTCGTCGAGAGCTAGCGGAGGCGCTAGGGTTTGCGAGAGGTGGCGAGGTGGAAGAAGAATTTTTGACCGAGATGTGATGGGTATTTATAAGGAAGGAGACGGCACAGCGCAATTACGCGGGTGCCCCTGGCGGTTCACATCTGACGGACACGTGGCAAACATGCAACACCTTGGGAGTTGTTCCATGTTCCCACGCACGCCTGGATTGTCGGGATGGTCGTTCCGAATTCTCCGGGTTTCAGGCAAATAGGATAAAGTATTAAAACAGATATAAATGTTTGTCAGATTGACTTCAGGTGACAAGGTCTCAGTGAATACAATCGATAGTTTTCAATAGAATGCATATGACTTGGACAGATAGAGTTGAGGTAGAAGCATAGAGAGGTTAGGTTCCGATCACATTCACTTAGTTCAAAAGATTCAACACGAAGTCATAGCAATAAGTGAATGTTGTAGAGGACAGAACACAGATAAATATATATAGTACTAGTCCAATTCAACCAATTGAAGATAAACTTGAATATAAGCCAAGGACGAACTATGCAAACATAACGCCAATAGAAACACTTCAAACAAAAGTTTGGTGGTGGCGTTACCCACCGTATAGGAAGTATTAGACCCAGACACGACGCACAATTATCGTGGCGCTCCGAAGTCAAATTCCGCATTAATGTATTCACACTTAGAGTGTATGTCTTCATTGATTGAAGATATACATTACTTCGTGTGTTGCACATCTAAGTCATTAAAGTGCATAAGTGTTAGGATGTGTGTCCATTCACGGGACATTTGAGGATTCCAAGATATTTAGCTCACACCGCAACTTGCAAAACCTTTTCTCATCCAAGGGCTTTGTGAAGATATCAGCCAACTGTTCTTCTGTCTTGACGTGAATGATATCAATATCTTCCTTCATAACATGATCTCTGAGAAAGTGATGACGAATTTCAATATGCTTTGTATTCGAGTGCTGAACTGGGTTGTTGGCAATCTTGATGGCACTCTCGTTGTCGCAATAGAGAGGCACATTCTTCAGATGGATACCAAAGTCTTTGAGAGTTTGCTTCATCCAGAGAAGCTGAGCACAGCAGGATCCAGCAGCAATGTATTCAGATCCAGCAGCAATGTATTCAGATCCAGCAGTAGAGAGAGATACACAGTTCTGCTTCTTTGAAGACCAACAGACAAGAAATCGTCCCATAAAGTGACATGTTGTAACGCCCCGGATACAACTTTCCATATTCGTAACTCCAACTCTTGCCTTTTCCGGAGATGTGATATGTTATTTCCTGCGTGGTTGGGTTTTGTCTGTTGTTTTGCATTGTGTTCATGTCATGCATCTCATCTCATAGCATCATGCACATTGCATCTGCATGTTTTCATAAAACTCGTAGCCGTTCGCAGTTGCCCTTTCTCTCTTTGCCTCCGTTGGTATTTTGTCAGGCCCTTGTCCTCGTTGACCTTTCTCACACCCCTCGTGTGCGTGTCCGAAACTCCACCGAACCCGAACCGGGCTGTCATTACCGATGAGTCCGGATCATCCCCAATCATCTCTAAAATATCATCAGTTTATTTATTGAACTCCCCTAGTTTGTTTTTCCCATCCGTCCGATTTAAATCGGATGTCCCAAAATTCCCCTCATTTCACTATATATAGTCCACCCCCAGTCCAACCCTAAAATCTAGCTCCCTTGTCCCATCACCCGCCGCCACCTTTCAAATCCCCCTCGGGATCCATCCCTCCCCAACCATCGCTCGCCACCTACAGCCTCTAGATCCCATCGCCCACCCTCTCCTCTCGTTCCCGTAGCGCCCCAGCTCCCTGCCTCCCGTGCTCGTCCCTGAGCAAGCAGCTCAGCGCCCCGCCGGCCGCTGCTGAACCAGCAGATGAGCCCCCGTCGCGCCCTCTCCTTCCCTCGATTTCCTCCTCTCTGTATCTCATCTTTCTCTCCCGCTTTCTCTGCATCAGGATCTTTGGCGGCAGACCTCGCCGTCCCACGCGCCTCAAGCCCCCGTCGTCCCTTCGTCCTTGCGTCGGCCGGCATAAGCAGCGCCACCAGCAGAGGAGACCCGATCCAACTCCTTCGCCTGCCATACCAGAGGCCATGGATGGCCTCATCACCGCGCCACTCCGGTGACCCAGCTCGCCGGTGACCTCGACCTCCAGTCCGGCCGCCTCCGTTAAATTTCTGCCGACGAGCAGATGAGTCGCCGCCCGTCTCCTCTTTCCCTTCCTTTTTTTCCCTCTCCTTCCTCCTCTGATCTCTCTCCCGTGCACAGGAACGCCATGACCGCGCCCGAGTTTTGCCTCGTTCCCCAGCCGTCGCCTGCTTCGTCGTCGCTCCTAACCCGCTGCTCGCCGATGGGCGTCTCGTCTGCCGCCCCTGCTCTCCCTTCCTCTTATGTTTTCCCTCTCTTTCTAACCAGAGAGCCACCGCCATCTTCTTGCAGCTCGCCAGCCCTGGAACTCGGATGCGCCCCCCGAACTGCCTCCATGCGCAGGATTCGCTCCATCCCCAAGTCCATGGGACCTCGTCGCTTACCGCATCGCCGGATCCGGCCGCCAGGACCCTCCAGCACCGCCGCTGCCTTCCTCCTGCCGCTCGATCCCCTGCTTCACGAACGAGGCGACCAGCGCTCCCCTTGTTGACTTGGTCAAGCGTCAGCGTGGACGAGCGCCATGTCGCCCGTGCGCGCCCTCCTCTGCCTCGCCTTCGCTGTGGGCCACCAGATCCTTGACCTCCTGCTTCCCCTCCCCAATCCGGCCTGCTTCGGCTTCCTCCACCGACCGGCCCATGAGGCCTGGTGAGCAGCCCCCGCCCCCTGTGCACTGTTGGGCCAGCCTGCAGATTCGGCCCGCATGTGTTTTTTTCCTGTTCTGGACGTTTTGCTAATTATCCAGGGAACTGCTGTTTTACAGATTGCACCCTCATGTTCATGCATTTAATAACTCAACAACCGTGCATCGGATTAAAATGGTTTATATATGTAAAATGCTTAGTTTTTCATCTAGTTTCATAATCTGCTACTTTCATCCATATTTAAAATGTTTAAAATGCTGTTTGTTTAAATTTGCTCAAATGCCATGTTAAAATGATTTATTTCATAACTAAATAACCGTAGCTCGGTTTTAAATAAACTTGATATGTAAATGGGGTGAAAAAATGCCTAGTTTAACATGGTGCAGTTTATTTTCCTGTTTTACAACAATAAAATATGGTTTAGGGCAGAACAGTACCGAATCTAAAATATTGCTCATGAGGATTTTTTGGAATTGTTGTTTGTTGTTCCGGCCTCATTTAAATTTTCCTAAATAGTTAGTTTACTTATGTTTCACCCCTTGCCATGTTTAATAACATTTAATATTGTTGGGTACATAACCGAGATTAAACTAAATATGTCAATGTGGTGTTTTGCCAATATGCAACTCGTTGCATATTGAGCTCCACTTAACTTTTAGTATGGTTTGTTGCACTTTGCCATGCCATGCCTCATTAAACCGGACATGCATCATACTTGATTGTGCACCATGTCATGTTTATGCTTGTGCATTTACCATGTTGTTTGTTTCTTTCCGGTGTTGCTTCTCAGTTCCGGTAATGTTGCGATTGTGAGGATTCGTTCGACTACTCCCGTGCATCTTCTTCATGGACTCGTTCTTCTTCCTAGCGGGATTTCAGGCAAGATGACCGTCACCTTGGATCTCATTACTATCATTGCTATGCTAGTTGCTTCGCTCCATCGCTATGCTGCGTTACCTACCACTTGCTTATCAAGCCTCCCAAATTGCCATGAACCTTTAACCTTGTCACCCTTCCTAGCAAACCGTTGTTTGGCTATGTTACCGCTTTTGCTCAGCCCTTCTTATAGCGTTGCTTGTTGCAGGTGAAGATGAAGATTGCTCCATGTTGGATTATGTTTATGTTGGGATATCACAATATCTCTTATATTATTAATGCATCTATATACTTGGTAAAGGGTGGAAGGCTCGGCCTTATGCACGGTGTTTTGTTCCACTCTTGCCGCCCTAGTTTCCGTCATATCGGTATTATGTTCCCGGATTTTGCGTCCCTAACGCGGTTGGGTGATTTATGGGACCCCCTTGACGATTCGCTTTGAATAAAACTCCTCCAAAGAAGGCCCAACCTTGGTTTTACCATTTGCCTCACCACCACCTATACCCTTTCCCTTGGGTCACCCAACACGAGGGTCATCTTTATTTTAGCCCCTCGGGGCCAATGCTTCTCTAAGTGTTGGCCTAAACGAAGCAGATCAAGGGGCCACCTTGGGGAAACTTGAGGTTTGGTTTTACTCGTAGGATGTCTCATCCGGTGTTGCCCTGAGAACGAGATATGTGCAGCTCCTATCGGGATGTCGGCGCATCAGGCGGTCTTGCTGGTCTTGTTTTACCATTGTCGAAATGTCTTGTAAACCGGGACTCCAAGACTGATCGGGTCTTCCCGGGAGAAGGAATATCCTTCGTTGATCGCGAGAGCTTATCATGGGCTAAGTTGGGACACCCTGCAGGTATAAACTTTCGAGAGCCGTGCCCGGTTATGTGGCGAGATGGGAATTTGTTAATATCCGGTTGTAGTAAACTTGAAGTAAACTCTTCTAAAATACACCAACCGTGTGCGTAATCGCGTGAGTGTCCTTTTCGGGTTGATCGAGAGGAGAACACGGTTTACGTGTTATGATTGGCGTAAGTAGGAGCTCAGGATCACTTCTTGATCATTACTAGTTGACGACCGTTCCTTTGCTTCTCTTCTCGCTCTCATTTGCGTATGTTAGCCACCATATCATGCTTAGTCGCTGCTGCAACCTCACCACTTTACCCCTTCCTTACCCATTAAGCTTTGCTAGTCTTGATACCCATGGTAATGGGATTGCTGAGTCCTCGTGGCTCACAGATTACTACAACAACAGTTTGCAGGTACAGGTTATGCGATGATCATGACGTGAGAGCATTGTTTGCTTGTTTTGGAGTTCTCCTTCTGCTTCTTCTTCGATCAGGGGATAGGTTCCAGGTCGGCAGCCTGGGCTAGCATGGTGGACATTGTTTGAGTTTCTGTTTATGTTTCATCCGTAGTCGGAAGTTGATCTTGTATGTTGTATTGTTGTATTCATGTGACATTGTATGTATTGGATGTATCCCCACTATTATGTAATGTTGATGTAATGATATCCACCTTGCAAAAGCGTCTTCAAGATGTGCTTCTATCCTTGGTGGGACCTTCGAGTTCCTTGAGGATAGGGCCGCATCTTGGGCGTGACACATGTGCCTGATGTGGACTTGTGATCAACCTTGTCACCAGCATAGTCAGCATCTGAGAAATCCAACTAGATCAAACTCTGAGCCCTTTGGATACCTAATCCTAGTGTTGGGGTGTAAGCCAAATATCGAAGAATTCGCTTCACAGCTAAGTGATGTGATTCCTTTGGTGCCGCTTGGAATCAGGCACACATGCAAACACTAAGCATTATATCTGGCCTAGATGCACATAAGTAAAGCAAAGAACCAATCATGGAACGATATACCTTTTGATCGAACTCTTTACCATTGTCGTCGGGACCCAGATGACTTTTGGTTGGCATTGGCGTCGTGTATCCTTTGCAGTCTTGCATTCCAAACTTCTTCAGGCAATCTTTGAGGTATTTTTCTTGAAATATGAAGATGTCGTTGCGTTGTTGATGGATTTGGAGACCCAGAAAGAACTTCAGCTCTCCCATCATGGACATTTGATATTGCTCTTGCATCATGTGACCAAATTCATCACTGTATTTCTTGTTGGTGCAGCCGAAGATAATGTCATCCACATAGATTTGGCACACAAATAGTTCATCATCATATGTCTTCGTGAAGAGTGTAGGATCTAGTGAACCAGGTTTGAAGCCTTTGCTCTTTAGGAAGTCTTTGAGTGTGTCATACCAAGCACGAGGGGCTTGTTTGAGGCCATACAGTGCCTTGTTGAGCTTGTATACCATATCAGGATGTTTTGGATCTTCAAAGCTTGGAGGTTGTGCAACATATACTTCTTCTTCTATCTTTCCATCGAGAAAAGCACTTTTCACATCCATTTGATACAGAAGAATGTTGTGATGATTTGCATAGGCTAGCGATGTCACGAATGGCTTCAAGTCTTGCCACCGAGCAAGTGTTTCATCGAAGTCAATTCCTTCCACTTGAGTGTAACCTTGCGCAACGAGACGAGCCTTGTTTCTGACAACTTGACCATGCTCATCTTGCTTGTTGAGATATATCCATTTGGTGCCAATGATATTGTGCTTCTGAGGATCCGGACGCTTGACCAATTTCCACACATTATTCAGCTCGAACTGTTAAAGCTCTTCTTACATAGCTTGAATCCATTCAGGTTCCACGAAGGCTTCATCAACTTTCTTGGGTTCAGAGATTGAGATAAATGCAAAATGCCCACAAAAGTTGGTTAGCTGTGTTGCTCTTTGAGTTGCTTTTGAACGAGTGAGTGGACCAGGTGCATTCAAGTTGTCAATTATCTTCTCAATCTGAACTTCATTTGCAACGCGAGGATGAAGCGGACGAAGATTTTGCTCTTGGCGATCAATGTCATCATTTGGGGAATTGTCTTGGTGAGCATTGTCTTCAGGTTGATTAGGTCAAGAAATGACAAGCTCTTCTTCAGATTGATTCTCAGAGGGTATGATATCTCCAATTCCCATCTGCTTGATAGATTCACTTGAAGGTACTTCATCTAGAACATTTGGCAGGTGCTCTCTTTGCGAGCCGTTAGTTTCATCGAACCGCACATCCACAGTTTCAACCACTTTATAGTGAAAGAGGTTGAAGACTCTGTAGGAGTGTGAATCCTTTCCATAACCAAGCATAAAACCTTCATGTGCTTTCGGTGCAAATTTTGAAGTGTGATGTGGATCCTTGATCCAGCACCTAGCACCAAATACTCTGAAGTAGCTTACATTTGGCTTCTTACCAGTTAGGAGCTCATAGGATGTTTTCTTCAGAAGCTTGTGAAGATAAATGCGGTTGATGATGTGGCAAGCAGTGTCAATGGCTTCAGGCCAGAACTTCCGTGGAGTCTTGTACTCATCAAGCATCGTTCGGGCCATCTCAAAATAGAGTTATGTTCTTGCGCTCGGCGATGCCATTTTGCTGAGGTGTATAAGGAGCTGAGAACTCATGTGTGATGCCAAGTGTATCCAGATAGAGGTCGAGGCGAGTGCTCTTGAACTCAGTACCATTGTCGCTTCTAATATGCTTGATCTTGACGTCATAGTTCGTCATGGCACGATTGGCAAAGCGTCTGAAGACATCCTGCACTTCAATCTTGTAGAGGATTATATGTACCCAAGTATATCTAGAGTAATCATCAACAATTACTAAGCCACAGAGGCAAGCAGTAGCATTGAGAGTAGAGTAGTGAGTAGGGCCGAATAGATCCATGTGAAGCAGCTCGAAGGGTTGAGATGTAGTCATGATTGTGTTCGAGGGATGCTTGGCCCTAGTCATCTTTCCAGCTTCGCAAGCACCACACAGATGGTCCTTCTTGAACTTGACGCCTTCGATGCCCACGACATGCTTCTTCTTCGCGAGAGTGTGCAAGTTCTTCATGCCAGCATGCCCTAGCCTTCGATACCAGAGCCAGCATTCTAAAGCCTTTGCTAGAAGACATACGGCCATCTGTGGTCCTGCTGAGAAACCTACCATATATAGATCGTCTTTTCGATACCCTTCAAAGACTAGAGACTTGTCAGATTCCATTAGTACAAGGCATCAATATTTTCCCAAATAGCACAATCATGTTTAAGTCACAAAGCATTGAGACAGACATTAAGTTGAAACCAAGGGATTCAACAAGCATCACATTATCCATGTGTTGATCCTTTGAGATTGCAAGTCTACCTAGACCCAATACCTTGCTTTTACCAGGTCAAAGAAATGTGATGTGACTTTTTACGATGGACGTAAGGTTGAGTCCATGAGAAGACTTCGATCACCAGTCATATGATTAGTGCATCCGCTATCGATAATCCATTACGAAGCACGAGGTGTCGTAGCCTACTGATGCGATTAGGGGATAGGCTTCACCAAGAGTATTGTGAAGCATAAACATTTGACGAGAAAGAGGATTATCAAAGCTCAGATCGAGATTAGGACTGATAGGATGTTTGGCAAACGATTCAGGAACAAAATACATAGTAAGACCATTTGGCATTTTATCTTGCGCCCTACAAGATGTTTTAGGTCCCCAGGAATATCATCAGACGCCTTTGATTTCCGGCTGGAGACCTTTCCCTGCAAAACAAAGTTAATTCTTCTTAACCACCCACATCTTCAGGGGTGGCTTAGAAGCAATGGGTCTAAATGCAGCATCTGAGAACTTCGGCTTGGAGCCCTAGCAAATAGCCTTGCAGCAGAAGAACGATACTCATATGAATAAGCAGAAAAGTTCTTAATTCTATGAACATAGCGGTTTGAAGACACATGCTCATATTCATAAGTCTGAGTATGGTTTCCCTGCAAAACATTGGCGTTAGGGTGACTCTGGTGAGTCCTCTGTCTGTATGAATCCTTTGGGTCATATGAAGCCTTTGGTCTGGGATTTGTCTTCTTCCCAGGTGGTGTCATGATGACATTCACAGGAAGATTCTCAAGACAACTTTTGGGAACCCAGTTCTTCTTCATAGGTGGCCCATTCCTGCAGTTAGTACCAATATACCTGGCAAACACTGCACCATTCTGATTCTTAAATAGTTTATAGTTTGCATCAACGGATTCATCAATGATAATAGGGTTAGCACAGGTGAAGCCAGATAAGGTGGATGGATCCACTGAAGGTCCCTTTGCAGCAACCCATGTGGTTTTGGGGTACCGCTTTCGGGGCTTCCAAAGAGGAGCCATCAACATTCATTTTCCTCTCGAACACAACACCCTCTTTCCTAGGGTTTCGGTTCAGAATCTGCGTTTTGAGGACATCGCACAGTGTCTGATGCCCTTTGAGACTTTTGTACATCCCTGTTTCAAGCAATGTCTTCAACCTAGCCTTTTCATCAGCAATAGTAGTGGTATCCTCCGCAGAGGGGTTAGTTACCACATCAGCAGTTGAAGATATTGCAACAGTAGTAGCAGTAGAACATTCAACAACATAAGTAGCCTTATCACGCTCAAGGCATTTTAGACAAGGTGGTTCAAATCCTTCCTGAGCGGAACTGATCTATTGAGCGCGAAGTGACTCATTCTCTTTTTGAAGATCTTCATGAGCCGCTCTCAATTTCTCAAGATCTTGCTTCCTTTGAAGATAATCATAGGAGAGCTTTTCGTGAGTGGTTGTGAGCGTTTCATGACGACTTTCAAGTTCCTGGTACTTAGCATGAAGATTTTTAATGTCTTCAACTAAGGAATGAGAACGGGTCATTTCCGCGTCCAACAGGTCATCGCTTTTGTCTAACAGTTTTTGAGTATGTTCCATAGCTTTCTGTTGTTCAGTTGCAATTTTAGCAAGTGTTTTCTAGCTGGGTTTGGATTCACATTCAGAGTCATTTTCACTTGATGTTTGAAAGTAATCGTCGCGTGATTTTACCTTGGCACCACGTGCCATGAAGCAGTAGGTGGGAGGTGAGTTGTCCTCGTCATTATCATCAGTGTTGATGACGGAGCCATTGTCTTCGGTGTTGAAGATGGACTTGGCGACGTAGGCAGAAGCTAGGGCCAGACTCACAACATCCGAGTCAAACTCTCCCTCAGACTCCACCTCCGCCTCCTCTGAAGCACACTCCTCTTCTGAATCCATCTCCTTGCCAACAAAAGCACGGGCCTTGCTAGATGAGCTCTTCTTGTGTGATGAAGATCTGGAAAAAGACTTGGAAGAAGACTTTGAGGATTTCTTCTTCTTCTTGTCATTAGAATCATATTCTTTGCTCTTCTTATTCTTCTTCTCATTGTCCCACTGTGGACAATCAGAGATGTAGTGACCAGGTTTCTTGCACTTGTGACAGGTTCTCTTCTTGTGATCATATGCAGAAGCTTCATCATTTCTTGAGCTGGATCGTGAAGACTTTCTGAAGCCTTTCTTCTTGGTGAATTTACGAACTTCTTCACAAGCATAGCAAGCTCCTTTCCAATGTCTTCAGGATCACCAGAACTCCAGTCGGATTCTTCTTCAGATGAGGAAGCAACAGCCTTTGCCTTCAAAGCTCGAGTTCGGCCATAGTTGGGGCCATAGATATCTCGTATCTCAGATAGTTGGTACTCATGTGTGTTGAGCCTCTCAAGTATGTCAGACAGATCGAGAGTCTTGAAATCAGGGCGTTCTTGTATCATCAGGACTAAGGTGTCAAATGAGCTGTCAAGAGATCTCAGTAGTGTCTTCACTATCTCATGCTTCGTGATATCAGTGGCGCCGAGTGCTTGGAGCTCATTTGTGATATCAGTGAGCGGATCAAATGTGAGCTGGGCATTCTCGTTGTCGTGTCTCTTGAAGCGGTTGAAGAGGTTGCGGAGAGTACTGATACGTTGATCTCGCTGGGTTGAGACGCCTTCATTGACCTTGGATAGCCAGTCCCAGACTAGCTTCAACATTTCCAGAGCACTCACACAGCCATACTGTCCTTTGGTAAGGTGACCACAGATGATGTTCTTTGCAGTAGAGTCTAGTTGAATGAACTTGACATCAGCAGGGGTGACACCTTCACCAGTCTTGTGAACATCGTTCTTGACGACATACCATAGATCGACATCAATGGCTTCAAGATGCATGTGCATCCTATTCTTCCAGTAGGGATATTCAGTGCCATCGAAGATGGGGCACGCAGCGGAGACTTTGATTATCCCTGCAGTCGACATAGCTAAACTCCAGGTGGTTAAACCGAATCACACAGAACAAGGGAGCACCATGCTCTGATACCAATTGAAAGGGCTAGTTATCGACTAGAGGGGGGTGAATAGGCGATTGTTATAAAGTCTTCAAAACATGGGAGTTTTGAAGACAGACAATATAAACAACACTATTCTAATGCAGCGGAAGGTAGACTACACTAGACAAGCCATAGTCAAGTATTCAATGAAGTGAAAACACGAAGACTAATAGCAGCTAGGCAGTAAAGATCAGGATGGAAGATAGTATGAAGCCAATCAGAACAAGTAGTCACACAGTAAAGTCAAACAGATAATGCAAGCAGGCAATGACTTCACGAAGACAAACTATAAGTAAAGAGAAGTAGGAGATAGAACCAAAGGGCTTCGAAGGACAGGGATGTGTTCGACCAGTTCCAGTTGCTGTGACAACTATATGTCTGGTTAGGGAGGCTGAGATTCAACTCACAAGACCTCATCTTCACCTTATTCCCCTTGAGCTAAGGCCACACAGTCCTTGCCCAATTACTCTGGTAAGTCTTCAAGGTAGACTTCCGAACCTTCACAGACTTCGTTCACCGGCAATGCACAATGGCTCTTGGATGCTCAGAACGCGACGCCTAACCGGCTGGAGGATTCATAGTCCTCAAGTGTAACAAGTCTTCAGATCACGCAGACAGAAGACTTTAGTGATGCCAAACACTCTTTGGGCTCTGGGTGGTTTGGGCTTTGTCCTCGCAAGGATTCTCTCTCAAAAGCTTCGGTGGGTTGCTCTCAAACGACAAAAAGCCGTGTACTAACTCGAGCAGCCACCAATTTATGGTGTAGGGGGTGGGCTATTTATAGCCACTGGGCAACCCGACCGGATTTGTCCGAAATGACCCTGGGTTACTAAGGAACTGACACGTGTCGCAACGGTCAGATTTCAAACACACGCGGTAGCTTGACTTGGGCTACAAGTAAAGTTGACTTATCCGACACATGATAAGATTTTCGCTCATTATCTTCGCTCGAAGACATATGATTTGGTTTGAGCATCACTTCAGTCACTCTGACTTTGTTCACTTGGACCCCACTTAACAGTGCGGTGGTTCCTATGACTCAACAAAGAAGAAAAGGAAACAACGAAACAACTAAGTCTTCGTGCTCCATAGTCTTCACTCAATGTCTTCTCGTGTCAATATCTTCACAGACCACCATTGTCTTCAATGTCTTCACACATTTTTAGCGGTCATCTCTGGTAGGTAAACCGAGTTAAGGAGGGACTACTACCTGTGTTATCCTGCAATTCTCACAAACACATTAGTTCCTCAACCAGGTTTGTCGTCAATACTCCAAAACCAACTAGGGGTGGCACTAGATGCACTTACACTAAGCACTTCTCCCATTGCAAGAAAAACCAATCTAGTTGGCCAAACCAAATCGATAGTTCGATGAGACTTGCAAAGATATTAAATCATGCATATAAGAATTCGGAGGAGATTCAAATAATATTCATAAATAAGCTGATGATAAATCCACAATTCATCGTATCTCAGCAAACACACCGCAAAAGAGTATTTCATCGAATAGATCTCCAAGAACATCAGGGAGAACTTTGTATTGAGAATCAAAGAGAGAGAAGAAGCCATCTAGCTACTAGCTATGGACCTGTAGGTCTGAAGTAAACTACTCACGCTTCATTGGAGAGGCAATGGTTTTGATGTAAAAGCCCTCCGTGATCGAATCCCCCTCCGGCAGGATGCCAGAAAAGGCCCCAAGATGGGATCTCACGGGTACAGAAGGTTGCGGCGGTGGAAAAGTGGTTTTGTGGCTCCCCTGGGGTATAAGAGTATATATAGGAGGAAGATCTAGGTCAGGAGGTCTACGAGGGGCCCACAAGGTTGGGGGGCGCGCCCTACCCCCCTGGGCGTGCGCTCCACCCATGTGGCCACCTCTTGGCTCTTCTGACTTGCACTCTAAGTCTCCTGGGTGTCTTCTGGTCCAAGAAAAATCATCGCGAAAGTTGTATTCCATTTGGACTCCATTTGGGATTCCTTTTCCGCGAAACTCTAAAACAAGGAAAAAACAGAAACTGGCACTGGGCTCTAGGTTAATAGGTTAGTCCCAAAAATCATATAAAATAGCATATTAATGCATATAAAACATCCAAAACAGATAATATAATAACATGGAACAATAAAAAAATTATAGATACGTTGAAGCCGTATCAAGCACCCCCAAGCTTAATTCTTGCTTGTCCTCGAGTAGGTAAATGATAAAAACAGAATTTTGGATGTGGAATGCTACCTAATATATTTATCCATGTACTTCTCTCTATTGTGGCTTGAATGTTCAAATCTGTAGGTGTAACATCCCAATTTTCAATTTGGATGTTAATCATTAGGTCATCATATGCATCCACGATTTGTGCATTTTTTGAATTTGGTTTATTTGGACATTTCGATCCTAGAAGCCTTAAGCAACTCAAGGACCAATTGAGAGAGTTGGAGGTGTTAACAAAAATCCATTTTTTATTTTTTCAAAATTGGTATTTGCATCAAAGTGGTTTTATTCAAATTATTTTTCCAATTATCCCAACTTAAATAAATGAGAGAAGATAATATGACTTCTTCAAAGCAGCTAGGAAATGTTGGAAATTTAATTTTGAATAAAATTATATTTTGTTTGAATTCTATTTGATATTTTATTTGGTTAAATTAGGGAAAAATATGCATTTTTAACAATTGCATTTTAGCCCAGAAAAATGTTCACTTTGTCCAAAATTTTAGGAAAGGACGGTGAAAATTATTTCTAGAATTTTTAGGATTTACTTTTATTTTGGATTTTTCTCTGTGGCAAAATTATTTTAACAAAAAAATCCCGGACAGAACTGGGCCGAAGGCCCAGCCGGCCCAATCGCGCCGCCGCCTTCCACCTCGCGCTCAAGCCGGACTCCTCCGGAGTCCGAGCGCAGCACGCCGCCGGCCGGCCCCCTGCCCAAGTCGGCCCCCCGGGGCTCCTTATAAGCAGCCGCCGCTGGCCCTTTTCTCCACCAAGCCGCCGCCGCCTTGAGCCGCCACTGCAGCCGCCCGCCGCTGTAGCCGCTCTCCGCTGCCGCACTATGTCGCCGCCTTGCCGCTTGCACCACCGCCGCCGCGTCGCCGAGGCCTCGCCGGAGCCGCCGCCGTCGCATCGCCAGTTTTATTTCACGAACCGGTATAAACGCCGAAACCCGCCCCGCTTTTTTATGTTTCGGTTTACTTTTGTTATCGGTTAATTTTATTAGGTTAGTTTAATTTGCGAACGTTCGTTCGTTTAGATCCATTAGTGACCGTTTTCATTCGTTAGTTTCTGTTAGCGAACGTTCGTTCATTAGATTTTTCTTTTTAGTTTTGTTTTCGGCCAGGTACCTATCCGTAGTTATTTTCTTCACAATTAGTCCCCGATCTTTAAACCCTCATTACTTTTTTCTTGTTATTCCAAATCCGACGAAACCAATGCCAAATTCTTTGTATCGTTTTCTTCTGTCTAGATAAACAACTTGAACATGATTTTGAAAATTTAAAATTTGGTTTCAAGCAGATTTGATTTCGAACTTCTTTTGATCGTAGTTTGAGTTTCGTATTTCCGATTTGATCGATTCTTTTTGTAATTCGAAGTTCTTCGCTTATAGTTTCTGTTTAGATATTTTATTGTGGTTTTACCTTTGCATCTTATGCTTGAGTGCTTATGTATGCTATTGTTTGTTCACGACAGAGTTTCTGGAGTGCGAAGCTTGCTACTACGAATCTCTAGGGTTTTCCGATCATCAGCAAGGCAAGTAACACTTTGATCACACCCCTTTATTACCCAGTTTTTATGCATTAGTTTCAACCCTCAAACATTGCATGTGTAGGATTGTGAACATGACTATTTGGGAAGTACTTGTTGAGGTAGGAACCTATTGTGTTTTTATCAACCCTAGGATTATACGCTATGCTCATATTGCTTTGCTATGCTTGTAGACGGGATTGGTAGGTGAGATTCATGAAAGTTGCGAGAGTAATCTTAATTAAGGGAAACTTAAGGTGGCTACTTTAAATACACATCTGGGTGGATTGGTTGCGGGCACGTGGAGCAATCCAGTGTTGTCCTAGGATATCCCGGAGTACCCGTGTGATCATCCTATGGTTTCCCAACCAGGCTCAAAGGGATCATAAGATTATTCAAGCTAGAAACTTCCGTGTGCTGCCACAAGCCATTATGGGCTCTGGCATAGTTGAGTATGTTGTGTGACCTCTTTCAGTTGTAGGCTATCAGATGTAGGGGAAAGTAGGTGGTACTGTCTACCCAGAGTAAAGAGTTAATGCTTTGGAAAGACTGTGTCTCGATCATCCTGTTCTCAAACATCATGTAGTGCGAGAAATTCAACGGAGGATATCGAGTCTTGTGGGGAAAAGTGCGAAAACCTCTACATAATGTATAAACTAATCATGGTTAGCTGTGTCCCCGATTATGGACATCTTGAGTATCTCGTATTTGAATTATTGATTTGATCTCATCACTTTACTTAATAAATTTGTTGGGTTATAATTATTACTTTGGGATTGAGTTGGAGGAACCTTCTCTTGTAAATGTTAAAAACTTGCTAGTTAAGTAAAATCTATTCCTTTGTTGTAGGGAAAAATTGGATTTACGCAAATGATAAACTTAGAGCCTCCACCAGCCAAATATGCATGTAGTTATAGTTATTATTGCATCATTATTCCCTATAGTGTTATCTTGCCAGCATATTCCATGTGCGGACCTACACGGCTGCAACGTATCATGTTGCAGAATTTTTAGAAGAAGAGTAAGGTGTGCTAGGTCGATGTCATGCACTCAGTTTTGCCGTGGAGTTGGATGGACTCCTTTATCTTCGATGCTTCCACAGTTATCTTAATTAGATGGCCTTCAGCCTTATTATTGTAATAATTACTCTTTTTGAGACACTCGATGTAATAAGTGTGTGATTGAACTCTGTTATAAATCCTCGAGTACTATGTGTGTCAGCAATACCGATCCAGGGATGACACTTAAGCACAGAGACTTGACTGTCTGAGGTCGGGTCCCTACAAGATGGTATTAGAGCACACGCTGACTGTAGGACGTGACCACTAGGAAAAGCCACAGGATACTCGTCTCTACTCATTTCTGACTCTTATCCATTTCTGCTCTATAGATGGCGGACCCAAGGAACAAGTTCACACAACCGGATGACGACACCCCTTTCGGACGACACTTAAAGGAATTCACTAGGTACCTGAACATCGTCATACCAAGCTTCACCGGAACCTTCACCACCGCTTTACCAGAAGAGGAGCGTTGGATGATTCAAGTTCGTGTTACAGGAAGGACTTTTGCACCAATTACCGAGCCCATCAAGTTTTCCTTTGATGCACCAACCTAGAGTTTAGGAAAGAGCATGGCTGCCCACATCGGCATTGGACACATAGGCGAGGTGTACAACAAGGATTTGAAGGACACCATCTACCAGATATGTGGACACCGAGATGAACAATGGGAGATGATTTGCACCAGGAAGGATAAATCTATTGCAGCCTACATCCAGGAGTTGAATCAGCACATACGTCGTTATGAGAACCGGATGTGCGCCAACATGATAGACACGAGGAAGGTGATGACCCGGAACATGGAGCTGGAGGAAGAACTCAAAGCTACGTGCGATGGATACGAAGGGGAAATTGATGTACTCCTAGAGAAGAATGAAGACCTGAAGAAGAAGCTAGGAATATTCATGGGTGATCCCGAACCTGAAGAGGACATCCGTTCTAAAGACTACATCATACTAGACGACAGAAACTCCGACCCCGACAGTGATGATGACTATGAAGACGAAGCTGGAGCAGATATTATGGAGTCTTCCACTGATCAAAATTGCTAGTCAACCACCCTATTGTCATTAGAAGTTCTTTCAATTATATAGTAATAGTCCGCGAGATCTTGTAACGGTAGCTTAGATCGATTGAATGCTTCTTGTTTGATATTGAGTGGTGTGGAATGAATATGTTTGTCTCACGTGCATATGGGTAGTGAAATATCCCTTTAGCCCCTACTCTATTCTGTTCTCACCCCTCTAAACCTATCAGATGCCTCCGAGACGTGACCCAGGATTCGTTTTCCCGCCGGAGCTCACTCAGTTGATCCAACAGCAGAATGCCTTGATGCAGTTGCTAGTCCAGAACCAAGGCAACAACAACAACAACAACAACAAAAATAACAACCCACCGCCACCACCCCCAGTTGACAACTTAGCCCATTTTCTAAGGTTGAATCCGTCGGTGTTCTCTAGTAGCACCGAGCCGATTGTTGCTGATGGCTGGCTCCGCAAGATTGGAAGGGAGCTCACCACCGTAGGTTGCACATGAAGGAAATATGCCCTAGAGACAATAATAAAGTTATTATTTATTTCCTTATTACATGATAATTGTTTATTATTCATGCTAGAATTCTATTAACCGGAAACATGATACATGTGTGAATACATAGACAAACAGAGTGTCACTAGTATGCCTCTACTTGACTAGCTCGTTGATCAAAGATGGTTATGTTTCCTAGCCATAGACATGAGTTGTCATTTGATTAACGAGATCACATCATTAGGAGAATGATGTGATTGACTTGACCCATTCCGTTAGCTTAGCACTTGATCGTTTAGTATTCTGCTATTGCTTTCTTCATGACTTTGCGCTACCAAACGTCACAACGTAACTGGGTTATTATAAAGGTGCTCTACAGGTGTCTCTGAAGGTACTTATTGGGTTGGCGTATTTTGAGATTAGGATTTGTCACTCTGATTGTCGGAGAAGTATCTCTGGGCCCACTATGTAATGCACATCACTTAAGCCTTGCAAGCATTGCAAATATGAGTTAGTTGCGGGATGATGTATTACGGAACGAGTAAAGAGACTTGCCGGTAACGAGATTGAACTAGGTATTGAGATACCGACGATCGAATCTCGGGCAAGTAACATACCGATGACAAAGGGAACAACGTATGTTGTTATGCGGTTTGATTGATAAAGATCTTCGTAGAATATGGGAGCCAATATGAGCATCCGTGTTCCGCTATTGGTTATTGACCGAGACGTGTCTCGGTCATGTTCATATAGTTCTCGAACCCGTAGGGTCCGTGGCGCTTAAAGTTAGATGACGGTTATATTATGAGTTTATGTGTTTTGATGTACGAAGGTAGTTCGAGTCCCGGATGTGATCACGGACATGACGAGGAGTCTCGAAATGGTCGAGACGTAAAGATCGATATATTGGACGACTATATTTGGATACCGGAATGGTTCCGGTGAGATCGGGATAATATTCGAGCACCGGAGGTTATCAGAACCCCGGAGGTATATGGGCCTTAATGGGCTTTAGTGGAAAGGAGGGAAAGGAGCAAGGAGGGGCGCCCCCAAGCCCAATCCGAATTGGGAGGGCCCCCCCTTCCTTCCTCCCTCCTTCCTCTTCCTTCCCTCTCCCTCTCCAAATAGGAAAAGGAGGAGTCCTACTCCCGGTGAGAGTAGGACTCCCCCCTTGGGCGCGCCTCCTCCCCTTGGCCAGCCCTCTCCTCCCCCTTTATATACGAAGGAGAGGGGCACCCCATAGACACAACATTGATCCCTTGGATTTCTTAGCCATGTGCGGTGCCCCCCTCCACCATAATCCACCTCGGTCCTATCGTAGCGGTGCTTAGGCGAAGCCCTGCGTCGGTAGAACATCATCATCGTCACCACGCCGTCGTGCTGACGGAACTCTCCCTTAAAGCTCGGCTGGATTGGAGTTCGAGGGACATCATCGAGTTGAAGGTGTGCTGAACTCGGAGGTGCCGTGCGTTCGATACTTGATCGGTCGGATCGTGAAGACGTACAACTACATCAACCTCGTTGTGCTAAGCTTCCGCTTTCGGTCTACGAGGGTACGTGGACACACTCTCCCCTCTCGTTGCTATGCATCACCATGATCTTGCGTGTGCGTAGGAATTTTTTTTGAATTTACTACGTTCCCCAACAGTGGCATCCTGGCCTGGTTTTATGCGTAGATGTTATATGCACGAGTAGAACACAAGTGAGTTGTGGGCGATACAAGTCATACTGCTTGCCAGCATGTCATACTTTGGTTCGGCGGTATTGTTGGATGAAGCGGCCCGGACTGACATTACACGTGACGCCACGCGAGACTGGTTCTACCGTCGTGCTTTGCACACGTGTGGTGGCGGGTGTCGCTTTCTACAACTTTAGTTGAACCGAGTGTGGCTACGCCCGGTCCTTGAGAAGGTTAAAACAGCACTAACTTGACGAACTATTGTTTTGGTTTTGATGCGTAGGTAAGAACGGTTCTTGCTCAGCCCGTAGCAGCCACGTAAAACTTGCAACAAAGTAGAGGACGTCTAACTTGTTTTTGCAGGGCATGTTGTGATGTGATATGGTCAAGACATGATGCTATATTTTATTGTATGAGATGATCATGTTTTTGTAACCGAGTTATCGGCAACTGGCAGGAGCCATATGGTTGTCGCTTTATTGTATGCAATGCAGTCGCCCTGTAATGCTTTACTTTATCACTAAGCGGTAGTGATAGTCTTAGAAGCAATAGGTGGCCAGACGACAACGATGCTACGATGGATATCAAGGTGTCACGCCGGTGACGATGGTGATCACGACGGTGCTTCGGAGATGGAGATCACAAGCACAAGATGATGATGGCCATAGCATATCACTTATATTGATTTCATGTGATGTTTATCTTTTATGCATCTTATTTTGCTTAGATCGACAGTAGCATTATAAGATAATCTCTCACTAAATTTCAAGATAAAAGTGTTCTCCCTGAGTATGCACCGTTGCCAAAGTTCATCGTGCCGAGACACCACGTGATGATCGGGTGTGATAAGATCTACGTTCATCTACAACGAGTGGAAGCCAGTTTTTGCACACGCAGAATACTCGGGTTAAACTTGACGAGCCTAGCATATGCAGATATGGCCTCAGAACACTGAGACCGAAAGGTCGAGCGTGAATCATATAGAAGATATGATCAACATAGTGATGTTCACCATTGAAAACTACTCCATCTCACGTGATGATCGGGAATGGTTTAATTGATTTGATCACGTGATCACTTAGATGATTAGAGGGATGTCTATCTAGGTGGGAGTTCTTAAGTAATATGATTAATTTAACTTTAATTTATCATGAACTTAGTCCTGGTAGTATTAGCATATCTATGTTGTAGATCAATAGCTCGCGTTTAGCTCCCCTATTTTATTTTTGATATGTTCCTAGAGAAAACTAAGTTGAAAGATGATAGTAGCAATGATGCGGACTGGGTCCGTGATCTGAGGTTTATCCTCATTGCTGCACAGAAGAATTATGTCCTTGATGCACCGCTAGGTGACAGACCTATTGCAAGAGCAGATGCAGACGTTATGAGCGTCTGGCTAGCTCAATATGATGACTACTTGATAGTTTAGTGCACCATGCTTAACAGCTTAGAATCGGGACTCCAAGACGTTTTGAACGTCATGGACCATATGAGATGTTCCAGGAGTTGAAGTTAATATTTCAAGCAAATACCCGAGTTGAGAGATATGAAGTCTCCAACAAGTTCTATAGCTAAAAGATGGAAGAGAATAGATCAAGCAATGAGCATGTGCTCAGGTTGTCTGGGTACTACAATCGCTTGAATCAAGTGGGAGTTAATCTTCCAGATAAAATAGTGATTGACAGAATTCTCTAGTCACCATCACCAAGTTAGTAGAACTTCGTGATGAACTATAGTATGCAAGGGATGACCAAAATGATTCCCGAGCTTTTCATGATGATGAAATCGATGAAGGTAGAAATCAAGAAAGAGCATCAAGTGTTGATGATTAACATGACTAGTAGTTTCAAGAAAAGGGCAAAGGGAAAGAAAGGGAACTTCATGTAGAATGGCAAGCAAGTTGTCACTTCCGTGAAGAAGCCCAAAGCTAGACTAAAGCCTGAAACTGAGTGCTTCTACTGCAAAGGAAATGGTCACTGGAAGTGGAAATGCCCTGAATATTTGGTGGATAAGAAGGATGGCAAAGTGAACAAGGGTATATTTGATCTACAGGTTACTGATGTGTACCTTACTAGTGTTTATAGTAGCCCATGGGTATTTGATACTTGTTCGGTTGCTAAAAAATAGTAACTCGAAATAGGAGTTATAGAATAAACAAAGACTAGTTGAGGGTGAAGTGACGATGTGTGTTGGAAGTGGTTCCAAGATTGATATGATCATCATCGCACACTCCCTATACTTTCGGGATTAGTGTTACACCTAAATAAATGTTATTTGGTGTTTGCGTTGAGCATGAATATGATTTGATCATGTTTATTGCAATACGGTTATTCATTTAAAGTCAGAGAATAATTGTTGTTCTATTTACATGAATAAAACCTTCGATGGTCATACACCCAATGAAAATAGTTTGTTGGATCTCGATCGTAGTGATACACATATTCATAATATTGAAGCCAAAAGATGCAAAGTTAATAATGATAGTGCAACTTATTTGTGGCAATCGCCGTTTAGGTCATATTGATGTAAAGTGCATGAAGAAACTACATGCCGATGGGATTTTGGAATCTCTTGATGCTTACGTAACCATGCCTTATGGGCAAGATGACTAAGACTTCGTTCTC
This sequence comes from Aegilops bicornis, assembly GCA_021605145.1. NCBI lineage: Eukaryota > Viridiplantae > Streptophyta > Magnoliopsida > Poales > Poaceae > Aegilops > Aegilops bicornis. The sequence continues at coordinate 549,682,175 of CM038675.1, read as the reverse complement.
CTAACAATGGAGCTAGCAACCGACTTATTGGAAATAATACATACCGATGTATGCGATCCGATGAGTGTTGAGGCTCATGGCGGTGTATCATTATTTTCGACCTTCACAGATGATTTGAGCAGATATGGGTATATCTACTTGATGAAACATAAGTCTGAAACATTTGAAAAGTTCAAAGAGTTTCAGAGTGAAGTGGAAAATCATCGTGACAAGAAAATAAAGTTTCTACAATCTGATCATGAGACGAATATTTGAGTTACGAAGTTTGGTCTTCAATTAAAACAATGTGGAATAGTTTCACAAATTCGTGCCACCTGGAACACCACAAAGATAATGGTGTGTCCGAACGTCATAACCAGATTTTTTATTGGATATAGTGCAATCTATGATGTTCCTTACCGATTTACCACTATAGTTTTGGGGTTATGCATTAGAGACAGCTGCATTCACGTTAAAAGGGCACCATCTAAATCCGTTGAGACGACCTCTGTATGAACTATGGTTTGGCAAGAAACCAAAGTTGTCGTTTCTTAAAGTTTGGGGTTGCGATGCTTATAAGAAAAAGTTTTATCCTGATAAGCTCAAACCCAAATCAGAGAAATGTGTCTTCATAGGATACCAAAGAAGACAGTTGGGTACACCTTCTATCACAGATCCGAAGGCAAGCTATTCGTTGCTAGGAATGGATCCTTTCTAGAGAAGGAGTTTCTCTCGAAAGAAGTGAGTGGGAGGAAAGTAGAACTTGATGAGGTAACTGTACCTGCTCCCTTATTGGAAAATAGTTCTTCGCAGAAATCTGTTCCTGTGACTACTACACCAATTAGTGAGGAAGCTGATAATGATGATCATGTAACTTCAGATCAAGTTACTACCGAACCTCATAGGTAAACCAGAGTGAGATCCGCACCAGAGTGGTACGGTAATCCTGTTCTGGAGGTCATGTTACTTGACCATGACGAACCTACGAACTACGAGGAAGCGATGATGAGCCCATATTCCGCGAAATGGCTTGAGGCCATGAAATCTGAGATGAGATCCATGTATGAGAACAAAGTGTAGTCTTTGGTTGACTTTCTCGATGATCGGAAAGCCATAGAAAATAAATGGATCTTCAACAGGAAGATGGACGCTGATAGTAGTGTTACTATATACAAAGCTAGACTTGTTGAAAAAGGTTTTTGACAAAGTTCAAGGTGTTGACTATGATGAGATTTTCTCACTCGTAGCGATGCTTAAGTCTATCCGAATCATGTTAGCAATTGCCACATTTTATTAAATCTGGCAAATGGATGTCAAAACTATGTTCCTTAATGGATTTCTTAAAGAAGACTTGTATATGATGCAACCAGAAGGTTTTGTCGATCCTAAAGGTGTTAACAAAATGTGCAAGCTCCAGCGATCCATCTATGGACTGGTGCAAGCATCTCGGAGTTGGAATATACGCTTTGATGAGTTGATCAAAGCATATAGTTTATCTGCACTTGCGGTGAAGCCTGTATTTACAAGAAAGTGAGTGGGAGCACTACAAAATTTCTGATAAATATATGTGAATGACATATTGTTGATCGGAAATAATGTAGAATTTTCTGGAAAGCATAAAGGAGTATTTGAAAGGAGTTTTTCAAAGAAAGACCTCGGTGAAGCTGCTTACATATTGAGCATCAATATCTATAGAGATAGATCAAGACGCTTAATAAGTTTTTTCAATGAGTACATACCTTGACAAGATTTTGAAATAGTTCAAAATGGAACAGTCAAAGAAAGAGTTCTTGCCTGTGTTACAAGGTGTGAAATTGAGTAAGACTCAAAGCGACCAACGCAAAAGATAGAAAGAGAATGAAAGTCATTCCCTATGCCTCGACCATAGGTTCTATAAAGTATGCCATGCTGTGTACCAGATCTATTGTATACCCTACCACCGAGTTTGGCAAGGAGTACAATAGTGATCTAGGAGTAGATCATCGGACAACGGTCAAAATTATCCTTAGTGGAATAAGGATATGTTTCTCGATTATGGAGGTGACAAAAGGTTCACGTAAAGGGTTATGTTGATGCAAATTTTGACACTGATCCAGATGACTCTAAGTCTCAATCTGGATGCATATTGAAAGTGGGAGCAATTAGCTAGAGTAGCTCCGTGCAGAGCATTATTGACATAGAAATTTGCGAAATACATACGGATCTGAATGTGGCAGACCCGTTGACTAAACTTCCCTCACAAGCAAAACATGATCACACCTTAGTACTCTTTGGTGTTAATCCCATAGCGATGTGAACTAGATTATTGACTCTAGTAAACCCTTTGGGTGTTGGTCACATGACGATGTGAACTATGGGTGTTAATCACATTGTTATGTGAACTATTCGTGTTAAATCACATGGCGATGTGAACTAGATTATTGACTCTAGTGCAAGTGGGAGACTGAAGGAAATATGCCCTAGAGGCAATAATAAAGTTATTATTTATTTCCTTATTACATGATAAATGTTTATTATTCATGCTAGAATTGTATTAACCGTAAAACATGATACATGTGTGAATACATAGACAAACAGAGTGTCACTAGTATGCCTCTACTTGACTAGCTCGTTGATCAAAGATGGCTATGTTTCCTAGCCATAGACATGAGTTGTCATTTGATTAACGGGATCACATCATTAGGAGAATGATGTGATTGACTTGACCCATTCCGTTAGCTTAGCACTTGATCGTTTAGTATTCTGCTATTGCTTTCTTCATGACGTATGCATGTCCCTATGACTATGAGATTATGCAACTCCCGTTTACCGGAGGAACACTTTGTGTGCTACCAAACGTCACAACGTAACTAGGTGATTATAAAGGTGCTCTACAGGTGTCTCCTAAGGTACTTGTTGGGTTGGCGTATTTCGAGATTAGGATTTGTCACTCCGATTGTCGGAGAGGTATCTCTGGGCCCACTAAGTAGTGCACATCACTTAAGCCTTGCAAGCATTGCAACTAATGAGTTAGTTATGGATGATGTATTACGGAACGAGTAAAGAGACTTGCCGGTAACGAGATTGAACTAGGTATTGAGATACCGACGATCGAATCTCGGGCAAGTAACATACCGTAAGATCTTCGTAGAATTTGTAGGAGCCAATATGAGCATCCAGGTTCCGCTATTGGTTATTGACCAGAGACGTGTCTCGGTCATGTCTACATAGTTCTCAAACCCATAGGGTCCGCACGCTTAAAGTTTGATGACGGTTATATTATGAGTTTATGTGTTTTGATGTACTGAAGGTAGTTTGGAGTCCCGGATGTGATCACGGACATGACGAGGAGTCTCGAAATTGTAGAGACGTAAAGATCGATATATTGGACGACTATATTTGGATATCAGAATGGTTCCGGGTGAGATCGGGATAATATCGGAGCACCGGGAGGTTATCGGAACCCCCTGGGAGGTATATGGGCCTTAATGGGCTTTAGTGGAAAGGAGAGGAAAGGAGCAAGGGAGGCCCCCCCCCCAAGCCCAATCCAAATTGGGAGGGGGGCCGTCCCCCCTTTCCTTCCTCCCTCCTTCCTCTTCCTTCCCTCTCCCTCTCCAAATAGGAAAAGGAGGAGTCCTACTCCCGGTGGGAGTAGGACTCCCCCTTGGGCGCGCCTCCTCCCCTTGGCCGGCCCTCTCCTCCCCCCCTTTATATACGGAGGAGAGGGGCACCCCATAGACACAACAATTAATCCCTTGGATCTCTTAGCCGTGTGCGGTGCCTCCCTCCACCATAATCCACCTCGGTCATATCGTGGCGGTGCTTAGGCGAAGCCCTGCGTCGGTAGAACATCATCATCGTCACCAAGCCGTCGTGCTGACGGAACTCTCCCTCAAAGCTCGGTTGTTTCGGAGTTCGAGGGACGTCATCGAGTTGAACGTGTGCTGAACTCGGAGGTGCCATGCGTTTGGTACTTGATCGGTCTGATCGTGAAGACGTATGACTACATCAACCATGTTGTGCTAACGCTTCCACTTTCGGTCTACGAGGGTACGTGGACACACTCTCCCATCTCATTGCTACGCATCACCATGATCTTGCGTGTGCGTAGGATTTTTTTTGAAATTACTACGTTCCCCAACAGCACAGATGCTGAGAAGGTGCGCTTTGCCGCACATCAACTGGATGGACCCGCAGCCTCATGGTGGGAGAACTACACCGCCACTTTCCCCGTGGCCAATGTTACTTGGTATCAGTTTCAACAAGCTTTCCGCACTGCACATGTTTTATCTGGAGCCATGAGTATGAAGAAGTGTGAGTGCCGCAACTTACGCCAAGGGTATCGTACCGTGGCGCAGTACGTGGATGAGTTCAGCAAGCTGGCACGCTATGCCCCAGATGATGTGGCCGCAGATGCCGCGAAGCAAGAGAAGTTTCTTGAGGGACTGAATGATGAGCTGAGTATGCAGTTGATGGTGGCAACATTCACCAACTATCAGGAGCTGGTAGACAGGGCCCTCATGATTGAAGGCAAGCAGCAGCAGTAGAGAGCCGCAAATGGAAATATGGATAGGGGAAATACAACTCTGGAGCTCAGCAGAAGCCACGCTATACCCCGTACTCGGGAGGACACACTCATAACCATGGAGGGTAGGAGTGGGCATAAAAACCGATGAACCGAAGACCGAACCGACGCCGAAACCGAATAAACCAAAATTTCGGTTTTTTGGGCTAGTACAGTAAAATTCGGTTTTCACACTTGCTAACCGAACTAACTTTTATCGGTTCGGTAGTACCCAGGTTAACCGAATAAAAAACCGAGCGTATGTGAAGGCGTTGAACGAAGCTTGCTCTCCCACGCCGCGAGAATAAAATATTACGTGCTAGATCAGTGCGTGACTGCATGCAACAGAAGCGCATGCAACTTTTACTTATCGAGACAAGGAGCGCATGCAGCTGGTTGGATCAGTCCATCAGGGTGATATTTAATTGCGAAAGAAATATTGCATGCAAGGCCCAAGCAGAGAAGCCGTTGTGGGCTTCTTTTTTCTAGTGTGTAGTGTGCTTGTACGTGCGTACCTACAGAACCACGAGGCGCTGCCCGTTGTTGTTTAGTCCCACCTCGGCCGGCCACACACAAGCAGTTGGATAGATTGGTTATATAAGAGCGCACGAGGATGGGTGCCATGCACGCAGCTCAAACATTCTTTTAGCATATTCGGTAAATACGGTATAAACCGAATACCAAACCGAAAACTCGGTTAACCGAATTTTCGATTAGCTATTTTAAGATGTATTTTTCGGTTTTAAACTTTGGAAACCGAATTTACTAAAACACCGAATGGCAGAAACCGACATTTCAGTTTATACCGAATGCCCAGGCCTAATGGAGGGCATAACTGTAAGGGCATATTTATCCCCAAGATGTTTTGGTGATTGATGACAATGCTTTTGCGGACTAATCGTGTGCGTTGAGTTCTTTCAGAGATTCATCCTTTGGCACAAGACGATTACTTCCCCTCGGTGTTTTATTCAAGACGGTGTAGCCCCTTCGTCTCTATGCTGGTGGTCTAGTTTCGTAGGAGTCACCGTACTATCAAGAGGGGATCCGCTTTGGTTAGGCGGGGGTGGAATCAACACGTACACATCCCTATCACACCCGTTGCTTTGTTCCGCTTAATTGGAGCTATCTTTCCTTATTCTGTGCCTACCTGTCTTGTCCCAGCGGTAGTACCGCGGTCCGCAGCGGTAGTACCGCCGAAGCTTGTCAAGCGGTAGTACCGCTCCCCGAGCGGTAGTACCGCTTCCTGAGCGGTAGTACCGCTTGTGAGCTTCAGCCGTAGTACCGCAGTGGTTCCGGGCTACTACCGCCTCGATTCTCGACTGCTATTTCTCGTGTCGGGTTTTACGGTACTAGTTGCGGCAGTAGGGGCGGTAGTACCGCCTGTACTTCCGCGGTAGTACCGCTCGGGGGACCGGGCCCTTTTTCCCTCGTCAGCGCGGCAGTACCGCTGGGAGAGAGCGGTAGTACCGCTTATAAGCGGTATGTCACGCCCAATATGCGACCCTATCCAAAAGGAACTCGAAGGTCCCACCAAGGATAGACCCGCATATTGAAACGCTTTTGCAAGGTGGATATCATTACATCAACATTACATAATAGTGGGGATACATCCAATACATACAATGTCACATGAATACAATAATACAACATACAACAACAACATCCGACTACGGATGAAACACAAACAGAAGCTCAAACGACATCCACCCTGCTAGCCCAGGCTGCCGACCTGGAATCTATCCCCTGATCGACGAAGAAACAGAAGAAGAACTCCAAAACAAGCAAACATCGCTCTCGCGTCATGATCATCACAGAACCTGTACCTGCAACTGTTGGTGTAGTAATCTGTGAGCCACGAGGACTCAGCAATCCCATTACCATGGGTATCAAGACTAGCAAAGCTCAAAGGGAAAGGAAGGGGTAAAGTGGTGAGGTTGCAGCAATGGCTAAGCATATATGGTGGCTAACATACGCAAATGAGAGCGAGAAGAGAAAAAAGGAACGGTCGTCAACTAGTAATGATCAAGAAGTGATCACGAACTCCTACTTACGCCGGACATAACCCGTAAAACCGTGTTCTCCTCTCGATCCACCCCGAAAAGAGACACTCATGGTTACACACACGGTTGGTGTATTTTAGAAGAGTTTACTTCAAGTTTGCTACAACCGGATATTAACAAATTCCCATCTGCCACATAACCGCGGGCACGGCTCTCGAAAGTTTAAACCCTGCAGGGGTGTCCCAACATAGCCCATGATAAGCTCTCGCAATCAACAAAGGATATTCCTTCTCCCCGGGAAGACCCGATCAGTCTCGGAATCCCGGCTACAAGACATTTCGATAGTAATAAAACAAGACCAGCAAGACCGCCCGCGCTACCGACAATCCCGATAGGAGCTGCACATATCTCGTTCTCGTGGCAACACCGGATAAGCTAAGCGTGCAGTACCGACGTAACCCAAGTTGCCAAGGGATGGTCCCAAGACGGTGCTCTAGTTTGGACCAACACTTAGACAAGCATTGGCCCAGGGGCAGAATAAAGATGACCCTTGGGTTAATTACTCCCAAGGGAAAATAGGTGGTGGTGAGGCAAATGGTAAAACCAAGGTTGGGCCTTGCTGGAGGAGTCTTATTCAAAGCGAACTGTCAAGGGGGTCCCATAAATCACCCGACCGCGTTAGGGACGCGAAATCCGGGAATATAATACCGATATGACGGAAACTAGTGCGGCAAGAGTGGAACAAAACACCAGGCATAAGGCCGAGCCTTCCACCCTTTACCAAGTATATAGATGCATTAATTAGATAAGAGATATTGTGATATCCCAACATAACATAATCCAACATGGAGCAATCTTCATCTTCACCTGCAACTAGCAACGCTATAAGAGGGGCTGAGCAAAGCGGTAACATAGCCAAACAATGGTTTGCTAGGAAGGGTAACAAAGGTCAGAGGTTCATGGCAATTTGGGAGGCTTGAGCAAAGAAGTGATAGGTAGCGCAAAGCATAGCGAAAGAACGAAGCAACTAGCATAGCAATGATAGTAGTGAGATACAGGGTAGCGGTCATCTTGCCTGAAATCCCGCTAGGAAGAAGAACGAGTCCATGAAGAAGATGAAGCCACGAAGATGAACCAAGCGTAGATTTAACGAATCCTCACGATCGCAACGAAACGGGAACTATCGAGAAAAAGCACACAACATAGTAAACACACCACACATGAACAAGACATGATGCACAACAAGCATGATGCATGACAAGGCTAGATGAGGCTACTAATGGCAAGAGATGATGCAAACAAGAGCAATACATCAAAGCAAGTTTAAATGAGGCCGGAAACAACATATAACAACTCCGGTAAGTCCTCATATGCAAATTTCGAAATTGATCCAGATATGAATAAACCTTATGTTCAAGTTGTTAAACAGCAAGTTAAGATGCACCACGATGATCTACACGAAACTCTAGTCAAGTTACATATAAAGTTCATTTAATTCGGAGCTACGACCTAGAAGATATGAGCAAAACAAGTTAACCATGGCATTGATGCAAAATGCATCCAAACATCAAGCAACACCTCAAAACAAGGATGCAACATGATAATATGAAACTACATGCAATTCTAAGAAGTTTCATATAGAGCACACTCAAAACGGAGCAACGGTTCAACACATACACCCTATACAAGTTTAAAGGACAAGCTGTCCAAAACAGCAACGAGGCATATTGCAAGCATCAAAACACTATGCTACAGCATCTCAACGTGAAAACAAAAGGCATGGGTATGATGTACAGGTAAAGCATGACAAAACATGAACACTGAGCTATCTCCATAAATCACTAGAACATGCTCAAAATGACATGGCAAGATTGCAAATACTAACAGTTCCAGACTTTGCAGAAATAACATCAGGTTGCAATGTTTAGAGCTATCAAACAACATGCTACAGGAACTTATCATGGCAAACAAAGGCATGGCATGAATCTACTAATTGCATATAACAAAAGTCCCTTACTGACCATGAGCCAAAAGAGCACAGAAAATATGATGGCACCCATGTAAACATGGCAAAAGATGACAGATTCATACATGGCAGGAACAACAATAAGTAGGCATGTTGGTGAGCTTGAACCACTCACCACAGAGCAATACATGGCATGGCAAGGAAACTCACAGTAAGAAGACATGTTTATGAAGCTAAGCATGGCAAGATAAAGTTCATAGGATGCATGGATCACTAGTAACAATCATGGCAACATTGAACTTCATGATAAACAGGCTGACAGCAACATTATTTAGCAAGTTGAGAGCAAGATTACAACAAGTTACAGCAGACTATAATTGCAACAAAGGGCATGGATGGATAGAGAAAGACATGTATAACAAAACACCCTTAGTGAACATCTCCAGATTATGCATAGAATGACTTGTAGCAGCAGGTTAACATAGCATCATGATATAGCAGATTCAGACATGCAAAACAGCAACAGCAAGTACCCTACTTAACAAGCTTGATGCACTCACTACACAACTCACAAAAATACATGGATGGAACCCCTGTAAATATGGCATGGCATAGCACAAAACACATGTAGAGATCATGCTCATAAGATGCACACATCAAATGCAACAAAAATGACAAATCATCAAGTTATAATAAGCCAAAGCAGATTAACATCATATAGCACTCTTGCAACGAAGATTCAGGCATCAAGACGAGCTCAAACGAACATGATGCAATGGAATGAAATGAATAGCATCTCACAGCGAACATTTTGATATATTACGAATGCAAAACGGAGCACTACGCAGAGGGTTATGGCATGATGAACATGGGTACATATGATGAAAAACCCAGGGACAGCCAAAATATACCCTCGTGGAAAGCTGGACGGGACGGTTCGGGGATGACCCGATCCGGGACGGGGCGGCGTTTGGTTCGGCTCCTAGTGGATCTCATCCCGATCCGGGGGCCTCGCCGGAGTTGGCCGGGGACGTGGCCGGAGAGGAGGAAGACGACCGGAGAGGGCGAAGGGGACCGGATCCGAGGCGCTCCTCGCCGGATCCGGCGCCCACGACGGCGGAGACGAGGCCGGACGGCGATGGAGGGCGGACGAGCGGGCGGCTGACGAGGCGCGAGGCAGGAGCGGCGGGCGCGCTTCGCGGTGCCATGGCGGCGATCGAGCGAAGCGCCGGCGGCTAAAGGCAACGGGCCGAGCCGGATCCGAGGCAAGGCGCGGCACCGCGGATGCGTGGCGGGCCTAGACGAGGCGGCGAGGTTGGGCGGAGGAGGCGGCGACGGGAGCTCGGCGGCTTGCCGCGGGCGGCGGCGGCGCCGCCGGCTGGCGGGTCGGGCTCAGCAGGTAGGCAAGTGAGCGGAGGCGCCGGGCGTGGCGCTTTCGGGCGGGCCGGCTCAGCCTCGCGGGCTCATGGGCGGAGCGGGCGGCGCTGCCACGCGGGCCCGGGATAGGCTGGGAGCGGCGGCGCTGGGACGGTCGGACACGTCCGGCGGCGGAACGGACATGTCCGGCTGCGGAAGGAGGAAGATGGCTAGGGTTTGGACTGCGCGAAAAATGGAGGGGGAGGACCTATTTATGGATAGAGGGAGCTAGGAGAGTCCAAATGGAGCACGGTTTTCGCCCACACGATCGTGATCGAACGACTGAGAGCATGGAGGGGAGTTTGCTGGGTTTTGGGCCACTTTGGAAGGGGTGTTGGGCTGCCAAGAGAAGGGGGCTTTGCGGTTACCCGGTTAACCGTTGGAGTATCAAACGACCTCCAAATGGCACGAAACTTGACAGGCGCTCTACCGGTGCTATACCAAGGCCGCTTGACAAACCTCGGTCCATTCCGAGAATGTTTGACACTCGCACACGAAAAGAGGCAAAAGGGGGCGCCGGGGGACATAGGAGTGCCGGATTGCAAAACGGGCAACGGGGAAAATGCTCGGATGCATGAAACGAACACGTATGCAAAATGAAATGCACACGATGACATGGCAAAATGCAACACGCAAGCAAATGACATGGCAACGACAGCGAATAATGGCGAGACACTGGGCGATCGAATCCGGGGCGTTACAACACTCCTCCACCAACAAGAGATCTCGTCCCGAGATCTTAGGACCGAGACGGAAGGGAAAAAGGGATGAGGTGAAACAAGAACTCAAGAGAAGAAGCCAAGAATCGAGAGCACTCGAGAAGAAGAGGGGAACGACAAAAATGACGAGAATCGAAAGCTCACGGAATCAGATAGACTATTGAACCACTCCGGTTAGAACAAGATAAGAAACGAATAAGATTGAAAGGATTTAGGCAGCACTCCGGCTGAAACATGTAGGAATAGAACACGAGCTTAAGAAGATGGAATAAACCTTGATGAACTCTTTGGAGAATGAACTAAATCGTGACGATCCACCGTGAAGAACTCCGGTAACAAAAGGATGATGAGATACAATTGAAGGATGGAAAGAATAAGGATTAAGTCTTGCGGTGATTTAGATGGAGCTTCGCGACGATAATGCGGAAAACTTGGAACTCCGGAAAAGAAAAGATGAAAACACTTGGAAGTAGAATTTATTCCTCAAGAACAAACTCCGAAGAAAAAGATTAATCACTTTGATGAAATAAGAATAAGATTTATTGTATGCTTATCCTTCATCAAATTAAATTGATGACAAGCAATTGATTTGGCATGCAACTTATTCTTCTTGAAAAAGGATTGAGAAGTGACATAGCGCCACCTTGAGAAGGTCTTCATGAACCACCGGTAGGATTCGAATGAACGAATGGATTAAAATGATAATCAAGGAAAACGAATCTTGAACGAACCACCGTAAGAAATGACAATGAACGAAGAAAAGAGAAAGAATCGCCGGGAAGAATTAGGAAAGCACGAAGATACTTGAGGGAATTAAAATGCAAGAGAACGAAGAGATCGCGAACTGATTGAAGAATACTTGAACGAAGCATCGGAATAATTGGATAACGGTAACTGAAATGTGAGGACGAAGAATTCTTCTGAAACGATGGCTCCGGTGAAACAAAACGGAAATCAACTTCTGAAATACTCCGGATGGGTAAGAAAAGGAATATCTGACAAATGGAATAATTCGAGAGGATGATATGAAGCTAGAACCACGAATCTTCGGGAGAACGGGCAAGATTTAGAGGAAAAATTCTCTTCAATCTTCAAATGATGACGAGAACCACCACCAAAATTACTGAGATACTCCGGAAGAATGAAAAACAGAGAGGTTGAGCCAACAATGAAATGATTTGAAATTGATCTTGGAAAGGCATCTGACTGATGGGATCCATTCTTACGTCACACTCCAAAAAGAATTGAGAATAACTCCGGGAAAATTAGAAGAGTCAGGTAAGATCCTGGGAAAAGACCTGTGGGTTAGGGCCCACTGAAGAGAAAAACACCGTTGGAAAGGGATGATGAACAGATAGATGATGCACCGGAACAATTGGAATATTGGAATGAGGTGACAACCTCGAATTAATTGGAACACAGACGAATCTCCTGAGATGTCTTCAGCACTCCGGAAGGATAAACTGGCGAGAGGCGAACGAGCAAAGGGAAATATTTGGGCTGACGGAAAGAATACGATCGACAACGAAAAAAACTTGAATTGAAATCACCGGAAAAAGAAAAAGGATGAAGAATGACGAACGAGACGAGAATTCACCGGTTGAAATAATTGAGGGAAGCTTGAAGAGGCTCCATAGGAATAAAGAGACTTCGATCTCCGGAATAAGAGGGTGGAGGGCGGAAAAACAAAGGCAACTTGGAAGGGAAATCATTTAATATCTTGAAGAGAAAACACGGTTGAAATCATTGAGGAGAGAGAGCAAAAACTTCACACGAGTAGAATGGATACTCGATTACGGACTCCGGTTCCGAGAAGAAGAAGGGTGGGCGGGTGGGAAAAGAAAAACAACTGAGGATTGAACTTGCAAAGATGAAGAGGCTCGAGTCGACTTGACGAGAAATGCATCGGATGAAAAGAGCTGAGGAACAACTACCGGAAAAACCAACTGCGTGATCCTAAAGAAAAAATTGAAGGGGAAGAGAAGTAATTTAAAACACCTACGCCAAGATTCCTCACCAGAGCGATTTAAGGGGCTGAGGAGTAAAAAGAATTCCTACTCCGATATAACTAGACTCAAAACAGTTTTCTTCTAGACTCAACAACGGCCAAACTACACGATCAATCAAGGGGGCTCCTAGGGCGGTCGAGGCTCGATAGCAACTTATCACGCCCAATATGCGACCCTATCCAAAAGGAACTCAAGGTCCCACCAAGGATAGACCCGCATATTGAAACGCTTTTGCAAGGTGGATATCATTACATCAACATTACATAATAGTGGGGATACATCCAATACATACAATGTCACATGAATACAACAATACAACATACAACAACAACATCCGACTACGCACGAAACACAAACAGAAGCTCAAACGACATCCACCCTGCTAGCCCAGGCTGCCGTCCTGGAACTTATCCCCTGATTGAAGAAGAAGCAGAAGAAGAACTCCAAAACAAGCAAACATCGCTCTCGCGTCATGATCATCGCAAAACCTGTACCTGCAACTGTTGGTGTAGTAATCTGTGAGCCACGAGGACTCAAAGAATCCCATTACCATGGGTATCAAGACTAGCAAAGCTCAAAGGGAAAGGAAGGGGTAAAGTGGTGAGGTTGCAGCAGCGGCTAAGCATATATGGTGGCTAACATACGCAAATGAGAGCGAGAAGAGAAAAAAAGGAACGGTCGTCAACTAGTAATGATCAAGAAGTGATCCTGAACTCCTACTTACGTCAGACATAACCCAGAAACCGTGTTCTCCTCTTGATCCACCCCGAAAAGAGACACTCACGGTTACGCACACGGTTGGTGTATTTTAGAAGAGTTTACTTCAAGTTTGCTACAACCGGATATTAACAAATTCCCATCTGCCACATAACCGCTGCACGGCTCTCGAAAGTTTAAACCCTCGCAGGGTGTCCCAACTTAGCCCATGATAAGCTCTCGCGATCAACGAAGGATATTCCTTCTCCCGAGAAGACCCGATCAGTCTCGGAATCCCGGCTACAAGACATTTCGACAATAATAAAACAAGACCAGCAAGACCGCCCGATGCGCCGACAATCCCGATAGGAGCTGCACATATCTCGTTCTCAGGGCAACACCGGATAAGCTAAGCGTACAGGTACCAACGTAACCCAAGTTGCCAAGGGATGGTCCCGCACGGTGCTCTAGTTTGGACCAACACTTAGACAAGCATTGGCCCGGGGAGCTGAATAAAGATGACCCTTGGGTTAATTACTCCCAAGGGAAAATAGGCGGTGGTGAGGCAAATGGTAAAACCAAGGTTGGGCCTTGCTGGAGGGGTCTTATTCAAAGCGAATTGTCAAGGGGGTCCCATAAATCACCCGACCGCGTTAGGGACGCAAAAATCCGGGAACATAATACCGATATGACGGAAACTAGGGCGGCAAGAGTGGAACAAAACACTGTGCATAAGGCCGAGCCTTCCACCCTTTACCAAGTATATATATGCATTAATTAGATAAGAGATATTGTGATATCCCAACATAACATAATCCAACATGGAACAATCTTCATCTTCACCTGCAACTAGCAACGCTATAAGAGGGGCTGAGCAAAGCGGTAACATAGCCAAACAATGGTTTGCTAGGAAGGGTAACAAAGGTCAGAGGTTCATGGCAATTTGGGAGGCTTGAGCAGCAAGTGATAGGTAGCGCAGCATAGCGAAAGAACGAAGCAACTAGCATAGCAATGATAGTAGTGAGATACAGGATAGCGGTCATCTTGCCTGAAATCCCGCTAGGAAGAAAAACGAGTCCATGAAGAAGATGAAGCCACGAAGATGAACCAAGCGTAGACGAACGAGTCCTCACGATCGCAACGAAACGGGAACTATCGAGAAGAAGCACACAACATAGTAAACACAACACACATGAACAAGACATGATGCACAACAAGCATGATGCATGACAAGGCTAGGTGAGGCTACTCATGGCAAGATATGATGCAAACAAGAGCAACACATCAAAGCAAGTTTAAATGAGGCCGGAAACAACATATAACAACTCCGGTAAGTCCTCATATGCAAATTTCGAAATTGGTCCAGATCTGAATAAACCTTATGTTCAAGTTGTTAAATAGCAAGTTAGGATGCACCATGATGATCTACACGAAATTCTAGTCAAGTTACATATAAAGTTCATTTAATTCGGAGCTACGGCCTAGAAGATATGAGCAAAACAAGTTAACCATGGCATTGATGCAAAATGCATCCAAACATCAAGCAACACCTCAAAACAAGGATGCAACATGATAATATGAAACTACATGCAATTCTAAGAAGTTTCGTATAGAGCACACTCAAAACGGAGCAACGGTTCAACACATACACCCTATACAAGTTTAAAGGACAAGCTGTCCAAAACAGCAACTAGGCATATTGCAAGCATCAAAACACTATGCTACAGCATCTCAACGTGAAAACAAAAGGCATGGATATGATGTACAGGTAAAGCATGACAAAACATGAACACTGAGATATCTCCATTAATCACTAGAACATGCTCAAAATGACATGGCAAGATTGCAAATACTAACAGTTCCAGACTTTGCAGAAATAACATCAGGTTCCAATGTTTAGAGCTATCAAACAACATTCTGCAGGAACTTATCATGACAAACAAAGGCCTGGCATGAATCTACTAATTGCATAGAACACAAGTCCCTTACTGACCATGAGCCAAAAGAGCACAGAAAATATGATGGCACCCATGTAAACATGGCAAAAGATATGACAGATTCATACATGGCAGGAACAACAATAAGTAGGCATGTTGGTGAGCTTGAACCACTCACCATAGAGCAATACATGGAATGTCAAGGAAACTCACAGTAAGAAGACATGTTTATGAAGCTAATAATGGCAAGAGCAAGTTCATAGGATGCATGGATCACTAGCAACAATCATGGCAACATTGAACTTCATGATAACAGGCTGACAGCAACATTATTTAGCAAGTTAAGAGCAAGATTAGTATAAGTTACAGCAGACTATAATTGCAACAAAGGGCATGGATGAATAGATAAAGACATTTATAACAAAACACCCTTAGTGAACATCTCCAGATTATGCACAGAATGACTTGTAGCAGCAGGTTAACATAGCATCATGATATAGCAGATTCAGACATGCAAAACAGCAACAGCAAGTACCCTACTTAACAAGCATGATGCACTCACTACACAACTCACAAAAATACATGGATGGCACCACTGTAAAGATGGCATGGCATAGCATAAAACACATGTAGAGCTCATGCTCATAAGATGCACACATCAAATGCAACAAAAATGACAAATCATCAAGTTATAACAGTTTCAGCAGATTAACATCATATAGCACTCTTGCAACGAAGATTCAGGTATCAAGATGAGCTCAAATGAGCATGATGCAATGGAATGAAATGAAGAGCATCTCACATCGAACATTTTGATATATTATTCATGGAAAACGGAGCAATATGCAGAGGGTTATCGCATGATGAACATGGGTACATATGATGAAAAACCCAGAGACTTAGCCAAAATATACCCTCGTGGAAAGCTGGACGGGACGGTTCGGGGATGACCCGATCCGGGACGGGGCGGCGTTTGGTTCGGCTCCTGGTGGATGTCATCCCGATCCGGGGGCCTCGCCGGAGTTGGCCGGGGACGTGGCCGGAGAGGAGGAAGACGACCGAGAGGGCGGCGGGACCGGATCAGGCGCTCGCCGGGATCCGGCGCCCACGGCGGCGAGACGAGGCCGGACGGCGATGGAGGGCGGACGAGCGGGCGGCCGACGAGGCGCTTAGGTAGGGCGGCGGGCGCGCTGGCGCCATGGCGGCGATCGAGCGGGCGCCGCGGCTTAAGGCGACGGGCCGAGCCGGATCCGAGGCAGGCGCGGCACCCATGGATGCGGCGGCGGGCCTAGACGACGGGGCGGGTTCGCGGAGGAGGCGGCGACGGGAGCTCCGGCTGCTGCGGCGGCGGCGGCGCTGCCGGGCGGCGGTGGTCGGGCTCAACGCTGGGAGGCAAAGTGAGCGAGGCGCCGGCCGGCGCGCAGCCGGGCGGGCCGGGCCTGGCTCAATTCAAGGGCGGCACTTGCCACGCGGCGGCCTGGGTTAGGCTGGGAGCGGCGGCGCGGGGACGGGCGGACACGTCCGGCGGCGGAACGGACATGTCCGGCTGCGGAAGGAGGAAGATGGCTAGGGTTTGACCGCGAAAAATGGAGGAGGACCTATTTATGGATAGAGGGAGCTAGGAGAGTCCAAATGGAGCACGGTTTTCGCCCACACGATCGTGATCGAACGACCTAGAGCATGGAGGGGAGTTTGCTGGGTTTTGGGCCAATTTGGAAGGGGTGTTGGGCTGCCAAGAGAAGGGGGCTTTGCGGTTACCCGGTTAACCGTTGGAGTATCAAACGACCTCCAAATGGCACGAAACTTTACAGGCGGTCTACCGGTGCTATACCCAGGCCGCTTGACAAACCTCGGTCCATTCCGAGAAAGTTTGACACCCGCACATGAAAAGAGGCAAAAGGGGGCGCCGGGGGACATAGGAGTGCCGGATTGCAAAACGGACAACGGGGAAAATGCTCGGATGCATGAAACGAACACGTATGCAAAATGAAATGCACATGATGACATGGCAAAATGAAACACGCAAGCAAATGACATGGCAACGACGGCGAATAACTGGCAGACACCTGGCGCATCGAATCCGGGGCGTTACACGGTAGTACCGCCCTGCCCAATAGGTAGTACCGCTCTGTGCGGGGCTCGTTGGTGGGTAACGGTTGGATTGGTTCCCCCACTATATAAAGGTGTCTTCTTCCCCAAAGTTGACTCACCTCTTTCCCCCAAAGCTCCATTGTTGATCCAAGCTCCATTTTCGCCCGATCTCTCTCCCTATCCAATCAAACTTGTTGATTTGCTCGGGATTGGTTGAGAAGGCCCCGATCTACACTTCCACCAAGAGAAATTTGATTCCCTCTCTTATCCCTAGCGGATCTTGTTACTCTTGGGTGCTTGAGCACCCGAGACGGTTGAGGTCACCCAAGCCATACTCCATTGTGGTGAAGCTGTGGTGTTGTTGGGAGCCTCCAATTGTTGTGGAGATTGCCCGACCTTGCTTGTAAAGGTTCTACGCCGCCTTCAAGGGCACCAATAGTGGAATCACGGCATCTCGCATTGTGTGAGGGCGTGAGGAGAATACTGTGGCCCTAAAGGCTTCTTATGGAGCATTGTGCCTCCACACCGCTCTAACTGAGACGCATTTCCCTTAAAAGGAAGGAACTTCGGTAACACATCCTCGTCTCCACCGGCTCCACTCTTGGTTATTTCGTGCCTTTACTTTTGCAAGCTTATTGTATTATACCCTTGCTTGCTTGTGTGTTAGTTGTCATTGCATCATATAGGTTGCTCACATAGTTGACATCTAGACAACCTATATTATTGCAAACTTTAAATTGGTAAAGAAAAGCTTAAAAATTGTTAGTTGCCTATTCACCCCCCCTCCCCCTCTAGTCAACCATATCGATCCTTTCAATTGGTATTAGAGCCTCGTCTCTTTTTAAGGACTTTACTGTCCGAAGAGTATGGTTGACGTCGTAGATGATGTGGGAGAGCACTCCGGTGCGAATCCGATATCATCTACGGGAGATGGGGGTACCTCGATCTCTCGTGAGGAATTCAATGTGGCGTTGGACACATTGAAAACCTCCATGACGCACCGAGGTCAAGGACATGTTTAAGGAATTCCTAGAAGGGCTTAAACTTTCCACCGCACCCGTGAAAGTGGGTGATCCCGCCAACACGGGACGGATGCTAACTCCGATAAGGGGAAGCTACTAGTGAGAAAGCCCCATCGTCTAGTGGTAAGAATGGCACCGGCATCTTCGCCCATGTGCAACCTCCTCCCGTTTATGGTGGACCAATTCCTTCTACTCATTTGAATCATGCCGGTCCACCTCCTAAGATTGATAAAAAGGAGGATTTTGATTCTTGGGTTTATCATTTTAAGCATCATTTAAATCATGTGAACACTAACCTTTGAAGAATCATTGAAGAAGGTTTCTATCCGCATGACCCGAGCAACTTCTCTCCTAGAGAAGTCGTGGACCATCAATTCAATGAGAATGCTCTCTTCATCATCCAAGAAGCAATCCTTCCGAAGACCTCCCTCATCTCCGCCCTACTCCCTTGCCAAAGATGCTTGGCACAAGGTGGTTTCCCTTTATCGAGGAAGCGCAAGCATTCGACGTTCCAACTATGAAGTGGTGCAAGATGAAGCCGATGAGTTTGCAATGAAAGAAGATGAAGAACCTCGTGAGCTCTACCGGAGAGTTACCAAGCTCGCGGTCTCCCTCCGGGATCATGGAAGTAAGGACACGGATGACAACTGGATCAAGCACAAATTCCTCAAGGCAATGATGCCCTACCACAAAGCCATGTCCTCCGTCATCCGTCAAAGGCCGGACTTCCACACCCTGTCCTCAAGTGATGTGTTGGATGAGTTTGTGGCTATGAGCATATTGGACAAGACCACCGACAATGCGGTGCTTCACTCCCAAAGAGCAAAGAAGCCCAACCTCGCTTTGAAGGCCAAGGTTTGTGTCGAAGAAGAAGGAGAGGAGGAAGAAGAAGAGATCAACCTCAAGATCTGATATGACTATCATGAACACATGGCCCTTGCTTCAAGGCAATTTTGGAGCAAGAAGAACTCAAGGCCCAACTTCAACAAGAGCAACTCAAGTGGCGCAAAGGGCAAGCAACGAGTGAGGACTTGCTTCAATTGTGGCAATGTGAGTCATTTTGTTGCGGAGTGCCCATATGAGAAGAGGGAAGACAATGGTCGCAAGCTCATCCGTAAGGACAAGGCCAAGTCTTTCCCCAAAAAGAGCAACTTCACCAAGAAGGCTCCTCACAAAGCTTTGGTGGTTCAAGAAGAGTACAATGAGGATGATGATGATGATGATGAAGATGGTGAGTCGGTTGCCATGGCCTCCGTTGCCATTGCGATGACTCCTCGGGTGTCTCTCTTCGATTCACCTAATGAAAGCATCACCGCCAAGTGCCTCATGGCTAAAGCCACCAACAAGGTAACCCCCAACATCAAAACTACCATCATCAATCATTCTTCTTTGACGGATTGCATTGATGAACATGAGGGGACTAATATGGAGGAGAATGAGTTTGAGACCTTTATGGGTATACTCAAGGGCAAATCCAAGAAGCACTTCGTTGCTCTCTTGGAACAACTTGGTGAAGCCAATGACATGATCGAGGCTCATGAAGAAACCATATCTAAGATGGAAGGGCATAGTAGTGACTATGCTGATGAGATTTCGGATCTTTCCAATGCTCTTGAGGAAGAGTGCGGTCTTCGTTTGGCTCTTGAGGAGTCATACAACAATGATCATGCTAAATTAAAGAAAGATCTTGATCATGCTCTTGTTGTGTCTCGTGTGCTAAGCTCCGAGAAGGAAAAGCTTGGAGTTGATCTTGCTAGACTCAACGAGGAGTTTGACATTCTCGACAAGGCTCACAAAGTCTTGAAGGGTGCTCATGCTAGTCTCAAAGAGTCTCATGATCAACTCCAAGTGAAGCTAACCAAGGAGAAGGCCACCTTTCCTCATATGGTATTGATTGATAATGCAAATGCTACTAACCCTTGTTGTGAGCATGTGCATCTTGTGGAGGAGAATGCCAAGTTGAAGGAACATCTCGAGAAAGGTCTTGTGACATGCATACAAGGTGAGAAGAACCTAAATGACCTTTTGAGCAATCAAAAGGAAGTTGTGGGCAAGAAGGGAGTTGGGTTCTCACCCAAGTCCAAGAACAAGAAGAAGAATGAGAAGAAGAATAACAAGGCCAAACAACCTCCCCCGCTCAAGCAAACCTTTGTGAAGGAAGGAGAGGGTGCTCCTAAGGAGAAGAAGAACAATGCGAAGAATGGTGATGCCAAAAGGGGCAAAGCCATCTCTCCCAACAAAGCCGGCGACTTTAACCCCTCTTATGTATTGTGTCGTGCTAGTGATGGGCATGTCTATGCTAAATTTGTTGGTTCTTCTTATGAGTACATTGAATGGTCTATTTGGGTTCCTAAGACCCTCGTTACTAACATCAAAGGACCCATTGCTAAATGGGTACCTAAAACCAAGCATTGATCTCTTGTAGGTGTTTGCTTCCGGTGGGGGATCATGGTTGCTCGATAGTGGAGAAACAAATCATATGACCGGGAGCAAGGACTTGGTGGTGGACGTGCAAAAGATCCCATCTATGCCCACCAATGTCGAGTGGGGTGATGCCTCACATTCTAAGGTATTGGGTCTTGGCAAGGTTGTCGCTTTCTCATGATCTAACGATCGAGAAAGTCATGCTTGTTGAGTCCCTTGCATACAATTTGCTTTCCGTTCGTCAACTTGCACTCATGGGCTTTGCCACCTTCTTTGACATTGATACCGTGGCCCTCTTGTGGAGCAAGACTCTTAAAGTAGCCTTTGTTGGGCATGTCGAGAACGATCTCTATGTGATAAACTTTTCGGGGCGACCCACTAAGACCGCGACATGCCTAATGGCTAAAGTTGACGTGGGATGGCTTTGGCATCGCCGTTTAGCCCACGTCAATATGAGATCTTTGCAAAGTCTTCTCAAGGGGGACCATGTCCGTGGACTAACAAATGTTAGTTTTGCTTAAGATCGTGCTTGCAGTGCTTGTATCGAAGGAAAGCTTCATGAAACGGCTCACCCTCCCACGACTATCATCTACTCGAAGAGACCCTTGGAGCTCCTGCACATGGACCTCTTTGGACCTCCATCCTTTGATAGTCTTGGGGTAGAAAGTATTGCTTGGTGATTGTGGATGACTATTCAAGATACACTTGGGTATACTTCTTCAAGAGGAAGAGTGAGACTCAACAAACCGTCATCGACTTTGCAAATGAAGCTCAACGTCAACATAATGCAAAGATCTTGACAATAAGAAGTGACAACGGCACCGAGTTCAAGAACTACACCTTGGATGAGTTTCTTAGTGATGAGGGGATCAAGCATCAATATTCTGCACCATATACCCCTCAACAAAATGGTGCTGCGGAGAGGAAGAACCGGATGTTGATGGATGCAGCAAGGACCATGATGGCGGAATTCAAGTCTCCATACAACTTTTGGGCCGAAGCCATCAACACCGCATGTCATGCATCCAATCGGATCTATCTCCGCAAAGGATTGAACAAGACTCCTTATGAGATACTCACCGGCAACAAGCCCAATCTCAAGTACTTCCGGGTGTTCGGGTGTAAGTGTTTCATTCTCAAGAAAGGTGTTCGTTTGTCTAAATTTGAAGCTAGAGCTCATGAGGTCATATTTGTTGGTATGCTACAAACTCTCATGCTTACCGTGTCC
This sequence comes from Aegilops bicornis, assembly GCA_021605145.1. Classification (NCBI taxonomy): domain Eukaryota; kingdom Viridiplantae; phylum Streptophyta; class Magnoliopsida; order Poales; family Poaceae; genus Aegilops; species Aegilops bicornis. The sequence goes on along the minus strand of CM038675.1, from coordinate 549,660,145 downwards.
TCCATAAATCCACGGGACTTATTGAGGAGACGTGTAACGTGGAGTTTGATGAGAATAACGGCTCCCAAGTGGAGCAAAGTGGCACTTGTGATGTAGGTGATGAAATTCCTCCTCAAGCCATAAGAAGAATGGGTGTTGGTTTTATCCTACCCGTTGAGGAACCCCTTGTGGCCGAAGGAGAAGGACAATGCTCCACTCTAGTGGAGCCATCACCAACCCAAGGCCCACACGCTTCCGAAGAACAAAGTGAAGGCCCTCAACCTCATGAACAAGACCAAGGGCAAGATCATGCTCAAGACGATGATGCCACACCAAATGATGCCCAAGGTCAAGTTCTCTCCCCCGAGCATGCTCAAGACGGCGCTCAAGATGATCAAGTGACCCCTCCTCATCTCACCTGCGAGGAGGAATTAGAGCGTCGTGCCGCCAAGATTGCGTCCAAACTCACCACCAAAGGCCTTCTCTTGGAGAATGTGGTTGGAAGCCTAAGAAAAGGAGTAAGCACTCGTAGACAATTGGCAAACTATTGTGAACATCACGCGTTTGTCTCTTTTGTTGAACCCCAAAAGGTCTATGAGGCGCTCGAAGACTCGGATTGGCTCAATGCCATGCATGAAGAACTCAACAACTTCGAGTACAACAAGGTGTGGAGATTGGTGCCAAGGCCATCGGGGAACCACAACATCATTGGAACCAAGTGGATCTTCAAGAACAAGCAAGATGCTCATGGGAACATCATTGGCAACAAGGCAAGATTGGTAGCACAAGGCTACTCCCAAGTCGAGGGTATCGACTACGACGAAACCTTTGCTCCCATTGCTCGCCTTGAATCCATTCGTTTGTTGATTGCTTATGCTTCCCATCACAACTTTAAGTTGCAACAAATGGATGTGAAAAGTGCTTTTCTTAATGGTCCTATTAATGAGTTGGTCTATGTCAAGCAACCCCGGGTTCGAGGACCCCTACTTCCCGGATCATGTGTATCAACTCGATAAGGCACTCTATGGCCTTAAACAAGCCCCACGTGCGTGGTATGACCACCTTACCGAGTTGTTACAAGATCATGGATTTGAGGTGGGGCAAATCGATCCCACTCTTGTTACTAAGAAGGTCAATGGGGAGTTGTTTGTATGCCAACTATATGTTGATGATATTATCTTTGGTTCCCCTAACAAAACTTTCAATGAGGAATTTGCCGCTCTCATGACCTCCAAGTTCAAGATGTCTTCTATGGGAGAATTGAAGTTCTTCCTTGGTTTTGATATCAAACAAAGAAGAGAAGGAACCTTCATCAACCAAGCCAAATACACTCAAGACATGCTCAAAAGATTCAAGCTAAGTGATGTCAAGCCGGCTACTACACCAATGCCTACCAAGTGCCAACTTGACATTGATCCCAATGGTAAAGCGGTGGATCAAAAGGTATATCGCTCCATGATTGGCTCCTTGCTTTACCTTTGTGCATCTAGACCGGATATCATGTTGAGTGTGGGAATGTGTGCACGGTTTCAAGCCGCATCAAGGAAAGTCACTATGTGGCGGTCAAGCGAATCTTTTGATATTTGGCTCATACCCCAAACTTTGGCTTATGGTACCCAAGAGGGCAAACTTCAAGCTTGAAGGATTTCTGATTCGATCGGGCGGAGACAAAGTGGATAGGAAGTCCACCTCCCGAAGGGTGCCAATTTCTTGGTTGCTCTTTGGTAAGTTGGTCTTCCAAGAAGCAAAGTTGTGTGTCTCTCTCGTCCCAATCAAGCGGAATATGTGGCGGCCGGTAGTTGTTGTGCTCAACTCCTATGGATGAGGCAAACTTTAAAGGAGTACGGTGTCATTTGTGACAAAGTGCCTCTTTGGTGTGATAATGAAAGTGCCATCAAGATTTCTCTCAACCCGTGCAACACTTCAAGACGAAGCACATTGAGATTCGGTATCACTTCATCCGGAATCACATTAGGCGAGGGAGATCGAGCTCAAGTATGTCAACACTCATGATAACCTTGCAGATATTTTCACGAAGCCCTTGGATGAAGCAAGATTTCATGAGTTAAGGCATGAGCTAAATATCATTGATTTGAGCAATGTGACTTGAACCGTGCACCCCCCACCACACTCAACTTGTTGTCTAGTTTAGATGTAGGCATGGACATAGGGGGAGTGTTGTTCTCTCAATGAACTCTCCCTCCCCCCATTATGCATAAATTGATTTAGTCTTTCACTTTAACCATATTTATATGGTACTAGTGCTTCAAGGACGAGTTTTGGTCATGGGTCCAAGGTTAAAATCTTCGCGACGCCATACCTCTTGACTCAAACATAGGTGGCCTCGACCACCGCCCTCTATTGAAGAGGTGTGTTCTGATCCGTTGTTTGTGTGTTTGTAGCCTTGTTGGTTCTTCCTTTCTCTTGGCTGAGTTTTCCCGTTTTCTTTGAGCTTAAGCCGTGTGTTTAGAGGCCTGTGGTTGCTGAGCGGTACTACTGGCTGGTGATGTGATACTACCGCTCTAAGAGGTACTACCGCCCACCAAGGGTACTACCGCCCACCATGGTACTACTGGCCAAGTAGGCGGGGGCAGGGGGGGTTATGTCAAAGGGGGGAGTTTTCTTCTCCCCCATACCCATTCGCTCACCCCCACGCCCCTCGTTTGCCTCTCCAAAGAACCGGCGTCATGGGAGGGCTCCGCTGATCTCCCTCCGGGCGCTCCTCTCCATTCCCTTCGGTGGAGTCGATCCCCACCTTGTCCTCTTGCCATGGATGTCGGTATTGCCTCCGTTCCCTCTTTCTTCTTGTCTAGATTTCCAATCTAGCATCCTAGGGGCAATAGTAGTTGCATCTCTAGATTTTTGGCCAAATCTAGGCTTGAGTAGGATGGAGAAGGCCTCTAGGCAGTTTGGATTGGTGTTTGGTAGGAGTATTTTTGAATTTGGTAGGACGGTAGTGCCGGATCTGACCACGGCAGTAAGAAACTGCCGTTTCCCGTCTCAAGCGGTACTACTGCTCCCACTGGAGCGATACTACCGCTCTCAGGTCACGGTACTACCGCCCTCTACCAGTTTCCACCATACTTCTACTAATCAGTGATCTGTTTTAGTTTTGTTTGGTGGCTTATGCTCGTTCTTTCTGGTTGTTTGCGTGTTCGTGTGTGTGGTTCCAGGTGATAAGCTTCCTGAGCATCAGGCTCGGTGTGTCAACCCCGGTCGTGCCACGTCCAAGCGGTACCGTACAACTGAGTCTGCAGGAGGTTCCTCAAGTGCTGCTCCTCCACCCCAACTCCAAAAGACCCCTGGTGTCAAGCCGAAGCCAGGCAAAACTATGCTAGAAATGCCAGCCAAGGAGTTCTGGGCACGACGTCGCCGCAACCCCTATGAGGCAGACCAAGATCCCACTATGGTCAACCGTCCGTTCTGGAACAGGTTTCAGTTTGCCATCTTATTTGATGTTCTCAAGGCCAAGAAGAACCTCTATGTTAACGTGCACTCCATCGACACCGACCATATGGAGAAGGATCCTGATTATTTTGGTGAAGCTCTTCAGATGTGCACTCAGCTGAACATTCTTGGTGTCATGCAATTCAACATAGATTATGATGCTGATATTGTGGCCCAATTCTATGCCACGGTTCATCTCGGGACTGATGAGGACAGGGCACTGACTTGGATGACCAATGGCAAGTTGCTTTCAGTCAAGTGGAAGGCGTTCATGAATTTGATTGGGGTGGAAGATCGAGGGCTTGAGTCTCCTGTCGGCTTTTGTCCACACCGCAACAACTCCGCTACTCACAAGCAAGCTCTATGGCCCTACTGCACTTTGAAGGTCAACCTTGAGACGAAGAAGGAAATATATGAGCTTCCTGCCTTTCTGGACATTCTTCACCGTGTCTTCCGTGAGACTCTTTTCCCTCGCATCGGGAATCTGTATATGGTTCACTCTTATCTCGTGGACATGCTTCTCTTCTGCCAGCGTGAGAAGGAAAAAAACACCGGAGAGTCCCTGGATATTTCTCATGTTATGTGGTCTGAGCTGTTATCTGCTATCTTCGAGCGCAAGTGCCCGATTTATGGCCCGTTCATCATGCTGCTTATTGAGCAGGCCTGGGGTCGTGTCTATCCCAAGGTGATGCTAGAGACCGAGGAGTTGGTTTCTCACGACATCAAGCGTCTGAGGAAGAAGGACAACTGGGGCTCTCAGGTCCCTAAATCTGAGTTCCTTCTGCCACACGCCATGGAGACCGAGGAGGAGGCCGAGACCGAGGCCGAGGATGATGATGACTATGTGCCTTCTGCGGCAGAGCCCTCTTGGGCAAAGAAGCTCAAGCTCAAGATGAAGAAGTTGTTCTCCATGGAGGCTCGCGGTCAGTACATGACTCATGTGGGTGAGAAGAAGGCCCGTCGTCGTCACAAGGAGCTCATGCGCTAGTTGGGTGCCACAGTTAACAGTGGATCTGAGGACCAGCTTACTGAGGAGGAGGAGTGGATTCAAAGACCGCCTGTGGACCGATTCTGATGCCGAGCACTTCCCGACCGACGATGGTGGCGCAGACGTTCCTGCTAAGATCTGATTCTCTTGCTCTCACCTGGAGCTGTAGCCACACTCCCTCTCCTTTTTGGTGTCTCGATGCCAAAGGTGGAGAGAGTTTAGGGCTTTGTGTTTCCTCGCGTCGTTTGTGTTTCCTCGCGTCGTTTGTGTTTTATCGCGTTTTGCTGGGTTGGTTTTTGGCTGGTTTGTGTCAGTAATACCTAAGTTATAGTCAAATGGTGTGAGACATATGCTACCTTATCTTCGAATATCTTTATCTATGTCTATCTAGCTTATGAGTTGCATGCTTATCCCGTTATCTGTATTGCTCTCATATATCATGCTTAGGTAGTTGGTCTCTAAAATGTAGGGGAGCGTTGATCCCGGTATACGTGTCGTGCAGTCCAAAGCACTTATCTCGACAAAGACACATCCGTGGGGAGCCCTTCTACATTTTAGGACGGTGGGGCTTTGCGCCGATCCTATATCTTTCATGTTTGTGCAAATCCTGTATTGTCATCAATCCACCAAAAAGGGGAAGATTGTAAGGGCATATTTATCCCCAAGATGTTTTGGTGATTGATGACAATGCTTTTGCGGACTAATCGTGTGCGCTGAGTTCTTTCAGAGATTCATCCTTTGGCACGAGACGGTTACTTCCCCTCGGTGTTTTATTCAAGACGGTGTAGCTCCTTCGTCTCTATGCTGGTGGTCTAGTTTCGTAGGAGTCATCGTACTATCAAGAGGGGATCCGCTTTGGTTAGGCGAGGGTGGAATCAACACGTACACATCCCTATCACACCCGTTGCTTTGTTCCGCTTCATTGGAGCTATCTTTCCTTATTCTGTGCTTACCTGTCCAGTCCTAGCGGTAGTACCGCGGTCCTCAGCGGTAGTACCGCCGAAGCTCGTCAAGCGGTAGTACCGCTCCCCGAGCGGTAGTACCGCTTGTGAGCTTCGGCCGTAGTACCGCAGTGGTTCCGGGCTACTACCGCCTCGATTCTCGACTGCTATTTCTCGTGTCGGGTTTTACGGTACTAGTAGCGGTAGTACCGCTCCAAGCGGTAGTACCGCCTGTACTTCTGCGGTAGTACCGCTTGGGGGACAGGGCCCTGTTTCCCTCGTCAGCACGGCACTACCGCTGGGAGAGAGCGGTAGTGCCGCTTATAAGCGGTAGTACCGCCCTGCCCAAGCGGTAGTACCGCTCTGTGCGGGGCTGGTTGGTGGGTAACGGTTGGATTGGTTCCCCCACTATATAAAGGTGTCTTCTTCCCCAAAGTTGACTCACCTCTTTCCCCCAAAGCTCCATTGTTGCTCCAAGCTCCATTTTCGCCCGATCTCTCTCCCTAGCCAATCAAACTTGTTGATTTGCTCGGGATTGGTTGAGAAGGCCCCGATCTACACTTCCACCAAGAGAAATTTGATTTCCTCTCTTATCCCTAGCGGATCTTGTTACTCTTGGGTGCTTGAGCACCCTAGACGGTTGAGGTCACCCAAGCCATACTCCATTGTGGTGAAGCTTCGTGGTGTTGTTGGGAGCCTCCAATTGTTGTGGAGATTGCCCCAACCTTGCTTGTAAAGGTTCGGTCGCCGCCTTCAAGGGCACCAATAGTGGAATCACGGCATCTCGCATTGTGTGAGGGCGTGAGGAGAATACGGTGGCCCTAGTGGCTTCTTGGGGAGCATTGTGCCTCCACACCGCTCTAACGGAGACGTACTTCCCCTTAAAAGGAAGGAACTTCGGTAAGACATCCTCGTCTCCACCGGCTCCACTCTTGGTTATTTCGTGCCTTTACTTTTGCAAGCTTATTGTATTATATCCTTGCTTGCTTGTGTGTTAGTTGTCATTGCATCATATAGGTTTCTCACATAGTTGCACATCTAGACAACCTATATTATTGCAAACTTTAAATTGGTAAAGAAAAACTTAGAAATTGTTAGTTGCCTATTCACCCCCCTCGAGTCACCCACATCGATCCTTTCAATAACCATGGAGGCCATTCCCACAATGGAGGAAATTCACACAACCACAATGGCCCTAAGAATGGTAATGGGAGTGGAGGAAACAATAATCAGAACCGTCCCAACCCCGCTACACCCGCTAAGAAGGATCTGAGTCACATTAGTTGTTTCAAATGCAGGAATACTAGACACTACACCACCGAGTGTCCTGAAGCAAAGAATGTTAATGGCAATGGAAGCTCGGGAAAGAAGCCAAACCCCTTTACCAGAGGTCAGGGGAACCACATCAACATGGAGGAAGTTGAAGAGCAGCCTGACGCAGTTATTGGTAAGTTTTTGATTAAGTCATTTACATCCCTTGTTCTTTTTGACACTGGTACATTGCATTCAACCATATCAAGGGGATTTGTGGATAAGTTTGGATTGGAAACTTTAGCCCTCAGGTCACCCATGTTAGTGAGCTCACCAGGAGCGGAATATATGGCTAGCCAATGGTGTTGTCAGTTGCCATTGACCATAGGTAACATGTTTTCCCCTCGGACCTCATTATTTTGGAATCACAAGGATTGGATATAATACTAGGCATGGATTGGCTATCGAAGTATGGAGGAAACATCGATTGTGCTAGTAAGTCAATACTTCTCACCACCCCAGAGGGAAAAAGGATCAAGTACGTGTCTAGGCATGCGCCAAGAAGGACTCAAGTAAATTCACTCTCTGGAGTTGTTCAGGAGGAAGTGCCAGTTGTGAAGGGTTATCCCGATGTATTCCTAGAGGAATTACCAGGCATGCCACCAGACCGAGACATAGAGTTTTTGATCGAACTGTTGCCAGGAACCGAACCAATACCTAAGAGACCGCATCAGATGCCCGCAAATGATCTGGAGGAGATTAAGAAGCAAATTAAGGAGTTACTGGAGAAAGGTTATATTCGACCAAGTTCATCACCATGGGGAGCCCCAGTGCTCTTGGTTGAGAAGAAGGATGGATCCTTGAGAATGGTTGTTGATTATCGTGCATTGAATGAGGTGACGATCAAGAACAAATACCCTCTACCGATGATCAATGATTTGTTTGACCAGCTGCTGGGAGCTAAAGTATTCTCCAAGATCGATCAGGATATCACCAGCTGAAGATCCGGGAACAGGATATACCCAAGACAGCTTTTACCACAAGGTATGGGCTATATGAGTACACGGCCATGTCTTTTGGATTGACTAACGCCCCTGCATACTTTATGAGTATGATGAATAAGGTGTTCATGGAGTTCTTGGGTAAGTTTGTTGTGGTGTTCATTGATGATATATTAGTGTACTTGAAGAATGAAGAAGAACACAAGGAACATTTGCGCTTGGTTCTCGAGAAGCTCAGGGAACATCAGCTATATGCTATGTTCAGCAAATGCGAGTTTTGGTTGAAGGAAGTCGGCTTTCTCGGACATGTTATATCCGGAGAAGGTATATCAGTAGACCCTTCCAAGGTTAAATCTGTCACCGAGTGGTTGGTACCCACCTCAGTTGGAGAGATACACAGTTTCCTTGGACTCGCGGGATATTATCGGAGATCCATTGAGAATTTTTCCAAGATTGCGAAGCCCGTGACAGAGTTACTGAAGAAGGACATTAGTTCAAATGGACCGATGAGTGTGAAGTCAATTTTCAGGAGTTGAAGAAACGTTTGGTTACAACCCTAGCTAATTCTGCCGAATATACACAAGGATTTCCAAGTATATTGTGATGCTTCACGCCAGGGCCTTGGAGGCGTTCTTATGCAAGAAGGAAGAGTTGTTTCATATGCCTCACGTCAACTTCAACATCATGAGTTGAATTATGCCACGCATGATTTGGAGTTAGCAGCCGTAGTGCATGCACTCAAGACCTGGAGACATTTTCTCATTGGAAACCGTTGTGATGTATACACGGATCATAAGAGTTTGAAGTACATCTTCACGCAGAAGGAGTTGAACCTCGGGCAGAGGAGATGGTTGGAGCTCATAAAGGATTATGACATGAAACTGCATTATCATCCAGGAAAGGCCAATGTTGTAGCAGACGCGTTGAGCCGCAAGAGTTATGTCAATACTCTAATAACCGGAGGATTACCTCAGGAGTTAGCCGACGATCTCATAGAACTTCACTTGGAGATAGTTCCGAGAGGTTTTGTTGCAGCGTTGGAAGTATAGTCCACGTTGTTGGGAAAGATTCGAGAATCTTAGAAAACTGATAAGGAGATTGCGGAGATAAAGGAAAAGATTAGTAAAGGAAAGGCCAAAGGTTTTTGTAAGGATGAACACGAAACTTTATGGTTTGAGGATCATATCTATGTGCCCAATGACCCAGAGATCAGAAAGTTAATTCTTCAAGAGGTTCATGATTCGCCATATTCGATTCATCCAGGAAACACCAAGATGTATTTGGATTTGAAGGAACGTTTCTGGTGGACAGGTATGAAGAAGGATATTTCCGAGTATGTAGCAGTATGTGACGTATGTCAGAGAGTTAAGGCAGAGCATCAGAAACCAGCCGGATTACTTCAGCCTTTGCCGATAGCCGAATGGAAGTGGGATAAGCTTGGCATGGATTTCATTACAGGATTACCCAGGACACGATCAGGATATGACTCAATCTGGGTAGTAGTTAATCGCTTGACCAAAGTGGCTCACTTTATCCCTGTGAAAACCACTTATACGAGCGCGAAGTTGGCCGAGATATATATGACTAGGATCGTATGTCTTCATGGAGTTCCGAGGAACATCGTACCAGATAGAGGAACACAATTTACCTCAAAGTTTTGGAATCAGTTACACTAGACTTTGGGTACCAGGCTAGAGTTCAGTACGGCCTTTCATCCGCAGACAGATGGACAGACTGAGAGAGTCAACCAGATTCTTGAGGACATATTGAGAGCATGTGCGCTAGATTATGGATCTAGTTGGGATGATAATTTACCTTACGCAGAGTTCTCATATAACAACAGCTACCAAGCTAGTTTGAAGATGGCCCCTCTCGAAGCTTTGTATGGAAGGAGGTGCAGGACACCACTGATGTGGGATGAAGTTGGAGATCGACAGTTGTTCGGACCAGATTTAATCAGAGATTCTGAGGAGAAGGTCAAATTGATTCGTCATAGACTGAAGGTAGCTCAGTCCATGCATAAGAGTTATGCCGATACTAAACGTAAGGAGGTAGCCTATGAAATTGGAGATAGAGCATATCTTCGTGTATCGCCACTCCGAGGAGTTAAACGATCTGGAGTCAAAGGAAAGTTAGCACCATGATTTGTAGGACCATACCGAGTTTTGGAACGTATGGGTGAGGTTGCCTACAAGTTGGAGTTACCCGAAGGTTTGTCAGGAGTTCATGATTTGTTTCATGTTTCCCAGTTGAAGAAGTACCATGCAGAGATGGTCGATATTCCTCTGAGAGATACAGTGCCCCTGGAAGCAATTCAGTTGGAGAGTGACCTGACCTATGAGGAGAAACCCGTCAAGATTCCCGAGTTTGCCAATCGAATTACACGCAGCAAGGTCATCAAGTTTTGTACAGTTCAGTGGAGCCACCATACCGAGAAAGAAGCCACCTGGGAGCGAGAAGAAGACCTCCGGAAAGACCACCCACATCTTTTTGCTAGCCAACCCGAATCTCGAGGGCGAGATTCATCTTAAGGGGGGTAGGTTTGTAACATCCCAATTTTCAATTTGGGTGGTAATCATTATCTCATCATATGCATCCACGATTTGTGCATTTTTTAATTTGGTTTATTTGGACATTTTGATCCTAGAAGCCTTAAGCAACTCAAGGACCAATTGAGAGAGTTGGAGGTTTTCACAAAAATCCATTTTTGAATTTTTCAAAATTGGTATTTGGATCAAAGTGGTTTTATTCAAATTATTTTTCCAATTATTCCAACTTAAATAAATGAGAGAAGATAATATGACTTCTTCAAAGCAGCTAGGAAATGTTGGAAATTTCATTTTGAATAAAATTATATTTTATTTGAATTCTATCTGATATTTTATTCGGTTAAATTAGGGAAATATGCATTTTTAAAAATTGCATTTTAGCCAGGAACAATGTTCACTTTGTCCTAAATATTAGGGAATGACGGTGAAAATTATTTCTAGAATTTTTAGGATTTTTTTATTTTTTTTTGGATTTTTCTCTGCGGTGAAATTATTTTAACAAAACAAAATCCTGGACCTAACTTGGCCGAAGGCCCAGCCGGCCCAAACCGCGCCGCCGCCTTCCACCTCACGCCCGAGCCGGACTCCTCCGAAGTCCGAGCGCCGCACGCCGCCGGCCGGCCCAAACCGGGCCGCCGCCTTCCACCTCACGCCCGAGCCGGACTCCTCCGAAGTCCGAGAGCCGCACGCCGCCGGCCGGCCCCCTGCCCAAGTCGGACCCCCCTGGGCTCCTTATAAGTCGCCGCCCCCGGCCCTTTTTTCCACCTAACCGCCGCCGCCTCGAGCCGCCCTTGCCGCCGCCGTAGCCGCCGCCGCTCACCGCCGCCGCCTGCTGCTGCCGCCGACCACCGCCGCCCGATCGCGAGCCTCGCCGGAGCCGCCGCCGCCGCCGCGATCCGATCCGATCCGCCGCTGCCGGTTTTATTTCATGAACCGGTATAACCGCCGAAACCCGCCCCGGTTTTTTTAAGTTTCGATTTACTTTTTTTATCGGTTAATTTTATTTGGTTAGTTTAATTTGCGAATGTTCGTTCATTTAGATCTGTTAGTGAACATTTTGGTTCGTTAGTTTCTGTTAGCGAATGTTCGTTCGTTAGATTTTTCTTTTTAGTTTTATTTTCGGCCAGGGACCTATCTGTAGTTATTTTCTTTGTAGATTAGTACCTGATCTTTAAACCCTCATTACTTTTTGCTCGTTATTCCAAATCCGACGAAACCAACGCCAAATTCTTCGTCTCATTTTCTTCTGTCCAGATAACCAACTTCAACATGATTTTGAAAATTTAAAATTTGGTTTCAAGCAGATTTGAGTTCGAACTTCTTTTGATCGTAGTTTGAGTTTCGTATTTCCGATTTGATTGATTCTTTTTGCAAATCAAAGTTCTTCGCTTATACTTTCTGTTTAGATCTTTTATTTTGGTTTTACCTTTGCATCTTATGCTTGAGTGCTTATGTATGCTATTGTTTGTTCACAATAGAGTTTCCGGAGTGCGAAGCTTGCTACTACGAATCTCTAGCGTTTTCCGATCGTCGGCAAGGCAAGTAACACTTTGATCATACCCCTTTATTACCCCGTTTTTATGCATTAGTTTCAACCCGCAAACATTGCATGTGTATGATTGTGAACATGAGTATTTGGGAAGTAGTTGTTGAGGTAGGAACATATTGTCTTTTTATCAACCCTGGGATTATACGCTATGCTCATATTGCGTTGCTATGCTTGTAGACGGGATTGGTATGTGAGATTCATGAAAGTCGCGAGAGTAATCTTAATTAAGGGAAACTTAAGGTGGCTACTTTAAATACACATCTGGGTGGATTGGTTGCGGGCACCTGGAGCAATCCAGTGTTGTCCTAGGATATCCCGGAGTACCCGTGTGATCATCCTATGGTTTGCCACCCAGGCTCAAAGGGATCATAATATTATTCATGCTAGAAACTTCCGTGTGCAGACACTGTCTGCCCAGAGTAAAGAGTTAATGCTTCAGAAAGATTGTGTCTCGATCATCCGGTTCTCAAACATCATGTAGTGCGAGAAATTCAACGGAGGAGATCAAGTCTTGTGGGGAAAAGTGCGCAAACCTCTGCAGAATGTATAAACTAATCATGGTTAGCCGTGTCCCCGGTTATGGACATCTTGAGTATCTGGTATTGAATTATTGATTTGGTCTCATCACTTTACTTAATAAATTTGTTGGGTTATAATTATTACTTTGGGATTGAGTTGGAGAATTGATGGTTTGGGCGCCTCAAGTGCTAACCCAACATGGCAAAAAGTTTGGAAACTTAACTGTCCAGCAAAGGTAAAAATCTTTCTCTGGCGAACACTACATGGAACTATGCCTTGTAATGTTGTTCTTGCAAATCGTCATATACCTGTTAGACCGGCGTGTCCAGCATGTGGCCAAAGTGCGGAAGATGTTTTGCATGTGTTGTTTCGATGCAAAAAAGCCAAGTAAGTGTGGCGCCTCCTAGGACTGGAAGATGTTATAGCGCATGCATGCGAAGTGGATCAAGCGGGGGAAGCAATACTTGCTTATTTGCTGAATTTTCCCGCACAGGAGTCGGTCATTCTAGGCGTTAAAATTTTCTATGAGCTCATGTCTATCACTTGCTGGTACCTCTGGTGGGAAAGACGGAAACTAGTTCACAAGGAGCATGTGCAAGATGCGAAAAGAATTTCACAATCTGTGAGAGCGATGGCAGAAAGTTTTGTTATTGCATGTGACCCAAAGGCAGTACTAAAGAAGGACGGATGGAGAAAACCACCTAATGTCTTTGTTAAGCTGAACGTAGATGCTGCCTGCGACTATGACGCGCTACATGGAGCTATGGGAGCAGTCATACGAGACTAGAGGTCATTTTATTGTTTCGGGAACAAACTAATAGAGTCATGTTATGATCCTCTTCTGCAGAGGCATTGGCTCTTAAATTTGGTTTAGAACTCTCTTCTTCAAGAGGTGTAACAGGCTTGTCGTTAATTCCAACAGCCTAGAACTAATGGAGATTATGACCAAGGGCCAGTCAAGATATCACGGGAATGCAGCAGCCATCATTGATGATTGTTACCACTTGGCATGTGAGTTTAGTTCAATTCGGTTTGAGTTCTGTCCTAGAGAAGCAAACACTGTTGCTCATGAATTAGCTAGTGTAGCTAGATCTAAATTCTTCAGTGAGTGGATTGAAATGGCTCCTAATGAGCTTCTTCCTCTTTTACTTAAAGATGTAAGGGTTATCACCAATGAATAAAGAGGGAACTTTAGTTGTCAAAAAAATGTTAAAAACTTGGTACTTAAGTAAAATCTATTCCTTTGTTGTAGGGAAAATTTGGCTTTATAGCCAAATATGCATGTAGTGATAGTTATTATTGCATCATTACTCTCTATAGTGTTATCTTGACAGCATATTCCATGTGTTGACCTACACGGCTATAACGTATCATGTTGCAGAATTTTCAAACGAAGAGTAAGGTGCGCTAGGTCGATGTCATGCACTCAGTTTTGCCGTGGAGTTGGATGGACTCATTTATCTTCGATGTTTCCGCAGCCATATTATTGTAATAAGTACTATTTTTGAAACACTCGATGTAATAAGTGTGTGATTGAACTCTGTTATAAATCCTCAAGTATTGTGTGTGTCAGCAATACCGATCCACGGATGACACTAAGCACAGAGACTTGACCGTCTGAGGTCGGGTCGCTACAGTAAGATTCAAAACAAAAGTTTAATATTGACATAAAAACAATAAAACTTCAAGCATACTAATAAAATAATTATGTCTTCTCAAAATAGCATGGCCAAAGAAAGCTTATCCCCACAAAATCATATAGTATGGCTATGCTCCATCTTCATCACCCAAAATATTTAAATCATGCACAACCCCGATGACAAGCCAAGCAATTGTTTCATACTTTTGACGTTCTCAAACTTTTTCAACTTTCACGTAATACATGAGCGTGAGCCATGGACATAGCACTATGGGTGGAATAGACAGTGGTTGTGGAGAAGACAAAAAGAAGGAGATAGTCTCACATCAACTAGGCATATCAACAGGCTATGGAGATGCCCATCAATAGGTATCAATGTGAGTGAGTAGGGATTGCCATGCAACGGATGCACTAGAGCTATAAGTCTATGAAAGCTCAAAAAAGGAACTAATTGGGTGTGCATCCAACTCGCTTGCTCACGAAGACCTAGGGCACTTTGAGGAAGCCCATCATTGGAATATACAAGCCAAGTTCTATAATGAAAAATTCCCACTAGTATATGAAAGTGATATCATAGGAGACGCTCTATCATGAAGATCATGGTGCTACTTTGAAGCACAAGTGTGGCAAAAAGGATAGTAACATTGTCCCTTCTCTCTTTTTCTCTCATTTTTTTATTTGGGCCTTCTCTCATTTTTTTTTGCCTCTTTTTTTTCATCTGAAGTCTCATCCCGACTTGTGGGGGAATCATAGTCTCCATCATCCTTTCCTCACATGGGACAATGCTCGAATAATGAAGATCATCACACTTTTATTTACTTACAACTCAATAATTACAACTTGATACTTAGAACAAAATATGACTCTATGTGAATGCCTCCGGCGGTGTACTGGGATGTGCAATGAATCAAGAGTGACATGTATAAAAAAATGATGAACGGTGGCTTTGCCACAAATACGATGTCAACTACATGATCATGCAAAGCAATATGACAATGATGATGCTTGTCATAATAAGCGGAACGGTGGAAAGTTGCATGGCAATATATCTCGGAATGGCTATGGAAATGTCATAATAGGTAGGTATGGTGGTTGTTTTGAGGAAGGATATGTGGTGGGTTTATGGTGCCGGCAAAAGTTGCGCGGTACTAGAGAGGCTAGCAATGGAGGAAAGGTGAGAGTGCGTATAATCCATGGACTCAACATTAATCATAAATAACTCACATACTTATTGCAAACATCTATTAGTCATCGAAATAAAGTACTACGCGCATGCTCCTAGGGGGATAGATTGGTAGGAAAAGACAATCGCTCGTCCCCGACCGCCACTCATAAGGAAGACAATCAAAAAATAAATCATGCTCCGACTTCATCACATAACGGTTCACCATACAGGCATGCTACAGGACTCACAAACTTCAACACAAGTATTTCTAAAATTCACAACTACTTACTAGCATGACTCTAATATCACCATTTTCATATCTCAAAACAATCATAAGGAATCAAACTTCTCATAGTATTCAATGCACTTTATATTAAAGTTTTTATTATATCCCTCTTGGATGCCTATCATATTAGGACTGGTTTTATAACCAAAGCAAATTACCATGCTGTTCTAACGACTCTCAAAATAATATAAATTAAGTACTAGAGTTCATCAATTTCTATAAAATAAGACCACCACCGTGCTCTAAAAAGATATAAGTGAAGCACTAGAGCAAATTTTGCCTAGCTCAAAAGATATAAGTGAAGCACATAGAGCATTCTAATAAATCATGATTCATGCGTGTGTCTCTCAAAAGGTGTGTACAGCAAGGATGATTGTGGCAAACTAAAAATCAAATACTCAAATCATACAAGACGCTCCAAGCAAAACACATATAATGTGGTGAATAAAAATATAGCCTCAAGTAAAGTTACCGATAGACGAAGACGAAAGAAGGGATGCCTTCCCGGGGCATCCCCAAGCTTAGGCTTTTTGACATCCTTGAATATTACCTTGGGGTGCCTTGGGCATCCCCAAGCTTAGGCTCTTTCCACTCCTTATTCCATAGTCCATCAAATCCTTACCCAAAACTTGAAAAAATCACAACACAGAACTCCAACAGAAAATCTCGTAAGCTCCGTTAGTATAAGAAAATAAATCACCACTTTTGGTATTGTTGTAAACTCATTATTTATTTATATTGGTGTAATATCTACTGTATTCTCACTTTTCTGTGGTTCATACCCCCGATACTAGCCATAGATGCATCAAAATAAGCAAACAACACGCGAAAAACAGAATCTGTAAAAAACAGAACAGTCTGTAGAAATCTGAATATTTTGAATACTTATGTAACTCATAAAATCCTGAGAAAATAGGAAATCCTATATAATTTGTTTATTAATCTTCTGCAAAAAGAATCAGTATTTTATCACACTTCTGTGATTTTAAAAAATTCTGGGACTAGCGCAAAAGTTTATGTTTTTTAGCAAGATCAAATCAACTATCATCGTAGGTTATCCCATAGGTCTTACTTGGCACAAACACTAATTAAAACACAAAACCATATATTACCAGAGGCTAGATGATTTATTCAAAGCAAAACAGGACCTAAAAAGCAAGAACAAAAAATAAAATTGGGTTACCTCCCAACAAGCGATGTTGTTTAATGCCCTTAGCTAGGCATAAAACACGAATAGATTTAAGTATTATCATCTTTGGCACGTGATCCATAAGTGGCTCTTATAATAGATTCATAAGGCAATTTAATTTTATTTCTTGGAAAGAGTTCCATGCCTTTCCTTAACGGAAATTGAAATCTAATGTTTCCTTCTTTCATATCAATAATCGCATCAATCGTTCTAAGGAAAGGTCTACCAAGAATAATTGGACATGTAGGATTGCAATCTATATCAAGAACAATGAAATATATGGGCACATAATTCCTATTTGCAACAATAAGAACATCATTAATTCTTCCCATAGGTTTCCTAATAGTGGAATCCGCAGGATGCAAATTTAAGGAACAATCATCAAATTCACGGAAACCTAACACATCACATAAAGTTTTCGGAATCGTGGAAACACTAGCACCCAAATTACACAAAGCATAGCATCCATAATCTTTAATATTAATATTAATAGTAGGTTCCCACTCATCATAAAGTTTTCTAGGGATAGAAACTTCCAAATTAAGCTTTTCTTCATAAGATTGCATCATAGCATCAACAATATGTTTAGTAAAAGCTTTGTTTTGATTATAAGCATGAGGAGAATTCAACATGGTCTGCAACAAGGAAATACAATATATCAAAGAGAAATTATCATAATTAAAGTCCTTGAAATCCAAAAGAGTGGGTTCATTGCTATCTAGACTTTTGACCTGTCCAATCCCACGTTTATCAATTTTTTCATCAAGATCTAAAAACTCCGAATCATTGGGATGCCTTCTAGCTAAAGTTTCATCTCCAGTCCCATCTTTACCAAGATTTACATTGGAAAACAAAGATTCAATAGGAGTCACATCAATCACTTTAAGATCTTCATCATTATTTTCATGGAAACTAGAAGAACACACTTTTATAAACCAATCTTTCTTAGCACGCATCTTAGCGGTTGTTTCTTTGCACTCATCAATGGAAATTCTCATGGCTTTGAGAGACTCATTGATATCATGGTTAGGTGGAATAGATCTAAGTTTCAAAGAATCAACATCAAGAGAAATTCTATCCACGTTCCTAGCCAAATCATCAATCTTAAGCAATTTATCTTCAATCAAAGCATTGAAATTCTTTTGCAAACTAATAAATTATTTAACACTATTATCAAATTCAGAGGCATATTATTATAATTTCCATAAGAATTTTTGTAGTAATTACCATAATTATTAGAGGAATTACTAGGAAACGGCCTAGGATTAAAATTGCCTCTATATGCATTATTACCAAAGTTGTTCCTACCAACAAAATTCACATCCATAGACTTATTATTGTTTTCAATCAAAGTAGACAAAGGCATATCATTAGGATCAATAGGATCACTCTTATTAGCAAACTATTTCATAAGCTCATCCATCTTTCCACTCAAAACATTTGTTTCTTCAATCGCATGCACCTTTTTACTAGTGGAAGATCTTTCGGTATGCCATTGAGAATAATTAACCATATTATTACCTAGGAGTTTAGTAGATTATCCTAAAGTAAATTCCATAAAAGTGCCTCCCGCGGCCGAATCTAAAAGATTTCTAGAAGCAAAATTCAATCTGGCATAAAAAAATTGTATAATCATCCATAAATTCAAACCATGAGTAGGGAAATTTCTAATCATCAATTTCATCCTCTCCCAAGATTGTGCAACATGTTCATTATCAAGTTTCTTAAAATTCATAGTATCGTTCCTAAGGGAGATGATCTTAGCGGGAGGAAAGTACTTGGAAATAAAAGCATCTTTACACTTATTCCATGAATCAATACTATTTTTAGGCAAAGATCAAAACCAAGTTTTAGCGCGATCCCTAAGCGGAAATAACTTCAACTTAACAATATCATTATCCACATCTTTTTTTCTTTTGCATATCACACAAATCAACGAACTTATTAAGATGGGATGCGACATCTTCATTAGGAAGGCCAGAAAATTGATCTTTCATAACAAGATTAAGCAAAGCAGTATTAATTTCACAAGATTCTGCATTAGTATTGAGAGCAATTGGAGTACTAATAAAATAATTATTATTGATGTTGGAAAAGTCACACAATTTGGTGTTATCTTGAGCCATCGTGACAAAGCAAGCAATCCAACACACGAGCACACAAAA
Organism: Aegilops bicornis; assembly: GCA_021605145.1. Classification (NCBI taxonomy): domain Eukaryota; kingdom Viridiplantae; phylum Streptophyta; class Magnoliopsida; order Poales; family Poaceae; genus Aegilops; species Aegilops bicornis. The sequence goes on along the minus strand of CM038675.1, from coordinate 549,641,477 downwards.
GCAAACGAAGAAGACGAACGGAAGAGGGGCGAAGAAAAGGCGAATCTTTTCAAAAATCGTTTTAGTAGTGGGGGAGAGGAAACGAGAGGCGAATGACAAATAATGTAATGCGAGGGATGAGAGTTTATGATGGGTACTTGGTATGTCTTGGCTTGGCGTAGATCTCCCCAGCAACAGCGCCAGAAATCCTTCTTGCTACCTCTTGAGCTTGCGTTGGCTTTTCCCTTGAAGAGGAAAGGGTGATGCAGCAAAGTAGCGTAAGTATTTCCCTCAGTTCTGAGAATCAAGGTATCAATCCAGTAGGAGACAACGCAACAAGCCACCGAATACCTGCACAAACAAACACAACCTTGCAACCGACGCGACAAAGGGGTTGTCAATCCCTTCACAGTTATTTGCAAAATGAGATCTGATAGAGATGGATAAACGGTAAATTAATATTTTTGGTATTTTTGGTTTATGTAACAGAAAGTAAAGATTGCAAAATGAAGTAAATAGGAAACTAGAATTATAGATCGGAAACTTGTATGATGGAAAATAGACCCGGGGGCCATAGGTTTCACTAGAGGCTTCTCTCAAGATAGGAATTATTACGGTGGGTGAACAAATTACTGCCGAGCAATTGATAGAAAAGCGCAAAGTTATGACGTTATCTAAGGCAATGATCATGAATATAGGCATCACGTCTGTGTCAAGTAGACCGACATGATTCTGCATCTTCTACTATTACTCCACACATCGATCGCTATCCAGCGTGCATCTAGAGTATTAAGTTCATAAAGAACGGAGTAACGCTTTAAGCAAGATGGCATGATGTAGAGGAATTAACTCAAGCAATATGATGAAAAGCCCATGTTTTTATCCTCGATGGCAACAATGCAATCTGTGCCTTGCTGCCCCTGCTTTCACTAGGAAATGACACTGCAATATTGAACCCAAAGCTAAGCACTTCTCCCATTGCAAGAAAAACCAATCTAGTTCGCCAAACCAAATCGATAGTTTGAAGAGACTCGCAAAGATATCAAATCATGCATATAAGAATTCAGAGGAGATTCAAATAATATTCATAGATAAGCTGATCATAAATCCACAGTTCATCAGATCTCGGCAAACACACCGCGAAAGTGTATTACATCGAATAGATCTCCAAGAACATCGAGGAGAACTTTGTATTGAGAATCAAAGAGAGATAAGAAGCCATCTAGCTACTAGCTATGGACCTGTCGGTCTGAAGTAAACTACTCACGCTTCATCGGAGAGGCAATGGTGTTGATGTAGAAGCCCTCCGTGATCGAATCCCCCTCAGGCAGGATGCCGGAAATGGCCCCAAGATGGGATCTCACTGGTACAGAAGGTTGCAGCGATGGAAAAGTGTTTTCGTGGATGCTTCTGGTGGTTTGGGAATGGGAAAATTTTGTTTTTGCCACTCTAGATTTTGCCAATTTTCCTTATGCCACTCTAGATTTTTGAAATTTTAGTTTTGCCACTCTTAGCTTTTGACAAATATCACAATTGCCATTATGTGGCAAAAGAAAATTAATTTTGTTTCACTTTTGCCACTCTAGCTTTTGACAATGTATCACAATTGCCACTCTCATTTGTTTTGATTTTGCCACATAATGGCAATTGTGATATTTGTCAAAAGCTAAGAGTGGCAAAACTGAAATGTCAAAATCTAGAGTGGCATAAGGAAAATTGGCAAAATCTAGAGTGGCAAAAACAAAATTTTCCCTTTGGGAATATATGTGAATATATAGAAGGGATATCTAGGTGAGGGGGTCACCGAGGGGCCCACAAGGTAGGGGCGCGCCCTCCACCCTTGTGGTCGCCTCATGGCTCTTCTGACTTGCACTCCAAGTCTCCTGGGTGTCTTTTGGTCCAAGAAAAATCATCGCGAAGGTTTTATTCCGTTTGGACTCCGTTTGGTATTCCTTTTCTGCAAAACTCTAAAACAAGGAAAAATGTAAACCGCACTGGGCTCTAGGTTAATAAGTTAGTCCCAAAAATAATATAAAATATCATATTAATGCATATAAAACATCCAAAACAGATAATATAATAGCATGGAACAATAAAAAAAATTAGATATTAGATACGTTGGAGATATATCAAGCATCCCCAAGCTTAATTCCTGCTCGTCCTCGATTCAAAACAAAAGTTTAATATTGACATAAAAGCAATAATACTTCAAGCATACTAACAAGGCAATTATGTCTTCTCAAAATAACACGGCCAAAGAAAGCTTATCCCTACAAAATCATTAGTCTGGCTATGCTCCATCTTCATCACACAAAATATTCAAATCATGCACAACCCCGATGACAAGGCAAGCAATTGTTTCATACTTTTGATGTTCTCAAACTTTTTCAACTTTCACGCAATATATGAGCGTGAGCCATGGACATAGCACTATAGGTGGAATAGAATATGGTGGTTGTGGAGAAGACAAAAAGAAGGAGATAGTCTCACATCAACTAGGAGTATCAACGGGCTATGGAGATGCCCATCAATAGATATCAATGTGAGTGAGTAGGGATTGCCATGCAACGGATGCACTAGAGCTATAAGTTTATGAAAGCTCAAGAAACTAAGCGAGTGTGCATCCAACTCGCTTGCTCACGAAGACCTAGGGCAATTTGAGGAAGCCCATGATTGGAATATACAAGTCAACTTCTATAATGAAAAATTCCCACTAGTATATGAAAGTGACAACATCGGAGACTCTCTATCATGAAGATCATGGTGCTACTTTGAAGCACAAGTGTGGTCAAAAGGATGGTAACATTGCCCCTTCTCTCTTTTCTCTCATTTTTTTATTTTATTTTGGGCTCTTTGGCCTCTTTTTTCGTCCGGAGTCTCATCCCAACTTGTGGGGGAATCATAGTCTCCATCATCCTTTCCTCACATGGGACAATGCTCTAATAATGAAGATCATCACACTTTTATTTACTTACAACTCAAGAATTCAACTCGATACTTAGAACAAAATATGACTCTATATGAGTGCCTCCAGCGGTGTACCGGGATGTGCAATGAATCAAGAGTGACACGTAAAAAATTATGAATGGTGGCTTTGCCACAAATACTATGTCAAACTACATGATCATGCAAAGCAATATGACAATGATGAAGCGTGTCATAATAAACGGAACGGTGGAAAGTTGCATGACAATATATCTCGGAATGGCTATGGAAATGCCATAATAGGTAGGTATGGTGGCTGTTTTGAGGAAGGTATATGGTGGGTGTATGGTACCGGCAAAAGTTGTGCGGCACTAGAGAGGCTAGCAATGGTGGAAGGGTGAGCGTGCGTATAATCCATGGACTCAACATTAGTCGTAAAGAACTCACATACTTATTGCAAAAATCTATTAGTTATCGAAATGAAGTACTACGCGCATGCTCCTAGGGGGATAGATTGGTAGGAAAAGAACATCGCTCGTCCCCGACCGCCACTCATAAGGAAGACAATCAATAAATAAATCATGCTCCGACTTCATCACATAACGGTTCACCATACGTGCATGCTATGGGAATCACAAACTTTAGCACAAGTATTTATACAATCGACAATTACTCACTAGCATGACTCTAATACCACCATCTTTATATCTCAAAACAATCATAAGGAATCAAACTTCTCATAGTATTCAATACACATTATATGAAAGTTTTTATTATATCCCTCTTGATGTCTATCATATTAGGACTAAATTTATAACCAAAGCAAATTACCATGTTGTTTAAAAAGACTCTCAAAATAATATAAGTGAAGCATGAGAGTTCAATAATTTCTACAAAATAAAGCCACCGCCGTGCTCTAAAAAGATATAAGTGAAGCACTAGAGCAAAATTTCCTAGCTCAAAAGATATAAGTGAAGCACATAGAGTATTCTAATAAATCACGATTCATGCGTGTCCCTCTCAAAAGGTGTGTACAAAAAGGATGATTGTGGCCAACTAAAAAATTAAAGACTCATATCATACAAGACGCTCCAAGCAAAACACATGTCATGTGGTGAATAAAAATATAGCCTCAAGTAAAGTTACCGATAGACGAAGACGAAAGAGGGGATGCCTTCCGGGGCATCCCCAAGCTTAGGCTCTTGGTTGTCCTTGAATATTACCTTGGAGTGCCTTGGGCATCCCCAATCTTAGGCTCTTGCCACTCCTTATTCCATAGTCCATCAAATCCTTACCCAAAACTTGAAAACTTGACAACACAAAACTCAACAAAAAATCTCATAAGCTTCAAGTAGTATAAGAAAATAAATCACCACTTTTGGTACTGTTGTGAACTCATTCTTTATTTATATTGGTGTAATATCTACTGTATTCCAAATTTTCCATGGTTCATACCCCCCGATACTACCCATAGATTCATCAAAATAACCAAACAACACATAGAAAACAGAATCATCAAAAATGTAACGATGCAGTAGTAATCTAGATACTTCGAATACTTCTGGAACTCCAAAAATTCTAAAAAATTAGGACAACATAGGCAATTTTTATATTAATTCTGTGTAACAAAATAATAATTTTATCATGCTTCTATGATTTTTAAAAGTTCTGGGACTGGGCGCAAAAGTTTCTATTTTTCAGCAAGATCAAATCAACTGACACCGTAAGCTATCCCAAAGGTCTTACTTGGCACAAACACTAATTAAAACACCAAAACACAATTACTACAGAGATAATAATGTGTATACTCATAAAAACAGAAAATAAAAATATTGGGTTGTCTCCCAACAAGCGCTTTTCTTTAAAGCCTTTTAGCTAGGCATTGATAATTTTAATGATGCTCACATGAAATATATCAATTGAAACACGAAGAGAGCATCATGTAGCATGTGAAAAACAAGTTTAAGTCTCACATACTTCCTATGCATAGACATTTTATAAGCAAACAAATTATCAAGACAATTAAAAACTAGCATATGCAAGGAAGAAGGAAGAAACAATAGCAATCTCAACATAACGAGAGGTAATTTAGTAACACGAAAATTTCTACAACCATATTTTCCTCTTTCATAATAATTACATGTGGGATCATACTCAAATTCAACAATATAGCTATCACATAACATGTTCTCTAGATGATCCACATGCATGCAAAGTTGACACTCTTCCAAGATAGTGGGATTAACATTAACTAAAGTCAAGATTTTTCCAAGCACACTTTCAATATTATTGTAAACATTATTATCAATATAATTTTCATCACGAGGATTAAACGAATTTTCAATATCATAAGAAACATTATCACCCCAATCATGATCATTGCAACTAGTGGAGATAGAAAAATTAGCATCCCCGAGCTTAGGGTTTTGCATATTATTAGCACAATTGACATCAATAGAATTTATAGTAAAACCATTGAAATCATGATTTTATTCAAGGAGCTATCGTGAATCACTTCATAAATTTCTTCATCACAATTTTCAGATTCACGAATTTTAAGCAAAACTTCATAAAGATGATCTAGTGCACAAAACTCAGTAGCAATTGGTTCATCATAATTGGATCTCTTAAAAAGATTGGCAAGTGGATGAGGATCCATAAACTCTTTATTACTATTTTTCAATAAAATATACAATTATGCCAAGCAAACGAGCAAACAAACCAAGTAAGACATAAGGGCAAACAAAAAGAAGAACGAAAGAAGGGCGAAAGAAAAAGGCAAATCTTTCGAAAATCGTTTTAGACGTGGGGGAGAGGGTAACGAGAGGCAAATGGCGAATATGTAATCCAAGAGATGAGAGTTTTATGGTGGGTACTTTGTATGTCTTGACTTGGCGTAGATCTCCCTAACAACGGCGCCAGAAATTCTTCCTGCTACTTCTTGAGCTTGGTTGGTTTTTCCCTTGAAGAGGAAAGGGTGATACATCAAAGTAGAGATAAGTATTTCCCTCAGTTAGAGAACCAAGGTATCAATCCAGTAGGAGATAACACACAAATCACCAATACATGCACAGACAATCAAACACTTGCACCCAACGCGATAAAGGGGTTGTCAATCCCTTCACGTTCACTTGCAAAAGTGAGACCTGATAGAGATAGAGATAGATATATAAAACTAAACAAAAGATAAAGTAAATATTTTTGGGTTTTTTGGTTTATAGATCGGAAAGTAAAAGATTGCAAAATAGCAGATCGGAAACTTATATGATGGAAAATAGACCCGGGGGCCATAGATTTCACTAGAGGCTTCTCTCAAGATAGGAAATAATACGATGGCTGAACAAATTACTGTCGAGCAATTGATAGAAAAGCGCAAAGTTCTGACGATATCTAAGGCAATGATATGAAATATAGGCATCACGTCCATGTCAAGTAGACCGACTCCTGCCTGCATCTACTATTATTACTCCACACATCGACCGACTCCTGCCTGCATCTAGAGTATTAAGTTCATGAAGAACAGAGTAACGCTTTAAGTAAGATGACATGATGTAGAGGAATAAACTCAAGCAATATGATGTAAACCCCATCTTTTTATCCTCGATGGCAACAATACAATATGTGCCTTGCTACCCCTACTGTCACTGGGTGAGGACGCCGCAAGATTGCACCCAAAGCTAAGCACTTCTCCCATTGCAAGAAAAACCAATCTAGTTGGCCAAACCAAACAGATAGTTCGAAGAGAATTACAAAGATATCAAATCATGCATAAAAGAATTCAAAGAAGATTCAAATAATATTCATAGATAAGCTGATCATAAATCCATAATTCATCGGATCTCGACAAACACACCGCAAAAGAAGATTACATCGGATAGATCTCCAAGAACATCAAGGAGAACATGGTATTAAGAATTAAAGAGAGAGAAGAAGCCATTTAGCTACTAGCTATGGACCCATAGGTCTGTCGTAAACGACTCACGCTTCATTGGAAGGGCAATAGAGTTGATGTAGAAGCCCTCTGTGATCGAATCCCCCTCCGGCAGGATGCCGGAAAAGGCCCCAAGATGGGATCTCACAGGAACAGAAGGTTGCGGCGGTGGAAATTTTTTTTCGTGGATGCTTCTGGTGGTTTGGGAACATATGGGAATATATAGGAGGAAGATCTAGGCCAGGGGGTCACCGAGGGGCCCACAAGGTAGGGGGCACGCTCTACCCCCCTGGGCGCGCCCTCCACTCTTGTGGCCGCCTCATGGCTCTTATGACTTGCACTCCAAGTCTCCTGGGTGTCTTTTGGTCCAAGAAAAATCATCGTGAAGGTTTTATTCCATTTGGACTCCGTTTGGTATTCCTTTTCTGCAAAGCACAAAAACAAGGAAAAAACAGAAACTGACACTGGGCTCTAGGTTAATAAGTTAGTCCCAAAAAATAATATAAAATAGCATATTAATGTATATAAAACATCCAAAACAGATAATATAATAGCATGGAACAATAAAAAATTATAGATACGTTGGAGACGTATCAGACTTCTGTTCCAAAGCGCAACTCCAACTGGACCTCGGCTGCTCCTGCTCCATATGTGCCCTCCAAGAAGGGGCGCAATCCTATGCCTGAGGATCGTGCTACATACACTCCTAGTATGTCCTCCACTGCACGGATCCCTCGTGGTAAGGCCAAGAAGATAGGTTGTGAGGCTGTTTTTGCCAGAGGGGAGAAGAAGTTGTTGTTCAAGACTATGAGCAACTTGTTCAAGATGTGCCAGTCTATTCAGCGCTGACAGGTTAAGGAGATTAACAAGGAGAAGCTGGTGAGACGTCAGCAAAAGGCAGTGAGGGCTGCAGCTGGTGAGGAGGTTGGGCCAGGGTCCGAGGACAACGATAGTGAGGCCACAGCTCATTCCTTTCCGATGGCAGGATGGCGTTTTGATGATGATGATGATGATGCTTCGAGTGCTCCACCTCTTGTCTAGTGTGTCTATGTGTCGCCTTTTTCCTTTTTGTTGTCTTGATGACAAATGGGGAGAAGTGGTGTGGTGTGTTGGTGCTCTTTAGTGTGTGTTGAGATCTCAAGCCTCGTGTTTCTCTACTTTGTTGATTGTTTTAGTTGGCTTGAGATACTCTTATTTGCGCGCCTTGGTGTGGGAGTGAGCTACTCGTATTTTCTCCCGAGACTCTAGCATTTATCTTGAACCTTATGCAATGGTTATATTGTGCTTATTATGTTGTTTATTATGTGTCTCACATTATTTGCTCACTACACCATCTCATGAGATCTAGGCACCGTTATAGGTTTATTATGTTGATCTCATGTCTTGACAATGTTGATCTTGGGGAGCCTCCTATGTGTGTACATAATGTGTTCTCAATCATTTAATTTATCCGGGCACACATATAGGGGGAGCTACTATGATCAATCATTGTCACATGGCTATTTAAAACTTCATATCCCTTATGCCATGCTCTAACCACGTTGTCATCAATGCACCAAAAAGGGGGAGATTGAAAGTGCAAGTGGCACTTAAACTATATTTTGGTGTGATGACAATGTGATTAGTAGAACTAATATCGGTTGCTAAAGTTTATCTCATGATATTGGTTCCAAGTGCTTCGTGATGGAGATGCGCGACCCCCCAATTCAAAAGGTCAAAGGCGTGGTCTACCAGCGATTCAAAGGTTTTAGTTTTAGTTTGCTTCGAGTCGTAGGAAAGGACGCACTATTAAGAGGGGTTGGTGTGGATAAATGTTGTATGCGAATGCCATCGCCGAACCATATACACTAGCCTACCCATTCTACCACTTAAATCCATAGTGTGCGCGCATGTCGTACTCAGAGTGCTTGCAACAGAAAGTTACTGGGTACTCCGTGCGCATGGGGTCTTTTGACCCCCGTGCGCACGGGGTACTGCGTAAACTCTTTGGGTATCCCATGCGCACGGGGTCTTTTGACCCCCATGCACACGGGGTCCAACGGGCAGAAATGGCCACCCGAGCAAGAACACTATAAAAGCCCCCCTTCTTCTTCCTCCATCCCTAACCCTAATGTCTTATTGAGCTCCACCATTGCTACACTCCATTTTGCTCAATACTCTTAATCCCTTCACTGAAACTTGTTGAAACTTTAGGGATTGGGAGAGCAAGACCCGATCTACATCTGGACCAAACCAAATCGCGTTCCCCGCAACATTTCCTCCCCATTGACTTGTTAATCTTGGAGCTTGGGCTCCTAGGCGGTTAGAGGTTCCTCCGGAAGCTTCCTTACTTGTCATGTGCTCCGGAGAAGTTTGTAAAGGTGTGGTGGTCGCCTTCAAAACCAACCCCGAGTGATTCGAGGCTCATCCGTTAGGGGTGACCCGAAAGAGACTATGGTGAGCCTTCGTGGCGTTCCGCAAGCTTTGGCTCCGGCACCGCTCTAAACGGAGAGTAGCTCTTCCCCAAGGAAGAGTGAACTTGGGGATAAAATCCGCGTCCTTGCCTCACTTGTGGTTAATCCTTTCCTGCACTTTACTTTGCCTTGTATGCTTGTTGGCTTGCTAATTAGATTGTTGCCTAGCATACTTTGCTTTAAGCTTGCTTGTCATATAGGTTGTGTTCATCTAGTTGCATATCTAGTGAACCCTATTCAACCGCTAAACCTTAAAATTGACAAGAAAGATTAAAATTGGTAGTCTCCTATTCACCCCTCCCCCCTCTAGTCGACCGTATCGATCCTTTCAGCGGTGGTAACGACCGACACAAGCAGGGGGCGGTGGGTTACGGTTTTCTGTGCGAGTGGTAGTGGCAGTCAATGCAATGGACTAACTGGGCGACGCGGGCATGAACCGCTCGATTTTACCATGCGCGCAAATGTGAATTGTCTGCCACGTTATTTCATGAACGACCGTCGTCAGCATCGCTATAGGGACAAAAATGTATAGAGCGAACGAGCCGCTTCACCCTGCTTCACTCGGGCCCAAACAACCCGGTCCAACCTGGTCGTTAACGGAGGGCCGTCTAGCTTGTCGTCCGCTCGCGGTTTGCCACGTCAAAACGAGTTTATTTTTTGGCTCAGTGTTTTTTGCTACTGCCAAAATTTCGGTACGGTGCAAAGTGCACCAATTTGAAAAGTAGTGGTTTTGTACTAATTGAGACACAAATGTAGTGGTTCTGTGGATTTAACTCGCGCACGGAGCTACTGCGATTTCCTGTTTTTTATTAGTACTATTTGGCAATGGCTTCACAATCTAGGGACCTAGTGCCAAAGCCCAAAAAATGAATTTGGCATACATTGTGCCTGCCCGAAGGGCCTCGTTCTAAAGTCGGGCAACAACTTCCTATCTAAAAAAGCATAAATTAACTGTAAATGGTTTTCAATAGCAACACTAACCGTACAAGTTCACAGGGTGAAACAAGAGGACATGCAAATCAACTATTTCTTTATTATTCATCAGGATTTGGCATTGGCGCATGCAGCTATCCTGATTCCCTGTTTTTTTATTTGGCAATGACTTCACAATGTAGGGAACTAGTGCCAAAGCCCAAATAACGAATTTGGCATACCATGTGGTGTCCTAAAGGCCTCATTCTAAAGTCGAACGACAACTTTCTATCTAAAAAAGCATAAACAAACTGTAAATACTTTTCATTAGCAGCACTAACAGCACAAGTTCATAGCCCGCGCAAAAAAAAACAGTGCAAGTTCATAGAGTATTCGATTCCTTTTTTTTTTTTTTTTTTGGCAATGGCTTCACAATGTTAGGAACTAGTGCCACAGTGCAAAAAATAAATTTGGCATATATTGTGGGTGCGCTAAGGGCCTCATTCTAAAGTCGAGCGACAACTTCCTATCTAAAAACTGCATCTTTTATTTGGCAATGGCTTCACAATGTTAGAAACTAGTGCCAAGGCCCAAAAAATGAATTTGAAATACATTGTGGGTGCCCTAAGGGCCTCATTCTAAAATCGAATGACAGCTTCCTATCTAAAAGGAGCAACCCCTAAACAAAATCTAAAAAGAGCATAAATTGACTGTCAATGCTTTTTCATTGGCAGCACTAACAGTACAAGTCCATGGGGGAGAAACAGTGGCAAAAAGAAAGTGAAAAGAATGGAAGTCATGTGAAAAACAAGAGGTAAAGTAAAAAACAAGAGGTAAAGTAAAAAAAAAGAGGTAAAGTAAAAAAAAAAAGGTCCTACCGGGATTCGAACCCAGGTCGCCAGATTCAAAGTCTGGAGTGCTAACCACTACACCATAGAACCTGTTTGATTAATTAGAATTTTTAGCCTATTAGTACGGAATATTGTTCAGAAGCTATTGGTTGTACACGCCCAAGCATCCTTGCACTAAGCTGATTATTGCTCTAACTTACCGACAAAAACAAATACTGATCTTGTGTTTGCTTCTTGTTCTTAATAATTTCTCTTCTATATATTCAAAAAAATGTCTCGTACCAAAATTTTCTTTTTGGCGGAAAAACTTCCGATCTATTTTTCATCAATCACGACAGTACAACAAAAATCAGAAATAACAAAAATTACATCTACATCTCTCTGAAATTTTTTAAAGAGAAAAGGAAACTGAAAATACAAAATTAGGAAAATAGATAAAGCCAGCTGTGATTCATGATTGGAATCCTTCTTTATCAGTTCTCTTACTTCACTCTGAATACTCTGCCTTAGGAAGTTTGACCATCACTTGTATGGTTCTTCTAATATGGTAGAGCCATGCAACTGGAAATTAGTACTTTTGAGTGATGGGTCCTGTATAAATAAACACATGAATCACGGAAGATCAAAATCGATCATTACAGAAGGAGTACCATCTGGTGTTATGATTAGTGGATGTTGCTATCGCGGCCGCTCCAATCTCTCAAGTCACGCAATATGCAAACTAGACTGATTACTCGTGCACTTGCACGGCTAGGTTTTGCGTACCATACGGACAAGGACATGCATAGATATCCAACAATATACTCTCTCCGTCCCATAATGTAAAACGTTTTTTAACACTAGTGTAATGTTAAAAAACATCTTACATTATGGGACGGAGGGAGTATATTTTTACTCCCTCCGCTCCCAAATAATTGTCTTTCTAGCCATCTCAAATGGACTACAACATATAAATGTATGTAGACATGTTTTAGAGTGTAGATTCACTCATTTTGCTCCGTATGTAGTCACTTGTTGAAATTTCTAGAAAGAAAATTATTTAGGAACGGAGGGAGTAGATTAGATGATGGAATGGAAACCATCTACCGGCATATAGGCTTAAGGTGCACACGACACAAGCACTTGGATATGCAATACAAGATGATGTATTTACGTACGTGTTATGTAAGCCTTTTTTTTCAAAAAAAAAGGGCTAGTTTACCCCATCCTCAGAGGATACACACGGACACGTATTATTAAGTTCAGACTTCAGAGTATCAAGCATGCATACATATTCATCGTGCTTAGTCGTTGTTGGGGTGGTGTTTTCGGTGCTCGGCACCTTTGTATCTCGCCTTGGGTGTGTGCGTTGAATGTGGTGTTGGCGTGCATTTGTATCTTCTTACTCGATGTTGTGGTGATTGTGCTTTATATATACAGCGTGGGGAAACCCTTTTTCGTAAATACATATTCATCTAAAAAATACAACCAGATTCACTCATTTCAATGACAATTAATTTAGAACGGAATTTAGATTCACTCATTTCAGCGACAGTTAATTCTGAACAAAGGGAGTAGTATCATTCATATATAAGTAAATAAATAAAGCTGAAAGCTCGAAGCAACCAGGCTCCAACAAGATAAAATAACTTAAGGGCATATCCTATTGGTGGATCTCCAGACTGTCGCGCCCAAAGTTCATGGATCCTCTGTCCTCCACACGAATGCTATTTAAGCTCCGCAAACAACTTATAGTACATATGCTGGAAGATTAATATAAGTCCGCAATAGTATATGTAAGTTGACTGAATTTGTAATTTTCATAAGTCAATTTTGTGGGAGAAAGAATGGTTGAAGAAGGGGGGGGGGGGGGGATAAGAAGAAAGGAAGACAATATATAAGTCTTACTGTGTTGACAAAATTCCAAACAACTCAATAAAATCGCGCTTTATACATGCCAATGCAAGTATACAATGATGTAGTGATGTGAGCTTCATATGGAGAAATTGACATGACAGAATACTAGTTAGCTAACTAGGGTTGATCAATCCTGTGTTCCAAATCCCATTACTGAAATTACGTATATATGTTGATATATTGTAAGTATATTTGTATATATCATCCTATGACCTATTAGAATCAAAGTGGAAACTAATTAGCCACGTGTAAAAATGGCAAGTAGTCGTCAAACATACATACTCCGTCGTATGATCAAATTGTCAACAATTAATCAGTCAAGATACTCTGAATCCTCCGGATCAAATATATATATCGTTAAGTGTTCTTGGAGGAGCTCGAATTGGCTGCCGGCGGCGGCGTCATTGTCTGGCCGTGGAAGAGCTGTGGCGCCGTGGACGGCAGCAAGCTGCTCCACAGGTTCCAGTCGATCGTCCCAGCAGCAGCGGCCAGCTGCTGATCAGCACTGCTACACCCACCGCTGATCTGCGAGATGTCGCCCTCGCCCTCGCCGTCGAAGGTCGGGCTCTGGAGCGGCGGCGGCAGGTCGGAGGGGAACAGCTGCACCTGCTGCTTGGACTCCGCCGCCAGAACATGCTGATCATGTGGCGGACCCCCGCCGGCGACCATCAGGCGCGCGTTAGGGTTGTCGTAGTAGTAGTAATTGGAGGCGGAGCTGTAGCTGCCGTTCATCGTCGGGTACCCGCCGCCGCCGTAGGACAGCCTGTGCTGCTGGTTGGGCACCGGCTTCACGAACGCGCGGCACACCACCCACCCTTCCTCCTGAACGATCAAATTAACCCGCAAAATTAGTACTGGTACTACTACAATTGAACAACAAAATTCGTTGCTGAATTAGATCGACAATAAGGCAGAGAAGAGAGACTAGCTAGTCCATGCATGTATGGATGGAGATTTGCATGCCTGTGTGGGCGCGTGCTCGTTGGACTGGAGGCGGTACTCGTGGATGATCCAGTCAGTCTTGCGGCCGTTGGGGGCGCGGCCGCGGTAGAAGACGAGCGTCTTCCTCATGCCGATCACGGCCGCCGGAGACGACGAGGACGAGGAGAGCACCGGCTTGTCCCTCCCGGTGGCCTTCCAGAAGCCGGCGGCCGTGGCGCGGTTGGTGCGCGTGCCGCTGGGGTACTTGCGGTCCTTGTAGCTGAAGAAGTAGTACTCCGTCGTCGGATCTTCCTGCCCTCCTCCTCCGCCGCCGTACTTGCCGCACCTCTCTGCCATCAACCAACACACACAGCTCGGTCAGCCTCCATTAACCACTGCAAACCATCGAGCTCTGCATGCAAGATGGACGAAGTGGCGAACGAACTACGTACCTTGGAGATCCCACGGCTCGATCCGGTAGAGGTCGACCTCCTGGATGATGTCGAGGTCGATCTTGTGGGAGGAGACCTTCCTGGCGAGGTAGTAGCCGACGAGCTCCTCCTCGGTGGGGTGGAACCTGAACCCCGGGGGCACCGTGTTGCAAGAGGACTCCTCCATTGCCAGACCACCTCGATCGCTCGATCAGACGACGACGATGCTAGCTCTCTGCTCTAGAACATGCAAAAGCTAGCGGGTTCAGGTCTGAGCGAGCATGTGCATGTGTATCTGAATGGGCCAGGCAGGGAGAGAAAAGGTCCTAGAAATAGGGAGGCATGCACTGCACTCCTCATGCAATGGGATTCAGGATGGCATGCCGACCTAATTAGTTGTTGCACCACACCTAAAGGAGTCGTACCCGTACATACAATACAATACAGACAGACATCATTCTTTTAGGAGAAAATCTAGGTAGCTATCTAGACAATCCGTGTATTGTGCAGTACTGTACTGTACCACCTAATAGCTACTATTTCGGTTTCAGACATGAGACATGGACTGGCCAGTTAATTAGGACGACAGGCTCGATCAGCTTGTGACATACCAAAGCAGGAACGAAATTTAGTGCAAATCCAAAGTGGTACTAGTTTTTGGACGGTGTGTAGTGAAGTGAAGCTTTTTGGAAGGTAGAGAGAGGGTCTCCTAGCTAGCTAGCTAGCTTGGAGTGCACTTCAGGGCTGATCTCACTCACATCCACCATCCAGATATACTCCTAGCTAGCAAGTACTGACCCTTCTCTGTCACCTACAGCCTTCAGGACCTCCCACATAACATAATACATGTACCAATAAAAAGGGACTATGTATGGCTGCCATGCATACACCGCAGGTTGATGGATCAGATATGAGATATGAGATATGATTATGACAGATGTTGCAACAAACGACGTTCATAGCAGACGACTACAACACAAGGCATATTTGTACCTGGGAATATATATGAACATAATGGACTCGCCAAAATTAAAGAGCTGGATGGTGCTCGTTGATGGTAGGCCTGGTTGCTAGAGGAGCTTGTGAGCTATGACCTATTTATACACTAAAGATGATAAGTGCATAGTTTCAAAAAAAAAGATGATAAGTGCATGCTGCGGTGAGAACTTGAACCTGATGTAAACATGAGGTCCGCAAGTTACAAGCACGCGTGGAGTGGAGATCTGCAACTAGCTACAGCGCGTGTAGAATCTATCTATCTAAAGAGAGATAGAGATCGATGGAGAGAGAGAAGCTTGCTTAGTCGGTTAATAAGTCGTCAACAAGCGACCACCACCACCATCACTGCGAAAGCGACCCACAGTTTCCCAGTTGAGAGTTGAGCAAATTTGAGTGTACATATATATGTGCAGGCAATTACCTTTTCCCGAAAAGGAAGGGGGTTGTGTTCTAACCCAAGCCACCCCCGCCCTACTCTCCCCTCATCACCATCCCTCCCTATTTCCCCCATTTTTCTTGGGCCGTGGTGTTGCAAGGGTCGTGCCAATTTTGGGGATCTATGGGTTGGGTCATCCTCGGCATTGTAATATATTTCTGCTTAATGAATTACATGCATTTCCCACATGGTTTGAAAAAAGAGATAAGGGAGTGTGATTGGCCTCTACAACCGTTTTATTGAAACCGTTTATTACGAAATATCAAATTCATGCAATTACTATGTGTTTTCTCCTGCCTTTTCTATATTGGAAAACTATAGGGAGCAAATGTTTAGATTTTGTGCTCGCACACGCTGCGATGTTTTATAGGGAGGAGATGAGCAGTGGATAAGTAGGCAAGGAGGAGGAGGGGGCTGACAAATAAGGTGGAGGGTCAAGTGCGATGCCAAGTTGCAGAGCTTGATCAGGACACAACGGTAGATCAGAGGAGAAAGAGAAAAGAGGGAAAGGGGACACAAGGGATGAGGAAAGGAGAGATCAGGATGGCTACTCGAGCGAGGGAGGAAGGAGGCCCGAGGACGCCCATGCATCACGAGGGGCCGGCCGGGGGTGAGAGGTAGGGAGCGCATAAAGAAAGAAAGGGTGGAGTGACGTGCCATAAGGTTCAGGAATGGACTCCACGCAACATCAACTCAAACCAAATCCCTGTATGCTCCAACCTAAACTGCCGTCTCAAGTACTAACTGAAAAAGTGAATCAATCATAGAACAAATGAAACCGAGGTTTTGGAGAGGCAAGTCTATAGACTATAGATGACAAAGCAATGCAATATATGATGGAACTTGACTCCTGCAGCCATCCAAATAACATTCAGAGCTCCCTACACAAACATATCCCTTAAATTTGACGAACAGCAGCTAATACATGTGTAAAACCGTGTGCTTCAGTACCAGAGACCATAAGTGAGACCATCAATCAAAATCAAGGACTAATTAACCTTCCACTTTACTGTTCCAATCAAACTTCTCCATTAGATCAGCAGCTTAATCCCCTACCGCACAACAGATCCGCAGTTCAACGGCAGTCGGCAGGGCAGCATCATCACTCCTGCTTGCTGCGGGCCTCGCGAGCACGGTGCTTGAGCTCGGCCCTTTTCCACCTTACCATGAGCATGCAGAGCGTCACAAGGGTGTTCACCTGCGGAACAAGCGCAGAGGAGGAGGCAGTTACACATAAGGAAGGCGGAAGGGGATGCAGACTGACACGGTGAATGAGACTGACTATGCGCTTACCAGAATAAGTATCGTAATCAGGAGCAAGGGACCGGACCACATGACCGAGATGAAGAGGCCTTGGGGATCAAAGTAATTCTGGCTTGAGAAGCTCTTCCAGTTTTGTCCTAAGAACGTGTTTAGTTTCTCGGCAAGGAATACACCAGAAACTGCAATGAGTTAAGTACTTCAGGTAAGCAAAGGGGGTAATCTAGCGTATTACAAAAGCTATTGCTTGCTGGCGCTTTGCCTTTAAATCCCGACTTGCATCGGAATGGAAAGAGGAAACATTATCTCTCAATGTCAAGGTTACATTTACTAATTACTTGTTGAAATATTCAAACTACTTGTGTGGTTAAATTTTACACTGATGTAAAATAACAGGCACAATAGCAAAGAAGGTGAAGGTCTTCTCATCTCACATGCAGTACATAATTAGAAACCGGAGAGAAAAATGCTACACTGAGACCTCACTGACATGATTAAACCAACATTTATGCAGGACTTGGACGTTTCCGTGCCGCTGCAAATTAGATAAGCTTTACAGAGTTGACATGTGCAGTGTGATTATTTTGACAGTTTCAAGGAGACACAATACATAAAACTGCTAAGCTCAGCAATCATAAAAAAATATCTATACTTATGGTCGGTATAGCATGACATTCGGAACTAGTATGACATTAATGATGTACACATTCTATTAACATTGGGTAACGGTACTAGAAGTCCGAAGGCCAAATAAAAAGGAACTACGATAGGAAAATAACACTCACATGTTAAAGCTGACAAGATAAGTTGGAAATTGATGTTCCTCCTGGAGATGATGGTTACCAGTAGCAGAATGACATGGAAACTTATCATGCCGATCAACCAAGGTTCCTGAAGACACAGAAGGAACAGATCAGTCAAGGTAAGAACAGGGACGAGGATTACTCATCAGATGAGGCGAAGTTGATTATTACACAATAATGCATGAACCGACATACAGCGGTTGATTCAGGAAAACAATGGTATATGACTACGCAGAAGTACTAGCTACTGAGTTTCATGTGGTAAACCATCAACACGGAAGCTCCGAAATTGGAGTAATCACAAGCGGCATTAAGTAACTTGCATTCTGTTGCAGACTCTATCTTAGATGCAGCGCGGTGGTGTTTGATTGATTTACTAGTTCACAGGAATGAGGAGGCAGTGGAATCGCGCAGAGATGAACCACATGAAACTGTTCGTCCTACATAGCATAACTACCCAGACCATCTCTGCCTCTCGAGAGAGATCCAGGCGAGGCCGGCGGTGAAAAATCCGCGGCGTCGGCTCGATTTAGTCGACAATGAGCACACTGAAGTCGGCGGTTGCAGCAGCGGCTTCTGCTTCCCGGTGGACTAAATCCTAGGGTCAGGCGAGCGAAGCAGGGGGGGTGAGGGAAAAAAGACGCACCTTCCAGTCGACGGCGTGGAAGAAGCCGACGAAAGTGTCGACGGCGGGGCCGAACCCGCCGCGGAGCTCGGTGGAGACGCGGCCGAAGAGCTCGGCCACCACGTCAGCGTGCTCGTTCAGCGCCGAACGCACCTCCTCCACCGCTCGCCCAACCGCCGCCGCCGCCGACGCCGCCATCTCGTCTCGTGATCTGATCTCCTCTGCACTTCTCTCGTCCTTTCTCTGCAAGAGACGCAAAGGCAAAAGGTCGCTCCCCCTACTAATTCGGGACCACACGTCAGGGACTTTAAACGCTGGAAACACTTGGGCCGAGTTCTTCCTTAACTGGGCTGGGCTTGTTTCAGCAATCGTGCCAATTCTGCTTGCACCTCGTTTGATTTCCTCTCCCTCAAAAAAAAAAAAACCTCGTTTGATTTCCTTTATCTATTTTCTTTAGCAAGGGCTGCCCAATGAGTTTGAAAGAATCAATCAAGATCACTCTCAGGCCTCGTTTGGTTGCAAGTGATCCCCCCGGGATCCCCGCTATTTCCCCGGGCCAGAGAACCTCGGGCTGAGTTGGCCCCGGGAGACCCGCCGCGACATTTGGATCCATCTGTACCGGAGGTAGCCCTGCCCGACCCACGTCGTTTCCACGGGAAGAAACGCCACGACCCCAGAGATTGGAAAGGAAACCCCCGTCTCGAGTGATACGAGTGAACAACAAGCGTCGTCGACAAAGATCCAGCGCCCCATCTCCTCCGCCTCCGAGCTCCTGCGCTGGCGACCGAAGCGACGCCCCTGACCTCCTCCCTCCGGTGCTTAGGATCGAAGCTCCCCTCTAGCGATGGCGACGGACCCCAGCCGTCACCCTCCTCCTTCCCCAGATCTTCCATCTGCATCAAAGTTTTGGCCCTCTCCGGCGACCGCGACTTCTACCTTCTCCGATCAAGGTTAGCTGGCGCCGGGTCGCGGCCGCGTCAACCTCATATATTTTCTCCAGTTCATGCCTCCGTCCCTGATGAACTTGAGCCCAGATCCAAACAAATTTTTATTTTCTTTCTAGCTGCCTACGAGTTGTTCCAATGTAGCATACCGCTGGCCATACGGATTGTAAAATTTATTCTGAAGCTTGATGCACATAGAAACTTGCCTGCTCCTGATCACTACATCTCAATGTTCATTAACAATTGCTTATCTTTTTTCTGTGGGGCAATATTTGCTTATCTATTTGGTAAATCTGTGCACTTGTGTACAGCAGACCTGTGGTTCAGTTGGTTCATTTTCATAGCTATGTATTTGTCCATATATAGTATGTGTACCTCTTATGTATTTGTCCAAAGTATTTCATAGTTATGTATTTGTCCATCCTAAACAGAACATTCTCTCTTATATATTTATCAATAGTATTTTCATAGTTAACAATTAACATCATACTTCGTATTTTATAGGAGGTACACAACATTGATTATCAATTAGATTTAGATACATGTAGATGGATACAGTTTTATGACTCATCCTGTGAACATAGTAACCTGCAGCTCTCCATGCTCTCTGGACCGAGTTATTTTTTATTGGTTTTGGTTCAGAAATATCAGGTGGAGATGTGCACTATATCTGGCAAAGTTTTGTGCCATCAACAAAAATTTATATTATTATGTGTCAAATGCAGGTGCTCTGACAATAGCAACTGTTTTACTTTATCTAGATTAATGACTATGATGGTAGTTTAAGGGCACCTACAATGCTGGCACCAAGGACGGGTTCCAAGATCCCAATCCTAGCCGTTTCCAGCGATTCCCCTCCAATCCTGGCGAAATCTTTAACGTTGATGCCAGGTTAATCATCGAGCGCTACAGTTTTTTCGTCATACAAATCGAGCTTCCTATGATCTTACTTCTTGTGCATCATCTTACAATTCCATTTTATTTTCTTCACCATGCCAAGAGTAGATGCTCTGTTGTAGAATTGCTAGTTGGTCCATGTGTTGCTTGGTTAGTTCTCTGAAATTACGGTCTTAATATAATTTGCTTCTGTTAGTAAACTTAATCTAAAAATCACATATGGAAGGGACTAGTCAGCCTGTATTAGCCTTGTCCTAATTTTAACTTAGAATCTTCGAGATAACCTGAAGTATGCTTATCTTTCCTATAATACTTTGGAATTTAATTCCATTGATAAAGGTAGCATTAGTATTAAGCTAACTATTCAGTTTAACTCTAACCATTGACAACGTTGAACATTAATCATTCAAGTTCTTCCGTTTTGTACCAAGCTAAAGAACTGTGGGTTGAGCATATGTAATCTTGATAATTGCTTTGGGTTTAAACTCTATGAAAAATGCTTTGGGTTTAAATTTGGAACAGGTTTGAGCCCTTCCTCCCGTCCCTGCATCGCTCCGGTGTGGCGACCGGGGAGGAATCCCTCGCCGCCGGCTTCGAGCCTCTCCCCCTCCCTTCCCTTCCTCGCCGCCGCCGGACCTCGCTGTGGGGCAAAGCCTGCCGGCGCCGGTGGCGGCGGGCTCCATCTCCATCCCGCTCGGAGGCAGTTGGCGCGGGTCGACGGCGTTCGGTGGTGCTTCGCACTAGTGAGGGGCGCGGAGGCGCGGCGACGTGCCCTGGCGGCGGGGTAGTAACTACCTGGCGGTGACGCGGTGGACTTCACGGGGTGGCTCTCGCTCATGGTTGCGGTGGCGGCCTGGTCTGGGCGCGTCCAGATCTGGCGGGCCGGCGTCAGGCGGCGCGTAGCCGCCGGGCGTGGCGCGTCTGTCGCGGCGCGGCGCGCGCGGTGGATGGACTCGGGGCGGGCACGCGAGCTGGTAGTGCGTGCTGGTTGACCTCCAGTCGGGCCTTCCCTATTTTGGCCCCTGGATGACGGCGGGCGGCGCGGGATGGCTCTCCGGTGAGCTTTCTTGGCTGCGGGCGAGGGTTGGCTTCACGCTCCTTGTCAATGGTTGGGCGAGCTATTGTTGGTGGCCTCGCGTCGAGCTGCGTCGGCCGCCAGGGTGAGGCGACACAGGGGTGTGTCCGGTGCGGAGTTCTCAGGAGGGATGGGAGGCCCCGATGGCCACCCATCATCGGTGTGGGGGTGCACTGGTCCGGATGCGTCCGCTCCTCCTCCCCCTTTCCTCGGCCGTGTGCCCTCTAGCGGGGTTCTGGCGATGTTCGAGGCAGGGCGGTTGCTGGTTGCTCCATTGGCGGGGGCTGCCAGTTAGGCCAAAGCCAAGGCCTTTTGGTGTTCACGGAGTTGCTTGGATGTTGGGCGGCGGGAGACGCGGTGTTTGTGGGCGGAGCACGCTTCTTGGGTGTGGTCGGGGCAGCCATGGTCACATGGGTAACATGGTTGGTGATGTTTGGCGTAGCATGGTGGCTTGGCGGAGGGTTAACACCGGAGTGCATAACTTGCCCGGTCTCCTCCGACCGATGGTGGCGGCGGCCGCGGGCATCGTTTCCTTCATGAAGGCTGCGTTGTGGTGTTCCCTTCTCCCCACGTTGCTCCGGGTGAAAACTTGACCTTCGGGATCGGGCGGTGGCGACTTTCGGTGTCGTGCCCTTCTTGAAGACACTGCCTTGGAGTCCATGCTTCGCCATTGTCCCGCTTCACTTCTTCTAGCTCGGAAGGTCCTCGTTGGCCCCAAGTGGTTCCTTTTGCTAATGTGCTTGGTGTTCGATTGGGTAGCGTTGCGGTGCATCGACACCCTTGTATCTTGCCTTGGGTGTGTGCATTGTGTAGGTTGATGGCGTGTTGTATCCGGATTTGTATCTCCGGTCGTTTCTTTATATATAAAGCGGGGCGAAAGCTGGTTGAACCAGGGTTCCTATCGGGCCTTCGGCGTAGATTGTATGGACAAGGAGGAGGGGGACGAGGGCTGGAGCGGGCGCGCCGACGATGAGGCGCCGTCGCGGCTAGGGTTAGGTGCGGCGGCGGCTAGGGTTCCGTCTCCTTGGGGAGCCGGGCAACATACGGTTATGATATATTTATTGCTTGGTTCCAAAAAGAGTCTTACAACCTATATTTATAACCTAGATAACTTGCATAAGAATTAACCTAAGATAACTTGCATAAGAATTAACCTAAGATAACTTGTGGGCTAAGATTGCCCGGTGGGCCTAGCTAAACCGGCCATAACACTTCTCCTCACCGCACAAACAGCTTGTCATCGAGTAAGGTGGGGAAGCGCTATGAACTCCTCGAGGCGATCAACCAGCGCCAAACACCTTCTCGGCAATGGGCGGCCAGTTCGGGCGGCGACGGCGTCCTCCGGAATGTAGTCTGCAACCTCCGTGAAGAAGAGTCGCGGCGTGCATGGCCGGGCGTAGGGTTCGTCGCGATTGAAGCACAACCCTTGGCGGCGACGCCGAGGAGCTCGGTGAGGTGAGCTGAACGGGCGCGACGAGGGTGCCGCAGAAGCCTGCAGACAGTCAACCTCGCGGAATCCGGCTGGTAGCGACCCAGCGGTCCGGACGGTGATTCTCGCTGGATGGCGCCGGGCGCCGAACGACGGGCATAGTACATGGCCGACTGGAGATCCTGGGGTTCCCGGAGCTCGACGTCCACGCAAATATGGTCCGGTAAACCGCCCACAAATAACTCGGCGCGCTGGGTCGCGGAGACGCTGGCGCGTGGCATGCCAAGGCTTGGAAGCGGTCGGCATAGTCCTGCACCGTGGATGTGAAAGGTAAGCGGCCGAGGGCCGCCAGTCGGCTCCTGCGGATAGGAGGCCCGAACCGGAGGAGCCAAGCTCCCGGAAGCGCTCCCATGGTGGCATGCCGCCCTCATCCTGCTCGAGGGCGTAGTACCAAGTCTGCGCCACGCCTCGGAGATGATAGGAAGCGAGCCAGGTACGATCCGAAGCGAGCGTCTGCTGCCCTCGAAAGAATCGCCGCCTTTGGTTGAGCTGTTGAGGGGGTCCTCCGTGCCGTCGTAAGTGGCGAAGTCCAGTTTGGCGAAGCGAGCGGGCGTCGGACCGCCGTGCCCGAGGGCTGCTGCAATCAATGGTAGCGCGTGTGTCGGGTCGGGGATCTCTGGGGCGTAGTTCGCCGAGCTGGAGGGACGATCAAATCGGAGGGAGGGCATCGGGTGTTCCGGTGCCGTAGTATACATCGGGTCCGGAGACGAGCCGGCCGCCCACGCGGGAATCGGCGATGGCGATTGCGGAAACTGCACCTGGTGCAGGGGCCGACTAGTGGGCTTGGGCGCGGGTGGTGGTGCTGTCGACGATGGCGGCGCCTGGAGGTACGGCTGCGCTGCAGCCGGCGTCGTGGAGGCCGGCGGTGGCGCCGGTAGGAACTGCTGGGGAGAGCCCCCCAGCGTGCGGTGGTGGCCGGCCACGCGGGCCAAGGAGCCTCGTGGCGGAAAGTGCAAAGCATCACCGCGGCGAAGCGCCTCCGTAGGGCGACTAGAAGGCCGGGGCGGGCCACTAGAGCGGTGGCGGCCCGTAGGCGGTGGTGGCGGCGCTCGGCGGAGGGGGCTGGTTCCCGGCGAGATAGAGGCTGATGCCCCGGAGATCCCCCACCCGGCACACGCGCTACCATTGATCGCAGCAGTTCGCACGGCGTTCGACACCCTCGCCGCCAAATCGGACTTCGCCACTTACGACGGCACGGAGGACCCCTCAATCGCTCAACCAAAGGCGGTCAGCTTCTTTCAAGGGAAGCGGACGCTCACTTCGGATCGTACCTGGCTCGCGTCCTATCATCTCCGAGGCGCGGCGCAGACTTGGTACTACGCCCTCGAGCAGGATGAGGGCGGCATGCCACCATGGGAGCGCTTCCGGGAACTTTGTCTCCTCCGGTTCGGGCCTCCTATCCGCGGGAGCCGACTGGCGGCCCTCGGCCGCTTACCTTTCACATCCACGGTGCAGGACTATGCCGACCGCCTGCACTGGCATGCCACGCGCCGAAGCGCCTCCGTGACCCAGCGGCCGAAGTTATTTGTGGGCGGTTTATCGGACCATATTCGCTGTGACGCCGAGCTCCGGGAACCCCAGGATCTCCAGTCGGCCATGTACTACACCCGCGCGTTTGAGCGCCGCGCGGTGGCCATCCAGCAGGAATCACCGTCCCGGACCGCTCGCTACCCGGGCCGGATTCCGCCAGGTCGGCTCGCAGGCTTCAAGGCACCTCGCCACGCCTGCCTGGCCGGCTCACCTCAGCCGAGCTCCTCGAGCGTCGCCGCCAAGGGTTGTGCTTCAACTGCGACGAGCCCTACACGCCCGGCCATGCCTGCCCGCGACTCTTCTACCTGGAGGTTGAAGAGTACATTTCGGAGGACGCCGTCGCCGCCGACCTGGCCGCTCCAGCTGCCGAGAAGGTGTTTGACGCTGGTTGATCTCCTCGAGGAGTTCCGCAAGCGCTTCCCCACCTTACAGCTCGAGGACAAGCTGTTTGTGCAGGCGGGGAGAAGTGTTATGGCCGGTTTAGCTAGGCCCACCGGGCAATCTTAGCCCACAAGTTATCTTAGGTTAATTCTTATGCAAGTTATCTTAGGTTAATTCTTATGCAAGTTATCTAGGTTATAAATATAGGTTGTAAGACTCTTTTTGGAATCAAGCAATAAAGATATCATAATATTCATGCTGGCTCCCCAAGGAGCTGGAACCCTAGCCGGCCAAGACCTAACCCTAGCCGCGACGGGCGCCTCATCGCTGCGCCTGGCCCAGCCCTCGCCTCCTCCTTGTCCATACAATCTACGCCGAAGGCCCGATAGGAACTTTTTCGGTAAACTCTATGAACCCAAGTGTTTTTTTCAGTTCATCATCTTTGTCCATTTTTACTTTATTCGTACACCATTGAATTGATATGTTGTTGTCTTAGCTTCAAGCTTGATTTAAAAAACGTGTATTAGTGACAAAGCAACGAAAACATGAACCAATGTATTGTTAAGGTTTTGAGTTTTCCAGTAGATTATTGTCAGAGAGGACAACATTTTATTATGTGTGCATCTGTTTCTTTGCGAAACATGCATGTAAATAAAAATATGTGCTTATATATAGTTTTAAACGTGATATTGTGTAGTAACAACATTGTTCTTTCTTGTTTTGCAGGTTTACTAAAGCTATCCGATAAAAATGTCCAAAGGAGTTGATGGTGGAAGTTCCAGTACAGTAACTATTTCAACAACAAACATTTTGCTATGGATCAGTCACACATGGGCATTTTTTTATGGAACAAAATGCTTATTATTGCTGGATTTCTAGCCGTAGTTTGTATTTTTGATGTTAAAACCATGATTAGCACACCTCGGTAGTGCTATGTTATTTGTGCGAATCGATATGTATAACTTGTGGTTAGCGTCATCGGTGGGTTGAAGTGTTATTTTGCCGATTATCGGTGTGTTTCATGTTTTTTCCTTAAAATTCCTGAATTATTCTCTAGTACTTTGTGTCATTCCTGATTTTTATTTTTTCAAGGAAATATACGTAAATTTTGATTACTTACTGAATTGGTATGATGTTTCAGAAGAAACCGAGTCATTTTCATGATTCCTGAATATTACAATTTTGTTTACACTTTTTCTGGAAATGATCTCCACCCCTCCCCCTGTTGACCAAACTGGCATGATAATCTTCCCGTGGTGTGGGAGAGGCCATGGAAATCCCCCTGAGGGGGATTAGAGCCCTGGGATAATCGGCCCTTGAAACCAAACGAGGCCTCAATGTTCCAAATCAACCATTGAAATATCTGGTATGCCCTCGGATGTGGGAAACAGTAAGAATGGTGCTTTCAAGTTTCTCAAAGACCGTATGTGTGGAACAAGGTAATGGGTTGGATGGCAAAGCTATTGTTAGCAGGAGGTAAGAGTGTACTCATAAAATCTGTTGCCCAGGTTGTACCTGTTTATTTCATGTCCTGTTTTAAGCTCCCACCGTCCCACGTGGCCTATGTGAACATATTAATTCTCTGATTCAGAAATTTTGATGGGGAAGCAAAGAAGGTGAAAGAAAGGCTTGCTGGGTGTCCTGGAGTGTGATGACGAGACCTAAGTTTGCCGGTGGTCTCAGATTTCACGATATTGAGCTCTTCAACGTCGCCCTCTTGGCGAGGCAAGCTTGGTGTATATTGACAGAACCCAACTCCTTAAGTGCCAGGATATT
The DNA here is from genome assembly GCA_021605145.1 of Aegilops bicornis. Lineage (NCBI taxonomy): Eukaryota > Viridiplantae > Streptophyta > Magnoliopsida > Poales > Poaceae > Aegilops > Aegilops bicornis. The sequence goes on along the minus strand of CM038675.1, from coordinate 549,614,963 downwards.
AAAAGCTAAGTATTTTTCTGGGACTGATTTCTTCATGCCGAGTTTGGGGGTGCATCGTCCCAGATTTGGAGGTCCGTCCATGAAGGATGGAATGTAATGGTGCAGGGTTTGATCCACCGCCTTGGTGATGGTATGACCACAAATATTTGGCGTGACCAATGGCTACCGAGGGTGCACAACATGCGGCCGATAACATCGCTGGTACTTGATCCACCTAAGTTGGTCAATGAGATTATTTTGTCGTCGATGGAGTGGGATCTGGTGAGGATCTCTCAAGTTTTTCTGCCTACAGACGCTCAAGCAATTTTATCCATCCCGCTTTGCACAAGACAGCTTGATGATTTCTGGTCATGGGTACATGAGCGAAACAGTGCTTTTCCCGTACGCTCGGCATACCGCATGCTGGTATCAACTAAACTTCGTCAGGAAGCATGGTTGGAAGGGCGTGGTGACAACTCAAATTATGAGGGAGAAGTAAAAGCATGGACGAAAATGTGGAAGATTGATGTTTCATCAAAAAGCAAATAAGTTCTATGGAGGCTAGCACAACAGTCCTTGCCAACTTCAGACTTGCTCAAACACTGGAAGATGGCGGTACAATCAGAGTGTGGACTTTGTGGCTCTGAAGATTCCTGGCGGCATTCTTTGATGGAGTGTAACATGGCATGCCGCGTTTGGGCATTAGAGGATGATGATCTGGTGAAAGTTATGATGCAGTGTAAAGAACCCGATGCAAAATGCTTCATTTTCTCACTGATGGAGTCTATACCGCATGAGGATTTCATCAAGATACTTGTAACACTATGGGCGATTTGGCATGCTCGGAGAGAGGCTATCTACGAGCATGTATATCAGAGGTCGTTTGCTACTAATCAGTTTGTCAATAATTATCTAAGGGAGCTTTAGATTTGCAAACCCTTGAAGCAACATGCAACTGTTCAAACACCTCTGAGACAACATCAAAGATGGATCCCGCCGCCTACAAGAACTATAAAAATTTGTGTTGATGGTGCCATGTCAGGCGACGCAATGCAAGGGACTTACAACGTAGTTTGTAGGGATTCCACTGGGAAATATCTAGGCTCTTCGGCGATAAAATGTCAAGGTGTGACTCACCCAACATCATTGCAGGCTTTGGCTTCACTGGTACACGTCGATGCTATACAAACGGCTTTTAACCCCTTTCCGCGACGGCGTTCGGAACCGTCACCTAGTGAGTGTGGGCGATAGGGGGGTCCTTCCCACACGACCCAGAAACCGTCGGGGATATGCCCTCCTGGCACACACGCTCGGCAAAATGAGGTCGTGTGCGACCGGCGAGCACTCAAATACAGAAATATGTACACTAGTGCTCAAAAAAATACAATTATGCATGTGAAATCATTTCCGGTCGTAAGTACATCCCACACAGTCAGTCACCGCTAAACGTTTTCGTTCGTATATACATCCCACACAGTCACTCCAAGGAAAACGTTTGCGCAAGGTGGCGTAATGCAAACAGTTTTCAACAGAATGTCGTGTGTGATTGTTCATTGATCCAACACGGTTTATTCCTAGAAACTGTGTGTGTTGCCTGCGGTCATCGCCCATGGTGTTTTCTCAATAACCTTTTGCAATAGGAAAACCCAATTAGCAAGCTAATTGGCCAATTAGCGGGCTAATTGCCCTATTATTAACAATCCATTTACTAATCTAATTGACATTCATATTAAGCACATAATATATTCCATTTCCATATTAAGAAAGCAGGATTTCATAATTGAAATATATCAGTGTACAACATAATATAGCTTCAGCACTCAACTACCCCATTACACAACTGCACCAGCAGCAAGTTTCACATGCAACATCTAGAACCTTTCGAAATTAGCATCATAGACGGTACATAGAGAGATGCATCTCATCTGAAAAACTGCTGAAGCGGAAGGCTAATATTGAGCCTTCATTCATGTTGAAGGTCCTTGCAACTTTAGGCCAGTGCCTGTGGATGATTGACCGTACATCCTTCGACCTCTTCAGAAACACTTCAATATTGAACTGTGGGTGTTGTATGAAAACATTCCTCGCCTCGACCCACGAGAGGTGGTTTGAGAGGTGATCATCGATGAACCACGAAAACAAGGATGTGCATAAATATCTTCTCTATATTGGAAATGGGGCAAAGGAATAAAAAGGCAAGGTATAATAGTTAGTACCATCTTGTAAACATCAGTGCTTCCCATTGTTTCCCTGCAACACATATAAGGTGGTTAGTCATCAGGTTAAGTAAGGGTTCGCATGCTATCAGTAAAATATGTTGATGAAAAATAAGCACATTGCAGATTCATCAGATTAATTCAAGCCACATGGAAAACCCATTTATCCAAACCAAGCATGATTAAGAACCAGGAAATATAGCACTTGTATATGTTTCTCATGTATTAAGTGCAACCAAATTCGATTTGTTCCTCACATGGTATACAATAATGTAATGCAGCCACAACAATTGAACATCGCATTGCGTAATTGAACCAAGCAGTTAACTAAACACCACAACAAATGAACCAAACGTTAATCGAGCACCACATTGCACAATATAACATACTCCTAAGAGAAGATCAGACAGATTAACCAAACCAAGCATGCTTAACAACTTGGAAATATAGCAATTGTATTTGTTTCTCATGTATTTAGTACAACCAAATTTGATTTATTTCTCACATGGTATACAATAACAGAATGCAGCCACAACAATTGAACATCGCATTGCAGAATTGAACCAAGCAGTTAACTAAACACCACAACAAATGAACCAAACGTTAACTGAGCACCAGATTGCACAATATAACATACTTGTAATAGAAGATCACACAGTTAACAAAACCAAGCATGATTAACAACTTGGAAATATTGCACCCTGAAGAATTGAACATCACATTTGCACAATTGAACCAAGCGGTTGACTGAACACCACATTGCACGACATATAGAACATATACACTATAGCAGAAGATTGCATGGTAAAAGTAGATAGCACAATTCACTAGAATTTGTTAAGGAAAGGCAGTAGCTAGCAAACTGAACATGGGTCCTTATAGTGATCTAATAAGACAGGCTACTCCTCATTGTTGGAGATATGAATGACGATTAGCTCCTTGGACATGGAAGAGGGCGAGGCCTCCACATCGTGCGTGCCCTCGTTGTAGTGGTGAGTTGCCTAAGCCGCTCCAGGCACCAACCTGCTGGCTCTCGAGATGAGGTAAGCATGTGCACGCTGAGAAAACACCTCGTAGTCTTCATCGAAGGCACCGATGGGGGCCTCGAAAAAATGCCAGAACTATCGTCTAAAGCAGCCAACCGCGTCACGGCGTCGGCGCGTGAGGCGTCAACGGTGGCCTCGACGGTGAGGTGCTCCTCCAAGATCTGGGGGTCAGCATGAATGGCAGCCGTCGCGACCTCATCCACGCGTGCGGCCGCGATTTGCTTCTCCGCTGCCAAATGCTCCTTGAGATCCTGGCTATACTGTGTGCACCATGGCTTAGGCCAGCGCTTATTTGGTGGAGGAGTCGGTGATTTGGGTGGAAGGTATCATGCTCATGCCGGTGGTCGGGGCATGTGGCATGTGTAAGGAGGAGGAGGATGGGGGTCGGGTGTGGATTACCTGCCTGGATAGGCGAGGCCGAGCAGCGTGAAGGAGGGTCGCCGGCGAGGAGGCGGCGCTGCAAGCAAGGAGTGAATGTTTCAACTTGGAAAGGAAGGCAGAAACAGGGGAAATGTGGCTTCTGGTAAGGGGGAGGGGGCGGGGAGGTAGATATTTGTAGCGATCCGACCTCAAACGGTCAAATCTCTCTGCATAAGTGTCATCCCTGGATCGCTAATGCTGACTGATACGTCTCCAACGTATCTATAATTTTTGATTGCTCCATGCTATATTATCTACTGTTTTGGACCATATTGGGCTTTATTTTCCACTTTTATATTACTTTTGGGACTAACCTATTAACCGGAGGCCCGGCCAAATTGCTGTTTTTTTGCCTATTTCGGTGTTTCAAGAAAGCGGAATATCAAACGGAGTCCAAACAGAATGAAACCTTCAGAACGTGATTTTCTCGACAAATATGATCCAGAGACTTGGACCCTCCGTCAAGAAAGGAGGGAGGCGGCCACGAGGTGGAGGGCGCCTCTAGGGCGCCCGCCTCGTGGCCCCCCTTTGCTCCACCGACGTACTCCTTCCTCCAATATATACCTACGTACCCCCAAATGATCAGATACGGAGCCAAAAACCTAATTGCACCGCCGCAACCTTCTTTACCCACGAGATCCCATCTTGGGGCCTGTTCTGGAGCTCCGCCAGAAGGGGAATCCACCATGGAGGGCTTCTACATCATCACCATAGCCTCTCCGATGAAGTGTGAGTAGTTTACCTCGGACCTTGGGTCCATAGTTAGTAGCTAGATGGCTTCTTCTCTCTTTTGGATCTCAATACAATGTTCTCTCCTCTCTCGTGGAGATCTATTCGATGTAATCTTCTTTTTGCGGTGTGTTTGTTGAGAACGATGAATTGTGGGTTTATGATCAAGTTTATCTATGAACAATATTTGAATCTTCTCTGAATTCTTTTATGTATGATTGGTTATCTTTGCAAGTCTCTTGAATTATCAGTTTGGTTTGGCCTACTAGATTGGTTTTTCTTGCAATGGGAGAAGTGCTTAGCTTTGGGTTCAATCTTGCGGTGTCCTTTCCCGGTGTGATGAGGGGCAGCAAGGCACGTATTGTATTGTTGCCATCGAGGATAACAAGATGGGTTTTTTATCATATTGCATGAATTTATCCCTCAACATCATGTCATCTTGCTTAAGGCGTTACTCTGTTTTCATTAACTAAACACTCTAGATGCATGCTGGATAGCGGTCGATGAGTGGAGTAATAGTAGTAGATGCAGGCAGGAGTCGGTCTACTTGTCTCGGACGTGATGCCTATATACATGATCATACCTAGATATTCTCATAACTATGTTCAATTCTGTCAATTGCTCAACAGTAATTTGTTTACCCACCATAGAATACTTATGCTCTTGAGAGAAGCCACAAGTGAAATCTATGGCCCCGGGTCTATTCTCATCATATCAATCTTCCATCGCTTTATTATTGCTTTGCCATTTACTTTACCTTTTATTTTACTTTGCATCTTTATACCAAAAATACCAAAAATATTATCTATCATCTCTATCAGATCTCACTCTCATAAGTGACAGTGAAGGGATTGACAACCCCTAATCGCGTTGGTTGCGTGGAGCTATTTGTTTTGTGTAGGTACTAGGGACTTGAGTGTAGCCTCCTCTTTGGATTGATACCTTGGTTCTCAAAAACTGAGGGAAATACTTACTCTACTCTGCTGCATCACCCTTTCCTCTTCAAGGAAATCCAACGCAGTGCTCAAGAGGTAGCACTGACACACACAGTACTTGAAGGATTTATAACAGAGTTCAATCACACACTTATTACATCGAATATCTCAAAAGATAACTTAACATCATATTATGGCTGAAGGCCATCTAATAAAGAAAACAGCAGAAGCTTCGAAGGTAAATGAGTCCATCAACTCCAACGGCATAGCTGAGTGCACGACAACGACCTAGCGCACCTTACTCTTCGTCTAAAAAGTCTGCAACATAATACGTTACTGCCCGAAATGGGTCAGCACATGGAATATGTTGGCAAAGTAATACTGTAGAGCAATGAACAAGAACAGTTACATCTATATGCATATATGGCTGGTGGAGGCTCTATGGTTATCATTTTGCGTAAAGCCAATTTTTCCCTACTTCAAAGGAATATATTTTATTTAACTACAAAGTTTGTTGAAAACATTGAGAATGGTAACCCCATCTCAATCCCAAAATTAATAATCATTAACCCAACAAATTAATTAAGTAAAGTGATGAGATCATCACAATAATTCAAATACCAGATACTCAAGATGTCCATAATCGGGGACACGGCTAACCATGATTAATTTGTACACTCTGCAGAGGTTTGCGCACTTTTCCCCACAAGACTCGATCTCCTCCGTTGAATTTCTCGCACTACATGGTGTTTGATAAACGGATGACCGAGACACAGTATTTCAAAAGCATTAACTCTTTCGACGGGTAAACCCTACCACCTACATCCCCTACATCTGCTATTTACCACTGAAAGAGGTCACACAACATACTCAACTATGCCAGAGCCCATCATGGCTTGTGGCTGCACACGGAAGTTTCTAGCATGAATAATGTTATGATCCCTTTGAGCCTCGGTGGCGAACCATAGGATGATCACGCGGATTCCCCGGGATCTCCTTGGACAACACTGGATTCCCAAGTGCCCACAAACAATCCACCCAGATGTGTGTTAAAGTAGCCACCTTAAATAAACCCTTGATACGTCCATTTTGCATCATGCTTTTATATCGATATTTATTGCATTATGGGCTGTTATTATACATTATGTCACAATACTTATGGCTATTCTCTCTTATTTTACAAGCTTTACATAAGGAGGGAGAATGCCGGCAGCTGGAATTCTGGGCTGGAAAAGGAGCAAATATTAGAGACCTATTCTGCACAACTCCAAAAGTCTTGAAACTCCACGAAACTCATTTTTGGAAAATATAAAAAATATCCAGCGGAAGAAGTTCACCAGAGGGGGGGCCACCTGTCCACGAGGGTGGGGGGCGCGCCCTACCCCCCTGGGCGCGCCCCCTACCTCGTGGGCCCCCTGTTGGCTCTCTGATGCCCATCTTCTGCTATATGAGGCCTTTCGTCGAGGAAAAAAATCATAAGCAACCTTTCGGGACGAAACTCCGCCGCCACGAGGCGGAACCAATCTAGGGCTCCGGCAGAGCTGTTCTGCCAGGGACACTTCCCTCCGAGAAGGGGAAATCATCGCCATCGTCATCACCAACGCTCCTCTCATCGGGAGAGGGAAATCTCCATCAACATCTTCACCAGCACCATCTCCTCTCAAAACCCTAGTTCATCTCTTGTATCCAATTCTTGTCTCCAAGTCCGGGATTGGTACTAGTAGGTTGCTAGTAGTGTTGATTACTCCTTGTAGTTGATGCTAGTTGGTTTATTTGGTGGAAGATCATATGTTCAGATCCTATATGCATATTATTACCCCTCTGATTATGAACATGAATATGCTTTGTGAGTAATTATGTTTGTTCCTGAGGACACGGGAGAAGTCTTGCTATTAGTAGTCATGTGAATTTGGTGTTCGTTCGATATTTTGAGGATATGTATGTTGTCTAGCCTCTAGTGGTGTTATGTGAATGTCGACTACATAACACTTCACCATTATTTGGGCCTAGAGGAAGGCATTGGGAGGTAATAAGTAGATGATGGGTTGCTAGAGTGACAGAAGCTTAAACCCTAGTTTATGCGTTGCTTCGGAAGGGGCTGATTTGGATCCACATGTTTCATGCTATGGTTAGGTTTACCTTAATACTTTTGTTGTAGTTGCGGATGCTTGCAATAGAGGTTAATCATAAGTGGGATGCTTGTTCAAGTAAGAACAGCACCCAAGCACCGGCCCACCCACATATCAAATTATCAAAGTACCGAACGCGAATCATATGAACGTGATGAAAACTAGTTTGACGATATTCCCATGTGTCCTCGGGAGCGCTTTTCCTTATATAAGAGTTTGTCCAGGCTTGTCCTTTGCTACAAAAAGGATTGGGCCACCTTGCTGCACTTTATTTACTTTTTGTTACTTGTCGCTCGTTACAAATTATCCTATCACAAAACTATCTGTTACCACTTATTTCAGTACTTGCAGAGAATACCTTGCTGAAAACCGCTTATCATTTCCTTCTGCTCCTTGTTGGGTTCGACATTCTTACTTATCGAAAGGACTACGATAGATCCCCTATACTTGTGGGCCATCAAGACTCTTTTCTGGCGCCGTTGCAGGGGAGTGAAGCGCCTTTGGTAGGTGGAATTTGGTAAGGAAAAATTTATATAGTGTGCTGAATTTTATTGTCACTTGTTACTATGGAAAGTAATCCTCTGAGGGGCTTGTTCGGGGTATCTTCACCCCGACCAGTAGAGCAAAGAATTGCTCCTCAACCTGCTGAACCTACTGAAAATGAAAATGTTCCCTTTGAATTTCCTTCGGGTATGATAGAAAAACTGCTAGCTAATCCTTTTACAGGAGATGGAACAAAGCATCCTGATGAGCACCTAATATATGTGGATGAAGTTGTGGATTATTTAAGCTTGCAGGTATACCCGATGATGTTGCTAAGAAGAAGGCCTTCCCTTTATCTTTGAAGGGAGATGCATTGACATGGTATAGGCTATGTGATGATACGAGATCATGGAACTATAGAAGATTGAAATTGGAATTTCATCAAAAGTATTATCCTATGCATCTTGTTCATCGTGATCGCAACTATATATATAATTTTTGGCCTCGCGAAGGAGAAAGCATCGCTCAAGCTTGGGGGAGGCTTAAATCAATGTTATATTCATGCCCCAATCATGAGCTCCCAAAAGAAACAATTATTCAAAATCTTTATGCTCGGCTTGCTGAAAACAATCGCACCATGCTTGATACTTCTTGTGTTGGCTCTTTTATGATGAAGACTATTGAATTTAAATGGGATTTATTGGATAGAATTAAACACAACTCTGAAGATTGGGATCTCGACGAAGGTAAGGAGTCAGGTATGATACCTAAGTTTGATTGTGTTAAATCTTTTATGGATACCGATATTTTAAGTAAGTTTAGCACTAAATATGGACTTGACTACGAGATAGTAGCTTCTTTACGTGAATCTTTTTGCTACTTATGTTGATCTCCCCAAGGAGAAGTGGTTTAAATATCATCCTCCCATAGAAGTAAAAGTAGCTGCACCTATTAAATTTGAAGAAAAGATTGTCACTTATAATGATCCTATTGTTCCTACTTCTTACGTTGAGAAACCACCCTTCCCTGTTAGAATAAACGATCATGCTAAAGCTTCAACTGTAGTTCGTAAAAGCAATATTAGAACTTATACACCTTCTGAGCAAGTTAAACTTGAACCTAAGATTGCTATTGTTAAAGATCTCTTAGCTGATAATATTGATGGGCATGTTATTCAGTTTTGCGGTGAGACCGCTAGAATTGCCAAACCTTGTGCTAAAGATAAACATAGACCCGTGGTAGGCGTGCCTGTTATTTCTGTTAAAATAGGAGATCATTGTTATCATGGCTTATGTGATATGGGTGCTAGTGCTAGTGTTATACCTTATGACTTATATAAAGAAATTATGCATGATATTGCACCAATGAGATAGAAGGTATTGATGTTACAATTAAACTTGCCAATAGAGATACTATATTAGCAGTGGGAATTGTTAGAGATGTTGAAGTCTTCTGTGGGAAAACTAAATATCCTGCTGATTTTCTTGTTCTTAGTTCCCCACAAGACAGCTTTTGTCCCATCATATTTGGTAGACCCTTCTTGAATACTGTCAATGCTATGATAGATTGCGGAAAGAATGTTGTTACTATTGGTTTGGGTGATATGATTCCTGAGTTTAATTTCTCTAAATTTAGTAAACATCACCGTGAAGAAGAATTGCCTAGTAAGGATGAAATTATTGGTCTTGCTTCTATTGTTGTACCTCCTAGTGATCCTTTGGAACAATATTTGCTAGACCATGAAAATTATATGTTTATGAATGAAAGAAGGGAAATAGATGAAGTATTATTTAAACAGGAACCTATTCTGAAACATAATTTGCCTGTTGAAATCCTAGGGGATCCCCCTCCACCCAAGGGTGATCCCATGTTTGAGCTTAAACCGTTGCCTGATAATCTTAAATATGCTTATCCTGATGAAAAGAAGATATATCCTGTTATTATTAGTGCTAACCTTTCAGAGCATGAAGAAGAGAGATTATTGAAAACTACGAAGAAGCACCGTCTTGCTATTGGATATACTCTTGATGATCTTAAGGGCATTAGTCCCACTCTATGTCAACATAAAATAAATTTGGAAGAAGATGCCAAACCGGTTCGTGATCATCAACGACGGCTGAATCCTAAGATGAAGAAGTGGTAAGAAAAGAAATACTAAAGCTGCTAGAGGCAGGTATAATTTATCCCGTTGCTGATAGTCAATGGGTAAGTCATGTTCATTGTGTCCCTAAGAAGGGAGGTGTTACTGTTGTTCCTAATGATAAAGATGAATTGATTCCGCAAAGAATTATTACAGGTTATAGGATGGTAATTGATTTCCGCAAATTAAATAAGGCTACTAAGAAAGATCATTACCCCTTACCTTTTATTGATCAAATGCTAGAAAGATTATGCAAACATACACATTATTGTTTTCTAGATGGTTATTCTAGTTTCTCTCAAATACCTGTGTCAGCTAAAGATCAATCAAAGACTACTTTTACATGCCCTTTTGGTACTTTTGCTTATAGACGTATGCCTTTTGGTTTATGTAATGCACCTGCTACCTTTTAAAGATGCATGATGGCTATATTCTCTGACTTTTGTGAAAAGATTTGTGAGGTTTTCATGGACGACTGTTCAGTCTATGGATCCTCTTTTGATGATTGCTTGAGCAATCTTGATCGAGTTTTGCATAAATGTGAAGAAACTAATCTTGTCTTGAATTGGGAAAAGTGCCACTTTATGGTTAATGAAGGTATTGTCTTGGGGCATAAAGTTTCTAAAAGAGGTATTGAAGTTGATAAAGCCAAGGTTGATGCTATTGAAAAGATGCCATGTCCCAAGGACATCAAAGGTATAAGAAGTTTCCTTGGTCACGCCGGATTTTATAGGAGGTTCATTAAAGACTTCTAAAAAAATTCTCGGCCTCTGACTAATTTATTGCAAAAAGATATACCATTTGTCTTTGATGATGATTGTGTAGAAGCATTTGAAATACTTAAGAAAGCATTGATCTCTGCACCTATTGTCCAGCCACCTGATTGGAATTTACCCTTTGAAATTATGTGTGATGCTAGTGATTATGCTGTAGGTGTTGTTCTAGGGCAAAGAGTTGATAAGAAATTAAATGGTATCCATTATGCTAGTAAGACTCTAGACAATGCTCAAAGAAATTATGCTACTACTAAAAAAGAATTCTTAGCAGTTGTATTTGCTTGTGATATGTTCAGACCTTATATTGTTGATTCTAAAGTAAATATTCACACTGACCATGTTGCTATTAAATATCTTATGGAGAAGAAAGATGCTAAACCTAGACTTATAAGATGGGTTCTCTTGCTACAAGAATTTGATTTGCATATCGTTGATAGAAAGGGAGCTGAGAACCCCGTTGTAGACAAGTTATCTAGGTTAGAAAATGTTCTTGATGACCCACTACCTATTGATGATAGCTTTCCTGATGAACAATTAAATGTTATAAGTACTTCTCGTAGTACTCCATGGTATGCTGATTATGCTAATTATATTGTTGCTAAATTTATACCACCTAGTTTCACATACCAAATAAAAGAAAAAGTTTTTCTATGATTTGAGACATTACTTTTGGGATGACCCACATGTTTATAAAGAAGGAGTGGATGGTGTTATTAGACGTTGTGTACCTGAGCATGAACAGGAGCAGATCCAACGCAAGTGTCACTCCGAAGCTTATGGAGGACACCACGCTGGAGATAGAACTGCACATAAGGTATTGCAATCTGGTTTTTCTTGGCCTACTCTCTTCAAGGATGCCCGTAAGTTTGTTTTATCTTGTGATGAATGTCAAAGAATTGGTAATATTAGTAAACGTGAAGAAATGCCTATGAATTATTCTCTTGTTATTGAACCATTTGATGTTTGGGGCTTTGATTATATGGGACCTTTTCCTGCCTCTAATGGATATACACATATTTTAGTTGATGTTGATTACGTTACTAAGTGGGTAGAAGCTATTCCAACTAGTAGTGTTGATCATAACACCTCTATTATATTGCTTAAAGAAGTTATTTTTCCGAGGTTTGGAGTCCCTAGATATTTAATGACTGATGGTGGTTCACATTTTAATCATGGTGCTTTCCGTAAAATGCTTGCTAAGTATGATGTTAATCATAGAATTGCATCTCCTTATCACCCTCAGTCTAGTGGTCAAGTAGAATTGAGTAATAGAGAACTCAAATTAATTTTGCAAAAGACTTTTAATAGATCTAGAAAGAATTGGTCCAAGAAACTTGATGATGCATTATGGGCCTATATAGAACTGCATATAAAAATCCTATGGGTATGTCTCCGTATAAAATGGTTTATGGAAAAGCATGTCACTTACCCCTCAAACTAGAACATAAGGCTTATTGGGCTATTAAAGAGCTCAATTATGATTTCAAACTTGCCGGTGAGAAGAGGTTATTTCATATTAGCTCACTTGATGAATGGAGAACCCAAGCTTATGAAAATGCCAAGTTGTTTAAAGAAAAAGTTAAAACATGGCATGACAAAAGGATACAAAAGCGTGAGTTTAATGTAGGTGATTATGTATTGCTATACAACTCTCGTTTAAGATTTTTTGTAGGAAAACTTCTCTCTAAATGGGAAGGCCCCTACGTCATCGAGGAGGTGTATCGTTCCGGTGCCATAAAAATCAACAACTTCGAAGGCACAAATCCGAAGGTGGTAAACGGTAAAAGAATCAAACACTATATCTCAGGTAATCCTATAAATGTTGAAACCAATGTTATTGAAACCGTAACCCCGGAGGAGTACATAAGAGACACTTTCCAGAACGTTTCAGACTCCGAAAAGGAATAGGTATGTGGTACGGTAAGTAAACCGACTCCAAAACAGTTTTTAAGGCAATATTTCTCCGTTTTGGAATATTTAGAAAAATAGAAAAATAAGTGGAAGTCCGGGAAGGACACGAGGGCTCCAAGAGGGTGGAGGGCGCGCCCTACCCCCCTGGGCGCGTGGTAACCCACAAGTATAGGGGATCGCAACAGTTTTTGAGGGTAAAGTATTCAACCCAAATTTGTTGATTCGACACAAGGGGAGCCAAAGAATATTCTCAAGTATTAGCAGCTGAGTTGTCAATTCAACCACACCTGGAAACTTTGTATCTGCAGCAAAGTGTTTAGTAGCAAAGTAATATGATAGTGGCGGTAACGGTAACAAAAGTAAAGACTGACAAAAGTAATGTTTTTGGTATTTTTGTAGTGATTGTAACGAAGCTGCGGAAAAGTAAATAAGCGTAAACCGGTATATGGAAAGCTCGTAGGCACCGGATCGATGATGGATAATTATGCGGATGTGGTTCGTCATGTAACGATCATAACATAGGGTGACACAGAACTAGCTCCAATTCATCAATGTAATGTAGGCATGTATTCAGTAAATAGTCATACGTGCTTATGGAAAAGAACTTGCATGACATCTTTTGTCCTACCCTCCCGTGGCAGCGGGGTCCTATTGGAAACTAAGGGATATTAAGGCCTCCTTTTAATAGAGAACCGGAACAAAGCATTAGCACATAGTGGATACATGAACTCCTCAAACTATGGTCATCACCGGAGAGGTCCCGATTATTGTCACTTCGGGGTTGCGGATCATAACACATAGTAGGTGACTATAGACTTGCAAGATAGGATCAAGAACACACATATATTCATGAAAACATAATAGGTTCAGATCTGAAATCATGGCACTTTCGGGCCCTAGTGACAAGCATTAAGCATAGCAAAGTCATAGCAACATCAATCTCCGAACATAGTGGATACTAGGGATCAAACCCTAACAAAACTAACTCGATTACATGATAAATCTCATCCAACCCATCACCGTCCAGCAAGCCTACGATGGAATTACTCACGCACGGCGGTGAGCATCATGAAATTGGTGATGGAGGATGGTTGATGATGACGGCGACGAATCCCCCCCTCCGGACCCCCGAACGGACTTCAGATCAGCCCTCCCGAGAGGTTTTAGGGCTTGGCGGCGGCTCCATATCGTAAAACGCGATGAATCCTTCTCTGATTTTTTCTCCCGAAAGCCAATATATGGAGTTGGAGTTGGCGTGGGAGGGTCTCGAGGGGCCCACGAGGGGGCGCCCCACCTCGTGGATGTGGTGTGGGCCCCTGGTCTTCATCTTTGGCGAGGATTTTTATTATTTTTGTAAGACATCCGTGGAGTTTCAGGTCATTCCGAGAACTTTTGTTTTCGCATAAAACAACATCATGGCAATTCTGAAAAAATGTGGTCATCCGGTTAGTTCCATTCAAATCATACAAGTTAGAGTCCAAAACAAGGGCAAAAGTGTTTGGAAAAGTAGATACGACGGAGACGTATCAACTCCCCCAAGCTTAAACCCTTGCTTGTCCGCAAGCAATTCAGTTGACAAACTGAAAGAGAAAAAGAAAAACTTTCACAAACTCTGTTTGCTCTTGTTGTTGTAAATATGTCAAGCCAGCATTCAAGTTTTTAGCAAATATTATAACTAACCACATTTGCAATAATCCTCAAGTCTCATGTTTACTCATATGAATGGCATAATCAGCTAGCAAGTCATAATAATAAATCTCGGATGACAACACTTTCTCAAAACAATTATAATATGATATAACAAGATGGTATCTCGCTAGCCCTTTCTGAGACCGCAAAACATAAATGCAGAGCACCTTCAAAGATCAAGGACTGACTAGACATTGTAATTCATGGTGAAAGAGATCCAATCATAGTCATACCCGATATAAATTAACAATAATGAATGCAAATGACAGCTGTGCTCTCTAGCTAGTGCTTTTTAATAAGAGGGTGATGACTCAACATAAAAGTAAATAGATAGGCCCTTCGCAGAGGGAAGCAGGGATTTGTAGAGGTGCCAGAGCTCGGTTTTGAAATAGAGATAAATTATTTTGAGCGGCATACTTTCATTGTCAACATAGCAACTAAGAGATGACGATATCTTGCATGCTAAACAAATTATAGGCGGTTCCCAAACAGAATGGTAAAGTTTATACTCCCCCTCCTCCACAAGCATCAATCCATGGCTCGCTCGAAACAACGAGTGCCTCCAACATTCAACGGGTCCCAGGGGAGTTTTGTTTGCAATTATTTTGATTTAGTTTGCATAAAGCATGGGACTGGGCATCCCGGTGACCAGCCATTTTCTCGTGAGTGAGGAGCGGAGTCCACTCCTCTTGAGAATAACCCGCCTAACACGGAAGATAAGGGCAACACTAGTTGATATATGAGCTATTCGAGCATGCAAAACAGAATGATTATTTGAAGGTTTAGAGTTTGGCACATACAAATTTACTTAGAACGGCAGGTAGATACCGCATATAGGAAGGTATAGTGGACTCATATGGAAAAACTTTGGGGTTTAAGGGATTGGATGCACAAGTAGTATTCCCGCTTAGTACAAGTGAAGGCTAGCAAAAGACTGGGAAGGGACCAACTAGAGAGCGACAACAGTCATGAACATGCATTAAAATTAATAAACATTGAATACAAGCATGAGTAGGATATAATCCACCATGAACATAAATATCGTGAAGGCTATGCTGATTTGTTTCAACTACATGCGTGAACATGTGCCAAGTCAAGTCACTTAAATCATTCAAAGGAGGATACCACCCTATCATACCACATCATAACCATTTTAATAGCATGTTGGCACGCAAGGTAAACCATTATAACTCATAGCTAATCAAGCATGGCACAAGCAACTATGATCTCTAATTGTCATTGCAAACATGTTTATTCATAATCAACTGAATCAAGAACGATGAACTCATCATATTTACAAAAACAAAAGAAGTCGAGTTCATACCAGCTTTTCTCATCTCAGTCAGTCCATCATATATGTCATCATAATTGCCTTTCACTTGCACGACCGAACAGTGTGAATAATAATAAGAGTGCACGTGCATTGGACTAAGCTGGAATCTGCAAGCATTCGATAAACAGGAGAAGACAAGGCAATATCGGCTCTTAGTTAAATCAACAATAATGCATATAAGAGCCACTTCAACAATTTAATCATGGTCTTCTCCTACTGACCCCCAAAGAAAAGAAAGGAAATAAAAACTATTTACATGGGAAAGCTCCCAACAAGCAAAAGAAGAACGGGAAATATTTTTGGGTTTTCTTTTTAATTATTACTACTACTACAGGAAAAATAAACTACTACTAATTTGTTTGGTTTTTCTTAAGGTTTATTAAACACATAAGAAGAAAGCAGGAAAAAGGAAAATAAACTAGCATGTATATTACAGTGAAAGAGTATGAGCACCGACATCTAGCAATGAGTGTGCGTGAGCATGAATGTAATGTCGGTGAGAAATACGTACTCCCCCAAGCTTAGGCTTTTGGCCTAAGTTGGTCTAATACCGAGGATAGCTTTGGGCGATACCCGTAAATTATGTGTAAATCGTCTGCGATCGTGACGGCTATCGCCTCTTGAGCTACTGCGTGGCGCCGAGCTGCCTCCGCTCTCCTCTCGTACTCATCTGCCTCCTCTCTGGTAATAATATATCTTCCTCTCGTGCGAAAATCAAAGAAGGCAGGAGCAGGGAAGAGTAACATGGACAACATGCCGCTTTGTTAAAGATTAGTCGAAATCGGAGAGGTGGTTCAGTCCGCAACAAACTGGTGGGAAACCATAGAATCAAAATCTAAATAAGTAGGGGGTAACTCCATGTCACCCTCACGGATGTCTATCTCAAGAAAATTAGATAAGCGGGTTGCATAAATTCCTCCAAAGAAATCTCCGTTATGTCTATTAAGATGCAACCTACGAGCTACAATGGCTCCCATATGATAAGATTGGTCCCCTAACACAACACTTACGAGAATCTTTGAGATCAGGGGCACACATGTGACATGCTTCATCCTTAGCATTTATGCATCTACCTATGAAGATAGCAAAATAATGTATAGCAGGAAAGTGAATGCTCCCTATAGTGGCTTGCGTTATATCCCTAGATTCCCCCATAGTTATTCTAGCAAGGAAGTCTCTATATTCAGATTTAGGGGGATCCCTGATACTACCCCAGGATGGAAGTTTGCATGCAAGAGTGAAATCCTCTAAGTCCATGGTATAAGATTTGTCATAAAGGTCAAACATGACTGCGAAGATGAAAACTCAAACCTCCCCACAAATGAACTTGTGAGGTCACGATACAGGGGGCATTTGTCAGCTTCAAAGTCCTCAAGACCGGTAGTATGCAAATATGCGTTAAATTCTTCTTTGATTCCCGCTTGATCCATAAAATTTTCAGAAGGCCATTCACAGGGCCTCACAAGAGCGTCTCTTGGTGGTTCCTCGTCAGCATCATGCATTGCAAGCACAGGGACCTTGCTTCCTTGAAGAACCACCTTGGAACATCTTCCTAAGCATATTGTTTTCTCTGAAAAATAATTCTGAAATTTTTAGTAACTTCAAACAAAAGTGAACCAACTTCAATAAAACTGATAGCAACTACTCATACAAGTGCCTTGGGCATATATCAAGCATTAGAACTACTAGGAACCATATAAATTTTACATGCAAGCTCAAGAACATGGTCACCTATGCAGCACAAATTTGCAAAGAATAAAGCACTAGAACAAAAACTAATTGGACCAATGGAGGAGTCACATACCAAGGAACAGTCTCCCCAAGCAGTTTTGCGAGAGGTGATTTGAGCAAGGAGATCGAAAATCGCAGCAAAAGTGGCTGGAACACGAGCTTGAGTTGGTTTTTCGGGTTTGTGTGAGGCAGAGGAAGAAGATGGGTGCAGGGATAAGTGGGGGAGGGCCACCATGGGCCCACGAGGCAGGGGGCACGCCCAGGGGGGTAGGGCGCGCCCTCCACCCTCGTGGCCAGGTGGCAGCTCCCATGAGTAATTTTTGCACTAAAAATCCTCAAATATTCCCAAAAAATCATATTAAATTGGCAGGGGCATTACGAGGACTTTTATTTTCGGGATATTTTTATATTGCACGGATAATCGTGAAATGCATGTAAAAATACTATTTTACTTTATTTCTACTAAGTAACAGAAAATATAAAGAGGGTACAGAAGGTTGTGCTTCTAGTTTCATCCATCTCATGCTAAAAAGAACCCACTAACAAGGTTGATCAAGTCTTGTTAACAAACTCATTCCAATAATCATGGAACCGGAGAAATTTCGAATAACACTATGTTACCTCAACAGGGATATGGACATCCCCAATAATAAGTATATCATATTTCTTCTTGATGAGGGAGAGGAAATTCAAAACCTCCAAATATAATCGATGGAATTTTTCCAATAGAGTTGATACTATGAACTTGAGGTTGTTTCCTCGGGAAGTGTACCGTATGCTCATTACCATTAACATGAAAAGTGACATTGCCTTTGTTGCAATCAATAACAGCCCCTGCAGATATTAAGGAAAGGTCTTCCAAGAATAATAGACATACTATCATCCTCGGAATATCAAGAATAACGAAGTCTGTTAAAATAGTAACATTTGCAACCACAACAGGCACATCCTCACAAATACCGATGTGTATAGCAGTTGATTTATCAGCCATTTGCAAAGATATTTCAGTAGGTGTCAACTTATTCAAGTCAAGTCTACGATATAAAGAGAGGCATAACACTAACACCGGCTCCAAGATCACATAAAGCAGTTTTAACATAATCTCTTTTAATGGAGCATGGTATAGTAGGTACTCCTGGATCTCCAAGTTTCTTTGGTATTCCACCCTTAAAAGTATAATTAGCAAGCATGGTAGAAATTTCAGCTTCCGGTATCTTTCTTTTATTTGTAACAATATCTTTCATATATTTAGCATAAGGATTCTTTTGAGCATAACAGTCAATCGCATACGCAAAAAGATGGGTCTAATCATTTCAGCAAAGCGCTCAAAATCCTCATCATCCTTTTTCTTGGATGGTTTCGGAGGAAAAGGCATGGGTTTCTGAACCCATGGTTCTCTTTCTTTACCATGTTTCCTAGCAACGAAGTCTCTTTTATCATAACGTTGATTCTTTGATTGTGGGTTATCAAGATCAACAGCATGTTCAACTTCTACATCATTATCATTACTAGGTTGAGCATTATCATGAACATCATCATTAACATTTTCACTAGGTTCATGTTCATTACCAGATTGTGTTTCAAAGATCGGACATAGAGATATCATTTGGATTCTCGGTGGTTCAACAATAGGTTCACTAGAAGTTTGCACAGTTCTATCATTTTTCTTTTTCTTCCTTGTAGAAGAACTAGGCATATCAATATTATTTTCTCACGAGAATCTTGCTCGATTCTCTTAGGGTGGCCTTGAGGATACAAAGGTTCTGAGTCATTCTACCAGTTCTAGTAGCCACTCTAACAGCATAATCATTTTTCTTACTATTCATTTCATCAAGCACTTCTTTCTGAGCTTTAAGTACTTGCTCTACTTGAGTGGTAACAATAGAAGCATGTTTGCTAAAAAGTTTAAGTTCATCTCTAATATTAGCCATATAATCACTCAAGCGTTTAATCACAAAGGTATTCTGTTTCAATTGTCTACCAAAATAAGCATTAAGGTCATCTTGCTTAAACATAAAGTTATCAAACTCATCCAAGCAATGACTAGCAATTTTAGTAGGAGGGACTTCAGCTTTATCATATCTCAGAGAGAGAATTTACCTTTACTACCCGTGTCGGGATAAAGGGATCGGGAGGTTCTCGATAAATAAAGAATTGAGATCATACACTTCTTCAACAAAGTGTAAATTAAGACCATGTATTTCTTCAATAGGAGGTAAATTCTTAACATCTTCAGCTTTAATACCTTTTTCTTTCATAGATTTCTTTGCCTCTTGCATATCTTCGGGACTGAGAAATAGAACACCTCTCTTCTTCGGAGTTGGTTTAGGAATAGGCTCAGTAATTGGCTCAGGAGTTGGCTCAGGAGGTGCCCAATTATTTTCATTTGTCAACATATTATTCAATAAAATTTCAGCTTTATCCGGTGTTCTTTCCCTGAAAAGAGAACCAGCACAACTATCCAGGTAATCTCTGGAAGCATCGGTTAGTCCATTATAAAAGATATCAAGTATTTCAGGTTTCTTAAGAGGATGATCGAGCAAAGCATTAAGTAACTTGAGAAGCCTCCCCAAGCTTGTGGGAGACTCTCTTCTTCAATTTGCACAAAATTATATATATCCCTCAAAGCAGCTTGTTTCTTATGAGCAGGAAATATTTAGCAGAGAAGTAATAAATCATATCACGGGACTACGCACACAACCAGGATCAAGAGAATTAAACCATATCTTAGCATCACCCTTTAATGAGAACGGAAATATTTTGAGTATATAAAAGTAGCGCGATCTCTCATCATTAGTAAACAGGGCAGCTATATCGTTTAACTTAGTAAGATGTGCCACAAGAGTTTCAAATTCATAGCCATAAAAAGGATCAGATTCAACCAAAGTAATTATATCAGGATCAACAGAGAATTCAGAATCCTTATCAGGAACACTGATAGGTGAAGTAGCAAAAGCAGGGTCAGGTCTCATCCTATCTCTAAGAGATTCTTTACTCCATTTAACTAGCAGCCTCTTAAGTTCTTATCTATCCTTACAAGCAAAAATAGATGCAGAAGATCCAGCATCAAAAAGATAACCCTCAGGAATAGCATGCATATTTTCATCATCACTTCCATCATTGTATTCAGTTTCAATATTTTCTCTTTCTCTAGACCTAGAAATTTGTTCATCTAGAAATTCACCAAGGGGCACAGTAGTATCAAGCATAGAAGTAGTTTCATCATAAGTATCATGCATAGCGAAGTGGCATCATCAATAACATGTGACATATCGAGCGAATAGCGAAGCGAGGTTTAGGTGTAGCTAGCTTACTCATAACGGAAGGTGAATCAAGTGCGAGCTAGATGGCAGTTCCTTACCTCCCCTCGTAGTTGAGGGATAAATTGTTGTCTTAAGCGTCTTTCAAGTTCTTCATAGTGTCCAAGAGATATAAATCCCAAGTGACTCAAAGAATAGAGCTATGCTCAAGACATGGCGCTTTAAAAAGGTCTTGATAACCCACAAGTATAGGGGATCGCAACAGTTTCGAGGGTAAAGTATTCGACCCAAATTTGTTGATTCGACACAAGGGGAGCCAAAGAATATTCTCAAGTATTAGCAGCTGAGTTGTCAATTCAACCACACACGGAAACTTAGTATCTGCAGCAAAGTGTTTAGTAGCAAAGTAATATGATAGTGGCGTAACGGTAACAAAAGTAAAGACAAAGAAAAGTAATGTTTTTGGTATTTTGTAGTGATTGTATATGATGGGGAAAAGTAAATAAGCGTAAACCAAGATATGGAAAGCTCAGAGGCACCGGATCAGTGATGGATAATTATGCCGGATGTGGTTCGTCATGTAACAGTCATAACATAGGGTGACACAGAACTCGCTCCAATTCATCAACGTAATGTAGGCATGTATTCCGTAAATAGTCATACGTGCTTATGGAAAAGAACTTGCATGACATCTTTTGTCCTGCCCTCCCGTGGGAGCGGGGTCCTATTGGAAACTAAGGGATATTAAGGCCTCTTTCAATAGAGAACCAGAACAAAGCATTAGCACATAGTGAATACATGAACTCCTCAAACTATGGTCATCACCGGGAGTGGTCCCGATTATTGTCACTTCGGGTTGCGGATCATAACACATAGTAGGTGACTATAGACTTGCAAGATAGGATCAAGAACACACATATATTCATGAAAACATAATAGGTTCAGATCTGAAATCATGGCACTTTCGGGCCCTAGTGACAAGCATTAAGCATAGCAAGGTCATAGCAACATCAATCTCGAACATAGTGGATACTAGGGATCAAACCCTAACAAAACTAACTCGATTACATGATAAATCTCATCCAACCCATCACCGTCCAGCAAGCCTCACGATGGAATTACTCACGCACGGCGGTGAGCATCATGAAATTGGTGATGGAGGATGGTTGATGATGACGACGGCGATGAATCCCCTCTCCGGAGCCCGGAGTGGACTCCAGATCAGCCCTCCCGAGAGAGATTTGGGCTTGGCGGTGGCTCCGTATCGTAAAACGCGATGAAACTTTCTCTCTGATTTTTTTCTCCCCGAAAGCCAATATATGGAGTTGGAGTTGGCCTCGGAGGGTCTCCAGGGGGCCCACGAGGTAGGGGGCGCGCCCTAGGGGGGCGCCCCCCACCCTCGTGGACAGGGTGTGGGCCCCCTGGTCTTCATCTTTGGCGAGGATTTTTTATTATTTTTTATAAGACATCCCGTGGAGTTTCAGGTCATTCCGAGAACTTTTGTTTTATGCACATAAAACAACATCATGGCAATTCTAAAAAAGCGTCAGTCCGTGTTAGTTCCATTCAAATCATACAAGTTAGAGTCCAAAACAAGGGCAAAAGTGTTTGGAAAAGTAGATACGACGGAGACGTATCAGCGCCCCCCCCCTACCTCGTGAGCACCTCGTGTGCCTTCCGGACTCTGTTTTCTTGCACAATACGTATTTTGGTCGGTAAAAATTCATTATATAACCTCCCGAAGGTTTTGACTCCTGTATCACGCAAATATCCTCTGTTCTTGTTTCGAGCTGTCCTACTGCAGATTAGATCAACATGTCGTCCCAGGATTCGGAAGGAGAAAGCTATGTGGATGATTACTTAGCAAATCCTAAGGTATATGGAGATGTGGAGCACGATGGTTGGACCACGGAGGAAGAAGAGGACTATGAACCCAAGGGGAAGGAGGAGACGAGCTCAGAAGAAGACGAAGCCCCATTACCTCAACCTGGGGACATGTATGTGGAGTTCAAAAAGTCAAGTCTCCCTGATAGGGTAAAGAAACCAAAGTTCGAGTTCATCCCTTTTCGTCTCTTGCAGGAAAATAAGCAGGACCTATGCAAAAAGATATTAACCCTGGAGTGGGAGATTGATGATCTGAGGGACCAAAATGCTGTCCTCAAGCGCAAATTAAGGGAGAAGTCTATGCCATCAACTAAGTCAACATCACCGCCATCCTCTCCATCAACAAAGAAGGAGACATAATCACATGGGTATGGGCACTCCCCTTGGCAACTGCCAAGCTTGGGGGAGGTGCCCCGGTATCGTATCACCATCACAACTCCTATCTTTACCGTTTTTCTTAGTTCGATCCTATTAGTAGTATTTTGATCTAGTAGAATAAAATTTATGGCATGATCTAGTTTTGAGTTTTTGCTTTATGATCTCTCTATGTAATCGAGTCCGTGAGATATATAATAAAGATTAGTGTTGAGTCAAGGGCTTAATTATTTTGCTATGATCTTGAGAGAACAAAAGAAAGAGAAAAAGAATAAAAAGAAACAAAGAGATCATATTGATCTTATTGAGAGTAATGACTTCACATAGAAAGAGTATGATGATTAAAAGTTGTTGAGAGTTGGCAGACATAGCTTTGGTCATCGTTGCAATTAATAGGAAGTAATAAAGAAAGAGAGGTTTCACATATAAATATATTATCATTGACATCTCTTATGATTGGGAGCACTCATTAAAATATGACATGCTAAAGAGTTGATGTTGGACAAGGAAGACAACGTAATGGGTTGTGTTTTCCTATATCTGAGATAAAGTATGTTGTCATAGATCATCCAACATATTGAGCTTGCCTTTCCCCCTCATGCTAGCCAAATTCTCAGCACCAAGTAGAGATACTACTTGTGCTTCCAAAACCCTTAAACCAGTTTTGCCATGAGAGTCCACCATATCTACCTATGGATTGAGTAAGATCCTTCAAGTAAGTTGTCATCGGTGCAAAGCAATAAAAATTTCTCTAAATATGTATGATTGATTGGTGTGGGAGAAATAAGCTTTATACGATCTTGTGATGTGGAAGAAATAAAAGCGACAGACTGCATAATAAAGGTTCATATCACAAGTGGCAATATAAAGTGACGTTCTTTCGCATTAAGATTTTTTTGCATCCAACCCAAAAGCGCATGGCAACCTCTGCTTCCCTCTGCGAAGGGCCTATCTTTTATTATTATCTTCTACCCTATGCAAGAGTCATGGTGATCTTCACCTTTTCTTTTTACACTTTATCCTTTGGCAAGCCTAGTATGTTGGAATGATCCTGATATATATATATCTAATTGGATGTAGGGGAGCATGAGTTATTATTGTGGACATTACCCTTGAGGTAAAAGGTTGGGAGGCGAAACTATAAGCCCCTATCTTTCTCTGTGTCCGATTAAAACTCCATAACCACAAGTATTGCGTGAGTGTTAGCCATTATGAAAGACTAAATGATAGTTGAGTATGTGGACTTGCTATTAAGCTCTGACATAGACTCTTTCCGATGTTATGATAAATTGCAATTGCTTCAATGACTGAGAGTATAGTTTGTTGGTTCTCAATAAAGTTTATGATTCGTACCCTGCATTGTGAATGGATTATTACTTGAGCATAAGAAATCATATGACAATATCTATATATGTTGCTGTTATGAGAATAATCATGATGCCTTCATGTCCGTATTTTATTTTTATCGACACCTCTACCTCTAAACATGGGGACATATTTATCGTTATCGGCTTCCGCTTGAGGACAAGCGAGGTCTAAGATTGGGGGAGTTGATACATCCATTTTGCATCATGCTTTTATATCGATATTTATTGCATTATGGGATGTTATTATACATTATGTCACAATACTTATGGCTATTCTCTCTTATTTTACAAGGTTTACATAAGGAGGGAGAATGCCGACAACTGGAATTCTGGGCTGGAAAAGGAGCAAATATTAGAGACCTATCCTGCACAACTCCAAAAGTCCAGAAACTCCACGAAACTCATTTCTGGAAAATATAAAAAATATCCAGCAGAAGAAGTTCACCAGAGGGGGGCCCACCTGTCCACGAGGGTGGGGGCGCGCCCTACCCCCCTAGGCGCGCCCCCTACCTCGTGGGCCCCCTGTTGGCTCTCCGATGCCCATCTTCTTCTATATGAGGTCTTTCGTCAAGGAAAAAATCATAAGCAACCTTTCGGGACGAAACTCCGCCGCCACGAGGCGGAACCTGGGCGGAACCAATCTAGGGCTCCGGCAGAGCTGTTCTGCCGGGGACACTTCCCTCCGGGAGGGGGAAATCATCGCCATCGTCATCACCAACGCTCCTCTCATCGGGAGAGGGCAATCTCCATTAACATCTTCACCAGCACCATCTCCTCTCAAAACCCTAGTTCATCTCTTGTATCCAATTCTTATCTCCAAGTCCGGGATTGGTACTAGTAGGTTGCTAGTAGTGTTGATTACTCCTTGTAGTTGATGCTAGTTGGTTTATTTGGTGGAAGATCATATGTTCATATCCTATATGCATATTATTACCCCTCTGATTATGAACATGAATATGCTTTGTGAGTATTTACGTTTGTTCACGAGGACACGGGAGAAGTCTTGCTATTAGTAGTCATGTGAATTTGGTATTAGATTCGATATTTTGATGGGATGTATGTTGTCTAGCCTCTAGTGGTGTTATGTGAACGTCGACTACATAAAACTTCACCATTATTTGGGCCTAGAGGAAGGCATTGGGAAGTAATAAGTAGATGATGGGTTGCTAGAGTGATGAAGCTTAAACCCTAGTTTATGCATTGCTTCGTAAGGGCTGATTTGGATCCACATGTTTCATGCTATGGTTAGGTTTACCTTAATACTTTTGTTGTAGTTGCAGATGCTTGCAATAGAGGTTAATCATAAGTGGGATGCTTGTTCAAGTAAGAACAGCACCCAAGCACCGGTCCAACCCACATATCAAATTATCAAAGTACTGAACGCGAATCATATGAATATGATGAAAACTAGCTTGACGATATTCCCATGTGTCCTCGGGAGCGCTTTTCCTTATATAAGAGTTTGTCCAGGCTTGTCCTTTGCTACAAAAAGGATTGGGCCACCTTGCTGCACTTTATTTACTTTTGTTACTTGTTGCTCGTTACAAATTATCCTATCACAAAACTATCTGTTACCACTTATTTCAAAGATTTGCAGAGAATACCTTGCTGAAAACCGCTTATCATTTCCTTCTGCTCCTCGTTGGGTTCGACACTCTTACTTATCGAAAGGACTAGATAGATCCCCTATACTTGTGGGTCGTCAACCCTTAGTTCATAATAATATTCACAACTGTCATGAATCACTCAAACCAAACCACGTCTACGCGCATAGCATAGCAGTATAAGCATAACGTAGAAGTAACTCCCAGGGTTTGAATGAAAAGGGCAATAGGTACTACCTCAACAACTACTTCCCAAAACCCACATGTTAACAGATCCTACTCATACAATGTTTGAGGGTTGAGACTAATACATAAAAACTGGGTAATAAGGGATATGATCAAAGTGTTACTTGCCTTGTTGACGATCTGAAAATCCTGGTGACTCGTAGTAGCACGCTTCGCACTCCGGAAAATCTATCGCAAACAAACAATAGCATACATAAGCACTCAAGCATAATATGCAAGGGTAAAACTCAGATGAGAAGATCCAAAATCGAAAGCACAACTGAAGAGCTTCGATTTGCAAAAAGAATCAATCGAATCGGAGCTATGAAACTCAAACTACAATAAAAAAATCGAAAAAAAATCTGCTTGAAACCAAATTTTAATTTGTCAAAACCATGTTCAAGTTGATTAACTGGAAAGAGGGATTCCAGACGATGATTTTGGTGTTGGTTTCACTGGATTTGGATAAACGAGCAAAAAGTTGCGAGGGTTTGAAGATTAGGGGCTAATTTGCGATAAAAATAATCGCAGATATGTCCCTGGCGGAAAATAAAATAAAAAGAAAAACACTAACGAACGAACGTTCGCTAACAGGGACAAACGGGCGAAAACATTCGCTAACAGTGACGTTCGAGAGAACGTTCGCTAATTAGTGAACTCGAAAAAAACCGATCTAAACCGAAAACCGAAAAAAAAACAAATGATTTTATACCGTTTAGCCGGGGTTGACCGACGGCGAGATCCGGCAATGGCGGCGAGACTCGGCGGGCGGGCGGCGTGTGTGATGATGGAGTGGTGGCAGCGACGCTGAGGCGGCGGCGGCTGCAGCGGCGGCAGCGGCTGCGGCAAGGGCATGGACGATGTGAGACGAGGGGTGGTGGCAGCTTTTAATGGGCGGGCGAGGCGGCGGTGGCGGCCGACTTGGGGAAGGGGTCGGGCGGCACGGGACGGGGCGCGCTCGGACTCCTCCGGAGTCCGGAGGCGGCACGGCGCGGGGAGGCTGGAAGAAGTTTTTTTAAATAAAATTCCGCCCGAAGAAAAATCCTAATAACAAGTATAAAAATGCCAAAAACAATTTTTACCGTCTAAATAAAATATTTAGAACAAGGAGAACATTTTTCTGGCCTAAAAATGCAATTTAAAAAATGCATATTTTTTCTAATTCAAATAAAATCTCAAATAAAATCCAAATAAAAATATATTTGATTTTAAAAAAATTCCTCCAATATTCCTCTCTTTTAAGGAAGTCATATTGTCTTCACTCTTTTATTTTTTTAATATTGGAAATATTTGGAGAGAAAAATATTAAAATCAAAATTATCCTTATTTCAAATTTGAGAAAAAAAATCAAATATGAAAATTTATGAAATCCCCATCTCTCTCCTTGGGTCCTTGAGCTGCTTAAGATTTCTAGGATCCAACAAAATGCAAATAAAATATGATATGCATATGATGACCTATGTATAACATTGATACATCTCCAACGTATCTATAATTTTTGATTGCTCCATGCTACTTTATCTATTGTTTTGGACTATAATGGGCTTTATTTTCCACTTTTATATTACTTTTGGGACTAAACTATTAACCGGAGGCCCACAGAATCATTGCTTTTTGCTTATTTCAGTGTTTCAAGAAAGCGGAATATCAAACGGAGTCCAAACGGAATGAAACCTTCGGGAACGTGATCTTCTCACCGAACGTGATCCAGGAGACTTGGACCCTACTCCAAGAAGTGCCAGAGGCGGTCACGAGGGTGGAGGGTGCGCCCCCCTGGGCGCGCCCCCTGCCTCGTGGGGCCCCTGACGCTCCACCGACGTACTCCTTCCTCCTATATATACCTACGTATCCCCGAACGATCAGAAGAGGAGCAAAAAACCCAATTCCACCGTCGTACCTTCCTGTATCCACGAGATCCCATCTTGGTGCCTGTTCCGGAGCTCCGCCGGAGGGGGCATCCACCACAGAGGGCTTCTACATCAACACCATAGCCCTTCCGATGAAGTGTGAGTAGTTTACTTCAGACCTTCGGGTCCATAGCTAGTAGCTAGATGGCTTCTTCTCCTTTTTTGGATCTCAATACAATGTTCTCCCCCTCTCTCATGGAGATCTATTCAGTGTAATCTTCTTTTTGCGGTGTGTTTGTTGAGACCGATGAATTGTGGGTTTATGATCCAGATTATCTATGAATAATATTTGAATCTTCTCTGAATTCTTTTATGTATGATTGGTTATCTTTGCAAGTCTCTTGAATTATCCGTTTGGTTTGGCCAACTAGATTGGTAGTTCTTGCAATGGGAGAAGTGCTTAGCTTTGGGTTCAATCTTGCGGTGTCCTTACCGGATGTAAAGGGTTGCAAGGCACGTATTGTATTGTTGCCATCGAGGATAACAAGATGGGGTATTTATCATATTGCATGAATTTATTCATCTTCATCATGTCATCTTGCTTAAGGCGTTACTGCTTTTTAACTTAATAATCTAGATGCATCTTTGGATAGTGGTCGATGATTGGAGTAATAGTAGTAGATGCGAGAATCGTTTCGATCTACTTGTCTCGGATGTGATGCCTATATACATGATCATACCTAGATAACCTCATAACTATGCTCAATTACATCAATTGCTCAACAGTAATTTGTTCGCCCACCGTAGAATATCTATGCTCTTGAGAGAAGCCACTAGTGAAACCTATGGCCCCCGGGTCTATTCTCATCATATCAATCTCCATCACTTTATTTACTTGCTTTGCTTTTACCTTTTTACTTTGCATCTTTATACCAAAAATACCAAAAATATTATCTCTATCAGATCTCACTCTCGTAAGTGACCGTGAAGGGATTGACAACCCCTAATCGCGTTGGTTGCGAGTAGCTATCGTTTTGTGCAGGTACGAGGGACTTGCGCGTGGCCTCCTACTGGATTGATACCTTGGTTCTCAAAAACTGAGGGAAATACTTACGCTATTGTGTTGCATCATCCGCTCCTCTTCGGGGAAAACCAACGCAAGCTCAAGACGTAGCAAGAAGGATTTACGGCGCCGCTTCGGGAAGGTCTACGCAAAGTCAACATACCAAGTACCCATCACAATCCCTATCTCTCGCATTACATTATTTGCCATTTGCCTCTCGTTTTCATCTCCCCCACTTCACCCTTGCCGTTTTATTCGCCCTCTCTTTCCCAATCTCCTCCTCTTTTTCCCTTTGCTTTTTGTTTGCTCGTGTGTTAGTTTGCTTGTTTGTCGTTATGTCGAATTCCTTATCTGCTCCTATGTCTCCCGAGTTTGAAGTTCTTCACTTCAAGCAAAGGCAAGGAAAAAACTTAAAAGATGCTTGGTATAGGATGATGGAATCTTATCGAAAGTGTACCCTAGAGGAGAACTTTAGAATTCTTCTTCGCAATTTCTATGTTGGGTTAAATATGACGCATAGACAACTCTTGGATTGCATTGCCAAGGGAAACTTCATTGAGATTGATCCCAGATTATTGCATGAAATTATAGAGGGAATAGTGGGAACACTACCCCAGAAGGGAGGTTCTCATCCTACCCAGGAAGAAACCCAAGTGTTTGAAAAGATTTGCGAAGTAACAAAAATCTTACAAAAGTCTCTTGAGCCTCTTAAAAGTGTTAACGGAAATCTTCACCGCATGAATATGTTGATTACTCTTTGTAATAAGCGGTTGGATTCTTTAGATCTAAAAATTTCCGAGTATGAAGGGAAGCGGCAAGAACCACCCGGACTCGAGCATGACTCCGCTAAAAAACTGAAAATTAAAGATGGCAATACCTAGATCTATCCTTGCTTTTATGCCTAGCTAGGGGCGTTAAACGATAGCGCTTTGTTGGGAGGCAACCCAATTTTATTTTTTAGTTTTTGTTTTTGCTTCTGTTTAGGAATAAATAATCCATCTAGCCTCTGTTTAGATGCGGTTTTATCTTTTAATTAGTGTTTGTGCCAAGTTGAACCTATTGGATCTTCTTGGATGATAGTTATTTGATCTTGCTGTAATTTCCAGAATCTTTGCGCTCAGTGCCCGAATTGTTAAAAATCACCAGAACGTGATAAAATACTGATTCCAATTGCTGCTGATCAATAAACAAATTGTCCAGGTCGTCTAATTTTTGTAGAATTTTTTGGGTTCCATAAGTTTGCGTTATTTACAGATTACTACAGACTGTTCTGTTTTTGACAGATTCTGTTTTGCGTGTGTTGTTTGCTTATTTTGATGAATCTATGGTTAGTAAAATAGTTTATAATCCATAGATAAGTTGGAATACAGTAGGTTTAACACCAATATAAATAAAGAATGAGTTCATTACAGTACCTTAAAGTAGTCTTTTGTTTTCTTTCTCTAACGGAGCTCACGAGATTTCTATTGAGTTTTGTGTTGTGAAGTTTTCAAGTTTTGGGTGAATTCTTTTGATGGATTATGGAACAAGGAGTGGCAAGAGCCTAAGCTTGGGGATGCCCATGGCACCCCAAGATAATCCAAGGACACCAAAAGTCAAAGCTTGGGGATGCCGGAAGGCATCCCTCTTTAAATCTACTTCCATCGGTAATTTACTTGGAGCTATATTTTTATTCACCAACATGATATGTGTTTTGCTTGGAGCGTCTTGTATTATTTGAGTCTTTGCTTGTTAGTTTACCACAATCATCCTTTCTGTACACACTTTTTGAGAGAGCCATACATGAATTGAAATTTGATAGAATACTCTATGTGCTTCATTTATATCTATTGAGATTGATAGTTTTGCTCATAGTGCTTCACTTATATATTTTTGAGCGTGATAATTTTTGCTCTAGGACTTCACTTATATTTTTTAGAGCACGGTGGTGGATTTGTTTTAAATAAACTTGATTAGCATGGTAATTTGCTTAATGTTAATATACTTGGTATTCAAGATATGTGAAACTTTCTTTTGAGTGCGTTGAATACTAAGATAAGTTTGATGCTTGATAACTGTTTTGAGATATGGAGGTGATAATATCAAAGTCATGCTAGTTGAGTAGTTGTGAATTTGAGAAATGCTTGTGTTGAAGTTAGCAAATCCGTAGCATGCACGTATGGTTAAAGTTATGTAACAAATTTGAAACATGAAGTGTACGGCTTGTGCATCCTTATGAGTGGCGGTCGGGGACGAGTGATGGTCTTTTCCTACCAATCTATCCCCCTAGGAGCATGCGCGTAGTACTTGATTTTTGATGACTTCTAAATTTTTGCAATAAGTATATGAGTTCTTTTGACTAATGTTGAGTCCTTGGATTATACGCACTTTTACCTTTCCGCCTTTGCTAGCCTCTTGATGCCGTGCATTGCCCTTTCTCACCTCGAGAGGTGGTGAAAACTTCGCTGGTGCATCCAAACCCCGTGATATGATACGCTCTATCACGCATAAACCTCCTTATATCTTCCTCAAAACAGCCACCATACCTACCTATTATGGCATTTCCATAGCCATTCCGAGATATATTGCCATGCAACTTTCCACCGTTCCGTTCATCATCATCATGACATACTTTACTTTTGTCATATTGCCATTGCATGATCATGTAGTTGACATCGTATTTGTGGCAAATCCGCCATGCATTATTTTTCATACATGTCACTCTTGATTCATTGCACCACCCCGGTACACCGCCGGAGGCATTCATATAGAGTCATATCTTGTTCTAGTTTCGAGTTGTAATCCTTATGTTGTAATCAACAGAAGTGTGATGATCATCATTCAATAGAGCATTGTCCCAAAAAGAGAGAAAGGCCAAAAAAAAGAAGGCCCAAACAAAAAGGGGCAATGCTACTATCCTTTTTTCCACACTTGTGCTTCAAATTAGCACCTTGTTCTTCATGAAGTGAGTCTCATATATTGTGCTTCAAAGTAGCACCTTGTCCTTCATATAGTGAGTCTCATAAGTTGTCTTTTTCATACTAGTGGGAATTTTTCATTATAGAACTTGGCTTGTATATTCCTACAATGGGATTCCTCAAATGCCCTAGGTCTTCATGAGCAAGCAAGTTGGATGCACACCCACTAGTTTTCTTTTGTTGAGCATTCATAGCTCTAGTGTATCCGTTGCATGGCAATCCCTACTCCTCATGTTGACATCAATTGATGGGCATCTCCATAGCCCGTTGATTATCCTCGTCAATGTGAGACTTTCTCTTTTTTGTCTTTTCCACACAATCCCCATCATCATATTCTATTCCGCCCATAGTGCTATATCCATGGCTCACGCTCATGTATTGCGTGAAGGTTGAAAAAGTTTGAGATTATTTAAGTATGAAACAATTACTTGGCTTGTCATCGGGGGTATAGAAGTTGGGAACATCTTTGTGTGACGAAAATGAAGCATAGCCTAACTATATGATTTTGTAGGATGAACTTTCTTTTGCCATGCTATTCTGAGAAGACATGGTTATTTTGATTAGTATGCTTGAAGTATTATTATTTTTATGTCAATATGAACTTTTGTCTTGAATCTTTCGGATCTGAATATTCATACCATGATTAAGAAGATTTACATTGAAATTATGCCAAAGTATCACTCCGCATCAAAAATTCTCTTTTTATCATTTACCTACTCGAGGACGAGCAGGAATTAAGCTTGGGGATGTCTGATACGTCTCCAACATATCTATAATTTTTGATTGCTCCATGCTACCTTATCTATTGTTTTGGACTATAATGGGCTTTATTTTCCACTTTTATATTACTTTTGGGACTAACCTATAAACCGGAGGCCCAGCCCAGAATTGCTGTTTTTGCCTATTTCAGTGTTTCGAAGAAACGGAGTCCAAACGGAATGAAACCTTCGGGAACGTGATCTTCTCACCGAACGTGATCCAGGAGACTAGGACCCTACTCCAAGAAGTGCCAGAGGCAGTCACGAGGGTGGAGGGCGCACCCCCCTGGGCGCGCCCCCTGCCTCGTGGGGCCCCTGACGCTCCACCGACGTACTCCTCCTCCTATATATACCTACGTATCCCCGAACGATCAGAAGAGGAGCAAACAACCTAATTCCACCATTGCATCTTCCTCAGATCCACGAGATCCCATCTTGGGGCCTGTTAGGAGCTCACGGAGGGGCATCCACCACGGAGGGCTTCTACATCAACACCATAGCCCTTCCGATGAAGTGTGAGTAGTTTACTTGAGACCTTGGTCCATAGCTAGTAGCTAGATGGCTTCTTCTCTATTTTGGATCTCAATACAATGTTCTCCCCTCTCTCGTGGAGATCTATTCGATGTAATCTTCTTTTTGCGGTGTGTTTGTTGAGACCGATGAATTGTGGGTTTATGATCCAGCTTATCTATGAATAATATTTGAATATTCTCTAAATTCTTTTATGTATGATTGAGTTATCTTTGCAAGTCTCTTCGAATTATCCGTTTGGTTGGGCCAACTAGATTGGTAGTTCTTGCAATGGGGAAGTGCTTAGCTTTGGGTTCAATCTTGCGGTGTCCTTACCAAAGGATGTAAAGGGTTGCAAGGCACGTATTGTATTGTTGCCATCGAGGATAACAAGATGGGGTATTTATCATATTGCATGAATTTATTCCTCTATATCATGTCATCTTGCTTAAGCGTTACTGCTTTTTTAACTTAATACTCTAGATGCATGCTTTGGATAGCGGTCGATGAGTGGAGTAATAGTAGTAGATGCGTAATCGTTTTGATCTACTTGTCTCAGACGTGATGCCTATATACATGATCATACCTAGATGACCTCATAACTATGCTCAATTACATCAATTGCTCAACAGTAATTTGTTCACCCACCGTAGAATATCTATGCTCTTGAGAGAAGCCACTAGTGAAACCTATGGCCCCCGGGTCTATTCTCATCATATCAATCTCCATCACTTTATTTACTTGCTTTGTTATTACCTTTTTACTTTGCATCTTTATACCAAAAATACCAAAAATATTATCTCTATCAGATCTCACTCTTGTAAGTGACCGTGAAGGGATTGACAACCCCTAATCGCGTTGGTTGCGAGTAGCTATCGTTTTGTGCATGTACGAGGGACTTGCTTGGCGTGGCCTCCTCTTTGGATTGATACCTTGGTTCTCAAAAACTGAGGGAAATACTTACGCTACTGTGCTGCATCATCCTCTCCTCTTCGGGGAAAACCAACGCAAGCTCAAGACGTAGCAAACATCCAAATTGAAAATTGGGATGTTACAAACCTACCCCCCTTAAGATGAATCTCGCCCTCGAGATTTGGGTTGCCTAGGAAATAGGTGTGTGTGGTCTTTCCGTAGGTCTTCTTCTCTTTCGCAGGTGGTTTCATCCTCAGTATGGTGGCTCCACTAAACTTTGCAAAACTTGATAACCTTGCTGCGGGTAACTCTGCTGGCAAACTCGAGGATCTTGACTGGTTTCTCCTCGTAGGTCAGATCACTCTCCAACTGAATTGCTTCCAGGGGCACTGTATCTCTTAGAGGAATATCGACCATCTCTGCATGGCATTTCTTCAACTAGGAAACGTGAAACACATCGTGAACTCCTGGCAATCCTTCTGGTAATTCCAACTTGTAGGCAATTTCTCCCATACGTTCCAGAACTCGGTACAGTCCTACAAGTCTCGGGGCTAACTTCCCTTTAACTCCAAATCCTTTAACTCCTCGAAGTGGTGACACACGAAGATATGCTCGGTCTCCTATTTCATAGACTACCTCCTTGCGTTCGGTGTCTGCATAACTCTTCTGCCTGGACTGAGCTACCTTTAGTCTATCTCGAATCAACTTGACCTTCTCTTCAGACTCCTTAATTAGGTCTGGTCCAAACAACTGAAGGTCTCCAACTTCATCCCACATTAACGCTGTCCTACACCTTCTTCCATACAAAGCTTCAAAAGGTGCCATCTTCAAACTAGCCTGATAACTATTGTTGTATGAGAACTCTGCTAAGGTAAATTATCATCACAACTATATCCATAATCTAGTGCACAGGCTCTCAACATGTCCTCCAGAATCTGATTGACTCTTTCAGTCCGTCCATCTGTCTGCGGATGAAAGGATGTACTAAACTCTAGCCTGGTACCCAAAGTCTGATGCAGCTGATCCCAAAACTTCGAAGTAAACTATGTTCATCTATCTGATACGATGGTCCTCAGAACTTCGTGCAGACATACGATCCTGGTCATATATATCTTGGCCAACTTCGCACTTGTATAGTTGGTTTTCACTAGGATAAAGTGAGCCACTTTGGTCAAACGATCAACTACTACCCAGATAGAATCATATCCTGATCGGGTCCGGGGTAATCCGGTGATAAAATCCATGCCAAGCTTGTCCCACTTCCATTCGGGTATCGGCATAGGCTTAGTAATCCTGCTGGCTTCTGATGTTCTGCCTTCACTCTCTGACATACATCACATACCGCTACATACTCGGCAATATCCTTCTTCATACCGCCCACCGTAAACGTTCCTTCAAATCCAAATACATCTTGGTGTTTCCTGGGTGAATCGAGTATGGCGAATCATGAGCTTCCTGAAGTATTAACTTCCTGATCTCGCATTATTGGGCACATATACACGATCCTCAAACCATAAAGTTTCATGCTCATCCTCACGAAAACCCTTGGCTTTTCCTTCGCTCATCTTCTACTTTATCGCAGCAATTTCTTTATCCTCCTTCTGAGCTTCTCGAATCTTTCCCAATAACATAGACTGAACTTCCATTGCTGCAACAAAACCTCTTGGAACTATCTCCAAACGAAGTTCCTTGAGATCGTCAACTAACTCATGCAGTAGTCCTCCGCTTACGAGGGTATTGACATAACTCTTCCGGCTCAAAGCGTCTGGTACAACATTGGCCTTTCCTGGATGATAATGCAACTTTATAACATAATCTTTTATGAGCTCCAACCATCTCCTTTGCCTGAGATTCAACTCCTTCTGCGTGAAAATGTACTTCAAACTCTTGTGATCCATGTACACATCACATCTGTTTCAAATCAGAAAATGTCTCCAGGTCTTAAG
The DNA here is from genome assembly GCA_021605145.1 of Aegilops bicornis. Taxonomy (NCBI): domain Eukaryota; kingdom Viridiplantae; phylum Streptophyta; class Magnoliopsida; order Poales; family Poaceae; genus Aegilops; species Aegilops bicornis. Next base: position 549,578,738 of record CM038675.1, on the reverse strand, counting down.
TGCATGCACTACGGCTGCTAACTCCAAATCATGCGTGGCATAATTCAACTCATGAGGTTGAAGCTGTCGTGAGGCATATGAAACAACTCTTCTGTCTTGCATAAGTACACCTCCAAGTCCTAAGCGAGAAGGATCGCAATACACTTTGAAATCCTTGCGTATATCCAGAAGAATTAGCACTGGGGTTGTAACCAAATGTTTCTTCAACTCCTGAAAACTGGCCTCACAATCTTCGGTCCACTTAAACTTGGTGTCCTTCTTCAATAACTCCATCATGGGCTTCGCAATCTTGGAAAAAATCTCAATGGATCTCTAGTAATATCCTGCGAGTCCAAGAAAACTGTGGATCTCTCCAACTGAGGTGGGTGCCAACCACTCAGTGACGGATTTAACCTTGGTAGGGTCTACTGCTGTACCTTCTCCCGATATAACATGTCCAAGAAATCCCACTTCTTTCAACCAAAACTCACATTTGCTGAACTTGGCATATAGCTGATGTTCCCTGAGCTTCTCGAAAACTAAACGCAAATGATCCTTGTGTTCCTATTCATTCTTTGAGTATACCAAAATATCATCAATGAACACCACAACAAACTTATCCAATAACTCCATGAACACCTTATTCATCATATTCATGAAATAGGCAGGGGCATTAGTCAATACAAATGACATAACCGTGTACTTTCGTGGCGAAGTGGCTTCGGCGGTCAAGTTCTTGATGGCGGCGATGTGGGGACGAGGGGGTGGCTTTTAATGGGTGGGCGAGGCGGCTGACGTCGACTTAGGGAAGGGTCAGCAAGACGGCGGCGCGACATGGGGAGGCGGTGGCACCAAGGGCACTGCTTCTACTGGCCTTCTACTAGTCGAGTGGGAAGAAGTTTTTTTAAATGAAGTTCCACCCGAAGAAAAATCCTAATAAAAAATATAAAAATGCCAAAAACAATTTTCACCGTCTAAATAAAATATTTAGAACAAGGTGAACATTTTTCTGGCCTAAAAAAGCAATTTTCAAAAATGCATATTTTCTTCTAATTCAAATAAAAACTCAAATAAAATCCAAATAAAAATATATTTTATTTAAAAAAATCCTCCAATATTCCTCTCTTTTGAAGAAGTCATATTATCTTCACTGTTTTATTTTTTAATACTGGAAATATTTGGAGAGAAAAATATTAAGATCAAAATGATCCTTCTTTCAAATTTTAGAAAAATTCAAATATGAAAATTTATGAAATCCCCAACTCTCTCCTTGGGTCCTTGAGTTGATTAAGATTTCTAGGATCCAACAAAATGCAAATAAAATATGATATGCATATGATGACCTATAATATCCAAATTAAAAATTGGGATGTTACAATATTTCCGCGGAAGCCAAAATTTTGGAATCGCTTCAACAAAAAAACTGGCGCGCAAAGTGTCATCAGACAAGGTCTCTTATTCAAAGCGGGTTGTGGACTGTAGCCGTCGCACCTTCTCGGGTAAGCCGTATGCGTACTATACTCCGACGGTGCTCCAAGATATTTTGTGTTGCATCTCACACGGTTGGTTATAATAAACTGTGTGGGATCTACTTGATTTTTCTTCTTGATTTGAATTACATAATGGGGTCACAGCGGCCATGGACGGTTTTTGAATTGCTAGACCTTTTATTAATAGTGAACATGCAACTATATGTGTGTCCTAAAAGAGTTGGAATTATTTAGGGTTCGTTTGGATATTTTTATGCATTAAGTGAGTTTTCAATGCATTTGTGTGCGTAATTCAAATTTGAACTACATGCACATGCTCCAATGCATATAAATTTGTTGAAAAATCAAATCTTTGTCCTTGGGTGCATGCTTAGGTCCCATGCAAAAAATGAGAATGAATGTCAAACACCCTGCCATCGTCACTCGGCCGCAAACATTGAGATACCTGGTTTTTAAATTCTAGTAAATCTAAAACTCGTCTAAAATTCATGAAACTTCGCGTGCTATCATGGAGCGGCATCAACATATCTTGGTAAATATTTTGTCCCATTTGGGGCAGGTTTGGGTATATGCTTCTCACAAACCAGAGCTTCTCACAACAAGAATGATGGTTTCAGTAGGGAATGATACGTCTCCAACGTATCTATAATTTTTTATTCTTCCATGCTATACTATATTCTGTTTCGGACATTAATGGGCTTTATTATACACTTTTATATTATTTTTGGGACTAACCTATTAACCGGAGGCCCAGCCCAGAATTGCTGTTTTTTGCCTATTTCAGAGTTTCGCACAAAAAGAATATCAAACGGAGTCCAAAAGGAATGAAACCTTCGGGAACGTGATTTTCGGAAAGAACGAGATCCATAGGACTTGGACCCTACGTCAAGACATCAACCAGGAGGGCACGAGGTAGGGGGCGCGCCTACCCCCCTGGGCGCGCCCTCCACCCTCGTGGGGCCCATGTTGCTCCATCGACGTACTTCTTCCTCCTATATATACCTACGTACCTCCAAACTACCATACACGAAGACAAAAACCTAATTCCACCGATGCAACCTTCTGTACCCGTGAGATCCCATCTTGGGGCCTGTTAGTTCACGAGGGGGGCATCGATCACGGAGGACTTCTACATCAACACCATAGCCTCTTCGACGATGTGTGAGTAGTTTACCTCAGACCTTCGGGTCCATAGTTATTAGCTAGATGGCTTCTTCTCTCTTTTTGGATCTCAATACAATGTTCTCCCCTCTCTCATGGAGATCTATTCGATGTAATCTTCTTTTGCGGTGTGTTTGTTGAGACCGATGAATTGTGGGTTTTATGATCAAGTTTATCTATGAACAATATTTGAATCTCCCCTGAATTCTTTTATGTATGATTGCTTATCTTTGCAAGTCTCTTCGAATTATCAGTTTGGTTTGGCCTACTAGATTGATCTTTCTTGCAATGGGAGAAGTGCTTAGCTTTGGGTTCAATCTTGCGGTGTCCTTTCCCAAAGGATGAGGGGCAGCAAGGCACGTATTGTATTGTTGCCATCGAGGATAACAAGATGGGGTTTGTATCATATTGCATGAGTTTATCCCTCTACATCATGTCATTTTACTTAAGGCGTTACTCTGTTCTTATGAACTTAATACTCTAGATGCATGCTAGATAGCGGTCGATGTGTGGAGTAATAGTAGTAGATGGAGGGAGGAGTCGGTCTACTTGTCTCGGACGTGATGCCTATATACATGATCATACCTAGATATTCTCATAACTATGTTCAATTCTATCAATTTCTCAACAGTAATTTGTTCACCCACCATAATACTTATGCTCTTGAGAGAAGCCACTAGTGAAACCTATGGCCCCCGGGTCTATTTTCCATCATATTAATCTTCTAACATTAGTTTTTTTATTGCCTTTTATTTTACTTTGCATCTTTATCATAAAAATACCAAAAATATTATCTTATCATATCTATCAGATCTCACTCTCGTAAGTGGTCGTGTAGGGATTGACAACCCCTTATCGCATTGGTTGCGAGGATTTATTTGTTTGTGTAGGTGCGAGGGACTCGTGCGTGGTCTCCTACTGGATTGATACCTTGGTTCTCAAAAGCTGAGGGAAATACTTACACTGCTTTACTGCATCACCCTTTCCTCTTCAAGGGAAAACCAACGCAGATGCTCAAGAGGTAGCAAGAAGGATTTACGGCGCCGTTCGGGGAGTCTCATAAAATTCAACATACCAAGTACCCATCACAAACCCTTATCTCCCGCATTACATTATTTTCCATTTGCCTCTCGTTTTCCTCTCCCCCACTTCACCCTTGCCGTTTTATTCGCCCTCTCTTTTCCGTTCGCCTTCTTCTCATATGTCTTTTTGTTTGGGTTTCCATGTGCCTTCTATTTGCTTGCATCTTTGCTTGCTAAAAATCTATTGATATGGATCCACTTAAAGTGTTCTACTTAGATCATCTTCGATCCTTATCTTTCGTCTTTGAAACCCCAACTAGCCTAGTTGATGGGAAATATTTAGATGAGCATGCTCATTTTGTGCGTCACCGTTTGTCTGAAAAAGGGAGACTCTTATGGAATAAAATAAATAGATTGCTGTCTTATGCTTGGAATCTTTGTGAAATTTGCGATTTTACTTGTTGCTCTAAGAACCCTAAAAAACACCTTCCCTACCTATGTGAGTTTAATGATAATGAAATCTTATCTTCTTATGCAAAGGGTGTTTATAGTTACTACGATATCGAACAAATTGAAGAATTTGTTGCTTTTAAGGGTGCTTATGAAGTTGCTTCTTTGATTGAAAAGTATGATATTACTCTCTATGAATCTGAAAATTTTGACATACTTAAATATTGCTATGAAAACTATGCTCATAATGTCTATGTCAAAGAATTTATTGAGAGAATGACCGTTGCTTTGGAAGAAAATAATGATATACATGAATCTATAGATAATGATAATTCCGATGATTTGATTGAAATTTCCCTTGATGAACATGATGCTTGCTATTCTTGTGGCCATGATGCCAATATTTATGAAGACGAATTTGCTATAGTTCCTTATGTTAATCATGAGATCATTGCTATTGCATCCATACTTGATAGTTCCTTCAATGAAAATAATGATTGCAATGATTTTCCTATAAATTATCTTGATGTCAATTGTGCTAATAATATGCAAAACCCTAAGCTTGGGGATGCTAGTTTTGCTATGTTTACTACTTGTTGCAATGATCATGATTGGGGTGATTCTTCTTATGATCTTGAAAATTTATTTAAGCCCCATGATGAATATGAGATTGATAATAGTGTTTGCAATAGTATTGAAAGTGGGTTTGGAAGAGTGTCAACTTTAGATCCCGCATATTTGGAGAATGTTCAATCTTATGGTATTTTTGATAAAAGTGGGTTTGGAGAGGTCATGACTTTAGTTAATGTTAATCCCACTATTTTGGAAGAGTGTCAACTTTGCGTACATGTGGATCGTGTTAAGAATATGTTTTGTGATAGCTATATTGTTGAGTTTTCTTATGATCCTACATGTAATTATAATGAGAGAGAGGAAAATATGGTTGTAGAAATTTTCATGTTACTAAATTACCTCTCGTTATGTTGAAATTGCTATTGTTTCTTTTCGCTTCCTCGCATATGCTAGTTTTTGCTTGCCTTGCAAATTTGTTTGATTGTAATATGCCTATGCATAGGAAGTATGTTAGACTTAGATGTGTGTGTCACATGTTTTATGATGCTCTCTTTGCGCTTCAATTCTTGTCTTTCATGTGAACATCATTAAAATTATCAATGCCTAGCTAGGGGCGTTAAACGATAGCGCTTGTTGGGAGGCAACCCAATTTTATTTTTAGTTTTTTTGATTTTTGCTTCTGTTTAGGAATAAATATTTTATCTAGCCTCTGGTTAGACGTGATTTTATGTTTTAATTAGTGTTTGTGCCAAGTTTAACCTATAGGATCTTCTTGGATGATAGTTATTTGATCTTGCTGTAAATTCCAGAAACTTTCTGTTCACAAAAATAATTTTTAAAAATCACCAGAACGTGATAAAATATTGATTTCAATTGCTGATGATCAATAAACAAATTTTCTAGGTCTTCCTATTTTGGTAGATTGTTTGGAGTTCCAGAAGTTTATTTTAGTTACAGATTACTACAGACTGTTCTGTTTTTGATAGATTCTGTTTTTCTTGTGTTGTTTGCTTATTTTGATGAATCTATGGCTAGTAAAATAGTTTATAAACCATAGAGAAGTTGTAATACAGTAGGTTTAAAACCAATATAAATAAAGAATGAGTTCAATACAGTACCTTGAAGTGATCTTTTGTCTTCTTTCGCTAACGGAGCTCACGAGATTTTCTGCTGAGTTTTGTGTTGTGAAGTTTTCAAGTTTTGGGTGAAAGATTTGATGGATTATGGCACAAGGAGTGGAAAGAGCCTAAGCTTGGGATGCCCATGGCACCCCAAGATAATCTAAGGACACCTAAAAGCCAAAGCTTGGGGATGCCCGGAAGGCATCCCTCTTTAAATCTACTTCCATCGGTAACTTTACTTGGAGCTATATTTTATTCACCACATAATATGTGTTTTGCTGGGAGCGTCTTGTATTATTTGAGTCTTTATTTGTTAGTTTACCACAATCATCCTTTCTTTACACACCTTTTGAGAGAGTCACACTTGATTCAGAATTTATTAGAATATTCTATGTGCTTCACTTATATTTTTTGAGCTATATAGTTTTGCTCTAGTGCTTCCCTTATATCTTTTAGAGCACGATGGTGGATTTGTTTTATAGAAATTAGTGATCTCTCATGCTTCAATTATATTATTTTGAGGATCTTAAAATAGCATGGCAATTTGCTTTAATTAATATCATGAGAAATTTGATGCTTGATAATTGTTTTGAGATATAAAGGTGGTAATATCATAGTTGTGCTAGTTGAGTAATTGTGGAATTGAAAAATACATGTGTTGGAGTTTGTGATTCCTGTAGCATGCACGTATGGTGAACCGTTATGTAACGAAGTCGGATCATGAGGTATTTGTTGATTGTATTCCTTTGTGTGGCGGTCGGGATCGCGTGATGGTTAACTCTTACTAACCCTTCCCCTAGGAGCATGCGTAGTAGTACTTTGCTTCGAGGGCTAATAAATTTTTGGAATAAGTATATGAGTTCTTTATGACTAATGTGAGTCCATGGATTATACGCACACTTACCTTTCCGCAATTTTCTAGCCTCTTCGGTACCATGCATTGCCCTTTCTCACCTTGAGAGTTGGTGCAAACTCCGCCGGTGCATCCAAACCCCGTGATATGATACGCTCTATCACACATAAACCTCCTTATATCTTCCTCAAAACAGCCACCATACCTACCTATCATGGCATTTCCATAGCCATTCCGAGATATATTTCCATGCAACTTTCCACCGTTTTGTTTGTCATGACACGCTCCATTATTGTCATATTGCTTTGCATGATCATGTAGTTGACATTGTATTTGTGGCAAATCCACCGTTCATAATTCTTTCATACATGTCGCTCTTGATTCATTGCATATCCCGGTTCACCGCTGGAGGCATTCATATAGAGTCATATTTTGTTCTAAGTATTGAGTTGTAATTCATGAGTTGTAAGTAAATAAAAGTGTGATGATCATCATTATTAGAGCATTGTCCCAAGTGAGGAAAGGATGATGGAGACTATGATTCCCCCACAAGAAGGGATGAGACTCCGGACTAAAAAAAAGGAGGCCACATAAAAAAAGAAAGAGAAAAGGCCCAAATAAAAAAAATGAGAGAAAGAGAGAGAAGGGACAATGTTACTATCCTTTTACCACACTTGTGCTTCAAAGTAGCACTGTGATCTTCATAATAGAGAGTCTGTTATTTTGTCACTTTCATATACTTGTGGGAAATTTCATTATAGAACTTGGCTTGTATATTCCAATGATGGGCTTCCTCAAACGCCCGAGGTCTTCGTGAGCAAGCAAGTTGGATGCACACCCACTTAGTTTCTTTTTGAGCTTTCATACACTTATAGCTCTAGTGCATCCGTTGCATGGCAATCCCTACTCCTCGCATTAAAATCAATTGATGGGCATCTCCATAGCCCATTGATTAGCCTCGTTGATGTGAGACTCTCACATAACCGCTACCATTATAACTTATTCCACCATAGTGTTATATCCATGGCTTGCACTCTTGTATTGCGTAAGAGTTGAAAAAGTTGAAGCGCGTTAAAAGTATGAACCAATTGCTTGGCTAAAACTGGGGTCGTACATGCTATGAATATTTTGTGTGGGGAAGATGGAGCATAGCCAGACTATATGATTTTGTAGGGATAACTTGCTTTGGCTACGTTATTTTGATAAGACATAATTGCTTAGTTAGTATGCTTGAAGTATTATTGTTTTTACGTCAACATTAAACTTTTATAGTGAATCATATCAAATCTGAACATTCATGCCACAATAAGAAGAATTATATTGAAATTATGCTAAGTAGCATTCCACATCAAAAATTATGATTTTATCATCTACCAACTCAAGGACGAGCAGGAATTAAGCTTGGGGATGCTTGATACGTCTCCAACGTATCTATAATTTTTTATTGTTCCATGCTATATTATATTCTGTTTTGGACATTAATGAGCTTTATTATACACTTTTATATTATTTTTGGGACTAACCTATTAACCGGAGGCCCAGCCCAGAATTGTTGTTTTTTGCCTATTTCAGAGTTTCGCAGAAAAAGAATATCAAACGGAGTCCAAACGGAATGAAACCTTCGGGAACGTGATTTTCGGAACGAACGTGATCCAGAGGACTTGGACCCTACGTCAAGACATCAACCAGGAGGGCACGAGGTAGGGGGCGCGCCTACCCCCCTAGGCGCGCCCTCCACCCTCGTGGGGCCCATGTTGCTCCACCGACGTACTTCTTCCTCCTATATATACCTACGCACTTCCCCCAAACTACGGACCTGAGCCAAAAACCAAATTCCACCACCGCAACCTTCAGTACCCATGAGATCCCATCTTGGGGCCTGCTCGGAGCTCACGGAGGGGGCACCGATCACGGAGGGCTTCTACATCAACACCATAGCCTCTCCGATGATGTGTGAGTAGTTTACCTCAGACCTTCGGGCCGATAGTTATTAGCTAGATGGATTCTTCTCTCTTTTTGGATCTCAATACAATGTTCTCCCCCTCTCTCGTGGAGATCAATTCGATGTACTCTTCTTTTGCGGTGTGTTTGTTGAGACGATGAATTGTGGGTTTATGATCAAGTTTATCTATGAACAATATTTGAATCTCCTCTGAATTCTTTTATGTATGATTGGTTATCTTTGTAAGTCTCTTCGAATTATCAGTTTGGTTTGGCCTACTAGATTGATCTTTCTTGCAATGGGAGAAGTGCTTAGCTTTGGGTTCAATCTTGCGGTGTCCTTTCCCAAAGGATGTGAGGGGGCAGCAAGGCACGATTGTATTGTTGCCATCGAGGATAACAAGATGGGGTTTGTATCATATTGCATGAGTTTATCCCTCTACATCATGTCATTTTACTTAAGGCGTTACTCTGTTCTTATGAACTTAATACTCTAGATGCATGCTAGATAGCGGCCGATGTGTGGAGTAATAGTAGTAGATGGAGGGAGGAGTCGGTCTACTTGTCTCGGACGTGATGCCTATATACATGATCATACCTAGATATTCTCATAACTATGTTCAATTCTATCAATTTCTCAACAGTAATTTGTTCACCCACCATAATACTTATGCTCTTGAGAGAAGCCACTAGTGAAACCTATGGCCCCCGGGTCTATTTTCCATCATATTAATCTTCCAACACTTAGTTATTTTTATTATCTTCTATTTTACTTTGCATATTTATCATAAAAATACCAAAAATATTATCTTATCATATCTATCAGATCTCACCCTCGTAAGTGACCGTGTAGGGATTGACAACCCCTTATCGCGTTGGTTGCGAGGATTTATTTGTTTGTGTAGGTGCGACGGACTCGTGCGTGGTCTCCTACTGGATTGATACTTTGGTTCTCAAAAACTGAGGGAAATACTTACGCTGCTTTACTGCATCACCCTTTCCTCTTCAAGGGAAAACCAACACAGTGCTCAAGAGGTAGCAGGGAACGCCCCACCTTTGGGGACAAAACGATATCCATTGCCTCTTATTGCTTTCAAAAAAATTCTCGTGTCAACATAGAACAACAGGAGTGTTGTGTTTATTTTTTGTGATTTTTCGGGGTGCATTAAGTGAGTTTTCAATGCATTTATGTGCATAATTGAAATTTGAACTACATGCACATGCTCGAGTGCATATAAATTGGTTGAAAAATCAAATCTTTGTCCTTGGGTGCATGCTTAGGTCCCATGCAAGAAATGGGAATGAATGTCAAACACCCTGCCACCGTCACTTGGCCGTAAACAATGAGATACCTTGTTTTTAAATTCTAGTAAATCCAAAACTCGTCTGAAATTCATGAAACTTCGCATGCTATCATGGAGCGGCATCAACATGGCGTGGTAATTTTTTTGTCCCATTTGGCGTAGGTTTGGGTATATGCTTCTCACAACAAGCATGATGGTTTCGGTAGGGAACACCCCACCTTTGGGGACGAAACGACATCCATTGCCTCTTATTGCTTTCAAAAAATTTCTCGTGTCAACATAGAACAACAGGAGTGTTGTGTTTTTTTGTGATTTTTCGGGGTTCGTTTGGACATTTTTATGCATTAAGTGAGTTTCTGATACGTCCATTTTGCATCATGCTTTTATATCGATATTTATCGCATTATGGGCTGTTATTTCATGTTATATCACAATAATTATGGCTATTCTCTCTTATTTTACAAGGTTTACATGAAGAGGGAGAATCTTGGTAGAATGCAGAAATTTGGAAAAGGAGCAAATATTGGAGACCTATTCTCATGCAACTCCAAAAGTCCACGAAACTCCACGGAATGTCTTAAAATAAATAAATAAAATCATCGCCAAAGATGAAGGCCGAGGCCCACACCACTGCTCACGAGGGTGGGGGCGCGCCCGGCGCGCCCCCTACCCCGTGGGCCCCTGGTGGCTCTCCGATGCCCATCTTCTCCTATATGAAGTCTTTCGATGAGAAAAAATCAGAGACAACATTTCGACGAGACTCACGCCACGAGGCGGAACCTTGGCGAAAACTAATCTAGGGCTCCCATGAGCTATTACGGGGGGACACTTCCCTCGGGAGGGAAATCATCGTCATCATCATCACCAACGCACCTCTCATCGGGAGAGGGCAATCTCCATCAACATATTCACCAGCACCATCTCATCTCCAAACCCTAGTTCATCTCTTGTATCCAATTCTTGTCTCCAAGTCCGGGATTGGTGCTAGTAGGTTGATAGTAGTGTTGATTACTCCTTGTAGTTGATGCTAGTTGGTTTACTTGGTGGAAGATCATATGTTCAGATCCTTTATGCATATTATTACCCCTCTGATTATGAACATGAATATGCTTTGTGAGTAGTTACGTTTGTTCCTGAGGACAAGGGAGAAGTCTTGCTATTAGTAGTCTTGTGAATTTGGTATTCGTTCGATATTTTGATGAGATGTATGTTGTCTAGCCTCTAGTGGTGTTATGTGAACGTCGACTACATAACTCTTCACCATTATTTGGGCCTATAGGAAGGCATTGGGAAGTAATAAGTAGATGATGGGTTGCTAGAGTGACAGAAGCTTAAACCCTAGTTTATGCGTTGCTTCGTAAGGGGCTGTTTGGATCCATATGTTTCATGCTATGGTTAGGTTTACCTTAATACTTTTGTTGTAGCTGCGTATGCTTTCAATAGAGGTTAATCATAAGTGGGATGCTTGTTCATGTAATAACAGCACCCAAGCACCGGTCCACCCACATATCAAATTATCAAAGTACCGAACGCGAATCATATGAACGTGATGAAAACTAGCTTGACGATAATCCCATGTGTCCTCGGAAGCGCTTTTCCTATTATAAGAGTTTGTCCAGGCTTGTCCTTTGCTACAAAAAGGATTGGGCCACCTTGCTGCACTTTATTTACTCTTGTTACTTGTTGCTCGTTACAATTTATCTTATCACAAAACTATCTGTTACCACTTATTTGATTACTTGTGGAGAATACCTTGCTGAAAACCGCTTATCATTTCCTTCCGCTCCTCATTGGGTTCGACACTCTTACTTATCGAAAGGACTACGATAGATCCCCTATACTTGTGGGTCATCAAGACTCTTTTCTGGCGCCGTTGCCGGGGAGTGAAGCGCCTTTGGTAGGTGGAATTTGGTAAGGAAAAATTTATATAGTGTGCTGAAATTTTCTATCACTTGTTACTATGGAAAGTAATTCTCCGAGGGGCTTGTTCGGGGTATCTTCACCCCGTCTAGTAGAGCAAAGAGTTGCTCCTCAACCTACTGAACCTATTGAAAATGAAACTCCTTTTGAAGTTCCTTGGGTATGATGGAAAAACTTCTTTGGCTAATATTTTTACAGGAGATGGAACAAAGCATCTGATGAACATCTACTCTATGTGGATGAAGTTTGTGGATTATTTAAGCTTGCGGTATACCCGATGATGTTGTTAAGAAGAAGGTCTTCCCTTTATCTTTGAAGGAAGACGCATTGACATGGTATATGCTATGTGATGATACGGGATCATGGAACTATAAAAGATTGAAATTGGAATTTCATCAAAAGTATTACCCTATGCATCTTGTTCATCGTGATCGCAATTATATATATAATTTTTGGCCTCATGAAGGAGAAAGCATCGCTCAAGCTTGGGGAGGCTTAAATCAATGTTATATTCATGCCCCAATCATGAGCTCTCAAAAGTGACAATTCTTCAGAATTTTTATGCTCGGCTTTCTGATAACAATCGCACCATGCTCGATACTTCTTGTGCTGGCTCTTTTATGATGAAGAATATTGAATTCAGATGGAATTTATTGAATAGAATTTAAAGCAACTCTGAAGATTGGGACCTCGATGAAGGTAAGGAGTCAGGTATGACACCTAAGTTTGATTGTGCTAAATCTTTTATGGATACCGATATTTTCCGTAAGTTTAGCACTAAATATGGACTTGACTCTGAGATAGTGGCTTCTTTCTGTGAATCTTTTGCTACTTATGTTGATCTCCCTAAGGAGAAGTGGTTTAAATATCATCCTCCCATAGAAGAAAGAGTAGCTGCACCTATTAAAGTTCAAGAAAAGACTGTCACTTATAATGATCCTATTGTTCCTACCTCTTATGTTGAGAAACCACCTTTCCCTGTTAGAGTAAAGGATCATGCTAAAGCTTCAATTGTTGTTCGTAAAAGCAATATTAGAACTTATACACCTCCTGAGCAAGTTAAAGTAGAACCTAATATTGCTATTGTTAAAGATCTCTTGTCTGATAATACTAATGGGCATGTTATTCAATTCTGTGGTGAAACTGCTAGAATTGCTAAACCTTGTGCTAAAGATAAACATAAACCTCTGGTAGGTGTGCCTGTTATTTCTGTTAAAATAGGAGATCATTGTTATCATGGCTTATGTGATATGGGCGCTAGTGCTAGTGCAATACCCGTTGAATTATACAAAGAAATTATGCATGATATTGCACCTATTGAGTTAGAAGAAATTGATGTCACAATTAAGCTTGCCAATAGAGATACTATTTCACCAGTGGGAATTGTTAGGGATGTTGAAGTCTTGTGTGGAAAAACTAAATATCCTGCTGATTTTCTTGTTCTTGGTTCTCCACAAGATAGCTTTTGTCCCATTATATTTGGTAGACCCTTCTTGAATCTTTATTAATGCTAAGATAGACTGCGAAAAGAATGTTGTTACTATTGGCTTGGATGATATGGTTCATGAGTTTAATTTCTCTAAATTTAGTAAACAACATCATGAGGAAGAATTGCCTAGTAAGGATGAAATTATTGGTCTTGCTTCTATTGCCGTACCTCCTAGTGATCCTTTGGAACACTATTTGCTAGACCATGAAAATGAGATGTTCAAGAATGAAAGAAGGGAAATCGATGAAGTATTCTTTAAACAGGAACCTATTCTGCAACATAATTTGCCTGTTGAAATCCTAGGGGATCCTCCTCCACCCAAGGGTGATCCCGTGTTTGAGCTTAAGCCGTTGCCTGATAATCTTAAATATGCTTATCTTGATGAAAAGAAAATATATCCTGTTATTATTAGTGCTAACCTTTCAGAGCATGAAGAAGAAAGATTATTGAAAACTACGAAAAAGCACCGTGCAGCTATTGGATATACTCTTGATGATCTTAAGGGCATTAGTCCCACTCTATGTCAACATAAAATAAATTCGGAAGTGGATGCCAAACCAGTTCGTGATCCTCAACGACGTTTGAATCCTAAAATGAAAGAAGTGGTAAGAAAAGAAATACTCAAGCTTCTGGAGGCAGGTATAATTTATCCGGTTGCTGATAGTCAGTGGGTAAGTCTTGTCCATTGTGTCCCTAAGAAGGGAGGTATTACTGTTGTCCCTAATGATAAAGATGAATTGATTCCACACAGAATTATCACAGGTTATAGGATGGTAATTGATTTCCGCAAATTAAATAAATCTACTAAGAAAGATCATTACCCCTTACCTTTTATTGATCTGCTAGAAAGATTATGCAAACATACACATTATTGCTTTCTAGATGGTTATTCTGGTTTCTCTCAAATACCTGTGTCGGCTAAAGATCAATCAAAGACTACTTTTACATGCCCTTTTGGTACTTTTGCTTATAGACGTATGACTTTTGGTTTATGTAATGCACCTGCTACCTTTCAAAGATGTATGATGGCTATATTCTCTGATTTTTGTGAAAAGATTTGTGAGGTTTTCATGGATGAATTTTCCGTCTATGGATCCTCTTTTGATGATTGCTTGAGCAATCTTGATCGAGTTTTGCAGAGATGTGAAGAAACTAATCTTGTCTTGAATTGGGAAAAGTGCCACTTTATGGTTAATGAAGGTATTGTCTTGGGGCAGAAAGTTTACGAAAGAGGTATTGAAGTTGATAAAGCCAAGGTTGATGCTATTGAAAATATGCCATGTCCCAAGGACATTAAAGGTATAAGAAGTTTCCTTGGTCATGCCGGGTTTTATAGGAGGTTCATTAAGGACTTCTCAAAAATTTCTCGGCCTCTGACTAATTTATTACAAAAAGATGTACCATTTGTCTTTGATGATGATTGTGTAGAAGCATTTGAAATACTTAAGAAAGCATTAGTCTACACTTTTGTTGTTCAGCCACGATTGGAATTTACCCTTTGAAATTATGTGTGATGCTAGTGATTATCAGTAGGTGCTGTTCTAGGGCAAAGAGTTGATAAGAAGTTAAATGTTATCCATTATGCTAGTAAGACTCTAGACAATGCTCAAAAAAATTATGCTACTACCGAAAAGGAACTTTTAGCAGTTGTATTTGCTTGTGAGAAATTCAGACCCTATATTGTTGATTCTAAAGTAACTATTCACACTGACCATGTTGCTATTAAATACCTTATGGAAAAGAAAGATGCTAAACCTAGACTTATTAGATGGGTTCTCTTGCAGAAAGAATTTGATTTGCATATTGTTGATAGAAAAGGAGCTGAGAACCTCGTTGCAGACAACTTATCTAGGTTAGAGAATGTTCTTGATGACCCACTACCTATTGATGATAGCTTTCCTGATGAACAATTAAATGTCATAAGCACTTCTCGTAGCACTCCATGGTACGCTGATTATGCTAATTATATTGTTGCTAAATTTATACCACCTAGCTTCACATACCAAGAAAAGAAAAAGTTGTTTTATGATTTGCGACATTACTTTTGGGATGACCCACATCTTTATAAAGAAGGAGTAGATGGTGTTATTAGACATTGTGTACCTGAGCATGAACATGAACAAATCCTACGCAAGTGTCACTCCGAAGCTTATAGAGGACACCACGTTGGAGATAGAACTGCACATAAGGTATTGCAATCTGGTTTTTATTGGCCTACTCTCTTCAAGGATGCCCGTAAGTTTGTTTTGTCTTGTGATGAATGTCAAAGAATTGGTAATATTAGTAGACATCAAGAAATGCCTATGAATTATTCACTTGTTATTGAACCATTTGATGCTTGGGGCTTTGATTATATGGGACCTGTTCCTGCCTCTAATGGATATACACATATTTTAGTTGATGTTGATTACGTTACTAAGTGGGTAGAAGCTATTCCAACTAGTAGTGCTGATCATAACACTTCTATTAAAATGCTTAAGGAAGTTATTTTTCCGAGGTTTGGAGTCCCTAGATATTTAATGACTGATGGTGGTTCACACTTTATTCATGGTGCTTTCAGTAAAATGCTTGCTAAATATGGCGTTAATCATAGAATTGCATCTCCTTATCACCCACAGTCTAGTGGTCAAGTAGAATTGAGTAATAGAGAGCTCAAATTAATTTTGCAAAAGGCATTAATAGGTCTAGGAAGAATTGATCCAAGAAACTTGATGATGCATTATGGGCCTATAGAACTGCATATAAGAATCCTATGGGTATGTCTCCGTATAAAATGGTTTATGGAAAAGCATGTCACTTACCTCTCGAACTAGAACATAAGGCATATTGGGCTATTAAAGAGCTCAACTATGATTTCAAACTTGCCGGTGAGAAGAGGTTATTTGACATTAGCTCACTTGATGAATGGAGAACCCAAGCATATGAAAATGCCAAGTTATTTAAAGAAATATTTAAAAGATGGCATGACAAAAGGATACAAAAGCGTGAGTTTGATGTAGGTGATTATGTATTGCTATACAACTCTCGTTTAAGATTTTTTGCAGGAAAACTTCACTCTAAATGGGAAGGTCCCTACGTTATCGAGGAGGTCTATCGTTCCAGTGCCATAAAAATCAACAACTTCGAAGGCAGAAATCCAAAGGTGGTAAACGGTCAAAGAATCAAACATTATATCTCAGGTAATCCCATAAATGTTGAAACCAATATTATTGAAACCGTAACCCCGGAGGAATACATAAGGAGCACCTTCCAGACCGTTTCAGACTCCGAACAGGAATAGGTATGTGGTACGGTAAGTAAACCGACTCCAAAACAATTTTTAAGGCAATATTTAGAAAAATAGAAAAATAAGTGGAAGTCCGGGAAGGACACGAGGCCTTCACGAGGGTGGAGGGCGCGCCCTACCCCCCTAGGCGTGCCCCCTACCTCGTGAGCACCTCGTGTGCCCTCCGGACTCCGTTTTCTTGCACGATACGTATTTTGGTCGGTAAAAATTCATTATATATTCTCCCGAAGGTTTTGACTCCCGTATCACGCAAATATCTCCTATCCTTGTTTCGAGCTGTTTTTCTGACAGATCTAGATCATCATGACGTCCCCAAGTGCTTCCAAGGACAAGTTCTTCGAGAAGGTGATCAACCCTTACCTCGCAGAGGTGCCGCGATACCCTCAAACCATTGAGATGCGTGATGGGTTGCTGCACATCCGCGATGTTGAGGGACCCAAGGGAACCGGAAGCGTGGAGGCGAGGCTCGAAGCAATGGAGCAACAAGTTTTCAAGTGCCGAGGATGGTGGAGCGTGGAATTAACGCTAGCCACAAGATGCTCATGGAGTTCACCAACAAGCTGAGCCGGATGCCAAGAACACCGAGGAAGCCATCTTCAAGCTACATGAGAAGATCGAGCACCTCCAAGCCCAAATCTATGATCTGCAAAATCAAAACTGTGAGTATGAATATAGATTCAAAAGGATGAGTTTGGCTGCAGATTTGAGGATTCCAGAGACTCGCTCATCCTTCTATGATGGTGAGCCTATGCCATGGAAGGTGGACGACAAGCCCGCATCATCAACAACACCTCCACTTCCTCCAACAACAAAGAAGGAGATATAATCACATGGTGTCGGGGCAGGCTGATCTAGCCCACGAGCACCTATGGGGCCGGCGGACCGAGCCCCTTTCGGTTCGGCGGGGAGCGGAGGTCGCACGAAGAGCAGATCGAGGCGAAGCACGCGAGAGGTTTACCCAGCTTGCGGAGCTCTCCGGAGAGATAATACTCCTACTGCTGCATGTCTAGGTGTATTGCGTTCTTGCTCAGGAGCGCTGAGTGCTACAGTACACACGAGCTGCTAACGAGACTGAGTGTGGAGGGAACTGATCAACCAACCAACCCTTTCTACGTTGCACATGGGCCTCCTTTTATATGCTCAAGGGGCTCCGACAGGTGGCAACGTAGACGGGGGTACAAATGGAAAAATAGTGGTTGGTACACCTACTTATGCGATAATACGATGTACCATACCTAACCTCGACGGCGGGGACAAAGGCAATAAATGCTGTCTAGTCGCCCTAATAAAGGCAAACAGGGACCGTCGGGCGCCACTGCTCGCCACGATGGCAAACTTGTCGGCTGCTTGACACCTCGCACCGCTGGCTGCCTGACCTCTCGCCACGCTGGCGCACCGGAAAGGTCGAGGCGACACATTAGTGGTTGTGCTGGAGCGTAGGTACAGAGAGGTGGTCTGCCGCGACAGGCGCCTTGCCGCGGTTGTTGTCTTGTCGCGCCCGGAAGCTTGTCGCTCACCGGGCCTTCCCGGCAAGCTCCTCTTGTCGGGGCCTTGTCTTGTATGTGCCTGGGGTGGCCTTCCCCGCAAGCTCCTCTTGCCGGGGCCTTGTCTCCTATGTGCCTTGGGTGGCCTTCCCGGCAAGCTCCTCTTGGCGGGGCCTTGTCTCCTTGGCTTGAATACTTTGTTCTTGAATGGCTCCAAAGGAACCACGGAGGACCTTGGCAGTCACCCGGCAAGCCTTGCCGCGGGGTGCTGCAACTGCCCGTGCACAAGTTCGGGATACTAGGGTACCCCTACTCTAGTACACCGGCAGAGAGCCCTCGGCTGGGCCACACATGGTGCCGAAAGCTGTTGGGCTGTGCCCAAAACAGGGCACGGGCACACGCGGCCCGGGTCACACCATAACTCACCCCGGACCCACCACGCCCCCCACGAACGGCAC
This sequence comes from Aegilops bicornis, assembly GCA_021605145.1. NCBI lineage: Eukaryota > Viridiplantae > Streptophyta > Magnoliopsida > Poales > Poaceae > Aegilops > Aegilops bicornis. The sequence goes on along the minus strand of CM038675.1, from coordinate 549,560,207 downwards.
GCATCGAACGTGGCGTCGTGTGAGAGATCGTGGGCGAGATCGTGGGGGTTTCTTTATTTGGAAAATCGGAACGTCCGCCCCCTCCCTCTTTTTAAGCAGGGGAAACAGGGGCACGTCGCCTACCTTGCCAGTTGCTGCCCCATCAAAAAACCACCGCCGCTCCCCCCTTCTTCTCAAGGCTGAAGAGAGCGGCGCTCACTTCATCGCCACCAGCACCCTCAACGCCGCCGATCTCCTCCACCGCCTCCGCCATGGGCCCGAAGCCGACAAGGGAAGGCCGTGAAGTCGGCCGAGGCGTGGCGGCTTCTTGGCGCTGGAAGGAGCAGGCCATCTTCCCCTCACTCGTCGCCGCGAGGGAGCCGAGGGAGAACTACTACCTCTTGGTCAACGGAGACGCAGGCGCATCCGCGCACGAAGGTACTCCCGCCGCTGAACTGCAGGCCCTAACAGGTATCCCTTCTTGGCGCTCTTCTTCTCTGCGGGCTCTGCCCGCCTTTTCTCTGAATTCTTTTGTGACATTATGAACACCCTACGGGTTCCGCCTCCTTGATTTCACCCCAACGCCCGTTCGACCATGGCAGTTTTCGCGCATCTCTGCGAAAACTTTGTCGGAGTCCACCCAAATGTAGCTCTTTTCCATCACTTCTTTTTACCCCGTGTTGAGAGAGGAGAGCCCCTTGCCGGAGGAGTTGCTTGGATCTCCAGGGTCGGCAAAAAGGAAGCTTATCTGGAGGGAGAGCTCCGTAGCAAATGGGAGGAGTGGAGGCAGATTGGTGCTTGGATTGTTGAGGAGAACCCGCAGCCTTTTACCGCCAGCCAAACCCCGATGAGTACGCTGCAATGATTGGAGCAATCTGCCCCGGAGGACGCTTAGGCTGAAGATCGTGATTACGAATCCTCCGCCTCGGACTTGCCGGGCTCATCAGAGGCATTGTTGGCGCGGACTTTCTTCGCCGCAGACGCCCCTTGCAGGAGAGAAGGAGACCTGCACGGGAATTTCAGAATGCAGCAGACATCATGAGGCTGCGCCCAGGCCTCAACTTCAACTTCAACATCTTGGAGCTTGACGCAATGCTCTTAGAGCTGTTCAAGCCTGATCCCGATCATCCGGAGATGTTTAGGTTGCCGAGGGGCGTCGTTCATGTGCAACAACTCGTCGCTTGACCGCATCCGGCAATGATGCCGTCGTCTGACTCACATGGAATTGTCCCAACTTGGCAAGAGCCGCAGATGACGTGGTGCGGCAGTTTTTGACAATCTGGTGGAAATGCCGGTCCGCCCGATGAGCAGAGGGGCCTCACCCGCGACACTCGACGGCGATGAGATGCAGCGATCGCCACCAGCCGAAGAGGCGGCAGCAGCCATTGCCATGGCGCAGTTTGGCTTCACTGTGGTGGAGGCAGTGTCAGCCGAGGGGGCAAGCCTTGTCGAACGAAAGGAGTTTGCCGGCGAGGAGGAGCTTCTTGAGCCTCGAAGCCGAAGTCGGCGAACCCGCCGAGGCGCATCCTCCCGCCTCCAAGCAGCTTGCCGCGAAAGCGAGCCACCAGCTCCACCAAGAAAGCGTCTTCGCAAGGCCGGAGACGCAGTGGGCGGCAGAGCAGCCCAGCAACCGCGGCCAGCAGCGCTCCACCGCGGCAAGCACTGTTGCCGCGGGAGCTCCTCACGCCGCAACGGCAACTGGAGCGGGGCCCTCGCAGGCCACCGGTCCCGCTCCCGCCAAGCGTCCAAGGGAGCCCACTCCTCCGCCTCGTCGTACCGGAGGCGGGCCAGAATTCGACCTCTCCGCGCTCAGCTCCGACGAGGAAGAGGAAGAGTAAGATTCCTTGTTGTACTTGTCATGCTTCGATTTGTTGCCTTGTCTTGTATCGATCTTCTTTACTCTGAATCCATTCCTTTTCGTGACGCTGGCCCGGAGGATGTCGAAGAGCCAAGACTCAGGTGGTCATCATCGAGGACGAACCTACTGCGACAGCAGGAGGCGCGTCCGAGACCACCCTGCCGGATGAGGCAACCCTTCTTCAAAGCAGCCCCCAGCGCAGCCCCCAGCGTAAGCACATGGTCTACTTCTTGCTGTTCAGCGTGCATGGGTGCTTTTTCCTTTGCTGATATCTGACTGTTGACTTGTGTAGGAAGCGAGCAGCCTCCTTCCGCCGACCACGCCGCCAAGGGTGGATTCCCGGCAAGGGAGCGTTCTCCGACAAGGAGCCTTCTCCGGCAAGGCAGTTCTCCGGCAAGGGACGGCACCAGCGATCCCTTGGCGGCGGAGACCATGACCGCAGCTCCGGCGCCCGGTAACCTTCTTGCTGAGTACTTCCCTTTGTGTTTTTCTTTTGATTTTGTCTTTGAATATTTGCTTGACTTTCTTCATCCGTCCGCCACAGAGCCAATGGAGACCGAGGTCGCCGGCGAGGAGGACGTGCGCGGCAACACTGACGAAGCCGCCGCCGTGGAAGAAGAAGCCGGCGCTGACGAGCCTGCCGGTGAAGAGGCCACCGAAGCTGCCGCCGCAGAAGCTGGCGAGGGGTCTGGCGATCGCACTGACGACCCTGAGGCCGCAGGAGCGCCAGGCGCTACACCGACCGCCGATCCCTCCGCCGCTGCTGCAGCGTCGAGCTCCAAAGAGCCCCAGCCGGCGCCTACTTGAAGGCGGCGACGGCGTCTTCATCAAGCTCCCATGGGAGTCGAGCTCCAGGGCGCCGGCCGAAGGAGAAACCTTCGATGAAGAGCTGCTCGCCTCCGCTGGGCTGACGCTAGTTGACGCACCAAGCAGCAGCAGCGGCGAGCCTGAGGAGGAGCAGCTGCTGCGGAAGCTGCTGTCGCTCTACCGCGCCCGACAAGCCAAACTGGCATCTCGGGAGGCGCTTGTCGCAAAGGCGGGAGCAGACATCGAGAAGCGCGCGGAGGAGCTCCGGGGCCGCAACCAGGAAGCTCTCCGGTCCTTGGCGGAGGAGCGGGAGCAACTCGCCGAGGAGCGCAAGGCCTTCATCCTCGAGAAGGCTGAAGCTGAGGAGGAACAGTGGCTTGCCACTGAGAAGCTGTCTGCGCAGGAGGGCGAGCTAGCGCAGCTGAAAGTTAACCTTGACAGCCACGAGGAGGATCTCGCCATGCGCGAGGAAACATTTGGCGGGGCTCTCAAGGAAGCAAAGGATGCTGCCGCAGCTGCCGAGGCCGCCAAGAAGGAGCTGGAGACGAAGGTGGCGCAGTTGGAGGCCAGCCTCAAGAAGAGCGGCGAGGAGCTTGCTGCACTCAAGCACGAGCGCGAGAAGGACGCCTACACTCTTGGCGAGCTGCAGGGCCGTCTCGCCGAGAGGAGCAAGGAGCTTAGCGCCGCCAGGGACTCCAATGCAGACCTTGAGTTGAAGCTAACTACTTTGACTCAGACCGGGACGGCGCCAAGGAGCGGGAGGTGTCCTTGAAGGAGAAGATCAAGGCCGACGAGGAGCTCTTTGGCGAATCTTGTTGCCGCCTGAGTGCTTTGAGGGAGAATGTGGAGCACTGGACCGAGGGTCTCGTGGATACTGCTGCAGCCATTCACAAGGAGCTGATGGAGCTGGGGATGGTGGATCTTGGATACTCCTCCGACGAGCATCTCCAACCCAGCGCCAAGCTCAGCCTGTTCTTCAAGGGCGTGGTGGACGGCTCTCCAGCGACTCGGGAAGAGGTCCCAAAACAGCTGGCCGAGGAGTCGCGCCAGATCTGCTGGGAGCCCTCCAAAAGGTCTTGATGAAGGTGGCCTTCCGCAACCCGGGCCTCAACCTCACCAACGCCCTCAAGTCTCTGCCACGGATGCTGATGTGGAGACGCTCAAGACCCTTGTCGCACCCATTGTGGACAGGGTGAGCGGAATCAAGAGGGTTGAGGGCGATCGCGTAGATTAGGCCGCCCGTTTTCTCTTTCTCTTGCCGCTGCTGGTCATGTCATAGGAACGATCCATTAGAGCTGCGGCAAGCTATCTTGCAATATAACTTTATTTTGAGTATCAATCGCTATGTTATTTCCTTTACTTGATTTCTTCCTTTGTATGTTTTTGCCCTATGCTTTTAGGGAACTTGTCGGGGCGGGCACCGAGCATGGCTGAGTCTGGGACGTCGGCAGCCTTTGGCGGTGCCGCTTCCGACAAACAACCTTGTCGCAACTAGTCGCAGCTCACTTAAGTTGTTGAGCGGACTCAAAACAAAGTAAGGCGCAACTAGCTACGAGTTGGTTCCTCTGCGCAGTGTTTTCCATACAAAGTTCGGTCGTTCAAGGAAGATAACTTAAAAATTTTAAAACTGATTGCTCAAACTTTGGCAACTTAGCTTTTACGTCGTTTGCTTCCGGTAAGGCTAGGCTTCCTTGAGCGACGCTTGGTCCACACCATTATCTTCTCCTTTCCCCGGCAAACTTGTGTGCGAGAACCTTCCTTTCTTTGAGAAAGAGAAAGAAGAGAAAATAAAGATATGGAGCCTTGTGGCTTGTTATCACTTACCAGGGGTAGGTGCTGCACAAAGTGTCAGATAACGCATGCAAATAGAAGTAAAAAGCATGACGACAAGGTGTGCGAAGCACGCTAGCTTTACTGATGCACGGGGTCTGCGCCCGGCTTTGTACAAAGGATTACATTCATCAGCGACAAGACTTGTACAAAAGGTGGTTGCCGGAACAGGTTCAGCAACCGCGCTCATCTGAGTAAAACTTACGAAGATGCTCAATGTTCCAGAGTTGCTCACGGAATGCCATCTTCGGTCTCAAAGCGAATTGCGCCCGAGCCTAGTGACTTCGTTTCACCCGGTAAGGGCCTTCCCACTTCAAGGCGTCAACTTGTTGGAATTCTTGGCGGACTGAACGCTACCAAGAACAAGGTCGCCTTCCTCGAGACTTCTGGCATTGACTTTGCGGCTATGGTAGCGGCGCAAAGCTTGTCGGGTACCGAGCAGCTCGTCTGACACGAAGGCGATCCTCCTCAAGGAGCGGTAGCGTCATCTTGTCGCAGCTGCTCTTGCTCAAGCTCATCATAAGCGAGCACTCGAGGCGATCCGTATCTGAAGTTCCGTGGGGAGAACCGCCTCGCTCCATAGACTAGAGCGAAGGTGTGCGGCGGTGGCTCGATTTGGCGTCGTCTGATCGACCAAAGAACCACCGGCACTCCTCAATCCGATTTCTTCCGCGACTGCGGCAGTCGAAAGTTCTGGTCTTGAGCCCGCGCAGCACTTCAGCATTTGCCCTCTCCTCTTGACCGTTGCTTCTTGGATGAGCAACAGAAGCGAAGCAGACCTTGGCTCCAAGATCTTGGACGTACTGCATGAAGGTGCGGCTCGTGAATTGCGTGCCGTTGTCGGTGATGATCCTGTTAGGGATTCCGAAACGGCAAACAATCGACCTAAAGAACTTGATCTTGATCTTTGTCACCTTCCTCATCGCTTCCACTTCCGGCCACTTTGTGAACTTGTCGATTGCAACGCATAAGTACTCAAAGCCCTGCATACTTCGGGGAAGGGGCCGAGGATGTCGAGCCCCGGACGAAAATGGCCAGGATAAAGGGATCGTCTGGAGAGCTTGAGCCGGCTGGTGTATCTGCTTGGAATGGGCGGCATGCTTCACACTTGGTTACTTGTGCAGTTGCATCACGGAGGGCTGTCGGCCAAAAGAAACCTTGCCGGAACGCTTTGTCGGCAAGTGCTCTGGCGCCAATGTGGTGACCACATATGCCTCCATGTATCTCTCGCCAATGACTTTTGTCCGTCTTCCCGGTGAATACACTTCAATTTCACACCGTTGAGTCTTCTTACATGCAGGTGTCTTTGTCGCCAAACTGGTACATACTTGATCGCCGGGCTACTCTTTCCGCTTCTTCTTGCTCTTGGGAAGTTCTCCTGTCTGAAGGAAATGGACAATCTGTTGTGCCCATCTTTGGAGCTTGCGGCTCGACAACAAGGACTAAAGGCACATCTGCTGCTGCGGGAATATCGGCTTCATGGCGAGAACCCGCGGCTCACCGGAGCTTGAGCGTTCCCGGCAAGCTTGCCGGAACAAAACTTGTCGGGAGCGCTCGCTTCAATGAAACAAACCACAGGGCTTGTCGGAGCAGACCGCCTCAAGATCCTTGGTGTCGATCTTGGGGACCTTCTTGGCGGCGGCTTCGGGAAGCTCTGCGGAAAGTAGTCACCAGAGATCAACTTCCTCTTCTTGCTCATCCGATTGATGGTGTTACGGACGGTTGAGTCAACTTGAGCACAAAAATCCCTGGTTCCATTGGTAGCTTAAGTCTTGGCGCACTTTGACAAACCATCGGCAATGTCGTTACGAGCTCTTGGAATATATTCCATCTCAGAGGCCGTCAAAGTGCTCTTCTAGCTTTCTCACTTCATCAACATAAGCTTCCATCAACGGACTCGATAATTCTTGTTCACTTGGCGGATAACAAGCTGTGAGTCACCCACGACAATGAGCTTCTTGATCCCAAGGTCTCTGCGATCTCGAGACCGGCAAGCAAACCTTCATACTCAAGTATTGTTTGTTGCTTGCTTCTTGGGAAAGTGCATCTGGACTACGTACTTGAGGTGCTCTACGGTGGGTGCGACAAGTAGCACGCCGCACCGGGCGCCTTTGCAGCGAGAAGGCACCATCAAAGTACATCAACCACTCTTTGCTTGTTTCCTTGACGGGACGCTCGTTGGAATTTCTTCATCCGGTGTTGGTGTCCATTCTGCTATGAACTCCGCCAATGCTCGCTTTGGATAGTTGAAGTGCTCTCAAACTTGAGGCCAAAGCTTGACAGTTCCAAAGTGCCCACTCGACAATCCCGCCTGCTGCTTACGGATTTTGTAATATCCTCTTCAGCCGGAAAGCGAGTGACAGCTGTGATCTCATGTGCCCGAAAGTAATGGCGCAGCTTTCTCGAGGCCATGAGGAGGCCGAAAAGCAATTTACGCACACCGAGTACCTTGACCTAGCCCCTGCAGAAGGGAACCGACAAAGTAAACTGGCGCTGCACCATCCTTTTCTCGCATCTTCTCATATGTCTGCGCAGATCCATCCTCGCCGGTGCAGAGCTTGCCGGGCGAAGCCCCCCGCTTGTCGCTAGATGCATACGCCATGGTTTCTAGCTCATCATCCGCCTCCCTCTCCGCTACTAACGCAGCACTAACCACTTGATTGGTTGCCGCTATATATAGCAGCAACTTCTCTTGTGGCTTAGGTGCGACAAGTGTTGGGGTGGAGGACAGGTATCTCTTCAGGTCCTGCAAAGATCGCCTCCGCTTCCGAGTCCATTGCATCGGACCTGTCTTTTCAAAATTTTGAAAATGGCAGGCACGCTCGCCAGATCTAGAGATAAACCTGCCGAGAGCAGCTACGCAACGGCAAGTCTTCGTACATCCTTGACGCGCTTTGGTGCTTCAATCTGCTCAATGGCCTTGATCTTGTCGGGATTGGCTTCAACTCCCCGCCGAGACACGAAGAACCCGAGAAGCTTGCTGGAAGGGACTCCGAACACGCACTTCTCAGGGTTGAGCTTGAGGTTGATCTTGCGCAGATTTGCAAAGGTTTCATCTAAATCTTGAATTAGGGTCGCTTTGTCCTTGCTTTTGACCACTATGTCATCCATGTAGGCTTCCACATTTACGTGCATTTGTGGCTCAAAAGCGCCATGAACTACTCTTGCAAACGTTGAACCAGCATTCTTTAACCCGAAGGGCATCCGTACAAAAGCGATATGTGCCACTTTGGGGTGGTGAATGCGGTCTTCTCCTCATCCTCTTCTCGCCATGAAGATTTGATGATATCCTCGAGTATGCATCCGTAAATGAAAGCAAATCACATCCGACCGTGGAGTCAACAATGCAGTCGATGCGGCAAGGGAAATGGGTCTTTGGGACAAGCTTTATTGACATCTGTAAAGTCGATACAAAGCCTCCATTTCCGTTAGCCTTGCGCATAACTACAGGATTGGCCAACCACGTAGGATGGAGCACTCCTCGACAAGGCCTGCCGCTTCCGGTTTCTTGATTTCTTCCGCGATGAACTCTTGACGCTCCACCGCTTGCTTTCGACTTTACGCTTGACGGGCGGCGCGATGAGGACAAACGGCAAGATGGTGCTCAATTACTTTCACGGGAACACGGGGATGTCGACGGTTGCCACGCAAACATCGCCGATGTTCGCCACAGAAAGCAACGAGCGCGCCTTCCTATTTAGGGTCGAGAGAGGCACCGATGGTGAAGGTACCACCGATGCCGCCCTCCTTGGCGAACACCTTCTTGGTCTCTGGTGGAGCTGCCATCGTCTTCTTACACTTGCCGGTGGAGCTTGATGGTGCGTCCTCGACGGTAGCGCAGCACTCCGGAGAAGTGCGCTTGCCGGAGTGGGCATCAGAGCTCTTGCCGGACCTGGTCTTCTTCTTCCCCCCGGGAGCTTCAGCGGCAAGTGTCTTGCAATCTGTTGCAGCTGCTGCTTCCCGGTAGATCTTGTCGGCGCAGATAAGAGCATCCTTCTTGTCACCAGGACGAGATGACACTTATCGGGCTGGCATCTTCAAAGATGTTGTAAGCATAGTGAGAGGCCGCCATGAATTTGACGAGTCTTTGGGCGGCCAAGTATCCCATTGTAAGGCAATGGAAAATCAGCAACGTCAAAAGTGACCCTCTCGATTCTGAAGTTCAACTCCTTTGCCAAATGTCACCGCAACGTGATCTTTCCCTTGACTTGCTCCTTCCGGATTGATTCCTTGAAAAGTGCGGTCTCTTGAGCTCGCCATCGTGGATCCGGAGTTTCGGAGCACCGTGGAGGAGATCGATTCAAGCCGCCCGCCGTCAACTAGCATCTTGGTGACCTTGAGGTTGCGGATAGTTGGTGAAACCAACATCGGCAAGCACCGGCTAACGTTACACGATCGTGGTGGTCCTCAATGTCAAAGATGATAGGCGTCTTTGGACCATTTCGAGGCCTGCGTGACTCGATGGATGGTTCTGCTGCATTGACTTCCCGCATCCACTGCTTGAGTTGGCGGTGTGAAGTATGCAGAGAAGCACCGCCGTCAACGCACAGGACCTCTGTGGCTTTCTGGAACTCCAGCTCATCGGCCTCGTCATCATCCATGTCCTCGTCGTCGTCGTCATCGTCGTCCTTGTCGCGGCCGCGGGGAGGCCTGTCTCCTTGCCGCTGCTTGGCCTTGCCGCGGCGCCCTCCCCGGCCGGGACGTTTCTTGCTAGCTCCTCCAGCACCTTCTGGGCATTCTCCTTGTCGCGTCATTCAGATTCAGCTTTACGCGCTTTCGACAAGCTGCTCGACCTTCTTGCAGCTCGGAGGTCATGGCCCTTGGTGCGGTGGATCTTGCAAGATCGCTTGTCGGAGCCGTCACGCTTGTCGACGACCGCCACAGACTAGCGATTGGTGCGGTAACAACCTCCTTGCCGGAGCTACCAGCCTTGGCGTTCTTGGAGCCACCTCCGTTGTCGGACTGCTCAACAACTACCACATCTACGCCTTTCTTTTTCCTGTTGCCCCGCCCGGCTCTTCTTTGCCGGGCGGTTTCCTCACCGCCGAGATCCTCCCGCTTCAGATTCTCTCCGGGAGTCTCCTCCTTCTTCAAAGACCGTGCACACTTGTCGGCCGTATGATAGCTCACCGACGCTCGATTTTGCATATTGCCATCTCCTCCGCAGATCTCGCGGTTTCGCGACGTTTCGATGGAACGCGATCACCGCGTGCAGGTGGACATCCGGGATGTTGTGCTGTACACGGTGAATCTTTGAATATACTTGCGCAGGAGCTCTCCTTCCTTCGGGTGAGCGGATGAAGGTCGCTTTCTTAGCCATGGGGTTTGTGGCCGCTTTGTAAGGCGCCGACAAACTGATGGCATAGATCTGCCCAAGAAGATATGGAGTTGTCCGGCAAGTGCATGAGCCAGGATCTGACATTGGGCCTGAGCACCAGCGGGAAGTAGTTGGCAAGGATCTTGTCGTCTCGCCCCCCGGCAGCCTGCACCGGGATGGTCTAGATGCTGAGGAACTCCGACGGATGCGTCTTGCCGTCGTACTTCTCCGGTACGTCTGGCTTGAAGTTTTTCTTGCTGGGCCACTTGACTTGCCGCAGCTCACGAGTGAACGCAGGGCAACCCACCGCATACGGCAAGTCGCCTGGTTCCTCTGGCGCGTGCATGTCAACAGAGGGCCCAGCGCACTTGTCGGATTGACGTCGCGCTTCTCTTCGGCGCTCGATGCGAGTTCGAGCGTCTTCTTGCTGTCGATCGTGTTGAACTTGGCGCTGAACGCGACGAGCTCATGGATCCGATGACGCGGTGGAGTCGCTGTCGAGGTGGATCCGGCGAGTCGGCGATCTTGGCTTTCGGGGCGGAGAGTGCATGGTGGTTGCACCCCCACCGGCCCTGCCGCCACCGGCTCGTGTTTAGCGATCTTGCTTTGCGGGCAAATGCACTCGGTTGCCGCGGAGCGTCGCCGTTGGTGAAGCCGATGAGACTTTGAATGGTGGCCCTCCATTCATCGACCTTGTCAGCCGTTGGAGGGTAATCCAGGAGCAGTTGGGCTCTCGCCAAAGCTTCTGCTGGAGTGGTGGGTGGCGATGGCGAGCGGCGCGAGGAACGGGATATGCTCGGACTTCTAACTATGTTAGAAGGAGCGATATCCCGTCCGGCCGATGCCTCGCTTCGCGCTTGACATGTTGGCGATGCATCTTGGTCTTGAGCATCCCGAGGTCCTCGGCTCGATCTCGGTCCAACGAACGTATGGCATTGTGAATGCCATGACGCTGTCGATCTCGCGCCTCTGAGGCAGGCGCGGTGCATGTACGGACGCCGAGGTCTGCGCAGCCTTGTCCTTGGACTTGGCAGCACCGTGAGCTCCCGTCGCTGTCCATTCTTCATGGCGTCTACCCCACCACCTGTTTGCTCCGTGGTGGTGGGTTCGGCGTGACGGGGGCTTCGCCGCCAAGCCTTCTTCTTCGGAGGCATGTTGATGAAGATGATGAAGATCTAGCTGGCGTGGACGCCGGATCAGGTTCACACAACCTCGACGCCTTCTACCGGCGCGCACCAAAGATGTCGGGCGGATGATCTGGCCCGCGAACACCTATGGGGCTGGCGGACCGAGCCCCTTTCGGTTCGGCGGGGAGCGGAGGTCGCACGTAGAGCGGGTCGAGGCGAAGCACGCGAGAGGTTTACCCAACTTCGGAGCTCTCCGGAGAGATAATACTCCTACTGCTGCATGTCTAGGTGTATTGCGTTCTTTGCTTTCGGGAAGCGGCTGAGTGCTCTGATGCCACCTACGAGCTGCTAACGAGGCCCGAGTGTGGAGGAACTGATCGACCAACCAACCCTTTCTACGTTGCGCATGGGCCTCCTTTTATATGCTCAAGGGGCTCGGCAGGTGGCAGCGTGGGCGGGGTACAAATGGAAAAATAGTGGTTGGTACACCTACTTGTACGATGTCTGATGTACCATACCTAACCACGACGACAGGGACAAAGGCAATAAATGCCGTCTAGTCGCCCTAACGGTGCAAACAGGGACCGTCAGGGCGCCACCGTTCGCCATGATGGCAAACTTGTCGTATTGCTTGACACCTCGCGACACCGGGCTGACCTCTCTCGCCACGCGCTACCGGAAAGGTCGAGGCGACACGTTAGTGGTTGTGCCGGAGTGTAGGTCTGCAGAGGTGGTGCGCTGACAAGCGCCTTGCCACGGTTGTTGTCTTGTCGCGCCCGGAAGCTTGTCGCTCACCGGGCCTTCCCGACAAGCTCCTCTTGTCGGGGCCTTGTCTTGTATGTGCCTGGGGTGGCCTTCCCGGCAAGCTCCTCTTGCCGGGGCCTTGTCTCCTATGTGCCTTGGGTGGCCTTCCCGGCAAGCTCCTCTTGCTAGGGCCTTGTCTCCTTGGCTTGAATACTTTGTTCTTGAATGGCTCCAAAGGAACCACGGAGGACCTTGGCGGTCACCCGGTAAGCCTTGCCGCGGAGGGCTGCAACTGCCCGTGCACAAGTTCGGGATACTAGGGTACCCCTACTCTAGTACACCGACACATGGGTATGGGCACTCCCCTTGGCAACTGCCAAGCTTGGGGGAGGTGCCCCGGTATCGTATCACCATCACAACTTCTAGCTTTACCGTTTTTCTTAGTTCGATCCTATTAGTAGTATCTTGATTTAGTAGAATAAAGTCATGGCATGATCTAGTTTTGAAGTTTTGCTTTATGATCCCTCTATGTAATCGAGTCTATGAGCTATATATATAATAAAGATTAGTGTTGAGTCAAGGGCTTGATTACTTTGCCATGATCTTGGGTGAATAAAAGAAAAGAATAAAAAGAAACAAAGAGTTCATATTGATCTTATTGAAAGTAATGACTTCACATAGAAAGAGTATGATTATTAAAAGTTGTTGGGAGTTGGCAAATATGGCTCTGGTCATCGTTGCAATTAATAGGAAGTAATAAGGACAGAGAGGTTTCACATATAGATATATTATCATTGACATCTTTTATGATTGGGAGCACTCATTAAAATATGACATGCTAAAGAGTTGATGTTGGACAAGGAAGACAACATAATGAGTTATGTTTTCTTGTATCTCAGATAAAGTATGTTGTCATGGATCCTCTAACATGTTGAGCTTGCCTTTCCCCCTCATGCTAGCCAAATTCTCAAAGCACCAAGTAGAGATACTACTTGTGCTTCCAAATACCCTTAAACCAGTTTAGCCATGAGAGTCCACCATATCTACCTATGGATTGAGTAAGATCCTTCAAGTAAGTTGTCATCGGTGCAAGCAATAAAAATTGCTCTCTAAATATGCATGACTTATTAGTGCAGAGAAATAAGCTTTATGCACGAACTTGTTGTGGAAGTAATAAAAGCGACGAACTGCATAATAAAGTTCCACATACAAGGGGCAATATAAAGTGATGTTCTTTTGCATTAAGATTTTTTGCATCCAACCATAAAAGCGCATGGCAACCTCTGTTTCCCTCTGCGAAGGGCCTATCTTTTATTATTATCTTCTACCTTATGCAAGAGTCACGGTGATCTTCACCTTTCCTTTTTTTCATTTTATCCTTTGGCAAGCCCAGCATGTTGGAAAGAACATGATATATATATCTAATTGGATATAGGGGAGCATGAATTGTTATTGTTGACATTACCCTTGAGGTAAAGGTTGTGGGGCAAAACTATAAGCCCCTATCTTTCTCTCAAGGCCCCGATTAAAACTCCGTAACCACAAGTATTGCGTGAGTGCTAGCAATTATGAAGGACTAAGTGATAGTTGAGTATGTGGACTTGCTTTTAAGCTCTGACATAGACTCTTTCCAATGTTATGATAAATTGCAATTGCTTCAATGACTGAGGTTATAATTTGTTGGAGCCAAATAAGGTTTCTGATTCATACTTTTGCATTGTGAAAAGATCATCACTTGAACATAAGCAATCATATGACAAATCTATATATGTTGCTGCTATGAGAATAATCATGATGCCTTCATGTCCGTATTTTATTTTTATCGACGCCTCTACCTCTAAACATGAGGACATATTTATTGTTATCGGCTTTTCGCTTGAGGAAAAACGAGGTCTAAGCTTGGGGAGTTGATACGTCCATTTTGCATCATGCTTTTGTATCGATATTTATCGCATTATGGGCTGTTATTTCACGTTATGTCACAATACTTATGGCTATTCTCTCTTATTTTACAAGGTTTACATGAAGAGGGAGAATGTCGGCAAATTTGGAATGCAGAAATTTGGAAAAGGAGCAAATATTGGAGACCTATTCTGTGCAACTCCAAAAGTCTTGAAACTCCACGGAATGTCTTAAAATAAATAAATAAAAATCGTCGCCAAAGATGAAGGCCAGGGGGGCCACACCCTGCTCACGAGGGTGGGTGGCGCGCCCCCCTACCTCGTGGGCCCCCTGGTGGCTCTCCGATGCCCATATTCTCCTATATGAAGTCTTTCGATGAGAAAAAAATCAGAGACATTTCGGGACGAGACTCCGTCGCCACGAGGCGGAACCTTGGTGGAACCAATCTAGGGCTCCGGCGGAGCTGTTCTGCCGGGGACACTTCCCTCCCGGAGGGGGAAATCATCGTCATCATCATGACCAACGCTCCTCTCATCGGGAGAGGGCAATTTCCATCAACATCTTCACCAGCACCATCTCATCTCCAAACCCTAGTTCATCTCTTGTATCCAATTCTTGTCTCCAAGTCCGGGATTGGTGCTAGCAGGTTGCTAGTAGTGTTGATTACTCCTTGTAGTTGATGCTAGTTGGTTTACTTGGTGGAAGATCATATGTTCAGATCCTTTATGCATATTATTACCCCTCTGATTATGAACATGAATATGCTTTGTGAGTAGTTACGTTTGTTCACGAGGACAAGGGAGAAGTCTTGCTATTAGTAGTCATGTGAATTTGGTATTAGATTCGATATTTTGATGAGATGTATGTTGTCTAGCCTCTAGTGGTGTTATGTGAACGTCGACTACATAACTCTTCACCATTATTTGGGCCTAGAGGAAGGCATTGGGAAGTAATAAGTAGATGATGGGTTGCTAGAGTGACAGAAGCTTAAACCCTAGTTTATGCGTTGCTTCGTAAGGGGCTGTTTGGATCCATATGTTTCATGCTATGGTTAGGTTTACCTTATTTCTTTTGTTGTAGTTATGGATGCTTGCAATAGAGGTTAATCATAAGTGGGATGCTTGTTCAAGTAAGAACAACACCCAAGCACCGTCCACCCACATATCAAATTATCAAAGTACCGAGCGAATCATATGAACGTGATGAAAACTAGCTTGACGATAATCCCATGTGTCCTCGAGCGCTTTTCCTATTATAAGAGTTTGTCCAGGCTTGTCCTTTGCTACAAAAAGGATTGGGCCACCTTGCTGCACTTTATTTACTCTTGTTACTTGTTGCTCATTACAATTTATCTTATCACAAAACTATCTGTTACCACTTATTTCAAGATTTGCAGAGAATACCTTCTTTGAAAACCGCTTATCATTTCCTTCTGCTCCTCGTTGGGTTCGACACTCTTACTTATCTAAAGGACTACGATAGATCCCCTATACTTGTGAGTCATCAGTTTCTAATGCATTTATGTGCATAATTCAAATTTGAACTACATGCACATGCTCCAGTGCATATAAATTGGTTGAAAAATCAAATCTTTGTCCTTAGATGCATGCTTAAGTCCCATGCAAGAAATTAGAATGAATGTCAAACACCAGGGCACCGTTGATTGATGGCAAAACATTGAGATACCTGGTATTTAAATTCTAGTAAATCCAAAACTCGTTTGAAATTCATGAAACTTGGCATGGTATCATGGAGCGGCATCAACATGCCGTGGTAAAAATTTTGTCTCATTTGGGGCAGGTTTGGGTATAAGCTTCTCTCAACAAGCATTATGGTTTCGATAGGGAACGTCCGACCTTTGGGGACGAAACGATATCCATTGCCTCTTATTGCTTTCAAATTTTTTCTCGTGTCAACATAGAACAACAGGAGTGTTGTGTCAATTTTTGTGATTTTTTGGGGTTCGTTTCGACATTTTTATGCGTTAACTAAGTTTTCAATGCATTTATGTGCATAATTCAAATTTTAACTACATGCACATGCTCCAGTGCATATAAATTGGTTGAAAAATCAAATATGTGTCCTTGGGTGCATGCTTAGGTCCCATGGAAGAAATGGGAATGAATTTCTAACACGAGCACCGTTGATTGCCTTAAAAAACATTGAGATGCCTGGTTTTTAAATTGTAGTAAATCCAAATCTCGTCCTAAATTCATGAAACTTGGCATGCTATCATGGAGCGGCATCAACATGCTGTGGTAAAAAATTTGTCCCATTTGGGGCAGGTTTGGGTATATGCTTCTCACAAACGAGAGCTTCCACTACAAAAAAAGACACATCCGTGACATTTTGGGCCGAACGAAAAAATTTTCTGTCATACATATGACACTTCTATGACGATAATTGTGACAAAACCCAGTATCATCATAGATGTGGTGGGCTCCTACTTCTATGACAAAAAATCATGACAGAAAATGGGCTTTTCGTCTGGCGGGCGGTGGCGCAGCTGCATGACATTCTTTGGGCCGTCCATGACGGAAAAACCGTGGTAGAAGCGAGGGGAGGAAAATTTGAGGAGTTGCGGTTATGGTGGGAGGTGGGGCGGAGCGATGCGCTGCTTTCTCGTCGTCCGCTGCGTGTGCGGCGTTGGCTCTAATCGAAGCCGAGCGAGGCGTTGGGCTCTAATCGAACCCGGCGATTGCACTACGCTACAGCGTTACAGAACCCGAGGGATCGATCGATGGCTGTTAATCGAACCCGATGGAGCGATTCGCCGCTCTGCGCTAGTGAGCATTGCGGGCGGGGGGTTGGATGAGCGGTGAGCGGTGGCGTTGCCTCCGGATGAACAGGAACCCGTGGTGTGGAGGGCTGGATGAGCGATGAAGCGGTGGAGGGGTGGCCGTGGCGGGGTGGTTGAACAGGACCCCGTAGTGTGGAGGGCTGGATGAACAATAGACAGTGGAGGGGTGCCCGTGGAGAGGGGTGGTTGAACAGTAGCCGGTGGAGTAGCGCGCGGTGGAGGATGGATGAACAGGAGCCCATGGAGGCTGGAGGAGGTCGGCGGTAGCCCGTGGAGGCTGGAGGAGGTCGACGGTGGAGATGAACAGTATCCCGTGGAGTTCCGTTTTGCGGTACGCCACACCCCTCCCGATGAACAGGACCCCTGTTTCGACCGTAGGAGGTCCATTTCGTCCGTTTTGCTGTATGCCACACCCTTCCCGATCAACAGGACACCCGTTTCGACCGTAGGAGGTCCGTTTCCTCCGTTTTGCGGTACGCCACACCCTCCCCGATCAACGGGACCCCTGCTTTCAACCGTAGGAGGTCCGTTTCTCCGCTTTATGCGATGACGCCAGGCCCCTCCCGATCAATAGGACCCCGTTTCGAACGTGGCCAGCCGAACACAAGGCCGTTTCCTCCGTTGTGCGGTACGCCAGGCCTCGTTTCCATCGCCTGCTCCGTCCAAGCCCTCCCGATAAACACGAGCACGCATTCCGTTCCGACCCAACCGGTTGGCTCCCCATGAACACGACGACGACGCTGTTTCTCCGTTCCGACCCAGCCATGTACGTATGCACGATAGGCGTTAGAGACCCTGCCCATATATACGTATGTGGCCGTATTTTCTTTCTTGCACCCTCGCCGATGTACGTACGTGTACATGCTACGTGCGCGCCTCTACATCCACCAGTATATATGTACGTACACGTTCGCAACCAGAATGACAACGCTACGTACGCTTCGACCAGGTGGGTCCCGACTGTCAGGCACTTCCTTGCGTGCGAAGATGTAGCTGGTGGGTCCCAGCAGTCAGGGGGGCGAATCGTTTTGGGTTTTTTTTTTGCCCGGACGCACTTCCTTGGGTGTGAAGGTGTAGTTGGTGGGTCCCAGCAGTCAGGGGGGAAACGTTTTTTTCACAAAATACGGTGGCCCGTCCGGTGGGTCCCATTGTCGGTGGAGGAATAATTATTTTATGGCGTAATAAGGAGGCACTTCCTTGCTGCGGCCGTGGACCCGGCTGTCGGCCTCTCCACGTCTGATCCCACGTCCGATGGAAGCCGTTCCTTGACCACGTTGACCACGCCTTGGCGCCGAGAGCACCGAGGCGGTGGGCGGCCAGCGAGCCTAGGAAGGGGACGACGCTGAGCCGGGAAGACGCGACGATGGATGCCCAGCGTGAGGAGTACTGAGGTTCACCGGTTATTTGCGGTGTGAGGCTGCCGTCGCCCTTGAGAATAACGAGGGGTGTGAGTGAGTAGAGGGATGGCCCGCCAGCGGTGGGAGTAGTAGGGGGAGGTGAGGCCTCTGCCGCATCGCAGCCTGGGCCACGGAGGCGGGGAGCACGAGGCACGACCGGCGCTGGTTTGGGAGGCCGGAGCAAGAAGACCAGAGGTTGAAGAAGCACTACGGCTGTTGGATGGACATCGTCACAGTCCTTTGGAGCTAGAATCGTGCATATTGACTAAGTTGACAAAGCCCTCCGTCCCGTCAACTTAGTAGGCCCACAAGTCAGCCTGCCACTATACTTTGGGTCCCAGCCTAACAGGGGAGTATTCATTTTTTGTGCGTAATAAGGAGGCACTTCCTTGCGTGCGAAGATATAGTGGTGGAGTCCGAAATTTGTCGTGGCGGTAACAATTTTTTCACGAAATACTGAGGCCCTTTCAATGGGTCCCTGATGTCAGGTGGACGAATCATTATTTTGCGCGTAATAAGGAGGCATTTCCTTGCGTGCGGTCGTGGACCCAGCTGTCGGCCTCTCCACGTCTGATCCGCCAGATGCATGTCGGTTGTTGACCACGTTGACCAAAGCCGCACCGAGAGCAATTGTGGCGGTGGACGACGGCGAGGCCTAGGAAGGAACGACATGGAGGCGGGAAGACTCAGCGATTGTTTCCCACGCGGAGGGAGTACAATCAACGAGGGTTTATGGTTCGTTCGCCGTCGCCGGAGAATAACAGCGGTGTGGGTGAGTAGAGGGATGGCTAGGCCAGCTGACGGAGTACGATGGGGCGGTGAGGCCTGCAGCGGCAAAGACACCGTCATGGGGGGAGGAGCAGGCAGTCCCGCCGGGCGCTTGTTTGAGCGGCCGGAGCAGAAGAGCAGAGATTGACGAACCACGACGGCCGTTGGATGGCCATCCAACACCAACATCAAGGCCAACCTTTTTAGGAAAGCCTCAAATCTGTGGAAAACAACATACAGCCCATCTTCCATTATTTCTAATAATTTACAGCCCATTTGCTAATTCTTAAGGTTTTTTTGGAGCCCATATTCTTTTTGTTAGCATTACAGCCCATATTGTGGCCACGGTTAAAAATTATACAAAATTTTGCATATTTCGGTGCGGTCCGAACTGTTTTTAATCCCGAAATTTCGACTCACATTCAAATTGATTTTAAAACTAAATGTATATCAATATAAAATCCAACAAATTCTCCACGCATAAAAATTAATGTAATTTAAAATCTCGAAATAAAAAAAAGATATTTGAAACTAATTGCCGCTTTGATGTGTTTTAAAAATGTACAACCCATTTCTCATTACTGATGGGTCATTTTCTCGGCCAGCCGAATGAAAGCTCTCCTCGTCTTGAAAGATTTGCAGCCCAACAGGCCTGACAAAGCGACTTACTTGGCAAATCACAAACAAACTGGGCTGTGGCGGTGGACCCAGCTATCAGCCACTCCACATACAGTACTCTTCCGATGGAAGTCGTTCCTTGACCACGTTGACCATGCCGCGCGGAGAGCACCACGGCGGTGGACGATGGCGAGGCCTAGGAAGGGGACAACGCGGAGCCGAGGAAGACGCGACAGTGGAAGCCCGCACGGAGAGGAGTACGAGGGTTCACTTGTTCGGCTGCGGTGTGAGGCTGCCGTCGCCGCAGGGCCTGGCCAGAAGTGGGCATAGTAGGGGGCGGTGAGTCCTCCGCGGCAGCACAACCGACCACGGGAGGCAGGAGCATGAGGCACGACCGGCGCTGGTTTGGGCGGCTGGAGCAAGAAGACCAGAGGTTGAAGAAGCACTACAGCAGTTGGATGGACATCGTGACGGTCCTTTGGAGCTAGAATCGTTCATATTGACTAAGTTGACAAAGCCCTTCATCCCGTCAACTTAGTAGGCCCATTAAGTCAGCCTCCCACCAAGGTGGGTCCCGGCTAGCGAGGGAGTATTCATTTTTATGCGTAATAAGGAGGCACTTCCGGTGGGTCCGAGTGACAATGAGGGGGGACGTTTTTTCACGAAATACGGTGGCCCGTCAAGTGGGTCCCAACAATTAGGGGGCAAACGTTTTTTCCGCAAAATACGGTGGCCCGTCCAGTGGGTCCCTGCTGTCAGTTGGAGGAATCATTATTTTCCGCGCAATAAGGAGGCACTTACTTGCTGCGGCCGTGGACCCAACTGAGACTCTCCACGTACAGTATACTTCCGATGGAAGTCGTTCCTTGACCATGTTGACCTCGCCGCATTCCGTTGCATGCATGCGTCCATGGGCGTGGTGCGTCCCCACTGTCGACCTCTCACGTCTGATCATCTTCCGATGACTCGGTTGTTGACCATGTTGACCACACCGTGCGAAGCGCACCTGCATCGGAACGACCGGAGATGGGGAAGACGGGGCAGTGGAGTCGCAGATGGAGAGGAGTGGGAAACTTCACTGGTTCGGGTGCGCGGCAGCACAGCCGCGGTGCCGCCCACGGGAGACAGGAGCAAGAACAAAGGTTGAAGAAGGAGCACGGCTGTTGGATTAACATCCAACGGTCCAGCTGCTAGAATCATTTGTTGATTAAGTTGACAAAGCCGTGCGTACACGTCCGCTTAGCAGGCCCACAAGTCAGTCACCAAATCTAACGGGTCCCAGCTGTCAACGGGATGAATAATTTTTTTCGCAAAACAAGGAGGCACTTCCTTCCGTGCGAAGATACAGCCGGTGGGTCCCAGCTGTCAGGTGGAGGAAACATTTTTTTCAGCTTAATAAGGAGGAACTTTCCTTGCGTGCGACCATGGACCTCATGGGTCCCAGCCGTCAGGCTCTCAACGTACAGTCCTCTTCCGATGACTCTCATTTTTTGACCACGCCGCACCAAACATAGCGAGGCGGTGGACGACGGCGAGGCCTCGGACGGGAACGACTCGGAGATGGGAAAACACGGCTGTGGAGTCGCAGATTGAGAGGAGGAGAAGGGTTATAACTGGTTCTGTTGCAATACATAACAAACTCACGTACACAGGACACGTACAAATTCATAGCCAAAATACACTATCAACAACTCAAAAGATTCATATATACACAAGCTCAAGCATATCTATGCATCCAAATGATTGATAGATCTCACGACAATATTCATACATAATTCACAAAAAGATTCAAATATACACATGTTCAGTATGTTTATGCATCCAAATGATTGAGATCACAGCCAATATGATCCATGGACGAACTTTAATTACCTAGGGTACAGACTGGTAAATGGTGTTCAATCAGAGGTACTTCTTGCTAAAAATTAGTTCTTGTAATGAAAGTAAACTTTCGAGTACATAAGAGGCATCATGCACAATCTGAACTTTGCTTGTAGGTTTATCCTCAAATAGTGGCCTCGTGCCGACGGAGGTTTGAGCAACTTGGCCACTACTTTCATCCAACTAGATTACTGGCTCATCTTGGTCCTGTATCTCGCCAAAATTCTACATTGCAGAGGAGAAAGGAGGCGATTGAGAAAATGAACCACCCAAATTTTTTGTGCAGTTCAACTAAAATGGAGCATCCTTGGCGTGCAGGCATCGATTAAGTCCCAGATGAATATCTGCGTCAACCAACTTGTCTGGAATCTTTAGACTCCATGCCATATAGTTCGCTACCATATGTGCCGATAACCAAAAGGCACAATTTGGGACCAAAGACTGGACTGCGTTTTTCTGGGCTATGCACCAAGCAATATTTTTGGCGTTCACTCTCCTAATACTTGGAGTTTGACAATTGGTTGACGCCGGTTGATACTCGAATGAATATAGGCACTTCTTATCAACATCGATGCTTGTCTGAGTGAACTTTGGAGTACATAGCAGCAGCATAAGTACATCCATCGGATCATTTTGTGCAGTTCTCTTTGAAATCACCCGATGTAATGATTTGCACTGCGAGTTCAGGCTCCAAATTACTCCTTCATGAAATCGGCAAACAGTAGCACAATACCAAATTACCAATACATATGACAGGCACAATAATCAAGATAAAGACCAGTACCAACCTGTGTGAGGTAGCATATCAATTACTATTTCCTTTAACTGGAAGCCGAGATAAGCCAAGCGACTGACAGCAAAGGAAGAAAGCAAGCAGATATTAGCGACTGACAGGAAAGGACAAAAGTTGTCGAGGCAATGAAGCACCCAAAGTTTTTGTGCAATTCCACCAAAATCGAGCATCCCTGTTGGCACATATATTGAGAGAGTGAGATTACTGTAATAGTGGGACTAGTTGATGAAACATACACTAACAAATAGAAGCACCCTCATTATCTTAATGGGTAAAGTTGGCAACATAGTAGTCTTGCTTAAAGAGAGGTATTAATTTATTTAATCAGTGCCAATTAGCTCAACTCAACACTCAAAGCATTGCCATTTATCATAGGTTGCAAAACTAAAAGTGCAAAGATAAAGGAGTTTCTCATGACAGTAGCACGATACAAATAGAGATGACAGCAAACTAATATGGATGAAGGCCTTAGGCCCGTACCAACCTGAGAAAAAAAGCTTATTCATGTAGTCCCATAAGAGATGATAAAGCACTCATTGGAATCACACAATAGTATATATTTTTGTGCACTTCAAATGTATGGTTGAAATCACTCTTGTTTACCCGATCTTTGAGATTATATCGAAAGATTATCAAGAACTTCCAGCAGAGTTAAAGCACTGGCTGGGATACAGTTCATTGTCTTGTCTTGTGTAGTTCCACTAAAATGTATGATTGGCACAACATGATCCCTGTTTGCACAAGTAGGAACAAGGTGAAACCTTCATTAGCTTAGTGAGAAAGGATAGGAAGACATTAGCATATTACTCAAACAGTAGCATCAAATTCATGATGGACAATACGCAAAACATTGCCTTATTGAACCAATAGCAATAAATTGACATGCAAAACAATAGCACTATTATGTCATGACACTAATAATATTCCCTCCCTGCTCCACCACATGATTCACCTCCATAGACAAACATTCACACGTACATGATTCAGCATAGAGTCCTACTAAAGATTTGTTTAACTCCAACAGGAAAATTAGGCAGTAATAAATTAGTGGTACTTAAGTGCTCCTAATTAATTAGGTGAGACAGCAGAAGTGGAAGGGCTCCCTGGAGGATCGTCTCACATGTAAGGTAGTCCTTGCCGGAGCCCTTGAATAGCCTCGACTGAGGCCTCTGGCTTCAGCAAGATCGCCTTGGCACTGTTTATTCTTCTTCTTCCTCCTCTTGATGCTATATTTCTCTTTCTCCTCACCAGTTGGTGAAACCAATTACATGATTGGCCTTCTAATTCAGAATTGGTTTTGTCAGTGAGGGAGTACAAGTGTACTAGTAAAAAACAGCATTATTTTCTCATGGCAGTCGGAAAATAGAGATGAACACATGCATTAAATATCATTCTTACCTAAAGGAAGGTTATTGCTACAATATGCATGATGAGGATTGGAACACAGATCTCCCTTTGTGCAGTTCCACCAAAATGAACCAACTGCTCCATCGACATTCGATTAAATAGCACAAAAGTCACTTCTTTTAAGAAGAGTTTTGTGCGGTGCACCAAAAGGTCACAACAAAGAACTGTGTGAATTGGATATCCTGTTTGCACAAAAAGGCACAGAGGAAATAGTCGAGTCTCAAACAATTACAGGAAAAAACATTTGGCTAAACTTTTGAGTCTCAAACAATTACGGTGCAAAAATAGTGGCATGGCTTCATTTTTACCGGGACATTATATTAAGAACAACTAAGGCTGCGTTCGGTTCACGTGGTTTGGTGCAGGATTTTCAGAGGAACACAATTCCTACCGTATTCTTTTCCCTTCCAACCGCTCGGAACACGGGAAAGGTGAATAGTGTTTCATAGGAAAGCTGGTGCGGTAGTCTTGATTCCATCGGATTAGAAACATCCACGCGCTGCTCATTTTTGGGCGGAAGCCCGAGGCGGCCTTCGTAGCCATGCGTTAGACAGGTTGATGTCTTTGTGTTTGCCGGAATAAAAAATCAACCTATGTGTGGTACGTGAGGTGAGGACAAGAGTAGTCCTTTGGCATTTGAATAAACAAATAGCATCTCATCTTGCCAAGCATGCTACTCTAATTTTTTTGTAATGCTTCGTAGTCCATCCGAACACATTCTCTTGAGAGTTTCCTCCGGTTCATTGTTCCATAGTTTTATACCTACATTCCTTTCCTATTCCTCTATTTTCATCAAGACCTATGTTTTCTGCCCCTTTATTCCGACCGGGGCCTAAATATTTGGTATAAGGGCATGGGATAGTGGGTGCACCAGCAGTACAGCGCCATGTACGTAAACAGGGGCATAAAGTGGTGATTCATAGTTTTTTGCCCCGAGAAACAAACATCCAAGAAACATATCTAGGCTGGTCCCATTTTTGTTCACTCTAGCCACCTACTCCTATGTGTGGATATCAAATCTAGTCCTGGTCATACCACTGTGTACAATGTTACCCCTATATTTCCCTTTTCGACCAAGAGACTGGTTGGATGACCAGTCTGTACTACTTTCATCCCCTTTCCTTCCTGTTTGTACCAAGTCCGATGTACATACTAAATTCCCCCACCCCCACTTTATCTCAATGACAAGTATTTTCGGACGGAGGGAGTACAAGATTCGACTCCATGAAGTAGCTTTACCTCTAACAATAGAAAAAAAAAGGTGACGTTGGACCATCCGATCGAGAGGGGTTGAGAGGTAGAAAATGATGCACTTGCAGCGACGTAGCGAGTTGGGGAAGTAGAGCTAAGGCGGTTTCGGACGAAGATATACCTGAAGGTCATCGGGATGTGGATAGGTGGGCGGCGGGAGGCCGGATCCGCCCACATGCATGCAAGAAGGGATCGGAGGACCTCCCGCGCCGGCGCTCAGCCAGAGATAACGGTGCGGCCGGCAGTGGGTCTCCTCCCTCGCTGTCGACGACGGCCCAAACGCTGCCCCTCCTCCCTTTCACTAGCGGAGGGGGATACGTCCGGATCTGTAACCAGCGGTGAGGATAGAAAGCCAGTGTTTTTGAAGGGAGAAAGATAGGGTTACTACCCCTATCTTGTTTATATCTGGAGAGGATGAGAGTGTGTGAATAGAGCAGCCCTAGCAAGCAAGCACGGAGGCTCCGGCCTATATATAAGTAGTGGGGTAGTTTTCCTTTTTCACTCCATCAAAACAATCATTTAAAATTGTGTACTATACTTACATGCCAGGTCGCAATTTTTTTAGTTGTTGATTGTTTTTTGAGATAGCTACCCGCTTGTTCCAAGTGGTGTTGTGGTGTGCCAGGTCGCACTTTGTATCGTTCAAGTCTGGTAGTACTACAAGTCCCTCCATTAAATGAACAACCACCCCCTCGTAAAAATTGTGAACAAGCCCATGGCTAAAATTAGCGGAAACGTGGGTTGCCCCAACATGCATTATTATTTATATTTTCTACTCCCTCCATTCCTAAATATAAGTCTTTTTTATTAGCCACACCTAAGACAAGAATTCTTTTATTAGCAGTGAACCCCACATGTCATAGACACAAAAATTGTGGCAAGATTCCCTTAGGCAAGCCAAAGTGTGTCTAACAATTTGAGCAACTCAGGTTAGGCAAGTGTGGCAAGTGTGGGAAAAATAATGTGGCAACATAAGACAAACATAATCACAATCCAAACAGCCCCGTGATTTTTTGTGACATGCATGAAAATTTGGTTAGTTAAATTTATAGTCAAAATTTGGCAAGGTGCATCAAATCAACACATACAAGTATCAAAAGGAAAGTCACGGCATGCATGCATGCGTTGTACTCCCTCCATTTCCATATATAAGTCTTTTTAGAGATTGCAACAAGTGACTACTCCCTCCGTTCCTAAATGTAAGTCTTTTTAGGGATTCCACTACAAACTACATAGGATGTATATAGACATATTTTAGAGTGTAGACTCACTCATTTTGTTTCTTATGTACTCCAGTTCATAGTAAAATCTCTAAAAAGACTTATATTTTGGAACGGAGGGAGTACATACGAAGCAGAATATGTCTACTCCTACATACGAAGTAGCCCATTTGAAATGTGTAAAAAGAGTTTTATCGAATGTAGTGCTTTGATGTGTCGCGTCAACTCGTACAAGCCCGAGAAATTTGATTACTACGACGCCCTCTCCCTCATGGATCGAGCTCGGTGCCTTAACTGCACCTACCTTTGGCTGCATGACAGGTGGGCCAACCACCTGTTGGGCCCACCTGTCATGGACGCAAAGGCAGGAGCAGTAAGTAGAAGCTTTCGCTACACGCTATTCCTCCCGCACGAGGTGGACGGACATGCAACAGTGGATTCGATACTGTAGAAGTAGGGGTAACATCATTGTTCGTCTTCTCGAAGAGGCGAAGAGCCAAGTGCAAACCCAACGTGGCAGTTGCGAACGCTCGCGTGGTGCGGTTCCTTGGAGTACTAGCTAGGCTCTTGCATGAGACAAAATTGCTATTGTTTAACCATTATCCATTG
Organism: Aegilops bicornis; assembly: GCA_021605145.1. NCBI lineage: Eukaryota > Viridiplantae > Streptophyta > Magnoliopsida > Poales > Poaceae > Aegilops > Aegilops bicornis. The sequence goes on along the minus strand of CM038675.1, from coordinate 549,533,899 downwards.
GTTGATACTCATTCTGCATAGGTCCACGCGCTTAGCACCGTTTCCTCCTGGGGTCACCAATGTTTATTTGCTAATTAATAGCATTCCATGCAATGAACTAGCCATTGCAAGTCATTAAAAGCATGCACACCTCTCATCTCTTATTGGTTGATACGTATGTCAAGAAACAAGAAACAAGGTAGAAGTTAATGCACCGCGCCTAAGTGTTTTGGGACTATTTGATTTTCGTAAGATGACTTACACACCTAGACGGAGGGAGTAGTATAGACCTGTAAACCGGAAAGGAGAATTTGCCTTTCTAGAGATTTCAACAAGTGACTAGACTTTGGCTAAAAAAACAAGTGACTAGACTACAGGTATGCGATACCCCCTCCCCTCCGGTTTATAGGGCTCAAATCTCAAATCTCATGAACCAAGGCATTTTGCGATTGGAGGAATGTATCTCGTACTTTACAAAACTACCCTAATTAAACTCATGCATTAATTACGTAGTTCTCTCGTTTTCTTCTCCGCCTTGGTCGCGGTGTACAATATTGAGGCTAGCCATAGTGGGAGTAACTTAGGTAGTAACTTAACACATCCCAAGACAATTTTGCTTATGTGGCAAGTATTTAATGAGGAAAGAGGTGCTTGTGGTAACATAATATGTTACTGTAACATAGCGCTTTCCGAGGCATAATGAGTCTATGAGATAATAAATGAAGCAATCTATGATACTACTACTATGTTACTTTGCACTATGGAGGTACTCCCTCCTTTGCGGTTTATAGGGCTTATCTTAAAATTTTCGTTTTTCCATTTTATAAGGCTCAATTTGGTTGTTCCCAATCACATGTTCAGATTTCAAGGTGCATTAAATCATTGCATGCAAGTATTAAGAGAAAATTGACCAATGCATGTAATTTATGCATGCATGCATTGCAATTAATGCATTGGTAAACATACTTTTTTGAGGAAAACAAGAGCATCAATTGGGTGCTTTTGCAAACTAAAAAAAGTATTCCACCACTCACCATCTACCTTGGTTGATGAGATTTTTGAATTGAGCCTTATAAATCGGAAAGGAGGGAGTAGTAACTTACACTAGTGTCATATGCATGACACTAGTCTAAGTTACTCCCCACTATGACCAACTGAGAGAGTGCTTTGATACGTTTTAGTCTCATGACTAAAAGTAGTGGGACTAAAACTTGTTAGCCTCATCCATGCTTGGATCCAAATACTAAAGAGACTAAAATCAAGTTAATGACATTTCAAAGCATCCAGCCCGCGTGCCATCCACCAAATCACGGCGAGGTGCTACGATCGAGACTCACCTGTCACCCCGGTGTGGCCATCATGACCCGTCATATCACAAAACCCACACCTTTACCAGCAGTGGTAAGGTGGCCTCCAAGTTGGACTGGACGAAGCAACCATCATTTCATTGGAATGCTCGTTCAAGCCCTTTCTTCCCTTTCTTAAAGAAAACCTCACTCCAGGCTACGCACTTCTGCCATTTTTCTTCTCTACCGACGAAGGAAAGGTGGGCGAATCAGTTGTGCTGCTATATTTTCATTCCAATAATCTTGTTTTTGCGAAGCACCGACCGATTCTCACATCCTATTCTTTTCTCTTTTTCATTGCGATTGTGGTTTCCTTTCGATTGCTTTTTGTTTGTTAGTTCATTGATGGATCCTGGAGCACTAGGAAAAGAGTTGCCGGCGGACAACCGACTGGAGACAGCGATCTCCAGTAAGCGAGCACTGACCAACGAGTTGACCATGTTGGCGGGCCAACCCATGGAGACGAAGAACTCCAAGAAAAAAGCACTGACCAAAGAGTTGAGGACGTTGGCGGATGAACTCCTAAAAGAAAGTTGGAAGAACAGCAAGGGCCCCATCGTGCCTACCCGGGAGCTCGATTGCCACCTATGTGAGGCTCAAGACCGAGTTTGAGGAGATAGTCACCGTTGAGAAGCAGTATTCCGTGGCAAGGTGATGGCCCCCATCAAGGGCGAGGAGATGGCCCCGGAGGATGAGATCCCGGTGAGCTGCACAAGGTAAAAATAATGGCTTATTACCATAGTTGTGGTTTTGATTATTTGCAATGTGCTTGCTTTTTGATTATTTGCAATGTGCTTGCTAATATGTTAGTGTTGTGCAGGTGCCGGTGGTTGTCCTTGATGATTCCGATGTCGTGGCCCATCCTGTTGGCATCGCCCCGGAGATCGATTTCGATACCGCTGTCCATCCTGTGGACATCGCCCCAGAGATCAATTCCGATGTCGCGGTCATTCCTGTGGACATCGCCCCAGAAATTGATTCCCATGCCGCTGTCCGTGTTGTGGTCATTGCCCGAGAGATCGATGACAAGAAATAGTTGGTCACGCTAATCCTTCAGGGTAGTTTGCATTACCCTGTGTTTAATTACCAGAACGATGCGTGTTATCAAACCATCTTAGGGCTAGTGCCTTTGTCTTGTGTGGGCGGATCTTGCTACTTTTGTTTGATAGTGAATCATGCGAACCCTCTCCGAGTTATGGAAAGCAGATGTATCCTCACCAGCTTTTGATGTAATATATGGCATGCTTAGATGTAAGTTTGAACTGTTTATCATATCGCCAGGGCTTGTTTGATGATTCTTGGTGTTAGTAGGCTAGCTCTTGTGCAAGCTATAGTACTTGCAAAACACTCACCGAAGAGAAGCGTTAAAGTGATGAGCTCGTGAATGCGCTTATACTTATCCCTCGTCGATCGACCAATAGCCCTAGCTCCTAAAATTGTAGGCATAGCGATCGATCAGACAATAGTCAACATACATTCAGGCCTCATTTGGTTCATAGGGTAGGAAAATCGTAGCAAAAGTACAGAGAACGTGCAACACAAAATCATAGCAGTGCAGAGACGTACTCCCTCCGTTCCAAAATAGATGACCTAGGCGGGCTAGTTTGGCCTAGTGGAGTTCGAAAGATATGGACGTGGTACAAAGGTCAATCCGGTCCTTGGCGTGTGTGGTAGCAGTATTGCGGGTACATTAAGTTTTCTTGAAGAAGCGGAATTCAACGAAGTCATGATGGTTCCTTCGTCCGAACAACTTACGGTGGGAAAGGTTAGGCCTGCGATACGACCGGGGTAGACCAGGATAATTTTGTGCATGGCAGGTGGACCAGGATGGTCGACGTCCCACATGTCGGCGAATGAAAGTATTCTTTCCGACATAGAGGACGAGCAACGAGTATTCATTGTTTATTTTTGATGAAAGCTATTGTCTCCACTGTTACTCCTTGACTTTGTCAATGCCTATCTCTCCTCCACATAAGCGGGGACTACTTGCTATGCATGCAGCGGGCAGCTGGCGTCTTGAGGGGCCAGGCCGGTGAGAGCGGGCTCCAGAAGCGGTCCGGACTCCAGCATGGCCCACCTCACATTATCACCATATATTTCTTGGAGTTCGTGCACGGCGGGCGGACGTTCTCTTCTCCCTTCCCTGTTTCTTTCTTCTCAACCGACGCCCGCCGAGCGATTAGATTTCAGCTATCGGCGGTTTATTCAATTACGGTCCCACATGTCAGTGAAATTGCAAGACAACGCGTGTCCCCTTTGGTGAGCGGCGTGTGAGCCGGACTGTCGGGGTTGCGACGCGTACGAGTCGTAAGTGTGCCGCCTTTTCCTTTAGAACTTGCGAAGCGTAACATTTTCGCGATCGATCGATAGAAATCCAGAACAAAATGACGAGGGCGGTGCTTTCCCGCTCGTTAGGCGGGCTAGTTCGAGTGATATGATGTGCTACAGTGCCGTCCACTTGCTCCATTTTTATGTAAGCAAGAGTTTACACTCTTACGCGGGAGGAGTGCGAAACACCACGGATCTGATTTTGATCGAGGGATAACTGTTCCCTGCCAAATAATGGAGGATTGTTAGCGATTATAGCATGGTAGTTAGGGCATCTCCAGCGCTGGCGCACAAATTTACACCGGCATCTGTCCAAGGACACTGATGGATGCCATCCGATGCTGCCCGCATACCTTTCGACAACTATATGAACTAACCGGACGGAATTCAGGCAAACAAAGCAAATTTCAAATTAACCAGATGAAATTAACCGGATGAAATTCATTACATTTTGAAAAAATTTCCTACAAACTGGACGAAATTCATTACATATTTCGTGGTGGAGCAAGGAACCTCGTGGTGGAGCGTCTGCACTCATAGTATTTAAAATTATTCAGCGATATAAAATGAACCAATCATCTCGACAAAGGAATTTGGAAGAGTACGTAAACACGGCAGCCCAAAGGTGTAAGTTACATCATACTAGTACATGGCTAACCCACGCTATCGCCATATTTCTTGGCTTCCGTCGGCACCTATCTCTAGTAATCCATGACTGTATTGCTTCTCCCTCCTCGTCTCTATCAAAGTGCGGTCGGGCGTTTCTGCCGTCTATTGAGGTCGGTTAACTATCACATGTTAGCGACATGCCAAGAGCATTCTAAAAAATTCCTTTCACGTTCCGCTTTCAAAAAGAAAAAATCCTTTCACGCATTTAATTTGCTGTATGCTTTGAGCAACTTGCATGTCCTATATCGCTCTGTTTGATACTCTAACTTAGCTAGAGGTTAGAGTAACTCATGACTAACCCTGAACTAACTGTAGCCAAAGAGGTGTTTGGGTGACAGGTTAGATTGACAATAAATGCACTTCATGGAGAGAGAAAAGTGATTTTTCGGTGGTCCCAATGAGAACTATCTCCGATTAGCACCTCTTGGGTGGGATAGTTTTTTTTGGTGGGTTTGGTGCAACTTGCTCCAATTTAAACCCTCATGCTTGGATACTTTAGGGCTATTTGAGCCCCAACTAGCTCAAACTAACTCTAACCCATGGATCCAAACAGGGCCTATGGCCAATCTCGATGCGGAGCAGTCGCGTGCACCGAGAAGCGGCGCTCTCTCGGCCGTCGCGCCACTTCAAAGTCGGCGCCAGTGAGAGGTCACCTCTGCTCTTGCTGGGCATTAATGCGGCACTGACGCTCCAGGCGTCGCTGACCGTTTCACGCGGGAAGCGCGCGCTGGCAAGGGAGTATAGGTTTTGAACCGTTTCAGGTGTAGTAGTAATGGTAGTTTGCAAAACTACTCAATTATTGCACTCGGTTTCCTAAGAAATTGTGGTAAAAAACGTTACTCCACAGCCCGCTTCCCTTCTCCTTCCTGCCGTGATTTACGTGTCCATGTTAACGTGGTTGTGTCAAAAAAATGTCACTTCCTGCTCGTGATTTGCGTTATATAATTACAAGCAAGATTCTCGTGCATTGCACAGAACATCAATATGCATTTTTTACAAAAAACCTATTGTGATTAACCCATGCAGGAGTAATCCCATGTGTAAAAAGTAATGATATCTCAAGAATTTTATCGGAAAACTGGTATCTCGAGAATGTCATCGAAAAAATGAAAGATGAGAGATAAGGCGAGGAGGAGTGGAGCGTGGTGGTGAGTGGTGGTCGGAATGGGCGGAGGCATGGGGATGGACGGCGCCGGCAGGCGGCAGCGGCCACCATGCATGCTAGATTGTTCCAGAGACTTATTCCTTTTTTAATTTTTGAGCAATGAGGTTGCGGGAGATAATGATGTGGAAAGAGGTGCGGGTATCTTTTGTAAAATTGTCATAGTTTGCTTCCTATCTGTCAGATATAGATCATACGGTCTGTATTACAAGATGGCAGGCACACCATCATCGCCAACTCGTTTTTTATAAGGGTATACAGATGATAAGTTTGCTGACTACTAAAGTAAAGTGGAATCTGTCCATGTTATGCAAGTAAATAAAGGTGATTGTTTATCATACGGGTAAGGTTGGATGAAGGGTGGTACGAACAAATTGTCGGGGAGGCTGATCGTACCCGCGAACACCTATGGGGCCGGCCGAGCAGGCCCCTTGTGGTTCGGAGGGGGGCGGAGATCGCACGAAGAGCGGATCGAGGCGATGCACACGAGCAGTTTACCCACCTTCGGAGCTCTCCGGAGAGATAAAACTCCTACTGCTGCTTATTTGATCTATTGTGTTCTTGCTAGGGAGCAATGCGAGCTACAAAACCTAGCGTGAGTGTGTCTAGTCTACGACCAGTCGAATGAATCGAACCAGCCGAACCTGCGGAACCCGAACCCTTTCTACGTTGCACCCGGGCCTCCTTTTATATGCTCAAGGGGTCTCCAACAGGTGGCAACATAGACGGGGGTACAAATGTAAAAACAGGAGTTGGTACACCTACTTGAGCGATTATGCGATGCAAAATACCTAACTTTCGGCGGCAAGGGACAAAAGCAATAAATGCCCGTCATTGTCGCCCGAACAGTGTAACAGAGACCGTCAGGTGCGCCTCCGCTCGCCACGATGGCGAGCCTGTCAGCGCCGCTTATCGCTGCTCCCCGCTGTCTGCACAACCTCTCGACACGCGCCCATGGAACGGTCCCATGGCGACACGTCGCTGGGTGAGCTGGAGCGGAGACGGAGAGAAGTTGCATGCCGCGGCAAGCGCCTTGCCGCCGAATCCTTGTCGCGCCGGAGACTTGTCGGCGCCCGAGCCTTCCCGGCAAGCTCCTCTTGCCGGGCCTTGTCTTCTGCGTGCTCGAGGTGGCCTTCCCGGCAAGCTCCTCTTGCCGGGGCCTTCTTCGTGCCTAGAGAGGCCTTCCCGGCAAGCTCCTCTTGCCGGGGTCTTGTCTTCTGAAAGGCTGCGGAGGGTCTTGGCGGACGCCCGGCGAGGCTTGCCACGGGGGCGCTACATCGTTGCAGACAAGTTCGGGTACTAAGGTACCCCTACTTTAGTACACCGACAGAGCCCCGGTCTGGGCCATACAGGTGCCGAGCGCTGTTGGGCGGGCCCAAAACAGGCAGGCACACGCGGCTGGGTCCAAACCAAACCCACTCAGATCCGCGTCCCCGTAGAACGGCACGCGGCCAATTGCGGCGTCGTGGGGGAAGTGGGCGGCGTGCGGGGTCGCTTCACCCGTCGCCTCAGTTCTGCATCCCCGCCACGTGGTTCCCATGCTTTTGGGGTCGCAGACGGTGGAAGTAAAAAAAACTAGGCCGTTACGAGCAGAGGCAGCAGGTCGGCCCCGATTCCCTGCTCTTCCTATGCCCTGATTTGCCGAGCGGGGCGGTCGAGCCCCCACCTTGCTTCCTTAAAAAGAGCGGAAGGGGAGCCTTGAAGCCAGCTCTCCTATCTCCTCCTTTCCTCGGTTCGCTCCCCTCTCTCTCCTTCGTCATGGAGAAAAGGAACCTTGGTTCTTCATCGGTGGCGGCGAGGGTCGCCGCTAGACAGCACTCCCCTCCCAACCCCACGCCCGGGGTGGCAGAACCGGCCACAAGGGGAAGAGGGAGGGCGAGGTCGTGGACGAGGTCGAGGCGCTCGGGAAGAGGCGGACGGGCGGCGCCATCTCCGCTTCCGCCGGGCGGTTCCCCTCCTGCGGCGGTCCATGAGGGACGACCCTTGCGAAGTTCTTCGTCGAGGCTGCGCCCGGGCGCTTCGTCGCCTCCGGCTTCCAGCTCCGTTCATGGCGCGATGGAGTCGGATCCGTCCGAGACACTAAGACTGCACATGAGGGGCTGTGGAATCAGCGGCATGCGAGTCCGTGTTGTATTCCCAGCCCCTAATGTGATGTATCTCGATCGTGGGTGGAAGACGTTCACTCGCATCCACAGCCTGATGGCTGTGGAATCGCGGACGGTGGAAGTAAAAAAAATTGGGCCGTTACGAGCAGAGGCAGCAGGTCGGCCCCGATTCCCTGCTCTTCCTATGCCCTGATTTGCCGAGCGGGGCGGTCGAGCCCCCACCTTGCTTCCTTAAAAAGAGCGGAAGGGAGCTTGAAGCCCGCACTCTCCTATCTCCTCCTTTCCTCAATTTCTGCTCCCCTTTCTCTCATTCGTCATGGAGAAAAGGAACCTTGGTTCTTCATCGGTGGCGGCGAGGGTCGCCGCTAGACAGCGCTCCCCTCCCAACCCCACGCCCGGGGTGGCAGAACCGGCCACAAGGGGAAGAGGGAGGGGGCGAGGTCGTGGACGAGGTCGAGGCGCTCGGGGAAGAGGCGGACGGGGCGGCGCGCCGTCTCCGCTTCCGCCGGCGGTTCCCCTCGCGGGCGGTCCACTGAGGGACGACCCTTGCGAAGTTCTTTCGTCAGGCTGCGCCGGCCTCGTCGTCGCCTCCGGCTTCCAGCTCCGTTCATGGCCGCGATGGAGTCGGATCCGCCCGAGACACCGAGACTGCACATGAGGGGCTGTGGAATCAGCGGCATGCGAGTCCGTGTTGTATTCCCAGCCCCTAATGTGATGTATCTCGATCGTGGGTGGAAGACGTTCACTGCATCCACGGCTGATGGCGGGGTTTACCCTCCATTTTAAGTTAATGGAGGGTGATCTCCTCTCCGTCAAGGCCTTCGGGATCTCGGTACTCGGGCGAAGTGCTGCGTGGATAGCTCCTCCGACAGCGAAGATTCCCCTCGGCGGGAGTAGCGAGGAGGAGCGGCAATGACGGCGAGGGTAGCGGGCCCGATTAGTTGTCGGGCGCCGCTTGCGTGCGTCACCGGCGACCCCATCATCCGCGTCGCCGGCTCCTTGAACTCCCCGGGTCGTCTCCTTGGGGCGGGCAAGGGGAGGCTGCGGAAGGGAAGAGGGATGGCGTCAAGGCCGTCAAGTCGAGCACGAGGGCGTAGTGCCCTCGACAGGCGTCTTTGACGCCCCGCCGCCCGTCTTCGACCCCGCTCGGCGCTGCCATCTCCGTCAAGCCCTCGGGAGCTCCGGGATGTTCCCTTGGTGCCTTCGGCACTGTAGCCCGCCTAAGCGTTTCTTTTGCCCTTCTCGCCTCCTTGACCTACCTCCACGAAGAGAGGGACGGAAAAAAGGATTACGGGCATCTTATCTTTTAATTTGTAAGCCTTGGGCCTTATCCGCATTTAGAACTTGTAATCTTCTCTTTCATGTTTTTCATTCCCCACGGATTGTATCCGAGTAGAATGTTTTTAATGAAAAAGGATGCTTGAAAAGGACGAAGGGCTTATCTGATATCGCAGCCCCGCAACTACGGCTTGCCGCAGCCCTCAACTCTGGCTTGCCGCAGCCCCCCGGCTACGGCTTGCCGGGCTTGGGTGCCGGGCGCCGCCCTTCTTCTCCTCTTCGCTGTTATTTCAGTTCGAGAACGATTTAGCTTGATGCCGCAATAAGTTATTTTTGTAATATAACTTTATTACAGGCAACATTTGCTACGTTACTTCCTTTACTCGACTCTTGGCTTTGTATGTTATTGCCCTCGCTTTTCGAGGGAACCTTGCGGTGCGAGCACCCTTGTCATGGCCGAAAAGTGCGGAACTTCAGCACTTTGGCGGGTCGAGACCGACAAGCAACCTTGTCGCGGACTAGCCGCAGCTCACTTAAGTTGTTGAGCGGACTCGAAACAAAGTAAGGGCGCGACCAGTCACGATTTGGTTCCTCCGCGCATGGGATTTTCATACAAAGCGCGGTCGTTCAAGGAAGATAACTTTAAAATTTATTATTGATTGCTCAAACTTTGGCAACTTAGCTTTTCGGTCTCTTGCTTCCCGATGAGGTGAATCTTCCTCGAGCGGTGTCTGGTCCATAGTATTATCTCCTCCTTCCCCCCTGGTTAACTTGTGCGCGAGGGAGCCTTCCTTTCTTTGAGAAAAGAAAATCAAGAAGAAATAATCTTATGGAGCCCAAATGACTCGATTCTCGCTTACGGGTGTGGTTGCTGCACAAAGTGTTAGCCAAAACATGCAATAAAATGATGAAAGCATGAACTTGACAAGTTGTGCGCAACACATGAGCTTTACTGATGCACGGAGTCTGCGCCCGGCTTTGTACAAAGGATTACATGCAAGCTGCAAGACTTGTACAAAAGGTGGTTGCCGAACGGGTTCCGACAACCGCGCCTTATGGGTAAAACTTACGAAGATGCTCAATGTTCCAGGAGTTGCTCACGGAATGCCATCTTCGGTCTCAAATGAACGGCGCCACGCCTAGTGACTCGCTTTCACCCGATAAAGGGCCTTCCCACTTCAAGCGCCAACTTGTTTGAATTCTTGGCGGACTGAATGCGCGAAGAACAAGGTCGCCTTCCTCGAGACTTCGGCATTAACCCTCGCGGCTATGGTAGCGGCGCAGAGCTTGCTTTGTAGCGGCGGCTCGCCAATGACTTGAAGGCGATCCTCCTCGAGGCGGTAGCGTCATCTTGTCGCAGCCTGCTCTTGCTCAAGCTCATCATAAGCGAGTACTCGAGGCGATCCGTGTCTGAGTTCCGTGGGGAGAAATGCCTCTGCTCCATAGACTAGAGCAAAGGGTATGCGGCGGTGGCTCGATTTGGCGTCGTCTGATCGACCAAAGAACCACCGGCAGCTCCTCGATCCGATTTCTTCCGCACTTGTGCAGCACTGCCGAAAGTTACGGTCTTGAGCCCGACAAGCACTTCAGCATTTGCCCTCTGCCTTGACCGTTGCTTCTCGGGTGAGCAGCGAAGCAAAGCGGACCTTGGCGCCAAGGTCTTGGGCGTCTTGCATGAAGGTGCGACTCGTGAATTGTGTGCCGTTGTCGGTGATGATCCGGTTGGGGATTCCGGGCAAACAATTGACCTGAAGAACTTGGATTCTTGTTGCCGTCACCTTCCTCACTGCTTCCACTTCCGGCCACTTTGTGAACTTGTCGATGGCGGCGTACTAGTACTCAAAGCCCCGACAGCTTCGGGGAAGGGGCCGAGGATGTCGAGCCCCGGACCGAAAATGGCCAGGATAAAGGGATCGTCTGGAGAGCTTGAGCTGGCTGGTGTATCTGTTTGGAATGGAGCACGCTTCACACTTGGTTACTTGTGCGATTGCATTACGGAGGCTGTCGGCGGAAGAAACCCTCTTAGGAAAGCTTTGCGGCAAGTGCTCTTCTTGCCAATGTGGTGACCACATATGCCTCCATGTATCTCTGCCATGACTTACATCCATCTTCCACAGGAATACACTTCAATTTCACACCGTTGAGTCTTCTTACATAAAGCAGGTATCCGTCGACAAACTGGTACATACTTGACATCCGGGCTACTCTTTCCGCTTCTTCTTGCTCTTGGGAAGTTCTCCTGTCTGAAGGAAATGGACAATCTGCTGCGCCCATCTTTGGAGCTTGCGGCTCGACAACAAGGACTAAAGGCACATCTGCTGCTGCTTGCGGGAACATCAGCTTCCACGGCAAGAGCTGCTGACCCTGCCGGAGCTAGATGCTCCCCGACAAGCTTGCGAGCAAGACTTGTCGGGGCGTCTGCTTCATGAAACAAACCACAGGGTGCAGCCGGATGTGCTCCTCGGCCTTTGTTGGTGTTGATCTTGGGGACCTTTTGCAACGACGGCTTCGGGGAAGCTCTGCCGGAAGGTAGTCACCAGAGGCCAACTTCCTCTTCTTGCTTTGTCCGGTCGATGGTGTTACGGTTGTTGAGTCGACTTGAGCACGAAAATCCCTGGTTCCACAGGTAACTTAAGCGCAACGCACTTTGTGAGCCGTCGGCAATATCATTACGAGCTCTTGGAACATGTTCCATTTGCGGTATTAAAGTGCTCTTCTAGCTTCCTCACTTCATCAACGTGAGGCTTCCATCAACGGACTCTGGTAATCTTTGTTGACTTGGCGAAACGACGAGTTGCGAGTCACCCACGACAATAAGCTTCTTGATCCCAAGGTCCACGGCGATCCACGAGACCGGCAAGCAAACCTTCATACTACGAAGTATTGTTTGTCGCTTGCTCCTTGGGAAAGTGCATCCGGACGACGTACTTGAGGTGCTCTCCGGTGGGTGCGATAAGCGACGCCGCACCGGGCGCTTTGCAGCGAGAAGGCACCATCAAAGTACATCAGCCACTCTTTGCTTGCTTCTTTGGCGGGAATGCTCGTCTAGGAATCTCTTCATACGGTGTTGGCGTCCATTACGCTATGAATTACGCCAAGGCTACGCTTTGGATAGTTGATGTGCTTTCAAACTTGAGACCAAAGCTTGCGGCTCCGGTGCCCACTCGACAATCCTGCACTGTCGCTTTTGGATTCTGCGGTATCCTCTTCAGCGGAAAGCGAGTGACAAGCTGTGATTTCGTGTGCTTGGAAGTAATGGCGCAGCTTTCTCGAGGCCATGAGGAGGCGAAAAGCAATTTTGCACACCAGAGTACCTTGACCTAGCCCCCTCGCAGGAGGGAATCGACAAAGTAGACTGGGCGCTGCACCATCCTTTTCTCAGATGTCTGCTCATGCGTCTTGGCGGACTTCGTCCTTGTCGGGACGAGCTTGTCGGCGAAGCCCCTCGCTTGTCATTGGATGTGCTTGCCGCGATTCTTTGGCTCGTCATCCGCCTCCCTCTCCGCCACTAATGCAACACTAACCACTTGATTGGTTGCCGCTATATATAGCAACAACTTCTCTTGTAGCCTAGGTGCGAGAAGTGTTGGAGTGGAGGGCATGTATCTCTTCAAGTCTGCGCAGCGCAGCCTCCGCCGAGAGTCCATTTCTTTGGACCTGCCTTTTTCAGAATTTTGAAAAAGCGGCGCGTTCACAGAACCTAGAAATAAACTTCTTTGAGAGCAGCCACGCAACCGGCAAGTCTTCGTACATCCTTGACGTGCTTTGGTGCTTCAATCTGCTCAATGGCCTTGTTCTTGTCGGGATTAGCTTCAATCCCTCGCTGAGACACGAAGAACCCGAGAAGCTTGCTGGAAGGGACTCCAAACACGCACTTCTCGGGGTTGAGCTTGAGGTTGATCTTGCGGAGAGTTGCAAAGGTCTCGTCCAAATCTTGAACCAGAGTTGCTTTGTCCTTGCTTTTGACCACTATGTCATCCATGTAGGCTTCTACATTTACGTGCATCTGCGGCTCAAAAGCGTCATGGACTACCCTTGCAAATGTTGAACCAGCATTCTTTAAACCGAAAGGCATCCGTAGATGAAGCGATTATGTGCCACATGGTGTGATGAATGCGGTCTTCTCCTCATCTTCTTCAGCCATGAAGATCCGATGGTATCTCGAGTATGCATCAAGAAATGAAAGCAAATCACATCCGGCCGTGGAGTCAACAATCTGGTCGATGCGCGGCAAGGGAAATGGATCTTTGGGACAAGCTTTATTAACATCCGTGAAGTCAATACAAAGTCTCCATTTCCCATTTGCTTCTTATGCGACTACTGAGGATTGGCCAACCACGTGGGATGGAGCACTCCTCGACAAGGCTGCCGCTTCCGGTTTCTTGATCTCTTACGCTATGAATTCTTGGCGCTCCACCGCTTGCTTTCCCCGACTTTTTGCTTGACGGGCCGCGCGATGAGGACAAGCGGCGGCGGTGCTCAATCACTTTCACAGGAACACGGGGATATCAGACGGTTGCCATGCAAACACGTCGACATTCGCCCATGAGGAAAGCAACGCAGCGCCTTCCTATTTAGGGTCGAGAGAGGCGCGATGGTGAAGGTACCACCAGTGTCGTCCTCCTTGGCGGGCACCCTCTTGGTCTTGGTAGAGCCACCATCTTCTTGCACTTGCGGTGGAGCTCGATGGTGCGTCCTCGACAGTAGCGCAGCACTCGAAGAGGTGCGCTTGCCGGAGTGAGCACGAGCCCTTGCGGACTTGGACTTGGTCTTCTTCCCCGGGAGCTTGGCGGCAAGTGTCACGGCAATCTGGTTCTTGCATCCGGAAGATCTTGTCGGCATAGATAAGGGCATCCTTCTTGTCGCCATGGGCGGAGATGGCGCTTATCGGGCCCGGCATCTTGAGTAGGTTGTAGGCGTAGTGAGAGGCCGCCATGAACTTGGCGAGTCTTTGGGCGGCCAAGTATCCCATTGTAAGGCAATGGGAAATCGGCAACGTCAGCGTAACCCTCTCGATCTGAAGTTCAGCTCGCTGCCAAATGTATTGGCAGCGTAATCTTCCCCTTGGCTTGCTCCTTCCCGGATTGATTCCTTGGAAGGTAGCGGTCTCTTCGAGCTTCATTGTCGAGGATTTGAAGCTTACGGAGCACCGGAGGAGATCGATTCAAGCCCGGCCCTTGCAAATCAACTAACATTTTTGTAACCTTGAGGTTGCGGATGGTTGGGGAGACCAACATCGGCAAGCACCCGACCGCGATTATGCGATCGGGGTGGTCCTCAATATCAAAAATGATAGGCGTCTTCAGACCACTTCGAGGCTTGCGTGACTCTACGGATGGCTCCATTGCATTGACCTCCGCATCCATTGCTTGAGTTGGCGGTGGGAGGTATGCGAGAAGCACCTCCGTCAGCCTTGAAGAACCTCTGTGGCTACGAAACTCCTGCTCGTCGCCGTCGTCGTCTTCCATGTCTTCATCGTCGTCATCATCTTCATCCTTGTCGCGGCGGCGAGAGGTCGATCTCCCTGTCATTGCTTGGCCTTCTTGTGGCGTCCTCCGGCCGGGGCGTTTCTTGCTTGCTCCCCAAAGCACCTTCTGGGCCTTCTCCTTGTCGTGCCGCTCGTACTCAGCTCTCTGCTGTTCGACGAGCTGCTTTCGACCTTCTTGCAACTCTGGAGATCGTGGCCCTTAGTGCGGTGGATCTTCTGATCTTGCTTGCGGAGCTGTCACGCTTGTCGGCCGCCACCGGCCGGTGGTTGGCGTCGGCGGCAACCTCCTTGCCGGAGCTACCAGCCTTGGCGTTCTTGTCGCCACCTCCATTGCCGGACCGCTCGATTGCTAGCACTTCTCCGGCTTTCTTCTTCCTGTTGCCTCGCCGCGGCCCTTCTTTCTTGGGCGGTGTCATCCTTGTCGAGATCCTGCTACGCATTCTCTCCAGGAGTCTCCTCCCTTCCTCGGTAGCGTGCACACTTGTCGGCCAAGGCGTACAGCTCGACGCGTCCTTGAATTTGCACATCGCCATCTCCTCCCTCATCCTGCGGTTCCGCACATTACGATGAAATCGCGCGATCACCGCGGCGGGGTGGACGTGCACGGGATGTTGTAGTGCACACGGCTGAATCTCTGAATGAACTTGCGCAGGGACTCTCCTTCCTTACAGGCGAGCAAGTGAAGGTCACTCTCTTAGCCATGAGGTTTGTGGCCACCGTGAAGGCGCCAACAAACCGATGGCACAGATCTGCCAAGAGGATATGGAGCTGTCCGGCAAGTGCATGAGCCAAGATCGGCGTTGGGCTTGAGCACGGCGGGAAGTAGTTGGCGAGGATCTTGTCGTCCGTCCCCCGCAGCCTGCACCGCGATGGTGTAGATGCTAAGGAACTCCGACGGATGCGTCCTGCCATCATACTTCTCCCAAGACGCGTCTGGTTTGAAGTTTTTACGGCTGGGCCGCTTTGGACTTGCCGCAGCTCACGAGTGAACGCAGGGCAACCCACCGCGTCTGACAAGTCGCTGGCCCCTCCGGCGCGTGCATGTCAACAGAAGGCCCAGCGGCAGCCGGATCGACGTCGCGCTTCTCTTCGGCGCTCGATGCGAGTTCGAGCGTCCTCTTCTTGTCGCTCATGAAGAACTTGGCGCTGATCGCGGCGAGCCCGCGGATCCGACGACGCAGTGGAGTCGCTGTCGAGGTGGATCCATTGGGTCGGCGATCTTGGCCTTCTTGGCGGAGAGTGCACGGTGGTTTCACCTCCGACAGTCTCGTCGCCACCGGCTCGTGCCTTGTCGTCACGCCGCGGCAATGATGGGGTTGGTTGCAAGCGAACGCCGCCGTTAGCAAAGCCGATGAGGCTCTGGATAGTGACCCTCCACTCGTCGACCTTGTCGGCCGTTGGAGGGTAGTCGAAAGCGGTGAGCTCTCGCCAGCTTCTGCTGGAGTAGTGGGTGGCATTGGAGAAGCGGTGCGAGGCGGGACACGCTCGGACTTCTAACTACGATAGAAGGAGCGGCGCCCGTCCGGCGACCGTATCTCACTCGTGCCCGGCATGTTGGCGCGCATGCTGGTCTTGAGGGTCTCGATCCAGCGAGCGTATGGCGTTATGAGCGCCATGGCGTTGTTGGTCAGCGTCTCTGAGATGGGCACGGGGATGCGCGGACGCCGAGGTTTGCGGTGCCTTGTCCTTGGACTTAGCAACGTCGCGAGCACCTTCGTCGTCGGCGCCCGTTCCTCCGCCCGTCGCCCCACCACCCGTTTGCTGCGGTGAGGGTGGGTGCGACAGCGACGGCTCTGCCACGAAGCCTTCTTCTTCGGTGGCATGTTGAGGAAGATGTTGATGACGCTGCTCGTGTGAGCGCCGGATCAGGTTCACACAGCCTCGGCGCCCCTACTGGCGCGCCAAAGATGTCGGGAGGCTGATCGTACCATGAACACCTATGGGGCGGCGGAGCAGGCCCCTTGTGGTTCGGAGGGGCGGAGATCGCACGAAGAGCGGATCGAGGCGATGCACACGGCAGTTTACCCAGCTTGAGCTCTCCGGAGAGATAAAACTCCTCTTGTTGCTTATTTGATCTATTGTGTTCTTGCTAGGGAGAAATGCGAGCTACAAAACCTAAGCGTGAGTGTGTCTAGTCTGACCCGGTCGAATAGATCGAACCTGCCGAACCTGCGGAACCGAACCCTTTCTACGTTGCACGGGCCTCCTTTTATATGCTCAAGGGGTCTCCAACAGGTGGCAACATAGGCGGGGTACAAATGTAAAAACAGGAGTTGGTACACCTACTTGAGCGATTATGCGATTGCAAAATACCTAACTCGACGGCAAGGGACAAAAGCAATAAATGCCCGTCATTGTCGCCCGAAACGATGTAACAGAGACCGTCAGTGCGCCTCCGCTTCGCCACGATGGCGAGCTGTCAGCCGCTTATCGCTGCTCTCCGGCTGCTGCCTGACCTCTCGACCGCGCGCCCATGGAGCGGTCCCATGGCGACCGCGTCGCTGGGTGAGCTGGGCGGAGCGGAGAGAAGTTGCATGCCGCGGCAAGCGCCTTGCAGCGGCCGAATCCTTGTCGCGCCCGGAGACTTGTCACGCCCGAGCCTTCGGCAAGCTCCTCTTGCGGGGCCTTGTCTTCTGCGTGCCTGGAGTGGCCTTCCCGGCAAGCTCCTCTTGCCGGGGCCTTCTTCGTGCCTAGAGGCCTTCCCGGCAAGCTCCTCTTGCCGGGGTCTTGTCTTCTGAAAGGCTGCGGAGGGTCTTGGCGGGCCTTGACGAGGCTTGCCAGCAGGGGCCTGCATTGCCCGTGCACAAGTTCAGGGTACTAAGGTACCCCTACTTTAGTACACCGACACAAATGCTCCGCCTAGAGCATGTGTGTGTGAGATGGAGTCTTAGTGTGTGTGTGAGAGAGAGAGAGAGAGAGAGAGAGAGAGTGTGTGAGAGAGAGAGGAGAGAGAGAGATGGAGTCTTAGTTTGTGTGTGTGAGAGAGAGAGAGAGAGAGAGATGGAGTCTAAGTGTGTGTGTGTGGGGTGTGTGTGTGTGTGTGTGTGTGTGTTTGTGTGTGTGTGTGTGAGAGAGAGAGAGATGGAGTCTTAGTGTGTGTGTGGGGGGGGTGCGTGCGTGCGTGCGTGTGTGTGTGTGTGTGTGTGCGCGCGCGCGCGTGTGTGTGTGTGTCCCGGGGTCCTCTGTGGCGGATGTAATTTAAGTGTGCATGGCTTCATCATAGAGAGGTGATGTGTATGGCAGAGGCCACCAACGATGGGGTGCGAGAGAGAAAATGCCCGTAGGAGGGAAGAGAAGGTGCGTGCGCGTGAGAGGAGCCGACATCGAGAGAACGTGTTTGTTCGAGAGACACCACGAAAGACTACTATATTCGATGGTGCATGTAGGCGGGAGTTAAACAAAGGGATGGTCTTATTGGTTTCGGGGATATAGCATAAGAGTGAGAGGCGCGCGGGGCGGGGGGGGGGGGTAGCTAGAAGGAGATTGTTAAGTGTGAGTGTGTGTTTTGCCCATCCAGGCGGGACGTAAGTGCACAAAAGAGGAGAATGATTCGGTGTTGCTTTAGGATTGAGGGTTATTAACTACGTGTGGAGACATAGAGACCTTGAGCGTGCATGTGTGAGAGGTATACATGTATCGTGGGATGTGTGTGTGTCTTGTGGCATGATCGAGATAAAAGAAAGAAGACATAAGTCCTAAGATCAACGACATGGGAGAGACGGATCGGTATGACAATATGCATGCATGTGAGAATGCAGGGAAGAAGGCCTGACAATTGAGCATGTGTTTTTGTCTTTAAGAGATAGTGGCGTGGGCTGGAGCATGCATCTATGGAGAGCTGAGGGGGTGAGGCGCAACGATTGTGCAAAAGAGATGAACCTATAAATGCATATGTATGGATAGACATATATAGTGTGGGTGATAGGAAGCAAGACTCCATGCGAGAAAGAAATGTTGACGGAGAAACTACAGATAGATCTGAGAGATGGAGATGCTAGCTAGAGAGACATCCGTTAGTTTGGGTGTCGGAGATGACCGTCGGGTGGTTCAAAGGGTGAAGTTATATATGTGTGTGAGAGGGCACTTGACTGCATGCATGCAGAGAGAAACATATGTAGTGTGCGTGATAGGAATCAAGAGCGAGGCGAGAAAGAAGGTTGATGGAGAAAGCAGATAAATAGAAAGATAAAGATGCTAGCTAGTGTGCGCTAGAGATAGGAGTCGAGTGGATCGAGAAGGCTGGGTTATGTGTGTGTGGGTGTGAGAGATAGAGAGGCGTGCATGTGAGTCACATACAAACAAATATCGAGAGAAATGAGATCCAGGAGAGGCGGAGTTTTGTGTCTGCGAGAGAGAGAAAGATATTTCACAATGAGAGTGATAGCTAGAGAGACATATGAGGGAGCATAAGATATCTCTAGGGAGAGAGGGTGTGTTTGAGCGACATACAAGAGAACAATGGAGAAATATGAGACCACAGGAGACAGAGTTTGTGTTTGTGTGTGAGAAAGAGATATTGAAGAGGAAGATTAGTGGGTTCTCATATCTAAGGAGGCGAAAGACATCTCTGTATGAGGGGTGTGCGAGTGGCACACATGGGAATAGTTGAGAGAAATGAGACCCCGGGAGACAAAGTTTTGTGTTTGTGTGAGAGAAAGAGATTCCACATGGAGAATCATAGCTAGAGACACATAGCAGGGAGTGAGATATACTTAGAGAGAGATAGAGTGATGAAGGTCGATGGAGAGAGTACCGTCGATGTGTTACAAAGATAAAAGATCATTGTCGACATATGGTATACGAGAGATGCACGAGAGGCGATGAGCAGCGTATAGGTCGGAGAGATAGTCCTATATAAGCATGAGTGATAGCTATATGAGGCGAATATCTGGATTAAAGGGATTCAAATATTTAAACTGGAGATCACGACATCGATAATATCATAGCATAAATTGGTGTATCAAACATGCATATTCATTTGAATTTGGGCACACGTGTAATGTTATACAGTTTATCAATATTGGTGATCCATAGATTCTTCAATTACAAACAATGCATGGTTTATATGCAATTAGTGTCTAAACAGGATTACACTATATGTTGCGTGTGTGAAACACATTATACATGTTTGAGAAGTTAAAAAACCCGCATGAAACACACATTAATTGGAGGCAGGTTAGCGAGGAATGCATACATTGGATTTCAACATAAAGTGGTTTCAAATATTTGAAAATCCAAATTGATGGATACAACCTTATGAATCTGAGATCATGCCATTTGTAAACCATATTTATGTATAAATGGTGTTGTGCTTTTGAAAGTATATATGTAAAAAAATGATGTATATAGAATGTAATTCCAATTGAAAATGGATCCCGCCCGAAAAAAGATAGTAGAATACAAACGGGATTCGAATTGAGTTGGCACGGGAAAGTCTCTCTAGCTAGCATCTCCATCTCTGTATCTTTGCGCGGGAAATACTCCGGGCGGTTACTGCGACTTTCCCCACTGTGCAAAATTTGAACGAAGCGGGGAAAGTCGCAGTAACGCCCGAAACCAAAATATGCGAGATGGAAATCACTACTGCCTATCCCTGCCGCGCAAAGCCTATCTGCTGGATTTCTATAGGTTTCGATAGGGGTAGGTTTGTAATTTCACCCAAGCGTGGCGTAACCGCCTCTCACCCGGATTCATACGGTGGGCGCCACAGTGTGCCCTCGGCGAAATCAACTCCCTCCCGATTCATATTCATACACGGTGGGCGCCAAAAACAAACTCTCGTCGGCAAATATTGATTATGCAATATTACCGTCCTATCCCCAACCGACTAATGTTGTTGTGATGTAGTAGAAATTTGAAGCAGGGGCTAAGTTTGTAAATTTCCTCGCATTTGAGACAAGCGCCTACGACTACATGGTTCCCCTTCCTCTCTACCTCCTTTTCCCCATTCAGGTACTCCGTGGGCGCCAAAACACCCTCTCCACCCCACCCTCCTCCGTCCCTGGCCGTCCGCCACCCCATCCACCGCCGTCCTCCTCCACCATGCGGAGATGATACCCCGGCCTTGCCGTCCATTACAAGAGATTGATCTCTCTCATCCACGCCTTGGACCGGGATCCTTGCATCCCGTCCTCTCGCTTCATCTCGCCGTCGTCCACCTTGCCGCGCTGCTCCTCTGACCGTCTCGTCCACCGCGCCCGGCCGCCACCGTCTACCCTCCTAGATCTGCTTCCACGCCGCCGACAGCCATCGCTCTTTGCAGCCGTCAAATTCTCACCCAGACGCCAGACAGTGCTGCATGAGGCGGTACTCTTTTGTATCTGCTCAACTTATTCATCGTGACAAGAAAATAGATCGCCCTTTGCTTTACTACGATTTCTTGTCTTGGTTGCGAAGTTGCCTTTGTCCGGTTTGCACCTTCAGATCCGCCATGGCACGCTCAACACTATACTCCCAATGCTTATGGTTTTCCCCTTTTATATTCCACACTAGTCAAATCATAGTAGACTAAATTTCAAAATTGGCAATTTTTTAGAGCTCGCCGGAGTTCGCCGGTGCAATCCAAGGGGCTCGGGTGGTTGTGGGGCCTCGCCGAACAAAGAAAACTCGACGCGGGTGGGGGTGGGGGTGGCGGAGGAACACAGGCGGTGGGGCCAATGGTCCGGCCCACGGCCCGTACGGTGTTCTGTATGGAAGAATCACAGACGAGGAAGAAGAAGGGTTAGGAGACGTAGGATCTTCATCCAACCGCCTGAAATGGTCGAGAGGCAATTTGGGAGTTGCATTCTTAATGCGCTCTGGTTCATCATGTGTGGGCACGCGCGCAACCAACATTTTATTATCCAAAATCTGCTTGCTCTTATTTACCATGTTCGATAGTGCTTTGGCCTGTCTGTGATCGATAGGCTTTCAATTACTAGCGGCAATACAACACCGTATTTTCAAGCAGTTCCACTTTCCCGATTTATATATCGTGGTTATGGTGTACCCTATTATGTACACTATGATCTACCTAGTTCTTTGTGTGCTCTTGTTATCATGGTTTGGCAATAAACTATCTATACGATTATATTATGAACCTATCATCCGCCAGCTATCCTTACTTACGGAGCCTATTTTTTGTGTACTTGTGCGGATTATATAAATGCACGCGATATTATAGCACACATGAGCTCTCTCATCGAGAATCCGGTGATAGCACATAAGTGTTTCTGAGCGCCCTATATTAGAATATCATCGCATTACAAAGATAATCTCACAACTATTTATGTTTTCATGGTTCTCGGATATTATACGCAATTATAGTGAATATAGAATCCGCGCATCGAGAAGAATATTGTGGAACACTGCAATGACTTACAAAATTGGCACCAAGGCATTGAGTGCCATTTTGGAAGCAATGAAACTCAATCGCTCCCACTGTTGATTCTTGTTCGAATATCATTCTAATGACTATTCTAACCTCGAGGAGTCAAAGGCGGATGGCACATCTGTTCACCCATCAAGGTGCCTGTTCTAATTTGGCAAGGTTTTATTGATTGCACGTATCTTGCATATGTTGTCTTGCATTTCTTCTACTTTGTTGCACCACCATACGCTTAGTTTACTCATCATATAACTCGAGATGCTATGCCCATCCATTATCAATACATATTCCATCTGTCGTCATACCATGTTTTTCCACTCAAATGTTGTTCTTGTGCATCGGACATCAAAAGGAAGAGGGTGATTGCTTTGAACTGAAGGAGCACCAGCAAAGTCCTTGAAAAAGCGTGGTGGTGCCCGTGACGGCGCCCACTTATGTTGGTTGTACAACCGGTGACACAAAACATAGGACCGACTCCGGTAATTTGTACCCATACTTCACTGGCCACACCACTAGCCCCACCACACGGGACCTGCACTCCGACCAAAGGTATACCGATTTCATTTGCCATAGCACCGGTAGTACCACAGAAAAATCCCACTCCAGCAAAAAGTATAGCAAGTCCACGGCCGAAGACCTATCCCAAGCTGCAGAGACGGCCAATTCTGCAGATTGGAACCCCATTCCATTTATTCAGTTTAAAAGACAATGCTTTCAATGTTGTTAGGGACTACGTGCATATATTCCCATCGTGGGAAGACTATAGTGAAGACAAACACCATTTTCACATCTTCCTGTCCAACTTACGTGTAAGTGCTATTATTCATGGTTATTATTTTCCTATTTTCTGCTAATCGAACACATCAATGATTTACATTACATTGTTGTAACTAGGTGAGGGTCAATCTGGATAGTCATGACGAGCAAAGCTTGCTTGTGCTTTTCAAGGAAGCTTTGCAGCAGTATCTGTGTTACCTGAGGAAATCACACTTTGATGGCAAGTCTATAAACAAATTTCCGGTGAAGTCTCCTGTGCTAAATTTAGAAGACATTGAATGGAAAAACCTTGTTATGCCTTTGGTCTCGTTCGGGATGAGGTACATCTATGAAATCACATGACAAATTGAACTTCTACTTTTCGCATGTGCCTTACGGATCTTTTTGCGAAATCAGCTCAAAGAAGAATTCGGTTTGAAAAGAACGACATGATATCGCAAATATGCTGCCCATTGCTTTGCTCTTGTTAGTACCTGTTGTCTGTGTCACTGTACTTGCATACATACAGTTCATTATGTGACAGCAGTATTCATGGTAGCTTGCTTATCAAATGTTAAGCTCCAAATTATCGATCTCTATGAATGGTTACATTAGTGTAGAATATATCCAATGCCAATGAATTTTTTAGCTCTGCATTGTTCTTGTAAGTACATCTTGTCCTTTATCGATGTACTTATATTGTGGTAGTTGTTCATGTACCATCACTCTGCAGCTTATTTTCCTTTGCCCTCCATTTTCTACACATCGGATCTATATTTACTCTTACCATAAGGTTGGTCTTGAAGAAGTTTAGCTGTGAATTGCTCTTGGTTGTGCCTTTTGCACATGTCGCTGCACATACATTTATAGCTACTTGGTTATGTAGCATCACTCTTCATCTTATCTTAAATATTCTCCATTTTTCGTATATTATCACATCTATATTTACTCTTAACAAAATGTAGAATAAAGGCAATGCTTATGAAGAACATTACATGCTAAACTTCTTGAATTGCCCCCCTCCCCCATCAACATGGACAAGGGCTTTATAGAGCTGTCTTCACCGATAATGTAAGCTTGTCCTTCTCAAGCCTTCAAACTTTGTTGTGTATATTTGGTTAGGCATGACTGCAATGACTGTTTATTTTTGGTGTTTGCATCAAATTGCATGTTTAAAGTTTATTATGTAGTTCATAAACAAAAGTTTGTCCTTCTCAATTTAAGTTTTCAGTTGTACAACCAAGTTCCTTCTTCATACCATGTAAATTAAACTATCTGAGCAAGTGATCTTCTTTTGGACTGCATGTATGACATTTCTTCATCCGTAATCCGGTGGTGTGGTGAACCTACCCACTCTGACACAATGTCATATTCTGCAATGTCTTAACTATGAACAATGTCATATCATTCTACTATTATTTAAACCGCCACTTTATTTGCCAATCTGAAATGGGTTAAATTGACAAGACACACTAACCATTGATACTTATGAGTTCTTGATCTGTAATCCAGTGGTGTCGTGAAGCTGCCAACACCTTCACAATGTCAATTCCTGCCATGTCTTCACCTGAACAATACCATATTGTGTTAATGCAATTTTAAACTGTGTCACTTTATTTGTCAGTAAGAAATGTGATGAATTGTCAGCACTGATACTTTTATGTGCAAAACATGTCATCATGTTCGCTTGTTTATCTTTGAGTGAGGAAGATATAAGTGTTGAACAAGCGATCTCATCATCTTGCTCGGTACTTGCTGCAGCTCCCAATGAGGGCTAACCTTTCTTGAACTCTATTGAAGTCTTTATCGATTTTGTATATTATTTTGTCGGCGTGTTTATTTGCCTTTGGTGGCGATCTTTGATGCCCAAAGTGTATGTAATCTATTTGTCTGCTTGTGCTTTATTATCATAATGGCGAACTTTGATGCCGATGGATGTAATATGCCGTAATTTCTTTATTGTATAGTCTAGGTTTTTCTTATTCACGATGCTGCAGTTATTTTCTTGTATATATATCCTGTCTTCGCAGTAAACCGGCAAAACCGTAAAATTACGGTACATAATCGGGCCGTCATGCAATCACGATGTATGGTCCGCATCATGGGCCCCGTCAAACTGGCTCACTAATAGATTCGGGCCTTTAATAGGCCGAGTAACCCCCGGCCCTCTTTTCGCAAGAAAACTCAATGGGCTTTAGGAGGTGAGAAGTAGGTGGGCACGAAAGCGTGCGAATAGCTCACGGGCCGGCGGCAGCCCGAAATGGACCCCGGCCCATGATTGTGCGAATCAATTCACGGGCTTTTAACAGGCCAAAGTTGTCTCGGTCCTTGTTTGGCCCAGTCAGATATCGGTTGCGAGCAGGCCGGTGCAAACCAGGCCGTAGTTAGGCCCAACTATATGACGGGCTTTTAACAGGCCGAAATTAATATAGGACCGAAATGTTAAATGGGCCCTTAACATGCCGAAACTAATATCATGCCGAATTACTAAATGGGCCTTTAGCAAGTGGGCCCAAAAGCATAGCGTCCAGTCAACGGGCGAACTCGATATGGGCCATAATTGAGCCCAAAAGCCTCTTAAAGGGCGGACTGATCTGGGCGTGATTTGGCCCGAAAGTGGGAGGCATTTAATGGGCGGATCTTATATGGGCCATTACTAGGCCGGAACATGGCAGGCCATTAATGGACCAGATCAATTATGGGCGGATTTGGCCCCAAAACATGGTAGCAGTTAATGGGCGACTGCTAGGGTCCTCAAAATCTTGCAGACCCTACGGTGGGCGGCCCATTAATGTCGGGAAATCTCGTGGGCCTTTAGTTTGGCCGGCCCATTATGATCCATAAGAATTTTGTGGGCCTTTACCGGGCCGGCCCATTATGGCACACAAAAATCTTGTGGGCCTTTACCGGCGACCTATTATGGCCCTTGAAATATTGTGGGCCTTTAGCTGGGCCGACCCATTATAGTCCGCATAAAATCTCGTGGGCCTTTAACTGGGCCGGCCCATTATGGGCCGCCAAATCTTATGGGCCTTTAGTTGGGCCGGCCCATTTAAACTTGATTGGCCGTGCCACGTGTCGACGTATCATAGGCGCCTTCTGTCCAATGAGTGGATGACATCTGTCCCAACGATGAGCCGACACGTGTTTCCTCCGGCCAAGATGATTTTACACGTGGAAAATCCCCATTGGTAGGGGCTGTTAATGGGTTATCGGATCCAAAATCCGACCTGATAGCTTAACGGCGTTAAGATTACGGTGGATGCCACGTGTCGGTCACCCTTGACGAAAGCATTTACGTGACGCGCGATTTATCGTCATGGAAGTGGACACTTCCGTGATGATAATTTTGGTAATGTCATGGAACACTTCTATGACAACCTGGTATGACTATCTTGATTACATCATAAATTTGTCATGGATGTACATGCATGACAAAAAACGCGACCTACTGTGACAAACACGTATCATCACGGAAGTGTATTTTTTTTGTAGTGTTCTCACAACAAGCATGATGGTTTCGATAGGGAACGTCCCACCTTTGGGGACGAAACGATATCCATTGCCTCTTATTGCTTTCAAATTTTTTCTCGTGTCAACATAGAACAACAGGAGTGTTGTGTCAATTTTTGTGATTTTTCGGGGTTCGTTTGGACATTTTTATGCATTAACTGAGTTTTCAATGTATTTATGTGCATAATTCAAATTTGAACTATGCACATGCTCCAGTGCATATAAATTGGTCGAAAAATCAAATTTGTGTCCTTGGGTGCATGCTTAGGTCCCATGCAAGAAATGGGAATGAATTTCAAACACCAGGGCACCGTTGATTGCCGGCCAAACATTGAGATACTTTGTTTTTAAATTCTAGTAAATCTAAAACTCGTCTGAAATTCATGAAACTTTGCATGCTATCATGGAAGGGCACCCGACATGCTGTGGTTATTTTCGTGTCCATTTTGAGAGAAGGCGCACTCGAATGATGACAGCCAACAAAGGCATTTTGAAAAAATAGCTGCCACTTTAATATCTCAAACGTTTGTATAATTCAAACCGTGTGTGTTATGTTAACCATTCACGTGACGCCACGTGTCTTGGTTTTTAATGGCTATAGGAGGTGCCGTGTGGAAAGCTGCTTGACTGAACGAGAGGCGTGCGAGCGCAGTCCGGTGTGCAGGCTCACCGGGAAGCGTAGAAGATTTTCAACGCATGATCTGTGCATCTCTTCAACGCAAACGGTTCAGATTACGTCATGCAAATTAAAGCCAGACTTCGGTGCTAAGCCAAGAGACACTGCGATTTGTCAAAATATGCAGCTAAAAATCAATATCACTATCTATTTTTTTGCAAGTAAAATTCAGTAATTAAGCATAGATTTCATTCATACTAGAGATTAAACAGTCGTACTCACCGGGAAGCGAGACAGCCTTGGACCGCCGCCCGCCTCGCTCCCACTGGTCTATATTAATAGCATCACCGAGTGGCCGCACCCCCCATCCTTGCCACACGCACAATTCCTCTCTCTCTGCCCGCATCCTCGACGTTGCTCTGAGTCCTCAAAGCCATCAGTGTACGAGGATGCCGCCGAAGCGCCCCATCGGAGGGAGTGGCGATGCCGGGGCTGCTGAAGCACCGGAGCACAGCGTGAATCTGGAGACAGAGGTTTCTGTCGCTGCCGGCGAGGTGGAGAACGAGGCTACCAACAAGCAGAGGTGGGTCGAGAAAGAACCGCAAGCGACTCCTGCAGGCCTAGACTTCATCAACAACCTCCCCGATGATATGTTGATAGTCATCATATCCCTCCTCCCAATCAAATATCGGGAAAGGACAACCGCCCTTTCCCGGTGGTGGCACCCCCTATGGCTCCTCACCCTTGTCGATATCCTCGACGCCCACAAGCTCTGCCATGGCTATCGCCAAAGCTTGGATGCGTTCTCCCAGATCCTTGGCAGTCACCATGGCCCAATCAAAGCCTTATCACGGGCAAGTTTCGTTCCAGTGGCAAGGACCGAGCCAAGCTTGACGAGTGGTTCCGAACCCCCGCGATAGATCAGCTCGAGAAGCTTAGTTATAATGATGGGCATATGAACTTGCTGCCAACGTCCCCGCTCCGCTTCGCGCCCACGTTGCGCCTCGCCAAGTTCATGAACTGCCATCCCCCCTTAATGACATGCCCGCTCTTTTTCTACCACGACTGAAGCACCTCGAGCTCATCGCCGTCCGCATCCCGAAGGATGACATGGAGCGCCTGCTCTGCGGCTGTACTGCACTCGAGTTCCTTCATCTTTTGGTGATGAATTGGTCGAGTACCTTTCACATCACCTCCAGGACTCTCCGGACTATTTATGTGTGTTGCTGGTGCTGCAACGAGAGATCACAAAAGGTGGACCAAAATATGGTCATCCAGGACACACCTTCACTTGAGAGATTACTTGTAGTTGATCAACAAGGTCCAACAAGAATCAGTGTCATTTCTGCGCCGAAATTGAAAGTGGTGGGCTACTCGTCTATCAAATACTACAACTTTCAGGTACAACAGTCGCCTTATACCTCTTCTTCTTGATATCAACGTTATTTCTAGTTTTGAAGTTGTATGTTAAATGCATCATCCGGTGAAGCTTCACCCGGACTCACGGGCACAGTGAAGGTCTTGGCACTAGAATCTGTCGGCCCCAACCTGGACCAAGTTGTCAGTTGCCTGAGATGCTTTCCGTGCCTGAAGAAGTTGTATACCGAGGTGATGTTCCTTTCCTGTTAAATGTTAACCATAAGGGAGTTTAATTTTTCGCACCTTTTCCCAAGTTTACAATGACATTGTACTACGATTTCTGAAGGAATTTTGGAGCATTTTAGGACATACAACCCCACCCCATATTGGTTGCTTCATTCATATGGTTACAATCGTCCATAAGCATTTCTCCTTTGGATTCATCTGTACTAGTTTTCTTAGGGAATTTTTCATCCAATCCAACCTCTTGTGAAGAAAGCTACATGTTTCTAGATTGTCATCAAATGCCCATGTTAATCATGCCAGATCGAAGATGGCACGTTGGTGCATTTTACAAATCCTGCAAAGCAAATGGGTATGTAGCAGTGTTCTCTTCTTTTGCAGATAATAATAGGCCCGGAGGTGGATAATGTTTATAACGACAATCACATCGAATGCATGGATCTACATCTCTCAAATACTACTTTGAACTACTACCAAGGGACCTTACCGGAGATTACACTCGCCAGAGCAAAGGTGCTGAGGGTACAGAGGTTGAACACGCATTTAATTAGGAAAGATGAATGATATGATTATCAGAGCCGGCAGGTACTAAGGAATGGAAGAGCCTCCAAAAATGCCAAACTTCGTATGGGAAGAGCATATGGCAAAGCAATTGGCAGTCATTGTGTCAAACCAATACATGACTTGTCAGCGGCTGATCCCTTTTCAGAAATGACACAACTTGCAATGTTTGAATTTGGGCGTTGTAATCTTTGAATTTGAACCTTGCAATATTTATGGTATTTGTTATATTGAACCGTTTCTGTTCTCTTTTCTCAACGCAAACAGTTCATCCAAGTACACCGCATGTCGTATATTGCACACATCTTGATCTGGCTGACCGTTTCTTTTGTGTTGCCTAATCACAAACAGTTCATCCGAGTGAACTATATGATGTACATCGCACACACCTTGATCTGGCTGCCCGTTTCTTTTGTTCCTCCTCATCGAAAATGGTTAATTGAACTGAACCGTATGCCCTAAATTGCACATGCAACTAAAATATGAACCGTGTTTGATGCATCCTCCATCGCAAACGTTTTGCACCTTTTTTGACGGGTTTTTACACCACCGTTTGCGATTATTGCATCACACACAGTTTCGTCGAAGGGTCTCTGATCGTAGTGTCGCGTTAGCAGTATCCTGCAGTAGTGCTTGTCGAGAAGCGCTCTCACTTGCTCTTGACTTGTCACTTGAAGACATACAGGTAGCTTCAGACTGTCAAGGTGTGATCAAAGATATCCATGGAAATATGGGTGGGCTACACTCTAGCATTATTAAGGAGATCAATCTTACATCTCGGCAGTTCTCTCGCTGTTCCTTGAGGTTTTAGGACAGTAGCAAATTTTCCTCAAGTGGATGACCTAAGGTTTATCAATCCATGGGAGGCGTAGGATGAAGATAGTCTCTCTCAAGCAACCCTGCAACCAAATAACAAAGAGTCTCTTGTGTCTCCAACACGCCCAATACAATGGTAAATTGTATAGATGCACTAGTTCAGCGAAGATATGGTGATACAAGTGCAATATGGATGGTAGATATAGGTTTTTGTAATCTGAAAATATAAAAACAGCAAGGTAACTAACGGTAAAAGTGAGCGAAAATGGTATTGCAATGCTAGGAAATAAGGCCTAGGGTTCATTCTTTCACTAGTGCAAGTTCTCTCAACAAAGATAACATAATTAGATCATATGAAAAATCCCTCAACATGCGACAAAAGTCACTCCAAAGTTCCTATCGCGAAGAACATAAGATGAAATTGCTTGTAGGGTATGAAACCACCTCAAAGTTATTCTTTCTGATCAATCTTTTGAGCTATTCTTACAAGTGTCACAAACAGCCCTAGAGTTTGTAGTAAAATAACACCATATGACACAATTCAATCAACCCTAATGTCACCTAGATACTTGATAACCCACAAGTATAGGGGATCGCAACAGTTTTCGAGGGTAGAGTATCCAACCCAAATTTATTGATTCGACACAAGGGGAGCTGTCGGTGTCAAAACCGGCGAATCTTGGGTAGGGGGTCCCGAACTGTGCGTCTGGGCGGATGGTAACAGGAGACAAGGGACACGATGTTTTTACCCAGGTTCGGGCCCTCTCGGTGGAGGTAAAACCCTACTCCTGCTTGATTAATATTGATGATATGGGTAGTACAAGAGTAGATCTACCACGAGATCGAGAGGCTAAACCCTAGAAGCTAGCCTATGGTATGATTGTTGTTTGTCTCTATCGACTAGCACTTTGGCCTCGGTTTATATAATGCACGGAGGCCTAGGATAACAAGAGTCCCTAGCCGAATCGCCCGGTGGGGAGGAGTCCTTGTCTTGATCGCCAAGTCTTGCGGAATCTTCCTTGTATCACGGTAGCTGTCCGGGGCCAGCCCATGAGTATCTGACCATGGGGAATTTTCGGCCCAATTTAACAGATCAGGAGATGACGTGGTGAGTACCCCCTAGTCCAGGACATCGTCAGTAGCCCCCTGAACCGGTCTTCAAGTTAGGGACGCTCCTCGATTCTTCCGAACCGTTCTTCATCTTCAGTCGTCGGTCTTGAAAACGGGTTCAACAAATCTTGTCATCTTCGATCTTGAGGATCACCGAAATGCATTCGACGAGTTTACACGTCGGGTATCCGAGGAGCCTCTTTATGTTTTCGGCCTTTATCAATGCCCTGTTATTTTTATGCCACACCTCGGGTTTGAAGTTGTTCCCGGGCGGCAGTGTCCTCTTGCGTCCGAGCTCCAACGCCGGACTGCATTCGAGGTATCTTTTGCAGCCGAGCACCAACGCCGGACCACTTCCCAGCTCTAACGCCGGAATGTATTCGAGCTCCAACGCCAGACTATGTATCCGAGCTCCAAGGCCGGACTGTATCCGAGCTCCAACGCCGGACTATGTATCCGAGCTCCAACGCCGGACTGTATCCGAGGTGTCGTAAATCACCTTGGTTCAAAGAAGTTTGAAGGAGTTTAGCCGAGCTTAATGCTGGCAATGACCTCTATGGAGCCAGCCACTAGCACCCGAGCTTTATGTCGGACTGCTTCCGAGGTGGTGCACCACCCCAAATGTGGGCCGATTTTTGTCAATATTTTTGATTGGTGCAATTTATTCTCTGCCGAGATACATAGCCAGTAGCCCTCAAGGTGGGTATCAGTCTAAAACCGAGATGCACATGAAGGATGACATAAGACCGCTGATCCACATGGCCTGAGACTCGGGTTGATTTGCAAAATCGGTCGAGGATCAAGTCCTAGCTCGGCGAATACTTGGGACACAAAAGCGGCGTGTTTCGATCCTCAAGACTCGGGTTGGGTGCGGCCGACCAACCCGAGGATCAAAATCTCCTCGGAGATGTATTACACTTAAAATTTTACGCATTGGACAGGCAATGCGGTAGCCCGAGACAACGGTCGGGTGGCAACACCAGATCGAGGGATCGATGTGCCCTTTAATATTTGTAAATAATAAGCCCGAAGCCCAGTGGCCCGAGCCTTAATGCGGGCACGGGTGGCCGAATTAAGGATTGATATCCATAGTAAAATCACAAATTATGTGTATTGACTCTATGTATCCAAGTACTTTACGTCATTAATGCTTGGATCCGCATTGTAAAAAACTTTGTTGACCGACCATCGGTTTCCACCTCCTCGGCCAATAGCCGAGGAGTGTTTGTCCTACTTTATAAAGCCTTTATGAGGGAAAAGATTTACAACAAACAAGGCAATCTGGCCATACGGTTTTATAAACAAAGATGCAGAGAGAGATATGTTATATTACTGTTTAACATAAGAAATGTCTTTCAAAGAAAATAGTCCCGCTATCAGTTCCTTTCTTTGGGTTGTCATGCTAAGCATGATCATGAAACCTCAGCTCCAATTAAGAGCAAAATATCGAGGATTTAGTTTGGGAGGCTAGTTAATAGCCCCCGGTAGTGTTCGGTGATAGTCGAGGTCAAGCCATAAACACTTCGGCCATTGTTATGAATGGCCCGTCATTTAACACCGTCATCGGATTGCTGACCAGTTTACACTTATTGTGACAGTCAGTTTTCGGCTTTCTCCACTGAGGTGCTTAACCATGTGAGCTGGAAGCACAATCGCGATGGTTCTCCTTTGCACACCCAGCCGAACAAAGCGGAACGTAGGAGGCAAGCGCAGGAGCCGGGCAACCCAACTATTGACCGAAGACACAATTCTAAACCGATGCATATATAGCAATATCCGAGAATGTTTTTGACGAATCTCTAAAGGTGTCCGGCGTTGCACTGCGAGACTTGTGCTGAAAACACACAAATAGTTTAAAAAGTGCCATAAGCTTGGAAAACCAAAAAACGTCAGTAAAAACTTGACGTCCGAACGAGATCAAGTGTTCGGTGCCAATCCAAAAATTGGCCTTAGCAAAAGAAGTGCTTCTGTCGTGCTTGAACATGATACATCCTATCTCAAGACTTCAAGCGGGTCAGCCTGGCATCAACCTCCTATCCCGAGGGCGGAGTACTTCTCATTAGGCCAGTTTAGCAAACTAAACTCTAGCAGCTTTGAGAGAGAAATTAGGCTCCCCGGCTAGTGACCACACGCTCGTGTCGAAAAAAAGGAGTGATAGGTAATAATAATAAAACTTTGCAACGACTAAGAAGAAGAACACTTGTCATAAAACGGCCCATATAAATTTAAGAGCCCCCAAGTGACTTGGGTAAAAGAATGATTGCATGTACCGAAGTACTTATATCATATCTATGTTCAACCGAACTTTAAACGCGTCTTAACCGACCGTTGGCTTCTCCCTCTTCTGTCAAGGACCAAAAAGTGTTATGTACTCCATCTGTCGAGAATATCGACGGTGTTTCCAATAACCAGGCAATCAGGCCATAAGGTATAACGGACAAAAGCGCTCGGGGAACTTATGCTATATTACTGCGAAGTCTAAGAAGCATCTTTGAAGAAAATAGTACCCCACCGATACCTTTCTTGATTGCTCATTGTTATTATGAGACTTGTGCAATAGATTTTTGTACTCATGAGTTCCGTTGTGTGCCGACCATCATTGAAAACTATAAGAGCGCTAGCTTTCGGCTTCACCCAGTCTGAGGTCCGGCTCGGATGACCCGATCGTGACAATCGGAGAGGTGCTCCCTTTACTCCCTAGCCGAACAATCAGGAACGTAGAGGTAAACATAGGAGCGAGGCAACCCAGCTTGCAAATCGCTTAAGTCAATATGGTGCATATTGTGGCGTAATACACGAACAAGGAACGAAGCCGTACAAGTATAATCATATGCAAGAGGAAAAGCTTCATGAAGGAAGCCCCCAAATGAATTGGGTATTTGAATTTATGCGTCACAAACAAAGTTTGGACAAGAAAAATTTTTACAAGCAACATTTTTCCAAAAAAGTATAATGCTTGGTCGAACCGAACACAAGTTAGAAATTAAAGCTTTGAGCATGAAAGCGACTTAGCTGGTTAATGTGTTCGGTATTGATGACGCGGTCCGAGCTTGATACGGGACAATGTTCCATCCTCCAAGCCGGTCCCGAGGTGGCGGAGTGGAGAGCTCGACACGCCGAAGTGGTGACATAGCACGGTCAATGCAGGCCGGCAGAGTGACGCCAAAGTCCCCGGATCATTTTCCTGTACACAAAAAATGGTGCAAACCGGAGATAATAGTAATAATGATAATTAAAAAAATCGTTGCATAATAAATAATTTATGCAAAGTGAGTAATAAAAGAAATATGGCCTGGCGCCAAAGTCAATGTCGATGCGAGGCGTCGGCGCAGCGGTAAAGGCGTGGCAAAGCCTGAATTCACAGGTCGGTCCGAAGCTCCGGATCTGGCGTTCGCGGACTATGTACGGAAACTAACCGAACCACCATGCGATCGTTAATCACGCGCCACCATTTGATAGACACATGTACATATGATGGACAAACCAGAGTAATAATTACTTGGAAAAAATGAACCCAAACAAGCAAAAAATACTAGGATTAATAGCACCTGGTTTATTTGTTGTAGCAATCCGAAGGAAGGTGATTCCCAAAATTGGGACTCGATCCGCGCACCCATTGCCTAATGGGTGATAAAACGACGGCATGGCACTGCTGGCAAAGGTTGGCTCGCCGAGGCAAAGCCCTCGGTCCAGCTAACGTGACGGAGCTGGTCGGCTAGCGACGCCGAAGTGTCCGGAGTGGGTTCGTGAAGAGATGGCGAAGCCCCCGGTCCAGCCGAGATGTCGAAGTAGGTCGGCGTGATGGACACCAGCTTGAAGAAGCAATAGTGCGGCCCTGCCGATCCAGGTCGTGACGTGGTCGATGCCGGCTTGGTGAAGCGACCATGCGGCGATGCCGGTATGCCCGCTCCGTGTAATCTGTGGAGCGGCGATGTTGGTGATGATTTATCCTTCACGATGCCGGACTCTTGTTCGGCTTGCCGAGATGATGATCCAAAGAAGTTGAGCTCGTCTCAACAAAGTGACGACGATGTCTAAGCGCAGTCGGCGGTAGTGGAGCAATATTCTTTGGACTGGTTTGACACCAGCATGATATTGAAGATCATGTTCAAAAGATTTTAAAGTTAGTGGGATGTGTTCGGGAATGAAACACAATACCCCATACAAAACTTCCTTCAAAAAGGATGTCCGAAATCCCATTCGTAAAAAGGACGAACTCGGGTCGGATTTGTTTTCGCGCAGAAAACAGATCCGAGAAGTGATGCACTAATCGGAAGGTTCCCGGAGTTTGGACGGTCGGATCGAGCTGAAATTTTGAGGGGTGGTAGATATAGGAATTCCGCAGTCGATCAATGGTTGGATCTTCCAAAGGATGTCCGAGCCAGAAGCTGGACACCACGCCCTAAACTCGTCCATATTCTCGTCCAGATTTGATAGGGCTCCGGTATATCGTAGATTGTTGGAGATTCCTCCATCGGAACTCTACGAAATTTAGCGTGGCTGTTGTAGACATAATTCCGCACTATTTCACTGAAGCAATCGTCAAACCGACGCTCAAGGAGGCGGTGACGGCAGATACAAGTTCGCTGTCCCGAAAAACAGCACGGTCGCCCGAGGGCAATGTTGATGTTGAGCCCCCGAGCTCCCTGGATGATTCCTCCATGATCTTGATAGAGATCGGAGCTGATGTTGATGAAGGCCCTCATGACGATTGGAGGTAGGGCACCGTCCTTGGTCGAACCAAGGTGACCAGTCGAGCTGGTGATGAAGATGCCGAAGTCGCAGTTGATCTGCAGGCGAGCCATCGACCTTTTGCCGAACACACAGCGGAACTCTCAATGAAAGCACCAATGCCGGTGTCAAAACCGGCGGATCTCGGGTAGGGGGTCCCGAACTGTGCATCTAGGCGGATGGTAACAGGAGACAAGGGACACGATGTTTTTACCCAGGTTCGGCCCCTCTCGATGGAGGTAAAACCCTATTCCTGCTTAATTAATATTGATGATATGAGTAGTACAAGAGTAGATCTACCACGAGATCAGAGAGGCTAAACCCTAGAAGCTAGCCTATGGTATGATTGTTGCTCGTCTCAATCGACTAGCCTGGCCTCGGTTTATATAATGCACCAGAGGCCTAGGATAACAAGAGTCCTAGCCGAATACGCCGGTGGGGGAGGAGTCCTTGTCTTGATCGCCTAGTCTTGCGGAATCTTCCTTGTATGCGGCAGCTGTCCGGACTAGCCCATGAGTATACGGCCATGGGGGTCCTCGGCCCAATTTAACAGATCAGGAGATGACGTGGTGAGTACCCCCTAGTCCAGGACATTGTCAGGAGCCAAAGAATATTCTCAAGTATTAGCAGTTGAGTTGTCAATTCAACCAAACCTGGATAACTTAGTATCTGCAGCAAAGTGTTTAGTAGCAAACTAATATGGAAATAACGATAACGGTACCAGAAGTAATATTTTTAGGTTTTGTAGTGATTGTAACAGTAGCAACGAAAAAGTAAATAAGCGAAGAACAGTATGTGAAAAGCTCGTAGGCATTGGATCAATGATGGAGAATTATGCCGAATGCGGTTCATCATGTAACAATCATAACATAGGGTGACACAGAACTAGCTCCAATTCATCAATGTAATGTAGGTATGTATTCCGAATATAGTCATACATGCTTATGGAAAAGAACTTGCATGACATCTTTTGTCCTACCCTCCCATGGCAGCATGGTCCTAATGGAAACTAAGGGATATTAAGGCCTCCTTTTAATAGAGTACCGGACCAAAGCATTAACACATAGTGAATACATGAACTCCTCAAACTATGGTCATCACCGGGAGTGGTCCCGATTATTGTCACTTCGGGGTTTCCGGATCATAACACATAGTAGGTGACTATAGACTTGCAAGATAGGATCAAACTCACATATATTCATGAAAACATAATAGGTTCAGATCTGAAATCATGGCACTCGGGCCCTTGTGACAAGCATTAAGCATAGAAAAGTCATAGCAACAGCAATCTCAGAACATAGTGGATACTAGGGATCAAACCCTAACAATACTAACTCGATTACATGATAAATCTCATCCAACCCATCACCGTCCAACAAGCCTACAATGGAATTACTCACGCACAGCGGTGAGCATCATGAAATTGGTGATGGAGGATGGTTGATGATGATGATGGCGACGGATTCCCCTCTCCGGAGCCCCGAACGAACTCCAGATCAGCCCTCCTGAGAGAGAGATTAGGGCTTGGCGGTGGCTTCGTATCGTAAAACACGATGAATCCTTCTCTCTGTTTTTTTCTCCCCGAACACGAATATATGGAGTTGGAGCTGAGGTCGGTGGAGCTCCAGGGGGCCCATGAGGCAGGGGGGCGCGCCCCCACCCGTGTGGAAAGGGTGTGGGCCCCCTGGCCTTGATTCTTTCGCCAGTATTTTTTATATTTTCCAAAAATAATCTCCGTGGAGTTTCAGGTCATTCTGAGAACTTTTGTTTC
Source organism: Aegilops bicornis (assembly GCA_021605145.1). Lineage (NCBI taxonomy): Eukaryota > Viridiplantae > Streptophyta > Magnoliopsida > Poales > Poaceae > Aegilops > Aegilops bicornis. The sequence continues at coordinate 549,496,702 of CM038675.1, read as the reverse complement.
TGCACATAAAGAACACCATGGCAATTCCGCTGAAAACAGCGTCAGTCCGGGTTAGTTCCATTCAAATCATGCAAGTTAGAGTCCAAAACAAGGGCAAAAGTGTTTGGAAAAGTAGAATCTGACGGAGACGTATCAACTCCCCAAGCTTAAACCTTTGCTTGTCCTCAAGAAATTCAGTTGATAAACTGAAAGTGATAAAGAAAACTTTTACAAACTCTGTTTGCTCGTGTTGTAGTAAATATGTAAAGCCAACATTCAAGTTTTCAGCAAAGATTATGAACTAACCACATTCACAATAACATTTAGGTCTCATGTTTACTCATTTCAATAGCATAATCAACTAGCGAGCAATAATAAAATCTCGGATGACAACACTTTCTCAAAACAATCGTGATATAATATAACAAGATGGTATCTCGCTAGCCCTTTCTGAGACCTGCAAAACATAAATGAAAGCACCTTTAAAGATCAAGGACTGACTAGACATTGTAATTCATGGTAAAAGAGATCCAGTCATAGTCATACCCAATATAAATTAACAGTAATGCATGCAAATGACAACAGTGCTCTCCAGCTGGTGCTTTTTAATAAGAGGGTGATGACTCAACATAAAAGTAAATAGATAGGCCCTTCACAGAGGGAAGCAAGGATTTGTAGAGGTGCCAGAGCTCGAATTTAAAGCAGAGATAAATAATATTTTGAGCAGCATACTTTCATTGTCAACATAACAACCAAGAGATGGTGATATCTTCCATGCTACACACATTATAGGCGGTTCCCAAACATAATGGTAAAGTTTATACTCCCCCTCCACCAACAAGCATCAATCCATGGCTGGCTCGAAACAACGAGTGCCTCCAACTAACAACAGTCTCGGGGGAGTTTTGTTTGCAATTATTTTGATTTGATTGGCATTAAGGATGGGACTGGGCATCTCGGTGACCAGCCATTTTCTCGTGACTGAGGAGCGGAGTCTACTCCTCTTGAGAATAACCTGCCTAGCATGGAAGATACAGACAGCCCTAGTTGATACATGAGCTATTCGAGCATACAAAACAGAATTTCATTTGAAGGTTTAGAGTTTGGCACATACAAATTTACTTGGAACGGCAGGTAGATACCGCATATATGAAGGTATAGTGGACTCATATGGAATAACTTTGGGGTTTAAGGGATTGGATGCACAAACAGTATTCCCGCTTAGTACAAGTAAAGGCTAGCAAAAGACGGGAAGCGACCAACTAGAGAGCGACAACAGTCATGAACATGCATTAAAATTAATAAACAGTGAGTGCAAGCATGAGTAGGATATAATCCACCATGAACATAAATATCATGAAGGTTGTGTTGATTTTGTTTCAACTACATGCGTGAACATGTGCCAAGTCAAGTCACTCGAATCATTCAAAGGAGGATACCACCCTATTATACCACATCACAACCATTTTAATAGCATGTTGGCACGCAAGGTAACCCATTATAAACTCCTAGCTAATTAAGCATGGCATAAGCAACTATAATCTCTAATTGTCATTGCAAACATGTTAATTCATAATAGGCTGAATCAGGAACAATGAACTAATCATATTTACAAAAACAAGAGAGGTCGAGTTCGTACCAGCTTCTCTCATCTCAATCAGTCCATCATATATCATCATAATTGCCTTTCACTTGCACGAATGAACGATGTGAATAATAATAATAGTGCACATGCATTGGAATAAGCTGGAATTTGCGAGCATTGAATAAACAGGAGAAGACGAGGCAATACGGGCTCTTGGTTAAATAAACAATAATGCATATAAGAGCCACTTCAACAATTTAATCATGGTCTTCTCCTATCGACCCCCAAAGGAAAGAAAAGAAATAAAACTATTTACACGGGAAAGCTCCCAACAAGCAAAAGAAGAACGGGAAATCTTTTTGGGTTTTCTTTTAATTATTACTACTACGGAATGGAAAGTAAACTAGCTAAAAGCTACTACTAATTTTTTTTATTTTTTTCTTAAGGTCTATTAAACACACAAGAAGAAAGCATAAAAAGGAAAATAAACTAGCATGGATATTACAGTGAAAAGGTATGAGCACCGACATCTAGGAATGAGTGTGTGTGAACATAAATGTAATGTCGGTGAGAAATACGTACTCCCCCAAGCTTACGCTTTTGGCCTAAGTTGGTCTATTGCCACGGCTGACCTGGCGGATATCCAAAGTTATAGTTGGGGTCGTACTGAGATGAAGCATCGAATTGCCACTGGTTGGCAATCGCCTCCGGATCCCATTGATAATTAGACTGTCATGGAGGATCAAATTGTGGTTCCGACTCTGGCTCTCGCTCTGTAGGGTTCCGGTAAGCCTGGATGGCCGTCAACGGAATGAGATACTGGCCTGCAGATAAATCAAACAAGGAAGGAGTAGGCAAGGTAATAGTCTTAGGGTGATTCTTATCAAATAACAGTTTGTATTTAAGTGCCCTTTCCCTATTCTTAATAATAAAATCATGCGCTACCATACTCTTGTAATCTAGATAAATAGAAGGCAGCAGTTTTTCTTCTTTCTCATAATGCCTAATAGGTATGCTATAGTATGCAGCGAGGCGCGAGGCGAAGATGCCTCCCAAGATGGGGCCCTTAGTATGGTTAAGATTAAACCGCTTTGCAATAATAGCGCCCATACTAAATGTATCATCACGAAACAAGGCATGGCACAAAATAATAAAATCAGGGACACTCAGGTTTCCATAGTTTCCGCGACCAATTAAGCACCTACTAGCAAATATAGCAAAGTAACATAGAACAGGAAAATGTATGCTAGTGATTCGTGCGTTGGAAACCTTCCTCATTTCCCCTACAACAATTGTATCAATAAACCCCTCCACATTGTTACTATGTGGTTCCTCTATGAAACCCGGAAAAGGTAACTTGCAAACCTCACATAATTCACGAAGGGTCATCTCCTTATACTCATCATATAAATAGAAATCCACCGTAGGTGGTGACCTCCTAGAATGGAAATGAAAATTTTGCACAACGGTATTGGTGAGTAAGAGATAATGTTCGTGTTGGTCGCGGAGGAAGTCGGTGAGGCCTGCATTCTTAGCCAACTCATAAAAATCATCATAAATCTCGGCTGCTCTCAAGAAATCATCGCAAGGCCATTCACACGGCCGAACCTCCACCGTGCGAGGCAGATTATATTTGGGCCTATCCGCTTCTTCACTTTGCTTATCCTTCGAGCTTTGGCTCGAGGAGCCCCTCAAAAATCTCTTCATCATTTTCTGAAAATTTCTGAAATTTTTTTGTAACTTCAAATAAAAGTGAACCAAGCTCAACAAAATTGATAGCAACTACTCCTACAAGTGCCTAGAGACTATATCATGCATTAGAACTACTTGGAACCATATAAATTTGACATGCAAGCTCAAGAACATGGTCACCTAGGCAGCACAAATTTGCAATGAATAAAGCACTAGAACAAAAACTAATTGGACCAATGGAGGAGTCACATACCAAGGAACAATCCCCCAAAGCAGTTTTTGGGTGGTGCTTTGAGCAAGGAGATCGAAAATTGCAGCAAAATGAGCTAGAACTCATGCTTGAGCTGGTTGGTGATTTTTTTGGGAGGAAGAAGAAGTGTGTGGGTGCAGGAATAAGTGGAGGGGAGCCACCATGGGCCCACGAGGCAGGGGGCGCGCCCAGGGGGGTGGGCGCGCCCTGGACCCTCATGCCCAGGTGCTTGCTCCCCCTGCTGTGTTCTCAGTGCCAAATATTCTCAAATATTCCTGAAAAAATCATATTAAATTGGCAGGGCATTTGGAGAACTTTTATTTTCAGGGTATTTTTATATTGCACGGATAATTCAGAAAACTGACAGAAAAAATACTATTTTTACTTTATTTCAACTAAATAACAGAAAGTAGAAGGAGGGTACAGAAGGTTGTGCCTTCTAACTTCATCCGTCTCATGTTCATCAAAAGGAATCCACTAACAAGGTTGATCAAGTCTTGTTAACAAACTCATTCCGAATAACATGGAACCTGAGAAATTTCGAATAACACTATGTTACTTCAACAGGGATATGCACATCCCCAACAATAAGAATATCATATCTCCTTTTGACAGTAGGAAGAGGAAATTCAAAACCTCCAATAATAATCGATGGAATTTCTCCAATAGAATTGATACTTTGACTTGAGGTTGTTTCCTCGGAAAGTGTACCGTATGCTCATTACCATTAACATGAAAAGTGACATTGCCTTTATTGCAATCAATAATAGCCCCTGCAGTATTCAAGAAGGGTCTTCCAAGAATAATAGACATACTACCGTCCTCGGGAATATCAAGAATAACAAAGTCCGTTAAAATAGTAATGTTTGCAACCACAACAGGCACATCCTCACAAATACTGATAGGTATAGCAGTTGATTTATCGGCCATTTGCATAGATATTTCAGTAGGTGTCAACTTATTCAAATCAAGTCTACAATATAAATAGATAGGCATAACACTAACACCGGCTCCAAGATCACATAAAGCAGTTCTAACATAATTTCTTTTAATGGAGCATGGTATAGTGGGTACTCCTGGATCTCCAAGTTTCTTAGGTATTCCACCCTTAAAAGTATAATTAGCAAGCATGGTGGAAATTTCAGCTTCCGGTATCTTTCTTTTATTTGTAAAAATTTGTTTCATGTACTTAGCATAAGGATTCATTTTGATCATATCAGTTAATCGCATACGCAAAAAGATAGGTCTAATCATTTCATCAAAGCGCTCAAAATCCTCATCATCCTTTTTCTTGGATGGTTTAGGAGGAATAGGCATGGGTTTCTGAACCCATGGCTCCCTTTCTTTACCGTTCTTCCTAGCAACAAAGTCTCTCTTATCATAACGTTGATTCTTTGATTGTGGGTTATCAAGATCAACATCAGGTTCAATTTCTACATCATTATCATTGCTAGGTTGAGCATCAACATGAACATCATTATTAACATTATCACAAGGTTCATGTTCATTTCCAGATTGTGTTTCAGCATCAGAGATAGAAATATCATTGGGATTCTTAGGTGTGTCAACAACAGGTTCACTAGAAGCATGCAAAGTCCTATCATTTTTCTTTTTCTTCTTTTTAGAAGGACTAGGTGCATCTATATTATTTCTCTGAGAATCCTGCTCAATTCTCTTAGGATGGCCTTCAGGATACAAAGGTTCCTGAGTCATTTTACCAGTTCAAGTAGCCACTCTAACAGCAAAATCATTATTCTTACTATTCAATTCATTGAGCAAATCATTACGAGCTTTAAGTACTTGTTCTACTTGAGTGGTAACCATAGAAGCATGTTTACTAATGAGTTTAAGTTCACCTTTAACTCTAGACATATAATCACCCAAGTGTTCAATCATATAAGCATTTTGTTTTAATTGTCTACCAAACTAAGCATTAAAGTCTTCTTGCTTAACCATAAAGTTATCAAATGCGTCCAAACATTGGCTAGCAAACTTAGTAGGAGAGATTTCAGCTTTATCATATCTATAGAGAGAATTTACCTTTACTACCCGTGTCAGGTTATCAAGACCATGTGTTTATTCAATAGGTGATGAATTAAGACCGTATATTTCTTCAACAGGCGGTAAATTAACACCATGTATTTCTTCAATAGGTGGTAAATTCTTAACATCTTCATCTTTAATGCCCTTTTCTTTCATATATTTCTTTGCCTCTTGCATCTTTAGGACTGATAAATAGAACACCCCTTTTCTTCGGAGTTGGCTTAGGAGTTGGCTCGGCAAGTGTCCAATTATTTTCATTTGTCAACATATTATTCAATAGAATTTCAGCTTCATCTGGTGTTCTTTCCCTGAAAACAGAACCAACACAACTATCCAGGTGGTCCCTGGAAGCATCGATTAGTCCATTATAAAAGATATCAAGTATTTCAATTTTCTTGGGAGGATGATCAGGCAAAGCATTAAGTAATTGGAGAAGCCTCCCCCAAGCTTGTGGGAGACTCTCTTCTTCAATTTGCACAAAATTATATATTTCCCTTAAAGCAGCTTGTTTCTTATGAGTGGGGAAATATTTAGCAGAGAAGTAATAAATCATATCCTGGGGACTACGCACACAACCAGGATCAAGAGAATTAAACCATATCTTAGCATCACCCTTTAATGAGAATGAAAATATCTTAAGGATATAACAGTAGCGAGATTTCTCATCATTAGTGAACAGGGTGGCTATATCATTTAATTTAGTAAGATGTGCCACAACAGTTTCAGATTCATAGCCATAGAAAGGATCAGATTCAACCAAAGTAATTATATCAGGATCAATAGAGAATTCATAATCCTTATCAGTAACAAAGATAGGTGAAGTAGCATAAGCAGGATCATATTTCATTCTAGCATTCAAACTTTTTTGTTTAAGCTTAGCTAATAATTTCTTAAGATCACTTCTATAATTGCAAGCAAGAAAGTCTCTAGCAGTTTCTTCATCCATAACATAGCCCTCAAGCACAACAGGCAATTCATATTTAGGCAGAGAGTCTTCATCATCACTTTCATCAATATTATCAGTTTCAATAATTTCATTCTCTCTAGCCCTAGCAAGTTGTTCATCAAGAAATTAACCAAGTGGCACAGTAGTATCAAGCATAGAAGTAGTTACATCATAAGTATCATGCATAGCAGAAGTGGCATCATCAATAACATGCGACATATCAGAATTAATAGCAGAAGCAGGTTTAGGTGTCGCAAGCTTACTCAAAATAGAAGGTGAATCAAGTGCAGAGCTAGATGGCAGTTCCTTACCTCCCCTCATAGTTGAGGGATAAATTTGTGTTTTCTCGTCTTTCAAGTTCTTCACAGTGACCAGCAGATATAAATCCCAAGTGACTCAAAGAATAGAGCTATGCTCCCCGGCAACGGCGCTAGAAAATAGTCTTGATAACCCACAAGTATAGGGGATCACAACAGTTTTTGAGGGTAGAGTATTCAACCCAAAATTATTGATTCGACACAAGGGGAGCCAAAGAATATTCGCAAGTATTAGCAGTTGAGTTGTCAATTCAACCACACCTGGATAACTTAGTATCTACAGCAAAGTGTTTAGTAGCAAAGTAATATGGAAGTAACGGTAACGGTAGCAAAAGTAATATTTTTGGGTTTTGTAGTGATTGTAACAAAGAGTAACGGAAAAGTAGATAAGCGAAGAACAAAGTATGTGAAAAGCTCGTAGGCATTGGATCGGTGATGGAGAATTATGCGGATCACGGTTCATCATGTAACAATCATGACATAGGGTGACATAGAACTAGCTCCAATTCATCAATGTAATGTAGGCATGTATTCCGAATATAGTCATGCGTGCTTATGGAAAAGAACTTGCATGACATCTTTTCTCCTACCCTCCCATGGCAGCGGGGTCCTAATGGAAACTAAGGGATATTAAGGCCTCTTTTAATAGAGTACCGGACCAAAGCATTAACACATAGTGAATACCTGAACTCCTCAAACTATGGTCATCACCGGGAGTGGTCCTGATTATTGTCACTTCGGGTTGCGGATCATAACACATAGTAGGTGACTATAGACTTGCAAGATAGGATCAAGAACTCACATATATTCATGAAAACATAATAGGTTTAGATCTGAAATCATGGCACTCGGGCCCTAGTGACAAGCATTAAGCATAGCAAAGTCATAGCAACATCAATCTCAGAACATAGTGGATACTAGGGATCAAACCCTAACAAAACTAACTCGATTAAATGATAACTCTCATCCAACCCATCACCTTCCAGCAAGCCTGCGATGGAATTACTCACGCACGGCGGTGAGCATCATGAAATTGGTGATGGAGGATGGTTGATGATGACGATGGCGACGGATTCCCCTCTCCGGAGCCCCGGACGGACTCCAGATCAGCCCTCCCGAGAGAGAGATTAGGGCTTGGCGGCGGCTTCGTATCATAAAACGCAATGCATCCTTCTCTCTGATTTTTTTCTCCCCGAACACGAATATATGGAGTTGGAGTTAAGGTTGGTGGAGCTCCAGGGGGCCCACGAGGCAGGGGGCGCGCCCAGGGGGCAGGAGCGCCCCCCACCCTCGTGGAAAGGGTGTGGACCCACTGGCCTTGATTCTTTCACCAGTATTTTTTATATTTTCCAAAAATAATCTCCGTGAAGTTTTAGGTCATTCCGAGAACTTTTGTTTCTGCACATAAATAACACCATGGCAATTCTGCTGAAAACAGCATCAGTCCGGGTTAGTTCCATTCAAATCATGCAAGCTAGAGTCCAAAACAAGGGCAAAAGTGTTTGGAAAAGTAGATACGACGGAGACGTATCAATACTCCAATGTCACCACAAGTATTCGTGGGTCAATTATACGATATGCATCAAACAACTTCAGATTCATAATATTCAATCCAACACAAAGAACCTCAAAGAGTACCCCAAGATTCCAACCGGAGAAACAAGGACGGAAACATGCATCAACCCCTATGCATAGATTACCCCAATGTCACCTCGGGAATCCGCGAGTTGAGTGCCAAAACATACATCAAGTGAATCAATAGAATACCCCATTGTCACCACGGGCATCCCACGCAAAACATACATCAAGTGTTCTCAAATCCATAATAGGATTCAATCCGATAATAGTGAAACCTCAAAGGTAAAACTCAATTCATCACAAGAAGGTAGAGGGGGATAAACACCCTATGATTCAACTATAGTAACAAAGCTCGCGGTACATCTAGATCGTGCCAAATCAAGAACACGAGAGAGAGAGAGAGATCAAACACATAGCTACTGGTACATACCCTCAGCCCCGCGAGTGAACTACTCCCTCCTCGTCATGGAGAGCACCGTGGTGATGAAGATGGCCACTGGTGACGATTTGTCCCTCCGGCAGGGTGTCGGAACAGGGTCCCGATTGGTTTTTGGTGGCTATAGAGGCTTGCGGCGGCGAAACTCCCGATCTAGGTTCTGTTCTGGAGGTTTCTGTATTTATAGGAATTTTTGGCGTCGGTTTCACGTCACGGGGTGATACGTCTCCGTCGTATCTATAATTTTTGATTGTTCCATGCCAATATTCTACAACTTTTACATACTTTTTGCAACTTTTTATACTAATTTTGGGACTAACATATTGATCCAGTGCCCAGTGCCAGTTCCTGTTTGTTGCATGTTTTTTGTTTCGCAGAAAATCCATATCAAACAGAGTCCAAACGGGATAAAAGCTGTCGGAGATTTTTCTTGGAATATATGTGAATTTTGCAAAGTGGAATCAACGCGAGACGATGCCCGAGGGGGCCACAAGGCAGGGGGCGCGCCCCTCGTGTGTAACATCCCAAAATTCTAAATTTTGGAATGTTATATTAGATAAATAACTATGCTTGTTGTCTGATTGTTTGTTTGATTGATTGAGTGAAATTGATTGGAATTTGAAACTTTTGAAAGTTGAATGAGAGGGAATGAAATGACTTTCCCAAACTATACACTTTGCCCTTTTGGATCCCAATGAATTCAATTTCATTCAAAAAACAAAACGTAGAGTGAAGATGAAATGACTTCTTCCATTTGGAATGAAAAGGGTTTTGAAAAGATTTGAATTTCATTTGAAAATATTTCAAATTCAAAGCTTTATGCAACTCAATGATTTTCATGAGGGAAGATAAAATGACTTCTTCAATTATATGAAATATGAGTTGGAAGTTAAAAAGAATCAAATTGAAAGTCATTTGAAGGTATTTTGAAACTCCCTTCAAATTTGGAATTATTTGGATTTTATTCAAAATTATTTTTCTCCTAAAATAAATAAATGGAAATATGGGTAAAATGATTCCCTTCAATGGAAAATTAGGAGAAAATAAATTTGAAGTCATTTTGGTATTTTTAAAATGATTTTATTGGATTTTATTAGAGCAGAAACACTCTTTGTTTTATTTGAATTTTTGTGTATTTTATTTGAACTTGAAAAATAGTTCATGTTGTAGGAAATCTTTTTCTGGTCATTTTGATATATATATGTCCTATATAAAATATTTATATATTATATATTTTCTCTCTGTTTTTATTTTCAAAAATAAAATTATTAGAAAAAAGAAAAAAAAACCTGGGCGCTAGCCGAGCTAACTGCCAATTAACACCCAGTGACCCAATGACCCAATGGCGCCACCAACCCGGCCCGACCGAGCCCCAGCTTGAAACCCCTCCGCACTTGATCGCCCTTGAGTCCCTCTCTCCCTCTCTCACCGACAGGTGGACCCCACCCGTCGTCTTCCCACTCGCAGACGCCACCCGCCCGCGCCGCTCGCCGGATCATGGGATCCGGATTCGTGAATCCTCCCAGGTGCCCTCGTCCAAGTCGACGCCCCTATATAAACCCCCTCGCCCGTCCCCCGCCTCACCCGACGTCCTCCTCCCTCGTCGCGTCGCTCGCTTGAACAACGAGAGCCGCGCCGCCGCCATTAACTCCGTCTGGCCGCCCCGAACCCCTCGAGCTCGCCCGACTCAACCCCGGACTCTTGCTCCGCCGCACCCGCCGGAGGTCTCCGCCGTCGTCCCCGACCGCCGGAGCCACCGAAGCCGTCGCCGCCCGAGCTGCCGTCGCCGTCGCAGCCTCGGTAAGTCGCCGGAGTCCTCCCCGCCGTTGGATCTAAACGTAGGGCTTAGATTAGACCCGAAGAATACGTTTTATTTTAGGGTTTATTTTAGTGAACGGTTTTGTTCGGTTTAGTTCGGTTTTTGTGTAGGTTAGTTGGACCCGGCCCGACGCGGTTATTTTCTGTTAAACCATGGGCGTGTTTTAGTTATATTACGCCCGAAGCGTTAGATAGGCCCATTAAGCCCAGTTTTCGTTTTAGTTTTATTTTTAGTTTTCTGTTTTAACAGAATAGTTTCAGTTTTGTAAAATTCATATCTTTTAATCTACTTAATATTTTTAAGTGGTTCTTTTTTTGTTTGTTTGCAAATTTCTTATAGTTTCTGTAAATATAATTAGTCATGTTAAAATTATTTAAAATTGCCTTATTTTAGATTTAGACAGAATAGTAATTCTGCCATAAAAGAGTTAGGAAAATTATTTTTAGTGATTCTTTTTGCCACAACTTTGTTTTGACATTGCCTAACCGTAGGAATTTATTTTGGGCATTTTAGAATTAATAAAAAAATAGTTTTAATCAGAATCATGATATTCCTATTTATTTAACTAGCTACTGCTTTTCCTATTGTTTTAATTAGCAAATAATTTTATTTTTCCTATGTGATAGTTTATTCTAGGTTAGTTTCTGTAACTTTAGAACATGAACTTTTATTTATAATAAATAAAACTTTTATTTTATTTTTTCTTGCTAGGATTGTTTTAGGCCTAATAGGAGTTTTATAATAGCTTTTAAGGTGATCCTTTTTGCTCCTAGTTGCTTGATGAATTCTTATCTGTTAGGTAGCATAAACCCATGCTTAGGTTCTGTTAAGAAAAATTTTTGTTGTGCAAAACTATTTCTTGATTGTTGTTTGATGTAGTAAAAAACTTTGATTTGGATTTCTTCGAGTTTTTCTTTGGGTTTTGGTTCAAGTGCTTTGTGTGTTATGATAGCATGCTATTATGTTAAGTGATCATATGTTGTATGCTTATTATGATTGTTGTTTGCCTCGGTAGAATTTCCGGAGTGCGGAGCTTGCTACCACGAGTCCCTAGTTTTTGAAGATCGTCAACAAGGCAAGTTCACTTTGACCATGCTTTCATACCTATGTTTATTGCATTTTGTGGCATCTTTGCAACCACCCCTCGAGTGTTATTGAATCCTTGTAGTTGAGTAGTATGCATGAGGTAGGAACCCATCACCCTGTTACCAAGCCCGGGACGTTATTTATTTTAATGATACGCTATAGTAGACGGGATTGGTATGAGTGCTCGGGAGTGGTGTGAGAATGGAGGATCTACGTCAATGACGACAACTCCATGATGGAATCTGCAAGGACTGCATCTTCAAGGCCTCAAGACTTCAAGACTCGAGACAAGAATTCAATACACACTCTTGGGTGAAGGATGGTTGTGGGCACCTGGAGAAACCGGTGGTTGGCGGGATGCATGGAGAAGCGCCATGACATCTTGCGGAAAGCTTCACCCAGGACTCAAAGAGACGGAAGAATACTTCATGCCCGGAAGCTTACCTGTGCAACCGCAAGTCAATATGGGCTCTGGCTTGGTTGACCTTAGTTGTCACTCTGGCTGGGACGGTGCTAGCAGATGTAGAACTACGGTAGGATTGGATGAGCACCGGACAGTGGTCAGAGGAACTCTTCGGAAGACCATGTTTCGGTCATCTTGTTCTCAAACACCCGGAAGTGCGAGAACGTAAAGAGAGGGATCGAATCTTGCGGGTAAAGTGTACAAACCTCTGCAGAGGGTTAAAACCTAATCGATTAGCCGTGTCCCGATTCACGGACAATTTGAGCATCTGGACTTGGATCTATCTCGGAACTCTCAACACCGGATTGATAACTTAATTGTGGGCAACTTATGATGATTTTGGGCTATGAGACATCGGTTGGCGGAACCATGTCATGATAGAAAACTCCATAGTACAGACTTCATTTATTCCTTTGATGTAGGGAAAATAAAATCAGCTTTTACGCAAACAAAACTCAGAATCTGAGCCACAAAGCCAAATTGCATATAGTATAGTTTTACCATCTGTTTATTCATGTTGTGATCTTGCGGTACATTCAATGTAATCGACCTACACGGCTGCAACGTATCATGTTGCAGGATTTTCTTCGACAGTAAGAGTTACGATACAGGTTACGGTCTACACTCAACCCGCCGATGGCGTTGATGGGACTCCACACCCGATTACTTGTTTCACGAGACTTATGAGGTATATATCGGTTTTACATTATGGATACATGTGATTGCACTTTGATATATACATTGATGTCTTGTGTGTGCCGACATCTTGATCGAGGATGTACGGACACACGGAAGACTTGACCGTCGAGGTCGGGTCGCTCTGAAATGGTATCGAGCACATGTTGGCTGTGAGGACGTGACCCTAGAAAATGACTTAGTAATATGAAGACCCCAACAGAACGACCTTTGTTTTTGTTACTACTCTCGTAACACCCGATTCCTTTTCTTGAACCTTCCTTATTTCAAACTATAGATGGAGAGCTACATTACGAACAAAAGAGAACACTACGAGAAGGTTCTTGGAGGCCCCTTCCTTGTGGAGCTAGTCAGTGCTTTGAAGTTACCGATACACGAGATCAAGGCAACTAAGAGGAAGTCTAGATCATGGGAGTCAAGACCCAAGTTTTTGGCTGTAAAGAAGACCCCAAGGCTGCAGACATCGACTTGGCACCATAAATGGTGACTGTGATATGGGCATCAACACTGCCGTCCATGATGCTATTGCACGCTTATGCTATCGTCATCGTGCTACACTAAACCCACACTTCTTTGGAAGGATTGGATGGCAGAAGTTTGATGGAGCAACTATTGCCTTGACGGAAGTGCAAAAGATGAAGTTCTCCCCACTGTTAGTATACAATCAGGATCTAGAACAATACATCAAGAATCTTGAGATGGACCTCTGGAAGCCCTATTTGACAATGAAGCACTACGAGAAGAAGTTGAGACTCGAGAGACTGAAGGTAAACAACACGGAAGAGGAGAACCTCGAGCTCCGAGAATGCGTCGAGAACTGAAAAACAGCAGGACCATGTCTCATGCCAAGGACGTTGAGATCCGTAAGCTCAAGGAACAACTTCGGGACATCTGAGGTCGTCACAAGAAACTCCGCATCGACAGGGAAAATCTAGCAGAAAAATTGGAGGAGATTAAGTCCACACAGAAGAAGCCCCAGTGGGGACAATGATCAAGTTCCTAATAAATTAGCTTAGTAGTATCCCACCATGAGAGAAATAAAGATGAACGCTTTCTCGATTTATGTATCTGACCATACCAATTTATGTGGGTGGCGATCTTTGTAGAATTGATTGAATAAATGAATGCTTGGTTGCTATTATTTTACGTGTTTATTGAATGTTGGATAGATGCGATATCGTAGGCTTGTTATGTCAACCTTGAGAGGCGTAAGTTACGGAAGAATGGTAGAAGGCATTCATATGGGAAAAGCATCGAGAATTGGAAACTCCCGAGCATTGAAGACTGAAGAAATGAGGACTTGGAAACGAAACCATAGTAGAACGGCCCATTACAAACGGTACTTTTGAGCTAGGATTCTTTTGTTGATGGGTGGGTATTTGCTTTCTCTTTCTATCTCAACGGCACCCGAAATCTTGAACCCATGGACAATCGAACACCAAACTTTTCTGGAGACAATTGCAATTTCCCCATGGAGATACATTCCTTGTTATGAGCACCCCTCTTATCCTACACATGCAGATGACAACCCTTTATGAGTCCTTCCTTAAAGGTCCGGAAACAATCATGACCCTGACGAGTGATCATGATTACCGAAGATCTGAAGGACATGACGAAGCATATTCACCTTGAAGGAGATGCAGTCTACAAAGGATACCCCTTCATGCAAAAGGGAGTGGAACTTTGGTATGTGGAGGTACACCTCCACCGTTTGAAAGGAGTTTGCCCAAAGATGATGGGGCAGTACTTTTTCATCTCACGTGTACCACAAGCAACTTTCTTCGACGTTGTTCGTGAAGCATCCATGGAAGCCATACGCCAGATCAGAGAAATACTTGAAGCAAGACTCCGTTATACTCAGGAATACCTCAGAGAAGTGCATGCAGAGATGATGGAGGTGAAGCTCAAGGCCACCACGATGAAATTCCCCTGATCAATTCTCATGTTGGAACCATCATCATTTCAAACTTCAAATGGCCCTTATCTATTTTGATTTGACCAACAACACTTAAGTGGCGCAATTAATTTCAATCCGAAATTATACCCTTTTAAAAATAATCTAAAACCCTGTGGATAGTTCCACAACATTACAAAGTATTTTTGAGACAAGTTCCTTATGTAACAAAATTCAATGGAAATTAAATAAAGTGTAAAACAGTGCCTATGAGTTGTTAACAGAAAAGAGAAACAAAGAGGGCACTATGCACTATGCACTTACTAGGCCCAACACACATATAGCCTAGTGCTACAGTGCTCAAGGCCCAGCCCGCGCTGGCCTTTCCCCTAACCTCACCAGAAGCAGAGAGGCCATGGCACGCACGCCGTCCACCCGCCGATTGTCTCGCTGTCGAACATCCCACGGCCCTCTGGTGGATAAGGAGACCGTCCCCGACGCCCCAGTCGAACCCTAGCCCATCCCCTTCTCCCCCCTCGCTCTCCTCCTTGATCTGGTCTAGAGAGGCAAGCGTACGCGACCGACGCCGCCGCCTTGTCGTTGACACACTCCGGAACCACTCCGTCCCGCTCGAAGGTGCCAGGAGCTACGCCTCGACGTCCTCTACCTCCACGACAAGCTCACGAGCAAGGACCTCCCCAAGCCGTCGCCATCGACTATCTTCATCCTCGGGCGCCGCCACTTGCTCGCCGTCGATTCGGCTGACTCCGAGCATCCTCAGCCACCCTGAGCTCCTCCCCAAACTCGCTGTGAGCCCCCGGTTCCCCTACACCTCTCCTTGCTTCCCCGTGCACCGTAGACGTTGTCGCACTGCTGGAGGCCGAAGCCACCGTCCTCCATGGCCATGAAGCCCCGCGCTCCCGTACTCGCGGACGTCCTTGCTACTACTGTTGTTACCTTTACCTGCAATCCTACATGCTTAGTATAGGATGCTAGTATTCCATCAGTGGCCCTACATTCTTGTCCGTCTGCTGTGCTATACTATCATTTGTGATCACTTGGGAGGTGATCACGGGTATATACTATATATTTTATACATGATACATGTGGTGACTAAAGTCGGGTCGGCTTGTGGAGCACCATGAGTGATTCACGGATTGGGGGCTGAAAGGACCTTTGTCCCCATGACCCTCTGTGTGGATCTTTGTGGCGGAGGCGTCGGGGCAGGTTGAGACTACACGGGTGAGAGGTGGGCATGGCCTGGTCGGTGTCATGATTTACATCATTAACACGCTTAACGAGATCTTGGTATTTGATCCGAGTCCGGCCATTTGGTCTATACGCACTAACTAACTACGTGGGAAAGATATGTGCACTTTCGGCGTCGTGGTATCGGCCGAAGCCTTCGTGACATTGTCGGCCGGCGGCGCCGCGGATTGGAGACGTAAGCCTGCTCTTGTATTAAGGGGCTAGGATTACGCTTAGGCCGCATTGCATAACGTCTTGGTGTGCTAAGGCGATGGGCCCGGACCACTGTCGCTTAGGTTTAGACCGGCATCTTGACCTCTCTGTTGGCCTAGGTGGGGCTGCGGCGTGTTGATCTTCCGCGGCGGGCATGACCGGAAAGTGTGTCCGGACAAATGGGATCAAGCGTGTTGGGTTATGTGGTGCACCGCAGTGAAGTTAATCTATTCGAATAGCCGTGATCTTCGGTAACAGGACGACTTGAGTTGTACCTTGACCTTATGACAACTAGAACCGGATACTTAATAAAACACACCCTTCCAAGTGCCAGATACAACCCGGTGATCACTCTCTAACAGGGCGACAAGGAGGGGATCGCCGGGTAGGATTATGCTATGCGATGCTACTTGGAGGACTTCAATCTACTCTCTTCTGCATGCTGCAAGACGAAGGCTGCCAGAAGCGTAGTCTTCGCAGGATTATCTATCCCCCTCTTATTCTGGCATTCTGCAGTTCAGTCCACCGATATGGCCTTTTACACATATACCCATGCATATGTAGTGTAGCTCCTTGCTTGCGAGTACTTTGGATGAGTACTCATGGTTGCCTTGTTCCCCCTTTTCCCCCTTTCTTTACCCGATTGCTGCGACCAGACAATAGAGCCCAGGAGCCAGACGCCACCTTTGACGACGACTCCTACTACACTGGAGGTGCCTACTACTACGTGCAGGCCGCTGACGACGACCAGGAGTACTTAGGAGGATCCTAGGCAGGAGGCATGCGCCTCTTTCGATCTGTATCCCAGTTTGTGCTAGCCTTCTTAAGGCAACTTGTTTAACTTATGTCTGTACTCAGATATTGTTGCCTGGCGACTCGTCTATGATCGAGCACTTGTATTCGAGCCCTCGAGGCCCACGGCTTGTATTATAATGCTTGTATGACTTATTTATGTTTTAGAGTTGTGTTGTGATATCTTCCCGTGAGTCCCTGATCTTGATCGTACACGTTTGCGTGCATGATTAGTGTACGATAGAATCGGGGGCGTCACACTATCCTATGATGTTTGAGTAGATCCGTTTTGTCCTATGGGTTAATTGATGATCATGATTGGTTTGAGTTGCATGTTTTATTATTGGTGTTGTCCTATGGTGCTCTCCATGTCACGCAAGCGTGAGGGATTCCCGCTGTAGGGTGTTGCAATACGTTCATGATTCGCTTATAGTGGGTTGCTTGAGTGGCAGAAGCATAAACCCGAGTAAGGGGGTTGTTGCGTATGGGAAAAAGAGAAATTAATGCTTTAATGCTATGGTTGGGTTTTACCTTAATGATCTTTAGTAGTTGCGGATGCTTGCTAGAGTTCCAATCATAAGTGCATATGATCAAAGAAGAGAAAGTATGTTAGCTTATGCCTCTCCCCCAAAGAAAATTGCAATAATGATTATAGGTCTAGTTATCAATTGCCTAGGGACAAATAACTTTCTTGTGACAAAAAGCTCTCTACTAAAACTAACTTAGTTGTGTGTTTATCTAAACAACCCCTAGATTTTATTTACGCGCTCTTTATTATCTTGTAAACCTATCCAACAACATCTACAAAGTACTTCTAGTTTCATACTTGTTGTAGGTAAAGCGAACGTTAAGCGTGCGTAGAGTTGTATCGGTGGTCGATAGAACTTGAGGGAATATGTGTTCTACCTTTAGCTCCTCGTTGGGTTCGACACTCTTACTTATCGAAAGAGGCTACAATTGATCCCATATACTTGTGGGTTATCAAGACCTTTTTCTGGCACCGTTGCCGGGGAGTTATAGCGTGGGGTGAATATTCTCGTGTGTGCTTGTTTGCTTTATCACTAAGTTATTTTTATTTTCTGTTCCAAGTTGTTCTGTATCTTTAGTTATGGATATGAAACACGAAATACCAAAAAAAGGTGTACTTGCTACTCATGGAGATGGGGAACTGACGTCTACTACGCAACCTTCTTCTTGTAGACGTTGTTGGGCCTCCAAGTGCAGAGGTTTGTGGACAGTAGCAAATTTCCCTCAAGTGGATGACCTAAGGTTTATCAATCCGTGGGAGGCGTAGGTTGAGGATGGTCTGTCTCAAACAACCCTGCAACCAAATAGCAAAGAGTCTCTTGTGTCCCCAACACACCCAATACAATGGTAAATTGTATAGGTGCACTAGTTCGGTGAAGAGATGGTGATACAAGTGCAATATGGATGGTAGATATGGGTATTTGTAATCTGAAAATATAAACACAGCAAGGTAGCAAGTAATAAAAGTGAGCGTAAACGGTATTGCAATGCGTTGAAACAAGGCCTAGGGTTCATACTTTCACTAGTGCAAGTTCTCTCAACAATAATAACATAATTGGATCATATAATTATCCCTCAACATGCAACAAAGAGTCACTCCAAAGTCACTAATAGCGGAGAACAAATGAAGAGATTATTGTAGGGTACGAAACCACCTCAAAGTTATCATTTCTGGTCGATCTATTCAAGAGTCCGTAGTAAAATAACATGAAGCTACTCTTTCCGTACGATCTATTATAGAGTTCGTACTAGAATAACACCTTAAGACACAAATCAACCAAAACCCTAATGTCACCTAGATACTCCAATGTCACCTCAAGTATCTGTGGGCATGATTATACGATATGCATCACCCAATCTCATATTCATCTATTCAAACCAACACAAAGTACTTCAAAGAGTGCCCCAAAGTTTCTACCGGAGAGTCAAGACGAAAACGTGTGCCAACCCCTATGCATAAGTTCACGAGGTCACGGAACCCACAAGTTGATCACCAAAACATACATCAAGTAGATCACGTGATATCCCATTGTGACCACAGATAAGCACATGCAAGACATACATCAAGTGTTCTCAAATCCTTAAGGACTCAGTCCGATAAGATAACTTCAAAGAGAAAACTCAATCCATTACAAGAGAGTAGAGGGGGAGAAACATCATAAGATCTAACTATAATAGCAAAGCTCGCGATACATCAAGATCGTAACACCTCAAGAACACGAGAGAGAGAGAGAGAGAGATCAAACACATAGCTACTGGTACATACCCTCAGCCCCGAGGGTGAACTACTCCCTCCTCGTCATGGAGAGCGCCGGGATGATGAAGATGCCACCGGTGATGGATCCCCCCCCCCTCCGGCAGGGTGCCGGAATAGGGTCCCGATTGGTTTTTGGTGGCTACAAAGGCTTGCGGCGGCGGATCTCTCGATCTATTGTGTTCTTGGATGTTTTTAGGGTATATGGATATATATAGGCAAAAGAACTCGGTCAGGGGAGCCATGAGGGGCCCATGAGGGTGGGGGCGCGCCCAGGAGGTAGGGCGCGCCTCCCTGCCTCGTGGATTCCTCGAAGCTTCCCTGACGTCTACTCCAAGTCTCCTGGATTGCTTCCGTTCCAAAAATAACTCTCCCGAATGTTTCATTCCATTTGGACTCCATTTGATATTCCTTTTCTTCGAAACACTGAAATAGGCAAGAAAACAACATTTTGGGCTGGGCCTCCGATTAATAGGTTAGTCCCAAAAATAATATAAAATAGCATATAAATGCATATAAAACATCCTAGATGGATAATATAATAGCATGGAACAATCAAAAAATATAGATACGTTGGAGACGTATTAGCATCCCCAAGCTTAATTCCTGCTCGTCCTCGAGTAGGTAAATGATAAAAACAGAATTTTTGATGTGGAATGCTACCTAACATAATCATCAATATAATCTTCTTTATTGTGGCAAGAATATTCAGATCCATAAGATTCAAGACAAAAGTTTAATATTGGCATAAAAATAGTAATACTTCAAGCATGCTAACCAAGTAACTATGTCTTATCAAAATAACATAGCCAAAGAAAGCTTATCCCTACAAAATCATATAGTTTGGCCATGCTTCATTTTCGTCACACAAAATGCTCCCATCATGCACAACCCCGATGACAAGTCGAGCAATTGGTTCATACTTTTTAACGCGCTTCAGCCTTTTCAACCCTCACGCAATACATGAGCACAAGCCATGGACATAGCACTATGGGTGGAATAAAGTATGATGATAGGGGTTATGTGAGAAGACAAAAAAGAAGAAAGTCTCACATTGACGCGGCTAATCAACGGGCTATGGAGATGCCCATCAATTGATGTCAATGCGAGGAGAAGGGATTGCCATGCAACGGATGCACTAGAGCTATAAATATATGAAAGCTCATCAAAACAAACTAAGTGGGTGTGCATCCAACTTTCTTGCTCACGAAGACCTAGGGCATTTTGAGGAAGCCCATCATTGGAATATACAAGCCAAGTTCTATAATGAAAAATTCCCACTAGTATATGAAAGTGACAAAATAAGAGACTCTCTATCATGAAGATCATGGTGCTACCTTGAAGCACAAGTGTGGAAAAAGGATAGTAACATTGTCCCTTCTCTCTTTTTTCTCTCATTTTTTTATTTTTTTTATTTGGGCCTTCTCTCTTTTTTTTTCTTTTTTTTGGCCTCTTTTTCTTTTCCTTTTTTTTTCTTTCGTCTGGACTCTCATTCCGACTTGTGGGGGAATCATAGTCTCCATCATCCTTTCCTAACATGGGACAATGCTCTAATAATGATGATCATCACACTTTTTATTTACTTACGACTCAAGAATTACAACTCGATACTTAGAACAAAATATGACTCTATGTGAATGCCTCCGGCGGTGTACCGGGATATGCAATGAATCAAGAGTGACATGTATGAAAAATTAGCATGGTGGCTTTGCCACAAATACGATGTCAACTACATGATCATGCAAGTCAATATGACAGTGATGACGCGTGCCATAATAGGCGGAACGATGGAAAGTTGCATGGCAATATATCTCAGAATGGCTATGGAAATGCCATAGTAGGTAGGTATGGTGGCTGTTTTGAGGAAGATATAAGGAGGTTTATGTGTGATAGAGCGTATCGTATCACGGGTTTGGATGCACCGGCGAAGTTTGCACCAACACTCAAGGTGAGAAAGGGCAATGCACGGTACCGAAGAGGCTAGCAATGATGGAAGGGTGAGAGTGCGTAATATCCATGGACTCACATTAGTCATAAAGAACTCATATACTTATTGTAAAAGTTTATTAGCCCTCGAAGAAAAGTACTACTACGCATGCCCCTAGGGGGATAGATTGTGAGGAAAAGACCATCGCTCGTCCCCGACCGCCACTCATAAGGAAAGCAATCAAAGAACACCCCATGCTTCAAATTTGTCACACAACGTTTACCATACGTGCATGCTACGGGACTTGCCAACCTCAACACAATTATTTCTCAATTTCATAATTACCCAACTAGCACAACTCTAATATCACCACCTTTATATCTCAAAACAACTGTCAAGTATCGAACTTCTCTTAGTATTCAATGCACTTTATATGAAAGTTTTTATTATATCCCTCTTCGATGCCTATCATATTAGGAATAAATTCATAACCAAGGAAAATTACCGTGCGGTTCTAAAAGACTCTCAAAATAATATAAGTGAAGCATGAGAGATCATCTATTTCTTCAAAATAAAACCACCGTCGTGCTCTAAAAGGATATAAGTGAAGTACTAGAGCAAATTACAAACTACTCCGAAAGATATAAGTGAAGACCAATGAGTAGTCGAATAATTATGCAACTATGTGAAGACTCTCTAACATTCAAGAATTTTAGATCTTGGTATTTTATCCAAACAGCAAGCAAAACAAAATAAAATAAAATGACGCTCCAAGCGAAACACATATCATGTGGTGAATAAAAATATAGCTCCAAGTAAAGTTACCGATGAACGAAGACGAAAGAGGGGATGCCTTCCGGGGCATCCCCAAGCTTAGGCTATTGGTTGTCCTTGAATATTACCTTGGAGTGCCTTGGTAATCCCCAATCTTAGGCTCTTGCCACTCCTTATTCCATATTCCATCGAATCTTTACCCAAAACTTGAAAACTTCACAACACAAAACTCAACAGAAAACTCGTAAGCTCCGTTAGTATAAAAAAAATAAAACCACCACTTAGGTACTGTTGTGAACTCATTATAAATTCATATTGGTGCAATATCTACTGTATTTCAACTTCTCTATGGTTCATACCCTCCGATACTACTCATAGATTTATCAAAATAAGCAAACAACACATAGAAAACAGAATCTGTCCAAAACAGAACAGTCTGTAGTAATCTGTATCAAAAGTATATTATGGAACTCCAAAAATTCTGAAATAAATTGGTGGACCTGAGGAATTTTTCTATCAATCATCTTCAAAAAGAATCAACCTAAAAGCACTCTCCAGTAAAAAATGGCAGCTAATCTCGTGAGCGCTAAAGTTTCTGTTTTTTACAGCAAGATCATAAAGACTTCACCCAAGTCTTCCCAGAGGTTCTACTTGGCACAAACACTAATTAAAACATAAAACCACATATAACCAGAGGCTAGATATATTATTTATTACTAATCAGGAGCAAAAAGCAAAGAACAAAAATAAAATTGGGTTGCCTCCCAACAATCGCTAACGTTTAACGCCCCTAGCTAGGCATGATGATTTCAATGATGCTCACATAAAAGATAAGAATTGAAACATAAAGAGAGCATCATGAAGAATATGACTAGCACATTTAAGTCTAACCCACTTCCTATGCATAGGGATTTTGTGAGCAAACAACTTATGGGAACAATAATCAACTAGCATAGGAAGGCAAAACAAGCATAACTTTAAAACTTTAAGCATATAAAGAGGAAACTTGATAGTATTGCAATTCCTACAAGCATATGTTCCTCCCTCATAATAATTTTCAGTAGCATCATGAATGAATTCAACAATATAATCATCACATAAATCATTCTTTTCATGATCTACAAGCATAGAAAATTTACTACTCTCCACATAAGCAAAATTCTTCTCATTCGGAATAGTGGGAGTATCATAAGAAACTCGAATACTATAAATTGTTTCCATATTAAAGAGTAATGTTCAGAAAAAGGGTAATCATAATCATGACAAGTGTTATAAATATAATCATCACTACTTTCTATAGCATAAGTGTCATCACAATAATCATCATAAGTAGCAACTTTGTTCTCATCATATCAATTGAAACCTCTTCCAAGATAGTGGAATCATTACTAAATAAAGTCATGACCTCTCCAAATCCACTTTCATAATTGTCACATAAGATTCAACACCCTCCAAAATAGTGGGATCATTACTTCCTAAAGTTGACACTCTTCCAAACCCACTTTCATCAATATAATCATCATAAATAGGAGGCATGATATCATCATAATAAATTTGCTCATCAAAACTTGGGAGGCTAAAAATATCATCTTCATTAAAGATAGCATCCCCAAGCTTGGGACAAACATTAATTTAAGAAAGTATATTCTCAAACTTGTCATTCTCATCAAACATAGCATCCCCAAGTTTGGGCCTTTTCATTTCATAAGCATAATCACTCTCATCATTAATAGCATGGATAGCACCAATAGTATGGCAATTATCATCATCACAATGAGTAATAGGAGCAACATCATTTGGGAGGGATACCTTTCTACCTTTGCTTCTCTGTCTTTTCTTTTTATTCTTCACATCATGTGTGGGTTTAACCCTCTTTTTTGAGCTCCTTATTAATGAGATTGGTTGAATAGAAAGCTCCTCCTCGTTACCTGATTCATCATAAGAAATAATAGGAGGATATTGGGAAGTGTCTTCCCTTTCATTAGTATTCTCTTCATCTTCTATTTGTTTTCTTGTTTTTATGTAATTGGCAATATAAGGATTTTCAATGCAATTCACCGCACAATACATAAAAATTTCTTCTAGATCAAAATCAAGAAATCTATCAAGATTAAATTTTGGAATACCCTCAGTTATACGTTTCATTTCTTCATACCCCAAAAGAAGACTAAGCTCTATATGATGCTCAAGGGTAATCAAGTTATCACAATTTTGGACACGATTTGATCATGAAACAAATAGCATTGGAGCTTTAAATGACCATGTTCATTGCAAAGTTCACAAGGATGGCGATAAATATTGAATCTTTCGCACAATCATCTAGCCTTTCTTGCAACCATTTAGTTTCCAAATACTTATGCCTCTTGCAAAATCTATCTTCCCTATTTGGTGTGAACTTGCAAGCTCTATCTATTCCACAAAAGTTGACATGCTTATAAGAGAGATTTTCATCATGACTAGTGAAATCATGATTAGTACTATGGATATTCAAAGAATTCATACTAACAACATTGCAATCATGGTCATCATTCAAATATTTAGTGCCAAACATTCTAATGCATTCTTCTTCCAACACTTTGGCGCAATTATTGGAATCCTTATTTTCATGAAAGACATTAAAAAGATGAAGCATATGAGGCACCCTCAATTCCATTTTTTTGTAGTTTTATTTTATAGACTAAACTAGTGATAAAACAAGAAACTAAAAGATACGATTGCATGATCTAAAGATATACCTTCAAGCACTCACCTCCCTGGCAATGGCGCCTGAAACTGCTTGATGTCTACTACGCAACCTTCTTCTTGTAGACGTTGTTGGGCCTCCAAGTGCATTCCCTTAAGTGGATGACCTAAGGTTTATCAGTCCGTGGGAGGCATAGGTTTAAGATGGTATCTCTCAAACAACCCTGCAACCAAATAGCAAAGAGTCTCTTGTGTCCCCAACACACCCAATACAATGGTAAATTGTATAGGTGCACTAGTTCGGCGAAGAGATGGTGATACAAGTGCAATATGGATGGTAGATATGGGTATTTGTAATATGAAAAATATAAAAACAGCAAGGTAGCAAGTAATAAAAGTGAGCGTAAACGGTATTGCAATGCGTTGAAACAAGGCCTAGGGTTCATACTTTCACTAGTGCAAGTTCTCTCAACAATAATAAGATCATATAACTATCCCTCACCATGCAACAAAGAGTCACTCCAAAGTCACTAATAGCGGAGAACAAACGAAGAGATTATTGTAGATGCGAAACCACCTCAAATTTATCCTTTCTGGTCGATCTATTCAAGAGTCTGTAGTAAAATAACACGAAGCTATTCTTTCCGTTCGATCTATTATAGAGTTCGTACTAGAATAACACCTTAAGACACAAATCAACCAAAACCCTAATGTCACCTAGATACTCCAATGTTACCTCAAGTATCCGTGGGTATGATTATACGATATGCATCACACAATCTCAGATTCATCTATTCAAACCAACACAAAGTACTTCAAAGAGTGCCCCAAAGTTTCTCTTTGGAGAGTCAAGACGAAAACGTGTGCCAACCCCTATGCATAAGTTCACGAGGTCACGGAACCCGCAAGTTGATCACCAAAACATACATCAAGTAGATCACGTGATATCCCATTGTCACCATAGATAAGCACATGCAAGACATACATCAAGTGTTCTCAAATCCTTAAAGACTCAGTCCGATAAGATAACTTCAAAGGGAAAACTCAATCCATTACAAGAGAGTAGAGGGGGAGAAACATCATAAGAGCCAACTATATTAGCAAAGCTCACGATACAGCAAGATCGTAACACCTCAAGAACACGGGAGAGAGAGATCAAACACATAGCTACTGGTACATACCCTCAGCCCCGAGGGTGAACTACTCCCTTCTCGTCATGGAGAGCGCCGGGATGATGAAGATGGCCACGGGTGATGGACCCCCCCCCCCTCCGGCAAGGTGCCGAAACAGGGTCTCGATTGGCTTTTGGTGGCTACAGAGGCTTGCGGCGGTGGAACTCCCGATCTATTGTGTTCTCGGATGTTTTTAGGGTATATGGATATATATAGGCAAAAGAAGTCGGCCAGGGGAGCCACGAGGATGGGGGCGCGCCTAGGAGGGTAGGGCGCGCTTCCCTGCCTCGTGGCTTCCTCGAAGCTTCCCTGACGTCTACTCCAAGTCTCTTGGATTGCTTCCGTTCCAAAAATAACTCTCCCGAAGGTTTCATTCCATTTGGACTCCATTTGATATTCCTTTTCTTTGAAACATTGAAATAGGCAAGAAAACAACATTTTGGGCTGGGCCTCCGGTTAATAGGTTAGTCCCAAAACTAATATAAAATAGCATATAAATGCATATAAAACATCCTAGATGGATAATATAATAGCATGGAACAATAAAAAATTATAGATATGTTGGAGACGTATCAGGAACCTCCTAAAACCTTTGATTCCCATTATGTGAAAGATATTATGTACTACTTTGATAATCCCGAGAAAACCCCATTCAACTTTGTAATGGGAGACACGTTGGATCAACGTGAATACTTTAGGGATTATCGCTTGACTCAAAAAGGGAAACTATTATGGGATCAAATTTATATGTCGTATTGGTATGCTAGGAAACTATGCTTGAGATATGATTATACTTGTTGCTCTAGGATGAAGGCTCCACACCTTCCATTTTCATGCAAATTTAATGATGATAAAACCTTGGCTTCTTATGCTAATGGTATATATGATTACTATGATGTGGAACAAATAGAAGAATTTGTTGCTTTTATGGGTGCTTATGAAATTGAATCTTTGTTTAAAGAGTTTGAATATTTTGATGGTTCATTTTATAGATCCGAAAATTTTGCTATACTTAAATATTGCTATGAGAATTATTAATTCAATTCTGATATTGATGATTTTATTGAGAGAGTCTCCGCTATCCAAGAAGAGACTAATATTTTGCAGGAGTCTATGGAAGAAGAAATTAATGACATTGTGAGCTCATTGGATGAAAAAGATGAGGAGGAGAGCGAAGAACAAAAGGAGGAAGAGCGGATTGATCACCCGTGCCCACCTTCTAATGAGAGTAACTCTTCAACTCATACATTGTTTAATTTCCCTTCGTGCTTACCGAAGGATGAATGCTATGATGATTGTTATGATCTTGTTGATTCTTTTGAAATATCCCTTTTTAATGATGCTTGCTATGCTTGTGGCCAAGATGCCAATATGAATTATGCTTATGGAGATGAACTTGCTATAGTTCCTTATGTTAAACATGAAATTGTTGCTATTGCACCCACGCATGATAGTCCTATTATCTTTTTGAATTCTCCCGACTACACTATATCGGAGAAGTTTGCCCTTATTAAGGATTATATTGATGGCTTGCGTTTTACTACTACACATGATGATTTTGATAGATATAATATGCATGTGCTTGCGGCTCCTACTTGCAATTATTATGAGAGAGGAACTACATCTCCGCCTCTCTATGTTTCCAACATGATAAAATTGCAAGAAACTGTTTATACTATGCATTGGCCTTTACTATGTGTGCATGAATTGTTCTTCTATGACATGTCTATGCATAGGAAGAGAGTTAGACTTCGTCATTACATGATATATGTTACTTTGCGCTCACTACTAAATCACAAATCATCGTTAATTAAAGTTGGCTTTGATATACCTTGGGATCCGGGTGGATCCATTACTTGAGCACTATACCTAGCTTAATGGCTTTAAAGAAAGCGCTGCCAGGGAGAATACTCGGAAGTTTTAGATAGTCATTTATTTCTGTTGAGTGCTTATATATAGTTTAAAAACAAAAAAATAAAGAGGAGAACCCAAAACTTTTTCAAAAAGGGAAGTGAAAGTGAGAGAGACAAGCATTGTTGAAATGGGGAGCTCCTTGAACTTTGTTCATGCTCACGGAAACTTTGTGAATCTTGATTACAGAAACTTTTCAACAAAAATAATTATCCCCTTGTACAATTCATTGTATTATAAAAATAATGTGCCAAGGTTTGCCTTTAGGATATTTACATTGCTTGTTGGTTTGTGCGGTGCAGAACATAAACTTTGGGTGTAGTGAATTTTTTTACAGTTTTTACTGGAACGTCAAACGGTTCTGAAACTTTTTGCAATGTCTTTCTATACAAATTTTTAATTTTTCCTAATTTTGGCAGAATTTTTGGAGTACCATAAGTATGGTAAATGTTCAGACTACTACAGACTGTCCTGTTTAAGACAGATTCTGTTTTTGATGCATAGTTTGCTTCTTTTGAGGAAACTATCGATTCCTGTCAGTGAAATAAGCCATGGAAAAGTTATATTACAGTAGCTATAATGCAAAAACAAAATATGAATTGGTTTGAAACAGTAATTAGAGTAGTGATTGCTTTATTATACTAACGGATCTTACCGAGCTTTCTGTTGAGTTTTGTGTGGATGAAGTGTTCGAAGATCGAGGAGGTCTCGATATGAGGAGAAGGAGGAGAGACAAGAGCTCAAGCTTGGGGATGCCCAAGGCACCCCAAGTAAATATTCAAGGAGACTCAAGCGTCTAAGCTTGGGGATGCCGGAAGGCATCCCATCTTTCTTCAACAAGTATCGGTATGTTTTCGGATTCGTTTCGTTCATGCGATATGTGCAAATCTTGGAGCGTCTTTTGCATTTAGTTTTCATTTTTCTTTTATGCACCATGCTGGTATGAGATATTCCTTGGTTGATTTATATAATGCTTCATGTGCTTCACTTATATCATTTGAAGTTTGGATTGCCTGTTTCTCTTCACATAGAAAACCCCCATTTGTAGAATGCTCTTTTACTTCACTTATATTTGTTAGAGCGTGGGCATATATTTTGTAGAAAGAATTAAACTCTCTTGCTTCACTTATATCTATTTAGAGAGTTGGCAGGAACTGGTCATTCACATGGTTAGTCATAAAATCCTACATAAAACTTGTAGATCACTGAATATGATATGTTTGATTCCTTGCAATAGTTTTGCGATATAAAGATGGTGATATTAGAGTCATGCTAATAGGTAGTTGTGGATTGTAGAAATACTTGTGTTGAAGTTTGTGATTCCCGTAGCATGCATGTATGGTGAACCGCTATGTAACGAAGTTGGAGCATGAGATATTTATTGATTGTCTTCCTTATGAGTGGCGGTCGGGGACAAGCGATGGTCTTTTCCTACCAATCTATCCCCCTAGGAGCATGCGCGTAGTACTTTGTTTCAATGACTAATAGATTTTTGCAATAAGTATGTGAGTTCTTTATGACTAATGTTGAGTCCATGGATTATATGCACTCTCACCCTTCCATCATTGCTAGCCTCTTCGGTACTGTGCATTGCCCTCTCTCACCTCAAGAATTGGTGCAAACTTCGCCGGTGCATCCAAACCCCGTGATATGATACGCTCTGTCACACATAAGCCTCTGTGTATCTTCCTCAAAACATCCACCATACCTACCTATCATGGCATTTCCATAGCCATTCCGAGAGTATTGCCATGCAACTTCCATCATCATCATATACATGACTTGAGCATTCATTGTCATATTTCTTTGCATGATCGTAAGATAGCTAGCATGATGTTTTCATGGCTTGTCCGTTTTTTGATGTCATTGTTATGCTAGATCATTGCACATCCCGGTACACCGTCGGAGGCATTCATATAGAGTCATATCTTTGTTCCAGTATCGAGTTGTAATATTGAGTTGTAAGTAAATAAAAATGTGATGATCATCATTATTACAGCATTGCCCCATGAAAAAAGAAAAAAAAAGAGAGGCCAAAGAAGCCTAAATAAAAAAAGGGGCCAAAGAAGCCCGCAAAAAAAGAGGGGGCAATGTTACTATCCTTTTACGACACTTGTGCTTCAAAGTAGCACCATGTTCTTCATATAGAGAGTCTCTTGAGTTATCACTTTTATATACTAGTGGAAATTTTCATTATAGAACTTGGCTTGTATATTCCAATGATGGGCTTTCTCAAATGCCCGAGGTCTTCATGAGCAAGCAAGTTGGATGCACACCCACTTAGTTTCCAGTTTGATCTTTCATACACTTATAGCACTTAGTGCATCCGTTGCATGGCAATCCCTACTCCTCACATTGACATCAATTGATGGGCATCTCCATAGCCCGTTGATTAGCCGCGTCGATGTGAAACTTTCTCCTTTTTGTCTTCTCCACACAACCTCCACCGTCATATTCTATTCCACCTATAGTACTACTATATCCATGGCTCATGCTCATGTATTGCGTGGAAGTTGAAAAGGTTTGAGAACATCAAAAGTATGAAACATTTGCTTGGCTTGTCATCGGGGTTGTGCATGATTTGAATATTTTGTGTGGTCAAGATGGAGCATAGCCAGACTATATGATTTTGTAGGGATAACTTTCTTTGGCCATGTTGTTTTGAAAAGACATGATTGCTTTATTAGTATGCTTGATTCTTAATGTCAAATGATAGACTATTGCTTTGAATCACTCGTGTCTTAATATTCATGCCATGATTAGATTATGTGATCAAGATTATGGTAGGTAGCATTCCACATCAAAAATAATATTTTTTATCATGTACCTACTCGAGGACGAGCAGGAATTAAGCTTGGGGATGCTGATACGTCTCCATCGTATCTATAATTTTTGATTGTTCCATGCCAATATTCTACAACTTTAACATACTTTTGGCAACTTTTTATACTATTTTTGGGACTAACATATTGATCCAGTGCCTAGTGCCAGTTCTTGTTTGTTGCGTGTTTTTTGTTTCGCAGAAAATCCATATCAAAAGGAGTCCAAACGGGATAAAAACTGACGGAGATTTTTCTTGGAATATATGTGAATTTTGGGAAGTGGAATCAACGCGAGACGATGCCCGAGGGGGCCACGAGGTAGGGGGCGCGCCCCTGAACCTCGTGGACACCTCGTAAGGCGGTTGTTGCCCTTATTTCGCCACAAGAAAGCTAATATTCGGATAAAAATCATGTTCAAATTTTAATCCAATTGGAGTTACAGATCTCCGGGAATATAAGAAACGGTGAAAGGCCAGATCTGGGAGCGCAGAAACAAAGAGAGGTAGAGGGACAGATCCAATCTCGGAAGGGCTTTCGCCCCTCCCATGCCATGGAGACCAAGGACCAGAGGGGAAACCCTTCTCCCATCTAGGGAGAAGGTCAAGGAAGATGAAGAAGAAGAAGGGGGGCCCTCTCCCCTTCTCTTCCGGTGGCGCCGGAACGCCGCCGGGGCCTTCATAATCACCGCAATCTACACCAACAACTTCACCGCTCTCATCACCAACTCTTCCCCCCCCCCCTCTACATAGTGGTGTAACCCCTCTTTTACCCGATGTAATCTCTACTTAAACATGGTGCTCAATGCTATATATTATTTCCCATTGATGTATGGCTATCCTATGATGTTTGAGTAGATCCGTTTTGTCCTATGGGTTAATTGATGATCATGATTGGTTTGAGTTGCATGTTTTATTATTGGTGCTGTCCTATGGTGCTCTCCGTGTCGCGCAAGCGTGAGGGATTCCCGCTGTAGGGTGTTGCAATACGTTCATGATTCGCTTATAGTGGTTGCTTGAGTGACAGAAGCATAAACCCGAGTAAGGGGGTTGTTGCGTATGGGATAAAAAGGACTTGATGCTTTAATGCTATGGTTGGGTTTTACCTTAATGATCTTTAATAGTTGCGGATGCTTGCTAGAGTTCCAATCTTTTGTAGAAAGAATTAAACTCTCTTGCTTCACTTATATCTATTTAGAGAGATGACAGGAATTGGCCATTCACATGGTTAGTCGTAAAATCCTGCATAAAACTTGTAGACCACTGAATATGATATGTTTGATTCCTAGCAATAGTTTTGCGATATAAAGATGGTGATATTAGAGTCATGCTAGTGGGTAATTGTGGGTTTTAGAAATACTTGTGTTGAAGTCTGTGATTCACGTAGCATGCACGTATGGTGAACCGTTATGTAACGAAATCGGAGCATGATTTATTTATTGATTGTCTTCCTTATGAGTGGTGGTCGGGGACGAGCGATGGTCTTTTCCTACCAATCTATCCCCCTAGGAGCATGCGTCTAATGCTTTGTTTTGATAGCTTCTAGACATTTGCAATAAGTATGTGAGTTCTTTATGACTAATGTTGAGTCCATGTATTATGCGCACTCTCACCCTTCCATCATTGCTAGCCTCTTCGGTACCATGCATTGCCCTTTCTCACCTCGAGAGTTGGTGCAAACTTCGCCGGTGCATCCAAACCCCGTGATATGATACGCTCTATCACACATAAGCCTCCTTATACCTTCCTCAAAACAGCCTCCATACCTACCTATATCATGGCATTTCCATAGCCATTCCGAGATATATTGCCATGCAACTTCCATCATCATCATATACATGACTTGAGCATTTATTGTCATATTGCTTTGCATGATCGTAAGATAGCTAGCATGGTGTTTTCATGGCTTGTCCGTTTTTATGTCATTGCTACGCTAGATCATTGCACATCCCGGTACACCACCGAAGGCATTCATGTAGAATCATACTTTGTTCTAGATATCGAGTTGTAATATTGAATTGTAAGTAAATAAAAGTGTGATGATCATCATTATTAGAACATTGTCCCATGTGAGGTTATCAAAATAAAAGTGGCCAAAGAAGCCCTAAAAAAGAGAGAGAGGCCAAAGAAGCCTACAAAAAAAGAGAAAAAAATGATGAGAGAAAAGAGAGAAGGGACAATGTTACTATCCTATTACCACACTTGTGTTTCAGAGTAGCACCATATTCTTCATATAGAGAGTCTCTTGAGTTATCACTTTCATATACTAGTGGGAATTTTCATTATAGAACTTGGCTTCTATATTCCAACGATGGGCTTCCTCAAATGCCCTAGGTCTTCATGAGCAAGCAAGTTGGATGCACACCCACTTAGTTTCAATTTGAGCTTTCATACACTTATAGCTCTAGTGCATCTGTTGCATGGCAATCCCTACTCCTCGCATTGACATCAATTGATGGGTATCTCCATAGCCCTTTTTTCTTCTCCACACAACCTCCACCATCATATTCTATTCCACCTATAGTGTTATATCTATGGCTCACGCTCATGTATTGCGTGAAAGTTGAAAAGGTTTGAGAACATCAAAAGTATGAAACAATTGCTTGGCTTGTCATCGGGGTTGTGCATGATTTGAATATTTTGTGTGGTGAAGATGGAGCATAGCCAGACTATATGATTTTGTAGAGATAACTTTCTTTGGCCACGTTATTTTGAAAAAGACACGATTGCTTTATTAGTATGCTTGAAGTATTATTGTCTTAATGTCAAATGATAGACTATTGCTTTGAATCACTCGTGTCTTAATATTCATGCCATGATTAGATTACATGATCAAGATTATGCTAGGTAGCATTCCACATCAAAAATTATCTTTTTTATCATTTACCTACCCGAAGGCGAGCAGGAATTAAGATTGGGGATGCTGATACGTCTCCGTCGTATCTATAATGTTTGATTGTTCCATGCCATTATTCTACAAGTTTTACATACTTTTGGCAACTTTTTATACTATTTTTTGGACTAACATATTGATCCAGTGCCCAGTGCCAGTTCCTGTTTGTTGCATGTTTTTTGTTTCGCAGAAAATCCATATCAAATGGGATCGAAACGCGAAAAAAACTTCCGAAGATTTTTTTGGAATATATGTGATTTTTGGGAAAAAGAATCAACGCGAGACGATGCCCGAGGAGTCCACGAGGTAGGGGGCGCGCCCCAGGGGGTAGGGCGCGCCCTGGGCCCTCATGGCCACTCCATAAGGCGGTTGGTGCCCTTCTTTCGCTGCAAGAAAGCCAATATCCGGATAAAAATCGTGTCCAAATTTCAGCCCGATCAGATTCTGGATCTCGAGAGTTTAAGAAAGCAGGGAAAGGGCTGAATCGGGGAAGCAAAAGCAGAAGGAACACACACACACACACACAACCACACCCACACCCACACCCAGAGAGAGAGAGAGAGAGATACAATCTCGGAGGGGCTCTCGCCCCTCCGCCGCCATGGAAACCAAGGACCAGAGGGGAAACCCTTCTCCCATCTAGGGGGAAGGTCAAGGAAGAAGAAGAAGAAGGGGGGCTCTCTATCCCCCTCTCTCCCGGTGGCGCCGGAACACCGTCGGGGCCATCATCGCGACAACGGTCTACACCAACAACTTCACCGCCGTCATCACCAACTCTTCTCCCCTCTATGCAGCGGTGTAACCCCTCTTTTACCCGCTGTAATCTCTACTTAAACATGGTGCTCAATGCTATATATTATTTCCCAATGATGTATGGCTATCCTATGATGTTTGAGTAGATCCATTTTGTCCTATGGGTTGATTGATGATCATGATTGGTATGAGTGCATGTTTTATTATTGGTGCTGTCCTATAGTGCTCTCCATGTCGTGCAAGCGTGAGGGATCCCAGCTGTAGGGTTTGCAATATGTTCATGATTTGCTTATGGTGGGTGGCGTGAGTGTGAAGCCTGAGACCGAGTAAGTAGGTTGTTTGCGTATGGGAGTAAAGAGGACTTGATACTTTAATGCTATGGTTGGGTTTTACCTTAATGATCTTTAGTAGTTGTGGATTCCTGCTAGAGTTCCAATCATAAGTGCATATGATCCAAGAAGAGAAAGTATGTTAGCTTATGCCTCTCCCTCATATAAAATTGCAATAGTGATTACGGTCTAGTTATCGATTGCCTAGGGACAAATAACTCTCTTGTGACAAAAAAGCTTTCTACTAAAACTAACTTAGTCGTTTCTTTATCTAAAATAGCCCCTAGTTTTTATTTACGCACTCTTTATTATCTTGCAAACCTATCCAACAACACCTACAAAGTACTTCTAGCTTCATACTTGTTCTAGGTAAAGCGAACGTTAAGCATGTGTAGAGTTGTATCGGTGGTCGATAGAACTTGAGGGAATATTTGTTCTACCTTTAGCTCCTCATTGGGTTTGACACTCTTACTTATCAAAAGAGGCTACAATTGATCCCCTATACTTGTGGGTTATCAGGGGGGTCCACGAGTCAACCACAAGGACGGAGGGCGCGCCCTCCACCCTTGTGGAGGCCTCGTAGATCTTTTGGCCCAACTCTTTTGCTTCAGGGGCTTCTTCTGGTCCATAAAATATCACGTAAATTTTTTAGCTTAATTGGACTCCATTTGATATTCCTTTTCTGCGAAACTCAAAAACAAGAAAAAAATAGAAATTGTCACTGGGCTCTAGGTTAATAGGTTAGTCCCAAAAATCATATAAAATAGCATATAGATGCATATAAAACATCCAAGATAGATAATATAATAGCATGTAACAATAAAAAATTATAGATACGTTGGAGACGTATCATTCCTTCATCTTCGAAGGAAGAGAAACTAATCTTGAGCCACATAGCCTCGCTATACATACTCTAGGACTTTCTTTAGGATGCCATTTGTGGCTCCTTAATCCGCCGGATCTATATTGTATTCCTATGAACTTTTATAATCAATAAACCCGAGTGTGTTTAGACTAAAAAAACTCGTTTGATTTCCAGTAATCAAATACACTATTCAATCAATTTCATTCAAATATAATTCCACTAGAATTTCAACTTTAACATTAAAAATAAAATATTATATTTAATACTATATATTTATTGATGTTACAAAAAATGCAAACTATTTAATTTGTAAAATTTTGGTATTCAGAATTTTAGTCCCTTGTTCACACTTTAAAAAGTTGCTCCAAACTTGTTGGAACTTGACCAACATTATCCACTGGAAAGGAGGTACTTTGATCTTATTTGGAGTCTGAATCATGCCGGAGTGTCTCGGCAAGCTATGCAAAATTTCGGTATTTAAATTTCAATCTCTCATTCGCATAAAAAAACATTAAATTCAATTGAGAATTAGTGTCGACGAGCTACTCTAGACTTTCACGGCATATTATAGCGTTCAAATGGGTCTCATATATTTCATAGATGGCTTCTTGTAAGGGCGTGCTATGCGCCCGACAGATCTTTTAAAGATCCGCAGCCTTGACAGCCGTTAGATTTGGCGCCATATAGCGGTCCAGTCTCATCCTTAACATTGCAACAAAGGCATTGTTGTAGAACCCTTTGCAACAAAGGTTGTGTTGTAAAAAAACGACTTCACTTTTTTGCAATTGATGATGTTGTGGAAGGACTTCTGGAACATGGATGATGTTGCAGAATTTTTTTGCAATGAAAGATGATGTCGCCACATCACCGCCGTCGTTGGTCTCGCCCTTTGCAACTCCATCGTTGTTGCAAAAAATCGTCTCGACGGCATCACCCCCATGTCCCTGGCCACTCCCGTCGTCTCTCCTCTTCCTCCGTCGTGTCGCCATTACAACAAGAACCTGTTGCAATTGCAAAATGACCCTTGTTGCAAAACCATCGTGGGCTACATGCACGGGCGGAAGGAGCCGCATTATTGCTGTCGTTGAAGAGCCCCTTCACACGACTGGATGCCTTGCTATCGTTGGATCCGGCCCGTACTCTGGCGAGAAAGAGAGGACGATGACCGCATGTGAACACAGAGGCACCCTTTGATTTCGCCAATGCCGCCGACTGGGAGCATCCTCTAGCGGCAACGACGATGCAGGGGTAGGGCGAGTGCGGAGGGCCATCGAGCAACGACGAGGGGTGCGGTTCGATGGCGAACCACGCCTAGGCGGACAACACCGCAGGCGAGGGCGCTGGCCAAGCTGTTAAAATTGCGATGAGTTTTGGCTATGGGGAAGAAACGTGTGGAGGAGGCGTTTCTCTGGCGATAAGGATAGTGGTGAAGTGGGGGCCCATGCGATGCGTGTCGATCGCTCAAGGTGATCGACGCGATCTGACTATCAGCTGATTGAAGCCAATCATTTTCCTTTTCATAAACTTTTGGTTCATGATTTTTCAAATTCACATACCGACCATAAAATAAAATCATGAAATTATCTAAAAATTCCAGGTATGGCACGGATACGTCCAAATATATGTGCAGGTTTGACAAGTGTGTGAGACCCATAAACTCAATATTTTCCAAATTTGTACGATAAGAATCGTTTAGACTTCATTTGATGTAGACGTTGTGCTCAAGGAACTGGAATGGGGTCCATTACCAAATCTAACTTCTAACTACTAGTTACTAAGCTCCCAAGAATTACTCTCCTATGGTGCATCGCGGCTGGAGCGACGATTGGCCCATGCTATCTTTGTGTCGCTAGGTACGTCGGTCTGTGTCATTGGGTACGTCGGTTCATGTCGCTGGTGGGGACTCTAAATATTTGCTTCGTCCTTCCCCGTTCCCCGCATAGAGACCCAGTCGCCGCCCACACGCAGAATTCTCTCAATCTCTCATGTATCCGATCCGTGTCTAGAGTGGTTCGAGGCAAAACAAGGGCCGTCGCCTTGTGGCGGCAGTTTGGGTGCGGGAAGGCTGAGGAGAAAGGAGATCCGTAATATGGGTGAGTTTCCCCGGCGTCATCATCGTTGCAGTGAAGATGGCGGCAAGTGGAATAAGGCATAG
Source organism: Aegilops bicornis (assembly GCA_021605145.1). Taxonomy (NCBI): domain Eukaryota; kingdom Viridiplantae; phylum Streptophyta; class Magnoliopsida; order Poales; family Poaceae; genus Aegilops; species Aegilops bicornis. Next base: position 549,459,105 of record CM038675.1, on the reverse strand, counting down.
CCAGACTTCTTCCCGTCCATTTGGCGTTACCGAGAAGCTAGGGACGTTTTGCGTGGAGGATCTTGGAGACCGGGGTAAGTGGCTTCGTGGTTGGATGGAGTGTCAAACGCAGTGGTGGTGAGAATGGGTGTGGGAAGATTGATCGGCCCAGGTGTTGAACCAATTGCCGCAAGAACAGGTGCAGGTGGCCACAAATTTCGGGAGCCAGCAGACACCCATGATAGGAGTACCATCTGCGGCCGGTCGGAGTATGCGCGCGTCAGGTTCAAGACTAGCATGCGCCCCTCGGTGTCGACCACATCACCATCCCCATCGAGGAAAGAGCCTCTTCTTAGCTCCGACCCATTTCTTGATTAAGCCCTTCATCCTGTTAATTTCATACATGAGAATCCTTGTGTTTAATTGGTGTGATTCCTTGCTATACTTATTGGGCTATATTTGTTGTGGATTGGTGAGATGAATAAGATGGTACATGAGGGGAAGGTTAGGTCGTGAAGATGAACTGGTCTCTGTGATCTCTCTATAGGTAAATTCGACATTGCAAACTCTACTTGTGTGCTTCCATAATCGATGATGGTCTTGATTGATTGATTGACCATGTGAAGAAACTGATTCATTGGTTGTACGAACCTCAAATAATCAGGGATTGGAATTGTTCCCTATAGCCCAATTGCGCATGGATTGTTTGGTGGAAGGGGAACTAAACTGAAGATCGTCTTACTTGCATAACATACAAAGAGAGGTATTTGAATTGAACCTAGTTGTCTTTGGCAGACAAACATAATAGGGAATACCACAACAATATGAAAACCCTCCTTGAGATGTGGTCCTTTTCTCTATAGTGTGTACCATGGTACTAATTTTAAACTAGCATTAAACTGAATTAAATGTTTTGATGCATCGGAACATGGCCTAATTCATCAAAAAAAGGACCTCTTTCTCTGCTTCCAAGTTCCAAAAAAATACATCAATACCGAAGCTCACTTTTCAAGTAGACTAGCATTGTATCACTGACAAATATGTTGTACAATTTCCCAGGGACAACTAAGATCAAGAATCTACATTTAATCTTATGTTGGCTCTTCTGATGTATTTATCCATGGTGCTTAATTATTGTAGGTGTAACATATCTACATGGATTATATGGCATTGCAATTCTTTTGATCTTAAGTTTGCTCTTCTGATGTATTTATCCATGGAGCTTATTTATCTTACGTTGGCTTTTTTTGTCCATTTAATCTGTTGGATATAAACTGCCTTACAAATGCAGTGTGATATTTTTACTGATTTTTGCAGTTTCATTCGTAATGGAATTTTCATTTGTCGCTATTGGATCACTCACGGCTCCTTGCAACAATTAAGTTAGAATGATAGCAGCTCATTTATGAGAAGGAGAGCTTAGTAGCTCTTAAAAGCATGGTTAACAATATAGCCAGCAGCTGGCTATATAGACATGCCATGTCATCAAGAGTTAGCAATATTAATTATTCATACAATAGAGTTGGCTATAAGGTTGGCTATAAGCCCACATTTTCTTTTGCTACAAGGCCACATTTTTTCCACTTTCTCTCTATCTCTCTCTTCTCATCAAATGTTTTTACCTAGGAGCATGCATAGAGCCTGCCCACTCCTTTAGACTACCCACAATGGGAGTAACATAGGTAGTAACATGACACATATCTAGATAAAATATATGATGTGGCAAGCAATAAATGAAGAAAGAGAGGCATATGTGGTAACATAGCTAGTTACTAGTAGTATGAGTAACATCACACATATCAAGGCAAGATTAGTATATAGCCTAATAAAAGAAGTGTTGCATGTTACCACACATATGTTATTCCCCACTATAGAGGTAGTAACATAGACATGTTAGGCTGGCCATAGTGGGGGTAATATAACTAGTATCATATACTTGGGACTCGCAAACATGCTTACGTGGCAGGAAATTAAAGAAGAGAGAAAGGGTCATAGTAACATAGGTAGATATCGTAACATAATAAATGTTATGCTACTATGTGTCATGCATGGCAATAAATGAGACCACATATGATACTACTTTATGATACTATGCACTATGGATGTAGTATCATACACTAGTATCATATGCATGATACTAGTATATGTTACTCCCCATTATGACCAGCCTTACTACTCTTTGTTACTACCCATTGTGGCTAGTCTTACTTTTTCCTTGTCTCTTTCCTCCACCTAGACAAAAGTGCCATGTAAGCGGGCTTATAGCCCACCATTGTACTTGCTCTTAGGGATCGTTGACCTGCTATGCAGACATTCAGATGACATCGACGGAGATGAAGTGTTGTCGATGGCGCCGTCTGCAACCGATGGCAACCGCGTCGAGACCCTCATCTTGCAACGAAGTGAGGTGCTTGGTAGCCTTCTCATCTATGTCAGCCCCCATTGTGTGATGTTAGGTTGCAATTACATGTGAGTGTACTAATTCAGCTCAGTATTTGACTTCAAATTTGTCAACGGTTACAATGGAATAGCAAACTGTTTCAGCTGAGATCATACCCGAATCCTACACTCCCACGGGGGAAGGGTTTTTGAATCTTATGAGGGAGCATCAATTTGTCAAACTGCAGATCATGTTGGTTGGTTTGTGATGTTTGTTTGGTACCATAAGAAGTTCGCTACATATCAAATGGTGATGATTCTCATGTTGCTTTTTGAGTGATTTGGAAGATTGTATGTTTAAATGTCTAATACACCATGCAAAAATCGCACACATACAGGACAAAAAAGACCTATAAAGTGAAAAACGGCGTGGCAAGGCACGCGTGTTCTTCTAGTCAACCATGATATTGAAGTGGTCTTCAATTTGAATTAATGTGTTTGCTTCCATGGCAAGTGAAACCGTAAATTGAACTGAAACCAAATTTCTTTTCCAAGGAATGTAATGTCGGTCCTCTTGCCTTGGTGCATTCTTCCTTTTAGGGCCGAATTTTTGCCCGACATGAAACAAAGGGGAATTGATATTGTCGAAGTCATAATGCGGAGCCTCTTGACCATCATAAATGTGTTCTAAAAGATGCATCAGAATGAAACAACCATCCTAAAATTGATCTAAAAATGCACATAAAAAGCATGTGTATCTAGGTCCGGAATTTCATCAAACATATCGTGGACATGCCCAGTGTCGGTGATTCCTGACATTGTCTGTGATCGTTGGAGTTGCGGCAACTCATACGCCATGTCCACAACGTTGTCCTCTTGGGCTCTTCCGTCTGTGTCCAGACATCATAGATGCCCAACTAATCCATGGCCGAAACAGTGTCGGGTACGGGCGTGGATGAGGGCAGGTACCTTCTCGCCGGCGGGGTGGTCAACCTACACGGTGATCCAGGTCTATGACCTCCTTCAACTCAACTACCTTCCCTACTGCTACGCGGACGTTTCACTCCATTCGCACGACGCTCTCCGTCTTTCTCATGACGGTTGGGACCCCCACAAACTCCATCGAGCCATCGTCAATGGCGGTGGTATTAGTCGTTGACATCTAGGATTGGGGTTGAGAAGGCGGATCAAGGGTGAAGGAGGGCAATAACTCAAAGGTTGGAAAGGGAGGACGGACACATGAGGGAGGACAGTCGATTTGATGGTCTTGATCAATTTGGAGGAACTTGAAGTAGGTCTAGTCTGTCGGGTTCGGCATGGTGATAGCGTTCGAGCGGTCCCAAATCCACCTCACACATTGTGACACCCCCGTTTATAACCGTGGTGGGATGCGTTTGAGGATGCTGGACAAGCCAGACGTAAGGGCTGACTTTAGGGAAACTCCAACACGCCGACACAAATGGACGTGGATTTGTCCGCTTTTTGTCCGTTTGGATCGACATTTTGGACGGCATCCGCCCCGTCTGCGTTTGGGCGGTTAGTGTGCCCAACGCGGTGACACACTTTCGTTCCCGTGGCCGGTATGCGGCTATAGTTTTTACACTTTTTTGGATACATGCCAAAAACATTGCCCAAAGTTCGCATAGTTCAACCAAATACAAAAAACATAGTGTTACAACCAAATAAAATCTCATAGTTTACAAGCCAAATGAAATCTAAATTGTCACAAATATATTTGAGAGAAAAGAGCCAATACATCTATTGGTTGCCAAGGTGAGCCCACATGTGCTCAACCAAATCATCTTGTAGTTGAATATAAGTTGCCCAATCACACATTTGATGATGAAACTGGGTGAACTGTGCAAATGTTGCCGCTCATCCATGCTCATGCTCAACATTTTCACACTAAAGTTGAAACCCCTGATCGAAGATTTCATCCGTACGCTCATCCTCTACAATCATGTTGTGCATTATCACACAAGGAGTCATCACTCCCATGACTTTTTGGTGCTCCAAGTTCTAGCAGGATAACGAACGATGCCCCATCGAGATTGAAGAGAACACCAATAGCATGCTCCACATCCTTCCTAGCACTCTCTTGTGCTTGGGCAAATCTCTGCCTCTTTTCTCCTATCGGTTTGGGGATTGTCTTCACAAGAGTAGTCCACTAAGGATAGATACCATCAGCTAGATAATATCCTTTGTTGTAGTAGTGGCCATTGATCTTAACATTGACCTCTGGGAAGTTGTCTTCTGCAAGCCTTGCGAACACCAGAGAGCGCTCAAGCACGTTGATGTCATTGTGAGAGCCGACAATGCCGAAGAAAAGAGTGTCAAATCCATAGGTCTTGTGAAGCCATGACCTCAAGTATGACAGTGCAAGCTTTTTCACATGGCCCCTATACTGCCCCTGCCAAGCAGATGGAGAATTCTTCCAATTCCAGTGCATATAATCTATGCTACCAAGCATCCCCGGAAAGACCCTATCGACACTGATCGCCAATAATCGGGTTGTATCTGCAGCAGTTGGCTCTCTCAAGTACTCCGGGCCAAACGCTGCTACCATGGCCTTGTAGAACCTGTACATGGATTCTAGGCACGTGGACTCACTCATGCAGATGTACTCATCAATAAGATCACATGAGATTCCATATGCAAGCATTTGAATAGTTGCAGTGCATTTCTAATAAGAGGAGAAGCCGACCTTTCCTAGGGCATCCTTCTTGCATACAAAATAATCATCGTACGCCACCACCCCCTCTCAGATACGATTGAACACATGTTTAGCCATCCGAAGCGGCGCCAGAATAGGTTGTGTTTGAAGAGTGGGGAAGCGGACTTGAAGTAGTCACCCCAGAGTAGGCAATGACCGCTTCCTCTATTATGATTCAATGCCGGAGCATGCCCCAGGATCGAGCCCCTAAACATTGACCGCAACCTAGTAATGTGGTCATGGACGACCAAAGTAGCAACCACAATCTCCTCATCGTTGGACGAGGAATCGTCCGAATCGCAAATGAAGTTTTTGATAAAGTATGCATCGTCACTATCCATTTGTGCCTTGCGGGGAAACGTCGAACACCTTGCGGGCATGGTAGAAGAAGTCGGCCGATGAAGACCCCACGTCTCTCCCAGACCAGGCAGCAGGCCTGTCGGCATGGAGGTGCCTGTGGCGGCGACCGACGAGCGAGGTAGCCGAACTTGGAGCGTTGCTGGCGGTGGCGGAGGCGAGGGGGTGGCGTGGACGTGGGGGGTGCTACGATGGCGGCAAAATAGTCCAACAATGCTGACAAGAGGGGCCATTGGGTGCGGCGTGCTGTTGGGGGAGGTCGGTGGGTGCGGGTAGCGGCCTAGGCGGTGTACAACAGGCCAGAACTAGGCAACGACGACGAGGGCGGGGTGGCCAGGTGTGTTGGTTGTCGATGAGAGAGGGGGGAATTGCCAATGTGCCACCGACTGGTAGGCCAGCGAAAGACAAGGGCCCACGTCTCTTGCGTCCGCGCTGACGAAATCCCGACCCAAATTTGAGTGTGAAATGGGTCGCGCGCGGACAAAAATGAAAGCTGGTCCATTTGCGTTGACGCGTTGGACCGCGGTTTTTATCCGTTCCAATCCAAACGAACGCGTGCGGACATTTGTGTCGACACGTTAGAGTTGCCTTTAGGCCTTGTACAATGCTAGGTGCTTACGAAGGTGTTTTAAAAAATAAACCGATTTTTTCTAAAACACCAATGCATATTTTTACAGGAGAGACGCCTAATTAAGCGTCTACCCTCTATAAAAAGAGAAAATTGAATATTTACCACTTTTAATATGTGGTTTCTCAAAGTTGCCACTTTCAAGATTGGTTTCGCAGAATTGCCACTCCGCTCGTTGGCTCCTTGATTACCATGCCACTTCCCTCCTTTTAGTGATACTGATTCTATGTACACAGTACACGTCAGTATTTGACTATCTGTATTTGTTTATGCATCTGTTTGAGTAGAGGAGAACGAGCTGCACAGATCTTGTCTTCGGTAAAGCGCCGCTGACGCCACCCGCTCAGTCGCCGTCGTCGTCCGTGCCACTGGGCTGCTTGCTGCTCGCTCCGCCCGTCCACCATCGCCGATCGCCCTGTCTGCCCGCGCGCCATAGCCACTCAGGCCGGCGGCCTGCTCGACGTTCGCGCCGCTCGTCCCGGCCGCCTGGCCACTCGGCTGGGATGAGGAGGCGGATGGATCAATCACTACAGATTTTTGAACAAAGCAAGGTCAACACAATACCATCGAGAATTCATGCACGCGGCCTGGACGAGATTAGCGGCATGCGGCGTTGCCGAGATCGGCCGCACGCTGCGTATAGAAGATCGGCGGCACGGGACGTTGAGAAGATCGGCGGCATTGCGACGTCTAAGCGATGTGCGACACTCTGCGTCGAGGTCACGGTATTCTCGGCGGCCGGTGCGCTCTTGCATCAATCAGAACGTGGATAGTACCTTTATAGAATCAGGGGTAGTTTGACCTTTTCCGGTGCTTATAAGTGGAAAAGAAAAAATAAAATCACTAAAAATAGGGAAGTGGCATGGTAATCAAGGAGCCAACGAGAAGAGTGGCAATTTTGCAAAGTCAACTCTGAAAGTGGCAATTTTGAGAAGCTATATATTGAAAGTGGCAAATATCCAATTTTCTCTTTCTCTTACAAATAAGCACCGCTGCTTAAGAAAACACTGGTTTATTTCTCTAGATACCTCACCTAAGCACTTTGCATTGTACTCCATTCGTTTCAAATTACTTGTCTTAGATTCGTCTAGATACGAATGTATCTAGTACTAAAATGAGTCTAAATACATCCGTATCTAGACAAATCCAAGACAAATAATTCGGAACGGAGGAAGTACAAGGCCTTAAAATTCCCTTGAACTATGTTTTTTTAGTTTGGACTGTCCGGCCGAATGTTTAGTAGAAATGAGTCCGAATGTAGATGCTCTCATAGATGCCCACAAACACGCGTCTGAATTCCCTCCCACACCTGTGATCAGCTCGACGCTGGCCTGAATGTTCCGGATGAGACGATAATACTGCGTCGGTGGCTACGTTGGACATATCAATTCACATCCGCAAAAATGATCAGCGTCAAAAACATACCATGAAGCGGACGTGAGGCAAAAGAAGAAAAACCCATTGCTTGGACGAAACCAGAAGAGGAGAAGTGCAACAAGATTCCTGCAGGGCCACCAGTGACAGACATCTAAGTACTACTCCCTCCGTTCCATAATATAAAACATTTAATACAAGATGTTTAATATAACACTAATATAGTATCAAAAAAGTCTTATATTATGAGACAGAGAGAGTAGCTAGCGGCACACAGATTAATCCCTGGAGCTAGAGGCACCGCCGCCGCCGCTGGTTGTGGATCCAGGACGAGGTCGGGTGCCGATTGCGACAGCCATGGTAAATAGTTAAAAATCCCCACGGATAGAGATGGATGGGCGGAAAACATTATACACACTGAAATATCGGATCGAGCGGGGCACCGAGCCTGCGATTTCAATTCCCAATCTCGACTTCTCCTCCGCCCCTCCCCCCGCCTGTCTCCTCCCCACTGAATTCGCCGTCAATCTCGCCACCTATGCGTAATCCCGCGGCCGGTTCCCCTCTACCCGCCCCTCCCATGGCAGCCGACGTCTCCATCCCCGCGCCGCCTCTCTGCCTTCTCGTCTCCTCACAGCCGTGCGCCCAGTAACGCCGCCGATTCTCCCCCCTCGTCTTCTCTGTTTCCAGGTGAAAAATCCCTCAGTCTTTTTAAAGATCAGATTAGATTCGAAAGTCAGGCTAAATTTGGCCAAGTTTTTGTAGCCGAGTCGCCAGATACCGCCGCTATTAGTTTCTTTTCAGCTGAATTCCAGCTAAAGTGCCACCCTTTAGCCGAATTGCTTTTCTCTCTAGTTATTGGGTGGTGATTTCACACCCACGGATTGATAGGATTCTTTTTTTATCCGCATAATTTTGGAGTCTACCGAGGTTTTGGGGCCAGGTTGCGTCCTCCCATGAAAACATCTTCTTTTGTCTAAATTTTAGAGGTTTCTCCTTTATGTGCTACATTTGAATGAATGCTAGTATAAAAGATAGATATTGTTCTGTTCCTACTACTGCTCAGTTATACTGTTACTGGTTATTAGTTTGATGGCTCATTTTTTGGAATGCAATTGCAGGGCTAGTAGAGGATCGGTGCTTTGGAGCGAGAGAGGGTTGTCTCGCAGGTTTTGAGTTCTCATTTGGCAGGTCGGTGTTTGCTCTTCTCTTGGTTGCACCAAAGGAAAGGAAGTCTGACAAGATGAACCGTGCAAGAAGAGGAGGGAGATTATTTCCCCTCTGGTTATGCGCAGTGGTTTGTCTCATGGCTCGGCCGGGAGCTTGCAGTGTGGTGCTGATGGCGAATAACACAACCCTGTCGTTCAGCGACGTCGAGGCAACATTTAGTGAGTGCTATAATAAATTAACCAATTCCCCTCTGTTTCAGTACCGATCAATTATCAACTCACTACTATTTTGTTTCGTTGTTACTGTACATTTGTTTTATTATTCTGAATCCATAATTTGAGTCATCACCGATGAATGGACTGATTGCTTGTCCTGCATCCTGGTAGTTAGACTAGTGTTTGTCAGTGCTGATTTTATTACTTCTTGTATGACAATTTGCACATGCTTTATAATGTTATTACCTCTTGTATGGCAATTTCCACATGCTTTATAATGTGCAAAGCTAAGTTGATGCTGCTTGACCCAATCTATATGTGTTAAAGAAGAACTTATTGGTATTTCAACATTTTGCAGCTCCAGAAGTAAAAGGTTCAGGTTTAAACGGTGTAATTTACACCGTCGAACCTCTTGATGCTTGCAGTCCTCTGACAAAGAAAGCAGTCGAAGGGCCTGCATCACCATTTGCGTTGATTTTAAGAGGCGGCTGCCAATTTGATGATAAAGTTAGAAATGCTCAGGATGCCGGATTCAAGGCTGTGATAGTATATGATAACAAAGACAACGGTGTCCTTGTTTCAAGTAATGTTCCTTCACTTCTCCTTTTGGTCCTGACATCATTTGTTTTTCTTTTAGTCTGTATATCTTTAATAACGTGTCGCTCATGATCACCGCATATAAGATGGGTGATTCATGATGCTTTGGTAGCTAAACATTAGAGAGGTCAGAGGAATAACAAGTAGGTATACAAATATCTAATCCTGTGTCATGAAATTTAAATGGTTAGACGCACCTGCGACCTTTTCCAGACTACACCTCGCTAAGAAAAGAAGAAGCAGAAATCAATTGTAAAACTTGATCTGGCATAAAAATGTTATGACCATTGACATGTGCTTTTTTCAATAGCCTTTTGTTTTCTCCAATATTATCTATTGTGTGCACATATTTCCAACATTATTTAACTAGGAGGTGTTAACAGTGGCTGGAAGCTCATCCGGTATCGACATATATGCGGTCTTCATCTCTAAGACGTCAGGAGAGGTGTTGAAACTATATTCAGGTCAAAGTGATGCTCAGGTGTGGATAATATCAACACGTGATAACTCAGCTTTGTCTATCATGGCAATATCTTTCACAGCACTGCTTGCTATGTCTGCTGTTCTGGCCACTTGTTTCTTTGTGAGAAGACACCAGATGAGAAGGGACAGGGCTCGAATACCTGCAGCACGAGAATTTCATGGAATGAGCAGTCAATTAGTCAAGGCAATGCCGAGTCTTATTTTACAAAAGTCCAGGAAGACAATTGTACTTCGTCAACATGTGCCATTTGCTTGGAAGACTACAGTGTTGGTGAAAAGATAAGGGTGCTGCCTTGTCGTCACAGTATGTTCTTCTCACATTTAAATGTCACAATTATTTTCTAATTATTGCATAATAGGATCTGATGGTTTGGGATCTCGATGCCTGTGCAATTTATGTACAACCAGATTAATCTGTCTACTAGTCATTGCTGATTTAAAGTTGGGAATTAGAATATACTTGCTGGATTACTACCAGAATAGTAGCAAGAGAATGGTGTCATTGATCAAAACTTACGTCATAATCACAATAACTCCACATAATATCCCTTTGTATGTTTGAGATACAAACTCAATTGAATATGGTCTTGCTAGATTTCATTTGTTTCCTGGTCGCTTAATGTAGATAAATCTACACTGCGAATTCTACACTATAGATCTGAAGATTAAGTATTGCACTGCTACTGAACCCTCTGTTATTTCAAGCTTTCTTCTTTATTTTTCAACCAGTGCACTGATACTTGGCTGTTTCATCTTACAGAGTTCCATGCTGCTTGCGTGGACCTGTGGCTCACATCATGGAGGACATTCTGCCCTGTATGCAAGCGAGATGCAAATGCTGGAATGTCAAATCTCCCTCCATCAGAGTCTACCCCTTTGCTTTCTTCTGCTATTCCCTTACCAGCTGAATCGACAGCTTTGTCTTCTTTTCGTTCAATGGTAGCAGCATCTCCTCCAAGGACAATAAGCCGGCATCCTTCATGGCAGTCCATGTCCCGCACTAACTCCAATTCCAGTATCCTCCACACCCGTAACCCATGCAGATGTTTTTCCAACTCACCTGCTATCAGTACAAGTAGGAGCAGTGTAGACCTTGCAAACATGTCATCGCCATGGTCTAACACTCCGCACCTTGCATCCACGCACTCCCTGGGTGGAGGGCATTTTTCTCCGCCGATCAGCATCAGATACACATCACCACATGTCTCCCCTTTCGGTTACAGATTTTCTGGACAATTTGTAGGTTCACCCCACATCCCCCGTTCCGAGAACGGGTCTCCAAGCTATTATCCTGGCTCTTCAGGGCAGCAGTACCCTTACCTGAGGCATCGCACGGAGTCAGGGCCGAGCTTATTTACCATGGTGCCCCAGTCACCGCAACAGACCCAGCTGCAGGATGGTGGCGACTCGGTGACGAGTCTATCAGCTTCAGCATTGACCCAGTCACTCCATCAGGCCTACCTGCAGCATTGCCCCGATTCTGATGCAAGCTTATCTGCTGCGACGTCAGCCCAGTCTCTGCCAGGGTGCTGATTGCCCTTACAGGTTCACCATTGAAATCCAGTTGACCTGTTACCATAGAATAAGCTCTCCATGAAGTTTTCATCGGTCGCCACCATCGAGTGAAGCGGATTTGAATGAGCAAAAGGGAGCTGCCTGAAAAAAGATACTAGCTAGAACCGGTGACCTTTAATCTGACCAACTTGCTCGGAACCTTGAAGACTGGAAATGACTCTGCTGACCACATTGAGTTTGCAAGGATTGTCTTGAGGCGTGTGTGCTACTGATGATGCCAAGAGTGTATATTATTACAGTTTAATAGGGATCTGTTAGTTGCAGTCAGAAGTGCCTTGTGCTAGTAAGATGACGTATATATTCTGTTCATGAACGCTTCAGAGAAATATATTAATCTTGTTCGTTCTCACTCTGTTTTGAAGGGTTGATTAGTGCCTATGGCGGACCTGTAATCATGTTTATACTGCTTGTATGTTTTTTGTTATCGGTTTTTGGTCTGGCTTTTAATTATTTGTTCTGGGTCTGGTTTTTGGTTGCCTTCGCTTTTTCGTATTGGAGTCCCCTTTTTTTTGTTAAGCATTAGTACAAAATACAGCAACTCTTTTTTTTTTTGAAAAACTCCACCCATATATCGATCAAATGACAATAGTCTTACAATCGTTTATTACATACTTAGGCACGCAGGGCGGAACAGAATTACACAGAATACCATCAGACATGGTATCAAAACTAAATTTTGCTATCTCATGCGCCGCCTTATTAGCCTGCCTATCAATCTTAACGATTTTGAAATCAACACTAAACTTGGAGGCGCTGATTGCTTTCATTTTTAGATCCACATAAGGGGACCTATCAACAGTTTCTTTCGCTAGGAAAGATGCACCAATGTACAGCCCGACGAGGGACGCACGAAGTTCCGCCTCCTCTGCTCCGGAGCACATTCGAATAAAATCCTAAGGAGACACCAGGACTTTTCCCAAATGATTCCTAGCGACAACCCCAACGCTAGCAGATCTAAAGCTCTTCACAAAACTAGCATCAACATTTATCTTAATATACTCCCGTTCTGGAGGCTTCCAAACAACACGATCATTTTCTTTTGCGGACTACGATTCTACCCATTCCCCATCACCCCCTTTCCTTTAGTGCTTTGGTCCACTTGCACACAAGCGCTGGAAGTGGAGAAAGTTTTTCAATAATTATCCACGAAGATAACAGACGCATTCACCGATTCTTTTCCTCTTCCAAAAATCAAATCGTTCCTCAGATGTCAAGCTCTCCAGAACATAAATAACACTTGCTCACGTACCGAAGACCCCAATTGGTCAAGCAGGATAAGAAGCTAGTCTGGCCCCGTAAATCTGAACAACTCCTCCCTCGGAATATTCCACACATCCCCCAAGGCGATAGCAAAGCACGCGCCCTAGGGCAGGTCACCAGGACGTGGAAGATATTTTCATCCTGAACTCCACATATAGTACACATACTGGAGACCGTTTGATGATGAGTCACTCTATTCACTTGAACTGCCAAACTATTGGTCGCAGCTCTTTAAGCAAAAATTCTGCGTGCCCTAACCATACATAAAGAATGCAATGGGTGCAAAATACGACGAGAGAAGTATATACCGCAGAAGAAGAGGTACACCTAAGACTGTAAAAAGATAAAATAGAAAAAGGGATTGGGGCAACTGAAGCTTTCCCTGCCTACGAGATCACTTCCAAGAAGAAGAGCCCGTACTTCAATTAGTAGAGAATTGTTCAAATCCTAGTTGTAATCCTTCTTGAAATCTTAGTTCAAATAGATGTTGAAAGAAAAACTTCATTGGTGTGGGGAATGAAGATGTCTTCTAGCCATTGATGAACGGGTCGCACATGGATTTCTGGAGGTAGCCAATATGGCGATTCTGACTTTGCACTATGCATATGGGATGCGCTCCATATGCGAGGCTATCATTATGGCGACTCTACTAGAGTTGCTCCGAACGTGTCGGTTTTCCTTAAAACAAAAACGGGCAGGAAATGGAATTTCAGGATAACTTGAACTTAGATGGTGAGTTACCAATCTACTCTTTCAGCGGGCGAGCTAGACTTAGTTTATCTTTTTGGTTTAGGATAATTTATTTTTTGATAGCTGTCATGTATTTTTTGTGGTGTGTAGTGGGCGTGATTGGTGCTGCCTCAGGGTAGCTCAGTTGCGGTGATGGTCACATGTGCACTAGCCCTGGGGCCCAACCCGATCTATTCGCTCGAGCGATGGAGCCAGTCCGCCAGGGTATATGACTGCGTGGAGCGGAAGCACAAGGTGGCTTGGCGGCCCGAGGGTGGATGGGAACGGTCCTAGTGGTGGCGTGGGTGCTCAGGCGTTTGTGATGGCTATACAATTCAGTTGTGGTGGTGTTGTGCCTCTGTGTGGACTCGCCTCCATAGTGTCATTGTGGCTCGATCAAAGACTCAAATTTGGCTGTCATGGTCTGCTACTCTTAGTGTGATGCAAGCAATGGCTCACTCTCAATTGGCAGTAGCTTGCCCCCCCCCCCCCTCCCCCCGGCTCGGGTAGGTGGAAGGCTTAGGTATTTGGGCAAAAACCTTGTTTTTGAATGGGGATCGATTGGTACCGATGATGATGGTGGTGGTGCTCTCTTCCCTTGGAGCACCTGAAGGTTCCTCCTCTTCACTAGAACTTGATTGGTCATTTCTTAGGTTTGTCATTCTGGCTGTTGACGTGGTCGGTTTTTCCCCGAGGTTTGGTGTAGTAGTCGTGGACGACTATGGGTGAATGCTTAAAGTCTTCGATTGGGTTTTTACGCGAGTGATGATAATGTCTACATGCTTTGTCTTTCCTTTTTGAAGGTGTCTGCGAAGAGCTTGCTCATTTCTCTTTGGGTTGTGGCATGTTGACTAGGATATCAATTTTATCCATGGGTTTGAATATCCAGGCATGTGTATGATTTTTCGTTGATAGGCAAAATCATAGGTAACCTGATTAGTCATGGGTCGAAGCATCAATAGTACTTCTTGCTCATGGCTCGCCCAATTAATATTTAAATAAGTAAATAAATATAATTTTTTACATATGATATGTGGACCACCGAAGATGTATAACACACATATATAACTGTATACTCTAACCCCTAACTGTAATACCCTGTAGTTGTGGTATAAATAGTCCGTTAAGCTTATTTTCTATTCTAAGGCTTACCCCATGGTTTAGGAAATTCAGGAACATAATTTAAATTCTTCGACACATTTTTGAATTCCTAATCTTTTCTTAAAAATTATGAACATTTTTTTATAACAGTGAAGATTTTTAAAATTAAAAATATTTATTTAAATCAATGAACATTTAATTAGTGATCAAGTTTTAAAAATTGTGTACTCCATCCGGTCCTTTTTAGTCTGCATATAAGTTTTGTTTGAAGTCAAAGTATCTGTACTTTCACCAAACATACAGAAAAAATATCAACATTCACATACCAAATTAATTGTTAGATTCATTATGAAATGTAGTTCAATAGTATATATATTTGGTATTTTAGATGTTAATATTTTATAATATAAATTTGTTCAAACTTTGTTGAGTTTGACGTAAATCTAATGCGCGGAGTAAAAAGAACCGGAGGGAATACAATTATGAAACTCGTGATTTTTTTTCGAATTTATGAATATTCTTTCAAATATTTTCAAAAATATGAACATTGTTTAGATACACGATTTTTTTTGAAACATTGTGAACATTTTTAAAAATTCACAAAAAGTTAAAATTATTGTATCTTTACCCGCAAAAATAATTATTATATCTTCTTTAATTATTTGAAAAGTGTTTTAATGGAATGTCAGTTCCTAATTCCTATACTGTCCCGTGAGACACATGATTTGGCTAGACCCTTGGGGTCTACTTAATAAAAACTTAAAGTCCCTAGTTTATTCTAGAGGCTCAATTTAAAATTTTACTTTAAGTCTCTACCAGTTAACCCTAATTAGTAGCCTTTAAAACAAAATTTAATCCTTAATTAGTAAGCATTTAAATAAAATTTTAGTTTGAGCTTCTAGAATAACTTGGGAATGAAGAGAAGCAGTTTATTTCCACAGCCGGCAATAAGCTAAAAAACAGACTGAAAGGAGGCAACTTATTTCAACAACCAGCAATAAGCCCTAAAAGAATCGATCCTTAGCAATTGTAAGGATAGTGTGAAGCAATTAAGTCCACTATTCTTAGAGGCTCTAGTAATTATATAAGAATAGCTTGTGGCAACCAGGCATTTTGGTTGAGTTTAGTAATTACTCCAGATACATTCGTTTGGGATGGGACCGAGGGAGTATATAAGAATAGCCTGAGGCAACAAGGTATTCAGGTTGCAGAATGTACGCTATAAAGCTTAGTAATTGTGTATGCTAGGCTTCTAGGATGCATAAGAACATGCTAGGCTGCAGCCTACATTGGAGAGCGAGCCTTGTAATTGTATACACTAGAGAGCGAGCTTAGTAATTGTGTACGCTAGCGAGCTTAGTAATTGTACTCCCTCCTTTCCGGTTTATAGGGCTTATCTCAAAATTTTAGTTTTTCCATTTTATAAGGCTTAATTTGGTTGTTTCCCATCACATGTTCAGATTTCAAGGTGCATTAAATCATTGCATGCAAGTATTAAGAGAAAATTGACCAATGCATGTAATTTATGCATGCATGCATTGCAATTAATGCATTGGTAAACATACTTTTTTAAGGAAAACAAGAGCATTAATTGGGTGCTTTTGCAAACTCCAAAAGGTATTCCACCATTCACCATCTACCTTGGTTGGTGAAATTTTTGAATTGAGCCTTATAAACCGGAAAGGAGGGAGTAATTGTGTACACTAGGCTGCACAAGAATATACTAGGTTGCCACCCTACTACATTGGACGCTAGAGAGCGCTCGTATCCTCCGTAGTGTGCATCCTCCCCTATTTCTGAAGGGCCTGGCTCTGTGCATCCTTTCCCTTTCCGTAGTGTAAGGCGGGCATAGCTTTGTGCATCCTTTCTGTAATGTAAATGCGTTTCTGACGGGTCTAGCTGAGAGTGATGTAAATTTCGTGTGAATCAATTTCTACGTACAAGTAGACAACCAAACAACTCATCATTTAGCCCGTCAAAACTTGCTTAGGCTTGATACTCCCTCCGTCCAGAAAAACTTATCCCTCAAATCGATGTATCTAGCACCAAGTTAGTGCTAGATATATCCATTTAAGGAACAATCTTGGACAAGTTTTTTCAGACGGAGGGAGTACAACCTAAGCATTTAGCCTGCCAGAGCTTTGTTAGGCTTAATGCAGTGTAGGCCTACCAAATGCCTCGTAGGCTGCACAAGAACATGTAACACGTCCGAAGAGAGCATTTCATTCAAAAATTATTTTAATTATTTAGAGCTAAAAATTATTTTAATTATTTAGAGCTGGTTTAAAAGCCAACTGTTGGCTCTATGTTGGATATTGACATGTCATATATAGTTTATAGTCATTCATACAAATCATTTAGAGCATTTGGAAACTCTTTTAATCATTTAAAGCATGGTTGATAATATACCCAACTGGATGTTATATATAATCACCATTTATGTTATTCATAAAACAAGATTATAGTTATAAGAGTACGACTTTGTTTCATCATTTTTCTGTCTCTCTCTTCATATTTATTGAATTTTCTTAGGCTCTTGCATGAGAGCCATTTTTCATGTCTTTCCACATAGAAGAAAGTGTCCCACGTACCGAAAAAGGCTTTCGCCCCGTTTTATAAATAAAGCAAACCATCGAACACAAAGTCAACAAGGTACCAACCACACAACACAGACAAACAACGCCACCGCAGGCCAGGTCCAACACACACGCACACAAACACTACACAAGGTTCAGCTGTGGGCACAGCAAAACAAGCCCAACACAGACATGAGGCACGCACAACACATAAACAACGGTGGCGGCGAGGTAGAGAGAATCTAATCCGGCTCTAGAGGTGGTGTGGGAAGCGGAGGAGCCATCCAGAGAGCCATCGCGCGAAGCTGGGTGATGATGGAGGTGATGGCGTCTCTCTCCCTGGGGCGGCTAAGCAGCCACCAAAGCTGCAAGTAATCAGACCATTTGAACAAAGCGTTAGTAGCGCGACGAAGAGGGACATGCTGAATCACAAGCTTATTCCTAATGGTCCACAACGTCCAGGCAAGCACACCGATGGTCAACCACCTAATGTGGCGAGATGCGGGTGGTAATGCCTGAAGTTCGGCGAATAGAGCGGGGAAGTTGTTGTGGTCCTAGCTTCCACCCACTAATTCGCGGAAACAACTCCAGAGGAACTGCGCGGACACGCAGGTGAAGAAGATATGGTTCGTGTCCTCTTCAGGCCCGCAGAGCGGGCATCGCCCATCACCAGGACCGTTGGGCTTCAGTACCTCGACGCCAGAAGGTAGGCGGCCGCGAATCCATTGCCACAAGAAGATCCTAATCTTTAAGGGGAGCCGGATCGCCTAGATGGTGGTGAGAGCTTCGTGGCCCGGCGAAGGGGCAATCGCCTGATAGAGAGATTTAGAGGATAATTGTCCAGATGGTTCTAGCCGCCACCTGTGCGGTCCTCTCCAATCTCCAGATCAGGCTCGTGCAGAGCAATGCAGTCAAGCAGGTCGTGCCACGCGTCGGTTTCCGCCGGTCCAAATGGTTGTCGGAAGGCGAGGCGCCCTAAGTCAATAAGGGCCACCGCTACAGAGATCTGCGGATCTACCGCGATGGAGAACAGGTCAGGGAATCGAGCCACGAAGGGGGAGTCTCCAGCCCATCTATTGAACCAGAACAGCATGGCGGTGCCAGATCCAACCACAATGGAGGTGCCGGTGCGGAGGACTGGAAGGAGCTATATGACTGATTGCCAGAACTGGGACCCACCGGACCGCTGGCAGAAGGCGAGTGGCTAGCCATGGAGGTATTTCTGCTGGATGATGTGCAGCCACATTCCACCCTCACCGTTCGCAATCCACCACAGCCATTTAGTCAGGAGGGCTATGTTCATGCGCTTGGAGGACATGATCCCGAGACCGCCCTGTTCGCGAGGCTTACAGATCTCTGACCACCTCACCATGTGGTACTTCTACTTGTCGCCATCGCCAGCCCAGAAGAAGCGTCCCTGGACTGTGGCAATCTCATGGTGCAGCGTCTCAGGTAGGCTGTAGAAACTCATGATGAATAGGAGAAAGCTGGAGAGGGACGAGTTAATGAGCACCATCCGGGCGGCCTTAGAGAGCCAACGGCCCTGCCAAGGTTTGATGCGGTGCTGAAGCTTCCCCATCGTGGGGCGCGACTCGGCCACCGTAAGCCTCGTGTCACTAATGGGGATTCCCAAATAAGTTGTGGGAAAGCACCCAAGCTAGCAGTTGAGGCGGTCAGCGATGGGGATGCTCTGGCATTCGTCTTGGGTGTATCCCAACACCATGACCGCACTCTTATCGAAGTTGATCCTGAGGCCAGACATCTGCTGAAAGCATAGCAGGAGAAACTTCAGGTTCATGATGTCGTTTGCCGAACCTTCCACCATTATAATGGTGTCACCTGCGTATTGGAGAAGGGAGATCTCATTCCCGCCTACCAGGTGCGGGACGATACCCCTAATATGCCCAGCCGCCCTGGCCTTATCCAGGATGGCAGCTAGCGCATCTACAACCACGTTGAAGAGAAACGGAGAGAAGGGATCGCCCTGCCGGACCCCACAGAACGTGGGGAAGTAGGGGCCAATCTCGCCGTTTATGTTCACCGTCGTCCGGCCTGAGGAGACCATTTGCATCACGCGGGTTACCCATCTATCGTCGAATCCCTTCCGGAGCAAGCATTCCCGAAGAAAGGGCCAACTGACCATGTCGTAGGCCTTGTGGAAGTCGAGTTTCAGGAAAACAGCCTTGAGGTGTTTGGTGTGCACCTTGTGGAGTGCTTCGTGAAACACTAGGACTCCATCCAGGATATACCGGCCCTGGATGAATGCCGACTGATCCGGGTGAGTGATCCGGTCCGCAATTGGGGCAACCCTAATGGCGTACCCCTTCGCAAGGATGCGAAAGATGACATTGATCACCGTGATCGGGCGGAACTGGCGGTTATCCGAAGCCCCGGTTATTTTGGGAATAAGGTGATAATCCCAAAGTTCAGCCTGGTAAGGTCAATGGACCCCATATAGAACTCCTCGAAGAGGGCCATCACCTCAGGTTTAATAACCTCCCAGAAGGTCTGGAAGAACTTCTCTGGGAGGATATCGGGGCCAGGGGCCGACGACGGATTCATGCCCTTAATGGCAGCCCAAACCTCAGCCTTGGAGAATGGGGCTGTGAGGGCCACATTATCCGTCGGCGAGACACGGCGGTGGGGCGGCTAGATGTCGTGATCGAGGGCCAGCCCTCCCCGAGGGGAGGGAGAGAATAGGTCTCTGTAGAAGCCGTCTACATGGGCACGGATGTCCTTAGGCTGCTGCAGGAGGGTCTCTCCATCCCACAGAAGCGGGATGGAGTTCCGACGACGACGGCCATTGGCGATGGCCTGGAAGTAAGTTGTATTGGCATCCCCTTGAGGACCCAATTCTGCGTACCCCGCAGGTGCCAATACGTCTCCTCATCAGTGTAGATGACCGTGAGCTGGTCCTCAAGGTCATACCTAATCATCCATTCCTCGGCCGATAGGCCCGCGCCATCCACACGGAGGTCGAGGGTCTGAATGGCCTCTAAGAGGACTTTCTTGCGCTTTCGGATATCCCGACCCATGTTAGCATCCCATCCTTCCATGAATTGGCGAGACCGCTTTTCACAAAAGTGCCAGGAGTCAACGGCCGAGAGGGAGATGGGGGCCTCGCGCGCATCATGCCACCGAGCAATCACCGCCGCGGCAAACCCAGGTTGGCGCAATCAAAAGGTTTCGAACTGAAAGCGGGGCGGCAGCGGAGGACGTTCGTTCTCAGAGGAGAGGAGGAAGGGGACGTGATCGGATCCAATCCGAGTAATCGCCTGGACCGAAGCTAGGGGGCAATGAATGTCCCATTTAGGAGATGCGAAGACCGAGCGGGTCGGCTCAGCTTGGCGGTTGGTCCAAGTAAATCTGGCACAAACTCTATCAAGCTCGCGAAGCCCCATGTCCGCGATATAGTCATTGAACATCTGCATCTGGGGAAGTTTACCAAGTTGTTACTCTTGTCGTCTTCCGACTGTATGATGTTAAAATCGTCGCCCACCACCACCGGTAGCTGGGCGGCCGCCACCTTACGCCGAAGCTCAGCGAGGAAGGCTTCAGAGCGGCAGTGATCGGGCCATAGACCGCAATAATCTCCCATTTAAGAGGGCCCGCTCGAAAATCTCCATGCTTGCGGAGAACTTAGACGGAAGTGTCTTGTAAGCATGCTATAGCTATCAGGGCGATTGCCCAGTACATGGCCTTTTCGCTAAGAAAAGAAAGAAGATAAGTCCAGCTAATTGATGCACCAACACTGGTTCATTTATTTTCTAAAGCACCGCGCATGCAGGGTGAACCTTATGACAAAAGCAGAGCTAGGTGGTGCTTCTCACACGGTTGACCTCGGTGATACACTACATACGACATACAACAGCGGCCGTCCGGCCGGCCGGCGGCCTCGGCAACTTTATTTCTAGGTAGCTCTACATCGACGTGGTACTACGGCTAGCTAGCCAGCTACTGGCGCCCAAGCTGGCGTCCACCGGCGCCCATCCCCTGCCGCGCCTGCGCCCGCGGCTCCTCCGACCCGGCCTTCCTCCCTTCCTCCTCCCCTAGATCACGCCGCGGCTGCTGCTGCTGCTGCGGCGAGGCGTCGGCGACGTGTCGCGCCTGGGCGAAGAGGTCGACGGGGTCGGAGTCGGCGATCTTGCCGCCCTCGAGCGGCGTGCCGTTGAAGTAGCCGGTCCTGAGCTCGTCGTCCACGGTCAACCTCGCCTGGGCCGTGCCGTGCTTGATGTCCTCCTTGCTCGTCGCCATGGCTCTTGCTGATGTGCCTCGCTACGGATGAGCTGAGTGACTGGTGCGGGTGTGTCTCTGCCTCTCCGATCCGTGTATGCCTCGTCGTCCCTGCGGTGCACCGCGCTATATATACGTGAGGTAAGCTGGCGGTGAGGCTTCGCGTGAGGAGGACACGCCGCGCCGTGACGTGGCTGCATGCATGCCATGCTAGCTCGCTCTCGAACCCTCTAAAGCATGGCCCCTTCCATTTCATATGGCCAGTGCTTTGTTTTAGTGGTATATGGCCCAGTGCTAAGAAAGTAAGAATGGCCGCAATTGTAGGCCATCGAATGAAGCCCATTGAACGACTGACAATGCATTCCGAAGGTTGTACCTATTCAAACTTGTCTAAAGAAAAACCGTATTCAAACTTTCAAAAATGGCACCCTGCAGATAAATAATACTCCCTATGTTCTAAAGTATAAGGTGTATCATTTTTCTAGGACTCCACTATAAATCCGACGTCAGATTTTTTGACCATGGCAAATCAAACGTTTAGTTGGCGAGCATGGCAAGTTTAGTTAGCGAGCATGACATATTCGTCTCAGTTTATTTTTTATCAGAAAATTGCCATGCTTGAAAACTAAATTTGCCATCATCACGCCTATATAAATTGCCATAAAAAATATTTGATTTGTCATGCCTAAAAAATTGATGTCGGATTTTTAGTGTTTCGTTTTTAAAAATCCAAACCTCTCTAGCTTTGTCCAAATTTATAGAGAAAAACTTCATTATCTAGCATACTAAATCATTGTCACTAGATTCATCATGCAATATATTTTAAGATTTTATTTATTTAGTATTGTAGTTCTTGACATATTTTGCTATAAACTTTGGTCAAACAAGGTTTGATTTTCGGAAAAAAAAAACTAGTACAATTTATATTTAGAAACAAAGTGAGTAGTATAGGTACCTTTTAATGGAACTAGTAATCCTATTTTACCCAATATAATGTGAATTTTTGAATCCATAAATCTACTGTGATGTATCTCCCTCAAATATGGAACTTCTAGGTTCGCAAACTTACTTCTGCAAAAGTACATTTATGAAACAGAAGGAAAAAAAAGATTAGCACAGTGGAAATATTTTTAAACTTGTGAATATATTATTCACCACTTGTACATCTTGCATCCATAATTATTTCAGGAGGTTATGATTCCCACCCAGATACAAACAACTACATATAGTGCTCGCAAAGAAAAAACTACATATAGAAAAAAAAATCTCAGCACCATATAGATCAAAGATCAATTATTCAGGCCTCTAAGAAATCCCAAACTTTTATATGTTCACCTTATTTTCCTCTCATCATTTCCAATGATTGTTTACACTGTGTATATGGTTGCATAATACATTCTTTGTTCCAATGTAGAAGGCACCAAGCTCGAAAAGATTTGTGACTAATAGTCATTGCCAACAAATCTTCAATGATTTTGTCATTTTGTCGGCATGGGGGGCGTGCCCCCCCCCCCATGCGTGCCCCCCCCCCACCACACACACACACACACACACTTGTAGCTCCCCCCCCCCCCGGTAGGCATTGTACGTCCAAGAAGAGGCCCATTTGTAGATCGAAGGGTTACAAAATTTCAAGATGAAATAACTTGAATTGTGAACAACACAAAAAAAATCATGGACTTTGAGAATGTAAAGTGCCTTCAGCCTCTGCATCATGATGATGCATGCAGCCATTTTATTAATTATTCACACAAGATCTTACAAAGCAATACAACAGTAAGACTAAAGCCACCGTCTAAGCAACATCTGTCGCTACTCCTATCCAATTGATGAAGGGATGCCGATAGTCTGGGCCTAATACCTAGACCTCGCAGCCAAACCTAACATCTAAGACCGGAGGTCCCATCCAGGACGCCTACCGGGTATGGATCACCCACCGGTCCGGCGCACTTCTCAACCAGGACGCCTTCCGGGTATGAGGCCGCCGCTGCCACCTGCCACCAATCCATTTTCAGAGCTGTACTGCTGCATCTACCTTGCCCGGTCTAGCTGCCGTCGATGCCACCACGACGCCAGACCGTGTCACCCTCCTGCCCGAGTCCATCTCCGTGCATCGGACGCCGAGTCACCACAGCGTCATGCCACCGAGACCCACCGCCATCAATGAGTGAGATGACGCACCGCTCCACCAAAGAATCCGTCCTCTGGTCCTACATCCAACCGCTGCTCAAAAACGATGCCCCCATGAGGGAAAACGATGCCAAAAGCACCGCCATCGTCCGATCCGGAAATTCCGGGTCTAGGTTTTCACCCGGAGCAGCGCAAGCAAGTCGATAGAAGCTGCAGTGGCGATGTCTTCAACAAGATAGTGACGTGAACACGCCGCCATCGCCCGCCATGATCCGAGTCATAGCACGGTTTTCACCGGCAGCCTCGTCTCCCCACCCGACACCGGGACTGGATGCGAGAATCCACAACCATCTAGCCGACCACCTCCGGCGAAGAAGATGGCCACCACCTCCACGCCCAGGGCCGGAGCCCCAGACATCCTCGTGTCGCGGGCCTAGTCCAGAGGCCGCTTGCCGCGCCGGAACAAAGGATGCGCACGACGGTTCAAGGAACCACCACCCAGATCCGAACGGGATCCAGATCGGGCACCTAGCCGCCGACGTGATCTCTTCGTCGCCGTCGCTAGCACGACAACCCTGGTCGCCGCCGGCATGCGCCACCGCCCTTGAATCGGCCGGAGTGGGTCGCCGCCACCCAAATCCGATCGCTGGCCGAGGAAGGTTGCCGCCGCCACCGATGCGGTCCGTGGGCTTAGCCTGCGATGCCCTCGCCGGCGGCGGCGGCGAGAGGGTCATTCACTGGGGGGGAGGAGAAGGAGGCCCGGTGGGTTGGCCCCGGGGAGGGGGGGGGGAGGTCACCACTTCTGACTATTTACTTACATAAAGGAAAAATAAGCGAATTGCATATTGATTGATAAAGAAAAATAAAACAAGCCAAAAATATATATTTAATAGGCATACTTTCAACTCTAGCAAAGAATTATGTTGCCCTCGAAATAACAAAGATTGTGATTTCCAGTTTTGCCAGCAGTCAGAAACTTTGTGATATGCCTTATCATTTTCTCCTAAAATTTTCGAAGAATGTAATTTCCAATAGCATGCGAAACCTATCGTATAAACAACCTTCTCAAGACAATTTGTCAATTTTTTTCTTACCAATTCTTCAAGTAAATGCAATCATAACGATAGATGTAAACATATTCTTAATTTGCAGCAAGAAAAATATTGACCAAATGTACAAAGGATCAAAGGGATAAATATGTACTCCAGAGATGTTGAAGTTCGAGTTGTCAAGGGGCTTCTGAGTAATCTAGTTGTAGAAGGAAACCTCAAGACATGTTACACTTCTGTTGTATGCTAGGTAGTACTAGATGATTATATCAATGTTACGATGCACTATTGGAGTCAGGGGTGAGCGTTCGGTATAAACCGAAATTTCGGTTTCTACCATTCGGTATATTTTGAAATTCGGTTAGTAAAATAGAAAACCGAAAATAACAAATTTAAATAGCTAACCGAAAATTCGGTTAACCGATTATTCGTTCGGTTTCGGTTTATACCGAATAAACCGTGCGTGTGCCAACTGTTCTCACAAGGAACCGTGGCAGCGTCTTATATAGCAAAAAGTCACAGCCAAATCTCTTTACCCAGGCGAGGTGGGACTAAAGTCCCGTGGTCTGCAGTTCGTTCGCAGGCTCACACACAACCTAGCTTCCACGCGCGGGCACAACCCAAGGCAGGGGTGGGCGTTCGGTATAAACCACCATTCGGTATATTTTGAAATTCGGTTAGTAAAATAGAAGACCAAAAATAACAAATTTAAATAGCTAACCAAAAATTCGGTTAACCGATTATTTCGGTCCGGTTTTCGGTTTATACCGAATAAACCGTGCGTGTGCCAACTGTTCTCACAAGGAGCAGTGGCAGCGTCTTATATAGCAAAAAGTCACAGCCAAATCTCTTTACCCAGGCGAGGTGGGACTAAAGTCCCGTGGTCTGCAGTTCGTTCGCAGGCTCACACACAACCTAGCTTCCACGCGCGGGCACAACCCAAGGTCCACTTGATCTTTTTTCTTTTGAGGCACCCAAGGTCCACCAACGTGACTTTCTAGTGCGCTTCCTGGTTGCACATGGGCCAGTGGGCTTTATGGGTTGGTAGCTTTAGCATAGCGAGCGTGGCTGGCCCATGTGCCTGGTAGCTTTAGCGTACGAGAAAATTGGAACGTCGCTCTGTGTACTGTCTCACATATAATTTGGTTTTTTCTTGGCTAACCGAAGTAGAAACTGAACTAACCGAACTTAGTTCGGTTATTGAAAGTAAAAACCGAAATTACTTGTACCAATGATAAAAACTGAAATTTCGGTTTATTCGGTTTCGGCTTCGGTTCGGTGTTCGGTTTGTCGGTTTTTATGCCCACCCCTGATTGGAGTATAACATAACAATTTATTGATCCATCACCAATAATCACCACATGAACATGCCCCCTTATAGAAATGATGAAACCTGTGGTTGTCTCTGTTAGAATAAATTCGAGGCGCTCCGTCGATCTACCGAGGACTAAATAATCACACGAGTACGACACCGAGATTTGTTAATGAGCTTCATCAATATGGCTACATCCCGCGGCCTGACTATGGGCGCTCCTCCCCATGACACCGCTACAATACCGCACCCGGGTCGCCCTGGACGCCGGCACATGCCGCCGGCTTCCCCTGTGTTCCGGTGCTATTATATTGGCATAGGTTACATCGTGTGTCTACCCCCACTATATATGAGAGGCCTAGGATACAAGTGTACTACTAGGACACGACTACATATCCTATGTAAACACAATACAACTACAAGTCCAACTGTAACCTACCTTGTACACTATATTCGACACAACTTTAAAAAACTCCACCTTGGCGAATATTCTCCACCACCTTTAATTCGTCAATGCGTCAAACTTCCATGTACATTGGACTTGAGCTTATGCCATGAGTACCGCTGCTACTCCAAAGACTCCATATAACTCCACCTGCAACTTGTAGTCCCTTCTTTTCTTGACCACAGTCAACACTCGAGCGAAATTAAGTTCCACATTACTCTAGTTTGCGCTCCTAACTTCCAGAGTATCAGTCCAACGCCATCACACACTGATCACTGACCCGCGTGGAAAGTGAACAACTTGCATATTGGGTGTCACACATAAGATTTACCTGAACTCAACATCACCGCTCCTTTCTTGACCGTCTATCTGAAACTTGAAGAAATTTCACCATTGCTTGTAGTCATCCCGAGTCAAATTCGCAGTTGTCTCACTACATGTATGACCACCAGAGCCCTGGACCGTCTCCATGTCCCGTGCTAACTGCACGCCTCGCCGCTATTACTGCGTCGAGCCTCCACTGTCCCGGTCGAGTCTCAAGAGTCGCGAAACCACACCACTCAACCCCCACTGCAGAGTACCACTGATCATCACCGACCGACGACGAGTTTCACGCTTCCATCAGACCACTGGGCTCCAGTCTGAATTACGTGTCCCTCGCTTTTCCCGCAACCAGGTAGAAGGGAAAGGGGAAAAAAGGGGGAGAAAAGCAACCGTGAGTACTCATCCAAAGTACTCGCAAGCAAGGAGCTACACTACATATGCATGGGTATATGTGTAAAGGGCCATATCGGTGGATCGAATCAGAATGCCGTAATAAGAGGGGTAGCTAATCCCGTCAAGACTACGCCGTGCCACCTCCATCTTGCAGCATGTAGAAGAGAGTAGATGATAAGTTCACCAAGTAGCATCGCATAGCATAAACCTACCCGGAGATCCCCTCCTCGTTGCCCTGTTAAAGAGCGATCACCGGGTTATATCTGGCACTTGGAAGGGTGTGTTTTATTAAGTATCCAGTTCTAGTTGTCATAAGGTCAAGGTACAACTCCAAGTCGTCACATTATCAAGATCACGGCTATTCGAATAGATAAACTTCCCTGCAAGGGTGCACCACATAACCCAACACGCTTGATCCCATTTGGCCGGTCACACTTTTCTGGGTCATGCCCGGCCTCGGAAGATCAACACGTCGCAGCCCCACCTAGGCCAACAGAGAGGTCAGCACGCCGGTCTAAACCTAAGCGAACAGGGGTCTGGGCCCATCGCCCTTAGCACACCTGCACATTGCGAGGGCGGCCGGAAGAAGAACTAGCCCGTTAATACAAGAGCAGGCTCACGTTCCAATCCGGCGCGCGCCGCTCAGTCACTGACGTCACGAAGGCTTCGGCTGATACCACGACGCCGAGTGCCCATATCTTTCCCACGTAGTTGGTTAGTGCGTATAGACCAAATGGCCAGACTCAGATCAAATACCAAGATCTCGTTAAGCGTGTTAACGGATGTAACCGCGGACACCGACCAGGGCCAGGCCCACCTCTCACCTAGGCAGTCTCAACCTGCCCTGTCGCTCCGCCACAAAGATCCACACGGAGGGCCGTTGGGACAAAGGTCCTTTCAGCCCCCAATCCGTGAATCACTCGCGGATGCTCCACGAGCCGAGCCGACTTTAGTCACCACATGTATCATGTATAAAGTATATAGCATATACCCGTGATCACCTCCCAAGAGATCACGACCCGATAGTATAGCACAGCAGACGGACAAGAATGTAGGGCCACTGATGGAAAACTAGCATCCTATACTAAGCATGTAGGATTGCAGGTAAAGGTAACAACAGTAGTAGCAAGGACAGGGTGCATCAGGATAGGATTAACGAAAAGTAGTAGCATGCTACACTACTCTAATGCAAGCAGTAGAGAGTAGAATAGGCGATATCTGGTGATCAAGGGGGGGGGCTTGCCTGGTTGCTCTGGCAAGAAGGGTTGACGGTGACGTAGTCGTACTCGGTGGCATCAGCGTCTGTCTCGGGGTCTACCGGAGAAGAAGAGGGGGGAAGAAAAAATAAATACGGAGCAAACAAAGCATCACAAAACATAACGAGGCAATACGCGGTGCTAGGTATACCCTAACGCGGTAGGAGGTGATACCGATGAAGGGGGGAAACATCCGGGAAAGTATCCCGGTGTTTCGCGTTTTCGGACAGATGAACCGGAGGGGGAAAGTTGCGTGTTCTCTATGCTAGCAATGTGAGGCGGACGAACGGGCTGCGTATCCGGAATCATCTCGTCGTTCTGAGCAACTTTCATGTATAAAGTTTTTCCATCCGAACTATGGTTTATTTTATATTAATTTTAAAAGTTTTAAACCATTTTCTAATTTATTTTAATTCGAATATTAAATTGCTATGGGTACACAAAATTGTACCCAACAGAATGTATGTGTGGCTGGCAAGTGGGGTCAAGGGCGGTCCAACAAGATTTGACTACCAACTGCTGACTGGTCAACAGGTCAAACAGGGCCCAATTGTCATGGATCGGGTCAACCACCAACAGCTTGATTGGTCAAACCGGACAGTGGCCCACATGTCATCGATTGACAACTAATTAACCTTTTTAATTGGTTTAATTAACAGATTGATTATGTAAGTTGATTATTTTAATTAATTAATTAAACTTATTATTATTATTATTATTATTATTATTATTAATTTCTATTCTTTTTGTTTCAGGGGCGTGGGCCCCTCGTGCCATAGGCCAGAGGGGCCATAGCGAGGTGGTCATCGGGCGAAGCCCGATTAGACGACGGCGCCGAGCGGGTGCAGCCTGGCCGGGCCGGCAAGGACGGAGGAGAGCGCCGGCCAGGGAGCGCCGAGCGCAGCCGGGGGGGTGCCGTCGTGGGCGAGGTCGGCCGACCGTAGCGGTCGAACGCGACGGCAGCGAGACGGCGAGTAATACGTCTCCAACGTATCTATAATTTTTTATTGCTCCATGCTACTTTATCTACTGTTTTGGACTATATTGGGTTTTATTTTCCACTTTTATATTATTTTTGGACTAACCTATTAACCGGAGGCCCAAATTTCGTAATTGCTGCTTTTTTTGCCTATTTCAAAGGTTTCAAAGAAACGGAATATCAAACGGAGTCCAAACGGAATGAAACCTTGTAAACGTGATTTTCTCATTTAACGTGATCCAGAGACTTGGACCTCACGCCAAGGAACAAAAGAGGCGGTCACAAGGGTGGGGCGCTTCTAGGGCGCGCCCCGCCTCGTGGGCCCCTGTTGCTCCACCGATGTACTCCTTCCTCCTATATATACCAACGCACTTCAAACGATCAAGACAGGAGCAAAACCTAATTCCACCGCCGCAACTTCCTCAGATCCACGAGATCCCATCTTGGTACTGCTCGGAGCTCACGAGGGGGCATCCACCACGGAGGGCTTCTACATCATCACCATAGCCCCTCCGATGAAGTGTGAGTAGTTTACTTCAGACCTTCGGGTCCATAGCTAGTAGCTAGATGGCTTCTTCTCTCTTTTGGATCTCAATACAATGTTCTCCCCCTCTCGTGGAGATCTATTCGATGTAATCTTCTTTTTGCGGTGTGGTTGTTGAGACCGATGAATTGTGGGTTTATGATCCAGATTATCTATGAATAATATTTGAATCTTCTCTAAATTCTTTTATGTATGATTGGTTATCTTTGCAAGTCTCTTCAAATTATCCGTTTGGTTTGGCCAACTAGATTGGTAGTTCTTGCAATGGGAGAAGTGTTTAGCTTCGGGTTCAATCTTGCGGTGTCCTTACCCAAAGGATGTAAAGGGTTGCAAGGAACGTATTGTATTGTTGCCATCGAGGATAACAAGATGGGGTATTTATCATATTGCATGAATTTATTCCTCTACATCATGTCATCTTGCTTACAGGCGTTACTCTATTTTTAACTTAATACTCTAGATGCATGCCGGATAGCGGTCGATGAGTGGAGTAATAGTAGTAGATGCGAATCGTTTCGGTCTACTTGTCTCGGACGTGATGCCTATATACATGATCATACCTAGATATACTCATAACTATGCTCAATTCTGTCAATTGCTCAACAGTAATTTGTTCACCACCATAGAATACTTATGCTCTTGAGAGAAGCCACTAGTGAAACCTATGGCCCCGGGGTCTATTCTCATCATATCAATCTCCATCACTTTAATACTTGCTTTGTTTTTAGTTTGCCTTTTACTTCTCACTTTGCATCTCTATACCAAAAATACCAAAAATATTATTTATCATCTCTATCAGATCTCACTTTCGTTAGTGACCGTGAAGGGATTGACAACCCCTAATCGCGTTGGTTGCGAGGAGCTATTGTTTTGTGCAGGTACGAGGGACTTGTGCGTGTCCTCCTACTGGATTGATAACTTGGTTCTCAAAAACTGAGGGAAATACTTATGCTACTTTGCTGCATCATCCCCTCCTCTTCGGGGAAAATCCAACGCAGTGCTCAAGAGGTATCAAGAAGGATTTCTGGCGCCGTTGCTGGGGAGGCTCACGCAAGAGCAAGTCAAGCACCATACCAAGTACCCATCACAATCCCTATCTCCCGCATTACATTATTTGCCATTTGCCCCTCGTTTTCCTCTCCCCCACTTCACCCTTGCCGTTTTATTTGCCCTCTCTTTCCCAATCTCCTCCTCCTTTTCCCATTTGCCTTTTCCTCGCTTGCCTTTTGTTTGCTCGTGTGTTGGATTGCTTGTTTGTCGCGATGGCTCAAGATGCTACCAAATTGTGTGACTTCACCAATACCAATAATAATGATTTCCTTAGCACTCCGATTGCTCCTCTTGCCAATACTGAATCTTGTGAAATCAATCGCTTTGTTGAATCTTGTTATGAAAGATCAATTCTCCGCCTTCCTAGTGAAGATGCCGCTACTTATCTGAATGGCTTCGTTGATTTATGTGATATGCAAAAGAAAAAGATGTCGATAATGATGTCGTTAAATTGAAGCTATTTCCTTTTCTCTTAGAGATCGTGCTAAAGCGTGGTTTTCATCTCCGCCTAAAAATAGTATTGATTCTTGGAACAAGTGCAAAGATGCTTTTATCTCTAAGTATTTTCCTCCCGCTAAAATTATCTCTCTTAGGAACGATTTTATGAATTTTAAGCAACTTGATCATGAACATGTTGCACAAGCTTGGGAGAAAATGAAATTAATGATACGTAATTGTCCTACTCATGGTTTGAACTTGTGGATGATTATACAAAAAATTTATGCCGGATTGAATTTTGCTTCTAGAAATCTTTTAGATTCGGCCGCGGGAGGCACTTTTGTGGAAATCACTCTAGGAGATGCTACTAAACTTCTAGATAATATTATGGTTAATTATCCTTTTGCCCTCAGTGGTGTCTCTGTGCTCAGTTTTGCCCCTAGTCCATGCAGAACTACTATGACGAGGCCAAACGGCCATATTTGAGTCCATTCCGTCCGTCAGCGTTAGTGGTTGTGGGTCCGGAGCTTACACGTGGGACCGTGTGGACGTGGGTCCGGAGCTGACATGTAGGCCCGTGCAACTAAATCCCCAAATCATTCGTAGCTCACTCGCCCATCCGCTTCCTCGCCGGCCGGCCGACCAAGACCGCCGCACTGGCACAAGGCCAAGACTGCCCGCCACCACCAGACGCCTACTCCACCGCTACCATTCGCGCTTACGCCCACGGCTACCTATGACGCCCGCCACCTTCTGCGACGCCACGGGTGGGCGCCCGCCACTGCTTTCGACCAGCGCTGCCTCCTTCCATGCGGCCGGCCGGGCGCCAAAGGTGGGGGCTGCTGAGCTATTTGAACTAGAGGAAGAACCCTAGGGCGAAATGGAGAGCGGCGACCCGGAGTATTTGGCGAGGCAGGCATCGGGCCGGAGATCCGTGGCGTCCACAACCGGGTTCCCGAGGGGTATGTCTCGCCTCTGCTTAGATTGAGCTTAGTTGTGCATTTGAACACTCGATTCGAGTAGGTTTGCCCAATTAGTGTCTTGGCTGCGTCTCTGTTTTTCGCCGGTTAGGATGGAGTTGCGGTTTGCTTTCTTGATGCACATTAGAAGGGACGGTACACGCTCGATGCAAAGGATCGTAAGAAATACCAAGGAGGTTTTGATTATCGGTTGCCAATGGCTAGTAATTGGAGTTGCATAATTTGGGGAGGTAATTTGTAGCCAATATCCTTGGGGTTTGCTTGATGACGTGGTATACAAATACTATGATGGGGAAAAGAAATGGGTGACAGTTAGTAATGATGAAGAGCTAGCTACCATGTTTGTTAGGCATAAAGAGAAAGATAATTTTCATGTGAGGCTGCAAGTTGATGTGCTTGAGCAGGCATTTGGACCTAGGATGACGGGTGCAACATCTCGGGAGAACCAAGTCGTCGTAATGGCATCTCTAGCCGTAATAGTTCAGTTGGTGCACGCGACGTGGTGGCTCGACAAGTGTGGGCAACAGCAGTAGGGTCCCCCTTGAAGTGGAGCCCGATGACTACAGCCTGGGGTTGATGAAGATAAGCTATATTCTGATGTTATTCGGAATTTACGACGGGCACCTCGGGCTGATAACCAAGATGAGGCTCACAATGCAGTCCGTGTGGATGATGACGCGGTGGGTGAGGACGAAGACCTTGCAGCTGTTGAATGGGACCCTTTGAACCCTCATTTGGAAGAAGGTATAGTTTTTGCATCCATGAATGAGTGTAGAAATGCACTTGTGACATCTTGCATCAAGGTAGAACGTACTTTCAAAGTTGACAAGAGCGATCAAGTATGTTACAGAGTGCAATCGTCCGAATCGAGGGTTGTCCATGGAGGCTGCTGCATCTAAAATGCGAAATAGCACTAATGTTCAGGTCAAAGTGAACCCATTTAAGCACACATGCCAGGAATCAACCCTTAGGAAGGATACAATCAAGAGAGCCAAGTCAAGATGGGTGGCGTAAGAAGTAAAGAAGTGGGTGAAAGAAAACCAGCAAGTGGGTCCAAAGGAATTGTTGAAGAACATCAAAGATAAATTCAAGATAGATTTACCATACATGAGGTTGTTCAATGGTAAACAACATGCTATGGATTCTATTTATGGTAACTGGCAGGAAAGTTTTCAATTGTTGTATTCATTCAAAGGTGAAGTGGAGAGGACAAGCCTAGGTAGTATTGTAGATATTGATCACCACACCGTGGAGTACACATTCAGGGGAGTGACAAAGACCAAGGAATGCTTTAGGAGGGTTTTTGTCTGCTTTGAGGCTTGTCGCCGGGTTTTTTGGCAGGTTGCAGGCCTTATTTGGCTATTGATGCCACTTTTCTCACAGGAGGTTTAAAGGACAGTTAGTAGCAGCTTGTGCAGTTGATGCACACAGTTTTGTATTTCCAGTTGCCTACGGTGTGTTGGAGACAGAGTATGAGGAGAGCTGGACTTGGTTTTTGCATAATCTGCGCCAGGCTATTGCACATCCCAATGGGTTGGTCATTCATACAGATGCCTACAAAGGTTTAGAAGTGGCCGTGGACAATGTGTTCCCTGGAGTAGAGCATAGGGAATGCATCGTCACCTTGCTGCAAATTTCATGAAGAAATTCAAAGGAAAGGTGTATACCGACAATTTATGGCCAAAGATCTTTGACTTGCAGTGTGAAGAAGCACAACTACCACTTGAGGCAGTTATACATGAATCCCAAAGTGAAAGAATACTTGGAAACACACCACTCCAAGTTATGGGCCAGAAGCCAATTCAGTGAACAGAGCAAAGTTCACTATGTGCACAATAATCTAGCAGAGTCTTTCAACTCAACGATCTGGAAACTAAAGGGTCATTATGTGGTGGATTTGCTGGACATGATAAGGATAGAATACATGCAAAAATTTCATTATCGTGCAGGAATAGCCGAGGCAAAATTTCATGGGCCACATTATCATCTCTGCCGTGATGAATGAACTGATGCAGAAAACAACAGGCTTGGAAATGAACATGACTCTTTGCTCGGGTACCACAGCAGAGATATCATATTTGGATAAAGAGAAGAGGGAATGGAGATATCCAGTGGATTTAGAAGCTAGAACTTGCAGTTGTAGGCAATGGCAGATAACTGGGTTGCCACGCATTCATGCCTTGTTTTTCATCACTTCTCTCCTGTGTCCAAGAGGGAACATTCAAAGATATGTGCATGGTTACTACTCTGTTGCAAGGTTCAAAGCCACATATGCTTATGCCTTGCCTGCTATGGAGGGAAAACAACAATGGGACATGGTGGACCCCGGATTCAAGCTTTGCGCCCAGCTCAAGAGAGCAGCAGGTAGACCAAGGAAGAGTCGAATCGGACCTCGCAGTGAAGGAGCTGGACTTGGAGCGAGGAAGCGTAAGTGCACAAGATGTGGTGGGTCTGGTCATTTCGGTAAGTATTGTGATAACATTGTAGATCCAGCTGCTCGGAGAGAGTTTCGATGAAGGCTCCGATGAAAATGTTGGTCAACCGGTTGGCTCAACAGATGATGAAAATGATGGACAGCAGCCGGTTGCATCAGATGAGGATTTTGACGAGGTTCGAAATGATGATGGTCAACAGCCGCATGATTTTGATGATGATCCAGGTGAGGCTCCAAATAGTGACCATGGTGACCCAAGTGAGGCTCCAAATAGTGATCATGGTGATCCAAGTGAGGCTCCAAATGATGATCATGGTGATCCAAGTGAGGCTCCAAATGATGATCATGGTGATCCAAGTGAGGCTCCAAATGATGATCATGGTGATCCAAGTGAGGCTCCAAATGATGATCCAAGTGAGGCTACAAATGGTGACCAACCTTCTGTTGTTGTGAGTTCTGCTAGGTATGTAAATCTTGCAAGGGTCAAATACTATTGTACATTTATGGGTCAGTTGACATGATCTCATTACCCTTTATGTTTTGCATAGCTCTATGATAGGTTTGAAGAAGACGCACAAGGTACCAACAACCAAGAGGAGAAGAGAAAAAGCAATGAGCACAAGGTGCACGAGGAGCAAAGTGATGGCAAGAAGCTCAAGGAAATGCATGTAAGCCCTAACGCTATATGTGAATAATTATGAAACATTATGAATAATGTTGTATTTCTGTTGGATGATATTGGACCTACGTTAGAACTATGTTTGACATGATGTCTAAATCTGTTGGATGATGTTTGAATGAGCACATGGTTTTTCCTTTTTTTGATTTTTTGAATTTTGTTTTGCTCATTTGAATTCTGGTCCAACCTAACTTTGACCAAGATTTGAACAAGTCTAAAACATCAAAAATGAAGAACTAAGCCTGGATCCTTCTTAGTCAATCCAAAATGAAGCTGTGGTGAGGTTTTGGAAATTTTCATGAAAAATGTGCTAAAATGAGGGGTCCAAAGGTAGGGTAAACGGCCTCATTTCTAAGCAAGGTTTCTTTCGACCTTGTCTAAATCAGCCAAATAACTTTCCTAAACATATATTCTATATATTCTATATATACGGACTATGTGCGCTAGTTTTTCCATTTTTTAATTTTTTTAAATTTGTTTTGCTCATTTGAATTCTGGTCAAACTTAACTTTGACCAAGATTTAAACAAGTGTAAAACATCAAAATGAAAAACTAAGCCTAGATCCTTCTTAGTCACTCTAAAATGAAGCTGTGATGAGTTTTTTTGAAATTTTCATGTTTATTACCCCAAAACACTTCTCTTCACTTCATACAAAAGAGTTTGAGATATTCGAGATATCATACAATACACATGAACTTATCGTTTAAATGTATGTAAACATTGTTTATCAACTTAACGTTAATATATGACATAAGAAGACTATGTGCGCTGGTTTTTCCATTTTTTGATTTTTTTTAATTTGTTTTGCTCATTTGAATTTTGGTCAAACTTAACTTTGACCAAGATTTAAACAAGTGTAAAACATCAAAATGGAAAACTAAGCCTAGATCCTTCTTAGTCACTCTAAAATGAAGCTGTGGTGAGTTTTTTTTTGAAATTTTCATGTTTATTTCCCCAAAACACTTCTCTTCACTTCATACAAAAGAGTTTGAGATACTCGAGATATCATACAATACACATGAACTTATCGTTTAAATGTATGTAAACCTTGTTTATCAACTTAAATCGTTAGTATATGACATAAGAAGACTATGTGCGCAGGTTTTTTATTTTCTGATTTTTATTTAATTTATTATGCTCATTTGAAATCTGGTCAAACATAGCTTTGACTGCTCCAAACCCCTCCCAAACCCCGCTAACCCTAGCGCTGAACCAGGACCGTTCATCTAACCCTAGCGCTGAACAAGGGCCGTCGATCTAACCCTTCTAGAAGGAATCTGCGGGGAGGAGGGGGGCGATCCGCGAGATGCAATCTGATTGGCTGGGAGATTCTTTTTTTAAAACAAATATCGGGCGCGCTGGATGGACCGTTGGGCTGTCTCGTTATGCAGGCTCGAGACCGCATGATAAATAGCCTGTCTCAGCCTTTCTGTGCCTTGCATGCATGCATGGGAGGCGGCGATGCATATAGGCTGCGGCGTGGGTTTGCATGCGCGGGAGGCTGCGACGATGCATGCATGCGAAGCGAGGCGAGCGAGGCATGCTAGGCGCGCTAGGCTAGCGAGGCCAGCTAGGTGGTTCAACGAGTCAGATGCACCGTCCGGTCAAAGAGCTATGCAGTGATTCAAATGCACGCACGCGCCCCATGCATGCATCGTTTTTTGTGCAAAAATTTAAGAGTGCAAAGCGTAACGGATACACACACGCGTTCGGATTTACACACGCACCGTTCTCATCCTTTTCTCTTCCTCTCCCACCCACATGCCTATAAATGGGGTGCCTATCTTCCTCTCCCACCTATAAGCCAGATCCGATCCATTCTCTCCAACTTCAAACACCCAATCGACCGAGCCCTCCCCAAGCGAGACCATGCAGTTCAACGGGCCGACCTTCAGCCGTCCCGTCACTTTGTCGTGCCGGAGCTGCGCTACCCACCGGGCATGCTCGTGAAGAGGGAGCTCCGCGTGTGGGCTTTTTTCAAGGTGGAGGGTTCCGTCGAACTCACCCGCGCCTTCCTCGAGCCGGCTATGCCCACCTCCCACGGGCTCGCCGAGGATGTTCACCTCGGCCGAGGTTCGTGACCGCGGTGGCATCCTCCTACTGCTCACGGTCACCTTCACCAACCCGTTTGACGCGCGCGAGCTCCTCGGCCAAGTCTTTTGGTGCGGCTGCGAGGCCATCTTCTTCACCGTCTACAACATCTACACCAACTACGAGAACATCTTCCCCACTCCAGCCGGGATGCAATCCCTTCCCTACGCATTTACGACGAGGAGGTGTGAAGATGAAGACGGTGTTGAAGGGGCGCGCGCGGCCAAAAGTGGAAGGAGGAGATCAAGATGAAGACTGTTTTATTTTTTATTTGTTGCTTTTCTATGTCGTGTCGTGTCGTGTCATGTTTCGTCATGTGTCCGTGAACTATCCGTGAACTTTGGCCGCTTATCTAAGTTATTGTAATGGAACTTTGAACCCTTATTGTAATGGTACTTGTGTTGCATCTTATCTAAGTTATTTATTAGGGTTTATTATGTGTGTTAAAAAATGTTCGTGCCCAAGCATATGATTTCTTCCCTAAACCAAGTCATGAAGCTCGAGAACTTGTGGTTTTCATTAATGAAAATCGGAGGGGGTGAGAAGCCCTCCGTTTTATTCAAAAAAAATAAGTCATGAACTAACATGAAAATTTATTCCGTTTAAATCCTAAACCAAGTGCCACTCTAACACTAAACCAAATGCCACTCTAACCAAAACAACGGGGCAGTGCAAACATATGTTTTCAACCTTCCAACCCTCCAAAATTTCAGTGCAAAACAAAGGAAAACCACTCTCACGCGTGTGCAAACACTCACGGTCTCACTATTTTTTTTGACAAATTTCACAGTCTCACTATGTATACATTCCTTCCCTATCCATGTCAAACTCTTGCCATCTGTCCTAGCAGTTACCAGCGCAGCCCTAAACACCACAAACCCACGCGATCTTGGGTTCGAGTCCCCACCGCACCAATTTTTTGTGCATTCTCCACCCTTCATTTTTTAGACAAATTAGATTTTACTCAATGTAATGCCCTTAAAAATGTTCATTTATTTTGGCACTAGGTGTAAACATCTACCAGAGCTGAGGCACATTTTCCATGACATTTTGGTCTTTGATTTAAATCACGGTGTATTTGAATTTGAATTGATTACTTAAATTGCTATTAAATATTTAACAGCTCCAAAAATTTTCTAACCTTAATTGTTTGGCTCTGGAATAATTCATTAGCTGCATTTCATTGATCAAAAGTTTCTGAATTCCTCATTTCTTCTCCTTTTTCTCAACATATTTAAATGTTTGTCACTTCTTCTCTCTTTTTTTCAACATTTAAACAACTTTGACCAACATTTAAAGTAGGTGAATTTCTCATACAATTTCAAGATTACAAATTCCTCCATAATTCATGCCTTTCCATACATTTTCAACATTACAACCAAAGGCGATTACCATACCTACAAATGCCCAAAAGTATTTGCAAATGGGTATTGGTAGTGCTTGATCTTCAAGCTTCCTAACCTTATTATTCAACATCCTAAGCTCAACAGCTAACTCTCTGTCAGTGCGTGCTTCACCCTCCATCTCTTCTTCCTGAGCTCGTGCTGCGGCCACTGTGGTTTGGGGCAGCATGCGCAACCATTCTTCATGCTCTTCTTGTAGTTCATTTATAAGAGTCTTGGCCAGAGCATCGACCCAAAGAAAGAAGCATGTCACCTGCATGAACACGGAACAGATCAACCGATTGGTCAAAGATCCCGACCACGAAAATGGTGCAATTGCCCCGATTCTTACCCCATTCTCGCTGCACACGTAGAACGGGCGATTCTGGTTCCTCGGTGTGTGAGAAACCCTCCGATCAATGCTCGCCCGGCACCGCGGACAGACGAGGATAGGCATCTCCACACGCGCCCGGCTCTGCATCCGCGAGGTGGCGCAGGAGCTTGCGGAAGACATGGAGCTCGGAGCCGAATGGGATCTCAATGCCGCCGCGCCCTCCACAGCTAGCTTCCCACCGCGCGCCCTCCACAGCTAGCTTCCCACCGCCGTCGTGCTCTCGCTCTCGCCGTGGTCAGCGCCGCTCTCTGTCGCTGCCGTGGTCACCGCCATTGCCGCCCGCTTATATAGCACACCCGCAGCGGCTCTATGCTCAACGGTTTCATCTGGGTCCCGCAAGCCACGTGTGCAACGGTCTGAATAAAATTGGCCGCCTCTGCCGCCTGGTCCCACATGTAAGGGCCGAGTCAAAACGTTGACCTGACGGAGACGCCAAAGTTCATAGAACGAGTCGGTGCGCACAGACTAGGGGCAAAACTGAGCACAATTTGCATCTGAGGGCAAAACTGAGCAGATGGACACCACTAAGGGCAAAAGGATAATTAACCCTTAATTATTCTCAATGGCACACTGAAAGATCTACTAATAAAAAAGTGCATGCGATAGAAGAAATTAATGTTTTGAGTGGAAAGATGGATGAACTTATGAAATTATTTGCTACTAAGAGTGTTTCTTCCGATCCTAATGATATGCCTTTGTCTACTTTGATTGAGAATAATAATGAATCTATGGATGTGAATTTTGTTGGTAGGAATAATTTTGGTAACAACGCCAGATAGAGGGAATTTTAATCCTAGGCCTTATCCTAGTAATCCTTCTAATAATTATGGAAATTCCTACAACAACTCTTATGGAAATTTTAATAAGATGCCCTCTGAATTTGAGAGTAGTGTTAAAGAGTTTATAAATTCACAAAAGAATTTTAATGCTTTGCTTGAGGAGAAATTGCTTAAAGTTGATGATTTGGCTAGGAACGTTGATAGAATTTCTCTTGAGGTTGATTCTTTAAAGCTTAGATCTATTCCTCCTAAGCATGATATCAATGAGTCTCTCAAAGCTATGAGAATTTCCATTGATGAGTGCAAAGAAAGAACCGCTAGGATGCGTGCTTCCAAAGATGCCTTTATTAAAGCGTGTTCTTCTAATTCCTATGAAAATCAAGATGAAGATCTGAAAGTTATTGATGTGTCCCCCAAAATATTTGTTTTGCAATATGAATCTTGATGAAACTGAATATGATCTTCCTTTACCTAGAAGGCATTCTAAGAATTTGGAGTTTTTAGATCTTGACGATGAAATTGATAAATGTGGGATTGAAAGAAATAAAAACCTAGATGTTGCTAAACCCACTATATTGGATCTCAAGGAATTTAATTGTGAAAATTGCTCTTTAATTGATTGTATTTCCTTGTTGCAATCCGTGCTAAATTCTCCTCATGCTTATAGTCAAAATAAGGCCTTTACCGAACACATTGTTGATGCCTTGATGCAATCTTATGAAGAAAAACTTGAGTTGAAAGTCTCTATCCCTAGAAAGCTCTATGATGAGTGGGAACCTACGATTAAAATTAAAATCAAAGATTATGAGTTTCATGCCTTGTGTGATTTGGGTGCTAGTGTCTCCACTACTCCCAAAACTTTGTGTGATTTGCTAGATTTCCATGACTTTGATGATTGCTCTCTAAACTTGCATCTTGCGGATTCCACTATTAAAAAGCCTATGGGAAGAATTAATGATGTTCTTATTGTTGCAAATAGGAATT
This sequence comes from Aegilops bicornis, assembly GCA_021605145.1. Lineage (NCBI taxonomy): Eukaryota > Viridiplantae > Streptophyta > Magnoliopsida > Poales > Poaceae > Aegilops > Aegilops bicornis. Next base: position 549,418,092 of record CM038675.1, on the reverse strand, counting down.
ATGTGCCCGTAGATTTTATCGTTCTTGATATAGATTGAAATCCTTCATGTCCTATTATTCTTGGTAGACCTTTCCTTAGAACGATTGGTGCAATTATTGATATGAAGGAAGGGAATATTAGATTCCAATTTCCATTAAAGAAGGGCATGGAGCACTTTCCTAGAAAGAAAATAAAATTACCATATGAATCTATCATGAGAGCCACTTATGGATTGCCTACCAAAGATGGCAATACCTAGATCTATCCTTGCTTTTATGCCTAGCTAGGGGTGTTAAACGATAGCGCTTGTTGGGAGGCAACCCAATTTTGTTTTTAGTTTTTTGTTCTTGCTTCTGTTTAGGAATAAATAATCCATCTAGCCTCTGTTTAGATGTGGTTTTATGTTTTAATTAGTGTTTGTGCCAAGCTAGACCTACTGGATCTTCTTGGGTGATAGTTATTTGATCTTGCTGTAATTTCCATAAACTTTGCGTTCAGTGCCCGAATTATTAAAAATCACCAGAACATGATAAAATACGGATTCCAATTGCTGCTGATCAATAAACAAATTGTCTATGTTGTCTAGGTAGACTTTTTGGAGTTCCAGAAGTTTGCGTTAGTTACAGATTACTACAGACTGTTTTGTTTTTGACAGATTATGTTTTTCGTGTGTTGTTTGCTTATTTTGATGAATCTATGGCTAGTAAAATAGTTTATAATCCATAGAGAAGTTGGATTACAGTAGGTTTAACACCAATATAAATAAAGAATGAGTTAATTACAGTACCTTAAAGTAGTCTTTTGTTTTCTTTCTCTAACGGAGCTCACGAGATTTCTATTGAGTTTTGTGTTGTGAAGTTTTCAAGTTTTGGGTAAATTCTTTTGATGGATTATGGAACAAGGAGTGGCAAGAGCCTAAGCTTGGGGATGCCCATGGCACCCCCAAGATAATCCAAGGACACCAAAAGTCAAAGCTTGGGGATGCCGGAAGGCATCCCTCTTTAAATCTACTTCCATCGGTAATTTACTTGGAGCTATATTTTTATTCACCACATGATATGTGTTTTGCTTGGAGCGTCTTGTTTTATTTGCGTCTTTGCTTGTTAATTTACCACAATCGTCCTTGCTGTACACACCTTTTGAGAGAGCCATACATGAATTGAAATTTGATAGAATACTCTATGTGCTTCACTTATATCTTTTGAGCTTGATAGATTTGCTCATAGTGCTTCACTTATATCTTTTGAGCGTGATAATTTTTGCTCTAGTGCTTCACTTAGATCTTTTAGAGCACGGTGGTGGATTTGTTTTAAAGAAACTATTGATCTCTCATGCTTCACTTAGATTATTTTGAGAGTCGTTAATAGCATGGTAATTTTCTTAATGTTAATATACTTGGTATTCAAGATATGTGAAACTTCCTTTTGAGTGCGTTGAATACTAAGAAAAGTTTGATGCTTGATAATTGTTTTGAGATATGAAGATGGTGATATTAGAGTCATGCTAGTTGAGTAGTTGTGAATTTAAAGAATACTTGTGTTGAAGTTTGTGATTCCCGTAGCATGCACGTATGGTGAACCGTTATGTGATGAACTCGGAGCATGATTTATTTGTTGATTGTCTTCCTTATGAGTGGCGGTCGGGGACGAGCGATGGTCTTTTCCTACCAATCTATCCCCCTAGGAGCATGTGTGTAATACTTTGCTTTGATAACTTCTATATTTTGCAATAAGTATATGAGTTCTTTATGACTAATGTTGAGTCCATGGATTATACGCACTTTTTCCCATCCTTCCACCATTTCTAGCCTCTCTAATACCGCGCACTTTTTGCCGGTATCATACACCCACCATATATCTTCCTCAAAACAGCCACCATACCTACCTATCATGGCATTTCCATAGCCATTCCGAGTTATATTGCCATGCAACTTTCCACCGTTCCGTTTATTATGAAACGCTCCATCATTGTCATATTGCTAGCATGATCATGTAGTTGACATCGTATTTGTGGCAAAGCCACCTTTCATAATTCTTTCATACATGTCACTCTTGTTTCATTGCATATCCGGTACACCGCCGGAGGCATTCATATAGAGTCATACTTTGTTCTAAGAATCGGGTTGTAATTGTTGAGTTGTAAGAAAAATAAAAGTGTGATGATCATCATTCTTTAGAGCATTGTCCCAAGTGAGGAAAGGATGATGGAGACTATGATTCCCCCACAAGTCGGGATGAGACTCCGGACGAAAAATAAAAAAAATTGAAAATGAAAAAAAAGAGGCCATAAAAAAGAAGAAAAGGCCCAAATAGAAAAAATGAGAGAAAAAGAGAGAAGGGACAATGCTACTATCCTTTTACCACACTTGTGCTTCAAAGTAGCACCATGATCTTCATGATAGAGAGTCTCTCATTTTGTCACTTTCATATACTAGTGGGAATTTTTCATTATAGAACTTGGCTTGTATATTCCAATGATGGGCTTCCTCAAATGCCCTAGGTCTTCGTGAGCAAGCGAGTTGGATGCACACCCACTTAGTTTCTTTTGTTGAGCTTTCATATACTTATAGCTCTAGTGCATCCGTTGCATGGCAATCCCTACCCACTCACATTGATATCTATTGATGGGCATCTCCATAGCCCGTTGATACGCCTAGTTGATGTGAGACTATCTTCTCCCTTTTGTCTTCTCCACAACCACCATCCTATTCCACATATAGTGCTATATCCATGGCTCACGCTCATGTATTGCGTGAAAATTGAAAAAGTTTTGAAAATGTTAAAGTATGAAACAATTGCTTGGCTTGTCATCGGGGTTGTGCATGATTTAAATATTTTGTGTGGGAAGATGGAGCATAGCCGGACTATATGATTTTGTAGGGATAACTTTCTTTGGCCATGTTATTTTGAGAAGACATAATTGCTTAGTTAGTATGCTTGAAGTATTATTATTTTTATGTCAATATGAAATTTTGTCTTGAATCTTTCGGATCTGAATATTCATACCACAATTAAGAAGATTTACATTGAAATTATGCCAAAGTATCACTCCGCATCAAAAATTCTCTGTTATCGTTTACCTACTCGAGGACGAGCAGGAATTAAGCTTGGGGATGCCTTATACGTCTCCAACGTATCTATAATTTTTGATTGCTCCATGCTACTTTATCTACTGTTTTGGACTATATTGGGATTTATTTTCCACTTTTATATTATTTTTGGGGTTAACCTATTAGCCGGAGGCCCAGCCCAGAATTGCTGTTTTTTTGCCTAGTTTAGTGTTTCGAAGAAACGGAATGAAACCTTCGGAAACGTGATTTTCTCACCGAACGTGATCCAGGAGACTTGGACCCTATGCCAAGGAACAAAAGAGGCGGTCACGAGGGTGGGGGGCACCCCCCTAGGGCGCGCCCCCTGCCTCGTGGGCCCCCTGTTGCTCCACCGACGTACTCCTTCCTCCTATATATACCTACGTACCCCCAAACGACCAGAACAGGAGCCAAAAACCTAATTCCACCGCCGCAACTTCCTGTATCCACGAGATCCCATCTTGGGGCCTATTCCGGAGCTCCGTCGGAGGGGGCATCCACCACGGAGGGCTTCTACATCATCACCGTAGCCCCTCCGATGAAGTGTGAGTAGTTTACTTCAGACCTTCGGGTCCATAGCTAGTAGCTAGATGGCTTCTTCTCTCTTTTTGGATCTCAATACAATGTTCTCCCCCTCTCTCGTGGAGATCTATTCGATGTAATCTTCTTTTTGCGGTGTGGTTGTTGAGACCGATGAATTGTGGGTTTATGATCCAGATTATCTATGAATAATATTTGAATCTTCTCTAAATTCTTTTATGTATGATTGGTTATCTTTGCAAGTCTCTTCGAATTATCCATTTGGTTTGGCCAACTAGATTGGTAGTTCTTGCAATGGGAGAAGTGTTTAGCTTTGGGTTCAATCTTGCGGTGTCCTTACCCAATGACAGAAAGGGTTGCAAGGCACATATTGTATTGTTGCCATCGAGGATAACAAGATGGGGTATTTATCATATTGCATGAATTTATTCCTCTACATCATGTCATCTTGCTTAAGGCATTACTCTGTTTTTAATTTAATACTCTAGATGCATGCTGGATAGCGGTTGATGAGTGGAGTAATAGTAGTAGATGCAGAATCGTTTCGGTGTACTTGTCTCGGATGTGATGCCTATATACATGATCATACCTACATATACTCATAACTATGCTCAATTCTGTCAATTGCTCAACGACAATTTGTTCACCCACCAGAGAATACTTATGCTCTTGAGAGAAGCCACTAGTGAAACCTATGGCCCCGGGTCTATTCTCATCATATCAATCTCCATCACTTTAATACTTGCTTTGTTTTTACTTTGCCTTTTATTTTTCACTTTGCATCTCTATACCAAAAATACCAAAAATATTATTTATCATCTCTATCTGATCTCACTCTCGTTAGTGACCGTGAAGGGATTGACAACCCCTAATCGTGTTGGTTGCGAGGAGCTATTGTTTTGTGCAGGTACGAGGGACTTGTGTGTGGCCTCCTACTGGATTGATACCTTGGTTCTCAAAAACTGAGGGAAATACTTACGCTACTTTGCTGCATCATCCTCTCCTCTTCGGGGAAATCCAACGCAGTGCTCAAGAGGTAGCAGCGAGCAGGGGCCGCGGCAGGTGATGCGGGCGCGCGCGGGAGGCGCGACCATGGTGGGGCGAGCGCGTGGCTGCAGATTGAGCGGGCGGACGCGAACCGAAGCGAGGGGGCGGTTGGAGCGGGTGTGCCGCACGGCTACGGGGAGCCGCGGCCAGGGAGGCTGCGCGGGGGTGCAGGGGAGCAGCATCATGGGCGCCGGGGCGCGACGGCGGGCGCGGGCGAGCTCGGCCTCGCGGGGAAGAGGCCGCGGCTGTGTGCGCGAGGGCGGGGGAGGGGGGAGGAGAGGGAGGCCGTGGCCTCACCGTGCAGAGCAGGAGTCACGACAATGGGCTTGACGGAGGTCGGGGACGACGACGGAGAGGATGGCGACGTCGGGCACGGTGGGGGCTCGGTGCTGCAAGTAGGGGAGGAGGACGAGGAAGCGAGATCCGACGATGGGGAGGGGAGCGGCTACGGCGAGGGACGGCTCCGGCGTCGGCGTCGAGCGGCGGGGGCGCGTCAGGCTCGGGCGCGCCCTGGGTTCGTTCCCCCGATCCCGATCAGGATCGGGGAGGAGGCGAACGTGGGGGGGAGTGGGGCAACGGGGGGGGGGGGGTTGGGGGGGGTTAGGTTACGGGAGTGGGGGTTATGGGGAGAGCGGGGTGGACGATTAGGGCCAGTTGGGCCGGCCAGCTGGGTGGGATGGGCCGATGCCCATGGGCAGCCGGGGTTTTTTTTTCCTTTCTTTTGTTTTATTTTCGTTTACCTTTCTTTTGTGCTTCCTTTTAGTTAGCAAATAGTTTTACAAAAATATAACCCCTACTCCTAAATTAGCATAATAACATATGCCACTACCTTAACAAGCTTGGTGACCAAATGAACTAGTTAATATTTGTTTAGTATTTAAAAGCATTTAAATAATTATTTTGCCGTTGTTTTATCTACTATTGTGCATTTAAATATTTTATTTAGATATGGGTCATTCACCGTAATTGCTTATGATTTATTTTACACCTCCTGAACATTTTAGTTTTAACATTTGAAAACCTTTGTTGTTTGCCTGATTTTGAATTTTGAATTTGAACCGGTTTTGGATCAACGTGAGATTAGCAACAGTAATACTGGTGACGTGGCATCATTAGCATGGAATTACTGTAGCTTAATTATCCGGGCATCACAATTCTCCTCTACTACAAGAAATCTCGTCCCGAGATTTAAGAGGTGAAGTAATGGGGAAAGATCTGGTTACGAAATTCTAACGAATCTTCTCGGTCTTGGTTGCTCTTCTCGCAGAGGTCGATCCATTACATTGGCGTCTTCCTTTCTCTGATTTAGGTCATCATGGTGAAGTCGTCCTTTTCTTCAGGAACTCCAACGTACTTACGAATAGGTAAGGGGCAGCTCGGCTACGACAGAATGCTATAAGGGTAATAATCTGGGATTATCCCATGAATGAGCATATGAGTACCTCTCGAGTTGAACAATTAAAACACATCGAGAGTAAAGTTCAAAGGTACATTAAGAAGTTTCAAGCAGCCAGGCAATCGTTCAATGCCTAGTCAGAAGGTGAAAGGGTTTTAGGGTAACGTGAATAAGTATTGCGTCTGATACCAGAATAGATCAGTAGGCAGGTGGCCCGTGAATTAAATACAAAGTCAAGCGCGAGGAATAACTTTGACAACATGGTGTATAGGAGAGTCAGATTTCGATCCTGTGGAACTGTGGGTTATGGGCCCACCATGTGGGTCAAAAGTAGAAAGGCGGTGACGATTTGCACGATCAAGTAAGCAAGGCATGCCAGAGGATAGCCTGTCAGTTATGTCGGAAACAACATCGGTACCAAGTGCGAGGGACGAAGAGAACCATTCTCCTGCTCGTTGAACGAGGCGGACCAATAGGCAATGTTCTCGTCCATCGGTGGTTATCGGAATGTCATCAACAATAGTAACAGGGTCGTACCGACACGATTGTACCCTAGGTGTTTACATAAGCAGAAGACTATTACTGCTTAGATCATATAGATCACCAGAAAGGTTAATCAAAACAATGGAAAGGAAAGTGTGATTATTATGTCAATCAGACCAATGGGAAGGAAAGGTGTTTATACTCAAGTATTAGAGTATATCCTTCCAAAGGTCAAGTAGAGATTGATATTCACAACAAGATAACAAGTAGAAACCATTTGGGTAGAGGAGCGACGAAACTCGTGATGTTACCCATACAATGGTGTTTGGATAATTGGTCAAGAAACATTTAGCATTGTGCTTCAAATGCTCCTATTGAAAGTCGGAGTACCACAAACATGCTTCGAGATAGCATTGGCATGGTCTTCAAGCAAAGGTCAGACTTTGAATACACGAAGGATTCATCAGGAACAACTTGTAGAATAAGTCTTACAGTTTCCCCATGGAAGAATGGTTAACCTTGCTGAAAAGGAAACTATAACAATAGGTCCTCCGGCCAGGTGTGCTAGGCATGACATCACCTTACCGAGCCATATGAAGACCAATGTTATAACTCTTGGAAATATGTTCCAACCATCATATCTGACCGAGGTCAGATCCGATTGGTGTCAGGATACCACAGACTCATGATGCCCGAGAAGGAAGGGGTGCAACACAATTTGACGAGATGGTGTTGCAAGATTCTCGGAAATGAAATATGGAAGCAAGTTCGAATCATAGTTCATCATTAAACAAGGAGAGGATGAGAAGGTGGCTGATGAACTTAGCGACAATTCATTGAGATTTCCAAAAGATGGATCCCCACAATTAGGTGAACAAGGAGACAACATTTGTCAGATCAAATGATATAATGATGTATGCTTGAGGAAAACATACACAATTTAAACATTGGTTGAAAGGTGCACCCGACATATGGGCTTAGATAGCACGATCAATGTTAGAATGGTGATTCGATATCCAATACACAAAGAATGTAACTATCGTTCATTAACTTACAAGCAATAGGGTTGCTAGAAGTACAGAATCCAAACAACATCGTTCACTTGTTAGTATCCCGGTTAGAATCAACACGGGGACCAAGAAATGAACGAAGATGGCGAGAAGTATTTCTATGTCAAGAATTCTCAAGAGGTGGAACAAATCTCAGGACATTCTTGACATAAAAGATGGTAATACTCCAAGGTAAAGAAGAACAATTGCTGGATAGCAAGGAACTCAAGGTATAACACCAAACATGAACAAGCTTGTGTTGGTGGGAAGGCAATAAAGTGGTCGATGATAATACAATTCATCGAGGGCAAGGATGGTATTTCTCATCATGAATTCAATTGATATCCTGGAAGAGCTCAAAATATTGATGATGATCACGACGCAATTGTCGAGAGATTTCACGAAGAAGCAACCGAACAGCGACGACATCAAGAAAAAGCAATGGTGAAGCGAAGGGTCATTGGGACCACGAATACGACACACACTCGGAATCAAGCTTGATGTTCAAGGCGAAATGATAAGACGAGGAAGATCGACGTAAGCTTGGCTCGTCGTCAAAAGTTATGCTCCGGGAATAAGGACCAGGTAGCACAGTTAAAATTTAGCACGATAATGATATAGCCGAACAGGCTAGGAATGGCATGATCGGGTACAAACTCGTACGTAAAGAAGATTACTAAGAGTTGTTGAACCGTAGGTGCGGACCCGGTTCAGTTATCGGTGTCTTTGAGTGTTTCATAACTCGGAGCCGTGAAAAATTGGAATAAGTGAGAATGTAGTACTTGATGAAGAACTCATAAGAAGTTACGCAGTTCCATGATAATCTCGAGATACCAGGGGGTAATGCTCGACGACAGATCAAGGTAGAGGTTGGACTAGGGTATTTCTCTGCAGAAGACAAGTGCTTAAACTTGCACGGGAAATGGTATTTAAAGGAGAACATGGTCGGAACCACGATTGCAAAAGGCCAGATCCTAGATATAATATGGACTTATACCAAGGGAATAATTAATTTAAGAGAAGCTTTAATGATAAGATCTACATCGTGTCCATGGGCATGAACACAAAGTTCAAGGTCGACTCCCACTTCTCCAATGCATAATCTTTCATTCACTGCTCTACTAAAATTGATTTGAGTGCGAAGATCTACCTGGTGAATTACCAGAGGAGTATGAACCTTGGAAAACTTTCGGGTTCACACAGATTAAGGAAGGCATAAGTTCAACCCATTGGGGCATCTTAGAAACATATACCACAAGATTTGGGAGTAATTATTACCAGCTCGAAAGCAGAGCATGGTTGGCCAAATCCGAATAGGATTTACCAATGGCATTATGTATCAGGGAAAGAACTTCCAAAGTGATTGAATAGGAAGGACGTTGTCAGATAAAACCCAACAAGGGTTCCGTTGGTCCTCAAGGGATCTGATGTGAGCATCGGTACTCAACCAGAGGAAGAAGGAATGCAAGGAGTTCAGTTTATAGAAACAACTGACTAATTCAAAGCTCAAAAGCAAAAGAATTATGATTTCCAATTCAAGGGATCGGAGGCAAACACTGTGATTAGGGATGGATAAGTCGAATAGACTCAGAGGTACAATCGACGGCAATTTAATTGGTCAAGATCCAACTCATGTTTAAAATGACGTCTAATCCGGAAGGATGAATTCTAGGATCTGATTGAGGATTGCGAGCATTCGCAACATATTGAATCAAAGGACTCGAAATGATAAGTGACAAAAGATGTCAACGGAGATTACTAGAAATATGGAATTAACCATAATGCAAGCAAGCAAGAATTTCAAGAGCAATAAGCTGCTCAGATTTTTGGAAGACCGAATGGTATTTCAAGACTTTTGTGAAATACATGAATCATCTGGGGATGAGCGGATACTCGATAAGTGCGAGTAATTATCCGTAGGGGTATTCAGGTGGCAAAGATCTGCAAGGCAGTAGGCACAAAGTATTCTCGGAACAATAGAGAGAATTTCGGTGTATCTTGTAATAACAAGATCAACTGGGAATAAACGTAAGAGCGAACAAGTGTATGTATTTATCCATAGGGATATATCGATGGTAGGGAGTTGCAAAAGCGGCGGGCACAAGGTCTCGAGAGAACATCGTAGAGTGTCTTCGGAATCTTCTGGTGAAGCAAGCGATCGTCCGGACCGAGGGGCTCTCCGGGAGAAAGTATTTACAAGAACCTAGAGTTAGAGTTAGCAAATCATTTAACCCGAGTAGAAGAGATATCAGAGACCCAGAGTAAAGATCGAGGAATAAAAGATCCTAATACCACCCAATGGCGACGTGGGCCCGTAAGCCACACAGTCAGGTTAGTAAAAAGGTTTCGCAATGACTAGACTCGAGTTCGGCCAAGGAGTTTGGAAGGGGGATTCCTACAGGCAGTCGGCTCTGATACCAACTTGTGACGCCCCTGATTCAATCATACACTAATCATGCACGCAAATGTGTACGATCAAGATCAGGGACTCACGGGAAGATATCACAACACAACTCTAAAACATAAATAAGTCATACAAGCATCATAATATAAGCCAGTGGCCTCGAGGGCTCGAATACAAGTGCTCGATCATAGATGAGTCGTGGAAGCAACAATATCTGAGTACAGACATAAGTTAAACAAGTTTGCCTTAAGAAGGCTAGCACAAACTGGAATCTGATCGAAAGAGGCGCAGGCCTCCCGCCTGGGATCCTCCTAAACTACTCCCGGTCGCCGGGCTGGCTGCACGTAGTAGTAGGCACCTCCATGTAGTAGGAGTCATCGCCGACGGTGGCCTCGGCTCCTGGACTCCGACATCTGGTTGCGGCAACCAGTGTAGAAGGGAAAGGGGAAAAAGGGGAGAAAAGCAACCGTGAGTACTCATCCAAAGTACTGCAAGCAAGGAGCTACACTACATATGCATGGGTATATGTGTAAAGGGACATAATGGTGGACTGAACTGCAGAATGAAAGAAGAAGAGGGGGATAGCTAATCCTGTCGAAGACTATGCTTCATGCCACCTCCATCTTGCATCAGGTAGAAGAGAGTAGATGGTAAGTTCACCAAGTAGCATCGCATAGCATAAACCTACCCGGCGATCCCCTCCTCGTTGCCCTGTTAGAGAGCGATCACCGGGCTATATCTGGCACTTGGAAGGGTGTGTTTTATTAAGTATCCAGTTTTAGTTGTCATAAGGTCAAGGTACAACTCCAAGTCGTCCTGTTACCGAAGATCACGACTATTCGAATAGATAAACTTCCCTGTAGGGGTGCACCACATAACCCAACACGCTTCATCCCATTTGGCCGGACACACTTTTCTGGGTCATGCCCGGCCTCGGAAGATCAACACGTCGCAGCCCCACCTAGGCCAACAGAGAGGCCAGCACGCCGGTCTAAACCTAAGTGAACAGGGGTCTGGGCCCATCGCCCTTAGCACACCTGCACGTTGCGAGGGCGGCCGGAAGCAGAACTAGCCCCCTTAATACAAGAGCAGGCTTACGTTCCAATCCGGCGCGCCGCTCAGTCGCTGATGTCACGAAGGCTTCGGCTAATACCACGACGCCGAGTGCCCATATCTTTCCCACGTAGTTGGTTGGTGCGTATAGACCAAATGGCCAGAGTCAGATCAAATACCAAGATCTCGCTAAGCGTGTTAATGGATGTAACCGCGGACATCGACCAGGGCCAGGCCCACCTCTCACCTAGGCAGTCTCAACCTGCCCTGTCACTCCGCCACAAAGATCCACACAGAGGGCCGTTGGGACAAAGGTCCTTTCAGCCCCCAATCCGTGAATCACTCGCGGGTGCTCCACGAGCCATCCCGACTTTAGTCACCACATGTATCATGTATAAAGTATATAGCATATACCCGTGATCACCTCCCGAGAGATCACGGCCCGATAGTATAGCAATGGCCAGACGGACAAGAATGGAGGGCCACAGCTGGAAAACTAGCATCCTATACTAAGCATGTAGGATTGCAGGTACCGGGAACAACAATAGTAGCACGGACAGGCTATGCATCAGGATAGGATTAACGGAAAGCAGTAGCATGCTACACTACTCTAATGCAAGCAGTAGAGAGTAGAATAGGCGATATCTGGTGATCAAGGGGGGGGGGGGCTTGCCTGGTTGCTCTGGCAAGAAGGGTTGACGGTGACGTAGTCGTACTCGGTGGCATCAGCGTCGGTCTCGGGGTCTACCGGAGAAGAAGAGGGGGGAAGAAACAGTAAATACGGAGCAAACAAAGCATCACAAAACATAACGAGGCAATACGCGGTGCTAGGTATACCCTAACGTGGTAGGAAGTGATACCGACGAAGGGGGGAAACATCCGGGAAAGTATCCCCGGTGTTTCGCGTTTTGGGACAGTTGAACCGGAGGGGGAAAGTTGCGTGTTCTCTATGCTAGCAATGTGAGGCGGACGAACAGGCTGCGTATCAGGCATCGTCTCGTTGTTCTGAGCAACTTTCATGTACAAATTTTTTCCATCCGAACTACGGTTTATTTTATATTAATTTTAAAAGTTTAAACCATTTTCTAATTTATTTTAATTCAAAAATTAAATATTAAATTACTGTGGGTACACAAAATTGTACCCAACAAAATGTATGTGTGGCTCGCAGGTGGGGTCAAGGGCGGTCCAACAAGATTTGACCAAATAACTGCTGACCGGTCAATGTGGTCAAACAGGCCCACTGTCATGGATCGGGTCAACCAAATCGGCGCTTTGATTGGTCAAACCGACAGGTGGCCCACATGTCATTGACTGACAACTAATTAACGTAGTTAATTGGTTTAATTAACAGATTGATTAGGTAAGTTGATTATTTTAATTAATTAATTAAACTTATTATTATTATTATTAATTTCTATTCTTTTTGTTTCAGGGGCGTGGGCCCCTCGTGTCATAGGCCAGAGGGGCCATAGCGAGGTGGGCATCGGGCGAAGCCCGATCAGACGACGGGCGCCTGGAGCGGGCGCAGCCCGGTTGGCCCCGGGCGCCGGCCAGGACGGAGGAGAGCGCCGGCCAGGGAGCGCCGAGCGCAGCTGGGGGTGCTGGGCGAGGTCGACCGCAATGCCGAAAGCGCGACGGCAGCGAGGCGGCGAAAGGGTGGCCGCGGCAGGTGACGCGGGCGCGCGTGGAGGCGCGACCATGGCGGGCGAAGCGAGTGGTCGCAGATTGAGCGGGCGGACGCGACCGGGCGAGGGGCGTGTCAGCGGGCGCGCAGCGGGGAGCCGCGCTGTGAGGCTGCGCGGGGTGCAGGGGAGCAAGATTGGGCGCCGGGCTGACGGGCGCGGGCAAGGGCGCGCTCATGTGGAGGAGGCTGCGGCCGTGTGCGCGAGCGCGGGGGAGGGGGAGGAGAAGAGGGAGGCCGTGGCCTCACCGTGCCGAGCGGGGGTCGGGGCAATGGGCTTGACGGAGGTCGGGGACGACGACGGAGAGGACGGCGACGTCGGGCGCGGTGGGAGCTCGGTGCTGCGAGTCGGGGAGGAGGACGAGGAAGCGAGATCCGGCGACGGGGAGGGGAGCGGCTACGGCGAGGGACGACTCCGGCGTCGGCGTCGAGCGGCGGGGGCGCGACCTGGGTTCGTTCCCCCGATCCCGATCTGGATCGAGGAGGAGGCGAACATGGGGGAGGGGGAGGAAGTGGGGCAACGGGGGGTTAGGGTTATGGGAGTGGGGGTTATGGGGAGAGCGGGGTGGGCCGATTAGGGCCAGTTGGGCCAGCCAGCTGGGTGGGATGGGCCGATGCCCATGGGCAGCCGGTTTTTTTTCCTTTCTTTGTTTTATTTTCATTTACCTATCTTTTGTGCTTCCTTTTATTTAGCAAATAGTTTTACAAAAATATAACCCCTACTCCTAAATTAGCATAATAACATATGCCACTACCTCAACAAGCTTGGTGACCAAATGAACTAGTTAATATTTGTTTAGTATTTAAAAGCATTTAAACAATTATTTTGCCGTTGTTTTATATACTATTGTGCATTTAAATATTTTATTTAGATATGGGTCCTTCACCGTAATTGCTTATGATTTATTTTACACCTCTCGAACATTTTAGTTTTAACATTTGAAAACCTTTGTTGTTTGCCTGATTTTGAATTTTGAATTTGAACCGGTTTTGGATCAACGTGAGATTAGCAACAGTAATACTGGTGACATGGCATCATTAGCATGGAATAACTGTAGCTTATTTATCCGGGCGTCACACTCGCGCCCCGTCGTCTTCAAGCTTCGTGTGTACATCATCTTGAATCAACCCCGTGCCATAGTCTTGTCGAAGCCACACAAGCCCTCGGGGCCTGCGCCACGTGTTTCTATGCCCAAAAGTCGGTCAGCATCAGCATCATGCTCCTACATCGTCTTCGCCGATCCCACCACCGTCTTCTGTACCAACCGACTTGCGTCGATCCGTCAGACTGTCTAGTCCGACCCAGCCGAACTCGTTTGACTGTATGACACGCTCAAGGCTCTCAAATCGTCTTCCAAGAATTTTGATCCATCACATGATAAATCCACCTTAGCGGAGATGACTTCCCACAACGCCTTCAAGCATCCGTGTTGTGCCAATCACACTTGTCTGCCATAACCCAAGGTTTTTCGTTACTTGAACTTCTCCACCTGAAACCTGATTCCCAATGGCGCCATGGTTCATCGTATAGCAGACCTTGTGAAAAATTAACCGAGCTCCACCGCGATGCCCCAAGTACACAAGCAAAACCCGATGAGGTACACCCATGTGTACTAATAGCAAAATCCAACCAATCTATCACGTGTAACCGCTCCAGACACAACTCCAATACTAGCAAGGAACCGGATCCTCTAACATTAAGAAGGAAAGTTAGAAAAGCTACAATCTCCTAACTTTCCTTCTTGCAATCTATAGGATTAAGGCTAAAATGATTTAAATTAATATGCCAATTACAGATTTAATGTGTAAATTTATAATCATTACATACAAACAATTCGATGGTGAAATAAAATTAATTATAGATTATTTATATCTACAGTAAATATCAATAGATAATCCGCTAAACGTCTCTAACATTCCTTCTTCATTTTACACTATAATTACATTGTAGCACTGAGACTTTGCTTCTCTAAGTTAGAGGATCCGCCTCCAACTAGCAATTGCCTTGTCAATGCCTCTCTTGCTAACTCCCGATGGATGCATATCAATGGATATTCCTCTTGCCGATTTGTTCTGCTTCACGTCTCGTGGTATCCCGTGAGGACTCGGTCCACTTTTTTGTCCAAAACAAATCCTGTTTGATTTGATCGGATCTGCACTGCAGCCCTTCCGCGCAGCGTGCCTAAGGGCATCTTCAGCCGCGTCCCCAACAGGCCCCCCCGGGCCATTTTTTCGGCGCCGGCGCCGAAAAAACAGCCCAGTCGCGCCCCCAGGACGCCGAAAATCGTCGGTTCGGACTTTTTTTCCGCCCGGCGGTCACAGTCGAACCCGGCGCTGGGAGCCGTTAGGGGCTCCGGCGCTAGGAAAAGCACGCTGGCCCACACCGGCAGTGGGAAAAGTCAAGGTTTTCTTCCCCCGACTCGCCTCGCACCCCCCGCGCCCTCGGCCACCACTAGCTATATCCCGGCGACGGCCGCCGGCCTACTCCGCTAGATAGCCATTCCCCGCCGGAAAATAGCAGCGCTTCGCCACGGCAGCCCCTCCCGCAGCAGCTGGGCGTTTCCGGCCGCGGAGGCGCGGTTTAACGGCGGGTACACGCCCACCGAGCGCAAGGTGTTTGGCGTTTTGACTGTCTCGGAGATGAACTCGGATGAGGAGGAAGAGCTCGCCGCGCTGCTGGAGGAGGAAGCCGCGGCCGACGTCCATGAAGAAGAGCATCCGATGGTGCTCGCCGCCCTCGCCCAGCTGCTGGCGAGCAATGAAAAGCCGCGTCGAGGTGGCTCGGCGCCGGGGCGGGTGAAAGCAAAGAACCGGCATCGTCTGCAAGGCTACTGCATGCTCTACTCCGACTACTTCGCCGATGCTCCACTTCATGGCGAGAGAACATTCCGGCGCCGTTATCGGATGAGCCGAAAGCTCTTCCTCAGGATTGTGAATTCCATCCAGGAGTTCGACAACTACTTCAAGTGCAATATGGATTGCACTGGCGCTCTTGGATTCACCTCCATCCAGAAGTGCACGACAGCGATGAGGATGCTTGCATATGGAGCTCCCGGTGATTCACTCGACGACTATGGGTGCATGGCCGAGTCCACCAGCATAGAATGTTTCTACAAGTTCTGCCGAGGCGGTGGTGGCAGTGTTTGGGCCACAATACTTGAGAACACCCAATGCGGAAGACACCGCCGGATCCTAGCCTGTAATGCAGCAAGAGGATTTCTGGGATGCTTGGAAGCATCGATCGCATGCATTGAAATGGAAGAACTGCCCATTTGGTTGGCGGGGGATGTACAAAGGCGCCAAAGGCGGTTGCAGTGTGGTGCTTGAGGCGGTAGCCACACAGACCTCTGGATTTGGCACTCCTTCTTTGGTATGCAAGGAACTCACAATGACATCAACGTCTGCGGTGCTCTCCTGTTTTTGCCAAGCTCGTTGAGGGCCATTCTCCTCGGTGAACTTCGAGATCAATGGGCACCAATACAACAAGGGTACTATCTAGTCGACGGCATCTATCCGAGATGGTCGACATTTGTGAAGACGATCTCAAACCTCGTGTGGCAGGAGGCAAGAACGCCTGGTTTGGCGAAGCTTCAGGAGGCTTGCAGGAAGGATGTCGGCGGGCACTTGGTGTGCTCCAATCTCGATTCGCTGTTGTTCGCACCCGCTCAGACCTGGTCGAAAGATCAAATGTGGGAGATCATGACTTGTTGTGTCATCTTGCACAACATGATCATCGAGAGCGAGCAAGAAGACCCGATGTTTGACATCGAACCATACTACGAGGCGAGGTCCTCTAGCCAAGTTGATCACCGACTACCGCAACTTGGACTGCCTATCTCAAGATAAAGGCCAGAGATCCGAGACCCACAGGTGCATCATCAATCTGCAGAAAGATCTGATTGAGCACCTATGGAGGCTCAAGGGGACGCCAGCGTGATGAAATACGAGTTTTTATTTGTTGAACTATATAATTTGTATTGAACTATTTGTTGTTGTAGTATTTTGTTGAAGTATTTGATTTTTTTGTGATGAAATATGTGATAAGGAATAATTGTGTTGATAATTGAACGCCGAGACACGGCGAAACCACGCCGAATATGGGCCTATTCTCGCACATATGGGCCGTTTATTCGCCGAAATCGGGCTGCAAAGTGGGCCAATTTCGCTACTGGGCGAGCTGGGGCGACGGGCGCATAAAACCACCCACAGCGCCGAGTGTATCGCCGGCTCGCCCCCAGGGGGCGATTTATATGCGTCCTGGGGGGGCAACTACTGGAGATGCCCTAACGCACAGCCAGCTTCTCCGTGTCTGGGCCGCATGCACCAGCCAGCCCCGCCTGGGCCAGCCCAAGCCTGCGGCGCTACCGTCGCTTTCGCATGCGCTGCACCTGCCTATCAAGATCCTTCCACCACTTCTCAAAAAAAAATCAAGATCCTTCCACCGCGATGCTTCCGATTCGCCGAGATCCCACAGATAAATCGATCGTGGTACAAGACGACTTGCACGGAAAATACTTATCCTCGTCCGAGTGGTAGCTTCGGCCATGAAGACTGATTCTTTCACACGTCGTCTCCACGACGAACTCAACGGCGATCTTCCTCTAAATCAACGATCCACCTCCGAACAACCTAGCTCATGATATCACTTGTTAGAATAAATCTGAGGCGCTCTATCGATCTACCGAGAACCAAGCAATCACACGAGCACGACACCGAGATTTGTTAACGAGGTTCACCAATATGGCTACATCCCCGGGGCCTGACTAGGGGCGCTCCTCCCCATGACACCGCTACAATACCGCATCCGGTCGCCCTGGACGCCGGCACATGCCGCCGGCTTCCCCTGCGTTCCGGTGCTATTATGTTGGCATAGGTTACATTGTGTGTCTACCCCCGCTATATATGAGAGGTCTAGATACAAGTGTGCTACTAGGACACGACTACATATCCTATGTAAACACAATACAACTACAAGTCCAACTGTAACCTACCTTGTACGCTATATTCGACACAACTCTAACAGTCTCTCAGTACTATTTTTCTTCCTGAGACGAGGAAAAGTATTTGTATGCAGAATGGCAATCACCACAAACACGGAGGTTCTTCATGATGCGAGAGTGTCTCCAGAAGGAGAAGCCAAATCCCCATAAGCAAAGGCCAGTTTTTCGCAGTGATAACGTAATGATTCTTCTCTTCTGTCTTTTTCTGTGTTGTGTGTGGCAAAACTGGTATCAGGCACATAACCTGCAGCCTTGATACCACATATCAATCTATCCAAATTCCTATATATCTCCTCGGAGATGGGGTGTGAACGGTCATCAACACAAAATCTGTGTGTCCTTTGGCCCTTTTCAATCCAACTAAAGGCATCATCCCCATGTGGAGGTTTGGTTCTTGGGTTGGGGCGGTGCCCCCCCCCCCCCTCCCCCCCAACACACACACACACTCACGTGTAGCTTTGCACCTGTTATTTGTTGTTAAAGAAGATGCCCATTTGTAGATCGAAGGGCGCCGGGTTGTAAAATTTCAATATGAAAAACCATGAATTGCAAGCTGCAAAAAAAAATCTTGAACTTTTAGAATGAGCAATGCATATGTTGAAAAGCCACATTTGTTATTTTCTAAGCTCTCGTTTTAATTTATTTGATCATGAAAATTTACACCCATGTACATTATGTCTCTGGATTTATGTTTATTTTTTCAAAATAAGTTGAAACGTAATAGTAACAGTAGGAATTTTGAATTTTTCAAAATTTGGCTTCCATGGAGCTCAGTCTCAATTTGGCATTTTCGTTTCTTAAACATTTTCCTCCTTGTTAGTAATGCTACAACTTGAGAGGCAAATGCAAATGCTTTCCTAAAATATGGTCAGCATTATTAGCCCGCTGCATGGGGGGGGGGGCTGCTACTTTGTTAAGGAAGGAGATGCTACACGTGTACTAGAATGCCCATGTGCACCTTGTCACAGTATTTAACTGCATGAACGCATTCATTGGATGGTTGTTGCACCACATGATATTAAATGTTGACGTATAGTGTCCTATTTAAACACAAGAAGAGAGATGAAGCATGATCATAATCTTCAAAGAAACCATCCTGCGTACCTAACGGCAAGCAAGGAGTAGAGCTCGATTGTTCCTGTGTTCTGCTACTTTATTAAGGAAGGAGATGCTACACGTGTACTAGAATGCCCATGTGCACCTTGTCACAGTATTTAACTGCATGAACGCATTCATTGGATGGTTGTTGCACCACATGATATTAAATGTTGACGTATAGTGTCCTATTTAAACACAAGAAGAGAGATGAAGCATGATCATAATCTTCAAAGAAACCATCCTGCGTACCTAACGGCAAGCAAGGAGTAGAGCTCGATTGTTCCTGTGTTCATATCAAAATCAACACGTACACAGTGTACCACATAAATTTTACAGTTAGTAGGAATTGCTTTTGAATGTTGTACAAACCCACAAGGCCACAAACATCTTTGGACTTGGAAGCATCAGGATTTGCGACTGCTCAAAACTCCAGGATGTGGCATCATCATGATGGTTAGAGGGAGATGGGTTGTTCTTGTTTCCGTTCTGAAACTGGCACACTCGGCCAGGATAGCATCCGAGTTACATAATGTTTTTATTTCGTCAAGTCATGGCACCAGTATATTTCATAGGGCCTAGTGGTAAGAATGACCCAGATGACTGTGAACAATACCGTAGCCATGAATCCAAAGCAGTTGTAGGCCCTTGTATGAAGCTCATACAAAGACTGATAATGCATTCCAAAGCTTGTATTCAAACTTTCAAAACTGGCAGACTATAATAATCTTATAGGCACATTTTACTGAAACTGTCAATCTTTAATCAGATAGATGATGTGAATTTTTTAATCCATAAATCTACTGCCATGTATCTGCCTCAAATATGAAACTTCTAGATTAGAAACTTACTTTTGCGGAAGTACACTTATCACAACAGAAATATTTCTAAACTTGTGATTACGTCTGCATATTATTACCTTCACTTGTACATCTCGCAACCATAATCATTTCACGAGGCTATGATTCTCACCCAAATACAAACAACTAAATGTAGACAATTTTTCTCTAGAACCCTATAGATCAAAGATCCATTATATGTTAACATACAGGCCTCTAACATATCCCAAACTTTAATATGTTCATCTTCTTTTCGACTCATCCTTTCCAATGATTGTTTACACGGTGTATATGGTTGCAGAATATTTTCTTTGTTGCAGTGTGGAAGACTCAAGCTCGAAAAGACCTGAAACTAATGATCATAGCATATCATATGTTTAATAAATAAAAAGGAAATTACAAATTACCATGGGGAAAAAATCTATGTACCAGCTTGGTGTAAAGAAATCGTTGGGGATGTAAAGCTTGGAGCTTTAGACATTTTCAGGAAACAAAAAAATCCTAGCACTGCAACAAGATTACTCAACAGTAGAGCCTAAAACCACAGTAAACTATTCAGCTAGTAACTGACTATTACTTACATAAATGAAAAATAAGCCAACTGCATATTGAGTGATAAA
The DNA here is from genome assembly GCA_021605145.1 of Aegilops bicornis. Classification (NCBI taxonomy): domain Eukaryota; kingdom Viridiplantae; phylum Streptophyta; class Magnoliopsida; order Poales; family Poaceae; genus Aegilops; species Aegilops bicornis. Next base: position 549,397,814 of record CM038675.1, on the reverse strand, counting down.
CTAAAATAAAACAAGCCAAAAATATATATTTAATAGGCATACTTTCATTTCTAGCAAAGAATTATGTTGCCCTTGAAACAGCAAAGATTGTGATTTCCAGTTTTGTCAATAATCAGATACTTTGTGATATTTCTTCTCATTTTCTCCTAAAATTTTGGAAGAGCTTATACCCAAGATATTATATAATTTCCAATAGCATGTCAGACCTATCATATACACGACCTTCTCAAGATAATTTGTCAATTTTTCTCACCAATTCTTCAAGTAATTGCAATCATAACGATAGATGTAACATATTATTAATATGCAGCAAAAATTGTTGACCAAATGTAGAAAGGATCAAAGGGATAAATATGTACTCCAGAGGTGTTGAAGTGTGAGTTGTCAAGGGGCTTCTGAGTAATCTAGTTGTAGAAGGAAACCTCAGGGCATGTTACACTTCTGTTGTACTCCCTCCGGTCCTTTTTACTCTGCATATTAGGTTTGTCTGAAGTCAATCTCATCCAACTTTGACCAAGTATATATAAAAAATTATTGACATTTACATAACAACACCAATATCATTAGATTCATCTCGGAATATATTTTGATATTATATTTATTAGATATTATAGATGCTATAATAATTTCTAATATAAATTTGGTCAAACTTAGCTAAGTTTGACTTTTGGCAAATCCAATGTGCAGAGTAAAAAGGACCGGAGGGAGTATGCTAGGCAATACTAGATGATTATACCAATGCTACGATGCATTACTAGAGTATAACAGAACAATTTATTGGTCCATCACCAGTAATCACGACATGAACAAGCCCCCTTATAAAAATGATGAAACCTGTGGTTGTCTCTCAGTACTATTTTTCTTCCTGTGACGAGGGAGAAGTATCTGTATGCAGAATGGCAATCACCACAAACACGGAGGTTCTTCATGATGCGGAGAGTGTCTCCAGAAGGAGAAGCCAAATCCCCAAAAGCAAAGGCCAGTTTTTCGCAGTGATAACGTAGTGATTCTTCTCTTCTGTTTTTCCTGTGCTGTGTGTGGCAAAACTGGTATCAGGCACATAACCTGCAGCCTTGATACTACCTATCAACCTATCCAAATTCCTATATATCTCCTCGGAGATGGGGTGTGAACGGTCATCAACACCAAATCTGTGTGTCCTTTGGCCCATTTCGATCCAACTAAAGGCATCATCCCCATCTATACCTTTCTTTTCCATCAAACTTCTAATCTTTTCTGTCTCTGTCCACCTTCCTAATCTTGCGTAGATATTACCAAGTAGTATATAATTTGTGGGCTCATAAGGTTCCTTCTCAAACAGCATTTCTGCAATCTTCATGCCAGTTTCAATATCACCATGTTTGCTACAAGCACCAAGGACAATCCTCCATAACGGTGTTTCAGCTTCAAAGGGCATTTCCTTAATTGTTTTCATGGATTCCTCGATTTCTCCTGATCGAGCCAGCATGTCAATAACACAGGCATAATGCTGATACGTCGGTTTTATGCCCTCCATATCCAACATGGAATCGAATAAATGCAAACCTTCATGAACAAGACCAGCATGGTTGAAAGCGGAAAGAAGATTCAGTAAGGTGACCTCATCAGGCATCAAGCCAGAAAACTTCATCTGCCTGAAAAGTTCAATTGCTTCTTTCGGGTGTGCATGCTGTCCAAGAGCCAAAATCATGGAATTGTAGGATATTACATCTACAATGTCGTTTGAATCGAAGACTCTCCATGCATCATCAATGCATCCACAATCAGAGTACATGGTTAAAAGTGCATTTGTCATGGCGGCATCCTTGTCAGATATGTTCTTCAGGCTGTGGGCATGAACTTGCCTACCCATCTCCAGCATCGACATGCTCCCGCAGATGGCAAACAGGCTGGAGTAGACAAACTGCCTCGGCCTAATATCTTGGCACAACATCTTGTAGAATGTAAGGAGAGCAGCTTCTTCCTCCTTGCAGTTGACATACGCGGAGATCATAGAAGACCAGACAACTGGGTCCAAAGTATCCACATCATCAAAGACGACCTTGACATCTTCCAGTGCTCCTGTAGCTGCGTACATGGAAACTAGGGAAGCGCCCACAAAAGGATCCTTGTCCAGCCCGGATTTGATGACCTGCGCGTGCACGGCTCCCCCGAGTTCTTGCACGCAGCCGCCACCATGGTTCCTGCCAATGCCGGACAGCAGCGCCGGGAACGTATACTTGTCGGGGGCGACACAGTCCTGTCTCCTCATGCAGCGGAACAGCGCCAGCGCCTCGTCCCGGCGGCCCGCCTGCGCGTACCCTTTGATGAGCGCGTTCCAGGTGACGGCGTTCCTGCGTGCCATTCTGTCGAACACCCGCCGCGCGAGGTCGGGCTCCCGGCATGAGGCGTAGAAGTTGAGGACAGCGGTGGAGAGGATGGTGTTGTCCCCGTCGCCCAAGAAGCCACGCACCACGGCCTGCGCGTGGAGCTGCGCACCCAGGGAGTGAGAGTGGGAGGGGGAGGAGGATGAGGCGGCCTTGAAAAGCGCGGAGAATGCGCGGGGCGTGGGGTCGTTGGCGATGAGGACCCGGGCGGCGGACAAGGCCGATGAAGAGGACGAGGTGGTGACACTGATGCGGCAGCGTTGGCGGCTCGTTGTCGGCTTTTGGTTCCGGTTTGGAACAGCGTCGCCGGCGGGGCGGGGTGTCGAATGGGCAGCGCACGGGGTTGGGGAAGAAGAATTGGCGGCATTGGTGAAGGAAGGGCTACCAGCTGAGCAGTGGCCAGAGGCAAACGAGTGGACAAAACATTCGCAAGTTTGCTACGGGAAAATATCCAGTGCTTCAGCCCGTGGGGTGTGCAGATGTACATATACTAATCACAACCTGATGGATTTCATACGCACAAGCATAGCAAACTGACAAACTCAACATATCAGATGAACAATATGGATAGTATGATCTTAATTTGCAAACTGTATACCTAAGAGAACATGTGTAGTTTTATCCTCCAACAGCAGAATAAACATTCAGAGTACGATTATCACCTGGTATGCCAACTGTAAACATCATGATTTCTTTCTACACCGTGGACAGATAAAATCAAGAATTAGAGCAATATAAAGGAACTTTTGGAAAAACCATACATAAGTAAACATGAGAAATGTGTCAACACTTTTTGTGGTGCCAAATAGCCTTCATGCTTGTCATAGAAGACCATGATTTTTCATGTTTCTGGAACTACAAGACCATGTAAAAAAATCATAATGTTAAACATCGACATCATAATATGCTCACAACAAACTGACCTATATTCACCTTCTTTTTTTTTTCTACTGATGTTGGCTCTGAATCATGATTCATCTTTGCGCCACTTTCGTGTGACACGAAAACTTCGAATGGCATGAACTAGTATGATCATTTGGCACGAACCAGCGGCGGAGCTATGTGTGGTTCTAAGGGGGGCATTGCCCCCCCCCCCACCCTCCCCCCCCCCATGGCACGAACGATTGGTAGTCCAGTTGATGAGTGGTTGACCAACTTGCACTTGGCCTTGCTCGCCGTCAATAGGTCAAACGGCGCCAAGAAGTTGTCGCCGGCGGGGCCTGAGGTGGGTCAGTTGGACTTGAGCTTGTCGGTGAAGACGGGGTTGACGTTGGCCTCCTTGAAGACACGGCCCCGGAAGTTCCGACATTGCGCGAAGCCGACGGTGTGCGTGGCCATCTCACGCGGGCGTGAGGCCCTTCCGCCGAACGCCGCTGACGAGGTCACCGACGCTATCGACGGCGCGGAGGTCCACGTTCTCTAGGTTGAGGCTGCCGTTTGTGAAATCTCACGGCCGAGCGGCACCATGACGTTAGCCCGCCGAAAGGTGATGTCGTCCCGCGGCGGCGAGTGTCAGGATGTCGGCGCAGGAGACGACGCCGGGGCACGCGGCCTTTGTTAGAAATTCTTAGGGTTAGTGGTATACCCCCTATTCCTCTATGCTTATATGTGATGGCGCTCAGAATTCACAATACTGTGCCTAGGGGGTAGGGACCTTCTTGTACCGTCTTTCCAAAAAGTCCACCTCTTATGCAGATAAGATTCCTAGTATTTTCAATCAGTTTACCGGGATAGTGCTACCTCTTGAGCACTGCGTTGGATTTCCTTGAAGAGGAAAGGGTGATGCAGCACAATAGCGTAAGTATTTCCCTCAGTTTTTGAGAACCAAGGTATCAATCCAAGAGGAGTCTACGCGTGAGTCCCTCGCACCTGCACAATACAAATAACTCCTCGCAACCAACGCGATAAGGGGTTGTCAATCCCTTCACGGTCACTTACGAGAGTGAGATCTGATAGATATGATAGGATAATATTTTTGGTATTTTTGTGATAAAGATGCAAAGTAAAATAAAAGCAAAGCAAAAAAGCAAAGGAAATAACTAAGTATTGGAAGATTAATATGATGAAGATAGACCCGGGGGCCATAGGTTTCACTAGTGGCTTCTCTCAAGAGCATATGTATTTTACGGTGGGTGAACGAATTACTGTTGAGCAATTGATATAATTGAGCATAGTTATGAGAATATCTAGGTATGATCATGTATATAGGCATCACGTCCAAACAAGTAGACCGACTCCGCCTGCATCTACTACTATTACTCCACTCATCGACCGCTATCCAAAGATGCATCTAGAGTATTAAGTTCATGGAAACAGAGTAACGCCTTAAGCAAGATGACATGATGTAGAGGGATAAATTCATGCAATATGATAAAAAAAAACCATCTTGTTATCCTCGATGGCAACAATATAATACATGCCTTGCTGCCCCTGCTGTCACTGGGAAAGGACACCGCAAGATTGAACCCAAAGTTAAGCACTTGTCCCATTGCAAGAAAAACCAATCTAGTAGGCCAAACCAAACTGATAATTCGAAGAGACTTGCAAAGATAACCAATCATACATAAAAGAATTCAGAGAAGATTCAAATATTGTTCATAGATAATCTTGATCATAAACCCACAATTCATCGGTCTCAACAAAGACACCGCAAAAAGAAGATTACATCGAATAGATCTCCACGAGAGAGGGGGAGAACATTGTATTGAGATCCAAAAAGAGAGAAGAAGCCATCTAGCTACTAACTATGGACCCGAAGGTCTGAGATAAACTACTCACACTTTATCGGAGAGGATATGGTGTTGATGTAGAAGCCCTCCGTGATGGGTGCCTCCTCCGGCGGAGCTCCGGAACAGGCCCCAAGATGGGATCTCGTGGGTATAGAAGGTTGCGGCGGTGGAATTAGGTTTTTGGCTCCGTATCTGATCGTTTGGGGGTACGTAGGTATATATAGGAGGAAGGAGTACGTCGGTGGAGCAACAGGGGGCCCACGAGGGTGGAGGGCGCGCCCTGGGGGGTGGGCGCGCCCCCCTACCTCGTGCCTTCCTCCTTTCTTTCTTGACGTAGGGTCCAAGTCTCCTTGATCATGTTCGTAAGAAAATCACGTTCGAAGGTTTCATTCCATTTGGACTCCGTTTGATATTCCTTTTCTTCAAACTCAAATAGGCAAAAACAGCAATCGGGCTGGGCCTCCGGTTAATAGGTTAGTCCAAAAAATAATATAAAAGTGAATAATAAAGCCCAATAATGTCCAAAACAGTAGATAATATAGCATGGAGCAATCAAAAATTATAGATACGTTGAAGACGTATCAGATAGACTCCAGATCAAATTACCAATCACGATCTAATTTGTCTGTTAACGAATTCTACCCGTTGTGTCCTCGGAACACGCGCTTGTGAGCAACGCGTCATAATATAGTGTAAACCTCTAATTATGTAGATCAACATTAGGGCTGTAATCTTACTGTAGGATCTAACTCCTCCTGATTATCATTGTACCTGAGTAGTCTTTTCAATATAAATAGTATATTGTATTCCACCGATAATTGACCGGCTTCCTTAAGCATATAACCTAAGTGCGTTCCAATAAGTGATAATTTCATGATAATCATGTAAAGTAATTCCATGCATAAATACATGTATAATTCCAAATTGAGGTATTCTGAATATTAGTAGTTCCTAGTAATTTGAATATAGTTGCAGGGCACATAATTCCAACATCTCCCACTTGTCCGAAACGATCATTCAAATATTCGTAAACACATAGCTTTAACATGCGTGCCAAAGGGATCAGCAACCGTATTAACACTACGTTGAAAAACTACAAAAAAATATATATATGATGATACTTCCCTTCAATATGTTTCCTTGTTGTGACACTTAGGATCACTTGAGACCTTTAGTTTCCTCGAATGTAATTCCATCTTTATAGGCACCTTGCGTATTTTGCTTCCTCAAGTGAAATTCAGCATCAATTATTTTCCATCACATGTATCAATAATATGATTAATTCCACATTGAGTAAATAGAAGATAACCATGTTGAATAAAGTTTTCGAAACAACATAAATATCAAATCCAATCAGTAAATGAAGTTCCATAAGTAACCATGTTTGAATGAAATTCCTAACTTTTGTTCGTGAACCTGCACCATATTAGTACTACAAAAAGAAATTGAATATGCGTACCTGGACTTATTTCGCATCTCGCAGATACAGTAATAGCTTCCTCAATGTGTTTACCTTTTATATAAAAATTCCAGACAAGCGGCGAGTTGTGATGCACATCTTATATGATGTGGGAGATTCCCTTAATTGCTCGTCTTTTCTCCCACTGCTTGAATTCGGCATAGATTCCGAAAGCTAAGGTATGATTGTACAACAAAGATATAGTAAATTTCAACACCATTATTATCCCTTTGTCCTGAGGAGTTCAAACATAATTCCTCACTAAGTTTGGGTACTTTAACAAGTTTGCAATTTTCCATAGGAAAAGTTTCGAAACATACCCTATGTAGTTTCCCTTCTAAAACACATGAAGCTTCAAACATTCCTTTAATATGAAAGTTAAAACACTACGAAGTTTTCACTTCCATCAATGTGACTTTATCATTGCAAACAAACAAAACAATGTTAACGTATACAATACATGGTCAGAAAATGTTAACGTATACAATACATTTGTAGATGTCCGCCTTGCTTCATTTAGAAAACCATATGACCTACTATTCCATTGATGGTGAAGCTTGTTATAAGATCAAACATTAATATATTCAATTAGCAAACCATGTATTTAGTTCCTCTTTCCCAAAAGCCTAGGAGAGAGAGTTTCCACAAAGTATATTTCCCTTTGTGTGAAGAATTGAATAACAAGAGTGACATTATAATATTTCAGTGAGCCAAATTTCCTTTAAAAATCATTTCCAGAGAATAGGCTTGCGGTTATTTGGTATGATATTAAGTTCCCAAACTATGCTCGTCCTCATTTGAGTTTATTCCTTCCCATAATGTTTCCACCCATAGTTGGCATTGATGAAAAAAAAATCTTAAGAGAATTTAGTGATTCCTCTAAAATTTAGAGTGACATCCCCCAACATCACATAACAATTATCCAGACATGATATTCCAAGCTAATTCCTCCCACTTATCCTAAGCCTGTTAGTGTCGGTAGTTCACTTGTAGTTTCATTTGGGGTCAAGCTTATATTCCAATATGATTGTCAATAATTCCACCCTTGATCATAAAAATAATTGTTTCCCTACTTTCTACCAGTTTTCCTTTTTTTTAAGACAAACTTTGATCCACTAGAATAACCATGAAAAAATCCTGGTGTGCACTTTGTAGTAACTGAGAATTTCCTGCCAAAATAGAAGATTTCCTTCCAGTCTAAAAGACATACAGTGACTATGCTAGATGAAGAATGATATCAACAAACGGCAGTATGCAATGCTTGTTTAAAAAAAGGGAGTATAAAAGACCTTCAATTCCTCATTGAATTGTGGAGTGTATGGTGTATTACAGTGGTGAATAATTCCATGCTCTTTACATGTTCAATTGATATAATATTGAAGTGTACTGCAACCAAATCGGTTGTTGAAACTTTGGTAATCTTTAATCAACTGATTTTCCACTTCAATATAACATGTGACTAGCAATATAAGACCTTCTGACTTGTATAATGAAAGGTAAACATAACCATATAAAGTTTAATCATCGATGAGCGAAATGAAATAAACAATCTGACCTCTAGTGGGAGTGTCCAAAAGATACCATAAGTATATATATCAGAAGAAAAAAATGATGTGAAATTTTATATCTCCTTCCACCTTAAGAAAAGTCGTGCAAGTCAAATACACATTATATATGTGCTTAAGAAAAACCAAATTCCTCCCACTAAAGTTTTGAATTCCAGAATTAGTAAGCCACTCGATTCAGTTCCATGATATGTGACCAAGTCGTCATGACAAAAAATAATAAACTCCAAGCATGTGTTCCCATTATCCGTATTCCTCTCGATGGAGTTATCTTCCCCAAATAACAATTTGGGTTGCTAACTTCCAATGGACCATCAAGAAAGAATAAACCATTGTGTGAAATTCCATAGCACTAGTTTTATCATTGAGTAATATTTCCTCTCTTCCTTTTCCAAATAGTATTTTATAATCAATGGGTTCTAATATAGAACAATAAATTAAATCCTTCACACTGAAGTTACATAGAGTGTCCTATAACAATAATACTTTTCCTCCACAAGGGGGTTTCATAGCAATTTTTTCAATTTCAAAGTACATCAAAGTTAGCATTAATTCCCATGTACATCAATTTTCCTTTGGAATTGTTCTATGCCAACTCATTGTATTCCAACAATATATGAGGTATATAAACAAACACCATAATCCAACTATTTCAAAAAGTAGCCCCAAATATATATCATTAATAGACATACCGACAAATGAAGAGCAAATTTCCTTGTCCTCCGAGTGGCTCCCATATTCCTCCATAAACAAGTGATGCTAAATAATAACACTTATGTGAAATCCCTTTCCAGATTATGCATAATCTTCCGCATAATCATTTGCTCCTTGCAGTTCATCCACGCATTTATGATCTGGAGTCCTCCTAAATTTCTTCCAAGGAGTAGAAACCTTTTCGCTTTACATGCAGTGGATTAGAAACCAAACAAGTTAGTCCTTTAACCTACAATCCAATAAAATAAACTAATTAATGGATGCTAGTTAGGAATCTTAGGATCGCTAATTAGCATCACTTCGCTCGTGGCAAGCACTTCCGCACAAGTTCATGTGGTTCTTCTAGTCGGCTAGCATAGGTACACTTGGCAGCATAATAAGCAACACGTGACGTAGACTCGTAAGTTGTAGCAAGGGCAGTATGCATGGGCTCGACTTGCATTTTCCCGAGCAGCAAGCTCGTTCGGCTTGGCGAGCCATCGGACAAGCAGGCGCCGCAGGAAGTGTCGGGTTGAGCGACATCCACAAGGTTCCAAGGTGACGAGGGCTCGCCAACGTGTCCGGCTTGGGGAATGTGGCGTGGTGGCGAGCTGGTCACGGCCTAAACTCCCATGAAGCGGAGGACATACCTAGTTCCGCGATGGGATCACGTGGAGGAGCTCAGGTGACAGGGCGTAGCAGTAACGCAACGATGATTGGCTCGACGAGTTGACGACTGCAGCTGACTTTAACAAAGACCGGCGAGTCATGGATGTCGATGTGATGGATAGAAATCGATCTGTTAGATAAAGAGTTCATGGCGCCGCAAGTTCCGTGGAAAAAAAAATCATCCATATGAAGCAGATGCAATCAGTCAATGATATTCCTTGGTTCCTTAGATAACGCGCCAACAGCAAAGCATGCTACTCGCCGAAGTAGCACGAGCGACCGGTCACGAAGGCAAAGATGCACAAGTACGTAGAAGAGCTTGATTGATTCCTGTATAGTAGCGACTCAACTAATAGACTTGATTTCCTCTGTCTTGATCCACATGATCATGCAAGAATCGGGAACTTGGACAAACAATCGAGGCAACATCCTCACAAATATAGCAGAAGAAAATTCCAAGCAAGACTTGCAGTGACGAAGAAGGCCCACGACGGCACAGCTGTGCAGCGGAAGCAATCACGAGCGGCGACAGATGATGACGGCAGAGTTGCACAGCGGATTAGGATCCGAGCGGTGGCGGTCGTAGAAATTCTTAGGGTATGTGGTCTACTCTCTATTTCTCTGCGCTTATTCATGGTAGTAGAGACCTTCTTATACTGTCTTTTTAAAGAGTCCATCTTTTAAACAGATAAAAATTTTAGTATTTTCAACTAGTTTACCGGGATAGACTCAGATCAAACTACCAACAACTATCTAATTTGTCTGAGTAAATAGCATAAAGCTACTACTTTACAGGTTAGGGTTCAAAAAACTATCGGTTTTAAAATTTTCTCAGATAACTACCAAATCAGTGGTAGGCTGTTTCAAAAAACCCAAAACGCTGAGTACTTATCAATTGATCACGATTATGACAGGTTGGCCCGATGCGTAAGAGCTCTAATTGTTTGACCGCTAGGGATGGGCCTGCACACAAATTTTTAAAAGCAATCCAGTTCCTGCATTTTTTTATAAAAAGCAATCAGGTCCCTGCTCTCAGATCAGGGAAGCCAGTGGCGCTCCTCTCGCTCCCGAGCTGCACCTCGCGACCCTGCCTCCTTCGGCCGGTGAGCCGCCCGCCGCCGGCGCTCACCAGGGCTCAACCTTGGCCGCTCCTCCGCCTCACCTCCTTCTCTCTTGCCTCTCTATGCCCGCCGCTTAGCCGTGTTGCACGACGTCGTCGGGCCAGTGGCCACCTCTACGCCGGCTCCCCATGGCGGGCGGCGAGTCCTGGCGGCCCCATGGCTGGTGGTGACCCCCAGGTGACTCCCGATGGCACGCGGCTGCGCGGTGACATGAGCAGAGTCCCATGGCGGGCGGCGGGCCCATGGCTGCTCCCGATGATGCAAGGGCGGCGCTGGGCGGCTCGCGGCTTGAACCCCACGGCTGCACGGAGACTCCAGCGGCGCTGGTGGCCCGTGCCGGAGCTCCCACGGCCGCTGGAGACTCTGTGCAGCGCCGCAGAAGGACCCCAACTGCGGACGAGGCCGGTGAGGCCGGTGAGCTCCTTGTCACCAGGAGTGCCGACGAGCTTCTACCAGCAGTACCGGCGTAGGGGGGCTCGACGTGGCATAGGGCGGCAACCGGACGTGGCATAGAACGGCGACGTGGGCCAGCAGTGTGGCCGACGGCCATGGCGGTTCTCCGGCGTTCTTCGCGAGCAGGGAGAGTGGAGGAGAAGAAGGAAGGCAGAGAGGAGAAGAAAGAGATGACTAGATGAGAAGAGACACTGACATGTGGGGCCCCACATGTCAGTTAACTGTCAAACAAACGCTTCGTTTAGGTGTGGGTCCAACCTGTCATAATCATGGTCAATTGATAAGCACTTGGCAATTTGGGTTTTCAAACAAATGACCGACCCCTGACTTGGTAGTTATCTGAGAAAAATTAAAAACCGGTAGTTTTTTGGAACCCTGACCTGTAAAGTAGTAGTTTTATGCTATTTACTTAATTTGTCTGTTAACAGATTCTACCCTTGTGTCACCAGAGCACGCGCTTGTGAGCAACGTGTTATAATAGAGTGTAAATTCCTTTAATTATGTATATCAACATTAGAGCTATAATTTAACTATAGGATCTAGCTCCTTCCGATTATCACTGTAACTGGGTAGTCTTTCAAATATAAATAGTATATTGTATTCCACTCATAATCGACCAGTTTCCTTAAGCATATAACCTAAGTGTGCTTCAATAAGTGATAATTCCATAATAATCATGTAAACTAATTCCATGCATAAACATATGTATAATTCTACAATGAGGTATTTTAAATATTAGTAATTCTCAATAATTTGAATATAGTTGCACGACACGCAATTCCAACAGCCTCCACGCTCGCCTTGTTTGCATCGATGAGCTCGAAGCCGCGGAGCGAGTTCAGCTTGCCGAACACCGTCTTCTCGCCGACAAAAGCCGCAACGCCCGAAGAAGATGGCATGTCGTCCAAGAGTACCGAGGCGTCGCACCCCTGACAGCAGTGGCGAAGCTTAGTGCAAGCCTGAGGGGGCCCTGGCCCCCCAGCCTTAGGCAAATTAGTGAAGAAAGTTTACTGTGTGGGGATTAGATAAGGAAAAGATCAATCTTTACCCTCTTAGTTGTTCATGTTTTGACTTCTGAAAGGATCGATATGGTTGACTAGAGGGGGGGGGGTGAATAGGCAACTAACAATTTTTAAGCTTTTCTTTACCAATTTAAACTTTGCAATAATAAAGGTTGTCTAGATGTGCAACTAGGTGGACAACCTATATGATGCAACAACACAAGCACACGAGCAAGCAAGGATAGGAACACAAATAAGCTTGCACAAGTAAAGGGATAAGATAACCAAGAGTGGAGCCGGTGGAGACGAGGATGTGTTACCGAAGTTTCTTCCTTTTGAGGAAAATGCGTCTCCGCTTAGAGCGGTGTGGAGGCACAATGCTCCCCAAGAAGCCACTAGGGCCATCAGTAATCTCCTCACGCCCTTGCACAATGCAAGAGTCGTGATTCCACTATTGGTGCCCTTGAAGGCGGCGATCAACCTTTACAAACAAGGTTGGGGCAATCTCCACAACTTAATTGGAGGCTCCCAACAACACCACGAAGCTTCACCACAATGGAATATGGCTCCACGGTGACCTCAACCGTCTAGGATGCTCAAACACCCAAGAGTAACAAGATCCGCAAGGGATAAGTGGGGAATCAAATATCTTGTGGTGGAAGTGTAGATCGGGCCCTTGTCACCCAATCCCGAGCAAATCAACAAGTTTGATTGGCTAGGGAGAGAGATCGGGCCAAAATGGAGCTTGGAGCAACAATGGAGCTTAGAGAGAGAAGAGATAGTCAACTAGAGGTTGAAGAAGCCCCTTATATAGTCGTGGAAACAATCCAACCGTTATCCACTTAGTCAGCCCGCGACGCGCGGTACTACCGCTCCAGGGGTGCGGTACTACCGCGAGGCCGCACGGTACTACCGTGGTGGACCACGGTACTACCATCAAGAAAGACAGAGCCGGGACTAGCTCGACTAAGGGCGATTACCGCCATGGCGGTACTACCGCTCCCCTTACGGTACTACCGCAAGGTGGAGTCACGATTGAGAAGGGCCCGGATGAAATAAATTACATCCGTGCCAACTTCGGCTGAAATGCGGTAGTGCGAGAATCCGACGCGGTACTACCGCTCCTCGGGAGCGGTACTACCAGTGGCGGCGTGCCTACTACCGTGAATCTACGGTACTTGGTAGGAGGGCCACGGTACTACGGCTCATAGGGAGCGATACTACCGTGGGCCCCAGCATTACTACCCATATTTGAAGCCAGTACTACCATGGTGGGCGCGGATGTAAAAATTACATCCGCCCTACTACCGCACCGAGCGGCACTAGGCTCGGGAGCCGCGGTACTACCGCTTCGAGGAGCGGTACTACCGTGGCACCCAGCGGTACTATCAGCGTGTACTGCGGTACTACCGCAAGTACAAATGGCAAATGTCGATTTCGCACAACCAAGATAACGAAGGGAAGCTCCAAAGTGCGGGGAAAGGAGGAACAAGTGTACGTGTTGATTCCGCCCTAACCTTTCCGACGCGGACCCCTCTTAATAGTACGGCTCTCCCACGACTCAAATCCACCAAAAGAAACGTGGGGCGGCGCCGTCTTCAATAGTCTCTGAGGGGCACCGAATCGTCTCGAGCCTAGAGATGAACCATCTGAGGAACTCAAAGCATACGATTTGTCCGCAAAAGTATCGTCATCAATCACCAAAACACTTACGGGATAAATATGCCCTCACAATCTCCCCCTTTTTGGCGGATTGATGACAATACGGGATTTGCACAAAGATACAATAATATAGAGCAAGAGCAAACCCTCCTCTCCAAAATATAGACAGGCTCCCCTAGATGTGTGCACTCGGATGAATGCTTTGGACTGCATAGCACACCTAACTAGGATCACCACTCCCCCTATATTTTAGAGACAAAGGTCCGAAGAATAACATCTAAGCAACATATAGCACGATATAACATAAGCTTGCTAAGATAGATAGAGTGCATATGTCTTACACCAAAAGAAGGAAAAGCAACTAAAACGAGGTTCAAACGATTCAAACGAGGTTCAACCGGAAACGCAATAAACACACCAAACACGAACACAAGACTCGCAAATCCCTACGCTCTCTCCCCCTTTGGCATCGAGACGCCAAAAAGGCAGAGAGGACACCTACACACAAGCGGTGGCTCAAGTAGAAGGGAACTCGTCCCAACCCTCTCCGTCAGACTCCTCAGCAGCAGGGATGGACTCCTCGACGTCCTCCTCAGAATCAGTCCACTTGTAGCCTTGCTTCGCCATCCACTCGGCCTGCAGGGTGATGTGCTCCTCAGATCCTCCGGACACATCCTCACCATAGAGCTTCAAGATCTTCTGTCCCGTGACGACTCTCCTTGGATGCTACATGAGTCATGTCTTGCCCCTTGGCTTGCATGCAGAAAAGAGTCTTCATCTTGTCCTTCACCCGTGGCCCAAGAAGGCATAGAGGAGCTCTGGGAAGGCCTAGCAGCATGGCCCTCATCAACATGCTCGGCGCCAAAGATCCTCCTCTCCAACGGCAGCCCTAGGCTGCAGACGCCAAAGACGCAGTAGTAGTGTTGGCCCAGTTGGGTTTGACACGCAGCAGATGGGGTCATGGCGAATCCGGGGCAAGGAACTCCTCACCAGGGAACATCTTGTCCCAAGTCCTCGAGATCAGCAGAAGCAGATACGGACCGTATATAGGAACCTTGCGGTTGAACACGGCAAATCGAAGCTCACACCACATGATGTGTGAGATATCAAGTGGCTGAGTCTCGAGACACACGAGCCTCCTCGCAGATGATCATCATATCCACCATATAGGCATGAACCTTGTCCTTGTCACCAATGCGGGGAACAAGGAGTTGCGGAAGATGCGGTACATGATATCCAAAAGGAGTTGAGCACCAAACCTATCTTGCCACTTGGAAGTGTCTTATCAACATAGAACGGTGCAAGCATGTCCTTGTTGGCAGAGTCAGGTTGGCATGGGGACGAACACCCACGGAGTCAAGCCCGTCATCGAGGAACTTGGAGCAGATCCATGAACTCCTTCCGTGTAGCGATCGACTTACGGCCATTTGTCATCCAGTTCATTCTCCTTTCTTCATTGGGGTGAAAGTAGACAGAAGCAAAGAGCTGACCAATGAGCTCAGGATCATAGTCAAGGTGAAAGGAGATGATATGCTCAATGCCAAACTGCTCCACCAAGTCCAGAGCCTCTCCAAAGTAGGCACGGAACTTATCCTTCCTCAAGTGATGCATGTCAATCCACTTCACATCCACATAGGTATTCTGCTTGTTCTTAATGACGTCCAGATAGGCGTTGGTTTGATGCTTGTTCTAACAGCTCACAACCCCGACCGAGGAACGAGGGGTCACGACGGATCCATGTTCCCGAGGCGGACGTAGTCGAATGGGGCATCTCATCCATGCTCCTGGATGGCTCCTTGACCTTGGTGGCAGTTGTCTTGACATGGCGCTTGGGGGCAGAAGAGGAGCCCTCTGGTGTGTCACCGGGGTTGCGCAGATGCTTGGAGCCGGTGTCACGGCTGGGATTGGACCGGCGAGAGCCACCACCTGAACCACACACGCAAAGCACCAAAAACGCAAGAAGATCAATGCAAAGGCCACGAAAAAGCACAAGAAACACATAGGAGACATATGAGAAAGTTGGCATGCGATAGGTGTGAAGCACGGTGGGGCTGACCGCCTGCGGTACTAAAGCGTTAATCTTGCTCCAAACGCTGTAGTACTGCGTGCGGGTCACGGTAGTACCGTGGTTGGAGCGGAAGTAGAGCTGTAGTCACAGCGCTGTAGTAATTACCGACCTTTAGGGGCGGTAGTACCGCCATAAGGGCGGTAGTACCAGCGCAGCGGATCAAGTATCGATTTGAATCTGAAAAAACCATGAAACAACGGCGGTGCTACATTGATCAGATCTAGCGCATGACACAATACACATATAAATCCTATGCAATACTACACTCCTTCATCCTATTCTTGCAGAGATTAGGCCTATCAATCTCAAGAACACACAAGCCTCCCCAAAACCTAGAAACGCCAAACACCAACAACAAGGAGAGGGATTGGGGAAAAACCTGGTTCCATAGCAAGAGCACGCGGTGGGGAACGATCCCACCGGTCGGAATCACGGGAGGGCAGCCGGTGAAGGAGATCCGGCGAGAGACGCCGGCTCCGTTCTTGAGCAAGGGAGAGAAGGAGGCGATGTGGGGAGAAGGTAGCGAATGGGTATGGGGGAGTTAGAACTCCCCCTGCCCGTCCTTAACCCCTCGCCCGTGATCCGTCGCGGTAGTACCGCGTCTCATCGCGGTAGTACCGCTCGGGCGGAAGTTCCGCACCGAGGCGGTAGTACCGCTCAACCGGGCGGCAGTAAAAAATTACTGCCGTGAGGTTGCGGTAGTACCGTGCTCCCGCAAGCGGTAGTACCGTGGCCGGCTGCGGTAGTAGTTACCGCATGATTCAAAAACGAAAAAAGGGGCCTTTGCAATGATTTTTTTTTTCACACACAAGAAACCACAAACTCAACCACAAACCAAAGGCAAAAGACAACAAGAAACCACCAAACGACAAGGCCTCTCAAGGAGAGAGGGCGGTGGCCGAAGCCACCTATGTTTGAGTAGGATGGTATGGCACATGAAGAATTATCCTTGGGACCATGACCAAAACTCGTCTTTGGAACACAAGTACCATCAAAAATGGCTAATGTGAAAGAGGTGATCGATTTATGCATAATGGGGGAGGAGAGTTCATTGAGAGAACAATACTCCCCTATGTCCATGCCTACACCTAAACTAGACGGCAAGTTGAGTGTGGTGGGGAGTGCACGGGCTCAAGTCACATTGCTCAAATCAATGATATTTAGCTCATGCCTTAACTTCATGAAATCTTGCTTCATCTAAGGGCTTCGTGAATATATCTGCAAGGTTATCCTGAGTGTTGACATACTTAAGCTCGATCTCTCCTCTCCTAATGTGATCCCGGATGAAGTGATACCGAATCTCGATGTGCTTCGTCTTGAAGTGTTGCACCGGGTTGAGAGAAATCTTGATGGCACTTTCATTATCACACCAAAGAGGCACTTTGTCACAAATGTCACCGTACTCCTTTAAAGTTTGCCTCATCCATAGGAGTTGAGCACAACAACTACCGGCCGCCACATATTCCGCCCGATTGGACGAGAGAGACACACAACTTTGCTTCTTGGAAGACCAACTTACCAAGGAGCAACCAAGAAATTGGCACCCTCCTAAGTGGACTTCCTATCCACTTTGTCTCCCGCCCAATCGGAATCCGTAAATCCTTCAAGCTTGAAGTTTGCTCCTCTTGGGTACCATAAGCCAAAGTTTGGGGTATGAGCCAAATATCGAAAGATTCGCTTGACCGCCACAAAATGACTTTCCTTCGGTGCGGCTTGAAACCATGCACACATTCCCACACTCAACATGATATCCGGTCTAGATGCACAAAGGTAAAGCAAGGATCCAATCATGGAGCGATATACCTTTTGATCCACCGCTTTACCATTGGGATCAATGTCAAGTTGGCACTTGGTGGGCATTGGTGTAGTAGCTGGCTTGACATCACTTAGCTTGAATCTTTTGAGCATGTCTTGAGTGTATTTAGCTTGGTTGATGAAGGTTCCTTCTCTTCTTTGTTTGATATCGAAACCAAGGAAGAACTTCAACTCTCCCATCGAAGACATCTTGAACTTGGAGGTCATGAGAGCGGCAAATTCCTCATTGAAAGCTTTGTTAGGAGAACCAAAAATAATATCATCGACATATAGTTGGCATACAAACAACTCCCCATTGACCTTCTTAGTACAAAGAGTGGGATCGATTTGCCCCACTTCAAAACCACGATCTTGTAACAACTCGGTAAGGTGGTCATACCAAGCACGTGGGGCTTGTTTAAGTCCATAGAGTGCCTTATCGAGTTGATACACATGATCCGGGAAGTAGGGGTCCTCGAACCCGGGGGGTTGCTTGACATAGACCAACTCATTAATGGGACCATTAAGAAAAGCACTTTTTACATCCATTTGTTGCAACTTAAAGTTGTGATGGGAAGCATAAGCAATCAACAAACGAATGGATTCAAGACGAGCAACGGGAGCAAAGGTTTCACCGTAGTCGATACCCTCGACTTGGGAGTAGCCTTGTGCTACCAATCTTGCCTTGTTGCGAATGATGTTCCCATGAGCATCTTGCTTGTTCTTGAAAATCCACTTGGTTCCAATGACGTTGTGGTTCTCCGATGGCCTTGGCACCAATCTCCACACCTTGTTGTACTCAAAGTTGTTGAGTTCTTCATGCATGGCATTGAGCCAATCCGAGTCTTGGCGCCTCATAGACCTTTTGAGGTTCAACACAAGAGACAAACACGTGATGTTCACAATAGTTTGCCAATTGTCTACGAGTGCTTACCCCTTTTCTTAGGCTTCCAACCACATTCTCCATGAGATGGCCTTTGGTAGTGAGTTTGGAAGCAATCTTGGCGGCACGACGCTCTAAATCCTCCTCGGAGGTGCGATGAGGAGAGGTCACTTGATCATCTTGAGCGCCGTCTTGAGCATGACCTTCATCTTGAGCATGCTCGGGGGAGAGAACTCGACCTTGGGCATCGTTTAAGGTGATATCATCATCTTGAGCACGATCTTGTCCTTGGTCTTGTTCTTGAGGTTGAGGGCCTTCACTTTGTTCTTCGGAAGCGTGTGGGCCTTGGGTTGGTGATGGCTCCACTTGAGTGGAGCATTGTCCTTCTCCTTCGCCACAAGGGGTTCCTCAATGGGTAGGATAAAGCCAACTCCCATTCTTCTTATGGCTTGGGGAGGAATTTCATCACCTACATCACAAGTGCCACTTTGCTCCACTTGGGAGCCGTTATTCTCATCAAACTCCACGTTACACGTCTCCTCAATAAGTCCCATGGATTTATTGAGGACACGATAAGCATGAGAGTTTGTAGCATAACCAACAAATATGCCCTCATGAGCTCTAGCTTCAAATTTAGACAAACGAACACCTTTCTTGAGAATGAAACACTTACACCCGAACACCGGAAGTACTTGAGGTTGGGCTTGTTGCGGTGAGTATCTCATAAGGAGTCTTGTTCAAGCCTTTGCGGAGATAAAGCCGATTGGATGCATGACAAGCGGTGTTGATGGCTTCGCCCAAAAGTTGTATGGAGACTTGAACTCTGCCATCATGGTCCTTGCCGCATCCATCAACGTCCAGTTCTTTCTCTCCGCCACACCATTTTGTTGAGGGGTATATGGTGCAGAATATTGATGCTTGATTCCCTCATCACTAAGAAACCCATCCAAGGTGTAGTTCTTGAATTCGGTGCCGTTGTCACTTCTTATAGTCAAGAACTTTGCATTATGTTGACGTTGAGCTTCATTTGCAAAGTCGATGACGGTTCGTTGGGTCTCACTCTTCCTCTTGAAGAAATATACCCAAGTGTATCTCGAATAGTCATCCACGATCACCAAGCAATACTTTCTTCCTCCAAGACTATCAAATGATGGTGGCCCAAAGAGATCCATGTGAAGGAGCTCCAAGGGTCTCTTTGAGTATATGATAGTCGTGGGAGGGTGAGCCTTCTCATGAAGCTTTCCTTCAATACAAGCACTGCAAGCACGGTCTTTGGCAAAACTAACATTTGTTAGTCCACGGACATGGTCCCCTTGAGAAGACTTTGCAAAGATCTCATATTGACATGGGCTAAACGGCGATGCCAAAGCCATCCCACGTCAACTTTAGCCATTAGGCATGTCGCGGTCTTAGTGGGTCGCTCCGAAAAGTTAATCACATAGAGACCGTTTTCGACATGCCCAACAAAGGCTACTTTAAGAGTCTTGCTCCACAAGAGGGCCACGGTATCAATGTCAAAGAAAGTAGCATAACCCATGACTGCAAAATGACGAATCGGAAAGCAAATTGTATGCAAGGGACTCAACAAGCATGACTTTCTCGATCGTAAGATCATGAGAAATGACAACCTTGCCGAGACCCAATACCTTAGAATGTGATGCATCACCCCACTCGACATCGGTGGGCATAGATGGAATCTCTTGCACGTCCACCACCATGTCCTTGCTCCCGGTCATATGATTTGTTGCTCCACTATCGAGCAACCATGATCCCCCGGAAGCAAACCCCTACAATAGATCAATGCTTGGTTTTAGGTACCCATTTGGTAATTGGTCCTTTGATGTTAGTAACGAGGGTCTTAGGAACCCAAATAGACCATTCAATGTACTCATAAGAAGAACCAACAAATTTAGCATAAACATGCCCATCACTAGCACGACACAACACATAAGAGGGGTTAAAGTCACGGCTATGTTCATGGGGATGACGTTGTCCTTCTTGACATTGCCACCCTTTGCACGGTTCTTCTTCTTCTTGGAAGCACCCTCTCCCTCCCTCACAAAAGTTTGCTTGAGAGGGGGAGGTTGCTTGGTCTTGTCATTCTTCTTCTTGCTCTTGGGGCTTGGGCGCGAACCCAATCCCCTCCTTGGCCACAACTTCCTTTTGATTACTCAAAAGGTCATTAAGGTTCTTCTCACCTTGAATGCATGTGACAAGGCCCTTTTCAAGTTGCTCCTTCAACTTAGCATTCTCCTCAACAAGATGCACATGCTCACAACAAGGGTTAGTAGCATTTGCATTATCAATCAATATCATATGAGGAAAGGTGGCTTTCTCCTTGGTTAGCTTCACTTGGAGTTGATCATGAGACTCTTTGATACTAGCATGAGCACCCTTCAAGACTTTGTGAGCCTTGTCGAGAGTGTCAAAGTCCTCGTTGAGTCTAGCAAGATCAACTCCAAGCTTTGCCTTCTCGGAACTAAGCACACGAGACACAACAAGAGCATGATCAAGGTCTTTCTTTAATTTAGCGTGATCATCGTTGTGTGACTCCTCAAGAGCCAAACGAAGACCACGCTCTTCCTCAAGAGCATTGGAAAGATCCGAAATCTCATCGGCATAGTCACGACTATGCCCTTCCATCTTAGAAATGGTTTCTTCATGAGTCTCGATCATGACATTGGCTTCACCAAGTTGTTCCAAGAGAGCAACAGCGAAGTGCTTCTTGGATTTCCCTTTGAGTTTACTCATAAAGATCTCAAATTCATTTTCCTCTACATTAGTCCCCTCATGTTCATCAATGCAATCCGTCAAAGAAGAATGATTGATGATGGTAGTTTTGATGTTGTGGGTTACCTTGTTGGTGGCTTTAGCCATGAGGCACTTGGCGGTGATGCTTTCATTGGGTGAACCGAAGAGAGACAACCGAGGAGTCATTGCAATGGCCACGGAGGCCATGGCAACCGATTCACCATCCTCATCATCATCATCATCCTCATTGTACTCTTCTTGAACCACCAAGTCTTTGTGAGGAGTCTTCTTTGGGAAGTTTCTCTTGTTGGGAAAAGACTTGGCCTTGTCCTTACGGATGAGCTTGCCACCATTGTCTTTCCCCTTCTCATATGGACACTCCGCAACAAAGTGACTCACATTTCCACAATTGAAACACGTCCTCACTCGTTGCTTGCCCTTAGAGCCACTTGAATTGCTCTTGTTGAAGTTGGGCCTTGAGTTCTTCTTGCTCCAAAATTGTCTTGAAGCAAGGGCCATGTGTTCATGATAATCATACTTAGTATCTTCGAGGTTGCTCTCTTCTTCTTCCTCCTCTCCATCTTCTTCGACACAAATCTTGGCCTTCAAAGCGAGGTTGGGCTTCTTTGCTCTTTGAGAGCGAAGCACCGCATTGTCGGCGGTCTTGTCCAATATGCTCATAGCCACAAACTCATCCAACACATCACTTGAGGACAAGGTGTGGAAGTCCGGTCGTTGACGGATGACGGAGGACATGGCTTTGTGGTAGGGCATCATTGCCTTGAGAAATTTGCGCTTGATCCAGTTGTCATCAGTGTCCTTACTTCCATGATCCCGGAGGGAGACGGCAAGCTTGGTTACTCTCCGATAGAGCTCACGAGGTTCTTCTTCTTCCTTCATTGCAAACTCATCGGCTTCATCTTGGACCACTTCATAATTGAACGTTGAATGCTTGCGCTTCCTCGATACATGGAAACCACCTTGAGCCAAGCATCTTTGGCACGGGTGTAAGGCCGGAGATGAGGGAGGTCTTCGAAGGATTGCTTCTTGGATGATGAAGAGAGCATTCTCATTGAATTGATGGTCCACGACCTCTCTAGGAGAAAAATTGCTCGGATCATGCGGATAGAAACCTTCTTCAATGATTCTCCAAAGGTTAGTGTTCACATGATTTAAATGACGCTTAAAACGATAAACCCAAGAATCAAAATCCTCCTTTTTATCAATCTTAGGTGGTGGACCGCATGATTCAAATGAGTGGAAGGAATCGGTTCACCATAAACGGGAGGTTGCACATGGGCGAAGATGCGGTGCCATTCTTACCACTAGACGAGGGGCTTTCTCACTAGTAGCTTCCCCTTATCGGAGTTAGCATCCGCTCCCGTGTTGGCGGGATCACCCACTTTCACGGGTGCGGTGGAAAGTTTAAGCCCTTCTAGGAATTCCTTAAACATGTCCTTGACCTCGCTTTCGTCATGGAGTTTTTCAATGTGTCCAACGCCACATTGAATTCCTCATGAGAGATCGAGGTACTCCCATCTCCGTAGATGATGTCGGATTCAAGACCGGAGTGCTCCCCACATCATCTACGACGTCAACCATACTCTACGGACGGTAAAGTCTTTAAAAAGAGACGAGGCTCTGATACCAATTGAAAGGATCGATATGGTTGACTAGAGGGGGGGTGAATAGGCAACTAACAATTTTTTAAGCTTTTCTTTACCAACTTAAACTTTGCACTAATAAAGGTTATCTAGATGTGCAACTAGGTGGACAACCTATATGATGCAACAACACAAGCACACGAGCAAGCAAGGATAGGAACACAAATAAGCTTGCACAAGTAAAGGGATAAGATAACCAAGAGTGGAGCGGTGGAGACGAGGATGTGTTACCGAAGTTCCTTCCTTTTGAGGGGAAGTACGTCTCCGTTAGAGCGGTGTGGAGGCACAATGCTCCCCAAGAAGCCACTAGGGCCACCGTAATCTCCTCATGCCCTTGCACAATGCAAGAGTCGTGATTCCACTATTGGTGCCCTTGAAGGCGGCGACCGAACCTTTACAAACAAGGTTGGGGCAATCTCCACAACTTAATTGGAGGCTCCCAACAACACCACGAAGCTTCACCACAATGGAATATGGCTCCACGATGACCTCAACCGTTTAGGATGCTCAAACACCCAAGAGTAACAAGATCCGCAAGGGATAAGGGGGGAATCAAATATCTTGTGGTGGAAGTGTAGATCGGGCCCTTGCCACCCAATCCCGAGCAAATCAACAAGTTTGATTGGCTAGGGAGAGAGATCGGGCCAAAATGGAGTTTGGAGCAACAATGGAGTTTAGAGAGAGAAGAGGTAGTCAACTAGAGGTTGAAGAAGCCCCTTATATAGTCGTGGAAAAAATCCAACCGTTATCCACTTAGTCACCCATGACAGCGGTACTACCGCTCAGGTGCGGTACTACACTGAGCCGTCACGGTACTACCGTGGTGGACCACGGTACTACCGCGGCAGGCCTGACAGGCCGGGACTAGCTCGACTAAGGCGATACTACCGCTCATGGCGGTACTACGCTCCCCTTACGGTACTACCGCAAGGCGAAGTCACGACACGAGAAGGGCGCGGATGAAATAAATTACATCCGTGTCAACTTCGGCTGAAAGCTGCGGTAGTGCGAGAATCCGACGCGGTACTACCGCTCCTCGAGCGGTACTACCAGAAGCGTGCCTACTACCGTGAATCTACGGTGCTTGGTAGGAGGGCCCGCAGTACTACGGCTCATAGGGAGCAAGATTATCAGTGGGCCCCGCGTACTACCGCGTTGGACGAGCGGTACTACCGTGGTGGGCGCGGATGTAAAAATTACATCCGCCCTACTATCAAGACCGAGCGGCACTAGGCACGGGAGCAGCGGTACTACCGCTCTTGAGGAGCGGTACTAGTGGCACACCTCATATATCATACACTGTACTCATGTACTACCGCAAGTCTGATGGCAAATGTCGATTTCCGCACAACCAAGATAACGAAGGAAAGCTCCAAAGTGCAGGGAAAGGAGGGACAAGTGTACGTGTTGATTCCGCCCTAACCTTTCCGACGCGGACCCCCTCTTAATAGTACGGCTCTCCTACGATTCAAATCCACCAAAAAGAAACGTAGGACGACGCCTTCTTCAATAGTCTCCGAGGGGCACCGAATCGTCTCGAGTCTAGAGATGAACCATCTGAGGAACTCAAAGCATACGATTAGTCCGCAAAAGTATCGTCATCAATCATCAAAACACTTACGGGATAAATATGCCCTTACAACTTCCCCCGCCATTCATGCCTAGCTATGCCTGATACATTACAGAATGTATCAATCTGAGCCAGCCAGCCAGCCAACTGGGACGAGCAGAAAAGTTTATCGGTGCATACCTGCACGAAGCAGTCGTGGAACTGGAGCCTCAGCAAGGACGCGCCCATCCGCTGCTCGGCGCTGACGGCCGTGACCATGGCGCCGCGAACGATACTCGCCAAGTTGGTGCAGGTGGCGGCGTAGATGTCCGGCCGGAGCTGCTCGTCGACGGCGGAGAAGAGGACGACCAACGCGAGGAGAGGGCGGGGAATGAACTTGGGACGCGTTCGGTTGCCCACAAAATCGCAACCAAGCCCGTTGTATGCAACATCTTTTTCGTATTGGGCTGTTTGGTTACATGCAAGTACCATTGAGCCTGCACGGCACGGTTCTTAAAGTAGCTCTGGCCTGGCTTGCTGGGAACGCGTTAGCGGTTAATCACCTATCCTTAACCTCTCTCCCTATGCTCCTTCATCGTGGCTGAAGCTCCGCCGCAGGCGAGCACGAACCCGCCATCCCCACTCCCCTCAACCACCGGAAGCCGCGGCACGAGCGAGTAGAGCCGAGCGATGTCCTGGGGGCCGTCGTCGGAGAGCTCGTTGAAGTTGTCCTCGTTCTCGGCGACGGTGATCTCGACGGTGTCACCACCCCCTCCCCCCGCGGGGCATAAGAACTCGTACTCGTCGCCGTCCGGGCAGGGGCGAACGCGGTCGAGGAGCGGGTAGAAAGCCCGCAGCGCGGCTGAAAGGGAGGAGACGAGGCGGGGCAGGAGGGCGGCCCGGAATTGCTCGGCCGGGTGCAGGTAGGGGTAGAATAAGACGCGCTTCACGGGCCGATGAAGATCTAGGACACGTCAAAGAAGGTGAGTGGCAGTGCGCCCCCGCCATCCTCCGCCGCGACGGCGAGCGTGTCGAGGACCCTGGTGGCCATGGGAGGGAGCTCGATTCGAGATCCCCGCGTGCTCCCCTGCTCTTCTTGGCGGCGATGGTGGAGGTGGGGATGGGGAGAAAGATCTTCCCCCTTCTCATAGCTGGTGCAGGCCATCGGAGAAGCATGAGGCGAACCGCACCATGTCAGCCTCCGGCAGCGCCATGCCGACCTCGATCCCGAGCCGCCCGATGGTGGTGCCCTCGGCCAGCGACACCGTGCCTGGCGTCTTCTCGATGGACACCAGCGCCACCTTGCTCGGCCGGCCCAGCCTGAAGTCGGTGTCGTACACGTCGTACCAGGGCAAGCCGCCCACGGACATGGGCCGCCGCAGCACCAGCGACAAGATCTTCTGGAACCACCCCTCGGAGGTCGTCGCCGTCCAGCGCCCGGATGGTCGCGCCGATCGCCGCGGCGGTAGTCGTCACACCGTCCGCGCTGAGCAGGTCGCACGCGCCGACCTCCATGAAGCAGGGCCATAGGCAGTTGCCTAGGTACTCCTGTGGCACCGGCGGGGACAGGCGGCGCCGGCACTCCACCGAGTACAGCAGTGCGCGCGCTCCTCGGATGCGGGAGCGTCACCGTCGGCGGAGCGCGCCAGGCAGGCCCACGCGAACGCGCACGCCATCGTGAACGCTTAGTAGTGGGTGGTCATGTCCTTGGCTTCGGCGGCCAATGCGCACCGTCGTGGTCTTCGATTTTATGGCGTTTTTAGAGGGCGTTTGTTTCCAGAAACTTATTGATTTATAGGGACTTGAAATATTTTTATAAGTCCCATCTAAATCAAATAAGATGGACTTATAAATCCGACATGCAAGCAACCAAACAACCTGCAAACGTCGTTACTTAGCCTGTAATTCTTCAGCCTGGCCCCTTTTTTTCTCTCGACTGGACCTGGGGAGAAAGTAACCAAACGCGCCTTTGATGGCTTCTCACAAGTGGTGTGTTTGTTCAAACTCTGCTCACAAGCCTGGTTTGCTCACGAGCTCGTATGGGTGGAAGTGCGGCCGCGAACTAGCATAACAAGATATTCCTCTGTTTTGTATTGTACTACCTCCATCCTACTTTATTGGTCTTCATGATAATCTGTACCAAATTTAAATTTAACTAGTAAAATGTCCATGCATGTCACCAAAAACTATATCATTGAAAACTATGTTTAAATATGAATCCAACGATATGTTTTTTGTTGACATGCACTAACAATTTGTCAGTTAAATTTTTGGTCAAAATTTAGTACAAATTATAAAAGGGACTAATAAACTAGGACTGTATCTGTTTCCTTCGACAAAGAAAATGACTGTAGTTGTATCTTTTTACGCAAGCGCTCATATACACGCGCATAAACTCACCCCTATGAACGCACACATGCATACCCTACCCCTATGAGCACCTCCGAAAAACTGAGCCGACGTCATTCTGAAATAATTCCAGGAATAAAGGACTTGAACCCTGGTGGGCTGAGGATACCACAATCCCTCTAACCATCCAACCACAGGTAGCTATATCTAACTTTGTTTAGACCACTGGAATTTTATAAGAACCCTCTAACCATCCAACCACAAGTAGCTGTATCTGACTTTGTTTAGACCACTGGAATCTTGTAAGATCCCCTAGGCGCCACTGCCAAGGCCTGGATCTTGTGTCAACATATTTTATTCACTCGATCCAGTGTGAGGTCATCTACACGTAAATGTACAGGGAAAACTTGACGTGGTGCACAAAATGGCCCGACTAAACAAACAATTTTTTTAACAGCTAAACAAACATTTTTTAGGATCACCTAAACAAACATTGTTATGGCAAGTTGCATTTCATTTTGCGTTGTATACTCGTGTAGGGTCCATGGCAGGCGGAAGGAAAAGACTAGCGCACCCGCTACAAAAACCCACTAGATCATGGAAGGCACGCGTTGCCGCGGCCATCCATTGTTATAATGATAGTATGTACTTAATATCAAATCCCTTGGTGTATTATTAACCAAAACGGGAAGGTTTGGGATTATACTTATAAGAACTGCAGCAATAACATAGTACATGTAACATTGAGGTTACAATTACCGAGAACTAAATATCAAAATTCGGAGGGCAAGATATTCAAGTGAAAAGTAGTAATTATATA
This sequence comes from Aegilops bicornis, assembly GCA_021605145.1. Classification (NCBI taxonomy): domain Eukaryota; kingdom Viridiplantae; phylum Streptophyta; class Magnoliopsida; order Poales; family Poaceae; genus Aegilops; species Aegilops bicornis. Next base: position 549,370,218 of record CM038675.1, on the reverse strand, counting down.
TCATTGTAACAGATTCCTTTAAGATGAATTAGTGCTACAAATTTTCCATGTCAAATACGTATCATGCAATAAATATAAAGCTCACTCTGGCCTTTATGCAAAATAAAGATCTGCAAATAGCTTGCTGAAGTGCAAGGCTTCAAAAGACATCAAACATTTCACATGTTTTTTTTACAGGCCATGCTGCCAAATCAAGCACGCAAAGAGACCTTTTAAAAGTAAACAATAATACATCAACAAAACTTTGATCTAGCCCCCTGCCACACCACCAATAAAAGTGTAAGCTTTAATATATGTCAACTGCTGCTGCATCTGTTCTTAGGCAGACCATTTGAAGTTCAGTCTTGATTGGAGTTATATCGTCTACCATCACAAATTTTTCTCAAGCCAAAAACACCAACTTCTACTCCAAGGTGGACTTGATGTTTTCAGCCTGTTGAAAGGAAGGAAAAAAATTATATTCATGTGAACCTTGGTAACCAGGTTAAAGGTGCATAAAGGTAGTTGTATAATTTTCAAGCTTTCAGAACCCATGAAACTCCCCTTCATAAGCAACAAAACACATCACACAAAACATCAGTACCATATTTTCACCAAGGCAAACCTCATTCATGCAAGTGACTGGAAACACACACAAAAACGTGGTTAAAAGGGAAAGTTCCCTCCCTTGAGTGTACGTTATTAGGTAGAAGATGCACCCTTGTGGATCAAACGTGGGTGGGCGAGCTTAAAACCATGCACTCAAGCCAAGAAATCGTTATCTGGAAGCAACAACAATTTCAGGTGATTGGGGTCATGTGGATCAAACGCGGGTGGACGAGCTTACAACCGACGTTCGAAGTTCCCAAGTGTTGTTCTTGTACAAGCCCAATCTAATTTGGTTCTGAAAATCACCATGTTCTGATCGTTCATTTTTTGTGCGTGTGAAGTATACAAATAGTTGCATTGAAATGAATAATCAATAATATTAAACAGAAAACCTTGAATATATCAGGCCTAAATTACATGAAACTAACTCAAGAAATTTAGGACAATAAAAAAAATGCACCATTAGGAAAACTTAATACTCTTGGAGGCCGGAACATATGCTAGTCTCATATTTTGATCAAAACCGAAGAATTTTTTTTTGAAAAGGGGGGACTCCCCGGCCTCTGCATCAGAACGATGCATACGGCCACATTTATTATAAAATAAAAGAGGTTCAACAAGATCTCAAAGTCTGCAAACAAAAGCAAAGGCTAGCTCACACAGAGCCTCAAAGCCAAAACAAAAAGCCCAACAAGCCACAACCGGCAGGCAAAATAAAAGATAGGTAAACTAATTGCCTATCCTATTACATGATCGCCATCCAAACCGGTTGAAGATATCCCGCGCTACCATCTTCCCACCGGACAGATCCAGTAACCAAACGCTCCACGGCCTCTGGCCGGAGTGAGTAAGGACCACATACGGATGAGTGCGAGTCTGGAATACAACCTGCAAAAAATGAATAGTTGTTTTTCTGTTAAAAGCCAGATTATTTCTGCAATTCCAAATTGCCCATAACAACGCACATACTCCTACACGAATGTGTCTAGCTGTTTGGGACTCTATCCCAGCAAGCCACGCCCCGAATAACGTGTTGACCGAAGTCGGAGGAGTAATGTTAAAATCAATTTGAACAGAGCGCCACAACCCCCGTGCCAACGGGCAGTCAAAAAAGAGATGCTTGATAGTCTCGTCCCGATCACAGAAACTAGACCTAGTAGAACCTGTCCAGTTGCGTTTAACTAAATTGTCCTTTGTTAAGATTACTTGTTTATGCACAAACCACATAAGCACTTTAATCTTCAAAGGGACCTTAACTTTCCAAACATCTTTGGAACTAGGAATTACACTAGTGTTAATGATATCGATGTACATCGATTTAACAGTGAACTCCCCATATCTAGTAAGCTTCCACCAAAACTTATCGGGCTGATGAGTTAACTGAACCTCTATCAATCTACGGAAGGTGAAGCCATGCTTCCCATCGGTCACCCACGAGCACCCTCCTAAACTGAATGTTGAGTGGAATGGACTGCATAACCGTGGCAACAAGAGCCTCACGACGCTGAACAATACGATATAGGGACGGATACTGGGTCGCCAAAGGCGTTTCACCAAGCCACGTATCCTCCCAGAATCGAGTGTTGGTGCCATTACCGACAATGCACCTCGTTTTGTTAAAAAAGGTAGCTTTGATTCTCATGAGCCCCTTCCAGAACGGCAAATCGGTTGGTCGTAGAGTGACCTGGGATAGGCTCTTGGACTGCAAATATTTACTACGTAAAATCTGCGCCCAAGTTTCCTCCGTCTCAGAAGATAACTTAAACAGCCACTTACTAAGCAGGCATCTGTTCTTAACTTCAAGATTTTCAATACCAAGGCCCCCCTGGTCCTTTGGTCGACGGATAATATCCCATTTGGCTAATTTGTATTTTCTCTTAAGCTCATCACTCTGCTAAAAGAAACGAGATCGATAGAAGTCCAGCATTTTCCTAACTCCAACTGGGACCTCAAAGAAGGATAAGAGGAACATAGGTAAACTCGTAAGCACCGAGTTAACAAGAATCAACCGGCCTCCATAAGACATGAGTTTTCCTTTCCAGCAACTCAGTTTCTTCTCAAACCGATCTTCAATGCACTTCCACTCACTGTTTGTTAGCTTACGATGATGAATGGGAATACCGAGATACGTGAAAGGTAAAGCCCCAACTTCACAACCAAACAATTGTCTATAAGCCTCTTGTTCGTCTTTGGCTCTACCAAAACAGAACAACTCGCTTTTATGGAAATTAATCTTCAGCCCCGACAATTGTTCAAATAAGCATAACACTAACTTCATGTTTCTCGCTTTTGCCAAATCGTGTTCCATAAAAATGATTGTATCATCAGGGTATTGCAGAATGGACAAACCACCATCTACCAGATGAGGCACCAAGCCATCCACCTGACCGGCCTCCTTTGCCCTCCCAATCAGGATCGTCAACATATCAACCACAATATTGAACAAAATTGGAGACATAGGATCGCCTTGTCTCAGGCCCTTGTGTGTTTGGAAGTAATGACCTATGTCATCATTCACTTTAATTCCAACACTCCCTTTTTGCGTGAATGCTTCCACCTGGCGTCGCCAAGCTTCATCAAAGCCCTTCATGCGCAAAGCCTGTTGAAAGAACGGCCATTTGACTTTATCATATGCCTTCTCGAAATCCACTTTGAAAATAACTCCATCCAGTTTTTTCGTGTGAATCTCAAGAATTGGCATTCACCATATTTACCATATACTACAAGAACTGATGGCATACTACAAAATAAGATGTTATCCGCTCACCTTGGGGCAGCAAACTCCACGGCACTTGGGCATAAGGAAGAATACATGGAAATCTACCCGAGCATGATGTTTGAATATTTTGTGCTGTTGGAGTAGAGAGGGTGAACGAAGAATGGCTGGGAAGGAAGCATATATACACGCACCAGATGGAAACTGAAGTGTGCAACAGAAGAGACGTTGGCCCCGGCATGAATGCCTGCTTAAAAACTGAAGTATGATTGTGTTTATTAAGGCTGAGTGGAGCAGTTTCCACAAGATAAGGCGCCATCATCACCTGTGTCCCCCACCCTTTCGTACCTTGCAGGCGGATCGGCCGACCCTTGGATCCACTCGCGCGTAGGCTGGATCCCACAGTAGGTCACCCGTGTCGCTCGCTTCGTCTGAATCGAGCGGCCGCCGCATCCGCTCTCTTTCAACCGCCCCCAATTCGTTCGTGTGTCGAGCGAGTTTTCTTTTCTTTTACGGAACGGGGGCGATCCTATATGGCGTATAGGTCGCTCGCTTATTTCTTCCGGTTTTGGGAAGGTTCTCGTTTATTTCTTCCGGTTTTTTTCTTTTGTGTTTCCTTTTTATTTTTACTTTCACCGATTTTTTTTCTTTTTTCTTTTATTTAATGTTCAGCTTTTTCCCTCATTTTCACCTTTTCTAGAAAAAGTTCGGCCATGTATCAATTTTTGCGAACACATTTTCTTAAATTGTGAACATTTTTCAACTTTCCGAACATCTTTTAAAAATTCTTGAACATTGTTTTGAAAAAGTGAACATTTTTTAAATCCGTAAATTTTTTCTAGAATCATGATTTTTTTTCAAATTCACGAAGATTCATTGAAATTGTGTACATTTTTCTGGAAACGGTGAACATTTTTTTGAAATTTCTGAAAATTTTCTGAAATTCAGGAACATTTTTTGTTTTTGACGAACATTTTTTGTTCCTTAACAGTTCTTGAAATAGCAAACATTTTTTGAATTTTGTGAACATTTTTCAAAATCCCTGAACATTTTTTGAATATTTTGAACATTTTTCTAGAAATTCATGAACATTTTTTGAATACACGAACATTAATTTTGAAATTCTGAACATTTTTTGAATCCTTGAGAATTTATCATTTTCTGAAAAAAAAACAAATCAGGAACAATTTTGAATTCATGAATACTTGGAAAATTTCTAACTTTTCTGAAACCCTAAATAATTTTTAAAAATATAATAAAGCTGAAAACAGAAAAAAAAGGCTAAAAACAAAGGGCTGCCCGCCCCGCACATGGGCTGGCCCATGAGGGCGCGCGGGGGAGCAGGGAGGGTACACGCTCCCGTGGCTGCCGGCGCGTACCGCGCTGTATCGAAGCTCCTTGGAACGAGTGCTCCTAGTTGACGCTCGCGTGCGTCAAAACGAGTACCTTCCGCTGAAGGATTTCGCGCCAAATGGGCCGGCCCATTCCCACAAGCGAACCTAAATCAGAAATGCCACGAAAAAATGCAGCGTTCGGCAGTCGAACCCGCAACACATCAATACACAGCAGACTTACTCGCCACTGCACTAGCGACTGACCATATGTATGACTGCAGCGCTCAATAGTAGGTATTATGTACAGCGGTAGATTTGTCTTTTAATCAATCCTTCAAGAAATGAATATCGTTTTCTCGAACAAAATTTTCAAACTTGATTGAACATTTTGCGATATACACTTAAAATATACATTGACTTTTTTTGTGAAAATACGCCGAACAACTTTTAACTATACAGTGTAAATTTTTGTGATATATGATGCACAAATTTTAAATACACATTAAATTTTTTTGTAATATACGTTGAACTATTTTTAACTACACATTGAACAATTTTACTATATGTATTGAACAAACATTAAATACATATTGACCATTTTTTCATATACGTTGAACAATTTTAAAATTGTGAATCAATTTTTAAAAAGTGAACAAAATTTTAAATCCATGAAAAATTTCTGAAATCATGAACAAACTTTGAAATTCAAACAATTTTCTTAAAACAAAGTATAAAAGTAAAATGTAAAAAGGATAAAATGAAAGAAAAGAAACAGAAACAGAAAAAGGAAACGAAAGGTAAAAAAACAGAAAAAGGAAACAAAAGGTAAAAAAGAAACAGGAAAAAACGGAAAAACTAAAGAAAAACCGGTTCAGGGAACCTACTAGAAGGTTCCCAAAACCAAGTCTCGCTCGAAGTGGGCCGGCCCGTGCGCCTCGTTTGCTCGCTTCGCTTCAGCGACGAACGGACGCACGCGGGCGTCATATAGGATCCTTGGAACGGGAGCACTTGTAGGGGATGGCCTTCGCTGGCTTGGGCCGAGCAGGGAAACTGGCCCAATTAACCACAGTGCTCCAAAATAGCTACGGGAGTAGCTGCCCTTACCACTTTAGGACTAGTTCACGTTGGACTTAGCGTTAACTTCAAATCGGACGGCCAAAAACATTTAACACACGAAATCTAACGGCCAGAAACGCCTAATTCGTGATAGAGCAGGGATTAGGTGCAGTTTTAATCAAGAATATATTTTGGTAACCTCGTATCAAGAGACAATATCATTTTGGAATAGATCTTTTGAACCAGTGATTGCTTTGAACTATAAAACAAACGTTGACTTCCTCTGAATTTTGAAGTGAAAAGAAAACTTATTGTGTCAGCTACACCTAGCTAGTTCATTTAATAAACTACTTTATTTTACTATATATAGAAGTAGTTTGTTTTTAGTAAGTACTACTTTATTTATTTATAGTAAGTGCTTAGTAGTTGAATTAGTTAATTTAATTAATAAAACTACTTTATTTAACTATATATAGAAGTAGTTCCCGCATCGACGTCGACGATGCCTATCCCGCATCCTCGCTGCCGCCGACTGGGCGGTGGAGGCCTGCTTGATCAGGGCCATGTTCGGGCTGGCTCACGGCCGGTATTGGGAGGTGCTACCTTAGGGGCGTAGGTTGGTGAGGAGGCAACCCGTTGTTGACCCGATCCTTGTTTGGTGGCGGTCGCGTGGGCCAGTGACGGTGCCGAGGCTTCCGAACACCGCGGAGGTGGTACGTCACCGTGTCAGCGAGGAGAACGAGCACGTCCGTCACTACATGGTTGCATTGAAGGGCAGGTTCGACAATACCTGGCAGGTTCTTCAGGGATCTTACTGGAGCTATGATCCTGTGATGGTTCCTTATCTTTGGGTGTCCACCGCCCGCGACGATACACGTCGGGCGCTACGGTTCTAGTTGTATTAGCGATGCTATATGTATGATAGTATTCGAGGAGTATTAGTGATAATATTCGACAATGTACGGACACACGAGATGATGTATTTTTGATTATAATTGAATGCATGCTAATTTGAATAATACTTTATTTTACGATTTGGGCTGCCGGTTCGCCCTAAGGCCCAATGCACCACAGGCGACCGTTTCGGCCCGTGGAGCAGCAGCCCACTGGACAGTCGAGCCCAGTTAACATAGATCGCGGAAATGAACGACACAGAGACGAGATCTGACGACCAGAAAGTCCCATATCAAGAAAACGGACGGCCAGAAACGCAAATCGCTGAGAGAGCTCGCTTTTAAATGATGGTTACAGTGCGACACTCATGTAGTGCGTTGTGCGCGCGCGAGCTTCGGTGATGTGACATGTAGTATGATGCACCGATGCGATGATGCAAATTTGGACGGGAGGTTCATTGGGGACGCAGACCAGGTGACATGCAAACGGCATGTCACCGTGTGCCTCGCGGCCTCTCATCCACCGCCCAGCCAGAATCCAACGGACAACAACACTTCAAGGCAAAAACATTCAGACTTCATAGTTATCAGCCCAGACCCTCTGAAACTTCACAGTTTTGAACTTTATATGATACAGATACAAATCGTCTAATCATTCAACAGTACAAACAAGTGTTTTGAACAAAATACAATACAACATCAACCTTTTAGTCCGGAAACAGTGCAAGCAACAGTCAAAATACTGTTTGCACTTAGATTCACAAGAGATTCAGTTTTGAACAATACAAAATATAAACATCAGCCTTTTAGTTCGGAAACGGTACAAACAACAGTCAAATATACTGTTTACATTCATATTCATAAGAAATTCAGACATGCCATTCATCACTATTTAGATTCAGACAACCCACTTCATCACAAGTAATTGAAGTACATGATTTCAAGTTTCAGTACCACTTTCCAGTGAATTCAGTGAGCTCTTAACAGCCATTTAGTGCCATTTGATTTGTACACTTAGGCCCCAAAAGACGACTATAGTTAGCCCAAAATACTACACTTAACTATGTCCAAAATACTTCTAGCGGGCTTGCACGCTAGAACAGATCATCCTCACCACAAGGCGGAGCCGTCAAGAGCTGGGTGAAACTCATGATAGCATTGCACTCTTGGGGCTCCATATTTACTCCTTTGGTGTTGTCACACTTCTCCACTAGTACTTGAGGCTGTACATCATCCTTCTTTTTTTGTTGCACACCATCCTTCGTCTTTTTTGCACACCATCCTTCTTTTTTGCACACCATCCTTCTTCTTTTTTGGCTGCCAGTGAAAAGTATAGTAATTAGTTTACAAAAGAAGAATAAAAACATATCATGTACCAATCGCAGCATACATTTTCTCCCGTTTCGGTCGGCGCGGTAGATTTCAATGGTACGCTTCCCCTTGAGTAACTTATCAAGCCAAGTTTGCTTTCTCCTTAATTTTGTTGCTGAAACCTCTTTTTTCTTCAGTCGTGCAGCTCTAAGCAATTCATCTATTTGCTGCACATTTGGGTCAACATTCTCTTTGTCTTTATATGGTTCATCCATAGCACTAGTGGCATTGAGTATTTCCTGTATGCTAGGTGCAACGGAGGCAAGTGCATTAGCCAATAGCAAACAACATTGTGGGGAGCTGGCTGCTCTATGTGCCACATTATGAAATTGATGAGACAAATTCCTGTACCGAAGTTGAGCTTCAAGTTTTGGATTTTCTACCACTTTCCTTCCTTCCTTATCTTCTATACTTCCATTGCGAACTTCTCTAGTCCATCTCTTCAAGACATAATGTGTCGGCAATGTCTTTATATTCATCAAATCAGGGACTTTTAGACCATGTCCACACAATATCCTCGTCCTATTGAACATTCCACAACTACATGAAACCGTTTTGGTCAAAGGATCACCTATCACTATGCGCTCCTCCTCAAACTCTAAATCACCATCTAAACTCGCAATAGCAACGGCAAATCTGTTATTTCCATCCAATACTCTACAACATGCAGCCATTGATCTTTCATACTCACCTTGAAAGCTTCAAATATAATCGAAGTGTACACTTTGCTTTCTTCCACCAACCTAGGAGTGAACATCTTAATTCTCGGTATATATTTTCTTGCATTGAATTCAGATTCCAATTCCTTTGTTCTTTTTACTTCCACCGTCCTCTCAAAATGCATCAAGAACCGAAGAATATGAAAATCTGATTTCAAATGATTTCTCAACGCATTGTTGAAGCTCTCGCTTAATTGTGTACTTCTCACTCCCAAGCTAAAGACATCTCTCATATAACATTCAGCCCATTTTTCTTTCACCTTGTAGATGCTATCTAACCAAGTTTGCTTATGCACTTTGAGCCTCATATTGTCAAACGCTTCTTCAAATGCTGCCTTGTCCTCATATCCATACATACAAGCACCAAAATCTGTGAGAATATGAGGCTCTTTTTCTTCATCCTCCACTTCATCCTCCACTCCCACTTGAGTTAAATGTTTGACAGCATTTTGCATGATATGAAATGTACATAGTCCATGATATGATTCTGTGAAGACCTTCTCTATGGCTCCTCCCATTGCTGCATCTTGATCGGTATAGATAGTTCTAGGCTGCCTTCCATTGTGTGCAGCTAGAAATGTCTCAAAGAGCCATACAAATGAGTCGCTTGTTTCATCAAACATCAATGCAGGACCAAAAATGGTTGTTTCTCTAAACTGATTGAGCCCAAGAAAAATACCAAATGGCCTATACTCTTTGTTCGTGCCAAATGTAGTGTCAAAAGTGACAACATCACCAAAGTGTGCATAGTCAAGTAGCATTTTAGCATCAACCCAGAATATGTTGGCTATATGCTCCTCACAATCCAACTCCAAATGATATTGGAATGATGGATTCTCAGCTATCTTGTCACACAAGAACTTCAACATACTACCGGCCTGTCCATAAGCCATCTCCCGCTGCCGCTTGGTTCGCAAATGATTCTTTTGGTCAGTCAAAGTGTAACCAACGTTGAACTTCCCACCAGCTCGACGACATGCAACCTCATGTGAAGCTTTTGGCATAATTCCAGAATCATCAGCTATTTCTATCTCTAAAGCTTGCACATCTGAAATCTTCCTTTGTGATGCCAACAAGTGACAGGTTTGTGGCAATTGAAGGAGGTGATTGTGTTCCAAATCAACTTCGGTGACTTCAAAAAATTTGGCCTCTCGATCAAATGAAACAATCATCCGAACTTTACAATTGGTTCTTGTTTCAGCTCTAATGCGCTTCGGCTCGTGATCTATTTGACTTTTTCTTCGAATGCCTTCATTGGAACAAACAAATCTACATGAAGTGATTGTTCCATCAATTCTGCTTCTGATGGTATTTCTTTTCCTCACATCAAAGCCTATGTGACCTCCACATTGCACCCAGAACTCCCAAGCCTCATCCGAATTTCTGAACCGCATACCAACTTCGGGTATCCTGTTGCCAATCGATCCCATCGCACAATGCACAATTCTGTCAAATTCCACAATGTATACTCAAAATAGAAGTACAATACTCGCTGCAAGTCTCCATATTTATTCAGAAATGTAGTGCTGACTCAAAATAGAAGTAGTTCAGAGTGTAGTGCTGACTAATATTTTCAGAGTGTAGTGCTGACTAATATTTACAAATACCAATTTCAATTTTGTTGCCTGCATCTGAGTGCACTAATCAGAGACAGCGCGAGGAGCCTGGGCAAAGCTCGTGCATAGCGTTGTCAGCTAGCTTTGCCCCAACAAAAATCACTACTAAGCAAGTAATCAGACTAATCTACAGTGAAGAGTTGCCGGACGAGCCCGGGAGTTGGCTCCGCCTCTGGCACTAATGGAATAAGAGAGAGAGGGGGGACCTGAGAGGAGGTCGCTGACGATGATGAACGGTCCCGGCTCGTGGCGGCGCTCGTCCTCGGCCTCCTTGGCGGACGGCGCTGGCCCCGACCAGCTGTGGCGTTTCGCCCTGGTTCCCTTGGCGGACGGCGCCGTCGTCCGGCCATAGCGACGCCGTCCTCGGCTCCAAGGCGACGGCGCTCGTCCCGACCAGGCGGCGTTCGGCCTTGGTTCCCACGGCCGGCGGTGCGCGTCCCTGCCTCTCCTCAGTGGCGACGGCTGGCAGCGGGCGGCGAAGGCCGCGAGGCGAGGAGACGCCGGCGAATCGCCGCGCCAAAGCCCGCCTTTTCCTTGCCTTCCCCGCCAGATTTTTCTGCTGACCCGTGCTCGATTTGTTATGTGTCTGGATGTTGTTTTTGCCTTGGAGTGTTGTTGTCCGTTGAATTCTGGCTGGGCGGTGGATGGAAGGCCGCGAGGCACACGGTGACATGCCGTTTGCATGTTACCTGATCTGCGTCCGTTCATTGGGCCCCTTTGGCTCGCTACGGATTGGAAAGAGGTAAATGCACCGGTGATACATCAAGTTTCATAATATGTGTAGTTTGGTGTTACAAGTTGAAAAATATGGAAAATTGACGCCGAAATTTGTCTCAATGTGCATATACGGTTCACTTAGCCGTATATGCCCATTGTCAGTGAGTGGGCTGAGCTGGAGCGACGCATTTTTACAAAACACCCCGAATTTAATAATAAATCTTGTTAAAAACCCATGAAATGCCACTACATGTCTGTCTGCTAGAGACAAGGGCCCATTGTTACGAAATAGTAGAAGGGAAAATTAATGTGAAAAATAACGCAGACTGAGTTCGAATCCGAGACCTTGTCCTACAGGGCCGGCTGTTCTAGCCACAAGACAAGTTTGAGTTTCGTTCTCCACATATGACAACGAAGCTTAATGACCTATAGTTTGGTGAAAATATGTTAGTTTTTTTTCTTTTTAATAATTTGGTGAAAATATGTAAATTATAATCAGAGTAAAAATAAAAACAGAATATTTGTGTGTTATAATTAATAGGAAGAAGAAATAACTTATTTAAAAGAATGTTCATGTAACTATACAAAATATTATGTATTACCTGCTTAAACAATATTTATGAACTAAAATAATCTGTACAATATTAAAAAGTAAACATATACTTAATAAAATAAGATTAAAATATTATATTTTAATAAATGTTCATATAATTTTGGAAGGTGTTAAATTTTTAATTCCTGTAGGATATAAGAAATTTTTATATTGTTTTAAAAAGTGTTCACATGTTCTATAAATTTTGTGTGTTTGTGAAAATATTTATACATTCTTAGAAATTACAAAATAATTATATACTAATGGGAAGATAAATACGAGCCTTGTAAATCCTAGACCGCTCAAATGAAAAGTCTTAAATATTATTTTAGTTATATGATACTTTTAAAATAATACATGTATATTTTTCTTAAATATATTACAAACATGGTGTTAATAGTTTTTATTAAATATATGAACACTTGTTTATGAAACCGTCAAAAATATATGAACATGAATATTTTAACTCTATATATTACTGTGTTTAAGATTTATGTACTTTTAAAAAAATAACTAAAATATGGAAAATGGGCTGCAGTAACTCCAGCCCATTTAAGCCGGGTGCATGTTGGTGTATAGAACAATAAGCCTACTTGTTAAGGCATGTCTCTCTCTAAGTAGTTTTGGTGATTGATGACAACATCTTTGCGGGCTAATCGTGTGCGTTGAGTATTTCAGAGATTCATCCTTTGGCACGAGACAATTCCCTCCCCTCGGAGTTTTAAGCGAAGATGGTGTAGCTCTTTCAATTCAGTTTTGGTGGACTTGTGTCGTAGGAGTCACCGTACTATCAAGAGGGGGTCTGCATTGATTAGGCTAGGGTGGAATCAACACATATACATCCCCTTTGCACCCTCTGAGCCTTCCCGCTTCGATGGAGGCTCCCTTGTTGCCTTCTCTATGAAATCTGGTCTCAGCTGTAGTACCGCGGACCCCAGCGGTAGTACCGCTCAAGAGCTACAAGCGGCAGTACCGCTCCACAACGGTAGTACCGCCTGGAGCTCTCAGTCGTAGTACCGCTGTTGTTCCGTGCTCCTACCGCCTCGACTCGAGGGTGTCGCCTCTTGTGTCAGGTTTTGCGGCACTGGCAGCGGCAGTAGAGGCGGTAGTACCGCTCGTAAGCGGTAGTACCGCCCTTACCACCGTTGTTAGTGCCGCCCTGGGTCCAGATCCTGCTCCGCCTCTGGCTTTCCACAGGCTGCGCGGCAGTACCACGAGGGGGAGCGGTAGTACCGCTGCCCCAGGTAGTACCGCTTCTGTCTTGAGGCTGGCGTGATAACAGTTGGATTGTTTCCTCCCTTATAAAAGGAGGTCTTCTTCTCCAAGTTGACCTACCTCTTTTCCCCCGAGCTCCATTGTTGCTCCAAAGCTCATTTTCGCCCGATCTCTCTCCCGAGCCAATCAAACTTGTTGATTCTTTGGGGATTGGTTGAGAAGGCCCAGATCTACACTTCCACCAAGATAAATTTGATTCCTCCCACTAATCCCTTGCGGATCTTGTTACTCTTGCGTGTTTGAGCACCCTAGACGGTTGAGGTCACCTCGGAGCCATATTCCATTGTAGTGAAGCTCTGTGGTTTCGTTGGGAGCCTCCAATTCAGTTGTGGAGAGAGCCCCAACCTTGTTTGTAAAGGTCCAATCGCCGCCTCCAAGGGCACCAATAGTAGAATCACGGCATCTCGCATTGTGTGAGGGTGTGAGGAGAATATGGTGCCCTAGTGGCTTCTTGGGGAGCATTGTGCCTCCACACCGCTCCAACGGAGACGTACTTCCCCTCAAAAGGAAGGAACTTTGGTAACACATCCTCGTTTTCACCGGCTCCACTCTTGGTTATCTCGTACCTTTACTTGTGCAAGCTTATATTGTGTGATTGTGTGCTTGTTGTTGTTGCATCATATAGGTTGCTCACCTAGTTGCATATCTAGACAACCTATTTTGATGCAAAGTTTAAATTGGTAAAGAAAAGCTAAAAATTGTTAGTTGTCTATTCACCCCCCTCTAGTCAACTATATCGATCCTTTCAATTGGTATCAGAGTCTCGTCTCTTTATTAAGGAATTTGCCGTCCAAAAATTATGGTTGACACCGTAGACGGTGAGGAGGAGCACCCCGGTGTGTTTCCGTCCTCGTCTACGGCCGATGGGGGAACCTCGGTCTCACATGGGGAGTTCAATGTGGCTTTGGACACACTGAAGACCTTCATGACGGCCGAGGTCAAAGGCATGCTTAAGAACTTTCTTGATGGTCTCAAATTATCCACCGCACGGTTGGAAGTGGCCGATCCCACTAACAAGGTGACGGATGCTAACTCCGACAAGGGGGAAGCTACTAGTGAGAAAGTTCCTTTGTCTAGTGGTAGAAATGGTAGTGGCATCTTTGCCCATGTGGAACCTCCTATTACTTATGGAAGACCTATTCCCTTAACTCATTTAAATCATGCCGGCTCTCCTCCTAAGATTATGAAAAATGAGGACTTTGACGCGTGGGTACATCGCTTTAAACGTCATTTAAATCATGTTAATACTAACATTTGGAGAATCACTGAGCAAGGTTTTTATCCGCATGACCCAAGCAACTTCACCCCTAGAGAAGCCGCGGATCATCTATTCAACAAGAATGCTCTCTTCATCATCCAAGATGCAATTCCTTCCGAAGACCTTGCACATCTCCGACCTTTTACCATGGCCAAGGAATCATGACATGATCGAGGCTCATGAAGAAACCATCTATAAAATGGAGGGGCATAGTCGTGACTATGCCGATGAGATACGGATCTCTCTAATGCTCTTGAGGAAGAGCGCGGTCACTGTTTGGTTCTTGAGGAATCACACAACGATGACCATGCTAAATTAAAGAAAGATCTTGATCATGCTCTTGTTGTATCTCGTGTGCTAATTTCCGAGAAGGCCAAACTTGGGGTTGATCTTGCTAGAGTCAAGGAGGAGTTTGATTTACTTGACAAGGCCCACAAGGCCTTGAAGGGTACTCATGCTAGTATTAAAGACTCATGATCAACTCCAAGTGAAGCTAACCAAGGAGAAAGCCACTTTTCCTCATATGGTTTTAATTGATAATGCAAATGCTACTAACCCTTATTGTGAGCATTTGCATCTTGTTGAGGAGAATGCAAAGTTGAAGGAGCAACTTGAGAAAGGCCTAGTGTCGCGCATACAAGGTGAGAAGAACGTCAACGACCTTTTGAGCAATCAAAAGGAAGTTGTGGCCAAGGAAGAAATTGGGTTCGCGCCCAAGTCCAAGAACAAGAAGAAGAATGACAAGACCAAATGACCTCCTCCTCTCAAGCAAACTTTTGTGAAGGAGGGAGAGGGTGCTTCTAAGGAGAAGAAGAACAATGTGAAGGGTGGAGGTGTCAAGAAGGGCAATGCCACCCCTTCCAACAAAGCCGGCGACTTTAACCCTTCTTATGTGTTATGTCGTGCTAGTGATGGACATGTTTATGCTAAATTTGTTGGTTCTCCTTATGAGTACATTGAGTGGTCTATTTGGGTTCCTAAGACCCTTGTTACTAACATCAAAGGACCCATTACATAATGGGTACCTAAAACCAAGCATTGATCTCTTGTGGGTGTTTGCTTCCGGTGGGGTATCATGGTTGCTCGATAGTGGAGCCACAAATCATATGACCGGAAGCAATGACTTGGTGGTGGACGTGCACAAGATTCCATCTATGCCTACCAATGTCGAGTGGGGTGATGCCTCGTCCTCTAAGGTATTGGGACTTGGCAAGGTTGTCATTTCTCATGATCTCACGATCGAGAAAGTCATGCTTGTTGAGTCCCTTGCATACAATTTACTTTCCGTTCGTCAACTTGCACTCATGGGCTTTGCCACTTTCTTTGATATTGAAACCGTGGCCCTCTTGTGGAGCAAGACTCTTAAATTAGCCTTTGTTGGGCATGTTGAGAACGGTCTCTATGTGATTAACTTCTCGGAGCGACCCACTAAGACCGCGACATGCCTAATGGCTAAAGTTGATGTGGGATGGCTTTGGCATCGCCGTTTAGCCCATGTCAATATAAGATCTTTGCAAAGTCTTCTCAAGGGGGACCATGTTCGCGGACTAACAAATTTTAGTTTTGCTAAAGATCGTGCTTGCAGTGCTTGTATCCAAGGAAAGCTACATGAGAAGGCTCACCCTCACACGACTATCATTTACTCGAAGAGGCCTTTGGAGCTCCTTCACTTGGATCTCTTTGGGCCTCCATCCTTTGATAGTCTTGGAGGTAGAAAGTATTGCTTGGTGATCATGGATGATTATTCAAGATACACTTGGGTGTACTTCTTCAAGAGGAAGAGTGATACCCAACAAACCGTCATTGATTTTGCAAATAAGCCCAATGCCAACACAATGCAAAGATCTTGACGATAAGAAGTGACAATGGAACCTAGTTCAAAAACTACACCTTGGATGAGTTTCTTAGTGATGAGGGGATCAAGCATCAATATTCCGCACCTTACACCCCTTAACAAAATGGTGTAGCGGAGAATGTTCCGCACCTTACACTCCTCAACAAAATGGTGTAGCGGAGAGGAAGAACCGGACGTTGATGGATGCGGCAAGAACCATGATGGCGGAGTTCAAGTCTCCATACAGCTTTTGGGCCGAAGCCATCAACACCGCGTGTTATGCATCCAATCGGCTCTATCTCCGCAAAGGCTTAAACAAGACTCCATATGAGATACTCACCGGTAACAAGCCCAACCTCAAGTACTTCCGGGTGTTCGGGTGTAAGTGTTTCTTTCTCAAGAAAGGTGTTCGTTTATCTAAATTTGAGGCTAGAGCTTATGAAGGCATATTTGTTGGTTATGCTACAAATTTCATGCTTACCATGTCCTCAGTAAGTCCACGGGACTTATTAAGGAGACATGCAACGTGGAGTTTGATGAGAAACGGCTCCCAAGTGGAGCAAAGTGGTACTTTTGATGTAGGTGATGAAATTCCTCCCCAAGCCATAAGAAGAATGGGTGTTGGTTTTATCCTACCCATTGAGGAACCTCTTGTGGCCGAAGGAGAAGGACAATGTTCCACTCAAGTGGAACCATCACCAACCCAAGACCCACACGCTTCTGAAGAACAAAGTGAAGGCCCTCATCCTCATGAACAAGACCAAGGGCAAGATCAACCTCAAGATAGTGTTGAACCACCAAGTGATGCCCAAGGTCAAGTTCTCTCCTCCGAGCAAGTTCAAGATCAAGAGAAAGCTCAAGATCAAGAACAAGCTCCAGACGAAGCTCAAGATGATCAAGTAACCGCTCCACAACTCACTCCTGAGGAGGAATTGGAGCGTCGTGCCGCCAAGATTGCATCCAAGCTCTCTACCAAGGGTCATCTCATGACAAATGTGCTTGGAAGCATACGAAAGGGGGTAAGCACTCGTAGACAATTGGCAAACTATTGTGAACATCACGTGTTTGTCTCTTGTTTTGAACCCCAAAAGGTCTATGAGGCGCTCGAAGATCCGGATTGGCTTAATGCCATGCATGAAGAACTCAACAACTTCGAGCGCAACAAGGTGTGGAGATTGGTGCCAAGGCCATCGGGGAACCATAATGTCATTGGAACCAAGTGGATATTCAAGAACAAGCAAGATGCTCATGGTATTATCATTCGCAACAAGGCTCGATTGGTAGCACAAGGCTACTCCCAAGTCGAGGGTATCGACTACGGTGAAACCTTTGCTCCCGTTGCTCCCCTTGAATCCATTCGCCTGTTGATTGCTTATGCTTCTCATCATAACTTTAAGTTGCAACAAATGGATGTGAAGAGTGCTTTTCTTAATGGCCCTATTAATGAGTTGGTGTATGTCAAACAACCCCTGGGTTCGAGGATCTCTATTTCCCCAATCATGTGTACCAACTCGATAAGGCACTCTATGGCCTTAAACAAGCCCCACGTGCGTGGTATGACCACCTTACCGAGTTGTTACAAGATCGTGGGTTTGAAATTGGGAAAATCGACCCCACTCTTTTTACTAAGAAGGTTAAAGGGGAGTTGTTTGTGTGCCAACTATATGTTGATGATATTATTTTTGGTTCCCCTAACAAAGCTTTCAATGAGGAATTTGCCGCTCTCATGGCCTCAAAGTTCAAGATGTCCTCGATGGGAGAGTTGAAGTTCTTTCTCGGGTTCAAAGTCAAGCAAAGAAGAGAAGGAACCTTCATCAACCAATCCAAATACACTCAAGACATGCTCAAGAGATTCAAGCTAAGTGATGTAAAGCCGGCTTCCACTCCAATGCCCGTCAAATGCCAACTTGACATAGATCCCAATGGTAAAGCGGTGGATCAAAAGGTATATCGTTCCATGATTGGCTCCTTGCTTTATCTTTGCGCATCTAGACCGGATATCATGTTGAGTGTGGGAATTTGTGCACGGTTTCAAGACACACCTAAGGAAAGCCACTTTGTGCCAGTCAAGCAAATCTTTCGATATTTGGCTCATACCCCAAACTTTGGCTTATGGTACCCAAGAGGAGCAAACTTCGATCTTGTAGGCTATTCGGACTCTGATTGGGCGGGAGACAAAGTGGATAGAAAGTCCACGTCCGAAGGGTGCCAATTTCTTGGGTGCTCTTTGGTGAGTTGGTCTTATAAGAAGCAAAGTTGTGTGTCTCTCTAGTCCACCGAAGCGGAGTATGTGGCCGCCGGTAGTTGTTGTGCACAACTTATTTGGATGAGGCAAACTTTAAAGGATTACGGTGTCATTTGTGACAAAGTGCCTCTTTGGTGTGACAATGAAAGTTCCATCAAGATTTCTCTCAACCCGGTGGAACACTTCAAGACGAAGCATATTTAGATTCGGTATCATTTCATCCGGGATCACATTAGGCGAGGGGAGATCGAGCTCAACTATGTCAACACCCATGATAACCTTGCAGATATCTTCACGAAGCCCTTGGATGAAGCAAGATTTCGCGAGTTAAGGCATGAGCTAAATATCATTGATTCGAGCAATGTGGCTTGAACCTTTGCATACCCCACCACACTCTTCATGATGTCTTGTTTAGATGTAGGCATGGACATAGGGGGAGTGTTTTTCTCTCAATGAACTCTCCCTCCCCCATTATGCATAAATTGATCAAGTCTTTCACATTAGCCATTTTTTATGGTACTTGTGCTTCAAAGACGAGTTTTGGTCATGGGCCCAAGGTCAAAATCTTCACGGCGCCATACCTCTTGACTCAAACATAGGTGGCCTCGGCCACCGCCCTCTCTTGAAGAGGTGTGTGTTTCTTGTCCTCTCGCTGGTGTTCTTGTTGCTTTGTGTTTGTTCTCTCTTCTTGCCATTTGTTTTTCCTTTCTTTTTGAGCTAATCCTTTTTGTGTCTAGTCTTTGGGGTCTTGGCTGGGCGGTACTACCGCTGGTGGTGCGCGGTGATACGTCTCCAACGTATCTATAATTTTTGATTGTTCCATGCTATTATATTATGTGTTTTGGATGTTTATGGGCTTTATTATCCACTTTTATATTACTTTTGGGACTAACCTATTGACCTGCAGCCTAGTGCCGCCTCCTGTTTTTCCCTTGTTTCAAGAGCCAAGAAAAGGAATATCAAACGGAGTCGAAACAGAATGAAACCAACTGGAGAAGTTATTTTTTGAAGAAAAGCTACCGAAAAAACTTGGAGTGCACGTCAGGAAAGAAACGAGGGAGCCACAAGGTAGGGGAGCGCGCCCACCCCCCTAGGGCGCGCCCTCCACCCTCGTGGCTCCCCTGAGGTACTTCTTTCACCTATATATATTCCCATATACCCTAAAAACTTCGAGGAACATAATAGATCGGGAGTTCCACCACCGCAAGCCTCTGTAGCCACCAAAAACCAATCGGGACCTGTTCAAGACTGCCGGAGGGGGGATCCTCACCAATGGCCATCTTCATCATCTCGGCACTCTCCATGACGAGGAGGGAGTAGTTCACCCTGGGCTGAGGGTATGTACCAAGAGCTATGTGTTTGATCTCTCTCTCTCTCTCTCTCTCTCTCTCTCTCGTGTTCTTGATTTGGCACGATCTTGATGTATCGCGAGCTTTGCTATTATAGTTGGATCTTATGTTGCTTCTCCCCCTCTACTCTCTTGTAATGGATTGAGTTTTCCCTTTGAAGTAATCTTATCGGATTGAGTCTTTAATGATTTGAGAACACTTGATGTATGTATTGCCGTGCGTATCTGTGGTGACAATGGGATATCACGTGACTCACTTGATGTATGTTTTGATGATCAACTTGCGGGTTCTGCCCATGAACCTATGCATAGGGGTTGACACACGTTTTCGTCTTGATTCTCCGGTAGAAACTTTGGGGCACTCTTTGAGGTTCTATGTGTTGATTGAATAGATGAATCTGAGATTGTGTGATGCATATCGTATAATCATACCCACGGATACTTGAGGTGACATTGGAGTATCTAGGTGACATTAAGGTTTTGGTTGATTTGTGTCTTAAGGTGTTATTCTAGTACAAACTCTAGGGTTGTTTGTGACACTTATAGGAATAGCCCAATGGATTGATTGGAAAGAATAACTTTGAGGTGGTTTCGTACACTACCATAATCTCTTCATTTGTTCTCCACTATTAGTGACTTTGGAGTGACTCTTTGTTGCATGTTGAGGGATAGTTATATGATCCAATTATGTTATTATTGTTGAGAGAACTTGCACTAGTGAAAGTATGAACCCTAGGCCTTGTTTCAACGCATTGCAATACCGCTTTACGCTCAGTTTTACCACTTGTGACCTTGCTGTTTTTATATTTTCAGATTACAAAACCTATATCTACCATCCATATTGCACTTGTATCACCATCTCTTCGCCGAACTAGTGCACCTATACAATTTACCATTGTATTGGGTGTGTTGGGGACACAAGAGACTCTTTGTTATTTGGTTGCAGGGTTGCTTGAGAGAGACCATCTTCATCCTACGCCTCCATGGATTGATAAACCTTAGGTCATCCACTTGAGGTAAATTTGCTACTGTCCTACAAACCTCTCGATTTTGGAGGCCCAACAACGTCTACAAGAAGAAGGTTGTGTAGTAGACATCAAGCTCTTTTCTCGGCGCTGCTGTCGGGAGGTGAGTTCTTGAAGGTATATCTTTAGATCTTGCAATCGAATCTTTTTGTTTCTTGTTTTAGCACTAGTTTATTTTATAAAAGAAAACTACAAAAAAAGGAATTGAGTTTACCTCATACGCTTCATCTTTTTAATATCTTTCGTGAGTATGATGGGAAGGAAAATTGTGCCAAAGTGTTAGAAGAAGAATGCATTAAAATGTTTGGCACTAAATCTTTGAATGATGAGGATGATTGCAATATTGTGAGTATGAACTCCTTGAATATCCATAGTACTAATGATGATTGCACTAGTTATGATGAAAATGTCTCCTATAAACATGTCAATTTTTGTGGAGTGCATTGGGTTTGCAAGTACACACCAAATAGGGAAGATAGATATTGCAAGAGGCATAAGTATTTGGAAACTAAATGGTTGCAAGAAAGGCTAAATGTGAGTGCTGAAAATTTAAAATATCTTTACCGTACTTGTGAACTTTGCAATGAACATGGTCATTTAAATATCAAATGCAAATTGTTTCATGATTGAATCGTGTCCAAAAATTGTGATGATATGATTTCCCCTTGCACATCATAATGAACTTAGTTTGCTTTTGGGTTATGAAGAAATGAAACGTCAAACTAAGCATATTCCAGAATATAACCTCGAGAAATTCCTCGATATTGATCTAGAGAAGATTTATATGTATTGTGCGGTGAATTGCATTGAAAATCATTATATTGCCAATTACATAAAGAAAAGAAAACAAATAGAGGATGAAGAGAATACTAACGAAAGGGAAGAGGCTTCCCAATATTCTCCTATTATTTCTTATGATGAATCAGGTAACGAGGACGAGCCTTCTATTCAACCAATGTCATTAATAAGGAGCTAAAAAAAGAGGACTGAACCCACACATGATGTGGTGAAGAAGAAGAAAAGAAAAAGGAAGAGATGTAAAAAGGTATCCCTCCCAAATAAATTTGCTCCTATTATTGTTGTGCCTCATGAAAATGAATCAAAACTAATTGTGGAAGATGATGCACTTGATGATGATCTTGTTATTCCTATTGATTGTTGTGATGATTATGATTGGGAACATAATGATACTTCTTATAATCTTGAAAATCTTTTTGGCACTTGCTTGGAATATGACAATTGCTATACTATTGGTGCTATCCATACTATTAATGATGAGAGTGATTATGCTTATGATATGAAAATGCCCAAGCTTGGGGATGCTATGTTTGATGAAGATGATGTTTTTGAGAATATATTTGCTGCAATTAATGTTTGTCCCAAGCTTGGGGATGCTATGTTTAACAATGACGATATTTTTAGCCTCCCAAGTTTTGATATGCAAATTTATAAGAATGATAGCATGCCTCCTACTTATGATGATTATATTGATGAAAGTGGGTTTGGAAGAGTGTCAACTTTAGGAAGTAGTGATCCCACAATATTGGAGGATGTTGAATCTTATTGTGATAATTATGAAAGTGGATTTGGAGAGGTCATAACTTTATTTAGTGATGTATCCACTATTTCGGAAGAGGTTTCAATCGATTATGATGAGAACAAAGTTGCTACTTATGATGATTATTGTGATGAAACTTATGCTATAAAAAGTAGTGATGATTATATTTATAAAACTTGTCATGATTATGATTACCCTTTTTCTGAACATTACTCTTTTAATGTGGAAACAATTTATAGTATTCAAGTCTCTTATGATACTCCCACTATTCCGAATGAGAAGAAATTTGCTTATGTGGAGAGTAGTAAAATTTCTATGCAAGTAGATCATGAAAAGAATGCTTTAGGTGCTGGTTATATTTTTGAATTCATTCATCATGCTACTGATAATTATTATGAGGGAGGAACATATGCTTGTAGAAATTGCAATAATACCAAGTTTCCTCTCTATGTGCTTAAGGTTTTGAAGTTATGCTTGTTTTGTCTTCCTATGCAAGTTGATTCTTGTTCCCATAAGTTGTTTGCTCACAAAATCCCTATGCATAGGAAGTGGGTTAGACTTAAATGTTCTAGTCATATTCTTCATGATTCTCTCTTTATGTTTCAATTCTTATCTTTTATGTGAGCATCATTGAAATCGTCATGCCTAGCTAGGGGCTTTAAACGTTAGCGCTTGTTGGGAGGCAACCCAATTTTATTTTAGTTTCTTGCTTTTTGGTTCTGTTTAGGAATAAATAATCCATATATCTTCTGTTTAGATGTGGTTTTATGTTTTAATTAGTGTTTGTGCCAAGTAGAACCTTTGGGAAGACTTGGGTGAAGTCTTTATGATCATGCTGTGAAACTTTAGCGCTCACGAGATTAGCTAAAACTTTTTACTGGAGAGTGCTATTTAGTTGATTCTTTTTGCAGATGATTACTAGACAAATTACTCAGGTACACCAATGTATTTTAGAATTTTTTGAGTTCCAGAAGTATACGTTTGATACATATTACTACAGACTGTTCTGTTTTTGACAGATTCTGTTTTTCGTGTGTTGTTTGCTTATTTTGATGAATCTATGGCTAGTAAAATAGTTTATAAACCATAGAGAAGTTGGAATACAGTATGTTTAACACCAATATAAATAAAGAATGAGTTCATTACAGTACCTTGAAGTAGTGTTTTGTTTTCTTTCGCTAACGGAGCTTACGAGTTTTCTGTTAAGTTTTGTGGTGTGAAGTTTTCAAGTTTTGGGTAAGGATTCGATGGACTACGGAATAAGGAGTGACAAGAGCCTAAGCTTGGGGATGCCAAAGGCACCCCAAGGTAATACTCAAGGATAACCAAGTGTCTAAGCTTGGGGATGCCCCGGAAGGCATCCCCTCTTTCGTCTTCGTTCATCGGTAACTTTACTTGGAGCTATATTTTTATTCACCACATGATATGTGTTTTGCTTGGAGCATCATTTTATTTTCTTTTGTTTTGCTTGATGTTTGAATAAAATACCAAGATCTGAAATTATTAAATGTTAGAGAGTCTTCACATAGTTGTATAATTATTCGACTACTCATTGATCTTCACTTATATCTTTCGGAGTAGTTTGTTGTTTGCTCTAGTGCTTCACTTATATCTTTTAGAGCACAATGGTGGTTTTATTTTGAAGAAATAGATGAACTATCATGCTTCACTTATATTATTTTGAGAGTCTTAAATAGCATGGTAATGTGTTTAATCCTAATATGCTAGGTATGGAAGAATAGTAAAAACTTTCTTATGAGTGTGTTGAATACTAAGAGAAGTTTGATGCTTGATGATTGTTTTGAGATATGGAGGTAGTGATATTAAAGTTGTGCTAGTTGAGTAGTTGTGAATTTGAGAAATACTTGTGTTGAAGTTTGCAAGTCCCGTAGCATGCACGTATTGCAAACGTTATGTAACAAATTTGAAACATGAGGTGTTCTTTGATTGTCTTCCTTATGAGTGGCGGTCGGGGACGAGCGACGGTCTTTTCCTACCAATCTATCCCCCTAGGAGCATGCGCGTAGTGCTTGGTTTTTGATGGCTTGTAGATTTTTGCAATAAGTACGTGAGTTCTTTATGACTAATGTTGAGTCCATGGATTATACGCACTCTCACCCTTTCCATCATTGCTAGCCTCTTGATGCCGTGCATTGCCCTTTCTCACATTGAGAGTTGGTGCAAACTTGGCCAAGCATCCAAACCCCGTGATATGATATGCTCTTTCACACATAAACCTCCTTATATCTTCCTCAAAACAACTACCATACCTACCTATTATGGCATTTCCATAGCCATTCCGAGATATATTGCCATGCAACTTTCCACCATCCAGTTTATCATGACACATTTATCATTGTCATATTGCTAGCATGATCATGTAGTTGACATAGTATTTGTGGCAAAGCCACCGTTCATAATTCTTTCATACATGTCACTCTTGGTTCATTGCATATCCCGGTACACCGCCGGAGGCATTCATATAGAGTCATACTTTGTTCTAGTATCGAGTTGTAAATAAATAAAAGTGTGATGATCATTATTTAATAGAGAATTGTCCCAAAAAAGAGAAAGGCCAAATAAAAAAATAGAAGGCCAAAAAAAAAGAGAAGGCCCAAAAAAATAAAAAATAAAAAATAAAAAGGGGCAATGCTACTATCCTTTTTTCCACACTTGTGCTTCAAAGTAGCACCATGTTCTTCATATAGAGAGTCCCTTGAGTTATCACTTTCATATACTAGTGGGAATTTTCATTATAGAACTTGGCTTGTATATTCCAACGATGGGCCTCCTCAAGTGCCCTAGGTCTTCGTGAGCAAGCAAGTTGGATGCACACCCACTTAGTTTCTTTTGTTGAGCTTTCATACATTTATAGCTCTAGTGCATCCGTTGCATGGCAATCCCTACTCCTTGCATTAACATCAATCGATGGGCATCTCCATAGCTCATTGATTAGCCTCGTTGATGTGAGACTTTCTCCTTTTTTTTGTTCTCCACATAACCCCCATCATCATATTCTATTCCACCCATAGTGTTATGTCCATGGCTCGCGCTCATATATTGCGTGAAAGTTTATAGGTTTTAGATTACTAAAGTATGAAACAATTGCTTGGCTTGTCATCGGCGTTGTGCATGATGAGAGCATTCTTGTGTGACGAAGGTGGAGCATGACTAAACTATATGATTTTGTAGGGATGAACTTTCTTTGGCTATGTTATTTTGAGAGGACATAATTGCTTAGTTAGTATGCTTGAAGTATTATTATTTTTATGTCAATATGAACTTTTATCTTGAATCTTTTGGATCTGAATATTCATACCACAATTAAGAAGAATTACATTGAAATTATGCCAAGTAGCATTCCACATCAAAAATTCTGTTTTTATCATTTACCTACTCGAGGATGAGCAGGAATTAAGCTTGGGGATGTTGATACGTCTCCAACGTATCTATAATTTTGATTGTTCCATGCTATTATATTATGTGTTTTGGATATTTATGGGCTTTATTATCCACTTTTATATTACTTTTGGGACTAACCTATTGACCCGAGCCCAAAGTGCCTCCTGTTTTTTTCCTTGTTTCATCAAGCTTCAAGAAAAGGAATATCAAACGGAGTCGAAACGGAATGAAACCAACTGGAGAAGTTATTTTTAGAAGGAAAGCTACTAGAAAAACTTGGAGTGCACGCCAGGAAAGAAACGATGGAGCCACGAGGTAGGGGGCGCGCCCTCCACCCTCGTGGGCCCCTCGTGGCTCCCCTGACGTACTTCTTTCACCTATATATTCCCATATACCCTAAAAACTTCGGGGAACAGAATAGATCGGGAGTTCCGCCGCCGCAAGCCTCTGTAGCCACCAAAAACCAATCGGGACCCTATTCCGGCACCCTGTCGGAGGGGGGATCCCTCACCAGTGGCCATCTTCATCATCCCGACGCACTCCATGACGAGGAGGGAGTAGTTCACCCTCGGGGCTGAGGGTATGTACCAGTAGCTATGTGTTTGATCTCTCTCTCTCTCTCTCGTGTTCTTGATTTGGCACGATCTTGATGTACTGCGAGCTTTGATATTATAGCTGGATCTTATGTTGCTTCTCCCCTATACTCTCTTGTAATGGATTGAGTTTTCCTTTGAAGTAATCTTATCGGATTGTGTCTTTAATGATTTGAGAACACTTGATGTATGTCTTGTCGTGCGTATATGTGGTGACAATGGGATATCACGTGACTCACTTGATGTATGTTTTGGTGATCAACTTGCGGGTTCCGCCCATGAACCTATGCATAGGGGTTGGCACACATTTTCGTCTTGATTCTCCGGTAGAAACTATGGGGCACTCTTTGAGGTTCTATGTGTTGATTGAATAGATGAATCTGAGATTGTGTGATGCATATCGTATAATCATACCCACGGATACTTGAGGTGACATTGGAGTATCTAGGTGACATTAGGGTTTTGGTTGATTTGTGTCTTAAGGTGTTATTCTAGTACGAACTCTAGGGCTGTTTGTGACACTTATAGGAATAGCCCAATGGATTGATTGGAAAGAATAACTTTGAGGTGGTTTCGCACCCTACCATAATCTCTTCGCTTGTTCTCCACTATTAGTGACTTTGGAGTGACTCTTTGTTGCATGTTGAGGGATAGTTATATGATCCAATTATGTTATTATTGTTGAGAGAACTTGCACTAGTGAAAGTATGAACCCTAGGCCTTGTTTCAACGCATTGCAATACCGTTTACGCTCACTTTTACCACTTGTTACCTTGCTGTTTTTATATTTTTAGATTACAAAAACCTATATCTACCATCAATATTGCATTTGTATCACCATCTCTTCGTCGAACTAGTGCACCTATACAATTTACCATTGTATTGGGTGTGTTGGGGACACAAGAGACTCTTTGTTACGCGGTACTACCGCCCACCCGAGCGGTACTACCGCTGCAAGGCGGGACCAGGGGGTTATGTCGGGGCAGGGGAGGTTTATTCTCCCCCATACCCATTCGCACAACCCACTCGTCCCCCCTCGTCTCTCCAGCACTGACTCGCCGCGGGAGGGCTCCGGCGGGCCACCGTCTCTGGGCCGTCCCTCTCCATTCCCTTCGGTGGAATCGATCCCCACCCCGTCCTCTTGCCATGGATGACGGTATTGCCCCCGTTCCCTTTCTATTCTTGCCTAGATTTCAGATCTAGTGTTTTAGGGGCAATAGTTGTTCCGTCTCTCAATTTTTGGCTAAATCAAGGCTTGAGTAGGTTGGAGAAGGCGACTAGACTATTTGGATTGATATTTGGTAGGAGTATTTTTGAATTTGGCATCCCGGTAGTGCTGGATTTGACCATGGAAGTAGGGAACCACCGTTTCCCCGTCTCGAGCGGTACTACCGCTAGGGAGGTACTGCCGCTTACTGATCGCAGTACTACCGCCGGATGCCCACTTCCATCATATTCCTGCCAACTTTTTATCCATGTTGTTTTGTTTGGTGGCTTATGCTCTTTCTTTCGTGTTGTCTATTCTGTCCGTGTGTTTGGTTTCGAGGTGATAGCCCCTCTGAGCAGCATGTCCGGCGTGTCAACCCCGGGCGTTCAACTTCAAAGCACTATCGTACCTCTGAGACTGCGGCTGCTTCCTCAAGTGTTCCTCCTCCTTCTCAGCACAAGAAGACTACTACCCACAGGCCAAAACCTAGGAGCAAGACTGTGACATAGATGAATGCCAAGGAATTCTGGGAAAGGCGTCGGCGCAACCCCTATGCGGAAGATCAAGAACCCACTTTGGTCAACCCCCGTTCTGGAACCGTTTTTAGTATGCCATCTACTTCGATGTGATCAAATCGAAGAAGAATCTCTATGTTGATGTTCGTACTAGCGACATTGACTTTATGGAGAAGGATCCTGCTTACTTTGGCGATGCCCTACTGATGTGTTCTCAGTTGAACATCCACAGGATCATGCAGTTCAACAAGGATTTTGATGCAGATTTGGTGGCTCAGTTTTATGCCGTGGTCCATCTTGGAACAGATGAGGAAAGGACTCTAACTTGGATGACAAATGGCAGGCTGCTTTCTGTCAAGTGGAAGGCCTTCATGGAGTTACTTGGAGTTGAAGATCAAGGACTTGAGAACCCAGTTGGCTTTCGCCCTCACCGCAATGCAACGTCCACTCACAAGCAATCTCTCTAGCCCTACTGTACTTTGAAGATTCACCCCGTGACTCAGAAGGAGACCTATGAGCTGCCTGCCTATCTGGACATTCTTCATCGCATCTTCCGAGAGACTCTCTTCCCTCGCATTGGGAACTTGGATATGGTTCACTCCTTTCTCGTAGACATGCTTCTTTTCTGCCAGCATGAGAAGGAAGAAAACACTGGAGAATCATTGGATATCTCTCATGTCATGTGGTCTGAACTCGTCTCCTCCATCTCTGAGCGCTCTATGGTCCATTTATCATGTTACTCGTTGAGAAGGCTTGGGCTCGCGTGTATCCTAATGTTGTGCTGGAGACTGGTGAGTTGATCACCCATGAGATCAAGCGTCTGCGGAAGAAGGAGAACTGGGGCACACCGGCTTCTAGGTCTGGGATTCCATCTGGAACTGCTGACATGGAGACCGAGGTTGAGGCTGATGCTGACGATGATGCGGATTATGAGCCCTATGGAGTGGATCCCTCATGGGCAAAGAAGATCAAGCGCAAGATGAAGAAACTCTTTTGCATGGAGTCTCATGGACAATATATTTCTCATCTTTCTGAGAAGAAGGCCAGGAGCCATCACAAGGAGCTCATGCGTAAGTTGGGTGCAACCTTTGCCAGCGGATCTGAGGGAAAGATCACTGATGAGGAGGAGTGGGTTCAGCAGCACTGCCCGTGGACCGATTCAGACACCGAGTAGTTTCCTACTGATGATGGCAGTGCATACGATCTCGCTGGGATGTGATGATGGAGACCCTCAGTTTGCTATCACCTGGAGCTGTAGCAGCGCTCTTTGCCTTTTTGGTATCTCGATGCCAAAGGGGGAGAGAGCTTAGGGATTTGTCATTTTCGAGTTGCGAGTGTGTGTTTGTGTGGCGTGTTTGCCTTGCCTGTCTTTCTCGCAAACTCTTTTCTTGTCTTTGGCGTTTGTTTGGTTTATGTTTGTGAGACCTGGTACCCTATCATATGGTGTGAGACATATACTACCTTATCCTTTTATTATCTAGTTTGTCGAGTACCTTGGTAGTATGTGAGTTGCATGCTTATCCTGTTATATTCTTTGCTCACTCCTACTCTTATGCATCCAAGCTCTATATGTTCCATTACTTGTTGCTAATGCTGTCAGACTATAAACTATAGGGGGAGTGTTGATCCTAATGTATGTGCTTCGCTTTCCAAAGGCACCTCTAATTAGATGCACACATTCAGGGGGAGCTCCGTCCATATTTTGTAGTTTTGGGATTCATTTACTTTCTTGTCTTACCTTTTGTGCAAACCCCGTGTTGCCATCAGTCCACCAAAAAGGGGGAGATTGTTAAGGCATGTCTCTCTCTAAGTAGTTTTGGTGATTGATGAAAAATGTTTGCGGACTAATCGTGTGCGTTGAGTATTTCGGAGATTCATCCTTTGGCACGTGACGATTCCCTCCCGTCGGAGTTTTAAGCGAAGACGGTGTAGCTCTTTCGATTCAGTTTTGGTGGAATTGTGTCGTAGGAGTCACCGTACTATCAAGAGGGGCTCCGCATTGGTTAGGCTAGGGTGGAATCAACACGTACACATCCCCTTTGCACCCTCTGAGCCTTCCCGCTTCGATGGAGGCTCCCTTGTTGCCTTCTCTATGAAATTTGGTCCCAGCGATAGTACCGCGGACCCCAGCGGTAGTACCGCTCAAGAGCTACAAGCGGCAGTATCGCTCCACAGCGGTAGTACCGCCTGGAGCTCTCAGCCGTAGTACCGCCGCTATTCCGTGCTCCTACCGCCTAGACTCGAGGGTGTCGCCTCTCGTGCGGGTTTTGCGGCACTGGCAACGGCAGTAGAGGCGGTAGTACCGCTCGTAAGCGGTAGTACCGCCGTTACCACCGCCGTTAGTGCCGCCCTGGGTCCAGATCCTGCTCCGCCTCTGGCTTTCCTCAGTCTGGGCGACAATACCGCGAGGGGGAGCGGTAGTACCGCTGCCCCCAGCAGTAGTACCGCTCTGTGCAGGGCTGAGCGGGGGTAACGGTTGGATTGTTTCCTCCCTTATAAAAAGTGGTCTTCTTCTCCAAGTTGGCCTACCTCTTTTCCCCCAAGCTCCATTGTTGCTTCAAAGCTCATTTTTGCCCAATCTCTCTCCCAAGCCAATAAAACTTGTTGATTCTTTGGGGATTGGTTGAGAAGGCCCAGATCTACACTTCCACCAAGAGAAATTTGATTCCCCCCACTAATCCCTTGCGGATCTTGTTACTCTTGCGTGTTTGAGCACCCTAGACAATTGAGGTCACCTCGGAGCCATATTTCATTATGGTGAAGCTTTGTGGTTTCGTTGGGAGCCTCCAATTCGGTTGTGGGGAGAGCCCCAACCTTGTTTGTAAAGGTCCGGTCGCCGCCTCCAAGGGCACCAATAGTGGAATCACGACATCTCGCATTGTGTGAGGGTGTGAGGAGAATACTGTGGCTCTAGTGGCTTCTTGGGGAGCATTGTGCCTCCACACCGCTCCAACGGAGTCGTACTTCCCCTCAAAACGAACACTACTAGGGAAAACCTTATACACAAAACTTCAGCATTAGAGCTTGTTAAAAAAGGGCGCAACTGCTAAATAGCAGTAGCGCGTGCACGATAAACGCGCTGCACACACAAAAATAGCAGTAGCGCATCTACTTCCAAACGCGCTACTAATAAAATTCTCACTACTAAGCCGATAGGCTACATATAGTAGTAGCGGTCTTCTAGAAAGAGCACTACTGCCAAGTTTATTTTAGCAGCGCGTTTACTATGAAACGCGCTACTATTAATGAAAAGAAAACTAAATGAAAAACAAATAGAAAAGTAAATGAAAATGAAAGAAATAAAAAAGGAGAAAAAATGTAAAGAAAAATAAATGAAAAAGGGAAAAAGGAGAAAGGAATAGCAGTAGCGTCTGTTCATCAGAGGCGCTATAGATAACTTAGCAGTAGCGCTTGTTTAGACCCCCGCTATAGAAAGAGAAAAGGAAATAAGAAAAGAAAAGGAAAATACATAGCTATAGCAGTAGCGCGTTTACTGAAAAGCGCTATAGCTAACTTAGCTATAGCGCGTTTACAGAAACGCGCTACCGCTAGGTTTGACTTAACCCAAAAGCGGTTCCCCCCCGGCCACCACTTCTTCCCCAAATCTCTCGCCCCACTTCACCGTCGTCTCCCCAATTCGCCGTCGCCCTACTTCGCCGCCGTCTCCTACCGACGTCAACACCCCCGGAGCCACCATAGTCGCGCGCCGTCGACGCCACCGAAGACGCGCGCCGTCGACGCCACCGGAGCTGCGCGGCCTCATCAACGCCACCAGAGCCGCCCTCGGCGCCAGCGGAGCCACCCTCGACGCCCTGCCTCCCTCGCCTGGCCCGACTCCTCATTTGTCACCGGAGACGCCCCTGCCTCCCTCGCCACCACTGCCTCCCTCGACACGACCGGAGCCATCCTCTGTAAGCCCCCACCCCTCCTCTCTCTCTCTCTCATGCATAGCACAAACATTGGACAGAGAACTAGCTAGCTAGGTTAACTAGTTTAATTAGGTTAATTATCTAGGTTAGTGCAAAAATTTATCTAGGGCTTTGACAGAGAACTAGTTAGGTTAACTAGTTTAATTAGGTTAATTATCTAGATTAGTGCAAAAATTTAGTTAGGGCTTTGACAGAGAACTAGCTAGGTTAACTACTTTAACTAGGTTAATTATCTAGGTAAACTAGGTTAACTAGCTAGGTTAACTAACTAGGTTAAATAGCTAGGTTAATTAGGTTCGTTAGGTTAATAAGCTAGGTTAACTAGGTTCGCTAGGTTAGAGGAAAAATTTATTTTAGAGCATTAGGTGAGAAGGGTTAGAGAAGGGACAGAATTTGGGTTCTGTCCTAGGTAGAGAATTTTGCAAAGGTTTTTGATTTTTGAAAAGACCACTATTTTTCTAGGAAAAGAATTTAGGCAAGTTTTATTTTAAAGATGATCCTTCCTAGACTTTTATTGTTGATTTTATCTTTTCATTGAAGTGGTCATGTTATATCTTTTCATTGAAGTGTGGTTCGATTGTGCCCATGTGGCCTTTTGTTGTTTCCATGGAATGAAGCGCGGGTGGCCTATGTTTTGCCGGAATGTTGACTCATTTCCATTCCGGCAAATTTTAGGTGCTCGATTTGTCCACTTTTTAGCAAAGGTCATGCCAAAATTTTCCGTGAATTTTGGCATGACTTGTGCTACAAACTAGGACATATCGAGTGCACACGATTTGCCGCACCAGGAAGGAGTCAACGTTCATGCAAAGCATAGGCCTTTTTATGTCATTATTCATTTTATTAGGTCTAGAATTAATTGACTAGATTTAATCGTAGGAAACATGGCTAGCAACGATGAAGGACAGGGTTACGTGATCGCGACAACGTCTACTGGCGGCGTAAGAATTTTTTAGGGAAGCCAACGATCAAGAGTTGATGTTGCTGGGTCCACCTGTCACATCGGAGATTGAGACCGACATCGAGACCGGCGCTGAGACTGAGACCGGTGCTAAGACTGAGACCGGCATCGAGACCGGCACTCAGACTGAGACCGGCACCGAGACTAGCGGAGCCGGTTTAGAACCGAAAGCAAAGAGGCAACGGCTTCCTAACAAACTCGGGACTACTAGACTGGTGGTCACAGAGGCGGACGACGACAATTTTGAGCCAAACGCGCCCGAGGAAGCGCGCGTGCTGCGGCAATCAAATAGATTGCATCGTACGGACAACCGCCACCATCAACGATGAGAAACTACAGAAGATAGATAATATGAGGCCCTCCCTCCTAAAGAAGCTGCACCAGATATTCTTGTTCCCAGGCCGGAATGAAAAGGATTATAAAGATCCAGATAAGGACCCGAAAATGAAGAAGATAAACAAACACGCCATAACCAAGTTTAGCGACGCGTTGGCTGCCTAGAAATCAAGGGTGAAATATTGGATCATCAACAAAAAGGAACCCTACTCCGAGATTGTAAAGGATAATCCGACAATCACGGCAGAGCACTTTGAAATATTCAAGGCGGCTTGCGAGGCCGAAGCTGCCAAAAAAAGTTGAAGTACATGAAGGGGCTTCAATAGAGGAACATTGGGTGCCACCACCTCGGAAGCCGTGGTTACGGCGGGAAGAGGTCCATATGGGCCAAGGAGGACCACTTTGTGTTGGATGATGATTATGATGATGACATGATTTGATGAGACTATTTGTATGTATATGCTATGATTACATTTGTATGTGTATGATATGCTAAAGATTATTGTATAAAGCCTATTCAAATACAAAACAAATATGCAGAAAAAAAGAAACTAATAAAACTAGCAGTTGCGAGGGGATCAAAGTTAGCAGTAGCGCTGCCTTACCAGTAGCACTTCCTGCTAAAAAGCGCTGCAGATATTAGCAGCAGCGCTCTGCACAAGCGCGCTACTGCTGGCCATGTATAGCAGTAGCGTGGGACGATAGGCGCTACTGCTACACGTTAGCTGTAGCGCCTTGTCAGTAGCGTGTCGTCCCGCGCTACTGATAGGCAAAATACCCGCGCTACTGCTAGGGTTTTCCTAGTAGTGGAAGGAACTTCGGTAACACATCCTCGTCTTCACCGGCTCCACTCTTGGTTATCTCGTACCTTTACTTGTGCAAGCTTATGTTGTGTTGCATCTCTTGCTTGCTTGTGTGCTTGTTGTTGTTGCATCACATAGGTTGCTCACCTAGTTGCATATCTAGACAACCTACTTTGATGCAAAGTTTAAATTGGTAAAGAAAAGCTAAAAATTGTTAGTTGCCTATTCACCCCCCTCTAGCCAACTATATCGATCCTTTCACTACTTATTTTAGATGGACAAGGAAATTGAACTAGTTCGTTGGCTAGCAGGACCATGCTTGTAGTGAGAACCTGCATCGGCACTATTTTCATATGAACTTTCCCTTTGTGCTGTTTCCTGACGAGTCAGGGCATTGTACAAAATTTGTTATTAATTCAGGGGTTTTCTACAAAAAAGCATCGCTCCAGCTCCACCTAGTCACTGACAGTGGGCTTGATGCCACCCTGTCACGCCATGGAAGCAACACACACAGCTACATACAAGAATTGAACCGTATATGCACTTTGAGATAAGTTCTGACACTAGCTTTCCTTATTTTTCAACTTGTGACACCAAACTGCATATGTTTTGCAACTTCATATATCAGCAGTGCATTTACCTCTTTGATTAAAGTAGAGATACTTTGACTTCACATAAACTTATAGGGTGTTTCTATGGCTCATCTAGATGTGAGATACTATATCACATCTAAGTTAACATACCTCTGATTTTACTCTGTATATTACTTTTGTTTTTTGTTGTTGTCCACCGTATAAGCCTTATCATTTTTAGGGCGCTGCTGCACAGTATGCTTATTAGCACGTCCGTATGGGCCAAGCCTATCGTGCCTCTGTAGACTAGCTAGCGTACATACTATGTACTATGATTTGTTTGGAGTTTCAGATTTTTGTTTTTTTCCTTTTTCCTCTTTCAGGTTTAGTTTTTATTCTACTTTTCTTTCAAATTTTTTTCTTTTTATACTTCTGTTTTCTAAACATTGTTTTAATATATGTTGAACATTTTTTAAATACACACCCAATATTTTTCATATACGGTGAATATTCTTTTAATAATAAACACTAAATGATTTTCTTCAATATATGGTGAACATTTTTTTAAATACACACCCTTTAAATATTTTTCAAATGCACGCTAAAGATGGTGGAGCAACCGAGATGAAAAAAAAGTCGGATCCAATTGCACGTAAAGGGTGGACTTGCAACTTGGAGAAAAAAATAGTCGGTCTTAGTTGCGAGTCAACGTTTGACTTGCAACTAAAATATATATCAAAACCCAGTTGTAGTCGAAGTATGGAGTTGCAAACTTGGGCAAAAATATGTTCGGCTCAGTTGCGAGTCGACGTGTATTTACAACTGTGATAAATAAATTGATTTAGCCCTGTTGCGAGTCGATAGTGGACATGCAATTGGGTAAAAAACGTTGGGCCTAGTTGAGCGTCATGGATGGACTTGCAACTTGGACAAAAAATGGATCAAGGGCCCAACTGCATATCAATGTTGGCTTGTTATTGGGACGAACAAAAAAGGGTCGGGCCCAGTTGTGAGTCAATGGTTGACTTGCAACTGCGGCAAAATAAGAATCAAGGGCCCAACGATGGTGGACTTGCAATTGGGTAAAAAATGTTGGGCCCAGTTGCAAGTCAACGATGGACTTGCAACTCGGGCAAGAAAGGATCAAGGGCCCAAGTGCATGTCAATGGTGGACTTGCAACTAGGATGAATAATAAATGGTGAAACCTCGTTACAAGTCGATGGTTTGACTTGCAACTACGACGAAAAATGGATCAAGGGCCCAGTTGCATGTCAATGGTGGACTTGCAACTGCGGCGAACAAAAAAGTGTCAGGCCTAGTTGCAAGCCGATGGTTGACTTGCGACTGCGACAAAAAACAGGATCAAGGGCCCAGTTGCATGTCTATGGTGGACATGCAACTGGGACAGAAAGGGCCACACCCAATTGCGAGTCTATGATGGATTAGCAACCGAGGAGGAAAATAGTCGAACCTAATTGCGAGTCAAGAGTGGACTTGCAATGGAGGCAAAAAACCTAGTTGCAAGTCGATGATGGACTTGCAACTGAGGCAGATAAGTGTCGAGCCTAGTTGTGAGTCAAAGAGTGGACTTGCCAACCGGGGAAAAAAGATCAAAAAGCGCAGTTGCATGTTAATGATGGACTTGCAATTGGAAAAAAGGATCAGACTAGTCATGAGTTGATGATGGATCCGTAACTAGGATTAAGAAGAGTCGAGCCCAGTTGCGAGTCGATGGTGGACTTGCAATTGGGTCAAAAAATGTTAGGCCTAGTTGCGAGTCAAGAATGGACTTGCAACTGGTACAAAAAAGGGTCTAACCTAGTTGTGAGTTTGTAAGTAGGGGAAATAAGGTCACAGGTCAGTTGCGGCTTGAGGGTGGATAGCAACTGGGACATGTAACTGGAACAAAAAAATTAGGGCCCAGTCATGAGTTAAAGGGTAGACTTGCAACTGGGACAAAGTTGTGAGCTTATAACCAAGGAAAATATATTGGGTGTAAAATTGTGAGTTGACGATGGACTTACAACTAGGACCAAGAAACAGGTAAGTCCGATTACAAATCAAAAGATGGGCTTGCAATTGAGGCAAGAAAAAAAGCTTGGACCCAGTTGCGAATGACCAAGAACAAAGACATCCCCCTAGTCGACTCGCTCATCCTGCTTGCGTTGGCTCTACTGAAAAAGAAAGAGGAAATGGAGCGAGAAAAATGCATAGGCAACAACGGAATGGATGTGCTAAAGAAGCGGTGACCAACAAGAACCAGTCTCTTCCAAATGTGCAACGTCAGCCAGTAACAAACAACAAAAAAGGACAACAAGAATGGTAAGGAGAAAAGCAAAACATGTTGAAAAAAATGGGCTTAAAAAAGAGCACGTGTGAGACAAACAACCTAATAAATTGGATATCACTGTGACGGGGCCTATAAACAATGCAGCGAAACGGTTTGCTAGCATGCTGCAATAATGGGCCCGCAAAAGTGTATTCAAACTAGCTAAAAAAGATGTGCGACAAACAAATAATGACCAGCAACACGGGGGATTGAGTACTAGCATGAAAAATACAGAAACTAAATCAAAAAGTGACAAACTTAGATGAGACATCATTTCCTATCAAAAAATATTCACGAATTTAGAAGATTTCACAAACTTAAAAAATCCAAATTGTATACAAATATTCACAAAAAACTTATTCAAGTATTTGAAAAAGGAAAAAATTAAAGAGAAAATTAAAAAGAAATAAAAGATAGACACAAAAAGAAACCCCAAAAGAAACCTCATAGAGATAATAGAGAAAAGAAAGAAAATGACCGGGAGGTAGAAGAGTAAATGACAATAGAATTACATAGCGTTCATGATTTGCATGGCTAAATCTCTAGCAAGGCAATAAACAAATGAGAAAATGGAAAAAACGGGTGAGCCCAACATCCCAGCGACCAGGCAACTTGCTGACAGAAAAATAAATATGGAGTATAAAGCAGCCCAACCAATGACCGCGACGAAGTGCAAGGCAGAACCAGGTGAATCAGCTTTGCGCCAGATGTTCCCTCTCGTTAGGGTTTTGTGCTCTTGGCGGCGACTCTGTTGCCTCCGTTGAGATCCATCTTGTTCCCTCTCGTCGACCGACCATCAAGACGCGGCGGGGACTCCTGATCCCTGCCACCCCTCTCCTGGACGACAGCTCGGTGTAGGGCAGAAAATAGTTTTCGAAAAGCCCGGTGTTCTGCAGCAATCGGGCTAGGGTTTTGCCTTATGGCGGCGAAGATGGGTCCTGGATCGGTGTTGACCGATGCCTCATCATCTGGGTCGGAGGTAGAGAGGATGATGGCGGAGCTGGGCATATGTGGTTGATGAGGGATCTATTCCTCATGATGCAGCTAGATGGATGGCGCTAGCTAGGGTTCATATCGATAAACCCTATAGCCTCTGGAGGCGAATCTCTACACGCTGCAATTCTGTTGCCTCAGCGATTGGGAAAGAGTCATGCAGGAGGGCCCATGGAACTTTAGAGGACATGTTGTGATCATTACTCCGTATGATGGGGGGACTCAACCATCTCAAGTTAAGCTTGATACCTTGGATATATGGATTCAGATACATGATGTTCCTAGTCTGTATGCACATCTGGTGCCGACGCTGGCGGCCAAGGTGGGAGAGGTTCTATTCGCTGAGACTTCCTCGCATGATTTTACCGGTAACTTTTATCGTGTTTGGGTGAAGATCAACGTATATAAGCCCCTGTAGAATGATGTGTAACTTGTGAGGGAATCCAAGCGGCAGATATATAGGGTCAAGTATGAGCGGCTGCCGGATTGGTGCGCAGTCTATGGTCATTTAGGCCATACGTTTAAGGAACACGGTGATGGGATTCACCCCAAATCTGCACTGGTTTTCAAGGATCTTCGCGCCTCGTGGTCCCTGAGGCGAGCTGGAGGCCCTGGAGGTGAAAGGGGTCGCTTTGGAGGACGGCGAGGCGGCCGAGGTAGAGAAAACAGAGGGACACCAAGAGACGATGAGGAAGGTTACAAGAGAGATGATGATCATGAGGGAGGTCTGCAACCAAGTATGGATGATATGTCTGTCGATGACCCAAGTAGGAAGAGGGTTGATAGGGAGGAATTAGGAAAAAGTGCTATGGTGCAGGAAAAGCAGAAGGGAGAGCCAAGTGCTTTAGCACTCGCCATTGTCCCGGTGGGTGCTAGCATGGTCAGTCCTTCCCCGATCAGAGACTCGAAACATTTGAGGACAGAAGGTGAGGAAAGGGAAAGCGCAAGCATCCCAGTGAAGAACTTGGCGGGCTCCTTCGAGGAGCGCCGCCGGGCCCAATAAGTATTTTCTGTTGGAACTGTCGCGGTGCGGGAACGCCGCGACAGTCCAAGAACTTCGCGATTTCGCGAGGAAGCTTGCCCCTACCCTTTTATGTATTGTTGAAACTCAGATAGAAGGATCTAGGGTAGAGAATTTAGCTGGCACTTTGGGATATGAGAATGCATATGCGGTTGATAGTGATGGTAGAAATGGTGGAATTGGACTCTTTTGGAACAATGAAATAAAGATTGAAATTTTAGGTTACTCTCGTTATCATCTGGACGTGTCTGTAGAGGAAGAAGGTCATGATGCTTGGAGAATGACGTGTGTATATGGCGAGGCTCAAACACACCTGAGATACCGGACTTGGGAGGTTCTAAAAAATATCAGCACATCTAGCTCTCTACCCTGGGTGTGCATAGGGGATTTCAATGAGGTTTTACGCTCAAGCGAACATGCTGGAATTGGGATGAGGAGCAATGCCCAAATACAAGCTTTTAGAGATACAGTGGATATTTGCATGCTACTTGACATCGGATACAAAGGCAGGCCATGGACGTTTGAAAAGAGAGTGGTTGGAGGGACATATACCAGGTGCAGACTAGATCGCGCGCTGGCAAACGCACCATGGATGGCTTGGTTTGCATCTGTTGGTCTCGAGCACCTAACGGCGGCGACATCAGATCATAGCCAACTTCTTCTGGACCTTGGGCGAGGGCAGAGAAATCTACAGGAATGCACATTCCGTTACGAAGCAATGTGGGAAAAACATGAGGAGCTGAAGGGTTTTGTTGAGGCAGAGTGGGCGGCGCATGGCACATGCAATAACGTCTAGGACCTGCATGAGAAGCTACATCGGGTTTCTGCGGGGCTGACAAAGTGGAGTAAGCAGTCGTTCGGGAGCGTACGAAAGGAGATCAAAGAGTTGAAAAGGAGGCTGGATGAACTCCGGGGG
The DNA here is from genome assembly GCA_021605145.1 of Aegilops bicornis. Classification (NCBI taxonomy): domain Eukaryota; kingdom Viridiplantae; phylum Streptophyta; class Magnoliopsida; order Poales; family Poaceae; genus Aegilops; species Aegilops bicornis. The sequence goes on along the minus strand of CM038675.1, from coordinate 549,330,495 downwards.
ATCCAGTTAGAGTTGTGCCCACACATGTTAAGCTAAAGACCAATGAAAGGCTAATTGAACTGTATCATCGCGAGGAGATCATGTGGAGACAACGAGCAAGAATTGAATGGCTGGCTCGGGCGACAAAAATACCAAGTTTTTCCACATGCGTGCGAGCCTAAGGAGAAAAAAGAATATGATCAAAGCTTTGGAAAATTCATTGGGTGTTTTGGTGGATGACCCGACTGAATTAAGGGCAGTGGCGAATGCTTTTTACCAAAATCTGTATACTTCAGAAGGAGTGCAAGGAATACAACAGGTTATTGATCATGTGCCTAGAAAGGTGACTGATGCTATGAATGCAGACTTGTGTGCACCTTACACTAATGAGGAGGTAAAGACAACGCTTTTTCAAATGTTTCCCACTAAAGCACTTGGCCCAGATGGCTTCCCTACCTTGTTCTATCAGAAGCATTGGGATGTGTGCAGTGAGGATGTGACGAAAATAGTTCTCAGAATAGTTAAAGGGGAGGAAAGCCCGGAGTCTATCAATGACACAGTGTTAGTACTGATCCCCAATGTGACTAATCCCAACCTCCTCTCCTAGTTCAGACCGATCTGTTTATGCAATGTGCTATATAAGATTGCGTCGAAGGTAGTTGCAAACAGACTGAAGCTTGTCTTACCAGATATTATCTCAGAGGAGCAATCTGCGTTTGTGCCAGGCAGATTGATCACGAATAACATAATATGTGCCTATGAATGCTTACATTTTATGAAGAGAAGCAGGTCAAGAAATAACATCTTTTGTGCTTTGAAGTTAGATATGGTGAAAGCCTATGATAGGCTGGAGTGGTCTTATTTGAGGGCCATAATGGAGAAGTTGGGGTTTGCAACAAGTTGGATTGACACAATAATGGCTATGGTTTCTTCAGTTTCTTTTTCAGTATTGTTTAATGGAGAAAGACTCGAGCGTTTTTATCCATCAAGAGGAATTTGGTAGGGATATCCTATCTCATCTTACCTATTTTTTTATTGCAGCAGAGGGCCTTTCATGCCTCCTGAAATCCAGTTCACAGTCATCTTCACTCACAGGTATTAGCGTGGCACCAACGGCCCCGGCCGTGAACCACCTTCTATTTGCAGATGACAGCCTGTTGCTTTTCAAGTCTAGTGTTGAGGTTGCAGAAAGAGTTTCAAACCTACTGACCATATATTGCAATGCTTCGGGTCAGAGAATAAATACTGAGAAATCATCATTTTTTCAGTAAAGGATGCCCACAAGGACTTAGAGACGGAGTGAAAAACCTTTTGAACGTTCATAATGAGTCCCTCAGCAATGAACGATATCTTGAATGCCGACAGATGTGGGTCAGTCAAAGAATGGCACGTTTAAATACTTGCGTGATAGAGTTTGGGAGAAAGTGAAGGGGTGGATGCAGAAGCTATATCGGCGGCAGGGAAGGAAATCCTTATTAAATCAGTAGCACAAGCTATACCAGTCTTCTCCATGGCTTGTTTCAGGCTGCCTAGGGGACTTCGTGACAATATCACATCTTTTATTCGTTAGTTCTGGTGGGGAAGCAGTAGGGGGAAACGCAAACCAGCTTGGGTAGCGTGGGACATCATGACCAAACCAAAGCATATGGGAGGAATGGGGTTTAGGGACTTGGAGCTTTTCAATTTAGCTTTGCTCTCGAGACAGGCCTGGAAATTATTGAATGAGACCGAATCACTGAGTGCAAGGCTACTGAAGGCTGTTTATTATCCGGATGTATCACTACTTCATGCGGAGTTGGGGTCGCACCCGTCTCAGATTTGGCAAGCGATCTTAGATGGAAGAGATGTGTTGGCTCAAGGTGTGGTTAGAAGAATTGGTGATGGAGCCTCTACCAGGATCTGGGACCATAACTGGATCCCACGAGCAAGCTACAAGAGACCGATTGCATCATTGGTTACAGCCCCGCCACAAATGGTTTCTGATCTTATTGAGGCGACCACGGCTTCATGGAGAGAGGAGCTGATCCGGCAAGTGTTCATCGAGTTCGATGCGGAAGCAATCTTGAAAATACCTCTATGCACACGACGAATTGGTGACTTCTGGTCCTGGGATGAAGAACCTCATGGAAACTTTTCAATCGGGTCTGCATACCGCATGTTAGTTCGAACTAAATATGATAGAGAGGGCTGGCTTGAAGAACGAGAGACACCGTCTTCCAGCGAGGGGTATAGCAAGGAATGGAAAGCCATCTGGAAGGTTGAGGTACCAAGCAAAATCAAGGTTTTTCTGGGGCGACTTGCTCGACACTCGATACCATCGGGTGATGTCTTACACAGGAGGAACATGGCGACGATTGGGGCATGCGGGCTGTGCAGGTCACCCGATTCTTGGAGACATGCGTTGCTGAGCTGTCCAATGGCGTGTTGCACTTGGGCGCTTTCTTCGGAGGCCATTTTGGATCAACTGAGCTCTCAACAACAAGAGTGCCCCAAAGTGTGGTTATTTGCTATGATGGGAGCGCTAAAACCTGATGATTTTGTTAGGTTTTCAGTCTCACTCTGGGCCATGTGGGGAGCAAGAAGGGAAGCATTGTATGAAGGCCTGTTCAAGTCACCCCAGACGATGCATGGGTTCATAAATTCTTATATAACTGATTTTCAGGTCATAGCCCCAAAGATAGTAGCATAAGGGGGTGGAACCATGCAACATCCGACCTGGATCGCTCCTCCTAAAGGCTATGCGAAGCTGGACATGGATGCGGCTGTGGGTCGCGGAAGCCGATATGGAGCTGTGGCGGCAATATGCAGGGACCAAGATGGCAGTTTTCTTGGGGCATCGACTTCTATCTTCAAACATATTAAAGATCCTGCTACACTAGAAGCATTGGCGATAAGAGAAGGCCTTCATCTTGCAGCAGATTTAAATATATCAAAGGTACATGCCGCTACAGATTGTAAGGGTGTGGCAAATGAGATTGGCAGGAGGAGCACTGCGGCATACGAACCAGTTTTTAGGGAGATTGAGTTACAAACATCCTTATTTATTTCTTGTAACGTAGTTCACCAGTCTAAGAGCTCAAATTTTGATGCTCACAACTTAGCAAAGCATGCTTTAACTTTGAGTGTTGGCCGCTATGTTTGGTTAGGCCAGCGCGGAGGCGTTTTATTTGTCCCTGCAAACATTGTGACGACGTAATAAAGCTTTGCGAGGTTGCCTAAAAAAAAAGCTTTGCGCTAGTTACCCCTAAAAAAAAAGCTTTGCACCAGATTTAAAGCACAAACAAATCGAATGGTCAATAACTTAGTAGATGTGAGATAACTATTTCATATCTAGATGTGAAATAGCAAATCCGAAACTGATATACAAACTAAAAAAGACCGAGGGAGTATCAGTGTATCTAAATCATAAGTAAATTGCGAGGCACGCGTAACGGTGACATGGAGTACAATCTCATCTCTTTTCATTACTTGATTGACTTGAGAAAATTAACACTAGGCATTAATAAGAAAAAGCAATCAAAATCCGACCACAGCAGCAAGTGCTAATTACTCCTACTTTGTAACTCCTCAATATCCCTTTTTTTGCGAAACTCCTCAATATCCCTGATACAGTTTTTTTTTTGAGCATATCCCTGATACAGTTCGAACGTCGTGCATGGTACACGCGCACGATGGAAACGGGTCGAACTAAAAACAAATCAGTGAATTCAAGCGGTGAGCTCCTCCTCCTTGTGGGTCTCGATGACGAGGTCCGAAGTGGGGTACGCGGCGCAGGTGAGCACCCACCCCGCCTCGATCTGGTCGTCGTCGAGGAAGCTCTGGTCGGACTGGTCCAGCTGGCCGGAGACCACCTTCCCGGCGCAGGAGGAGCAGGAGCCGGCGCGGCAGGAGTAGGGCAGGTCGATCCCTTCCTCCTCGGCATGGTCGAGGATGTAGACGTCGTCGGGGACCTCGAGGTCCACCTCGCCCTCCGGCGTGATCAGCTTCACCTTGTACGTCGCCTGCGCGCGGAGCCTCATGCCCCTGGCGGCCGTCGACGACGGCGGGAGCGCGACGCGGGATGCCATGGGCGCCGAAGGGGCGGCGGGGCAGACGGAGAAGGGCAAGCGGAGGCTGCTCAATACGGTGGCCATTGCGGCGGAGCTCCGAGCTAGCTTGGGAAGTACTACTCCGTAGGCGGATACTCGGTGGAGGAGAGGATGGTGTTGGAGCGTGTGAGATGAGAAGCAGCGGCAATAAGAAGGGCGGACGAGCTGGGCAGCTTATCCTAAACACGGGAAACGGTTGGGTTGGAGCGTCCACGTTCACACGCTGAGGGAGTGAAGGGGGATCCGTGCCACCCGGCCGGCGCTAGATGCCACCATGGATATCGACAAGGCGTGTGGAGGCCATGCGATGGGGTGCATGCGTGGTCTTGGTTGTATGCTTGGGGTATTTTGCATTGAGATTTTGGTTAAAGATTAATTTGAAATAGTATTCTGATGTGTTTCACCCACCGGGTGCCAAGTGTTATCTTCCCTCATTTTTCTCCATTTGTATTTTTTAAGAGAAAAAAGCTAGCCTTGTACGAGTATATATTGCAAGGAATTTGTAAGTTGTTGGGCCTGTTTCATTCAGTGGATTTTCATATAACTGTTTGCGATGGTAGTTATTTGATCCCCAATGGTGTGTCCTATTGGAATTTCTTCATTGCGCTTGCATTATATAAGAAGTTTGCATTGACTCAAACCACTTGACAACTAATATGAAACGGAGGGAGTACAATCAAACAAACTTTGGTTCAAAATTCACAAATGTTTTACGATTCAGGTGGACATCACATTGTACTTGTATGTACTTTTGCATACCCATTAGATTCATATACACCACCAAATCAATACCATTAGATTCATCTTGAATATATTGTCACGTGATATAGGTTTTTTATGTTAAATGTTCATATTGTTTCCTACAAACTTGGTCAAACTTTATAAAGTTTGATTTCAATCAAAGCTAATATGAGGAGTAAATAAAAACGAAGGCGTACATCCCTAGCAATTGTCTTATTTTTCTGGTAGGCCCATCAATCTATTACAGTGTACACGCCAAACACAACATGTCGGGGGTTTGTAAAATCACTATTATGATAGGAAAAATGAGGGCTGATGTTTCACATCTAATATAGTTAGCCATCGGTTTGTGTTTTCCTACATTTCGTAGCAAGGCTTCACTACGCGGTGCATGTCACATATTATCAGTCAAAGCATTCATGTAGGAACGCTATACAAACTCTGACGAACTGAATGTAGTATCTCCCCAGTGAACATATAATCTTGTATTTGATGCTTCAATGATTTCTAGAAAGGCGGTTGAACACATTGTGACATAGCTTGTTTGTGGGAGTTGTGCTCATGAGAAGCACCATAAAGTTAGCTTAGTTGAGAGAAAGGATTTCCAAAGGAGGTCTGTTATGTTGTTTGTCACAAAACCTAATAGTTCAACTATGGCATATTTCATCGTTATGGTTTACTTGAGATAAAAAAACATTGAACTGATGCGTGAATCGGTTGGATGCATATAACTTGCAGTAAAGGAATAACTAGACAATTGAGTGTAGCTCTCCCTATTATATTAACAATTTATTGGATTCTAAATAAATTGACAGAAATTGATTCTTTTGGTGACGTGGTAGGTAGGAAGTAAAGCATAGAAGGTGTTATAGTTGCTACTTGACAAATTTGGGACTGGGACTTGAAATTTTCAAACATCTCTATCTGGGATTTAGTCCTCAATATCAACATTTTGCAGTTACTGCTTATTTTGCTATAAGGTCTAGATTATTATTATTTTGCTTTCAAATCGCAAAACCTTACTTCTAATACCCACACCGTAATTTCAATGGATCATGGATAGATGAAGAGTGTTAGAGTATAATGATTTGCCCACTCTATCAGCTGGAGCTTTTGGTGAATGTGATAGTACTTTTCATGGATAGTTCACCAAAAAGCTCAAACATGTACTGCAACAGTAATAAACTTAGCATGTAGCTTCATCGGTTGTACTGTGACGGTAATTGTGCGCTGGTCCTTCCCTTCCTGGAGACATCATTACTGGAGAATATTTATCGCGGGTTGCCAATGGTGGTGATTGATGTTGATGTTTTGGTGTTCGTTGATTGCTTTGGTGAGGTTATATATTATTAGAAGAAAAAATTGGTGCATGCATCGTCACAGTAGGTAGCTCTTGAATTGTGTTGTTGCGAAGACTTGGTGTACTTGGTGTCATCTTGAAATCAACATATTACCCCTTTTCAGCAAAAAAAGGAGGACCATGTAAAATGTGAAAGTACGAATTGATCAAACTATGTTCTATTCCATTGATGATCAACACATTTATACAAAGGGAACCGATGCCAAGAGAAGACGCGTCTGTTCGTGCTGATGGGAGGAGCAGACGCGACGGTTGCCTCGAGAGGCCCTCGCATGTACGACGCGACGGTTGCCTGGAGGCAAACTGTACGCTAAATACAAGGGAGGATTATCCCTAATTAATACAATTAGTTTAAATCCTAACACTCCCCCTAATCCTCGCTTGTCCTTGAGACTGATCATCTTTGAAATATTCTCCTCCAAAACCTTGTGGAAAAAATGAGAAGAAAATTATAAGATGCCATGAAGAACTCCTTCTAAAACCTAGTGGGAAAGTAAGGAGAAAATGACATATATCGTCCATGCTTGCATTGATATTGCCTCATTAAATACCTTATATGAGAAACCATTTGGAAAGAACTCACAAAGGAAAAGAGTGCAATACTAAAGATCACATGATCTTGACAGGTTGTATCCTAGGAGACCCCCCCCCCCTGAATTTTGCAAGTCTCGAAGTCGTCTCATATCAATTCCAGTTGCATATTTATGGAACAGAGAACTTGGTAAGTGTTGGGAAACGTAGCATGCAATTTTAAAAAATTCCTACGCTCACACAAGATCTATCTAGGAGATGCATAGCAACGAGAGGGGGAGAGTGTGTCCACGAACCCTCGTAGACTGAAAGCGGAAGCGTTTGACAACGCGGTTGATGTAGTCGAACTTCTTCTCCTTCCGACCGATCAAGCACCAAACGTACGACACCTCCGAGTTCTGCACACGTTCAACTCGATGACGTCCCTCAAACTCTTGATCCAGCAAAGTGTCGAGGAAGAAGATGAGTTCCGTCAGCACGACGGCATGGTGACGGTGATGGTGAAGTGATCCGCGCAGGGCTTCGCCTAAGCACTATGAAGATATGACCGGAGGCGTAAACTATGGAGGGGGCACCGCACCTGGCTATCAATTGTTGGTGTGTCTTCTAGGCGCCCCCTCCCCACGTATATATAGGTGGGAGGGGGAGGGGAGCTGCCATGGGGCGCCCCAAGTAGGAGGAATCCTACTTGGGGGCCTAGTCCAATTCGGCCCCCCCTTATTACTGCAAGGGGAAAAGGGAGGAGGGAAGGGAGGAAGGAAAGGGGGGGGGGGGGGGCGAACCCCCTTTTCCTTCTCCCACTCGGCCTCCTTCCTTAGGGGAGGGGGGCGCCACCCCTTGTGGGCTGGTGTGATCCCCTCCTATGGCCCATAAGGCCCATTATTCCCTCCGGGGTTTCCGGTAACCCCCCCCCCCGGTAGTCCGATAAATACCCGATACACTTCGGAACACTTCTGGTGTCCGAATACTATCATCCTATATATCAATATTTACCTCTCGGCCATTTGGAGACTCCTCGTCATGTCCGTGATCTCATCCGGGACTCCAAACAACATTCGGTCACCAAATCACATAACTCATATAATACAAAATCATCATCGAATGTTAAGCGTGCGGACCCTACGGGTTCGAGAACTATGTAGACATGACCGAGACACCTCTCCGGTCAATAACCAACATCGGAACCTGGATGCTCATATTGGTTCCTACATATTCTACGAAGATCTTTATCAGTCGAACCGTAATGAGAACACACATTATTCCCTTTGTCATTGGTATGTTACTTGCCCGAGATTCGATCGTCGGTATCTTCATACATAGTTCAATCTCGTTACCGGAAAGTCTCTTTACTCGTTCCGTAATACATCATCCCGCAACTAACTCATTAGTCACTTTGCTTGCAAGGCTTCTTATGATGTGTATTACCGAGAGGGCCCAGAGATACCTCTCCGATACTCGGAGTGACAAATCCCAATCTCGATCTATGCCAACCCAACAAACACCTTCGGAGATACACAGAGAGCATCTTTATAATCACCCAGTTACGTTGTGACGTTTGATAACACACAAGGTATTCCTCCGGTATCCGGGAGTTGCATAACCTCATAGTCAAAGGAATATGTATATGGCATGAAGAAAGCAATAGCAATAAAACTGAACTATCAAAATGCTAAGCTAACGAATGGGTATTATCCTAATGATGTGATCCTGTTCATCAAATGACAACACATGTCCATGGTTAGTAAACTTAACCTTCTTTGACTAACGAGCTAGTCTAGTAGAGGCTTACTAGGGACACGGTGTTTTGTCTATGTATCCACACATGTATCAAGTTTCCGGTTAATACAATTCTAGCATGAATAATAAACATTTATCATGATATAAGGAAATATAAAATAACAACTTTATTATTGCCTCTATGGCATATTTCCTCCAGTCTCCCACTTGCACTAGGGTCAATAATCTAGATTACATTGTAATGATTCTAACACCCATGGGGTCTTGGTGCTGATCATGTTTTACTCGTGGAAGAGGCTTAGTCAACGGGTCTGCCACATTCAGATCCGTATGTATTTTGCAAATCTCTATGTCTCCCTCCTTGACTTGATCACAGATGGAGTTGAAGCGTCTCTTGATGTGTTTGGTTCTTTTGTGAAATTTAGATTCCTTCGCCAAGGCAATCGCTCGAGTATTGTCACAAAAGATTTTCATTGGACCTGATGCACTAGGTATTACACCTAGATCGGATATGAACTCCTTCATCCAGACTCCTTCATTCGCTGCTTTCGAAGCAGCTATGTACTCCGCTTCACACGTAGATCCCGCCACGACGCTCTGCTTAGAACTGCACCAACTGACAGCTCCACCATTCAATATAAATATGTATCCGGTTTGTTTGTTACTTTGAGTCATCCGGATCAGTGTCAAAGCTAACATCGACGTAACCATTTAATACGAGCTCTTTGTCACTGTTGGGGAACGTAGTAATTTCAAAAAAAATTCCTACGCACACGCAAGGATCATGGTGATGCATAGCAACGAGAGGGGAGAGTATTGTCCACGTACCCTCGTAGACCGTAAGCGGAAGCGTTATGACAACGTGGTTGATGTACTCGTGCGTCTTCACGATCCGACCGATCCAAGTACCGAACGTACGGCACCTCCGGAAGTTCAGACACGCTCAGCTCGATGGCGATCCCGGGCTCCGATCCAGCAAAGCGTCGGGGATGAGTTCCACAAGACGACGGCGTGGTGATGATGATGATGCTCTATCGTGCAGGGCTTCGCCTAAACTCCGCTGACGATATGACCGAGGTGGAATATGGTGGAGGGGCACCAGACACGGCTAAGGAACGATCCGTAGATCAACTTGTGTGTGTTGGGGTGCCCCTTGCCCCAGATATAAAGGAGGGAGGGGAGGTGCGGCCGGGCCCTGGCAGTGCGCTGGAGGAGTCCTACTCCCACCGGAGTAGGACTCCCTCTTGCCTTGTTGGAGAAGGAAAGGGGGGAGGGGAAAGAGGAAGGGGGGCGCCGCCCCCCCTCTCCTTGTCCTATTCGGACTAGGGGGGGAGGGGGCGTGCGGCCTGCCCTGGCCGGCCCTCCTCTTCTCCCTCATGGCCCACTAAGGCCCATTATCCCCCGGGAGGGTTCCAGTAACCCCGGTGTTAAGAAAATCCCGATTTCACCCGAACCATTCCGATATCCAAATATAGGCTTCCAATATATCAATCTTTATGTCTCGACCATTTAGAGACTCCTCGTCATGTCCGTGATCACATCCGGGACTCCCAACAATCTTCGGTACATCAAAACTTATAAACTCATAGTAAAACTGTCATCGTAACGTTAAGCGTGCGGACCCTACGGGTTCGAGAACTATGTAGACATGACCTAGAACTATTCTCGGTCAATAACCAATAGCGGAACCTGGATGCCCATATTGGTTCCTACATATTCTACGAAGATATTTATCGGTCAAACCGCATAACGACATACGTTGTTCCCTTTGTCATCGGTATGTTACTTGCGAGATTCGATCGTCGGTATCCAATACCTAGTTCAATCTCGTTACTGGCAAGTCTCTTTACTTGTTCCGTAATACATCATCTCGCAACTAACTTATTAGTTGCAATGCTTGCAAGGCTTATGTGATGTGTATTACCGAGAGGGCCCAGAGATACCTCTCCGGCAATCGGAGTGACAAAACCTAATCTCGAAATACGCCAACCCAACATGTACCTTTGGAGACACCTGTAGTACTCCTTTATAATCACCCGATTACGTTGTGACGTTTGGTAGCACCAAAGTGTTCCTCCTAAACGGGAGTTGCATAATCTCATAGTTACAGGAACATGTATAGGTCATGAAGAAAGCAATAGCAATATACTAAACGATCAAGTGCTAGGCTAATGGAATGGGTCATGTCAATCACATCATTCTCCTAATGATGTGATCCCATTAATCAAATAACAACACATGTCTATGGTTAGGAAACATAACCATCTTTGATTAATGAGCTAGTCAAGTAGAGGCATACTAGTGACTATATGTTTGTCTATGTATTCACACATGTATCATGTTTCCGGTTAATACAATTCTAGCATGAATAATAACCATTTATCATGATATGAGGAAATAAATAATAACTTTATTATTGCCTCTAGGGCATATTTCCTTCAGTGTCCCACTTGCACTAGTCAATAATCTAGATTACACAGTAATGATTCTAATACCCATGGAGTCTTGGTGCTGATCATGTTTTGCTCGTGGAAGAGGCTTAGTCAAGGGTCTGCAACATTCAGATCCGTATGTATCTTGCAAATCTCTATGTCTCCCACCGGACTTGGTCCCGGATGGAATTGAAGCGCCTCTTGATATGCTTGGTCCTCTTGTGAAATCTGGATTCCTTTGCCAAGGAAATTGCACCAAGATTGTCACGAGAAGATCTTCATTGGTCCCGATGCACTAAGTATGACACCTAGATCGGAAATGAACTCTTTCATCCAGACTCCTTCATTTGTCGCTCAAGCAGCTATGTACTCCGCTTCACATGTAGATCCCGCCACGACGCTTTGTTTAGAACTGCACCAACTGACAGCTCCACCGTTTAATAAAAACACGTATCCGGTTTGCGGTTTAGAATCGTTCGGATCAGTGTCAAAGCTTGCATCGACGTAACCATTTACGACTAGCTCTTTGTCACCTCCATATACGAGAAACATATCCTTAGTCCTTTTCAGGTATTTCAGGATGTTCTTGACCGCTGTCCGATGATCCACAATGGATTACTTTGGTACCTTCCTCCCAAGCTTATTGCTAAGCATACGTCGTGTCTGGTACACAGCATTGCATACATGATAGAGCCTATGGCTGAAGCATAGGGAACATCTTTCATTTTACATCTATCTTCTGCGTGGTCGGGCATTGAGTCCGACTCAATTTCACACCTTGTAACAGGTAAAAATCCTTTCTTTGCACGATCCATTTTGAACTTTTTCAAAACTTTATCAAGGTATGTGCTTTGTGAAAGTCCAATCAAGCGTCTTGACCTATCTCTATAGATCTTGATGCCCAATATGTAAGCAGCTTCACCGAGGTCTTTCATTGAAAAACTTTTATTCAAGTATCCTTTTATGCTATCCAGAAATTCTATATCATTTCCAATTAATAATATGTCGTCCACATATAATATCGTAAATGCTACAGAGCTCCCACTCACTTTCTTGTAAATACAGGCTTCTCCAAAAGTCTCAGATAAAACCATATGCTTTGATCACACTATCAAAGCGTTTATTCCAACTCCGAGAGGCTTGCACTGCACCATAAATTGATCGCTGGAGCTTGCACACTTTGTTAGCGCCTTTTGGATCAAGAAAACCTTCTGGTTGCATCATATACAACTCTTCTTCTAGAAATCCATTCAAGAATGCAGTTTGACATCCATTTGCCAAATTTCATAATTATAAAATGCAGCAATTGCTAACTTGATTCGGACAAACTTAATCATCGCTACGGGTGAGAAAGTCTCATCGTAGTCAACCCCTTGAACTTGTCGAAAACCTTTCGCAACAAGTCGAGCTTTATAGACAGTTATATTACCATCAGCGTTAGTCTTCTTCTTAAAAATCCATTTATTTTCTATTGCTTGCCGACCATCGGGCAAGTCAACCAAAGTCCACACTTTGTTCTTATACATGGATCCCATCTCAGATTTCATGGCTTCAAGCCATTTTGCGGAATCTGGGCTCACCATCGCTTCTTCATAGTTCGTAGGTTCACCATGATCTAGTAGTATGACTTCCAGAATAGGATTACCGTACCACTCTGGTGCGGATCTTACTCTAGTTGATCTACGAAGTTCAGTAACAACTTGATCTGAAGTTTCATGATCATCATCATTAACTTCCTCACTAATTGGTGTAGGTGTCACAGAACCGATTTACGTGATGAACTACTTTCCAATAAGGGAGCTGGTACTGTTACCTCATCAAGTTCTACTTTCCTCCCACTCACTTCCTTCGAGAGAAACTCCTTCTCTAGAAAGGATCCATTCTTAGCAACGAATGTCTTGCCTTCGGATCTGTGATAGAAGGTGTACCCAACTGTCTCCTTTGGGTATCCTATGAAGACACATTTTTCCGATTTGGGTTCAAGCTTATCAGGTTGAAGTTTTTTCACATAAGCATCGCAGCCTCAATCTTTCAGAAACGACAACTTTGGTTTCTTGCCAAACCATAGTTCACAAGGAGTCGTCTTAACGGATTTTGATGGTGCCCTATTTAACGTGAATGCGGCCGTCTCTAAAGCATAACCCCAAAACGATAGCGGTAAATCGGTAAGAGATGTCATAGACCGCACCATATCTAGTAAAGTACGATTACGACGTTCAGACACACCATTACGCTGTGGTGTTCCAGGTGGCGTTAGTTGTGAAACTATTCCGCATTGTTTCAAATGTAGACCAAACTCGTAACTCAAATATTCTCCTCCATGATCAGATCGTAGAAACTTTATTTTCTTGTTACGATGATTTTCAACTTCACTCTGAAATTCTTTGAACTTTTCAAATGTTTCAGATTTATGCTTCATTAAGAAGATATACCCATATCTCGCTTAAATCATCCGTGAAGGTGAGAAAATAACGATATCCGCCACGAGCTTCAACATTCATTGGACCACATACATCTGTATGTATGATTTCCAACAGATCTGTTGCTCTCTCCATAGAACCGGAGAACGGTGTTTTAGTCATCTTGCCTATGAGGCACGGTTCGCATGTACCAAGTGATTCATAATCAAGTGGTTCCAAAAGTCCATCAGTATGGAGTTTCTTCATGCGCTTTACACCGATATGACCTAAACGGCAAGGCCACAAATAAGTTGCACTATCATTATTAACTCTGCATCTTTTGGCTTCGACATTATGAATATGTGTATCACTACTGTCGAGATTTAATAAAAATAGACCACTCTTCAAGGGTGCATGACCATAAAAGATATTACTCATATAAATAGAACAACCATTATTCTCTGATTTAAATGAATAACCGTCTCGCATCAAACAAGATCCAGATATAATGTTCATGCTTAACGCCGGCACCAAATAACAATTATTTAGGTCTAAAACTAATCTCAAGGTAGATGTAGAGGTAGCGTGCCGACCGCGATCACATCGACTTTGGAACCGCTTTCCACGCGCGCATCGTCATCTCGCCCTTGGCGGTGCTCTCTTATTCCGTAGTCCCTGCTTCGAGTTGCAAATATTACCAATGTAACTAGTATCAAATACCCAGGTGCTACTACGAGCTCTAGTAAGGTACACATCAATAACATGTATATCACATATACCTTTGTTCACCTTGCCATCCTTCTTATCCACCAAATACTTGGGGCAGTTCCGCTTCCAGTGACCAGTTTGCTTGTAGTAGAAACACTCAGTTTCAGGCTTAGGTCCAGACTTGGGTTTCTTCTCTTGAGCAGCAACTTGCTTGCTGTTCTTTTGAAGTTCCCCTTCTTCTTCCCTTTGCCCTTTTTCTTGAAACTAGTGGTCTTGTTGACCATCAACACTTGATGCTCCTTCTTGATTTCTACCTCCGCAGCTTTTAGCATTGCGAAGAGCTCGGGAATTGTTTTGTTCATCCCTTGCATATTATAGTTCATCACGAAGCTCTTGTAGCTTGGTGGCGATGATTGGAGAATTTCGTCAATGACACTATCATCCGGAAGATTAACTCCCAGTTGAATCAAGTGATTATTATACCCAGACATTTTGAGTATATGCTCACTGATAGAACTATTCTCCTCCATCTTGCAGCTATAGAACTTATTGGAGACTTCATGTCTCTCAATCCGGGCATTTGCTTGAAATATTAACTTCAACTCTTGGAACATCTCATATGCTCCATGACGTTCAAAACGTCGTTGAAGACCCGGTTCTAAGCCGTAAAGCATGGCACAATCGAACTATAGAGTAGTCATCGACTTTGCTCGCCAGACGCTCACAACTTCACGGCGTTGTTCCTGCAAAGAGTTCGCACCCAGCCGGTGCTTCCAGACGTAATTCTTCCGTGCAGCAATGAGGATAATCCTCAAGTTACGGACCCAGTCCGTGTAATTGCTACCATCATCTTTCAACTTTGCTTTCTCAAGGAACGCATTAAAATTCAGCGGAACAACAAAGACGAGCCATCTATCTACAAACATAGATAATCAAAATACTATCGGTACTAAGTTCATGATAAATTTAAGTTCAATTAATCATATTACTTAAGAACTCCCACTTAGACAGACATCTCTCTAGTCATCTAAGTGATCACGTGATCCAAATCAACTAAACCATAACCGATCATCACGTGAGATGGAGTAGTTTTCAATGGTGAACATCACTATGTTGATCATATCTACTATATGATTCACGCTTTCGACCTTTCGGTCTCCGTGTTCCGAGGCCATATCCGCATATGCTAGGCTCGTCAAGTTTAACTCGAGTATTACTGCGTGTGCAAAACTGGCTTGCACCCGTTGTAGATGGACGAGAGCTTATCACACCCGATCATCATGTGGTGTCCGGGCACGGCATTTAACTTTGGCAACGGTGCATACTGGGGGAACACTTCTTGATAATTTTTAGTGAGAGATCATCTTAAAATGCTACCGCCAATCAAAGCAAGATAAGATGCATAAAGGATAAACATCACATGCAATCAATATAAGTGATATGATATGGCCATCATCATCTTGTGCTTGTGATCTCCATCTCAAGCACCGTCGTGATCACCATCGCCACCGCACGACACCTTGATCTCCATCGTAGCATCGTTGTCGCCTCGCCAACTATTGCTTCTACGACTATCGCTACCGCTTAGTGATAAAGTAAAGCAATTACATGGTGTTTGCATTTCATACAATAAAGCGACAACCATATGGCTCTCGCCGATTGCCGATAACTCGGTTACAAAACATGATCATCTCATACAATAAAATATAGCATCACGTCTTGACCATATCACATCACAACATGCCTGCAAAAACAAGTTAGACGTCCTCTACTTTGTTGTTGCAAGTTTTACGTGGCTGCTACGGGCTGAGCAAGAACCGTTCTTACCTACGCATCAAAACCACAACGATAGTTTGTCAAGTTGGTGCTGTTTTAACCTTCGCAAGGACCGGGCGTAGCCACACCTTTGCTCAACTAAAGTGAGAGACAGACACCCGCCGGTCACCTTTAAGCAACGAGTGCTCGCGGCGGTGAAACCAGTCCTCGCGTAAGCGACGCGTAATGTCGGTCCGGCCGCTTCATCTCACAATACCGCCAACCAAAGTATGGCATGCTGGTAAGCGATGACTTGTATCGCCCACAACTCACTTGTGTTCTACTCGTGCATATAACATCAACGCATAAAACCAGGCTCGGATGCCTTTGTTGGGGAACGAGTAATTTCAAAAAAATTCCTACGCACACGCAAGGATCATGGTGATGCATAGCAACGAGAGGAGAGTATTGTCCACGCACCCTCGTGAGACCGTAAGTGGAAGCGTTATGACAACGCGGTTGATGTAGTCAGACGTCTTCACGATCCGACCGATCCAAGTACCGAACGCGTCACGGCACCTCCGAGTTCAGCACACGTTAAGCTCGATGACGATCCCGGGCTCCGATCCAAAGAAAGCGTCGGGGATGAGTTTCACAAGACGACGGCGTGGTGACGATGATGATGCTCTACCGGCGCAGGGCTTCGCCTAAACTCCTCGACGATATGACCGAGTTGGAATATGGTGGAGGGGGGCACCGCACACGGCTAAGGAACGATCCGTAGATCAACTTGTGTGTGTTGGGGTGCCCCCTGGCCCCCATATATAAAGGAGGGAGGGGGAGGTGTGGCCGGCCCCCAAGGGGTGCGCATGGAGGAGTCCTACTCCCACCGGGAGTAGGACTCCCCCCTCTTGCCTTGTTTGGAGAAGGAAAGGGGGGAGGGGAAAGAGGAAGGGGGGCGCCGCCCCCCCACTCCTTGTCCTATTCGGACTATGGGGGAGGGGGCGCGCGGCCTGCCCCGCCAACCCTCCTCTTTCTCCCTCATGGCCCACTAAGGCCCATTATCCCACGGAGGGTTCCGTAACCCCCTGTTCTGTAAAATCCCGATTTCACCGGAACCATTCTCGATATCCAAATATAGGCTTCCAATATATCAATCTTTATGTCTCGACCATTTCGAGACTCCTCGTCACGTCCGTGATCACATCCGGACTCGAACAAACTTCGCACATCAAAACTTATAAACTCATAGTAAAACCGCTATCGTAACGTGCGTTAAGCGTGCGGACCCTACGGGTTCGAGAACTATGTAGACATGACCTAGAACTATTCTCGGTCAATAACCAATAAGCGAACCTCGGATGCCCATATTGGTTCCTACATATTCTACTTAAGATCTTTATCGGTCAAACCGCATACCGACATACGTTGTTCCCTTTGTCATCGGTATGTTACTTGCCCGAGATTCGATCGTTGGTATCCAATACCTAGGTCAATCTCACATCGGCAAGTCTCTTTACTCGTTCCGTAATACATCATCTCGCAACTAACTTATTAGTTGCAATGCTTGCAAGGCTTATGTGATGTGTATTACCGAGAGGGCTCAGAGATACCTCTCCGACAATCGGAGTGACAAAACCTAATCTTGAAATACGCCAACCCAACATGTACCTTTGGAGACACCTGTAGTACTCCTTTATAATCACCCAATTACGTTGTGACGTTTGGTAGCACCCAAAGTGTTCCTCCGGTAAACGGGAGTTGCATAATCTCATAGTTACAGGAACATGTATAGGTCATGAAGAAAGCAATAGTAATATACTAAACGATCAAGTGCTAGGCTAACGGAATGGGTCATGTCAATCACATCATTCTCGTAATGATGTGATCCCATTAATCAAATAACAACACATGTCTATGGTTAGGAAACATAACCATCTTTGATTAATGAGCTAGTCAAGTAGAGGCATACTAGTGACTATATGTTTGTCTATGTATTCACACATGTATCATGTTTCCGGTTAATACAATTCTAGCATGAATAATAAACATTTATCATGATATGAGGAAATAAATAATAACTTTATTATTGCCTCTAGGGCATATTTCCTTCAGTCACCTCCATAAACAAGAAACATATCCTTAGTCCTTTTCATGTACTTCAGGATGTTCTTGACCACTGTCCAGTGATCCACTCCTGGATTACCTTGGTACCTCCTTGCTAGACTTATAGCAAGTCACACATCAGGTCTGGTACACATCATAGCATACATGATAGAACCTATGGCTGAGGCATAGGGAATGACTTCCATTTTCTCTCTATCTTCTACAGTGGTCTGGCATTGAGTCTGACTCAATTTCACACTTTGTAACACAAGAAAGAACCCTTTCTTTGACTGATCCATTTTGAACTTCTTCAAAACTTTATCAAGGTATGTGCTTTGTGAAAGTCCAATTAAGCGTCTTGATCTATCTCTATAGATCTTGATGCCCAATATATAAGCAGCTTCACCGAGGTCTTTCATTGAAAACTATTATTCAAGTATCCTTTTATGCTATTAAGAAATTCTACATCATTTCCAATCAACAATATGTCATCCACATATAATATTAGAAATGCTACAGAGCTCCCACTCACTTTCTTGTAAATACAGGCTTCTCCAAAAGTCTATATAAGACCATATGCTTTGATCACCTCATCAAAGCGTATATTCCAACTCTAAGATGCTTGCACCAGTCCATAGGTGGATCGATGGAGCTTGCACACTTTGTTAGCACCTTTAGGATCGACAAAACCTTCTGGTTGCATCATATACAACTCTTCTTTAAGAAATCCATTAACGAATGCAGTTTTGATGTCCATTTCCCAGATTTCATAATCATAAAATGCGGCAATTGCTAACATGATTCGGACAGACTTAAGCATTGCTATGGGTGAGAAAGTCTCATCGCAGTCAACTCCTTGAACTTCTCGAAAACCTTTTGCGACAAGTCGAGCTTTGTAGACGATGAATATTACCATCGGCCGGTCTTCTTCTTGAAGATCCATTTATTCTCTATGTATCGCCGATCATCGGGCAAGTCAAGCAAAGTCCACACTTTGTTCTCATACATGGATCCTATCTCAGATTTCATGGCCTCAAGCCATTTAACAGAATCTGGGCTCATCATAGCTTCTTCATAATTCGTAGGTTCGTCATGCTCTAGTAACATGACTTCCAAAACAGGATTACCGTACCACTCTAGTGTGGAACGTGCTCTGGTTGACCTACAAGCTTCGGTAGTAACTTGATATGAAGTTTCATGATCATTATCATTAGCTTCCTCTCTAGTTGGTGTAGGCATCACGGGAACAGTTTTCTGTGACGAGCTACTTTCCAATTCGGGAGAAGGTACAATTGAAGGAAATATGCCCTAGAGGCAATAATAAAGTTGTTATTTATATTTCCTTATACCATGATAAATTTTTATTATTCATGCTAGAATTGTATTAACTGAAAACTTGATACATGTGTGAATACATAGACAAAACACCATGTCCCTAGTAAGCCTCTACTATACTAGCTCGTTAATCAAAGATGGTTAAGTTTCCTAACCATAGACATATGTTGTCATTTGATGAACGAGATCACATCATTAGGAGAATGATGTGATGGACAAGACCCATCTGTTAGATTAGCATAATGATTGTTAAGTTTTATTGCTATTGCTTTCTTCATGTCATATACATATTCCTTTGACTATGAGATTATGCAAGTCACGGATACCGAAGGAATACCTTGTGTGCTATCAAATGTCACAACGTAACTGGGTGATTATAAAGATGCTCTACAGGTATCTCCGAAGGTGTTTGTTGGGTTGGCATAGGTCAAGATTATGATTTGTCACTCCGAGTATGGGAGAGGTGTCTTTGGGCCCTCTCGGTAATACACATCGTAATAAGCCTTGCAAGCAATGTGACTAATGAGTTAGTTGCGAGATGATGTATTATGGAACGAGTAAAGAGACTTGCCAGTAATGAGATTGAACTAGGTTGAAGATACCGACAATCGAATCTCGGGCAAGTAACATACCGATGACAAAGGGAATAACGTATGTTGTCATTACTGATCTGACCGATAAAGATCTTCTTAGAATATGTGGGAACCAATATGAGCATCCAGGTTCTGCTATTGGTTATTGACCGGATAGGTGTCTCGGTCATGTCTACATAGTTCTTGAACCCGTAGGGTCGGCACGCTTAACGTTCGATGACGATTTTGTATTATATGAGTTATGAGATTTGGTGACCGAATGTTGTTCAGAGTACCGGATATCACGGACATGACGATTAGTCTCAAAATGGTCGAGAGGTAAAGATTCATATATAGGACGATGATATTCGGACACCGGAAGTGTTCTCGGGGTACCGGGTACATATCGGGTCACCGGAAGGGGTTCCGGGCATCCCCTCGGCAACTACATGGCCCTAATGGGCAAAGAAGTGGACAGACCAGCCCCTAGGGGGCTGGTGCGCCCCATGTAGGCCGAAATAAGGGGGAAGGAAAGAGGAGAAAAGAGAAAGGAAGGGGAGGGATTCGGCCTCCCCCTTCCTTCTTGTTGGGGAACGCAGTATTTCAAAAAAATTCCTACGATCATGCAAGATCTATCTAGGAGATGCATAGCAACGAGACGGGAGAGTGTGTCCACGTACCCTCGTAGACCAAAAGCGGAAGCGTTTAGTAACGCGGTTGATGTAGTCGAACGTCTTCGCGATCCAACTGATCCAAGTACCAAATGTACGGCACCTCCACGATCAACACACGTTCAGCTCGGTGACTTCCCTCGAACTCTTGATCCAGTTGAGGCCGAGGGAGAGTTCCGCCAGCATGACGGTGTGGCGACGGTGATGATGAAGTTACCGGCGCAAGGCTTCACCTAAGGACTACGACGATATGACCGAGGTGTGTAACTGTGGAGAGGGGCACCACACAAGGCTAAAAGATGAACTTGTGTGTCTATGGGGTGCCCCCCTCCCCCGTATATAAAGGAGGGAGGGAGGAGGCCGGCCGACCCCTAGAGGCGCACCCCAAGGAGAGGAGTCCTACTAGGACTTGGAGTCCTAGTAGGATACCTCTTGATGAAAAGGGGGAAGAAGGAAGGAGAGGGAGAGGGAGAGGGAAAGAGGGGCCGCACCCCCTCCCCTAGTCCTATCCAGACTCCCCTTGGGGGGCACCTCCTGGCTGCTGCCCTCTCTCTCTCCTAAGGCCCACTAAGGCCCATTACTTCCCCGGGGGGTTCCGATAACCCCTCCGACACTCCGGTTTTATCCGAAACTATCCAGAACACTTCCGGTGTTCGAATAACATGGTCCAATTGTTGGGGAACGCAGTATTTCAAAAAATTTACCTACGATCATACAAGATCTATCTATGTGATGCATAGCAACGAGCAGGAGAGTGTGTCCACGTACCCTCGTAGACCGAAAGCGGAAGCGTTAAGTAACGTGGTTGATGTAGTCGAACATATTCGCGATCCAACCGATCAAGTACCGAACGCACGACACCTCCGCGATCTACACACGTTCAGCTCGGTGACGTCCCTCGTACTCTTGATACAACTGAGGCCGAGGGAGAGTTTCTTCAGCATGACGTTGTGATGACGGTGATGATGAAGTTACTGACGCAGGGCTTCGCCTAAGCACTACAACGATATGACCGAGGTGGAAATTTGTGGAGGGGGCACCGCACGCGGCTAAACAATCAACTTGTGTGTCTATGGGGTGCCCCCTCCCCCATATATAAACGAGTGGAGGAGGGGAGGACCGGCCTCATGGGGCGCGCCCAAGGGGGGGATTCCTACTCCTAGTAGGAGTAGGTTTTCCCCCCTTCCCTAATTGGAGTAGGAGAAGAAGGAAGAGGCAGAGGGAGAGAAGGAAAGGGGGCCGACCCCCTCCCCAATTCGGATTGGGCTTGGGGAGCGCGCGCCTCCCACTTGGCCGCCTGTTCCTCTCTTCCCCCATGGCCCATTAAGGCCCATTAACTCCCTGGCGAATTCTCGTAACTCTCCCGTACTCTGAAAAATACCCGAATCACTCGATCTTTACGTCTCGACCATTTCGAGACTCCTCGTCATGTCCGTGATCTCATCCGGGACTCCGAACAACCTTCGGTACATCAAATCACGTAACTCATAATACAAATTGTCATCGAACGTTAAGCGTGCGGACCCTATGGGTTCGAGAACTATGTAGACATGACCGAGACACATCTCAGGTCAATAACCAATAGCGGAACCTGGATGCTCATATTGGCTCCTACATATTCTACGAAGATCTTTATCGGTCAAACCGCATAACAACATACATTGTTCCCTTTGTCATCGGTATGTTAGTTGCCTGAGATTCGATCGCCAGTATCTCAATACCTAGTTCAATCTCGTTTCTGGCAAGTCTCTTTACTCGTTCCGTAATGCATCATCCCGCAACTAACTCATTATTCACATTGCTTGCAAGGCTTATATTGATGTGCATTACCGAGAGGGCCCAGAGATACCTCTCCGACAATCAGAGTGACAAATCCTAATCTCGATATATGCCAACTCAACAAACACCATCAGAGACACGTGTAGAGCATCTTTATAATCACCCAGTTACATTGTGACGTTTGATAACACACTAAGTGTTCCTCCGGTATTCGGGAGTTGCATAATCTCATAGTCATAGGAACATGTATAAGTCATGAAGAAAGCAATAGCAATAAACTAACGATCAAAGTGCTAAGCTAACGGATGGGTCTTGTCCATCACATCATTCTCTAATGATGTGATCCCATTCATCAAATGACAACACATGTCTATGGCTAGGAAACTTAACCATCTTTGATTAACGAGCTAGTCAAGTAGAGGCATACTAGGGACACTGCTTTGTCAATGTATTCGCACATGTATCAAGTTTACGGTTAATACAATTCGAGCATGAATAATAAACATTTATCATGATATAAGGAAATATAAATAACAACTTTATTATTGCCTCTAGGGCATATTTCCTTCAGTCTCCCACTTGCACTAGAGTCAATAATCTAGTTCACATCGCCATGTGATTTAACACCAATAGTTCACGTCGTCATGTGAGCAATACCCAAAGGGTTTACTAGAGTCAATAATCTAGTTCACATTGCCATGTGATTAACACGCAAAGACTACTAAGGTGTGGTCATGTTTTGCTTGTGAGAGAGGTTTAGTCAATGGGTCTGCCACATTCAGATCCGTATGTATTTTGCAAATTTCTATGTCTACAATGCTCTGCACGGAGCTACTCTAGCTAAATGCTCCCACTTTAAATATGTATCCAGATCGAGACTCGGAGTCATCCTGATCGGTGTCAAAGCTTGCATGAACGCAACTCTTTACGACGAACTCTTTATCACCTCCATAACCGAGAAAATTTTCCTTAGTCCTCTAAGGATAATTTCGACCGCTGTCCAGTGGTCTATTCCTAGATCACTATTATACTCCCTTGCCAAACTCAGGGCAGGGTATACAATAGGTTTGGTACACAGCATGACATACTTTATGGAACCTATGGCTGAGGCATAGGGAATGACTTTCATTCTCTCTCTATCTTCTGCCGTGGTCGGGCTTTGAGTCTTACTCAACTTCACACCTTGCAACACAGGCAAGAACCCTTTCTTTGACTGATCCATTTTGAACCCCTTCAAAAACTTATCAAGGTATGTATTTATTGAAAGTCTTATCAAGCGTCTTGATCTATCTCTATAGATCTTGATGCTCATATGTAAGCAGCTTCACCGAGGTCATTCTTTGAAAAACTCCTTTCAAACACTCTTTTATGCTTTCCAAAAAATTCTACATCATTTCCGATCAACAATATGTCATTCACATATACTTATCAGAAAGGTTGTAGTGCTCCCACTCACTTTCTTATAAATACAGGCTTTCACCGCAAGTCTGTATAAAACTATATGCTTTGATCAACTCATCAAAGCGTATATTCCAAATCCGAGATGCTTGCACCAGTCCATAGATGGATCACTGGAGCTTTGTACACTTTGTTAGCACCTTTAGGATCGACAAAAACCTTCTGGTTGGATCATATACAACTCTTCTTTAAGAAATCCATTAAGGAATGTAGTTTTGACATCCATTTGCCAGATTTCATAAAATGTGGCAATTGCTAACATGATTCGGACAGACTTAAGCATCGCTACGAGTAAGAAAATCTCATCGTAGTCAACACCTTGAACTTGTCAAAAACCTTTATCGGTAAGTCTAGCTTTGTAGATAGTAACACTACTATTAGCGTTCGTCTTCCTCTTGAAGATCCATTTATTTTCTATTGCTTGCCGATCATCGGGCAAGTCAACCAAAGTCCATACTTTGTTCTCATACATGGATTCCATCTCAGATTTCATGGCCTTAAGCCATTTCGCGGAATCTGGGCTCATCATCGCTTCCTCATAGTTCGTAAGTTCATCATGGTCTAGTAACACGACTTCTAGTACAGGATTACCGTACCACTCTGGTGCAGATCGTGCTCTGGTTGACCTACAAAGTTCTGTAGTAACTTGATCCGAAGTTTCATGATCATCATCATTAACTTCCTCACTAATTGGTGTAGGAATCACTGGAACTGATTTCTGTGATGACCTACTTTCCAATTCGGGAGAAGGTACAATTACCTCATCAAGTTCTACTTTCCTCCCACTCACTTCTTTCGAGAGAAACTCCTTCTCTAGAAAGGATCCATTCCTTAGCAACAAAGATCTTGCCTTAGGATCTGTGATAGAAGGTGTACCCAACAGTTTCTTTTGGGTATCCTATGAAGACGCACTTCTCCGATTTGGGTTCGAGCTTATCAGGTTGAAGCTTTTTCAGATAAGCATCACAACCCCAAACTTTAAGAAACGACAACTTACGTTTCATGCCAAACCACAGTTCATACGGTGTTGTCTCAACGGATTTAGATGGTTCCCCATTTAATGTGAATGCAGCTGTCTCTAATACGTAACCCCAAAACAATAGTGGTAAATCGGTAAGAGACATCATAGATCACACCATATCTAATAAAGTACGGTTACGACGTTCTGACACACCATTACGCCGTGGTGTTTCAGGTGGCGTGAGTTGTGAAATTATTTCACATTGTTTCAAATGAAGACCAAACTCGTAACTCAAATATTCACCTTCACAATCAGATCGTAGAAACTTTATTTTCTTGTTACGATGATTTTCCACTTCACTCTGAAATTCTTTGAACTTTTCAAATGTTTCAGACTTATGTTTCATCAAGTAGATAGACCCATATCAGCTCAAATCATCTGTGAAGGTTAGAAAATAACGGTAGCTGCCGCGAGCCTCAACACTCATCGGACCGCATACTTCAGTATGTATTATTTCCAACAAGTCTGTTGCTCGCTCTAGTGTTCCGGAGAATGGAGTCTTAGTCATCTTGCCCATGAGGCATGGTTAGCAAGCATCAAGTGATTCATAATAAAGTGATTCCAAAAGCCCATCAGCATGGAGTTTCTTCATGCACTTTACACCAATATGACCTAAACGGCAGTGCCACAAATATGTTGCACTATCATTATCAACTTTGCATCTTTTGGCATCAATATTATGAATATGTGTATCATTACGATCGAGATTCAATAAAACATTTATATTAAGTGTATGACCATAGAAGGTTTTATTCATGTAAACAGAACAACAATTATTCTTTGACTTAAGTGAATAACCATATTCCAATAAACATGATCCAATCATATTCATGCTCAACGCAAACACCAAATAACATTTATTTTGGTCCAACACTAATCTCAAAGGTATAGGTAGTGTGCAATGGTGATCTTATCAACCTTGGAATCATTTGCAACACACATCGTCACTTTGCCCATAACTAGTCTGTGTTTATTCTGCAACTCCTGTTTTTAGTTACTACTTTTAGCAACTAAACCAGTATCGAATACTGAGGGGTTGTTATAAACACTAGTAAAGTACACATCAATAACATGTATATCAAATATACTTTTGTTCACTTTGCCATCCTTCTTATCGGCCAAGTATCTAGGGAAGTTCCACTTCCAGTGACCATTTCCTTTGCTGTAGAAGCACTTAGTTCCAGGCTTGGGTCTAGCTTTGGGCTTCTTCATGGGAGCAGCAACTTGCTTTCTATTCTTCTTTGAAGTTCCTCTTTCTTTCCCTTTGCCCTTTTCTTGAAACAAGTGGTCTTGTTAACCATCAATACTTGATGCTATTTCTTGATTTCTACCTTTGCCGATTTCAGCATCGCGAAGAGCTTTGGAATTACTTTCGTCATCCCTTACATATTATAGTTCATCACTAAGTTCTAGCAACTTGGTGATAGTGACTAGAGAACTTTGTCAATTACTATATTATTTGGAAGATTAACTCCCACTTGATTCAAGCAATTGTAGTACTCAGACAATATGAGCACATGCTCACTGGTTGAGCTATTCTCCTCCATCTTGTAGGCAAAGTACTGTCAGAGGTCTCATACCTCTCGACCCAGGCATGAGTATGAAATACCAATTTCAACTCTTAGAACATCTTATATGCTCTGTGGCGTTCAAAACGTTTTTGAAGTCCCGGTTCTAAGCCGTAAAGCATGGTGCACTAAACTATCAAGTAGTCATCATACCGAGCTTTGCCAAACGTTCATAACGTCTGTATCCGCTCCTGCAATAGGTCCATCACCTAGTGGTGCTTCAAGGACATAATTCTTCTGTGCAGCAATGAGGATAATCCTCAGATCACGGACCTAGTCCGCATCATTGCTACTATCATCTTTCAACATAGTTTTTCTCTAGGAACATATCAAAAATAAACGGGGAGCTACATCGCGAGCTATTGATCTACAACATAGTTATGCAAATACTATCAGGACTAAGTTCATGATAAATTAAAGTTCAGTTAATCATATTACTTAGAAGTCACTCTTAGATAGACATCCCTCGAGTCATCTAAATAATCACGTGATCCATATCAACTAAACCATGGACGATCATCACATGAGATGGAGTAGCTTTCAATGGTGAACATCACTATGTTGATCATATCTACTATATGATTCACGCTTGACCTTTCGGTCTTAGTGTTCCGAGGCCATATCTTCATATGCTAGGCTCGTCAAGTTTAACCCGAGTATTCTGCGTGTGCAATACTCGCTTGCACCCGTTGTATGTGTACGTAGAGCTTATCACACCCGATCATCACGTGGTGTCTCGGCACGAAGAACTGTAGCAACGGTGCATACTCAGGGAGAACACTTATACCTTGAAATTTAGTGAGGGATCATCTTATAATGCTACCGCCGTACTAAGAAAAATAAGATGCATAAAGGATAAACATCACATGCAATAAAAATAAGTGATATGATATGGCCATCATCATCTTGTGCCTTTGATCTCCATCTCCAAAGAGACGCCATCATCACCAACATCAACGGCTTGACATCATGATCTCCATCGTAGCATCGTTGTCGTCTCGCCAACTATTGCTTCTACGACTATCGCTACCGCTTAGTGATAAAGTAAATCAATTACATGGCGATTGCATTTCATACAATAAAGCGACAACCATATGGCTCCTGCCAGTTGCCGATAACTGTTACAAAACATGATCATCTCATACAACAATTCATATATCATCACATCTTGACCATATCACATCATAGCAAGCCCTAGAAAAACAAGTTAGACGTCCTCTACTTTGTTGTTGCAAGTTTTACGTGGCTGCTACGGGCTTCTAGCAAGAACCGTTCTTACCTACGCATCAAAACCACGACGATTTTCGTCAAGTGTGCTATTTTAACCTTCAACAAGGACCGGGCGTAGTCAAACTCGATTCAACTAAAGTTGGATAAACAAACACCCACTAGCCACCTGTGTGCGAAGCACGGCGGTAGAACCAGTCTCATGAACGCGGTCATGTAATGTCGGTCTGCGCCGCTTCATCCAACAATACCGCCGAATCAAAGTATGACATCTTTGGTAAGCAGTATGACTATTATCGCCCACAACTCTTTGTGTTCTACTCGTGCATATAACATCTACGCATAGACCTGGCTCGGATGCCATTGTTGGGGAACGCAGTATTTCAAAAAATTTACCTACGATCACACAAGATCTATCTATGTGATGCATAGCAACGAACGGGAGAGTGTGTCCACGTACCCTCGTAGACCGAAAGAGGAAGCGTTAAGTAACGCGGTTGATGTAGTCGAACGTCTACGCGATCCAACCGATCAAGTACCGAACGCACGGCACCTCCGCGATCTGCACACGTTCAGCTCGGTGACGTCCCTCGTACTCTTGATCCAGCTGAGGCCGAGGGAGAGTTTCGTCAGCACGACGGCGTGATGACGGTGATGATGAAGTTACCGACGCAGGGCTTCGCCTAAGCACTACAACGATATGACCGAGGTGGAAATCTGTGGAGGGGGCACCGCACACGGCTAAACAATCAACTTGTGTGTCTATGGGGTGCCCCTCCCCCCGTATATAAAGGAGTGGAGGAGGGGGAGGGCCGGCCTCAAGGGGCGCGCCCATGGGGGGATTCCTAGTAGGAGTAGGTTTCCCCCCTTCCCTAGTTGGAGTAGGAGAAGAAGGAAGAGGGAGAGGGAGAGAAGGAAAGGGGGGCCGGCCCCCTCCCCAATTCGGATTGGGCTTGGGGGCGCGCGCCTGCCTCCTCCTCTCTTCCACCATGGCCCATTAAGGCCCATTAACTCCCCGGCGAGTTCCCGTAACTCTCCGGTACTCCGAAAAATACTCGAATCACTCGGAACCTTTCCGATGTCCGAATATAGCCTTGCAATATATCGATCTTTACGTCTCGACCATTTCGAGACTCCTCATCATGTTCGTGATCTCATCCGGGACTCCGAACAACCTTCGGTACATCAAATCACATAACTCATAATACAAATCGTCATCGAACGTTAAGCGTGCCAACCCTACAGTTTCGAGAACTATGTAGACATGACCGAGACACCTCTCCAGTCAATAACCAATAGCGTAACCTGGATGCTCATATTGGCTCCTACATATTCTACGAAGATCTTTATCGGTCAAACCGCATAACAACATACGTTGTTGCCTTTGTCATCGGTATGTTACTTTCCCGAGATTCGATCGTCGGTATCTCAATACCTAGTTAAATCTCGTTACTGGCAAGTCTCTTTACTCGTTCTGTAATGCATTATCCCGCAACTAACTCATTAGTCACATTGCTTGCAAGGATTATAGTGATGTGCATTACCGAGAGGGCCCAGAGATACCTCTCCAACAATCAGAGTGACAAATCATAATCTCGATTTATGCCAACTCAACAAACACCATCGGAGACACATGTAGAGCATCTTTATAATCACCCATTTACGTTGTGACGTTTGATAGCACACTAAGTGTTCCTCCGGTATTCGGGAGTTGCATAATCTCATAGTCATAGGAACATGTATAAGTCATGAAGAAAGCAATAGCAATAAACTAAACGATCAAAGTGCTAAGCTAACTGATGGGTCTTGTCCATCACATCATTCTCTAATGATGTGATCCCGTTCATCAAATGACAACACATGTCTATGGCTAGGAAACTTAACCATCTTTGATTAACGAGCTAGTCAAGTAGAGGCATACTAGGGACACTCTGTTTTGTCTATGTATTCACACATGTATCAAGTTTTCGGTTAATACAATTATAGAATGAATAATAAACATTTATCATGATATAAGGAAATATAAATAACAACTTTATTATTGCCTCTAGGGCATATTTCCTTCACCAATATATCAATCTTTATGTCTCGACCATTTCGGGACTCCTCGTCATGTCCGTGATCTCATTCGGGACTCCGAACAACCTTCGGTACATCAAATCACATAAGTCATAATACGAATCATCATCGAACGTTAAGCGTGCAGACCCTACGAGTTTGAGAACTACGTAGACATGACCAAGACACATCTCCGTTCAATAACCAATAGCGGAACCTCGATGCTCATATTGGCTCCTACATATTCTACGAAGATCTTTATCGGTCAAACCGCATAACAACATACGTTGTTCCCTTTGTCATCGGTATGTTACTTGCCCGAGATTCGATCGTCGATATCACCATACCTAGTTCAATCTCATTACCGGCAAGTCTCTTTACTCGTTCTGTAATGCATCATCCCGCTAACTCATTAGTCACATTGCTTGCAAGGCTTATAGTGATGTGCATTACCGAGAGGGCCCAGAGATACCTCTCTGACAATCGGAGTGACAAATCCTAATCTTGATTTATGCCAACTCAACAAACACCATCGGAGACACCTGTAGAGCATATTTATAATCACCCAGTTATGTTGTGATGTTTGATAGCTAATACGTCCATTTTGCATCATGCTTTTATATCGATATTTATCGCATTATGGGCTGCTATTTCACGTTATGTCACAATACTTATGGCTATTCTCTCTTATTTTACAAGGTTTACATGAAGAGGAGAATGCGGCAAATTTGGAATTCGGGCTGGAAAAGGAGCAAATATTGAAGGCCTATTCTGCGCAACTCCAAAAGTCCTGAAACTCCACGGAATATCTTAAAATAAATAAAGAAAAATCTTCGCCAAAGATGAAGGCCAGGGGGCCCACACCCTGCTCACGAGGGTGGGGGGCGCGCCCCCCTACCTCGTGGCCCCCCTGGTGGCTCTCCGACGTCCATCTTCTCCTATATGAAGTCTTCGATGAGAAAAAAAATCATAAGCAACCTTTCGGGATGAGACTCCGCCGCCACGAGGTGGAACCTTGGCGGAACAAATCTAGGGCTCTGGCAGAGCTGTTCTGCCGGGGACACTTCCCTCCGGGAGGGGGAAATCATCGCCATCATCATCACCAACGCTCCTCTCATTGGGAGAGGGCAATCTCCATCAACATCTTCACCAGCACCATCTCATCTTCAAACCCTAGTTCATCTCTTGTATCCATTTCTTGTCTAAGTCTGGGATTGGTGCTAGTGGGTTGCTAGTAGTGTTGATTACTCCTTGTAGTTGATGCTAGTTGGTTTATTTGGTGGAAGATCATATGTTCAGATCCTTTATGCATATTATTACCCCTCTGATTATGAACATGAATATGCTTTGTGAGTAGTTACGTTTGTTCCACGAGGACAAGGGAGAAGTATTGCTATTAGTAGTCATGTGAATTTGGTATTAGATTCGATATTTTGATGAGATGTATGTTGTCTAACCTCTAGTGGTGTTATGTGAACGTCGACTACATAACACTTCACCATTATTTGGGCCTAGAGGAAGGCATTGGGAAGTAATAAGTAGATGATGGGTTGCTAGAGTGACGGAAGCTTGAACCCTAGTTTATGCATTGCTTCGTAAGGGCTGATTTGGATCCATATGTTTCATGCTATGGTTAGGTTTACCTTAATACTTTTGTTGTAGTTGCGGATGCTTGCAATAGAGGTTAATCATAAGTGGGATGCTTTTTCAAGTAAGAACAGCACCCAAGCACCGATCCACCCACATATCAAATTATCAAAGTACCGAACGCGAATCATATGAGCGTGATGAAAACTAGCTTGACGATATTCCCATGTGTCCTCGAGC
The DNA here is from genome assembly GCA_021605145.1 of Aegilops bicornis. Classification (NCBI taxonomy): domain Eukaryota; kingdom Viridiplantae; phylum Streptophyta; class Magnoliopsida; order Poales; family Poaceae; genus Aegilops; species Aegilops bicornis. The sequence goes on along the minus strand of CM038675.1, from coordinate 549,299,143 downwards.
GCTTTTCCTATTATAAGAGTTTGTTCCGCTTGTCCTTTGCTACAAAAAGGATTGGGCCACCTTGCTGCACCTTATTTACTTTTGTTACTTGTTGCTCGTTACAATTTATCTTATCACAAAACTATCTATTACCTCTTATTTCAGTACTTGCAGAGAATACCTTGCTAAAAACCGCTTATCATTTCCTTCTACTCCTCGTTGGGTTCGACACTCTTACTTATAGAAAGGACTACGATAGATCCCCTATACTTGTGGGTCATCAAGACTCTTTTCTGGCGCCGTTGCCGGGGAGTGAAGCGCCTTTGGTAGGTGGAATTTGGTAAGGAAAAATTTATATAGTGTGCTGAAATTTTCTGTCACTTGTTACTATGGAAAGTAATTCTATGAGGGGCTTGTTCGGGGTATCTTCACCCTTCCAGTAGAGCAAAGAGTTGCCCCTCAACCTACTGAACCTATTGAAAATGAAACTCCTTTTGAATTTCCTTGGTATCATGGAAAAACTGCTGGCTAATACTTTTACAGGAGATGGAGCAAAGCATCTGACGAGCATCTTCGCTATGTGGATGATATTTGTGGACTATTTAAGCTTGCGGTATACCCGATGATGTTGTTAAGAAGAAGGCTTTCCCTTTATCTTTGGAGGGACGCATTGACATGGTATAGGCTATGTGATGATACGAGATCATGGAACTATAAAAGAGTGAAATTGGAATTTCATCAAAAGTATTACCCTATGCATCTTGTTCATCGTGATCGCAATTATATATATAATTTTGGCCTCATGAAGGAGAAAGCATCGCTCAAGCTTGGGGGAGGCTTAAATCAATGTTATATTCATGCCCCAATCATGACCTCTCAAGAGAAACAATTCTTCGGAATTTTTATGCTCGACTTTCTGATAACAATCGCACCATGCTTGATACTTCTTGTGGTGGCTCTTTTATGATGAAGACTATTGAATTCAGATGGAATTTATTGGATAGAATTAAACGCAGCTCTGAAGATTGGGACCTCGACGAAGGTAAGGAGTCAGGTATGACACCTAAGTTTGATTGTGTTAAATCTTTTATGGATACCGATATTTTCCGTAAGTTTAGCACTAAATATGGACTTGACTCTGAGATAGTAGCTTCTTTCTGTGAATCTTTCGCTACTTATGTTGATCTCCCTAAGGAGAAGTGGTTTAAATGTCATCCTCCCATAGAAGTAAAAGTAGCTGCACCTATTAAAGTTGAAGAAAAGACTATCACTTATAATGATCCTATTGTTCCTACCTCTTATGTTGAGAAACCACCTTTCCCTGTTAGAGTAAAGGATCATGCTAAAGCTTCAAGCTGTTGTTAGTAAAAGCAATATTAGAACTTATACACCTCTGAGCAAGTCAAAGTAGAACCTAATATTGCTATTGTTAAAGATCTCTTGTCTGATAATATTGATGGGCATGTTATTCAATTCTGTGGTGAAACTGCTAGAATTGCTAAACCTTGTGCTAAAGATAAACATAGACCTATGGTAGGCGTGCCCGTTATTTCTGTTAAAATAGGAGATCATTGTTATCATGGCTTATGTGATATGGGTGCTAGTGCTAGCGTTATACCTATTACCTTGTATGAAGAAATTAAGCATGAAATTGCACCCATTTGAGATAGAAGTTATTGATGTTACAATTAAACTTGCCAATAGAGATACTATTTCACCAAAGGGGAATTGTTAGAGATGTTGAAGTCTTGTGTGGGAAAACTAAATATCCTGCTGATTTTCTTGTTCTTGGATCTCCACAAGATAGCTTTTGTCCCATTATATTTGGTAGAACCTTCTTGAATACTGTTAATGCTAAGATAGACTGCGAAAAGAATGTTGTTACTATTGGCTTGGATGACATCGTGAAGAACAATTGCCTAGTAAGGATGAAATTATTGGTCTTGCTTCTATTGCCGTACCTCCTAGTGATCCTTTGGAACACTATTTGCTAGAGCATGAAAATGATTTGTTTATGAATGAAAGAAGGGAAATAGATGAAGTATTCTTTAAACAGGAACCTATTTTGAAACACAATTTGCCTGTTGAAATCCTAGGGGATCCTCCTCCACCCAAGGGTGATCCCGTATTTGAGCTTAAACCGTTGCCTGATAATCTTAAGATGCTTATCTTGATGAAAAGAAAATATATCCTGTTATTATTAGTGCTAACCTTTCAGAGCATGAAGAAGAAAGGTTATTGAAAAATCTGAAGAAGCACCGTGCCGCTATTGGATATACTCTTGATGATCTTAAGGGCATTAGTCCCACTCTATGTCAGCATAAAATACATTTGGAAGCGGATGCCAAACCAGTTTGTGATCCTCAACGACGTTTGAATCCTAAAATGAAAGAAGTAGTAAGAAAGGAAATACTCAAGCTTCTGGAGGCAGGTATAATTTATCCCGTTGCTGATAGTCAGTGGGTAAGTCCTGTCCATTGTGTCCCCAAGAAGGGAGGTATTACTGTTGTCCCTTATGATAAAGATGAATTGATTCTGCATAGAATTATCACAGGTTATAGGATGGTAATTGATTTCCGCAAATTAAATAAAGCTACTAAGAAAGATCATTACCCCTTACCTTTTATTGATCATATGCTAGAAAGATTATGCAAACATACACATTATTGCTATCTAGATGGTTATTCCGGTTTTTCTCAAATACCTGTGTCGGCTAAAGATCAATCAAAGACTACTTTTACATGCCCTTTTGGTACTTTTGCTTATAGACGTATGCCTTTTGGTTTATGTAATGCACCTGCTACCTTTCAAAGATGCATGATGGCTATATTCTCGACTTTTGTGAAAAGATTTGTGAGGTTTTCATGGGCGACTTTTCCGTCTATGGTTCCTCTTTTGATGATTGCTTGAGCAATCTTGATCGAAGTTTTGCGTAGATGTGAAGAAACTAATCTTGTCTTGAATTGGGAAAAGTGCCACTTTATGGTTAATGAAGGTATTGTCTTGGGGCACAAAGTTTATGAAAGAGGTATTGAAGTTGATAAAGCCAAGGTTGATGCTATTGAAAAGATGCCATGTCCCAAGGACATCAAAGGTATAAGAAGTTTCCTTGGTCATGCCGGATTTTATAGGAGGTTCATTAAGGACTTCTCAAAAATTTCTCGACCTCGACTAATTTATTACAAAAGATGTACCATTTGTCTTTGATGATGATTGTGTAGAAGCATTTGAAATACTTAAGAAAGCATTAGTCCTGCACCTATTGTTCAGCCAATTGATTGAATTTACCCTTTGAAATTATGTGTGATGCTAGTGATTATGCTGTAGGTGCTGTTCTAGGGCAAAGAGTTGATAAGAAATTAAATGTTATCCATTATTGTCGGGGAGGCTGATCTGGCCCACGAACACCTATGGGACCGGCGGACCGAGCCCCTTTCGGTTCGGCGGGGGGCGGAGGTCGCATGAAGAGCAGATCGGGGCGAAGCACACGAGCGGTTTACCCAGCTTCGGAGCTCTCCGGAGAGATTACACTCCTACTGCTGCATGTCTGAGTGTATTGAGTTCTTGCTCGGGAGCGCTTGAGTGCTACAGTACACACAAGCTGCTAACGAGACCGAGCGTGAGTGTTCTCGGCTTGAACCTTTGAACCCCCCTCTACGCTATGCATGGGCCTCCTTTTATATGCTAAAGGGTCTCCGACAGGTGGCAACGTAGACAAGGGTAAAAATGGAAAAGGAGTGGTTGGTACAACTACTTGTACGATGTATCATACCTAACCCTCGACGGCGGGGGACAAAGGCATTAAATGCCCGTCACGCCGCCCTAACAAAGGCGCGAAAGGGACCGTTGGGCGCCACCGCTTGCCACGATGGCAATCTTGTCGGCGCCGCTTGCCACATCAGCGCTCCGTCAGCCGCGACCTCTTGCCACGTGCGCTTGGAAAGGTCAGGCGACACGTTAGTGGATGTCTTTGGAGCGCAGTTGAGTGGTGGTCTGCACGCGGCAAAGCGCCTTGCCGCGGTTGTTGTCTTGTCGCGTCCGCAGCTTGTCGCTCATCGGGCCTTCGGCAAGCTCCTCTTGCCGGGCTGTCTTGTCGCGTCCGGAAGCTTGTCGCTCACGGGCCTTCCCGGCAAGCTCCTCTTGCCGGGCCTTGTCTCCTAGGTGCCTTGGGTGGCCTTCGGCAAGCTCCTCTTGCCGGGCCTTGTCTCCTTGGCTTGAATACTTTGTTCTTGAATGGCTCCAAAGGAACCACGGAGGACCTTGGCGGTCACCCGGTAAGCCTTGTCGCGAGGGCTGCAGAATCGCCCGTGCACAAGTTCGGGATACTAGGGTACCCCTACTCTAGTACACCGACAGAGCCCCGGCCTGGGCCACACACGGTGCCGAAGCGTTGTTGGGCCAGCCAAAAACAGGCACGAGCATCGCTGCGGCTGGGTTACGTCGTAACTCACCCGGACCCACCACGCCCTCCATGAGGCAAGACGCTGCGTCGAATGCGGTGTCGTGTGAGAGAGATCGTGGGTGGTTTCTTTATTTGAAAAATCGGAACGTCCGCCCCCTCCCTCTTTATAAGCAGGGGAAACAGGGGCAGTTCGCCCATCTCGCCAGTTGCTGTCCAATCTCGAAAAACCCCCGCTGCTTCCCCCTTCTTCCCAAGGCTGAAGAGAGAGCAGCGATCCGCTCCCCATCACCACCAGCATCACCAACGCCGTCGATCTCCCTCACCACCTCCGCCATGGCTCTAAAAGCCGACAAGGGGAAGGCCATGAAGTCGGCCGAGGCGCAGCGGCTTGCGGCGCTGCGGAAGGAGCGGGCAATCTTTCCCCCCCAGCTCGCCGCGAGGGAGCTGAGGGAGTACTACTACCTCTTACGGTCGACGGAGACGCGGCGCATCCACAAGACGAAGGTACTCTCACCGCCGCTTGAACCGGCTCCGAATGGGTACCCTTTCTTCGTGCTGTTCTTCTACTGCGGGCTCTCCCGCCTTTCTCTGAATTTTTCTGCGATATCATGAACACCTACGGGTTCCGCCTCCTTGACTTCACCCCCAATGCTGTTCTGACCATGGCAGTTTTCGCACATCTCTGCGAAAACTTTGTCGGAGTCCATCCAAACGTAGCCCTTTTCCGCCACTTCTTTATGCCTCGAGTTGAGAGAGGGGAGCCTCTTTCCGGTGGGATCGCCTGGATCTCGAGGACCGGCAAGAAGGAAGCTTATCTGGAAAGAGAGCTCCGCAGCAAATGGGATGAGTGGAGACCAGACTGGTGCTGGATTGTCGAGGAGAACCCGACCGCCATCACCGCCAAACCTCGATGCGCGGCAACAGCGATTGGAGCGATCGGCCCCGGAAGGCGCTAGGCTGAAGATTGCCGTCATCCGGATCCTACGCTGAGGCTTGCCGGACTCATCAGAGCGCCGTTGGTGCAGATTTCCTTCGTCCCGCGCCGCCCCCTGCAGGAGAGGAGGAGACCCGCTGGGAGTTACGGAGCGCGGATATCATGAGGCTGCGCCGGGCCTCAACAATTTCACTGTCACCTGAACCGACGCGATGCTCTTGGAGCTGTTCAAGCACGTTCACGAGCATCCTGGAGCGTTCGAGTTGCGAAGAATGTCGTCCCGCTGTGCAACAATTCCTCGCTCGACCGCATCCGTGCAATGATGCCATTGTGCGACTCGCATGGAATCGTTCCAACCTGGCAAGAGCCTGCAGATGATGTCGTGCGAGTGTTCTTTGACAGCCTGGTAGAAGTGCCGGTCTGCCCCGATGAATAGAAGAGCCTAACCCGCGACACCACCGATGATGAGAAGCAGCGCATCGCCACCAGGCTGGAAGAGGCAGCAGCAGCCGCTACCGCGGGCGAGTTCGGATTCACCGTGGAGGAAGCAGAGGCAGCAGAGGCGGCAAGCCTTGTCGAGCGAGGGGAGTTTAACAGCGAGGAAGAGCTTGTCGGGCCTGAAGCTGAGTCGAGCGAAGCCTGGCCGAGGGCGCCTCCTCCCTCCTTCAGATCGCTTGCGAGCGGAGCCCCCAGCTCCACCAAGAAGGCGTGTCGCAAGGCCGGAGGCGTGGCAGGCGGCAGGCAGGTCAACGCCGCCCGGCGCCATGCAGCCAGCTCCACCGCGGCAAGCACTTTGTTGCCGCAGGAGCACCTCACGCCCGGCTGCGACAAGCTGGGCGGGGCCCTCCACAGACCACCGCTTGCTCCCGCCAAGCGGCCAAGGGAACCTACTCCTCGCCTCGTCGTCTTGGAGGCGGGCAGGTTGATGTCTCCGCTCAGCTCAAGCGAGGAAGAAGAAGAGTAAGATTCTTTGCAGCATTTGTAGTTCTTGACTTGTTGCTTTGTCTTGTATCTGATTTGCTTCACTCTGAACCCATTCCTTTTCGTGACGCCGCCCAGAGCGTCGATGAGAGCCAAGGCCCCGGTGATTTTCATCGAGGACGAACCCATCATGACGGCAGGAGGCGCTGCTCGAGACCACCTTGCCGGACGCTGCAACTCTTCCTCAAAGCAGTTCCCTCAACAGCAGCCCCCAACAGTAAGTATATGGTTTACTTCCTGCTGTTAGGCGTGTATGGGTGCCCTTTCTTTCTTGATATCCATCGCTGATTTGTGTAGGAGCAGCGCAGCCTTACCAGAGTGCCACAAGCCGCTCTGACATGCCTTCTGCCGACTACACCGCCAAGGGAGGATTCCCGGCAAGGGCGTTCTCCGGCAAGGGGCGGTTCTCCGGCAAGGGACAGCTCTCCGGCAAGGGGACAAAGACCAGCGATCCCACAGTGGCGGAGACCATGACTGCAGACCCTAGCACAGGTAATCCTCTTGCCTGAAAACTTTCCTTGTGTTCTTCTTCTTCTGATTTTCTATTTGAATATTTGCTTGACTTTTCTTCATCCGCCACAGAGCCAATGGAGACCGAGGCCGCCGGCGAGAAGGACGCGCGCGGCAATACTGACGACGCCGCTGCCATCGGAGAAGAAGCTGGCGCCGACGAGCCCGCCGACGAAGAGGCCGCCAAAGCTGCCGCCGCAAGAAGTCGGGCGAGGTCCGGCGATCGACCGACGGCCCCGAGGCCGCAGGAGCGCCAGCGCCACGCCGACCGCCGATCCCTCCGCCGCGGCAGCTGCCGAGACTCAAGAGCCCCACCAGCGCCTATTTGAAGGCGGCGATGGCGTCTTCATCAAGCTCCCATGGGCGTCGAGCTCTGTGGCCGGCGAAGGAGAAACTTTTGATGAAGAGCTGCTCGCCTCCAGCTGGACGCTGGTCGACGCACCAAACAGCAGCGGGCGAAGTGCGAGGAGGAGCTGCTGCCGCGAAGCTTTGTCACTCTACCGCGCCCGACAAGCCAAGCTGGAATCCGGGGAAGCGCTTGTCGCGAAGGCGGGAGCAGACATCGAGAAGCGCGCGGAGGAGCTCCGGGGCCTCAACCAGGAAGCTCTCCGGTCCTTGGCAGAGGAGTGGGAGCGACTTGCCGAGGAGCGTAAAGCCTTCCTCCTCGAGAAGGCTGAAGCTGAGGAGCAACAGCGGCTTGCCGCCGAGAAGCTATCTGCGCAGGAAGGCGAGTTGGCACAGAGGAAGGTTAATCTTGACAGCCATGAGGAGGATCTAGCCACGCTGAGCAAACATTTGGCGGGGCTCTCAAGGAAGCAAAGGATCTTGCCGCAATGCCGAGGCCGCCAAGAAGGAGCTGGAGACGAAGGTGATGCAGCTGGAGGCCAATCTCAAGGAGAGCGGCGAGGAGCTTGCTGCACTCAAGCATGAGCGAGAAGGACGCCTACACTCTTGGCGAGCTGCAGGGGCCGTCTCGCCGAGAGGAGCAAGGAGCTCAAGACCGCCAAGGACTCCAACGCAGATCTTGAGTTGAAGCTGATCACCTTGACTCGGTCTTGGATGGCACCAGGGGAGCAGGAGGTGGCCTTGAAGGAGAAGATCAAGGCCGGCGGCCGGCTATTTGGCAGTCGCCGCCTGAGAATACCTTTAGGGAGAATGTGGAGCACTTTGGACCGAGGGTCTCGTGGATGTTGCTGCAGCCATCGGCTGTGAGCCGGGCGCACTGGGATGGAGAATCTTGGATATTCTTCCGATGAGCACCTCCGACCCAGCGCCAAGCTCAGCTTGTTCTTCAAGGGCGTGGTGACGGCCCTCCAGCGACTCCAGTAAGAAATCCCAAAGCAACTGGCCGAGGAGTCACGCCAGATCTGCGGGAGCTCTTCAAAAGGTCTTGATGAAGGTGGCCTTCCGCAACCCAGGCCTCAACCTCACCAACGCCCTCAAGTCCTTGCCACGGATGCTTTGATGTGGAAGCGCTCAAGATCCTTGTCGCACCCATCGTGGACAGGGTGAGCGGGATCAAGAGGGTTGAGGGTGATCGCGTAGATTAGGCCGCCCGCTTTCTCTTTTTCTTGCCGCTGCTGGTCATGTTATGAGAACAACCGATTAGAGCTGCAACAAGCTATCTTGTAATATAACTCTATTTCGGGTAGCAATCGCTATATTATTTCCTTTACTTGGTTCCTTCCCTTGTATGTTTTTACCCTACGCTTTTAGGGAACTTGTCACAGTAGGCACTGGGCATGAGCCGAAAAGGGACGTCGACAACTGGCAAGGTGCTACCGACAAGAAACCTTGTCGCAACTAGTCGCAGCTCACTTAAGTTGTTGAGCGGACTCGAAACAAAGTAAGGGCGCAACTAGCTATGAGTTGGTTCCTCCGCGCACAGGTTTTCCATACAAAGTACGGTCGTTCGAGGAAGATAACTTAAAAAATTTAAAACTGATTGCACAAACTTTGGCAACTAAGCATTTAGGTCGATTGCTTCCCTAAGAAGGCTAGACTTCCTTGAGCGACGCTTGGTCCACACCATTATCTTCTCCTTTCCCCCCGGCAAACTTGTGGGCGAGGGAACCTTCCTTTCTTTGAGAAAGAGAAAGAAGAGAAAATAGGGATATGGAGCCTTATGGCTCGTTATTGCTTATCGGAGGTAGGTGCTGCACAAAGTGTCAGATAACGCATGCAAAATAGAAGTAGAAAGCATGAAATTGACAAGTTATGCGAAGCACATTAGCTTTACTTATGCACGGGGTGTGCGCCCGGCTTTGTACAAAGGATTACATGCAACATCGGCAAGACTTGTACAAAAGGTGGTTGCCGGAACAGGTTCCGGCAACCGCGCATCACGGTAAAACTTACGAAGATGCTCAATGTTCCAGGAGTTGCTCACCGGAATGCCATCTTCAGTCTCAAGGCGGACATCGCCAGGCCTAGTGACTCGTTTCACCCGGTAAGGGACTTCCCACTTCGGCGTCAACTTGTAGGAATTCTTGGCGGACTGAACGCGCCGAAGAACAAGGTCGCCATCCTCGAGACTTCTGGCATTAACTTTGCGGCTATGGTAGCGGCGCAAAAGCTTCGGTATCGAGCAACTCGTCTGACAACTGAAGGCGATCCTCTTCAAGGAGCGGTAGCGTCATCTTGTCGCAATCGCTCTTGCTCAAGCTCATCATAAGCGAGCACTCGAGGTGATCCGTATCTGAGTTCCATGGGGAGAACTGCCTGCTGCTCCATAGACTAGAGCGAAAGGTGTGCGCCGCTGGCTCGATTTGGCGTCGTCCTAATCGACCAAAGAACCACCGGCAGCTCCTCAATCCAGTTCTTTCGGCACTTGTGCAGCCTGTCGAAAGTTCTGGTCTTGAGCGCGCGCAGCACTTCAGCATTCGCCCCCTCCGCTTGACTATTACTTCTCGGATGAGCAACAGAAGCGAAGCGGAACATTGGCGCCAAGATCTTGGACGTCTTGCATGAAGGTGCGGCTCGTGAATTGCGTGCCGTTGTCGGTGATGATCCCGTTAGTGATTCCAAACGGCAAACAATCGACCTAAAGAACTTGATCACGACCGTTGCGTCACCTTCCTCACTGCTTCCACTTCCGCCACTTTGTGAACTTGTCGATTGCAACGCATACAAGTACTCAAAGCCCCGACAGCTCGGGAAAGGGGCCGAGGATGTCGAGCCCTGCACCGAAAATGGCCAGGATAAAGGGATCGTCTGGAGAGTTTGAGCTGGCTGGTGTATTCGCTTGGAATGGAACCGCACGCTTCACACTTGGTTACTTGTGCAGTTGCATCACGGAGGGCTGTCGGCCAAAAAGAAACCTTGCCGAACGCTTTGTTTAAGCAAGTGCTCCGCGCCAATGTGGTGACCACATATGCCGCCATGTATCTTCGCCAACAGCTTTTGTCCGTCTTCGGTGAATACACTTCAATTTCACACCGTTGAGTCTTCTTACATGCAGTGTGTTGTCGACAAACTGGTACATACTTGACTATCGGGTTACTCTTTCCGCTTCTTCTTGCTTTTCGGAAGTTCTCCCGTCTCAAGGAAGCGGACAATCTGCTTTGTGCCCATCTTTGGAGCTTGCGGCTCGGCGACAAGGACTAAAGGCACATCTGCTGCGGGAACATCCGCTTCTCTGGCGAGAACCTGCGGCTCACCGAGCTTGACGTTCCCGGCAAGCTTGCCGGAGCAAAACTTGTCGGGAGCGCTCGCTTCAACGAAACAAACCCTAGGGCTTGTCGGAGCAGCATCGCTCCTCAAGATCGCTGGTGTTGATCTTGGGGACCTTCTTGGCAGCGCCGGGAGCTCTGCCGCCAAAGAAATAGTCACCAGAAATCAACTTCCTCTTCTTGCTCTGTCCGATTGATGGCGTTACAGACGGTTGAGTCGACTTGAGCACAAAGATCCCTGGTTCCACATGTAACTTAAGTGCGGCGCACTTTGGATGTGCCATCGGCAATGTCGATTACGAGCTCTTGGAATATATTCCATCTGTAGGCCGTCAAAGTGCTCTTCTAGCTTTCTCACTTCATCAACATAAGCTTCCATCAACGGACTCTGATAACTCTTGTTCACTTGGCGGATGACAAGTTGTGAGTCACCCCTGGCAATGAGCTTATTGATCCCAAGGTCTACTACGATCCTGAGACCGGCAAGCAAACCTTCATACTCTGCAGTATTGTTTGTTGCTTGCTCCTTGGGAAAGTGCATCTGGACTACGTACTTGAGGTGCTCTCCAGTGGGTGCAACAAGTAGCACGCTTTGCCGGCGCCTTTGCAAAGCAAGAAGGCACCATCAAAGTACATCAGCCACTCTTTGCTTGCTTCCTTGACGGGATGCTCGTTTCGAATTTCTTCATCTTGTGTTGGCGTCCATTCTGCTATGAACTCCGCCAATGCTCGCTTTGGATAGTTGAAGTGCTCTCAAACTTGAGGCCAAAGCTTGACAGTTCCAAAGTGCCCACTCGACAATCCTGCCTGTTCCTCTGGATTTTGGCAAAGATCCTCTTCAGCCGGAAAACGAGTGACGACTGTGATCTCATGTGCTCGGAAGTATTGGCGCAGCTTTCGAGGAGCCATGAGGAGGCCGAAAAGCAATTTCTGCACACCAGTAGTACCTTGACCTAGCCCCTGCAGAAGGGAACCGACAAAGTAAACTGGTGCTGCACCATTCTTTCGCATCCTCTCATGCGTCTGCGTAGATCCATCCTTGTCGGGACCAGAGCTTGCCGGTGAAGCCCCACGCCGTCATTTGGATGCATACGCCATGGTTGCTAGCTCGTCATCGCCTCCCTCTCCGCTACTAACGCAGCACTAACCACTTGATTGGTTGCCGCTATATATAGCAACAACTTCTCTTGTGGCTTAGGTGCGACAAGTGTTGGAGTGGAGGACAGTATCTCTTCAAGTCCTGCAGCGCAGCCTCCGCTTCCGGAGTCCATTTCATCGGACCTGCCTTTTTCAAAATTTTGAAAAATGGCAGGGCGCGCTCAGCAGACCTAGAGATAAACCTGCTGAGAGCAGCTACGCAACCGACAAGTCTTCGTACATCCTTGACGCGCTTTGGTGCTTCAATCTGCTCAATGGCCTTGATCTTGTCGGGATTGGCTTCAATTCCCCCCTGAGACACGAAGAACCCGAGAAGCTTGCCGGACGGGACTGCAAACACGCACTTCTCGGGGTTGAGGTTGAGGTTGATCTTGCACAATTTGCAAAGGTTTCGTCTAAATCTTGAATCAGAGTCGCCTTGTCCTTGCTCTTGACCACTATGTCATCCATGTAGGCTTCCACATTTCTATGCATTTGCGGCTCAAAAGCGTCATGGACTACTCTTGCGAATGTTGAGCCAGCATTCTTTAATCCGAAAGGCATCCGTACGAAACAAAGATGTGCCACATGGGGTGATGAATGCGGTCTTCTCCTCATCCTCTTACGCCATGAAGATCTGATGATATCCTGAGTATGCATCCAGAAATGAAAGAAAATCACATCCGGTCGTGGAGTCAACAATCTGGTCGATGCGCGGCAAGGGAAATGGGTCTTTGGGACAAGCTTTATTGACATCGGTAAAGTCGATACAAAGCCTCCATTTCCGTTTGCCTCTTGCATACAACTACAGGATTGGCCAACCACGTGGGATGGAGCACTCCTCCGACAAGGCCTGCTGCTTCCAATTTCTTGATTTCTTCTGCGATGAATTCTTGGCGCTCCTTTGCACCTTCGACTTTGTGCTTGACGGGCGCGCGATGAGGACAAGCGGCAAGATGGTGCTCAATTACTTTCACAGGAACACCGGGGATGTCGACGGTTGCCACGCAAACACGTTGACGTTCGCCATGAGAAAGCAACGGCGCCTTCCTATTTAGGGTCGAGAGTGGCACCGATGGTGAAGGTACCACCAGTGCCGTCCTCCTTGGCGGACACTTTCTTGGTCTCTGGTGGAGCTGCCATCGTCTTCTTACACTTGCGGTGGAGCTCGATGGTGCGTCCTCGACGGTAGCGCAGCACTCAAGAGGTGCGCTTGCCGGAGTGGGCATCGAGCTCTTGCCGGACTTGGTCTTGTTCTTCGCCCGGGAGCTTGGGCAAGTGGCTTGCAATCTGCTACATACCTGCTTCCCGGTAGATCTTGTTGGCGCAGATAAGAGCATCCTTCTTGTCGCCAGGACAGAGATGACACTTATCGGGCTGGCATCTTGACATGTTGTATGCATAGTGAGAGGCTGCCATGAATTTGGCGAGTCTTTGGGCGACCAAGTATCCCATTGTAAGGCAATGGAAAGTCAGCAACGTCAAAAGTGACCCTCTCGATCCTGAAGTTCAACTTCACGCCAAATGTCACCGGCAACGTGATCTTTCCTTCGCTTGCTCCTTCCCGGATTGATTCCTTGGAATGTGCGGTCTCTTCGAGCTTCGCCATCGTGGATCTGGAGTTTACGGAGCACCGCGGAGGAGATCGAGTTCAAGCCGGCCCCGCCGTCAACTAGCATCTTAGTGACCTTGAGGTTGCGGATAGTCGGTGAAACCAACATCGGCAAGCACCCGACCGCTGATTACGATCGTGGTGGTCCTCAATATCAAAGATGATAGGCGTCTTGGACCATTTCAGAGGCTTCGCGTGACTCGACGGATGGTTCTGCCGCATTGACTTCCGCATCCACCGCTTGAGCTGGCGGTGTGAAGTATGCGCAGAAGCACCGCCGTCAACGCACTGAGACCTCTGTGGCTTCGGAACTCCTGCTCATCGGTCTCGTCATCACCCATGTGTTCATCATCGTCGTGGTCTTCATCCTTGTCGCGGCCGCGGGGAGGTCTGTCTCCTTGCCGCTGCTTGGCCTTGCCGCGGCGTCCTCCTCGGCCGGGACATTTCTTGCTAGCTCCTCCAGCACCTTCCTGGGCCTTCTCCTTGTCGCGTCGTTCGTATTCAGCCTTCTGCTGCTCGACAAGCTGCTCGACCTTTTGCAGCTCTGGAGGTCATGGCCCTTGGTGCGGTGGATCTTGCGATCGCTTTGTTGGAGTAAATCACCGCTTGTCGGCGACCGCCACACCGGGCAGTTGGTGCCGGTGGAAACCTCCTTGCCGGAGCTACCAGCTTTGGCTTTCTTGGCGCCACCTCCGTTCTTGGGACTGCTCAACAACTAGCACATCTTTGCCTTTCTTCTTCTGTTGTTCCGCCGCGGTTTTTCTTCTTGGGCGGTCTCCTCACTATCAGATCCTCCCGCTTCAAGATTCTCTCCGGAGTCTCCTCCTTCCTCAAAGACGTGCACACTTGTCGGCCAGGGCATATAGCTCATCGACGTCTTCGATCTTGCACATCGCCATCTCCTCCGGCATCCGGCGGTTTCGCGACGTTCGATGGAACGGCGATTATCAGCGGCCGAGGTGGACATCTGGGATGTTGTCTTTGTCTGTGGCTGAATCTCTGAATGTACTTGCGCAGGGGCTCTCCTTCCTTCTGGGCGACCAGATGAAGGTCGCTTTCTTGGCCATGGGGCTTGTGGCCGCCTATAAAGGCGCCGACAAACTGATGGCATAGATCTGCCCAAGAGGATATGGAGTTGTCCGACAAGTGCATGAGCCATGATCTGACATTGGGCTTGAGCACCGCCGGAAGTAGTTGGCGAGGATCTTGTCGTCTCGCCCCGCAGCTTGCACCGCGATGGTGTAGATCTGAGGAATTCGACGGATCGTCTCGCCGTCGTACTTCTCTGCAATGCGCTGGCTTGAAATTCTTCTTCTGGGCCTTTGGACTTGCCGCAGCTCACGAGTGAACGCAGGGCAACCTACATCACAGACAAAGAATCGCTCGGTTCTTCGGGCGCATGCATGTCGACAGAGGGCCCAGCGCGCTGGTCGGATTGACGCCGGCGCTTCTCTTGGCGCTCGATGCGAGTTAAGCGTCTTCTTGCTGTCGTTCGTGAAGAACTTGGCGCTGATCGCGACGAGCTCGTGGATCCGATGACGCGGTGGAGTCGCTGTCGAGGTGGATCCGGCGAGTCGGCGATCTTGGCCTTCGGGGCGGAGAGTGCATGGTGGTTGCACCCCCACCGGTTTCGTCGCCACCGGCTCGTGTTTGGCAGTCCTGCCGCGGCAGCGATGCACTCGGCTGCCGCGGAGCGTCGCCGTTGGCAAAGCCGATGAGACTCTGAATGGTGGCCCTCCATTCATCGACCTTGTCGGCTGTTGGAGGGTAGTCCAGGAGCGATTGAGCTCTCGCCAAAGCTTCGCTGGAGTGGTGGGTGGCGATGGTGAGAACGACGCGAGGAGCGGATATGCTCGGACTTCTAACTATGTTAGAAGGAGCGATATCCCGCCCAGCGCATCGCGTTTCTCGCCGCGCCAAAGATGTTGGCGTGCATGCTGGTCTTGAGCATCCCGAGATCCACCAGCTCGATCTTGGTCCAACGAAAGCGATGACCTTGTGAATACCATGACGATGTCGGTCCCGCCTCCCCGAGACGGGCGCGGTGCATGTACGGACGCCGAGGTCTGCGCAGCCTTGTCCTTGGACTTGGCAGCACCGTGGGCTCCTCCGTTGGCGCCCATTCTTCGCCGGCGTCTACCCCACCACCCGTTTGCTCCGGTGGTGGTGGGTTAACGCGACGGAACAACTACCGCCGAAGCCTTCTTCTTCGGTGGCATGTCGATGAAGATGATGAAGATCTAGCTTCGTGTGGACGCGGATCAGGTTCACACAATCTCGACGCCCCTACCCGGGCGCGCCAAAGATGTCGGAGAGGCTGATCCGCCCACGAACACCTATGGGACCCGGCGGACCGAGCCCCTTCGGTTCGGCGGGGCGGAGGTCGACGAAGAAGCAGATCGGGCGAAGCACACGAGCGGTTTACCCAGCCGAGCTCTCCGGAGAGATAACACTCCTACTGCTGCGTGTCTGAGTGTATTGATTTCTTGCTCGGGAGCGCTTGAGTGCTACAGTACACACAAGCTGCTAACGAGACCGAGCGTGAGTGTTCTCTGGCTTCGAACTTTTCGAACCCCCCTCTACGTTGCGCATGGGCCTCCTTTTATATGCTAAAGGGGTCTCCGACAGGTGGCAACGTAGACAAGGGTAAAATGGAAAAGGAGTGGTTGGTACAGCTACTTATGCAGTTGTATCATACCTAACCACGACGGCGGGGACAAAGACATTAAATGCCCGTCTCACGTCGCCCTAACGGTGCGAAAGGGGACCGTCGGGCGCCACCGCTTGCCATGATGGCAATCTTGTCGGCGCCGCTTGCCACCAAGCGCTCCGTCAAGACGCGGTGTCTTGCCACGTGTGCTGGAAAGGTCCTGTGGCGACACATTAGTGGATGTCTTTGGAGCGCAGTACAGAGTGGTGGTCTGCCACGGCAAGCGCCTTTGCCGCGGTTGTTGTCTTGTCGCGTCCTAAGCTTGTGGCTCATCGGGCCTTCCCGGCAAGCTCCTCTTGCCGGGCTGTCTTGTCGCTGGCCCGTAAGCTTGTTGCTCATCGGGCCTTCGGCAAGCTCCTCTTCTTGGGGCCTTGTCTCCTAGGTGCCTTGGGTGGCCTTCCCGCAAGCTCCTCTTGCCGGGCCTTGTCTCCTTGGCTTGAATACTTTGTTCTTGAATGGCTCCAAAGGAACCACGGAGGACCTTGGCGGTCACCCTAAGCCTTGCATGAGGGTTGCAATCGCCTGCCCGTGCACAAGTTCGGGATACTAGGGTACCCCTACTCTAGTACACCGACAATTATGCTAGTAAGACTCTAGACAATGCTCAAAGAAATTATGCTACTACCGAAAAGGAACTTTTAGAAGTTGTATTTGCTTGTGATAAATTCAGACCCTATATTGTTGATTCTAAAGTTACTATTCACACCGATCATGCTTTGCTATTAAATATCTTATGGAAAAGAAAGATGCTAAACCTAGACTTATTAGATGGGTTCTCTTGCGCAAGAATTTGATTTGCATATTGTTGATAGAAAAGGAGCTGAGAACCCGTTCTTGGACAACTTATCTAGGTTAGAGAATGTTCTTGATGACCCACTACCTATTGATGATAGCTTTCACGATGAACAATTAAATGTCATAAGCACTTCTCGTAGCACTCCATGGTATGCTGACTACGCTAATTATATTGTTGCTAAATTTATACCACCTAGCTTCACATACCAACAAAAGAAAAAGTTCTTTTATGATTTGAGACATTACTTTTGGGATGATCCACATCTTTATAAAGAAGGAGTAGATGGTGTTATTAGGCGTTGTGTACCGAGCATGAACAGAACAGATCCTACGCAAGTGTCACTCCGAAGCTTATGGAGGACACCACACCGGAGATAGAACTGCACATAAGGTATTGCAATCCGGTTTTTATTGGCCCACTCTCTTCAAGGATGCCCGTAAGTTTGTTTTGTCTTGTGATGAATGTCAAAGAATTGGTAATATTAGTAGACGTCAAGAAATGCCTATGAATTATTCACTTGTTATTGAACCATTTGATGTTTGGGGCTTTGATTATATGGGACCTTTTTGTCACGCCCAATATGCGACCCTATCCAAAAGGAACTCGACGGTCCCACCAAGGATAGACCCACATATTGAAATGCTTTTGCAAGGTGGATATCATTACATCAACATTACATAATAGATGGGGATACATACATAAGGCACAAATGCCACAAGAATACATCAACATCATAAACAAGAGAACAAGATCCGACTACGGATGAAACATAAACAGAAGCTCAAACGACATCCACCCTGATAGCCCAGGCTGCCGACCTGGAACCTATCCCCTGATCGAAGAAGCAGAAGAAGAACTCCAAAACAAGCAAACATCGCTCGCGCGTCAAGATCATCGCACAACCTGTACCTGCAACTGTTGTGTAGTAATATGTGAGCCACGAGGACTCAGCAATCCCATTACCATGGGTATCAAGACTAGCAAAGCTTAATGGGAAAGGAAGGGGTAAAGTGGCGAGGTTGCAATGACTAAGCATATATGGTGGCTAACATACGCAAATGAGAGCGAGAAGAGAAACAAAGGAACGGTCGTCAACTAGCAATGATCAAGAAGTGATCACGAACTCCTACTTACGTCGGACATAACTTCGAAACTGTGTTCTCCTCTCGATCAACCCGAAAAGAGACACTCACGATTACGCACACGGTTGGTGTATTTTAGAAGAGTTTGCTTCAAGTTTACTACAACCGGATATTAACAAATTCCCATCTCGCCACATAACCGCATGCACGGCTCTCGAAAGTTTATACCTGCAGGGGTGTCCCAACTTAGCCCATGATAAGCTCTCGCGATCAACGAAGGATATTCCTTCTCCCGGGAAGACCCGATCAGTATCGGAATCACGGCTACAAGACATTTCGACAGCAAAAAAACAAGACCAGCAACACCTCCCGGCGAGCCGAAAACCAGATAGTAGCCGCGCGAATCTCGTCTCAGTCCACGACCGGATAAGCTAAGCGTACACGTACCGACGTAACCCAAGTTGCCAAGGGATGGTCATACGGTGCTCTAGTTTGGACCAACGCTTAGACAAGCACCGGCCCGGGGGTAAATAAAGATGACCCTCGGGATGCGCGACTCCCAAGGGAAAAAAGGCTAGGTGAGGCAAATGTAAAACCAATGTTGGGCCTTCTTTGGAAAAGTCCTATTCAAAGCGAACTGTCAAGGGGGTCCCATAAATCACCCGACCGCGTTAGGGACGCAAAATCTGGGAACATAATACCGATATGACGGAAACTAGGGCGGCAAGGGTGGAACAAAACACCAGGCATAAGGCCGAGCCTTCCACCCTTTTCCAAGTATATAGATGCATTAATTAAATAAGATATATTGTGATATCCCAACAAGTAAACATGTTCCAACAAGGAACAACATCTCCATGTTCCAACAAGGAACAAACTTCATCTTCACCTGCAACTAACAACGCTATAAGAGGGGCTGAGCAAAGCGGTAACATAGCCAAACACGGTTTGCTAGGAAGGGTGCAAAAGGTTAGAGGCTCATGGCAATTTTGGAGGCTTGAGGAACAGGTAATAGGTAGCGCAGGATAGCGAAAGAACGAAGCAACTAGCATAGCAATGATAGTAATGAGATCCAAGGTGACGGTCATCTTGCCTGAAATCCCGCAAGGAAGAAGAATGAGTCCATGAAGAAGACGAACGGATGAAGCCGAACCAAGCGTAGACGAACGAATCCTCACGATCGCAACGAAACAGGAACTAACAAGAAGAAGCACACAACATAATAAACACACCACACATGAACAAGGCATGATGCACAACAAGCATGATGCACGACACGGCTACATGAAGCTACTCATGGCAAGAGATGATGCAAACAAGAGCAGCACATCAAAGCAAGTTTAAATGAGGCCGGAAACAACATATAACAATTCCGGTAAGTCCTCATATGCAAATTTCGAAATTGGTCCAGATCTGAATAAACCTTATGTTTAAGTTGTTAAACAGCAAGTTAAGATGCACCACGATGATCTACACAAAATTCTAGTCAAGTTACATATAAAGTTCATTTAATTCGGAGCTACGGCCTAGAAGATATGAGCAAAACAAGTTAAACATGACATTGATGCAAAATGAATACAAACATCAATCAAACACCTCAAAACATGGATGCAACATGATAATATGAAGCTACATGCAAAATCAAGCAAGTTTCATATAGAGCACACTCAAAACGGAGCAACGGTGCAACACATACACACAAAACAAGTCATGACAACAATCTGTCCAAAACAGCAACTAGGCATATTGCAAGCATCAAAACAACATGCTACAGAATCTCAACATGATAAAAAAAGGCATGGCCATGATGTACAGGTAATGCATGACAAAACATGAACATTGAGCTATCTCCAGAAATCACTAGAACATGCTCAAAATGACATGGCAAGATTGCAAATAATAACAGTTTCAGACTTAAACAGGAAATAACATCAGGTTGCAATGTTTAGAGCTATCAAACAACATGTTACAGGAACTTATCATGGCAAACAAAGGCATGGAATTAATATACTAATTGCATAGAACAAAAGTCCTTTACTGACCATGAGCCAAAAAGGATCAGAAAATATGATGGCACCCATGTAAACATGGCAAGTTATATTACAGATTCATACATGGCAGGAACAAAGATAAGTAGGCATGTTGGTGAGCTTGAACCACTCACCACAGAGCAATACATGGCATGGCAAGGCAACCAACAGTAATAAGACATGGCATAGAAGCTATACATGGCAAGAAAAACATCATAGCATACACGGATCAACTACAACAACCTTGGCAAAATTGAATAACATGTAAACAACCTGCCAGGAAACATTTTATAGCAAAAGTAGAGCTCGATTGACTCAAGCTATGGCACTCCATAATTGCAAACAAGGGCATGGATGGATATAGAATAACCATATGTTCAAAACATCCTTACGGAAGTATCTCAAAATAAGCATGGATCTCTCGGTAGAATCAAGTTTACATGGCATAAAAATATAAGAACAGGGCTGAAATCAGCAACATCATGAAGCCTAGTTTGCATGCTTGTGCTAGTCACCACAGAGATCACAAAAATATATGGCATACACCCCTGTAAATATGGCATGGCATATTACAAAACACATGTAGGACTCAAGTTCATAGGGTGCACACATCAATCATGGCAAAAATGACAAAAGTGCATGTTCTGATAAGAATCTGAAACTAACATCACATAGCCCTCTTCTAACAGGATTTCGGGCATGAAGATGATCTCAAATGAAAATGATGCAATGAGATGAAACGATGTACTCGTCGAGGTGAACAATTTGACATATTACACGCACGAAACGGAGCAGTATGCAGGAAGTTATGATGTGATGAACATGGCATGATTATGTAAAATATTCGGGGACTTGGAGAAAAACGGAGGGGGGAAAGTCAACCTTGCACGGATTTCAAAGCAGGGCCGGATCTCGCCGGAATCTTGCCGGAGACGGAGAGGAGGTGGCCGGAGCTCGGGGAGGACGCCGGAGGAGGACGGGCGGAGCGGGGCCGGCCGGATCCGGTGAGGGTCGGGGAGGCGCGCCGGTGAAGGGCGGCGGGGCCGAAGCTCACGGAGCGAGTCGGCGAGGCCGAGGCGGGCGCGGGCGGTCCCGGGCGAGGGACGGCGAGGCGGCGATCGCCTGGCGGCGGAGGCGCTGGGCGCTGGGCGCGGCGAAGTGAGGGGGCGAGGGGCGTATGGCGGCGGCCGGGCGCCGGGCGGCGGACGCCGTGAGTCAGAAGCGGCGCGGGCGCGAGCGGGCGCGGGCCGGGAGGCAGGCGGCGGCGGGGCGCTGGTTCAAGGGGTTCGATCCGGCCCGCGGCCGCGGCGGGCGCAGGGGAGAGAGAGGGTGACGTGTCACGTCGTGGTTGGCCGGCGGGCGGCGGCTGGACATGTCCGGTGGGGCGCGGACATGTCCGGCGGCTGGAGGAGGAAGAAGTTAGGGTTAGGGTAGGATTTGACCGTGAATTTTCGGGGGGGAGGGCATATTTATAGTTTCTGGGAGCTAGGAGAGTCCAAATGAGGAGCGGTTTTCGCCCACACGATCGTGATCGAACGACCGAGAGCATGGAGGGGAGTTTGCTGGGTTTTGGGCCACTTGGAAGGGGTGTTGGGCTGCAAAGAGAAGGGGCTTTACTACATCTTGCTAACCGTTGGAGTATCAAACGACCTCCAAATGGCACGAAACTTGACAGGCGGTCTACCGGTGCTATACCAAGGCCGCTTGGAAAACCTCGGTCCATTCCGAGACCGTTAAACACCCGCACATGAAAAGAGGTAAAGGGGGGCGCCGGGGAGCATAGGAGTGCCGGATTGCAAAACGGACAACGGGGAAAATGCTCGGATGCATGAAACGAACACGTATGCAAATGAAATGCACATGACGACATGATATGAAATGCAGATGATGACATGGCAAAATGCAACACGCAAGCACATGACATGGCAACGACGGCGAATAACTGGCGGACACCTGGCGCATCGGATCCGGGGTGTTACACTTTTCCTGCCTCTAATGGATATACACATATTTTAGTTGCTGTTGATTACGTTACTAAGTGGGTAGAAGCTATTCCAACTAGTAGTGCTGATCATAACACTTCTATTAAAATTCTTAAGGAAGTTATTTTTCCGAGGTTTGGAGTCCCTCGATATTTAATGGTGATGGTGGTTCACACTTTATTCATGTTGCTTTCCGTAAAATGCTTGCTAAATATGACGTTAATCATAGAATTGCATCTCCTTATCACCCGCATGATCTAGTGGTCAAGTAGAATTGAGCAATAAAGAGCTCAAATTAATTTTGCAAAAGACTGTTAATAGGTCTAGAAAGAATTGGTCCAAGAAACTTGATGATGCATTATGGGCATATAGAACTGCATATAAGAATCCTATGGGTATGTCTCCGTATAAAATGGTTTATGGAAAAGCATGCCACTTACCTCTCGAATTAGAACATAAGGCATATTGGGCTATTAAAGAGCTCAACTATGATTTCAAACTTGCCGGTGAGAAGAGGTTATTTGATATTAGCTCACTTGATGAACGGAGAACCCAAGCCTATGAAAATGCCAAGTTATTTAAAGAAAAAGTTTAAAGATGGTATGACAAAAGGATACAAAAGCGTGAGTTTAATGTAGGTGATTATGTATTGCTATACAACTCTCGTTTAAGATATTTTGCAGGAAAACTTCTCTGCAAATGGGAAGGTCCCTACGTTATCGAGGAGGTCCATCGTTCCGGTGCCATAAAAATCAACAACTTCGAAGGCACAAATCCGAAGGTGGTAAACGGTCAAAGAATCAAACATTATATCTCAGGTAATCCCATAAATGTTGAAACCAATATTATTTAAACCGTAACCCCGGAGGAATACATAAGGGACACTTTCCAGACCGTTTCAGACTTTGAAAAGGAATAGGTATGTGGTACGGTAAGTAAACGACTCCAAAACAATTTTTAAGGCAATATTTCTCCGTTTTGGAATATTTAGAAAAATAGAAAAATAAGTAGCAGTCCGGGGAGGACACGAGGCCTCCACGAGGGTGGAGGGCGCGCCCTACCCAGGGCGCCCCTACCTCGTGAGCACCTCGTGTGCCCTCCGGACTCCGTTTTCTTGCACGATACGTATTTTGGTCGGTAAAAATTCATTATATATTTTCCCGAAGGTTGTGATGACCGTATCCCGCAAATATCCTCTGTTTTCGTTTCGAGCTGTTTCCGTTGCAGATTTGAGGATTCCGGAAACTCGATCGTCCTTCTATGAGGGTGAACCTATGCCATGGAAGGTGGACGACAAGCTTGCATCATCAACAACACCTCCACCGCCAACGACAAAGAAGGAGACATAATCACATGGGTATGGGCACTCCCCTTGGCAACTGCCAAGCTTGGGGGAGGTGCCCCGGTATCGTATCTCCATCATAACTCCTATCTTTACTGTTTTTCTTAGTTCGATCCTATTAGTAGTATCTTGATATAGTAGAATAAAGTCATGGCATGATCTAGTTTTGAAGTTTTGCTTTATGATCCCTCTATGCAATCGAGTCTGTGAGCTATATATAATAAAGATTAGTGTTGAGTCAAGGGCTTGATTACTTTGCCATGATCTTGAGTGAATAAAAGAAAAGAATAAAAAGAAACAAAGAGTTCATATTGGTCTTATTGAAAGTAATGACTTCACATAGAAAGAGTATGATGATTAAAAGTTGTTGGGAGTTGGCAAATATAGTTTTGGTCATCGTTGCAATTAATAGGAAGTAATAAGGAGAGAGAGGTTTCACATATAGATATATTATCATTGACATATTTTATGATTGGGAGCACTCATTAATATATGACATGCTAAAGAGTTGATGTTGGACAAGGAAGACAACGTAATGAGATGTTTTCTTATATCCGAGACAAAGTATATTGTCATGGATCTCCTAACATGTTGAGCTTGCCTTTCCCCCTCATGCTAGCCAAATTCTCAGCACCAAGTAGAGATACTACTTGTGCTTCCAAATACCCTTAAACCAGTTTAGCCATGAGAGTCCACCATATCTACCTATGGATTGAGTAAGATCCTTCAAGTAAGTTGTAATCGGTGCAAGCAATAAAAATTGCTCTCTAAATATGCATGACTTATTAGTGCAGAGAAATAAGCTTTGTACGAACTTGTTGTGGAAGTAATAAAAGTGACAGACTGCATAATAAAGTTCCACATACAAGGGGCAATATAAAGTGACGTTCTTTTGCATTAAGATTTTGTGCATCCAACCATAAAAGCGCATGGCAACCTCTTCTTCCCTCTGCGAAGGGCCTATCTTTTATTATTATCCCTTACCTTATGCAAGAGTCACGGTGATCTTCACCTTTCCTTTTTCATTTTATCCTTTGGCAAGCCCAGCATGTTGGAAAGAACATGATATATATATCTAATTGGATGTAGGGGAGCATGAATTATTATTGTTGACATTACCCTTGAGGTAAAATGTTGTGGGGCAGAACTATTAGCCCCTATCTTTCTCTGTGTCCGATTAAAACTCCGTAACCACAAGTATTGCGTGAGTGTTAGCAATTATGAAGGACTAAGTGATAGTTGAGTATGTGGACTTGCTTTTAAGCTCCGACGTTATGATAAATTGCAATTGCTTCAATGACTGAGGGTATTATTTGTTGGTGCTTAATAAGGTTTCTGATTCATACTTTGGCTTTGTGAAAAGATCATCACTTGAACATAAGTAATCATATGACAAATCAATATATGTTGTCATATGAGAATAATCATGATGCCTTCATGTCCGTATTTTATTTTTATCGACGCCTCTACCTCTAAACATGAGGACATATTTATTGTTATTGGCTTTTCGCTTGAGGACAAGCGAGGTCTAAGCTTGGGGAGTTGATACGTCCATTTTGCATCATGCTTTTATATCGATATTTATCGCATTATGGGTTGTTATTTCACGTTATGTCACAATACTTATGGCTATTCTCTCTTATTTTACAAGGTTTACATGAAGAGGGAGAATGCCGGCAGTTGGAATTCTGGGCTAGAAAAGGAGCAAATATTGAAGGCCTATTCTGCGCAACTCCAAAAGTCCTGAAACTCCACGGAATACCTTAAAATAAATAAAGAAAAATCGTCACCAAAGATGAAGGCCAGGGGGCCCACACCCTGCTCACGAGGGTGGGGGCGCGCCTCCCGGGCGCGCCCCTACCTCGTGGGCCCCCGGTGGCTCTCCGTCCATCTTCTCCTATATGAAGTCTTTCGATGAAAAAAAAATCATAAGCAACCTTTCGGGACGAGACTCCGCCGCCACGAGGCGGAACCTTGGCGGAACCAATCTAGGGCTCCGGCGAAGCTGTTCTGCTGGGGACACTTCCCTCCGGGAGGGGGAAATCATCGCCATCATCATCACCAACGCTCCTCTCATTGGGAGAGGGCAATATCCATCAACATCTTCACCAGCACCATCTCATCTCCAAACCCTAGTTCATCTCTTGTATCCAATTCTTGTCTCCAAGTCCGGGATTGGTGCTAGTAGGTTGCTAGTAGTGTTGATTACTCCTTGTAGTTGATGCTAGTTGGTTTATTTGGTGGAAGATCATATGTTCAGATCCTTTATGCATATTATTACCCCTCTGATTATGAACATGAATATGCTTTGTGAGTAGTTACGTTTGTTCACGAGGACAAGGGAGAAGTCTTGCTATTAGTAGTCATGTGAATTTGGTATTCGCTCAATATTTTGATGAGATGTATGTTGTCTAACCTCTAGTGGTGTTATGTGAACGCGTCGACTACATAACACTTCACCATTATTTGGGCCTAGAGGAAGGCATTGGGAAGTAATAAGTAGATGATGGGTTGCTAGAGTGATGAAGCTTGAACCCTAGTTTATGCGTTACTTCGTAAGGGCTGATTTGGATCCATATGTTTCATGCTATGGTTAGGTTTACCTTAATACTTTTGTTGTAGTTGCGGATGCTTGCAATAGAGGTTAATCATAAGTGGGATGCTTGTTCAAGTAAGAACAACACCCAAGCACCGTCCACCCACATATCAAATTATCAAAGTACCGAACGCGAATCATATGAGCGTGATGAAAACTAGCTTGACGATATTCCCATGTGTCCTCGGGAGAGCTTTTCCTATTATAAGAGTTTGTGCCGGCTTGTCCTTTCCTACAAAAAGGATTGGGCCACCTTGCTGCACCTTATTTACTTTTGTTACTTGTTGCTCGTTTCAATTTATCTTATCACAAAAATATCTCGTTACCACTTATTTCAAGTACTTACGAGAGAATACCTTGCTGAAAACCGCTTATCATTTCCTTCTGCTCCTCGTTGGGTTCGATACTCTTACTTATCGAAAGGACTACGATAGATCCCCTATACTTGTGGGTCATCAATAGCACACTAAGTGTTCCTCGGTATTTGGGAGTTGCATAATCTCATAGTCATAGGAACATCTATAAGTCATGAAGAAAGCAATAGCAATAAAATAAACGACCATAGTGCTAAGCTAACGGATGGGTCTTGTCCATCACATCATTCTCTAGTGATGTGATCCCGTTCATGAAATGACAACACATGTCTATGGCTAGAAAACTTAACCATCTTTGATTAACGAGCTAGTCTAGTAGAGGCATACTAGGGACACTCTGTTTGTCTATGTATTCACACATGTACTAAGTTTTCGGTTAATACAATTCTAGCATGAATAATGAACATTTATCATGATATAAGGAAATATAAATAACAACTTTATTATTGCCTCTTGGGAATATTTCCTTCACCAATATATCAGTTTTTATGTCTCGACCATTTCGAGACTCCTCGTCATGTCCGTCATCCTCGACAATATACGGTAGATGATGTCTACTACGCAACCTTCTTCTTGTAGACGTTGTTGGGCCTCCAAGTGCAGAGGTTTGTAGGACAGTAGCAAATTTCCCTCAAGTGGATGACCTAAGGTTAATCAATCCGTGGGAGGCGTAGGTTGAAGATGGTCTCTCTCTCAAGCAAACCTACAACCAAATAACAAAGAGTCTCTTGTGTCCCCAACACACCCAATACAATGGTAAATTGAATAGGTGCACTAGTTCAGCGAAGAGATGGTGATACAAGTGCAATATGGATGGTAGATATAGGTTTTGTAATCTGAAAATATAAAAACAGCAAGGTAACTAATAATAAAAGTGAGCGTAAGCGGTATTGCAATGCTAGGAAACAAGGCCTAGGGTTCATACTTTCACTAGTGCAAGTTCTCTCAACAATAATAACATAATTGGATCATATAACTATCCCTCAACATGCAACAAAGAGTCACTCCAAAGTCACTAACAGCGGAGAACAAAGGAAGAGATTATGGTAGGCACGAAACCACCTCAAGTTATTCTTTCCAATCAATCCGTTGGGCTATTCCTATAAGTGTCACAAACAGCCCTAGAGTTCGTACTAGAATAACACCTTAAGACACAAATCAACCAAAACCCTAATGTCACCTAGATACTCCAATGTCACCTCAAGTATCCGTGGGTTTGGTTATACGATATGCATCACACAATCTCAGATTCATCTATTCAACCAACACATAGAACCTCAAAGAGTGCCCCAAAGTTTCTACCGGAGAATCAAGACGAAAACGTGTGCCAACCCCTATGCATAAGTTCATGGGCGGAACCCGCAAGTTGATCACCAAAACATTCATCAAGTGAATCATGTGATATCCCATTTTCACTACAGATACGCACGGCAAGACATACATCAAGTGTTCTCAAATCATTAAAGACTCAATCCGATAAGATTACTTCAAAGGGAAAACTCAATCCATTACAAGAGAGTAGAGGGGGAGAAGCAACATAAGATCCAACTATAATAGCAAAGCTCGTGATACATCAAGATCGTGCCAAATCAAGAACACGAGAGAGAGAGAGAGAGAGAGAGAGAGAGAGAGATCAAACACATAGCTACTGGTACATACCCTCATCCCCGAGGGTGAACTACTCCCTCCTCGTCATGGAGAGCGCCGTGATGAAGAAGATGGCCACCGGTGAGGGTTCCCCCCTCTTGCAGGGTGCCGAAACAGGGTCCCGATTGGTTTTTGGTGGCTACAGAGGCTTGCGGCGGCGGAACTCCCGATCTATTCTGTTCCCCGAAGTCTTTAGGCTATACGGGTATATATAGGAGGAAGAACTACGTCAGGGGAGCCATGAGGGGCCCATGAGGGTGGAGGGCGCGCCTTGGGGGGGGCGCCCCCCCTACCTCGTGGCTTCCTCGTTGCTTCTTTGACGTGGACTCCAAGTCTCCCCGATTGCTTTCCTTCCAAAAATAACTTCTCCAGAAGATTTCATTCCGTTTCGACTCTGTTTGATATTCTTTTTCTTCGAAACACTGAAACAAGGGAAAAAACAGGAACTGGCACTGGGCCCTGGGTCAATAGGTTAGTCCCAAAAATAATATAAAAGTGGATAATAAAGCCCAATATTGTCCAAAACAGTAGATAATATAGCATGGAGCAATAAAAAATTATAGATACGTTGGAGACGTATCAGCATCCCCAAGCTTAATTCCTGCTCGTCCTTGAGTAGGTAAATGATAAAAACAGAATTTTTGATGTGGAATGTTACTTGGCATAATTTCAATGTAATTCTTCTTAATTGTGGTATGAATATTCAGATCCGAAAGATTCAAGAGAAAAGTTTAATATTGACATGAAAATAATAATACTTCAAGCATACTAACAAAGCAATTATGTCTTATCAAAATAACATGGCCAAAGAAAGTTATCCCTACAAAATCATATAGTCTGGCTATGCTCTATCTTCACCACAAAGTATTTAAATCATGCACAACCCCGATGACAAGCCAAGCAATTGTTTCATACTTTTGAGATTCTCAAAACTTTTTCAATCTTCACGCAATACATGAGCGTGAGCCATGGATATAGCACTGTGGGTGGAATGGAAGGGTGGTTGTGGAGAAGACAAAAAGGGAGAAGATAGTCTCACATCAACTAGGCGTATCAACGGCCATGGAGATGCCCATCAATAGATATCAATTTGAGTGAGTAGGGATTGCCATGCAACAGATGCACTAGATCTATAAGTATATGAAAGCTCAACAAAAGAAACTAAGTGGGTGTGCATCCAAATCGCTTGCTCACGAAGACCTAGGGCATTTTGAGGAAGCCCATCATTGGAATATACAAGCCAAGTTCTATAATGAAAAATTCCCACTAGTATATGAAAGTGACAAAATGAGAGACTCTCTATCATGAAGATCATGGTGCTACTTTGAAGCACAAGTGTGGTAAAAGGATAGTAGCATTGTCCCTTCTCTCTTTTTCTCTAATTTTTTCTGTTTTTTATATTTTTTTTTATTTGGGCCTTTTCTCTTTTTCTATGGCCTCTTTTTTTTCTCGTCCGGAGTCTCATCCCGACTTGTGGGGGAATCATAGTCTCCATCATCCTTTCCTCACCGGGACAATGCTCTAATAATGATGATCATCACACTTTTATTTACTTACAACTCAAGAATTACAACTCAATACTTAGAACAACAATATGACTCTATGTGAATGCCTCCGTGATGGTGTACCGGGATATGCAATGACTCATGAGTGACATGTATGAAAGAATTATGAACGGTGGCTTTGCCACAAATACGATGTCAACTACATGATAATGCAAAGCAATATGACAATGATGGAGCGTGTCATAATAAATGGAACGGTGGAAAGTTTCATGGCAATATATCTCGGAATGGCTATGGAAATGCCATGATAGGTAGGTATGGTGGCTGTTTTGAGGAAGGTATATGGTGGGTGTATGATACTGGCGAAAGGTGCGCGGTATTAGAGAGGCTAGCAATCTTTGGAAGGAAGAAGAGTGCGTATAATCCATGGACTCAACATTAGTCATAAAGAACTCATATACTTATTGCGAAAATCTACAAGTTATCAAAGCGAAGTATTACGCGCATGCTCCTAGGGGGATAGATTGGTAGGAAAAGACCATCGCTCGTCCCCGACCGCCACTCATAAGGAAGACAATCAATAAATAAATTATGCTCCGACTTCATCACATAACGGTTCACCATACGTGCATGCTATGGGAATCACTAACTTTAACACACTTATTTCTCAATTTCACAACTACTCAACTAGCATGACTCTAATATCACCATCTTCATATCTCAAAACAATTGTCATGCATCAAACTTCTCATAGTATTCAACACACTCATAAGAATTTTTCTTTTACTAATCTTGTATGCCTATTATTATTAAAGCAAACTACCGTGCTGTTTTGTAGGACTCTCAAAATAATCTAAGTGAAGCATGAGAGTTCATATATTTCTTCAAAATAAAACCACCATTGTGCTCTAAAAGATATAAGTGAAGTACTAGAGCAAATGACAAACTACTCCGAAAGATATAAGTGAAGATCAATAAGTAGTTGAATAATTATGCAGCTATGTGAAGACTCTCCCATTTAATAATTTCAGATCTTGGTATTTTATTCAAACAGAAAGCAAAACTAAGGAAAATAAAATGACGCTCCAAGCAAAACACATATCATGTGGTGAATAAAAATATAGCTCCAAGTAAAGTTACCGATGAACGAAGACGAAAGAGGGGATGCCTTCCGGGGCATCCCCAAGCTTAGGCTCTTCGTTATCCTTGAATATTACCTTCAGGTGCCTTGGGCATCCCCAATATTAGGCTCTTGCCACTCCTTATTCCATAGTTCATCGAATCTTTACCCAAAACTTGAAAACTTCATAACACAAAACTTAACAGAAAACTCGTAAGCTCCGTTAGCGAAAGAAAACAAAACACCACTTCAAGGTACTGTAATGAACTCATTATTTATTTATATTGGTGTTAAACCTACTGTATTACAACTTCTCTATGGTTTATAAACTATTTTACTAGCCACAGAGTCATCAAAATAAGCAAACAACACACGAAAAACAGAATCTGTCAAAAACAGAACAGTCTGTAATAATCTGTAACTAACACAAACTTATGGAACTCCAAAAATTATAAAATAAATTGGTGGACCTGAGGAATTTGTCTAGTAATCATCTTCAAAAAGAATCAACTAAATAGCACTCTCCAGTAAAAAGTTGAAGCTAATCTCGTGAGCGCTAAAGTTTCTGTTTTTTACAGCATGATCATAAAGACTTCACCCAAGTCTTCCCAAAGGTTCTACTTGGCACAAACACTAATTAAAACATAAAACCACATCTAAACAGAAGCTAAATGGATTATTTATTACTAAACATAACCAAAAATCAAGGAACTAAAATAAAATTGGGTTGCCTCCCAACAAGCGCTAACGTTTAACGCCCCTAGCTAGGCATGATGATTTCAATGATGCTCACATAAAAGATAAGAATTGAAACATAAAGAGAGCATCATGAAGAATATGACTAGCACATTTAAGTCTAACCCACTTCCTATGCATAGGGATTTCGTGAGAAAACAACTTATGGGAACAAGAATCAACTTGCATAGGAAGGTAAAGCAAACATAACTTCAAAATTTTAAGCACATAGAGAGGAAACTTGATATTATTGCAATTCCTACAAGCATACATTCCTCCCTCATAATAATTTTCAGTAGCATCATGAATGAATTCAACAATATAACCAGCACCTAAAGTATTCTTTTCATGATCTACTTTCATAAAAAATTTGCTACTCTCCTCATAAGCAAAATTCTTCTCATTCGGAATAGTGGGAGTATCATAAGAGACTTGAATACTATAAATTGTTTCCACATTAAAAGAGTAATGTTCAGAAAAGGGGTAATCATAATCATGACAAGTTTTATAAATATAATCATCACTACTTTTTATAGCATAAGTTTCATCACAATAATCATCATAAGTAGCAACTTTGTTCTCATTATAATCGATTGAAACCTCTTCCAAGATAGTGGACTCATCACTAAATAAAGTCATGACCTCTCAAAATCCACTTTCGTAAATATTATAAGATTCAACATCCTCCAATATTGTGGGATCATTACTTCCTAAAGTTGACACTCTTCCAAACCCACTTTCATCAATATAATCATCATAGGTAGAAGGCATGCTATCATCATAACAACTATGCATATCAAAACTTGGGAGGCTAAAAATATCCTCTTCATTAAACATAGCCTCCCCAAGCTTGGGACAAACATTAATTGCAGCAAATATATTCTCAAAAACATCATCTTCATCAAACATAGCATCCCCATGCTTGGCCCTTTTCATATCATAAGCATCACGGATATTCAAGGAATTCATACTAACAACATTGCAATCATGCTCATCATACAAAGATTTAGTGCCAAACATTTTATAGATTTCTTCTTCCAGCACTTTAGCACAATTTTCCTTTCCATCATTCTCACGAAAGACATTAAAAGATGAAGCATATGAGGCACCCTTAATTCCATTTTTAGTAGTTTCCTTTTATAGACTAAACTAGTGATAAAACAAGAAACAAAAAGATTCGATTGAAAGATCTAAAGATAAAGCTTCAAGCACTCACCTCCCCGGCAACGGCGCCAGAAAAGAGCTTAGTTGACGGGGTGTGAGTGCCGCTTACCTAGCCTCCCAGGAAACGGTGCTAGAAAAGAGCTTGATGTCTACTACGCAACCTTCTTCTTGTAGACATTTTTGGGCCTCGAAGTGCAGAGGTTTGTAGGACAGTAGCAAATTTCCCTCAAGTTGATGACCTAAGGTTTATCAATCCGTGGGAGGCGTAGGTTGAAGATGGTCTCTCTCAAGAAACCCTGCAACCAAATAACAAAGAGTCTCTCATGTCCCCAACACACCCAATACAATGGTAAATTGTATAGGTGCACTAGTTCGGCGAAGAGATGGTGATACAAGTGCAATATGGATGGTAGATATAGGTTTTGTAATCTGAAAATATAAAAACAGCAAGGTAACTAATAATAAAAGTGAGCGTAAACGGTATTGCAATGCTAGGAAACAAGGCCTAGGGTTCATACTTTCACTAGTGCAAGTTCTCTCAACAATAATAACATAATTGGATCATATAACTATCCCTCAACATGCAACAAAGAGTCACTACAAAGTCACTAATAGCGGAGAACAATCGAAGAGATTATGGTAGGGTACGAAACCACCTCAAAGTTATTCTTTCCAATCAATCCGTTGGGCTATTCCTATAAGTGTCACAAACAGCCCTAGAGTTCGTACTAGAATAACACCTTAAGACACAAATCGACCAAAACCCTAATGTCACCTAGATACTCCAATGTCACCTCAATTATCCATGGGTTTGATTATACGATATGCATCACACAATCTCAGATTCATCTATTCAATCAACACATAGAACCTCAAAGAGTGCCCCAAAGTTTCTACCGGGGAATCAAGACGAAAACGTGTGCCAACCCCTATGCATAAGTTCATGGGCGGAACCCAGAAGTTGATCACCAAAACATACATCAAGTGAATCACGTGATATCCCATTGTCACCACAGATACGCATGGCAAGACATACATCAAGTGTTCTCAAATCATTAAAGACTCAATCCGATAAGATTATTTCAAAGGGAAAACTCAATCCATTACACGAGAGTAGAGGGGAGAAGCAACATAAGATCCAACTATAATAGCAAAGCTCGCGATACATCAAGATCGTGCCAAATCAAGAACACAAGAGAGAGAGAGATCAAACACATGGCTACTGGTACATACCCTCAGCCCCGAGGGTGAACTACTCCCTCCTCGTCATGGAGAGCGCCGGGATGATGAAGATGGCCACGGTGAGGGTTCCTCCGACAGGTGCCTAACAGGTCCCGATTGGTTTTGGTGGCTACAGAGGCTTGCGGCGGCGGAACTCCCGATCTATTCTGTTCCCCGAAGTTTTGAGGGTATATGGGTATATATAGGAGGAAGAAGTACGTCAGGGGAGCCACGAGGGTGGAGGGCGCACCTGGGGGGGGGGGGGAGGGCGCGCCCCCCTACCTCGTGGCTTACTTGTTGCTTCTTTGACGTGGACTCCAAGTCTCCCCAGTTGCTTTCCTTCCAAAAATAACTTCTCCAGAAGATTTCATTCCGTTTCGACTCCGTTTGATATTCCTTTTCTTCAAACACTGAAACAAGGGAAAAAAACAGGAACTGGCACTGGGCCCTGGGTCAATAGGTTAGTCCCAAAAATAATATAGAAGTGGATAATAAAGCCCAATATTGTCCAAAACAGTAGATATGTAGCCTGTAGGAGGCCCATGTTAACTACAGTAAATATGTAGCCCATTGTTAATGTGGCCTAGTTTTAAAAAATAGGTTATTGCGGCCACTAGCAAACGGCGGAAAATTAACTGCACTGACTACAAGAAAACAAATAAACAATACAATAAGGAAATAAATAAGCAAGCAACTTACGCTAGGCTATCACGGCTATTACACATATTACATCCACTGGGCATCAAAGTTCGCCACAAGTGCAAATATAGGGAACAAAGCAGCATATAAACACCGCAGCAAAACAAGTCCAGAACTAAAACCACTTCAGAAGAGCTCAAGAAACAATATCCTGGGTACCCATAATGCTGGCAAGATGCTTAGCAAGCTTATTAACTTTCTCTTGTTTGGCGCTTAAATCCTCCAAAGACTTGTCGTTGCACAGAAAGTATGCATCTGAATTCTGCAGGGACTTCCTCAGTCCTTGACTTCTGTCGCATAACTTCGATCGATGTCTTTCAACTTGAAGTTGAGACTCAAGAAGCCGAACTGATTCAGCAAATGAGTTCAAGAGCTGGTGCCAAAGAAGAGTAGCCAAGATAACTTCGAACACTACATCAAGACAGGACTTTGGGGTTGTCTCAGTGTCTTCAATATAGTTTTTACCAGCTTTCTTGGAGAACAATAGGGATGCCTCACTATCTTGAACCTTATCTGCATTACTTCCTTTACCATTGCATAACGGGGTACTCTTCTCCAATATTTTATCCGCGTTCTAAAAGAGAAACAAACAAACACATCACAGGTTTACAATGTAGTATATGAAACTCATTTTGGTAAACCAACTCAGTAGTAAGGTGGACAGGATAACAACATGAAACAAACATATATCTATGTAGTATGGTCCTTTGTATGGTCTATATCATTCTAGTTTATGTTGCCAAATCAAGATAGATATGATTCAATAATATCTATTTAAGACAAAGCAGCATAGACAGAATATAAGTGTGGGAAACTACACATCAATAACAACATTTGTAATATGCATGGCATGAGAACATAACTGTTTATTCAATTGAAACTAAAATCAACATAGAGCAAGTTCAACAACAAACACGTTAAAGAAACAGGTTTAAAACATACCTGTTGCGCCATTGGAGTTTCAATTGCATCCTTCGAATTTGAAATTAGTTGGTATGAGTAAATACAGTGAGCAAGAGCAAAGTAGTATGAACCATAGCTATGGAACCTGACCAGAGAACAATTCTTCTTCTGCTTTAAGCGTTGACTTGGGGTTCGGAGTGGTGGTCCTCGTGCTTTGGGCACTGCAGTTGCCTTACTAACTGATCGTGTTTGGGTGCTCTATGGTGGAGACGGTGCTGTGTCAACGGGAACTGGGTTACTATCTGCTGGGGTTGGGGTTAGAAGGGGTGTAGCTGGTTCTCTGTCCAACTGTGTAGGGGTACAATCTGCGTGAGTCTGGGTTATGTGTGGTGGGGCTGGTTCTTGGGCAAGTACAACCGTGGTTCTATCTCCATCGACAGGTAGCACGATCTTTTCTGAAGACCGTGTTTTTACTCCCACAGATACTGGCATCACCCCCTCCAATTGAAATGGCTGATAAACAAGAAAAATAATTGAATGTACAGACATTGTAAGATAGGCAGGTGCAATGGATAGTAGGGAAGAAAACAGGGCATGAAATAATTCACATTTATGTTGTCTAACCAAACAGAATAGCAGGATATAATTTCAAATATATGATGGCTAATTAAACAGGATAGCATGACACAATTTCACATGTATGATGGATAACTAAACAGGATAGAATGACATACTTCAAAATATGATGACTATGTAAACATGATGACATGATATAACTATACGATGTGTCTATTAAAGTGGTTGGCATGCCATAAATCACAAACATGCCATTGATGGAAAACATGATGGCATGATATAATTCACGGATAGAAAGACATAATTCAAAATATGATGACTATGTAAACAGGATGAGATGATATAACTATATTATGTCTTTAGAAAATGGGTTGGCATGCCATAATTCTGATACATGTTGTCTATGTAAACATCATGGCATGATATAATTCAAATATATGATTTATATACTAAGGAAGTGAGCAGAGGGAAATCGCATATATGATGTGCCGACTAAGGAGATGGCATTCAATATCGTGTATATGATGTAAAAACTAAGCATTGCAATACAACATATGCATGATATGAGTAATATAACCCTGCCAAGTTTGAGCATACACCTCAGGGGGATAATAGGACTGGTCATACGCCTCAATCCTCCTCTGAAGAGCTATTTGTAACCAGCAACATATCTGCTTCAGCAGGTAGCATTGTCTGCTCTGAAGACCTTGTTTTCACTCCAGATTTCTCCATCTACAATTCAAATGGCTGATGCACAGGAAGAGCCGTTGAATATACAAACATTGTTGACAAAAGCAATGAGAAATACAAAAAAAGGACGACATAATATAATTCACATATATGACGCTTGGCTAAACAGCATGGCATTGCATAATTCACATATATAATGCCTTGCAACAAGATAGCATTGCATAATTCACATATATAATGTCTTGCAACAAGATGGCATTGCATAATTCACATATATGGTAATTAGACACTAAACAGTGGCATTCACACAAATCATGTCTAAACTAAGCGAATGACATAGCAATGCAAGATACCATACATGCGATATGAGCAACATAACCCCGCCAAGTTAGAGCATGTACCTCGGGGTTGGGGAATAGGGTGGTCATCCGTCTACGAACCCTCCTCCGAGGAGCTATCTGTAATCAAAGAAGACATGCGCTTTGTCGAGATAGCATTGTTCCGCTCTGAAGACCTTGTTTCCACTCAGATTTTTTCCATGACCGTGTCGAATGGCTGATGCACAGGAAGAGTAATTGAATGTACTAAAATTGTTGACAAATTTAACACGTAATAAAAAATGATGTCATGATATAATTCACATATAAGATGACTGGCTAACCAGGGTGGCATTGAAAAATTCACATATATGATGCCTGGCTAAACAAGATGGCATTGCATGATTCACATATACGATAAAGAAACTAACACTACAAAAAAAGACACATCCGTGACATTTTGGGCCGAACGAAAAAAAAATTTGTCATACATATGACACTTCTATGACGATAATTGTGACAAAACCCGGTATCATCATAGATGTGGTGGGCTCCTACTTCTATGACAAAAAATCATGACAGAAAATGGGCTTTTCGTCCTGGGCGGGCCGGAGACGCAGCTGCATGACATTCTTTGGGCCGTCCATGACGGGAAAAACCGTGGTAGAAGAGAGGGGGAGGAAAATTTTGGGGAGTTCCCGGTTACGGTGGGAGGTCGGGGGCCGAGCGATGCGTGTTTCTCTGGTACACATACGCGCGTGTGTGCAAGGCGCTGGCTCTAACTGAACCCGAGCGAGGCGTTGGGTTCTAACTGAACCCGAGCGACAGACTGCAGTTACGCTACATCGAACCCGAGCGATCGCCGATGGTCGTTAATCGAACCCGATCGAGTGATTCCGCTGCCATCGCTGCTAACTGAAGCCGATCGATGTTGCCTCTGGGATGAATAGTGAGCATTGCGGGGGGAGGGGGGTTGGATGAACTGTGAGCGGTGGCGTTGCCTCTGGATTAACATGACACCGTGGTGTGGTGGAGGGCTGGATGAATAGTAGACGGTGGAGGGGTGCCCGTGGAGGGGTGGTTGAACAGGACCCCGTGGTGTGGAGGGCTTGATGGGCGGATGACGGTGGAGGGGTGGTTGAACAGTGGCACGTGGAGTAAGCGGCGGTGGAGGCTGGATGAACAGGAGCCCGTGGAGGCTGGAGGAGGTCGACGGTGGAGATGAACATTATCCCGTGGAGTCCTGCTTTTGCGCACGCCACACCTCCCGATGAACAGGACCCCGTTTCGACCAGTGGCGCTCCAACACAAGTCCGTTTAAATCCGTTTTACTTGCACGCCACACCCCTCCCGATCAAGGACCCCGTTTCGACCGTAGGAGGTCCGTTTCCTCCGTTTTGCGGTACACCACACCCCTCCCGATCAACAGGCCCCCCGTTTCAACCGTAGGAGGTCCGTTTCCTCCGTTTTGCGGTACGCCAGGCCCCTCCCAATCAGCAGGACCCCGTTCCGAACGTAGGAGGTCGGTTTCCTCCGTTGTGCGGTACGCCAGGCCTCGTTTCTATCGCCTGTTCCGTCCAAGCCCTCCCGATGAACACGACCACGCATTCCGTTCCGACCCAGCCAGTTGGCTCCCACGCGTTCTGTTGCCTCCCGATGAACACGATGCATTCCGTTGCCTCCCCATGAACACGACGACGACGCTGTTTCTCCGTTCTGACCCAGCCATGTACACGAGCTCTGGCCGTATGTATGAGCGAGTAGGCGTTCGAGACCCTGCCCGTATGTACGTACGTGGACGTATTTTCTTTCTTGCACCCTCGCCGATGTACGTACGTGTACATGCTATGTGTGCGCCTCTACTACGACACATGCGCGCCTCTACAACAATCAGTATGTACGTACACGTTCGCGACCAGAATGACAACGCTACGTACGCTTAGACCAGGTGGTCCCGACTGTCAGGCACTTCCTTGCGTGCGAAAATGTAGCTGGTGGGTCCCAGCAGTCAGAGGGGCGAATCGTTTTTTTGCCCGGACGCACTTCCTTTGCGTGCGAAGATGTAGCTGGTGGGTCCCAGCGGTCGAGACTAATCGTTTTTGCCGGACGGACTTCCTTGCATGCGAAGATGTAGCTGGTGGGTCCCAGTAGTCAGGGGGGCGAATCGTTTTTTTTTTTAAAGGACACACAGACTTGCGTGCGAAGATGTAGTTGGTGGGTCCCAACGGTGGGGCTTAATCGTTTGTTTTTTTTTTGCCGGTCGCACTTCCTTGCGTGCGAAGGTGTAGCTGGTGGGTCCCAACAGTCAGGGGGAAACGTTTTTTTCGCGAAATACGGAGGCCCGTTCGGTGGGTCCCCGCTGTCAGGTGGAGGAATAATTATTTTCTGCGTAATAAGGAGGCACTTCCTTGCCGTGGCCATGGACCCAGCTGTCAGCCTCTCCACGTATAGTCCACGTCCGATGGAAGCCGTTCCTTGACCACGTTGACCACGCCGCGCCGAGAGCACCAGGGAGGTGGACGATGGCGAGGCCTAGGAAGGGGACGACACGGAGCCAGGGAAGACGCGACAGTGGATGCCCACGCGCGCGTAGAGAGGAGTACAGTTCACTGGTTCACTGTGAGGCGCCGCCGCAGAATAACAGGGGGTGTGGGTGAGTAGAGGGATGGCCTGGCCAGCGGTGGGAGCAGTAGGGGCGGTGAGGCCTCCGCCGCATCGCAGCCGGCCATGGGAGGCAGGAGCACGAGGCACGACCGGCGCTGGTTTGGGCGTCTGGAGCAAGAAAACCAGAGGTTGAAGAAGCACTACGGCCGTTGGATGGACATTGTACGATCACTGGAGGTAGTATCATGCATATTGACTAAGTTGACAAAGCCCTCCGTCCCCGTCAACTTAGTAGGCCCACAAGTTAGCCTGCCACTATACTGGGTCCCAGCTAACAGGGGGAGTATTCATTTGTTTTTGTGCGTAATAAGGAGGCACTTCCTTGCGTGCGAAGATATAGCTGGTGGGTCCGAGCTGCCAGAGCCGGCCGCGGGGAGGAGGGAGCAGGCATTCCCGCCGGCGCTTGTTTGAGCGGCTAGAGCAGGAAGAGCAGAGATTGAAGAAGCACGACGACCGTTAGATGGCCATCCAACAATCACTGCTTATGCGTCAACCTTATTTTTTAGGAAAGCCTCAAATCTGTGGAAAATAGCATACAACCCATCTGCCATTATTTCTAATAATTTACAGCCCATTTGCTAATTCTTAAGGTTTTTTTTTGAGCCCATATTCTTTTTGTTAGCATTACAGCCCATATTGTGGCCACGGTTAAAAAATTATACAAAATTTTGCATATTTCGGTGCGGTCCGAACTGTTTTTAATCCTGAAATTTCGACTCACATTCAAACTGATTTTAAAAATAAATGTATATCAATATAAAATCCAACAATTTCTCCACGCATAAAAATTAATGTAATTTAAAATCTCAAAATGAAAAAAAGATATTTGAAACTAATTGCCGGTTTGATGTGTTCTAAAAATGTACAACCCATTTTTCATTACTGATGGGCCATTTTCTCGGCCAGCCGAATGAAAGCTCTCCTCGTCTTGAAAGATGTGCAGTCCAACAGGCCTGACAAAGCGACTTACTTGGCAAATCACAAAAAAACTGGGTTGTGGCCATGGACCCAGCTGTCAGCCTCTCCATGTACAATACTCTTTCGATGGAATGTCGTTGACCATATTGACCACGCCGCGTCGAGAGCACCAAGGCGGTGGACGACGGCGAGGCCTAGGAAGGGGACGACGCGGAGCCGGGGAAGACGCGGCAGTGGATGCCCACGCGGAGAGGAGTACGAGGGTTCACTGGTTCGGCTGCGGTGTGAGGCTGCTGTCGCCGCAGGGCCTGGCGAGTGGTGGGAGTAGTAGGGGGAGATGAGGCCTCAACGGCAGCAAGTTGGCCACTAGAGGCAGGATCAGGCGGTCTCCCCGGCGCTGGTTTGGGCGATTGGTGCAAGAAGAGCAGCGATTGATGAAGCAGCAGGACCGTTCGATTCAAATCCAACGGTTACTACTGCTAGAATCGTTTGTTGACTAAGTTGACAAGCCCTGCGTACGTGTCAACGTAGTAGGCCCACAGGTCAGGCTCCCAACTGGTGCGCCCCTGATGTTAGTGAGAGGAATCATTTTTTTTGCGTAATAAGGAGGCAGTTGATTGCGTGTGGCAAGGCCAGCGGAGGGAGTAGGGTGGGCCGGGGAAGCCCGCGTGGCATCACAGCGGGCCACAAGAGGAGGGAGCAGGCAGTCCCGCCGACGCTAGTTTAGGCAGCTGGAGCAGGAAGATCAGAGATTGAAGAAGCACGTCGGCCGTTGGATGGACATCCAACAGTCACTGCTGCTAGAATCGTGTGTTCACTGACAAAGCCTTGCGTAAACAAGTCAACCTTGAAATTTGTGGCGTGTACAGCCCATTTGCTATTATGTTTATATTTTTTACTCATTTTCTAATTCATATGGAATTTATTGCAGCCCGTTTTCCATTTTTAGAATTGCTGGCCATTTTCTGGTCAGTACCAAGGTCAAAAAATTAACTAAATATGTGGGAAATTTTGAAAATTCGCAAATTTTTGCCGGGGAACGAAATATTCTTAATCCAAAAATTAATAGCCATACTAAAACAACTTTAAAAATAAATTAGTACTATGTCGTGTTAAATCCAATGAAATACATATAAGATATCAGTGAA
Organism: Aegilops bicornis; assembly: GCA_021605145.1. Lineage (NCBI taxonomy): Eukaryota > Viridiplantae > Streptophyta > Magnoliopsida > Poales > Poaceae > Aegilops > Aegilops bicornis. The sequence continues at coordinate 549,257,698 of CM038675.1, read as the reverse complement.
GAACAAAAACAATAAAACTAATAACCCATTTGCTATAATTTTTTTGGAATTTTCAACCCCTTTTGACATTAATTTTAACAGACATTGACCATACTCTTTGGCCAGGACGGAATGCATCCCTCCTCGTCTTGAAAGATTTGCAGCCCGATGGTCGGAGAAAACAAATAGGCCTAGCTTGGGTATTCTTCAAAAAGAAATACTGGGCTACCTATTTTCCCAAAGAACTGGTGCATGAGCATTTAGCTTTATTTATTTATTTACATATTTATGTTTAGGGGACCATGAGCATGTACCTGGGACGGATTCATGTGAGAGCCTCCCTTCCAGTTAATTATGGGCTTCATCAGTGGGCTGCATGTTATCAACAAGTGAAAAATGTGTTCCGCATTTAAAAATAGTATGAGCTAAATGCAGATGCAGGCACTAAAGGATCGAACCGTGCAACAACTTCCAAAACATTGTGTTTGTCGTTCTAACAACACATTTATTCAACCAATGCATTTAAATATACTACTGATTATGCGTTGAAAACAGCAGCAGCAAAGAACCAGGGCTGAGGGTGCAATGAAGCGATAGCGAGGCCGGAAGAGTGAAGACGCAGCTCTCTTCCAAACCAAACATCAGCCATCATTACAAAAGGGCTACCAAAAAATAACAAGTGTATGCATCAAACTAAATAAAGATCCTACTACACCAAGTGTACGCATCTAACTAACTGGCTCAGTTAGACGTTACTATTTATTAAGCTGTGGAGATTGGTTGACGCCTTGAACCAGACGGGTGCTCGACGGGAAACTCCAGCCCGGCAGGTCGAAATCGATACTTGCGACCCTCTCTACTACTTTGGGCTGCAGAGCGTGGCGGCACATATCAGGGTATGGTGCATGCATAGATGCATGGTACGCTGTGTACACACAGTTTTGCCTGATGAACGAAACCACGCTGCCATCATGATCCTTGCCGTCGGTTATCTCCTGGTTAATCGGATAATTCAGTCCGACAAACAGAGAGCGTGTACCAAGGCTACTTACCAACCTCCAGTCAAAAATTCACGAAGGCCCAGAGAAGCTGGGATCCTGCTCAAAGACCTTGCGATGGATCGTGATTGTGTTCCGCGAAACAACACGTCCGATGCGTGCGACGATCATCAATCTTTCGTCGTCAGTTCGATCGAGCCAGGAACCACCTGCAACTGCCATGCCGCTTTTCTTTGAAAGGTTCTGGGATTAGGAAGGGTAGGGACACCAGGCAGCCTACAACATCATATCAAGTTGGAGTCAAATAAAAAAGGGCTCTTGATTTAGTCAATCTTAAGAACAGCATGTTATGAGCATGAATATTTTTTCAGTAAATGTTGACAGTAATATAAGCAAGCCATCATGATATCATAGGAAAGTAACATACTGCTGTAATAGCCATTTGTAGCGATGACTGGAGTAGGCCAGCAATACGTCCAGCCATAGAAGGAGTCGACAACGTAAATGAAGCCCTTGTGGCATCAGAGAACCATGGAGGATGTATGATCCTGCGATGGACGTGCAGATTTATCCACTTACCGCAGCGGTGACTGTCGGATAGGCGAGACCGCGGTTGAAGAACGCAATTAGCCTGAAATCTTTATAATTCACAGATCTTGTGGGCACTTGGCAGATTACAACCTTGAGCAAATCAAACTTGGTATCACGTTGGCTACTGTAAGATTCCGAGTATTCTGCGCCGCGGTGCCAAAGCTGTGCAGTGTTAATCGAAGGAAGGGGGATCAATCACCAGGTGTAGACCTCCACGAGCATCCAGCTGTCGCGACCGTCGACGAGCACCATCCAAGACGTGTTCATGCCGACCCAGTACATACCGTTAATGTAGCTGAGGCTGAGGGGGATCGGATCGCAGTGAAGGGGGTTGATGCTCGCCACCCTACGATCGTTATGCTGCGTGACACGCCGTTTCTGAAGATCATGCGGCATCAGCAAGCAAGGAGCTGGCTTAAAAAGCTCCGGCCTGAGGGCTTTGAGTGAACGGTACAGCCCCGACGAGCACGCGGCGAGCGGCATGGTACTGAGATTGTCCACATGCAAAACAATGAGCTTGATTACCTCTGTGGGGAGCGAATTCCAGCCACTCTTTAGCGGACGCTGCTCGGTTCTCGCCATTGTTGGTGCTTGGGTTTGGACGAGGAGGAGGCGCCTTCGCGGGGATGGAAGCTTGGACGAGATTATGTGCGGACAAAGATGGAGAAGCGAATATGTGCCGCGGGAAGTGGACAGTGATGATGACTAAAGCATGCCGCTTGACTTACGAGACACATACCGGAGCGTAGTGTCATATCAATGCCGGACAACTTGCTTGAGTGATCACGATCTTTGGTACTCCCTACGGTACCTACTACGATTACTATGCCCTAACTTGCTTGAGTAGAGTAGTAGAGTAGGACTCTGCTCTACTACTAGCATCAGAGTAGTAGTATATTCTAATCTAAAATAGTTACAAACTTCAATGCCCGAGCGTGGAACGACTACGAACCGTGCTCAAAGACCGTGTCTACGTGCATTGCACGGCACACCATCATCACCAACTCGGTTTTTTCTCTACTCCTACTCCTATAAAAGACTCAGTTGGTGATGATGGAGGCGAGGAGGCGTGTTCAGCCGGGCGTGCAGAGGACGGGGTAGCACTATTTGATTTGTTATAAAAAAACAAAGAAGAGTAGTAGAGATAGAGACATAGGGAGGTGCACGAGGTTGTGGAAGATAAAGATGAACGAGGCAAGGCCTTATCTGTAAATGTGGAGAGAGGTGCGGCTATCTTTTGTAAAATTGTCATAGTTGGCTTTCTATCCGTCAGATATAGATCGGACGGTCTATATTACAAGATGGCAGGCATACCATCATCACTAACTCGGTTTTCTATAAGAGTAGATATATATAGATATAGATAGATAGAGACTAGGGAGTACTAGTAAGGACACCATCTCTTGCCGTGTGCTACTCCTCACGCTCCATTCGGGCGGCCGCAAAGCGTCCCCTTACCCACTCCCTCCCGGGCTCCATTCGTGGCGCTTATTGAAATCTGGGAGGCGACTCTCGCGATCGGCAGCCACGACTTCACCGACGATGACTTCTTCCCCGACCTCAGCAACCTCTTCCTCAACGACATGGGCGACAACCTAAACACTAATGGTGCTGCTCCCGTTGCACCGTATGTGTTTCTGTCCTTCCTGTTCGAAATCGTGGTAGAATTCATGTTTCTACTCTGTATCCTACTACTATGCTAGTCCACATGATTAGTTTCATCTCTGTTATAGCCGTCATGATTTATTTTGTGCTTATTCGGATTAAATCTCGTAGTAACTTGCTCATATATTCAACTGCGCAACGTCCCCTATAGCCACTCCCATTTCATGGACGGCCTGGTCGATGCCTCCAAGGAGCACTTCGTCCACTGCTATGAGTGCCTGATGCCGTTTTGTGGCTAGCCGGTGGACATGGTGCATCACCTCACGGATGCGTGCAGCGGTCACTGCTGGCCCTTGGCGGAGAACATCAAGTACGAGACGTGCTACCGGTTCACCATGCCAGAGTCACTGGAGGATCACTGCCGCCTGCTAGTCTCGGAGGAGGATGGCGGTGTCTTCCTCTTGATCGTGGGCACCAGCGAGGCTCAGCGCGAGCCGCCGCCCGTCTGTAATGTGCGTCGGGCGACATCACGCCCGCCGACAATCGACACGAGGCAGATGTACGGGTGCGTGGTCAGTGTTACTACCCCTCCGGGTCACGTGGGCAGCGACACCGGCCTCATCGAATGGACTTGGACTCTGGGGAGCTGGGACTATACAACCAATGTGGACTTGGAAAACCCATGTCATCCTTTACCCGCCGACGCGGTGCACGGGGACTCCAAGGAGGTTCACCTGGACATACGCATTATCAAGTGCACTTAGAAAACATGTAGTGTGTGTGTGGGCGCTTATGGCCCGTGTCTTTACCGCTTTTGATTCTGTAAGCTTGTCGTTAAACTTGAGTGGCTTTTGCCGCAGTCCTTCCTTTGAACTGCTCCTCTCAGTGAGCTGATGTAAGACACTTTGGGTTTCATTTGATAATGGAACCGGGGAGGAGCCTCCCTGTTCTTCTAAAAAAATACGCATTATCAAGTTAAATGTTGATCATTAGTCTTTGCTCAATGTAATCCACTGTCTAAGCATGTGGAGACTTCCATGTAGGATCTTGCTCTATTGGAGTATCGCGCATGAATTAAAGTGTATCCGTTTATGGTTTAGTCTAGAATCTTCTATGTATGAATTTTTACTACAGTACTGGTGAAAGACTTACGATGAACCATTTCTTACATCTCCTCTACCCCTTGCAAGTCATCCTGATTTAATCCCTCCGTCTAGGTGTATAAGGGCATGGTTAATATTACTTAATAGTATAGCCAACTGTTGACTATAAGAAAGTTCCATGTCATCTGTAGCCAACATGTATAACAATCGATACTCAAAAACTAATTCTTAAAGATCATTTCTTGCAAAGCACAATAAGTGTTATTTCTTCACAAGTTTTGGATGCAGGTTGAGCAGTTGAACACTTTTGTTTGCAAAAGATACCTTTTATCTATTTCTCCCGGATGTTTGTGAGTTCTAGAGATGAGATAATATCCGAAGAAACCTATCGATACCGTTACACATGAGATGACCCCCACATCCTTTGTCAAAATAAACAACTCCTGATCAATGCATTTCACTCTTGATTGCAGCATACGGGCACCTTACTACTATAGATTAGTACGACCAAAAATTGAACTAACATTATATATAGTACGATAAATACTGATGCATGTCACCTAAAATTATATCATTCAAAACTATGTTCAAATACGAATCCAACGATATAGTTTTTGTTGACATGCACTAACATTTTGTCAGTTAAATCTTGAGTCAAATTCAATGGGGGACTAATAAACCAGGACCGATGTAGTACAAGTGTAGAGGGCGGCGTTGCACGGGAGTCTCACCTCTCACCCCGCTCGTGGCGCCGGGCAAGAAGTCGTCATATCACAAAACCCAACTACTCCCGGTAATAAGTGGCACAGTAAATAAGCGGACAAGCAACCATCACATCCCTCCGTCTTTTTGCATTTCATCTCTCTTGCATTTACTTTCTCCGGTTCATCTCAAGACACTTTTCGATCCCTAGCTACTACTCCTAGGGCCAGTTCTTTTGGCGGCTTCCCCAGCTTTTCCCACAAGACTAGTCACAGTGGAGAGTAACAATAAGGCGCCTCACTCATTTATTTGGGCTTCTAAACTACTACTTCGTCCTGGTTTGTTCCTCACCATTGTAATTTGTGCTAAATTCTGACCAAAGATTCAACTGATAAAATGTTACTCCCTCCATCTAGGTGTGTAAGTCATCTTACGAAAACCAAATAATCCCAAAACACTTAGGCACGGTGCATTAACTTCTACCTCGTTTCTTTTTTCTTGACATATCAACCAATAAGAGATAAAGAGTGTGCATGCTTTTAATGACTTGAGATATCAAACACGACATGCAGTGGTTAGTTCATTGCATGCAATACTATTAATTAGCAAATAAACATTAACGTTTCTCGTTTTCTCCTCCTCCTTGGTCATGGTGCACAGCCTAAGATGACTTACTCACCTAGACGGATGGAGTAGTGCATGTGACATGCACTAACATTTCATTAGTTAAATTTATGATCAAAATTTGACATAGATTACAATGGGGACCAATAAACCAGGACGGAGGTAGTAGTTATAGGATTACTAATCTAGAAGCCTAAAAGAACTGGCCCCTGGAATTCCAATTGCACGGCACAACTTGTTAGGCAAAAAAATTCGATACAGGGTGTAGGAAGTGGTTTGGGTATTTGCATGCCTTTCCAACAAGTGAGATACTCCGTACAAATTACAACAGAGAGATAACCACATAGAAGGAAGCTAAAAATAAACAATCAAACGAGCATTTTTGCATTTGTTTTGCACTGAATCGTTTCACAAGCTTGACTAGTGCAGTTTTTCTACTTTTACAAAAACCGCACCGTAATGTTAAAACGTGCATTTGCACGTACATAAGTAATAGTAGTACTCCCTTCGTCTAGGTGTATAAGTCTTCCCTCCTTCTTGGTCACGGTGCACAACCAAAGATGACTTATTGACCTGGACGGAGGGAGTAGCACAGTCTGCAAGCATATATTGAGAGAGGCGTGTAGTGTGATAGTATATAGTAAAGTTTGTGCTATATGCATGTACTTGCAAAATGCGTACGAATACACAAGGTTTCCAAACTTTCCCTTTTACATACTTAATTAAGGGCGCTAAAAATTCCTGAGCGTTCGGGATTTATCATTTGCGTCCCAACACTAATGAGATCGCCTTACGAAACAAAATTATACTCCTTCTAAAGCCACGGCGCTCGTAGGAGGCGCTTGCACGCCACGAGTGCCCTGGTGCGCGGCCGTTTCCCAGCACGCCGACACAACGCCTCTTCCTCAGCCTCGCAACTCGCGAGGTGCTGATTGGCGGCTTGCCGGCGGGTGAGCACGATCTCACCGGTGTGGTGATCCGACGCCAACAGGTACTCCGCCTCGCTGGAAGCGTGCACCCGGTCCACGCATCGCCAAGCGTAGATGAGGCGCTTGGGCCCGACTGCACTCAGGGCGTCGGCACGGGCGTCCTCCGCCACCCTCACGGCCTTCACACGAGCCTTCTGCCAAAGAGCCAATTGCCAGACTCTCTCGGACGCGACATAGGCCTCCCAGGCAGCTTGTTCCACGGTGCGCTTCTCTTCCTCGGCCTTCTTCTCCGCCTCTAATTTGGCGCGCTCTGCTGGAGGCAAAGTCTCCCACAAGGCGACATCCATTTCTTTCCAAAGCTCCTCAAGGCTGGGGGGGGGGCTCGGCGAGCAACACGGCGTTCTCCTCGTAGCGGGGAGCCAACGCGTCCTCCGACACACGTGCTGGCGAGATTGGGAAAGCCGACGCGTCCACCTCGACGCGTCGCGGCGAGGAGCGGAACGCCGACACGTCCTCCACGACTAGTGGCGGCGAGGAACGGAACAGCGACGCGTCGCATCACGGCAAGGAGCGGAACGCTGACGCGTCCTCCTCGAATAGTGGCGGCGAGGAACGGAACAGCGACGTGTCGCGTAGCGGCGAGGAGCGGAACACCGATGCGTCCTCCTCGACTAGTGGCGGCGAGGAACGGAACGGCGACAAGGACTGGCCCAAGGCGGTGCAGCGAGGGGCTCCTAGGGCTTGGGAGGGGCGATGCCATGGTGGTATACATGAGAGGGAGGGGAGGAGATAGCGATGAACGTGAACATGAGGGGGAGGAGATAGCGATTTCATGGGAGGCGCAGTATTTATAGCGAGCAATGGCACACCTACGTAAGATATGGATCGAAGCTGATCGACTTAACTGCAGGTCGGTTGCATCAGCGACATGTGGGCGAACCCTGTTGGGCCCATATGTCGATGACCCAATGCACCTGCGGTTAAGTAACACTACATGGGCATATTTGTTGGAGTAAATTACGGGGCGAAGGGGTGGAAATATTGCTGGTCACAACGGATTGGACGGCGTGGGGGAGGAGAGTCAGGCATGCAGATTTTTTCACACGGGGTGGAGTGGTGGGACCATCGGAGGGAGAAGGAGAGTTTGGCAGGCATATTGTTTCCACACATGGAGAGGAAAAGATTTGGAGACGAACATGCTTCCTGCAGGTAGGGGGAACGGTGCATAATAAGTCATCTTGCATGCCGGGCTAGGTATAGTCTCAAGTCATTAAAAGCATACACGCCCCACACATGTTCATATTTCAAGGTGCACTAAATTATTGCATGCGATGATTAAGGTTGGCCATAATGGTGGTATCTTAGCTGGTATCATGCACACGGGAATACTAGCAAACTTGCTGATGTGACAAAGAATTAAAGAAGATGGGGGTTAGAGTAACTGTGTTCATGCATGCATTGGTAAACACATTTTTTCTGAAGAACGACAACACTAGTTGAGTACTTTTGCAGACTTCAAAAACTATTCCACCGCCTCTACTATCTTGCTAAGAGTAGGTGAAAATTTTGAATCGAGCCCTTTAAACTAGAAGGGAGGTAGTGGTACTCTAATAGCTAACCTTGTTGTGATGACAAGATAGGACATGGCACACACCTGGACGGAGGAACTAGTCTGCAATTGTGCATTTAAGTTTTGTCTGAAGTCAATGTACCTCTACTTTCACCAGACTTATAGAAAAATGTATCAACATTCACAATGTCAAATCAATATTTTTACACTCATTATAAAACGTAGTTCTTATACTCATTATAATCAGTATTGTAGATATTGATATTTTTAGTATAACTTTGGTCGTGAGATTTCATTGAAGCCTGTCAAAGCATGGAGGAAGCGGAGCTTAGGGCTTGCATTGCCTGTCTCTACATAGGTATTTCTCTTCATAATCCTGTAATTTTAGAGACTAATTGCGCTTTTGTGGTAGCGTCTCTTGCATCGGGGGACTATGACAGGTCTGCTATGCATGACCCGAAGATGAAAGTGTTGAGCATCTCAAAGTTGATCAACAATCTTCAATTGTCAAAGATTAGTCGTTCGGCCAATAAGGTGGCACACTTAATCGCTAAGTATAGCTTTGACAATAGATTAGATGGTATTCTTGTAAATAACGTACCTCCCTGTGTGGTGAATATTGTATCGAATGAGTGTACTGGTGTGGCTGGTTAATTAATATAAGGTGGTGTTAAAAAAGTATAAATTTGGTCAAACTCTTTGCAAACGGTTGACGGGAGTAAAAGGACCAGAGGGAGTATCATGCATGCGGAGTAGGCAAAATTGCTCATTTATAGTCGGTCGAAGTCTCAAAGGCGCGACCTTGAGGGAGGCGAAGGTCGTGGGAGGCGCGCGGTTGACGGAATTAAGTGAAGTTACATCCATGCGCCGGCATGGCGTGCGAACAGGCAGAAGCTATAGCGTCAGGCCTACGATATGGGTCTAGTAGACATAACATCTAGTGGGTCCCGCATAGTTCTCGAGAACTCTTTGGGGGCTTGCAGCCGTTTATCGATCGGGCAAGCCAGCAACCCCACGCCATTCGCACGCCCTACTCGTCCCCGTCTTCTAACTTACAACAGTTCGCTCCCAGTCGTCCCGTCCTTTCACATTAGTTCGCTCCTAGTTTTTCGGGGTACAATAGTTCAACTTCTCCTAACCCTCCTCCAAAATCTATGACCTCCCAAATATCCATGGTCGCCGCTGAGTACCAGGTTAGAGCCATCACCGGCGATCAGTTCATCGTCATCTACACACGTGGATCCGCGACGGTGAAAGCATGGCTTGCTCACTTCCTACGCATGTTCAACAGTTCAACGGATGAGTGGGTCGCTGGGCTAGATGTTGAGTACACCACAGTCCTGGGACGAGAGAAGGATCTAAAGGACGAAGAGAGGAAGAAGCCCGCTGTGATCCAGGTTTGCGTACATAGCGTTTGCTTGGTCTGCCACATATGCCATGCCGACGTTGAGTGCCAAGATTTTAAGAACTTCCTCGAAGGACAAAAGAGTGAAATTCGTTACTGTAGGCTTTAAGAACGACAGGGATGTCCTGCGTCGGATAGATCTCGTTGTAGGCCAGCCCTTCGATCTCCAGAAGGCAAGCCTGGTGTCCTCCTCACAACCTTCAATGCTGACCCTGGCAGCAGCCATGATTGATCCTTCATAGGCTAAACTGAAGAAACCTAATCACGAGTTTCATCATGCATGGGAGTCGAAGACATTAGATGAAGATCACATCACATGACGCAGCAATGGATGCCTACCTTTGTTTAAATATCTACAAGGGTTGGATGAAGAAGCAGAGCCCAGTGTCCGGTTCAAGCAAAGAAGCGTCAGCGAAGAGGAAGAGGAAGAGGGACGAGGACGAAGTCGAGGACATGGACGCAGACTCCGAGTAGGTGGCAGTGTCGTCACTCATGCTGGTTCTACTGCAGTGTCAGACTAGTCACAATGGGTAGTAACTTAGACTAGTAACATGCATATGTTACTAGTCTATGTTACTACCTCCACAGTGGGTAGTAACATATGTGTTGTGTCATGCATCACTTCATTTATTACGTTGTAGACTCATCTTTTCTTGATATGTGTGATGTTACAGTAACTAGCTATGTTACCACATGACTCTCTTTCTTCAATAATTACATGCCACATCATGTATTTTGCCTAAATAAGTGTGATGTTACCACCTATGTTACTCCCACTGTGGGTAGTCTCAAGCGGACTAGTTGCTTAGTTTATTTTCAAGGGTGTGGTGTGCTGAGGCCCCAGCAGAACTATGTTTAGTATGTTCTTTCTCGTTATTTGAACTCTTTAGTACGTACAGTAGTACTAGTACTATGTCTTACTACTGTTGTTCTTGCAGTTGGTACTCTTGCTCGTATCTTCGTGTTCCTCTTGTACTTAATACGCTCGTACTAGTAGTATAATTTGGGTCAGTCAATTTGTGAAAGAAGTTCGACGGAGCGAAGGAAGAAGACGGCAGAAGAGGTGGAAGAAGCCCTTCTAGCCATCCATGTTGCATCAAACGGCTCACATGAGTCGACTAACCCAAATTGCTCCTTCGGATTGCAGGATCCACGTGGCATTCAAGGTCTCGAAGGTAGATACCGCGTTCGCACCCGGTTTGCGGGCTCGACGCGCGCGCGACCGGCTTCCGCCGTGACAGGCACCATGCGCGCCTCCTCTGCGTGGGCGGAGATGACAATGACACGCTAGTTCCTCCTTGCCAGCGTGCCGGAGCACGCGCTCGTCCTCCTCTTCGTATGCTGCGTGCATAGACGCGGCTCCACCAGCTGCTCGCGTGCTTGGCAGCGCGGCGACATCATGAGGAGGGACTGCAGAGGACGTGAGCGGGCGAGCCTTCGGCTTCATGGCATAGGGATGGCGGCGACACAGCGGCGATGGGCGAGAAATTGTTGGCAGGAGCAGGCGGGCGCAGGCATGCGCAACGGCGGCGGCGGCATATTGATGAGTGCGCGTGTGGGAGCTTACTTTAGTTTTATATAAGGTTGGTCAAACTTAAAATAAAACCGTACTAATACACGTAAACATTAGACTTAGGCAGCGCTTTTATTAGTTAGTACCACAGCCACGATACGGAATCCTGTGCAAGCGCATGAACCGCGGCCGCGCGGTCGATCGAACGGTGCGTCACCGTGTCGCGCTCGAAGGACATCCACCGAACCTTTTTGTGTGTGTGAAAACAATCCTCGAATATTACTCAACTTTTTTTCCTGGGAAAGTTCTTGACGCTGCAATATTTCCATATATTTGAATTTAGCTCCAGATCATGTTTATTTGGATTTGGACGTTTTAGGTGCGCCCTAGTTTTTTTAATACTGATTTTGTGTGTGTGACTGAGAGAGAACGTGTGTATGTGTCCATATGTGTGTTGTGGCGGAAGGGCAATGGGGAGACGGTGTGCGTGTGATAAAGACATAGAGAGGTGTGAATGTGCAAATGATCATGCATGAGTGAGACATAGACAGATGCCGATACGTTGTGTATACATGAGAGAACAGTCTTCTAGTTTACTTGTGTGTGTGTGTGTGAGACAGAGAGAGAGAGAGAGAGAGAGAGAGGGAGAGAGAGAGAGAGAGAGAGAGATACAGAGAGAGAGGAGCATCCGTAACACAACAACCATCTCTCTCGATTCGTCCGTCCCTCGCACGGTCGCATGCAACACATGCATCAACGCGCACATTTTGACACCCTCACCCGGCCCCTGCCCACCTCAATGCCCGCACAATCTCTTTGTGAATACCCATTTCTCACCTTAGTTTTGTTTTCTCTCAATATCTCTCTCACACACACACAGCACAACACACACACACACACACACACACACACACACACACACACTCCCCCGAGCACACAATTCATCCCCATCCAAGGTTATACGGCGACAACTCTCGCTTGTGCTTCTTTGCACCCCAACATGCACAACACCTCAATCTTCAAAGAGGGCATCAAGCAGATCAAGGCAGCGACCACACCGCGCTAGAGAATGCGGGGTCATTTGGAAGCAAGGTGATGTGACGATGGCTGACTCCTCCTCCCCACCCTCTCTCTCTCTTGCACAAAATTACCAATCCCTCTCTCCCCGCACAAAATTGTCAATCCCTCAACCCACGAGATCCTTCCCTCTCGTCCATGTTTTTCCAGCTCTCTCATCAAACATGTTGTCTCTTCTCCTTCCACGTATACAGAATCCGGATGCACACGCATCTCACGTATATTACATGTCTCCATCTTTCTCACAGACCTAACTTCTTCCTCTCTCTTTCTCTCTCTATCTCTCTCTCTCTGTCTCGTTAGGTTTGTCTCCTACTCTCTCATCCACATACATACAATCTTTCCCGCCCTATCTGCTCCATCTTCAAAAGCTCTCTCTGCATGTTTCATTCACACATTGGGATTTGTCAAAATGTTGCTTCTATAATGGCTGATGTAGAGTTATGGTTGTTTATGTTGCATCCTACAAAGTAATAACTATTAAATGCATTTAGATTCTCATTTGACTGGGATTATGTGAGTTTGAGCATGTTGTGAAGTACTATAGACCTTGTATACATCTTGGGATTCGACAATGATTGTAACTATTGAATTGTATAGACCATTACATTCGAAGACAATAGCCTAATATATTTATTTCACAATGTCAACAAATGATTAGTTCACTACAAACTAAGAAAACAAATGTGTACTCCCTCCATTTTTATTTAAGTCTCACAGATTAGCATTGGTCAAAGTCAAGTCTTGTAAACTTTCAGAAAGCTTATAACAAAAAATATTAACATATACAATAACAAATAAATACCATTAGATTCATTATTGAATGTACTTTCACATCATACATATTTTTTATGGTAAATGTTTATATTTTTCTTTAAACTTGGTCAAACTTTAGGAAGTTTGACTTTGGTCAAACGTAATATGCAGAGTTTACTACTACTACTCGCTAGTTGCTTAGCCGAATCACTCAACACGCCACACGGGGAGTCCAGTGTCACAAAATTTTGAGGTCGGCGGGAAAATATCCCGCGACCCTGATTCGATCAATGGGAAGTTACCATCATAGCCTTCGGAACAGGCCTACGGATGACGATTGGTAGGGGGCTGTTTTCGTAATCTCAGTTCACCGTGCCAGCCAACCCCACCCCAAAGACCCGTAGTAGTACACCTGAATACTTCCCATTTTCTATCCCCATCGCAAAATAGACTTCTCCATGGCACCGCAGCCTTCGTGCTCCTCCCTTTACATCAGCGCACTCGTCCACCGCATCAAGATTCCGCCTCATCGACGACCTCGTCCACCGCACTGGAGCCGGTCCACCGTCGTCATCGTACACGGAGCCTCTTCCCCGGCATCGTCTTCCACAGTCTCGGATCTGCTTCCCGGAAGCCGACGCCAAGAGCAGAAGTACCACCGTCGTGGACAATGAACTGACTCCCGTTGCCGACCATGACTCAAAGAGGCCGCCGCGACCATCGTTCTCCTCCTCGATTGGTAATGTGTGTATTGAATCACTTAGCAAAGACATGTGCAGTTCCAATTTTGTTCATACCTACCCTTCAAATTTCACAGGTGCTATTGTTCCCGTAAAAGTAATTGGTTATAGCCTCCATTGTCCAACAGAATATCAGCTTGTAATTGTGCTGTCGCTTCCTGTATCGCGCTGTGCTTGGGTAGGTTTTTCATCTGCAACCAGTAGTGTGGCAAATGATGGAAAGGTTTTTAGAACTAGCAAGATGCCCATGCGTTGCACACATCAAGATGCATTTGTATGAGTAGTTTATCTTGTGTGAGAAAAGGATGAATGAGGGAAGGCCTTATTTGCAAACTGGAGAGGGGTATGGGTATCTTTTTGCAAAATTCCCATTTGTTTCCTTCCTATCTGTCAGATATAAATCGGATGGCCTACATTGCAAGAAAAAAAAGTATAGAGAAAAAAAGTAGACAGTAAATTAAGTAGAGATAAATATTAAATATTAAATAAAAAATAAATATAACAGTAGAGAAGAGAGTAGAGATAGCAGAGACGTCGGGAAATGATCGCTGCTGTGAAAAAAGCGGTCAAGGCGGCTAGTTTTGGCGCTGACATCCGACACGCGCTTCATAAAATCCAACGCCTCCCACCGCTCTGTGCCTTGCCACCGCTCTCCCGCTCATTTTAGCCGCCACGCGGCCACCATGCCGCCGTGCCGCCGGAAACTTGGGGATACCGCATGGCGTCGCTACGCCTCCGGCGGCTTCTCCGCCGAGATCCGGTTCCGCAGGATGCACCTCGGCCTCGGCAATTACGACAATGCCAACGAGGCCGCCCGGGCGTACAACGCGGCGGTGTGGTGCCTCCGGTGGCCTCATAGAACATTGAACTTCCCCAACGTGCCGACGCGGGAGCGGGCGCAGGAGCTCGCGCCTCTGCCGTGGCTTAGCACCGACGAAGATTGTCGCGACAACCGGAGGTGGGAGCGCCATCTCGGCATCGCCGAGATGGACGAGGAAGCCATGGCGCTATGGCGCCAACACTTCCCGCAGGACATCATCAACGAGCACGAGTTCTACGCGCAAAGGAGGGCGGAGAGGGATAAGAGGAGGGCGGAGCGAGCCGCCTATCGCAAGGACAAGCAGAGGCGAAAAGCGGACGCTCAATTCAACATGAGGCTAGGAGCAGCGCCGCCCTGGGAATCCGACGACGATCGGTATCTTCACGCCTACAGTCAGACGTCGGAGGAGGACATCACCGAGGAGGAGTCGGACGACGAGGAGTAGTTGGATTATCTTTTTTTATCTATCTATGCTGAGAACTATCCTCTACTCTATCTACTTCTCGATCTCAAGATCAGAACGCTTTTTAAAGCGCCCAGCTATGCGATTCTGTTGAAGATTCTCTAACATGGCGTATTTAGTGCTTTAATGTTGCCCACAAGATGCACGAGTATTACTAGTAGTATATTCTTCTTGCCATGTTGAGATTTTAAAACCACGAGTGCGTACATGAAGAGGAGCAATGAAGACCAAAACGGGATATTCGGGACATCTTCAAGGAGCGTGGCAAGTTAAAGAGGAGCTACACCGAACCTGTAAAACGAGCTTTGGTAAGTAACACCCTTTCAATTACTTTCGTGTAGCCTCGTGTTCTTCGATGTGTATATGTTGTAGTTTCTGTTTCTCTTAAGCGTGGTGTTCTTCGATGTGTAATAAGAAGACTCTTCATCATCCTAATGCTTTCGTTTTTAGCTTGATGTAGGAAGTGGGTGTTCTCACCTTGTAGTCTGTTTTTATTTATTTTTCTTTTGAATTCACTTCTCCGAGTTCTGTTCATCTGGCTTCTACTAAATGGATCTAGGTTGCTCTGTGTATTGATCTAAAAAAGATGTAACTTCATGTCAGGATGCATTTCCTGCGAGGGGGGAAGTATGGTCAACCTAGAGATCATGTTTCCAAAATGAGGCTGGATTACACACAAGGTTACAGTTCCCAAATGATGCTGGATTAGACACAAGGTGCAAATTCCCAGATGATGCTGGATTACCTACAAGCCAGGTGGAGTCGTCAGCTGTTCGTGTCCTCGTGGCATTAGTAAAGGCTGAAAGAAAGCGTGCAGCAGCCCTTGAGAATGTAGCTGAGTTCCTGAAGAAGCGAAAAGAGCAATCAGATGCTCTCTTCACCCAAGCCAAAGAAGAGATGGAAGAAGCCAGAAATAAGCTAGCAGAGGCAGAGCAGGCTAGGCGTCTCCTGCTATCTAAAACTGTTGTCAATACAAAATTTCCTTCATAATAGCTAGGTTCAAATGTTTATCCAACAAGCATTCACATTGCTGATGTCCGTGCATCTAATGATGTGTCACAAAATGTTTTTTTTCGGGTCATGTAATAACAACAATTACTTTCCAAACAATAAAAGACGAATCATTGGACATGGTATAGTTCACGCGCAAGCCCGACATTCCAAATTCAACTTCCACATCAAACTCATGTTCACAGATATCTGCACATTTCATACATAATGTCCACAACCATGATTCATTTCAAAGCCAAAAAATGTGAGGAGAGTTATAAATAAAGAAAAACCCCTACTAGTTCCTGCTACCAGTGCGAGCACAACAAGTCAAGACCATGCGTAAATTAATTATATTTTAGTCATTTTTTTTGTTCTAAAATGCCTGCCGGCTCGCGGACGGACGTGTTGCCGGCACACATGTGGATTCAATGAAGGCAGGCGGGGCAGTCTTAAGCTGGTTGCACGCCGCGAGGAGGCGTGCTCAGCCGGGCCTGCAGCGAGTGTGGCCCTCTTGGCCGGCGCGCCGGTTCAATGCCTGCGCTATGAGAGGTCGCGTCCGTGTCGAGCAATCACTCCCTCCAGTCCTTTTTTGTTTGGGTATAACAAAATCTCGTTTTCCATTCACATTTTACAAGTAAAATTCATGGACAAACTTTGACCCAAAGTATGATGGGGAGTAGTAAACCGTAATGGAGGTAGTAGTTTTTTAATCAAAGAAGGGTTTCCTTCCGATTTTCATCTTGAAAACCAACATCTAAATCTAAACCATAGTATTTGCCCTAGAACTACCAGGTTCAACATCTCGCAACATAAACCCATACAACCTCCATCGCAAAAAAAACCATACAACCATACGCCAAGGAGGTACGTAGTACTATGAATTCCATTTTCGCTCCATACCAATCGTTCTAAAAACTACTTACTAGTACTTATAACGCGCCATTGAAAATCGGAACTCTTAACCCCGCTAAAAAACGATATTTTAAACGTGGCTACTCGATCTGTGGCAACTGGCGAGCCACCGCGCTCCAAGTCGTTCACCGGGGGTCCCGACCATCAAATCCTACGGATCAAGTTCTAACGCGAGCTGACTATTCCTACAAAGGTGCTCCACCACGTACCTGGTACCCACGAATGCAGCAATCGTGCACCTAGGGTTTTAGGGTTTATTTGTTACCGTCGCCTTTACGTAACACTCATGTGTGCGAGACAGCGAGAGGCCCGATCGCAAGGCGGCGCCTCTTCTCTTCGTATATGTACTCCACCGTTTATGCGGTGTCCAAAAAATTATAATAACTACTAGCAATGTGCCAATGCGTTGCCACACGATCAAAGTAGATTATTACATATTCACCGATTTGATAGAAAAAAGTCTAGTTTTGAAATACGTATATGACTAAAAATATGTTATGTTTTACTCAAAATATATTCCTTTGGCGTTTTTGATGAGATAAGGGAGGAATGTTGTTGGTTTCAAGATTCGAGAAGTGGTATATGTCTAATTTCTACTCTTACTAGCAAGATGCCCGTCGTTGCACGGAACATCAAGATCTTGTGGGAGAAATGGATGATCGAGGAAGGCCTTATCTCGCAAATGTGGTGAAGAGTGCGGGTAAATTGCCATATTTTCCTTCCTTATCCGTCAGATATAAATCGGACGACCTACATTATTGAGGATGGCAGGCCACCATCATCACCAACTCTATTTTTATCCCTACTATTATAAAAAGCATTGTCGGTGATGATCGTGTGCCTGCCATCCTGCAATATAGGCCGTCCGATCTATATCTGATGGATAGGAAGGAAACTATGGCAATTTTGCAAAAAGATACCCATACCCCTCTCTACATTTGCAAATAAGGCCTTCCCTCGTTCATCCTTTTACCCCACAAGATAAACTACTCATACAAATGCACCTTGATGTTCCGTGCAACGCATGGGCATCTTGCTAGTTGTTGCAAAAATCCCATGTGTGTGTGAGAGAGGGAGAGTGGAGGAGGACGGAGTGCATGTGTGACAAAGACACAAGGAGTGTGTGTGCGATAGGTATCAACTTAAAATGAGGCGATAGTGCGTGTGTGCACGATCGAGAGGGCGTGTCTCAAGAAGGGAAGAAAAATCTACATAGATACAAGGAGCAGGAGAGAGACATGTATGCGATGGTGGAAGCACGAGTGTGCGGGTGTATAAACCTATCTAGAGGCTAGCTAGTCGATAAATGTTTGTGAGGGAAGTACGAGTCAGGGTGCAAAAGCGAGAGTTTTGTGTGTGTGTGTGTGAGAGAGAGACGGTAGTCGGGAAGGGGAGTGGAAGCAGGAGTTGTGTGTATGTGTGTCTGTGTGTGAGAGAGAGAGAGGAGACGGTAGTCGGGGTTGTCTGATCGGTAAACAAATGAATAATGTCAGTCTGGGATGGAGACGAAAAGGAGACCGCAACAAATGTTGTGTCTACAGGAGAGAGAGAGAGAGAGAGAGAGAGAGAGAGAGAGTAATTTTAGTGGTATGAGTCATATGTAGAGACATATAGGGTGTGTGAGAGAATCCCATAGAGAGAAAGACAAAGTGAAAGACGAGTGGAGACTGTGTGTGTCGCGGTGAAAAGGAAAGCTTAGGTGCAGTACGAGGAGAACAGTGAGAGACGTGAGAGATAATGAAAACCGTGTAATGTATAATGATAGGGAGAGTGTGACACTTCTCAAGGGAGACGCCGAGAGACCATGTTTGCGAGGATAGGAGAAACATGAAGTGAGTGTCTTGGTGAGCTGGAGAAAAAGAGTGATAGCTACCGAAGGAGCATGCATGCGCCAAGATGGGCGTGAAAGGAGTGAACAAAAAGGATTCAAATATTTGAATTCGAGATGATGATACATGTAATCCATACTCGAACCAAAATTGATCTATCAAACATGCATACTCATATGAATTCACGCACATCTATGTTATTTAATTTGTAGATATTACTGATCCATACATTTTAGTAGAACATAATTTGGTTAAATTTTTCCGAATTCAACCTTAAGATTTCGAGATCGTTGTATTTGTAAATCATATTATACATATAAAGGAGCAGAATTTTTTGTTGTGCTTTTGAAAGTATATATAAAAATGATGTATATAGAATGTAATTCCAATTGAAAATGGATCCCTTGAAAAAATATAGAATACAAACGGGATTCGAATTGAGTTGGCACGATGGCGTGCACTCTGCAAAATTTGAACGAAGAGGGAAAATCGCAAGAACCGCCCAAAACCAAAATCATGCGAGATGGAAATCACTACTGCCTATCCCTGCCACGCAAAGCCTATCTGCTGGATTTCTATAGGTTTTGATAGGGGTAGGTTTGTAATTTCACCCAAACGTGACGTAACTGCCTCTCACCCGGATTCATACACGATGGGCGCCAAAACACAGTGTGTCCTCGGCCGAAATCGACTGCCTCCTCGATTCATATTCATACATGGTGGGCGCCAAAAACAAACTCTCGTCGGCAAATATTCGGTGTATGCGAGATTACCGTCCTATCCCCAACCGACTAATGTTGCTGTGATGTAGTAGAAATTTGAAACATGGGCTAAGTTTGTAAATTTCCTTGCATTTGAGACAAGCGCGCCCTGGATACCTCCCTTTTCCCCATTCGTACTCCGTGGGCGCCAAAACACCCTCTCCACCCCACCCTCCTCCGTCCGCCGCCGTCCGCCACCCCATCCACCGCCGTCCTCCTCCACCATGCCGGAGCTGATACCCCGACGCCGCCGTCCATTACAAGAGATCGACCTCTCTCATCCATGCCTTCGGACCGGGATCCATGCATCCCGTCCTCTCGCTTCATCCCCGCCGTCGTCCACCTTGCCGGGCGCCGCTCTCTGACCGTCTCGTCCACCGCGCCACTGCCGCCACCGTCTACCCTCCTAGATCTGCTTCCACGCTCGACAGCCATCACTACTGCAGCACCGTCAAATTCTCGCCAGATGCAAGACATCGGCGCCGCACTGTGAGGCGGTACTCTTTTCAGATTCTGCTCAACTTATTAATCGCAGTAAGAAAATAGATCGCCACTGCTTTACTCTGATTTCTTGTCTTGGTTGCGAAGTGGCCTTTGTCCGGTTTGCACATTCAGATCCGCCATGGCACGCTCAACACTATACTCTCAATGCTTATGGTTTTCCCCTTTTATATTCCACACTAGTTAAATCACAGTAGACTAAATTTCAAAATTGGGTCAGTCGATTTTTCAGAGCTCGCCGGAGTTCGCCGGTGCGATCGAAGGGGCTCGGGTGGTTGTGGGGCCTCGCCGAACGAAGAAAACTCGACGCAGGTGGGGGTTGGGGCGGGGGTGCGGGGTGGGGGTGGCGGAGGAACACAGGCGGTGGGGGCCGGTGGTCCGGCCGGCGGCCTGTGCGGTGTTCTGTATGGGAAGAATCAGAGACAAGGAAGAAGAAGGGTTAGGAGATGTAGGATCTTCATCCAACCGCCTGAAATGGTCGAGAGACAGCTGGGAGTTGCATTCTTAATGCACTCTGGTTCATCATGTGAGGGCACTGCGCAACCAACATTTTATTATCCAAAATCTGCTTGCTCTTCTTTACGATGTTCCTCTTCCGTTCTTCTTTAATATGTACTCTCTCCGTTCCTAAATACAAGTCTTTGTATAGATTCCACCATGGACTACATATGGAGCAAAATGAGTGAATCTACACTCTAAAATGTATCTGGATACATCTGTATGTGATCCATAGTGGAAATCTCTACCAAGACTTATATTTTGGAACGGAGGGAGTATGATAGTAGTACAAAGATGTTCCTTGTACTGAAGATGAGCAGGGACATTTGCAGTGTAGAGGTCTATATGGTCGGTTGTGATGGACATTTTGAGCCTCTTTGATTCGTAGGATCTTGTAAACATAGGAATAGGATTTGTAGTGGCCTTCCCACTTGAATCCTATAAGAATAGCAAGGAAATGCGGGGAGCTGTGTCGCCTTTGAGAGTTACACTGATATTAACAGCATTCACACCTTCACTTGAAGAGAGCCGGTATCCGAAGCCTTTCTAGCCGTCTGGCAATACTAGCACATATATTCCAGCAAGTTCCACTTTGCTGATTTTACTCGATGCTTAAGGTTTTCCCGTTATATCTACACTATGATCTGTGTAGCTGCTTTGTGTCGCACTAGCAAAGGCAGTCCACTCTTGAATCTAAAAACTGCATTGACTTACTAAATTTGCACCAAGGCATTGAGTGCCATTCTGGATGCAATGAAACTCATACGCTCCCCACCTGTTGATTCTTGTTCAGAATATGATCCTAATGACCATTCTAACCTCGAGGAGTCAAAGGCAGATGGCCTGTCCTGTTCACCCATCAAGGTTCATGTTCTAATTTGGCAATGTTTTATTGATTGCGGGTATCTTGCATATGTTGTCTTGCATTTCTTCTACTTTGTTGCACCGCCATCTGCTTAGTTTACTCACCATATATGGCGAGATGCCATGCCCATCCATTATCAATACATATTCCATCTGTCATCATACCATGTTTTTCCACTCAAATGCTATTCTTGTGCATCAGACATCAAAAAGGAAGAGGGTGATTGCCGAACCTGAAGGAGCACCAGCAAAGTCTTTGAAAAACGTGGTGGTGCCGGAGAAATCAGACGACACCCTACTTATATTGGATGCACAACCAGTGACACAAAACGTAGGACCGACTCCAGTAGACTATACCCATACTTCACTGGCCACACCACTAGCCCCACCACATAGGACCTGCACTCCAGCAAAAGGTATACTAATTTCATTTGTTATAGCACCAGCTGTACCACAGAAAAATCCCACTCCAAAGAAAAAGTACAAAGCAAATCCACCGGCGAAGACCTATCCCAAGCTGAGAGGCGACCAATTCCTGCAGATTGGAACCCCATTCCATTTATTCCCAGTTTAAAAGACAATGCTTTCAATGTTGTTAGGGACTACGTGCATATATTCCCATCATGGGAAGATTATAGTGAAGACAAACACCATTTTCACATCTTCCTGTCCAACTTACGTGTAAGTGCTATTATTCATGGTCATTATTTTCCTGTTTTCTGCTGATTGAACACATCAATGGTTTACATCACATTGTTGTAACTAGGCAAGGGTCAATCTGGATAGTCATGACGAGCAAAGCTTGCTTGTGCTTTTCAAGGAAGCATTGCAGCAGTATTGGTGTTACCTAAGGAAATCACACTTTGATGGCAAGTCTATAAACGAATTTCCGGTGAAGTCTCCTATGCTAAATTTAGAAGACATTGAATGGAAAAACCTTGTTATGCAATCGCTTGCTCCTGTGGAGGAGGTACTTGTCTATGAAATCACATGACAATTTGAACTTCTACTTTTTGCATGTGCCTTACGGATCTTTTTGCAGGAAATCTGCTCGAAGAAGAATTCGGTTTGAAAAGAATGATTGGATATCGCAAATATGCTGCCCGCTGCTTTGCTCTTGTTAGTACTGTTGTCTGTATCAGACATGCTTGCATACATACCTGGTTCATTATGTGACAGCAGTATGCATGATAGCTTGCTTATCAATTGTTTCTCCAAATTATCTGATCTGTATGAATGGTTACATTAGTGTAGAATATATCCAATGCCAATGTTTTTTAGCTCTGCATTGTTCTTGTAAGTACATCCTGTCCTTTATCAGTGTACTTATAATGACAGGTAGTTGTTCATGTACCATCACTCGCAGCTTATTTTCCTTTGCCCTCCATTTTCTACACATTAGATCTATATTTACTCTTACCATAAGGTTGGTCTTGAAGAAGTTTAGCTATGCATTGCTCTTGGCTGTACCTTTTGCACTGTATCGCTGCACTTACATTTATAGCTACTTGGTTATGTAGCATCACTCTTCATCTTATCTTAAATATTCTCCATTTTTTCGTATATTATCACATCTATATTTACTCTTAACAAAATGTAAAATAAAGGCAATGCTTTTGAAGAAGGTTCTATGGTAAACTTCTTGAATTGCCCCCCCCCCATCAGCATGGACAAGGCCTTTATAGAGCATGTCTTCACCAATAATGTAAGTTTGTCCATCTCAAGCCTTCAAACTTTGTTGTATATATTTGGTTAGGCATGACTGCAACAGCTGTTTATTTTTGGTGTTTGCATCAAATTGCTTATTTAAAGTTTATTATGTAGTTCATAAACAAAAGTTTGTCCTTTCTCAATTTAAGTTTTCAGTTGTACAACCAAGTTCCTTCTTCATACCATGTAAATTAAACTATACATAGCAAGTGATCTTCTTTTGCAATCGCATGTATGCTTCATTCTTCATCTCAGAATCCGGTGGTGTGGTGAACCTACCCACTACAAAGTACAATGTCATATTCTGCAATGTCTTAACTATGAACAATGTCATATCATTCTACTATTATTTAAACCGTCTCTTTATTTGCCAATCTGAAATGGTATAAATTGACAAAGACACTAACCATTGATACTTATGAGTTCTTGATCTGTAATCCCAAAGTGTTGTCGTGAAGCTGCCAACTCCTTCACAATGTCATTTCCTGCCATGTCTTGACCTAAACAATACTATATTGTGTTAATGCAATTTTAAACTGTGGTCACTTTATTCGTCAAGAAGAAATGTGATGAATTGTCAAGATCGACACGTTTACATGAAAAACACATCATCATGCGCTTTTTTTATCTTTCAGAGTGAGGAAGATATAAGTGTTGAACAAGCGCGATCTCATCATCTTGCTTTCCGCTGCTTGCCAGCTCCCAAAGAGGGCTAACCTTTCTTGAACTCTATTGAAGTGTCGATTTTGTATATTATTTTGTCGGCGTGTTTATTTGCACCGGTGGCGATCTTTGATGCCCAGTGTATGTAATCTGTCATTCGCTTGTGCTTTATTATCACAAAGCGAACTTTGATGCCCAGTGGGTGTAATATGCCGTAATTTCTTTATTGTATAGTCTAGGTTTTTTCTTATTCACGATGCTGCAGTAATTTTACTGTATATATATCCTGTCTTTGCAGTAAACCGGCCAAACCATAAAATTACGGTACATAATCGGGCCATCATGCAATCACGATGTAGGTTGGGCCTGAAACGTGCCGAACAGCTCACGGGCCGGCAGCAGCCCGAAATGAACCCCGGCCCATGATTGTGCGAATCAAATCACGGGCTTTTAATAGGCCAAAATTGTCACGGTCCTTGTTTGGCCGTAGTTAGGCCCAACTATATGACGGGCTTTTAACAAGCCGAAATTAATATAGGGCCGAAATGTTAAACGGGCCCTTAACAGGCCAAAACTAATATCTGGCCGAATTACTAAGTGGGCCTTTAGCAAGTGGGCCTGAGGGAGTCCTGGATTAGGGGGTGTCCGGATAGCCGGACTATAGCCTTTGGCCGGACTCCTGGACTATGAAGATACAAGATTGTAGACTTCGTCCTGTGTCCGGATGGGACTTTCCTTGGCGTGGAAGGCAAGCTTGGCGATACGGATATGTAGATCTCCTACCATTGTAACCGACTCTGTGTAACCCTAACCCTCTTGATTGCCTATATAAACCGGTGGGTTTTTAGTCCGTGGACGAACAACAATCATACCATAGGCTAGCTTCTAGGGTTTAGCTTCTCTGATCTCGTGGTAGATCTACTCTTGTACTACCCATATCATCAATATTAATCAAGCACGAGTAGAGTTTTACCTCCATCGAGAGGGCCCGAACCTGGGTAAAAACATCGTGTCCCTTGTCTCCTGTTACCATCTTCCTAGACGCACAGTTTGGGACCCCCTACCCGAGATCCGCCGATTTTGACACCGACATTGGTGCTTTCATTGAGAGTTCCTGCAATAGCCGTGCGCCGTCGGAAGGATGCCTCATCCCGTCTTTAAAGACGACAACATTGCTAAAGAAACTTTGGCTGTCGGCCAAACTCTCCGGCTAGGCGGTTTTCTTATGACCGCTGTTCGGCCGTCAGCGCCGACGATGACTTCTCGGGTCATCGAAAGCAGTCTTCACGTTAACTTCCGGAGCTTCGAAGCGGTTAGATCCGATGGAGCTCTCTTCCTTAAACGAGCTCTTGGATCTCATCTCCGCTCGGGAGTCGCCAGACTATGATCAGATTGGGCCTAAACCCGATCTGAGAGAGATTAACTCTCCCCAGTTTACCCACCATGTTGCTGTGGTAGAGGGACAATACGGCGACCCTTCTTCTATCTTAAGGACTAGCTACGTCCGGATTCCCGATCCCTCCACGCCGGATTCCCACGGAGGAGAGGACGTCACGCAAGCCCTGAACCTAAAGTCAGGCAGCGGGTTAGATTCATTGGACAACATCCAAGAATCCAAGCTTCCAAGTTCAGAAGCTCCTTGGCCCTTAAGTCTCAGATTGGGCGCGGTCCCGGATTTAATTCCACCTGCCCACCCAAACATAAGGGACCTATCTCAAATTCGGCAAGAGCCCGCAGAAACAGTACACCATTACTGGGCCAGATTCCTCCTGGTTATGGACAGGATAAAGGACTGCCGCGAGGAGGACGCAATCTCATTCTTCTACAATAATTGCACGGACAACGGGATCCTCAATGCTATAAGTCGCAGTGACATTACACGCTTTGCCGACTTGGCGTCCATAATCTGAAAATCTTGTGCGATGGAAAGCGCTCGAAAACCGAATCAAGATTTTGGGACAATCCGCCTTGAATACAACCCCAATCCGAAATAAAAGGGTGCATCATCGCCAGGCACAGGTTAAATACCAAAAGCAAAACCCTCTATAGGGCATGGAATCAGTCTTTGGAGGGATGGCTCAATAGACCCTGTAAAATTCATAGTATAGAGGGCGCCACTCCAACTCATAGCCTTAGAGCATGTTGGATACTACGGCAGGTGGCCAAAAGTGGCGAAGAGCTTCTAGCTCTTGAAAACCAACCCAAGGATACCAGTACGGTATTAACAGTCTTCGAGACTTTCGCATCAAATAATATGCGGAAACGAACACTCCGTAGCCTTGCCGAAGTCTACCAAGTAGCAACAATAAACCCATGGAGTGACACGGCTATTACCTTGCCAGTGACAAACCTAAATTCCGAACAGCCCGAGCACCAGCCGCATTGGTCCTCAGTCCGATAGTGGACGGCTTTCGCCTTACCAAGGTACTCATGGACGGTGGCAGCAGATTGAACCTCATTTACGAGGAAACCCTCCGAAAAATGGAAATAGACTGGGGCCGCATTGAGCGAAGCATCACAACCTTTAGAGGAATAATCCCCAGTCGGGAAGCACGCTGTACAGGAAAATTCACACTGGATGTGGTGTTCGGCACGCCAGATAATTACAGGTCCGAGGAGGTCACGTTCCAAGTGGCCCCGTTCAGCAGCGGATACCGCGCTCTATTAGGGCGAGAGGCGTTCACAATTTTCCAAGCTATACCCCACTATGGGTACATGAAGCTCAAAATGCCCGGGCCCAACAGAATCATCACTCTTGCTAGTGACTCGGACATAGCACTCCGCGCCGAAAATAAGACAGCCGCACTGGCCCTTGAGGCACTCTCCGAAGCCCTAGTGGCCGAGGAACTCACTGTGCTGCACTCCACGGTGAATAGGGACGATGTGATACTCGATAAGAGATCCAAGTCCACTTCCTTCAAACCAGCGGACGAAATAGTCAAAATCCAAGTCCATCCAACGGACCCTACAAAAATGGCCTCCATCGGGGCACAATTAAATCCTGATGTAGACGCCGCACTAAGAGAATTCCTACGCGAAAATTGGGACATTTTTGCCTGGCACCCTTCAGACATGCCAGGAATCCCACGCCGGCTGGCCGAGCACAGCCTAAACATCCTAAAAGACTTCAAGCCAGTCAAACAGGCTCTTCGGCGTTTCTCCGAACCCAAGAGACAGGCCATGGGAGAGGAGCTAGCCAAACTATTGGAGGCCGGATTTATCAGAGATATAAAACACCCGGACTGGCTAGCAAACCTGGTGATGGTACCAAAGAAGGACAAATCCTGGCGCCTATGCGTCGATTTCAAGGACCTCAACAAGGCTTGCCCAAAGGATCCCTTCCCCCTCCCCCGCATCGATCAAATCATCGATGCTACCGCAGGACACGATTCATTGTGTTTCCTCGATGCATACTCCGGCTACCACCAAATTAAGATGGCAGAGTTCGACCAAGCCATAACGGCATTCATCACTCCATACGGCCGATTACGCTTCAACACAATGCCCTTCGGGCTCAAAAAGCCGGGCGCAACATATCGGTAGCATGATTCAGACATGTATGGCAAACCAGATCGGCAAAACAGTGGAGGCATACATAGACGATGTGGTCGTCAAAAGCAAGCACGTCGAAACTCTAGTAGACGACTTGAGGCTCACATTCGATAATCTCCAAACATATGACATTAAGCTCAACCCGAAAAAATGCGTTTTCGGCGTACACCGGCCGAAAGCTCTTGGGCTTCATTGTATCCGGTAGAGGAATTGAAGCAAACCCAGCCAAGATCTGAGCTCTGTCACAATTGGATATCCCAAAAGACCTCAAACAAATACAAAATTGATCGATGCGTGGCGGCTCTAAGCCGCTTTATCTCCTGTTTGGGAGAAAAGGCATTACCCTTTATCGCCTCCTCCGACGCTTTTGAACACTTCGAGTGGACGGATGCTGCCACGGCCGGACTCGAAGAGATAAAAGCCATATTGGCAACAAACCCGGTCCTGGCCGCGCCCAACATGGGCGAACCAATGCTATTATACATCGCGGCAACTCATCAAGTTGTAAGCGCGGTGCTCGTTGTCGAACGAGAAACGGACGGACACAAGTTCCCTCTTCAAAAACCAGTTTACTACGTGTCCACTGTCCTAAATCCATGCAAGTCACGGTACCCGCATTATCAAAAGATAGCGTACGCGGTGTTTATGGCATCCGGAAGCTGCGACACTACTTTCAAGAGTGTTCAATAACAGTAGCCTCAAGTACCCCTTAACGACATTATAAACAACCGCGACGTGGCGGGCCGGATTGCCAAATGGGCCATTGAGCTCCTCCTGCTCGACATAACCTATAAGCCATGGAGAGCTATTAAGTCGCAAGTTTTGGCCGACTTCGCCCGAATGGACCGGCGAACTCCCTAAAGAGTACGGCAGCGCATATTCCAACCGGATAATGCACTTCGACGGCTCCAAAATGTTGGCTGGCTCGGGGCTGGCGTCGTTACGGCGTCCCCAACCGGAGAATCTGATTCAATACGTACTCCAGATAATGTATGCGGACTCCAACAACGCAGCCGAATACGAGGCCCTTCTACATGGTCTCCGGATGGCAGTCTCCATGGGCATTCAACGCCTAGAGGTGCGCGGGGATTCGAACCTCGCGATATCTCAAATAAATGGAGACTTTGATGCCAAGGATCCGAAAATGGCAGCCTATCACAATGCCATCCTAAAAATGTCAGCTCGGTTTGAGGGGCTCGAATTTCACCATATAGCCCGGGATAACAACCAGGCAGCATACGTGTTGGCACGCATCGGTAAAGCGATGCTGTCCCCCAACATCTTCCTAGAGAGGTTGTTCAAGCCGTCCGTATTATGGGAGGGAGAGTCCGAAATAACAACCCGGACCCAACCGCACTGCCCACACGAACATTCTCGATACGCTTGGTGGTTCTACCAACGAAATAACACCCTCAAATTTCACGTAATAATGGCAGTCATTGCCCCGTGGACAGAACCATTCCTAGCCTACCTAACCAGGCAGGAACTTCCCGAGGACCAAAACGAGGCCCGCTGCATAGTGCGGCAATCTAAAGCCTATAAAGTCCATGAGGGAGAGCTTTATAAGAAAAGCACAACCGGAGTCCTTCAAAGGTGTATCTCCGAAGAGGAAGGGCGGAATCTTCTGGCTGAAATACATGCCGGACTCGGCGGGCACCACGCCGCAGCCCGGGCCCTTGTAGGCAAGGCCTTCCATACAGGATTTTATTGGCCGACGGCCGGGCAGATGCTTTCGGGACTTAGTCCAACGATGCGTCGGATGCCGCTCTTTGCTAATCAAAGCCACATGCCACCCACCGCCCTCAAAACTATACCCATCACCTGGCCCTTCGCGGTGCAGGGGCTTGACATGGTCGGACCCCTCAAAGGGGAACCCACAAGAAAAAATACCTACTGGTCATGGTGGATAAATTCACCAAATGGATAGAGGCCAAGCCTGTCAAGACGGCCGAATCCAGACCGGTGATAGACTTCATATCAGGGGTCGTACACCGTTATGGTGTCCCCACAAAGATCATCATCGATAGCAGCACGAACTTTACGGCCGACGAGGTCAAACTCTGGTGCAAAAACATGGGCATTAAGCTCGACTACGCTTCAGTCTATCACCCTCAAACTAACGGTCAAGTTGAGCGAGCCAATGGTCTAATTATGAGCGGCATCAAACCCAGATTAGTGCGGTCCCTCAAGGAATCTAACACGCCTTTGGGTAGAGGCTTCGACTCCGTACTCTGGGGGCTGCGGACCACTCCGAATCGCACGACCGGATTCACACCATTCTTTATGGTATACGGCGCAGAGGTAGTTCTGCCCTGCGACATAATTCATGACTCACCTCGCGTGCGCATGTACGAATAAAGAGAAGCCGAGCTCGATCGGCAGGACAGTTTGGACACCTTGGAGGTGGAGCGCGATGTAGCAAAAGCCCGTTCCGCATTCTATCAACAGCAGGCTCGAAGATATCAAAGCAGAGAAGTACGGGCCAAAACTTACAATGTTGGCGAGCTAGTTCTACGCTCGCGGACAAGAAAAAGGACAAACTAAAGCCCAAATGGGAAGGTCCCTTTATCATCGACCAAGTCCCGACCGGTGGAGCGTGCACCCGCCGATGCATCAGATAACCGACTCGAGCCGAACCCTTGGAATGCAGCATGTCTCCAAAGATTCTACGCCTAGCACCGGATTCTGAGTTCGTCTCCTTCCTCTGTCCATATTTTACATTTTAGCTGTCTTCTATTTTTCTCCTTCTCCCTCATTTTTCTTTCAAGCCTTGGAAGGCTCGTTAGCGCATTGTTCGCACACACTTGACGCGCTATCAGCGCTCATTGTACCTTGGGTCTTCTTTCACAGAAGCTTAATTATAAGGGATTCATGCCCAATACATGTGTCACACTTCCGCATGTACCTTTTATTCACCATTATATGCATCGATATGACTTAAGTTTTGGCCAAGCTGGGTTGCCTGGCTCATGTGCTTACCCCTACGTTCCCGATTGTTTGGCTAGGTGGTAAAGGGAGCACGTCTGCGATTGTTACTGTCGGGTCAGCCGGATGTGTACCTCAGACTGGGTGAAGCTGAAAGCTAGCATTCTTGAGAGAATATTCGGTCGGTGAACCGAAAGAAGATTTCTTACCTATTTATTTATCTGCCCCCAGATGTTTTTCTGCTTTTTTTGTAGTCCGGACATGCACTTTAGGGCATGACTCCCAGGGAAAGGAACCCCTAACGGAACTATTCTCTCTGGAAGATGTTTCTTACTAACCATGTAATATGACATAACTAGTTGGGCACTTGTCTGATAAAGCACTAATGACCCCTACGCCTGGTCTCCACGCATGCCCCGGTTTTTATATAACCGCGAGGGTATTCGGACACACTCCGGACTATTGGGTCCCGAGGTTGAAGCGAAAAGGTCCGCTATGACAAACAATCTACAATCCGGCTAGAAGGCATTTTACATGTCACCTTAAATTACATAGTCAATTTGACTGATTGTATTCCTCTTCAATGCCATCTAACAGGCTGTCTAGTTTACAGTCCTGCTGGGAATACTTTGCGGCCAATTCTACCTGGCCGTACACTAAGCTCACAGGGATCTCCTTCCCATCGGCCCCACAGGTCCGACCTCGGCCATGTGGTTTGGGTCGACAACCGTGTACTGCGTCTTCACCATGGCCCGAGCCTCCTGGCGCCTTTGACGGCAGGCCGATATCTTCCATAATCGGAGCGCCGCTGCGCTCCTGGAGCCTCTCCAAGCTCCCCAAGGCCTTGGGCAGATAGATGGCCACAAGGCCTGGGCGACGCCTTTCATCACCTGCCGAACTCGTTCGTGTAGTTGTAAGAGCTCGGGAAGAAGGTCACCCATAGAACCGGACATTTCATCTGCAGGATGGCCTGTGAGCATACCTACAGACATAACTCTATTAGTCGACTTCCTTGCCGAACTATTTTTTCAAAGTTCGTTTAAGCACTTACTAAAAATGCCGCGTCGAAGCCGCCGGTTCTCCTTAACGGAGTCCGACAGCTGGGCACAGACATCTTTTAGTTCCTAACCCAGCTGGGTGTTGGCATCTTGGAGATTATTTTTCTCCTGCCTCACCCTCGTAAGCACGTTCTCGCCAGCCTTTAACCGGCGCAAGAGATGTTGCTTGTCCGGATCTACCCCGGCGCCATCTGCAATGTCATTGTCAGATCTATACACACGCCGCACTTCATAACATACTTATCTTCTAAAAGCGTATATTACCAGAGGGGGTCTCTTTGGCTTCCCCTGTCGCGGCTTGTGCAGCCTCAAGTTGGGCTTTGCGCTCTTCAAGCTCCTGGGACAGTTGGGTATTCTTTTCTGTAAGATCCTGCACAATAAATGATCCTTAAATCAGTTATTCTAACTATTTCAAGTCTCGGGGGCTACTGGCATATATAATCGTTAAATTTCCTCACTCATATGTCTTTCACATACTGCTCCGTGGCTCTGGCTAGACCATTTTGAGCAGCACGGAGGTGCGCATCTCCCGAATTGAAGGCGTTCAACGCCTCTTGGGAGAAACATGTGTCACGAAGAATTGTGCGGCGGCGCCTGTGATTCATGGCACTCTCCACCTCGGAGTTGGTGGCGGACAATCTTTCGGCATCCTCTGTCGGAGGAGCATCCGACGCACGCCTAGTGTTCGCCTCCGCTTCTGGGCCTGGCTTTGAAGCCTGGCTGGTGGAGGCTCGATTGGCAACCTCTCCGGATATAGTCTGGCAAGCGCTCTTTTTCCTGAAGAGAGCACGAGCATTAGTATGCCTTATGGAATAAAACCTGGGAATAAGGCGACACGCCATACTGTTGCGCCGGCGCTTTAGTCCGGACTGCACTTCTTTTTAGCCTGCTGGGCCGTGCTGCCCCTTGTTGGCTAGCCGCTGCAGGCTCGACCTTCCGCCTCAAGGGCTCCCCCTGCAAAACACCGTTGGTGTGCGGTGATAAAAAATAAGCAAGGATGAATCATTCTCAAAGTATTGGGGCTTCGGTCTCAGTTACCTGCGAGGCTGGAAGTATTCCGGGGTAATCGGCCGTAATGGCAACCAGGGCATTATCAATGCTCAGCTGGTGAAATACCCCATCGATCAGCTCCACTGATATGTCTGGATCCTCTTGGGAGGCCGGATCGAGGAACTGTTCCGGATCTTTGGGTTATGGAGGCAGGATGTTTATATCCTTTACGGCCTGGTGCAGTTCCTGCGTCGAAATCACAAAATGAGATACTTGGCTATGGGAATATGGATCGGATGGACAAAAAGAAATGTCCGCTTGCCCAGCTTGGAGGATTGTTCATAGAAAACCCGTCCTGAGGATTGACGCGAAGAAATTCTTCCTCTTCTCCCTTGTACAATGCAGACAAGATCTTCATCAGATCGGCGACCGATCCCGGCCCCTTACGGCCATGGCGGGTGGCATCATCCTCCCCGTTGAAATCCCACATGGGGTGGCCCCTATACTGGAGCGGCTGCACTCCCCGCATAATGCATGTGGCCATGACCCCGATCATGGTCAGTCCGGAATGAGCCAACAACCATATCCGGCTCATCAGGTAAAGGACGTCCCTGTCATTCTCCCTCTGAGGGCTCCGTGGACGCGAGCTTAGGCATTTCTTCAAAGGAGCATTACTGAACCCCGGGAGGCCGGTCCGAACAGGGTCCGGCAGGGGGACATCTTCTATATAAAACCATTCCGAAGGCCAATCTTCGAACGCCTTCTTCGGGGTTCCGGATAGATACCCGGTACCGGCGATGCACCATAGTTCGGCTCCGCCCACTTGATATATCGACCCCTCCTGAGAATGGGGTACGAGACAGAACAACCTCTTCCACAGCGCGAAATGAGCCTCGATGCCCAAAAACAGCTCACAAAGGGCCACTTAGCCCGCAATATGCAGAATGGAGGCAGGCGTAAGGTTGTGCAACTGGAGGCCATAGAACTCCAGGAGCCCCCGGAGAAACAGATGAATTGGAAATCTGAGCCCTCTTATCAAATAAGGGACAAGGCATACCCGCTCTCCTCGGGGGGAACTGGGACGCTCTCCGCTTGTTCTCCGCCCTTATAGGTGGCGAGTCCGGCTCGAACTGGAACCATGAAGGCTGGGGAAGAAACCCTTGGTTTGGAGCGTCACTAACTTTCGTTGTGCAGGATGGAGCATCTCTCCCAATCTCTGTGCCGAGGACTAGGAGGGCGAGAGGAGGAGCCGCGTCATTGTCCATGATGGAATGGGTTTACATCCGGATGCGCTCCGATGAAAGCTTCATGAAGGGAAGGTGGTGTGATTCGGATCTAGATCCTCGTCTCTTATATAGGCAGCTCATTTGCGCAGCTAGGGGGGTAAATGTAAAAATACCCTAGGTTTTCGCATTCATTCAACACGTGGAAGATGGCCATTATTGGGCGTGGAAGCCAAGGAGCGCGATATTTACAAGAAGCCGGACACTATTCAACAGTACACAGGATTTGGAGAAGAACCCGCCTCGCAATGCAGAAGACAATCTACTGTGCCGGACTCATCGTCATTGAAGCCTGGTTCGGGAGACTCTTGAGGGGTCTGGATTAGGGGTGTCCGGATAGCGGACTATAGCCTTTGGCGGACTCTGGACTATGAAGATACAAGATTGAAGACTTCGTCCCGTGTCCGGATGGGACTTTCCTTGGCGTGGAAGGCAAGCTTGGCGTCTGGATATGTAGATCGCGTACCATTGTAACCGACTTCTGTGTAACCCTAACCCTCTTCGGTGCCTATATAAACCGGAGGGTTTTAGTCCATAGGACGAACAACAATCATACCATAGGCTAGCTTCTAGGGTTTAGCCTCTCACGATCTCGTGGTAGATCTACTCTTGTACTACCCATATCATCAATATTAATCAGCGTGAGTAGGGTTTTACCTCCATCAAGAGGGCCCGAACCTGGGTAAAAACATCGTGTCCCTTGTCTCCTGTTACCATCCGCCTAGACACACAGTTCGGGACCCCCTACCCGAGATCCGTTGGTTTTGACACCGACAGGGCCCAAAAGCATAGTGTCCAGTTGACGGGCCGAATCTGATATGGGCCATAATTGAGCACAAAGCCTCTTAAAGGGCCGGACCTGATCTGGGTCGTAATTTGGCCCAGAACGTGGTAGGCTTATAACGGGCCGGATCTCATATGGGCCACTTTTAGGCCCGGAACGAGGCATGCCATTAATGGACCGGATCAAATATGGGCCGACATTTGGCCCAAAACATGGCAGCCAGTTAATGGGCCGGCCTAGTAGGGTCCTCAAAATCTTGTGGGCCTACAGCTGGGCCAGCCCATTAATGTCGGCGAAATCTCATGGGCCTTTAGCTAGGCCAGCCCATTATGATCCGCAAGAATCTTGTGGGCCTTTACCTGGGCCGGCCCATTATGGCACAAAAAAACTTGTGGGCCTTTTGCTGGGCCGGCCCATTATGGCCCGCAAAATCTTGTGGGCCTTTACGTGGGCCGGCCCATTATGGCCCGCAAAATCTCATGGGCATTTAGCTGGGCCGGCCCATTATGGTCCGCAAAATCTTGTGGGCCTTTAGCTGGGCCGGCCCATTATGGTCTGCAAAAACTTGTGGGCCTTTAGTTGGGCCAGCCCAATTAAACTTGATGGGCCGGTCCACGTGTCAACATATCATAGGCGCGTCTCGCCCATTGGATGAGTGACACCTGTGCCAACATGGACCTGACACGTCTCTCCTCCAGCCAATGATGATTTTACACGTGGAAAATCCCCATTGGTCGGGGCTGTTAACGGGTTATCGGATCCAAAATCCGACCAGATAGCTTAACGGCGTTCCGTTACGGTGGATGCCACGTGTCGGTCACCCTTGACGAAAGCACTTATGTGACGCGCAATTTATCGTCATGGAAGTGGACACTTCCGTGATGATAATTTTGGTAATGTCATGGAACACTTCTACGACAGCACAGGTATGACTATCTTGATTCTGTCACAAATTTGTCATGGATGTACATACATGACACAAAACGCGACCTACTGTGACAAACACGTATCATCACGGAAGTGTATTTTTTTTGTAGTGTAAACAGATGGCATTGACACAAAGCATGTCTAAACTAAGCAGATGACATCTTTGATGTATATAGTAAGCAATGCAAGGCACCATATGCATGATATTACCAACATCAGCATGCCAAGTTAGAGCGAATACCTCATGGGGTAAATAGGAATGGTCTTCTGCTTCTGAATCCCCCTCAGAATAGTTATCTTCCTCTTGATTACGATCCGAAATGGGTGGAGGGGGGCTGCCTTTGCGCCCACCATGGAGCGACGTCTGCATGAAATTTTATTGCCATGCAAGGCTCGTCTCTTTTGCTCTACATGTTCAGTTCCATTGTGTACAATAACTGACATGCATAGGAATAAAACATAGTGAGATTATGTAAGGAGTGCATGCACAAATCCAGAGTGAAGGTAGCAAACTGTGGATAGAACCAAAACCAATGATAGCAGGCAGATAATAGCTTTAGTTAAGAAATACAGATAATGGCTCCTTTAATGTTTGTTTGCACCCAACATGAAACTCATAGTAGACACCCGAGATTAACAAGATAGTAGACAGATAGTACTGATTGCTGCCCCAATATGTACCCCACAACCATTTAAAAACTCAAGTTTCAGCATAAGTTTGGACCTGAGTGGGAGTCTAATAGGTGAACACGACGATAAAGTAGCATGTCATCATATTAAGCGATGCATAACGTGGCGGAACCACGGAAGAGTGCGACCTCTCTTGCGGACCCATGTAGTCCTCAAGGTCATCTGCTTTCGATTGATGATGGTAATGCACGGTTATCGTGGCTGCTTGTTGAGGAAGAATATCTGAGGCGGCGAAAGACAGTCTGGAGAGAGGATCCCTGTTGTGGTGAACCCTTCTGTCGTTGGAGCAGCTGAGCTGGGGTGGAACGTAGCACCGCAGGAGCAAGACAAACCACACAAGGTTTTCTTTGACACATATCTGTAACAGAAGTAATTGTGTAAGGGCTTGTTTGAATTTGAGGATTGTAATAATGCATGGATAGGAAATAGACAGGAATAGGATATGGATGCATGTGCAAAACAGAGAATTTAAAAACACAGGATTTCTGCCAATCTGGGTGTTTGGTTCACAAGAATTGGAAGA
The DNA here is from genome assembly GCA_021605145.1 of Aegilops bicornis. Lineage (NCBI taxonomy): Eukaryota > Viridiplantae > Streptophyta > Magnoliopsida > Poales > Poaceae > Aegilops > Aegilops bicornis. The sequence continues at coordinate 549,221,360 of CM038675.1, read as the reverse complement.
TCACAGGATGCAAAGAAGCATGGTGATATTAAGTCAAACCACAAGAAGTTTACAACCTCTTTGGCGAAGCCATGTCGATCTCAGCGTGATTGGGTTGGCCGGTAAGGATGCTCCGGCTGACTTGGCTGTCGGAGGAAGGGAAGAAGATCTTAGGCGTCTGGAGATGGAGCCCGAGGTACTACTCCGCTGTGATGGAGGGTTTCATCGTTGGAGCAGCTCCGGTGAGTTGTACGATGCCGAGGCTGAAGCAGGACAAGAGAGACAACGCTAATCTGAGTGGAATTCTGTAACACCCCAAATATTTAGCCAAGTTTTAAATATTAAAATTTTGCCAGGAGTTTTAAAATTTTTATTTCTGTTGATTTCAGAACTCTTCTTTTAATATTAAGGAGTCTTTTCCAAGTGGAGCTTCCCAAAACACATTGGACTTCCATGCTCTCTGTATAACATTTTCTTAATCAGTAGATTTATTTATTAAATTATTTCACCCTGAGCTTTATTCATTAAAATGAATTGTTTTAAATTTTGGAGCTCTTTTGAACTACAACCATTTGATATATTTAGCTAAAAATCCAACCAAAATTTGGAGATGTCATGTGATGTCTCTAAATCACTTGTGTGCAATAATATAATTATTTCATTGCATATTTTGAGTTTTACACCTGTTTTTCAAATCTGGTCCAATGGACACTTTTGCACTATAGCCTAATTAAATATTTCCCTAGAGCCTCCACCAAAATTATGGGATGTCAGTGGTAGCATGCCATCCAACTTTATGAAAAAACCTAGTGTTGTTATTTGGAAAAATTGAGTGAATCATCCTCATCTTCATTCTGGTGCCATTTGGTGATTTGTACTGCAACCATCTCCTAACTTGCTTCTTTATCCATAATTCCTTTTCCTACTTATAGTCCTCCTTGCCAAACCCTTAAGTCTAGATGAGTGGACCCTTTGGAAGATTTTTGGTTCATGAAACAGTGCCATTCACTTTCTGCCCAGAACTGAAGTTTTGCATAACTTGCACTAACAAGTTTTTGCTTTTGTCAAACTAACTTCACCACCACCTTATCCATCCAAAGTGACACTGATCTGGAAAATTTGGCCACTCCAAGAAATGCCTAAGTGCCCTTGGCATTTTGTCAAACACCTTTTGGGCATGATCAGTTTTGACATGAGTCTTTGTTTGCACGGTGGACTTGATCCCCTGGCCAAACCAGCATGTCAAATAGTTTTGCCTTGGACTATAACCCCACCCTGCTAACTCTCTTGTGGTTTGGAGCCCCCTATCATGCCATGGCATTTCGTCGAGCATGTTTCGTGCGTGCTCTGGGCGCGAGCAGAGCAAGCGTATTGCACGTGCCGCGCCCGAGCCGACGCGTCGCGCCCTGGTTCGCCACCGCCTGCAGAGCCACGCCACTCGCAGGCTTCTCGCGCGTCGCGCCAAGAGCCCGACCGCCTCCTCGCCCCCTGCAGCGTAGCGACAAGCCGCTTGGCGGCACGCCCGCGGCCGCATCCGCCACCGCCATGGGCAGCATCGTCCAAACCACCACAGCGGGCCAGCTCGCCTCCTTCGACAGTGTAGTAGTCGTTGTTAGCCCCTGGAACTAGCCAGCCACCGCCACGTCGCCCTGCAGCACAGAGAGGCGGTTCGCCGCCGTTCTTATGTCCGGCCACCTCGGACCGACCTAGCCACGCTATACAAGGGAGCCCCGAGCGTCTCCGAGCCCTTAGGTAGCCTCACGCCGTCTCACTAGTGCCCCCATCGCCACCAATTGAAGGGGAGCAGGTCATCTTCAACCTCTCTGGTCAGTTCGGCCACCGCCGTCTCCCGGCTCCATTCGGTGCAACCAGGGCCTCCTCCTCTCCACTCTCTTCACCATAAGCCCTCTCTTCCTCCCGTGAACTCCTCCCCCTGCTCAGTTTGGATCGGGAACCACCGCGGCCCCAAAACCACTTCACCCCCGAAGCTTTCCTCCGCCCTTGAGCTACTTGCCGCCGGCGATTTCCTCCACCTCCGACGACCCTGCGACCACCGGGAGGACCTCCTAGGAGCGGCGGATCTATCCCTGCATTCGGATGCCCGCGAAGAGCCGCCGTTCGCTGGCGACGATCGCCGGACGTCCCGCCTCTGCTCGGGCAGAGAAGAGGAGGGAGTGGGGACTAGTCAAACCTGACTAGTGGGCCCCCTAGACCAACTGTCAGTGATACCCCGCGCGTCCACGCTGGATAAGTGGAGGCATAATTTCAAAATACGCCTTCGACATGGTCAGTAATCGAATCGTTTTTCTGTTTTTCTGTTTTAATTTAAAATCAGATTTTGACCAGAACTTTGACTGTCTATAACTTTTTAAATACAACTCCAAATGAATTGATTCTTTTTCCTACCTCTCTCAAATATGGTCTAGTTTATTTTAAGATTTATTTGAAAATTTTCAGACAACTTTTTGTGCTGTTTTGATTTTATGTAATAATTCAAATATATTCTTTTAAATAGGATTTTTGAAGATTTCAAGCTGTTTTGGAATGCACCCTGCTTTCCCATGACCTGAAGGCAAGCATTCTGAACCCTGGTGTAATTTTTGTGTGTGTTGTTTGACTCGATGACAACACCAGCCCAACGCAAGCATACGTCATTTTATGTGAGGATCTGATCCTACTCATGAGTGCATGTTAATGATTTTTTTATGCTGATGAGTTGATATGGTTGTGATGGAAATCACCATCATATGCCTTTCATGCATACCGGAAGGGAAGCCGGGAAGGCCTCTGTCTTGGGTAGACACGGTCCTGTTCCTAGTCCTCCGTCGAGACAGTCTTGTCCGGTATGGCATGAGGGGGTATGTCGCGTGGTGTTTCTATCTGTTGGTTGAAGTATATGCATTGTTATGCTAATCTTGCAGAGAACATTACAACCTCCTGAGTCGACCGTAGATCGAGTCTTGTGCCAGTAACCCCCATACTTGCTTCGTACTACCACTCGTCTCTACAACAAGTAAGTGCAGTTCGATGAAGTTGTCAACCCCTTTCCTAGCACACACCGCATGAGAGGCCATGGTGGAAGATACCGGAGGCCTCCGGTAGTCATACCATCGGGTCTGGTAGCATGGGTGTTTCGGTTGTAGCCGAAGGGGGTAGCTCCCCAGTTTGCGCGCGGTATAAATTTTGTGATCCCATGTTACGTCGAGGTTATAGCCTCCCCACTTAGAGTTTTGTTTGACATGTGTCGTGGGTGATTCCATACATGTGAGTTAAGCGGTGTGTGCAAGTTAGGTGTGTTTTCAACAAAAGATCAGAGACAAAATTAGTCCCGATGGACTAAAGAAATCCGTTACTCGTGGGTAAAGAGTACACCCTCTGCAGAGATTAAACCTATTCGAATAGCCGTGTCCATGGTTAAGGATTACAGTCTGGGATGGGTCTAGTGTCGGTCTTAGTGTCGGTCTTCGAAGGTGAAACTGTTAAACCAGAACTGGAATCACAACTTGTGACTTATGATAGTTATGATTATTATAATTGTTGACTAACCCGTGATATTATTGGTATTATCGAATATCCCTGGGATGGTTCTACCTCCTGGATATTTACTGTGTTTTTTTTAAAGCCCTTTATGTGGTGTCGCTAAGACGCATCATGCATTTCTTTTAAATCCCTTTATGTGGTGTCGCTAAGGCGCCCGACTGTGGCATTTCTTTTAAAGCCCTTTATGTGGTGTTGCTAAGACGCCCGACTGCGGCATTTCTTTTAACGCCCTTTATGTGGTGTCGCTAAGACGCCCGACTGCGGCATTTCTTTTAACGCCCTTTATGTGGTGTCGCTAAGACGCCCGACTGCGGCATTTCTTTTAAAGCCCTTTATGTGGTGTCGTTAAGACGCCCGATTGTGGCATTTCTTTTAAAGCCCTTTATGTGGTGTCGCTAAGACGCCCGACTGCGGCATTTCTTTTAAAGCCCTTTATGTGGTGTCGCTAAGACGCCCGACTGCGGCATTTCTTTTAAAAGCCCTTTATGTGGTGTCGCTAAGACGCCCGACTGTGGAATGCTTGTTATTTATTTCATAATTTTAATACTACTATGTTATTGCATATTCATAAATAACATGCTTGCACGCATCAGAGTTTTATTTATCTTTTTTGACTGACGTCATGAGCATAAAATATTTTTAGCACATCATTGTTATATTATACCTGTGTTCATAATGTTTGCGAGTACTTTCATAGTACTCACTGGCTTGTCCATGGCTATTGTCTTGGCCATTTTTTCTTCTTGCTGGAGAGGAGCGACCGTGGCGACAGTCCTGGAACCTAAGCAACGGTGATAGTAGCCTCGCGAAGATAGGAGTTAACCTGGTCAGCTGTTCCTGTGGGAATTGGAGTCCCATAGACACTGATGTTCCATAAACCGCTTCCGCCATCAATCATTAGAAACCATTTGTTGTACTCACAGGCCAGAATGGCCTTGTACTACATATTTTGTATTTTGCTTGGAGTTTCTGTATCAAGTTGGTGCCTCATCAGCTAACAGTTATCCTGGGCTGGTGAGCACAAGGGCCATTTTCTGGAAATTAACACCCGGAGATTCGGTCCCCATAAACTTGGTATCAGAGCCAGGCTGACCATTGGCTAATCCCATCTTAGCCAGGTCAAAAATCTTAGGCAAACAACCCACCAAGCCATAACCAAAACCCCAGCCAAGCTTCCCGTGCAAGATAGCCACACAGTGATCCCGACACTTTTGGCAGTCGGTGCCCAACCTATCAGCCTAGCCTGTCGATCCCACACCAGTGATCAATGGCTAAAATGTCTCATTCGCAGGCGTGCGAAGGAAGACTCCGTCCCCTTTTCTATAAAAAGGGCACGCTAGCCTCAACCCAGCACAACCCAGCCTCTTCCCCAACCTAGCCACAATACCTGGTCCCATAGTGCACAATGAGACCACAGCAACCAACCTTGGAGGTTTTGTGACCATACTCGCAAACCTCACCCGTCGTGCCTATGCATTAGAAGAGCCACCAGAATATGTTGTGTACCAAGGACCCATGAGCGGTGAGGACCGTCAATTCTGGGCCACTGTGCACATCTACGGTAGGGGTCTAGAGCCCGAGCGCCCCTACAGGTTCACCAGAAGAACAACTTCCTTTGAGCCACGAGCCATCCAACTAGCTGCTCGAGAGGCTATAGTTCACCTCAGGCACTTGTCGCCCAGAGTTAACTGTTGCTCGTTCCACTACTACCCCAGACGTGAAGGGTATGGTAGACCACCCCAAGTTGCCAACGGAGATCACGAGTCGGATCCTGCATTATTGCACCTAGTGCGCTATGTAGGTGCACTGGAGGGACTATTCGATCAAATCACCATTGATCTGATCGCAGCTCGTGGAGAGCTGGTTCGTCGAGCCCCAGCAAGAGAAGAAAACAAGCCCGATGCCGACAACCCAGTCGTGCTGTTCGGACACCCGATCGAGAACCTGAGGTCAGCCCCATCCGTCAACCTAGGTACTTTGATGACCCCAGAAGTGCTTCGTCGCCTCTTGGGAGCACACTCCAACGGAGTTGTGGCCAACAATCCCCGAGATGGTCATCCTCGCTACCCCGAGCCGGCAGCCCCTCGATCCTCTCCAGCTACTTCCGACGGTGAGAACCGTGGAGAAGCCTCGACATCCACACGGCGCGCCCGCTTGGATGTAAATGAGGTAGACTAAGTTACCCAAGTGGTGTCAAGCCCCACTGTATCCTCGCCTTGTAATCGTGTAACCTTGTAAATAAACGCAGCCTGTCGTCGTGGCTCTGTTTTAAATAGTAGCTTTGCATAGATATATCAGCATGCGATATAGATTTCTATCCCAAGCGCAGTTACCCCAAAACTGCCCGACAACCCCCACAGTGATACGTCACTTTAGTAAGATGTGTGTATCTGTGGTTGACCCTGAGCTGAGCCGGCCAATTCTTTACTTTTTACCACGGTAAATGACCCAGCCCCGATGCTATAAAAAGGCCACCGCGTGACCTTGCCAAGCACCCCTCACCTTGTGCACCATCCTCACAACCATTTCTTGCCATGCCGAGCCCTAGTATTTATCTGAGGACTCCAGATGCTACCCCAGGTAGTTTTGTCAAGATATTGTGGGATTTTACCTGCAGTACCATGGGCGCTACCCAGCCACCCCAGTACGAGCTGTTCAAATCAAGGATCACCCCTTCCACCTCGAGATCTTTGGGCAGCAGACACATCCCTCCCAGAACCCAAACCAAGACCCAACAGAGGTCTCCTTCGTGGGGAAATCCATGCCGACCCCGCATATGGCTGTAGAAACTGCTGCATACGAAGCGCTTGCTCGCCTTCGATTCGCGGTGCCCTATGCCAGCGAACGAGGGTATTATTACTTTCAAGCCATGCAGCACCCGGAGGAGTAACATCTTTTCCCGGTGGACGAATTGAGAGAGACCCAGTACTGGCCAACCTTGTCCAGTACGTCATCGCTTAAGAATGTTTAACCCAACGTGTGATGGGTTATCTCCAGAGCCTCGCGGATTTAAATCCTCAGATCGCCGTCGGCAGATCACTCGACCAGGAGAGACACATTCATCGACTGGTCAATCCACTTTCTCCGATAGAAGAAGAGTGTATCCCAGTACCGGAAACATTTTCTCGGGATCTCGTCCAGTTACCATTTTCAATTTAGATGCACCGCTGTTTTTATTACCGCATCTTTTATTTATGTGTTGTAACTTATGCATAGTACCCCGAGTTTCGCGGCGAGTAAATCATTAAGGTGAGTAGCTCTGCTGTGGATTGACTCTAATGTATTACTGTTTTCTCTCGCGAGAAATCCTGGAGTGAGATTTCTTTTCCCTGAGTTGCCGCATCGTATATTTTCTCACGACATAGATTATTTATTTCACGCAGCACCACGCCAGCAGACTCACAACCATAATTACTCAAAACACATACACTGCTTGCAAAATTTTGCAACTGTGTTGCGTCTAACTAAGCACTTCCCGACAACAGTTAACACCCGACACACCCCACCTACTCCACGTGATCACCGCCACCGCGGAGAGCCAGCAACCGAGCAGCGGCATCGCGACGATCGTCGAGGATCATCGCGCACAGGAGCACAGAGAGCCCCATCACCGCTGCCAGCCCTCCGCACAGCAGGATCACGTACCAGTCCGGCACCACCTCCGCCATTAGAGCCTCGCCTCGAGCTCCGGCCAATGGAAACAGAGGAGAAGGAAGGAGAAAGAGGAACGAGGCCAGGTGTGAGGAAGAAGAGGAGAATGCCGCGGTCATTTTATTGCTCGAGCTTGGTGTACGGTGGGCGAGGTCCACCAGCACCGCTCGTCGCCCGACCGCCGGTGTTCGGAGGCGAATCCATGGCGATGCCGACAAGCGGGCCCAGCGAGGTGAGTGCACTGCTGACCGGCAGCTAGCATGCCGCGCACTACCGTGATGCGGCCTAGGTGCCCTCTGGCGCTAAGCGTCGCCCGGTGGAGAAAGTGCGGAAAGCGCGGGAGAGAGGAAGAAGAGAGAGCCAGGAGGAAGAAGGAGAGGCGGCGGTGGGCCTGGTCCCACTGTCACAGCCAAAGGAGCATCAGGTTTCTCAATGCGACCAACAGATTGTAGAATTAAGAATTTATTCTAAATTCACGGCGTCCAGCGTAGAAATCGCTCGTTTTTCCTAAACGTGGAACTTCTCCACACAACGCCAGTATCCCACACCGTAGTTACTCACCACTTATTGCCCTCTCACTGTAGCCACTATTTACCGCTTGAGTAAAATAATCTTTTGAGCAGGTAAAAGTATTTTGTTTACAACCCTTAGCAAATCTCGAGGACGAGATTTTTCTTAAGGGGTAGTAATTGTAACACCCCAAAAATTTAGCCAAGTTTTAAATATTAAAATTTTGCGGGAGTTTTAAAATTTTTATTTACATTGATTTCAGAACTCTTCTTTTTAATATTAAGGAGTCTTTTCCAAGTGGAGCTTCCCAAAACACATTGGACTTCCATGCTCTCTGTATAACATTTTCTTAATCAGTAGATTTATTTATTAAATTATTTCACCCTGAGCTTTATTCATTAAAATGAATTGTTTTAAATTTTGGAGCTCTTTTTGAACTACAACCATTTGATATATTTAGCTAAAAATCCAACCAAAATTTGGAGATGTCATGTGATGTCTCTAAATCACTTGTGTGCAATAATATAATTATTTCATTGCATATTTTGAGTTTTACACCTCTTTTTCAAATCTGGTCCAGTGGACACTTTTGCACTATAGCCTAATTAAATATTTCCCTAGAGCCTCCACCAAAATTATGGGATGTCAGTGGTAGCATGCCATCCAACTTTATGCAAAAACCTAGTGTTGTTCTTTGGAAAAATTGAGTGAATCATCCTCATCTTCATTACGGTGCCATTTGGTGATTTGTCACTGCAACCATCTCCTAACTTGCTTCTTTATCCATAATTCCTTTTCCTACTTATAGTCCTCCTTGCCAAACCCTTAAGTCGGAAGAGTGGACCCTTTGGAAGATTTTTGGTTCATGAAACAGTGCCATTCACTTTACGCCCGAATCAAGTTTTGCACTAACAAGTTTTTGCTTTTGTCAAACTAACTTCACCACCCCTTATCCATCCAAAGAGACACCGATCTGGAAAATTTGGCCACTCCAAGAAATGCCTAAGTGCCCTTGGCATTTTGTCAAACACCTTTTGGGCATGATCAGTTTTGACATGAGTCTTTGTTTGCACTGTGGACTTGATCCCCTGGCCAAACCAGCATGTCAAATAGTTTTGCCTTAGACTATAACCCCACCACCGCTAACTCTCTTGTGGTTTGGAGCCCCTATCATGCCATGGCATTTAAATCGAAACACGTTAAAATGCGTGCTTTCTGGCGTGACGGAAACTGCAGCGTATTACGCGATGCCGCACCCGAGCCGACAGCGTCGCGCCCACAGTTCGCCACCGCCAGCGAGCCACACCACTCGCAGCTTCTCGCAGCGTCGGGCCAAGAGCCCCGACCGCCTCCTCGCCCCCTGCAGCATAGCCAGCAAGCCGCTTGGCGGCACGCCCGCGGCCGCATCCGCCACAGCCATGGGCAGCACCGTCCAAACCACCACAGCGCGCCAGCTCGCCTCGCCCGGCAGTGTAGTAGTAAATGCGTTAGCCCTGGAACTAGCTTGACCACCGCCACGTCGCCTGCGGCACGTAGAGGCGGTTCGCGCCGTTCTTATCTCTGGCCACCTCGGACCGACCTAGCCATGCTATATAAGGAAGCCCCGAGCGTCTCCGAGCCCTCAGGTAGCCTCACGCCGTCTCACTAGTGCCCCCATCGCCATCAGTTGAAGGGGAGCAGGTCATATTCAACCTCTCCGGTCAGTTCGGCCACCGCCGTCTCCCGGCTCCGTTCGGCGCAACTAGGGCCTCCCCCTCTCCACTCTCTTCACCAGAAGCCCTCTCTTCCTCCCGTGAACTCCCCCACCTTTCGGTTTGGATCGGGAACCACCGCGGCCCCAAAACCACTTTGCCCCCGAAGCTTTCCTCTGCCGCGGAGCTCGCCGCCGGCGATTTCCTCCACCTCCGACGACCCTGCGACCACCGGGAGGACCTCCTAGGAGCGGCGGATCTATCCCTGCATTCGGATGCCCACGAAGAGCCGCCGTTCGCCGGCGACGATCGCCGGACGTCCCGCCTCTGCTCGGGCAGAGAAGAGGAGGGAGTGGGGACTAGTCAAACCTGACAAGTGGGCCCGCTGGACCTTGTCATTGACACCCAGCGTCCACGCTGGATAAGTGGAGGCGTAATTTCAAAATACGCCTTGACGTGGTCGATAATCGAATCGTTTTTCGCTTTTTTCTGTTTTAATTTAAAATCGATTTTGACGAGAACTTTATTTGTCTATAACTTTTTAAATACAACTCCAAATGAATTGATTCTTTTCCTACCTCTCTCAAATATGGTCTAGTTTATTTTAAGATTTATTTGAAAAAATTCAGGCAACTTTTTTGTTGTTTTGATTTTATGTAATAATTCAAATATATTCTTTTAAATAGGATTTTGAAGATTTCAAGATGTTTTGGAATGCACCCTGCTTTCCCATGACACGAAGGCAAGCATTACGAACCCTGGTGTAATTTTTGTGTGTGTTGTTTGACTCGGTGACAACACCACCCCAACGCATAGCTTATCGTCATTTTATGTGAGGATGTGATCCTACTCATGAGTACATGTTAATGATTTTTTAGGCTGATGAGTTGATATGGTTGTGATGGAAATCACCGTCATATGCCTTTCATGCATACTGGAAGGGAAGCCGGGAAGGCCTCTGTCTTGGGTAGACACGGTCTTGTTCCTAGTCCTCCGTTGAGACGGTCGTGTCCGGTATGGCATGAGGGGATATGTCGCGTGGTGTTTCTATCTATTGGTTGAAGTATATGCATTGTTATGCTAATCTTGCAGAGAACATTACAACCTCCTGAGTCGACCGTAGATCGAGTCTTGTGCCAGTAACCCCCATACTTGCTTCGTACTACCACTCGTCTCTACAACAAGTAGGGTACGGTTCAGTAAGTTGTCAACCCCTTTCCTAGCACACACCGTCTGAGAGAGGCCATGGTGGAAGATACGGAGGCCTCCGGTAGTCATACCATCGGGTCCGGAGCATGGGTGTTTCGGTTGTAGCCGAAGGGGTAGCTCCCAGTTCTTGTAAGATAAATTTTGTGATCCCATGTTACGTCGAGGTTGTAGCCTCCCCACTTAGAGTTTTACTTGACAGGTGTCGTGGGTGATTCAATACACAAGTGAGTTAAGCTGGTGTGTGCAAGTTAGGTGTGTTTTCAACAAAAGACCAGAGCGGAATTAGTCCTGATGGACTAAAGGAATCTGTTACTCGTGGGTAAAGAGTACAACCTCTGCAGAGATTAAACCTATTCGAATAGCCGTGTCCATGGTTAAGGATTATAGTCTGGGATGGGTCTAGTGTCGGTCTTAGTGTCGGTCTTCGGAGGTGAAACTGTTAAACCAGAACTGGAATCACAACTTGTGACTTGTGATAATTATGATTATTATTATTGTTGACTAACCCGTGATATTATTGGTATTATCGAATATCCCTGGGATGGTTCTACCTCCTAGATATTTAATGTGTTTTCTTTTAAAGCCCTTTATGTGGTGTCGCTAAGACGCCCGACTGCGGCATTTCTTTTAAAGCCCTTTATGTGGTGTCGCTAAGGCGCCCGACTGTGGCATTTCTTTTAAAGCCCTTTATGTGGTGTCGCTAAGATGCCCGACTGCGGTATTTCTTTTAACGCCCTTTATGTGGTGTCGCTAAGACGCCCGACTGCGGCATTTCTTTTAGCGCCCTTTATGTGGTGTCGCTAAGACGCCCGACTGCGGCATTTCTTTTAAAGCCCTTTATGTGGTGTCGCTAACATGCCCGACTGTGGCATTTCTTTTAAAGCCCTTTATGTGGTGTCGCTAGGATGCCCGACTGTGGCATTTCTTTTAAAGCCCTTTATGTGGTGTCGCTAAGACGCTCGACTGCGACATTTCTTTTAGAAGCCCTTTATGTGGTGTCGCTAAGACGCCCGACTGTGGCATGCTTGTTATTTATTTCATAATTTTAATACTACTATGTTATTGCATATTCATAAATAACATGCTTGCACGCATCGAGTTTTATTTATCTTTTGTGACCGACGTCATGAGGATAAAATATTTTCAAAGACATCATTGTTATATTATACCTGTGTTCATAATGTTTGCCAGTACATTCAAAGTACTCACTGGCTTGTCCCTGGCTATTGTCTTGGCCAGATTTTCTTGCGCAGAGAGGAGCGACCGTGGCGACAGTCCTGGAACCTAAGCAACGGTGATAGCAGCCTCGCGAAGATATGAGTTAACCTGGTCAGTTGTTCCTGTGGGAATTGGAGTCCCATAGACACTGATGATCCATAAAACGCTTCCGCCATCAATCATTAGAAACCATTTGTTGTACTCACAGGCCAGAATGGCGTTGTACTACATATTTTGTATTTTTCTTGGAATTTCTGTATCAAGTTGGTGCCTCATCAGCTAACAGTTATCCTGGGGCTGGTGAGCACAAGGGTCATTTTCTGGAAATTAACACCCGGAGATTCGGTCCGCACAAATTCTAGTAGCATCTCCAATAGATGACGTAAAATACATAACCACAAAGTGCTAGATGTATAGATCAGCCGCTCATCTCTGAACTTAACTGTCGAAACTGAATTTAACTGTTGAAACTGAACTTAACTATCGAAACTAAATTTTGTTGTCGAAACCGAATTTTGCTGTCGAAACTGAACGCACTAGAGGTGAGGCTACACGTCAGTCGGCTGACTTTTTCATCTCTGGTTAGTCGATTTTGCAGCCGTTGGATACAAAATCAAGGGCCTGCAGTTCATCTTCAACCTCCACCCCCCTGAGCCGCCAGACCACCACTGCCAAATAGCCCCGCCGTCATGACCGGCGGTGTGCCGCCCCGCCCGCCCCGAAAACACTCCCCACCACCGGTCCGCCACCGCCCCGGTCATCCCTCTAGGCCCCCCATGCCGAGCTTTTTCTCTGGCGATCCCCACACCACCGCCCCACCACCGCCGGCGACCATCACCCCCACCCTGAACCCTAAGATAAATAGTGGGTGTCGGTGTACTAGAGTAGGGGTACCCTAGTATCCCGAACTCGTGCACGGGCAGTTGCAGCACCCCGCGGCAAGGCTTGCCTGGTCACCGCCAAGATCCTCCGTGGTTCCTTTGGAGCCACTCAAGAACAAAGTATTTAACCAAGAAGACAAGGCCCCGGCAAGAGGAGCTTGCCGGGAAGGTTCGGAGCGCGACAAGCCTCCGGACGCGACAAGGATTCAGCCGCGGCAAGGCACTTGCCGCGGCAGTAATCTCTTCATCTCCGCTCCGGCTCATCCATCAACGTGTCGCCATGGGACCATTCCATGTAGCGTGTCAAGAGGCTGTGCAGCCAGCCGGGAGCAGCGATAAGCGGCGAGAAGCTTACCATCGTGGCAAGCGGTGGCGCCCCGACGGTCCCTTTTGCCTTTGTTTAGGCGACGAGGATGGGCATTTAATGCTTTTGTCCCTTGCCGTCGGGGTTAGGTATATTACCTTGTACCTTTGTTCAAGTAGGTGTACCAACTACTGTTTTTCCATTTGTACCCTCATCTACGTTGCCACCTGTCGGAGACCCCTTTAGCCTATAAAAGGAGGCCCATGCGCAACGTAGAAAGGGTTCGGTCCGTTTGACTCATACGTGACCAGAGATATTCGCGCTAGGTCTTGTAGCTCTCATCGCTCCCTAGCAAGAACACAATACAAATCAGACAAGCAGCAGTAGGAGTTTTATCTCTCCGGAGAGCTCCGAAGCTAGGTAAAACTGCTCGTGTGCTTCGCCTCGATCCGCTCTTCATGCGATCTCCGCCCCCTCCGAACCACAAGGGGCCTGGTCCGCCGGCCCCATAGGTGTTCGTGGGTCCGATCAGCCTCCCCAACATCTTTGGCGCGCCAGGTAGAAGCGTCGAGGCTGTGTGAACCTGATCCGGCGTTCACACGAGCAACATCTTCATCGTCTTCAACATCTTCATCAACATGCCACCGAAGAAGAAGGCTTCAGCGGCAGTGGAGCCGTCCGCGTCGTACCCACCATCACCGGAGCAAACGGTTGGTGGAGCAGACGCTGGCGGAAGAACCGGCACCGGCGAAGGAGTTCGTGACGCTGCCAAGTCCAAGGACAAGGCCGCGCAAACCTCGGCGTCCGCACATGTCCCGCGCCCATCTCAGGAGCGGCGGGACGAACAGCATCATGGTATTCATAATACCATACGCTCGTTGGATCAAGACCGAGCTGGAGGATCTCGAGACCCTCAAGACCAGCGTGCACGCCAACTTGCTGGCACGAGCGAGATACGGTCGCCCGGACGGGATGCTGCTCCTTCTAACAGAGTTAGAAGTCCGAGCATATCCCGCTCCTCGCACCGTTCACCATTGCCACCCACTACTCCAACAGAAGCTATGGCGAGAGCTCAACTGCTCCTCGACTACCCTCCAACGGCCGACAAGGTCGACGAGTGGAGGGCCACCATCCAGAGTCTCCTCGGCTTCGCCAACGGCGACGCTCCGCGGCAACCGAGAGCGTCGATGCCGCGGCAGGAACGCCAAACGCGAGCCGATGGTGACGAGACCGGTGGGGGTGCAACCACCATGCACTCTCCGCCCCGAAGGCCAAGATCGCCAACTCGCCGGATCCACCTCAACAGCGACTCCACTGCGTCATCGGATCCACGAGCTCATCGCGATCAGCACCAAGTGCTACGATCGACAAGAAGAGGACGCTTGAACTGCGCGCCGAGCACCGAAGAGAAGCGGCGTCAATCCGACAAGCGCTGGGCTGGGCCTCTGTCGACATGCACGCGCCAGAGGAACCAGGCGACCTGCCGACGCTGTAGGTTGCCTGCGTTCACTCGTGAGCTGCAGCAAGTCGATGGCCCGGCAAGAAGAACTTCAAGCCGACGTACGGAGAAGTACGGCGGCAAGACGCATCCGTCGGAGTTCCTCAGCATCTACACCATCGATACAGGCTGCCGGGGCGAGACGAGAAGATCCTTGCCAACTACTTCCGCCGTGCTCAAGCCCAACGTCAGTCCTGGCTCATGCACTTGCCGGACAACTCCATATCTTCTTGGGCAGACCTATGCCATCAGTTTGTCGGCGCCTTTACAGGCGGCCACAAACCCCATGGCCAAGAAAGTGACCTTCATCTGCTCGCCCAGAAGGAAGGAGAGCCCCTGCGCAAGTATATTCAGAGATTCAGCCGTGTACATCACAACATCCCAGATGTCCACCCTGCCGCGGTGATCAGCGCGTTCCATCAGAACGTGCGAAACCGCAGGATGCGGGAGGAGACGGCGATGTGCAAAATCAGAGACGTCAGTGAGCTATACGCCCTGGCCGACAAGTGTGCACGTGCTGAGGAGGGGAGAAGACTCCCCGGAGAGAATGCAGAAGCAGGATCGGACAGTGAGGAGACCGCCCCGGCAAAGAAGAGCCGGCGGCGGGGAAACATGAAGAAGAAAGGCAGAGACGTGCTAGTCGTCGAGCAGTCCGGCAACGGAGGTGGCGACAAGAACGCCCAGGCTGGTAGCTCCAGCAAGGAGGTTGCCGCTGGCACCAACCACCAGCCTGTGGCGGCCGCCGACAAGCGTGACGGCTCCGCAAGCGATCGCAAGATCCACCGCACAAAGGGCCACGACCTCCAGAGCTGCAAGAAGGTAGAGCAGCTTGTTGAACAGCAGAAGGCTGAGTACGAGCGGCGCGACAAGGAGAAGGCCCAGGAAGGTGCTGGAGGAGCCAGCAAGAAACGTCCCGGCCGAGGAGGACGCCGCGGCAAGGCCAAGCAGCGGCAAGGAGACAGACCTGCCCGCGGCCGCGACAAGGATGAAGATGACGACGACGACGAAGACATGGATGATGACGACGCCGATGAGCAGGAGTTTCAGAAAGCCACGGAGGTCCTTTGCGTTGATGGAGGTGCTTCCCTGCATACTTCCCACCGCCAAATCAAGCAGTGGATGCGGGAGGTCAATGCAGCGGAACCATCCGTAGAGTCACGCAAGCCTCTGAAGTGGTCCAGTACGCCTATCATCTTTGATATTGAGGACCACCCTGATCGCATAACTGCGGTCGGGTGCTTGCCGATGTTGGTCTCACCAACTATCCGCAACCTCAAGGTCACCAAGATGCTAGTTGACGGCGGGCCGGGCTTGAACCTGATCTCCTCGCGGTGCTCGAAGCTTCAGATCCTCGACAAGAAGCTCGAAGAGACCGGCACTTTCCAAGGAATCAATCCGGGAAGGAGCAAGCGAAGGGGAAGATCACGTTGCGGTAACATTTGGCGGCGAAGCTGAACTTTAGGATCGAGAGGGTCACATTCGTATTTGCTGATTTCCCATTTCCTTACAATGGGATACTTGGCCGTACAGCAATCGCTAATTTCATGGCAGCATCTCATTATTCATATAAATTACTCACGATTCCAGGCCCGATAAGCGTCATCTCATCCCATGGCGACAAGAAGGATGCTCTTATCTGCGCCGACAAGATATACCGGGATGCAGCAGCTGCAACAGAAAGCAAGACACTTGCCGCTGAAGCTCCCGGGGGGAAGAAGAAGACCAAGTCCGGCAAGAGCTCTGATGCCCACTCCGGCAAGCGCACCTCTTCGGAGTGTTGCGCTACCGTCGAGGACGCACCATCGAGCTCCACCGGCAAGTGCAAGAAGACAATGGCAGCTCCGCCAAAGACCAAGAAGGTGTCCGCCAAGGAGGACGGCACTGGTGGTACCTTCACCATCAGTGCCTCTCTCGACCCTAAATAGGAAGGCGCGCTCGTTGCTTTCCTGCGGGCGAACGTCGACGTGTTTGCATGGCAACCGTCTGACATCCCCGGTGTTCCCAGGAAAGTAATTGAGCACCTTCTTGCCGTTTGCCCTCATGCGCGGCCCGTCAAGCAGAAAATCAGGAAAACAGCAAAGGAGCGCCAAGAATTCATCGCAGAAGAGATCAAGAAATTGGAAGCAGCAGGCCTTGTCGAGGAGTGCTCCATCCCACGTGGTTGGCCAATCATGTAGTTGTGCGCCAAGGCAAATGGGAAATGGAGACTTTGTATTGACTTCACGGATGTTAATAAAGCTTGTCCCAAAGATCCATTTCCCTTGCCGTGCATCGACAGATTGTTGACTCCACGGCCGGATGTGATTTGCTTTCATTTCTTGATGCATACTCAGGATATCATCAGATCTTCATGGCGAAGAAGATGAGGAGAAGACCGCATTCATTACTCCATGTGGCACATACTTGTTTCATACGGATGCCTTTCGGTTTGAAGAATGCTGGTTCAACGTTTGCAAGAGTAGTCCATGACGCTTTTGAGCCGCAAATGCACGTAAATGTAGAAGCCTACATGGATGACATAGTGGTCAAGAGCAAGGACAAAGCAACTCTGGTTCAAGATTTGGATGAGACCTTTGCAAATCTGCGCAAGATCAACCTCAAGCTCAACCCCGAGAAGTGCGTGTTTGGAGTCCCTTCCGCAAGCTTCTCGGGTTCTTCGTGTCTCGGCGGGAGTTGAAGCCAATCCCGACAAGATCAAGGCCATTGAGCAGATTGAAGCACCAAAGCGTCAAGGATGTACGAAGACTTGCGGTTGCGTGGCCGCTCTCAAAGAGGTTTATCTCTAGGTCTGCTGAACGCGCCCTGCCATTTTTCAAGATTTTGAAAAAGGCAGGTCCGATGCAATGGACTCCCGAAGCGGAGGCTGCGCTGCAGGACTTGAAGAGATACCTGTCCTCCACTCCAACACTTGTCGCACCTAAGCCATAAGAGAAGTTGCTGCTATATATAGCGGCAACCAATCAAGTGGTTAGTGCTGCGTTAGTAGCGGAGAGGGAGGCGGATGATGAGCTAGCAACCACGGCAGACACATCCAGCGACAAGCAGGGGGCTTCGCCGACAAGCTCTGGTCCCGACAAGGACGGATCTGCGCAGACACATGAGCAGATGCAGAAAAGGATGGTGCAGCGCCCAGTTTACTTTGTCAGTTCCCTTCTGCAGGGGGCTAGGTCAAGGTACTCTGGTGTGCAGAAATTGCTTTTCGGCCTCCTCATGGCCTCGAGAAAGCTGCGCCATTACTTTCAGGCACATGAGATCACGGTTGTCACTCGCTTTTCGCTGAAGAGGATACTGCAAAATCCAGAGGCAACAGGCAGGATTGTCGAGTGGGCCTTTGGAACTGTCAAGCTTTGGCCTCAAGTTTGAAAGCACTTCAACTATCCAAAGCGAGCATTGGCAGAATTCATAGCGTAATGGGCGCCAACACCGGATGAAGAAATTCCGCAGACGAGCATTCCCGTCAAGGAAGCAAGCAAAGAGTGGCTGATGTACTTTGATGGTGCCTTCGCTGCAAAGGCGCCCGGTGCGGCGTCGCTTGTCGCACCCACCGGAGAGCACCTCAAGTCGTAGTCGGATGCACTTTCCCAAGGAGCAAGCAACAAACAATCTGCAGAGTATGAAGGTTTGCTTGCCGGTCTCGAGATCGCGGTAGACCTTGGGATCAAAGAAGCTTATTGTCGTGGGTGACTCGCAGCTTGTCGTCCGCCAAGTGAACAAAGATTATCGAGTCCATTGATGGAAGCCTACGTTGATGAAGTGAGGAAGCTAGAAGAGCACTTTGACGGCCTACAAATGGAACATGTTCCAAGAGCTCGTAATGATATTCTTGATGGCTTTGTCAAAGTGCGCTGCACTTAAGTTGCACTGTGGAACCAGGGATTTTGTGCTCAAGCTAACTCAACCAACCGTAACACCATCAATCGGACAAAACAAGAAGAGGAAGTTGATTTCTGGTGACTATTTTCCGGCAGAGCTTCCCGAAGCCGCCGCCACGAAGGTCCCCAAGATCAACACCAATAGAGCTGAGGAGCAGTCTGCTCCGACAAGCCCCAGGGTTTGTTTCGTTGAAGAAGACGCTCCCGACAAGTTTTGCTCCGGCAAGCTTGCCGGGGAACATCAAGCTCCGGCTGAGCCGCAGGTTCTTGCCGTGGAAGCTGATGTTCCCGCAGCAACAGACGTGCCTTTAGTCCTTGTTGTCGAGCCGCAAGCTCCAGCATGGGCGCAGCAGATTGTCCATTTCCTTGGATGTGAGAGCTTCCCGACGAGCAAGAAGAAGCGGAAAGAGTAGCCCGGCAGTCAAGTATGTACCAGTTTCTCGACAGCACACTGTACAGAAGGAGACTCAACTGTGTGAAATTGAAGTGTATTTGCCGGGAAGATGGACAAAAGCTGTTGGCAGAGATACACGGAGGCATATGTGGTCACCACATTGGCGCAAGAGCACTTGCCGGCAAAGCTTTCCCGCAAGGTTTCTTCTGGTCGACAGCCCTCCAGGATGCAACTGCACAAGTAACCAAGTGTGAAGCGTGACATTTCCATTCCAAGCAGATACATCAGCCAGCTCAAGCTCTCCAGACGATCCCTTTATCCTGGCCATTTTCGGTGTGGGGGCTCGACATCCTCGGCCCCTTCCCCCGAGCTGTCGGGGGCTTTGAGTACTTGTACGTTGCCATCGACAAGTTCACAAAGTGGCCGGAAGTGGAAGCAGTGAGGAAGGTGACAACAACAAGATCAAGTTCTTTAGGTCGATTGTTTGCCGCTTTGGAATCCCTAACAGGATCATCACCGACAACGGCACACAATTTACTGAGTCGCACCTTCATGCAAGACGTCCAAGATCTTGGCGCCAAGGTTCCGCTTTTGCTACATTGCACATCCAAGAAGCAACGGTCAAGCGGAGAGGGGAGATGCTGAAGTGCTCCGCGGGCTCAAGACCATAACTTTCGACAGGCTGCACAAGTGCGGAAGAAACTGGATTGAGGAGCTGCCGGTGGTTCTTTGGTCGATCAGGACGACGCCGAATAGAGCCACCGCCGACACCTTCCGCTCTAGTCTATGGAGCAGAGGCAGTTCTCCCCACGGAACTTCGTATACGGATCGCCTCGAGTGCTCGCTTATGATGACCTTGAGCAAGAGCAGCTGCGAAAAGATGACGCTACGCTCCTTGAGGAAGATCGTCTTGAGCCGCTATACGAGCCGCTTCGTTACAAGCAAGCTTTGCGTCGCTACCATAGCCCGCAAAGTTAGTGCCGAAGCCTCGAGGAAGGCGACCTTGTTCTTCGCCGCGTTCAGTCCGCCAAGAATTCAAACAAGTTCACACCAAAGTGGGAAGGCCCTTATCGGGTGAAACGAGTCACTAGGCTGGGCGCTGTCCGCTTTGAGACCGAAGATGGCATTCCGTGAGCAACTCACGGAACATTGAGCATCTTCGTAAGTTTTACCCATATAGGCTGATGTTGGAACCTGTTCCGGCAACCACCTTTTGTACAAGTCTTGCCGCTGTTGCATGTAATCCTTTGTACAAAGCCGGGCGCTGAGACCCGTGCATCGATAAAGCTCATGTGTTGCGCACAACTTGTCAAATTCATGCTTTCATCATTTTATTGCATGTTTTTGCTAACACTTTGTGCAGCACCCACACTGTAAGCAATATCGAGCCGCTAGGCTCCATAACTTTATTTTTTCTTCTTTCTCTTTTCTCGGAGAAAGGAAGGATCCCTCGCACAAGTTAACCAGGGGAAGGAGAAGATAATACTATGGACCAAGCGTTGCTCGAGGAAGTTTCGCCTTATCGGAAGCAAACGAGAAAAGCTAAGTTGCCCAAGTCCGAGCAATCAGTTCTTAAATTTTAAGTTATCTTCCTCGAACGATAGTACTTTGTATGGAAAACACATGCGCGAGAGGAACCAACTTCATGACTAGTCGGCGCCCTTACTTTGTTTCGAGTCCGCTCAACAACTT
This sequence comes from Aegilops bicornis, assembly GCA_021605145.1. Lineage (NCBI taxonomy): Eukaryota > Viridiplantae > Streptophyta > Magnoliopsida > Poales > Poaceae > Aegilops > Aegilops bicornis. The sequence goes on along the minus strand of CM038675.1, from coordinate 549,200,921 downwards.
AAGTGAGCTGCAGCTAGTCGCGACAAGGTTGCTTGTCGGGCGGCACCGCCAACGGTACATTGACGTTCCTTTTCAGCCATGACAAAGGTGCTGCACCGACAAGTTCCCTAAAAGCGTAGGGCAGAAACGTACAAAGGAAGGAATCAAGTAAAGGAAATAACATTGCAATGATCGCCTAAGATAGAGTTATATTACAAAAAATAACTTGTCGCAGATCTAATAAATTGTTCTAAACATGATCAGCAGCGACAAGGGAAAGATAAAATTGGCGGCCTAGTCTACGCGGTCGCCATCAACCCGCTTGATCTTGTTCACCTTGTCCACAATGGGTGCGACAAGGGCTTTGAGCGCCTCCACATCGCCATCTGGCGGCAAGGATCTGAGTACGCCGTTGAGGTTGAGGCCTGGATTGCGGAAGGCCACCTTCATCAACACCTTCTGGAGGGCTCCTGCACAGATCTGGCGTGATTCCTCGGCCAGCTGCTTTGGGACCTCTTCCCGGAGTCGCTGGAGGCCCGTCACCACACCCTTGAAGAATAAGCTAAGCTTGGCGCTGGGTTGGAGATGCTCGTCAGAGGAGTATCCGAGATCCACCATCCCCAGCTCCATCAGCTCGTTGTGGATGTCAGCAGCAGTATCCACAAGACCTTCGATCCAATGCTCCACACTCTCCCTCAAGGCGCTCTGGGCGTCAACAGCATTCGCCAGCAGCTCCTCGTTGGCCTTGATCTGCTCCAACAGGTCCACCTCCCGCTCCTTGGCGCCTGCCCAAATGGCTGTCTGCTCGAGTGGTCACCAGTGAAGATCTGCCTTAGAATCCTTGGCGTCGAGCTCCTTGCTCCCTATCAGTGAGACGGCCTGCAGCTCGCCAAGAGTGTAGGCGTCCTTCTCGCTTTCGCGCAAGCTTGAGCGCTGCAAGCTCTCGCCGCTCTTAGGCCGGCCTCCAGTTGCGCCACCTTTGTCTCCAGCTCCTTCTTGGCGGCCTCGGCGGCTGCGGCAGCATCTTTCGCTTCCTTAAGAGCCCCGCCAAGTGACTCCTCGCGCGCGACAAGCTCTTCCTCGTGGCTGTCCAGGTTGACCTTCCGCTGCGCCAGCTCGCTTTCCTGCAGACGGCTTCTCGGCTGACCACGCTGCTCCTCCTCATGCTGCGGCCTTCTCGAGGATGAAGGCCGTGCGCTCTTGACAAAGTCGCTCCGCTCTTCCGCCACGTTAGGAGAGTTTCTTGGTTGGCGCTCGGAGCTCTTCTGCAGCGTTTCTCCATGTGCCTCCCGCCCTCGCGACAAGCGCTTCCGGGACTCCAACTTGGCTTGTCGGGCGCGGTAGAGCGACATCGGCTTCTTTCAAGTTGCTCCTCCTCGAGACTTCGCCGACGCTGCTGCTTGAGCGTCCACCAGCGTCGGCCAGCGGAGGCGACAGCTCTCCGTCGAAGGTCTCTCCTTCGACCGGCGCCTCGAGCTCGACTCCCATGGGAGCTTGATGAAGACGCCGTCGCGGCCTTCAAGTAAGGCGCCGGGCTGGGCACGCCGGCCACTGCGGCTGCGGAGTCGGCGGTCGGTGTAGCGCCTGGCGCTCCTGCGGCCCCAGGGCCGTCAGTGCGATCGCCAGACCCCTCGCCAGTCTCTGCGGCGGCAGCCTCGGTGGCCTCCTAGCCGGCAGGCTCGTCAGCGCCGGCCTCTTCTTCCACGACGGCGGCTTCATCAGTGTTGCCGCGCGTGTCCTCCTCGCCGGCGACCTCAGTCTCCATCGGCTCTGCGTCAGACAAAGAAAGAAAGTCAAGCAAATGTTCAAAAAGAAAAACAGAAGAAAACAAGCCCAAGGGAAATTTTTCGCAAGAGGATTACGCAATGGGATCTGCAGCCATGGTCTCGACCCTTTGGAGGGTCGCGGTGCTGTCCCTTGCGGAGTAGCCTCCCTTGCGGAGGCAGCTCCCTTGCCGGAGAATACTCCCTTGGTGGCGTAGTCGAAGCAGATAGAATTTCAGGGGCGGCTTCCGAGCCCTCCTGATGAGGCTGCTCTGCTCCTACACAAAGCAACAGTCAGATATCAATGAAGAAGGAGCACCCATGCACACCTAACGATGAAGGAGAAAACCGCATACTTACTCCGGGGGCTGTCTGGGGCTGCTCGAGGAAGGGTTGCGGATCCGGCAAGGGGGGTCTCGACGCGCCTCCTGTTGCCACGGGTGGATCGTCCTCAACAGCGACCACCGGGTCGGCTCTCTTCGACGCTCTGGGCGGCGTCACCGAAAGGAAAGAGTTCAGAGCAAGCAAATCAGATTCAAGATGAAGCAATAAAATTGAAGAAATACAAGCACAATATTGAAGCTTACTCTTCTTCCTCCTCGAGCTGAACGCGAGAAATCAAACTCGGCTGCGCCTCGGTGACGAGGCGGAGGAGTGGGCTCTCTTGGCGCTTGGCGGGCGTCGGCGGTGGCACAGGAAGATCCCGCCCGGTTAGCATGGCGGTGTGGGGTGCTCCCGCGGCAACATCGCTTGCCGCGGTAGAGCGCGTCGCGCGGCGCTGCGGCTGTGGGCCCGCCTGCCGCCCCGTCTCGTCTCCGGCCTTGCGGAGACGCCTCTTTGGCGGAGCCGGGGGCTCCGTTTGCGGCAAGCCGCTGGATGGTGGGGAAGAAGCGCCCTCGGCGGGCTCGCTCGACTCGGCCTCGGGTTCGGCGAGCTCTTCCTCACCGGCGAACTCCCTTCGCTCGGCAAGGCTTGCCGCCTCTGCTGCATCTGCCTCCTCCATGGTGTACCCGAAGACGCCAGCCGGCAATGGCTGTCACGCCTCCTCCAACCTTGTGGCGATGCACACCATCTCCTTGTCGGTGGTGTCGCGGGTGAGCTTTTACGCTTGTCGGGCGGATCGGCATTTCTTCCAAGTCGTCGAAGAACCGCCTGACGATGTCGTCGGAAGGCTCCTGCCAGTTGGAACGATCCCATGGGAATCGCTAACGGCATCATGGCGCGGATGCGGTCGAGCGCAGAGTTGTTGCGCAATGGGGCGACCCCTCGGCAACCTAAACCACTGGGGTGATCGGGTCGTTCTTGAACAGCTCTAGCAAGATCGCATCCAACTCCAAGACGGTGAAATTCGAGTTAAGGCCGGCGCAGCCTCATGATGTCCGCTGCGTTTTGGAACTCCCAAGCAGGCCTCCTCCTCTCCTGCAAGGGAAGCGATGGCCGGCGAAGGAAATCTGCGCCAACTGCACCTACGGTGAGTCCGGCAAGCCTGAGGCGCAAAATCCGGGTCACAGCTATCTTCAACCTAGCATCCTCCAGCGCCAAGTTGCTCCAGTCGTTGCCGCGCACTATTGGGGTTTGGCGCACGGCAGTGAAGGGCTGCGGGTTCTCCTCTACGATCCAACACCAGTTGGCTCTCCACTCCTCCCACTTGCTGCGGAACTCTCTTCCAGATATGCCTCTTTCTTGCCGACTCTGGAGACCCAAGCTATCCCTCCGGCAAGCGGCTCCCCTCTCTCAACGCGGGGCATGAAGAAGTGGCGGAAGAGGGCTACGTTGGGGTGGATCCCGACAAAGTATTCGCAAGGTGTGCGAAAACTGCCATGGTCAAGATGGCGTTGGGGTGAAATCAAGGAGGCGGAACCCGTAGGTGTTCATAATGTCGCAAAAGAACTCAGAGAAGGGCGGGCAGAGCCCGCAATAGAAGAAAAGGGCAAAGAAAGGATACCCAGTTGGGGCTAATTCCGAAGCGGTGGCGGGGAATACCTTCGTGCGCGGATGCGCACGCTTCTCCGTCGACCAGAAGAGGTAGTACCCCTCCCTCAGCTCCTTCGGCGTCGGGGGAGAAGATGGCCCGCTCCTTGCGGCGCCGCGAAGCCACTGCGCCTCGGCCGACTTTCACGCCCTTCCCTTGTCGGCTTTGGAGCCATGGCGGAGGCGGTGGAGGAGGCGAAGGCGTGGATGGCGTTAATGGCGAAGGGGTGGAGCAACGCTCTCTTCGCCTTTGGAGAAGAAGGGGGGAGCGGCGGTGGTTTTTGGGACAAGACAGCAATGGCGAGGTGGACGGCCTGCCCCTGTTTCCCCTGTTTATAAGGAGGGAGAGGGGGCGGACGTTCCACTTTTCCTAATAAAGAAACCCCCACGACCTCGCCCACGATCTCTCACACGACGCCACGTTCGGTGCGTGCCGTTAGTGGGGGACGTGGTGGGCCCGGGTGAGTAACGGCGTGATCAAGGCGCGTGTGACCGTGCCTTTGTTTTGGGCACTGGCCCGGCGGCGCTTCGGCACCGTGTCTTGACCCTAGGCCGAGGGCTCTGGCCGATTAATACTAGAGTAGGGTACCCTAGTATCCCGAACTTCGTGCCGCAGGCGATTGCAGACACCCGTGGCAAGGCTTGCCTGGTCACTGCCAAAATCCTCCGTGGTTCCTTTGGAGCCACTCAAGAACAAAGTATTTAACCAAGAAGACAAGACCCCGGCAAGAGGAGCTTGCCGGGAAGGTTTGGAGCGCGACAAGCCTCCGGACGCAACAAGGATTCAGCCGCGGCAAGGCACTTGCCGCGGCAGGCAATCTCTCTTCATCTCCGCTCCAGCTCATCCATCAACGTGTCGCCATGGGACCATTCCATGCGCGCGTGTCAAGAGGCTGTGCAGCCGGGGAGCAGCGATAAGCGGCGCCGACAAGCTTACCGTCGTGGCAAGCGGTGGCGCTCTGACGGTCCTGTTGCCTTTGTTTAAGCGGCGAGGGACGGGCATTTAATGCTTTTGTCCCTTGCCGTCGTGGTTAGGTATATTACCTTTGTACCTTTGTTCAAGTAGGTGTACCAACTCTGTTTTTCCATTTGTACCCTCATCTACGTTGCCACCTGTCGGAGACCCCTTTAGCCTATAAAAGGAGGCCCATGCGCAACGTAGAAAGGGTTCGGTCCGTTCGACTCATACGTGACCAGAGATATTCGCGCTAGGTCTTGTAGCTCTCATCGCTCCCTAGCAAGAACACAATACAAATCAGACAAGCAGCAGTAGGAGTTTTATCTCTCCGGAGAGCTCCGAAGCTGGGTAAAACTGCTCGTGTGCTTCGCCTCAATCCGCTCTTCGTGCGATCTCCGCCCCCTCCGAACCACAAGGGGCCTGGTCCGCTGGCCCCATAGGTGTTCGTTGGTCCGATCAGCCTCCCCGACAGTGGGGTACCTCTCCGGCGATCCCCCCTCCCCGCTGCGGCTGGTTCTTCCTTAACTCCGACAAGCCCCCCCCACCCCCTGAAAATCAACTGACCCAAAAGTCGATTCAGTCGACTGAAGTGTAGCTAAATCGGAGCAGCATCACAAGCAAGAGCAAGAGCGAGAGAAGCAACGCGAGCAAGAGCAGACCAGGCAGGGGACCGAGAGCAAGAGCATAGCAACAGCGCGAGCGAGAGCTAAAGCAGTAGTAGCTCCTACTGATGTGGACGTCGCCACCGAGGGAGCGACGCCGTGGAGGAAGTGGCCGGCGACGCCGCCGTGGATGGAGTCGCATCGTGTCGGCTCGGGACTGAGCGCCGGCAGCACCGTGAGATCGAATCAAGAAGAAAATGTGGCGATTAGTGTACAACCTCTTTGGTGGCGCTGACAGGCGCGGCTTCATCCGAGGAAGCGGTGATGATGATGCTCTTCGATGGTGCAGGTGAAGACGGCGGTGTGGGAATGGAGGTGGCGCGAAAGACGAGGGGAACATCGGTGCAGCTCCTTGGAGGTGGAGGCGGGGTGGCTGAACGGCGGGGCGACCAGATCGATGGCGGATCCTCATCCCAGACAGTGGATGAGGACATCGAGGTGTTGCTGTGGACGACATCGTCGGGGAAGAGGCTCCGGCTGGGTGGCGGACGGAGGAGGGTGTGGGGCTTCGCGGGTTTTCCCAGCCTCGGTGTATGAATGGGTGGGCGGATGGGATGGGAGTGGGTAACCATGGCTTAGGGACGCGCTTGTCCGAAATGTGGGGTAAGTTACGAAAGTGCCCCCACCGATTTGAGGCGGTTCTTTCGGTTCAGGAGTATCACGGGCATTTCGCGTGTCGGGATTCCACAGGAGGTGGGAGTTTTCGCGCGCGTTGTAATTTTGGAATAGCAAGGCGCGGGTTGAGATGGAGGGAGTTGTCGAAGCACAACGAGACAAAGATATATCTTAAATATTTCGGGCTAACATGGCTCTGGTTGAAATTTCCGGACAAGCCTAACGTGTACTGTACCAAATCAATTCGCACTACAAATGTCATTCAAAACTTTGAATTCATGTTATGTTCAATTAAAATATTTCTCTACGTGTACAATGCATGCAACCTAGTACTCAAATGAATGTTTTTAGTGCATTCCAAACGTATATACTACCGCTTCAATATGAACTAAATTTGAATTCATTTCTCTATTTGAATAAGATCTACAATAATGATTGTTGTGAAGTCAAAGCATTTGAATTCGTTTCTCTGTTTCAATAAGATCTACAATCGTCATTATTGTCAAGTTAAACCATCGTTTGTGTATTATCTTCACAGCACACCACATGATTAGTCTCGAGTTACATATGAACTATGTGTACTATATGAACTCGTACTCGATTTTTTGAATCCACTTTATGTTGATTTCAAATCATAGTACATTTCAAGCTCTAGCTAGATCTTCACAAACTAAACCATGTCCCATATGTATAATGTGTTTATCACATTATGTATGGTGCCCCGCCCCCTACGCCTACAAGTATTTAGATGTGAGTTGCAAACACCACACATTACCACAAATTCAAATAAAATGTGAGAATGTTTGATATATAGTATTTTTCAGATTGTTCGATATTTAGTTGTAAGCTGCAAACGCCACACATTATAACAAATTCAAATAAAATGTGAGATTGTTCGATGTATAGTATGGTTTAGATTGTTCGGCATTTAGCTGTGAGTTGCAAACGCCATGCATTATCACATTATGGTATAACATGTGCAAAACCACAACACGCGTATCACCGCTATATTCATGCATGCATATGTTTAAAACACTATGATCTCCTATTCAAATATGTGAATCCACTTTCATATCAAATTATGATCTTTGTTAGTCTCTACACCCACACAATCCTCTAACCTTTGTAGCTACCACTAACTTTCTCTCGTGCATGCACACGCCCTCCTCGCCCTCCCCCTCCCTCAGCATTCTATCCATCGCGCACATTCATTTTTTTTTCTTTAGGTCGTTCTCCCACAGTCTCCACAACTCCTTTTCGACACACACCAATCGATAAACCTCTCCAGCGATGTCTTCCTACAACATACACACGCACCTTCAATCTCCTCCTTTATGTGTCCTTGCATCGTGTCTCTTAGACCGTCCCACACACGTGTAAACTCTTGCCCCTCTTTTCATCGATCTCACAACCGTACACTCCTCCCCCTATCTAGCTAGTAGCTGGGCCTCTCGCACCACCTCCTAGCTCCATTCTCTCTGTCTATCCGTCTCGCCGGGCCTATTTTCCTCTAACAAATGGACGTACACCGACCGATCTCCTGCTATACATATTGCTAGCTAGGTCCTGATAACTCGTTTTTCCCCACGCGTCGATCGATCTACCTCATTAGTTATGTCTCTCCCTTCCTCCGACCAACAACAATTGATCTACTGATCTAGTTAGGTTTGCTTACCAAACACATGGTTCCCCTTCATCATCCATGGATGTGTCCCGACAGATCTATCACGCATGTGCACACGTAAACACATCCCCACTCTTATTGATAGTATTGCAGTTCCACCCTCAGTTTGTCTAGTAGGCCTCTCCCACCATCTTCGAGAAGGAACTCCGTCACCCATCCAACAATCTACCCCTCTCCCTCCCTCCCTCTCTCTCTCCTCTCTCTCTCTCTCTCTCTCTCTCTCTCTCTCTGTCCCATCCTATTTCCCGTCCTTCAGTTATGTATGGATGTCGACCGATCTCCCTCAAGACATAGTTGGGTCTCTCCTTCTCAACGCATATACGAGTCGTTCTACCTATATAGTTTTGCCTCTGCCTACCCTCCCCCCACCCCCTCCCCCACACACACACTGATACATCGAGCGCTCTAGTCATGTCTCCCTGCCACACATAAACTTGACTTGTGCCCTCTGACATTCCGGTAGCTAGGTCAGTCGCCCTATATCTTTGACTTGCACACACACACAATTTCGATGGCTCTCTTCATCGATCTCGCACCCACCCACTTGATCCCCTCTTTGACTCTATCAATATCTATGACCCCTCCCTCTCTTCTCGTGGATCGCCCGACCCTCTATATATGATATGGATAGGCCTCCATTTCACACACATTGCATGCAAAATTTTATTTGAGATGTCATCGACACATATTCCCACAAATACATTCACGAAATCAACCCCCCCCCAAACAAAAAACACTCACGAACGCACAAGCCATTTGTCTAGGTTTGTATCTCTCACACACACCCACATAGGTGGGGGACGTACACGAAGAGAAGAGGTTCACGCACGGCGCACGTACTCCCGTCTCTTTCCCAACCACACTCGCGCGGGTACACAGTGGAGCTCATTTTTGTACGAAAAGGCAGTCCATGTGGTAATTTGACACGTGTACTGGTTGTCCACTAGATGGAGGGAGGATCATCCACCACGGGTGAACAAACAAATTGCGACTTGACGTGTTATGTTAAAAAAGAGGCAAACCATGTGGGGCCTACCTTAGAGGCAAGGCTCTATACACTGGAGTACTTTTGATGTGTCCCGTCAACTCATGAGAACAAGGAGAAGCTTGCTTAGTATGCCGTCTCCCCGCCCACGGTGCCGTAGTAGCTCGCAGGATGAGGTGAAGCTTGCTTACTAGTAGTAATCTTTGTATGCCTTACGCCCGCTCCTCGCCCCACGCGCGTGGTGGCTCGCAGGACGAGGAGAAAATTTTACTACTCCCTCCGTTTACTCCTCGTCCCTACCACCTTGGTTAGAGAGATTATCATATTGTTTAGAATATATATGTCCTTTAGTAGATTTCAATATGAACTACTAGTACATACTCCAAGCACAGATGTATATAGACGTATTTTAGAGTGTAGATTCACTCACTTTGCTCCGTATGTAGCATAAAGTTGAGACACTTATTTTGGAACGGAGGGAGTACATATTTGCTATGATCTGTCAATCATTGAGATGCAATAGCATGCATGTTAGTCTCCTTTGTATTTGATGAAATGTTGCAACGGGCAATCTTGGACGCAAGATACAGAAGCTGGAAGCTTCATTGTACTATCTCACTGATAAATTACAGTACATACTATACAAGTACTTCCTCCGTTCCTAAATATAAGTCTTTGTAGAGATTTCACCATGAACCACATCCGGATGTATATAGATGCATTTTAAGTGTAGATTGATTCGTTTTGTTCCGTATGTAGTCCACCTAGTGGAATCTCTACGAAGACTTATATTTAGGAACGGAGGGAGTACTATGTAGAGAGTTAGGTGTCGCACGGTGTCCAGAAAATATGGTGATAGTGTGAGGTGGGCCATGTAATCACTGAGCCTGCATGTTTTCACTGCTCTTGCACTCCTCCGTCGTAAGAATGGAGAAAATTGTAATCTAGTAGTACCTCCTTTTGCCGAAAGCGTGGGACATCCAGCAGTCCTACCACCTCAGTAATAATGACCAATGAGCCGTCAAATCACATAGACCCAACAGTAAGTTGGACGGACGAAGCAACCATCACTCTTGAATCCGCTTCTCCCTTCAACGCAGGCACCAGTGAGAGGTCGCGTCCGCTCTGCCCGGGCATGAATGCGGCACCGATTCTTTGGAGCGGTGCTGACTGTTTCGGGCGGGAAGCGTTCGCGGGCGATGGAGGGGCTTTGGGTGGGCCAGGCTGGTGAGGAGCGGGCGTGGCAGCTGTCCGCCTGTCCCTATCGGACGCCCGGAAACGAGAGGATGCATCGACTCTCACGGCTAAAATCGTACACTACACACCATCTCTCTGTAGGAGTAGGTCGATCTGTCGCTCTCTCTAACACACACATTCTGTTAAACACACACACGCACAGGCACACACAGGTTCATAGAATAGAAAAATCGTGCGAGTGCGAAGCCGTAGGAAGTGAGATACAAATGGAGTATGTACAAGAAGAGAAGAGGTGACGAATATTCCATCAAACCTGGACTGAGGAGTAGTACTCCCTCCGTCTAGGTGTTAAGTCATCCTCTGAAATCAGATATTCCCAAAATGTTTAGGCGTCGTCCATTAACTTCGCATCTCAATCCCCTCCTGGCCTCGTTGCTAGCGAGCGTTGTTACTTAGGGAGCGTTTGGATCCTTAGCAAGAACAGCTTTTAGCATAGCCGGGCAAGGTTAGGCGTTTGGAACTGTTACAATATGTTAGCTTTTGTGGACCAGCTAGCTTGGGTGGGCTAGAAAAACCTTGCTAGCTCAGGAGAGCCAGATCGGCTCGCTTCCGACGGCAAACTTCACGTAGTAGTAACATAGACTAGTAACATATGCATGTTACTAGTCCAAGTTACTCACCACTATGACCAGCCTAAGAAATGTAACCAAACGCTCCTTACTCTGCCTTGTTATCTCCCTCGGAAACCCAATGCATGGAGCGCAACTATGCGTTGATGGGTCAAGAAATCAAAGTCGGCTTGCATGCGAGTTAATACGTGGCCCTGCATGGTAGCTAAAACGGCATCTCTTAGTTGTTTGGATTAATTGTTGCGTTTAGAGACAGAAAAAAGGGCTTTGATTGACCGGTCAAGTTTCTCCTTCTCCTCCAATCTGCTTGCACCTTGGTCCCGCCGCACCTTCTAACGTGACTTATTACACCTAGATGGAGGGAGTCGTACGAGATATAGTGGCACACTGACTTAGGTCGAATACAAGTGCCCAAAATTGTGTGCATGTTATAATAAGGATTCACTTAAAATAGTACGTGAGCGAACATAGGGATCAATTGGACAGTGTTCCCGAGCGATGGCGAGATGTGTGAGGTAAGATTCATCACCGGGCGCTTTTAATTTTTCTTATTAATTTGTTTGTTTCACCCTCTGACTGGTGGGACCCAACGTACTACGTGGAGAGAGGTAAGGTGACTAAGGCTGCATTATTTCTCACCACTGTGGATAGTCTTACCACCAAAGCCATATGACACAATTATGATTTAAATCCCAATGACTCCCACACACACAAAAAAACACGGCATGCTTGTCACACAAATGCAGGAATGTATAAAAAGGTTACTTTCCTCTCGTTGAACATAATGGGAGGGTTGTGTAGCTGGTTAGCCTGTTCGCTCATCAAACTTGAGGTCTCGGGTTCGATAACTACACTTGAGCATAATTCGTGCCAGGAGAATTCTTTGATTGGTCCAAATGGATGGATACGGAGCTATACGATCTCGTAGTGACCGTATAATCACCTCATCACGTATAAGATGCAGCCTCGGCGCTTGTTTTCTAGGGTTTGCACTCTTCACACTCTCTCCAGTATATATATACATGTTGGAGCCTCAACGCTTGTAGTTGCTCTCTTCACACTCTCTCACCCTCTCCAGATCTAAACAAGACTTTGTTGGCCTCTCTCTCCCCCTTCACTGCTAGTCTTCTTGTAGTTGCTCTCTTCACACTCTCTCACCCTCTCCAGATCTAAACAAGACTTTGTTGGCCTCTCTCTCTCCCCTCACTACTGGTCAAAGAGCCGGCAGGATCCGTCCGCCGGGAAGGGAAGGAGGCTTAACGTTGTCGCTGTCGGCGAGGGAGGTAATCCACTACCAGTGGAGCTGTTCACTTTCACCCAGCGGCGGCGCGGGAGGGCCTGCGACCCCTTCTTCTTCACCGCCGTACATAGTGTGGGTCGAACGGCCTCCAGTCGCCCACCGAACCACACCCCAAGAACCTTAAGGTATAATTTACTTATTCCACATGCATTGCTCTAGCTGCATGTGGGCTTTTTCCGCTTCTGCACTCGAATGTAGGTGTTGGATCAAACAGGAAAGTAGTGGGGAAAGTTGTATACCATGAATCTAGGGCGTGGTTCAAAGAGGAAATGAATGGGGAAAGTAGTGGGGAAAGTTGTATAGCATGAATCTAGGGCGTGGTTCAAAAAGGAAAGAAGGGGAAAGTAGTGGGGAAAGTTGTATCGTTTGAATCTAAGTCGTGTTTCAAAGAGGACCGTACTTGGGGAAAGTTGTGGGGAAAGTTGTATAGCATAAATCTAGGACGTGGTTCACAGAGGAAAGGAAGTGGGGAAAGTACTAGTACAGACTGGCTATCCAGCACCTACGTTGGTCGAAAAGGGAAAACAATGACAAACACAGTACGCACACATGTAACGAATTGATCTTTTGTTTTGGGGGACAAGGTTGTAGAGTTTGAGCAGGACTAGATTTGCTGCGCTCACATAGGGAAAGGTGTCTAAAGATAACAAAACTGGGACCAACACAAATATGCTCCTTGGTTGTTTGTTCTTTGTTGCAACAGACTGTGCATCACCCCAGTACATCAGTAGATGCACATGTTGCTGGTGCGTCCACTGTCCCGTGCAACTCTTTAGCTGTGGTTAATCTAAGGCCCTGTTTGGTTAAAAACTCCCTAGTCCCTACCTGCTTGGTTCCAGGGACTAAACATGGACTAGAGGTTATTAAATGACATGCTAAAAGACCATGTTACCCCTAGTAATGAACTAATAGAGACAAGGTGCGATGCGTGGCAGGGGCAACTGTTGGAAAAAGTCCCAAAAAGACTCTCCCTCGGGGTCTTCTTTCTTTAGTCCCAAATGCCCACTTTTAGTCCCTAAAAGTCCCTCCTGTTTGGTTTAGATGGGACTGACACGGAGTTTTTTTAGTCCCTCCACCAAAATGTCCCTATAAACAAACACCCTCTAATAATGCTGCTGGAAAATTGATGCAATGCCACAGTTAAAAGCAAATTACATGTTTAACGAATTTTGTTTGTAATATAATCTCTCTATTAATATTAATTAATGCCACCGTTTGAGAAATGCTACTGTCTTGCTTTCTTTTAGGTAGATGCTTCTTTTTGTTGGCTTCTGTGTCATCCACCTTTATTGACCACTAGTTGTTTCCTTTGCACCTCTGTGTAAACAGGGTTATCTACTTCACATAGTTGCCATTGTGACCTTTTTTTGCACTGCACAAAACACTTTTGTTTTAAGAGTGTTTTGTGTAGTTCAACCAAAATGTCACACCGACAATGTTGCTTGATTGCTTGATCTTAGTGGAACTGCATGCTACCTCATGAGCACTGCGTTGGTTTTCCCTTGAAGAGGAAAGGGTGATGCAGCAAAGTAGCGTAAGTATTTCCCTCAGTTTTTGAGAACCAAGGTATCAATCCAGTAGGAGGCTACGCGCGAGTCCCTCGTACCTACACAAAGCAAATAACTCCTCGCAACCAACGCGATTAGGGGTTGTCAATCCCTTCACAGTCACTTATGAGAGTGAGATCTGATAGAGATGATAGATAATATTTTTTGTATTTCTATGATAGAGATTCAAAGTAAAATAAAAGAAAAGTGAAAAAGCAAAGGCAATAAATAAAGTGATGGAAGATTAATATGATGGAGATAGACCCAGGGCCATTGGCTTCACTAGTGGCTTATCTCAAGAGCATAAGTATTCTACGGTGCGTGAACAAATTACTGTTGAGAAATTGACAGAATTGAGCATAGTTATGAGAATATCTAGGTATGATCATGTATATAGGCATCACGTCAGAGACAAGTAGACCGACTCCTCCCTGCATCTACTACTATTACTCCACTCATCGACCGCTATCCAGCATGCATCTAGAGTATTAAGTTCATGAAAACAGAGTAATGCCTTAAGCAAGATGACATGATGTAGAGGGATAAATTCATGCAATATGATAAAAGACCCATCTTGTTATCCTCGATGGCAACAATACAATCGTGCCTCGCTGCCCTAACATTGCCATCGGGAAAGGACACCGCAAGATTGAACCCAAAGCTAAGTACTTCTCCCATTGCAAGGAAAACCAATCTAGTAGGCCAAACCAAACTGATAATTCAAAGAGACTTGCAAAGATAACCAATCATACATAAAAGAATTCAGAGAAGATTCAAATATTGTTCATAGATAATCTTGATCATAAACCCACAATTCATCGGTCTCAACAAACACACCGCAAAAAAGAAGATTACATCGAATAGATCTCCACAAGAGAGGGGAGAACATTGTATTGAGATCCAAAAAGAGAGAAGAAGCCATCTAGCTACTAACTATGGACCCGAAGGTCTGAGGTAAACTACTCACACTTCATCGGAGGGGCTATGGTGATGATGTAGAAGCCCTCCGTGGTGGATGCCCCCTCGTGGAGCTCGAACAGGCCCCAAGATGGGATCTCGTGGATCTGAAGGTTCTTGGCGGTGGAATTAGGTTTTTGGCTCCATATCACGGTCGTTTGGGGCAATGCGAGGTATATATAGGAGGAAGGAGTACGTCGGTGGAGCAACAAGGGCCCATGAGGGTGGAGGGCGCGCCTGGGGGGGGGGGGGGGAGGGCGCGCCCCCTACCTCGTGCCTTCCCTGTTGGTTGCTTGACGTAGGGTTCAAGTCTCCTAGATCATGTTCGGTGAGAAAATCACGTTCCCGAAGGTTTCATTCCGTTTGGACTCCGTTTGATATTCCGTTTCTTCAAAACTCTGAAATAGGCAAAAAAAAACAGCAATTCTGGGTTGGGCCTCCGGTTAATAGGTTAGTACCAAAAATAATATAAAAGTGGAAAATAAAGCCCAATATTGTCCAAAATAGTAGATAATATAGCATGGAGCAATCAAAAATTATAGATACGTTGGAGACGTATCACTGCACAAGAGGAGATCTTAGTTCCTATCCGTGTTGGCAAATTTTGTTCAGATCTTCTTCTTGTGAGTTGTTTGATTTCCGCGTCATGAGAGGTCAGTACTAGCCTTCGTTCACATGATTCTGCGGTGTGCTTTCATATGTTGTGCTACTTGTACGGTAATGTTGCTTGATTTTAGTGAACTGCACAAATGGAGACAAGACTTCTAATCTGTATGTGCACCGCAATATCCCATTGAGGTAAGATAAGGATATTTCACAACTGTTGGCCTATATTTTTCCACTTTCATCAGAAAATTAATGTCATTGTTTAGTGCTATACTTGTGCAACCTAATTGACATGCCAAATCTTACATTGAAGGTGAAGCTTGTCTGTTATTGAACCAAGTGATGAAGGGGAAGAACAAGCGGAAGAAAAACAAAAATCAACTCTTGGTGCTGTAATGAAGCACTGGAACTGCGATGACACAAGTAATGATATAGTTTTGCATCTTAATTTATTGCTATGGCTGGAATGAGCAATTGTTCTGCCACTGATTTGATGCCACTCTTAATGTAATACGTAATTACCTCTACTTGTGCAAACAGGGATCTTCTTTGAAGATACCATATATTTTAGTGGAACTGCACAAGAAGATGTTGGAAACATTAATCTAATCGAGGAGTATATAGTAAGCATGGCCACCACAGTAGATAGCAACAGATGGTTCCCGAGAAGTGCTTCATCTGTATGCTCTACACAATAAGCCTCCTGACAAAGGTTGGTACTCACCCACTGATTTCATCCATATGATTGAGCTTAGTCATCTCTATTGGTGTTGTGCTCTTGTTGAGATCATCATCAAAAAGTGGTATTGTCCTTGAGAAGTGCTTCATCTGTGTTGTTTTAAATATTTCCTTTCCCTTTTTTTCGAGCAAACAGGGATGCTAGCATTTAGTTATCCTCTTGTCTTTACACAACAGGATCATCCTCCTTTGAAGAAGAATATGGAGTACGTGAAGTGACTAGTTCCGATTATGCCAGGATGAAGAAGCCTTGTCTATCTTCTCATCAGAAGGAGCAGTTGAAGGATGGTTACATTACCCCCCACAAGACCAAACTAACTTCAGCTCAGAAGGACTGGCAAATCTCCATTTTCTTGCTTTGTGATGTGAGTACAATGTTGTTCTAGGATTCTTTCCGGTGGGTTCCATTTTTCTAAAAGTGTGCTCTACATGGACCATGTAGGTGCCTGTTTAAACTGTCAATTCATAGTACAGTTTGCTTTATACTAATCACTTTTTCTATATTTGTGCAAACAGGGATGCTCAGCTTGATTTCAATGGGAACTGCACAAAATGTTCATGAATACATCGAATCATTCATTTCCACCACAAGAAAGGAGGTATCGATAAGTTTAAGGCGTTGCAACATATAAGGGCGAAATCATACAAGCTACGCGCGAATTTGGTTGATTTTGGTGGAACTGCACAAAAAGAATAGCTGGTTTATTTAGCACGAGGTGCCATGTCAATGTCCGAACTGATGGAAAACCTTGCCCATTCCACAATCGTAGGAATTTCATATTTTGGAATGGGAAAACCTTGTCAAATTTTGCTCATTGATTTTAGCAAGAAGACAAGCGTTTCATATTTTCGAATAATTAAGCCCTTTCTTTGTCGCAAGGCCGGGTCCATTTTTTTCTTTATTCTTTAGTTGTGAAGTAAATATTGGCTCGACATGTGAATCATTGAGATGCATAATCATCGATTGTTTTGAATGTTCTCTATGAATTGCTGGGCCCGTGTGTTTGATTCCAATGTAGGGAACACTAAAAAGCTGCTCAAACTCTTTGTACTCATACATTTCCTTTTTACTTCGCACATTGTGAAAGTGCATACTTTTTATATAAGATTGGTCAAAGTAGAGATACTTTGATTTGTAGACAAAACTTGTATGCATACTAGAATGGACGGAGGGAGTACATGTGAAATCGCTGCAAAACGAGGTGATCACCACAGGAATAATGCTAGTACATATTGTTTTGCATGTTCATCCAATGCCAGTGATACAAGAATTCGAACTAATCGAAATAAATTCATTCATACGCGGTCGGATTTCATATAAACATGCCGGATTTCATTACATTCCATACATTCTTCAACTAAAAAGGGGTGTGCTAGAGGTATAATTAATTAACCGAAGCTACCCACCTATGTTCGCCTGAGCCGAACAGAAGCTTCAGTGACTTAACTGCAGGTGCAGTTGCATAACTGACATGTGGCCCATACGCCTGTTGGGCCCACGTGTCGATCGATAACTACAGCGATTAAGAAATAGAAGCAGCGTCCTTCTCCAACATAGCTCTCTGACTCCACGTCGCCGCCAAGAAGCTAACCGGCCGTCAGTGGTCAACCTGCCTAGCTTGTCATAGCGATTAGGGCAACTAGAAGCCCAATGATCAGGATCCCCACATTACAAACACCTTTCTTCTTGTCATTCTTCTTCTTGAAGTTCGTGTGTTGCACAGCCTTGTTCTTTCCATCAAACTTTGCTTTACCATCAAACTTGCCCTTGTTCTTGAACTTGTGGGGCTGGAAGTTCTTCTTCTATACCAGATTGGCACTAGATCCTCCCTCAATTCCTCAAGCACGTGTGTCCTTTGCTCTCGCCTTTTCTTCCACATCAAGAGTGCTAATGCGATCCATGAAGGAGGAAGCTTAGTGATGATACCTCCAGCAACAAACTTGTCCGGTAGCATACAACTGAAGTGCTCAAGTTCTCTAGCAAATGACTGTATTTCATGAGCTTGCTCAACCACGAAGTGCTCTTCAATCATCCTGTAATCATAGAATTGCTCCATGATGTACAACTCAGTGCCAGCAACCGGAGGGTAGCAGCGGTGGCCTTACTTGGACCCAAGCGGCGGCGACCTACCGTGTTCTACTCTTCCTCGTTTTCTGTGTGGCGTGGCCTCATTGGCAGCGAGGCGGGGCCTCGGCGGAGCCGGCGGTGTCCTCTGCCTCGTTGTTGGCGCCGCGGGGCCTCGGCGGAGTAGGGCCTCGTTGAAGCCAGAGGAGCGGGGACTCGTCGGAGCCGGCATTGTCCTCTGCCTCATCCTCGGTCTCACTAAACAGTGTCTCACCCGCTCCATCGCCCTCTTTGTAGGCGGCCGCAGCCTCCGCCACCCGCATGCGGTACCACCAGTGCTCGAGGCAGCCCTCGCGGGCGGAGCGGTATGAGTCGAGCAGCACCTCCTGCTCCGTCTGCTCCACGGTGATCTGCTCCTCTGCCTGCAGGTGCTCCTGGAGGAGATGGTGGTTGTAGGCGGCGTTGGCATGCGCCTCCCGGAACTGCTCCTCACGCTTCTGCCTCACCATGTCCATATATTGGGCACGGGCCTCGCTGATGGTCATGGTGCAATGCACCGGCGAGGATGGCGTGGAGGAGGGGGTTGGCACCGGATCATCGACTACCATGTTCTCCATTGGGACGTCGTCGTCCTCCGGCTGCCTGCCGGCCAACCAGTCGGCAACAATGGCAGCCATCTCCTTGTGGTCTGTCGTCCGCCCGTCCCGAAGAGCGTTGGAGAGCGAGGAAGCCATGGTGGGCAGTAGTGGGGTGGACAGGAGAATAGGAACGGATGCGGATGACTGCGGCTATGGCCGGCGCAGTAGTTTATATAGCAATGGTGGGCGGCGGAGGGACGAACGTGTGGCACCGGAGTAGCCGCCTCGGCAACCGCATATCATTAATGTGGGCGGCAGAAGGACGGACGACACTTGTGTCGTTTGAAGGCAGAGCAATCGCAGGCACCGGAAAGTGGGGCGGGCGGCGCTGAACGTTTCGGGTGGAAAGCGGCGAGGGAGGCGATGCAGGTGGGCGAGGCGGTCAGACTCGTGCTTAGCGTGGTCGGTCCAAAGGCTGGACATGCTGGCTCACCGACTACCTCGCCGAGCTGAGCGGCGACAATCAGACGATGGGCGTCGCTTCCGACCGAGGCAGCGCGCCTTTGCCCAAGCCGATTCATGCTCGTGTTCACCATAGAGCGAGTGCGGCCGCACTTCGACGCCCTAATGGCGGAAGAGCTACCAGCAGGAGGACTGTCTGTAACCTCCGTCTCCTCAACGAGCACTGGTGAACAAGCGAACGACAATGCCGTCACGGACATGTGGCCCTATGATCCTGGCTTCCTGAATGAGCAGCAGGCGCTGTATCAGACCATCCGTAGGGCCCGCGAGGCCCTCTCCGTCGTCCTTCGAGTTGTCGCGCTCGTCATGGCGCCGCTGTCTCGCGTTGTCAACATGGTCAATGGACATGAGGATGAGGAGATGACTTTACTTGGAGAGGATGACAGTGGGGACCCACCAGGGCCATAGCCGCATGTACGCAAGTGCCTCCTTATTAGTATATAAAACTATATTTTTTTTGCTTCCTCCTCGTTTCCTGACATCACGGTCCCACACCATTGTCAACCTATGTAGTCAATAAACGAGAGAATTGCACAAGAAGCGATAGACAGCTGGGACCAAGCAGCTCGAGCAGTATTTGTGTTTTTGAGGTGTGAGCACTGTAGAGTTTTTCTTGAGTGATGTTTAGCCCAGATATTAATTTTTCACCTCACGAACAACAACGAAAACATCGCTGCAGCTATTAATGGTGAGGCGGTGGCCCGTCTAGCCCAGCCGATATCCAGCCTAGATATTAATTTTTTTCAAGCTGAAAATGGCTAGCCCAGCTATACTTTTTTGTAGGAATACCCAGGCAAGGTCAAGTTATTATTCTCCGCCCCGCTGGGCTGCAAATGTTTCCTAGGAGGGATGCATTAGGCTTAACAAGAAAATGGGCTTTAAGAAATAATAAATGGGATGTGATTATAAAAACCGGGCAGTAACTATAAAAATGCACCAAACACGTAATTACTTCATAAAATATTATTTTTGGATAATGAAAATTTTAATTTCATTAATTGTTATGAAGCTTAATGTTTCATTGGATTTTTACGTAATATAAATTTATATTGAAATTGTATTTAATCTGACTAGAAATTTCCGGATAAAAATATTTTGGATCCCATCAAAATGTGGGAAATTTTATTGAATTCTGTTTTGAACGGTTGGTTGAAATGGGCTGTACTTTTAACAAACTGTATGGGCTGTAGTAAATTCCATTAGAATTCAAAAATTGGCTGCACATTCTTACAAATCTCAAATGGGCTATAAGTTCTCTGCCACACACTTGTGGCCTTACTAAGTTGACGCGTCCCCTAAAAAAAGAGTTGACGCGTATGCAAGGCTTTGTCAACTTATAGTCAACACACGGTTCTAGCAGTAGTGGTCGTTGGATGTCCATCCAACGGATGCCGTGCTTCTTCTTCAATCTCAGATATTCTATCTTCACCCGCCCAAAAAGATCCCTCCCCCTGACATCTGGGGCGCACCATTTCGGAAGCTGACCTGTGGGCCTACTAATTTGACGCGTACCAAGGGCTTTGTCAACTTAGTCAATATAAATGATTCTGGTTGCAGTGACCGTACGATGTCCATCCAACGGCCGTCACGCTTCTTCAACCTCTGGTCTTCTTGCTCCAGCCGCCCAAAGCAGCGCCAGTCGTGCCGCCTGCTCCTGCCTCCCATGGCCGGCTATGCTGCCGCGGAGGCCTCATCGCCCCCTACTACTCCCACCGCTGGCCAGGCCATCCTTCCACTCACCCACACCCCCTGTTATTCCGCGGCGACGACAGCCTCACACCGCAGCTGAACCAGTGAACCCTCGTACTCCTCTCCACGTGGGTATGCACTTCTGCGTCTTCCCCGGCTCCGCGTCTTCCCCTTCCTAGGCCTCGCCGTCGTCCACCGCCGTGGTGCTCTCGGCGCGGCTTGGTCAATGTGGTCAATGACCGACTTCCGTCAGAAGAGTACTGTACTTGGAGAGGCTGACAGCAGGGTCCACGGCCGCAGCAAGGAAGTGCCTCCTTATTACGCGCAAAATAATTGTTCCTCCACCTGACAGCGGGGACCCACTGGGTGGGCCACCGTATTTCACGAAAAAAACGTTTCCCCCTGACTACTGGGACCCACCAGCTACATCTTCACACGCAAGGAAGTGCGTCCGGGCAAAAAAACAATTCGCCCCCGTGACTGCTGGGACCCACCAGCTACATCTTCGCACGCAAGGAAGTGCCTGACAGTCGGGACCCACCTGGTCGAAGCGTACATAGCATTGTCATTCTGGTCGCGAACGTGTACGTACATACTGGTCGATGTAGAGGCGCACACGTGTCATAGTAGAGGCGCGCACATAGCATGTACACGTACGTACAACGGTCAGGGTGCAAGAAAGTAATTACGGCCACGTACGTACATACGGGCGGGGTCTCGAACGCCTACTCGCGCGTACGTACGGCCAGGGCTCGTGTACATGGCTGGGTCGGAACGGAGAAACAGCGTCCAGTTCCCTCTGCTTACACCTGGTCAATTCGTTGATCGCCCCTTTTATTTCTGATTTTCAAAAGGGCCCTGCTCTCGTCTCTGCTGACGAAGCCTTTATCTCTGTCTCTGTTATCCTTCGGATCTCGACACGGATTATGATGAGCTAACTGATGATTCATCAACTGATTCATCAGGGAGTGAATTTGATGTCGTCGTGTTCATGGGGAGCCAACCGGCTGGGTCGGAACGGAATTGTCACATCCCTAGTTCTGGTATGCTCAAGGCTAGCTAGTCATTGTGCATCATGTTTAAAATTCCATTTAATTTTGAAATGGGGATTTGTGAAACCCTCAGAATAATTTTTGGAAATGACCCAAAAATAAAAATTGCTCCAAAGGGTCCGGGAAAATGCTCATGTGGCCCTCTGAAAATATTGGACAGAGATAATAATCAAACCAATATTTTTGGGGTTCATAAGTAATTATATTTGGGCATTTGGAATTAATGCATACCTAATTGCATAGGATATATATTATTATATATGTATAATATTGTCCAAAAATTGTGCCTTTTGTTGAAGAGCTCTGGAATATTACCACTAGCTCATATAAAAAAATTGGCATAATTAAATAAAGTGATTTGGTATTTTAAATAAATCAAACAAATGTCAGAATATTAAAAAAGAAACAAAATAGGTAAAACTTACCAAACTTACAGCGGCCTGGCGCTGTGTTGCCTGGCCCAGCGGCCCAGCAGAGCCCGGCCCGACCGGCCAATAGCGCCACCGTCCCCTTCCTCGCGCCCGGGAGGGCAGGAGCCTTGGCCAGCCCAGCCCAGCGTCCGGGACACGTCTCCCGCCACCTCCTGCTTCCTCCCTCGATGCTCGATGACTTCAGAACGACGCCACGCGCCGCCCCGACCGCTCCCCTCTCCCCAGTCCTCTCCTCTCCTCTCCTCTCCCTCGCTCTCGCCGAACCCGAACGCCACCGCCGCCGCTGCTCGCCGTAGCCGTAGCCACCGCACCCCCCGAGAGCATCTGAGACGTCCCCGAGCTCCGCGTCGTCGACCTCGCCCTCCCTGTCAAGCCACGCGAGCCCGGAGGCACCACTGCGACGCCATCGCCATCTTCTCCATCTCCGGCCACCGGAGATCGCCACCGTCGTTCGCCCGCCGTCCGTGCTTCCCCAAGGCCGCCAACCAGCTCTCTCGGATCCGTCGTGAGCTCCTCTACCTATCCCCTACCTCCCGTGCTCGATTACACAGCGTAGCCACCGCTTCTTCGATCCCGGCGCCTCGCCGCCCGGCCATGTCGCCCGTCGTGGCTACGGCCGTGCAAACACGCGTCCGAGCGCACCACCGCATTCAGTGCGTCCTCAGGAGCCTAACGCACACACCCCGTCGCCCTGCCGTGCACCGTAGCCCTCTCTTCCTCTCCGCCCGAACTCCGGCGGCCGCAAGCGAGCTCGCCGCCGTTGACTCCGGCCATCCCAGGCCCAGCCATGGCCACCGGCCGATGCGCCATCGAGCTAGCTCTCCAACGCGCCTAGCCGCGCGTCATTTGGAGCACCACAGAGGAAACCCGGGGCACAAGTTCGCCGCGGATCTCGCCGGCGACTAACCGCCGGCGGGTTTGACTGGTTTGACACGGGGATTGACCCCTGTGGTCAGCGGCGCGTGGGCCATGCCCTATTTAGTTTAGGTGTTAGTTTAGTTAGCGCTAATTAACTCGGTTAATTAGTTGTCTCTCCGACAGTGGGCCTAAGCGCCACTAACTGTTAATTAGGATTAAAATAACCTGTTTAACCCGTGTCAGCGACGTGTGGCCCCCACACGTCGGGTTTGACCAACCAGCCGCGATTGACCTGACGGCGTCATGATTGTGATCTTGACGCAATATTATATTTTCTGGATTTAATTAAATCAGAAATTCCGAATATATTCAAAACTTCAAAAATTCATAGAAATTCAACCGTAGCTCAGATTGAAATAATTTATATATGAAAAATTATCAGAAAAATTCAATCTATCAATCTGTGCTAGTTTCATGCATGACAAACCAACTTATACATGCTGTATAAGTGAAACTCTAAAATGGCAATTATAAGAGCTTACTTTGGAATTGCATTTGAACCTTTGGTTCAAATGGACTTCATTCAAATTGAATACCAGTTGCATTAGCTCAAACAGCATCACATCTACATACCATGTTCATGCATCATATTGTTGCATATGATTGTGTATTGATTGCGGCACCGTTCCTTCTCGATAGGTCCTGCCTCGGAGGCGTTCAGTACACATCTATGAAGCGGTGCCTCCCTTGTTGATTTACGGGCAAGCAAATCCCTTGTTCATTCCGATACAATCCTACTCTCTCGCTCCTGCTCTCGGTTATTGCATTAGGACAACAACGATTCATACGCTACTTTGTGCTGCGGTAGTTGAACCCATTCCTCTGCATGACTGTCATTGCCACGATAAATAGTTGAAAACCCACTAGCATGTGTAGGAGTTGATAGAGCCATGTTGTGTTCCTACCATGCTATGCCTGCTATTGCTTAGAGTTGTGTCAGGTCTGATTCATTGGGAATGAATTGGAGTGCAGTTCCATGTTCTGATGCTGAGAGTGAAGTGTGTGAACACGATTTGGTAAAGGTAGCGGTGAGAGGCCATGTAGGAGTACATGGTGGGTTGTCTCACTGGAACCATCCTTAAGCACTGAGTTCTATGTATGTTGTCCAATGACTCGATACTACCACACATTGGGCTCCAGGCGCTCCAAGCCCTCTCGACTTATTAACCAACTTGATCTCTGTCCAGGAGTTGCAACTAGTTTCTGGTGTTTGTAGGTAGTGCTACTTTCTACCAAGTGGCACCGACGGGGTGGGCTTGGGACAGACTAAACACAGGTGGCACGGTGTACCAAGTGGCACCCGGATGGTGGGCTTGGGAACCCTGCTCACATCGTTTGGGGCCGTGGCGACACCCGGCCGGATCTCCTTGCGGATGGAACCCGAATAGGCGATAAACACGGACTAGAGTCTTGTGTGGTTAGTCGGTCGTGGCCGACACCCTCGCCAGGCTTCCGCTTGAAGGTTGCCGAGATACATGAAGTGTATATGGCGTAAGTGGCGAGAGCGTGTGTGAAGAAGTACAACCCTGCAGGGTTATCATGATCTATTCGAATAGCCGTGTCCTCGGTTATGGACTTCTTGGATGCTTACGTGGTACATAGATAACTTGAAGTGGAGACTCTAAAATGCTCAAGACAAGTGTGAGTGCTATGGATGGCCTCCCGTATGGAAACGGGAATGAATCCGTAGTAGTGTATTGATGTGGTGATTAGTGGACTCGTGTACGTTGTCTCACCTCAAGAGTTTCTTGTAGTCGTAGAACAGGATAACCACAGAGTCAAAGCTGGCTTGCTGCAACTAAACTCCACATTACCTTCTTGATACTAATGCATGTATGATAGGATCCGATGTAAGTCTTCTTTGAGTACCTTTGTACTCACGTTGCTTTATTTATGTTTTGCAGCGGAGACTTCGGTCTTACTAGTAGTTCTGCTTGGACTTCGACGAGTAGCTTGTTACCTCAGCTACGATCTTGTACCCTTGGGAGGGTCTTGTAGATAGTCAGGCTTCTCGGACGTTGTCTTTTGTAGTTATGCGTACTCGGACGTGTAATGCTTCCGCTTGTTGTTTGAATGCTCTGAATGATGGGTCATGTGACCCCTGTTTGTACCTATTGCTATGTGGCTCTTTCCGAGCCTTTATCTATATGAGTTTATGTTATGTTGTGATGCCATGTTGTACTGACACATACTTGCATGTTATGCGACGTGTAACTTGTACTGCTATGTGTGGGATCCGACAACCTAGTTGTTTATCCTTGGTAGCCTCTCTTATGGGGAAATGTAGTCTCGTGCTTACGGCGATAGTAGTCCGCTACAGCCCGGGTTCACCGGAGTCCTGCTAGCCCAAAGACTACTGCTTGGACACTTGACTGCCGGCATGTGTTTCACTTGCCTTATGTCTGTCCCTTCGGGAAATGTCACTCGTGTTATTCGAGTCCTCGCCTAGCCTGCTACAGCCCGGATACCGGAGTCCTGTTAGCCAGTGCTACAGCCCGAATTCATACGTTGATGACCGACATGCTCGATGTGATTCATGTATGCCTGTTCCCATAGGTTAGCGCCGCTTTGGGTTCACGACTAGCCATGTCGGCCCGGTTCTTTGTCATATGGATGCTAGCGACACTATCATATCGTGAGCCAAAAGACGCATAAGCGGTCCCGGGCCATGGTAAGGCGACACCGTGGGGAATACCGTGCGTGAGGCCGCAAAGTGATATGATGTGTTACATGCTAGATCGGTGTGACTTAGGATCGGGTCCCGACAGCTTTGGTATCGAGCTCGACTGCTGTAGGATTTCCAAGCCAACTTTGATCGAAGTTGAGTCTAGAAATGCTTTAGTTATATAGGGAATTGATTGTGGAAGGAACGTAAGGCTCTTTTTACTCCTTTACCTCATGGCCTCCGATCTGAGTCGTCCTATCTTTCCTACGGGGTTAAGGAACTAGGCTATCTCTTCTGTCTATCAGGATCACGTGTTACTATTTCCGTAGTCCTATAGGATTGGTTGATCAGAGTCTTACCCCAGTTTTCGAGTACCCTCGGTGTAGCATGTTTAGTATTATTCCACAACCTTTAATGATGATGTTGGGCATGGTGCTACCCCATTTTGCGAGAATCGTCTCATTTTGAACATTTTATCGCCGTTATCTTGCGGAATTGCCCCGGGGAGTTCGAGAGTTACTAATATCGGTGTCCCACATTTTCAGTATGTAGTGATGTGATTCCGTCCTTGGTTTCGTTTCTCAGGATGTCATCAGTTAAGCGAAGTTCTGTTGCTCGTAGCCAGAACCACGGGGATGGAAGGGATGAGGATCCTCCCAACCAGCCTTCATTGACAGGGTTCATGTTAGAAATGGAGAGGAACAAGCGTGAGTCTAACCGCTTTGTTGGCACGTGTCGAGGAGAACACCGCACATCAGTCCAAAGGGTTTGCGACCATTCATGACTTCATTCGTTTGCACCCACCCACCTTCCAACACTCCATCGAGCCACTCGATGCCGATGGTAACCGTAGCATCACTCATAAGTTGCGTTCATAACGTATCTCGAGGATGACAAGGTCACCTATGCTGCATACCACGGAAGGTCATGCTAGTCTTTGGTGGCGTAACTATGAGGCTATGCTTCCAAATGGTCGATTCCAACTTGGAGAGATTTCACCAAGGCTTTTCGCGAGCATCACATTCCTGAAGCCCTCATCGATCGCAAGAGAGAAGAGTTCTGTAGTTTCACCCAGGGTAAGATGGCTGTTGATGCTTACAGCAGAGAATTCGAGAACCTCGCCTGTTATGCCCCAGAAGAAGTGTCCACGGACGCCAAGAAGCGTGCTAGGTTCGGAAGGGTCTCAAACCCAAGTTGCGTCGTGACCTCCACCTGCACCATTGTGTTACATTCCAAGCTCTTGTGAACAAGGCCATTAATGCAGAGACATTTCAGCTCACTTACGAGGAGTCTCGTAAGCACCACCGTGAATTGGTTTCTTCCTCCGGTTCTAGCTCGCAGAACGCCGAATTTGGATTCGAACTCTGCTCTTCCACCGGATATTCACCGAGGCCATCCCATATGGCGCCTCACCCAGTTCAGTTACATGCTCCACCCAGGCCTCTTGGTAGACCACTTGTCAATGCGGGTCCACGTCCAACTTCGAGGACTTGCTTCACATGCGGAGAGCCGGACACTATGCACGTGATCGCTCTCAAGCCGATTATGCTCCACCCGGCTCGAGAAGCTTTGTTGGCTGTGTTAAGCCATCACGCAAGATGATCGATGTCAAGTCAGCTCCGCTGAACGTGGATGTGTGCATCACGTCTCGGCTAAAGACGCTCATGATGATCCGGATGTCGTTCTTGGTACACTCCTTGTCAATTGTCATCCCGCCTACCAGTTCTATTCGACATCTTGGAGCATCTCATTCCTTCATTTCGAAAGCTATGCTAACTTGCACAACATATCATTTTGTGATATGCCCTCTCCGCTAGTCATTCAAACTCCACGGATCCAAATGGCAAACTTCTTGTATAAGCCATGGTAACGAAATCCTTGTTGATGACTTGTATTCCTTGCCTCACTTATAGCCCTCAAGTCTTGAGATATTAACATCATTTTGGGTATGGATCGGATGACAGCTCATCATGCCAAGATTGATTGTTTCACTAGGTCTGTTCAGCTTACACACCCATCTCGGCAAGATAGTCACTTTATCTCCACTAGAGTTGCAAAGCGTCAACTCTATTCTCTTAATGCCAGCCCTCTTCCGGACCTTGAAGATATCCCGTAGTCCGTGACTTTCCGGATGTTTTTCAGAGGAACTGCCAGTGTTCCACACAGCGGAGATGTAGAGTTCGTCATAGATCTTATTCCGGGAACCGCCCCAATCTCTAGGAGACCTTATAAGATGGCACCCTTAGAACTAGCCGAGCTTAAGAAACAACTTGATGAGTCCTTGCAAAAGGGTTTTATCCGTCCTAGTTCTTCTCCTTGGGCTTGCCCCGTC
Organism: Aegilops bicornis; assembly: GCA_021605145.1. Classification (NCBI taxonomy): domain Eukaryota; kingdom Viridiplantae; phylum Streptophyta; class Magnoliopsida; order Poales; family Poaceae; genus Aegilops; species Aegilops bicornis. Next base: position 549,173,078 of record CM038675.1, on the reverse strand, counting down.
CTCTTCGTCAAGAAGAAGGATGGTACGGACGGATGGTTGTAGATTATCGTCCGTTAATTTGGTCACGATAAAGAACAAGTATCCGCTCCCGGGATCAACGATCTGTATGATCAGCTCATTGGATCCTCGATCTTTTCTAAGATGGATTTGAGGTTAGGCTACCATCAAATCAAGATCAGGAATGGAGACATTCCCAAAACAGCCTTTGTCACTCGTTATGGCCAGTATGAGTACACCGTCATGTCCTTTGGTCTAACCAACGCTCCAGCTACATTCTCCCGCTTGATGAACTCGATCTTCATGGAGTACTTGGACAAATTTGTCGTGGTTTACCTCGATGATATTCTTATTTACTCAAAGAACGAGGACGAGCATGCGAACATCTTAGACTTGTGCTAGAAAAACTCAGAGAACACCGCCTTTATGCCAAGTTCTCCAAGTGTGAATTTTGGTTGCCAGAAGTGACCTACCTAGGCCACGTAATCTCTGGTAAGGGCATTGCTGTCAATCCCGAGAGAGTTCAGGCCGTTCTTGATTGGACTCCACCTGAAACCGTTAAACAAGTTAGGAGTTTCCTTGGTCTAGCCAGCTATTGTCGCCGCTTTGTTGAAAACTTCTCCAAAGTAGCTAAACCCCTCACGGAACTTCTCAAGAAAGATAAAAGTTTGAGTGGTCCCCACAAGGTGAGTACAGTTTTCAGTGAACCGAAAAGACGCTCGACTACTGCTCCCATACTAGTGCCACCGGATTTCACTAAAGACTTTGTTATCTATCATGACGCCTCACGACAGGGATTAGGTTGCATTCTTATGCAGGATCGTCATGTGATTGCCTATGCATCTTGTCAGTTGCATCCACATGAGGAGAATTATCCTACACATGATCTAGAGCTTGCAGCCGTAGTCTATGCACTCAAGACCTGGCGACATTACCTTCTTGGTAAACGTTGCGAGATCTACACCGATCACCAGAGTCTCAAGTATATCTTCACCCAACCAGATTTGAACCTTAGGCAAAGACGTTGGTTGGAGTTGATCACAGATTATGATCTAGGGATTACCTACACCCCAGGCAAGGCCAATGTCATGGCTGATGCTCTAAGCCGTAAATCCTATTGCAACAATCTCATGTTGCAGCAAGGCCAACCACTTCTTCATGAGGAATTACTAGGCTTAATCTTCACATTGCTCCTCACGGATTCCTCTCTACCTTGGTGGCGAAACCTGATCTTGAAGATCGGATTGTCGCTGCTCAAAAGCAAGACACGGGAATTTCTCGGATCAAGAGAAACATTAAGAAGGGAGTGGGTGGGCGTTTCTCTATGGATGATCGTGGTGTTGTCTTCTTTGAGAATCGTTTGGTGGTTCCCAAGAATCAACATCTGCGACAATTGATTCTTAAGGAGGCGCATGAATCTCCTCTCACAATTCATCCCGGTAGTACTAAGATGTATCAGGACCTACGCCAGAGGTTCTGGTGGACTAGGATGAAGAGAGAAATTGCTCAGTTTATTGCTACCTGTGACGTTTGTCGTCGCGTTAAGGCAGAGCATCAAAGGCCTGCTGGCACCCTTTCAGCCCTTAGCTATTCACGAGTGGAAATGGGATAAAGTTGGTATGGATTTCATCACGGCTTTCCCAGACCAAGAAAGGGAATAATGCTATCTTCGTAGTCGTTGATCGTCTTTCCAAAGTGGCTCACTTCCTTCCTGTTCGAGAGAGTATCACCGCTAGTCGACTGGCTGACTTATACATTTCTCGAATAGTGTCACTCCATGGTGTTCCACTAGAGATCAATTCAGACCGTGGTAGTCTTTTCACTTCTCATTTTTGCGAGAGTTTCCAAACTGCCATGGGAACCCATCTTTTCTTCAGTACCGCTTTCCACCCTCAGTCAAGTGGTCAGGTGGAAAGGGTCAACCAAATTCTCGAAGACATGCTTAGAGCTTGCGTTATCTCATTCGGTATGGATTGGGAGAAAAGTCTTCCTTTCACGAGTTTGCTTATAACAATAGCTATCAATCGAGTCTCAAGAAAGCTCCTTTTGAGATTCTCTATGGGCGAAGATGTCGAACACCTTTGAACTGGTGAAACCGGTGAAAGACAATTCTTTGGACGGACATGATCCAGGAGGCGGAAGAGCAAGTTCGCATCATTCGTGAGAATTTGAAAACAGCCCAATCTCGTCAAAAGAGCCAGTATGACCGTCGTCATAAGGAAGTGGCTTATGAAGTTGGCGACAAGGCTTACCTTCGGGTTACTCCTCTAAAGGGTACCCATCATTTCGGTATCAAAGGCAAGTTGGCTCCTCGTTACATTGGCCCTTTTCGCATTCTCGCTAAACGAGGAGGGGTTGCCTACCAATTGGAACTACCCCCACATCTTTCTCGAGTTCATGATGTCTTCCACGTCTCTCAACTCAGGCGTTGCTTCTCGGATCCTATCCGCGGAGTGGACCACGAAACGCTTGATCTCCAAGATAACCTCACATACCGAGAGTACCGGTTCGCATTCTTGATCAAGCAGAGCGTGTTACTCGACGTCGAATATCAAGTTTCTCAAGGTTCGATTGGTCTCATCATTCCGAGAGAGAAGCTACAGGAGCGAGAAGATCGTCTTCGATCGAGTACCCGCTTTCTTTCCGTCGACCCTTGAATCTCGGACGAGATTCTTTCAAGTGGGGGCGAGTTGTCACATCCCTAGTTACGGTATGCTCAAGGCTAGCTAGTCATTGTGCATCATGTTTAAAATTCCATTTAATTTTGAAATGGGGATTTGTGAAACCCTCAGAATAATTTTTGGAAATGACCCAAAAATAAAAATTGCTCCAAAGGGTCCAGGAAAATGCTCATGTGGCCCTCTGAAAATATTGGACAGAGATAATAATCAAACCAATATTTTTGGGGGTTCATAAGTAATTATATTTGGGCATTTGGAATTAATGCATACCTAATTGCATTGGATATATATTATTATATATATATAATATTGTCCAAAAATTGTGCCTTTTGTTGAAGAGCTCTGGAATATTACCACTAGCTCATATAAAAATTGGCATAATTAAATAAAGTGATTTGGTATTTTAAATAAATCAAACAAATGTCGAGAATATTAAAAAAGAAACAAAATAGGTAAAACCTACCTAACTTACTGCTGGGCTGTGGTTCGGCCTGGCCCAAGGCCCGGCCGACCGCCAAGCGCCACCGTCCCCTTCCTCGCGCCAGAGGAGGGCAGGGGGGCCAGCATGACCAGCGTCCGCTGGGGACACGTCTCCCGCCACCTCCGCTTCCTCCCCTCGATGCTCGATGACCACGAGCAGCGCCACGCCGCCGCCCGACCGCTCCCTCTCCCAGTCCTCTCCTCTCCTCTCCTCTCCCTCGCTCTCGCCGAACCCGAACGCCACCGCCGCCGCTGCTGCCGTAGCCGTAGCCACCGCACCCGAGAGCATCTGAGACGTCCCGAGCTCGCGTCGTCGACCTCGCCCTCCTGTCAAGCCACGCGAGCCGGAGGCACCGCTGCGACACCATCGCCATCTTCTCCATCTCCGGCCACCGGAGATCGCCACCGTCGTTCGCCGTCCGTGCTTCCCCAAGGCCGCCAACCAGCTCTGGATCCGTCGTGTGCTCCTCTACCTATCCCCCTACCTCCCGTGCTCGATTACACCGCGTAGCCACCGCCCCCTTCGATCCCGAAGCGCCGCCGGGCCATGTCGCCCGTCGTGGCTACGGCAGGTGCAAACACGCGTCCGGCGCACCACCGCATTCGATGCGTCCTCGGAGCCTAACGCACACACCCGCTTCTGCCGTGCACCGTAGCCCTCTCTTCCTCTCCGCCCGAACTCCGGCGGCCGCAAGCGAAGCTTCGCCGCCCGTTGACTCCGGCCATCCCAGGCCCAGCCATGGCCACGGCCGACGCGCCATCGAGCTAGCTCTCCAACGCGCCTAGCAGCGCGTCATTTGGAGCACCACAGAGGAAACCCGGGCACAAGTTCGCGCGGATCTCGCCGGCGACTAACCGCCGGGCGGGTTTGACTGGTTTGACTGGGATTGACCCCTGTGGTCACTGGCCCAGCGTGGGCCATGCCCTATTTAGTTTAGGTGTTAGTTTAGTTAGCGCTAATTAACTCGATTAATTAGTTGTCTCTCTGACGATGGGCCCAGCGCCACTAATCTGCATTAATTAGGATTAAAATAACCTGTTTAACCCGTGTCAGCGGCGTGTGGCCCCACACGTCAGGTTTGACTCCAGCCAGCCGCAGATTGACCTGCTTGACGTCATGCTTGCGGTCTTGACGCAATATTATATTTTACGGATTTAATTAAATCAGGAAATTCAGAATATATTCAAAACTTCAAAAATTCATAGAAATTCAACCGTAGCTCAGATTGAAATAATTTATATATGAAAAATTATCAGAAAAATTCAATCTATCCATCTGTGCTAGTTTCATGCATGACAAACCAACTTATACATGCTGTATAAGTGAAACTCTAAAATGGCATTTATAAGAGCTTACTTTGGAATTGCAATTGAACCTTTGGTTCAAATGGACTTCATTCAAATTGAATACCAGTTGCATTAGCTCAAACAGCATCACATCTACATACCATGTTCATGCATCATATTGTTGCATATGATTGTGTATTGATTGCCGGCACCGTTCCTTCTCGATAGGTCCTGCTCCGGAGACGTTCCAGAGTACCATGTAGGAGTACATGGTGGGTTGTCTCACTGGAACCGTCCTTAAGCACTGAGTTCTATGTATGTTGTCCAATGACTCGATACTACCACACATTGGGCTCCGGGCGCTCCAAGCCCTCTCGACTTATTAACCAACTTGATCTCTGTCCAGGAGTTGCAACTAGTTTCTGGTGTTTGTAGGTAGTGCTATTTTTTCTACCAAGTGGCACCCGGCAGGGTGTGCTTGGGACAGACTAGGCACAGGTGGCACGGTGTACCAAGTGGCACCTGGATGGTGGGCTTGGGAACCCTGCTCACATCGTTTGGGGCCGTGAGCGACACCCCGGCCGGATCTCCTTGCGGATGGAACCCGAATAGGTGATAAACCTGGACTAGAGTCTTGTGTGGTTAGTCGGTCGTGGCCGACACCCTCGCCGAGCTTCCGCTTGAAGGTTGCCGAGATACATGAAGTGTATATGGCGGTAAGTGGCGAGAGCGTGTGTGAAGAAGTACACCCCTTGAGGTTATCATGATCTATTCGAATAGCCGTGTCCTCGGTTATGGACTTCTTGGATGCTTACGTGGTACATAGACAACTTGAAGTGGATACTCTAAAATGCTCAAGACAAGTGTGAGTGCTATGGATGGCCTCCAGTATGGAAACGGGAATGAATCCGTAGTAGTGTATTGATGTGGTGATTAGTGGACTCGTGTACGTTGTCTCACCTCAAGAGTTTCTTGTAGTCGTAGAAACGGGATAACCACAGAGTCAAAGCTGGCTTGCTGCAACTAAACTCCACATTACCTTCTTGATACTAATGCATGTATGATAGGATCGATGTAAGTCTTGTTGAGTACCTTTGTACTCACGTTGCTTTATTTATGTTTTGCGGCGGAGACTTCGGTCTTACTAGTAGTTCTGCTTGGACTTGACGAGTAGCTTGTTACCTCAGCTACGATCTTGTACCCTTGGGAGGGTCTTGTAGATAGTCGGGCTTCTCAGCCTTTTTCTTTTGTAGTTGTCTGTACTCAGACGTGTAATGCTTCCGCTTGTTGTTTGAATGCTACGAATGATGGGTCATGTGACCCTGTTTGTACCTATTGCTATGTGGCTCTTACGAGCCTTTATCTATATGAGTTTGCGTTATGTTGTGATGCCATGTTGTACAGCACATACTTGCATGTTATGCGTCACGTGTAACTTGTCTGCTATGTGTGGGATCCGACAACCTAGTTGTTTATCCTTGGTAGCCTCTCTTATGGGGAAATGTAGTCTCGTGCTACGGCGATAGTAGTCCGCTACAGCCCGGTTCACCGGAGTCCCGCTAGCCCAAAGACTACTGCTTGGACACTTGACTGGCGGCATGTGTTTCACTTCGTTCCTATGTCTGTCCCTTCGGGAAATGTCACTCGTGTTATTCGAGTCCTGCCTAGCTCGCTACAGCCGGGATACCGGAGTCCTCATAGCCAGTGCTACAGCCCGAATTCATACGTTGATGACCGACATGCTCGATGTGATTCATGTATGCCTGTTCCCATAGGTTAAGCGCCGCTTTGGGTTCCACGACTAGCCATGTCGGCCCGGGTTCTTTGTCATATGGATGCTAGCGACACTATCATATCGTGAGCCAAAAGGCATAAACGGTCCCGGGCCATGGTAAGGCGACACCCGTGGGAATACCGTGCGTGAGGCCGCAAAGTGATATGATGTGTTACATGCTAGATCGGTGTGACTTAGGATCGGGGTCCCGACAGGAATGCGTCGTCGTGTTCATCGGGAGGGCTTGGACGGAACAGCCGATGAAAACGAGGCCTGGCGTACCGCAGAACGGAGGAAACGGCCTTGTGTTCGACCGGCCACGGTCAAAACGGGATCCTGTTCATCGGGAGGGTGCAGCGTCTTGCAAAGCGGAGGAAGCGGACCTCCCTACGGTCGAAACGGGGTCATGTTGATCGGAAGGGTGTGCTGCACCGCAAAAGCGGAGAAGCGGACTTGTGTTGGGCGCCACGGTCGAAACGGGGTCCTGTTCGCCGGGAGGGTCTGGCGTACCGCAAAACGGGAATCCACGGGATACTGTTCATCTCCACCGTCGACCCCCTCCAGCCTCCACGGGCTACTGTTCATCCACCGTCGACCTCCTCCAGCCTCCACCTACGACTATTCATCCATGGGCTCCTGTTCATCCAGCCTCCACTGCGCGCTACTCCACCGGCTACTTTTCAACCAACCCTCTCCACGGGCTCTGCTACCTCTTGAGCACAGCGTTGGTTTTCCCTTGAAGAGGAAAGGGTGATGCAGTAAAGTAGCGTAAGTATTTCCCTCAGTTTTTTAGAACCAAGGTATCAATCCAGTAGGAGACTGAGGGAGTCCTGGACTAGGGGGTGTCCGGATGGCCGAACTATCATCACGGCTAGACTCCAAGACTATGAAGATACAAGATTGAAGACTTCGTCCCGTGTCCGGATGGGACTTTCCTTGGCGTGGAAGGCAAGCTTGGCGATACGGATATGTAGATCTCCTACCATTGTAACCGACTCTATGTAACCCTAACCTATCCGGTGTCTATATAAATCGGAGAGTTTTAGTCCGTAGGACGAACAACAATCATACCATAGGCTAGCTTCTAGGATTTAGCCTCCTTGATCTCGTGGTAGATCTACTCTTGTACTACCCATATCATCAATATTAATCAAGAAGGAGTAGGGTATTACCTCCATCGAGAGGGCCCGAACCTGGGTAAAAACATCGTGTCCCTTGTCTCCTGTTACCATCCGCCTAGACGCGCGATTCGGGACCCCCTACCCGAGATCCGCGGTTTTGACACCGACATTGGTGCTTTCATTGAGAGTTCCTGCGTGTCGTCCACCGATAGGCCCGATGGCTCCTTCGATCATCAACAACGACGCGGTCCAGTGGTGAGACTTTTCTCCCGGACAGATCTTACGTGATTCGGCGACTATGCACTACGGGCCAATTAAGCAGCCATCTGGAAGCAGATCGAAAGCTACGCCTGGCCATCGAGGTCGATTTGGAAGTTTGAACTATACGGCCGATGTTCGCGGAGACTTGATCTTCGACGGATTCGAGCAGCGACCAAGCGTGCCGCCTTTGTCTCGATGGGCATGATCTAGCTCTGCAGCGAGCGGTGCCACAGAGGCCGCACCAGCACCCGCTCCGACCCCTTATCCGGAGCCGGATTCCCCGATCGAGGATGAGTGGTTGGACACCACCTCGGGGCTACGATCTCTACGGCGATTGAGCCGAACTCCACCCCTGTCCTTTGCGAAGACCTCGACTCCAGGGTGCCGGACTCCTCTCCGGACTCCGAACCCTCCGCGCCCCTGCCGATCGAATCCGATTGGCGCCCGGTCATGGAGTTCACTGCCGCGTACATCTTTCAGCACTCGCCCTTTTTCGACATCCTGAATTAACTGAAGTCTCTCACTTTATCCGGAGAGCCTGCCCGAACTCCGGACAGGAAGGTTGGGATACGGACGACGAAGAAATTCAACGCCCACCCACCACCCACTTTATAGCCACTGTCGATGATCTAACCGACATGCTCGACTTTGACTCCGAAGACATCGACGGTATGGACGACGATGCCGAGGCGACCAAGACCCAGCGCCTACAGGCCTTTGGAAGGCCACCTCGTCATATGACATATACATGGTGGACATCCCAAAAGATGGGAGCAGCGATGGAACAACGGAGGATGACCCCTCCAAGAAGCAACCAAGCGCCCGGCGTCGTGGCGCCGCTCTAAATCCGCCACAATAAAAGCGGTGATTCCGCACGGAGATAATAACACCCGGACGGTGCCGAAGACAACCCCTCGGCAGGACTCAATGCAGGAGGAGGAGAAAGCAAGTCCGCCTGACGGTCTTGGCGGAAAGGGAGGTCGAGGGCGATAATTATCGCCTCCCTCCGAAGATGAGGCAAGCCTCATGACGACCAATTTGTCGTGCACGAGGATCCCTTGAACAGGGCGTTTCAAACGCAGACTTATAGCCACGGCAAGCAGCCTCAAGAAAAAGCAGCAACAGCTTAGAGCTGACCAAGACCTGCTAGGTGACGGATGGGTGAAGTCGTTGCAGCGAAGAGTATGAACTTCGAGCGCACCTCCAAAAGCTACCCCAAACGCAGGCTGTTGCCTCGATCGAGGAGGAAGCACCCAAGTCACCAGCGCCACGACATGGCGGACCGGCCACCCGTGGCGCTGACGGAAAGAAGCCTCTCGGCCCTTCGCTCAAGCCACACCCCGACGCCGCTCAAAAAGTACAAAGGCACGGGAAAACACGCCGGACTTGCGAGATATATTGGAGGATAAGGAAAAACATACAAGATCGATCTACGGATCGCGTGGGTGCCCAACGACGCGGGATGATTACCGTCGCGCCGGATACAGCAAAGCCGGCCGGGCTGAACACGATGAACAAAGCTCATATGAGCTACGCCGTGATATAGCCCAATCTGAGGCGCCAAGACACCCACTATGCTTCACGGATGAAGTAATGGATCATCAAATCCCGAGGGCTTCAAACCCGTAAACATCGAAGCATACGATGGTACCATAGATCTTCTTGATGCGGATCGAGGACTATCTCCTCCATATCCACATGGCCCGTGGTGATGATCTACATGCCATCAAATACCTCCCACTCAAGCTTAAAGGACCAGCTCGGCATTGGCTCAACAGCTTGCCGGAGAATCAATTGGTTGTTGGGAGGACACGGAAGCCGCATTCCTTGATAACTTCCGGGGCACATATGTGCGACCACAGACGCCGATGACCTTAGCCACATAATTCAGCAGCCGGAAGAATCGGCCGGACAATTACGGACACGGTTCCAAACAAAGAAAAATCAAATCGTTGACTGTCCGGATGCAGAGGCCCTTGCAGCCTTCAAACATAACATCCGCGACGAGTGGCTTGCCCGGCACCTAGGACAGGAAAAGCCAAAATCCATGGCAGCCCTCACAACACTCATGACCCGCTTTTGTTGTTGGAGAGGACAGCTGGCTAGCTCGAAGCAACAACTTGGCCAAACACCCTGATAGTTCGGATACCAAGGACAGCAATGGCAGGTCGCGTCGCAACAAGAACAAGCGCCGCATTAACAGCGATAATGCTGAAGATCTGACCGTCAATGCTGGATTTAGAGGCTCTAAACTTCGGTCGTGGAAGAAGCCATTCAAAAGAAATACCCAGGCCGTCCAACTTGGACCGAATACTCGATCGCTTGTGCGGATACATGGCACCTGAAAAACCAGCCAATCACACCAAGAGGGATTGTTGGGTGTTCAAGCAAGCGAGCAAGGTAAGTGCCGAACTCAATGACAAGGGGCTGCATAGCGACGGCGAGGAAGAGCCACGGCCGCCCGAACAATAGAGGATGAAGGGTTTTACCACACAAGTGCGGACGGTGAACATGATATACGCAACCCACATACCCAAAAGGGAGCGGAAGCGTGCACTAAGGGGCGTCTATGCGATGGAGCGATCGCCCCAAAGTTCAACCCATGGTCTTCTGCCCGATCACCTTTGATCGAAGGACCACCCACTAGCATTCGTCACGGCGGTTTCGCGCATTGGTCCTTGACCCAATTATTGACGGATTTCACCTCACGAGTCACGATGAGCGGTGGTAGCAGCTGAACCTGCTTTATCGAGGATACGGTCGCAAAATGGGCATAGACCCTCAAGGATTAAACCTACAAAGACGACCTTTAAAGGCGTCATACCGGTGTAGAGGCCAATTATGCGGGCTCGATTACACTCGAAGTGGTCTTCGGATCCCGGATAACTTCCGGGCGAAGAGTTAATCTTCGACATAGTCCCGTTCATGGCGGCCATACCTTTGCTCGGACGAACCGCATTTGCAAAGTTCATTGCGGTGCCGCACTACGCATACCTCAAGCTCAAGATGCCAGGCCCTCGAGGAGTAATAACGGTCAATGGAAACACTGTACGGTCTCTCCTAACGGAGGAGCACACGGCAGCCCTCGCGGCGGAGGTACAAAGCAGCCTCTCACAGCAATTCTCGAGTCCGGCCACTAAGCGTCCGGACACTGTCAAGCGCGCCCGGAGTAACCTACAACAAGACCGCCTGGCACGATTCAAGCACGCGTAGCAATCCGGCCCCAACCCCAGCCCTCGCGAAATTGCAAAGCCAGTACTACGCGTACATAACTATGCTCTGGAGATACCATGGGCACAAGGGGAGGGGCACGACCACGGCACGCCCGGAATGCGGCTCAATCGCACCAGGGGCTCCCGATTGTGTCATTCTTTTTCTTTTTTCCCTTTTTTCTTCCTTTTTCTTACTCTCAGGACTCCGTCTTCCAGAAGTCCTGTCTGGCACTAGAATCGCCGAACTCACGATGCAACAGCCAGGGAAGTAGAAAGCCACATCGAGTGTTCAGGTGGTATCTATTACGAGCATTATACCTGTTTTACATACCATCCCATGACTTACCCACGAGGGAGGACATGTTAGATAGTCCCATCCCTTGCTTATCGCACTATTTGTATCGTTCTGCTTTCATTGCAGTACCTTTTGAATAAACAATACATAGCTTTTGCCTATTATTGCACTCTTTTCTTTATCTATATATATGTTCATTTCATGACATGTTGCACCCGAACACTTTGGTACGGCCAATACACCAGGGGCTTACGTACCCCAAAATTATGGTGTGATAAGTCCGAACACTTTCACAAGTGCGGCACCCCGAACTTATAGCATTATATGAATCGGCTCCGAATCATGTCTTGGGTCAATAGTTGGGTTTGCCCGGCTCCTGTGTTTTGGTACCTTACGTTCCGTTATATCGGCTAAGGTAGCACCGGGAGAACCACTGCGATTGTGCCCCAGTTGAGCTGGGTCGAGCACCTCGATGGAGAAAGCTAAAACTGACCCGTCATGATAGGGCGAGAGCGGTCGCTGTTCGAGAGTTTTTTTCTGGTCCCTAATGACTTTTTCCGCTTTGAGAGAGGAACCGTATTTTTCCGGCCTTGGAGTGGATAATGCACCTAACTCGGTCTTCCGAATACTAGGGGCTTCGCCGAAATTTAAAATTACAGAATTCTATGGCTAAGTGAAAGTGTTCAAGCATTATAAGTTCGGTTGCCTTGTTCGTTGCGTTGAGCGCCTCCCTAGATGGACCCAAGAATGGGAACAAGAGTGCTCAAGTTTATCCCGAACACCCCAAAGACTCGTGGCATGGGGGCTGAAGCCAACGACTTGCCATCTCTCAGATTTGATAAGCGGCCGCCTGAAGGTAATATTTTAAATTAATAAGCGTTGCTTAGCGCATATGAACAAGTTTTCAACAGACAGGATAACAAGCTGCGAGTCTATTCAAAAATTACATCTTTGGAGCACTCATCCGCTATTCGGCGGGCACCCTTGAGGAGGCCCTCATAGTACATTTCGGGCGATGCGATGCTCCTTGCCCTTCGGTGGCCCGTCCGTCACAAGCTTCTCCGCATCCAGCTTGCCCGGTGCACTTTAGCACGGGCAAGGGCCAACGGACACCTTCAATACAGACGGAGCGCTTGATGACTTCAATCCGTAGACAGGCGTCCACCAGCCGCCGCACTAGCCCAAAATAGCTCCCAGGCATGGCTTCCAATGGCCACAGCCAAACTATGAGGCCCTTCATGGCCTGTTCGGCGACCTTGTGGAGCTCGACCAGCTGCTTCAGCTGGTTGCTTAGGGGCACCGGATGTCCGGCCTCAGCATATTGAGACCAGAACACCTTCTCCGTTGAGCTCCCCTCCTTGGCACGGTAGAATGCGGCAGCATCAGACACACTACGGGGCAGATCTGCGAATGCTCCTGGAGAGCTCCGAATCCGGGTAAGTAATAGGTAATTCACTTTCACATGCTTGCTTTGCATAAAAAATGCCTTACCCGCCGCTATCTTCTTTAGCGATCCAATTTCTTGGAGGGCTTTTTGGGCTTCGGCCTTAGCGGCTTTGGCACTCTCAAGAGCAAAGGCGAGCTCGGACTCTCGAGTCTTCGAGTCACGCTCCAAACTCTCGTGTTTTTCCACGACAGCCTGGAGCTCTTGCCGCACCTCCGCCAGCTTCGCCTCCCCCTTCTCTCGCTTGGTGCACTCCGCGGCCACTTTGCTTTCGGCCACGGACACCGCTTCCTTCAGGGTCGCCACCTCGTTCGTGGCCCCTGTAGTACCCAAGCTATTCCTCTTATTTTTTGCAACCAAAACCTTTTCTATAAGGTATTTATTTAATAAGGTATTACTTACCTTCCTTGTCCTCGAGCTGCTTCTTGGCAAGGCCGAGCTCGTTCTCGGACCGCTCGAGGCTCTGCTTCAATGCATCGACCTCCAGCGGTCGGTCTTGGCAGAGGTCGGCAGTAGCCTGCATTCCCATATTGACATACTTATGTTAGACTCCTGCGTATATCTTTTAGATCCTTAGTCCGGCTTTTCTTTCCGAACACCGAACTAAGCATCGAGAACTCTTGTCTATGCGGTAATATTTCTACATATTCTAAACTTACCTCAAAGCCTGTTAGAAGGCTGAGTGCAGGCTTGGTCAGCCCGCTCTTGGCGGACTGAACTGTCCGGATCACCGCACTCATAATAAAGGCGGTGCTCCTCCTGATGGAAGCGCTGTTAAGCGCCTCTAGTAAGCTATCCGGTGCCTCCGGTTGGACGGAGGACACCGGCGTCTTACCCTGCTTGCGAAGGGACCGCTTGCCGGACTCCGGAACCGCTGAAGGTTCCGGCATGGAGTCCGGACGTGGGTCGGGCTTAGAGCCCCTGGGGGTCTCGCCCCCCACGCGCCTGGAGTCCGGGAGGTTGCCTTGCGGCGCCTCCTGCGCCACCTCCTCTTGACCAAGCCCCTTGGGAGCCCACCTCGGCGTCGTCCAGCGTGAGGCGAGGCGGCCGAAGTGAAGTACTCTCCACTTCCGACGAACCCGAGGACCCGCTCGGCGGCGGCGAACTCGCCCTTGGGCAGGCTGCATGATTGTTCGGCATTAGAGAACACTATGCAATGATAAAAAAGCCATGGGTATCCGGACACTTACGATCTCGCCAGGGGCTTGGCCCTGGTCGGCCAATCCTCCTCGTCGTTGTCGACGTTGGTGGAGAAGTCCGGAGGAAGGGTTCTTCCCCTCTTGGACCAGTTGGGGCGGCCTTCCTTTTCTTCTCCTCCCCCGCTGGGGGAGAAGCTTCTTTTTCCTCCTCCTCGTCCTCAGGAGAAGATTCTGCTTCAGAATCTGACAAGACTGGCGTCGGAGCTCCTTCGAGTTCCGTGGCCTCCTTCTTGGCCTTCTTCTCCGGCACCACATGGGAATGCTGGAGCCAGCAGCCCGTGCTAATCGGCGTCCGCTGGGTCTTCCGGCAAAGGGCAGACAGTTAATCTGTCCGGATGTCTTCACCGATCTGTCAAAGATTAGGGAGTTTTAGATCCCACATAGAGTCAATCTATGAAAAAAGAGTCCCGTAAAGGGTAAAATAACTTACCTCGCCCGGCTTGACGCGCGAGCTGTATCCATGGTCTTTGTTAGCGGATGCGGGGCTTCAGCGCCCTTGAACGGCACCTTCCAGGCATCTTCGTACGTAGAGTCGAAGAGCCGGCTCAACGTTCGGTGATGTGCCGGATCAAACTCCCACAAAATAAAGGCCCATTCCAGGCAAGTGAGAATCCGGCGGATGAGCATGACCTCGACTACGTGGACAAGCTTGAGCTTCTTGTCCACCAGGTTTCGGACACGTGTTTGGAGTCGGTCGGTTCTTCGAATCACCCCACTTCAGGCCCGTCTCTTTCCATGATGTGAGCCGTGTGGGGAGCCAGATCTGAATTCGGGGCCGCCGCCCGGTTGAGTCGCGTGGCTCGGTGATGTAGAACCACCCCGATTGCCACCCCTTTATTGTCTCCATGAAGGAGCCCTCGAGCCAAAGGACGTTGGGCATCCTGCCCACCATAGCGCCTCCGCACTCCGCCTGACGGCCGCCCACTATCTTCGGCTTGACGCTAAAGGTCTTCAACCATAAACCGAAGTGGGGTTGGATGCAGAGGAAGGCCTCGCACCTGACGATGAACGCCGAGATATTGAGGATGAAGTTTGGGGCGGATCGTGGAAATCCAGGCCATAGTAGAACATGAGTCCCCTGACAAATGGGTGAAGTGGAAAACCTAGTCCGCGGAGGAAGTGGGTGAGGAACACCACCCTCTCATGGGGCCTGGGGGTTGGAATGAGCTGCCCCGCGTCGGGCAGCCTGTGCGCGATGTCGCCGGACAAATATCCGGCCTCCCGCAGTCTTGTGATGTGCCCCTCCGTGATGGAGGAGGCCATCCACCTGCCTCCCGCTCCTGACATGGTTGGAGAAGGTTGAGGTGGGGTGTGCGGGCTTGGTATTTGGAGCTCGAGTCTTGGCGGAAATGGATGAGCAAAGGAGGAAGAAGGCGTAGGTGAAAAGGTGGATCCTTATCCCCTTATATGGACGGACGAAGTTATGCGTCCCCCACCAGCCTGGTAAAACTCGCTTATCTCCCAAGCACCGTAATCAATGGCGCAGATGAGTTACCCATGTCTGTATTGATAGGAATCCCGGAATAAGGGGGCACGATCTATGCTTTGATAAGACGTGCTAGGGAAACCGCCTTGCTAAACGCGCTGAGGTGGAACAGTAAAAAACGGTTCATATACAGGCCTGGCCGTGGTGTGATGTCACGCTGCGGAATACGTCAGCAGATCTGTGCAAAAGTTATTCTCTCTACGGTGGTATGTGGAACTTGTTTTGCAGAGCCGGACACTATCCTTGTGTTCAAAACCTTCTATGAAGTATTCGGAGGAGGAACCCGCCTTGCAATGCCGAAGACGATATGCGCGCCGGACTCGTCGTCATTGAGGCCTGGTTCAGGGGCTACTGAGGGAGTCCTGGACAAGGGGGTGTCCGGATGGCCGAACTATCATCACTGCCGGACTCCAAGACTATGAAGATACAAGATTGAAGACTTCGTCCCGTGTCCGGATGGGACTTTCCTTGGCGTGGAAGGCAAGCTTGGCGATACGGATATGTAGATCTCCTACCATTGTAACCGACTCTGTGTAACCCTAACCTATCCGGTGTCTATATAAACCGGAGGGTTTTAGTCCGTGGGGCGAACAACAATCATACCATAGGCTAGCTTCTAGGGTTTAGCCTCCTTGATCTCGTGGTAGATCTACTCTTGTACTACCCATATCATCAATATTAATCAAGCAGGAGTAGGGTATTACCTCCATCGAGAGGGCCCGAACCTGGGTAAAAACATTGTGTCCCTTGTCTCCTGTTACCATCCGCCTAGACGAACAGTTCGGGACCCCCTACCCGAGATCCGCCAGTTTTGACACCGACACAGACCATGCTCGAGTCCCAAGCAACTACACAAACAAATAAGAACCTCGCAACCAACGCGATAAAGGGGTTGTCAATCCCTTCACGGTCACTTACGAGAATGAGATCTGATAGATATGATAAGATAATGTTTTTGGTATTTTGATAATAAAGAGAAATAAACATCCAAAGTAAAATAAATGGCAACAGAATAGCTAAGTGTGGGAAGATTAATATGATGGAAAATAGATCCGGGGGCCATAGGTTTCACTAGTGGCTTCTCTCAAGAGCATAAGTATTACGGTGGGTGAACAAATTTCTGTCGAGCAACTGATAGAATTGAGCATAGTTATGAGAATATCTAGGTATGATCATGTATATAGGCATCACGTCCGTGACAAGTAGACCGAAGCGATTCTGCATCTACTACTATTACTCCACACATCGACCGCTATCCAGCATGCATCTAGAGTATTAAGTTCATAAGAACAGAGTAATGCTTTAAGTAAGATGACATGATGTAGAGGGATAAACTCATGCAATATGATATAAACCCCATCTTTTATCCTCGATGGCAACAATACAATACGTGTCGTTTCCCTTTCTATCATTGGGATCGAGCACCGCAAGATTGAACCCAAAGCTAAGCACTTCTCCCATTACAAGAAAGATCAATCTAGTAGGCCAAACCAAACTGATAATTCGAAGAGACTTGCAAAGATAACCAATCATACATAAAAGAATTAAGAGGAGATTCAAATATTGTTCATAGATAAACTTGATCATAAACCCACAATTCATCGGTCTCGACAAATACACTGCAAAAGAAGATTACATCGAATAGATCTCTAAGAGAATCGAGGAGAACTTTGTATTGAGATCCAAAGAGAGAGAAGAAGCCATCTAGCTAATAACTATGGACCCGAAGGTCTGAGGTAAACTACTCACACATCATCGGAGAGGCTATGGTGTTGATGTAGGAGCCCTTCGTGATCAATGCCCCCTCCGGCGGAGCGCCGGAAAAGGCCCCAAGATGGGATCTCATGGGTACAGAAGGTTGCGGCGGTGGAATTAGGTTTTAGTGGATGCCCCTGATGGTTTGGGGGTACGTAGGTATATATAGGAGGAAGAAGTACGTCGGTGGAGCAATGTGGGCCCCACAAGGGTGGAGGGCGCACCTGGGGGGGTAGGCGCGCCCCCTGCCTCGTGCTCACCTCGTTAATTTCTTTACGTGGACTCCAAGTCCTCTGGATCACGTTTGTTCCGAAAATCACGTTCCCAAAGGTTTCATTCCGTTTGGACTCCGTTTGATATTTGATACGTCTCCGTCGTATCTATAATTTTTGATTGTTCCATGCCAATATTATTCACTTTCATATACTTTTTGGCAACTTTTTATATTATCTTTGGGACTAACATATTGATCCGATTGCCCGATGCAGTTCACATACATTGCATGTTTTATGTTTCTCAGAATATCCATATCAAACGGAGTCCAAACGGGATAAAAACGGATGGAGCTTATTTTTGGAAAATATGGAAAATTCCGGAAGAAAAATCCACGCGAGACGGGGCCCGAGGTGGTCACGAGGTAGGGGGCGTGCCCCCTACCCTCGTGAGCCCACCGTAAGGCGGTTGATGCTCTTCTTTTGCCGCAAGAAAGCTAATATTCGGAAAAAAAAACACGGTGAAGGTTTCAGGCCAATCGGAGTTACGGATCTCCATATATACGCGAAACGGTGAAACAGAGCTAGAATGTAACGCAGTAAACAGAGAGATAGATCCAATCTCGGAGGGGCTCTCGCCCCTCCCAAGCCATGGGAGCCAAGGACCAGAGGGGAAACCCTTCTCCCATCTAGGGAGGATGTCAAGGAATAAGAAGAAGAAGGGGGCCTCTCTCCCCCTTGCTTCCGGTGGCGCCGGAGCGCTGCCAGGGGCCATCATCATCACCGCGATCTTCACCAACACCACCGTCATCTTCACCAACATCTCCATCACCTTCCCCCTTCTATATTCAGCGGTCCACTCTCCCGCAACCCGCTGTACCCTCTACTTGAACATGGTACTTTATGCTTCATATTATTTTCCGATGATGTGTTGCCATCCTATGATGTCTGAGTAGATTTTCGTTGTCCTATCGGTGATTGATGAATTGCTATGATTGGTTTGAATTGCATGTTTTATTATTGGTGTTGTCCTATGGTGCTCTCCGTGTCGCGCAAGCGTGAGGGATTCCCGCTGTAGGGTTTGCAATATGTTTATGATTTGCTTATGGTGGGTGGCGTGAGTGATGAGAAGCAGACCGAGTAAGTAGGTTGTTTGCATATGGGATAAAGGGGACTTGATACTTTAAAGCTATGGTTGGGTTTACCTTAATGAATCTTTAGTAGTTGCGGATGCTTGCTAGAGTTCCAATCATAAGTGCATATGATCCAAGTAGAGAAAGTATGTTAGCTTATGCCTCTCCCTCAAATAGAATTGCAATAGTGATTACCAGTCTAGTAACATAGTCAGTTGCCTAGGGACAATTTCGCCACACCTACCATCACTTTTCCACACTCGCTATATTTACTTTATTGTCTCTTTATCTAAACAGCCCCTAGTTTTATTTTCGTGCTCTTTACTTTCTTGCAAACCTATCCTATCACTCCTACAAAGTACTTCTAGTTTTATACTTGTTCTAGGTAAAGCGAACGCCAAGCGTACGTAGAGTTGTATCGGTGGTCGATAGAACTTTAGGGAATATTTGTTCTACCTTTAGCTCCTCGTTGGGTTCGACACTCTTACTTGTCGAAAGAGGCTACAATTGATCCCCTATACTTGTGGGTTATCAATATTCTTTTTCTGGGAAACACTGAAATAGGCAAAATACAACAATTTGGGTTGGGCCTCCGGTTAATAGGTTAGTCCCAAAAATAATATAAAAGTGTATAATAAAGCCCATTAAACATCCAAAACATAATATAATATAGCATGGAACAATAAAAAATTATAGATACGTTGGAGACGTATCAAGCATCCCCAAGCTTAATTCCTGCTCGTCCTCGAGTAGGTAAATGATAAAAACAGAATTTTTGATGTGGAATGCTACTTAGCATAATTTCAATGTAGTTCTTCTTATTGTGGCATGAATGTTCAGATTCGATATGATTCAAGATAAAAGTTTAATGTTGACATCAAAACAATAATACTTCAAGCATGCTAAACAAGCAATTATGTCTTATCAAAATAACATGGCCAAAGCAAGTTATCCCTACAAAATCATATAGTCTGGCTATGCTCCATCTTCACCACACAAAATATTCATATCATGTACAACCCCGGTTTTAGCCAAGCAATTGGTTCATACTTTTTAACGCGCTTCAGCCTTTTCAACTTTTACGCAATACATGAGCGCAAGCCATGGATATAGCACTATGGTGGAATAAGGTATAATGATAGGGGTTATGTGGGAAGACAAAAAAGGAGAAAGTCTCACATCGACGAGGCTAATCAACGGGCTATGGAGATGCCCATCAATTGATGTCAATGCAAGGAGTAGGGATTGCCATGCAACAGATGCACTAGAGCTATAAGTGTATGAAAGCTCAAAGAAAAAAAACTAAGTGGGTGTGCATCCAACTTGCTTGCTCACAAAGACCCCGGGCATTTGAGGAAGCCCATGATTGGAATATACAAGCCAAGTTCTATAATGAAATTCCCCACAAGTGTATGAAAGTGAAAAAAATGAGAGACTCTCTATCATGAAGATCATGGTGCTACTTTGAAGCCCAAGTGTGGTAAAAGGATAGTAACATTGTCCCTTCTCTCTTTTTCTCTCATTTTTTTGGGCCTTTTTTTTCTTCATGGCCTTCTTTTTATTTAGTCCGGAGTCTCATCCCGACTTGTGGTGGAATTATAGTCTCCATCATCCTTTCCTCACTTGGGACAATGCTCTAATAATGATGATCATCACACTTTTATTTACTTACAACTCATGAATTACAACTCGATACTTAGAACAAGATATGATCCACCTGTTTTAGGGAATGCCTCAACGCATGTGTCTACCCACTCTTTTGTGTAATATGCTGGAACTCTCTCTCACCTCGAAATGCCATTTATAGATAGTCAAAGCGGATAGCATTATGGAATTGATTATATTCGTAGAAAAAGCACCCCTATTTAATAAGTCCTCGGAAATGATCTCATCCAGTACTTCTCTCAGCCTATTTGCCAAGACTTTGGAGCATAGCTTGTAAATGACATTGCACAAAGATATCGGCCTATACTGTGAGATTTCATTGGGGTTCTACTGTCAGCAAGTGCACTATTATTTACTTCACCACAGCACTTAAAGAATTGTTGGTAGCAAAGAACAGCACCTGATAGAAAGGATGCTAACCAAGCCTCTTCTGCTTAAGCAAGGCTAAGCGAATAAGGGGTACATGAGGGTTGGTGACCTGACGATAGCACTAAGACTGCCTCGAATCTCCTCCATCGTTGAAGAGTGCCTCGGGAATTGAATAAAAGCACTGATATCCATATAATCCTACAATTATGCTCTATTCTCTTGAAGAGAAGACACTTGAACTTCGTCATGTGCTATTGATCCTTTTGAACCTAAATTCACATTGGCTCTTTTTGGCATATAGCTTTTGTATGACTCTATGTGAATGCCTCCTGCGGTGTACCGGGATATGCAATGAATCAAGAGCGACATGTATGAAATAATTATGAACGGTGGCTTTGCCACATATACGATGTCAACTACATGATCATGCAAAGCAATATGACAGTGATGGAGCGTGTCATGATAAACGAAACGGTGGAAAGTTGCATGGCAATATATCTCGGAATGGCTATGGAAATGCCATAATAGGTAGGTATGATGGCTGTTTTGAGGAAGGTATAAGGAGGTTTATGTGTGATAGAGCGTATCATATCACGGGGTTTGGATGCATCGGCGAAGTTTGCACCAACTCCCAAGTTGAGAAAGGGCAATGCAGTGCAATCAAGAGGCTAGAAAATTGCGGAAAGGTAAGTGTGCGTATAATCCATGGACTCACATTAGTCATAAAGAACTCATATACTTATTGCAAAAATTTACTAGCCCTCTAAGCAAAGTACTACTATGCATGCTCCTAGGGGAAGGGTTGGTAGGAGTTAACCATCGCGCGATCCCGACCGCCACACAAAGGATGACAATCAATAAATACCTCATGTCCGACTTCGTTACATAACGGTTCACCATACGTGCATGCTACGGAATCACAAACTCCAACACAAGTATTTCTCAATTTCACAATTACTCAACTAGCACAACTATGATATTACCACCTTTATATCTCAAAACAATTATCAATCATCAAATTTCTCATGATATTATAATTAAAGCAAATTGCCATGCTGTTTTAAGACTCTCAAAACAATATAAGATAAGCATGAGAGATCAATAGTTTCTATAAAACAAATCCACCACCATGCTCTAACAGATATAAGTGAAGCACTAGAGCAAAAAACTATATAGCTCAAAAAATATAAGTGAAGCACATAGAGTATTCTAATAAATTACGATTCATGTATGTCTCTCTCAAAAGGTGTGTACAGCAAGGATGGTTGTGGTAAACTAAAAGGAAAAGACTCAAATCATACAAGACGCTCCAAGCAAAACACATATCATGTGGTGAATAAAAATATAGCTCCAAGTAAAGTTACCGATGGAAGTAGACGAAAGAGGGGATGCCTTCCGGGTCATCCCCAAGCATTGGCTTTTTGGTGTCCTTAGATTATCTTGGGATGCCATGGGAATCCCCAAGCTTAGGCTCTTGCCACTCCCTATTCCATAATCCATCAAATCTTTTACCCAAAACCTGAAAACTTCACAACACAAAACTTAGCAGAAAATCTCGTGAGCTCCGTTAGCGAAAGAAAACAAAACACCACTTCAAGGTACTGTACTAAACTCATTCTTTATTTATATTGGTGTTAAACCTACTGTATTCCAACTTCTCTATGGTTTATAAACTATTTTACTAGCCATAGATTCATCAAAAATAAGCAAACAACACACGAAAAACAAAATCTGTCAAAAACAGAACAGTCTGTAGTAATCTGTAACTAGCGCAAACTTCTAGAACTCAAGAAAATCTACCAAAATAGGAAGACCTAGACAATTTTTTTATTGATCTACTTCAATTGGAATCAGTATTTTACCACGTTCTGGTGATTCTTAACAATTGTTTTCGTGAACAGAAAGTTTTTGGAATTTTCAGCAAGATCAAATAACTATCATCCAAGAAGATCCTATAGGTTTAACTTGGCACAAACACTAATTAAAACATAAAAAAAATCTAACCAGAGGCTAGATCAAATATTTATTCCTAAACAGAAGCAAAAAGCAAAAAACTAAAATAAAATTGGGTTGCCTCCCAACAAGCGCTATCGTTTAACGCCCCTAGCTAGGCATAAAAACAAGGATAGATCTAGGTATTGACACCTTTGGTAGGCAATCCATAAGTAGCTCTCATAATAGATTCATATGGTAATTTTATTTTATTTCTAGGGAAGCGTTCCATGCCTTTCCTTAACGTAAATTGGAATCTAATATTTCCTTCCTTCATATCAATAATTGCACCAATCGTTCTAAGAAAAGGTCTACCAAGAATAATAGGACATGAAGGATTGCAATCTATGTCAAGAACGATGAAATCTACGGGCACATAGTTCCTATTTGCAACAATAAGAACGTCATTAATTCTTCCCATTGGTTTCTTAATGGTAGACTCCGCAAGGTGCAAGTTCAAAGAACAATCATCAAATTCACGGAATCTTAGCAAATCACACAAAGTTTTTGGGATCGTGGAAACACTAGCACCCAAATCACACAAAGCATAGCATTCATGATCTTTAATTTAATTTTAATAGTAGGTTCCCACTCATCATAAAGTTTTCTAGGGATAGAAACTTCCAACTCAAGTTTTTCTTCATAAGATTGCATCAAAGCATCAACGATATGTTTAGTAAAAGCTTTATTTTGGCTATAAGCATGAGGAGAATTTAGCACGGATTGCAACAAGGAAATACAATCTATCAAAGTGCAATTATCATAATTAAATTCCTTGAGATCCAAAATAGTGGGTTCATTGATATCTAAAGTTTTGACTTCTTCAATCCCACTTTCACAAATTTTCGCATCAAGATCTAAAACTCTGAATTTTTGGAACGCCTTCTATGTAAAGGTGGGTCATATTCAGTCCCATCATTATAAAGATTCATATTGCAAAACAAAGATTTAATAGGGGACACATCGATAACTTTTAGATCTTCATCTTTATTCTCACAAAAACTAGAAGAACACGCTTTCACAAAGCAATCTTTCTTAGCACGCATCCTAGCGGTTCTTTCTTTGCACTCATCAATGGAAATTCTCATGGCTTTGAGAGACTCATTGATATCATGCTTAGGTGGAATAGATCTAAGTTTCAAAGAATCAACATCAAGAGAAATTATATCAACGTTCCTAGCCAATTCATCAACCTTGAGCAATTTTTCTTCAAGCAAAGCATTGAAATTCTTTTGTGAATTCATAAACTCCTTAACACTAGTCTCAAATTCTGAGGGCATCTTATTAAAATTTCCATAAGAATTGTTGTAGGAATTACCATAATTATTAGAGGAGTTACTAGGATACGGTCTAGGATTAAAGTTCCCTCTATATGCGTTGTTACCAAAATTATTCCTACCAACAAAATTCACATCCATAGATTCGTTAGTATTCTCAATCAAAGTAGACAAAGGCATATCATTAGGATCAGAAGAAACACTTTTAGTAGCAAATAATTTCATATGTTCATCCATCTTTCCACTCAAAACATTAATTTCTTCTATCGCATGCACTTTTTTATTAGTAGATCTTTCAGCGTGCCATTGAGAATAATAAACCATAATATTATCTAGGAGTTTAGTAGCTTCTCCTAAAGTGATTTCCATAAAAGTGCCTCCCATGGCCGAATCTAAAAGATTTCTAGAAGCAAAATTCAATCCGACATAAAATTTTGTATAATCATCCAAAGATTCAAACCATGTGTAGGGCAATTACGTATCATTAATTTCATCCTCTCCCAAGCTTGTGCAACATGTTCATGATCAAGTTGCTTAAAATTCATGATATCGTTTCTAAGTGAGATGATTTTAGCGGGAGGAAAATACTTAGAGATAAAAGCATCCTTGCACTTATTCCATGAATCAATACTATTTTTAGGCAAAGACGAAAACCAAACTTTAGCACGATCTCTAAGAGAAAAAGGAAATTGCTTCAATTTAACAATATCATTGTCCACATCTTTCTTCTTCTGCATATCACACAAATCAACGAAGCTATTCAGATGGGTAGCGGCATCTTCACTAGGAAGGCCGGCGAATTGATCTTTCATGACAAGATTCAACAAAGCAGCATTAATTTTGCAAGATTCAGCATCGGTAAGAGGAGAAATCGGAGTGCTAAGAAAATCATTATTGTTGGTATTGGTAAAGTCACACAATTTAGTATTATCTTGAGCCATCGTGACAAGCAAGCAATCCAACACACGAGCAAACAAGAAGCAAGCGAAAAAGAGGCGAAGGGAAAAGAGAGGGCGAATAAAACGGCAAGGGTGAAGTGGGGGAGAGGAAAACGAGAGGCAAATGGCAAATAATGTAATGCGAGGGATAAGTGTTTGTGATGGGTACTTGGTATGTCTTGACTTGTGCGTAGACTCGCCGGCAACGGCGCCAGAAATGGCTCGTTGTCGGGAGTCAAATCTTAACTTGACTTGGGTGCAAATCTCCCCGGCAACGGCGCCAGAAATCCTTCTTGCTACCTCTTGAGCACTACGTTGGTTTTCCCTTGAAGAGGAAAGGGTGATGCAGTAAAGTAGCATAAGTATTTCCCTCAGTTTTTGAGAACCAAGGTATCAATCCAGTAGGGGACCACGCTCGAGTCCCACGCACCTACACAAACAAATAAGAACCTCGCAACCAACGTGATAAAGGGGTCGTCAATCCCTTCATGGTCACTTATGAGAGTGAGATCTGGTAGATATGATAAGATAATATTTTTGGTATTTTTATAATAAAGATAAATAAAGATGCAAAGTAAATAAATGGCAATAGAAATAGCTAAGTGTGGGAAGATTAATATGATGGAAAATAGACCCGGGGGCCATAGGTTTCACTAATGGCTTCTCTCAAGAGCATAAGTATTACGGTGGGTGAACAAATTACTGTCGAGCAATTGATAGAATTGAGCATAGTTATGAGAATATCTAGGTATGATCATGTATATAGGCATCACGTCCGTGAAAAGTAGACCGAAATGATTCTGCATTTACTACTATTACTCCACACATCGACCGCTATCCAGCATGCATCTAGAGTATTAAGTTCATACGAACAGATTAATGCTTTAAGTAAGATGACATGATGTAGAGGGATAAATTCATGCAATATGATATAAAAACCCATCCTTTTATCCTCGATGGCAACAATATAATACGTGTCGTTTCCCTTTTGTCACTGGGATCGATCACTGCAAGATTGAACCCGAAGCTAAGCACTTATCCCATTGCAAGAAAGATCAATCTAGTAGGCCAAACCAAACTGATAATTCGAATGGACTTGCAAAGATAACCAATCATACATAAAATAATTCAGAGGATATTCAAATATCGTTCATAGATAAACTTGATCATAAACCCACAATTCATCAGTCTCAACAAACACACCAAGAATATTACATCGAATAGATCTCCAAGAGAATCGAGGAGAACTTAGTATTGAGATCCAAAGAGAGAGAAGAAGCCATCTAGCTAATAACTATGGACCCGAAGGTCTGAGGTAAACTACTCACACATCATCGGAGAGGCTATGGTGTTGATATAGGAGCCCTCCGTGATCAATGCCCCCTCCGACGGAGCGCCAGAAAAGGCGCCAAGATGGGATCTCAACGGTACAGAAGGTTGCAGTGGTGGAATTAGGTTTTCGTGGATGCCCCTGATGGTTTGGGGGTACGTAGGTATATATAGGAGGAAGAAGTACATCGGTGGAGCAACATGGGCCCCACGAGGGTGGAGGGCACGCCTTGGGGGGGGGGGGAGGTAGGAGCGCCCCCTGCCTCGTTCTCTCCTCGTTGATTTCTTTACGTGGACTCCAAGTCCTCCCTATCATGTTTGTTCCGAAAATCACGTTCCCGAAGGTTTCATTCCGTTTGGACTCCGTTTGATATTCTTTTTCTGCGAAACACTGAAATAGGAAAAAAAACAGGAATTTGGCCTAGGCCTCCGGTTAATAGGTTAGTCCCAAAAATAATATAAGAGTGTATAATAAAGCCCATTAAACATCCAAAACAGAATATAATATAGCATGGAACAATAAAAAATTATAGATATGTTGGAGACGTATCAGGCTCCTGTTCAACCACCCCTCCACGGGCTACTGTTCATCCAGCCCTCCACCGTCTACTATTCATCTATCCCTCCAAGGGGTGGTCCTGTTCATCCAGCACTCCACGGGGTCCTGTTCATCCAGCCCCAACCGGCTCGATTGATTGGGGTCCTGTTCATCCAGAGGCAACACCACGGGGTCCAGTTCATCCACCCGCACAGGGAACTGTTCATCCAAACCCCCCAGCAACGCTCACTGTTCATCCAGAGGCAACATCAATTGGCTTCAGTTAGCAGCATTAGCGAAGGAATCGCTCGATCGGGTTCAGTTAACAGCCATCGATCGATCGCTCGGGTTCAGTAACGCGTAGCCTGCAGTGCAATCACTCGGATTCAGTTAGAGCCCAACGCCTCGCACCCACGCGTGTGCGTGTACAAGAGAAGCACGCATCGCTCGGCCCCGACCACCCACCGTAACCGGGAACACCCCGATATTTTCCTCGCCCTCGCTTCTACCATGGTTTTTTCCGTCATGGACGGCCCAAAGAATGTCATGCAGTTGCGTCTCCGGCCCGCCCAGGACGAAAAGCCCATTTTCTGTCATGATTTTTTGTCATAGAAGTAGGAGCCCACCACATCTATGATGATACCGGGTTTTGTCACAATTATCATCATAGAAATGTCATAAGTATGATAGAAAAAAAATTATTCGGCCCAAAATGTCACGGATGTGTCTTTTTTTTGTAGTGCATCAAACTCTTTTCTGGCGCCGTTGCCGGGGAGGTGAGTGCTTGAAGGTATATCTTTAGATCTTGCAATTGGATCTTTTGATTTCTTGTTTTATCACTAGTTTGGTTTATAAAAGAAAACTACATAAAAATGGAATTGAGGTTGCATCATATTATTGATCATCTTTAGATCTTGCAATTGAATCTTTTAGTTTCTTGTTTTATCACTAGTTTGGTTTATAAAAGAAAACTTCATAAAAATGGAATTGAGGTTGCATCATATTATTGATCATCTTCGGATCTGTGGTAGAAGGTGTACCCAATAGCTTCTTTTGGGTATCCTATGAAGACGCACTTCTCCGATTTGGGTTCGAGCTTATTAGGATGAAGTTTTTTCACAGAAGCATCACAAACCCAAACTTTAAGAAACGACAGCTTAGGTTTCTTGCCAAACCACAGTTCATACGGTGTCGTCTCAACAGATTTAGACGGTGCCCTATTTAACATGATTGTAGTTGTCTCTAATGCATAACCCCAAAACGATAGTGGTAAATTGGTAAGAGACATCATAGAGCGCACCATATCTAATAAAGAAATGCAGTTCTGACGTTCGGACACACCATTATTACTGTGGTGTTACAGGTGGCGTGAGTTGTGAAACTATTCCACATTGTTTTAAATGAAGGCCAAACTCGTAACTCAAATATTTGCCTCCGCGATCAGATCGTAGAAACTTTATTTTCTTGTTACGATGATTATCCACTTCACTCTGAAATTCTTTGAACTTTTCAAATGGTTCGGACTTGTGTTTCATCAAGTAGATATACCCATATCTTCTCAAATAATCCGTGAAGGTCAGAAAATAATGATACCCGCCGTGAGCTTCAACACTCATCGGACCGCATACATCAGTATGTATTATTTTCAATAAGTCATTAGCTCACTCCATTATTCCGGAGAACAGAGTTTTAGTCATCTTGCCCATGAGGCATGGTTCGCAAGTATCAAATGATTCATAATCAAGTGATTTCAAAAGCCCATCTGCATGGAGTTTATTCATGCGCTTTACACCAATATGACCTAAACGGCAGTGCCACAAATATGTTGCACTATCATTATCAACTTTGCATCTTTTGGCATCAATATTATGAATATGTGTATCACCACTAATGCAGGAGACTGCTAACGCGACACTACGATCAGAGAACCTTTGCCGAAACTGTGTGTGATGCCATAATCACAGACGGTGGTGTAAAAAAATGTCAAAAAAGGTGCAAAACGTTTGCAATGGCAGAGCCATCAAACACGGTTCAGATTTTAGTTGCGTGTGCGATGAAGGACACATGGATAATCCATTGAAACTGTCTGCGATGAGGCAGAACAACAGAAATGGGCAGCCATAACAATGTGTGTGCGATGCAGGACACACGGTTAATCCATTCGAACTGTTTGCGATGAGGTAGAACAACAGAAATGGGCAGCCATATCAATGTGTGTGCGATATACGACATACGGTTAACTCGGATGAACTGTTTTTGATTAGGGAACACAACAGAAATGGTTCAACTTAACAAGATGTGTGTGATATGCGGCATACAGTTCACATGGATGAACTATTTGCGATGAGCCAAAAGAACACAAACGATTCATGTAAACAAGACGTGTGTGATACGTGGCACATAGCCGACTCGGATGAACTGTTTGCGATGAGAAATTACAACACAGACGGTCAATACAGTTACTTTGTGTGTGATTCTGTGTAGAAAAACCTTTGAAAAATGCAAACTAGTTGCTTGCGGTGGCAGAATATCGCACACGATGCGTCCGCGAGTACTCGTGTGTGATCATTAGTATGTTACACATACGTTTCCTTATGTTGACATGTGTGTGAATTTGCAATATGGACAATTAATATCCAAATGCCTTCTGGACATCGCACATGCTTAAACTCAATGAACTGTGTACGATACTAATACTTTCCATGAAAATTTATGAACTTGGGTAACAGCATTTGAGTAACATATATATAGTGGTTGCACTATTCGACAAAAGGAAGATCTTCGTAACACGGTTTTGACAACCATACGGTCCATATCTACATACTTAACGTAGTAACAACTATCACATTTTAAGAGGCTAAGGGCCAACAACCATATGGTCCATATCTACATACTTAACATATATAGTAACAGCTAGCACATTTTAAGAGGCTGAGGGCCAACAACCACAACTATCCACTGGAAGCAGCTTGATCACGGTGACTCGGCATCTCGTCAATGAAAAGGAAGAGCCCTCCTGTGCCTTGGTAGAGAATGAGTAGAACAATGTCTCCAATTTTCCAATATGGATGCATTGCCACGAGAAGCGAGAACTTGTTAATTTGAATGGTTCCATTTTTGCGGGAAATGCAGTAGCTTGCAATCACTTTGGCGTTGTTAGCAGGCACAAGTGTAATTCGGCCACGCCGGGGAATCGATCCAAGAACTGCTACATGGGGCAATTTCTATTGACATGTAGAATAAAAAACAATTGTAACATATCGTTGAAGATATATATAGTTTATGAGCATCAACATTAAAATAAGACTTTTTACGGTAGCCTGTGCACACAATTGGTCTTGTTCAGTGTGCACCATAGGTCTAGTTAATCCCATCCAAAATCCAGCGTTCATACATTTGTGCTATCTCTGTCAGATTATCAACAAAGTTTATGACATGCTTCAAGTCCTTCCAGTGAAATTTGGTACGCTTAGTAACGTACATATCGTTCACTATGCATCCAACATATCCTGCTTAAAAGGTGGAAAGGTATTATTTATTCAAAACATGGCAAAAGAATATATAGTGTGCATAAATTGGTAAATAGAATTTGTTACTGCCTAGGAGCGGAGTCAGAATATGATATCATAGTTGGTTGCTTAAATAATGATCAATTGGTTGCTTAAATAGTAATATGATAGCATGGAGAAAGTTGAAAGGACACTAACCTCGATCAAACTTTGATCGGCTGATGACGTTGGGGAAGTAAACATCCATGTTAATTAGACCAGGTTGTGGTGCATGCACTAGTATTTTATTGCCAGCTTTCAGTTCATAACACTTAAACATTTTTCCCCAAAGGTCTGCATTAAAATATGAGTGACCATCTTTATCAAGTTTTATGCTAACCATCATTGTAAATCCATGTTGTGTTGTCAATATGACATCCTGGGAGTCATCAGCAAAGTAAAGCCCAAGATTTCCTTCTACTCCTGTTCTTGCAAAGCAAGGGATGTACTGCTTGAAATGAATATAAGATCGTAAATTAGATATATTGAAATAATAGAGGAAGATGCAAATATGGGAGTAACTGATAGAACAGATCCATATATAGATGAAAGCAAAGTACAAAAATATAGAATTAAAAATAGATAACGTAACAAAGATTTGATGCAAATATATAGATAATGTAGCAACAGACGGTATATGTTCACAAATTTAGGCCATGCCGACCGTGGTAGGTTGAGATTGAACATAGTGAGCGCTCCCTGAAGTCATCCGGAATAGTGAGATAGAACTTCGTTTCTGACTGGCCACGACCACAGTTGCCCGATTTGTGCTCGCATTGTGGACACATGAATGAACACCCACGAATCAGCTAGAACAAAAATGATTACACAGCGATTTCCGCCGGTTGATTAACAGCGACGGACGGTCTGCGATAAGAGATGAGTGAATATTTCGCTAATTAAGTTGATTACCTTCTCCATGAGAAAAATCCCCGGCCCAATCCCGCGGAAACCCCAGTCAACCTGAGTCTAGAATGTCGGTGCAGATAGGCGGCGGAAAGCAGTGGAGGCGAAATCCGGTGCCGTTTGGAGCGCGACCTACGCCCGCCGCCAACAGCCATTGAGCTTAGGGTGCAGAGTTGCAGAGGAGTCTGCGGCGAGTGAGTGGGGACGAAGTGGGCGAGGGTTTTCTTTTCCTTTTGCATGTGTGAGTGAACACACACGGTTCGCAGAGGCGACGGAGATGAATCATGTGTGATAGTAAATCACTGAGATTGAATGGGAATCCAAATTTCCTTTGTCCTTCATCCATGAGTTTTTTTTTACAATGAACATAAACCTTGGTAATCACCGTGTTCAAATTTGACACTTTTCCGGGTTCATTTACAATATTTAGGGGATTATTTGCATTTTGTAGGCATTAATGCACGTAATTCAAATTCAAACAATCAGTGCATGAAAGGGTGCACAATAACGGTCTGGAAAAACCATACTCGTGGTATTTAGTAATTTCTCAAGCCTTTTACAAGGAATGGGCAGAGATTTCAATGGAATGAGTGGCAATAGTCAACCACAAACGCGTCATTTACTGGGTTATCAACTATAGAACAATAAAATATGTGCTTGACAAACATGATGGCTAGCATGGTGCCATGGTGGCCTCACCGTGCCCTGGTTAAAAGCTGAGAAGGTTTAATTTATGTCGTCATGCACGCCCTTCATAAATCGAACCATCACCGAGGAAGTTCAATGCTTTCGAGAGGGAACTCACCAAGATTGAAGTGGAATAAAAATTTCCGTCCTAGTTGGTCATTCAGTTTTTTTCCAACGATCAACATACCGCCTCAAATGCAACGTGTTCAAATATGACATTTTTCCGAACTCATTTACCATATTTAGGGGATTGTGTGCATTTTCTAGGCATTAATTATGCACATAATTCAAATTCGAACAATCGGTGCATAAAAAGGTGCACAAGAACGGTTTAGAAAACCATGCTCGTGCTATTTAGTACATTCTCATGCCTTTTACAAGGAATGGGCAGATATTTCAAGAAAATGTGTGGCAATAGTCAACCATAAAAGCATCATTTACTGGGTTAACAACTGTACAAAAATGAAATACATGCTTTAAAAAACATGACGCCCGGTGTGGTGCCATGGTATGATCTCACCGTGCCCTGGTAAAAATGTCGTCATGCACGCCTTTCATAAAACGAACCATCATCGAGGAAGTTTCATGGTTTCGAGGGGAAAATCACCAAGATTGAAGGGGATCCAAATTTCCTTTGTCCACGAGTTTTTTCTATGATGAACATACAACCTGCAAATCACCCTGTTCAAATTTGGCACTTTTCCGGGTTCATTTGCCATATTTAGGGGATTATGTGCATTTCCTAGGCATTAATGCACATAATTCAAGTTCAAACAATCGGTGCATGAAAGGGTCCACAAGAACGGCCTGGAAAACCATGCTCGTGCCATTTAGTAAATTCTCATGCCTTTTACAAGGAATAATGGATAGATATTTCGATGAAATGTGTGGCAATAGTCAACCACAAATGTTTGTTTGTTGGGTTATTAACTATAGAAAAAATGAAATGAATGCTTGAAAAACATGACGGCTGGCATGGTGCCATGGTATGACCTCACCATGCCCTGGTAAAAATTTGAGAAGGTTTGACTTATGTCGTCAATGCACGCCCTTCATAAATCGAACCATCACCAAGGAAGTTCCATGCTTTCGAGAGGGAAAATCCCCAAGATTGAAGGGGAATCCAAATTTCCGTCCTAGTTTGTCATTCAAATTTTTCCAACGATCAACATACCGCCTCAAATGCAACGTGGTCAAATTTGACATTTTCCTGGGCTTATTTACCATATTTAGGGGATTATGTGCATTTTCTAGGCATTAATGGGCATAATTCAAATTCGAACAATCGGTACATGAAAAGGTGCACAAGAACGGTCTGGAAAACCATGCTCGTGTTATTTAGTACATTCTCATGCCTTTTACAAGGAATGGGCAGATATTTCAAGGAAATGTGTGGCAATAGTCAACCATAAACGCGTCGTTTACTCGGTTAACAACTATACAAAAAATGAAACACATAGTTGGATAACATGACGCCTGGCATGGTGCCATGGTATGGCCTCACCATGCCTTGGTAAAAATTGGAGAATTTTTTCCTTGTGTCGTGATTCACACCTTTCATAAATCAAACCATCACTGAGGAAGTTTCATGGTTTCGAGGGGGAAATCACCAAGATTGAGTGGGGATCCAAATTTCCTTTGTCCTTTGTCCATGAGTTTTTTCTACGATGAACATACAACCTGCAAATCACCGTGTTCAAATTTGGCACTTTTCCGGGTTCATTTGCCATATTTAGGGGATTATGTGCATTTCCTACGCATTAATGCGCATGATTCAAGTTCAAACAATCGATGCATGAAAGGGTCCACAAGAACGGCCTAGAAAACCATGCTCGTGCCATTTAGTAAATCCTCATGCCTTTTACAAGGAATGGACAAATATTTCGATGAAATGTGTGGCAATAGTCAACCACAAATGTTTGTTTGTTGGGTTTTCAACTATAGAAAAAATGAAATAAATGCTTAAAAAACATGACGCCTGGCATGGTGCCATGGTATGACCTCACCATGCCCCGTAAAAATTTGAGAAGGTTTGGCTTACGTCGTCATGCACGCCCTTCATAAATCGAACCATCACCGAGGAAGTTCCATGCTTTCGAGAGGGAAATCCCCAAGATTGAAGGGGAATCCAAATTTTATTCATTCTTTGCCCTAGAGTTTTTTCTACGACGAACATACACCCTGCAAATCACCGTGTTCAAATTTGGCATTTTTTCAGGCTCATTTACCATATTTAGGGGATTATGTGCATTTTCTAGGCATTTAGCGCATATAAATCCAATCCAGCTACAGGTGCACGGGTGTGATGTGAGGGATATGGATTGTCGTTCGATCGCGGCGCATCCAATGGTGCACACGCGCGGTCCGCGTGGCTGGGGTTCCGGCCAATCATAATGCAACACACAATAGGCTCAGCGCACATGGTTTCCGGAAGCGACAGAGATGAACCGTGTGCGATAATGAACGAGCAAAATTGTAAGGGAAGCCAAATTTATGTTGCCGATTGTCGTTGAGCTCTTGAATACCACCGCACTGTACGGCTGCCCGGCCCCTCCGTCCCAGAGCTCTCCAAAGGCCGCCCATGGCACCGCGGCGCCGCGAAGAACGGTAAGGAGGCGATGGCATCCCGCCGCGCAGTGTTCCTCGCCGCCCGCGACCACACACATGGTAAGGAAGCGATGGCATCTCGCCGCGCCGAGTTCATCGCCGCCGGCGGCCAGACGGTTACATGGGCGGACTTCGAGGCTGACATGGCCGAATGGGTGGTAGATCTAGAGGCGGCCAAAGCCGCACAAAAGGAGCGGAAAAGGCAGAAAGCAGTCAAGAAAAGAGAGTCCCGCCGCCGCAAGAAAAAAGAGGCCGCACACCATGGTGAGGAGAGCTTGGCGGAGATCGAAGCACGGTGGGCTGCCGCCTACAAGGCCGGGACGGAGAATGCTGGCGTCTGGCCAGCATGCCCTGATGGCAGCATGTGAGATGTAGTTTAAGTTTGTAGTATTAGAGCAAATTACCAGTAGTACTTTAAGTTTGTAGTATTAACATACAATGTCGGTAAAAGCATCCTTTGAGGGCTTTGAGCGTTGATTAGCATGTGTTCCCATGTGTGTTTTTTTTTGCGTTAATCATTAGAAGATCACAAAACACACGGTTTCTATGTCGTACCCGTCTGCGTTTTTTTGCGTTAATGACCCATAAGTCAGTTACCTGTGCGATATTTCCTAATAAATCAGGCGTACCATTGACCCAAAAAATCAAGTACACGTGTACATTTTTTTGGAGACGGGATCTGCCAACTTTCTTTTTTCTCGCACACGAGTATTTTATGCGCTTCGTCTGCGTTGTGTGTTTCCCCCACCCAAGTTTCAAGTTTCACACCGAAATTTTCGTTAGGCACGCGATTTCAGAATTTATCCCTCCAACCACATCCCCTTCCCCTCAGTATCCCCCTCCCTCGCGCCTCCCCCTACCGGCATCTCAAACCGCCGCCGCCGCAACCACAGCTTCAACCACATCTACGTTCTGCTCGGATCCAGTCAGGTAACCCACCGATCTCTATCACGTCCCCGGCCTGATTGCTTAAATGGCGCCTGCGAAACATCCTCATGCCTCCAAATCCCCCCCGCCAGGAGCTGATGGCGGTCCATGGCGCGATGGCCACTGTGCGTGTTGACCCGGAGGAACACCTCGCCTCCGTCGCCGCCGCCGACATGGTGCAGGCTCTGGCCTAAATGAAGTCCCCTAGTGACTACCCCCCAGGACTTAACAGGTAAGATCTGACCAGCTAAATCTTACAAATACCACTTGCAACGGCTATGATTTGTACGGGTGATGTATTAAGCATGTTTGTGCCTTGTTTATTTCAGTACTGCACACTGTGTGATGTTCAAATATTACCGTGTCCATCTCAATTTCACCAATACCAGCAACAAACTTACAATACATGACTCAGGATATCACTAGAGATGCCGCCCATTTGCTATCTTTAGTGGATGCTAACTGAGGGAGTCCTAGATTAGGGGGTGTCCGGATGGACGGACAATAGCCTTTGGCTGGACTCCTGGACTATGAAGATACAAGATTGAAGACTTCGTCCCGTGTCCGGATGGGACTTTCCTTGGCGTGGAAGGCAAGCTTGGCGATACAGATGTAGATCTCCTCCCATTTGTAACCTACTCTATGTAACCCTAACCCTCTCAAGTGTCTATATAAACCGGAGGGTTTCAGTCCGTAGGACGAACAACAATCATACCAATAGGCTAGCTTCTAGGGTTTAGCCTCTCTGATCTCGTGGTAGATATACTCTTGTGCTACCCATATCATCAATATTAATCAAGCAGGAGTAGGGTTTTACCTCCATCGAGAGGGCCCGAACCTGGGTAAAAACATCGTGTCCCTTGTCTCCTGTTACCATCCGCCTAAACGCACAGTTCGGGACCCCCTACCCGATATCCGCCGGTTTGACACCGACATTGGTGCTTTCATTGAGAGTTCCTCTGTGTCGTCATCTTTAGGCCCTATGGCTCCTCGATCATCAACAATGACGCGGTCCAGGGTGAGACTTTTCTCCCCGGACAGATCTTCGTATTCGGCGGCTTTGCACTGCGGGCCAATTCGCTTGGCCATCTGGAGCAGATCGAAAGCTATGCCCCTGGCCATCAGGTCAGATTTGGAAGTTTGAACTACACGGCTGACGTCCGCGGAGACTTGGTCTTCGACAGATTCGAGCCACCGCCAAGCGCGCCGCACTGTCACGATGGGAATGATCTAGCTCTGCTGCCGAACAGTGCCCTGGAGGCCGCACCAGTGTCCGCTCCGACCCTTAGCTCAGAGCCGACTGCGCCAATCGAGGACGGGTGGCTGGACACCGCCTCGGGGGCTGCAATCTCTACGGCGATCGAGCCAAACACCAGCTTTGTCCTTTGCGAAGCCCGCGATTCCAAGGTGCCGGACTCCTCTCCGGACTCCGAACTTTCATCGCCCCTGCTGATCAAATCCGATTGGGCGCTGGTCATGGAGTTCGCCGCCGCGGACATCTTTCAGCACTCGCCCTTCGGAGACATTCTGAATTCATTAAAATCTCTCTCTTTATCAGGGAAGCCCTGGCCGAACTATGGTCAGCAAGGTCGGGATGTGGACAACGAAGAAATTCAAAGCCCACCCACCACCCACTTCATAGCCACTGTCGATAATTTAACCGACATGCTCGACTTCGACTCCGAAGACATCGACGGTATGGACGACGATGTAGGAGACGAAGAGGAACCAGCGCCTATAGGGCACTGGACAACCACCCCATCTCCCGATGTATACATGGTGGACACACCTAAAAGAAACGACGACGAGGAACAAAGGGACGCAACGAGGGATCGTTCCCTCTAAAAGGCAGTCAAAGCGGCGCGTAAGCGCGCCCAAACCCACCTCGATAGAGACGCAGCCATACAGACCCAGCCATAGAGCAGGGCGAACCGGCGGACGCATTTAACATGCCATCGAGCAACCGTCCGAACAGGGCAACTTGGATAAACAACCCGTCCCCGGCGAAGATAACAGTCCGGACAACCTCACGCCGAACAGATTGTTGGAGCAGAAGAACCTCCAAAAAAGGCTCATCGCCACTGCGTGTAGCCTGAAAAAGCAGAAACTGAAGCTCAAAATAGCGGAAGATGCACTCAGAATTAGATGGAGCAAAGTAGTCAACACATGAGACAAATACGGGCGACGCCGCGCTGACAAAGAGCTATCCGAAGCGAAAATTACTGTCGGAATTTGATGAAGAGGCCTTAGAGCCTCCGCAATCAAAAAATAAGGAAGCCACCCGGTCGGTTAAAAGACCCCATGGCCAACACAGTGCGGCAAATGGCGCCCCACACAAGCCGGCACGCGATTCGTACAAGGATTCACATAAAAAAGATGGCCCAGCCAGATCTATCTACGGGCCAAGAAAGCAAGCTCTATTAAGCAATGCAACGCATCAAGTATCCGAATATCACGGCACACACAAATATAGGGGTGCCGCACACCCCCTATGTTTCACCGATGAGGTGCTGGATCATAAATTTCCAGCGGGATTCAAGCCCGTAAACATAGAGGCATACGACGGAACAATAGACCCTGGAGTCTGGATTGAGGACTACATCCTCCACATACACATGGCTAGAGGAGATGATCTCCACGCCATAAAATACTTACCCCTCAAGCTCGGAGGGCCAGCCCAAAGATTGGCTTAAAAGCCTTCCCAAAAACACCATTGGAAGTTGGGAAGAGCTCGAGGACGCTTTGGGCAAATTTTCAAGGGACCTATGTCCAACCTCCGGATGCGCATTTATTTAAGTCATATAACTCAACAACCCGGAGAGTCAGCCCGGAAACTCTGGAACAAATTTCTTACTAAAAAGAACTAGATAGTCGACTGTCCGGACGCTGAAGCCTTAGCAGCTTTCAAACACAGCGTTCAAGACGAATGGCTCGCCAGACACCTCGGCCAAGAAAAGCCAAGAACAATGGCCGCATTAACAAGCCTCATGACCCGCTTTTGCGCAGGAGAGGATAGTTGGTTGGCAAGATGCAGCATGCAGCGACCCAAGTACATCCGGGTTAGGGATGGAACGGGAAACCGCTGACGCAAAGAAGGACCGCATCGGACCAAGGGAAATAGCCCGAAGAGCACGGCAGCTAACGCCGGATTCAAAAGCTCTCGGCAGAATCAGAAAATGCTGCCCCTCAAGGATAACATGGACGAGCTATCTAACCTAAACAAAATCCTGGACAAGATATGTCAAATCCACAGTACTCCCGGGAAGCCTGCAAACCATACCCACAGAGATTGTTGGGTCTTCAAGCAATCCGGCAAACTAAACGCCGAACACAAGGGGCTCGACACACCAAGCGAGGACGATGACGAACACCACAAGCAGAGCACCGGAAAACAAAAGAATTTCCCACAAGAAGTCAAAACAGTAAACTCACTTCACGTGACAAAAGGTAAAAACATAGTGGCGCCTATAGAGATACACGCCATACGGCCTATCCCAGAGGAGTCCCGCCACTGGTTGTTAAAACCAATCACCTTAGACCAACATGATTACTCTAGAAGTATCCGGAACGCATGCTGGACTGCCTTGGTATTAGATCCGATAATTGACGGACTCCACTTTACACAAGTCCTAATGGACGGCGGCAGTGATCTAAACCTGCTATATTAGGACACAATCCGCAAAATGGGGATAGACCCAACAACAATTCGCCATAGCAACACTTCCTTTCAAGGGGTAACGCCAGGCCCAGATGCCCATTGTACGGGCTCTCTCCTGCTAGAAGTTATGTTCGGCTCACCCGACAACTTCCGCCGCGAAAAGCTAACCTTCCACATCGCCCCATTTACAAGTAGCTATCAAGCACTACTGGGACGCGAAGCTTTCGCCCGCTTTAATGCAGTACCGCATTATGCATCTCTTATACTTAAAATGCCCGGTCCGCAAGGCATCATCTTATTAAAGGGAAATATCGAGTGTTCCTCAAGCGCGGAAGATTGTGCGGCTGCCTTGACAGCCACACACTAAACCGGCTTCACTAATCAAAGCACCTAAACAGGTCGTTCAGACCCCGGACATGGCTAGACGAGTCTGGCGTAAACATAAAAGGGCTTACTAGCCGCATACCCCGCATAAGGGCTCCGCATATACAACAAGAGACAATAAAGCTCAATTTTATTTATTTTTTGAATTGTACTTCGTTTATTTAATATAATGTACATTTTCGCACGATCTTTTTCAACTAAGTTCCTCTCTTTTACAGATGAACATTGTGCTACGCCCGTCCAGGATACGGCACAACGGAGACACAGGCGCAGACGTGCAGTAGGGACCCGTTCCAAGGATTCTTTTCAGATTAAGACCCTGCGTAAACCTTTTTTACTATCTCTTGTTGATACACATCCCCCGGTTTCTTGCTATAACTGAGGTGGAGGCTGGCGTCTTGGCATGTGGCCATGTCAGAATTTTGCGCGTACCTGGACACCAGGGGCTTATTACTAAGGGCGTTCTTCAGCCCGTTTCATAAAGACCGAATACCTTAGGGAGTGTTCGGCGTCGCGAGTTTGGCCTTATATGCATCAGCTCCGAATCATATCTTTGGTCAAATGTTGGGTTTGCCCGGCTCCTGTGTTTTGCTGCCTTACGTTCCGCTCTATCGGCTAAGGCGGCACCAGGAGAACTACTGCGATTGTGCCCGGTTCGCCAAAGTAGCACCTCGAGAGAAAGCCGAAAACCGACCGTGATGATATAGCGTGAGACTGGTCAACCACTGGCGACCCGCCGGAATTTTTAGGATTCCTCCAAGATTAACGAAGGGTCGCTTCGCCAGTACACACGCCGCCTCAATTCGGGCGAAGGCGGTGCCCCATGGGCTATATAGTAGCCCCACCGTCAAACTCCTATGGCTAAGTGAAAGTGATAAAGCATTATAGTCCGGTTGCCTAGTTCGCTGCGCTATCACCTCCTTTATAGGACCAAGACGTTGGATCAAGTGTGAAAATGCGCTTTCATG
Source organism: Aegilops bicornis (assembly GCA_021605145.1). Classification (NCBI taxonomy): domain Eukaryota; kingdom Viridiplantae; phylum Streptophyta; class Magnoliopsida; order Poales; family Poaceae; genus Aegilops; species Aegilops bicornis. The sequence continues at coordinate 549,132,948 of CM038675.1, read as the reverse complement.
CGAACACCCCGCATTATATGCGTAAATGGCCGACATTAACGCCATCTTTTAGGTTATATATACATATACATTAACGGCCGCACAGGAGGTATTTTAATTCTTGAAGGCACAAGTATAAAAAGCTTTTATATTCCCTCGAAACATTGTTTTACAACAATACATGTTATTCGAACATAATATCCATCGAGCACTGCGTTTCTATTAAACGAGCGCCCTGCAGAACTTCCTGAAAATAGTGCTCGGCAGGTACTCGGCTCCCTTCCGAATCTTGGGATGCAACATCGGTGGCCTTCATCTCCGCCCAGTATGTCCTGACACGGGCAAGAGCCATCTGCGCACCCTCTATGCACACTGACCTCTTCATTGCGTTGACATGCGGCACCGCACCAAGGAATTGCTGCACCAAGCTAAAATAACTCTTCGGCTCGGGCCTTTCCGGCCACAGATGACTCACGACATACTTCATGGTGAGTCCGGATAACCTATTCAGCTCCGCCCATGCGGCCAAACGATCGGTTAATGGAAGTGGGCGCTCTGGATTGTGGACTGCGACCAAAAAAGCTTTTCCACTTCGTGATCCTTTTGATCTGGGAAGTGTTCGGCCGCGTCCGCGGCACTAGCCGCCAAGTCCAGGTAAGTATCCGCCGCAATCCACAACCGGTCCAATTGAGCATATTTAGGATCCCCAAACTTCATCTGCAGCATAAAGGGCTTTCCAGCCGCGATATCTCCGGCCTGACATAGCTCCTCCTTCATAGCTCTCATTGCAGAGCGAGCATCCTTGGCCTCGGTAGTGGCCTTCTCCAGTCCTTCCTCCGCCCGATCTTCTTTTTCAAGAAGCTTGCAGCGGTCGGCAGCATTCTTCAACTTCACAGCCATCTTGGCCATTTCCTTCTTGCTTCGGCAGTGAGCAGCCTGTTCGGCTTTCAGCTCTTCGGCCGCCTTTAAGGCAGCTGCATCACTTTTCCTAGCCTGCTCCTTGGCTCGGGCGAGTTTCGCCCGAAGGTTCTCCATGGCAGCGGCACCATCTGCATCAAGCATACATGTTGTAAGGCATGGGCATCAAGCCCCTTTACCAGGTGTCCGCAAAGAAATCGCATACCTTGGGACTCGTCAAGCCGCTTGTTGACAAGCGTGATGTTGGCATCTGCCACGTCAAGTTGCCGCTTTAGCTCGGCAAATTCACCAGTCCGGCTAGCCACCGGACACTTCGCCACCTACATAGGAAAAGCGACATATCATACCTGGGATTATGATCCTCGGCGCGCCGTCATTTTTGACAATGCACCGAGTCTCATGGGCTACTATCTATACAGGGCGCATCTTTTATATGCGGAACTGTCAAGAGGTACATCATTTCGCGTACCTCAAAACCTGTCAGTAAACTCCTGACGGCCTCGTGCAACCCGCTCTCCGTGGATGAAATCTTTTCAATCACCGTGCCCATCAATGCACGGTGTTCTTCTGAGATAGACGCTCGCCTGAGCAGATCCTTCAGCTCCTCCGACTGTGCACCGGACGGTGCCGGACTCGTCCGATGGCCTTTTTCGAAGGCCGGACACGGAGGGCTTATGGGAGCCATACGATCGCTTTCCGCCGCCGGATTCGGAGAAACCTCCGTGGCGACACCTCAGGTCGCCCGCCTGCAAGGCGGTACGGCAGGGGAGGCGTTCCGCTCTCCATCATCTCCGGACGAAGATCCTCAAGATGAGCTCACGAGAAGGGCTGAGATCCGAACTACAAGGTAAAATTCGGTTATCTTCCTCAGAAATAGAACAGGGATGTCTCTTATTTCAAAACTCCCCTCTCTACTTACGGCTCGCTGGAGGGCTGATCCCCTTGGGGGCATAGTGCCGCTGAGGCATCTCCCGGCGCAGGACCCTCTGACGAAGATTTCTTCCCCCGCTTTGAGACCATGGTCTTCGGGTCTTCAGAGGCGGTCCTCTTCTTCCCTTGGATGGAGGGATTCTCGATTACTCCTTTCCTAACAGCCTCCTTCGGGGAGGCGGTAGCTTCCTTGTTCCCCCCTTCGCCTTCTTCCAAAGGCACAACCTCCAGCATCCTGGTTAACACGGGATCCGACGTGGTCTCAGGGAGGGGGGCCGGACACCTAATTAGCTTTGCTTTCGCTATCCACTCCTGTTTAAAGGGACAACTCTTTTAAGGGCAATTTTATGATAAACATACGGATGGCGTGTCCGGGTACAGGACTACTTACTTGAGTATCCGGGCGGTTGCAGCTCAAACCTGCGTCCTCGGTCGAGTCCGTACACACTGCTTGTGATCCGAAGAACAATTTGCACATCTCCATGGGTGTTACGCCCGTAAAATGTTGGAGAGCTCGTGGTCCCTCCGGATTAAACTCCCACAGGCGGAGGGGGCGACGTTTGCAGGGCAAGGTGCAGCGAATCAACATGACCTGCGTCGCCGCGACCAGATTAATGTCTCTCTCTAGGAGATCTCGAATGCGGCCCTGAACAAGGGCACGTCCTTGGACGGCCCCCAGTTAAACCCTTTATTGACCCATGACGCTAGCTGTTGTGGGGGACCGGAGCGAAAGGCAGGTGGCGCCACCCACTTGGTGCCCCTGGGAGCTGTGATATAAAACCACTCTTGTTGCCATAAGTTGAACTCCTCTTGAAAAGAGCCCTCGGGCCGTGGAGCGTCAGCATTCTTTCTTATAACAGCGCCTCCGCACTCTGCGTGCTGCCCCTCGATCATCTTCGGCTCTACTTTGAAGGTCTTAAGCCACAATCCGAAGTGAGGAGTAATGCGGAGGAAGGCTTCGCACACGACGATGAACGATGAGATGTGGAGGATGGACTCTGGAGTCAAGTTGTGAAATTCCAGCCCATAATAGAACATGAGCCCCCTCACGAAGGGGTCCGTCGGGAAGCCTAGCCCCCGAAGGAAGTGAGACGCAAACACCATGCTCTCACCAGGCTTGGGAGTGGGAATAACCCGCCCTTGAGCAGGCAGCCTATGCGAGATTTCGCTGGTTAGATAACTGGCTTCTCTCAGCTTTGGCACGTCTTCTTTTGTAACGGATGAAGGCATCCAGCGGCCTTGAAGGCCGGAGCCGGACATCATCGAAGGTCCGAAGCGCCTGAATCTGGAACTTTGGGTGTTGGAACTCGAGGCGAGAGGCGGATTCGATTGAGATTGAAAGAAAGGAGTAGAGCCTTGGTCTCTTTATAAAGAGGTTGAATACCAAGAGCCCTCACCGTGACCGTTTGGGACTCGCCTTCGATTAAGGAAATATACCAACGGGCACGATTTGGTTACCCACGCCCATATTGATGAGAATCCCGGAATAAGGGGACACGATCTCTGCTTTGACAAGACGTGCCAAGGAAACCGCCTCGCTAAGTGCGCTGAGGTGGGACAGTAAAAACGATTCGAATAAAGGCTTGGTCGTGGTGTGATGTCACGCTGCGGAATACGTCAGCAGATTGGATTTGTGTAAATATTATTCTCTCTACGGTGGTATGTGGAACTTATTTTGCAGAGCCGGACACTATCCTTGTGTTCAAAATCTTCTATGAAGCATTCGGAGGAGGAACCCGCCTTGCAATGCCGAAGACAATCTGCGCGCCGGACTCGTCCTCATTGAAGCCTGGTTCAGGGGCTACTGAGGGAGTTATGGATTAGGGGGTGTCCGGATGGCCGGACTATAGCCTTTGGCCGGACTCCTCGACTATGAAGATACAAGATTGAAGACTTCGTCCCATGTCCGGATGGGACTTTCCTTGGCGTGGAAGGCAAGCTTGGCGATACGGATGTAGATCTCCTCCCATTTGTAACCGACTCTATGTAACCCTAACCCTCTCCGTGTCTATATAAACCAGAGGGTTTCATCAGAGGGACGAACAACAATCATACCATAGGCTAGCTTCTAGGGTTTAGCCTCTCTCGATCTCGTGGTAGATCTACTCTTGTAACGCCCATATCATCAATATTAATCAAGCAGGAGTAGGGTTTTACCTCCATCGAGAGGGCCCGAACCTGGGTAAAAACATCGTTTCCCTTGTCTCCTGTTACCATCCGCCTAGACGCACAGTTCGGGACCCCCTACCCGAGATCCGCCGGTTTTGACACCGACACTAACCCTGTTGTACTTAACATGCGTGTCCATGTACTTACGCAGGGTCATAACGGCTGATGCTTTTGTTTGCCGTCAAGGTGATTGCATCCCATGTCTTACAGTATTTCACATAATTTGTGCAATTGCAGTTTAACTTCTACTATTTACTGGTTGCCTGTAGGTACACATGTCAGTGGCACTGATCCACGCTTCGACCCGGATGAACAGCTCGCTTTTGCCGTCGCTGACTTTGGGCGAGCTCTGACCAAGATGAAGTGCCCCAACAACTACCTCTCAGGACTTACCAAGTATGTACTCACCAGTTCAATCTTACCAATACTAGCTGCAATTGATGGCTATGTTCTGTCCGGTCGATGTATTAAGCATGTTCTAGTAAACATGCCTAACACGTTTTTGCTACTTTCCCTACCTTTTTATAGACATTTGGGCCATTCTCTGCTCTGGCAGCACCTGCCTTGTGATGTTTAACTATGCCAATTGCATTTTTATCAGTATAGGTTTCAATGTCTATTAAGCCTATTGCAATTAATAGTTGAATCCATTTTTAAACAGTTGTATTTCAATGGCTACAAACTTACAAAACATGACTTAGGATGTTGTTAAGCCTGTTGCAATTAACAGTTGTATCCATTTTTTAATCTGTCCATTTGCTACCATGCTACTCTCCGCAATGAAGATATACTAGAGATGCTAACCCATTTGCTATTTTGGTGGATGCTAACCCTGGTGTACTTAACATGCTTGTCCATGTACTTACGCAGGGTCATAACGGCCGATGTTGTTGTTTGCCGTCGAGGTTAGCTGCATCCCTTGTCTTACAGCATTTCACATCATTTGTGCAATTGCAGTTTAACTTCTACCATTTACTAGTTGCCTGTAGGTACACATGTCGCTGTAATCGATCCATGCTTCGACCCGGAGGAACAGCTCGCCTCCGCAGCTGCTGACTTTGGGCGGGCTCTGGCCAAGATGAAGTGCCCCAGCAACTACCTCTCAGGACTTACCAAGTATCTATCCACCAGTTCAATCTTACCAATACCAGTTGCAGTTAATGACTATGTTTTGTACTATCGATGTATTAAGCATGTTGTAGTAAACATGCCTAACACGTTTGAGTTGTTTTCCCTACCTTTTTATAGACAACTGGGCCATTATCTGCTCTGGCAGCACCTACCCTGTGATGTTTAACTCTGCCAATTGCATTTTATCAGTACCGGTTTCAATGGCCATTAAGCCTGTTGCAATTAACAATTGTCTCCATTTTTAAATAATTGTATTTCAATGGCTACAAAGTTACAAAACATGAATTAGGATGTTGTGAAGCCTGTTGCAATTAACAGTTGTATCCATTTTTTTAATCCATCCCTTTGCTACTGTGCTACTCTTTCGAAATGAAGATATCACTACAGATGCTGCTGTTTTATTACCATTTGCTATTTTTGGTGGATGTTAACCCTGTTGTAGTTAACATTGGCTTTCCATGTACTTACACAGGGCTACAATGGGCGAAGCTATTGTTTGCCGTCGAGGTTAGCTGCATCCCATGTCTTATACACCATCTATTCCTAAATATAAGTATTTTTAGAGATTCCAATATAGACTACATAAGGAGCTAAATAAGTGAATCTAGATTCTAATCTAAACTATATCTATAATTTTGTATACATCTGTATGTAGTTCATATTGAAATCTCAGAAAAAATACTTGTACTTAGGAACATAGGTAGTTGTATTTTTCATCATTTGTGCAATCTCAGTTTAGCTTCTAACATTTACTGGTTGCTTGTAGGTACATATATGAGCGGTACTGATCCACGCTTCGATCCCTTTTGCGTATGGGGCAATGAGATATTCATGAACGAGCGTCAAGTGAGGAATCTAAGAAAGATTGTTAAGCGAAAGAAATGGGTGATTGGAAATAAGCTCTTTATTTACACTTTGTCGAAGACAACAATGAACTTTAGGGTGGTAAGTAATGTGTTGCCTTTTCCCCCTGCCCACAATAAGTTACTCTTTTAGACCTCAATATCTGATATTTTTCTCTTTTCAATGGTTTTCGAAGCTATTTACTGATGATTACCTTACAAACTACATGACCGGAGTGGAGGCAACTAAGGTTAAAGTATATAATTCATGCTATCATGATAATTCTCTAGAAGTCTTCCTGAAGGCGGTGAAGGTTGGGCGGGCGATCGTCACAAGGGGTTGGACAAAAGTGGTTCGTGCCTATGGCATGCAGGAAGGCACATTATGGGCATTTCGCTTCTTCAACACCGTCGCAGTCAAAATGATTTACACTTGTCTCTTCACCTTTGCCGCCTTTAAATACTGTGGTTCATCATAGTAAATTGATGCCTAATACTGTAATTACTGAACATATTATACTGGCAATTTTATTTACGGATTCATTGTTGAACCATTGTGCTGAGAATTTGAATTGCACGTTTCATATTTCAAATTTTCCAATTAGAATAATAAACTATAGGTAAAAATAAAAAGAGAAAAAACGGTGGAACTTTGCAAACGGTTCTGGCAGTAAAAGCGCTTGTGATGGATAGCCCAATGCCACACAATTTTCTACATCAAATCGTGTGTGACGTAGTTAATGAAAGCAAACAGTTAACCAAGGCAGAGCGTGTGTGATAGTTACACCTTTCACACACGAGTGTATACATAAAACTGTGTGGGATGTACATCCGAATGGAAACGTTTTTTCCTGGATTGACTGTGTGGGATGTACATAAGAACGGAAACGTATTCCTTGGATTGACTGTGTGTGATATACATACGAACGGAAATGTTTTTCTGGGATACACCGTGTGGGATGTACATACCTACGGAAATTATTTTCTCGGATTACCATGTGGGATGTCCATACCTTTGGAAATGATTGGGTTTCGATGCCTCGCTCGATCAATCACGGCCCTAGCCTGGGTCCCAGGAGGGCCTATCCCCGACGATTTCTGGGTCGTGTGGGAAGGACACCCTATCGCACACACTCACTTGGCGACGGTTCCAAAAGCCGTTGCGGAAAGGGGTTTTAAACCGTCTGTTTAGGACCGACGCGCACTAGTGCACCACAAGAGAATCAACAAAAATAGACCACTCTTCAAGGGTGCATGACCATAAAAGATACTACTCATATAAATAGAACAACCATTATTCTCTGATTTAAATGAATAACCGTCTCATATTAAACAAGATCCAGATATAATGTTCATGCTCAACGCTGACACCAAATAACAATTATTCAGGTCTAAAACTAATCCCGAAGCTAGATGTAGAGGTAGCGTGCCGACGGCAATCACACCGACCTTGGAACCATTCCCGACTCGCATCGTCACCTCGTCCTTAGCCAATTTTTGTTTAATCCGTAGCCCCTGTTTCGAGTTACAAATATGAGCAACTGAGCCAGTATCAAATACCCAGGCGCTACTATGAGCATTAGTAAGGTACACATCAATAACATGTATATCAAATATACCTTTGTTCGCTTTGCCATCCTTCTTATCCGCCAAATACTTGGGGCAGTTCCACTTGCAGTGACCAGTCCCTTTGCAGTAGAAGCACTCAGTTTCACGCTTAGGTCCAGATTTGGGCTTCTTCTCGGGAGTGGCAACTTGCTTGCCATTCTTCTAGAAGTTCCCCTTCTTTCCTTTGCCCTTTTTCTTGAAACTAGTGGTCTTGTTAAACATCAACACTTGATGCTCCTTCTTGATTTCTACCTCCGCAGCTTTGAGCATTGTGGAGAGCTCGGGAATTGTCTTATCCATCCCTTGCATATTATAGTTCATCACGAAGCCTTTGTAGCTTGGTGGCAGTGATTGGAGAACTCTATCAATAACACTATCATCTGGAAGATTAACTCCTAGCTGAGTCAAGTGATTATGATACCCAGACATTTTGAGTATGTGTTTACTCATAGAGTTATTCTCCTCCATCTTGCAGCTATAGAACTTGTTGAAGACTTCATATCTCTCAACTAGGGCATTTGCTTGAAATATTACCTTCAATTCCTGGAACATCTCATATGGTCCATGACGTTCAAAACGTCTTTGAAGTCCCGATTCTAAGCCGTAAAGTATGGCACACTAAACTATCGAGTACTCATCAACACGCGACTGCCAGGCGTTCACAACATCTGTAGTTGCTGGAGGGGGTGGCACACCTAGCGGTGCATCAAGGACATAATTTTTCTGTGCAGCAATGAGGATAATCCTCAAGTTATGGACCCGGTCCGTGTAGTTGCTACCATCATCTTTCGACTTAGCTTTCTCTAGGAACGCATTAAAATTCAAGGGAATGGTAGCACGGGCCATTGCTACAACATAGATATGCAAAAACTATCAGGACTAAGTTCATGATAAATTAAGTTCAATTAATCATATTACTTAAGAACTCCCACTTAGATAGACATCCCTCAAGTCATCTAAATGATACGTGATCCAAATCAACTAAACCATGTCCGATCATCACGTGAGATGGAGTAGTCATCAATTGTGAACATATCTATGTTGATCATATCTACTATATGATTCACGTTCGAACTTTCGGTCTCCAGTGTTCCGAGGCCATGTCTGTACATGCCAGGCTTGTCAAGTTTAACCCGAGTATTCCGCATGTGCAAAGCTGCCTTTCACCCGTTGTATGTGAACGTAGAGTCTATCACACCCGATCATCACGTGGTGTCTCAACATGACAAACTGCCGCAACTATGCATACTCGGGGAGAACACTTATACCTTGAATTTTTTTAAGGGATCATCTTATAATGCTACCGCCGTACTAAGCAAAATAAGATGCATAAAAGATAAACATCACATGCAATCAAAATATGTGACATGATATGGCCATCATTATCGTGTGCCTTTGATCTCCATCTCCAAAGCACCGTCATGATCTCCATCACCACCAGCTTGACACCTTGATCTCCATCATAGCGTCGTGGTCATCTCGCCAACTATTGCTTCTACAACTATTGCTAACGCATAGAGATAAACTAAAGCAATTACATGGCGTTTGCATTTCATACAATAAAGAGACAACCATAAGGCTCCTGCCGGTTGCCATTGACTTTTACGAAAACATGATCATCTCATACAACAACTTATATCACATCATGTCTTGACCATATCACATCACAACATGCCCTGCAAAAACAAGTTAGACATCCTCTACTTTGTTGTTGCAAGTTTTACGTGGCTGCTACGGGCTTCTAGCAAGAACAGTTCTTACCTACGCATTAAAACCACAACGGTGATTTATCAAGTTTGCTATTTTAACCTTCAACAAGGATCGGTCGCAGTCAAAATCGATTCAACTAAAGTTGGATAAACAGACACTCGCCTGCCACCTTTATGCAAAATTAGTTGCATGTCTGTCGGTGGAACCGGTCTCATGAACGTGGTCATGTAAGGTTGGCTCAGGCTGCTGAATCCAACAATACCGCCGAATCAAAATAAGACATTGGTGGTAAGCAGTATGATGATCACCGCCCACAACTCTTTGTGTTCTACTCGTGCATATCATCTACGCATAGACCTGGCTCAGATGCCACTGTTGGGAAACATAGCATACAATTTCAAAAAAATTCCTAAGCTCATGCAAGATATATCTAGGAGACGCATAGCAACGAGAGGGGGAGAGTTTATCCACGTACCCTCATAGACCGGAAGCGGAAGCGTTTGACAGCGCAGTTGATGTAGTCGAACTTCTTCTCGTTCCGACCGATCAAGCACCGAACGTACGACACCTCCGAGTTCTGCACACGTTCAGCTCGATGACATCCCTCGAACTCTTGATCCAGCAAAGTGTCAAGGAAGAAGACGGGTTTCGTCAGCACGACGGTGTGGTGACGGTGATGATGAACTGATCCGCGCAGGGCTTCGCCTAAGCACTGTGAAGATATGACCGAAGGCATAAACTGTGGAGGGGAGCGCCTGATACGTCTGCAACATATCTATAATTTTTGATTGTTCCATGTTGTTATATTTATCAATCTTGGATGTTTTATAATCCTTTTATAGTCATTTTATATCATTTTCTAGTACTAACCTATTGACATAGTGCCAAGTGCCAATCGCTATTTTTTCATGTTTTTTACATCACAAAAAATCAATATCAGACAGAGTCCAAATGCCACAAAACTCCACTAGAATTTTTATGGGCCAGAAGGAACACAACGGGCCTTGGCTGCGCCTGGGGGTGCCCTGAGGGGGGAGGCACAACCCACCAGGGCGCGCCAGGAGGCCCATGCGCGCCCTGGTGGGTTGTGCCCACTTCGGGTGCCCCCCGGACCGCCTCTTTGCTCTATAAATACCCCAATATTCCAGAAACCCTAAAGGCATCAATGAAATATTCATCCAGCCGTCGGAGATCCAGAACCAATCTAGACACCATCTCGGATGGGGTTCACCACCTCCATTGGTGCCTCTTCGATGATGCGTGAGTAGTTCTTTGTAGACCTTCAGGTCCGTAGTTAGTAGCGAGATGGCTTCCTCTCTCTCGCTGAATTCTCAATACAATGGTCTCTTGGAGATCCATATGATGTAACTCTTTTGCAGTGTGTTTGTTGGGATCAATGAACTTTGAGTTTATGATCAGATCTATCTTTTTATATCTATGAAAGTATTTGAGTTTCTTTGATCTCTTTTATGCATGATTGCTTATAGCCTCGTATTTCTTCTCTGATATTTGGGTTTTGTTTGGCCAACTTGATCTATTTATCTTGCAATGGGAAGAGGTGCTTTGTAGTGGGTTCGATCTTACCTTGCTTGATCCCAGTGTCAGAAAGGGAAACGGCACGTATGTATCGTTGCTACTAAGGATAAAATGATGGGGTCTATCTCTACATAGATAGATCTTCTCTACATCATGTCATCGTTCTTATTGCATTACTCCGTTTTCCATGAACTTAACACTAGATGCATGCTGGACAGCAGTCGATGTGTGGAGTAATAGTAGTAGATGCAGGCAGGAGTCGGTCTACTAATCTTGGACGTGATGCCTATATAATGATCATTGCCTGGATATCGTCATGATTATTAGAAGTTTTGTCAATTGCCCAACAGTAATTTGTTCACCCACCGTTTGCTATTTTTCTCAAGAGAAGCCACTAGTGAAACCTACGGCCCCCGGGTTTTCTTTCTCATATATTTGCCTTTGCGATCTACTTTTTCCTTGCATTTATTTTCAGATCTATTAAACCAAAAATACAAAAATACCTTGCAGCGTTTTATTTCTATTTATTTTATTTACGATCTATCTTTCAATCTACTACAAATTTACCTCACGTCTGTTTGCCTATCTTGAGGCATCGTGCCCCGGAAGGGATTGACAAACCCTTTAACACGTTGGATTGCGAGGATTTTTTATATGTGTGTAGGGGCTGTTTACGTTGTGTTGCTTGGTTCTCCTACTGGTTCGATAACCTTGGTTTCATATCTGAGGGAAATACCTACCGCCGTTGTGCTTCATCATCCCTTCCTCTTTGGGGAAATACTGACATAGCTTCAAGCGACATCAAAAGGAATTTTTGGCGCCGTTGCCGGGGAGGATCTTCAACATATACCAGGTTCCTAATCACAAATCTCATCCCTTGCAATTTACATTATTTTCCATTTCCCTCTCATTTTCCTCTCCCCCACTTCACAAAAATTTGCCGTTTTATTCGCCTCTCTTTTCCGTTCGCCGTTTTCTTGCCGGATCTGTTTTTGAGTGCAATCTTGTTGTGTGGTCATCATGAATCAAGAGAACACCAAGTTATGTGATTTCTCAAATACCAACAACAATTATTTTATTGTCACTCCGCTTGCTCCTTCCGCCACTAGTGCGGAGTCTTGTGATATTAATACTGCTTTGTTGAATCTTGTTATGAAAGATCAATTTTCCGGTACTCCTAATGAGGATGTCGCGTCCCATCTTAGTACCTTCATGGAATTATGCGATATGCAAAAGAAAAAAGATGTGGACAATGATGTTGTGAATATGAAATTATTTCCGTTTTCCTTGCATGATTCTGCAAAAAAATGGTTCTCTTCTTTGCCTCGCAATAGTATTGATTCTTGAAATAAGTGCAAAGATGCTTTTATCACTGAGTATTTTCCGCCCCAAAAATTATTTCCCTTAGAACCCAGACCATGAATTTCAAGCAACTTGAGCATGAGCATGTTGCACAATCTTGGTAAATGATGAAAATGATGCTAAGGAATTGCCCAACTCATGGGTTAAATCTTTGGATGATCATACAAAATTTTTACGCGGGATTGAATTTTGTTTCTCGTAATTTTTTGGATTCCGCCGCGGGTGGTACTTTTATGGAAATTACTTTGTGTGAAGCCACCAAATTTCTTGATAATATCATGGAAAATTATTCACAATGGCATACGGAAAGGGCTCCTAAAAAAGTTAATTCGGTTGAAGAAATTTCTTCTTTTAGTGAAAAAGTTGATGGTCTTATGAAATTGGTTGCTAGTAAAAGTGCTCCTATTATTTTAATTATATGCCTTTGTCTACTTTGATTGAGCAAAATAGTGATGCCATAGATGTGAATTTTATCTCTCGAAATAATTTCAATAACAATGCTTATAGAGGTAATTTTAATCCTAGGCCTTTTCCTAGTAATTCCTATAATAATTATGGTAATTCCTATGGAAATCAATCTTATAATAGTAATAGAAACACCTCTGATCTTGTGAATAATATTAAAGAATTTATCAACACGCAAAAAGCTTTTAACACTTCCATAGAAGAAAAGTTGAATAAGATTGATGATTTGTCTAGAAGTGTTGATAGAATCGCTCATGATGTGGAAAATCTCAAGATGAAAATTTGTGTGCCTAAATTAGATGAATCAATTAAAGCTCTTTATGTTTCTATGGATGAAAGAAGAAAAGAACCGCTATGCTTAGAGCTAAAAGAGACTTTTTAGAAAAAGCGTTTTCTAGTGATTTCTTTCGCAAAAGTGATGAAGATCTTAAAATGATTGGTGTTTCTTCTATTGATTCTTTGTTTAGTAAGGTTAATATTGATGAAAAAGGGACTAGAGAAGAGTCAACTTTAGGTAGAAGGCGTCCCAATATTTCGGAGGGTGCAAATCTTGTTGAGAAAATTGATAAAAGTGGGTTTGGAGAGGTCAAAACTTTAACTAGTGATGTGCCCACTCTTTTGGATTACAAACACTTTAATTATGATACTTTTTCTTTGATTGATTGTATTTCTTTGTTTCAATCCATGATAAATTAACCCCATGCCTATGAACAAAATAAAGCTTTTACTAAACATATTGTTGATGCTATGATGAAAGTGTAACATCCCAAAATTCTAAATTTTGGAATGTTATATTAAATAGACAGATTTGATTGATTATTGTGTGATTGATTGACTGAAAGTGAGTGAATTTGAAACTTTTGAAAGTTAAATGAGAGGGAATAAAAGGACTTTCCCAAACTTTCATTTTTGCTTTTATGCTCTCCGAGAATTCAAATTCTTGTCACCACAAAACCATGGAGAGAAGATGACATGACTTCTTCCATTTATTTAAATGACAAGGGGTGTTGAAAATATTTGAATTTCATTTGAGAATATTTCCAATTCTAAAACTTTATGCAACTCAATGATTTTCACGAGCGAAGATAAAATGACTTCTTCAAATTATATGAAATATGAGTTGGGAGTTTCAAAGGATTAAATTCAAAGTTCTTTTGAATTTATTTTCAATTTGGAGTTATTTGAGTCTTATTCAAATTATTTTTCTTCAAAAATAAAATATATGGAAAATAGGGTAACATGATTCCCTACATCAGAAAATTGGAGAGAAATCAATTTGAATTAATTTTGGTATTTCTAAAATGATTTTTATTGGATTTTATTAGACCAGTAGCACTCTTTGAATTATCTGAATTTGTGTGAATTTTATTTAATGCTAGGAAAATGATCAGCTTGTAGCAAACCTTTTTCTGAAAATTTTGATATATAATATGCCTATATAAAGTTTTAGTTTTGTTTTTGTTTTTCAGTTTATCGCTTTCTCTTTTAAGAAAAACAAATAACAAAAACTGCGCGCGCGCCTGAAACTAACCGTCGCCCACTTGCGCATCATAGTACCAGCGGGCGCCCCATCATTTTTTTCTTTTACTAAATGGGCCAGGCCCAGCCGACCCTATTCCTTCCCATATTTTTTTTCCATAGTTTTTTTTTCTTTTTTTTCTTTTCAGTTGCTCCAAAAAAAATTCCACTGTGCGCGGCCGCCGCGAACCGCCTAAAGCCTTTTGGCCCATGGGGCACCTCCTCTCTCTGTTTTGTATATTTTCGTGTACGTTTAGTCCCACATTGCCTAGCCTTTGACCCCTAAACCTCTTTTCCACCTATAAATATAGACCCAGAGCCTCCAAAAATCATCCGATTCGGGTTAAATCAATATTTTGGTTTGACTAGATTCATTTAAGAAAAATATTTTTCTCCTCACCGGCACGACTTCTTGAAATTGTCTCTCTCTCCGAAGTTGTTTTTTCTCTGAAGGTATCTTTCTTCGTTTTTTTCATAGTTTATTATTTTCTAGACTAGTAGAATAAAATAATTAGATTACCCATTTGTCTCTGTATTTATACATTAGACCCAAAATTCTTTTAGCCGTATCTATTTTATTTTCTTCCGTAAAACAGCTTGGCCCTGATTTTTCAAATAGGCATAACGTTTTACTCGTTCATCCAAATTAGATGAAACCAACGCCCACTTCTTCGTTATGATCCCCTCTATCCAGATAAACAACTTAAAACATGTTTTTTTACAATTAAAAAATTGAGTTTAGTTCAGATTAGTATTCGAACTTGTTTAGTCTGAAACTTGAGTTTTATAACTCCGATTTAGTTGATTCTTTTTGCAAATCGAAGCTCTTGACCTAAACTTTCTGATAAGGCCAAATTCACATAATTTTGGTACTGTTAGAAATTGTTTTATGTTGCAAGAGTTATTTGCTTGGTTTTGATGTTTTCCGAATTGTTTTCTTCGTTCTTTACAATCTTTTGAGTGATTGCTTATGTGTGGTTACTAGTGCTTGCTTACGATAGATTGACCGGAGTGTGACGAGTAGATCTATCAAGTGTGTTGAGTGCAAATCATCTTCATCACCATTGCAGGCAAGTTCACACTTTGATCATACTCTTTTCATACCCAGTTTTTATGCATTAGTTTCACCCTCAAACATTGCATGAGTAGGATTGATAACATGTGGGTATTGGGAAGTAGTTGATGAGGTAGGAACCTATTGTCCTGCATTCAAACCTTGCGAGTTACTTCTACGTTATGCTTATATTGCCATGCTATGCTCGTAGACGTGGTTTGGGTGAGTGAAATCCATGACAGATGTGAGATTGTAAATTAATGGTTCAACTTAAGGTGGCAACTTAAATTAACATCTGGGTGGATTGAGGCACCTGGGGTACCCAGTGTTGCCTGTATTTTTTTGGAAACCCCGGGGTACCCGTGTGATCTTCCTATGGACCGCAACCCAGGCTCAAAGGGAACTGAGATGATTCATGCTAGAAACTTCCGTGTCCAGCCACAAGCTATTATGGGCTCTAGCATAGTTGAGTAATTTATGTGAAGCTCTTGAAGAGGTAGATCAGCAGGTAGTGGGTTTTGTAGGTTTGGTATGGTCTACCCTGAGTAGAGAGTTAATGTTTACGAAGAGCGTGTCTCGGTCATCCGCTTCTCAAACACCATGCAGTCACGAGAAATCAACGGAGGCGATCGAGTCTTGTGGGGAAAAGTGTGCAAACCTCTGCAGAGTGTACAATCTAATCATGGTTAGCCGTGTCCCCGGTTATGGACAATTTTGAGTATCTAGTACTTGAGTTATCATATGTATCTCATCACTCTTAATTAATATTGTTGGGATGTTAACTACTTTAATTGGGATTGAGTTGGGGTTATACCTTCTCAATGATGTTTCAACCACCATGATAGTTAAATTAAAACTTATTCCTTTGTTGTAGGAAAAAATTGGCTTTTACATAAAAACTATAACCATAGAGCTTTCCACCAGCCAAATATGCATGTAGTGATAGTCATTATTCATTATTATCCTATGGTGTGAATTTGCCAGTACATTCAATGTACTGACCCTTTGTGGCTGCAACGTCTCATGTTGCAGGATCTTACGATGAGTAAGTGATACGTTAGGGTTACGATTTCTACACTCAACTTTGCCGTTGGTGTTGATGGGAATCCACAACCTTGTTACTTCCGCTATTTGGATTGAGGTAATAGTATTTAAGTTACTTTATACATGTGATTTACCTCTGTTATAAATCCTCGAGTACTGTGTGTGTCAGCATACCAATCCAGGGATGACACTTAAGCACAGAGACTTGACCGTCTAAGGTCGGGTCGCTACAGAAAGCTTTTGAAGAAAAATTGGAATTGGAAGTATCAATTCCTAGAAAATTGCATGATGAGTGGGAACCTACTATCAAAGTCAAGATTAAAAATTATGAATGTTTTGCTTTGTGTGACTTGGGTGCTAGTGTTTCTACAATTCAAATCTTTATGTGATGTGCTTGGTCTTACTAATCTTGAGGAATGTTCTTTGAATTTGCACTTGGCGGATTCTACTATTAAAAAGCCTATGGGAAGAATTAATGATGTTCTTATTCTTGAAAATAGGAATTATGTGCCCATAGATTTTATTTTTCTTGATATTGATTGCAATCCGCCTTGTCCAATTATTCTTGGTAGACCGTTTTTACGCACTATCAGTGCCGTGATTGATATGAAAGAAGGCAATATTATGTTCCAATTTCCTTTGAGGAAGGGTATGGAACACTTTCCTAGAACAAGAATTAATCCACCTTATGAATCAATCATGAGGGCATCTTATGGATCTCGAACCAAAGATGACAAAACTTAGATCCTTGCTTTATGCCTAGCTAAGGGCGTAAAACTATAGCGCTTGTTGGGAGGCAACCCAATGAATAAATTTTATTTTTGCTTTTTGCTTTCTGTTCTTCAGTTTTAGCACAATTATGCTACTATTATGATTGTGTTTTTTGTGTTTTAATTAGTTTTTGTGCCAAGTAGAACCAATAGGATCTTCTTGGGTGATAGTTGTTTGATCTTGCTGAAAAAGACAGAAACTTTGCGCTCACGAAAACAATTCTCATTTTTTATCAAAAAGAGATTTTGCCCTGATTCTTTTTGAAAAAGATTAATATACAAATTACCCAGGCCGTCCTAGTTTTTCAGAATTTGTGGAGTTCCATAAGTATTCGAACAAATCAGATTGCTACAGACTGTTCTGTTTTGACAGATTCTGTTTTCTTTGTGTTGTGTGCTTATTTTGATGGCGCTATGGTTTTCTTTGATAAGTTTTTGCCATAGAAAAGTTGGAATACAGTAGATATAATACAAAAACAAAATATGAATTGGTTTGATACAACACTTATAGTAGTGATTTATTTTTCTTACATTAACGGATCTCACGAAGGTTTTGTTGAGTTTTGTGTGATTGAAGTTTTCAAGTTTTGGGTTATCTTACGATGGATGAAGGAAGGATAGAAGAGCCTAAGCTTGGGTATGCCCCTGCATCCCAAGCTATTATCCAAAAATGAGCAATCAACTAAGCTTGGGGATGCCCCTGAGTGGCATCCCCTCTTTCTTCCAACGGCTATCGGTATTTTACTCGAAGCTATATTTTTATTCATGACATGATATGTGTTTTGCTTGGAGCGTCTTGTATGATATGAGTCTTTGCTTGTTTTATTTTGTGTTTTAAGTCATCAATCCTTTCTGGACACACTCATTTTAGAGAGCCAAAATTATGTCATGACTTGTTAGAATTGCTCTCTATGCTTCACTTAATTTTTTATGAGCTAAGGACTTGCTCTAGTGCTTCACTTATATCTTTTTGAGCATGGTGTGCTTTAGTATTTTTGAAGAAATGCTCTCTTGCTTCACTTAGATTTATTTGAGAGTTATTAATTTTTTTAATAAATTCTCTCTTGCTTCACTTAAATTATTTTGAGAGAAATAAAGAATTATGCTCATGATCCTCACTTATATTTGTTTGAGCTTATGAAAAGCAACACATGAAAATTAGTCCCAAAGTGATAGATATCCAAGAAGGATATAAATAAAAACTTTCATGAAGATCATTGGACAAAATAAACTTGATTCTTAGTAATAGTTTTGAGATATGATGATGTGATATGTGAGTTATGTTGATGAGTAAGTATGCTTTAGTAAGAATGGTGTTAAGGTTTGTGATTCCCTATGCAAGTACGAAAGTCAATAGTCATGCAATGAAATTATATCCTACTTATGGTGCATTATTCGGTGTTATTTATGCTTAATGCTTGCTTATGAGATTATCCGTTTCTTGGTTGGTCGCTTCTCAATCTTTTGCTAGCCCTCATTTTGCATCAAGTATGATCTCTACTTGTGCATCCAAAATCCTTTAAACCAGTTTTGCCACATGAATCCACTATATCTACCTATATGCAGTATTCTTTTGTCGTTCTAAGCAAATCTGTGTGTGCCATCTCTAATTTTCGAAATAAACTTCTATTTTGTGTGTTTGTTTCGCTCGCGGAGCAGTGAGGGGTGGCTAATATTTTCCATGCTAGATGTGTTATTCCCACGATGAGCGTTTATTCACTTGTCATTGCACGAGATTAAGGCAAAGGTTTTAGGGATGCCCAGTCCAGAAATGCAAAATAAATTTACTTTATGTTGTCAAATAATAAATTCCTTGGGAAGTGTTGGTATGGAGGGCACCCGTAGATACGGTTAGCCATGGAAAGTGAAAGTATGGTGGAAAAAGGAATAAACTTTATTTTTTGTTTGGGAACCGCCTATGGCATATCTAGCATGGAAAGTGTTGGGAACTCTAAGTCATTTTCGTTGGTGGTATGGATACACCTCCCAAAATGTTTTTATCCCTATTTTTTCGCTTTGAGCTCTAGCACCTCTACATATCCCTATTTCCCTCTGTGAAGGGCCTTTCTTTTACTTTATGCAATTTCTATTTTGAATTTTGAGTCTCCATTTTCTCTTACAAAAGCACCAACTAGGAGGCAATATGATCGTACTTAAGTATTGGGTGTAGCTAATATTCGAGTGTGTTTCATGAATGGATCAATGGTTGAGCATGATGGGCTAGGGATAACTTATTTTAGCATTGATATTTTGAAAGACATGGTTGCTTGTTGATATGCTTGAGTATCTAAATTATTATGTCAAAACTAGACTATTGCTTTGAATCACATAAAAGTCCAAATGTCCATGCTATAAAGAAAAGAGTATGATATGACATGTTAGGCAGCATTCCACATCACAAAATCTGTTTTTATCACTTACCTACTCGAGGACGAGTAGGAGTTAAGCTTGGGGATGCTGATACCTCTCCAACATATCTATAATTTTTTATTGTTCCATGCTGTTACATTATCAATCTTGGATATTTTATAATCATTTTATAGTCATTTTATATCATTTTTTGGTACTAACCTATTGACATAGTTCCAAGTGCCAGTTACTGCTTTTTCCATGTTTTTTACATCGCAGAAAATCAATATCAGACGGAGTCCAAATGCCACGAAACTCCACGGAGAATTTTATGGGCCAGAAGGAACACAACAGGCCACAGCAAGATGGGGGTGCCCGAGGGGCACAACCCACTAACGCTGGCCAGAGGCCCAGGCGCATACAGTGGGTTGTGCCCACATCGGGTGCCCCCGGACCGCCTCTTTGCTCTATAAATACTCCAATATTCCAGAAACCCTAAAGGCATTGACGAAATATTCATCCAGCCACCGCAGAGTCCAGAACCACCAGATCCAATCTAGACACCATCTCGGATGGGGTTCACCACCTCCATTGGTGCCTCTCCGATGATGTGTGAGTAGTTCTTTGTAGACCTTCGAGTCTGTAGTTAGTAGCTAGATGGCTTCCTCTCTCTCGCTGAATTCTCAATACAATGGTCTCTTGGAGATACATATGATGTAACTCTTTTGCGATGTGTTTGTTGGGATCAATGAACTTTGAGTTTATGATCAGATCTATCTTTATATATCCATGAAAGTATTTGAGTTTCTTTGATCTCTTTTATGCATGATTGCTTATAGCCTTGTATTTCTTCTCCAATATTTGGGTTTTGTTTGGCCAACTTTATCTATTTATCTTGCAATGGGAAAAGGTGCTTTGTAGTGGGTTCGATCTTACGGTGCTTGACCCTAGTGACAGAAAGGGAAACGACACGTATGTATTGTTGCTACTAAGTGTCGGTGTCAAAACCGGCGGATCTCGGGTAGGGGGTCCCGAACTGTGCGTCTAGGCGGATGGTAACAGGAGACAAGGGACATGATGTTTTTACCAGGTTCGGGCCCTCTCGATGGAGGTAAAACCCTACTCTGCTTGATTAATATTGATGATATGGGTAGTACAAGAGTAGATCTACCACGAGATCTGAGAAGCTAAACCCTAGAAGCTAGCCTATGGTATGATTGTTGTTCGTCCTACGGACTAAAACCCTTCGGTTTATATAGACACCGGAGAGGGTTAGGGTTACATAGAGTCGCTTACAAATGGGAGGAGATCTACATCCGTATCGCCAAGCTTGCCTTCCACGGCAAGGAAAGTCCCATTCGGACACGGGACTAAGTCTTCAATCTTGTATCTTCATAGTCCAGGAGTCCGGCCAAAGGCTACAGTGCGGCCATCCGGACACCCCCTAATCCAGGACTCCCTCAGTAGCCCTTGAACCAGGCTTCAATGACGACGAGTCCGGCGCGCAGATTGTCTTCGACATTGCAAGGCGGGTTCCTCCTACGAATACTTCATAGAAGATTTTGAACACAAGGATAGTGTCCGGCTCTGCAAAATAAGTTCCACATACCACCGTAGAGAGAATAATATTTACACAAATCCAATCTGCTGACGTATTCCGCAGCGTGACATCACACCATGGCCAAGCCTTTATTCGAATCATTCTTACTTTCCCACCTCAGCGCACTTAGCGAGGCGGTTTCGTTGGCACGTCTTGTCGAAGCAGAGATCGTGTCCCCATATTCCGGGTTTTCATCAATACGGGCGTGGGTAACCCAACCGTGCCATTAATTTACGGCGCTTGAGAGATAAGCGAGTTTTACCAGGCTGGTGGGGGGTACATAGTTTCGTCCGCCCATATAAGGGGATAAGGATCCACCTTTTCCATCTACGCCTTCTTCCTCCTTTGCTTATCCATTTTCACAAGACTCGAGCTCCAGCGCCCAAGTCCGCACATCTTACCTCAACCTTCTCCAGCCATGTCCGGAGCGCGAGGCAAGTGGATGGTATCCTCCGTCACGGAGGGACACATCAAGAAGCTGAGGAAATCCGGATACTTGTCCAATGACATCGCGCACCGGCTCCCCGACAAGGGGCAGCTCATCCCCACCCCCAGGCCACATGAGAGGGTGGTGTTCCTCACCCATTTCCTCCGCGGACTAGGTTTCCCACTTCACCCATTTGTCCGGGGACTCATGTTCTACTACGGCCTGGATCTCCACGATCTGGCCCCGAACTTCATCCTCAATATCTCGACGTTCATCGTCGTGTGCGAGGCCTTCCTCTACATCCAGCCCCACTTCGGCTTATGGCTGAAGACCTTCAATGTCAAACCGAAGGTAGTGGGCGGCCGCCAAGCGGAGTGCGGAGGCGCCATGGTGGGCAAGATGCCCAATGTTAAATGGCTTGAGGGCTCCTTCGCGGAGACCATAAAGGGGTGGCAATCGGGGTGGTTCTACATCACCAAGCCGCGTGACGCTGAATGGGCAGTGGCCCCCGAATTCCGATCTGGCTTCCCTACACTGCTCACCTTCTGGAGAGAGACGGGCTTGTCGTGGGGTAATTCGGAGGAGCTGACCGGACTCCAGACCTGCGTCCAAAACCTGGTGAGCAAGAAGCTCAAACTCGTCAACTTAGTCCAGGTCATGCTCATCTGCCGGATCCTCCCGTGCCAACAACGGGCTTTTAGTTTGTGGGAGTTTGATCCGGCACAGCACCGAACCCTGAGTAGGCTCTTCGACACTACGTACGAAGATGCCTGGAAGGTGCTGTTCAAGGGCGCCGAGGCCCCCGCATCCGCTACCGAGGATCACAGATTCAGCGCGCAGCATCAAGCCAACGCGGTAAGCTATTTTACCCTTTACGGGTTACTTGTCTTCCATAGTTTGATTCTATGCGGGATCTAAACTCCCTTACCTTTGACATGATTGGCAGAAGACGTCCGGACAGATTGACTGTCCGGCTCCCTTCTTCAAGACCCAGCTGGATGCCCGCTTAATCTGAAGTTGGTTCCAAGACCTTACGTGGTGCCGGAGAAGAAGGCCAAGAAGAAGGCCACGGGAAGGCGCCTGGTGGTGTCGGATTCACCGTTCGATGACTCCGAGGCGCGCTCCTCCTTAGAAGATGAGGAGGAGGAAGAAGAGGCCTCTCCCCCTCCAGCGGGGGGAGGAATGAAGAGGAAGGCCGCCCCAACCGGGGGGGCGGAGGGTCCAAGAAGGGGAGGACCCTTCCTCCGGACTACTCCACCAATGCCGACGACGGCGAAGAGGAGTGGCCATCCAGGGCCAAGCCCCTGGCCAAATCGTAAGTATCCGGATACCAGAATAACTCATGGTGTTCCTTTGTTGCACAGTATCTTCTCACGCCGAATATAATCCTGCAGTCCGCCCAAGGCCGGGCTCGATGCTTCGTCGAGCGGTTCCCTGGGTTCGTCGGATATGAATAGCACTTCACTTCCGGCCGCCTCCTCTCCTCGCGCTGCGGATGATGCTGAGGTGGCGTCCCAAAAGGGGCCAAGCCAGGAGGAGGTGGTCTGAGGCGCCGCAAGGCGACCTCCCGGACTCCAGGCGCAAAGGGGATAAAACCCCAAAGGGCTCTAAGTCCGGCCCTGGGCCGGACACCGCACCGGAACCTTCAACGGTTCCGGCATCCGGCAGGCGGCCCCCTACTAAGAAGGGCAAGCCTACGACGCCGGTGACCTCCGTCCAACCAGAGGCACCGGATAATCTGCTGGAGGTGCTTAACGGCGCCTCCATCGACGAGGAGCACCGCACTATTATGAGTGTGGTGATCCAGAAGGTTCAGTCCGCCAAGAGCGGGCTGATCAAGCTCGTGCCGACCTTCTAACGAGCTTTAAGGTATGTATTTAAGATATGTAAAAATATTACCGCATAGGCGGTAGCCTCGATGCTCGGTTTGGTGTTCGGAAAGAAAAGCCGAACTAAGGATCAAAAAGATATCTGTGAGAGTCTAACATAAGTATGTCAATATGGGAATGCAGGCTGCGCTGCTGACCTCTGCTGCACTGATTGCGGAGGTCGATGCATTGAAGCAGAGCCTCGAGCGGTCCGAGAACGAGCTCGGCCTTGCAAAGAAGCAGCTCGAAGACAAGGAAGGTAAGTAATACCTTATTTAAGTATATATAAAAAGATGCGGTTGCAAAAAATGATAGAACCAACATGAGTATTACAGGGGCCACATCCCAGGTGGCAACCCTGAAGGAAGCGTTGTCCAAGGCCGAAGAAAATGCGGCCGTGGAGCATACCCAGCGAGAAAAGCAGGAGGCGGAGGTGCAGCAAGAGCTCCAGGATCTCGTGAAAAAACACGAGAGCTTGGAGCTTGACTCAAAGACTCAAGAGTCTGAGCTTGCCACGGCCCTTGAGAGCGCCAAATCTGCCAAGGCCGAAGCCCAAAAGGCCCTCCAGGAAATTGAGGCGATGAAGAAGATAGCGGCGGGTAAGGCATTCTTTATGCAAAGCAAGCACGTGAAATTGAATTACTTGTTACTTACCCGAGTCCGGAGCTCTCCATGGGCATTCGCAGACCTTCCCCGGAGTGTGTCCGATGCTGCCGCATTCTACCGAGCCGAAGAGTGGAGCTCGACGGAGAAGGTGTTCTGTTCTTAGTATGCCGAGGCCGGACACCCGGTGCCCCTGAGCGACCAGCTGAAGCAGCTGGTCGAGCTTCATAAGGTGGCCGAGCAGGCCATGAAGGGTCTCATAGTCCGGATGTGGCCTGGGGAAGCCACGCTTGGGAGCTACTTCGGGCTGGTGGTAATTTGGTGGATGCCTGTCAATGGCTTGAAGTCATTAAGCGCTCCGTATGCATCGAAGGTGCCCGTAGGGCCCTTGCCCGTGCTAAAGTGCACTGGGGCAAGATGGACGCTGAGAAGCTTGTGGCGGATGGACCACCACCGAGCAAGGAGCATCGCAAGCCCGAGATGTATTATGAGGGCGTCCTGAAGGGTGCCCGCCTTACAGCGGATGAGTGCTCCAAAGATGTAATTTTTGAGTAAACTCGCATTTGTGATCTGTCGCTGAAAACTTGTTCATATGCGCTAAAGCAACGCTTTTCAATTCAAAATATTACCTTACGTGCGACCGTTTATTAAATTTGAGAGATGGCAAGTCGTCACGCCCCCCATGCCACGAAAGTCTTTGGGGTGTTCGGGATAAACTTGAGCGCTCTTTTCCCATTCTTGGGTCCTTCGAGGAGGCGCTCAACACAACGAACAAGTCAATCGGACTATAATGATTGAACACTCTCACTTAGCCATAGAATTCTATAATTTTAAATTTCGGTGAAGCCCCTAGTATTCGGAAGACCGAGTTCGGGGCGCTATCCACGCCTAGGCCGGACAAAGCCGACTCCTCGCTCTAAGCGGCATAAGTCTTTAGGGACTCGAAAACCTCTTGAACAGCGACCAGCTCTCGCCCTATCATGACGGTCAGTCTTAGCTTTCTCCACTGAGGTGCTTAGCCCAGCTCAACCGGGGCACAATCGCAGTGGTTCTCCCAGCGCTACCTTAGCCGATATAACGGAACGTAAGGTACCAAAACATGGGAGACGGGCAAACCCAACTATTGACCCAAGACATGATTCGGAGCCGATGCATATAATGCTATAAGTTCGGGGTGCCGCACTCATGAGAGTGTTCGGACTTCTCACACCATATTATGGGGTACGTAAGCCCCTGGTATATTGGTCGTGCCAAAGTGTACGGTTGCATAATGTCATAACTGAACATATTTTTATAAAAAAGGAATGCAATAATAGACGAAAGCTATGTATTGTTTATTCGAAAAGGCTGCGGTAAAAGCAGGACGATACAAATTGTGCGATAAGAAAGAGATGGGACTATTTGACATGTCCCCTCCAGGGGCGAGCTGCGTGATGATATGTGAAACAAGTATACTGCTCGTTATAGAGACCACCTGGACACTCGACGTAGCTTTACGCCTCCACGGCTGTTGCATCGTGTGTTCGGTGATTGATCTTGCCGGACAGGCCTTCCGTGAGAGTGGAGTCCTGAAAGAAAGAAGAAAAAAGAATGACAAAATCGAGCCCACAGTGCGGTTGAGCCGCATTTTGGGCATGCCGTGGTTGTGCCCTCCCCTATGCCCATGGTATTTCTAGAGCGTAGTTATGTATGCAGCGTAATGGTTTCGCAATTTCGTGAGGGCTGGGGTTGGGGCGCATTGCTATGATTGCTTGGAGCGTGCAGGCGGTCTTGTTGTAGGTTACTCCGGGCGCGCTTGACGGTGTCCGGACGTTTAATAGCTGGACTGGAGAATTGCCTTGAAAGGCTGCTCTGTACTTCCGCCGCGGGGGCCGCCGTATGCTCCTCCGTTCGGAGAGAGCGTTCAGTGTTTCCGTTGACCGTAATGACTCCTCGAGGGCCTGGCATCTTGAGCTTGAGGTATGCGTAGTGCGGCACCGCATTGAACTTTGCAAATGCGGTTCGTCCGAGCAGTGCGTGATAGCTACTGCGGAACGGAACTATGTCGAAGATTAACTCCTCACTTTGGAAATTATCCAGGGATCCGAAGACCACCTCAAGTGTAACTGAGCCTGTATAGTTGGCCTCTACACCTGGTATGACGCCTTTAAAGGTCATCCTTGTGGGTTTAATCCTTGAGGGATCTATGCCCATTTTTCGCATTGTATCCTGATAAAGCAGGTTCATTTGTTGCCGCCGTCCATAAGGACTCTAGTGAGGTGAAATCCGTCAATGATTAGGTCTAGAACCAATGCGGCGAATCCGCCATGACGGATGCTAGTGGAGTGGTCCCTTCGATCAAAAGTGATCGGGCGGGAGGACCATGGGTTGAACTTTTGGGCGGCGGCTCCAACGCATATCGTCCACGAGTGCACGCTTGGCTCCCTTTTGGGGATGTGGGTTGCGTATATCATGTTCACCGTCCGCACTTGTGGGGGAAGCCCTTACATCCCCTATTGTTCGTGGTGGGGCTCCTCCTCATCGCCGCTATGCAGCCCCTTGTCTCTGTTTTCGGCACTTAACTTGCCTGCTTGAATACCCAACAATCCCTGTTGGTGTGATTGGCTGGTTTTTCGGGGTTGCCGTGTATCTGGCACGAGCGATCGAGTATTCGGTCCAAACTGGACGGGCCCAGAGTATTTCTTTTAAATGGCTTTTTCCGCTGACCGGGTTTAGAGCCTCTGAATCCGACATTAACTGTCGTATCCTCAGCATTGTCACCGTTAATGCGGCGCTTTTGCTTGTTGCGACGCGACCTGCCATTGTTGTCCTTGGTATCCGAATTACCAGGGCTCTTGGTCATATTATTACTACGAGCTAGCCATTGTCTTCTCCAGCATAAAAGCGGGTCATGAGTGTTGTGAGGGCTGCCATGGATTTCGGCTTTTCCTGTCCTAGGTGCCGGGCAAGCCACTCGTCACGGATGTTATGTTTGAAGGTTGCAAGGGCCTCTGCGTCCGGATAGTCGACTATTTGATTTTTCTTGGTTAGGAACCGTGTCCAGAATTGTCCGGCCAATTCCTCTGGCTGCTGAATTATGTGGCTTAGGTCATCGACGTCTGGTGGTCGCACATATGTGCCCTGGAAATTGTTGAGGAATGCGGCTTCCAGGTCCTCCCAACAACCAATTGATTCTGCTGGCAAGATGTTAAGCCAATGCCGAGCTGGTCCTTTAAGCTTGAGTGGGAGGTATTTGATGCCATGTGGATATGAAGGAGATAATCCTCAATCCATACCGCATGATCTGTTGTGCCATCGTATGATTCGATGTTTACGGGTTTGAAACCCTCGAGTATTTGATGATCCATTACTTCATCTGTGAAGCATAGTGGGTGTGTGGCGCCTCTGTACTGGGCTATATCACGACGTAGCTCAAACGAGCTTTGTCTACTTTGTTCGGCCCGACCGGATTTACTATGTCCGGCATGACGGTTATCGTCACGTGTCGTGGGGCGCCCACGCGATCCATAGATCGATCTTGTTTACCTTGCCCTGTCCTCCAATATATCTCACAGGTCTGGCGCATTTCCCCGTGCCTTGGTATTCTTTGAGCGACGCCGGGGTGCGGCTTGAGTGGAGGGCTGAGAGGCCTCTCTGTCGCGGCCACGAGGTGGCCGGTCGGCCGCATCATGCGCTGGTGATGTAGGTGTAGGTGCTTCCTCCTCTAATTGGGGTAGCAGCCTGCGTTTTGGTAGCTCTTGGAGGGGCGTTCGAGTTCGTACTCTTCGGCCGCAAGGACTTCAGTCCATCTGTCGGCTAGCAAGTCTTGGTCAGCACTAAGCTGTTGTTGTTTTTTCTTGAGGCTGCTCGCCGTGGCCATAAGCCTGCGTTTGAAATGCTCTTGTTCGACGGGATCCTCAAGCACGACAAATTCGTTGTCGTCGAGGCTTGCCTCGTCTTCGGAGGGAGGCATGTAATTATCGTCCTCTACCTCTCTGTCTGCCGCTCTCTCATGAGGGCTGGTTTCTCCATCCTCCTGCGCTAAATCCTGCTGGAGGGGGTTGTCGTCGGCACTGTCCGGGGTGTTATTAACTCCCGTGTTGGAATCGTCGTTTTTGCTTTGGCGGGATTTAGAGCGGAGCCGCTGACGCCGGTGCTTAGGCTTCTTCTTGGAGGGGTCATCCTCCGTTTTTCCATCGTCATTCCCTTCTTTTGGGGTGTCCACCATGTATATGTCATACGACGAGGTGGCCTTCCAGTGCCCTGTAGGCGCTGGTTCTTGGTTGTCTCCTGCATCAGCGTCCATACCATCGATGTCATCGGAGTCAAAGTCGAGCATGTCCGTTAAATCATCGACAGTGGCTACGAAGTGGGTGGTGGGTGGGCTTTGAATTTCTTCGTCGTCCGCATCCCAATCTTGCTGACCATAGTCCGACCAGGGCTCTCCTGATAAAAAGAGAGACTTTAGTGAATTCAGAATGTCACTGAAGGGCGAGTCTTTGAAAAGATGTCCGCGGGCCGAACTCCATGATCGGCGCCTAATCGGATTAGATTAGCACGGTAGCGGAAGGTTCGGAGTCCGAGGGGAGTCCGACACCTTGGAGTCACAAGCTTCGCAGCGACAAGGTTGGTGTTCGGCTCAATCGCCAGAGAGATTGCAGCCCCGAGGCGGTGTCCACCACCCGTCCTCGACAGGCGATCCCGAGCCGAGGGTCGGAGCGGACGCCGGTGCACTTCCGTGGCAATCGCTCGACGGCAGAGCTAGATCATGCCCATCGTGACAGTGCGGCGCGCTTGGCTGTGGCTCGAATCCGTCGAAGATCAAGTCTCTGCGGACGTCGGCCGTGTAGTTCAAACTTCCAAATCTGACCTGATGGCCAGGGGCGTAGCTTTCAATCTGCTCCAGATGGCTGTTTAATTGCCCGCATGCAAAGCCGCCCGAATCTGAAGATCTGTCCGGGGAGAAAAGTCTCACCTGGACCGCATCGTTGTTGATGATCGGAGGAGCCATCGGGCCTAAAGATGGCGACACGGAAGGAACTCTCAATGAAAGCACCAATGTCGGTGTCAAAACCGGCGGATCTCGGTAGGGGTCCCGAACTATGCGTCTAGGCGGATGGTAACAGGAGACAAGGGAAGCGATGTTTTTACCTGTGTTCGGGCCCTCTTGATGGAGGTAAAACCCTACTCTTGCTTGATTAATATTGATGATATGGGTAGTACAAGAGTAGATCTACCACGAGATCGGAGAGGCTAAACCCTAGAAGCTAGCCTATGGTATGATTGTTGTTCGTCCTACGGACTAAAACCCTCCGGTTTATATAGACACCGGAGAGGGTTAGGGTTACATACAGTCGGTTACAAATGGGAGGAGATCTACATCCGTATCGCCAAGCTTCCCTGCCACGCCAAGGAAAGTCCCACCCGGACAAGGGACAAAGTCTTCAATCTTGTATCTTCATAGTCCAGGAGTCCGACCAAAGGCTATAGTCCGGCCATCCGGACACCCCCTAATCCAGGACTCCCTCACTAAGGATAAAATGATGGGGTCTATCTTTACATAGATAGATCTTGTCTACGTCATGTCATTGTTCTTATTGCATTACTCAATTTTTCAATGAACTTAATACACTAGATGCATGCTGGATAGCGGTTGATGTGTGGCGTAATAGTAATAGATGCAGGCAGGGGTCGGTCTACTAATCTTGGATGTGATGCCTATATAATGATCATTGCCTAGATATCGTCATGATTATTCGAAGTTCTGTCAATTGCCCAATAGTAATTTGTTCACCCACCATTTGTTATTCTTCTCGAGAGAAGCCACTAGTGAAACCTACGCCCCCCCCCCCCGGGGGTCTTCTTTCTCATATATTTTCCTTTGCGATCTACTTTTTCCTTGCATTTATTTTCAGGTCTATTAAACCAAAAATACAAAAATACCTTGCTGCGGTTTATTTCTATTTATTTTATTTGTGATCTATCTTTCAATCTACTACAAATTTACCTCACGTCCGTTTGCCTACCTTGAGGCGCCGTACCCCGGAAGGGATTGACAAACCCTTTAACACGTCGGGTTGCGAGGATTTGTTATCTGTGTGCAAGGGCAGTTTACGTTGTGTTGCTTGGTTCTCCTACTGGTTCGATAACCTTGGTTTCATATCTGAGGGAAATACCTACCGCCGCTGTGCTGCATCATCCCTTCCTCTTTGGGGAAATACCTACGTAGCTTCAAGCGACATCAGCGCCGCACATGGCTAACAATTGTCGGTGTGTCTTCTAGGCGCCCCCTCCCCACGTATATATAGGTGGGAGGGGGAGGGGAGCTGCCATGGGGCGCCCCAAGTAGGAGGAATCCTACTTGGGGGCCTAGTCCAATTCGCCCTCCCCCCCTTTCCTTATTACCGGAAGGGGGAAGAGGGAAGAGGGAAGGGAGGAAGGAAAGGGGGGCAGAACCCCCTCTTCCTTCTCCCACTCGGCCTCCTTACTTAGGGGGGGGGGCGCCACCCCTTGTGGTCTGGTGTGCTCCCCTCCTATGGCCCATAAGGCGGCTGGTGTGCTCCCCTCCTATGGCCCATAAGGCCCATTATTCCCTCTCGAGGTTTCCTGTAACCCCCCCCCCCCTCCCTGATAGTTTGGTAAATACCCGATACACTTCGGAACACTTCCGGTGTCTGAATACTATCATCCTATATATCAATCTTTACCTCTCGACCATTTCGAGACTCCTCATCTTGTACGTGATCTCATATGGGACTCCGAACAACATTCGGTCACCAAATCACATAATTGATATAATACAGAATCGTCATCGAACGTTAAGCGTGCAGACCCTACGGGTTCGAGAACTATGTAGACATGAACGAGACACCTCTCTGGTCAATAAGAAACAGTGGAACCTAGATGCTCATATTGGTTCCTACCTATTCTACGAAGATCTTTATCAGTCGAACTGTAATGACAACATACGTTGTTCCCTTTGTCGTCAGTATGTTACTTGCCAGAGATTCAATCGTCGGTATCTTCGTACCTAGTTCAATCTCATTACCGGAAAGTCTCTTTAATCATTCCGTAATACATCAGCCCACAACTAACTCATTAGTCACTTTACTTGCAAGGCTTCTTATGATGTGTATTACTGAGAGGGCCCAGAGATACCTCTCCGATACTCGGAGTGACAAATCCCAATCTCGATCTATGCCAACCCAACAAACACCTTCGTGTTGGGGAACATAGTATTTCAAAAGACTTCCTACGATCGCGCAAGATCTGTCTAGGAGATGCATAGCAACGAGTGAGGAGAGAATGTCCATGTACCCTCGTAGACCGAAAGCGGAAGCGTTAAGTAACGCGGTTGATGTAGTCGAACGTCTTCGCAATCCAACCGATCAAGTACCGAACGCACGACACCTCCGCCATCTGCACACGTTTAGCTCGGTGACGTCCCTCGTACTCTTGATCCAGCTGAGGCCGAGGGAGAGTTTCGTTAGCACGACGGCGTGGTGACGATGATGATGATGTTACCGATGCAGGGCTTCGCCTAAGCACTGCAATGATATGACCGAGGTGGAAATCTGTGGAGGGGGGCACCACACACGGCTAAAACAATTGTTAACTTGTGTGTCTATGGGGTGCCCCCCTTGTCGGTGTCAAAACCGGCGGATCTCGGGTAGGGGGTCCCGATCTGTGTGTCTAGGCTGATGGTAACAGGAAGCAAGGGACACAGATGTTTACCCAGGTTCGGGCCCTCTTGATGGAGGTAAAACCCTACTTCCTGCTTGATTAATATTGAAGATATGGGTAGTACAAGAGTAGATCTACCACAAGATCGTAGAGGCTAAACCCTAGAAGCTAGCCTATGATGGTATGATTGTAATTGTGAACGGCCTTCTAAGGACCAACCTCTCCAGTTTATATAGACACCGGAGAGGGCTAGGGTTTACATGGAGTCGGTTACAAGGAAGGAAATATAATATCCGAATCACCAAACTTGCCTTCCACGCCAAGGAAAGTCCCATCCGGACACGGGTCGAAGTCTTGAGTCTTGTATCTTCACGCTTCAATAGTCCGGACGATGTATATAGTCCGGCTGTCCGGACACCCCCTAATCCAGGACTCCCTCACCCCTCCGCCGTATATAAAAGAGTGGAGGAGGGGAGGGCCGGCCCTCTCTATGGCGCGCCCAAGGGGGATTCCTACTCCTAGTAGGAGTAGGTCCCCCCCCCCTTCCCTAGTTGGAGTAGGAGAAGAAGGAAGAGGGAGAAGGAGAGAAGAAAAGGGGGGCCGCCTGATAACCCACAAGTATAGGGGATAAATTGTAGCCTCTTTCGATAAGTAAGAGTGTCGAACCCAACGAGGAGCTAAAGGTCGAACAAATATTCCCTAAAGTTCTATCGACCACCAATACAACTCTACGTATGCTTGGCGTTCGCTTTACCTAGAACAAGTATAAAACTAGAAGTACTTTGTAGGAGTGATAGGATAGGTTTGCAAGAAAGTAAAGAGCACGAAAATAAAACTAGGGGCTGTTTAGATAAAGAGACAATAAAGTAAATA
Source organism: Aegilops bicornis (assembly GCA_021605145.1). Taxonomy (NCBI): domain Eukaryota; kingdom Viridiplantae; phylum Streptophyta; class Magnoliopsida; order Poales; family Poaceae; genus Aegilops; species Aegilops bicornis. Next base: position 549,100,530 of record CM038675.1, on the reverse strand, counting down.
TAGCGAGTGTGGAAAAGTGATGGTAGGTGTGGCGAAATTGTCCCTAGGAAACTGACTATGTTACTAGACCGGTAATCACTATTGCAATTCTATTTGAGGGAGAGGCATAAGCTAACATACTATCTCTACATGGATCATATGCACTTATGATTGGAACTCTAGCAAGCATCCGCAACTACTAAAGATTCATTCAGGTAAACCCAACCATAGCATTAAAGTATCAAGTCCCCTTTATCCCATACGCAAACAACCTACTTACTCGGGTTTGTGCTTCTATCACTCACGCCACCCACCATAAGCAAATCATAAACATATTGCAAAACCCTACAGCGGGAATCCCTCACGCTTGCGCGACATGGAGAGCACCATAGGACAGCACCAATAATAAAACACGCAATTCAAACCAATCATAGCAATTCATCAATCATCGATAGGACAACGAAAATCTACTCAGACATCATAGGATGGCAACACATCATCGGAAAATAATATGAAGCATAAAGCACCATGTTCAAGTAGAGGGTACAGCGGGTTGCGGGAGAGTGGGCCGCTGAATATAGAAGGGGGAAGGTGATGGAGATGTTGGTGAAGATGACGGTGGTGTTGGTGAAGATCGCGGTGATGATGATGGCCCCTGGCAGCGCTCCGGCGCCATCGGAAGCAAGGGGGAGAGAGGCCCCTTCTTCTTCTTCTTCCTTGACCTCCTCCCTAGATGGGAGAAGGGTTTCCCCTCTGGTCCTTGGCTCCCATGGCTTGGGAGGGGCGAGAGCCCCTCCGAGATTGGATCTATCTCTCTGTTTATGTGTTCTGTTTTGGCTCTGTTTCATCGTTTCGCGTATATATGGAGATCCGTAACCCCGATTGGCCTGAAACCTTCGCCGTGATTTTTTTTGAATATCAGCTTTCTTGCGGAAAAAGAAGAGCATCAACCGCCTTACGGTGGGCTCACGAGGGTAGGGGCACGCCCAGGGGGTCAGGCGCGCCCCCTTACCTTGTGACCACCTCGGGCACCATCTCGCGTGGATTTTTCTTCCGGAATTTTCCATATTTTCCAAAAATAAGCTCCGTCCGTTATTATCCCGTTTGGACTCCGTTTGATATGGATATTCTGCGAAACATAAAACATGCAATGAGACAAGAACCGGCCTTTGAGCCTTTGGATCAATATGTTAGTCCCAAAAATAATATAAAAAGTTGCCAAAAAGTATATGAAAGTGAATAATATTGGCATGGAACAATCAAAAATTATAGATACGACAGAGACGTATCAGCATCCCCAAGCTTATTTCCTGCTCGTCCTCGGGTAGGTAAATGATAAAAAAGAATAAATTTTGATGTGGAATGCTACCTAGCATAATTTTGATCATATGTCTAATCATGGCATCAATATTAAGACACGAGCGATTCAAAGCAATAGTCTATCCTTTGACATAAAAACAATAATACTTCAAGCATACCAACCAAGCAATTATGTCTTATTGAAATAACATAGCCAAAGAAAGCTCATCCCTACAAAATCATATAGTCTGGCTATGCTCCATCTTCACCACACAAAATATTTCGTCATGCACAACCCCGATGACAAGCCAAGCAATTGTTTCATACTTTTGACGTTCTCAAACCTTTTCAACTTTCACGCACACGTGAGCGTGAGCCATGGACATAGCACTATAGGTGGAATAGAATATGATTATGGGGGTTATGTGGAGAAGACAAAAAAGGAGAAAGTCTCACATCGACGCGGCTAATCAACGGGCTATGGATATGCCCATCAATTGATGTCAATGTGAGGAGTAGGGATTGCCATGCAACGGATGCACTAAGAGCTATAAGTGTATGAAAGCTCAACAAAATAAACTAAGTGGTTGTGCATCCAACTTGCTTGCTCATGAAGACCTAGGGCATTTGAGGAAGCCCGTCGTTGGAATATACAAGCCAAGTTCTATAATGAAAATTCCCGATGAGTATATGAAAGTGATAACTCAAGAGACTCTCTATATTAAGAACATGGTGCTACTTTGAAGCACAAGTGTGGTAAAAGGATAGTAACATTGCCCCTTCTCTCTTTTTCTCTCATTTTTTTGTTTTGTTGGGCCTTCTCTCTTTTTTGTGGCCTTTCTCTTTTTTTTATATTTTTTATTTTTTATTTTTATTTTTTTGTCCGGAGTCTCATCCCGACTTGTGGGGGAATCATAGTCTCCATCATCCCTTCCTCACTGGGGCAATGCTCTAATAATGATGATCATCACACTTTTATTTACTTACAACTCGATATTACAACTCGATACTAGAACAAAGATATGACTCTATATGAATGCCTCCGTGATGTACCGGGATGTGCAATGATCTAAGCGTAGCAATGACATCAAAAACGGACAAGCCATGAAAACATCATGCTAGCTATCTTACGATCATGCAAAGCAATATGACAATGAATGCTCAAGTCATGAATATGATGATGATGAAAGTTGCATGGCAATATATCTCGGAATGGCTATGGAAATGCCATGATAGGTAGGTATGGTGGCTGTTTTGAGGAAGATATAATGAGGCTTATGTGTGACAGAGCGTATCGTATCACGGGGTTTGGATGCACCGGCGAAGTTTGCACCAACTCTCGAGGTGATAAAGGGCAATGCACGGTACCGAAGAGGCTAGCAATGATGGAAGGGTGAGAATGTGTATAATCCATGGACTCAACATTAGTCATAAAGAACTCACATACTTATTGCAAAAATCTATTAGTCATCGAAACAAAGTACTACGCGCATGCTCCTAGGGGGATAGATTGGTAGGAAAAGACCATCGCTCGTCCCCGACCGCCACTCGTAAGGAAGGTAATCAATAAACACCTCATGCTCTGACTTCGTTACATAACGGTTCACCATACGTGCATGCTACGGGACTTGCAAACCTCAACACAAGTATTTCTCAATTTCACAATTACTCAACTAGCACGACTCTAATATCACCATCTTTATATCGCAAAACTATTGCAAGGAATCAAACATATCATATTCAGCGATCTACAAGTTTATGTAGGATTTTATGACTAACCATGTGAATGACCAGTTCCTCTCATCTCTCTAAATAGATATAAGTGAAGCAAGAGAGTTTAATTCTTTCTACAAAAGATATGCCCAAGCTCTAACAAATATAAGTGAAGCAAAAGAGCATTCTACAAATGGTGGTTGTCTATGTAAAGAGAAACAGGCAATCCAAACTTCAAATGATATAAGTGAAGCACATGAAGCATTCTATAAAGCCATACTCAACAGATATAAGTGAAGTACATAGAGCATTCTATAAATAAACCAAGGACTATCTCATACCAGCATGGTGCATAAAAGAAAAATAAAAACCTAAATGCAAAAGACGCTCCAAGATTTGCACATATCACACGAATGAAACGAATCCGAAAACATACCGATATTTGTTGAAGAAAGAGGGGATGCCTCCCCAGCATCCCCAAACTTAGACGCTTGAGTCTCCTTGAATATTTACTTGGGGTGCCTCAGGAATCCCCAAGCTTGAGCTCTTGCCTCTCTTCCTTCTTCTCACATCGAAACCTTCTCAATCATCGAACACTTCATCCACACAAAACTTCAATGTAAAACTTCGGTAAGATCCGTTAGTATAATAAAGCAAATCACTACTATAAGTATTGTTGCAAACCAATTCATATTTTGTTTTTTCATTGTGTCTACTGTAATATAACTTTTTCATGGCTTAACCCACTGATATAAATTGATAGTTTCATCAAAACAAGAAAACTATGCATCAAAAACAGAATCTGTCTAAAACAGAACAGTCTGTAACAATCTGAACATTCACCATACTTCTGATACTTGAAAAATTCTGCCAAAATTAGGAAACATAAAAAATTTGTACAGGAAGACAGTGCAAAAATAATCAGAACCATTTGACGTTCCAGTAAAAAATTAAAATTCGCGCACTACAGCCAAAGTTTCTGTCCTGCACCGTACAAACCAACAAGCATTGTAAATATCGTAAAGGCAAACCTTGGCACATTATTTTTATAATACAATGGAATTGTACAAGGGGATGATTATTTTTGTTGAAAATTTTCTGTAATCAAGATTCACAAAGTTGTCGTGAGCATGAACAAAGTTCAAGGAGCTCTCCCACTTCAACAATGCTTGTCTTTCTCACTTTCGCTTTCCTTTTTGAAAAAGTTTTGGGTTCCCCTATTTATTTTTGTTGTTTTTGAACTATATGAAAGCACTCAACAGAAATAAATGACTCTCTAAAACTTCCGGGTTGTCTCGCTGGCAGCGCTTTCTTTAAAGCCATTAAGCTAGGCATATAGTGCTCAAGTAGTGAATCCACCCGGATCCCAAGGTATATCAAAGCCAATTTTAATTAGCAATGATTTGTGATTTATTAGTGAGCACAAAACAACATGTATCATGTAATGACGATGTCTAACTCTCTTCCTATGCATCGGCATGTCATAAAAGAACAATTCATGCACACATAGTAAAGGCCAATGCATAGTATAAACAGTTTCTTGCAATTTTATTGTATTGGAAACATAGAGAGGTGGAGATATACTTCCTCTCTCATAATAATTGCAAGTAGGAGCAGCAAGCACATGCATATTATATCTATCAAAATCATCATGTGCAACGGTAAAAGGCAACCCATCAATATAATCCTTAATAAGAGCAAACTTCTCCGATATAGTATAATTGGGAGAATTCAAAAAGATAATAGGAATATCATGTGTGGGTGCAATAGCAACAATTTCATGTTTAACATAAGGAACTATAACAAGTTCATCTCCATAAGCATAATTCATATTGGCATCTTGGCCATAAGCATAGCAAGCATCATCAAAAAGGATATTTCAAAAGAATCAAAGGGATCATAACAGTTATCATAGCAATCATCCTTCGGTAAGCACGAAGGGGAATTAAACAATGTATGAGTTGAAGAGTTACTCTCATTAGAAGGTGGGCACAGGTGATCAATCCGCTCTTCCTCCTTTTGTTCCTCGCTCTCCTCCTCATCTTTTTCATCCAATGAGCTCATAGTTTCATCAATTTCTTCTTCCATAGATTCCTGCAAAATATTAGTCTCTTCTTGGACAGCGGAGACTTTCTTAATAAGTGCATTAATATAGGCATTATATTCATAATTCTCATAACAATATTTAAGGATAGCTAAATTTTCAGATCTATAACAAGCATCATCAAAATCCTCAAACTCTTTAAACATGGATTCAATTTCATAAGCACCCATAAAAGCAACAAATTCTTCTATTTGTTCCACATCATAGTAATCGTATATACCTCTAGTATAAGAAGCCAAGGTTTCATTATCATTAAATCTGCATGAAAAGGGGAGGTGTGGAGCATTCATCCTAGAGCAACAAGTATAATCATATTCCGAGCATAGTTGTCTAGCATACCACTTGAATATATAAATTTGATCCCATAATAGTTTCCCTTTTGTGTCAAGCGATAATCCCTAAAGTATTCACGTTGATCCAACGTTACTCCCATTACCAAATTGAATGAGGTTTTCTCAGGATTATCAAAGTGGTACATAATATTTTTCACATATTGAGCATCGACGGTTTTAGGAGGTTCCTCATCTCCATGCGTAGCAAGTACACCTAATTTTTTTGGTATTTCGTGTTCCATATCCATAACTAAAGATAAAGAAACAACTAAGAACAGCAAAGAAAAAATACTTAGTGATAAAGCAAACAAGCACACACGAGAATATTCACCCCACGCTATGACTCCCCGGCAACGGCGCCAGAAAAAGGTCTTGATAACCCACAAGTATAGGGGATCAATTGTAGCCTCTTTCGATAAGTAAGAGTGTCGAACCCAACGAGGAGCTAAAGGTAGAACAAATATTCCCTAAAGTTCTATGGACCACCGATACAACTCTACGTACGCTTGGCGTTCGCTTTACCTAGAACAAGTATAAAACTAGAAGTACTTTGTAGGAGTGATAGGATAGGTTTGCAAGAAAGTAAAGAGCACAAAAATAAAACTAGGGGCTGTTTAGATAAAGAGACAATAAAGTAAATATAGCGAGTGTGGAAAAGTGATGGTAGGTGTGGCGAAATTGTCCCTAGGCAACTGACTATGTTACTAGACCGGTAATCACTATTGCAGTTCTATTTGAGGGAGAGGCATAAGCTAACATACTTTCTCTACTTGGATCATATGCACTTATGATTGGAACTCTAGCAAGCATCCGCAACTACTAAAGATTCATTAAGGTAAACCCAACCATAGCATTAAAGTATCAAGTCCCCTTTATCCCATACGCAAACAACCTACTTACTCGGTTGCATTACATCACTCACGCCACCCACCATAAGCAAATCATAAACATATGGCAAACCCTACAGCGGGAATCCCTCACGCTTGCGCGACACGGAGAGCACCATAGGACAGCACCAATAATAAAACATGCAATTCAAACCAATCATAGAAATTTATCAATCACCGATAGGACAACGAAAATCTACTCAGACATCATAGGATGGCAACACATCATCGGAAAATAATATGAAGCATAAAGCACCATGTTCAAGTAGAGGGTACAGCGGGTTGCGGGAGAGTGGGCCGCTGAATATAGAAGGGGGAAGGTGATGGAGATGTTGCTGAATATGACGGTGGTGTTGGTGAAGATCGTGGTGATGATGATGGCCCCTGGCAGCGCTCCAGCGCCACCGGAAGCAAGGGGGAGAGAGGCCCCCTTCTTCTTCTTCTTCCTTGACCTCCTCCCTAGATGGGAGAAGGGTTTCCCCTCTGGTCCTTGGCTCCCATGGCTTGCGAGGGGCGAGAGCCCTCCGAGATTGGATCTATCTCTCTGTTTACTGCGTTACATTACGGCTCTGTTTCACCGTTTCGCGTATATATGGAGATCTGTAACTCCGATTGGCCTAAAACCTTCGCCGTGATTTTTTTCTGAATCTTAGCTTTCTTGCGGCAAAAGAAGAGCATCAACCGCCTTACGGTGGGCTCACGAGGGTAGGGGCGCGCCCAGGCCGTCTCGCGTGGATTTTTCTTCCAGAATTTTCCATATTTTCCAAAAATAAGCTCCGTCCCTTTGTATCCCGTTTGGACTCCGTTTGATATGGATATTCTCGAAACATAAAACATGCAAATGACAGAACCGACATCGGGCCTTCGGATCAATATGCTAGTCCCAAAAATGATATAAAAAGTTACCAAAAAGTATATGAAAGTGAATAATATTGGCATGGAACAATCAAAAATTATAGATACGACGGAGACGTATCACCGCCTGAGGGAATCCTGGATTAGGGGGTGTCCGGATGGCCAGACTATAGCCTTTGGCCGGACTCCTAGACTATGAAGATACAAGATTGAACACTTCGTCCTTGGCGTGGAAGGCAAGCTTGGCGATACGGATGTTGATCTCCTCCCATTTGTAACCGACTCTATGTAACCCTAACCCTCTCCTGTGTCTATATAAACTGGAGGGTTTTAGTCTGTAGGACGAACAACAATCATACCATAGGCTAGCTTCTAGGGTTTAGCCTCTCTGATCTCGTGGTAGATCTACTCTTGTACTACCCATATCATCAATATTAATCAAGCAGGAGTAGGGTTTTACCTCCATCGAGAGGGCCCGAACCTGGGTAAAAACATCGTGTCCCTTGTCTCTTGTTGCCATCCGCCTAGACGCACAGTTCGGGACCCCCTACCCGAGATCTGCCATTTTTGACACCGACATTGGTGCTTTCATTGAGAGTTCCTCTGTGTCATCATCTTTAGGCCCGATGGCTCCTCTGATCATCAACAACGATGCGGTCCAAGGTGAGACTTTTCTCCCCAGACAGATCTTCGTGATGGCGGCTTTGCCTTTGCGGGCCAATTAAGCAGCCATCTGGAGCAGATCGAAAGCTACGCCCCTGGCCATCAGGTCAGATTTGGAAGTTTGAACTACACGGCTGACGTCCGCGGAGACTTGATATTCGACGGATTCGAGCCACAGCCAAGCGTGCCGCACTGTAGCGATGGGCATGATCTAGCTCTGCCGTTGAACAGTGCCCTGGAGGCCGCACCAGTGTCCGCTCCGACCCTCAGCTCGGAGCCGACTGCGCCAATCGAGGACGGGTGGCTGGACACCGCCTCGGGGCTGCAATCTCTACGGCGATTGAGCCGAACACCAGCCTTGTCCTTTGTGAAGCTTGTGACTCCAAGGTGTCGGACTCCCCTCCGGACTCCGAACCTTCCGTGCCCCTGCCAATCGAATCCGATTGGGCGCCGATCATGGAGTTCACCGCCGCGGACATCTTTTCAAAGACTTTCGCCCTTCGGCGACATTCTGAATTCACTAAAGTCTCTCTCTTTATCAGGAGAGCCCTGGCCGGACTATGGTCATCAAGGTTGGGATGCGAACGACGAAGAAACTCAAAGCCCACCCACCACCCACTTCGTAGCCACTGTCGATGATTTAACCGACGTGCTCGACTTCGACTCCGATGACATCGACAGTATGGACGCTGATGCAGGAGACGACCAAGAACCAGCGCCTACAGGGCACTGGAAGGCCACCTCGTCGTATGACATATACATGGTGGACACCCCAAAAGAAGGGAACGGCGATGGAACAACAGAGGATGACCCCTCTAAGAAGAAGCCTAAGCGTCGGCGTCAGTGACGCCGCTCTAAATCCAGCCAAAGCAAAAACGACGATTCCGGCACGGGAGTTAATAACACCCTGGACAGTGCCGAGGACAACCCCCTCCAGCAGGATTCAGCGCAGGAGGATGGAGAAACCAGCCCTCATGAGAGAGCGGCAGACAGAGAGGTAGAGGACGATAATTACATGCCTCCCTCCGAAGACGAGGCACGCCTCGGCGACCATTTAATTTGTCGTGCACGAGGATCCCGTCGAACAAGAGCGTTTCAAACGCAGGGCTTATGGCCACGGCGAGCAGCCTCAAGAAAAACAGCAACAACTTAGAGCTGACCAAGACTTGCTAGCCGACAGATGGACTAAAGTCCTTGCGTCAAGAGTACGAACTCAACGCCCCTCCAAGAGCTACCCAAAACGCAGGCTGCTACCCGATTAGAGGAGGAAGCACCTAGACCTACATCACCGGCGCATGATGCGGCCGACCCGGCCACCTCGTGACCTTGACGGAGAGAGGCCACTCGGCCCTCCACTCAAGCCGCACCCCGGCGTCGCTCAAAGAATACCAAGGCACGGGGAAATGCGTCAGACCTGCGAGATATATTGGAGGACAGGGCAAGGCAAACAAGATCGATCTATGGATCGTGTGGGCGCCCCACGACACATGACGATAACCGTCATGCCGGACATAGTAAATCCGGCCAGGCCGAACAAAGTAGACAAAGCTCGTTTGAGCTACGTCGTGATATAGCCCGATCTGAGGCGCCAGACACCCACTATGCTTCACGGATGAAGTAATGGATCATCAAATCCCGAGGGTTTCAAACCCGTAAACATCGAATCATACGATGGCACAACAGATCCTGCGGTATGGATTGAGGATTATCTCCTTCATATCCACATGGCCCTTGGTGATGATCTACACGCCATCAAATACCTCCCACTCAAGCTTAAAGGACCAGCTCGGCATTGGCTTAACAGCTTGCCAGAGAATCAATTGGTTGTTGGGAGGACACGGAAGCCGCACTCCTCGACAATTTCCGGGCACATATGTGCGACCACGGAACACCGATGACCAAAGCCACATAATTCAGCAGCCAGAGGAATCGGCGGACAATTACGGACACGGTTCCTAACCAAGAAAAATCAAATAGTCGACTGTCCAGACGCAGAGGCCCTTGCAGCCTTCAAACATAACATCCGTGACGAGTGGCTTGCCCGGCACCTAGGACAGAAAAAGCCGAAATCCATGGCAGCCCTCACAACACTCATGACCCGCTTTTCGTGGGAGAAGACAGCTGGCTAGCTCGTAGTAATAATATGACCAAGAGCCCTGGTAATTCGGATACCAAGGACAACAATGGCAGGTCGCGTCGCAACAAGCAAAAGCGCTGCATTAACGGCGACAATCTTTGAGGATACGACGATTAATGCCGGATTCAGAGGCTCTAAACCCGGTCGGCGGAAAAAGCCATTTAAAAGAAATACTCGGCCCGTCCCAGTTTGGACCGAATACTCGATCTCTCGTGCGGATACACGGCACTTCGAAAACCAGCCAATCACACCAACAGGATTGTTGGGTGTTCAAGCGAGCGAGCAAGTTAAGTGCGAAAACAGAGACAAGGGGCTGCATAGCGACGGCGAGGAGGAGCCCGGCCCGAACAATAGGGGATGAAGGGCCTCCCCCCACAAGTGCGGACGGTGAACATGATATACGCGACCCACATCCCCAAAAGGGAGCGGAAGCGTGCACTCAGGGACGTATATGCGTTGGAGCCAGTCGCCCCAAAGTTCAACCCATGGTCCTCCTGCCCGATCACTTTTGATCAAAGGGACCACCCCACTAGCATCCGCCACGGCGGATTCTCTGCATTGGTTCGAGACCCAATCATTGACGGATTTCACCTCACTAGAGTCCTTATGGACGGCGGCAGCAGCCTGAACCTGCTTTATCAGGATACAATGCAAAAAATGGGCATAGATCCCTCAAGGATTAAACCCACAAGGATGACCTTTAAAGGCGTCATACCAGGTGTAGAGGCCAAGCTATGCAGGCTCGGTTACACTTGAGGTAGTCTTCGGATCCCGGATAATTTCCGAAGCGAGGAGTTAATCTTCGACATAGTCCCGTTCTGCAGTGGCTATCACACACTACTCGGACGAACCGCATTTGCAAAGTTCAATGCGGTGCCACACTACGCATACCTCAAGCTCAAGATGCCAGGCCCTCGAGAAGTCATTACGGTCAATGGAAACACTGAACACTCTCTCCGAACGGAGGAGCATACGGCGGCCCTCGCGGCGGAAGTACAAAGCAGCCTTTCAAGGCAATTCTCCAGTCCAGCTATTAAACGTCCGGACACCGTCAAGCGCGCCCGGAGTAACCTACAACAAGACCGCCTGGCACGTTCCAAGCAATCGTAGCAATGCGGCACCAACCCCGGCCCTCGCGAAATTGAGAAACCAATACTACGCGTACATAACTACGCTCTGGAAATACCATGGGCATAGGGGGAGGGGCACGACCACGGCATGCCCAAAATGCGGCTCAACCGCACCAGGGGCTCCCGATTTTGTCATTCTTTTTTCTTCTTACTTTCAGGACTCCACTCTACGGAAGGTCTGTCCGTGATAATCGCCGAACACACGATGCAACAGCTGTGGAGGCGTAAAGTTACGCCGAGTGTCCAAGTGGTCTCTATAACGAGCAAAGATACTTGTTTCACATATCATCCCGCAGCTCGCCTCGGAGGGGACATGTCAAATAGTCCCATCTCTTGCTTATCGCACTATTTGTATCGTCCTGCTTTTACCGCAGCCTTTTCGAATAAACAATAGATAGCTTTCGTCTATTATTGCATTCCTTTATTATAAAAATATGTTTAGTTATGACATTATACAACCGTACACTTTGGTATGGCCAATACACCAGGGGCTTACGTACCCCATAATATGGTGTGAGAAGTCCAAACACTCTCATGAGTGCGGCACCCCGAACTTACAGCATTATATGCATCGGCTCCGATTCATGTCTTGGGTCAATAGTTGGGTTTGCCCGGCTCCCATGTTTTGGTACCTTACGTTCCGTTATATCGGCTAAGGTAGCGCTGGGAGAACCACTGCGATAGTGCCCCGGTTGAGCTGGGCTAAGCACCTCGATGGAGAAAGCTAAAACTGACCGTCATGATAGGGCGAGAGCTGGTCGCTGTTCGAGAGGTTTTCGAGTCCCTAAAGACTTATGCCGCTTAGAGCCAGGAGTCGGCTTTGTCCGGCCTAGGCGTGGATAGCGCCCTGAACTCGTTCTTCCGAATACTAGGGGCTTCGCCGAAATTTAAAATTATAGAATTCTATGGCTAAGTGAGAGTGTTCAAGCATTATAGTCTGATTGCCTTGTTCGTTGTGTTGAGCGCCTCCCTCGAAGGACCCAAGAATGGGAAAAAGAGCGCTCACGTTTATCCCGAACACCCCAAAGACTCGTGGCATGGGGGCGTGAAATTTACGACTTGCCATCTCTCAAATTTAATAAGCGGCCGCCTGAGAAGGTAATATTTTGAATTGAAAAGCGTTGCTTAAGCGCATATGAACAAGTTTTCAACAGACAGATCACAAATGCGAAGTTTACTCAAAAATTACATCTTTGGAGCACTCATCCATTTGTAAAAGGCGGGCACCCTTCAGGGCGCCCTCATAATACATCTCGGGCTTGCGATGCTCCTTGCCCGCGGTGGTCCATCCGTCACAAGCTTCTCGGCGTCCATCTTGCCCCAAAGTGCACTTTAGCACGGGCAAGGCCCTGAGCACCTTCGATGCATACGGAGCGCTTAATGACTTCAAGCCATGGACAGGCATCCACCAGCCGCCACACCAGCCCAAAGTAGCTCCCAGGCGTGGCTTCCCCAGGCCACAGCCGGACTATGAGACCCTTCATGGCCTGTTCGGCCACCTTATGAAGCTCGACCAGCTTCACTGGTCGCTCAAGGGCACCGGTGTCCGGCCTCAAAGATATCGAGACCAGAACACCTTCTCCGTCGAGCTCCCCTCTTCGGCTCGGTAGAATGCGGCAGCATCGGACACACTCCGGGGAAGGTCTGCGAATGCCCCTGGAGAGCTCCGGACTCGGGTAAGTAATAAGTAATTCAATTTCACGTGCTTGCTTTGCATAAAGAATGCCTTACCCGCCGCTATCTTCTTCATTGCCTCAAATTCCTGGAGGGCCTTTTGGGCTTCGGCCTTGGCAGATTTGGCGCTCTCAAGGGCCGAGGCAAGCTCAGACTCTCGAGTCTTTGAGTCAAGCTCCAAGCTCTCGTGTTTTTTCACGAGATCCTGGAGCTCTTGTTGCACCTCCTCCACCCGCGTCTCCTGCTTTTCTCGCTGGGTACGCTCCACGGCCGCATTTTCTTCGGCCTTGGACAGCGCTTCCTTCAGGGTTGCCACCTGGGTTGTGGCCCCTGTAATACTCACGTTGGTCCTGTCATTTTTTGCTACCGCATCTTTTTTGTATTTACTTAAATAAGGTATTACTTATCTTCCTTGTCTTCGAGCTGCTTCTTGGCAAGGCCGAGCTCGTTCTCGGACCGCTCGAGGCTCTGCTTCAATGCATTGACCTCCAGCGGTCAAGGTCGGCAGATGTCGGCAGCAGCCTGCATTCCCATATTGAGATACTTATGTTAGACACCTGCGTATATCTTTTTGATCCTCAGTTCGGCTTTTCTTTCCGAACACCAAACTGAGCATCAGGGGCTATTGTCTATGCGGTAATATTTTTACATATCTTAAATACATACCTCAAAGCCTCGTTAGAAGGCTGGCACGAGCTTCGGGCCAGCCCGCTCTTGGCGGATCGAACCTTCGGATCACCACACTCATAATAGTGCGGTGCTTTCGTCGATGGAGGCGCCGTTAAGCACCTCCAGCAGATTATCCGGTGCCTCTGTTGGACGGAGGTCACCGCGTCGTAGGCTTGCCCTTCTTAGTAGGGGTCTTTGCGGATGCCGGAACCGTTGAAGGTTCCGGTGCGGTGTCCGGCCCAAGGCCGGACTTAGAGCCCTTTGGGGTTTTATCCCCTTTGCGCCTGGAGTCCGGGAGGTCGCCTTGAGGCGCCTCCAGGACCACCTCCTCCTAGCTTGGCCACTTTTGGGACGCCACCTCGGCATCATCCGCAGCGCGAGGAGAGGAGGCGGCCGGAAGTGAAGTGCTATTCACATCCGACGAACCCAGGGAACCGCTCAACGAAGCATCGAGCCCGGCCTTGAGCGGACTGCAGGATTATATTCGGCGTCAGAAGATACTGTGCAACAAAGGAATGCCATGAGTTATTCTGGTATCCGGATACTTACGATTTGGCGAGGGGCTTGGCCCTGGATGGCCACTCCTCTTCGCCGTCGTCGGCATTGGTGGAGTAGTCCGGAGGAAGGGTCCTCCCCTTCTTGGACCCTCCGGCCCCCCGGTTGGGGCGGCCTTCCTCTTCATTCCTCCCCCCGCTGGAGGGGGAGAGGTCTCTTCTTCCTCCTCCTCGTCTTCGGAGGAGGAGCGCGCCTCGGAGTCATCGGATGATGAATCCGACACCACCGGGCGCCGAGAACTCTTTCGAGTTCCCGTGGGCTTCTTCTTGGCCTTCTTCTCCGGCACCACATAAGGTGCCGGAACCAGCAGCCCCGTTAAGCGGGCGTCCGATGGGTCTTCGGGCAAGGGAGCCGGACAGTCAATCTGTCCGGACGACTTCTGCCAATCCTGTCAAAGGTAAGGGAGTTCAGATCCCGCATAGAATCAAACTATGGAAAACAAGTAACCCGTAAAGGGTAAAATAGCTTACCGCGTCGGCTTGATGCTACGCGCTGAATCCGTGATCCTCGGTAGCGGATGCGGGGGCCTCAGCACCCTTGAACAGCACCTTCCAGGCGTCATCGTACGTAGTGTCGAAGAGCCTACTCAGGGTTCGGTGTTGTGCCGGATCAAACTCCCACAAACTAAAAGCCCGTAGTTGGCACGGGAGGATCCGGCGGATGAGCATGACCTGGACTACGTTGACGAGTTTGAGCTTCTTGCTCACCCGGTTTTGGATGCAGGTCTGGAGTCTGATTAGCTCCTCCGAATTACCCCACGACAAGCCCGTCTCTTTCCAGGAGGTGAGCCATGTAGGGAACCAAGATCGGAATTCGGGGGCCGCTGCCCATTCAGCGTCACGCGGCTCGATGATGTAGAACCACCCCGATTGTCACCCCTTTATGGTCTCCACGAAGGAGCCCTCGAGCCATGTAACATTGGGTATCTTGCCCACCATGGCGCCTCCGCACTCCGCTTGGCGGCCGCTCACTACCTTCGGTTTGACATTGAAGGTCTTCAGCCATAAGCCGAAGTGGGGCTGGATGCAGAGGAAGGCCTCACACACGATGA
Source organism: Aegilops bicornis (assembly GCA_021605145.1). NCBI lineage: Eukaryota > Viridiplantae > Streptophyta > Magnoliopsida > Poales > Poaceae > Aegilops > Aegilops bicornis. The sequence continues at coordinate 549,085,482 of CM038675.1, read as the reverse complement.
TGAACGTCGAGATATTGAGGATGAAGTTCGGGGCCAGATCGTGGAAATCCAAGCCGTAGTAGAAGATGAGTCCCCGGACAAATGGTTGAAGTGGGAAACCTAGTCCGCGGAGGAAATGGGTGAGGAACACCACCCTCTCATGGGGCGTGGGGGTGGGGATGAGCTGCACCTTGTCGGGGAGCCGGTGTGCGATGTCATTGGACAAGTATCCGGCTTTCCTCAGCTTCTTGATGTGTCCCTCCGTGACGGAGGAGACCATCCACTTGCCTCCCGCTCCGGACATGGCTGGAGAAGGTTGAGGTAAGATGTGCGGACTTAGTATTTGGAGCTCGAGTCTTGAAAATGGATAAGCAAAGGAGGAAGAAGGCGTAGATGGAAAAGGTGGATCCTTATCCCCTTATATGGGCGGACGAAACTATGTACCCCCCCCACCAGCCTGGTAAAACTCGCTTATCTCTCAAGCGCCGTAAATTAATGGCATGGTTGGGTTACCCACGCCCGTATTGATGAGAATCCCGGAATAAGGGGACACGATCTCTGCTTCGACAAGACGTGCCAAGGAAACCGCCTTGCTAAGTCCGCTGAGGTGGGACAGTAAAAACGATTCGAATAAAGGCTTGGCCGTTGTCGTGGTTTTGTCACGGCAGATGTCCTCATGAAAGGACTTAGTCGTGGAGCCATCGCTACGGGTTAACTTGAAAGGGGTTAAAGCGGACGCGAAGACACAAGATTTATACTAGTTCGGCCCCTTCGATGAAGGTAAAAGCCTACGTCTAGTTTGTGATGGGATTGATGTGGTCTCGATGACTAGGGAGCAAACAGCTTCGCCTAGTCCTCGAGTTGTTGTTGTATGTCCCTTTGAACCGCCCCGGGTCGTCCCCTTATATACACGGGTGACGCCCGTCGGTTCAGAGAGTCCCAATCTCCGGTTCATACTCATATCGGGGTTGGTCTCTCTCTATTCCTAACTTACAGTACAAGTTTACATACCAGGCCGGTTTACGGCTACAAGTTCTAAACCGACTACGGGCCTTGGGCCCTTACTTTCATGCTTGGGCTTTTACACCGTTGAACTATCGATGAAGTTAACCCGGCCGGATAGGCGGTTCATGCTTGATAGTAATATCCCCAACATTAGGCCCAGATTGATTTGAACAGGTTCATGTCAATCCTTGATAAAAAATCTTCAACTTCAATATCTTCTTGTAATTGTTGAACCGCCGTGATATCTCCTTCTCTGGTTGCTGTAAACCGCCATGACGTTATCTTCGGAGCACCGTAATGGTCCATCATGACATCACCTCTGCATAAAAAGGATCAAAAAGATTCCCTTCTCATTAATGATTATCCCGAAAATCTAGGCGACAGGCGCGCCCACTCGGCCGCTTCGGACGCCTTGATTCTCGCGCCTGCCTTTCACTCCTTCCCTTATAAATAAAGCCCGAGGGCCCCCTTTTCTCTTCCTCTTCTGCGTCTTCTTCTTCCTCGCGATGACCTCAGCTCTGAAGCTCCGCCGCCGTCCGCGACCTTCGAGAACCGCACCAACCAAGGCCGCTACATCAACCTGAGTTAGATCAGAGACTCATCGTCCCCCTCCGCCACAATCTGCAGCGGTATACTTCCTCTGTTCTTTGCCTTTAGATCTGCATTAAGTTTTTGCAAGTTCATCCGCAGTCCTCCATTTTCTCCTCTTCTTCCTACCTTCTGCCGTGGTAGTTTTTAATCCAAAAACAGTTATAGATCTCTTGCGGTAGTCATTCCGCATCTGTTTTTAATACTAGCAGCCCTTCCTTGTCTTCTGGTAGAGTATACATCCTTCTCTGTTTTTCTTGAACGCCTTTTAAAGAACGCAGTAAAACTGTCTTATATCTGTGGTAGATCCAAATAGATTTGACTATTGTGTGAAACCTGTTTACATCAACACTTAGCGAAAACTTGAATCTGGGCCTTTACGCCTATGGGCGGTTTAATCCTTGATAGCCAATCCGCCATATGCCATTAGCCCTTCTCTTAAACCGCCAACTGTACCTTTGCATTGTAATTTCACGGTTTAACACTGAATTTTTCACTTACAAACCGTAAGCAGTGAACCGGCACTGTTTGATTTTCTTTCAGCTCCCCTTCCGGAATGGCGAAACAATTTTCTTCTTGCAATTGGGTTCCGTCCCGGATCACGGAAACACAGCTCAACGGCTACGTCACCACTGGCGCTTTAGCCTAAAAAAATGTTCTCCACTGGCGTGTTCCGGAATCAGAATGTCCGCTGGAATCTCAAGAAGGAGAGGTGATTGTTTTTATGCAACACCTAGACCGGGGATTCAACCCGCCCGGATCAAAAAAAATTCGGGATGTCCTCGCAAGCTTCCAACTCCATCCACAAGATATTGGTCCGAACTCTGTGTCCAATATATGCAACTTTCAAGTCTTCTGCGAAGTCTATCTTCAAGAAGAACCAACCGTGGAGTTATTCCGAGATTTCTTTCATTTGAACCGCCGTCTGAGTTCTCGGACGGTTCTAACACGTAACTTAGTGGCGTTTCAATCCAAAAAAGGAAAGAAGTGGACTTTCCTCACGCCAAACATCATAGCCATCCGAAAGATTGGAATCAAACCTGGTTCTATTGCCGGAACACTGCTCCTAACAGAGAAAATCCCTTGCCGGGTTATCGCCCTCACCGGCTTAGCAACAACCACCCATTGCCTTTGCGCTTGACTGCCGCAGAACGGAAGAACTTTGCACCCCAAATTATCAAGCTCCGGGATGTGATGGCCAACGGCTTAACTGATATTGATCTTGTCCGCTGTTGGGTTTCTTGGGGCATCTTGCCATTAAGCCGCCGCCCCAGATTGATGCACGAATACACTGGTGACGTCAAAGATCCTCAACGACATCACGAGCTATCAATAACTGAGCTTGAAGTTGCCGAGACAGTGAAGAAAATGCTCGATGAACCGATCTCCGCGTGCAGCCAAACCGAGTTGGCCCCATTCTGCGTCTCCAACAAACCGCCCGCGGTAAGGTTCCTCTCATTGCTCTACTGATTTTGATTCCATATTGATTGTATTAATCTCTTATTAATTCTCAGGCTAACAGCTCCTTTTGGAAACGAAGCAAACCGGCTCGGGTTCCTCGTGTAAAGACCAAGACCACCAAGAAAGTCGGCAAGAGGAAAACGCTGAGTCTTACGAATCACGGAGGATGAAGAATCAGATGCTGAGGTAGAGCTTGACTTACTTTGTTCTTTTTTCATTCATTTTACTGACAGTTACAATTCCCAGGATGACGCTGAGGCCAGCCATGCAGAACCTGTGTAGCGACCAGACCCGAATGGATCAAGTCTCTGTGCTCAGTGTCATCCCTGGATCAGTAATGCTGACACCACACAATACTTCGAAGGATTTATAGCAGAGTAGCAATCACACACTTATTTCATCGTTGTCCACAAGGGAACTTAATACAATAATATGGCTTAAGGCCATCTAATAATAACAGCGGAAGACTTGGAAGATAAGTGAGTCAATCAACTCCATCGGCATCACTGAGTATAGAACCACGACCTAAACACCTTACTCGTAAATGCGAAAAGTCAGCAACATGAAAGTTGCAGCCCGAAAACGGGTCAGCACATGGAATATGCTGGCAATGTAACGCATAGAGAGCAATGAAGGAATAAGCCTATACTACATGCATATATGGCTGGTGGAAAAGCTCTACGGTTACATTTTTGCATAAAGCTAGTTTTCCCTACAACAAAGGAATAATTTGTTTAACTATCATGGTGGTTGTTAAACATTGAGAATGGTTGACAGCATCCTCAATCCCAATTAAAAGTACTCATCAAAACCCAATAACATTTATTAGAAGTAACATGTTGAGATTCACATGATATTCAAGTACTAGATACTCAAACGTCCATAATCGGGGACACGGCTAATCATGATTAGTTTGTACACTCTACAGAGGTTTGCGCACTTTTCCCCACAAGACTCGATCGCCTCCGTTTGGTTCTCACACTACATGGTGTTTGAGAGACGGATGACCGAGACACAGTCTTCGAAGCGCTAGCACCTTACGATGGGTGGACGGTACACCTACATCCCCTACATCTGCTAGTCCACCACTATAAGAGTTCGCATACGACTTACTCAACTATGTGAGCCCATAATGGCTTGTGGCTGCACACGGAAGTTTCTAGTTTGAATAATCTCATGATCCCTTTGAGCTGGGTGGCGGTCCATAGGAAGATCACACGGGTACCCCGGGATTTCAAAAAAGCAGACAACACTTTGGGTTCCCAGTGCCTCAATCCACCCAGATGTGTGTTTAAGTTGCCACCTTAAATAAACCATTAATTAACACTCTCACATCTGTCATGGATATTCACTCACCCAATCCACGTCTACTAGCATAGCATGGCATAATAAGCAAACGTAGAAGTAACTCCCAAGGTTTCATAAGTAAAAGCAGTAATAGGTACTACCTCCATCTACTTCCCATCCCACAATTTAATTAGATCCTAATCATGCAAGTGTTTGAGGATTGATCTAATGCATAAAAACTGGGTAGTAGAAAAAGTATGATCAAGTGTTACTTGCCTTAGCGATGATCCATGAAACCTAGAGATTCGAAGTAACAAGCGGCGCACTCCGGGTGATCTAACACAGACAAACAACAAGCATACAATAAGTACTCATCTAATGCACGGGGAAATCTCGAATAAAAGATCTAACCAGAGAGTTCAACTTAAGAACCCTGGTTGCAAAAGAATCGAATCAAAATAAAACATCGAAAGTCGAAGCGAGAGAAACGACTCGATTTAGCAATCTGAAACTAGGTAAAATTTTACTGATGGCGAAACTCTGTGTAAGTAGGTTAGTCGAACGGCGGTTTCAGAACGAAACTCCAGCGCTTGAATCACCTGATTCCGATAAACGAGCGAGAAATTAAACAGATTTGAAAATCGAATTGGAAATCGAAATCAGAAAATAATGGATTAAATCCGATTAAAAGAAAACGACGAACGGATTAAACAGCGGACGTTCGTCAACAGAACTAATCCAACGAACACGTTCATTGAAACGAACGGGTCGGTGAACATTCACTAAATAAGAAAACCGAGAAAATAAAAAAAAAACCATCTAGGGTTTTGAAAAAAAATCGAACATCTCGAGAAAAACCGGATCGGGTTTTTCTAAAATCGGATCGGGCGGCGGCGAGGGGCTACCTCGGCGAGGCTCGGAGGGGCTCCGACCTCCGGGCGGGTCGGGCGGAGGTCGTGGCGGGTCAACGGGTGGCGAGGGGCGACGAGGCGACAGCGGTGGCGGGCGGCCTCGGGTTGGGCGGCGGCGTGGGATGAGGGCGTGGCGTGGCTCGGTGAGGAGAGAGGGGGTGGCGGTATAAATAGGAGGGGGCTCCAGTGCCTTGGGGAGGGGGCACGGCGGCGGGTCCCGGCGAGCCGAGCCGGACTCGGCCGGCGGCGGCGGACTCCTCCAGCGCGCGAGGGGAGGGGCGGGCCGGGCGGCGCGGTTGGGCTGGGCCGGCCTGCCCAAAGCGGGCGCGTATTTTTTTTTTAAAACAAAACTTAAACGAAATAAAATAAAACCAAACGAACTCCGAATTTAATAAAATAAATTTTCCCCGACTCCTAAAAATGAGCCGAACAAAATGAACTTTAAAAACGGGCAAATATGCATAAATTTTTTTAAAATGCTCATTTTTGCCTAAAGCAAATAAATCTTTCAAAACCAAATTTGATTTATTTATAAAATCTTCATTTTTTTCCTAAATGTTGGGAAAGTCATATTATTCCCTCTCTTAAATTTTTTTATCGGAAAAAAACTTTATGAAGATAATTAAATAAATCCAATGATCCTATTTTCAAAATTTGAGAATTCCCAAATATGAAAATAACGAAACTTCCAACTCTCTCCGAGGGTCCTTGAGTTGCGTGAAATTTTCTAGGATCGGAAAAATGCGAGAAAATATGATATGCATGATGACCTAATGTATAACATTCCAAATTGAAAATTTGGGATGTTACAAACCTACCTCTTAAGATGAATCTCGCCCTCGAGATTCGGGTTGGCTAGAAAATAGGTGAGGGTGGTCCTTGAGCAAAACTTCCTCTTTTTCCCAGGTGGCTTCATCCTCAGTGTGGTGGCTCCACTAAACTTTGCAAAACTTGATAACCTTGCTGCGGGTAACTCTGCTGGCATAATCGAGAATCTTAACCGGTTTCTCCTCATATGTTAAGTCATCCTTCAACTGAATTGCTTCGGTGGCCTTTGTGTCTCTTAAGCGGTACCTCTCGCTATCTCGGGTGACATTTCTTCAATCGAGAAACATGGAATACATCATGAACTCCTGACAGTCCTTCTGGCAATTCCAACTTATAAGCAACTTCTCCCATGCGTTGCAAAATCTTATACGGTCCGACGAAACGTGGTGCTAACTTTCCTTTAACTCCAAAACGCTTAACTCCTCGAAGCGGAGATACTCTAAGATATACTCTGTCTCCAACTTCATACTCAATCGCTTTGCGCTTTGAATCGGCATAGCTCTTTTGTCTGGACTGGGCTACCTTGAGCCTATCGCGAATCAACTTAACCTTCTGTTCAGACTCCTTAATCAAATCTGGTCCAAACAACTGACGGTCTCCAGCTTCATCCCATGACAACGGTGTCCTGCATCTTCTTCCATACAGAGCCTCGAAAGGTGCCATCTTCAAGCTGGTTTGGTAACTGTTGTTGTAGGAAAATTCTGCATACGGCAAATTATCATCCCAACTAGACCCATAATCTAGTGCACAAGCTCTCAGCATGTCCTCCAAAATCTGATTGACTCTTTCGGTCTGTCCATCGGTCTGTGGGAGGAAAGCTGTATTGAATTCCAGTCTGGTTCCCAATGTTTCGTGCAACTGGTTCCAAAATTTCGAGGTAAACTGGGTTCCTCTATCCGATACGATGCTCCTCGGAACTCCGTGCAAACACACAATTCTGGTCATGTATATCTTTGCCAACTTAGCACTGCTATAGGTAGTCTTATTTGGAATGAAATGAGCTACCTTTGTTAAACGGTCGACTATAACCCAAATCGAGTCATAACCTGAACGAGTCTTTGGCAAACCTGTGATGAAATCCATGCCTAGTTTATCCCACTTCCATTCGGGTATCGGCAATGGCTGCAACAAACCTGCTGGCTTCTGATGTTCTGGCTTCACTTTCTGACATACATCGCAAACCGCTACATACTCCGCAATATCCTTCTTCATTCCGGTCCACCAGAAAGTATTCCTCAAATCCAAATACATCTTGGTATTTCCTGGGTGAATCGAATAGGGTGAATCATGAGCTTCTTGCAAAATCAACTTCCTTATCTCTGGGTTATTGGGCACATAAACACGGTCTTCAAACCATTGGGTATCGTGCTCATCCTCACGAAATCCTTTAGCTTTTCCTTTGCTCATTTTCTCTTTTATAGAGGCAACTTCCTTATCTGCCTTTTGGGCTTCTCTCGATTTTGTCCATCGATGTCGATTGAATCTCCAATGCTTGCTACATAGCCTCTCGGAACTATTTCCAAACATAGTTCTCGAAGGTCCTCGGCTAACTCATTGGGTATTCCTCCCATCATTAGGGTATTGACGTGGCTCTTACGGCTCAATGCGTCAGCTACGACATTAGCCTTTCCGGGGTGATAATGCAATCTCATGTCATAGTCCTTGATAAGCTCTAACCATCTCCTGCATGCGAGATTTAATTTCATACGTGTGAAAATGTACTTCAAACTCTTGTGATCCGTGTACACTTCACAATGATTTCCAATGAGAAAATGTCTCCATGTCTTCAAGGCATGCACAACGGCTGCTAACTCCAAATCATGTGTGGCATAATTCAACTCATGGGGCTTAAGTTGTCGTGAAGCATACGAAACAACTCTTCCTTCTTGCATAAGTACGGCTCCAAGTCCTCGACGTGAAGCGTCGCAATACACCTCATAATCCTTGGTCTGATCTGGCAATATTAAAACTGGTGAGGTAACCAATCTTTTCTTCAACTCCTGAAAACTTGCCTCGCAGTCCTCAGTCCATACGAATTTTGTTATCCTTCTTCAGCAATTCAGTCATAGGTTTTGCAATCCTTGAGAAATTCTCAATGAATCTTCGGTAGTATCCTGCGAGTCCAAGGAAACTCCGAATCTCTCCAACTGTCGTTGGTGCTTCCCATTTGGTTACGGTCTCAACTTTTGTGGGGTCATTGCTATTCCTTCTCCGGATATAACATGTCCGAGAAATCCAACTTCTTTTAACCAAAACTCACATTTGCTGAACTTGGCATATATTTGGTGTTCCCTTAGTTTCTTCAAAACCAATACATAAATGTTCCTTATGTTCCTCTTCATTCTTTGAGAAAATCAAAATGTCATCAATGAACACCACGACGAACTTATCCAAAAACTCCATAAACACTTTGTTCATCAGGTTCATGAAATAGGCTGGTGCGTTAGTCAGTCCAAATGACATAACGGTATACTCATATAGTCCATATCTCGTGGTAAACGATGTCTTGGGTATGTCCTGCTCCCGAATCTTCAACTGATGGTACCCTGATCGCAAATCGATCTTGGAAAACACTTTAGCTCCTTGCAAACGATCAAACAGATCATTTATCATTGGTAGAGGGTACTTGTTCTTGATTGTTACTTCATTCAATCCACGATAATCTACAACCATCCTTAACGATCCGTCCTTCTTCTCCACTAACTTGATCTTGGTGATCCCCAAGGCGAAGAACTTGGGCGTATAAAACCTTTATCCAATAGCTCCTTAATACGCTTCTTGATTTCCGCCAAATCATGTGCGGGCATCCTGTATGGTCGCCCGATATTGGCCTGTTCACGGCAAAAGTTCTATCAAAAACTCAATGTCTCTATCCGTGGCATTCTGCAATTCCTCGTGAAATACATCGGGGTAATCCTTTACTATTGGCACCTCTTCTGCACAACTCGATAGGCAATTTACATGAGCTCTCCTTGGCTCATGCCGTGATACATACTTAATCCTTCTTCCTACGGTGTTGTGAGAAAAATCGTCTTACTTGCGCAATCGATGTTTCCTCCATACATCGACTGACCAATCCATACCGAGAATTTCATCAAATCCTTGAGATTCCAAAATGATCAAATCCGTCGGGAACACATGCCTTCCTATACTTAATGGCACTTGAAAACATCCTTATGCGGCCATATACTCCGCTCTGGTGAGCTTACTAGCAAAGGGTTTTAAGAATCCGAGTAGGTAGACTATACTTCTCTACAAATCCCTTGATATGTAGGAATGCGATGCACCGGTGTCGAAAAGAACTAATGCGGTAAATGACTTAACCAAAAACTTACTGGATTCTTTGCCTCGGGCTGATCTTCAACCTCCTCCACATCAATGTGGTTCACTTGTCCCCTATTGAAAGGGTTTGGCTTCTTTCCAGAGCTTCCATTGCCACCTTGGCCTTACGGGCGATCATTTGCATAATGCCCGGCTTGGAACATTTGAAACAGGTGACATGGCTTAAGTCTTTCTTGGTTGGGGTTGATGGTGTGGTGCGGTTCTGTCCATTGCTTCCTCCATTCCCATTCCCATTCTTGGTGCCATTATGGTTATCTGAATTACCTCCTCCATGGGTATGTCAAACCGAATTCTGATTTAGGGGTATAACGAGGTTTCTGTGAGCTCGAGTTATACTTCCCTTGCCCATACTTCCGCTTGTGGTTCTCAATTTGCTGCTTTCCTTCAATCATGAGGGCTCGGTCTACCAACTCCTGGTAGTTATTGAAACTGGCTACCATCAACGGCATCTTGAACTCATCATTCAGTCCTTCTAGAAACTTCTCTGTTTAGTTGCATCGGTAGCAACGTCATCCGGGGCATAACGTGCTAATTTACTAAAGTCATCCACGTCTTGTGCCAACAGTCCTTCCTCCTTGGCGTAAGTTGCGAAACTCACGCTTCTTCATGGCCATAGCTCCTGCTTTGAAACATGGGCGGTCTGAAAGCTTGCTGAAATTGATCCCATGTGGCGGTGTCTCTGAGGTAAGTGGCTGTGAAATTCTCCCACCATCTTGCTGCGGGTCCTTCAAGCTGATGTCTTTGCAAACTTCACTCTTTCTCCATCATGCATCCTGCGGTGGTCGGCTCCCTCCCTATCTTGCGGAGCCGGTCATACTGCTACAATCGGCTCGGTGCTCTTTGGAATACACGGCGGGTTTAGTCTAAGGAAGCGAGTCGAGATGATCCATGGTGGTGGTGGTGGTGGTGGGTTGTTGTTGTTGTTGCCAGTTACGCACCAATGTTTGAATCAGGGTATTACTGCTTGGATCGGTTGGGTGATCTCTGGCGGGAAAAGCGAATCCGGGGTCGCGTCTGGAGGCATCTGATGGGTTTAGAAAAGAAGAGAAATTTAGAATAGAATGAGGTCTAAGGGAATCACTACCCAAATGCACATGAGCAATGCACACAAAATCACTTCATTCAATCAAACAAGGGCTTACAACGATCTAACTATCGCAAAAGTGCGTGTACTATAATGTTTACATGGAGGGAATACTACTAATTTGTGGGAGACTTCTACTAATTTGAACGGTGGAAGACTCCATGATGTACTCTGCTTCATCTTCAAAGTCGGGTTCACTTGGATCCGAATCGGTGTCGTCATTGTTGATGTAGTCGCTTGGGCAATCGACATCTTGGTCTTCATTCTGGCGCCAACTTCTTCTTGAGTTCTTCGATCCCGTACTTAAGATCGTTATTGTGTCTTGCCAGAGCTACGATCTCGTCCATGTAGTCCTTGCGTGTTATCTTTAGTTCTTCTTCAAGTTCGATGATCCTTCCCTTTGCATTCTGCAACTCCAACATATCATTGCACATCTGGTTCTCCTGGCGTCGAATGTCTGGTTTAACTCTGGATGAACGCTGCAATGGATCTATCCTTCTTGGTCTTGTGACGACGTCCCATTGTTCATCTCGGCGTCCGCAAATCTGGTAGATAGTGTCCTTGAGGTCTTCTTGATAAACTTCTCCAATGCGTCCCATGGTGATGTGAGCTGCCATGCTCTTTCCGGACTCCAAGTTGGTGCACCGAAAACACTATCTATAGGCTTGGTGATTGGGGCGAATGTCCTTCTGGAGCGTGAGCTTGAATCTTCGGTAGCTCCTCTTGAGTGAGTGGTGTTGAAAGTCCCGGTGAAGCTTGGTAGTCCAATGTTCAGGTACTTGGTAACTTCCTTCAAGTGAAATCCAAAAGGTGTGCCTTCATCCGGTTGGGTGTACTTGATCTTCGCGTCCGTCATCCTAAAGAGAGTAGAAAGATGAGGAGTTAGAAAATGGGAAGAGAGTAGTGACCTATGGCTTTAACTTAGTGGTCGTGTCTCTGATCAACTGGCTCGATACCATTCTCTGTGGCGACCAGACCGAATGGATCAAGTCTCATGCTCGTGTCATCCACTGGATCGTAATGCCGACACCACACAAGATGCCGAAGGATTTATAGCTTATTATCAATCACACACTTTTTTCATCGTTGTCCACAAGGGATCTTAATACAATATTATTGCTTAAGGCCATCTAATAATATGATGGAAGACTTGGAAGATAAGTGAGTCCATCAACTCCATCGGCATCACCGAGTATAGAACCACGACCTAAACACCTTACTGTCAAATGCGAAAAGTCTGCAACATGAAAGTTGCAGCCCAAAACGGGTCAACACATGGAATATCTGGCAATGTAACACATAGAGAGCAATGAAGGAATAAGCCTATACTACATGCATATATGGCTGGTGGAAAAGCTCTACGGTTACATTTTTGCATAAAGCTAGTTTTTCCCTACAACAAAGGAATAATTTGTTTAACTATCATGGTGGTTGTTAAACATTGAGAATGGTTGATGACATCCTCTATCCCAATTAAAAGTACTCATTAAAACCCAATTGCTTTTATTTGTGTTAACATTTTGAGTTTCACATGATATTCATTTACAAGATACTCAAAACGTCCATAACCGGGGACACGGATAATCATGATTAGTTTATACACTCTGCAGAGGTTTTCGCACTTTTCCCCACAAGACTCGATCGACTCCGTTTGGTTCTCGCACTACATGGTGTTTGAGAGGCGGATGACCGAGACACAGTCTTTCGTAAGCGCTTAGCACCTTACGATGGGTGGACCGGTACACCTACATCCCCTACATCTGCTAGTCCACCACTATAAGAGTTATACGACTTACTCAACTATGCCAGAGCCCATAATGGCTTGTGGCTGCACACGGAAGTTTCTAGTTTGAATAATCTCATGATCCCTTTGAGCACGGGTGGCGGTCCATAGGAAGATCACACGGGTACCCGGGATTTCCAAAAAAGCAGACAACCTTTGGGTTCCCCAGTGCCTCAATCCACCCGGATGTGTGTTTAAGTTGCCACCTTAAATAAACCATTAATTAACACTCTCACATCATCATGGATATTCACTCACCCAATCCACGTCTACTAGCATAGCATGGCATAATAAGCAAGCGTAGAAGTAACTCCCAAGGTTTCATAAGTAAAACAGGTAATAGGTACTACCTCCATCTACTTCCCATCCCACAATTTAATTAGATCCTAATCATGCAAGTGTTTGAGGATTGATCTAATGCATAAAAACTGGGTAGTAGAAAAAGTATGATCAAGTGTTACTTGCCTTTAGCGATGATCCATGAAACCTAGAGATTCAAGTAACAAGCGGCGCACTCGGGTGATCTAACACGGACAAACAACAAGCACACAATAAGTACTCCTCTAATGCACAGGAAATCTCGAATAAAAGATCTAACGGAGAGTTCAACTTAAGAACCCTGGTTGCAAAAGAATCGAATCAAAATAAAACATCGAAAGTCGAAACGCGAGAGAGAACGACTCGATTTAGCAATCTGAAACTAGGTCAAAATTTTACAGTAGCGAAACTCTGTGTAAGTAGGTTAGTCGGAACGGCGGTTTCGTAACGAAACTCCAGGCGCTTGAAATACCTGATTCCGATAAACGAGCGAGAAATTAAACAGATTTGAAAATCGAATTGGAAATCGAAATCAGAAAATAATGGATTAAATCCGATTAAAAGAAAACGACGAACAGATTAAACAGCGGACGTTCGTTAACAGAACTAATCCAACGAACACGTTCATTGAAACGAACGGGTCGGTGAACGTTCACTAAATAAGAAAACCGAGAAAATAAAAAAAACCATCTAGGGTTTTGAAAAAAACCGAACATCTCGAGAAAAACCGGATCGGGTTTTTCTAAAAAAAACCGGATCGGGGCGGCGGCGAGGGGCTACCTCCGGCGAGGCTCAAGGGGTCTCGACCTCCGGGTCGGCGGCGGGTCGACGGGTGGCGAGGGGCGAAGGGCGACGGCAGGCGGCGGCGGCCTCGGGTTGGGGCGGCGGGCGGGATGAGGGCGGCGGCGGCTCGGTGAGGAGAGAGGGGGGGTGGCGGCGGTATAAATAGGAGGGGGGGGGGCTCCGGTTGCGGGGGGGCGGGGGCACGGCGGCGGGGTCCAGCGAGCCGAGCCGGACTCGGCGGGCGGCGTGGACTCCTCCATGGGCGCGTGAGGGAGGGGCTGGCCGGGCGGCGGCGATTGGTTTGGGCTCAGCCCAAAGTGGCGCGGATATTATTTAAAAAAAACAAAACTTAAACGAAATAAAATAAAACCAAACGAACTCAATTTAATAAAATAAATTTTCCCGACTCCTAAAAATGAGGCGAACAAAATGAACTTTAAAAGCAGGCAAATATGCATAAATTTTTTTAAAATGCTCATTTTTGCCTAAAGCAAATAAATCTTTCAAAACCAAATTTGATTTATTTATAAAATCTTCATTTTTTTCCTAAATGTTGGGAAAGTCATATTATTCCCTCTCTTAAATTTTTTTATCGGAAAAAAACTTTATGAAGATAATTAAATAAATCCAATGATCCTATTTTCAAAATTTGAGAAATCCCAAATATGAAAATACTTGAAATTTCCAACTCTCTCCGAGGGTCCTTGAGTTGCGTGAAATTTTCTAGGATCGGAAAAATGCGAGAAAATATGATATGCATGATGACCTAATGTATAACATTCCAAATTGAAAATTTGGGATGTTACAACCTGGTGAGGTAATCCTTGTTTCTTCCGATTCTGATCTTGTACCGGTTAAAAGAATTCGCCGCACAGTCCGGAAAGTGAAACAATCTCACTCTTATGCTCATTTGAATCCAAAACTTTCTTTGAAGACACAGCAAACTAAGGAACGCCGTACGACCCGGCATAGCGGTCAACAAATTACGTCGTCCGGTTTAGCTGACACACCAACCCAGAAACATTGTCCAGAGGTGACTTGTTCTCCTGAAAAGCGTTATCCTTTGAAAGGTTTCTTCCGATGCCCTCTCAATCCGTCTGACCCGAATTATCAGGCTTCTTCCAACTCGTTTGGCGGTTCATCAACCACTCAGCTGCCTCCTCTCAAAGTTGCTGCTAGGTAAGCATATTACTCCTTAATTTGTTCCTTGTATTTGTCGGTTTATCATATTCTAACCTTTGATGTTGTAGCACCAAGGCTCGTCTTAGTAAATAGGCCAAGACCCTCGACCCTACTGTGGATGTTGATCCGGAGAAGACTCCAGAGCATCATGGTGAAAATCCCGAAGTTGCTAAAGACAACTCTGCTGGGGTTAATCAAGATGCCAATGCTAATCCGCGGAAGATTGAACCGGATGTCCAAGTTGAGACGTCACATCCTCGTGCTCCACCGAGTCCTGCAGCGTAACAACAGGACTCAAGCTGCTGATCCGCCAAGCCCGGGTATGAAAGCGCCAAGCCGGGAGAAAATGCCAATCCGGCCAGCTGACCAAAGATGATGATGTCGTGAATTCACGGGCACCGCATATACCGCCAGCAATCCGGTTGCTCTATCAAAGCACAACGCCAAGGAAGAATTTATTGCCATGAGCAAAGGGAAGGAAAACGGATCATCGACTTTTGACAATTTCTCGCCCAAGATCTTCACTCGGCTTCTGAACCGGCTCTACACAAGCCGTGATTTGAAGCTTGATGCAGTAAATCTTATGAAGGAGCGCTATGAGGTAAACAGTTATGCCTTTCTCTTGTACCTTCATTGCATAGTAGCCCCCAAGGGCGTGTTCGTAATCTTCTTTCAAGCCGGTACTTGATATAGAACTCAATACTTTCAGAGTCCACTGTTGTAGCCCCCAAGTGCCAAGTTGAATACCTGTATTGAGCTTGGGACTTTGTGATTTTATTGGCAGATGAAGATCAAATATGCATTAGCCCCCAAGGGCCAAGTGTATGAATAGTTATGCGCTTGGGACTTGTAATGAAACTACTAGCATGCTCCCTTTTTGTCGCAGAGTGAGATACGCCAACAAACCTCACAAATCAATGATCTTCATGTAAATCTGAAATCTCAACAAGCAGAAACCTCCAAGGCCAAGGATGAGCTGAAAACCGCCTTGACTACTATGGAGCAGCTCAAGTAGTGGTTTAAGTCCGAGCGGGCCAAGCGGGATCTTGAGAAGGCGGGCTTGCTAAAGCAGGCGGAGGATCTTTGAAGCAGCCATTAAACCGGTGACGGAAGAGCTCACTGGATTAAAGCACCAAATTAATGCCATGACCTCTGCAATATTTGGTAAGCAATGTTTCACCAAAGGTTGTGATGAATATTCCGCTTTGAAATTTCCTCCTGTTTAACCTAAACTTTCTTAAACCGGTATAGGTAAACGCATTGCTCATCTGGGCTCTGACATGCGGAAGAAACTCAAGGCCGCGTATACGCTAATTGAACAGCTGTATACCGGCACCCAGCGAGTTATTTGCGCCACCTCTTATGATAGCGCAGCTCCGGCATTGATCAAGGACACACTGGACCGACTATCTATGATACCGGCACAGATAGAAGAATTGAAACGATCCGCTGCCCGGGCTGGCACCTTATTGGCACTAACTCGCGCCAAAGCATGGATAGCTGACCTTGAACCGGCTGACATAGCCAAAGGCTTCCCAGTGCTCAAGAAAATGGCGAAGCCTTTGATAATGATGCTCTCAAGCGGGTAACAAGGGAGATCGTCCTCTGGCGGAGTCAAGCTGGCAGCAGAGGCCAACTGACGGTTCACCGCTCCTTCTACGACGCGAACAACGACGGGTTGAAGCTGTTATTCGGAAGTGAGAACCTTGTTCCACCAACCCGTAAGCACACTTATGCCCCTGACGTTGATCCGGCTGAGCTTATAAGTGAAGAGGCTGTCTTTCAGGCTTTAACCCGGATTGACTGGACCACCAATGACTTCCGGCCATTGGATGGTGAAGAGGAGGAAGTTGAACCGACGCTAGACGACCCATCTTCTTCACGTCAACCCGGCAATGAAGCTTAATCCGTCAAGCCGGTTGATGCATCAGAAGCTGCCTGTTATGATGCCATTCCAAATTTTGGGCCTCTGAATGCCTTGTAATAGGATAGCCATCACTTTTGTTTTTAATATGCCTTCGTGCAATGGCGGGGACTCCTTTGATTGAGTGATCGAAACCTTCAATTTAGATTACTGCGATCACAAAATCTTAAATCGCCACGACATTTTGTGCACTTGACGGTTTGTGACATTCATATATATATGAAATGAAATATTGAGGTATATAATCAAAATTTTGTGATACAAAATACCTGCCGTCGCTGGGCATAAAGTTGGCTTAGCCAATCTTGAAGCGGAGGTTGTATAAACCATTACCGTCAAATGAGAAAACAGCTCCTGTGTTTATAATGCCGGTTTACCATGTAAACCGTGCCGGGTCATGACAAGCCCCCTGTTACTCCATGATGGGATGTTAACAGAAAAAATCAAACCGGAAAAATTATCCCCGGATTAAAAATGAACCGAATTCCGTCAATTGACAGCTTGAACCGGTTTAAAAAACGTTATCGGTTTAAGAAACGCAACAAAGTCAAATAATAGTTATGAAAAAAATATGGAAGCAAAGGTAATGATAAAACCGTTTGCAAAAAGAGGCTTTCTTGAGCCGATCGGATGGTGTTACCGTGGTCGGACACGACCAAGCTCCCAATAAGGTATAGTCATGGTTCAAGTCAGCCAGGTCCCCAAGCGAAACCGTGACATTATGCCGATCAAGTGGCGTGGCAATGGTTCGGGTTCGACCAAGCCCCAAGTGACTCTATGGCCTTAGGCCGATCAAGAGGCGTGACTGGTTCAGACTTGACCATGTCCCCAAGTGATCTGGTGGCTCTCGCCTATCAAAAGGTGTTGCATTGGTTCGGACACGAGCAAGCCCCCAAGTGATATCTTAAAGCTTTTGAAAAGCAAACTCAGGGGGTAAACCGGAGGCCGCTTTAAAACAGAACAACTCCATGTAACCACGCATGATGTAATGTAACAGATACCCCGCTTTAGCTGAGGCTCCGGTTTATTACTTTATTCATAATATATACAGTCATAATATGTACATAGGTAGAGCCGATGGCTTAGGTATAATAAGGCCGAAGATGAGCTATGTTCCACGGCCTGTTGGTCTCCTCCTCTGACGTGCGTGAATCTTTATGCTCTCGAACATCGATCAGATAAATGCACGACCCGTTGTCTGATTCTTGCTGACCACGAAAGGTCCCTCCCAAGGTGGGGATAGCTTGTGCATATCGATGCGGTCTTGGATGAGTCAAGTACCAAATCTCCTTCTTGAAAAGTTACGGTTACGACCGGCGACTATGATAACGACGAAGATCTTGTTGGTAAATCGCCGAAGCGGGCAGCTGCTATATCACGCTCTTCATCCAGCCGATCCAAAGCGTCCTGTCGTGCCGTCTCGTTATCCGCTTCAACATAAGCTGCCACACGAGGTGAGTCATGACGGATGTCACTGGGGAGAACCGCCTCCGCTCCATAAACCATAAAGAACGGCGTGTATCCCGTGGATCTGTTAGGCGTAGTATTTATACTCCATAACACAGATGGTAGCTCTTCTACCCAACAACCCGGTGTCCTCTGCAAAGGGACCATAAGCGGGGCTTGATGCCTCTCAAGATCTCTTGATTGGCTCTTTCCGCTTGACCATTGGACTGTGGGTGAGCTCTTGAAGAAAGCGTCAAGCCGGATGTGCTCACGTTCGCAGAACTCCTTCATGGCGCCTTTGGACAAATTGGTACCATTATCTGTGATGATACTGTGTGGAAAACCAAACCGGAAAATCACCTTTTTGATGAACTGAACCGCCATGGCCGCATCACACTTGCTAACAGGTTCTGCCTCTACCCACTTTGTAAATTTGTCGACCGCCACCAACAAGTGGGCCTTCTTGTCCTTGGACCTTTTGAAAGGTCCAACCATATCCAGCCCCCAAGTCGCATAAGCGGCCAAGTAATTGGAATCATCCTCGGTTCTTGGGCTGGTACATGAGCACGTCTGGAAAACTTTTGGCAACCATCACATTGTCGACGGATCTTCCGCATCAGCATGGGCAGTCAACCAATAGAAACCGTGGCGGAACGCTTTAGCCACCAAGGATTTTGAACAGGCGTGGTGACCACAATCTCCTTCGTGGATCTCACGCAATATTTCACAGCCTTCCTCAGGGGACACACAGCGTTGAAACGCCTCGACACACTTTGCAATGATGCAACTTCGCCATTAACAATGGTCATAGACTTAGATCCCGAACTATCTGCCGGGCCAACGTCTCATCTTACGGTAACTTCGCCCGGTTCATGTACACCCGGATAAGGGAGCGTCCAATCGGAGTGACGCGCAGAGCTGCCACCAATTGAGCCTCCGGATCGAGAACAGCTAAATCCGCTTCACGGGGATCTTGGTGACGGATTGTGCAGTACGTCGAGAAAAGATTGGGCGGGACCGGTTTGCGTTGAGAGCCCAACCGGCTTAAAGCGTCCGCCGCTTCATTCTTCCGACGGTCCACGTGGTCCACCTGATAGCCCTTGAAATTACCGGCGACAACATCCACCTCACGACGATATGCAGCCATGAGTGGGTCCTTTGAATCCCAAGTGCGGACACTGTTGAGCCACTAGGTCCGAGTCACCAAGCACTTAACCCGGCTTAGATTCATCTCCTTAGCCATCCAAGACCATGGAGCAAGGCTTCATACTCAGCTGCATTGTTAGTACAAGGGAACATTAAGCGGAGAACATAACAAAACTTGTCACCTCGTGGGGAAGTTAATACGACTCCAGCCCCCGAGCCCTCCAACTGCCTGGATCCGTCAAAATGGATGGTCAAATATGTATGATCCGGCTTTTCTTCAGGCGCTTGCAACTCCGTCCAATCATTAATGAAATCCACAAGTGCTTGAGACTTCACCGCGTCCGAGGTACGTACTTCAAACCGTGCGGCCCAAGCTCTATAGCCAACTTGGCAATCCGGCCAGTCGCCTCTCGGTTCTGTATGATATCATCTAAGGGAGCTGAACTGACCACCGTGATGGGGTGCCCTTGGAAATACTGTTTCAGCTTCCGGCTTGCCATAAAAACCCCATACACCAGCTTCTGCCAATGCGGATATCTTTGCTTAGATTCAATAAGCACCTCGCTGATATAATAAACCGGACGTTGAACCAGATGCTCCTTTCCTGCCTCCTTCCGCTCTACCACAATGGCCACGCTAACCGCCCTGGAGTTAGCAGCAACATATAGCAGAAGCGGTTCCTTGTCGATGGGAGCGGCGAGCACAGGCGGGTTGGCCAATTGCCGCTTTAAGTCCTCCAATGCTTCATCAGCGGCGGGACTCCAGACAAACTGATCTGTCTTCTTCAGCATCTGGTACAAAGGGATGGCTTTCTCTCCGAGGCGGCTGATAAATCGGCTCAGCGCGGCAATCCGGCCTGCCAAACGCTGGACATCATTAATACACTTCGGTTTAGCCAGGAGGTGATAGCGAAATCTTCTCGGATTAGCTTCAATCCCCTGTTGGACACGTAGAAAGCCCAATAACTTGCTCGCCGGAACACCAAAAACACACTTGGCGGGTTGAGCATCATCTTGTAAACCCGCAGGTTGTCAAAGGTTTCCTTCAAATCGTCAATCAGTGTTTCGTTCTTCCTTGACTTGACCACAATATCATCCACATAGGCGTGCACATTACGGCTGATCTGTTTATGCAAGCAATTACATACGGCGTTGATAAGTTGCTTGGGCGCTCTTGAGCCCAAAAGGCATAGACACATAGCAGAAGGCTCCAAAGGGAGTGATAAACGTTGTTTTCTCCTGGTCCTTAACTGCCATTCTGATCTGATGATACCCAGAATACGCATCCAAAAAACTCAAACGCTCACATCCCGCAGTGGCATCAATAATCCGGTCAATGCGGGGGAGGGCAAAAGGATCTGCTGGACAAGCCTTGTTAAGATCTGTGTAATCCACACACATGCGCCAAGTGCCGTTTTTCTTAAGGACCAGCACCGGATTAGCAAGCCACTGGATGGAAAACCTCAACGATAAAGCCCTGCTAAGAGCACAGCTACCTCCTCTCCAATGGCCTTACGCCTCTCCTCGTTAAACCGGGGGAGAAACTGCTTCACCGGTTTGTACTTGGGATCAACATTAAGAGTGTGCTCAGCGAGCTCCCTCGGTACACCTAGCATGTCAGAAGGCTTTCATGCAAAAATGTCCCGATTCTCACGGATGAACTCGATGAGCGCTTTCCTATTTCGGATCTAAGTTGGCGCGATCTTGAACTGCTTGGACGAATCGCCAGGTACGAAGTCAACAAGCTTAGTCTCAGCTGCCGATTTGAACTTCAGGGCCGGATCGTGCTCTGTAGTTGGCTTCTTCAATGGAGTCATGTCCGCCGGATCAACATTGTCCTTATAATACTTCAGCTCCTCGGTGGCACAAACCGACTCTGCGTAAGACGCATCACCTTCCTCACACTCCAAAGCGATCTTGCGGCTCCCATGAACCGTTATTGTCCCCTTGTGACCCAGCATCTTGAGCTGCAAATAGATATAACAAGGTCGTGCCATGAACTTGGCATAAGCCGGCCGCCCAAACAGGGCGTGATATGGACTTTGAATTTTCACCACTTCAAACGTCAATGTTTCCGATCTGGAGTCATATTCATCCCCGAAGGCCACCTCCAGAGCTATTTTACCAACCGGATACGCTGACTTGCCAGGCACCACACCATGGAACACTGTATTGGACGGTTTGAGATGTTTATCTGTTAACCCCATACGGCGGAAGGTCTCGTAGTACAGGATGTTGATGCTGCTCCCTCCATCCATAAGCACCTTGGTGAACTTATACCCTCCCACCTGAGGTGCCACCACCAGGGCTAGCTGACCCGGATTGTCAACCCAAGGAGGATGATCCTCTCTACTCCATACAATTGGCTGCTCTGACCAGCGTAGGTAATGAGGCACGGCTGGTTCAACAACGTTGACTGCCCGCTTTTGAAGCTTCCGGTCTCGCTTGTCTAAGCTGGTGGTGAAGACGTGGTACTGCCCACTATTCAACTGCTTTGGGTTGCTCTGATAACCCGATGCTGCTGCTGATTGTAACCACCACGGTTATTCGATTGTTCGATTGTTATGTCTGCCCGGATTACCATTAAACCACGAACCGAATTTCCTCCACCGTAACCGGCCGGATCCCGAACCGCCGCGGAACCTTGATCATACCGAAAGCATTAGAACTTTTGAACTCCTGCATAATGTAACAATCCTTCTAGAGGTGATTCTTTGGCGCCTCCTTCGTCCCATGCTTCGGACAGGGTTGATTCAACAGATAGTTCAAGCGGTCTGGATTGGGATTAGGCGCTCCACCTCGATTCGGTTGTTTACCCTTGCGCCGCTGGCCCTTGTCCTGTGCGTTGGTGTTGGCTACGAAGTCCATGTTGTTGTTCGCTTTACGCTTGCTACCACCATTACCTGCCGAGTGATGTTGCTGGCCTTTGGAGTTGTTGTTCTTCTTTCCCTTCCCTGTCTCGTCATCATCAGACTCGGGATACTTGGTACTATCAGAATCAGCATACTTCACTAAAGCGCCCATGAGAGTGCCCATGTCATTGCAAAACCGCTTCATGTGCCCCAGCTTCAACTTTAAAGGTTTAAACCGGCAGTTGCCCTCCAGGGTCAAGATCGCAAAATCAGCGTTGATCCGGTCTAAAGAATGTAAGATTTCCGAAATGCGGCGTACCCAATGGGTCGTTGACTCCCCTTCACCCTGGACACAAGCCGCCAAGTCCACCACACACATGGGCTGCTTACAGGTGTCTTTGAAATTCTGGATAAACCGGGTCCGCAACTGGGCCCATGAACTGATAGAATTGGGTGGCAAGCTTTTCAACCAAGTACGGGCCGTGCCCTCGAGCATCATGGTGAAGTACTTTGCTGCACGGCTTCATCCACATCCAGCATCTCCATGGCCATCTCATAACTCTCTATCCATGCCTCTGGAGCCAAATCGGCGGTGTAATTTGGCACCTTGCGCGGACCCTTGAAATCCTTGGGTAAGCGTACATTGCGTAAAGCGGGGACGAGGCAAGGCACCCCCACAGAGCTAGAGGTAACCCAGGCTCAAAGATGGTCGGACGAACCGGCGTGGCTGATAATCCTGATGCTGCGCTGCTAACTCGGCCTCCCTGCGTGCCCGGGCCCGGTCCACCACCTCCTGAGCGTTGTCGAACCCACCTGCCGGGTTGTTGCCACGGGGTGCACCACGTCGTGCATTACTTGACACGGTCGGTTCATCCACGTGCCTACTATAGCTTCGGCTTGGGCGGGGGTAGAGTGGATCCGGTCGCGGCTGTACGAATACGCTTCCTGTTGGACCAAAGCTGTCCTAAGGAGCTCCTTGACCCGGCGCGTCTCTACTGCATGTGGTGAATCGCCTTCAATTGGAATTGCCTCCAGCCGTGTCGCAGCTGCGACAAGGTTATCCATCGGGTTGGAGTAGTGACCTGGAGGTGTTTGCACAGCCTGAGGTATGTTGGCATTATGGCGAGGTAGATCTATTATGCGGGGCTGAACCGGCGCGCCCGTCCCAGGTGCTTCCGCTCGGTTTACCGCCGGCGGATTACTGGTCCCCGCTCCTGGGGTGTTGAAGAGATCTCTTCCCTCGAAAACTGAAGGCAAACGGGATCTGTATTTCCTCTTCATGACTTCATGCGACGCGCTCTGATCCAGCATGAGCCTATAAGCCTGTGCATCCAAAGCGGCCCGCTCTGCCACCATCCTGGCGTCTGCAGCTGCCAGATCTGCTTTAGCCTGAGTGATTTGCTCCTTCACCTTCGCAATCTCCATGTTATGAACGTCCTGGTCCGCCGGGTTAACCTCGCCATGAGCACAATAACGCATCGAATAGTTCTGATAAAACTTGAGCCGACGGGCGCACAGGGCCTCCTGCCCCGGCTGCCGTCGCCACTGTTGAACCGGCAACCATTGTCGCAGCGGTTGAAGAGTGAAGTATTGCTTGTGTACCGGCCATGAATATTCCAACCCGGTTGGGCAGATCAGAGGGGTCCGGAATACTGTCATCGTCGGAACAGCCCCAATCCGCCATCTTATGGCTGATATAGAGACTCGGTTTCTCCGTTGACGACTTCGTCATCGAGTAGACGACGGTTTCGCCACCAGATTCGATCCGTCCTCATAACTTCCTCCGTGGATAACTCCCACGAAGGCACGCTGACGGCCGGTTTAGCTGGGCAGGTTTCAGACGCCGAGCCGTCTCGACGAGGTCGGTCAGATGTCGGCTCAGCCTGGCTCACCGATCTTGCCGATGAAAACGTGTATGCCACCAAAGGGGACCCGGTACCAGTACTCAATCGAGCGGCCTCGGGGCCCAGCCTGCATCGTCGATGTAGAGCTTGCCATGACGACTCTTGGTCATCCGGCCCACAGCGTAGCCTTCGAGTCGCTTCGAGCTTGCCCTCCAAGATCATCAAACCATCGTCACGATAGCCCACGGTGGGCGCTTAACTGTCGTGGTTTTGTCACGGCGAGATGTCCTCATGAAAGGACTTAGTCGTGGAGCCATCGCTACGGGTTAACTTGAAAGGGGTTAAAGCGGACGCGAAGACAGAAGAGTTATACTAGTTCGGCCCCTTCGATGAAGGTAAAAGCCTACGTCTAGTTTGTGATGGGATTGATGTGGTCTCGATGACTAGGGAGCAAACAGCTTCGCCTAGGCCTTGAGTTGTTGTTGTCTGTCCCTTTGAACCGCCCCGGGTCGTCCCCTTATATACACGGGTGACGGCCGTCGGTTCAGAGAGTCCCAATCTCCGGTTCATACTCGTATCCGGGTTGGTCTCTCTCTATTCCTAACTTACAGTACAAGTTTACATACCAGGCCGGTTTACGGCTACAAGTTCTAAACCGACTACGGGCCTTGGGCCCTTACTTTCATGCTTGGGCTTTTACACCGTTGAACTACTGATGAAGTTAACCCGGCCCGGATAGGCTGGTTCACGCCCAGTAGTAATATCCCCAACAGCCGTGGTGTGATGTCACACTGCGGAATACGTCAGCAGATTGGATTTGTGTAAATATTATTCTCTCTACGGTGGTATGTGGAACTTATTTTGCAGAGCCCGACACTATCCTTGTGTTCAAAATCTTCTATGAAGTATTCGGAGGAGGAACCCGCCTTGCAATGCCGAAGACAATGCATGCTTGGACTCATCGTCATTGAAGCCTGATTCGGGGGCTCTTGAGGAGTCTGGATTAGGGGTGTCCGGATGGCGGACTATAGCCTTTGGCGGACTCACGGACTATGAAGATACAAGATTGAAGACTTCGTCCCGTGTCCGGATGGGACTTTCCTTGGCGTGGAAGGCAAGCTTGGCGATACGGATGTAGATCTCCTCCCATTTGTAACCGACTCAATGTAACCCTAACCCTCTCCGGTGTCTATATAAACCGGAGGGTTTTAGTCCGTAGGACGAACAACAATCATACCATAGGCTAGCTTCTAGGGTTTAGCCTCTGATCTCATGGTAGATCTACTCTTGTACTACCCATATCATCAATATTAATCAAGAAGGAGTAGGGTTTTACCTCCATCGAGAGGGCCCGAACCTGGGTAAAAACATCGTGGCCCTTGTCTCCTGTTACCATCCACCTAGACGCACAGTTCGGGACCCCCTACCCGAGATCCGCCGTTTTTGACACTGACACCCTCCCCCCCCCCCCCCAATTCGGATTGGGCTTGGGGGGCGCGCGCCTCCCACTTGGCCGCCTCCTCCTCTCTCCCACCATGGCCCATTAAGGCCCATTAACTCCCTGGGGGGTTCCGGTAACCCCCCGGTACTCTGAAAAATGCTCGAACTCATCTGAAACCTTTCCGGTGTGCAAACATAGTCTTCCAATGTATCAATCTTTATGTATCGACCATTTTGAGACTCCTCGTCATTTCCGTGATCACGTCCGAGACTCCGAACTACATTCGGTACATCAAAACACATAAACTCATAATACAGATCGTCATCGAACGTTAAGCGTGAGGACCCTACGGGTTCGAGAATTATGTAGGCATGACCGAGACTCATCTCCGATCAATAACCAATAGCGGAACCTGGATGCTCATATTGGCTCCCACATATTCTACGAAGATCTTTATCGGTCAAACCGCACAACAACATACATTGTTCCCTTTGTTATCGGTATGTTACTTGCCCGAGATTCGATCTTCGGTATCTCAATACCTAGTTCAATCTCATTACCGGCAAGTCTCTTTACTCGTTCCGTAGTGCATCATCCTGCAACTAACTCATTAGTCACATTGCTTGCAAGGCTTATAGTGATGTGCATTACCGAGAGGGCCCAGAGATACCTCTCCGACAATCGGAGTGACAAATCCTAATCTGGATCTATGCCAACTCAACAAACACCATCGGAGACACCTGTAGAGCATCTTTATAATCACCCAGTTACGTTGTGACATTTGATAGCACACTAAGTGTTCCTCCGGTATTCGGGAGTTGCATAATCTCATAGTCAGAGGAACATGTAGAAGTCATGAAGAAACCAATAGCAACAAACTAAATGATCATCGTGCTAAGCTAACGGATGGGTCATGTCAATCACATCATTCTCTACTGATGTGATCCCGTTAATAAAATGACAACTCATGTCTATGGTTAGTAAGCTTAACCATCTTTGATTACGAGCTAGTCAAGTAGAGGCATACTAGTGACACTCTGTTTGTCTATGTATTCACACATGTACTGAATTTCCGGTTAATACAATTCTAGCATGAATAATAAACATTTATCATGATATGAGGAAATATTAATAACAACTTTATTATTGCCTCTAGGGTATATTTCCTTCAGTCTCCCACTTGCACTAGAGTCAATAATCTACTTCACATCGCCATGTGATTTATCACCAATAGTTCACATCGTAATAAGGTGTGATCATGTTTTGCTTGTGAGAGAAGTTTTAGTCTACGGGTCTGCCACATCCAGATCCGTAAGTATTTTGCAAATTTCTATGTCTACAATGCTCTGCACGGAGCTACTCTAGCTAATTGCTACCACTTTCAATATGTATCCAGATTGAGACGCAGAGTCGTCTAGATCGGTGTAAAAGCTTGCATCGACGTAACTCTTTACGACAAACTCTTTGTCACCTCCATAACCGAGAAATATTTCCTGAGTCCTCTAAGGATAATTTTGACCGCTGTCCAGTGATCTACTCCTAGATCACTATTGTACTCCCTTGCCAAAATCATGCTAAGGTATACAATAGGTCTGGTACACAGAATAGCATACCTTATAGAACCTATGACTGAGGCATAGGGAATGACTTTTCATTCTCTTTCTATTTTCTACTGTGGTCGGGTTTTGAGTCTTTACTCAACTTCACACCTTGCAACACATCCAAGAACTCCTTCTTTAACTGTTCCATTTTGAACTACTTCAAAAACTTGAAAAGGTATGTACTCATTGAAAAAACTTATCAAGCATCTTGGTCTATATCTATAGATCTTGATGCTCAATACGTAAGCAGCTTCACCGAGGTCTTTGTTTGAAAAAACTCCTTTCAAACACTCCTTTATGCTTTTCAGAAAATTCTACATCATTTTTGATCAACAATATGTCATTCACATATACTTATTAGAAAAGTTGTAGTGCTCCCACTCACTTTCTTGTAAATACATGCTTCACCAAAAGTCTGTATAAAACCATATGCTTTGATCACACTATCAAAGCGTATATTCCAACTCCGAGAGGCTTGCACCAGTCCATAAATGGATTGCTGGAGCTTGCACACTTTGTTAGCACCTTTAGGATCGACAAAACCTTCTGGTTGCATCATATACAACTCTTCTTTAAGAAATCCATTAAGGAATGCAGTTTTGACATCCATTTGCCAGATTTCATAAAATGTGGCAATTGCTAACATGATTCGGACAGACTTAAGCATCGCTACGAGTGAGAAAATGTTATTGTAGTCAACACCTTGAACTTGTAGAAAACCTTTTGTGACAATTCGAGCTTCGTAGATAGTAACACTACTATCAGCGTCCGTCTTCCTCTTGAAGATCCATTTATTCTCAATGGTTTGCCGATCATCGGGCAAGTAAACCAAAGTCCATACTTTGTTCTCATACATGGATCCCATCTCAGATTTCATGGCCTCAAGCCATTTTGCGGAATATGGGCTCATCATCGCTTCCTCATAGTTTGTAGGTCCGTCATGGTCTAGTAACATGACTTCTAGAAAGGATTACTGTACCACTCTCGTGCGGACCATAATCTGGTTGACCTACGAGGTTCAGTAGTAACTTGATCTAAAGTTTCATGATCATCAACATTAGCTTCCTCACTGACTGGTGTAGGAATCACTGGAACTGATTTATGTGATGTACTACTTTCCAATTCTGGAGAAGGTACAATTACCTCATCAAGTTCTACTTTCCTCCCACTCACTTCTTTCGAGAGAAACTCCTTTCTCTAGAAAGGATTCATTCTTAGGAATGAATATCTTGCCTTCGGATCTGTGATAGAAGGTGTACCCAATAGTTTCCTTTGGGTATCCTATGAAGACAAATTTCTCCGATTTGGGTTCGAGCTTATTAGGTTGAAGCTTTCTCACATAAGCATCGCAACCCCAAACTTTAAGAAACGACAACTTAGGTTTCTTGCAAAACCACAGTTCATATGGTGTCGTCTCAACGGATTTAGATGGTGCCCTTTTTAACGTGAATGGAGCTGTCTCTAATGCATAACCCCAAAATGATAGTGGTAAATCAGTAAGAGACATCATAGGTCGCACCATATCTAATAAAGTGCGGTTATGACGTTCTGACACACCATTACGCTATGGTGTTCCAGGTGGCGTGAGTTGCGAAACTATTCCACATTGTTTCAAATGAAGACCAAACTCGTAACTCAAATATTCGTCTCTGCGATCAGATTGTAGAAACTTTATTTTCTTGTTACGATGATTTTCCACTTCACTCAGAAATTCTTTGAACTTTTCAAATGTTTCGGACTTATGTTTCATCAAGTAGATACACCCATATCTGCTCAAATCATCTGTGAAGGTCAGAAAATAATGATACCCGCCGCGAGCCTCAACACTCATCGGATCGCATACATTAGTATGTATTATTTCCAATAAGTCAGTTGTTCGCTCCATTGTTCCGGAGAACGGAGTTCTAGTCATCTTGCCCATGAGGCATGGTTCACAAGCATCAAGTGATTCATAATCAAGTGATTCCAAAAGCCCATCAGCTTGGAGTTTGTTCATGCGCTTTACACCATTATGACCTAAACGGCAGTGCCACAAATATGTTGCACTATCATTATCACATCTTTTGGCATCAATAGTATGAATATGTGTATCACTACGATCGAGATTCAATAAACCATTCACCTTGGGTGTATGACCACATAAGGTTTTATTCATAGAATAACAATTACTCTTTGACTTAAATGAATAACCGTATTGCAATAAGCATGATCCAATCATATTATGCTCAACGCAAACACCAAATAACATTTATTTTAGGTTCAACACTAATCCCGAAGGTAAAGGGAGTGTGCGATGGTGATCTTATCAACCTTGGAATCACTTCCAACACACATCGTCACCTTGCCCTCAACTAGTCTTTGTTCATTTTGTAACTCCTGTTTGAGTTACTAATCATAGCAACTGAACCAGTATCAAATACCCAGGGGCTACTATGAACACTATTAAAGTACACATCAATAACATGTATATCAAATATACCTTTGTTTACTTTGCCATCCTTCTTATCCGCCAAGTATCTAGGGCAGTACCACTTCCAGTGACCATTTCCTTTGCAGTAGAAGCACTCAGTTTCAGGCTGGGGTCTAGCTTTGAGCTTTTTGATGGGAGTGGCAACTTGCTTGCCATTCTTCTTGAAGTTTCCTTTCTTTCCCTTGCCCTTTTACTTGAAACTAGTGGTCTTGTCAACCATCAACGTTTGATGCTTTTCTTGATTTCTACCTTAGTCGATTTTAGCATCACGAAGAGCTCGGGAATCGTTTTCGTCATCCCTTGCATATTATAGTTCATCACGAAGTTCTAGTAACTTGGTGATAGTGACTAGAGAACACTGTCAATCACTATTTTATCTGGAAGATTAACTCCCACTTGATTCAAGCGATTGTAGTACTCAGACAATCTGAGCACATGCTCACTGGCTGAGCTATTCTCCTCCATCTTGTAGGCAACGTACTTGTCAGAGGTCTTATACCTCTTGACTCGGGCATGAGTCTAAAATACCAATTTCAGCTCTTCGAACATCTTATATGCTCCGAGGCGTTCAAAATGTTTTTGAAGTCCCGATTCTAAGCCGTAAAGCATGGTGCACTAAACTATCAAATAGTTATCACAGCGAGCTTGCCAAACGTTCATAACGTCTGCATTTGCTCCTGCAATAGGTCCGTCACCTAGCGGTGCATCAAGGACATAATTCTTCTGTGCAGATATGAGGATAATCCTCAGATCACGGACCTAGTCCACATCATTGCTACTATCATCTTTCAACATAGTTTTTCTCTAGGAACATATCAAAAAAAACGGGGAGCTATATCGCGAGCTATTGATCTACAACATAGTTATGCAAATACTATCAGGACTAAGTTCATGATAAATTAAAGTCCAATTAATCATATTACTTAAGAACTCCCACTTAGATAGACATCCCTCTAATCATCTAAGTGATCACGTGATCCATATCAACTAAACCATGTTCGATCATCACGTGAGATGGAGTAGCTTTCAATGGTGAAAATCACTATGTTGATCATATCTACTATATGATTCACGCTCGACCTTTCGGTCTCAGTATTCCGAGGCCATATCTGCATATGCTAGGCTCGTCAAGTTTAACCCGAGTATTCTGCGTGTGCAAAATTGGCGTGAACCCGTTGTATGTGAACGTAGAGCTTATCACACCCGATCATCACGTGGTGTCTCGGCACGACGAACTGTCGCAACGGTGCATCCTCAGGTAGAACACTTATACCTTGAAATTTAGTGAGAGGTCATCTTATAATGCTACCGCCGTACTAAGCAAAATAATATGCATAAAGGATAAACATCACATGCAATCAATATAAGTGATATGATTTGGCCATCATCATCTTGTGCCTTTGATCTCCATCTCCAAAGCACCGTTATGATCACCATGGTCACCGGCTTGAAACCTTGATCTCCATCGAAGCATCGTTCTCGTCTCGCCAACTATTGCTATCGTTCTCGTCTCGCCAACTATTGCTATCGCGACTATCGCTACCATTTAGTGATAAAGTAAAGTAATTACATGGCGATTGTATTTCATACAATAAAGCGACAACCATATGGCTCCTGTCAGTTGCCGATAACTGTTACAAAACATGATCATCTCATACAACAATCATCACGTCTTGACCATATCACATCACAACATACCCTGCAAAAACAAGTTAGACATCCTCTACTTGTTGTTGCAAATTTTACGTGGCTGCTACAGGTTTAGCAAGAACCATTCTTACCTACGCATCAAAAATGAAAGGATTGATATAGTTGACTAGAGGGGGGGTGAATAGGCAACTAACAATTTTTAAGCTTTTCTTTACCAATTTAAACTTTGCAATAATAAATGTTGTCTAGATGTGCAACTAGGTGGACAACCTATATGATGCAATCAACACAAGCACAAGAGCAAGCAAAGATAGAAACACAAATAAGCTTGCACAAGTAAAGGGATAAGATAACCAAGAGTGGAGCCGGTGGAGACGAGGATGTGTTACCGAAGTTCCTTCCTTTTGAGGGGAAGTACGTCTCCGTTAGAGCGGTGTGGAGGCACAATGCTCCCCAAGAAGCCACTAGGGCCACCGTAATCTCCTCACACCCTCGCACAATGCAAGAGCCGTGATTCCACTATTGGTGCCCTTGAAGGCGGCAACCGAACCTTTACAAACAAGGTTGGGGCAATCTCCACAACTTAATTGGAGGCTCCCAACAACACCACGAAGCTTCACCATAATGGAATATGGCTCCACGGTGACCTCAACCATCTAGGGTGCTCAAACACCCAAGAGTAACAAGATCCGCAAGGGATAAGTGGGGGGAATCAAAAGTCTCTTGGTGGAAATGTAGATCGGGCCCTTGTCACCCAATCCGAGCAAATCAACAAGTTTGATTGGCTAGGGAGAGATCGGGCCAAAATGGAGCTTGGAGCAACAATGGAGCTTAGAGATGGAAGAGGTGGACAACTAGAGGTAGGAGACACGCCTTTTATACTCGGAGAAAAGATCCAACCGTTATCCTCTAGTTCAGCTCAGCGACGCAGCAGTACTACCGCTCGAACACGCAGCGGTACTACCGCTGCCACGCTGCATACTACCGTGGAAGGCCACGGTACTACCGCTGGCAAGAAGCAGAGCTCGACTGGCTTGATCGAGCGCAGATTACTACGGCGCCGATACTATCAGCGCACCCTTTGCGGATTATCACGCACCCTTGCGGTACTACCGCAAGGCAGGCAAGCTACGACCTACGAAGAGCGCGGATGAAATAAATTACATCCGTGCCTACTTCCGCTGAAAAAGAAACACTGCGAAAACCCGACGCGGTACTACCGTGGAGGCGCGGATGTAAAAATTACATCCGCTCCAACTACTGCCGCGCAACGGTACGGGGCATGAGGGCCACGGTACTACGGCTCCAAGAGAGTGGTACTACCGTGTCCACTCGCGGTACTACCGCGCAGGACGAGCGGTACTACCGTGTGGGCGCGGACGTAAAAAATTACATCCGCGCCTACTACCGTACCGGAGCAGCACAAGGCGTAGGAGTTGCGGTACTACGGCTCCTGGGGAGCGGTACTACCGTGACCCCCAACGGTACTACCGCTGGTGCTTGCGGTACTACCGCTCCCTAGAGCCCAATACTACCGCAAGAACAGCGATGGCCGTCGGATTTATGCACAACTATGACAACGGGAAGATGCTCCAAAGTGCAAGGAAAGGAAGAACAAGTGTGCGTGTTGATTCCACCCAAACCTTTCCGACGCGGACCCCTCTTAATAGTACGGCTCTCCTCGACTCAATTCCACCAAAAAGAAACGTGAAACGACGCCGTCTTCAATAGTCTCAGGGGCACCGAATCGTCTCGTGCCTAGAGATGAAACATCTGAGAAACTCAAGGCATACGATTAGTCCGCAAAAGTATCGTCATCAATCACCAAAACACTTAAGGGATAAATATTGCCTTACAATCTCCCCCTTTTTGGTGGATTGATGACAATACGGGATTTGCACAAAGATACGATAATATTGAGCAAGGGCAAACCCCTCCTCTCCAAAATATAGACGGGCTCCCCCTAGATGTGTGCACTCTGGATGAATGCTTTGGACTGCATAGCACACATACTAGGATCACCACTCCCCCTATATTTTAGAGACAAAGGCACGAATAATAACATCTAAGCAACATATAGCACAATATAACACAAGCTCGCTAAGATAGATAGAGTGCATATGTCTTACACCATATGGAGGAAAAGCAACTAAAAGCGAGGTTCTGCGAAGTTCAACCGAGAACGCATAACAAACACACCAAACACGAACACGACACAAGACTCGCAGATCCTACACTCTCTCCCCTTTGGCATCGAGGCGCCAAAAGGCGGAGAGGACACCTACACACAAGCGGTGGCTCAAGCAGCAGGAAATCATCCCAACCCTCTCCGTCGAGACTCCTCGGCAGCGGGGATGGACTCCTCGGCGTCCTCCTCGAGAATCAGTCCACCAGCCTTGCTTCTCCATCCACTCGGCCTCTGGGTGATGCGCTCCTCGAGACCATGAGACACATCCTCACCATAGAGCTGCAAGATCTTCCTGTCCCGGCGACGACTCTCCTTGGGCGCCACGTGAGTCCTGTCTTGCCCCTTGGCTTGCATGCGAGAAAAGAGTCTTCATCTTGTCCTTGACCTCTTGGCCCATGAAGGCATAGAGGAGCTCTGGGAAGGCCTAGCAGCATGGCCCTCAAAGAACATTCTCGGCGCCAAAGATCCTCCTCACCAACAGCAGCCCTAGCGGCAGACGCCTCGGCATGAGTAGTAGTGTTGGCCCAGTTGGGTTTGACACGCAGACAGATGGGATCATGGCGAATCGATCGAGGGGCAAGGAACTCCTCACCGAGGAACATCTTCTCCTGTGTCCTCGAGATCAGCGAAAAGCAGATGGGGCCCATAGATAGGCACTTTGCGGTTGAACACACAAACCGAAGCTCACACCACATGATGTGTGAGACATCAAGTGGCTGAGTCTGAGACAAACGAGCCTCCTCGCAGATGAGCATCATATCCACCATATAGGCATGGACCTTGTCCTTATCACCAATGCGAGGGAACAAAGAGTTGCGGAAGATGCGGTACATGATATCCAGAAAGAGTTGAGCACCAACCCTATCTTGCCACTTGAAGCGTCTTCTCAACATAGTACGGTGCAAGCTTGTCCTTGTTGGCAGAATCAGAGTTGGCATGGGGCGAACACCCACGGAGTGTCGAGCCCGTCATCGTGCACCGGAGCAAATCCATGAACTCCTTCCGGTAGCGATCGACTTACGGCCATTGGTCATCCAGGTCATCCTCCTCTCCTCATCAGGGTGAAAGTAAACTGAAGCAAGGAACTGACAGATAAGCTCAGGATCATAGTCAAGGTGGAAGGATATCACATGCTCAATGCCAAACTGCTCCACCAAGTCCAGAGCCTCTCCAAAGTAGGCACGGAACTTGTCCTTCCTCAAGTGATGCATGTCAATCCATTTCACATCCACATAGGTATTCCGCTTGTTCTTGATGACATCCAGATAGATGTTGGTTTGTTGCTTGTTCCAAAACAGCTCACAACCCCGACAGAGGAACGAGGGGTCACGTGACGGGTGAATCTGCTGAGACGGACGTAGTCAGATTGGGGCATCTCATCCATGCCCTTGGCGGGCTCCTTGAACTTGCTAGCAGTAGTCTTGACATTGCTCTTGGGGGCAGAGGAGCCCTCTGGTGCGTCACCTGGGTTGCGCAGACGTTTGGAGCTAGTGTCACGACTGGGATTGGAACGGCGAGAGCCACCACCTGAGACACACATGCAAAACACCAACGAACGCGAAGAGGATCAATGCAAAGACCACAACAAAGCACAAGAAACACATAGGAAATATACGTGAAGGTTGGCGGCGTTAGATGTGAGCTACGGTAGGACTGCCGATTACTGCGGTACTAAAAATTAGTCTTGCTCCAAGTCGCGATAGTGCAGTGCTGAGTCACGGTAGTACCATGGTGGGAGCAGTAGTAAGGTTCTAGTGCGCGGTGTGCGGTAGTACCAGCGCCCGGCGGTAGTACCGTGCAAGCAGCGATAGTACCACGCCCGACGGCGGTAGTATCAGCGTATGCGTCAGATCCGAACGGCGATTCGAATCTGAAAAGACCCGCGAAACAATGGCAGTGCTACGGTGATCAGATCTCGCGCAAGACAACAAAACAAGTATAATTCCTATGCAAGGCTACTCTCCTTCATCCTATTCTTGCAAAGAGAAGGCCTCTAGAACATCCAAGTCTCCCCCAACAACCTAAAGACAAAGAACGCAATAAAACGAGAAAGGATTGGGGGAAAACCTGGGTCCATAGCAAGAGCACGTGGTGGGGAAGGATCCCACCGGACGGAATCATGGGAGGGCAACCGGAGGAGAAGATCCGGCGACGAACGCCGGCTCCTATCTTGAGCGGGAGAGAGAGAGATGAGACGACGTGGGAGGAACCGAATGGGTATGGGGGAGTTAGAACTCCCCCTGCCCGTCCTTATCCCCACGCGCCCAAGACAACGCGGTAGTACCGCAGGTCATCGCGGTAGTACCACTTGGGCGGAAGTACCGCACCGGAGCGGTAGTACCGCTCACCCAGGCGGTAGTAAAAAATTACTGCCGCGTGGGGGCAGTAGTACCGTGCTCCCACATGCGGTAGTACCGTGGCTGGCCGCGGTAGTACAGAGCCGGTCAGCAGCGGTGCCGCGAGCTTAAGACACCCCCGGTTTCAACACAAAAGAAAAGGTCTTTGCACGGAAACTTTTCACACAAAAGAGGCCACCAGCACACGCACAAACCAGAGGCAGAAAGACAACAAGAGAACACCAAGCGACACAACCTCTCAAAAGGAGAGGGCGGTGGCTGAAGCCAGCTATGTTTGAGTTAGATGGTATGGCACCGCGAAGAATTATCCTTGGGCCCATGACCAAAACTCGTCTTTGAAGCACAAGTACCATCAAAAATGGCTAATGTGAAAGAGTTGATCTATTTATGCATGATAGGGGGGAGGGAGAGTTCATTGAGAGAACAACACTCCCCCTTTGTCCATGCCTACACCTAAACTAGACAACAAGATGAGTGTGGTGGGGGGTGCATGGGTTCAAGTCACATTGCTCAAATCAATGATATTTAGCTCATGCCTTAACTTTCATGAAATCTTGCTTCATCCAAGGGCTTCGTGAAAATATCCGCAAGGTTATCATGAGTGTTGACATACTTGAGCTCGATCTCCCTCGCCTAATGTGATCCCGGATGAAGTGATACGAATCTCAATGTGCTTCGTCTTGAAGTGTTGCACGGGTTGAGGGAAATCTTGATGGCACTTTCATTATCACACCAAAGAGGCACTTTGTCACAAATGACACCGTACTCCTTTAAAGTTTGCCTCATCCATAGGAGTTGAGCACAACAACTACCGGCTGCCACATATTCCGCTTGATTGGACGAGAGAGACACACAACTTTGCTTCTTGGAAGACCAACTTACCAAAGAGCAACCAAGAAATTGGCACCCTCGAAGTGGACTTCCTATCCACTTTGTCTCCCGCCCAATCGGAATCCGTAAATCCTTCAAGCTTGAAGTTTGCTCCTCTTGGGTACCATAAGCCAAAGTTTGGGGTATGAGCCAAATATCGAAAGATTCGCTTGACCGCCACATAGTGGTTTTCCTTCGGTGCGGCTTGAAACCGTGCACACATTCCCACACTCAACATGATATCCGGTCTAGATGCACAAAGGTAAAGCAAGGAGCCAATCATGGAGCGATATACCTTTTGATCCACCCCTTTACCATTGGGATCAATGTCAAGTTGGCACTTGGTAGGCATTGGTGTAGTAGCCGGCTTGACACCACTTAGCTTGAATCTTTTGAGCATGTCTTGAGTGTATTTGGCTTGGTTGATGAAGGTTCCTTCTCTTCTTTGTTTGATATCGAAACCAAGGAAGAACTTCAACTCTCCCATAGAAGACATCTTGAACTTGGAGGTCATGAGAGCGGCAAATTCCTCATTGAAAGCTTTGTTAGGGGAACCAAAGATAATATCATCAACATATAGTTGGCATACAAACAACTCCCCATTGACCTTCTTAGTAAAAAGAGTGGGGTCGATTTGCCCCACTTCAAAACCACGATCTTGTAACAACTCGGTAAGGTGGTCATACCACGACGTGGGGCTTGTTTAAGGCCATAGAGTGCCTTATCGAGTTGATACACATGATCCGGGAAGTAGGGGTCCTCGAACCCGGGGTTGCTTGACATAGACCAACTCATTAATAGGACCATTAAGAAAAGCACTTTTCACATCCATTTGTTGCAACTTAAAGTTGTGATGGGCAGCATAAGCAATCAACAAACGAATGGATTCAAGACGAGCAATGGGAGCAAAGTTTTCACCGTAGTCGATACCCTCGACTTGGGAGTAGCCTTGTGCTACCAATCTTGCCTTGTTGCGAATGATGTTACCATGAGCATCTTGCTTGTTCTTGAAGATCCACTTGGTTCCAATGACGTTGTGGTTCCAGGATGGCCTTGGCACCAATCTCCACACCTTGTTGTACTCAAAATTGTTGAGTTCTTCATGCATGGCATTGAGCCAATCCGAGTCTTCGAGCGCCTCATAGACCTTTTGGGGTTCAACACAAGAGACAAACGCGTGATGTTCATAATAGTTAGCCAATTTTCTACGAGTGCTTACCCCTTTCATTAGGCTTCCAACCACATTCTCCATGAGATGGCCTTTGGTAGTAAGTTTGGATGCAATCTTGGCGGCACGACGCCTAATTCTTCCTCGGAGGTGAGATGAGGAGGGTCACTTGATCATCTTGAGCGCCGTCTTGAACATGTTCTTGATCTTGAGCATGCTCGGGAAGATAACTTCGACCTTGGGCATCATTTGGTGTGTCACCATCGCCTTGAGCACGATCTTGCCCTTCGTCTTGTTCATGAGGTTGAGGGCCTTCACTTTGTTCTACTGAAGGCGTGTGGGCCTTGAGTTGGTGATGGCTCCACTTGAGTGGAGCATTGTCCTTCTCCTTCGGCCACAAGGGGTTCCTCAACGGGTAGGATAAAACCAACACTCATTCTTCTTATGGCTTGAGGAGGAATTTCATCACCTACATCACAAGTGCTACTTTGCTCCACTTGGGAGCCGTTATTCTCATCAAACTCCACGTTACATGTCTCCTCAATAAGTCCCGTGGATTTATTGAGGACACGGTAAGCATGAGAGTTTGTAGCATAACCAACAAATATGCCCTCATAAGCTCTAGCTTCAAATTTAGACAAACGAACACCTTTCTTGAGAATGAAACACTTACACCCGAACACCCGGAAATACTTGAGATTGGGCTTGTTGCCGGTGAGTATCTCATAAGGAATCTTGTTCAAGCCTTTGCGGAGATAGAGCCGATTGGATGCATGACATGCGGTGTTGATGGCTTCGGCCCAAAAGTTGTATGGAGACTTGAACTCCGCCATCAAGGTCCTTGCCGCAACCAACAACGTCCGTTTCTTCCTCACCGCAACACCATTTTGTTGAGGGGTATATGGTGCGAATATTGATGATTGATCCCTCTTCACTAAGAAACTCATCCAAGGTGTAGTTCTTGAACTTCGGTGCCCTTGTCACTTCTTATTGTCAAGATCTTTGCATTATGTTGACGTTGAGCTTCATTTGCAAAGTCGATAACAGCTTGTTGAGTCTCACTCTTCCTCTTGAAGAAGTATACCCAAGTGTATCTTGAATAATCATCCACAATCACCAAGCAATATTTTCTACCCCCAAGACTATCAAAGGATGGAGGTCCAAAGAGGTCCATGTGCAGGAGCTCCAAGGGTCTCTTCGAGTAGATGATAGTCGTGGGAGGATGAGCCGTTTCATGAAGCTTTCCTTCGATACAAGCAATCGCAAGCACGATCTTTGGCAAAACTAACATTTGTTAGTCCACGGACATGGTCCCCCTTGAGAAGACTTTGCAAAGATCTCATATTGATGTGGGCTAAACGGCGATGCCAAAGCCATCCCACGTCAACTTTAGCCATTAGGCATGTCGCGGTCTTAGTGGGTCGCTCCGAAAAGTTTATCACATAAAGACCACTCTCGACATGCCCAACAAAGGCTACTTTAAGAGTCTTGCTCCACAAGAGGGCCACGGTATCAATGTTAAATAAGGTGGCAAAGCCCATGAGTGCAAGTTGACGAACGGAAAGCAAATTGTATGCAAGGGACTCAACAAGCATGGCTTTCTCGATCGTTAGATCATGAGAAATGACAACCTTGCCAAGACCCAATACCTTAGAATGTGAGGCATCACCCCACTCGACATTGGTGGGCATAGATGGGATCTTTTGCACGTCCACCACCAAGTCCTTGCTCCCGATCATATGATTCGTTGCTCCACTATCGAGCAACCATGATCCCCACCGAAGCAAACACCTACAAGAAATCAATGCTTGGTTTTAGGTACCCATTTAGTAATGGGTCCTTTGATGTTAGTAACGAGGGTCTTAGGAACCCAAATAGACCATTCAATGTACTCATAAGAAGAACCAACAAATTTAGCATAAACATGCCCATCACTAGCATGGCACAACACATATGAGGGGTTAAAGTCGCCGGCTATGTTCAAGGGGATGACGTTGTCCTTCTTGGCATTGCCACCCTTTGCATGGTTCTTCTTCTTCTTGGAAGCACCTCTCCCTCCCTCACAAAAGTTTGCTTGAGAGGAGGAGGTTGCTTGGTCTTGTCATTCTTATTCTTGCTCTTGGGCTTGGGCCAACCCAATCCCTCCTTGGTTACAACTTCCTTTTGATTACTCAAAAGGTCGTTAAGGTTCTTCTCACCTTGTATGCATGTGACAAGGCCCTTTTCAAGTTCCTCCTTCAACTTAGCATTCTCCTCAACAAGATGCACATGCTCACAACAAGGGTTAGTAGCATTTGCATTATCAATCAATATCATATGAGGAAAGGTGGCTTTCTCCTTGGTTAGCTTCACTTGGAGTTGATCATGAGACTCTTTGAGACTAGCATGAGCACCCTTCAAGACTTTGTGAGCCTTGTCGAGAATGTCAAACTCCTCGTTGAGTCTAGCAAGATCAACTCCAAGCTTTGCCTTCTCGGAGCTAAGCACACGAGACACAACAAGAGCATGATCAAGGTCTTTCTTTAATTTAGCATGATCATCGTTGTATGACTCCTCAAGAGCCAAACGAAGACCACGCTCTTCCTCAAGAGCATTGGAAAGATCCAAAATCTCATCGGCATAGTCACGACTATGCCCTTCCATCTTAGAGATGGTTTCTTCATGAGCCTCGATCATGGCATTAGCTTCACCAAGTTGTTCCAAGAGAGCAACGAAGTGCTTCTTGGATTTGCCCTTGAGTTTACCCATAAAGATCTCAAACTCATTCTCCTCCACATTAGTCCCCTCATGTTCATCAATGCAATCCGTCAAAGAAGAATGATTGATGATGGTAGTTTTGATGTTGGGGTTACCTTGTTGGTGGATTTAGCCATGAGGCACTTGGCGGTGATGCTTTCATTGGGTGAATCGAAGAGAGACACCCGAGGAGTCGTTGCAATGGCAACAGAGGCCATGGCAACCGACTCACCATCTTCATCATCATCATCCTCCTCATTGTACTCTTCTTGAACCACCAATCCTTTGTGAGGAGCCTTCTTGGTGAAGTTGCTCTTGTTGGGGAAAGACTTGGCCTTGTCCTTACGGATGAGCTTGCCACAATTGTCTTCCCTCTTCTCATATGGGCACTCCGCAACAAAGTGACTCACATTACCACAATTGAAGCAAGTCCTCACTCGTTGCTTGCCCCTTGCGCCACTTGAGTTGCTCTTGTTGAAGTTGGGCCTTGAGTTCTTCTTGCTCCAAAATTGCCTTGAAGCAAGGGCCATGTGTTCATGATAGTCATGCTCAGATCTTCGAGGTTGCTCTCTTCTTCTTCCTCCTCTCCATCTTCTTCGACACAAATCTTGGCCTTCAAAGCGAGGTTGGGCTTCTTTGCTCTTTGGGAGCGAAGCACCGCATTGTCGGCGGTCTTGTCCAATATGCTCATAGCCACAAACTCATCCAACACATCACTTGAGGACCGGGGGTGGAAGTCCGCCGTTGACGGATGACGGAGGACATGGCTTTGTGGTAGGGCATCATTGCCTTGAGGAATTTGGCGCTTGATCCAGCTTGTCATCCGTGTCCTTACTTCCATGATCACGAGGGAGACTGCAAGCTTGGTTACTCTCCGATAGAGCTCACGAGGTTCTTCTTCTTCTTTCATTGCAAACTCATCGGCTTCATCTTGGACCACTTCATAATTGGAGCGTTGAATGCTTGCGCTTCCTCGATAAAGAGAAACCACCTTGAGCCAAGCATCTTTGGCAAGGAGTAGGGCCGAAGATGAGGGAGGTCTTCGGGAAGGATTGCTTCTTGGATGATGAAGAGAGCATTCTCATTGAATTGATGGTCCACGACTTCTCTAGGAGAGAAGTTGCTCGAGTCATGCGGATAGAAACCTTCTTCAATGATTCTCCAAAGGTTAGTGTTCACATGATTTAAATGACGCTTAAAACGATAAACCCAAGAATCAAAATCATCCTTTTTGTCAATCTTAGGTGGTGGACCGGCATGATTCAAATGAGTGGAAGGAATCGATCCACCATAAACGGGAGGAGGTTGCACATGGGCGAAGATGTCGGTGCCATTCTTACCACTAGACGATGGGGCTTTCTCACTAGTAGCTTCCCCCTTATTGGAGTTAGCATCCGCTCCCGTGTTGGCGGGATCACCCACTTTCACGGGTGCGGTGGAAAGTTTAAGCCCTTCTAGGAATTCCTTAAACATGTCCTTAACCTCAGTCGTCATGGAGGTTTTCAATGTGTCCAACGCCACATTGAATTACCCACGAGAGATCGAGGTACCCTATCTCCGTAGTTGATATCGGATTCAAGACCGGAGTGCTCCCCACATCATCTACGACGTCAACCATACTCTTGGACGGTAAAGTCCTTAAAAAGAGACGCAGGCTCGATACCAATTGAAAGGATCGATATAGTTGACTAGAGGGGGGGTGAATAGGAAACTAACAATTTTTAAGCTTTTCTTTACCAATTTAAACTTTGCAATAATAAAGGTTGTCTAGATGTGCAACTAGGTGGACAACCTATATGATGCAATCAACACAAGCACAAGAGCAAGCAAAGATAGAAACACAAATAAGCTTGCACAAGTAAAGGGATAAGATAACCAAGAGTGGAGCCGGTGGAGACGAGGATGTGTTACCAAGTTCCTTCCATTTGAGGAAGTACGTCTCCGTTAGAGCGGTGTGGAGGCACAATGCTCCCCAAGAAGCCACTGGGGCCACCGTAATCTCCTCACGCCCTCGACAATGCAAGAGCCGTGATTCCACTATTGGTGCCCTTGAAGGCGGCAACCGAACCTTTACAAACAAGGTTGGGGCAATCTCCACAACTTAATTGGAGGCTCCCAACAACACCACGAAGCTTCACCACAATGGAATATGGCTCCACGGTGACCTCAACCGTCTAGGGTGCTCAAACACCCAAGAGTAACAAGATCCTCAAGGGATAAGTGGGGGGATCAAAAGTCTCTTGGTGGAAGTGTAGATCGGGCCCTTGTCACCCAATCCCGAGCAAATCAACAAGTTTGATTGGCTAGGGAGAGAGATCGGGCCAAAATGGAGCTTGGACCAACAATGGAGCTTAGAGATGGAAGAGGTGGACAACTAGAGGTAGGAGACACGCCTTTTATACTCGGAGAAAAGATCCAACCGTTATCCTCTAGTTCAGCCCGCGACACGCGGTACTACCGCTCCGAACACGCGGTACTACCGCGCGGCCATGCGGTACTACCGTGGAAGGCCACGGTACTACCGGCAAAGAAGCAGAGCCTGGATCGGTTCGACCGAGCGCAGAACTATCACCGACGCTGCATTATCACGCACCCTTGCGGTACTACCGCAAAGGCGTGCAAGCCACAATTTATGAAGAGCGCGGATGAAATAAATTACATCCGTGCCTACTTCCGCTGAAAAAGAAACAGGCGAAAACCCGACGCTGCATTATCAGGAGGCGCGGATGTAAAAATTACATCCGCTCCTACTATCGCGCGCAACGGTACGGAGCATGAGGGCCACGGTACTACGGCTCCAAGAGAGCGGTACTACCGTGTCCACTCGCGGTACTACCGCGCAGGACGAGCGGTACTACCGTGTGGGCGCGGATGTAAAAAATTACATCCGCGCCTACTACCGTACCGGAGCAGCACAAGGCGTAGGAGTTGCGGTACTACGGCTCCTGGGGAGCGGTACTACCGTGACCCCCAGCGGTACTACCGCTCCCTAGAGCAGTACTACCGCAAGAACAGCAGTGGCCGGATTTATGCACAACTATGACAACGGGAAGATGCTCCAAAGTGCAAGGAAAGGAAGAACAAGTGTACGTGTTGATTCCACCCAAACCTTTCCGACGCGGACCCCCTCTTAATAGTACAGCTCTCCTACGACTCAATTCCACCAAAAAGAAACGTAGAAT
Source organism: Aegilops bicornis (assembly GCA_021605145.1). Lineage (NCBI taxonomy): Eukaryota > Viridiplantae > Streptophyta > Magnoliopsida > Poales > Poaceae > Aegilops > Aegilops bicornis. The sequence continues at coordinate 549,042,057 of CM038675.1, read as the reverse complement.
GACGCCGTCTTCAATAGTCTCCGAGGGGCACCGAATCGTCTCGTGCCTAGAGATGAAACATCTGAGAAACTCAAGGAATACGATTAGTCCGCAAAAGTATCGTCATCAATCACCAAAACACTTAAGGGATAAATATTGCCTTACAATCTCCCCCTTTTTGGTGGATTGATGACAATACGGGATTTGCACAAAGATACGATAATATTGAGCAAGGGCAAACCCTCCTCTCCAAAATATAGACGGGCTCCCCTAGATGTGTGCACTATGGATGAATGCTTTGGACTGCATAGCACACATACTAGGATCACCACTCCCCCTATATTTTAGAGACAAAGGCACGAATAATAACATCTAAGCAACATATAGCACAATATAACACAAGCTCGCTAAGATAGATAGAGTGCATATGTCTTACACCATATGAAGGAAAAGCAACTAAAACGAGGTTCAAACGAAGTTCAACCGAGAACGCAACAAACACACCAAACACGAACACGACACAAGACTCGCAAGTCCCTACACTCTCTCCCCCTTTGGCATCGAGACGCCAAAAAGGCAGAGAGGACACCTACACGGCCGAGGGAGAGTTTCGTTAGCACGACGGCGTGGTGACGATGATGATGATGTTACCGACGCTGGGCTTCGCCTAAACACTGCAATGATATGACCGAGGTGGAAATCTGTGGAGGGGGCACCGCACACGGCTAAAACAATTGTTAACTTGTGTGTCTATGGGGTGCCCCCCTCCCCCGTATATAAAGGAGTGGAGGAGGGGAGGGCCGGCCCTCTCTATGGCGCGCCCAAGGGGGATTCCTACTCTTAGTAGGAGTAGGTTTCCCCCCCCCCCCTTCCCTAGTTGGAGTAGGAGAAGAAGGAAGAGGGAGAAGGAGAGAAGGAAAGCCCCCCCCCCCCCCCAATTCGGATTGGGATTGGGGGGGCGCATGCCTCCCACTTGGCCGCCTCCTCCTCTCTCCCACCATGGCCCATTAAGGCCCATTAACTCCCCGGGGGGTTCCGGTAACCCCCCGGTACTCCGAAAAATGCCCGAACTCATCTGAAACCTTTCCGGTGTCCAAACATAGCCTTCCAATATATCAATCTTTATGTCTCGACCATTTTGAGACTCCTCGTCATGTCCGTGATCACATCCAGGACTCCGAACTAACATCGGTACATCAAAACACATAAACTCATAATACCGATCGTCATCGAATGTTAAGCGTGCGGACCCTACGGGTTCAAGAACTATGTAGACATGACCGAGACTCATCTCCGGTCAATAACCAATAGCAGAACCTGGATGCTCATATTGGCTCCTAAATATTCTATGAAGATCTTTATCGGTCAGACCGCACAACGACATACATTGTTCCCTTTGTTATCGGTATGTTACTTGCGCGAGATTCGATCGTCGGTATCTCAATACCTAGTTCAATCTCGTTACCGGCAAGTCTCTTTACTTGTTCTGTAGTGCATCATCCTGCAACTAACTCATTAATCACATTGCTTGCAAGGCTTATAGTGACGTGCATTACCGAGAGGGCCCAGAGATACCTCTCCGACAATCGGAGTGAAAAATCCTAATCTCGATCTATGCCAACTCAACAAACACCATCGGAGACACCTGTAGAGCATCTTTGTAATCACCCAGTTACGTTGTGACGTTTGATAGCACACTAAGTGTTCCTCGATATTCGGGAGTTGCATAATCTCATAGTCAGAGGAACATGTATAAGTCATGAAGAAAGCAATAGCAACAAACTAAACGATCATCGTGCTAAGCTAACGGATGGGTCATGTCAATCACATCATTCTCTAATGATGTGATCCCGTTAATCAAATGACAACTCATGTCTATGGTTAGGAAACTTAACCATCTTTGGTTAACGAGCTAGTCAAGTAGAGGCATACTAGTGACACTCTGTTTGTCTATGTATTCACACATGTACTAAATTTCCGGTTAATACAATTCTAGCATGAATAATAAACATTTATCATGATATAAGGAAATATAAATAACAACTTTATTATTACCTCTAGGGCATATTTCCTTCACTTCGGAGATACCTGTAGAGCATCTTTATAATCACCCAGTTAAGTTGTGACGTTTGATAGCACACAAGGTATTCCTCCATTGTCCAGGAGTTGCATAATCTCATAGTCAAAGGAATATGTATATGGCATGAAGAAAGCAATAGCAATAAAACTGAACTATCAAATGCTAAGCTAACGGATGGGTCTTGTCCATCACATCATTCTCCTAATGATGTGACCACTTTCATCAAATGACAACACATTTCTATGGTTAGGAAACATAACCATCTTTGATTAACGAGCTAGTCTAGTAGAGGCTTACTAGGGACACGGTGTTTTGTCTATGTATCCACACATGTATCAAGTTTCCGGTTAATACAATTCTAGCATGAATAATAAACATTTATCATGATATAAGGAAATACAAAATAAAAACTTTATTATTGCCTCTAGGGCATATTTCCTTCAGTAAGGACTTTGTAAACAGATCGGCAAGATTGTCGCATGACTTCGTTTGCAAAATATTTTTCTCCCCCTTCTCTTGCTGATCATGGGGATAAAATAATTTAGGAGAAATATGCTTTGTAATATTGCTATTAATATAACCCATTTGCATTTGTGCAATCCAAGCAGCATTATCTTCATAGATAATGGTGGGTGATTTCAATGAACCAATCCCACTTGAACTTTGGACAAAGTTCGTCATTCTGCAAAGCCATACACATTCACGTGATGCTTCGAACAAAGCAATTATCTCAGAAATATTGGTGGACATTGCCACTAAGGTTTGCTTTGTTGACTTCCAAGAGAAGGTCATACCTCCGTGTAAGAAGACAAAACCAGTCTGCGATCTGGCATCATGGGGATATGATAAATATCCAGCATCGCAATACCCCACCATGGTTCTCTCTTGATTTTTCTGATAGAATAAACCAAGAACTTTGGTGCCCTAAAGATATCTGAAAATATTCTTCACACCAACCCAATGCCTTTTCGTTGGTGATGCGTTGTATCTAGCCAGCAAATTAACTACAAATGCTATGTCAGGCCTGGTGCAATCCGCTAGATACATCAATGCTCCAATAGCACTGAGGTAAGGAAACTCAGGTCCTAATAGCTCTTCATCGTCACCCTTAGGTCTAAATGGGTCTTTATCTCTATCAAGAGACCTGACGGCCATAGGTGTTTTTGACGGGTATGCTTTATCCATATTGAACTTTTCCAATATCTTTTGAATGTAAGCAGACCGATGAACAAGTATTTCTGAAGAAAAATGTTCTAGTTGCAAACCAAGACAAAATTTGGTTTTACCCAAATCTTTCATCTCAAATTCTGTCTTCAAATGATTACTTGCCTCATGTATTTCTTGTGTAGTCCCAATGATGTTCAAGTCATCAACATACACAGAAATTATACAAAATCCGTCTTTAATTTTCTTGATGAACATGCATGAGCAATCATCAGTGTTGGAGTAATCCTTCTAATAAAGGAACTCACTCAGTCGGTTCTACCACATCCATCCCAACTACTTCAAACCATAAAATGACTTCTGAGAAGCTTTACACAATACATGTTGCTATTTAATTCGAAATCTTCATTCCCTCAGGAACTATCATATACATATCTGAATCAAGTGACTCATACAACAATGCAGTCACAACATCCATCACTTGAATATACAAATTCATTATTCACAGCCAGTGATATAAAATATCGAAAAGTTATTCCACTCACAATAGGAGAACATGTTTCATCTTAAAGGGGTGAAGGGTCTCCGCGTGAACACATGTGCTACATGCCTCGCTTCAGGTATCACCACCTCTTGGTTTTCATTCCTCTCAGAAACAAAAACCAACTGTGCTCCCCCGGAAACACATTCATAGGAGTGGGTATTACTGGTCAGTTCAATACCCCTCTTCATGAGAGTGAGCGCCTCCTTACTTGTTTCCTTCCTTTGGATCAACTAAAGCGTCTAAGACACTTAGCCACGCATGGACTCAAGTTCTTGATCCAATCCAAGGTCTTTTGAAATTCTCGAGGAGAAATAAATGTCGACATATTGTAGTCTTTATTATATGATTCTCCCGTATCCATATACATAGTGGAGATTTCATCATTACCTTTTGACTCTTTGTGATTTCCCACAACAATTGAGTCAAGGTCTTCCGATGTCCTAGCACCAAATTTTCTTGCGCACTCGTGTTGGGTCCTGGATGTGTCAAACATCCTTCAGGTGTCCTTCAACCCTAGGTTGACTGTCAACATGAAGTTGACCTGCATTTACTGTTTGAGGATTCCTCATTCCCCTTGGACGATTCCATGAAGTCTTGTCCTCTTGTGTCCAGATTCCCCCCCCCCCCCTCTTTGGTGGTTGAGTGGTCTTATGAGATATCTCAACTCTCTCTGGAACATTCATAGCAGGAACGTGGGATTTACTGACACCTTTATAATCAGTAAATGCATCTGGCAAATTATTTGCAACATTTTGCAAATTAATAATCTTCCGAACTTTCAATTCAGATTCATTCGTACGTGGATCTAAGGACTGAATGCCTTTGACATTCCAATCTATTTCCCGGCATTCTTTGTGGTTATTTTCTCCCCCTAATGCCGGAAAATTATCCTTATCGAAGATACAATCAGCGTACCGGGCTGTAAATAGATCCCCTGTTAGAGGTTCCAGGTACTTTATAATCGACAGAGAACTGTACCCCACATAGATCCCCATTTTTCTATGTGGACCCATCGATGTACGCTGAGGTGGTGATATTGGTACGTACACAACGCAACCGAATCTTCGAAGATGGGAAATACTTGGTTGATTTCCACGTACTAACTACAACGGGGAGGCTGTATGATATGCAGTTGGTCGGATTTTTATCAACTCTGCGGCATGCAATACCGCATGTCCCCAACAAGATGTTGGGAGATTACAGTTCTTTAGGAGTGGTCTTGCTATCAACTTGATCCTCTTGATAAGTGATTCTGCAAGACCATTTTATGTGTACATATGGTGCAGAATGCTCCATGCTTATGCCCAAAGCTAGGCAGTAATCATTGAATGCTCGTGAACTAAATTCAACAGCATTATCCATTTTGATGGATTTTATCCTGTGTTCAGGATGATTTGCCCTCATTTTAATGATTTGAGCGACCAACTTTGCAAAAGCATGGTTCCTTGTTGATAATAGACACACATTGGACCATCTTGTTGATGCATCGATGAGCACCATAAAATATCTAAATGGTCCCGATAATGGTTGAATTAGACCACATATATCTCCTTGAATGCGTTCAAGAAAATTCAGTGGTTCATTCTTGATCTTCAGATATGAAGATCTTGTGATTAATTTTCCAGTTGCACATGCAGTGCATACGAAATCTGAGGATTTGGGGAAATTAGCGACCGTTATGTTGTGTCCAGTTGAACCACCAATAATTTTTCTCATCATCCCCACACCAGGATGACCCAAGCGATCATGCCATATCTTGAACTTGTCAAGATTTTGAAAAATTATTTTGTATGCCAAATGTTGCTATGGCTTGACGTATGTGTAAAGAGCAGACAATCTCTCAAGGGTTTCCTTGTCGGATCCCTTATGCTGAGTTATGAGCAGGCTTTCAACCGCATTGTCTTCATGAGTTTCAATGTGGTAGCCATTCATGCGGATATCCTTAAAACTTAACAGGGTACGAGTTGAATCTGGATACATTAATGCCTCCTGGATTTCAAGTTTTGTACCATTCATGAGTGTAAATGTGGCTTGACCAGAACCAACAATTACCGTGTCACGACCACCAATTGTCATAACACTTCCCTTACTCTTTTTGAGACTTCGGAAGTATTTAACCTCTCGTAGAATTGTGTTAGAGGCACCACTATCCACTAAAAAATTTCCTCCTCCATTTGATTGCTTCTTGTTTCTCGTGAAAGTACAAATTGATCGAACCGTGTTCTATTCTATTGATGATCAACACATTTATACAAAGGGAACGGATGCCAAGAGAACACGCGACTGTTCGTGGAGATGGGAGGAGCGGACGCGAAGATTGCCTCTAGAGGCCCTAGCACGTACGACGCGATGGTTGCCTGGAGGCAAACCGTACGTGTCGGAGTAATGGGCCACGGGTAGGCAAACCCGAGCCCCCGGACCTTTCAAGACATCGGGGCAGGCTGCGCCCCTCAAGACCCCAAGACGAAGAGCCGCCTGAGAGTCGTGGCAGAGCCGCCGATCGCCTTACGGCCGAGTCCCAAAGACGGCCGAGATAAGCCGACTCCCAACCGGGCGGCTTCCAGAGAAGCCGACTATGGGGAGTCAGCCCGCGACTCCAACCACCTCCCCGCCACGCAACTACAGATCGGATGGGGTGCGGCCGCTGCCCATCCTCGCCCCGTTCACGAAGGGCAGGCATGGCCTGATCGCCACCATCGACGGAGATCTCCATCCGCACGGCACTGTTGCCACGCCGCCCGACATCAGCCCGTGGGTGGCGCCGAGCCCACGACTACCGTCTGCATTTACCCAAGACGGCGGGACCTCGCCTGTCGGCGGGGGTGCAGAAGGCGGCGAGAGCGCCACAAAGACGGACCCGTTGGGAGTCGGCCCCCAGGAGTCGGCCGGCCCCTCCCACAGGCTCCGCACGCCATTAATCAGACAAGACAGGGAATGGCAACAGTGATCGCCCGTCAGGCGGCATCAAGGTTACGACCCCATGACCAAGCTCGCGTCATTAGAGGCGCGGCTACAGTAATCCGCAGCCGGCAAGACCCGCCCACGGCGGACAAGGCTTGTCGGCCCCATGTTGGGCTGTCGGCGGGGCCCACTAGACGGCGGGCCCCATCAGTCAGCGGAGAAGACGGCGACCTGAGAGACAGACGGCTGGGACCCACGCCCAGCCGGATTACCATTGTACCCCCGGGGGGTAGGCCTATATAAACCCCCCGGGGCACCCATGCAAGAGGTGGGACCCTAATAGTTTTAGACACACATAGAGGGAAGAGAAGAGCTAGCACAGCCCTTCTCCTTCTCACCCCGAACAGCTCAAGGAGCAACCTTGTACCCACTTGCCATAGTGATCATGCGGAGACACGCAGAGCAGCAGTAGGGGTGTTATCTCCACGGAGAGCCCTGAAGCTGGGTAAGATTCGCCGGCGTGCATGCCTTCGCCTCATCCTGCTTCTGTGCACCGCAACGCTCTACTCGCCCCACCATGATAAGCCATCCTTTGGCATATGTCGCACCAACCACGACATTTGGCGCCCACCGTGGGGTTAGGTGCACCGTCGTCGGAGACCTGCTCGACGGGAACCCTTTTCCTCTCGGCGAAGCGCAGCCCGGTGACGCCAGACGGAGTCTGCGCCCGATCTGGCGCTGACGGCGCTGAGATCGCTGCTGTGACGTTGCCTCGCCCGAACTTCGTCGGGCGAGATTCGCTTTCCGACGAGCCTGCATCCGACGCAGGCACGGGCGGCCCTGAGAGCCTCCTCGCGGGCCTCCTCGACCAACTCCACGTCACTGGCGAGCCTGCCACGGACTTGGAGTCCGTAGGCTCCACCGACCCGATGCTGATCAACTCCGACACCGCGTCGCTCGACGCGTTCCCCACCAACGTGGTGGTCTACGACGAGCCGCTCCCTCGCGCGGAGAGCGGCGGAAGCACCGTCCGCAGGTGCTCGCCATCGGTCATGGCGAGCATTCCGGCGAAGGAGCTCATGACCCTCTCGACGCGCCTCTGCAAGACCTAACCGCGCATATTCCGGAAGACGCAGACGCCGAGATGCTGGAGGCACGCCGCCTTCAAATTTCGTCGAAGGCGCGAGAAAGCCGGCAAAGCATGAGGCGCTTGTCGAAGCCTACCGGCCGCGAGATGGATCGGCAGGCGTGCTCACCGCCCCGATCCGGGTTTAGCCGCTTAGGGCGCGTCCAACAGCCGCGGGCGTGGGCTATCGCTAACCTGTTTGGGGGGCCAATCGCCTGTACGCCATGCTCGCGGAGAACATCCGTACGCCAGCGGCGCGGCGATTTAGCCGGACAACTTCGAGGGTGAGGAGCGCCGCCGATGACGGAGCGAAGTCCAAAGCAGCCTCGACGCTGCTGCCGCTAGCAGAATCCAGGCCGGCCGCCGCATGTAGAGGCGCCAGAACGATGTAACGACGACCTGCCTCCCCGCCGAGACCAAGGCGCTGACGCCTCGACACCGGGCGGGCGCCCGGAAGAAAAAACAAGGATCCGCCTGTCACCACGCCGGACTCACATCTCGATCGGCGTGACCAGACGGCCGCCCAAGAGCGGTGGAACGGCGGACGACTATCCGCCTCCTCCTCCTCGTAAGGAAAGGCGAAGTCTCCCCGCCACCCGTCGAGCATCCGACTCTCGGCGACCGCCTTTGGCCGCCGAGAGGGAGTCGGAGAAACGACGCCGCCACCGGATCGACCGACTCCACCGATCTCGGCGCGGGAAGAAGAAGACGAGTTGGGTCCGCCCTGTTTTGGACCTCGCATCCGAGACGAGCCCTTTCCCAGAGGGTTCATGCTCCCCCGAGATATGCCCAAGTACACCGGCTCCGTGAAGCCGGAAGACTGGCTGGTCGACTACTCCACGGCCGTCAACATAGCGAACTGCAACAAGCGTGTTGCCGTAAAGTATGTTCCGCTCATGCTCCAGGGCACGGCCCAGACATGGTTGAACAGCCTGAAGCCCCGCAGCATCAATAGTTGGGTCAACTTCACCGAAGCCTTCGTCCGCAACTTCACAAGCACGTACAAGCGACCTCCCAAGCCTCGCCAGCTTTCCTTATGCGTGCAAGACCCCAACGAGTCGACTCGCGACTACCTCACGCTACCGGGCCGAGCTTCGAACTCCCGCGAGGGCGCAGTGCAAGCTATCGAGTACTTCACCGCCGGGTGCCGAGAAGGCACCCTCCTCAAGCACAAGCTCCTTTGCGACGAGCCGGAGACCCTCGACGAGCTGTTGATCATAGCAGACAAGTACGCTACAACCGACTCCTCCCGGAAGGTGGAGATTGAAGTCGGCGACCGCAAAGTGGCTCCTCAGGCTCCCGTAACTCCGCCGAGACACCGGTCGGCGACAACAATGTAACGATCACAAGCGCAAGGCCCCACAGCCGGCTTCCGGCCGCAAAGTTGCGGCGATTGAAGACCAGCGGTCGGAGGGGCAGCCTCGCCAAGCGATGAAAAGGCGGCAAGTCCAACTGGTTGCCGCCTTCTCTTACGAAAGCAGACTCTAGATGGTCCCTGCAAGTTCCATAGCGGTGCGAAGCCGTCAATCCACACCACCCGGAAGTGCCACTGGCTCACCAGGATCGCCAAGGGAGACGGCCTCCTACCTCCCCCGCCTGCTGGGCAGCCGCCTCCACCGCCGCCCCAGCAGCCGGCTGTCAGGCCAGTCGGCGCAGTGCAAGACGAGTACCCAGAAGAGCACGGAGCCTATGTGGTGTTCACCAGTGTGGCCGACGACCGAACGTGAGCAAAGCGGCCGCAAGAAGAAAGAAGTAAATGCAGAGCATCGATACTCCAGTTCATGCAATCGTCCGAGAGGCCTATCGCTTGAGCATAGCCGATCACCCGTAGGTGATGCCGAATCCGGGCTCCTACGCCTCGGTCTTGGGAGCCACCCTTGCTGCGGATAGGCGGGCCGCCGCTTCTCGCGAAAAGCCGATAGACGGAGGCAGTAGCATCAACATCCTGTACAAGGACACGATGGAAAAGTTAGGAATCAAGCAAAGACAGCTTCAGAGCAGCCGGACTGTGTTCCACGGCAATGTACCTGGCCTTTCCTGCTCACCGATCGGCAAGATCCTAATAGATGTCCTCTTTGGGGACAAAGATCATTTCCGTCGAGAGCCAGTTTGGTTCGAAGTGGTGGACCTCGAAAGTCCATACCACGCTTTGCTTGGCCGACCTGCTTTGGCCAAGTTCATGGCGGTCCCCCACTACACCTACCTCAAGATGAAGATGCCGAATTCCAAGGGGATTCTGACCGTAGCCGGCGACTACAGAAAGTCGTCCGCTTGGCTACCGAAAGCGATCGGCTAGCCGAGTCCCCGTGATCGCAAATGAGAAGCGGCTTCTTGATCGGGTTGTGGCAATGGCCGCAAGCAGCCCGAGATATTGCCCAACCCCAAGGAGTCGGAAGCGAGGGCCTGCTCAAGCCGGCCAAAGAAACGAAGAAGATACCCTTGGACCCGGAGCACCCGGAGAGGTACGCTGTCATAGGTGCAAACCTTGACAACAAATAGGAAGGCGAGCTCGTCGATTTCCTCCGTAAGAATTGGGACATTTTCGCATGGTCCCCTAAGGACATGCCAGGTGTACCGACGGAATTCGCCGAGCACAAGTTACATGTCCGATCTGATGTGAAGTCTGGCCAGCAGCCTTGCGCCGCCGTCAAGAGAAGAGAAGAGTTGTTGGAGAGGAAATAACCCGGCTCCTAGCAGCCGGTTTCATCATGGAAGTGTTCTTTCCAGAATAGTTAGCAAACCCGGTCCTGGTACTGAAGAAGAACAAGCAGTGGCGGATGTGTATTGACTACACAAGCCTCAACAGAGCTTGCCCCAAGGACCCGTTCGTTCTGCCGAGAATTGATCAGGTGATAGACTCCATGTACCGGATGCGAGCTGTTGAGCTTCTTAGATGCATATTCGTGGATATCACCAGATCAAGTTGAACCCGGCCGACAGATCAAGACCGCCTTTCATCACGCCGCTTTGGAGCCTTCACACCGACCATGACGCTCGCTTAAGGAATCCCGGCGCCACCTTTCAGCATTGCATGCAGAAGTGCCTCCTCAAGCAGCTCGGCAGAAACGCCCACGTCTACGTGGATGATGTGGTGGTGAAGACGGAAAAATGAGGGACACTGCTGGAAGACCTTAAGGAAACCTTTGAGAACCTGCGCCGATTCCAGATCAAGCTCAACCCTGAGAAGTGCGTCTTCGGAGTACCAGCCGGCCAACTCCTTGGTTTCCTGGTCTCTGAACGCGGCATAGAGTGCAACCCTGTGAAGATCAAGGCCATCGAGAGGATGGAAGTACCCCGCCGATTGCTAGATGTGCGAGGTTCACCGCCGCTTACGCCCATCAGCCGATTCATCAGTCGGCTGGGCGAGAAAGCTCTCCCTTTATACCAGCTCATGAAGAAGACCACCTTCTTCGAATGGAACCACAAGGCGGACGAAGCTTTTCTCCAGTTGAAGAAAATGCTGACTACTCCCCCTGTGCTGGCGGCCCCGACTCCCAAAGAGCCCATGCTCTCAGACATTGCCGCCACCACCGGGTAGTCAAGACACCATTGTAGTTGAGCGCAAGGAGGAAGGCAAGGCGCTACCTATCCAGAGACCATATATTACCCGAGCGGCAATCTTGTCGACCTCCAAGCAGAACTACTCCCACTACCAGAAGATGTGCTACGGCGTGCACTTTGCCGCCAAGAAGTTGAAGCCTTACTTTCAAGAGCATCCAATCACTATGGTCTGTACAGCCCCACTAGCCGAGATCATCGGAAGCCGAGATTCTTCTGGACGAGTGGCCAAATGGGCCATAGAGCTGGCCCCCTACACCATCTATTACCAGCCCCGACCGCCATCAAGTCGCAAGCATCGGCCGACTTCCTCGCCAATCGGGCCGAGACTCATGCACCGCCGCCAATACCGACTCCACCCATTGGCGGATGCATTTCGATGGCTCCAAGATGCGCACCGCTTGGGAGCCGACGTTGTCCTCACTTCCCCTAAAGGCGATAAGCTCAAGTATGCGCTGCAGATCCATTTCGCCACCTCCAACAACGCCGCCCGAATACGAGGCGCTCATTCACGGCTCCGGCTTGCCAAAGAACTTGGCATTCACCGGATCCTCGTGTTATGGCGACTCCGACTTGGTGGTCCAACAGTCATCCGGCGATTGGGACGCCAAAGATGCAAACATGGCGAAGCTACCGCTTCCTAGTACAAAGCAACTCGGTGGATATTTTGAGGGGTGCGAGTTCCTTCACGTGCCAAGAAATGACAACGACCAAGCAGACACCCTGGCACGAATCGGCTCCACCCGCCAGGCAATACCATCCGACATCGCCCTTCAGCGCCTCTTCAAGCCATTTGTCAAGCCTTCACCAGAATCAGATTCCACTTTTGTGCCAGCTCCCCCTAAAGAAGTCGGATCTGACTCAAGATCCTCAGCAGACGGCACGAGAATTCTTACAGATGGCTCCAAGAATGCCGCAGTCGAAGCCGGCCCGGGGACTTCAGAACCCGGCCCGAGGACTGCAAAGAACTGCTATGAAGACCCTAGAACTCGGCTGGGGACTACACCGCCGCCCGGGGACTTCATCAACTCAAAGCAAGCGTCATGATTCCAGCCCGCCGCCTCACCCCAGCCGCCTTTCGTCCAAGTAGCAAGATCGGCGGTTGAAGAAATAGCAGCACCTTCATGGGCCCAGCCCATCCTGAAGTTCCTAGTGAGCAGAGAGCTACCAGCCGACGAAATCTTGGCTCGGCAAGTGCAACACCGAGCGGCAGCCTACACCATAGTCAACAGAGAGCTGGTCAGGCGCAGCGTTACTGGTGTCTACCAAAGATTAAGGCCGAGCCAAAGCAAGGCCGTGCAATTCTCAAGACATTCATCAAGGCGAAAAGTGCCACCATGCAGCCTCAAGAGCACTTGCCGCCAAAGCTCGCCGACACGGTTTCTTCCGCCAACTGCCCTAGAAGAGGCCAAGGAATTAGTGCAAAATGCAAGGTGCGATGTTCCGCTCCAAGTCAGATCAGCCGACTTCCGCACTCAAGACTATCCCCATCGCTCGCCCTTTGCTGTTTGGGGCCCGGACATGGTAGGAACATTCAAAGCAAAGCACGAGGTGGCTCGACTCATTTACTCGTCATGGTGGACAAGTTCACCAAGTGGATAGAAGTAAAGCCCATCAAGAAGTTGAATGGTCCAAGCTGCAGTGACTTTCATCGCCGACATCACGACTGATGACGGCGTACCACACATCATCATCACCGATAATGGCACAAATTTTGCCAAAGGCGCCCGCCCATTTCTGGCGACACAAGGCATCCGATCGGACTTAGCGTCCGTTGCCCATCCGCGATCAAACGGCCAGGTGGAGCGAAAACGGCCTCATCCTATCGGCATCAAGCCTCGATCGGTCGAACCATCGGAGCGTTCGCCGGCCGCATTGTTGGCTTGAGGAGTTGCTACCGCCCTTCCGAGTCTCGCAGACGACTCCAAACAAGTCAACCGGCTTCACACCTTTCTTCCTCGCTTCACGGTCTGAAGCCGTCATCCCAACGGACATAGAGTTCGACTTCGCGAGTCACCATGTACACCGAGGAGGAAGCAGAAGAAGCACGCTAAGACGGGCGCCGATCTGCTGGAAGAGGGCTCATTGTTGGCACTCACCGGTCCAAAGCATCTACCAGCAGAGCTCGCGCCGCTACTACAATAGGAAGGTCAAGCCGAGATCTTTCCAAGAGGGCGACCTTGTGCTCCGGCTGATCCAGCGAATACCGGCCAACACAAATTTGTCGGCGCCTTTGGGAAGGCCCCTTCATTATCGACAAAGTCTTTGGGCAACGACTCCTACTATCTGATCGACGCTCAGAAGCCCCGAGCACGCAAGAGGGACGACTCCGGCAAAGAGACGGAATGACCATGGAATGCGAATCTTCTCCGAAGATTTTACAGTTGATGCAGTATGTACCACGCTACCTTTTGTGTTAAAGTACCAAGACTTCGGGGCCCCCGAGACGAGCTCGGGGACTGCCCTTTTTTTTTGTTATCTGTATGATAAGAATTATGCCTTCGAGTATATTACTCTTTGTTATGCCGCTTGGCACCGGGTTCGACTAGTCGGCCCGGGGACTCGCCATATGCGCTTATGAAATGCTTCCTAAGATCGGACAAGTAGTGTGCGGTGCCTAAGCCGTCTCCTGCCAAAAGCCGCAGCTCGCAGAGCGACTGTTTGGTGGGCAGGAGTAAGGAAGAATGGGCGCCCACATGAAAAATGGCTAAGGACCCAAAGCATAAACATAGCTTAAGCCGGTTTCCAGCCCCTCCGCGCAAACCCGACTCTTGAGTAGTCGGCTTGCCGCTTTCTATCTAACTTGTTAAAAAGACTCTAAAAATGGCCAAGTACTTGCCTTCCCAAGAGTAGCCAAGCACTTGATCCAAACGGCAGTCCGCAGAGCGGTTGTCCAATCGGCAAGGCGGCAACTAAGGGAAGGCGGCAAAGGAAAAGCCATAGGAGCAATGTGCAAGGAAAGACAGAATTAGGATAATATTTACACAGCATAGGCCCTTGGCCGAATCTTCGAGCAGAAGTTCAAAATACACCCCGCGGGTGGAATTGTGCGAATTAACAAGTTTTTTAAAGACTATCAAAGCAGATAAAATAAAGGCAAGGCGGTAGCCTAGGAAGCGGCAGACGGGTTTGGAGGGCCGGAGGAGACGGCGGTGTCAGGCGCCGGGGCGGCCGGCTGGACAGTCTCGACTTGATCATCTCCGGCGGTAGCCGGCCCAGACGGGCGGCTGCCTGCCGGAGGCGCTGATCGAGTTGAGGCTGGTCGCCCGCTCCGTCTTCTGGCGCCTCCGTCTCATCTCCGTCCTCCGCCTCGCCTTCCTCCTCGGAGCTGGAGCCGATCACCTCCGCCGAGTCCTCGTCATAATCCGGGTTCATCCCGAACCACTCCGGCGGCGCCTCCCTGCCGTCCTCAGCCCTTCGAGGGGACGAAGATGTTGGTGTCCGTAGAAGTCGGCGATCGCCACAGACGCTCAATAAGGGCGTCTTCCGCAGCCAGAGCTCCGCTGGGCCTCGATCAAACGCAGCTACCGGTCCAGATCCATCTCGGATACCACGCCTTTGACGAATTCCAAGGCCCGGCGCTTCCGGCCGGGCCGAGGAACTCTTCCAGCCTCAAGACGGCTACGCGACCTCCAGCCGGTCGGCGATCCAACTGGATTGCGCAGAATCGGCATGTTCGCCATAGGGCAGCAATCGCCTGGGCGCCGACGCGTTGAAGCCGGCGCAGCATCCGATGGGCCGGCCGCAGACGAGCCTCGATGCTCAGAAGCTGCTCGTCAAGGGTCCGGGGAGCGTTGGCAGCAATCTCCGCGCCTCGCGATCAGCCTTGATGGCTTGATTGGCGGCCTACGTGTGGCCAGGGAAGAAGTCTGCCAAGATGAAAAAGAAGCAAGTCAAAAAACCAAGAGTCAGCCCGACCTATAGTCAGCGGCTCAAAGAAAGAAAGTAAAAGAAACTCACCGTCGACGATGTCCTCGATTTCATGGAAGCCGGAGGTCAGCTGCGCCTCCTTGTCGGTCCAAGAGGAGCGCTCGCTTTCGAACTCGGCCAGGAGAGCAGCCTCTTTCCTCTCCGCCTCGTCCTGCTCCTTCTTAAGCAGCTCCCTTTGCTCCGCCAGCTGCGTAGCTAACAGGTCGCGCTCTGCGGCAAGCTTGTTGCACTCCTCCCCTTTGGCACGCAAGGCGGTGTTGGCTGCGCCCAGCTGCCGTCGGAGAGTGGCGTTGGCCTCTGAAGAATAAAAAGGAAAAGGACGTTAAGTCGTCAACTAAGAAGGTCGCCAGGAAGATCCGGCCCGGCGCTCGTGATCGGCCCGAATCTCGGGATTCTGACCAGCAGTGCGCCAGCGCGCTTTGAACAAGAAAGAAGACTCACCCGGCTCCTCGACAAGTCGGCGGTCCGCTTGACTCTTCAACATTGCGGTTGAAGGCGCGGCGCGAGGTTGTGATACTCTGTGATAAGCATTTGAGACAAGGGTAAATATGTGGAATTCATCGAGATGGAGTTCGAGTCGCCGCTTTCAGCCGGCCCGAAACTTCGGGACTACACTCAGCAGGGAGCTGGCGCGCCCACGAAGAGAAGAACAAGGAAAAATTCAAAGAAGAAAACATACCCGCACGGCGGGTCGCGACGCCAGGTGCGCCTTGGTGCAGTTCGAGATGGCGTCGCCCTCGGCTCGCAGCTGCGCCTGCACGTCCAGAAGCGCCATGTTCAGCGGACTCAGGCGCCTCCTCGCACCACCTAACGGCGCGGCGCTTGTTGCCTCGGCGTGCAGGATGGCCGAGCTGGCGGCGCCCGGTCTCCAAAGGCGTGGCGCCAAAGTCGCCTTCTCAAGACGGCGACGCGCTGGCGAGGCGACTTGAAGGAGCAGCTTCGCCACGGCCTCGTCCTTAGTCGGCGGCACCGGCGGGTCCGCTTGCTGTTTACCTCGCGTGCTCTCAGACGGCGGCGGAGGCGGCGGGGGCGGCACGGTCGTGCCCGACATGGAGGACTCGCCGCCTTCCCTCTCCATGACGGGGAACCCGCTGCCGGCTCCCTCCGTCTGCCCCATGAACTCCGGCGGCGGTGGCGCGGAGCTTAGCGGGGTGAAAAGAAACGCCGGTTGGAGGCGCGCGGCCTCCTCGACCCGCCGGTTAGCCGCGACGGCGGCTTCGGCCTCCTCCAGCTTCCTCTAGGCGGAAGTCGCCGCCTTCTCGGCCTCCGCCTTCTCCAGGCGGGCGGCTTCTTCCTCGTCGCACTTCTCCTGCGCGTTCCGCTCCATCGCCTCCCGGAGGTCGGCGGCGGGGTCAATCCGCCGAGTGTTGGCGGACGTCTCTGCCGACCCCATGACGGAGGCGGCGGCGACCCTCTCTAAAGTAAGGGAGCCACGATGCGAAGAAGACGTGTAAAAGAGTTGAACAAGATTTACTAAAAGAAAAACAAGACAAAGCAGAAGCACTTACGCGGAGACACGCGGCGGCTTTTTCACTTCCTTGCGGAAGCGGTTAGCCTTTGCGACCGCCTCTTCCCATTGGTCGCCATGGCCGTCCCCTTAAACTTCTTCGACCGGCCGCTGGCAAGCTCGGCTGACCAGCTTCTTAGCGCCGCCTCGACCACCCAAGCCGTGGAGGAACTTCGCGCCCGGCTGGCCGACCTTCGGTTGGCGGTGGGACGACTTCCCTCGCCGTCATCTTGAGCCGGTCGGCGAAGGTAGCCGAGGGCTGAAGTCGTCGGCCTCCTCCTCCTCCTCCTTGGCGTCGGCCTCCACGCCACCCCCAAGTCGTGGTCGTCGACGTCGCTCTCCGCCAGTCGGGGACGAACTCACGGGCCGGCCCGTGGTCTTGGCCGATCGAGGTTGCATGAGGGGTTCTAACTTGAAAAACCAAAAAATCAGGAGGTCGGATTCGCTGAAAAGAAAATGTAGAAGAGGAGATGACTTACCACCAGGGCGGGGTTGGGCGGCGAAGTCACAGTTCCTTGCCAATCCACCGTGAGATTGCGATTCGCCATGAAGTTCACCGTGTCCGCCACCTCTGCGTGGGGCATGTCCTTCGAGCACACCGACTGGGGTCCCGGTGGCCTCTCATCCGGACAGATCATATGAGGTCGGCCTTGAGCGGGAGGACTCGGCGCGCGCCGAAAAGCTGCAGGTCGGCCGGTCGAAACCCTCCGATTGCGTCGGCCTTTCGAGTCGCGCGACGGCGGCCGCCAGCAGAGTCGGCGTCCGGGCCAGTGGGACCATGGGAGCCTCTCCGCCACAAGACGCCGGCCGTAGAAGGCGGCAGATTGACCCGATCGATATACGAGCGGCGTTCTTCACGAGAAGTAGAATCGCTGCCACATCTTCACCGACTTGATCAGCGGAATGGCGGGGAAAGGGTTGTCGGACACGGTCTCCGTGATCGCGATGAAGGTGCCGCCTGAGCGCAGACGCCGGCTGACGTGCGTGCCGAGCTTGATCGAAGAATTCCCCACGGCTTCGATGGTGGGGAGAACGCCGAGGAAGCCTTCGCACAAGGCGGTGAAGGCAGCCAGCAGCACCACCGTATTCGGAGTGAGGTGGTGCGGCTGGAGCCCATGGAACTCCAAGAAAGCGCGAAAGAAGCTGCTCGCCGGCAGCCCTAGGCCGCGCATGAGGTGCGAACGGAATACGACCCGCCGCCTCCTCCGTGAGGCGTTATTTCACCACGGCCAAGGGCGGAGGTCCGCACTAGGCTCCGGCCGGGGATGCGGCGCGTCTGGCGGAGGAACTCGATGTGGTCATCGTCCACCTCAGAGTTGTCCCACACGCCGGAGCGTGCAGCGGGAGGTGCATCGGCGGAGGAAGAGCTCATCTCTGCGGCGTGGCGTGGTTCGGCGCGGCGGCGGCAAGAAGAAGAAGAAGCGAGAGGAAGAAGGAGCAAGAGGAAGCGGGGGAAGCGGGGAGATGGGTGCGCGTGCCGCTCCCCTCCTCCCGCCTACTTATAGGCTCACGGCCGAGAAGTTGGCGGGCGGGCGTGGGATTAATCGCACCCAGCACTTACGCCCCACGATTTAACCCACGGGTTATCGCGATAACGACGCTGAACCCCAACCGCCGCACGCACCGCAACGGATCCGTTCAAGGCCCCGAGGCGCGGTAGTGGCGGGTCCCGCCGACGGCCTGTCTCGCCACGCTGCAGGGCAGATCGACCGCCACAGTATGCCGCGCGACGGGCTCAGAACGGGTCGCCACGGAAGCTTATCAGGCACGCTACCTGGTTCCCGCTGCGACTTTCAAACCTTTTAAGGAGCAAGATGGCCTCCTGCGAGTCCGACTCTAGCTAGTCGGCCTAGAGGAAGACGGCGAGCAAGGCCCAGATTCTTTCACCGGAGGGATGAAACTGTTGAGGCTCCTCGACATGTTGCCCTCGGTGCCTCACCAGCTTCGGGGACTACTGTCGAAGTAATGGGCCACGGGTAGGCAAACCCGAGCCCCCGGACCTTTCAAGAAATCGGGGCAGGCGCCTCAAGACCCCAAAGACGAAGAGCCGCCTTTTGAGAGTCGTGGCCAGTCGCCGACCGCCTCACTACCGAGTCCCAAAGGCGGCCGAGATAAGCCGACTCCCAGCTGGCGGCTTCCAGAGAAGCCGACTATGGGGAGTCGGCCCGCGACTCAACCACCTCCCCGCCACGCAACTCACGGACGGGATGGGGTGCGGCCGCATGGCCCATCCCCGCCTGCTCACGAAAAGCGAGCATGGCCCTGATCGTCGTCTTGACGGAGATCTCCGTCCCAAGACGCAAGATCGTTGTTACACGCTGCCTCGACATCACTTCTGGCGGCGCCGAGCCCACGATTTACCTGTCTGCACGTAATTCAAGACGGCGGGACCCGCTTTGGCGGGTGCGAAAAGCGGCGAGCGCCACAAAGACAGAACCGTTGGGAGTCGGCGGCCCCTCCCACGGGCTCCGCACGCCATTAACTGCATAAGACAGGAATGGCAACAGTGATCGCCTGTCAGCGGCAGACTGCTGCCATGACCCCATGACCAAGCCAGCGTCATTAGAGGCGTACAGATGTAATCCGTAGTCGGCAATACTACCACATGGCGACAAGGCTTGTCGGCCCCATGTTGTGTCGTCAAGTGGGCCCACTAGACGGCGGGCCCCAAAGAATCGGCGGAGAAGACGACTGAGAGAGACGGGACCCTCGCCCACCGGATTACCATTGTACCGGGGTAGGCCTATATAACCCCAGGGCACCCATGCAAGAGGTTGGACCCTAATAGTTTTAGACACACATAGAGGGAAGAGAAGAGCTAGCCTTGCCCTTCTCCTTCCTCATCCCGAACAGCTCAAGGAGCAACCTTGTACCCACTTTGCCATAGTGATCATGCGGAGACCCCACAGAGCAGCAGTAGGGGTATTATCTCCACGGAGAGCCCTGAAGCTGGGTAAGATCCGCCGGCGTGCATGCCTTCACCTCATCCCATTTCCAGGCACCGGCGACGTTCTACTCGCCTCCACCATGATAAGTCATCCTTTGACATATGTCGCACCCAATCCCCGACAGTACGCTAAATACAAGGAAAGATTATCCTTAATTAATAGAATTAGTTTAAATCCTAACATAACAACCATCCCGCTAACCTGAATCATTTTGCAAGCTAAACAAAATAATGAGGAAATCGTGCAACTCAAAACTCATATTGAAACAAGTCGTAACATGCACCTATTATCTGGATAGAAGAAAGCCGCAGGTAAGATGTTCATCAAATTCCTGGAAACCAACATTCAACAGTCCCTTAATTAAAAGGAAGATATTATTAATCAGAGAGACGCCTCAGCCATCAGGATTCATTTCAGTACGTTGAATTACGTACACGCTAGTATTACGACAGTAGTATATCTTACGGTACAAAAAGGTAATTCGGAGACATTATTACTTGACCAAATCACGCATCGAGCAATTCATTCGAGCACAAACAAATCGGAGTATCTGGCCATGTCAATGCATGCATGATAAGGAGATAATATGATATCAGCTCGATCTCGTTGCAAAGAGAGATAGGTATAGCAGCTTATGCGGTGAGCTCCTCCTCCTTGTGGGTCTCGATGACGATGTCGGACTTGGGGTAGGCGTGGCAGGTGAGCACCCACCCGGCCTCCATCTGGTCGTCGTCGAGGAAGCTCTGGTCGGACTGGTCGATCTCGCCGGACACCAACTTGCCGGCGCAGGAGGAGCAGGAGCCGGCGCGGCAGGAGTAGGGCAGGTCGATCCCCTCCTCCTCGGCCTGGTCGAGGATGTAGACGTCGTCGGGGACCTCCAGCTCCACCTCGCCCTCGGGCGTCACCAGCTTCACCTTGTACGTCGCCTGCGCGCGGAGCCTGGCTCCCCGCACCTGCTTGGCGGCGGCGAGGCTGAGGGCCGCGGGCGCGAGGGCCACGCGGGGCGCCGGTGGCGCGACGGTGCGCACGGAGAAGGGCGCGCGGAGGCTCAGTGCGGCGGCCATTGCAAGCTAGCTAGCTGGAGCTTGGACGCTCTTTCTCTGTGTGGCTGAGGAGGTGGAGAGGATAGGCGAGCGAGCTAGGGGATGGAGGATTGAGGGGAGCGGGAATAAGTAAGGGATTGGAGGGCGGGTGCCATGTGGAGGGAAGGGAGTGGGCGTCTTATCTTCGCTTGGATGGGCGGGGCGACGAGGATCACACGCTGCTCATCTCGTCGTCGTCGAGGGGCGTGTGGCCGGCGACATCCATCGGGGACATAAGTGGTCACCAGAGCCGCGTGACGTCGAGCGAGGCCAAATGAAGAGCGATGGAAGATTCACGAAACTTTAATTGGTTGGAGCTGCGTGAGTCGCTCCATGTGTGTAGCTACTAGCTAGGAACTACGGAGTAGTATTACTTGTTTTGAGGTGGCAATGTAGTAGCTGTAAGGCGCTTATCTGATGGGAGATCTTGGGGATCTTAGAAATAAAACAGATTTTTTTAAGACCGATCTTTATTTATGCAGGATAAACGCTTAACCAAGCGTCTCTCCGTAGAAATAAGCACCAGTCTTCGAAAAATTGGTTTATTTTTTAAGATCTCTCAAGACCTCCCATCAGACAAGCGCCTAACCTGTTTGAACGAAAACTGTAACGGTAACATCAAAAGTGTTCTACGGCTCCGAGCTCAAATAAGCTCGGGTGAGCAGTAAACTTGGAAAAAAATTCAAAAGATTCTGATTTTTTTGGTAACCTTTGACAAAAGTTTTCTATGCTTGAAAATTTTCATCACAAAATGACACTCGTGGAAGTCACGGTAAAAAAAAGACAAAATCAGTACTACAAAATGGTTTCAAAAATAGCATTTTTGGAGTATCTATTAGTTTTTTTTTCACAACTTTCAGAAATGTTCATTCATGATAAATTTGTGCAAGCACATAGGAAATTTGTCAAAGGTTACAAAAAAATGAGAATTTTTTGAATTTGTTTTACTATCTTTTCCGATTTTACTGTTCACCCAGAGCATCTAAGCTCGGGTGAAAATATTCCACGTACATCATCATTGACGTTCCAACTATAGCCCTGGGGCGGCATAAGAAAATTAGTCATGGTCTCTAAAACAAGCTTATTGAAAGCATTAGTCCTCTAAAATGGTTTTGCCATAAATCACCGAAACCAAATAGGGTCTCTCGGGGTTGCACTTTCAAACTATTAATCAGCACCGCCAACTACCAGACGGGACCCGCCACTATGTCGGGATGGAGTTGCCGGAGAGGCATCTGAACATTAGGAACTCAACATGTGTGTGTGTTCTGTGTGCAGCATCTCTCGTGTGCATCTTATCTACCTAAAAAGGACACGTGGGAAGGTGAATAGATGCAACTGACAAGTGGTGAAAGAACTTTTTGGAAGTATAAAATGTGTCCATAATGAACTTGAGTATTGATACGTACACTTAGAGCTACGCAGTGCACTGCCAAGCAAAAAAAAGTTCTCCCAGCAAGGCACATAACATTAGCCCGAACTTAAACTCGATTCACCAAACGCGACGTGCACATTGTGTGGTGTTACGTGGTATGATTGAGTGACTGAGCGTGTGTTGTTTTCTCTATTCTCTCATTCTACAAGGAGTTGTAGAACAACCAACCTTTTATATTGGTACCACTCTTCCTCAACTAGTAGGAGGTAATCCTAACATATTTGAGAGTTCTTCTGATTCGACGCGGATCTTTGGAACATTGGGGCCAATGCACTTGAAATGAAAAACTAATTTTAGAGAAATGAAAAAAATTAAAATTTGCTAAAACACTTTTGTAACAAACATGGTCTAGCGTAATACTCGTGTGAGAAGTTTCGTGGAGGAATGACTCTCGTGGTATTTTAGGAGGAAAAAACAAAACCAACACTGTGTAAAAGTTACAATTCACGTTTTTTGTAATCTAAAAAAAAATTGATCCTAGGGTCGGCTGCATCTATTCCTTCACGAAACTTTGTACACGAGTGTACTACTTGACCATGTTTGATTTCAAGAAAGAAAGAAAATTACCTAAATAGTTCATCCCCACTATATTATTTCTCTTGACATGCAGCCTATTCACATCAGCAGCAGTGCCACATCAGCTTTTTCTTTCTTTTCTTTCCAGTGAAATCGTGACTTAATTCCCTGGAAAACGAAGTGAATAAGCGTTTGCTCTTCCACCTTCTGGATCAGCTGTAACTCCACGCCAACAGTCGTGTAATCACTTCCATCTAATGTGCGCGCCTCTACATGCCCTTCGTTGCCTGTGCTCAACAGTCTTCTCCCCTTCCCATCACAGATTTTTGTTCCCGCATCCGGCCAGTACACATCTTCTACGCAAGCAGAGTAGTCTCCTTGACTCCCTGATTCCCCACAAGCCAACGATCCCTCTCCTTGACTCCCTGATTCCCCACAAGCCAACGATCCCTCTCCTCTCTCGCGCGCGCGAACGCACATCAGACAGATCAAGGATGAGAGCAATCAGAGCACCTTGATCATGTTCCTTCTCTGCCAGACAATTGAAATCATATATTCCCGGTCCGGCCATCAAGCCCAACAGCCCGTGGAGGAGAATCGGGCACCGGTTTTGGATGGGCAACATGATTTTAGATGAGTTACCTCTTGGGTTGCACGATAAGTGCCTGTTTTTCTCTCTGGTGATTTACAATCCATCCCAGTATTATCATAATACTAGTAGATTCTATTGTTGTAATATGCTGTCAGCCTGTGACCTATCTGGCATCCTGATCACTTTCTTTCTGACACTAAATATTGCAGTCCAGGGGATGTGAAAGATGTTATATCGATTGGCGCAGCTTCGATGTAGCTTTTCCCCTCCATCGCGACTTCCCTGTAGCTTTTCTTTGTGGTCATCTTTTGCCACCCGGACTCTCACGACCTCGCCACGATTCGCAGGATCTTCCACATCTTTGGCCTCGCTTCTGGGCTGCACGCCAACTTTGACAAGTGCTCGGCCACTCATATTCAATGCACGGAGGATCACATTGCTGCCATAGCCGTGGAGTTGCAATGCCCCGTCACTCCCTTTCCCATCACCTACCTCGGGTTGCCCCTCTCAGTCCGCAAGGCCTCTTCGACGAGCTTGGAGCCGATCATCGACAAGCTTGGGCGCAAGCTCTCCACATGGCGGGCATCTATGCTATCCAAGGGAGACCGCCTATCCCTTGTGCGCCACGTCCTTAGTGCCATCCCCACGCACTTCCTCATGGCCATCGCCTTCAAAGAAGACCGCCATCAAGAAGGTGAACCGGATCATCCATGATTCTTATGGGCTGGATCGGATAAGGCGGTGGGGCGGTGCCTAAATCAGCTGGCGGCGTGTATGCGGCGATCTCCTCGGTGGCCTCGGCATCCGAGACATCCAACAGACGGGCATCTCTCTCCGTGTTCGCTGGCTATGGCTACAACGTACCGATGCTACTCGCCCGTGGAGCCACCTTCACATCCCCCACGACGCGGACACGAGTGCAATTTTCAGAGCCTCCACGACTTGGCAGCTGGGAGCTGGAGATTCTTGCAGATTCTGGACTACCATTGGATCACTGGCAGGTCCGTGGCCGAGATTGACCCTCTCGTTCTAGCTCTTGTCCCAAGACGCCTTCGGAAGGAGAGATGCGTGCATGATGGGCTGCAGCAGCGCTCTTGGGTGCAGGATATCCGAGGTGCGCTCGGGCCGGCGGTCATGGTGCAGTACGTCAAGCTATGGCGTTCGGTGCGGCACATTGAGCTCTCTAGCGAGCCGGACACGCTACGCTGGCGCTGGACCTCCTCTGCTACGTACACGGCAAGCTCCTGCTACAAGGCCCTATTCTTTGGGGCCTGTGAAGACCCTTTCCAGCGGCTCACTTGGCGGCCTTGGGCTCCTCTCCGTGTCAAATTCTTCCTGTTGCTGGCCATGCATAACCGCTGCTGGACCGCGGAGCGCCTGGCTCGCCGCGGATTGCCCCACAACGACGCATGCGTCTTGTGTGATCAGGAGGATGAGACCATGCACCACCTTCTTGCCGGATGCTCTTTCCCTCGCCAGGTTTGGCACGAGATCCTCGGCTGGGCACGCGTGCCCATTAGCCTCCCGGACCACGACACGCCATTCCAATTGTGGTGGCAATCCTCTCTTGACCTCGCGCCCACTTCCATGCGCAAGGGCCTATCCTCCCTCATCATCCTCTCAGCCTGGTGGATGTGGAAGCAACGAAATGCTTGCATCTTTGACGGAGCCACGCCATCGATTGCCTTCACATCCGACACCATCAAGGACGAGGCGCGTCTATGGGCCAAGGCGGGCGCCACCGGACTGCAAAACATTATCCCCGGCGCGTAGTCTCTAGTTTCTAGCCGTGGGGCTGAGCATACCCCTATCTGTTGTGCTCCTTCGCTTGTTCACCATGCCTAGTGCGCACATGGCCTTGTAAGCATTGTAATCCCATGCTTGTACTCTCCTTCTATCAATACAAAGATACACAGCTTGCGTATTCGCGAAAAAAAGCTTTTCTCCTTTATATAGCTGATTACAAAGACTCCATGACTCATACGCACTGGTACTTCTAGGACCAAACTGCCTAAGACTCAAACACGTATATGAGTGAAACTCTAAACTGATCGTGCATATGTTTGGAGTATCTAACAATATATATCTATTCAAGGATTAAACAGGCAAGTATTTCTACCCTACCATTGCTCATTTCATTGTTTTCGTGTTCATAGAATTAGGAAACAGTTCCATTTTTTTCAGTATGCAGTTTGCAGAAAATTATGTAAAGAAATGCATAGCTCAGCTGATAGAAATATTTACACCTGGAACTTCTTTATGGTTTGAGTTGAATGGCCTTTTTGAATTTCAACTCTGATACACCTGTTTGTGAACCAAGCACTAGAAAATGTGACCAGCATAAGTTAACATAAATACTAAGTATCTTACTTTGCTGAGTCAGGGGGATTTCTCTTTAACCTTTCAAGATCAATGCTTCCATGGTCTGTGACCAAGCCTGTGAGGACGGTACATTAGATATCTTTGTGCTACATAAGAATTTAATTCCGTGCCCGCTATTTCATCAAAGCATATAGAAGATATCTACTATGTTTATCGCGTTCGTCATCTGCCATTCTTTTTCTAAAACTTGCAATCGTTTAAATTTACAAAAAATGTCTGATTTAGCAATTTCATTAGTGTGTCAACTTCTGTTTTGTCACTGGCAAACCTTCTTGCCTTTGGCCAGCACGTGACTCAACACATCCACTATTTTCTGTTGAAGCAAGGAGTGGTATCTACAGTGACACATATTTGGCTAATCCAGGCTAACTTGACATGGGAATCAATAAATAAAGTCAAAATAATGTCTCCAGTGTATGCACATGTTTGCTAGCTGATGATTCCATAGTGATTATAAGTGAACACCAATTATAATATGCAAAAAGAATAATATGGCATACTTGATATGATTGAGGAGGCATGTTTTTAAATTTGTAAATCTTCTGGAGCTAACTCATCTCTAAAAGAGGGAAATATGTTCAGTTCAAGGAGAAGGCCCTCTACCATCGGTCATGTAAGACAACAATGTGCGGGTGTAGCCACCTTGGAAGACCTTAGGAGTGCATTGTGTTAGGAGATTAGACAGTATTTGGTAAGCCTAATTTAGATTCGCATCATCACAAGGTTATTGACATGGCAAATCGTATACAACTGACTAAGAAACATCAATCATGCGTACACATATAGATCAAAGGTGCATGTCATCAAAAGAAAGGTTCATGGCATATAAGGGTTCCATAAACTCCGATGCAACAACTTCATCAGCCATGGTGGTGCAGACAAAGAGGTCGCTGGTGTAGAGGAAGTAGGCGGACTGATTTGGAGGATCTAGTCGAACTTGAGCGAGCAGTCGCGTTAAGACGTTCCCTAAAAATTTTATCATCTCACCTGATACATGTTCTCAAGGGATGCTGTTTCAAAGGCGTGCTCTCCTGAACGGTTGTGCGCGCAAATGCCGGGATGGGGTTGCCGGAGAGGCATTTGAACATTAGGAACTCAACATGTGTGTGTGTGTGTGTGTGTGTGTTTGTGTGTGTGTGTGTGTGTGTGTGTTCTGTGTGCAGCCTCTCTCATGTGCATCTTATCTACCTAAAAAGGACACGTGGGAAGGTGAACAGTGAAGGAAATATGCCCTAGAGACAATAATAAAGTTATTATTTATTTTCTTATATCATGATAAATGTTTATTATTCATGCTAGAATTGTATTAACCGGAAACATAATACATGTGTGAATACATAGACAAAACATAGTGTCACTAGTATGCCTCTACTTGACTAGCTCGTTTATCAAAGATGGTTATGTTTCCTAACCATGGACAAAAGAGTTGTCATTTGATTAACGGGATCACATCATCAGGAGAATGCTGTGATTGACTTGACCCATTCCGTTAGCTTAGCATTTGATCGTTTAGTATGTTGCTATTGCTTGCTTTCTTCATGACTTATACATGTTCCTGTAACTATGAGATTATGCAACTCCCGTTTACCGGAGGAACACTTTGGGTGCTACCAAACGTCACAACGTAACTGGGTGATTATAAAGGAGTACTATAGGTGTCTCCAAAGGTACATGTTGGGTTGGCGTATTTCGAGATTAGGTTTTGTCACTCCGATTATCGGAGAGGTATCTCTGGGCCCTCTCGGTAATGCACATCACTATAAGCCTTGCAAGCAATGCAACTAATGAGTTAGTTACGGAATGATGCATTACATAATGAGTAAAGAGACTAGCCGGTAACGAGATTGAACTAGGTATTGGATACCAACGATCGAATCTCGGGCAAGTAACATTCCGATGACAAAGGGAACAACCTATGTCGTTATGCGGTTTGACCGATAAAGATCTTCGTAGAATATGTAGGAGCCAATATGGGCATCCAGGTTCCGCTATTGGTTATTGACCGAGAATAGTTCTAGGTCATGTCTACATAGTTCCCGAACCGTAGGGTCCGCACGCTTAACGTTACGATGAGCTTTTACTATGAGTTTATAAGTTTTGATGTACGAAGTTTGTTGGAGTCCGGATGTGATCACGGACGTGACGAGGAGTCTCGAAATGGTCGAGACATAAAGATTGATATATTGGAAGCCTATATTTGGATATCGGAATGGTTCCGGTGAAATCGGGATTTTATTTAACACCGGGGTTACTGGAACCTCCCGGGGATAATGGGCCTTAGTGGGCCATGAGGGAAAAGAGGAGGGCGGCGGGGCAGGCCGCGCCCCCTCCCCTAGTCCGAATAGGACAAGGAGAGGGGGCGCCTCTTCCTCTTTCCTCCCCTTTCCTTCTCCAACAAGGCAAGAGGGGGAGTCCTACTCCCGGTGGGAGTAGGACTCCTCCAGCGCACCCTTGGGGCCGGCCGCACCTCCCTCCCTCCTTTATATCACGGGGCAAGGGGCACCCCAAGACACACAAGTTGATCTACGGATCGTTCCTTAGCCGTGTGCGGTGCCCCTCCACCATATTCCACCTCGGTCATATCGTCGCGGGGTTTAGGCGAAGCCTGCGCGATAGAGCATCATCATCGTCCTGCCACGCGTCGTCTTGTGGAACTCATCCCGACACTTTCTTTGGATCGGAGTCCGGGGATCGTCATCGAGCTGAACGTGTCTTTGAACTTCGGAGGTGTCGTACATTCGGTACTTGGATCGGTCGGATCGTGAAGACGTATGACTACATCAACAGCGTTGTCATAACGCTTCGCTTACGGTCTCACGAGTGCGTGGACAACACTCTCCCCTCTCGTTGATATACCATCACCATGATCTTGCGTGTGCGTAGGAATTTTTTTTGAAATTACTACGTTCCCCAACAGTGGTATCCGAGCCTGGTTTTATGCGTAGATGTCATATGCACAAGTAGAACACAAGTGAGTTGTGGGCGATACAAGTCATACTGCTTACCAGCATGCCATACTTTGGTTCGGCGGTATTGTGAGATGAAGCGGCCCGGACCGACATTATGCATACGCTTACGCGAGACTGGTTTCACCATTGCGAGCACTCGTGCTTAAAGGTGACTGGCGGGTGTCTGTCTCTCTCACTTTAGTTGAACCGAGTGTGGCTACGCCCAGTCCTTGCGAAGGTTAAAACATCACCAACTTGACAAACTATCGTTGTGGTTTTGATGCGTAGGTAAGAACGGTTCTTGCTTAGCCCGTAGCAACCACGTAAAATTTGCAACAACAAAGTAGAGGACGTCTAACTTGTTTTTGCAGGGCATGTTGTGATGTGATATGGTCAAGACGTGATGCTATATTTTATTGTATGAGATGATCATGTTTTGTAACCGAAGTTATCGGCAATGGCGAGAGCCATATGGTTGTCGCTTTATTGTATGAAATGCAACGCCATGTAATTGCTTTACTTTATCACTAAGCGGTAGCGATAGTCGAGAAGCAATAGTTGGCGAGACGACAACGATGCTACGATGGAGATCAAGGTGTCGCGCCGGTGGCGATGATGATGACGGCGGTGCCGGAGATGGAGATCACAAGCACAAGATGATGATGGCCATATCATATCACTTATATTGATTGCATGTGATGTTTATCCTTTATGCATCTTATCTTGCTTTGATTGACGGTAGCATTTTAAGATGATCTCTCACTAGTTATCAAGAAGTGTTCTCCTGAGTATGCGTTGCCAAAGTTCGTCGTGCCCGGACACCACGTGATGATCAGGTGTGATAAGCTCTGCGTCCATCTACAACGGTGCAAGCCAGTTTTGCACACGCGAATACTCGAGTTAAACTTGACGAGCCTAGCATATGCGAGATATGGCCTCGAACACGGAGACCGAAAGGTCGGCGTGAATCATATAGTAGATATGATCAACATAGTGATGTTCACCATTGAAAACTACTCCATCTCACGTGATGATCGGTTATGGTTTAGTTGATTTGGATCACGTGATCACTTAGATGACTCGAGAGATGTCTGTCTAAGTGGGAGTTCTTAAGTAATATGATTAATTGAACTTAAATTTATCATGAACTTAGTCCTGGTAGTATTTTGTAAATTATGTTGTAGATCAATAGCTCGCGTTTTTGCTTTCGTATGTTTATTTTGTTATGTTCCTAGATAAATTATGTTGAAAAATGTTAGTAGCAATGATGCGGATTGGATCCGTGATATGAGGTTTATCCTCATTCTTTGCCTGCACGTAAGAATTATGTCCTTAATGCACCACTAGGTGACGGACCTATTGCAGGGAGCGTATCTGCAGGCGTTATGAACGTTTGGCTAGCTCAATATGATGACTACTTGATAGTTTAGTGCACCATACTTAACGGCTTAGAATCGGGACTTCAAAGACGTTTTGAACGTCATGGACCATATGAGATGTTCCAGGAATTGAAGTTAATATTTCAAGCAAATACCCGAGTTGAGAGATATGAGGTCTCCAACAAGTTCTATAGCTAAAGGATGGAGGAGAATCGCTCAACTAGTGAGCAAGTGCTCAGATTGTCTGGGTACTACAATCGCTTGAATCAAGTGGGAGTTAGTCTTTTAGATAAGATAGTGATTGATAGAATTCTCTAGTCACCATCACCAAGTTAGTAGAACTTCGTGATGAACTATAGTATGCAAAGGATGACGAAAACAATTCCCGAGCTCTTCGTGATGTTGAAATTGACAAAGGTAGAAATCAAGAAAGAGCATCAAGTATTGATGATTGACAAGACCACTAGTTTCAAGAGAATGGCAAAGGGAAAGAAAGGGAACTTCAAGTAGAATGACGAGCAAGTTGTCACTCCCACGAAGAAGCCCAAAGCTGAACCTAAAGCACAAACTGAGTGTTTCTACTGCAAAGGAAATGGTCACTGGAAGTGGAACTACTCCAAATATTTGGTGGATAAGAAGGATGGCAAAGTGAACACGGGTATATTTGATATTCAGGTTATTGATGTGTGCTTTACTAGTGTTTATAGTAGCCCCTGAGTATTTGATACTTGTTCGATTGATAAGATTAGTAACTCAAAACAGGAGTTACAGAATAAACAAAGACTAGTGGAAGGGGAAGTGACGATGAGTGTTGGAAGTAGTTCCAAGATTGATATGATCATCATCGCACACTCCCTATACTTTCGGGATCAGTGTTAAATCTAAATAAATGTTATTTGGCGTTTGCGTTGAGCATGAATATGATTAGATCATGTTTATTGTAATGTCTGATATTCATTTAAAATCAGAAAATAATTGTTGTTACATTTAAATGAATAAAACCTTCAATGGTCATACACCCAATGAAAATAGTTTGTTGGATCTCGATCGTAGTGATACACATATTCATAATATTGAAACCAAAAGATGCAAAGTTAATAATGATAATGCAACTTATTTGTGGCACTGCAGTTTAGGTCATATTGGTGTAAAGCGCACGAAGAAACTCCATGCTGATGGGATTTTGGAATCACTTGATTATGAATCACTTGATGCTTGCGAACCATGCCTTATGGGCAAGATGACTAAAGACTCCGTTCTCTGGAACAATAGAGCGAGCAACTGACTTATTGGAAATAATACATACTGATGTATGCGATCCGATGAGTGTTGAGGCTCACGGCAAGTATCATTATTTTCTGACCTTCACAGATGATTTGAGAAGATATGGGTATATCTACTTAATGAAGCACAAGTCTGAAACATTTGAAAAGTTCAAAGAATTTCAGAGTGAAGTGGAGAATCATCGTAACAAGAAAATAAAGTTTCTACGAATCTGATCGTGGAGGAGAATATTTGAGTTACGAGTTTGGCCTTCATATAAAACAATGTGGAATAGTTCCACAGCTCACGCCACCCGGAACACCACAGCGTAATGGTGTGTCCGAACGTCATAGCCGTACTTTATTAGATATGGTGCGATCTATGATGTCTCTTACCGATTTACCACTATCGTTTTGGGGTTATGCATTAGAGACAACTGCATTCACGTAAAAGGGGCATCATCTAAATCCGTTGAGATGACAAATTTATGAACTGTGGTTTGGCAAGAAACCAAAGTTGTCGTTTCTTAAAGTTTGGGGTTGCGATGCTTATGTGAAAAAGTTTCATCCTGATAAGCTCAAACCCAAATCGGAGAAATGTGTCTTCATAGGATATCCAAAGGAGATATTGGATACACCTTCTATCACAGATCCGAAGGCAAGACTTTTGTTGCTAAATTCGGAATCTTTCTAGAGAAGGAGTTTCTCTCGAAAGAAGTGAGTGGGAGGAAAGTAGAACTTGATGAGGTAATTGTACCTACTCCCTTATTGAAAAGTAGTTCATCACAGAAATCTGTTCATGTGATTCCTACACCAATTAGTGAGGAAGCTAATGATGATGATCATGTAACTTCAAATCAAGTTACTACCGAACCTCGTAGGTCAAACCAGAGTAAGATCCGCACCAGAGTGGTACGGAAATCCTATTCTGGAGGTCATGTTACTTGACCATGGCAAACTTACGAACTATGAGGAAGCGATGATGAGCCCAGATTCCGCAAAATGGCTTGAGGCCATGAAATCTGAGATGGGATCCATGTATGAGAACAAAGTATGGACTTTGGTTGACTTGTCCGATGATAGGCAAGCCATAGAAAATAAATGGATCTTCAAGAGGAAGACGGACGCTGATAGTAGTGTTACTATCTACAAAGCTAGAATTGTCGCAAAAGGTTTTCGACAAATTCAAGGTGTTGACTACGATGAGAGTTTCTCACTCGTATCTATGCTTAAGTCTGCCCGAATCATGTTAGCAATTGCCGCATTTTATGAAATCTGGCAAATGGATAAACAAAACTGCATTCCTTAATGGATTTATTAAAGAAGAGTTGTATATGATGCAACTAGAAGGTTTTGTAAATCCTAAAGGTGCTAACAAAATATGCAAGCTCCAAATGATCCATCTATGGACTGGTGCAAGCATCTCGGAGTTGGAATATACGCTTTGATAAGTTGATCAAATCATATAGTTTTATCTGAGACTTGCGGTGAAGCCTGTATTTACAATAAAGTGAGTGGGAGCACTACCACCTTCGATAAATATATGTGAGTAACATATTGTTGATCGAAATGATGTAGAATTTTTCTGGAAAGCATAAAAGAGTATTTGAAAGGAGTTCTTTAAAAGAAAGACCTCAGTAAAGCTACTTACATATTGAGCATCAAGATCTATTGAGATAGATCAAGACGCTTGATAAGTTTTTTCAATAAGTACATACCTTGTCAAGATTTTGAAGAATTTCAAAATGGAACAGTCAAAGAAAAGTTCTTGCCTGTGTTGCAAAGGTGTGAAATTGAGTAAGACTCAAATCCCGACCACGGCAGAAAATAGAAAAGAGAATGAAAGTCATTCCCTATGCCTCGATCCACAGGTTCTATAAAGTATGCTATGATATGTACGGACCTATTGTATACCTTGCTCTGAATTTGGCAAGGTAGTACAATAGTGATCTAGGAGTAGATCACTTTGGACATTGGTCAAGAACATCCTTAGTGAGGACTAAGGAAATATTTCTCGATTATGGAGGTGATAAAAGAGCACATCGTAAAAGTTACGTCGATGCAAGCTTTTTACACCGATCCAGATGACTCTAAGTCTCAATCTGGATACATATTGAAAGTGGGAGCAATTAGCTAGAGTAGCTTCGTGCAGAGCATTGTAGACATAGAATATTTGCAAAATACATACGGCTCAGAATGTGACAGGCCCATTGACTAAACTTCTCTCACGAGCAAAACATGATCACACCTTAGTACTCTTTGGGTGTTAATCACATTGCAATGTGAACTAGATTATTGACTCTAGTAAACCCTTTGGGTGTTGGTCACATGACGATGTGAACTATGAGTGTTAATCATATACATATATGAATATTGGTGTTAAATCACATGGCGATGTGAACTAGATTATTGACTCTAGTGCAAGTGGGAGACTGAAGGAAATATGCCCTAGAGGCAATAATAAAGTTATTATTTATTTCCTTGTATCATGATAAATGTTTATTATTCATGCTAGAATTGTATTAACCGGAAACATAATACATGTGTGAATACATAGACAAAACATAGTGTCACTAGTATGCCTCTACTTGACTAGCTCGTTTATCAAAGATGGTTATGTTTCCTAACCATGGACAAAAGAGTTGTCATTTGATTAACGGGATCACATCATTAGGAGAATGATGTGATTGACTTGACCCATTCCGTTAGCTTAGCATTTGATCGTTTAGTATGTTGTTATTGCTTGCTTTCTTCATGACTTATACATGTTCCTGTAACTATGAGATTATGCAACTCCCGTTTACCGGAGGAACACTTTGGGTGCTACCAAACGTCACAACGTAATTGGGTGATTATAAAGGAGTACTACAGGTGTCTCCAAAGGTACATGTTGGGTTGGGTATTTCGAGATTAGGTTTTGTCACTCCGATTATCAGAGAGGTATCTCTGGGCCCTCTCGGTAATGCACATCACTATAAGCCTTGCAAGCAATGCAACTAATGAGTTAGTTACGAAATGATGCATTACGTAACGAGTAAAGAGACTTGCCGGTAACGAGATTGAACTAGGTATTGGATACCGACGATCGAATCTCGGGCAAGTAACATACCGATGACAAAGGGAACAACGTATGTCGTTATGCGGTTTGACCGATAAAGATCTTCGTAGAATATGTAGGAGCCAATATGGGCATCCAGGTTCCGCTATTGGTTATTGACCGAGAATAGTTCTAGGTCATTTCTACATAGTTCTCGAACCCGTAGGGTCCGCACGCTTAACGTTACGATGGCGATGCTTTACTATGAGTTTATAAGTTTTGATGTACGAAGTTTGTTCGAGTCCGGATGTGATCACAGACGTGACGAGGAGTCTCGAAATGGTCGAGACATAAAGATTGATATATTGGAAGCCTATATTTGGATATCGGAATGGTTCCGGTGAAATCGAGATTTTCTCTAACACCGGGGGGTTACCGGAACCCTCCCGGGGGATAATGGGCCTTAGTGGGCCATGAGGGAAAAGAGGAGGGCCTTCCAGGGCAGGCCGCGCGCCCCCTCCCCCCTAGTCCGAATAGGACAAGGAGAGGGGCGCGACGCCCCCCTTCCTCTTTCCCCTCCCCCCTTTCATTCTCCAACAAGGCAAGAGGGGGGAGTCCTACTCCCGGTGGGAGTAGGACTCCTCCAGGCGCACCCCTTGGGGGCCGGCCGCACCTCCCCTCCCTCCTTTATATACGGGGGCAAGGGGCACCCCAAGACACACAAGTTGATCTACGGATCGTTCCTTAGCCGTGCGGTGGCCCCTCCACCATATTCCACCTCGGTCATATCGTCGCGGAGTTTAGGCGAAGCCTGCGCCGATAGAGCATCATCATCGTCCACCACGCCGTCGTCTTGTGGAACTCATCCCCGACACTTTCTTTGGATCGAGTCCGGGATCGTCATCGAAATGAACGTGTCGAACTCGGAGGCGCCAGACGTTCGGTACTTGGATCGGTCGGATCGTGAAGACGTACGACTACATCAACCGCATTGTCATAACGCTTCCGCTTACGGTCTACGAGGGTACGTGGACAACACTCTCCCCTCTCGTTGCTATACCATCACCATGATCTTGCGTGTGCGTAGGAATTTTTTTGAAATTACTACGTTCCCCAACAAATAGATGCAACTGACAAGTGGTAAAAGAACTTTTTGAAAGTATAAAATGTGTCCATAATGAACTTGAGTATTGTTACATACACTTAGAGCTACGTAGTGCACTGCCAAGCAAAAAAAAGTTCTCCCAGCAAGGCACATAACATTAGCCCGGACTTAAACTCGATTCACCAAACGCGTCGTGCACATTGTGTGGTGTTACGTGATGTGATTGAGTGACTGAGCGTGTGTTGTTTCTCTATTCTCTCATTCTACAAGGAGTTGTAGAACAACCAACTTTTTATATTCGTACCACTCTTCCTCAACTAGTAGGAGGTAATCCAAACATATTTGAGAGTTCTTCTGATTCGACGCGGATCTTTGAAACATTGGGGTCAATGCACTTGAAATGAAAAACTAATTTTAGAGAAATAAAAAAAGTTAAAATTTTCTAAAACACTTTTGTAACAAACATGGTCTAGCGTAATACTCGTGTGAGAAGTTTCGTGGAGGAATGACTCTCGTGGTATTTTAGGAGGAAAAAACAAAACCGACACTGTATAAAAGTTACAATTCACGTTTTTTGTAATCTAAAAAAAAAATTTAACCCTGGGTCGGCTGCATCTATTCCTTCACGAAACTTTGTACACGAGTGTACTACTTGACCATGTTTGATTTCAAGAAAGAAAGAAAATTTCGACTCTTTTTGAAAATTTTAAACATGTTTTTAGGGTTAAACATATACTATTTTTTCAATTTACGTGCAACGGGACCCTGAGACCCATTGTATTTTCGGTCTTGTAAATGCTGAAACTGTGTAAGAAGAGCCAGAGTTTGGCGAAATGACGTCGTAATTGCCACCACCAAGTTACGTACCCCTTCGCCCCCGGGCGCTCTCTGCCCCGACGCAGCCAAAGATCCTATCGCCGTTTCCCCCAACCCCGTGCAACCCTAGCAACCACCGCCACCCCGCCGACGGCCGTCGACCGCAGCGAACCTTCGCCGACCCTTTCCCTCCGTACTCCCCGCCGCCCCCCGCGTGGATCCTTTCCTTCCCCATACCGGGCGGCCGTCGACCGATCTCAGCAAGCCGCCCCCGTCGGCCAAGCTCGCCGTCGTACCCCGAGTTCACTCCGAGTCACCTTCCCGCCGCCGCCCGAACGAGTATTCTCCCCCAGCCCCGAGGTGAGCTCGCCCTGCCCTTCACCGAGCCCCCTCCCCCCGCCGCTGGTTGTTCAACATGCAACATGTTCGCATGGCAGCTGCTAGCCAAAAATTTGATTGTTGTGTGCTGTGTGGTGGCTGTTATGACATGATTTTGTATGAAATGGTGGCTGTTGTGCCATGATTTTTCTTTGTGTGCAAGTGGCTATGACATGATGAACACTGGCAGGCAAACTGTCGGCTAGCCTGCACCTTTCCTATGCTTAGGAAAAGAGGAAAATAGCAAGGCAATTCCTAGCAACGACACATTTTTTTTTAAATAGTCAAACGCATCCCCGCATTGGCACTTTTCAGAAATGCAGTATTTCCGTACCCAAATTGTCCCGATAATGATATGCATATCTGTAATGGTGCTTTTTAGGCTGAAGCGGCAGCGATGGCATCGTCAGTGCTGGAGGCAACGCGTGCGGCGCACGAGGACCTTGAGCGGTTAGACCGCCTGGTGGTGCGCGAGCTGCAGCGAGATCCCGCCAATGCCCGCGACCGCCTCTTCGAGTCCCACCGCGTCCGCCACATGCTCGGCCTCGTCATCTCCACTTCCGACAAGCTCGTACGCCCCTCCTCTCCCCTCTCTCTCTCTCTCTCTCTCTCTCTCTCTCTCTCTCTCTCTCTCGTTTCACGCTTGAT
Organism: Aegilops bicornis; assembly: GCA_021605145.1. Taxonomy (NCBI): domain Eukaryota; kingdom Viridiplantae; phylum Streptophyta; class Magnoliopsida; order Poales; family Poaceae; genus Aegilops; species Aegilops bicornis. Next base: position 549,004,740 of record CM038675.1, on the reverse strand, counting down.
TTAGTGGCTGTAGCTTTGCTTAATGCCTGTCTGCCACAGCCAGAGCTCAGTGATGTCGCATCTCTGTTTTCTGTGGTTAGGATTGGTTTTCCAAATTTGCAATATCTTGAATCGAGATTCCTAGGGTTGCTTATGTGTTAGCTCCACTAGTTATTTTCCTTGGGAATTCCAAATTCGAGCTAGACAGATTGATTTTTCGGCTTTATTTTTTACAAGATATGCGCGAGGGTAGATAAAATCAGTGTATAATATTACAACTTTTAGTATCGTGCTGCTATTTCCTTTTTGTTGTGAGTGAAGAAGTGCAGTTTGGGAATAGTCTGTTTCTCTTTATAAGGTGAATTTTGCTAAAATGACTTTCTTAATTAGGTTGAAATCTACGAAGACAAGGACGTTTTTCGAGAAAACGCAAAAGAGTTGCGTTTCATTGCATTGAACATGAAGACAAGGACGTTGCTAGGAAGGATGAGATCTCCACCCATCTTACGGCGCCGGTGCAAAGCGACATCTTCCCCAAGTACTATGAAAGGCTCAAAGAGGTACATAATCAAACTGTATCCAGTCTCACTCTACCCAGTAATCACTTAGGCACGCCATGGAATCAGAACAGTTAAAAGTGGCAGGACGCTAGCCAGACCGTCAATGCTGTAGTTCGTTCATGTACCGCCAAAAGCGTTCCATGCTATTGTCGTTTAGTGGATAGTTCTTTTTAATAATTTTACCTCTGGACTCTCATACCAAAGAATTGGATGGTAGAAAACCAAATTATTCAATAACTTGCTAGGTTTTCTTACCGACATGTCAACCCTAAAAAGGCAAAATATTAAGAGTAGAACAAGTTTTATTACGATCCTTGAAAATTAAACTACATACATACCAGTGAGTTTTCTGGTTATTTTACACTATGTTGATCTTGCACTCCATGCCAATCAGGACCCCCTGGTCGACATATGTGATGCAAATCAGAACTCAGTTTTATTCGAAAACTTGAACTTCTACTCTTTATTCAGTGGTGATTATTCTTTCATTTACAGTTCGTTGCATGTTTGCAGATCCGTGATTACCATAGACGGAATCACTCTGCCCGTTTCATCAGTGAAACTGACGATTATGAGGAGCTACTAAAGGAGGAACCGGCTATTGAATTCACTGGCGAGGTGCTGTCCAGTACAATTTTCACCTTGATAATCCTGCTTGAGATGATTTGTGCACTGTTTTATCCTAATGCATACCGTGGTTAATCTAATTCTCTTTGTTGCATAGTTGCATATTGACTACCCGCAGATGCAAGTTTGTTGTAGTATACATACCTATGTTTATATATTCTATTCTTGAGAAGAAAAATGCATGGCAAACTCTCGCCTCTATCTAAATTGTCTAGTCCTGCTTTACGCTTCCATACTAAGTTGATTATATTAAGTGCAAAAGTTAGGGTAAATCATCGATAAAGTCTGTCTGCTAAAAACATTGTAGAGCCCTGTAGCACCCTTTGTCTTCCTTTTTGTTGCAGTAGTCTTGAACTCGAGGGTATCTCTATTGTGATACGTGTATTTTAATTTCTGCAGGGTTGTTTGGTTCCTCTTGTAGGATCACGATTGCTATGCATGGTAAGATTTAGGTTAATGACAAGATACTAGATGGAGCATGATAAGTTGAGAATCAATTACTGCTCATTTATTGTCATGATTCGCATTATCATGTAGTTCTAATCCACATTGCATGTTCATCCCATTAAATTGTTAATATTTTATATGCTGTTCTGGTCGCAATTACTTATATTGCTAATGGTCTTGTTCTGTGTTTTGATAGGAGGCATTTGGCCGGTACTTGGACTTACATGAGCTCTACAATGAGTTCATAAATTCCAAGTTTGGATCGCTAATGGAATACTCAGCATATGTTGGCACTTTTGCTCAGACTGAAAAAATCTCGCATAGTCTAAAAGCTACCAGGTACGCTACCAGCATTTTCTCTAAAACCAAGAACATATCTCTTAGCATGAGGTTATCTCAGGATTCCACATCGATCTTAGATATATTTCCCTTCTTTTCTTCTTGGGCTGGTTAGGACTAGGATCGCACTTCCTGACCAAACGGAACCCCAAAAGGCATACCTTTCCAGTCAATCCAGATTGATCTGTATTCTGTATGGTAGGAAGAAAAGAACAAAATAATCATGTGTCGATGTTGGCTGCTGCTATAGTTCTGTTTCATAGGCCCAGCAGTGCCAGTTTATTTCTTGTGCGTACCCAATGCAGCAGGGGTTACTGATTACTGGTTGTCTGGTTCATTACTTCACTGCTTCTTACATGTAGACTGTAACTATATCACTTGTAAGGGTTCATTACTTGGTCTCATTTGTCGCTGTGTTATAAAGTTGTCATGCTGTTCGTTCCAGAATTCACAAGAGCAATACCAAGTCTCTCTACCAAAATAATTTATTAATTACCTGTGAACTGTAATTTCTGTTACCTATCTATTGTACCGACAATACCGTGTTTACCTAACAAACTGAATGGACACCCTTGTTTGGGATGAGAGGAAACATAACAGGTAACTACTAGAGTGGTGGGGTCATAGTAAGACCTGTATTGAAGTACATGTGATTAACCAAAATTTGCTCTTAACACGCCTAACATTTGTTTGATCAACTGTAGTTTTTTAAAGTGTACATACATTTCTGTAAAGATGATTATGAACTTATCTTCCGTTTTCTTCAATTTTTCAGGCAATACAAAGAATATTTGGAGCATATTTTGGAATACCTGACGTCATTTATGTATCGTACAGAGCCATTGCAAGATATTGATAAGATTTTTACAAAGGTCAATCCTCTTGAACCTTGTACATTCTACTATGTTTTCTTTCTTCTGTATTCACACCTTGTGTTGTGCATCACTTAAGACTTGTGTTGGGGTTGAGAATATATGCAGATATTACTCATGATCTATCACTGATTCACTGTTATGATTAATTTTAGTGTTGTTGGTGGTGGGGTTGAGAATGTATACGTAACATAGAACTAGAAATAACTACTATCATCTGCATATATGTTCACACTTTCATGGTAAGCAACAACTGACTAGCTAATAGTATCTATGCTTGTGCAGTTGCAAAGTGAGTTCGAAGAACAGTGGGCCAATGGCGAAGTACCTGGATGGGAGAATAAGGGCACAGGGAAAAAATCTGAATCGCAAGAGTCTGCAGTAGACCTCGATTACTACAATACTGTTGAAGAGCTTGTAGAGCTTGGTCCGGAGAAGTTGAAAGAGGTATGATCTTCTAACACAGTTAGTGTTCTATTTTATTTCATCCTTAACTTGGCCTTATTTAATACTGAAACATTTTTCCAGGCTTTAACTGCTCGTGCATTGAAGGGTGGTGGCACTGTTCAACAGCGTGCTGAGCGCCTTTTCTTGCTGAAGGTGACTACTAAACACTCCTGCTAATCTTGTTTATTTTGTGGCTATTTATCAGTTTTAAATTTGCTGCTGATGGTCATATTTTTGCAGCATACACCCTTGGAACAATTGGATCGTAAGCATTTTGCCAAAGGTGATGATTTGAAGAAGGAAATTGCTTTGGTTGAAGTGAAGATGAAGCGCTTATGTGAGATTCTCGATGAGGTCAGCCCTTACTCTTTTTATGTGTTCGCAATGACTTGTGCTTTCAATCACCCATTTCAACATGGGTAAGTTAGTCAAGTCATGACCACACCAGTTTAGTTTGAGGAATGGCCTTGTCCTAGGATAGGCTAGTCCATTGCGGATGCTCCCACCCATTGATTACGAGTCGAGGGACTAGTTGAGATTACTCGCTAGACTAGTCTATGAGTCGCATTCTGGGTGTCGACTAGAAATCTCGTGTAGACTAGTTTGCCGAGTCGAGGAGTCGAAGGACTAGTCGTCCACCTTGAGTCCTTCGTTTTACTTTTTTAGGGATTGGGAGGGGATAAGTGAGCCAGCCACCCTGCCCCTTTCTCTCCATTGCTTCTGCTCTCCATGGATCTGCGCTCCTCTGCTCTGGCCCTTTCCCTCCATTGCTTCTGCTCTCCCTGGATCTGCCCCTCACGGTCTCCCTCCCTCTGCTGTCTTCTGGCTACTGGATCCGCTCGTCCCTCAGGTTGCAGCAAGCAAGCACATTAGCAAAGTAATTTCTCCCTTCTCTTCTCTTCTTCCCTTCTTTGATTTGATTTTTACCCACTGCCCTCTTCCTTATTTCGCTTTTGTTTGCTTCAGTTTCAAGATCCTTAGGTCTGAACTGCAATGTCTATGGTGGAAATATCTCAAGTAGTGTATTCAGCAGCTGCAGCTCAGGCCAATGAGCAATACGATCCATCGAAGGATCCTGCAAGAAGCCAACTAGGAGCAAGGATCCAACATGGAAATATGCTTATTGGCCTAATCTGCAGGACAAATTGACGCTCCAATGCACTTTTTATAGTATATATTACATATTAATACTAGGTTTTAGTAACTGATTACTGCAAGTTGTGTGCTAGAGTACCATGTAGTCCAGCAGTAGTCTAGACTAGTCACGATTAGTCTATGAGTCTCAACCTTGAACGACTTCAAATCGACTCGTAAACGTTGCTCCCACCATGTAATGAGACATCTATTGCTTTATTTGGGCATAGTATGGCATGGTCATGAATAGAAGTACTGGGACCATCTTTTCATGGTATTTTTTATGAGTTGCCGTGAAGTTTATCTGCTTTGATCTTTTGCTTCAGACCTCAGTTGGTGTGACTGTCTAAAATGCCCAAAAGCTGAGCTGCCGTTTGATGATGTGCCCTTGGGTCGAAGGGATTAGTTTCAGAATAATGTTTCCCGCAAGGGACATTACTTAACTGAACATGGAAACATATTGAGGTTTCCGTGGACAGGTACATAATGCATTCCATTCCATTCATGACAGAGATCTGATCCTTGGATCGGAATCCGCATACCAGTATGGAGCTGGCGTCGACATCGGTATAGCGTGGGTCCTGGACGCCCGTCATGCTCAGCTTTAAACACAGGACGCGCTACCAAATCACTGCCTTCTTGTCTTTTGATGCTAGTATGAAGTGATTTCCGCAATATGAACTCACCTGAGACTTAAACCACCAAGCGGACAGATCTTATTGCCCCTTCTCTATGTCGGCGCCCTGGCTCTGCAGCCTGGTTTATGCTGGCAGCCACCGCTCTGTCCTTCCATTTTGTTGCACATGCTTTCTCTCGTTATTTTGATTGTTTGAGTCCTGCATTGAACCATAATTCTTGATTTGGGTTGATCTTGAGCGGGATTGTGGAGATCTGTACACCATGAAAACTCTTTTGTGATCATATTTTACCATGTTGAAGCTCTCTTTTGACATATATATTCTCATGTCGGATTCTTTTTCAAGAAACTTATATCTGTCCTGTTTTCAGGAAACTAGTCAGATTCTTTTTTTTTTGGCAAAATTTGTCATAAGGTAAGGAGTAACCTACTTTGCCGCAAATCATTAAAAAAAACTGACTCTATAGATAGAACCTAAACTCGCGGGTTAAGGTCTTTAACATAGCTGATGGGATGGTACATCTACTCCCTATCTCACTTCCTCCCATCTTCCAATTACGATTGTAGGCATGTGAAATGTCGTGGTTGTCAATCCATCCTATTCCTCGAAATGAACATCAACATTAAGGACTTAGGTGTCCACTGAGTTCATGACCTCATGTTATTATACAATCTCATATTTGTTAACCTGGAAATTTCCTAACTTACCTCAGAATCTCAGTGTTTTTCAACCTATCTAAATTAGATCCTCAGAATGATGTGTAGCAAGTGAAGAAAAAGCGATTGAACAACACCTATCAGGAAGAGAATAGCAAAGTTGCCATCACCTAAGTGCTGCTGTCACCAATGCCTCGATGTACCTTTTCTATCACGTTCCTTACAAAAGTGATCATTGGTGAACCAAAAGCTCCAACTGTACCATGACTACCCTACAGCTAGATTTTGAACCAACATGTCCATGTGTATGGAATTCTATCATGATCTACTTTTCTTGGCGTGGTTTACAAAAGTTTCCTTTATCTTGGTAGGACTACCAGCCATCGGCATTTTTCACGGCATGTTCTTCAAATTTTATGTCCATTTTCAAGTTTAACCTGGTGCTCATGCCTTGGTAGATTTTATGTTTTTGTGTGTGCAGGTCATTGTAAGAACAAAGGAAAACGCAGAGAAGAAGCTGACTTTGACCTATGAAGAAATGGAAGCAGAACGGGAAGAAGTACTTAAGTTTCTTCTCCTTTTCTTCTATTTACTGAAATACTGTTCTGTTTCTGAACTTCATCTTCTTTAACTTTGTATAGGAAGAAGTACAAGCTGATAGTGAAAGTGATGAAGAAGACCAACAAATCTACAACCCTCTCAAGTTGCCAATGGGTTGGGACGGGAAACCTATCCCCTATTGGCTCTATAAGCTTCACGGTCTTGGTCAGGTACCAGCTTTATCATTAACAACTTAATTAGTTATCACACCAGCCTTGTGTTAACAGCTTAATTAGTTATCACACCAGCCTTGTTGTTAACAGCTTAATTAGTTACTACTCCCTCTGTCCCAAAATAAGTGACTCGACTTTGTACTAACTTTAGTACAAAGTTAGTACAAAGTCGAGTCACTTATTTTGGGACGGAGGGAGTACTTTTTTTTGGATCTTTGGTTAGAGGTCAATGGCTCATCTTACTGTTTGCTGAATATTTCTATGTCATCATGTTAGTAAATTTTCTTCCTACATGAATGTATTGATCATCACTTTATTGTGACACCATTCTATTTGGAAAATAAATCAATTTCCACTATGTTCAGTGACTGCCAATTAATTGATTGATGGGCAGTGGCAACTGGTATAAGGCATGTGCGGTTGGATAGCACAACACGCCACCCCTAGGTTAACCTAGTTTGATTTGTTAGGTTAGTGTCTGGTTTATTGCGAAACTTTTGCAATGCCATACTTTCTTATAGTCTTGTAACCCCACATTTCGGTGGCACTTTTCTAGCCAAACATTGCTTAAGTGGTGGCCTTCAATTTGTTAGCTACTCCCTCCGTCCCAAAATTCTTGTCTTGGATTTATCTAGATACAGATGTATCTAAGACAAGAATTTTGGGACGGAGGGAGTACAATTTTTGTGGCTTGCTACAGTTTATAACTGTCAGGTGTGGCGATGTGTGGTAGCCATATGAATGTGCCCATATATCAACTAAATGATCTTGGCTCAGCTTTGCTGTGTGTCAACTAATTATATTGTTCTGTAATTTGAGGAAGTGTTGACCGCAAAAAAAGGTTTCACATTTCTCTCTTTCTCTAATACTATTATCAGCACAATGTTTGGAGCTACAAAATGGCATGTTATGGAACATGAATGCTAAATCTTAATGTTCGATAGCTTGCACATAGTTTCACCTGTTATTTGTGTTTTGCCTGTGTCAAATATTAAACTCGACTTTGAACATCGATAACATTGTTGCTATTATATGCCCAGACATCACCATCGAGTTTGGTTGTAGACCACTGATGTTTCAACTTTCAACTATCTGTTGTCAGGAATTCAAGTGCGAGATATGTGGTAACCACAGTTACTGGGGGCGAAGGGATTATGAGCGCCATTTCAAGGAGTGGCGCCATCAGCATGGGATGCGATGCCTTGGTATTCCTAATACCAAGAACTTCAACGAAATTACATCCATTGAGGTACACCGACCGCCGTTTGCTATTGTCTTGTTCATGCGATGTCTTGCTTGCCGAGAAGTTGCTTTGACATGCCTGATTTGTGTTGTCAGGAGGCGAAAGCACTGTGGGAGAGGATACAAGCAAAGCAAGGGCTGAACAAGTGGCGGCCAGACTTGGAAGAGGAGTACGAGGACAAGGATGGCAACATCTACAACAAAAAGACGTACACTGACCTGCAGCGCCAAGGCCTGATATAGACATGCGATTCTGGTGCGTTGGGGTTTGGAACGCGGCGCTAAATCCATTGAAACCTGCTGACCTTGATGGTCTCTGCAACTCTGTATTAGCTTGCATTGTACTCCAGATGGGGCAAATTTGACCATTTTGACCTCTGGACGAAATCAATTCACGGAATGAACTGCCCGTGAAACTATTTCACACCTCTAACCTTTTTGTGTAGCGCCACACGACGGCGCCAAGACTACCGCCTTTAGCACGGGGCGTTGCACACCACCGTGGCAGCCCACTGGCCCGCACTCAGAAGGTAACGCCTCCGCTAGGCGCCACACATGTAATGTGCAGCGCCTCCGTGCTAGGTGCCACACTTGTAAAGTCTGGCGCTTAGCAGTAAGTGACTCGTGACTTATCCAACACTTGGCTGCCCCCCCACACCACACACTCTCCCACTCTCCTCCCCGAGCTTTGCCCCCTCTCCCACTCTCTCCCCCTTTCAAATCCTCTCCCAAATCTTGCAAATTTGAAGAATTTGTCCATGGATTTCGAAGTCAAACCCTCCCTCAAGGTAATATTCTTCGATCCCCTTGTTTTGATCCAAGTAAAGTTTCCATTGCTCATTTGTTGCTAGTTTGGGGAACCCTAGTTTTGTTTGGATCTAGAGATTTGCATGGAGATGTGAGATGTTTGTTTGCCAATTTCTATGGTCAAGCTTTGTTGGTATGCTAGGGTTATTCTTATGGGTGTTCTTATGTTGGTGCTAGGGTTAGGTTTAGGGCTAGGTTATGGTTATGGTTATGGTTAGGGTTAGGGTTAGGGTTGTTGTTTGATATATATATATTAGGGTTTCTATTCCGTGTTAATCCTTGTATTAGTACTCATGGAAGCAATGTTACCTTGTGATTTTGGAATGCTTATAGGGATGGGAAGAACATGTGTGTTTGTTCATCATGGGGACAAGGACGCCTTTTTGAAAGGCAATGTAGAACCGGACTTGATGAGGTTGACATGGTGTTTGATAGTAGTCCTAGCTATGCGGAGCTCTTGCAACAAGTTAGGGAAGATTTGAATTGGACGGACCCTAGTGATATCATAGAGTTGGAGGAAAGGCATAATGTTGGTTTTGGAATGCACATCCGTTGGAAGACAATGCGTGTCAACTCGAACAACGTTGGGTTGCATACAAGGAGGCAGTGGCGAATCACTAGACAAGGCTCTTGAGTTATTTGGTAACGAAGAAGGTTGATTCAAGTTTGCATTTGGACTTGAACCTAATCCCTCCCTTTGGTTGCTAGTAGCCCCACACCCTTGAAGCGAGATGAAATTGTTGAACCTTTTTTGACCCAAGAAGTGAGGCCAACATTGAGCCTGTTTACAAACAACCAAGATGAAGTTTTGCAAGAGGACAATGATGAGTATGCGGACGATGACAATGAAGTTGATCTCCATGACAACAATGTGGGTGATTTCGACAAATATCACTTGCAAGAGACAATGGACCCTTCCATCCCTTTTTCCCGTGCATATGCATCGGACTCGGATGACGATGGTTCCGATGAACAAGTTGATGCGGAGGGGTTCACGGTGAAGGAGGCCAAGCTTTTCGAGAAGGTATTTGGTCGGGATCATCGGACTACATTGTTCAAGGATGTTAGTCTCATGGATGAAGCCGTGGTAGATGGTGGCCAATGTGTACCTCTTGGGGTTAGGCCAAGCTCTCATCGTGATTTGGGAGACGACAAGAACCGGATTGCTAAAGGTTCTAAGTTCGACACCTTCTTGGAATTGAAGATGTGGCTCGACAACTACTCGGTTACGCATTATCGTCCACACAAGGTGGTGCATTCGGACGTCAAAGTGCGCTACACGGTTGCATGTGCATGTGAAGATGAAATATGTCCATGGATTGTGCGTGCAAGACCATGGAAAGGAGGTCCCACTTGGCACGTAGTGAGTTGTGTGCCAACTCACATGTGCCAAGGCAAAAGGGTGGATGGCAAGATTGTGTCCCAAAACCACAAACAACTCACGCTCGAGTTCATCGCCATGTGCTCTCCAACTCAATATCCACACTTCCAACAATGAGCGTCCAACATGTCATCGACCTTGTGAAAGCCATCTTTCACTACAAGGTGAAGTACGGCAAGGCATGGAAGGCGAAGCAAGCCGCATTTAAGATGTTGTATGGTACTTGGGAGGAAGCATATAACGAATCCCTAGGTTGTTGTTATCCATGGCGCGACAAACCCGGGCATGGTTCATGTGGTCGAGCCTCATGGGCACCAAACAACGGTTCATGAAGGAAGGAAAGTCGAGTATTTGGCCGTGCTTTTTGGGCGTTCGAGCAATGTGTGAGGGCTTTCGAACATTGTAGGCCTGGCCATCGCAATTGATGGCACGTTCTTGGACCGGACAATACAAGGGCACCTTGTTGGTTGAGATAGCAAGTGATGCCAATAAACGGGTGTTGCCATTGGCATTTGCTTTGGTTGAGGTGGAAAACAATGACAAGCTGGGAGTGGTTTACGCATCTTTTGAGGACGAAGGTGTTACCCGCTCAAAGGGAAATTTGTGTCATATCGGATCGGCATCAAGGAATTCTTAACGCGGTGGAGATTGACATTCCGGGCATGCTCAGATTGCACCATCGATGGTGCATGAGGCACTTTTGTTTGAACTTCTCTAGGGCATGTGGCCTTAAGGAGTTGGCCGATGATCTTCAAGATTGTTGTCTTGCTTTCTCCGAGAAGCGCTTCGCCACTTTGTACCACAAATTGCTCGCACACAAAAAACTTGATGCCGGGGGTCAAGACTTTCTCAATAGGCACATTCAATACCGGAACAAGTGGGCACGTGCCTTTGATGAAGATGGTCGGAGATACGGTCAAATGACAAGCAATATGGAGGAATGCTTCAATAGGGTGCTCAAAGGTGCACGTGGATTACCCGTGACGGCAATAGTTCAATACACATTTGACAAGATGAATGGAAACCGATGCACAAATAGCGGGTGAGAACCCACGGAAGTACAAGTACAAGTTCCCACCCAAAGTTGATGAATGGTTGGTATTTCAATCACGGAAGGCGGACTCAGAAGAAGCTATATTATATGACAACGAAGAGTGGAAGTACGAAGTGAAAGAGCCAGGAGGAACCACAAAAGATGGCCGGCAACATGGAGGTCGGGCTTTCAAGGTGTCGTTAACACAATGTGATTGCACTTGCGGGAGGCTGTTGTTGCTTCATCTCCCATGCTCACACTTGTATACCGCCGGTCGCGTTAGGAATGTGGACATCAATCACCCACGCACCGTGAGGGAGTCTGAGTTCTCAATCATGACGGTCAAGAAAACATGGGCTCCCGCTTTCACCCGTGCTGACCAATCACAATGGCCGGAGTATCATGGAGTTCAACTATGGCGGATCCGGAGTTGAAGGTTGTTAAACGGGGTAGACGTCAGACAAAGCGTCTTAGAGGAGACATGGACGGATGGGGCCATGGTGGCCGCCGCGAAGCGGGCAACGGCCAATTCCAAGAGCCTCGTGAGAGCTCCCGTTGTGGGAAGTGCAAAGGTCATGGCCACAACAAAAGAAAATGTATGAAACCAAGGAAAAGGTCCAAGACAAATGATGCAAGCACAAGCCAACAAGGAGCTACACAAGGGAGCCAACCAAGTGGTAGCCAACAAGTGCCAAGCCAACCGAGAGGTAGCCAACAAAAGCGAAGGCAACCTAGTGGTAGCCAACAAGTGCCAAGGCAACCTAGTGGTAGCCAACAAGTGCCAAGGCAACCAAGTGGTAGCCAACCTAGTGGTAGCCAACAAGTGCCAAGCCAACCAAGTGGTAGCCAACAAGTGCCAAGCCAACCAAGTGTTAGCCAAAGAGGATCTAGGCAACAAAGAGGTCGGCAACTAGGACTTACAAGAGGCCGTGGTGGTGGTAGAGCTCGTGGTGGTGGTAGAGCTCGTGGTGGTGGCAATGGCCGTGGTGATGGTCTAGGCCTTGGTGATGGTCTTGGCCTTGGTGGTGGACTTGGCCGTGGTGATGGACAAGGGCAAGTTCGTTATAGAGGAATGTTTGGATACCTAGATGGACCGTTTCCGTATGTTCTTGTTTTTCATATGTTCTTGTTTATCATATTTTCATATGTTCTTGTTTATCATATGTGCTTTCATTTGTTCTTATTGTCCTTACTAACCATTATGTTTCACTCATTGTAGGTATGGCGGCTTCCCAACCCAACAAACTAACGATGAAGGAGGATGGCGAAGATGAGATGGCGGGATGGTGGGAGAAGGCTGCAAAGAAGCTTAGAGATGAGGATGCAGCGCCTGCGAGCTAGGCGTTGCACTATGGAGTGTGACGCCCACATGTGCCAAAGGCCGCATGTGTCTGTAGCTATCCAGAGAGCAGAATGTATGTCAAGCTACAGAGCGTTGGCGCTTAGCACAGGCGTCACCCCCATAGTGCGGCGCCAGCGGCGTTGCACTATGGAGTGTGACGCCCATGCTAGGCGGCCGCATGTGTCAGCTATCCAGAGCAACAGCAGAATGTAGCAGCTTCTGACACATGCGGCGCCTAGCTGAGGCGTCACACTCCATAGTGCAGCGCGGCCAGGCGTTGCACTATGGAGTGTGACACCTAAAGGCTAGGCGCTGCATGTACAGTAGCTATCCGAGAGCAACCGAATGTCAGCTACAGACACATGCATCGCTTAGCTGAGGCGTCACACTCCATAGTGCGCGCCATGATTCAGCGTTGCACTATGGAGTGTGACGCCATGTGCTAGGCGCCGCATGTGTCTCTGTAGCTATCCAGAGAGCAACAAAATGTATGCCTCCAGTTTGGGCCAAAAATTTCGCTAAGTGTTTGTGCGGCGCTGTCAAGGCTGAGGCGTTGCACTCCATAGTGCGGCGCCATGCGGTCTAGGGCGTTGCCCTATGGAGTGTGACGCCTCCGGCCTAGGTGTCACATGTGTCTCAGAATTATCCGAGGAGCAATAGAAAGTTGGACAAGTTACAGACACTGTGGCGCCTAGCCTCGAGGCGCCACATTGTACAAAGGCAACGCCTTTGGCTGGTAGGCGTTGCAGATCGTGGAGTGTGGCGCCTCGGGCTAGGCGCCACATGTGTCCTGTAACTTGTCCAACTTTCTGTTGCTCTTTGTTGCTCCAGTTTTTTTGTCCCTCTAACTGGGTCATTTCAAGTCATAGATAGTTGCATCACAGATAGTTACATCACACAATAAGCATTACTAAGAACTTCTAGTTAAACATTACCACCAACATAGAGTTCAACACATAGAGTGACCATCACGACACGACAAGTTCGACATTACCACCAACATAGAGTTCAACATAGAGCTACCATTACTACCATTACTAAAAGAGGGTGACGACTAGTTCCTTCCGCGCTTGCTGGCTCCTCCCCCTCTCTTGCAGGAAATCTTCTTCACCTTCCTAGGAAGACGAACCCGCTCCGGCTCCGGTTCCTCCACGTCATCCACATCGTCATCTAAATAGTCATCTAAAGCCGCCATCCGCGAGGTGCCGAATCCTTTTGCCTCTTTGGGTGAAGTCCTCGTGTGTATTTCTTGAATCCTTCCTAGGCTTTAACTCATATGCAGACCGAACCTTGTAGGTCCCCAAGGTCATATCATCAGAACCTATGCATCCACAAAAGATATGGAAAGACCGTGTGTGAGGATATAGTTAGCAATGCATCAACAAGTGAATATATATCCTCGTGCCATACCTCTTGGGTGACCACACCCACATCCTCATCGTCCAAAGGATTAGCATGGCGGAAGTTGGATCGATGGTGTCGCCGACCTAGAACGCTCGGTGATACATACTGGGTCGCGACAACCGAAAAGGTTTGATGACCGCCTTTAACTTTTGGCCTGGCGCCGCAACATGAACAAGTGAATGAGACATCGAACGTAGCAACACATGTTAAGTGCTAGTTTGAAGGAGATGTGAACCTTAATGAATGCTCGGTGCACCTTCCCCATCGCTTTTGCCGGTAGGGGTTGTTTCCAGAATAGTGTCGGTCTCATCAGCTGCTTTCTTGATCTGGGCACGCTATGAACAGAAACGATATTAACGTGTTAGGCAAGTGAAGATGTGAATAGTGTGAATTGAAAAGCAAAAAGGGCAAGTACCACAAAGTTCATCATTGGCCCCGCAGGGATCACTGAGTTGCCTTTCCTGACTAATGCGTTGTACTGGTGCTGGGCTACCTCATCAAAGACAGTGGATTCTTCCAAAATCTCATCATCATACGCCGGCTTGCATACCTCCACACGGGTGACGCCTAGAAACCATGTTAGATAGTTGTTGAACGCAATCGGGCAGTGCTCACGAAGCTTGGCTCGTTTTCTAGCCCTAGCTTGCTCCACGAAGCGCCTTTCACCGTATGACATAGTTGTTGTGATGCTTGGCCCAATCCTTGATCTTCCGCTCCTTTTTCCTATCCAACCTGCAAGTTAGAAACATAATATTAGCATCATCGAAACCGCCGAGAAGTTGTTAATTGCTCAAGGTTGATTATATCTTACGCGTGTAGCACTATGGAGGTGTCCTCCCACTCCGGCGGGTGTGGCATGAACAAACCAAACTGACGGTACACCCGATGTGGCGGTGAAGCTCAACCGCCAGCTTGCATATGAGTGGACACCGCATATGCCGTAGATCCCTATCCCTAGTGCACATCGGATTCAAATTTGAACTCTATAGGGTTCCCAAAACTCTCTCCTTTTCCATACGGTTCCCATTCAACCTACAAAATGGGATAGAATGCAAAATTGATATCGAAATTACGATGGAAGCATGATAATAACTTATGCAATGTCGATTCACACCTTTCGAGCGTGATCGCGTCCATCTCACTCCAGACAACTTGTACATGACCGAGGGATCATCCGTCATCTCATTTAACACATCCCACTTGTAAGCCCAAGTGGGGAGCCGTAGTGGGTCGTCTTTCTCGTCCCAATCATCGAACTTCACGGTCTTCCGTCGTCCAACCGGCAAACGCTCCCAGCTCCATATGAAAAGTGCGAGCAAACAACCACCAATACCTCCAGATAGCCTACAACAGGCTTCGTCCAACTGCGCATAAAAGAGAACATGGTTGAGTTAACAGCAAGATCGCATTCATAATGTACCAATGAATTGAAACATAAACAACTTCATACCTGTCTATACAAGTAAGCCAGTGTCGCCGAACCCCAACTCCATTTGCTATCGAAGACAGTCAACGCCTTGAGCCACATCCATGGAGCATTCTTGCCTGTGCCATCAGCAAACATACTCCACGGATATCACGTACCACATGTAGACACGAGCATATGTCTTCACCGTGTCCTCATCAAGCATCCTCGGGCGACATCAAGTTCGATACAATCCACGCGAAAGTAGCACCGGCTGCGACTCTTTCCTTCTTCTTGCCTTCTACTTGGTTCCCGCGGCTCGGAGGAACCATACCGATAAGGGCAAGCATTTGCTCGCGCCACCCATCGTAATCGGTGCTCATACATAGAGGATTCCCATCGATAGGGAAGACCGGTGATCATAGCTATATCCTCGAGCGCCACGGTCATCTCCCGATCCGAAGATGGAAAGTGTGTGTCTCCGCCTCCAATGATCGATAAAGCGCGGTAAGTCTTTGGAGCATTGTTGGGTGGCGTCGACCGGTGACCAATCGAATGAAAGGGAGAAGTCGTGTCTCCCTAACATATGGCGTGTACCGCTCATCATAGCGCATCCACCCAAGGTTGACCCCGTGAGCCCGAAGCTTCAGAGGTGCAAGCTCCTACAAGCAAACAAACAAATCATTACATATGGGGGGTATGTGTTTGAAAAAAAAACACGAAATTCATAACACCGGCAACTTTCATTATTACCTGCTGCTTCACCGACATAGCGTACGACCGGTGTTGTAGATTCCAATGATCATTGAGAAGCCAAACCATCCTAGCAATTTGCAAGAAAGCTTTCTTGTCAACACGATTATCTTTTGAATACAAAAAACTAAAGTAGGCCTACTAGATGCAACCGTACCAATCTATGTATCCAACCATATCAAATCAAACATAACTAATAAAAAGGGTTCCACAAATAACTAGGCCTACTTCATACAAATAACTTTTCCATAAACTATGCCTACTTCATAAAAATAACTCTTCCATAAACTAAACTAAGGTTCCACAAATCAAACAAACAAGGGTTCCCCAAATCAATCAAACAAATCAATACATGCAAACTTCTAATACATGCAAGATTCAAATCTAATCTAATCAAACAAGTATTCCCCAAATCTTCAAAATATCTTATTTTCTATGGATAGAAAGAAGGAGATCGGAAGAGAGTACCTTCTAGGATGGATTGGTGAAGAAATGCACAGACCAAATCGTCGGATATGAAGGATTTGGGAGAGGGGATTGAGAGGGGGAGAGGAGGAACCCGCCGCGCCGCTCACATTACTTCAAAACCGAACGAATGGGTGGGGTGGGGGAGGGGGAGCGGGCGGCTGGCATCTAAGTCACCGTGCAGCGCCTACGCGTTGGGCGCTGCACATTACATGTGTGGCGCCTAGTCCGGAGGCGTTGCACTGCTGGGTGCGGGCCCAGGGGCTGCCACGGTGGACTGGTGTGCAACGCCCCCGTGCTAAGCGCTGCACAGTAGGGTGTGGTGCCGTCGTGGCGGACGCTACACAAAAAGGTTAAGGGTGTGAAATAGTTTCACGGGCAGTTCATTCCGTGAATTGATTTCGCCCAGAGGTCAAAATGGTCAAATTTGCCTCCAGATGCCGCCAGATGTTACTTGGGAGCTCAACTTCTTCAGGTTACGTTGCATATTATGATCATTCAAAAAATGAAAATGTTACCACGTTTGCTAATCAACAGGCAAATGAAAACAAATCAAGCGATTAGTCGACTTTTCCTAGAGAGGCGTTCAGGCGCCCAAGTCGGACATGTGGTACAGTATGTCATGGGTTCCTGAGCTTTTTGTCTGGCATTATTGTCTCCTTGTGTGCTGTGTAAAGCAGTGGGGAACAGTGTCTTAGGGCCTTATATGTACTTCATCCGTTTCTAAATATAAGTCTTTTTAGACATTTCAAATATACTATAATATACGGATGTATGTAGACATATTTTAAGTGTAGATTCACTCATTTTGCTCCGTATGTAGTCACTTGTTAGAATCTTTAGAAAGACTTATATTTGAAAACGGAGGAAGTATATCACACGTGCATGTGCCAATTAACTGATGCTACACGTAAACGTCTTTGACTAGGCATAGCGCCGCACGTACGTATAATGCACCGGTTGCAACGCCTAGACGCTAGGTGCTATACTGTATAGTGTGGTGTTGCACATTGACTTAGAGCATCTCCAGCCGCATCCTTAACAGATCCTTCAGGCGATTTTTTAGCGCCGATACCCAAAATTCGACCCAGTCGCGTCCCCAGGAGCCTGTTTTTCGCCGGTTTGGGCCGAAACTAGTGCCGGCGGACCCAGGCTGAACCCGGCGCGTTGGGGGGCGCCCGGAGGCGCCGGTGCAATTGTTTTTGGGCGCGAAAAAATGGCGGGCCCGCCGAGTCAGCGACCCCCGCGCCTCGTCGTTCTCATCGTCCTCATCGCCTCGGTTTCCCGCGGGGAATCAATGCCAAGGCTGCCGCCGGTCAGCCTTCCATTGATTCCTCATGGGCGGCGCGGCGCGGCGACGCACCACCTCCCGCTACGCGTACACACTGCGCCCACACCCTCCCAGCCGGTATATAAGCAGCGCCTCCCTTCGCCTGTGGCCGCACCCCGCCCACAGCCGCCAAGCTCTCTCTCCCCGTGCGCCGCCGCCGCCGATGTTCGTCCCCTCTCTCCCCGTGCCCAGCCGCGACGATGGGCAAGAGGCTCCCCGGCGATGGGGCGGCTGCCAATGGCTTCGGACGCCGCTCATTGCACGAGTGGGAAGCCTACCTGCTATTCGAGGCCAACGTCCTGGCGTCTCCCGACATGCGCGCGCCGGGGCGATGGAAGCTCAGCGCCGGTGGCGTCCCCATTCTCCCGCGGCCTGACGTCACCGCGCGCACCGACTACTTCGCCGACGAGGTCGACCGCGTGCGGACGTCGCTGACAAAGAAGCAGCGGGCCCTCCCGCAGTACGCTGCCGGCAACCACGAGGTGTGGGCGGCTGGCCTCCACCAACGGGGCACCGGTGGTGCGGGCGACCAAGAACAGCGAGGGCCGCTGCCTGTGGTGGGGCCCCCCCAGCCGCACTCTCCACGCCGTCCCCCAACACCTCGAGGGCGGCAACGACCCGTCGTTGACATACCCAGCCGCCCCGGTCCCCCGTCGGAGCGGCGGCCAATGGATGCCGAGAAGGGCCGGCTCCTCTTCTTCCTCCTCCCGCTCCTCCTCCCACTCCTCCGGGTTGTCGGTGGTGTTCGGCATCAAGGCCGAGCCCGCAGAGACGCCGCTCGGCCGGTGCACCCTCAGCGCCGGCATCGTCATCAACGAGGGCGGGCGCGCCTCCTCCTCGGCTCCTCCCTGCTTCGTCAAGCCAAAGACGGAGCTGGGGCTCGCCGGCGTGAAGACAGAGCCAGGGCTCGCCGGCGTGAAGACGGAGCCAGGGCCCGACGACGCGGCGGCCTTGAAGTGGGCGCGCGAAGACTGGGCGCGGACGGAGCTGGAGCGCCAGTGTCGCCCCTTTGAGCAGTTCGCCGCTCGGCACCGTGGCCGCGACAAGGGAGGCGTCATCGTCTTCGACGATGACAACGACGATGACGCGTCGCCACCGGTCCGCCAGAGCGACCCCGGGCAGGGGTCCAGCAGGGGCAGCCGCGTGAAGGAGGAGAAGGATGACGAGGACAACGGCGGCAGGGGCGGCGACTTCTCCTCTCTCAGCGCGTTATTCGGCCTGTAGTTGCGGCCTCTTTGTTTTTTTCTAAGTATTTATCTATGTAGAAAACTATTTCAGTTCGCCAAAGTAATGTACTGTTTCGCCGAATATTTGTCCCGTTCACCGAATTTTAGTCAAATAAATGTTCAAAAAAGTTTAAAACAGGCACCTGGGGCCGACCCTGGGGTGTCGGCTGGGAACCCGATCGCCCCCAGGCCGATTTTAGCGCCGGTTCGCCCCCAGGCGGCGATTTTTCGAGCCGCCTGGGGGCCAACTGCTGGAGATGCTCTTAGAATCTTTAGGAAGCCCGGGGTGCGACGTTGGTTAGGCATGTAGCGCCTTCAGTTAGGCGTTGCACGGTGTAGTGTGACGCCTAACTGTCGGACGCTACACAAAAGGGTCAGCGAAGTGAACTTTTTTCAATAACAGTTCACTTTGTGAATTCTTTCGTCCACATGTCAAATTTGTCGTTTTCGCCCCGAAAATCAACTGAAATGGCCAACCAAAGAAGATACGTCGGCATAGGCCTCCCAAATATAAGGCCAACTACAACGCATGACCCCAAATGGACGTCCGTTTGGTCTGAATTCTGTCCGTTTGTGTAGGGCAATGGAGTCGTGTCCGGGCCATTTCTGTGATGCGGTGGCTGTGCGCCCAACACGCGGACGCATCCCGGCCGCATCCTGTCCGCTTCCTTTTTCAAACGCCAACTTTCGAATAAACCACACCCTAGTTGAGGCTAGCGGACCTAGTTCATGCTGGCAACACAACCCGCCTGCACATCCTCACCGGCAACACATCCAGCGGCCGGCAACAGAGCCAGCCTACAAAATGAATAGTTTTGTCGCCAGCAACACAGCCAGCGGCCGGCAGCACAACCAGCCCCCAAAATGAATAGGTTTCTCGCCGGCACATAGCCGGCGGCCGACACCCATGCTAGCCTCCAAAAAGAACGGCCAAGGTCGAACAGACGACCCGGTTCAGGCCATTGGCGTCGAACATCCTCTTCTGCCTAGCCTCGAACCAGCTCCTCGTCTTCTCGCTCATCTTGGTCAAGTCCACGCTCATGTCGCTAGGGCTGTCAGTGTCAAAACCGGCGAATCTCGGGTAGGGGGTCCCGAATTGTGCATCTAAGGCCGATGGTAACAGGAGACAAGGGACACGATGTTTACCCAGGTTCGGGCCCTCTCTATGGAGGTAATACCCTACTTCCTGCTTGATTGATCTTGATGAATATGAGTATTACAAGAGTTGATCTACCACGAGATCGAGATGGCTAAACCCTAAAAGCCTAGCCTTTATGACTATGGTAATGAGTATATATCCCTCCGGACTAAGTCCTCCGGTTTATATAGACACCGGGAGGATCTAGGGTTACACAAGGTCGGTTACAAAGAAAGGAATCTACATATTCGGTCGCCAAGCTTGCCTTCCACGCCAAGGAGAGTCCCATCCGGACACGGGTGCAGTCTTCGGTCTTCGTATCTTCACAACCCATCAGTCCGGCCCATGGCTAACAGGCCGGACGCCCGAGGACCCCTTAGTCCAGGACTCCCTCAGTAGCCCCTGAACCTGGCTTCAATGACAAGGTATCCGGCGCGTAGGTCTGTCTTCGGCATTGCAAGGCGGGTTCCTCCTTCCGAACTCCAAGATAGTCCTCGGACGTATTGAACGTATCCGGACCTGCAACATACACACCACACACAACCGCAGAGAGAATATAATTTTACACGAGTCCAATCCGATGACAACTTTCTGTAACATGACATCACATCTGTCCAGTCATAATTTCGAACCGTTTTTCGTCTGCCGCTCCATGTTTTGAGACGCGGTTGCCATTGGCACGTCTTGTCAAACCAGAGATCGTGTCCCCTTATTGCGGGATTCTCATCAATATGGGCGTGGGTAACCCAACCGTACCATTTACACATTCCTTGGGAATAGACGAGTTTTGAGGCGAGTGGGGAGGCATTCAATATTCACTGCCTTTATAAGGGGATAGGGATTCACCCTTCTTCTCCCACGCCTCCTCTCTTCCTCCGCCCTTCCAATCTTGAGCTCCAGCGCCCAAGCTCTCATCTTCTTCCCACTCAAGCTATCACTCAACCATGTCTAGATTCAGAGGTCAAGGCAAGTGGATGGTCTCCTTCGTCAAGGGGAAGGACATTACTGAGCTTCGGGTGGCTGGGTACTTGGCGAAGGAAATCGCCCACCGTCTGCCGGCCCAGGGACAAGTCGTCCCCATGCCGAAGCCCAACGAGAGGTGGTATTCATCCCTCATTTCTTCCGCGGGCTAGGGTTTCCACTCCACCCTTTCGTCCGTGGGCTGATGTACTATTACGGGATAGACTTCCATGATCTGTCCCCGAACTCCTTCTTCAACATCTCGGTGTTCATCGTCGTGTGTGAGGCCTTCCTCCGCATCCAACCCCACTTCGGGTTGTGGCTCAAAGTCTTCAACGTGAAGCCGAAGGTGGTGGATGGCCAGCACGCGGAGTGCGGAGGAGCCATGGTGAGTAAGCTATCCAACGTCTCCTGGCCGAAAGGCACTTTCGTGGAGACTGTCAAGGAATGGCAGAAACAATGGTTCTACCTTACAGAACCCCGCGGTGCCAGCTGGGCCGGAGCTGCCGAATTCAACTCCGGTGCTCCAATGCGGCTCACCTCTTGGGTCGAGAAGAGCCCGAACTGGTGTTTGCCAGACGAGCTAATAGCGCCGCAGACGCGCGTTCAAAGCATGGTGGACAAGGATGTCAAACTTGTCGATATAATCCAGGCGATGCTAGTTCGCCGGATTCTCCCGTGCCAAAGCCGAAGCCTCCCGCTATGGAAGTTCAATCCGAAGAAGCACCATACCCTGAAGAGGCTCTTCAAGACCACTCACAAAGATGCCTGGAAGTTGCTCTTCAAGCGCAACGAGATTCCGCCAGCCACAAATTCGGACCGTGTGAACTACATTAAACACCACGCCAAATGAGGTGAGTTTCCAACGTCCTCTACTTGTTTGATTTAAGGAGGATATCTGAGCGTTTCGTCATTGCTTCTTCAGGAATGGATGGAGAGGCGAAGCGGATCGATGTCCGGCTCGCTACTTGAAGAACCAGTCATTCCGCGTTTAGCGAAGATGCTGGTGCCGGCGCCCTATACCGCGCCGGCGAAGAAGGCCAAGGGGAAGGTCAAGGGGGTCCGGAGTGGCCCCCGTCGCAAGGGCGCTTCGGACGCAACGTACGAAGACAAGACCCGCTCCTTCGCCGCCGAAGATGATGATGATGATGATGATGATGATGATGATGATGATGATGATGATGATGATGATGATGAGGAGGAGGAGGAGGAGGACAACCCTCCCCCTGATGAGGGAAGGAAGAAGAGGGCGGCCTCCACGAACCTGGAGGCGGGGACGTCCAAGAAAGGGAAGGGCTCCTTCGCGGATAACTTCGCGTGGGACGTCGGCGGCCGATGCAGGCGACACCCCTCAAGACTAAGCCTCCAGCTGCATCGTAAGTGCTATGACTCCCGCATACCCATATGTCCAGCCTCTCTTATTTAATGTATTGACATGGTTAATTATGCTATTGCAGTCCGGCCCACGGCAGCTCCCAGCAATCCTCATCAAGAGGTTCATTGGACTCAAAGGAGATGGCCAGCGAGACACCGTCGGTCGCTTACTCTCCCAAGGCCAAAGGAGACGACGAGATGCTCTCCCAACGGACCTTCCCAGGCCGGGGGGAGGCTCAAGAGGCGCCCGAAGGCGAAGCCCCTGTCGCCAAACACCAGGGGAACCAATCCCCCTGGAGACTGGGGAGGAGGGCCGTACTCAGTTCGGCCCTCAACCTGACTTGATTCCGAAGACCGATACGGCTCCGGAATCCGGCATGCAACCTCCTTCCAAAGAAGGGGGTATGCCTATTTGGATGAGCACCGTGTTCTTATGGGCAGGTGATTGAAAGGGTTCAGTCCGCCAAGAGCAGACTAATCAAGCTGCAGCAACTTCTGGCCGAGTGTTTTGAGGTAAGCGATGAAAAAAGAGAAAATCCCAATATAGACAGTAGCCCCTGAGACACTGTCCGGTGTTTCGGAAAGAAAAAACCGGACAGAGGATCAATCCTTTATTGTAGGAAACTAACTAAATTTGTCGGGAATGAATATGCAGGCGTCGCTGCTGGCCGCGGCCTCACATGCTGCCGAAGTCTCCGAACTAAAGCGGAGGCTGGAGCAGGCCGGGGAGGAGCTTGGCCAGGTGAAGAGGCAGCTCCAGGAGAATGAAGGTATGTAATAACCCGGGAAATACTCGAAAAGAGTAAGATGATATATATTGACCGAAGTGTCATGATATGTATAGGAGCAACGACCGAGGTCGAGGCCCTGAAGAAGGCCCTGGCCGAAGCCGAGGGGAAGGCTATCAAGGAGCAGGCTGCCCGTAAGAAGCTCAAGGCCCGGGTCAAACAAGGTCCAACAGGAGCTCCAGGACGCGGTGAGGAAGTGCGAGACCTTGGAGCGCGATGCGTCGGTTCAAGAGACCAAACTCGCCAAGGCTCGTCAGGGCGCGGAGACGGCCCGGAATGAGGCCCAGGGCGCCGTCCAAGAGATCCAGGAGGCCAAGAAGATCGTGGCGGGTAAGGCATTTAGTATGCAAAGCAAGTATATGAAGGAGTATTTTTTACTAACCCGGATTCAGAGTTCTCCAGGAGACTTCGTAGATCTGCCACACAATGTGTCCGACGCCGCGGAGTTCTTTCAAGCCGAAGAAGGGAGCTCCACGGAGAAATTGTTCTGGTCGCAGTATCTTGTGCCAGAGCATCCCGTGCCCTTCACTGATCGGCTGAAACAGCTGGTGGAGTTGCATAGGGTGACCGAACTAGCCATGAAGGATTTGATAATCCGGTTGTGGCCAGCCGAAGCTATGCCCAGTAGCTACTTCGGATTCGTGAAGCGGCTGGTGAACGCCTGTCCTCGGCTAGATGTCGTTAAGTGATCGGCTTGTATTGAAGGTGCACGCATGGCCTTCGCCCCTTGCAAGATGTGGTGGGCGAAGATGGACGCCGTCGAGCTGGCCAGGGGGCCGCCAGAGGGCAAGGAGCACCGCACACCTGAGCGTTATTTTGCGGATGTCCTAGAGGGGTCTCGCATTGCAGCAGCGCAGTGTGGGCAAGACATTATTTTCGAGTGAATATGTTCATGTTGTCTTTGCCTGGAATGATGATATGAAGTCGGTTTGTAATACAATGCTTGCTATGTTTTAATCTTTTCCTCCTGCACGGCCGTGTTGTATGAAATCTGAGGGTTGGCCAGTCGTCGGCTTCTTCCCCCACGTAGGTAGTACGGAGGTGTTTGGGACGGAATCTAAACAATCTTGATCCAATTATATGGTCCTTGAAGGAGTTGTTTAGCGCAACGAACCAGACAATAAGACTATGCGGCTTGAACGCCATCACTTAACCATAGGAGTTTTACAATAAAACATGCGCGTAGCCCCTAGTATTCGAACCAGAGTGCTATGAGCGTCTGATCGGGAAGTGCCGATCCTTCGCATAATGCGGGAGAAATCTCCAATGATTTGCAACCTCAGGACAGCTGACCGGCTCTCGCCGTATCATGACAGTCAGTTTTCGGCTTTCTCTACTGAGGTGCTCCTTTGGATAAACCAGGGCACAATCGCAGTAGTTCTCCCTTTACTACCTTAGCTGATATAGAGGAACGTAAGGTAGCAAGCACAGAAGTCGGGAAACCCAACTATTAACCAAAGACATGATTCGGAGCCAATGCATATAATGCTAAATTCGGGGTGCCGAACTATACTGTAAAAGTGTTCGGACTTTTGTTGCCATGTTGTGGGGCGCTATGAAGCCCCTGGCAAGTTGGAACGCACCAAGTGTATAGGTGCTATCTGATAAAATTACCAGAAAGGAAAAAAAGGAAAAAAAGGAAGAAGCAGTGGTAAGCTAAAGCCGTGGAAACTTGGGCCGCAAACTGTTTCTACTATAATTTCATTGGTGCGTTAAAGCGCATTTATACAAGTAGTGCGGTAAGCTGAAAGGCTATTTACTATGCCTTCACCAAGAGAGAGCTGCGTATGGGTCCTGAAGATAGGTAAAGGGATCGTTAAAGAGACCACCTAAGAGTTTTCCTGTACGTCCATGCTTCTTGTTGTCTTGGTGTTTTTGTCCTTCAAGCGGACCGATGATCAGGCCGCCAGGAAAGAAAAAAAGAAAAAACAAAAGAAGAAAGGGAAATAGTGAAAGTATGAGTGTCCGGGGCGGTCGAGCTGCCCTGTGGATCACAAGTTAGCTATGCCTCCGTCGATGCCCATGGGATTTTGAGTGCGTAGTTATGTACGCGCGGCACGATTGCCACCACTTGATAGGGACTGAGACAGAGGCCGGATTGCTAGTCGAGCTCCTGACGAGCCGAGCTGCCCTTCTGTAGGGTAGTTTGGACCCTCTTAACGGTGTCCATGGGCTCGGCAACCGAATTAGGGTTCTGCTTGAGAAGGCCACTCTGTACTTCGGCTGCTAAGGCAGCTGTGTGCTCTTATGTACGGAGGGAGCGCTCCGTATTTCCGTTGACCGTGATGAGGCCGCGTGGACCGGGCATCTTGAGCTTGAGATAAGCATAGTGTGGCACAACATTGAATCGCGCGAATGCGGTTCATCCGAGCAGTGCGTGATAGCCGCTGCGAAAGGGGATGGTGTCGAAGATTAACTCTTCACTTCGGAAATTGTCCGGAGACCCGAAGACAACCTCTAGCGTAATTGAGCCCGTACAACGGGCCTCCACACCTGGTATGACTCCCTTAAAGGTAGTTTTTGTGGGCTTGATCCGTGATGGATTGATGCCCATTTTTCGCACTGTATCCTGATAGAGCAGATTGAGGTTGCCGCGTCAGGTGAAATCCGTCGATGATTGGATCTAGGACTAGCACGGCCGAACCGCCATGACGGATGCTGGTCGGATGATCTCGACGATCAAAGGTGATCGGGAATGATGACCATGGATTGAATTTTGGGGCGACTGGCTCTATCCCGTAGACGTCCCTTAGTGCGCGCTTGCATTCCTTTTTAAGGATGTGTGTAGCATATATCATGTTTACTGTTTTGACTTGGGGGGGGGGGACTTCTTCTGTCCCCCTGTGTTCGGTTACCGGGGCTCCTCGTCGTCGTCCTCGCTCTGTGGTCCCTTTTCCCTGTTCTCGACGTTTAATTTGCCGGCCTGTTTAAAAACCCAACAATCTCTGTTGGTATGATTGGCTGGTTTGTCTGGGGTGCCATGTATCTGGCATGGGCGGTCGAGTATGCGGTCCAGGTTGGATGGTCCCTGATTGTTTCTCCTGTACGGTTTCTTCCGCTGGCCGGACTTGGAGCCACTGAATCCGGCGTTGACTGTAGTGTCGTCGGTATTGTCACCATTGCTTCGGCGTTTGTATGCATTACGCCGGAGCTTGCCGTTCTTGTTCTTAACCTCAAAGGGCCTGCCTCACCGGTTGTGTTTTTGCTGCGAGCCAACCAGCTATCCTCACCCGCGCAAAAGCGGGTCATGAGTGTCGTGAGGGCTGCCATAGATTTTGGCTTTTCTTGGCCGAGGTGGCGGGCGAGCCATTCGTCATGGATGCTATGTTTAAAGGCCGCTAGGGCTTCTGCATCCGGACAGTCGACAATTTGGTTCTTTTTAGTTAGGAACCTAGTCCAGAACTTCCTGGCTGACTCCCCAGGCTGTTGAAACTATGTGGCTTAAGTCATCGGCGTCTGGTGGCCGGACATATGTACCTTGGAAGTTGTCGAGGAAGGCCTCTTCCAAGTCCTGCCATCTGCCAATAGAATTTTCAGGCATGCTGTTTAACCAGTGCCGAGCTGGTCCTTTAAGCTTTAGCGGGAGGTACTTGATAGCGTGGAGGTCATCTCCCCGGGCCATGTGGATGTGGAGGATAACATACCGCGGGATCAGTTGTCCCGTTGTATGATTCAATATTCACGGGTTTGAACCCTTCGGGGAATTCGGGATCCATTACTTCATCAGTGAAGCAAAGAGGGTGTGCGACGCCTTTGTATCTGGCCGCATTGCGCCGTAGCTCCGATGGAGTTCGTCTGCGGTTATCGGCTCGGGTGTGACTAGGTTTTTCACGTCTGAATAGGTAGCCATCATCACGTGTCGAGGGACGTCCTCGCGATCCATAAATCGATCGGGTATGTCCTGCTCTACTATCCAGGGTCTGCCGGAGGTCGTATGTATGACCCCGAGCTGTTTCGTCTCTATTTTTACGAGGCGGTGGGGCAGGCTATTGTTTGGCCTGAGTTGCCACTCTATCCCGATCACGTGGTGGTCGGTCCGCCGCACTGTCCCTACCGCGCAGCAGTCGATCGGCCGTGCTACCTCTTGAGCACTGCGTTGGTTTTCCCTTGAAGAGGAAAGGGTGATGCAACAAAGTAGCGTAAGTATTTCCCTCAGTTTTTGAGAACCAAGGTATCAATCCAGTAGGAGGCCACGCTCAAGTCCCTTGCACCTACACAAACAAATAAGAACCTTGCAACCAACGCGATAAAGGGGTTGTCAATCCCTTCACGGCCACTTGCAAAAGTGAGATCGATAGAGATGATAAGATAATATTTTTGGTATTTTTTATGATAAAGATTAAAAGTAAAGATTGCAAAGTAAACAAAGATAGAAATAGCTTGTTGACGGAAGATTAATATGATGGAAAATAGACTCGGGGGTCATAGGTTTCACTAGTGGCTTCTCTCAAGATAGCATAAGTATTACGGTGGGTAAACAAATTACTGTCGAGCAATTGGTAGAATTGAGCATAGTTATGAGAATATCTAGGTATGATCATGTATATAGGCATCACGTCCGTGACAAGTAGATCGACTCACTGCTGCATCTACTACTATACTCCACACATCGACCGCTATCCAAAGATGCATCTAGAGTATTAAGTTCATAAGAACGGAGTAACGCTTTAAGCAAGATGACATGATGTAGAGGGATAAACTCATGCAATATGATATAAACCCCATCTTTTATCCTCGATGGCAACAACACAATACGTGTCGCTTCCCCTCACATCGGGATCGAGCACTACAAGATTGAACCCAAAGCTAAGCACTTCTCCCATTGCAAGAAAGATCAATCTAGTAGGCCACACCAAACTGATAATTCGAAGAGACTTGCAAAGATAACCAATCATACATAAAATAATTCAGAGAAGATTCAAATATTGTTCATAGATAATCTTGATCATAAACCCACAATTCATCGGATCTCGACAAACACACCGCAAAAGAAGATTACATCGAATAGATTTCAAAGAGAATCAAGGAGAACTTTGTATTGAGATCCAGAGAGAGAGAAGAAGCCATCTAGCTAATAACTATGGACCCAAAGGTCTAAGGTAAACTACTCACACATCATCGGAGAGGCTATGGTGTTGATGTAGAAGCCCTCCATGATCAATGCCCCCTCTGGCGGAGCGCCGGAAAAGGCCCCAAGATGGGATCTCACGGGTATAGAAGGTTGCGACGGTGGAATTAGGTTTTCGTGGTGCTCCTAGATGGTTTGGGGGTACGTAGGTATATATAGGAGGAAGAAGTAGGTCGGTGGAGCCACAATGGGCCCACGAGGGTGGAGGGCGCGCCCAGGGGGGTAGGCGCGCCCCCTGCCTCGTGGCCTCCTCGTTGGTTGCTTGACGTCCACTCCAAGTCCTCTGGATCACGTTTGTTCCAAAAATCACGCTCCCGAAGGTTTCATTCCGTTTGGACTCCGTTTGATATTCTTTTTCTGCGAAACACTGAAATAGGCAAAAAACAACAATTTGGGTTGGGCCTCCGGTTAATAGGTTAGTCCCAAAAATAATATAAAAGTGTATAAATAAGCCCATTAAACATCCAAAACAGAATATATAATAGCATGGAACAATCAAAAATTATAGATATGTTGGAGACGTATCAGGCCGCATTACGCGAGGGAGGTATGGGCTCCGGCGCCTCTTCGTCGAACTGGGGTAGCAGCCTTCGCTTCGGGTAACTCTTAGCTGGGTGTCTGAGGCCGTATTCTTCGGCTGCCAGGACATCAGTCCATCTGTCGACGAGCAGATCTTGGTCAGCTTGGAGCTGTTGCTGTTTCTTTTTCAGGCCCCTTGCAGTGGCTATTAGCTGGCGCTTGAAGCTCTCCTGCTCGAGAGGTTCCTTAGGCATGATCAAATCTTCGTTGCCGAGGCTTTCCTCATCCTCGGAGAGCGTACGGTAACTACTGTCCTCCGAGTCGTTGGCCCTGGCCTGTTAGTCGGGGCTAGCTTGCTTGTTTTCTTGCTCCTCCTGTTCGGATGTTACCTCAACAAGGTCTTCATTGTTTTTGGCATCGTCCGGAGTATTATTTTCACCGGTGCCAGCATTGTTGTCTTTTGAACGACATGACTTAGAGCGGCGCCGAGGACGCCGGCGTTTTTTCTGTGTCTCAGAAGGTTTATTCTCGACTGGATTTTCTTTGTCATCGTCGTTGGTTGTTTCGGGTGTATCCACCATGTATACATCGTACGAAGAAGTGGCCGTCCAGCGTCCAGTATATGGCGGATTTTGGTCTTGCTCTTCATCAGCATCTCGTCCATAATGTCGATGTCTTCGGAGCCGTAATCAAGCGTGTCGGTTAAATCCTCAACCGTGGCTATGAAGTGGGTGGCGGGTGGGAAGCAAAATTCTCCATTGTCAGCCTTCGTTCGTGCGAACATAGTTCGATTGTGAGTCCCCGCCAAGGACAAGTTCTTTAATCGAGTTGAGCACATCGCCCAAGGGCGAGTCTTTGGAAGATGTTCATGGCTGTTGAACTCGAAGATCAATAAGGGATCAAGTTCGGCATCCGCGGACTCACATGGTTCGAAACTTATACCCAGAGAAGAGTCCGTAGTTCCGGTGAAACGAGTATTGTGTGAGGTTAAGTCCATGTGCGGCTCCAACGCTGGGGAATCTGTGGCCTCCATGGTGGGGTTGAGCCTCCAATCCTTGGATACCGCGGTGTGCTCTGGATCTAAGGCCAGAGTGGTTACAGGAGCTATCTCCTGGACGCGGTCTGACGACAGATTTAGGTCATGTTCGTCAAGGTGACCAAGAGCGGTTGCCGCGGTCTCGAATCCAGCGAAGATCAAATCTCCACGGATGTCCGCAACATAATTCAAGATCCCAAATCTGACCTGATGGCCAGGGGCGTAGCTATCGATCCGCTCGGTGGCCAAATGAGTTGGCCCGCAGCGAAAACCGCCGAACACGAAGATCTGTCCGGGGAGGAAGGTTTCTCCTTGGACAGCGTCATTGTCGATGATTGAAGGGGCCATCGAACCTTTTGGGGACGGCACAGTGGAACTCTCAATGAAAGCACCAATGTCGGTGTCAAAACCGGCGGATCTCGGGTAGGGGGTCCCGAACTATGCGTCTAAGGCCGATGGTAACATGAGACAAGGGACACGATGTTTACCCAGGTTCGGGCCCTCTCTATGGAGGTAATACCCTACTTCACCTTGATTGATCTTGATGAATATGAGTATTACAAGAGTTGATCTACATGAGATCAAGATGGCTAAACCCTAAAAGCCTAGCTTTGTATGACTATGGTAATGAGTATATATCCCTCAGGACTAAGTCCTCCGGTTTATATAGACACCGGGAGGATCTAGGGTTACACAAGGTCGGTTACAAAGAAAGGAATCTACATATTCGGTCGCCAAGCTTGCCTTCCACGCCAAGGAGAGTCCCATCCGGACACGAGTGCAGTCTTCAGTCTTTGTATCTTCACGGTCCATCAGTCCGGCCCATGGCTAACAGGCCGGATGCCCAAGGACCCCTTAGTCCAGGACTCCCTCAAGGGCCACCTCCTTTGCTTTGGTTGCGGCATTGGTGGCCTCGATCTCGAGCTACCTCTGCCTGGCCGTGACATTGGCGGCCTCGATGTCAAGCTGCCTTTGTCGGGATGCCTCCTTCATGTCGATCTTCCTCTTCTTGGCCGCCTCCTCCATCTCAAGCTTCTTCCTTTGAAGCTCTAGGTATTGCTTCATTTGCTCGTACTTGCTTTGTCGCTTTTTATCGTCCCTCACATCCTTTTGAGACATCATGCCGTGCAAAGTCTCATGCAAGGCCATGGATGACGCAACACGTATGTAGTCAATCTTGGAGTTGGTCTTGCCCCTTGACCTCTTCAATGCCTCACAATCTCCACCTCCGGCCAATGCGGCCGTCTTCTTGCCTCTCTTCCTTTGAAGCTCATTGTATTGATCTTTGAACTTAGGGCAATTGTTGATGAGCGTCCAACAATGCGTAAGAGTGAATGACTTGTCATTGTGTCGGGCCTTGAATGCTTCCAAAGATTGAAATGCCTACACGAGCAAGAACAATTGAACATGCAAACATATAGAAGGCCGAACTCTCGTGCCCCTAGATCCGAAAGGTAAGAGAGCATACCATGTCCCTAATGCCGAGACCACTCACGGGATGTGCTTCAACGCTCTCAAGTGCGGCATAATACTTTTTGCATTCTTGTTGGATGAACAACCACCTCTTTTGAATCGAGGTGATTCCACGGTCGCTCGTAAATTGGTAGGACGCAAACAACTTCCTTTCGTGGAATGTTTTGTGAACTCTTGTCCAAAAAACAAGTCCCTTTTGTTGCACACCGGTCCTCGGATCTTGACTAATCTCCATCCAACTATGGCAAATCAACTTGTCCTCTTCTTGTGAGTATGAACCCGTATGAATGCTCTTCTTCCTCTTTTGTGCTTCCCCTCTTTGTGTGATCTCGTCGATGAACAATGGCTCGCCCCCAATATCAATGCCTTCTTCTTCATCCCCATCACTTTCGCAATAGATGTCATCATCTTCATGCCATGAGTCACCATGGTCGTGGGCCTCATTGTCTTCATTGGAAACGTACTCAGTGCAGCCATCCTGACTTTTGGTCGCCTCGGGATCGTAGCACCGCCATGCCCACCCTCGTAGATGACATTCTCCATGAACTGGTTGTAGAAGGGGTCATCGACTGTTGGCGTTGGTGTTGGCATTACGTCGAACAGGACGCAGGGCGACGGCATGGTGCCCGTTGATGGTGGTCGTGCTTGCTTTCTTTGCATCTCGACGGAGGCCGGCCGCCGCTGCTGGACCCCGGCGAGACGTTGAGGTCGATGACGGCCGAGGGGCGCGGGGTGGACGGCGCGATCACGCCAACGTCTGGCTGAAAGAAATATGCCCTAGAGGCAATAATAAAGTTATTATTTATTTCCTTATTTCATGATAAATGTTTATTATTCATGCTAGAATTGTATTAACCGGAAACTTAGTACATGTGTGAATACATAGACAAACAGAGTGTCACTAGTATGCCTCTACTTGACAAGCTCGTTGAATCAAAGATGGTTAAGTTTCCTAGCCATAGACATGAGTTGTCATTTGATTAACGGGATCACATCATTAGAGAATGATGTGATTGATTTGACCCATTCCGTTAGCTTAGCACTTGATCATTTAGTATGTTGCTATTGCTTTCTTCATGACTTATACATGTTCCTATGACTATGAGATTATGCAACTCCCAAATATCGAAGGACCATTTTGTGTGCTACCAAACGTCACGACGAATCGGGTGATTATAAAGGTGCTCTCTGGTGTCTTCGATGGTACTTGTTGAGTTGGCATAGATCAAGATTAGGATTTGTCACTCCGATTATCGGAGAGGTATCTCTGGGCCCTCTCGGTAATGCACATCACTATAAGCCTTGCAAGCAATGTGACTAATGAGTTAGTTGCGGGATGATGCATTATGGAACGAGTAAAGAGACTTGCCGGTAACGAGATTGAACTAGGTACTGAGATACCGACGATCGAATCTCGGACAAGTAACATACCGATGACAAAGGGAACAATGTATGTTGTTATGCGGTTTGACCGATAAAGATCTTCATAGAATATGTGGTAGCCAATATGAGCATCCAGGTTCCGTTATTGGTTATTGACCGGAGACGTGTCTCGGTCATGTCTACATAGTTCTCGAACCCGTAGGGTATGCATGCTTAACGTTCGGTGACGATCGATATTGTGAGTTTATGTGTTTTGATGTACCAAAGGTTGTTCGGAGTCCCGGATATGATCACGGACACGACGAGGAGTCTCAAAATGGTCGAGAAATCAAGATCGATATATTGGATGACTATGTTTGGACATCGAAATGGTTCCGGGTGAGTTTGGGCATTAACCGGAGTACCAGGGGGTTACCGGAACCCCCCGGGGAGTGTATGGGCCTTATTGGGCCTTAGCGGGAGAGAGGAGGAGGCGGCCTAGGAGGGGGCGCCCCCCCCCCCAAGCCCAATCAGAATTGGGAGGGGGGCTTCCCCCCCCCTTCCTTCCTCCCTCTCTTCCTCCTTCCTTCCTCTCCTACTCCTACTTGGAAGGGGGAATCCTACTCCCGGTAGGAGTAGGACTCCCCTAGGGCGCGCCATAGAGAGGGTCGGCCCTCCCCCTCCTCCACTCCTTTATATACGGGGAGGGGGGCACCCCATAGACACACAAGTTGATCATTGATCTCTTAGCCGTGTGCGGTGCCCCCCTCCACCATAATCCACCTCGCTCATATTGTCGTAGTGCTTAGGCGAAGCCCTGCGCCGGTAGCTTCATCATCACCTTCATCACGCCGTCGGGCTGACGAAGCTCTCCCACGACACTCTACTGGACCGTGAGTTCGTGGGACGTCATCAAGCTGAACGTGTGCAGATCGCGGAGGTGCCATACGTTCGGTACTAGGATCGGTCGATCGTGAAGACGTACGACTACATCAACCACGTTGTCATAACGCTTTCGCTTTCGGTCTACGAGGGTACGTGAACAACACTCTCCCCTCTCATTGCTATGCATCACCATGATCTTGCATGTGCGTAGGAATTTTTTTGAAATTACTACGTTCCCCAACAGTGGCGTCTGGGCCAGGTTTATGCGTAGATGTTATATGCACGAGTAGAACACAAGTGAGTTGTGGGAGATAATAGTCATACTGCTTATCAGCATGTCATACTTTCATTCGGTGATATTGTCGGATGAAGCGACCCGGATCGACATTACGCATACGCTTACGCGAGACTGGTTCTACCGATGTGCTTCGCACACAGGTGGCTGGCGGATGTCAGTTTCTCCAACTTTAGTTGAATCGAGTGTGGCTACGCCCGGTCCTTGTTGAAGGTTAAAACAACACATACTTGACAAAAATCGTTGTGGTTTTGATGCGTAGGTAAGAACGGTTCTTGCTTAGTCCGTAGCAGCCACGTAAAACTTGCAACAACAAAGTAGAGGACGTCTAACTTGTTTTTGCAGGGCATGTTGTGATGTGATATGGTCAAGACATGATGCTAAATTTTATTGTATGAGATGATCATGTTTTGCAACATAGTTATCGGCAACTGACATGAGCCATATGGTTGTCGCTTTATTGTATGAAATGCAATCGCCATGTAATTGCTTTACTTTATCACTAAGCGGTAGCGATAGTCGTAGAAGCAATAGTTGGCGAGATGACAATGATGCTTCGATGGAGATCAAGGTGTCAAGCTGGTGACGATGGTGATCATGACGGTGCTTTGGAGATGGAGATCAAAGGCACAAGATGATGATGGCCATATCATATCACTTATATTGATTGCATGTGATGTTTATCCTTTATGCATCTTATTTTGCTTAGTTCGACGGTAGCATTATAAGATGATCTCTCACTAAATTTCAAGGTATAAGTGTTCTCCCTGAGTATGCACCATTGCTATAGTTCGTCGTGCCGAGACACCACGTGATGATCGGGTGTGATAAGCTCTACGTTCACATACAACGGGTGCAAGCCAGTTTTGCACACGTAGAATACTCAGGTTAAACTTGACGAGCCTAGCATATGCAGATATGGCCTCGGAACACTAAGACCGAAAGGTCGAGCGTGAATCATATAGTAGATATGATCAACATAGTGATCTTCACCATTGAAAACTACTCCATCTCACGTGATGATCGGGCATGGTTTAGTTGATATGGATCACGTGATCACTTAGATGATTAGAGAGACGTCTATCTAAGTGGGAGTGATTAAGTAATACGATTAATTGAACTTTAATTTATCATCAACATAGTCCTGGTAGTATTTGCATAATTATGTTGTAGATCAATAGCTCACGATGTAGCTCCCCGTTTATATTTTATATGTGATACGTCCATTTTGCGTCATGCTTTTATATTGATATTTATTGCATTATGGGCTGTTATTACACATTATGTCACAATACTTATGCCTATTCTCTCTTATTTTAGGTTTACATAAAGAGGGAGAATGCCTTGGAATTACAGAAATTTGGAAAAGGAGCAATTATTAGAGACCTATTACGCACAACTCCAAAAAGTCCTGAAACTCCACGGAAGTTATTTTTGGAAATAATAAAAAATCTGAGCGAAGAAAATACCAGAGGGGCCCACACCACAGCCACGAGGGTGGGGGCGCGCCCTACCCCCCTGGGCGCGCCCCCTGCCTCGTGGGCCCCCTGGTGGCCCTCCGGTGCCCATCTTCTGCTATATGAAGTCTTTCGTCCGAGAAAAAATCATAAGCAAGCTTTCGGGATGAGACTCCGCCGCCACGAGGCGGAACCTTGGCGGAATCAATCTAGGGCTCTAGCGTAGCTGTTCTGCCGGGGTCACTTTCCTCCGGGAGGGGGAAATCATCGCCATCATCATCACCAACGCTCCTCTCATCGGGAGGGGGCTAATCTCCATCAACATCTTCACCAGCACCATCTCCTATCAAACCCTAGTTCATCTCTTGTATCCAATTCTTGTCTCTAAGTCTGAGATTGGTACTTGTAGGTTGCTAGTAGTGTTGATTACTCCTTGTAGTTGATGCTAGTTGGTTTATTTGGTGGAAGATCATATGTTCAGATCCATTATGCATATTAATACCCCTCTGATTATGAACACCATAAATATGCTTTGTGAGTAGTTACGTTTGTTCCTGAGGACATGGGAGAAGTCTTGCTATAAGTAGTCATGTGAATTTGGTATTCGTTCGATATTTTGATGAGATGTATGTTGTCTCTCCTCTAGTGGTGTTATGTGAACGTCAACTACATGACACTTTACCATAGTTTGGGACTAGAGGACGACATTGGGACGTAATAAGTAGATGATGGGTTGCTAGAGTGACAGAAGCTTAAACCCTAGTTTATGCGTTGCTTCGTAAGGGGCTGATTTGGATCCATATGTTTCATGCTATCGCATAGACAGTAGCCCCTGATGTTCAGTTTGGTGTTCGGAAAGAAAAGCCGAACTGAGGATCAAAAAGATATATGCAGGAGTCTAACATAAGTATGTCAATATGGGAATGCAAAGGCTGCTTGACCTCTGCCCGCCTTGGCTGCGGAGGTCGATGCATTGAAGCAGAGCCTCGAGCGGTCCGAGAACGAGCTCGGCCTTGCTAAGAAGCAGCTCGAGGACAAGGAAGGTAAGTAATACCTTATGTAAGTATATAAAAAGATGTGGTTGCAAAAAAAGACAGGACCAACGTGAGTATTACAGGGGCCACAACCGAGGTGGCGACCCTGAAGGAAGCGCTGTCCAAGGCCGAAGACAATGCGGCCGTGGAGCGCACCGAGCGAGAAAAGCAGGAGGCGCGGGTGGCGGAGGTGCAGCAAGAGCTCCAGGCTCTCGTGAAAAAACACGAGGGTTTGGAGCTTGACTCAAAGACTCGAGGGTCCGAGCTCGCCTCGGCGCTTGAGAGCGCCAAATCTGCCAAGGCCGAAGCCCAAAAAGCCCTCCAGGAAATTGAGGCGATGAAGAAGATAGCGGCGGGTAAGGCATTCTTTATGCAAAGAAAGCATGTGAAAGTGAATTACTTGTTACTTACCCGAGTCCGGAGCTCTCCAGGAGCATTCGCAGAACTGCCCCGCAGTGTGTCCGACACTGCCGCCTACTACCGGGTCAAGGAGGGGAGCCCGACTGAGAAGGTGTTCTGGTCCCAGTATGTTGAGGCCGGACACCCGATGCCCTTGAGCGACCAGCTGAAGCAGCTGGTCGAGCTCCATAAGGTGGCTGAGCAGGCCATGAAGGGTCTCATAGTCCGGCTGTGGCCTGAGGAGGCCATGCCTGGGAGCTACTTCGGGCTGGTGAGGCGGCTGGTGGATGCCTGTCCATGGCTTGAAGTCATCAAGCGCTCCGTATGCATCGAAGGTGCCCGTAGGGCCCTTGCCCGTGCTAAAGTGCACTGGGGCAAGATGGACGCTGAGAAGCTTGTGACGGACGGACCACCGCCGGGCAAGGAGCATCGCAAGCCCGAGATGTATGAGCGCGTCCTGAAGGGTGCCCGCCTTATAGCGGATGAATGCTCCAAAGATGTAATTTTTGAGTAAACTCGCTCGTGTTATCCTGTGCGCTGAAAACTTGTTCATATGAACTAAGCAACGCTTTTGAATTTAAAATATTACCTTATGTGCGGCCGTTTATTAAATTTGAGAGATGGCGAGTCGTAAACTCGCCCCGTGCCACGAGTCTTTGGGGTGTTCGGGATAAACTTGAGCGCTCTTTTTCCCATTGTTGGGTCCTTCGAGGGAGGCGCTCAACACAACGAACAAGGCAATCGGACTATGATGCTTGAACACTCTCACTTAGCCATAGAATTCTATAATTTTAAATTTCGGCGAAGCCCCTAGTGTTCGGAAGACCGAGTTCGAGGCGCTATCCACGCCTAGGCCGGACAAAGCCGACTCCTCGCTCTAAGAGGCATAAGTCTTTAGCGACTCGAAAACCTCTCGAACAGCGACCGGCTCTCGCCCTATCATGACGGTCAGTTTTAGCTTTCTCCACTGAGGTGCTTAGCCCATCTCAATCGGGGCACAATCGCAGTGGTTCTCCCAGCGCTACCTTAGCCGATATAACGAAACGTAAGGTACCAAAACATGGGAGCCGGGCAAACCCAACTATTGACCCAAGACATGATTCGGAGCCGATGCATATAATGCTATAAGTTTGGGGTGCCACACTCGTGAGAGTGTTCGAACTTCTCACACCATATTCTGGGATACGTAAGCCCCTGGTGTATTGGCCGTACCAAAGTGTACGGTTGCATAGTGTCATAACTGAACATATTTACATAAAAAAGGAATGCAATAATAGACAAAAGCTATATATTGTTTGTTCGAAAAGTCTGCAGTAAAAGCAGAACGATACAAATAGTGCGATAAGCAAGAGATGGGACTATTTAACATGTCCCCCTCCAGGGGCGAGCTGCGAGATGATATGTGAAACAAGTATACTGCTCGTTATAGAGACCACCTGGACACTCGACGTAGATTTCTATGTCCCTGGCTGTTGCATCGTGTGTTCGGCGATTGTACTGCCGGACAGGCCTTCCGGAGAGTGGAGTCCTGAAAGTAAGAAAAAAAAAGAAATGACAAAATTGGAAGCCCCTAGTGCGGTTGAGCCGCATTTTGGGCATGCCGTGGTCGTGCCCCTCCCCCTATGCCCATGGTATTTCCAGAGCGTAATTATGTACGCGTAGTACTGGTTTCGCAATTTCATGAGGGCTGGGGTTGGGGCCGCATTGCTACGCGTGCTCGGAACTTGCCAGGCAGTCTTGTTGTAGGTTACTCCGGGCGCGCTTGACGGTGTCCGGACGTTTAATAGCCGGACTTGAGAATTGCCTTGAGAGGCTGCTTTGTACTTCCGCCGCGAGGGCCGCCGTGTGCTCCTCCGTTCAGAGAGAGCGTTCGGTGTTTCCATTGACCATAATGACTCCTCGAGGGCCTGGCATCTTGAGCTTGAGGTATGCGTGCGGAACCGCATTGAACTTTGTGAATGCGGTTCGTCCGAAAGCGATCGCGTGATAGCCGCCATGAACGGGACTATGTCGAAGATTAACTCCTCGCTCGAAATTATCCGGGATCCAAGACCACCTCAAGTGTAATCGAGCCTGCATGATTGGCCTCTACACCGGTATGGCGCCTTTAAAGGTCGTCTTTGTGGGTTTAATCCTTGAGGATCTATGCCCATTTTTCGCGACCGTATCCTCGATAAAGCAGTGTTCAGTTGCCGCCGCCGTCCATAAGGACTCTAGTGAGGTGAAATCCGTTAATGATTGGGTCTAGAACCAATGCGGCGAATCCGCCATGACGGATGCTAGTGGGGTGGTCCCTTCGATCAAAAGTGATCGGGCAGAAGGACCACGGGTTGAACTTTGGGGCGACTGGCTCCAACGCATATACGTCCCTGAGTGCACGCTTCCGCTCCCTTTTGGGTATGTGGGTTGCGTATATCATGTTCACCGACCGCACTTGTGGGGGGAAGCCCTTCTGTCACCTATTGTTCGGGCGGGGCTCCTCCTCGTCATCACTATGCAGCCCTTGTCACTTTATTTCGGCATTTAACTTGCCTGCTTGAACACCCAACAATCCTGTTGGTGTGATTGGCTGGTTTTTCGGTGTGCCGTGTGTATCCGCACGAAGCGATCGAGTATTCGGTCCAAACTGGACGGGCCCGGAGTATTTCTTTTAAATGGCTTTTTCCGCTGACCGGTTTAGAGCCTCTGAATCCGCATTAACTGTCAGATCCTCCGCATTGTCGCCGTTAATCGCGGGCGCTTGTGCTTGTTGCGATGCGACCTGCCATTGCTGTCCTTGGTATCCAAATTACCAGGGCTCTTGGTCATGTTATTACTACGAGCTAGCCAGCTGTCTTCTCCCGCGCAAAAGCGAGTCATGAGTGTTGTGAGGGCTGCCATGGATTTCGGCTTTTCCTGTCCTAGGTGCCGGGCAAGCCACTCGTCACGGATGTTATGTTTGAAGGCTGCGAGGGCCTCTGCATCCGGACAGTCGACTATTTGATTTTTCTTTGTTAGGAACCGTGTCCAGAATTGTCTGGCCGATTCCTCTGGCTGCTGAATTATGTGGCTTAGGTCATCGGCGTCTGGTGGTCGCACATAGGTGCCCTGGAAATTGTCGAGAAATGCAGCTTCCAGGTCCTCCCAACAACCAATTGACTCTGCTGGCAAGCTGTTAAGCCAATGCCGAGCTGGTCCTTTAAGTTTGAGTGGGAGGTATTTGATGGCGTGTAGATCATCACCGCGGG
This sequence comes from Aegilops bicornis, assembly GCA_021605145.1. Taxonomy (NCBI): domain Eukaryota; kingdom Viridiplantae; phylum Streptophyta; class Magnoliopsida; order Poales; family Poaceae; genus Aegilops; species Aegilops bicornis. Next base: position 548,964,805 of record CM038675.1, on the reverse strand, counting down.
CCATGTGGATATGAAGGAGATAATCCTCGATCCATACCGCAGGATCTGTTGTGCCATCGTATGATTCGATGTTTACGGGTTTGAAACCCTCGGGGATTTGATGATCCATTACTTCATCTGTGAAGCATAGTGGGTGTGCGGCGCCTCTGTACTGGGCTATATCACGACGTAGCTCAAATGAGCTTTGTCCACTGTGTTCGACCCGGCCGGAATTGCCATATCCGGCATGACGGTTATCGCCACGTGTTGTGGGGCGCCCGCGCGATCCGTAGATCGATCTTGTTTGCCTTGCCTTGTCCTCCAATATATCTCGCAGGTCTGGCGCATTTCCCCGTGCCTTGGTATTTTTGGAGCGACGCCGGGGTGCGGCTTGAGTGGAGGGCCGAGAGGCCTCTCTGTCGCGGCCACGAGGTGGCCGGTCGGCCGCGTCGTGCGCTGGTGATGTAGGTTTAGGTGCTTCCTCCTCTAATCGGGGTAGCAGCCTGCGCTTTGGGTAGCTCTTGGAGGGGCGTTCGAATTCGTACTCTTCGGCCGCAAGGACTTCAGTCCATCTGTCGGCTAGCAAGTCTTGGTCAGCTCTAAGCTGTTGCTGTTTTTTCTTGAGGCTGCTCACCGTGGCCATAAGCCTGCGTTTGAAACGCTCTTGTTCGACGGGATCCTCAGGCACGACAAATTCGTTGTTGTCGAGGCTTGCCTCGTCTTCGGAGGGAGGCATGTAATTACCGTCCTCTACCTCTCTATCTGCCGCTCTCTCATGAGGGCTGGCTTCTCCATCCTCCTGTGCTGAATCCTGCTGGAGGGGGTTGTCTTCGGCACTGTCCGGGGTGTCATTATCTCCCGTGCTGGAATTGCCATTTTTGTTTTGGCGGGATTTAGAGCGGCGCCACTGACGCCGGCGCTTAGGCTGCTTCTTGGAGGGGTCATCCTCCGTTGTTCCATCGCCATTCCCTTCTTTTGGGGTGTTCACCATGTATATGTCATAGACGAGGTGGCCTTCCAGTGCCCTATAGGCGCTGGTTCTTGGTCGTCTCCCGCATCGGCGTCCATACCGTCGATGTCTTCGGAGTCGAAGTCGAGCATGTCGGTTAAATCATCGGCCGATGGCTACTGAAGTGGGTGGTGGGTGGGCTTTGAATTTCTTCGTCGCCGCATCCCAACCTTGCCGACCATAGTCCGCCAGGCTCTCCTGATAAAGAGAGAGACTTTAGTGAATTCAGGATGTCACCGAAGGGCGAGTGCTGAAAGATGTCCGCGACGGCGAACTCCATGATCGGCGCCCAATCGGATTCGATTGGCAAGGGCGCGGAAGGTTCAGAGTCTGGAGTGGAGTCCGGCACCTTGGAGTCGCGAGCTTCGCAAAGGACAAAGCTGGTATTTGGCTCGATCGCCGTAGAGATTGCAGCCCCCGAGGCAGTGTCCAGCCACCCGTACTCGATTGGCGCAGTCGGCTCTAAGCTAAGGGACGGAGCGGACACTGGTGCGTCCTCCAGGGCACTGTTTGGTGACAGAGCTAGATCATGCCCATCGTGATAGTGCGGTGCGCTTGGCTATGGCTCGAACCCGTCGAAGATCAAGTCTCCGTGGACGTCAGCCGTATAGTTTAAACTTCCAAATCTGACCTGATGGCCAGGGGCGTAGCTTTCGATCTGCTCCAGATGGCCAAGCGAATTGGCCTACAGTGCAAAGCCGCCGAATACGGAGATCTGTCCGGGGAGAAAAGTCTCACCCTGGACCGCATCGTTGTTGATGATCGGAGGAGCCATCGAGCCTAAAGATAACGACACAGAGGAACTCTCAATGAAAGCACCAATGTCGGTGTCAAAACCGTCGGATCTTGGGTAGGGGGTCCCGAACTGTGCGTCTAGGCGGATGGTAACAGGAGACAAGGGACACGATGTTTTTACCCAGGTTCGGGCCCTCTCGATGGAGGTAAAACCCTACTCCTGCTTGATTAATATTGATGATATGGGTAGTACAAGAGTAGATCTACCACGAGATCGTGAGAGGCTAAACCCTAGAACCTAGCCTATGGTATGATTGTTGTTCGTCCAACGGACTAAAACCCTCCGGTTTATATAGACACCGGAGAGGGCTAGGGTTACATAGAGTCGGTTACAATGGGAGGAGATCTACATATCCGTATCGCCAAGCTTGCCTTCCACGCCAAGGAAAGTCCCATCCGGACACGGGACGAAGTCTTCAATCTTGTATCTTCATAGTCCAGGAGTCCGGCCAAAGGTTATAGTCTGGCTATCTGGACACCCCCTAATCCAGGACTCCCTCAGGAGGTATTACTGTCGTTCCTAATGATAAAGATGAATTGATTCCGCAAAGAATCAGGTTATAGGATGGTAATTGATTTCCGCAAATTAAACAAAGCTACTAAAAAGGATCATTACCCCTTGCCATTCATTGATCAAATGCTAGAAAGATTATCCAAACACACACATTTTTGCTTCCTAGATGGTTACTCTGGTTTCTCTCAAATACCTGTATCAGCCGATGATCAAGCAAATACCACTTTTACTTGCCCTTTCGGTACTTTTGCTTATAGGCGTATGCCTTATGGTTTATGTAATGCACCTGCTGCCTTTCAAAGATGCATGATGGCTATATTCTCCGACTTCTGTGAAAAGATATGTGAGGTTTTCATGGACGATTTCCCCGTTTATGGCTCCTCTTTTGATGATTGCTTGAGCAACCTTGATCGAGTTTTGCAGAGATCTGAAGAAACTAATCTTGTCTTGAATTGGGAGAAGTGTCACTTTATGGTTAATGAAGGTATTGTCTTGGGGCGTAAAATTTCTGAAAGAGGTATTGAAGTGGATAAAGCTAAAGTTGATGCTATCGAAAAGATGCCGTGTCCCAAGGACATCAAAGGTATAAGAAGTTTCCTTGGTCATGCCGGTTTTTATAGGAGGTTCATTAAGGACTTCTCAAAAATTTCTCGGCCTCTGGCTAATCTCTTACAAAAAGATATACCTTTCGTTTTTGATGATGATTGTGTAGAAGCATTTGAAATACTTAAGAAAGCATTGATCTCTGCACCTATTGTTCAGCCACCTGATTGGAATTTACATTTTGAAATTATGTGTGATGCTAGCGATTATGCCGTAGGTGCTATTCTAGGGCAAAGAGTTGATAAGAAGTTAAATGTTATTCAATATGCTAGTAAAACTTTAGACAATGCCCAAAGAAATTATGCCACTACTGAAAAAGAATTCTTAGCAGTTGTATTGCTTGTGATAAGTTCATACCTTATATTGTTGATTCTAAAATAACTATTCACACTGATCATGCTGCTATTAAATATCTTATGAAAAGAAAGATGCTAAACCTAGACTTATTAGATGGGTTCTCTTGCTACAAGAATTTGATTTACATATTATTGATAGAAAGGGAGCTGAGAACCCCGTTGCAGACAACTTGTATAGGTTAGAAAATGTTCTTGATGACCCACTACCTATTGATGACAACTTTCCTGATGAACAATTGAATGTCATAAATGCTTCTCGTACTACTCCATGGTATGCTGATTGTGCTAATTACATTGTTGCTAAATTTATACCACCTAGTTTCACATACCAGCAAAAGAAAAAGTTTTTCTATGATTTGTGACATTACTTTTGGGATGACCCACATCTTTATAAAGAAGGAGTAGATGGTGTTATTAGGCGTTGTGTACCTGAGCATGAACAGGAACAGATCCTACGCAAGTGTCACTCCAAGGCTTATGGAGGACACCACGCTGGAGATAGAACTGCACATAAGGTATTGCAATCCGGTTTTTATTGGCCTACTCTCTTCAAGGATGCTCGTAAGTTTGTCTTATCTTGTGATGAATGTTTAAGAATTGGTAATATTAGTAGACGTCAAGAAATGCCTATGAATTATTCACTTGTTATTGAACCATTTGATGTTTGGGGCTTTGATTATATGGGACCGTTTCCTGCCTCTAATGGATATACACATATTTTAGTTCTTTGTTGATTACGTTACTAAGTGGGTAGAAGCTATTCCAACTAGTAGTGCTGATCATAACACCTCTATTAAGATGCTTAAAGAAGTTATTTTTCCGAGGTTTGGAGTTCCTAGATATTTAATGACTGATGATGGTTCACATTTTATTCATGGTGCTTTTCAGAAATGCTTGCTAAGTATGATGTTAATCATAGAATTGCATCTCCATATCACCCACAGCCTAGTGGCCAAGTAGAATTGAGTAATAGAGAGCTCAAATTAATTTTGCAAAAGGCATTAATAGATCTAGAAAGAATTGGTCCAAGAAACTTGATGATGCATTATGGGCCTATAGAACTGCATATAAAAATCCTATGGGAACGTCTCCGTATAAAATGGTTTATGGAAAAGCATGTCACTTACCTCTCGAACTAGAACATAAGGCATATTGGGCTATTAAAGAGCTCAATTATGATTTCAAACTTGCCGGTGAGAAGAGGTTATTTGACATTAGCTCACTTGATGTATGGAGAACCCAAGCCTATGAGAAGGCCAAGTTGTTTAAAGAAAAAGTTAAAAGATGGCATGACAAAAGGATACAAAAGTGTGAGTTTAATGTAGGTGATTATTTATTGCTATACAACTCTCGTTTAAGATTTTTTGCAGGAAGACTTCTCAATAAATGGGAAGGTCCTTACGTTATCGAGGAGGTCTATCATTCCGGTGCCATGAAAGTCAACAACTTTGAAGGCACAAATCCGAAGGTGGTAAACGGTCAAAGAATCAAACATTATATCTCAGGTAACCCTATAAATGTTGAAACTAATATTATTGAAACCGTAACCCTGGAGGAATACATAAGGGACACTTTCCTGAATGTTTCAGACTCCAAAAAGGAATAGGTACGTGGTACAGTAAGTAAACCGACTCCAAAACAGTTCTAATGGCAAATTTTCTCCGTTTTGGAATATTTAGAAAAATAGGAAAATAAGAAGCAGTCCGGGAAGGACACAAGGCCTCCACGAGGGTGGAGGGCGCGCCCTACCCCCTGGGCGCGCCCCCTGTCTCGTGGGCACCTCGTGCGCTCTGTGGACTCCGTTTTCTTGCACGATACGTATTTTGGTCGGTAAAAATTCATTATATAATCTCCTGAAGGTTTTGACTCTCGTATCACGCAAATATCATCTGTTTTTGTTTCGAGCCATTACTGCTGCAGATTAGAGCAAGATGCCTTTGCAAGAGTCGGTCGGGGAGAGCCGGGTATCTCATCCGACACCGGGACCAGGGACAAACAGCGATGCTGACCACTTTGAGCCAGCAACTGAGGAAGAGATAGAGGCATGGAGGAGGATCAAGAAGTCACTTCTCGCTTCCAGGCTGGATTCGCGATGGGGGAACTACAGAGCTCGGCTATTCCAAACTCGGTTATCCCTTCCAATGTTAGATTTCTTTCTTATGAAAATATGAAGAAGAGTGTCACTTGTTCTCCCGCAGCTATGCAACACCCTTGGGTGCAAGGAGCTTTAGCCGTTACAGGAAAGCTTCGTAAGGAAATAATGGACCTCAAACAGCAAGTCAATAAGCTCGAGGAGGAGAATCGTATCCTGAGGGGAATCATCACCAAGAATATCATATCACCATCTCCGAAGAAAGAGATATAATCACATGGGTGTGGGCACTCCCCTTGGCAACTGCCAAGCTTGGGGGAGGTGCCCCGGTATCGTATCACCATCACACTCCTATCTTTACCGTTTTTCTTAGTTCGATCCTTTTAGTAATATCTTGATCTAGTAGAATAAGTTTTTGGTATGATCTAGTTTTGAGTTTTGCTTTATGATCCCTCTATGTAATCGAGTCCGTGAGCTATATATAATAAAGATTAGTGTTGAGTCAAGGGCTTGATTACCTTGATATGATCTTGAGTGAATTTAAACATATAAGGTTGCTGGGAGACTCGCTCGCAGGAGGCTCCCTCGATTTTCTGCCTCGTCTGCCGTTGGATGGTGGTCAAACTCGTCTTCCACTTGATCTGGGACGTTGGATGGTCGCGTTGCTCGTTTTTACCGCGTGGTAACCTCGCAGTGTCCAATGACGTGTGGGCTCTTGGGATGTGCTGGTTGGCTGGGTCAACCGTTTTGTGGTGCGTGTGCGCCCTATCCTTGAGCGCCGCGTGCACGTCGCGCCTTTATGGGATCGTCGGCAGCCACACCCATTGGTGACCGGGCCACACAAACCCTACCCTTTTCCACCGCCCCCAAATCAACGCAGCCGCCTCCTCCTCTCCTCCCTCTCTTCCCCCGCCGCTATGGTCTCTCCAGAGGCACACCCCTCCATGGATCGAAGCAGCAGACCAGGATCTGGATGAGGAAGAGGAGATCCGGGCGTCCCATTGGTGGATCGACTATCACGAGCTCCTCCCGCCATGGAGGAGCAGCGAGGCCGGAGATCTAGGTGGCGCATGCCTCACGAAGTGGGGGAGAGGCCTGCAACAGGGGCGAGGGGCATTCGGGTCGAAGCTGCAATGCTCCAGTCGATGGGATTGCTCTGTACGGAAGGGGAGTTGCCGACGGCTGAAGATGCTACTCAAAGGATGAGCTCCGAGCGACATGCAAGGTTAGCTTCTCTCAATCCTCCCCCTTCTCCCCTGATCTCTATCACTCTTGCTGCCCATTTGACATGTTGCTATGTACTCCTGAGATGACACTGTACATCAGATTGCCTACAATAATTTAATTTTGTTTAACTACAATTCGATGCAACAAAGTTTTGTTCTGTTTAGTTCTCATAGTTAATCCATTTTATTTTTGCTTTCAAGGCTAGCTGACTGCAGTTTGATTACCGATTCATCTATGGCAGCACAGACAGGTAAAAAGGCTTTTTCTTGTTTTTGTAGTTCTAGGTCAGAGTTCTCTTTTACCTTACCTTTTCAATTTTACTCTACTTTCTAGGTTCTGATCATACCGATTTAATGACTTGCAATGGTTTGATTTCCGATTCCTATTTTATTTTTTGTATTATGCAGCTTCCTCTGTGTACTATTTGGGTAAATTCCATGAACTATGTGTCTTGTTTAAATGGCTAGGATTTGAGGTTGTTTGAATCCATTAGGACACAATGTTCTGACCATCAGCTAGGGTGCTCAATGCATAGTAGATAGCTTTTGGTCGTCACCATTGGACACAAAAGTACTAGATTTTGAGGTTTTTAATAGATCTAATATGCCAACTACAGAGAAACAGAGCAGTTACCATTTTTCCTTGTCCTAATTAGTTATTTTATTTTGCTTTGCAGGCGTATTATCTTGGAGGTTGCTTCTTATTTTTACTGTGGATCAAGTTTCTTCATTTCCTTTGTAGCTACCTCTGCTGCATTTTTTTATATATCCTATATGCTTTATATATCCTATATGCTGCCATGATCCTTGCTTCACTGATCATGTTGATTTTCCAGATTTGGCTGGGTGTCGTGTTCTTTTTTGGCCCTTGTCCGCTTTGATCAATGTGCTCTGGGCTCTGGCTCTGTGACTGTGATGATGCACCCGCAGGGAGGAGGCAACTTCGACGCGATGGCACAGCAGAGGAGGCTGGGCTTGCTGTAGAACTTCTGGAGGCAGTAGGACATGATGCCGCACATCACAGAGATCAGGATGGCCATGCGCATGCCGATGCCGCCCGCCGACATCGGCAAGAGCGTCACCGCCGGCAACGGCTCCAGCGACCTTTCCAGGATCTTCTCCATGAGCTATTGGAAGGACACCAACTCCAGCATCATGTTCTTCACGCCTGGCCACAAGAAGGCCAAGTTGTTCGGCGACAGCGATGACGGCATGGTCACCAGCTTCAGCAACATCGACTCCCAGGTAGGACAAACACATCCATCTGGACTCTCCCGCCCGCCAATTGTTTAATGCTACACTTCTACTAACACCTCGGATGTTTATACTGAGAGGGTTAGTTAGTTTCCTACAACATTTTTGGTGTTCATCTTGGTGTCAGATCTTTATACTGAATATTTGCCTTGCTTATGCTGCTTAGGAAAGAACAAGCATCAACTAGAGGCTAAGGAGGCTGCAAGACCTCATGACCAACATGGACAAGGTAACTAAAATCAGTTGAATTGATGCACACTGTCAATTATGTTACCACATAGAGATGAAATTGTCACCAAGAATTACAGAAAATCATACTCGCTAAAGTACTAAATCTGACGACTACATGCTGCATATTTAGTGATAAAACTGAATACTGAAGTACTAAAATTGACGTTCCTAACCCAAGTTGGAAGTGTTGCCCATGAAAATTCAGAACCTCGGTAGTTGTCGATGACTCGGACCTCCTGCCAGATTTGTCAAAGGAACTATGGTGGATGAAAATTTCTTGATGGATTAACTTTATATCTTCTGTTTTCAAACCAAGATTGTGGTGAATGGGTGTTGATGTGAGGTGCAGGTTGACCAACGGGTGGACCTGTGCCGGTAGGTGGATGGAACAGAAGACAATGGACGATATTGACATTGGAGAACGGGTGCATCTCCATAGGTGGAAGTTAATTTACCTGGACGATGTTGGGGTACTGTTATGACCAATTTCCCAATTTCTCATGAATAGTCTATTTGATAATTGCACTGACCATTTCAACATAGTCGAAGTCTTTGTTTTAGTGTGTATAGTAACAACATGAAATGCAATAGTAATTTAAGGCCTACAAGAAACAGTAACATCGGTGGATTCCAGTCCAATGCAGATATTAGGCTTTGCTAACTGGACATCACCAAGTTCAAGGTATTGATGTACCTAATCTTAGGCTTTGCCAGATCTTAAAGTTAACATGACATCAGGGGTCTCACAACGGCTATTAAATATGCTTATTAGGCTTTGCCAGAGCTTAAGGTTACATGACATCAGTGGTCTCACGGCGGCTGTTAAATATGCTTATTAGGCTTTGCCAGATCTTAAAGTTACATGATATCAGGGGTCTCACAACGGTTTCTAACCAATAGAAAGTGACAACCGTTGGTATATATGAGGCAATGTCTAATATTTTCTTAGTATAATGTTTTTATTAATTAGATGATTATCACTTTCATGGTGTGCCTACTCTCGGAGATGTAAAATCCAGGACTCGTGTAATGTGCCTTGAATATCTATTCAACAGTTGAATAGCAATTTCAAATCAGTCTCTCTAACTTGTTATATCATGCTCTCTAACTTCTTGACATTTAATTTCAGTTAAACAAATCTTGTTCATAGTGAAAAATATGTTTTCCGTAAAATAGCCCTTTATTTTGTTTATTATCTCTAGCTACTTCTATTATAGTCCTTGCTTAATACTGATGTTTGTCTTGATGACTAATTCAGTATATTCCGTGGCCCAAGTTCCCTACAGAATAGTGCCCAGTCTAATTTCAATAGTGGGCATGATAGCCTCAAACTTCACTTTTCAACATTGAAGAAGTGGTTTACTCGGATCAGTGGGCATGGACTTAGAAAAATAGCTAGAGAGTACGAGGAGATATACCTAGAGTAAATAAATGGCTTGTTATGCTGATACATCTAGACAGAAGCAAAATGTTATTTATCATGCTCTTGTTGTATCCATGGACATGTGAATACCTACTTTCCCACCGTTGTACAGAAACTGATTTTAGTATTTGTGCATACTCTTTGTCTTAAGTGGGCTTTCTCTTAAAAGGAAGGAGAAATCTCACAAGTTCCATAGTCGCAGAGTGACTAGGTAGCATATAGGCCTTTCAAATACCCATGCCTCCATCAGAGAAGTTTTTTTGCATGGACATGCAAAATAAAAGTATCATAGAAACACTCCTTACCATGTTTAAACATGTTGTAAACATATGTTTTTTTCATACATAAAAAACAGAATTCTTAGCGCGCGCTTTTCCTAGACAAATGAATACTAATACGATAAGCATATTTACAACACAAGATGATTTAAACATGGGCTTTCTGCTACCAAAATAGAATGTGCATACACATCCAGTTGTAAACAACAAACATTTTCTTTTCTGCCGAGGAAAATTAGATTTATTGCTGCATGTACCCCTACCAAACTAAGATGTGTATACATCGTCTGTCCCTACTAAAGGAAACTAAATAATGCATTTTCTTTTCATCCCGAGCATGGGTTTAGCGGGTCTCTGCGCCATTTGGCGCAACAGGTCAACTAGTAAAAGAAAAAGAAAGAATAAAAAGAAACAAAGAGATCATATTGATCTTATGGAGAGCAATGACTTCACATATAAAGAGTATGACGATTAAAAGTTGTTGAGAGTTGACAAACATAGTTTTGGTCATCGTTGCAATTAATAGGAAGTAATAAAGAAAGAGAGGTTTCACATATAAATATACTATCTTGGACATCTTGTATGATTGTGAGCACTCATTAGAATATGACATGCTAAAGAGTTGATGTTGGACAAGGAAGACAACATAATGGGTTATGTTTTCTTATATCTGAAATAAAGTATATTGTCATGGATCATCCAACATGTTGAGCTTGCCTTTCTCCCTCATGCTAGCCAAATTCTTTGCACCAAGTAGAGATACTAATTGTGCTTCCAAATATCCTTAAACCCAGTTTTGCCATGAGAGTCCACCATATCTACCTATGGATTGAGTAAGATCTTTCAAGTAAGTTGTCATCGGTGCAAGCAATAAAAATTGCTCTCTATATATGTATGATTGATTAGTGAGGAGGAAATAAGATTTATACGATCTTGTGATGTGGAAGAAATAAAAGCGACGGACTGCATAATAACGGTCCATATCACAAGTGGCAATATAAAGTGATGTTCTTTCGCGTTAAGATTTTGTGCATCCAACCCTGAAAGAGCATGACAACCTCTGCTTCCCTCTGCGAAGGGCCTATCTTTTACTTTTATCTTCTACCTTATGCAAGAGTCATGGTGATCTTCACCTTTCCTTTTTACATTTTATCCTTTGGCAAGCACGATTGTGTTGGAAAGATCTTGATATATATATATATATATATATATATATATATATATATATATATATATATATATATATAGATAGCCAATTGGATGTAAGTTAGCATGAACTATTATTGTTGACATTACCCTTGAGGTACAAGCTTGGGAGGCAAAACTATACGCCCCTATCTTTCTACGTAATGGGTTAAAGCTCCGTAACCACAAGTATTGTGTGAGTGTTAGCAATTGTGAAAGACTAAATGATAGTTGAGTATATGGACTTGCTGAAAAGCTCTTACATAGACTCTTTCTGATGTTATGATAATTTGCAATTGCTTCAATGACTGAGATTATAGTTTGTTAGTTCTCAATGAAGTTTCTGATTCATACTTTGCATTGTGAATGGATTATTACTTGAGCATAAGAAATCATATGACAATATCCATATATGTTGCTGTTATAAGAATGATCATGATGCCCTCATGTCCGTATTTTATTTTATCGACACCTCTATCTCTAAGCATGTGGACATATTCATCGTTATCGGCTTCCGCATGAGGACAAGCGAGGTCTAAGCTTGGGGGAGTTGATACGTCCATTTTGCATCATGCTTTTATATTGATATTTATTGCATTATGAGCTGTTATTACACATTATGTCACAATACTTATACCTATTCTCTCTTATTTTACAAGGTTTACATAAAAAGGGAGAATGCCGACAACTGGAATTCTGGGCTGGAAAAGGAGCAATTATTAGAGACCCATTCTGCACAACTCCAAAAGTCCTGAAACTCCACGGAAGTTATTTTTGGAAATAATAAAAAATACTGAGCGAAGAAAATACCAAAGGGGGCCCACACCCTGGCCATGAGGGTGGGGTGCGCCCTACCCCACAGGTGCGCCCACGCCTCGTGGGCCCTGGTGGCCCTCCGGTGCCCATCTTCTGCTATATGAAGTCTTTCGTCCGAGAAAAAAATCATAAGCAAGCTTTCGGGACGAGACTCCGCCGCCACGAGGCGGAACCTTGGTGGAACCAATCAAGGGCTCTGGCGGAGCTGTTCTGCTGGGGACACTTCCCTCCGGGAGGGGGAAATCATCGCCATCGTCATCACCAATGCTCCTCTCATCGGGAGGGGGCTAATCTCCATAAACATATTCACCAGCACCATCTCCTCTCAAACCCTAGTTCATCTCTTGTATCCAATTCTTGTCTCTAAGTCTGAGATTGGTACTTGTAGGTTGCTAGTAGTGTTGATTACTCCTTGTAGTTGATGCTAGTTGGTTTATTTGGTGGAAGATCATATGTTTAGATCCATTATGCATATTAATACCCCTCTGATTATGAACATGAATATGCTTTGTGAGTAGTTACGTTTGTTCCTGAGGACATGTGAGAAGTCTTGCTATTAGTAGTCATGTGAATTTGGTATTCGTTCGATATTTTGATGAGATGTATGTTGTCTCTCCTCTTGTGATGTTATGTGAATGTCGACTGCATGACACTTCACCATTGTTTGGGCCTAGAGGAAGGCATTGGGAAGTAATAAGTAGACGATGGGTTGCTAGAGTGACAGAAGCTTAAACCCTAGTTTATGCGTTGCTTCGTAAGGGGCTGATTTGGATCCATATGTTTCATGCCATGGTTAGGTTTACCTTAATACTTCTTTTGTAGTTGTGGATGCTTGCAATAGGAGTTAATCATAAGTGGGATGCTTGTCCAAGTAAGGACAACACCCAAGCACCGGTCCACCCACATATTAAATTATCAAAGTACCGAACACGAATCATATGAATGTGATGAAAACTAGCTTGACAATAATTCCCATGTGTCCTCGGGAGCGCTTTTCTCTATATAAGAGTTTGTCCAGGCTTGTCCTTTGCTACAAAAAGGATTGGGCCATCTTGCTGCACTTTATTTACTTTTGTCACTTGTTGCTCGTTACAAATTACCTTATCACAAAACTATCTGTTACCTATAATTTCAGTGCTTGCAGAGTATACCTTGCTGAAAACCGCTTATCATTTCCTTCTGCTCCTCGTTGGGTTCGACACTCTTACTTATCAAAAGGACTATGATAGATCCCCTATACCTGTGGGTCATCTATATGTTCCTAGAGAAAAACTATGTTGAAAGATGATAGTAGCAATGATGCGGACTAGGTCCGTGATCTAAGGATTATCCTCATGAGTACATATCTGATGGAAACCATATGTTCTGTGGAAGCATGAAACTGGACCGTGGACCGTTGAATAGGAAGTGTGCAATGTGGGATGAAAAGAGGTACAAAATGCAAATACAACCCCATAGTCATCCTGTACCTCGGCACAGAAATGTCTCCAATGGAAGCTCCATTCCATTCCTCTGCCGATGGAGATATTCCAATCTTGATTCGAAATTTTTCCACGTCAATAGCTAGGGTTAGAAGACTTGTGGGAGATGGTGCGTTCCTCCAGCACGACCGCCTCGTTTCGCGTAGGGACGGCGAGCGACAAGTGGCGTGGCTGATTCCTCTTCGGCAATTGTCTCCTCTCCGGCGGCTGTTTGGCCAACCGTGCCAATCAGCGTTACCCGTCGAACGTCATACCAGATGTAGGTCCCAAGGTATGATAATTTCTATTACACTGCATAGCTTGTATGCTTTGCCCCTGTGCTTCTACTCGTGCCTCGTCTAGTAATTGCCTCTCCTCTAGGTTGCTAGATTTGCAAAGAAAACAGAGGTGAGGACAAGGTCGTGGATTCTGGGTTGTCTCCTCCAAGATCAGTACATCATTTGAAGGAAGAGGGGGAGGGAACGAGGTAGTGGCATCTTGGCTGATTTCCGCTAAGGCTGCTATCCATATTTTGGTCTTCAAGAACTTGTCAAGGTATAAGTCATTCACTCCTAATTAAGTGTTATATTAAGGCATTAACAGGGAGCTCCTCACTTGCTGATTTGACAATATTGTACACCATGATGAAGTATAAATTTCATGCCATTTTTCCTACTACCTGACCACTTCAGCTCTTTGTTTTCAGGTTGCTTGGTGGCACCATAGACTTCTACAAGTTATTATGACCAATAGTATTGCATGAGTATGTTCTTATGCTAGTGTAATGGAGTTATGTGTTCAGTGGCCTGATGTATAAATGCATAGATTTGCCATCACTGTTAATTGCTGGTTGAGGTAGTGATGTGTTTATTTCGTAATGAAATGCACTCACATGTTGTAGTTGGTTCACCCAATATAACTGATGTACATGTGTATTGAAGTGATGCATTGTTTCAAGCGACTGAATCAGATTAGTGCCACATAATCAGCATTATGTGCAACTGAAGTGTTTGCTTTACTTCAAGTTATTCTAGGCAATGGTTTCGGTCATTGGAATGTGACATGTGAAGTGCAAGTATTAGTCGTACATCAAGACTTTGTCTTTGTGTGAACTATAAGGGAATCATAGCGAGTTTGATTTCCTCAAGTTTATCAAGGACAATGTACTGAAACTACAGAGGTTCATCGTCATGAAAAAAGACCTAACCTACACCGACTGGCAAGCGGTGGCTGTTAAACATGGATTTTAGTTCTGCTAGTTGGGCACTAGGTTGCAAAGTGTTTTGAAAATATTCCAGTATATTTGGACGCCCAAGATGTGTCTTTTGATGATTCTTTTTTCTGCCTCTGAATTCTGCATCTTTCGACGCCCAAGATTTAATTAAATGGCAAGTGTACTGTTTGCAGTATCCACTCATGTACATACTTCTCCTTTTTGGGCAGATTTCTGTTGGACGTGGTTCTAATTCTACTAGCATTGAGGGGCTGTGTGCAAAAGCGAAGTGCTGCCAGCGGGCGTCTTATTGCAAATAGCAGGCAACAGTTATGTATCGATTTATTCCATACATATAGGATCCAACGGCTTGCACTCAGGTTTCCATGCTTCCACTGAATATGTGGTTTTCATTTGATATTGTCTCTATCCTCATTGTTGCACAGAAGAATTATGTCCTTGATGCACCGCTAGGTGACGAACCTATTGCAGGAGCAGATGCACACGTTATGAACGTTTGACAAAGCTCCGTATAATGACTACTTAATAGTTTAGTGCACTATGCTTTACGGCTTAGAACCGGGACTTCAAAAATGTTTTGAATGTCATGGAGCATATAAGATGTTCTAAGAGTTGAAATTGGTATTTCATACTCATGCCCGTGTCGAGAGGTGTGAGACCTCTGACAATACTTTGCCTACAAGATGGAGGAGAATAGCTCAACCAGTGAGCATGTGTTAGATTGTCTGAGTACCACAATTGCTTGAATCAAGAGGGAGTTAATCTTCCAGATAAGATAGTAATTGACAAAGTTCTCTAAGTCACTATCACCAAGTTACTAGAACTTAGTGATGAACTATAGTATGCAAGGGATGACGAAAGTAATTCCCAAGCTCTTCGCGATGCTGAAATCGGCGAAGGTAGAAATCAAGAAATAGCATCAAGTGTTGATGGTTAACAAGATCACTAGTTTCAAAGAAAAGGGCAAAGGGAAAGAAAGAGGAACTTCAAAGAAGAATAGCAAGCAAGTTGCTGCTCCCATGAAGAAGCCCAAAGCTAGACCCAAGCACAGGCAAAAGTGCTTCCTTTGCAAAGGAAATGGTCACTGGAAGTGGAACTGCCCTAGATACTTGGCGGATAAGAAGGATGGCAAAGTGAACAAAAGTATATTTGATATACATGTTATTGATGTGTACTTTACTAGTGTTTATAGTAACCCCTCAGTATTTGATACTAGTTCAGTTGCTAAGAGTAGTAACTCGAAACGGGAGTTGCAAAATGAACAGAGACTAGTTAAGGGTGAAGTGACGATGTGTGTTGGAAGTGGTTCCAAGATTGATATGGTCATCATCGCACACTCCCTATACTTTCGGGATTAGTGTTGAACCTAAATAAATGTTATTTGGTGTTTGTGTTGAGCATAAATATGATTTGATCATGTTTATTGCAATCTGATTATTCATTTAAAGTCAAAGAATAATTGTTGTTACTGTTTACATGAATAAAACCTTCGATGGTCATACACCCAATGAAAATAGTTTGTTGGATCTCGATTGTAGTGATACACATATTCATAATATTGAAGCCAAAAGATGCAAAGTTAATAATGATAGTGCAACTTATTTGTGGCACTGCCGTTTAGGTCATATTGGTTTAAAGCGCATGAAGAAACTCCATGCTGATGGGATTTTGGAATCACTTGATTATGAATCATTTGATGCCTGCGAACCATGCCTCATGGGCAAGACGACTAAGACTCCGTTCTCCGGAACAATGGAGCAAGCAACTGACTTATTGGAAATAATACATACTAATGTATGCAATCCGATGAGTGTTGAAGCTCGCGGCGGGTATCGTTATTTATTGACCTTCACAGATGATTTGAGCAGATATGGGTATATCTACTTAATGAAACATAAGTCTGAAACATTTGAAAAGTTCAAAGAATTTCAGAGTGAAGTAGAAAATCATCGTAACAAGAAAATAAAGTTTCTATGATCTGATCGTGAAAGTGAATATTTGAGTTACGAGTTTGGTCTTCAATTAAAACAATGTGCAATAGTTTCACAAATTCATGCCACCTGGAACACCACAGCATAATGGTGTGTCCGAACGTCATAACCGTACTTTATTGGATATAGTGCAATCTATGATGTCTCTTACCGATTTACCACTATCGTCTTGGGGTTATGCATTAGAGACAACTACATTCACGTTAAATAGGGCACCATCTAAATCTATTGAGACGATACCTTATGAACTGTGGTTTGGCTAGAAACCCATGTTGTCGTTTCTTAAAATTTGGGGTTGTGATGCTTATGTGAAAAAATTTCAACCTGATAAGCTCGAACCCAAATCGGAGAAGTGCGTCTTCATAGGATACCCAAAAGAAAATGTTGGGTACACCTTCTATCACAGATCCAAAGGAAAGATCTTTGTTGCTAAGAATGGATTCTTTCTAGAGAAGAAGTTTCTCTCGAAAGAAGTGAGTGGGAGGAAAGTAGAACTTGATGAGGTAATTGTACCTTCTCCCGAATTGGAAAGTAGTTCATCACAGAAATCAGTTCCGGTGATGCCTACACCAATTAGTGAGGAAGTAAATGATGATGATCATGAAACTTCAGATCAATTTACTACCCAACCTCGTAGGTCAACCAGAGTACGTTCCGCACCAGAGTGGTACGTTAATCCGGTTCTGGAAGTCATGTTACTAGACCATGACGAACCTACGAGCTATGAGGAAGCGATGATGAGCCCAGATTCCGCGAAATGGCTTGAGGCCATAAAATCTGAGATAGAATCCATGTATGAGAACAAAGTGTGGACTTTGGTGGACTTGCCCGATGATCGGCAAGCCATTGAGAATAAATGGATCTTCAAGAGGAAGACGGAGGCTAATAGTAGTGTTACTATCTACAAAGCAAGACTTGTCGGAAAAGGTTTTTGACAAGTTCAAGGTGTTGACTACGATGAGATTTTCTCACTCGTAGCGATGCTTAAGTCTGTCCGAATCATGTTAGCAATTGCCGCATTTTATGAAATCGGGCAACTGGATAAACAAAACTGCATTTCTTAATGGATTTATTAAAGAAGAGTTGTATATGATGCAACCAGAAGGTTTTGTCAATCCTAAAGGTGCTAACAAAATATGCAAGCTCCAGCGATCCGTATATGGACTGGCGCAAGCATCACGGAGTTGGAATATACGCTTTGATAAGTTGATCAAAGCATATAGTTTTATACAGACTTGCGGTGAAGCCTGTATTTACAAGAAAGTGAGTGGGAGCAATACAGCCTTTCTGATAAGTATATGTGAATGGCATATTGTTGATCGGAAATGATGTAGAATTTTTCTGGAGAGCATAAAGGAGTGTTTGAAAGGAGTTTTTCAAAGAAAGACCTCGATGAAGCTGTTTACATATTGAGCATCAAGATCTATAGAGATAGATCAAGACGCTTGATAAGTTTTTTCAATGAGTACATACCTTGACAAATTTTGAAGTAGTTCAAAATGGAACAGTCAAAGAAGGAGTTCTTGCATGTATTGCAAGGTGTGAAATTGAGTAAGACTCAAAGCCCGACCATGGCAGAAGATAGAAAGAGAATGAAAGTCATTCCCTATGCCTCAGCCATAGGTTCTATTAAGTATGTCATGCTGTGTACCAGATCTATTGTATACCCTACACTGAGTTTGGCAAGGGAGTACAATAGTGATCTAGGAGTAGATCACTTGACAGCGGTCAAAATTATCCTTAGAAGACTAAGGAGATATTTCTCGGTTATGGAGATGATAAAGAGTTCGTCGTAAAAAGTTACGCCGATGCAAGATTTTTACACCGATCCAGATGACTCTGAGTCTCAATTTGGATACATATTGAAAGTGGGAGCAATTAGCTAGAGTAGCTCTGTGCAGAGCATTGTTGACATAGAAATTTGCAAAATACATACGGATCTGAATATGGCAGACCCGTTGACTAAACTTCTCTCACAAGCAAAACATGATCACACCTTAGTACTCTTTGGGTGTTAATCACATGGCGATGTTAACTAAGATTACTGACTCTAGTAAACCCTTTGAGTGTTGGTCACATGGCGATGTGAACTATGGGTGTTAATCACATGGTGATGTGAACTATTGGTGTTAAATCACATGGCGATGTGAACTAGATTATTGACTCTAGTGCTAGAATTGCCCTAGAGGCAATAATAAAGTTTTTATTTATTTCATTATTTTGTGATAAATGATTATTATTCATGCTAGAATTGTATTAACCAGAAACTTAGTGCATGTGTGAATACATAGACAAACAGAGTGTCACTAGTATGCCTCTACTTGACTAGCTCGTTGACTCAAAGATGGTTAAGTTTCCTAGCCATAGACATGAGTTGTCATTTGATTAACGGGATCACATCATTAGAGAATGATGTGATTGACTTGACCCATTCTTTTAGCTTAGCACTTGATCGTTTAGTATGTTGCTATTGCTTTCTTCATGACTTATACATGTTCCTATGACTATGAGATTATGCAACTCAGGGATACCGGAGGAACACTTTGTGTGCTACCATATGTCACAACGTAACTGGGTGATTATAAAGGTGCTCTACAGGTGTCTCCGATGGTACTTGTTGAATTGGCATAGATCAAGATTAGCATTTGTCACTCCGGTTGTCGGAGAGGTATCTCTGGGCCCTCTCAGTAATGCACATCACTATAAGCCTTGCAAGCAATGTGACTAATGAGTTAGTTGCTGGATGATGCATTACGGAACGAGTAAAGAGACTTGCCGGTAACGAGATTGAACTAGGTATTGATATACCGACGATCGAATCTCGGACAAGTAACATACCGATGACAAAGGGAACAACATATGTTGTTATGTTGTTTGACAGATAAAGATCTTCGTAGAATATGTGGGGGCCAATATGAGCATTCAGGTTCCGCTATTGGTTATTGACCGGAGACGAATCTCGGTCATGTCTACATAGTTCTCAAACCCGTAGGGTCCGCACGCTTAATGTTCGGTGACGATCGGTATTATGAGTTTATGTGTTTTGATGTACTGAAGGTTGTTCGGAGTCCCGGATATGATCACGGACATGACGAGGAGTCTCGAAATGTTCGAGACATAAAGATCAATATATTGGATGACTATGTTTGGACATTGGAATGGTTCCGGGTGAGTCCGGGCATTAACCGGAGTACCGGGGGGGGGGGTTACCGGAACCCCCCCGGGGAGTGTATGGGCCTTATTGGGCCTTAGCAGGAGAGAGGAGGAGGCGGCCTAGGAGGGGGCTGATACGTCCATTTTGCATCATGCTTTTATATCGATATTTATTGCATTATGCGCTGTTATTACACGTTATATCACAATACGTATGCCTATTCTCTCTTATTTTACAAGGTTTACATAAGGAGGGAGAATGCGGTGGAATTGAAATTTGGAAAAGGAGCAAATAATAGAGACCTATTCCGCACAACTCAAAAGTCCCGAAACTCCACGAAAGTCATTTTTAGAAAATATAAAAAATATTGAGCGGAAGAAGTACACGGAGGGGACCCACATCCCACGAGGGTGGGGGCGCGCCCTACCCCCCAGGGTGCGCCCCCCTGCCTCGTGGGCCCCCTGTTGGCTCTCCGATGGCCATCTTCTGCTATACGAGGTCTTTCGTCAAGGGAAAAATCATAAGCAACCTTTTGGGACGAGACTTCGCCGCCACGAGGCGGAACCTTGGCGGAACCAATCTAGGGCTCCGGCAGAGCTGTTCTGCCAGGGAAACTTCCCTCCGGGAGGGGGAAATCATCGCCATCGTCATCACCAACGCTCCTCTCATCAGGAGAGGGAAATCTCCATCAACATCTTCACCAGCACCATCTCCTCTCAAAACCCTAGTTTATCTCTTGTATCCAATTCTTGTCTCCAAGTCCGGGATTGGTACTAGTAGGTTGCTAGTAGTGTTGATTACTCCTTGTAGTTGATGCTAGTTGGTTTATTTGGTGGAAGATCATATGTTCAGATCCTTTATGCATATTAATACCCCTCTGATTATGAACATGAATATGCTTTGTGAGTAGTTACATTTGTTCACGAGGACATGGGAGAAGTCTTGCTATTAGTAGTCATGTGAATTTGGTATTCTTCGATATTTTGATGAGATGTATGTTGTCTAGCCTCTAGTGGTGTTATGTGAGTGTCGACTACATAACACTTCACCATTATTTGGGCCTAGAGGAAGGAATTGGGAAGTAATAAGTAGATGATGGGTTGCTAGAGTGTGAAGCTTAAACCCTAGTTTATGTGTTGCTTCGTAAGGGGCTGATTTGGATCCATATGTTTCATGCTATGGTTAGGTTTACCTTAATACTTTTGTTGTAGTTACGGATGCTTGCAATAGAGGTTAATCATAAGTGGGATGCTTGTTCAAGTAAGAACAGCACCCAAGCACCGGTCCACCCACATATCAAATTATCAAAGTACCGAACGCGTATCATATGAACGTGATGAAAACTAGCTTGGGGATATTCCCACGTGTCCTCGGGAGCGCTTTTCCTTATATAAGAGTTTGTTCAGGCCTGTCCTTTTCTACAAAAAGGATTGGGCCACCTAGCTGCACTTTATTTACTTTTGTTACTTATTGCTCGCTACAATTTATCTTATCACAAACTATCTGTTACCACTTATTTCAATACTTGCAGAGAATACCTTGCTGAAAACCGCTTATCATTTCATACGCTCCTCGTTGGGTTCGACACTCTTACTTATCGAAAGGAATACGATAGATCCCCTATACTTGTGGGTCATCAAGACTCTTTTAAAGCGCCGTTGCGAGTGAAGCGCCTTTGGTAGGTGGAATTTGGTAAGAATTTTTTTTATATAGTTTGCTGAAATTTACTGTCACTTGTTACTATGGAAAGTAATCCTCTGAGGGGCTTGTTCGGGGTATCTTCACCCCGACCAGTAGAGCAAAGAATTTCTCCTCAACCTACTGAACCTATTGCAAAGGAAAATGTTCCCTTTGAAGTTCCTTCGGGTATGTTAGAAAAACTGCTAGATAATCCTTTTTTAGGAGATGGAACATAGCATCCTGATGAGCACCTAATATATGTGGATGAAGTTTGTGGATTATTTAAGCTTGCAGGTATACCCGATGATGTTGTTAAGAAGAAGGTCTTCCCTTTATCTTTGAAGGGAGATGCATCGACATGGTATAGGCTATGTGATGACACAGGATCATGGAACTATAAACGAATAAAATTGGAATTTCATCGGAAGTATTATCCTATGCATCTTATTCATCGTGATCGCAATTATATATATAATTTTTGGCCTCGCGAAGGAGAAAGCATCGCTCCAGCTTGGGGGAGGCTTAAATCAATGTTATATTCATGCCCCAATCATGAGATCTCAATAGAAATAATCCTTCAAAAAATTTATGCTCGGCTTTCTGAAAACAATCGCACCATGCTCGATACTTCTTGTGTTGGCTCTTTTATGATGAAGACTATTGAATTCAGATGGAATTTATTGGATAGAATTAAGCATAACTCGAAGATTGGGATCTCGACGAAGGTAAGGAGTCAGGTATGACACCTAAGATTGATTGTGTTAAATCTTTTATGGATACCGATATTTTCCGTAAGTTTAGCACTAAATATGGACTTGACTATGAGATAGTAGCTTCTTTCTGCGAATCTTTTGCTACTTATGCTGATCTCCCCAAGGAGAAGTGGTTTAAATATCATCCTCCTATAGAAGTAAAAGTAGCTGCACCTAATAAAGTTGAAGAAAAGACTGTCACTTATAATGATCCTGTTGGTCCTACTTCTTACATTGATAAACCACCTTTCCCTGTTAGAATAAAGGATCATGCTAAAGCTTCAACTGTGGTT
Source organism: Aegilops bicornis (assembly GCA_021605145.1). Classification (NCBI taxonomy): domain Eukaryota; kingdom Viridiplantae; phylum Streptophyta; class Magnoliopsida; order Poales; family Poaceae; genus Aegilops; species Aegilops bicornis. The sequence goes on along the minus strand of CM038675.1, from coordinate 548,942,480 downwards.
CGTAAGAGCAATATTAGAACTTATACACCTCCTGAGCAAGTTAAAGTAGAACCTAATATTGCTATTGTTAAAGATAGATCTCTTAGCTGATAATATTGATGGGCATGTTATTCATTTCTGCGGCGAAACTGCTAGAATTGCCAAACCTTGTGCTAAAGATAAACATAGACCTGTGGTAGGCGTGTACATTATTTACATTAAGATAGGGGATCATTGTTATCATGGCTTATGTGATATGGGTGCCAGTGCTAGTGTTATACCTCATACTTTATACAAAGAAATTAAGCACGAAATTGCCGGGCGGAGGCAGGAGGCGGCAGGGTGGGACCCTCGCCAATCGCCGCCTCAACGATTTGTACCAGGTAGTGCATAGTATATGCCTAACAGCCGCAGCTAATTACATAATTAGCCCATAGATAAACAGTTAACTGAACCAGCACCGAAGTAGAGCAGCCCATGACCCAATAATCCATGATTGTGGTTGCCTATTATTTTACCACGGCCCTTGCCTAATCCAGAAGTACGTACATGTGTGTTCTGCACTTCTGCTAGGGCGTTCTTCGCCGCCGCCACCGCTTGCCGTCAGCGTGTCTAGGGTGTTTTCCATTGCCGCTGGCCGCTACTCGACACAACAACAACACCGTCCACCACCGATCTGCACTCTGCATGAGCGGACGGTTCGACGCATGCAGATCAAATATGGCTAGATCTCGGATGAGCAGGATATATAGATGCAGGTATATTACATACATAGTAATTTTAAAATAATTGTATTTCTACGTTTGTCCTAAGTAACACTAATTTAAGTTTAATCATGTTTATAGAAAAAAGGGCAAGGTCTAGAAAATTAATTATACGTAGTTTTCATATTTTCTAAAGATTTAATAAAACTATGGTGTTTCAATTATTGATATAATTTTTACAAACTTGGTAAAACTTGAAAAAGTTTAACTTAGAATAATTTTAGAACTTCAATTATTTTGAAATCAAGGGAGTGTGATTGTTTTGATACAATAGGACCTTAATCTGCTTAATTAATGTTTCACATAAAAAGTGAATTAGTCTAGTAATTATGTGTCTATTTGTACTATCAAGGATGAAGTGGAAGGTATCAACAAGTAATGGGGTAAATTCTATTTCAAACCAATTGGTTCAACTTCAAGCACCAACATTCTTGAGAATTATAATTTTTTTGTAGTTCCAAACAATAAATTTATGTATTATCATTGATACTATCATGAGACATAATATATTGTGATATTCTGTCATTTGCATCAACACTCGTGTCTCGCCCCCCTTATGTTCAAATCTTGGCTCCGCCCCTGGAAATTGCACCTGCTGAGTTAGAAGGTATTGATGTTACAATTAAACTTGCCAATAGAGATACTATATCAGCAATGGGAATTGTTAGAGATGTTGAAGTCTTGTGTGGGAAAACTAAATATCCTGCTGATTTTCTTGTTCTTGGTTCCCCACAAGATAGCTTTTGTCCCATTATATTTGGTGGACCCTTCTTGAACACTGTTAATGCTAAGATAGACTGCGAAAAGAATGTTGTTACTATTGGTTTGGGTGATATGTCTCATGAGTTCAATTTCTCTAAATTTAGTAGACAACACCGTGAAGAAGAATTGCCTAGTAAGGATGAAATTATTGGTCTTGCTTCTATTGCCGTAGCTCCTAGTGACCCTTTAGAACAATATTTGCTAGACCATGAAAATGATATGTTTATGAATGAAAGAAGGGAAATAGATTAAGTGTTCTTTAAGCAGGAACCTATTCTGAAACACAATTTGCCTGTTGAAATCCTAGGGGATCCTCCTCCACCCAAGGGTGATCCCGTGTTTGAGCTTAAACTGTTGCCTGATACTCTTAAATATGCTTATCTTGATGAAAAGAAGATATATCCTATTATTATTAGTGCTAACCTTTCAGAGCATGAAGAAGAAAGATTATTGAAAACTTTGAAGAAGCACTGTGCTGCTATTGGGTATACTCTTGATGATCTTGAGGGCATTAGTCCCACTCTATGTCAACATAAAATAAATTTGGAAGAAGATGCCAAACCAGTCTGTGATCATCAACGAAGGCTGAATCCTAAGATGAAAGAAGTGGTAAGAAAAGAAATACTAAAGCTTCTGGAGGTAGGTATAATTTATCCCGTTGCTGATAGTCAGTGGGTAAGTCATGTCCATTGTGTCCCTAAGAAGGGAGGTATTACTGTTGTTCCTAATGATAAAGATGAATTGATTCCGCAAAGAATTATTATAGGTTATCGGATGGTAATTGATTTCTGTAAATTAAATAAAGCTACTAAGAAAGATCATTACCCCTTACCTTTTATCGATCAAATGCTAGAAATATTATGCAAACATACACATTGTTGCTTTCTATATGGTTATTCTGGATTCTCTCAAATACCTGTGTCAGCCAATGATCAATCAAAGACCACTTTTACTTTCCCTTTTGGTACTTTTGCTTATATACGTATGCCTTTTGGTTTATGTAATGCACCTACTACCTTTCAAAGATGCATGATGGCTATATTCTCTGACTTTTGTGAAAAGATTTGTGAGGTCTTCATGGACGACTTTTTCGTCTATGGATCCTCTTTTGATGATTGCTTGAGCAACCTTGATCGAGTTTTGCAGAGATGTGAAGAAACTAATCTTGTCTTGAATTGGGAAAAGTGCCACTTTATGGTTAATGAAGGTATTGTCTTGGGGCATAAAGTTTACGAAAGAGGTATCGAAGTTGATAAAGCCAAGGTTGATGCTATTGAAAAATGCCATGTCCCAAGGACATCAAAGGTATAAGAAGTTTCCTTGGTCACGCCCGGCTTTTATAGGAGGTTCATTAAGGACTTCTCAAAATTTCTCGGCCTCGACTAATTTATTACAAAAAGATATACCATTTGTCTTTGATGATGATTGTGTAGAAGCATTTGAAATACTTAAGAAAGCATTGATCTCTGCACCTATTGTTCGACCATTGATTGGAATTTACCCTTTGAAATTATGTGTGATGCTAGTGATTATCTTTGTAGGTGCTGTTCTAGGGCAAAGAGTTGATAAGAAATTAAATGTTATCCACTATGCTAGTAAGACTTTAGACAATGCTCAGAGAAATTATGCTACTACTGAAAAGGAATTCTTAGCAGTTGTATTTGCTTGTGATAAGTTCAGACCTTATATTGTTGATTCTAAAGTAACTATTCACACGGATCATGCCGCTATTAAATATCTTATGGAAAAGAAAGATGCTAAACCTAGACTTATTAGATGGGTTCTCTTGCTACAAGAATTTGATTTGCATATTGTTGATAGAAAAGGAGCCGAGAACCCCGTTGCAGACAACTTGTATAGGTTAGAAAATGTTCTTGATGACCCACTACCTATTGATGATAGCTTTCCTGATGAACAATTAAATGTTATAAGTACTTCTCGTAGTACTCCATGGTATGCTGATTATACTAATTGCATCGTTGCTAAATTTATACCACCTAGTTTCACATACCGGCAAAATAAAAAGTTTTTCTATGATTTGAGACATTACTTTTGGGATGACCCACATCTTTATAAAGAAGGAGTAGATGTTGTTATTAGACGTTGTGTACCGAGCATGAACAGGAATAGATCCTACATAAGTGTCACTCCGAGGCTTATGGAGGACACCACGCTGGAGATAGAAATGCACATAAGGTATTGCAATCCGGTTTTTATTGGCCTACTCTCTTCAAGGATGCACGTAAGTTTGTCTTATCTTGTGATGAATGTCAAAGAATTGGTAATATTAGTAGACATCAAGAAATGCCTATGAACTATTCACTTGTTATTGAACCATTTGATATTTGGGGCTTTGATTATATGGGACCTTTTCCTGCCTCTAATGGTTATACACATATTTTAGTTGTTGTTGATTACGTTACTAAGTGGGTAGAAGCTATTCCAACTAGTAGTGTTGATCATAACATTTCTATTAAAATGCTTAAAGAAGTTATTTTTCCGAGGTTTGGAGTCCCTAGATATTTAATGACTGATGGTGGCTCACACTTTATTCATGATGCTTTCCGTAAAATGCTTGCTAAGTATGATGTTAATCATAGAATTGCATATCCTTATCACCCACAGTCTAGTGGTCAAGTAGAATTGAGTAATAGAGAGCTCAAATTAATTTTGCAAAAGACTGTCAATAGATCTAGGAAGAATTTGTCCAAGAAACTTGATGATGCATTATGGGCCTATAGAACTGCATATAAAAATCCTATGGGTATGTCTCCGTATAAAATGGTTTACGGAAAAGCATGTCACTTACGTCTCGAACTAGAACATAAGGCTTATTGGGCTATTAAAGAGCCCAATTATGATTTCAAACTTGCCGGCGAGAAGTGGTTATTTGATATTAGATCACTTGATGAATGGAGAACCCAAGCTTATGAAAATGCCAAGCTGTTTAAAGAAAAAGTTAAAAGATGGCATGACAAAAGGATAAAAAAGCGTGAGTTTAATGTAGGTGATTATGTATTGCTATACAACTCTCGTTTAAGATTTTTTGCAGGGAAACTTATCTCTAAATGGGAAGGCACTTACGTTATCGAGGAGGTCTATCGTTCCGGTGCCATAAAAATCGACAATTTCGAAGGCACAAATCCGAAGGTGGTAAACGGTCAAAGAATCAAGCATTATATCTCAGATAATCCTATAAATGTTGAAACCAATGTTATTGAAACCGTGAACCCGGAGGAATACATAAGCAACACTTTCCGGAACGTTACAGACTCCGAAAAGGAATAGGTATGTGGTACGGTAAGTAAACCAACTCCAAAACAGTTTTTAAGGCAATATTTTTCCGTTTTGGAATATTTAGATAAATAGAAAAATAAGTAGTAGTCCGGGAAGGACACGAGGGCCCCATGAGGGTGGAGGGCGCGCCCCCCTAACTCGTGGGCACCTCGTGTGCCTTCCGGACTCCGTTTTCTTGCACGATACCTATTTTGGTCGGTAAAAAATCATTATATATTCTCCCGGAGGTTTTGACCCCTGTATCACGAAATTATCCTCTGTTCTTGTTTCGAGTTGTTGCTGCAGCAGATTAGAGCAAGATGTCTTCTCAAGAGTCAGTTGGGAAGAACCGGGTGTCTCATCCGGCATCAGAATCAAGGACAAACAGCGATGCTGACCACTTTGGGCCAGCAATGGAGGAAGAGATGGAGGCTGACTTGATGAGAGTAGATGCCATGGAGGAGGATCAAGAAGTCACTTCTCACTTTCGAGCTGGATTCATGATGGGGGAACTACAGAGCTCAGCTATTCCAAACTCGGTTATCCCTTCCAATGTTAGATTTCTTTCTCATGAAAATATGAAGATGACTGTCACTTGTTCTCCGCAAGAGCTATGCAACACCCTTGGGTGCAAGGAGCCTTAGCCACAGGTGAAAGCTTCGTAAGGAAATAATGGACCTCAAGCGACAAGTCAATAAGCTCGAGGAGGAGAATCGTATCCTGAGGGGCATCATCGCCAAGAATATCACACCATCACCAAAGAAGGAGACATAATCACATGGGTATGGGCACTCCCCTTGGCAACTGACAAGCTTGGGGGAGGTGTCCCGGTATCGTATCACAACCACATCTCCTATCTTTACAGTTTTTCTTAGTTCGATCCTATTAGTAGTATCTTGATTTAGTAGAATAAAGTTTATGGCATGATCTAGTTTTGAGTTTTTCTTTATGATCTCTCTATGTAATCGAGTCCGTGAGCTATATAATAAAGATTAATGTTGAGTCAAGGGCTTGATTATTTTGCCATGATCTTGAGTGAATAAAAGAAAAGAGAAAAAGAATAAAAAGAAACAACGAGTTCATATTTGATCTTATTGAGAGTAATGACTTCACATAGAAACAGTATGATGATTAAAAGTTGTTGGGAGTTGGCAAACATAGCTTTGGTCATCGTTGCAATTAATAGGGAGTAATACAGAAAGAGAGGTCTCACATATAAATATATTATCATGGAAATCTTTTATGATTGGGAGCACTCATTAAAATATGACATGCTAAAGAGTTGATGTTGGACAAGGAAGACAACGTAATGGGTTATATTTTCTTATATCCGAGATAAAGTATGTTGGCATGGATCATCCAACATGTTGAGCTTGCCTTTCCCCCTCATGCTAGCCAAATTCTCAGCACCAAGTAGAGATACTACTTGTGCTTCCAAAAACCCTTAAACCAGTTTTGTCATGAGAGTCCACCATACCTACCTATGGATTAAGTAAGATCCTTCAAGTAAGTTGTCATCAGTGCAAACAATAAAAATTGCTCTCTAAATATGTATGACTTATTAGTGTGGGAGAAAATAAGCTTTATACGATCTTGTGATGTGGAAGAAATAAAAGCGACGGACTGCATAATAAAGGTTCATATCACAAGGGGCAATATAAAGTGACGTTCTTTCGCATTAAGATTTTGTGCATCCAACCATAAAAGCGCATGGCAACCTCTGCTTCCCTCTATGAAGGGCCTATCTTCTATTATTATCCTCTACCTTATGCAAGAGTCGTGGTGATCTTCACCTTTCCTTTTTATATTTTATCCTTTGGCAAGCATAGTATGTTGGAAGGATCCTGATAGATATATCTAATTGGATGTAGGGGAGCATGAGTTATTATTGTTGACATTACCCTTGAGGTAAAAGGTTGGGAGGTGAAACTATAAGCCCCTATCTTTCTCTGTGTCCGATTAAAACTCCGTAGCCACAAGTATCGCGTGAGTGTTTGCAATTATGAAAGACTAAATGATAGTTGAGTATGTGGACTTGCTATAAAGCCCTGACATAGGCTCTTTCTGATGTTATGATAAATTGCAATTGCTTGATTGACTGAGAGTATAGTTTGTTAGTTCTCAATAAAGTTTCTGATTCATACTTTTGCATTGTGAATGGATTATTACTTGAGCATAAGTAATCATATGATAATATTCATCTATGTTGCTGTCATGAGAATAATCATGATGCCTTCATGTCCGTATTTTATTTTTATCGACACCTCTACCTCTAAACATGTGGACATATTTATCGTTATCGGCTTCCGCTTGAGGACAAGCGAGGTCTAAGCTTGGGGGAGTTGATACGTCCATTTTGCATCATGCTTTTATATCGATATTTATTGCATTATGGGCTGTTATTACACGTTATGTCACAATACTTATGTCTATTCTCTCTTATTTTACATGGTTTACATAAGGAGGGAGAATGCCGACAGCTGGAATTCTGGGCTCGAAAAGGAGCAAATAATAGAGACCTATTCTGCACAACTCCAAAAGTCCTGAAACTCCAAGAATGTCATTTTTGGAAAATATAAAAAATATTGAGCGAAAGAAGTACACCAGAGGGGGACCCACCTGGCCACGAGGGTGGGGGCGCGCCCTACCCCCAGGGCGCGCCCCCGTGCCTCGTGGGCCCCCTGTTGGCTCTCCGATGGCCATCTTCTGCTATATGAGGTATTTCGTCAAGGAAAAAATCATAAGCAACCTTTCGGGACGAGACTCCGCCGCCACGAGGCGGAACCTTGGCGGAACCAATCTAGGGCTCCGTGAGCTATTCTGCTGGAAACTTCCCTCCGGGAGGGGGAAATCATCGCCATCGTCATCACCAACGCTCCTCTCATCGGGAGAGGGCAATCTCCATCAACATCTTCACAAGCACCATCTCCTCTCAAAACCCTAGTTCATCTCTTGTATCCAATTCTTGTCTCCAAGTCCAGAATTGGTACTAGTAGGTTGCTAGTAGTGTTGATTACTCCTTGTAGTTGATGCTAGTTGGTTTATTTGGTGGAAGATCATATGTTCAGATCCTTTATGCATATTAATACCCCTCTGATTATGAACATGAATATGCTTTGTGAGTTGTTACGTTTGTTCCTGAGGACATGGGAGAAGTCTTGCTATTAGTAGTCATGTGAATTTGGTATTCGTTCGATATTTTGATGAGATGTATGTTGTCTAGCCTCTAGTGGTGTTATGTGAACGTCGACTACATAACACTTCACCATTATTTGGGCCTAGAAGAAGGCATTGGGAAGTAATAAGTAGATGATGGGTTGCTAGAGTGATGAAGCTTAAACCCTAGTTTATGCGTTGCTTCGTAAGGGGCTGATTTGGATCCATATGTTTCATGCTATGGTTAGGTTTACCTTAATACTCTTGTTGTAGTTGCGGATGCTTGCAATAGAGGTTAATCATAAGTGGGATGCTTGTTCAAGTAAGAACAGCACCCAAGCACCGGTCCACCCACATATCAAATTATCAAAGTACCGAAGGCGAATCATATGAACGTGATGAAAACTAGCTTGACAATATTCCCATGTGTCCTCGGGAGCGCTTTTCCTTATATAAGAGTTTGTCCAGGCTTGTCCTTTGCTACAAAAAGGATTGGCCACCTTGCTGCACTTTATTTACTTTTGTTACTTATTGCTCATTACAATTTATCTTATCACAAACTATCTGTTACCACTTATTTCAGTACTTGCAGAGAATACCTTGCTGAAAACCGCGTATCATTTCCTTCTGCTCCTCGTTGGGTTCGACACTCTTACTTATCGAAAGGACTACGATAGATCCCCTATACTTGTGGGTCATCAGGGGCGCCCCCCCCAAGCCCAATCCCAATTGGGAGGGGGCCCGGACCCCGTTTCCTTCCTCCCTCTCTTCCTCCTTCCTTCCTCTCCTACTCCTACTTGGAAGGGGGGGGGGGAATCCTACTCCCGGTGGGAGTAGGACTCGCCTAGGGTGCGCCATAGAGAGGGCCGGCCCTCCCACTCCTCCACTCCTTTATATACGGGGAAGGGGGCACCCCATAGACACACAAGTTGATCATTGATCTCTTAGCCGTGTGCGGTGCCCCCCCTCCACCATAATCCACCTCGGTCATATCGTCATAGTGCTTAGGCGAAGCCCTGCATCGGTAGCTTCATCATCACCGTCATCACGCCGTCGTACTGACGAAGCTCTCCCACGACACTCTACTGGATCGTGAGTTCATGGGACGTCACCGAGCTGAACATGTGCAGATCGTGGAGGTGTCGTATGTTCGGTATTAGGATCGGTCAATTGTGAAGACGTACGACTACATCAACCGCGTTGTCATAACGCTTCCACTTTTGGTCTACGAGGGTACGTGGACAACACTCACCCCTCTCGTTGCTATGCATCACCATAATCTTGCATGTGCGTAGGATTTTTTTGAAATTACTACGTTCCCCAACACTGGCGACCCCGAAAAGCGGGTCTGGCCATCGTTTCTTGGTGGAGGAAAACCGGGCGGCAAAGGCGTGGTCCGCGACATCGGCGAGGGGCAATGCGGAGGCCTGGCGACCGACGAGCCTATGCTCGCCGAGCCGATGGCCGCTGCAGAGAAACCCGCCGGATGGCAAATCCCAAGCATGAGTAGGGTGTGCGCTTTGTTGACGATGTCCTCCTTCTCGTCGACCTCGGCCTTGCACCATGCGACCTCCAACACATGACGCTCGGCAGCAAACTTGGCTACGACATTCTTGCCCTTGACGACTTCCCTCCAGTTCCTCCTCTTCGCAGATTCCCCATCCATCTTTGCGAGCTCCGTCGGCATGCATTTCACCGCGGCTTCCTCGGACCCTTGGCCGCCTTCTTCTTCACCTTTCCTGGCAGGTCGACGGCCTGGCCGCCTGAATTTGGCGGGGCGTCGGCCATGGACGGAGGAGGGTGGTGGGCGAGACGTGGGAGGCTTTGGGGAAATGGCACGCGAAATGGGCGTCGGGGTGGTGCTTTGTGCCACCGATGGGCGGTCCAGGGGAGGACAAGCGCGCGCGTCCCGCCCGTCCGCGCGATGTCCGTTTCACCCTAAAAGCGGCCCAAACTTGGGCCAGGGATGGGTCAAAAGCGGACATAAAATGGACAAAAGTCCATTTGTGCCCCCGCGCTCGGCCGTCCTGTTTGTCCGTTTTGCCTCAAACGGATGCACCCGGACAGGATGGGGCCGCACGCTGGAGTTGGCCTAACCTTTCACCCTGATTCCTTGGGGAATAATGAAGAGCACAAATCCCCACCCCCGCTCCTTCACGTCGTCAAGGTTGAGGCACAGCGCGCCTACGCCTCTGCCTGTTCTGGCGAGGTTGAGCCCCCGCCCGCCTTGAGAGGTGCATCGGGTGCTGCAGGCGAAGTGAGGCTTGCTGCGGGTCAAGGAGTTCGTCACCACCGCGTTGTCAGTCATTGCGGTGGTGCTGCAGCTCAACACCGACCCGCGCCTCACCGCCGAGTTCAATGTGGTAGGCTCGCCGGGAAGGAGGCAGCGCGCCACGATGCCTTGCGGGGTGGATCCGGTGGCCGGTGCCTGGATCCGGCGACTGGTGCCGGGGGGAGCTCACAGGGCAGCGCCGCCATGTCAGGTGAGGTGGCCGAAGCCGATGCCGAAGGAAGATCGAGCGCAGGGGAGATGTATCACGAGTCAGGGAGCAAAATGGCCCTGTTGTCATCAGCAAGGAGGCGCCTCTCCGGCGACGCGAATCAAATCCCGATTCGCTAGTTTCAGTATTGAGAGCATCTCCATCCGCACACCCGGACGCCCCTAGGACACCTTTTTAGGCTCGGTTTTAGACTCGGACGGTGTTTTTTGTCAAAAAAGGGCCCAGTCACGTCCCAGCACCACCAGGACGTAGAAATAGCGTCGGCAAACCCAGGCGAAACCCAGCGCGTTGGGGGGCTCTTGGGGACGCTGGCGGAAGTTTTGGCGAATCGCGTCGTCCCATATGTCCTTTTTCTTGGCCCACTTAATCATCTCCCACACCAACTTTTGATTGGGGTGGGTTGTGGCTGGGAAGTTGCCCTTCTTAGGATCTACTTCTAAATATAATTTTTTAAAGATGTAACATGGACTATATATGGAGACATATTTTAGAGTATATATATTCACTCATTTTACTCTGTATGTTTTGGGCTGGTTTAGTTCATCCATGGGCCTGGCCATTCTGGAGCGAATTAACCCGCATAGAAAAAACATAGTGATGCATACATACATCACTACTGGGCAACACTAGGTTCTTCTACATAAATCATGTATCTTCACCAAAAATGTCCATGTGTCGTATAAAATAAAATAAATTTTAATTATTAATATTAATCGGGCGAGCCATTGGGGGATCCATGGGATGACCTTATGCCCATACCCTACTCATGAGTAATCGGGTTACCCATGGGTGAAGATAACGACCCATACCTTACCCATTCGGGTCGGGTGTCCATGGGCGCAGACATCCATGGGTCGGATTGCCAGGTTGAATCACGAGCTCGGGGAGATGAAGAAAGAAAAAATATAATACTTAAGTCATTGATTGGTGGGACCATTGTCCAACTCAACATGTTGTCCACGCAAGCATGCCATATCAGGCTGACAGGTGGGCCTAACTTGTCGGTTTCGCTATTAGGTGTTGGGGAACATAGTAATTTCAAAAAAATTCCTACGCACACGCAAGATCATGGTGATGCATAGCAACGAGAGGGGATAGTGTTGTCCACGTACCCTCATAGACCCAAAGCGGAAGCGTTAGCACAACGCGGTTAATGTAGTCGTACGTCTTCACGATCCGACCGATCAAGTACCAAACGTACGGCACCTCCGAAGTTCAAAGACACGCTCAGATGGCGTCCCTCGAACTCCGATCCAAATGAGTGTTGAGGGAGAGTTTACGTCGGCCGCGATGGCGTGGTGACGATGATGATGTTCTACCAACGCAGGGCTTCGCCTAAGCACCACTACAGTATTATCGAGGCGGACTATGGTGGAGGGGGGCACCGCACACGGCTAAAAGATCAAATGATCAACTGTTGTGTCTCTAGGGTGCCCCCTGCTCCCGTATATAAAGGGGAGGTGTGGCCGGCCAGGGAGGAGGCGCACCAGGAGGAGTCCTACTCCCACCAGGAGTAGGACTCCCTCCCTTTCCTTGTTGGATTAGGAGAAGGGGGAAGGAGGAGAGAGGGGGAAAGGAAAGGGGGGGCGCCGCCCCCCTTCCTTGTCCAATTCGGACTTGGAGGGAGGGGAGGGGCACGCGGCTGCCCCTTGGCCGCCTCTCCTCTTCCACCAATTGGGCCCATGAGGCCCAATGGCCTCCGGGGGGTTCCGGTAACCCCCCGGTACTCCGGTATATATCCGATAACCCCCGGAACCATTCTGGTGTCCGAATATAGTCGTCCAATATATCAATCTTCATGTCTCGACCATTTCGAGACTCCTCGTCATGTCCGTGATCAAATCCAGGACTCCAAACAACCTTCGGTACATCAAAATTCATAAACTCAAAATATAATTGTCATCGAAACTTTAAGCGTGAGGACCCTATGGGTCGAGAACTATGTAGACATGACCGAGACACGTCTCCGGTCAATAACCAATAGCGGAACCTAGATGCTCATATTTGCTCCCACATATTCTACGAAGATCTTTATCGGCCAGACCGCATAACAACATACGTTGTTCCCTTTGTCATTGGTATGTTACTTGCCCGAGATTCGATCGTCGGTATCTTAATACCTAGTTCAATCTCGTTACCGGCAAGTCTCTTTACTCATTTCGTAATACATCATCCCGCAACTAACTCATTAGTTGCAATGCTTGCAAGGCTTAAGTGATGTGCATTACCGAGTGGGCCCAGAGATACCTCTCCGACAATCGGAGTGACAAATCCTAATCTTGAAATACGCCAACCCAACAAGTACCTTCGGAGACACCAGAGAGCACCTTTATAATCACCCAATTACGTTGTGGCGTTTGGTAGCACACAAAGTGTTCCTCCGGTAAACGGGAGTTGCATAATCTCATAGTCATAGGAACATGTATAAGTCATGAAGAAAGCAATAGCAACATACTAAACGATCGAGTGCTAAGCTAACGGAATGGGTCAAGTCAATCACATCATTCTTCAAATGATGTGATCCCGTTAATCAAATGACAACTCATGTCAATGGCTAGGAAACATAACCATCTTTGATCAACGAGCTAGTCAAGTAGAGGCATACTAGTGACATTCTGTTTGTCTATGTATTCACACAAGTATTATGTTTCCGGTTAATACATTTATAGCATTAATAATAAACATTTATCATGATATAAGGAAATAAATAATAACTTTATTGTTGCCTCTAGGGCATATTTCCTTCAGTCTCCCACTTGCACTAGAGTCAATAATCTAGATTACACAGTAACGATTCTAACACCCATGGAGCCTTGGTGCTGATCATGTTTTGCTCGTGGAAGAGGCTTAGTTAACGGGTCTGCAACATTAAGATCCATATGTATCTTGCAAATTTCTATGTCTCCCACCTGGACTAAATCCCGGATGGAATTGAAGCGTCTATTGATGTGCTTGGTTCTCTTGTGAAATCTGGATTCCTTCGCCAAGGCAATTGCACAAGTATTGTCACAAAAGATTTTCATTGGACCCGATGCACTAGGTATGACACCTAGATCGGACATGAACTCCTTCATCCAAACTCCTTCATTTGCTGCTTCCGAAGCAGCTATGTACTCCGCTTCACACGTAGATCCCGCCACAATGCTTTGTTTAGAACTGCACCAACTGACAGCTCCACCGTTCAATGTTCACGTATCCGGTTTGCGGTTTAGAATCGTCCAGATCAGTGTCAAAACTTGCATCGACGTAACCATTTACGACTAGCTCTTTGTCACCTCCATAAACGAGAAACTTATCCTTAGTCCTTTTCAGGTATTTCAGGATGTTCTTGACCGCTTTCCAGTGATCCACTCCTGGATTACTTTGGTACCTCCCTGCTAGACTTATAGCAAGGCACACATCAGGCCTGGTACACAGCATTGCATACATGATAGAGCCTATGACTGAAGCATAGGGAACATCTTTCATCTTCTCTCTATCTTCTTTAGTGGTCGGGCATTGAGTCTTACTCAACTTCACACCTTGTAACACAGGCAAGAACCCTTTCTTTGCTTGATCCATATATAAGTAGCTTCACCGAGGTCTTTCATTGAAAAACTCTTATTCAAGTATCCCTTTATGCTATCCAGAAATTCAATATCATTTCCAATCAACAATATGTCATCCACATATAATATCAGAAATGCTAGAAAGCTCCCACTCACTTTCTTGTAAATACTGGCTTCTCCAAAAGTCTGTACAAAACCAAATGCTTTGATCACACTATCAAAGCGTTTATTCCAACTCCGAGAGGCTTCCACTAGTCCATAAATGGATCGCTGGAGCTTGCACACTTTGTTAGCTCCCTTTGGATCGACAAAACCTTCTGGTTGCATCATATACAACTCTTCTTCCAGAAATCCATTCAGGAATGCAGTTTTGACATCCATTTGCCAAATTTCATAATCATAAAATGCAGCAATTGCTAACATGATTCGGACAGACTTAAGCATCGCTACGGGTGAGAAAGTCTCATCGTAGTCAATCCCTTGAACTTGTCGAAAACCTTTTGCAATAAGTCGAGCTTTATAGACAGTAACATTACCGTCAGCGTCAGTCTTCTTCTTAAAGATCCATTTATTCTCAATGGCTTGCCGATCATCGGGCAAGTCAACCAAAGTCCACACTTTGTTCTCATACATGGATCCCATCTCAGATTTCATGGCCTCATGCCATTTTGCGGAATCCGGGCTCACCATCCCTTCTTCATAGTTCGTAGGTTCGTCATGGTCTAGTAACATAACCTCCAGAACAGGATTACCGTACCACTCTGGTGCGGATCTTACTCTGGTTGACCTACGAGGTTCAGTAACAACTTGATCTGAAGTTCCATGACTATCATCATTAACTTCCTCACTAATTGGTGTAGGCGTCACAGGAACCGGTTTCTGTGATGAACTACTTTCCAATAGGGGAGCAGGTACAGTTACCTCATCAAGTTCTACTTTCCTCCCACTCACTTCTTTCGAGAGAAACTCCTTCTCTAGAAAGGATCCATTCTTAGCAGCGAATGTCTTGCCTTCAGATCTGTGATAGAAGGTGTACCCAACAGTCTTCTTTGGGTATCCTATGAATACACATTTCTCCGATTTGGGTTCGAGCTTATCAGGTTGAAGCTTTTTCACATAAGCATCGCAGCCACAAAAAAAGAAACGGCAACTTTGGTTTCTTGCCAAACCACAGTTCATAAGGCGTCGTCTCAACGGATTTTGATGGTTCCCTATTTAACGTGAATGCACTCGTCTCTAATGCATAACCCCAAAACGATAGCGGTAAATCAGTAAGAGACATCATAGATCGCACCATATCTAATAAAGTACGATTACGACGTTCGGACACACCATTACGCTGTGGTGCTCCGGGTGGCGTGAGTTGCGAAACTATTCCGCATTGTTTCAAATGCAGACCAAACTCGTGACTCAAATATTCTCCTCCATGATCAGATCGTAGAAACTTTATTTTCTTGTTACGATGATTTTCAACTTCACTCGGAATTCTTTGAACTTTTCAAATGTTTCAGACTTATGTTTCATTAAGTAGATATACCCATATCTGCTTAAATCATCTGTGAAGGTGAGAAAATAACGATACCCGCCGCGAGCATCAACATTCATCGGACCACATACATCTGTATGTATGATTTCCAACAAATGTGTTGCTCGCTCCATAGTTCCGGAGAACGACATTTTAGTCATCTTGCCCATGAGGCACGGTTACATAAGTACCGTGTGATTCATAATCAAGTGGTTCCAAAAGTCCATCAAGATGGAGTTTCTTCATGCGCTTTACACCAATATGACCTAAGCAGCGATTGCCACAAATAAGTTGCACTATCATTATCAACTCTGCATCTTTTGGCTTCAACATTATGAATATGTGTATCACTACTATCGAGATTCATCAAAATAGACCACTCTTCAAGGGTGCATGACCATAAAAGATATTACTCATATAAATAGAACAACCATTATTCTCTGATTTAAATGAATAACCATCTCGCATCAAACAAGATCCAGATATAATGTTCATGCTTAACGCTGGCACCAAATAACAATTATTTAGGTCTAATACTAATCCCGAAGGTAGATGTAGAGGTAACTTGCCGACCGCGATCACATCAACTTTGGAACCGTTTCCCACGCGCATCGTCACCTCGTCCTTGGCCAGTGTTCGCTTAATCCGTAGTCCCTGTTTCGAGTTGCAAATATTAGCAACAAAACCAGTATCAAATACCCAGGTGCTACTGCAAGCTCTAGTAAGGTACACAACAATACCATGTGAAAGGGTCGATATAATTGACTAGAGGGGGGGGGTGAATAGGCAACTAACAATTTTTAAGCTTTTCTTTACCAATTTAAACTTTGCAATAATAAAGGTTGTCTAGATGTGCAACTAGGTGGACAACCTATATGATGCAAACAACACAAGCACAAAAGCAAGCAAGGATAGGAACACAAATAAGCTTGCACAAGTAAAGGGATAAGATAACCAAGAGTGGAGCCGATGGAGACGAGGATGTGTTATCAAGTTCCTTCCCTTTGAGGGGAAGTACGTCTCCGTTAGAGCGGTGTGGAGGCACAATGCTCCCCAAGAAGCCACTAGGGCCATCAGTAATCTCCTCACGCCCTCGCACAATGCAAGAGCCGTGATTCCACTAATGGTGCCCTTGAAGGCGGCGACCGAACCTTTACAAACAAGGTTGGGGCAATCTCCACAACTTAATTGGAGGCTCCCAACAACACCACGAAGCTTCACCACAATGGAATATGGCTCCACGGTGACCTCAACCGTCTAGGATGCTCAAACACCCAAGAGTAACAAGATCCGCAAGGGATAAGTGGGGAATCAAATATCTCGTGGTGGAAGTGTAGATCGGGGCCTTGTCACCCAATCCCGAGCAAATCAACAAGTTTGATTGGCTAGGGAGAGAGATCGGGCCAAAATGGAGCTTGGAGCAACAATGGAGCTTAGAGAGGGAAGAGATAGTCAACTAGAGGTTGAAGATGCCCCTTATATAGTCGTGAGAAAAATCCAACCGTTATCCACTTATTCAGCCCGCGACGCGCGGTACTACCGCTGGTGGGGCGGTACTACGAGGTCACAGCAGCGGTACTACCGTGGCGGACCACGGTACTACATCAGCAAGACAGTGCCGGGACTAGCGACTATAAGGCGATTACCGCTTGCGCGGTACTACCGCAAGGCGGGAGAGTCACGGGCGAAGGGCGCGGATGAAATAAATTACATCCGTGCCAACTTCGGCTGAAACTGCGGTAGTGCAAAAATCCGACGCGGTACTACCGCTCGGAGGAGCGGTACTATCAGAAGCGTGCCTACTACCATGAAACTACGGTACTTTCGGTAGGAGGGCCATGGTACCACGGCTCATAGGGAGCAAGATTACTACCGTGGGCTCATGCGGTACTATCATACCGGACGAGCGGTACTACTGGTGGGCGCGGATGTAAAAATTACATCCGCCTACTACCGCAAGAGCGGCACTAGGCACAGGAGCCGCGGTACTACCGCTACAGAGGAGCGGTACTACCGTGGCACCGGTATTATCACACTGCATCAAGGGTACTACCGCAGTATGTGGTAGTTGTCAGATTTCCGCACAACCAAGATAACAAAGGGAAGCTCCAAAGTGTAGGGAAAGGATGGACAAGTGTACGTGTTGATTCCGCCTAACCTTTCCGACGCGGACCCCTCTTAATAGTACGGCTCTCCTACGACTCAAATCCACCAAAAAGAAACGTGGGGCGGCCGCGTCTTCAATAGTCTCCGAGGGGCACCGAATCGTCTCGAGCCTAGAGATGAACCATCTGAGGAACTCAAAGCATACGATTAGTCCGCAAAAGTATCGTCATCAATCACCAAAACACTTACGGGATAAATATGCCCTTACACCATGTATATCACATATACCTTTGTTCACCTTGCCATCCTTCTTATCCGCCAAATACTTGGGGCGCTTCGCTTCAAAGGACGATGCTTGGCAGAGAAGCACTTTCGCCTCGGGCTTAGGTCCAGACTTGGGTTTCTTCTCTTGAGCAGCAACTTGCTTGCTGTTCTTCTTGAAGTTCCCCTTCTTCTTTCCTTTGCCCTTTTTCTTGAAACTGGTGGTCTTATTGACCGTCAACACTTGATGCTCCTTCTTGATTTCTACCTCTGCAGCCTTTAGCATTGCGAAGAGCTCGGGAATCGTCCTATCCATCCCTTGCATGTTATAGTTCATCACGAAGCTCTTGTAGCTTGGTGGCAGTTATTGAAGAATTCTATCAATGACGCTATCATCCGGAAGATTAACTCCTAGTTTAATCAAGTGATTGTTATACCCAGACATTTTGAGTATATGCTCACTGACAGAACTATCCTCCTCCATCTTACAGCTGTAGAACTTATTGGAGACTTCATATCTCTCAATCCGGGCATTTGCTTGAAATATTAACTTCAACTCCTGGAACATCTCATATGCTCCATGATGTTCAAAACATCGTTGAAGTCCCGGTTCTAAGCCGTAAAGCATGGCACACTGAACTATCGAGTAGTCATCAGCTTTGCTCTGCCAGACGTTCATAACATCTGGTGTTGCTCCTACAGTAGGTTTGGCACCTAGGGGTGCTTCCAGGACGTAATTCTTATGTGCAGCAATGAGGATAATCCTCAAGTTACGGACCCAGTCTGTGTAAATGCTACCATCATCTTTGAACTTTGCTTTCTCAAGGAACGCACTAAAATTCAACGGAACAACAGCACGAGCCATCTATCTACAATCAACATAGAGAAGCAAGATACTATCAGGTACTAAGTTCATGATAAATTTAAGTTCAATTAATCATATTACTTAAGAACTCCCACTTAGATAGACATCCCTCTAATACTCTAAGTGATCACGTGATCCAAATCAACTAAACCATAACCGATCATCACGTGAAATGGAGTAGCTTTCAATGGTGAACATCATTATGTTGATAATATCTACTATATGATTCACACTCGACCTTTCGGTCTCATTGTTCCGAGGCCATATCTGCATATGCTAGGCTCGTCAAGTTTAACCTGAGTATTCTGCGTGTGCAAAACTGGCTTGCACCCGTTGTAGATGGACGAGAGCTTATCACACCCGATCATCACGTGGTGTCCGGGCACGATGAACTTTGGCAACGGTGCATACTCGGGAGAACACTTTTATCTTGAAATTTAGTGAGAGATCATCTTATAATGCTACCGTCAAACAAAGCAAGATAAGATGCATAAAAGATAAACATCACATGCAATCAATATAAGTGATATGATATGGCCATCATCATCTTGTGCTTGTGATCTCCATCTCCAAAGCACCGCCATGATCACCATCGCCACCGCACGACACCTTGATCTCCATCGTAGCATCGTTGTCGTCTCGCCAATCCTATGCTTCTACGACTATCGCTACCGCTTAGTGATAAAGTAAAGCATTACAGGGCGATTGCATTGCATACAATAAAGCGACAACCATATGGCTCCTTCCAGTTGCTGATAACTCGGTTACAAACATGATAAATCATACAATAAAATTTAGCATCATGCCTTGACCATATCACATCACAACATGCCCTGCAAAAACAAGTTAGACGTCCTCTACTTTGTTGTTGCAAATTTTACGTGGCTACTACGGGCTTAGCAAGAACCGTTCTTACCTACACATCAAAACCACAACGATAGTTTGTCAAGTTGGTGTTGTTTTAACCTTCACAAGGACCGGGCGTATACACTTTCAGTTCAACTAAAGTTGGAGAAACTGACACCCGCCAGCCACCTATGTGCAAAGCACGTCGGTAGAACCAGTCTCGCGTAAGCGTACGTGTAATGTTGGTCCGGGCCGCTTCATCCAACAATACCGCCGAACCAAAATATGACATGCTGGTAAGCAGTTTGACTTATATCACCCACAACTCACTTGTGTTCTACTCGTGCATATGACATCTACGCATAAAACCTGGCTCGGATGGCACTGTTGGGGAACGTAGTAATTTCAAAAAAATTCCTATGCACACGCAAGATCATGGTGATGCATAGCAACGAGAGGGGAGAGTGTTGTCCACGTACCCTTGTAGACCGAAAGAAGAAGCGTTAGCACAACGTGGTTGATGTAGTCGTACGTCTTCACGATCCGATCGATCAAGTACCGAACGTACGACACCTCCGAGTTCAGCACACGTTTAGTCCGATGACGTCCCTCGAACTCCGATCTAGCCGAGTGTTGAGGGAGAGTTTCGTCGACCGACGATGGCGTGGTGGCGATGATGATGTTCTATCGACGCAGGCTTCGCCTAAGCACAGCTGATATTATCGAGGTGGACTATGGTGGAGGGGGGCACCGCACACGGCTAAAAGATCAAACGATCAATTGTTGTGTCTCTAGGGTGCCCCCTGCTCCTGTATATAAAGGAGCAAGGGAGGGAGGTGCGGCCGGCCAGGGAGGAGGCACGCCAGGAGGAGTCCTACTCCCACCGGGAGTAGAACTACCTCCCTTTCCTTGTTGGATTAGGAGAAGAGGGAAGGAGGAGAGAGGGGGAAAGGAAAGGGGGGCGCCGCCCCCTTCCTTGTCCAATTCGGACTTGGGGGGGGGCGAGGGGTGCGCGGCTGCCCCTTGGCCGCCTCTCCTCTTCCACCAATTGAGCCCATGAGGCCACCAATAGCCTCCGGGGGGTTCCGGTAACCCCCCGGTACTCCGGTATATATCCGATAACCCCCGGAACCATTCCGGTGCCCGAATATAGTCGTCCAATATATCAATCTTCATGTCTTGACCATTTTGAGACTCCTCTTCTTGTCCGTGATCACATCTGGGACTCCGAACAATCTTCGGTACATCAAAATTCATAAACTCATAATATAACTGTCATCGAAACTTTAAGCGTGCGGAGCCTACGAGTTCGAGAACTATGTAGACATGACCGAGACACATCTCCGGTCAATAACCAATAGCAGAACCTGGATGCTCATATTGGCTCCCACATATTCTACGAAGATCTTTATCGGTCAGACCGCATAACAACATACGTTGTTCCCTTTGTCATTGGTATGTTACTTGCCCAAGATTCGATCGTCGGTATCTCAATACCTAGTTCAATCTCGTTACCGGCAAGTCTCTTTACTCATTCCGTAATACATCACCACGCAACTAACTCATTAGTTGCAATGCTTGCAAGGCTTAAGTGATGTGCATTATTGAGTGGGCCCAGAGATACCTCTCCGACAATCGGAGTGACAAATCCTAATCTTGAAATACGCCAACCCAACAAGTACCTTTGGAGACACCTGTAGAGCACCTTTATAATCACCCAGTTACGTTGTGACGTTTGGTAGCACACAAAGTGTTCCTCCAGTAAACGGGAGTTGCATAATCTCATAGTCATAGGAACATGTATAAGTCATGAAGAAAGCAATAGCAACATACTAAACAATCGAGTGCTAAGCTAACGGAATGGGTCAAGTCAATCACATCATTCTTCTAATGATGTGATCCCGTTAATCAAATGACAACTCATGTCAATGGCTAGGAAACATAACCATCTTTGATCAACGAGCTAGTCAAGTAGAGGCATACTAGTGACACTGCTGTTTGTCTATGTATTCACACAAGTATTATGTTTCCGGTTAATACAATTCTAGCATGAATAATAAACATTTATCATGATATAAGGAAATAAATAATAACTTTATTATTGCCTCTAGGGCATATTTCCTTCATTAGGCGCTACTCATTTCTGAGTCACTGCGATTTGTTACTCACTTGCCGCGGAGTTGGTGGTTATTTGTGGTTTTCGGCAAAAGCGGTGGTAAAGGAGTACCCTAGCCACAAATGTGTTTGTTTTCAACAATTTACTCTCCACAACGAGACATGGGCGAAGCCCAAATTGAGCGCCTCCGGTACCCCCCTCATCTACCTGCCTCCCCTCGCTATTATCGTTCGAGGCCGCCGGGCTAAGCCCGGGGCGGTGGACAGCGGCGCGGCGCATCTCTACAACGGTGGGATCTCATGATGGTGGATGCAAGCCTCTCGTTCGGCATGACGGCTTCCGCATGAGGCGGCCTCGCGGTTGCGCCAAGCCCCGGCCGGGGGCTCTACTTTGGCTGCTTGGGCGGGGTGGCAGCTCCCCTCATCCCTATGGAGCTCGTCCCCTCATGCTCCTCCGGACAGCATCAGGTGCCATCTGGCTTTGCTGCTGTGGCAGCTCGAGATCCAGACGGCTGTGGCCGGATTCGGGCCCTCCCGCGTCGGCTGGGTGGCTGGCGGTAGCAGACTATGGCTTTTTCTGGCTGGTGCAGGTTAGGGTGGCCGCCCTCCCTCCTGGCTCTGGTGCTTCTCGACGGCTATTGGTGGCTGCGGGTCGGGTAGTGTTGAGCGAGGAGGAAGCCGGGGCCGTGGCCCCGAGCTGCGGTCCAGGCGTCTTGGTCGTGGTGGTGGCCGGGATTGGCTCATCTGGCGGATCTCCATCCAGTTGCAGTCCCGGCATGTGCGCGGGCATCTTACTCGCAGCTTGAGGCGCGGTTGTGAGTGCTGACGCGGTTGAGCTCGGTGGTCAATGATGGATGGTGTGAGGCGCAACGGGAATGGCTGCGACGATCTCCACGCTCTTGAGTAGTCCAGTTCTGCAAGCCTTTGTAGGGATGAGCGAGTTTCGGGTGAAAGCCTTGACCTGACTCTATTAGTGTCGTCGACGGCTGCGCTTTCGGGTGTGGTTTACCTCCTTGGAGGTGTCATCTGGTACTCCTCTTCCTTTACAATGGGCTTGGGCTCTTTGGGTGAAAATCAAAGCTTCAGATTTTTTGGAGCGAGCGACGACGACGTCTTAGTCGTTTCCCCATTGGGCACGTTGCTTGGGAGAGCTAGCTTGTGCTTGGTGCGCCTGGTTTTCTCCTATGTCGGGTTTGGTGGATGCCGGGGTAGTGGCCACGATGGTTGATGTGCACCGAGGTGGCGTGGCTCCATGGGGAGGGCAGCAGCTTGGCCTTCGCTTGGGTGGCAATCTGGGGCCACTAGGGTGGTAGGTTTTTCGGCTCGATCGACTCGCCCTAATGGGGGCGGTTGGACGGTATGTTGGGGCGACGGCGCCGAATGTGGTGCGACGTTCATGGTTTGCGTGCGGTTGTTCTGAGTAGCGTGGGCTGTGAGCATCCGGGTCGTGCGGTGTTGCAGCTCGAGAGCGAGTAGTGGTATGTCAGGGCGGCGGCCCCGGATGTGATGGGGTGTTCGAGTGCGTGTGCGATTGCCTGCGGCATGGGTTGTGGGCATCCGGGTCATGCTGCATTGCAGCTCGAAAAGGCGGCGGTGGCATGTCGGGCGGCGACCCGAGCTTTGTGGCATCAAGAGCGTTTGACCTCGTGTCATGTGGGCGACGAGGTTGTTCTCGACGTTAGTGTTGGCGTCAAGGCTTCTGTGGAGGATGCGAGAGCGATGTCGGAGACGCACCAACGACCGCGGTAGTCGGTTCTTCTCGGGCGCGTCCATAGGATTGCTTTGGCTGGTTTGTTGATGCAAAGTCAAAGTTGCTACAGTGGGGCCCGGTGGCGTACGATGAAGGACAACAGTGAAGGAAATAAGCCCTAGAGGCAATAATAAAGTTGCTATTTTATATTTCCTTATTCATGATAAAATTTTATTATTCATGCTAGAATTTTATTGATCGGAAGCCTAAATACATGTGTGAATACATAAACAAACACCGTGTCCCTAGTGAGCCTCTACTTGACTAGCTCGTTGATCAAAGATGGTTAAGGTTTTCTAACCATGGACATGAGTTGTCATTTGATAACAGGATCACATCATTAGGAGAATGATGTGATGGATAAGACCCTTCCATTAGCCTAGCATAATGATCGTTCAGTTTTGTTGCTATTGCTTTCTTCATGTCAAATACATATTCCTTCGGCTATGAGATTATGCAACTCCCGGATACCGGAGGAATGCCTTGTGTGCTATCAAATGTCACAATGTAACTGGGTGATTATAAAGATGCTCCACAAGTATCTCCAAAGGTGTTTGTTGGGTTGTCATAGATCGAGATTAGGATTTGTCACTCCGAGTATCGGAGAGGTATCTCTGGGCCCTCTCGGTAATACACATCATAAGCTTGCAAGCAAACGACTAAGGAGTTAGTCACGAGGTGATGTATTACGTGAGCGAGTAAAGAGACTTGCCGGTAACGAGATTGAACTAGGTATGAAGATACTGACGATCGAATCTCGGGCAAGTAACATACTGATAGACAAAGGGAATTACGTATGTTGTCATAAGGTTCGACCGATAAAGATCTTTGTAGAATATGTAGGAGCCAATATGGGCATCCAGGTTCCGCTATTGATTATTGACCAGAGAGGTGTCTCGGTCATGTCTACATAGTTCTCGAACCCATAGGGTCCGTACGCTTAACGTTCATTGACGATATAGTACTATATGAGTTATGTATGTTGGTGACGGAATGTTGTTTGGAGTCCCTGATGAGATCACGGACATGACGAGGAGCTCCGGAATGGTCCGGAGGTAAAGATTGATATATAGGATGATATGGTTCGGCCAAGAGGTAAAGCCCACGAGGCTTTAGGTCGGCGCAAAAGGAGTTTTGCGGAGGCCAGGGGGCCAAACGCTGGAGATCCTGGCGTCTGGCCCTGGGCCAAACGCCGAGGCACATGGCGTCTGGTCCTGGAAGTCCGAGAAGGAATCTTCCTTGCGGGCAAAACTGACTTTGAGCAGGCTTTTGCTCCAAGTTTCGACCCCAAGGCTCAACATATAAATAGAGGGGCAGGGCTAGCACCCCAGACACATCAAAATTCACCAAGCCATGTGTCGGCGACCCCGTCCCCTCTAGTTTATCCTTCATCTAGTTTCTGTAGTGCTTGGCGAAGCCCTGCGGAGATTGCTCTTCATCACCAACCGTCACCACGCCATCGTGCTGCCGGAACTCATCTACTACTTTGCCCCTCTTGCTGGATCAAGAAGGCGAGGACGTCACCGAGCTGAACGTGTGCTGAACGCGGAGGTGCCGTACGTTCGGTACTTGATCGGGACGGATCGTGAAGGTGTACGACTACATCAACCGCATTGATAAACACTTCCGCTTACGGTCTACGAGGGTACATAGACACACTCTCCCCCTCGTTGCTATGCATCTCCATGGATAGATCATTGCCTGTGCGTAGAAATTCTTTTGTTTTCCATGCAACGATTCCCAACAAGCAGGTGGTTCGTTCGGTGATCTTCTGCGCACTAGCCACGCCTAGTTCTCCTTTGCAGTTCTCAGTCAGAGTCAAAGTTGCGTTGCATAGTCGTGGGTGGCTGAGTCCTGGCCCGAATCTTCATATAGTTCCACACAATCTCTACAAAGTGGGTTGAGTCGACAATCGTCTACGGCGAAGTCAGAGTTGTTTATTCAGAGTTTAGGGAAGACATTGACGCCTCTAGGGGAGGAGTGATGATGATGACACCTGTGTGTTGTCTCGTCGAGGCCCTCTTTGAAGTGGTGTGTGTAGAGTATCTTAGATGTGCCGCTCAGCGGTTGTGATGGTTTTTCGTATGATTTTCCATAACTAACGGGAAAATTTGGTTCCCTAATTATCCGAGCAACTCTTTTCTTCTTAATGAATGCAGGAATACCGCCATTTCGAAGAACGAGCAAACCCCTGACAATAGTTCTCGCAATTTCGAACATGTCCATGCCATGTTAATCACAATACTATGTCTCCCCCACTCTCTTCTATACCCGCAAATAAGCGGTTAGGGAGAAGGAGTTTTCCACATAGTGTGTGCTGGCGAGGCCAGTGCTACCCCATCTCCATTTGCCTTGTAAATAGTCATAGGGGGTAGTGTGTTCTGCTGCACTATTGGTGGGAGCAGTGCACGGGAGAATAATCCGCAACAGCTCCATTCCCACGCCTGTGACGTCTTAGAGTTGTATGCCATGTCTGCTCGTCGATCCTTCAGATCGGCGGTGTTAGGTTTCCCGGTCGACGTCGGCAAGACAACGACGATGACATCTCCACTGGAAGTTTGTGTCTTTGTGTTTCATCCCCGTTGAAGTGTTGTTGTTCCCTCCAACGACGCTGAGGAGTAGGATGACATTGTACATGAGGTGGTTGGCGGCTACTAACTTTAGTGGTGGCGTCGTGTGCGGAACAAGATGGCCCGATTAGAACAAGGGAAGATGTATGTAGATGGAGGATTTGGTAATCTTCCTCGATGGTGTTGATGTGAAGTTACAAATCTGAGGTCGGGATGGCACGGGACTAACCCTAGCTGACATGCCACAACGTTATGTGCCCTACCGCTTGCGGCAGGCCTGATCTTTAGTTCACAAAGCCTCGACAACAATGATGCCTCCCTAGCTATGGCAATGATGGAGGCCTTTTTCCTCTATCTCCGGCGAGCGTCTTGACGTGTTGGAGGTTGGCAGTTTTGACATGTGCAAGAAGCCCGTGGGATTTGTTTGTATTTTTGTTTCTCTTAGGCTCTGTTGTGCAAGGTTTTTCAGAATAGTTGTCTTGTTTCTGTGTGTTTTTCTTTCATATATGTGTGTTCCAAATGCATGCTTATCTAAAAAATTGAACGAAAATTTATTTGGCTGACATGTATTTTGAACGTTTTTCTAGCAGTTTTGGTTGTATCGGGGGGTGATAATTTCTTCATAGCAACATGACATTTTTTCTGGGAGAATGGTAGTCTTGAGTCTTCTTTTGAGAAAATGCCATGTTGGTCTAAGGTTGGTCATAGTGGGGAGTAACATATACTAGTATCATGTGTATGATACTAGTGTATGATACTACATCCATAGTGCATAATATCATATAGTAGTATCATATGTGGTCTTATTTATTGTCATACATGACACATAGTAGCATAACATTTATTTTGTTACGGTATCTACCTATGTTACTATGACCCTCTTTTTCTTTTTTAATTTTCTGCCATGTAAGCATTTTACGAGTCTCAAGTATATGATAGTACTACCCCATTATGGCTAGCCTAAATAAACTGCCAATTGCGAACCTGCCTTGCCGAGAATCGCCTGCTTTCGCACTTGGCGTAAAACCTGAAGGCGCCTTCACCTGAAATCCTGAAAGCTATGCT
The DNA here is from genome assembly GCA_021605145.1 of Aegilops bicornis. NCBI lineage: Eukaryota > Viridiplantae > Streptophyta > Magnoliopsida > Poales > Poaceae > Aegilops > Aegilops bicornis. The sequence continues at coordinate 548,915,391 of CM038675.1, read as the reverse complement.
CTGCGGTGTTTCTGCCGCTAGAACAAGTTCCCCCAAGATCCAGTAGGAGGAGCATGGCAGAAGCGGCGGCCGTCGGCGGTCCTCGCCTCCCTGAGGAGATCGTCACCTGGGAGATTCTCATCCGCCTGCCGCCGAAGCCACTCGTCCGCTGCCGCGCCGTCTGCCGCTCCTGGCACCGCCGCCTCACCTCCGACGCCAAATTCCTCCTCGCCCACCACCGCCGCCAGCCCTCGCTCCCTCTCGTCACCACCGGAGAAACCCATGAGAGAAGGATCGACGCCCTGGACCACCGCACCCGCGAGCGGCGCCCTGTCGCGCGGGCGGCCACCGCCGAGGACCTCGACGTGCTCGCCTCCTGCGACGGCCTCCTCATCCTCGTCGCCTACGGCGGCCTCCACATCTGCAACCCGGCGACTCGCCAGCGCGCTCCTCTCCCGCTGCTTCACGCCGCCTGCATCTCCGGGCTGTACCCTCACCGCCCATCGGGGTCGTACCGAGTGCTGTGCTGCTTGAAGAGAGCCGAGGACGACCGTGCCGTGTACCACGTGCACACCGTTGGATCCGACGAGCTCAGGTGCGTCGGGCAGCCTCTCGATCCTTGGGCGTCCGGGCATCAGGTGCATGCGCTGCCGATGATGCTCTCTTGGCACCCGCTCGTGCTGGCAGACGGCAGATTTTACTGGCACCCCGTGCATTTGCCTGGTGGCAGCGGCAAGGTCAACGACATGCTGGTGTTCGACACCGTGGCCGAGTCTTTCCAGCATATGATTTCCCCCGTTGAGGGCCCCCTTCTTGAGCTGTTTGAGATGAATGACACCCTTGGATTGTATGCCTTCCGTGGTGGCACAGCTGATCTTTGGGTGCTGCAGGATCACCACAGCTGGGCCTGGTCAATGAAGCACCGGATCAAATTGCAGGTGGCGGCCTTCTCTCTAGTGCCGGACATCCAAGGAGATTTGCTCCTCCTTTCTCGAAAGGGGAAGACAGGCATTCGGTGGCAATATCTGCAGTATATTTCTGGTGCCGATGGCAGTTTGTCCACACGGTATGAATGGAGCGTGTTTCTGAATCTTAAGAAACATAGGTTCAGAGAAAGCCTTGTTCCGCATTCCTTCTTCTTGATGGATGGCAATAATGATGGTGGTGTGGATGAAAAGCCGTTGTTCGATGGGTTGTCAACTGTGGCGGTGCTTCCTGATGATAACTCTGAGCTTCACTAAGGAACCGGTGATGGACAAGTCCGTTGAATCGTCGCAGGAGTGAGTCACTCGTGATGATTTTGAATTCTCATTATTTTTTAGTAGTATGTTTTTGCTATCTAAGTTTGGAAGGTTCAACATATCTGATAAAGCAAAGATGAGTAACCTGATACCATGCCTCAAGTTTTCGGTGTTTCCCATCAACACATGATTGGCATGCAGAATAAAGTGCTTATGGTATCAGGCTTATTTAGTTTCTGCACTATAAACTTTGTAATAGGCTCTGCCAATTTTGCTGCTGACTTGTGTGCGAAGGAGGCAACATTAGCTAGGGCCACTTTGTTTCTCTACAGGTCTTTGTATGTACTTCAGTGGTTGGATTTCTTGATCTCGTCCATTATTGATGTGAGCTACCGTGGTGCAATGACGACACGTTCAGTTACAGCTTTGGCGAGAATTTGGAGGCATGTAGTCGTAGTCATGGTAGTTTTCGTATCTGTGGGTTCAATTTCCCTTTATCTGACTGTATCCAGTGTTCTATTGATCTAATATAAATGAGATGCAGTTTGAAAAAATAATGCTAGGGCCACTTTGTCATGGGATTAGATTCATGGTCTAGCTGCCTTTCTTTCGTGCTGTTTACAGCATGTCTGTAGCCTGATTAATCTATGAAAGAGGAAAGCACTTGAGCTCCAAAAGAAAGTGGTTATGTTATGCCCTTGTAAATTTGTGGTCTTCTGTTTGTAACTCTTATATCCTGGTAATCATTTGATGATGTATTGAGATTTTGATAAACAACCTTGTTATCTATTGCTGATACTTTCAGTGTAAACTTATTTACTTGGCCTTCTTCCTGTAGGCCTTCTCAAAGTGAATGGTAGCAGTAAGATGGCAAGATTACATGACTATGGAAATACATTTCTCCCCCATCTTGACACCACTTCTTGTTTTTTTTTGAGAAAACGCAAAAGCTTTGCGTTTCAAAGGAGGGATTCAGTTACAATCATCCGAGGATGTGCGGATTACAGCCGGTTAATTAGTGCACATCCCAGGTTTGGGGCAGCACAAGTCGGAGGCCAGGTGCCCCAGCTGCTGCCCATGAGCGGGCCTCGTCCTTAATGCCATCTAGGAGTGTGTTGAGGGAAGGCGTCGCATTGTGGAAGACGCAGCTGTTTCTGTGCTTCCAGACCATCCATGGCACGAGCAACACGACAGATTTCAGGGCCTTGCGCAGGGTCGGCGGCGTGTCTTCGTTGGCTTGTCTCCACCAGTCCGTAAGCGATGGATGGCTCCTGCGAGGGGATCGGGGCCGGGATGCGTAGCCAGGCTGTGGTCTCGCTGTCGGGCGAGGGGCATTCCAGCATGAGGTGTCGACGGTTTCCGGCTCGGTCACATAGGAGGCAGCGGGGTGATCTTTGGAGGCCATGGCGAGCCAGCCTCTCTGTCGGCCGGAAGCCGGTCTGGTTGGCCAACCGGTGGAAGAACTTGACTCACGGTGGCGCCCAACATTTCCAGATTAGCTTCCATGAGTGGCGGTTTGTTGATCCATGGAAGGTCGCCGTAACAGATCTGCGCAGAAGTAGTTGCCGCTCGCTGTTCAACGCCAGATCAACTTGTCCGGTGCGGTGGAAAGCTCGGTGCGCTGCATGATCTGCCAGAGTTGCAGATACTGACCAATCTCGTGGAGACCGAGATTTCCTTGGACGTTGCCATTGAGTCCATCCGCCCGCGATTCTCGTAAATGCGTAAATGCCGCTTGGGGATGCAGCCGTAGAGGTTAGGCATGAGCTCGCACACGGATTGGCCGCCGATCCACCGGTCCTCCCAGAGCAGGGCGGACAGCCCATTCCCGAGGACCGTGAACGTGGATGCCCAGAACAGGGCTCGTTCCGTGGGCGAAAATTGGAGGTCGAGCCCTTGCCATGCTCGCTCCGGGTCCGTTCTGGAGAACCATAGCCAGCGTAGTCTCAGGGCGAGGCCGGCACGCTCGAGGTCTCGCACGCCAAGGCCCCCGAGCTCGATGGGGCGGCACACTCTGCCCGATTCACATGGCGGTGTCCACCATTGGCGGCACGCCCAGGCCAGAGGAAGTCGCGGATCTTCTCGATCTGCTTGAGGGTTTTTTCGGGGCGAATGCAAGCAGTTGGTAATCGGGATGGCACACAAGACCGACTTGACCAGCGCGAGGCGCCCGGTTTTAGTCATCAGCCAGGCCTTCCATGTCGGCAGGCGCGCGCCGATCGCATCCACCATGGGCTGCAGCTGGGCGGCAGATGGGCGGCGTGTGGACATGGGTATGCCGAGGTAGATGATTGGGAGGGTCGCCACCGGGCGGCCGAGGTGCGCGATCATCTCCGTGGCCGCTTGGTCGCCGTGCAGGATGGTGGCGGAGCTCTTGGTGAAATTCACCTTTAGGCCAGAAGCCCTGCCGAACAAGGCGAGGATTTCCCTGATCGCTGTGGTGTCCTCCGTCGTGGCGTGGCAGAAGACCATGACATCGTCGGTGTAGAGGGAAATCGCCGGGATGTGACGCCGTGGGTGTAGAGGCTGCAGGATGCCTGTGCTGCGGCGTCGTAGGGAGTCAGCCCCTGCAGTGTCGACGGCGAGCACAAAAAGCTGCGGGGACATGGAGTCGCCCTGCCGGAGCCCTTGTTGGTTCCATATGGGGGGGGGGGGCTCGCCATTCAGGAGAATGCGCGTGCTGGCAGAGGACAGGAGGATGGCCGTCCACTCTAAGAATCTGTTCCGAAATCCATACTGGCGCAGCATCTCAAAGAGGAAAGGCCATGATAGGGAGTCGAAGGCGCGCGTGAGGTCAAGCTTGAGCATGACTCTCGGAGCTCCCAGTTGGTGCAGCAGCTTGAGGGATTGCTTGACAAGGACGTAGTTGTCGTGCAGGCTCCTTCCCGAGATGACAACATTTTGGTTGTGGCTAACCAAGTGGTCCAGTTTGGCCCCAAGGTGGATTGAGAGCACCTTGGCGAAGATTTTGGCCACGAGGTGTATCAGGCAGATCGGCCGGTAGTCGCATAACCCATGGGCGTCGGCGTTCTTGGGAAGCAGCGTTAGCAATGCCTGGTTCAGCTTGTAGAACCCCCTTCCTCGCAAGTCATATAGTTGCTGGAACACGTTGAGGAAATCCTGCCTAATGATGGTCCATCATGCACGTAGGAATTCTGCTGTGAACCCGTCGGGGCCCGGCGCCTTCTTGAAGGGAGGCGTTTGTGACCTCCTCAGATCTCCTCCGCGCTGAATGGCGCGTCGAGGTCCGCAAGGTCAGTCGGCTCAATGAGCTGAGACAGGTCTAGGACGTGCTCTCGGGTGGTCGCCGTACCAAGCAAGGCCTCAAAGTGAGCAAAGGCTGCCTCCGCCATGTCAGTATGGTCCGTGAGCACCCTACCGTCCGCGACCAGGCTGTATATGTGGTTCTTCTACCGACAGAACGAGCACTTCCGGTGGAAGAAACCGGTGCTAGCGTCGCCGTCTTTGAGGTTGGCGACGCGGGAGCGCTGCCGGGCGATCGTGCGCTCCATGGAAGCGAGCCCAAGATAGGATATCTTGAGCCGCTTACGGAGCCAAGCCTCCGGTGGCGAGAGGTTGCGTGATTCCTGGGCGTGGTCGAAGCGCGAGATGAGTTCCCGTGAGATCGCAAGCTTGTCCTTGATATTGCCCATGGACCTGGAGCTCCAGCTAGTGAGGCGCGCCGCCGTTGCTTGGAGCCGTAGCATGAGCCGGTGGAAGGGATCGGCGTGGTGTGTAGAGCCCCAGGCCGTGGTCACCACGTCGTGGAATCCGTCGAAGCGGAGCCAATACTCCTCAAAGTGAAACCGTCTGTGCGAGGTGGGTGTGGGTGAGCAGTCCAGCAGCAACGGGGCGTGGTCTGACACCACAGCCACGAGGCATCGGAGGTGGCATCCGATGTGCGCATCCTCCCAATCAGCGGTGCAAAGCACACAGTCGAGCTGCACGAGAGTCGGCGGTGATTGCTCGTTGCACCATGTATAACGCCGCCCGTTGAGGTAGATCTCTTTGAGCGCGAGGTCATTGGTGAGACGGCGAAATTTGCCCATCATACGCCGGTTGATGTTGCCCGTGCTTTTGTCGTCGTCGCGGAGGATGAGATTGAAGTTGCCGGAAACCATCCATGGGTCAGGGCAGGTAGCTCGGATCTCGCGAAGCTCCTGTAGGAAGGCGACCTTGTCGGCATCTTCCTGGGGTCCATATACCATCGTTAGACACCAAGGTGTGCCTGTGACCGTGGTTACCTTAGCGGTGATCGCATTGGTGGTGAACATTGGGTCCGTGATGGTCACCACCGCTTCTTCCACGCCAGCAAGATGCCGCCCCGCGTGCCATCGGCTGGGAGGTACGTGTAGTCATCGAATGCGGAACCAAGCGCATCCAGGACAATAGCCGAGTAGATCAACTACATTTTCGTTTCTTGAATGCATACAATGGAGGCCCCGGTGGTGTCCAGCAGCGAACGGATAGCATGTCGCCGAGCCCGCGCGTTCATGCCGCGCACATTCCAGATAGCGATCTTAAGGCCGTGATCCATGGGAACGGGATCGACGGGTCGACGCGCGTATACTGGACTAGCCTTCACATGCAACATCGACGCCGCTGGTCGCAGCCGATGCCAAGCAGACTGGGATCTCGCGGTCAACCAGTGTGGCAATGGCCTTGAGGACCGTCAGGGGTAGCGGTTCCGCGAACGTGCCGTCGTAGGCCTTCATCTCAGCGGCAGTGATCTTCTGATTGATCCCAATGATCCCGAGGGTGCGCAGGATTTGCACGTGGCGCGCCGCTCCGCCGTGGGAGGAGCGCTCGGTTGGCAGGTCGTAGCTGCAAATCGTCCACGGCGAGGGGCAAAGTTGAGGGGTCGGCGTGGCTTCTTCCCCGGGGCCGGCAGGGCGGCGTTGAGGTGTTTCGTGGCGGTGGCCAGAAACTCTCCAAGGGTCCAGGGCTGTGGCATGGTGCGGCCTCGGGATCGCCGCAGCAGAATTGGAGGCGATGCGAAGCGGCTCGGCGTGCGACCACTTGGGCCTTGGTTTGTCGCAGCCCTAGCGTTTGGGGATAGCTGGTCTTCGGTGGGCAGCAGTGGGGGAGGTGTAGTCGTGGGCCGCTGCAGAATCACAATCGGGCTTGCTGGGCTGTTGGCCGGCCGCGCGGCAGCAGGTGGAGACGGCCCATCAGCATGGGCCGGAGGGTTGGCGCCGAGGGGGGGCGTTTCCGTGTGGGGTTGGTGGCGGCGGACTGGTCAGCGGAATCCAGCCCCACCTCTGGCTCGGGTGGGGTGGTATCTCCACTTTGTCCCGACCGGGTCTCTGGCGCTGCAGATCCCTCCTGCGAGGCGACATGCGCGCTACTGCTAGGGCTTTCCCCTTTGGCCCAAATAAAGTGTTCTCGTACCCAAACATTCCGGGAAACATCTGAAACCCTTCCGGAGACCAAACGCTATTATCCCATATATTAATCTTTATCTCCGGACCATTCCGGAGTTCCTCGTCATGTCCGTGATCTTATCCGGAACTCCGAACAACATTCAGTCACCAACATACATAACTCATATAATACTATATCATCAACGAACATTTAAGCGTGCGGACCCTACGGGTTCGAGAACTATGTAGACATGACCAAGACACTTCTCTGGTCAATAACCAATAGCAAAACCTAGATGCCCATATTGGCTCCTACATATTCTACGAAGATCTTTATCGGTCGAACCGCATAACAACATACGTTGCTCCCTCTGTCATCGGTATGTTACTTGCCCGAGATTCGATCGTCGGTATCTCAATACCTAGTTCAATCTCATTACCGGCAAGTCTCTTTACTCGTTCTGTAATGCATCATCCCGCAACTAACTCATTAGTCACATTGCTTGCAAGGCTTATAGTGATGTGCATTACCGAGAGGGCCCAGAGATACCTCTCAGACAATCGGAGTGACAAATCCTAATCTCGATCTATGCCAACTCAACAAGTACCATTGGAGACACCCGTAGAGCACCTTTATAATCACCCAGTTACATTGTGACGGTTGGTAGCACACAAAGTGTTCCTCCGGTAATCGGGAGTTGCATAATCTCATTGTCATAGGAACATGTATAAGTCATGAAGAAAGCAATAGCAATATATTAAACGATCGAATGCTAAGCTAAAGGAACGGGTCAAGTCAATCACATCATTCTCTAATGATGTGATCCCGTTAATCAAATGACAACTCATGTCTATGGCTAGGAAACTTAACCATCTTTGATTCAATGAGCTAGTTAAGTAGACGCATACTAGTGACACTCTGTTTGTTTATGTATTCACACATGTACTAAGTTTCCAGTTAATACAATTCTAGCATGAATAATAAACATTCATCATGATATAAGGAAATATAAATAACAACTTTATTATTGCCTCTAGGGCATATTTCCTACAACCGGGCCCAGGCGCGGTAGTACCGCAAGCGCCCATGGTAGTATCGCTCCTTTGGAGCTGTAGTACCGTGGCCCCAGGCCAGGCGCTGCTGCGGCTGCGGTAGTAGGGCCGGATGTAATTTTTTACATCCGCGCCATCGCTGTAGTACCGCTACCGGTCTTGTGATTGTACCGTGAGTTCGGCCTGGCTCAAGAAATTGCGGTAGTAGGAGCGGATGTAATATTTTACATCCACACCCCGCGCGGTAGTACCGCTCCTGGCTTACGGTACTACCGTGTCGGATTTTTGCATTGACTCCAAGTCAACGGAAGTTGCCACAGATGTATTTTTATATGTTCGTGCCTTCCCAAAATCTGGAACATCCCTGCCTTGCGATAGTATCAAGAAGGGGAGCGGTAGTACTGCCGCCACGTTCTACCGCCCTTTGCTTCAGTGCATTATGGCTGTCCTGGTTTGTGCTGCTCGGGCGGTACTACCGTGGGGCCCTGCGGTAGTACCGCATGCCCTTGCGGTAGTACCGCGGCCCTGGCGCGGTAGTACTGCATACTCTGTGAGCTGGGTTGGTGGATAACGGTTGGATTTGTTCTTCCACTATATAAGGGGTGTCTTCTTCTCCAAGTTGACCACCTCTTCCAACCTAGGCTCCATTGTTGCTCCAAGCTCCATTTTTGCCTGATATCTCTCCCTAGCCAATCAAACTTGTTGATTTTCTAGGGATTGGTTGAGGCCCCGATCTACAGTTCCACCAAGAGAAATTTGATTCCCCCACTAATCCCTTGCGGATCTTGTTACTCTTGGGTGTTTGAGCACCCTAGACGGTTGAGGTCACCATGAGCCATATTCCATTGTGGTGAAGCTTACGTGGTGTCGTTGGGAGCCTCCAATTAAGTTGTGGAGATTGCCCCAACCTTGTTTGTAAAGGTCTGGTCGCCGCCTCCAAGGGCACCAATAGTGGAATCACGACATCTCGCATTGTGTGAGGGCGTGAGGAGAATATGGTGGCCCTAGTGGCTTCTTGGGGAGCATTATGCCTCCACGCCGCTCCAACGGAGACATACTTCCTCACAAAAGGATGGAACTTCGGTAACACATCCTCATCTTCACCGGCTCCACTCTTGGTTATCTCGTGCTTTTACTTGTGCAAGCTTATTTGTGTTATATCCCTTGCTTGCTTGTGTGCTTGTTGTTGTTGCATCATATAGGTTGCCCACCTAGTTGCATATCTAGACAACCTAGTTTGATGCAAAGTTTAAATTGGTAAAGAAAAGCTAAAAATTGTTAGTTTCCTATTCACCCCCCTCTAGTAAAATATATCGATCCTTTCAATTGGTATGAGAGCCTCGTCTCTTTATTAAGGACTTTGCCATCCTAAGAGTATGGTTGACACCGTAGACGGTGGGGAGGAGCACTCCGGTGTGAATCCAATCTCGTCTATGGCCGATGGGGGAACCACGGTCTCTCATGAGGAATTCAATGTGGCTTTGGACACATTGAAAACCTCCATGATGACCGAGGTTGAAAGCATGTTTAACAAATTCATTGAAGGGCTTAAACTATCCACCGCACCGATGAAAGTGGGTGATCCCACTAATAAGGTGATGGATGCTAACTCCGACAAGGGGGAAGCTACTAGTGGAAATGCCCCTTCTTCTAGTGGTAAAAATGGCACCGGCATCTTTGCCCATGTAGAACCTCCGCTTGTTTACGGTGGACCGATTCCTTCCACTCATTTGAATCATGCCGGTCCTCCCCCTAAGATTGTGAAAAATGAGGACTTTGATTTTTGGGTTTATCGTTTAAGCGTCATTTGAACCATGTTAATACTAACCTTTGGAGAATCATTGAAGAAGGTTTTTATCCGCATGACCGAAGCAACTTCACCCCTAGAGAAGCCGCGGATAATCAATTCAATGAGAATGCTCTCTTCATCATCCAAGATGCAATTCCACCGGAAGATCTTGCTCATCTCCGACCCTTCACCATGGCCAAGGATGCATGGCGCCACGTTGTGTCCCTCTACCGGGGAAGCGCAAGCATTCAACGCTCCAACTATGAAGTGGTGCAAGATGAAGCCGATGAGTTTGCAATGAAAGAAGATGAAGAACCTCGTGAGCTTTATCGAAGATTAACTACTCTCGCGGTCTCATTCCGAGATCATGGGAGCAAGGATACATATGACAATTGGATCAAGCACAAATTCCTCAAGGCCATGATGCCTTACCACAAGGCCATGTCCTCCGTCATTCGCCAAAGGCCGGACTTCCACACTATGTCCTCAAGTGAAGTGTTGGATGAGTTTGTGGCTATGAGCATCTTGGACAAGACCGCCGATAATGCGGTGTTACACTCTCAAAGAGCAAAGAAGCCCAACCTTGCCTTGAAGGCCAAGGTTAGTGTGGAAGAATAGGAAGAAGAGGAAGAAGAGGAGAGCAATCCCGAAGATACTAAGTATGCTTATCATGAACACATGGCTCTTGCTTCAAGGCAATTTTGGAGCAAGAAGAACACAAGGCCCAACTTCAACAAGAACAACTCAAGTGGCGCGAAGGTCAAGCAACGAGTGAGGACTTCCTATAATTGTGGCAATGTGAGCCACTTTGTTGCGGAATGTCCTTATGAGAAGAGGGAAGACAACGGTGGCAAGCTCATCCGAAAGGACAAGGCCAAGTCTTTCCCCAACAAGAGAAACTTCACCAAGAAGAATCCTCCCAAGGGGTTGGTAGCACAAGAAGAGTACAATGAGGATGATGATGATGATGATGAAGACGGTGAGTCGGTTGCCGTGGCCTCCATTGCCATTGCGACAACTCCACAGGTGTCTCTCTTCGACTCACCCAATGAGGCTAATTTTTTTAAATAATACATTTTTTTAATTAATTTGCATAAATATTACGCCAATATTTTTATTTTTAAAAATAATACACCATCGACTGCTTGCTTGGTGGCCTAGTCGTCCCATGAGTCGATTGGCTTCGGTCGGCCCATGACAAGTCGATCGGGACTAATTGGCTTGCTGCGAACCAATTAGTTCCAGTCGGCTTGCTACGGGCCGACTGGAAGCCAATCGGCCTGTGGTGGCCCGACTAGGTGCATGTGGCCATTTTTCTTTTTCTGTTTTTGGTTTTAGTTGTTGTTTTCTATTTATTCTATCTATCAAATGAATCTGGTTTGTATTGAAACTTTTTGCATAAATTACTAGCAATATTAACAAGCCACATATAAATTTTCATAATTTTGGAAAACCACATATTTAATATTGTATTAGATAGATACTTTTGAATATAGATAGTGTTTATATTTATCTATCCAAATTGATTTTTTATAGATGTTAAAATATCTAGGAGATTAGTTTAAATTTTTCTGTGAAACAATTTGAGAATACTTTTTGGCTTATGAAACAATATGAAACAATTTTTGTGAAACAATTTGAGGAAAATTATTTTTGGCTTATGAAACAATTTGAGAATACTTTTTTGGCTTATGTTCCTGAAATTGTTTCATATTGTTTCAAATTGTTTCATAAGCCAAAACAATTCCTCAAATTGTTTCACAAAAATGTTTAAACCATTCTCCTCAATATTTTAATATTTATAAAAATAAAAAAAATCCAATTTGGATAAATAAACTTAAACCCTATCTATATTCACAAGGAGCTATCAAATACAAATGTAAATATGTGGTTTTCGAAAAATTATGAAAATTTATATGTGGCATGTTAATATTGCTAGTAATTTATGCAAAAAGTTTCAACACAAACCAGATTCATTTGATATCTAGAATAAATAGGAAACAACAACTAAAACCAAAAACAAAAAAGGAAAAATGGCCACATGCATTTAGTCGCCCAATTATTAAAGTCGATTGGCTTCAGACGAAGAGCCGATCGGGACTAATTGGTTCGCAAGAAACCAATTAGTCTGGGCTGGTTGTCATGGGCCGATCGAAGCCACTGGCCCGTGGCGAAGTTGGCTACCACCTGCAGCAGGCCGATAGTGTATTATTTTTGAAAATAAAAATATAGGCGTAATATTTATACAAATTATTTAAAAAATGTATTTTTTTAAAAAAATTAGCCCCAATGAGAACATCACCGCCAAGTGCCTCATGGTTAAAGCCACCAACAAGGTAACCCCCAACATCAAAACTACCATCATTAATAATCCTTCTTTGATGGATTGCATTGATGAACTTGAGGGGTCTAGTGTGGAGGAGAATGAATTTGAGTCTTTTATGAGTAAGCTCAAGGGTAAATCCAAGAAGCACTTTGTTGCTCTCTTGGAACAACTTGGTGAAGCCAATGACATGATCGAGGCTCACGAAGGTACCATCTCTAAGATGGAAGGGCATAGTCGTGACTATGCCGATGAGATTTCGGATCTTTCCAATGCTCTTGAGGAAGAGCGAGGTCTCCGTTTGGCTCTTGAGGAGTCATACAACAATGACCATGCTAAATTAAAGAAAGATCTTGATCATGCACTTGTTGTATCTCGTGTGCTAAATTTCGAGAAGGCCAAACTTGGGATTGATCTTGCTAGACTCAAGGAGGAGTTTGATGTACTTGACAAGGCTCACAAGGCCTTGAAGGGTATTCATGCTAGTCTCAAGGAGTCTCATGATCAACTTCAACTGAACCTAACCAAGGAGAAAGCCACCTTTCCTCATATGGTTTTAATTGATAATGCAAATGCTACTAACCCTTGTTGTGAGCATGTGCATCTTGTTGAGGAGAATGCCAAGTTGAAGGAGAAACTTGAGAAAGGCCTTGTGTCGTGCATACAAGGAGAGAAGAACCTCAACGACCTTTTGAGCAATCAACAGGAAGTTGTGGCCAAGGAAGGATTGGGTTCGCACCCGTGTCCAAGAACAAGAAGAAGAATGACAAGACCAAACGACCTCCTCCTCTCAAGCAAACCTTTGTGAAGGAGGGAGAGGGTGCTTCCAAGGAGAAGAAGAACAATGTGAAGGGTGGTGGTGTCAAGAAGGGCAATGGCACCCCTTCCAACAAAGCCGGCGACTTTAACCCTTCTTTTGTGTTGTGTCGTGCTAGTGATGGGCATGTTTATGCCAAATTTGTTGGTTCTCCTTATGAGTACATTGAATGGTCTATTTGGGTTCCTAAGACCCTTGTCACTAACATCAAAGGACCCATTAAAAAATGGGTACCTAAAACCAAGCATTGATCTCTTGTAGGTGTTTGCTTCCGGTGGGGGATCATGGTTGCTCGATAGTGGAGCTACAAATCATATAATCGGAAGCAAGGACTTGGTGGTGGATGTTCACAAGATTCCATCTATGCCCACTAATGTCGAATGGGGTGATGCCTCATCCTCTAAGGTATTGGGACTTGGCAAGGTTGTCATTTCTCATGTTCTCACGATCAAGAAGGTCATGCTTGTCGAGTCCCTTGCATACAATTTACTTTCCATTCGTCAACTTGCACTCATGGGCTTTGCCACTTTATTTGATGTTGATACCGTGGCCCTCTTGTGGAGCAAGACTCTTCAAGTAGCCTTTGTTGGGCATGTCGAGAACGGTCTCTATGTGATTAACTTTTCGGAGCGACCCACTAAGACCGCGACATGCCTAATGGCTAAAGTTGACGTGGGATGGCTATGGCATCGCCGTCTAGCCCATGTCAATATGAGATCTTTGCAAAGTCTTCTCAAGGGGGACCATGTCCGTGGACTAACAAATGTTAGTTTTGCTAAAGACCGTGCTTGCAGTGCTTGTATCGAAGGAAAGCTACATGAAAAGGCTCACCCTCCCACGACTATCATTTACTCGAAGAGGCCTTTGGAGCTCCTTCACTTGGATCTCTTTGGGCCTCCATCTTTTGATAGCCTTGGGGGTAGAAAGTATTGCTTGGTGATTGTGGATGATTATTCAAGATACACTTGGGTATATTTCTTCAAGAGGAAGAGCGAGACCCAACAAACCGTCATTGGCTTTGCAAATGAAGCCCAATGTCAACACAATGCAAAGATCTTGACAATAAGAAGTGACAACGGCACCGAGTTCAAGAACTACACCTTGGATGAGTTTCTTAGTGATGAGGGGATCAAGCATCAATACTCCGCACCGTACACCCCTCAACAAAATGGTGTTGCAGAAAGGAAGAACCGGACATTGATGGATGCGACAAGGACCATGATGGCGGAGTTCAAGTCTCCATACAACTTTCGGGCCGAAGCCATCAACACCGCGTGTCATTCATAAAATCGGATCTATCTACGCAAAGGCTTGAACAAGACTCCATATGAGATACTCACCGGTAACAAGCCCAACCTCAAGTACTTTCGGGTGTTCGGGTGTAAGTGTTTTATTCTCAAGAAAGGTGTTCGGTTGTCTAAATTTGAGGCTAGAGCTTATGAGGGCATATTTGTTGGTTATGCTACAAACTCTCATGCTTACCGTGTCCTCAATAAGTCCCGGGACTTATTAAGGAGACGTGTAACGTGGAGTTTGATGAGAATAATGGCTCCCAAGTGGAGTAAAGTGGCACTTGTGATGTAGGTGATGAAATTCCTCCTCAAGCCATAAGAAGAATGGGAGTTGGTTTTATCCTACCCATTCAGGAACCCCTTGTGGCCGAAGGATAAGGACAATGCTCCACTCAAGTGGAGACATCACCAACCCAAGGCCCACACGCTTCCGAAGAACAAAGTGAAGGCCCTCAACCTCCTGAACAAGACCAAGGGAAAGATCAATCTCAAGACGGTGTTGAATCACCAAGTGATGCCCAAGGTCAAGTTCTCTCCTCCGAGCAAGTTCAAGATCATGAGCAACCTCAAGATCAAGAACAAGCTCAAGACGACGCTCAAGATGATCAAGTGACTGCTCCTCGACTCACCCCCGAGGAGGAATTGGAGCGTCGTGCCGCCAAGATTGCATCCAAGCTCTCCACCAAGGGTCATCTCATGAAGAATGTGCTTGGAAGCATTCAAAAGGGGGTAAGCACTCGTAGACAATTGGCAAACTATTGTGAACATCACGCGTTTGTCTCTTGTGTTGAACCCCAAAAGGTCTATGAGGCGCTCGAAGATCCAGATTGGCTCAATGCCATGCATGAAGAACTCAACAACTTCGAGTACAACAAGGTGTGGAGATTGGTGCCAAGGCCAATGGGGAACCACAATGTCATTGGAACCAAGTGGATATTCAAGAACAAGCAAGATGCTCATGGGACAATAGTTCGCAACAAGGCAAGATTGGTAGCACAAGGCTACTCCCAAGTCGAGGGTATCGACTACGGTGAAACCTTTGCTCCCGTTGCTCGCCTTGAATCCATTCATTTGTTGATTGCTTATGCCTCTCATCATAACTTTAAGTTGCAACAAATGGATGTGAAGAGTGTTCTCTTAATGGTCCTATTAATGAGTTGGTATATGTCAAACAACCCCTCGGGTTTGAGGATCCCTACTTCTCGGATCATGTGTATCAACTCGATAAGGCACTCTATGGCCTTAAAGAAGCCCCACGTGCATGGTATGACCACCTTACCGAGTTGTTGCAAGATCGTGGATTTGAAGTTGGGAAAATCGACCCCACTCTTTTTACTAAGAAGGTCAAAGGGGAGTTTTTTGTGTGCCAACTATATGTTGATGATATTATCTTTGGTTCCCCTAACAAAGCTTTCAATGAGGAATTTGCCACTCTCATGACCTCTAAGTTCAAGATGTCTTCGATGGGACAATTGAAGTTCTTCCTTGGATTCGATGTCAAACAAAGAAGAGAAGGAACCTTCATCAACCAAGCCAAATACACTCAAGACATGCTAAAGAGATTCAAGCTAAGTGATGTCAAGTCAAGGCCCACTCCAATGCCCACCAAGTGCTAACTTGACATTGATCCCAATGGTAAAGCGGTGGATCAAAAGGTATATCGCTCCATGTTTGGCTCCTTGCTTTACCTTTGTGCATCTAGACCGGATATCATGTTGAGTGTGGGAATTTGTGCACGGTCTCAAGCCGCACCTAAGGAAAGCCACTTTGTGGCGGTCGTTTAATCTTCGATATTTCGCTCATACCCCAAACTTTGGCTTATGGTACCCAAGAGGAGCAAACTTCAAGCTTGTAGGTTATTCGGACTCGGATTGGGCGGGAGACAAAGTGGATAGGAAGTCCACTTCCGGAGGGTGCAAATTCCTTGGTTGCTCTTTGGTAAGTTGGTCTTCTAAGAAGCAAAGTTGTGTGTCTCTCTCGTCCACCGAAGCAGAGTATGTGGCGACCGGTAGTTTTTGTGCACAACTTCTATGGATGAGGCAAACTTTAAAGGATTACGGTGTCATTTGTGACAAAGTGCCTCTTTGGTGTGACAATGAAAGTGCCATCAAGATTTCTCTCAACCCGGTGCAACACTTCAAGACGAAGCATATTGAGATTCGGTATCACTTCATCCGGGATCACATTAGGCGAGGGAAGATCGAGCTCAACTACGTCAACACTCATGATAGCCTTGCAGATATTTTCATGAAGCCCTTGTATGAAGAAAGATTTCGCGAGTTAAGGCATGAGGTAAATATCATTGATTCGAGCAATGTTGCTTGAACCCTTGCACAGCCCACCATACTCAACTTGTTATCTTGTTTAGGTGTAGGCATGGACATAGGGGGAGTGTTGTTCTCTCAATGAACTCTCCCTCCCCCATTATGCATAAATTGGTCAACTCTTTCACATTAGCCATTGTTGATGGTACTTGTGTTTCAAAGACGTGTTTTGGTCATGGGCCCAAGGATAATTCTTTGCGGTGCCATACCAATTGACTCAAACATAGGTGGCTCCGGCCACCGCCCTCTCTTTAGAGAGGTTGTGTTGAGTGTTTTAGTCCTTGTTGTCTCTTGTCTTCTTTTCGTCGTGTCGAGCTTGTGTGTGTTCTCTCGTGTGTCAGTGTTTTGGTGTGTCCGTTCGCTTGGAGGTTGCTTTGCAAAGCCTTTTTGTCGGATCTCGGGTTCCGGCAAAACCCTTAAGGTTCGAACTCTGGGGTGCGCGCGAAGTTCTTTCCCTCCTACCGATCCACGCCCTAGCTCGCTAAGATCTCGTGGACGAACTCGATGAACTCACAACACAAAGACACAAGATTTATACTGGTTTGGGCCACCGTTGTGGTGTGATACCCTACTCCAGTGTGTGGTGGTGGATTGCCTCTTGGGCTGATGATGAACAGTACAAGGGGAGGAACAGCCTCCTGAGGTTGAGGTGTTCTTATGTTTGGTGTGTGGCTAAGGATTGGCTCAAGGCTCATTTTCTTGCTTCCTACTGTGGTGGCTAGCTCTCTTATATAGGCCCTGGTCCTCTCCCCAAATATTGAGCGGGAAGGGAGCCAACAACGATGGCCAATTTGAAAGGGGACAGCTGGTACAAGCTATCCTGACTAAAGCGGTCTCCGCCTGCAAAAGGCTCTGGTGATGACGCCGTCTTGGGCTCCATGGTGACCTCCATCCTGCTGGCCTGCTGGTCTTGATCTCATTGCACAGATATGGAAACCTTTGCTTGATGCCTCGGTACTCCGCGCCTACGCTTGCCCCCTTGGCACCAAAGAGGAAACAAGGACGTTGCGCGCGCCGGTGCCCGCCTGTCGTCCGCCTGATCTCGATCGTCCTGGCTCACGTCACGAGAGCCTCGCGAGGTTCTCCCTGCCTTGATATCTCCGCTCCTCACGAGGCAGCCTGGTGAGGCCGCTCCTGAGGAGGTCTTGCATCGTCCGCCTCGTGAGGCTTGGCCCCTAGCGAGGGTCTTGAATGCCTTGTTGATGAAGATGGGCCATACAGGCTTGCTCGCATAGCCATGTCGTGGGCCGCAGGTAGGCAAGTCTGGGGACCCTTGTTCCCAGAACGTCGACAGTAGCCCCCGGGCCCAAGGTGCGCTCGGGCTTGGCTTCGAGGAGAAGCCAAAGGTCAAGTGCAGAGCGCCGCGGGCCCCAAAAGCCTGCGGCCCCGGTCGACGCGTGGCGGTTGATTGGACGTAGGCATCTCCACTTCCCCACGTGGCCTCGACAACTGCTCGACTTGACAAAAGGCTGGCGCAGGCAGCGCTTGCCTTCACTGTTCCCCTTCGTCTAGCCTCAGATCCCCTTTCTCGCTCCTTGTTGCCGATACCTCCAGATCTGCTCCAATTTCGCTCCACACCCGCGACTGATGGCGCCGCGCAAGGTCAAGCCCTCCTCGGTGCCGGCTTGGTACGAGCCGGCTCTTGAAGCGGCCAGTGTTACGGAGAAGAGCCTCACCTCCACGCGCTTGCTGACGGCGGGGGATGGCAATGAATGGGGGACGACGGAGCTCCGGCTTGCCTCCGACGCGCCAGAGCCTGAGGGAAGCACCTTCTTCCCCTTCTTCTCGAGCAGCATCTCCGTCGGGTTGGTTCCTCCCTTCTCCGATTTCTTTTTGGAGGTCCTCGACCACTTCGGGCTGCAGGCGCTGCATCTTCATCCCAACTCTATCCTCCTCATGTCCATCTTTGCTACTACTGCGAGGTGTATCTGGGCGTTATGCCGTCCGTGGCTCTCCTGCGCCACTTCTTCTTCCTTTGCGTCAGCGATGGTCATGTCTCTGGGTGCGCCAATTTCGTCACATCTGGCAAGGCCAACTCGATCTCGAACACCGGGAAGAGAGCCGGCAACATCCGGGCCAAATGGGTCATGATGGATGCCAAGCGTGTCCATCCGCGCTTGGCATTGCCGATGGAGGAACCCCAGTTTAACAAGGGGTGGCCTCGCGCAGAGCTTGCTGACGAGCGGGCGTCGTCAGTGTTGGCGCAAATGCAGACCGACCTGAAGCCGGGCAACGCGAAGGCGGCGAAGGTCACAGGGGCCATGCTCCTGAGGGAATTCTTGATGTTGCGCGTTGCCCCGCTCCAGGCGCGTGCGCGCCCCTTGTGGAAGCTCGGAGACGAAGAAGACAAGACTACCGAGGCCGGGGCCCTGCTGACGAATCTGCCGCTGTCTCAAGGCCGCTGGTTGGGGATAACCAGGAGTACCCGCCGAGCGCCTTCACTCCGTTGTTACTCCGCAAGGACTGGGAGCCACTCGGGGATTCCAGGCCGACCTTCGACGCGCGCGGGCTGGTGCCGCCTTTGTTCTCTGGAGCCCCAGCGGCGCCGAAGCCGATGGAGCTATCCTCCGACGAGTCTCGTGGGGAGGAGGAAGAGGAGGTGGACTCGGAGAAGACTCTTGAAGAGGTGGGGGAGACTCCTCCTCTGAGCAAGGCCGAGATCCTCCACGCCCTGCCAGACGACGCCGAGACCGACGCCCGACAGGAGGAGAGGGAGCAGCCCCTCATCTTGACAAGGGGTAGGTAGTCATTGGTTTCTCGAGATGCTGCCTCCGTCTTGACGCTTCCTGGGGACGGCTCCAGCCCTTCTGTTGTGCCGCCTTCTGCCGTCGGAGCCCGCGCGCCCACTTCTCAGGCCCCGAAGCTTTCAGGCTTCAAGCTTCTTAAGCAGAGGGTGGAATACACCGCGGTGGATCAGTGAGTGCTCGATCTCTGTCTTGTTTTTGCTCATGTCGCCGCTTTGCTGACGTTCATCCTTGGTTGAGCAGGCCGTTGTCTGTGGCGAAGAGGAGGAAGGAGGGTACGTCGGCCGCGCCCCCTTCTGCTGAGAAAGGAGACGTCAGCGCTCGCACCTCCCGAGCCCGGTCGTCTTCGCGAGGCCAAGAGGAGCGCCGCCGGGAGCAGTCAGCCCCCATGGCCCTGCTGGCCCCGGAGGTGCCGGCGTCTGGCTCGGCTGAAGAGGGCCCGACCGCTCCGGAACCTGCAGCCTCTCAGCCCTCGGTGACGGCGCTGCCTCTCCCATCGCCGCACGCCCACTCCCGAGTTCTTACGCCTCTGCTGCTGTCTGGAGCGTGCTCTTTTGGAGATGACCCGATTGTGCAGATCTCTGAACGCGCACCGCTACCGTGGTCGGGCGCCTGGAGCTGGCCTCTGGCTGGCTTCACTCCGACTCGGCGGTTCGCAACACGCTGAGCTAGGCCGCGGCGTCTTCCGAGAAGGAGAAGCAGAGCGCTGCCACTGCTGTAGCCGATTGTGAGGCGACACTAAAAGACGCCAAGGCCGCCCGCGACCGCTGCCAAGAGCTGGAGGACAAGCTGAAGAGCCTGCGCGACAAGCACGCCGAAGAAGCACGCGGCCGCCAGGTGAAGGAGGAGGAGATGAAGGCCCGGGAGGACGCCGTCAAGAACCGTGACGCTGAGCTGGGGGAGTTGGGGAAGACGCAGGCCGCCGAGCGCAGCCGACTAGAAGAGCTGGAGCGGAAGGTGAAGGCGAGGGAGGTCGATCTTGATGCCAAGGCGCGGGTCCTGGCTGAAGACCGCGTGGCCTTTGCCGATCTCGAGGAGAGGTCTCGTGTGGCACTGAAGACGCTCTATGAGTACGGCTTGGAGAGGCCACTGACCACCGATGAGGACGGCCCGCCCTGCTGCTTCCCCTCTTGGTGAAGGCGCTCGAGGAAGTCGCGGATGGTATCGGTCCCATGGCGGAGGCAGAAGCTCGTGTCCCGTCTTCAGCTGCATTGACTCGCGTCTTCAGCCATCTGCACCTCCGCGACCCCAACGCTTGTCTTGACGAGCTGCTGGAGCCTGTGGCTGATGATCACTGCGCAGCCGCCGCCGCAACTGTGCAAGGTCAGGTGGAGGCCCTGCTGAAGAAGTTCCGCGGCTTTGCCTCCGCACCCTTGTCTGGCGATGCCGCCGATCCTATGGCTGGTGGTGCAGGTGAAGGCGACGTTACCCGGGGAGGAGCACCTTTTGCAGGTGATGGCGGTGTCCAGGGGTGACCTACGGCTGCTCTCCTGTTCCTGTAATATGCATCAGGCCTCGTGGAGGCGTTAACCTTTTCGTTTGATATTGTGAGGACAATATGTTTTGTAATATTTGCTTTGAGATTTTGCAATTTTTTCCTATCCGCTTTGTGTTCTGCTTCGGCAGAGCCCGGCCCCGCGCATATCTCAACTGCCATTGGGCGACCGGAGACCAGGACGGACCAAGGAGTGAGGGGCTACGTGACCAGTTAGGCTCCTGAGTCGCGATGCTCAGGAGTCCCCCTTGACGCGCGAACAGCTTATAGGGAGAGTACGCGAGGATAGATTAATGTTCTAGGTCGGCCGAGCCCAGCCCCGTGCATACCTCAACTGCCATTGGACCGACCGGAGAAGAGGACGAACCAAGGAGTGAGGGGCTATGTGACCAGTTAGGCTCCTTTGTCGCGATGCTCAGGTGTCCCCCTTGACGTGCAAACAATCTCCATACCTGCCCTCGACGAGGCCTCAGGAGGGGCGTGCGACGACCAGGTCTAGGAGACCTGGTTGGGTGGTCTGCGCTTGGGCATGACCCGAGCACAGCCCCCATGTCCGGGAGCCTGGTTGGGTGGCGTACGCTTGGGCGTGACCCGAGTGCAGCCCCCGTTCCTAGCCCCCTAGAACGGCTCTCCCGAGGGGAGGCGTTGCGGTGAGGCCGGACGCTGAGCTCTGGGGCTCCCTAAGGTTGGTACGACCACGAAGCCGCCCTCAGTTGTTTATCACCAGCGCGGAGCATAGTGCTTCCGCTTGGGCACGGGAATAGCCGCTCCTCGGCAGTGTCGACGGCCAGCACGGAGCACGGTGCTTCCACTTGTGCGTGGGAGGGGGCCCCCTCCGGGAGGAGCCCCCGGGGTGTGTACAGCCCCGCCCTGACACGTGGCTTGCACGGCAGGGCTGTGAGGTGTATATGGGCACTCGTGAGCTAGCGCGGGACTTACGAGGCCCTACCTCAAGGCGGGTTGCGCCTGGTCTTGGGTCTTGATAGTTGTATGTTCCTGCGAGGCGGTTAGGTGCAAGTGCTCTACGTCCTCAGGTCCCGGCTCTCGAGCAAGCTCAGCCGCCGCTGGTATGCCAGGTCGCGATGCCGTGGTCAAGGCCAGGGGGTGAGGGCTGGAGAGCCAGTAAGAGCTCCAGAGTCGTGATGCTCAGGAGCCCCCCTTTTAACGCGCAAGCGAATTGCAAGAAAGAGGGGTGGACCCATGGCAGGTGGCAATCGAGCGGGTGATAATCACAGGCAGATTAGGCATGGAGAGCAAATCAGCTTAGGTAAATGCAGCAGGATACATGCCACTGGGTCAGGCCCGAGCGGCTTGGGGATGATGCAGCCCGAGGGGCGCCCCCAGCAAGGTAAGCTAAAGACATAAGCAAAAGGGATACATGCCATAGGGACGGACCCACGCGGCCTGGGAATGATGCAGCCCAAGGGGCGCTCCCAGCTAAATGAACTTGGAAAATGTCACTTGGTTCTGTCGATGAAGAGATGTCGGGGCAGCTGAAGGTCCACAGTGAAGGGATTGCTCCTCACAAGCCACCGGGGCCCTGAGCCTCGGGAGGCTCTAGGGGCTGAGGTGGTTCCCTGAGGACCGTCTCCATCTCTGCCAGGACGGCGTGGTGCCAGGCCTCCTGAGCTGCCAGGACACGCCGCAGGTTGTGCTGATAGGCTGACGATACGCTCGGCAGGCCGAAAGGCATGCGAACGTAGCTGTGTGGTGGACCCTCGCAACGGCCCAGGTGTGAAGGCCAGAAAAGCTCCTGAGAAGCGGCCCTGTTGAGCCCTGGGACGTCGATGCAGACGTGCAGCGCGACATCCTCGCCTGGATGGGAAGCTGCGCCTCGTGAGCGGCGGTCGCTGCGCATGGCCCTTGCGTCTTGCAGTTCCTGAGTGGTCTTGGTGATGAACTCCTGAGCGGTGGGCGCTCCTTGCCCTGTGTTCTCCTGAGGGAAACGTGTCGCGAAGCACGCCTCCAAGTGGTGCCCAAGCGCCTCCCTCATGATGTTGGCAAGGTCCGAGGCCCTCGAAGAGAGCCCCGAGCCCCGCCCGAGGAGGGTGCAGGCGCGCTTTCCTATGCGATGGAGGGAGGCGCTCGAGCGGGCGGCGATCCCGATGAGGTTCCGCATTACTCGCCATCCTCCTGAGATCCTGCACGGCGCAGCTGCTTCTTCTTCTTGGGGAGGGCCTCAGGAGGGCCCTCGCCTTTGCTGTCGAGGTCGTCGATTGTTGCGGCTTGAAAAGCGCGCTCGAGGGAGCACACTGTGTCTCTTTCTTCGCATGGGACTGTGATGACTCCGCCGCTTCCCGGCATATTGAGGACGTTGTAACCGTGGTGTGTCACCGCCATGAACTTGGCCAGAGCTAGATACCCAAGGATGGCGTTGTATGGCAGATGGATGTGCGTGACGTCGAAGTCGATGAGCTCGATGCGATAGTTCTTGCGTTCCCCAAAGGTGACAGGGAGGCGTACCTTCCCTATCGATGTGGTGGAACCGTCGGTCACTCCTGAGAAAGGCTTGGCAGGATGAAGCTGGTCATATGGCACTTGGAGGTTGTCAAACGTGTGGACGGACAGGATGTTGAGTCCTGCGCCATCGTCGATGAGAGTCTTGGTAACTTGCACGTTGCTGATGACTGGTGAGCAAAGCATCAGGAGGGCGCCAGAGGTGGCTACGCACTTGAGCTGATCTGCCGAGTTGAAGGTGATGGCGCACTGAGACCACCTGAGCGGGCACGTGGCCTTGAGCTTGGGGAGGACTGCGTTCACTTCACGAGCAAACTGTTTGAAGATGCGCTGCGAGGCTGGGGCCTGGGCTCCGCCCAGGATGCAGGCAATAGCGCGCGGCTCCTGGAAGCCCCCAGCCCCCTCGTCTTGATGGTGGTCGTCGTTCCTTCTTGGTGGTGGCGGCAGCGGGGGAAGACCAGCGTTGCCCTGAGGTCGATCCTCACGAGGCTGATCTTTCCAGGCACCCTCGCGAGAATGATCCTGCCAGCAGTCCTCACGAGGCCTGTCACGCAACTCCTGGCGCAGGCCGCGGTCGTCCCAGCGTCTGCCACCACGCCCTCCTCCTCGGCCGTAGCCCCGGTCGCTGCGTTCGGGGCGCCGACCGAAGCGTCCTTCACGAATGGCTCTGAGCTCTTGACAGTCACTGGTGTTGTGGGTGTTCAGGTTGTGGAAGGCGCAGAACGGTCGGCTGTTCTTGGATGACTCGGGCTGATCTCTGCCTCGCTTGGTGTCCGGCTCCGCTGCGAGCACAGCTGCTTCCTTGCGCTTCACGTCCTTGGCCTTGGCCTTCTTCTCCTCTGCACCCGCAGCTGGCAGCTCGAGGAGGGAAAGGCGCCCCTCCTCCGCTCTTGCGCACTTGGTCGCCAAGTTGAACAGCTCCTGAGATGTGCACAGCTCCTCGTGGATAGCGAGCTCTTCCTTCATCTTGATGTCGTGGACGCCATCGGAGAACGCGGAGATGATGGCCTCATCTGTCACCTTGGGGATCTTGAGGCAAGTGTTGTTGAAGCGCTGGATGTACTTCTGGAGGGTCTCTCCTGGTTGTTGCTTGATGTGGCGCAGGTCACCAGCGGCCGACGGGCGGTCGCGAGTGCCTTGGAAGTTGGCGGCGAAGCGGTCGCGCATCTCGTCCCAGGAGGAGATCGAGCCTTGTGGCAGGTTCAGGAGCCACGAACGGGCGCCGTCTTTGAGTGCCATAGGGAACCAGTTCGCCATGACTTTCTCGTCGCCGTTGGCCGCCTCGATTCTCAGCTCGTAGAGCTGCAAGAACTCCGCGGGGTCGAGGGTGCCGTCGTAGCGAGGAGACAGATCCGACTTGAACTTGCCCGGCCAGGCGACGCTACGCAACTCGGGGGTGAAGGCGCGGCAGCCGGCCGTGGTTGCCCGTCTCGGAGGTGGAGCTTGGTCTTGATGAGGCCCGCGTGCCGCCTCCGCAGGTAGCGCGCAGTCTTGGCAAGGCGGCGCGGGGAGCGCAGGTGCAGCTTCTCGTGGCCGAGGAATTTCTTGGCAGCTTCTCTCTTCGCGTGCGGGCACCGGGCATGGTGGATCGCGCCGTGGGGCCATGCTCCTTGGCGCCAAGGTACCATCTTGGGGCAGAGGTGGTGGAGGCGCTCCATGAGCCACGTCGCCCGTGGCTGGCGGAGGGTGAGGCAAAGAGAGGGACAACGCCGGGGAGCCCCCTGCGGCGCGAATGAGCTCGGCGACGCGGCCGAGCCAGTCCTCATAGAGGTCATCGACCGGGTGGTAGCGCAGGAGCTCGTTCGCCATGAGGAGCGCGGCTCGCGTGTCCATGGGAGCGCGACGTGCATCGGACGAGGAACCGGCCGGGGTCAGCGATGGAGTGGCGGTGCGGCCGTCCTGCCGCACCGATGGGTGCAGCAAGGACGCTTGCTGCTCGTTCCCCGTCGGGCCGGTTGCGGCGTTGGTGGCAGGAGACGGAGAATGACGAGGTGGACCACCGACGAGAGCCGTCTGAGCAACACGGGCGGTGAGGGCAGCCCGGCGCTCAGCTCGAGCGCGGCGAGCGTCCGCCATGGAGATGATGGAGCGACGGAGCGTCGATCGACGGAAGGGAAGCTACGGCGCACCCCTACCTAGCACGCCAAATATCAGATCTCAGGTTCTGGCAAAACCCTTAAGGTTCGAACTCTGGGGTGCGCGCGAAGTTCTTTCCCTCCTACCGATCCACGCCCTAGCTCGCTAAGATCTCGCGGACGAACTCGACGAACTCACAACACAAAGACACAAGATTTATACTGGTTCGGGCCACCGTTGTGGTGTAATACCCCACTCCAGTGTGTGGTGGTGGATTGCCTCTTGGGCTGATGATGAACAGTACAAGGGGAGGAACAGCCTCCTGAGGTTGAGGTGTTCTTGTGTTTGGTGTGTGGCTAAGGATTGGCTCAAGGCTCGTTTTCTTGCTTCCTACTGTGGTGGCTAGCTCTACTTATATAGGCCCTGGTCCTTTCCCCAAATATTGAGCGGGAAGGGAGCTAACAACGGCGGCCAATTTGAAAGGGGACAGCTGGTACAAGCTATCCTGACTAAAGCGGTCTCTGCCTGCAAAAGGCTCTGGTGATGACGTCGTCTTGGGAACCATGGTGACCTCCGTCCTGCTGGCCTGCTGGTCTTGGTCTCGTTGCACGGATATGGAAACCTTTGCTTGATGCCTCGGTACTCCGCGCCTGCTCTTGCCCCCTTGGCACCAAAGAGGAAACAAGGACGCTGCGCACGCCGGCGCCCGCCTGTCGCCCGCCTGATCCCGATCATCATGGCTCACGTCACGAGAGCCTCGCGAGGTTCTCCCTGCCTTGATATCTCCTCTCCTCGCGAGGCAGCATGGTCTTGCATCGTCCGCCTCGCGAGGCTTGGCCCCTCGCGTGAGTCTTGAATGCCTTGTTGATGAAGATGGGCCGTGCAGACCTCTTTGGCATAGCACGCCGTGGGCATGACGAGCAAGTCTGGGGACCCCCATTCCCAGAACGCCGACACTTTTTATTTTCTTTGTTTCTTGAAACTGGCATCCTCTTGAGCACACGGTACTACCGCGGCTTTCTGCGGTACTACCGCGAGAGCAACGTGTGGTACTTCTGCACCAAGCGCGACAGTAATATTTTACTGCCGCCTGGGGGAGCGGTACTACTGCCGACAGTGCGGTACTTCTGCCCAGGTGGTACTACCGCGATGACATGCGGTACTACCGCTCTGTCGAGGGCGCGTGGGGGTTAAGAGCGGGCAGGGGGAGTTCCAACTCCCCCATACCCATTCATCTGTTTCTCCCCACGCCGTCTCTCTCTCTCTCTCGCTCAAGAACGGTGCCGGAGACCCTCGTCGGATCTCCTTCTCCGGCCTCTCTCCTCGGATTCCGTCTGGTGGGATCGTTCCCCACCACCCCCTCTTGCCATGGAACAAGGTTTCTCCCCAAATACCTCTCTCTTTGGTTCGTTCTTTCGTCTCTAGGTTTTTGGGGAGATGGATGTTGTTCTTGAGATTTTAGGCCAAATCTTTGCAAGAGTAGGATGTAGGAGAGTAGTAATGCGTAGAGATTGTACTTGATATGTTGTCCTGTGGTAGATTTGATCAACCGTGGTACCGCCTCATTGTCACGGTTGTTCTCAGATCCAGTTGGAGATTCGAATCTGACGCCGTGCGGTACTACCGCATCTCAGGTGCGGTACTATCGCTCGTACGGTACTACCGCTTCTCAGGAGCGGTACTACCGCGGGAGACATGGCACTAAAATTCTACTGCAGCTCCGAGACCCGGTGCTACCGTGCCTCCGCACGATACTACTGTGACTAGGAGCGACACTAAAATTTTAGTACCGCATAGACAAGCAGTACTACCGTTGTTGTTAAATCTCCCTCATGGCAATTACCAAGTGCGTGCTATACTTGTTTCACCTGTTTTGTTGTGGTCTTTGCATTGATCCTTCTCGCTTCTCGTGCGTGTTTTTGTGTTTTGTGTCTTAGGTGGTGGCTCCGGTGCACCTGCTCGCCGTTCCAATCCCAGCCGTGACACGGGTTCCAAGCGTCTACGCAACCAAGATGAAGCTCCAGAGGGCTCCAATGCTCCCAACGCAGGACCAAGACCACCGCCAACAAGCACAAGGAGCTCTCCATGGGCATGGATGATAAACCACTGGCTGAGTTTATCTCTCGAAGGAAGATCAACCCTTATGTGAATCCTCGTGCCAACTTCAGAGGGAATGATCTGTTCTAGACCAAGCAGCAGAATCTCATTTACTTGGATGTGATCAAGGGCAAGCATAACATATATGTGGACGTGCACTGGATTGACATGAATCACATGAGGGATGATAAGCACCTACCTACTTTGGTGAGGCCTTGGATCTCGTGGAGCAGTTTGCCATTGAGGATGTGATCTCCTTCCACTTGGACTTTGACCCCGAGCTTGTGGCCCAGTTCTTTGCGTCGGTTCACTTTCATTCTGATGAGGATCGGAGGATGACCTGGATGACCAATGGACGTCAGTTGACTACTACATGGAAGGACTTCATGGATTTGCTCCACGTACCTGATGAGGGGCTCAACACGCCCGTTGGTGTTCACCCTCATGCCAACTCCGAGTCAGCCAACAAGAACAAGCTCCAGCAGTATTATGTTGAGAAGTTGCTTCCCAGTGGCAAGAAGACGTGGGTGTTGAACTCATTCCTGGACATCATGCATCGCATCTTCCGCAACTCCCTCTTTCCCCGCATTGGTGACAAGGACAAGGTGCATGCCTATCTTGTGGATATGATGCTCCTTTGTGAGGAGGCGCGCGTTTCTCAGACGCAACCACTTGATGTCTCACATATCATGTGGTGTGAGCTTCGGTTCGCGGTGTTCAACCGCAAGGTACCCATCTATGGACCTTACCTGTTTCTGTTGATCTCGAAGACTTGGGAGAAGCTGTTTCCCGGTGATGAGTTTCTTGCTCCTGACTGGACTCGTCATGAACCCATCAAGCTCCGTGTCAAGACCCAATGGGCCAACACTCGCGCTGAGGCTAAGGCTGCTAAGATGGATGTTGATGAGGAGGAGATTGAGGAGGAGGACGCAGATGAGGACAGCTCTGCTGGGTATGCTCCTCCTCTCATCGAGCCCTCATGGCTAAGAAGCTGAAGGCCAAGATGAAGGCCTTGTTCTGCATGCAAGCCCAGGGGCAATATAGGGCTCATGTTACTTCCAAGGAGAGTCGCCGCCACGACAAGAAGATTTCAAGATATTTGGTGAGGAGTATCCAGTGGGTCTGAGAAGCACATCATCCAGAGGCCGAATGGATGGCGAAGCAAGGATATCAGTGGACTGAGTTTGAGGAGGATCCCATCCCCGCTGCCGAGTCTGACTAGGAGCGTGCAAGTGATTACTCCGCTTGAGCCACCACTTGTGTTGTAGGTGTCCTCTCTGCCTTTTTGGCATCTCGATGCCAAAGGGGGAGAGAGTGTAGGATTTGCGAGTCGTTTTATCGTGTTTGTTTCGTTTGCTTTTGTTCCGTTGAACCTCGTTTTCTTTGGTTTGGTTTGCGCTTGTGAGCCTTATCTATCATATGGTGTAAGACATATGCACATCTATCGTACCTTGTTGAGCTTATGCTATCTTGTGCTATTTATATTATTCTCATATTTACTATCTTGCTTAGTGTTAGCCTTGTTGTTGCAACATATGCTTGTCTATAAAATATAGGGGGAGTGTTGATCCTAGTATGTGTGCCGTGCAGTCTAAAGCACTTATCTAGATAGCACACATCTAGGGGGAGCCCGTCGATATTTTATAGATGTGGGGTTTGCCCATGTTCATTTTATCTCCTTTTGTGCAAATCTCGTATTGTCATCAATCCACCAAAAAGGGGAGATTGTAAGGGCATATTTATCCCTTAGTTGTTTTGGTGATTGATGACGATGCTTTTGCGGACTAATCGTGTGCGTTGAGTTTTTCATACATCTCATCACTATGCACAAGACGATTTGGTGCCCCTCGAAGACTATTGAAGACGACGTTTCTCTATGTTTCTTTTCGCTGGATTTGAGTCATAGGAAAGCCATACTATTAAGAGGGGGTCCGCTTTGGTAAGGTTTGGGTGGAATCATCACGTACACGTCTTCTCCTTTTGCACCTCCTTTCCTCTGGCACTTTGGAGCATCCTCCGTCTTTTCACGTCTATGCAAATTGTCGTGTTTGCTGAGCTTGAGCATGCGGTAGTACTGCTCCTAGGAGCGGAAGTACCGCAGGCCCTTGCGGTAGTACCGGGCCCAGGCGCGGTAGTACCGCAAGCACCCACGGTAGTACCGCTCCTTTGGAGCTGTAGTATCGTGGCCCCAGGCCAGGCACTGCTGCGGCTGCGGTAGTAGGGGCGGATGTAATTTTTTACATCCGCGCCCCACGCGCACTACAAAAAAACACACTTCCGTGATGATACGTGTTTGTCACAGTAGGTCGCGTTTTTGTCATGCATGTACATCCATGACGATTTTATGACAGAATTAAGATAGTCATACCGTCTTTGTCAGAGAAGTGTTCCATGACATTACCAAAATTATCATCACGGAAGTGTGCACTTCCATGATGATAAATCGCGTCACGAAGTGCTTTCGTCAAGGGTGACCGACACGTGGCATCCATTATGTAACGCCCGTTAAGCTATCGGGTCAGGTTTTGGATCCGATAACCCGTTAATAGCCCCGACCAATGGGGATTTTTCCACGTGTAAAATCATCATTAGCTGGAGGAAACACATGTTGGCTCATTGTTGGGACAGATGTCATCCACTCATTGGACAGAAGGCGCCTATGATACGTCGACACGTGGCACGGCCCAACAGAGGCCCATTCCTGTGAAAAGGCCGGCCCGTTTGACTTGGTCAAAAGGTGGCGGGCTGGCCCATGGAAAGCCTGTTAACGACCTGTTCGCATAAAGCCCATTTACAACCCGCTAACCCAAGGCCCGTTACGCCCTAGCCGAATTAGGCCCAGTAGCGTCATCTGGGCCATCCAATATGATTCCATCCTGCCACTTACCGCCCATGACGTCTTACGGCCCATATGAGGCCCTATGTAACTCTTGGCCTATTAACGGCCCGTGGTGAAACCGCCCGTAATGAACAAAGTGTATCACTTTACACCCATTAACGGCCCGTGGTGGAACGGCCCGTAATGAACAAAGTGTGTCACTTTATACCCATTAACGGCCCGTTATTCCGTTGAGCCGCTTTCGATCCATGTTATCTTCGGCCTTCTCGAGCCCATTTATTCTTGGGCTCATTTCAAAGATTCGTTTACTTACGACCCGTTATTGTCATTTTACGCCGTGGGCCAAATTCAGCTGTGGTTACGATCGGCCCGTTTGTGGTCCGTTAATACGTTGGGCCGTTTTCATAGCGTCATCAATACGGCCTATTAACGATGGCCCGTTATGGTCGGCCCATGAACGGACGATTCCAACTCTAGCCCGTTTACGGCCATAATGCGGCCTGTTATTGGCCCATGTTTGGTCAATCGATCATACGACCCGTATAAGGCCCATTGATGATATGGCCCGTAGAAGGCCCATTGTTTCTATGGCCCGTAGAAGGCCCATTGTTTCTATGGCCCGTAGAAGGCCTACTGTTTCTACGGCCCATAGAAGGCCCATCGCTTTCACGGCCCGTAGGATGCCCAAAGGTCACTACAAGAAATATTAGCCCATGGTTATTGTGGCCTAGTTTTAAAAATAGGTTATTGCAGCCACTAGCAAACCGCGGAAAAGAACTGCACCGACTACAAGCAAACAAATAAACAAGACAACAAGGAAATAAATAAGCAAGCAACTTATGCTAGGCTATCACGGCTATTACACATATTACATCCAGTGGGCATCAAAGTTCGCCACCAGTGCAAATATAGGGAACAAAGCAGCATATAAACGCCGCAGCAAAACAAGTCCAAAACTGAAACCACTTCAGAACAGTTCAAGAAACAATATCCTAGGTACCCATAATGCTGGAAAGATGCTTAGCAAGCCTATTAACTTTCTCTTGTTTGGCGCTTAAATCCTCCAGCGCTTGTTGTTGCACAAGAAAGTATGCATCTGAATTCTGCAGGGACTTCCTCAGTCCTTCGGCTTCTTGCCGCAGACACCGATCGATGCCTTTCAGCTTGTAGCTGAGATTGAAGAAGCCGAAGTGATTCAGGCAACAAGTTCGAAGAGCTTGTGCCAGCAGTACTGGCCAGTAACTCGAACACTACATCAACGCAGGACTATGGGGTTTTCTCACTGTCTACAAGATCGTTTTTATCACCTTTCTTGGAGACCAACAGGGTTGTCTCACTATCTTGAACCTTATATGCATTACTTTCTCTACCATTGCATAGTGGGGTGCTCTTCTCCAATATTGCAATACGCATACTACAAGAGAAACAAGCAGACACATCACAGGTTTAGCTTGTAGTATACGAAACTCATTTTGGTAAACCGATTCAGTAGTAAGGTGGACAAGATAACATCATGAAACAAACATATATCTATGCTATGGTCACTGTATTGTCCATATCATTCTAGTTTATGTTCCCTAATCAAGATAGAGACACAGTTCAACTCATATATTTTTAAGACACAACAAAGATAGACAGAATATAAGTGTGAGAAGCTACACAAAGCATTGGCGGCACTTGTAATGTGCATCACATGAGAACATAACTGCTTTATACAACTTAAACTGAAATCAACATAGAGCAAGAAGTTAGAACAACAATCCAGTTAAAGAAATAGGTTTAAAACATACACATTGCGCCATTGGAGTTTCAATTGGATCCTTCAAATTCAAAAGTAGTTGGTATGAGTAAATACAGTGATGCAACAACAAAGGAGTATGGACCATAGCTACGGAATCTGACCTGAGAACAGTTGCTCTTCTGCTTTAAACATGGAGTTTGGGTTAGTTGTGGTGGTCTTCGTGCTTTTGGCAATCGCAAAGAGCTTTACAAACCGCTCGTGTGGGGGTACTGTGGTGGACATGGTGCTTTGTCAACTATAAGTGGGTTACTATCCGCTGGGGTTGCGGTTAGATGGGTTGTAGCTGGTTCTTTGCCCAACGGTGTAAGTGTGCAATCTGGAAGAGTCTCGATTATGTGTGGTGGGGCTAGTGTAGCGACCAGACCCGAATGGATCAAGTCTCTATGCTCAGTGCCATCCCTGGATCAGTAATGCTGACACCACACAGTACTTCGAAGGATTTATAGCAGAGTAGCAATCACACACTTATTACATCGTTGTCCACAAGGGAACTTAATACAATAATATGGCTTAAGGCCATCTAATAATAACAATGAAGGCTTGGAAGATAGGTGAGTCCATCAACTCCATCGGCATCACCGAGTATAGAACCACGACCTAAACACCTTACTGTCGTTGCGAAAAGTCTGCAACATGAAAGTTGCAGCCCAAAACGGGTCAACACATGGAATATGCTGGCAATGTAACACATAGAGAGCAATGAAGGAATAAGCCTATACTACATGCATATACGGCTGGTGGAAAAGCTCTACGGTTACATTTTTGCATAAAGCTAGTTTTTCCCTACAACAAAGAAATAATTTGTTTAACTATCATGGTGGTTGTTAAACATTGAGAATGGTTGACAGCATCCTCAATCCCAATTAAAAGTACTCATCAAAAACCCAATAACATTAATTAGAGTAACATGTTGAGATTCACATGATATTCAAGTACTAGATACTCAAAACGTCCATAACCGGGGACACGGCTAATCATGATTAGTTTGTACACTCTGCAGAGGTTTGCACTTTTCCCCACAAGACTCGATCGCCTCCGCTTTGGTTCTCGCACGACATGGTGTTTGAGAAACAGATGACCGAGACACGATCTTTCGGAAGCGCTTAGCACCTTACGATGGGTGGACCGGTACACCTACATCCCCTACATCTGCTAGTCCACCACTATAAGAGTTCGCACGACTTACTCAACTATGCCAGAGCCCATAATGGCTTGTGGCTGCACACGGAAGTTTCTAGTTTGAATAATCTCATGATCCCTTTGAGCCTGGGTGGCGGTCCATAGGAAGATCACACGGGTACCCCGGGATTTCCAAAAAAAAAACAGACAACACTGGGTTCCCCAGGTGCCTCAATCCACCCAGATGTGTGTTTAAGTTGCCACCTTAAATAAACCATTAATTAACAATCTCACATCTGTCATGGATACTCACTCACCCAATCCACGTCTACTAGCATAACATGGCATAATAAGCAAACGTAGAAGTAACTCCCAAGGTTTCATAAGTAAAACAGGTAATAGGTACTACCTCCATCTACTTCCCATCCCACAATTTAATTAGATCCTAATCATGCAAGTGTTTGAGGATTGATCTAATGCATAAAAAGCTGGGTAGTAGAAAAGTATGATCAAGTGTTACTTGCCTTGCCGATGATCCGCGAGACCTAGAGATTCAAGTAACAAGCGGCGACCGGGTGATCTAACGCAGACAAACAACAAGCATACAATAAGTACTCATCTAATGCACGGGGAAATCTCGAATAAAAGATCTAACCAGAGAGTTCAACTTAAGAACCCTGGTTGCAAAAGAATCGAATCAAAATAAAACATCGAAAGTCGAAACTCGAGAGAGAACGACTCGATTTAGCAATCTGAAACTAGGTCAAAATTTTATAGTAGCGAAACTCTGTGTAAGTAGGTTAGTCGGAACGGCGGTTTCGTAACGAAACTCCAGGCGCTTGAATCACCTGATTCCGATAAACGAGCGAGAAATTAAACAGATTTGAAAATTGAATTGGAAATCGAAATCTGAAAATAATGGATTAAATCCGATTAAAAGAAAACGACGAACGGATTAAACAGCGGACGTTCGTTAACAGAACTAATCCAACGAACACGTTCATTGAAACGAACGGGTCGGTGAACGCTCACTAAATAAGAAAACCGAGAAAATAAGAAAAACCATCTAGGGTTTTGAAAAAAAAAACCGAACATCTCGAGAAAAACCGGATCGGGTTTTTTAACAAAAACCGGATCGGGCGGCGGCGAGGGGCTACCTCGCGAGGCTCTGGCGAGGTCGAGGCGACAGGCGGGTCGTGGCGGGGTCGAGGTGGCGAGGGCGACGAGGGCGACGGCAGGCGGCGGCCTCGGGTTGGGGCGGCGACGTGGGATGAGGAGGCGTGGCTCGGGGTGAGGAGAGAGGGGGTGGCGGCGGTATAAATAGGAGGGGGCTCGGTGCCTTGGGGAGGGGCACGGCGGCGGTGAGTCCGGCATGAGCCGAGCGGACTCGGCGGGCGGCGGCGGACTCCTCGGGCGCATGTGAGGGGGGGCCGGGCGGCGGTTGGGTTGGCCGGGCTCAGCTCAAAGGGCGCGGATTTTTTTTAAAACAAAACTTAAACGAAATAAAATAAAACCAAACGAACTCGAATTTAATAAAATTAATTTTCCACGACTCCTAAAAATGAGTCGAACAAAATGAACTTTAAAAACGGGCAAATATGCATATTTTTTTTAAAATGCTCATTTTTGCCTAAAGCAAATAAATCTTTCAAAACCAAATTTGATTTATTTATAAAATCTTCATTTTTTTTCCTAAATGTTGGGAAAGTCATATTATTCCCTCTCTTAATTTTTTTATCGGAAAAAACTTTATGAAGATAATTAAATAAATCCAATGATCCTATTTTCAAAATTTGAGAAATCCCAAATATGAAAGTAATGAAACTTCCAACTCTCTCCGAGGGTCCTTGAGTTGCGTGAAATTTTCTAGGATCGGAAAAATGCGAGAAAATATGATATGCATGATGACCTAATGTATAACATTCCAAATTGAAAATTTGGGATGTTACAAACCTACCCCTTAAGATGAATCTCGCCTCGAGATTCGGGTTGGCTAGAAAATAGGTGAGGGTGGTCCTTGAGCAAAACTTCCTCTTTTTCCTGTGTGGCTTCATCCTCGGTGTGGTGGCTCCACCGAACTTTGCAAAACTTGATAACCTTGTTGCGGGTAACTCTCTGGCATAATCGAGAATCTTAACCGGTTTTTCCTCATATGTTAAGTCATCCTTCAACTGAATTGCTTCCAAAGGGCACCTTTGTGTCTCTTAGCGGTACCTCTGCTATCTCGGGTGACATTTCTTCAATCGAGAAACATGGAATACATCATGAACTCCCCGACAGTCCTTCCGGCAATTCCAACTTATAAGCAATCTCTCCCATGCGTTGCAAATCTTATACGGTCCGACGAAACGTGGTGCTAACTTTCCTTTAACTCCAAAACGCTTAACTCCTCAAGCGGAGATACTCTAAGATATACTCGTCTCCAACTTCATACTCAATCGCTGGCGCTTTGAATCGGCATAGCTCTTTTGTCCGGACTGGGCTACCTTGAGCCTGTCTCGAATCAACTTAACCTTTCTCGCTCAGACTCCTTAATCAAATCTGGTCCAAACAACTGACGGTCTCCAGCTTCATCCCATGACAACGGTGTCCTGCATCTTCTTCCATACAGAGCCTCGAAAGGTGCCATCTTCAAGCTGGTTTGGTAACTGTTGTTGTAGGAAAATTCCGCATACGGCAAATTATCATCCCAACTAGACCCATAATCTAGTGCACAAGCTCTCAACATGTCCTCCAAAATCTGATTGACTCTCTCGGTCTGTCCATCGGTCTGTGGGTGGAAAGCTGTACTGAATTCCAGTCTGGTTCCCAATGTTTCGTGCAACTAGTTCCAAAATTTCGAGGTAAACTAGGTTCCTCTATCCGATACGATGCTCCTCGGAACTCCGTGCAAACACACAATTCTGGTCATGTATATCTTTGCCAACTTAGCACTGCTATAGGTAGTCTTGACTGGAATGAAACGAGCTACCTTCGTTAAACGGTCGACTATGACCCAAATCGAATCATATCCTGAACGAGTCTTTGGCAATCCTGTGATAAAATCCATGCCTAGTTTATCCCACTTCCATTCAGGTATCGGCAATGGTTGTAACAATCCTGCTGGCTTCTGATGCTCTGCCTTTACTTTCTGACATACATCGCAAACCGCTACATACTCCGCAATATCCTTCTTCATTCCGGTCCACCAGAAAGTATTCTTCAAATCCAAATACATCTTGATATTTCCTGGGTGAATCGAATAGGGTGAATCATGAGCTTCTTGCAAAATCAACTTCCTTATCTCTGGGTTATTGGGCACATAAACGCGGTCTTCAAACCATAGGGTATCGTGCTCATCCTCACGAAATCCTTTAGCTTTTCCTTTGCTCATTTTCTCTTTTATAGAGGCAACTTCCTTATCTGCCTTTTGGGCTTCTCGATTTTGTCCATCGATGTAATTGAATCTCCAATCTTGCTACATAGCCTCTGGAACTATTTCCAAACATAGTTCTCGAAGGTCCTCGGCTAACTCATTGGGTATTCCTCCCATCATTAGGGTATTGACGTGGCTCGGCGGCTCAATGCGTCTACTACAGACGTTAGCCTTTCCGGGTGATAATGCAATCTCATATCATAGTCCTTGATAAGCTCTAACCATCTCCTCTGTCTGAGATTTAATTCCTTCTGTGTGAAAATGTACTTCAAACTCTTGTGATCAGTGTACACTTCACAATGATTTCCAATGAGAAAATGTCTCCATGTCTTCAAGGCATGCACAACGGCTGCTAACTCCAAATCATGTGTGGCATAATTCAACTCATGGGGCTTAAGTTGTCGTGAAGCATCTGAAACAACTCTTCCTTCTTGCATAAGTACGGCTCCAAGTCCTCGGCGTGAAGCGCCACAATACACCTCATAATCCTTGGTCCGATCTCGCAATATTAAAACTGGTGAGGTAACCAATCTTTTTCTTCAACTCCACGAAAACTTGCCTCGCAGTCCTCGGTCCATATGAATTTGTTATCCTTCTTGAGCAATTCAGTCATAGGTTTTGCAATCCTTGAGAAATTCTCAATGAATCTTGGTAGTATCCTGCGAGTCCAAGGAAACTCGAATCTCTCCAACTGTCGTTGGTGCTTCCCATTTGGTTACGGTCTCAACTTTTGTGGGGTCAACTGCTATTCCTTCTCCGGATATAACATGTCCGAGAAATCCAACTTCCTTTAACCAAAACTCACATTTGCTGAACTTGGCATATAACTGGTGTTCCCTTAGTTTCTCCAAAACCAATCGCAAAATGTTCCTTGTGTTCCTCTTCATTCTTCGAGAAAATCAAAATGTCATCAATGAACACCACGATTTAACTTATCCAAAAACTCCATAAACACTTTGTTCATCAGGTTCATGAAATAGGCTGGTGCGTTAGTCGATCCAAATGACATAACGGTATACTCATATAGTCCATATCTCGTGGTAAACACTGTCTTGGGTATGTCCTGCTCCCGAATCTTCAACTGATGGTACCCTGATCGCAAATCGATCTTGGAAAACACTTTAGCTCCTTGCAAACGATCAAACAGATCATTTATCATTGGTAGAGGGTACTTGTTCTTGATTGTTACTTCATTCAATCCACGATAATCTACAACCATCCTTAACGATCCGTCCTTCTTCTCCACTAACAGTACTGGTGATCCCCAAGGCGAAGAACTTGGGCGTATAAAACCTTTATCCAATAGCTCCTTAATCGCTTCTTGATTTCCGCCAAATCCTGCGGGCATCTGTATGGTCGCCGATATTGGGCCTGTTCTCGCAAAAGTTCAATCAAAAACTCAATGTCTCTATCCGGTGGCATTCCTGGCAATTCCTCAGGAAATACATCAGGGTAATCTTTTACTACTGGTACTTCTTCCTGCACAACTCCTGATAGGCAATTTACATGAGCTCTCCTTGGCTCATGCCGTGATACATACTTAATCCTTCTTCCTTCTGGTGTTGTGAGAAAAATCGTCTTACTTAGCGCATAATCGATGTTTCCTCCATACATCGACAGCCAATCCATACCGAGAATTACATCAAATCCTTGAGATTCCTAAATGATCGAATCCGTTGGGAACACATGCCTTCCTATACTTAATGGCACTTGAAAACATCCCATATACTCCGCTCCTGGTGAGCTTACTAGCAAAGGGGTTTTAAGAATCCGAGTAGGTAGACTATACTTCTCTACAAATCCCCTTGATATGTATGAATGCGATGCACCGATGTCGAAAAGAACTAGTGCGGTAAATGACTTAATCAAAAACTTACCGATTACTGCCTCGGGCTGATCTTCAACCTCCTCCACATCAATGTGGTTCACTTGTCCCCTATTGAAAGGGTTTGACTTCTTTCCAGAGCTTCCACTGCCACCTTGGCCTTCCGGACGATCATTTGCATAATGCCCGGCTTGGAACACTTGAAACAGGTGACATGGCTTAAGTCTTTCTTGGTTGGGGTTGATGGTGTAGTGCGGTTCTGTCCATTGCTTCCTCCATTCCCGTTCCCATTCTTGGTGCCATTATGGTTATGCGAATTACCTCCTCCATGGGTATGCTGAAACTGAATTCTGATTTAGGGGTATAACGAGGTTTCTGCCGAGCTCGAGTTATACTTCCCTTGCCCATACTTCCGCTTATGCAGTTCTCAATTTGTCCGCTTTCCTTCAATCATGAAGGCTCGGTCTACCAACTCTCGGTAGTTATTGAAGCTGGCTACCATCAACGGCATCTTGAACTCATCATTCAGTCCTTCTAGAAACTTCTCCTGTTTAGCGACATCGGTAGTAACGCGTCATCCGGGGCATAACGTGCTAATTTACTAAAGTCATCCACGCATCGCCAACAGTCCTTCCTCCTTGGCGTAAGTTGCGAAACTCACGCTTCTTCATGGCCATAGCTCCTGCTGAAACATGGGCAAAGGCGGAAAGCTTGCTGAAATTGATCCCATGTGATGTGTCTACAGGTGGTAAGTGGCTGTGAAATTCTCCCACCATCTTCTGCGGGTCCTTCAAGTGATGTCTTGCAAACTTCACTCTTTCTCCATCATGCATCCTGCAGTGGTCAGCTCCTTCCTATCTTGCGGAGCCGGTCATCTGCTACAATCGGCTCGGTGCTCTTGGAATATACCGGCGCGGGTTTAGTCTAAGGAAACGAGTCGATGATCCGCAGTGGTGGTGGTGGTGGTGGTGGGTTGTTGTTGTTGTTGCTTACAGTTACGCACCAATGTTTGAATCGAGGTGATACAACTTCTGGATCAGTTGGGTGATCTCTCAAGGCGGAAAAGCGAATCCGGGTCGCGTCTCGGAGGCATCGATGGGTTTAGAAAAGAAGAGAAATTTAGAATAGAATGAGGTCTAAGAATCACTACCCAAATGCACATGAGCAAATGCACACAAAATCACTTCATTCAATCAAACAAGGGCTTACAACGATCTAACTATCGCAAAAGTGCGTGTACTATAATGTTTACATGGAGGAATACTACTAATATGTGGGAGACTTCTACTAATTTGAACCGGTGGAAGACTCCATGATGTCCTGCTCCGGCCTTCGTCTTCAAAGTCGGGTTCACTTGGATCCGAATCGGTGTCGTCGACGTTGATGTAGTCGCTTGGACAATCGACATACTGGTCTTCATTCCTGAGCGCCAACTTCTTCTTGAGTTCTTCGATCTCGTACTTAAGATCGTTATTGTGTCTTGCCAGAGCTACGATCTCGTCCATGTAGTCCTTGCGAGTAGTCTTTAGTTCTTCTTCAAGTTCGATGATCCTTCCCTTTGCATTCTGCAACTCCAACATACCATTGCACATCTGGTTCTCCTGGCGTCGAATGTGCTGGTTTAACTCCTGGATGAATGCTGCAATGGATCTATCCTTCTTGGTGCTGACTATGTCCCATTTGTCATCTCGGCGTCCGCAAATCTGGTAGATAGTGTCCTTGAGGTCTTCTTGATAAACTTCTCCAATGTGTCCCATGGTGATGTGAGCTGCCATGCTCTTTCCGGACTCCAAGTTGGTGCTGAAAACACTATCTATAGGCTTGGTGATTGGGGCGAATGTCCTTCCCGAACGTGAGCTTGAATCTTCAGCGCTCCTCTTGAGCAGAGTGGCGTTGAAAGTCCGGTGAAGCTTGGTAGTCCAATGTTCAGGTACTTTGTAACTTCCTTCAAGTGAAATCCAAAAGGTGTGCCTTCATCTGGTTGGGTGTACTTGATCTTCGCGTCCGTCATCCTAAGGAGAGTAGAAAAGATGAGGAGTTAGAAAATGGGAAGAGAGTAGTGACCTATGGCTTTAACTTAGTGGTCGTGTCCTACAGTCAGCGTGTGCTCTGATACCATTCTCTGTGGCGACCAGACCCGGATGGATCAAGTCTACGTGCTCGTTGTCATCCCCGGATCAAGAATGCCGACACCACACAAGATGCCGAAGGATTTATAGCAGAGTAGCAATCACACACTTATTACATCGTTGTCCACAAGGGAACTTAATACAATAATATGGCTTAAGGCCATCTAATAATAACAATGGAAGGCTTGGAAGATAGGTGAGTCCATCAACTCCATCGGCATCATCGAGTATAGAACCACGACCTAAACACCTTACTCGTAAATGCGAAAAGTTCTGCAACATGAAAGTTGCAGCCCGAAAACGGGTCAACACATGGAATATGCTGGCAATGTAACACATAGAGAGCAATGAAGGAATAAGCCTATACTACATGCATATACGGCTGGTGGAAAAGCTCTACGGTTACATTTTTGCATAAAGCTAGTTTTTCCCTACAACAAAGGAATAATTTGTTTAACTATCATGGTGGTTGTTAAACATTGAGAATGGTTGACATCATCCTCAATCCCAATTAAAAGTACTCATCAAAAACCCAATAACATTAATTAGAGTAACATGTTGAGATTCACATGATATTGAAGTACTAGATACTCAAAACGTCCATAACCGGGGACACGGCTAATCATGATTAGTTTGTACACTCTGCAGAGGTTTGCGCACTTTTCCCCACAAGACTCGATCGCCTCCGTTTGGTTCTCGCACGACATGGTGTTTGAGAAAGCGGATGACCGAGACACAGATCTTTCGTAAGCGCTAGCACCTTACGATGGGTGGACCGGTACACCTACATCCCCTACATCTGCTAGTCCACCACTATAAGAGTTCGCACGACTTACTCAACTATGCCAGAGCCCATAATGGCTTGTGGCTGCACACGGAAGTTTCTAGTTTGAATAATCTCATGATCCCTTTGAGCCCTGGTGGCGGTCCATAGGAAGATCACACGGGTACCCCGGATTTCCAAAAAAAAAATGCATAACACTTTGGGTTCCCCAGTGCCTCAATCCACCGGATGTGTGTTTAAGTTGCCACCTTAAATAAACCATTAATTAACAATCTCACATCTGTCATGGATACTCACTCACCCAATCCACGTCTACTAGCATAGCATGGCATAATAAGCAAACGTAGAAGTAACTCCCAAGGTTTCATAAGTAAAACAGGTAATAGGTACTACCTCCATCTACTTCCCATCCCACAATTTATTTAGATCCTAATCATGCAAGTGTTTGAGGATTGATCTAATGCATAAAAACTGGGTAGTAGAAAAAGTATGATCAAGTGTTACTTGCCTTGCTGATGATCCGCGAGACCTAGAGATTCGAAGTAACAAGCGGCGCACTCCGGTGATCTAACGCAGGACAAACAACAAGCATACAATAAGTACTCATCTAATGCACGGGAAATCTCGAATAAAAGATCTAATCAGAGAGTTCAACTTAAGAACCACAGTTGCAAAAGAATCGAATCAAAATAAAACATCGAAAGTCGAAAACTCGAGAGAGAACGACTCGATTTAGCAATCTGAAACTAGGTCAAAATTTTACAGTAGCGAAACTACGTGTAAGTAGGTTAGTCGGAACGGCGGTTTCAGAACGAAACTCCAGCGCTTGAATCACCGATTCGATAAACGGCGAGAAATTAAACAGATTTGAAAATCGAATTGGAAATCGAAATCGAAAATAATGGATTAAATCCGATTAAAAGAAAACGACGAACGGATTAAACAGCGGACGTTCGTTAACAGAACTAATCCAACGAACACGTTCATTGAAACGAACGGGTCGGTGAACGTTCACTAAATAAGAAAACCGAGAAAATAAAAAAAACCATCTAGGGTTTTGAAAAAAACCGAACATCTCGAGAAAAACCGGATCAGGTTCTTCTAAAAAAACCGGATCGGGCGGCAGCGAGGCTACCTCGTGAGGCTCGGCGGGTCTGGCCTCCGGCGGGTCGGGCTGACGGGTCGGGCGGCGGGTCGACGGGTGGCGAGGGCGACGAGGGGCGACGGCAGGCAAGGGCGGGCGGCCTCGGGTTGGGGCGGCGGGCGGGATGAGGGCGGCGGGCGGCTCGGGGTGAGGAGAGAGGGGGTGGCGGCGGTATAAATAGGAGGGGGCTCGGTGCCTTGGGGAGGGGCACGGCGGGGTCCGCGAGCGAGCCGGACTCGGGCGTGGCGGCGCCGGACTCCGGGCGCGAGGGGAGTGAGGCGCCGGGCAGGCGGCGGCGGTTGGGCTTGGGCCTCGCCCAAAGTGAAGCGGCGTGGATTTTTTTTTAAAAAAATAAAAAACTTAAACGAAATAAAATAAAACCAAACGAACTCCGAATTTAATAAAATTAATTTTCCCCGACTCCTAAAAATGAGTCGAACAAAATGAACTTTAAAAACGGGCAAATATGCATAAATTTTTTTAAAATGCTCATTTTTGCCTAAAGCAAATAAATCTTTCAAAACCAAATTTGATTTATTTATAAAATCTTCATTTTTTTTTCCTAAATGTTGGGAAAGTCATATTATTCCCTCTCTTAAATTTTTTTATCGGAAAAAAACTTTATGAAGATAATTAAATAAATCCAATGATCCTATTTTCAAAATTTGAGAAATCCCAAATATGAAAATAATGAAACTTCCAACTCTCTCCGAGGGTCCTTGAGTTGCGTGAAATTTTCTAGGATCGGAAAAATGCGAGAAAATATGATATGCATGATGACCTAATGTATAACATTCCAAATTGAAAATTTGGGATGTTACAGCTAGTTTGTGGGCCAGTACAACCATGGTTCTATATGCATCAACGGGTAGCACTGTCTTTTGTGAAGAACGAGTTTTTGCTCCCTTAGATACTGCCATCACCCCCTCCAATTCAAATGGCTGATAAACAAGAACAGAAATTGAAAGTACATACAATGTATGATAGATGATGTGGTAATTCACATATATGTTGTCTAACCAAATAGGACAGCATGACACAATTTCACATATATGATGCCTAACTAAACAGGATAGCATGACACAGTTTCAGATATATGATGGATAACTTACAGGATATATGGCATAATTCAACATATGATGAGTACCTAAACAGGATGACATGACAAAACTATATGATGTCTTTCTAAAATAGGTTGGGATGAAATAATTCACATACATGTTGTCTAAGTATACAGGATGGCATGATATAATTGACATAATTGATTCATATACTAAGCGGTGGCACTCGCATGTATGATCTCTAAACTAAGCAAGATAGAATTCAATATTGTGCATATGATGTCTAAACTAAGCAATGCAAGACACCATATGCATCATATGAGAAATATAAACATTGCAACTTAGAGCATACACCTCGGGTGGGATATAGGACTGGTCATCTGTCTCTGAATCCTCCTCTGAGGAGCTCCCTGTAACCATCGAGATATGTGCTTCAACAGGTACCATTGCCTGCTCTGAAGACCTTGTTTCACTCCAGATTTTTCCATAACCAGCTCAAATGGCTGATACACATGAAGAGTAATTCAATATACACAGATTGTCGACAAATGGAATACGTAATGAAAAAAAAAGATGGCATGAGGTAAT
The DNA here is from genome assembly GCA_021605145.1 of Aegilops bicornis. Classification (NCBI taxonomy): domain Eukaryota; kingdom Viridiplantae; phylum Streptophyta; class Magnoliopsida; order Poales; family Poaceae; genus Aegilops; species Aegilops bicornis. Next base: position 548,871,636 of record CM038675.1, on the reverse strand, counting down.
TCACATATATGATGCGTGGCTCCATGGCGGTGCATAATTCACATATATGATAACTAGCTGAAAAACGTGGCATTGCATAATTCACATATCTGATATAGAAAGCAAACAGGAGGCATTCACACAAAGCATGTCTAATCTAAGCAGATGGCATGGCAATGCAAGACACCATATGCATGATATGAGCAATATAACCCAGTCAAGTCAGAGCATGCACCTCGGGGGATATGGTGGTCATCTCTCTTTGAATCCTCCTCCGAGGAGCTATCTCAGAATCAACAAGAAATCTGCATCGGCTGTGTAGCAATCGACGCCTGAAGACCTTGTTTTCACTCCAAATTTTCCCATGACCGACTCAAATGGCTGATGCACAGGAAAAGTAGATGAATGTATAAACATTGTTGACAAATGGAATACATTATGGAAAAAATATGGCACGATACAATTCACATATACGATGACTGGCTAAACAGGATGGCATTGCATCATTCACGTATATGATGCCTGGCTAAAGAAGATGGCATTGCATAATTCCCATATACTCCTCCATTCCTAAATATTTGTATTTTCAGAGATTTCAAATGGACTACCACATACGAAGTATATAGACATATTTTAGAGTGTAGATTCACTCATTTTGTTCCGTATGTAGTCACTTGTTGAAATCTCTAAAAAGACAAATATTTAGGAATGGGGGAGTGTGATATAGAAACCAAACAGGTGGCATTCACACAAAGCAAATCTAAACTAAGCTGATGACATATAAGATGTATAATGTAAGAAATGCAAGGCGCCATATGCATGATATGACCAACATCAACATGCCAGGTTAGAGCAAACACCTCGTGTGGTAAGCAGGCGTGGTCGGCTCCTTGAATCTCCATCCGAGCAGTTATCTTCCTCCGGAATACAATCTGGAAATGCAGGAGGGGGGGCACTTCGCCCACCATGGAGCGAAGGCGTCGCATGACATTATATTCGACACAACGGTCTTCTCTTTTCTGTACATGTTCAAGTATGATTGTGTACAATATCGACATGCATAATAAAAAATTGTTAGATTTTGTAAGGCCTAAGGGTGCATGCAAAAATCAAGACTGATGGTAGCAAACAAGTGGATGGATCCAAAACTAATGATAGCAGGTAGATTATAGCTTCAGTTTAAAAAGATAGACAATGGATCATCTATTGTTTGTTGCCCACCGAACATGAACCACATAGAAGACCCCAGATGAACCAGATAGTAGACAGATACTATTCATTGCTGGCTCGATATGAGACCCATGGGCAATTCAAAACTCAAGATTGAACGATGAAGTATCAGGTAATAATAACCGATATATAACGTAAGCAAACACAAAAGACTGCGACCTCTCTTCCGGAACTGTGTAGTCCTCAGGTTCATCTGCTCAGTCTATGATGGTAATGTAGTTGGCGTGGCTGCTGGCAATAGGGAAGATGATCTGAGGCGGCGAAAGGAAGTCTGCAGGGGGGATCTCTGCTGCAGTGAACGCTTCTATCGATGGTGCACCGCAGGTGGGGTGGATGATGGCACGGCAGGAGCAGGACATAACACACAGAGTTTTCTTTGACGTCTATCTGAAAATGAAGTAACTCTGTAAGGGCTCCTTAGAATTGGAGGATTCTATAAATGCAAGGACAGGAAAAACACAGGAATAGGATAGGAATGCACGTGCAAAACAGAGCATTTGGAAACATAGGATTTCACCAACTCGGGTGTTTGGCTCACATGAATTGGAAGAACAGAGGAATGGAGAAACAAAGTGATGTGACGTGTGTACAACCTCTTTGGCATAGCCTTGTGGACCTCAACATCATTGGGTTGGACGTGGAGGATGGTGACGATGCTGGTGTGACTGTCGGAGGCAGGGAAGAAGATCCGAGGCCTCTGGAAACAACGCCGAGGGTATTGCTCCGCTCTGATGGATGGTTCCGTCGTTGGAGCAGCTCCGCTAAGGTGTACGGCGATGAGGCTGAAGCATGACAAGACAGACAATGTTAATCTGAAGTGGGACCCTAATATCATCTGCAATAGATGATGTAAAATACATCACCAAAAGTGCTAGATGTAAACGCATCGGCCAGCGCCACGGCAGCTCTTCTGAGATGTAAGTACTGTTCACTCTGAACTTAAGTGAAGAAAATGAACTTCACGATCAAAACTGAATTTTCTGTTGAAACCGATTGAACTAGTAATGTGAGCATTGCAATAGATGTTTTGGGCGTTTGAGCACTACTAGCGAGAAGCGATGATCTAAATCGCCAGACGCCGAGCAGGAACGCACTAGCAGAGAGCAAGTCGTGCAAGAGCACCGGCGACGAGTGCTAAAGCAGCAACTCCTGTAGCTGCCGGAGGTCGCAACAAAGAAAGAAGCAGCAAGCGAGAGCAAGAGCAGAAAGCAAAGCAAGACGAATCGAAAGCAAGAGCAAGGCAGCACGACCGACAAAGAAGAACAGAGTCAAGAACGCGAAGCGAGAGCCGGAGCAGCTGCAGCTAGTAATTGCTAGGAAGTCGCCACGAGGAATCAACGACATGGGGAGAGACACCGTGGATGATGTGGCGGCGGACGGCGCCGTCGATGGAGACACGCCATGTCTCGCTTTCAGACGAGCACCGGCAGCCCCGTGAGATCGAATAAAAGATAAAATGCAGCGGTGAGTGCAGAACCTCCTTGGTGGCACCGAGTTGGCCTCGGCTTCATTGAAGGAATTGGTGAGGGTGTTGCGGTTCCGGTGGGGCAGGTCAAGACGGTGCTGTGGGGATTGAGGTGGCGCGATAGACGAGGCGAACATCGGGGCAGCTCCTTGGAGGTGGAGGACGGGGCGGCTGATCCGACGGGACGACGAGATCGACAACGGATCCTCATCCGGTGCGGTGGATGAGGGACGGCGAGCTATTGCGGTGGACGACGTAGTCGGGGAAGAGTCTCCGGCTGGGCGGTGGTCGGGAGGCCGACGGAGCAGCGTGGGGTTTCGCGGGTTTTGGCGGCCTCGGTGTACGAATGGGGGGCAAAGGGGGAGGGGGAGCCAAGCTTAGGGCCGCGCTTGTCCGAAATGTAGGGTAAGTTACCGCAGATTTCACCGGTTTTGACACCGCGACGTGGAGCTTCATTTCCTGAGGGGTAGAAGGGGATTTCGTGGTCCGGGCTGTGGGAGCTATTTTGGATGAGGAGGGAGTTCTCGCGTGTGTCCAAATTTCGGGATAACAAGGCGCGGCGCGGGTTGAAGAAGCGGGAGTTTCAAAGCAGGTGAGACAAAAGATACTCGAGCTTGAAAATTTCGGGATAACAAGGTGCGGATTCCTTGTTCGGCAGAACAAACTTAACGATGTAAAAAAACAATTCATACAAGACACAAGAGAGTCATGTCCCCTTTACTATATTGCTATAGATGCCATTGAAAAACTACAAGAAAAATGTAAAAAATCGAGAGAACAAGATTACCCTCAAGACAAGACTAAATAGTTTCGCACTTCCCTCAACAACAACAATAAACAAATCAATTCCCACCAAAGAAAGACTAATGTCCCTTTTTATATGATTATAGATGCCATGATCTTGAATTTCAACTTTTGAATCCATGTTATGTTGAATTCGAATATACCTTTAGGTGACCTTGCGGTTTATAATTGATGTAGTCATACATTTTGATCTTCCATCATATATGAACATTTTACTCCACCATGTGAGCATATATATTGCCGTCTACCATATGGACTAAATTTGAATCAATTTTCTTAATTTGAATACAATTGTTGTCAAGTTATACAATAATTTAAATATTATCTTGATAACAAAAACATACATATAGCAGTAATCATATTTCACTATGAACTACATGTACCATACGCCTCTCAGTTCAAATATTTGTATCCATTTTATGTTGAATTCAAATCATAGTACATTATTGGTCTAGGTAGCGAGATGTTTGGGATAATCTAAACCCTGTTTTCATACGTATAATTTTTGGCTAAATTGGGACAAGTTTTGGTATAAGCCTCTTGCAAAACCGGAGATTCTCTCAACAAGCCTCGTGGTTCCGAGAGGAACGTGTCACCTTTGTGTGTAAACGATATACACCGCCTCCCCGATTTTATTTACAGAGGCAACATAGAACTATATGAGTGCCTGTTAAATTTTGGAATTATTTCGGGTTCATTTGGCCTTTTATACATTAATTGAGTTTCGGACTTTTAATGTGCATAATCTAAATATGAATTGCATGCACATGCTCCGGTGCACCAAAGTGGGTTGAAAAATCACATGTGTGTCCTTGGTCGAATTTCTAGGTCCCATGGAAGAAATGAGAATGAAATTCAAACATCTAGGCGTCATGACTCGGCCAAGAACATCGAGAAACTTTGATTTTAAATTCATGTAAATCCAAAACTCGCTTTGGAAATCATGAAACTTGGCATGGTGTCATGTCATGGCACTAACATGTTGTGGTAAAAAATTGGGCCGATTTGGAAGCTCGTGGTTCTAAGAGCGAACGTGCCACCTTTGAGTGTGAAACGATATATGCTGCCCCCCCCCCTTGAGTTTCTTAACAAAGGCAACATAGAACTACATTAGTGCCCTGTTAAATTTTGGAATTATTCTGGGTTTGGTTGTCATTTTTTATACATTAATTGAGATTCTGTCATTTAATGTGCATAAGTCAAATTTGAACTACAAGCACATGCTCTCGTGCACCAAAGTTGGTTGAAAAATCACATTTGTGTCCTCGGGTGAATTTATATGTCCCATGCAAGAAATGACAATAAAATTAAAACATCTGGGCATCGTGGCTCGGGCCGAGAACATTGAGAAACTTGGTTTTAAAATTCTTGTAAATCCAAAACACGCCTGAAAATCATGAAACTTGGCATGGATGTCATGTCATGGTACTACCATGTTGTGGTAAAAAAATTGGCCGAATAGGAACAGATTTTGGTATAAGCTTCTTGCAAACCGAAGCTTCTCTCACGAAGGCTCGTTGTACTGAGAGGGAACGTGCCGCCTTTGAGTGCGAAACTATGTACGTTGTCCCCCTTGAGTTTATTTACAAAGGCAACATAGAACTACATGAGTGCCCTGTTAAATTTTGGAATTATTACGGCTTCGTTTGGCCTTATTTACACATTAATTGAGTTTTTGGTCATTTAATTTGCGTAATTCAAATTTGAACTACAAGCACATGCTCCCGTGCACCAAAGTTGGTTGAAAAATCACATTTCTGTCCTCGGGTGAATTTCTACTCCCTCCTTCCATCTATATAGGTCCTAATGCATTTTTCGAGGCTAACTTAGTTTTTTAATTCCTATAAATCCAAAACACGCATGAAAATAATGAAACTTGGCTTGGTGCCATGACATGGCACCAACATGTTGTGGTAAGTTTGCAGTCCGATTTGCAAAGGCGCACACATTAACAATCAACAAAGTCATTTTGGAACAAGTGTCACACGTTACAATCGGAAACACAAGTATTATTGAAACCGTGGGTGTTCTACTTACTAGTACCATTTACGTGCATACGCGTCCCCATTTTTATTAGCTAGGAGGCGCTGTGCAGGGTAGCTATTTGAGTACGAGAGGCGTCGATCGGACCCAATACAGTGCTTATCGGGAGGAGAGCCCTTTGACCGCCATCTGCCGTCCACCTCTCTCCCAAGGTCTCCATTAATGGCGCCCGAGCCTCTATTTAATGGCGTGGCTATGTCTCACTCGACTGAGATTTAAGAAAGAAAAAAGAAAATCTGAAAGCACGGATCTTGATGTAAGATCCGATGGACCTATATAGCATCCACTGCGACTTATAGCAAGACTGATGAATATATAAGGACCTATATACTAAAACATGTCTAGATACATCTATATTTTGACAAAGAAGACATGTATTGTGGAACAGAGGGAGTGCTTGTCATCAAAATGGATAAAAAGGGACATATCTAGAACTAAAATACGTCTACATACATCTCCTTTTATCCATTTTGATGACAAGTAGTACTTCTTACCCAAAGGAACTTTATATCCAATGCACAAAATATCCGCTCATTCGTTGGAAATTCTTGATCCGATGTCGAAGTAATTGTTGCATCACCACCAAAACCCACCATTTCTTAAGCTAAAGTAGACCAAGGTAATCCCTATATTAGCATATTACTAAGATAAATGTAAGGCACCTCAGAAACATTTAGGACGTGAGCTTGTCAATCTGAATGTGGAGGGACACAAGCTTAGCCCCGGCCAGCAGCTTGGGCGGAACTGTCAAGAAGGTCAGCTCCTGCACGTCGACGTCACCGGGATCCTTGCTGCTTGTCACCTCCATTTCCACCTTGACGGCATCGGTCGTGCCTTTGGGCTCCCTCGGCGGGCCATTCGCCCACAGCTTGGCCACGTAGTGCGGCAGTGGGGACGCCCCCGCTCTAATGCAGACGACCGACACGGTGATAGGCGCGCCGATGTCGAGCACGCCACCGACCAAGAAAAACGCGCAGCGGTCCTCCTCCACGAACAGCAAGAGCCGTGGGTTCGACAAAGGGCACTTGCGGTGGAGCACCTTGCCGTCTTGGATCCCGTGCACGGGCATGGGATGCGCCAGTTGTCGATGTGGTGGTAGGATACCGGGCGGCGGGCCTTCGTAGCTGCTGCACGGGCACGGGGCATTTGCAGGGCGCGAGCAGACACACGCTCTAGTGATCGGCGAGCTTGTGGTAAGTGACGTAGAGCCCACAGCCTTCATGCGGGCACTCCACCCTCACCGACGAAAGGACGGAGTCCACCGCTGTGTTCCGCACGTCGAAGCCACCGCCGCTGGCCGACTTCCGCACCGCCGCTGGTTCCCTGGGCGCCGACGCGGCAGTCCGCTGCAGCCAGGTTCCTCCCTTGCACCGCAGAAATCAATCGAACAACACATCAATCAAGAAACCTGCACCTTGCTCAATTAGCCGAACGGACGAGGTGTATTCGAACCTCATACACTAGAGGCGTCAAGGGGCGGAGGCACAAGGGGCCGTGGAGCACGATGAGATCCATCGAGACCTTAGAGAGCTCCATCGTTGGGTCCTGTTCGGTCTGCATGATCTCGCCCTCCTCGTGCACAACATCTCTCGGCTTGGGCCGGGGTATTACAAAGCTTTACCATCACATATTTTATACTACTTCAAGGTGCATTAAATCAACACATGCAAGTATCGAAAGGAGAGTCACGGCATGCATGCATGCATTGTAATTAATGCATCGGTAAATGCAAATTATTGAAATATATCGAGTGAAGTGCTTTGATGTGTCGCGTCAACTCGTACATCAACTAGAAGTTTGATTATCCTCTCCCTCGCGGACTTAACTGCACCTGCCTTTGGCTGTATGAGTTGGCCACACACTGTCGGGCCCACCTGTCATACACGCAAAGGCAGGAGTGTCCCTCCCTCGCCCATGAGCGTGGTGGCTGGCAAGACTAGGAGAAGCTTTCGCTACATGCTCTCCCTCCCGCACGCGGCATGCAGCAGTTCAATCGGTGTCAGATGGCTGAAGCGCATCGTAGTACTCCTCCAAAGGTCTGATAGTACTCCATCATTGTTCAACTTCCCGAAGAGGCGAAGAGCCAAGCGCAGCCGGACGCTGGTGGCAGTTTCATGTGTAGAGTAGTCTAGGATAGCGTGTGCCGTCCCTGTAAGCTTAAAATCGTTGGGGTCGGCTCCATGCTATGTGGCCGTCCCGAAGTTTAAAAAAAATTAAAATAGTCTTCTGGCCCTACCTGACACCCTAGCGATTGTAGTTTGCACGCTCATCTGGTCAAGATAGGAATATATATTTTAATTTGTTTTTTTAAAAGGGGGGACTCCCCGGCCTCTGCATCAGAACGATGCATACGACCACATATATTTTAATTTGTGGTGGGTAAATGTTAGAGGTTGCAGCAAACATATTGTACACTGCGGGTCTTTCAGCCAAGTTTAGAGGCAAGCATGTGGGGCCAGTGCTATGTTGTGTCGCGTCAACTTGTACAACAAGGAGAAACTTGATTTTACTACATGCCTTCTCCCTCACCCATGCGTGCGGTTGCTCGCAAACGAGGACAGGCTTTTGCTTAGTAGTACTTCTACAACAAGCTATCCGTCTCGCCATGGTGACGGACATGCAAAGATGGATTCGACACTATAGAAGCAGTATTAGTAACATCATTGTTCATCTTCTCAAGAGGCGAAGAGCCAAGCGCAAACCGAACGCTGCGATTGCGTAACATTGAGCACGCATATAGCCGTGCTCTTGCATAAGACAAAATTGCTATGTGAGCCCATTATTGTACTAGTAATGCATTACAACTACTTGCTAGTATAGCCCTGTAAACCAGAAAGGAGTATTTGCCCTTCTAGAGATTTCAACAAGTGACTAGACTACATCGAGACGGAGTACATATGGAGCAAAATGAGTGAATCTGCACCGTAAATAAAATAAGTACTAGTTCTATCGTTTTCCTCTCCGAGGTGCACAATATTGAGTATACTGACTAGTCTCTTTTTGACATGCATTTAAGTTTTTTTACACAGTACAGACGCAAGCGCTTATATACACGCGCATACACTCACCCCTATGAACGCATTACACGCATTTACACTATCATCTTGAAATTTACGAAGTCACCATAGGCACCTCGTCGTCAACGGGTCCATAGGTGCTTGAATGCCAAGGAGGGAGAGGGTAGCGGTTCCCGAGACGTTGAACGGTCAATGATGCATCCTCAATTACATGCAGAGGGAATTAATTGGAGAAGCAGAATAGAGCCAGCACGATGTGAATGCAATAGAGTTTGGACTCTCATATAATAAAGGCGCCCCACCACTCCAATCCATCTACTCCCAAGTCTCTGCGCAACACTGCTCACTCCAATCCAAGACCAAGTGACCAGAAGCCACAAGCACCTATGGAGGCGATGGACGCGAGCGGCAGTCGGCTGTGCCAAATCATCCAAGGCGCCGGCCTGTGGCCCCGCACCGTGCAGTGTTTCCAGACGGTGCTGGCGACCGCAGGCATCGTAGCCCTCGCCGACGCCGACTTCACCTCTCGCATGGACGACATGATGGTCAACTCCATCCGTAAGTTCACCGCCGTCAAGAAGCGCACGGACGACCTTGCCGTACTGCTCCAGCCCATGCGCCCAGGCTCCTCATTGTCTTCCACCCTTGTCGGCCTCCATGGTGACGAACTCTTTCAAGTCCTGGTGGCCATGCAGGTGCCAGAGGTCGCGACGAAGAATGTGCACCTCGAGGCCACGCTCGCCGCGCAGCGCCTCGCCATGCAAGAAACCATCAACCTGCACATCCACGTCTACGAGGAAACCGTCTACATAGGCCACTACAAGGCAAGCGAGGACAGAAAGACGTTGGCCTTCTTCCAGCAGCTGGAATCTTTGCACGCCATTGTTCAGAAGCACGTCGACCTGGCCACGAAAGTCGCTGCTACTTAGGCGCCGCTCGGTGGGCCGGCGCCCTGAGTCGAGGAGGTGGACGTCGTCGATGGATGCATCTCTTCTTGCCTCCTGTAACCAGCACTACATCGCCTCGTGGCCTTAATGTTTTATTAGTATAGTACTCCCTCCGTTCCCAAGTATAAGTCTTTCTAAAGATTCCAACAAGTGACTACTACATACGGAGCAAAATGAGTGAATCTACACTCTAAACTATGCTACATACATCTGTATGTTGTATTCCATTTGAAATAGTATCTAAAAAGGCTTATATTTATGAACGGAGGGAGTATATGGCATTTTTATTCAAGTCGTAACGTTTTCACTGTGAGGTGGGGCCGTAGTTGAGCAAACCCACCCCGCCCACCGGGCGTCGGCCGAGTTTAGAATTAGAAGAGAGAAACGAGGGAGGACAGCTAGCTGTATCACGGACGCTGTTGTCAGATGGGACTCGTGTTTATAGAATAGGAGTACTGAGCACTCGTGCCTCTTTTTTTTTTGAGGGAAAAATTAGTCGTATGTCTAGTACCACTAGTTGGGTGCGTGTGACCTATAGCTGTCATCACTTTAGGTCTCCTTTTTGAACCATGCTATGCTTCACAAGACATATTATTTCACGCATTTATCCTCCTATATGTACTCCTAGGCTATTTCCACGTGCTCCCATTCGCCGACATGTGGCACATAGAGCATCTGGGTCGTAGTGCATGCACGACTCGGAGCATATGTCGGGGTACTTTACATTTCAGACCTCACGAATTACATGCAAACCCCTCAGAGAAGAATAAATAAATGAATGAATTACTACATGAAACCGGATTATTTTCATGGAAACCGAGCACGTTCATTAAATTTTGGACATAACACATTTATAAAAATGACCGGACCGAAACCAGTCTAAGGGCCTCTTTGATTTTTCCATAAAAAAGGGCATCTTTGATTCATTGGATACCGAAAACACATGAATGGGGAAAGTATGATGGCGATGAACCGAGACGAGGAGAACTCTAACTCAGTTAGAGGTTAGAGTTAGATTCTAACCTCGAACTAACTCTAAACCAAAGAGGTGTATGGATTGCAGGGTTAGATTGACAATAAATGCTCTATCTCAATCATTTGACTACTTTGGACCCTATTTCCTGCCGGATTTGGAGGGTGCTTGGATACGTTTTAGTTCCATGACTAAAGTAGTGGGACTAAAATTTGCTAGCCTCACCCATGCTTGGATCCAAATACTAAAGAGACTAATCAAGTTAATGAGCATTTATTATCCTCCAAACCCTCCAATCCAGAACTCGCATGTGTTAAAGGAGAGGAGTTAAATGAGGAGAGAGAGGACTAATCCAAATTTTAGTAGGGGTACCCCTGACTAAATTTTTTTAGTCTCAAGACTAGTTTTAGCCCCTCTTTAGTCAGCGGTGCTTGGAACTTTAGCCTCTTAAAGAGACTATTTTTAGTCAGACTAAAATAAGTCCCTTGGATCCAAGCACCCGCTTGGTGTGGCCGGCTCTTCTGTGGCCTCCTCCCGCTCACAATTGACATAAACGAACCATCTATACAAATCAAGCATGCAAAACATGATAATTTTTACTTTGTCCATACAAATGAGATATCCCACTTAAACATACAAGTCATCAATCAAGCTTCACAAAATAAAAAAAACACTTCATGAAACAAAGAATGAGCTAACTCATCACGGCAGTCATTCACGATAGGGAGGGACCCCGGAGCCCCTCACGCGCCGAGGGAGGAGCTCGCCATCGTTGCTCTGGAGGAAGGCTCTGTAGAGCCCAAGCCCCGGGAACCACTCCGACGCTGGCCCTTCAGGTTGAGGTCGACACCAAGATGGGTAGCAGGGCCGCTGTCAGCCGATCGAACTTAATCTTTGGGCCTCTAGAAATAATGCAAGCCTGTAACTAAAATACCTAGAAAGGTGAACCAATCTTTGGGCCTCTAGAAATAATGCAAGCTCGAAATCAAACACCTAGAAAGGTGAACTCAATCTTTGGGCCTCTAGAAATAATGCAAGCTCGAAAGTGAAATACCTAAAAAGGTGAACTGGATCTTTGGGCCTCTAGAAATAATGCAAGCCCTAAACTGAAATACCTAGAAAGGTGAATCAATCTTTGGGACTCTAGAAATAATGCAAGCCTGAAATTGAAATACCTAGAAAGGTGAACTGAATCTTTGGGCCTCTAGAAATAATGCAAGTTCGAAATTGAAATACCTAGAAAGGTGACCGAATCTTTGGGCCTCTAGAAAGATTTATTACCTCCTCAAGTAGCATCAAACAATTCCATGCGTGCACCACAAATCTATACCAAGTTTGATCAGGATCTACTTTTCCAAATCAGAATTAGCGCTAGAGCCAGCAAGATCAATGATATGGGCGTGAGACAGAGAAGGAACGAACAAACTCACCCCTCTCGCGACCTCCCTGGTAGATGCGCCGCCGCCGCACACGATAGAGGGAGAAAAATGACCGGTGAAGGGGGAGCGGGGCGACCTTCGAAGGCCGGAGGGAGAGGGCGGCCGAAGTAGGGCGGCGGAGGCCGGAAGGAGAGGGCGGCCGGAGGAGAGAGAGGGCGAGCGGCCCTATGGGGAACAGAGAGGAGTCGTGCGAGAGGGGGGGCGATCTGGTGCGGGCAGGGGAGATTTTTTTAGTTCTCTTTTAGTGGGCCCGAGGATAACTAACCCAATTAGAACCTCTCCACCGGGCTAGTTTTTTAGCTGGGTTAGAGCAAACTAGCTCAAACTAACCCCTCTTGTTTCGATAATTTGAGGCTATTTCAACCCAAACTAGCTCTAACTTAGGGATCCAAACAAAGAGGAGTGTTACTGTACATGCTATAGTGTGGACCGTAGCACATTGTTTTTATGGCCATATCACCACATTGTTTTCTATCGCTGGTTCACTGGCTACCGTGGTTCGCACCGCTGGTTCACTGGGCTGCCGTGGTTCGCACTCCTCCGACACAGTAGTACTCCCTCCGTTCCTAAATATACGTCTTCATAGATATTTCACTGTGGACCACATATGGATGTATATAGATGCATTTTATGTGTAGATTCACTCATTTTTCTCCGTATGTGGCCCATAGTGAAATCTCTCCAAAGACTTATATTTAGGAATGGAGGGAGTAGTATAGTACTAGTATATACCGCATCATTCTTTGCTCCTTCTTACTACTCCGACATGTGGGAGAGCCAAAGATCCGGTCGACGTGTCATGCACTAGATTAGAGCTGAACGGAAGGGGGGCATCACCCCCGTCGGAGCGCTTAGTAATTTCATGACTATAGTGAGTGGTCATATCACAAGTCTTTCCAAAGAAGAATTGTCAAATCACACAGCCCCACTCGCTCACCCTCCTCGCCTCTCACAAACCGCCTACCCGAAAACTCGCGTCATCGCCTGGGAAAAGCCCCGCCCTCAACTTTTAACTACGTGAAAATAGTTCGAGCTTGTTCGTTCTATATAAATACAGTACTTACTGTATGTTTATTCACCCGTGGGGTTGTCCAATGAATGGAGGGGTGGGGAGCACAAGTGAACAATATTGTAGTACTACTAGTAGTAAGTAGGAGTCGTACAGTAGTCACCTTAAATAGAGAGTTTCTTTTCTTTAATGCCACGTACACAAATTGAAACGCTTGTTGTGGAGAGAAAAAGATAATCACTCCACTATATATGTACGCAGGGGCCTGAGCGCTTGCTTTACTAGGGTTGCTCTCTTTATTCTCTCATCCTCTCTAGATATAAACAAGACAAAGTGATGGCGACATTTTCTCTCGCTCACCATCGGTCACAGATCCGGCCGGATCCCTTTGGCCGGTGTGTCTAGAGGACTAAAAGGTGCATCGTTCATGCGGTCATCGCCGCCGAGGGAGGAAACCCACAGCTGTCGGAGGGGCCCGATCCTCTGCCCGTGCCATTCTCTCCAACACAGCACCGGCTCGGGAGGTCCTCCGACCCTTCTTCCCCTCCATGCCGTATTGTCCGCAGATCCGACCTGCCGCCGCCGACATCCCGGCGACCCTCAGGTATAAGTTCTTTGAAAGCGGCCTTGCTTTACTGCCCCAGCTCCCCACATGTCTGCATGTGCATCTTTTTCTACTCCCATCAGCTCTTCCAAAGCCACCTAAATTTTTAGTATTATTAGAGGTAAAGCTACTTCATGCATTCGAATCTAGGGATTTGTTCAAACAACGAAGAAAGGGGGGAAAGTTGTAGCATGAATATAGGACTTGATTCAAAGAGGAAATAATATGGTGAAAGTAGTAGAGACCGGATACCCAACCGGTCTCTTGGTTGAAAAGGGAAATAACGGGAAAGCACAAAGACAAACCGGATAAGGAACATATCTATTATTGGTTGAAAAAAGGATAGAAAGTGGCGGCTTTGGACAAGTCAACAGAGTATGTCCAGGATTAGATTTGCTGCCATCACATAGTAAAAGGTCTCTGTGGATTAGATTTGCTGCCCTCACATAGTAAAAGGTCTCGTGGATTAGATTTGTTGCCTCACATAGTAAAAGGTCTCAGGATTAGATTTGCTGCCCTCACATAGTAAAAGGTCTCTGTGATTAGATTTGCTACCCTCACATAGTAAAAGGTCTCTGTGATTAGATTTTCTGCCCTCACATAGTAAAAGGTCTCTGTGATTAGATGTGCTGCCTCGAGATGGTACAAGGTCTCCGTGATTAGGTTTGCTGCCCTCACATAGCATGAACAAACTCGGCATCACCACTTTATGCCTCCTTGTAGGTACATTGTGCCGACAAGCGCCCACCGCCACATGTCCTTATACCAACCTTTTGCTGTTGTTAATGTAAGGGCGCATGTAAAATGAAGCGATCACACTATTACCTTAGGGACATGTCTAACCAGTGTTATTGTTAATCTAATGCCTCAAGTGATAAGATGCAACTAAACTGTGTTACAAATGGCACTCCTGCTGTTTTCCCCAAAGATGATAAGTAAGTTGCTCCTTTACGCCGCTGAAAGTGTCCTGGTGTCCCCACGGTCCCATGCCCTTAAACCAACTCTTTAGCTGCTGTTGATTCACTGTGTCTGGTAAACAAGCAATGCCACCATTAAATTAATCCCATATTTGAGGAATCTCATTGTTGATCGTAATGCTTCTGGTAACATGAAGCATTGCTGATGTTTTAAAATTTCTACTGTCCTTGCGTGAATGCCATGAACATAATTAAGATGCTTCTTTTTATTTTGTATATGTTTCAGATATTCTTATTGACCAAAGAATCGCTTACTTTCTATCTTTTGTGCAGATAGGGATATCCATTTCACCTTGTTGCTATTGTGACCTTTTGGTGAACTGCACAAAACACTGCTTTTTGGAATGAGTGTCTTGTGCAGTTCAACTAAAATGTCACATGGGCAACATCTCTCAATTTTGGTGGAACTGCACAAAATGGTGATTGGAGTTTCCAAAATCTCCGTCAAGTTCTCATTGGTAATCTCGTGCAACATTTTATAAGCCTTTGCAAGATGGAGCTGCCACTGTCACCACAATGGCACTTTATTTTAGTGGAACTGCACAAAAGGATAAGAAAATTATAGTTGCACCTTACATGAGCCGGACAGCCAACCTTAATGTTCCTCAATTTTAGTGCAACTACTAAAGAAGAACCTACCAGCTCACAAGAGCAAGTACTTCTTGCTAGTGAATGATGCAATCTTTGCTTCATTTCGTGAACTGCAGAAAAAGGCGCATGAATTGAATCATGGAAATCCAGTGCAGACCTCATCGAAGTAGAGCCGGAGGTTGAGTTCAAGGAGGCCGCTATTAAAGCGAAATCATGCTCTCCTGTCTCCTTGTTTGTGCTGTGCAAACAGGAATACTCAACTACAGATGTTGTGACGGTCAAGAGCATTTGCCAAGTTCTTCGATTGTATGACATGGCTAGCCAAGATAGATTTAATCCCGATATTCACTTTATCAAAAGGCTCTAATGGGTTGGTTCTGAATCTTGCAAGCTGGGAATCAGTGAGATGTGTAGGCATCTTTGTTGTACTTATTATTTGAATCTTATTTGTTGGTTCTGAATCTTGCAAGTTGGCAATCAATGAGATGTGTAGGAATCTTTGTTGTACTTATTATTTGGATCTTATTTGTTGGTTCTGAATCTTGCAAGCTGGGAATCAATGAGATGTGTAGGCATCTCTGTTGTACTTATTATTTGGATCTTATTTGTTGGTTCTAAATCTTGCAAGCTGGGAAACACGGTATGATGATGCAGAGGACAACAACCATAACAAACAGTTCAAACTTGGTAGTATTATCTTTGTGAAAGTGTGACAAATGTGCTGATCGTAGGCCCCGAGAATAATAATTCTAATTGTTGTGCATGTTGATCCTATGGCATCGATAGAACAAGCTTAATGCATTGCTTGTTTTAAGTATAAATTTCTATTAAAGCTAATTAAATTTAAGTAAAGTGACCACTAACTCCTGTTATTACAAGACTAATACGCACTGGCCGTGAACCGACGCGTGTGGCCGAGGGTGCATCTTATGTCAAGCGGCAATGGACGAGGGAGGGTAGTAATCGTTGTCGCATGTACACACTCATCTTACTCTTGAATCCAGTTCCCAAGATCTAAAAACAAAGCTGCCGCCGCCACACACTCGCTCACTCAAAGAGACTCCAATGGCGATCCGAGGGTGAGCCCATCGGATATGGACTTCAGCAAGGAGTTCCCTTTGAGTTCGCTGCTCAGTCCTATGGCTGCACCAAGTTGAATGTGATGTACACCAACGATACGGACTCGGTGAAGCTCGCCTCGCCTCAGTCCTATGGCTGCACCGTGTTCGAGCATTCACCCGCTTTCATCGGCAAATACCGATCGCACCTTCGCTACGGTGGAGAGAAGGAAGAACGTGGCGATTCGGCCATCTGGTGCAACAAGCTTGTCAACATCCAGAAGCAATACAAGATCATCAGCAACGGGCAAGAGAAGGACTCCGTGGTTGACCTCGCCGAGACCATCATCGACCCCCGATACGCCAACATGAAAGAAGACGACATGAACACATGGGAGGTACCTCTGAATCTAGCCTACATAACCTACGCGGCCAAGGACGCATACGCATGCTACGACATGTACAGCAGATCTTGGACATGAGGGCGGTTCCGCTTCAGAATCGACGAAAGTACACGGACAGCCGAAGGCTGGATCAAGCGTGCCAGGAAGGTCTAGATGTTGTACTTTATCTGTTTATAAGCACATTTATCATATGAGTGTTTCATGCATTAGCCTATGTGTCGTAATTATCTGTTTTGTCCGAAATATTTCTTTTAAGAACCCATTAACCCGATTGCTTTTTTTTAGTGGCTATTTGCTTATGTATGTAAACTAGTTCACTTGTCCGTAAAAAAACTAGTTCACTCGGCTGCCGTGCTTTGAATCTCCTTCCTCCCAACATATTCCCCTCCTCAAGTGCACCCAAAGAGTCTCCGAATTTTCTCCCACTTTCTTTTTCGATGTAAACTGAGTTTTCTCCCAGTACTTTCCCCTAGAACCAACTCAACTGTCCCATGTCTAGCCTAAAAAATAATAATACCCCACGTACTATTAACTCATCAAATTAAAATGATATTTTATTTCATAAGTTGAAAGTTCATACAAAATAATAATAATAATTGTTTATATATAACTTGGCAAGTTAACTCCTAGTGATTGCATACATAAGCTTGCAAAGATTTTACTGACGTGCAATCATGTGTTTAAGTTTTTATAACATTTCTCCGTCTAGCCCAACATGATATTTTCACCCAGCCCAAAGAAGTCCGCAGATTTCGAGAAAAATGCAAATGGGATTTAAACGGGCTGCATAGATACTACATCATTGTTTCACCCAGCCCACCAAATGGACTAAAAGAACAAATGGACTGGCTGACATGTGGGCCAAGAGGGTCGAAGTTTAAGAAGGCGTTGGATTTACATCCAATGGTCGGCATTCTTCTTCAATCTCTCGCCTTCTTCCCCAGCCTTGAACCGCTCGCCCAGCCTTCGGGCCCAAATGGCATTGTTTTGTGCTCCTCAACAAACGCTACTCGCCGACGGCTTAGGCCGCCCCTCCACTCCGCACCTCCTATTATTCTTCGCCGAGTGTAGGCCCACCCCGCACCAACCAGTCAATTTTCCCACTCCTTCCGTCATGACTCCACCGCCGCGTCTTCCCCATCTCCGGTCGTTCCAGCCTGGGCTCACCTCGCCCACCGCCTCGCCGGGCGTGTGGCGTGGTTAACATACGAGAGTCATTGGAAGAGGATCAGATGCGTGGAGAGCTCGACGGCCGGGACCCACGAGGTCCATGGTCGCACGCAAGGAAAATTTCTCCTTATTACGCATTGCGTAATCAGACGTGGGAAGGGCTTCAGATTTCGCGAAAAAAACGCTCCCGGCCGATGTGTCGGACCCACCAGCTATATCTTCGCACGCAAGGAAGTGCCTCCTTATTACGCACCAAAAATGAATACCCCCTGCTAGCTGGGACCCACCATAGTGGGTGTATGACTTGTGGGCCTACTAAGTTGACGAGGACGGAGGGCTTTGTCAACTTAGTCAATATGAACGATTCTAGCTCCAGTGACCGTACGATGTCCATCCAACGGCCATAGTGCTTCTTCAACCTCCGGTCTTCTTGCTCCAGCCGCGCAAAGCACGGTCAGGTTGCTGCAGGTTTCGCTGCCTCTCGTGGCGGGTCAGTGATGTCATGGAGGCCTCACCGCCTCTACTACTCCCACCGCTGGCCTGTGGTATCCTCTACTCACCCACACCCCTCGTTATTCTCGGCAACGGCATCCTCACGCCGCAGCCAACCAAAGGAACCTCAGATTCTTTCCTTCCGCGGCATCCATCGTCGCGTCTTCCCCGGCTCGCGTCGTCCCTTCCTAGGCCTCGCCGTCGTCCACCGCCTTTGGTGCTCTCGGTGCGGCGTGGTCTATGTGGTCAACTAATCGACTTCCATCGAAGAGTAATCAGACGTGGAGAGGCCGATACCGGGTCCACGGCCACAACCCGCTTTTTTGTGATTTGCCAAGTAAGTCGCTTTGTCGTGCCTGTTGGGCTGCAAATCTTTCAAGACGAGGAGAGCTTCATTCGGCCGGGCCGAGAAAATGGCCTATCAAGAATGAGAAATGGGTTGTACATTTTTAAAACACATCAAACCGGCAATTAGTTTCAAATATCTTTTTTTTCATTTCGAGATTTTAAATTACATTAATTTTTATGCGTGGAGAATTTGTTGGATTTTATATTGATATAAATTTATTTTTAAAATCAGTTTGAATGTGAGTCAAAATTTCGGGATTAAAAACAGTTCGGACCGCACCGAAATATGCAAAATTTCGTATATTTTTTACCATGGCCACAATATGGGCTGTAATGCTAACAAAAAGAATATGGGCTCCAAAAAACCTTAAGAATTAGCAAATGGGCTGTAAATTATTAAAAATAATGGTAGATGGGATGTATGCTGTTTTCCATAGATTTGAGGCTTTCCTAAAAAAAAGGTTGACGCACAAGCAGTGATTGTTGGATGTCCATCGAACGGCCGTCGTGCTTCTTCAATCTCTCTTCCTGCTTCCAAATTGGCCAAACAAGCGCCAAGTGGGACTTCCTCGCTTCCTCCTCCTCATGGCCAGGTGCTGCCAAGCAGCCTCACCGCTCCACCAGACTCCCATCGCTGGCCTAGCCATCCTCTACTCACCCACACTGCCGTTATTCTCCGGTGACGGCAGACGAACCAAGAAACCTCAGACAACAGATTCTCCACGTGGGAAACAATCGCCGAAGTCTTCCTCGCCTCCGTGTTGTTCCTTCCTAGGCCTCGCCATTGCCCACCGCCCTAGTGCTCTCGGCGCTGCTTGGTCAACGTGGTCAACGACCGACATGCATCCAAGTGGATCAGATGTGGAGAGGCCGATACCGGGTCCACGGCCGCACGCAAGGAAATGCCTCCTTATTACGCCGCAAAATAATGATTCCTCCACCGACATCGTGGACCCACCGAAAGGGCCTCTGCTCGTGAAAAACGTTATCGGCCACCGACAAACCGGACCCACCCTATATCTTCGCACGCAAGGAAGTGCCTCCAGATACGCAGACAAAAAATGAATACTCCCCTATTAGCCGGGACCCAAAGATAGTGGCAGCTGACTTGTGGCCCTACTAAGTTGACGGGACGGAGGGCTTTGTCAACTTAGTCAATATGCACGATTCTAGCTCCAAAGGACCGCAGACGATGTCCATCCAACGGCCGTAGTGCTTCTTTCAACCTTCGGTCTTCTTGCTCCACCGCCCAAAACCAGCGTCGGTCGTGCCTCGTGGCTCCTCGCCTCCGTGGTCGGGCTGTGATGCGGCGGAGGCCTCACCGCTTCTACTACTCCCACCGTTGGCCGTGACATCCTCTACTCACCCACACCCCCGTTATTCTGCGGCGATGGCAGCCTCACGCCGCAGCCGAACCGGTGAACCCTCAGATTTCTATGCGTGGGCATCCATCGCTGCGTTTTCCCGGCTCCGCCGTCCCCTTCCTAGGCCTCGCCACGTCCACCGCCTCGGTGCTCTCGGCCGCGTGATCAATGTGGTCAAGGAACGGCTTCCATCGGACGTGGATCAGACGTGGAGAGGTCGATACCGGGTCCATGGCCATGAAGGAAGTGCCTCCTTATTATGTGCAAAATAATTATTCCTCCACCGACAATGGGACCCACCGGACGGGCCACCAGATTTCGCAAAAAAAACATTTTCCTCGATCGCCGGGACCCACCAGCTACATCTTCGCACGCAAGGAAGTGCGTCCGGCAAAAAATGATTCGCCTCGACCGCCGGGACCCACCAGCTACATCTTCGCAGTAAGGAAGTGCTCGATACGGACCCACTCGGTCAAGCGTACGTAGCGTTGTCATTCTGGTCGCGAACGTATACGTACATATATACTGGTGGATGTAGAGGCGCGCACGTGTCCTAGTAGAGGCGCAAACGTAGCATGTACACGTGCATACAGCGGCCAGGGTGCAAGAAAGAAAATACGACCACGTATGTGTACATACGGGCGGGGTCTCGAACGCCTACTCACGCATACGTACGGCCAAGGCTCGTGTACATGGCTGGGTCGGAACGGAGAAACATTGTCGTCGTCGTGTTCATGGGGAGGCAACGGAATGCGTCGTGTTCATGGGGAGGCAATAGAATGCATCGTGTTCATCGGGAGGCAACAGAACGCCTGGGAGCCAACCGGCTGGGTCGGAACGAAATGCGTGGTCGTGTTCATCGGGAGGGCTTGGACGGAACAGGCGATGGAAACGAGGCCTGGCGTACCGCACAATGGAGGAAACAGACCTCCTACGTTCGGAACGGGGTCCTGTTGATCGGGAGGGGTGTGGCACCCCGGCTCAGAGAAACTGGAACGCCCCGTATTCTAGCCCAGAGATCAAGGAGAAGTCTTCTGGAATATGGCACTGCTTAGCATAAAACAAACCAGCTTTCTATTATAATCTATTTGGGTACAATGATTACATCGGCACGGCGACACTCACCGCCATCGCTGTTTCTATGCAAGCAAGTAACAAAGACGATGCAACGGAAGAACTCTAGCAACGGAACAACAACGACGGTGGTGAACTCCACTCGCAGGACTCTGGGCCGAACGCTTATCCTAGCTCGCATTTAACGAAAACCACGACAAGCAAGCAATCAACCGAAATGACTCGCAAGTCGGCATGACACGCCAGTCAAGACATTGAATGTACTTGCAAGCTCACAATAACTAGAAGCATTCAAGGCGCATAACAACATGGCAATTACAGTGTTAAGCGTAAATTAACATGAGATCATCAGAACAACATGGCATGACCAACATAAACATGATACAGCTATCTCAACATGAACATATTAATCCAACAATACTAGCATGCAACATGATGACACCATATGTACCACTTATTCTACTCGGTTACCTCGTAACCAACACGTGCATCACTTACCAACCTCGGACATCACATGATCATCTCGGGATCAAATCAAGCTTGGTGTAAACAATACCGTAGCGATCAGTAAATGAACACAAGGAGCTTGATCTTTACCCATGATTCTCGTACAACATCCGAGTATACAACAACTCGGTATCCTCGATACCACTGTGATCCTTACGGCGATCACCACCCGACCAACACTTGGTCCCAAACTGTGATCCTTACGGCGATCACAACCCGACCACTAAATGGCCCGTGATCCTTACAGCGATCACAACCCGACCACTAAATGGCCCGTGATCCTTACGGCGATCACAACCAATTTATCTCACTGTTATTAAGCACATTATTTTTATTACTGTTGACTCATGGTGTGACCTTCTCTCGACCTGGGCCCTTATCCGCGGGCGCGGCTATCGATAGATTAATATACACTCTGCAGAGGTTAGTACATTGTACCCACACTACGGAACCCATGGCCTCACTCTCCCATTCGGGTGGACCAACGGCGTTCCGACAAAACCGATCTATTGTCATGACACTCTCCCGGCCCTTCCGACTCAGACCCCACCGGGCTAGTCCTGGGTGGCCCCGTGTCTACCTCCAGACACCTCGACCACCGTCGTGGCCACGATCCACACCGATCCTGCATCAAAATTAACTTAACAACGGGCTCACAAGGTTATGCTCCGCCACGTGATCGTGGTAGCACGTGCCCATAACCTTCCCTAAATTGAGGTACCACCAGAGGCACGCATAATAGACCCAGCTTAGGACCGGCCCCATACCGGTAAGCGTGGTTGCACTGGTCAGCATCGATTCAGCGGCACCATGACTCAGCCAACAGGTGTTCAAGTTCAATTTAATCCGGTTAAACTTGAATGCAAATATGCTGAGCCAACAGGTGTTCATGAGCAACTATAATACATGAACATGATATCAACCTCAGCATGAGAGCATCACATAACTTTCCACCATATCAATAGTAAATCATATCCACTGAGCATCACATACCGACTAGCATGACCATCTCCAACATCAACATGTACTACTAACCAGCGTAAACATATGAAAAGAAATACTAGCAGGTATAACATGATCATAGAGTACAAAACAACATAACACAAAAGTGAACATGCAAATCTAAACATCACCGAAACAACGATAACCATATTTTCAACAAGCAAACATTTATTAAATATTCAAGTTGAAAACCATGGCTACTGCATGACTATCATGCAAGTGGGTATTGTGGCTTGCCTAGGGATGAAGAAATCACCGGGAAGAAGTGCGAGAAACTCACGGAACGAATCACCGGAAAACGTACTCTCTCGGAGGGGGCTGAATAAGGGCAAGGGCATAAAGGTCATTTTCACAGTGTCAAACCATAGTGAAAGCATGATCAACAGAGCGGGCTCGACGAAACGAAGAAGTGAGCGTTGGTTTCACCTTATTTGGAGCTACGGATAAAAAGTTATGGAGGGTTGAAGTTCAGGGACTTTTCTGCAAAAATTACATCACAAATAAGTCCCTGAGTGGATAAGACAGAAGCGCAAAACAGAAACACGCTTTCGGTCAGCGAAAACGTATTAAGCGTAATACGTTTACACTTATCCACGTCAGCTTGAACTGGTCAAGGCGGGGCCGGCGGCTTAGATGCTTACAGGTGGGGCCTACCTTATCCATCTCTCTCTCTCTCTCTCTCTCCCTCGCCTGGCATCTTTCTCGCGCCCGACGAAGAACAGAGGAGAGGTGGGGCGGGGCTCGGCCGGCGTCTGGCTCCGGCGACTCCGGTGGTCCCCGGCGAGGGCGAGGCTGCCGGCGGTACCACGGGGAAGCGCCGCGCTCGCCTGAACCGGTTGGGGGCGCTGAGGAGGAGCGGGGTCGCGGCGGCTTGCAGCCACAGAGAGCACGGCGGCGGCGACTAAGCTCGGGGACGACGACAGCAGAGGCTCCGGCGGCGGGCTGAGAGGGCAGGGAGGTTCGCCGGACTCCGGCGAAGCCTATGGTGGTGGCTAGGGGGAGAGTAGGGCTCCGGTGGCAGCTAATTTAAGAGGAGGCCGAGGGTGGACACGGCGGCCATGGGAGGGGATCAGAGCTCCTCGAGCTCGGGGGAAAGCATGGGCGGGGCTAGTGGAGGTTCAGGAGGCCAGTTGTGAGCTCAGAGAGGGCTCGGGGATGGCTTAAATAGCCGCGGGCGAGGGAGGCCGAGCTGGCACCGCCGGCGACGCGTGTCCGGCGCCGCGGACGCGTGTGCTCGTGCATGGACTCGGGGCAAACGACGGAGAGGGCACAGGGCGAAGCTCTCACGGGGCAGAGGAGGCCAAGGGGCGCAGGGGGGAAGAAGACGACGACGAACGGATCCAAAGCTCCACTGTGCTCTCGTGGGCGTGCGGCGCTTTGCGTCGGTGAGGATGCTGCCGGAGGGGGAGAGGGGTCCATCGGAGCGGCGACGACGAGAACTACCTACTGGACATCATCACGGGGGCGAAGCCGACGAGAGGGAGCGATGCCAAAGCATAAACAGTGCTCTGGACACGCTACACTGCATAGAGCGCGCGCACAGGCATACCAGCTGCGTGGTCACCACACGACATGGCACATTAAATGCTCTACAGCACCCAAAACGTTGTCTAGCTAATAGTCCTTCCAAGATAGGTATGGACTGCGGTGGTAACTTGGTTAAAGGCACTCTGGTTAAATGGCAGTTAATACATGAATTTACTGCAGTAAACTTGATCGTGTACTCCTGCTCATCAGGGATGTTATTAGGTCAAATGGAGCTGTCTGGGAGGTTGAGGTAAAGAAGGACTTACATCCTGGTAACTATAGATGGGTTTGGATCAAGATTTACTACGGTTGCTTCACAACTACATGGTCTAGAAATGAAGATTATCAAGATGCACTCACATGGAGTGTCCACTTGAGCTCAAATTGGGCAAGGCTTTATCATTAGGTCATATGAAGATGATGTAAAAAGCTCATGCCAAATGGACAAGCGAAAATAGCACTTGCTTCACAAATATCTTCTCTGGACAGAAACTTGGAATAATTATGGTGATCAAATGGATCAATGAAATGATGCCAAATTGGATGGAGAGATGTTTTATGGGTATAAGAATGATCTGGTAATTTATCAGGATTTTTGAAGAAATATAAAATTACTTGCTTCACAACGTGAAAATATAGCCAGAAACAAAGATTTGCTCCTGTGCTCACATGTATAATTGGATTGGGCTGAAAATGGGTCGAAGGGGTTAATATGAGCACATTAAGGAGTGTGCAAAATTTCAAATCATTTGGATACTCCTAGCTAGTATTTCCTTCACAAAGCCTTCTGTTTGACAAAAACTTTGAAAATTCACTGAGGAAGATTGGCTAGGCAAATAAATTTGAACTTGTGCATGGGGCAATTATTTGGACATAAAAACATGCCCAAAAATGTTGGGCGTCAATAGGAGAAATATAAATGACACTTCCTTCACAAAGTGCCATTTAGGGCAAAATAGGAAAAGGAATATTGGGGAATTATTTTTGAACATGGAAATGAAAGGTTTTTCCATATTTGATCAAGATATGACCCCAAACAATTTATGAGAATTATTTGGGAATTTTAGGAGTGAGGAAAATATAGGTTGCTTCACAACCTAGGGCAATTGGAGTTATTCCTTTAATAGAAAAGGAATATTCCCAATAAAACGAATATTGGGATTTGGGCTAGGATGTAAATGACTGGGTCTAGGGAAAGATTTGGTAAGGAAAAGCCACTATGGAAGCAAAGAAGAGGTCATTCTTCTTCGCCTGCACCACAAAGCCACTAAAAAGAAAACTCGTGCAAAAACCTCGAAAAAACAAAAGAAAAGGAAAGGGCCAAAAATCAGGATGTCACAAACCTTACCCCCTTAAAGAAATCTCGTCCTCGAGATTTGGTTGCTCAGGGAACAAGTATGAATATTTTGACTTAAGGAAACCGTTTCCAACTCGGGTATTTTTTCCTTTATTGTTGTTCCCATTAAATTTTTATCTGACTGGCCCTGGGGTGGTTTGATTCACTATATCCTCATTCTGACAGATCTTACCTGGCTTGCTCATGCTTATATAGGCTCCGATTTCTTTTTACATATGCTGACTAGCTGAGTGTGATTTAATTATCACGACTAAAATATATGTCCGTCTCACAAATCCAAAAGTGATTTTCGTTGGGTGTGCCACCCGGTACTAACAACCTTTCATGTAATGATGATCAAAATTTTCTGATGAAAACTCAATCTCTGACTCATTGCTTTGGGTTTCTCCACTAAATGCAGGTCCTTTGGGTTCCAAACAGTGAGTTAAAACATAACCGCTTCTCGATGCATTCTCGACTCATCGCAGGTTTCTAAATCATCTTAATCGGTTCCACCGCCGTGAGTATCGGATCCGCGCCAAATATTTGATTGTCTCTCGTCGCGCCATCATAAAGGGTTTGGCCCGCATGATAATATCCGCAGACTTGACTGAATTTTTTGTTTCATGATGTGCTATTCATGATGATTCATATAAGTGGGGACTCAAAGCCTGTGATCGTTATTCCTCATGCCGATTACTCATGTTGTAGGCATATCCATGTAGATCAATACTGACTTAGACTGCCCGGGGGATCTGCACCATTGAGGGAACGTGCAACAATTTTCATACCTGCATCACTGGTCTTGCTCCTTCATTATTGTTTTCTTGGTCTGGATCCTTGGCTGAAAGAGCTGGGCCATATTGCTTCTTCGTATGACCATAGGTACTATCGGTACAATTTTTCGGCAATCGTAGCTTATCCTCATTTTTCTGACACTTCTCAAGTTCTGATCATTAGGAAATGATCATCCGAAACCCTTGCAAGAAATCGGCAAATAAATCAGTAGCCACCAGAACGGTCTTTATAACTCAGATATGGGACATTACTAAAATAACTCAACCACGGCTCAAGACGGCCGAAAAGCAGCTCAGAGCATGAGGCCGGGTCGATAAGAAGAAGGTGTAGCTCCCTAAAATAGCCAAAAAGCAGCTATAGGGCTACTGTCACAAAAAGAAACCCAACAGTTGTACGAGACGGCCGAAAAGCAGCTCAGACTCGTGACAGTTGTTGAAGAGAGAAACAAAAATAGGCATCCACCCCGGATAGCTAGAAACAGCACAGATCACAGGCGTGGTGCCGTCATAGGAGAAGAGGGGACAAGGGCTCATCAGGATCATTTTCCAGGTTCACGAGTACTCGTATTGAGCTCATTGATGTCGTCAATCCTCATAATCCTTTGTCACACTACGGTGTATACTAGCTTTATTCTTGTAACCATCCTTACGTGGTTATCAGATCCTCATCCGAAAGTGACTTGAAAGATCTTGATGGTATGCTCATTGCATATATATGAGGACCTCGATTCGAGACAGACGCGGTATTCTCGACCGATTCTTGATTCTCGACCAAAATGTTGCGGATCTCGATTCTTGGGATTCACCGCCATATGTCACAATTCACAAAGTACTACCTTGTACTAATGTCTTCATCGAGGAATATTTGCTGGCTTGTGCTCGAAACTTTCATCGGACAAATTGTCAAGAAGACTAAATATCGTGCTTCAGAAGCTTACCCCCTTAAAGACTTTGCTGGGGAAAGACTCAGTACCTTATGCTGGAAGCTTTTGCGGTTGCTTACTGAAGAAGGCAGAGTACCTTGCACGGGATTTCATCCATGTATCATACGCAGGAAGATAGATGAATCTTGCCTTGGAAGCCTCTCTGGTATCTTGCGAGGGAAAATTGGGTTGCTTACACCAGAAGCTTCTTATTGTGATATGCGGACCGACTTCCACATATACATACCATCTTAATATTTCTGATGTTGATTTCTTGTATGAAACAGGGTTTTACTGGACTATCCTCCTTCCTGAGTATATGCCATATTTTTGCTTGCTTCCAGGTACATCGAGTTCCAAAATCATCCTCAACGAAATATTAAACTTGTATCTGAGCCATACCTTTGATAATATTCTGACAACCTTGCACAGAATTTATCTTCTTGCTGATTTAATCATTTTGTTGTGATGAGTGCACGCTAATGCAAACTTGATACTGGCGGTCCATCCAGGTTTTCTTTTGCATCCGCATAAGATATTCTAATTTTCACCGCAATCAGCTAATAATTCCATTTTGTTTAGCTGAATTTACAAATATATGCATTTCTTGTCAACTCTTCGGGTCCTGGTCACCGACGAGCAACTTTAATAGGGGAAAATTTGTAACAATCAAGGCCCAAAGAAAGGAACAATGTAAACGACTAAAACAAAAGCACACAAGCATTCCACTAATATAATTAATCAAGCAATCATCACATATTACTGCTACTCACAAAATAATATGCATGCACACCTAAGCACACAAATCTCGCGGAAACTCCGATATTACGATCTAGCATGCTGTGACGATGTGCACGGGGACAAATAAATGTGTGGAAGAATTGGTGTAAACAGCGCTACACCAAATGCTAGCTTAGCCAGATAGCAACCTGGACTAGCTCGGAGGCGAGGACGTACTTGGTAACCATGCAGTGGGACACGAAGGTCGCAACCACATTATTATCAAGCGGACGGAAAAAGATTCGTACTTGTCCAAGAAATAGGATAGCGGGGAAAAACCGAGGCTGCTGACATTGCCCTTTCTTGATAACTAAGATCATTAAGGGTTGCCAACACGTCAAAATAAAATAATGATCCGGGATAGACACATGTCCATCACCGAAATGATAGGCGGATCAAGGAAAGACATCGGTGCGATACCGAGCACCATTTTTGCAAACAGTGTTAGATCACTTGGCATCACTCTGGGACAGAAATGACACCAAACACCGAAACAAAAAGGGAATCGGAGAATGCAAAGGTTGAGCTGTAGTGGATCCAAACTCATGCCAGCTACACTCACCAGATAAACCGTTAGCGACGAAATAATAATCTATATGCATGCTATGCGACAAACTAATGCAGCAATCAAGTGCAACAAACCAATCGGGCCTATACTACCGCTTAACGCTCAAGACGGTCTAGGGCGCCCTTCAGTGCATACCTGCTCGATAATGTTACTGTGGCACCCCGGCTCAGAGAAACCGGAACGCCCCGTATTCCAGCCCAGAGATCAAGGAGAAGTCTTCTAGAATACGGCACTGCTTAGCATAGAACAAACCAGCTAACCAGCTTTCTATTATAATCTATTTGGGTACAATGATTACATCGGCACGGCGACACTACGCCTGCCACTGTTGCTCTATGCAAGCAGCAGAACAACACGATGCAGCGGAACAATGGCGACGGTGGTGAACTCCACTCCGCAGGGACTCTGGCTGGAACGCTTATCCTAGCTCGCACGAACGAAAACCACGACAAGCAAGCAATCAAATCCAGCATGACCTGCAAGCTGGCATGACACGCCAGGTCAGTACATTGAATGTACTTGCAAGCTCACAATAACCAGAAGCATTCAAGGAAGACAATAGCATGGCAATTACAGGTTAAGCAGAAATTAACATGAGATCATCAGAACAACATGGCATGACCAACATAAACATGATACAGCTATCTCAACATGAACATATTAATCCAACAATACTAGCATGCAACATGATGACACCATATGTACCACTTATTCTGCTCGGTTACCTCGTAACCAACACATGCATCACTTACCAACCTCGGACATCACACGATCATCTCGGGATCAAATCAAGCTTGGTATAAACAATACCGTAGCGATCAGTAAATGAACACAGGGAGCTTGATCTTTACCCACGATTCTCGTACAACATCACGAGTATACAACAACTCGGTATCCTTGATACCACTGTGATCCTTACGACGATCACCACCCGACCAACACTTGGTCCCAAACCGTGATCCTTACGGCGATCACAACCCGACCACTAAATGGCCCGTGATCCTTAAGGCAATCACAACCCGACCACTAAATGGCCTGTGATCCTTACGGCGATCACAACCAACTTATCTCACTGTTATTAAGCACATTATTGTTATTACTGTTGACTCATGGTGTGACCTTCTCTCGATCTGGGCCCTTATCCACGGGCGCGGCTATCGATAGATTAATAAACACTTTGCAGAGGTTCGTACACTGTACCGACACTACGGAACCCATGGCCTCACTCTCCCATTCGGGTGGACCAACGACGTTCCGACAAAGCCGATCTATTGTCATGACACTCTCCCGACCCTTCCGACTCAGACCCCACCGGGCTAGTCCTGGGTGGCCTCGTGTCTACCTCCAGACACCTCGACCACCGTCGTGGCCACGATCCACATCGGGATCCGGTACCAAAATTAACTTAACAACGGTATCACAAGGTTATGCTCCGCCTACCTGATCAGGGTAGCACGAGCCCATAACCTTCCCTAAATTGAGGTACCGACCAGAGGCACGACAATAGACCTAGTTAGGACCGTCCCATACCGGTAAGCGTGGTTGCACTGGTCAGCATCGATTCAGCGGCACCATGACTCAGCCAACAGGTGTTCAAGTTCAATTTAATCCGGTTAAACTTGAATGCAAATATGCTCAGCCATGATAAAATAACATGATGCCAACTATAATACATGAACATGATATCAACCTCAACATGAGAGCATCACATAACTTTCCACCATATCAATAGTAAATCATATCCACTGAGCATCACATACCGACTAGCATGACCATCTCCAACATCAACATGTACTACTAACCAGCATAAACATATGAAAAGTAATACTAGCAGGTATAACATGATCATAGAGTACAAAACAACATAGCACAAAAGTGAACATGCAAATCTAAACATCACCAAAACAACGATAACCATATTTTCAACAAGCAAACATTTATTAAATATTCAAGTTGAAAACCATGGCTACTGCATGACTATCACGCAAGTGGGTATTGTGGCTTGCCTAGGGATGAAGAAATCACCGGGAAGAAGTGCGAGAAACTCGCGGAATGAATCGCCGGAAAACGTACTCTCTCGGAGGGGGCTGAATAAGGGCAAGGGCATAAAGGTCATTTTCACAGTGTCAAACCATAGTGAAAGCATGATCAACAGAGCGGGCTCGACGAAACGAAGAAGTGAGCGTTGGTTTCACCTTATTTGGAGCTACGGATAAAAAGTTACGGAGGGTTGAAGTTCAGGGATTTTTCTGCAAAAATTTCATCACAAATAAGTCCCTGAGTGGATAAGACAGAAGCGCAAAACAGAAACACGCTTTCGATCAGCGAAAATGTATTCCGTGGAATACGTTTCCACTTATCCACGCCAGCGTGGACTGGTCAACGCGGGGCCGGCGGCTTAGAGGCTTACAGGTGGGGCTTACCTTATCCATCTCTCCCTCTCTCCCTCGCCTGGCATCTTTCTTGCGCCCGACGAAGAACAGAGGAGAGGTGGGGCGGGGCTCGGCCAGCGTCTGGCTCCGGCGACTCCATTGGTCCCCGACGAGGGGGAGTGTCGGTGTCAAAACCGGCGGATCTCTGGTAGGGGGTCCCGAACTGTGCGTCTAGGCGGATGGTAACATGAGACAAGGGACACGATGTTTTTACCCAGGTTCGGGCCCTCTCGATGGAGGTAAAACTTACCCCGCTTGATTAATATTGATGATATGGGTAGTACAAGAGTAGATATACCATGAGATCGTGAGAGGCTAAACCCTAGAAACTAGCCTATGGTATGATTGTTGTTCGCCCCACGGATTAAAACCCTCCTGCTTATATAGACACCGGAGAGGGTTAGGGGTTACATAGAGTCGGTTACAAATGGGAGGAGATCTACATATCCAGATCACCAAGCTTGCCTTCCACGCCAAGGAAAGTCCCATCCTGGACACGGACGAAGTCTTCAATCTTGTGTCTTCATAGTCCAGAGTCCGGTCAAAGATCATAGTCCGCCATCCTGACACCCCCTAATCCAGACTCCTCGCCGAGGCTGCCGGGCGGTACCACGGGAAGCGCCAAGGCCGCCTCGAACCGGGTTGGGGGCGCTGAGGAGGAGCGGGTCATGGCGGCTTGCAGCCACAGAGAGCACGGCAGAGGCGACTAAGCTCGGGGACGATGACAGCAGAGGCTCCGGCCGTGGATGAGAGGGCAGGGGAGGTTCGGCCGGACTCCTGGAAGCCTAGGGTGGTGGCTAGGGGAGAGTAGGGCTCGGTGGCAGCTAATTTAAGAGGAGGCCGAGGGTGGACACGGTGGCCATGGGAGGGATGAGAGCTCCTCGAGCTCTGGGGAAAGCATGGGCGGGCTAGTGGAGGTGCAGGAGGCCTGGTGAGCTTGGACAGGGGCTCGGGATGGCTTAAATAGTCATGAGCGAGGGAGGTCAGGTCGGCACCACGGCGACGCTGTCGGCGCCCATGGACGTGTGTGCTCGTGCATGGACTCCTGGGCAAACGACGGAGAGGGCACAGGGAAGCTCTCACGGGCAGAGGAGGCCAAGGGGCGCAGGGGGAAGACGACAATGATTTAACGGATCCAAAGCTCCACTTTGCTCTCGTGGGCGTGCGGCGCTTTGCATCGGTGAGGATGCTG
Organism: Aegilops bicornis; assembly: GCA_021605145.1. Classification (NCBI taxonomy): domain Eukaryota; kingdom Viridiplantae; phylum Streptophyta; class Magnoliopsida; order Poales; family Poaceae; genus Aegilops; species Aegilops bicornis. The sequence continues at coordinate 548,839,584 of CM038675.1, read as the reverse complement.
CTGGAGGGGGAGAGGGGTCCATCGGAGCAGCGACGACGAGAGCTACCTGCTGGACATCATCACGGGCGTATAGCCGACGAGAGGGAGCGATGCCAAAGCACAAACAGTGCTTTGGACACGCTTACATGCTGCATAGAGCTGCACAAGACAGCATGCCAGCTGCGTGGTCACCACACGACATGGCACATTAAACGCTCTACATCACCCAAAATGTTGTCTAGCTAATATTCCTTCCAAGATAGGTTTGGACTACGGTGGTTACTTGGTTAAAGGCACTCTGGTTAAATGGCAGTTAACACCTGAAGTTTATCAAAGAACTTGATCATGTACTACTACTCAACAGGGATGTTATTGGGTCAAATGGAGTTTTCTCGGGAGGTTGAGATAAAGAAGGACTTACATCCCGGTAACTATAGATGGGTTTGGATCAAGATTTACTGCGGTTGCTTCTCAACTACAGACTTGTTCCAGATATGAAGATTATCAAGATGCACTCACATGGAGTGTCCACTTGAGCTCAAATTGGGTAAGGATTGATCATTAGGTCATATGAAGATGATGTAAAAAGCTCATGACAAATGGACAAGCCAAAATAGCACTTGCTTCACAAACATCTTCTTCGGATGTAAACTTGGAATAATTATGGTGATCAAATGGATAAATGAAATGATTCCAAATTGGGTGTTTAGATGTTTTATGGGTATAAGAATGATCTGGTAATTTATCAGGATTTTTGAAGCAATATAAAATATACTTGCTTCACAACCTGAAAATATAGCCAGAAACAAAGATTTGCTCATGTGCTCACATAGATGATTGGATTGGGCTGCAAATGGGTGGAAGGGGTTAATATGAGCACATTAAGGAGTGTTCAAAATTTCAACTCATTTGGATACTCCTAGCTAGTACTTCCTTCACAAAGCCTTCTGTTTGACAGAAACTTTGAAAATTCACCGAGGAAGATTGGCTAGGCAAATAAATTTGAACTTGTGCATGGGGCAATTATTTGGACATAAAAACATGCCCAAAAAGGTTCCTTCACAAAGCCTTCTGCTTGACAGAAATATAAATGACACTTCCTTCACAAAGTGCCATTTAGGGCAGAATAGGAAAAGCAATATTGGGGAATTATTGTTGAACATGGCAATGAAAGGTTTTGCCATATTTGATCAAGATATGACCCAAACAATTTATGAGAATTATTTGGGAATTTTAGGAGTGAGGGAAATATAGGTTGCTTCACAACCTAGGGCAATTGGAGTTATTCCTTTAATAGAAAAGGAATATTCCCAATAAAAAGAATATTGGGATTTGGGCTAGGATGGAAATGACAGGGTCTAGGGTAAGATTTGGGAATGACAAGCCACTCTGGAAGCAAAGAAGAGGTCATCTTCTACAATTTCCAGACCACAAAGCCATGGAAAAAGAAAACTCACGCAAAAACCTCGGAAAAACAAAAGAAAAAGAAAGGGCCAAAAATCAGGCTGTCACAAGGGGTGTGGCATACCGCAAAACGGAGGAAACGGACCTCCTATGGTCGAAATGGGGGTCCTGTTGATCGTGGGGGTGTGGCGTACTGCAAAACGGACGAAACGGACCTCCTACGGTCGAACGGGGGTCCTTGATCGGGAGGGTGTATGCATCAAGAAAACGGATTTAAACGGACCTCCTACGGTCGAAACGGGTCCCGTTCATCGGGAGGGTGTGGCGCATCGCAAAACGGACTCCACGGGATAATGTTCATCCGCACCGCCGACCTCCTCCAACCTCCACGGGCTCCTCGCTCATCCAGCCTAAACCGCGCGCTTACTCCACCGGCCATCGCTCAACCACCCTCCACGGGCACCCCTCCACCGCCTACTATTCATCCAGCCCTCCACACCACGGGTCCTGTTCAACCACCCTCCACGGGCACCCTCCACCGCTTCACTCGCTCATCCAGCCCTCCACCACACCGTGGGTCCCGTTTCATCTAGAGGCAACGCCACCGCCAATCGCTCATCCAACCCCCCACCTCCCGCAACGCCACTGCTCAACCTGTGGGCAGCATCGATCGGCTTCGCTTAGCAAAGAAGTAAAGCGAATCGCCGATCGGGTTCGATTAACAACCATCGATCGATCGCCGGGTTCAAGAACGCATAGCTCGCAAAGGTAATCGCCGGGTTCGCTTAGAGCCCAACGCCTCCCGGGTTGATTAGAGCCAACGCCGCACACACGCTGCAGACGTGAATGAGAGATACGCACATCGCTCGGCCCCCGACCTCCCACCATAACCGGGAACTCGCCGAAATTTTCCTCGCCCTCGCTTCTACCACGGTTTTTTCCGTCATGGACGTCCCAAAGAATGTCATGTTGTTGCGTCTCCGGCCCGCCCAGGACGAAAAGCCCATTTTCTGTCATGATTTTTTGTCATAGAAGTAGGAGCCCACCACATCTATGATGATACCGGGTTTTGTCACAGTTATCGTCATAGAAGTGTCATATGTATGACAAAAAAATTCGTTCGGCCCAAAATTCACGGATGTGTCTTTTTTTAGTGGCGATAGTACCGCGCCCGGTGCGCGGTAGTACCGTGAATTCTCGCCTGGCTCAGCAGCTTGTGCGGTAGTAGGAGTGGATGTAATTTTTTACATCCGCACCCCGCGCGGTAGTACCGCTCCTGGCTTATGGTACTACCGTGTCGGATTTTTGCATTGACTCCAACTCAGCGGAAGTTGGCACAAATGTATGTTTATATGTCTGTACCTTCCCAAAATCTGGAACATCCCTGCCTTGCGGTAGTACCGCAAGGGGGACCGGTAGTACCGCGCCAGTGGTTCTACCGCCCTCTGCTTCAGTACATTTGGGCTGTCTTGGTTTGTGCTGCTCGGGCGGTACTACCGTGAGGCCTTGCGGTAGTACCGCGGCCCTGGCATGGTAGTACCGTGCTACACAGGCTGGGTTGGTGGATAACGGTTGGATTTGTTCTTCTACTATATAAGGGGTGTCTTCTTCTCCGAGTTGACCACCTCTTCCAACCCCAAGCTCCATTGTTGCTCCAAGCTCCATTTTCGCCCGGTCTCTCTCCCTAGCCAATCAAACTTGTTGATTTTCTAGGGATTGGTCGAGAAGGCCCCTATCTACACTTCCACCAAGAGAAATTTGATTCCTCCACTAATCCCTTGCGGATCTTGTTACTCTTGGGTGTTTGAACACCCTAGACGGTTGAGGTCACCGCGGAGCCATATTCCATTGTGGTGAAGCTTCGTGGTGTCGTTGGGAGCCTCCAATTAAGTTGTGGAGATTGCCCCAACCTTGTTTGTAAAGGTCCGGTCGCCGCCTCCAAGGGCACCAATAGTGGAATCACGACATCTCTCATTGTGTGAGGGCGTGAGGAGAATACGGTGGCCCTAGTGGCTTCTTGGGGAGCATTGTCCTTCACACCGCTCTAACGGAGACGTACTTCCTCTCAAAAGGAAGGAACTTCGGTAACACATCCTCGTCTTCACCGGCTCCACTCTTGGTTATCTCGTGCCTTTACTTGTGCAAGCTTATTTGTGTTATATCCCTTGCTTGCTTGTGTGCTTGTTGTTGTTGCATCATATAGGTTGCCCACCTAGTTGCATATCTAGACAACCTACTTTGATGCAAAGTTTAAATTGGTAAAGTAAAGCTAAAAATTGTTAGTTGCCTATTCACCCCCCCCCCTCTAGTCAACTTTATCAATCCTTTCATAGGGGCCGGATCCCGACAAGCCGGTGCGTCAGGGGGCGGGCTTTGCCCCACAGGATCGTCATTGGGATCGTTGCTAGCCACCAGATTTGAACTCGCAGCCGGTTGTGGGTCGAAACTTCTTGTTTTGTTAATCTTGATGCAGTTATCTCTTGGGAATACACTGCTTGCTTGTGTAGACACATCCTAGAAACGTTCCAGAAATTTTTATCTATAGGATCATGTGTGGTATATGCCAGGTACTCCCTTCATCTCATAATGTAAGACATTGCAAAAATGTCTTATATTGTGGGACGGAGGGTCCAAAAACGTGTTATATTATGGGACTGAGGAAGTACCAATTGATCACTTCAGAAATAGATCTCTCAGAAGCTCTTTTCCAATCCTTTTTGTTACACAAAGAAAGATGTTTTGGGGATAGATCTAGTGACAATCTTACCTCTTTAAGTTGATGAATGAAGATTAGGTTAAAACACATAGAATCAATAGCAGAGGAACCCAAGGACAGTCCAGCCCTTGTTCTCAGTCCTCTTGGGTTCAACTCTCTCATTTTGGATTATATGCACGCATTCCAAAAATAATTTGGAGTTCTAGCTTTGTTCTAAGTCAAACTTCTTTAAATTTTACCAAATTTTATAAAAACAATGAATTCATATTTACAACAACAAATTAGCTTCGTTAAATCCAACATGATTTTCCCCCTTCAAAATATAGCTATCTGAGGGTGTAGGTGTTGATTTTCTTTTTACTCCCTCTCTTCCGGTTTAGAGGGCTCAAATCTGAAATCTCATCAATGAAGGTAGATTGTGAGTGGATGACATGGGTTTGGTGGATACAAAACTGCCCAATGAAATATTCCCCACCTATTCAACTCCCGAGGCAATAAGTGCATCACCCTTCTTCTCATTGGACTTGATGGTGCATGTAGAGATACATGCATGACCACTAGTTCCCTCACTCTGATTAAATGTGGCGTGAGACTCAAAACTCTTTAACTCAATTGGACTCAAAGTGAGCCTAATATAATGAATCTAAATCTTTTGAGATGAACCCTTTAAACCGGAAAGGAGAGGTAATAAACTAGTAAATGTGTATGTGCAATGCACGTTGATATTAGACTACTATTAATTGCGCATGGATATTAGGTATGATATTGTTTGCATATTAATTATGTAATTAATGATGGCATCGATATTTGAAATGTAATTAATTGCATGTTAAACATCAATATTTGACGCTCAGATTGATGTACTCGGGTCTTCGTGACCCATACTTGTAATATAAAGATTCATGTTTATTTTGCGTAGAGTTGTATTGTGTATGATATTGTTTGCATATTAATTATGTAATTAATGATGGCATCGATATTTGAAATGTAATTAATTGCATGTTAAACATCAATATTTGACGTCTGTATTGATGTACTCTGGGTCTTCGTGACCCATACTTGTAATATAAAGATTCATGTTTATTTTGCGTCGTAGAGTTGTATTGTGATACTGACGTGAGCCATCGTTCGTGATCGCGCATGATGCATGTATGATTAGTGCACGATTATAAGCGGGGGCGTCATAGGCCAACTCCAACGCAAGACCCCAAACGGACGTCTGTTTTGTCCAAATTTTGCCTGTTTGGGTTGGGCAAAGAGGCATCCATTTATACTTTTGCGCTGGTCGTGCGTCCAATGGTCGGACGTATTTGTTCCGTCACGGCCGGCTGGAGGCCCTATATGTATACATTTTTTGAACTATACGCATTGTAAATTTTTACAACCAAATAAATCAAACGTTGCAAATAGTTTTACAATCAAATAGTTCCACATCTGAATAAAAACACAATCAAAATAGTTATACAACCCAATCAAAATTGTCTTGAATACATGGAAAGAAAATGAACTGGTACATCTACTGGTTGTCAATATGATCCCACATGTGCTCAACCAAGTCATTTTCGAGCTGCATATGAGTATGTCAATCACGCATTTCATGATGAAATTGGATGAACTGTTCAAATGTTTGTCGGTTCTTGGTGCTCAGGCACAACATATTCACCCGGATATTCAAACCCTTGGTCACAGGTGTTGTCACGCTCACCCTCCACGATCATGTTGGCATGATCACACAAGCAGTCATCACCCTTCGAAGCTTCTCGATGCTCCATGTCAGTGCAGGGTATCGATATCCCATCGAGATTGAAGCACATCAAAAGCATGTTCCACGTCCTTCCTGGCACTTTCTTGTGCTAGAGCAAATCTCTGTTTCTTCTCTCCTTCTGGGTTTGATATTGTCTTCACAAGAGTTGACTATTGAGGATAAATACCGTCATCTAGGTAGTATCCCTTGTTGTGATGGTAGCCATTGATCTCAAAGTTGTCCTCTGGGCAATGGTCTTTTGCAAGCCTTGCAAACACTAGAGAATGCTAAAGCACGTTGATATCATTGTGAGAACCAGCCATGCCAAAGAAAGAGTGTCATATCCAAAGTTCTTGTGAAGCCACGACTTCTAGTATGACAGTGCAATTTTTGACATGCCTCTTGTACTGCCCCTACCAAGCAAATGTACAGTTCTTCCACTTCCAGTGCATACAATCTATGCTCCCAAGCATTCCAGAAAAGCCTCTATCTGCATTGTCACCAACAACCCGTCTGTATCAGCGGCATAAGGCTCTCTCAAGTACTCAGGATCAAACACTGCCACCACGACCTTGCAAAAATTGTACGTTGATTTGAGACATGTGGTCTCACTCATACATACGTACTCATCCACAAGATCGCCCGGAATTCCATATGCAAGCATGTGAATAGCTGTGGTGCCTTTTTGGTAAGAGGATAAGCCAACCTTGCCAAGGGCATCCTCTTTGCACTCAAAGTATGGGTCATATGCTACCACCCCCCAGGAATACGTCTGAACAGATCTCTCGCCATCCGAAATCGGCGGCGAAAAAAGTGTGGTTTGAAGAGAGGGGAATCTTCAAAGTAATCGACATAGAGAAGGGCACAACCGCTCTCCCTATTGCGGTTCAAGGCCGGAGCATGGACCGGGATTGATCCCTTGAACCAGTGTCGCTGCCTAGGAATGTGGTCATTGACGACCAATGCAGCAACAACAAGCTCTTCGTCTTCTGAGGACGAATCATCCGGTGAATAAATAAAGTTGTGGAAAAAAAGATACTCATCCCCACTATCCATGGTACCTTGTGAGCAAAGTGTCTAAAACCTTGCGGTCGTGGTGGAGACGCGGCTGGTGAAGAGCACCTCGGGCTCCCCTTGCAGGCAGCAGGAAAGGTTGGCATTGATTGCAGCGGCTTTTGCAGCGCTTGCCAGAAGGTGTTGGGGTCGATGGGCGTCGTCGGCGGCCGTAGCTTCCATGGTACCGGATGCGGCGCCAAAAAGCTACAAATGCCGACAAGAACTCCTACAAAACGCAGGCGTGGGGCGACTGTGACGAGGGGATGGTCGTGGTTTGGGCGGCCGGGCTGGACAACAAGGAGGCGGCCGAAAAAATTGGACGGCGGAGGCTATGGCAGGGGCGGGGCAGGCCACGTAAGGGAAGAGAAAAAGGGGTTGTTTCACTGACGGACGGGTCATGGGTGGACAAGGGCGCGTGTCCCACCCGTCTGCGCGCTGTCCGTTTTGACGCAAACACGTTTCAAAATGAGGAAAAAATAACTCGATGGTGAACATAAAAATAGATTTTTTAGGTGAACTAGGGAATTTATTCAAAGTTCAAAGCTGAAACAATACAATCAATGTCTGGCAAAATCCCTAGCCACATGCGGCGACAAGAGGGAAACGCTGAAGCTGCCTTAGTAATGGCATGAGCTTCCAAATTTTCTTCCCTACACTCATAGCGAAAACTAATTTTACAAAATCATGCATGGACTCCTTTATCTCATCTATAACCTATAACCAAGGTGCATGAACATAACGTTCTCCCATTGATGTCTGCCTCAACTTGCATGCAGTCTGAGGCTATGATCGCATGTGTGACGTTGAGGTCCCTTGCCAAAGCAAGAGCCTCATTGCATGTGTGTGCTTCGAGTCTTGCAACATCCACCAGACCCTCGAAGGTTACTGCTGAAGATCCCAAATAGTTGCCTTCCTTGTCCCTGCATATCACTGCGGCCGTTCCCCACCTTGCCATTGCGAGAAATAGCCCCGTCAACATTTATCTTTACTGCATCTTCATAGGGCGCAATACACATGTGAACTCATTGTTGGGGTGGTATTGTGTTGATGACTGGCTTCCAAACAGTAGCTATATCAAGGTCCTCCAAGTAACGATATATGAAGCACATAGTAGACAAAGGACTTTAGAATTCATCATCACGTATGTCCCTTCTCCTGATGGAAATATGCCCTAGAGGCAATAATAAAATGGTTATTATTATATTTCCTTAATCATGATAAAGGTTTATTATTCGTGCTAGAATTGTATTGACCGGAAACTTAAATACATGTGTGGATACACTACTGCGGGATGGGCCAAACGCGACACTACGATCAGAGACCCTTCGACGAAACTGTGTGCGATGCCATAATCGCAAACGGTGGTGTAAAAAGACTGACAAAAAAGGTGCAAAACGTTTGCGATGACAGATGCATCAAACACGGTTCAGAATTTAGTTGCGCAGCGATGCGTGGGCATACGGTTCAGCTCAATTAACTGTTTGGGATGAGGAGGAACAAAAGAAGCGGGCAGCCAGATGAAGGCGTGTGCGATATACATCATACGGTTCAATGGGATGAACTATGTGTGATTAGGCAACACAATGGAAATGGTTCAACTGAACAAGATGTGTGTGATACGCGGCAAATAGGTCCGTAATCAGAAATGTGTGCGAAGAACAATAATAACACAGACGATTGCTGCTAATAAGCCGTGTGAATTGCTCTGTCTGTAGTAGAATAGCATGTATATATATAGAACTGAAATAAACATCCAATTACATAAGTGACTATACAGATTATTCGCATACACCTCAATAAAAAATTGCATGCATTCTAAAGTAGGATAAAAACGATCGCCTAGTCATCTACTTCTTGTGACGCCCCGCCATCGCTATGTGGCTCGATCCATCGTCCGGCAGGTGAAGAAGACAGCTCCTCATGTCAACGATCTACTGCATACATCTCATAGCTTGTGTACGCGTCCATGGCCGCGTACTTGACATGTTGTTCATCCAGTCTCTCATGCCACACACTGTGCCAGGCGTTCTTGTCCTTATTGCTCTCTTCCTTCATCTTCGCGTAGTAAGGGTCGACGATGGCCGAGGCGAGGTCAACCAGGGAGTTCAGTTTGTTTTTGTCGCTGCCCCAGACCTTGTAGTGGTGCCGGATGTTGACAAGATTCGGGCATTTCAAGTCCGAAACCTTGAGCGCTTTTAGATCGTTGGTGGTGTCCACCGTAGCGAAACTGTAGTCGGAGCTATTGGTAAACCTAGAGAAACGCTCGCAAGGCCTTGTGGCAAGGTGGTAGTGGTAGACGAGGACGTCATGTCGCACGCACAACTTGGCGACGGCAATCTTCTGATCGTGCCCGGCACGACCGATGGTGTACTCGAGGTCGAAGCCGACCACTCGGTACTTGTCCTCGACAAGGAACTGCTCCATAGTTTGGATGGAGCTCTCCACCGAGACCATATCGTTCATGTACACCATCGAGAGGGCCTTCCCCCTCACTTGAGTGTCCACTACATGATGCGTGGTGAACTGCCCGCCGTTGTTGTCGTCGGCTGATGGGAGCACCATTGGAGCCACGGGGAGCGCCATTGGAACCGCTGGATGTCCTCTCTGTATGTGTCCTCGTGGGTGTGCTTATTGTGTCGTGTGAGAAGAGAGATGAAGGTAAATGTCCACAAGAATAAAAGGGGGCCGGGCGGCGTGGATTCTCGGCGCGTCCGCATGGCAGTTTTTGCAGCGGGTAACTACATTGTCGCGCCGTGCCCGGCGCAACCGCTTGCACATGAACGTGTGTGATCATGCGCCGGCCCCAAACACTGGCAACACGCATGGAGGGACGAGGGAAGAGCACCCGGAGGGACATGAGAGCAGAGCGCGCGCGGCGGGACGCGATTAGAGCGCGTCGTGGCTGCCTGATCCGCAAGCAACCACACGCATAGAGCAGTTGAACACGCAGGAAATGGTCGCCTACAAGCCGGCCGACAGCCATGCCGCCAGAGAGCGGCCGTGTGCTACCACCTCCGTCTAGTCTATAGTCTCCTTTATATTTTATGCCATATTTGCCCTCAAATTTAACAAACAAAATGTTAATGCATGTTTTTAAAATTATATAATTGGGAACTATGTTCAAATACAAATCCAACTATATAATCTTTGGCGACATGCGTTCGTATCTTATTAGTTAAATCATACTTATAAACCAGGACGGTGGTATAGTAGGTAACTAAATCGCAAACGTTTTTTTATTAACCGTATGTGTACGTGGCCTTTCGTCCTCCTCAGACGCCTTGTCACCCGCCGCAAGACACGGCTTACAAATATAAGCTTGAGCGCTGGGGCGTTCTTTTGGCCAAATGGTGGCGTCAATAAATCATCGGTGAGCCCCTTCCCGCGCAACCTCGCAGGTTCCCGCGCAAGCTTCCCGCCTGACTCGGTGAAATCCCCCAAAATCCAAATGCTTACCGGCCTGCTATAAAAACCCTCAAGGTCGGCGAGTCCTGGGTCACATTTTCCCCTCCCTCCCTGTAGCTTATCTCGTCTGCTTCTCCCACAATCGCCAATGGCACAGGTCCGTCGTCATCGCTCAGCCACTCCGCCGTCATCAGAGGACAACTCCAGCTGGGAGGCTACACCGCGGCAGCGTTGCAGTCCCCGGCGAAGTGTAGTGCGCGTGGCGTCCCTGTTTGGTGTGCGCGGAACACCCACCACAGGCTTCACCGCCGGTGCCCATCAGCAGCTGTTGTCGGCCGCTGTTGCCGCCACACCACCGTCAAAAGCCAGGGCCATCTGTTGGGGAACGCAGTAATTTCAAAAAAATTTGTACGCACACGTTGTCCATCTGATGCATAGCAATGAGAGGGGAGAGTGTTTTCCACGTACCCTCGTAGACCGAAAGCGAAAGCGTTATGACAATGCGGTTGATGTAGTCGTACGTCTTCACGATCCGACCGATCCTAGCACCGAAAGTACAACACCTCTGCGATCTGCACACGTTCAGCTCGGTGACGTCCCACGAACTCTAGATCCAGCTGAGGTCAAGAGAGAGTTTCGTCAGCATGACTGTGTGATGACGGTGATGATGAAGTTACCGACGCAGGGCTTCGCCTAAGCAATGCAACGATATGACCGAGGTGGAAATCTATGGAGGGGGGCACCGCACACGGCTAAACAATCAACTTGTGTGTCTTGGGGTGCCCCCCTGCCCGCGTATATAAAGGAGCAAGGGGGGAGGCCGGTTGGCCCTCCATGGCGCACCCCAAAGAGGGGAATCCTACTAGGACTCCAAGTCCTAGTAGGTTTCCACCAAAAGGGAGAGAGGGGGAAGGAAGGAGAGGGAGAGGGAGAATGTCGTGGTGGGCGCACGGCAGATGCCATGGGATGGCTGAAGATAGGAGGAGGCTCAAGGGCACTGGTGGGCTCCAGAGGCGAGGTCGGCATGAGCGAGCGTGGGACGCAAGACATACCCAGTTTCGGGGCTCTCTGGAGAGATAACACCCCTAGTCCTGCCAAGAGTAGTTGATGTGTAATAGTACAGAGTTGCTCCTAGAGCTGTATGGAGGAAGAAGGAAGGCAGGCCAAGGCTTAGGTTGCTCCCTCTCCTCGAGTGTGGCTTGCTACGTGAGTGGATGAGTGGTTTCTGGTTTCTCCGTGTTCGATCACCAGTATGAATGAGGGCTCCTGGGGGGGTTTTATATGCCAACCCCCAGGGGTACAACGGTAATGTTACAAGGCCGTGGGGCCTAGTTGTCATTGTCTGGGAAGCCGGCGCTGGGACCCGCCGGGGGCCAGGGCTCGCGGGGTTCTCTGGGCACGGGGCCCGCCGGGTACGGGGGCACTGTTGGTCGTCTTGTCGATCGTCAGGGAGTGGCCGGGTTGAGTCGGCTACAGTGGCGCTCCATCAGGTCACCGCTTGCTGGCATCATTGGCGACGATGGTTGCATTGTTGCCACGCCGGCCCTGGTCAGCGGGTCGGTGGGGCACTGTTTCCATGCCCTGGCTGACCAGAGGCATGGGCGGGGCACTGTTGCCTCGGTCATCGGTTGGTGGAGACTCGTCCCATCGTATGGCTGGGATGGGATGGGATCTGACCCGCACCCGGGTTGAGGAACGCGCCAAGGGTGGAGCTGGCTTGTTGGAGAAGTCTTGGTGTGTCGGGTTTGGCTATCTTGAGCTGGTTGCTGGAGCCGAGTCGAGGAGTCCGACCAGGTTGGAGAGTTTGGCCGGATCGGGGGGCTTGGCCGGGTCAGGCGGCCTGTCCAAGCACGATGAGGGGCGATGTTGGCCCCGTCGTTTTTGAAAAGGATCCGGGTTCCATTGTCTGCCCGGGGTTCATCCCCCCGACAGTAGTCCCCAAAGCTGTGAAGGTCCGCCGACACCGGATGGGAGGGCCTTCCCTGTCCCCCCCCCCCCACTTTGAGGAGGCGAATTTTGTGACCGCCGGGTCCGGCAACACCTACTTTGTGCCGGCTTCCCGAAGCCGGATCACGGCACCTCGGCAGGGGCGGGAAACCGAAGAATCCGTCGAATCTTGAGGCAATCTTTTGGACTTCGCGTGGGCACCACGTGGCGCCCGAATGCCGGAGGGGCCTGACAGGCCATGCGCGTGACGGGACAAGGTGACGCGCTGGAGCCCGCGGCCGCATGCCTTCGGCCCACTCATGCGGATTTATTGCGGCGTCCGCAAGTCGGTTGCCATTCTTAAGGCAGTTATTGCGTACGTACGTGTGCAGTTATTGCGGGGAAGTGGGAAAGGCTAGCGCAAACGATCCCACTCCCCCACGTTTTAAACCGTGGCTTATAAATTGGGGCGAGGAGGGGGCGGCGGAAATCATTCTCGCTCGCACCCCCTGCCTTCTTCTTGCTCCCTCTGCTTCTTTCGACCACCACGCGCTGCGACGCCCGCCGCCTTGAGCAGAGCTTCGTCGTCATCCTCTTCCTTCTCTCTTCTGCACCTCTGTCAATGGCGTTGCCGTCGGGCTCATGGATGGGCTCGACCATCACCCTGGACGACATCGCCTACCTTCGCACCACCAGGCGCCTGCCGAGGGCGACGAAGGTTGCCGTGCGCTTGCCACAGGGCGAGCGGGAGCCACGGCCCGAGGGCACGGAGCGCGTGGTCTTCTTCCCGCACTTCAAGCGCGGGCTCGGGCTTCCCGCGAGCACTTTCTTCCATGACTTCCTGGAGTTCTTCGGGCTCCGGCCCCATCATCTTGGCGTCGGCGCCATCGTGAAGCTTTCGGGCTTTGTCACCCTCTGCGAGGGCTACCTGGGGGTCGAGCCTTCGATCGACCTCTGGGTGCGCTTCTTCTCCTTGAAGCAGCAGGGGCCGAGGGCCGGGGACATGTTCGAGTACGGGGCCGCCGTCATCTCCAAGCGGTCGGGCGCTGACTGCCCCAAGATGCCGCTAGAGGATTTTGCCAAGAAATGGCAGAATTCCTTCTTCTACGTCCGCAACCTCGATGCGGACCGCATCAACTTGCCGCCCTTCGTCAACTCGCCGCCGAGGGAGAAGCAGAATTGGAGCTAATAGCCCAAGCATCCGTCACAAGAGGTGCTCAACCTGTGCGAGCGGGTGTCGGTGATGCAGGAGCGGGAAGGGCTCACCGACACCGACCTCATCGCCGCTTTCATCGTCCGCCGCGTGCTACCGCTGCATCAGCGCAGCCACCTCATCGGTCAGATGACCGGCCTTCAAGAACCCAACCGCATGGCGAACTTGCGGCTGGGGGCGGACCAGGTCGCGCGCCGGGTCAACGACATCTCCAAGGCCAACCTGCGGGACAAGTGGGAGTTCAGGAAACCCCCGTACAGCCACGCGAACCCGGCACCTATGGTGAGTCCTTGGTCTTCGTACTTTGCTGCTACCCATCTTCTCATTCGCCCTGACGCGAAGTGGGAGGTGCTTCTGAACGCCATCTGGCATCCTTACGACCGGGCGCGGACGCAGGTGGTGCGCGTAGGCTCAGAGGAGCCCGAGGCCCACGGCGGAGGGGAGGGTCGACCGCCGACGCGGGCGCATGGCGCTGGGCGGGTAAGTTTGTCTTTGCTTCTTGAGTTGCCGGTTGCGGGACGACCTCGAGATGCTGACGCGTGTTGCTGTCATAGTGGCGCCGGGTGGAGGAGGCGGCGGCGCGGCTGGAGCCGGGTCGTCTCGCGGGCACCGGCGGTGATCCGCCCGCACGGGAAGGACAATGTCGTGGCACGGGCCCTGGCCGTGAAGTGCGCAGTGGACCTGGCCGGGGGCGCGAAACCGGCCGCCAAGAGGAGGCGCGACGCTTCGTAGGACTGGGCGGCGAGGCCCACCGTTCCGGTGGTGCCGGGGTGAGTTATCTTGTTGCTTGAACTGAGTGGCCGAGCGGCTCTGCTTGGCTCTAGTGTATTCATTCTGTCTTGTGCTTCAGGTCGCCGATCTCGTTGGCGCTGGCGGCGGCGGATGCCGCATCCAACAAGAGCGCTGCGTTCCGGAGGAGCCGGGTCGGCACTGTCGACCGAGTTGAGGAGGAGGAGCGGGTGGATCCAGATCTCGGTCTGGACCCAGCCGACACCGAAGCCTTGGCCTGGCGGGACCGAAACCGGGCCGAGGCGGAGCTGGAGGCGGCGTCGGCCCAAGCCTGGGTTAGCGCTACGGCAGTGTGGGCGCGAGCCGACGTGGCCGGAGATGCCGGCGGTGACGGTCTTTGTGCCCTCGTCGGAGGGGGAGCACGGCCAAGGCGGCCGTGCGGATGTGATGGACCTCGACCGGGAGGTCGTGGTTGTTGGAGACGACACCCCGCCGCTGATCGACGCGGTCGAGCGAGCGGGGGCCTACGGAGGCGGTGGTGATGCAGCCTTGGAGGAGGCGCCGCGGACGGCGCCGAAGGGGGTGCCTCGGGCGCCGACGAGCGAGGCATCGCGGGCGGTGGAGCCGCAGGCCACTCTGGCCACTAAACCGGCGTCGGCGTCGGAGGGGGCGCTGGAGAAGGCGCCGGCCGCGGGAGAGGCGGTCAGCGGAGAACACTCCCTGGTGCTCAGGCCAGGAGGTCGCCGGGCCGCCGCTTCGCAGCCGACGCGGAGCGGGGCCAGCGAGGTCTTCTTCATGCCTCTGACCCAGGAGGAGGCGGCAATGGACGTCATGACCCAGCACCTGCGAGGGTGAATGGACCGGATCCAGGCCTTCGCCCAGGCCGAGGTGGAGCAGACACGGGAGCTGGAGCGCGCCTTGTTCGTAAGATCCCCTTGCTCTCTATTTTTTTTCCTTTTGGCTGCTTCTTCTTCGTGAGGGCACGCTAGCGCACCCACTGGGTGTAGCCCCCGAGATTCGGGCCAACTGCGTAGCAGTTGGGTCAAATCTTAAACTGTTGTCTTGCGTTGATTGTTGCTTCTTTGCAGCACCTGGACTCCTACCAGGTCGGTGTCTTCAACCGGCTCCTGGAGACGCACCGGCGGCTCAAGGAGCAGCTCGTCGCCAAGGAGGAGGTGCTCCACGCCGCGACAGGTACTTTCCTTGTGTGCTCTTTTTTAGTGGGGGCGCGCCAATGCACCCACTGGGTGTAGCCCCCGAGATTCGGGCCAACTGCGTAGCAGTTGGGTCGAATCTTAAAGTAGTACTTTATTTCTGAATCTTCCTTCTGTAGCCGAGGTGCTGTCCTGGAGGAACCGGCTGATTCGGGCCGGCTTCCACTACGCCAAGCTCGTTGCCGATGCCGGCTGGCTTGGGGCCGATGTGGCGAGGGCAAGGGCGGAGGCGAAGGGGGCCCGGCAGGCGCTCGATGAAGCCAGCCGGCTGCGGGAGCAGCTGGCGGGCGACAAGGGTCGTCTTGAGGCCGAGGTGGAGCGCTTGAAGGCGTTGGTGGCCGCGTCGGAGGAGACTCGCCAGGGGGAGACCTGGCGCCGTGAGGAGGCCGAGAAGGCGGCCGATGACAAGGACGCCGAGTTGAAGGCGGCCCTTGCCAAGGTCGCCAATCTAGAGAAGACACTGCAGGAGCGCAACCGCACCCTTGCCCTGGAGCGGCGTGGTACGTTGCTCGAAGCGCGACACCTGGAAGAGTCCTTCTCCAGAAAGTGCTTTCCTTGGGTTTTGCCGGGCTGGGACCCCGGGTTTTTGTCCTTGGTGACTTTCTTCTGACTTACTTTTCTTCTTGACAGGGGCCTTCCTGGAGACACGCCAGCTGGCGGAGGAGGTGGTCTGTTTCCAGCGCGACCCGCAGGGGGTCGTCGGCTCTAGGGCTGACCCGCGGGTGGCCTGGACCTTCCCCGAGATAGTGACCGCCGCCGAGGCCCGTCTGCGGGTCTTGAGCGAGCAGATGGGGCGGCTCTGTGAGGCCGGAGTGGCGATGACGGCGGCCCTCTGGCCGGGTTCCATCGCGCCAAACAGCTTCACGCGGTTGGCATGGTGGTTGGAGGCGGGGCCGGATCGGCTCCATGACTGGCGCGTTTCCGCTGCCCGTGCTGGCACCGAGATGGCGCTCAGGTTCGCGATGTCTTGGCATCCGGACCTGTCGCTGGACGCATTGATGGGCCAGCCGAGCCGCTCGAGAGCCACCGCAGCGGAGGCCGCCGGATCGCCGCCGGGCCGCCTACATCGCTGGTTCGCCTTCCATTATGAGTTCCGGCCGGAGCGGGCGGAAGATGGCGGAGTCATGCCTGCCGACGACTACGGCCTGCTTCTGGATGACCCGGAGGGGAGCTCCAAGGAGACGGACATCTACCGCGACGCAGGCGCCAAGGAGGGAGACACCGGCACCTCGGCGGAGGCCACCGAGGGGGATGCTTGAAGCTGCCTGTTTTTAACTTAGTAAAAATTTCTGTTAGGTAGCAGGTCCACCCACCCACTGGGGGTATCCGGGTGTAGTGAACTCTGGCCTTGGGCCTGTTTGAATTTGAACTGGTGATGTATAAATTTCGTGAATGTTTGCACTCTTGCTTTTTGTCTTTTGAGCCATTTTTCTTACGCTTTTCCCCTCTCGAGCTTTCCCCCCGCAAGTCTAATGGCCGAGGCTTTGGTCCGTGACAAGGAGTTCGGCCTTTGAGAGGAGCGTGCAGTACTTGAGCTGTCGAAACGTTGAGCGCGAGCTAAACACCCACTGGGCCGGCTGGCGGCAATCTGGCGAGGCCGGTTGGCGGGCAGCCGGTCATGCGGCAGTGTTACAAGTGACGGGGCCGAGTCGATCAACCCGGCGGTATGTATGAAATTCGTGGATGGCTGCGCTCCTGCTTTTCGTTTGTTGGGCCGTTTTCTTGTGACTTTACCCCCTTTGGGCTTCCCCCTCGCGAGTCTGACGGCCGAGGCTCCGGTCTGTGACAAGTATTTGGCCTTTGAGAGGAGCGCGCAGTACTTAGGTGTTCAAAACATTGAGCGTGAGAAAAAACACCCACCAGGCCGGTTGGCGGCAATCCGGCGAAGCCGGCTGGCGAGCAGCTAGTCGTGCGGTAACTTAAAGTGGTGTGGCCGGGTTGGGTAACCCGGCGGTCCTTGACTTAGTGTTCCTGGCGTGCTGGTGCTCTGGCCTTGCGCGCTTGCCGGCCGACAGCCAAAGCCGGTTCGGTGGTTTAGGGCGAAGCGGAAGGCCGCCGCAATCCCGACGCGTCAAGAACCGCTAAGTAAGGCGGCGGGTAGTGACCAAGCCGGCCAGCCGCCAAGCCCCCGGGTCAAGCGAGTCAGACCGACGGCCGGGTTTGATAATGTGGTAAATAATGCATAAATGCGGGAGACACAATAGCTTGGTCGAAAAGGGCAGCCCCCGAGCGTCGTTCGGGGGCCCTATAGTTTTCATATGATTACAAAAGGCAGCGATACATATGTGCATACGGCTAACTGTAAAACGGGCGGAGGAGTTCCCCATTCCACGGCCGGGTTGTTTCTACGCCGGCAGTGTCCCTCTTGCGCTTGTTTGACTTTGCGGGCGTCAATGAGGTAGTAGGCATTGCGATCGCACAAGGCCCTGCTGACTATGAAGGGGCCCTCCCATGGGGGGGACAACTTGTGTTGGCCGGTCTGCTCCTGGATGAGTCAAAGGACGAGGTCTCCCTCCCGAAAAGCGAGGGGCTTGATCTTCTTGCCGTGGTAGTGCCTCGGGCCTTGCTGGTAGATGGCTGAGCGCTAGGAGACGTGCTTCTTCAAGCAGGTCGACACCGTTTTCGCGGGCTTCTTTGGCTTCGGCTTCGGTGTACATCGTGAAGCGCGGTGAGTCGAACTCGACGTCGGTCGGAATGACGGCTTCTGCTCCGTAGACGAGGAAGAACGGGGTGAACCCGGTCGACCGATTTGGCGTTGTTCAGAGACTCCAGAGGGGCCGACAGCTCGTCAAGCCAGCTGCCGGCTGAACGGATGAGCGGCTCGACGAGCCGCGGCTTGATGCCGGATAGGATGAAGCCGTTGGCCCGCTCGACCTGGCCGTTGGACTACGGGTGTGCCACGAAGCCAGGTCGAGGTGGATGCCGGAAATGGAGCAGTACTACGCGAGTGCGCCCTGGTGCCGTTGTCCGTGATGATGCTATTCGGCATGCCGTAGCGAACCATGATGTCCTTGATGAATCGGACGGTCGTTGGCCCGTCTAGCTTCTTGATTGGCCTTGCTTCGATCCATTTGGTGAACTTGTGCACCGCCACCAGCAAATGCGTCATGCCGCCTCAAGCGGTCTTGAATGGCCCTACCATGTCGAGTCCCCAGACCGCGAAGGGCCAGGCGGTCGGGATGGTCCGAAGTGCCGACGCCGGCTGATGGTTGCGCTTGCTGAAGCGTTGGCATCCCTCGCACTTGAGGACGAGTGAGTCGGCGTCTTCGAGGGCCATGGGCTAGTAGAAACCATGGCGGAAAGCCTTGGCCACCAGGGACCGCGAGGCAGCGTGGTGCCCACACTCACCCTGGTGTATGTCGAGGAGGATCTCAATGCCCTTGTCTTGCTCGACGCAGTGCTGGAACACGCCGGTGGAGCTGCGCTTGACGAGCTCGTTGTTGATGATGCTGTAGGCGGACACCCGGCGCTGCACTTGCCGGGCTTCGGTCTCATCCATGGGGAGGGCCCCGTTCTCCAGAAACTCTGAGATGGGCAGGGCCCATGATGGCGCTGTCACCACGACGAAGACGACCACTATGGCGGGCTCTAGGGCGGCAGCCCCCGAGCCGGGTTCAGCAGCCCCCGGGTCAGGAATGACGGCGGCCGGTTTGACGGCTGCGGCGCCCGGGCCGGTTGAGCAGTCCCCGGGCCGGGTTCGGCAGTCCCCGTGCCGGGTGGAGGCGCGGCCGGGTCGTCCGAGACGTAGATGGACTCAGAGTTCGGAGATGGCTTGACAGACTGCTTGTGTAGGTGCTCGAGGGAGTTGCCAGACGGGATGGATTGTCGGGACGAAGCGATCTTGGCGAGCGTGTCAGCCGCCTCATTTTCCGCGTGCGGGGCATGGAGGAACTCGCAGCCCACAAAGAATCTGGACAGTTTCTGAACGAGGAAGCGGAAGCTCGCCATGTTGGGGTCGCGGGCGTCCCACTCGCCGGAGCACTGCTGCACCACCAGGTCCGAGTCGCCGTAGTATAGTATGTGCCGAATGTCGAGTTCCTTGGCAAGCCAGAGGCCATGCATAAGGGCTTCCTATTCTGCGATGTTGTTGGAGGCGGCGAAGTGGATCTGGAGCGCGTACTTGATCTGGATGCCCTTCTGGGAGGACAGTACGATGCCGGCCCCCAGGCCGAGGCGCAACTTCGAGCCGTCGAAGTGCATGCGCCAATGCGTTGAGTCCGGCAGCGGTGGCAGGTACTGGGTCTCAGTCTAGTCGATGAGGAAGTCGGACAGAGCTGGGACTTGATCGTAGTGCGGGGCTCGTAGAGGATGGTGTGGCCGGCTAGCTCGAGCACCCACTTGGCAATCAAGCCAGAGGCATCCCGGCACCTGATGATTTCGCCGAGAGGGGCCCTGCTGGCCACGGTAACAACATGCTCTTAGAAGTACTGCTTCAACTTCTTGGCGGTGAAGTACAGGCCGTAACACATCTTCTGGTAGTGCGGGTAGTTCTGCTTGGAGGCGGAGAGCACCTCGCTCGGGTAGTAGACGGGACGCTGGATGGCTTGGATCTTGCCCTTCTCTGGTTGCTCGACCACCATCACCGTGCTGACCGACCGCGAGGTTGCGGCGATGTAGAGCAACAGTGGCTCCATCTCGGCCGGTGCAGCCATTACGGGTGCGGTGGAGAGCATGCGCTTGAGGTCCCGGAAGGCCTCGTCCGCCTGGTCGTTCCATTCGAACGACATCGTCTTCTTCATCAGCTGATACAGGGGCAAGGCCCTCTCGCCCAGCCGGCTGAGAAACCGGCTGACCGAGGCCAAGCAGCCGGTGAATTTCTAGACATCACGTAGCCGAGCCGGCTTGCGCATGCGCTCGATGGCCTTGATATTTTCCGGGTTTGCATCAATGTCGCGCTCCGAGACAAAGAAGCCGAGTAGCTTTCCGGCCCGGACGCCGAAAACGCACTTCTCCGGGTTGAGCTTGACCTTGTACTCGCGCAGGTTGGCGAAGGTTTCCTTCATGTCGTCGAGGAGCATGAGGTGCTGCTTGGTCTTCACCATGATCTCGTCCACATAGACGTGGATGTTGCGGCCGAGTTGCGGCAGCAGGCATTTCTGCATGCAGCGCTGGAAGGTGGTGCCGGCGTTCTTTAGGCCGAACGACATGGTGATGTAGCAATACGCCCCGAAGGGCGTGATGAAGGACATCTTCAGGGTGTCGGTCGGATCCAGCTTGATCTGGTGATAGCCAGAGTAAGCATCCAGGAAGGACAGGAGCTCACACCTGGTAGTGGAGTCGATGACTTGGTCGATCCGCCGGAGGGTGAACGGATCCATGGGGCAGGCCTTGTTTAGGCTGGTGTAGTCGATACACATTCGCCAGGTCTTGTTCTTCTTCAGGACGAGGACCGGGTTGGCCAGCCACTCGGGGTGAAACACTTCCATGATGAAGCCTTGGCGGCCTCTTCACCGATGGTTCTTCTCTTCTCTTCGGAGAAACGACGTAGGGGTTGGCGGACAGGCTTGGCATCCTTGCGGATGTGGAGTTTGTGCTCGACGTACTTCCTCGGGATACCCGGCATGTCCTTTGGAGTCCATGCGAAGATATCCCTATTCTCACGGAGGAGGTCGACGAGCTCGCCTTCCTATTTGCTGTCGAGGCGGGTGCCCACGACAACGTACTTGCTGCAGCTGGGGTCTTCCGGGTTCAGCTTCACTTTCTTGGTTTCCTTGGAGGGCTTGAACGAGGCCTTGTCGGCCGGCTCTTCGGCCGGGATCAGCGCGGCCGACGTCTTGTTGGCCAGGGCGACAACCCAGTTGAGCTGGCGCCACTCCTCGGCTATGACCAGCGACTCGGCCAGTTTAGCACCGTCTCGGGCACACTCCAGGGACTTGCGGTAGTCGCCGATGATGGTGATGAGGCCCTTCGGACCCGGCAGCTTCATCTTCAGGTAGACGTAGTGGGGGACTGCCATAAACTTGGCGAGCGCGGGCCGGCGTAGCAGCGTGTGGTACGCGCTAGACAGGTCCACCACTTCGAACCAGATTGGCTCGCGTCAGAAGTGGCTGCTGTCGCCGAACAGGACGTCGAGCCGGACCCGGCCGATTGGAGAGCAGGAGAGGCCGGGAACGATGCCGTGGAAGATCGTCCGGGTCGGCTCCAGGTCTTTGGCCTCGAGGCCGAGCTTGGTCATGGTGTCACGGTAGAGGATGTTGATATTGCTGCCGCCGTCGATGAAAACTCGGAAGAACTTGCACGTGCACCGAGGTGCAACGATGATGGGGTTGAGGACGAGGGCGTAACCATCCGGGTTCGGCATGACGGCCAGGTGATCCTCCTGAGTCCAGGTGACCGGGCGCTCCGACCAGTGCTTGTACCCGGCTTGGCCAAGACGACGGTGTTCACCTCCTGCCGGAGAAGGCGTTCGCTGCATTTGTCGTCGCCGAGGCTGGTCAAGACGACGTAGGTCGTGTTCTGGGCCGGGTAGACGTTGTCGCGCATCGCGCCGCCAGCCGGAGGCGGTGGTGGAGGCGGAGGCGGCTGCCCCGCTCCCGGAGCCGGGCCGGAGGAGGCAGGATGTCTCCCCTCATGATGCGCCTGGTGATGGCACACTGCCGAAGCGTGTGCGTGGACGGCCTTGCGCCGCTGTGGTGCTTGTAGGGAGCGTCGAGCATCTCCTCGAAGCTCATGGTGGGTTGCCACATCGTCTTGCCGGTCTACTAGCGCTTGGCGGCCAGGTCGGTCGCGGGCGCCTGCTTGGCGGCCGCGATGAGCCGGTTGTCGTAACGCTGGGCCGGCTGACCGGCCTTGCGTTTGTTGTTTTGTTGGTTGTGCTGCTGCCGACTTCCTTTGCCGGCTGGCTTCGGAGGGGGAACCGGCTTTGCCTTGCCGGCTTCATCCAACGCCACCTGGATATTCAAGGCGAAGTCGGAGTTGGCGTACTTATCCGCCGTCACCATGAGCACGGCCATGGTGGCCGGCTCGAAGCGCAAGAGCTTGTGCTTGAGGAGGGTGCCATCCCAGCACCCGTTGACGAAGTACTGGATCGCCTAGACTTCGTGGACACCCTCGCAGCTGTTCCAGAGCTTGGTCCAGCGTGCGAGGTATGCGCGGCCGGTTTCCACTGGTCCTTGCACGCACATGGTGAGATGGCTGGGGCGGCCGGGTCGCTTGTAGGTGTCGATGAAGTTGCGCACAAAGGCCTGCTCGAAGTCGACCCACGTGTTGATGCTGCTGGCAGGAAGGCTGTTCAACTAGGTGCGGGCCGACCCCTGGAGCATGAGCGGCACGTAGCACACTGCGGGACGGTGGTTACCATCGGCGATGCCGATGGCAACGGTGTAGTCAGTGAGCCAGTCCTCCGGCTTCGCGGTGCCGTTGTACTTGGGGGTGTCGCAGGGGAGCGTGAAGCCTTTAGGAAAGGGCCCGCCCTGGATGCGTGGTCCGAAGCATGCCGGCCGGACCAGACCGGTCTCCTCCAGCTCCTAGGAGAGGGCGAGTAGGTCGAGGCGGTGGCGGGCGTCGGTGTCGTCGATGGCGTGCGGGCCCAGCCGGTCGATGACTGCGCCAGGGGGGGCGGGTCGGCCATAGTCGGACGTCGGCCGGGTTGGAGCAGAGGGTCGAGCCGGCGTTGGTCCTCCAGATCGCTGCGCCTAAGCCGCCCGGCGATCGCCGGGCGGGGTTGCACCAGGTCCGGGTGTGGCAGGAGTGCGCCTCGCCGGGTGGTGAAGACGTCGTGTTCTGGTGCTCGCCGGGTCCGCCAATGCGGGCGGAGCCGGATCCCGCCAGCTTGGCGAGTTGGTTGAGGCGGTCCTGCTGCGCGTTGGCCGTGTCGAGGAGGTCGTTCACCCGCTTGAGGCGATCCTTGAGCTCCTCACCGGCGAGCCGATCCAGGCCGACCACAGCCGCCTGGGCGGTGTGCATGTTCTTCAAGGGAGTCTCGTAGACGGGAAGGACGGCGCCTAAGGCGCGGCTGATCGCGCCACCCCGGGCTCGCACGTCGGTGACCCGACTTGGCTCGGCCGTGGTAGGCGTGAAGCCGTAGGCGGCGTCGCGCTCCAGCTGAGCGGAGTCGAGGTGACGCTGCATGGCGGCGAACGTCTCGGTGAGGACCAGCTGGCACTGGCGATCCTCCTCGAGCCGAGTCCGGGCCTCGGCGACGTTGGAGGCGTCGATGTCGGTGCTGATGGGAATGTGAAGGCTCTGCATCATGGCGCGCAGCGGGTTGGGCGAGGCGGCCTGATCCGCCATGGCCTTGGCTTCGGCGGCCTTCCTCACGGCGCTCGACAAGGAAGAGGCGCCGGTGTCGGTGACGAAGACCTCCACGCAGAGGTCCATTGCCCCGGCGGGAGTGCTGCCGCCTAGGGAGATGGGGGAGTCGAAAAAGTCAAGTACCTCGCTGGGGTAATCGTCGGCCGCCAACGCATCAGAGATGCGCATCGCGGCGAAGGACGCGGCGAGTGCGTCGATGACATCGTCCGCCAGCGTGACAGGCTCGTCGGAGTCGGAGAAGAGCCCCGTCTGAAGCAAACTCCCGGCCAGGACCTCAAGCTACCCCACGGTGGGTGCCAACTGTCATGGTGGGCGCACGGCAGATGCCATGGGATGGCTGAAGATAGGAGGAGGCTCGAGGGCACTGGTGGGCTCCAGAGGTGAGGTCGACATGAGCGAGCGTGGGGCGCAAGACATACCCAAGTTCGGGGCTCTCCGGAGAGATAACACCCCTAGTCCTGCCGAGAGTAGTTGATGTGTAACAGTACAGAGTTGCTCCTAGAGCTGTATGGAGGAAGAAGGAAGGCAGGCCAAGGCTTAGGTTGCTCCCTCTCCTCGAGTGTGGCTTGCTACATGAGTGGATGAGTGGTTTCTGATTTCTCTGTGTTCGATCGCCCGCATGCATGAGGGCTCCTGGGGGGGGGGGGGTTTATAGGCCAACCCCCAGGGGTACAACGGTAATGTTACAAGGCCGTGGGTCCGGGTTGTCATTGTCCGGGAAGCCGGCGCTGGGACCCGCCGGGGGCCAGGGCTCACCAGGTTCTCCGGGCTTGGGGCCCGCCGGGTACGGGGGCACTGTTGGCCATCTTGTCGATCGTCAGGGAGTGGCCGGGTTGAGTCGGCTACAGTGGCGCTCCATCAGGTCGCCGCTTGCTGGCATCATTGGTGACGGTGGTTGCATTGTTGCCACGCCGGCCCTAGTCCGAGGGTAGGTGGGGCACTGTTGCCATGCCCTGGCTGACCAGAGGCATGGGCGGGGCACTATTGCATCGGTCATCGGTTGGTGGAGACTCGTCCCATCGTACGGCTGGGATGGAACGGGAGCTGACGCGCGACCGGGTTGAGGAACGCGCCAAGGGTGGAGATGGCTTGTTGGAGAAGTCTTGGTGTGTCGGGTTCGGCTGTCTTGAGCTGGTTGCTGGAGCCGAGTCGAGGAGTCCGGCCGGCTTGGAGAGTTTGGCCGGGTCGGGGGGCTTGGCCGGGTTGGGTGATCCGGCCAAGCATGGACCACCTTGAGGGGCGATGTTGGCCCCGTCGTTTTTGAAAAGGATCCGGGTTCCGTTGCCTGCCTGGGGTTCATCCACCCTACAAAGACGGAAAGGGGGCGCCCCCCCCTTCCTAGTCCAATTCGTATTAAGGGGGAGGGGGTGCGCGGCCTGTCCTAGCTGCCCCTCTCTCTCTCCACTAAGGCCCATTAGTTCTCCCGAGGGTTTCGATAACCCTCCGGCACTCCAGTTTTATCCGAAACTTCTCTGGAACACTTCCGGTGTCCGAATATGGTCGTCCAATATATCAATATTTATGTATCGACCATTTCGAGACTCCTCGTCATGTCCGTGATCACATCTGGGACTTCAAACAACCTTCGGTACATCAAAACACAAAAACTTATAATACCAATCGTCATCGAACGTTAAGCGCGCGGACCCTACGTGTTCGAGAACTATGTAGGCATGATTGAGACTCACTTACGGTCAATAACCAATAGCGGAACCTGGATGCTCAGATTGGTTCCTACATATTCTACGAAGATCTTTATCGGTCAAACCGCATAACAACATACGTTGTTCCCTTTGATATCGGTATGTTACTTGCCCGAGATTCGATCGTCGGTATGTCAATACCTAGTTCAATCTCGTTACCGGCAAGTCTCTTTACTCATTCTGTAATGCATCATCCCATAACTAACTCATTAGTCACATTGCTTGCAAGGCTTATAATGATGTGCATTACTGGGAGGGCCCAGAGATACCTCTCCGACAATCGGAGTGACAAATCCTAATCTCGATCTATGCCAACTCAACAAACACCATCGGAGACACCTATAGAGCATCTTTACAATCACTCAGTTACTTTGCGACGTTTGATAGCACACTAAGTGTTGCTCCGGTATTCGGGAGTTGCATAATCTCATAGTCATAGGAACATGTATAAGTCATGAAGAAAGCAATAGCAACAAACTAAACGATCAAGTGCTAAGCTAACGGAATGGGTCAAGTCAATCACATCATTCTCTAATGATGTGATCCCGTTAATCAAATGACAACTCACGTCTATGGCTAGGAAACTTAACAATCTTTGATTCAACGAGCTAGTCAAGTAGAGGCATAATAGTGACACTTTGTTTGTCTATGTATTCGCACATGTACTAAGTTTCCGGTTAATACAATTCTAGCATGAATAACAAACATTTATCATGATATAAGGAAATATAAATAGCAACTTTATTATTGCCTCTAGGGCATATTTTCTTCAGTCTCCCAGTTGCACTAGAGTCAATAATCTAGATTACACAGTAATGATTCTAACACCCATGGAGTCTTGGTGTTGATCATGTTTTACTCGTGAGAGAGGCATAGTCAACGGGTCTGCAACATTCAGATCCGTGTGTATCTTGCAAATCTCTATGTCTCCCTCCTTGACTTGATCGCGGATGGAACTGAAGCGTCTCTTGATGTGCTTGGTTCTCTTGTGAAATCCGGATTCCTTTGCCAAGGCAATTGCACCAAAGATTGTCACAAAACATTTTCATTGGACCCGATGCACTAGGTATGACACCTAGATTGGATATGAACTCCTTCACCCAGACTCCTTCATTTGCTGCTTCCGAAGCAGCTATGTACTTCGCTTCACACGTAGATCCCGTCACGACGCTTTGCTTAGAACTGCACCAACTTACAGCTCCATCGTTCAATATAAATACGTATCCGGTTTGTGACTTAGAGTCATCTGGATCAGTGTCAAAGCTTGCATCGACGTAACCATTTACGATGAGCTCTTTTTCACCTCCATAAACGAGAAACATATCCTTAGTCCTTTTCAGGTATTTCAGGATGTTCTTGGATCGTTGTCCAGTTGATCCACTCGGATTACTTTGGTACCTCCCTGCTAAACTAATAGCAAGGCACACATCAGGTCTGGTACACAGCATTGCATACATGATAGAACCTATGGCTGAAGCATAGGGATTGACTTTCATTTTCTCTCTATCTTCTGCAGTGGTTGGGCATTGAGTCTGACTCAACTTCACACACTACAAAAAAATACACTTCCGTGATGATACGTGTTTGTCACAGTAGGTCGCATTTTTTGTCATGCATGTACATCCATGACGATTTTATGACAGAATCAAGATAGTCATCCCTGTGTTGTCGTAGAAGTGTTCCATGACATTACCAAAATTATCATCACAGAAGTGTCCACTTCCATGACGATAAATCGCGCGTCACGTAAGTGCTTTTCGTCAAGGGTGACCGACACGTGGCATCCACCGTAACGAACGCCGTTAAGCTATCGGGTCGGGTTTTGGATCCGATAACCCGTTAACAGCCCCGACCAATGGGGATTTTCCACGTGTAAAATCATCATTGGCTGGAGGAAACACGTGTCGGCTCATCGTTGGTACAGATGTCATCCACTCATTGGACAGAAGGCGCCTATGATACATCGACACGTGTCACGGCCCATCAAGTTTAAATGGGCTGGCCCAACTAAAGGCCCACAAGATTTTGCGGACCATAATGGGCTAGCTAAAGGCCCATGAGATTTTGCAGACCATAATGGGCTGGCCCAGCTAAAGGCCCACAAGATTTTGCGGGCCATAATAGGCCGGCCCAGGTAAAGGCCCACAAGATTTTTGTGTGCCATAATGGACCGCCTGTAAAGGCCCACAAAATTCTTATGGATCATAATGGGCCGCCCGACTAAAGGCCCACGAGATTTCACCGACATTAATGGGCCGGCCCAGCTGTATGCCCACAAGATTTTGAGGACCCTAGTAGGCCGGCCCATTAATTGGCTACCATGTTTTGGGCCAAATGCCGGCCCATATTTAATCCGGTCCATTAATGGCCTGCCACGTTCCGGGCCTAATAATGGCCCATATAAGATCCGGCCCGTTAAAAGCCTCCCACTTTCTGGGCCAAATCATGGCCCAGATCGGTCCGCCCTTTAAGAGGCTTTGGGCTCAATTATGGCCCATATCAGTATTCGCCCGTTAATCGGACGCTATGCTTTTGGGCCCACTTGCTAAAGGCACATTTAGTAATTCGGCCTGATATTAGTTTCGGCCTGTTAAGGGCCCGTTTAACATTTCGACCCTATATTAATTTCGGCCCGTTAAAAGCCCGTCATATAGTTGGGCCTAACTACGGCCCGGTTTGCATCCGCCCGCCGCACCGATATCTGATTGGGCCAAACAAGGACCGAGACAACTTTGGCCTGTTAAAAGCCCGTGAATTGATTCACACAATCATGGGCCGGGTCCATTTCAGCCTGCTGCCGGCCCGTGAGCTATTCGACACGTTTCAGGCCCAACCTACTTCTCAACCTCCTAAAAGCCCATTGAGTTTTCTTGCGAAAAGAGGGCCGGGGGTTACTCGGCCTATTAAAGGCCCGAATCTACTAGTGGGCCGGTTTGACGGGGCCCATGATGCGGATCATACATCGTGATTGCATGATCGCCCGATTATGTACCGTAATTTTACGGTTTGGCGGTTCTTTGCGAAGATGTGATATATATACGATAAAATAACTACAGCATCATGAATAAGAAAAACCTAGACTATACAATAAAGAAATTACGGCATATTGCATCCACTGGGCATCAAAGTTTGCCACTATGATAATAAAGCACAAGCAGACAGCAGATTACATACACTGGGCATCAAAGATCGCCACCAGTGTAAATAAACACGCCGACAAAATAATATACAAAACCTACAACACTTCAATAGAGTTCAAGAAAGGTTAACCTATTGGGAGCTGCAGCCAAGAAGTACCGAGCAAGATGATGAGATCAAGGCTTGTTCAACACTTATATCTTCCTCACTGCAACGATAAACAAGCGAGATAGATGACAGGTTTTGCACATAAAAGTATCGATCTTGACAATTCATCACATTTCTTATCGACGAATAAAGTGACACAGTTTAAAATTGCATTAACACAATATGGTATTGTTCAGGTCAAGACATGGCAGGAAATGACATTGTGAAGGAGTTGGCAGCTTCACGAACCAATCGGATTACGGATCAAGAACTCATAAGTATCAATGGTTAGTGTGTCAATTTATCCCATTTCAGATTGGCAAATAAAGAGATGGTTTAATAATAGTAGAATGATATGACATTGTTCATAGTTAAGACATTGCAGAATATGACATTGTCCGTAGTGGGTAGGTTCACCACACCTTTGGATTACGGATGAAGAACAGAAGCATACATGCAGTGCAAAAGAAGATCACTTGCTCTGTATAGTTTAATTTACATGGTATGAAGAAGGAACTTGGTTGTACAACTGAAAACTTAAATTGAGAAGGACAAACTTTTGTTTATGATCTAACCAAAAATAAACTTTAAACATGCAATTTGGTGCAAACACCAAAAATAAACAGCTCTTGCAGTCATGCCTAACCAAATATACACAACAAAGTTTGAAGGCTTGAGAAGGAAAAACTTACATTACTGGTGAAGACAGGCTCTATAAAGCCCTTGTCCATGCTGATGGGGGGGCAATTCAAGAAGTTTAGCACAGAATCTTCTTCATAAGCATTGCCTTTATTCTACATTTTGTTAAGAGTAAATATAGATGTGATAATATACGAAAAAATGGAGAATATTAAGATAAGATGAAGAGTGATGCTACATAACCAAGTAGCTATAAATGTATGTGCAACGATACAGGCAAAAGGCACAGCCAAGAGCAATGCACAGCTAAACTTCTTCAGTACCAACCTTATCGTAAGAGTAAATATAGATCTGATGTGTAGAAAATGGAGGTCAAAGGAAAATAAGCCGCAGAGTGATGGTACATGAAAAACTACCTGTCAATATAAGTACACTGATAAAGGACAACATGTACTTACAAGAACAATGCAGAGCTAAAAAAAATCATTGGCATTGGATATATTCTACACTAATGTAACCATTCATACAAATCAGATAATTTGGAGCGAACAATTGATAAGCAAGCTATCATGCATACTGCTGTCACATAATGAACTAGGTATGTATGCAAGTACAGTGATACAGGACAACAGGTACTAACAAGAGCAAAGTAGCGGGCAACATATTTGTGATATCCTGTCGTTCTTTTCAAACCGGAATTCTTCTTCGAGCAGATTTCCTGCAAAAAAGATCCGTAAGGCACATGCGGAAAAGTAGAAGTTCAAATTGTCATGTGATTTCATAGGCGATTACCTCATCACGAACGAGACCGGTGCATAACAAGGTTTTTCCATTCAATGTCTTCTAAATTTAGCACATGAGACTTCATCGGAAATTCGTTTATAGACTTGCCATCAAAGTGTGATTTCCTCGTAACACCGATATCGCTTGCCTTGCTTCATTGAAAAGCACAAGCAAGCTTTGCTCGTCATGACTATCCAGATTGACCCTCGCCTAGTTACAACAACGTAATGTAAAACATTGATGTGTTCGATCAGCAGAAAACAGGAAAATAATAAGCATGAATAATAGCACTTACATGTAAGTTGGACAGGAAGATGTGAAAATGGTGTTTGTCTTCACTATAATCTTCCTGTCGGTGTCAAAACCGGCGGATCTCAGGTAGGGGGTCCTGAACTGTGCGTCTAGGCGGATGGTAACAGGAGACAAGGGACACGATGTTTTACCTGTGTTCGGGCCCTCTCGATGGAGGTAAAACCCTACTCCTGCTTGATTAACATTGATGATATGGGTAGTACAAGAGTAGATCTACCACGAGATTAGAGAGGCTAAACCCTAGAAGCTAGCCTATGGTATGATTTTTGTTCGTCCCCACGGACTAAAACCCTCCGGTTTATATAGACACCGAGAGGGTTAGGGTTACATAGAGTCGGTTACAAATGGGAGGAGATCTACATATCCAGACGCCAAGCTTGCCTTCCACGCCAAGAAAGTCCCATCCGGACACGGGACGAAGTCTTCAATCTTGTATCTTCATAGTCCAGGAGTCTGGCCAAAGGTCATAGTCCAGCCATCCGGACACCCCCTAATACAGGACTCCCTCAGTAGCCCCTAAGCTAGGCTTCAATGACGACGAGTCCGGCGTGCAGATTGTCTTCGGCATTGCAAGGCGGGTTCCTCCTCCGAATACTTCATAGAAGATTTTGAACACAAGGATAGTGTTCGGCTCTGTAAAATAAGTTCCACGTACCACCGCAGAGAGAATAATATTTACACAAATTCAACTCGCCGACGTATTCGTGACATCACACCACGGCCAAGCCTTTATTCGAATCGTTTTTACTGTCCCACCTCAGCGCATTTAGTGAGGCGGTTTCCTTGGCACGTCTTGTCGAAGCAGAGATCGTGTCCCCTTATTCCGGGATTATCATCAATGCGGGCGTGGGTAACCCAATCGTGCCCGTTGGTATATTTTCTCAATTGCAGGCGAGTCCCAAACGGTCACGGGGAGGGCTCTTGGTATTCAACCTCTTTATAAAGAGACCAAGGCTCTACTCATTTCTTTCAATCTCAATCGAATCCGCCTCTCACCTCGAGTTCCAACACCCAAAGCTCCAGATTCAGGCGCTTCGGACCTTCGATGATGTCCGGCTCCGGCCTTCAAGGCCGGTGGATGCCTTCCTCCGTTACGGAAGAAGACATGCTAAAGCTGAGAGGCGCCAGGTATCTAACCGGCGAAATATCGCATAGGCTGCCTACTCAAGGGCAGGTTATTCCCACTCCCAAGCCTGGTGAGAGCGTGGTGTTCGCGTCTCACTTCCTTCGGGGGCTAGGCTTCCCGACGGACCCCTTCGTGAGGGGGCTCATGTTCTATTATGGGCTGGAATTTCACGTTGGACTCGAGTCCATCCTCCACATCTCATCGTTCATCGTCGTGTGTGAAGCCTTCCTCCGCATTACTCCTCACTTCGGATTGTGGCTTAAGACCTTTAAAGTAGAGCCGAGGATGATCGAGGGGCAACACGTGGAGTGCGGAGGCGCTATTATAAGCAAGAATGCTGACGCCCCATGGCCCGAGGGCTCTTTTCAAGAGGAGTTCAGCTTATGGCAACGAGAGTGGTTCTATATCACAGCTCCCAGGGGCACCAAGTGGGTGGTGCCACCTGCCTTTCGCTCGGGTCCCCCACCACAGCTAGCGTCGTGGGTCAATAAAGGGTTTAACTGGGGGGCCGTCCAAGGATGTGCCCTTGTTGCAGGTCCGCATTCGAGATCTCCTAGAGAGAGACATCAATCTGGTCGCGGTGATGCAGGTCATGTTGATTCGCCGCACCTTGCCCTGCAAACGTCGCCCCCTCCGCCTGTGGGAATTTAATCCAGAGGGACCACGAGCCCTCCAACATTTTACGGGCGTGATGCCCATGGAGATGTACAAATTGTTCTTCGGATCACAAGCAATGTGTCCGGACTCGACCGAGGACGCAGGTCTGAGCTGCAATCGCCCGGATACTCAAGTAAGTAGCCCTGTACCCGGACATGCCATCCGTATATTTATCATAAAATTGCCCTTAAAAGAGCTGTCCTTTGAACAGGAGTGGATAGCGAAAGCAAAGCTAATCAAGTGTCCGGCCACCCTCCCTGAGACCACGCCGGATCCCGTGTTAACCAGGATGCTGGAGGTTGTGCCTTTGGAAGAAGGCGAAGGGGGGAACAAGGAAGCTACCGCCTCCCCGAAGGAGGCTGACAGGAAAGGAGGAATCGAGAATCCCTCCATCCATGGGAAGAAAAGGACCGCCTCCGAAGACCCGGAGACCATGATCTCAAAGCGGGGGGAAAATCTTCATCAGAGGGTCCTGCGCCGGGGGATGCCTCGGCCGCACTGTGCCCCCAAGGGGATCAGCCCTCCAGCGAGCTGTAAGTAGAGAGGGGAGTTTTTAAAATAAGAGACACCCCTGTTCTATTTTCTGAGAAAGATAACCAAAATTTTTACCTTGTAGTTCGGATCTCAGCCCTTCTCGACAGAGCTCATCCTCAGGGGATCTTCGACCGGAGATGATGGAGAGCGGAACGCCTCCTCCTGCCGTACCGCCGTGCGAGTCGGGCGACCCTGAGGTGTCGTCATAGAGGGTTTCTCCGAATCCGGCAGGGCCGGAAGGCAGTCGTATGCCCCCCCAAAGCCCTCCGTGTCCGGCCTTCGAAAAATGCCATCGGACGAGTCTGGCACCGTCCGGTGCACGGTTGGAGGAGCTGAAGGATCTGCTCGGGCGTGCGTCTATCTCAGAAGAACACCATGCTTTGATGGGCATGGTGATTGAAAGGATTTCATCCGCGGAGAGCGGGTTGCACGAGGCCATCAGGAGTTTACTGACAGGTTTAGAGGTACGCGGAATGATGCACCTTTTGACAGTTCCGCATATAAAAGATGCGCCCTGTATAGATAGTAGCCCCTGAGACTCGGTGCGTTGTCAAAAATGACGGTGCGCCGAGGATCATAGTCCCAGGTATAACATGTCGACGTTCCTATGTAGGTGGCAAAGTGTCCGGTGGCTAGCCGGACTGATGAATTTGCCGAGCTAAAGGCGACAACTTGACGTGGCAGATGCCGACATCGCGCTTGTTAACAAGCGGCTTGACGAGGCACAAGGTATGTAATTTCTCCGAAGACACCCGGTAAGAGGAGCTTGATGCCCGTACCTTACAACACGTGTGCTTGATGCAGATGGTGCCGCTGCCATGGAGAACCTTCGGGCGGAACTTGCCCGAGCCAAGGAGCAGGCCAGGAGAAGCGATGCGGTTGCCTTAAAGGCGGCTGAAGAGCTGAAAGCCGAACAGGCTGCTCACTGCCGAAGCAAGAACAAAATGGCCGAGATGGCTGTGAAGTTGAAGCATGCTGCCGACCGCTGCGAGCTTCTTAAAAAAGAAGATCAGGCGGAACAGAAGGACCTGAAGAAGGCCTCTACCGAGGCCAAGGATGCTCGCTCTGCGATGAGAGCTATGAAGGAGGAGCTACGTCAGGCCGGAGATATCGTGGCTGGAAAGCCCTTTATGCTGCGGATGAAGTTCGGGGATCCTAAATATGCTCCGTTGCACCGGTTGTGGAGTGCGGCGGACACTTACCTGGACTTGGCGGCGAGTGCCGCGGACGCGGCCGAACACTTCCGAGATCAAAAGGATCAAGAAGTGGAAAAGCTTTTCTGGTCGCAGTTCCACAATCCAGAGTGCCCACTTCCATTAACCGATCGTTTGGCCGCATGGGCGGAGCTGAATAGGTTATCCGGACTCGCCATGAAGTATGTCGTGAGTCATCTGTGGCCGGAAAGGCCCGAGTCAAGAGTTATAGCTTGGTGCAGCAATTCCTTGGTGCGGTGCCGCATATCAATGCAATGAAGAGGTCGGCGTGCATAGAGGGTGCGCTGGATGGCTCTTGCCCGTGTCAAGACATACCGGGCGGAGATGAAGGCCACCGATGTTGCATCCCAAGATTCGGACGGGAGCCGAGTACCGCCGAGCACTATTTTCAGGAAGTTCTGCAGGGCGCTCGTTTAATAGAAACGCAGTGCTCGAAGGATATTATGTTTGAATAACATGTATTATTGTAAAACAATGTTTTGAGGGAATATAAGAGCTTTTTATACTTGTGCCCTCAAGAATTAAAATACCTCATGTGTGGCCATTAATGTATATGTATATATAACCTGAAAGATAGCAGTCGTCGGCTTCAGCCCCCACGCATATAATGCGGGGGTGTCCGCAGAAGGCGCATTTTCGCACTTGATCCAACGTCTTGGTCCTATAAAGGAGGTGATAGCGCAGCGAACTAGGCAACCGGACTATAATGCTTTATCACTTTCACTTAGCCATAGGAGTTTGACAGTGGGGCTACTATATAGTTCTCGGGGCACCACGCTCACCCGAATTCGGGCGTGTGTGCTGGCCGAAACAGCCCTTCGTTAATGCGGAGGAATCCTAAAAGATTCCGGCGGGTCATCGAAAGTGGTTGACCAGTCTCACGCTATATCATGACGGTCAGTTTTGGCTTTCTCTCGAGGTGCTCGCTTAGCCGAACCGGGCACAATCGCAGTAGTTCTCCGGTGCCGCCTTAGCCGATAAAGCGGAACGTAAGGCAGCAAAACAGTGAGCTGGGCAAACCCAACATTTGACCAAAGACATGATTCGAGCTAAAGCATATAAGGCCAAACTTCATGACGCGAACACTCCCTAAGGTATTCGGTCTTTATGAAAACGGGCTGAAGAACGCCCTTGGTAATAAGCCCTCGTGTCCAGTGTACGGCATAAAATTCGACGTGGCCACATGCCAAGACGCCAGCCTCCACCTCGGTTATAGCGAGAAACCGGGGGATGTGTATCAACAAGAGACAGTAAAAAAGGTTTACGCAGGGTCTTAATCTGAAAAGAATCATTGGAACGGGTCCCTCTGCGTATACTGCGCTTTGTGTCTCCGTTGTGCCGTATCCTGGACGGGTGTAGCACGGTGTTCATCTGTAAAAGAGAGGAACTTAGTTGAAAAAGATTATGCGAAAATGTACGTTATATTAAATAAACAAAGTACAATTTAAAAAATGAATAAATTTGAGCTTTATTGTCTCTTGTTGTACATGCGGAGCCCTTGAACGGGGGTATGCGGCTAGTAAGCCCTTGTATGTTTACGCGGACTCATCTAGCCATGTCCGGGTGCGAACGACCTGTTTAGGTGCTTTGATTAGTGAAGCCGGTTTAGTGTGTGGCTGTTAAGGCAGCCGCACAATCTTCCGCGCTCGAGGAACACTCGATATTTCCCTTTAATGAGATGATGCCTTGTGGACCGGGCATTTTAAGTATAAGAGATGCATAATGTGGTATTGCGTTAAAGCGGGCGAAAGCTTCGCGTCCCAGTAGTGCTTGATAGCTACTTGTAAATGGGGCGATGTGGAAGGTTAGCTTTTCGCGGCGGAAGTTGTCGGGTGAGCCGAACATAACTTCTAGCAGGAGAGAGCCCGCATAATGGGCATCTGGGCCTGGCATTACCCCTTGAAAGGAAGTGTTGCTATGGCGAATTGTTGTTGTGTCTATCCCCATTTTGCGGATTGTGTCCTGATATAGCAGGTTTAAATCACTGCCGCCGTCCATTAGGACTTGTGTAAAGTGGAGTCCGTCAATTATCGGATCTAATACCAAGGCAGCCCAGCCTGCATTCCGGATACTTCTAGAGTAATCCTGATGGTCGAAGGTGATTGGATTTAACAACCAAGGTGGACTCCTGCAGGATAGGCCGTATATGGCGTATCTCTATGGGCACCACTGTTTCTTCCCTTTTGTCACGTGAAGTGAATTCTTTGTTTTGACTTCTTGTGGGAAATTCTTTTGTTTTCCGGTGCTTTCGCTTGTGGGGTTCATCATCGTCCCTCGCTTGGTGTGTCGAGCCCTTGTGTTCGGTGTTGAGTTTGCCGGATTGCTTGAAGACCCAACAATCTTTGTGGGTATGGTTTGCATGCTTCCCGGGAGTACTGTGGATTTGACATATCTTGTCCAGGATTTTGTTTAGGTTAGATAGCTCGTCCCTGTTATCCTTGAGGGGCAGCTTTTTCTGATTCTACCGAGAGCTTTTGAATCCGGCGTTGACTGTCGTGCTCTTCGGGCTATTTCCCTTGGTCCGGCGCTGGTCCTTGCTACGTCGCGGTTTACCGTTTCCATCCCTAACTTCGGATGTACTTGGGTCGCTGGTACTGCATCTTGCCGACCAGCTATCCTCTCCTGCGCAAAAGCGGGTAATGAGGCTTGTTAATGCGGCCATTGTTCTTGGCTTTTCTTGGCCGAGGTGTCTGGCGAGCCATTCGTCTCGTACGCTTTGTTTGAAAGCTGCTAAGGCTTCTACGTCTGGACAGTCGAATATCTGGTTCTTTTTAGTAAGAAATCTGTTCCAGAGTTTCCGGGCTGACTCTCCGGGTTGTTGAGTTATATGACTTAAATCATCTGCATCCGGAGGTCGGACATAGGTCCCTTGAAAATTTGCCTGAAAAGCATCCTCGAGCTCTTCCCAACTTCCAATGGTGTTTTCGGGAAGGCTTTTAAGCCAATGCTGGGCTGGCCCTTTGAGTTTGAGGGGTAAGTATTTTATGGCGTGGAGATCATCTCCTCTAGCCATGTGTATGTGGGAGATGTAATCCTCAATCCAGACTCCAGGGTCTGTTGTTCCGTCGTATGCCTCTATGTTTACGGGCTTGAATCCCGCTGGAAATTCATGATCCAGCACCTCATCGGTGAAACATAGGGGGTGTGCGGCACCCCTATATTCGAGTGTACCGTGATGTTCGGATACTTGATGCGCTAGAGCTTGCTTTCTTGGCCCGTAGATAGATCTAGCCGGGCCATCTTTTTGATGCGAATCCTTGTGCGGATCACATGCCGGATTGTGTGCGGCTCCATTTGCCGCACTATGTAGGCCATGGGGTCATTTATCCAACCGGGTGGCTTCCTTATTTTTTGATTGCGGAGGCTCTAAGGCTTCTTCATCAAATTCCGGCAGTAATTTTCGCTTTGGATAAATCTTTGTGTGGCGACTGTCACCGTATCTGTCTGCGGTGTTGAGTACTTTGCTCCATCTAATCCTAAGTGCGTCTTCCGCTGTTTTGAGCTTCCGTTTCTGCTTTTTCAGGCTACGCGCAGTGGCGATGAGCCTTTTTTGGAGGTTCTTCTGCTCCAGCAATCTGTCCGGCGTGAGGTCGTCCGGACTATTATCTTCGCCGGGGACGGGTTGTTTATCGAAGTTGCCCTGTTCGGACGGTTGCTCGATGGCATGTTCGCCGTCCGCCGGTTCGCCCTGCTCTATGGCTGGGTCTCATATGGCTGTTGTCTCTGTCGAGGTGGGGTTTGAGCGGCGCTTACGCCGCTTTGACTACTTTTCGAGGGAACGATCTCTTCGTTCGCGCCCTTTGTTCCTCGTCGTCGCTTTCTTTTAGGTGTGTCCACCATGTATACATCGTGGGATGAGGTGGTTGTCCAGTGCCCTATAGGCGCTGATTCTTGTTCGTCTCCTACATCGTCGTCCATACCGTCGATGTCTTCGGAGTCGAAGTCGAGCATGTCGGTTAAATCATCGAAAGTGGCTACGAAGTGGGTGGTGGGTGGGCTTAGAATTTCTTCGTCGTCCGCATCCCAACCTTGCTGGCCATAGTCCGACCAGGGCTCTCCTAATATAGAGAGAGACTTTAGTGAATTCAGAATGTCGCCGAAGAGCGAGTGCTGAAAGATGTCCGCGGCGGTGAACTCCATGATCGGCGCCCAATCCGATTCGATTGGCAGGGGCGCGGAAGGTTCGGAGCCCGGAGAGGAGTCCGGCACCTTGGAGTCACGAGCTTTGCAAAGGACAGGTATGGTGTTCGGCTCGATTGCTGTAGAGATTGCAGCCCCCGAGGCGGTGTCCAGCCACCCGTCCTCGACATGCAGCCAGTCCGAGCTAAGGGTCGGAGCGGACACTGGTGCGGCCTCCAGGGCACTGTTCGGCGGCAGAGCTAGATCATGCCCATCGTGACAGTGCGGCGCGCTTGGCTGTGGCTCGAACCCGTCGAAGATCAAGTCTCCGCGGACGTTGGCCGTGTAGTTCAAACTTCCAAATCTGACCTGATGGCCTGGGCGTAGCTTTCGATCTGCTCCAGATGGCCAAGCGAATTGGCCCGCAGTGCAAAGCCGCCGAATACAAAGATCTGTCCAGGGAGAAAAGTCTCGCCCTGGACCGCATCATTGTTAACGATCGGAGGAGCCATCAGGCCTAAAGATGACGACACAGAGGAACTCTCAATGAAAGCACCAATGTCGGTGTCAAAACCGGCGGATCTCGGGTAGGGGGTCCCGAACTGTGCGTCTATGCGGATGGTAACAGGAGACAAGGGACACGATGTTTTACCTGTGTTCAGGCCCTCTCGATGGAGGTAAAACCCTACTCCTGCTTGATTAATATTGATGATATGGGTAGTACAAGATTAGATCTACCACGAGATCGAGAGGCTAAACCCTAGAAGCTAGCCTATGGTATGATTGTTGTTCGTCCTACGGACTAAAACCCTCCGGTTTATATAGACACCGGAGAGGGTTAGGGTTACATAGAGTCGGTTACAAATGGGAGGAGATCTACATATACGTATCGCCAAGCTTGCCTTCCACGCCAAGGAAAGTCCCAACCGGACACGGGACGAAGTCTTCAATCTTGTATCTTCATAGTCCAGGAGTCCGGCCAAAGGTCATAGTCCGGCCATCCGGACACCCCCTAATCCAGGACTCCCTCACTTCCCATGATGGGAATATATGCACGTAGTCCCTAACAACATTGGAAGCATTGTCTTTTAAACTGGGAATAAATGGAATGGGGTTCCAATCTGCAGGAATTGGCCGTCTCTGCAGATGGGATAGGTCTTCGGCCGGTGGACTTCATTGTACTTTTTGGTCGGAGTGGGATTTTTTACGTGAATGCGGCTGGTGCTATGGCAAATGAAATCGGTATACCTTATGTTGGAGTGCAGGTCCTGTGTGGTGGGGCTCTTGGTGTGGCCAGTGAAGTATGGGTACAGTCTGCTGAGTCGGTCCTATGTTTTGTGTCACCGGGTTGTACAACC
This sequence comes from Aegilops bicornis, assembly GCA_021605145.1. NCBI lineage: Eukaryota > Viridiplantae > Streptophyta > Magnoliopsida > Poales > Poaceae > Aegilops > Aegilops bicornis. The sequence goes on along the minus strand of CM038675.1, from coordinate 548,800,215 downwards.
AATATAAGTGGGGCCGTCTAATTTCTCCAAAGACCACCACGTTTTTCAAGGACTTTGCTGGTGCTCCTTCAGGTTCGGCAATCACCCTCTTCCTATTTGATGTCTGATGCACAAGAACAACATTTGAGTGGAAAAACATGGTATGATGATAGATGGAATATTTATTGATAATGGATGGGCATGGCATCTCGAGTTATATGATGAGTAAACTAAGCAGATGGCGTGGCAACAAAGTAGAAGAAATGCAAGACAACATATGCAAGAAACGCGCAATCAATAAAACCTTGCCAAATTAGAACAGGCACCTTGATGGGTGAATATGACAGGCCATCTGCCTTTGACTCCTCGAGGTTAGAATAGTCATTAGGATGATATTCTGAACAAGAATCAACAGGTGGGGAGCGTACGAGTTTCATTGCTTCCAGAATGGCACTCAATGCCTTGGTGCCAATTTTGTAAGTCATTGCAGTGTTCCACAATATTCTTCTGATGCTTGGATTCTGATATTCAATGTAATTGCGTATAATATCTGAGAACGATGAAAACATAAATAGTTGTGAGATTATCTTTGCAATGCAGATGATATTCTAATATAGGGGCGCCCCTGTAAACACTTCTGTGCTATCCTTTGGATTACGATGAGAGAGCTCATGTGTGCTGTAATATGGTGCGTGCATTTACATAATCTGGCACAAGTACACAAAAAAATAGGCTCTAGAAGTAAGAATAGCTGGCAGATGATAGGTTCATGATATACTGTATAGAGGGTTTATTGCCAAACCATGATAACAAGAGCACACAACAACTAGGCAGATCATAGTGTACATAACAGGGGTACACCATAACCACGGTATATAAATCGGAAAGTGGAACTGGCTTGAAAATACGGTGTTGTATTGCCGCTAGTAATTGAAAGCCTATCGATCACGTACAGGCCAGCTCTATCGGACATGGTAAAGAAGAGAAAGCATATTTTGGATAATAAAATATTGGTTGTGTAGTGCCCACACATGATGAACCAGAGCGCATTAAGAATGCAACTCCCAACTGTCTCTCGACCATTTCAGGCGGTTGGATGAAGATCCTACGTCTCCTAACCCTTCTTCTTCCTCAGATTCGATTCTTCCCATACAGAACACCGACGGGCCGGGCCGGACCACCGCCCCCACCGCCTGTGTTCCTCCGCCACCCCAACCCCCACCCGCGCCCCAACCCCCACCCGCGTCGAGTTTTCTTCATTCCGCGAGGCCCCACAACCAACCGAGCCCCTTCGATCGCACCGGCGAACTTCGGCGAGCTCTGAAAAATTGACTGACCCAATTTTGAAATTTAGTTTACTGTGATTTAACTAGTGTGGAATATAAAAGGGGAAAACCATAAGCATTGGGAGTATAGTGTTGAGCGTGCCATGGCGGATCTGAAGGTGCAAACCGGACAAAGGCAACTTCAAAACCAAGACAAGAAATCAGAGTAAAGCGGTGGCGATCTATTTTCTTGTCTTTGCGACAAATAAGTTGAGCAGATACGAAAGAGCACCGCCTCTGGTGCAGCGCCGTGTACGCATCTGCTGAGAATTTTACGGTGATGCGGTAGCGATGGCTGTCGGCGGCGTGGAAGCAGATCTAGGAGGGTAGACGGTGGTGGCAGGGCGTGGTGGACGAGACGGTCGTAGGAGCGGCGCCGGCAAGGTGAACGACGGCGGGGATGAAGCGAGAGGAAGGGATGCAAGGATCCCGGTCCGAAGGCGTGGATGAGAGAGGTCGATCTCTTGTAATGGACGGCGGCGTCGGGGTATCAGCTCCGGCATGGTGGAGGAGGACGGCGGTGGATGGGGTGGGGGATGGCGGCAGACGGAGGAGGGGGGGGTGGAGAGGGTGTTTTGGCGCCCACGAAGTACGAATGGGGAAAAGGGAGGGAGAGAGGAAGGGGAACCATGTATTCAGTATGCGCTTGTCTCAAATGCGAGGAAATTTACAAACTTAGCCCCTGTTTCAAATTTCTACTACATCACAACAACATTAGTCGGTTGGGGATAGGGCGATAATCTCGCATACACGAATATTTGCCGACGAGGGTTTGTTTTGGCGCCCACCGTGTATGAATATGAATCGGGAGGAGTCGATTTTGGCCGAGGACACACTGTGTTTTGGCGCCCACCGTGTATGAATCCGGGTGAGAGGCGGTTACGTCACATTTGGGTGAAATTACAAACCTACCCCTATCGAAACCTATAGAAATCCAGCAGATAGGCTTTGTGTGGCGAGGGATAGGCGGTAGTGATTTCCATCTCATGATTTTGGTTTCAGGCGGTTACTGCGACTTTCCCCGCTTTGTTCAAATTTTGCAGAGTGCACGTTTGCCATGCCAACTCAATTCGAATCCCGTTTGTATTCTATTTTTTTTCGGGCGGGATCCATTTTCAATTGGAATTACATTCTATATACATAATTTTTATATATACTTTCAAAAGCACAACACCATTTATACATAAATATGGTTTACAAATGGCATGATCTCAGATTCATAAGGTTGTATCCATCAATTTGGATTTTCAAATATTTGAAACCACTTTATGTTGAAATCCAATGTATGCATTCCTCGCTAACTGTCTCCAATTAATGTGTGTTTCATGCGGGGTTTTTTACTTCTCAAACATGTATAATGTGTTTCACATACGCAACATATAGTGTAATCCCGTTTAGACATTAATTGCATATAAACCATGCATTGTTTGTAATTGAAGAATCTATGGATCACCAATATTGATAAACTATATAACATTACACGTGTGCCCAAATTCACATGTTTGATACACCAATTGGCATTATGATATTATCGATATCGTGATCTCCAGTTTAAATATTTGAATCCCCTTTAATCCAGATATTCGTCTCATATAGCTATCACTCATGCTTATATAGGACTATCTCTCCGGACCTATCTGGCGTTCATCGTCTCTCGGGTATCTCTCGTGCTACACGTATGTCGACAATGATCTTTTATCTTTGTAACACACTGATGGTAGTCTCTCCCTCGACCTTCATCACTCTATCTCTCTCTAAGTATATCTCGCTCCCTGCTATGTGTCTCTAACTATGATTCTCCATGTGGAATCTCTTTCTCTCACACAAACACAAAAGTTTGTCTCCCGGGGTCTCATTTCTCTCTACTATTCCCATGTGTGCCACTCGCACACCCCTCATACAGAGATGTCTTTCGCTCCTTAGATATGAGAACATACGACTCTTCCTGTTCAATATCTCTTTCTCACACACAAACACAAACTCTGTCTCCCAGGGTCTCATATTTCTCCATTGTTCTCTTGTATGTCGCTCACACACACCCTCTCTCCCTAGAGATATCTTGCGTTCCCTCATATGTCTCTCTAGCTATGACTCTCATTGTGAAATATCTTTCTCTCTCGCAGACACAAAACTCCGTCTCTATGGATCTCATTTCTCTCGGATATCTGTTTGTATGTGACTCACATGCACCCTCTCTCTATCTCTCTCACACCCACACACAAAACCCAGCCTTCTGATCCACTCGACTCCTATCTCTAACGCACACTAGCTAGCATCTTTATCTTTCTATTTATCTGTTTCTCCATCAACCTTCTTTCTCGCCCTCACTCTTGATTCCTATCACGCACACTACATATGTTTCTCTCTACATGCAGTCAAGTGCCCTCTAACACACATATATAACTTCACCCTTTGAACCACCCGACGGTCATCTCCAACACCCAAACTAGCTGATGTCCCTCTAGCTAGCATCTCCATCTCTGTATCTATCTATAGTTTCTCCGTCAACATTTCTTTCTCGCACGGAGTCTTGCTTCCTATTACCCACACTACATATGTCTCTCCATACATATGCATTTATAGGTTGACCTTTTTTGCACAATCATTGCGCCTCACCCCCTCTGCTCGCCGTAGATGCATGCTCCAGCCCACGCCACTATCTCTTAAAGACAAAAACACATGCTCAATTGTCGGGCCTTCTTTCCTGCATTCTCACATGCATGCATATTGTCATACCGATCCGTCTCTCCCATGTCGTTGATCTTATGACTTATGTCTTCTTTCTTTTATCTCGATCATGCGCGCGCGCACACACACACATCCCACGTATACATTATACCTCTCACACATGCATGTTCAAGGTCTCTATGTCTCCATACGTAGTTAATTACCCTCAATCCTAACGCCACGTCGAATCGTTCTCCTCTTTTGTGCACATAACTTCCACCTGGATGGGTAAAACACACACTCACACTTAACAATCTCCTTATAGCTACCCCCCCCCCCGCGCGCGCCTCTCACTCTTCCCCTATATCCCCGAAACCAATAAGACCATCCCTTTGTTTAATTCCTGTCTACATGCGCCATCGATATATAGTAGTCTTCCTCGGTGTCTCTCGAACAAACACGTTCTCTCAATGTCGACTCCTCTCACTCACGCACCTTCTCTTCCCTCTCTATGGGCATTTTCTCTCTCGCACCCCATCGTTGGTGGCCTCTGCCATACACATCACCTCTCTATGATGAAGCCATGCACACTTAAGTTACATCCTCCACAGAGGACCCCGCGACACACACACACGCGCGCGCGCGCACACACACACACGCACGCACACACGCACACCCCCCCCCACACACACACTAAGACTCCATCTCTCTCTCACACACACACACAAACACACACACACACACACACACTTAGACTCCATCTCTCTCTCTCTCACACACACACACAGACACACACACACACAAACGAAGACTCCATCTCTCTCTCTCTCTCTCTCTCACACACACACACACAAACACACACACACACACACACGCACGCACCCCCCCACACACACACTTAGACTCCATCTCTCTCTCTCTCACACACACAGACACCCCACACACACACTAAGACTCCATCTCACACACACATGCTCTAGGTGGAGCATTTGTTCCTACCACCCTTCATCCAACCTTACCCGTATGATAAACAATCACCTTTATTTACTTGCAAAACATGGACAAATTCCACTTTACTTTAGTAGTCAGCAAACTTATCATACATGCCCTTATAAGAAAACGAGTTGGCGATGATGGTGTGCCTTCCATCTTATGTCTGAGACCGTATGATCTATATCTGATGGATAGAAAGCAAACTATGATAATTTTACAAAAGATACCCGCACCTCTCCCCACATCATTATCCCCCGCAACCTCCTTGCCCAGCAATTAAAAAAGGAATAAGTCTCTAGAACAATCTAGCATGCATGGTGGCCGCTGCCGGGCGCCTGGCCCATCCCCATGCCTCCACCCATTCCCACCACCGGTCACCACCACGCTCCACTTTGCTCCTCGCCTTATCTCTCATCTTTCATTTTTTCGATGACATTATCGAGATACCAGTTTTCCGATAAAATTCTCGAGATATCATTAGTTTTTACACATGGGATTACTCCTGCATGGGTCAATCACAACAGGTGTTTTGTAAAAAATGCATATTGATGTTTCGTTCAATGCACGAGAATCTTGCTTGTAATTATATAACGCAAATCACGGCGAGGAAGTGACATTTTTGACACAACCACGTTAACATGGCCACGTAAATCACTAGCTAAAGTAAATACCATTATACTTATATCCCAATGCAAAAGGTTGAGTACATGTCCGAAGAGTAGAGTCGCACACATGCACTCTGTCTCTCAGAATCTTTCTCACACACACACCAGTTACGTGACGCCCACTTAAGCAGACACGAGTATGTTACAATTTGTGCACCCGTGGGTACACGTGATGCTGCGCATTTATTTAAGCCAGAAGGCGAACCCAAATAGTAGCTGCGTTCATTCCCCTCCCGCCGCCTCTTCTCTAGTCGCTGTCGCCCGGTAGCCATGGGCCGGCCGAAGGTAACAGCATACGCCATACTCCCGCCGGAGCGGCGCTTTAATATGGAAATTTTAGTGGTCATGCATGCATCTTTTTGTGCTAGCACTCCTATATAAGGTTTGACCGGTCGCTTCCCGTGGACGTCTTGGCGATGGAAGAAGGAAGGAGAAGGGAAGCGGGCTGTGGAGTAACGTTTTTACCACAATTTCTTAGGAAGCGGGTGCAATAATTGAGTAGTTTTGCAAACTACGATTACTACACACAAACGGTTCAAAACCTATACTCCCTTGCCGGTAGCGCTTCCAGCGTGAAACGTTCAGCGTCATACAGAGCGTCGATGCTGCATTAATGCCCGGCGAGGCAGAGGCGACCTCTCCTTGGCGCCCGGCTTTGAAGTGGCGCCTTGAGAGAGGCGCCCGCTTCCGGTGCTGCAATCTTGCTCGGCGTCGGCGGCCATAGGCCCTGTTTGGATCCATGGGTTAGAGTTAGTTTGAGCTAGTTGGGGCTCAAATAGTCCTAAATTATCCAAACATGAGGGTTTAAATTGGAGCAAGTTGCACCGAACCCACCAAAAAAAACTATCCCACCCAAGAGGTGCTAGCGGAGATAGTTCTCATTGGGACCCTTGAAAAATCACTTTTCTCTCTCCATGAAGTGCATTTATTGTCAATCTAACCTGTCACCCAAACACCTCTTTGGCTCTGATTAGTTCAGGGTTAGTCATGAGTTAGTCTAACCTCTAGCTAAGTTAGAGTATCAAGCAGAGCGATATAGGACATGCAAGTTGCTCAAAGCATACTGAGGAAAATTAAATGCGTGAAAGGAATTTTTTTCTTTTTAAAAACGGAACATGAAAGGAATTTTTTTTAGAATGCTCTTGGCATGTCGCTAACATGTGATAGTTAACCGACCTCAATAGATGGCAGAAACGCCAGCCCGCCACACTTTGATAAAGACGAGGAGGGAGAAGCGTCTGAGGCTCTTTGGATTACTAGAGATAGGTGTCGCGGAAGCCAAGAAATATGGTGATAAGCGTGGGTTAGCCATGTACTAGTATGATGTAACTACACTGGGCTGCCGTGTTTCGTACTCTTCTAGTCCACTGTGGAGATGATTGGTTAATTTTATATCGCTGAATAATATTAAATATTATGAGTGCAGACGCTCCACCACGAGGTTCCTTGCTCCTTCTCGGTCATCCAGAATATATGTTCTTCCACTCTATTTTTTTACGTGAGCTTTGTTCATCCTTTTGCCAACACGCGAGACATCTAGCATCAAGGTGCACGTGTTATGCAAGGATCGTTCCATCTATATGAAGAACACGTGGAATTTGGAACTACTGAGATGGACATGTACCCGAGAGTGGACGTCTGAACTGAGTAATGTAGCGCGATGAAGTGAAGTAGAAAGGCACAAATGGTATGAACATGCATGGCATATAGGGTGTGTTTGGTTGCGTTCTTGTCTCAGCATAGTTGTTCCCTCTTCATGCATGCTCAACTCAACACCCCTCTTCATGCATGCTTCTAGTGTATTTGTGCTAAACTAGTGTGGACTCATGCACCCTCCATACACTCTACCAAACACCCAAAAGTAGGTCGAGAAGGGAACTCTTAGGCGACATTTGTCTCTTACTACGTACTACCACTAAATGTTGTACGTGCAATGCCTGATGATGTTATGGAGTACATGCCTAAGTACTCTACTACTACTATATTAGTTGGAGGCACATATTAACTTTTATATTTGTTTATGTGTATGCCCCGAGTCCTTCCAACTAGACGTGTCTTTCTCTCCAGGTTGCACTTTGTATCGTTCATACCACTAAGTACTACTATGTGTGGTCTCCGCCCCAGAAGTGGAAGAAGTGGAGACGCTCTACCACGCTGTTTTTTCTGTTGGGCTCTACCACGCTGTTCATGTCCCACTCCTTTCGCTGACGTATGGGACATCCAGCACGTGCCTTGTTTGGCACCCTTCGTCGTAAGAGTTGAAACTCTAGCATTCATCAGAAATAAAAAATAATTATAAATCGGCAGTGGTACTATTTTTTTTGTGAACCAATCAGCAATGATACTATACCACGCGGTTTCCTTGCTCCTCGATATCGGAAAGAATACTTCCGTTCGCCAACATGTGGGACGTCGACCATCCTGGTCCACTTGCCATGCCTTGAGAACTCCAAGGGAGAGTCACCCAGTCGTCAGCTGCGATAACAATGACTAATGAGCCGTCAAATCATAGGCCCACTTCCCACTTTGAAGTTGCTCGGATGAAAGAACCATCATGACTTCGTTGAATTCCTCTTCTTGAAGAAAACTACTGTATCAGGAGTACTGCTAGCTACAGTATTTACTACAACAGAGGCCTCCTTTCGTTCATAGGATAGGAATATGAAAATTATAGGAAGTGAGATGACATGCATCTCAATTCCTACAGAGAAAGAGATGCCATTTGATGCTTAGGATAGGAATTTTTCCATTTAGTCTAGGCTAATGTCTTGGTAATTTGCTCTAAAAACTACAGTAGTAACTAGTAGTACTTGGTACATGCTCGTACTTTCGAACAGACACACACTAACTACTAGTACTACTACTTCTCACATGCTGGCCAGACGCCGTCGTTCTCCTTCCCGGCTTTGTCGGCGACACCCCACTGCGCCTCATCAGCTCGTGTTCTTTATCTATCTACGCGGGCCTACCTGTGAATGGAGAAAGAAATACTGTAAAAACCAAAATTATGCGTATGTGGGGAATCAAACCACGGACTCGCCGCAACGCACCCTCGTCGACCAAATGAAAATAAAATACCGCGTCAGACACTCACGCTCACGCTGTCAAAGCATGCTAATGCATGCATGTCGCCCTCTAAATCAAAGTCCTGCTCATGGCGCATAGCATAAATGGCGAGCCCATCACACCTGCGCCCGGCGGTGCACGACATTACTGTTTAGGCGTTTGATGGAGGCCTCTGTGAACGCCGAGCATGTATTCACCTGACTCAACACCAACGGTCATACTCGGAGCGCCTTGCTCATGTATATCGTCCATCACAATGACAATCTATAAAACAGCCTAGCTAGAGAGGGTACTATGGAAGTATGGTACGGAGTATGTACTATCGTGAGCGACCGATCTTAGTGCCACTGCACACGAAACCCGTCCCATCGCTAGCGACGCTTCCGCTGAAAGCGGTCACCGTCTCTCCAGAATGTCAATGCCGCATTCACCGGACTTAACTGCAGGTGCAATTGGTGTGTCACTGACATGCGGGCCAGATGCCCGTTGGGCCCACATGTCAGTAACCCAAACGCATCTGCAGTTAACTCACTGAAGCAGCGTCCACATTCACGCCCGACGAACCTACTCCGGCGCCAGTTGTACATCCGTCTGCCGCGGCTCATTGCCATTCGCCCGCTATATTAACTTGAGCCCCAGCTCCCAACCATAGCCTAAGACCCACACTTATTCTCCTCCGTTCCCTTCCTTCTGTCGGCACCACTTCAACCATGGCCTCCTGGCGCTCCGAAGCTCTCTTGGACGTACTGTCGCAAGAGCAGACGAGGGACATCGGCCGCTCCGCTTCAGGCGCGCTCCAAAGCTCTCTTCGACGTACTTTCGCAGGAGCAAACGAAGGAGATGGCCGGCACCCCCCCCCCCCGGCCGCCCTCCGCCGCCACGACCATGAAGTCGGTGCGCGTGCGCGGGCGCAGCCGGCAGCGAGGAAGAGTAGTACACGGTAGGTTGCCGCCACTCTGGTCCCAGGAAGGCCACTGCTACTCCACTCAGTCGACGCCAAGCTTGGTGGGGTAAACATCGGCGGCTGATTAGCCGCTTGACGGCGACGTGTAGGCGGAAATCTTCAGAACCTTGTGCTCCGGAGGAGGAGGTTATCGAGGCGGATGAGGAGGAGGCAAAGGCAATGGCCGGCTTTCTCGGGTTCATGGCCGGACATGGTGGTCGGGCGCCGATGATCGTTTAGATTAGGTTTACAGTAGGTTTTAGTACGGTTTGTGCGAAATATGTAATGAATTTCGTCTAGTTTGTAGGAAATTTTTTTGAAATGTAATGTGTTTCATCCGGTTAATTTGAAATTTTCCTTTTTTGCACGAATTTTGTCCGGTTAGTTCATATAGTTGTCGAAAGGTATGCGGGCAGCATCGGATGGCATCCATCAGTGTCCTCGGACAGATGCCGGTGTAAATTTGTGGGCCAGAACTGGAGATGCCCTAACTATCATGCTATAATCGCTAACAATCCTCCATTATTTGGCAGGGAACAGTTATGCCTCGATCAAAACCAGATCCGCGGTGTTCCGCACTCCTCCCGCGTAAGAGTGTAAACTCTTGCTTACATAAAAATGGAGCAAGTGGACGGCCTTTGCAGCACGTCATATCACTCGAACTAGCCCGCCTAACGAGCGGGAAAGCACCGCCCTCATCATTTTGTTATGGATTTCTATCGAGCGATGGCGCGAAAATGTTACGCTTTGCAAGTTCTAAAGGAAAAGGCGGCACACTTACGACTCGTACGCGTCGCAACCCGACGATCCGGCTCGCACGCCGCTCACCGAGATGGGACACGCGTTGTCTTGCAATTTCAACGACATGTGGGGCCGTAATTGAATAAACCGTCGATAGCCGAAATCTAATCGCTCGGCGGGCGTTGGCTGAGAAGAGAGAAACGGGGGAGGGAGAAGAGATCGCCCGCCCGCCGCGCACGAACTCCAAGAAATATATGGTGATAATGTGAGGTGGGCCATGCTGGAGTACGGACCGCTTCCGGAGCCCGCTCTCACCTCCCTGGCCCCTCAAGACGCCAGCTGCCCGCTGCATGCATAGCAAGTAGTCCCTGCTTATGTGGAGGAGAGAGAGGCATTGTCAAAGTCAAGGAGTAACAGTGGAGACAATAGCTATCATCAAAAATAAAAAATGAATACTCGTTGTCAGCCTCTATATCGGAAAGAATACTTTCATTCGCCGACAAGTGGGACGTCGACCATCCTGGTCCACCTGCCATGCACAAAGTTATCCTGGTCTACCCCGATCGTATCGCAGGCCCAACCTTTCCCACTGTAAGTTGTTCGGACGAAGGAACAATCTTGACTTCGTTGAATTCCGCTTCTTCAAGAAAACTTACTGTACCATAATCTGCTACCACACGCCAAGACCGGACTGACCTTGTACCACGTCATATCACTGAAACCCAGTAGGCCAAACTAGCCCGCCTAGGTCATCTGTTTTGGAACGGAGGGAGTACGTCTCTACACTGCTATGATTTTTTGTTACACGTTCTTTGTACTTTTGCTACGATTTTCCTACCCTATGAACCAAATGAGGCCTGAATGTATGTCGACTATTGTCTGATCGATCGCTAAGCCTGCAATTTTAGGAGCTAGGGCTATTCATCAGCCCCAACGTTTCTCTTCCATGAGTGTTTTGCAAGTACTATAGCTCGCACAGTAGCTAGCCTACTAACACCAAGAATCATCAAACAAGCCTGGCGATATGATAAGCAGTTCAAACTTACATCTAAGCATGCCATATATTACATCAAAAGCTGGTGAGGATACATCTGTTTCCATAACTCGGAGAGGGTTCGCATGATTCATCGCATGATTCACTATCAAACAAAAGTAGCAAGATCCGCCCACACAAGATAGTGCACTAGCCCTAAGATGGTTTGATAACACGCATCGTTCTGTAATTAAACACGAGGCAATGCAAACTACCACGAAGGATTAAGCGCGACCAACTATTTCTTGTCATCGATCTCTCGAGCAATGACCACAAAGACGGACAGCGGCATGGGAATCGATTTAAAGCGATGTCCACGGGGACTGACCGCGACATCGGAATCGATCTCTGGGGCGATGTCCACAGGATGGACAGCTGCATCGGAATCGATCTCCGGGGCGATGCCAACAGGATGATCCACGACATCGGAATCATCAAGGACAACCACCGGCACCTGCACAACCCTAACATATTAGCAAGCACATTGCAAATAATCAAAAACCACAACTATGGTAATAAGCCATTATTTTTTACCTTGTGCAGCTCACCGGGGGGTCTCATCCCTCCAGGGTCCATCTCCTCGTCCTCGATGGGGGCCATCACCTTGCCAGGGGAATACTGCTTCTCAACGGTGACTATCTGTCAGGACCCCGATTCCAAATCACATCGACCTAGCCGGTAACACCTCATATCACTTTGCGGCCTCACGCACGATATTCCCACGGGTGTCGCCTTACCATGGCCCGGGACCGTTTGCGCCTTTTGGCTCACGTATATGACAGTGTCGCTAGCATCCACATGATAAAGAACCCGGGCCGACATGGCTAGTCGTGAACCCAACGCGGCGCTAACCTATGGGGACAGGCATACATGAATCACATCGAGCATGTCGGTCATCAACGTATAAATTCGGGCTGTAGCACTGGGCTAAAAGGACTCCGGTATCCCGGGCTGTAGCAGGCTAGGCAGGACTCCGAATAACACCGCGACATTTCCCGAAGAACGGACATAAGAACGAAGTGAAACACATGTGCCCGATCATGTGTCCAAGCGATAGTGTTGGGCTAGCAGGACTCCGGTGAACCGAACAGAAGCGGACTACTATCGCTCGGAAGCACGAGACTACATTTCCCCATATGAGAGGCTGCCAAGGATAAACAACTAGTTTGTCGGATCTCACTCATACCAAGCATTTCAATCATACACGCAATATGCCCGATATGAGTAAATACAACAAGGCATCACAACAAAACTCTACAACTCAAAGTACTTTATTTAGAAGGCTCCGAGGAGCCATAACATATCCATATAGGTAGGGGTCACATGACCCAACACTCAAGTCATACAACATACAAGCACATTCGGAAGCAAACTAGTCTGAGTACAGACTTTAAAAAGAAAGAAAGCTTGTTGAAGCCTTTCTATCTATAGTGGCCCTTCACAAGCCTTGGATCACCACCTGGGTGGCTAGTTCACTCGTCGATGTCAAGGTCTACATAGAACCCATCGGAAGGGGCAGTGTTGTTGTCTGAAAAACAGTAATTAAGCAAACATGAGTACGGAGGTACTCAGCAAGTCTTACCACAGAATCCTATCATACATGCACATTCTCAAGAAGGTGGTGGAGTTATTCTGACAAGCCAGCTTGACTCTTGGCTAAGCTATCCTCGTGACACCACTTAAAAAGCATTTGTCGCTTTATCAGTCCACTAATCACCATCACAATACTCCACCGTGGATCCTCTCTCGTTATCCCACGAGAGGGCCATCCATGATACTCACACTTATCTTGAGGCTTTTAGTAGTATCCATTTACTTGTCTATGAACTGATATAGGTAACCCAGAAGTCCTTCTCCGTGGACACGGCTATTCGAATAGATCATATTAACCCTGCAGGGGTGTACTTCTTCACACACGCTCTCACCACTTATCGCCGTTTACACGACATGTACTCGGCAACCTTCAAGCCGAAGCCCAACGTGGGTGTCGGCCACAGCCTACCTAAACACACAAGTCCCAAGTCCAGGTTTATCGCCTATTCAGGTTCCATCTGCAGGGAGTCCGGCCGAGGTTTCCCATACAGCCCCAAACGATGTGTACAGGGTTCCCGAGATACCAAACGGGCACTCGGTACACCGGGCCACGTGCCTACCGCAACACAACCCACCCCTACGGTCAGCGCTATGCGTGCGGCCCCCAAAGATGCTACAAACACGAAACTACTTGCAACTCGGATGAGGACAAGAGTGGTTAAGAAGCCGAGAGGGTCAATTGAGGATCCCAATGCGTGGTAGTAACTGTTTCGTGGATCACAAACACAGATCTCAGTTCTTAGGGACGGCTTCAATGAAACAACCCACCATGTACTCCTACATGGCCTCTCATCGATACCTTTACCAAAACGTGTTCAACACTTTCACTCTCGAACCCGACACAACCTTTCACTCCAGTTCATCATCCCGATGAGCGGACACGACACAACTCTAAGCATAGCAAGCATAGCATGGTAGGAATCACAACATGGCTCAACCAACTCCTACACATGCTAGTGGGTTTCATCTAATTCTTGTGGCAATGACAGGTCATGCAAAGGAAGTGGGTTCAACTACATGACACACAACAGTTTGAATCGCGTTGTCTTAATGCGATAAAATAAGAGCAGAAGCGAGAACATGGGTTTGTATCGGAATGATCAATGGGTTGCTTGCCTGATGGAGTGGTGGTAGGATACTGCCCTTCAGACGGATATTCGGGATTATCCTCGGAGGCAGAACCTATCACGAATGACATATCGAAAATAAACACACATGGCAATATGCAACAATATGATGCATGCTATGGCATGGCAATATGGATGTGTGTTGGCCTAATGCAAGCTGAAACAAAAAGGGATGAACTCATTTGAATCAAAGATTCAAATGCTAGCTCATTTAAAATAGCCCTAAAGGTGTAATATCTTATTCTGCTTAAACAGCAAGGTTAACTTGTTTTATCATGCATGAAACCTGTACCAATGGATAGAATGGATTTTTCTGATCATTTTTCATATATAGATCTTTGCATTTGGAGATTCTGATTAAAAGTTATGAATATTTGAAGTTTGAACTATATTCGAATTTCCTATATTAGAATAAATCCAGTAATTGATTTATTGCATCGACCATGCAAAGATGACATGTCGGGTCAACGGAGACGTCCAGGTCAAACCTGACTGTGGGTCCAGGTTGTCAGGGTAATAAGTTTAACTAAAATTAATTAAAACTAACCCCAATTAGTTAACAGGGCTGGGCCCCACCTGTCATTGACTCATCAGAGTCAACCAGGGTCCACCGTGGTCAAAGTCAACATCGGCTGCACCGGCGTCTAGCCGCCGTCGAGCCCGACGCGACGGCGGAAGTGAGTTTGGCCATTCCGGCGACCAAACGAGCCGCGGAGGGTGGCTATGGGTAGCTGGGGTTGAGCCGCAGCTCTTGGTGGAGTGGGTTGGGGTCAGGCGGCGGAATCGGCGCGGCGATGACCTTAGGCGGCGCACGGAGTTCGGCCGGCGAACTCGAGGCTAGAGGGTCGGTGAGGTGCGGGAGTGCATGGTTAGACCCTATGCGGCGTGGTGAGTGTGATGGACACCAAGAGGTGGTCGGAGGGTGACCGGAGCACGTCGGCAACGAGCTCGCTGGCGGCGGAGTGCGGTTGATCTCCGTTCGTCGCTACACGGCTCGAGAGCGAGAGAGAAAGGGAGGAAGGTAGCTAGGCTCACAGCAACTTCGGAGGAGCACTCGGTGCGGTCGGGGACGGGCCGGAGCGGCAGACGGCGTTGAAGGGATCTCCGGCGACGGTGGACTCGAGGCGAAGTCGGTGCAGTCGACTCGGGCTACTCGAGCACGCGGGGCTCGACTAGCTCGGCGGCGTAGTTGGGCGGCGGAGCTCCTAGACCTGATGAGGAGGAGCACAGACTGACGGGGAGCGCGTCTCTGGCGATGGTGCGGCGGCGGTGGCATCGGCCATGGCGGCGAGCGCGAGAGAGAGAAGCCGGGAGGAGAGGAGGTGTCCGAGGGTTCGGGGAGAGAATGGGCCTTGAACAGCGTCAGGGGTGAGGAAAGCGGCGGCGGTGGCCAGGCGCGTGGCGTGCATGCGGTGCTCGCCGCCGAGCACACTGCCTGCTACTGGCCGAGCCAAAGCAGCCATTGGCCGCTGGGCTGGGCCGGCAGGTGGGCCGGTTAGCAGGCGCCAGGTAAGGTTTCAATCCTGTTTTCCTTTTTCTATTTTTCTGTAACTTTGTGGAGTTTTTAAAAATACTTAGATAGCTCCAAAATTCACCAAACTGCTCCTGGTCCATAGTTGGATTATTTCCAACATGAAACATTTTAGTTTGGGGATATTTGGGCATTTGTAATATTTTATATAATTTGAAATGCCCAAACTCAAATACTTATGATTTAATTCAAAGACCTTTGGATGACCTAGAAAATGGTGCACCACTTTTGGCAGAGGCTCTGAACCAAAGCAAAGATGATGAGCATTTTTGAAGGGCATTTCAGGTTCATTGAAATAATTTTTAGTAAACCCTAGTTGAATTAAGAGGGGTTCTGGGGGTTTCTGTCTTCCCCATTTCAAATTCAAATGAAATTTAAACATGATGCACACACTAATGCAATGGTCTAACTAGGATGTGACAACTCACCCCCACTCAAAAGAATCTCGTCCCGAGATTTAGGATCCGTTCTTGAAAAGGTGGGATACTCAAGTCGAAGGCGATCCTCCCTTTCCCAAGTTGCTTCTTGCTCGGAATGGTTTGACCATTGAACCTTTAGGAACTTGATATTACGGCGTCGAGTGGTGCGCTTCGGCGATCAAGAATCTGAACGGGTTATTCTAGATAGGTGAGGTTATCTTTGAGATCAAGTGTTTCGTGGTCCACTCCACGGATAGGATCCGAGAAGCAACGCCTGAGTTGGGAAATGTGGAAGACATCATGGACTCTGGAAAGATGCGGAGGTAGTTCCAATTGGTAGGCAACTTCTCCTCGTTTGGCAAGAATGCAAAAGGGTCCAATGTAACGAGGAGCCAACTTGCCTTTGATACCGAATCGATGGGTTCCCTTCAAAGGAGTAACTTGAAGGTAAGCCTTCTCGCCAATTTCATAAGCCATAGGCTTATGCTTGCGATCATATTGGCTCTTTTGACGAGATTGGGCTGTTTTCAATTTCTCACGAATAACGCGAACCTGCTCTTCTGCTTCCTGAATCATATCCGGGCCAAAGAGTTGTCTCTCCCCGGTTTCTGACCAGTTAAGAGGCGTTCGGCATTTCCGTCCATAAAGAACTACGAAAGGAGCTTTACCCAAGCTGGCTTGATAACTATTGTTATAAGCGAACTCGGCGAATGGAAGGCATTTCTCCCAATTCATGCCGAAAGAGATGACAGAAGCTCGAAGCATATCCTCTAGGATTTGATTGACTCGTTCTACTTGACCACTTGATTGAGGATGGAATGCGGTGCTAAAAGAGAGACGAGTTCCCATAGCATTTTGGAAACTTTCCCAAAATCGAGAGGTGAAGAGACTTCCACGGTGCGAGTTAATCTCCAATGGAACACCATGAAGAGACACTATTCGAGAGATGTACAAATCAGCTAGCTGGCTAGCGGTTATACTCTCACGAACGGGTAGGAAGTGGGCTACTTTGGAAAGGCGATCGGCGACAACGAAGATAGCATTATTCCTCTCTTGGTCCTGGGAAACCCGGTAATGAAATCCATACCGATTTTATCCCATTTCCATTCAGGAATTTCCAAAGGTTGAAGGGTACCCGGCAGAGCCGTTGATGCTCTGCTTTAACTCGACGACAGACGTTGCAATTAGCAATGTATTGAGCGATTTCTCTCTTCATCCTAGTCCATCAAAACCTCTGGCATAGGTCTTGATACATTTTAGTACTACCGGGATGAATGGTGAGAGGAGAGTCATGAGCTTCTTTAAGGATCAGTTGTCGTAGCTGTTGTTTCTTGGGAACCACCAAGCGGTTCTCAAAGAAAACAACACCTCGTTCATCTATGGAGAAACACTTAGCAGCTCCGCTAGCAATGTTCTCCTTGATCCGAGATATTCCTCTATCATCTTCTGAGCAGCTATGATTCGATCCGTAAGGTTAGGTTTACGCCACCGGTGGAAAGGAATCCTCGAGGAACAATGTGAAGATTAAGCTTACGAAATTCCTCGTGGAGAAATGGTTGACTTTGTTGTAACATCAGATTGTTACAATAAGATTTGCGACTTAGTGCGTCAGCCATGACATTGGCTTTGCCTGGGGTGTAAGATATTCCTAAGTCGTAATCTGTAATCAACTCAACCCAACGTCTTGGGTGAAGATATATTTCAGACTTTGGTGATCGGTGTAAATTTACATAGCGATTACCAAGAAGGTAATGTCGCCAGTTTGAGTGCATGAACCCTTGCTGCAAGCTCTAGATCGTGTGTGGGATAATTATCCTCATGTGGACGCAATCGTCGAGAAGCGTAGGCAATCACATGACGATCTTGCATGAGTATGCAACCTAGTCCTTGTCGCGAGGCGCCGCAATAGATAATAAAGTCCTTAGAAAAATCTGGTGGAACAAATGCGGGAGGCGGATGTCGAGCGTCTTTTCAGTTCTCGAAAGCTGAACTTCGCCTGCGGTGTCCATTCGAACTTCTTATCTTTCTTGAGGAGTTCGGTTAGAGGTTTAGCAACTTTAGAGAAATTCTCGGCGAAACGGCGGCAATAGCTCGCTAGACCGAGGAAACTCGAACTTGCTTGACCGATTCAGGTGGAGTCCGATCAAGGGCGGCTTGAACTTCGCTTCGGGATTGACAGCAATGCCCTTGCCGGAGATTACATGGCCTAGGTAGGTCACTTACGGTAACCAGAATTCACACTTAGAGAATTTGGCATAAAGGCGGTGCTCTCGAAGTTTCATCAACACTAGCCTTAGATGTTCGGCATGTTCTTCCTCATTCTTGGAGTAGATGAGTATATCATCGAGGTATACCACGACGAATTTATCCAAATACTCCATGAAGATTGAGTTCATTAACCGAGAGAGAAGGTGGCTGGAGCATTGGTTAATCCGAAGGACATGACGGTGTACTCGTATTGGCCATAACGAGTAACAAAGGCCGTTTAGGAATGTCCCGTTCTTGATTTTGATTTGATGGTAACCCAACCTCAAATCCATCTTGGAAAAAGGCGAGGATCCAGTGAGCTGATCATACAGAATCGTTGATCCCGGGAGCGGATACTTGTTCTTGATAGTGACCAAATTGGCGGTCGGTAATCCACAACCATCCGATCCGTACCATCCTTCTTCTTGACGAAGAGGACGGAGCAAGCCCATGGAGATGAACTAGGACGGATGAAACCCTTTTGCAAGGACTCATCGAGTTGCTTCTTAAGTTCGGCTAGTTCTAGGGGTGCCATCTTATAAGGTCTCTAGAAATTGGAACGGTTCCGGGAACAAGATCTATTACGAACTCGACATCCCTGTCAGGTGGAATACCTGGCAGTTCTTCTGGAAAGACATCCGGAAAGTCACGGACTACCGAAATATCTTCGAGGTCTGGAAGGGGGTTGGCATTTAAGGAGTAAAGCTGGCGCTTGGACACTCGGGTTAAAACATTAACTGTCTTGCCCGAAGGATGGGTGAGTTGAACGGTTCTAGTAGAGAAATCAATCTTAGCATAATGGGCTGACATCCAGTCCATACCCAAGATGATGTTTATGTCCGAGGACTTGAGAGCTATTAGAGAAGCAAGAAAGACTAATCTGTCGACAAGAATTTCATTCCCATGACTTATTCTAGAGGTTTGCCATCTAGAACCGTGGGTCTGAATTTCCATGGAGGGGTGCATGTCACGAGAATGTGGTGTTGTGCAATCAAGCATAGCTCTCGAGAAATAAATGAATGAGATGCTCTAGTATCAAAAAGAACGATTGCGGATGACAATTAACAAGGAGCGTGCATCGAGAACGGCGTTGGGATCCTCATAGGTTTCCTCGGCTGAAACATAGTTGGCG
The DNA here is from genome assembly GCA_021605145.1 of Aegilops bicornis. NCBI lineage: Eukaryota > Viridiplantae > Streptophyta > Magnoliopsida > Poales > Poaceae > Aegilops > Aegilops bicornis. Next base: position 548,780,754 of record CM038675.1, on the reverse strand, counting down.
TGGCCAGCAGCGATGGCGGCTGGTTTAGCATGGAGCACCTTTCCTGCTGGCTTACCACGGCCAACAGACTTTCCAATCTGACTGGGGTTGTTCTAGGGACACTCACGGATGTAGTGGCCCGTCTCTCCACACTTGAAGCAAGTTATCATATTGGGACGTGGAGCAGCATTAGCAGCGGGGCCTCCATAAGTCTTGGGCGGTACATACTGCTGGTTGGGGCGAGGCGCCTCAAAGGATGGCCTCGGGGTGAACACAGGTGGCAGAGCGGTATGTGGAATCCAAACCCGGCGCTTACGGGATCGAGCGGATGAAGATCCAGAGTCGCGGATGTGCTTGCGTGAAGCTTCAAAATCAGACTGCCCAGTTTCGGCACTGATAGCCTTGTTGACTAACTTCGGAAAAGATGTGCACTCGTGCAGACGAAGATCATGGCGAAGCTCGGGGCTAAGTCCCTTGCGAAACCTTGCCTGCTTCTTGGCGTCGGTAGAAACCTCTTCAGGAGCATAACGTGCTAAATTTCCAAATTCACGGCTGTAAGTATCCACAGTCAGCCTACCCTGGGTGAAATTGCAGAATTCCTCCCTTTTATGATCCATGAGACCCTCTGGGATGTGATGCTCACGGAAAGCGGCACTGAATTCAGCCCAAGTAGTAATTTGTCCAACCGGACGCATAGCCTCATAATTCTCCCACCAAAGGCTAGCAGGGCCTTCGAGGTGATAGGCAGCAAAAGTAACCTTATCGGCTTCAGCCACGTTAGCGTAACGCAGCTTGTGGTTGATCTTTGCGAAGCCAATCATCCGCGTCGAGAGGCTCAACGGAATATTTGAACTTGGTGGATACAGCTTGGCGAAGTCATTGAGTGACACCAAATCATTTCTTGGCTGGCGTGCGGTGTTTTGCTCAATCCGCTCCAGTAGGCGATTGGTCTCACGCTTATTGCGTTCTGCTTCCAGCATAACCTCGGCCAAAGATGGTGGTTGAGGCAGATTTACATTCCTGGCTGCACTTGCTTCTCCCTGCTCCGGAGCAGCAGGATTGTTGCGGGTATTGACCATCCTAGGAAACAAAACAACGGTTTAAACCAGGATGGCAGCATTTAGCAAGGAAGTGCGGAATGTAATGGATAACACGGAATGCAGAGATGTTCATCAGTATGACATGGTAATATAAAACTGCCATATATATACCAACGGTCATACACACCAAACATAGTTTAGTACAAGCCCGACGGAGTACAACTATAGTGAAAGGCGTTACATCTCATCGGAAGCATTCCAAACCCCTATACATTATTTTTCTACACTTCCGGAATGATACACACTAAGTCATATTCCACAAGTCACGCAGGACGGCGGAAATACAACTATTACAATACTAGGAATACTACTACTACTCAGACAGCTCCGTAGTAGTCCTCATAGAAGTCACCACCCAAGCTCGGAAGTGGAACATGATCATCCGGAAGCAGGCGATCACAGGGAGCTTGCGGACCAAAGGGCTCGGATGTGGGCGTGGTCCAACAAACGGCGGGCAGACGAGGTCCACGAGGAGGAGTGATGCCTCCTACCTCACGCCACTCCATAAAGTCTGGCAGACCAGCCCGCACAGGGTACAAGTCCCTCATGTCCATGTATCCGGCTTGCACGGCAGGTGCAAACCGAGTCAGAGTAGCCCAGTGTGATCAGCACGGGCATTAAAAACTCCATACGCAAGGCCCGGTTTTCCACGGTCCTTGTCTTCCAACATCTCCGTAGTGGTGCGAAGAAGTGAGTCCTCATGGGATGCATCGCTGTACATACCACGAAGGTAGCCATGCGCCCCGGGGAGGATCTTTGGCATGTAGCGTAAATCGGTGTTGCACGGCAAGGCCGTTAAGCTCGAATAATAGTCATCATTGAATAGGCTGCATCTTGCGGACATCCCAATAGTGATCCCAAGTCCATAAGAACAGTGGAGGCGGTTCGGTAGCTCCGGGATAAGATGGATAAATCCTGACCGTGCCACGGATATTGGCTTTGATTAAAATCCCTAAACTGCTCCTCGACGGTATATTCAGGATACCATCCGTAACCGGTCTCGACCATCACCCGAACCAACATTGCCGTGTGACCACACACATCAATGCAACGGGTCAGACGAACCACTTGGTTCTGGGAACGGGTGGCCATCTGAAAGCACAGCCACAATGCAAAGACATTAGAATTGCTAGGGAAAATCGGGCAGCATAACATCTGTAAATGCTCAAAAAAAACAAATTTGGGACATTCATAATCAGATTGCAAAGCCACACAACAACATCATATCAAGGTTCTGGTTCAACTGGTAGCATACCAAAAATAATAGAAACTGAACTGAGGATGTAACCAACAATCCTATAGGTTACTACGGATTAGTAACACGTGAACTGATAGAGAAGAGAGCCTAGTCCTATACCCACGTAGAATGAGAAGAGGATGACTCGAGATCGAGAGGGCATAAGGTAAAGGAGTAAAAGAGCCTTACGTTCCCTCCCACAATCAATTCCCCTACATATAACTAAAGCATTTCTAGACTCAACATCGACCGGTTTGGCTTAGCGAACCTACAGGCAGCCACCTTTCTGATGCCAACGCTGTCGGGACCCGATTCCAAATCACATCGACCTGGCGGTAACACCTCATATCACTTTGCGGCCTCACGCACGGTATTCCCACGGGTGTCGCCTTACCATGGCCGGGACCGTTTAGCCTTTTGGCTCACGTATATGACGGTGTCGCTAGCATCCACATGATAAAGAACCGGGCCGACTTGGCTAGTCGTGAACCCAAAGCGGCGCTAACCTATGGGGATAGGCATACATGAATCACATCGAGCATGTCGGTCATCAACGTATAAATTCGGACTGTAGCACTGGGCTAACAGGACTCCGGTATCCCGGGCTCTAGCAGGCTAGGCAGGACTCCGAATAACACCGCGTGACATTTCCCCGAAGAACAGGACATATAGGAACAAAGTGAAACACATGCCGCGATCATGTGTCCAAGCGATAGTCTTTGGGCTAGCAAGACTTCGGTGAACCGGGCTGTAGCGGACTACTATCGCTCGGAAGCACGAGAATACATTTCCCCATATGAGAGGCTGCCAAGGATAAACAACTAGTTTGTCGGATCCCACACATACCAAGCATTTCAATCATACACATAATATGCCCGATATGAGTAAATACAACAAGGCATCACAACAAAACTCTACAACTCAAAGTACTTTATTTAGAAGGCTCCGAGGAGCCATACATAACATATCCATACGGTAGGGGTCACATGACCCAACACTCAAGTCATACAACATACAAGCACATTCGGAAGCAAACTAGTGCGAGTACAGGACTTTAAAAAGAAAGAAAGCTTGTTGAAGCCTTTCTATCTATAGTGGCCCTTCACAAGCCTTGGATCACCACCTGGGTGGCTAGTTCACTCGTCGATGCCAAGGTCTACATAGAACCCATCGGAAGGGGCAGTGTTGTCATCTGAAAAACATTAATTAAGCAAACATGAGTACGGAGGTACTCAGCAAGTCTTACCACAGAATCCTATCATACATGCACATTCTCAAGAAGGTGGTGGAGTTATTTGCAGCAAGCCAGCTTTGACTCTTGGCTAAGCTTATCCCACGTGACACCACTTGAAAAGCATTTGTCGCTTTACGAGTCCACTAATCACCATCACAATACTCCACCGTGGATCCTCTCGTTATCCCACGAGAGGGCCATCCATGATACTCACACTTATCTTGAGGCTTTTAGTAGTATCCATTTACTTGTCTATGAACTGATATAGGTAACCCGTAAGTCCTTCTCCGTGGACACAGCTATTCGAATAGATCATATTAACCCTGCAGGGGTGTACTTCTTCACACACGCTCTCACCACTTATCGCCGTTTACACGACATGTACTCGGCAACCTTCAAGCCGAAGCCCAACGTGGGTGTCGGCCACAGCCTACCTAAACACACAAGTCCCAAGTCCAGGTTTATCGCCTATTCGGGTTCCATCTGCGGAGTCGGCCGAGGTTTCCCATACAGCCCCGAGCGATGTGTACAGGGTTCCCGAGATACCAAGCGGGCACTTTCGGTACAGACCCGTGCCTACCGCAACACAACCCACCCCTATGGTCAGCGTTGCGTGCGGCCCTGACATGCTACAAACACGAAACTACTTGCAACTCCCTTGACCGAGGACAAGAGTGGTTAAGAAGCCGAGAGGGTCAATTGAGGATCCCAATGCGTGGTAGTAACTGTTTCATGGATCACAAACACAGATCTCAGTTCTTAGGGGCGGCTTCAATGAAACAACCCACCATGTACTCCTACATGGCCTCTCATCGATACCTTTACCAAAAGCGTGTTCAACACTTTCACTCTCGAACCCGACACAACCTTTCACTCCAGTTCATCATCCCGATGAGCGGACACGACACAACTCTAAGCATAGCAAGCATAGCATGGTAGGAATCACAACATGGCTCAACCAACTCCTACACATGCTAGTGGGTTTCATCTAATTCTTGTGGCAATGACAGGTCATGCAAAGGAAGTGGGTTCAACTACCGCATGACACAACAGTTTGAATCGCGTTGTCTTAATGCGGTAAAATAAGAGCGAAGCGAGAACATGGGTTTGTATCGGAATGATCAATGGGTTGCTTGCACGATGGAGTGGTGGTAGGATCTGCCCTTGGACGGATATTCGGGATTATCCTCGGAGGCAGAACCTATCACGAAAGACATACCGAAAATAAACAAACATGGCAATATGCAACAATATGATGCATGCTATGACATGGCAATATGGATGTGTGTTGGCCTAATGCAAGTTGAAACAAAAAGGGATGAACTCATTTGAATCAAAGATTCAAATGCTAGCTCATTTAAAATAGCCCTAAAGGTGTAATATCTTATTCTGCTTAAACAGCAAGGTTAACTTGTTTTATCATGCATGAAACCTGTACCAATGGATAGAATGGATTTTTCGATCATTTTCATATATAGATCTTTGCATTTGGAGTTACTGATTAAAAGTTATGAATATTTGAAGTTTGAACTATATTCGAATTTCCTATATTAGAATAAATCCAGTAATTGATTTATTACGTCGACCATGCGTCGACCATGCGTCAAAGATGACGTCAGGAGTCAACGGAGACGTCGGTCAAACCTGATTGTGGGTCGGGTTGTCAGGGTAATTAGTTTAACTAAAATTAATTAAAACTAACCCCAATTAGTTAACAGGGCTGGGCCCCACCTGTCATTGACTCATCAGAGTCAACCAGGGCCCACCGTGGTCAAAGTCAACGTCGGCTGCACCAGCGTCTAGCCGCCGGCGAGCCCGACGCGGCGGCAGAAGTGAGTTTGGCCATTCCGGCGACCAAACGAGCAGCGGAGGTGGCTATGGGTAGGCTGGGTTGAGCCGCAGCTCTTGGTGGAGTGGGTTGGGGTCGGGGCAGCCGGAATCGGCGCCGGCGACGACCTAGGCGGCCGCCGAAGTTCGGCCGAAGGCGAACTCGAGGCTAGAGGGGTCGGTGAGGTGCGGGGAGTGCATGGTTAGACCCTATGCCACGTGGTGAGTGTGATGGACACCAAGAGGTGGCCGGAGGGTGACCGGGAGCACGTCGGCGAGGAGCTCCGCGGCGGCGGGTGCGGTTGATCTCCGTTCGGTCGCTACACGGCTCGAGAGCAAGAGAGAAAGGGAGGGGAAGGTAGCTAGGCTCACAGGCAACTCGGAGGAGCACTTGGTGCGGTCGGGGACGGGCCGGAGCGACGATGGCGTTGAAGGGGATCTCCGGCGACGGTGGACTCGGGCGAAGTCGGTGCGGTCGACTCGGGCTACTCGAGCACGCGGGGCTCGACTAGCTCGACGTAGTTGGGGGCGGCGGAGCTCCTAGACACAGTGAGGAGGAGCATGGACGACGGGGAGCGCGTCTACGGCGATGGTGCGGGCGGGCGGTGGCGTCGGCCATGGCGGGGAGCGCGAGAGAGAAGCCGGGAGGAGAGGAGGTGTCAGGGGTTCGGGGAGAGAATGGATCTTGAACAGCGTCGCTGGGTGAGGAAAGCGGCGAGGCGGCCAGCGCGTGGCGTGCATGCGGTGCTTTCGCCGCCGAGCACTACTGCCTGCTGGCCGAGCCAAGCAGCTGTTGGTCTGTTCTTTGGGCTGGGCGGCAGTGGGCAGTTAGCAGCGCCGTAAGGTTTCAATCCTGTTTTGCTTTTCTATTTTTACGTAACTTTGTGGAGTTTTTAAAAATACTTAGATAGCTCCAAAAATCACCAAACTGCTCCTGGTCCATAGTTGGATTATTTCCAACATGAAACATTTTAGTTTGGGGATATTTGGGCATTTGAAATATTTTATATAATTTGAAATGCCCAAACTCAAATACTTATGATTTAATTCAAAGACCTTTGGATGACCTAGAAAATGGTGCACCACTTTTGGCAGAGGCTCTGAACCAAAGCAAAGATGATGAGCATTTTTGAAGGGCATTTCAGGTTCATTGGAATAATTTTTAGTAAACCCTAGTTGAATTAAGAGGGGTTCTGGGGATTTCTGTCTTCCCCATTTCAAATTCAAATGAAATTTAAACATGATGCACACATTAATGCAATGGTCTAACTAGGATGTGACACTATCTCCTTAAACTCGGTCTTGAGCCTCACATAGGTGGCAATCAGAGTTCCTGGGGTAGGCACGGTGGGGCCCTTGCTGTTCTTCCAACTTTCTTTGAGGAGTTCGTCCGCCAACGTCCTCAACTCTTTGGCCGGTGCTTGTTTCTTGGAGTTCTTCGTCTCCATGGGTTGGCCTGCCAACATGGTCAACTCGTTGGTCGGTGCTCGCTTCACGGAGATCACTTTGTCTCCAGTGGGTTGTCCGTAAGCAACTCTTTGCCTAGTGCTCGGGATCCATCAATGAACTGACAAGCGAAAAGCAATCGAAAGGAAACCACAATCGCAATGAAAGCGGGAAAAGAATAGGATGTGAGAATCGGTCGGTGCTTCGCAAAAGAAGATTATTGGAATGAAAATATAGCAGCATAACTGATTCGCCCACCTTTCCTTCATGATACAGAAGAAAAATGGCGAAGTGAGTAGCACGGGTGAGGTTTTCTTCAAGAAAGGGAAGAAAGGGCTTGAGCAAGCGTTCAATGAAATGATGGTTGCTTCATCCAGTCCAACTTGGAGGCCACCTTACATTTCTTTGGTAAAGATGTGGGTTTTTTGATATGACGGGTCATGACGGCCACACCGGGGTGACAGGTGAGTCTCGACTGTAGCACCTCGCTGTGATTCGGTGGATGGCACGCGGGCTCGGATGCTTTGAAATGTCCCGCATGTAGATAGAGCGGCTAGTCATATAGGAGTGCTCAATATTGTGCACCGCGACCAAGGTGGAGAGGAAAACGAGATAACTACGTAATTAATGCATGAGTTTAATTAGGGTAGTTTTGTAAAATCTGAGATACATTCCTCCAATCGCAAAATGCCTAGGTTCATAGATTTGAGATTTGAGACCTATAAACCGGAAGTGAGGGGGTACTTCACACTGTGAAGTCTAGTCACTTGTTGAAATCTCTAGAAAGGCAAATACTACTTTCCGGTTTACAGGTCTATACTACTCCCTCCGTCTAGGTGTGTAAGTCATCTTACGAAAACCAAATAGTCCCAAAACACTTAGGCGCAGTGCATTAACTTCTACCTTGTTTCTTGTTTCTTGACATATCAACCAATAAGAGATGAGAGGTGTGCATGCTTTTAATGACTTGCAATGGCTAGTTCATTGCATGCAATGCTATTAATTAGCAAATAAACATTGGTGACCCCAGGAGGAAATGGTGCTAAGCGTGTGGACCTATGCAGAATGAGTATCAACCAATGGATAATGGAGTTTAATTGTTAAACAATACTCACTCCTTTCCGGTTTATAGGGATTATCTCAAAATTTTATGTTTTCCATTTTATAAAGCTCAATTTGGTTGTTTTCCATCACATTTTCAGATTCCAAGGTGCATTAAATCATTGCATGCAAGTATTAAGAGAAAATTAACCAATGCATGTACTTTATGCATGCATGCATTGCAATTAATGCATTGATAAACATAATTTTTTGAGGAAAACAAGAGCATTATTAGGTGCTTTTGCAAAACTACAAACTGTATTCCACCACTCACCATCTACATTGATTGGTGAGATTTTTGAATTGAGCACTATAAACCGGAAAGGAGGGAGTAGCAATTTTGTCTCATGCAAGAGCCTGGCTAGTATATGCATGCTCCAAGGAACCGCACTGCGAGCGTTCAAGAATCGCCACGTTCGGGTTGCGCTTGGCTCTTCGCCTCTTGAGAAGGCGAACAATGATGCTACTCCTACTTCTACATTATCGAATCCTTTGCTGCATGTCCGTCTACCTCGTGCGGGAGGGATAGCGTCAATGAAAGCTTCTACTTACTGCTCACGCTTTGCGTCTATGACAGGTGGGCCCAATAGGTGGTTGGCCCTCTGTCATGCAGCCAAAGGCAGGTGATCAAAGGCACCGGAGCTCAGTCCGCAAGGGAGAGGGTGTCGTAGTAATCAAATTTCTCGGTCTTGTACGAGTTGACACGACACATCAAAGCACTGCACTCGATAAAAGTCTTTTTACACATTTCAAATGGGCTACTTCATATGTAGGAGTAGACATATTCTTCTTCGTATGTAGTCACTTGTTGCAATCTCTAAAAAGACTTATATTTGGAAACGGAGGGAGTACAACGCATGCATGCATGCCGTGACTTTCCTTTTGATATTTGCATGTGTTGATTTTGATGCACCTTGCCAAATTTTGACTATAAATTTAACTAACCAAATTTTCATGCATGTCACAAAAAATTACGGGGCTGTTTGGATTGTGACTATGATTGTCTTATGTTGCCACATTATTTTTCCCACACTTGCCACACTTGCCTAACCTGAGTTGCTCAAATTGTTAGACACACTTTGGCTTGCCTAAGGGAATCTTGCCACAATTTTTGTGTCTATGACATGTGGGGTTCACTGCTAATAAAAAATTCTTGTCTTAGGTGTGGCTAATAAAAAGACTTATATTTAGGAACGGAGGGAGTAGAAAATATAAATAATAATGCATGTTGGGGCAACCCACATTTCCGCTAATTTTAGCCGTGGGCTTGTTCACAAATTTTACGAGGGGGTGGTTGTTCATTTAATGGAGGGACTTGTAGTACCAGACTTGAACGATACAAAGTGCGACCTGGCACACCGTAACACCACTTGGAACAAGCGGGTAGCTATCTCAAAAAACAATCAACAACTAAAAAACCGCGACCTGGCATGTAGTAGTACACAATTTTAAACCATTGTTTTGATGGAGTGAAAAAGGAAAACTACCCCACTACTTATATATAGGCCGGAGCCTCCGCGCTTGCTTGCTAGGGTTGCACTATTCACATACTCTCATCCTCTCCAGATCTAAACAAGATAGGGGTAGTAATCTTGTCTTTCTCCTTCAAAAACAACGGCTTTCTATCCTCACCGCTAGTTACCGATCCGGATGTATCCCCTCCGCGGTGAAGGGAGGAGGGGCAGCGTTTAGGCCGTCGTCGTCGGCAATGAGGAGGAGACCCTCTGCCGCACCGTTATCTCGGCGGCGCCCGGTAGCGGGGAGTCCTCCGGTCCCTTCGTCATTGCCTGTGGGCGGATCCGGCCTCCCGCCACCCACCTATCCACATCCCAACGACCTTCAGGTATATCTTCGTTCGAAACCGCCTTAGCTCTACGTCCCCAGCTCGCCACGTCGCTGCATGTGCATCATTTTCTACCTCTCAGCCCCTCTCGATCGGATGGTCCAACGTCACCTTTTTTTCTATTGTTAGAGGTAAAGCTACTTCATGGAGTCGAATCTTGTACTCCCTCCGTTCGAAAATACTTGTCATTGAAATGGATGTATCTATATGTACTTTAGTTCTAGACACATCCATTTTGATGACAAGTAATTCAGACGGAGGAGTACTTGGTTCAAACAAGATATAAAGTGGGGTGGGGAATTTAGTATGTACATCGGACTTGGTACAAACAGGAAGGAAAGGGGTGAAAGTAAATGCAATTGGTCATCCAACGGTCTCTTGGTCGAAAAAGGAAAATATAGGGGTAATCTTTGTACGATTGGTATGACCAGGACTAGATTTGCTATCCACACATAGGAGTAGGTGGCTAGAGTGAACAAAAATGGGACCAACCCAGATATGTTTCTTGGATGTTTGTTTCTCGGGGCAACAAACTATGAATCACCACTTTATGCCCCTATTTACGTACATGGTGTTGTACTGCTGGTGCACCCACTGTCCCATGACCTTATACCAAATATTTAGGCTCCGGTCGGAATAAAGGGGCAGAAAACATAGATCTTGATGAAAATAGAGGAATAGGAAAGGAATGTAGGTATAAAACTATGGAACAATGAACCGGAGGAAACTCTCAAGAGAATGTGTTAGGATGGACTCTGAAATGTCAGATATGTTTTTTAGAGTAGCATGCTTGGCGGTATGAGATGTTATTTGTTTATTCAGCTGCACGGTGACTACTCTTGTCCTCACCTCACGTACCACACATAGGTTGATTTTTATTCCGGCAAACATAGCACGACAACTTTGTCTAACGCATGGCAGCGGCGCTTTGCCTCGGGCTTCCGCCAAAAAATGAGCAGCGTGGATGTTTCTAATCCTATGGAATCGGTACTACCGGACCAGCTTTCCTATGAAACACTATTCACCTTTCCCGTGTTCCGAACGGTTGAAAGGGAAAGAATACCGTAGGAATTGTGTTCCTACGAAAATCCTGCACCAAACCTGTGAACCGAACGCAGCCTTAGTTGTTCTTAATATAATGTCCGTGGTAAAAATGAAGCCAGTCCACTGTTTTTGCCTGTAATTGTTTGAGACTCTGACAAGTTTAGCCAAATGTTTTTGCCTGTAATTTTTGAGACTACATTTGTTTCCTCTGTGCCTTTTTGTGCAAACAAGGCTATCCAATTCACACAGTTCTTTGTTGTGACCTTTTGGTGCACTTCACAAAACTCTTCTTAAAAGAAGTGACTTTTGTCTTTGTTTAAGCTGGAGTGTCGAGAATGGAGCAGTTGGTTCGTTTTGGTGGAACTGCACAAAGGGAGATCTGTGTTCCAATCCTCATCATCCATATTGGCGCCATAACCTTCCTTTAGGTAAGAATGATATTTAATGCATGTGTTCATCTCTATTTTACATTGCCGTGAGAAAATAATGTTGTTTTACTAGTACACTTGTACTCCCTCATGACAAAACCAATTCTGAATAGAAGGCCAATCATGTACTTGGTTTCACCAACTGGTGAGGAGAAAGAGAAAGCGAGCATGAAGAGGAAGAAGAAGAAGAAGAATAAGCAGTGCCAAAGGCGATCTTGCTTTGAAGCCGGAGGCCTCGGTCGAGGCCATTCAAGGGCTCGACAATGACTACCTTACATGTGAGGCGATCCTCCGAGGCCCTTCCATACATTGTCTCACTTAATTAATTAGGAGTACTTAAGTACCACTAATTTATTCTGCCTAATTTTCCTGTTGGTGTTAAACAAATCTTTAGTAGGACCCTATGCTTTGAATCATATCCGTGTGAATGTTTGTCTATGGAGGTGAATCATGTGGTGGAGCAGGGAGGGAATATTATTAGTGTCATGACATAATAGTGCTATTGTTTTGCATGTCAATTTATTGCCATTGGTTCAATGAGGCAATGTTTTGCGTATTTTTCATCATGAATTTGATGCTCTTTGTTTGAGTAATATGCTAATGTCTTCCTATCCTTTCTCACTAAGCTAATGAAGGTTTCACCTTGTTCCTACTTGTGCAAACAGGGGATCATGTTGTGCCAATCATACATTTTAGTGGAACTACACAAGACAATACAATGAAGCTGTATCCCAGCCGATTGCTTTAACTTTCTGCTGGAAGTTCTTGATAATCTTCGATATAATCTCCGACCTTTGGTAATCAAGAGTGATTTCAACCATACATTTGAAGTGCACAAAAATATATACTATTGTGTGATTCCCGTGAGTGCTTTATCATCTCTTATGGGACTACATGAATAAGCTTTTTTTCTCAGGTTGGTACGGGCCTAAGGCCTTCATCCATATTAGTTCTTTGTCATCTCTATTTGTATCGTATACTCTTGTCATGAGAAACTCCTTTATCTTTGCACTTTTAAGTTTTGCAACCTATGATAAATGGCAATGCTTTGAGTGTTGAGTTGAGCTAATTGGCACTGATTAAAAAACTAATACCTCTCTTTAAGCAAGACTACTATGTTGCTAACTTTACCCATTAAGATAATGAGGGTGCTTCTATTTGTTAGTGTATGTTTCATCAACTAGTCCCACTATTACAGTAATCTCACTCTCTCAATATATGTGCCAACAAGGATGCTCGATTTTGGTGGGCTGCATAAAAACTTTGGGTGCTTCATTGCCTCGATAGCTTAGTCCTTTCACATCGCCGCTAATCTCCGCTTGCTTTCTTCCTTTCTTTGTCGATCGCTTGGCTTATCTCGGCTTCGGTCAAAGGAAATAGTAATTGATATGCTACCTCACACGAGGTTGGTACTGGTCTTTATCCACGATTCTTGTGCTGTCATATGTATTCGTAATTTGGTATTGTGCTCTTGTTTGCCGATTTCATAAAGGAGTAATTTGGAGCTGAACTGTAAAGCAAATCATTACATCGGGTGATTTCGGTAGAACTGCACAAAATGATCAGATGGACAGGTACTTATGCTGCTGCTATGTACTCCAAAGTTCACTCGAGACAAGCATCGATGTTGACAAGAAGTGCCTATATTCATTCGGTATCAACCGGCATCAACCAGTTGTCAAACTCCAAGTATTAGGAGAGTGAGCATAAAAATATTGCTTGGTGCATAGCCCGAAAACGCATGATCCAGTCTTTGGTCCCAACTTGTGCCTTTTGGTTTCGGCACATATGGTAGCGAACTATATGGCATGGAGTCTAAAGATTCCGGACAAGTTGGTTGACGCGATATATTCATACGGCACTTAATTGATACGCACACCAAGGATGCTCCATTTCGGTTGAACTGCACAAAAAATTTGGGTGGTTCATTTTCTCAACCGCCTCATTTCTAAATACGCAATGTAGAATTTTGGTGAGATACAGGACCAAGATGAGCCAGTAAACTAGTTGGATGAAAGTAGTGGCCAAGTTGCTCAAACCTCCCTCGGCACGAGGCCACCATTTGAGGATAAACCTACAAGCAAAGTTCAGATTATGCATCTTTGCCTCTTATGTACTCGAAAGTTTACTCGTACAAGAACTAATTTTAGCAAGAAGTACCTCCGATTGAACACCATTTACCAGTCTGTACCCTAGGTAATTAAAGTTCGTCCATGGATCATAGTGGCTGTGATCCCAATCATTTGGATGCATAAACATACTGAACATGTGTATATTTGAATCTTTTTGTGAATTATGTATGAATATTGTCGTGTGATCTATCAATCATTTGTATGCATAGATATCTTGAGCTTGTGTATATATGAATCTTTTGAGTTGTTGATAGTGAATCTTGGCTATGAATATGAGCGTGTCCTGTGAACCTGAGTTTGATATGAATGTTTACCTTTTCTGTTGTATTTGTGTGTGAACTTGTTAGTATGCCTATTGTGGGGTATAAAACGCAGGTCTCTTATAAAAGTAATGCTGTGTCCAATTTATGTTTTCCCTTCTAACCACATTATATATATTTATATTATTACTATTATCATATATTTTATAGAGACTTATATATACATTATAAAAACATCCACGTGTTATTAACTTATAAAAGTATATGTTTAATGGAAAATCCTGGTTGTTTTTGACTCACAGGCAAGGAAAATCCTGGTGATTGCGTACAAAAGCTTGGGAAGATTTTAAGGACCAATTTAATAATAACGTGCTCATTTTTATTTTGAGCAATAACTCGCTAATTTCTTAATTATATATATATATAATGTGCCTCTCCGGTTTATTCTTTGATATTAATTGCTCCTTCTAACATAACATTATATATACAACGAGCCCACCTAATACGTGTATTTCAAGGAAGTGCAAATGGGTTGGGATTTCTTAGAAAATATAAATGGGCCTAATTGACGCGAAATTATTTGTTCACCCATCCGAGCTAATTGATTGTACATTCTTGAAAAGATGGGTTTAATATATGCCACATTTTTGCGGTGACATGTGGGCCAATAGGTCGAAGCCTACGCAGGGCATTGTCAACTTGGTCAACAAATGATTGTGTCATCCACAGCCATTGGATTTATATCCAACGGCCTACATGCACCTTCAATCTCTCGTCTTCTTGCTCCAACGTCGCCGGGACCGCCTGGTCCGGCCTCCGGCGGCTAGCGGCTCTGCTTAGCACGCATCGCTGCGAAGCGCTACCCCACCGCCGGCTAGGCTATCCCTCCACCCCTCGACACCTCCTGTTATTCTCCACAAACTACAGCCCCACGCCGCAACAGAACCAGTTATAACCCTTCTCCTCCACTCAATCTGCCACTCCACTGCCGCGTTTTCCCATCTCCGAGTCGTTCCCGTCCGGGGCCTCGCCGTCGTCCATCGCCTCGCTGTGTTCGGTGCGGCGTGGTCAACAAACGAGAGTCATCAGAAGAGGACTGTACGTGGAGAGCCTGACGGTTGGGACCCACGAGGTCCATGGTCGCACGCAAGGAAAGTTCCTCCTTATTAAGCTGAAAAAAATGTTTCCTCCACCTGACAAATTTGGGACCCGCCGGCTGTATCTTCGCATGGAAGGAAGTGCCTCCTTGTTTTGCGAAAAAAATTATTCATCCCGTTGACAGCTGGGACCCATCAGATTTGGCGAATGACTTGTGGGCCTACTAAGCGGACGTGTATGCACGGCTTTGTCAACTTAATCAACAAATGATTCTAGCAATTTGGACCGTTGGATGTTAATCCAACAGCCGTGCTCCTTCTTCAACCTCTGTTCTTGCTCCTGTCTCTCGTTAGGCGGCTTGGCTGTCTTTGCCAGCACCCAAAACCGATGAAGTTTCCCACTCCTCTCCATCTGCGACTCCACTACCCGTCTTCCCCATCTCCGGTCGTTCCGATGCAGGTGCGCTTCGACGCAGTGTGGTCAATGTGGTCAACAACCGAGTCATCGGAAGATGTTGACGTGAGAGGCTGATAGTGGGGACGCACCACGCCCATGGACGCATGCATGCAACGGAACGCGACGAGGTCAACATGGTCAAGGAACGACTTTCATCGGAAGTATACTGTACGTGGAGAGTCTCAGCTGGGTCCACGGCCGTAGCAAGTAAGTGCCTCCTTATTACATGGAAAATAATGATTCCTCCAACTGACAGCAGGGACCCACTGGACGGGCCATCGTATTTTGCGAAAAAACGTTTGCCCCCTGACTGCTGGGACCCACCTGACGGGCCACCGTATTTCGCGAAAAAAACGTTCCCCCCACTGTCAGCTCGGACCCACCGGAAGTGCCTCCTTATTATGCACAAAAAAATGAATACTCCCCCGGCTAGCTGGGACCCACCTTGGTGGGAGGCTGACTTGTGGGCCTACTAAGTTGACGGGGACGAAGGGCTTTGTCAACTTAGTCAATATGAACGATTCTAGCTCGAGTGACCGTACAATATCCATCCAACGGCCGTAGTGCTTCTTCAACCTCTGGTCTTATTGCTCCAGCCGCCCAAACCAGCGCCCGGTCGTGCCTCATGCTCCCGCCTCCCATGGCGGCTGTCTTGCTGGAGGCCTCACCGTCCCCTACTATTCCCACGGCTGGCCAGGCCTGCGGGCGATGGCAACCTCACACCGCAGCCAACCAAAGGTGAACCTCGTACTCCTCTTCGCGCGGGCTTCCACTGCCGCGTCTTCCCCGGCTCCGCGTCATCCCCTTCCTAGGCCTCGCCGTCGTCCACCGCCGTGGTGCTCTCCACGCGGCGTCGTCAACGTGGTCAAGGAACAACTTTCATCGGAAGAGTACTGTACATGGAGAGGCTGACAGCTGGGTCCATGGCCACAGCCCAGTTTTTTTGTGATTTGCCAAGTAAGTCGCTTTGTTAGGCCTGTTGGGCTATAAATCTTTCAAGAAGAGGAGAGCTTTCATTAATTTGGCCGAGAAAATGGCCCATCAGTAATGAGAAATGGGTTGTACATTTTTAAAACACATCAAACCGGCCATTAGTTTCAAATATCTTTTTTTTCATTTCGAGATTTTAAATTACATTAATTTTTATGCGTGGAGAATTTGTTGGATTTTATATTGACATACATTTATT
The DNA here is from genome assembly GCA_021605145.1 of Aegilops bicornis. NCBI lineage: Eukaryota > Viridiplantae > Streptophyta > Magnoliopsida > Poales > Poaceae > Aegilops > Aegilops bicornis. The sequence goes on along the minus strand of CM038675.1, from coordinate 548,764,380 downwards.
TTTAAAATCAGTTTGAACGTGAGTCGAAATTTCGGGATTAAAAACAGTTCGGACCACACCGAAATATGCAAAATTTCGTATAATTTTTTAACCGTGGCCACAATATGGGTTGCAATGCTAACAAAAAGAATACGGGCTCCAAAAAAACCTTAAGAATTAGCAAATGGGCTGTAAATTATTAGAAATAATGGCAGATGGGTTGTATGTTGTTTTCCACATATTTGAGGCTTTCCTAAAAAAAAGGTTGACGCACAAGCAGTGACTGTTGGATGGCCATCCAACGGCCGTCGTGCTTCTTCAATCTCTGCTCTTCCTGCTCCGGCCGCTCAAAGAAGCGCCGACAGGACTTCCTATTCCCTCCTTCCCGCGGCCGGCTCTGCTGCCACGCAGGCCTCACCGCCCCACCGTACTCCCATCGCTGGCCTAGCCATCCCACTACTCACCCACACCTGTTGTTATTCTCCGGCAACGGCAGACGAACCAGTAAACCCTCGTACAGTCATACTCCCCTCCGCGTGGGAAACAACTGCCGAGTCTTCCCTGCCTCCGTGTCGTTCCCTTCCTAGGCCTCGCCGTCGTCCACCGCCCTGGTGCTCTCGGCGCGACCGGGTCAACGTGGTCAACGACCGACATGCATCTGAAATGGACTGTACGTGGAGAGGCCGACAGCTCGGTCCACGGCCGCATGCAAGGAAATGCCTCCTTATTACGCGCAAAATAATGATTCCTCCACCAAACATCTGGGACCCACCGAAAGGGCCTCCGTATTTCGCGAAAAAACGTTCCCGCTGCTGACAGCTCGGACCCACCAGCTATATCTTCGCACGCAAGGATGTGCCTCCTTATTACGCACAAAAAAATGAATATTCCGCATGTTAGCTGGGACCCAGTATAGTGGCAGGCTGACTTGTGGGCCTACTAAATTGACAGGGGCAGAGGGCTTTGTCAACTTAGTCAATATGCACGATTCTAGCTCTAGTGACCGTACGATGTCCATCCAACGGCCATAGTGCTTCTTCAACCTCTAGTCTTCTTGCTCCAGCCGCCCAAACCAGCGCCGGTCGTGCCTCGTGCTCCTGCCTCCCATGGCCGGCTGCAATGCAGCGGAGGCCTCACCGCCCCCTACTACTCCCACCGCTGGCCAGGCCATCCCTCTACTCACCCACACCCCATGTTATTCTGCGGCGACGGAAGCCTCACACCGCAGCGAACCAGTGAACCCTCGTACTCCTCTACGCGTGGGCATCCACTGCCGCGTGTTCCCCGGCTCCGCGTCGTCCCCTTCCTAGGCCTCGCCGTCGTCCACTGCCCTGGTGCTCTCGGTGCGGCGTGGTCAACGTGGTCAAGGAACGACTTCCATCGGACGTGGATATGCGTGGAGAAGGCCGATGTTGGTCCACGGCCGCAGCAAGGAAGTGCCTCCTTATTACGTGCAAAATAATTGTTCCTCCAACTGACAGCGGGGACCCACCGGACGGGCCACCGTATTTTGCAAAAAAAAACGATTCGCCCCCTGACTGCTGGGACCCACCAGCTACATCTTCGCATGCAAGGAAGTGTGTCCGGGCAAAAAAACGATTCGCCCCCCTGACTGCTGGGACCAACCAGCTACATCTTCGCACGCAAGGAAGTGCGTCCGGGCAAAAAAAACGATTCGCCCCCCTGACTGCTGGGACCCACCAGCTACATCTACGCACGCAAGGAAGTGCGTCCGGGCCAAAAAACGATTCGCCCCACGACTTTGGGACCCATCGGCTATATCTTCGCGAGCAAGGAAGTGCGTCCCGGGCAAAAGCGATTCGCCCCCTAACTGCTGGGACCCACCAGCTACATCTTCGCACGCAAGGAAGTGTCGGCGGTCGGGACCCACCTGGTCGAAGCGTGCGTGGCGTTGTCATTACGGTCGCGAACGGTAATGCATACCGGGTCGTTGTAGAGGCGCCGCACGTATCGTAGTAGAGGCGCGCCGCGTAGCATGTACTGCGTCGCACAGCGGTGAGGGTGCAAGAAAGAAAATCTGACCACGTCGCATTACATACGGGCAGGGTCTCGAACGCCTACTCACGCATACGTACATGGCTAGGTCAGAATGGAGAAATAGCGTCGTCGCCGTGTTCATGGGGAGCCAACCGGCTGGGTCGGAACGGAATGCGTGGTCGTGTTCATCGGGAGGGCTTGGACAGAATAGGCGATGGAAACGAGGCCTGGTGTACCGCACAACGGAGGAAACGAACCTCCTACGTTCGGAACATGGTCCTGTTGATCGGGAGGGGTGTGGCGTACCGCAAAACGGAAGAAACGGACCTCCTACGGTCGAAACAGGGGTCCTGTTGATCGGGAGGGTGTGGCGTACCGCAAAACGGACGAAACGGACCTCCTACGGTCAAAACAGGGGTCATGTTGATCGGGAGGGGTGTGGCGTACCGCAAAACGGACGAAACGGACCTCCTACGGTCGAAACGGGGGTCCTGTTCATCGGGAGGGTTGTGGCGTACCGCAAAACGGGACTCCACGGGATACTGTTCATCTCCACCGTCGACCTCCTCCAGCCTCCACGGGCTACCGTCGACCTCCTCCAACCTCCACGGGCTCCTGTTCATCCAGCCTCCACCGCGCGCTACTCCACCGGCTACTGTTCAACTACCCCTCCATCGTCTATTGTTCATCCAGCCCTCCACACCATGGGGTCCTGTTCAACCACCCCTCCACGGGCACCCCTCCACCATCTCTTGTTCATCCAGCCCTCCAAAGACACCACGGGTCCTGTTCATCCAGAGGCAACGCCACCGCTCCTGATTCATCCAACCCCCCGCAACACTCACTGCTCATCCCAGAGGCAGCATCGATCGGCTTGATTAGCGGCAGATGGCGAAGAATCGCTCGATCGGGTTCGATTAACGACCATCGATCGATCGCTCGGGTTCGATGAACGCGTAACTGCGGTCTGTCGCCCGGGTTCGATTAGAGCCCAACGCCTCGCTTCGGGTTCGATTAGAGCCAACGCCGCACACGCAGCAGCGTCGTGTCACGAGAAAGCAGCGCATCGCTTGGGCCCGACCTCACACCGTAACCGGAACTCCCGAAATTTTCCTCCCCTCGCTTCTACCACGGTTTTTTCCGTCATGGACGGCCCAAAGAATGTCATGCGTCAAGGCCTCCGGCCCGCCCAGCATTTAAAAAAGCCCATTTTTGTCATGATTTTTGTCATAGAAGTAGGAGCCCACCACATCTATGATGATACCAGGTTTTGTCACAATTATCGTCATAGAAGTGTCATATGTATGACAAAAAAAATTCGTTCGGCCCAAAATGTCACGGATGTGTCTTTTTTTGTAGTGACACCTTGTAACACAGGCAAGAACCCTTTATTTGCTTGATCCATTTTGAACTTCTTCAAAACTTTGTCAAGGTATGTGCTTTGTGAAAGTCGCGTCTTGATCTATCTCTGTAGATCTTGATGCCCAATATATAAGCAGCTTCATCGAGGTCTTTCATTGAAAAACTCTTATTCAAGTATCCTTCTATGCTATCCAGAAATTCTATTATTATTTCCAATCAACAATATGTCATCCACATATAATAGTAGAAATGCTAGAGAGCTCCCACTCACTTTGTTGTAAATACAGGCTTCTCGAAAAATCTGTATAAAACCATATGCTTTGATCACACTATCAAAACGTTTATTCCAACTCCGAGATGCTTGCACCAGTCCATAAATGGATCGCTGGAGCTTGCACACTTTGTTAGCATCCTTTGGATTGATAAAACCTTCTGGTTGCATCATATACAACTCTTCTTCCAAAAATCCATTCAGGAATGCAGTTTTTACATCCATTTGCCAAATTTCATAATCATAAAATGCAGCAATTTCTAACATGATTCGGACGGACTTAAGCATCGCTACGGGTGAGAAGGTCTCATTGTAGTCCACTCCTTGAACTTGTCGAAAACCTTTCGCAACAAGTCGAGCTTTCTAGACAGTAACATTACCGCCAGCGTCAGTCTTCTTCTTGAAGATCCATTTATTCTCTATGGCATGCTGATCATCAGGCAAGTCAACCAAAGTCCACACTTTGTTCTCATACATGGATCCCATCTCAGATTTCATGGCTTCAAGCCATTTCACGGAATCTGGGCTCATCATCGCTTCCTCATAGTTCATAGGTTCGTCATGTTCAAGTAACATGACCTCCAGAACAGGATTATCGTACCACTCTGGTGCGGATCTTACTCTGGATGACCTACAAGGTTCGGTAGTAACTTGATCTGAAGTTTCATGATCATCATCATTAGCTTCCTCACTAATTAGTGTAGGAGTCACAGGAACTGGTTTCTGTGATGAACTACTTTCCAATAAGGGAGCAGGTACAGTTACCTCGTCAAGTTCTACTTTCCTCCCACTCACTTCTTTCGAGAGATACTCCTTCTCTAGAAAGGATCCATTCTTAGCAACGAATGTCTTGCCTTCGGATCTGTGATAGAAGGTGTACCCTTGATCTCCTTTGGGTATCCTATAAAGACACATTTCTCCGATTTGGGTTCGAGCTTATCAGGTTGAAGCTTTTTCACATAAGCATTGTAGCCCCAAACTTTAAGAAACAGCAATTGGGTTTGTTGCCAAACCACAGTTCATAAGGTGTCATCTCAACGGATTTAGATGGTGCCCTATTTAACGTGAATGCAGCCATCTCTAAAGCATAACCCCAAAACAATAGCGGTAAATCAGTAAGAGACATCATAGATCGCACAATATCTAATAAAGTGCGGTTACAACGTTCAGACACACCATTACGCTGTGGTGTTCGGGTGGCGTGAGTTCTGAAACTATTATGCGTTGTTTCAAATGAAGACCAAACTCGTAACTCAAATATTCTCCTCCACGGTCAGATCGTAGAAACTTTATTTTCTTGTTACAATGATTTTCCACTTCACTCTGAAATTCGTTGAACTTTTCAAATGTTTCAGACTTATGTTTCATTAAGTAGATATACCCATATCTGCTCAAATCATCTGTGAAGGTCAGAAAATAACGATACCCGCCGTGAACCTCAATATTCATCGGACCACATACATCAGCATGTATGATTTCCAATAAATCTGTTGCTCGCTCCATTGTTCCGAAGAACGGAGTTTTAGTCGTCTTGCCCATGAGGCATCGTTCGCAAGTACCAAGTGATTAATAATCAAGTGATTCCAAAAGTCCATCAGAATGGAGTTTCATCATGCGCTTTACACCAATATGGCCCAAACGGTAGTGCCACAAATAAGTTGCACTATCATTATCAACTCTGCATCTTTTGGCTTCAATATTATGAATATGTGTGTCACTACTATCGAGATTCAACAAAAATAGACCACTCTTCAAGGGTGCATGACCATAAAAGATATTACTCATATAAATAGAACAACCATTATTCTCGGCTTTAAATGAATAATTGTCTCGCATCAAACAAGATCCAGATATAATGTTCATGCTTAACGCTGGCGCCAAATAACAATTATTCAAGTCTAAAACTAATCCCAAAGGTAGATGTAGAGGTAGCGTGCCGACGGCGATCACATCGACTTTGGAACCATTTCCCACGCGCATCGTCACCTTGTCCTTAGCCAATCTTCACTTAATCCGTAGTACCTATTTCGAGTTGCAAATATTAGCAACAGAACTAGTATCAAATACCCAGGCACTACTGCGAGCATTAGTAAGGTACATCAATCACATGTATATCACATATACCTTTGTTCACCTTGCCATCCTTCTTATCCGCCAAATACTTGGGGCAGTTTCGCTTCCAGTGACCAACCCCTTTGCAGTAGAAGCACTCAGTCTCAGGCTTAGGTCCAGACTTGGGCTTCTTCACTTGATAAGCAACTTGCTTGTCGTTCTTCTTGAAGTTCCCTTCTTCCCTTTACCCTTTTTCTTGAAACTGGTGGTCTTGTTGACCATCAACACTTGATGCTCCTTCTTGATTTCTACCTCCGCAGCCTTTAGCATTGCGAAGAGCTCGGAATTGTCTTATCCATCCCTTGCATGTTATAGTTCATCACGAAGCTTTTATAGCTTGGTGGCGTTGATTGAAGAACTCATCAATGACACTATCAAGCGGAAGATTAACTCCCAAATTGAGTCAAGTGATTATGATACCCAGACATTTTGAGTATATGCTCACTGACAGAACTATTCTCCTCCATTTTGCAGCTATAGAACTTATTGGAGACTTCATATCTGTCAATCCGGGCATTTGCTTGAAATATTAACTTCAACTCCTTGAACATCTCATATGCTCCATGATGTTCAAAACGTCGTTGAAGTCCCGGTCCTAAGTCGTAAAGCATGGCACACTGAACTATCGAGTAGTCATCAGCTTTGCTCTGCCAGGCGTTCACAATGTCCGGCGTTGCTCCTGCATCGGGTCTTGCACCTAGCGGTGCTTCGATGATGTAATTCTTCTGTGCAGCAATGAGGATAATCCTCAAGTTACGGACCCAGTCCGTGTAGTTGCTACCATCATCTTTCAACTTAGCTTTCTCTAGGGACGCATTAAAATTCAAAGGAACGATGGCAGGGCCATTGATCTACAACAACATAGACATGCAAAATACTATCAGGTACTAAGTTTATGATAAATTAAAGTTCAATTAATCATATTACTTAAGAACTCCCACTTAGATAGATATCCCTCTAATCATCTAAGTGATCACGTGATGCAAATAAACTAAACCATGTCCGATCATCACGTGAGATGGAGTAGTTTTCAACGGTGAACATCACTATGTTGATCATATCTACTATATGATTCACGCTCGACCTTTTGGTCTCAGTGTTCCGAGGCCATATCTGCATATGCTAGGCTCGTCAAGTTTAACCTGAGTATTCTGCGTGTGCACAACCGGCTTGCACCCGTTGTATGTGAACGTAGAGCTTATCACACCGATCATCACGTGGTGTCTCGATGACGCATTTAACTTTCGCAGAAGTGCATACTCAGGGAGAACACTTGTACCTTGAAATTTAGTGAGAGATCATCTTATAATGCTACCGTCGAAGTAAGCAAAATAAGATGCATAAAGGATAAACATCACATGCAATCGATATAAGTGATATGATATGGTCATCATCATCTTGTGCCTTTGATCTCCATCTCCAAAGCACCGTCATGATCACCATCATCACCGGCGCGACACCTTGATCTCCATCGTAGCATCGTTGTCGTCTCACCAACTATTACTTCTACGACTATCGCTACTGATTAATGATAAAGTAAAAACAATTACAGGGCAATTGCATTGCATACAATAAAGCGACAACCATATGGCTCCTGCCAGTTGCCGATAACTCTGTTACAAAACATGATCATCTCATACAATAAAATTTAGCATCATGTCTTGACCATATCATATCACAACATGCCCTGCAAAAACAAGTTAGACGTCCTCTACTTTGTTGTTGCAAGTTTTACGTGGCTGCTACGGGCTGAGAAAGAACTGTTCTTACCTACGCATCAAAACCACAACGATTTTTCATCAAGTGTGATGTTTTAACCTTCAACAAGGACCGGGCGTAGTCACACTAGATCCAACTAAAGTTGGAGAAACTGACACCCGCCACCCACCTATGTGCAAAGCACGTCGGAAGAACCAGTCTCGCGTAAGCGTACGCGTAATGTCGGTCCGCGCCGCTTCATCCAACAATACCGCCGAATCAAAGTATGACATGCTGGTAAGAAGTATGACTATTATCGCCCACAACTCTTTGTGTTCTACTCGTGCATATAACATCTACGCATAGACCTGGCTCGGATGCCACTGTTGGGGAACGCAGTAATTTCAAAAAAAATCCTACACACACACAAGATCCATCTAGGTGATGCATACCAACAAGAGGGAAGAGTGTTCTCCACGTACCCTCGTAGATCGAAAGCGGAAGCGTTGTGACAATGCGGTTGATGTAGTCGTATGTCTTCACGATCCGACCGATCCTAGCACCGAAAGTACGGCACCTCCGTGATCTGCACACGTTCAGCTCGGTGACGTCCCACGAACTCTAGATCCAGCTGAGATCGAGGGAGAGTTTCGTCAGCACGACAGCGTGATGACAGTGATGATAAAGTTACTGACGCAGGGCTTCGCCTAAGCACTGCAACGATATGACCGAGGTGGAAATCTAGGGAGGGGGCACCACACACGGCTAAACAATCAACTTGTGTGTCTTGGGGTGACCCTTGCCCCCATATATAAAGGAGCAAGGGGGGAGGCCGGCCGGCCCTCCTTGGCGCACCCCCAAGAGGGAAATCCTACTAGGACTCCAAGTCCTAGTAGGTTTCCACCAAAAGGGAGAGAGGGGGAAGGAAGGAGAGGGAGAGGGAGAAGGAAGGGGGGCGCCCCCCCCCCCTTCCTTGTCCAATTCGGACTCAAGGAGGAGGGGAGCGCGGCCTGCCCTAGCCGCCCCTCTCTCTCCACTAAGGCCCATCCAGGCCCATTAGTTCCCCCGGGGGTTCCGATAACCCTCCGGCACTCCGGTTTTATCCGAAACTTCTCTGGAACACTTCTGGTGTCCGAATATAGTCGTCCAATATATCAATATTTATGTCCCGACCATTTCGAGACTCCTCTTCATGTCCGTGATCACATCCGGGACTCCGAACAACCTTCGGTACATCAAAACACATAAACTCACACTTAAACACATAAACTCACACTTAAACACATAAACCCTGGTAGTAGCGCGGGTTTTGAGGCTATCAGCAATAGCTGGCACCTGCTTCTGAATAAGGCGCCATACTAACCGTTAGTAGTAGCATTGTGCATACTCGCTACTACTATTGACTATATCAGAAAGACATTTCCGAACACGCTACTATTAGTTAGTTGTAGTGATTTCGCTCCCGCCATCAAGTTATATCTTCCACCATTTCCCCATTCCGCTTTCAAGAACTGCAATTTTCAGATACTAGTTCTACTAGATATCAATTTCATAAAGTATTATATGTACTAGGTAGTACTCCCTCGGTTCCAAATTACCCGTCGTGGTTTTAGTTCAAATTTGAACTAAAACCACGACGGGTAATTTGGAACCGAGGAAGTACTAGATTACAATTTCATATATACTCAACATGCATCCTCAAGCAGTACAAGGTGACAACGACTACGATCATTATATTTAGTTCTAGATGATATCGACGACGATCATCATATGTAGTTCTACATGATAACGACGACTGTCGATGTCAAAATCGGCGGATCTCGGGTAGGGGGTCCCGAACTGTGCGTCTAGGCGGATGGTAACAGGAGACAAGGGACACGATGTTTTACCCAGGTTCGGGCCCTCTTGATGGAGGTAAAACCCTACATCCTGCTAGATTAATATTGATGATGTGTGTTACAAGAGTGGATCTACCACGAGATCAAAGAGGCTAAACCCTAGAAGCTAGCCTATGGTATGATTGTTGTTCGTCCTCGGACTAAAACCCTCCGGTTTATATAGACACCGGATAGGGTTAGGGTTACGATGTCGGTTACAATGGTAGGAGATCTACATATCCGTGACGCCAAGCTTGCCTTCCACGCCAAGGAAAGTCCCATCCGGACACGGGACGAAGTCTTCAATCTTGTATCTTCATAGTCTTGGAGTCCGGCCGATGATGATAGTTCGCTATCCGGACACCCCTAGTCTGGAACTCCTCGGTAGCCCCTGAACCAGGCTTCAATGACGACGAGTCCGGCGCGCATGTTGTCTTCGCATTGCAAGGCGTGTTCTTCCTCGAATAATTTATAGAAGATTGTGAACACCAGGATAGTGTCCGGCTCGAAAAATAAATTCCACATACCACCGTAGAGAGAATAATATTACACAAGATCAATCTGGCGACGATTACGTGGCGTGATGTCGCGCCACTTCCAAGCCTTTACTCAAATTGTTTTTATTGTGCCACCTCGGTAGCGTTTAGCGGCGGTTTCCTTGGCACGCCTTGTCAAGCAGTAGATCGTGTTCCCTTATTCCGGATTCCCATCAATACGGACGTGGGTAACCCAACCACGCCATTTATTGTGACGCCGAGGGATAAGCGAGTTTTACCAGGCGGTGGGGACACATGTTTCTGTCCGCCCATATAAGGATAAAGATCCAACCCTTTTACATGCGCCTTCTTCCTCCTTGGCTTATCCATCTCCGCGAACTCGAGCTCCAGCGCCCAAGTCCGCACTTCTCACCTCAACCTTCTCCAACTATGTCCGGAGCGGGAGGCAAGTGGATGGCCTCCTCCGTCACGGAGGGGCAGATCGAGAAGCTGCGGCGCCCGGATATTTGTCCAAAGAAGCATCGCGCGCGCCGGCTCCCCGACGAGGGAGAGCTCGTCCCCAACCCTAGGCCCCATGAGAGGGTAGTATTTCTTCCCCATTTCCTCCATGGACTGGGCTTCCCGCTTCATCCCTTTGTCTGGGGCTCATGTTCTACTACGGCCTAGATTTCCATGATCGGCCCCGAATTTCATCCTCAACATCTCGGCGTTTATCGTCGTGTGCGACGATTCCTCTGCATCCAGCCCCACTTCGGCTTAGGCTCAAGACCTTGATGTCAAGCGAAGGTTGTGAAGGGCAGCCAAGCGGAGTGCGGAGGCGCCATGGTGGGCAGGATGTCCCACGTTACGTGGCTGGAGGGCACTTTCGTGGAAACCATCAACGGGTGGCAATCGGAGTGGTTCTACATCACCGAGCCGCGTGACCCTGAGTGGGCAGCGGCCCCCGAATTCAGATCTGGCATCCCCACACGGCTCACCTCCTGGAAACAGAGTGGTCGGATTTGGGGGGATTCGGAGGAGCTGACCGGACTCCAAGCCTGTATCCAGAAGTTGGTGGGCAAGAAGCTCAAGCTTGTCAACATAGTCCAGGTCATGCTCATCCGCCAGATTCTCCCGTGCCAGCGATGGGGCTTTAATATGTGGGAGTTTGATCCGGCGCAGCACTGCACCTGAGCGGGCTCTTCGACACTACGCACGAAGATGTCCGGAAGGTGTTGTTCAAGGCGCCGAAGCTCCGCATCCGCCATCAAGATCGCGGATTCTGCTCGCAGCGTCCGGTGACGAGGTAAGTGATTTCACCACTTGTTTTCCATAGTTTGGCTCTATGCGGATCTAAACTCCCTTTACCTTTTGACGGGAATGGCTGGCGAAGGCGAACGGATTACCTGTCCGGCCCCATTGCCAGAGGACCCAGCGGACGCCCGCCTAACGGGGCTGCTGGCTCCGGCACCCCACGTGGTGCCGGAGAAGAAGGCCAAGAAGACGCCCACGGGGACTCGAAAGAGTTCTCGTTTTCAGGTGCTATAGGATGATGAATCCGAGGCCGACTCCTCCCACCAAGGTGAGGAGGAGAAGAAGAAAGCCTCTCCCCCAGCGGGGGGAGGAAAGAAAAGGAAGGCCTCCCCAACAAGGGAGGCCGAAGGGTCCAAGAAGGGAAAAACTCCTCCTCCGGACTGCTCCGCCAACGCCAGTGACGACGACGAAGACTGGCATCCAAGGGCCAAGCCCCTGGCAAGATCGTAAGTATCCGGACTCCCGAATAACTTCAAGGTTTTTATTTTCGCCACATAATGTCTTTCTAATGCCGCATACAACCCGGCAGGCCGCCCAAGGAGTATCTTCCCTTTTCGCCGAGCAGGTCCTTGGTTGCGTGGGTTTTGGTTTCCCTTCCGACGGCCTCCACCCCCCATGCCACGGACGACGCCGAGGTGGGATCCCAGAAAAGGACCCACCAGGAGGAGGAGGCCCCGGAGGTGTCACAGGACACCCTCCCGGACTGTGCACCGGACTCAGCCTCGGAGGCCACGGTGGCTCGAGTCCGTGGGCGACCCTTCGTAAGAAGGGCAAGATCGAGACGCCGCCGCCTGGCCCAACCGGAGGTGCCGGATATTTGCCGGAGGCGCTCAACGGCGCCCATCGAAGAGGAACACCAGACCGTTATGAGTGCGGTGATTCAAGGTTCGGCTTCGCCAAGAGCAGTGACGAAGCTCGCAATAGCCTTCTAACGTGCTTTGAGGTAAGAATTTCAACATATGTAAACTGGTACCGCATAGACAATAGTCCCTGATGCTCGGTTCGGTGTTCGGAAAGAAAAGCCGGACTGAGGATCTTTAGAAAGATAAACGCAGGAGTCATAAAAATATGTCAATATGGGATTGCAGGCTGTGCTGCTGACCTCCGCCGCACTGACTGCGGAGGTTAATGCTTTGAAGGAAAACCTCGAGCGGTCCGAGAACGAGCTCGGCCATGCCAAGAAGCAGCTCGAGGAAAAAGAAGATGAGTAATACCTTATGAAAATTGTACCTTACAGAAAAGGATTTGGTTGCAAGAAAAATGACAAGGATAACGTGGGTATTGTAGGGGCCACTAACAAGGTGGCGACCACGAAGGAGGCGGTGGTCATGGCCGAACGCATAATGCGGTCAGAGAGCGACCGAGCGAGAGAAGCAGGAGGCGGGTGGCGGAGGTACAGCAAGAGCTCCAGGATCTCGTGAAAAACATGAGAGCTTGAGCGTGACTCAAGACTCGAGAGTCCGAGCTTGCAACGGCTCTTGAGAGTGCCAAAGCCGCTAAGGCGAAGCCTACAAGGCCCTCCAGGAGATTGAGGCGGTGAAGAAAATAGCAGCGGGTAAGGCATTTTTCATGCAGAGTAAGCATGTGAGTGTTAATTACCTGTTGCTTACCCGAATTCGGAGCTCTCCAGGGGCGTTCGCAGATCTTCCTCGCAGCGTGTCCGATGCTGCCGCATTCTACCGGGCCGAGGAGGGGAGCTCGACGGAGAAGGTCTTCTGGTCTCGATATCGAGGCGGACATCCAGTGCCCCTTAGCGACCAGTCAAGCAGTTGGTCGAGCTCCACAAAGCGGCCGAACAGGCCATGAAGGGCCTCATAGTTCGGTGTGGCCTAAGGAGGCCATGCCCGGAGCTACTTGACCTGGTGCGGCAGCTGGTGGATGCGTGCCCGTGGGTTGAAGTTATCAAGCATTCCGCTTGTATCGAGGGTGCCCGTCGGGCCCTTGCCCGCGCAAAGGTGCACTAGGGCAAGATGGATGCCCAGAAGCTCGTGATGGACCCGCCGCCAGAGGGCAAGGAGCATCGCACGCCCGAGATGTATTATAAGAGTGTGCTGAAGGGCGCCCGCACTATTGCGGGTGAGTGCTCCAAAGATGTAATATTTGAGTAGACTCGCATTTTGTTATCTTGTGCGCTGAAAACTTAGTTCATATGCTAAGCAACGCTTGTTAATTTAAAATATTACCTTCGTGGCGCTGTTTATCAAATCCGAGAGATGGCAAGTCGTCGCTTCAAATTTCATGCCACGAGTGCCGGGGTGTTCGATAAACTTGAGCGCTCTTGTTCCCATTTTTGGGTCCATCTAGGGAGGCGCTCAACACAGTGTAACAAGGCAACCGGACTTATAATGCTTGAACACTCTCACTTAGCCATAGAATTCTATAATTTTAAATTTCGTGAAGCCCCTAGTCTTTGGAAGGTCAATTTGGGGCGCTATCCACGCCTTGGCCGGACAAAGATCCGCTCCTCGCTCTAAGCGGCATAAGTCTTTAAGAACTCGCAAAAACCTCTCGAACAGCGACCGGTCTCTCGCCTCATCATGACGGTCAGTTTTAGCTTTCTCCATCGAGGCGTTAACTCAGCCCGAATCGGGCGGAATCGTAGTGGTTCTCCGGTGCTACCTTAGCCGATATAACGGAACGTAAGGTACCAAAACACGGGAGCCGGGCAAACCCAACTATTGACCCAAGACATGATTCGAGCCGATGCATATAGTGCTATAAGTTCGGGTGCCGCACTTGTGGAAGTGTTCGGACTCATCACACCATAACGCTGGAAACATAAGCCCTGGTGTATATTAGCCGTACTAAAGTGTACGGATGCAACATGTCGTGAATGAACATATGTATGAAAAAGAAATGCAATTATAAACAAAAAGGTGCTGCATTGTTTTATTCAATAAGTGCTTTTCTGAGCATAAGCGATACAAATAGTGCGATAAGCAAGGTATGAGACTGTTAAACATGTCCCCCTCCCGGGGTAGGCTGCAGATTGGTGTATGAAAATTCTCGTAATGGAGACCACCTGTATATTCGTTGTAGCCTTTATCCTTCCCTGGCTGTTGCATCGTGAGTTCGGCAGGTCTGCTGCCGGACAGGGCTTCTGACAAACGGAGTCCCAGAGGTAAAAAGTAAAATGTAAAAAGAAAAGAAAAGGAACGACACACGTGAGAGCCCTGGTGTGGTTGAGCCGCGATCGGGTTTATCGTGGTCGTGCCCCTCTCCCCATGCCCATGGTATCTTCGTGAGCGTAATGGTGTACGCGAAGGACCTGCTTTGACGCTTCGCAGGGCTGGGGTTAGCCACATCGCTACGCTGGCGATGCTCAACGCGTGCGGTGGTCTTGTTGTAAGTTACTCCGGGCGCGCTTAGCTGTGTCCGGCCGCTTAACGGCCGGACTCGAGAATTGCCTTAAGAGGCTGCATTGCACTTCGCCGTGAGAGCTGGCCAGATGTTCCTCCGTGCGGAGAGAACGTTCGTGTTTCCGTTGACCGTAATGACTCCTCGAGGGCTGGCATCTTGAGCTTGAGGTATGCGTAGTGCGGCACCGCGTTGAACTTTGCAACGCGACACGTCCGAGCAAGGCATGATAGCCGCTGCGGAACGGGACTATGTCGAAGATTAACTCCTCGCTCGGAAGTTATCCGGGATCCGAAGACCACTTCGGTGTAATTGAGCCTGTACAATTGGCTTCTACACCTGGTATGGCGCCTTTAAAGGTCGTTTTGGTAGGTTTAATCCTTGAGGGGTCTATGCCCATCTTGCGCACTGTATCCTGGTAAAGCAGGTTCAGGCTGCTGCCGCCATCCATTAGGACTCTGGTTAGGTGAAATCCATCGACGATTGGGTCTAAGACCAGTGCGGCGAATCCACCGTGGCGGATCTTTGGTGGGTGGTCCTTCGGTCAAAAGTGATCGGGCAGGAGGACCATGGATTGAACTTCGGGCAACCGGCTCCATCGCCAGACATCCTCGAGTGCACGCTTCCGCTCCCTTTTGGGTATGTGCGTATGCGTATATCATGTTCACCGTCCGCACTGTGGGGAAACCCTTCATCCTCTATTGTTCGGCGGTTGGGTCTCGTCCTCGTCATCGCTATGCAACCCCTTGTCATTGCTTTCGGCAATTAACTTGCCTGCCTGCTTGAATACCCAACAGTCCCTATTGGTGTGGTTAGCTGGCTTTTCCGGGGTTCCGTGTATCTGGCACAAGCGGTCGAGTATTTGGTCCAAATTGGACGGACCCGGAGTAGTTCTTTTGAATGGCCTTTTCCGTTGACCGGGTTTAGAGCCTCTGAATCCGGCATTGACTGTCGTATCCTCAATATTGTCGCCGTTAATGCGGCATTTGTTTTGTTACGACGCGGCCTGCCATTTCGGTCCTTGAAGTCCGGAATGCCAGAATTTTTGCTGAGGTTGTTGCTGCGTGCAAGCCAGCTGTCCTCACCCGCGCAGAAGCGGGTCATGAGTGATGTGAGGGCTGCTATGGATTTTGGCTTTTCCTGTCCTAGGTGGCGGGCGAGCCACTTGTCGCGGATGTTATGCTTGAAGGCCGCAAGGGCCTCCGCATCCGGACAGTCGACGATTTGGTTTTTCTTGGTTAAGAACCGTGTCCAGAATTGTCTGGCCGATTCGTCTGGCTGCTGAATTATGTGGCTTAGGTCATCAGCGTCCGGTGGTCGCACATAAGTGCCCTGGAAGTTATCGAGGAATGCGGCTTCAGTCCTCCCAGCTCCCAATTGACTCTGCTGGCAAGCTGTTGAGCCAATGTCGGGCTGGTCCTTTAAGCTTGAGGGGGAGGTATTTGATGGCGTGAAGATCGTCACCGCGGGCCATGTGGGTGTGAAGGAGATAGTCTTCGATCCAAACCGCGGGGTCTGTTGTGCCATCATAGGATTCAATATTGACGGGTTTAAACCCTTCGGGGATTTGATGATCCATTACTTCGTCTGTGAAGCATAGTGGGTGTGCGGCGCCTCTGTACTGGGCGATATCTCGACGGAGCTCAAAAGAGCTTTGTCTGTTTTGTTCGGCCCGGCCGGACTTACTGTGTCCGGCGCGACGGTTGCCTTGTCCTCCAATGTATCTCGCTGGTCCGAAGCGTTCCCCTTTGGCCGTGTGCTTTTTAAGCGATGTCGGGGTACGGTTTTAGTGAAGGGCATAGAGGCCTCTCTGTCGCGACCACGGGGTGGTCGGTCAGCCGTATTGTCTCCTGGTGATGCAGGTTCATAAGCCTCCTCCTCTAATCGGGGGAGCAGCTTGCGTTTAGGGTAGCTTTTGGAGGGGGTTCGAGCTCATGCTCTTGACGCGAGGACTTGATCCATCCGTCGGCTAGCAGATCTGATCAGCTCTAAGCTGTTCTTTGCTTTTCTTGAGGCTGTTCGCCATGGCTATAAGCCTGCGTCTAAAACGCTCTTGTTCGACGGGATCCTCAGGCATGACGAATTCATTGTCGTCGAGGCTTGCTTCGTCTTTGGAGGGAGGCATATAATCCTCTACCTCTTCCTCTGCCGCTCTCTCGTGAGGGCTGGCGTCTCCATCCTCTGCTACCGGATCTTCTTTGGAGGGGATTTTCTTCGGCACTGTCCGGTGTATTGTTATCTCCGGTGCCGGAATCTTCATTCTTGCTATGGCGGGATTTAGAGCGGCGCCGCTGACGCCGGCGCTTGGGCTGCTTCTTGGAGGCGTCATCCTCCGTTGTTCCATCGCCGTTCCCATCTTTTGGGATGTCCACCATATATATGTCGTATGACGAGGTGGCCTTCCAGTGCCCTGTAGGCGCTGGCTCTTGTTCGTCTCCGGCATCGTCGTCCATACCGTCGATGTCTTGAGTCGTAGTTCAGCATGTCGATTAGATCATCGGCGGCGGCTACCAAGTGGGTGGTGGGTGGGCGTTGAATTTCTTCGTCGTCCGCATCCCAACCTTCTCGACCGCAATCCGCCAGGCTCTCCGGATAAAGAGAGAGACTTTAGTGAATTCAGGATGTCGCCAAAGGGCGAGCCGAAAGATGTCCGCTGCCGTGAACTCCATAACGGGCACCCACTCTGATTCGATTGGTTAGGGCGCGGAGGGTTCGGAGTCCGGAGAGGAGTACGGCACCCTGGAGTCGAGGTCTTCGCAGCGAGGATGGAGTTCGCCTCGATCGCCAGAGACATTAAAGCCCCGAGGTGGTGTCCAACCACTCGCCCTGATCGGGAATCCGGCCCGGATTAAGAGTCGAGCGGATGAGTGCGGCCTGTGGCAATCGCTCGCCGCAGAGCTAGATCATGCCCATCGAGACAGTGCGGCGCGCTTGGCTGCGGCTTGAATCCGTCGAAGATCAAGTCTCCGCGGATATCGGCCGTATAGTTTAAACTTCCGAATCTGACCTGACGGCCAGGGGCGTAGCTTTCGATCTGCTCTAGATGGCCAAGCGAATTGGCCCGCAGCAGTAAAGCCGCCCGAACACGAAGATCTGTCCGGGAGAAAAGTCTCACCTGGACCGCGTTGTTGATGATCAAAGGAGCCATCGAGCCTATCGATGACGCATACGCAGGAACTCTCAATGAAAGCACCAATGTCGGTGTCAAACCGGCGGATCTCGGGTAGGGGGTCCCGAACTGCGTCTAGGCGGATGGTAACAGGAGACAAGGGACACGATGTTTTACCTGTGTTCGGGCCCTCTTGATGGAGGTAAAACCCTACGTCCCCGCTAGATTAATATTGATGATGTGTGTTACAAGAGTGGATCTACCACGAGATCAAAGAGGCTAAACCCTAGAAGCTAGCCTATGGTATGATTGTTGTTCGTCCTATGGACTAAAACCCTCCGGTTTATATAGACACCGGATAGGGTTAGGGTTACATGAGTCGGTTACAATGGTAGGAGATCTACATATCCGTATCGCCAAGCTTGCCTTCCACGCCAAGGAAAGTCCCATCCGGACACGGACGAAGTCTTCAATCTTGTATCTTCATAGTCTTGGAGTCCGGCCGATGATGATAGTTCGGCTATCAGGGCACCCCCTAGTCCGGAACTCCCTCAACGACGATCATCATATGTAGTTCTAGATGATATAGCCACACATATGTAGTTCTAGATGATATCGACGACGATCATCATCCTCAAGCCTGGGCGGTGGGTGTTCCTGATAGTAATTAGGATGGCTTGTCCAACACGAAGATTCTTGCCAACGAGGAATCTCTTCCACCCAACCGAGTTTAAGTGTGTGCGACCGTCTGTGTCCATGCGGTAAGTACAGGTGGTGACGGAGCCCCTTGTGGTAAGGCGTAGTCCAGCCGAGCCTTCTTCATCAGGCTCGATACCACAACTCACAGATAGATTCTTTGGCAATTTCTGAATAAGAAAAACATATCAATTAATAAATAGCCTCACACATACTCTTGCAAATATATTTCTATTAAGTCTAGATTTCTACACTATCAAAAGACACAAGATTACTACGCATTTGTACTAATTAATCATGAATTCTACTAAGCATATCATTGGACTCTACACTAAGCATTTCATTGGATTCACTAAGCATATCATCGGATAATTTGCATTTGTAAGTATAACAATAAAGCATATATATATCGCCAAATTACTATAGTCAGTACGTATAACATACCATTTCATGCCGATGGACCATGGTACTTGTCAGGCGGGTCACAAATGGCACCCCGACAAAGTCATCACGTGGAGGAATTATGTCCCATAGGTTGCACACCTCGTCCTCGCTCAGCCTCATTCTTTGAGCTACGATGGCTTCATGAAGTGGGTCCTCATTATCTTCATCATCTTCGTCATCTGCATCATCTTCATCATCTTCATCATCTTCGTCATCTTCATCATCTTCGTCATCTTCATCATCTTCCACTAGGTTGAGATAAATGACAGCCAGCTTGGGTCTTTCTGCTCTGAAGGAGAAGCTGATCAACTCACCACCAATAAGACGCATGCGGGCGAGGAAACGGGCCCATCCATCTCCTCCAATCTATGACATATTGCGTCCTTTCTCGACCTCCATAGTGTACGGCCCCCCAGGAGCCTCAAATGTCACAGTGTCTCATGTTAGCTTGTTGAATTTCAACCTCACATTGCATGGGACGATCTGTGTAAGAAAACCAAAATGACACAATGCAGTAATGCCAACACTAAAAATAAAATAGTTGTTACATTTCATCTAATTTCTTACCGCCGCATGACGAAAACTTCAATTTGGAAGTAGATGCTTAACAGCTTGCTGGTTGCCAGGCTGTCAAGCACCTTGACTTGCACAGTCGACATAGTGGTGGTGGTGGTGGCGCCATTTTCCTAAAGCAATATGAGCAAAAGAATTAACGATTAGATGACAAGGTACCACCTACCAAAGCATTTCGATGGCACCTATTGCCTAAGATAATTGATTAAAAAAACAAGTGGCAAATTTATCTAAATTGGCACCTACATTTTGCCAAAAAAATAACTTATTACAAAAAAAACAAAAGCATCTACCTATCCATGTACAGAAAAAATAACAATAAAATGGTGCATACTAAATCAACTAGCATACTAAATCCACTAGCATACTAAATAAACTAAATGACACAATGTTCTAAATCAACTAAATCAACTAGCCGACTAAATCAACTAAATCAACTAGCCTACTAAATCAACTAAATGAAAATGTTCTAAATCAACTAAATCAACTAGCCTACTAAATCAACTGAATCATACCAACTAAATCAAAATGTTGCATATAAACTAGCCTACTAAATCAAAATGTAGCAGGGAGGAGGGAGAAGGAGGGGCGACTCAAGGAGGGAGTAGAGAGTATGACGGAGGAGGAAGGCGGAACAAGGAGGGGCCGGCTGGCGGCGAGTAGAGGGAGGACGAAGGAGGAAGGCAGAGCGAGGAGGGGCCGGCCAGCGGCGAGTGGATGGAGGACGGAGGAGGAGGCTGGTACCAAGTCCAGTGAGGAGGATGAGGTGACGGCGGTGCAGATCGGAGGAGGGGCGACGGGGGAGGACCGACGGCGCGGGGGGTCGGGGTGGCGTAGAGGGTGTGCGGAGAGCGCGCGGCGGCCGACGGGCGACGGCGGCGGCGAGAGTGTGGACAGTTGGATTTGGGGAAGTGGCCGTGGGGAAGGACGAACCCCGTGGTTAAGTCACAAGTAGCGATGGCGCGTTCTGTGAAGAGCGCCATCGCCACGTTAGCTAGCGCTTTACGGGATACATGCCATCGCTACTCCTTTCTTTTTTTCCTTTTTCATTTAGTTTTCTTCACATTTTATTTTTTTTCCTTTCACCTTATTCTATTTCTTTCATTTTCAATTACCTTTCTATTTGCTTTCCATTTAATTTTATATCCTTTAGCAGTAGCGAGTTTAGTTTAAAATGCGCTGCTACAAAGAAAGTACCGGTAGCGCGGTTCATTATATGTCGCTACTACTATGTGTAGCCTATCGCTAAGCCGTGGGAATTTTAGTAGTAACGTGTTTAGGGCAGCATGCGCTACTTCTAGAACTTTATCTGCAGCGCGGTTTGCCCAGGCGCGCTACTACTAGTTAGCACCAGCGTACTTTTTTGACCCTCGCCACTGCTAAAGTTCTATGTATAAGGTTTTCCCTAGTAGTGTCATAATACCGATCGTCATCGAACGTTAAGTGTGCGGACCTACCGGTTCGAGAACTATATAGACATGACCGAGACTCACTTCCGGTCAATAACCAATAGCGGAACCTGGATGCTGATATTGGTTCCTACATATTCTACGAAGATCTTTATCGGTCAAACCGCATAACAACATACGTTGTTCCCTTTGTCATCGGTATGTTACTTGCCCGAGATTCGATCATCAGTATCTCAATACCTAGTTCAATCTCGTTGCCGGCAAGTCTCTTTACTCATTCCATAATGCATCATCCCTTAACTAACTCATTAGTCACATTGCTTGCAAGGCTTATAATGATGTGCATTACCGAGAGGGCCCAGAGATACCTCTCCGACAATCGGAGTGACAAATCCTAATCTCGATCTATGCCAACTCAACAAACACCATTGGAGACGCCTATAGATCATCTTTGTAATCACCCAGTTACATTGTGATGTTTGATAGCACACTAAGTGTTCCTCCGGTATTCGGGAGTTGCATAATCTCATAGTCATAGGAACATGTATAAGTCATGAAGAAAGCAATAGCAACAAACTAAACGATCAAGTGCTAAGCTAACGAATGGGCCAAGTCAATCACATCATTCTCTAATGATGTGATCCCGTTAATCAAATGACAACTCATGTCTATGGCTAGGAAACTTAACCATCTTTGATTCAACGAGCTAGTCAAGTAGAGGCATACTAGTGACACTTTGTTTGTCTATGTATTCACACATGTACTAAGTTTCCAGTTAATACAATTCTAGCATGAATAATAAACATTTATCATGATATAAGGAAATATAAATAACAACTTTATTATTGCCTCTAGGGCATATTTCCTTCACCATTGCCCGCTCCGCCCCCGCGGCCGAAGGCTGGAGGTGGCCGTCGTGGCCGCCACCCCACTGTCGGCCACTGTGGCCATCACCCGCTCCGCCACCGCGGCCCGAAGGCGGGAGGTGGTGGTCGTGGCCGCCACCCCCTCGTCGGCCGACGTGGCCGCTAGCCCACCATCGACCGCCGGGGTCATCACCCGCTCCACCATCACCGCCTGAAGGCGGGAGGCGGAGGTGGATGTCCGCACGTGCGTCAGCGACCTTGCGCGCTACACAGAGTTCCTGCGGGAGGAGGAGGAGCGCCTCGTCGAACACGCAAAGAGCCTTACCGCCGCCGTGGCCGCTGCACATGCCGCCTCAGAGGCGAGGAATCAGGAGATCTACAAGGAGAACCACCGCTTTGAGAGGGGTCGTCTGGAGCGGCAGAGGGTGTTCGAGGTGAGCGTTGCTAAAGCTGCAACAGCGGCAAGCACCGCATTGCGGTTGCCCAGCTCGTCGATAGGCTTCTCCTCCTCCACCTCTTACTAAGCACGCGTGACAGAGGAGAGGCAGCCGGAAGTAGTACAAAGCCCCTCCGCAGTAGTAGTAGTAGTATTTAGGGGCTATTTTGTTCAGTTCATCTGACTATAGATGTGGTGGAACTGTACAACGTACTTAAAATTAGCTAGTATATATAGTTGAACTATCTATTTCAGTACGTGGTTGGCAACAATTGGGGAAAAGTTTGGTCAGTTCAACTATCGAGTTGAACTATTTGTATAAATTAAGAACGACTGCTTAATCTATGAATGAAATCTATGCTCAATTACTGAATTTTAGTTGCAAAAATTAGATACTGCTAGTGATTTTTAGCTTCATATTTTGACAAATCGCAGTGTTACATGGATTGACAAATCTTACCAAACTGTTTGTACGTGGTTGCACACGGGTCATCCAAAACAACCATTTGTGTTGAAGGGATGCACAAATCCTGCGCTGCTCTCACTCTGCATATGGGTGTTCTATCTAAAACGTTTGTCATCAAGAGCTGCAGAAATCCTGGTCGGCACATTTTCTCTTGGCTTCCTGGGGAAGCTGTCGGCTTGCATATGGGTGTTCTAACTAAAACGTTTGTGATGAGTGTTTTATATTTAAAAAGCGAATTAAACTACGGCTTGGGCGCCATTAATGGAGAGGATGCGAGCCAGGCGGGTGGCCATGGAAGTCAAAGGGCTCGCTTCCCAGTGAGCCTACGCAGCGTATAGCTCGCATGCTTCTCGGTGAGCATGCGCATTCGAGGACAGCTTGCACGACTCTCGGTCAGCCTGCGCCGACGGCCTTCGCACACCTCCTGCTCAAATAAGGTCAAGCAGCTGTCCGCACGACACCTCCTACAACCATTAAAACCAAGACACGTGGCGTCACATGAATGGTTAACAGAACGCACACGGTTTGAATTATACAAATGTTTGAGATATTAAAGTGG
This sequence comes from Aegilops bicornis, assembly GCA_021605145.1. Taxonomy (NCBI): domain Eukaryota; kingdom Viridiplantae; phylum Streptophyta; class Magnoliopsida; order Poales; family Poaceae; genus Aegilops; species Aegilops bicornis. The sequence continues at coordinate 548,741,378 of CM038675.1, read as the reverse complement.
CATTTTTTCAAAATGCCTTTGTTGGCTGTCATTATTCGAGTGCGCCTTCTCTCAAAATGGACACGAAAAATACCACAGCATGCCGGGTGCCATTGCATGATAAAATGCCAAGTTTCATGAATTTCATACGACTTTTGGATTTACTAGAATTTAAAAATAAAGTACTCAACGTTTTGCCGGCAATCAACGGTGCCCTAGTGTTTGAATTTTATTCTCATTTCTTGCATGTGACCTAAGCATGCACCCAAGGACACAAATTTGAGTTTCAACCAATTTATATGCACTAGAGAATGTGCATGTAGTTTAAATTTGAATTATGCACATAAATGCATTGAAAACTCAGTTAATGCATAAAAGTGTCCAAACGAACCCCGAAAAATCACAAAAAATCACACAACACTCCTATTGTTCTATGTTGACACGAGAAAAAATTTGAAAGCAATAAGAGGCAATGGATATCGTTTCGTCCCCAAAGGTGGGACGTTCCTACCGAAACCATCATGCTTGTTGTGAGAAACTCTGGTTTGTGAGAAGCATATACCCAAACCTGCCCCAAATGGGACAAAATTTGTACCACGGCATGTTGATGCCGCTCCATGATAGCATGCCAAGTTTCATGAATTTCAGACGAGTTTTGGATTTACTAGATAAAAACTAGGCATCTCAACGTTTTGCCGGCAATCAACGGTGCCCTGGTGTTTGAAATTCATTCTCATTTCTTGCATGGGACCTAAGCATGCACCCAAGGACACAGATTTGATTTTTCAACCAATTTATATGCACTGGAGCATGTGCATGTAGTTCAAATTTCAATTATGCACATAAATGCATTGAAAACTCAGTTAATGCATAAAAATGTCCAAACGAACCCCAAAATATCACAAAAATTCACACAACACTCCTGTTGTTCTATGTTGACACGAGAAAAAATTTGAAAGCAATAAGAGGCAATTGATATCGTTTTGTCCCCAAAGGTGGGACGTTCCCTACCGAAAACCATCATGCTTGTTGTGAGAAGCTCCGGTTTGTGAGAAGCATATACCCAAACCTACCCCAAATGGGACAAATTTTTTACCACGACATGTTGATGCCGCTCCATGATAGCATTCCAAGTTTTATGAATTTCAGACGAGTTTAGGATTTACTAGAATTAAAAAACCAGGCATCTCAATGTTTTGCCGGCAATCAACGGTGCCCTGGTATTTGAAATTCATTCCCATTTCTTGCATGGGACCTAAGCATGCACCCAAGGACACAGATTTGATTTTTCAACCAATTTATATGCATTGGAGCATGTGCATGTAGTTTAATTTTGAATTGTGCACCTGAAATGGCGGGAAAACCAATTTAATGTATAAAATGTTCAAACGAACCTTGAATAATTCCAATTCTTTTACGACACACATATAGTTGCATGTTCACTCTAGATAAAAGTTCTAGCAATTAAAACACTGTCCATTGCCGCTGTGACCCCATTATGTAATTCAAATCAAGATGAAAAATCAAGTAGATCGCACAAAGTTTATTATCAGCAACCGTGTGAGATGCAGCACAAAATATCATCGAGCATCGTCGGTGTATAGTACGCCTATGGCTTACGCGAGAAGGTGCTTCGGCTACAGTCCACAGCCGGCATCTCGAGCACACTAGCTCGCTCCCCAAATATCATTTCAGTGTTCAATCGTCGCCGGTGAAAGAAGGACGCGTGGACCCGCGTCGTGACGGCAAATTCGGTGGCCCACTCCAGCGAGAGCGCGGCCGCAGCCACCATGCGCGTGTTAACAAGGTGCATGAGCGCGACCGCAAATCTGTGACCGGGCGTCAAACGCAGCCCAAATGGCCGATGTTGCTTCTTAGGTGGCGGCAACAACATCTGCCTCGGGGATAGCAACTGGCGAGAGCGGCACAGCAGTTGTCCGTTCCGCAGCGGCGGCCTTAGCCCTAATGGAGGCCACCCACGACCATGTTGAGGCCGCCCACGCCCAGCTCCTGGCGGTCACCGCACAAATCGAATGTAGCTTCTCCGACAAGGTCGGCAACCCACGGCCGAAGAGCTGGCAATCGCCGAGAGCGTTTGAGCAGCCGTCCGTTCCTCCGCCGCATACCTTGCGACGACGGAGCCCGTCCAAGTCCAGATCGCGTCCGCCCACGCCCAGCTCGTGGCGGCCTTTTCCAAAGAGATGGCGGGCGCGGATGGCGAGATGCTTGCCGAGTATGGTGTGATGGATGCCATGGAGCCTGAGGGGGTCCTGGACTAGGGGGTGTCCGGATAGCCGAACTATCATCGCGGCCGGACTCCAAGACTATGAAGATACAAGATTGAAGACTTCGTACCGTGTCCGGATGGGACTTTCCTTGGCATGGAAGGCAAGCTTGGCGATCTGGATATGTAGATCTCCTACCATTGTAACCGACTACGTGTAACCCTAACCCTATCCGGTGTCTATATAAACCGGAGGTTTTTAGTCCGTGGGGCGAACAACAATCATACCATAGGCTAGCTTCTAGGGTTTAGCCTCCTTGATCTCGTGGTAGATCTACTCTTGTACTACCCATATCATCAATATTAATCAAGCAGGAGTAGGGTATTACCTCCATCGAGAGGGCCCGAACCTGGGTAAAAACATCGTGTCCCTTGTCTCCTGTTACCATCCGCCTAGACGCACAGTTCGGGACCCCCTACCCGAGATCCGCCGGTTTTGACACCGACAGAGCCCCTTCCGGAGGAGACCGTCGGGCGCGAGCTGGACATGGAGGCGGCGACGGAGATCGACGAGCACCAGCCGTAGTAGTACTCTTTGTTTTGTTTAATTAAGAGCACCGGTCTTTATTTTGTTAGAGTAATGTTTAGGTCAGCTAGCTCTGTTTAATTGCTGAACTTGCTCGATTAAGAAGTGTGGGTGTGTTGTAGTCTCCTTTGTGTACCCAAATTATGCAATGACGTGGATGACCACTGTAACCATGGAAATTCGAACCAAAACTTTTGATGTTCAAACTCATCACACACGGGTGAAGCTATCTGAATCGTTTGTGATATCCACATATCATACACAGTTCTGAATAAGGGACTGTGTCTGATGACACTTTGTGCTAGTTTTTTGGCTGAAGCGATTCCAAATTTTTGGCTTCCGTGGAAATATCTACCTCCCCGCCCATCCCCTTACCAAAAGCCACATTTCCCCCTCTTTCCGCCTTCCTTTCCAAGTTGAAACCTTCACTCCTTGCTTGCAGCGTCGCCTCCTCGTCGGCGACCCTCCTTCATGCTGCTCGGCCTCGTCTATCCACGCAGGTAATCCACACCCGACCCCCATCCTCCTCCTCCTTCCACATCCCACATGCCTCGACCGCCGGCACGAGCGCGACACCTTCCACCCAAATCACCGACCCCTCCACCAAATAAGCGCTGGTCTAAGCCATGGTGCACGTAGTATAGCCAGGACCTCAAGGAGCATTTCGCAACGGAGAAGCAAATCGCGGCCGCACGCGTGGATGAGGTCGCGATGGCTGCCATTCGTGCCGACCCCCAGATCTTGGAGGAGCACCTTTCCATTTGCTAGCTATGTCGGTTAAGCATGCTCGGTTTACCCGTTGCTTGTGCTGCTCCTGCCTTTCCTTCACAAATTCTAGTGAATTGTGCTATCTAACTTTACCATGCAATCTGTTGCTCTAGTGTATATATTCTATGTGTCGTGCAGTGTGGTGCTCACTTATTAACTGTTTTGTTAATTAGTTGTCATCTTCAGTTAACTGTTTGGTTCAATTATGCAAATGTGATGTTCAATTCTTCAGGCTGCAATTTTGTATTGTCTTCCATGTGAGAAATAAATCAAATTTATCTTTACAAAATACATGAGAAACAAATACAATTGCTATATTTCCAAGTTGTCAAGCATGCTTGGTTTGGTTATACATTGTGTTGTGGTGCTTAGTTAATGTTTGGTTCATTTGTGTTCTGGTGTTTAGTTAACTGTTTGGTTCAATTCTGCAATGCGATGTTCAATAGTTGTGGGTGCATTCTGTTATTGTATACCATGTGAGGAATAAATTGAATTTATCTGTAGTAAATATATGAGAAGCAAATACAATTGCTACAATTGGCTGTAGTAACTGTTTGATCTTCTATTAGGAGTATGTTATATTGTGCAATGTGGTGCTCGGTTAATGTTTGGTTCATTTGTTGTGGTGTTTAGTTAACTACTTGGTTCAATTCTACAATACGATGTCCAATTGTCGTGGGTAGAATTTTGTATTGTTGTGCATGTGAGCAATAAATCGAATTTGGCTGCACTTAATACATGAGAAACATATACAAGTGCTATATTTCCTAATTCTTAATCATGCTTGGTTTGGGTAAATGGGTTTTCCGTATGGCTTGAATTAATCTGATGAATCTGCAATGTGCTTATTTTTCATCAACATATTTTACTGATAGCATGCGAACCCTTACTTAACCTGGTGACTAACTACCTTATATGTGTTGCAGGGAAACAATGGGAAGCACTGAGGTTTACAATCGAGGTTAGCACGTGCATGGTCCGTTCTTTAATAGCACATTATTGTGCAATTGTAGGAACCATTCTAATATTTTGGTTTTTTACAATTTGCTCTTGCACATGTAGGTCCTCTTTGTCGGAGGTTTTGACCTTTATTCGACCCTTTTTTTGCATATGGGGAAATGAGTTGTCCATGAATATCAATCAAATCAAGAAACTTAGAAAGATTGTTAGGATAAAGAAATTAGCGACAAAAAACAACTAGATCTTTGTCTGCACAATGAAGAAGACATCAGTTCACTACAAGATGGTACTAACTATTATACCTTGCCTTTTTTATTCCTTTGCCCCATTTCCAATATAGAGAAGATATTCATGCACATTCTTGTTTTCAGGCCTTTCCAAAGTAGTTCACTGATGATTACCTCTCAAACCACCTCTATGGTCAGGAGGCGAGGAAGGTTTTCATACAACATCCACGGTTCAATATTGAAGTGTTCCTGAAGAGGATGAAGGACGGACGGTCAATCATCCACATGCACTGGCCTAAAGTTGCAAAGACCTTCAACATGAATGAAGGCTCAATATTCGCCTTCCGCTTCAGCAGTTTTTCAGGTGAGATGCATCTGTCTATATACCGTCTATGATGCTAATTTCGAAAGGTTCTACATGTTGCATGTGGAACTTGCTTCTGGTGCCGATTGTGTAATGGGGTAGCCGAGTGTCAAGCTATATCATGTTGTACTCTGATGTATTTCAATTATGAAATTCTGCTTCCTTAATATGGAAATGAAATATATTGTGTGCATAATATGAAATGTCAATTAGATTAATAAATGGATTATGAATAATCGGATAATTAGCCTGCTAATTGGGTTTTGCTATTGCAAATGGTTGTTGAAAAAATACCGTGGGCGATGACCTCAGGCAACGCACACTGTTTCTAGGAATAAACTGTGTTGGATCAATGAACAATCACACACGACTTTCTCTTGAAAACTGTTTGCATTAGGCCACCTTGCGCAAACGTTTACCACACAGTTTCTTCTACGGACCGTGTGTGATACATTCAATAACACAAACGATTTAACGGGAAAAATTGTGTGTGATGTACCTGTGAATGGAAACGTTTTCCTTGGAGCGACTATGTGGGATGTACATACAAACGGAAACGTTTAGTAGGGACTGACTGTGTGGGATGTACTTGCGACCAGAAACAATTTCGTCGTATAATTGTATTTTTAGCTCTACTGTATGTATTTCCGTATTTGAGCGCTCGCCGGTCGCACACAACCTCATTTTGCCGAGCGTGTGTGCCAGGAGAGCATATCCCCGACGGTTTCTGGGTCGTGTGGGAAGGACCCCCTATCGCCCACACTCACTTGGTGACGGTTCCAAATGCCGTCGCGGAAAGGGGTTAAAAACCGTTTGTTTAGGACCGACGCGTACCAGTGATACATAAACAAATATCATGTCCCTAGTGAGCCTCTACTAGACTAGCTCGTTGATCAAATGTGGTTAAGGTTTCCTAACCATAGACATGAGTTGTCATTTGATAATGGGATCGCATCATTAGGAGAATGATGTGATGGACAAGACCCATCTGTTAGCTTAGCATATTGATCGTTCAGTTTATTGCTATTGCTTTCATCATGTCAAATAAATATTCCTTCGACTATTAGATTATGCAACTCCGGATACCGGAGGAATACTTTGTGTGCTATGAAACGTCAGAACGTAACTAGGTGATCATAAATATGCTCTACGGGTATCTCCGAAGGTGTTTGTTGAGTTGGCATGGATCAATTAGGATTTGTCACTCCGAGTATCGGAGAGGTATCTCTGGGCCCTCTCAGTAATACACGTCATAAGAAGCCTTGCAAGCAAAGTGACTAATGCCGTCGTGCTGTCGGAACTCATCTACTACCTCGCCGTCTTGCTGGATCAAGAAGGCGGAGGACGTCACCGAGCTGAACGTGTGCAGAACACGGAGGGGCCATACATTCGGTACTTGATCGGTTGGAGCGCGAAGAAGTTCGACTACATCAACCACGTTGTTAAATGCTTCCGCTTACAGTCTACGAGGGTACATAGACACTCTCCCCTCTCATTGCTATGCATCTCCATGGATAGATCTTGCGTGTGCGTAGAATTTTTTTGTTTTCCATGCAACATTCCCAACATCTCCTTACCCACATTGAGATGAGAACCTTCGCTAGATCTTGCTAGTTCATCATTTCAAAGAGCCAGAACAACCAGAGCCTCGCATCCTCCATTCTGTTGGAGTAAAACCTCGACGATCTCCTCATCGCCCAAAGCCCAAACACATCGCGCCTTCCGACACTAGAAAAGAGAGTGCCACCAAGAGTCATTTTCCACACTACATACGGAGCATGCCGGATTAGTTGCCATCTCCCGTTCATGTCGCGTTGCGCCTGTTGGTAGTGACATATGTGACAATCTCCAAATGAAAACTCGTACTTTTGACGGAACTCTAACCTTCCATAATAGCAACCATGATTTCTTCTCTTGTGCTAAATTCGAGTGCCCTGTCCTGTGCTCCAGCCAATCCTCCCTCTGATGCTTGATACCGCTTATCATCCTATAGGCCGATCGAATAGAGAAAGTACCCTTCCTCTCGTAATGCCATGCCCAGAAGTCCGGTTGTACCCTTGTGCTCAACGGTATGTTTAGAATTACATCTACATCCGGTGCAATAAAACGCTCATTAATTGCCTGCCTCTTCCACGAGCACGTAACTAGATCTATCAGCTCCAAGACCAATTGAGGCGGGATTGCTGCGATAGGGCATATCGGTCTCAGTTTGTAATCCCATGGTAGCCAGTTGTCGTGCCAGATATGAGTTTCACCACCTACCCCGATTCTTCCGATGATTCCTAACTCAAGAACATCTCTCCCTTCTATCAGAGATTGCCAAACTTGGGATGGGTGTGATCCCCTAAAGTTGCTTGAAAATATCAGTTTGGGTGTAGTATCTAGCTTTTAAAACTCTAGCGCTAAGAGTATCTGGATCCTGAAGTAAACATCATACTTGCCTTGCTAGCAATGCAAGATTGAAGAGTTCAGTATCCTGAAACCCCATGCCTCCCATATGCTTAGGCTTGCACATAGTTCTCCAAGATACCCATGCCAGCTTCCTCTGACCCTGCTTGCATTGCTACCCCACCAAAATTTCCAGAGTAGACCATTGATGTGTTCACACAGGCCACAAGGCAATTTGAAACATGCCATGGAATAAGTTGGAATAGACTGAGAAACAGACTTGATCAAGACCTCTTTTCCTCCCGCTAACAAACATTTCTCCATCCAACCCTGGATATGCTTCCAAATTATATCCTTCAAATACCGAAAGCAACCCTCCTTCGCTTTTCCAACATCAATGGGTAGACCCAAATATTTTTCCGACAAGGCCTCATTCTGGACATCAAGTACATTTTCTAATTTAGCTCTATGTTGCTCCGGGACCCCCTTACTGAAATAAATGGATGACTTATTGGTGTTCATGCGTTGTCCGGAGCCAGCACAATACCCTACCTGCAGTAGCACTTGTGGCTTCAAATAGCAAAAGACTGTCATCAGCGAACAGTAGGTGGTTGACAGATGGCGTCGTGGGAGAAATAGATAGGCCCCACCCCACTGTCCTGTGATTTGAGCAAACAAGATAGCCCTTCTGCTGCCAACAAAAATAAGTAGGGAGAGATCGGGTCTCCCTGTCGTAGTCCTCTCGATGGACTGAAATCATCCAAGCTACCACCATTAAAGAGAACTGAAAAAGAAATAGACGAGATGCACCTCATAACAGTGTCAGTGAAACGAGGGCTGATTCTCAATTTGAGCATCACTTCCTTCAAATAAGGCCACTCTAGCCTGTCATGCACCTTCATCATATCCAGTTTAAGTGCACAATACCTATTATCATTAACTCTCCTTGTTTTCATATAGTGCAAACGTTCATAAGCAGTATGAAATTGTCCGTGATTAGACGTCCAGGGACAAACGTCGACTGCTCCTCATAAATTACCTCGGGGAGAATAGCTTTCAACTTGTTTGCTAAGATCTTTGATGCAATTTTATAAAACACATCGCAAAGACTTATATGCCGAAACTGTCCTAATTTGTTTGGACTTGCTATGTTGGGAATAAGAACGATGAACGTGTGATTGATATCCTTCTTTGAGTTCTCTCCATTGAGCACCCTGGTGATCATACCTTTGACTTCTTCTCCACAAAGCTCCCAATGCCTCTGAAAAAAGTGTGCTGGGAATCCATCCGTCCCAGGGGCCCTAGTTGGAAACATTTGAAATAAAGCGTCTCTGACTTCCTCATTGTTGTAAGGAGCATTAAGTCGTGCATTCATATTTGCATCAAATTGAGAAGGTATATGAGAGAGAACCTCTTCCATCCCAATAGTTCCTTCTGATGTATACAGATTCTCATAAAAGTTACTCGCCACACTGGACAATTCACTCTGGTCGTTGCACACCGAGCGATCTTGACACTGCAGTTGAGTGATTGTATTCTTTGTCCTTCTCGCACTTGTTTTTTTTACGAACATACTGGGTATTACTATCCCTATCTGAGAGCCACCAGATTCGCGATCGTTGCCTCATCATAATCTCCTCTCTGCATCCGGTCCTACCCGCATGGGGTCCGCTCTGAAAGCAGCTAACTGCTATCGCAGCTCTCTAAGCTCTTGGCGGACCAAGCCGAAGGTCGTGCGCCCCCAGTGTTTCAGCGCCACAGCTACATTAGTCAGTTTTGCCGCCAGTCCAGCCACCGTAGTCGCCGGCTGAGCTTTCTGCCATGCCTGATCAACCGTGTCTCTGAAAGTTTCCTCCTGCTCCCACATACACTCATAACGGAAGAGCTTCTTCAAAGCAAGCCTCAAGTTATTTGCTTCTAGTTCATTGAGCAGAAGAATGGGGCTATGATCCGATTTCACTGCAGTGAGATGTTCCAAAGACGCAAAGGGGAACATTGTTGACCAGCTTGGGGTGGCTAGGGCCCGGTCCAGCCAAACCCTACAATAGTCCCCTCCAACTATCCTCTTCTCAAAATTCTAGTCCAATCCCTTGTAACCAAGATCTGCCAATTCACATGCATCAATTGCTTCCCTGAACCCCGCTATCTGAGCACTACCCCGCTCGTTCGGACCCATTTTCTCCTCGGGCCTTAAAATCTCATTAAAATCACCTATGCAAACCCATGGTAAGGTGTTTTCTCCCTTCAAGAACTTTATTGTATCCCACGTTTTGTACCGCAGACTCCTGTTTGCCGCACCATAGAAGCATGAGAGCCTCCAGGGATCCTTGCCCGGTTCTGTCACCACTGAGTCTATATGATACTGAGAAAATGTCTTTATTTCAAGATCAATGGTGTTCTTCCAATACAAGCATAAGCCTCCACTATGCCCACTACTAGCAACACCAAAACTACTATTAAAACCTAAGCTACCAGCCAATCCTTCCACCCGGTACTTCACAATTTATGTTTCAACAATACAAAGCACCATCGGCGCACATGCCTCCACGAGATCGCAGAGCTCATGGACTGTCGCGGGGTCGCCAATCCCGCGGCAGTTCCAGCATAGAGTCCTCATTGAGATTGATGGTCCTCCTCGAGGGAGGTCGCCTGACTAGTGACATCCATATCTTCCACCATAGTCTCCCCCTCCCGCCTTCTCCTTTTCACCATTGGGTTTTTCTCTGGGGTAGATACTATCGCCCCCCCCCCCCCACCCGATACGTCCATTTTGCATCATGTTTTCTTAATGTTATTTATAATATTTTTATCCATTAATGCTTTTTGGAGTAATTCTAATGCCCTTTCTCTCATAATACGCAAGGTATACACAAAGAGGGAGAATTCCGGCAGCTGGAAATTTGGACCTGAAAAAGCTACGTCAGGCTACCTATTCTGCGCAACTCCAAATGAGCTGAAACTTCACGAGGATTTTTTATGGAATATTTGAGAATCATTGGAGCAATAATTACCAGACGGGGCCCACCAGGTGGCCACAACCCACCTGGGCGCGCCAGGGAGCCCAGGCGCGCCCTGGTGGGTTGTGCTCACCCCGGCCCACCTCCAGTGCCCATCTTCTGGTATATAGGTCATTTTTACCTAGAAAAAAAATAAGAGGAGACTTTCGGGATGGAGCGCCGCCGCCTCGAGGCGGAACTTGGGCAGGAGCACTTTTGCCCTCCGGCGGAGCCATTTGTTGACACACGAACACGTCACGTGTACCCTCGACGCCGGGGGTGATGCACCGCAACTCACGTCGAAGGAGACCCGACAGCGATCGCAAGGCGATCGTGGCGGGCGCTAATACACCGAAGCCCCACTTGCCGGGAGGGACCCGTCGGTGGCTCATGGCGGACTATGGGCTGCTCCAGGTCGATTCGCTCGCCCCTAGAGCCTCGTGGATCCGCAGCCCTCCAGCATGGAAAACTAGCGAAGAACGAGAAGAAAGATACAAGGGAGAGATAAAAAGTAGATGAACACGAAAAAGTAGTAGATGTGTTTGTTCGATTGTGTGTTGTTCAAGCGGCCTTCACACCCCACATATATAAGTGTCGGCTGAACTTCCCGTACAAGAAAAGGATTCATCTAGGTTTTCCTTACAAGAAAATTGCATCAATTCACGTCCAAAACCCTAGTCAAATTCGGACTGGTTTATCCGAACTTTCCAAAACTGTTCGGTTTAAACTGGCTGCACTTTGCGGGTCTTTTTTGTGGTGGTAAACAACCTCGGATGGAAACGAGCCCAAAAGCAATCCTGACCGCTTCGACGAGACGAACAACTTTCATGTTGAACGTTTTTTGGTCAGAGGCCATCTTGAGGGGGTTTTAGGCTGTTTTCCAAAGTCTGCGGCAGAAAAATCCAAAACCCGGACAAACAACCCGGGAGTGTCCGGCCGTCCTCGGAGAAATCCAAAACCCGGATGATCATTCCCGGAGTGTGTGGCCATCCTGATGCAGCTGCGCATTTTCGGTTCTAACTTTTGCATACGAACTCCGATTTAGACGTTTCTTATATCAAAATCGATCGCCTCGACGAGACGAAGACAATCCATGTAGGACCTTTTCTCATATGAGGCCATCTTGGGGGCGTAATCAGCCGAATAGTATTCTGAATACAAAATATGAATACTCAAAACACAACTTCGGCCTTAAAGATGAGATCGGATGGCTACGGCCCAAATATCAAAGTTTCTCCTTTTGACGATACGGAACTTTATCATTTTGAGCACTTATCCATTTGAGGCCTTCTCAATTATGTTTTTGACCATGCCAAAATCTGGTGTCAACACATGCCCCCTGTTTTTCGGCAAAGCTTGCGTGCCGAAAAATAATATGCACGGTGTTTGTTCTAAGGACGATGTCAACACTCCATCGGCCATTTATTTTTCTTATGGCGAAAATTATGTATCGGACATGTTTGTTCTAAGGGCGATAATCATATATCGGCCATTGCCTACCTAGGCTTCTTGCCACACACTTGGGTGGTATTTCTTTAAGTATTTGCCATTGAGAGCTCTAGGTAACACCGTTCCTTCTACCGATTCCACCAAATATGAGTTTCCAAGAATTATTCTTGTAATCCTAAAAGGACCTTCCCAACTTGGAGACCACTTCCCGAATCTTCTATCCCTTGAACCAATCGGTAGAATCACTTTCCAGACGAGATCGCCAACTTGAAAATTCTTCAATTTGACTTTCTTATTGTAAGCTCTTGCCACCCTCAACTTGTCTCTCTCTATGGCATTCAAAGCAGCCAAACGCTTATCGGCGACCTCATCAACATTGTCCATCATCAAGTTATAAAAGTCTTTTGCCGATAAATCATTTTGTTTAGCTATTCTCAAGGCATTCAAATTACTTCCACTAGTAAAACAGCTTCTTGACCATATACTAGCTCATATGGAGTCACTTTTGTAGCACCATGCCTTGAGATTCTATGAGCCCACAAAGCTTCAGACAACAACTCATGCCATCTCCTCGCATTATTCTCAATCTTCTTCTTGATGAGTTTGATTAAAATTTTATTGCTAGACTCAGCTTGTCCATTAGCTTGGGCATAATATGGAGAGGAATTGAGCAACTTTATGTTATAAGATTCGGCAAACTCTCTGACTTGGTATGACATGAAAGATGAACCTTGATCTGTAGTTAATGTTTGAGGAATACCAAATCTATGAATGATGTGCTCGGTTATGAATTGAATTACCTCCGTATGTGTCATGTTCTTGAGAGGTACTGCTTCAGACCATTTAGTGAAATAATCAGTTGCCACCAATACGATCCGATGCCCTTTTGAGGAAGACGGGTGGATTTGTCCAATCTAAACCCCAACCTCTGAAAGGCCATGGTTTGATAATAGGATGTAACATAGCAGCGGGAGCCAATTGAATATCACCAAACTTTTGACAAGCTTCACACCCTTTATAATATCTGAAGCAATCATTAATCATAGTCGGCCAATAAAATCCAGCACGTCGCAATAACCATTTCATCTTGGGAGCCGACTGGTGAGTGCCACAAATACCTTCATGTACTTCTCCCATAGCAACTCTTGCTTGGTCCTCGTCCAAACACTTTAGAAGAACATCATCGACTGTTTGGCGATAAAGACCGTGATCTCTCATTGTGTACTTGAAAGCCATACGCCGAACAGCCCTGTCCACCCCTCTACTAGGAGCACATAAATAATCAATGATGGGTTTCCTCCGGTCTTGATTTTCTCCTGCATTGAATATTTCATTAGTGGCCGAAGCGGTGGGCTTCGACTCGGCCTTACCTATGTTGACAAGACCTAGCATCGGCTATTGATAGAAATGCAATACACCATGGTTAACATAGTAGCCGGATGCTTGCTGTGCCAACTCTTTCGAATTGTCATGTCTAGATATATGAATAATTTTAAAGCAACCCAAGGTAAATCTTGCATCTAGACATACCAAAAGATAAACTATAAGTGATTCGTCAAAACATTGATAACCCTTGGATATTTGTTGCACTACTAATAACGAATCACCGGAAGCCTCAATATGTATAGCACCTATAGCAAGGCAAAGCTCCAATCCGAATGACAATGCATATTCGGCTTTGATCATCGTGCAAAAATATTTTAAGCGGCACGAGGCTTCACAAAATAGCACCATAAGGAGATATATAAACAATACCAACACCTTGGCCATTGCTACAATTTTAACCATCAAAAATAATCTCCATGGTACTAGAAAGACTAGGACAATATCAATGAACATGTACTTTGTTTTAGTCTCCAATTGAACTAAGGACGATGTTAGGATACTACATCGGCCATGCTTTGACATATTCTTAGGGCGATAGATAAATATCGGCCATTACCTTGAGGTCCATGTAGAATTTACCCACCAAAGTATGTATAGCCGAAATAAACAAATGAAATAGCAATAAAATATTTCGGCCCCTTTGTATTAGCAACAAAAATGTAACTAACCAAATGTATAGTGATTTGGTAATACCTGTCATGATATAGAAAATTATGTTGCATCCATGGATCAAAATAAATCCATGGAGGGTAATTGATCATACCTATGGATGAATTCAATGGCAAAGGCATGAATGGTATGGTTGAAGAATATGGATGATGTGCTAACCGAAGATTTTGATGTTGTGATGCGCACCTTCGGCTTAATTGTTTGTTGCTCTCATTTTTCTCTTTCTTCACTTCGGTAACACTTGTTGCAATAGAAGGTTGCACATCATTTTTATTTTGACTGCTTCTCTTGGGAACCCATGCCATGTTCTTCTTTTTCAGTTCTTGTGCACTAAGTTTTTGTAATTCCTTCTTTCACCAATACGATAAGCCGAGTGGGCACCTCGGCTCTGATTTTGTTTGAAGCAATGGCAATTCTTGTTTTACCTTGTGCACTCTCAACTTCTTTTCTTCAGATTTGGCACTTTGACTCTCAATAATTGGTTGCTTCGTCTCATTGCCTTTAGTAGCCAATGTCAACGCTTTAATTGGCTCTTTTTCATTTGAGATCAAATCTGAAGTTGCACTCTTACGACCATCTCTTTTAACACGATAAACTTGCTTGACCACCTCTTTCTTCTTCCTTGAGCTCTGGACCGATTCCTCACGATTGAAACGGTCTTTAACATGTGATTGTTCAAGTGTTGATCTTCTTGGAGCTGCATAATATTGATGAGATGGTCTGAAATAAGATGGAGAATGTGCCCTTGTATCATACCTGTCCCATGATGGATATGGATCTACATGAGCATAGGGAGGCATCCACGACATTGGCATTGGCGGCCCAAAATAAGGATATGAATATGTTGCATTAAAATTCTCACTTTGCCAATACCAATCCTCATATTTGCGCCTTGGTTGTGATCTTGGTTTCTTTGCATGACTTGGCCGATAAGCATTCTTCTCTTCACTCTTCTTTCGATATTTATCCAATAGTTCAGTGAAGGTGATTTTTGATTTCTTACACTTGCGCTTATTTCGGCCTTTGTTTTCTTCGGTTTGCTTTCATTGATCATTGGATTTGCTTGCTGCCCCCCAGTCCTTGGCATCTCCATTGTAGCTTCGATGGAATTCTCGCCCTCAAGATTATGTTCATTATGCTCTTCAACATCTTCTTTATTTGAAAGCTTAATCCCATCACCTGCAGTTTTTACCTTCTCTTTCAATGGATCGGCTTGAAGCAGCCGATGCAAAAACTCTCTGCCATTGAGACCAATCGGAATAGACTGTTCATCTCTTGGTGTCTCAACAAATTTCAATCGTCCTTTATCAATGGCCAATTTAACTATTTGACGAAACATATTGCAATCCTCAAATTTATGTTTGAACGAATGATGCAACCTACAATACATTCGTCCTTGAATTGATGGCTTGACATGGTGATCAAGAATTCTTATGTAATTATTTTTCAGCAATAAATCAAATATTTGGTCACACATGCTTGAATTGAAGGTAAACTTCTTGCTTTCTAGCCGATCTTGTTGTGAGAACGGCTTTGGAGTTAAGCAAAGGAATGGTTCAGATTTGGCATCTTCCCATTCGGCTATGAATTCTCTTTCGCATTCATTTTCCGATGTCCTTAAATAAGAAACTATACTAGCATCAGTTTTCCCAAAAGATTTTAACCTTGGCTTTAAATTTTTGAAACGAAAATAGTTAGAACATACATGTCTCAATTGAGACCAAGTGTAAGCCAAGTAAGAAATAAGCAAAGCTACCCAACTAGATATGAACTTTAGAGAAAGCAACGCGAAAAGCTTTGGCTGTAACAATAAGTCATTATCGGTCTTTATAAATGGCGCAATGGGCTGACCGATATGTTCCATAACAATTTTATTGCTAACAAGTAAATTAACCTTCTTCATTGGTCTTTCAAAATTACTTATGAGAATATTTCTTATAGATGCATCAACAATAAAGTTCTGACCAAATCTGAAAATAGGTAAATTACTCGCTACGCATACCTCTTCAAATATGTTGGGAGAGCATGATGGTGGTGCCACTTGAAGAACATCTTGCTCCATCTTTGGATGGCTCCCCAACACCTTGTCATCATCTTTTTCTTGATTCCGTGCATCATTGCTTTGAAGATCCATGTCATCTGAACTTTGTTCGGCTACTTGTTCTTGTCCTTGAGGCTTGTCAATGGCACGGAACTCATAGGGCAGGAAGTAGGTTCCATTAACTTCAGAAAAATCAAGCACCGTTGTTTTCCTATGCTTGCCATGCCCTTTCTCAATAATGCTTGCCTCGTTGGATCTGATGTATTCAGAATATATACTACTTGATTCGGCTTTTTCAACCGAAGCACTTTCATGTTCCGCATCATCCTTCTTTTCATTCATACTACCAATTGGCAATGCTTCTTTTATCTGAGCCAATTATTTTTCTATTTGTTTCTGACGGCGAGCGGCAAAATTAGCTTTAAGCTTTTTCTCAATTTCAGCCCACTCCGGATATGATTGCCCCCCAATGCTTTTAGATTCTTTCTGCAATGACACACGGTGTTGCCGAAATTTTGCAATTGTGTAGGGGTGTATAATATGATGCGATTAGGTGAAGGCATATGCATTGTTGTAAGACCATATTTTTACTCGCCAATTTTATCAATTGGCAAAGATTCATCTTCTTGCAAAACTCTAGCTTTTATTGCGGCATAATCAGGAAATAGCCCCTTTTCATGTTGTTCAAGGCAAAGAGCACTAATTCTCTTATTTTGGGCTAAACTCTTCAATGCAGCCACCACTACCTCATCTTCTACAATGTTGGGCACAACCGCTCTGTAAAATTTACATTCATTCGGCTATAACCAGGAAGGTGTGAAGCCAAATTATGAGCATCTACAGCCATGTATGGTGTCAAGAATTAGTAACATGAGGTGTAGCATATGAAGGTTGAGAGTAATCGGCGAATAGCCACTAGTAGCATGGCCAATTATCTCATTCATCGGCATGGTTGGATTACTATATTGCACATTAGCCGCCGATGAATAAAAGGGTGAAACACTTTCTTGTACGGCATTGGAAATTCTAACTTGGGGTGTTTCAAATTGATTAATCGAACTCATCATGTTGCTCATCGGCATATGAATTTGCTGGGTTGACGATGCATGTGAGTTGGGATACATATGGTGCATGTTACTAATATCATAAGAAGTTGAAGTATATGAATTACTTTGAATCGGCCCTTGCACGTAGTTAGTTGCATGATTGAAAAAACTAGGGTTGGCCGATAGAGTATACTCATTGAACGATCTAGTAAGACCATATGAATTATTTGCATCTACATAAAGGGATTGGGTATTCATATTACCTTTGTAGATCGCAAACCCTAGATGACGATCTCTTCAGTAGCAAGAACGGGCGGAGACCGCTCAAGCTTAAATCCCAATGAGTCGCCAAAAGTGTGTTGACACACGAACACGCCACGTGTACCCTCGACGCCGGGGTGATGCACCGCAACTCACGTCGAAGGAGACCCGACCGACAGCGACACGCAAAGGCGGTCGGGCGCTTTTGTACACCCGAAGCCCCACTTGCCCGGGAGGGACCCCGTCAGGGCTCGCGGCGGCTATGGGCTGCTCCAGGTCGATTCGCTCGCCCCTAGAGCCTCGTGGATCCGCAGCCCTCCAGCATGAAAAACTAGCGAAGAACGAGAAGAAAGATACAAGGGAGAGATAAAAGTAGATGAACACGAAAAGTAGTAGATGTGTTTGTTCGATTGGGTGTTGTTCAATCGGCCGTCACCCCCAACATATATAAGAGGCGGCTGGACTTCCCGTACAAGAAAAGGATTCATCTAGGTTTTCCTTACAAGAAAATTGCATCAATTCACGTCCAAAACCCTAGTCAAAATCGGACTGGTTTTATCCGAACTTTCCAAAACTGTTCGGTTTAAACTGGCTGCACTTTGCAGGTCTTTTTTGTGATGGTAAACAACCTCGGATGGAAACGATCCCAAAAGCAATCTTGACCGCTTCGACGAGACGAACAACTTTCATGTTGAATGTTTTTTGGTCAGAGGCAATCTTGAGGGGGTTTTAGGCTGTTTTCCGAAGTCTGCGGCAGAAAAATCCAAAACCCGGACAAACAACCCCGGAGTGTCCGGCCGTCCTCGGAGAAATCCAAAACCCGGATGATTATTCCCGGAGTGTCTGGCCATCCTGATGCAGCTGCGCATTTTCTGCTTTAACTTTTGCATACGAACTCTGATTTAGACGTTTTTTATATCAAAATTGATCGACTCGACGAGACGAAGACAATTCATGTAGGAACTTTTCTCATATGAGGCCCTTGGGGGCGTAATCAGCCGAATAGTATTCTGAATACAAAATCTGAATACTCAAAACACAACTTCGGCCTTAAAGATGAGATCGGATGGCTACGGCCCAAACATCAAAGTTTCTCCTTTTGACGATACGGAACTTTATCATTTTGAGCACTTCTCCATTTGAGGCCTTCTCAATTATGTTTTTGACCATGCCAAAATCTGGTGTCAACACCATTCTGTGGGGGAACTTCCCTCCCGGAGGGGGAAATCATCGTCATCATCATCACCAACAACTCTCCTATTTTGGGGAAGGCAATCTCCATCAACATCTTCAATAGCACCATCTCATCTCAAACCCTAGTTCATCTCTTGTGTTCAATCTTGTTACTGGAACTATGGTTTGGTGCTTGTGGGTGACTAGTAGTGTTGATTACATCTTGTAGTTGATTACTATATGGTTTATTTGGTGGAAGATTATATGTTCAAAATTAATATGCTATTTAATACTCCTCTGATCATGAGCATGTTTATCATTTGTGAGTAGTTACTTTTGTTCTTGAGGTCACGGGAGAAATCATGTTGCAAGTAATCATGTGAACTTGATATATGTTCGATATTTTGATAGTATGTATGTTGTGATTCCCTTAGTGGTGTCATGTGAACATCGACTACATGACACTTCACCATATTTGGGCCTAAGGGAATGCATTGTGGAGTAGCAATTAGATGATGGGTTGCGAGAGTGATAGAAGCTTAAACCCGGTTTATGCGCTTATTCCGTAAGGGACCGACTGGATCCAAAAGTTTAATGCTATGGTTAGAATTTATTCTTAATACTTTTATCGTAGTTGCGGATGCTTGCGGGAGGGTTAATCATAAGTAGGAGGTTTGTTCAAGTAAGAACATCACCTAAGCACCGGTCCACCCACATATCAAATTATCAAAGTAGCGAACAAAAATTAAACCAACATGATGAAAGTGACTAGATGAAAATCCCGTGTACCCTCAAGAACGCTTTGCTTATCATAAGAGGCTGTTTTGGCCTTTCCTTTGCCTCCAAAGGATTGGGCTACCTTGCTGCACTTTTGTTACTACTATCGTTACTTGCTCGTTACAAATTTATCTTGCTATCAAACTACTCTGCCACTTATAATTTCAGCACTTGCAGACATTACCTTGCTGAAAACCACTTGTCATTTCCTTCTGCTCCTCGTTGGGTTCGACACTCTTACTTATCGAAAAGAGCTACAATTGATCCCCTATACTTGTGGGTCATCACCCCCACTTGTGCTCCCGCCCAGTTCTCCAACAAAAAACTATGTCAGCCACCTTGCCCGCCAGGTTTGGTAGATCCTGACCGCGCACGTTTACAGTACCGTCCGCTGAAACAAGCCTTTTGCGAGCAGACCTGTTATTTTTCAGAGGGTTCTGGTCATGAGGCACTGTGTCAGCTGCAAATAACTCATCAGCAGGCCCCCTTCTTCCTCCAGCCGGACCTCCTCTCCCCTGTCGACCTCCCCTAGCTCCTCTACCACATGTTCTACCTCCTGTACCTCCTCCTTCCCTGCCTCCTCTAACTCCCGCAACAAACCTTGGCTATTCGTTGCTCCACAACAGCCAGTCTCCCCATTCACATGACCTTGGGTCGTGTATGCCGTCGCCACATTCCTCCACCATATGTCCAATCAGACCACAAAAGTAGCGAACACAGGCAACTTATCATAAAACACCGGATACTTCTCGCGTTCCTTCAGTGTGATCGGCACAAAATTTACCAATGGTTTGTTAACATCCACAAAGACTTTGATCCTTAGAGTACTTACCGGGTTAATTTTGCCCTCATTCACAATAATAGTAAACGGTGGTTCACCCACCTTTGCTGTCACCTTCTCTGCAAGTTCCCTCTTCATCGTTAAACCGTCTGACAGTCATTTTACCCTCGCCCATAACGGGATCTTGTTCAGCTTGTACTCGTTCACATTGATAAATCCATCATACTCTTGTATGATAACTGGCGCAGAATTGTGGAAGAGCCACGGACCTCCCTCCATGATTCTCTTCCAGTCACCGAGGCAATGGCACTGCACCAAGAAAAGGTTCGGGCCTTTAACATTGAAGGTTACACCTTGTGCCAACGACCACGCGTTCCTCATCTACCTTAGAAGCGCGGCATGACTAAACGGCTTTGTTGTGTGCACCCGAAAGAGCCCTAGCCAGCGGACTCCTTTGATCAGTTCGTCGACCTCCCCAGACAAGTCCAGATCATCTTGTTCTTCACCACAAAGTTGCATACACGCGAATTGGTCCTCCAGATCCGCCTTCGGGCCATAAGCCTCCGAATATTCTTCCTTCCCCAGATCATCATCTTCCTCACCCAAACCACCAGTACCCGTCCCAAAACTCGTCTCCGTCCTCGCCTCCGTCGTTCTGCTGGTGCCCCCGCCATCGGCATCTCCTCCTCCTCCTAATCCCGCAAGAACTGCATCCTTCTTCCCTAACTCCCTCCCCACTCCGGTTTCCTGTGGTAGACTCGCCATGTGGATCACGGTCCAATAGCGGGACAAGGTTACACTCCTAGCGCCGGAGGAAGTCCAGCCGCCGTGAAGGTTTTACGTGGACTCCGAGCGTCGCCGCCAGAGGACAGGTGGAACCCTAGATCGCCTAGGGAAACACAAGAGCCGAGGATAGATTTGATAGTCTCAGCCATTTGCTCATGCGGGTTGGGCCGCTATTTGTGTCTATTAGGGCTCGGACGGACGCGGCCCGAGTTGGCCTAATACTAGAAGAAGACGCTGGTTCTAAAAAAAAAGGAACTAGAAGACGCCTCCACCTGAGAACCTGAACGAGCTGCTCCATTTCCTGCGGTGTTGCCGCTAAAACAAAGGGCCATTTGCATTTATGTCCCTAACTCGAACCACCTAATCAGATATACCCCTAATTTGAAAGCCTGCTCAAAAATGCCCCTCCGCCGTTATGTGCACTTATAGAAATGTCCTTCCGCTCCGTTACCGTCCGGTCAAAGGGCTTTGACCGTTTTCAGACGTTAGTTGGACAATTTGCCCCTGAATCCATGTGACACTTACATGCGGGACCCCTCTAAAAATAAAAGGAAAACTAGGCCAACTCGGCCTCCCGTGGGTCTCACTACCACGGTGGGACCTACCCTGGAAAAAACAAAAAAAATCTCTCTCATCCATCTCCTCCCGACGGGACCCACTATGAGGGTAAACACCCTCGGTCCACGCGTTCCCGGTCGTGAGCGCCTGCGCTCGCCGGCGGCTCGCCGTAGGGGAGGAGGATGACCGTGGGAGGACGGCGCCTACTGCGCGAGGCACGCAAGTTGCGCGAGACGCGCCAAGCTCACTAGGAGCGGCAGGGTGTAGATAGGCGCGTGCACCGTGCACGACCGAGCCAACCAAGGTTGGTCATGGCGGCCGGATTCTGTCAGGGTGCTCAAGACGCGAATCGGGTGGGGAAGAGCGGAGTAGGGGCACTGCTTTCCTTGGCAATGAACAGGGTCGGATAGGTCAAGAATGGCTTAGAGCGGCGAATTTAGGACGGAAGAGCAATGGCCATGGCGGAGTTCGACGTCCGGGCGTCGTCTACGGGCAGCCAGGCAGATCCACTGCGCAGACGAAGCGAGAGGCGCTGCCAAAGCTCATGGACATGCTCGTCTTTGCCGATTTGGACTCCTACATGGTATAGCAACGGCGTCGCCCGTAAGAAGATCTCACGCGCTCGTGATTTAGTTCGGATGATAGCTCCCATGATAGTCATGGCGGCGGCTCCACCCCTCACCAGTACCACCTCGAGCCCGCTCGTGGTCCTCGGTAGAGCATCAGCCTCACGGCTGGCCACGGCCGAGCCGCCAAGAGGGAGAGAGAGATTCCGAGAGAGGGAGAGAGTTTTTTTTATATTGGTGGGGTCCATGTGTAAGTCAGAGAGGGGATGAGAGAAAGAGAGTTCTTTTTTCTCGGGGTAGGCCCCACCTGTAAGTGGCATGTGCATTGAGGGGCAAAAATGTCCATTAAACGTCAGGAAAACGGTCAAAGCCCTTTGACCAGACGGAAAGGCACGGAAAGGCATTTCTATAATGACACATAACGGCAGAGGGGCAAATTTGAGCATGCTTCAAAACTAGGGGCAAATCCAAGTAGTGGGTTCGAGTTAGAGACACAAATGTAAAAGACCCTAAAACAAATTCCCCCAAGATCCAGTAGGAGGAGCATGGCAGAAGCGGCCGTCGGCGGGCCTCACCTCCCTGAGGAGATCGTCACCTGGGAGATTCTCATCCGCCTGCCGCCGAAGCCCCTCGTCCGCTGCCGCGCCGTCTGCCGCTCCTGGCACCGCCGCCTCACCTCCGACGCCAAATTCCTCTTCGCCCACCACCGCCGCCAGCCCTCGCTCCCACTCGTCACCACCGAAGACACCCATGAGAGAAGGATCGACGCCCTCGACCACAGCACCGGCGAGCGGTGCCCCGTCGCGCGGGCGGCCCGGACCGCAGCCGACGAGCACTTCGAGGTGCTCGCCTCCTGCGACGGCCTCCTTATCCTCGTCGCCTACGGCGGCGTCTACATCTGCAACCCGGCGACTCGCCAGCACGCGCCCCTCCCGCTGCTTCACGTCTACTGCATCGCCGGGTTATACTTCCACAACCCGTCGAGGTCCTACCGAGTTCTGTGCTGCTTGAAGACAACCGAGGACGGCCAGTTCCGTGCCGTATACCAGGTGTACACCCTCGGGTCCGGCGACCTCAGGTGCATCGGGAAGGCTCTCGAGCCGTGGACGTCCGGAGATCTAGCGCGGGCGATGCCGATGATGGTGTTATTTCAACCGCACGTCCTGGCAGGCGGCAGGCTTTACTGGCAGCCCATTAAGTTGCCTGGTGCTGGTGGCAATATCTGCAGCATGCTTCTGGTGCCAAGGAGGTGTGCTCCTTCTTTCTGACAGAGGGGAATCAGGCCCTCTATGGCAATATCTGCAGCATGCTTCTGGTGCCAATGGTAGTATCTCCATACGGTATGAATGGAGCGCTTATCTGAAACTTAGGAGACATAGGTTCAGAGAAAGTCTTGTTCGGCATTCCTTCTTCTCGATGGAAGGTAACAATGGTGGTGCTGTGGATGGAAAACCGTTGTTCGATGGGTTGTCAACTGTGAAGGTGCTTACTGCTGATGTTTCGGAGCTGCGCTAAGGAATCCATGATGGACAAGTCCGTTGCATTGTCGTGGGAGTATGTCTTTGCTGTATGGTGCAAAGTACCCAATGAGCAAGAGATGAGTAACCTGATACCATGCCTCAAGTTTCCAGTGTTTTTCCCCTTCTTCACATGATAGTCTTGCAGAATAAAGTGGTTGTCATGTCAGGCTTATTTAGTTTCTGCACTATAAACTTTGTAAAACGCTCCATTTTCGCAGCTCACTTGTGTGCAAAAGCTGCAACACTAGCTAGGGCTACTTTGTCCTGGACACATGGTCATTAGTACCTGCCTTCCTTATTTTCTGTTTACAGCATGTCTGAAGCCTGATTAATCAACAAAGAGGAAATTCTTGGTATAAAAAAAATGAAAAGAAAAACAGAAGTGGTTATGTTATGTCCTTTTAGCTTTTGTGGTCTTTTATTTATAATAACTGGTAAGTATGTCTGGTAACCAATTGATGCTGTATGGATATTTAGATAGGCAACTTTTTTTATCTGTTGCTGATAATTTCAGTGTAAAGTTCTTTACTTGGCTTTCTTCCTGTAGGCTTTCTCAAAGTGAATGGTAGCAGTAAGATAGCAGCGTTACACAACTGTGGAAAATACATTTCTCCTCCATCTTAACACTACTTCTTGTTTTGGTAATCTTGATGCAATTATATCCCCCGGTAGATACATTTATTCCTCATCTTAGTTATTTCTTATTGGTCTCTTCTTTTGTATGGCTTTATATATTACTTATTTCCCTTCTTTTCATATATATACTTTGGCCGTCATGCGTATGCTCCATATGTTTCTTAATTTTGAGTAGTTGTGATTGAGCTACCCAAATTGAACTATCTGATAGCAGTCCTACTAGAGCAGGGAAAAAACTATTTGGGTCTTTCTCATCCTGATGCAAAGCCACCTGTATACTTATCTTTTAAGTTGCAATCTTGTATGTATTGATCTATATGAATACATGATTTCTAGTAATCTTACTTGTAGGATTTATTTTCTTTCCAGAAATCCAATATTACGTCTTCACCTTATATCGCGCCTCTGTATAAAACCATGCTATAAATATACTACTTTCAATGCAAAGACACATCCTAAGAAACATTTCCAGAAATGTGCATCTATAGGATCATATATGATATACGCCAGGTACCGTTCTGTCACTTTGAAATATATACCTCAGAAGCTATGTTCTCCAATCTTCTCTGTTACACAAAGAAAGATGTTTTAGGAACAGATCAGTTGACGACCTTACTTGAGAAGAGAAACAATCAAGCTTCAGAATTATATTAAGGTTTGATGCCTGTTTGTGTCAGTTTAACTTGGTCAATCAAGATGAAGATTCGGTTAAAACAGAAATAGAATCAAGAACAGAGGAATCCGAGGTTAGTCCAGACTTTGTTCTCTCTCCTCATGGGTTCAATCCTCTCATCTTGGATTATCCTCCCCTCATTCCAGAATAATTGAAGTACTAGCCTTGTCCTAAGTCAAACTTCTTTTAAGTCTGACCAAGTTCATAAGAACATGTATCAACATTTACAACAAGAAGTTAGTTTCGTTAAAGCCAACATAGTTTCTTTTTCAAAATATAGCTATCTGGTGGTGTAGACAGTGTTTTTTTTTTTTGTTGATAAAAAAACTTGGTCAGACTTCAAAAAGTTTGACTTGGAACAAAAGTAGAACTGATGGAGGGAGCAAACTTTTGTTGATACCGGCAACTTTTCTTGAACCAATTTGACTCTTTTTTTTGCGGGGTGCACGCAAACTGATCATGGTTAGATTTTTCTAGCGTTTGTGAAACCAAAACAAAGAACTAATTGAAAATCAACTTTGAAGTTATGGAATGATGACTGAATCTTTTACATCGCCAGAAGACCAGCTCGTGAGAAGATGATGCGGTGTAGTGTGGAAGTCGCTATGGAAGCTCAAAGTAATGCCTAAAATTCGAATTTTCTGATGGGGGGTGGTCAAGAACCTCTTACGACCCTGCCTTGCTTCAGTGAGCTGAAGCAGAGCTAGCTAAGCTGCTGCCCTTTGTGTGGGCATGAAGAGGAATAGCTACACCATGCTCTGCTCACACGAGACTGTCGTGGGATGTGACCTCGGAACACTTTGGTTTGGAACTGCCCCCAACACCTGCACCCGACAATTTGGAGCAGACATGTGCTGGAGTTGAAGATTGCAGTTACCATATTGTGGGCAATCTGGAGCCAGCTGAAGAGATCCATCGAGCTTGTTGATGAACTGGACTATGGAGATGAATGCTCCCCTCCAACCGACAGATGGTGGCGGAGCCTAGGGAAACGAGTGAGCTTGGCAAAGTTTAAACTATAAATGTCTAGATTATGCCTAACAAACCAGTAGATAAATTCATGAGATCATCTTTTATATCCCAAAAGTGCTGGTAAAAAAAAGGCCCTGATAATGCCCACACGTGTGGGCGTTAAGGGGTCTGGCCACATGTTTTATGTGGTATCTAAAGAACCAGCCCACACGTCTGAGTGTGGGTAAAACAAGTAATGCCCACACGCCTGATCTTTTGCCTCGCGGTCCCTCACACACGTCTACTCCACACGTCTACGTGTGAGCAAAATAGATAACGCCCACACGCCCGTACTCACGGTCTCGCACGCTCCGCATGACAGTCACCACGCGTCCTCGCAATTGCCATGGTTCGCATCATTTTTCATGTTTGTTTAATTGCAGTTGCCATGTCTGACAACTACAGTTGCCATGGTTGCTCAACTGTAGTTGCCATCTCATGTCAAGTGTTAGATGCCATTTTTGGCTGCAGATGTTGTCATGTATGGTTTGGTCTACTACAGTTGCCATGATTTGAAAACTTTAGGAGTTGCCACCTATTAACACTAGGCAGTTGCCATGTAGCACTAAAAAAAGGCTTGGCAAAAAAGCATGTCGGGTAAAGAGAGAGTTGCCATTTGCTTACAAGCATGCTAGGGCAGTTGCCATGTACCCTGCAAAACACATGGCAACTCGGGTAAAAGAAAGAGTTGCCATCTGCTTACAAGCACGCTAGGGCAGCTGCCATGTACCCTGCAAAACACATGGCAACTGACAGCTTTGGGTGTGGGAGAGGAGATGGGCGTGTGGGCGAACTGATAAACGCCCACACAGCAGCCCCTCTGCGTGCATGAAAACTCGTGTGTGGGCGAACTGCTAAACGCCCACACACTAGCCCCTCCGCGTGGTGAAACGGTCGTGTGGGCAGCCGAATGAATGACCACGCACCAGCTCCGTCCTACGTGACATAAAAAATCTGGCAAAACATGCCAAGATTCGTGCAAACACAAACGGACGTTGATCTATGTATGTGGGCGAGATGCAAACGCCCACACGTGTAGACCTTAGTATTTTCGAAAAAGAAAGGGATCCCATCTAAGGGAGGAGCCCCGTCAAAAAAAGAATAAATAACAGCCTTCTTAACCTCTTCTACAGTGAAGGATGATTGCAAGAGTGTTTTCTTCTACTAGAACTTTTTCAGTCCCACTAAAAATTCAGGATTAAGTTTAAAACAAGACTTGTGCTTTTCTATAAAATTGTTTTATAATAACTACCCTTTCGTTTCTAAATATAAGTCTTTCTACAGATTTTAATATGAACTATATACAGAAAACTGAGTGAATCTACACTCTAAACTATGTCTATATAGATCCGTATGTAGTCCTTTCCTAAATATAAGTCTGGAGAGCAAAATCTAGTACTCCTAGTTTCATGGCATAAAACTGCGGGTTGATTTTATTCACACACAAAAATGTGGTTGATTTTAAAGGATATAAACTTTATCAAAAAAAGGCTTTCGCTCCGCTTTATATATAAAGCAATGATCAACAACATCTCGGTACAAACGCACTCCACCACAACACACACACACACCGAAGGCGGGTATAAAGACGCTGAGCGCAGCAACACTACCCCTAGCACTACAAGAGCAACCGGGAGCTCCACTAGTGAACACGCCACCACAAAGAGATGAAGCCGCATACGACGAACCGTGGGCTCCAGGACGATGCCTTCAGGAAGGTTACGACACCGGAGCGTCGCCACCGCCCGATCCAATGACCATAGTTTCCCCAGGAGCCACACGACTGGCAATGAGAGCCGCAACGACGCCTTCAAGAAGGGAACGAGCTACGCCAGCGCCGGTCCGTCCGAAGATAGAGCAGGTTTTCACTCCGGCCAATACTCACCACCAACGAACGCCGCACCCCGACAACCACGCCGCCCCCACGGCCATGGCCACCGGGCAACACCAAGCGACGGGCTCTGCCCATGAGCACCGCGCAACCACCACCAGGGCCGCTGCCCGGCATCTGAGACCTAGATACCACCTCACCCGACATCCGCCGCTACCCCAACTGAAGTCGACCGGATCCCAGGGCAAGCCTCAATTGATTCGTCCTGCAGCACCGGGCGCGAGACGAGCTTGGTCCTACTACCGGGCGCGAGACGAGCGCGGTCCTGCCGTCGGGCGCGAGACGAGCTCAGTTCTGCTACCGGGCACAAGACGAGCTCGGTCCAGCTGCCCGAGCGAGAGACTAGCGATGGGCCGCATCAGGGAGAGGGCCATCCGTTCAACGGAATTAGCACCTCGACGACGAGGAGAAGATCAAGGGCCGACACAAGCCGCCAACGGACGAACCGACGCTGGTATAGGCCAGTGATACGTCTCCAACGTATCTATAATTTTTGATTGTTTCATGCTATTATATTAGATGTTTTATATGCATTAATATGCTATTTTATATTATTTTTGGGACTAACCTATTAACCTAGAGTCTAGTGCCAGTTTCTGTTTTTCCTCGTTTTTGAGTTCCGCAGAAAAGGAATACCAAACGAAGTCTAAACGGAATAAAACCTTCGCGATGATTTTTCTTGGACCAGAAGACACCCAGGAGACTTGGAGATCAAGTGGGAAGAGCCACGAGGCGGCCACAAGGGGGGATGGCGCGCCCAGGGGGTAGGGCGCACCCCTTGCCTTGTGGGCCCCACGTGACTCCACTGACCTACTTCTTCCTCCTATATATTCACATATATTCCCAAACCACCAGAAGCATCCACGAAAACACTTTTCCACCGCCACAACCTTCTGTACCCGTGAGATCCCATCTAGGGGCCTTTTCCGGCATCCTGCTGGAGGGGACTCGATCATGGAGGGCTTCCACATCAACTCTATTGCCCTTCCGATGAAGCGTAAGTACTTTACCACAGACCTACGGGTCCATAGCTAGTAGCTATATGGCTTTTTCTCTCTCTCTTTGATTCTCAATACCATGTTCTTCTCGATATTCTTGGAGATCTATCCGATGTAATCTTGTTTTGCGGTGTGTTTGTCGAGATCCGATGAATTGTGGATTTATGATCAGCTTATCTATGAATATTATTCGAATCTTCTCCGAATTCTTATATGCATGATATGATATCTTGTAATTCTCTTCGAACTATCGGTTTGGTTTGGCCAACTAGATTGGTTTTTCTTGCAATGGGAGAAGTGCTTAGCTTTGGGTTCAATCTTGCGGTGTCCCTTCCCAGTGACAGTAGGGCAGCAAGGCACGTATTGTATTGTTGCCATCGAGGATAAAAAGATGGGGTTTACATCATATTGCTTGAGTTTATTCCTCTACATCATGTCATCTTACTTAATGCGTTACTCTGATCTTCATGAACTTAATACTCTAGATGCAGGCAGGAGTCGGTAGATGTGTGGAGTAATAGTAGTAGATCCAGAATCATTTCGGTCTACTTGACACGGACGTGATGCCTATATTTCATAATCATTGCCTTAGATATCATCATAACTTTGCGCTTTTCTATCAATTGCTCGACAGTAATTTGTTCACTCACTGTATTATTTGCTATCTTTAGAGAAGCCTCTAGTGAAACCTATGGCCCCCGGTTCTATTTCCCATCATATAAGTTTTCGATCTACTATTTTGCAATCTTTTACTTTTCGTTCTATAAACCAAAAACCCAGAAAATATTTACTTTATCTTTTTTTTAGTTTCATCTATCTCTATTAGATCTCACTTTTTGCAAGTGACCGTGAAGGGATTGACAACCCCTTTATCGCGTTGGGTGCAAGTTGTTTGATTGTTTGTGCAGGTATTGGTGATTTGTGTGTTGTCTCCTACTGGATTGATACCTTGGTTCTCTAACTGAGGGAAATACTTATTCTACTTTGCTGCATCACCCTTTCCTCTTCAAGGGAAAAACCAACGCAAGCTCAAAAAGTAGCAGGAAGAATTTCTGACGCCGTTGCCGGGGAACTCTATGCCAAGTCAAGACATATCAAGTACCATCATAAAACTCTCACTTTTTGCATTACATTATTTGCCATTTGCCTCTCGTTTTCCTCTCACCAACTTCTAAAATGATTTTTGAAAACTTTTGCCTTTTTCTTCGCCCTTCTTTCGTTCATCTTTCTGTCGGTGTACAAAAGTAGGGGCTCTCCTTTTGACCCCTTAACTTGTGCACGGGCAGTCAGAGCTGCGCCCGCGGCCATAGTTAACAAGGCAGAGAAGGGAAGCCGGAGGGAGACCGAAGCACAAGATAAATAAGGCGACGCCAAGACCAGAAGCATAAAAGAGCAAAGGGGCGAGGTGGACTCCCCCGGCAAGAACCTTACCGGGGTGGCCTCCACGGCCCTGGCAAGAGCCTTGCCGGGGCAACTTGTCCAACACCAGCAGAGCGAGCCACCCTTGAGCCCAAGGATTCCAAACGCCGTCGACAACTTCATTAGAACACAGACTCGGGAGGCACCTCCGTGGTGGCATGCAGATCTTTGTCAAGATCATAAATACATGAGATCAGATGAGGACCAGAAGACGACGGCCCTCGGCGGGATCCTAGCCAAGGAAATCCACAAGACCCCCGGCAAGCGCCTTGCCGGGGACGACCGCAGCGCCATAGCAAGACCCTTGCTGGGCCCCCCGGCAAGACCCTTGCCGAGGGCATCAGCAGGGCCACAACCAGGCCCGCACCAGCCAAGACTCCACCGCCGTCCCCATGCAGCTGCTCGCTCAACCAGCTGGGCAGGCACCTGCGTGGCGACGAGCGGCCTCTACACCGACCCAGCAAGCAACTGCGTGGTGGCATGCAGATCTTCATGAAGGCTCCACCACCACGCCAGCCCAGCAGCCAGCCAACGTGGCACCACGACGCCCCATCAGCTCGGATGCGTGTCGAGGCCAGGCGAGGCGGCGACGGCTGGGACGTGCTTCCTTGCCGTCCCCGATAAAGTGAGAGGGGCACGTCGGCAGCGCATTAAATGTGTTCGTCCGAAGGTGCCAGAGGATAGACTCATCCACTATAGACCTTTCCACCTCATGTGTGCCACTATGGCAACCCCTTTTTCCTATAAAAGGAGGCTCGAGGCGACCAGGAGAAGGATTCGGTTCTTTTGGGCAAGTTACACCCCGTAGCTAGCTCAAGAACACAAGAACACTCAAATACATCCACCAAAGCAGGACTAGGGTATTAGGCATCTTCGCGGCCTGAACCTAGGTAAACAATCCGTGTGCTTCCTGTCAGACCCGCTCTTTGCACAACCTCGCGCCCGCCAACCATAGAAGGAATCCC
Source organism: Aegilops bicornis (assembly GCA_021605145.1). NCBI lineage: Eukaryota > Viridiplantae > Streptophyta > Magnoliopsida > Poales > Poaceae > Aegilops > Aegilops bicornis. The sequence goes on along the minus strand of CM038675.1, from coordinate 548,710,280 downwards.
AGTGATTCCATAGGTGTCGATTTCCCCCGACATCTTTGGCGCACCAGGCAGGGGGCGCAGTTGTGAGAATATGGTCTAGCAGTTAGCCTAGCAGTTCTTCATCGCCATGGCTCCCAAGAAGAAGACGATCACGATGATTGGCTCGTCGGGAGCCGAACGGCCCGTGCCAGTGCGAGCGAGCAGCGGGCCGGTCGCGGACAGAACCCGAGCTGCGGCCCGCGAGCACTATCATCGCTCTGGCAGTCAGAGCCTGGCGAGCGGCGTCGTTCGTGCGCCAGACGACGGGCCGCACGCCGCCAAATCCAAAGAGGGGGCTGGGGCCCCCGCAGGCGGCGCGGGGCCCTCCAGGGGTGTCGTTGTGCCACCTACGGGCGGCGCAGCAACCTCCAAGACGCCTACATCGGCGCCCACAACGCGCTCTTCCCAGGGTGTGCGCGACGAGCAGCGCCACCATGCTAGAGACCCCGGATGCCGCCGTGGGAAGAGTCCTACGCATCATCAGCGGGACGAAGGAGGCCAGCATGCCCGCCGAAGTGCTGGCGAAAATGGCACGCATCCGCTGGGCCGTGATATAGCTTCTTCTAACGTGGTTAGAAGTCGAAGTGCGCCACAGTCCACGCAGCTCTCGCCGCCACCCAGGCGAGCAGAAGCTTTGGCGTGCGCGCAACTACTCCTCGACTTCCCTCCTACTGCGGAAAAGCTCGATGAGTGGAGGGCCACCATCCGGAGCCTTGTCGGCGTCGCCAACCAAGACGAGCCACGGCCAGCGGGGCCCTTAGGCCGGCGCTCCGTTGAACCACCGCATGCCAGCGGTGGAGGGGCCGGAGGTGCTGCGGCCACGGTGCACTCTCCTCCTCCACGCCAGCCACCGCGAGTGTCGAGCCGTGGTGATGACGCTTGTGATAACATTTCCATACCATCGTCCGACCCACAGACCCACCGCGACCAGCGCCAAGTTCTTCGGGAGTGAGCCCATGAAGACACTCGAACCACCATCGAGCGCCGGCGTGATACACGCCACCAGTCAGATAGGCGGTCGGGGCCCGCTATGGACCACCCAGCACCGGGAGGCTCCGGCGGCCTACCTTACGAGGTGGGTTGCTCGGCCTTTACCCGTGAGCTGCGGCAGTTCCAGTGGCCGTCCCACCATACGTTCAAGCCCGACGTTGGAAAGAAGTACAACGACAATACCCACCAGTCGGAGTTCCTCAGCATCTACACCATCGCGATGCAAGCAGCTGGAGCTAGCGACGACAAGGTGCTTGCCAATTACTTCCCGTTGGCCCTGAAACCTAATGTCATGTCTTGGTTTGATGCACTTGTCGGCGGATTCCATTTCTTCTTGGTCGGATCTGTGTCATGAGTTCGTTGGTGCCTTCACCGGAGGCCACCAAGCTCATGGCCAGGCGAGTGATTTGCATATCATTCCCAGAAGGAAGGTGAAAACCCGCGCAAGTACATCTGAGAGGTTCAGCCGGGTGCAATACAACATCCAGACGTTCATCTCGCCGCCGTGATCGCTGCGTTCCATCAGAATGTGCGCAACCGCAAGATGCGTGAAGAGTGGCGATGAACAAGGTCAAGGATGTGGCGAACTCTATGTTCGCCGATAGATGCGCTTCGGGCTGAAGAGGGAGGAAGTACCCCGGCGAGGACGCCGGCGTGGAAACCGACTCTACCGACGAAGACACCACCGCCCCGATGAAGAAGGGTCGGCGTCGCAACGGGAAACGCAAGGGCAAGGTCGTGCTTGCCGTCGAGGGCTCCGACGACATCGGCGCTGCCAAGAAGTGTTGGAAATATGCCCTAGAGGCAATAATAAAATGGTTATTATTATATTTCTTTGTTCATGATAATAGTCTATTATTCATGCTATAATTGTGTTATCCGGAAATCGTAATACACGTGTGAATACATAGACCACAACGTGTCCCTAGTGAGCCTCTAGTTGACTAGCTCGTTGATCAACAGATATTCATGGTTTCCTGACTATGGACATTGGATGTCATTGATAACGAGATCACATCATTGGGAGAATGATGTGATGGACAAGACCCAATCCTAAGCATAGCTCAAAGGTCGTGTAGTTCGTTTAGCTAGAGCTTTTCCAAATGTCAAGTATCATTTCCTTAGACCATGAGATTGTGCAACTCCCGGATACCGTAGGAGTTCTTTGGGTGTGCCAAACGTCACAACGTAACTGGGTGACTATAAAGGTACACTACGGGTATCTCCGAAAGTGTCTGTTGGGTTGGCACGAATCGAGACTGGGATTTGTCACTCCGTATGACGAAGAGGGATCTCTGGGCCCACTCGGTAATGCATCATCATAATGAGCTCAATGTGACCAAGTGCCTAGTCACGGGATCATGCATTACGGTACGAGTAAAGTGACTTGCCGATGCAGATTAAACGAGGTATTGGGATACCGACGATCGAATCTCGGCAAGTAACGCATCGATTGACAAAGGGAATTGTATACGGGGTTGCTTGAATCCTCGACATCGTGGTTCATCCGATGAGATCATCGAGAAGCATGTGGGAGCCAACATGGGTATCTAGATCCCACTGTTGGTTATTGACCGGAGAGGCGTCTCGGTCATGTCTGCATGTCTCCCGAACCCGTAGGGTCTACACACTTAAGGTTCCGTGACGCTTGGGTTGTAGAGATATGAGTATGCAGTAACCCGAAAGTTGTTCGGAGTCCCGGATGAGATATCGGACGTCACGCGGAGTTCCGGAATGGTCCGGAGGTAAATAATTATATATAGGAAGTCAGATTTCGGCCATCGGGAAAGTTTCGGGGGTCACCGGTATTGTACCGGGACCACCGGAAGGGTCCCGGGGGTCCACCGGGTGGGGCCACCTATCCCGGAGGGCCCAATGGGCTGAAGTGGGAGGGGAACCAGCCCCTGGTGGGCTGGTGCGCCTCTGGCCCCTAGCCTAGGGTTGGGAAACCCTAGGGGTGGCGCCTCCACCGGCATGGGGAAGCCACCCACAGGTCGCCCCCCCTAGGAGATTGCATCTCCTAGGGCGGCGCCCACCTAGGAGGCCTATACAAAGAGGGGGAGGGAGGCACTGCACCCATGCTCTTGGCCTCCCTCTCCCCTTGCTACACCTCTCCTCTCGCAGATGCTTGGCGAAGCCCTGCCGAGATCGGGCTGCATCCACCACCACGCCGTCAGGTCGCTGGATCTTCATCAACCTCTCCTTCCCCCTTGCTGGATCAAGAAGGAGGAGACGTCTTCCCAACCGTACGTGTGTTGAACGCGGAGGTGTTGTCCGTTCAGCACTAGGATCATCGGTGATTTGGATCACGACGAGTACGACTCCCTCAACCCCGTTCTCTTGAACGCTTCCGCTCGTGATCTACAAGGGTATGTAGATGCACTCCTCTCTCTCGTTGCTAGATGAACTCATAGATTGATCTTGGTGAAACCGTAGAATTTTTTTTATTTTCTGCAACGTTCCCCAACAAGAAGGCCAAGGCAGATGACCCCGTCAAGGAGATTGCCGGGTGCGCCACTTGCCGGGCCTTGGCGGCTGCCGACAAGCCAGGAAGCTTCGACAAGCAATACTGCAAGATCCACCGCACCAAAGGGCCACGACCTCCAGAACTGCCGACAAGTCGATCTGCTTGCTAAGAAGCAAAAGGCCGAGTATGAGAGGCGGGACAAGGAGAAGGGTCAGGATGGTGCCGAAGAATCCGGCAAGAAGCGTGGCGGCCAAGGAGGCCGCCACGGCAAGGATAACCAACAAGAGAGGCACGCTAGGGGCCGCGACTAGAAGCAGGAATACGACGACCATGACGAGGACGACGAGTCCGGCGAGAAAGAGTTTCAGAAGGCTACGGAGGCCATGTGCGTCGATGGTGGCGCCTCGCTGCACACTTCTCACCGCTAGCTCAAGCAGTGGGCGCGTGAGATCACAGCAGCGGAGCCATCATTCGACGCTCAGAAGCCGCTGAAGTGGTCCAGCACGCCCATCATTTTTGACGCCGAGGATCACCGTGATCGCACAACTGCGGTCGGGTGTTTGCCGTTGTTGGTTTCACCAACGGTACGCAACCTCAAGGTGAACAAGATGTTGGTTGACTGCGGGGCCAGTCTGAACTTGATCTCACCCATTGTGATCAAAAGGTTGCAAATTCCTGACGGACATCTCGAGGAGATGGAAACGTTTCAAGGGGTCAACCCGGGAAGGAGCCAACCGAAGGGGAAGGTCATGTTGCCTGTGACGTTTGGAGGCGAGTTGAACTACAGGACGGAGAGGATTGTCTTCGATGTAGCCGAGATCCCTTTGCCCTACAATGGGATCCTCGGCCGCCCGGCACTAGCCAAGTTTATGGCGGCGTCGCATTACGCCTACAACACGCTGAAGATGCCTGGGCCGATGACCATCATCACCGTTCCCTGCGACAAGAAGGATGCGTTGATCTGCGCCGACCTACTCTACCGGGAAGCGGTTGCAGCAGCTGCCGCCAAGGCACTTGCTCCTGCCGCTGAAGCCCCTGGAAGGAAGAAGAAGACAGGCAAGACCTCTCGCACCCACTCCGGCAAGCGCACCTCTTCGGAATGTTGTGCTACCATCGAGGACGTGCCAGAGAGCTCCACCGGCAAGAGCAAGAAATCCAGAGCTGCGCCACCAGAGACCAAGAAGGTGTCTGTCAAGGAGGATGGCACGGGAGGGGCTTTCACCATAAGCTCCACCCTCGACAGCAAATAGGAAAGCGCGCTCGTCACTTTCCTGCGGGCAAATGTCGATGTGTTTGCATGGCAAGCATCTGACATCCCCGGCGTTCCCAGGGAAGTGATTGAGCACCATCTTGTTGTCTGCCCCCATGCGCGACCCGTCAAGCAGAAGGTCAGGAAGCAAGCTTTGGAACGGCAGGAGTTCATCACAGAGGAGACCAGGAAGTTGGAAGCAGCAGGCTTGGTGAGGGGAGTGCTCCATCCGACGTGGTTGGCCAATCCGATGGTGGTGCGCAAGGCAAACGGGAAGTGGAGGATGTGTATCGACTACACAGATATCAATAAGGCTTGTCCTAAGGACCCCTTCCTGTTGTCGCGCATCGACCAGATTGTTGACTCCACGGCCGGGTGTGATCTTTTATCATTCCTCGATGCCTACTCGGGCTACCACCAGATCTTCATGACAAGAGAAGATGAAGAGAAGATAGCATTCATCACCCCATGTGGTACGTATTGCTTTTTACGGATGCCTTTCGGGTTGAAGAGTGTTGGCTCGATGTTCGCAAGTGCGGTCCAAATTGGTTTTGAGCCCCAGCTACATAGAAATATGGAGGCTTACATGGATGACATAGTGGTCAAAACCAAGGACAAGGCAACTCTTGTACAAGACTTAGAAGAGACGTTTGCCAACCTGCGCAAGATCAACCTCAAGCTGAACCCTGAGAAGTGTGTCTTCGGTGTTCCGTCCGGCAAACTTCTCGGGTTCTTTGTGTCGCAGCGTGGGATCGAGGCAAACCCAGACAAGATCAAGGCTATCGAGCAGATTGAGGCGCCCAAGCGGATCAAGGATGTGCGTCGGCTCACTGGTTGCGTTGCCGCCATGAGCCGATTCATCTCCAAGTCTGCCGAGCGCGCCCTTCCCTTTTTCAAGATTTTGAAAAAGGCGGGCCTAATGGAGTGGACCCCGGAGGCCGAAGCAGCACTGCAGGATCTGAAGAAATACCTCTCTTCTACACTGGTACTGGTGGCGCCTAAACCACAAGAGTCGTTGCTGCTGTATCTGGCGGCGACGAATCAAGTGGTCACCACCGCACTAGTGGTGCAGAGGGAGGTCGATGAAGAGGCAGTGGCGACGGTGGGACTGGTAGATGGCAAGCCAGAGATTCCCCCGGCAGGGCCCGATGCCGGCAAGGCAAGCCCCCCGGAAGAGTCTGACGCCATCAGGACAGGGCCCACGCAATCAAATGAAGTGGTGCTGAAGAAGAAGATGATGCAGCACCCGGTTTACTTTGTCAGCTCCCTCCTGCAGGGGTCTAGGTCAAGGTACTCTGGTGTGCAGAAATTGCTCTTCGACCTCCTTATGGCCTCGAGGAAGATGCGTCACTACTTCCAAGCGCACGAATCACCGTCGTCACCCGCCTCCCGTTCCAACGGATACTGCACAACCCAGACGCAATCGGAGGGATTGTGGAGTGGGCATTAGAGTTATCAAGCATTGGTTTGAAGTTTGAAAGTACTTCGACAATCCAGAGCAGAGTCTTGGTGGAGTTCATTGCAGAATGGACCTCAACGCCTGACGAGGAAATCCAGGAGACCACTCTCCCCGGCAAGGCAGCAAGTCACAACTGGATCATGTACTTTGATGGGGCTTTCTCGCTGCAAGGCGCCGGTGCTGGTGTGCTGCTTGATGTCTACTACACAACCTTCTTCTTGTAGACGTTGTTGGGCCTCCAAGTGCAGAGGTTTGTAGGCCAGTAGCAAATTTCCCTCAAGTGGATGACCTAAGGTTTATCAATCCGTGGGAGGCGTAGGATGAAGATGGTCTCTCTCAAGCAACCTCAGAACCAAATAGCAAAGAGTCTCTTGTGTCCCCAACACACCCAATACAATGGTAAATTGTATAGGTGCACTAGTTGGGCGAAGAGATGGTGATATAAGTGCAATATGGATGGTAGATATAGGTTTTTGTAATATGAAAATATAAAAACAGCAAGGTAACTAATGATAAAAGTGAGCACAAACGGTATTGCAATGCATTGAAACAAGGCCTAGGGTTCATACTCTCACTAGTGCAAGTTCTCTCAACAATAATAACATAATTGGATCATATAACTATCCCTCAACATGCAACAAAGAGTCACTCAAAAGTCACTAATAGCGGAGAACAAACGAAGAGATTATGGTAGGGTACGAAAACACCTCAAAGTTATCATTTCTGATCGATTTATTATAGAGTTCGTACTACAATAACACCTTAAGACACAAATCAACCAAAACCCTAATGTCACCTAGATACTCCAATGTCACCTCAAGTATCCGTGGGTATGATTATACGATATGCATCACACAATCTCAGATTCATCTATTCAACCAACACAAAGAACTTTAAAGAGTGCCCCAAAGTTTCTACCGGAGAGTCAAGACGAAAACGTGTGCCAACCCCTATGCATAAGTTCACAAGGTCACTGAACCCGCAAGTTGATCACCAAAACATACATCAAGTAGATCATATGAATATCCCATTGTCACCACAGATAAGCACATGCAAGACATACATCAAGTGTTCTCAAATCCTTAAAGACTCAATCCGATAAGATAACTTCAAAGGGAAAACTCAATCCATTACAAGAGAGTAGAGGGGGGGAAACATCATAAGATTCAACTATAATAGCAAAGCTCGCGATACATCAAGATCGTGCCAAATAAAGAACACAAGAGAGAGAGATCAAACACATAACTACTGGTACATACCCTCAGCCCCGAGGGTGAACTACTCCCTCCTCGTCATGGAGAGCGCCGGGATGATGAAGATGGTCACCGGTGAGGGATCCCCCCTCCGATAAGGTGCCGGAACAGGGCCCCGATTGGTTTTTGGTGGCTACAGAGGCTTGCGGCGGCGGAACTCCCGATCTATTCTGTTCCCCGAAGTTTTTAGGGTATATGGATATATATAGGCGAAAGAAGTCGGTCAGGGGAGCCACGAGGGGCCCACGAGGGTGGGGGCGCGCCCAGGGGGCAGGCGCGCCTCCCTGCCTCGTGGCCACCTTATTGCTTCCCTGGCGTACACTCCAAGTCTCCTGGATTGCTTCCGTTCCAAAATAACTCTCCCGAAGGTTTCATTCCGTTTGGACTCCGTTTGATATTCCTTTTCTTCGAAACACTGAAATAGGCAAGGAAACAACAATTGGGGCTGGGCCTCCGGTTAATACGTTAGTCCCGAAAATAATATAAAAATGTATAATAAAGCCCATAAACATCCAAAACAGATAATATAATAGCATGGAACAATAAAAAATTATAGATACGTTGGAGACGTATCAGCATCCCCAAGCTTAATTCCTGCTCGTCCTCGAGTAGGTAAATGATAAAAGAAATAATTTATGAAGTGCGAATGCTAGCAGGTGCACAAGTTTGATCAATGATAATTTCAATCACCTTTTCTAGCATCATTATATGTCATAACAGTAGCTCATATCATAAATCTTCTCATGATCAAGTAACAAGCTATTCACATGTTAAAGTATAGATCATAAACTTTCTTGAAAACTAACAAACTGCATTCTCAGTCATCAAACAATTGCAATTCATCTTATTTTCAGGAAGGGTCTATGTAAGAGCTTTGATTTAGCAAATCCCACATACTCAACTATCATATAGTCTTCCATGATTGCTACCACTCAAAGCATATTTTTAGAACAAATAACATCCATCGAACATAGAGAAAGATAGGGGCTTAATGTTTCGCCTCCCAACTTATTTATCATATAGATAATTATCAACAATAATAATTCATGATCAAATATATTTGAATGGCCATATATGCTTAGATATTTCTCCACCACATGATGCTTGCCAACTAAAAAGTAGGTTGGAATGAGAAGGAATACTACTGACTCTTGCATAAAAGTAAAAGGTAGACCCTTCGCAGAGGGAAGCAGGGATTTGCAGAGGTGCCAGAGCTCGAAGCTAAAACAGAGATGAAAATAATTTTGAGAGGTATGCTTTCATTGTCAACATAACGACCAAGAGTTCCCAATATCTTCCATACTAGATACATTATAGGCGGTTCCCAAACAGAAAGGTAAATATTTTACTCCCCCTCCACCAACAATCACACTCCACGGCTTGTCTGAAACAACGGGTGTCGTCCAACTTTCAACAATCCTGGGGGAGTTTGTTTAAATTATTTGTGGATTTGTTTTTGATCTTTTGATCATAGGACTGGGCATCCCAGTTACCAGCCATTTTCTCATGAATGATGAGCGGAGTCCACTCATCGTGAGAATAACCCACCTAGCATGGAAGATACTGACAGCCCCTAGTCGCTACATGAGCGACTCGGGCATACAAAACAGATTATTATTTGAAGGTTTAGAGTTTGGCATATGCAAATTTACTTGGAACGGTAGGTAAATACCGCATATAGGTAGATATGGTGGACACTCATGGAATAAACTTGGTTCAAGTAATTTGGATGCACAAGCAGTATTCTCGCTTAGTACAGATATTTTTGCTAGCAAAGGATTCTAAATAGCAAGCACCACATGTTAGAGGATCCATAACAATATAACTTCTATACAAATATACCCAAGCATAACTCATTATGTTGTCTTCCTTGTCCAACTTCAACTAATTTGCTCAGGTTTGAAAATAATTAATGGGGCTCACAATCATAGAAGATGTCCAAGATAGTATATTTATATGTGAAATCTCTCTTCCTTCAATATTCTTTCATGAATTGTTCAAGTGACCAATACAATGTTTGCTAACCTTCAAAAAATTTACCACCTCTACTTCTTATATGTGAATGCATTGCTCCCCATGGGAAAGGCATATGAAACATATATAATTTCAGATTTATGACATTCAAATCATTCAACCATTTACTCATAGGATATAAGTGAAGCACACGAGTAAATGACAAACTACTCCAAAAAGATATAAGTGAAGATCAATGAATAGTTAAATAAATATGTAGCTATGTGAAGACTCTCTCATTTAAGAATTTCAGATCTTGGGATATTATTCAAACAGCAAGGAAAACAAAATAAAACGGCATTTCAAGGATATCACTCATCATGTGAAGAAGCAAAAACTTAAGCTCAACCGATACTAACCGATAATTGTTGAAGAAGAAAGGTGGGATGCCTACCGGGGCATCCCCAAGCTTAGATGCTTGAGACTTCTTGAAAAATTATCTTGGGGTGCCTTGGGCATCCCCAAGCTTGAACTTTTGTGTCTCCTTAATACCTCTCATATCACGGTTTCCTAAATCTCAAAAGCTTCATCCACACCAAACTCAACAAGAACTCGTGAGATAAGTTAGTATAAACCAATGCAAAAACCTTATCATTTTCTACTGTAACAAATCACTAAAATTATTATTCACTATTGCATACTAAATGCCTCTGCATATTTAATACTCCTATCCTCAAATAGGATCATTAAACAAGCAAACATATGCAAACATAACAGCAATCTGCCAAAACAGTACAGTCTGTAAAGAATGCAAGATTCATCATACTTCCCTAACTCCAAACATTATGAAATTATACCACACCATAGAAAATTTATCAGAGCTTATTATGCAAAAAAATCAACATTTTATCATATTCTGACTTTTCTAGGGAATTTTTGCAACATCGGTAAACTTTCTGTTTTGAAACAGCAACATGTATACTTGCAAAATAAGCACGGTAAATGCTATCCTTGACATTTTTATTGAAAATAGGGATGCAAAACATTATTCTAAATAACAGCAATAAAATACTAACAAACTAAAATGACGCTCCAAGCAAAACTCATATCATGTGGTGAATAAAAATATAGCTCCAAGTAAAGTTACCGATGAACGAAGACGAAAGAGGGGATGCCATCCGGGGCATCCCCAAGCTTAGGCTCTTGGTTGTCCTTGAATATTACCTTGGGGTGCCTTGGGCATCCCCAACCTTAGGCTCTTTCCACTCCTTATTCCATAGTCCATCGAATCTTTACCCAAAACTTGAAAACTTCACAACACAAAACTCAACAGAAAACTCGTAAGCTCCGTTAGTATAAGAAAATATATCACCACTTAGGTACTGTTGTGAACTCATTCTAAATTAATATTGGTGTAATATCTACTGTATTCCAACTTATCTATGGTTCATACACTCCGATACTACTCATAGATTCATCAAAATAAGCAAACAACACATAGAAAAACAGAATCTGTCAAAAACAGAACAGTCTGTAGTAATCTGTATCAAACGCAAAATTCTGGAACTCATAAAAATATGAAAAAATAGGAAAACCTAGATAATTTGATTATTGATCTACTTCAATTGGAATCAGTATTTTATCACTTTCTTGTGATTTTTAACAATTGTTTTCGTGAGCATAAAGTTTCTGTCTTTTTCAGCAAGATCAAATAATTATCATCCGAGAAGATCCTATAGGTCTTACTTGGCACAAACACTAATTAAAACATGAAAACACATCTAACCAGAGGCTAGATGACTTATTTATTACTAAACAGAACCAAAAAGCGAGAAACAAAAATAAAATTGGGTTGCCTCCCAACAAGCGCTAACATTTAACACCCCTAGCTAGACATGATGATTCAATGATGCTCACATAAGACATAAGAATTGAAACATAAAGAGAGCATCATGAAGAATATGACTAGCACATTTAAGTCTAACCCACTTCCTATTCATAGGGATTTTGTGAGCAAACAACTTATGGGAACAATAATCAACTAGCATAGGAAGGCAAAACAAGCATAACTTCAAAACTTTAAGCACATAGAGAGGAAACTTGATATTATTGCAATTACTACAAGCATATATTCCTCCCTCAGAATAATTTTCAGTAGCATCATGAATGAATTCAACAATATAACTAGCACCTAAAGCATTCTTTTCATGATCTACAAGCATATAAAATTTACTACTCTCCACACAAGCAAAATTCTTCTCATTCGGAATAGTGGGAGTATCATAAGAAACTCAAATACTATAAATTGTTTCCATATTAAAAGAGTAATGTTCAGAAAAAGGTTAATCATAATCATGACAAGTTTTATAAATATAACATCACTACTTTTTATAGCATAAGTTTCATCACAATAATCATCATAAATAGGAGGCATGCTATCATCATAATAAATTTGCTCATCAAAACTTGGGGGACTAAAATTATCATCTCCATTAAACATAGCATCCCCAAGCTTGGGAGAAACATTAATTACAGCAAATATATTCTCAAACATGTCATTCTCATCAAACATAGCATCCCCAAGCTTGGGTCTTTTCATATCATAAGCATAATCACTCTCATCATTAATAGTATGGATAGCACCAAGAGTATAGCAATTATCATCATCACAATGAGTAGTAGGAGCAACATCATTTGAGAGGGATACCTTTCTACCTTTGCTTCTCCGTCTTTTATTTTTATTCTTCACATCATGTGTGGATTTAACCCTCTTTTTTGAGCTCCTCATTAATGAGATTGGTTGAATAGAAGGCTCCTCCTCGTTACCTGATTCATCATAAGAAATAATAGGAGGATATTGGGAAGTATCTTCCCTTTCATTAGTATTCTCTTCATCTTCTATTTGCTTTCTTTTCTTTATGTAATTGGCAATATAGGGATTTTCAATGCAATTCACCACACAATACATATAAATTTCCTCTAGATCAATATCAAGGAATTTCTCAAGGTTAAATTTTGGAATACCCTCAGTTGCACGTTTCATTTCTTCATAACCCAAAAGCAAACTAAGTTCATTATGGTGCGCAAGGGAAATCAAATCATCACAATTTTTGGACACGATTCGATCATGAAACAATTTGCATCGGAGATTTAAATGACCATGTTCATTGCAAAGTTCACAAGTACGGTGAAGATATTTTAAATTTTCAGCACTAACATCTAGCCTTTCTTGTAACCATTTAGTTTCTAAATACTTATGCCTCTTGCAAAATCTATCTTCCCTATTTGGTGTGTACTTGCAAACTCTATGCACTCCACAAAAATTGACATGCTTATAAGAGACATTTTCATCATGACTAGTGCAATCATCATTAGTACTATGGATATTCAAAGAGTTTATACTAACAACATTGCAATCATGCTCATCATTCAAAGATATAGTGCCAAACATTTTATAGATTTCTTCTTCTAGCATTTGAGCACAATTTTCCTTTCCATCATTCTCCCGAAAGATATTAAAAAGATGAAGCGTATGAGGCAAACTCAATTCCATTTTTTTGTAGTTTTCTTTTATAAACTAAATTAGTGCTAAAACAAGAAACTAAAAGATTCGATTACAAGATCTAAAAGATATACCTTCAAGCACTCACCTCCCCGGCAACGGTGCCAGAAAAGAGCTTGATGTCTACTACACAACCTTCTTCTTGTAGACGTTGTTGGGCCTCCAAGTGCAGAGGTTTGTAGGACAGTAGCAAATTTCCTCAAGTGGATGACCTAAGGTTTATCAATCCGTGGGAGGCGAGGGATGAAGAGGTCCCTCTCACACAACCCCGCAACCAAATACCACAGAGTCTCTTGTGTCCCCAACACACCCAATACAATGGTAAATTGTATAGGTGCACTAGTTCGGCGAAGAGATGGTGATACAAGTGCAATATGGATGGTAGATATATGTTTTTGTAATATGAAAATATAAAAACAGCAAGGTAACTAATGATAAAAGTGAGCACAAACGGTATTGCAATGCGTTGAAACAAGGCCTAGGGTTCATACTTTCACTAGTGCAAGTTCTCTCAACAATAATAACATAATTGGATCATAAAACTATCTCTCAACATGCAACAAAGAGTCACTCCAAAGTCACTAATAGCGGAGAACAAACGAAGATATTATGGTAGGGTACAAAACCACCTCAAAGTTATCATTTTTGATCGATCTATTATAGAGTTCGTACTAGAATAATACCTTAAGACACAAATCAACCAAAACCCTAATGTCACCTAGATACTCCAATGTCACCTCAAGTATCCGTGGGTATGATTATGCGATATGCATCACACAATCTCGGATTCATCTATTCAACCAACACAAAGAACTTCAAAGAGTGCCCCAAAGTTTCTACCGGAGAGTCAAGATTTAAAAACGTGTGCCAACCCCTATGCATAAGTTCACAAGGTCACTGAACCCGCAAGTTGATCACCAAAACATACATCAAGTAGATCATATGAATATCCCATTGTCACCACAGATAAGCACATGCAAGACATACATCAAGTGTTCTCATATCCTTAAAGACTCAATCCGATAAGATAAATTCAAAGGGAAAACTCAATCCATTACAAGAGAGTAGAGGGGGAGAAACATCATAAAATCCAACTATAATAGCAAAGCTCGCGATACATCAAGATCGTGCCAAATCAAGAACACAAGAGAGAGAGAGATATCAAACACATAGCTAGTGGTACATACCCTCAGCCCCGAGGGTGAACTACTCCCTCCTCGTCATGGAGAGCGCCGGGATGATGAAGATGGCCACCGGTGAGGGATCCCCCCTCCGACAGGGTGCCGGAACAGGGTCCCGATTGGTTTTTGGTGGCTACAGAGGCTTGCGGCGGTGAAACTCCCGATCTATTCTGTTCCCCAGAGTTTTTAGGGTATATGGATATATATAGGTGAAAAAAGTCGGTCAGGGGAGCCACGAGGGGCCCACGAGGGTGGGGGGCGCGCCTCCCTGCCTCGTGGCCACCTCGTTGCTTCCCTTACGTACACTCCAAGTGTCCTGGATTGCTTCCGTTCCAAAAATAACTCTCCCGAAGGTTTCATTCCGTTTGGACTCCGTTTGATATTCCTTTTCTTCGAAACACTGAAATAGGCATGGAAACAGCAATTTGGGTTGGGCCTCCGGTTAGTAAGTTAGTCCCAAAAATAATATAAAAGTGTATAATAAAGCCCATAAACATCCAAAATAGATAATATAATAGCATGGAATAATAAAAAATTATAGATACATTGGAGACGTATCACTGCTCGTCGCACCCACCGGAGAGCACCTAAAGTATGTAATCCAGATGCACTTTCCCAGGGAGATGTCCACCAACAACACTGCTGAGTACGAGGGGTTGCTTGCCGGTCTCAGGATCGCGGCAGACCTCGGGGTTAAGAAGCTCATCGTCAGGGGTGATTCGTAGCTTGTCGTCAGACAAGTCAACAAAGATTATCAGAGCTCGTTGATGGAGGCCTAGGTAGATGAGGTGAGGAAGCTGGAGGAGCACTTTGACAGTATACAAGCGAAGCACGTTCCCCGAGCGGAGAACGACATCGCCGATTACCTGTCAAAGCGCGCTGCATTCAAGCTACCTGTGGAACCAGGTACTTTTTTGCTTCGGTTAACTCAACCATCCGTCGAACCATCAACGGAGCAGAACAAACGGAGGAAATCAGGCCCCGGCAAGTACTTTCCCGCTGAGCCCCCGGGGCCGCCGGCAAGGGTGTTGCCATGGATCTAAGCCTGCCGAGGAGCGACTGACTCCGGCAGGCCGTCAAGCCCTGGCCATAGAGACGGTCGCTCCCATGGCAGAAGAAATGCATTTGGTCCTTGCCGTTGAGCCCCAGGCTCCGGCATGGGCACAACATACCGTTCGATTCCTCCAAACTGGGGAGCTTCCTGAGGAGCAGGAAGAAGCGGAGAAATTAGCCCGTCGGTCTGCTATGTATCAGTACGTCGATGATGTCCTGTACAGGAAGAGACCGAACGGTGTGAAATTGAAGTGCATTCCCCGGGAGGAAGGACTGGAGCTGTTGGTGAAGATACACGGAGGCATATGTGGCTCCCACATAGGGTCGAGGGCCCTTGCCGGCAAGGCGTTCCGGCAGGGTTTCTTCTGGCCCACTGCCCTCCAGGATGCAACGGCACTAGTAACCAAGTGTGAAGCGTGTCAGTTCCATTCGAAGAAGCTTCATCAACCAGCTCAAGCCCTTCAAACAATTCCTCTTTCCTGTCCATTCTCGGTCTGGGGGCTCGACATCCTGGGCCCTTTCCCCCGTGCTGTCGGGGGCTTTGAGTACTTGTACGTTGCGATCGACAAGTTCACAAAGTGGCCGGAGGTGGAAGCAGTGAGGAAGGTGACAACACAGTCAGCCGTCAAGTTCTTCAAGGGGCTAGTGTGCCGTTTTCGTGTGCCAAACAGAGTCATCACCGACAACGGCACGCAGTTCACAAGCCACACCTTCATGCAATACATCCAAGACCTCGGCAAAGAAGGTTCTGCTTTCGCCTGTGGCACACCCACAGAGCAACGGCCAGGCAGAGAGGACAAATGCTGAAGTGTTGCGAGGCCTGAGGACAAAGACTTTTGACAGGCTGCACAAGAGCAGAAGGCGCTGGATTGATGAGTTGCCGACGGTTCTTTGTTCGATCAGGACAACGCCAAATCGAGCCACCGGCCAGACCCCCTTTGCCCTGGTATACGAGGCAGAAGCAGTTCTCCCAATGGAACTCATATCTGGGTCACCTCGAGTGCTCGCCACGACGAAGCTTGAGCAAGAGCAATTGCGGCAAGATGACGCAACGCTCCTTGAGGAAGATCATCTTCGGGCGGCTGTGAGAGCAGCACGCTACCAGCAAGCCTTGCGCCGCTACCATAGCCGCAGGGTTCTTGTTCGAAGTTTTGAGGAAGGCGACCTTGTTCTTCGACGCGTTCAATCGGCCAAGAATTCCAACAACTTGACGCCGAAGTGGGAAGGCCCTTTCGGGTAATACGAGTCACCAGGCCCGGCGCAGTCCGCCTGGAGACCGAAGATGTTGTCCCAGTGAGCAACTCCTGGAACATCGAACATCTTCGCAAGTTTTACCCATAAGGCGCGGTTGCCGGGCCTCCCGGCAAGCCACCTTTTGTACAAGCTTTGCCGGCAAGGCATGTAACCCTCTGTACAAAGCCAGGCGCAGACCCTGAGCATAAATAAATGAAGCGCTGGCGCCCTAAGTTATAGCATGCATGCTAGGTTAAGTCTCCCTCAGTTAGGGTTGATAGTGCTTAGCGGCGACTAACCCCTAGCCTAGAGGTCGAGTGTGCGTCTTTCTGTCCTCTTTGGTCCGCAGGGCACGTGGACATTTCTGTTGAGCCACTTGGAAGAAAGAGAACGAACCGGCGCTCCGGCCCCGGCAAGCCAAGACTGCCGGGGGCTGAAGACACAAGGATCCAACCACGGCAAGCCAAGGTTGCGGGGAGCTGCGGATTCAGATAAGTCTTTCATCCCTCGTTATGCATTTCCATATGGAACTGGGACATGTGAAACCTCGTTTATATTCTTAAACCACCGTGTTCCCCTTTTCCTGTACCCAAGAGCTATCCCCTGGGTCGGAACTTGGTCGTAGTCGCGGTGGCAAGAAAATGAATGAGGGGCCTAACTCTACTTACCCCTCGCCTCCGCCAAGAGCGTGAGAATGGTCGATGAAGTGGGGGACGGCAAGGCCTGCTGTCGGCGACAATGTTTATCTTAAAAATAACAAGGATTCGTTCCTTGGCATGGGCCTCGCTCACGCACAAAGAACCCGACAAGCACCCTTTTTCATTAAAAACGTCTCATACAGGTACAGTTCGTACGGAATAAAAAACATGAGCAAGGGGATTACATGTCTTAAAACTCACAAGTGCCCGCAGGCTTACAAAACTAAAAAGAGATAAGGTGCCCGTAATCCCTTTCTTATCCCTCTCCTCAGAAGGTGGAACAAGACAGCAGGAGAGCAAAAAGAGCACCTAGGCGAGGTACGAGGGGCAGAAGGCACCAAGAGAACATCCCGGTGCCGAGAGGGGAGCTGGAAGATGAGGCAGCGGGGCGACAATACGTGATTTAAGGCGCCGGTGCCCACAGATTCTGACTTGACGGCCGCCACCCGCCTTCTTCGTCCTTCTCGACCCTCCTATGCCAGCCGCCCAAGGAGGCGATGGGGAACGCGCCAATGGAGAGCTTAACAAGGAAGGCCCTCGGCAGGACGCGAGGCCGGGGGAAGGGCGACGTGGTCAGTCGGAGTCGAGGTCGGTGTCCCGCCGCTCGACGCCCTCGTCGTCACTGTCGCTGTACTCCCCGTCACTCCCGCTCAAGGAGGAATCTTCATTGTCGGAGGATCTCTCCACGCAGCACTTCAGGCGAGTTCCAAGATCTCCGAAGACCTTGACGGAGAGCAGGCCGTCCTCCATCAACTTGAAGTAGAGGACGAGCCCCACTGTCAGGCTGTGGATGCGAGCGAACGTCTTCCATCTGCGACGGAGGTACATGACCTGAGGAGCGGGGAAATCGACGTCGACCCGCGTGCCGCCATTCCGCAGCCCCTCATGTGCAACCTGAGGGTCTGGGGAGGGTCAAGCTCCATCTCCTGAGCAAATGGGGTGGGGAGGCGAAGACAATGACGCGGTGGCCGGCGTAGCCGAATGAAGAATTCATGGGGCCGGTCCTCGACGTGGCCCTCCATCGGGGGAGGCATCGCCGGCAAAGGCGGGGCCGGTGCGCCGCCCCGTCCACCTCTTCCCCGAGCACCACGGTGACCTTGGCCTCGCCCCCTCCCCCTTCCTCTCGTGGTTGGCTCCACCGCCGCAAGCTCTTGGGAAGGAGGGACACGCTGTTGAGCGGTGACCCTCGCTGCCACCGTTGAAGGGCCGGCGCCCCCTCTCGCCATGGCAGATGGAAGAAAGGAACGGAGGTAGAAGGAGATGGACAATCAAAGAATGTGGGGGTGCCATCCCCTCCCCCCTTCTTATAAAGGGGCGGGGTCGAGGCTCGGCAGCCCCACTCGACCAATCCGGTCATCGGGAGCACAGGGAATCAGGACAGACCCGCTGCCCCAATCGGCGATGGCCCGGCTTCCCGCCTCCACCGCCTACCACCTGCATGAGGGACACGTGGCGAGCGAGCAGAATCGAAGGGACGGGTGAGGCGACCGTTCCCCACCCCATGATCGTGGGGCACGGGCGCCTTGAAAACCGCGACCCGAGTCCACCCAGTAGATGAGCCTCGCCTCTGCGTCTCCCTCTTTTTATGGGGAAGGCGCGAGCCGCCTCCTTTCCCATTAACTGCGACGTGACGCATGCGTGCGGAGACCGCCCCACTCATGATCCCCACGTCACGCACGATCCTCCACGTCGCGCGTTCATGGCGGGTCGTGGGGAAGCGCAGCGGACGAAAAAGTTACTACGGTAAAATCCGCCCCACCTGCCCGCGCACTGTTCTGGGCCTAGCCCAACAACGCGTTGCGCTTATGTGTGGCCCAGGTCCGGGGGCTCCTATTGGTGTACAAAAGTAGGGGCTCTACTTTTGACCCCTTAACTTGTGCACGGGCAGTCAGAGCTGCGCCCGCGGCCACACTTAACAAGGCAGAGGAGGGAAGCTGGAGAGAGACCGAAGCACAAGACAAACAAGGCGACGCCAAGACCAGAAGCATAAAAGAGAAAAGGGGCGAGGTGGACTCCCCCGGCAAGACCCTTGCCGGGGCGGCCTCCGCGGCCCCGGCAAGAGCCTTGCCAGGGCAACTTGCCCAACACCAGCAGAGCGAGCCACCCTTGAGCCCAAGTGAAAGTGCAACTATCCCTAGGTGGTTTTGGTAATTCATAACAACATATAGCTCATTGAGCTAATACTATTCCAAGATGAATATTTCAAGAAAGCTCAATGAATGGCATGGCATGGATGATGAAAGTGGATCCCTCAAAATATTAAGGACAAAGGATTGGCTCTAGCTCAAAAGCTCAAGACTCTACATTTTACTTTTTAGTGATCCAAGATCACATTGAGTCTATAGGAAAAGCCAATACTATCAAGAAGGGATGAGGTGTTGCTTAATGAGCCTCTTGCTCCATGTGCTTAGTGATATGCTCCAAAACCCTCCACTACTTTCTCACATCCACATATGACCTAAACCCAAAGTCAAACTCAGCCCTACCGATTCTTTCTATCTGGCGCCATCGAGTTCAAATGTCATAGCCACTGCCACAAACCCTAGGCAAATCGGTTTCACCGATAGGGATCTCGGTCTCACCGAGATGGGATTGTAATCTCTCTGTTTCCCTTCGTAACGTTTCGGTCTAACCGAAATGAGCGATCGGTCCCACCGAGATTACAAAGTAAACTCTCTGTGTAACATTAGTAACTTTTCGGTCTCACCGAAAGAGCAAATCGGTCCCACCGAGTTTACCTGACCAACTCTCTGGTTAGCTAATTACAAAATTCGGTCTCACCGAGTTTGTGTAATCGGTTTCACCGAGATTACGTTATGCCCTAACCCTAACCATATCGGTCCTACCGAGATGCATGTCAGTCCCACCGAAAACCCTAACGGTCTCTAGGTTTACTAAATCGGTCCGACCAAGTTTGATAATTCGGTCCCACCGAGTTTGGTAAGTTGTGTGTAACGGTTAGATTTTGTTTAGAGGCTATATATACCCCTCCACCTCCTCTTCATTCGTGGAGAGAGCCATCAGAACAAACCTACACTTCCAACTTACCAGTTCTGAGAGGGAACCACCTACTCATGTGTTGAGGCCAAGATATTCCATTCCAACCACATGAATCTTGATCTCTAGCCTTCCCCAAGTTGCTTTCCACTCAAATCTTCTTTCCACCAGATCCAAATCCTATGAGAGAGAGTTGAGTGTTGGGGAGACTATCATTTGAAGCACAAGAGCAAGGAGTTCATCATCAACACACCATTTGTTACTTCTTGGAGAGTGGTGTCTTCTAGATTAGCTAGGTGTCACTTGGGAGCCTTCGACAAGATTGTGGAGTTGAACCAAGGAGTTTGTAAGGGCAAGGAGATCGCCTACTTCGTGAAGATCTACCGCTAGTGAGGCAAGTCCTTCGTGGGCGACGGCCGTGGTGGGATAGACAAGGTTGCTTCTTCGTGGACCCTTCATGGGTGGAGCCCTCCGTGCACTCACAAGAACTGCGTTACCCTCACGTGGGTTGAAGTCTCCATCAACGTGGATGTACGATAGCACCACCTATCGGAACCACGACAAAAACATCCGTGTCTCCAATTGCGTTTGAATCCTCCAAACCCTTACCTTTACATTCTTGCAAGTTGCATGCTTTATTTTCCACTGCCAATATACTCTTTGCATGCTTGCTTGAATGGTGTGAAGATTGCTTGACTTGTTCAAAAATAGCTAAAATCTGCCAAAGTCTAAAATTGGGAAAAGGTTAGGTTTTTATTGATCAAGTAGTCTAATCACCCCCCCCCCCTCTAGACATACTTCAAGGTCCTACAAGTGGTATCAGAGCTTTGGTCTCCATTTGCTTTGATTTCCATAGCTTTTGGTGGTCATAGCCTTGGTTTCACAACCTAGGAGAGTATGGCGTCTAGCGAGGGAAATTATCATCGTAGAGGTCCTTACTTTGATGGCACTATTTTGCTAGTTGGAAGCATAAGATGAAAATGCATATTCTCGGACATAACCCCGCGTTTGGGCTATTGTGTGTATTGGCTTGCAAGGTGAATTCTTTGATGGGAGAGAACCGAACCGTGAAGCTAGTGCGGAAGAGTTGAAGATGTTGCAATACAACGCTCAAGCTTGTGATATCCTCTTCAATAGATTGTGCCCCGAGGAGTTCCACAAAATCAGCCGTCTTGAGAATGCAAAGGAAATTTGGGATACTTTGATTGATATGCATGAAGGTACCGACTCCATCAAGGAATCCAAGTTGGATGTGCTCCAAAGTCAGCTTGACAAGTTCAAAATGAAGGATGGTGAAGGGGTGCTGAAATGTACTCTAGGCTTGCTCTTATCACAAATGAGATTGCCGGCTTAGGAAGTGAAGAGATGACCGATAGATTCATCATCAAGAAGATCCTAAGAGCATTGGATGGAAAATATGATACCGTGTGCACATTGATCCAAATGATGCCCAATTACAAAGATCTCAAGCCTACGGAAGTCATTGGAAGAATTGTTGCTCATGAGATGTCACTCAAGGATAAGGAGGAACTTCACAACAAGTCGAGTGGTGCTTACAAAGCCTCATGTGAAGCCCCCACATCATCAAGTGAGAAACAAACCTTCAATGAAGAATTGAGCTTAATGGTGAAGAGCTTCAACAAATTCTACAAGAGTAGAAGAAAAGAAAGAAGCTCTAAGTCAAGGTCCTACAATGACAAAAGATCTTCTAGTCGAGAGCGCAATTGCTACAATTGTGGGAGACCCGGACACTATTCCAATGAGTGTACGGCACCCTACAAAAGAAGAGAAGATTCTCCCAAGAGAAGAAGTAGAAGAGAAGAATCACCACCAAGAGAGAGAAGGAGTAGAGACGATCGTTATGAACAAAGACCCTCACGGAGACGCAAGGATTCGGAAAGGAAGGACAATTCATCAAAGAGCTACACAAAACGAAGACATCCAGCTCATGTTGGTGAATGGGTATCCGGCTCCGACTCCGACCATCACTCCGAGAGAAGCTATCACTCCGACTCCGAATACACTCAAGATGAAGGTGTTGCCAGTCTAGCACTTGTGTCAACCAACTCCTACGACATATTTGAATCACCAAATGAAGGAATTGGTAGATGCTTCATGGCCAAAGGTCCTATGGTAACACACCCCGAGTATGTTGATTTTGATGTTGATGAAGATGACTTGCTAGGTGATGATGATTTACTTGTTGACAACTCTAGTGATGAATACTATGATGAAACGCCAATTAATCATGCTAATCAAGTTGAAACAAATGACAATGATAAGGAGAAAATTGAGTGTCTAACTAAAGAACTAAACACTCTTAAGTTAGCTCATGAAACTATCTTTGAAGATCATCGAGAACTTTTAAGGGCTCATGAGAAGTTACGCTTTGAAAAGCTCAATCTTGAGCAAGAGCATGAGTTCCTAAAAGCGATCAATGATGATCTTCGTAAGAAAAGTTCTTCTTACATTGCCAAGCGTTTACTCCTATCTACTTACATGCCCCAAGTCAAGTCTAGTAACAAGAACAAGAAAGATTCTTCCTCTAGTAGTAACAATAATAATGCTAAATCCAATATTGTTGCTTCTAGTAGTTCTCTTGATTCCACTAATGATCCTCTTAGCCAAGTTACACTTGAGCAAGAAAACAGCTTATTGAAGGGAATTATAGAGAAAGGTGTATACAAGAGCCTTGCCGAGAGTAAGAAATTTGAGGAAATTATGCATAAGCAAGGAAGGCACCGGAAGAATCAAGGTGTTGGTTTTGAACGAAAGTTCAATGCCAATGGAGTTGAGTGGGAAGAAGATCAATACCCCAAGACGAAGTTTGTTCCTCAACAAGAGAAGTATGATCCTACTTCCTTCAAGGGAACACAAGCTCAAGATGATCTTCCACCACAAGACCACAAGAACAAAGGCAAGAACAAGCTTCAAGAGGAAATTGATGCATTTGAAGAAGCACCTAAGGCCTTGGTCAAGTGGGTTCCCAAGACTACGTCAAGTTCTACTTCATCAAGTACAACTACTACACCAAGGATTCCCATCAAGATGATGTGGATCCCAAAGAAGAAGAACTAGAGAGTTCTTGAGGGTGACTCCGCCAACATTTTTCACTCATATCATTATGGCAAGGACAAGTGCAATCAAATTCCATATCTTGCACTAGTTCAAGGAGTCACAAACCCTCATGTTGGTAAGGCAAGGGACAAGGTAACCTAATGTTTTCATGGACATCATTTTGTGTGTGCATCACTCTATGTCTATGGATATTCTTGTTTGTTCCTTGTGGGACTAACCCATGTAGGTATTGAAAGTGCAACTCACTCCAAAGGATTGCTCCAAACGATCTACATCAACATTGAGCATCCACATCTTCAACACCTACATGAAGTCATCATCAACAAAACCCAAGGTTAGTTTATCCCTCTAAGGGGGATCTCACATCTAGGGGAGCTTAACTCTATGTATTGAGTCTATGCAACTCTAATGATGTGAACACATAAATGCTTTATGTAAAAGTGGTAACCCCACTTGAGATTAAACGATGAGTATGACCTATGATCAAATGTTCTCATTTGACTCCTAAGTCAATATACTCATATATAGATGACCTAGTCATCGCCAATTGTTTGATAGATGCTAGAATTGGTTGTGCATGCTTTTGTCACATATTTCATTTGTCATCTTATTGTGTGAGCATGTTGGTTGCATATTTACTCATTCGAGGACATCCACTTGTTGTTTTGATTGACTGGCTTCTTTTTCTTTGGCCAAGTGGATGGACAAGAATGCCTAAGAACCTTCTCTAGCTATCTATGCTTTTCTCGTCTCAAACTCTATTCATGCTACATCACAAAATTTGATCAAGTCGATTCGAACCACTACGTGTGAGGAGCACTGAGTCCTTGATTCGTCATAGACTTAAACTTCCAAAACTTCTTTGTGATTTTCGGTCTGACCGATTCCTCCATTTTGGTCATACCGAGATTACTAAGTCGATCTAGGTTTTCATCTCGGTGCAACCGATTTGTACTTTTCGGTCACACCGAGTTTCAATAACTGTTCACAATTTTGCATCTCGGTGCCACCGAGTTGTACCACTCGGTCACACCGACAGGGTCGGGCTATATATACGCACGGGCAAAATTTGGAAAACTTTCTCCGAATCTTCTCGCCCGCGCATAGCTCGCTCTGCCAACTTGGTCTACGAATCGTTGACTCCGTCGCCAGCTGCCCCCTGTCGCTGGTCTCCGCCGCCGTCAACGGAATTCTCCTTCGCCGTTGCCGCCGTAGCGAGTTCCCGCCGAACTAGGGTATGAACTCAATCACAGTGCTTTCCTCGTCCGATTCTCAACACATTGTGTTCATTATGCATCTTGCCACGATTGAAACACTCCTATCAAGTCAAATCAATCCTTAGAATAGTTGCGATTCGAAAATTTAGGGTTAGGTTTCTGCCGAAACCATCTCGGACCACCGAGTTGAAAAACTCGGTCCCACCGATTGGCTAATGCCATTGCACTAATAAGTCTCGATGCGACCGAGAATTGCTAATCGGTGTGACCGATTTCAGAACTTTGTGAAACCCTAGCAGTCTCGGTGCCACCGAACTGTGACTCGGTCTGACCGAGTTCACAAGTTTAGGTTCGAAAACTGCTTCGGTATCACCGAGTTTGAAAATCGGTAAATCCAAAATGTTTTCAGTGGGAAACTAAAACTAAGTTTTTTGAATCATTCTTTTGCAAAAATCTCTGCATTTTGTGATGCTCATCCACTCTACCTCATCTATAACTATTCACAGGGTCAGCAGTCAGTTGGACAGCATGTCAGACCAAAGTGATAGCCAGAACAAATCTGAAGAGCAGATCTAGTTGAGCGAGGGCACTAGTCCCTCAAGCAGCTCAGATGAGGGGAGCAGAAGCACTCCGAGCAATTTGCCCAAGGCTGCCACAAGGACAAGAAAGAAGAAGACCTCAGAGTCTGAGGATGAGGATTATGTGGCAGTTGAGGATGAGGCAAGCTCCAAGAAGAAAGTGCTCAAGAGGGAGTTCAGCTCATCTGCAGTGAAGCCTAGTTTGAAAATCAAAAGGCGATGGGTAGACAACCAATGTCCAAAGCCAGAGTGTCTACTCAAGCTCCTTTGGAATCTCAACCCAAAGAGCCTGTTGCTGCAGAGGGAAAGAAAAGGAAAGAAAGGGTCAAGAAGACCATGGTAAGAGTGATTCTTCCATGATGGAAGAGGAAGAAGAAGAAGAGGTTGCAGAACCAGCACCCAAGGCACAAAAGCTGATGGGTGATGCTATCAAATCAGGGGCTGCAACTTCCAAGCCCAAAGCTGCCCCCAAGCCCAAGAATGCACCCAAGAGGAATACCAGGAGCATACCAGCAGCTGAAAAGAACAAGGCCCCAATGCCTGAGGTAGATGCTGAGGAAGATGAAGAAGGGCAGGTCCTAAGGAAGCTCAAACCCAAGATCCCAGACCACAGTGATGCTCATCCTGTGGCTGAAAACATGAAGATCAGGAGAGATAATTGGTTGAGGCTATGGAGAGAGTCAGATCCATATGCCACGAGGAGAAGGATTGTTGTGGACTACAGGTTCCACACCAAGGAGCAGCAGGACTTTTGTCGGAGTAATTGGCGACGGGTACCCCGAAGACGGCAAGACAATTATTCAAGACATCGGGGCTAGAAAAGCCCCTCAGTCCGACTGTCCGGCCGCTCCTGCCGGCTCCCCGTCCGACTGCCCTGCCCGGCCGGCTGCCGGCTGCCGACTGTGCCAACCAGCCGGCTGCCGACTGCAACCCGATCCGACACCGACAAGACCCCGATGTGGCGGCCATACCGCGGACGAGACGACTGTACCTCGATGCCATCATGTATAGTGTCACTTGTCCCCTGTCACTATTTATGAAGTGACCCAGGGGACAAGCATGACACCCACCTTGCCTTGCCCATACCACTAGCTAGCTTACATACTAACTAAGCTAGCCACACTATATATAGCATCCATCCATCCATCCACCAGAACACACACGCTACATGCACTTGGCCGGCCACAATGGCTCCTTCGACAAGCACTCCACGCATGCATGATAGCTAGCAAGATAGCTAGCTAGCACACACCTATGAGACATATACGAGGCCGGATGCCTATGGCACTGACCTCAGATACAGCTCCAGGAGCATTCTGTACTGAGATATGCCACATACATACAGACATGCAGGAGTAGGGGTATTATCTCTCCAGAGAGCCCCGAACCTGGGTAAACTACCGCGAGCTACTCGCATACCCGCTCCCGGGCCTATCAGCAGCAGTCTTGCCCTCACACGAAGCCACCTTGTGGCATATGTCGTCTTGCACCCCCCGTGAGAATACCACGACATTTGGCGCCCACCGTGGGTCGGTACTATGCTACCACGCTGCTCCTTGTTTCGCTGTCCGGGCGGGACCATCTTCGTCTTCCCCGTCGCGGCGTCACGCCGTCTCTCCGGTAGCGCTCGGGGGCTCGACTTCGACCCGCCCCCGGAGCGGCCGTGCGGGACGGCGCGCCCTCGTCGTCGGCCTCGCCCTCTTCTTGACCACCGTCGCGACGCCGGCCAACCCGACCGCGCGTGCGCCGCGCGCGAGGCCCCCTTTGGTCGGCCGCATCCATCCATGCGCCGCTCGCGTCTGCTCCTCTCCGCGCTGCGCCTTGTTCCGGTAGGAACGCGCCTTGGCTCCTCCATATTTCATCTACGCAAGCTAGCTAGATACAAGTCAAACCATGGTCAAACACCACCCATACAATGGCCATACACGCCCCAGACTCCCATATGCTGGCCATGCACTATCCATTCGCTAGCAAGATATTAGGCGGACTTTGGTCAGATGACGGCCAGACGCCTGGTCCTCCTCTGCCCGCGCTCCCCCGCTGGTGCGTTTTGCCTCGCTCTGCTACGCGCGCGGCTCCGCAGCTCCGGCCCGCGGCCTCGCCTCCACGGCCGCTCGGCCGCGCCTGGGTGGCTCCATGCCTCCGCCCCAGTAGGCCGTCCGCCCGAACCACCGCGGGCAGCCCCACTGCAGATCTGTTCCGGCAGGCTCATGCCACCTCCACCTGTGCCCGCCCCTGCGCGCGCGGCCCCGCATGGCCCGTCGCTGCTGCCTCCCACACACACGCTCCAGGCCGGCTTCGCCCCGTGCGCAGCCGTGCCCCTCCTGTTCCGGGCCGTCTGGCCACAGACCGCTGCCGCCCGGCCGGGTTGCTCCACCTGCTGGCTGTGGACTGATCAAGGCCTCAAAGATCCGGCATCACGCTCAGGCCGGCATCCTTCTGCCTCGTCCGCCTGTCGTGCTGGCCTTCCGTGCGTCGCGTACGCGCGCCTGCAGTCCTTCCGCCGGGTCGGTGCGCCCGGTAGCCGACTCCGCGCCCGCCTGCTCCGACCCGCCATCGACTCCAGCGCCCGGCTTCCTCGCGACCAGCCCGCCCGGCTTTGCTCGCCGGCTTCCGCGACCAGCCTGCCGGCTTCGCGCCCGGCTTCCCGCCCCAATGGCGCCTCACCTCTGCCCGGCTTCTCCACCACCCGACCGGACCTGGCCGGCTCCCGCCGCTGCCCAGACCGGCTGCTGCGCCCGCGACTTCCTTATCCGGCTATAAGAGGCCGACTATTCGGCTGAAGAAAAGAAACGAAAAAAAGAAGAGGCCGGGTGAGAGAGAGAAACGGGGGCCGGCTGCTCGCATAGAGCCGGCTGGAAAAATCAGTGGCCGAGTGCAAAAAAAAAAGAGCGTCAGCCGGCCGCCCGCGTGGAGTCGGCCAGAAAAGAGCGTCAGCCGGTTGCCTGCGTGGAGTCGGACTGAAAAAAAAAAGAGAGAGCACCGCGTCTGGCTGAGAAAGTGGCCGTGTGCTGAGAAAAAGAACGCGTCTGGTCCGGCTACCAAAGCAGCCAAGTGACGAAGAGAAAAGAGGAAAAAAATTGTTGCCGGGTGGAGAAAAGTCAGGCGGATGCCCACCGACTTTCGTGCACAAGAAGCGTCCATTTGTCGACAGTGGTGACGAGAAAAAAGAAGAAGACAAAGTAGTTAGGGAGATCTGGCCCGATCGCCAGCCGCCCGAATCTCGGGGGCTACACCAGTCGTCTTGTTGACGGCCCCCGCGAGAGAGAAGACAAGTAGTTCTTTGGGAGATCCGGCCCGATCGCTCGTGATCGGCCCGAATCTCGAGCTACACCAGTGGTCTGACGCGCCCATGAAAGCAAGAAGACAAAGTAGTTGCCGGGAGATCCGGCCCGACTGCTCAGCAGTCGGCCCGAATCTCGGGGGCTACACCCAGTGGGTGCGCTGGCGCGCCCCACGGAAGATTGCAAGAAGCAAAAACAGGAAGAATTTTGTCCGGCTGCCAGCAGCCGGCAGAAGAGAAAAAAGAGGAGGAGGGCGCTGCCAGACTCCTCGCCGCCTGGCCCGCTGCGCCAAGCCGGCTCGGCCGCGTTTCGCTCGTCGCCTGGTCAGTCAAGCCCGACCGGCTGGACCCTCCTCGAGCACCCGGAGGCTCGAGGGCTACACCCAGCGGGTGCACCGACGCGCTCCGTGAGCGCCGAGTCGTGTCGGCTGTCTTCGACGACCGCGACTACACGAAAATCAATGTGAGCTCCTCACCCGCATATTTTTTGCATCACGCAAGCACGGATAACCTCGAGCGATGCTCGGGAGGCCATCTCCGCATTTTATTACAGTTGCATCACTGTTCGCCCCGGCGCCAGCCAGAGTTGGCCCGGGGGCTGGCCGCTTGGCCTGAGACGTTAGTTCTCGCAGACGGCTTAGTAGCGTGCGCGGTACCAAAGGCCCACTCTCAGTCACAGACCAACGGTGCCAAAGGATAGACTCATCCACCTCCTGTGTGCCACTGTGGCAACCCCTTTTATCTATAAAAGAAGGCCCGAGGCAACCAGGAGAAGGATTCGGATCTTTTGGGCAAGTTACACCCCGTAGCTAGCTCAAGAACACAAGAACACTCAAATACATCCACCAAAGCAGGACTAGGGTATTACGCATCTTCGCGGCCTGAACCTGGGTAAACGACCCGTGTGCTTCCTGTCAAACCCGCTCTTTGCACAACCTCGCGCCCGCCAACCGTAGAAGGAATCCCAGTGATTCCATAGGTGTCGATTTCCCCCGACACTTTCTGTTTGCCCTTATGTCTTAATTGGTTTGTTTGCTTGTTTGCTTGGTATAATTGTGTATTTTATTGAAAACAGTGAGCAAAGAGTTTATGGATCCTCATCCACTTGCTAATCTTTTTGAGAGATCCAATTATGATTAACCTATTGCTGGTGAGTTGACTGCACTAGATTATCTTTATGAAGTTTTTTTCCTGAAATTCGTGAATCTAAAAATTGTGATGAAGTGTTAAAAGAAGAAATTTATGAAGAGATTCACGATAACTCCTTGGATGAAAAACATGATTGCAATGATATTATTATAAATTCTATTAATGTCAATTGTGCTAATAATATGCAAAACCCTAAGCTTGGGGATGCTAGTTTCGCTATGTCCACTACTTATTGCAATGATCATGATTGGGGTGATGATGTTTCTCATGATCTTGAAAATTTATTTAAGCCTCATGAGGAATATGATATTGATAGTAGTGTTTGTAATAATATTGAAAGTGGGTTTGGAAGAGTGTTAACATTAGGTAATAATGATCCGACTACTTTGGAGAATGAGAAATTTTATGAATTTTTTTGACAAAAGTGGTTTTGGAGAGGTCATGACTTTAGTTAATGTTAATCCCACTATCTTGGAAGAGTGTCAACTTTGCATGCATGTGGATCATCTAGAGAATATGTTATGTGATAGCTATATTGTTGAATTTGAATATGATTCCACATGTAATTATTATCAGAGAGGAAAATATGGTTGTAGAAAGTTTCATGTTATTAAATTATCTCTCGTCATGTTGAGATTGCTATTGCTTCTTTCTTCTTCCTTGCATATGCTAGTTTTTGCTTTCCATGATAATTTGTTTGCTTATAAAATGCCTATGAATAGGAAGTATGTTAGACTTAAATACGTTTGTCACATGTTTTATGATGCTCTCTTCATGTTTCAATTGCTATCTTTCATGTGAGCATCATTAAAATTATCAACGCCTAGCTAAAAGGCTTTAAAGAAAACCGCTTGCTCGGAGACAACCCAATATTTTTCCTTTCTGGTTTCCTTGTGTTTACATATTATTACCTCTGTAGTAATTGTGTTTTGGTGTTTTAATTAGTGTTTGTGCCAAATAAGACCTTTGGGATAGCTTATGGTGATAGTTGATTTGATCTTGCTGAAAAACAGAAACTTTTGCGCTTAGTCCCAGAATTTTTAAAAATCACAGAAGCGTGATAAAATTCTGAATTTTTTTACACAACATTGATATACAAATTGCCTCTGTTGTCCTAAGTTTACAGAATTTTTGGAGTTACAGAAGTATTCGAGAGTTACAGAGTACTACAGACTATTCTGTTTTTGACAGATTCTGTTTTTTATGTGTTGTTTGCTTATTTTGATGAATCTATGGGTAGTATCGGGGGGGGGGGGGGGGGTTATTGATACGTCTCCAACGTATCTATATTTTTTTATTGTTACATGCTATTATATTATGTGTTTTGGATGTTTATGGGCCTTATTAAAAACTTTTATATTATTTTTGGGTCTAAACTATTAACCCGAGCAAGTGCCGCCGCTTTTTTTCCCTTGTTTTAGTGTTTCACAGAAAAGGAATATCAAACGGAGTCCAAACGGAATGAAACCTTCGGGAGCGCGATTTTTGGAACGAACGTGATCCAGGAGACTTGGAGTTGAAGTCAAGGAAGCCTCGAGGTGGCCACGAGGCAGGGAGGCGCGCTTGCCCCCTGGGCGCGCCCCCCACCCTCGTGGGCCCCTCGTGGCTCCCCTGACCGACTTCTTTCGCCTATATAAGTCCATATAACCTAAAACATCGGGGAACAAAATAGATCTGGAGTTCCGCCACTACAAGCCTCTGTAGCCACCAAAAACCAATCGGGACCCTGTTCCGGCACCCTGACGGAGGGGCAGAACCCTCACCGGTGGCCATCTTTATCATCTCGGCACTCTCCATGACGAGGAGGGAGTAGTTCACACCTCGGGGCTGAGGGTATGTACCAGTAGTATGTGTTTGATCTCTCTCTCTCTCTCTCTCTCTCTCTCTCTCGTGTTCTTGATTTGGCACGATCTTGATGTATCGCGAGCTTTGCTATTATAGTTGGATCTTATGATGTTTCTCCCCTTCTACTCTCTTGTAATGGATTGAGTTTTCCCTTTGAAGTTATCTTATCAGATTGAGTCTTTAAGGATTTGAGAACACTTGTTGTATGTCTTGCATGTGCTTATCTGTGGTGACACTGGGATATCACGTGATCTACTTGATGTATGTTTTGGTGATCAACTTGCGGGTTCCGTGACCTCGTGAACTTATGCATAGGAGTTGGCACACGTTTTCGTCTTGACTCTCCGGTAGAAACTTCAGGCACTCTTTGAAGTACTTTGTGTTGGTTTGAATAGATGAATCTGAGATTGTGTGATGCATATCGTATAATCATACCCACGGATACTTTAGGTGACATTGGAGTATCTAGGTGACATTAGGGTTTTGGTTGATTTGTGTCTTAAGGTGTTATTCTAGTACGAACTCTATGATAGATCGAACGGAAAGAATAGCCTCGTGTTATTTTACTACGGACTCTTGAATAGATCGATCAGAAAGGATAACTTTGAGGTGGTTTCGTACCCTACAATAATCTCTTCGTTTGTTCTCCGCTATTAGTGACTTTGGAGTGACTCTTTGTTGCATGTTGAGGGATTGTTATATGATCCAATTATGTTATTATTGTTGAGAGAACTTGCACTAGTGAAAGTATGAACCTTAGGCCTTGTTTCCTAGCATTGCAACACCGTTTCCGCTCATTTTTACCACTTGTTACCTTGCTATTTTTATATTTTCAGATTACAAAAACCTATATCTACCATCCATATTGCACTTGTATCACCATCTCTTCGCCGAACTAGTGCACCTATACAATTTACCATTGTATTGGGTGTGTTGGGGACACAAGAGACTCTTTGTTATTCGGTTGCAGGGTTGTTTGAGAGAGACCATATTCATCCTACGCCTCCCACGGTTTGATAAACCTTAGGTCATCCACTTGAGGGAAATTTGTTACTGTCCTACAAACCTCTGCACTTGGAGGCCCAACAACGTTTACAAGAAGAAGGTTGTGTAGTAGACATCAAGCTCTTTTCTGGCGCCGTTGCCGGGGAGGTTAGTACTTGAAGGTATATCTTTAGATCTTGCAATTGAATCTTTTAGTTTCTTGTTTTATCACTAGTTTAGTTTATAAAATAAAACTAAAAAATGGAATTGAGGATGCCTCATATGCTTCATCTTTTTAATGTCTTTCGTGAAAATAAAGATTCCGGTAATTGTGCTCAAGTGCTAGAAGAAGAATGCATTAAATTGTTTGGCACTAAATATTTGAATGATGAGAATGATTGCAATGTTGTTAGTATGAATTGTTTGAATACCCATTGATGCTAATGATATGTAAAGCCACAAGCTTGGGGATGCTATGTTTGATGAAGATGATATGTCTAGTCCCCCAAGTTTTGATGAGCAAATTTATTGTGATGAAAGCATGCCTCCTATTTATGATGATTATTGTGATGACACGTATGCTATAAAGAATAAACATAACCATGAAACTTGTCATCATGATTTTAATTTTCAGTTGGATTATGCTTCACATGGTAGTTATTTTGTTGAGTTTGCTCCCACTACTATTCCGAATGAGAAGAATTTTGCTTACGTGGAGAGTAATAAAAATTCTATGCTTGTAGATCATGAAAAGAATGCTTTATGTGCTGGTTATATTGTTGAATTCATTCATGATGCTACTGAAAATTATTATTAGGGAGGAATATATGCTTGTAGGAATTGCAATAATATCAAGTTTCCTCTCTATGTGCTTAAAGTTTTGAAGTTATGCTTGTTTTGCCTTCCTATGCTAGTTGATTATTGTTCCCATAAGTTGTTTGCTCTCAAAATCCCTATGCATAGGAAGCGGTTAGACATAAATGTGCTAGTCATATTCTTCATGATGCTCTCTTTATGTTTCAATTCTTATCTTTTATGTGAGCATCATTGAAATCATCATGCCTAGCTAGGGGCGTTAAACGTTAGCGCTTGTTGGGAGGCAACCCAATTTTATTTTTGTTTCTTGCTTTTTGGTTCTGTTTAGTAATAAATATTTGATCTAGCCTCTGGTTATATGTGGTTTTGTGTTCTAATTATTTTTTGTGCCAAGTTAAACCTATAGGATCTTCTTGGATAATAATTATTTGCTCTTGCTGAAAAAAGACAGAAACTTTCTGTTCACGAAAACAATTGGTAAAAATCACCAAAACGTGATAAAATACTGATTCCAATTTCAGCAGATCAATAATCAAATTATCTAGGTCGTCCTATTTTGGTATAAGTTTTTGAGTTACAGAAGTTTGCGTTAGTTATAGATTACTACAGACTGTTCTGTTTTTGACAGATCCTGTTTTTCGTGTGTTGTTTGCATATTTTGATGAATCTATGGCTAGTAAAATAGTTTATAAACCATAGAGAAGTTGGAATACAGTAGGTTTAACACCACTACAAATAAAGAATGAGTTCATTACAGTACCTTGAAGTGGTGTTTTGTTTTCTTTCACTAACGGAGCTCACGAGATTTTTTGTTAAGTTTTGTGTTGTGAAGTTTTCAAGTTTTGGGTAAAGATTCGATGGACTATGGAATAAGGAGTGGCAAGAGCCTAAGGTTGGGGATGCCCAAGGCACCCCAAGGTAATATTCAAGGACAACCAATAGCCTAAGCTTGGGGATGCCCCAAATGGCATCCCCTCTTTCGTCTTCGTTCATCGGTAACTTTACTTGGAGCTATATTTTTATTCACCACATGATATGTGTTTTGCTTGGAGCGTCATTTTATTTTATTTAGCTTTTCTTGCTGTTTGAATAAAATACCAAGATCTGAAATTCTTAAATGTTAGATAGCCTTCACATAGTTACACAATTATTCGACTACTCATTGATCTTCACTTATATCTTTTGGAGTAGTTTGTCATTTGCTCTAGTGCTTCACTTATATCCTTTTAGAGCACGGCGGTGGTTTTATTTTAAAGAAATAGATGAATTCTCATGCTTCACTTATATTATTTTGAGATTCCTAAACAGCATGGTAATTTGCTTTGGTTATGAATTTAGTCCTAATATGATGGGCATCCAAGAGGGATATAATAAAAACTTTCATATAAAGTGCATTGAATACTATGATAAGTTTGATTCCTTATGATTGTTTTGAGATATGAAGATGGTGATATTAGAGTCATGCTAGTTGAGTAGTTGTGAATTTGAGAGATACTTGTGTTAAAGTTTGTTATTCACGTAGCACGCATTATGGTGAACCGTTATGTGATGAAGTCGGAGCATGATTTATTTATTGATTGCCTTCCTTATGAGTGGAGGTCGGGGACGAGCGATGGTCTTTTCCTACCAATCTATCCCCCTAGGAGCATGCGCGTAGTACTTTGTTTCGATAACTAATAGATTTTTGCAATAAGTATGTGAGTTCTTTATGACTAATGTTGAGTCCATGGATTATACGCACTCTCATCCTTCCACCATTGCTAGCCTCTCTAATACCGCACACCTTTCGCCGGTATCATACACCCACCATATACCTTCCTCAAAACAGCCACCATACCTACCTATCATGGTATTTCCATAGCCATTCTGAGATATATTGCCATGCAACTTACCACCGTTCCGTTTATTATGACACGCTTCATCATTGTCATATTGCTTTGCATGATCATGTAGTTGACATCGTATTTGTGGCAAAGCCACCTTTCATTATTCTTTCGTACATGTCACTCATGAGTCATTGCACATCCCGGTACACCGCCGGAGGCATTCATATAGAGTAATACTTTGTTCTAAGTATCGAGTTGTAATTCATGAGTTGTAAGTAAATAAAAGTGTGATGATCATCATTATTAGAGCATTGTCCCAGTAAGGAAAGGATGATGGAGACTATGATTCCCCCACAAGTCAGGATGAGACTCCGGACGAAAAAAAAGAGAAAAAAAGAAAAGAAAAAAAGAGGCCTTAAAAAAAGAGAAAGGCCCAAATAAAAAATAAAAATAAAAAATGAGAGAAAAAGAGAGAAGGGACAATGCTACTATTCTTTTACCACACCTGTGCTTCAAAGTAGCATCATGATCTTCATGATAGAGAGTCTCCTATGTTGTCACTTTCATATACTAGTGGGAATCTTTCATTATAGAACTTGGCTTGTATATTCCAATGATGGGCTTCCTCAAAATGCCCTAGGTCTTCGTGAGCAAGCGAATTGGATGCACACCCATTTAGTTTCTTTTCGAGCTTTCATACACTTATAGCTCTAGTGCATCCGTTGCATGGCAATCCCTACTCACTCACATTGATATCTATTGATGGGCATCTCCATAGCCCGTTGATAGGCCTAGTTGATGTGAGACTATCTTCTCCTTTTTGTCTTCTCCACAACCACCATTCTATTCCACCTATAGTGCTATGTCCATGGCTCACGCGCATGTATTGCGTGAAGATTGAAAAAGTTTGAGAACATCAAAAGTATGAAACAATTGCTTGGCTTGTCATCGGGGTTGTGCATGATATAAATATTTTGTGTGATGAAGATAGAGTATAGCCAGGCTATATGATTTTGTAGGGGTAGCTTTCTTTGGCCATGTTATTTTGAGAATACATGATTACTTTGTTAGTATGCTTGAAGTATTATTATTTTTATGTCAATATTAAACTTTTGTCTTGAATCTTATGGATCTGAATATTCTTGCCACAATAAAGAAAATTACATGGATAAATATGTTAGGTAGCATTCCACATCAAAAATTCTGTTTTCCTCATTTACCTACTCGAGGACGAGCAGGAATTAAGCTTGGGGATGCTGATACGTCTCCAACGTATCTATAATTTTTGATTGTTCCATGCTATTATATTATCTGTTATGGATGTTTATGGGCCTTATTAAACACCTTTATATTATTTTTGGGACTAACCTATTGACCCAGAGCCCAGTGCCAGTTTATGTTAGATCCCTTGTTTCAGTGTTTAGCAAAAACTGAATGTCAAAAGGAGTACAAACGAAAAGAAAACTTCGGGAGCGTGATTTTTGGAACGAACGTGATCCAGGAGACTTTGAGTTGAAGTCAGGGAAGCCTCGAGGTGGCCACGAGGAAGGGAGGCGCGTCTACCCCCCTGGGCGCGCCCCGCACCCTCATGGGCCCCTCGTGGCTCCCCTGACCGACTTTTTTAGCCTATATAAGTCCATATACCCTAAAAACATCGGGGAACATAATAGATCGGGAGTTCCGCCGCCGCAAGCCTCTGTAGCCACCAAAAACCAATCGGGACCCTGTTCCGGCACCCTGCCGGAGGGGGGGAACCCTCACCGGTGGCCATCTTCATCATCCCGGCGCTCTCCATGACGAGGAGGGAGTAGTTCACCCTCGGGACTGAGGGTATGTACCAGTAGCTATGTGTTTGATCTCTCTCTCTCTCTCTCGTGTTCTTGATTTGGCACGATCTTGATGTATCGTGAGCTTTGCTATTATAGTTGGATCTTATGATGTTTCTCCCCCTCTACTCTCTTGTAATGGATTGAGTTTTCCGTTTGAAGTTATCTTATCGGATTGAGTCTTTAAGGATTTGAGAACACTTGATGTATGTCTTGCATGTGCTTATCTGTGGTGACAATGGGATATCACGTGATCTACTTGATGTATGTTTTGGTGATCAACTTGCAGGTTCTGTGACCTCATGAACTTATGCATAGGGGTTGGCACACGTTTTCGTCTTGACTCTCCGGTAGAAACTTTGGGGCACTCTTTGAAGTACTTTGTGTTGCTTGAATAGATGAATCTGAGATTGTGTGATGCATATCGTATAATCATACCCACAGATACTTTAGGTGACATTAGGGTTTTGGTTGATTTGTGTCTTAAGGTGTTATTCTAGTACGAACTCTATGATAGATCGAACGGAAAGAATAGCCTCGTGTTATTTTACTACGGACTCTTGAATAGATCGATCAGAAAGGATAACTTTGAGGTGGTTTTGTACCCTACAATAATCTCTTCGTTTGTTCTCCGCTATTAGTGACTTTGGAGTGACTCTTTGTTGCATGTTGAGGGGTTGTTATATGATCCAATTATGTTATTATTGTTGAGAGAATTGCACTAGTGAAAGTATGAACCTTAGGCCTTGTTTCCTAGCATTGCAACACCGTTTATGCTCACTTTTACCACTTGTTACCTTGCTGTTTTTATATTTTCAGATTACAAAAACCTATATCTACCATCCATATTGCACTTGTATCACCATATCTTCGCCGAACTAGTGCACCTATACAATTTACCATTGTATTTGGTGTGTTGGGGACACAAGAGACTCTTTGTTATTCGGTTGCATGGGTTGTTTGAGAGAGGCCATCTTCATCCTACGCCTCCCACGGATTGATAAACCTTAGGTCATCCACTTGAGGGAAATTTGTTACTGTCCTACAAACCTCTGCACTTGGAGGCCCAACAACATCTACAAGAAGAAGGTTGTGTAGTAGACATCAGGTATGAACCATGGAAAGTTGGAATACAGTAGATATTACACCAATATAAATAAAGAATGAGTTCACAACAGTACCAAAAGTGGTGATTTATTTTCGTATACAAACGGAGCTTATGAGATTTTCTGTTGAGTTTTGTGTTGTGAAGTTTTCAAGTTTTGGGTAAGGATTTGATGGACTATGGAATAAGGAGTGGTAAGAGCCTAATCTTGGGGATTCCCAAGGCACCCCAAGGTAATATTTGAAGAAAATATGCCCTAGAGGCAATAATAAAGTTGTTATTTATATTTCCTTATATCATGATAAATGTTTATTATTCATGCTAGAATTGTATTAACCGGAAACTTGATACATGTGTGGATACATAGACAAAACACAGTGTCCCTAGTAAGCCTCTACTAGACTAGCTCGTTAATCAAAGATGGTTAAGTTTCCTAACCATAGACATGTGTTATCATTTGATGAACGGGATCACATCATTAGGAGAATGATGTGATGGACAAGACCCATCCGTTAGCTTAGCATAATGATCATTAAGTTTTATTGCTATTGCTTTCTTCATGACTTATACATATTCCTCTGACTATGAGATTATGTAACTCCCGAATACCGGAGGAACACCTTGTGTGCTATCAAATGTCACAACGTAACTTGGTGATTGTAAAGATGCTCTACAGGTGTCTCCGAAGGTGTTTGTTGGGTTGGCATAGGTCGACATTAGGATTTGTCACTCCAAGTATCGGAGAGGTATCTCTGGGCCCTCTCGGTAATGCACATCACTATAAGCCTTGCAAGCAATGTGACTAATGAGTTAGTTGCGGGATGATGCATTACGGAACGAGTAAAGAAACTTCCTGGTAACGAGATTGAACTAGGTATGATGATACCGACGATCGAATCTCGGGCAAGTAACATACCGATGACAAAGGGAATAACGTATGTTATTATCACGGTTTGACCGATAAAGATCTTCGTAGAATATGTAGGAACCAATATGAGCATCCAGGTTCCGCTATTGGTTATTGACCAGAGATATGTCTCGGTCATGTCTACATAGTTCTCAAACCCGTAGGGTCCGCACGCTTAACGTTCGATGACGATTTGTATTATGAGTTATGTGTTTTGGTGACAGAAGTTTGTTCGGAGTCCCGGATGAGATCACGGACATGACGAGGAGTCTTGAAATGGTCGAGAGGTAAAGATTCATATATTGGAAGGTAGTATTTTGACATCGGAATGGTTTTGAGTGGTTCGCATATTTTACCGGAGTACTGAGGGGTTACCGGAACCCCCCGGGGAAGTATTGGGCCTACATGGTCCTTAGTGGAGAGAGAGGAGGGCCGCAAGGGGTGGCCGCACGCCCCTCCCCAATGGCAGTCCGAATTGGACAAGGGGGAGGGGGCGGCGCCCCCCTTTCCCTCTCCCTCTCCCTCTCCTTATTCCCCCCCCCCCGGTAAGAAAGGAAAAGAGGGGGGGGGGATCCTACTAGGAGTGGAGTCCTAGTAGGACTCCCCCCATGGCGCGCCCCTCCTGGCCGGCCACCTCCTCCTCCCCTCCTTTATATACGGGGGCAGGGGGAACCCTAAAGGCACATCAAGTGTTATCTTAGCCGTGTGCGGTGCCCCCTCCATAATTTACTCCTCCAGTCATAGGGTCGTAGTGCTTAGGCGAAGCCCTGCGCGGATCACATCACAATCACTATCACCACGCCGTCGTGCTGACGGAACTCTCCCTCGACCCTCTACTGGATCAAGAGTTCGAGGGACGTCATCGAGTTGAACGTACGTGTGCTGAACTCGGATGTGCCATACGTTCGGTACTAGATCGGTTGGATCGTGAAGATGTTCGACTGCATCAACCGCGTTAACCTAATGCTACCTCTTTCGGTCTACGAGGGTACGTGGACACACTCTCCCCCTCTCGTTGCTATGCATCTCCTAGACAGATCTTGTGTGAGCGTAGGAAATCTTTTGAAATTGCATGCTATGTTACCCAGCAGCGGCATCCGAGCCAGGTCTATGCGTAGATGATATGCACGAGTAGAACACAATGAGTTGTGGGCGATAATAGTACTGCTTACCACCAATGTCTTATTTTGATTCGGCGGTATTGTTGGATGAAGCGGTCCGGACCAACATTACATGCTGGCGGGTGTCTATTTCTCCAACTTTAGTTGAATCGAGTTTGACTACGGCCACTCCTTGTTGAAGGTTAAAACAGAATACTTGATGAAAAATCGTTGTGGTTTTGGTGCGTAGGTAAGAACGGTTCTTGCTAGAAGCCCGTAGCAGCCACGTAAAACTTGCAACAACAAAGTAGAGGACGTCTAACTTGTTTTTGCAGGGCATGTTGTGATGTGATATGATATGATCAAGACATGATGTGATATAATTTGTTGTATGAGATGATCATGTTTTGTAAAAGTTATCGGCAACTGGCATGAGCCTTATGGTTGTCGCTTTATTGTATGAAATGCAATCCCCATGTAATTGCTTTACTTTATCACTATGCGGTAGCGATAGTCGTAGAAGCAATAGTTGGCGTGACAACGACAACGCTATGATGGAGATCAAGGTGTAAAGACGGTGACGATGGAGATCATGACGGTGCTTTGGATATGGAGATCAAAGGCACATGATGATGGCCATATAATGTCACATATTTTGATTGCATGTGATGTTTATATTTTATGCATCTTATTTTGCTTAGTACGGCGGTAGCATTATAAGATGATCCCTCACTAAATTTCAAGGTATAAGTGTTCTCCCTGAGTATGCACCGTTACTTTCGTTAAATGCGTCTTGAGACACCACGTGATGATCGGGTGTGATAAGCT
Organism: Aegilops bicornis; assembly: GCA_021605145.1. Classification (NCBI taxonomy): domain Eukaryota; kingdom Viridiplantae; phylum Streptophyta; class Magnoliopsida; order Poales; family Poaceae; genus Aegilops; species Aegilops bicornis. Next base: position 548,669,625 of record CM038675.1, on the reverse strand, counting down.
CTATATTCACATACAACAGGTGTAAGACAGTTTTGCACGTGCAGAATACTTGGGTTAAACTTGACGAGCCTAGCATATGCGGATATGGCCTAGGAACACTGAGACCAAAAGGTCGAACGTGAATCATATTGTAGATATGATCAACATAGAGATATTCACCATTGGAAACTACTCCATCTCACGTGATGATCAGACATGGTTTAGTTAATACAATATCGTCATCGAATGTTAAGCGTGCGGACCCCTTCGAGAACTATGTAGACATGACCGAGACAACTCTCCGGTCAATAACAATTAGCGGAACCTGGATGCTCATATTGGCTCCTACATATTCTATGAAGATCTTTATCGGTCGAACCGTTATGACAACATACGTAATTTCCTTTGTCTATCGGTATGTTACTTGCCCGAGATTCGATCGTCGGTATCTGCATACCTAGTTCAATCTCGTTACTGGCAAGTCTCTTTACTCGTTCCGCAATACACCACCTCGTGACCAACTCCTTAGTCGTTTGCTTGCAAGCTTATGATGTGTATTACCGAGAGGGCCCAAAGATGCCTCTTCGATACTCGGAGTGACAAATCCTAATCTCGATCTATGCCAACCAAACAAACACCTTCAGAGATACCTGTAGAGCATATTTATAATCACCCAGTTACGCTGTGACGTTTGATAGCACGCAAGGCATTCCTCCGGTATCCGGGAGTTGCATAATCTCATAGTCGAAGGAATATGTATTTGACATGAAGAAAGCAATAGCAATAAAACTGAATGATCAATATGCTAAGCTAACGGTTGGGTCTTGTCCATCACATCATTCTCCTAAAAATGTGATCCCGTTATCAAATGACAACTCGTGCCCATGGTCAGAAAATCTTAACCATCTTTGATCAACGAGCTAGTCAAGTAGAGCCTCACTAGGAACACAATGTTTGTCAATGTATTCACACATGTATTTGGGTTTTCGATCAATACAATTCTAGCATGAATAATAAACATTTATCATGAATAAGGAAATATAAAATAACAACTATATTATTGCCTCTAGGCATATTTTCTTCAAGAGTCGCAGGCTCCGAGCAACCCCGTCCGCAGCAGCGATCTAGGGCTGGGCTGCAGCAAGGACGGCGGCGACTGCACCGCCTTCTACACGCTCCTCGACATGGACTAGGCTCGGGGCGGCGGCGGTGCGTAGTTTTTTTTAAGTTTTTATGTATGTCTTTAGATTTGTACAAATATGAATAGAACCGCCTAAATTTCATCCACAGTAGAGTCGTTTTCGTCGAATTTGAGCCAATTTTGCATTTGAAAACAGCGTCTGGGGTGCCACTGGGGGCGGCGGTTGGGGCATGATCGCCGACAGGAGAAAATATCGCGGTTAACTCTCAGAGGCGCTTATTTGAGAACTGGCGAATGACAGTGAAGATGCCCTAAGAGAGCAGTGCAGTTACCACTTGGCAAGGAATCACTTGGTGTCCGTAAACCTCTTTCCCCTCTTTTATTGTTTCTCCAGGTCGCGAGATTTTCTTCTTCTTTTTTTTTCCTTTTCTTTTTTCATTTTTATTTTCTTATTCTTTCCTTTGTTTCATAAATGTGCGAATTTTTCTTCAATTTTGATGAACCTCTTCAAATTCAATGAGCTTTTTATCAAAATCGATGAACTCTTTTTCAAATTCAACCAACTTTTTTTTCAAAATCAACAAACACTTTACAAAATCGATGAAGTTTTTTTCCAAATCGATGAACTTTTCAAAATTGATGAACTTTTTTCAAAATCGATGAACTTTTTTCAAAATCAATGAACTCTTTATCAAAACCAATGAACATTTCAAAATCGATGAGCTCTTTTTCAAAATTGATGAAATTTTTCTCCAAATCAATGAACTTTTTCAAAATTGAACTTTTTTGTAAGTCGATGAACTCTTTTTCAAAATCAATGAACTTTTTCAAAATCGTGAACTTGTTTTCAAAACAGATGAACTTTTTTGAGATACGATTTTTTTTCAAAACCAATGAACTTTTCTGTAGTCCATGAACTTTTTCTCACATGTTTTCAAACAATTTAAAAATCAAAGTGCAACAGTAACATTTTACATGTGTAATAAATTGCGCGGCTACAAATGTACTTTATAAATTCACCCTGGAATTGGTCAGTAGGACGTCTCAGTCCAGGTGGTTAGCCCTACTTGTCGTTGTTGGATGGCGCAAGTTTGATCCTCTAGGAGAACCATTTTTGGGTGTTTTTTTTCCGCTCAAACGGTTTCTATCCACTAATTTTTTGCTGGGCCGGCCCAGTCGCGTCGCCTTCGGGCTGCCAGGACGAGGAACCAGCACTGAGAGTGCCGGTTAGGACCTCCCGGTGTTTGGATGAGATCCAAATAATTGGTACGCCAACCCGCCTCAGCTTTCCGCTCCTTTTGCGCCAAATCGTTGGCGTAAATAAAGTCGATCGATTCCTTCGCCAATTTTTTAGCTTGCCAACTGCGCCCGCGATTTGGCTGGGCTGATCTGGGCAGAAACCAAACAACCCTTAGTTGACAATACCCACGGGCCGTGGCATAACATGTCCGTTGGATTAAAACTGGACAGATCTGATTATTACTGTAGCAGAAGTAATGCAGCGAGCGTCTAGTTGGCACCTTCGTTTTTTTTAGGGCTGGCAAAGAGGAATTGGGGGCTCTCCTGTTGGGCCTGGGCCGACGGAGGTGAGAGATGAAGGCCTCTAGGAATATTTTATAGGATAGGGTTTCCAAAGGAAAAATTCATTTGAAGCCTTAAAAAACCCAAAGGGTTCGTAGGAAGGGATTCCTGTTTCTATGTGAAAAATTCTAACCTATGGATCAAATGGCATCTCTTTTCTTATAGGAATTGAGATACATATCATCTCACTTTCTACGATTTTTTTATTCCGATGTTATTCATATCGTACTAGCAAGATGCCCGTGCGTTGCACGTAGTATCAAGATGCATTTGTATGAGTAGTTTATCTTGTGAGAGAAAAGGATGAACGAGAGAAGGTCTTATTTATAAATGTGGAGAGGGGTGTGGGTATCTTTTTGCAAAATTGTCATAATTTCCTTCCTATCCGTCAGATATAAATCGGACGGCCTATATTACAGGATGACAGACACACCATCATCATCAACTCTGTTTTTCATAAGAGTAGAGATAAACTAAAGGAGTCCCAAAGGTTTGCATGACAAAATAAAAAGAGTCGAAAGGTATTCACGTTTGAGGGAGATCTAGGGGCGTGAATGCTATATCTTGCTTATAGCGAGATTAGCATCCGTCTTGCCTGAAGGGCTAACACGTAAGGGACAGCCCGTTAGTGTTGTCGCATACTCTCTCTCCAATTTAGTCGCTCGCTCGCTTGTCTTATAGGGGAAACTAATCAAGGGGTACCCTTTGCAGGAGCCCCGCAAAGGTCACTTGTGGGATAAGAGCGCGCCAAGTGGTGCATTCATCTATCGCCACATGTTGCGTATTGAGTGCTCCCTTAAGATTTTGTTGTGCTGGCAAAACTGTCGTGCTGAGGAAACATATGTAGTGAAGGTTAGTTGTTTGGCAATGACTACGAGCTGGTGAAAACGATATGTTTCAGGAGGAGGGGGCGAAGGGAGAGATAGGCCGTGCCCGCGGTGACATTTATGACATAATTACGACCAAACACAAAAGTCCAAGCAGCTAGGAAAACAACTTTGGTTGTGAAGTACACCAAGACATGCTTTGGGATGTAACAGTTCTCGGCTGTGATTCCACGACCGTTTTAAAATACTATTTGTTTCAGCTTCAGCTTTTTCAGTCCAAAAACTGTCCACAAACAACTTTTTTCTATTTTTTGTACGTGTTTTCTGTTTTAGATCGGTCTTTTCAGCTTCTCGGTTTTCGCCTGGTTTTCCCTAGACCATCGAGAAAATAAAATAAAATTGTGCAGATCTTTTTGGCTTCCACAAGGATCACATATTTGCTTTTTGTGAAGGAACGGATTTACTTCCGCGAGAAGCATAGTTGTGCTTCTAAAAAAGGAACACATTTTTACTTTAAAAAGAAGCACATATTTGCTTCTCATGGAGGGACCAATTTGCCTCCACGAGAAGCACAACTATGCTTCTCAAAAAAGGAAAAAACGCGAAAAAATTACTTCCCTGAAAAGCACTGATTTGCTTCTATTTGCTTCCTCGAAAAGTAATAAAACACATAGTTTTTGCTTTCATGAGAAGCACAGATTGCTTCTCGTGGAGACACAGATTTACATCTGCGAGAAGCACAACCGCGGTTCTTGAAAAGGAAAAGTCTATAATTTTGTTTCACAGACTTGCTTCTGCTCCGGTTTCAACGTGCGTCTGGCTTCGGGTTTTTTTTCACGAAAAAAAGTTCATCGAAACCTATTAACATGAAATTTCGTTCTGAAAATCTCGATGCAAGAAATCCAATGATGAAAACGCTTTGGGATTTAGACACACAGTTGAAGAGATAAATATTTTAAATAAATGAATATATGAAAAGAAAAAACTCTCAGGTTGCTACAAGTGACGCCCATGCAGTGCGCCACTTGTGAGCGTTTGAGAAGGTGAGAGTGACTTGTGCAAGGGTAAGCCTTACCTAGAGATTTCGTCGTTTTAGTACAATCTCACTTTTTTCATTTTTTTATTTTCTTCATCAGTTTTCTGTTTTTTAATTATTTTTCTTGGTTTCTTTCATGGTTTTATATATATTTCTTTTCTTTCTTTACTTGTTTCTTTTTCGGTCTTTACTGTTCTTTTGTTTTTCCTTTATTTTCTTTGTTTTTTGTGTTTCTTTTTAGGGTTTTCTATGTTTTCTTTGTCTTCTTTTGTACATTTTTGTATACACTATGAACAACTTTTACATCCACTTTTAACATTTTTCAAATACATGATTAAATTTTGTGACAACTTATATTTTTTGATGTCTACTTTTTTTATACACATTGTAATTTTTTTGTATACATGAGAAACATTTTCTATATACATATTGAAAAACTAAAATTACATCAGAAACATTTTTCTATACACATTAATATTTTCTAAATGCATGATTAACATTTATAAAAATTTAAACCTTATTTTTTATTTCAATTTTCCCACACATGTAGTCTATATTTTGTATACATTTTATATGTAAAGTGGTTTTTATAATAGGCATACTCAGAATGTTTCAAAATATAAGCAAATTAAAAAAAGAATGCAGAAGATGTTTTCTTGAGACAATGACAAAAAGTGAGAAGAACGAAAGAAAAAATGCTAAAGGCCTGTGGGCTGGCCCAATCGGGCGGCTGCCTTCGTCGAGAAGTCCAGACGTGCGCCCCGCTGAAGGGCATTTCCTTCCATGGATTCTTTGGTCAAGAATTGTCTTAGACTTTTTTATTTGTAGGCGTCCGTTGTAGGCAAATTTACAAACGGGCGCCTGCAGCGTCCCGCGCTGGGCCGACCCATTACAGTGTATTCTCATCGTACTTAGAAAATTCATGCGCTCACTGAGAATCGAGCGAGAGACCTTGCTGGAACAGAATCGTTTGCTCAACCTCCACGCCAGCAGGAAGGATCTGATAAACTTCAACTCTTTACATCTTTCATTCCTTGCCTCCTCTTTTTTTTCTTTTTCTTGTTTTCCTTTTTTTCATTTTCATTTTCGTTTTCTGTTTTTTCTTTCTTCTTCTTCCTGGTTTATTCTCTCATCAATTTTTTTCGTTTCTCTCTTTTCTTAAATGCGTGAACGTTTTTCAAATCGATGGTGTTTTTGTTTTCAAAATCAATGAACCTTTTCCTTTTTTTAGTGAACTATTTTAAAAAATGATGATTTTTTTTCAAATTCGATGAAGTTTTTTTCAATTTTGATGACCTTTTTTCAAATTCGAAGAACTATTTTCAAATTTGCTGAATTTTTCTCAAACTCGATGAACTTTTTTTCAAATTCGATGAACTTTATGATGAACTCTTTTTTAAATCAGATGAACTTTTTTTTGAAAAGTTTATGAACTTTTTTAAAATCCAGTGAACTTTATGATGAACTTTTTCAAAATCCAGTGAACTTCTTTTCAAATTCATTAAACTTTTTTTAAATTTTATGAAGAATTTTCAAATCCGATGAACTTTTTAAAAATTTGATAATTTTATTTTCAAATTCGATTAACTTTTTCCAAATCGTTAACTTTTTTGAAACTCATGGTCGTTTTCATTTTTGTGATTTTTTTTGCAAAATTTGTTCGCTTTTTTCCATTTCATGAACTTTTATTTTTGAATTCGTGAACTTATTTGAATACATGAACTTTTTTTACATTGTCCAACTTTTTTATGCATGTTCTTCAACTATCCAATTTTTTAATATTTTTTCCCATACATTCACGTTTTTCATCAATGTTTTCAAATAATTCAAAAAACTAAGCGAGATAAGTAGCGGTGCTACGGTGGTTCTTAAAATTAAGTCGCGCTAAATTGAATCATTAGCAGCCATTAGGTGTATCGGTTGGCTATACTCAAACATGACTGTGAGATCGCGAGTTTGATTCAGAGAGAACCACCTTTTTCATATGTTTTTTAGCGAGCTTTTTGCAGTCGCTAGACGGTACGTTTCGTGGGCCGGCCCAGCATCGGACGCTGCAGGCGCCAGGAGCGCCGTATAGGAGCTCCCCCAAGAAAAATAAAAATGGGGATATGGTGTCGAACCGACTACCTCAATAGCGACAGCAGCAAGCAACACCACTCGAACTAGCAAGCATTGATAGCTCAACTGCTGCGTTAAAGTCAAAGTAGTACTTAGTAAAGCGGCAGATCCGGTTTTATTTCTCCATTTCCTATAGGAATGTGAATAATTTTTCTTAAAATATGAATAATGTTTGAAAATTGTGAACAAATTTCAAACTTGAACAATTTTTTGGAAAAGTGAAAACAAATTTAAAAACATGAACACAAATTTGAAATTCCGAACAGTTATTGAAACTTTTTATATAGGATGAACAAGTTTTCTATAGATATTGAACATTTTGGTAATATATGTTGAACAATATTTGAATACACATCGGCCGTTTTTTATATACGCTGAACAATATTTAAATACACATTGAACACTTTGTGATATACGATGAACAATATTTAAATACACAGTAAACAATTTTGGGATATATGCTGAACAATATTTAAATACACATTGAACATTTTGTGATATACGATGAACAATATTCATGCAGTGAAATTTTTTGGGATATACGCTGAACAATCTTTAAATACACATTGAACATTTATTATATACGATGAACAATATATAAATACAGTGAAATTTTTTGGGATATACGTTGAAATTTTTTGAAATACACATTGAATAATTTATAAAAAGTACAATGAACATTATTTTAGTATACAGAAAATATTTTCTTAAATGTATGAAAAACATTTTTGTAAATACACGTGTGAGCTCTTTGTATAATACACAGAAAAGAGAAGAAAACGAAAAAAATAAACAAAAAACTGAAAGAATAAACCAAAGAAAAGCAAATCTGAGAAAGAAAAAATTCGGAACAAAAACCGGTGGAGAAACCAAACCTGGAAGAGAGAAAAGCCCACAAAAACAGAGTAAAGAAAAATCTAAACAGAAAATGAAAGAAGAAAACCAGAGAAAGAAAAACAAAAGAAATGCAGCAGATATCGTACGAAACAGAAGCGAGCTGCCCCCGAACAGCGAACGAAAAAGAACCCCGCACGTGAAACCCGAAATGGGCCGGCCCAACTGATACCGCACGTGAGCGTCGCGGCTTCCTTTTGACGCCTGCGGGCGTCAAATAGGATCCGCCAAAAAAAACCTCTTTGCCGTTCCATTTTCGGCCGGCGCGTGTCTCCGTGCGGCCCCTTGCGCTGACTCAACCTTCCCCTGCTCCACATCGTGACGGAGTGGCGCGATGGAGCTGCGGTCGGGCCACCGCCTCAATCCCCCGTCGTCGTCCGTGCCCCGCCGGCGCCGTCCCTTCCGCTCAGAAGGCGACGGAGTGGACCGGATCAGCGCTCTTCCCGACGACCTACTCCTCCAGGTACTCGTTCGTCTCCGCTGCGCTCGCACCGCCGCCCTCACCAGCGCCGTCGCGCGCCGGTGGCGCGGCTTCTGGAGGTACCTTGCGGAGCTCTCCTTCCGCGAGATCGCGCCGGACGCCCTCGAAGCCGCCCTCGTCCAGGTCGCCCACCCCACCATCTCCCTCCTCGAGATTGACATACCCGAGGACTACAGGGACCAGATTAACCCTGCCCGCGTCTCCGCGCTGCTCCGTACGGTCGCGCGGCTGGCGCCGACGGCTCTGGTCTTCACTGCTTGCGGGAACTTTAAAGATTATATGATTCCTATCGAGGTTCCTGTCTTCCACCGAGCCACCTCGATCAAGCTGGAAGTGCGCAACCTATATCTAACACCGCCAGCCCATGTACTTGAGTTCCCTGTGCTGGAGAGGCTGTCCGTCGCTGGCTTTTGCTTCGACATGGATGACTTTATCCAGCGCTGCCCTCGCCTGCGCGTACTAGAGGTGGCCAACGGCTGGGGTCTCGATAATATCAGAGTCCACTCACCGACGATCGAGGAGCTTGTCGTGGACTACTGCTGTTGGGTGGACGGCATCGACATCATGGCACCTGTGCTTAAGAAGATCGAGCTGCGCACCTGGATGAGCTCGGATTTCAGCGCGTCATTCAACGCGCCGATGGTGGAGAATCTATGGTGGAACATCTCGTGCTCCTTTCAAAATGTTGGGATTGATATCTGGCGCTTGGGCAGACTAAGGGCATCTCTAGCCGCGCCCCAGGAAGGTCTTCTCAGGCGATTTTTTCACGCCGGCGCCGAAAAAACAGCCCAGTCACGCCTTCAGGAGCCCGATTTTCGCCGGTTTGGGCCGAAAACAGCGCCGGCGGACCCAGCCCGAACCCGGCGCTGGGAAGCGCGCCGAAGCGCCAAAGCGAGCTGTTTTGCGCGAAAGACGCTGGCCAGCAGCGTCGGCGACTTCGGCGCCTCGTCTTCCCCTAACGGCCTCGGTTCGCGGGGAATCAATGGCAAGGCTGCCGCGGTCAGCCTTGCCATTGATTCTCACGGGCGGCGCTTCACGGACGGCGCGCCGACGCCCTCCTCGCGACGCTGCAGACACACGGGCGCTGCCCGGCTATAAAAGCCGGGCGGCCTTCACCTGTGCCACACCAGCCTCGCCGCCGTCGCCGAGCCCCTCCGTCTACCTCTCCCGAGCCCGCCAAATTTCACCGCCGCCATGGCGTAACGCTTGAGACGAGGCGGCGGCTAACGGTTGCCGCCGTTTCCGCGTATCAGAGTCCTGCTCTGTTCGGCGAACATCCCGGCGCCGCCGGACATGCGCGCCGGGCCAACGGGTTGGAGACTCAGCGCCGGGGGAGTGCCCATTCCCCCGTTGCCCGACGCCGTGACGAAGCCGAAGTAATTCGCCGAGGAGGTCGAGATCGTGCGCGCGTCCCTCACCGACGCCCGCTCTCTCCCCAAGACGCGCCGACAACCACGCGGCCTGGGCGGCGATTTCAGCGCCGCCAAGAGCAGCGATTGGCGTCCACCAACGGCGCGCCGGTGGTCGGCGGCCGCAGAACAGCGGGCGCCACCGCGGGCGCCCCGCCGCACACTCGAGGGCGTGCTCACGTACCTCGAGGGCGGTAACGACCGCCGCTAGCACTTCGCGCGCAGCACCGACGCGCCGGGCCATGGGCGCCAAGGAGGTTCGGGTCCTCCTCCTCTCTTCCTCCTCCCGATCCTCATCGCACTCCTCCCATTCGCCCTGCCGGCGTCAAGGCCGAGCCCGGCGGAGTCGCCGCTCGGCCGCGACTCGCAGCGCCGACATCGCTATCAACGAGGGCGGCCGCGCGCCTCCTCGTCGGCTCCTCCGCGCTTCGTCAAGCCAAAGACGGAGCCGGGGCTGGCGCCGGTGAAGGCGGAGTTCGAAGACGACGACGCGGCCCTAGAATGGGCGCGCCAGGACTCCCTTGCGATGGCGAAAGCGCGCCGGGAGAAGGCGAAGGAGCGCCCGGTAGCCGCCCTCGCGCCGCCGAGGCGCCCGGCAGCGGCGCGATGAAGACGGGTCGTCGTTCTATGCGACAATGACGACGACGACGATGACGCCGCCGCCCGATCCGCCATGGCGACGCCGGGTCAGCAGGGCGCCCGCGTCAAGGAGGAGAAGGCCGACGACGACGATAGCGGCGACGACTTCAGCCCCTTTCTTTTTTAGATTAGGTTAATGTAATGAAAATGCGCGAATTTCGCCGAAATTTGCCATGTTTAGCCAAAATTTAACTACTTTTTATCATAACTTCACCGAACGGCTCTTTTTTTTTAATACTGGCGCTGGGGCGGCCTGGGGCCGACGGCTGAGACCGACTTCGCCTCAGGGCCATTTTTGCGCTGCTCACCGACGGCGCTTTTAGACGCCCCCTGGGGGGCCAACGGCTGGAGATGCCCTTAGCCTATGGAAGGAGGAGAGCGTCAATACCCTAGGGTTGTCCATAGATGCTCCGGTGCGTCCACTGACCTGCTTTATTTTCCTCTGCTCCAAAATTATATGCATGTTAGAATGCGTCAATGATGAAACCAGGTAGGCTTCAAATCGAAAGAGGAAGCAGATATTGGACAAAACTTAATCCAACTAAAATAAATTACTGCTGTGGGGCAGAAGGCCACCAACACTGCTATTTCGCTGATATTGTGGCTACCAATATGGAAACTAATTTATAACTTCATGTTCACCAACTACTCTCTCTAGTGAAGCCGTGAATTCTCATGCTGTTAGTTTATGAAATGCATGCAGCGCCCTTCATCGACCTTGTGTCTTGCCTGCATGCATGCTCCAGTTAACACTTTGTTGATTAAATTACTTTCGTGGTATGTTGCCAAATTGTTGTTCTTGTACTATATATATTTTTTCTATTTCCTTCACTCCATGCGTATACATTTGCAGGTTTATGCACTAGATGCTGACAGGAACTTCAGTCAAGAGATAGCATCACTTCCCAACTTCTCTGTTCTGCATCTAAGTCTGGTAACACGGGGGCATATTTTTGGGCCACTGGTGTTGAATCTACTTGGGATCTGCACTGTAATACAAAAGCTTAAGGTGGCCATAGACAAAGTCACGGTAATTCTTCCCTTCGGCTACCTGATATATATGCATTTTGTAGAAATCTGTTTAGCTACAGTACTAGATTAATTAGATAAATGCACAAGTTAATTGTATTTTGGTTACTACCTCCCTCCGGGCTTATTGGTCCCCTTCGTATTTTGGGTCAAAATTTGACCATAATTTTAACTGATAAAGAATAAGTTATATGTAGCAAAAATAGTATCATTGGAAAGTGCTTTCAAATATCAATCCAACAATTTAATTTGTGTAACATGTCACTTAATTTTGCTAGTCAAATATGCGGTCAAAATTTGACCCAAAATACAATGGGGACTAATAAACCTGAACGGAGATAGTATGAAGAATTAACAGCACTTCACTTATCTTTCAGTGCAGACAAGAGTGCCCACCAAATTGTCCTTGTGAGCAACCCCAAAACTGGAGAAGTGAAACTATCTCCTTGGCAGCTCTTGAAGAAGTCGAAATAAAAGGTTTTGAAGGAACTGGCGATGAAATTGACTTCTTAAAACTTCTGTTCAGATGCACGCCTCTGATGAAAACAATGACCATGACACTGGCCCCTGAGGTTTTACCAACCAGCAGAGGATGCAAGAAAACCTACAGGATTTTTAGGGAAAACCCATTTGTGAAATGCCGTGTTTATCGCAGCGGTGGGGAGGAGGTTCTGTACCCTTGATGGTCAAATGCTTCTGGTTGTAATCAGAGACGGTATCCTCAAGCTAATGTTATCTAAAGCTTGAACGCCTGCTGTGTGTTGCTTAGCCTAGCCTTCATGTTTTGCTGAAGATTTCAGAACAGTTCAATTAACATGTTTTCTGTTCTGGATGCTGTTCGAAATGTCTTGATGCGGATTAACATGCTTGGTTTTGAATTTCCCAGCTTTTTAGCTCTTATGATTAACCTGCATATTCCTTAGGTTAATTGGATATCAAGTTATCAACGCTCCTATGGATTAGTAGATGTTTCACATTACGTGGTGGTAGAGGCATTGTTTTTTTGTGAGGTAGCAGAGGTATAGTCAGGTGAAGACCAAGGGTGATTTTGGCGTTGCTCCAGCTGACCAGGACTCCTAACAAATTCTTATAGGAATTCTGGTAGAATTAGAGAGCATTAAAAATACGATGCTATAGCTTTATTTTCCTTAAAAAAGAAAGAGTACGGGAATGATGTCCTGAATAGAAGAAGCGGGGGGGTGCTGCGGCTCGGCCACTTCCAGGACTACTCTATCGCTGAAGAAGTTAAAGAGGGAGCGAAGATCTGGCCATCTCCTTCGGCTCCCACCATGTTATCACTTATCATCAGACCTGCCTCCCGAGAAAGAAATGAACTTCTTGTGATTTTCGAAGTGCGACAAGATATATTCTTATTCGGAAGTTCAGCTTCCCGAAGGTCGTCCTACTGCAAGTTGTGGAGTAGTTCTGAGCTTCCCTTGGAGAGCTGGGATTTCGCAGTTCATCATTCTCATCTGTATGAGGGCGGTGCGCTGCACTGGTCGATAGTATTCGGAATAACACTAATAAGGCTCTGTTTCAAGATATTGAAATGGGGTCCAATCTCTGTGTCCAAAAAAGAAAAGAAAAAGAAATGGGGTCCAATCTCAAAACTGAGTGGAAATGGAAATGGGCTTCATTGAAAATGTTGTTGTTTGCATGTTCATGGAAATGGGGGATGGAGTCAAAGAGAAGAGACAATTCCAATTCCTGTTTGGATGTACAAAAACTTTTTTCTTTTTGCGGGAGAGGATGTACAAAAACTTTAAATTGTAATTCTTAAAGAGTTTGAAGACTGTAAAGTGTTGTACATGTTTGAAGATGTATTCTCTACAACAGTGTTTATATTACTATGATATTTGTCAATTTTCAATAAAACCAAAATGTTCACAGCAGCCACAATATTATTTGAAAAACGTGAAAACATATCTTGAAAATGTATATAACAGCGACAATACTACTGAAATGAGAATACTATTATACTAGCGCAAAATGGACGTGTAGATCCACCGAACTTGTGGTTGGACTCACCTCCCGCTTTTATTTCAGAATTTTTAGCGGACGATGTAAGCGTTGTTTAAGTTTTAATAAAGCTAGCCATGATGTTCTTTCCCTAAAAAAAGAAATGAGAATACTATTATACTCCCTCCGTTTCTAAATACAAGTCTTTTTAGAGATTCCAATAAGGGACTACATACAAAAAAATGAGTATCTACAATCTACAATATGTCTATATACATCCACTACAAAAAAAAGACACATCCGTGACATTTTGGGCCGAATGAATTTTTTTTCTGTCATACTTATGACACTTTTATGAGGATAATTGTGACAAAACCTGGTATCATCATAGATATGGTGGGCTCCTACTTCTATGACAAAAAATCAGACAGAAAATGGGCTTTTCGTCCTGGGCGGGCCGAAGACACAGCCGCATGACATTCTTTGGGCCGTCCATGACGGAAAAAACCGTGGTAGAAGTGAGGGCGAGGAAAATATCGGGGTGTTCCCGGTTACGGTGGGTGGTCGGGACCGAGCGATGCATCGCTTTCTCAGACACGCACACGCTGCCGGCGAGGCGTTGGGCTCTAATCGAACCCGAGCGATTGCACGCAGTTACGACATCGAACCCGAGCGATCGATCGATGGTCGTTAATCAACCCGATCCAATGATTCCTTCATCACGCCGCTAATCAGAGCCGATCGATGTTGCCTCTGGATGAGCGATGGCGTTCTTTGGGGGGGTTGGATGAACAGTTCCGGTGGGGTGGATGAACAGGACCCGTGGTGTTGCCGCTGGATGAACAGGACCCCGATCGACGAGCCGGTTGGGGCTGGATGAACAGGACCACCTCGGAGGGCGGGATGAGCGATGAGCGGTGGAGGGCTGGATGAGCGATGGCAGTGGATGGGTGGTTGAACAGAGCCCGTGGAGAATTTGGTTGAGCGATGAGCGATGGAATAGCCCGCGGTGGAGGCTGGATGAATAGGAGCCCGTGGATGAACAGTCGTAGGTGGAGGCTGGAGGAGGTCGACAGTGGATGAACAGTAGCCCGTGGAGGCTGGAGGAGGTCGACGGTTGATGAACAGTAGCCCGTGGAGGCTGGAGGGGGTCGACGGTGGAGATGAAATCCCGTGGAGTCCCGTTTTGCGGTACGCCACACCCCTCCCGATGAACAGGACCCCCGTCTCGACCATAGCGCTCCAACGCAAGTCCGTTTCCTCAGTTTTGCGGTACGCCACACCCCTCCCGATCAACAGGACCCCCGTTTCGACCGTAGGAGGTCCGTTTCCTCCGTTTTGCGGTACGCCAGACCCCTCCCGATGAATAGGGTCCCGTTTCGAACGTGGCCAGTCGAACACAAGGCCGTTTCCTCCGTTTTGCGGTACGCCCCTCGTTTCCATCGGCTGTTCCGTCCAAGCCCTCCCGATGAACACGACGACGCATTCCGTTCCGACCCAGCCGGTTGGCTCCCTATGAACACAACGACGACGCAGTTTCTCCGTTCCGACACAGCCATGTACACGAGCCCTGGCCGTACTTAGGCGCGAGTAGGCGTTCGAGACCCTGCCCGTATGTACGTACATGGCCGTATTTTCTTTCTTGCACACTGGCCGCTGTAAGTACGTGTACATGCTATGTGCGCGCCTCTACTATGACACGTGTGTGCCTCTACATCGACCAGTATGTACGTACACGTTCGCGACCAGAATGACAACGCTACGTACGCTTCGACCAGGTGGGTCGGTAGCCGTGCACTTCCTTGCCTGCGAAGATGTAGCTGGTGGGTCCCAGCAGTCAGGGGGACGAATCGTTTTTTTTACCCGGACGCACTTCCTTGCGTGTGAAGATGTAGCTGGTGGGTTCCAGCAGTCAGGGGGAAACGTTTTTTTCACGAAATACAGTGGCCCGTCCGGTGGGTCCCTGCTGTCAGTTGGAGGAATAATTATTTTGCGTGTAATAAGGAGGCACTTCCTTGCGGCCGTCGTGGACCCAGCTGTCAGCCTCTCCATGTACAGTACTCTTCCGATGGAAGTCGTTCCTTGACCACGTTGACCATGCCGCGCCGAGAGCACCAGGGCGTTGGACGACGGTGATGCCTAGGAAGGGGACGACGCGGAGCTGAGGAAGATGTGACAATGGAAGCCCGCGCGGAGAGGAGTACGAGGGTTCACTTTGGTTCATGCGGTGTGAAATTTGCCGCCGCAGGGCCCGGCCAATGATGAGAATAGTAGGGGCGGTAAGGCCTCCGCGTAGCACAACCGCCACGGAGGCAGGAGCATGCGGCATGACCGGGCGCTGCTTTGGTAATTTGGAGCAAGAAGACCAGAGGTTGAAGGAGCACCACGGCCATTGGATGGACATCGTACGGTCACTGGAGTTAGAATCGTTCATATTGACTAAGTTGACAAAGCACTTTGTTCCCGTCAACTTACTAGGCTCACAAGTCAGCCTCCCACCAAGGTGGGTCCCAACTAGCAGGGGGAGTATTCATTTTTTTGCGCGTAATAAGGAGGCACTTCCGGTGGGTCCGAGCTGACAGTGGGGGGAACGTTTTCTTCGCGAAATACAGTGGCCCATCTGATGGGTCCCAGCAGTCAGGGGGGAAACGTTTTTTTCGCCAAATACGGTGGCCGGTCCGGTGGGTCCCTTCTGTCAGGTGGAGGAATAATTATTTTTCGCGTAATAAGGAGGCACTTCCTTGTGGCTGCCATGGACTCAGCTGTCAGCCTCTCCACGCACAGTACTCTTCCGATGAAAGTCGTTCCTTGACCACATTGACCACGCCGCGCCGAGAGCATCAGGGCGTGGACGACAGCGAGCGGCGAGTCCTAGGAAGGGGACGACGCAGAGCCAGGGAAGACGCGGCAGTGGAAGCCCGCGCGGAGAGGTGTACGAGGGTTCACTGTTTCGGCTGCGGTGTGAGGCTACCGTCGCCGCAGAATAACAGGGGGTGTGGGTGAGTGAAGGGATGGCCTGGCCAGCGGTGGGATCAGTAGGGGGCGGTGAGGCCTCCGCGGCTGACCTGATCGACCACGGGAGGCGGGGAGGAGGCTGGCACGGCCGGCGCTGCTTTGGCCGGAGCAAGAAGACCAGAGGTTGAAGAAGCACTACGACCGTTGGATGGACATCGTACGGTCACTGCAGCTAGAATCGTTCATATTGACTAAGTTGACAAAGCCCTTGGTACGTATCAACTTAGTGGGCCCACAGGTCAGCTTCCGAAACGGTGCGCCCCAGATGTTAGGGGGATGAATCATTTTTTGGGCGGGTGAAGCTATAATATCCGAGATTGAAGAAGAAGCACGGCATCCGTTGGATGGACATCCAACGGCCACTGCTGCTAGAACCATGTGTTGACTATAATAAGTTGACAAAGCCTTGCATACGCGTCAACTTCTTTTTTTTAGGGGACGCGTCAACTTAGTAGGCCCACAAGTGTGTGGCAGAGAACTCATAGCCTTTTTTTTGCGATTTGTAAGAATGTACATCCCTTTTTTGAATTCTAATGGAATTTTCTACAGCCCATTTACAGTTTGTTAAAAGTACAACCCATTTTCTAGCTAAGAAAACGATTAATAATTTCAACTAACCTTTCAAAACAGAATTCAATAAAATTTCTCACATTTTGATGGGATTTGAATTATTTTTATCCCGAAATTTCTAGTCAGATTAAACATAACTTTGTATTACGTACATTGCGCGTGCAACAATTAAAAATTAAGATTTTCAAAATCCATAAATAATATTTTATAAACTAATTTCGTGCTTGGTGCATTTTTTATAGTTACTGTCCAGTTTTTATAATTACATCCCATTTATTATTTTTTAAAGCTCATTTTCCTGTTAAGTCTAATGCATCCCTTCTAGGAAAGATTTGCAGCCCAGCGGGGCGAAGAATAACAAGTTGACCTTGACTCGGTATTCCTAAAAAAAAACGTATAGCTGGGCTAGCCATTTTCATCTTGAAAAAAATTAATATGTGGGATAGATATCTGTCCTGGGCTAGAAGGGCCACAGCCCGCCCAGTTAATACACTGCTCTCCTCTGAACAACAACAAAAACATCGCCAAGAAAAGCTCTGCAGTGCTCATGCCTCAAAAGCACAAATACTGATCGAGCTGCTTGGTCCCAGCTGTCGGCCGCACCTTTTGCAATTCTCTCTTTTATATTGACTGCATAGGTTGACAATGGTGTGGGACCATGATGTCAGAAAACCAGGAGGACGCAAAAAAATATAGTTGTATGTAATAAGAAGGCACTTGCGTACGTACGGCTATGGCCCTAGTGGGTCCCTACTGTCATCTAGTCAAAATAAAGGCATCTCCTGAATCCTCATGTTCATTGACCATGTTAACAATGCTCGGCGCCACGACGAGCGCAACAACTCGAAGGACGACAGAGAGGGCCTCGCGGGCCCTACGGATGGTCTGATACAGCGCCCACTGCTCATTCAGGAAGCCAGGATCATCGGACACCTATGAGGACCTTCGAGAGACTGAGACGGCATGAAACGGTAAGGCCGCGCTTGGGAGCTCTGGTTTATTTCACACATGTATTAAGATACAAGTGTAATTTACTCGTCATCAGAAACAATGCGTAAAATACAGGCGTAATGAAACCGAGGGCCCGAGGTCTGTAAGTAAAATCGGCGGGTTATGCGTGTAATTTGAGAGACCGGTGTATATTTTACTAGTCGAAATCAACCAACCAAGCGCTTCGCCCAAGACCATCTGCTTTTATTTACAAGCGTCAGTTTTACAAGTGGTTTTGGTTGGAAAACGACGATCCAATCATGGCCTAAGATGATGAGTTGGTCGGAAGATCATATGGTTTCACGTCTAACCTACCCGACTTGTCGTATAGGCTATGAATGAAACATAAGACGATGAACTTCTTAAGCACGGAAACAATAGAAGAGGATGATCTTCCTAACAAGCAAATCAACGGCATTAGATCGACATGCAAAACAATACGAATCATTGTTCTCAGGAGGCACAGTGAACAGCTAGTGATGCAGCATGCCACAACATTCCAAGCTCAACTTTGTAATCAAACACAAGGCATGGTATTACATAGACAATATTCAGAACAAACTCTTAAAATATCTTACATAAGTCAACATTCATGTGACTATGCATCTCAAAGAGTAAATATTTACTCGAATCGAAGACAGGAATAGGAAAACGATCGGCGTTGCTCACAAAGAAAGGCGTCCCACTTAAAAATATCAAATGCATGTCTTCTGGCTAACATCAATGAGCAAAAATTGACAAGGTTTTCCAATTCCAATATATTAAACTAATGTCAACTTTTGACAAGCTTTTCCCATTCAAAATATGTAATGCCTATGATTGTGGAACAGGCAAGGTTTGTCATCAGTTTGTCATCTGATTGTACGGTGGCTCAAGGTGACGACGAATGATTAGAGAACCATTCGATGTATTGTGCATGATGTGAAGTATTATGGAGGACACGATCACACGAACCATCTAAACATTTTGTGCAGTTCCATTAAAATCAAGCTAAGCATCCCTGTGGATTTCGTATTTATATGCTGCCAGAAAACAAAGACACATCAGCACACACATGAATATTGGCCTCAGTGTCAACCTATCAATCAGCGGACTAACAAACTGAAAGTACGGCAAACAGATTACCATACCCAGATGCCCCATCATTGTTGCTTAGAGTGACATTGACAGACTTGGAGTCCTGTCCTGGCTTCTTGGTACTTGTTTGGGCACTTGTTTGCCCAAAGTGTTCCTCCGAACCACAAGTAAAGCAGCCATCTCTCTTTTTGTCTTTCTTCTTACCCTTCTTAATGGCCGACGCTGGCAGCACCATTCAAACATATAGTCCGGTGGCTCAAGGTGACGATGAATGATTAGAGAACCATTCGATGTATTGTGCGTGATGAAATATTATGGAGGACACAAACCATCTGGACATTTTGTGCAGTTCCACTAAAATCAAGCTGAGCATCCCTGTGGATATCGTATTTATATGCTGCAAGAAAACAAAGACACAAAGAGCACACACATGAATATTGGCCCGGTGTCAACCCACCAATCGGTGGACTAACAAACTGAAAGTACGGTAAACAGATTACCATACCTGTGTGCCCCATCATTGTTGCTTAGAATGACATTGTGATTTGGAGTCCCATCACGGCTTCCTGTACTTTTTTGGGCACTTTTTGCCCAGTGCACTCCACGTGTTGTAGAGTTTCCTATGTTCTCTGCAGACTAGTCATGTCACCAGCGTCTACTAATACTCTGTAAAGCTTCTCGATCATTCCTTGTGTAATGTAGCACAAACAGTGACTGATTCTTTCTGCAAAGTGGTAAGACCAACTGGACCCACCAATGCAGCAGTTTGCCTTAGACACATTGGCTCCTTTTGTGCAGTTCAACTAAAATCAAAGTCGGAATAAAACCGAGCTTTAATTTTGATATCCCTGTAAGCAACAAAAGGTATAAGGGAAACAATTATCGAGAAATAACGGTTGATGACTTGTACTCCCGGAAGAAAGACATCTCTTGATCTACCTTATCTTAATGGGAAACAAAGCAGGAGAGTAGCAATTCTCAATCAGTGTGATTCATTCATATTAACTAAGACATTATCTTAACAATGCCTTGTTTCAACATGTATAAAGAACGACAAAGCAGAAAAGTATCATTCCTAAAACAATGCGACTGATTCATTTTAACAGAGACATTATCTTAACAATACCTTGGTTAAACATGTAGAAAGAACTACAAAGCAGGATAGTACCATTTGTAAAACAACAGAATCGATATATAATAACAGAGACATTATCTGAACAATACATTTCTTAAACATGTACTCCGGCCGATCCCTAATGTAAATGGTACTCCCACCGATCCCTAACAAGTGTTGCAGTTTTGAACTAAGATTGATGAGTTAATTACGAGGAAAGTCGGTCTTGACCTTTCAAGACGAAGATTTGAAACAACTCGTGAGGAAGATCTCAAAGAGATCTCAACACATATATATGGAAATCCGGTCTCATTTTGTGCAGTTCCACCAAAATTAAGCGAAGAAAAATGTCACAATAGCAAAAAGTTGAATAGATATCCCTGTTTTAACAGAGGCAAAAAAGGAATCAATTACTGGCCAATAAAGGAGGATGAAACATGCGGCCACAAAAATGGTAATCCCGCCAATCCCTAACAAGTGTTGCAGTTTTGAAATAAGATTGATGAGTTAATTCTGAGAGTGGCATTGCTTAATTTTACCAGCGGAATTAGATTAACAAAAAGCATAAACAGTTCCAGGGGAGAGTGGGCACAACAACAACATGTGCTTCCATCTACCTATAAAGGGGGTGATGTAGAGTTTGTTGTAACAAAGCAACAAGCATAATGTCTGGGTTGGTCCCATTTTTGTTCACTACTTAATGTCTGGGTTGGTCCCATTTTTGTGTAGTTACTCTGAAATCAAGTAAAGTCGCCGGTGTGACATTTAAGTTTGCTATAGCAACAAGTTGAATAGATATCCCTGATTTAACAGAGGCAAAAAAGGAAACAATTACTGCCAATAAAGGAGGATGAAACATGCGGCCAGAAAAAGAAGCATCTACCTTATCTTGATGGAAAACAAAGTGTAGGACAGTAGCATTTCTAAAACGGTTGCATTGATTCATATTAACAGAGAAATTCTCTTAAAATAGTTGAATAGTTAATTCTGAGAGTGGCATTGCTTAAAATACAATAGCTTCAATTCAACATTTATTTAAAACTGTACCGATACAAGTAGCACAACATCTCAAAACACACTACACGATCATGTGGATGGGACACGTGACATGCCAGCACCATGTGCGTCCACACGTATAAATGGGTGATGCAGAGTATGTAGCCAAGCAACATATCTGCGTTGGTCCCATATTTGTTCTCTTTGAAACTTTTTCCGATGTGAGGGCAGCAAATCTAGTCCTGCACAAACTACCCGACCCCCCAGTTTGTTTCCCTTTTCAACAAAGAGTTCGGTTCCTTACAGATATGTGTACTAGGTTACCCCTTTTTCCCTTTTCGACCAACAAAGCGGCTAGATAGCTAGTCTATACTACTTTCCCTCCCTCCTTTCCTCATTGAACCACGTCCTATATTCATGCTCCACCCCACCGCACCCTTCTTTCCTCTTTGAACCAAGACCTAGATTCGACTACAGAATCGAAAAAGATCAGCATGCAGCTAGACCAATGACGGTTTCAAAGAAACTTATACCTTAGGGTTGTCGGGATGTGGCAAGGCGTGCGACGGGAGGCCGGATCTGCCCACACTACGTACGGCAGCGAGGAGCAAGGGGTCGGTGGCCCTCCCGCACAGGCGCTGGGTGAAAGAGAAAAGCGCAGCCGGCAGTGGATTGCCTCCCTTGCCGAAGGCGATAGAGTAACGCTGCACCTCCTCCCCTTCCCGGTGCGACGGGATCCGGACGCCTCCTTCGCCAACTATGAGGGGGGTGAGAGAGACAGAGGCTACAACACAGTCTTGTTTAGATCTGGTGAAGAGGGTGAGAGACAGTGAATATAGCGAACCCTAGCAAAGGAACATTGAGCCTCCAGCGTGTATATATATATGTAGTGCGACGAGAGTGTGGAGAGTGCAAACCCTAGCGAACAAGCGCTGAGGCTCCAACTTATATATATACTATAGTACGGACTGAGATCCGGTGCCTTAACTGCACCTGCTTTTGGCTGCATGACAGGTGGGCCAACCACATTTTGGGCCCACCTATCATAAACCCAAAGGCAGGTGCACTAAAGTCAATGAAGCTGCGTCCATATAGTACTCGTGTATACGACTAATATATAGTGGAGTGGTTTTCTTATTCTCTCCATAACAATCGTTTTAAATGTGTAAGTACGAAACGCAACTCTTTATTTAACGTACCAGTGAAGAAAACTACTACTCCCTCTATTCCTAAATATTTGTCTTTCTAGAGATTTCAACAAATGACTACATACGGAGCAAAATGAGTGAATCTACACTGTAAAAAATGTCTATATACATCCGTATGTGGTAGTCCATTGCAAAACACTTTAAAGACAAATATTTAGGAACGGAGGGAGTACTTCCGATGAACTAACGATCCACACGTCCTGGTTGCACTTCCTGTCCTTCACATGTGGTACACTACCCTCCCTTAAGTGAACAACCACACATGCGCCAAATTATCGGAAACGTGTGAGAGTGTGTACAAATAAAGAATTTTAATTTCAATTATCGGAAAGGTTTGAGAGTATGTGCAGTTTGCCCTCTCTAAATTATGGTTTGTTGTGTTCGGCCTAAACTTGGTCAAACTTTACAAAGTTTGAATTCAGTCAAATCTAATATGCGGAGTAAATAAAAATGGAGGGCTACTACGTCCATCCGGGTTTTTAGTCCACACCATTTTTTTAATCAAAGTTAATAGATGGGCAAATAAAATTACAGGGGAGCTGGAGACAAAGTTGTGAGAAGGCTTAGAAATCAATACAAAACTTATGCTCTTAGTACCAACGTCGATCCTTCTTCGAGGAAACATTTGGTTCATAGCCAATTGTATGATAAAATTGCACCAACGTGAAAGACGACTGCGTCTCCAACGCAACCAAGGTGAACTGACGAAGGATATCATCTTTGTGGGTAACAAGCAAAGAGCACTGATGGAAGACAGCTTGTTTTTCACTGAAAATCGATCAGCTTCACCAGCCGACGCAACCATGAGGCGCAACCATGAGCATCGATAGGTCATCGTGGTGATGCATCATCCATTTGGCATCAAGTTTGGTCGAGGCACCTATGAAGTTCGACAAATCCTCACTGTGGTCTGTTTCTTCTCAGTAGTCGAGCTCGAGGAAGGAAGAACCACGTGGCGAGGACAAGGACGATGAGGAACAACAATGGCCATCCAATTTTGTGCAGTTCCACTAAAATTGAGGAAGACATGCCCGGTATGGAGATACGCATCGCTATTTCCAAAAATATAAAAAAGGGATATAGTGTTGTTACTTTGTTTTACAAGATTAACAACGACATCTCAATTGTCAATAAGAATTATGAAAAGTACACCAACAAACATAAGCATCATGATTATCTTGATGGGAACTAAACCAGGATACCCGAGAAAAAAGCATTTCTTCATTTAACCAAAGGATAGTATTAGATTAGCAGCAGCAATAGGAGCATATGGACAATGACCGCACAACCACCATGTACTTTTTGTCGAAACAACATGTATACCTCCACCGAGGCATAAATCAGGAGAACTTTTCGAGTGGCGTTTCCACTATAATAGTAGGTGATGTTGGACCAGCCGACGAACCCTAGCTACTATACATGGGGAGCTGGGGAGTAGTCGCATAGAAGAAAACCCGCATGCAGCGACCCGGGGAGCTGGACCAGTACAAGAAGTTATACCTCAGGTGGGCGAGATGTCGCTTAGGCGGGCGGGCGGGATCTGCCCACACGACGGCAGCGAACAAGGGCGCGGAGGACCTTCGTCCGCGCTGGCTCCGAGAGGACGGTGCACATCGGCTTCCTCCATCCCTGACGGCGACAACGTCAACGCTGCACCTCCTCACCTCCCGCAGCGGACGGGATTTGGCCGGATCTATGACCACCGGTGATGAGAGAGATAGTGTGACACTGTCATCTTGTTTTGATATGGAGAGGGTGAGAGAGCGAGAGGCGAGAAACTCTATCAAACAAGAGGCTATAATGGAGTAAAACAATCTCTCCATAGCAGTGGTTTTAAATAGAATACGCGCGTTCCCGGAAAAAAGAAACAAAAACTGGCGGACAATTTTTTAACGTACCAAGAAAGAAAACTCGATCAAAAACACGCCCCCGCTTCCAGGTCGCGAGAGTCGTCGCGCACACACACATAGACATAGACATGCATATCCGTCTTTACATAAAATTCCATTTCCATCTCCATCTCCAATCATATTTGTCCAACTGGCACATTATTTACGTTGTTAATTATATACGTGGCAATATTAACGTACATCATCTCTTGATTGCGGGCGTCCGGACTGCTGCCATGGCCGCTCCTGACCAACCCGAACCCTCTTCATCACCCGCGCGTGCTTCCCGCCCGAAACGGTCAGTGCCGCATTCATGCCCGGCCAGAGCGGACGCAACCTCTCACTGGCGCCGGCATTGAAGCGGCACGCCGACCGAGAGAGCGTCGCCCGCGCCGCTTCCTGGTGCACGTGACTGCTTCATATTCAAATGTCGCAATAGCCGGCCACAACATGCATGTAAAAAGTTCTTGGGAGTCCGTGCTACAACTAGCTGTCCTCCCCCAACTCGTCAATCTCTTCCAGTAGTACTAGTACTCCATGGCGCGATCCATCGACAAGCAAGCGGGAAAGTTATTGTATACTCGGTTTGCGGTGAGTGTCATGCCGGCGACCGTGTGGGGGTCGAGCCGTGGAGGAGGGTGAGACACGAACGCGACGGGCGTGATTTAAACGTTGGTTTTGCTCGATGGCGCGATCCAACGAAGCAAGCGTTGGTTTCTCTCCGTTTCCATTTTTCTCCGGAAAACGGAAACTTTCCACTCCATTTTCATTCCTACTCCAAGGTCGCCCGTTACAACATTCCATCAAATACAAAGGAAAACTAACACGCATGCCGATGCATCTCAATGATTCACGGTCATAGCCAATATTTACTTCACAACTAAAGACAAAAGTTGTGAGAGCGTGTCTGAAAGAAAAACTACTGATGGGGTCACTACGACTTAAACCCTAAACCCTAAACATGATTTAATTTCTGACCAGGTAGAACACATCAAAGGAAAGACTGGCACCCTCGGATCATACGATGTTTTTGTGCAGTTCCACTAAAATCGAGCCGAGCATCCCTGATGGCAAAGATATTGAATAAGTGTGATTAAAATAATAGAACTGGGACTAGTTCATGAGACATAAACTCATCACAAGTAGAAACCGGTAGAAGTAGAGAAAGATCGACATGGAGATGGAGCTACGTGGGGAGCTACGGCAGTGGAGCAAGCCGGCTCCAAAAGGAAGATGGACTACAGGGACGCCGGGTTGTCGCTAGAAGGGCGGTTGGGACGCGGCATCGGCCCATACCGCGGTGACCCCCGATTGGGATGCACCGACTGTGGATTTTCTCCCTGCTGATGTCGACCGCGTCTATGCAGAACATTGTTCCCTCCCCCCAGCTGCGGGATCAGGCCGGATATGTGACCAGCGGTGTGGCCACCGTCGTTCTATGCTTGTGAAGACAACAACCCAAGCAAGCAGGCTTGTAGCTTAGGCTCCTGCTAGTGTATATATAGTGGTTTTCTTTTTCTCTCCATATCAACCATTTTATATTGCGTACGTGTCATTGAAGAGTGAAATGATCGTTGCTTCTTCCGACTAACTTACTGTGTGATTTGACTTCTCCTTTAGTGGCCCCTACACGTACTCCTCCTACGTGTATGCAACAGTCACACGTACACTGGATGCAAAAACGCGCGCGACGCCCTAATGCATGCATGTCCGAGTACACGACGGAACACACACGGTCATGCTCAAGTGCTCAACCTACACGTGAATGCACACACATACTCAGCCAGGGTGAGCTAGTGACCGTATAAACACTGAAAAATGCGCGTATTATGAAGTCCACTGACCGTATTTTTACAAATATATAGTTACAGACAGTGTATTTATCTCGTTTGAAATTAAGCCATATTAACCGGAGAGGAGGCAGTATGGACTAGCATTACTTTGTTGTGTCCCGTCAACTTGCCGAATGAGGAGAAGCTTGCAGGACGGGAGAAGCTTGCGCGCGGTGGCTCGCTTGCCCGTGGTGGCTCGCAGGACAAGGAGAAACTTTTGACTAATGCAAGCTCTCCTTTGCTCAGGCGGTGGACGTGCAACAGTTAATTCAGTGTCAGATTGCCAGAAGCATACACTGTACTAGTACTATTATTGTTGCACTTCCCGAAGAGGCGAACAGCCAAGCGCAAAGTTTACTAGTACTAGTACTACTACTACTATAGTCTATAGAGGTATGTACTATACTAGTACTAGGAACCGGATGGAGGAGCGTCTAGACTCTTATTATATTTTTAAAATGTGATAAAGCAATCTTCAACACATTCGGTTCTCTTCAAGGGTTCTCGCATGTGATAATGGAAGTTGATTGCATGGAACAGTCGCCACAATTCTCGCTTAATTCTGGCTCATATCTTGTTACAAATAGGAGCGCTCGGTAATATTTCCTCTTTTTTTGTTATTCAGCATGTGAACAGGTCAGCAAACCTTGCGGCACATCTTTGTGCGAACCGTGCTTGCTGCATTTTGAATGTGGCCGAGAGCTGGCTTGATGAAACACCTCTGCTTCCTACTTCTTTTTTTGCGGGGTACCTCGCTTCCTAGTGACCAGTGTCTTGGCTGATCGTCCTAAGAATGCTTATATATGAATAAAGCTCTCTCATTTACCCGCAAAAAAGGTTAAGCCATATTAACCGGAAAGGAGGGAGTATGGACTAGCACTACTTGTTGGTGTGTCCCGTCAACTCGCAGAACGAGGAGAAGCTTGCAGGACAAGTTGAAGCTTGCTTACGCCTTTTGACTAATGCAGCGTACCCTTGCCCAGGCGGTGGACATGCATCAGTTCATTCGGTGTCAGATTGCCAGAGGCATACACTGTAGTACCGAACATGCGGAGTACCATCATTGTTTGACTTCACGAAGAGGCGAAGAGCCAAGCGCAAGGTTTAGTAGTACGAGCAGTACTACTACTAGAACCGCATGGTGGAGCCTATGTACTCTTATTTTTTAATCTCTGATAAAGTACACATTTATTCCGGAGAAGGGCGAAAAACGGCAGCCCAACATGTAATGATGATATCGATCAACCATGCTCGAATATATCTTGGCCTCCGTGCAAGCCCGTCTGTGTGTTCTCGCTCCTCGTCTTTCTCAAGGAACGGCGGGTTGGCCATTTTGCCGTCAATTGAGATCGGTTTGCTCACACTCCGGTCCCACATGTCAGTGATATGTCAAGAGGAGGTGCGTTGGCTGACTGGCCACACACGTACTTGGTTTTGCACCTTCATACTACTCCTCCCTCCGTCGCAGTTTACAGGGTGTGCTTCATTATGATGCATTTCTCTCAATGCATTTCCATCACCAGAGAGACTTTAGACGCATTTGGTTTAATGCTCAATTAATTAGGGCATGGTAACCGCAATTTTCTCTCGATGTAGTACTACGGAGTGGAGTAAGTGCATGCATGTGTGTACCCGGGGTGGAAGCACTGCATGCATGTGTGTATGCATTATTTCCTCTAGTAATAGACGCCGTGCTATAACTACCAATGCTATTTTTCAGGCCGATCGCTAGTCGCCTTGGTCCCAGAGATTTTCTCTTTTTCTGAAGCGCGCTCTATAAACAGTGACAGATGGAGTAGTATGAGCGGATTCAAAGAGATCTTTTCTGAGCAACTTACAATGGGAAAGGTGGGGCTTATGATTTGATTGCTCATTACTCACTATTAATGCGGCGCAACGACCCGTCCGAGTCTCCCATGCGGCTGTGCACTACCCCCTCAGTTCTTAAATATACTCCAGAGTATTTGTCCATCTAGAGATTTCAACGAGTGACTACTCAAATATTTGTCTTTTTAGAGATTCAAATGGACTACTACATACGGATGTATATAGACATATTTTATAGTGTAGATTCACTCATTTTGCTCTGTATGTACTCACTTGTTGAAATCTCTAGAAAGACAAATATTTAGGAACGGAGGGAGTACACATAAGAAGCAAAATGAGTGAATCTACACTCTAAAATATGCCCATTTGAAATTTGTAAAAATACAAATATTTAGGAAAGAAGGAGTATAATTTTGTGCATGGCACATGGACCCGGATCTTTGAGAGGCTTACGGTAATGCTATCAAGCTTCGACATTTGTTTACATAATTGATGTACTATACAAATAATTTTCCAGTGACATGAAATTGTACAATGGTGTGAGCTTTCAGCTTTTGTTTCGTGTGTCTTGCCATCGATGCTCTTTCAGAAACAATAAAAAACTAACTTCCTTGCTAATCAGAGCTAATATTTAGATCACAACTGAAGACAAAGTTGTGAGAAGGTGTTAAATTAAAATTGATCCATGCTTTCATTGGCATCAACGTCCCCCCAACTCTGTCTAAATCAACAAGGCATGTTGGGAAAAAAGTAGCTGTTTGGAGCATGCAACATTCCGATCATTTTGTGCAGTTCCACTAAAATAGAGCTGAGCGTCCCTGTTCCAAATATATTAAGTGTGATTACGATAACAGAGGACTGCTGATGAAACAATAAACACACAAATAGAAGCCGGTCACCTTTGCAGTCTCTCTTAAGACTAACTAGTTGGAGAAGATTAGGCTCGGAGTTGGATGAGGAGGATAGAGCAAAACTGATCTCCCTTTGTGCAGTCGCACTAAAATGTAGAGACGTTGCCCGTGTGATATTTTGGTAGAACTGCACAAAACACTCTTAATAAAAAAGTGATTTGTGCAGTTCACCAAAAGGTCGCAATAGCAACAAGGTGAAATGGATAGCCCTGTTTGCAAAAAAGAGGTAGAAAGAAAACAATTACTGGCCGATAACAGTTGATGACACATGCGACGACAAAAAAGAAGCATATTCCTTGTCCTAAGGGAAGATAACAACACGATTGTGTTTGTCTAAAACGGTGTGATGACGAGATTGCAATATGGAAAGTATGCCGGACGAGCTACATTTTGGGCAAAGAACTATGGAAGATCCACATGCAGCAACGTGGGAAGACGGGCAGTGGAGCAAGGCCGGAGGGGATACCTGGACATCGTCGGGATGTAACTAGGTGAGCGGCGGCGGGCGGAATCTGCCCATACTACGGCAGCGAGCAGGTGGCGTAGGCCCTACCACGCCGGAGCTTGGTCAGAGAGAACGGCGTGTACCGCAGATCGGGACGTGCTGCATCGGCGCCATCGAACGGAGAAACGATGCACGTCCTCCCTTTCCGCCGGCGGACGGGATGCGCCCGGATCAGTGACCAACGGTGAGAGAGAGAGGCCACCGCAGCCTTGTGTGAGATACTCTGAAGAGAGACAAACCAGCGGCGAGGCTCCATTGTATATAGTGGAGCGGACTACCTTTTTCTCCATAAAAATCGTTTTATATTACGTATGCGTGCCATTGAGCGATATAACTTTATTTAAAAATAACGCGCCAACGCATCAAGTCGAACTTTGTTTCGTGCACGCGTGGTACACAACCTCCGTAGGTAAACAACCGCTACGCGCATTCAAATTAGCACGTAGCTTCCATTTCGTACAGAAATGAGCTCCACCGTGTACCTGCGTGGGTGTGGCTGGGCATGAAGCGTGTGTACGTGCACGGTGTACCTATTCACTTCTTGTATATGTACACCACCTACGTGGGGTTGTGTGAGAGAGATACAAACGTAGAGAGATAGTATAGTGTGTGGGTTCGGGAGAGTTTTTTTTTTTTGGGGGGGGGGGTCAAAACAAAATTGTAAAATAAGCAATGTGTGTGAAATAGAGTCCTGGATATATCATATATATAGAGGGGGCGATCCACGAGAAGAGAGTGGAGGTATCATCGTCTTGAGGTGTCCATAGAATCGAAGAGAGGGATGATGTGTGTGTGTGCGCGCGCACGATCGATAAAGAGTGCCATCGAATTTGTGTGTGACCACGTCAAAGATATAGAGTGGCGGGCCTACTTGAACATGAGAGGGGACATGTGCAGTTTGTCTATGTTGCATGGATACCTACCTACAGCGCTCGACTATCGGTGTGTGGTGGGGGGGGGGAGGGAGGCCTATTTAACTATAGAGGTACAATGGTGGTATATGTGTGGAGGAGAGAGACCTACCTCATGTATTAAGGGAGATCAACCTACCTCATGTATTAAGGGAGATCGATCGGCATCCATGCATATGTGTAGGAGAGGAATAAGGTTGGGAGAGAGACAGAGCTAGAGTGTTGGAGGGGGTGGTAGTGGAGTTGCTTCTAACAAATGGTGGGATAGGCTTGCTAGACAACCAGAGGGCACGCCTGCAATAGCAATAAGAGAGGGGATGGCTTCCTGTGCACGTGCGTGTGAGAGACGGGTCAGGAGGCATGCACAAATGATGAGGGGGGGGGGGCGATATGGATGTGGTAAGCAGACATAACTACATAGGAAGATCAATCGTCCTTTGTCAGAGAAAGGAGAGACATAACTTGTGAGGTACGTCGATCGATGGGGGGGAATAGTTAAAGTTGACCTAGGTATATGTTGGGAGATCGATCGGTATACATGCATGTGTGTGTTAGAAGCAAATGAGGCACGGGGAGAAGGATAGAGAGAGAGAGGGATGCATCTAGGAGGTGGTGCGAGAGTCATACTATATCGAGGGGGAAGGAGTGTAGATGCGGGATCGATGAAAAGAGTGGTGGGAGTGAGGCATGGACGGTGATAAGAGAAGAGGGAAGCTTGTGTTTTGTGCTAGGCACACACGGCTAGAGAGACATATCGATCGATGTGTGCAGTAAAGAAGGAGCTGGGGGCCTACACACACCGTGGGTGAGCGACCTAAGTGAAAAGGCAATTTCTTGTGATGGAGCTAGAGAATCTTGAGGGAGGGTGAGAGGGATGCGGGCGTGTGCATGCGTTGAGAAAGTTAAGCTAGCTAGCTACAAAGATAAGAGGATTGTGTGGGTGTAAAAGACGGATAGAGATCATACTTCATTATAAAAAGCGAATTCAGATATTTGAAGAATTTATCATAGTGTTTCAAACCGACGCATGTGTGAATATATATAATGGTGATACACATGGTGTGGTTATGAACATGTTATACTACATATAATATATTTTATCTCTACTCTTATAAAAAACGGAGTTGTTGATGATGGTGTGCCTGCCATCCTGCAATATAGGCCGTCCAATTTATATCTGATGATAGGAAGGAAACTATGGCAATTTTGAAAAAAGATACCCACACCCCTCTCCATATTTGCAAATTAGGCCTCCCCTTGATCATGTTGATGTTACGTGGAGCATGGGCATCTTGCTAGTACTATGTATAATATATAGAACATTGATCATAATTTGGGCTAATGTGTGGCTTTTGCAGCTCAGGTCTAAATGCATGTAATAATGTAGGGGGTGGGGCACTATACTATGTGTGATAAACACGGTGTACACGTATGGAACATGGTTTAGATTATGAATATATAGTTAGTACATCAAATGTACTATTATTTGGAATCAACATCAAGTGTATTCAAAAAATAGAATTCGAGTTCATGTAGTACACATAGTTCATATCTATCTCTATAGTAATCATGCGGTGTGTTATTAAGGTAATACACGAATGATGGTTGAAGTTGGCAACAATGATGATTGTAGATTCTTATTGAAATAGAGAAACAAATTCAAATTAAGTTCGAATTGCTATTTCAAATCGGTGGGGGGGTGCTTTTGTAACACACCATGCATTTTGGACAAGCGCGTCCCTAAGTCATGGTTCACCCCCTCCCATCGCCTCCTTTTTACCATTCGAAATCCCAGGCCGCCATAACCTCTCCGCTCCAGCCGCGAAACCCCACCCTCCTACGTCCGCCACCTCACCGTTGCCCGGTACCGGAGCCTCTTCCCCGACGACGTCGTCCACCGCAACAGCTCGACGTCCCTCGTCCACCTCCCCGGATGAGGATCCGTCGTCCATCTCGTCATCCCGCCGGTTCAGCCGCCCCGTCCTCCACCTCCAAGGAGCTGCTCCGATGATCGCCTCGTCTATGGCGGCTGCTCCATCCCCACAGTGCCGCCTTAACCTGCTCCACCGGAACCGCATCATCCTCACCGACTCCTCGGACAAAGCCGAGGCCTACTCGGCACCACCAAATAGGTTGTACACTCATTGCATCGCACCTTCTCCTTAGCTCGACCTCCCGGCGCCGACGGTGCTCCATCCCGCACCCCCATGGAGCGGCTACCTTGAAGACGGCATCGCGGGCGACATCTCCACAGCGGCTCTCCCTAGCGCGAGGCCCCTTCGGCGGCGGCGTCCATACCAGCTGGATCTGCTGCTGCTTTGCTCGGATTTCGCTCACTCATGGCTGCTTCTGCTGCTGCTCTCCCCTACTTCGTCTGCTTCTCTCCCCCTCGCTTCGTCTTCTTTGCTCTGCTCAGGTTAGCTACACTTCGTCGATTGAATCGACTTTTGGGTCGATCGATTTTCAGGGGTGGGGGGCTAGCGGAGTTAAGGAAGAACCACCCTTGAGGAAGGGGCTCATGGAGAGGTACCCCAAAGATCCATCTTAGGGTTCGGGGTGGGGGCGGGGGCCTATAGGGCTGGTGAGGCGGCACTGCCGGTGGGGAGTTGTTTGAGCGGCGGCCACTGGGGCAGCCAGTTGGTTGGTGGTGGTGGCGGCTCGAGGTGCAGGTTGAAGATGAACTGCAGGCCCACCCTAAACTACATGTCAAGTGCCTCTCTGCTACCATTGCGTTCGATTTAAAGATAACATTCAGATTCTGATGAAATTTCAGTTTCGATAGTTAAGTTCGAGTCAACAGCTTTTACCTCATCTGTTGTAGTCGGTGGTTTTGGTGATGTAAATTTTACATCTATTTTACATCATCTATTGGAGATGCTATTAGAATCCCACTTGATATTGACGATGTACATCTTGTCTTGCTTGACCTTGGCGTCTTCACGGCTCACCGGGCTGCTCCAACAACGAGCGATCCATCACAATAGAGCAAAGTGCCACGGACACCGTCTCTGATTCCTCGAGATCTTCCTCCGCACCTCCGACAGCCACCTCTGCCTCAACCGCTTCAAATGACCAACCCAATGATGCCGAGGTCGCATACAGCCACGGCAAAGAGGTTGTACACTTGTTGCATCACTTAATACTATACATTCATGTCGATAAATTAGGGCTATTTTGGTTTGACGGAAAAAACATAGCAATAGGGAATTTTCCAATGGCACTCTACTATTCAATTATTCATGCATTTTGTTGAAAGGAATGAAGCAAAACATCCACTGGACCTACTTTTCAAAATCCTATGCATGAAAACAAGACCAAGTGCATTAGTGGCAGAATAACATTCTAATTGTACACGCTTTCATATGGTTTCACTTTATTTTGGCCATGTTTCTTTGCATTCCTCTGCTCTTCCAATTCCTATAAACCAAACACTCAAGTTGACAGAAATCCTGTGTTTACAAATGCTCTATTTACCATGTGCATTCCTATCCTATTCCGGTGTTTTTCCTATCCCTGCGTTTTTAGAATCATGCAAGCCAAATGAGCCCTTACAGAATTACTTCAATTACAGGTAGGTGTCGAAGGGAACTTTGTGTGGTTTGTCCTGCTCCTGCCGCGATGTCGTCCACCTCAACTAAGCTGCTCCATCGACAGAAACATCCACCAAACCAGACATCATGACTCCTGACCATCTTTCGCCGCCTTGGATCTCCTTCCCTGCTGCCGGCACCCACCGCAACGGCATCACCATCATCGACTCAGCAGATGAACCTAAGGAGTACACGGGTCCACAAGAGAGGTCACACTCTTTTGTTTCTGCTTATGTTATGCATTTCTTAAAATTACCTACTACTTTATCGTCCTGTTCACCTCTTGGACTCCAAGTCAGGTCCAAATTAATGTTCAAACTTGAGTTCTAAATTAGTTGTGGGGCACATATCGAGGAAGCAATGAATAGTATCTTAGTCTAATATCTGGTTCTCCTAGGGTATGCCTATGTTGTTCATCTTGGGTGGGAAGCAAATAGTAAAGCAATCATCATCTGTCTTTTTATTAAATTAAAGCAATCATCAGCCTGCTATCATTATTTTTGGATCCATCCACTGGTTGTTACCATCACTCTAAATTTCTGCATGCTCTCCTTACATAATCTCACCATATTTTTTTTCGTATGCATGTCAGATATTGTACACGATCATCTTGAACATGTGGAGGAAAAGAGAAGAGTTTTATGCGTGGCAATACAATGTCATGCAGACATCGCTCCATGGTGGGTTCAATGGCAAACCCTCCCCACCCTCTCCAGTTGTAATCCGGAGGAAGATATTTGTTACGAGGCGGATTCACGCCTTGTGACCACTCCTATTTACCCCCCAAGGTGTTTGCTCTACCTTGGCATGATGGTGTTAGTCATATCATGCATATGTTGCCTTGCAGTGCCTACTTTTGACATCATATATGTCATCTGCTTAGTTTAGGCATGTTCTGCGATGCCACCTGTTTAGTTTCTATATCATATATGGGAATTATGTAGTCTCATGTCTTTTAGCCAGCCATAATATACGTGAAATGTGCAATGCCATCCTGTTTAACCAGGCATCATATATTTGAATGATATCTTGCCCATCCTTTTCTTCATTACATTTCCATTTGTCGACAATGTTTGTACATTAAACTACTCTTCCTATGAATCAGCCATTTGGGTGTTATATTGAAAAATCTGGAGTGAAAACAAGGCCTTCAGAGCAGACAGTGCTACATGTCGAAGCAGATCTCTTGTTGGGTCCCGATCGCTCCTCAGAGATGGATTCAGAGGCAGATGACCAGTCCTATTCCCCCACCGAGGTGTATGCTCTAACTTGGCACGGTTATACTGCTCATATCATGCATATGGTGTCTTGCATTGCGTAGTTTAGACATCTGATACGTCTCCAACGTATCTATAATTTTTGATTGCTCCATGCTATATTATCTACTGTTTTGGACCATATTGGGCTTTATTTTCCACTTTTATATTATTTTTGGGACTAACCTATTAGCAGGAGGCCCGGCCCGAAATTGCTTGTTTTTGCCTATTTTGTTTGAAGAAACGGAATATCAAACGGAGTCCAAACGGAATGAAACCTTCGGGAACGTGATTTTCTCACCGAATATGATCCAGGAGACTTGGACCCTACGTCAAGAAAGCCACGAGGTGGGCACAGGGTAGGGGGCGCGCCCTACCCCCTAGGCGCGCCCCCACCCTCGTGGACCCCACAAAGCTCCACCGACGTACTCCTTCCTCCTATATATACCTCATTGCCCCAAGCGATCGAATCACGGAGCCAAAAACCTAATTCCACCGCCGCAACTTTACGTATCCACGAGATCCCATCTTGGGGCACATTAGAACTCATGGGAAGGGGAATCCACCATGGAGGACTTCTACATCATCACCATAGCCTTCCGATGAAGTGTGAGTAGTTTACTTGAGACCTTGGTCCATAGTTAGTAGCTAGATGGCTTCTTCTCTTTTTGGATCTCAATACAATGTTCTCCCCTTCTCTCGTGGAGATCTATTCGATGTAATCTTCTTTTTCCAGTGTGTTTGTTGAGACCGATGAATTGTGGGTTTATGATCAAGATTATCTATGAACAATATTTGAATCTTCTCTGAATTATTTTATGTATGATTGGTTATCTTTGCAAGTCTCTTGAATTGTCGGTTTGGTTTGGCCTACTAGATTGGTTTTTCTTGCAATGGGAGAAGTGCTTAGCTTTGGGTTCAATCTTGCGGTGTCCTTTCCCAGTGACAGTAGGGGCAGCAAGGCACGTATTGTATTGTTGCCATCGAGGATAACAAGACAGGGTGTTGTGACCCGACCCGAATGGATCGAGTCTCTGTGCTTAAGTGTCATCCCTGGATCAGTAATGCTGACACCACACATTACTTGAAGGATTTATAATAGAGTAGCAATCACACACTTATTACATCGGAAGTCTCAAAAGAGAACTTATTACAATAAATATGGCTTAAGGCCTTCTACTAACAATAACAGCGGAAGACTTGGAAGGTAAGTGAGTCCATCAACTCCAACGGCATCACTGAGTATAGAACCACGACCTAAAAGCACCTTACTAAATGCGAAAAAATCTGCAACATGAAACGTTGCAGCCCGAAAACGGGTCAGCACATGGAATATGCTGGCAATGTAACACATAGAGAGTGATGAAAGAATAAGCCTATACTACATGCATATATGGCTGGTGGAAAGCTCTATGGTTACAGTTTTTGCGTAAAGGCAGTTTTTCCCTACTCCAAAGGAATACATTTTATTTAACTATCATGGTGGTTGTTAAACATTGAGAATGGTTGACAGCATCCTCAATCCCAATTAAAGTAATCATCATTAAAACCCAACAATATTAATTAAAGTAACATGATGAGATTCACATGATAATGCAAGTACTAGATACTTAAAACGTCCATAACCGGGGACACGGCTAATCATGATTAGTTTATACACTCTGCAGAGGTTTGCGCACTTTTCCCCACAAGACTCGATCGCCTCCGTTGGATTTCTCGCACTACAAGATGTTTGAGAAACGGATGACCGAGACAGATCTTTCGAAGCGCTAGCACCTTACGATGGATAGACCGTTACACCTACTTTCCCCTACATCTCGCTAGTCTACCACCGTAAGAGTTCGCACGACTTAATCAACTATGCTAGAGCCCATAATAGCTTGTGGCTGCACACGGAAGTTTCTAGTATGAAAAATCTCATGATCCCTTTGAGCCTGGGTGGCGGTCCATATGAAATACAACATGCAATCCTGGAATACCCAGGTACATCAATCCACCCAGATGTTTGTTTAAGTTGCCTCCTTAGATAAACCATTAATTAACAAACTCACATCTGTCATGGATATCTCTCACCCAATCCACGTCTACTTGCATAGCAAGGCATAATAAGAAAACGTAGAAGTAACTCCCAAAGGTTTGATAATACAACAGGTAATAGGTACTACCTCAACTACTTCCCATCCCACAATTTAATTAGATCGTAATCATGCAATGTTTGAGGATTGATCTAATGCAATAAAACTGGGTAGTAAAGAGGTATGATCAAAGTGTTACTTGCCTTGCTGATGATCCGTGAAACCTAGAGATTCAAAGTAGCAAGCGGCGCACTCCGGGTACTCTATCGCAAACAAACAAACACACAATAAGTACTCAACTAATGCACAGGTAAAACTACAAATAAAATATCTAACCAGAAAGTTCAACTTAAGAACTCCGGTTTGCAAAAGAATCAAATCGAACGAAGCAACGAAAGTCACACGGCGAAAGAAAACAACTTCATTTTACTAATTTGGATCTAAGTCAAATTTTACAGAAGCAAAAACTTGTTCAAGTTGGTTAAACAGATAGAGGGTTTAGAGACGAAACTCCAGCGCTTGAATACTTTGATTCCGATAAGCAATGGAAAGTTATACTAAAACGAAAATCGGATCAGAAATCGCGATCAGAAATAATCGCGGAAAAATCCGAGAAAAGAAAAACGACGAACGGATTAACGAACGAACGTTCGTTATCTGGATCTAAACGACGAATACGTTCGTTAAAAGCGAGCGAGCAATGACGCCGCTAAATAAATAAACCGGAAGAAAAACCGATCTATATAAAAAAGCGAAACTAAAAAAAACCGCGGTTTTTTTTAAAAAAACCGGGCGGCGAAAACGAGGTTGACCTCGGGTGGCGGGTCTGGCGACGGCGGCGGCGGCTAGGAGTTAGGTAAGAGGCTGACACGGGCTCGAGGCGGCTGGTGGTGGCCGGGTCAGTAGGCGCTATTTAAAGGTCATACAGGCGAGTCCCGCTCGGGTATGGCCCGAAGTCGGTTCGCGTTTTTTTAAAATAATAACATGCAGAAATAAAAATAAAAGAAATACTAAATGGACTCCAAAAATCCCGAAATAAAATTTCCCCGACTTCTAAAATCAAGCCGGACAAAGTGAACATTTATTTGGGGCCTAAATGAAATTTTAAAAAACACACTTTTTTCCTAAATTCAAATAAAAATAAAAAAACTCCAAAATAAAATCTTATTTGATTTTATTATTAAATCCTCAATATTTCTTTATTTTGGGAAAGTCATTTTATTCCCTCTCTCATATTTTCGTAATAGAAATATTTGATGATAAAATAATTAAAATCAAATGATCCTATTCTCAAAATTTGAGAAAACTCAATTATGAAAATAACGAAATCCCCAACTCTCTCCGTGGGTCCTTGAGTTGCGTAGAATTTCTGGGATCAAAACCAAAAGCAAATAAAATATGATATGCATTGATGATCTAATGTATAACATTCCAAATTGAAAATTTGGGATGTTACAAACCTACCGCCCTTAAGATGAATCTCGCCCTCGAGATTCGGGTTAACTAGAAAATAGGTGAGGGTGGTCCTTTAGCAGATCTTCCTCTCGCTCCCAGGTGGCTTCATCCTCGATGTGGTGGCTCCACTGAACTTTGCAAAACTTGATAACCTTGCTGCAGGTAACTCGGCTGGCAAACTCGAGAATCTTAACTGGTTTCTCCTCATAGGTCAAATCGTTATCCAACTGAATCGCTTCTAAAGGCACTGTATCTCTTAGTGGTATATCAGCCATCTCTGCATGGCACTTCTTCAACTAGGAAACATGAATACATCATGAACTCCTGACAATCCTTCGGGCAATTCCAACTTGTAGGCCACTTCTCCATACGTTCCAAAACACGATATGGTCCTACAAAACGTGGCGCTAACTTTCCCTTAACTCCAAAACGCTTAATTCCTCGTAGTGGAGATACTCGAAGATAAACTCGGTCTCCGACTTTGTAAACTGTCTCCTTGCGTTTAGAATCTGCATAGCTCTTCTGCCTGGACTGGGCTACCTTGAGCCTATCGCGAATCAACTTCACCTTCTGTTCAGACTCTTTAATCAAATCAAGTCCAAACAACTAGCAGTCTCCAACTTCATCCCACAACAACGGGGTCCTGCACCTCCTTCCGTACAAGGCTTCGAAAGGGGCCATCTTCAAACTGGATTGATAACTGTTGTTGTAAGAGAATTCTGCATATGGCAAATTGTCGTCCCAACTAGATCCATAATCTAGTGCACAAGCTCTTAGCATATCCTCCAAAATCTGATTGACTCTCTCGGTCTGTCCATCTGTCTGCGGATGGAAAGCTGTGCTAAACTCTAGCACGGTACCCAAAGTTTCATGCAAGCGATTCCAGTAACTTTGAGGTAAACTGTGTTCCTCTATCGTCGATACTCCTCGGAACTCCATGTAAGCATACGATTCTGGTCATGTATATCTTTGCCAACTTAGCCCTGGTGTAAGTGGTCTTTACCGGGATGAAATGAGCCACTTTCGTCAACCAATCAACTATAACCCAAATCGAGTCATAGCCTGAATTAGTCCTGGGCAATCCCGTGATAAAATCCATGCCTAGTTTATCCCACTTCCTTTCTGGTATCGGCAATGGCTGTAACAATCCTGCTGGCTTCTGATGCTCTGCCTTTACTCTTTAACATACATCACAAACTGCTACATACTCCGCAATATCTTTCTTCATTCCGGTCCACCAGAAAGTATCCTTGAAATCCAAATACATCTTGGTATTTCCTGGGTGAATCGAATATGGTGAATCGTGTGCCTCTTGCAGAATCAACTTCCTGATCTCCGGGTCATTGGGCACATAAACACGGTCTTCAAACCATAGGTTGTCATGCTCATCCTCACGAAATCCTTTAGCCTTTCCTACGCTCATTTTCTCCTTTATAGAGGCAATCTCCTTGTCAGTCTTCTGAGCTTCTCTGATTCTATCCATCAAAGTTGACTGAATCTCCATTGCTGCTACATAGCCTCTCGAAACTATTTCCAAACATAGCTCACGAAGATCCTCGGCTAACTCCTTTGGTATTTCTCCCGTCATTAGTGTATTGACATGGCTCTTACGGCTCAATGCGTCAGCTACTACATTAGCCTTTCCGGGATGGTAATGCAATCTCATATCATAATCCTTGATGAGCTCCAACCATCTCCTTTGTCTGAGGTTTAACTCCTTCTGCGTGAAAATGTATTTCAAACTCTTGTGATCCGTATACACCTCACAATGGTTCCCAATGAGGAAATGTCTCCATGTTTTCAAGGCATGCACTATGGCGGCTAATTCCAAATCATGCGTGGCATAGTTCAATTCGTGAGGTTTCAGTTGTCGTGAAGCATACGAAACAACTCTTCCCTCCTGCATGAGCACTGCTCCAAGTCCTCGACGTGAAGCGTGTAATACACCTCATAATCCTTGGTCTGATCTGGCAGAATTAACACTGGTGAGGTAGCCAAACGTTTCTTCAACTCCTGGAAACTAGCCTCACACTCCTCAGTCCATATGAACTTGGTATCCTTCTTCAAGAATTCCATCATAGGTTTTGCAATCTTGGAGAAATTCTCAATAAATCTCCGGTAGTATCCTGCGAGTCCAAGGAAACTCCGGATCTCTCCAACTTATGTTGGGGCTTCCCAATTGGTCACAGTGATAACCTTTGTGGGATCAACTGCTATTCCTTGTCCGGATATAACGTGTCCGAGGAATCCTACTTCCTTCAACCAAAACTCACATTTGCTGAACTTGGCATATAAGCGATGTTCTCTCGAGCTTCTCAAGTACCAATCGCAAATGTTTCTTATGTTCCTCTCCATTCTTCGAGTAAACCAGAATATCATCAATGAACACCACGACGAACTTATCCAAAAACTCCATAAACACTTTGTTCATCATGTTCATAAAATAGGCAGGTGCGTTAGTCAGACCAAATGACATAACGGTGTACTCATACAGCCCATACCTTGTGGTGAAAGCTGTCTTAGGTATGTCCTGCTCTCGAATCTTCAGCTGATGGTACCCTGATCGCAAATCGATCTTGGAAAACACTTTAGCTCCTTGCAATCGGTCAAACAGATCATTGATCATTGGTAGTGGGTACTTGTTCTTGACCGTTACTTCATTCAACCCACGATAATCAACAACCATCCTTAACGATCCATCCTTTTCTCCACTAAATCTTGGTGATCCCCAAGGGGACGAACTTGGGCGAATGTAACCTTTATCCAGTAACTCCTTAATCTGCTTCTTAATCTCCTCCAAATCCTTTGCGGGCATCCTGTATGGTCGCTTCGATATTGGCCCTGTGCCTGGCAAAAGCTCAATAAAAAATTCAATATCTCGATCCGGTGGCATGCCTGGCAGCTCCTCTGGAAATACGTCAGGGAAATCCTTTACCACTGGTACTTCCTCCTGCACAACTCCTGATAAGGAATTTACTTGCATCCTATTTGGCGCATGCTGGGATACATACTTGATCCTTCTTCCTTCTGGCGTCGTAAGCAAAATTGTCTTACTGGCGCAATCCATGTTTCCCCATACATCGACAGCCAATCCATACCAAGAATTACATCCAAACCTTGGGATTCCAGAATAATTAAATCCGTTGGGAAAATATGCCTTCATATACTTAATGGCACTTGGAAACATCCTTGACTGGCCATATACTCTGCTCCTGGTGAGCTTACTAACATAGGTGTTCTAAGAACCTTAGTGGGCAGGTTATACTTATCCACAAATCCCCTTGATATGTATGAATGCGATGCACCGTATCAAAAAGAACGAGTGCGATAAATGACTTAACCAAAAACTTACCTATTCTTTGCATCGGTGGGCTTCAACCTCCTCCACATTAACGTGGTTCACTTGTCCCTATTTGAAAGGGTTCGGCTTCTTCCCAGAGCTTCCATTGCCATTACGGCCTTCAGGACATTCATTGGCATAATGTCCGGTCTTCTGACACTTAAAGAAGGTGACTTGACTCAGGTCTCTCTTGGCTGGGGTTGATGGGGTGGTACAGTTACGGCGTTGCTTCCTCCATTCCCATTACCATTCTTGGGGCCATTATGGTTGTGCGAGCTACCTCCTCCATGGGTATGTTGAAAATGAACTCCCGGTTTAGGGGTAAGACGGGGCTTCTACCGAGCTCCAGAATTATACTTCCCCTGTCCATACTTCCTCTTGCGGTTTGCAACCTGCTGCTGCTTCCCCTCAATCATAAGAGCACGATCTACCAACTCCTGGTAGTTGTTGAAGCTTGCTACCATCAACTGCATACTCAGCTCGTCATTCGATCCTTCCGAAACTTCTCTGTTTAGTCGCATCCGTAGCAACGTCATCAGGGCATAACGTGCTAGCTTACTAAAGTCATCCACATCTTGGCATTGTCCTTCCTCCTTGGCGCAAGTTGCGAAACTCACGCTTCTTCATGGCCATAGCTCCTGCTTTGAAACATGGGCAAGACGGAAACCTTTGCTTAAACCGATCCCATGTGGCGGTGTCTCTGAGGTAAGTGGGCATAAAATTCTCCCACCATGCTGCTGCGGGTCCTTCAAGCTGATGTGCGGCAAATTTCACCTTTTCCCCATCTGTACATCCTGCAGTGGTCAACTCCCTCCCTGTCTTACAGATCCAATCATCTGCCACTATCGGCTCGGTGCTACTGGAAAACACCGGCGGATTCAGCCTAAGAAAATGGGTTAAGTGATCAACAGGTGGTGATGGTGGGTTGTTGTTGTTGTTGTTGTTGTTGTTGTTGTTGTTGTTGTTGTTGTTGTTGTTGTTGTTGTTGTTGTTGTTGTTGTTGTTGTTGTTGTTGTTGTTGTTGTTGTTGTTGTTGTTGTTGTTGTTGTTGTTGTTGTTGTTGTTGTTGTTGTTGTTGTTGTTGTTGTTGTTGTTGTTGTTGTTGTTGTTGTTGTTGTTGTTGTTGTTGTTGTTGTTGTTGTTGTTGTTGTTGTTGTTGTTGTTGTTGTTGTTGTTGTTGTTGTTGTTGTTGTTGTTGTTGTTGTTGTTGTTGTTGTTGTTGTTGTTGTTGTTGTTGTTGTTGTTGTTGTTGTTGTTGTTGTTGTTGTTGTTGTTGTTGTTGTTGTTGTTGTTGTTGGTGTTGTTGTTGTTGCTGTTGTTGTTGGTGTTGTTGTTGTTGTTGTTGTTGTTGTTGTTGTTGTTGTTGTTGTTGTTGTTGTTGTTGTTGTTGCAGTTACGGACTAGAAAGCGCATCAACGCATTCTATTCTTTGGATCAACTGAGTGATCTCCGGTGGGAAAGCAAATCCATTGTCACGTCTCGGAGGCATCTGAGGGTTTTTAGAAAAGACCAGAGTTAAGAATATAATGAGGTCTAAAGAGAAAACACTACCCAAATGCACATGAGACAAATGCACACAAAAGCACTTCATTCAATCAAACAAGGGCATACAAGCGGTCTGGAACTATCGCAAAAGTGCGTGGACTATACCATGTACATGGTGGAACACTACTACTGTTATGGTGGTCTACTAGAAAAACTGCTCCGATGAAGACTCCATGATATCTGCTCCAGCTTCATCAACATAGTCATCATCACTATCGTCGGGATCCGAGTCGGTGTAAATGCGATGATGATATAGTTATCCAGGCAAGCAGATTCGTCATCTTCTCTTTTGGGTGCTGAACCTCCCATGAATACTTCAATCTTCTCCTTAAGGTCGCCGTTCTGTCTCACTAGAGCGACGATCTCCTCCATGTAGTCTTCACGTGTAGCCTTGAGTTCTTCTTCTAGCTCCTTGATCTTGGTCATAGCCTTCTGTAGATCCTCCATACCTGCCTTTTGTCTGGTTCTCCTGGCGTCGGATGTCTTTGGTTTAATTCCTGGATGTAAGCTGCGATCGATCTGTCCCTCCTGGTGCTGATCATCTCCCATTGCTCATCTCGGCGCCCACAAATCTGGTAGATAGTATTCTTGAGATCGTTGTGGTAAACTTCTCCAATACGTCCCATGGCGATGTGGGCTGCCATACTCTTTCCTAGACTCCAAGTTGGTGCATCAAAGGAAAACTCTATGGGCTCCGTGACTGGTGCAAGTGTCCTTCCTGGAATTTGAAGTTGAATCATCCAGCGCTCCTCTTCGGGTAAAATGGCGTTGTAGGTCCCGGTGAAGCTTGGTATTCCTATGTTCAGGTATCTAGTGACTTCCTCCAGGTGACATCCAAAGGGTGTATCTTCATCCGATTGTGTGAACTTGTTCCTTGCATCTGCCATACTAAAAGAATAGAAAAGATGAGGAGTCAGAAATGAGGAGAAAGAGTAGTGATCTAGGGCTTTAGCTTAGTGGCCGTGTCCTCTACGGTCGTGTGTGCTCGATACCATCTTTGTAGCGACCCGACCGAATGGATCGAGTCTACTGCTTAAGTGTCATCCCCGGATCGATAATGTCGACACCACACGATTACTTGAAGGATTTATAACAGAGTAGCAATCACACACTTATTACATCGAAAGTCTCAAAAGAGAACTTATTACAATAAATATGGCTTAAGGCCATCAACTAACGATAACAGCGGAAGACTTGGAAGGTAAGTGAGTCCATC
Organism: Aegilops bicornis; assembly: GCA_021605145.1. Taxonomy (NCBI): domain Eukaryota; kingdom Viridiplantae; phylum Streptophyta; class Magnoliopsida; order Poales; family Poaceae; genus Aegilops; species Aegilops bicornis. Next base: position 548,625,210 of record CM038675.1, on the reverse strand, counting down.
AACTCCAACGGCATCACTGAGTATAGAACCACGACCTAAAAGCACCTTACTCGTCGTAAATGCGAAAAATCTGCAACATGAAGCGTTGCGGCGAAAACGAGTCAGCACATGGAATATGCTGGCAATGTAATACATAGAGAGTGATGAAATAATAAGCCTATACTACATGCATATATGGCTGGTGGAAATCTCTATGGTTACAATTTTTGCGTAAAGCCAGTTTTTCCCTACTGTAAAGGAATAAATTTTATTTAACTATCATGGTGGTTGTTAAACATTGAGAATGGTTGACAGCATCCTCAATCCCAATTAAAGTAATCATCATTAAAACCCAACAATATTAATTAAAGTAACATGATGAGATTCACATGATAATCCAAGTACTAGATACTCAAAACGTCCATAGCCGGGGACACGGCTAATCATGATTAGTTTATACACTCTGCAGAGGTTTGCGCACTTTTCCCCACAAGACTCGATCGCCTCCGTTGCATTTCTACTTTTCAAGATGTTTGAGAAAGCGGATGACCGAGACACAGTCTTCGAAGCGCTAGCACCTTACGATGGATAGACCGTTACACCTACTTTCCCCTACATCTGCTAGTCTACCACCTGTAAGAGTTCGCGACTTAATCAACTATGCTAGAGCCCATAATAGCTTGTGGCTGCACACACGGAAGTTTCTAGTATGAAAAATATCATGATCCCTTTGGGCCTGGGCGGCGGTCCATAAAGAAAAACAACAGGCAATCCTGGAATACCCAGGTACCTCAATCCACCCGGATGTGTGCTTAAGTTGCCACCTTAGATAAACCATTAATTAACAAACTCACATCTGTCATGGATATCTCTCACCCAATCCACGTCTACTTGCATAGCAAGGCATAATAAGCAAACGTAGAAGTAACTCGCAAAGGTTTGATAATACAACAGGTAATAGGTACTACCTCAACTACTTCCTACCCCACAATTTAATTAGATCATAATCATGCAATGTTTGAGGATTGATCTAATGCAATAAAACTGGGTAGTAAATAGGTATGATCAAAGTGTTACTTGCCTTGCTGATGATCCGTGAAACCTAGAGATTCAAAGTAGCAAGCGGCGCACTCCGGGTACTCTATCGCAAACAAACAAACACACAATAAGTACTCAACTAATGCACAGGTAAAACTCCAAATAAAAGAACTAACCATAAAGTTGAACTTAAGAACTCCGGGAAAATAGCTTCGTTTTACTAATCTGGATCTAAGTCAAATTTTACAGAAGCAAAAACTTGTTTAAGTTGGTTAAACGGATAGAGGGTTTCGAGACTAAACTCTAGGCGCTTGAATCGCCTGATTCCGATAAACGAGCGAAAAGTTATACTAAAACGAAAATCGGATCAGAAATCGCGATCAGAAATAATCGCGGGAAATCCGAGAAAAGAAAAAAGACGAACAGATTAACGAACAAACGTTTGTTATCTGGATCTAAACGACGAATACGTTCATTAAAACGAACAAACGAGCGAACACTCGCTAAATAAATAAACCGGAAGAAAAACCGATCTACATAAAAATAACGAAACTAAAAAAACCGTGGTTTTTAAAAACCAGTGGCGAAACGAGGTTGACCTCGGTAGTGGTCCGGGCATGACGGCAATGACTCGTGGCGGTGTGGCTAGGAGTTAGGGTTAGAGGCGTGTGAGGGCTCGAGGCTGAGTGGGCTGGCCCGGCTCGGTGGCGCTATTTAAAAACCGCCCACAGGCGAGAGTCCCTTCAGATGCGGCCGAAGTCGGTTCGCGTTTTTTTAAAATAATAACACGCAGAAAAAAAAGAAATACTAAACGGACTCCAAAAATCCCGAAATAAATTTTCCCCGACTTCTAAAATCAAGCCGAACAAAGTGTACATTTATTTGGGGCCTAAATGAAATTTTGAAAAACGCACGTTTTTCCTAAATTCAAATAAAATATTAAAAAAACTCCGAAATAAAATCTTATTTGATTTTATTATTAAATCCTCAATATTTCTTTATTTTGGGAAAGTCATTTTATTCCCTCTCTCATATTTTCGTAATAGAAATATTTGATGATAAAATAATTAAAATCAAATGATCCTATTCTCAAAATTTGAGAAAACTCAATTATGAAAATAACGAAAACCCCAACTCTCTCAGTGGGTCCTTGAGTTGCGTAGAATTTCTGGGATCAAAACCAAAAGCAAATAAAATATGATATGCATTGATGATCTAATGTATAACATTCCGAATGGAAAATTTGGGATGTTACACGGGGTTTTTATCATATTGCATGAATTTATCCCTCTGCATCATGTCATCTTGCTTAAGGCGTTACTCTGTTTTCATTAACCTAATACTCTAGATGCATGCTGGATAGCGGTCGATGAGTGGAGTAATAGTAGTAGATGCAGACAACACTACAAAGAAAATACACTTCCGTGATGATACGTGTTTGTCACAGTAGGTCGCGTCTTTTGTCATGCATTTACATCCATGACAAATTTATGATAGAATCAAGATAGTCATACATGTATTGTCGTATAGGTGTTCCATGACATTACCAAAATTATCAACACGGAAGTGTCCACTTCCATGACGATAAATCGCGCGTCACAGAAGTGCTTTCGTCAAGGGTGACCGACACGTGGCATCCACCGTAACGGAACACCGTTAAGCTATCGGGTCGGGTTTTGGATCCGATAACCCGTTAACAGCCCGACCAATGGGGACTTTCCACGTGTAAAATCATCATTGGCTGGAGCAAACACGTGTCGGCTCACCATTGGGGCGGATGTCATCCGCTCATTGGACCGAAGGCGCCTATGATCTGGCGACACGTGTACGGCCCAATGAGGCCCATTCACGTGAAAAGGCGGCCCGTTTGAGTTGGTCGATAGGTGGCGGGCGGCCCATGGAAAGCTTTGTTAGCAATTTGTTCACATATAGCCCATTCTGACCCGCTAACCCAACGCCCGTTCGCCCTATTCGAATTAGGCCCGATGGCGTCATCTGGGCCATCCAATATGATTCGACCCGTTTTCGCCGGCCCATGTATGGCCCATGGCGTCTTCGGCCCATATGAGGCCCTATGTAACTCTTGGCCTATTAACGACCCGTGGTGGCCCGGCCCGCAATGAACGGTGTATCACTTTACACCCACTAACGGCCGTGGTGGGCGGCCCGTAATGAGCGGTATATCACTTTATACCCATTAAGGGCCCGTTATTAAGTTGGGCGTTTCCAACGAATGTTATCTTCGGCCTTCTCAAAGCCCATTTATTCTTGGGCTCATTTCGGCGATTCGTTTACTTACGGCCAGTTACTGTCATTTTCTGCTTGTGGGCCAAATTCAGCCCGTGGTTACATCGGCCCGTTTGTGGTCCGTTAATATGTTGGGCCATTTTCATAGCGTCATCAAATACAGCCTATTAACGATGGCCCGTTATGGTCATATGGCCCGTATAAGGCCCATTGATGATCTGACCCGTAGAAGGCCCATTGTTTCTGGCCCGTAGAAGGCCCATTGTTTCTCTGACCCATAGAAGGCCCATTGTTTCTCTGACCCATAGAAGGACCATTGTTTCTCTGACCCGTAGAAGGCCCTCTTGTTCTCTGACCGTAGAAGGCCCATTGTTTCTGACCCGTAGGAGGCCAAGTGTCACTCTGATAAATATTAGCCCATGGTTATTGTGGCCTAGTTTTAAAAAAGAAGCTGCGACTACAAGCAAACAAATAAACAAGACAACAAGGAAATAAATAAGCAAGCAACTTATGCTAGGCTATCACGGTACATTACACATATTACATCCTTTGGGCATCAAAGTTCGCCACGGTGCAAATATAGGGAACAAAGCGACATATCATATACCTTTGGTTGTCAAAGTTGGCGACCAGCGCAAATAAACGCATGACAAAACAAATCCAAATGAAACCACTCGGAAGATCTCAAGAAACAATATCACAGGTACCCATAATCTTTGGCAAGATGCTTAGCAAGCTTATTAACTTTCTCTGTTTGGCGCTTAAATCCTCCAGTAGCTTGTCATTGCACCGGAAAATATGCATCCGAATTCTGCAGGGGACTTCTTGATCCTTGACTTCTGTCGCAAAGACATCTCGATCGATGTCTTTCAACTTGAAGTTGAGACTCAAGAAGACGAACTGATTGAGCGGCGAGTTCGAAGAGCTTGTGCGGCGATAGTGGCGATAACTTCGAACACTACATCAAGACAGGACTTTTGGGTTCCCTCACCGTCGTCAAGATAGTTTTATCGACTTTCTTGGAGACCAACAGGGGATGTCTCACTATCTTGAACCTTATCTGCATTACTTCCTTTACCATTGGATAACGCTTGATCTTGTTCTCCAATATTTTGTCCGCATTCTAAAAGAGAAACAAGCGGACACATCACATGTTTACCATGTTGTATATGAAACTCATTTTGGTAAATGAGTTCGGTAGTAAAGTGGACAGGATAACAACATGAAACAAACATATATCTATGTGCCATGGTCACTTTATGGTCTATATCATTCTAGTTTTTGTTGCCAAATCAAGATAGAGACACGATTCAAATAATATTTGTTCAAGACAAAGCGAGAATAGACAGAATATAAGTGTGGGTAACTATAGAGCAATAACAACACTTGTAATGTGCATGACATGAGAACATAACTGTTTATTCAATTGAAACTGAAATCAACATAGAGAAGGTTACAACAGCAAACAAGTTAAAGAAACAGGTTTAAAACATACCTGTTGCGCCGTTGGAGTTTCAATTCCATCCTTCAAATTTGAAAATAGTTGGTATGAGTAAATCTGATAATGCAAGAGCAAAGGAGTATGAACCATAGCTCTGAGAACTGACACGAGAACAAATCTTCTTCTCCTTTAAGCGTTGAGTTGGGATTCGGAGTGGTGGTCCTCGTGCTTTGGGCACTGCAGTTCCCTTACTAACCGCTCGTGTTTGGGTGCTCTGTGGTGGAGACGATCTTTGTGTCAAGCTGGGCTGGTTACTATCTGCCGGGGTTGAGGTTAAAAGGGGTGTAGCTGGTTCTCTGTCCAACTGGGTAGGGGTACAATCCGCGGGAGTCTGGATTATTTGTTGTGGATCTGGTCCTTGGGCAAGTACAACCGTGGTTCTATCTGCATCAACTGGTAGCACAATCTTTTCTGAAGACCGTGTTGTTACTCCCTTAGGTACTGCCATCACGCTCTCCAATTCAAATGGCTGATAAACAAGAAAAGTAATTGAAAGTATAGACATTGTATGATAGACAGGTGCAATGGATAGTGAGGAATAAAAGAGGGCATGAAATAATTCATATTTATGTTGTCTAACCAAACAGGATAGCATGACACAATTTCACATATATGATGGCTAACTAAATAGGATAGCATGACACAATTTCACATTATGATGGCTAACTAAAAAGATGGAAAGAAATAGTTCAAAATATGAGACTATGTAAGCAGGATGACATGACATAACTATATAATGTGTTTATTAAATAGGTTGGCATGCCATAATTCACATACATTCATGGATAGAATGCCATAATTCTAAATATGATATTTGTAAACACTAAGCAGGATGAGATGATATAACTATATGATGTCTTTATTAAATGGGTTGCCATGCCATAATTCAGACAGATGATGTGTATGTACTATGTAAACATGATGGGATGATATAATTCAAATATATGATTTATATAGTAAGCAAGTAAGCAGATGGCAATCTATATATGATGTAAAAACTAAGCAATGCAAGACAACATGCATGACATGGGTAATATAACCCTGCCAAGTTTGAGCATAGACCTCGGGAAATAGGACTGGTCATCGGTCTACGAATCCTCCTACGAGGAGCTCTCTATGTGACAAGATATGCCTTGTGAGTAGCATTGTCTGCTCTGAATACCTTGTTTTCACTCGAGATACTTCCATCACCGCTTCAAATGGCTGATGCCTTTGGAAGAGTAGTTGAATATACAAGCGTTGTCGACAAATGGAACACGTAATACAAAAAAATGATAGCATGATATAATTCACATACATGATGATTGGCTAAACAGCATGGCATTGCATAATTCACATATATAATGCCTTTGCAACAAGATAGCATTGTATAATTCACATATATAATGTCTTGCAACAAGATGGCAATGCATAATTCATATATATGGTAATTAGACACCTTTGAGCAGTGGCATTCACACAAAGCATGTCTAAACTAATCAAATGGCATAGCAATGCGAGACACCATACATACGATATGAGCAACATAACCACCGCCAAGTTAGAGCATACACCTCGGGGATAGGACTGGTCATCATCTCTAAATCCTCCTCGAGGAGCTATCCGTAACCAGACGAGATATGCGCTTGTCGAGATAGCATAGTCTGCCTTTCGAAGACCTTGTTTTCACTCGAATTTGCCATCAACTTTGTGTCAAATGGCGATGCACCTGAAGAGCGATTGAATGTACTAACATTGTTGATGAATGTAATATGTAACAAAAAAAGATGGCCTGATATAATTTACATATAAGATGACTGGCTAAGCAGGATGTCATTGCAAAATTCACATATATGATGCCTGGCTAAACAAGGTGGCGTTGCATAATTCACATAAACAATGAATAAACTAAACAGATGGCATTCACATAAAGGATGTCTAAACTAAGCAGATGACATATTTGATGTATAAAGTAAGCAATGCAAGACACCATATGCATGATATAAACAACATCAGCATGCCGAGTTAGAGCGAAGACCTCAGGGGGTAAATAGGAGTTATCTTCTCCTTCTGAATCCCCCTCAGAACAGATATCTTCCTCTCGATTACAATCCGAAATGCGTGGAGGGGGGGGGGGTGCCTTTGCGCCTACCATGGAGCGACGTCTACATGAAATTATATTGCCACACAAGGCTCGTCTCTTTTGCTCTACATGTTCATTTCCATTGTTTACAATAACTGTCATGCATAGGAATACAACATAGTGAGATTATGTAAGGAGTGCATGCAGAAATCCAGAGTGATGGTAGCAACATGTGGATAGACCCAAAAGCAATAATAGCAGGCAGATAATGGCTTCATTTAATAAATACAGATAATGGCTTCTTTACTGTTTGTTTCCCACCCAACATGAAACTCATAGTAGACACCGGAGATTAACCAGATAGTAGATAGATACTATTGATAGCGGCCCCGATCGCACCCCACAACCATTTAAAAACTCAAGTTTGACCATTAGTTTGGAGTGACTCGAGTCTAATCGGTGAACAGACGATAAAGCGGCATGTAATATTAAGCGATGCATAACGTGGCGGAACCACGAAGAGTGCGACCTCTCTTGCGGACCCGTGTAGTCCTCGAGGTTATCTGCTTGGTTGATGATGGTAATGCAGTTTTCATGGCTGCCGGTAATGGGGAAGAAAGATGCGAGGCGGCGAAAGGCGATCTGGAGGCGGATCCTGCTTTCTGCTGGACCCTTACATCGTTGGAGCGGTGAAATTTGGGGTGGACGACAATTGACGGGACCGGGACAAACCACGCAAGGTTTTCTTTGACAACTATCTGTAAGAGAAGTAATTCTGTAAGGGCTCGTTTGAATTGGAGGATTCCAACAATGCAGGGATAGGAAATAGACATGAATAGGATAGGAATGCTGCGTGCAAAGCAGAGAATTTAAAAACACGGATTTACGCCAATTTGGGTGTTTGATTCACAACAATTGGAAGATCACAGGATGCAAAGAAGCATGGTGAGATTAAGTCAAAGCACAAGAAAATGTATGGTTATAATGCTATTATGCTACTATCTCTTAGTCTTGTGCTTCATGAATAGGAATTTGAAAAGGAGGACAAGTGAAAATTAAAATTCCTCGTTTTTCTTTCAAGGAGACACTAAAGGAACAAATCTGTGTGCTCGATGGACAATATATATAACATGTAGAGTAAAAAAGAGATGCAACAAGTGTACAACCTCTTTGGCGAAGCCATGTCGATCTCGGCGTGATTGGGTTGGCGGTGAGGATGCTCGGCTGACTTTGCTATCTCGAGGAGGGAAGAAGATCTTAGGCGTCTGGAGATGGAGCCCGATTCTCGCTCATTGTGATGGAGGGTTTAAATCGTTGGAGCGACTCGATGAGTTGTCTGACCTTGAGGCTGAAGCGAGACAAGAGAGACAACGAACAACTTTAACTTTGGTGGAATTCTAATAGCATCTCCAATACATGACGTAAAATACATAACAACAAAGTGCTAGATGTAAAATACATCAGCCGCTCATCTCTGAACTTAAGCGTCAAACTGAACTTAAGCTGTCAAACCGAACCTAATCGCCCAAACTGAATTTTCTTTGTCAAACTGAATTTTCTTTGTCAAACTGAACGCACTAGCAAGGTGAGGCTACGTCGGTCGGTCGTGACTTTTCATCTCTGGTGGTCGATTTTGCGGCCGTTGGATCTGAAATCAAGGGCTGCGGTTCCTCTTCAACCTCCACCCCGAGCCGCCCACCACCACCAAACAGCAGCCCCGCCGCCGTGGCCGGTGCGCCTCCCGCCCGAAAACACTCCCGCCGCCGGTCCGCGCCGCCCGACCATCCTCTAGCCCCCCGTGCGAGCTTTTTCTCCAGCGATCCCCATGCCACCGCCCGCTAACGCACTTTGCCACCGCCGGCGACCACCGCCCCATCCCGAACCCTAAGATAGATAGTGGGGTACCTCTCCAGTGAGCCCTCTCTCACAAGGGCTGGTTCTTCCTTCACCCATGAGCCCACCTTGGAAATCGGTGACCCAACAATGATCAAGTGTAGCCAAATCGGAGCAGCATCGCAAGCAAGAGCAAGAGCGAGAGCGATAGTGCGAGCAAGAGCAATAGCAAGAGCAGACCAGGCGGGGACCGAGAGCAAGAGCAGAGCAGAACATGAAGCGAGAGCTAAAGCAGCAGCAGCTCCTATCGATGTGGACGTCGCCACGAGGGAGCGACGCCGTGGAGGAAGTGGCGGCGGCGCCGCCGTGGATGGAGCAGCGCCGTGTCGGCTCGGGACCGGCGCCCAAAGACCGTGAGATCGAATCAAGAAGAAAATGCGGCGATTAGTGTACAACCTCTTTGGTGGCGCCGATTAGTCCGCAGCTTCATCCGAGGAAACGGTGATGATGATGCTCTTTCGGTGGTGCAGGTGAAGACGGCGGTGTGGGAATGGAGGTGGCGCGAAAGACGAGGGGAACATCGGGGCAGCTCCTTGGAGGTGGAGGACGGGTGGCTGAACCGGCGGACGATGAGATCGACGACGGATCCTCATCCGATACGGTGGATGAGGGACGTCGAGGTGTTCCGTGGACGGCGTCGTCGGGGAAGAAGCTCGGCTGGGTGGCGGACGGAGCGAGGTGTGGGGTTTCGTCGCGGTTTCGCGGCCTCGGTGTATGAATGGGTGGGCGGATGGGATGGCGGTGGGGAACCATGGCTTAGAGACGCGCTTGTCCGAAATGTGGGGTAAGTTACGAAAGTACCCCCACCGATTTGAGGCGGTTCTTTCGGTTCAGGGGTACCACGGGCATTTCGCGTGTTGGGATTTCACAGGAGGTGTGAGTTTTCGCGCGCGTTGTAATTTCAGAATAGCAAGGCGCGGGTTGAGATGGAGGGAGTTGTCGGAGCACAACGAGACAAAGATATATCTTAAATATTTTGGCCTAACAAGGCGCAGGTTGAAATTTCCGGACAAGCCTAACGTGTACTATACCAAATCAATGCGCACTACAAATGTCATTCAAAACTTTGAATTCATGTTATGTTCAATTAAAATATTTCGCTACGTGTATAATGCATGCAACCTACTACTCAAATGAATGTTTTAGTGCATTCCAAGCGTATACTACCGCTTCAATATGTAAATTTGAATAAGATCTACAGTAATGATTGTTGTGAAGTCAAAGCATTTGAATTCGTTTATCTGTTTTAATAAGATCTACAATCATCATTATTGTCAAGTTAAACCATCGTTTGTGTATTATCTTCACATCACACCACATGATCAGTATCGAGTTACATATGAACTATGTGTACTATATGAACTCGAACTAGATTTTTTGAATCCACTTTATTTTCATTTCAAATCACATTACATTTCTAGCTCGAGCTAGATCTTCATAATCTAAACCATGTCTCATATGTATAATGTGTTTATCACATTATGTATGGTGCCCCGCCCCCTACGCCTACAAGTATTTAGATGTGAGTTGCAAACACCACACATTACCACAAATTCAAATAAAATGTGAGAATGTTCGATATATAGTATTGTTTAGATTGCTCGATATTTAGTTGTAAGCTGCAAATGCCAAACATTATCTCAAATTCAAATAAAATGTGAGATTGTTTGATGTATAGTATGGTTTAGATTGTTCGGCATTTAGCTGTGAGTTGCAAACGCCATGCATTATCACATTATGGTATAACATGTGCAAAGCACGTGTATCACCGCTATATTCATGCATGCAATGTTTAAAACACTATGATCTCCTATTCAAATATATGAATCCGCTTTCATATCAAATTATGATCTTTGTTAGTCTCTTACACCCACACAGTCCTCTAACCTTTGTAGCTACCACTAACTTTCTCTCGTGCATGCACACGCCCTCCTCGCCCTCCCCCTCCCCCTCCCTCAACATTCTATCCACCAGGCACATTCATTTTTTCCTTTAGGTCGTTCTCCCAGAGTCTCCACAACTCCTTTCCGACACACACCGATCGATAAACCTCTCCAGCGATGCTGCCTCTGACATACACACACATCTTCAATCTCCTCCTTTATGTGTCCTTGCCTCGTGTCTCTCATATGGTCGACACACGTGTAAACTCTCACCCCTCTTTTAATGGATCTCACAACCGCACTCCTCCCCCATCCAGCTAGTAGTTGGGCCTCTCGCACCACCTCCTAGCTCCATTCTCTCTGTCTATCCGTCTGTTGGGCCTTATTTGCCTCTAAGAAATGGACATACACCGACCGATCTCTCGCTATACATTATAGCCAGCTAGGTCCTTTTAACTCCTTTTACCCACACATCGATCGATCTACCTCATTAGTGTGTCTCCCTTCCTCAGACAAACAACAATTGATCTACCGATCTAGTTAGGTTTGCTTACCAAACACATGGTTCCCCTTCATCATCCATGGATGCGTCCCGACAGATCTATCACGCACAGGCACACACAGAAACACATCCCCACTCTTATTGATAACATTGCAGTTCCACCTCAGTTTGTCTAGTAGGCCTCTCCCAACATCTCCGAGAAGCAACTCCATCACCCATCCAGCACTCTACCCCTATCCCTCCCTCTCCCTCCCTCTCTCTCTCCTCTCTCTCTCTCTGTCCCATTGTAGGACCTTGAAGTATGTCTAGAGGGGGGGGGGTGATTAGACTACTTGACCAATAAAAACCTAACCTTTTCCCAATTTTAGACTTTGACAGATTTTAGCTATTTTTGAACAAGTCAAGCGATCTTCACACCATTCAAGCAAGCATGCGAAGAGTATATTGGCAGCAGAAAATAAAGCATGCAACTTGCAAGAATGTAAAGGGAAGGGTTTGGAGGATTCAAACGCAATTGGAGACACGGATGTTTTTTTGTGGTTCCGATAGGTGGTGCTATCGTACATCCACGTTGATGGAGACTTCAACCCACGAGGGTAGCAGTTGCGCGAGTCCACGGAGGGCTCCACCCACGAAGGGTCCATGAAGAAGCAACCTTGTCTATCCCACCATGGCCGTGCCGCCCACGAAGGACTTGCCTCACTAGCGGTAGATCTTCACGAAGTAGGCGATCTCCTTGCCCTTAAAAACTCCTTGGTTCAACTCCACAATCTTGTCGGAGGCTCCCAAGTGGCACCTAGCCAATCTAGGAGACACCACTCTCCAAGAAGTAACAAATGGTGTGTTGATGATGAACTCCTTGCTCTTGTGCTTCAAATGATAGTCTCCCCAACACTCAACTCTCTCTCACATGATTTGGATTTGGTGGAAAGAAGATTTGAGTGGAAAGCAACTAGGGGAAGGCTAGAGATCAAGATTCATGTGGTTGGAATGGAATATCTTGGCCTCAACACATGAGTAGGTGGTTCTCTCTCAGAACTGGTAAGTTGGAAGTGTAGGTTTGTTCTGATGGCTCTCTCCATGAATGAAGAGGAGGTGGAGGGTATATATAGCCTCCACACAAAATCTAACCATTACACACAATTTACCAAACTCGGTGGGACCGAATCATAAAACTCGGTCGGACCGATTTAGTAAACCTAGTGATTGTTAGGGTTTTTGGTGGGACTGACATGCATCTCGGTAGGACCGATATGGTTAGGGTTAGGGCATAACGTAATCTCGGTGAGACCGATTACACAAACTCGGTGATACCTAATTTGGTAATTAGCTAACCAGAGAGTTGGTCAGGTAAACTCGGTGAGACCGAATTGCTCTTTCGGTGAGACCGAAAAGTTACAAAAGGGAAACAGAGAGTTTACATTGTAATCTCGGTGGGACCGATCGCTTACTTCGGTTAGACCAAAACGTTACGAAGGGAAACAGAGAGATTACAATCCCATCTCGGTGAGACCGAGATCCCTATCGGTGAAACCGATTTGCCTAGGGTTTGTGGCAGTGGCTATGACATTTGAACTCGGTGGTGCCGGATAGAAAGAATCGGTAGGGCCGAGTTTGACTTTGGGTTTAGGTCATATGTGGATGTGAGAAAGTAGTGGAGGGTTTTGGAGCATATTACTAAGCACATGGAGCAAGAGGCTCATTAAGAAACACCTCATCCCTTCTTGATAGTATTGGCTTTTCCTATAGACTCAATGTGATCTTAGATCACTAAAATGTAAAATGTAGAGTCTTGAGCTTTTGAGCTTGAGCCAATCCTTTGTCCTTAATATTTTGAGGGATCCAGTTTCATCATCCATGCCATGCCATTCATTGAGCTTTCCTGAAATATTCATCTTGGAATAGTATTAGCTCAATGAGCTATATGTTGTTATGAATTACCAAAACCACCTAGGGATAGTTGCACTTTCAATCTCCCCTTTTTGGTGTGGCAGCGACAACATATAGATCAAAGCTTCGACAAAGGATAATAAAATTGAAAAACATCGTCACTTTGAGAAGTATGTGATAAGCAAGAGCTCCCCCTAAATTTGTGCATATCTTAAGATTTGCTTTGGACTGCAAATGCACAAGAAATTAGGCTCATGGGTTACTCTTCCATGTCACATAGCACTCATCACCAAGCACAGTGAATGATCATATAAGGATAACTAAGATAATATCATAAAAACATAAGTGTAGCTTATGATCAAACACATGATCATCAATGTCTCACAGGTAATGCATAGTATCTCAAGCAATCAAACTCAAAAGGTTCAACCAAGAAGACAAGAGAGAACAAAAGCAAATCTCTCTCTCTCGAAGCCTATGATCTATACATTTTTCTCCCCCTTTGGCAACAAGTTACCAAAAAGTTCTTAGAAAATGCATAGCACTATGTCGTCTCTCAGGCTTGGTCTTCTGGTGGTGGTGTAGACAGGACTCAAGGATGAACGCATCAAGAGGCGTGGTAGGAGCCAAGAAGTTGGAGCTGGAGCTGGTTGATTTGGAGGCATGGCTGGAGGCTGAAGAAGTGGCTCGTGTCTGCAGGTTGGCACTGCAGTGACTGACCTCTGAGCTCTAGGCACTCAGCAAATGCATCGGTTGTCGTCTTGCCCTTCCTATCCTGCATATCATCTTGTAACTGCTCCACAGTTGACTGAATCTCAGTCACTTTGACATCAGGATCATAGAATTTTTGTTCCATGATTCTCTCCAGGCTCTCCTGATTTTGAGTTAAGCAACCCCTTCTCAATCCGTAGAGTTGATGCTATTAAGTAACCAAGCTGCTCCTGCTTGTTCTTCAGAAAGTACTCCGATGCCTCTGCTAGAGTGGGCATCTTTGCAGCTTTCTCTTGCATTGCCTTCTCCTTTCTCTCCTAAGCTTGCACTGATGTTGGTTCATTCTCAGTCATGACAACTCGATTGTCCTCAAATTCAGGATAGAGAACCATGTGTTCCTTATCCAATAGATACTTTCCTGTGCCCATCTTCGAGTTTATCAACTCCACGAATCATGAGGGCATAACCACAGCTCCTCTTCTGATCTGCTGCTGTCCTCTTGATTGTCTCAACTATGAGGCTCATGACCTTGAATGTCTGAGGCACATCAAAAACATGAAGCAAATTGATTGCATGCCCTCTAATCATGTTATGCTCACCTGATTTGGGCAATAGAGTATGCCTTAAGATCCAGTTGATCGTAGGCAGCCCCGACAATGAAAATGGGTGATCCAAACTTGAAGGTCTCAAGTGCATCATCCGGGATCTCCTTGTACATGTGTGACATAGAGTTATGATCCATTTTCTTCTTACCATAAATGTCCAGGTCATCCTCACTTTCCTTTGGGGCATTGATCAAACTTGCCCATTCCTCTATGGTAGGCGATATCTGGTTCCTTCGACATCCACACTATCCTCGCCATCTGGATAGAAATGTGCTGTGGAGTAGAATTGCATGATAAGTTCATCATTCCAGTTGGTGAGCTTCTGCCCAACAAATTCAGCAACTCCACAAGCACTGAAGCTGTCATATACTCCAGGGTAGTGTTCTGCGTTCTCCTTCAAGTAGGTCCAATCGACCCATCTCATATTGCAAACTATGGGCTTCTTGTCCAGCAAGATAGTCTCATAAAAGTCCTGCTGCTCCTTGGTGTGGAACCTGTAGTCCACAGCAGTCCTTCTCCTCGTGGCATATGGATCTGACTCTCTCCATAGCCTCAACCCATTATCTCTCCTGATCTTCATGTTTTCAGCCACAGGATGAGCATCATTGTGATGCAGGATCTTGGGTTTGAGCTTCCTTAGGACCTGCCCTTCTTCATCTTCCTCGGCATCTACCTCGGGGCATTGGGGCCTTGTTCTTTTCAGCTCTGGTATGCTCTGGTATTCCTCTTGGGTGCAATCTTGGGCTTGGGGGCAGCTTTGGGCTTGGAAGTTGTAGCCCTGATTTGATAGCATCACCCATCGCCTTTTGTGCCTTGGGTGCTTTGGTTCTGCAACCTCTTCTTCTTCTTCCTCTTCCATCATGGAAGGCTTCCCAATCACCCTTGACATGGTCTTCTTGACCCTTTCTTTCCTTTTCTTTCCCTCTGCTGAGCAACATGCTCTTTGGGTTGAGATTCCAAAGGAGCTTGAGTAGACACTACGGCTTTGGACATTGGTTGTCTACCTTTGGCCTTTTGATTTTCAAACCAGGGCTTCACTGCGGATGAGCTGAACTCCCTCTTGAGCACTTTCTTCTTGGAGCTTGCCTCATCCTCAATCGCCACATAATCCTCATCCTTAGACTCGAGGTCTTCTTCTTTCTTGTCCTTGTGGAAGCCTTGGGCAAATTACTTGAGTGCTTCGCTCCCTCATCTCGAGCTGCTTGAGGGACTAGTACCCTCGCTCAAGCTGGATCTGCTCTTCAGATTTGTTACGGCTATCACTTTGGTGCGACATGCTTGTCCAACCGATCACTGACCTTGTGAATAGTTATAGATGAGGTAGAGTGGATGAGCATCACAAAATGCAGAGATTTTTGCAAAGAATGATTCAAAAACTTAGTTTTAGTTTCCCAGAAAACATTTCGGATCTACCGATTTTCAAACTTCGGTGATACCGGCAGTTTTGGAACCTAAACTTATGAACTCGGTCGGACCGAGTCACGGTTTAGTGGCACCGAGACTGCTAGGGTTTCACAAAGTTCTGAAATCGGTCACACCGATAGCAATTCTCGGTCGGACCGAGACTTACTAGTGCAATGGCATTAGCCAAATCGATGGGACCGAGTTTTTCAACTCGGTGGGTCCGAGATGGTTTCGTGGAAACCTAACCTAAATTTTCGAATCGTAACTATTCTAAGGATTGATTTGTTGGATAGGAGTGTTTCAATCATGGCAAGATGCATAATGAACACAATGTGCTTGAGAATCGGACGAGGAAAGCAACGTGATCGAGTTCATACCCTAGTTCAAGCGGGAACACGCTACAACGGCAACGGCGGAGGAGAATTCCGTTGATGGCGAGAGACCAGCGACAGAGGCGGCGACGAAGTCGACGATCAAATGAGACCAAGTTGGCAGAGCGAGCTATCTTGGCGAGAAGATTCGGAGAAAGTTTTCCAAATTTTGCCCGTGCGATATATAGCCCGACCCTGTCGGTGTGACCGAGTGGTACAACTCGGTGGCACCGAGATGCAAAACTGTGAACAATTATTGCAACTCGGTGTGACCGAAAAGTACAAATCGGTTGCACCGAGATGAAAACCTAGATCGACTTAGTAATCTCGGTATGACCGAAATGGAGGAATCGGTCAGACCGAAAATCACAAAGAAGTTTTGGAAGTTTAAGTCTATGACGAATCGGGGACTCAGGGCTCCTCACACAGAGTGGTTCGAATCTGACTTGATCAAGTTTTTTGATGTAGCACGAATAGAGTTTGAGACGAGAAAAGCATAGATAGCTAGAGAAGGTTCTTAGGCATTCTTGTCCATCCACTTGGCAAAAGAAAAGAAGCCGATCAATCAAAACAACAAGTGGATGTCCTCGAATGAGTAAATATGCAACCAACATGCTCACACAATAAGATGACAAATGAAATATGTGACAAAGCATGCACAACCAATTCTAGCATCTATCAAACAATTGGCGATGACTAGGTCATCTATATATGAGTATATTGACTTAGGAGTCAAATGAGAACATTTGATCATAGGTCATACTCATCGCTTAAGCTCAAGTGGGGTTACCACTTTTACATAAAGCATTTATGTGTTCACATCATTAGAGTTGCGTTGACTAAATTCTTAGAGTTAAGCTCCACCTATATGTGATATACCCACTTAGAGGGATTAACTAAAAAAAGGTTTTTTCTATTATGACTTCATGTATGTGTTGAAGATGTGGATGCTCAATGTTGATGTAGATCGTTTGGAGCAATCCTTTGGAGTGAGTTGCACTTTCAATACCTACATGGGTTAGTCCCACAAGGAACAAACAAGAATATCCATAGACATAGAGTGATGCACACACAAAATGATGTCCATGAAAACATTAGGTTACCTTGTCCCTTGCCTTACCAACATGAGGGTTTGTGACTCCTTGAACTAGTGCAAGATATGGAAGTTGATTGCACTTGTCCTTGCCATAATGATATGAGTGAAGAAGGTTGGCGGAGTCACCCACAAGAACTCTCTAGTTCTTCTTCTTCGGGATCCACATCAACTTGATGGGTATCCTTGGTGTAGTAGTTGTACTTGATGAAGTAGAACTTGACGTAGTCTTGGGAACCCACTTGACCAAGGCCTTAGGTGCTTCTTCAAATGCATCAATTTCCTCTTGAAGCTTGTTCTTGCCTTTGTTCTTGTGGTCTTGTGGTGGAAGATCATCTTGAGCTTGTGTTCCCTTGAAGGAAGTAGGATCATACTTCTCTTATTGAGGAACAAACTTCGTCTTGGGGTATTGATCTTCTTCCCACTCAACTCCATTGGCATTGAACTTTCGTTCAAAACCATCACCTTGATTCTTCCGGTGCCTTCCTTGCTTGTGTACAATTTCCTCAAATTGCTTACTCCCGGCAAGACTCTTGTATACACCTTTCTCTATAATTCCCTTCAATAATCTGTTTTCTTGCTCAAGTGTAACTTGGCTAGGAGAATCATTAGTGGAATCAAGAGAACTACTAGAAGCAACAATATTGGATTTAGCATTATTATTGTTACTACTAGAGGCAAAATCTTTCTTGTTCTTGTTACTAGACTTGACTTGAGGCATGTAAGTAGATAGGAGTAAACGCTTGGCAATGTAAGAAGAACTTTTCTTACGAAGATCATCATTGATCGCTTTTAAGAACTCATGCTCTTGCTCAAGATTGAGCTTTTCAAAGCGTAACTTCTCATGAGCCCTTAAAAGTTCTCGATGATCTTCAAAGATAGTTTCATGAGCTAACTTAAGAGTGTTTAGCTCTTTAGTTAGACGCCCAATTTTCTCCTTATCATTGTCATTCGTTTCAACTTGATTAGCATGATTAATTGACGTTTCATCATAGTATTCATCACTAGAGTTGTCAACAAGTAAATCATCATCACCTAGCAAGTCATCTTCATCAACATCAAAATCAACATACTCGGGGTGTGTTACCTTAGGACCTTTGGCCATGAAGAATCTACCAATTCCTTCATTTGGTGATTCAAATATGTCGTAGGAGTTGGTTGACACAAGTGCTAGACCAGCAACACCTTCATCTTGAGTGTATTCGGAGTCAGAGTGATAGCTTCTCTCGGAGTGATGGTCGGAGTCGGAGCCGGATACCCATTCACCAACATGAACTTGATGTGTTCGTTTTGTGTAGCTCTTTGATGACTTTTCCTTCTGAGGGAGTCCTGGACTAGGGGGTGTCCGGATGGCTGAACTATCATCACGGCCGGACTCCAAGACTATGAAGATACAAGATTGAAGATTTCGTCCCGTGTCCGGATGGGACTTTCCTTGGCGTGGAAGGCAAGCTTGGCGATACGGATATGTAGATCTCCTACCATTTTAACCGACTACTGTGTAACCCTAACCTATCCGGTGTCTATATAAACCGGAGGGTTTTAGTCCGAGGACGAACAACAATCATACCATAGGCTAGCTTCTAGGGTTTAGCCTCCTAGATCTCGTGGTAGATCTACTCTTGTACTACCCATATCATCAATATTAATCAAGCAGGAGTAGGGTATTACCTCCATCAAGAGGGCCCGAACACAGGTAAAAACATCGTGTCCCTTGTCTCCTGTTACCATCCGCCTAGACGCACAGTTCGGGACCCCCTACCCGAGATCCGCCGGTTTTGACACCGACATTGGTGCTTTCATTGAGAGTTCCTCTGTGTCATCAGTGATAGGCCCGATGGTCCTTCGATCATCAACAACGACGCGGTCCAGGGTGAGACTTTTCTCCCCGGACAGATCTTCGTATTCGGCGGCTTTGCACTGCGGGCCAATTTGCTTGGCCATCTGGAGCAGGTCGAAAGCTACGCCCGCCATCGGTCAGATTTGGAAGTTTGAACTATACGGCCGATGTCGCGGAGACTTGATCTTGACGGATTCGAGCCGCGTCCAAGCTGCATCGCCTTGTCTCGATGGGCATGATCTAGCTCATGCCGGTCAAAGGCCCTAGAGGCCGCACCAGCATCCGCTTCGACCCCTAATCTGGAGCCGGATTCCCTGATCGAGGACGAGTGGTTGGACACCGCCTCGGGGGCTATGATCTCTACGGCGATTGAGCCGAACTCCATCCCCGTCCTTTGCGAAGACCTCGACTCCAGGGTGCCGGACTCCTCTCCGGACTCCGAACCCTCCGCGCCCCTGCCGATCAAATCCGATTGGGCGCCAGTCATGGAGTTCACTGGCGACATCTTTTCAAAGACTCGCCCTTTGGCGACATCCTGAATTCACTAAAGTCTCTCTCTTTATCCGGAGAGCCCTGGCCGGACTACGGACAGGAAGGTTGGGATATGGACGACGAAGAAATTCAACGCCCACCCACCACCCACTTTATAGCCATTGTCGATGATCTAACCGACATGCTCGACTTCGACACCGAAGACATCGACGGTATGGACGACGATGCCGGAGACGACCACGACCCAGCGCCTACAGGGCACTGGAAGGCCACCTTGTCATATGACATATACATGGTGGACATCCCAAAAGATTGGAACGGCGATGGAACAACGGAGGATGACCCCTCCAAGAGGCAACCGAAGCGCCGATGTCAGCGGCGCCGCTCTAAATCCCGCCACAATAAGCGGTGATTCCGGCATGGGAGATAATAACACCGGACGATTGAAGACAACCCCTCGGCAGGACTCAATGCAGGAGGAGGGAGAAAGCAAATCCGCCTGACGGTCTGCAGAAAAGGAGGTTGAGGGCGATAATTATGCGCCTCCCTCCGAAGATGAGGCAAGCCTCGACGACAGCGAATTTGTCGTGCACGAGGATCCCGCCGAACAGGAGCGTTTCAAACGCAGACTTATAGCCACGGCAAGCAGGCTCAAGAAAAAGCAGCAACAGCTTAGAGCTGACCAAGACCTGCTAGCTGACAGATGGACTGAAGTCCTTGCAGCCGAAGAGTATGAACTTGAACGCACCTCCAAAAACTACCCCAAACGCAGGCCGTTGCCTCGATCAGAGGAGGAAGCACCCAAGTCACCAGCGCACGACATGGCAGACCGGCCACCCCGTGGCCGCGACAGAGAAGCCTCTCGGCCCTCCGCTCAAGCCACACCCCAAGGCACGGGAAAACGCGCCGGACTTGCGAGATATA
This sequence comes from Aegilops bicornis, assembly GCA_021605145.1. Taxonomy (NCBI): domain Eukaryota; kingdom Viridiplantae; phylum Streptophyta; class Magnoliopsida; order Poales; family Poaceae; genus Aegilops; species Aegilops bicornis. Next base: position 548,604,775 of record CM038675.1, on the reverse strand, counting down.
TTGGAGGATAAGGCAAAACATACAAGATCGATCTACGGATCGCGTGGGCGCCCAACGACGCGGGATGATTACCGTCGCGCCGGATACAGCAAACCCGGCCGGGCCGAACACGATGAGACAAGGCTCATATGAGCTACGTCGTGATATAGCCCAATCTGTAGGCGCCAAGACACCCACTATGCTTCATGATGAAGTAATGGATCATCAAATCCCGAGGGCTTCAAACCCGTAAACATCGAATCATACGATGGTACCACAGATCCTTGATGCGGATCGAGGACTATCTCCTCCATATCCACATGGCCCGCGGTGATGATCTACATGCCATCAAATACCTCCCACTCAATCTTAAAGGACCAGCTCGGCATTGGCTCAACAGCTTGCCCGGCAGAATCAATTGGTTGTTGGGAGGATCCGGAAGCCGCATTCCATGATAACTTCCGGGGCACATATGTGCGACCACCAGACGCTGATGACCTTAGCCACATAATTCAGCAGCGGAAGAATCGGCCGACAATTACGGACACGGTTCCTAACAAAGAAAAATCAAATCGTTGATTTGTCCGGATGCAGAGGCCCTTGCAGCCTTCAAACATAACATCCATGACGAGTGGCTTGCCCGGCACCTAGGACAGGAAAAGCCAAAATCCATGGCAGCCCTCACAACACTCATGACCCGCTTTTGTGCGGGAGAGGACAGGCTAGCTCAAAGCAACAACTTGGCCAAACACCACGATAGTTCGGATACCAAGGACAGCAATGGCAGGTCGCGTCGCAACAAGAACAAGCGCCGCATTAACGGCGATAATCTGAAGATACAATCACAATGCCGGATTCAGAGGCTCTGAACCCGGTCGTGAAGAAGCCATTCAAAAGAAATACCCAGGCCCGTCCAACTTGGACCAAATACTCGATCGCTTGTGCCAGATACATGGCACCCCCGAAAAACCAGCCAATCACACCAACAGGGATTGTTGGGTGTTCAAGCAAGCAGGCAAGTTAAGTGCCGGACTCAATGACAAGGGGCTGCATAGCGACGACGAGGAAGAAGCTCAGTAGCTGAACAATAGAGGACAGAAGGGTTTTCCCACACAAGTGCGGACGGTGAACATGATATACGCAACCCACATACCCAAAAGGGAGCGGAAGCATGCACTAAGGGACGTCTATGCGATGGAGCCAGTCGCTCCAAAGTTCAACCCATGTTCTTCCTGCCCGATCACCTTCGATCGAAGGGACCACCCCACTAGCATTCGTCACGGCGGTTTCGCCGCATTGTTCCTTGACCCAATTATTGACGGATTTCACCTCACCAGAGTCCTGATGGACGGCGGTAGCAACTGAACACTGCTTTATCGGGATACGGTCGCAAAATGGGCATAGACCCTCAAGGATTAAACCTACAAAGACGACCTTTAAAGGCGTCATATCGGGTGTAGAGGCCAATTATGCAGGCTCGCCACACTCAAGTGGTCTTCGGATCCCCGGATAACTTTCGAAGCGAAGAGTTAATCTTCGACATAGTCCCGTTCCGCAGCGGCTATCATGCACTGCTCGGACGTACCACATTTGCAAAGTTCAATGCGGTGCCGCACTACGCATACCTCAAGCTCAAGATGCCAGGCCCTCGAGGAGTAATAACGGTCAATGGAAACACCGAACACTCTCTCCGAACGGAGGAGCACACGACGGCCCTCACGGCGGAGGTACAAAGCAGCCTTTCACAGCAATTCTCGAGTCCGACCATTAATCGTCCGGACACTGTCAAGCGCGCCCGAAGTAACCTACAACAAGACCGCCTGACACGATTCAAGCACGCGTAGCAATCCGGCCCCAACCCCAGCCCTCGCGAAATTGCGAAGCCAGTACTACGCGTACATAACTACGCTCTGGAGATACCATGGGCACAAGGGAGGGGCACGACCACGGCATGCGGAATGCGGCTCAACCGCACTGTGGGCTCGATTGTGTCATTCTTTTTCTTTTTCCATTTTTCTTCCTTTTCTTACTCTCGGGACTCCGTCTTCAGAAGTCCTTTCCGCACACTAGAATCGCCGAACTCACGATGCAACAGAGGGAAGCAGAAAGCCACGTCGAGTGTTCAGGTGGTCTCTATTACGAGCATTATACCTGTTTTACATACCATCCCGCAGCTTACCCCTGGAGGGGGACATGTTAGATAGTCCCACCTTGCTTATCGCACTATTTGTATTGTTCTGCTTTCATTGCAGTACCTTTTTGAATAAACAATACATAGCCTTTTCCTATTATTGCACTCTTTTCTTTATCTATATATATGTTCATTTCATGACATGTTGCACCCGTACACTTTGGTACGGCCAATACACCAGGGGCTTACGTACCCCAAAATTATGGTGTGATAAGTCGAACACTTTCACAAGTGTGGCACCCCTGAACTTATAGCATTATATGAATCGGCTCCGAATCATGTCTTTGGTCAATAGTTGGGTTTTCACGGCTCCGTGTTTTGGTACCTTACGCCCGTTATATCGGCTAAGGTAGACTGGGAGAACCATCGCGATTGTGCCCAGTTGAGCTGGGTCGAGCACCTCGATGGAGAAAGCTAAAATCGACCCGTCATGATAGGGCGAGAGCGATCATGATTCGAGAGGTTTTTGGGTCCCTAAAGACTTATGCCGCTTAGAGCGAGGAACCGAATTTTCCGGCCAAAGGCGTGGATAGCGCCCGAACTCGGTCTTCGAATACTAGGGGCTTCACGAAATTTAAAATTATAGAATTCTATGGCTAAGTGAGAGTGTTCAAGCATTATAAGTCCGGTTGCCTTGTTCGTTGCGTTGAGCGCCTCCCTAGATGGACCCAAGAATGGGAACAAGAGTGCTCAAGTTTATCCTGAACACCCCAGCACTCATGGCATGGAGGCTGAAGCCAACGACTTGCCATCTCTCAGATTTGATAAACGGCCGCACAGAAGGTAATATTTTAAATTAATAAGAGTTTCTTAGCGCATATGAACAAGTTTTTAGCGTACAGGATAACAACTGCGAGTCTATTCAAAAATTACATCTTTGGAGCACTCATCCGCTATTCAAGTGGGCACCCTTCAGAGGCCCTCATAGTACATTTGGGCATGCGATGCTCCTTGCCCTTCGGTGGCCGTCCGTCACAAGCTTCTCGCATCCAGCTTGCCCCAGTGCACTTTAGCACGGGCAAGGGCCCGACGGACACCTTCAATACAGACGGAGCACTTGATGACTTCAATCCGTGGACAGGCGTCCACCAGCCGCCGCACTAGCCCAAAATAGTTCCCAGGCATGGCTTGCAATGGCCACAGCCGAACTATGAGGCCCTTCATGGCCTGTTCGGCGACCTTGTGGAGCTCGACCAGCCGCTTTAGCTGGTCGCTTAGGGGCACCGGATGTCCGGCCTCAGCATATTGAGACCAGAACACCGTCTCCGTTGAGCTCCCTCCTTGGCGGCGGTAGAATGCGGCAGCATCGGACACACTCACGGGCAGATCTGCGAATGCTCCTGGAGAGCTCCGAATCCGGGTAAGTAATAGGTAATTCACTTTCACATGCTTGCTTTGTGTAAAAAATGCCTTACCCGCCGCTATCTTCTTTAGCGATCCAATTTCTTGGAGGGCTTTTTGGGCTTCGGCCTTAGCGGCTTTGGCACTCTCAAGAGCCGAGGCGAGCTCGGACTCTCGAGTCTTCGAGTCACGCTCCAAACTCTCGTGTTTTTCCACGAGAGCCTAGAGCTCTTGCAGCACCTCCGTCAGCTTCGCCTCCCCCTTCTCTCGCTCGGTGCGCTCCGCGGCCAATTTGCTTTCGGACACGGACACCGCTTCCTTCAGGGTCACCACCTCGTTCGTGGCCCCTGTAGTACCCAAGCTATTCCTGTTATTTTTTGCAACCAAAACCTTTTCTATAAGGTATTTCTTTAATAAGGTATTACTTACCTTCCTTGTCCTCGAGCTGCTTCTTGGCAAGGCCGAGCTCGTTCTCGGACCGCTCGAGGCTCGCTTCAATGCATCGACCTCCATGATCGGTCTGGCAGAGGTCGGCAGCGTAGCCTGCATTCCCATATTGACATACTTATGTTAGACTCCTGCATATATCTTTTTAGATCCTTAGTCCGCTTTTCTTTACGAACACCGAACTAAGCATCGGGGCTACTGTCTATGCGGTAATATTTCTACATATTCTAAACTTACCTCAAAGCCTATTAGAAGGCTGGTGCAGGCTTGATCGTCACCCGCTCTTGGCGGATCGAACTGTCCGGATCACCGCACTCATAGCATGCGGTGCTCCTCCTGATGGAAGCGGCTGTTAAGCGCCTCCGAAGCTATCTCTGGTGCCTCCGGTTGGAAGGAGGACACGGCGTCTTACCCTTCTTGCGAAGGGACCGCTTGCCGGACTCGGAACGGCAAGGTTCCGGCATGGAGTCGGGACGTGGTTGAGCTTAGAGCCCTGGGGTCTCGCCCCACGCGCTCGAGTCCGGGAGGTTGCCTTGCGGCTCCTCCTGCGCCACCTCCTCTTGACAAAGCACCCCTTGGGGCCCCACCGCGGCGTCGTCCGCAGTGTGAGGTGAGGAGGCGGTCGGAAGTGAAGTACTCTCCATTTCGGCGAACTCGGGGACCCGCTCGTGAAGCGGCGAACTTCGCCCTTAGGCGGGCTGCATGATTGTTCGGCATTAGAGAACACTATGCAATGATAAAAAGCCATGGGTATCCGGACACTTACGATCTCGCCAGGGCTTGGCCCTTGTTGGCTAATCCTCCTCGTCGTTGTCGGCGTTGGTGGAGAAGTCCGGAGGAAGGGTTCTTCCCTTCTTGGACCCTCCGGCCTCCCGGTTAGGCGGCCTTCCTTTTCCTCTCCTCCTCCGGCTGGGGAGAGGCTTTTCCTCCTCCTCGTCCTCGGGAGAAGATTACGCTTGAATCGACAACACCAGGCGTCGGGAGCTCCTTCGAGTTCCCGTTGCCTCCTTCTTGGCCTTCTTCTCCGGCACCACATGAGGTACCGGAGTCAGCAGCCCCGTCAATCGGGCATCCGCTGGGTCTTCTGGCAAAGGAGACGGATAGCTAACCCGTCCGGACGTCTTCAACTAGTCCTGTTAAAGGTTAGGGAGTTTTAGACCCCACATAGAGTCAAACTATGAAAAAAGAGTCCCATAAAGGGTAAAATAACTCACCTCGCTGGCTTGACGCTGCGAGCTGAATCCGCGATCTTGATGGCGGATGTGGGAGCCTCGGCGCCTTGAACGGCACTCTTCCAGGCATCTTCGCACGTAGTGTCGAAGAGCCTTGTCGAGTGGGGTGCCGTGCGGATCGAACTCCCACAATTTGAAGGCCCGTTGTTGGCATGGGAGAATCCGGCGGATGAGCATCACCGGATTACGTTGACAAGCACGAGATTCTTGTCCACCAGGTTTCAGACGCATGTTTGGAGTCCGGATAGCTCGTCCGAATTCCCCCACGTCAGGCCCGTCTCCTTCCATGACGAGAGCCGTGTGGGGAAGCCAGATCTGAATTCGGGGGCCGCCACCCATTTGGGGTCGCGTGGGTCGGTGATGTAGAACCACCCCGATTGCCACCCCTTCATTGTCTCCACAAAGGAGCCCTCGAGCCATAGGACTTTGGCCATCTTGCCAACCATGGCGCCTCCGCACTCCGCTTGACGGCCGCCCACAACCTTCGGCCTGGCGTTGAAGATCTTCAGCCATAGGCCGAAGTGGGTCTAGATGCAGAGGAAGGCCTCGCACACGATGATAAATGCCGAGATGTTGAGGATGAAATTCGGGGCCAAGTCGTGGAAGTCCAGGCCGTAGTAGAACATGAGCCCCCGGACAAATGGGCGAAGTGGAAAACCTAGTCCGCGGAGGACGTGGGGGAGAACCACCACCCTCTCATGGGGCACGGGGGTTGGAATGAGCTGCCCCACGTCCGGGCAGCTTTGTGCTGTGATGTCGCGGGACAAATATCCGGGCTCCCGCAGTCTTGTGATGTGCCCCTCCGTGTCGGAGGAGGCCATCCACCTGCCTCCCGCTCCTGACTTTGTTGGAGAAGGTTGAGGTGGGATGTGCAGACTTGGGCGCTGGAGCTCGAGTCTTGTGAAATGGATGAGCAAAGGAGGAAGAAGGCGTGGGTGAAAAGGTGGATCCTTATCCCTTATATGGACGGACGGGTTATGCGTCCCCACCAGCTGGTAAAACTCGCTTACCTCCCAAGCGCCCGTAATCAATGGCGCGGATGGGTTACCCACGTCCGTATTGATGGGAATCCGGAATAAGGGGCACGATCTATGCTTTGATAAGGCGTGCGGAAACCGCCTCGCTAAACGCTACCGAGGTGGAACAGTAAAAATGATTCATATAAAGGCACGGCCGTGGTGTGATGTCACGCCACGGAATACGCCAGCAGATCTGTGCAAAAGTTATTCTCTCTACGGTGGTATGTGGAACTTGTTTTGCAGAGCCGGACACTATCCTTGTGTTCAAAACCTTCTATGAAGTATTCGGAGGAGGAACCCGCCTTGCAATGCCGAAGACAATATGCGCGCCGGACTCGTCGTCATTGAAGCCTGGTTCGAGAGCTCTTGAGGGAGTCTGGACTAGGGGGTGTCCGGATGGCGAACTATCATCAGGGTCGGACTCCAAGACTATGAAGATACAAGTTTGACGACTTCGTCTCGTGTCGGGATGGGAGTTTCCTTGGCGTGGAAGGCAAGCTTGGTGATACGGATATGTTGATCTCCTACCATTGTAACCGACTCTGTAACCCTAACCTATCCGGTGTCTATATAAACGGAGGGTTTTAGTTCGTGAGGACGAACAACAATCATACCATAGGCTAGCTTCTAGGGTTTAGCCTCCTTGATCTCGTGGTAGATCTACTCTTGTACTACCCATATCATCAATATTAATCAAGCGGGAGTAGGGTATTACCTCCATCGAGAGGGCCCGAACCTGGGTAAAAACATCGTGTCCCTTGTCTCCTGTTACCATCCGCCTAGACGCACAGTTCGGGACCCCCTACCCGAGATCCGCCGGTTTTGACACCGACACCTTCCTTTCCGAATCCTTGCGTCTCCGTGAGGGTCTTCATTCATAACGATCATCTCTACTCCTTCTCTCTCTTGGTGGTGATTCTTCTCTTCTACTTCTTCTCTTGGGAGAATCTTCTCTTCTTTTGTAGGGTGCCGTACACTCATTGGAATAGTGTCCGGGTCTCCCACAATTGTAGCAATTGCGCTCTCGAATAGAAGATCTTTTGTCATTGTAGGACCTTGACTTAGAGCTTCTTTCTTTGCTTCTACTCTTGTAGAATTTGTTGAAGTTCTTCACCATTAAGCTCAATTCTTTATTGACGGTTTGTTTCTCACTTGATGATGTGGGGGCTTCACATGAGGCTTTGTAAGCACCACTCGACTTGTTGTGAAGTTCCTCCTTATCCTTGAGTGACATCTCATGAGCAACAATTCTTCCAATGACTTCCATAGGCTTGAGATCTTTGTAATTGGGCATCATTTGGATCAATGTGCACACGGTATCATATTTTCCATCCAATGCTCTTAGGATCTTCTTGATGATGAATCTATCGGTCATCTCTTCACTTCCTAAGCCGGCAATCTAATTTGTGATAAGAGCAAGCCTAGAGTACATTTCAGCGACACCTTCACCATCCTTCATTTTGAACTTGTCAAGCTGACTTTGGAGCACATCCAACTTGGATTCCTTGACGGAGTCGGTACCTTCGTGCATATCAATCAAAGTATCCCAAATTTCCTTTGCATTCTCAAGATGGCTGATTTTGTTGAACTCCTCGGGGCACAATCCATTGAAGAGGATATCACAAGCTTGAGCGTTGTATTGCAACATCTTCAACTCTTCCGCACTAGCTTCACGGTTTGGTTCTCTCCCATCAAAGAATTCACCTTGCAAGCCAATACACACAATAGCCCAAATGGCGGGGTTATGTCCGAGAATATGCATTTTCATCTTATGCTTCCAACTAGCAAAATTAGTGCCATCAAAGTAAGGACCTCTACGATGATAATTTCCCTCGCTAGACGCCATACTCTCCTAGGTTGTGAAACAAAGACTATGACCATCAAAAGCTATGGAAATCAAAGCAAATGGAGACCAAAGCTCTGATACCACTTGTAGGACCTTGAAGTATGTCTAGAGGGGGGTGATTAGGCCTTGACCAAGAAAAACCTAACCTTTTCCCAATTTGAGACTTTGGCAGATTTTAGCTATTTTTGAACAAGTCAAGCAATCTTCACACCATTCAAGCAAGCATGCAAAGAGTATATTGGCAGCGGAAAATAAAGCATGCAACTTGCAAGAATGTAAAGGGAAGGGTTTGGAGGATTCAAACGCAATTGGAGACACGGATGTTTTTGTCGTGGTTCTGATAGGTGGTGCTATCGTACATCCACGTTGATGGAGACTTCAACCCACGTAGAGTAACGGTTGCGCAAGTCCATGGATGGCTCCACCCACGAAGGGTCCACGAAGAAGCAACCTTGTCTATCCCACCATGGCCGTCGCCCACGAAGGACTTGCCTCACTAGCGGTAGATCTTCATGAAGTAGGAGATCTCCTTGCCCTTAAAAACTCCTTGGTTCAACTCCACAATCTTGTCGGAGGCTCCCAAGTGACACCTAGCCAATCTAGGAGACACCACTCTCCAAGAAGTAACAAATGGTGTGTTGATGATGAATTCCTTGCTCTTGTGCTTCAAATGATAGTCTCCCCAACACTCAACTCTCTCTCACAGGATTTGGATTTGGTGGAAAGATGATTTGAGTGGAAAGCAACTTGGGGAAGGTTAGAGATCAAGATTCATGTGGTTGGAATGGAATATCTTGGCCTCAACACATGAGTAGGTGGTTCTCTCTCGTAATCGGTAAGTTGGAAGTGTAGGTTTGTTACGATGGCTCTCTCCACGAATGAAGAGGAGGTGGAGGGTATATATAGCCTCCACACAAAATCTAACCGTTACACACAATTTATCAAACTCGGTGGGACGAATCATAAAACTTCGGTCGGACCGATTTAGTAAACCTAGTATTTATTAGGGTTTTGATTGGGGATCGACATGCATCTCGGTAGGACCGATATGGTTAGGGTTAGGGCATAACGTAATCTCGGTGAGACCGATTACACAAACTTCGGTGAGACCGAATTTGGTAATTAGCTAACCAGAGAGTTTGTCGTGTAAACTTCGGTGGGACCGATTTGCTCTTCGGTGAGACCGAAAAGTTACAAAAGGGAAGCAGAGAGTTTACATTGTAATCTCGGTGGGACCAATCGCTCACTTCGGTTAGACCGAAGCGTTACAAAGGAAAGCAGAGAGATTACAATCCCATCTCGGTGAGACCGAGATCCCTATCGATGAAACCGATTTGCCTAGGGTTTGTGGCGGTGGCTATGACATTTGAACTTCGGTGGCGGGATAGAAAGAATCGGTAGGGCCGAGTTTGACTTTGGGTTTAGGTCATCTGTGGATGTGCGAAAGTAGTGGAGGGTTTTGGAGCATATTACTAAGCACATGAAGCAAGAGGCTCATTAAGCAACACCTCATCCCTTCTTGATAGTATTGGCTTTTCCTATAGACTCAATGTGATCTTGGATCACTAAAATGTAAAATGTAGAGTCTTGAGCTTTTGAGATTGATCCAATCCTTTGTCCTTAATATTTTGAGGGATCCACTTTCATCATCCATGCCATGCCATTCATTGAGCTTTCCTGGAATATTCATCTTGGAATAGTATTAGCTCAATGAGCCATATGTTGTTATGAATTACCAAAACCACCTAGGGATAGTTGCACTTTCACCCATCATATTTCCCGTCCTTCAGTTATGTATGGATGTCGACCGATCTCCCTCATGACATAGCTGGGTCTCTCCTTCTCAACACATATACGAGTCGTTCTACCTCTATAGTTAGGCCTCTGCCTACCCCACCCCCACCCCACCCCCCACACACACCGATACATCAAGCGCTCTAGTCATGTCTCCCTGCCACACACAAACTTGAAATGTGCCCTCTGACGATCCGGTAGGCCAGTCGCCCTATATCTTTGACTTGCACACACACACACACACACACACACACACACACACACACACACACACACACTCCATTTCGATGGCTCTCTTCATCGATCTCGCACCCACCCGTACTTGATCCTCTCTTCGAATCTATCGATAGCTATGACCCCTCCCTCTCTTCTCATGGATTGCCCGACCCTCTATGTATGATATGGATAGGCCTCCATTTCACACACATTGCATGCAAAATTTTGTTTGAGATGTCATCGACACATATTCCCACAAATAATTCACGACATCAACCCCACCCCACCCCACCCCACCACAAAACAAAAACACTCACGACAGCGGTTTGTATCTCTCACACACACCCACGTAAGTGGGGGCGATACCGAAGAGAAGAGGTGCATGCACGCGCGACGTACTCCGTCTCTTTCCCAACCACAACCGCTGCTGGGTACACGGTGGAGCTCGTTTACAGACGAAAAAGGCAGCCCACATGGTAATTTGGCACTCGTACTGGTTGTCCACTTGGTGGAGGGAGGATCGTCTACCACGGATGAACAAACAAATTGCGACTTGACGCATTATGTTAAATTAAAAAAAGAGGCAAACCATGTGGGGCCTACCTTAGAGGCAAGGCTCTATACATTGGAGTACTTTTGATGTGTCCCGTCAACTCATGAGAACGAGGAGAAGCTTGCTTAGCACGCCGTCTCCCCGCCCACGGCGCGGTGGCTCGCAGGATGAGGTGAAGCTTGCTCCTCCCTCGCCCATCTTGTGTGATGGCTCATGCAGGATGAGGAGAAAAAATTTACTACTCCCTCCGTTTACTCCTCGTCCCTACTACCTTGGTTATAGAGATTATATCATATTGTTTGGAATATATATGTCCTTACTAGATTTCAATATGAACTACTAGTACATACTCCAAACGCTGATGTATATAGACGTATTTTAGAGTGTACATTCACTCATTTTGCTCCGTGTAGTAGCACTCTCCCTCACCCCTCGACCCTGCATACGTGGTGGACGTGCAGCAATTCATTCGGTCTCATATAGCCAGAACAATATATACTGCACTACCATTATTGCTCGACTTCCCGATGAGGCGAAGAGCCAATCGCAAGGTTAATATTTTGGAGATGCCAAGCGCAAGGTTATAGGAGAACGAGTAGTAGGTGCCGCGTCATTCATAAATAATTTTGTTTTCTTGATGCACGTACGCAATATGATAGGTTCATATGGAGAGAAAAGGAAACCGCTCCACTATATACATAGTCGGACGGGCCAGCCTACGATTGCTTCTTTGGGGTTGCTCTCTTCACACTCTCTCGCACAAAACGACTGTGGCCACATCTCTAACATCACGGCGGATCACGTCCGCTTGGGGAAGGGGTGGATGCTTAGTGTAGATGCGGTGTCCGTCGCCGACGGCGAAAACCCACTGTCGGCACGTCCCGATCAGGGGTCCCTGACGTTCTCTCTCACAAAGCCGGTGAGGTTGCCTTCGTCCCTTGCTCACTGCCGCGACGTGGGCTGTTGCCGCCTCCCGCCGCCCTCCTCAAGGTCGAGCTATGTCCCTCAGGTACAACTCCCTTTACAGCCGGCTTGCACCATCGCTCCAAATTTGCCCACATCACTCCCTGTGGATATTTCTCTACTTCTTTGCCCTTTTATACACTGATACCTCTACTGGCTTCTACTTATTGTATTTGTGATGAGTTTATGTCTCATCAACTAGTCCTAGTAATCTTATTCTAACCACACTTCTTCAATTTCTTTGCCACAGGGATGCTCATCTCGATTTTGGTGAAACTACACAAAATGATCCGATGGTCAAAAGGTTGCAAACTTCATTTATTAGGAAGCTCGAACGTTGCCAGCAAATTGAAGCCTGGTCAGGGTTCACGGTTCAAGGGCTAGGGACTGCATGGATCGTTTTTTTCTTTAGCTGCCTCTGTTCCAAATAAGTGTCAACTTTAGTAGTAGTACGACTTTGTACTAAAGTTTGCACAAAGTTGAGACACTTATTTTGGAACGGAGGGAGTACATATTTGCTATGTTCTGTCAATCATTGAGATGCAATAGCATGCATGTTAGTCTCCTTTGTATTTGATGAAATGGTGCAACAGGCAACCTTGGACGCAAGATACATGTAACAGGAGCTGGAAGCTTCATAGCATTGTACAAATTTATCTCATTGATAAATTACTGATGCATACTAGTACTATACTAGTACTTCCTCCATTCCCAAATATAAGTCTTTGTAGAGATTTCACCATTAACCACATGCGGATGTATATAGATGCATTTTAAGTGTAGATTCATTCATTTTGTTCCGTATGCAGTTCACCTAGTGGAATCTCTACAAAGACTTATCTACTAGTAATAGTTAGCCCCCACTACTAGGAATTCTCTATCCTCTCCTTGAGCCACATCATCAAAATTGACGTAGCCGTTAGATGAAGTAAATCAGTCGTAATAGCCATTCGATCTAGGCGTTGAGAGGCTCTAGCACTAAGCCACATGCAAGCATGCAGAAGTACCGTGGCACATGCATGGTAGTGGGTTTTAAATCACATCAACATGTCCGCATGCAAGCATGCACCGGTAGCATGCATGTAAGTGAGCTTTTAAGTCCCATTAACATGTCAAAAATAAAAATATAATCCCATTATGCAGTAGGAGTTGGCTGATCTTTTTTCCTTATGTGGGATGATCTAAATGATGATGGGAGTTTATTTAGTTTGGCTACCACATTTGTCATGCGGTTATAGATTTTTTTAGTTCTATGAAATCGATAATTTTATGTAGAGAGATATACCGCTGTTCATGGCAACGAAAGGGACTCATCTAGTAATATTTAGGAATGGAGGGAGTACTATGTAAAGAGGTAGGTGTCATACGGTGATAGTGTGAGGTGGGCCATGTAATCACCGAGCGTGCGTGTTTTCACCGCTCTTGCACTCCTCCGCTGTAAGAATGGAGAAAATTGTAATCTACTACCTCCTTTACGCCCGGCGTGGGACATCCAGCAGTCCTACCACCTTAGTAATAAAGACCAATGAGCCGTCAAATCACATAGACCCAGTGATAAGTTGGGCCAGACGAAGCAACTATCACTCTTGCGCCGGTGAGAGGTCGCGTCCGCTCAGCCCGGGCATGAATGCAAAGATCGATTCTTTGGAGCTGGCTGACCGTTTGGCGGGAAGCCTTGGCGGTGGAGGGCTTTGGGTGGGCCAGGCTGGTCAGAGCAGGCGTGGCAGGCTGTCGCATGTCCCTACGGACACGCCTGTAAACGAGAGGATGAACCGACTCTCGCGGCTAAAATCATACACTACACACCATATCTTTGTAGGAGTAGGTCGATCTGTCGCACTCTCTAACACACACATGTTGTTAAACACACACACACACACACGCACCTTGGTCCCGTTGCACCTTCTAACGTGACTTATTACACCTAGACGGAGGGAGTAGTAAGTATACGAGATACGGTGGCACCTTGACTTAAGTCGAATACAAGTGCCCAAAATTTGTGTGCATGTTATAATAAGGATTCACTTAAAATAGTACGTGAGCGAACAAAGGGATCAATTGGACAGTGTTCCCGAGCGATGTCGAGATGTGTGAGGTAGTAAGATACATCATTGGGCGCTTTTAATTTTTCTTATTAATTTGTTTGTTTCACCCCTCGACTGGTGGGACCCAACGTACTACGTGGAGAGAGGTAAGGTGACTAAGGCTGCATTATTTCTGCACCACTGTGGATAGTCTTACCACCAAAGCCACATGACATGATTATGATTGAAATCCTAATGACTCCCACACACACACACACAAAACACGGCATGCCTGTTACACGAATGTAGGAATGTATAAAAGGTTATTTTCCTCTTGTTGAACATAACGGGAGGGTTGTGTAGTAGTTAGCCTGCTCGCTCATCAAACTTGAGGTCTCGGGTTCGATAACTACACTTGAGCATAATTTTTGCGGGAGGATTCTTTGACTGGTCAAAATGTTTTCTAGGGTTTGCACGCTTCACTCTCTCTCCAAGATATATATACACGCTGGAGCCTCGGCGCTTAGTTGCTCTCTTCACACTCTCTCGCCCTCTCCCGGAGCTGGATCCTCGGCGCTTGAAGTTGCTCTCTTCACACTCTCTCGCCCTCTCCAGATCTAAAAGACTTCATTGGCCTCTCTCTCCCCTCACTTTGTTGCTCAAAGAGCCGGGCAGGATCCGTCACGGGAAGGGAAGGAGGCTTAATCTTTGTCGCCGTCGGCGAGGGAGGGAATCCACTACCGGCGATGTTGTTCACTTTCCACCAATGGTGGCGCTGGAGGGCCTTCGACCCTTCTTCTTCGCCCGTCCGTCGCCCACCGAACCACGCCCCAAGAACCTTAAGGTATATTTTACTTACTCCACATGCATTGCTCTAGCTGCATGTATACCATGAATCTAGGACGTGGTTCAAAGAGGAAAGGAGTGGGGGAAAGTAGTGGGGGAAAGTAGTGGGAAAAGTTGTATATAGCATGAATCTAGGACGTGGTTCAAAGAGGAAATGAAGGGGGAAAGTTGTATAGCATGAATCTAGGACGTGGTTCAAAGAGGAAAGCAATGGGGGAAAGTAGTGGGGAAAGTTGTATTGCATAAATCTCGGACGTGGTTCAAAGAGGAAAGGAAGGGGCGAAAGTACTAGTTCAAAAAGGAAAGGAAGGGACAAGGCTGTAGAGTTTGAGGAGGACTAGATTTGCTGCGCTCACATAGGGAAAGGTGTCTAAAGATAACAAAACTGGGACCAACACAAATATGCTCCTTGGTTGTTTGTTCTTTGTTGCAACAGACTGTGCATGACCACAAAGACATCGGTAGATGCACATGGTGCTGGTCGTCCACCGTCCGTGCAACTCACTAGCTGTTGTTAATCTATGGCCTGTTTGGTTAAAAACTCCCTAGTCCCTACCTGCTTGGTTCCAGGGACTAAACATGGACTAGAGGTTATTAAATGACATGATAAAAGACCATGTTACCCCTAGTAATGAACTAATGGAAACAAGGTGCGATGCATAGCAGGGGCAACTGTTGGAAAAAGTCCCAGAAAGACTCCCTCGGGGTCTTCTTTCTTTAGTCCCAAATGCCCACTTTTAGTCCCGAAAAGTCCCTCCTATTTGGTTTAGCTGTGACAGACACGGAGTTTTTTTAGTCCCTACACCAAAATGTCGCTGTAAACAAACACCCTCTAATAATGCCGCTGGAAAATTGATGCAATGCCACAGTTAAAAGCAAATTACATGTTTAACGAATTTTATTGTTAATATAATCTCTATGTTAATATTAATCAATGCCACCGTTTGAGAAATGCTACTTTCTTGCTTTCTTTCCCATTTAGATAAGGTAGATGCTTCTTTTTGTTGGCTTCTATGTCATCCACCATTATTGACCACTAATTGTTTCCTTTGCACCTCTGTGTAAACAGGGTTATCTACTTCACCTCGTTGCCATGTGACCTTTTGTTGCACTTTGCACAAAACACTTTTGTTTTAAGAGTGTTTTGTGCAGTTCAACCAAAATGTCACACCGACAACGTTGCTTGATTGCTTGATCTTAGTGGAACTGCACAAGAGGAGATCTTACTTCCTATCCGTTAAGGCGAATTTGGTTTAGATCTTCTTCTTGTGAGTTGTTTGAATTCCGCATCATGAGAGGTCAGTACTAGCCTTCTTTCACATGATTCTACAGTGTGCTTTCATATGTTGTGCTACTTATGCGATAATGTTGCTTGATTTTAGTGAACTGCACAAATGGAGACAAGACTTCCAATCAGTATGTGCACCGAAATATCCCATTGAGGTAAGATAAGGATATTTCACAACTGCTGGCCTGTATTTTGCCACTTTCATCGTAACATTAAGTTTAGTACTATACTTGTGCTCCCTAATTGACATGCCAAATCTTACATTGAAGGCGAAGCTTATGCATTATTGAACCAAGTGATGACGGGAAGAACAAGCGGAAGAAAAACAAAATCAACTCCGGTCTTTGTAATGAACCTTTGGGAACTGTGATGACACAAGTAATGATATAGTTTTGCATCTTAATTTATTGCTATGGCTGGAGCGAGCAATTGTTTTGCCAGCGATTTGATGCCATACGTAATTATCTCTACTTGTGCAAACATGGATCTTCTTTGAAGATACCATATATTTTAGTGGAACTGCACAAGAAGATGTTGGAAACATTAAACTAATCGAGGAGTATATAGTAAGCATGGCCACCCCCGTAGATAGCAACAGATGGTTCCCGAGAAGTGCTTCATCTGTATGCTCTACACAATCAGCCTCCTGACAAAGGTTGGTACTCGCCCACTGATTTCATCCATATGATTGAGCTTTGTCATCTCTATTAGTGTTGTGGTACTGTTTAGATACTGTCATGAAAAAGTGGTATTGTCCTTGGGAAGTGCTTCATATGTGCTGTTTTAAATATTTCCTTTCCTTTTTTTCGAGCAAACATGGATGCTAGCATTTAGTAGTCCTCTTGTCTTTGCACAACAGGATCATCTTCCTCTGAAGAAGAATATGGAGTACGTGAACTGACTAGTTCCGATTATGCCAGCATGAAGAAGCACTGTCTATCTTCTCATCAGAAGGAGCAGTTGAAGGATGGTTACATTACTCCCCACAAGACCAAACTAACTTCAACTCAGAAGGACTGACAAATCTCCATTTTTCTTTGTGATGATGCGAGTACAATGTTGTTCTAGGATTCTTTCTCGTGAGTTCCATTTTTCTAAAAGTGTGCTCTACATGGACCATGTATGTGCCTGTTGAAGCTGTCAATTCATAGTACAGTTTGCTTTATACTAATCACTTTTTTGTATTTGTGCAAATAGGGGTGCTCGACTTGATTTCAACGGGAACTGCAGAAAATGTTCATGAATACATCGAATCATTCATTTCCACCACAAGAAAGGAGGTGCCCATAAGTTCAAGGCATTGCAACATATAAGGGCGAAATCATACAAGCTACGCGCGAATTTGGTTGATTTTGGTGGAACTGCACAAAAAGAACAGCTGTTTTATTTAGCACGAGTTGCCATGTCAATGTCCGAACTGATGGCAAACCCTGCCCATTCCACAATCGTAGGCAATTGATATTTTGGAATGGGACAACCTTCTCAAATTTTGCTCATTGCTTTTAGCAAGATATGCGTTTGATATTTTCGAATGGGACGCCTTTCTTTGTCGGCAGCGGCGATCAATTTTTCTTTATTCTTTAGTTGTGAAGTAAATATTGCCTCGACATGTGAGTCGCTGAGATGCATAATCATCGATTGTTTTGAATGTTCTATATGAATTGCGATCCTGTGTGTTTGATTGCAATGTCTGTAAACGCTAAAAGCTGCTCAAACTCTTTGTACTCATACATTTCCTTTTACTTCGCACAATGTGAAAGTGCATACTTATTTGTATAAGACTGGTCAAAGTAGAGATACTTTGACTGCAGCATAAAACTTGTATGCAGACTAGAAAGGACCGGAGGGAGTACATGTGAAATCGCTGCAAAGCGTGGTGATCACCACAGGAATAATGCTAGTACGTATTGTTTTGCATGTTCATCCAATGCCAATGATACAGGAATTCGAACTAATCGAAATAAATTCATTCATACACGGTCGGATTTCATATAAACATGCCGGATTTCATTACATTTCATACATTCTTCAACTAAAAAGGGGTGTTTGTGGCCGCATGCATCTCCCAGATGCAGAGGCCGGGGGTCATCCTCCTTTTCGAAAAAAAAACTAAAAAGGGGCGCTGGAGGTATAATTAATTAACCGAAGCTACCCACCTGTGTCCCGGGCGAGCAGAAGCTTGGTGACTTAGCTGCGAGTGCAGTTGCATAACCGACATGTGGCCTGTTGGGCCCACGTGCGATCGACCAAGCGCACCAGCGATTAAGTAAGCAGCGTTCTTCTCCGGCGCAGCTCTCGACTCATCGTCGCCGCCAAGAAGCTAACCGGCCGTCAATGGTCAACCCGCCTAGCTTGGCTTCAACCGGAGGGTAGCAGCGGTGGCCTTACTTGGACCCGGCGGCGGCGACCTACCGTGTTCTACTCTTCCTCGTTTTACGTGTGGCGCAGCCTCGTTGAAGTAGCGGGCGGGGCCTCGGCGGAGCAGCGATGCCTCTGTCTCGTTGACGGCGGCGCGCCTCGGCGGAGCGGTAAATCCTCCCCACGTTGTCGGCACGGTGGGGCCTCGGCTGAGCCAGCGATGTCCTCTGCCTCTCGTTGTTGGCGGGCGGGGCCTCGGCGAGCAGCGGTGTCCTCTACCTTGTTGTTGGCGCCAAGGCTTCGGCGGAGCAGCGGTGTCCTCTGCCTCGTTGTTGGCGCGCGGCGGGCGTCGGCGGAGCAGGCGTCATCGACGCCACTGAGCGAGGGACTCGTCGGAGCCGGCATTGTCCTCTGCCTCGTCCTCGGTCTCGTCAAACAGCGCCTCGCTCGCTTCATCACCCTCTTTGCTAGCCTCTTTGTAGGCGGCCGCAGCCTCCGCCACCCGCATGCGGTACCGCCAGCGCTCGAGGCGGCCCTTGCGGGCGGAGCAGTACGATCTAGCAATCCTCCTGCTCCGCCCGCTCCGCGGCGATCTGCTCCTCCGCCTGCAGGTGCTCCTGGAGGAGATGGTGGTTGTAGGCGGCGTCCGCCTGCGCCTCCTGGAACTGCTCCTCACACATCTGTCTCACCCTGTCCATATATTGGGCACGGGCCTCGCCGATGGTCATGGTGCAATGCACCGGCGAGGATGGCGCGGAGGAGGGGGTTGGCGCCGGATCGTCGACTACCATGCTCTCCATTGGGACGTCGTCGTCCTCCGGCTGCCTGCCGGCCAGCCGGTCGGCAGCAATGGCTGCTATCTCCTTGTGGTCCATCGTCCGCCCGTCCCGAAGAGGGCTGGAGCGCGAGGAAGCCATGGTGGGGAGTAGTGGTGTGGACAGGAGAAAGGCAACGGATGTGGATGACTGCGACTATGGCCGGCGCAGCAGTTTATATAGCAATGGTGGGCAGGCGGAGGGACGGACGTGTGACGTCGGAGTAGCCGCCTCGGCAACCGTGTATCATTAATGTGTGCGGCAGATGGACGGACGGACGACACTTGTGTCGTTTGAAGGCGGAGCAATCGCCTGAACCGGAAGGCGGGCGGCCGCCGATTTTGGGCGGAAGCTGCCAAGCGAGGAGATCACTTTACTTGGATAGGATGACAATGGGGACCCACCAGGTCCATAGCCTCATGTACGCAAGTGCCTCCTTATTATATATATATATGTATATATATATATATATATATATATATATATATAACTATAATTTATTTTGCTTCCTCCTGGTTTCCTGACATCACGGTTCCACACCATTGTCTACCTATGTACTCCCTCCTTTCCGGTTTATAGGGCTTATCTCAAAATTTTAGTTTTTCCATTTTATAAGGCTCAATTTGGTTGTTTTCCATCACATGTTCAGATTCCAAGGTGCATTAAATCATTGCATGCAAGTATTAAGAGAAAATTGATCAATGCATGTACTTTATGCATGCATGCATTGCAATTAATGCATTGATAAACATAATTTTTTGAGGATAACAAGAGCATTAATTAGGTGATTTTGCAAAACTAGAAAAAGTATTCCACCACTCGCCATCTACCTTGATTGGTCAGATTTTTGAATTGAGCATTATAAAACGGAAAGGAGGGAGTAGTCAATAAACGAGAAAATTGCACAAGAAGCGGCCGACAGCTGGGACCAAGCAGCTCGAGCAGTATATGTGTTTTTGAGGTGTGAGCACTGCAGAGTTTTTAGATGTTTACCCCAGATATTAATTTTTCTCCTCACGAACAACAACGAAAACATCGCTGCGGTATTAAGCTGGTCAGGCTGTGGCCCGTCTAGCCTGAACCAGATATCCAGCCCAGGATATTAATATTTTTCAAGCTGAAAATGGCTAGCCCAGCTATACTTTTTTTAGGAATACCTGTGCAAGGTCAAGTTGTTATTCTTCGCTTGTTGGCTGCAAATCTTTCCTAGGAGGGATGCATTAGGCTTAACAAGAAAATGGGCTTTAAGAAATAAGAAATGGGATGTAATTATAAAAACTGGGTAGTAACTATTAAAAAAATGCACCAAACAATGATTAATTTATAAAATATTATTTTTGGAATATTGAAAATTTTAATTTCATTAATTGTTGCGACCGGAATGTTTCGTTAAATTTTTACGCAATATAAATTTATATTGAAATTGTATTTAATCTGACTAAAATTTCGGGATAAAAATATTCGGATCCCATCAAAATGAGGGAAATTTTATTGAATTCTGTTTTGAACGGTTGGTTGAAATGGGCTGTACTTTAACAAACTATAAATGGGCTGATCCATTAGAATTCAAAAATGGGCTACACATTCTTACAAATCTCAAATGGGCTATAAGTTCTCTGCCACACACTTCTGGCCTTACTAAGTTGATGTGTCCCCTAAAAAAATAGGGTTGGCGGGTATGCAAGGCTTTGTCAACTTATAGTCAACACACGGTTCTAGCAGCAGTGGCCGTTGGATGTCCATCCAACAGATGCCGTGTTTCTTCTTCAATCTCGGATATTCTAGCTTCACCCGCCCAAAAAATGATTCATCCCCCTGACATCTGGGGTGCACCGTTTCAGAAGCTAACCTGTGGGCCTACTAAGTTGACGTACCAAGGGCTTTGTCAACTTAGTCAATATAAACGATTCTAGCTGCGGTGGTAGACGATGTCCATCGAACGGCCGTCGTGCTTCTTCAACCTCTGGTCTTCTTGCTCCAGCCGCCCAAAGCAGCGCCCGATCGTGCCGCTTTGCTCCTGTCTCCCGTGGCGGCTGTCTTTGCCGCGGAGGCCTCACCGCCCCTACTACTCCCACCCGGCCAGGCCATCCCTCCACTCACCCATCGACCCACACCCCTATTATTCGGCGGCGACGGCAAAGACAACTAGTGAACCTCGTCCTCCTCTCGCGTGTGCATCCACTACCGCGTCTTCCCGGCTCCGCGTCGTCCCCTTCCTAGGCCTCGCCGTCGTCCACCGCCGTGGTGCTCTCGGCGTGGCGTGGTCAACGTGGTCAAGGAACGACTTCCATCGGACGTGGGTATGCGTGGAGAGGCCGACAGCTGGGTCCACGGCAGCCGCAAGGAAGTGCCTCCTTATTACGCGCAAAATAATTATTCCTCCACCTGACAGCGGGGACCCACCGGACGGGCCACCGTATTTCGCGAAAAAAATGATTCTTCCCCTGACTGTTGGGACCCACGAGCTACATCTTCGCATGCAAGGAAGTGCGTTCGGAAAAAAACGATTCGCCGCCCTGACTGCTGCGACCCACCAGCTACATCTTCGCATGCAAGGAAGTGCGTCCGGAAAAATAACGATTCGCCCCCGACTGCTGGGACCCACCAGCTACGCCTTCGCACGCAAGGAAGTGCGTCCGGGCAAAAAAAAAGCGTTTCGCCCCCTGACTGCTAGGACCCAGCAGCTACACCTTCGCACGCAAGGAAGTGCGTCCGAGCAAAAAAAAAACGATTCGCCCCCCTGACTGCTGGGACCCAGAGCTACACCTTCGCACGCAAGTAAGTGCGTCCGAAAAAAAAACGATTCGCCTCGCTGCCGGGACCCACGGCTACATCTTCGCAGTAAGGAAGTGCTCGGTCGGGACCCACCTGGTCGAAGCGTACGAAGCGTTGTCATCCTGGTTGCGAACGGTACGTACATACTTGGTTGATGTAGAGGTGCGACGCGTGTAGTAGAGGCGCGCATGTAGCATGTACATGTAATGCATACGCCGTGGTGCAAGAAAGAAAATACGGTCACGTATGTGTACATACGGGCGGGGTCTCGAACGCCTAGTCGCGCATACCGCAAAACGGAGGAAACGGACCTCCTACGGTCGAAAAGGGGGTCCTGTTACTAGGGAGGGGTGTGGCATACCGCAAAACGGAGGAAACGGACCTCCTACGGTCGAAACGGGGGTCCTGTTGATAGGGAGGGGTGTGGCGTATCGCAAAGCGGACGAAACGGACCTTCGACGGTCGAAACGGGGGTCCTGTTGATCAGGAGGGGTGTGGCGTACCGCCAAACAGACGAAACGGACCTCGTACGGTCGAAACGGGGGTCCTGTTGATCGGCAGGGGTGTGGCTTACCGCAAAACAGAGGAAGCGGACCTCCTACGGTCGAAACGGGGGTCCTGTTCATCGGGAGGGGTGTGGCGTGTCAAAAGCGGACAAGCGGACTTGTGTTGGAGTGCTCCGGTCGAAATGGGGGAGGGTGTGGCGTGCAAAGCAGGGACTCCAGGGATACTGTTCATCTCCACCGTCGACCTCCTCCATCCTCCACGGGCTACCGTCGACCTCCTCCGGCCTCCACGGGCTCCTGTTCATCCAGCCTCCACCGCACGCTACTCCACCGGCTACTGTTCAACCACCCCTCCACACGGGCACCCCTCCACCGTCTACTATTCATCCAGCCCTCCACACCACGGGGTCCTGTTCAACCACCCCTCCACCGTTACTGTTCATCCAGCCCTCCACACCACGGGTTCCTGTTCATCCAGAGGCAGCGCCACCGCCAATCGCTCATCCAACCCCCGCAACGCCATCGCTCATCCCAGGCGATCGATCGGCTTGATTAGCGGTAGTAGCGAAGCGAATCGCTCCATCGGGTTCGATTAATGACCATCGATCGATCGCCGGGTTCAAGAACGCGTAACTTTGTAGTCTGTCGCGGGTTCGATTAGAGCCCAACGCCTCGCTCGGCTTGATTAGAGCCAACGCCTACACGCCGCAGCGTCGTCTGAGAGAAAGCGTGCATCGCTCCGCCCCGACCTCCCACCGTAATCGCAACTCCCCAAATTTTCCTCCCTCGCTTCTACCACGGTTTTTCCGTCATGGACGGCCCAAAGAATGTCATGCAGGCTGCGTCTCGGCCCGCCTGTGACGAAAAGCCCATTTTCTGTCATGATTTTTGTCATAGAAGTAGGAGCCCACCACATCTATGATGATACCGGTTTTTCACAATTATCGTCATAGAAGTGTCATATGTATGATGAAAAAAAATTTCGATTCGGCCCAAAATGTCACGGATGTGTCTTTTTTGTAGTGCAGAGTCGGTCTACTTGTCTCGGACGTGATGCCTATATACATGATCATACCTAGATATTCTCATAACTATGCTCGATTACATCAATTGCTCAACAGTAATTTGTTCACCCATCGTAGAATACTTATGCTCTTGAGAGAAGCCACTAGTGAAATCTATGGCCCCCGGGTCTATTCTCATCATATTAATCTTCCTACGCTTTATTATTGCTTTGTTTTTTTACTTTACCTTTTATTTTACTTTGCATCTTTATACCAAAAATACCAAAAATATTATCTATCATATCTCACTCTCGTAAGTGACCGTGAAGGGATTGACAACCCCTATTCGTGTTGGTTGCGAGGAGTTATTTGCTTTGTGTAGGTACGAGGGACTCGTGCGTAGTCTCCTACTGGATTGATACCTTGGTTCTCAAAAACTGAGGGAAATACTTATGCTACTGTGCTGCATCACATTTCCTCTTCAAGGAAATCCAACGCAAGCTCAAGAGGCAGCACCATCATATACACAATATTCAACAACTTGTTCTTAGTTCAGACATCATATAATGCCCTATGTTTAGCATATAAATCACATATGTGAATTAAATGATGTGGTCCTGATTACTTAGAAACATGTAGGTGAATTATGTTATGCGATCATGTTTAGTTATTCATCATATCTTTGAATTATTTTATGCTATGCTATCCAGTTTAGATAGACATCATATATGTGAAATTATGTCATGCTATCCGTTTTAGTTAAACAATATACATGTCAACTATTTCATGCCCTCTATTTCCACACTATCTATTGCATCTCTCTCATACAATGTCTATACATTCAACTATGTTTCCTGTTTATCCGCCATTTGAATTGGAGCGGGTGATGCCAAAGATCTAGCAGACTAAAAACACGGTCTTCAAATAAAACAGTGCTACCTCTTGGTGGAGATAGCACCCCGGTTGTACATGCACGAGAACCAGCCCTACCACAGATAACCCAAACTCTCGCAGATTGTACCCCTACTTGAAAGTGCTAGTTATCGACTAGGGGGGGGGGTGAATAGGCGATTTTTATGAACGTCTTCAAAACATGAGAGTTTCAAAGACAAACAATAGAATGAACCTATTGATATGCAGCGGAAGGTAGACTACACTAAGCAAGCCATAGTCAAGTATGGAATGAAGTGAAAGCACGAAGACTAATAGCAGCTAGGTGAGGGAGTCCTGGATTAGGGGATATCCGGACAGCCGGACTATATACAACGTCCGGACTATTGAAGCGTGAAGATACAAGACTCAAAACTTCGCCCCGTGTCCAGATGGAATTCTCCTTGGCGTGGAAGGCAAGCTTAGCGATCCGGATATTGTGTTTCCTTCCTTGTAACCGACTCCATGTAAACCCTAGCCCTCTCCTGTGTCTATATAAACCGGAGAGGTTGGTCCTTAGAAGGCCGATCACAATTATAATCATACCATCATAGGCTAGCTTCTAGGGTTTAGCCTCTACGATCTCGTGGTAGATCTACTCTTGTACTACCCATATCTTCAATATTAATCAAGCAGGAAGTAGGGTTTTACCTCCATCGAGAGGGCCCGAACCTGGGTAAACATTGTGTCCCTTGCTTCCTGTTACCATCAGCCTAAGACGCACAGATCGGGACCCCCTACCCGAGATCCACCGGTTTTGACATTGACATTAGTGCTTTCATTGAGAGGTCCTCTGTGTCGTCGCTACAAGGCTCGATGGCTCCTCCAGTCATCGTCAACAACACGATCCCGGGTGAGACCTTTCTCCCCGGACAGATCTTCGTGTTTGGCGGCTTCGCCCTACGGGCCAACTCGCTTGGCCATCTGGAGCAGATCGACAGCTACACCCCTGGCCACCAGATCAAGTTCGTAAACCTGAACTACACGGCGGACATTCGCGGAGACTTGATCTTCGACGGATTCGGGCCTATGCCAGGAGCACCGGACAGTAACGACGAGCACGGCTTAGACCTGATGTCGGACAAAGCTCGGGGTATCACCCCCGCAGTAGCCCCGGACCTAAATCTGGAGCAGGCTACGCTGACTAAGGACAGAGGGATGGACCCTGCCCCGCAGGTCGCACACTCATCGGCGGTGGAGCCGAACACGGGTCTTACCTTTGTGGTGGCATGTGACTCCGGACACACGGATTCGTATCCTGACGTTGGTTCCAGTCCGCGCACTCCCGAGCCAGTCGAGCCAGGTTGGGCTCCGGTAATGAAGTTCACCGCTGCGGATATATTCTAGCACTCGCCCTTTGGCGACATGCTGGACTCATTAAAGTCTCTCTCTTTGTCAGGAGGCTCTTGGCCGAACTATGTCCGGCTTGAGTGGGAGGCAGGCGATGAAGGAATTCGTTGCCCACCCACCACCCACTTCATTGCCACGGTCGATGATTTAACCGAGGTACTGGATTTCGACTCCGAAGACATCGACGGTATGGATGACGATGCAGGAGAAGAACATGAACCACCACTCACTGGGCGGTGGACAGCCACCTCTTCCTATGACATATATATGGTGGACACTCCGAAGGAAACAAATGGCGATGAGGCAACGGAGGATACAACCTCAGGGAAAAAAGCAAAGAATGGGCGTCGTCGGCGCCACTCCAAGCCCCGCCACAGCAATACCGACCCAGTAGACGAAAACAATCCGAATGGTGCTGAAGAAGAATACAACCCTGATCAGCCCGCCTTCGAGCAGGCCGAACAGGAAGATGAGCAGGTCAGCCTAGAGAACAGGCGACGGACGAATATCCGGAGGAGGACAACTACATGCCCCCCTCCGAAGACAAGATTAGCCTCGGCGACGACATGTTCGGCGTGCCTGAGGATACCGTAGAGCAGGAGCGCTTCAAGCATCGGCTTATAGCCACTGCGAGGAGCCTGAAAAAGAAGCAGCAGCAACTCCAAGCTGATCAAGACCTGCTCACGCAGACGGATGGATCAAGTCCCGGCAGCCGAGGAATACGGACTCGGCGCCATACGGCTGACCGGCCACCTCGTGGCTGGGATAAAACGGCATATCAGTCCGCATACCAGCCAGCACCCCCACGCCAACATACTACGGCCCGGGGCAATAGGCAGGACCTGCAAG
This sequence comes from Aegilops bicornis, assembly GCA_021605145.1. Classification (NCBI taxonomy): domain Eukaryota; kingdom Viridiplantae; phylum Streptophyta; class Magnoliopsida; order Poales; family Poaceae; genus Aegilops; species Aegilops bicornis. The sequence continues at coordinate 548,578,449 of CM038675.1, read as the reverse complement.
ATATACTGGAAAACAGAGCAGGACAGCCAAGATCGATCTACGGATCGCCAGGGCGCGCCTCAGCATGTGACGACAACCGTCACACCATCAACAAGTCCGGCCAGGCCGAACATAGCCACCCAGAGCAATTCGAACTGCGTAGCCACATAGCCCAGCACAGAGGCACCGCACACCCCCTCTGCTTCACCGACGAAGTGATGGATCATGAATTCCCAGAAGGGTTCAAACCCGTAAACATTGAATCATACGATGGCACAACAGACACCGCGGTATGGATCGAATATTTCCTTCTCCACATTCACATGGCCCGCGGAGACGATCTACATGCCATCAAGTATCTCCCCCTTAAGCTCAAAGGACCAGCCCGGCACTGGCTAAACAGTCCCAGCAAATTCCATTGGCAGCTGGGAAAACCTGGAAGACGCATTCCTCGACAACTTCCAGGGCACATATGTGCGACCACCAGACGCCGATGACCTGAGCCACATTACTCAACAACCCGGAGAGTCAGCCAGGAAATTCTGGACTCGGTTCCTAACTAAAAAGAACCAAATAGTCGAATGTCCAGACGCCGAAGCCCTAGCGGCTTTTAAGCACAATATCCGTGACGAGTGGCTCGCCCGACACCTCGGCCAGGAAAAACCCAAGTCAATGGCAGCTCTCACAACACTAATGACCCGCTTTTGCGCGGGCGAGGACAGCTGGTTGGCTTGCAGCAACACTACGCCACATTCTGGCACTCCGGACGGCCGCGGCAATAACGACAAGCCACGGCGTAATAGACATAAGCGACGTAACAACAGCGACAGCACTGAAGACACGGCAGTCAACGCCGGATTCATCGGATCCAAGTCCGGTCAGCGGAAGAAGCCGTTCAAAAGAAATAATCAGGGACCGTCCAGTCTAGACCATTATCGGGCGCTCGTGCCAAATTCATGGCACCCCGGACAAGCCAGCCAACCACACCAATAGAGACTGCTGGGTGTTCAAATAGGCCGGCAAAATAAACGCCGAAACAAGGACAAGGGGCTACACAGCAACGATGACGAAGAGCCCCGGTGTCCGAACACGGGGGGACAGAAGAAGTTCCCCGGTGAAAACGGTCAACATGATTTACGCCACGCACATTCCCAAGCGGGAGGCAGGCGAGCACTACGGGGCGTCTATGCAATGGAGCGATCGCCCCAAATTTAATCCATGGTCAGCTTGCCCGATCACCTTTGACCGTAGGGATCACCCTACTAGCATCCGCCACGGCGGCTCGGCCCGCATTGGTCCTAGACCCAATCATCGACGGATTCCACCTCACGCGAGTCCTTATGGGCGGTGGCGGCAACTGAACCTACTTTATCGGGACACACGGTCGCCAAAATGGGCATTGACCCTTTAAGGATCAAGGCCACCAAAACCACCTTTAAAGGTGTGATTCCTGGAGTAGAGGCCCGTTGCACGGGCTCTATGACACTGGAAGTGGTCTTCGGATCTCCGGATAACTTCCGAAGCGAAGAGTTAATCTTCGATATCGTCCCTTTCTGCAGTGGTTACCACGCACTGCTCGGACGAATTGCATTCGCTAGATTCAATGCGGTACCACACTACGCATACCTCAAGCTCAAGATGCCAGGACCACGCGGGGTCATAACAGTGAACGGAAATATGGACCGCTCTCTCCGAACAGAAGAGCATACTGCAGCCCTCGCGGCGGAAGTACAATGCGGCCTCCTCCGACAAACCAATCCGGCGACAACAACTTCAAGCACCGTCAAGAGAGTCTGGAGCACCCCGCAACAGGATCATCAGGCACGCCAAGAGCGCAACTAGCAGTCTGGCCTCCGCTTAAGCCCCATCAAAGCAGCATTCGTGCCACGTGTACACAATTACGCACTCAAGATACCATGGGCGTAGGCGGAGGCGCAACAACGACTCAGTCAACAGTGCGGGATAACCGCCACATACCTTCATAACTCGTCCTTCTTCTTTTTCAGGACATTGCTTTAGAGCAGCCTCTTCAGAAGAGCCGGATTGTCGGACATACATAGGAGAGAAAACCAAGGAGGCAACAAGCTTCGCGCACGGAAGGAAACACCCAGGTGGAATCTATTTACGATCGTTATACCTGTTTTATATATCCATACGCGGCCTGCCCCTGGATAGGACATGTTAAATAGTCCTATTTATCTCCGCTTAATGCATTCATTGTAAACATATGCTTAAACGTATTTTCATCAATGGGAGATTATAGATAGCGTCATCTCATTATTCTTATTCGAACATTTCTCTTACAAATGTCTCTTTCATATTGCATCCGTACACTTTGGTACGGTCCGTTTGCCAGGGGCTTCCTATGGTGCCCCGTTCTACGGAAACTAAAGTCCAAACACTTTAAATAGTGCGGCACCCCGAACTTATAGCACTATATGCATCAGCTCCGAATCATGTCTTGGGTCTACAGTTGGGTTAGCCCAGCTCCCTTGTTTTTGTACCTTACTTTCTGTTATATCGGCTAAGGTAGCGCAGGGAGAACTACTGCGATTGTGTCCCAGTTCTTCCGGACGAGCACCTCAGTAGAGAAAGCCGAAAACTGACCGGCATGATGTGGCGAGAGCTGGTCGCTGTTCAAGAAGTCTTAAAATCCTTAAAGATTTTCCGCTTTAGGCGATAAATCAGCTTCGTCCGATCTAGGCGTATATAGCGCCCCAATTCGGCCGTCCGGATTCTAGGGGCTTCGCCGAAATTTAAAATTGTAGACTTCTATGGCTAAGTGAAAGTTATAAAGCCGCATAGTCTAATTGCCTTGTTCGCTGCGCTGGATACCTCCTTAAGGGACCAAACATTTGGATAAAGAGTATCCGGGTTTTTCCAGGAACACCCCGACACTAGTTGCGTGGGGGCGGAAATCGACGACTGGCCTACTTTCAGTATTTTATAAACAGCCACACAAAAGGTAATATTTTAAATCAAACAGTGCTACATAGCACAAGTAACTTCGTCTTTAAATTACAACAACGACAGAGGTACATTTAGTCAAAGATCTTGTCCATGGAACACTCATCGGCCACGAGACGAGCGCCTTTCATAACGCCATCATAGTACTTCTCGGGCTGGCGATGCTCCTTGCCCTCTGGCGGACCATCCTTCACCAGCTTCTCGGCATCCAGCTTGCCCCAATGCACCTTCGCGCAGGCAAAGGCCCGACGGGCACCCTCGATGCAAACGGATCGCTTGATTACTTCAAGCCGGGGACAGGCATTCACCATCCGCTTGATCAGGCTGAAGTAGCTAGTGGGCAGGGGCTCACCAGGCCACATCCGGACAATGAAATCTTTCATAGCCACTTCGGACGCCCTGTGGAGTTCGACCAAGTGCTTCAGTTGGCCACTCAGAGGCGTTGGGTGTTCGGCCCCAGCATACTGGGATCAGAACAGCTTCTCCGTTGACCTCCCCTCTTGAGCGCAGTAGAACTCATGACATCGATACGCTGCGTGGCGAATCTGCGAATGCCCTGGAGAGCTCCAAATTGAGTAAGTAAAAGAAACGCCTCCACATGTTTGCTTTGCACAAAGAATTTCTTACCCGCCGCTATCTTTTTGGCCTCCTGGATCTCCTGCTGTGCCTTCTCGGCTTCGGCCTTGGTGTCTTTCATACTCACAAGGGCCTTCGCAAGCTCAGCCTCTTTCATCTTCAGATCATGCTCCACGGACTCGAACTTCTTGCCGAGGTCCTGGAGCCCTTGCTGTACCTCGCCCACTCTAGCACTTTGCTTCTCGCGCTCCTTGCATTCCAATGCCGTGTTGTCTTCGACCTCGAATAGCGCTTTCTTCAGGGACGCCACTTCAGCGGTGGACCCTGTCACACAGTCACGACGCTTCGTCATCAGACTAAACAATTTTATCTATCTTTACATACATAAGAGCGGAGAATCACTCACCTTTGCTCTCTTCGAGCCGCCTCTTCGTGAGGTCGAGCTCTCCCTGCGCCGCTTCCAGTCCCGCTTTAGTTCGGCAACCTCGGCTGTGCGGGCAGCGGCAAGCAAAGACGGCCTGCTTATTCACATAAACGCTTATTAGACTCACATGGATTATAATTGACCCTCCGTTTGGCTTTTCTTTCCGAACACCAAACAGAGTATCAGGGGCTACTACCTATCGGGTGGTAATTTCACACATTTTTATTACTTACCTCGAAGCCCGTCAGGAGGCTTGTGCAGGCTTCGGTTAGTCCGCTTTTGGCGGACAAAACCTTTTGAATCACCGCACTCATAAGAGTACGGTGCTCGTCATCCATGGAAGCGCCTCGAAGCGCATCCACCAGACTATCCGCCACCGCTGGCGTGACGGAAGCCCTCGGCACAGACGGCTCGCCCTCCCTAACGAGGGGCTGCCCGCCTAAATCCGGAACCGTCAAAGGTTCCGGAACAGTGTTCGGTCGAGAGTCCGCCTTGCTGCGGCTCTCATCGACGCGATCAGCGGGGATCTTGAACCCCGCGTGTCCGACATCTGGAACTCCGCCTTGGGGCGTCTGTGGTCACCTCCCCGCCGGGGAACCTTCGGGACAACACATCCGTGTCATCAGCAGGCTGAGGAGTGGTGGCCGTCGGGAGCGAGTTCATCTCTGAAGTGCTTAGAGACCCATCCGAAGACGACACCTCCGGATGAGCCCTGGCCGGACTGCATATATGTTCGGCGTTATTAAACAACTAAATTAAAATCACGATAGAGTGCGAACACTTACAATCGCGCTAGGGGCTTCCCCCTAGGCAGCCACTCTTCCTCGCTATGATCGGCCTTGGTGGAGTAGTCCGGAAGGGACGTCTTTCCCTTCTTGGACGTCCCAACCTCCCCCTCTGGGGCGGCTTCCTCTTTTTCTCCTCCCCAGCGCGGGGAGGTAGAGTTTCTTCTTGCTTCCCCCCGCCTCCGCGGGAGGAATCTGTCTCGTCGTCATCGGACGACGTGGGTATGACGGCCTTGCACCGAGGGCCTTTTCCGGCCCCCTGGCCCGCCTCCCCAGGCCCCTCATCCTTTCCGGATGGGGCGGCTTCTTCTTCTTCCTCCCCTTTGTGGAAGGAGTGCGCCTCGTCGTCTTCGGATGAGGCTTCCGACACAACCTTACGCCGGAGACCCTTTCGGATCCCTGGGGCCTTCTTTTCGGCCTTCTTCTCCGGCATCTTGTAGGGCGCCGGGACTAGCATCTCCGTTAGGAGAGCATCAGCTGAGCCTTCTGGCAGCAGAGACGGACAATCAATTTGCTCCGCTGTCTCCACATAATCCTGAGCAAATATGCACAATTACTTAAGGCTCCCCCATGAATATATTGGGAAGAACCGAATCCGGTGGTGGCTTGAAAACTCACCTGGCTAGGAGGCCGTGCGGCATGGATCCCACGGTCCTTGGATGTGGGAGGAGGTACTTTAGAGGCCTTCAATAATGCCTTCCACGCGTCTTTGTGCTTCATGCCATAGAGCCTCTGAAGCGTCTGGTGTTCGGCCGGGACGAACTCCCACAGATTGAATGCCCGCCTTTGGCATGGCAGAATCAGCCGAACGAGCATGACCTGGATCACGTTGACAAGCTTGATGTTCTTGTCCTTCATGCTCTTGATGCAGGTTTGGAGTCTGGTTAGCTCTGTAGGTTCGCCCCAAGTCAGGCCCTTCTTTTCCTGTGGAGGTGAGCCACATGGGGGCTCCGGATCGAACTTCGGGGGCCGCCCGCCCGATTAGCGCCAGCGGCTCGGTGATGTAGAACCACCCCGATTGCCACCCTTTCACGGTCTCCACAAAGGAGTCGTCCAGCCAGGTGACATTAGGCATCTTGCCCACCATGGCCCCTCCGCACTTCGCTTGCTGGCCGCTTACAATCTTCGGCTTCACACAGAAGATTTGCAGCCACAGGCCGAAGTGAGGCCGGATGCGGAGGAAGGCCTCGCATACGACGATGAACGCCGAGATGTTGAGGACGAAATTCGGGGCTAGATCATGGAAATCTAGCCCGTAGTAAAACATGAGCCCGCGGACGAAGGGATGAAGTGGAAATCCCAGTCCACGGACGAAGTGGGCGACAAACACGACCCTCTCGTGGGGTCTTGGGGTCGGAATGACCTGCCCGACGTCTGGTAGATGGTGCGCTATGTATGCGGCCAAGTATCCGGCCGCCCGAAGATTTGCGATATGCTTCTCATTGACGGTGGAAGCCACCCACTTGCCTCCTGCTCCGGACATGTTTAGCTGTGCGGAGAAGACTTGGGCTTGGGCGATGGAGCTCGAGGAGGCAAGAGTGGGCAAAGTAGGAAGAAGGCGTGGGTAAAAATGGGGAAATCTTATCCCTTATAGAGGCGACGAAAGCGGTGCGCCTCCCCACTTGCCCGTTGGGAATCGCTTGCTTCCCAAGCGCCACGATTGACGGTGTGGTGGGATCACCCATACCCGCATTGATGAGAATCCCGTGATAAGGGGACACGATCCCTGCTTTGACAAGACGTGTCAAGGAAACCGCCTCGCAATATGCGTTGTGGCTGGTTGTAGGAAAACAGTTCGAATAATGACCCGACCGTAATGACACGTCGCGTTGTCTAAAAAGTTGTCAACAAATTGCATTTGTGAAGTATCATTCTCTTTACGGTGGCATGTGAAGATCATTTTGTGGATCCGGACACGATTCAAGTGTTCGATAATTACTTTGGAGTATCCGGAGAAGGAACCCACCTTGCAATGCCGAAGACAAGACTGCGCGCCGGACTCATCGTCATTGAAGCCTGGTTCAGGGGCTACTGAGGGAGTCCTAGATTAGGGGGTATCCGGACAGCCGGACTATATACAATGTCCGGACTATTGAAGCGTGAAGATACAAGACTCAAGACTTCGTCCCATGTCCGGATGGAATTCTCCTTGGCGTGGAAGGCAAGCTTGGCGATCCGGATATTGTGTTTCCTTCCTTGTAACCGACTCCATGTAAACCCTAGCCCTCTCCGGTGTCTATATAAACCGGAGAGGTAGGTCCTTAGAAGGCCGATCACAATTACAATCATACCATCATAGGCTAGCTTCTAGGGTTTAGCTTCTACGATCTCGTGGTAGATCTACTCTTGTACTACCCATATCTTCAATATTAATCAAGCAAGGAGTACGGTTTTACCTCCACCGAGAGGGCCCGAACCTGGGTAAACATTGTGTCCCTTGCTTCCTGTTACCATCAGCCTAAGACGCACAAATCGGGACCCCCTACCCGAGATCCGCCGGTTTTGACACCGACACTAGGTAGTAAAGATCAGGATGGAAGATAGTATGAAGCCAAACAATGATAGTAGTCACACAGTGAAGTCAAACAAGTAGTGCAAGCAGGCAATGACTTCATGAAGACAAACTGTAAGTAAAGAGAGGGAGAGGATAGAACCAAATACTTGGTGAGGACACAGGATTTGTTGGACCAGTTGCGATTCTTTGTGATAACTGTGACGTCACGGGTTAGGGAGTCTGAGATTCAACTCAGAAGACCACGTCTTCACCTTATTCCCCTTGAGCTAAGGACACCCAGTCCTCGCCCAATCACTCTGGTAAGTCTTCAAGGTAGACTTCCAAACCTTCACAAACATCGTTCACGGGCGATCCACAATGACTCTTGGATGCTCAGAACGCGACGCCTAATCGGCTGGAGGATTCATAGTCCTCAAGTGTAACAAGTCTTCAGGTCACGCGAACAGATAGACTTCAGTGATGCCTAACACTCTTTGGCTCTGGGTGTTTGGGCTTTGTCCTCGCAAGGATTTCTCTCTCTCAAAAGCTTCGGAGGTGGGTTGCTCTCAAACGACAAAACTCGTGCACTAACTCTAAGCAGCCACCAATTTATGGTGTAGGGGGTGGGCTATTTATAGCCACTAGGCAACCCGATCTGATTTGTCCGAAATGTCCCTGGGTCACTCAGGAACTAACACGTGTCCCAACGGTCAGATTTCAAACACACGCAACAAATTTACTTGGGCTACAAGTAAAGCTGACTCATCCAGCTCTGGATAAGATTTGCTCTCATTGTCTTCACTCGAAGACATAGGATTTTGGTTGAGCATCACTTCAGTCATTCTGACTTTGTTCATCGGGACCCCACTTAACAAAGACGGTGTTTCCTATGACTCAACAAAAAGAAAAGGAAACAATGAAACAACTAAGTCTTCGCGCTACATAGTCTTCACGCAATGTCTTCTCTTATCATAGTCTTCAATGTGAATATCTTCACATACCACTATTGTCTTCAATGTCTTCATATATTTTTAGGGGTCATCTCCGGTAGGTAAACCGAATCAATGAGGGACTACTACCTGTGTTATCCTACAATTCTCACAAACACATTAGTCCCTCAACCAGGTTTGTCGTCAATACTCCAAAACCAACTAGGGGTGGCGCTAGATGCACTTACAACCTCCCCCTTTTTGGTGATTGATGACAAACTGGTTGAAGTTTTCAACGGGGATAAAAGTATGTGAAATTGTAAAGGATTTAGGTATTGTCTTCATAAGTAGTAAAAGGCTCCCCCTGAGGATGTGCATATAAGTAATTTGCTTTTGGAATGCAAATGCAAATGGCAGGTTGTACTTGTGGAGATCCTCTTCAACTTATGAAGAAAATTCATCATGCATGATTTGATATAACAAAGATAATGACATGCATAATGAAAAATGGACGTCTACAATATGACTTCATGCGGGATTTATCATCGCACATGCGGAATTTATCATCGCATCACAGAATAGCAAACAAGTAGCAGAGGACCATCAAGTTTAAGTGTTACAACTCAGAGAACAGAATGTATCAAAAGCGAGAGTTGTAAACACTAGGCAAAATATAAAGCAACAGCCTATATGGACCCGCTTGAAGATCAACTCATATGCTTCTCCCCCTTTTGTCAGTAAGGACCAAAAAGGTTTGAAGACATAGAGCCTCTACTCGTTCCTAGAAGGAGTAGGAGAAGCTGCAGGGTCGGCGTCGGGGTTTGGCGGTGCATAAGTACTTGGTGCAGTGTCGATATCCGCTGAAGTTGGAGGTGGTGAAGTAGCATCATCTTGATCATCTATCACTCTGGAATTCACCTTTGCAGCTGAGGAGGAATAATCAGAGTCTTCAAGAGACGGAGTTCGATGCAAGACATCATTCCTTGGAGGAGTGGAGTCAAACTTGAATCTTTCAGTGAAGCCATCGTCTTGAAGACCTGCTTCAGCACTCAGCAATGTCAAACTCTTCCATGACCTTCGACAGATTTCATGTGTAACAAAGGCATTCTTGGTGGCAAGATTGGGAATGCGATTGACGTCCACCAAGAGGCTTTGCATCTGCCGCTTCAGCCAGTAGTGATGCTTATCCTGTTTCTGATGCAGTGCGACGAGAAGCGCTCGGTCATTGAGAACACGAGATCGCTTCCGAGGCTTTTGAGCAATAGTGCTTTCAGTGGCTTCAGTTTGAGCACGGTGAGGTAAGCGTGTATTGCCAGCCAAAGGATAAACACGAGTGATTGCCTGGACTCCTTAAATGGGTTGCGTGAAGCATTGGTGATAAGTATTGTGAAGACAAAAAGGCTCCTTGGCAGGCTCTGGGTATATGGCTTCAACTGACGTATCAACCTCTGGCAGAAAGATCAGATGGTTGCGAGCAGAGGGCTGATAGTTGACAGCTAAATGTAGCTTGATGAGGCGCATAACCCATGGAGCGTAGAACTTCAGTCCAAATATATCAGAGCCTGATGCAGCCAACTGCCTGATAAAGAAGTCTTGAGCATTGAAGCTGATGCCGTTGAAGATATAAAAGACCAAAGTCTTCATTGCTCCTTCAAGTTTTGCTGTTGAAGAATGTCCTTTGACAGGCCATAGAGTTCGCCTGATGATATGATAAATAGTGCGGGGCAGATACTCTAGGTCTTAGACAAAGAACTCCTTTGGGTAATCAGCATCATGTGGCAGAGGCTTCATCATGCTCAGCATTTGGCTCATCTTGGGCTCACGGCTTTTGAAAGATGCTCTCAATGCATTGCGGTGAAACCGACAACTGTGTTCATATAGTTCTCACGGAGTGGGCAGAACCCGATGAGCTCAATAATATCAAAAGATTTAGCTTCATGGTGTATGTTGCCTGTCATCCACTCAAGGACCCATGTCTTCGGATCCCTGTTGTAGCCGCGAATGTGGAGGGTGGCATAGAATTGCAGCATAAGCTCTTCATTACAATGCTCCTTATCAGTCACAAAATTCAGCAATCCAGCATCACGGAAGCAGTCAAGGGATTCTTCAAGGCATGGCAATCCAGCAATGGCTTCGCATTCGAGACACATATGAGGGAAGATGCGCCCTTGATCATAGAGAACACATGAGTAGTAGGCTGTATTGGCTGATAGCTCTGAACCGATCGGATGAAATCCTTGGCTTGGAATAGGGGTTCTTGGCGCTATCAAAGAAGGTGTTGTCTTAATGAAGCCATTTGCATTGAAGGACCTGGTGAAGTGGCGTACTGGAAACACAGGTAATCTTGGCTTTGGCTTCTGGACCTGAGGCCTGTGCTCGACATGATAATCAAATTGCGGACCAGCAGCAGGTGGAGGAACCAGAATAGGCCATCTAAAAATGACTAGATGACCATAATTGTATGCTTGCTCGATAGTATGTGGCACAGGAGGCGATGCAGAGCGATGGCAGTGACTTCAGGCTGCAGATTTGCATCAGGTGCAGCATGGACTTCAGGTGCTATCACTTCGGGCACCACATTGACTTCAGGCGCCCCCATTAGCTTCAGCCATGACAACGTCATTGGCTTCAGTGTTGGTGTTGGTGGTCGCCTCAATGTTGTTAACCTCCACTTGAGTAGGCAGAGGGTCGGACATGTTCTCCTCGGGAACAACTTCAGGATTGGTTGGGGGTGTAGCAACACGTTCTTCCTTCAACTCGTGGTTCTTCTTGGTCATCGGCTGATGCAGCCAGAATATCTTCAGCCATGTTGGCTTCAGTCTCGGGGTTGTTCACAGTTGGAGAGGCTTCAGGAAAGACTTGGCGTGAAACCGATTGGCGCTCTTCTCCTACGGAACACTTGATGAGTGACTGTGGCCTTGGTCGCTTTGCGAAGCTGCGGAGCAATGGCGACGCTTGTGGAGATGGAGTTGGTTGGGCCACAATGTCTTCATCATCAATCACCGGAGTGGTGACTTGAGTTGGGGGAGTAACTGGTGTTTCTGCTTGACGGGGGGACTCTTGAGGGTGATCAGCCCATGAGTCATCCTGAGCAATGGGCGTCAAAGGACGACCAATGCTGATGAGTTCGATGTTCATGAGAACACGCGATGATACCACATTATGCTCGATCTGAGGAAAGGACTTCATCATCTTCAACGTTGTCTTGATGACCAATGTCTTCAGCTGCGGTGGGTTCAACAGCTGGAATGTCTTCAGCTTCAGGAGCCTTTGGAGAAGCAGGCTCATGAACTATCAAACAGCGTTCTTGTTGTGCAGATGGAGGACGAGCAACAAAAATTGGCTCGACGACAAGGGGCTCTGTGGGAGCAGCCCGATCATTCTTCTTGGTCTTGTGCTTCTTGGTGGGTGGAGCATCGTCAATGGTTTTCTTGGTCTTGTGCTTTCTGGCTTTGGCTTCGGCTGCCCTTGTCTTCTGAAGCTCTGAAGCCACTGTGGGGACCTTAGGCTTCACGCCTGTCATACTAGCGGGGAAGACAATGCGAGGTTCTTCTCGCCTGGATGGTTCAGCTTGGCCCGCAGCAGGCTTCTTCTTCTGCTTGGCAGCCATCTTAGGGTAGATACCAGGACGCCCAAGTGCCTTGTGTTTCTCAGCTTCATTGTAAGCTTGAACACACTTTGCAGCCAGAAGCTTCATGCGCTCTTGAGAACCTTTGGCTTCTTCACGTTTCTTGTGAAACGCTTCCTTGAGCTCATGCAGCATGACCTTGAAGTTCTGGACGTTTGTTGCACTAAGCTTGGCCACATGCTTCTTGAACTGAGCCTTTTCATAATCAGTCTTGTGCTTCAGCTCAACAATTTTCTGAGCAAGAGCCAACTCAGGAGCAATGGCTCCATGGAAGGAGACGCTTAGGCCGACGGGAAGTTGCAGATCATCAAAGCTGAGATTGGGGGTATCAAACCACTCATCAATGAAGTTGTTCAATACTTCCACGCCAAAGAGAGGCAAATCATTGAAGATTTCCGCCTCTTGCTTGCTCTTTATCGTCTGCTCAAGAGCGTCATCAGCAAGATCGTCGTCACTTGACAGATCAATGGCGTCGTTTCCATTCCTCAGAACAGTAGCAGAGGTCAGAGCTGGACCGGTGGTGTGCATGAGCCTCTTCTTCTTCTTTTGCTCAAACTTGGAGATGCATGAGAGATCTTCAGACTGCACACTTGGTGCAGGAGGGAAGCGATGGCGAGAGGCTTCGCTCATGGCTTTTGGTGCTGATGGAAGGCTTGAAACCTTGGGTTTCTTGACTTCTTAGGCTTCGGTGGTGCGGTAACCGTCGAATCAGCGTCATCCGCAAGTTGATCCACGTCCTGTCCCTTGAACCATAATATGAGTGATGAGACCTTCCAGGTTGTAGAAGGGCCCAACAAGATTGGGTTCGACTTCACGTGTGCCATCGGCACGAGGAAGCGAAGGGACGGGGTTGAAGTCTAATCCCCGTGACTTCTTGTTTTCTCTGGCCGAGTTCTTGGCAAACTGGAAGTTGCGCTTGAACAAATTATCGTCACGACACCATAGCATTGAAGATGGGTCGGCATCTGGAGGCTGTGGTCCATGGACCATGCAAGGGTAGAAGCCTTGTTCAATGGCTTCAGATCTGGACCTGGGTGGAAGATTTTTGTACAAGATGTTTCCCCAGGGTCGCTTGATGGCATTCTGCTCAGCATATTCCTAGGTCACGAACCTGTACGTATACCATTGTTCTGCCCAATATCTTTGAATCCATTGGATTCGGGTTTTTTTGCTGATTGTAGTCCTCCTCTGGATCTGTCTTGTACACCTCATAGAGATCTGGTGACAAATCCCTCGATGTGTTCCCACGGCGCTGTCCGCCACCCTTCCTTGCAGACTTTTCTGTTGCCATGAAGTTCAGACTGAATGGTTCAACACTGTCAAAGGCTTCCGTCTGCTAGTCAGACAGGAACTGGCTTCGGGAGAGTTGATATGATGCTGTAAGAATTCTGCAAATGAATGCAGACTATGAGAACCAAGGGATTCTCCCACGGACATGTACCTGTGACAGCAATAGAGATGCGAGGGAAGGGGAAGAGGTCATATGCATTCTCAGAAGATTTTGAAAATAAATCAGTTTAGAAGACATTGACCTCATAGTGCGAAGACATTCACTTATATGTTGAGAGTTGGTTCCAGATTTGTACGAATCCAAGAATAAGTACAAGTGAGGAATCTAACTATGTGTGAAGCATAATTGAATATACTAGGCATCATATGAGATGCAGACAGGATAGATCCAAATTTGTGCAGGCAGAAACCACTTTTGGTAGCAAGGATGAATCTATAGGATCTAAAAGACGGTAAAAAGAGGGTTTTAATTTACCACACGATGAACTGCTAGACGGAGTAGAAGATGAGGCCGAGCAGTTCGATCTTCCGTGCCCTAACTTGGCGACGGAGGACACCTACGGCAGCGGCGGAGAAGACGATGTCCGCGGCCGGCGTGAAGACGGCGTCAGAGAGGTCGCGGAAGCTAAGCGCTTCGTCACCGGCGTCGTCGAGAGCTAGCGGTGGCGCTAGGGTTTGTCGAGGTGGGGTGGTGGAAGAAAGATTTTGACCACGATTGGATGTGTATTTATAGGGAAAGGGACGGCATAGCGCAATTACGCAGGTGCCCCTAGCGGTTCACATTTGAGGGACACGTGGCGAACATGCAACACATTGGGAGTTGTCCCACGGTCCCACGCCCGCCTGGACTGTCGGATGGTCGTTCCGGCTTCTCCGGGTTTCAGGCAATAAGAATTGAGCATTTAAAACAGATTTAATGTTTGTCTCTGTATCTTCTGCTGACAAGGACGCAGAGAAGACATTCGACAGTTTCAACAGAATGCATATGATTTGGATAGATAGAGTTTGAGGTAGAAAGCATAGAGAGGTTAGGGTCCGATCACATTCACTTAGTTCAAAAGATTCAAACAAGAAGACATAGCTATAAGTGAACGCTGTAGAGGACATAACACTAATATATGTATATATCATAATAAAACCAAATCAACATTGTGAAGATAAACATGAAGTCATGTTGATAATGAAGACAAACCAAATGTGAAGACATAGCAAATGTAACACCATGAGAAAAACACTTCAAACAGAAGAATTTCGTGGTGGCGTTACCCACCGTATAGGAAGTATTAGACCCAGACACGGCGCACAATTGTCGTGGCGCTCCGAAGTCAGATTCCACGAAAATGTATTCACACTTAGAGTGTAAGTCTTCATTGATTGAAGATATACTTTACTTCGTGTGTTGCACATCTAAGTCATCAACATGCACAAGTGTTAGGATGTGTGCCTGATCACAGGACATTTGAGGATTCCAAGATATTTAGCTCACACTACAACTTGCAAAACCTTTTTTCATCCAAGGGATTTGTGAAGATATCTACCAGTTTCTCTTCAGTGTTGACGTGTATGATATCAATATCTTCCTTCATGACATGATCTCTGAGAAAGTGATGGCGAATTTCAATGTGCTTTGTTTTCGAGTGCTGAACTAGGTTGTTGGCAATCTTGATGGCGCTTTCGTTGTCACAGTAGAGCGGTACTTGTTTCAGATGGATGCCATAGTCCTTGAGTGTTTGTTTCATCCATAGAAGCTGAGCGTAGCGAGATCCAGCAGGAATGTATTCAGATTCAGCAATGGAGAGTGATACACAATTCTGCTTCTTTGAAGACCAACAGACAAGTGATCGTCCCAGAAAGTGACATGTGCCTGATGTAGACTTGCGATCCACCTTGTCACTAGCATAATCAGCATCCGAGAATCCAACTAGATCAAACTCTGAGCCCTTTGGATACCATAATCCTAATGTTGGGGTGTAAGCCAAATATCGAAGAATTCGCTTCACAGCTAAGTGATGCGATTCCTTTGGTGCCGCTTGAAATACGGGCACACATGCAAACACTAAGCATAATATCTGGCCTAGATGCACATAAATAAAGTAAAGAACCAATCATGGAGCGGTATACCTTTTGATCGAACTCTTTACCATTGGCGTCAGGGCCCAGATGACTCTTGGTTGGCATTGGCGTCGTGTACCCTTTGCAGTCTTGCATTCCAAACGTCTTCAGGCAATCTTTGAGATATTTCTCTTGAGATATGAAGATGCCATTGCTTTGTTGACGGATTTGAAGACCAAGGAAGAACATTAGCTCACCCATCATGGACATCTGATATTGCTCTTGCATCATGTGTCCAAACTCATCATCAGATTTACGGTTGGTGCAGCCGAAGATAATGTCATCCATGTATATTTGGCACACAAAAAGTTCACCATCATATGTCTTCGTGAAGAGATCCAGGGAACCAGGTTTGAAGCCTTTGCTCTTCAGGAAGTCTTTGAGTGTATCATACCAAGCGCGAGGGGCTTGTTTGAGGCCATACAGTGCCTTGTTTAGCTTTCACACCATATCCGGATGTTTCGGATCTTCAAAGCCAGGAGGTTGTGCAACATACACTTCTTCTTCAATCTTTCCGTTGAGAAATGCACTCTTCACATCCATTTGATATAGCAGGATGTTGTGATGATTTTCATAGGCTAGCAATATGCGAATAGCTTCAAGCCTAGCCACAGGAGCAAATGTTTCATCGAAGTCAATCCCTTCAACTTGAGTGTATCCTTGAGCAACGAGACGAGCCTTGTTTCTGACAACTTGACCATGCTCATCTTGCTTGTTGTGATATATCCATTTTGTGCCTATTATGTTGTGCTTGCGAGGGTCAGGACGCTTGACAAGTTCCCAGACATTGTTCAGCTTGAACTTTTGAAGCTCTTCTTGCATAGCTTGAATCCATCCAGGTTCCATGAAGGCTTCAGCAACTTTCTTAGGTTCAGATATTGAGACAAATGCAAAGTGCCCATAGAAATTTGCTAGACGTGTTGCTCTTGAACGAGTGAGTGGACCAGGCGCATTGATGCTATCAATAATCTTCTCAATCTGTACTTCATTTGCAACACGAGGATGAACTGGATGAAGATTTTGTTCTTGCCGATCATTTTCATCGTTAGGAGGATTGTCTTCGGGCTGAGCATTGTCTTCTGGTTGATTAGGTGTAGAAATTATAAGTTCCTCTTCAGGTTGTGCTTCAGACGGTATGATTTCTCCATTTCCCATGAGCTTGATGGATTCACGAGGTGCAACTTCATCCAGCACATTTGGCAGGTGCTCTCTTTGTGAGCCGTTAGTCTCATCGAACCG
Source organism: Aegilops bicornis (assembly GCA_021605145.1). Classification (NCBI taxonomy): domain Eukaryota; kingdom Viridiplantae; phylum Streptophyta; class Magnoliopsida; order Poales; family Poaceae; genus Aegilops; species Aegilops bicornis. The sequence goes on along the minus strand of CM038675.1, from coordinate 548,562,026 downwards.
CACATCCACAGTTTCAACCACTTTATAGTGAAAGAGATTGAAGACTCTGTAGGAGTGTGAATCCTTTCTGTAATCGAGCATAAAACCTTCATGTGCTTTCGGTGCAAATTTTGAAGTGTGATGTGGATCCTTGATCCAACACCTAGCACCAAATACTCTGAAGTAACTGACATTGGGCTTCTTACCAGTGAGGAGTTCATAGGATGTTTTCTTCAGAAGCTTGTGAAGATAAACACGGTTGATGACATGGCATGCAGTATCAATAGCTTCAGGCCAGAACTTTCTTGGAGTCTTGTATTCATCAAGCATTGTCCGTGCCATCTCAATGAGCGTTCTGTTCTTGCGCTCCATGATGCCATTCTGCTGAGGTGTGTACGGAGCTGAGAACTCATGAGTGATGCCTAATGTATCCAAGTAAAGGTCGAGGCCGGTGTTCTTGAACTCTGTGTTGTTGTCACTAATGATATGCTTGATCTTGACGCCATAGTTTTTCATGGCATGGTTGGCGAAGCGTCTGAAGATGTCCTGCACTTCAGTCTTGTAGAGAATTATGTGCACCCACATGTATCTTGAATAATCATCAACAATGACGAAGCCATAGAGACAAGCAGTAGTAGTGAGAGTAGAGTAGTGGGTAGGGCCAAATAAGTCCATGTGTAGCAGCTCGAAGGGTTGAGATGTCGTCATGATTGTCTTCGAGGGATGCTTGGCCCTAGTCATCTTTCCAGCTTCGCAGGCACCGCACAAGTGATCCTTCTTGAACTTGACGCCCTCAATGCCTATGACATGCTTCTTCTTTGCGAGAGTGTGTAAGTTCCTCATGCCAGCATGCCCTAGCCTCCGATGCCAGGGCCAGCACTCTGAAGCTTTTGCTAGAAGACATACGGCAAGTTGTGGTCCTGCTGAGAAATCTACCATGTACAGATCATCTTTCCAGTACCTTTCAAAGACTAGAGACTTGTCAGATTCCATTAGTAGAAGGCAACGATATTTTCCAAATATCACAATCATGTTCAAGTCACAAAGCATTGAGACAGAAATTAAGTTGAAACCAAGGGATTCAACAAGCATCACTTTATCCATGTGCTGATCCTTTGAGATTACAACTCTACCTAGACCCAATACCTTGCTTTTACCAGTGTCAGCAAATGTGATGTGACTCTTTTCAGATGGTCGTAAGGTTGAATCCATAAGAAGACTTCGATCACCAGTCATATGATTAGTGCATTCGCTGTCCATAATCCATTCTGAAGCATGAGGTGTCATACCCTACAGTACAGTTAGGGGGATATGCTTCACCAAGAGTATTGTGAAGCATAAACATTTGACGGGCAAGAGGATTATCAAAGCTCAGATCAAGATTAGGACTGATAGGATGATTGGCGATTATCTGTGAACAAAATACATAGTAAGACCATTTGGGCATTTGATCTTGTGCCCTACAAGATGTTTTAGGTACCCAGCATTAGCATCAGACGCCTTTGATTTCCGGCTGGAAACCATTCCCTGCAAAAGAAAGTTAATTCTTCTTAACCTCCCACATCTTCAAGGGTGGCTTAGAAGCAATGAGTCTAAGTGCAGCATCTGAGAACTTTGGCTTTGGAGCCCTAGCAAATAGCCTTGCAGGAGATGAATGATACTCATATGAATAAGCAGAAAAGTTCTTAGTTTTATGAACATAGCGGTTTGAAGAAACACGCTCATATTCATAAGTCTGAGTATGATTTCCCTGCAAAACATTGGCGTTAGGGTGACTCAGGTGAGTCCTCTGTCTGTATGAAGCCTTTGGACCATATGAAGCCTTTGGTCTGGGATTTGTCTTCTTCCCAGGCGGTGTCATGATGACATTCACAGGAAGATTCTCAAGACAACTTTTGGGAACCCAGATCTTCTTCATAGGTGGCCCATTCCTGCAGTTAGTACCAATATACCTGGCAAACACTTCACCATTCTGATTCTTAAACAGTTTATAGTTTGCATCAAAGGATTCATCAATGATAATAGGGTTAGCACAAGTGAAGCCAGATAAGGTGGATGGATCCTTTGAAGGTCCCTTTTGACAACCCATGTGGTTTTGGGGTACTGCTCAGGCTTCCAGTAGGAGCCATCAACATTCATTTTCCTCTCGAACCCAACACCCTCTTTCCTAGGGTTTCGGTTCAGAATCTGCTTTTTGAGGACATCGCACAGTGTCTGATGCCCTTTGAGACTTTTGTACATCCCTGTTTCAAGCAATGTCTTCAACCTAGCATTTTCATCAGCAATAGTAGTGGTATCCTCAGTAGAGGGGTTAGTTACCACATCAGCAGTTGAAGATATTGCAACAGTAGCAGCAGTAGAACATTCAGCAACAGAAGTAGCGTTATCACACTCAAGGCATTTTAGACATGGTGGTTCAAATCCTTCTGGCCGGAACTGATACATTGAGCGTGAAGTGACTCATTCTCTTTTTGAAAATCTTCATGAGTCGCTCTCAATTTCTCAAGCTCTTGCTTCCTTTGAAGATAATCATAGGAGAGCTTTTCATGAGTGGTTGAGAGCGTTTCATGACGACTTTCAAGTTCCTAGTACTTAACATGAAGATTTTTTATGTCTTCAATTAAGGACTGAGAAAGGGTCATTTCCGCGTCCAACAGGTCATCGCTTTTGTCTAACAGTTTTTGAGTATGTTCCATAGCTTTACATTGTTCAGTTGCAATTTTAGCAAGTGTTTTGTAGCTGGGTTTGGATTCACAATCAGAGTCATCTTCACTTGATGTTTGAAAGTAAGCATTGCGTGATTTTACCTTGGTACCACGTGCCATGAAGCAGTAGGTGGGAGCAGAGTCGTCCTTGTCATTAGCATCAGCATTGATGACGGGGCCATTGTCTTCACTGTTGAGGATGGACTTGGCGACGTAGGCTGTAGCTAGAGCCAGACTTGCAACGCCAGGGTCGGACTCCTCCTCAGACTCCACCTCCGCCTCCTCAGAAGCAGACTCCTCCTCTGAATCCATCTCCTTGCCAACAAAAGTACGAGCCTTTCCAGATGAGCTCTTCTTATGAGATGAAGACTTGGATGAGGACTTGGAAGAAGACTTTGAGGATTTCTTCTTCTTCTTGTCATCAGAATCATATTCCTTGCCCTTCTTCTTCTTCTTGTTCTCATTGTCCCACTGTGGACACTCAGAGATGTAGTGTCCAGGTTTCTTGCACTTGTGACATGTCCTCTTCTTGTAGTCATGAGTGGAAGCTTCATCATTTCTTGAGCTGGATCGTGAAGACTTTGCGAAGCCCTTCTTCTTAGTGAACTTTTGGAACTTCTTCACAAGCATAGCAAGTTCCTTCCCAATGTCTTCAGGATCATCAGAATAGCAGTCAGATTCTTCTTCAGATGAGAAAACAGCTTTTGCCTTCGAAGCACGAGTTCAGCCATAGTTGGGACCATAGATATCTCTTTTCTCAGATAGCTGGAACTCATGTGTGTCGAGTCTCTCAAGTATATCAGACGGATCGAGTGTCTTGAAGTCAGGGCGTTCTTGTATCATCAGGGTAAGGGTGTCGAACGAGCTGTCAAGTGATCTCAGTAGTGTCTTGACGATTTCATGCTTGGTGATCTCAGTGGCGCCTAGAGCACGAAGCTCATTTGTGATGTCAGTGAGGCGATCAAACGTGAGCTGGACATTCTCATTGTCGTTTCTCTTGAAGCGGTTGAAGAGGTTGCGAAGAACACTGATCCTTTGATCTCTCTGGGTTGAGACGCTTTCGTTGACCTTGGAGAGCCAGTCCCAGACTAGCTTCGACATTTCCAGAGCACTCACACGGCCATACTGTCCTTTGGTCAGATGACCACAGATGATGTTCTTGGTAGTAGAATCCAGTTGAATGAACTTCTTGACATCAGCAGGGGTGACACCTTCACCAGTCTTGGGAACGCCATTCTTGACGACATACCAGAGGTCGACATCAATGGCTTCAAGATGCATGTACATCTTATTCTTCCAGTAGGGATATTCAGTTCCATCGAAGACAAGGCAAGCAGCGGAGACTTTGATTATCCCTGCAGTCGACATAGCTAAAACTCCAGGTGGTTAAACCGAATCACACAGAACAAGGGAGTACCTTGCTCTGATACCAATTGAAAGTGCTAGTTATCGACTAGAGGAGGGGTGAATAGGCGATTTTTATGAACGTCTTCAAAACATGAGAATTTCAAAGACAAACAATATAAATGAACCTATTGATATGCATCGGAAGGTACACTACACTAAGCAAGCCATAGTCAAGTATGCAATGAAGTGAAAGCACGAAGACTAATAGCAGCTAGGTAGTAAAGATCGGGATGGAAGATAGTATGAAGCCAAACAATGATAGTAGTCACACAGTGAAGTCAAACAAGTAGTGCAAGCAGGCAATGACTTCATGAAGACAAATTGTAAGTAAAGAGAGGGAGAGGATATAACCAGTCACTTGGTGAAGACACATGATTTGTTGGACCAGTTCCAGTTGCTGTGACAACTGTACGTCTGGTTAGGGAGGCTAAGATTCAACTCAGAAGACCACGTCTTCACCTTATTCCCAGTAAGCTAAGGACACCCAGTCCTCGCCCAATTACTCTGGTAAGTCTTCAAGGTAGACTTCCAAACCTTCACAGACTTCGTTCACGGGCGATCCACAATGACTCATGGATGCTCAGAACGTAACGCCTAACCGGCTAGAGGATTCACAGTCCTCAAGTGTAACAAGTCTTCAGGTCACGCGGTGTAGCGACCCGACCCGAATGGATCAAGTCTCTGTGCTTAAGTGTCATCCCTGGATCGGTATGCTGACACACACAGTACTCGAGGATTTATAACAGAGGTAAATCACATGTATAAAGTAACGTAAATACTATTACCTCAATCCAAAATAGCGGAAGTAACAAGGTTGTGGATTCCCATCAACACCAACGGCAAAGTTGAGTGTAGAAATCGTAACCCTAACGTATCACTTACTCGTCATAAGATCCTGCAACATGAGACGTTGCAGCCACAAAGGTCAAGACATTGAATGTCTTGGCAAATTCTAAATCAGAGAGCAATGCTGAAATATGGCTATCACTACATGCATATATGGCTGGTGGAAAAGCTCTATGGTTATAAGGGTTTTTCGAAAAGCCAATTTTTCCCTAGTGCAAAGGAATAAATTTATTTAGCTATCATGGTGGTTGTTAAACATTGAGAATGGTTGACAGCATTCTCAATCCCAATTAATCATCATCATTAAAACCCAACAATATTAATTTAAAGTAACATGATGAGATTCACAGGAAAATCCAAGTACTAGATACTCAAGATGTCCATAACCGGGGACACGGCTAATCATGATTAGTTTATACACCCTGCAGAGGTTTGCGCACTTTTCCCCACAAGACTCGATCGCCTCCGTTTGATTTCTCGCACTACATGAGGTTTGAGAAACGGATGACCGAGACATAGTCTTTCAGAAGCGCTAGCACCTTACGATGGATAGACCGGCACACCTACTTTCCCCTACATCTGCTAGTCTACCCTGTAAGAGTTCGCACGACTTAATCAACTATGCCAGAGCCCATAATGGCTTGTGGTTGCACACGGAAGTTTCTAGTATGAATAATCTCATGATCCCTTTGGGCACGGGTGGCGGTCCGAAGAAAAACAGGCAAATCCTGGAAACCAGGTACCTCAATCCACCCAGATGTGTGTTTAAGTTGCCACCTTAAGTAAACCATTAATTAACAATCTCACATCTGTCATGGCTACACTCACACAATCCACGTCTACTAGCATAGAATGGCATAATAAGCAAACGTAGAAGTATCTCCCAAAGGTTTGATAATAAACAGGTAATTGGTACTACCTCATCTACTTCCCATCCCACAATTTAATTAGATCCTAATCATGCAATGTTTGAGGATTGATCTAATGCAATAAAACTGGGTAGTAGAAAAGGTATGGTCAAAGTGTTACTTGCCTGCAATGTTGATGAAGATGATTCGCAATCAAAACTCTTGATAGTTCTACTCGTTACACTCCGGTCAATCTATCGTAAGCAAGCAATAGTAACCACACATAAGCAATCACTCAAAAGATCTGAAAGAACGAAGAAAACAATTCGGAAAACATCAAAACCAAACAAATAACTCTTGCAGCATAAAACAGTTTCTAACAGTACCAAAACTATGTGAATTTGGCCTTATCAGAAAGTTTAGGTCAAGAGCTTCGATTTGCAAAAAGAATCAACTAAATCTTACAAAACTCAAGTTATGATCAAACGAATTTCAAATTCAAATCTGATCTAATTCAAATTTTAAACTTTCAAAAACATGTTTAAGTTGTTTTACTGGATAGAGGGGATCATAACGAAGAAGTGGGCGTTGGTTTCATTGGATTTGGATAAACGGATAAAAAGTAGTGATCGTTTGAAATCCAGGGGCTAAACTGTAAAAGAACTACTACAAATAGGTCCCTGGATAGAAAATAAAAAGAAAAAGAAAAAAAACTATCGAGCGAACGCTCGCTACAGAGACCTAATGAACGAAAGCGTTCACTAACAGATCTAACCTAGCGAACATCCACTAAATAACTGAAAGTAAACCGGATCGGACCGGGCGGTTTTTACCGGTCCACGGCGGGTCAACGGCAACGGCGACGGTGGCGGTTTCCGGCGAGTTGCGTCTCCGGCGGCGGCGGGGCGGAGTGGCTCCGGCAGTGGCGGGGCACGGCGGTGGCGGCGGAGCAGGGAGGAGGCGGCGAGGGGAAGACGATGGCGGCGTCGACGGTGGTCGAGGGAGGCAGAACAAGGCGCGACGGTGGCGGCAGATCTCGTCGGAGGCGGAAACTCCGGCGAGGGCGGCGGTAACGCGATGCAGGCCGAGGCAGCGACAAAAACGGAATCCAGAGGGTCCCGGGGCGCGCTTTATAGGAGGGCGGGGCGGTTCCGAAGCGTGGGGGAGGGGGCAAGGCGCAAGATGGCGAGGTCGGGCACGGCGGCGATGCGTGCTTTCGCTCGGGACTCCGTCGAGCTTGGAGATGGCGTGATCGGCGGCGTGGGCTGGGCAGACTGGCGGAAAATGGGCGGCCCAGTCGGCGAAGAGAGTTCTTTTTTATAAACATTTTTTCCCAGACAAGCGAAAATAATAAAACAAAATAAATAATAAACTTATATAGGCATATTATATATCAAAATCTTCAGAAAAAGATTTTCTACGACTTGGACATTTTTATAGCATAAAATACACACAAATTCTAATAATTCAAACAGTGCTCCTACTCTAATAAAATCCAATAAAAATCAATTGAAAATACCAACATTAATTCAAATTTATTTCTCTCCAATTTTCTGATGTAGGGAATCATGTTACCCTATTTTCCATATATTTTATTTTTGGAGAAAAATAATTTGATTAAAACCCAAATAAGTCCAAACTGAAAATAAATTCAAAAGAACTTTGAATTTAATTCTTTGAAACTCCCAACTCATATTTCATATGTTTTGAAGAAGTTATTTTATCTTCGCTCGTGAAAATCATTGAGTTGCATAAAGTTTCAGAATTGGAAATATTCTCAAATGAAATTCAAATATTTTCAACACCCCTTGTCATTTAAATAAATGGAAGAAGTCATGTCATCTTCTCTCCAGGGTTTTGTGGTGAAAATAATTTGAATTCTCGGAGAGCATAAAAGCAAAAATGAAAGTTTGGGAAAGTCCTTTTATTCCCTCTCATTTAACTTTCAAAAAGTTTCGAATTTCACTCAATTTCACACAATCAATCAAACAATCAATCAAATCTATCTATTTATTATAACATTCCAAAATTTAGAATTTTGGGATGTTACACGCGGACAGAAAGACTTCAGTGATGCCTAACACTCTTTGGCTCTGGGTGTTTGGGCTTTTTCCTCGCAAGGATTTCTCTCTCTCAAAAGCTTCGGAGGTGGGTTGCTCTCAAACGACAAAAGCCGTGCACTAACTCTGAGCAGCCACCAATTTATGGTGTAGGGGGTGGGCTATTTATAGCCACTAGGCAACCTGACCTGATTTGTCCGAAATGAGCTTGGGTCACTCAGGAACTGACACGTGTCCCAACGGTCATATTTCAAACACACGCGACAACTTTACTTGGGCTACAAGTAAAGCTGACTCATCCAGCTCTGGATAAGATTTGCTCTCATTGTCTTCGCTCGAAGACATAGGATTTTGGTTGAGCATCACTTCAGTCATTCTGACTTTGTTCACTGGGAGCCCACTTAATAGTACGGTGGTTCCTATGACTCAACAAAAAGAAAAGGAAACAACAAAACAACTAAGTCTTCGCGCTCCATAGTCTTCACACATTGTCTTCTCTTGTCATTGTCTTCAATATGAATATCTTCACATACCACTATTGTCTTCATATATTTTTAGGGGTCATCTCCGGTAGGTAAACCGAATCAATGAGGGACTACTACCTGTGTTATCCTGCAATTCTCACAAACACATTAGTCCCTGATGACCCACAAGTATAGGGGATTGCTACGTCTTGAGCTTGCGTTGGTTTTCCCCGAAGAGGAGAGGATGATGCATCACAGTAGAGTAAGTATTTCCCTCAGTTTTTGAGAACCAAGGTATCAATCCAGTAGGAGGCCACGCGCAAGTCCCTCGTACCTGCACAAAGCAAATAACTCCTCGCAACCAACGCGATAAGGGGTTGTCAATCCCTTCACGGTCACTTACGAGAGTGAGATCTAATAGAGATGATAGATAATATTTTTGGTATTTTTGGTATAAAGATGCAAGGTAAAATAAAAGGCAAAGTATAAAGCAAAGCAATAATAAAGCGTAGGAAGATTAATATGATGAGAATAGACCCGGGGGCCATAGATTTCACTAGTGGCTTCTCTTAAGAGCATAAGTATTTTACGGTGGATGAGCAATTACTGTTGAGCAATTGATGAATTGAGCATAGTTATGAGAGTATCTAGGTATGATCATGTATATAGGCATCACGTCCGAGACAAGTAGACCGACTCCTGCCTGCATCTACTACTATTACTCCACTCATCGACCGCTGTACAACATGCATATATAGTATTAAGTTAATGAAAACAGAGTAACGCCTTACGCAAGATGAGATGATGTAGAGGGATAAATTCATGCAATATGATAAAAACCCATCTTGTTATCCTCGATGGCAACAATACAATACGTGCCTTGCTGCCCCTACTGTCACTCGGAAAGGACACCGCAATATTGAACCCAAAGCTAAGCACTTCTACCATTGCAAGAACTACCAATCTAGTTGGCCAAACCAAACGGATAATTCGAAGAGACTTGCAAAGATAACCAATCATACATAAAAGAATTCAGAGAAGATTCAAATATTGCTCATAGATAATCTTGATCATAACCCACAATTCATCGGTCTCAACAAACACCCCGCAAAAAGAAGATTACATCGAATAGATCTCCACGAGAGAGGGGGAGAACATTGTATTGAGATCCAAAAAGAGAGAAGAAGCCATCTAGCTACTAATTATGGACCCGAAGGTCTGAAGTAAACTACTCACACTTCATCGGAGAGGCTATGATGATGATGTAGAAGCCATCCATGGTGGATACCCCTTCCGTGAACTCCTAATCAGCCCCAAGATGGGATCTAGTGGATCTGAGAAAGTTGCGGCGGTGGAATTAGGTTTTGGCTCCGTGTCGATCTGTTGAAGTGCGTAGGTATATATAGGAGGAAGAATGCGTCGGTAGAGCTTGGGGGCCCACGAGGCGGCGCGCCCTAGGGCGCCCTCCACCTCGTGGCCGCCTCCCTCCTTTCTTGACCGAGGGTCCAAGTCTCCTGGATCATATATAATGAGAAAACCACGTTCCCGAAGATTTCATTCCGTTTGGACTCCGTTTGATATTCTGTTTCTTCAAAACACTGAAATAGGCAAAAAATAGCAATTCTGGGCTAGGCCTCCGGTTAATAGGTTAGTCCCAAAAATAATATAAAAGTGGAAAATAAAGCCCAATATGGTCCAAAACAGTAGATAATATAGCATGGAGCAATCAAAAATTATAGATACGTTGGAGACGTATCAGGCATCCCCAAGCTTAATTCCTGCTCGTCCTCGAGTAGGTAAATGATAAAAAATAATTTTTTATGCGGAGTGCTACTTGGCATAATTTCAATGTAATTCTTCTTAATTGTGGTATGAATATTCAGATCCGAAAGATTCAAGACAAAGGTTTAATATTGACATGAAAATAATAATACTTCAAGCATACTAACAAAGCAACTATGTCTTCTCAAAATAACATGGCCAAAGAAAGTTCATCCCTACAAAATCATATAGTTTAGTCATGCTCCATTTTCGTCACACAAGAATGCTCTCATCATGCACAACCCGATGACAAGCCAAGCAATTGTTTCATACTTTAGTAATCTCAAACCTATAAACTTTCACGCAATATATGAGCGCGAGCCATGGATATAGCACTATGGGTGGAATAGAATATGATGATGGGGGTTATGTGGAGAAGACAAAAAAGGAGAAGATCTCACATCAACGAGGCTAATCAATGGGCTATGGAGATGCCCATCGATTGATGTTAATGCAAGGAGTAGGGATTGCCATGCAACGGATGCACTAGAGCTATAAATGTATGAAAGCTCAACAAAAGATACTAAGTGGGTGTGCATCCAACTTGCTTGCTCACGAAGACCTAGGGCACTTGAGGAGGCCCATTGTTGGAATATACAAGCCAAGTTCTATAATGAAAAATTCCCACTAGTATATGAAAGTGACAAAACAAGAGACTCTCTATCATGAAGATTATGGTGCTACTTTGAAGCACAAGTGTGGCAAAGGATAGTAGCATTGTCCCTTCTCTCTTTTTCTCTCATTTTTTGTGGGATTCTTTGGCCTCTTCTATTTTTGGGCTTCTTTGGCCTCTTTCATTTTTCATAACCTCACATGGGACAATGCTCTAGAAAATGATAATCATCACACTTCTATTTATTTACAACTCAATGATTACAACTCGATACTAGAACAAAGTATGACTCTATATGAATGCCTCCGGCGGTGTACCGGGATATGCAATGAATCAAAAGTGACATGTATGAAAGAATTATGTCTTTGCCACAAATACTATGTCAACAACATGATCATGCTAAGCAATATGTCAATGATGAATGTGTCATGATGAACGGAATGGTGGAAAGTTGCATGGCAATATATCTCGGAATGGCTATGGAAATGCCATAATAGGTAGGTATGGTGGCTGTTTTGAGGAAGATATAAGGAGGTTTATGTGTGAAAGAGCGTATCATATCACGGGGTTTGGATGCACCGGCGAAGTTTGCACCAACTCTCAATGTGAGAAAGGGCAATGCATGGTACCGAAGAGGCTAGCAATGATGGAAGGGTGACAGTTCGTATAATCCATGAACTCAACATTAGTCATAAAGAACTCACATACTTATTGCAAAAATCTACAAGCCATCAAAAACCAAGCACTACGTGCATGCTCCTAGGAGGATAGATTGGTAGGAAAAGACCATCGCTCGTCCCCGACCGCCACTCATAAGGAGGACAATCAACGAACACCTCATGTTTCAAATTTGTTACATAACGTTTACCATACGTGCATGCTACGGGACTTGCAAACTTCAACACAAGAATTTCTCAAATTCACAACTACTCAACTAGCACGACTTTGATATTATCACCTCCATATCTCAAAACAATTATCAAGCATCAAACTTTTCTTAGTATCCAACACACTCATAAGAAAGTTTTTACTATTTTTGTATACCTAGCATATTAAGATTATTTAAGCAAATTACCATGCTATTTAAGAATCTCAAAATAATCTAAGTGAAGCATTAGAGATCAATAGTTTCTTTAAAACAAATCCACCACCGTGCTCTAAAAGATATAAGTGAAGCACTAGAGCAAAACTATATAGCTCAAAAGATATAAGTGAAGCACATAGAGTATTCTAACAAATTCCAATTCATGTATGGCTCTCTCAAAAGGTGTGTACAGCAAGGATGATTGTGGTAAACTAAAAAGCAAAGACTCAAATCATACAAGACGCTCCAAGCAAAACACATATCATGTGGTGAATAAAAATATAGCTCCAAGTAAAGTTACCGATTGAAGTAGACGAAAGAGGGGATGCCTTCCGGGGCATCCCCAAGCTTTGACTTTTTGGTGTCTTTAGATTATCTTGGGGGTGCCATGGGCATCCCCAATCTTTGGCTCTTGCCACTCCTTGTTTCACAATCCATCAAAAGATTTCACCCAAAACTTGAAAACTTCACAACACAAAACTCAACAGAAATCTCGTGAGCTCCGTTAGTGAAAGAAAACAAAAGACCACTTCAAGGTACTGTAATGAACTCATTCTTTATTTATATTGGTGTTAAACCTACTTTATTCCAACTTCTATATGGATTATAAACTATCTTACTAGCCATAGATTCATCAAAATAAGCAAACAACACACGAAAAAACAGAATCTGTCAAAAACAGAACAATCTGTAGTAATCTGTAACTAACGCAAACTTCTGGAACTCCAAAAATTCAGCAAAAATTTGACGACCTAGTAAATTTGTTTATAGATCAGCAGCAATTGGAATCACTATTTTATCACGTTCTGGTGATGTTAAACAATTGTTTTCGTGAACCGAAAGTTTCTGGAAACTACAGCAAGATCAAATAACTATCATCCAAGAAGATCCTACAGGTTTAACTTGGCACAAAAACTAATTAAAACATAAAAAAACATCTAAACAGAAGGTAGATGGATTATTTATTCCTAAACAGAAACAAAAACAAAAAAAAACTAAAAATAAAATTGGGTTGCCTCCCAACAAGCGCTATCGTTTAACGCCCCTAGCTAGGCATAAAAGCAAGGATAGATCTAGGTATTGCCATCTTTGGTAGGCAATACATAAGTGGCTCTCATAATAGATTCATATGGTAATTTTATTTTCTTTATAGGGAATTGTTCCATGCCTTTCTTTAATGTAAATTGGAATCTAATATTCCCTTCCTTCATATCAAGAATTGCACCAATCGTTCTAAGGAAGGTCTACCAAGAATAATAGGACATGAAGGATTGCAATCTATATCAAGAAAGATAAAATCTACGGGCACATAATTCCTGTTAGCAACAATAAGAACATCATTAATTCTTCCCATAGGTTTCTTAATAGTGGAATCCGCAAGATGCAAGTTTAGAGAGCAATCATCAAAATCACGAAAATATAGCAAATCACACAAAGTTTTGGGAATAGTGGAAACACTAGCACCCAAATCACCTAAAGCATAAAATTCATGATCCTTAATCTTAATTTTAATAGTTGGTTCCCACTCATCATAAAGTTTTCTAGGGATAGAGACTTCCAACTCAAGTTTTTCCTCATAAGATTGCATCAAGGCATCAACAATATGTTTGGTAAACGCTTTATTTTGACTATAAGCATGCGGAGAATCTAGCACGGATTGCAAAAAGGAAATACAATCAATTAAAGAGCAACTTTCATAATTAAATTCCTTGAAATCCAAAATAGTGGGTTTAGCAACATCTAGGGTTTTACTTTCCTCAATCCCACTTCTATTAATTTTAGTATCAAGATCTAAAAACTCCGAATTTTTAGAACGCCTTCTAGGTAAAGGTGGATCATATTGAATCTCATCATTCTCAAGATTCATATTGCAAAACAAAGATTTAATAGGGGACACATCAATAACTTTTAGGTCTTCATCTTTATTTTCATGGAAATTGGAAGAACACGCTTTAATAAAGGCATCTTTCTTAGCACGCATCCTAGCGGTTCTTTCCTTGCACTCATCAATGGAAATCCCCATGGCTTTGAGAGACTCATTGATATCATGCTTAGGAGTAATAGATCTAAGCTTTAAAGAATCAACATCAAGAGAAATTCTATCAACGTTCCTAGCCAATTCATCAACTTTAAGCAATTTCTCTTCAAGCAAAGCATTAAAATTCTTTTGAGAATTCATAAAATCTTTAACACTAGTCCAAATTCAGAGGACATCTTATTAAAATTTCCATAATAATTGTTTTAGGAATTTCCATAATTATTAGAGTAATTACTAGGATAAGGCCTAGGATTAAAGTTTCCTCTATACGCGTTGTTACCAAAATTATTCCTACCAACAAAATTCACATCCATAGATTCATTATTATTCTCAATCAAAGTAGACAAAGGAATATCATTAGGATCAAAAGAAACACTCTTATTAGCAAATAATTTCATAAGTTCATCCATCTTTCCACTCAAGACATTAATTTCTTCTATTGCATGCACTCTTTTATTACTAGATCTTTCAGTGTGCCATTGAGAATAATTAACCATAATATTATCTAGGAGTTTAGTAGCATCTCCTAAAGTGATTTCCATAAAAGTGCCTCCCGCAGCCAAATCTAAAAGGTTTCTAGAAGCAAAATTCAATCCGGCATAATTTTTTTGTATAATCATCCACAAATTTAAACCATGAGTAGGGCAATTACGTATCATTAATTTCATCCTCTCCCAAGCTTGTGCAACATGTTCATGATCAAGTTGCTTAAAATTCATAATATTGTTTCTAAGAGAGATGATCTTAGCGGGAGGAAAATACTTAGAGATAAAAGCATCTTTGCACTTGTTCCAAGAATTAATACTATTTTTAGGCAAGGACGAAAACCAAGTTTTAGCACGATCTCTAAGCGAAAAAGCAAATAGCTTCAATTTAACAACATCATTGTCAACATCTTTCTTCTTTTGCATATCACACAAATCCAAGAAGTTATTTAGATGAGTAGCGGCATCTTCACTAGGAAGGCCGGCGTATTGATCTTTCATAACAAGATTCAATAAAGCAGCATTGATTTCACAAGATTCAGTATTGGCAAGAGGAGCAATCGGAGTGCTAAGGAAATCATTATTGTTGGTATTGGTAAAGTCACACAATTTTGGTATTATCTTGAGCCATAGTGACAAGCAAGCAATCCGACACACGAGCAAAAAGCGAACGAGAAAAACGCAAACGGAAAAGAGAGGGCGAATAAAACGGCAAGGGTGAAGTGGGGGAGAGGAAAACGGGAGGCAAATGGCAAATAATGTAATGCGGGAGATAAGGGATTGTGATGGGTACTTGGTATGTTGACTTTTGCGTAGACCTCCCGACAGCGGCGCGGAAATCCTTCTTGCTACGTCTTGAGCTTGCGTTGGTTTTCCCCGAAGAGGAAAGGATGATGCAGCACAGTAGCGTAAGTATTTCCCTCAGCTTTTGAGAACCAAGGTATCAATCCAGTAGGAGGCCACGCGCAGGTCCCTCGTACCTGCACAAAGCAAATAACTCCTCGCAACCAACGTGATAAGAGGTTGTCAATCCCTTCACGATCACTTATGAGAGTGAGATCTGATAGAGATGATAGATAATATTTTTGGTATAAAGATGCAAGGTAAAATAAAAGGCAAAGTATAAAGAAAAGCAATAATAAAGCGTAGGAAGATTAATATGATGAGAATAGACCCAGGGGCCATAGATTTCACTAGTGGCTTCTCTCAAGAGCATAAGTATTTTACGGTGGGTGAACGAATTACAGTTGAGGAATTAACAGAATTGAGCACAGTTATGAGAGTATCTAGGTATGATCATGTATATAGGCATCACGTCCGAGACAAGTAGACTGACTCCTGCCTGCATCTACTACTATTACTCCACTCATCGACCGCTATCCAGCATGCATCTAGAGTATTAAGTTAATGAAAACAGAGTAACGCCTTAAGCACGATGACATGATGTAGAGGGATAAATTCATGCAATATGATAAAACCCCATCTTGTTATCCTCGATGGCAACAATACAATACGTGCCTTGCTGCCCCTACTATCACTCGGAAAGGACACCACAAGATTGAACCCAAAGCTAAGCACTTCTCCCATTGCAAGAACTACCAATCTAGTTGGCCAAACCAAACGGATAATTCGAAGAGACTTGCAAAGATAACCAATCATACATAAAAGAATTCAGAGAAGATTCAAATATTGCTCAAAGATAATATTGATCATAAACCCACAATTCATCGGTCTCAACAAACACCCCGCAAAAAGAAGATTACATCGAATACATCTCCACGAGAGAGGGGGAGAACATTGTATTGAGATCCAAAAAGAGAGAAGAAGCCATCTAGCTACTAATTATGGACTCGAAGGTCTGAAGTAAACTACTCACACTTCATCGGAGAGGCTATGATGATGATGTAGAAGCCCTCCATGGTGGATTCCCCTTCGGTGAGCTCTGGAACAGGCCCCAAGATGGGATCTCGTGGATCTGAGAAAGTTGCGGCGGTGGAATTAGGTTTTTGGCTCCGTGTCTCGATCTGTTGAAGTGCGTAGGTATATATAGGAGGAAGAATGCGTCGGTGGAGCTTAGGGGGCCCACGAGGCGGGGCGTCCTAGGGGGCGCCCTCCACCCTCGTGGCCGCTTCCTCCTTTCTTGACCGAGGGTCCAAGTCTCCTGGATCATATCTTATGAGAAAATCACGTTCCGAAGGTTTCATTCCATTTGGACTCCGTTTGATATTCCGCTTTCTTGAAACTCTGAAATAGGCAAAAACAACAATTCTGGGCTGGGCCTCCGGTTAATAGGTTAGTCCCAAAAATAATATAAAAGTGGAAAATAAAGCCCAATATGGTCCAAAACAGTAGATAATATAGCATGGAGCAATCAAAAATTATAGATATGTTGGAGACGTATCAGGGATCTATCGTAGTCCTTTCGATAAGTAAGAGTGTTGAACCCAACGAGGAGCAGAAGGAAATGATAAGCGGTTATCAGCAAGGTATTCTCTGCAAGCACTGAAATAAGTGGTAACAAATAGTTTTGTGATAGGATAATTTGTAACGAGCTACAAGTAACAAAAGTAAATAAAGTGCAGCGAAGTGGCCCAATCCTTTTTGTCACAAAGGACAAGCCTGGAGAAATTCTTATATAGAGAAAAGCACTCCCGAGGACACATGGGAATATCGTCAAGCTAGTTTTCATCACGTTCATATGATTCGCGTTCGGTACTTTGATAATTTGATATGTGGGTGGACCGGTGCTTGGGTGCTATTCTTACTTGAACAAGCATCCCACTTATGATTAACCTCTATTGCAAGCATCCGCAACTACAACAAAAGTATTAAGGTAAACCTAACCATAGCATGAAACATATGGATCCAAATCAGCCCCTTACGAAGCAACGCATAAACTAGGGTTTAAGCTTCAATCACTCTAGCAACCCATCATTTACTTATTACTTCCCAATGCCTTCCTCTAGGCCCAAATAATGGTGAAGTGTTATGTAGTCAACGTTCACATAACACCACTAGATGCTAGACAACATACATCTCATAAAAATATCAAACGAATACCAAACTCACATGACTACTAATAGCAAGACTTCTCCCATGTCCTCAGGAACAAACGTAACTACTCACAAAGCAGATTCATGTTCATAATCAGAGGGGTATTAATATGCATAAAGGATCTGAACATATGATCTTCCACCAAATAAACCAACTAGCATCAACTACAAGGAGTAATCAACACTACACTACTGGAATCAGCTACTTTGCCATCTGCCAGATCTTTGTCGTCCGCTAGCGGACGGCAAAGAAGCTCTTTGCCATCAGCCACCGAAAAGCCGACGGCAAAGAAATGGCAGACGACAAAGAAGCTCTTTGCCATGCGCCATTTCTTTGCCGTCTGCCACCGACGGCAAAGAATCTTCTGTCCGCCGGCTGACGGCAAAGAGGGAGGTGGCCCCCACCCACCCGCCGTTTAAAAAACTTATCGTTCACCTCTTTGCCGTCCGCTAGCGGACGGCAAAGAGCAAAAAAGCTGGACGGCAAAGGGGCGGACGGCAAAGATTTAACTCATCTAACGGCGGCCGCCCACCCCGCCCTCTCTGTTTCTCTCCTCTTCACACGCGCCGCCACCCCACCACTCTCCGCCGCCTGCCGCCCCACCACTCTCCGCCCCACCACTCTCCGCCAAGACGCCGCCCCCACCACCCCACCGCCCCATCGCCCACCGCCCCTGCCGCCCTTCGCCGCTGCCATCTCGGCGCCACCGCGCCCGGCCTTCACCCCACCGCCTGCCCGGCCTCGGCTACTAACCACCCGACGCCCACCGGCCCCCATCGCCCCGCCACCTGCCGTCTCGGTGTGTGCCTGCCCCACTTACACCCCCACCGCCCCACCGCCCGTCGCCATCGCCTCCTGGCGCCGCCGCCAGCCGACCGCCTCCTCCACTGCCACCTCCTCCACCGGCCGCCTGGTGAGCTCTACCTCCTCTTTTTTCTGTTTTTTTTCTGTTTTTTTTAGTTTCAGGTTTATGTTTAGTTTAGATTTAGTTTTAGTTATAGTTTTAGTTTTAGGTTTAGTTTTAGTTTAGTTTTATGTTTAGAGTTAGTTTTTTCCCTTTTTTCTGTTTTTTTAGTTTTAGGTTTATGTTTAGTTTAGTTTTAGTTTTAGTTTTAGTTTTAGTTTTAGATTTAGGTTTAGTTTTAGGTTTAGGTTTAGGTTTAGGTTTAGGAAAGAAGAAGAAGAAAAAAAGAGGAGAGGAGTAGAAGAAGAAGAGGAAAAAGGAAAGGAAGAAGAAGAAGAGGAGGAGGAGAAGAAAAAAGAAGAAGAAAAAAGAGGAGAGGAGGGGAAGAAGAAGAGGAAAAAGGAAAGGAGGAAGAAGAAGAAGAAGAAGAAGAAGAAGGAAAAAAGGAAGAAAAGGAAGAAGAGGAAGAAGAAGAAAAGGAAAAAAGAGGACCCCGAGACCCCCACCCCTGACCCCGACACCCCGACCCCGACACGACACCCCGACCCCGAGACCCCGACCCCGACCCCGACACCCCGACCACGACCCCGACCCCGACCCCGACACCCCGACCCCGAGCTTGACCCGATCGACACCCTGACCGCGACACCGACCCCGACCCGGCACCCCGACCTGACACCCCGACCCCGACACCTCGACCCCGAGCCTGACCCGACATCCTGACCCCGAGCCTGACCTGACCCGACACCGACACAACCCCGAATTCGACACTCGACCCGACACCCCGACCCCCAACCCTCAAACAGCACCCAATTTCGACACGGCACCCGACACCGACCGACACCCGAACCCCGACCCGAACAAAGACCTGATCCGACGCATATGCTTTGCTCCGGATCCGACGCATAAATTTCGGTGCCTATTAGAGTGTAGGTTGCATGGACGTAATAAAATTGACAAAGTAGATCAACTGATGAATATATACATGGTGAATTATATATATAATTGTTGTGTGTCCAGTGATGATGATGATGATTATAGTGAGCCCATCATTGATTATAGTGATGATGATGATTATGATACACTTATAGTGATGATAGTGATGATGATTATTATAGTGATGATAGCGATGATGATGATTATAGTGAGCCCATCATTGATTATAGTGATGATGATGATGATTATGCATTTATTGATGATACTGATCGAGATTATTAGTAGTGTCAGGTATTCAATTTTTTTATGTTGTACTTGATGATGATACACTTAAGTGATATACATATTATTATTCATGTCGGTACTTTTTTTATGTTGTACTAATTTACGTTTATTCTTTGTCATGGCAGGTGTTGAAAGATGGTGGGCGCTGGTCGGAGCGCCGAGGCCCCTTCTTCGTCGGCGCGTGTTGCGAGGTCTTCCATTGCACACGCACCTCTCCGCCAAGCGTTGCTGGACAGTATGTCGACCCCACCGGGCCCTTCTTCTTCGACTGCGGTGCCCAGCATGGGATGAGGTAAGAATAAGAGAGGAGGTGGAGCACGTGGTCGCGGGAGAGGAGGTAGGGTGACTCTTACGGCGCCTTCCTCGCCGCCACCCCCAGCTGTTTCACCCCGAGCACGTGACTGCTAGGGTGGACTCGTCTGAGGAGGAGGCTACACGGACTCCGGTCCACGAGCCTCCGGTCCACGGGCCTTCGGCCCATGAGCCTCGGGCGACGGGCCTTCGGCCCACGAGCCTCCTGTCGACGGGCCTTCGGCCCACGAGAGTTGGGCCCACGAGACCCCGGAGGAGCACACGTCTGGATGGGGTACCTGGTCGGCTCAGCCTGAGGAGCCGAGTGGCCATGCTGATGATGGCGGGGAGCCGAGTGGCCATGCTGATGATCACGGGGAGCCGACTGATGTTGAGGAGGAGGGAGCAACGTCTACCAGCGTGGTGCTATACGGCTCCCGTCCGTGCCGGCAACCCGCGAGCAGAGGTGGTTGATTTTCCTGATGGGGAGAGGTAAGTGCATTTAATCTTTTTGTACCTTCTGCATTCACGTTTCTTCAAATAACTAATGCGTTGGCCTTGTCATGCTGCAAGGCTTGGGACCACCATGAAAGTGTCCGCCGGCCCAACTCCGTCCTTGGATTTCTGATTCGGCAAAACTTCCCGGGGTTTGTCACGTTGCCTGTTGAGGGTCGGCTTCCAGAGGTTGGATTGAGTTGGGAGCACTACTTGGCTGCCTGCCCCGCCGGGTGAGATTATCGACGGTGTCTTGTGCAAGACGAGGGCAGACGTGGTGATCAGAAAGTTGGGTAATTTCTCCTTTACACAATTAAAAATCTTGAACTAGCTAGTTATTAATTGTACTAATCAATATTGTCTCATTTGATTGCAGACATTCTACAGGTGTGAGGAGGGATACGAGGAGGAGGCGGCATATGTTATCGACAAGGAGTGCAAGCGCCTACTTGTAACTTACGGCATGAGGTTGGTGCAGGCTGTTCGAGACTACTACATGGGCGTGGTATCAAGAAGCCCAAGCAGGAGTGCCGCGATAAGTTCTTGAGTAAGGAGCAGTACATGAAGGTAATTCTTAAGGCCTTGTACTTACTTCCTTCATTTAGTAATTCATAGCCGTAGCGCTCAAGTTTCTATTTGCTAACTTAGGCCCCTCCGAGATGGTGTGCGGATCGGATGGATTGTTGGGAGGTGTTGGTCAATGCGTGGTGCTCAAAACAATGGCGGGCCTCCCACAACGAGGCCAAGGACAAGCGTGCCCAAATGGAAGGTGTGCCACACCACCAAGGCAGCTCCAACTTATTTCAGTACGGGCGGAACTGGGTATGTGGTTTGCTTCATGATTCATGCAATTCATTCATCATGCTAGCTTTAGCCCTTTAATTACTAATTTACTTTGTTTCTCTCTTCGTGCACGCTACAATAAGGTGGATAAGGTGCCGAGGTGTACGACATTGTATGCCATGGCCCACACTGGCTCTTACAAGAAAGTCAAGGCATTCTCTGCGTCTGACCTCAATGATCCAAAGAACTTCACCAACATCTCCGCCCACGACAAGCTCGTGCAATATAGAGATCAGGGGAAGGCGAGGAAAGTGGAGGACTTTAACCCGAGCCAGGATCCCATTGATACAGAGCTGCTAATGATATCTGGTGGCGGGAGGTCCCATGGCTCCATAGCCATGGGAGATGGACTTATCCGTTGTCCTAGCACTCTCCCGGAGATCAAGGCGCGCCAGTCGAGCTCCGCTCCTGAGATAAGGCCTCGTGAACGGCCACCCAACTCGCCTTCAAGGTTAGTTATAAGTACTCAGCTATCTTTCTCCATTACATTGTGTGCGCTTCCATCAATGATTACAAATGGTCATGTGAGTGGTGTTGCAGGCTGCTATATAGAGTGAGAGAGATAGAACAGAGAAACTTCTGGCGGAGGCGGCGGAGAGGCAGCGGGAGTTGGAGGAGAGGACGACAAAGATGTTGGAGGAGGAGAGGGCACGAAATGACATGCAGGCAAGGGCCATGTACGAGCTCCTTGTGGTAAGTTTCTTCTGCAGATTACTTGCTAGTCTTAACATTTGAGTCTCATTACTAACTAGTATGACTCTGTTGTGAAAACCAAATGTGCGATGCAGTAATGCGAGAAGTTCGGTCAGACCGCTCCGCCGATGCCAGTGATTGCCCCTAGGAGCACGGTGAGTTTAATTAGAATGGACATTACTTGCTAGTCTTAACATTTGAGTGTCATAATGCTAATGAGACATTGGAAATGATCTTTGGTGCAGCTTAACTCCAGAAACGCATCGCATGATCCTTCTCCAGCTACCGGCGCGAGCCAGCCCGGCCAGACACCTCCCCGATCACGGTAAGTTTCTCTAGTGTTTTGCTTAACAAATGCATAAAGACCTAGACTTAGCTTTATTTCCTCCAATATGCTTACCATAATGACCTAGAGTTAGCTTCTTTTCCTCCAAAATGACTTAATATGCTTCTGACCTCATAAACTATCCATTCTACCTAAGTTAGCTCTAAAACGATATGTACTTAGGTTACTTATGTCAAAAATTGCATAATTAGCTTAGTTAGCTCATAAACGATCCATTTTACCTAAGTTAGCTCTAAAATGACTCATTTTACCTTAGTTAGCTTACAAGTGATCCAATTTATCCAAGTTAGCTCTAAAATGACCCATTTTACGTAGATTAGCTCCTAAATGATCCATTTTACCTACGTTAGCTTTAAAATGACCCATTTCACCTAGGTTAGCTCCAAAATGACCCATTTCACCTAGGTTAGCTCCAAAATGACCCATTTCACCTAGATTTGCTCCTAAACAATCCATTTCACCTAAGTTAGCTAAAAACGATCCATTTCACCTAAATTAGCTCATAAATGATCCATTTCACCTAAGTTAGCTAAAAAGCGATCCATTTCACCTTAGTTAGCTCAAAAACGTGGCATTTCACCTTAGTTAGGTCATAATCTACCAATTTCAACTAAGTTAGTTCATAAAAGCTCATAAATGATCCATTTCACCTAAGTTAGCTCAAAAACGATCCATTTCACCTTAGTTAGCTCAAAAACGTGGCATTTCACCTTAGTTAGGTCATAAACGACTCATTTCAACTAAATTAGCTCATAAAATCTCATAAATGATCCATTTCACCTAAGTTAGCTATAAACGATCCATTTCACCTTAGTTAGCTCAAAAACGTGGCATTTCACCTTAGTTAGGTCATAAACGACCAATTTCAACTAAGTTAGTTCATAAAAGCTCATAAATGATCCATTTCACCTAAGTTAGCTCAAAAACGATCCATTTCACCTTAGTTAGCTCAAAAACGTGGCATTTCACCTTAGTTAGGTCATAAACGACTCATTTCAACTAAATTAGCTCATAAAATCTCATAAATGATCCATTTCACCTAAGTTAGCTAAAAAACGATCCATTTCACCTTAGTTAGCTCAAAAACGTGGCATTTCACCTTAGTTAGGTCATAAACGACCCATTTCAACTAAGTTAGCTCATAAAAGCTCATAAATGATCCATTTCACCTAAGTTAGCTAAAAATGATCCATTTCACCTTACTTAGCTCAAAAACGTGGCATTTCACCTTAGTTAGCTCACAAACGACCCGTTTCAACTAAGTTAGCTCATAAAAGCTCATAAATGATCCATTTCACCTAAGTTAGCCCAAAAACGATCCATTTCACCTTAGTTAGCTAAAAAATGTGGCATTTCACCTTAGTTAGCTCATAAATGACCCATTTCAACTAAGTTAGCTCATAAAAGCTCATAAATGAGCCATTTCACCTAAGTTAGCTAAAAGCGATCCATTTCACCTTACTTAGCTCAAAAACGTGGCATTTCACCTTAGTTAGCTCATAAGCGACTGTTTCAACTAAGTTAGCTCATAAAAGCTCATAAATGATCCATTTCACCTAAGTTAGCTCAAAAACGATCCATTTCACCTTACTTAGCTCAAAAAAGATGCCCTTCACCTTAGTTAGCTCATAAACGACCCATTTCAACTAAGTTAGCTCATAAATGATCCATTTCAACTAAGTTTGCTCATAAACAACCCATTTCAACTTAGTTAGCTCATATATGATCAATTTCACCTAAGTTAGCTCATAAATGACATATACTTCTTGTTCTAGTCTTCTTCTTGTTCTAGTCACCTATTTCTAACTTTCTTATTTACCATTTTGCAGATTTCATTCACTTCATGGAAGCTAGCTTGCTATGATGGAGTGCTTGCTTTTCCTTTGATGAAACTTTGCATTGTATCTAGCTTGCTATGATGGAACTTGCTATCTTGATGAAACTTTGCATTGTAATATGTATATGGATGGAACAATGTGTATGGATGGAACTTGCTTATGTATGAACAATGTGTATGGATGAAACTGATGTGATATGTGATATGAAACTTATGTGCTGGATATGTGATATGGAAATATATCTATATATGTCATATATATTTGCTGTGAAAATTGTTGGATTAAAAAAACAGAAAAAGAGACAATATGCAGGCTCTTTGCCGTCTGCCACCGACGACAAAGGTATCTTTGCCATCAGCAGCGGACGGAAAAGAGGCCACATGGCAGGCAATTGTGCTTCCTGGGAGGCTGACCAATTTGGTCAGTTTGCCTCTGATGGTGACGGCAAAGGCTTTGCCATCCGCAATGGACGGCAAAGGCACGGCGTTAACCACCTAACGGAGTATGGCGCATCTATTGCCGTCGCCTTCTTTGCCGTCTGCCGATGGCAAAGGACCTTTTGCCGTCACCGCTCAAAGCGGCAACATAGCTCTTAGACGTCCCCTACTTTGCCGTCCCCTTTTGCCGTCCGCGGCAGACGACAAAGGTCTTTGCCGTCCGCCATCCATGCCTTTGTCGTCCGCCGTGGCTGATGGCAAAGTAGCTGATTCCTGTAGTGCTAGTAGCAACCTACTAGTACCAATCCCGGACTTGGAGACAAGAATTGGATACAAGAGATGAACTAGGGCTTGGAGAGGAGATGGTGCTGGTGAAGATGTTGATGGAGATTGCCCTCTCCCGATGAGAGGAGCGTTGGTGATGACGATGGCGATGATTTCCCCCTCCCGGAGGGAAGTGTCCCCGGCAGAACAGCTCTGCCGGAGCCCTAGATTGGTTCCGCCAAGGTTCCGCCTCATGGCGGCAGAGTCTCGTCCCGAAAGGTTGCTTATTATTTTTCCCTTGACGAAAGACCTCATATAGCAGAAGATGGCCATCGGAGAGCTGGTCAGGGGCCCACGAGGCGGGGGCGCACTGGGGTAGGGCGCCCACCCTCGTGGCTGTGTGGGTCCCCTCCGTGTACTTCCGCTCAATATTTTTTTATTTCCAAAAATAACTTTCATGGAGTTTCAAGACTTTTGGAGTTGTGCAGAATAGGTCTCTAATATTTGCTCCTTTTCCAACCCAACATTTTAGCTGCCGGCATTCTCCCTCCTTATGTAAACCTTGTAAAATAAGAGAGAATAGGCATAAGTATTGTGACATAACGTGTAATAACAGCCCATAATGCAATAAATATCGATATAAAAGCATGATGAAAAATGGACGTATCAACTCCCCCAAGCTTAGACCTCGCTTGTCCTCAAGCGGAAGCCGATAACGATAAATATTTCCACATGTTTAGAGGTAGAGGTGTCGATAAAAATAAAATACGGACATGAAGGCATCATGATTATTCTCATAACAGCAACATAGATGAATATTATCATATGATTACTTATGCTCAAGTAATAATCCATTCACAAAGCAAAAGTATGAATCAGAAACTTTATTGAGAACTAACAAACTTTAATCTCAGTCATTGAAGGAATTGCAATTTATCATAACATCAGAAAGAGCCTATGTCAGAGCTTTATAGAAAGTCCACATACTCAACTATCATTTAGTCTTTCATAATTGCTAACACTCACGCGCTTACTTGTGGTTATGGAGTTTTAATCGGACACAGAGAGATAGGGGCTTATAGTTTCGCCTCCCAACCTTTTACCTCAAGGGTAATGTCAACAATAATAACTCATGCTCCCCTACATCCAATTAGATATATCTATCAGGATCTTTCCAACACCCTGTGCTTGCCAAAGGATAAAATGTAAAAAGGAAAGGTGAAGATCACCATGACTCTTGCATAAGGTAGAAGATAGTAGTAAAAGATAGCCCCTTCGCAGAGGGAAGCAGAGGTTGCCATGCGCTTTTATGGTTGGATGCACAAAATCTTAATGCGAAAGAACGTCACTTTATATTGCCCCTTGTGATATGAACCTTTATTATGCAGTCCGTCGCTTTTATTTCTTCCACATCACAAGATCGTATAAAGCTTATTTTCTCCCACACTAATAAGTCATACATATTTAGAGAGAAATTTTTATTGCTTGCACCGATGACAACTTACTTGAAGGATCTTACTCAATCCATAGGTAGGTATGGTGGACTCTCATGGCAAAACTGGTTTAAGGGTTTTAGGAAGCACAAGTAGTATCTCTACTTGGTGCTTTGAGAATTTGGCTAGCATGAGGGGAAAGGCAAGCTCAACATGTTGGATGATCCATGACAACATACTTTATCTCGGATATAAGAAAACATAACCCATTACGTTGTCTTCCTTGTCCAACATCAACTCTTTAGCATGTCATATTTTAATGAGTGCTCCCAATCATAAAAGATGTCCATGATAATATATTTATATGTGAAACCCCTCTTTCCTTATTACTTCATATTAATTGTAACGATGACCAAAGCTATGTTTGTCAACTTCTCAACAAGTTTAATCATCATATCTTTCTATGTGAAGTCATTACTCTCAATAAGATCAATATGAACTCTTTGTTTCTTTTTATTCTTTTTCTCTTTTTCTTTTATTCACTCAAGTTCATGGCAAAATAATCAAGCCCTTGACTCAACACTAATCTTTATTATATAACTCACGGACTCGATTACATAGAGAGATCATAAAGCAAAAACTCAAAACTAGATCATGCCATAAACTTTATTCTACTAGATCAAGATACTACTAATAGGATCGAACTAAGAAAAACGGTAAAGAAAGGAGTGTGATTGTGATACGATACCGGGGCACCTCCCCCAAGCTTGGCAGTTGCCAAGGGGAGTGCCCATACCCATGTGATTATATCTCCTTTTTTGTTGGTGAAGAGGGTGGAGGTGATGATGGATAGTCGCACATCGAACGTAAGAGGTCCTCCAGCTTGCGGATAATGCCCTTGAATGCAACGATATGCTCCTTCAACAAAATATTTTCACGTGTGAGATACTTGTTCTGTATACGAGCTAACTCAATCATCTTGAAAGCTTCAATCTCAGTTGGGGTAAGAAGATTATGATCAAGTTGAAGGATGTCTTCTGCTGCCAGAGCTTGATCCTCCGTGGCCTTCTTGATCCCTTCATCCTTGTTGATCTCCATGGGTTCTTCCCTCTTCAGCTCTATCTTCATTAGCCAAGCATCGTTGTCACCATTGTTGGAGGAGGGAGACGACATGATGCCTGACCTTAACGACCCTGACAGAAAACAGCTCGAAACAAGAATAGAGGATAATTGCGTGATACGGGAGTCAAAACCTTCGGGAGAATATATAATGAATTTTTACCGACCAAAATACGTATCGTGCAAGAAAACGGAGTCCGGAGAGCGCACGAGGTGCCCACGAGGTAGGGGGCGCGCCCAGGGGGTAGGGCGCGCCCTCCACCCTCGTGGGGCCCTCGTGTCCTTTCAGACTGCTACTTATTTTTCTATTTTTCTAAATATTCCAAAACAGAGAAATATTGCCTTAAAAACTGTTTTGGAGTCGGTTTACTTACCGTACCACATACCTATTCCTTTTCGGAGTCTAAAACGTTCCGGAACCCTTATGTATTCCTCCGGGGTCACGGTTTCAATAACATTGGTTTCAACATTTATAGGATTACCTGAGATATAATGTTTGATTCTTTGACCGTTTACCACCTTCGGATTTGTGCCTTGAAGTTGTTGATTTTATGGCACGAGCGATAGACCTCCTCGATAACATAGGGGCCTTCCCATTTAGAGAGAAGTTTTCCTGCAAAAAATCTTAAACAAGAGTTGTATAGCAATACATAATCACCTACATTAAACTCGCGCTTTTGTATCCTTTTATCATGCCATCTTTTAACTTTTTCTTTAAACAACTTGGCATTTTCACAAGCTTGGGTTCTCCATTCATCAAGTGAGCTAATACCAAATAACCTCTTCTCACCGGCAAGTTTGAAATCATAGTTGAGCTCTTTAATAGCCCCGGTATGCCTTATGTTCTAGTTCGAGAGGTAAGTGACATGCTTTTCCGTAAACCATTTTATACGGAGACATACCCATAGGATTTTTATATGCAGTTCTATAGGCCCATAATGCAACATCAATTTTCTTGGACCAATTCTTTCTAGACCTATTGGCAGTCTTTTGCAAAATTAATTTGAGCTCTCTATTGCTCAATTCTACTTGACCACGAGACTGTGGGTGATAAGGAGATGCAATTCTATGGTTAACGTCATATCTAGCAAGCATTTTTCGGAAAGCAACATGAATAAAGTGTGAACCACCATCAGTCATTAAATATCTAGGGACTCCAAACCTTGGAAAATAACTTCTTTAAGCATCTTAATAGAAGTGTTATGATCAACACTACTAGTTGGAATAGCTTCTACCCACTTAGTAACGTAATCAACAGCAACTAGAATGTGTGTATATCCATTAGAGGTAGGAAAAGGTCCCATATAATCAAAGCCCCAAACATCAAATGGTTCAATAACAAGTGAATAATTCATAGGCATTTCTTGACGTCTACTAATATTACCAATTCTTTGACATTCATCACAAGATAAGACAAACTTACGGGCATCCTTGAAGAGAGTAGGCAAATAAAAACCGGATTGCAATACCTTATGTGCAGTTCTGTCTCCAGAATGGTGTCCTCCATATGCCTCGGAGTGACACTTGCGTAGGATCTGCTCCTGTTCATGCTCGGGCACACAACGCCTAATAACACCATCTACTCCTTCTTTATAAAGATGTGGGTCATCCCAAAAGTAATGTCTTAAATCATAGAAAAACTTTTCTTTTCTTTGGTATGTGAAACTAGGTGGTATAAATTTAGCAACGATGTAATTAGCATAATCAGCATACCAAGGAGTACTACAAGAAGTACTTATGACATTCAATTGCTCATCAGGAAAGCTATCATCAATAGGTAGTGGGTCATCGAGAACATTTTCTAACCTAGACAAGTTATGCGCAACGGGTTCTCAGCTCCTTTTCTATCAACAATATGCAAATCAAATTCTTGTAGCATGAGAACCCATCTAATAAGTCTAGGTTTAGCATCTTTCTTTTCCATAAGATATTTAATTGCAGCATGATCCGTGTGAATAGTTACTTTAGAATCAACGATATAAGGTCTGAACTTATCACAAGCAAATACAACTGCTAAGAATTCCTTTTCAGTAGTAGCATAATTTCTTTGAGCATTGTCTAGAGTCTTACTAGCATAATGGATAACATTTAATTTCTTATCAACTCTTTGCCCTAGAACAACACCTACAGCATAGTCACTAGCATCACACATAATTTCAAAGGGTAAACTCCAATCAGGTGGCTGAACAATAGGTGCAGAGATCAATGCTTTCCTAAGTATTTCAAATGCTTCTACACAATCATCATCAAAGACAAATGGTATATCTTTTTGTAATAAATTAGTCAGAGGCTGAGAAATTTTGGAGAAGTCCTTAATGAACCTCCTATAAAATCCGGCGTGACCAAGGAAACTTCTTATACCTTTGATGTTTTTGGGACATGGCATCTTTTCAACAGCATCAACCTTGGCCTTATCAACTTCAATACCTCTTTGGGAAACTTTATGCCCCAAGACAATACCTTCATTAACCATAAAGTGGCACTTTTCCCAATTCAAGACAAGATTAGTTTCTTCACATCTCTCAAGAAAACTCAATCAAGATTGCTCAAGCAATCATCAAAAGAGGATCCATAGATGGAAAAGTCGTCCATGAAAACCTCACAAATCTTTTCACAAAAGTCAAAGAATATAGCCATCATGCATCTTTGAAAGGTCGCAGGTGCATTACATGAACCAAAAGGCATACGTCTATAAGCAAAAGTACCAAAAGGGCAGGTAAAAGTAGTCTTTGATTGATCATTAGCTGACACAGGTATTTGAGAGAAACCAGAATAACCATCTAGAAAGCAATAATGTGTATGTTTGCATAATATTTCTAGCATTTGATCGATAAAAGGTAAGGGGTAATGATCTTTCTTAGTTGCTTTATTTAATTTGTGGAAATCAATTACCATCCTATAACCTGTAATAATTCTTTGCGAAATCAATTCATCTTTATCATTAGGAACAACAGTAACACCTCCCTTCTCAGGGACACAATGGATGTGGACTTACCCAATCGACTATCAAAGAACGGGATAAATTATACCTGCCTCCAGAAGCTTTAGTATTTCTTTTCTCACCACTTCTTTCATCTTAGGATTCAGCCTGCGTTGATGATCACGAACTGGTTTGGCATCTTCTTCCAAATTTATTTTATGTTGACATAGAGTGGGACTAATGCCCTTAAGATCATCAAGATTATATCCAATAGCAGCATGGTGTTTCTTCAGAGTTTTCAATAATCTCTCTTCTTCATGCTCTGAAAGGTTAGCACTAATAAGCATATTTAAGAGTATCAGGTAACGGTTTAAGCTCAAACACAGGATCACCCTTGGGTGGAGGGGGATCCCCTAGGATTTCAACAGGCAAATTGTGTTTCAGAATAGGTTCCTGTTTAAAGAATACTTCATCTATTTCCCTTCTTACATTCATAAACATATCATTTTCATGGTCTAGCAAATATTGTTCTAAAGGATCACTAGGAGGTACGGCAATAGAAGCAAGACCAATAATTTCAGCCTTACTAGGCAATTCTTCTTCACGGTGTTGTCTACTAAATTTAGAGAAATTAAACTCATGAGACATATCACCCAAGCCAATAGTAACAACATTCTTTTCGCGGTCTATTCTAGCATTGACAGTGTTCAAGATGGGTCTACCAAAAATAATGGGACAAAAGCTATCTTGTGGGGAACCAAGAACAAGAAAATCAGCAGGATATTTAGTTTTCCCACACAAGACTTCAACATCTCTAACAAGTCCCATTGGTGATATAGTATCTCTATTAGCAAGTTTAATTGTAACATCAATACCTTCTACTCAGCATGTGCAATTTCATGCTTAATTTCTTCGTATAAATATGAGGTGTAACACTACCACTAGCACCCATATCACATAATCCATGATAACAATGATCTCCTATTTTAACAGAAATAACAGGCACGCCTACCACAAGTCTATGTTTATCTTTATCACACGATTTGGCAATTCTACCAGTTTAACCGTAGAAATGAATAACATGCCCGTCAATACTATCAGCCAAGAGATCTTTAACAGTAGCAATATTAGGTTCAACTTTAACTTGCTCAGGAGGTGTATAAGTTCTAATATTGCTTTTACGAACCACAGTTGAAGCTTTAGCATGATCCTTAATCCTAACAGGGAAAGGTGGTTTCTCAACATAAGAAGTAGGAAAAACAGGATCATTATAAGTGACAGTCTTTTTTCAACTTTAGTAGGTGCAGCTACCTTTACTTCTATGGGAGGATGATACTTAAACCACTTCTCCTTGGGGAGATCAACATAAGTAGCAAAAGATTCACAGAAAGAAGCTACTATCTCGGAGTCAAGTCCATATTTAGTGCTAAACTTACGTATAATATCAGTATCGATAAAAGATTTAACACAATCAAACTTAGGTGTCATACCTGAATCCTTACCTTCCTCGAGATCCCAATCTTGAGTTGCGTTTAATTCTATCCAATAAATTCCATCTGAATTCAATAGTCTTCATCATAAAAGAGCCAAAGACAAGAAGTATCGAGCATGGATTGATTATTATGAGAAAGCCGAGCATAAATTTTTCGAAGAATTATTTCTCTTGAGAGCTCATGATTGGGGTATGAATATAACATTGATTTAAGCCTCCCCCAATCTTGAGCGATGCTTTCTCCTTCGCGAGGCCAGAAATTATATATATATAATTGTGATCACTATGAACAGGATGCATAGGATAAGACTTCTGATGAAATTCCAATTTCATTCGTTTATTGTTCGATGATCTCGTATCATCACATAGCCTATACCATGTCGATGCATCTCCCTTCAAAGATAAAGGGAAAACCTTCTTCTTAACAACATCATCGGGTATACCTGCAAGCTTAAATAATCCACAAACTTCATCCACAAAGATTAGGTGCTCATCAGAATGCTTTGTTCCATCTCCTACAAAAGGATTATCTAGCAGTTTTTCTAACATACCCGAAGGAATTTCAAAGGGAACATTTTCATTTTCAGTAGGTTCAATAGGTTGAGGAGCAATACTTTGTTTCTCTGGTCGGGGTGAAGATACCGAACAAGCCCCTCAGAGGATTACTTTCCATAGTAACAAGTGACGATGAAATTTCAGCACACTATATAAATTTTTCCTTACCAAATTCCACCTACCAAAGGCGCTTCACTCCCGGCAATGGCGCTTTAAAAGAGTCTTGATGGCCCACAAGTATAGGGGATCTATCGTAGTCCTTCGATAAGTAAGAGTGTCGAACCCAACGAGGAGCGGAAGGAAATGATAAGAGGTTTTCAAAGAAGGTATTACGTGCAAGACCTTTGAAATAAGTGGTAACAAATAGGTTTGTGATAGGATAATTTGTAATGAGCAACAAGTAACAAAAGTAAATAAAGTGCAGCAAAGTGGCCCAATCCTTTTTGTAGCAAAGGACAAGCCTGGACAAACTCTTATATAGAGAAAAGCGCTCCCGAGGACACATGGGAATATCGTTAAGCTAGTTTTCATCACGTTCATATGATTCACGTTCGGTACTTTGATAATTTGATATGTGGGTGGACCGGTGCTTGGGTGCTATTCTTACTTGAACAAGCATCCCACTTATGATTAACCTCTATTGCAAGCATCCGCAACTACAACAAAACTATTAAGGTAAACCTAACCATAGCATGAAACATATGGATCCAAATCAGCCCCATACGAAGCAACGCATAAACTAGGGTTTAAGGTTCTGTCACTCTAGCAACCCATCATCTACTTATTACTTCCCAATGCCTTCCTCTAGGCCCAAATAATGGTTAAGTGTTATGTAGTCGACGTTCACATAACACCACTAGAGGCTAGACAACATACATCTCATCAAAATATCGAACGAATACCAAATTCACATGACTACTAATAGCAAGACTTCTCCCATGCCCTCAGGAACAAACGTAACTACTCACAAAGCATATTCATGTTCATAATCTGAGGGGTATTAATATGCATAAAGGATATGAACATATGATATTCCACCAAATAAACCAACTAGCATCAACTACAAGGAGTAATCAACACTACTAGCAACCTACAAGTACCAATCCCGGACTTGGAGACAAGAATCGGATACAAGAGATGAACTAGGGTTTGGAGAGGAGATGGTGCTGGTGAAGATGTTGATGGAGATTGCGCTCTCCGATGAGAGGAGCGTTGGTGATGACGATGGCGATGATTTCCCCCTCCTGGAGGGAAGTGTCCCCGGCAGAACAGCTCTGCCGGAGCCCTAGATTGGTTCCGCCAAGTTTCCGCCTCATGGCGGCGGAGTCTCGTCCCGAAAGGTTGCTTCTTATTTTTCCCTTGACGAAAGACCTCATATAGCAGAAGATGACCATCGGAGAGCCAACAGGAGGCCCACGAGGCAGGGGCGCGCCCTGGGGGGTAGGGCGCGCCTCACCCTCGTGGGCTGTGTGGTCCCCTCCGTGTACTTCCGCTCAATATTTTTATTATTTCCAAAAATAACTTTCGTGGAGTTTCAGGACTTTTGGAGTTGTGCAGAATAGGTATCTAATATTTGCTCCTTTTCCAAATTGTAATTCCAAATGCCGCATTCTCCCTCCTTATGTAAACCTTGTAAAATAAGAGAGAATAGGCATAAGTATTGTGACATAACGTGTAATAACAGCCCATAATGCAATAAATATCCATATAAAAGCATGATGCAAAATGGACGTATCAGTCCCTCAACCAGGTTTGTCGTCAATACTCCAAAACCAACTAGGGGTGGCCCTAGATGCACTTACACTACTGCGATGGACAGAGAACCAGCTTCACCCAATCTAACCCCAACCCTAGCAGATAGTAACCCAGTTCCTGTTGACACAGGACCATCTCCACCACAGAGCTCCCAAACAAGAGCAGTTAGTAAGGCAGCTCCAGTGCCCAAAGGGCCAGTACTACCACGACGAACCCCAACTCCACCAGTTAGTACGCCTATTCCTGTGGAGGAAGCACAACCAGCTACTCGTAGTTTAGTATCTATCGCATTTGATGTTGTTAAATCGTATGTGCGTATCTTCCCATCTTGGAAATATTATATTGAAGATGAAGGAAAATGCCACTTGCAGGTGTTTCTCCAGGAGTTATGTGTAAGTAATGTTATTCATGGAAATTACTTTGCTTTGTCCCATACATCCTACCTCCATGATGGTTATAATACAACAAATTTTCCCATTTTTCTCTATAGAGAAGGACCGATGTGGAAACTCAGGATGAGGTAACCTGTGATAATACCTCTGCTATCTTCAAGAATGCTTGGTGGCAGTATCATAATTACCTGAAGAAAACATACTTCACCAGCAAAGAAACTCATCAAATTCTCTTACGTTCTCCTGAGACACATTTACTGGACGATGACTGGGAACGCCTTGTTCTGTACTGGTCCCGAACCAAGAATGTGGTAAGGTCTATGAGCTCATTTTCTATTTTTAAGTACTATATTCTTGCGTCTTACTGTACTCTGTTCATGTAGAAAAAATGCCTAAACCTGAAGAACAATTGTTCTAATTTAAGATTACATTGCTATCACAGTTCAAAAAAGCGCTAGGCATTAATTGTGTGTTTTTCCACCGCCTTGCGCTTTACTGACCAAAGCGCATGTGTCGGTGTCAAAACCGGTGGATCTCGGGTAGGGGGTCCCGAACTGTGCGTCTAGGCGGATGGTAACAGGAGACAAGGAACACGATGTTTTTACCCAGGTTCGGGCCCTCTCGATGGAGGTAAAACCCTACTCCTGGTTGATTAATATTGATGATATGGGTAGTACAAGAGTAGATCTACCACGAGATCAGAGAGGCAAAACCCTAGAAGCTAGCCTATGGTATGATTGTTGTTCGTCCTACGGACTAAAACCCTCCAGTTTATATAGACACCGGAGAGGGCTAGGGGTTACACAGAGTCGGTTACAATGGGAGGAGATCTACATATCTGTATCGCCAAGCTTGCCTTCCACGCCAAGGAAAGTCCCATCCGGACACGGGACGAAGTCTTCAATCTTGTATCTTCATAGTACAGGAGTCCGACCAAAGGCTGTAGTCCGGCTATCCGGACACCCCCTAATCCAGGACTCCCTCAGTAGCCCCCGAACCAGGCTTCAATGACGATGAGTCCGACGCGCATATTGTCTTCGACATTGCAAGGCGGGTTCTTCTCCAAATTCTGTGTACCTGTTGAATAGTGTCCGGCTTCTCGTGAATATTGTGCTCCTTGGCTTCCATGCCCAATAATGGCCGTCTTCCACGTGTCAAACGAATGCGAAAAGCCAGGGTGTTTTTACATTTACCCCCCTAGCTGCACAAATGAGCTGCCTGTAAAAGAGACGAGGATTCAGATCCGAATCACACCATCTTCCCTTCATGAAGCTGCTCATCGAGCGCATCCGATGTAAATCCATTCCATCATGGCGGTCGACGCAGCTCGTCCTCTCGCCCTCCCAGCCCTCGGCACGGAGATTGGGAGAGATGTTCCGTCCCGCAATGAGCTAGTGACGCTCCAAACCAAGGGATTTCTTCCCCCAGCCTTCATGGTCCCGGTTCGAGCCGGACTCGCCACCTATAATGGCGGAAAGCAGGCGGAGAGCGTCCCCAATCCCTCCAAAGGAGATCGGCTATGCCTTGTCCCTTATTTGATAAGAGGGCTCAGATTTCCAATTCATTCGTTTCTCCGGGGGCTCCTGGAGTTCTACGACCTCCAGTTGCACAACCTTATGCCTGCCTCCATTTTGCATATTGCGGGCTTGGTAGCCCTTTGCGAGCTGTTTTTTGGCATCGAGGCTCATTTCATTTGTGGAAGAAGCGGTTACGCCTTGTGCCCGTTCTCGGAGGGGTCGATATATCAAGTGGGCAGAGCCGAACTATGGCGCATCGCCGGGACCGGATATCTATCCGGAACCCCAAGGAAGGCGTCCGAAGAGTGGCCTTCAGAATGGTTTTATATAGAAGATGTCCCCCTGCCGGACCCTGTTCGGATCGGCCTCCCCGACTTCAACAATGCTCCCTTGAAGAAGCGCCTAAGCTGGCGTCCACGTAGCCCTCAGAGGGAAAATGACAAGGACGTCCTTTACCTGATGAGCCGGATAAGGTTGTTAGCTCATTCCGGACTGACCATGATCGGGGTCATGGCCACATGCATTATACGGGGAGCTGATTGATGGGGTATTTTTCCAACTGAGCATCGATAATGCCTTGGTCGCCATTACGGACGATTACCCTGAAATACTTCCAAATTTCACAGTAATCGAGACCGAAGTCCCAATACTTTGAAAACGATCCATCCGTGCTTATTTTTTATCACCGTATACCAATGGTGTTTTGCAGGGGGAGCCCGTGAGGCGGAAGGCCGAGCCTGCGTTGGCTAGCCAACAAGGGGCAGCAAGGCCCAACGGGTTGAAAAGAAGTGCGGTCCGGATTGAGACGCTGGCGCAACGGTATGGCGTGCCATCTTATTCCCAGGTTTTATTCCCGGAAGGCATACTAACGCTCATGCTCTCTTCAGGAAAAAGAGCGCTCGCCAGACTATATCCGGAGAGGTTGCCAATCGAGCCTCCACCAGCCAGGCTCCAAAGCCAGGTCCAGAAGCGGAGGAAAACACGAGGCGTCAAGGCCGACGCTCCTCCGAGCGAGAGGATGCCGACAGACCGCCCGCCACCAATTCCGAGGTGGAGAGTGCCATGAATCACAGCGTCGCCGGACAGTTCTTCGTGACGCATGTTTCTCCCAAGAGGCATTGGATGCCTTCAATTGGGAGATGCGCACCTCCGTGCCGCTCAAAATGGTCTAGCCAGAGCCACGAAGCAGTATGTGAAAGACATACGGGTGAGAAAATTTGATGGTTATATATGCTAGTAGCCTCTGAGACTTGAAAAGTTAGAATAACTGATTTAAGGATCATTTGTTATGCAGGATCTTACAAAAAAGAATACCCAACTGTCCCAGGAGCTGTAAGAGTGCAAAGCCCAACTTGGGGCCGCACTAGCCGCTGCAGGGGAGGCCAAGGAGACCCCCTCTGGTAATATACGCTTCGAAAGATAAGTATGTTGTGAAGTGCGGCGTGTGTGAATCTGACAATATCATTGCAGATGGTGCCGAAGTAGATCCGGACAAGCAACAACTATTGTGCCGGTTAAAGGCCGGCGAGAGCGTGCTTACGAGTGTGAGGCAGGAGAAGAATAATCTCCAAGATGCCAACACCCGCCGGGCGAGGAATTAAAGGATGTTCGTGCTCAAATTGCCGGACTCCGTGAAGGAGAATCGACGGCTTCGACGCGACATTTTTAGTAAGTGCTTGAACGAACTTTGAAAAAGAGTTCGGCGAGGAAGTCGACTAACAGAGTTATGTCTGTAGGTATGCTCACAGGTCGTCCTGCAGAGGAAATGCCCGGTTCTACGGGTGACTTTCTTCCCGAGCTCTTACAACTGCACAAACGAGTTCGGCAGGTGATGAAAGGCGTCGCCCAGGCCTTGTGGCCATCTGTCTCCCTGCCCGAAGGCCTTGGAGAGCTTGTAGAGAGGCTTAAGGGAGCGCGGCGGCGCTTCCGATTATGGAAGATATCGGCCTGCCGTCAAGGCGCCAGGGAGGCCTGGGCCATGGTGAAGACGCAGTACACGGTTGCTGACCCAAACCACATGGCCGAGGTCGGACTGTGAGAAGCGATGCCAAGTAGAGTTGGTCATTAAATATTCCCAACAGAGTGTAAACTAGACAGCCTATTGGATGGTATTGAAGAGGAATATGCCCAGTCAAATTGACTATGTAATTTAAGATGATATGTAAAATGCCTTCTAGCCGGATTGTAGATCGTTTGTCATGGCGGACCTTTTGGCTTCAACCTCGGGACCCGACAGTCCAGAGTGTGTCCGAATACCCTCTCGGTTATGTAGGAACTGGGGCATGCATGGAGACTAGGCGTAGGGGTCATTAGTGCTTGAACAAACAAGTGCCCAACTAGTTATGTTATATTACATGGTTAGTAAGAAACATCTTCCAGGGAGAATAGTTCCGTTAGGGGTTCCTTTCCCTGGGAGGCATGCCCTAAAGTGCATGTCCGGACTGCGAAAAAAGCAGAAAAGCATCTGGGGGCAGATAAATAAACAAGTGAGAAATCATCTTTAGTTCACCGACCGAATATTCCCTTAAGAACACTAGCTTTCGGCTTCACCCAGTCTGAGGTACACATCCGGCTGACCTGGCGGTAACAATCGCAGAGGTGCTCCCTTTACCACCTAGCCGAACAATCGGGAACGTAGGGGTAAGCACAGAGCCGAGCAACCTAGCTTGGCCAAAACTTAAGTCATATCGATGCATATAATGTTGAATGAAAGGTACATGCGGAAGTGTGGCACATGTGTTGGGCATGAAGCCCGTATAAATAAGCTTCTGTTAAAGGAGCCCCCAGGTATAATGAGCGCGGATAGCGCGTCAAGTGTGTGCGAACAATGCACGAACGAGCCTTTAAAGGCTGTAAGAGAAAAGGAGGGAGAAGGAGAGAAATATAAGACAACTAATGTGTAAAAAATAGACAGAGGAAGGAGACGAACTCAGAATCCGGCGCTAGGCGTAGAATCTTCGGAGACGGGCTGCGTTCCATGGGTTCGGCTTGAGTCGGTTATCCGATGCATCTCGCAGACGGTACGCTCCCCCGGTCAGGACTTGGTCGATAATAAAGGGACCTTCCCATTTGGGCTTGAGTTTGTCCTTTTTCTTGTCCGGCAGGCGTAGAACTAACTCGCCAACATTGTAAGTTTTGGCCCGTACTTCTCTGCTTTGATATCTTCGGGCCTGCTGTTGATAGAATGCGGAACGGGCTTTTTCCACGTCACACTCCTCCTCCAAGGCGTCCAAACTGTCCTGCCGATCAAGCTCGGCTTCTCTTTCTTCGTACATGCGCACACGAGGTGAGTCATGAATTATGTCGCAGGGCATAACTGCCTCTGCGCTTTATACCATAAAGAATGATGTGAATCCGGTGGTGCGATTCGGCGTGGTCCGCAGCCCCTAGAGTACGGAGTTGAGCTCCTCTACCCAGTGCGTGTTAGATTCCTTGAGGGACCGCACTAATCTGGGTTTGATGCCGCTCATGATTAGACCATTTGCTCGCCGACTTGACCGTTAGTTTGAGGGTGATAGATGAAGCATAGTCGATCTTGATGCCCATGTTTTTGCACCGAGTTTGACCTCGCCGGCCGTGAAGTTCGTGCCGTTATCGGTGATGATCTTTGTGGGGGATGCCGTAACGGTGTACGACCCACGATATGAAGTCTATCACCGGTCCGGATTCGGCCGTCTTAACAGGCTTGGCCTCCATCCATTTGGTGAATTTATCCACCATGACCAGTAGGTATTTTTGCTTGTGGGTTCCTCCTTTAAGGGGTCCAACCATGTCAAGCAACCAGACCGCGAAGGGCAAGGTGCTGGGTATAGTTTGGAGGGCAGTGGGAGGCATGTGGCTTTGATTAGCAAAGTGCTAGCAACCGACGCATCGTTGGACTAAGTTCTGAGCATCTGCCCGGACCGTTGGCCAATAAAATCATGTACGGAAGGCCTTGCTTACCAGGGCCCGGGCTGCGGCGTGGTGCCCGCCGAGTCCGGCATGAATTTAAGCCAGAAGATTCCACCCTTCCTCTTCGGAGATACACCTTTGAAGGACTCCGGTGATGCTTTTTTTATAAAGCTCTCCCTCATGGACTTTATAGGCTTTAGATCGCCGCACTATGCAGCCTTGTTTTGGTCCTCGGGAAGTTTCTGCCTGGTTAGGTAGGCTAGGAATGGTTCCGTCCATGGGGCAATGACTGCCATTATTACGTGGGCTGAAGATGTTACTTCATTGGCAGAGCCTCCAATTGTGTCAGAATGTTCGGTGTCGGGCAGTGTTGTTGGGTCCGGGCTATTATTTCCGGACTCCCCTTCCCATAATACGGATGGCTTGAACAGCCTCTCTAATAAGATATTAGGGGGGACGGCATCGCGCTTTGCGCCAATACATGCCAAGACGTCTGCTGCCTGATTGATTTCCCGGGCTATATGGTGAAATTCGAGCCCTTCGAACCGAGCTGACATTTTTAGGACGGCGTTGCGGTAAGCTGCCATTTTTGGATCCTTGGCATCAAAGTCTCCATTTATTTGGGATATCGCGAGGTTCGAATCAACGCGCACCTCTAGGCGTTGAATGCCCATGGATACTTCCATCCGGAGACCATGTAGAAGGGCCTCGTATTCGGCTGCGTTGTTGGAGTCCGTATACATTATCTGGAGTACGTATTGAATCAGATCTCTGTTGGGGACGCTGAACAACGCCAAATTTCGCACCAGCCAACATTTTGGAGCCGTCGAAGTGCATGATCCAGTTGGAATATGTGTCGTACTCTTTAGGAAGTTCGGCTTCAGTCCATTCGGCGACGAAGTCGGCAAAAACTTGTGACTTAATGGCTCGTCGTAGCTTATAGGTTATGTCGAACAGGAGGAGCTCAATGGCCCATTTGACAATCTGGCCCGTCGCGTCGCGGTTGTTTATAATGTCGTTAAGAGGTACTTCGGAGGCTACTGTTATCGAACACTCTTGAAAGTAGTGTCGCAGCTTCTGGGATGCCATATAAACACCGCAGACGCTATCTTTTGATAATGCGGATACCGTGACTTGCATGGAGTGAGGACAGTGGACACGTAGTAAACTGGTTTTTGAAGGGGGACCTTGTATCCGTCCGTTTCTCGTTCGACAACGAGCACAGCGCTTACAACTTGATGAGTTGCCGTGATGTATAATAGCATTGGTTCACCGATGTTGGGCGCGGCCAGGACCGGGTTCGTTGCCAATATGGCTTTTATTTCTTCGAGTCCGGCCGTGGCGGCATCCGTCCACTCGAAGTGTTCGGTGCGCCGGAGGAGGCGATAAAGGGGTAATGCCTTTTCTCCCAAATGGGAGATAAAGTGGCTTAGAGCCGCCACGCATCCAATCAATTTTTGTATTTGTTTGAGGTCCTTTGGGATATCCAATTGTGACAGAGCTCGGATCTTGGCTGGGTTTGCTTCAATTCCTCTACCTGATACAATGAAGCCCAAGAGCTTTCCTACCGGGTGATGCAAAACGCATTTTTCTGGGTTAAGCTTAATGTCATATGTTCGGAGATTATCGAATGTGAGCCTCAAGTCGTCTACTAGAGTTTCGACATGCTTGGTTTTGACGACCATATCATCTACGTATGCCTCCACTGTTTTGCCGATCTGGTTTGCCAGACATGTCTGAATCATGTGCTGATATGTTGCGCCGGCGTTTTTGAGCCCGAAGGGCATTGTGTTGAAGCAGAATGGGCCGTATGGGGTGATAAATGCCGTTGTGGCTTGGTCAGGCTCTGCCATCTTAATTTGATGGTAGCCGGAGTATGCGTCGAGGAAACACAATGAATCGTGTCCCGCGGTAGCGTCGATAATTTGATCGATGCGGGAGGGGAAGGGATCCTTTGGGCAAGCCTTGTTGAGGTCCTTGAAATCGACGCATAGGCGCCAGGATTTGTCCTTCTTTGGTACCATCACCAGGTTTGGTAGCCAGTCCGGATGTTTTATATCTCTGATGAATCCGGCTTCCAATAGTTTGGCTAGCTCCTCTCCCATGGCTTGTCTCTTAGTTTGGAGAAACGCCGAAGAGCCTGATTGACTGGCCTGAATCCTTTTAGGATGTTTAGACCGTGCTCGGCCAGCCGGCGTGGGATTCCTGGCATGTCTGAAGGGTGCCAGCAAAATGTCCCAATTTTCAGAGGGAATTCTTGTAGTGCTGGCGTCTACATCGTGGTTTAATTGTGCCCGATGGAGGCCGCTTTTGTAGGGTCCGTTGGGTGGACTTGGAATTTGACTATTTCATTCCGCTGGTTTAAAGGAGGTGGACTTGGA
Source organism: Aegilops bicornis (assembly GCA_021605145.1). Lineage (NCBI taxonomy): Eukaryota > Viridiplantae > Streptophyta > Magnoliopsida > Poales > Poaceae > Aegilops > Aegilops bicornis. The sequence goes on along the minus strand of CM038675.1, from coordinate 548,519,835 downwards.
TCTTTTATCGAGTATCACATCGTCCCTGTTCACCGTGGAGCGCAGTAGCGATGAGTTCTTCGCCACTAGGGCTTCAGATAGTGCCTCAAGGGCTAGTGCGGCTGTCTTATTTTCAGCAGCGGAGTGCTATGTCCGGGTCACTAGCAAGAGTGATGATTCCGTTGGGCCCGGGCATTTTGAGCTTCATGTACCCGTAATGGGGTATAGCTTGAAAAATTGTGAATGCCTCTCGCCCTAATAGAACGTGGTATCCGCTGCTGAACGGGGCCACTTGGAATGTGACCTCCTCGGACCTGTAATTATCTGGCGTGCCGAACACCACATCCAGTGTGATTTTTCTTGTGCAGCATGCTTCCCGACTGGGTATTATTCCTCTAAAGGTTGTGCTGCTTCGCTCAATGCGGCTCCAGTCTATTTCCATTTTTCGAAGGGTTTCCTCATAAATGAGGTTCAATCCGCTGCCACCGTCCATGAGTACCTTGGTAAGGCGAAAGCCGTCCACTATTGGACTGAGGACCAATGCTGCTGGTGCTCGGGCTGTTCGGAATTTAGGTTCATCACTGGCATTAAAGGTAATAGCCGTGTCACTCCATGGATTTATTGTTGCTACTTGGTAGATTTCGGCGAGGCTGCGGAGTGTTTGTTTTCGCATATTATTTGATGCGAAAGTCTCGAAGACTGTTAATACCGTACTGGTATCCCTGGGCTGGTGCTCTGTGGATGCTGGGGTTAGAAGCCCTTCGCTACTTTTGGCCACCTGCCGGAGTATCCAACATGCTCTAAGGCTATGAGTTGGTGTGGCGCCCTCTGTACTATGAATTTTAAAGGGTCCGTTGAGCCATCCCTCCAGTATGGTTCCATGCCCCGTAGGGGTTTTTTGTTTTTTGGTGTTTAACCCGGGTGATTGGCGATAATGCACCCTTTTGTTTCGGACTAGGTTTGTATTCAGGGCCAGATTGTCCCAAAATCTTACTTCGGTTTTCCAGGCGCTTTCCATCGCACAGTACTTTCGTACTATGGGCGCCAAGTCAACAAAGCGTGTAATCTCACGGCGACCTATGGCGTTGAGGATTCCCTTGTCCATGCAAATATTGCAGAAGAATGAAATTGTGTCTTCCTCGCGCCAGACCTTTATCCTGTTCATAACCAGGAGGAACCTGGCCCAGTAGTGATGTACTGTTTCCTCGGGCTCTTGCCTAATTTTGGATAGATCGCCTATGTTCTGGTGGGTGGGTGGAATTAGATCCGAAACCTCACCCAATCTGAGGCTCAAGGGCCAAGGAGTTTCCGAACTCGGAAGCTTGGATTCTTGGATGTTGTCCAATGAATCTAGCTTGTTGCTCGACTCTAAGTTCACGTCTTGAGTGACGTCCTCCCCTCTGCGGGTATCCGGCTTGGAGGGATCGGGAATCTGGACATAGCTAGTCCTTAAGATAGATGAAGGGTCGCCGCATTGTTCCTCCACCACAGCAACATGATGGTTGACCTGGGGAGAGTTAATCTCTCTCAGATCGGGTTTAGGCCCAATCTGATTGTAGTCCGTAGCGACTCCCAGGGCGGCGATGCGATCCAGGAGCTCGTTTAAGGAAGAGAGATCCGTCGGATCTAACAGTTCGGCGAGTTCCGAGTTGACGTGAAGATTGCTTTCGATGACCCGAGAAGTCATCGTCGGCGCGGCGGCCGAACAGGCGGTCATAAGAAAACCGCCTAGTCGGAGTGTTTGGCCGATAGCCAAAGCTCCTTTAGCAACAGTGTCGTCTTTAAAGACGGGATGAGGCATCCTTCCTGATGGCGATGGCACAGAGGAACTCTCAATGAAAGCACCAATGTCGGTGTCAAACCGCGGATCTCCGGTAGGGGGTCTCGAATCGTGCGTCTAGGCGGATGGTAACAGGAGACAAGGGGCACGATGTTTTTACCTGTGTTCGCCCTCTCGATGGAGGTAAAACCCTACTCCTGCTTGATTAATATTGATGATATGGGTAGTGCAAGAGTAGATCTACCACAAAATCAGAGAGGCTAAACCCTAGAAGCTAGCCTATGGTATGATTGTTGCTCGTCCTACAGACTAAAACCCTCCGGTTTATATAGACACCGGAGAGGGCTAGGGTTACACAGAGTCGGTTACAATGGGAGGATATCTACATATCCAGACGCCAAGCTTGCCTTCCACGCCAAGGAAAGTCCCATCCGGACACGGGACGAAGTCTTCAATCTTGTATCTTCATAGTACAGGAGTCGGCCAAAGGCTGTAGTCCGCCTATCCGGACACCCCCTAATCCAGGACTCCCTCAGAATGCTTATGCGCAGTTATGCACAGATTAAGTGTAGTTATGCGCAATGCGTTTCGCCAACGCCTAGAGCCTAGGCGCGCTTAAGCGCTCGCTTAGGCGCCCCTTTTTTTAACTATGATTGCTATCGTGCATACTGCTTGCTCTTGTATCATTGTATTTAATCATATTATTTTTAAATTGAAGGATCCAATCGAAACTCCAATGGCACATCAGGTATGTTCACGCATGTTTCTTTAACAGGCTTGCTCTTATCAATAGCTCTATTTATTTCAATTTCAATGGTGTATACAGTTGACTTCTCATATCATGCACATTACTAGCATCACAACATAGCCAATAGTGTTGTTGTACATGTAGACCCGTGGTACCCATCTGAAATCTTGTTGTGCCGTGTAGTTTCCCACGCTTTGTATTCTTTCAGTGCTGCTTTCTCTTGAACTCGATATGATTTGAACCGTGTCTCTGTTTTGATTTGGTAAGACAATGCAGTGACCATAGGACATAGATATATGTTTGTTTGATGCTTTTATTATGTACTAGTACTTGGCAATAGAAGACTTGGTAGTTTAATCGTGTCCACCTTACTAATGAACTGGTTGACCGAAATGAGTTTCATATACTAGTACATGCTAAACCTGTTATGTGTCTGCTTGTTTCTTCTTTTAGAATGTCGATGTAATATTGGGGAAGAGTGCCTTATTAAGCAATGGTAAAGTAAGTAATGCAGATAAGGTTCGGATAGTGACACATCCTTGTTGGTCTCCAACAAAGCTGATAAAACAGCTAAGGAAGACTATCTCAAGACAGTGAGACAACCCCAAAGTCCTGTCTTGGTTTAGTGTTCGAGTTACTGGCCACTACCGCTTGCACGAGCTATTCAAACTCACTGTCTGAATCAGTTCGGTTTCTTGAGTCTCAACTACAACCTGAAAGACATCGATCAGTTGTGCTGCGACAAGAAGCGGAAGGATTGTGGAAGTCCCTAGAGCATTCAGATGCATACTTTCTGGTGCAACAGCAAGCGTTGGAGGATTTTAGCGCCAAACAGGACAAAGCTAATAAGCTTGCTAAGCTTATTGCCAGCATGGTGGATACCACGCTTCTTGAGCTCTTCGAAGTTGTTTCGCTTATGCTCTTGTTTTGGTGCCGCGTTTATTTGCAATGGTGGCCGCTTTGACGGCCAAAGGTATGTAATATGTCGCTTTGTTCCCTATATTTGCAATCGGTGGCGAACTTTGATGCCCAAAGGATGTAATATGTAATAGCAGTAATAGGCTAGCGTTAATTGCTTGCTTATTTATTTCCTTATTGTCTTGTTTAGTTGTTTGCTTGTAGTCACTGCCGTTTTTTTGTGTTTTTCTATTGGCCACAAAAACCTATTTTTGGAAACTAGTCCAAAATAATCAAGTCAACACACGGACAGTTGTAACCATGGGCCTCCTAAGGGTCAGATGATCCATGGGCCTTCTACGGGTCAGAGGATCCATTGGCCTTCAATACGGGCCGAGGATCCATGGGCCTTCTATGGGCCGTATGATCCATGGGCCTTTTACGTCAGAGGATCCATGGGCCTTCTACGAGGCGTATCATCATTTCGCCAATCATGGGTCGCATTTATTCGTGGACAATAACGGGCCGTTTATAGGCCGATTTGATAACTCTATGAAAACAGCCCAACGGGTTTTTTTCGACATGAAAACGCCCAACGACATTAACGGGCCACAAACGGGCTCAGAATTCACGGGCTGAATTTGGCCCACAAGAAGAAAAATGACAAGAACGGGCCGTAAGTAATCGAATGTCGAAATGAGCCCAAGAATAAATGGGCCCTAAGAAGGCCGAAATATAACATGGGCTGGAAATGGCCCAACGGAATAATGGGCCGTTAATGGGTATAAAGTGATACACTGTTCATTACGGGCCAGTTTTACCACGGGCCATTAAGGGGCCGAGGGTTACTAAGGGCCTCATATGGGCCGAAAGACGTCATGGGCCATACATGGGCCGGAAGTTAAAACGGGCTAGAATTATATTGGACGGCCCAGATGACGCTACTGGGCCTAATTCGGATAGGCCGTAAACGGGCCTCGGGATAGCGGGTTGTAAATGGGCTATATGCGAACATGTTGTTAACAAAGCTTGTTGCGGGTCGCCCGCCACCTTTGACCAAGTCAAACGGGCCAGCCTTTATCACAGAATGGGCCTCTGTTGGGCGTACACGTGTCGACGTATCATAGGCACTTTGGGTCCAATGAGTGGATGACATCCGCCCCAACAAAGGAGCCGACATCGTGTTTCCTCCACCAATGATGATTTTACACGGAAAATCCCCATTGGTCGGGTCGTTAACGGGTTATCGGATCCAAAACCGGACCCGATAGCTTAACGGCGTTCCGTTACGGTGGATGCCACGTGTCGGTCACCCTTGACGTAAAGCACTTCGTGACGTGATTTATCGTCATGGAAGTGGACACTTCCATGATGATAATTTTGGTAATGTCATGGAACACTTCTACGACAGCACAGGTATGACTATCTTGATTCTGTCATAAATTTGTCATGGATGTACATGCATGACAGAAAATGTGACCTACTGTGACAAAAACGTACAATCATGGAAGTGTATTTTTTTTGTAGTGATCCGTATGTAGTTTGTATTGAAATACCTAAAAAGACTTATATTTAGAAACAGAGGGAGTAGAAAATTATAGAGCATAACATTGGTAATAATACCATCAAACGGTCAAATTCGACATACATAGTTCAACACATATTATATGTCCAAAAAGCAACAAATGGCATATTCTCTATACATAGTCCATAGCATATTAAAAATCCAGCAAGCACCAAATACATAGCTCACCATACATAGTTCGTCAATTTACAAGTCTACTAAGCAACAAATGACAGGTTCACCTTATATAGTTCAACAAAAATTACAAGTCTGGCACAAATGGTAAGTTTGCAACTTCACCGCAGTTCATAAACATGATACTCCCCTCAATCTGAATTAATTGACACAACCTCTATACAGTGTTTGTATAAAGGTTGCGTCAATTAATTCAGATCAGAGGGAATACATCAATTCACCAACCACTAGTTCAACACAAATTACAGGTCCAACACAAATGATAAGCTTGCAAATTCAACATACATAGTTCATAATCAGGATACATAAATCCACCAACCACTAGTTCAGCGTCAATAGCCATTCTTTTCTGAAGGCCATGGGTAGTTGCATACGCGATTCAAAGTGACGCACATTAAGGATCGGCTTCCCATAGGCTCGCAACAGGTCACGATGATCCAACTCCGCAGTCATCTCAAGTGCAACGGAGTAATTACCTTTGGCAATGGTATTGGATCGGTAGTCTTCAAAGCATCATGAAAAGAGGTTGCATATCTCCAAGCATGCATAGAATAGCATCACCTGTTTGCTGTCTCTTTTGGGGCAACTCTCGAGAGGCTTCTATGACTTGTGCGGTTGGATCTTCGACACAACATGTCTTACTACCTTCACCATTTCCATGAAATCTTGAATAGACGGAGTAGATCTAAATTCACAAAGTATTCTAAGTGTTAGAGAGAGGACAAAAATCTTTAATGAGTTTGCCTCACTAAGTGTAGAAGGAGAGCGGACTTGTTTGTCGTAGTTTACACGTAGGGTAAAGGAATATATTCTATGGTTGACCCTCGGGGTGAAAGAATATATTCTCAACTGTATGTTTGAAGGAAATATGCCCTAGAGGCAATAATAAAGTTGTTATTTTAGATTTACTTATTCATGATAAAGGTTTATTATTCATGCTAGAATTGTATTAATCGAAAACCTTAATACATGTGTGAATACATAAACAAACATCGTGTCCCTAGTGAGCCTCTACTAGACTAGCTCGTTGATCAAAGATGGTTAAGGTTTCCTAACCATGGACATGAGTTGTCATTTGATAACGAGATCACATCATTAGGAGAATGATGTGATGGACAAGACCCATCCGTTAGCTTAGCATAATGATCGTTCAGTTTTATTGGTATTGTTTTTTTATGTCAAATACATATTCCTAGGTAAGGGAGTCCTGGATTAGGGGGTGTCTGGATAGCCGGACTACAGCCTTTGCCGGACTCCTGGACTATGAAGATACAAGATTGAAGACTTCGTCCCGTGTCCGGATGGGACTTTCCTTCGCGTGGAAGGCAAGCTTGGCGATACGGATATGTAGATCTCCTCCCATTGTAACCGACTGTGTAACCCTAGCCCTCTCCAGGTGTCTATATAAACTGAGGGTTTTAGTTCAGAGGACTAACAACAATCATACCATAGGCTAGCTTCTAGGGTTTAGCCTCTCTGATCTCGTGGTAGATCTACTCTTGTACTACCCATATCATCAATATTAATCAAGAAGGAGTAGGGTTTTACCTCCATCGAGAGGGCCCGAACCTGGGTTAAAACATCGTGTCCCTTGTCTCCTGTTACCATCCGCCTAGACGCATAGTTCGGGACCCCCTACCCGAGATCCGTCGGTTTTGACACCGACATTGGTGCTTTCATTGAGAGTTCCTCCGTGCTGCCGCCATCGTGAAGGATGCCTCATCCCATCTTTAAAGACGGCACTTTGTTGCTAAAGGAGCTTTGGCTATCGGCTAAACTCTCCGCTTAGGCGGTTTTCTTATGACCGCTGTTCGGCCGCTACCGATGATGACTTCTCGGGTCATCGAAAGCAATCTTCACGTCAACTCGGAACTCGCCGAGCAGTTAGATCCGACGGAGCTCTCTTCCTTAAACGAGCTCCTGGATCGCATCGCCACCCTGGGAGTTGCTACGGACTACAATCAGATTGGGCCTAAACCCGATCTGAGAGAGATTAACTCTCCCCAGGTCACCCATCACGTTGCTGTGGTGGAGGAACAATGCGGCGACCCTTCATCTATCTTAAGGACTAGCTATGTCCGGATTCCCGATCCCTCCAAGCCGGATTCCCGATCCCTCCAAGCCGGATACCCGCGGAGGGGAGGACCTCACTCAAGACCTGAACTTAGAGTCAGGCAACGGGCTAGATTCATTGGACAACATCCAAGAATCCAAGCTTCCGAGTTCGGAAACTCCTTGGCCCTTGAGCCTCAGATTGGGTGAGGTTTCAGATCTAATTCCACCCACCCACCCGAACATAGGCGATCTATCCAAAATTAGGCAAGAGCCCGAGGAAACAGTACATCATTACTGGGCCAGATTCCAACAGGATAAAGGACTGACGCGAAGAAGACGCAATTTCATTCTCCCGCAGTAATTGCATGGACAAGGGAATCCTCAACGCCATAGGTCGCCGTGAAATTACACGCTTTGCTGACTTGGCGTCCATAGTACGAAAGTATCAGGCGATGGAAAGCGCTCGAAAACCAAGTAAGATTTTGGGACAATCCGCCCCGAATACAAACCCAGTCTCAAACAAAAGGGTGCATTATCGCCAATCACCCGGGTTAAACACCAAAACAAAAAACCCCTACGGGCATGGAACCGCATCGAGGGATGGCTCAACGGACCTGTAAAAATTCATAGTACAGAGGGCACCACACCAACTCATAGCCTTAGAGCATGTTGGATACTCCGCAGGTGGCCAAAAGTGGCGAGGGCTTCTAACCCCAAAGATCCACAGAGCACCAGCCTGTGGATACCAAAGACGGTATTAACAGTCTTCGAGACTTTCGCATCAAATAATATGCGAAAACGAACATTCCGCAGCCTCGCCGAAGTCTACCAAGTAGCAACAATAAATCCATGGAGTGACACGGCTATTACCTTTAATGCCAGTGATGAACCTAATGTCACAGCCCCAGATCAGCCCTTGCTTGACTTTGCTTGCTCATCATGTCATCATGTTTACGATTCAAATAAACTTGAAATGGGGATTGATCAAACCCTAGCACCAAATGAATTCAACTAGGTTCAAACTTAAAACTTTTCATTGAACTCAAAATGCCCTCTGAAAATGTTCAACATTTCTGGATTGAGGTGGAAGCATCTACCAAAAATGCTTTACATTTTTGCAGGACATATTTGGGCTTTGAATTAATTCAAACATATTTGAATTGGAGTTATTTAAATGCTATATATATTTTAGATGCTCCAAAAATGTTGGAAGTTGTTATGGGTGACTGGAATAATTCAGACAACACCCCTAATTATTTCCAGGATTTTATAAAATGGTTTAGTATTTTACTAAATCAAAACAAAAGAACACAAATTAGAAAACAGGAGAGAGGGAGAGCTTACCTGGCCTCACCTGAGCAGCCCACCTGCCTGTGCGGCCCAGCATCGCAGCTGGCCGGCCCAGCCAACTGGCCCAGCCCACCACCGCAACCCTCTGCTGCCCTCCTCCTCAAGGCCAAGAGGCGGGGTGGAGTGTGGACGCCACGCGCGCGCCAGCTCCTGCTTCCACCGCGACGCCCCGATTCTTCTGAGAGCGCCATGGAGACACCTTGAAGCCCATGTCCCCTCTCCCTCACTCGTTGCTCTCTCTCCCCCTCCACTGCCTCTCCTGTGCGCAGCCACCGACGCCGTTCGCCGCGGCCACATCCACCGCCTAGCCTCCCCAGCATGAACAGGAGATCTGCCTCCGTCGTCTACGCCTCCTCGAGTACACACGCACCGCCAGACGCCCCACAGCATCGCCATCTTCAACGTCTTCATCGCCGGCCGCCGAAGATCCCCCTCGCTGCTCCGCCCGCTCCGGTGCTTCCCCGAGCTCGTCGACCCGCCCAGCGTGATCACCGTGAGCTCCTGTCCCGGACACCCCTCTCCCTTGCCTTGTTTGCACGTCGTAGCCATCGCGTCACATGCGCCCGAATGCGCCGCCGCCCCAGCTCGTCGCTGACGAGGCTCCGGTGACCAACTGATCCCGTGCATATGCCCGTTGGCCTCGCGAGCACGTGTAGAACCTGCAGGTACTAACCGCTGTTTCCCCATCGCCGTCGGTTTCTTTCAACGCCCGAAGCTCCGCCGCCGCCGCCATCGCTTCGCTTCCACCTCCACCGCCTCGATGTTTCCACCCGACGCTACCACACGCTGCACTCAGAGCCCACCACAAGACGCTCGTCGCCGGAATCGCCCGGACGAGGAGCGCCGCCGCGTCTTGCTTAGCACCGGCGGCGAATCGCCGTTTAGGTGACGTGGCGTCATTGGTTTAGAGTTAAGCACGTGTGTAATTAACAACCACCCCCACCACAGTCACTGACAGTCGGGCCCCACCGGTTTATCTAACCAGCTAACAAAATTAGTTAGGATTAGTCTAATTCGACTGGACCCACGTCGGCAAAGATTGACTCGCCGACGCGTGGTTGCGATCAGTCCACCGCCAAAGGATGACACTAACCAGCCGTGTGTCACTGACGTGTGGACCCCGCGCATCAGGTTTGACCTGGACTAGCGTCGTTGACATGCTGACCTCATGGTTATGTCATGCTGACGCAGTAAATAGTTTCTGTATTTTAAATAATTCAGAAATTCCAGAAATTGTCCAAAACTTCTAAAAATCATAGAAATTCAACCATAACTCCAAATGAGATAATTTATATATGAAAAATGATCAGAAAAATCCAATCTTTCCATCTGTACTAGTTCCATGCATGTCAGAACACTTTAACCTTGCTGTTTAGGTGAAACAAGCTAATGCACTTATATCACTTATTATTTTGGGTGATCATTTGAATCCTTGGTTCAAATGGACTCAAACCTTTCATCCCGAGTTGCATTAGACCTATCACACATCATATTGCCATGTCATAGCATGCATCATATTGTCGCATTGCATTGATTGTGTCCTTCCGTGTTTGCCAGAACCGCCCCTCTCAAAGAGACGATGTTCGACGACGAGATCGATGACACCAATGAAGAACTATATTATCTTCGGAAGTGCCAGGCAAGCAAAACCCCTTGTTCATTCCGATACAATCCCACTCTCTCGCTCCTGCTCTCTTTTACTGCATTAGGACAACAATGATTCAACTGTTACATGCTGCGGTAGTTGAACCCCTTTCCTCTGCATGACCTGTCATTGCCACAGTAGATAGATGAAACCCACTAGCATGAGTAGGAGTTATTTGAGCCCTGATGTGCCTACTCATTCATGCTTGTTTGTCATGCCTGCTATTGCTTAGAGTTGTATCAGGTTTGATTCATCAGGGATGAATTGGAGGTGTGTGAACATGTCCTACTGTGTGTGAGCTAAGTGTGTGAACACGATTTGGTAAAGGTAAGGGTGAGAGGCCATGTAGGAGTACATGGTGGGTTGTCTCATTGCAGCCGCCCTCGTGAACCGAGTTCTGTGGTTTGTGATCCATGAACAGTTACTACCACGCATTGAATGCTTAAGTGCCCCTCTCAACTTATTAGTCAACCTCGATCTCTGTCCTGTGAGTTGCAACTAGTTTCCGGTGTTTGTAGGTAGTGTTAGTAGTCTACCAAGTGGCACCCGTGCATGTGGGCTTGGGATGATTAGGCACCGTGGCACGGTGTACCAAGCGTAGAACCACCCGACGAGGTGGCTTGGGAACCCTGCACATCGCTTTGGGGCCGTGAGCGACACCCGGCCGGATCTCCTTGCGGATGGAACCCGAATAGGCGATAAACCTGGACTAGAGACTTCGTGGTTAGTCGGTCGTGGCCGACTCCCTCGCCAAAGCTTCCGCTGAAGGTTGCCGAGATACATGACGGTACATGGCGGTAAGTGGCTAGAGCGTGTGTGAAGAAGTACACCGCAGGGTTAATATGATCTATTCGAATAGCTGTGTCCATGTAAAGGACTTGGGTTGCCTATAACAGTTCATAGACAAGTGAAAGTGGATACTCTAAAATGCGCAAGATAGCGTGAGTGCTATGGATGGCGTTCTCGAGGGGAGACGGGAGCGGATCCATAGTGGTGTATTGATAAGGTGAATATGTGGACTGCAGCGCCACCTCAAAAGAGTTGCTTGCAAATGTAGTTTAGGATAGCCACCGAGTCAAAGCTGGCTTGCTGCAGTTAAACTCCACCACCCCCTTTGTTGATAATGATGCATATGTAGCTAGTTCTGATGTAAGTCTTGCTGAGTACATTTGTACTCACGTTTTCTTATTTTATGTTTTGCAGAGAGACTTTAGTCTCGCTAGTAGTTCCGCGTGGACTTCGATGCTTAGCTTGATACCTCAGCTACAATCGTGTGCCCTCGGCAGGATCTGGTAGATAGTCAGGCTTCTCAGCCTTTTTCATTTGTAGATGTCTGTACTCAGACATGTTAAGCTTCCGCTTGTGCTTTGACTTGTATGTTTCAATGTTGGGTCATGAGACCCATGTTTGTAATATCTCGCCTCCTCGGAGCCTAATGAATAAATACTTGAGTCATAGAGTTATGTTGTGATGCCATGTTGTATTTACACATATCGAGCATATTGTGTGTATGTTTGAAATGCTTGGTATGTGTGGGATCCGACAATCTAGTTGTTTATACTTGGCAACCTCTCTTATGGGGAAATGTAGTCTAGTGCTTCCTTGAGCCATAGTAGTCCGCTACAGCCCGGTTCACCGGAGTCCTGCTAGCCCAAAGACTACCGCTTCGTGACACTTGACTGCCGGCATGTGTTTCACTTCGCTCGGTTCTGCCCTTCGGGAAATGTCACGCGGTGACATCCGGAGTCCTGCCTAGCTCGCTACAGCCCGGTATCCTGAGTCCTGTTAGCCCAAAGTGCTACAGCCCGGATTCACACGTCAATCGACATGCTCGATGTGATTCATGTATGTCTGTCCCCATGGGTTAGTGCCTCTTTGGGTTCACGACTAGCCATGTCGGCCCGGTTCTCTGTCATATGGATGCTAGCGACACTATCATATACGTGAGCCAAAAGGCTAAACGGTCCCGAGCCATGGTAAGGCGACACCGTGGGAATACCGTGCGTGAGGCCGCAAAGTGATATGAGGTGTTACCGGCTAGATCGATGTGACTTGGAATCGGGGTCCTGACACCTAAATTCCGAACAGCCCGAGCACCAGCAGCATTGGTCCTCAGTCCAATAGTGGACGGCTTTTGCCTTACCAAGGTACTCATGGACGGTGGCAGCGGATTGAACCTCATTTATGAGGAAACCCTTCAAAAATGGAAATAGATTGGAGCCGCATTGAGAGAAGCAGCACAACCTTTAGAGGAATAATACCCAGTCAGCAAGCGTGCTACACAGGAAAAATAACACTGGATGTGGTGTTCGGCATGCCGGATAATTACAAGTCCGAGGAGGTCACGTTCCAAGTGGCCCCGTTCAGCAGCGGATACCACGCTCTATTAGGGCGAGAGGCATTCACAATTTTTCAAGCTATACCCCATTACGGGTACATGAAGCTCAAAATGTCCGGGCCCAACGAAATCATCACTCTTGCTAGTGACCCGGACATAGCACTCCGCGCCGAAAATAAGACAGCCGCACTAGCCCTTGAGGCACTATCCGAAGCCCTAGTGGCCGAAGAACTGATCACCAAGGCTTCCACGGTGAACAGGGACGATGTGATACTCGATAAAAGATCCAAGTCCACCTCCTTTAAACCAGCGGACGAAATAGTCAAATTCGAGTCCACCTAACGGACCCTTTACAAAACGGCCTCCATCGGGCACAATTAAACCTCGATGTAGACGCCGCACTACGAGAATTCCTACGCGAAAATTAGGACATTTTTGCTTGGCACCCTTCAGACATGCCAGGAATCCCACGCCGGCTGGCCGAGCACAGCCTAGACATCCTAAAAGGATTCAAGCCAGTCAAACAGGCTCTTCGGCGTTTCTCCGAACCTAAGAGACAAGCCATGGGAGAGGAGCTAGCCAAACTATTGGAGGCCGGATTCATCAGAGATATAAAACATCCGGACTGGCTAGCAAACCTAGTGATGGTACCAAAGAGGACAAATCATGGCGCCTATGCGTCGATTTCAAGGACCTCAACAAGGCTTGCCCAAAGGATCCCTTCCCCCTCCCCCGCATCGATCAAATTATCGACGCTACCGCAGGACACGATTCATTGTGTTTCCTCGACGCATACTCCGGCTACCATCAAATTAAGATGGCAGAGCCTGACCAAGCCGCAAAGGCATTTATCACCCCATACGGCCCATTCTGCTTCAACACAATGCCCTTCGGGCTCAAAAACGCCGACGCAACATATTAGCGCATGATTCAGACATGTCTGGCAAACCAGATCGGCAAAACAGTGGAGGCATACGTAGATGATGTGGTCACAAAACCAAGCATGTCGAAACTCTAGTAGACGACTTGAGGCTCACATTCGATAATCTCCGAACATATGACATTAAGCTTAACCGGAAAAATGCGTTTTGGCGTACCAGCCGGAAAGCTCTTGGGCTTCATTGTATCCGCAGAGGAATTGAAGCAAACCCAGCCAAGATCCGAGCTCACACAATTGGATATCCCAAAGGACCTCAAACAAATACAAAATTGATCGGATGTGTGGCGGCTCTAAGCCGCTTTTATCTCCGCTTGGGAGAAAAGGCATTACCCTTTATCGCCTCCTCCGGCCAAGACCGAACACTTCGAGTGGGCCGGATACGCCACGGCCGACTCGAAGAAATAAAAAGCCATATTGGCAACAAACCCGGTCCTGGCCGCCCAACATGGGCGAACCAATGCTATTATACATCGCGGCAACTCATCAAGTTGTAAGCGCGTTGCTCGTTGTCGAACGAGAAACGGATGGACACAAGTTCCCCCTTCAAAAACCAGTTTACTACGTGTCCACTGTCCTCACTCCATGCAAGTCACGGTATCCGCATTATCAAAAGATAGCGTACGTGATGTTTATGGCATCCCGGAAGCTGCGACACTACTTTTAAGAGTGTTCGATAGCAGTAGCCTCCGAAGTACCTCTTAACGACATTATAAACAACTGCGACGCGACGGGCCGGATTGCCAAATGGGCCATTGAGCTCCTCCCGTTCGACATAACCTATAAGCCACGGCGAGCCATTAAGTCGCAAGTTTTGGCCTGCTTCGTTGCCGAATGGACTGAAGCCGAACTCCCTAAAGAGTACGGCACATATTCCAACTGGATCATGCACTTCGACGGCTCCAAAATGTTGGCTGGTCTGGGCTGGCGCTGCTCGACGTCCCCAACAGGAGATACAGTTCAATACGTACTCGAGATAATGTATACGGACTCCAACAACGCAATCAATACGAGGCCCTTCTACATGGTCTCCGGATGGCGATTCATGGGCATTCAACGCCTAGAGGTGCGCGGATTCGAACCTCGCGATATCCCAAATAAATGGAGACTTTGATGCCAAGGATCCGAAAATGGCAGCTTATCGCAACGCCGTCCTAAAATGTCAGCTCGGTTCGAAGGGCTCGAATTTCACCATATAGCCCGGGAAAACAATCAAGCAGCAGACGTCTTGGCACGCATTGGCACAAAGCGTGATGCCGTCCCCCCCCCCCCAATATCTTCTTAGAGAGGTTGTTCAAGCCATCCGTATTATGTGAAGGGGGGTCGGGAAATAACAGCCCGGACCCAACAACACTGCCCGACACCGAACATTCTGACACAATTGGAGGCTCTGCCAACGAAGTAACATCTTCAACCCACGTAATAATGGCAGTCATTGCCCCGTGGACGGAACCATTCCTAGCCTACCTAACCAGGAAGGAACTTCCGAGGACCAAACGAGGCACGCTGCATAGTGCGGCGATCTAAAGCCTATAAAGTCCATGAGGGAGAGCTTTATAAAAAAGCATCACCAGAGTCCTTCAAAGGTGTATCTCCGAAGAGGAAGGGCGGAATCTTCTGGCTGACATTCATGCCGGATTCGGCGGGCACCACGCCGCAGCCCGGGCCCTTGTAAGCAAGGCCTTCCGTACAGGATTTTATTGGCCGACGGCCCGGGCAGATGCTCAGGACTTAGACCAACGATGCGTCGGTTGCCAGCTCTTTGCTAATCAAAGCCACATGCCACCCACCGCCTCCAAACTATACCCATCACCGCCCTTCGGTCCGAGGGCTTGACATGGTTGGACCCCTTAAAGGAGGAACCCACAAGAAAAAATACCTACCGGGTCATGGTGGATAAATTCACCAAATGGATAGAGGCCAAGCTCGTTAAGACGGTCAATCCGGACCACCGATAGACTTCATATCGTGGGTCGATTATCACCGTTACGGCATCCCCCACAGCATCATCACTGATAACGGCACGAACTTCACGGCCGGCTAGGTCAAACTCTGGTGCAAAAACATGGGCATCAAGCTCGACTATGCCACAATCTATCACCCTCAAACTAACGGTCAAGTCGAGCGAGCAAATGGTCTAATCATGAGCGGCATCAAACCCAGATTAGTGCGGTCCCTCAAGGAATCTAACACGCACTGGGTAGAGGAGCTCGACTCCGTACTCTGGGGGCTGTGGACCACGCCGAATCGCACCACCGGATTCACACCATTCTTTATGGTATACGGCGCAGAGGCATTTCTGCCCTTCGACATAATTCATGACTCACCTCGCGTGCGCATGTACGAAGAAAGAGAAGCCGAGCTCGATCGGCAGGATAGTTTGGACGCCTTGGAGGAGGAGCGTGATGTGGCAAAAGCCCGTTCCACATTCTATCAACAGCAGGCCCAAAGTTATCAAAGCAGAGAAGTACGGGCCAAAACTTACAATGTTGGCGAGTTAGTTCTACGCCTGCCGGACAAGAAAAAGGACAAACTCAAGCCCAAATGGGAAGGTCCTTTTATTATCGACCAAGTCCTGACCGGCGGAGCGTACCGTCTGTGAGATGCATCGGATAACCGACTCGAGCCAAACCCATGGAACGCAGCCCGTCTCCGAAGATTCTACGCCTAGCGCCGGATTCTGAGTTCGTCTCCTTCCTCTGTCTATTTTTTACACATTAGCTGTCTTATATTTCTCTCCTTCTCCCTCCTTTTCTCTTACAGCCTTTAAAGGCTCGTTCGTGCATTGTACGCACACACTTGACACGCTATCCGCGTTCATTATACCTGGGGGCTCCTTTAACAGAAGCTTATTTATACGGGCTTCATGCCCAACACATGTGTCACACTTCCGCATGTACCTTTTATTCACCATTATATGCATCGATATGACTTAAGTTTTGGCCAAGCTGGGGTTGCCTGGCTCCTGTGCTTACCCCTACGTTCCCGATTGTTCGGCTAGGCGGTAAAGGGAGCACCTCTGCGATTGTTACCGCCGGGTCACCGGATGTGTACCTCGACCGGGTGAAGCCAAAAGCTAGCGTTCTTAAGGGAATATTCACGGTGAACTAAAGATGATTTCTCACTTGTTTATTTATCTGCCCCGGATGCTTTTCTCGCTTTTTCGTAGTCCGGACATGCACTTTAGGGCATGCCTCCTGTGGAAAGGAACCCCTAACGGAACTATTCTCCCTAGAAGATGTTTCTTACTAACCATGTAATATAACATGACTAGTTGGGCACTTGTCTGTTCAAGCACTAATGACCCCTACGCCTGGTCTCCATGCATGCCCCGGTTCCTACATAACCGAGAGGGTATTCGGACACACTCCGGACTATCGGGTCCCGAGGTTGAAGCGAAAAGGTCCGCCATGACAAACGATCTACAATCCGGCTAGAAGGCATTTTACATGTCATCTTAAATTACATAGTCAACTTGATGGGCATATTCCTCTTCAATGCCATCCAACAGTGGCTAGTTTACAAATCTGTTGGGGAATATTTACGGCCAACACTACTTGGTCGTACACTAAGCTCACGGGGATCTCCTTCCCATCGGTCCCCAGAGGTCCGACCTCGGCCATGTGGTTTGGGTCAGCCTTCGTGTACCGCGTCTTCACCATGGCCCAGGCCTCCCTGGCGCCTTGACGGCAGGCCGATATCTTCCATAATCGGAAGCGCCGCCGCACTCCCTGAAGCCTCTCTACAAGCTCCCCAAGGCCTTCGGGCAGGGAGACAGATGGCCACAAGGCCTGGGCGACGCTTTCATCACTTGCCGAACTCGTTAAATGCGGTTGTAAGAGCTCGGGAAGAAGGTCAGCCGTAGAACCGGGCATTTCCTCTGTAGGACGACCTGTGAGCATACCTACAGACATAACTCTGCTAGTCGACTTCCTCGCCGAACTCTTTTTCAAAGTTCGTTCAAGCACTTACTAAAAATGTCGCGTCGAAGCCGTCGATTCTCCTTCACGGAGTCCGGCTACCGGGCACGAACATCCTTTAATTCCTCGCCCAGCCGGGTGTTGGCATCTTGAGATTATTCTTCTCACGCCTCACACTCAGAAGCACGCTCTCGCCGCCTTTAACCGCACAATAGTTGTTGCTTGTCCGGATCTACTTCGCACCATCTGCAATGATATTGTCGATTCACACACGCCAAGACTTCACAACATACTTATCTTTCAAGCGTATATTACAGAGAGGGGTCTCCTTGGCCTCCCTCAGCGGCTAGTGCGGCCCCAAGTTGGGCTTTGCACTCTTACAGCTCCTGAGACAGTTGGGTATTCTTTTTTGTAAGATCCTGCATAACAAATGATCCTTAAATCAGTTATTCTAACTATTTCAAGTCTCAGAGGCTACTAGCATATATAACCATCAAATTTTCTCACCCGTATGTCTTTCACATACTGCTTCGTGGCTCTGGCTAGACCATTTTGAGCGGCACGGAGGTGCGCATCTCCCGAATTGAAGGCATCCAATGCCTCTTGGGAGAAACATGCGTCACGAAGAACTGTCCGGCGACGCCTGTGATTCATGGCACTCTCCACCTCGGAATTGGTGGCAGACAGTCCGTCGGCATCCTCTGTCGGAGGAGCGTTCGATGCACGCCTCGTGTTTGCCTCCGCTTCTAGACCTGGCTTTGGAGCCTGGCTGGTGGAGGCTCGATTGGCAACCTCTCCAGATATAGTCCGGCGAGCGCTCTTTTTCCTGAAGAGAGCACGAGCGTTAGTATGCCTTCCGGGAATAAAACACAGGAATAAGATGGCACGCCATACCGCTGCCCGGCGTCTCAATCCGGACCGCACTTCTTTTCAACCTGTTGGGCCTTGCTGCCCCTTGTTGGCTAGCCACCGCAGGCTCGGCCTTCCGCCTCACGGGCTCCCCCTGCAAAACACCATAGGTATACGGTGATCAAAAATAAGCATGATGGATCGTTTTCAAAGTATTGGGACTTCGGTCTCGATTACTGTGAGGCTGGAAGTATTCCGGGTAATTGGCGTAATGGCGACCAAGGCATTGTCGATGCTCGATTGGTAAAATACCCCATCAATCAGCTCCACGGATATGTACGGATCCTCTTGGGAGGCCGGATCGAGGGACCGTTTCGGATCCTCGGGTTGTGGAGGAGGGATGTTTATATCCTTCACGGCCTGGCACAATTCCTGCGTCAAAATCACAAGATAAGGTACTTTAACTATGGGAATATGGAACGGATGGGCGAAAAGAAGTGGCTGCTTACCCAGCTTGGCGGATTGTACATAGAAAATCTGTCCTGTTGATTGACGCGGAGGAACTCCTCCTCTTCTCCCTTGTAAAATGCGGACAAGGCCTTTGTTAGAGCAGCAACCGATCCCGGCCCCTTACGGCCGCAACGGGTGGCATCATCCTCCCCGTTGAAATCCCACATGGGGTGGCCTCTATACTGAAGCGGCTGCACCCCCCGCATAATGCATGTGGCCATGACCCGATCATGGTCACCCGTAATGAACTAACAACCTTATCCGGCTCATCAGGTAAAGGACGTCCTTGTCATTTTCCCTCTGAGGGCTCCGTGGACGCCAGCTTAGGCGCTTCTTCAAGGGAGCATTATTGAACTCGGGGAGGCCGATCCGAACAGGGTCCAGCAGGGGGACATCTTCTATATAAATCCATTCTGAAGGTCAGTCTTCGGACGCCTTCCTTGGGGTTCCGGATAGATATCCGGTCCCGGCGATGCGCCATAGTTCGGCTCCGCTCACTTGATATATCGACCCCTCCTGAGAACGGGGCACAAGGCAGAACAGCTTCTTCCACATCGCAAATGAGCCTCGATGCCCAAAAACAGCTCACAAAGGGCTACGAAGCCCGCAATATGCAAAATGGAGGCAGGCGTAAGGTTGTGCAACTGGAGGCCGTAGAACTCCAGGAGCCCCCGGAGAAACGTATGAATTGGAAATCCGAGCCCTCTTATCAAATAAGGGACAAGGCATACCCGCTCTCCTTTGGAGGGATGGGGGACGCTCTCCGCCTGCTTTCCGCCATTATAGGTGGCGAGTCCGGCTCGAACCGGGACCATGAAGGCTGGGGGAAGAAATCCCTTGGTTTGGAGCATCACTAGCTTGCTGTGCGGGATGGAACATCTCTCCCAATCTCCAGGCTGAGGGATGGCAGGGCGAGAGGAGGAGCTGCGTCGACTGGCCATGATGGAATGGATTTCTGTCGGATGCGCTCCGATGAACGCTCGCGAAGGGAAGATGGTGTGATTCAGATCTGAATCCTCGTCTCTTTTATAGGCAGCTCATTTGCGCAGCTAGGGGGTAAATGTAAAAACACCCTGGCTTTTTGCATTTGTTTGACACGCGGAAGACGACCATTATTGGGCGTGGAAGCCAAGGAGCACAATATTCACGAGAACTCGGAAACTATTCAACAGGTACACAGAATTTGGAGAAGAACCCGCCTTGCAATGCCAAAGACAATCTGCGCGCCGGACTCATCGTCATTGAAGCCTGGTTCGGGGGTTACTGAGGGAGTCCTGGATTAGGGGGTGTCCGGATAGCCCGACTACAGCCTTTGGCCGGACTCCTAGACTATGAAGATACAAGATTGAAGACTTCGTCCCGTGTCCGGATGGGACTTTCCTTGGCGTGGAAGGCAAGCTTGGCGATACGGATATGTAGATCTCATCCCATTGTAACCGACTCTGTGTAACCCTAGCCCTCTCCGATGTCTATATAAACCGGAGGGTTTTAGTCCGTAGGGACTAACAACAATCATACCATAGGCTAGCTTCTAGGGTTTAGCCTCTCACGATCTCGTGGTAGATCTACTCTTGTACTACCCATATCATCAATATTAATCAAGCAGGAGTAGGGTTTTACCTCCATCGAGAGGGCCCGAACCTGGGTAAAAACATCGTGTCCCTTGTCTCCTGTTACCATCCGCCTAGACGCACAGTTCGGGACCCCCTACCCGAGATCCGCCGGTTTTGACACCGACACTTGGACTATGAGATTATTGAACTCCTGAATACTGAGGAATGCCTTGTGTGCTATCAAACGTCACAACATAACTGGGTGATTATAAAGATGCTCTACAGGTATCTTTGAAGGTGTTTGTTGAGTTGGCATAGATCAAGATTAGGATTTGTCACTCCGAGTATCGGAGAGGTATCTCTGGGTCCTCTCGGTAATACACATCATAAGCTTGCAAGCAAACGAGTAAGGAGTTGGTCACGAGGTGATGTATTACGAAATGAGTAAAGAGACTTGCCGGTAACGAGATTGAACTATGTATGAAGATACCGACGATCGAATATCGGGCAAGTAAGATACCGATGGACAAAGGGAATTACGTATGTTGTCATAACGGTTCGACCGATAAAGATCTCCGTAGAATATGTAGGAGCCAATATGGGTATCCAATTTCCGCTATTGTTTATTGACCGGAGAGGTTTCTCGGTCATGTCTACATAGTTCTCGAACCCGTAGGGTCCGCACGCTTAACGTTTGATGGCGATATAGTATTATATGAGTTATGTGATTTGCTGACCGAATGTTTTTCGGAGTCCCGGATGATATCACGGACATGACGAGGAGTCTCAAAATGGTCGAGAGGTAAAGATTGATATATAGGATGAGGGTATTCATGTTGGGGAACGTTGCAGAAAATTAAAATTTTTCCTACGGTTTCACCAAGATCCATCTATGAGTTCATCTAAGCAACGAGTCATGGGAGAGAGATTGCATCTACATACCACTTGTAGATCGCGTGCGGAAGCGTTCACTAGAACGTGGATGATGGAGTCGTACTCGCCGTGATCCAAATCACCGATGACCGAGTGCCGAACGGACGGCACCTCCGCGTTCAACACACGTACGGGACGGGAGACGTCTCCTCCTTCTTGATCCAGCAAGGGGAAAGGAGAGGTTGATGATGATGGCTCCAGCAGCAGCACAACGGCGTGGTGGTGGTGGAGCAGCAGCACTCCGGCAGGGCTTCGCCAAGCACGTGACGGAGGAGGAAGAGGTGTAGCAGGGGGAGGGAGGCGCCAGAGTTGTGGTGCGGCTTCCCTCCCTCCCATTATATAGGCCCCAGGCGCGCCGCCCTTGGGGATCCCATCTCCCAAGGGCGGCGGCCAAGGGGTGGAGTACCCCAAGGCAAGTGGGCGCCCCACCCTAGGGTTTCAACCCTAGGCGCAGGTGGGCCAAGAGGCGTACCAGCCCACGATGGGCTGGTTCCCCTCCCCACTTCAGCCCATGGGGCCCTCCGGGATGGGTGGCCCCACCCGGTGGACCTCCGGGACCCTTCCGGTGGTCCCGGTACAATACCGGGTGACCCCGAAACTTTCCCGATGGCCGAAATGAAGGAAATATGCCCTAGAGGCAATAATAAAGTTATTATTTATTTCCTCATATCATGATAAATGTTTATTATTCATGCTAGAATTGTATTAACCGGAAACATGATACATGTGTGAATACATAGACAAACATATAGTCACTAGTATGCCTCTACTTGACTAGCTCATTAATCAAAGATGGTTATGTTTCCTAACCATAGACATGTGTTGTTATTTGATTAATGGGATCACATCATTAGGAGAATGATGTGATTGACATGACCCATTCCGTTAGCCTAGCACTTGATCGTTTAGTATATTGCTATTGCTTTCTTCATGACCTATACATGTTCCTCGTAACTATGAGATTATGCAACTCCCGTTTACGGAGGAACACTTTGGGTGCTACCAAAGCGTCACAACGAATCTGGTTGATTATAAAGGAGTACTACAGGTGTCTCCAAAGGTACATGTTGGGTTGGCGTATTCGAGATTAGGTTTTGTCACCGCGATTGCTCGGAGAGGTATCTCTGGGCCCTCTCGGTAATACACATCACATAAGCCTTGCAAGCATTGCAACTAATAAGTTGTTTGCGAGATGATGTATTACAGAGCGAGTAAAGAGACTTGCCCGAATTGAGATTGAACTAGGTATTGGATACCAACGATCGAATCTCGGCAAGTAACATACCGATGACAAAGGGAACAACGTATGTCGATTATGCGGTTTGACCGATAAAGATCTTCGTAGAATATGTAGGAACCAATATGGGCATCCAGGTTCCGCTATTGGTTATTGACCGAGAATAGTTCTAGGTCATGTCTGCATAGTTCTCGAACCCGTAGGGTCCGCACGCTTAACGTTACGATGACAGTTTTATTATGAGTTTATAAGTTTTGATGTACGAAGTTTGTTCGAGTCCGGATGTGATCACGGACGTGACGAGGAGTCTCGAAATGGTCGAGACATAAAGATTGATATATTGGAAGCCTATATTTGGATATCGGAATGGTTCCGGTGAAATCGGGATTTTCTTAGGGACACCGGGGTTACGGAACCCTCCCGGGGATAATGGGCCTTAGTGGGCCATAAGGGAGAAGAGGAGGGCCGGCCAGGGCAGGTGCGTGCCCCTCCCCTAGTCCGAATAGGACAAGGAGAGGGGGGGCGGCGCCCCCTTCCTCTTTCCCCTCCCCCCTTTCCTTCTCCAACAAGGCAAGAGGGGGGAGTCCTACTCCCGGTGGGAGTAGGACTCCTCCAGGCGCACCCCTTGGGGGCCGGCCGCACCACCCCCACCCTCCATTATATAAGGGGGCAAGGGGGCACCCCAGAACACACAAGTTGATCTACGGATCGTTCCTTAGCCGTGCGGTGCCCCTTCCACCATATTCCACCTCGGTCATATCGTCGCGGAGTTTAGGTGAAGCCCTGCGCCGTAGAACATCATCATCGCCACCACGCCGTCGTCTTGTGGAACTCATCCCGACACTTTGCTTTGGATCGAGTCCGGGATCGCCATCGAGCTGAACGTGGGCTGAACTCGGAGGTGTCGACGTTTGGTACTTGGATCGGTCGGATCGTGAAGACGCACGACTACATCAACCGCGTTGTCATAACGCTTCCGCTTACGGTCTACGAGGGTACGTGGACAATACTCTCCCCTCTCGTTGCTATGCATCACCATGATCCTTGCGTGTGCGTAGGAAATTTTTTGAAATTACTACGTTCCCCAACACGAAATACCACTTCCTATATATAATTCTTTACCTCCGGACCATTCCGAAACTCCTCGTGACGTCCGGGATCTCATCCGGGACTCCGAACAACATTCGGTATACTGCATACTCATATTCATACAAGCCTAGCGTCACCGTACCTTAAGTGTGTAGACCCTACGGGTTCGGGAGACACGTAGACATGACCGAGACGGCTCTCGGGCAATAACCAACAGCGGGATCTGGATACCCATGTTGGCTCCCACATGCTCCTCGATGATCTCATCAGATGAACCAAACAATCCCGTATACAATTCCCTTTGTCAATCGGTATGTTACTTGCCCGAGATTCGATCGTCGGTATCCCAATACCTCGTTCAATCTCGTTACCGGCAAGTCACTTTACTCATACCGTAATGCATGATCCCGTGACGGACACTTGGTCACTTTGAGCTCATTATGATGATGCACTACCGAGTGGGCCCAGTGATACCTCTCCGTCATACGGAGTGACAAATCCGATCTCGATCCGTGTCAACCCAATGCAGACACTTTCAGAGATACCAGTGCACCTTTATAGTCACCCGATTACGTTGTGACGCTTGATACACCCAAAGCACTCTTACGGTATCCGGGAGTTACACGATCTCATGGTCTAAGGAAGAGATACTTGACATTGGAAAAGCTCTAGCAAAACGAACTACGATCTTGTGCTATGCTTAGGATTGGTTCTTGTCCATCACATCATTCCCCTAATGACGTGATCCCGTTATCATTGACATCCAATGTCCATAGTCAGGAAACCATGACTATCTGCTGATCAACGAGCTAGTCAACTAGAGGCTCACTAGGGACATAATGTGGTCTATTTATTCACACGTGTATTACGATTTCCGGATAATACAATTATAGCATGAATAAAAGACAATTATCATGAACAAGGAAATATAATAATAATCCTTTTATTATTGCCTCTAGGGCATATTTCCAACAGTCTCCCACTTGCACTAGAGTCAATAATCTAGTTACATTGTGATGAATCGAACACCCATAGAGTTCTGGTGTTGATCATGTTTTGCCCGGGAAGAGGTTTAGTCAACGGATCTGCGACATTCAGATCCGTATGCACTTTGCAAATTTCTATGTCTCCATCTTGAACATTTTCACGGATGGAGTTGAAGCGACGCTTGATGTGCCTTGTCTTCTTGTGAAACCTGGGCTCCTTGGCAAGTGCAATAGCTCAAGGGTTGTCACAGAAGAGTTTGATTGGCCCCGACGCATTGGGTATGACTCCTAGGTCGGTGATGAACTCATTCACCCAAATTGCTTCATGCGCTGCCTCCTAGGCTGCCATGTACTCCGCTTCACATGTAGATCCCGCCACGACGCTCTGCTTGCAGCTGCACCAGCTATCGCTCCACCATTCAACATATACATGTATCCGGTTTGTGACTTAGAGTCATCCGGATCTGTGTCGGGCTTAGCGCCGACGTAACCCTTCTGACGAGCTCTTCGTCACCTCCATAAACGAAACATGTCCTTTGTCCTTTTCGGTACTTCAGGATATTCTTGACCGCTGTCCGGTGTTCCTTGCCGGGATTACTTTGGTACCTTCCTACCAAACTTACGGCAAGGTTTACATCAGGTCCGGTACACAAAGATGGCATACATAATAGATCCTATGGCCGAGGCATAGGGGATGACGCTCATCTCTTCTTTATCTTTTGCCGTGGTCGGGCATTGAGCCAAGCTCAATCTCACACCTTGCAAGCAGGTGCAAGAACCCTTTCTTGGACTGATCCATTTTGAACTTCTTCAAAATCTTATCAAGGTATGTGCTTTGTGAAAGACCTATGAGGCGTCTCGATCTATCTCTATAGATCTTGATGCCTAATATATAAGCAGCTTCTCCAAGGTACCTCATTGAAAAACTTTTATTCAAGTAGGCCTTAATGATGTCCAAGAGTTCTATATTATTTCCCATCAAAAGTATGTCATCTACATATAATATGAGAAATGCTACAGAGCTCCCACTCACTTTCTTGTAAACGCAGGCTTCTCCATAAGTCTCAAGATAAACCCAAACGCTTTGATCATCTCATCAAAGCGAATGTTCCAACTCCGAGATGCTTGCACCAGCCCATAAATGGATCGCTGGAGCTTGCATACTTTGTTAGCATTCTTAGGATCGACAAAACCTTCCGGTTGCATCATATACAGCTCTTCCTTAAGATAACCGTTAAGGAATGCTGTTTTGACGTCCATCTGCCATATCTCATAATCATAGTATGCGGCAATTGCTAACATGATTCGGACAGACTTAAGCTTCGCTACGGGAGAGAAAGTCTCATCGTATTCAATACCTTGAACTTGCCGATAACCCTTAGCGACAAGTCGAGCTTTATAGATGGTGACATTAACAACCGTGTCCGTCTTCTTCTTAAAGATCCATTTGTTTTCTATCGCTCGCCAATCATCGGGCAAGTCTGTCAAAGTCAATACTTTTTTTCATACATGGATCATATCTCGGATTGCATGGCTTCAAGCCATTTGTTGGAATCTGGGCCCGCCATCGCTTCTTCATAGTTCGAAGGTTCACCGTTGTCTAACAACATGATTTCCTGGACAGGGTTGCCTTACCACTGCAGTGCGGAACGTGTCCTAGTGGACCCAAGTTCAAGAGCAACTTGATCCGAAGTACCTTGATCATCATCATTAATTTCCTATCCAAGAGGTGTAGGTACCACAGAACATTTTCCTGAGCTGCACTACTTTCCGGTTCAAGAGGTAGTACTTCATCGAGTTCTACTTTCCTCCCACTTACTCCTTTCGAGAGAAACTCTTTTTCCAGAAAGGATCCATTCTTGGCAACAAAGATCTTGCCTTCGGTTCTAAGGTAGAAGGTATACCCAATGGTTTCCTTAGGGTATCCTATGAAGACGCATTTTTCCGATTTGGGTTCGAGCTTTTCAGGTTGAAGTTTCTTGACATAAGCGTCGCATCCCCAAACTTTTAGAAACGACAGCTTAGGTTTCTTCCCAAACCATAATTCATACGGTGTCGTCTCAACGGATTTAGACGGCGCCCTATTTAAAGTGAATGTAGCTGTCTCTAGAGCGTATCCCCAAAATGATAGCGGTAAATCTGTAAGAGACATCATAGATCGCACCATATCCAATAGAGTGCGACACGACATTCGGACACACCGTTACGCTGAGGTGTTCCAGGCGGCGTGAGTTGTGAAACGATCCCACATTTCCTCAAGTGTGTACCAAATTCGTGACTTAAATATTCTCCTCCACGATCTGATCGTAAGAACTTTATTTTTCAGTCACGTTTATTCTCTACCTCATTCTGAAATTCCTTGAACTTTTCAAAGGTCTCAGACTTGTGTTTCATCAAGTAGACATACCCATATCTACTTAAGTCGCCGTGAGAGTGAGAACATAACGATATCCTCCATGAGCCTCAACGCTCATTGGACCGCACACATCGGTATGTATGATTTCCAATAAGTTGGTTGCTCGCTCCATTGTTCCGGAGAACGGAGTCTTGGTCATTTTGCCCGTAAGGCATGGTTCACATGTGTCAAATGATTCATAATCGAGAGACTTTAAAAGTCCATCAGAATGGAGCTTCTTCATGCGCTTGACACCAATGTGACCAAGGCGGCAGTGCAACAAGTATGTGGGACTATCGTTATCAACTTTACATCTTTTGGTATTCACACTATGAATATGTGTAATATTACGTTCGAGATTCATTAAGAATAAACCATTGACCATCGGAGCATGACCATAAAACATATCTCTCATATAAATAGAACAACCATTATTCTCGGATTTAAATGAGTAGCTATCTCGCATTAAACGAGATCCTGATACAATGTTCATGCTCAAACTTGGCACCAAATAACAATTATTGAGGTTTAAAACTAATCTCGTAGGTAAATGTAGAGGCAGCGTGCCGACGGCGATCACATCGATCTTGGAACCATTCCCGACGCGCATCGTCACCTCGTCCTTCGCCAGTCTCCGTTTATTCCGCAGCTCCTGTTGTGAGTTACAAATATGAGCAACGGCACCGGTATCAAATACCTGTGAGTTACTACGAGTAATCGTAAGGAACACATCAATTACATGTATATCAAATATACCTTTAGTGTTGCCGGCCTTCTTGTCCGCTTAAGTATTTGGGGCAGTTCCGCTTCAAAGTGGCCCTTCCCTTTGCAATAAAAGCACTCTGTCTCGTGTTTGGGTCCATTCTTTGACTTCTTCCGGCAACTTGCTTAATGGGCGCGGCAACCTCCTTGCCGTCCTTCTTGAAGTTCTTCTTGCCCTTGCCCTTCTTGAACTTAGTGGTTTTATTGACCATCAACACTTGATGTTCTTTCTTGATTTCAACCTCTGCTGACTTCAAAGATTGAGAATACTTCGAATGGTCTTCACCATCCCCTGCATATTGTAGTTCATCACAAAGCTCTTGTAGCTTGGTGGAGCGATCAAGGATTCTGTCAATGACCGCCTCGTCCGGAGGTTTATGTCCAGTGGACAGCGGTTGTGCAACCGGACATTTTGAGTATGTGCTCACCGATGTAACTGTTTTCCTCCATCTTACAACTATAGAACTTGTCGGAGACTTCATATCTCGACCGGGCATGAGCTTGGAAAACTAGTTTCAGCTCCTCGAACATCTCATATGCTACGTGTTGCTTAAAACGCTTTTGGAGCCCCGGTTCTAAGTCGTAAAGCATGCCGACCGAACGAGGGAGTAATCATCAAGACGAGACTGCCAAGCATTCATAATGTCTTGGTTCTTCGGGACGGGTGCATCGCCTAGCGGTCCTTCTAGGACAT
Organism: Aegilops bicornis; assembly: GCA_021605145.1. Lineage (NCBI taxonomy): Eukaryota > Viridiplantae > Streptophyta > Magnoliopsida > Poales > Poaceae > Aegilops > Aegilops bicornis. The sequence continues at coordinate 548,491,419 of CM038675.1, read as the reverse complement.
ATTGTTTCACGGCAGCTATGAGGATGATGCTCGTGTTCGGACCCGATCCGTATAGTTGCTGCCATCATCTTTCAGCGTGGTTTTCTCTAGGAGCGCGTTGAAGTTCATGTTGACATGAGCGTTGGCCATTTGATCTACAAGACATATTTGCAAAGGTTTTAGACTAAGTTCATGATAATTAAGTTCATCTAATCAAAATTATTTTAATGAACTCCCACTCAGATTAGACATCCCTCTAGTTATCTAAGTGTTACACGGTCCGAGTCGACTAGGCCATGTCCGATCATCACGTGAGACGGACTAGTCATCATCGGTGAACATCTCCATGTTGATCGTATCTTCCATACGACTCGTGTTCGACCTTTCTGTCTTCGTGTTCCGAGGCCATGTCTGTACATGCTAGGCTCGTCAAGTTAACCCTAAGTGTTTTGCATGTGTAAAACTGTCTTACACCGTTGTATGTGAACGTAAGGATCTATCACACCCGATCATCACGTGGTGCTTGAAACGACGAACTTTAGCAACGGCGCAGTTAGGGGAGAACACTTCTTGATATTGTTGTAAGGGATCATCTTATTTACTACCGTCGTTCTAAGTAAACAAGATGCATAAACATAATAAACATCACATGCAATTATTTAGTAGTGACATGATATGGCCAATATCATATAGCTCCATTGATCTCCATCTTCGGGCTCCATGATCATCTTGTCACCGGCATGACACCATGATCTCCATCATCATGATCTCCATCATCGTGTCTTCATGAAGTTGTCACGCCAACGACTACTTCTACTTCTATGGCTAACGCATTTACCAATAAAGTAAAGTAATTTACATGGCGTTCTTCAATGACACGCAGTCATACAAAAATAAAGACAACTCCTATGGCTCTCGCCGGTTGTCATACTCATCGACATGCAAGTCGTCATTCCTATTACAAGAACATGATCTCATACATCACAATATGTCATTCATCATTCATCACAACTTACCGCCATATCACATCACATGACAATTGCTGCAAAAACAAGTTAGACGTCCTCTAATTGTTGTTGCATCTTTTACGTGGCTGCAATTGGGTTCTAGCAAGAACATTTTCTTACCTACGAATAACCACAACGTGATTTTGTCAACTTCTATTTACCCTTCATAAGGACCCTTTTCATCGAATCCGCTCCAACTAAAGTGGAGAGACAGACACCCGCCACCACCTTATGCAACTAGTGCATGTCACCGGTGGAACCGGTCTCGCGTAAGCGTGCGATGTAAGGTTGGTCCAGCCGCTTCATCCCACAATACCGCTGAAGCAAGATAAGACTAGTAGCGGCAAGCAAGTTGACAAGATCTACGCCCACAACAAAATTGTGTTCTACTCGTGCAATAGAGAACTACGTATAGACCTAGCTCATGATGCCACCGTTGGGGAACGCGTTGCGAGAAAATTAAAATTTTTCCTACGGTTTCACCAAGATCCATCTATGAGTTCATCTAAGCAACGAGTCATGGGAGAGAGATTGCATCTACATACCACTTGTAGATCGCGTGCGGAAGCGTTCACTAGAACGTGGATGATGGAGTCGTACTCGCCGTGATCCAAATCACCGATGACCGAGTGCCGAACGGACGGCACCTCCGCGTTCAACACACGTATGGGATGGGAGACGTCTCCTCCTTCTTGATCCAGCAAGGGGAAAGGAGAGGTTGATGATGATGGCTCCAGCAGCAGCACAACGGCGTGGTGGTGTTGGAGCAAAGACACTCCGGCAGGCTTCGCCAAGCACGTGACGGAGGAGGAAGAGGTGTAGCAGGGGAGGGAGGCGCCAGAGTTTCAGGTGCGGCTGCCTCCCCTCCCTTTATAAAGGCCCCCAAGGCGCCGGCCCTTGGAGATCCCATCTCCCAAGGGGGGCGGCGGCCAAGGGGGGTGGAGTGCCCCCCAAGGCAAGTGGGGCGCCCCCCCCCACCCTAGGGTTTCAACCCTAGGCGCGGGGGGTGGGCCAAGGGGGGCGCACCAGCCCACTATGGGCTGGTTCCCCTCCCCACTTCAGCCCATGGGGCCCTCCGGGATGGGTGGCCCCACCCGGTGGACCCAGGACCCTTCCGATGGTCCCAGACAATACCGGTGACAAGAAACTTTCCCGATGGCGAAATACCACTTCCTATATATAATTCTTTACCTCCGGACCATTCCGAAACTCCTCGTGACGTCCGGGATCTCATCCGGACTCGAACAACATTCGGTATACTGCATACTCATATTCATACAACCCTAAGCGTCACCGAACCTTAAGTGTGTAGACCCTACGGGTTCGGGAGACACGTAGACATGACCGAGACAGCTCTCGGGCAATAACCAACAGCGGGATCTGGATACCCATGTTGGCTCCCACATGCTCCTCGATGATCTCATCGGATGAACCACGATGTCGAGGATTCAAACAATCCCGTATACAATTCCCTTTGTCAATCGGTATGTTACTTGCGCGAGATTCGATCGTCGGTATCCCAATTCCTCGTTTAATCTGGTTACCGGGAAGTCTCTTTACTCGCACCGTAATGCATGATCCCGTGATCGGACACTTGGTCACTTTGAGCTCATTATGATGATGCACTCTTGAGTGGGCCCAGTGATACCTCTCCGTCATCTGGAGTGACAAATCCAGTCTCGATCCGTGTCAACCCAGACACTTTCGGAGATACACAGTAGTGCACCTTTATAGTCACCCGATTACGTTGTGACGTTTGATACACCCAAAGCACTCTTACGGTATCCGGGAGTTACACGATCTCATGGTCTAAGGAAGAGATACTTGACATTGGAAAAGCTCTAGCAAAGCGAACTACACGATCTTGTGCTATGCTTAGGATTGGGTCTTGTCCATCACATCATTCTCCTAATGATGTGATCCCATTATCATTGACATCCAATGTCCATAGTCATTAAACCATGACTATCTGTTGATCAACGAGCTAGTCAACTAGAGGCTCACTAGGGACATAATGTGGTCTATTTATTCACACGTGTATTACGATTTCCGGATAATACAATTATAGCATGAATAAAAGACAATTATCATGAACAAGGAAATATAATAATAATCCTTTTATTATTGCCTCTAGGGCATATTTCAAACAATTCATACACTAGAAGTGTTTCGGGGGTACCGGGTACTTATCGGGTCACCGGAAGGGGTTCGGGCACCCCCGACAAAACATATGGGCCTTATGGGCCAAGAGGGGAAACGCACCAGACACAAGGGGCTGGTGCTCCCCCCATATGGGTCGGCCCAGGAGGAGAAGGAAATAGGTGACGTGAAAGAAAAGAGTGGAATAGGATTCCCCCTTCCTTCCCTCTCCCCCCCCCCCCTCTTTCCTCCCCCTCCAACAAACATGGCAGGGGGAGGCGCGGCCAAGGGCTGGAGCCCAAGTAGGATTCAGACCTACTTGGGACGCCCCTTGGCCTCTCCCCTCTCCCTTACACCTATATATATGAGGAGGGGGGGTTCCTAGCACACACCAGACAATTGCCTAGCCGTGTGTGGCGCCCCCTCCACCGTTTACGCCCTTGGTCATATTTTCGTAGTGCTTAGGCAAAGCCCTGCGAGGATCACTTCACCATCACCGTCACCATGCCGACGTGCTGACGGAACTCATCTACTACCTCGACGTCCTGCTGGATCAAGAAGGCGAGGGACGTCACCGAAAGTGAACATGTGAAGAACGTCGAGGTGCCGTGCGTTCGGTACTTGATCGATTGAAGCGCGAAGAAGTTCGACTACATCAACCGCGTTGAGAAACGCTTCCGCTTACGGTCTATGAGGGTACGTAGACACACTCCCCCCCCCCCCTCGTTGCTATGCATCTCAATGGATAGATCATTGCGTGTGCGAAAAAAAATGTTTTCCATGCAGCGTTTCCCAACATTGGCATCATGAGCCAGGTCTATGCGTAGATGATATGCACAAGTAGAACACAAAGAGTTATGGGCAGTGATAGTAATACTTCTTACCACCAACGTCTTATTTTGATTCGGCGGTATTGTAAGATGAAGCGGCCTGGACCAACCTTACATGTCCACGTACATGAGACCGTTTCCACCGACAGACATGCAACTAGTTTTTTCATAAAGGTGGTTGACGGGTGTCTATTTCTCCTACTTTAGTTGAATCAAATTTTGCTATGGATGGTCCTTGAAGAATGTTAAAACAGCAAACTTGACGAAACACCGTTGTGGTTTTGTGCGTAGGTAAGAACGGTTCTTGCTAGAAGCCCGTAGCAGCCACGTAAAACTTGCAACAACAAAGTAGAGGACGTCTAACTTGTTTTTGCAGGGCATGTTGTGATGTGATATGGTCAAGACATGATGTGATATACGTTATTGTATGAGATGATCATGTTTTGTAAAAGTTATCGGCAACCGGCATGAGCCTTATGGTTGTATCTTTATTGTATCAAATGCAAACACCATGTAATTGCTTTACTTTATCACTATGCATTAGCGATAGTTGTAGAAGCAATAGTTGGCGAGACGACCACAACGCAACGATGGAGATCAAGGTGTCGAGCCGGTGACGATGGAGATCATGACGATGCTTTGGAGATGGAGATCAAAAGCACAAGATGATGATGGCCCTATCATGTCACATATTTTGATTGCATGTGATGTTTATCTTTTATGCATCTTATTTTGCTTAGTACGGCGGTCGCATTATAAGATGATCCCTTAGCTAAATTTCAAGGTAAAAGTGTTCTCCCTGAGTATGCACCGTTGCTACAGTTCGTCATGTTGAGACACCATGTGATGATCGGGTGTGATAGACTCTACGTTCACACACAACGGGTGTAAGATAGTTTTGCACATGCGGAATACTTGGGTTAAACTTGACGAGCCAAGCATGTACAGACATGGCCTCGGAACACTGGAGACCAAAAGGTCGAACGTGAATCATATAGTAGATATGATCAATGATAATCCACAAGTATAGGGGGATCGCAACAGTTTTCGAGGGTAGAGTATTCAACCCAAATTTATAGATTCGACACAAGGGGAGCCAAAGAATATTTGAAGGTATTAGCAGTTGAGTTGTCAATTCAACCACACCTGGAGATTAATTATCTGCAGCAAGTAATCAGTAGCAAAGTAATATGATAGTTTTGATAGTAGTGACAACAGCAACGGTAACAGTAACAGTGATAGCAGTATTTTGTAGCAAGTGTAACAGTGATGATAGTAGTAGTAACTTAGCAGAAACAATATAAGATAAATTCGTAGGCATTAGATCGGTGACTTGTTCGATGATATTCATCATGAGACAGTTATAACCTAGGGCGATACGGCACTAGCTCCAGTTCATCAATATAATGTAGGCATGTATTCCATAAATAGTCATACGTGCTTATGGAAAGGACTTGCCCGACATCTTTTATCCTACCCTCCCGTGGCAGCGGGGTCCATGTTGGAAACAAAGGGATATTAAGGCCTCCTTTTAATAGAGAACCGGAACAAAGCATTAACACATAGTGAATACATGAACTCCTCAAACTACGGTCATCACTGGGAGTGGTCCCGACTATTGTCACTCCGGGGTTGCCGCATCATAACACATAGTAGGTGACTATAACTTGCAAGATCGGATCTAAACCATGGATATAACGATGATAACATAAACGGTTCAGATCTGAGTTCATGGCACTCGGGCCCAAAGTGACAAGCATTAAGCATAGCAAAGTCATAGCAACATCAATCTTAGAACATAGTGGATACTAGGGATCAAGCCCTTACAAAACTAACTCGATTACATGATGAATCTCATCCAACTCCTCACCGACCAGCGAGCCTATGAAGGAATTACTCACTCCCGGTGGGGAGCATCATGGAATTGGCGATGGAGAAGGGTTGGTGATGACAAAGAACGAAGACCCCCCTCTCTGGAGCCCCAAACAGACTCCAGATCTGGCCTCCCGATGAAGAACAGGAGGTGACGGCGGCTCCGTCTCGTGGATCGTGATAATTCTTTCTCCCTGATTTTTTTCTGGAAAATTAGGATTTTATAGCGTCGGTTTCTGTGGTTTGGGGCCACCAGGTGGGGACAACCCACCTGGGCGTGCTAGGAGAGGGGGGCGCGCCCTGGTGGGTTGTGCCCACCCAGGGGCCCCTCTCTGGTAGGTCATGGCTCCAGAAATTCTTATATATTATATAAAAATTCCTCGCAAAGTTTCGTTCCATTCCGAGGAATTTTATTTCTGCACAAAAACAACACGATGGTAGTTCTGCTGAAAAAACAGAGTTAGCCCGAGGTTAGTTTCATTCAAATCATGCAAATTAGAGTCCAAAACAAGAGGAAAAGTGTTAGGAAAAGTAGATACATTGGAGACGTGTCAACTCCCCCAAGCTTAAATCTTTGCTTGTCCTCAAGCAATTCAGTGGATAAACTGAAAGTGAAAAAGAAAAACTTTTACGAACTCTTTTTCTCTTGTTTGCATAAATAAGCTTAAATAACACCCAGGTTTTCATCCAATCATTATAATTGACCATGTCGACAATAATTCTTAAAGATTATATTAACTCATATCAATAATCAGCTAGCGAGCGATAATAAGATATCTCAAACAGCAACACGTTGTCAAAACAACCATGATATAATGTGACAATAGTGATATCTCGCTAGCCCTTTCTGAGACAGCAAAACATAAATGCACAGCACCTCCAAAGTTCAAGCAGCGACTAAACATTGTAATTCATGGTAGAAAAGATCCAGTCATGATGCACCCAACATTAGCTACACACAATGCATAAGTCATGACAGCTGTGCTCTCAGGTTCTGGCGCTTGTTTTAGAAGGTGATGACACAACATAAAAGTAAATAGATAGTCCCTTCGCAGAGGGAAGCAGTGATTTGCAGAGGTGCCAGAGCTCAAGTTTTAAAATAGAGATAAATGATACTAGCAAAAATGCCCGTGCGTTGCAACGAGAGAAAAACCCTAAAAGAACACAACGTGCAAGGCGCGAAAAACAGGCTTGAAGGCACATATACTCTTATGTCAAATGTGTACCAAATCCTCATGCATAATAGACAACATTGTCTTCTTCTCTATCGCCGTCGTCCTAGCTCATGAATTACATAGTTTACTTGATTCACGGTACAATCTCATTGAAATTTCTGCATTTTTGCAAGCCATTGATCAATAATATGGTCAATTACAGGAACCAATGCCTCTGTGGCAATAGATCATCTGCCTCTCTCTTGTTCTAATGTTGATGGTGGGACATAGCTATCCGGAAAGGGTGGAGGGGAGGGCCGAAGGCAACTGCCTCGCACGCGAAGCAGCCTCACCTTTCTTGGATATGGCATCAAGTTCATGATAGATTCCTACGAACTGCACGACAAACCCAAAAACTGCATAGATGTTTCTTTCGTGAAATAAACGATAGATGCGATCATGAGAAGATGCACTACTAAACTGAACCGATAAATAAGAAGATTTAAGCCCGTGCATTGCAATGGGATAAAATGATGGGATGCAGAACCGGCTCTTTCATAGGATTGAGTGTTCAGGGTGCAGAAGCAGCTCCGCCTAGGGTTGAATGCTCTTAGGGGAGGGCGGTAGCAGCAGAGCATTTGAGCTAGTTGAGACCAATGCGTGTGTGTTTTTAGATTGTCCTGATAGTATATTTGTATTTTCAATAGTAACTTATTGGTATTTCTGGTGCAAGATCATGAGAAGATGCACTACTAAACTGAACCGATAAATAAGAAGATTTAAGCCCGTGCATTGCAATGGGATAAAATGATGGGATGCAGAACCGGCTCTATCATAGGATTGAGTGTTCAGGGTGCAGAAGCAGCTCCGCCTAGGGTTGAATGCTCTTAGGGGAGGGCGGTAGCAGCAGAGCATTTGAGCTAGTTGAGACCAATGCGTGTGTGTTTTTAGATTTTCCTGATAGTATATTTGTATTTTCAATAGTAACTTATTGGTATTTCTGGTGCAAGCAATAAATAAGCAGTTGCAAGCACACCAAATACATACATTAATCCACTATTCAATACATACTGGATCATAGTGCTAAAGTCTGTTTCTACTACAGAGTTTACATCTTTTTTAGATGATACAAAGCACAACACGTGCTCTCAGGCGAGAGCATAGAGAATTAGTATTGGTGTGCATATGACACAATTACACGACAAGGCAACGGACTTAAGCATTAGTAGTGGTGTGGATACTACACAATCACAAAATGTAGTACTGCAAGCCAGCGCACGTGTATGTTTACTGACAGAATGCCAAACATATGCATCTCCATCGGGCATTTGTGCTAGTAAAGAGAGAAAAAGCTTACTCTTAACATTTAACACTAAAAATAGGAGGGAAAACAGAGGCGTGTGTAAAAAAATAGGGAAAACTGAGACACCAGTAACCGCCTCATTGATGACGTTAATTATACCTGAGAAACCATTTATCCATCACAGCTCCAGAATCTGCAGAGGACCCTCATGCAAGAGCAAGGGAATCAAGCTCATCGAAGAAAATTACTCATGGGCATGCTGATCTAGCCTGAAATGGATAGTGAAAACTGAAAACCCGAGTATATGTGCATATTTCATGGCAATTACATACATGGCTTGTGCAGATGGATATACCTTCTCAAAGATGTCCCTGATATTCCTCTTTGACTCTCCAACATACATGTTTATCAGTTTTGGACCTTTTATGCTAAGAAAGTTTAATGAGCACTCAATTGCTACTGCTTTCGCAAGTAATGTCTGAAAATTCAAAGGAAAACATCCTAATTAGCATGTATTATCTTGTTGCTGGATACAACTAACTTTTGAAAAATGGGAATGAAAATTCAATTAAGACAAAGTATAAAAGTCAGTACACCTACCTTCCCAGTGCCTGGAGGTCCATATAGCAGGACACCTGATAGTTTAAGCAATTTAGAGCAGTACACCTGATACAAACATAAGGTTGCACTTCTAGAACTTATTTCTTTGGACCTGGGAGTCAAAAAGTCAGTAATAGATGACAAAATAGATTTATTTAGGTAGTTGTGAAATATATTTTTCAGCTCCAGTGGTAACAATGGAGATGTCATATTTCAAATAAATAATGGACATGATATTCTACAGTGACAATGAAGATGCCATTTTTCAAATAAATAATCACATGATATTCTACAGTAACAATGGAGATATCATATTTCAAACAAATAATGGATACGATATTCTACAACTGCCAAATATAAGGACAGAACCCAAGAGAATTCATGATTATCCTCACCAAAAGATCATTCTAGACTGAATACCTGTGCTACATGCCTCGTTTGACTATATAATTTTGTCGACAATAGAATACATCAGAGTAACAAATTAAAAATTGATAGCAAATTTCCCCATGATCTTACACTTTTATTTGTCCATGAACTTATATTCACCAATAATAACATGCAATATTTTCAATCACTGAACCTATCTACCCAAATATGTATCTTTTAGACCATACCAGAGAATTGTTCAAATTCTGGTTGAAATCGAGCTAGCTTTAGTAAAATTCCTACGCCCCAAAGAATCACGCATGGAAAACCCAAAACAAGTAAAGAAGGTAACTGCGTATCTTAAATTGAGCTTCCAACTTCGATCATTGGTAGCTACAGAGTAAGTACAGAACAAGCTAATGCATTGTCCAGTTAGCATGCAACTGACTCCAACGCACAAGTAGAATTCATTGCCCCAGCACCTGCCGCCGAAGGCGCTGCCACTGCAAGCCGCTGCATCCCATCCCGCTGACCATCGTATCCAGCCTCCATTGCGCATGGCAGCCGCAACAACTTCTGTCTCCTCCTGGTCCGAGCATGCCCACAACCCATACAAGCAGCTATTCCCCAGCCTCCTTGCATATTCCCCATCGAAATCAATGACCGCTAGAGAGGAGTGAGGCAAGATGGGGAGGCCTAGAACATAGGAAGGCGAGGGGTGCGCGCACAGGTTTCTCACTGATGCATGGCATCCGCAAAATGTCCAGCCTGTGTCCTGAGACACCACATCACACTGTAGTATGCCCTTTATTCCTTTGGTAAGTTTTGACAGTGTTGTTTCCATCTTTCGTACACCAGTGTGTGAACCATACTACCGATACTATGACATATATCAAGTGCCTTATCAGAAGAAAAAAACTATTGTAGCTTACACACTTGATCAAGGCAAGAACATCTGTTTGGGGTTTAATTAGGATGTGATGGATTAGATACTATGTATTTTCTTTTACTGTGGATGGGTTCTCTTGTTGTAGATCAGTTGTGTCACTATGATGATGCACTTGATTCCCAACTGCCTTGCATGCTGTTGTGCAATGCACATGCCCGATCAGATGGACAACCAAAAGATCTAGACAGAACAGAGTTCTGCTATTTGTGATAAAGGGCTATTCCATGGGCTCAAGGTTCACTGGTCACTAACTATTCCATTGTTCCTCTTCTGATTTCTAGCAATTATATCAGCTTCATCGCATAGCCTAGCACAACAGAACAGAAGGTAATCTGTTGAAAATCATGCTTATATTGCATGCCTCTTGCAAGGTTAGCTTTAGTACATACCTCAAATGGAAAACCTGCAGAAGAAGTTCTGGCGAAGTGTGGAGCACGTGCGGACGGCGGAAGGTGTTCCGGCAATGTGTCAGAGGCGAGATTGGATGCTTCTAGGGCTGGTTAGGCAAATTAAAATGTGAAGGAAAGCTTCTTCATGACTATAATACCGGGAACAAAGGTGACCGCATGCATCAGAACGTCTCGTCAGCAACTGAGAAGAGCACGATGGCAGATCCTTCTGAAGGCATCATGGAGCTGGATCACAAAATCTTTACCACCAAAATTAAATGCACAGCAACGAAAAAAGTTAAATGCATTAACAGCTGTAAAAAAATCACAACAACCTATTAGCAGCAACATTTCAGTTGCTAAATGGTCACATCCATAAACAGACCCACCTATGCACTTACGGCAGAGTTGTTGAAATTTTAGGTCTGCTATAAATACCATCACTAAGGTTAAATAATACATATTAGAAGCTACATGCATTTGAAGGGACACCACTCATGTCCTCTAGAATTTTCACCGTGTCCCAAGGAAACATTGTTCACCTCATGAGGAAACATTGGTTCAGCAAGAAGGAAAGAGCACAAAGAGCTATGAAAATTCACATCAAAGTAATTTTATCTCACAAGAGAAGTTGAACAAGCTAGTTAAGCATAGTGGCAAGCTCATGAATGTATCGCCCCATCTGCCTGCATGAGATGGGCTGCAGAACATGAATTGATTGTATCATGGGATTGGAGCTACATCAACATACTGAAGATGTAAAGATAACTGGAAATATATATCAACCTATCATGAGTGTGAGAGAAGTGAAAAATAAGGAATTGATGGTAAAAATCGCCACCGTTATAATTGTCAATTATGATCTTACTGCAAAAAGTACCAGGTGAGCAATCAAAAAGAAAAATCATGCATACTAATAGGAAAACTGCAGAGCGATCATTAAACCTATATTTCTACGAATGTGAATAAAAATGGGAAGAACAGTACCAATATTTTTTGCTGAAATTAATGAATGGATTGTCCCAATTTAACTTGAAGGATGAAACTTTCCACGTTCAGATGCCCCAAAATTGTACAGAAACTAAATCAATAAAAATGGTCGTGCTAAAAGACATCATCTTTGAGAACTCCTGTCACGACCGGTTTTTTAATAAAAATATTTATTGAACAACCGACCTATGAAGTCCAATATGAGGAAAATCCTTCATACCGGTAGACAAAACTTTGATACAATAAGCCAGTAGCATTACAATATTACAGGGGTCGGACTGAAGATGCCCAACCAATTATTACAAACACGCCGATAATTATACATAGTGGCGGATATGACTCAAAGGTGTGGGGTGGAAATACTACTGACTCGAGATATGAGTGGTTGGCGGAAAATACACAGCGGGGTGGTTAATAAGACTACTGCACTGGCGGCTCATCGAGCGTCGGAGTGAGGCTCGATGAATTTATTTGGGTAGCGGAAGCGGATATATCACAATGACTAGTCCAGGGGTCGCACGAGACTGACTGGGATTCCTCTAGGCGTCGGACTCGCTATCGAATTCTTCATCCATGAGATCGCCTTCACAAGATTCCGCCAAATCAACAAGCCAGGTGAGTACTTTGAAAGTACTCGCAAGACAGTTCGGACAAAAGATATAACAAATGAATGCATGAATAAGTCGTGATTAATTTTAACAATGTTCAAATAACTCAGTAGCAAAAATAAAATAAGAAGGGAATCGGTGGTAGTCCGCTCGAAAACCCCAAGAAGGATAAACTCAAAACCGATCGAGTGTCTGAAGTGACGCCTCGAAGGGTGAAAATAAGTAAAACATGCCACAGTCGGGCGTCTGGGCGACACCTCATAAAGGGCTTATATTGAAATAAAAATACATGCGTGCCGCAGTCGGACGTCGGAGCGACATCACAGAAAGGGCTTATAATAGAAGTAAATAACGATGCCGCAGTCGGACGTCTGAGCGACATCACAGAAAGGACTTATAATGAAAATAAATAACAACAATGCCGCAGTCGGACGTCTGAGCGACATCGCGGAAAGGGCTTATAATGAAAATAAATAACAACAATGCCGCAGTCAGACGTCTGAGCGACATCGCGGAAAGGGCTTATAATGAAAATAAATAACAACAATGTCATGATCGGACGCCCGAGCGACATCGCAGAAAGGGCTTATAATGAAAATAAATAACAACAATGCCGCAGTCGGACGTCTGAGCGACATCGCAGAAAGGGCTTATAATGAAAATAAATAACAACAATGCCGCAGTCGGACGTCTGAGTGACATCGCAGAAAGGGCTTATAATTCATTATTTATAACTGACAAGATATAGTGCTCATGGAAAATATTCATCACAAAACAATAAGCGGGTTAGTCCGTTCACAGGAAAGTAAACATTTAATACTCAAATGGTTCTCGGGAGTTTACATCCTTTGAGGCTGACACTTGACAAGATGAGATGATCACGGTACTTGGACATGAATAAGATGAATTCAAGAATTTTGACTCTGCAGAGTTTGTACCAAAATTTTCCACAGCCAACGGATTTCCGTAGTCACGAAGGACTAGTTCCGTTTACGGTATTTCAGAGGAAACACAACTAGCTAGTACACACCCATCATACCTCACGTTGCCAGGAATCACCCTAGACAGCGTTTAAGAAAAACTTTGAGACGGGGAGATCACAATCTCAAATAGCATGGGATCAAATTTATATCTGGCAGCGCTCTAAGGGGTGCCCCTCTCGGTCCCAACCGGAAACACCCATGCCCCCTGACCGGATGAAAGGCTTTAATCCAGGGCCATGGAACCTTCACCCCGGCCTCTCGATTTGGTGTGTACCAGGAAGTGGTTTGCAACCTACTAGGCCGCATCCCTTGCGGGAAACAGGTGGTAGTACGGAAAGGAAGACATAAGGGAAATCTGACCGATTTATGTTGACACTGGGTCAACGATATGGCATAAGCCTGGCATGCTACAACACTGCCATCTTACCCATACTCATGCCAACTCATGGCCATGCAACAAGTTTCCAGCAACTCACGGATTCACCGAGCTCATTTGCCTCAATGCTCACGAGATAAACTATCATCGAAAATGCTCATGAACGCACCATGATGCAAAAATAATGCAAACATGCCCAGACACTCATCATATCAAAATTTCAAACTTTGCTTGCCTGGTTCGGAGTAGTCGGGGTCTAGCTCGGCGAAGTTCGCGGTTCCGTCACCTCCTTCGGTATCTACGGTAAACAAAAATACACGCGCTAACGTAAATACCGTGGGGTACAGAAAGTTGATCCAAATATTTTTCAAATAAATATGAAAAAAACTAGACAAAAAAATAAAGATGACAGAAAAGGAATCAATCAAAAATCATTTTCTGTTTAAAAGTTATAAGAGTTTTGGTCCAAGGACCCATCTGTAATGAAACAGAAAGTTTCCAGGGGGCTCTGTGGAAAAGTCCAGGATAACGTTTTGTTTAAAAGAGACGGCTGCGAGGCTGACAGGCGGGCTCCACCTGTCGGGTTTGAAATTTCAAACGGAGAAAACAGAGCGCGACGGCGCCCGAGAGGTGCGCTGGTCGCCGGCGGCGATCCACGGCGAGGCAAGGTGATCGGGGTTACCTTGAGATCGATTACTGCTATTCGGCGTCTGTGGGTGGTGGTGGTGATCGCCGAGCAGCATCAGTGTCGACGGCGGCCCTTGCTCCGTGGACGGCGGTTCGGGCGTCGTGGATCTCACGGAGGGAGCTGCGGGTCAAATAGGAGTGGGGTTTAGTCTCCTAGTTGCTCGAGAGGGTTCTTGTGAAGTTAGGGCGTCGGGAGACGGCCTCACCAGAGCGAATCGAGGTGGAGGCCGAGGCGGAACGGGCGGCCGGAGTCGGGAAGAAGGGCCCCTCGAGGCTCTCCCGGTGGCTAAGCGGGGTCTAGTGAGGTGGTGGAGTCGTGCGGGGCGAGAGCGAGGCTCGGGGTGCTATATATTTAGCCGACCCGAGTCGGTTGCCGTGGAACGGATAAGTCCGTGAGTTGATTCTGACGGCGTTGTGGCTGGACGGTCGGCTTAGGAGCTTGAGCATCGCCTAGGTGGAGTAGTGGTGCCATTTTAGGGTCCAGCTCAAAGACGGGAGGAAGGTTTACGGCTTGCCCTCGACGGAACGGCCGCACGGCCCGTCGGCGGCAGAGAGCGCGCTCTGCGCGTGCCAAGCCACGGCGACGGTGCCGCATGCGTGCGCTGGCAAGGAGGTGGCCACGCGGAGCCACCAGGGCACTTGGGCGGCGCCGAACGGTGTTGCGCCGCAGTTTTGCCCCCTGTCGCCGTTACGGTGTTTCGGCTGCCGCAAAGCACGCCGGCGCAGGCGGGCCAGGGCGCCACCGACACCGGGAAGGCGCCAAGCGCGCGTGTGGAGCTCCGGACAAGCAGGCCAGGCTGCGAGCATCGAGCCAAACGCACAGTGAGCATGTGGATCTGAAGTTACAGCCGGAGAAACGACGAACTTTCTCGAATTTCTTGAATATGAACAAAACAGTGCATGCCAGGTGTTCGACAAAATGATTCTGGCATCCAGGGATTTTTTCTTTGAGCTGATTTTTGGTGGAGTGGTCTCTCATTGCAACTAGAGGTTGCCTGAATTTTGGTGGAATTTTTGGAGAAGTGTAGATATGAATTTCACCAAATTTGGCAAATCTGGTCCAAACTTGCAGTGAGTGAAATTTGAAATATTTGAAAAGAAGAAGAGTGGATCAAGATGGTTCTGGGTTGTGGATACCAAGGACTATCCAGGGTTGTGGAGTTGAGGTAAAAAATCAAAAGCATTAGTGTACTTGCTTTGCAAATCACCTAGTCTCAAAAGAAAAGACAGAATTATTTTGGGGAGAGAAATAATTGGAATAAAATCCAAAAATGGATTTTATTAGTTTGGACAGAATGTTTGGGTTGTACCAAAGTGGAAGGAGAGATTTTTGGGAAGGTTTTACCATGTGGTGCATGAAAGAATCATGAATGGTTTCAAATATGGGAGAGGATGAAAAAACTCCTAGAGTTTCCTTTTGAAAGAAAATAAACTCCAAAGATTTTTCTTGAAATTTTGAGAAGAGGGAAATCAGAAGAAAATTTAAAACCAAACACTAGAGTTGAAGGAGATGCAAAAGTAGAATATTTGCTAAAGGGAAAAAGCTTTTGATAGAGATTTTTGGAAGGGTTTTGGTGACCTCCTTCAAATCCAACAAAAAATTTGAAGAAAACCAAAGGAAAAATTTTGGAGTGTCACAACACCTACCCCCTTAGGAAAAATCTCGTCCCCGAGATTCCAGTTGATCCTCAAATAATCTTGGGTGCTCTGTTCGAAGGAAATCCTCTCTTTCCCAAGTGGCTTCACTTTTCGGTGTGGTTGCTCATTGAACTTTGAAGAACTTGGTGGTTTTCTGTCGGGTTCTCCTTTCTGACTCTTCCAAGATTTTTATCGGATGCTCCCGATATGTAAGGTCTGGTTGCACGTTAATGTTTTTATGGGGTACTTGTTTCTCTGGGTTGCTTACGCACTTCCTCAATTGGGAGACGTGAAACACGTCGTGGATGTCGGATAATTCTTCGGGTAAGTCCAGCTGGTAGGCCACCGTGCCTCTTCGTGCTACTTTAGTCAGTCTATCAGTGATGACCCATATGGCATCATGTCCGTGTCGTGAACGAGGTAGTCCAACAATAAAATCCATTCCAATCTCGTCCCATTTCCACTCGGGTATCTTATTCGGTTGCAATAGCCGGCGGTTTACGGTGCTCGGCCTTGATGCGTTGACAAGAGTCACAACATGCAATAAACGTGGCTATGTCTCTTTTTATACCATGCCACCAAAATGTTTCACGAAGATCTTTGTACATTTTGTTCCTCCGGATGGATTGAATATGGAGCGGTGTGGCCTTCAGCCAGGATTTGATGTTTAAGGTCATGGATATTTGATGCATAAAGCCTATTCCCGTACCACAATATTCCTTGCTCATCAATAATGAATTCGAGGCCTTGCCCAACTTTATCTTCGCTTTATGCCTTCAATGCTGGGGTGTCCACGTTGAGCCTCTTTAACCTTCTCTAACAGGGTAGGCTGTACTTCTAAGTTTGACATCGCCTTCGGTGACCACCATCAGGTTGAGCTTTGCAAATTCCTGCTGGAATTCAGGTCTTAAGTCTGGCATGCCGTCGTTGTCTGGACTGGGGTTCCGACTCAGAGCATCTGCTACAACATTTGCCTTGCCCGGGTGGTAGTGGATTCCAACATCATAATCCTTTACTAATTCCAAGTCATGGGTAGGGTAATTTTCCTCATGCTTGCGAAGCTGTCTGGAAACATATGCGACAACCTTGCCTTCTTGCATTAATACGCACCCGAGGCCCCTTCGAGATGCGTCACAAAATACCTCAAAAAATTTGTGTATATCTGGCACAATTAGTCTTTGTCGCTGTCGGTTTCCTCTTTAGTTCTTGGAAACTTTTCTCATGAGCTTCCGTCCATTCAAACTTCCTGTCTTTCTTGAGTAGTTGCGTCATTGGCTTTGCTATGGTGGAGAATCCTTCAATAAATCTCCTGTTGTATCCTGCCATTCCCAAGAAACTTCATACATCCGTCACGCTGGCTGGTGGCTTCCAGCCAAGTACGGCCTTGATCTTTTCCGGGTCTACGGCGATACCTTCTTGAGTCAGTACGTGGCCCAGAAAACCTACTTGCTTTAGCCAAAATTCACACTTGCTGAATTTAGCGTACAAATGATGTTTCCTGAGTTCTCCTAGTACAATCCGGAGATGTTCAGCGTGCTCTTCTTGTGTTTTGGAGTATACCAGAATATCATCGGTAAATACCACAACAAACTTATCCATAAACTTCATGAATACTTTGTTCATGAGGTGAACAAAATATGCGTGGGCGTTTGTTAGTCCGAATGGCATTACGGTGAACTCATACAATCCGTGTCACGGAGGTGAAAGCGGTCTTGGGAATATCTTCGGTTCGCACTTTCAGTTGGTGGTATCCCGATCTCAAGTCAATATTTGAAAACACCTTGGCCTTAGCGAGTTGATCGAATAAATCATTTATTCGTGGCATCGGATATTTGTTCTTGATTGTGACCATGTTTAGCGCTCGATAGTCTATGCACAATCTCAGTGTTCCATCCTTCTTTTTGGCAAACAAAATTGGTGAACCCCAAGGTGAGGAACTGGCTCGTATGTACCATTTTTCTAACAGTTCCTTTATTTGCTTCTTCAGTTCTACCAATTCGGATGGTGCCATTACAGACGGTTTCTTGTATATGGGAGCGGTTCCGGTGCTAGCTCAATGATGAATTCTATCTCTCGATCTGGTGGCATGCACAGTAGTTCTTGAAACACATCTGAAATTCACACACTCTTGGAACCTTGCTCAATTCAGAAATATCCACCTTATTCAATCTCGGTTGCGGGATATTTTTCTTTCCTTGGCTGAAACCTTTATGGTCTTCCCGTGGTGATGGGTGAGAATTACGGTCCTGTTGAAGCAGTCAATAAAACCTTTGTTGGTAGTTAACCAATCCATCCCTAAGATGACATCCAGTCCTTTATTTTCCAACACGATAAGATTTGCGTGAAACTTCAACCCTTCAAACTCGATAACCACATCCTGGCAATAATTCTGGGTAACTTGCTTGATTCCAGGGGACTTGACGATCATAGATTTTCCCAAGGGAAGCATCAAAAAATTATTTTGCAAAGCAAAACTTTTCGAAACGAACGAGTGAGAAGCTCCAGAATCAAACAAAACCATGGCAGGTATTGTGTTGATGTGAAAGCGTGCAGTCACGATATCTGGGGCATTTTGTGCTTCCTCTTTGGTCACGTGGTTCAGATGACCTTTCCTGTGGTTGTTATTTGGGTTGAAATTGTTGCGCTTTGGTGCCGAATTATTGCCTCCGTTGTTCGGCTTTGGGGCCGAGTTTCTTGGCTTGGGGCACTGCTTGGCATAATGCCCTTCTTCTCCACAAGCGTAACAGGTAACGCCTGGGCGGTATGTGAACTCCTTGTCCCTTGCGTGGAAATTTTTGATTGGGCGTGAGACGCTTGTAGTGGGTTTGGGTGTCCAGTTTTTCTGAACATCTGTCTTGCTGCGGTGGTTGCGGGTGTGTTTAGTCTGGTCCCTCTTCCGCTTGCGAAAATCTTCTAAGCTGCGTCTCTCATTTTCCAAGGTAATGGCCTTATCCACCAGCGTCTTAAAATCTGGAAATGTGTGTACGACCAATTGGCATTTAAGTGCGGGCGTCAGACCGTCTAGGAATTTCTCCATCTTTTGTTTTTTCGACATACGCTCCTCGTTGGCGTAGCGCGACAGCAGGGTAAACTGACTGTTGTATTCTTAACTTGTCATTGTCCTTTGCTTGAGGTCATCAAATTCTCTCTTTTTGATCTTCATAAGACTCTTAGGAATATGTGCCCCACGAAAACCTTCTTTAAATTCCTCCCATGATATATTATTTTCATTGGGGTGCATGTGTAGGAAATTTTCCCACCACGATGCGGCTGCTCCAGTGAGATAGTGCGGAGCGTAAAGCACTTTCTCAAGATCTGAAAACTGGGCAATGATTAATTTTCTCTCCATGTCTCGAAACCAGTCCTCGGCTTCAAGAGGTTTGTCAGTGTGAGAAAATGTTTGGGGACGTGTCTTCTGTAGCTCAGACAATTTTGATTGCTGCTGATACTGTCCACGGTGATTTCCCATATTGATGACTTGGTTCAGTATTTCCTGATGTTGTTGTTGACTTTGTTCATAAAGACGGCACATTTGGGAAAGTGCCGTTTCACTGTCCTGCTGACTTGTCTGTCCTTGTGTGAAATTGTTGCACTGGGTGTGCCATAATTTTCCTCTGTCGGAGTTGGCATGGGGCGCGTCCAAGGACGAGACATAGTTCACTCTGGGGATATATTTTGAAACACTCATAAGAAAAGAAATTGAGCCGCAAAAATCAATAAATTCAAGAAGATGCAAAAAGTTGCAAATGCTCCAAGATTTTTCAAGAGAAAAATACGTTTGCGCACGGAGAAGGACTGTTCATTACACATCTTACACGCAAGCAGTAATTATACAATACGTCACTCAGGATATGCGTACATAAATCTTGACATGTTATTTAGTCTAGTGCACTTCTCCAGATCCTACATGATGCGCAAACAAACTACTTCTCGCAGCCTATTTACATATAAACATATCAAACATGTCGGTACATCGCAAGGCGGCTAAGCGTACTTAGTCGGAGATGGTAAGGATTTCCCTTGGCCTGCCAAGGGTGAGGCGTAGAGAGGCTGGGGACTCAACCTCCTCTTCGGAGATAGGCTCCAGACGCGAGGCGCTCTTGGAGTTGGTGGAGCAGGTGCCTGTCTTGGGACAACTCGAATCTGAGCGGGCACGAGGGGTGGTGCAGAACGAACCGGAGTAGGCACAATGACGTGGTTGAACACCTCCGTGGTAGGCACGCGACGAGTAGCGGTGCCAGCAGCAGGAGCAAACGATGCTGATGACGAGACGAAAGTCAGTGGCGGTGCGGCGCACAGGAGCTCCCTCCTGTTGGCGGCACAGCCATGGACTGAGTCCATGCGGGCAGCTACAAAGTCGTCCACCAGGTTGTCGAAGGCTGCCTCCAAGGCCCGGAGATACTCGATGAGCATCTCAAAAGCTTCGTCCCGTTCTCCTCTGGGGCAAGAGAACGCGTAGTGGCAGGTGTATGGCACGTGACATGGCAGGTAGCGGTAGCGACGAGTCTTCATCGAAGGAAGGATATCCATGAGACGAGCTATCGCCTCACGGGCTGCCATCTGCGGTGCATGCTTCTCTGTGGGCATGGCTCTACCCACGAACCGGTAGCGCTCAACTCGTCCTCTCTTGAATTCCACCGTGGCTTGGTGCATGGTCAGACGTTCGTTGACCTTGTGCTGAGAGAGAGAGAAGACTAGGCGCACATCTAGCCCCATCGCGACTTGGACGATGAAGGAGAGAAGCTTGACGAACCCATCGGGCATGTTGGCGAACATCTGCGACTCGCAATCGTTGCCGACTATCTACAAAAGTAGGCAAAAGTCCCGAGTAGTCAAATCATAAATTTATCTTGGTATCGAAAGTGTCTACATTTGTGAAAAAATTAAAATAGCTCTATTATGCTAATAACCGATTAGCGATCGCACCTAGTGGCTTCCTACAGTCAGCCTGGCTCTGGTACCAAGCTTGTCACGACCGGTTTTTCAATAAAAATATTTATTGAACAACCGACCTATGATGTCCAATATGAGGAAAATCCTTCATACCGGTAGACAAACTTTGATACAATAAGCCAGTAGCATTACAATATTACAGGGGTCGGACTGAAGATGCCCAACCAATTATTACAAACACGCCGATAATTATACATAGTGGCGGATATGACTCAAAGGTGTGGGGTGGAAATACTACTGACTCGAGATATGAGTGGTTGGCGGAAAATACACAACGGGGTGGTTAATAAGACTACTGCACTGGCGGCTCATCGAGCGTCGGGGTGAGGCTCGATGAATTTATTTGGGTAGCGGAAGCGGATATATCACAATGACTAGTCCAGGGGTCGCACGAGACTGACTGGGATTCCTCTAGGCGTCAGACTCGCTATCGAATTCTTCATCCATGAGATCGCCTTTCGACAAGATCTGGCCAAATCAACAAGCCAGGTGAGTACTTTGAAAGTACTCGCAAGACAGTTCGGACAAAAGATATAAGAAATGAATGCATGAATAAGTCGTGATTAATTTTAACAATGCTCAAATAACTCAGTAGCAAAAATAAAATAAGAAGGGAATCGGCGGTAGTCCGCTCGAAAACCCCAAGAAGGATAAACTCGAAACCGATCGAATTATGCGAAGTGGCGCCTCGAAGGGTGAAAATAAGTAAAACATGCCACGATCGAGCGATGCGGCGACACCTCATAAAGGGCTTATATTGAAATAAAAATACATGCGTGCCGCAGTCGGACGTCGAAGCGACATCACAGAAAGGGCTTATAATAGAAGTAAATAACGATGCCGCAGTCGGACGTCTGAGCGACATCACAGAAAGGGCTTATAATGAAAATAAATAACAACAATACCGCAGTCGGACGTCTGAGCGACATCGCAGAAAAGGCTTATAATGAAAATAAATAACAACAATGCCGCGATCGGGGCGTCGAGCGACATCGCGAAAAGGGCTTATAATGAAAATAAATAACAACAATGCATGATCGGAAGTCTGAGCGAGATCGTAGAAAGGGCTTATAATGAAAATAAGTATCTACAATGCAGCAGTAGGACGTCTGTGCGACATCGCAGATAGGGCTTATAATGAATATATATAACAACAATGCCGCGATCGGACGTCTGAGCGACATCGCGAAAAAGGGCTTATAATGAAAATAAATAACAACAATGCATGATCGGACGTCTGAGCGACATCGCAGAAAGGGCTTATAATTTATTATTTATAACTGACAAGATATAGTGCTCACGGAAAATATTCATCACAAAACAATAAGCGGGTTAGTCCGTTCACAGGAAAGTAAACATTTAATACTCAAATGGTTCTCGGGAGTTTCTGTCACTGAGACTGACACTTGACAAGATGAGATGATCACGGTACTTGGACATGAATAAGATGAATTCAAGAATTTTGACTCTGCAGAGTTTGTACCAAAATTTTCCACAGCCAACGGATTTCCGTAGTCACGAAGGACTAGTTCCGTTTATGGTATTTCAGAGGAAACACAACTAGCTAGTACACACCCATCATACCTCAAGTTGCCAGGAATCACCCTAGACAAGATTTAAGAAAAACTTTGAGACGGGGAGATCACAATCTCGAATAGCATGGGATCAAATTTATATACGCGCGCTCTAAGGGGTGCCCCCCTCTCGGTCCCAACCGGAAACACCCATGCCCCCTGACCGGATGAAAGGCTTTAATCCAGGGCCATGGAACATTCATCCCGGCCTCTCGATTTGGTGTGTACCAGGAAGTGGTTTGCAACCTACTAGGCCGCATCCCTTGCGGGAAACAGGTGGTAGTACGGAAAGGAAGACGGAAGGGAAATCTGGCCGATTTATGTTGACACTGGGTCAACGATATGGCATAAGCCTGGCATGCTACAACACTGCCATCTTACCTGTTGGGTTCTACGGTAGGGTGCGTCGACTGCAAATTTAAAATTCCTACGCGCAGAACATCCAGGAACATGCTACGGGAGATGGATCATAGTTCGTTACCACTAGACGCGCAGCGCCGCGTGCGGTGAAGAAGAGTTGGGGCAGCGCGTCTGCGTGGATCGTCTCCTCCTCGTTCGATCTCCCTCGAGCGGTCGGTCGTCCGATCCCACGTACGAGTTCGCCGGAGCAGCGCAAGTGCACCGCCTCTAACGGTATCCACGCGTGCGGGAGGAACGTCGTGCGGCGGACTGCTAGGTCCGATCACACGATCGGCGGCGAGTGGAGGTGGCTATTCGCAACACATGCAAACCCTAGTCGCAGCGCCGAAGCGATCAACTGCCTGAGTGTGCCGCACCTCCACTTTATATAGGCGTCCGCCGCGGGCTCAACACTTGGGCCTCGCACGGACCCTAAAGCCCAAAGTCTATTTGGTCACGTTCCTAGTCCAGTTCGGATCACATCCGACCAGTGTCCTACGAATTGACCTCATAGGTTCCTTCCCTTAAGCGCGCGAAACCTTAGGTTCAAGTCGGCTTGGTCACGATTCGGACCACCTCCGACACATGCGGTTGGTAGCGGCCTCTAGCAAGGCGTACCGACCACCAAGCGGGCGATGAAGCTGGTTAAGCGAACACAGCATAACGTGTCACACTTCTGTTCCCTTTGCCGCACGATATATGTTGTCGGGCTCAAGGCGAGACTGTCATCCTTGTGCTAACCCGACCTCTTTCTCGTTCCAGTGATACCAACCACAATCCGGATTATCTCATAATCCTTGTCGCATGGCCATGCTATTCCTGGTCAGATCACACGAGGGGCCCAGAGTATATCTCTCCTGATCGGAATGGCAAATCCCATCTTGCTCGACCGTGTCTCGCAGCATGGGACTGGACAAACCCGAAACCTACCTTTGTAACTACCCAGTCACGGAGTAGCGTTTGGTCGGCCCAAAGCAAGTCTGTCACCATCCAGTACATGTGTCACTCAGGTCTTAGGACATAGAACGTATGTTGTACTAGAGACTCACAGATGACATATCATTGCGTCTCATAGTTGGGTCTGTCCGACTCAGACCTTATCTCGACTTCGGATCCGACTATGTCGAATCCGACCAAACCTTTCCAAGTCCATATTATCCGGTTAGCATCCAATGCTCCATGGCTAGTGAGACCAAGCCATCGACCGTGTCATATGCCGGTCTAGTCGGCTTGGCGTCCACACAGCCCTTTTGACTAGGGACCTTTTAGGACAGTCATCATACAATGCATAGTCCCACAAACAAGTCACATACTTGCCGATACACATCATTGATAATGTCCAAGGACTATCTTTATTCATAAACACATAGGAAATATCATCATACATGATTGCCTCTAGGGCATATCTCCAACGATCTCCCACTTGCACTAGAGTCAATCAAATAGACATCGAATGCCCATAGCTCTAACGTGCCCCTCATGTTTGGGCTGTGGAAGCGGCTTAGTCAACGGATCTGCAACATTTGCATCCGTGTGAATCTTGCATAACTCTACATCATCATTCTTTACGATCTTCGTATCGGTGATATTTCCGGTCTATGTGTGCGACCTTGTGGTGATTCCTCGGCTCCTTGGCTTGTGCGATGGCACCAGAATTATCACAATAAAGGTCCAACGGTTTCACCGAGGCTGGGAAAATACCAAGATCATCCAGAAAATGCGGATCCAAACACCTTCCTTTGCAGCTTCACAAGCCGCAATGTATTAAACCCGTGGTAGAATCGGCCACCGTATCCTGCTTGGAACTCATCCATGCCTTTGCTCCTCCATTCAGACGTACACGAATCCGCATCGTGATCAACAATCATCTCTGTCGGTTTGGAAACTAGCATCGACGTAACCCCTTACGACGAGCTCTTCCTCACCTCCATAAACTAGGAAAATCTCTTTAGTCCTTTTCAGGTACTTCAAAATAGTCTTTACCACTGCCCAGTGACTCTCACAGGTTGGCCTGGTATCTACTTGTTAGGCTTATTGCAAAAGCAACATCGGGCCTTGTACATATCATGGCATACATGATGGATCCGATTCTCGAGGCATACGGAATCCTACTCATCCTGCCGCTCATCGGATGTCGAAGGACTACGAGTCTCGCTTAGCCTTATACCATGTGAGAGGGGCAAGAACCCTTTCTTCGCCTCACTCATGTTGAACCGCTTCAACACTTTATCTATGTACGTGCTCTGGCTTAAGTCGAGCAGCCTCCTCGATCTATCTCTATAGATCTTAATGCCTAAAATATAGACTGCCTCACCAAGGTCCTTCATCAAAAACTTGCCATTCAATGCTTCCTTGACCGAGTTTAGCATCGAAACATTATTTCCGATCAGTAGTATGTCATCCACATACAAGATCAAAAACACTATCGAGCTCCCACTTAACTTCTTGTATAAACAAGAGTCCTCTTCGCTTTTGATGAAACCGAGATCGGTGGCGACTTCATCAAAACGAATGTTCCAACTCCGAGATGCTTGCTTCAACCCATAAATGGATCTCTTGAGCTTGCATACCTTACTAGTGCTAGTCGGATCGACAAAACCCTCGGGCTGTATCATATACACGTCCTCGGTTAAATTTCCGTGAAGGAAAGCCGTCTTGAAATCCATCCGCCATATCTCGTAATCGAAATATGCAGCTATAGCTAGTATGATCCTCACCGATTTCAGCATCGCTACCGGCGAGTAAGTCTCGTCGTAGTCAATTCCTTGAACTTGTCCATAACCTTTAGCGACAAGCCGAGCTTTGTAGATCTGAACATTTCCATCCACATCGGTTTTCTTCTTAAAGACCCATTTGCAACCAATGGCGGTTACGCCAGGTGGCGGATCAACCAAACCCAGACTTGATTCTCATCCATGGATTTTAACTTTCGGATCTCATGGCCTCCGGCCATGCCTCGAATCTGGGCTCACCATCGCTTACGCATACGTGGCGGCTCATCGCTTTCTAGAAACAATACATCACGCACTCTGCGCAATCTCTCCGACCTTCGTGGTTCCGGTGCCGCTTCCACTACAGGGTTCCCCGACCGACTCGGTATGATCTCATCACCACCGAGCCGTCCCGAGTGGTCCTCGAATTTCTTCGAGTCGAACCGTCCTCCCACCGGCCTCCCGACCGAGAAACTCTTTCTCAAGGAAAACCCGTTCGAGCAACAAACACTTTGTTCTCTTCCGGTTGTAGAAGCTATATCCCAAGGTTTCCCTCGGATATCCACGAATATGCATTTATTCGACTTGGGTGTAAGCTTATGCGACATAAGTCGCTTGACAAATGCTTCACAACCCCAAATCTTTAGAAAAGACAATGGGACTCTTCCCGGTCCACATCTCATGACGTGTCTTGTCTACAGATATTGATGGTAACCTATTAAGTGTGAAAGCTGCAGTATCTAGAGCGAATCCCCAAAATGACAAGGGTAAATCCGATTTGCTCATCATAGACAGGACCATGTCCAACAAGGTCCTATTCCTCCGCTCGACACGCCCGTTTCTACGTGGCGTACCGGAGGTGTGAGCTGAGGTACTATACCTCGACTTTTCAGATGATCATCGAACTCCTGGCTCATGTACTCACCTCCACGATCAGATCGCGAAGCTTTATAGTCTTGCCGAGCTGATTCTCAACCTCGCTCTGAAACTCTTTGAATTTTTCAAAAGTCTCCGACTTGTGCCTCATCAAATAGATATATCCATATCTACTCAAGTAAATCGGTAAAAGTCACGAAATCGATAGCCACCTCTGGCAGTTGTGCTCATTGGACCACACATCACCGTGTATAAGCTCCAACAGCTCGGATGCCCTCTCGCAACTCTTTGTGAAAGGAGACTTAGTCATCTTGCCGAGCAAGCATGATTCACATGTCTCGAGCGATCCAAGTCGGATGAAGTTAGGAGCCCATCATCATGGAGCTTCTTCATGCGTTTCAGACTAATGTGTCCAAGCCGGCAATGCCAGAAGTATGTCGGATTTATCTCATTAGGCTTATGCCACTTGACATTTACGTTATAGACCGGTTCCTGTTCTAGATTCAATATAAACAGCCCATCAACAATGGGTGCATAGCCGTGGAACATACCATTCAAAAATATCAAACAACCATTGTCCTTTAAATTGAATTCATAACCCTGACTCATCAAACATGAGGCAGAAATAATGTTCCGACTAAGTGCAGGAATGTAATAACAATTATTCAATTCCATAATGAATCCGGAAGGCAGCTGGAGCTGCATCGTGCCGACCTCCAACGCAGCAACTCTTGCTTTGTTGCCGACCCTGATGTCAATCTCCCCTTGTGCCACATGCCTAGTTCTTACCAGCCCTGCATCGAGTTGCAAACATGAACAACCGATCCGGTATCAAATACCCAAGAGCTACTAGGTATGTCGGCAAGGTAAATGTCTATAACATATGCAACAAGTGTACCTTTGCACGAAGAAGCATTTCCGGCCTTCTTGCCATGCTCGCAAGCCACTTGCTACAGTTCCTCTTCCGATGACCGGTCTCCTTGCGGTGATAGCAAGCGGTCTTGAGTCCGTCCAGACTTGGTATGAGCGGCGGAGGTTACCATCTCCGTGCCCTTTGCCTTAGCCTTTTTCTTGGACCAACTCTTCTTGAACTTAGCGATTTACGCACCATCAACACTTGATGCGTGCCTTTCTTAATATCCTGCTCTGCCACCTTGAGCATCCCATGCAATTCAGTGAGCTTCTTATCCATGCCATGCATATGATAGTTCGAGATGAACGTCCCATAGCTGGGCGGAAGAGAACCCAGAACAGCATCAGTAGCCATCTCATCCAAGAGCGGGAAGCCCAAACGATCCAAAGCTTGCACATATCCGATCATCTTGATCACATGTGGGCTCAGTGGATCACCTTCCTTCAGCCTGCAATCCATCAAGGATCGCCAGACGATGAACCTATCGGTCCTAGCACGTATGCGAAACATGCTCTTGAGACTCTCGATCATATCGTAAGCCTCAACGTTTTCAAAATGCTGTTGCAAATCGGGCTCCATACAAGCCAGCATCAGACAGCCGATCTCCGTTGATTCATCAATGAGTTTCTGGTAGGCATTTTTAGCTGTGGCACTAGCATTATCAGCAGGTTCCTCTGGAAGTGGATCCTCTAGAACATGTTCGTTTTTATCGTGCTTGAGAACAATTCTCAGATTTCTATACCAGGTGGTAAAGTTTGTTCCATTCAGTTTATCCTTTTCCGGAATTGATTTCAATGCAAAGTTGGGTTGAGCAGGTGGTGCCATTGATCTACAACAGAAAACATGCAATCACTAAGCAATTTTTTTTATGTAGAGTAATTCTAGCCTAAACAGAAATACTCCCATCAAGTCAAAGATCCTCCGCAAACTCTCAGTGATTCAGGATCCGACCAGCGCATGCGACTAGTGAGCTTTAGCATCACTGCTAGCCAACATACCTATTCGGTAAGCAACTCCTTGCTAATCGCATCTCTATACGACTCATGTCGATCGGGAAGGTATCTCATACCCCGGCCCCCAACCTTCTTTGCCACAAGGCCCAAAACCATTTTGATAGCCTTGTCAAGTTAACCTGATGCAGTGCATGTTCGTGTCCGACACGAACCCTTCAGTTCAAGGACACCCTGCAGCACCCCAATTTTATGAGCCCACTACTAGACGTACTTGACGTGCGAAGGTGCAACATCGGGGATGGCAATTCACTTGATATTCATGAGGAATCTTTCTACCATTCTAACATGCATAGAAACAAAGAAGCATAACAATCACAAATAACACATATTGTGAAATAGTATGGCTCCTTCATGGACGTTCTTCTAGGTCGGCTCCGACTCCGATGACCATCTACGAACTCCATCTTGTTTGTCACGCCGGGCCGCCAAGCCGCCAACCTGATCTCTATTATCCAACTATTACAACTAGTAATGAATTTTACATAGAGTCACAAGTCGACACGCAGGTTGTTATACAATATAATGACAGCACTTTGGCTCCTGCCGGCTGACAAACATGACACGCAGGTGTAGCGACCCAACCTCAGACGGTCAAGCCTCTGTGTTGCTGTGCCATCCCTGGATCAGTATGCTGGCACACACAGTACATCAATGTATATATCAAAGTGCAATCACATGTATAATTAACGTAAAACTGATATATACCTCATAATTCACAGCGGAAACAAATAGTCGGGTGTGGAGTCCCATCAACGCCATCGGCAGGTTGAGTGTAGACCGTAACCCTGTATCGTAACTCTTACTAGTCGAGGAAAATATCTGCAACATGATACGTTGCAGCCGTGTAGGTCGATTACATTGAATGTACCGGCAAGATCACAATAAGAGAAAACAGATGATAAACTATACTATATGCGGTATGGCTTTGTGGCTCTGTATCGAGTTTTGTTTGCGTAAAAGCTGGTTTTATTTTCCCTACATCAAAGGAATAAATGAAGTCTGTACTATAGAGTTTTCTATCATGACATGGTTCCGCCAACCGATGTCTCATAGCCCAAATTCATCATAAGTTGCCCATAATTAAGTTATTAGTCCGGTGTTGAGAGTTCCGAGATAGATCCAAGTCCAGATGCTCAAATTGTCCGTAACCGGGGACACGGCTAATCGATTAGGTTTTAACCCTCTGCAGAGGTTTGTACACTTTACCCGCAAGATTCGATCCCTCTCTTTACATTCTCGCAGTTTAGGTGTTTGAGAACAAGATGACCGAAACATGGTCTTAGAAGAGTTCCTCGACCACCGTCCGGTGCTCATCCAATCCTACCATAGTTCTACATCCGCTAGCACCGTCCCAGCCAGTCACAACTAAGGTCAACCAAGCGAGCCCATAGTGACTTGCGGTTGCAGGTAAGCTTCCGGGCATGAAGTATTCTTCCGTCTCTTTGAGTGCAGGTGAAGCTTTCCATAAGATGTCATGGCGCTTCTCCATGCATCCCGGCCAACCACTTTGGATTCTCCAGGTGCCCGTCAACCATCCTTCACCCAAAGAGTGTGTATTGAATTCTTGTCTCGAGTCTTGAGGTCTTGAGGCCTTGAAGATGCAGTCCTTGCAGATTTCATCATGGAGTTGTCGTCATTGACGTAGATCCTCCATTCTCACACCACTCCCGGCACTCATACCAACCCCGTCTACTATAGCGTAGCATTAAAATAAATAACGTCCCGGGCTTGGTAACAGGGTGATGGGTTCCTACCTCATGCATACTACTCAACTACAAGGATTCAATGTCACTACTGGAGGGATTGTTGTGAAGATGACACTAGATGCAATAAAACACATAGGTATGAAAAACATGGTCAAGGTGAACTTGCCTGGCTGACGGTCTTCGAAAGCTAGGGACTCGTAATAGTAGGTTTCAGCACTCGGAAATTCTACCGAATCAAACAATAGCACAAATAAGTATGGCACAATATAACATAACAGCAAGTTGGAAGTAAAATACCCAAGCACTCAAACCAAAATCCAAAGAAAACTCGGAGAAAGCAAATCAAGGTTTTCACCACATCAAGCAAACACTAAGAAATAGTTTTACACAACTAAAACTTTTCTTAACAGAACCTAAGCATGAGTTTTGCTAACTAACAGAAGGAAAACATCATACAAACTAGGAGCAAAAAGAATCACATCAAAAGCTATTATAGAACTCCTATTATGCCTATAACAATCCTAGCAAGGAAAAATAAAATAAAAACTTTATTCTACTGTAAATAAAAGTTCATCCTCTGTAGCTACAGAAACTAATCTAAAATAAACTATAACATAGTAAAAATAAAATTATTTACTAAATAAAACAATAGGAAAACAGTAGCTAGTTAAATAAACAAGAAACACATTATTTTGACTAAAACTTTTTTTTATTAAATCTAAAATACCCAACTAAATTCCTACCAGTAGGCAAAGTCAAAACAAAGCAGTGACAAAAGAATCACCAAAATAAAATAATCCTAACTCATTTTATAGCAGAAATACTAATCTGTCTAAAACTAAAATAAAACAATTTCTAATAATTTAAATATGGCTAAACATATTTTCTACAGCAACTACAACAAATTTGCAAACTAACAAAAAAAGAATCAATTAAAAATATTAAGTAACCTAAAAGATATGGATTTTACAAAACTGAAACTATTTTGTTAAAAACAGAAACGAAAAATAAAACTAAAAGGAAAAGCTGGCGCCAGGGCCTATCTAACGCTCAGGCGTAATATAGCTAAAGCGTGCCTGCGGCTAACAGGAAATAAACCGATCGGGCTGGTCTAATTAAACCGCTAACTAAACCAAATAAAACCGTAACTTAAATCGGTCTAATCTAAATAAACCTAACCCTTCGTGTGATCTAATCTAGGCCCTAGGTTTTAGATCTAACGGTGGTGGGCGATTCCGGCGGCTTACCGCGGTGGCGACGACGGCGACGGTCGACGGCGGCTCGGGCGGCGACGGCGCGGTGGCTCCGGTGGTCGGGGACGACGGCGGAGACGTCCGTGAAAGTGCGACGAGCGAGGAGTCCGGAGGTGGAGTTGTTGGAGCTCGGGACGTCGGAGAGGAGCTCGGTGGCGGCAATGGCGCCAAGGGCACTCGGGTTCCGAGCGATTGCAGCGAGGGAGAGGGTCTCGGCGAGGCGGAACGGGTCGTGGGGGTATATACAGGGGCGGACCGGCTTGGAGGAGGGGGCGAATCGAGGGGAGATCCTGCGTTCTCGGGATTCATGTGGCGGCGGCGGTGTGGGCGTGGCGTGGGCGAGGAAAGGGACGAGGTGGGGCCTCAAGGCCGAGGGAGAGAGGAGGGTTCGATCAGGCGACCGAGGGAAAGGGGTTTGGGCGCGGCTGACTCGGGCGTGGGCGGCTCGGGCTTGGCTCACCGGTGGGCTGTCGCTTGGTTGGGCCGGCTAGTTGGCCGGGCGCACTGGGGGTCCTTTTTTCTTTTTTGAATTAGGGAGAGGGAATATATATATATATATAATATATATATTTTTATATAGGACATATACATATCAAAATTTTAGAAAAATATTTCCTACACGATGAACTTTATTCCAGCTTCAAATAAAATACACAAAAATTCAAATAAAACAAAGAGTGTTTCTGCTCTAATAAAATCCAATAAAAATCATTTTAAAAATACCAAAATGACTTCAAATTAACTTCACTCCAATTTTCTGATGTAGGGAATCATGTTACCCTATTTTCCGTATATTTTGTTTTTGGAGAAAAATATTTTGAATAAAACTCAAATAATTCCAAATTTGAAAGGGAGTTTCAAAATACTTTCAAATGACTTTCAATTTGATTATTTTAACCTCCAACTCATATTTCATATCATTTAAGAAGTCATTTTATCTTCTCTCATGAAAATCATTGAGTTGCATAAAGTTTCTAAAATTTGAAATATTTTCAGATGGAATTCAAATCTTTTCAAAACCCTTTTCATTTATTTAAATGGAAGAGTCATATCATCTTCACTCTAGGGTTTTGTGATGAAATGAATTTGAATTCATGGAGATCATAAATGCAAGGTGGAAGTTTGGGAAAATCATTTCATTCCCTCTCATTCAACTTTCAGAAAGATTCAAATTTCACTCAATTTCACACAAGCAATCACTCAACAATCAAATAAACAATCAGAATTTTTTATTTAATATAACATTCCAAAATTTAGAATTTTCGGATGTTACAAATCTACCACACTTAAAATGAATCTCGTCCTCGAGATTCGAAGAGGCTAGCAAGAAAAGGTTAGGGTTTGGGGGTCTTCCGGCAATTCCATCGATCGGAATGGTCTAGTGTGCTACCACACTTAAAAGCAGGGTTATGGTTCCGGCCGGAACTCGGGTACTCCATCCCTTTGGGTTGACAAAGGTCGCCCGGGATAACTCTTTCAATCGAGGCTCTTTCGGTAGGGTATAACCTTTTTCTCAAACACGTGTCCTTTCATCTGGTGAGGTTCTTCCGAGACTGGGTCTTCATCTTCGACGGTCTGTCGCCAATACTAAACAACTATCGAAAATCTCATGGTGGTCGACAATTCATGGTTTCTCCTGCAGGGAAAATGGTCGGGGTTGGATCTCAACAGATAACCTACGATTGGCATCGGTATTGTAAGGGTTCCATCGCCTACCATTCTATGGTTTTATGGCTTGACGTGTCGACACTCTTCTAAGGTTTTCAAGGCTCTCGATTTTCCATCAACATATGATAGTTCATGATAGAAGTCTCGGTATGGGGCCCAATCCATCCCGTAATTGAACAATTACTACATATGCAGACATCGAATCACGTATTCTAACACTTGGGCATACTCACAAGCATTGCGGAATTTCTCTTGTTGACGAACTGAGTTCGAATAAATCCATGGTTTCGCAAGTGAACAAGACATCTAACGTGTCTTCACAACCCTCGGGTTTTTCGTATCCTCCTAAAAATGTCGGATGATTAACTCAGAGTTTTTCTTCCGAAATATCTTCCTTCAGCAAGAGTGTGCTTGCTTCTTATTAACTCCTGGGCCTGTGGGTTATGGCCCACTTCAACTCTTGTACAAGTTTAACTCATCCTTCTGAGGATTATCATTCCATATTCCAACAATTCATCTCCTGTAAATCCAATAGTACTTCTTCCTTCATACCCTTGTGGTGATGATCATACAAAAATCCAACTTATTTGGTCCAGCTCCCTTCTATGGACCGTCATGGATAACACATTTCTTTCTTCATTGATCTTGTGGCTTTACCGAGTACTACCACACTTAAAATGAAATGCACTAGTTTATCCATAAATCATATTATTTTTCATATCAAATCTTTTATTACATCCTTAACCATTTTTCGTAAATCCAACTTCCAAAAAGTACTTTGTTACAAATGCTGCCACCCACATGGTTTGGTATGGTCAGGCATTACTTCCAACTTTATTTATTTATCCTCCTCGAGGATTCTTTAGTCCCACTGGAATTGTGCGACATGCGCCTTGAAATCTTCAATCTTCCGTTTCATCGTGGTGGCCTTGAGCTTCACCTCCACCATCTCTGCATGCACTTCTACGAGGTATTCCCGAGTATAACGGAGTCTTGCTTCAAGTATTTCTCCGATCCGGCGTATGGCTTCCATGGCTGCTTCACGAACAGCGTCGAAGAAAGTTGCTTGTGGTACACGTGAGATGAAAAAGTATCGCCCCATCATCTTTGGGCAAACTCCTTTCAAACGGTGGAGGTGTACCTCCACATACCAAAGTTCCACTCCCTTTTGCATGAAGGTAGCCTTTGTAGATTGCATCTCCTTCAAGGTGAATATGCTTCATCATGTCCTTCAGGATCTTGGGTAATCATGATCACTTGTCGTGGTCATGATCGCTTTGAGCCCTTAAGGAAAGACTCATAAAGGGTTTTCATCTGCATGTGTAGGATAAGAGAATTTTCAGAACAAAGAATGTATCTCCATGGGGAAATTGCAATTGTCTCCGGAAAAGTTTGGTGTTGATTGTCCACGGGTTCAAGATTTCGGGGTCTGGTTGAGATAGAAAGAGAAAGCAAATACCCACCCATCAACAAAACAATCCTAGCTCAAAAGTACCGTTTGTAATGGGCCGTTCTACTATGGTTTCGTTTCTAAGTCCTCATTTCTTCAGGTCTTCAATGCTCGGGAGTTTCCAATTCCTGATGCTTTTCCCATATGAAGGCCTTCTACCATTCTTCCGTAACTTACGTCTCTCAAGGTTGACATAACAAGCCTACGAATATCGCATCTATCCAACCATTCAATAAACACAGAAAATAATAGCAACCAAGCATTCATTTATTCAATCAATTCTTTAGTATCGCCACCCACATAAGTTGGTATGGTCAGATACTTAAATCGAGAAAGCGTTCATCTTTATTTCTCTCATGGTGGGCTACTACTAAGCTAATTTACCGTGAACTTGATCATTGTCCCCATTGGGGCTTCTTAATCTCCTCCAATTTTTCTGCTAGATTTTCCCTGTCGATGCGGAGTTTCTTGTGACGACCCTGTATGTCCTGAAGTTGTTCCTTGAGCTTCTGGATCTCAACGTCCTTGGCATGTGACATGGTCCTGCTGCTTTTCAGTTCCTGACGCATTCTCGGGATCTCGAGGTTCTCCTCCTCCAGGTTGTCTACCTTCAGTCTCTGAGTCTCAACTTCTTCTCGTAGTGCTTCATTGTCAAATAGGGCTTCCAGGAGGTCCATCTGAAGATTCTTGATGTATTGTTCTAGATCCTGATTGTACACTAACAGTGGGGAGAACTTCATCTTTTGCACTTCCGTCAAGGCAATAGTTGCTCCATCAAACTTGCCATCCAATCCTTCCAAAGAAGTGTGGGTTTAGTGCAAAGACGATGACGATAGCATAAGCGGCATAATAGCATCATGGACGGCGGTGTTGATGCCCATATCACGATCACCATTTATGGTGCCAAGCTGATGTCTGCAGTCTTGGGGTCTTCTTACGGCCAAAAACTTGGGTCTTGACTCCCATGATCTAGACGTCCTCTTAGTTGCCTTGATCTCGTGTATCGGTAACTTCAAAGACTGACTAGCTCCACAAGGAAGGGGCCTCCAAGAACCTTCTCGTAGTGTTCTCTTTTGTTCGTAATGTAGCTCTCCATCTATAGTTTGAAATAAGGAAGGTTCAAGAAAAGGAATCAGGTGTTACGAGAGTAGTAACAAAAACAAAGGTCGTTCTGTTGGGGTCTTCATATTACTAAGTCATTTCCTAGGGTCACGTCCTATAGTCAACATGTGCTCGATACCATATACATGGCGACCCGACCTCGACGGTCAAGCCTACGTGTTCTTTGTGCCATCCTCAGATCAGTATCTTGGCACACAATACATCAATGTATATATCAAAGTGCAATCACATGTATAATTAACGTAAACTGATATATACCTCATAATTCACAATGAAACAAATAGTCGGGTGTGGAGTCCCATCAACGCCATCGGCAAAGTTGAGTGTAGACCGTAACCTCAGATCGTAACTCTTACTCGTCGAGGAAAAATATCTGCAACATGATACGTTGCAGCCGTGTAGGTCAAGACATTGAATGTACCGCAAGATCACAATAAGAGAAAAGCAGATGATAAACTATACTATATGCGATTGCTTTGTGGCTCAGATTCGAGTTTTGTTTGCGTCAAATCTGGTTTTATTTTCCCTACATCAAAGGAATAAATGAAGTCTGTACTATAGAGTTTTCTATCATGACATGGTTCCGCCAACCGATGTCTCATAGCCCAAATTCATCATAAGTTGCCCACAATTAAGTTATCAGTCCGGTGTTGAGAGTTCCGAGATAGATCCAAGTCCAGATGCTCAAATTGTCCGTAATAGGGACACGGCTAATCGATTAGGTTTTAACCCTCTGCAGAGGTTTGTACACTTTACCGCAAGATTCGATCCCTCTTTTTACGTTCTCGCACTTCAAGGTGTTTGAGAACAAGATGACCGAAACATGGTCTTCCGAAGAGTTCCTCTGACCACTGTCCGGTGCTCATCCAATCCTACCGTAGTTCTACATCTGCTAGCACCGTCCCAGCCAGAGTCACAACTAAGGTCAACCAAGCCAGAGCCCATAGTGACTTGCGGTTGCGCAGGTAAGCTTTCGGGCATGAAGTATTCTTCCGTCTCTTTGAGTCTGAGTGAAGCTTTCCGCAAGATGTCATGGCGCTTCTCCATGCATCCCGGCCATCCACTGGTTTCTCCAGGTGCCGTCAACCATCCTTCACCCAAAGAGTGTGTATTGAATTCTTGTCTCGAGTCTTGAGGTCTTGAGGCCTTGAAGATGTAGTCCTTGCAGATTTCATCATGGAGTTGTCGTCATTGACGTAGATCCTCCATTCTCACACCACTCCCGGGCACTCATACCAACCCCATCTACTATAGCGTAGCATTAAAATAAATAACGTCCCGGGCTTGGTAACAGGGTGATGGGTTCCTACCTCATGCATACTACTCAACTACAAGGATTCAATGTCACTCTTGGAGGGATTGTTGCGAAGATGACACTAGATGCAATAAAACACATAGGTATGAAAAACATGGTCAAAGTGAACTTGCCTGGCTGACGGTCTTCGAAAGCTAGGGACTCGTAATAGTAGGCTTCGCACTCCGGAAATTCTACCGAATCAAACAATAGCACAAATAAGTATGGCACAATATAACATAACAGCAAGTTGGAAGTAAAATACCCAAGCACTCAAACCAAAATCCAAAGAAAACTCGGAGAAAGCAAATCAAGGTTTTCACCACATCAAGCAACCACTAAGAAATAGTTTTACACAACTAAAACTTTTCTTAACAGAACCTAAGCATGAGTTTTGCTAACTAACAGAAGGAAAACATCATACAAACTAGGGGCAAAAAGAATCACATCAAAAGCTATTATAGAACTCCTATTATGCCTATAACAATCCTAGCAAGGAAAAATAAAATAAAAACTTTATTCTACTGTAAATAAAAGTTCATCCTCTGTAGCTACAGAAACTAATCTAAAATAAACTATAACATAGTAAAAATAAAATTATTTACTAAATAAAACAATAGGAAAACAGTAGCTAGTTAAATAAACAAGAAACACATGATTTTGACTAAAACTATTTTTTTATTAAATCTAAAATACCCAACTAAATTCCTACCACTAGGCAAAGTCAAAACAAAGCAGTGACAAAAAGAATCACCAAAATAAAATAATCCTAACTCATTTTATAGCAGAAATACTAATCTGTCTAAAAC
Source organism: Aegilops bicornis (assembly GCA_021605145.1). NCBI lineage: Eukaryota > Viridiplantae > Streptophyta > Magnoliopsida > Poales > Poaceae > Aegilops > Aegilops bicornis. The sequence goes on along the minus strand of CM038675.1, from coordinate 548,453,805 downwards.
TAAAATAAAACAATTTCTAATAATTTAAATATGGCTAAACATATTTTCTACAGCAACTACAACAAATTTGCAAACTAACAAAAAAGAATCAATTAAAAATATTAAGTAACCTAAAAGATATGGATTTTACAAAACGAAACTATTCTGTTAAAACAGAAACGAAAAATAAAACTAAAAGGAAAAGCTGGGCTTGTGGGCCTATCTAACGCTTCAGCGTAATATAGCTAAAAGCGTGCATGCTAACAGGAAATAAACCGATGGGGCCGATCTAATTAAACCGCTAACTAAACCAAATAAAACCGTAACTTAAACCGGTCTAATCTAAATAAACCTAACCCTTCATGTGATCTAATCTAGGCCCTAGGTTTTAGATCTAACGGTGGTGGGCGATTCCGGCGGCTTACCGCGGTGGCGACGACGGCGACGGTCGACGGCGGCTCGGGTGGCGACGGGCGCAGTGGTTCGGTGGTGGTCGGGGACGACGGCGGAGACGTCCAAGTGGACGAGCGAGGGAGTCCGGAGGTGGAGTTGTTGGAGCTCTGGGGCGTCGGAGGAGCTTCGGTGGGGCGGCAATGGCTGGGCACTCGGTTCAGCGATTGCGGCGAGGGGAGAGGGTCTCGGGCGAGGGGGCGGAACGGGTCGAGGGGGGCTATATATAGGGGCGGACCGGCTTGGAGGAGGGGGCGAATCGGGGAGATCCGCGTTCTCGGGATTCCATGCATGGCGGGCGTGGCGTGGGCGTGGCGGGCGAGGGAAAGGGACGAGGTGGGGCCTGGCACAGCGAGGGAGAGAGGAGGTTCGGCCTGCCACCGAGGGGAAAGGGGTTCGCACACGGCTCGGGCGTGGGGCCGGCTCATTGGTGGGTTGTCACTGGTCACAATATTCGGCTGGTACTGGGGTCCTTTTTTTCTTTTTTGAATTAGGGAGAGGGGGAATATATATATAATATATATATATTTATATAGGACATACACATATCAAAATTTTCAGAAAAATATTTCCTACACGATGAACTTTATTCCACTTCAAATAAAATACACAAAAATTCAAATAAAACATAGAGTGTTTCTGCTCTAATAAAATCCAATAAAAATCATTTTAAAAATACCAAAATGACTTCAAATTAACTTCTCTTCAATTTTCTGATGTAGGGAATCATGTTACCCTATTTTCCATATATTTTGTTTTTCGAGAAAAATATTTTGAATAAAACTCAAATAATTCCAAATTTGAAAGGGAGTTTCAAAATACTTTCAAATGACTTTCAATTTGATTCTTTTTAACCTCCAACTCATATTTCATATCATTTAAGAAGTCATTTTATCTTCTCTCATGAAAATCATTGAGTTGCATAAAGTTTCTAAAATTTGAAATATTTTCAGATGGAATTCAAATCTTTTCAAAACCCTTTTCATTTATTTAAATGGAAGAGTCATATCATCTTCACTCTAGGGTTTTGTGATGAAATGAATTTGAATTCATGGAGATCATAAATGCAAGGTGGAAGTTTGGGAAAATCATTTCATTCCCTCTCATTCAACTTTCGAGAAGATTCAAATTTCACTCAATTTCACACAAGCAATCACTCAACAATCAAATAAACAATCAGAATTTTTTATTTAATATAACATTCCAAAATTTAGAATTTTCGGATGTTACAGCAGGCCACGTATAAATTACACACATGCATCACATACACATGAGCCATACTATTCACATCAAACCTGCAAAACAAAGTTATGCATAGAATCGCATTCTACCGGTTTGTGAGTCGGCAAAATACACGTTTTCGTAAATCACAGATCACATCCGAACTCCGATCACGCCAATTCTCCGATCCGACCGATCTTATCGATCATCGCGAATCCGATTCGGATTTACGTTTCAATCGTTAACCCCGACGGCGGATGACCGATCGGTAGGGGTAGATCGTGTCACAACCTCATCGATCCCGATTTACGTAAAACATAGCCTCAACGATCCCCATGTGCGATTGATCATATCAACCATGCACATAGCCGATCTCTTCAAGGACAACAGATCTCATCTGCCGCCTCCACATATCTAATATGCATACGATCCGAATCCAAATCCTATAACAGAGGCTCGATACCCTTTGTTGGGTTCTACGGTAGGGTGCGTCATCGCAAATTTAAAATTCCTACGCCGCAGAACATCCAGGAACATGCTACGGAGATGGATCACGATTCGTTACCACTAGACAGCTGATGCCGTGCAATGAAGAAGAGTTGGGGCAGCGGCGTCTGCGTGGATCGCCTCCTCCTCGTTCGATCTCCCTCGGCGGCGGTCGTCCGATCCCACGTGAAGTTCGCGGGCGGCGCAAGTGCACCGCCTCTAACGGTATCCGCGTGCGGGAAGGAACGTCGTGCGGCGGACTGCTAGGTCCGATCACACGATCGGCGGCGAGTGGAGGTGGCTATTCGCAACACATGCAAACCCTAGTCGCGGCCAAGCGATCAATCGCTGAGTGTGCCGCACCTCCACTTTATATAGGCGTCCGTCGCAGGCTCAACACTTGGACCTCGTGACGCACCCTAAAGCCCAAAGTCTATTCGGTCACGTTCCTAGTCCGATTCGGATCACATCCGACCGGTCTCATTTAACCGACCTCATAGGTTCCTTCCTTAAGCGCGCGACCCCTTAGGTTCAAGTCGGCTTGGTCACGATTCGGACCACCTCCGACCAGACGGTTGGTAGCGGCCTCTAGCAAGGCGTACCGACCACCAAGTAGACGATGAAGCTGGTTAAGCGAACCTGTACAATGTGTCACACTTACATTCCCTTTGCCAAGACGATATATGTTGCCGGGCTCAAGGCGAGATCATCATCCTTGTGCTAACCCGACCTCTTTCTCGTTCCAAAGGATACCGACCACAATCCGGATTATCTCGTAATCCTTGTCGCATGGCCATGCTATTCTGGTCGAGATCACACGAGGGGCCCAGAGTATATATCTCCGATCGGAGGGGCAAATCCCATCTTGCTCGACCGTGTCTCGCAAAGATGAGATCGACAAACCCGAAACCTACCTTTGTAACTACCCGATCCACGGAGTAGCGTTTGGTCGGCCCAAAGCAAGTCTGTCACCATCCAGTACATGTGTCATTTCAGGTCTTAGGACATAGAACGTATGTTGTACTAGAGACTCACAGATGACATATCGCTGCGTCTCATAGTTGGGTCCGTCCGACTCAGACCTTATCTCGACTCGGATCCGACTATGTCGAATCCGACTGCACCTTTCCAAGTCCATATTATCCGGTTAGCATCCAATGCTCCATGGCTAGTGAGACCAAGCCATCGACCGTGTCATATGCCGCCTAGTCGGTTCTTGGCGTCCACACAGCCCTTTTGACTAGGGACCTTTTAGGACGGTCATCATACAATGCATAGTCCCACAAACAAGTCACATACTTGCTGATACACATCATTGATAATGTCCAAGGACTATCTTTATTCATAAACACATAGGAAATATCATCATACATGATTGCCTCTAGGGCATATCTCCAACAGTACCCATACTCATGCCAACTCATAGCCATGCAACAAGTTTCCAGCAACTCACGGATTCACCGAGCTCATTTGCCTCAATGCTCACGAGATAAACTATCATCGAAAATGCTCATGAACGTGCCATGATGCAAAAATAATGCAAACATGCCCAGACACTCATCATATCAAAAGTTCAAACTTTGCTTGCCTGGTTCGGAGTAGTCGGGGTCTAGCCCGGCGAAGTTCGCGGTTCCGTCACCTCCTTCGGTATCCACGGTAAACAAAAATACACGCGCTAACGTAAATACCGTGGGGGTACAGAAAGTTGATCCAAATATTTTTCAAATAAATATGAAAAAAACTAGACAAAAGAATAAAGATGACAGAAAAGGAATCAATCAAAAATCATTTTTTGTTTAAAAGTTATAAGAGTTTTGGTCCAAGGACCCATCTGTAATGAAACAGAAAGTTTCCAGGGGGCTCTGTGGAGAAGTCCAGGATAACGTTTCGTTTAAAAGAGACGGTCAGGAGGTCGACGCGGCTCCAATTGCCGGGTTTGAAATTTCAAACGGAGAAAGCAGAGCGACGGCGCCGAGAGGCGCTACTGGTCGCCGCATGGCGATCCACGGCGAGGCAAGGTGATCGGGGTTACCTTCGAGATCGATGCACTATTCGCGTCTAAGGGTGGTGGTGGTGATCGCCGGCGAAACCTTTAATGTCGACCCTTGCTCCGATGGGCCGGTTCGGGCGATCGTGGATCTCATTGGAGAGGCTGCGGGTCAAATAGGAGTGGGGTTTAGTCTCCTAGTTGCTCGAGAGGGTTCTTGTGAAGTTAGAGGCGTCGGAGGCAGCCTCACCAGAGCGAATCGAGGTGGAGGCCGAGGCGGAGCAGGCGGCCGGAGTTGGGAAGAAGGGCCCCTCGAGGCTCTCCCGGTGGCTAGGCGGGGTCTAGTGAGGTGGTGGAGTCGTGCGAGGCGAGAGCAGCTCGGGGTGCTATATATATAGCCGGCCCGAGTCGCTGTCGTGAACGGTAAGTCCGTGAGTTGATTCTGGCGGCGTTGTGGCTGCCAGTCGGCTTAGGAGCTTGAGCATCGCCTAGGTGGAGTAGTGGTGCCATTTTAGGGTCCGGCTCAGACGGGAGGAAGGTTTACGGCTTGCCCTCGACGGAACGGCCGCACGGCCCGTCGGCAGAGAGCGAAGGCTTCAAGGCGTGCCAAACCACGCCGACGGTGCCGCATGCGTCTTACCGGCAAGGAGGTGTCCACAGCGAGCCACCAGACGCTTGGGCGGCACCGAACGGAGTTGCACCGCAGCTTTTGCCTCGTCGCCGTTACGGTGTTTCGCCGCCATCAAGAAAGCACGCCGGAAGTGCTGTGGCGCCACCGACGCCGAGAGAAGGCGTAAGCGCTGCGTGTGGAGCTACGACAAGGTGCCAGTCATGAGCATCGAGCCAAACGCACAGTGGGCATGTGGATCAAGTTACGTCGGAGAAACGACATCGAACTTTCGAATTTCTTGAATATGAACAAAGCGATTGCATGCCGGTGTTCGACAAAATGATTACGGCATCCAGGATTTTTCCTTGAGCTGATTTTTGGTGGAGTGGTCTCTCATTGCAACTAGAGGTTGCCTGAATTTTGGTGGGATTTTGGAGAAGTGTAGATATGAATTTCACCAAATTTGGCAAATCTGGTCCAAACTTGCAAAGTGAGTGAAATTTCAAATATTTGAGAAGAAGAAGAGTGGATCAAGATGGTTACGGGTTGTGGATACCAAGGACTATCCAGGTGTGGAGTTGAGGTCAAAAATCAAAAGCATTAGGGTACTTGCTTTGCAAATCACCTAGGCTCAAAAGAAAAGACAGAATTATTTTGGGAAGAGAAATAATTGGAATAAAATCCAAAAATGGATTTTATTAGTTTGGACAGAATGTTTGGGTTGTACCAAAGTGGAAGGAGAGATTTTTGGGAAGGTTTTACCATGTGGTGCATGGAAGAATCATGAATGGTTTCAAATATGGGAGAGGATGAAAAACTCCTAGAGTTTCCTTTTGAAAGAAAATAAACTCCAAAGATTTTTCTTGAAATTTTGAGAAGAGGGAAATCAGAAGAAAATTTAAAACCAAACACTAGAGTTGAAGGAGATGCAAAAATAAAATATTTGCTAAAGGAAAAAAGATTTTGATAGAGATTTTTGGAAGGGTTTTGGTGACCTCCTTCAAATCCAACAAATTTTTTGAAGAAAACCAAAGGAAAAATTTTGGAGTGTCACAACTCCTTTATTCAAGGCAGCCTACTGGTTGTGCTTGAATTGGACCAGGTGATGGGCAGCAGCAACGTTTGCAGCCCATAATTGCTCACCTCATGGTTACTCACCTACATGCAAGAACCACGAACCAACACTTCTGTACATACTCATTACTCGGTACATATCCTATAACAAGTTAATGTTATGTCATTATAAAACTTGGTAGAGTCTAGTAATACTTGGATAGAAAAATAATTGCTCTGCACGCATACAACTGAAGCAGAATACCTTATCAGACATGACTCTCTTTCTATTTCGCAGGTAAGTTGTGACAACAATACAGTAGCCAAAAGTCAAACCCAATTAAGATAATAATAAGTATGCTCCCCTCAGAAATATAACCTAAGCTCCTAAAGAAAAAGAAGAAACAATGGTCAGTCTCATGCAAGAAATTCTGAAGAAAAAGATGAGACATACTTTCTCGGCCTTTGGAAACAAAGATGCAGAAAAAGGAGGGACATACAAAGCTTATACATGTGGAAGTGCCATCAGATAGCTACCTGGATCCCCTCCTCATCAGGTCCAGTGTAGTGCAACGATGTCATTTGGGGGAGTATATCCAACGTTTAATCAACAGCTGACGCTGAGCTTAAATTGGTTGAGCAAGAGTGTTTGCACTGCAGCCTTGTTTTCAATCTCTGCTCATACTACCATTCCCCTTACAAAACTAACCATCCTATCAACAGTACTGCCAATGTTGCAATCCTTTTTATCTGAGCCAACTTCAGTTGAATCTTGGGCAGAGTCATGTGTGTGGCCGCCCTAATTGAGCATCAAAGCTGAGTCCAGCATTTATCGGGTGCCACAGCCGCCTCCTTCTCAGCACCGTAGCGGTTGTGCCTCAGGTTCCATCCCTTGTTGCGTAGTCAGAGGCAGGGGACAGAAACAACATCTAAAACAGGGAATTGCATCCAATGAATATCAAGGGGATATATACCTCTGGTGTAGCCACCGGCAGTGACATTAGACGGTTGAACGAACCTTCTTGTTCCTCCGGCGAACTCGGCGTTTCTTCCTCCAGCGAACTCGGTGGCAACATTGGATGTTTCGACGAAAATTGCAATTTTGACGGGATTTGATCGAGCTTCTGGTCCAAGGATGCAACCTGATGGAGATTCCGGTCGAGGACTCTTCCTTCTTATACGAGGCGACTCAAATCCGGGTAGGGAAATCCATTGATTGCAGTTGGAGAAGGACACGGTCTCCAATCACGACACGGGAGCAGCAACTCGGACATTGGGAGGTGGCCGTGGCGGAGGCTAGAGGAATCGAGCCTCGTCGCAGCCGCTCACAGGGCCATGCCCTTCCTTCCTTAGCAGCGCGAGATGGTGGGGGGAGGGGAGCACGGGAGCCGGAGAGTCCAGATCGGCGGCGGCCAACGCTGGTTAGGAGGAGTTCGTGCGTGTTGAGAGGAAGAAGAAGGAGATGTCCGCGTGTGCGTGCGCTTTCAGGAGTTTTTCTTTTCAATATTGGACGGCCCATAAGAGAAGGCCCATAATAAAAGGATCAATGTAAGAGAAGGCCCCTAATAAAAGGATCAATAGAGCGAGCGAGCCTAGCGTGCGACGTACCAAATTTTATTAGTACCACCTCGCGTATACGTTTTAAATTCAAAGTGAAAGCATAAATTCACGTGAAGAAGCGTATTGTGACGGTGAACCCGACAAAGTCAATCCGTGTTTTATTATTAGGGAGAGATTTTGAGACATGCACCCTTCTCATTGACTTCACGACCATCAGTTATCAATATCTTCCATGCTAAGCATGCTAGTGGCGGTTCCCAGGCGATAAAAGTAAAGGTTTTTGACTTCATTGGGAGTCTTTGTTTGATTATTTGAGAGATCAACTCTTTTTCATGTTTGCAGTTTGGGACTGGGCATTCCTATTACTGCCCTTTTCTCGTGCGATGGCGAGTGAATAAACACTCGACCTGAGAATAACCCGCTTAGCATGGAAGATACTGACCACCTCCTGTCGTTCCATGAACGATCCAGGCACACAAAAAGGATATTTATTTGAAGTTTTTAGAGGTAGGACATGCAAATTTACTTAGGACGGCAGGGTAATACCGCATATAGGTAGGTATGGTGGACTCATCTGGAATAACTTTTTGGTTCAAGGTTTTTGATGTACAAGCAGAGTTCCTACTTAGTACAGGCGAAGGCTAGCAAATAGAGTGAGAAGCAGCCAGCTAGAGAACAACAACGGTCATAAACATGCATTATGCATAAGTAACATTGGACACTAGCATGAGTAGGATATGAACACCATGAACATAAATATCATAGAGGCTATGTTGGTTTTGATTCAACTACATGCATGAACATGTGCCAAGTCAAGCCACTCAAACATTCAGAGGAGGATACCATATCATCATACTACATCGCAATCATTTTAACGCAATGATGATATCCAAGATAAATCATTGTCCAGTCATAGCTACTTATGCATGGCATGAGAAACTATAATCTCTAATTTTCATTGCAAACATGTTTAATCATAATGGGTTGAATCATGGATACTAGGTTAAACATATTTACACAATCAGAACAAGTCGAGTTCATACCAGTTTCTCTCTGCCACGGCCAGTTCATCGAATGTCGTCATTATTGCCTTTCACTTGCACGACTGAACGATATGAATATAATAATAGCGCAAGAGTGTCGTGGACTAAGCTGGATTCTGCAAACATTTTATTCAACAGGAGAAGACAAGGTAAAATGGGCTCTTTATTAGATTAACATTTATTCATAAGAGAGCCACTCCATATTTTCATCGTGGTCTTCTCCTCGGTACTACTCGAATAAAAAGAAAAGAAATTCAGAGAAACACACTGAAATATTTTTGGAGTTTTGGTTTTGTAGAACAAGCAAATAAAAGGGAAAAGCAAAAACGAGAAAAACTATTTACACGGGAAAGCTCCCAACAAGCAAAAGAAGAACAAGAAAACCTTTATGGGTTTTCTTTTTAGTGCTACTACTAAGCATGCATAGAAAGTAAACTACTACAACTAATTTTTTTTGGTTTTTCTAAAGTTTTTCAAACACACAAGAAGAAAGCAAGAAAATAAATCTAAGCATAGATGATGCAATGAAAAAGTGTGAACACCGACAAATAGAAATAAGTGGACATGCATATAATGTCGGTGAGAAACACATACTCCCCCAAGCTTAGGCTTTTGGCCTAGCTTGATAGTCGATCAGTAGCTTGGATGGTAGTAGGGGTGCTGAGGAGCAGGCATCCACTCATCCCACTGCTGAGATTCCTCCTCTGCCTCTGCAGCAGCCTGAGCGTTCCGGTAGGCGATGATGTCCGTAGGCATAATCCTATATCCGCCCATGGCAACAGAATCAAACAAAGCAGGCGCAGGCAAAGGGATAATATCACGAGTTTTAATGCTAAAAACCAGGTTATAAGGAATAGGAATGTTAGGATAATCTCGTGCAAGAAAATGATGGTGTTCCATGGCTGCACGGTCTAGGTAAACCTTAGTCAGAGGGTAATCATGAGGGTGTATCTCAACATTAAAGTGAGCCGCCAAACGAGTAGCAAAAATCCCACCATGTATTTTACCCTGGGATTTATTAAGATGGAGGCGACGAGCCACAATAGCTCCCAAGCTATGAGTGTTGTCGCCCTTTAATGCATGACGTAAAACAACAAAGTCTGGTGCGCCAAGCGCACCTACTTTCTCTCTAGCAAGCAAACACTTAGCAACAAATAAAGCAAAATAATGTACGTCAGGAAAGTGTATGCTAGCGGCAGTGGTAGCTGACACCCCTCTCTCATCTCCCACTGTCAAAGTGCGATAAAATGCCTCAAACCCAGCCGGCCTAGCCTCAGTTAAGCTCCCATCAGAAGGGATCATGCAAATGTCACAAAATGCAGTAAGTGGTATCTGATGGTTTTCAGCATATAAGTCAAAGCTCACTTCAGGAGAATTATTCCTAGGAAAGAAAGTAAAACTTTGAACAAAGATATTTGTGAGGATTTGATGCTGTTCACACTCATCTGCGATGAAGTCGGTGAGGCCGGCATTAGCAGCATATTGTGTGAACTCCTGAAGAATTCCATCCTCTTCCATGAATGGGGTGTGCAGCCATTCACACGGCCGTACTTCCGCCAACCTCCAAGGATGGAGATCACTATCAGATGACTCCCCAATAATACCCTTGGAGTTTTTCTTAGAGCCAAACTTCCTAAAGATATTATTTTTCCTATGAACAAAAATTCTGAAATTTTTAGTCCACAATTTTTTCTCAACAAAACTTCACAAAATTGATAGCAACTACTCATAGGGATACATGGAGGCCATAGCAAGCATTCAAACTACTTAGAACTCTAAGAATTCAACATGCAAGCTCATCTACAGCAGCACCAAGAGTAGCTAATTATTAAAAATATAAACCACTAAAACAAAAACTAATTGGACAAATGGTGGAGTCACACACCAAGCAACAATCCCCCAAAACAGTTTCAGAAAAGGAGCTTCGAGCAAAGAGATCGAAATCTGCGGGTTTGAGAGCAAGAACACGGGAGAGAGAGCAATGGAGATTTTTTTCTGGAGGTAAGTGATGATGTGGGATGAAGAGGTAAGTGAGGGGGACCACATGGGGACCACAACCCACCAGTAGCGCACTGGGGTCTGCGCGCCAGTGGGTTGTGCCCACCTGGTGCACCTCCCTCTGATATTATTTGCACCAGAAATTCAGAAATAATCAGAAAAAAATCGTATTAAATTTTCAGAGCATTCTGAGAACTTTTATTTTTGGGTCATTTTTATTCACGGGAAATTCATAAAACAGACAAAACATGGCATTTTATTTTATTTAACTACTAAAAACATAAAACAAAAAATAGGGACAGAAGGTAGTGCTACCTCTTGAGCACTGCGTTGGTTTTCCCCTGAAGAGGAAAGGGTGATGCAGTAAAGTAGCGTAAGTATTTCCCTCGGTTTTTGAGAACCAAGGTATCAATCTAGTATGAGACCACGCTCGAGTCCCACGCACCTACACAAACAAATAAGAACCTCGCAACCAACGCGACAAAAGGGGTTGTCAATCCCTTCATGGTCACTTACAAGAGTGAGATCTCATAGAAATGATAAGATAATATTTTTGGTATTTTTATGATAAAGAGTAAAAATAAAGAAAGCAAAATAAACGCCAAAGGAAATAGCTAGTTGTTGGGAGATTAATATGATGGAAAATAGACCCGGGGGCCATAGGTTTCACTAGTGGCTTCTCTCAAGATAGCATAAGTATTACGGTGGGTAAACGAATTACTGTCGAGCAATTGATAGAATTGAGCATAGTTATGAGAATATTCAGGTATGATCATGTATATAGGCATCACGTCCGTGACAAGTAGACCGACTCCTGCCTGCATCTACTACTATTACTCCACACATCGAACGCTATCCAGCATGCATCTTAGAGTATTAAGTTCATAAGAACAGAGTAACGCTCTAAGCAAGATGACATGATGTAGAGGGATAAACTCATGCAATATGATATAAACCCCATCTTTTTATCCTCGATGGCAACAATACAATACGTGTCGTTTCCCCTATTGTCACTGGGATCGAGCACCGCAAGATTGAACCCAAAGGTAAGAACTTCTCCCATTGCAAGAAAGATCAATCTAGTAGGCCAAACCAAACTGATAATTCGAAGAAACTTGTAAAGATAACCAATCATACATAAAAGAATTCAGAGGAGATTCAAATATTTTTCATAGATAATCTTGATCGTAAACCCACAATTCATCGGATCTCGACAAACACACCGCAAAAAGAAGAGTTACATCAAATAGATCTCCAAGAGAATCGAGGAGAACTTTGTATTGAGATCCAAAGAGAGAGAAGCCATCTAGCTAATAATATGGACCCGAAGGTCTGAGGTAAAGACTCACACATCACTGGAGAGGCTATGATGTTGATGGAGAAGCCCTCCGTAATCAATGCCCCCTCCGGCGGAGCGCCATAAAAGGCCCCAAGATGGGATCTCACGGGTACAGAAGGTTGCAGCGGTGGAAATTGGGTTTTGTCTCCTCTGTTGATGGTTTGGGGGTAGGTAGGTATATATAGGAGGAAGAAGTTGGTCGGTGGAGCCACGAGGGGCCCACGAGGGTGGAGGGCGCGTCCAGGGGGGTAGGCGCGCCCCCCTGCCTCGTGGCCTCCTTGTTGATTGCTTGACGTCCACTCCAAGTCCTCTGGATCACGTTTGTTCCGAAAATCACGTTGCCGAAAGTTTCATTCCGTTTGGACTCCATTTGATATTCCTTTCCTTCGAAACACTGAAATAGGCAAAAAAACAGCAATTTGGGCTGGGCCTCCGATTAATAGGTTAGTCCCAAAAATAATATAAAAGTGTATAATAAAGCCCATTAAACATCCAAAAACAGAATATAATATAGCATGGAACAATAAAAAATTATAGATACGTTGGAGACGTATCAAGCATTCCCAAGCTTAATTCCTGCTCATCCTCGAGTAGGTAAATGATAAAAACAGAATTTTTGATGTGGAATGCTACTTAGCATAATTTTCAGTGTAATTTTTTTATTTGTGGTATGAATATTCAGATCCGAAAGATTCAAGATAAAAGCTTAATATTGACATAGAAGTAATAATACTTCAAGCATACTAACTAAGCAATTATGTCTTCACAAAATAACATGGCCAAAGAAAGTTCATCCCTACAAAATCATATAGTTTGGTCATGCTCCATTTTCGTCACACAAGAATGCTCTCATCATGCACAACCCCGATGACAAGCCAAGCAATTGTTTCATACTTTAGTAATCTCAAACTTTTTTCAACTTTCACGCAATATATGAGTGTGAGCCATGGATATAGCACTACGGGTGGAATAGAATATGATAATGGGGGTTATGTGGATAAGACAAAAAATGAGAAAGTCTCACATTGACGTGGCTAATCAATGAGCTAGGGAGATGCCCATCGATTGGTGTCAATGCAAGGAGTGGGGATTGCCATGCAACGGATGCACTAGAGCTATAAATGCATGAAAGCTCAACAAAAGAAACTAAGTGGGTGTGCATCCAACTTGCTTGCTCACGAATACCTAGGGCATTTGAGGAAGCCCATTGTTGGAATATACAAGCCAAGTTCTATAACGAAAAATTCCCACTAGTATATGAAAGTGACAAAACAAGAGACTCTCTATCATAAAAATCATGGTGCTACTTTGAAGCACAAGTGTGGAAAAAAAGATAGTAGCATTGTCCCTTCTTTATTTTCTTTTCTCTTTTTTTGGGCATTTCCTTTTTTTTATTTGGCCTTTCTATTTTTTTGGGACAATGCTCTATGAATGATGATCATCACACTTCTATTTATATACAACTCAATGATTACAACTCGATACTAGAACAAAGTATGACTCTATATGAATGCCTCGTGATGTGCAGGATGGGCAATGAATCAAGAGTGACATGTATGAATAATATGCATGGTGGCTTTGCCACAAATACGATGTCAACTACATGATCATGCAAGGCAATATGACAATGATGAAACATGTCATGATAAACGGAATGGTGGAAAGTTGCATTGCAATATATCTCGGAATGGCTATCGAAATGCCATAATAGGTAGGTATGGTGGCTGTTTTGAGGAAGATACAAGGAGGTTTATGTGTGATAGAGCGTATCATATCACGGGGTTTGGATGCACCGTGAAGTTTGCACCAACTCTCAAGGTGAGAAAGGGCAATGCAGTCTTGAAGAGGCTAGCAATGATGGAAGGGTGAGAGTGCGTATAATCCATGGACTCAACATTAGTCATAAAGAACTCACATACTTATTGCAAAAATCTACAAGTCATCAAAAACCAAGCACTACGCGCATGCTCCTAGGGGTATAGATTGGTAGGAAAAGACCATCGCCCGTCCCCAACCGCTGCTCATAAGGAGGACAATCAAAGAACACCTCATGTTTCAAATTTGTTACACAACGTTTACCATACGTGCATGCTACGGGACTTGCAAACTTCAACACAAGTATTTCTCAAATTCACAACTACTCAACTAGCACAACTTCAATATCACTACCTCCATATCTCAAAACAATCATCAAGCATCAAACTTCTCTTAGTATTCAACGCACTTATAAGAAAGTTTTTACTAATTTTGGATGCCTATCATACTAGGACTAATTTCTCAATTTAAGCAAATTACCATGATGTTTTGTAGGACTCTCAAAATTATATAAGTGAAGCATGAGAGAACAATAGTTTCTATAAAACAAAACCACCGCCGTGCTCTAAAAGATATAAGTGAAGCACTAGAGCAAAAACTATATAGCTCAAGAGATATAAGTGAAGCACATAGAGTATTCTAATAAATTACGAATCATGTGTGTCTCTCTCAAAAGTGTATTCAGCAAGGATGATTGTGGTAAACTAAAAGCAAAGACTCAAATCATACAAGACGCTCCAAGCAAAACACATATCATGTGGTGAATAAAAATATAGCTCCAAGTAAAGTTACCGATGGACGAAGACGAAAGAGGGGATGCCTTCCGGGGCATCCCCAAGCTTTGGATTTTTGGTGTCCTTATATTTACCTTGGAGTGCCTTGGGCATACCCAAGCTTACGCTCTTGCCACTCCTTGTTGCATAATCCATCAAATCCTTACACAAAACTTGAAAACTTCACAGGACAAAACTTAACAGAAAATCTCGTGAGCTCCGTTAGCGAAAGAAAACAAAACACCACTTAAAGGTACTGTAATGAACTCATTATTTATTTATATTGGTGTTAAAAATACTTATTCCAACTTCTCTATGGTTTATAAACTATTTTACTAACCATAGATTCATCAAAATAAGCAAACAACACATGAAAAACAGAATCTGTCAAAAACAGAACAGTCTGTAGTAATCTGTAACTAACGCAAACTTATGGAACTCAGAAAAATATACCAAAATAGGAAGACCTAAATAATTTATTTATTTATCTGCTGCAATTGGAATCAGTATTTTATCACGTTCTGGTGATTTTAAACAATTTTATTCGTGAACAGAAAGTTTCTGGAATTTTCAGCAAGATCAAATAACTATCATCCAAGAAGATCCTATAGGTTTAACTTGGCACAAACACTAATAAAAACACAAAAACAAATCTAACCAGGGGCTAGATCAAAAATTTATTCAACAACAGAAAGGAAATATATTGGGTTGTCTCCCAACAAGCAATTTTCTTTAAAGCGTTTTAGCTAAGCATTGAGATTTCAATGATGCTCACAAGAAAGACAAGAATTGAAGCACAAAGAGAGCATCATAAAACACGTGACAAACACATCTAAATCTAACATACTTCCTATTCATAGGCATATTATAGGCAAACAAATTATCAAGGCAAGCAAAAACTAGCATATGCAAGGAAGCGGAAAGAAACAAAAGCAATCTCAACATAACGAGAGGTAATTTAGTAACATGAAAATTTCTACAACCATATTTTCCTCTCTCATAATAATTACATGTAGGATCATGAGAAATTTCAACAATATAGCTATCACAAAACATATGCTTAACACGATCCACATGTATGCAAGTTGACACTCTTCCAAAATAGTGGGATTAACATTAGCTAAAGTCATGACCTCTCCAAACCCACTTTTATCAAAAATACCATAAGATTGAACATTCTCCAAATATGTGGGATCTAAAGTTGACACTCTTCCAAACCCACTTTCAATATTATTGCAAACACTATTGTCAATATCATATTCATCATGGGGCTTAAATAAGTTTTCAAGATCATAAGAAGAATCACCCCAATCATGATCATTGCAACAAGTAGTAGACATAGCAAAAAAAAACTAGCATCCCCAAGCTTAGGGTTTATCATATTATTAGCACAATTGACATTAAGAGAATTTACAGTAAAATCATTGCAATCATGCTTTTTATTCGAGGAGCTATCGTGAATCTCTTCATAAATTTCTTCATCACAATTTTCAGACTCACGAATTTCAAGCAAAACTTCATAAAGATAATCTAGTGCACAAAACTCACTAGCAATTGGTTCATCATAATTGGATCTCTTAAAAAGATTAGCAAGCGGATGAGGATCCATAGATCTTTAGGTTCTCTGTTTAGCAATAAATAATCAACTATTCCAACCAAACGAGCAAACGAGCCAAGCAAGACATCAAAGCAAACAAAAAAGACGAATAGAAGAAGGGCGAATAAAACGGCAAGGGTGAAGTGTGGGAGAGGAAAACGAGAGGCAAATGGAAAATAATGTAATGCGAGGGATAAGAGTTTGTGATGGGTACTTGGTATGTCTTGACTTGTGCATAGACTCCCCGGCAACGGCGCCAGAAATCATTCTTGCTACCTCTTGAGCACTGCGTTGGTTTTCGCTTAAAGAGGAAAGGGTGATGAAGTAAAGTAGCGTAAGTATTTCCCTCAGTTTTTGAGAACCAAGGTATCAATCCAGTAGGAGACTGCGCTCGAGTCCCACGCACCTACACAAACAAATAAGAACCTCGCAACCAACGCGATAAAGGGGTTGTCAATCCCTTCACGGTCACTTACGAGAGTGAGATCTGATAGAGATGATAAGATAATATTTTTGGTATTTTTATGATAAAGAGTAAAAGTAAAGAAAGCAAAATAAACAGCAAAAGAAATAGCTAGTTGTTGGGAGATTAATATGATGGAAAATAGACCCGGGGGCCATAGGTTTCACTAGTGGCTTCTCTCAAGATAGCATAAGTATTACGGTGGGTAAACGAATTACTGTTGAGCAATTGATAGAATTGAGCATAGTTATGAGAATATCTAGGTATGATCATGTATATAGGCATCACGTCCATGACAAGTAGACCGACTCCTGCCTGCATATACCACTATTACTCCACACATCGACCACTATCCAGCATGCATATAGAGTATTAAGTTCATAAGAACAGAGTAACACTTTAAGCAAGATGACATGATGTAGAGGGAGAAACTCATGCAATATGATATAAACCCCATCTTTTTATCCTTGATGGCAACAATACAATACGTGTCATTTCCCCTACTGTCACTGGGATCGAGCACCGCAAGATTGAACCCAAAGCTAAGCACTTCTCGCATTGCAATAAAGATCAATCTAGTAGGCTAAACCAAACTGATAATTCGAAGAGACTTGCAAATATAACCAATCATACATAAAAGAATTCATAGGAGATTCAAGTATTGTTCATAGATAATCCTGATCATAAACCCACAATTCATCAGATCTCGACAAATACACCGCAAAAAGAAGAGTTACATCAAATAGATCTCCAAGATAATCGAGGAGAACTTTGTATTGAGATCCAAAGAGAGAGAAGAAGCCATCTAGCTAATAACTATGGACCCGAAGGTCTGAGGTAAACTACTCACACATCATCGGAGAGGCTATGGTGTTGATGTAGAAGCCCTCTGTGATCAATGCCCCCTCCGGTGGAGCGCCGGAAAAGGCCCCAAGATGGGATCTCACGAGTACAGAAGGTTGCGGCGGTGGAAATAGGGTTTTGGCTCCTCTGCTGATGGTTTGGGGGTAGGTAGGTATATATAGGAGGAAGAAGTAGGTCGGTGGATCCACGAGGGGCCCACGAGGGTGGAGGGCGCGCCCCCTGCCTCGTGGCCTCCTCGTTGATTGCTTGACGTCCACTCCAAGTCTGTTGGATCACGTTTGTTCCGAAAATCACGTTCCCGAAGGTTTCATTCCGTTTGGACTTCATTTGATATTCCTTTCCTTCGAAACACTGAAATAGGCAAAAAAAAAACAGCAATTTGGGTTGGGCCTCCGGTTAATAGGTTAGTCCCAAAATAATGTAAAAGTGTATAATAAAGCCCATTAAACATCCAAAATAGAATATAATATAGCATGGAACAATCAAAAATTATAGATACATTGGAGACGTATCAGGTAGTGTTTGCTAAATTCATCAACTTCATACCGCTCAAAAATGATTCATTAATAAGGTTGATCAAGTCTTATTAACAACCACTTTCGATTAGCATGAAACCGAAGAACTTCCGTAAATAACTAATTACCTCAATGGGGATATGAATGTCCCCAACAATAAGCATTTCGTATTTCTTTTTGACAGTAGGTAGAGGTATTTGAAAACTTCCAATAGTGATTGTCTGAGCTTTTTTAATAACATTAATACCATTCACTTGGAATTGTTTCTTCGGAAAGTGCACCGTATGCTCATTACCATTAATATGAAAAGTGACCTTGCTTTTGTTGCAATCAATAACAACCCCTGGAGTGTTCAAGAAGGGTCTACCAAGGATAATCGACATGTTG
Source organism: Aegilops bicornis (assembly GCA_021605145.1). Lineage (NCBI taxonomy): Eukaryota > Viridiplantae > Streptophyta > Magnoliopsida > Poales > Poaceae > Aegilops > Aegilops bicornis. The sequence continues at coordinate 548,435,665 of CM038675.1, read as the reverse complement.
TCGTCCTCGGGCATCTTAAGTATAACAAAGTCAGTCAAAATAGTAACATTAGCAACAACAACGGGCACATCCTTACATATACCGATAGGTATGACAGTTGATTTGTAAGCCATTTGCTAAGATATTTCAGTAGGTGTGAGTTTATTCAAGTCAAGTCTTTTATATAAAGAGAAAGGCATAACACTAACATCGGCTCCTAAATCACACAAAGCAGTTTTCACATAATTCTTTTTGATAGAGCAAGGTGTAGTTGGTATACCCGGATCTCCAAGTTTTTTAGGTACTCCATATTTAAAAGTATAATTAGCAAGCATAGTGGAGATTTTAGCCTCCGGTATTTTTCTCTTATTTGTGATGATGCCTTTCATATACTTTGCATAAGGAGGCATTTTCAAGATATAAGTCAAGCGGGTACGCCAAAAGACTGGCCTCAGCATTTCAGCAAAGCATTCAAATTATTCATCATCTTTCTTTTTAGTTGACTTGGGTGGAAAAGGCATAGGTTTCTGAACCCATGGTTCTCTTTCTTTACCGTGTTTTCTAGCAATGAAATCTCTTTTATCATACCTTTTACTCTTAGGTTGTGGGTTATCAAGATCAACAGGTGGTTCTATCTCAACATCATTGCCTGGTTCTTTTTCATTATTTGGTTGATTGTCCTCATGAACATCAGCATTATCTTTTTCATTATCACTAGGTGGATGTTCATTACCAGATTGAGTTTCAGCATCTGAGATAGAAGTTTCATTATCATTATCAGGAGGTTTCTCTATTTCAGGTTCACTAGAAGCATGCAAAGTCCTGTCATTTTTCTTCTTATTTTTCTTTTTAGAAGGACTAGGTGAACCAGTGTTATTTCTTTGTGAATCTTGTTCTATTCTTTTTGGATGTCCCTCAGGATAAAGTGGTTCTGAGTCATTTTACCTCCTCTAGTTGCAACTCTAACAACAAAGTCATGTATATTATTATTCATTTCATCAAGCAATTCTCTTTGTGATTTAGCAACTTATTCTAACCGGGTTTGAACCATAAAAGCATGTTTTCCAACACCTCTAACATCATTTGAGATTCTAAATAACAAGTCACTCAAGCGAGCAATCATATCAGAATTGTATTTCAATTGTTTCATAACATTTGCATTGAAGTAATCTTGTTTTCTAATGTAGTTTTCAAACTCATAGAGGCATTGGCTAGGATGCATATTGTGAGGATTATAATTATCATTGAACTTCATTAGAGAATTTACCTCTACCACCTTAGGCAGCGGTGGTGTATTAAGCCCATGTATTTCTTCAATAAGAGGTAAATTTTTAACATCCTCAGCTTTAATACATTTTTCCTTCATAGATTTCTTTGCCTCTTGCATATCTTTAGGACTGAGACATAATATACCCCTCTTCTTTGGAGTGGGTTTAGCCGGTGGTTCAGGAAGAGTTCAATCATCATAATTTTTCAATATGTTATTCAATAACTCCTCAGCTTGCCCAATAGTTCGTTCCCTGAAAACACAACCAGCACAACTATCTAGGAAGTCCCCAGAAGCATCGGTTAGTCCATTATAGAAGATATCAAGTATTTCATTTTTCTTAATAGGATGATCAGGCAAAGCATTAAGTAACTGGTAAAGCCTCCCCCAAGCTTGTGGGAGACTCTCTTCTTTAGTTTGCACAAAATTAAATATTTCTTGTAAGGCAGCTTGTTTCTTATGAGCAGGAAATATTTTTCAGAGAAGTAATAAATCATATCCTGTGGACTACGCACACAACTAGGAGTAAGAGTATTGTACCAAGCTTTAGCATCACCCTTTAATGAGAAAGGAAATAATTTGAGAATAAAGTAATAGCGAGTTTTCTCATCATGAGTAAGAAGGGTGGCTATATCATTCAACTTAGTAAGATGTGCCACAATAGTTTCAGTTTCATAACCATGGAAAGGATCAGATTCAACCAAAGTAATTAACTCTGAGATCGACAGAGAATTCATAGTCCTTATCGGCAATTAAGATAGGTGAAGTAGCAAATTTAGGATCACATTTCATTCTAGCATTCAGAGATTTTTCTTTATACATGCATAGTAATTTCTCTAGATCATCTCTATCCCAACAAGCAAGAATATCTCTAGTTGTTTCCTCATTCATAACATAACCTTCCGGTACCTTAGGCAATTCATATCTAGGAAGGCTAGTTCTAGCAGGTGTTTCAGGAGTTTCAGTTTTAAGCTCATCATCAGATTCAACAACATCATGTTGTATTACTCTAGGAATTTGTTTGTCAAGAAAATCACCAAGTGGCACATCATCATTATTAAGCAAGGTACTAGCATCATCATAAGCATTATCCATAACAGAAGTAGCATCATCAATAACTTGCGACATATCAGAATTGATAGAATGTGGTGGTGTTGCAAGTTTACTTATAACAGAAGGTGAATCTAAAGCAGAACTGATGGCAGTTCCTTACCTACCCTCGTCTTAGAAGGATAAATCTTAGTCTTAGGATCCTTCAGATTCTTCATAGTGATAAATTGATGATAATCCCAAGTGACTCAACAAATATAGATATGCTCCCCGACAATGGCGCCAGAAAAAGGTCTTGATAACCCACAAATATAGGGGATCGCAACAGTTTTCGAGGGTAGAGTATTCAACCCAAATTTATAGATTCGACACACGGGGAGCCAAAGAATATTTGAAGGTATTAGCAGCTGAGTTGTCAATTCAACCACACCTGGAGATTAATTATCTGTAGCAAGTAATTAGTAGCAAAGTAATATGATAGTTTTGATAGTAGTGACATGACAGTGATAAAGATGTGATGATAGCAGTATTTTGTAGCAAGTGTAACAGTGATGATAGCAGTAGTAACTTAGTAGAAACAATATAAGATAAATTCGTAGGCATTAGATCGGTGACTTGTCGGATGATATTCATCATGAGACAGTTATAATCTAGGCCGATACGGCACTAGCTCCAGTTCAACAATATAATGTAGGCATGTATTCCGTAAATAGTCATACGTGCTTATGGAAAGAACTTGCATGACATCTTTTGTCCTACCCTCCCATGGCAGCAGGGTCCATATTGGAAACTAAGGGATATTAAGGCCTCCTTTTAATAGAGAACCGGAACAAAGCATTAACACATAGTGAATACATGAACTCCTCAAACTACGGTCATCACCGGGAGTGGTCCCGACTATTGTCACTCCGGGGTTGTCGGATCATAACACGTAGTAGGTGACATAACTTGCAAGATCGGATCTAAAACATTGATATAATGATGATAACATAAACGGTTCAGATCTGAGTTCATGACCCGGGCCCAAAGTGACAAGCGTTATGCATAGCAAAGTCATAGCAACATCAATCTTAGAACATAGTGGATACTAGGGATCAAGCCCTAACAAAATAACTCGATTACATAATGAATCTCATCCAACTCCTCACCGACCAGCGAGCCTCCGAAGGAATTACTCGCTCCCGGTGGGGAGCATCATGGAATTGGCGATGGAGAAGGGTTGGTGATGACGAAGAACGAAGATCCCCTTCTCCGGAGCCCCCTGATGAAGAACGGGAGGTGACGGCGGCTCCGTCTCGTGGATCGTGATAATTCGTTCTCCCTGATTTTTTCTGGAAAATAGGATTTTATACCGTCGGTTTCAGGGTCTGCGGGGCCACCAGGTGGGGACAACCCACACAGGCGCGCCAGAGAGGGCGCATACGGTGGGTTGTGCCCACCTAGGGGCCCCTCCCCGGTAGGTCTTGGCTCCAGAAATTCTTATATATTACATAAAAATTCCTCGCAAAGTTTTGTTCCATTCCGAGAACTTTTATTTCTGCATAAAAACAACATCTTGGTAGTACTGCTGAAAACAGCGTCAGTCCGGGGTTAGTTTCATTCAAATCATGCAAATTAGAGTCCAAAACAAGAGGAAAAGTGTTAGAAAAAGTAGATACATTGGAGACATATCAATCAACATAGAGATGTTCACCATTGATGACTACTCCATCTCACGCGATGATCGGACAAGGATTAGTTGATTTGTACCATGTATCATTTAGATTACTGGAGGGATGTCTATCTAAGTGGGAGTTCTTAAGTAATTTGATTAATTGAACTTAATTTATCATGAACTTAGTCCTGATAGTATTTGCAAATCTATGTTGTAGTTCAATAGTTTGCGATATAGCTCCCTTATTATTTATATGTTCCTAGAGAAAAATAAGTTGAAAGATGATGGTAGCAACTACATAGACTGGGTTCATAACTTGAGGATTTTCCTCATTGCTGCACAGAAAAATTATGTCCTTGATACACCGCTAGGTGAAAGACCTATTCCAGGAGCAGATGCAGACGTTATGAACGTTTGGCAAAGCTCGATAAGATGACAACTTGATAGTTTAGTGCGCCATGCTTTACGGCTTAGAACCGGGACTTCAAAAACGTTTTGAACGCCACGGAGCATATGAGATGTTTCAAGAGCTGAAATTGGTATTTCAGACTCATGGCCATGTCGAGAGGTATGAGACCTCTGACAAGTACTTTGCCTACAAGATGGAGGAGAATAGCTCAACCAGTGAGCATGTGCTCAGAATGTCTAGGTACTACAATCGCTTGAATCAAGTGGGAGTTAATCTTCCAGATAATATAGTGATTGACAAAGTTCTCTAGTCACTATCACCAAGCTATGATGATCTATAATATGCAAGGGATGACGAAAATGATTCCCGAACTCTTCGCGATGCTGAAATCAGCGAAGGTAGAAATCAAGAAAGAGCATCAAGTGTTGATGGTTAACAAGACCACTAGTTTCAAGAAAGGTGGCAAGGGAAAGAAAGGGAACTTCAAGAAGAATGGCAAGCAAGTTGCTACTCCTGTGAAAAAACCCAAAGCTATACACAAGCCTGAAACTGAGTGCTTCAAGTGCAAAGGAAAAGGTTACTGGAATCGGAACTGCCCCAAATACTTGGCGGATAAGAAGGATGGCAAAGTGAACAAAGGTATATTTGATATACATGTTATTGATGTATACTTTACTAGTGTTCATAGTAGCCCCTGGTTATTTGATACCGGTTCAGTTGCTAAGATTAGTAACTCGAAACAGGAGTTGCAAAATAAACACAGACTAGTTAAGGCAAGGTGATGATGTGTGTTGGAAGTGATTCCAAGGTTGATAAGATCACCATCTCACACTCCCTATACCTTCGGGATTAGTGTTGAACCTAAATAAATATTATTTGGTGTTTGCGTTGAGCATGAATATGATTGGATCATGTTTATTGCAATACGGTTATTCATTTAAGTCAAAGAATAATTGTTGTTCTGTTTACATGAATAAAACCTTCTATGGTCATACACCTAGTATAAATGGTTTATTGAGTCTCGATCATAGTGATACACATCTATAATACCTAAATAGTTCATCCCCACTATCCTATTTCTCTTGACATGCAGCCTATCCACCTCATCAACATGCCACATCATCAATTATTTTATTTTTTCTTTCATATATATTTACCAGAATGATCCCACTTTGTTTTATGTTAACATCCAGCCCTTCACCTTAGCAATGCCCAACCATGTGCACGCATCAATCGTGGATTCCGTTACTAGCGTACACAACCAACCAAAGACTTTACTGCACGATGGAAGACATTCCGTTTATACGGCAGAAAAAAAAAACACCCATCGTTTCCCCTGGCGCTACTGTAGTGCGGCGGCTGGAACCTATCTATAGGTCAGGGTGCTTCTCCCGCACGACCGCCTGTCCAGCTTGCCTCCGCGGCTCTCCGGGCTCCTCTAGGGCTACGTTCCCGTCGCTGGTGTTCTGCCCTGCGCCGTCGAGACAGCGGCTGTGATGCCCTCATCCTCCCTTTATGTATTTGTCTCTGTTCCGGGTAGGTCCGCCACCGCTGGGATCTAGGGAGGGCGATCCTTCCGCATGACCACCAGCCCTCGGTCTGCCTGGCCTCCAATGCCTCACTTTGGTTGGGATGTGGGCTGGGTTGTGGTTCCATTGCTGGCCACTCAAAGTGTTGAGGAAGACGCATCCTAACATCGTTCCTCTGCCTAGGACCTCCTCGGGCATGCCTGCAGGTCCCCCTCGCCTCTGGCTGCTCTCTAGGGACGCCTGTCAGGCCGTGGTTCTCGGTGCAAAGACAACCTCTCCTGTATATATGATGCCCCGCCCATTGCTGAGCTCAACGCACCAGCCGCTGCTCTGGTGTTGCAATTTCTTCTTCCTGTTGTCGATGTCTTCATGTGTCAAGAGGTACATCTGGCCATTCTCATCTAACTCGGAGTCCTACCAATCCCTGTTTTGTCTTCCTGTTGTTGCTGGCATGGTTGGGGAAGCAATATGTGTTCCTCAACTAGTCCTTACTAACATTTATATGTTCTTCTATCATGATCTATGTGATTTTTGGTTGGTTCCTTTTCATGTATCATTGGCCACTATACTACTTCAGAGTAGCAGTTCTGGGCTGCTCAAGGTACCCTTTGAACTGTCATTCATTTTTAATTCTAGTAGCTGTCTACATCTTATATATATATATACAAGTACCTCTGGTTAATTCGCATACATGTTTCTGGATTCTTTGAGCTACATATCCATGCATCAAGGACTCGCCTTAGTTAACTAGACCATTATTATTTGTAGATCAGATTACCTAGATGTGATTCCATTATTCTGCCTGGTCTGTGTTCCCTTGACTGTAGAATTGGCAGTTTGTTTTCTAATTAAACAGTTGGTCCTGTTTGGTGTGGCTTGGACGTGGTTGTCCCTTTGATGATCTATTATTCCTGCTAGACACTAACTTAAATTTAGCTTTTCTTCATTTACATTACATGCATATCTATTCTAGTGTACATCAATAATTTCAGATTCAGACATTTTGCTTGATGCAAGCAACTTCTTTTTATTTAAGATCTTCGCTTTTACCATTGTTGCAAATATGGAGAGTTTTCAATTTTTTTTGGATATGTAGGTGTTTCAGGTAATCAGTCGAAATCAAGCATAGCATTTTTGTGTGTGGTCGTGTTGATTAGTACAACTTTGTACTAAAATTGTACAACTAAGTGTACAACTTTGTACTAAAATTGTACTAATAAGTGTGCGCCAATTAATATGGGTCAGAGGGAGTAACACTTTTACACCCCGCCATATAAACAGGGAATGTTCTCAAAGTTAACCTCATAGGTGCATATGATTATATAGTGAGTTGACTCTATCATACCAAGCAACTTCATTTGAGCACATATTTTTTAAATCACATTTCGGTTAATTCTTTCGTCAACGCAAGAAAAATAATTGTATCGTAACCCTGCCAATATTTTTTGTTCCTCTTCTTTCCTTCCTCAATGTGCATCTCTCAGATGAGCTGATTGGCATGCTAACATCCCGCAGCAACGCGTGGGGAATCATCTAGTATTCATAATATTCATGCCAAAATATCCAAAGTTGATAATGATAGTGCAACATATTTGTGACACTGTCGTTTAGGTCATATTGGTGTAAAGAGCATGAAGAAACTCCATACACATGGACTTTTGGAATCACTTGGTTATGAATCATTTGATACTTACGAACCATGCCTCATGGGCAAGATGACTAAAACTCCGTTCTCCGGAACATTGGAGCAAGCTAATAACTTATTGGAAATAATACATACCGATGTATGCGGTCCGATGAGTGTTGAGGCACGCGGTGGGTATCGTTATTTTTTGACCCTCACAAATGATTTGAGTAGACATGGGTATATCTACTTAATGAAACACACGTATGAAACATTTGAAAAGTTTCAGAGTGAAGTGGAGAATCATCGTAACAAGAAAATAAAGTTTCTATGATATGATCGCGGAAGCGAATATTTGAGTTACGAGTTTGGCCTTCATTTTTAACAATATGGAATTGTTTCATAACTCACGCCGCCTGGAACACCACAGCATAATGGTGTGTCTGAACATCGTAACCGTACTTTATTAGATATGGTGCATTCTATGATGTCTCTTATCTATTTACCACTATCATTTTAGGGTTATGCATTAGATACAGCTGCATTCACGTTAAAAAGGGCACCGTCTAAATACGTTGAGACGATACCGTATGAACTATGGTTTTGCAAGAAACCTAAGTTGTTGTTTCTTAAAATTCAGGAATGCGACGCTTATGTCAAAAGGTTTCAGCCTGATAAGCTCGAACCCAAATTGGAGAAGCGCGTCTTCATAGGATACCCTAAGGAAACAATTGGGTACACCTTCTACCACAAATCCAAAGGCAAGATCTTTGTTGCCAAGAATAGAACCTTTCCAAAGAAGGAGTTTCTCTCGAAAGAAGTGAGTGGGACGAAAGTAGAACTTGATGAGGTAATCGTACCTTCTCTCGAATTGGAAAGTAGCACATCAGAGAAATCCGTTCCCGTGATGCCTACACCAACTAGAGAGGAAGCAAATGATAATGATCATGAAACTTCAGATCAAGTTGCTACTGAACCTCGTAGGTCAACCAGATCACGATCTGCACCAGAGTGGTATGGTAATCCAGTTCTGGAAGTCATGTTATTAGACCATGGCGTACCTACGAACTATGAAGAAGCTACGATGAGCCCAAATTCCGATAAATGGCTTGAGGCCATGAAATCTGAGATGGGATCCATGTATGAGAACAGAGTGTGGACTTTAGTGGACTTGCCCGATGATCGGTGAGCCATAGAGAATAAATGGATCTTCAAGAAGAAGACTGACACTGATTAATGTTACTGTCTACAAAGCTCGACTTGTCGCGGAAGGTTTTCGACAAGTTCAAGGAGTTGACTACGATGAGACTTTCTCACCCGTACGATGCTTAAGTCTGTCCGAATCATGTTAGGAATTGCCGCATTTTATGATTATGAAATCTGGCAAATGGACGTAAAAACTGCATTCCTTAATGGATTTCTTAAAGAAGAGTTGTATATGATGCAACCAAAAGGTTTTGTCGATCCTAAAGGTGCTAACAAAGTGTGCAAGCTCCAGCGATCCATCTATGGACTGGTGCAAGCATCTCGGAGTTGGAATATACGCTTTGATGAGGTGATCAAAGCATATGGTTTTATACAGACTTTCGGAGAAGCCTGTATTTACAATAAAGTGAGTGCGAGCTCTGTAGCATTTCTAATATTATATGTAGATGCATATTGTTGATTGGAAATGATGTAGAATTTCTGGATAGCATAAAAGGATACTTGAATAAGAGTGTTTTAAATGGAAGACCTCAGTTAAGCTGCTTATATATTGGGCATTAAGATCTATAAGGATAGATCAAGACGCTTAATAGGACTTTCACAAAGCACATACCTTGATAAAATTTTGAAGAAGTTCAAAATGGATCAGTCAGGGAAAGGGTTCTTGCCTGTGTTACAAGGTATGAAGTTGAGTAAGACTCAAAGCCCGACCACGATAGAAGATAGAGAGAGAACGAAAGTCATTCCCTATGCCTCAGCCATAGGTTCTATAAAGTATGCCATGTTGTGTATCAAACCGGTTGTGTGCCTTGCCATGAGTTTGGAAAGGGGTACGGTAGTGATCCAGGAGTGGATCATTGGACAGCTAGCAGTCAAAATTATCCTTAGTTACCTAAGAGGACTAAGGAGATGTATCTCGGTTATGGAGGTGATAAAGATTTCGTCGTAAAGGGTTACATCGATGCAAGCTTTGAAACCGATTCAGATGACTCTGAGTCTCAATCTGGATACATATTGAAAGTGGGAGCAATTAGGTAGAGTAGCTCCATGCAGAGCATTGTAGACACAGAAGATTTGCAAAATACATGCGGCTCTGAATGTGGCAGACCCGTTGACTAAAACTCTCTCACAAGCAAAACATGATCACTCTTTGGGTATTAATCACATGGCGATGTGAACTAGATTATTGACTCTAGTAAACTCTTTGGGTGTTAGTCACATGGCGATGTGAACTATGATTGTCAATCACATGGCGATGTGAACTAGATTATTGACTCTAGTGTAAGTGGGAGACTGAAGGAAATATGCCCTAGAGGCAATAATAAAGTTGTTATTTTATATTTCCTTATTCATGATAAAGGTTTATTATTCATGCTAGAATTGTATTAATCGGAAACCTTAATACATGTGTGAATACATAAACAAACATCGTGTCCCTAGTGAGCCTCTACTAGACTAGGTCGTTGATCAAAGATGGTTAAGTTTCCTAACCATGGACATGAGTTGTCATTTGATAACGGGATCACATCATTAGGAGAATGATGTGATGGACAAGACCCATCCGTTAGCTTAGCATAATGATCGTTCCGTTTTATTGTTGTTGCTTTCTGCATATCAAATACATATTCCTTCGACTATGAGATTATGCAACTCCTGAATACCGGAGGAATGCCTTGTGTGCTATCAAATGTCATAACGTAACTGGGTGATTATAAAGATGCTCTACAGGTATCTCAGAAGGTGTTTTTTGAGTTGGCATAGATTGAGATTAGGATTTGTCACTCCGAGTATCGGAGAGGTATCTCTGGGTCCTCTCGGTAATACACATCATAAGCTTGCAAGCAAACGACGAAGGAGTTGGTCATGAGGTGATGTATTACGGAACAAGTAAAGAGACTTTCCGGTAACGATATTGAAGTAGGTATGAAGATACCGATGATCGAATCCCGGGAAAGTAACATACCGATGGACAAAGGGAATTACGTATGTTGTCATAACGGTTCGACCGATAAATATCTTTGTAGAATATGTAGGAGCCAATATGGGCATCCAGGTTCCCCTATTGGTTAGTGACCGGAGAGGTGACTCGGTCATGTCTACATAATTATCGAACCCGTAGGTTCCACACGCTTAACATTCGATGACGATATAGTATTATATGAGTTATGTGATTTGATGACCGAATGTTGTTCGGAGTCCCGGATGAGGTCACGGACATTACGAGGAGTCTCGAAATGGTCGGGAGGTAAAGATTGCTATATAGGACGAGGGTATTCGGACACCGGAAGTGTATCGGGTACTATCGGGTCACCGGAAAGGGTTCCGGGCACCCCCGGCAAAAGATATGGGCCTTATGGGCCAAGAGGGAAAACACACCAGTCACAAGGGGCTGGTGCGCCCCCCATATGGGTCGGCCTAGGAGGAGAAGGAAAGAGGGGAAGGGAAAGGAAAGAGTGGAATAGGATTCCCCCTTCCTTCCCTCTTCCCCCCTCTTTCCTTCCCCCTCCAACAAACATGGCAGGGGGAGGCGCGGCCAAGGGCGGGAGCCCAAGTAGGATTCGGACCTACTTGGGGTGCCCCTTGGCCTCTCCCTTCTCCCTCCCACCTATATATATGAGGAGGGAAGCGCCTAGCACACACCAGACAATTGCCTAGTCGTGTGTGGCGCCCCCTTCCACCGTTTACACCCTCGGTCAGATTTTCGTAGTGCTTAGGCAAAGCCCTGCGAGGATCACTTCACCATCATCGTCACCACGCCGTCGTGCTGGCGGAACTCATCTACTACCTCGATGTCTTGCTGGATCAAGAAGGCGAGGGACGTCACCGAGCTGAACGTGTGCAGGACGCGGATGTGTCGTGCGTTCAATACTTGATCGGTTGAAGTGCGAAGAAGTTCGACTACATCAACCGCGTTGAGAAACGCTTCCGCTTACGGTCTACGATGGTACGTAGACACACTCTCCCCCTCGGTGCTATGCATCTCCATGGATAGATCATTGCGGGTGCGTAAAAAAAATTATTTTCCATGCAACATTTCCCAACAATGTTATCATGTCTTATGCAACGCTTTGTTTAATTATTTAATACTCGGGTGTTTCAATCAATTTAAGCCAGGAAATAGCCATTAGACACAATTGATGTTGGTCTTTTGGGTTTATAGATGTGACATTTGTATAAACAATGATCCCAACCTATTCTATAAAAATACCATGACTGTATAGGGATAAGCGTGTGTTGTGGTGCTGTGTTGGGGTGCTGCTATGGACTCTTTGGCACATACGTAACAAAATTACAATCGAATCTGTTTTTCCGGCCTACCCGGCTAACTGTATTTTCAAGTGCCTTCTTTTCTTCAGTAGTGGACTCCATTGGGGAAAAATCGGGACGCTGAGGCCATGCAGCAGGCAATGGATAAGCTTCGACACGTCCACAACATAGCTCGATCCCCTCAGTCCGGTGGTTAGGGCAACATTTTCTTTTGTTGCAGTCTCGAGCATGCGTGCTCTGGTTTGGGCGTTTTGTCCTGTATTTCGGTACTTCTTAATTTATGTTGTGTTCACTCTGTTTTCGAGTCTTCGTGGTGAACCTTGTGCTACTCTGTCTATTTGTGGATTTTATTAATTTAAAGCTGGATGTGTCTTGTGTCTTCGTTTAAGAAATGTAAAAAATGTTCAATTCACATGCTTATGCTTTTTAGTATGTTTGTATGTGTCACTGTGTCCATGAGAGATTACTAATGAATCTATGAATCCCCACACAATTTTCTCTATAAGAAAACCTCCAAAATGTGCACTTTTATTTTCAAACATAATTTGTTCCGAAAGAAAGAAAAAATACTTCATGTAGCATCATCTACGCATAACTTAGAACTATGGAGGCGCGATGGACCTCGGCTCTTGCCGGTGGTAGGCTCTTGATCCGTTTTAGGGTATTTTTCTTTTACGTCGAGTAGGGTTTATGTTCTGCTTAGGAAGGCGAGGTGCCGGGGGCTCCTTGAAGATGAAATAAGGCCCTCCTTGCGTAGCCCCCATCCCAATGATGCGTCTATCGTCGTCGGAGAGCGTGTGGAGGCTTCGATGGATTTCGTGGATCCAGTCTTTGTTCTTGTGTCTATAGGTTGGATCCTTCCGATCTACAGTTCTCTTCATTGCCGGCAATTTTTTTTGATGCGTCGGTCATATGGGCCTTAGCGCGACTACTTTCTGACTGACAAGTATAACAAGTTTTGCTCGGCTTCGGTGAGTGAGGGGCGATAACGGCGTCGCGCATTCGGCTCGCTTCAGTGCTCCTAGTCGCTATACACAGATAACCAGAGGAGCATGCATGAATCGCTGCGCAAGGATCAGGCGGACATAAAATCTGACTGAAAACGAATTGTTTTCGGTCCGGATGAAAATTAGCAAAACCTTTTATTATTTAACTCGGTTGTTTACAGGGGTTTCGATCAATTTGAGCCGAGAATTAGCCATTAGATACAATTGATGCTGGTCTTTTGGATTTATGGACGTATATAACAATGATCCCAGTCTATGCTATACAATGCCATGATTGTATCAAATGTTCAATTCACATGTTTTTTCTTCTGAAAGGACAATTCACATGCTTATGCTTACTAGTTTGTGTCACTTTGTTTATGAGAGGAATTAATAGTGTTGCACTTTTTGGAGGTTTAATGATTGAAAATAAAAGTGCACCTTTTGAGGTTTTCTTAGAGAAAAACGTGTCCGGGTTCAAAAAAACAAAAATACTTCATATACCATTATCTATGCATAACTTAGGGCCATGGGGTGCGAGGGACCTTGGCCATTGCCGACAGGAGGGTTCCTGCTCCGCTTTTAGGTGTGCTTTCTAGGTTGATTAGGATTTGTGTCTTACTTAGATAGGGTGAGTTGGTGGGGCCTCCTTGAAGATAGAATAAGGTCCTACTCGTCTAGCCCCCATTCCAGTGAAGCGTCTAGCGTCATCGGAGGACGTGTCGAGGCTTTGGTGGATCTTTATGGATCCAGTCTTCGTTCGTGTGTCTATCGGTTGGATCTTTTCGATATACACTTCTGTTCATCCACAACGGTTGTTATTCTAGTGCATTGCTTTTATGGGGGCCTTAGCATGAAAACTTATTGACTCTCTACTCCAACAAGTTTTGTCAGGCTCTCCGATGAGGGAGGGATGATGACGGCGGCATTCCTTCGGCTCGCTTCAATGCTCCTAGTTGTCGCTAGGTGATGTGTGAACTTGGATATGTTTTTCTAATCAATTCCGGTGTTCTTTATACTGCCATGGCAAATAATGAATAAATCAATAGTTTTTTCCGTAAATTTAAAAACTAATTCTCATTTAGATGTGAATCAACAAAAGTTATTTACATATGTATAGAATAAGTCATAGCGCATTTATTATATGATCCACGGGAGAATACAAGACATGAGCTGATTAATTATATGATCGAATAAGTCGTACCGCGTTATGTTCATCCAGCTTGACCGGCTCTACTTTATTTGTCGATCCCTCAACTAGACGTCCCTTTACAGAGACTTTCTTACAATTATTCGACAAGTTACTTTCCCCGTAATTAGTGCATTGGAAAGAAGTATCACGAACGTGTTACTATTGTTTTTCTTCATTCATGGCGAAAAGAATATCTTCTTTCTTACGGATGGAAGTGTATATCCTCGGTCTGCAACATGAGATGCCACGTTCGACCAACGAGAGAGATTCCACCACACAGCTGGGGATAAAGGACCACAATATGTATGTACGTAGTTGATTGCTCGTGCATGTCGATTAGCTACAACTCGGCAGGCGCATGGATCAGGTCAAGCAGCATTTGGGTTTGTGATCTCCTTTCTTTTTCGACCTCTGTTGCATAATAATCCATGTGGCAGAGCGTCATCAGCACAGCTGGCTATCTAATCGAACTGCTAAGTGCTGCCGGATCATGTGTCTCTTACTGCTACGAATGCACAATATATGGATATTATCTCCGTGTTTTCATTCTTACTCACCAAGCAACAGAACACATCCATGTGTTCCCTGACTGCCTTCAGCCACTGGCGACTCGGCAATTCATTAATCAATCAGAAAACAAACAATAAAGAGACCGGGAACACCGGAGAGTTTTCGACCAGGGAGGAATCTCTTGTACGTGACGTGAAGATTGCTCCAACACCCAACACCCAACACCCAAAAGGTCAGAACACGCGCAGCCTTTGACCACACACGCATATTCCGACCTAGTGTGATGCCTCCCCCTGTACTTTTCTCGATTAGTTAACTGAGCTCCATTTCATCACGCGTAATTTCCTTACGGGTTAATCTGCTAAAAAACTAGTGTTTAATTAACCTCTCTATGTATCATTGGATCTAATCATCATTTCACTTTGCTTACAAGCAAGCAGCTAACAGCAGTTCGTGCGTGCGTCCCTGCCTGCGCTTTTGATTGCCCAGCACTGTCAGCCAGGGGGGGTTGAACGGCCAATCAGACGCAGAGAGGACGCCGACGCCGTCCTGCGCACGTCTACTTTGATAAAATCAGCCCGTGCAGTGCAAACATACACATATTTGATATTTCTCTTGTTTCAAAAAAATATTTGATATTTCTCCTCTGCTTCTTCCTGTCGGGAATAGATATAGCCAGCCATTTTTCTCTCAAGAAAATCCCCATTGTCATCGTCCTGGGAAATATCTCTTCTCACCTGTCCATGGGTGGCAAAACAACCTAGGGTTGAAAGGGCATTAGGTTGACTACGGGGTTGAATATTTGTTTTTGTTTGCGAGGAATTGGATGGAATATCTTACATATATGTGGCTCTTCATTTTTTTGAAAGTGGCCAGCGTAGCTAGTTTTCATTTCATTTAACAGGGAGAGATTACAGAAATTGATCAAGCGATCATGGAAAAGAGAGGCAATACATCTTACTTCAGGCCCCAAAGAATCAGGTCATCTGGAAAAACTAAGCTAAAAGCGACACACATGGAGATATCTCACGTCACTTCCCCAAAGGGCTGCTGGATGCATCGTGCGCCAACGAGTCGCCATTGCTCCATGTCGCTCCGGCATGCTTTGATGATGTGCCTAGCGTCAGCTTGCTTGCCCCTGAAAGTGCATGCATTTCTTTCCAGCCAGATGTGCCAAAAAATGAGGGCGATCATTGTCTTCGTGCCCTTCCTGTGTTCTGGGGTAGCGGAAGCCACAATCATCTGAACTTTGTCCGTTGTCGTTGCAGCTCTGCTCCACACTTGCTGGTTTAAAGAGCTGCACCCCGTACAGGAGGCCGCGGTGTTCCAGGCCTGCATTGCCACTGGACATTCCCAGATCAGGTGCAGCGAGGTCTCCAGGTTGCGCAGACACATGGGGCAAAAATAACCATTCGTCCATCCTCTCCTCTGAAGGCGATCGTTGCACCAGAGTCTGTCGAGGTGCAAAAGCCAGAGGAACATCTTCACTTTCCCCGGAGCCCAAATCTTCCAAATGATAGTTTTGAAACCGCATGTCTGATTGCCTTCGAATTGTGCGTTGTACGCCGAGCTTGCTGAGTAGTTGCCCAAGCTGTTGAGCCTCCATCTGATCTTGTCCGGGGCCTCCGGTTCCAGATTGATTTGAGCTTGCCTGATCTCTCTTGCCAGCTGCACCACTTGCTGCGCAATGTCGTTGTAGTCGCCATTGCGAAGATCGAGGATCCACTGATCATCAGTCAAGGCCTCCTTTACGCTTATGTTCTTGCGGATGGCTCGAGCGAACAGGTCGGGGTATGCCAAGCAGAGTTGCCTCCCTCCCAGCCAGGAGCACACCAGAAGGATGCAGTAGCACCGTTCCCGATGGTCACCACCGTAGAGGCCGCGAAAAGAGCCCGATCAGCAGCGTCGCATGGCGTCCCGGTGACAACCCAGGGCCTGGTTGGCTGCCTCCAGGAGAGCCATAGCCAGCGCATCCGTAGAGCCCGGGCGAACCGGCTGAGGTCAGGGATGCCCAGTCCACCCAGTTGCTCCGTCGCATGGCTCTCAATTTCACACAGCCAAAATGGAGTTTGCTGATAATGCCCATTATATCCCAGAGGATCGGAATCCTATTTATTTGTAGAGTACTGAGCCAAACGAGCCTTTATTTGACGGAAAATATACATTTTCTTCTATTAAGCAATGTCCTGTCACTCATGGAAGCATGTAGCAAGATTGTTTTTCATGCATGTTTTCTTCACATATCCTATATTCTAATGCACGAGCTTCCTGTGTGTCCAAGATCATATCCAAGGGAGGATAAGGTTTGTACAAGGATATTATTGGTTTTGGTAGCCACGATGCATATGTCTTGTTAACTCATCACATGGTGTTGAACAACGCACGCTTAGTTAGGTTGAATAGCAAAGACAAACAGCTTCACGAACTAAGCGTAGTTTAGATGGTTAGGTTCCTGTGGTGAGACTAACCCACTAGGGTTCAAATTCTAGGATTGACATTGGTGGCCATATTTTTTTAGATTTATTTCAGGTCTTTCGGGGATGTGTGTTCATTAGGAGGAGACGTTTATGAAGACTTTGTCAATGTCAATATGATGTGTCAGCTCTGTCTCTCGAAGGTGCTCATAGGGGTAAGGTGTGCATGCATTTCTAAAAATGCATGTATGTGCGTATGTATGAGTGCCCGCGATTGTAATGTGTTCCAAAAAATGAAAGATTTTTATGACATATTTAGTTGTGCCCTTTTGGTAACCAATTGATATCAGAGGATATAAAGTTGCAACCGTAAGAATTCTTTCTCATGAATGACCCTTAGATTTGGATCACATAATTGCACGCAATTCTCATACAAGTTTTAGAGAAAATACACGCATTAGCTCCCACTCATAAGAAATTTCTTTCAAGAGTTTTGATACATCTTTATTTTTTCTCCTTCCTCTTCCCAATCGTGTACTAGCGCCTAGATTTGAAATTATTGCATTTGGCGTATGAAATATACAGATTGAAAGTAATTTTTATACCCTAAAAAAGTTTTTTTAATATTTGACATGTCATGACCCTGTCATACGAATAAGGGGTTTTCCAATTCCCTCAATTATATATTCCCGCGTACCAAAGAGACCCACAAACATAAGTTTATCATAATTCACATATGTTTGTTTTTGTGTTATTTGCAAAGAACGCTGCTACACATATGATACATTTTGTATGAAACTTGTATGCCATTATACCAATCAATCAAACCGTCATACAAGTTTCCCACACTTCACGTGGTACATGAAGTAGATTCGGCTCGTGAAGTTGTTTTACACAGGAGAATATAATCTTCGAGAGACCCAAACTATGCATCACCCAATGCACGTCGCGTTGTTTTAATAATGTAACTTCCAATACGCCAATGCCGAAAAAGGGATACAAATGCAAGGCGGTTTCATGCATTGTCTCTCGATAGAGAAATCCACCACTAGCAATGGATGTCCTTCTACACTTACTACCTAATGCTTAATCAAAATAAATCGCTGAAAATATATAACGCAAATAACGTCAAACAAGACACCAGTGGAGAATGCCTTCAAGAGCATAGTAATAGTCATACATCAATGTTATCAAAACCATCTAGTGAAGACCAAACCCGAGTTTTCACCCTAGAGCACACCTTGGTTCTTCCTGACATAAACCAACCAGTGAATGGTTGATCACCAAAGGTTTAAAAATGTATTCAAAGAGAACATCTCTAGGAAGGTGATGATGCATGACCGTTGTTGTTGTTACTTACATTTTATCGTTGTTTGTTGAATCCATGGCGGTCGAAACGCACACCACAACTACTTGCCTAGTCGGTGCCACTTCATTGACTCTTGATCATTACCTAAATTAGTGATGTGCAACACACAACGTATACCATTCTCATCATGGAGCATTTGGAAAACACGTGTGCCCATTAGTGCTAGACCGTTCCCGTCAAAGACCACCACTCCACCCCACGCAAAGTTACCCTGAAATTAGGCATTCAAGACGATCCACACATGTTTCATGGATGACATGGTGGGTAAAATAAAAGAGACCATGTCAAGGTATGGCATGACTTAACCTGTTACAAACACATAAAATCACTAAACATACCCATTTCAACTTCACCCTATGGACTTTATGGTAATATCATGACCTGGCACAATGGATATCTGTCAATGGAGTAACACGCAAAGCTCTTGCTGAAGGAAATATGCCCTAGAGGCAATAATAAAGTTGTTATTTATATTTCCTTATATCATGATAAATGTTTATTATTCATGCTAGAATTGTATTAACCAGAAACTTAGTACATGTGTGAATACATAGACAAAACAGAATGTCCCTAGTATGCCTCTACTTGACTAGCTCGTTAATCAAAGAGGGTTAAGTTTCCTGACCATAGACATGTGTTGTCATTTGATGAACGGGATCACATCATTAGGAGAATGATGTGATGGACAAGATCCATCCGTTAGCTTAGCATGTTGATCGTTCAGTTTTATTGCTATTGCTTTCTTCATGACTTGTACATTTTCCTTTGACTATGAGATTATGCAACTTCCAAATACCGGAGGAACACCTTGTGTGCTATCAAATGTCACAACCTAACTGGGTGACTATAAAGATTCTCTACAGGTGTCTCCAAAGGTGTTTGTTGGGTTGGCATCGATCGAGATTAGGATTTGTCACTCCGTGTATCGGAGAGGTATCTCTGGGCCCTCTCGGTAATGCACATCATTATAAGCCTTGCAAGCAATGTGACTAATGAGTTAGTTACGGGATGATGCATTACAGAACGAGTAAAGAGACTTGCCGGTAACGAGATTGAACTAGGTATGATGATACCGACGATCGAATCTCGGGCAAGTAACATACCGATGACAAAGGGAATAACGTATGTTGTTATGTGGTTTGACCGATAAAGACCTTCGTAGAATATGTAGGAGTCAATATGAGCATCCAGGTTCCCCTATTGGTTATGGACCGGAGATGTGTATCGGTCATGTCTACATAGTTCTCGAACCTGTAGGGTCTGCACGCTTAACGTTCGATGACGATTTGTATTATGAGTTATGTGATTTGATGACCGAAGTTTGTTCAGAGTCCCGGATGAGATCACGGACATGACGAGGAGTCTCGAAATGGTCGAGAGGTAGAGATTCATATATAGGACGATGGTATTTGGACACCGGAAGTGTTCCGGGTGATACCGGGTCACCGGAAGGGGTTCTGGGCAACCGCCGGCAAAGATATGAGCTTAATGGGCCAAGTAAGGGAACACACCAGCCCACACGGGGCTGGTGCGCCCCCTATAGGGCCAGCCACGTGGGGAGAAAGGAAAAGGAGAGAAGGAAAAGGAAAGTATGAAGTAGGACTCCTACTTCCTTCCCCTCCCCCTCATTCCTTTCCCCCTTCTCCAAATATGGTAGGGGTGCAAATTGGACTAGGGGCCCAAGTAGGATTCCTCCTACTTGGGCGCGCCCTAGGCTGTCTCCCCCCCTCTCCCTCCTTTATATACGTGGGGAGGGCACCCCTAGAACACACATCAATTGTTCCTAGCCGTGTGCAGTGCCCCACTCCACAATTAACACCCCAGTCATACCGTCGTAGTGCTTAGGCGAAGCCCTGCGCTGGTAACTTCATCATCACCGTCACCACGCCGTCATGCTGACAGAACTCTCCCTCGTCCTCAACTGGATCAAGAGCTTGAGGGACGTCATCATGTTGAACGTGTGCTAAACACGGAGGTGCCGTACGTTCGGTACTTAGATCGTGATGCGGAGCATCCCTCACTCATCCCCATGGACGCACCTACATCTTCCTCAACACCACGTGGAGCCATGACTCGAGCTCGAGCTAAAGCTATTGAAGATAAGGTGAACTCGCTCCTCTCCGAACTCCCTCTTCCTAATCATGAGACATGGCTACTACCTCATTCGGGAACTCTATGTGTAATCAGGTACTTGGGAACGAGCCAAGGAACAGCTACTTGCAAGAGCCAAGACGACGAGGACCCCAAGCGTGATGAGGAAGAAAAGCTGGTGAAGCTACAGGCGTCGGACGACCGACCAAGTCCGGACGTCCGACGACTCCTAGGCCACGGACGACCGACGCCCTCCGGACGTACGGCAGCTGGGCACCTGAATGGAAACTCACGGAAGACCGAAGCCACCGGACGACCGGACGACCCGTACCAGAGCCGAATCTACGAACGTCCGACGATCCACGGACGTCTGGGCCTTCCCGAAGCCCCGGACGACCCTCTCTGGACGACCGACGCACCCGAGTCCGAGCCGAATCTACGGACGTCCGAGCCCTGCCGGACGTCCAGACCGTCACGAGCCTCCGGACGTCCGACGCCTTCCGGACGTCCGGCCCCTGAGTGATCGCGCATGGCTGGAGCCCTTGTACCCCTTCACTTCGCCCCCATTTGCACAAAGACTATAAACAGACCTCCTCCTCTTCCTAGTTAGGGTTAGCAAAGGATTAGCTCATATTTGTGTGAGAGCTTTGCTCATCCACTTGGTTACCTTCTCCTCGGAGATCGCGCCTCCTCGGAGAAGATCCTTCCAAGAGGATTCAAGACCCCCTTCTAGGGTGGACCCCCATCAAGACCTCCTCACGGAGAAGAACGGCTACTCGTGTATCTTCCCTTTGTTGATTTTGAATCTTGTGCTACCTTATGTGTTCGGTGATCTAACCCTTGTGTGATCGAGACTTGTCGGTTTAGTGTTTCTCTTGTGTGTTTTTCCTTGTGTTCTTCTGCTCGTTCGTCGTGTTCTCCCCGTAGGATCCCCTTTAAACGTGAAGATCTCCGACTAGGGCACCGCCCTACATCATCTTGGTATCATGAGCCACGTTGATCACGTTTTTGGAGCCCCTACCCCATGTTTTCTAACTTGATTTTGTTGTTTTTGTCCTAAATCTGAAAATTCCCCACCAAAAATAGCCCCAATTTTTTTTGTGATTTGTTGGTGAGTTGAGATTTTGTTGGATTTGGTCCATAGATTTGAGTTGCTACGTGTGGATCTAGCTTTTCCCATCCTCCCCACCCTTTTCCATCCATCAAACCGCTCAATTTTGACCTCATCATCTTCTTCCACCTCAAAATCGCCCCGGCCCAACCTGCGTTGACCCCGACCACCGGACGTCCGACCTTTCCGGACGACCGGAACCCCTGTCCCGATTCAAATTTACGGACGACCGGACCCTGCTGGACTCCGACGGCCGGACGACCGGAAAAATCGGACATCCGTGAAACCCTGAAGAAACTGAAATTGTTCAGTGCAGCCACCACCACCACCCCACCTTCCACCACATCATCCAGAACCCACACACACCACCATACTCCCCAATACCTCCTATGACGATTGTTGACACATTTTGGTCCTTGAGATTTTGAGTTGTGGTTCCCGTGTCCTATTGTGTTTCGGCTATCTAGGTACGGTTGGACATCATCATCACCACGGCTCATCTTCGCAAGGGTCTCATCATCGCCAAGGACGGTAACATCGTCGACATCTTTGTCATACCTTGCAATTGCATTGATACCCACATGGACTTACTTTTGCGTAGCTTGCCCATCGAGACTAGCCATTGAGTATTGCCGGCAACATGACTTGTGCACATTAGTGATCATACTCCATAGCATACATACCATACCACCGTGGTGCATACCTTGGGATCCATTTGTGTGTCACAAAGTTGTCATAGCATACACAATTGCTATCTTGGTTCGTGAAGTTTTGCATGAGAAAAGAGCTCAAAAGTGAAAGAGCCACCCAAGCTTTTAACCAAAGAGGAAAGATAAGCAAAGAGCTTATGAGCAAGAACCATAGCATCATATTATATTAAGATTGTCATATTGGATCATCTTGGATCATAGCACCGAAATACCATACATATAGCATACATGGGATAGAGATAGTTGCATTTTTGCCTACTAGGTTGTGCACAAGTTTCGTATCCGCCTATTGTGCAATCGTGCTAGCGTCTCTCTAGTATTGTGCAAAAAGAGCATTTTCGTGGATTCCACATTTTAGCTCACTTTTGGTTTGCACAATCCCACTTATCTATTTGCGTGAGTGTTTCCGTGTACCATTTTTTTGCTTGGTCTACTTGTTGCATTTGCAAATTTGTGAACCTTTTCCAACATTATTGACGCTCACTTACAATTGCATCAAATTTTGTGCCACCATCCTACCAAGCTCCACCATAAGCTATTATTTGTGTAGGTGTGAGAACCGACAAGGATTGGTACCAATAGTGCTATTTCATTGTCCGCATTTGAGTGATCTTGATTCATCACCAACATCGGTCAAAGGTACATTGGTATAAGTTCTTCTCCTTCTACCACTCACATATTTTTGCTTGGAATGATGGATAGGCCAAGTACTTCTACAAACCCACTCTTCATCGAGCAAGATGACGACATGTCCTCATACGTCACCAAGAGCCACCTCTTTGGTGCACAACGAGTGTTGCACCAAGAGCAACAAGCAATGAGCGCATCAGATCGACAACCTCGCCACCGACTTGCGACTCTCCGAGAAACATACAAGAGACTACTTCGACAACAAGTTCGACGCTCACAAGCAAGAGAATGATGCAAGAATGGACGAGATCCACGCCTTGATGAGGAACCGGCATCATTCCACTTCTTCATCCTCAAGATGGAGCCGCTCGAGTCGACACTCCGACGACACCTTCTATGCATCTCGCAACCCGCTACATGAGAAGCATTCACTAGAGCAAGTCGATGAGCAAGTCCCTCATCCTCAATCAAACCAAGCCGCTTTTGCCCAAGCTCAAGAACGACAACGACTACGGCACCAAGAAGAAGAACGAGCGCGTCTACACCAAGAAGAACAATACGTCGAGGCGCAACGTCTTCAACGACAACAACGTGAAGCGCAAGCTCTTGAGGCGCAACGTTCCCTTCAAGAATCAAGTCGAGCCAACCGCAATCGTGAATGGCGAAATCAAGAGGAAGCCCTTCGAGAAGAAATCCAAGAGAGGAACTACCAACCCCATGTACAACGACAAGTTCCTCAAGCTCCTCCACAAGCTCGACAAGCCCCACCTCAACCTCAAGTTCAACAAGAGCAAGTTGATCATGGTCTTCCTCCACGCCAAGAGCAACATGAAGACGATTGCAATCCACGTCAAGGGCATCATCATCCCCATCGCCAACAACACAATGAAGAGCAACGCTATGGAAAGCTCAAATTCACCATGCCCAAGTTCAATGGAAGCAATGACCCCGAAGAATATCTTTCATGGGCATTGAAGATCGACAAAATCTTTCGTTTGCACAACTATGAGGAAGAGAAGAAGATCGCTATGGCATCACTTGAGTTCCAAGACTATGTGCTCATATGGTGGGAACAAATCCTTGAGAGGCGACAAGCAAGAGGTGAACCTCCAATCACCAAGTGGGCTCAAATGAAAGATGTCATGAGAGCACGTTTTGTGCCAACCTACTACAACCGCGACCTCTTCAAGAAACTCCAACTCCTCAAGCAAGGTACAAAGAGTGTTGAAGAATACTACAAGGAAATGGAGATAGCCATGATTCGAGCCAATGTGAAGGAAGATGACAAACTATGGCGCGTTTCTTGAATGGACTCAATCATCCCATCAAGAAGATCGCCGACTTCCAACCATACTCCACCCTCATCGAGCTCGTGCATCAAGCTACAAAGGCGGAACGTCAAGTGCAAGATGACTTCAAGTATGCCAAGTACTCGTCCAAGACCTACGGCTTCTCCAACAACCAAGCTTCAACACCTCCTCCAACATCTACATCAACCAAACCTTCTACAAACAACGACGACAAGTCGAGTTACAAGAAAAATTCGACAAGTTCAAGTCGTCCTCCTCCTACTACAAGCAACTTCAAGCCGCGTGCTTCGTCATCTACTCCGATCGATGAGACCATCAAGACAAGCTCCTTCAAGTGTTTCACTTGCGGCGGCCGAGGCCACAAGTCCTACGGATGCACCAACAAGCGCACCATGATCCTCAACGACGACGGCACCTATGACTCAATGAGTGATGAGGAGATGGAAGCTCTTGAGCAAGTGGCCATGCACCGGCGAGTGAACGAAGATGAAGATGACCAAGTCTTTTGTGATGAGGATTCGAGCCCCGCTCTCGTTGTCTCCAAGGTCTTAACTCTTCAACATCAACAAGAAGACGACCAAAGATGCCACATCTTCCACACAAAGGCCGGCATCAACGGAAGGTCCGTCAAGGTCATCATCGATGGAGGTAGTTATCACAACTTGGCAAGTGAAGAACTATGCTCCAAGCTTCAATTGGTCAAGAGGAAGCACCCGAATCCCTACAAGGTTCAATGGCTAAGTGACTCGGCACTATCTGAGTTGAACATACGGTCCAAGTCTCCTTCAAAATTGGTGCATATGAGGACACTTTGGAATGTGATGTGGTCCCAATGACGGTTTGCCACCTCCTTCTTGGTCGACCATGGCAATTCGACCGTGGTGTCTTCCACAGCAGGCGCACCAATCACTATAGCTTCAAGATGAAAGGGAAGGAATATGTGCTACGACCTATGTCTCCTAGTCAAGTGATAGCCGACAAGCAAGCCACCTATCATAGAGACAAGAGTGAGAAAGTGATCCACCAAAAAGTGAGTGAGAGCCACAAGCCAAACTTGAGCACCTCTTCGCCTAGAGAGAAAAACCTCCTCCTATTTGCCACCAAAAGTGAGATGAGAGAAGTGTGTGAGAACCCATCTAGTGTGATGCACTTTGTCCTTGTGTGCAAGGATGGAGAGCCAACAACTAACACCTCTCATGAGCTACCTTTAGTGTTTAAATCTCTTTTGCAGGAATTTCAAGATGTTTTCCCCGATGAGCTACATCTGGGTCTACCTCCTCTTCGAGGCATTGAGCATCGAATCGACCTCATCCCCGGAGCACCTCTCCCAAACAAAGCTCCATACCGAGTCAATCCCGAAGAAACCAAGGAGATTCAACGGCAAGTACAACAACTCATCGACAACGGTCATATACGTGAAAGCCTAAGCCCGTGTGCCATTCCCGTTATACTTGTGCCTAAGCCCGATGGAAGTTTCCGCTTGTGTTCCGATTGTAGACCTATAAATGCTATTACCGTTAAGCTATAGGCATCCCATTCCTCGCTTAGATGATATGCTTGATGAACTTAGTGGAGCCAACTTTTCTCAGAAATTGATCTTAAAAGTGGCTATTATCAAATCCGCATACAAGAGGGTGATGAATGGAAAACTGCTTTCAAAACCAAATTTGGTTTATATGAGTGGTTAGTGATGCCTATGGGTTTATCGGAAGCTCCCGGTACTTTTGTGCATCTCATGCATTATGTCCTTCGGCCTTATATTGGAGTCTTTGTTGTGGTTTACTTCGACGATATTCTTGTGTTTAGCAAAACCATGAAAGAGCATCTTGATCATGTTAGGACTGTTTTGCAAACCCTTCGAAAGGAAAGTCTTTATGAAAACATGAAAAAATGCACATTTGGTGTTGACAAGGTGGTTTTCTTGGGTTTTGTTGTATCCTCAAAGGGTGTCCATGTTGATGAATCTAAAATTGAAGCAATTAAAACTTGGCCCCAACCCACCAATTTGCAACAAGTGCGTAGCTTTCTTGGTCTTATGGGGTTTTTATCGCCGCTTTGTGAAAGATTTTAGCACAATTGCCGCTCCTTTGCATGCTTTGAGTAAGAAGAATACTCCTTTTGTTTGGGGAACTTTGCAATCCACCGCTTTTGATGAGCTCAAGTCTTTGCTTACTCATGCTCCGATTCTTAATTTGCCTAATTTTGACAAAACTTTTGAGGTTCATTGTGATGCAAGTGGTACCGGAATTGGCGGAGTTTTGATGCAAGAAAAACGAGCCATTGCATATTTTAGTGAAAAATTATCCGGTGCTCAACTTAACTATCCCATCTATGACAAAGAATTGTATGCTTTAGTGCGTGTGCTACATGTTTGGGAACATTACCTTAGACTGCATGAGTTTGTCATCCATACCGATCATGAAACGCTTAAGTACTTAAAAGGTCAAACTAAGTTGAACAAGCGTCATGCCAAATGGAGTGAATTTATTGAATCTTTTCCCTATGTGATCAAGTACATTAAGGGTAAAGAAAATATAGTTGCCGATGCCCTTTCACGCATATGCACGCTTGTCACTAAACTTGAGATGAATGTTATTGGCTTTGAGCACATAAAAGAATTGTATGCTAACGACCCATCTTTTGCTATTCCTTATGCTAAGTGTTTGACGCATACTTCTTGGGAACAATATTACATCAAGGATGGTTATCTTATGAGAGCTAACAAACTATGCGTTCCTGAGCCTTCTCTTCGTTTGCTCCTTTTGCAAGAGGCTCATGGAGGCGGACTCATGGGACACTTTGGACGCGACAAAACATTCGCCACGCTCTCCAAGAACTACTTTTGGCCCAAGATGTTCCGCGACGTCTCACGCTTCACCAACCGATGCTCTACATGTCGCAAAGCTAAGTCTAAAGAACAATCTCATGGTCTTTACATGCCTCTTCCTATTCCTTATCAACCTTGGGAAGACATTAGCATGGATTTTGTACTTGGTTTGCCTAGAACTCGAAATGGAAAGGATTCCGTGTTTGTTGTTGTGGATAGATTTTCTAAGATGGCACATTTCATTCCTTGCAACAAGATAGACGATGCTTCACACATTGCAAATCTCTTTTGTAGGGAAATCTTGCGACTCCATGGAGTACCAAAGACAATCGTCTCCGATCGTGACGTCAAGTTCTTGAGTTACTTTTGGAAGACCCTATGCGCCAAGCTCGGAATCAAGCTCTTGTTCTCATCCGCATACCATCCTCAAACCGACAGCCAAACGGAGGTGACGAACCGCACACTATCCACTCTCCTTCGTGTCTTGATCAAGAAGAACATCAAGGAGTGGGAAGCATGTCTACCCATCGCCGAGTACGCCTACAATCGTGCAAGACGTTCGACTACCGGCAAGTCCCCCTTCGAGGTCGTCTATGGCTTCAACCCATTGTCCCCATTGGACATTCTACCTCTTCCTTCGCAAGAGCGCACAAACTTGGATGCGAGTGCACGGGCAAGCTACATCAAGAAGATGCATGAGGATACAAGACAAACCATCGAGCGCCAAGTACAACGACTAGCGACCAAGATCAACGTCAACAAGCAACCCATGGTCTTCAACATTGGTGATCTAGTGTGGCTACACCTTCGCAAGGACCGCTTCCCCAAAGAACGCAAGTCCAAGCTTCTTCCTCGAGCCGATGGACCTTTCAAGGTGCTAGCACGCTACAAGCGACAACGCCTACAAGATCGACCTACCTCGAGACAAGTACAATGTGAGCGACATCTTCAACGCGTCAAGGACCTCGCACCATACCATGGAGATGAAGCTTTTGATCCGAGGTCGGATCTCTCTCAAGGGGGAGATGATGCGGAGCATCCTCACTCATCCCCATGGACGCACCTACATCTTCCTCAACACCACGTGGACCCATGACTCGAGCTCGAGCTAAAGCTATTGAAGATAAGGTGAACTCGCTCCTCTCCGAACTCCCTCTTCCTAATCATGAGACATGGCTACTACCTCATTCGGAAACTCTATGTGTAATCAGGTACTTGGGAACGAGCCAAGGAACAGCTACTTGCAAGAGCCAAGACGACGAGGACCCCAAGCGTGATGGAGAAGAAAAGTTGTTGAAGCTACAGGCGTCGGACGACCGACCAAGTCCGGACGTCCGACGACTCCCAGGCCACGGACGAGCGACCTCCGGACGTCCGGCACTGGGCACCGAATGGAAACTCACGGAAGACCGAAGCCACCGGACGACCGGACGACCCGTACCAGAGCCGAATCTACGGACGTCCGAAGATCCGCGGACGTCCGGGCCTTCCCGAAGCCCCGGACGATCGGCCCTCTCCGGACGACTGACGCACCCGAGTCCGAGCCGAATCTACGGACGTCCAAGCCCTGTCGGACGTCCGGACCATCACGAGCCTCCAGACGTCCGACGCCTTCCGGACGTCCGGCCCCTGAGTGATCGCGCCCGCAGGCTGGAGCCCTTGTACCCCTTCACTTCGCCCCCATTTGCACTAAGACTATAAATAGACCTCCTCCTCCTCCTAGTTGGGGTTAGCAAAGGATTAGCTCATATTTGTGTGAGAGCTTTGCTCATCCACTTGGTTACCTTCTCCTGAGATCGCACCTCCTCGGAGAAGATCCTTCCAAGAGGATTCAAGACCCCTTCTAGGGTGGACCCCCATCAAGACCTCCTCACGGAGAAGAACGGCTACTCATGTATCTTTCCTTTGTTGATTTTGAATCTTGTGCTACCTTATGTGTTCGGTGATCTAGCCCTTGTGTGATCGAGACTTGTCGGTTTAGTGTTTCTCTTGTGTGTTTTTCCTTGTGTTCTTCTGCTCGTTCGTCGTGTTCTCCCCGTAGGATCCCCTCCAAACATGAAAGATCTCCGACTAGGGCACCGCCCTACATCAGATCGGTTGGATCGTGAAGACGTTCGACTACATCAACCGCGTTACTAAGCGCTTCCGCTTTCGGTCTACAATGGTATGTAGACACACTCTCCCCCTCTCGTTTCTATGCATCTCCTAGACAGATCTTGCATGATCGTAGGATTTTTTTTGAAATACTATGTTCCCCAACAGTGGCATCCGAGCCAGGTCTATGCGTAGATGTTATATGCACGAGTAGAACACAAAGAGTTGTGGGCGATAATAGTCACACTGCTTACCAGCATGTCATACTTTGATTCGGCGGTATTGTTGGATGAAGCGTCCGAGACCGACATTACATGACCGCGTTCATGAGACTGGTTCTACCGCCGTGCTTCGCACACAGGTGGCTAGTGGGTGTCTATTTCTCCAACTTCAGTTGAATCGAGTTTGACTACGCTCGGTCCTTGTTGAAGGTTAAAACATCACACTTGACGAAAAATCGTTGTGGTTTTAATACGTAGGTAAGAACGGTTCTTACTAGAAGCCCGTAGCATCCACGTAAAACTTGTAACAACAAAGTAGAGGGCGTCTAACTTGTTTTTGCAGGGCGTGTTGTGATGTGATTGTTGGGGAACGTAGTAATTTTAAAAAAATCCTACGCACACATAAGATCATGGTGATGCATAGCAACGAGAGGGGAGAGTGTCATCCACGTACCCTCGTAGAACGTAAGCGGAACCGTTATGACAACATGGTTGATGTAGTCGTACGTCTTCACGATCGACCGATCCTAGTACCGAACGTACGTCACCTCCGCGACTGCACACGTTCATCTCGGTGACGTCCCACGAACTCACGATCCAGTAGAGTTTCGAGGGAGAGCTCCGTCAGCACGACGGCGTGATGACAATGTTGATGAAGCTACCGACGCAGGGCTTCGCCTAAGCACCGCTACGATATGACCGAGGTGGATTATGGTGGAGGGGGGCACCGCACACGGCTAAAAGATCAATGATCAACTTGTGTGTCTATGGGGTGCCCTTCCTGTATATAAAGGAGTGGAGGAGGGGAGGGCCGGCCTCTATGGCGCACCTGGAGGAGTCCTACTCCCACCGAGTAGGATTCCCCCTTCCCTAGTTGGACTAGGAGAGAAGGAAGGGGGAGAGAGGGAGGAAGGAAAGGGGCGCCGCCCCCCCCTCCTAGTCCAATTCGGACCAGAGGGAGAGGGGGGGCGCGGCCTGCCCTGGTCTCCTCTCTCTCTCTCTGTCCACTATGGCCCAATAAGGCCCATACACTTAGCGGGGGGTTCCGGTAACCTCCCGGTACTCCGGTAAAAATCCCGATTTCACTCGGAACTATTTCGATGTCCAAATATAGGCTTCCAATATATCGATCTTTATGTCTCAACCATTTCGAGACTCCTCGTCATGCCCATGATCATATCCAGGACTCTGAACTACCTTCGGTACATCAAAGCACATAAACTCATAATACCGATCATCACCGAACGTTAAGCGTGCGGACCCTACGGGTTCAAGAACTATGTAGACATGACCGAGACATGTCTCCGGTCAATAACCAATAGCGGAACCTTGATGCTCATATTGGTTCCTACATATTCTACGAAGATCTTTATCGGTCAAACCGCATAACATACGTTGTTCCCTTTGTCATCGGTATGCTACTTGCCCGAGATTCGATCGTCGGTATCTCAATACCTAGTTCAATCTCGTTACCGGCAAGTCTCTTTACTCGTTCCATAATACATCATCCCGCAACTAACTCATTAATTGTATTGCTTGCAAGGCTTATAGTGATGTGCATTACCGAGTGGGCCTAGAGATACCTCTCCGACAATCAGAGTGACAAATCCTAATCTTGATCTATGCCAACTCAACAAGTACCATCGGAGACACCTGTAGAGCACCTTTATAATCACCCAGTTATGTTGTGATGTTTGGTAGAACACAAAGTGTTCCTCCGGTATTCGGGAGTTGCATAATCTCATAGTCATAGGAACATGTATAAGTCATGAATAAAGCAATAACAATATACTAAACGATCAAATGCTAAGCTAACGGAATGGGTCAAGTCAATCACATCATTCTCTAATGATGTGATCCCGTTAATAAAATGACAACTCATGTATATGGCTAGGAAACTTAACCATCTTTGATTCAACGAGCTAGTCAAGTAGAGGCATACTAGTGACGCTCTGTTTGTCTATGTATTCACACATGTACTAAGTTTCCGGTTAATGCAATTCCAGCATGAATAATGAACATTTATCATGATATAAGGAAATATAAATAATCAACTTTATTATTGCCTCTAGGGCATATTTCCTTGAGTCTCCCACTTGCACTAGAGTCAGTAATCTATATTACACAGTAATGATTCTAACACCCATGGAGTCTTGGTGTTGATCATGTTTTGCTCGTGAGAGAGGCTTAGTCAACGTGTCTGCAACATTCAGATCTGTATGTATCTTGCAAATCTCTATGTCTCCCTCCTTGACTTGATCGCGGATAGAATTGAAGCGTCTCTTGATGTGCTTGGTTCTCTTGTGAAATCTGGATTCCTTTGCCAAGGCAATTGTACCAAAGATTGTCACAAAAGATTTTCATTGGACCCGATGCACTAGGTATGACACCTAGATCGGATATGAACTCCTTCATCCAGACTCCTTCATTTGTTGCTTCCGAAGCAGCTATGTACTCCGCTTCACACATAGATCCCGCCACGACGCTTTGTTTAGAACTGCACCAACTGAAAGCTCCACCGTTCAATATAAACACGTATCCGGTTTGTGACTTAGAGTCATCCGGATCAGTGTCAAAGCTTGCATCGACGTAACCATTTACGAAGAGCTCTTTGTCACCTCCATAAACGAGAAACATATCCTTAGTCCTTTTCAGGTATTTCAGGATGTTCTTGACCGTTGTCCAGTGATCCACTCCTAGATTACTTTGGTACCTCCATGCTAAACTAATATCAAGGCACACATCAGGTCTGGTACACAACATTGCATACATGATAGAGTCTATGGCTGAAGCATAGGGAACACCTTTCATTTTCTCTCTATCTTCTGCAGTGGTCGGGCATTGAGTCTGACTCAACTTCACACCTTGTAACACAGGCAAGAACCCTTTCTTTGCTTGATCCATTTTGAACTTCTTCAAAACATTATCAAGGTATATGCTTTGTGAAAGTCCAATTAAGCGTCTTGATCTATCTCTATAGATCTTGATGCCCAATATATAAGCAGCTTCACCGAGGTCTTTCATTGAAAAACTCTTATTCAAGTATCCTTTTATGCTATCCAGAAATTCTATATCATTTCCAATCACCAATATGTCATCGACATATAATATTAGAAATGCTACAGAGCTCCCACTCACTTTCTTGAAAATACAGGCTTCTCCAAAAGTCTGTATAAAACCATGTGCTTTGATCACACTATCAAAACGTTTATTCCAACTCCGAGATGCTTGCACCAGTCCATAGATGGATCGCTGGAGCTTGCACATTTGTTACCACCCTTTGGATCGATAAACCTTCAGGTTGCATCATATACAACTCTTCTTCCAGAAATCCATTCAGGAATGCAGTCTTTACATCCATTTTCCAAATTTCATAATCATAAAATGCAGCAATTGCTAACATGATTCGTACGGACTTAAGCATCGCTACGGGTGAGAAGGTCTCATCGTAGTAAACTCCTTGAACTTGTCGAAAACCTTTCGCAACAAGTCGAGATTTGTAGACAGTAACATTACCATCAGCGTCAGTCTTCATCTTGAAGATCCATTTATTCTTGATGACTTGCCGATCATCGGGCAAGTCAACCAAAGTCCACACTTTGTTCTCATACATGGATCCCATCTCAGATTTCATGGCCTCAAGCCATTTCGCGGAATATAGTCTCATCATTGCTTCCTCATAGTTTGTAGGTTCGTCATGGTCAAGTAACATGACCTCCAGAACAGGATTACCGTACCACTCTGGTGCGGATCTTACTCTGGTTGACCTACGAGGTTTGGTAGTAACTTGATCTGAAGTTACATGATCATCATCATTAGCTTCCTCACTAATTGGTGTAGGAGTCACATGAACCGATTTTTGCGATGAACTACTTTCCAATAAGGGAGCAAGTACATTTACCTCATCAAGTTCTACTTTCCTCCCACTCACTTCTTTCGAGAGAAACTCCTTCTCTAGAAAGGATCCATTCTTAGCAACGAATGTCTTGCCTTCGGATCTGTAATAGAAGGTGTACCCAACAGTCTCCTTTGGGTATCCTATGAATACACATTTCTCCGATTTGGATTCGAGCTTATCAGGTTGAAGCTTTTTCACATAAGCATCACAGCCCCAAACTTTAAGAAACGACAAAGTTGGTTTCTTGCCAAACCATAGTTCATAAGGTGTCGTCTCAACGGATTTAGATGGTGCCCTATTTAACGTGAATGCAGTCGTCTCTAAATCATAACTCCAAAATGATAGCGGTAAATCAGTAAGAGACATAATAGATCGCACCATATCTAGTAAAGTACGATTACGACGTTCAGACACACCATTACGCTGTGGTGTTCCGGGTGGCTTGAGTTGTGAAACTATTCCGCATTGTTTCAAATGAATACCAAACTCGTAACTCAAATATTCTCCTCCACGATCAGATCATAGAAACTTTATTTTCTTGTTACGATGATTTTCCACTTCACTCTGAAATTCTTTGAATTTTTCAAATGTTTCAGACTTTATGTTTAATCAATTAGATATACCCATATCGGCTCAAATCATATGTGAAGGTGAGAAAATAACGATAACCGCCACGAGCCTCAACATTCATTGGATCACATACATCCGTATGTATGATTTCCAACAAATCTGTTGCTCGCTCCATTGTTCCGGAGAATGGCGTTTTAGTCATCTTGTCCATGAGGCATGGTCCGCAAGTACCAAGTGATTCATAATCAAGTGATTCTAAAAGCCCATCAGAATGAAGTTTCTTCATGCGCTTTACACCAATATGACCCAAACGGCAGTGCCACAAATAAGTTGCACTATCATTATCAACTCTGCATCTTTTGGCTTCAATATTATGAATATGTGTATCACTACTATCGAGATTCATCAAAAATAGACCATTCTTCAAAGGTGCATGACCATAAAAGATACTAGATGATTCCCTGCGCGTTGCTGCGGGACGTTAGCATGCCAATCAACTCGGTGACAGTCGCACATTAAGGAAAAAAATGTTAGCTATTGGCTGCTACAACATCTGCTCACATGCATGAAAGGATTAACCCGAAGGCAATATTACTAAAATATATTCTCTAATCAAATTGATTGACTTGATTGAGCTAGGAACTATATGATCGTATGCATATCTGAGATTAACTTTTAGAACATTCCCTGTTTATACGTAAATGGACTTCATGAATCGACAATGTTATTACAGAAATGTGGTGCCGACAGGGTACAAAGTTTCAATATTTGAAATCAGTGATGACACAGAGAAATTGCTATATTCGATCTCTAACTGAAGTCTTACAACACATACATGAAGAAACAACCAAAACCCTCATATTTGCAACAAATGTGAAGGCAGAAGAGCTAAAATAAAACGGGTTGCATCAAGCAAGAAGGTCCAAACCTGAACAATTAATGTCTATTAGAATTGTCATGCTGGTAAATACAACAAAACAAAAACTACATTAATGTCCAACAGGAACAGTAGTGCGGAAGAATCGTCAAAGGACAATCACATCTAACCACATAAAACTGGACCAATTGTTTAATCTAAACAGAACTGGTAATTCTAAAGCTAACATATACACATCAAAATAATGATATTCAGTTTGTAATCTAATCCATAAAGAAGTGGTTAAATATGAAGAATAATTACCATCCAGTATCAACTGGGTTGAGAGGTTAAGGCGCAAATAACCCAATCTCTGTTTGAGAGTCTGAAAAGTACTTGTACATGATAGTTCCCCTCGGCCTGATCAGAAGCAGTAGCACCAGCAGGATGGCCCTTGTAATGAAAATAAAATGGCATGGCAGTTCAAATGGGCATACCTCCAGCATACCGAAAGCTGGCACATAGTACAACATTGGCCATTGATCTACTAATAATATACTCAAGAGATATGTTAGGTCAATAAGAGATTTTAAGTAAACAAAGTTGTTCCGATGAGAAATTGTGGAAAAACACCATGGGATAAAATAACAGCTCATATAAAAAAAGAGATGACATGCGCACTAACTATGCTAGCTCCAATATACCATCGAACTTAATCCATTGAACAACTAAGGTTGAATCGACGATGCTAGTGGACATGCATCTACCACATGGTACACACAGAATATACATCGACATAAGTACACATGGGACTCGCTAGGCGTAGGACCTGCGTAGGAAGATGTGGGGTGGCCAGATGCCCAGATGTACTCCTACCGGTCCGTCAACCAAGATAGCGGCAACAAAAAGAGGAAACATCAACACCGAGCAGTGGCTTGCAGGTTGAGTTTGGCCGCTCCTGCCGAGAGATGAGGAAAGGGATACGAACATAATATCATTGCATCAAATTAAGAAAATCATAAATCAATTCGAGAGACGGGGAGATGGAGAAGAATTACTCAGGGACCTTGTAGCAGAGGAACACGTGATGCTCGTGGATGCCTCCCGCCCCGCGGGCTTCTCCTTGTCGAGACCCTCCCACCGGAACCCGAACTCCTTGTCCAGATCCAGGGGTCGCGGCGGGGTTGGCTGCTTCCGACGGGTCCGAGGCCGCCAGCGCGAGGAGGGCCGGGGCAGATAGATGATGTGCGCATAGGCTGATTCCGCTGGGCTACTCAATGTTCTGGGTGGGCAGCAATGGAACCACGACTCTGCCCGCGACCCATCGATCAGTGAGGCGTCCAAGGGGAGTAACACCGGCGGACGGGAGGCGAGCGGACCGGTGGTAAGAGAAGGATGGGTGCCCTCACGCTGAGATTGTCGTCTAACCACCACACCGCGAGGATTGGGGGAAGATTTGTACGGTGGTGTTGAAACTGAAGTGGGAAAAAGCAGTGCGATAGTGCGCTTTGATGAGGGATCGATCGGAGGAAGGAAGCAGCACGTCAGAGATTTAGCGGAAAACATAGAGCGGCCCATGACGAAAAACAAACTGGCGAACAAAAAATCGCCCGTGAAGCGATGCGTTGCCAAAGCTGATTGGAAAAAATAAATATGACGTTGATGATGTGGCACATATGATGAGGTGGATAGGCTGCATGTCAAGAGAAATAACATAGTGGGGATAAACTATTTAGGTATTATAGATTACTCATATAAATAGAACAACCATTATTCTCTGATTTAAATAAATAACCCTCACATCAAACAAGATCCAGATATAATGTTCATGCTCAACGCTGGCACCAAATAACAATTATCCAGGTCCAAAACTAATCCCGAAGGTGGATTTAGAGGTAGCGTGCCGACCGCGATCATGTCGACTTTGGAACCATTTCCCACGCGCATTGTCACCTCGTCCTTAGCCAATTTTTGCATAATACGTAGTCCCTGTTTCGAGTTGCAAATATTAGCAATGTAACCAAAGATCAAATACCCAGTGCTCTGCGAGCATTAGTAAGGTACACATCAATAACATGTATATCACATATACCTTTTTCACCTTGCCATCCTTCTTATCCGCCAAATACTTAGAGTAGTTCCGCTTCAAAGGACCAGTCCCTTTGCAAGAGAAGCACTTCGGTCTCGTGCTTAGGTCCAGACTTGGTCTTCTTCACTTGAGCAAAGAACTTGCTTGCCGTTCTTCTTGAAGTTCCCCTTCTTCCCTTTACCCTTTTTCTTGAAACTGGTGGTCTTGTTGACCATAAACACTTGATGCTCCTTCTTAATTTCTACCTCCGCAGCCTTTAGCATCACGAAGAGCTTGGGAATTGTCTTATCCATCCCTTGCATATTATAGTTCATCACGAAGCTCTTGTAGCTTGGTGGTAGTGATTGAAGAATTCTGTCAATGACACTATCATCCGGAAGATTAACTCCCAGTTGAATCAAGTGATTGTTATACCCAGACATTTTGAGTATATGCTCACTTGTAACTATTCTCCTTCATCTTGCAGCTGTAGAACTTATTGGAGACTTCATATCTCTCAATCCGGGCATTTGCTTGAAATATTAACTTCAACTCCTGGAACATCTCATATGCTTCATGACATTCAAAATGTCGTTGAAGTCCCGATTCTAAGCCGTAAAGCATGGCACACTGAACTATCGAGTAGTCATCAGCTTTGCTCTGCCAGACATTCATAACATCTGGCGTTGCTCCTGCAGCGGGTTTGGCACCCAGCGGTGCTTCCAGGACATAATTCTTCTATGCAAAGAATGAGGATAATCCTCAAATTCTGGACCCGATCCGTGTAATTGCTACCATCATCTTTCAACTTTGCTTTCTCAAAGAACGCATTAAAATTCAACGGAACAACAAAGACCGGCCATCTATCTACAACAACATAGACATGCAAAATACTATCAGGTACTAAGTTCATGATAAATTAAAGTTCAATTAATCATCTTACTAAAGAACTCCCACTTAGATAGACATCCCTCTTATCATCTAAGTGATCACGTGATCCATATCAACTAAACCATGTCCGATCATCACGTGAGATGGAGTAGTTTTCAATGGTGAACATCACTATGTTGATCATATCTACTATATGATTCACGCTCGACCTTTCGGTCTCAGTTCCGAGGCCATATCTGCATATGCTAGGCTCGTCAAGTTTAACCCGAGTATTCTGCGTGTGCAAAACTGGCTTGCACCAGTTGTATGTGAACGTAGAGCTTATCACACCCGATCATCACTTGGTGTCTCGACACGATGAACTTCCGCAACGGTGCATACTTAGGGAGAACACTTATACCTTGAAATTTAGTGAGAGATCATCTTATAATGCTACTGTCGATCTAAGCAAAATAAGATGCATAAAAGATAAACATCACATGCAATCAATATAAGTGATATGATATGGCCATCATCATCTTGTGCCTTTGATCTCCATCTCCAAAGCACCGTCATGATCACCATCGTCACCGGCGCGACACCTTGATCTCCATCATAGCATCGTTGTCGTCTCGCCAACTATTGCTTCTACGACTATCGCTACCGCTTAGTGACAAAGTAAAGCAATTACATGGCGATTGCATTTCATACAATAAAGCGACAACCATATGGCTCCTGCCAGTTGCCGATAACTTGGTTACAAAACATGATCATCTCATACAATAAAATTTAGCATCATGTCTTGACCATATCACATCACAGCATGCCCTGCAAAAACAAGTTAGACGTCCTCTACTTTGTTGTTGCATGTTTTACGTGGCTGCTACGGGCTAAGCAAGAACCGTTCTTACCTACGCATCAAAACCACAACGACATTTCGTCGCGTATGTGTTGTTTTAACCTTCACAAGGATCGGGCGTAGCCACACTCGATTCAACTAAAGTTGCAGAAACTGACACCTGCCAGTTGAAGGAAATATGCCCTAGAGGCAATAATAAAGTTATTATTTATTTCCTTATTTCATGATAAATATTTATTATTCATGCTAGAATTGTATTAACCGGAAACATAATACATGTGTGGTACATAGACAAACAGATTGTCACTAGTATGCCTCTACTTGACTAGCTCGTTGATCAAAGATGGTTATGTTTCCTAGCCATAGACATGAGTTGTCATTTGATTAACGGGGTCACATCATTAGGAGAATGATGTGATTAACTTGACCCATTCCGTTAGCTTAGCACTTGATCGTTTAGTATGTTGCTATTGCTTTCTTCATGACTTATACATGTTCCTATGACTATGAGATTATGCAACTCCCGTTTACGGAGGAACACTTTGTGTGCTACCAAACGTCACAACGTGAATCGGGTGATTATAAAGGTGCTCTCTGTGTATCCGAAGGTACTTGTTGGGTTGGCGTATTTCGAGATTAGGATTTGTCACTCCGATTGTCGGAGAGGTATCTCTGGGCCCTCTCGGTAATGCACATCACTATAAGCCTCGCAAGCATTGTGACTAATGAGTTAGTTGCGAGATGATGTATTACAGAACGAGTAAAAGACTTGCCGGTAACGAGATTGAACTAGGTATTGAGATACCGACGATCGAATCTCGGGCAACTAACATACCGATGACAAAGGGAACAACGTATGTTGTTATGCGGTCTGACCGATAAAGATCTTCGTAGAATATGTGGGAGCCAATATGAGCATCCAGGTTCCGCTATTGGTTATTGATCGAAGACGTGTCTCGGTCATGTCTACATAGTTCTCGAACCCGTAGGGTCCGCACGCTTAAAGTTTCGATGACGGTTATGTTGTGAGTTTATGAGTTTTGATGTACCGAAGATAGTTCGGAGTCCCGGATATGATCACGTACATGACGAGGAGTCTCGAAATGGTCGAGACATAAAGATTGATATATTGGAAGCCTATATTTGGATATCGGAAGTGTTCCGGGTGAAATCTTTACCGGAGTACCGGGGGATTACGGACCCCTGGGGGGTTTAATGGGCCTACATGGGCCTTAGTGGAGAAGAGGAGGGGCGGCCAGGGCAGGTCGCGCGCCCCCTCCCCCTCTAGTCCGAATTGGACAAGGAGGGGGGCGACGCCCCCGTTTCCTTCCTCTCTCCCTCCTCCTCCCCCCTTCTCCTACTCCAACTAGGAAAGGAGGGAGTCCTACTCCCGGTGGGAGTAGGACTCCTCCTGCCGCGCCTCCTCCCGGCCGGCCGCCTCACCCTCCCTTGCTCCTTTATATACGGGGGCAGGGGGCACCCAAAAGACACAACAATTGATCTCTTGATCTCTTAGCCGTGTGCGGTGACCCCCTCCACCATATTCCACCTCAATCATATCATAGCGGTGCTTAGGCGAAGCCCTGCGTCGGTAGAACATCATCATCATCACCATGCCGTCGTGCTGACGGAACTCTTCCTCAAAGCTCGGTTGGATCGGAGTTCGAGGGACGTCATCGAGCTGAACGTGTGCTGAACTCGGAGGTGTCGTGCATTCGGTACTTGATCGGTCGGATCGTGAAGACGTACGACTACATCAACCGCCTTGTGCTAACGCTTCCGCTTTTGGTCTACGAGGGTACATGGACAACACTCTCCCCTCTCGTTGCTATGCATCACCATGATCCTGTGTGTGCGTAGGATTTTTTTGAAATTAGTACGTTCCCTAACAGTGGTATCCGAGCCAGGTTTTATGCGTAGATGTTATATGCACGAGTAGAACACAAGTGAGTTGTGGGTGATATAAGTCATACTGCTTACCAGCATGTCATACTTTGGTTCGGCGGTATTGTTGGATGAAGCGGCCCGGACCGACATTACGCCAGACGCTTACGCGAGATCGGTTCTACCGACGTGCTTTGCACACGGTGTGGCGGGTGTCAGTTTCTCCAACTTTAGTTGAACCGAGTGTGGCTACGCCCGATCCTTGAGAAGGTTAAAACAGCACTAACTTGACAAACTATCGTTGTGGTTTCGATGCGTAGGTAAGAACGGTTCTTGCTCAGCCCGTAGCAATACATAAAACTTGCAACAACAAAGTAGAGGACGTCTAACTTGTTTTTGCAAGGCATGTTGTGATGTGATATGGTCAAGGCATGATGCTATATTTTATTGTATGAGATGATCATGTTTTGTAACCGAGTTATCGGCAACTGGCAGGAGCCATATGGTTGTCGCTTTATTGTATGCAATGCATTCGCCCTATAATGCTTTACTTTATCACTAAGCGATAGCGATAGTCGTAGAAGCATAAGTTGGCGAGACGACAACGATGCTACGATGGAGATCAAGGTGTCGCGCAGGTGACGATAGTGATCATGACAGTGCTTTGGAGATGGAGATCACAAGCACAAGATGATGATGGCCATATCATATCACTTATATTGATTGCATGTGATGTTTATCTTTTATGCATCTTATCTTGCTCTGATTGACGGTAGCATTATAAGATGATCTCTCACTAAATTATCAAGGTATAAGTGTTCTCCCGAGTATGCACCGTCGCGAAAGTTCTTCGTCTTTGAGACACCACGTGATGATCGGGTGTGATAGGCTCTACGTTCAAATACAAGGGTGCAAAACAGTTGCACACGCGGAATACTCGAGTTAAACTTGACGGGCCTAGCATATAACAGATATGGCCTCTAACACCGAGACCGAAAGGTCGGCGTGAATCATATAGTAGATATGATCAACATAGTGATGTTCACCATTGAAACTACTCCATCTCACGTGATGATCGGACATGGTTTAGTTGATTTGGACCACGTGATCACTTAGAGGATTAGAGGGATGTCTATCTAAGTGGGAGTTCTTAAGTAATATGATTAATTGAACTTAAATTTATCATGAACTTAGTCCT
Organism: Aegilops bicornis; assembly: GCA_021605145.1. Lineage (NCBI taxonomy): Eukaryota > Viridiplantae > Streptophyta > Magnoliopsida > Poales > Poaceae > Aegilops > Aegilops bicornis. Next base: position 548,394,012 of record CM038675.1, on the reverse strand, counting down.
GGTAGTATTAGCATATCTATGTTGTAGATCAATAGCTCGCATTTAGCTCCCCTGTTTTATTTTGATATGTTCCTAGAGAAAACTAAGTTTAAAGATGTTAGTAGCAATGATGCAGAGTTGGTCCGTGATCTGAGGATTAACCTCATTGCTGCAGAAGTATTATGTCCTTGATGCACCGCTAGGTGATAGAACTATTACAGGAGCAGATGCAGACGTTATGAACGTTTTGACAAAAGCTCGGTATGATGACTACTTGATAGTTTAGTGCACCACGCTTTACGGCTTAGAACCGGGACTTCAAAATGTTTTGAACGCATACAGAGCATATAAGATGTTCCAAGAGTTGAAATTGGTATTTCATACTCGTGACCATGTCGAGAGGTATGAGACCTCCGACAAGATTTGCCAATAAGATGGAGGAGAATAGCTCAACCAAAGGAGCATGTGCTCAGATTGTCCGAGTACTACAATTACTTGAATCAAGTGGGAGTTAATCTTCCAGATAAGATAGTAATTGACAAAGTTCTCTAGTCACTATCACCAAGTTAATAGAACTTCGTGATGAACTATAATATGCAAGGGATGATGAAAGTAATTCCCGAGCTCTTCGCGATGCTGAGATCTGCGAAGGTAGAAATCAATAAAAGAGCATCAAGTGTTGATGGTTAACAAGATCACTAGTTTCAAGAAAAGGGCAAAGGGAAAGAAGGGGAACTTCAAGAAGAACGGCAAGCAAGTTGCTGCTCAAGTGAAGAAGCCCAAGTTTGGACCTAAGCACGATCTTCGAGTGCTTCTACTGCAAAAAGGACTGGTCACTGGAAGCGGAACTACCCCAAATAATTGGCGGATAAGAAGGATGGAAAAGTGAACAAAAGTATATTTGATATACATGTTATTGTTGAGTACTTTACTAGTGTTTATAGCAACCCCTCGGTACTTGATACTGGTTCAGTTGCTAAAGAGTAGTAACTCAAAACGGGAGTTGCATAATGAACAGAAACTAGTTAAGGATGAAGCGACAATGTGTATTGGAAGTGGTTCCAAGATTGATATGATCATCATCGCACACTCCCTATACTTTCGGGATTAGTGTAGAACCTAAATAAATGTTATTTGGTATTTGCGTTGAGCATGAATATGATTTGATCATGTTTATTGCAATACGGTTATTCATTTAAAGTTAGAGAATAATTGGTGTTCTGTTTACATGAATAAAACCTTCGATGGTCATACACCCAATGAAAATAGTTTGTTGGATCTCGATCATAGTGATACACATATTCATAACATTGAAGCCAAAAGATGCAAAGTTAATAATGATAGTGCAACTTATTTGTGGCGCTGCCGTTTAGGTCATATTGGTGTAAAGCGCATGAAGAAACTCCATGCTGATGGGCTTTTGGAATCACTTGATTACGAATCACTTGATGCTTGCGAACCATTCCTCTTGGGCAAGATGACTAAAAACGCCGTTCTCCGGAACAATGGAGTGAGCAACAGATTTGTTGGAAATCATACATACTGATGTATGTGGTCCGATGAATATTGAGGCTCGCGGCAGGTATCGTTATTTGCAGACCTTCACAGATGATTTGAGCAGATATGGGTATATCTACTTGACTAAACATAAAGTCTGAAACATTTGAAAAGATCATATAATTTCAGAGTGAAGTGGAAAATCATCGTAACAAGAAAATAAAGTTTCTACGATCTGATCGTGGAGGAGAATATTTGAGTTACGAGTTTGGTCTTCATTTGAAACAATGCAGAATAGTTTCGCAACTCACGCCACCTGGAACACCACAGCGTAATGGTGTGTCCGGACGTCATAACCGTACTTTATTAGATATGATGCGATCTATGATGTTTCTTACCAATCTACCACTATCGTTTTGGGGTTATAGAGACAACTGCATTCACCTTAAAAGGGCACCATCTAAATCTGTTGAGATGACACCTTATGAACTATGGTTTGGCAAGAAAACCAAAGTTGTCGTTTCTTAAAGTTTGGGGTTGCGATGCTTATGTGAAAAAATTTCATCCTGATAAGCTCAAACCCAAATCGGAGAAATGTGTCTTCATAGGATACCCAAAGGAGACTGTTGGGTACACCTTCTATCACAGATCCGAAGGCAAGACATTTGTTGCTAAGAATGGATCCTTTCTAGAGAAGGAGTTTCTCTCGAAAGAAGTGAGTGGGAGGAAGTAGTACTTGATGAGGTAACTGCACTGTTCCCTTGTTGGAAAGTAGTCCATCACGTAAACTGCCTCGTGACTCCTACACCAATTAGTGAGGAAGCTAATGATGATGATCATGTAACTTCGGATCAAGTTACTACCAAACCTCGTAGGTCAACCAGAGTGAGATTCGCACCAGGGTGGTACGGTAATCCTGTTCTGGAGGTCATGTTACTTGACCATGACGAACCTACGAACTATGAGGAAGCGATGATGAGCCCAGATTCCGCAAAATGGCTTGAGGCCATGAAATCTGAGATGGGATTCATGTATGAGAACAAAGTGTGGACTTTGGTTGACTTGCCCGATGATCGGTAAGCAATAAAGAACAAATGGATCTTCAAGAGGAAGACGGACGCTGATAATAGTGTTGCTATCTACAAAGCTAGACTTGTCGAAAAAGGTTTTTACAAAGTTCAAGGTGTTGACTACGATGAGATTTTCTCACTCGTAGCGATGCTTAAGTCTGTCTGAATCATGTTAGAAAATTGCCACATTTTACGAAATCTGGCAAATGGATGTCAAAACTACATTCCTTAATGGATTTCTTAAAAGAGAGTTGTATATGATGCAACCAGAAGGTTTTGTCGATCCTAAAGGTGCTAACAAAATGTGCAAGCTCCAGCGATCCATCTATGGACTGGTGCAAGCATCTCAGAGTTGGAATATACGCTTTGATGATTTGATCAAAGCATATAGTTTTATACAGACTTGCGGTGAAGCCTGTACTTACAAGAAAGTGAGTGGGAGCACTACAACATTTCTGATAATTATATGTGAATGACATATTGTTGATCGGAAATAATGTAGAATTATTCTGCAAAGCATAAAGGAGAGTTTGAAAGGAGTTTTTTCAAAGAAAGACCTCGGTGAAACTGCTTACATATTGAGCATCAAGATCTATAGAGATAGATCAAGACGCTTGATAAGTTTTTACAATGAGTACATACCTTGACAAGATTTTGAAGTAGTTCAAAATAGAACAGTCAAAGAAAGAGTTCTTGCCTGTGTTACAAGGTGTGAAATTGAGTAAGACTCAAAGCCCGACCACGGTAGAAGATAGGAAGAGAATGAAAGTCATTACCTATGCCTCAGCCATAGGTTCTATAAAGTATGCCATGCTGTGTACGAGATCTATTGTATACCCTACACTGATTTTAGCAAGGGGGTACAATAGTGATCAAGGAGTAGATCACTTAACATCGGTCAAAATTATACTTAGTGGAATAAGGATATGTTTCTCGATTATGGAGGTGACAAAAGGTTTGTCGTAAAGGGTTACGTCAATGCAAGTTTTGACACTGATCCAGATAACTCTAAATCTCAATCTGGATACATATTGAAAGTGGGAGCTATTAGCTAGAGTAGCTCCGTGCAGAGCATTGTAGACATAGAAATTTGCAAAATACTTACGGATCTAAATTTTGGCAGACCCGTTGACTAAACTTCTCTCACAAGCAAAACATGATCACACCTTAGTACTCTTTGGGTGTTAATCACATAGCGATGTGAACTAGATTACTGACTCTAGTAAACCCTTTGAATGTTGGTCACATGGCGATGTGAACTATGGGTGTTAATCACATAGTGATGTGAAATATTGGTGTTAAATCACATGGCGATGTGAAATAGATTATTGACTCTAGTGCAAGTGGGAGACTGAAGGAAATATGCCCTAGAGGCAATAATAAAGTTATTATTTATTTCCTTATTTCATGATAAATGTTTATTATTCTTGCTAGAGTTGTATTAGCGAAAGATACTACATGTGTGAGTACATAGACAAACAGAGTGTCACTAGTATGCCTCTACTTGACTAGCTCGTTGATCAAAGATGGTTATGTTTCCTAGCCATAGACATGAGTTGTCATTTGATTAACAGGGTCACATCATTAGGAGAATGATATGATTGACTTTACCCATTCCGTTAGCTTAGCACTTGATCGTTTAGTATGTTGCTATTGCTTTCTTCATGACTTATACATGTTCCTATGACTATGAGATTATGCAACTCCGTTTTGGAGGAACACTTTGTGTGCTACCAAGCGTCCTGGAATGGCGAGTGATTATAAAGGTGCTCTCTGGTGTCTCGAAGGTACTTGTTGGGTTGGCGTATTTGAGATTAGGATTTGTCACTCCGATTGTCGAGAGAGGTATCTACAGGCCCTCTCGGTAATGCACATCACTATAAGCCTTGCAAGCATTGTGACTAATGAGTTAGTTGCGAGATGATGTATTACGGAAAGAGTAAAGATACTTGCCGGTAACAAGATTGAACTAGGTATTGAGATACCGATGATCGAATCTCGGGCAAGTAACATACCGATGACAAAGGGAACAATGTATGTTGTTATGCGGTTTGACCTATAAAGATCTTTGTAGAATATGTGGGAGCCAATATGAGCATCCAGGTTCCGCTATTGGTTATTGACCGAAGACGTGTCTCGGTCATGTCTACATAGTTCTCGAACCCGTAGGGTCCGCACGCAAAAGTTTCATGACGGTTATGTTGTGAGTTTATGAGTTTTGATGTACCGAAGATAGTTCGGAGTCCCGGATATGATCACGTACATGACGAGGAGTCTCGAAATGGTCGAGACATAAAGATTGATATATTGGAAGCCTATATTTGGATATCAGAAGTGTTAGGGTGAAATCAGGATTTTACCGAGTACTGGTGGTTACGGAACCCCTCGGGGTTTAATGGGCCTACATGGGCCTTAGTGGAGAATAGGAGGGGCGGCCGGGGGCAGGCCGCGCCCCCTCCTCTAGTCTGAATTGGACAAGGAGGGGAAGGCGCCTTTCCTTCTCTCTCCCTCCTCCTTCCCCCTTCTCCTACTCCAACTAGGAAAGGAGGGAGTCCTACTCCCGGTGGGAGTAGGACTCCTCCTGGCGCGCCTCCTCCTGCCCGGCCGCCTCTCCCTCCCTTGCTCCTTTGTATACGGGGGCAGGGGGCACCCCAAAGACACAACAATTGATCCCTTGATCTCTTAGCCGTGTGCGGTGCCCCCCTCCACCATATTCCACCTTGATCCTATCGTAGCGGTGCTTAGGCGAAGCCCTGCGTCGGTAGAACATCATCATCGTCCTGCGCCATCGTCTTGTGGAACTCTGTAAAGCTCAATTTGGATCAGTACGAGGGGCGTCATCGAGCTGAGCGTGTGTTGAACTTCGGAGGTGCCGTGCGTTTGGTACTTGATCGGTCGGATCGTGAAGACGTCTGACTACATCAACGCGTTGTGCTAACGCTTCCGCTTTCGGTCTCACGAGGGTACATGGACAACACTCTCCTCTCGTTGCTATGCATCACCATGATCCCGTGTGCGTAGGAATTTTTTGAAATTACTGCCGTTCCTCGACACCAGCCACTGTAATGCGAAGCTGCGTCGGTAGAACCAGTCTCGCGTAAGCATCTGGCGTAATGTCGGTCCGCCGCTTCATCCAACAATACCGCCGAATCAAAGTGTGAGATGCTAGTAAGCAGTATGACTTGTATCGCCCTCAACTCACTTGTGTTCTACTCGTGCATATAACATCTACGCATAAACCTGACTCTGATACCACTGTTGGGGAACGTAGTAATTTCAAAAAAAATCCTACGCACACGCAAGATCATGGTGATGCATAGCAATGAGAGGGGAGAGTGTCGTCCATGTACCCTCGTGGACCGTAAGCGGAAGCGTTATGACAACGCGGTTTATGTAGTCGTACGTCTTCACGATCGACCGATCCTAGTACCGAACATGCGGCACCTCCGCGATCTGCACACGTTCAGCTCGGTGACGTCCCACGAACTCACGATCCAAAGAGAGCTGAGGGAGAGTTCCACAAGACGACGGGCGTGTTGACGGTGTTGATGAAGCTACCAACGCAGGGCTTCGCCTAAGGACCGCTACGATATGACCGAGGTGGATTATGGTGGAGGGGGGCACCGCACACGGCTAAAAGATCAATGATCAACTTGTGTGTCTATGGGGTGCCCCCTTCCTCAGATATATAAAGGAGTGGAGGAGGGGGGAGGCCGACCCTCTATGGCGGCTCGGAGGAGTCCTACTCCCGCCGGGAGTAGGATTCCCCCCCCCCTTCCCTAGTTGGACTAGGAGAGAAGGAAGGGGGAGAGAGGGAGGAAGGAAAGGGGGGCGCCGGCCCCCTCCCCTCCTAGTCCAATTCGGACCAGAGGGAGAGGGCGTGCGGCCTACCCTGGTCTCCTCTCTCTCTCTCTCCACTATGGCCCAATAAGGCCCATACACTTACCGGGGGGTTTCGGTAAAATCCCGACATCACCCGGAACTATTCCGATGTCCAAATATAGGCTTCCAATATATCGATCTTTATGTCTCGACCATTTCGAGACTCCTCTTCATGTCAGTGATCATAACCGGGACTCCGAACTACCTTCGGTACATCAAAACACATAAACTCATAATACCAATCGTCACCGAACGTTGTTGCGGGACTTACGGGTTCGAGAACTATGTAGACATGACCGAGACACGCCTCCGGTCAATAACCAATAGCGGAACCTGGATGCTCATATTGGTTCCTACATATTCTACGTAAGATCTTTATCGGTCAAACCACATAACAACATATGTTGTTCCTTTGTCATCGGTATGCGCTTACTTGCCCGAGATTTGATCGTCGGTATCTCAATACCTAGTTCAATCTCACATCGAAAGTCTCTTTACTAGTTCCGTAATACATCATCCTACAACTAACTCACTAGTTGTATTGCTTGCAAGGCTTATAGTGATGTGCATTACTGAGAGGGCCCAGAGATACCTCTCCGACAATGTGAGTGACAAATCCTAATCTTGATCTATGCCAACTCAACAAGTACCATCAGATACACCTGTAGATCACCTTTATAATCACCCATTACGCTAGACGCTTGGTAGAACACAAAGTGTTCCTCCGATATTCGGGAGTTGCATAATCTCATAGTCATAGGAACATGTATAAGTCATGAAGAAAGCAATAACAATATACTAAACGATCAAATGCTAAGCTAACGGAATGGGTCAAGTCAATCACATCATTCTCTAATGATGTGATCCCGTTAATCAAATGACAACTCATGTCTATGGCTAGGAAACTTAACCATCTTTGATTCAACGAGCTAGTCAAGTAGAGGCATACTAGTGACGCTCTGTTTGTCTATGTATTCATACATGTACTAAGTTTCCGGTTAATACAATTCCAACATGAATAATAAACATTTATCATGATATAAGGAAACATAAATAATCAACTTTATTATTGCCTCTAGGGCATATTTCCTACAGTGATATGGTCAAGACATGATGTGATATAATTTGTTGTATGAGATGATCATGTTTTGTTGAAGTTATCGGCAACTGGCAGGAGCCTTATGGTTGTCTCTGTATTGCATAAGATGCAAGTGCCATGTAATTGCTTTACTTTATCGCTATGCGATAGCAATAGTTGGCCAGACGACCATGTGATGACACGTTGATAGAGATCAAGATGATGGAGATCATGGTGTCATGCCGATGACGATGGAGATCATGACTATACTTTGGAGGTGGAGATCAAAGGCACAAGATGATGATGGCCATATCATGTCACATATTTTGATTGCATGTGATGTTTATCTTTTATGCATCTTATTGTGCTTAGTACGACGGTAGCATTATGAGATGATCCCTTAGTAAAATTTCAAGGTATAAGTGTTCTCCACGAGTATGCACCGCTATGGCAGTTCTTCGTCTTTGAGACACCACGTGATGATCGGGTGTGATAAGCTCTACGTTCACATACAACGGGTGCAAGCCAGTTTTGCACATGCAGAATACTCGATTTAACTTGACAAGCCGAGCATATGCAGATATGGCCTCAGAACACTGAGACCGAAAGGTCGTACGTGAATCATATAGATGACTAGAGGGATGCCTATCTAAGTGGGAGTTCTTAAGTAATATGATTAATTAAACTTAAATTTATCATGAATTTAGTCCTGATAGTAATTGCATATCTATGTTGTAGATCAATTGCTCGCATATAACTTCCCTGTTTTATTTATGATATGTTCCTAGAGAAAACTAAGTTGAAAGTTGATAGTAGCAATGATGCGGATTAGGTCCATGATCTGAGGATTATCCTCATAGCAACACAAAAGAATTATGTCCTTGATGCACCGCTAGGTGACAGAACTATTGCAGGAGCAGATGCAGACGTTATGAACGTTTGACAAGCTCAGTATGATGACTACTTGATAGTTTAGTGCACCATGCTTTACGGCTTAGAACCGGGACTTCAAAAATGTTTTGAAATGTCACGGAGCATATGAGATGTTCCAAGAGCTGAAATTGGTATTTCAGACTCATGCCGAGTCGAGAGGTATGAGACCTCTGACAAGTACTTTGCCTACAAGATGGAGGAGAATAGCTCAACTAGTGAGCATGTGCTCAGAATGTCTGAGTACTACAATCGCTTGAATCAAGTGGGAGTTAATCTTCCAGATAATATAGTGATTGATAGAGTTCTCTAGTCACTATCACCAAGTTACTGGAACTTCGTGGTGAACTATAATATGCAAGGGATGACGAAAACGATTCCTTGAGCTCTTCGCGATGCTGAAATCGGCAAAGGTAGAAATCAAGAAAAGCATCAAGTGTTGATGGTTGATGGTTGACAAGACCCCTAGTTTCAAGTAAAAGGGCAAGGGAAAGAAAGGGAACTTCAAGAAGAATGGCAAGCAAGTTGCCACTCCCATGAAGAAGCCCAAAGCTAGACCTAAGCCTGAGACTGAGTGCTTCTACTACAAAGGGACTGCTCACTGGAAGCGGTACTGCCCCAAGTATTTGGAGGATAAGAAGGATGGCAAAGTGAACAAAAGTATATATGATATACATGTTATTGATGTGTACTTTACTAGTGTTCATAGTAACCACAGGTATTTGATCTTTGGTTGATTGCTATGATTAGTAACATGAACCAGGAGTTACAAAATGAACAGAGACTAGTTGAGGGCGAGGTGACGATGTGTGTTGGAAGTGATTCCAAGGTTGATAAGATCACCATCACACACTCCCTTTACCTTCGGGACTAGTGTTGAACCTAAAATAAATGTTATTTGGTGTTTGCGTTGAGCAGTAATATGATTAGGTCATGTTTATTGCAATACGGTTATCCATTTAAGTTAGAGAATGATTGTTGTTCTGTTTATATGAATAAAACCTTCTATGGTCATACACCCAATGTAAATGGTTTATTGAATCTCGATCGTAGTGATACACATATTCATAATATTGATGCCAAAAGATGCAAAGTTAATAATGATATTGCAACTTGTTTGTGGCATTCCCGTTTAGGTCATATTGGTGTAAACCACATGAAGAAACTCCATGCAGATGAACTTTTGGAATCACTTGATTATGAATCATTTGATGCTTGTGAACCATGCCTCATGGGAAAGATGACTAAGACTACGTTCACTGGAACAATGGAGCGAGCCACTGACTTATTGGAAATAATACATATCGATGTATGTAGTCCGATGAGTGTTGAGGCTCGCGGCGGGTATCGTTATTTTCGAACCTTCACAGATGATTTGAGAAGATATAGGTATATCTACTTAATGAAACATAAGTCTGAAACATTTGAAAAGTTCAAAGTATTTCAGAGTGAAGTAGAAAATCATCATAACAAGAAAATAAAGTTTCTACGATATGATCGTAGAGGCGAATATTTGAGTTTCGAGTTTGGCCTTCATTTAAAACAATGTGGAATAGTTTCACAACTCACGCCACCTGGAACACCACAGCGTAATGGTGTGTCTGAACGTTGTAACCACACTTTATTAGATATGGTGCGATCTATGATGTCTCTTACCGATTTACCACTACCGTTTTGGGGTTATGCATTAGAGACAGCGATTCACATTAAATAGGGCACCATCTAAATCCGTTGAGACGACACCGTATGAACTATGGTTTGGCAAGAAACCTAAGCTGTTGTTTCTTAAAGTTTGGGGCAGTGATGCTTATGTGAAAAAGCTTCAACCTGATAAGTTCGAATCCAAATCAGAAAAATGTGTCTTCATAGGATACCCAAAGGAGACTGTTGGGTACACCTTCTATCACAGATCCGAAGGCAAGATATTCGTTGCTAAGAATGGATCCTTTCTAGAGAAGGAGTTTATCTCGAAAGAAGTGAGTGGGAGGAAAGTAGAACTTGATGAGGTAATTGTACCTTCTCTCAAATTGGAAAGTAGCTCATCACAGAAAACCGTTTCCCGTGATGCCGGCACCAACTAGTGAGGAAGCTAATGATAAGGATCAAGTTACTACCGAACCTCGTAGGTCAACCAGAGTAAGATCCGCACCAAAGTGATACAGTAATCCTGTTCTGGAGGTCATGTTACTTGACCATGACGAACCTACGAACTATGAGGAAGCGATGATGAGCCCAGATTCTGCAAAATGGCTTGAGGCCATGAAATCTGAGATGGGATCCTTGTATGAAGAACAAAGTGTGGACTTTGGTTGACTTGCCCGATGATCGACAAGCCATTGAGAATAAATGGATCTTCAAGAGGAAGACGGACGCTGATAGTAGTGTTACTATCTACAAAGCCCGAATTGTCGCAAAAAGGTTTCTCAACAAGTTCAACATGTTGACTACGATGAGATTTTCTCAGTCGTATCAATGCTTAAAGTCTGTCTGAATCATGTTAGCAATTGCCACATTTTATGAAATCTGACAAATGGATATCAAAACTGCATTTCTTAATGGATTTATTAAAGAAGATTTGTATATGATACAACCAGAAGGTTTTATCAATCCTAAAGGTGCTAACAAAATGTGCAAGCTCCAGCGATCCATCTAGGGACTGGTGCAAGCATCTCGGAGTTGGAATATACGCTTTGATGAGTTGATCAAAGCATATTTTTTTATACAGACTTGCGGTGAAACCTGTATTTACAAGAAAGTGAGTGGGAACACTACAAGCTTTCTGATAAGTATATGTGAATGACATATTGTTGATGGGAAATGATGTAGAATTTTCTCGAAAGCATAAAGGAGTGTTTGAAAGGAGTTTTTCAAAGAAAGACCTCGGTGAAGCTGCTTACATATTGGGCATCAAGATCTATAGAGATAGATCAAGACGCTTGATAAGATTTTTCAATGAGTACATACCTTGACAAGATTTTGAAGTAGTTCAAAATGGAACAGTCAAAGAAGGAGTTCTTGCCTGTATTGCAAGGTGTAAAGTTGAGTAAGACTCAAAACACGACCACGGCAGAAAATAGAAAGAGAATGAAAGTCATTCCCTATGCCTCAGCCATAAGTTCTATAAAGTATGCTATCTTTGTGTACCAAACCTATAGTGTACCTTGCCATGAGTTTGGCAAGGGGTGCGATATTGATCCAGAGTGGATCACTTGACAATGATAAAAATTATCCTTAGAAGATTAAGGAGATATTTCTCAGTTATGGAGGTGATAAAGAGTTCGTAGTAAAGAGTTACGTCGATGCAAGCTTTTACACCGATTCGGATGACTCTGAGTCTCAATTTGGATACGTATTGAAAGTGGGAGCAATTATCTAGAGTAGCTCCATGCAGAGCATTATAGACATAGAAAATTTGCAAAATACATATGGCTCTGAATGTGGCAGACCCGTTGACCAAACTTCTCTCACAAGCAAAACATGATCACTCTTTGGGTGTTAATCACGTAGTGATGTGAACTAGATTATTGACTCTACTAAACCCTTTGGGTATTAGTCACATGGAGATGTGAACTAATCACATAAAGATGTGAACTATTGGTGTTAAATCACATGACGATGTGAACAAGATTATTGACTCTAGTGCAAGTGGAGACTGAAGGAAATATGCCCTAGAGGCAATAATAAAATTGTTATTTATATTTCCTTATATCATGATAAATGTTTATTATTCATGCTAGAATTGTATTAACCGGAGACTTAGTACATGTGTGATTACACAGACAAAACAGAATGTCCCTAGTATGCCTCTACTTGACTAGCTCGTTAATTAAAGATGGTTAAGTTTCCTGACCATAGACATGTGTTGTCATTTGATGAACGGTATCACATCATTAGGAGAATGATGTGATGGACAAAACCCATCCATTAGCTTAGCATGTTGATCGTTCAGTTTTATTGCTATTGCTTTCTTCCTGACTTATACATAATCCTTTGACAATGAGGTTATGCAACTCCCGAATACCGGAGGAACACCTAGTGTGCTATCAAATGTCACAACATAACTGGGTGATTATAAAGATTCTCTATAGGTGTCTCCAAAGGTGTTTGTTGGGTTGGCATCGATCGAGATTAGGATTTGTCACTCCGTGTATCGGAGAGGTATCTCTGGGCCCTCTCGGTAATGCACATCACTATAAGCCTTGCAAGCAATGTGACTAATGAGTTAGTTATGGGATGATGCATTATGAGCGAGTAAAGAGACTTGCGGTAATGAGATTGAACTAGGTATGATGATACCGACGATCGAATCTTGGGCAAGTAACATACCGATGATAAAGGGAATAATTATGTTGTTATGCGGTTTGACCGATAAAGATCTTCGTAGAATATGTAGGAGCCAATATGAGCATCCAGGTTCCGCTATTGGTTCTTGACCGAGATGTGTCTCGGTCATGTCTACATAGTTCTCGAACCCGTAGGGTCCGCACGCTTAACGTTCGATAACGATTTGTATTATGAGTTATGTGATTTGATGACCGAAGTTTGTTCGGAGTCCCGGATGAGATCACGGACATGATGAGGAGTCCCGAAATGGTCGAGAGGTAAAGATTCATATATAGGACGATGGTATTTGGGCACCGGAAGTGTTCCGGGTGATACCGGGTCACCGGAAGGGGTTCCGGGCAACCGCCGGCAAAGATATGGGCTTAATGGGCCAAGTAAGGGAACACACCAGCCCACAAGGGGCTGGTGCGCCCCCTATAGGCCAACCACGTGGGGAGAAAGGAAAAGGAGAGGAGGAAACGGAAAGTATGAAGTAGGACTCCTATTTCCTTCCCCTCCCCCTCCTTCCTTTCCCCCTTGTCCAAATATGGTAGGGGGTGTTCGCACACGAACACGTCACCATGTACCCTCGATGCCGGGGGTGATGCACCGCAGCTCACGTGGAAGGAGACCCGGCCGTAAGCGCGATAAGCAGGCAATCCGGCGGGTGCTTTTGTAGAATCGAAACCCCACACGCCCGGGAGGGACCCCGCCAGGGCTTGCGGCGGCTATGGGATGCCCTAGGTCGGCCTGATCGCCCCTAGGGCCTCGAGGTTCGTCGCCCTGCAATGAGAAGAACGAACGAAAAATGAGGAAGAAGAAGAACAAGGGAGAAGGAAAAGTAAAGGTAAAAGATGTAGATAGATTTGTTCGATTGTGTGTTGTTCAATCGGCCGTCACCCCTTAGGTATATAAGAGGCGGCTGGACTTCCCGTGCAAGGAAAGGCTTGGATTCACGTCCAAAACCCTAGTCAAATTCGGATTGGTTTTGTCCGAACTTTCCAAAACTGTTCAGTTTAAACTGGCTGGACCTTGCGGGCCACGTTGGAGGTAGTAAACGACCACGGATGGAAACGAGCCCAAAAGCAATCTTGACTGCTTTGACGAGACGAACAACTTTCATGTTGAACGTTTTTTGATTAGAGGCCATCTCGAGGGAGTTTTTTTCTGTTTTCCGAAGTATGCGGCAGAAAAATCCAAAACCCGGACAAACATCCCCGGAGTGTCCGGCCACCTTCTGAGAAATCCAAAACCCGGATGGTTATTCCCGGAGTGTCCGGCCACCCTGATGCAGCCACGCATTTTTGGCTGTAACTTTTGCATACCAACTCTGATTGAGACATTTCTTATATCAAAATCAACCGCTTCGACGAGACGCACAACTTTCATGTTGAGACATTTTCCATTTGCGGTCATCTTAATTGGGTTTCAGGTCATTCTTTAATCTGGTGTCAATATGAGCATCTCTGAGCTTGTCATAACTTTTGCATCCGAACTCTATTTTAGGCCATCTTCATATTCATCTTGATCTTCTCGAAGAGAGCTTACTCATGGTGACTTTCAATAATATGTTTGAATTAATCCTGACATAGCTTCAAGCTACTCTTTATAATCGTGCCACTTTTGAGCGTCAACACATGCCCCCCTGTTTTTCGGCAAAGCTAGCATGCCAAAAAATAACTTGTACTGTGTTGGTTCTAAGGACGATATCAACACTCCATCGGCCATTTATATGCTTAGGACGATAATTATATATCGGTCATTATTATTTTTGAATGCTTGATGCAAACTTGGGCGAAACCTTCTCAACTTCATTAACAATCCGATGATAAAGTTCCATAAACATGTATCTCAATGTCATCCTTCGAATCATATTGTTCACCCTTTTGCTAGGATTTTGTAGATAATCAACAATAAACTTTCTCCAATCCTTACTTCCGCCTGCATAAAAAATTCATTAGTGGCCGAAGCTGTGGACATTGGTTCGGCCTTACCTATGTTGACAAGACGAAGCATCGGCTATTGAGAGAAATGCAATACATCATGATTAACATAATAGCCGGATGCTTGCTGTGCCAACTCTTTCAAATTCTCATGTCTAAATATATGAACAATTTTAAAGCAACTCAAGGTAAATTTTGCATCTAGACATACCCCAATATAAAGTATAAGTGATTCGTCAAAACATTGATAAACCTTGGATATTTGTTGCACTACTCATAACGAATCACCGAAAGCCTCAATATGTATAGCACCTATAGCAAGTAAAAGATTCAATCCAAATAACGATGCATATTCGGCTTTGATTAATCATGCATAAAAATATTCTAAGCGGCATGAGGCTTCAAAAATAGTACCATCATGAGTTATATAAACAACACCAACACTTTGGCCATTGCTACGAATTGAACCATCAAAACATAATCTCCATAGTACTAAAGAGACAAGGCTAGTATCAATATTATGCATGTCATTAATTTGATGTTCAGTAATAAAATCAGCTATGATTTGGCCTCTTATAGATCTCAAAGACACATATAAGCCAAAACATATCCAAACAAAGTATAAGCCCCCTAGCCAATTCTGTAACTATGAATTGGTCTATGCATCATGTATTCAATGACATCGGTCATGATGTCTCAACTCAATTAAAATATAAATATAAATTTCCATGAGCACGTACCTTGTCTGCTCTTCAATCAAATTAAGGACAATGTTAGAATATTGCACCGGCCATGCATTGACATACTCTTAGGACGATAGATAAATATCGGCCATTACCATGTAAACTTCATTCAAAGCACATATAGCCGAAATAAACAAATAAAATGACAAATCAAGTACTTCGGCCCTTTGATCAGCAACAAAATTGTAGCTAATCAAATTATATTGCATCCATGGATTAAAATAAGCCCATTGAGGTTACCAATCATGCCTGATGACGAATTCCATGGCATAGACGTTAATGGCATAATTGAAGAATATGGACAATGTGTAGACCGAGGATGCTGAAACCTTAATCTTGGTCCTTCATAGTTTTCACTCTTTTCCTTCTTCACCTTTGCCGCACTTCTTGTAATGGAAGCTTGCACATAATTCTTATTTTGAGCACTTCCTTTGGGAACCCATGCCATGTTCCTTTCTTCAAGTTCTTGTGCACTAAGTTTTTGTAATTCCCTCTTTTTCCAATACGATAAGCCGAGTGGGCATCTCGGCTGTGATTCTGTTTTGACCAATGGCAATTCCTTTTTGGCCTTGTACACTCTCAACTTCTTTTCTTCAGATTTGGCACTTTGATTCTCAATAGTTGGTTGCTTCGTCTCATTGCCTTTAGTAGCCAATGTCAACACTTTAATTGGCTCTTTTTCATTTGAGATCAAATCTGAAGTTGCACCCTTACGACCATCTCTTTTAACACGGTAAACTTGTTTTACCACCTCTTTCTTCTTTCTTGAGCTCTGGACCGATTCCTTATGATTGAAACGGTCTTTAACATGTGTTTGTTCAAATGTTGATCTTCTCGGAGCTGCATGATATTGGTGATATTATCTAAAATAAGATGGAGAATGTGCACCTGTATCATACCTATCCCATGATGGATATGGATCTATATGAGCATAGGGAGGCATCCACGGCATTGGCATTGGTGGCCCAAAATAAGGACATGAATATGTTGCATTAAAATTATCACTTTGCCAATACCGATCCTCATATTTACGCCTTGGGGGTGATCTTGGTTTCTTTGCATGATTTGGCCAATAAGCAATCTTCTCTTCACTCTTCTTTTGATATTTTTCCAATAGTTCGGCGAAGGTGATTTTTGATCTCTTACACTTGCGCTTATTTCGGCCTTTGTTTTCTTTTGGTTTTCTTTCATCGATCATTGGATTTGCTTGCTGCCCCCCAGTCCTTGGCGTCTCCATTGTAGCTTCGATGGAATTCTCGCCCTCAAGATTATGTTCATTATGCTCTTCAACTACTTCTTTACTTGAAAGTTTGATCCCATCACCTACAGTTTTTATCTTCTCTTTAGATGGATCGGCTTGAAGTAGCCGATGCAAAAACTTTTTGCCATCATGACCAATCGGAATAGAGTGGTCATCTCTTGGTGTTTCAATAAATTTCAATCGTACTTTTTAATGGTCGATTTAACTATTTGACGAAACATGTGGCAGTCCTCAAAATTATGCTTGGACGAATCATGCAACTTACAATACATTCGTCCTTGGATAGATGGCTTGACATGGTGATCCAGAATTCTAATGTAATTATTTTTCAACAACAAATCAAATATTTGATCACACATGTTTGAATCGAAGGTATACCTTTTGTTTTCTAGCCGATCTTGTTGTGAGAACGGCTTTGGAGTTAAGCAAACAAATGGTTCAGATTTGGCATCTTCTCTTTCGGCTGTGAATTTTCTTTCACATTCTTTTTCCGATGCCCTTAAATAAGAAACTATACTAGCATCGGTTTTCCCAAAAGATTTTAACCTTGGCTTTAAATTTCTAAAACGAAAATAGTTAGAACATACATGTCTCAATTGAGACCAAGTGTAAGCCAAGTAAGAAATAAGCAAAGCTACCCAACTAGATATGAACTTTAGAGAAAGCAACGGGGAAAGCTTTGGTTGTAACAATAAGTCATTATCGGTCTTTATAAATGGCGCAATGGGTTGACCGATATGTTCCATAACAATTTTATTGCTAACAAATAAATTACCCTTCTTCATTGGTCTTTCAAAATTACTTATGAGAATATTTCTTATAGATGCATCAATAATGAAGTTGCGACCAAATCTGGAAATAGGTAAATTACTCGCTATGCATACCTCTTCAAATACGTTAGGAGAGCATGATGGTGGTGTGTCTTGAACAATATCTAGCTTCGTCTTTGGATGACTCTCCAACGCCTTTTTATCATCTTTTTCTTTATCCCACGCATCATCACTTTGAAGATCCTTGTCAGCCGAACTTTGTCCGGCTACTTACTCTTGTCCTTGAGGTTTGTCAATTTCTATGGCATGGAACTCATAGGGCAGGAAGTATGTTCCATTAACTTCAGAAAAATCAAGCATAGCTGTTTTCCTATGCTTGCCATGCCCTTTACCAATGATGCTTGCATCTTTGGATTTGATGGATTTGAAATATATACTACATGATTCGGCTTTTTCAACAGAAGAACTTTCATGTTCCGAATCACCCTTATTTTCATTGATACTACAAATTAGCAATGCTTCTTTTATCTGAGCCAATTCTTTTTCTATTTGTTTCTGGCAGCGAGCGGCAAAATTGGCTTTAAGCTTTTTCTCAATTTCAGACCACTCCGGATATGATTGGCCCCCCAATGCTTTTAGACTCTTTCGGCAATGACACACGGGTGTTGCCGAAATTTGGCAATTGTGTAGGGGGTGTATAATATGATGTAGTACTAGGTGAAGGCATATGCATTCTTGTAAAATCATCTTTTTGCTCGCCAATTTTATCAACTGGCAAAGATTCATCTTCTTGCAAAACTCTAGATTTTATTGCAGCATAATCAGGAAATAGCCCTTTTTCATGTTGTTCAAGGAAAATAGCACTAATCCTCTTATTTTGGGCTAAACTTTTCAATGCAGCCACCACTATCTCATCTTCTATAATATTTGGCACAATCGCTCCTGTAAAATTTACATTTATTCGGCTATGACCAGAAAGGTGTGAAGCCGAATTATGAGCATCTACAGTTGTGTATGGTGCCGAAAAATTACTAACATGAGGTGTAGCATATGACGGTTGAGAGTAACTGGCTGAATAGCTAGTAGTAGCATGGCCAATTCTCTCATTCATCGGCATGGTTAGATTAGTATATTGCACATTAGTTGTCGATGAATAAAAGGGTGAAACACTTTCTTGCATGGCATTGGAAATTCTAAGATGAGGTGTTTCAAATTGATTAACCAAACCCATCATATTGTTCATCGGCATATGGATTTGTGGGGTTGCCGATGCATGAGAGTTTTGATACATATGTTTTACGTTGCTAAAATCATAAGAATTTGAAGCATGAACATTGTTTTGCATCGGCTCTCGCGCATAATTAGATGCATGATTGATAAAACTAGGGCTAGCCGATACATTATGCTCATTAGGCGATCTAGCAACAACATATGCATTATTTGCATCTACATAAATGAATTGGGTATTCATGTTACCTTTGTAGATTGCAAACCCTAGATGAGGATCTCTTCGTAGCAAGAACGGGCCGGAGACTGTTCAAAGCTTCGGTCCCTGTTGACACCAGATTTTGGCACGACCAAGAACTTAATTAAGATGGCTTCAAATGAAGAAGTGCTCAAAGTAAGAAAGTTCCATATCATCAAAAGGAGAAACCTTGATGTTTGGGCCATCGCCATCCGATCTCATCTCAAAGGCCGAAGTTGTGTTCGAAATACCGAGATTTTGTATTCAGAACACTATTCGGCTGATTATACCCCCAATATGGTCTCGTATGAGAAAACTTTCTACACGAATTGTCTTCGTCTCGTCGAAACGGTCGGTTTCGATATAAAAAACATCTTAATCCGAGGTCGTATGCAAAAGTTACAGCCAGTACAAGACGCTGATGCACTGGATGGCTGGACACTCCGGGGACAATCATCCGGGCTTTGATTTTCTCTGTGGATGACCGGACACTCCGGGTATGTTAGTCCGGGTTTTGAATTTCGCTGCTGCAGACTTTGGAAAACAGCCGAAAACCCCCTCAAGATGGCCTCAGATCAAAAAACGTTCAACATAGAAGTTGTTCGCCTCTTCGAAACGGTCAAGATTGCTTTTGGGCTCGTTTCCATCCGAGGTTGTTTACTCCCCCGAATATGGCTCATAAGGTGCAGCCAGATTTTACCGAACAGTTTTGGAAAGTTTGGACCAAACAAATCCGAATTGGACTAGAGTTTTGGACGTGAATTGAAGCCTTTTCCTTGCACGGGAAGTCCAGCCGCCTCTTATATACTCAAGGGGTGATGGCCGATTGAAGACACACAATCGAACAAATCATCTACCACCTTTTATCTTTTTACCTTCTTCCTTTGTTCTTCTTCTTCCTCGTTCTTCGTTCGTTCTTCTTGTTGCAGGACGGTGAACCTCGAGGCCCTAGGGGCGATCAGGTCGACCTAGGGCAGCCCATAGCCGCCGCACGCCCTGACGGGGTCCCTCTCGGGCGTGTGGGGTTTCGGGTCTACAAAAGTGCCCGCCGGATTGTCTTGTGTACCGCGCTTCCGGCGGGTCTCCTTCGACGTGAGCTGCGGTGCATCACCCTCGGCGTCGAGGGTACCGCAGTGACATGTTCGTGTGCGAACATACTTTTTGGCGACTGCTGGGGTGATGCACCGCGCTCACGTCGAAGGAGACCCGGCCGGAAGCGCGGTACGCAGGCAATGCGGCGGGTGCTTTTGAGGACCCGAAACCCCACACGCCCGGGAGGGACCCCATTAGGGCACGCGGCGGCTATTCGCACACAAACACGTCACCGTGTACCCTCGACGTCGGGGGTGATGCACCGCAGCTCACGTCGAAGGAGACCCGGCCGGAAGTGCGGTACGCAGGCAATCCGGCGGGTGCTTTTGAGGACCCGAAACCCCACACGCCCGGGAGGGACCTCGTCAGGGCACGCGGCGGCTATGGGCTGCCCTAAGTCGACCTGATCGCCCCTTGGGCCTCGAGGTTCGTCGCCCTGCAACAAGAAGAACAGACGAAGAACGAGGAAGAAGAAGAACTAGGGTTAAGGAGAAAAGATAAAAGATAAAAAGTGGTAGATGATTTGTTCGATTGTGTGTTGTTGTTCAATCGGCCATCACCCCTTAGGTATATAAGAGGCGGCTAGACTTCCCGTGCAAGGAAAAGGTTTGGATCCACGTCCAAAACCCTAGTCAAATTCGGAATCCGAACTTTCCAAAACTGTTCGGTTTACAACCTGGCTGCACCTTGCGGGCCACGTTTGTGACAGTAAACAACTTCGGATGGAAACAAGCCCAAAAGCAGTCTTAACCGTTTCGACGAGACGAACAACTTTTATGTTGAACGTTTTTTGATCAGAGGCCATATTGAGGGAGTTTTCGGCTGTTTTCCGAAGTCTACGACAGAAAAATCCAAAACCCGAACAAACATCTCCGAAGTGTCCGGCCATCCTCGGAGAAATCAAAAACCCGGATGATCATTCCGAGAGTGTCCGGCCATCCTGATGCAGGCACGCAGTTTTGGCTGTAACTTTTGCATACGAACTCCGATTGAGACGTTTCTTATATCGAAATAGACCGTTTTGACGAGATGAAGACAATCCATGTAGATCACTTTTCCATACGAGGCAGTCTTGGGGGTGTAATCAGACGAATAGTGTTCTGAATACAAAATCTCGGTATTTCAAACACAACTTCGGCCTTTGAGATAAGATCGGATGGCGATGGCCCAAACATCAAGGTTTCTCCTTTTGATGATATGGATTTCTTACTTTAAGCACTTCTTCATTTGAAGCCATCTTAATTAAGTTCTTGGTCGTGCCAAAATCTGGTGTCAACATATGCCCCCCTGTTTTTCGGCAAAGCTTGCATGCCGAAAAATAACTTGCAATATGTTGGTATAAGGACGATGTCAACACTCCATCGGCCATTTATATGCGCTTAGGACGATAATTTCTATATCGGCCATGTTTATGCTTAGGGCGATAGTTATATATCGGCCACTTTGATTAGCAACAAAATACAGCTAATCGAATGTATGGTGATGAGGTAAAACCCTTGCATGTTGTAAGAAGTTATATTGCGTCCATGGATCAAAATAAGTCCATAGAGGGTAATCAGTCATACCTGAGGATGAATTCCATGTCATCGGCATCAATGGCATAGTTGGAGAATGTGGATAATGTGTGCACCGAAGACGTTGAAACCTTCGGCTTGGTCATTCATAATTTTTACTCTTTTCCTTCTTTACCTTTGTCGCACTTCTTGCAATGGAACCTCGCACATCATTCTTTTTTTGATTATTTCCTTTGGGAACCCATGCCATGTTTCTCTTTTCGAGCTCTTGTGCACTAAGTTTTTGTAATTTCTTTTCTTGCCAATACGATAAGCCGAGTGAGCGCCCCGACCGTGATTTTGTTTGAACTAATGACAATTCTTGTTTTACCTTGTGCACTTTCAACTTCTTTTCTTCATATTTGGCACTTTGATTCTCGACAATTGATTGCTTCATCTCATTGCCTTTGGTAGCCAAAGTTAACACTTTAATTGGCTCTTTATCCTTTAAGATCAAATCTGAATTGGCACTCTTGCGACCATCCTTTTTAACTCGATATACGTGTTTGATCACCTCTTCCTTCTTTCTTGAGCTCCGGACCGATTCTTTCTTATTGAAACGGTCTTGAACATATGACAGCTCACTGAACGTTGATTTTCTTGGAGTTGCATAATATTGGCGAGATGGTTTATAATAATATGGAGAATGTGCCCTTGTATTATACTTGTCCCATGATGGATATGGATTTGCGTGAGCATAGGGAGGCATCCACGACATTGGCATTGACGGCCCAAAATAAGGATATAAATAAGTTGCATTCAGATTCTCTTCTTGCCAATATCGATCCTTGGATTTGCGCCTAGGGGGTGATCTTGATGCTTTTGCATTAGTTGGACGATAAGCACTGCTCTTCTCACTTATCTTCTGATATTTTTCCAATAGTTGCACGAAAGTGACTTTCGGCTTTTTACCTTTGTGCTTATGTCGGCTTTTGTTTTCTTTGGCTGTGCTTGCACCGATCTTTGGATTTTCTTGTTGCCCCCCAGTCCTTGGCGTCTTCATTGTAGCTTCGATGGAATTCTCGCCCTCAAGATTATGTTCATTATGCTCTTCAATAACTTCTTTACTTGAAAGCTTGATCCCATCACCTGCAGTTTTTACCTTCTCTTTAAATGGACCGCCTTGAAGCAGCCGATGCAAAAACCTTTTACCATTAGGACCAATTGGAATAGACTCGTCATCTTTTGGTCTCTCAACAAATTTCAATCGTCCTTTATCAATGGCCGATTTAACTATTTGACGAAACATGTTGCAATCCTCAATACTATGCTTGAACGAATCATGCAACTTACAATAAATTCGTCCTTGGATAGATGGCTTGACATGGTGATCAAGAATTCTAATGTAATTATTTTTCAACAATAAATCAAAGATTTGGTCACACATGTTTGAATCGAAGGTATACATTTTGTTTTCTAGCCGATCTTGGTGTGCGAACGGCTTTGGAGGTAAGCAAACGAATGGTTCAGATTTAGAATCTTCCCATTCGGCTGTACATTGTGTTTTGCACTCTATCTCCAATGTCCTTGGATAAGATATAATATTAGCATCGGATTTCTCAAAATAATTTAACCTTGGCTTTATATTTCTGAAACAAAAAAAGTTAAAACACACATGTCTCGATTGAGACCATGTGTAAGCCAAGTATGAAGCAAGCAAAGCTACCCAATTAGATATGAACTCTAAGTAAAGCAATGGGATAAGCTTTGGCTCCAATAATAAGTCACTATGGGTCTCTTCGAATGGTACAATGTATTGACCGATCTGCTTTGTAACAATTTTATTGCTATCAGTCTCTCTGAATGGTACAATGTATTGACCGATATGCTTTGTAACAATTTTATTGATAACAAGTAAATTACCCTTCATCATTGGTCTTTCAAAATTACTTACGAGATTTTTCCTAATAGATGCATCAACAATAAAGCTGTGACCAAATCTGAAAATAGGTAAATCACTTGCTAGACATACCTCTTCATACACGCTGGGAGAGCATGATGGTTGTGATACTTGAATAATACTTTGCTCCACTTTTAAATGACTCTCCAATGCCTTGTCGTCCTGTTTTTCTAGAACAGATTCGGCATACGTAATATTTGATTTGGTCTTTTCAATAGCCGAATTAACTTTGTTATCCGAATCACCACCTTTTTTGACAATTCTATCCACACCGAATGCTTTCTCTTTTTAGCATAATCTAGCTTGGATTGCAGTAGAATTAATATGATTTCCCTCTTTTATTAATTCATGTAGAACAACATTGCATTCGTCCCAAAAAGACGTAAGATTTTTCTTAATAACCCAATCTGGATAGAATTGCCCCCCGACACTTTTAGACTCTTTCGGTAACGAGATGTCACCAAAATTCTGTAATTGTGCAGGGAAAACATTGTATGCTATGATACTAGGTGAAGACACATGTGATCCTATAGAATGTTCACTTATTCGGCTATTAGCATGAAGGTGTGAAGCCGAATTATGAATACCTATAGTTGCATATGATGCCAAAAAATTAGTAGTATGAGGTGTAGCATATGATGTTTGAGGGTAATTGGCCAAATAACTAGTAATAACATGGCCAATTCCCTTATCCACCGGCGCGTTTGGATTAACGTACTGCAAGTTATTTGCCGATGAATAGAAAGATGAAACACTTTGTTGCATATTATTGGAAGTTCCTACATAAGGTGTCTCAACTTGATTAACCGAACTCATCATGTTGTTCATCGGCATATAGATTTATGGGGTTGCCGATGCATGGGAGTTGGGATACATATGTTGCATGTTACTAAAATCATATAAAGTAGAAGCATGGAGATTTTGTTGCATCGGCCTTTGCACATAATTAGATGCATGATTGATAAAGCTTGGGCTAGCTGATATATTATTCTCAATAGATGATCTAGCAGCAACATATGCATTATTTGCATCTACATATGTGAATTGGGTTTTCATATTACCTTTGTAGATTGCAAACCCTAGATGACGATCTCTTCGTAGCAAGAACAGGCCGGAGACCGTTCAAAGCTTCGTCCCCAGCGGAGTCGCCAAAAAGTGTGTTCGCACACGAACACGTCACCGTGTACCCTCGACACCGGGGGTGATGCACCGCAGCTCACGCTGAAGGAGACCCGGCCGTAAGCGCGGTACGCAGGCAATCCGGCGGATGCTTTTGTAGACCCAAAACCCCACATGCCCGGGAGGGACCCCGTCAGGGCGCGCGGCGGCTATGGGATGCCCTAGGTCGGCCTGACCGCCCCTAGGGCCTCGAGGTTCGTCGCCCTGCAATAAGAAGAACGAACGAAGAACGAGGAAGAAGAAGAACAAGGGAGAAGGAAAAGTAAAGGTAAAAGATGTAGATAGATTTCATCGATTGTGTGTTGTTCAATCGGCCATCACCCCTTAGGTATATAAGAGGCGGCTGGACTTCCCGTGCAAGGAAAGGCTTGGATTCACGTCCAAAACCCTAGTCAAATTCGGATTGGTTTTGTCCGAACTTTTCAAGACTGTTCGGTTTAAACTGGCTGGACCTTGCGGGCCACGTTTGAGGTAGTAAACGACCACGGATGGAAACGAGCCCAAAAGCAATCTTGATGGCTTCGACGAGACGAAGAACTTTCATGTTAAACGTTTTTTGATCAGAGGCCATCTCGAGGGAGTTTTCGGCTGTTTTCCAAAGTCTGCGGCAGAAAAATCCAAAACCCGGACAAAAGTCCCTGGAGTGTCCGGCCATCCTCGAAGAAATCCAAAACCCGGATGGTCATTCCCGGAGTGTCCGGCCACCCTGATGCAGCCACCCGTTTTCGGCTGTAACTTTTGCATACAAACTCCGATTGAGACGTTTCTTATATCAAAATCAACCGCTTCGACGAGACGCACAACTTTCATGTTGATACCTTTTCCATTTGCGGTCATATTAATTGGGTTTTAGGTCATTCTTTAATCTGGTGTCAACATGAGCATATCTGAGCTTGTCATAACTTTTGCATCCGAGCTTTATTTTAGGCCATCTTCATATCCATCTTGATCTTCTCGAAGAGAACCATCTCATGGTGACTTTCAATAATATGTTTGAATTAATCTTGACATAGCTTCAAGCTACTCTTTATAATCGTGCCACTTTTGAGCGTCAACAGGGGGGAGGGGGCGAATTGGACTAGGGGCCCAAGTAGGATTCCTCCTACTTGGGCGCGCCCTAGGCTGCCTCCCTCCCTCTACCTCTTTTATATACGTGGTGAGGGCACCCCTAGAACACACATCAATTGTTCCTAGCCGTGTGCGGTGCCCCCTCCACAATTAACACCTCGGTCATATCGTCGTAGTGCTTAGGCGAAGCCCTGCGCCGGTAACTTCATCATCACCGTCACCACGCCGTCGTGCTGACGGAACTCTCCCTCATCCTCAACTGGATCAAGAGCTCGAGGGACGTCATCGTGCTGAACGTGTGCTGAACACGGAGGTGCCGTACGTTCGGTACTTGGATCAGTTGGATCGTGAAGACGTTCGACTATATCAACCGTGTTACTAAACGCTTACGCTTTCGGTCTACAAGGGTACGTAGACACACTCTCCCCCTCTCGTTGCTATGCATCTTCTAGATAGATCTTGCGTGATCATAGGATTTTTTTTTGAAATACTACGTTCCCAAACACTTGCTTGCTCTTGTGGGAAAGAAAAGGAATATTTGAATTCTTCAACGAAGGAGATAGCTCATGCTGAATGCATGTTACAATGACCATGACAATGCTGCTGTTTAAAAATGTGAAGTTAGTAGGATGAACCAAATGGACTGGTTTTGCAACCATGCCAAAGACAAACACACCCAATCTCCGAAGACACCGAGGCCGAAAAAGGGACATAAATCCTAAGAGAATGTGATGCATCGCCTTTCAACACAGAAATCCACCACTAGCAAGGGATGGCCTTCTACATTTATAACCTACCAGTTAATCCAACTAAACCGGCAACAATATATAATAGAGATAGCATCAAACAAGACACCATAGGACAATGGTCTTCAAGAACATCGTAATAGTCATATATCAATGTTGATCAAAACATCTAGTGAAGGCCAAACAAGGGGTTTCACCCTAGAGTGCACCTTGGTTCTCCCCTGACATGCATGAACCAACAGTGAATGGCTTATCACCAGAGGCTTCAAAATATATTCAAAGGCGAATTTTTTTTAGGAAGGTGATGATGCACAACTTTCGTTATTCTTGTTGTTATTGCCATACCTAACCAATGAAGGTCGGATTGGGGCTTTTGCCCAGCAACTCAAAAATCCTTCATCACTCGACTCAACCAACAAAAGATATATCTTCTCACTTATAGTTGTGTCGTTGTTCGCCAAAGCCACGACGATCGGATCACATGCCACCTACTTAGTTAGTCGGCGCCACCGCACCGGCTCTTGATCATTATCCGAGATAGTGATGTGTTGCACGCAACATGTACTACCCTCGCCTTGGAGCGAAGCAGGTGAGCCTGCCGGTGTGAGATTGCTCCAGTCCAAGACTGATATTCCTCCCCACACAAAGTTATCCCACAATCGGGCTTCAACATGTTGCTAGGTGGACCCAAAAAATATACCACGTCAAAGGTACGTCGTGAAAGGCATGCCACCACGACCACCATAACAAGATGTGGTGAGGAGCCCCCCACAGTTGCGTGCTACCCGAGCAGCTACCAACGGTAGCGGCGTGGGAGGAGAGAGTGGAGTGTGAGGCTAGCGGTGAAGACACACAAATTCTATAGATGTCGTGGCGATGACATCGCACGAGGTACGCCCTGTTTTTCTCGCTTGACAGGACATGTGAATTCATGACTTACCCGTTACCAACACATATGATTACTGAACTAAACATATCCGCCTCAACTCGAGGCTATGATTTATATGATAATATATCATGACTTGGCACATTGGACATTTGTCAACGGAATAGCACACAAAACTCTTGCTTGTTCTTGATGGGAAAGAAAAAAAGACCAATGGATATTTGAATTCTTCTACAAAGGAAAGAGCCCATGGTGATTCTTCCAAAAATTGTAAACGATTTGGCCATCATTTGAGGAATAAAAGTTATTGATGATTCAACAAAAAAGAGCCCATGGTGAATGCCAACGTTGATGTTTATAAAAATGAAAAGTTAGTAGGATGAGACGAATGGCATGGTTTTGCAGCCATATGCCAAAGACATACACGTCAATCTCACTGAATACGCGACGCGGAAGACCAAATCTGAACAGGCCGCGAACCAACCTGTGGTTAAGATGGTTAGATGAATAATGGTATCTCCAACCCACCAGGGTTCAAATCCTGGTGCTCGCATTTATTCCTGGATTTATTTCAGGATTTCCGGCGATGCACATTCAGTGGGAGGAGACGTTCCCGTCGATGACGAGGTGCCTACGGCGACTTCGTAAATTTCAAGATGATATCTCATTTCGATCTTTCGGAGGTGCTCATAGGAGTAGGGTGTGCGTGTGTGCCTTCATAGGGATGAGTGTATGCGCGTGTATATGAGCGCTTGTGTCTGTACTGATGTTTAAAAAAAAATCTGAACAGACCATTATTCCTTGCAAAATTAATTAGAAAAACATCTTTTGGCAAATAAGAAAATACTAAAATACAGTTTGCTGAATTTGCGGGTGAAGGCGGTTCCGTTTGTTGCCCAGGTCGTCGTCAGGTCATGGCCGCTAGCGACCAAGGACCAACCAACCCAAACCGTGTCGGCGCTATCTGTTGCGTTGCGTGCCACAAAAGATTAAACAGCAATACAAATAATAATTCCGCAAATCGAAAATAATAATAATAATTCTGCAAATAAAAAATACAATAAATGATAATAATCCCGAACTAAAAATGCCAGGCAGATCCATTTTTTCTACACACATCTCATCTCGCGTTCTGCCGCCGAACGGGAAGAAGAAGTCCAGAGACAACACGAGTCGTGCAGGTAGCGTGGGGTCCAGCGCGAGGTGGAGGACAAGTATTTCTTTCGTGCGCTGCGGCCGTTCCCTCCTCTCCTCTTCTCCCCCTCTACTTTTCTCTTCTCCCCTTTCCCGTGTCGTCGCCTTCCCTTGCTCGTTCGCCCGCCGTTCGCGACTCTTCTTCCACGCGCACGCGCGCAGGCCACCAGGCCAACTGCTGCTCGTCAATCCATCCGTCGGCCCGCGAGACCGCCCGACTCCGACGAACTGAACGTCGCCGCGGAGCTCCGCCGCGCGCGCGGTAAGGCGGAGATCCACTTCCCTCCCCTCCCCCCCTTCTCTTGCGATTTCCTGGTGTTTTTTTTGTTGTTGCTGTTGCTGTTGTTGTCGTATTCGTTGCTCATGGTGGCCGGGTGAACTTGGAAGAACATACCACATACGTACGTGCGTACGTATACGTAGCAGTAGGTAGGTCGTGGGTATGGGTACAGGAGGAGGAAGGAACGGGTTTCAAACTTTGAATTGGGGATTGGGATGTTTCTGTCGCGGCGCCTGACCCGGGGCCGTTGCTGACCTGGACCCACGCGCTTGGATATTTCCTTCTTCAATATCTTCCTTTTTTTTGGGTGTGGGGTTTGTTGTTCCAGTAGCGCCATCATAGGGGCGACAGGCTGGCCTTTGGATTGATCGCCGCAATTGCTTCGATTTCAACTACCTGTAGTACTACTACCCATCTCCTTCCTCTTCATCCGGTGGTAAGATTCAGCTTCAGTTTCCCCACCCCCTCCGGTGTCGACGCTACTCCCGCGTCGCACCCGCGCGATTCGATTGGCATTTCGCGCGATCTGAATCAGGCGCCGCTCGGTTTTGGCGTCTCCGGTGTCCGATTCCGGCCTCCTCGTGAGCACCGATCGACGGATGCATTTCGTTTTTCATTTCCTGAGGATTGCTTTTAATTTCTGTTTCCCTGTCGGTTGGTGGGTTTTGAATTGACCGAGTAGTAGTGATTTCTTCTCTTTAATTAATTAATGGTGTGATTGCTTGCTTGCTGAACTGGTCAGGTCGAGGCCATACACAACCAGCGCCCAAGAGATCTGAGGCCGCCGCCTGCGTCAGGAGGAGGAGGAGCCAGGGCATGTGACGGCCCCCCTCGTCGGCGGCCATGTGCCCGGACATGAATCCGCGAAGGTACTACTATTTCACTCCCAGGACTCGCCGATGCCATTGTTCTGAATAGCATCCCATTCCTAGTATGCACATGCTCAGATGCTCAGCTGGGGCTCTGTCTGAACACGGCCAACTGTGTAACCTCAGATACACTTGCTTAGCCCTGTTTTAGATCATGGAAGAGAATTCTCACCCCGCCTGAATATGCACGTGGCCCAACCTTGCTTAGCCTTTAATTCACCACAGTCTTTTGTTCAACAACAAGCCCTTTAATTTTCCTGTTTCTCGTTTTGCATGCCTGAATTCTTGGTCCATTCGTCGACACTAACCTGACATCTGTGTTTGGGGTCATGCTCAAGGAAGATATCTTTGTTCATTTCTCCAGCCAGCTAAGCTCGTAGATATTTAATTTTGATTACCTAGTTTGGTAGAGTAATGCCCTTGAGGCAAGGGAACTATCTCGCCAGGTATTTTATGTATCTGCATCTGCGCGCTTTTTAACTTCCGTTCTGAATCAGTCATCTTCTTTTGGTAATGACAGGGAGGTTGTATCAGAGGTTTTAGATGGTAATATTACCCCTCACCGCCTGCATCATGCTGATCATATGGGACAGAATGTTACCAGGAATCCTTCCAAGTCTAGTAGCAATAATCTGTCCACAGACGACAATTTCTTCTCTGACACTTCATTGCACAAACATGAAGATGTGAGCAGTGATCCATCTGCCTCCTCTGTTGATGACCGCTCGGTTAGGTCTGGTGATGATTCTGATGGGGCTGAAAGTACCAATGGTAAAATCAACAATACAGACCTCCCAGGTTTTGAAAATGATAGCATCTGGATACCGCCTGAAGCAGCAGATAAGGGAGATGAGACTGATAGTGTTGCGGAAACATTGCTTATGACGACGACGATGATGATTATGGTGATGGAATAAAGTGGGGCCAGTCAAGTTTCCAAGCCACTGGCGAGGAACATGAGGACAGCCCCAATCCTAGGGACGAACGAGAAAATGCAATGCTGGGAGCTATGAATGGGCAGCTCAAGATACTTGTAAGTCGGTTTCTGGCCTCTGCTGGTATCCCCTTCGGAAAAGGAGAGAGTACTGAGAGTTGGCTTGATATTGTGACCTCCCTGTCATGGGAAGCTGCACTTCTTATTAAACCTGATGCAAAAATCGGAAATGAAATGGACCCTGGATCTTACATCAAGGTCAAATGTGTAGCATCTGGTACTCGTTGGCAAAGGTGAAACATTTGTCAGCTAATTTTTTTATTTAAAGATTATCTAATTTCTATATGTGTGCTAGATTATAAACCTTCACCTTTAAACTTCGATTGCAGTGAGGTGATAAAGGGGTTAGTCTTCAAAAGAACACTGCTCATAAGCACATGCCGACCAATTGTCACAATCCTAGGTTGCTTCTACTGAAAGGAGTACTTGGCCATTCTGATGTTGGTTTATCGTCATTTAATTCAATGGATCAGGTTGGATATTTCATATATATGCCTGTCGACAGTAAATTCAGTTCGCCTTTTTTTGGTAGAAGATTATGACCTTCTATTTTATGCCTTCAACAATTAGGAAAAAGGCCAACTGGAGAGGACTATAAGTAAAGTGATGGAAATATGCAGTCCCAATGTTATAATGGTGGAGAAAACAGTTTCACGAGACATACAGGAGCTTCTACTAAAAGAAGGTTGTACACTGATTCTTGATATGAAGCTCAGCGGTTGCAAAGAATTGCACGCTGCACAGGTTCTCCCATAATATCATTTCCAGAAGTTTTGGATCAACCGAAGCTGAAGCAGTGTGACTACTTCCATACTGAAAAATTCATTGAAGAGCATAACATTGCTAGTGAAGGTGGGAAGAGACTATCTAAAACATTAATGTTCTTGGAAGGTTTTCCCAGGCCATTGGGTTGCACGGTATGTGTACTTAGCTATTATTACCTGTATGGTGTGTTTATTCAATTTTTTCAGTTTCATTCTTCTTTATCCCCTAAGATTTATGTTACGTTATTTCTTTTGTCCAAAAGCAAAATGAATAAATTATGCTAGTTTTCCTTATGTCTATTCTTCCTGAAAGCTTCCTGATCAAGACATCCTTTTGTATGAACGTGGAACCGGAAAGCAAACGTTATTCTAGCTTACGATCGATGTCTCTATTATGTTGACTAGTTATTAACTCTTAATAGTTGGCATGCATAGTATGTAGTAACATGATCTCTATATCTTTTCAGTTATGAGGGAGAGAATAGCAGTGCCGGTATTTGTAGTATCTTAAAACATGAGAAATGAGCTGCTCCTTGCTTATATTTCGGTAGGGCGTGCCAAACGTAGCGATAAAATGTTTGGTTATGTGCTTTTGGTATTGTATTGCTTGCTACTCCCTCCGTTCCAAATTAGTTGACTTGAATTTGTTTAAATATGGATGTATCTATACTTGTTTAGTGTCTAGATACAATCATGTCTAGATAAATATGGGTCAAGTAATTTGGAACGGAGGGAGTACTTTCTAGTACCTTTTGTTTTTTTAATAGGGCTGCTAATTTTTGTTACATAGCTTTTTGTTCCTGTTGCGTTTTCGGTTTTGTACTTCGCGTCATCTTGACTCACTCCCCAATAGAAAACAAATGCGTGTTTGACAAAAAAAAAACATAGCAGATAAAACTTGATGTACACTTGTAATGCTTTACAATACCAATACCAGTTTTGTTTGTGGTTATCTCCATAGCAGTGTCATGTGTTTTTATCAATTATGAAGAGTAAATGTCAATCGATTGCATTCCATGCATACTAATCACAATCCACTGAATATATAGTAAGTGACAGTCCGATTAGTGTTTCATGCACCGCTGAATGATCTGAGCGACAAAGAGTTGTTTTCATCCAGATATTGCTACGGGGAGCAAACACCGAAGAATTGAAGAAAGTCAAGCAAGTCATGCACTACACGGTCTTTGCAGCATACCACTTGATCCTTGAAACATCTTTCTTTGAAGATCAGCGGGTGTTCTTAAATGATAAAAATACTTCACAAGATACTATGATGGGCCCACCAGCAATTGATTATGATACTTCTGTTCTGGGTGGTGCTATCCCTCCTTCACATGATGATTCTCCAGCACTTCGATTATACCACGCCACTTGTAATATCTATGCTGATGGGAAGAAAGCTCTCAGTTATACAGACGTAGATGATCCAATTTTAGTCACAGACAGCTCTTTGGATGAACTGAGAGAAGGTGCAAATATCCCGTATAGCTCAACACCGCTCCTTCATACCGGAAGGTTACCATCACCGGTTTCAGGACCATTACAAGAATTTACTGGCAAGTTATTGCAAGAGACAGCTGATAATCAAATAGAAGGCAGAGTTGAATCCAGGAACGAAATTGTTAGTAATGGATTTCATGTTGGGTCAAAGGTGGAAGAGTCTGCGGTTTCCAGTGAAAATTTGGATGACCCAGAAGATATCTTGAAACAAGAAAGGACTCAAGATGTAACAGAAGCAAGTTCTCGTATGTGTGACAAACATGAGGAATCACCCATCGTGGCAGAAGATGGGGAACATCACAGCACCACTATCATTAGTAAAGAGAACATTTCTAACAAAGATCAAGCTGATGATGCACTTGATTCTCATAGTATACTGGTTTTGACGTCTAGCCAATGCATCAAAAAGCAGGTCATATCTGATGACCAGAGCAGCCTGTCCCGTATAAACTACTATGGGAACTCTGATGACCAGAGCCGCCTGTCCCGTATAAACTACTACGGGAACTCTGATGTGTCCTTAGGACGATACTTGCAAGACATTTTGCAGAATAAGGTACCAGTTTGTAACTTATAATTTTGTTCAGTATGTTCTTATTTACATTGAATATCATATTTTTGTGTTAGTAATTGTAACTAATTTGGCTCAGATGATACTTGGCTCATAATGTTTATTTGTAGCAGAAACCAAGTTGTTCCTCTTGTGAGGCTCACATATACTCTTATACTCATCAAAATGGAAATTTGACTGTTCGAACGAAGCATCTAGTGTCTCAACATAGTTTACCAGGCGAATCAGAAGGAAAAATCTGGATGTGGACCAGATGCCTGAGGTGTGAACATGAACTCGGGGTATCTAAATCGACCCCAAGAGTGCTAATATCATCTGAAGCGCGAAATCTCTCTTTTGGGAAATTTCTGGAACTCAGTTTTTCAAGCCACTCTGCAGCGAGAAGGTTATCCATATGTGGTCATTTGGTGAACAGGGATTGCCTGCGCTTTTTTGGGTATGCTAGATGTATTTTTCACGTCAAATATGTAATTTAAGTAGAGACATTCCTTGGCTGCCATTAGCATAGCAATGCATCAGAACTGCATGTAACTATCTCTTGCCTATTTTGTTAATGGCAATTTCTGTTTTTACTGACTTCAGATTGGGCTCCACTGTTGCAATGTTCCGTTACTCATCGGTTCAAATTTACACTACCTGCAAACCACAACCCACCCTCCACTTCGAAAACCCCAGCAGACAGAACTGGTTTGAAGAAGAAAGGAGACATGTATGTCTTATCCTCAACCATTACCATTTGGTAGTTGTGTTTGTTGCATGCATAGTACTGATGTTTTATGTTGCATCTTTTAAGGTTTTTGCTAGAGGTACGGCGCTTTTCTGCGAGGTAGCAAGTTTGCTTCAACACTTGAAGAATCAATATCATGGCATGACTACAGCCAACTTTTGCACATTTCTACCTGTAACGGACTTTTCTGAACTCGAAGATTTGTTAATGAAAGACAAGGCCGATTTTGAGGTAAGCGTCCATGTCTTCATTCCTGTTAGCCTACGAATTTGTTATGTAAACAAATTTGTTCTGTTTAATTATAATGGCTTTCATTGTATTGCCATGCAGGATTCACTAGCAAAGACTACCAATCAAAATGGGAGACCATCCTCATCTGTACATGAACTTCTTAATATAAATTGGTCTTATCAGGATATACTACTTGAACTTTATGCATGGGACCGTCGGCTCCATGAACTTATTAAGTGTTTATCTGCTGGACAAGGAAATGTTGCTAATGGCAAGGATCCTATAAACACCGTTGATAAGATCAATGAGGCCAGCTATGAGATTGACAAGCAAATTAGCGAATTGACGTGTGGTAGAACTATGAAAGCTGGTGAGGCAGCTGGTACCACTGAGTGCAAAAGTAACAAATTTTGCGTTGAACATTATGGATCAAGTGAGAATGCAGAACCCATGCTCGATGATAGTCTGGGAGTTGGGAATTCTGAACTTTCTTGTAATGGAGGTAGTAAAGATGAAGGATCTCTCATTGGCACTAGTCAAGTAGAGGTTGACAGCATGACACAAATCCAAAAAATGCCGCCTTCTGACGTTTCAAGGGATATAAAGCAACAGGGCAATGGGATGCTGGTGCATCCAGCTTCCATGGAGCAGGAGCAGCATTCAAGCACTCTCTGGAAGTTCAGAAGTTCTGATTGGGATGAGAGGGAAAGATGGATTTGGAGTTCATTTCATGAGTCTCAACTGGCTTACAGGAAGAACATTCAAATAGGAAGTTTGGACAAATTTGAACTTGTTAACCGTTATTCTCCATCTCATCTATCTCCCCTGTTTGAAAAACATGAAGAGGTAGACTCTCCTCATTTCACAGTTGGCCCAGGTGGTAATATTCTGTGTGTATTGGAGCATGAGGTTTCTAGCATAATAGCTCGTGCTCTTGCCATATCTGAGGAGCGTCGGCAGGATACCACAGTCGTGAATGAGGCGGAGGATGCCAGGAGGGAGCATACTAAAACAATGGAGAAATCTTATAGCTTTCTATCTGAAAGTTCTATTGGCTCATCACCATGGTCATCTATAGATTCTGAAGCAAGCATTTCATCTTCTATTTCATCATATTCATCTGGCGACCTTTCTGGTTATGATACATCGCCTTTATTGTCCTTGGTGCATCCAGAAACCCCTGTGAATGGAAAAGTATCTCTCAAAGGCAAATATTCAGTTACTAGTATATATGCTAATCAATTCTACATCCTTCGAAGAAAGTGCTGCCCATCTGAGCTTGCATATATTACTTCATTAAGCCGATGTAAGAAGTGGGATGCTCAAGGTGGAAAGAGTAAAGCTTTATTTGCGAAGACATTGGATGACAGGTTCATTATAAAGCAAATCAAGAAGACAGAATTTGAATCCTTCATAAAATTTGCCCCTGATTACTTCAAGCATGTTTACCATTCCTTAGACACTGGAAGCCAGACTTGCCTTGCCAAAATATTAGGAATCTATCAGGTAGTTTACTTCGACAACTAGAGTTCCGTTTCAATTTATTTTCTTCCATTTATTACTATTTTTCTAAAACTTTGCTGTTTCAGGTTAAGCAAATAAGGCATGGCAAAGAGATAAAGATGGATCTGATGGTGATGGAAAATCTTATGTTTGGGCACAACGTTTCACGGATTTATGATCTTAAAGGTGCTATGTTTTCACGACACATCACCAACTCAAATGACCCTGACACTGTTTACTTGGATCAGAACTTTGTGGAGGACATCAATGTATCTCCAATCTATATTGGTGGAAGAACAAAACATCTCTTGCAGCGCGCAATCTGGAATGACACATCTTTTCTCACTGTATGTATAATGCACATCTTCCAATTTAAAGTAATCATCATATTTTTCATATTAATATGTCTTAACAAAATTATTGTACTTGCAGGCGGTTAACGTTATGGACTATTCTCTGCTCGTCGGAGTGGACAAACAAAAGAATGAACTTGTGTTTGGCATTATTGATTATTTGAGGCAATATACTTGGGACAAGCAACTGGAGACATAAGTAAGTCTTCTTTGGTACCAAAGAATGTTTTACCAACTGTAATTTCTCCCAAGGATTACAAGAAAAGGTTTAGAAAGTTCATGGGCAAGTACTTTCTCGCAGTTCCAGATACTTGGAGTCCTGATAATTCTTCTGGGCCATACAAATCCTTTGGTCATAGCAATAACAAGTTGGCAGAAGCCCACAATGGCGATAACCTGCTTCAGTATCCAATTGAGGCTGATGCAAGAATCTAGTTCTGTTCAGCTGAGGCATGTGCCTAATTCTGTCCGGACTCCTCTGACAGTTCTTTGAAGCCTATCCGTTTGTTGTTGTTGTTGTTATTATTGGCTAAGTTTCGCTTTGTAAAATGGTGTGCATATGAAGGTCTCACTATTGATCTTTCCAGAAGTTTGCAATTTTTAGGCAGATTGCTGGGGCAAGTGAAGTCCACAGTACATGTACTTATACAAATGAAAATTGTGAATTTCACAATTATTATAGTGAAATTTACAAAATTGATATGATTATTTTTGGACCTATGACACTGAAGCATTTTCTTCTTGCTAAATTAGTTCTTAGCGTCCGATGCAGCTCACTGTCTGAGGACTTTCAGTCTCTTTTAAAATTCCACAAGTTTGATTAGTATTTTTCCTTCATTACTCCACTATAATTGCTAACATGGAAAGCAAAGGAGCAAGTTAAGTGCCTCCTGATCTCACTGCACATCCTGAAGTGCAAATTTGGTTGTTAAATGGACATTGTCTATTTGCAGATTATTGCCAATCACTTTTTATTGCTGCACAACTTTGTAGATCTACTGGGTTGATGCATATTGCTATCTATCATTCATTAGAAGGGGTGAGATCATCACTCACTTGTTTGTTCTGTATAGTCTGTTTCTGGAATTTTGTGGTAATTTCTATTTATGCCCAAGTCTCTTTTATGATAGCAAAGAGACAGTGCAATTTGTCTTTCGTTTGTTTTCAGGAAGTAGCTCACAGGAGAAGAAGCCAGTTGTCATTTGTTCTGGATCATGAGTAGCTGCCTAGTGATGTACCTAATTTTGGTTGTTGTTTTATGTGCTAAACTTTTCTTCTATATTTGTGAAAAGAAAATCTTTAATGTTATAAAGCAGTTTACTGCTCCTAAAATTAACCTGTTAGTTCACCCCTTTTAGACATTACAAACTGCGCTGATCAGGGCTGTACTAATGTAATGCTACATTTTGTTTTCCAGAATCGAATTATGTTTATTTTAATAGATCAAGTAGGGAGAATTATCATGTTGGAGTTTAATTATACTGTTATTTTCCTTGCTCAGATAACTGAACAACTGATCGCAAGAGCTTTGCATGTGATGGCTGAAACTTAACAGCTAGTGTCTGCTGTTCATAGGTCTGAACACTGAACGTTGGCATGAGGAGATTCCTGTAATGAACATGCGAGACTTCGGTGAGTTAGTTCATATTAACCTTCCTGATTTACTTCTTTTGCGTAACTCTGCCTACTAGCACACATACTGTTGGCCTGCGGCTATTTTTTAAATGATTTGTTTTGCGGGGATTGCAGCGATTCATTGGTGTTTCATGTCAAGTGCATTCTTATCTTTCGTTGCATCAAGTCTGCTTACTAATACACATATCATATACAGCATTTGGAGTGGTGGTTTATGTAGTCTGATTGGTAATGGCCAAGAATTGCCATGCTCTTTTAGAGTAATATATTTTCAATTATTTTGTACCGGTTGTTTGATTCTTAATTAGATATAAATTCTATGCATCCTTGGTTGCGCAGCTGACTTTGCAGCCATGCTGAAGTTTGAATGTACTCGCAATTTTTTAAGCTCACCTTTCTTGAAAGTTTTGAAGTTGTTGTTTGTGCTTTTCTACATAATTCTTGGTTATTTAGATGTTTTCATTGCTGTTAAAATAGTCCATACTCTGATGGTCCATATATTCTTGCCAAACTTATGGCCCATGTCTGACAGTTAAGCAATCGTGTATTGTCAGAGTGTGCCTAAGAGTCAGCTTAGACATTTTCTTTTCATGACAAAAGATTGCATTGGGTTATGACTTCTGGAGTCAATGCATGGGCAAAGCTTAAAAATAAGCCTCAGTTCCTTTTCCAGCAGAGGTTACTTGTTGCAGAATCTATGAGCTGTATCGATTTAAGTAGACCATAGCACATTTCTCCAGAAGTTAGTGCGCCACTTGAAACTGGCTGCAATTTCCCTTCAGCTGTAATCTGCAGTAAGCCAAAATTTTCACTCAGTTAACTTAAACAAGAATATACGAAGCAATTGACACTTGCCGCCCTTAAGAATAGAGTAGCAAAAGGCAAATTGTTTGTCATTCCATCATCACTCAAGGAAGTTATAATCCACACGACTTTGGCTGGCATGTGCCCCTTTTCTACTTTTTCCTTTTGCAGGAGGGCATGCATACACTAGCAGTAAGAGTATGACCAGAGGAGGACTTTTAGAACATTTTAGAGTGGCTCATCATGATTGCATGTATGCAAGTCCTGCCATCAGGGAGCATAGGAGGTTGCAAAACGATTGTATGGACAAGGTCCTAATGTGTGTAATGATGTTCATCCTAGCATCACTGATTCGTAGTTTCACTGATTTTTCCGATCTCACCATATTTTCAAATCTGAACTTAGGAGTGTAATAAGGACCAAGTTTGGTATCATACATGTTTCGATTTGTTATATCTGATACCATGCTTCAGTTCTGTGTTCTGCGATACTGTTGTGTTCAGAACAATGTCTGCAATTGCTACTCTTAGCCTCTGTGAAGTTCCCATTAGCTGTTGAGCAATTGCTACTCTTAGCCTCTGTGAAGTTCCCATTAGCTGTTGATTTTCTGTAACCAGTACCTATTCATCATAGGTGTGAGTGTGATTGCTCTGCTCTGCAAACTCTGCTTTCAACTCTTTTCTGGAGTCATGAAACTCTTCCAGTAGCTGGAAAGCTAAATAGGAAGGTTGCATTAGATTTTTCTCAGTTCAATTTTATTAGACACTTGCTTTCTTTAGAGAACGTAAACACATACATTTGTTTAGCAGTTGATGGTGAATTGATCAAATTTTGAAGATAGATATAACCGTGACATGCCACTGATGTTTTCTTGGTTCTTTGCCGCAGATCCTACTTTAGCGAAAAGTGACTGGTGCCGCAATTTCGGTATAAGTGATTCGATTTGGTTGATTCATGGTCAGCTTTTCCCCAAAGTATGGAGCATGGTTTACGCTGCTGCTTATCATCATTTCTCTACTGTATATAACCCTGCAAAGCAGCTCAAATCCATCAATTTTGCATTGCAGCTGCAGCTCCTTTTCCCCGAACCGATGCCTCTTAAGTTTGGGTGATCATCATGTTCGGATTCCAGAAGGTCACCCCATCATTGTGCAACCAAAACGATGACCGCTGTCGGAGATCATATTGAGAATCATGCCTTGTTCATCTTCTCCATCGTGAGTAAAATAAGCAGTCTTTGCACTGCCAATTGCCGCGGCAGCTAGTGGAGTGATCAATGATAAGGAAGGTGATTAGCCTAGCGCCAAAGAACAGAAAGAAGTTGCAAAAGATGACAAGCACAAGGGCTCATTCTAAAAGCATCTCCAACAGGCGCTTCACCGCACGTTAAAGACCTGTTTGCCTGCTCCGGATGGTTTAAGCGCGACCGCAAATATTGGCTCCAAAGAGGCGCTATAATGCAATGAAGGCCGCTTCAATGATGCAAGAAAATACAACAGCGACTCGCCGGGCATAAAATACAATGAACATGATATTTTGAAATGAGTTTGAAACATTCATCAAAATGCAATGAACATGTGAAATGTGACACAAACAAGTTGATGAATAAAAGTTCATGCCCACAAGTTCAAAATCATGCCCACAAGTTCATCCAACCAAGTTTAGAATGCAAATCAAGTTCAAGACACAAATGAAAGACACATCAATCCTCTTCCTCGTCTTCGTCCTCATCATCTTCTGAAGACATTCTTCTGCCTCGGAAGATGAATCTTCCTCCCTCCCTTTATCACGCATCACGCACCGCATCATGTGAAGCTCCGACGATGTTGGCAAGATCTTCAACGGCATCTTCATGGGAATGTGTACATTGAAAGACATTCCACCACGATGGCCGGAGGTGCACCCATGCCTCCGATGAGAGAAGCAAAACTCATGCCTCCCATGGTGGCCATAGCGTCGGAGGGTGCTCCAAAGCCACCCATGCCTCCCATGGCGGCCGGAGGTGCACCCATGCCTCCCATGGTTCCGAAGCCACCCATGGCGCCGAGGCCACCGCCACCCATCCGCGGCGGCAAGAAGAGGTTGTGAGGCCGGCCTTCAGCGAGCTCCGTGATGGCGGCAACGCTTCCCCGCGCTTAGGGTTTTTTGGCGGGGAGGGTCGCGGTTGTACGGGCGAGTGGGATGCGGTGTCTTGGCGTCCATGGGTGGCGGCGCTGGCCTTGGGGCGTGGGAGGAAAAGAGAGTGCGGAGAGCGGCTGAGTGTCTGCATGTGTAGCTGGTGCCCGAAATACACCGCGCGGGATAGTGCTTTCAACCGCGCGTCCAACTCGTTATAGCGCGCGCGCCGTTTTTGCGCGCCCGCTGGAGCGACCCGCCGCGTTGCGCGCGCGCTAAAACGGACTAATTTACGGCGCGGCGCTAGTTTAGCATGGCTGTTGGAGATGCTCTAACACACCCTATAGAACTCTCTTTTTGTCTCTGCCCAACAAGCTGCCCACATCTCCACAGAACTTTTCCAGTTCGAGAAAAGGGCAAAGAGCTGCTTTCCTTTTCCGATGCAGATTCTTCCTTTCACCATCAACCATTATACCACCAATTCATCCTCTAAGATCGATCCCTAAAAATACTGGACATATATTCTGATTCTGACAAATAGATAGGCCTAAGCACCAACTGCCTGCCACTACCACCTGCTGCCCCGCTCTGCTTAGGAAGAATACAAGCATGATGATATTCCAGTGCAGGACATATGTATAGACACACTAGCTGCTATGATAGCTAGACTAGAGAGAGCAGCTAGATTAGATTACCCAACCACAAGAGAGAAGAACACCCA
This sequence comes from Aegilops bicornis, assembly GCA_021605145.1. Classification (NCBI taxonomy): domain Eukaryota; kingdom Viridiplantae; phylum Streptophyta; class Magnoliopsida; order Poales; family Poaceae; genus Aegilops; species Aegilops bicornis. Next base: position 548,352,383 of record CM038675.1, on the reverse strand, counting down.
CATTTTTTTGATTCTAATTTGTTAGCCTTGTTGTACTATCTACCATGCCCTGTTTGTTTCAGGCTTTCAGCTAGCTGCTGCAGAAGTAAAGATTGTGAGCTTGGATCAGCGATGGCTGCACAGGTCCGACAGCATCTTCCTGCCTTCCACAATCTCATCGAAGAAGTCGTCCAGCTCGCCGACGACACCCTCGGCTCCTGACCTCAGCATCCCGACCCATCCTTTGATGATCTCCACCCTCTCGGCGATCTCGCCAGGGTCGCCGTACCCCATGGCGACGACCCTGTCGAACTCTGTCTTGAGGCTCTCAATGCCGGCCCTGGCCTGCCGGAACTCGTACATCATGATGCCGGAGCCGGAGTGCTCGCCGGCGACCGCCTCCATCTCCTCGGCGACACGCTGGCGCAGGCGGCCCATGGAGGAGACGTAGCCGGCGCCGGAGGTGCGGAATGGGTGCGCGCAGCAGGCGAGGTCCGGGAGGCAGGAGACGGTCCCTGAGACGAGGAGCATGAGGAGGAAGGAGCTGGCGTTGCGCAGCGCGTAGAGCACGCCCCGGAAGCCGTTGAAGGCGTTGAGCTTGAACTCCACGGGCGACCGGTCGTCGAGCAGCAGCGACGCCGGGTCGATCCTGGTCTCGGCGAGCGCCCGGTTCTCCTGCTCCAGCCCCACGGCCTGCCGCCGTGGCGCGTTGATCGCACGCATCACCTGCACGCATTTGTGTGATCAATGGAGGCCAAAGCTATGGGCGTGAGCAACTGAGCATGCACGCATAGGGAGGCAGGAGAGGAGAGGAGCGTACCTGGCGAGCGGTGTGGGAGTTGGGGTTGCAGAGCCAGTCGTCCAGCGCGGCGTCGATGCGTGCCGCGGAGGCGCAGTAGGTGTCGAGGGCGGAGGCGCCGGCCTTGACGACCTGGCAGGCCTCCCAGAGGCGGGAGGTCTCGTCCATGTACTCGTCGAGCCAGCTCTCCCCTGGCGGCAGGTGGAGGCGCTGCACGAGGTGGACGAGCTGGGAGTGCAGCGACCGGAGCAGCGCCGCGGCCTGCTGCAGGAAGGGCGCCGACATGAAGGCGGCGTCCGGCGACGAGGCCAGTGTGGCGTGGAGCGCGTCGAGGCCGTGGGCGATGGACGAGTAGAAGCCGTTCATGGCTGGTTCTGCCGCCGACTCAAGTTTGTGCGTGTGTTTGCTGGAACGGTGAGAGCAGAGTGTGGTGGTGCATGGGGGATTGAGGCTGAGCTGGAGCAGAGGATCAGCCTATATATAGAGGATGGAGGGGAGAGGAGAGGAGGCGAGTGTGGTGGTGTATGAGGAAGCAATGATGGGGTGTCCGGCGGTCAGGGGGAAGGATGATTGGGGACTGGGCAGAGGGCCATCGCCATTGCCAAGACTGCTCTGCTCGCTCGCCATCGCTTCTCTCTTGATGACCACCACTCTGCCATCCCTTGGCCTCGCCATGAGAGAGGAGTACTAGTAGTAGCTTAGCATGCATGGGAAAACGTACTCAGTCAGCTAGCCTATCAGCTACCCAGCCAAGCCAGTTTTCCCATGAATCTCACTCCACTCCGCTCCGTCCCTGTCTTGAGTTGTACGTACTCCTTCCAGGCTCAAGGGGGACCATTGCCATTTGCCCCAGGCGATTAATTACTTGCTGGTGCTAATCAAGGAAAAAAATGCGCCGGCAGCAGTACTCAGCACTTGGGGCTGGCAGCTGGCGTTGCTGCCTTTTTTCCATATTCTGCAGCAGCCAAGCCATTGAATCCGGGTGGGGGGCCTGTGTGCCGGCCTCGGATGGGCGCACCATCAAGCAGCAGGGAAGCAAAGAGAAACACACGCTGCCCCTCCCCTGTCTGCCCCTCAACGGAGCCCCTCATCGTTTTTCTGGAAACCCACGTTATGTGCGTTAGGTGCCCACATTACACTTTCATATCACTACGTACAGAGTGCATCGCTCGCCATTGCACCCAGCCACGAAATTAATGCGACATATACCATATGGCAGTTGCAGCCAAATGCATTACTACTACTGTAGTACTATGTATTTTCGTTCTTTTCTTTTCTTTTGTCTGTGTAGTGTAACCGGGTGGGTAGGAGTTGAAGGGCGGGAGCTGCTGCTTCTTCTAGACGTAGTACGCCTGGCATGCACCGCACCAATGTGTGTCACGCAGAGAAGCAGCAGAGGGGGAGGAGGAGGAGGAGGACAAAGTTTCAAAGGCGGGCATGGAATCCGAGAGATTTGTCGAAAAGCCTTGCTAGTAGGACGTGCCGTGCTGTACTTGCCCGTGGATCAATGGTTGCTGGCTCGGCTCGCTGGAATGGGATGCCAATGGAATGGAATGATGGGTTTCCTTGTACCCGTACAAATCTCCCTCTGTCCTCGCTACAAGAACCCCATTTCCATGGCGTGGCCGCCTTTTGAGGCGTCTCCTTCTCACCCGGGCCTCCAACCCGGCCAGCAATCATGCCCAATATATGCCCGTGCCCGGCCTCCCCTCCTCTCCCCTCCCCGGTTCTCTAGGGCACATGTTGGGTCCTACGTGCCAGCATATACTCCTTCTATCTACTCCTTGAAAAGTTGGCGTTTGTTGGACAACCACCATCTACAGCTTTGACCCAACACGACAACAAATTCTAGTAACAACATTATCAGAAATTTTTTTCAAGAAAAATCTATGAATGCATATCAACTTCAAACATCAAATTCAAAATTTACAAATATGTAAATAATAGCGCGACTCCTCTGGTGACCTGAGGGCCGCAAGAAACCCTAGCCGCTACCGCCAAGGCCCTAACCCGCGGTCAGCCCCAGCCTCATTCCTTGCGGGGGTTGAGGGTGGGGTCCTCTCCCCTCACACCCCCTCGAGCGGTGGAGCCTGGACCCATCGGAGCAATGACCCTAGTATTGACTGTGATGCCCCTAGGACATTGTATAAAAATTGTAATATCACCAAAATACTTTTCAAATACAAATCTTGCATATGTTCCTCAAGTATCCAATAAACATTCTAAATATAAAGATAATCAAAACACGTGAACATGTCTAAAATGTATGCTTTTCGAGAAGCAATTATACAACTTTGGATCCAGGTCACGGTTGGTGATTTGCCACCACCCTCCTCTCTTACAAGGTTTTTTTTAGAAAAGGAGGATGACCCCCGGCCTTTGCATCTGGGCGATGCATACGACCACTTTATTAATTATTTTCACAAGACCTTACAAAGTAATACAACAGTAAGACTAAAGCCGCCGTCTAAGCCATTCTATCCAGTTGATGAAGGGGTACAGATAGCCTGGGCCTAATACCAAACAGGCATCGCAGCCAAACCTAACATTTAAGACCTGAGATCCCATCCAGACGCTCACGGGCATGGGTCTCACCGGTTTGGGCGTGCACTCGAGGCCGCCGCCACCAACTTCCACCGCTCCATCTTCGTAATCGTACTAATGCATCAACCTTGCTCGGTCCGGCTATCGTCGACGCCACCACGGCGCCCAACGACACCTCCTCCTCGCGCCAAGAACATCTGAGGACGTCGCGGTCGCCACTGATACACCTCAGCACCATGCTGCCAAGTACCATCAGCCGACACAACTTGAAGTCTTTGAAAGATCTGTCGTGCATAGCACCTGCCGACCAGGCATGACAAAGCGTAGCACCTATCGGTCAGGCATGACTTGACATCTCCACGAAGCTCCGTGCAAGATGAAGCCGCTCCACCTCCAGCCTCTCTGAACGGGACGGGAGCACCCCAGGAAGACACGGCGAAGAGTTGGGCACCACAATCACCACGAGAGCCGGACCAGCCGACCGCCATGGCGAAACGACACCACTAAAGAGACCCGCCGCCATCAGAACGCCAAGAACGCTACCGGCTGTCCCACCTCCCGCGGACCCAAAGCGGCGCTTCAAGAAGGTGACGGAACCGGCACCGCCGCCGCCCAACCAAAGTTGTGGGTTTTCACCGGGTGCGGGGAGGATGAGGGGAGGAGCTGGATCTCGAAGCCGCCTTCAAGAAGGAAACAACACCGGGCGCCGCAGGCCGTAGCCGGCCGCAATGCCAAGAAATTACTCCGATCCAGAGATCCCAACCCCACATCCGCGATCCGCCACCGGATCCGCCGGATTTACGAGGAGGAAGCGAAGACGGGGCGCCGCTTTCAAATCTGGCGAGAGCAGCAGGGGATCCCTCCACGTGGCGCCCACATCCACCGCCAACTCGCCGCCCGCGCGGCCGAGAAGACGCGGTCCACAACTCCGGCGAGCGCCGCCCACCTCCCGGACGACGCCGCCCTCACCAGCAGAGGCCGTCGCCTCAAACCCGAGGCCCGGGCCGGACGGATCTGGCGGATCCGATCCATGTGCCTCGCCTGGCGAGAAGCTCCCGCCGCCACCGCCCTTGGCTGCGCCCAGGGCCTGCCCGGTGCTAGCCTCTGGCAGCGGCGAGGACAGGAGGAACGTGATGACGACGAGGGGCGGCGGCGCGAGACCGCCCCCGTGTCGCCCTAGCGGGGCGACGCGGGGGTACCTGGGTTAAGATTAGATTACGATTGTTTTGTACTCTCTTCGTTCCTAAATATAAGTCTTTTTTAGAGATATCAATAAGATTTGCCACCACCCTCCTCTCTTGCAAGGTTAAGATTACGATTGTTTTGTACTCTCTCCGTTCCTAAATATAAGTCTTTTTTAGAGATTTTAATAAGGACTACATATGGATTTATATGGACATATTTTAAAGTGTAGATCCATTCATGTTGCTTTGTATATATGTAGTTCACATTGAAATCTCTACAAAGACTTATATTTAAAAACATAAGGAATAGTTTAGTAAAATTAAGACTTAGGTTCACCTTCATTACTCCAACGTATGTTTCTGGTGGCCAGTGTCGACGAAGGCATACATTGCATCAGGTGCGCAGACAAGCCTAAGGCTACCAGGGCCACAGCATGGGTCGTGAGGATACATTGCTTCGTTTTTGTAGCGATTTTACCACTATTTAGCACTGTAGCTAGTGTTTAGCCCAAGGTTTTCCCGGCCGGGGCTTGGCACAATCCTGGCTACGGCAATGCATTGCATGTTGTACAACTAAATTCAACGGTGGGTCGACCGAATGGGGGTCACAATGTGGTGATAGGGTTTGTTAATGTCAATGCATGGTGAGCCATAAGAAATAGTGGACAAGTTCACTGGCCACGGATTCAACAGAGATGTGCTTGTGCTGGGAAGGAGAGGGAAACTGTAGACGGTTGTGACCACGCGTCGAGCATCGGCCATATGGTGGGTGTTTAATCCAGCGGCCCATATATAGCTAGGAGGTTTATGTAATTATAATATTTCTTGATGTGCCTATGAGTACCTTAGCTTCTTGACCAAACTTTCGGCCCCTAATAATGCTCGTAGTATTTTGGTCCAGTTCCATTCAAACCTTAACTTTATTGGTACGTGCGGTGGACGTGGTGAAATGTGTAGAAAATGGAGGGGAGGGGACGCTCGTGGGGTTTTGGGAGAAGGCGAGGAGGATGTGGATTTGGTTGGGGAAATCAAAGGGGATGTATGTTGTTTGCCCTAACCAAGACCAAAGGTATTGTTGTTAACTAGGATCCATGTACGGGACGATCCATAAGCTTTGCCGTACGTTGAACGCTCCATGGGCTGCCTAGTGTATAGGAATTAGGACATGCATGCATGATACTAGTTGGCATGTTATTATTTTATATGCTTGATGGGTGTCCGTGGTTGACCGGTAGGCTCCACGCCACTCATGGCTGACCCGTGAATATTCTTCTTGTCCTCTCTGTTATGCTCATCTGCTCTCTCCAGTAATGAGTAATCATGGCGCACCAGCCAGCCCTACGTGTATAATCACCATCATGTTCTTCAGTTCATCACCTGAGTGCAACACAAATTAAGCATAACAACAACAAAGAAATCATAGTGTATGTAGAAGGAGAGACGTGCACACTTGATTAATTCTGGGACCCTATGCTACAAACAAATGAACCGAACGCTTTTCCTTTTTCATTTTCATTGGTAGGATGCATGCATTTATGTTACTCTACGTACGGTGATTTGTCTTCTTACATACTTGTTAGCAACCTTACCGGCTGGACGTAACTTCTCCACAATGTAAGGATGGAGTCGTCAGTGATGCCGAAATTAGCAGTGTAGCGTCTACTTGACCAAAACTTTGGAAAGAAAAAAAAAATGCATGCATGCATGCTCGGACAGCAGCAGTCTACGTACAGTAGACAGCAAAGATGTTCTTCTGCAGCTGCAGCAGCCATGCATAAGGCTGACAGATGGCATTATGGGTTAGCTAGCTCTCGAGTCGAGTAATGATCCATGGATGGATGGTTTACTACGGGCCCGGCCGGCAGGGCTCCCTTTTCCCTCCTGGGTTTGCGGACAAGTCGCCATGAGTAGCAGCAGCGGCAATCAAGATCGGTATATGCATGGCATGGCATGGCACTGGCAGCATCAAATTACAGGCTACGCGTGCACTAATTGATTCAGACAGACCGGCTGTATGCATGTCGTCGATCCATCCATCCGTCGATCGATCGTGACTGTGTGCAGGAGGAAGGGATCGATGGAGCGAGAGAGTGCATGTGATTTGACAAACAAATGATGCATCGAAACTCACGAGAAGCCTGGCCCTGCCTTGTTCCCCCTTTCCTCACAAAGGAAATGCTTTTGCTTTCTTGGTAGATGAACATTGGAGAAAATTTCTCAAAAAAAAAAAACACACACACACACACACATAGAAAAGTGGGTGAAATTAAGTTAATTTCACTACAAAAAAAAGAGAGAGACGAAAACAAGCCCCTGACACCCCCCCTCTCCCCACTGCTGGCGATCTAGGGTTTGGCCGCCACCGCCTTCGATTTCTTCATCGTCCCCAAACTGTCGCTGCTCCCCCCAGGCGATCTAGGGCTCGCCCACCACCGCCTTCGATCTCCCCGTCGCCATCGGACTGTCGTTGGGCAAAGCTCGAGTGGGGGATGATGGCGGTGGCGGGGCTTTCCTCCACGGTGGCTCTGGGCGCGATAGTGGTGGATCTCACATGGGTGCCCTGGCTCGGCGTGTGCGTGTCCTTTCGTCGGCGGCACAACAAGGTGGTCTCCTCGCCGTCAAAGGCCCACCCTGGCGGTGTGGCAGGTTGCTGCTTCCCGGTGGCGGTTCGGTCGCTCCCGTGGGGCGTGGCGTTGGAGGTGGAAGAGGATACCGCGGCCCGGCCGGTGTCCGGTGCAAATCGGCTAGCGAAAGCTTGTATCGGCCTTGGCCGGAACCATCGACGATGGCACCCGTCGTCACCTTGTTGGAGGCATCATGGGTCTGTCTTTGTTCCTTGTGTGCTTCGGGGGAAAGCCCGGATTCGGTCTTCCTGAATCAGATGATGGTGGCATGCTTGCGTCATCTCCCCTTGGAGCATCATCTTTGGAGTCGTACAACGGCCAGAGGGACCAGTGGATGGCTTCCATGGAGGGTGTTGGTCTCGGCGTGCTCTAGCGCGGTGGCGAAGGTGGAGCAGCATGGCTTCTACCACATCAATAATGGCGAGTCTCGGTGGCGTGACGCAGCGGGGGTCTCGATGGTGGTCGCGGGTTGATGGACGCGCACAGGATGGAGGCGCTGCCTGGTGTCACGGTGGCGTCGATCGTAGTTGGACGTGGCAAGGTCTATGTGTTGATCTCTCTTGGAGTTGGGATGACAAAAGATGGTGACGGCGGATTCTACAACGCGTGCATGCGGTGCATGTTGAGGATATGCTAGTTGGTGCTCTTGGCTCGCCGTGGGTGGCTTGGTGAGGCGACCGGACTAGATGGTGTGCGTTGGTTCGAGGCCAGGCCACACCATCGAACTTCTAGGTGTAGCGACAAAGATCGTCAAAAAATATGGCTTTGGGTTGATCCACGCATTTGTTTTTCAACTTTGTTAGATAATTTAATAAAGATTACCGGGTGCATCGTAACTCAAAAAAAAAAAAAAGAAGAGAAAGCGAGAGGGAGAAATGAACCAGAAGCAAACAGCTGCCTGGAACATCCTAGCTAGCTAGGGGAGGGGGAGAGAAGGACAAACTACATAGCACTCTGAATCGGGATGAGATGCTCATATCCAAAGTCATAATGTTGCACCGAATCTGAGGTAAAAAGAAAGGCTGAAAAGAGATCGATGCATGGCAAATAATGTGTGTGTGTTTGAGCTGCGATGGCGGCTACTAGCTAGGAGTAATCCATGCATGCATGATCGATCGAGTAGTAGCAGGTAGGCCTAGCTAGCTAGCTAGCTAGCTAGCAGTAGACAGCTAGTCAAGTGTGCTTGCTTCAGTTCGCCTCCTGTGCTGAATCGGAGCGGGCAGTCGGGGGTCGGGGCTGGGGCCCTAGACCTCAACAAAGCGTCTCCTCTTCTCTCTCACTTTTTTCACCGCCAAGTTGTAAAGGAGCTAGACATGCATGGAAACTGCAAAGTTGCCTCGCTTTTACAAACCTAAACTTTTTTTTTGAAAAGACAAACCTAAACTTTTGGCAGGATCTCGTTTCCTTTCTTCCCTTCCCTTCCTCTCACCTCCGTCGATCCATCTCTGCTAGTAGCTAGCTAGCTCTTCTCTTGTGGCTTGTAGCTCCGCGGCTACGCCGGTTTCTTTCCGGAGACAAACAAGGAATACGCTTTATGTTGCCCAAAGGGGGAAACGCAAATCAATTGTTTCAGCTAAGTTTCTGACGGCATTTTCCCGCCATCTTTTTCGATCCATGCACAGCTGTGGTTCGCTTTTTATGTTTTATCGTTTGCGCCACGGATACATACAAGCAAGGAATCATCTCTCCAAGTTCACAGTGGAAATAATGAGGAATTCCTTTAACTTTGGGGCAGCTACAAGAAGAGAAAGAGGGAGGCCCCGGGCCCTGACATGGAATTGATGGTGTTTGTTTGATTCAATTGATCGTGGCCTATTTGGGGTGATTTCCCTTTTACGTCTGCCAAACTCCACAGTGCTATCTTTCAATGTAGATGTCCAGTCGCTTGAAAGGAACGGGGGAAATAAGGGCATTGATTGGATGCTATATACAAGCAGTGACGTGCTTACAAGAAAAATGATGATGTGCCCCCAAATCGGTCGACAATATCTCTCACCTCGAGACTGACTGGTGTTCCGAAATATGAATACATGATGGCTATATTTTTTTGAAACGAGGTGAAAGACACTCTTTTTATTCATTAGGAAGAGAGTGAGAACGGCCCATCTAATTACAGAAAAACTGGGTGAACCAAGTTAAACACGACTAATATATACCGATCATCATGGTTATCTGGATAGTTATATAAAGTCTATTGAACATGCTTGCAAGTATAGTACAGAAGAAATTATCAAGGGTAAAATGCCGGTTGCTGATTTGGTCTTACCGAAAGAGAGGATTGTACATGTTTCTAGGTTGTGGACACCACCGACCAATGGTTATGTTGCTCTGTCTGTGGATGGATCATTTTCTCATGAATCCGGTGCAGCAGCGGCATGAATGATTCTCCAACGACATGATAGGTCAGTTGTTTTTGCAGCATACCGGTTTATTTTCAATTGTACCGATGCACTGGAGGCGGAGATACATGCAATCATGCAAGGGATGACACTTGCTATACAGCATTGTGATCCTCCAGTAGTGGCGAATCTAGCATGACATTGAAAGGTAGGCTTAAAACATAAAGTTCCTAATGTAATTAGAAAATATATTGCAATTGTTGCATGTAAGACATGAGAATATACTTGTTAAATACTCCCTCCGTCCTATAATGTAAGACGTTTTTTGACTCTAGTGTAGTGTCAAAAAATATCTTACATTATGGGACGGAGGGAGTAGTATGTTTAGCTTAAATAGGATTCTAGAAGGTAGGCTTAAACCTATTGAAGCCTTCCTAGTGGAATCACCACTGCTTTCAGTCATGGTACAATCTAACTCAACCGAGGCTTTATCCTGTCTATCAGGGGATGGACTAGTTCGTTCTGCTTATGGTCATCTTGTGGCTGAAATTAAGGAGTTGATGAGAGAGAGGGTGTTTATTCATCAGAAATTAACTAGGATCAAAATAGAGTTGCTGATCGCTTGGCAAATTATAGTCGTATAAAATGTATCACAGCTGTGTGAATGCACCTTGAACCGCTATGTATTGAGAATCTTTTGACTCTCGACTGCAACTCTCTGAATATGGAATAAAACTCTGTTTTCCCTCGCCACAAAAAAAAATCATGGAACATGATGGGCATCGTTGGAGAGATGCGCAGGGCTAGAGTTGAGCTCGTCCATCATATGCGGCAAAATTTCGTGTTTTGACCCTTTTCTGAAACCTATTCGAGATCTGACCCTAGGTTGAATTTTTTGAGATCGACCTTTTGCTACCGTCAGAGTCCATGGCGGTAGGGTCTAACAGCCTACCGCCAGGGGCTTTGGCGGTAGGAAACATCGCTACCGCCAAACGGGCTGGCGGTAGCCTACACACCCCTTGGCGGTAGGCACGAGCACACACTGTGTTCAATACTTAGAAGGTTTTTAGGCGGTAGGGCATGCAACCATACCGCCAGGGTCCTTGACGGTAGACTGTTATACCCTACCGTTATGGTCCCCAGCGGTAGCAAAAGGTTCAGATCTCGAAAAAAATTCGAGATCTCGAATAAGTTTGGAAAAAGGGTTAAAACACGAAATTTAGCCTCATATGCTGGCCATCCTTCGCTTGTCATCATCGCCATGTGGACCGTGACACAGCAGCTCCAACTCCACAACGAACAGGACACATAGTACAACTCCTCAAACATGATGGAGAGCCTACTACAAACCCTTGTTGCGACCCAATTGACACTCGCCGTCATTGTTGTTTTCAAACAAGACCTTGCATCATAGTGCCGGGGAGGTCCGTGGTTTTTAGAGAAAAGGCACAAAGTCCCGAATTAATGAAGCCATCGTATCAATGTCCGGTTGACGTTAATGATCTTTCCCCGCCTCCTCCCGTGACGCTCCCGCGAGCGTCCGGGAGGCTAAGAGCATCTCCAGCCGTTGGCTCCTCAGGAGGCGCTAAAAATCGCACCCTGGATCCGCACCGGCGCTAAACCGTGTGCTGGGGACGTAATGCCTTCTAGTCGCGGCGTTCATGTTTTTTTGAATATTTAAATTTTGTCACAAACACGGCGCAAATTAAACCAAACTTCGGCGAGTTCGTTCATATTTAAAATATTTGACAAAATAACGCTACTAGTCTGCTCCTCGCCGCTCCCCGCCGCCCGCCGCCCTTGCAGTTCTACATGCCGAGGAGGCTGTAGAACCGCGTGTAGTCGCCGCCGCCGTCGTTGTCGTCGACTCCGCCGCGGCCGCCGTCCCTGCTGCAGCTCTCCCCCGGTTGGCACGGCGGGTTAGACGGCCCGGGGGCGTCCTCGTCGTCGTCGCCGTCGAGGATCACGACGCCATGCTCGTCCTCGCGCCCACGTTTGCGGGCGGCTATCTCCTCCAGGGCCCGGCGCTGCCGGACCATCTCGTCGCGGAGGTAGTCGTCGCGCGCCCACCGTAGGGCGTCCTTGTAGGGGAACGTAGTAATTTCAAAAAATTTCCTACGCACACGCAAGATCATGGAGATGCATAGCAACGAGAGGGGAGAGTGTGTCCACGTACCCTCTTAGACCGAAAGCGGAAGCGGAAGCACAACGCGGTTGATGTGGTCGTACGTCTTCACGATCCGACTGATCAAGTACCGAACGCACGACACCTCCGAGTTCAGCACACGTTTAGCCCGATGACGTCCCTCGAACTCCGATCCAGCCAAGTGTTGAGGGAGAGTTTCGTCAGCACGATGGCGTGGTGACGATGATGATGTTCTACCGACGTAGGACTTTGCCTAAGCACCACTACGATATTATTGAGGTGGACTATGGTGGAGGGGGGCACCGCACACGGCTAAAAGATCAATGATCAATTGTTGTGTCTCTAGGGGGTGCCTCCCTCCCCGTATATAAAGGAGTGGAGGAGGGGGAGGGGGCCGGCCACCCTTGGCGCGCTTCATGAGGAGTCCTACTCCCACCGGGAGTAGGACTCCCTTCCATGTTGGAGTAGGAGAGGAGAGGGAAGGAGAGAGGGGAAAGGAAGGGGGGCGCCTCCTTGTCCACCCGGACTTGGGGGAGGGAGGCACGCGGCTGCCCCTTGGCTGCCCCTCCTCTTCCACCACTTGGGCCCATGAGGCCCAATAACCTCCGGGGGGTTCCGACAAACCCCCGGTACTTCGGTATTTATCTGATAACCCCCGGAACCATTCCGGTGTCCGAATATAGTCGTCCAATATATCAATCTTCATGTCTCGACCATTTCAAGACTCCTCGTCATGTCCATGATCACATCCGGGACTCCGAACTACCTTCGGTACATCAAAACACATAAACTCATAATACCGATCGTCGCCGAACATTAAGCGTGCGGACCCTACGGGTTCGAGAACTATGTAGACATGACCGAGACACGTCTCTAGTCAATAACCAATAGCGGAACCTGGATGCTCATATTGGCTCCCACATATTCTACGAAGATCTTTATCGGTCAAACCGCATAACTACATACGTTGTTCCCTTTGTCATCGGTATGTTACTTGCCCGAGATTCGATCGTCGGTATCTCAATACCTAGCTCAATCTCGTTACCGGCAAGTCTCTTTACTCGTTCCGTAATACATCATCCGACAACTAACTCATTAGTTGTAATGCTTGCAAGGCTTAAGTGATGTGCATTACCGAGTGGGCGCCCAGTATATTATGTTTCTGAAGTTTTGACTCCATCAAAGCAAATATATCTGCATTATCAGAAGCTTGTTTATGGGATTTATATGACCACGAAGAAGGTTGCACATTACTTCTTTGACCATTCAATTACAGTCGTCAGCGACGCTCCATTGTCAGAGATTCTGCACAACAGAGATGCAACTGGTCGAGTGGCAAAATGGGCGATTGAACTCCTTCCCTTAGATATTAAGTTTGAGGCAAAGAAAGCTATCAAGTCCCAAGCAATAGCAGATTTCCTCGCCGAGTGGATCGAACAGCAACTGCCGACTCAAGTTCACTCGGAGCACTGGACCATGTTTTTTGATGGTTCCAAGATGCTAAATGGTTCTGGTGCTGGGGTGGTACTAGTATCCCCCCGAGGAGACAAGCTCAGATATGTCCTCCAGATTCACTTTGATTCCTCCAACAACGAAGCAGAATATGAAGCACTCTTGTATGGATTACGTATGGCCATTTCATTTCAGCCGTCAGCCTTTATGGTCTATGGCGACTCAGATTTGGTAGTCAATCAAGTGATGAAGGAGTGACGCCGTAAGCCCAGCCATGATCGTTCTTGCAATGCAGTGAGGAAATTGGAAAAGAAGTTTGAGGGGTTAGAGCTCCATCATATACCCCGACTGAAAAATCAAGCTGTCGATGATTTGTCAAAGATAGGTTCCAAGAGAGAAGCCATTCCCAATAATGTGTTTTTGGAACACATTCACACACCGTAAGTTCAAGAAGATCCTTTCACTGAAGAGCCCCTGCAGCCTAAGAGTTCCACAGATCCGACTGAAGTCGAGGTCCCAGCCGTGGTCGACCTGATCATGGAGGTTTTGGTCATCACTCCCGACTGGACAGTGCCGTACATTGCATATATTCTTAGGAAGGAACTCCCAGAAGATGAAGAAGAGGCTCGACAGATCGTCCGTCGATCCAAAGCCTTTACTGTGATAAGAGGACAACTGTTCAGGGAAGGAGTGACGGGAGTCAGTCAGAAATGCATAACGCCAGAAGAAGGTCGAATGATCCTCAAGGACATCCACTTGGGGACCTGTGGTCACCATGCGTCCTCTCGGACCATCGTGGCTAAAGCACACCGAGCTGGGTTTTACTGGCCACGAGCAAATGAAATGGCGAAAGATATAGTCGACAAATGTGAGGGTTGCCAGTTTTACTCCAATATGTCGCACAAGCCCGCGTCAGCCCTAAAGACCATTCCACTTGTCTGGCCCCTTGCTGTTTGGGGATTGGATACGGTCGGACCGCTGAGAACCGGTAGGAGCGTCTTCACTCACGTGCTTGTAGCAGTCGACAAGTTTACCAAATGGATTGAAGCTAAGCCTATCAAGAATCTTGAAGCCAGCACTGCTGTTAGTTTCATCAGAGAATTGGCATTCAGATATGGAGTTGCGCACATCATCATCACTGACAATGGGTCAAACTTCGATTCTGATGAGTTTAGAGCCTTATGCGCTTCTCAAGGCACACGAGTCGACTATGCTTCAGTCGCTCACCCCCAGTCAAACGGACAAGCAGAAAGAGCAAATGGCCTAATTCTCAAAGGACTGAAACCCCGACTGATGTGTGATCTCAAGCACGCAGCAGGCGCCTGGGTTGATGAACTTCCGTCAGTTCTTTGGGGTCTAAGGACAACTCCCAATCGGTCGACTGTCCAAACTCCATTCTTCTTGGTCTATGGAGCTGAAGCTGTTCTTCCAAGTGACTTACTTCACAATGCACCACGAGTCGAGCTCTTCTCTGAAGATGAAGCGGAACAAGCTTGGCAGGACACAGTCGACCTCCTAGAGGAGGAAAGAGAGATGGCTTTGATCCGGTCGACCATTTATCAGCAAGACTTGCATCGATTCCACGCCAGAAACGTGAGGGGTCGAGCCTTTCAAGAGGGAGACTTGGTTCTTCCAGTGGATCAACAGAAACCACACAAGCTCGCCCCTGCTTGGGAAGGTCCCTTCATTGTCACCAGAGTTCTCCACAATGGAGCATACCATCTTTATAATGCCGAGCATCGAAAAGACGAGCCACGAGCTTGAACGCTAAGCTGCTCCGCCTTTTATACTTAAGTACTCACTGGATGAGATGTAATAAGAAATACCTTTGTAGTTTGTTTATCAAAGACAAGAGCTTTATAATCTTCCTAAACAATTGTTGTTGCTTTTGTTTATGCTTGAAATCCCAATGGTAACCCGTTCTTGAATCTGTTTTAGCCTAAGTTTGAAAAATCCTACCGAGTGGTGAGCAAGCCTCTCACTCGGGGTCTTAGCTGCGAATCCGTTTCGCCTAAGTTTGAAAAATCCTACCGAGTGGTGAGAAAGCCTCTCACTCGGGGGCTTAGCTGCGAATCCGTTTCGCCTAAGTTTGAAAAATCCTACCGAGTGGTGAGCAAGCCTCTCACTCGGGGCTTAGCCGCGAATCCGTTTCGCCTAAGTTTGAAAAATCCTACCGAGTGGTGAGAAAGCCTCTCACTCGGGGGCTTAGCTGCAGATCCGGACTCGCCTAAGTTTAAAATCCTACCGAGTGATGAGCAAGCCTCTCACTCGGGGGCTTAGCAGATCCGATGCTAGCCTAAGTTTAAAAATCCTACCGAGTGGTGAGCAAGCCTCTCACTCGGGGGGCTTAGCTGAATCTGTTTCACCTAAGTTTGAAAAATCCCACCGAGTGGTGAGCAAGCCTCTCACTGGGGGCTTAGCTGCGAATCAGTACGCCTAAGTTTAAAAATCCTACCGAGTGGTGAGCAAGCCTCTCACTGGGGCTTAGCTGCAGTCCAAGACTAGCCTAAGTTTAAAAAAATCCTACCAAGTGATGAGCAAGCCTCTCACTCGGGGGCTTAGCTGCAGTCCAGTATTCGCCTAAGTTTAAAAAATCCGACCGAGTGGTGAGCAAGCCTCTCACTCGGGGGCTTAGCTACGAACCCGTTTCGCCTAAGTTTGAAAAATCCTACCGAGTGGTGAGCAAGCCTCTCACTCGGGGGCTTAGCTGCAGTCCAGTACCCGGCTAAGTTTAAAAATTCCTACCGAGTGGTGAGCAATCCTCCCACTCGGAGGCTTAGCTGCAGTCCAAGTACTCGCCTAAGTGTAAAAAATCCTACCGAGTGGTGAGCAATCCTCCCACTCGGAGGCTTAGCTGCAGTCCAAGACTACTAAGTTTAAAAATCCTACCGAGTGGTGATCAATCCTCCCACTCGGAGGCTTAGCTGCAGTCCAAGTACTCGCCTAAGTTTAAAAAATCCTACCGAGTGGTGAGCAAGCCTCTCACTCGGGGGCTTAGCTACAGTCCAGTACTCGCCTAAGTTTAAAAAAATCCTACCTAGTGGTGAGCAAGCCTCTCACTCAGGGACTTAGCTGCGAATCCATTTCGCCTTAGTTTGAAAAATCCTACCGAGTGGCGAGCAAGCCTCTCACTTGGGGGCTTAGCTACAGTCCAGTACTCGCCTAAGTTTAAAAAATCCTACCGAGTGGTGAGCAATCCTCCCACTCGGAGGCTTAGCTGCAGTCCAAGTACTCGCCTAAGTGTAAAAAATCCTACCGAGTGGTGAGCAATCCTCCCACTCGGAGGCTTAGGTGCAGTCTAGTACTCGCCTAAGTTTTGAAAAATCCTACCAAGTGGAGAGCAACCCTCCCACTCGGAGGCTTAGCTGCAGTCTTATACTCGCCTAAGTTCGAAACATATCCCTATCCGCAAGGACGACGAGGTGCAGGTCGATTGTTCCCCTCTCCTTCGGAGCTACGCCACAAATAAAATGTGCGCTCCATCCCTATCCGCAAGGACGACGAGGTGCAGGTCGACTGCAACCTTCTCCTTCGGAGCTACGCCACAAATACAATGTGCGCTCCATCCCTATCCGCAAGGACGACGAGGTGCAGGTCGACTGCAACCTTCTCCTTCGGAGCTACGCCACAAATACAATGTGCGCTCTATCCCTATCCGCAAGGACGACGAGGTGCAGGTCGACTGTAACCTTCTCCTTTGGAGTTGTGCCACAAATACCACGTGCGCTCCATCCTTGTCTGCAAGGACGACGAGGCGCAGGTCGATTGAAGTCTCCACTTCAGGGCTGCATCTCAAACACAAAGGTCATTCCAAGTGTAGAACAAATTCCGAAGCAATCGCAAGCATATCCCGAGATAAATCAAGTTCGCATTTAACCCTAAAAGTTCAAGATCATGGAAGTACTGGGGCATTCAGCCCGAAAGAGTTTAACGGTTACAAAACCACTCGGCATCCCGAGGCAAATTTAAGGTGGAGCATAAAAGTTTGTTCACTCCGCAGGAGGAGGGTCGGCAGGCTCGATTTAATTCATCCAGGTCAATGCCATCGGCAATCCGAGTGGCGGCAGCAATGAAAGTCTCCATGAAGGATTGGAAGTCATGTCTCTTGGTATTGGCAACCTTGATCGCCGCCAGCTTCTCTTCTCGCGCCTCCTTGCAATGGACACGAACCAAAGATGAGCCACATCAAGACCGCACCGGCGTAAGACTTTTTCCACTTCGCACTCGACACGATCTCGCCAAGTCGAGTCATCGAGACTCGAGGTCATTCTCGAGCGTTGCCCTTGGCCAGTGCCGTGGTCGATCCATGACGCTATGACCTTCAGTCGAGCAAGGTAGTCAACAACACCGTCGATGCGGATTCCATCGAGCAAGTTCATAGCAGCTTCATCTTTCACGGGGAGTTGATGGGGTCCAAGCTTGGTTCAATTCGCCCGGTCTCCTCCTCGAAGTCTCGGCAAAACTCTGCATGCACAATCCGAGGGTGAGTCAATAGTCGTATGCCGAGTCGACGAAGATAAACCAGTCGGAACAGAGTATATACCTTCAAGCTTGATGAACAGCTTCTTGGCAAGGCTCCTCAGATAACTTTCCAGATCATCCCTCCTGCGAGCAATGCCTTCCATCCTCTCGTTCAGATTGACCTTGTCCTTCTTCAAGCGGGTTACTTCCTTGTTGGCTTGGCCTGTATGGATTTTATCTTGGCTTTCTTCCTCCAATTTGCCGATGAAGCCAACTTCGCTCAGCCAGAGCAGTTTTGTCATCAGCCTTCTTCTGTGCGGCAGCCAGATCTCGATCCTTTTTTGCCAGAGCCTGGTTAAGTTTTTCTGAAAAGAAATGATGCTTGGTTCAGAAAGAGCAGAATGAAATCCAGATCAGAGACAAACCAATCGACAAGTCTGTCTTACCATTGGCGTCATCCTTAGCTTTCTGCAGTTCCTTCTTGGCCAACTCCAGGTCAAGGTTGAGTTGAATCTGCTGTTTCTCCAAGTCAGCAAAGCGAGCTCCAAGATCACAAGATTTCTGCAATCAAGGAATGGGTCAATCGACTGGATAAAAGATTGGTTGTTTCAGAGAGGTAAAAGGATAAAGACAACAAATTCTAAGACTACCGTCGAATCAAACATCCAACAAAGAGTCTCGGGACTACACCTGATGGGCACGCCTAGTCTCGGGGATTACACCTGGGTGCACTTAGCGTGCCCCCACCGGTTCAGTTTACACTCGACAAAACCTTTCCAAAGATGAGTGCAAAAAAGACAGAGACAGCAACAACAGGCTCTTCAGATTATAGTCGATCGCCGCAATCGAACACGGTCTCGGTGAATACACCCAGTGGGTGCACTTAGCGTGCCCCCACTGGTTCAGTTTACACTCGACATGGCCCGACCAGACCGAGTGAAGGAATTCAAAATTCAAGACTACAGTCGACTGCCCGCAGTCCACCATAGTCTCGGGGACTACACCCAGTGGGTGCACTCAGCGTGCCCCCACTAGTCCAAAAATTCAATCGATTTACAACAAAAATTCAGCTCAAAGTATGAATTTGTTCAAGGATAAATCGAAACACCCAAAGGTGTATAGATGCAAAGATCCTTGGAAAGAGAGTTTTCGGTACCATATCCTAAATGTAACAAGCCAAGAGAGTCGATCGACATTCTCGCTAACTCGAACATTGCTCACGGAGAGCGGAGCTAGCATCATAAGCAGCCTGGCTGGCATCCCGCACCATCTTCATCTTCTCCATCATAATGTCCGCCTGGCGTATAGCTTCCTTGGCTGCACCCACTTCGTCTTCCGGGACGTGGTGTGTAGCAAAAACTGAAGGTAGTTCGGCAGGAGTTGGCGCAGAAGGTAGAGCACTCGACATCGGTATGGCGAAGGAGACAGAAGTCCGATTGGCGTCACCGGCATGCTGAACTACCAGTTCCACTACTGGCATCGATTGGGGCGTCTTGCCAGCGGACATTTTCCTGTTCCTCCTCCCCAAAGGCCTCTGTGGCTCGTCTTCATCATCGTCGGGGAGGTCGATGACGTTGGGAGCTGTAAAAAGATCAGTCGCCAAAATTACATCGCCCGATTGGATATATTACGCTCAATCGACAAAAAGAAGACAGAATAACGAAGATCGTACCCAGGTGGGAGGTGACCGCGTCTTCCATCTCCTCATCCTCGTTTTTGTAAGATGAAGTTCCAGAGGTAGCGGCACTGGCAATTTCAAGATTCGTTTGATCAAACCAATGGAAAGACAAATATCACAGAATGTCGAGTAAATGCGAAAGAAAAACACTCACGCAGAAGCAACAGGGATGTCAATCTTAATCTTTGGCAGCGCCTTCCGAGGCTTCTGCACTACAACCTTGGACTGCTTTGGAGCTTTCTCAGTGGGTGCCGGAGAGGATGCCCGAGGACGCTTTGTCGACTGACCAGTTTGAGCAATCGCCTTTTCATGGGCACTCGCCCGATCTTGGTCGAGCTTGGATCGCCTCTCCCTGCGAGGAGGCGAATCGACCTCTTCCTCGTCACTCGATTCGTCACTCTCCTCGTTCCCCTCTCCGTCATAATGCCACTCGCCACTTTCACCTCCGCTTGCCTCCCCCTCCGGATTCTGCTCCTGCTCTCCGTTGGGCATCGAGTACATTTCGGTAAGGGCATGGAAGAAAACAAGCAAAACAAAGTCAGTCGGCGAAACATAAAAAGCTACACGATTGAATCAAGATTGCAGTCAGAAGTTCAGAATTAGACCTTGTCCGTTCAGAAGATTGGTCGAGCGGAGGAATTCTCCTGCTCCCCGGGTTATCTTTGTTTCAGAATACTCATCAGCCACCCTCCAACGTGGTCTCGCCGACCTCCTCCGGATGGGTCCGAGTGGTGTCATCGGTGCGAATACATCCACATCGGATGGTCACGAGCTTGAAGCGGTTGGATGCGTCGCCGAGGAAGACCTCCAACAAATCCATACCACCACCCCATCACGGACAAGTTGAACTACTCGATCGACCAGCACCTTGACTTGCGCCTTTCTCCTCCGGGATCACCTTCAAAGGAGATGGCTTCCCCACTCGGCCATGGAAAAGGGGAAGTCCAGTTGATCGCCTGAGTCGGCTGGTCTTTGCAAGAGAACCAGGTCGATCGCCACCCACGGACCGAATCGGGAAGGATCATGGTTGGAAAGGAACTTTTGCCCTCATCTGAATCCCAAGGCCCCGCACATCTGAATCACTTGCATCCTCTCGCCACTCGGATTGGCCTTTTTACCGTCTGATGACGGTGAAAATATGCTTGAAAAGGCCCCAATGAGGTCGGCAGCCCAAGAAATTTTCACACAGAGATACGAAGACAGCAAGGTACACGATGGTGTTGAGAGTAAAGTGGCGGAGTTGTACCCAAAATAAATTCAAGAAGCCTCGAAAGAAAGGGTGAGGAGGCAAGGAAAACCCGCGGTCGACGTGAGTGGCGAGGAGAACGCACTCACCCTCTTGAGGTTGTGGCTCGGTCTCGTTCCCCGGAAGCCGCACCGATTCATGGGGAATCAGTCCTCCCTCGACCAGGTCGTCGATGTCATCTTTACGAATCGCCGAGCGGATCCAGTTGCCCTGGATCCAACCCTGCGGCAGGTCGGCCCTCGAGGTAGATCCACCCTGGCTGCACTTCTTTCCCTTCGCCTTCACCGTCGCTTTCTTCGCCCGCTCCAGAGCCACCGTCTTCTCTTTCCCCATCGTCGCAGGCGAAACGCGAATGGATCAGCGGCACGGGGGCGAGAGCAGGCACGGCGGAGAAGTCTGAGAAGGAGGGGGAAGAATGAAAGTGCACTGTTCAAAAACCCCGGTCTGGCGCCTTATATGAGGTTACTTCCGAGTGACTGACTTGTAGGCCCAGGCATCTTATCAAATCCCGCAACAGTCGCGCGCGCGATACGTGGCAAAAAAGGCGGCGCAAAATTTGAGGCGGCCTTGCCTTATCCCATCCGATTACGGCGGCCTCCTCCGCCCCGCGCGCTTCCCGAAATTCAAATCCCGTGAAATTCGCGGACAGCGGAACAACTTGTCAGATGGAAGATCTCCTCCACATCATCACTCGGAGCTCTTCCAGTAAAAGTTCACTCGACAAAAACTAGGAATGGATCAAGGCGACTGAAAAAGAAGTTGGTGTCATCACCTCGGTTCATTGATCCAGAACAAGATATACTCATAGCACGAAAAATGGGTCGGGAGTGTTCTCAACTCCTTCCTCACTCAAACCCTGATCCATTCGAGGGTTGATGATGAAGCTATGTACCTAGGATAGGGTCATGGACCTGTCCAAGATACCCTCCCCAAGGACATCTATAAAAGAACCAAAGGCATTCAAAGAAAAATCATCATCCACTCGACCATGAAGCTATGTTCCACTCGACAGTCTTGAAGACACTCGACCATGCAGACAATCACTCGACTACCAGGAGATCTAGAGCCACTCCGCTCTGCAATGGTCGGGAATTAAGTCATAGCTTTAATGGTCATTATGTATCTTTATTGCTAGCATTACCAGTAACGCCCCCCTCTTGATGTACATTGAACCCTGTGTAACGGAGGGGAGCTGGGGTCCCAAGACTCTATATAAGCCACCCTCCTTCCGGGACAAGGGTTCACACCCCCTGTAACTCACACGCATATAATCCAGTCGACCGCCTCCGGGCTCCGAGACGCAGGGCTGTTACTTCCTCTGAGAAGGGCCTGAACTCGTAAAACTTGTGTGTACAACTCCTCCATAGCTAAGATCTTTCCTCTACATCACCTACCCCCCCATTCTACTGTCAGACTTAGAACCACGACAACAGAGGCAACTGGGGGTGTGGATCTGGTCAAAGTGGTGTCCTTTGGTGGCTCTCGAGGTGGTCTGGTGGTAGGGCGGCAGTCCTGGCAATGGGAGGTGTGTTGGTCGTTGGCAGACTACACGGTTCATATGCGGGCAGACAACCATGGCTGCTCGGGCGGCATTGCTGCGGGTGGTTGGTGGAGCGGGGTTGCGATGGTGGGGTGCTACTTGGGAGCTGTGTTGGGATTTCCCCGAAGAGGAGAGGACGATGCAGTACAGTAGAGATAAGAATTTTCCTGAGTTAAGAACCAAGGTTATCAATCTAGTAGGAGAACCACACAGAACCTCGTGAACAACACCTGCACACACAAAAGCAAATACTTGAACCCAGCGTGAACAAGTGGGTTGTCAATCCCCTCGGCGGTTACTTGCAAGGATTAAATCTTGTAGTGGTAGATAATAAAGTAAATTAAAAGAAAAATAAAAGAAATAAAATTGCAGCAAGGTATTTTTGTGTTTTTATCTATGATAAGAGTAGACCCGGGAGCCATAATTTTCACTAGAGACTCCTCTCTCGAGCACATAGCATACGGTGGGTGAACAAATTACTGTTGGGCAACTGATAGAAAAGCGCATAGTTATGACGATATTCAAAGCAACGATCACGTATATAGGCATCACGTCCGAGAGAAGTAGAGCGACTCCTGCCTGCATCTACTACTATTACTCCACCATCCGACCGCTATCTAGCATGCATCTATGGTATTAAATATAAAACGGAGTAACGCCTTAAGTAAGATGACATGATGTAGACAAAGTAAACCCAATAAATATGAATAAACCCCGTCGTTTTATCCTTAATGTTAACAATACAAATACGTGTCCTGTCCATTTTTGTCACTGGGATATAGAGCACCACAAGATAGAACCCATCACAAAACACCTCTCCCATTGCAAGATAAATCAATCTAGTTGGCCAAACCAAACACATAGATCAGAGAGAAATACAAAACTATAACAATCATGCATAACAAAGTTCAGAGAAGACTCAATTAATATTCATGAATAATCTGATCATAAACCCACAATTTATCGGATCCCAACAAACACACCGCAAAAGAAGATTACATCGGATAGAACTCCAGGAACATCGAGGAGAACATTGTATTTAAGATCAAAGAGAGAGAGAGAGAGAGAGAGAGAGAGAGAGAGAGAGAGAGAGAGAGAGAGAGAGAGAGAGAGAGAGAGAGAGAGAGAAGAAGAAGAAGCCATCTAACTACTAGCTATGGATTCGTAGTTCTGTGCTGAACTACGCACGCATCATCAGAAGGCAACAAGGATGATGTTGAAGCCCTCCGTGATCGATTCTCCCTCTTGCAAAGTACCGGAGAAGGCCTCTAGATGGGTCCGCGGAAGAAAAGAAACTTGCGGTGGAGGAAAAAGTGTTTTGGGTGGCTCTCTGTTGATTTCCCGATTTTAGAGAATTTATAGAGGTGGAATTAGGACAGACGGAGCCCCGTGGGGCCCACAAGGTACAAGGTGTGCCTACCTCCCTAGGCGCCCCTGTTACCTTGTCGTCTCCTCGGTTGTCGTCTGGTCTCCTCCCAAAACTTCTAGGGTCTCTCTTGTTCAGAAAAAACCATCAAAAAGTTTCGTAGTGTTTGGACTCCATTTGATACTAATTTCCTGGAAAACCAAAAACAAGCAAAAAACAGCAACTGGCACTAGGCACTGGGTTAATAAGTTAGTCCAAGAAAATGATATAAAATAGCATATAATTGCATATAAAACATCCAAGATGAAGGAAATATGCCCTAGAGGCAATAATAAAGTTATTATTCATATTTCCTTATGTCATTATAAATGTTTATTATTCATGCTAGAATTGTGTTAACCGGAAACTTGATACATGTGTGGATACATAGACAAAACTCAGTGTCCCTAGTATGGCTCTACTAGACTAGCTCGTTAATCAAAGATGGTTAAGTTTCCTTACCATAGACAAGTGTTTTCATTTGATGAACGAGATCACATCATTAGGAGAATGATGTGATGGACAAGACCCATCCGTTAGCTTAGCATAATGATCGTTAAGTTTTATGGCTATTGCTTTCTTCATGACTTATACATATTCCTTTGACTATGAGATTATGCAACTCCGAATACGGAGGAACACCTTGTGTGCTATCAAACGTCACAACATAATTGGGTGATTATAAAGATGCTCTACAGGTGTCTCCGAAGGTGTTTGTTGGGTTGGCATATATCGAGATTAGGATTTGTCACTCCGAGTATCGGAGAGGTATCTCTGGGCCCTCTTAGTAATACATCATGATAAGCCTTGCAAGCAATGTGACTAATGAGTTAGTTACGGGATGATGTATTACGGGACAAGTAAAGAGACTTGACGGTAAGGAGATTGAACTAGGTATGAAGATACCGACGGTCGAATGTCGGGCAAGTAACATACCGATGACAAAGGGAATGACGTATGTTGTCATTGCGGTTTGACGATAAAGATCTTCGTAGAATATGTAGGAACCAATATGAGCATCCGTGTTCATTGTTGGTTATTGACCGGAGATGTGTCTCGGTCATGTCTACATAGTTCTCGAACCCGCAGTGTCCGCACGCTTAACGTTCGATGATGATTTGTATTATGAGTTATATGTTTTGGTGACCGAAGATTGTTCGGAGTCCCGGATGAGATCACAGACATGACGAGGAGTCTCGAAATGGTCGAGAGGTAAACATTGATATATTGGACGATAGTATTCGGATACAGGAATGGTTCTGGAGTGTTTCTGGTATTTATCGGAGTACCGGGAGGTTACCGGAACCCCCGGGGGAAATAATGGGCCACATGGGCCATAGAGGAGAGAGAGGACAGCCCAAAGGGGGTGGCGCCCCCCATGGGAAGTCCTAATTGGACAAGGGGAGGGGGCACGGCTCCCCTTTCCTTCTCCTTCTCCCTCTCCTTCCCCCTTTCCCTCTCCGGTAAAAGGAAGGGGGGGGGTCCGAATTGGACTTGGAGTCCTCGTAGGACTCCTCCCCACAAGGGGGCGCGACCCCCCTTTCCTTCTCCTTCTCCCTCTCCGGTAAAAGGAAGGGGGGATCTGAATTGGACTTGGAGTCCTAGTAGGACTCCTCCCCACTTGGGGGCACGCCTAAGCCGACCTCCTCCCCTCTCCTCAATTATACACGGAGGCAGGGGGCACCCCATAGGACATCAACAATTTCTTAGCCGTGTGTGGTGCCCCCCTCCACTGTTTACTCCTCCGGTCATATTGGCGTAGTTCTTAGGCCAAGCCCTTCGCAGATCACTTCACCATCACCGTCATCACGCCGTCGTGCTGACGAAACTCTCCCTCTACACTTTGCTGGATCAAGAGTTCGAGGGACATCATCGAGCTGAACGTGTGCTGAACTCAGAGGTGCCGTACGTTCGGTACTTGATTGGTTGGATCGCGAAGACGTTCGACTACATCAACCGCGTTAACCTAATGCTTCCGCTTTCGGTCTACAAGGGTACGTGGACACACTCTCCCCTCTCGTTGCTATGCATCTCCTAATTAGATCTTGCATGATCATAGGATTTTTTTGAAATTGCGTGCTACTTTCCCTAACAGTGGTATCAGAGCCAGGTCTATGCGTAGATGATATGCACGAGTAGAACACAAAGAGTTGTGGGCGATGATAGTCGTACTGCTTACCACCGAGGTCTTATTTTGATTCGGTGGTATTGTTGGATGAAGCGGCCCGGACCAACCTTACATGACCACGTTCATGAGACTGGTTCCACCGACAGACATGCAACTTGTTTTGCATAAAGGTGGCTGGCGGGTGTCTGTTTCTCCAACTTTAGTCGAATCAAATTTGTCTATGACCGGTCCTTGTTGAAGGTTAAAACAACAAACTTGACGAAACGTCATTGTGGTTTTGATGCGTAGGTAAGAATGGTTCTTACTATAAGCCCGTAGCAGCCACATAAAACTTGCAACAACAAAGTAGAGGACGTCTAACTTGTTTTTGCAGGGCATGTTGTGATGTGATATGGTCAAGACATGATGTGATATACGTTGTTGTATGAGATGATCATGCTTTGTAAAAGTTATCGGCAACTGGCAGGAGCCTTATGGTTGTTGCTTTATTGTATGAAATGCAATCGCCATGTAATTTCTTTACTTTATCACTATGCATTAGCGATAGTTGTAGAAGCAATAGTTGGCGAGACGGCAACAATGCTATGATGGATTGCTTGGCTTGACCGCTGGCATTACTTTAGCAGTAGCATTGCTTGACTTGGCCGCTAGCGTTATACTAACAACAAAAAAGTGGCAATAAGAGCATGGGAGGCCCATTCGGACAGTGGGCGCACCAGTACGATGTACCACCACGGACGCATAGAGTGGTGAGGGAGGTATGGTTGCCCAGAGCAACAAATATCTAGGCAACATATGTGGATTATGTCCCATTTTTGTTCTCTTTAGCCACCTTTTTCCTATGTGAGGACAACAAACCGATCGACATGGTCATTCTCTATTGCGTTGTCATGCCTTTCTACAATTCTTCAACCAAGAGACACGAGACTCGTTCCTTAGCTACTAATTTTCCCCTTTTCAACCTACATGCGGGTTCGATGCCTAGTCTCCTGGACAGTACAGTCTCCCTTCCTTTCCTTATTCAACCCAGACATGGATTGGTCTGCATGATGTAGGGTTTCCTTTAATAGTGCAAGTTAAGGTTTTCGTCTGCGTGACCAGCAGAGCAGAGGATAGCAAATTGGGAAGATGGTGGAGTGGAAAAAGATCCACATGCAGCGACGTGGCAGATGGGGCAATAGAACAAGGGTATGGTTCGAAAAGAGGTAGAATACCTGAGGGTCAGCGGGAAGTGGCTTCACTCGTGGTCGTCGTCCTCCGCACACACTACGGCAGCGAGCTTGGGGACGGAGGCCATCCCGCGCGGGCGTTAGGTCTGAGAGGACGGCCTTGTCATCAATGTGTGACCTCGCTCGCCGACGACGAGTGCGTCAACACTGCACGTCTTTTCTTCTCCGGCGGATCTGTGACCACCGGTGAGGAGGGAGAGAGAGGCCGTCTTTTTTAGATCTGGAGAGAGGGTGATAGTGTGAGAACCAAGTGGGCATCCCTTAGCAAGAAAGCGTTGAAGCTCCAGCCTATATATCTTTTTTGTACTACTAGTACTAGAGGTGGAGCAGTGGTAGAGTAGTTTATATTTTCTCTGCATACAGTACCAATTAGTCGTGCTTCAAAACTGAACGACACGCCATTAAAAAAATAAAGGTCGATAACTAATGCGGCACCTCGGGCCAGCGTGGCCAGATCACATTTTGCACGAGAAATTACACACCATGTTTCGTTGACATGTGGTCCCGTTCCAACAAGTCGGTGAGACGACGACGAGTCCATTTGTACAATTTCCGAACGGACGTCTATGTAGGCCGGGGCGCCTCTTCGTGTACCATGGCAACCGTCCATCGACTCTTCGCCTTTCCCTCTCGATTTGGAACTGCTGTCGCATGCTCTTCCTTCCTCCTCCATTTGCCTTCACCCTTCCTTCTGCCATTGTTCGATCGTCTTCTCCATGGAGGGAACATGCCGGAAACAACCCCGTTATTCTTGCCCCGATCTGAAAGATGACATGGTGGAGGAACTCATTGATCGGTGCGACGTCATTACCTCGGCTAGCATGGCAGGTTCGTTCAGGACCATTCTCGACTCAACTAATAACATCATTACAAGGAACCCAAGGGTCCAGGAGTGGTTTGATCTCCCCTATCTTCTTCACCGTGACCCTGGTCACTGGCGCGCGGACGATGCAGTCCTCGCCTTCTGTAAGTTGATGCCGCTTGATAATGATATGTGTGATGTTAAGATGCCATCGCTTGAGGGTAAGGCTTGGGCAGGCGCAAATGGAGATTGGGTTGTTTATATTGGGTACAACTGCGAGTGGGAACTTGTGAATGTGTACACTCTTCACCGGGTTCCACTTCCAAAAATCTCAGACTGCCCAGAGGTTGAGCACACCGGTATTCTACGTACGTTCAACTACAATCATGGTGATTGTCGTCTCCGTAACATAGCAATTTTTCAAGTTCCTGATCGCTCTTGGGATTACACGAACTATGAAGTTGTTGCTATCTTCGACAAGCTTGTTGCCATCCTTACTTCCACGCCTCGATGGATATTGCTCAAAAATCAATTTATGTACACGGATGAGTAATGTGATGCAATTCAATACGAGGGTCTTGTGTTTGCTGCCACCACTCGTGGCACTGTTTTTGCATGGAATCCTTATGCTTTCGGTATGTTTGTCTTCCACCGTAATTATAATTGTTTCATCCACATGCATGCGGGTTAACTAGTTTCCCTTTACTAATTAACCTTCTTATGTTTCCAAGGTCCTTTGAACATTCCACCACCTATACTTGAAAAATTTTATAACCAAGGGGGAGATGACGACGATGATGATCACGAGCATGAGGACCCATATACTCAAGTATACCGGCAACTTATTCCGATGGATCACCTCTTCTTGTCTCAGACATGTGGCAATCGCTGATGTTACTAAGGAAGTAGGTGTTGTGTCCCATGGTTGCACTCTCCGAACCTATTCCAACATTCGTTGCAGGGTATTCGTGATGGATACTACTGTGCTAGCGCCAACACCTTCTCCCTGGTTTAGTATTGATACTCTTGGAGGAAACTCGCTCTTCCTTGGACAAAACTATCTAATGATGGTGAAAGGCGATCCAGCTGCTGTTGACACAACGTTACTACCATTTATGAGAAGCAACTGTATCTATACCTCGGACATTGCTATGGTTCCCTACCGTGGCTATCACAATATGCGTCCTGACATAGGCCACTTCAGCCTGGATGATCAGTCCTCCGTTGGTCTCGAGATTAACAGTAGCTGCCCCTTCCCAGAGAATCACTTGTGGTTCAAAGCAAGCGTTTCCAACGCCGACGAGTTGTTGAGCCGAAGTTCATTTCGTTGCTTGTTATTTGTTGTGTGATGAAAACTTTAGTATTTATAATGTATCCTTGTTGTCTTTGTGGGTTGATGACCTGTTGTATGTAATAAAATGGTATGCCTGTGATAAACTTACTAAATTTATGAATGGCTTTCGAGTCGCTTCTCTGAGTGGGTGCTGCGACAAGGCAATTTTTTTTCCGAATACATAATTGTACGTGCATTGCAACAGGTTATCGGATGAGTCCAATCAACAATAGTACTACTATTTGTACTATCTTCACATGCTTCGCGCGTCGGGCGGGTGTTTTTACTGTAGCTGCGAATCCCACTATCCTAGATCCTCGGATGATTCCAGTAGAAATTGCATTCTGATGTTTGGGTTCAAACTTTCAAAACTGCTGCACTATCTCTACGTCTACGTATACGTAATATAACAAGTTTTAAACTTGAGACCAGCCAACCACCCTCACAAAGAACACTTTTTAACCTAGCACAAACTCCAGGAAATTTTGCCTCAGTGTGAGGTGGGCCATATGTTAATGTTCGTTGTACGTAACCAGCACCTCGAATCCTCGATATATAGTAGGGTGGCATGGGCCAGAACAAGCATTCACGCCTGTGAGTACGCAAGACACGCCACCAACACGACTTCCATCTGACACCATATTTCTTGGAGTCTGTGCTACAGCTATCTCTTCAACCTCCTCGTTTCTCTAACACAGCCATCGCGCGGTGGGCGAGCTGGGGGTTTGCTGATAGTCGGTTTCCTCACGTGCGGTCCCACTCGTAAGGCCAACTCCAAAGCACGACCCCAAACGGACCTCCATTTTGCCAGGATTCTGTCCGTTTGGGTAGGGCAATGGGGTCGTGTTCGGGCCATTTCTCAGATGCGGTGGCTGTGCGCCCAACGCACGGACGCATTCCGGCCGCATACATTTTTCTTTGCAAACACATCTTTTTTTCATCATTGATTTTTGGTACATGGAAATACATCACCAAATTTTGACTAGAAAAGCAAGACCAAAGAAAACAAGAACCACAAGAATACATTTTAGAAGATATCCAACTTCCATAACTGTTCCTGTAAGTTGGATTAGTGCCTTCTCGATGCATTCATTGTTGATCTGCGGAGGCTCGATCTTGCGTGCTTCTTTGTTCTTCGAGTGTAAAGAAGTAGGCGTTGCTTCCTCGCATCTAGTCTTATGTCTAGCCTCTATTCTATCAAGAAGTGCACTAGTCTCATCTCTAGCCTCTATGCTAGCTAGTAGTGCTAGAACATTTACTAAATTGCGCTCTATAAATATATCGATGTATTCTTTTTCCCAATACCAAAACTTGCATCGATTCTACACAATAAAATTTTAAGTTAGAACAACTAGTCTAATCCAAGAGCACAACCGAAGCTAAAGTAGCACATACCCCATCGGTTGAGCACTTGATGAACACCCATCCGAGATGTTCTGGCGTTGTAGACACGCGGTGCAAGAACTTCTTTGGGAAGTCGTCGCACGTAATGAGTGGCAACGGTGCGCCTACGAGCTTTTGGGCCAAAATCGAGCCCGGCCGACCGCCATTCATGTATCTACCTGCGGACCACCGACGGTGTAGATCTGAGCGGCTAGAGGAGAAGTCAGTACCTGCATGCGGCCTTGCGGCCTTGCCGTGGCCTTCCGGCCTGGTGGCCTGCCAGTCCATGGTGCGGCGCGGCCTCCCACAGCCGGGCAAGCTCAAGCCCAACCGGATCCGCTCCAAATCTGGCCGCCGGGTGCGCAAAACACGTAGCTGTGGTTGGGTAGCTCCGGGGCGTCGAGGGAAAGGGGCTGAGCGAACACCGCGTCCGAGCTGCATGCGCTGGAGTTGGCCTAGCGGCGTGGCGAACCAACCGTGTGGGGGTGCGAAGTGGCTTCGCTCGTGCGGGGGACGTAAGCCATCCCACGCGGGTGCTAGGTCTGACAGGACGGCCTTGTCGTCAGTGTGTGACCTCTGTGGCAACCGTCCGCTCCCCACTAGCCTCTTCATTGACATGTGGTCCCATTCCAACATGTCAATGATACGACGACGAGTCCTTTTGTACAATTTTCAAACGGTCGTCTATGTAGGCCGGGGCGCCTCTTCGTGTACCGTGGCAACCGTCCACCGACTCTTCCTCCCTCCTCCATTTGCCTTCACCCTTCCTTCTGACATTGTTCGATTATCTTCTCCATGGAGGGAACAAGCCGGAAACGACCCCGTTATTCTTGCCCCAATCTGAATGATGATGTGGTGGAGGAACTCATTGATCGGTGCGACATCATCACCTCGGCTAGCATGGCAGGTTCATTCAAGACCATTCTCGACTCAACTAATAAGATCATTACAACGAACCCAAGGGTCCAGGAGCGGTTTGATCTTCCCCATCTTCTTCACCGTGACCCTGCTGACTGGCGCGCGGATGATGGAGGCCTCGCCTTGTGCAAGTTGGTGCCTCTTGATAATGATACGTGTGATGTTAAGATGCCATCGCTTGAGGTTAAGGTTTGGGCAGGCGCAAATGGAGATTGTCCCTACTGCAAGATGCTGCTAATGCGACACTACGATTAGAGACCCTTCGAGAAACTGTGTGCGATGCAATAATCGCAAACGGTGGTGTATAAAACCGTCAGAAATGTATAAAACGTTTGCGATGACGGATGCATCAAACACGGTTCAGGTTTTAGTTGCGTGTGCGATTAAGGGTATACGGTTCAGTTCAATGAACTGTTTCCGATGAGGAGGAACAAAAGAAATAGGCAGCCAGATGAAGGCGTGTGCGATACACAGCATACGGGTCACTCGGATGAACTGTTTGTGATTAGGCAACACAAAAGAAACGACAGCCAGATGAAGGTGTGTGTGATTGAGGGCATACGCTTCAGAAGGATTAACTGTTTGCGATTAGGCAACAGAACAGAAATGGGTCAGCCAGATCAAAGTGTCTGCGATTGATGGCATACACTTCACATGGATGAACTGTTTGCGATTAGCCACAACAAACTGAAATAGTTAGATACATCAACTTGTGTACGCTAGACGGGCACACACATTCTAATTAAAAGAAGCATGCGCAATGGTAATAACGAGCGCGCATGGTTGTTGGAACAAGATGTGTGCTGACATTGCCTATTGCGGTGCACCCTATGGTGCAAACGCCACGTACGCGGCCGAGAAGGCATACGTGCCCACCTTACGCCTTCCGGGAATAGTGCCACACTTATAACCGGCAGTAAATTTTGATCATGCGTCCCGTCACAATTTTTTTAGAAGAACAGGGAGGCCGCGTCCCGTCACATTCCAAATTGCAAACCTGTTCACACCGATCAAAACCTAAACGGTTTCCCACTTAGGAGCGACATTACTTCGGGTTATAAATACTACTACTCCAAGATGACTGCACATTCCTCCTCAACTCCTCATCCAAAAAAACAAACAAGTCATTCATCATCGTTCCCTTGCGTCTGCCATGGCTAGCGTGGGTTCTGGGTCGAGAGATTGCCACAAGGGAGAGGCGATCCTGGAAGCGGAAGCACAAGAGATGTCCCGCCTCACCGCGAAAGCAACCAACATGTCCCGCCGCGTGGCCGTAGCAGCAGAGAGGTCCTGCTGCACCGCCGAAGCATCACAGAGATCCCGCCGCGCCGTCGATGTAGTAGACTGGTCCGGCCGCGCCGCGGAAGCAGAAGAGATGTCCCTCCGCACCGCGAATGCAGCATAGATGTCCTCCCGCGCCGCGACGGTCTGGGAAAATGTCTCGCGGGCAGGCGAGGACTCTTACAGGCGCATGCGTGCCCTCGTCCTTAGGCAGATGGATCAGATCTCCAGGTGGGCGAGGTGGTAGGATGACCTAAAAGCCTCGCTTGAACAGTCTACCAACATCATCTGGCAACTAAATGAGAGCAATGCAAAGCTCCAGGCCGAGCACGACCTGCTGAGGGCGAAGATCATCGGAAGTGCTGAGCAGCAGGAGCAGACCACTGCCTTGTTGAAGAGGACCGGCGTTATCGTCAAACTTATGGACGAGAATGCCATGCTGCGTATCGAGTGCAGAAGGCTGGTGGAGGAATCCGTGGATGCTCTCAAGAAGCATCTTGACGACAAGAAAGAGCTCATCGCCGCTCACCCCGGAGACTAGTTCCGCGGCCTGCAGCAACGCATCAACAAAGTAGAGATCAGCGAGCCAGATCGTTGTCTTGCTTCTTCTTTTGCCCTTGTGTATTTCAGGCGTTGCCGCATGTGGCTTTTTTAATTATGTTCCTAAATATGTAAGACAATTATTATCCACTGTCATCATCCTTATATTCAGCATGCTTGCTATAAGTCGCAGTCGATGCTATATAGGTCCGTCGGATCTTACATCAATATCCGTGCAAAACTTTCTTTTCAGATTTTCAGTTTTCTCTCTTAAATCTAACTCAAGTGAGACATATAGCCATGCCATAGAACAGGTGCCCGGGCGCCATTAATGGGGACGTTGGGAGGGAGGTGCGCGGGGGTAGCGATAAAAGGGCTCTCGTCCCGATGAGCACACGCAGGGGTCCGATCGCACGCCTCCCGTACACAAATAGCTACCCCACACAGCACCTCCTAGCCAATAAAAAAAGGGGACGCGTGGCGGCACGTAATTGGTAAGTAGAACGCCCACTGTTACAATAATACTTGTGTTTCCGATTTGTAACGTGACATCACTTCTTCCAAAATGACTTTGTTGATTGTTAATGTGTGCGCCTTGGCAAATCGAACAGAAAAATTACCATAGCGTGTTGGTGCCATGTCATGACACCATGCCAAGTTTCATGATTTTCAGGCGTGTTTTGGATTTACAAGAATTAAAAAACCAAGTTTCTCAATCTTTCCGGCCGAGCCACGACGCCCAGATGTTTGAATTTCATTCCCATCTCTTGCATAGGACCTAGAAATTCACCCAAGGACACACATGTGGTTTTTCAAACAACTTTGGTGCACTGGAGCCTGTGCTTGTAGTTCAAATTTGAATTATGCACATGAAATGCGCAGGAACTCAATTAATGTATAAAAAAGGCCAAACGAACCCGGAATAATTCCAAAATTTAGCACGATACTTCTATTTGGTCTAATCTGCCTGTGTAAAAAAATTAAGGCGGGAGAAGGCAATGTACGTATGTCGCTTCGCACACGGAGGTGGCACGTTCCCTCTCGGAACCACGAGCCTTCTTGACGGAAGCTCCGGTTTGCAAGAAGATTACACCAAAGCTTGTCCCAATTCGGCCAAAAATATTACCGCAGCATGTTGGTGCCATCTCATGACACCATGCCAAGTTTCCTGATTTTCAGGCGTGTTTTGGATTTACAGGAATTAAAAAAACCAAGTTTCTCAATCTTTCCGGGCGAGCCATGACGCCCAGATGTTTGAATTTTATTCCCATCTCTTCCATGGGACCTATAAATTCACCCAAGGACACACATGTGATTTTTCAAACAACTTTGGTGCACTGGAAACTGTGCTTGTAGTTCAAATTTTAATCATGCACATTAAATGCACATAAACTCAATTAATGTATAAAAAAGGCCAAATGAACCCGGAATAATTCCAAAATTTAGCACGATACTTCTATTTGGTCTAATCTACCTGTGTAAAAAAATTAAGCCGGGAGAAGGCAGTGTACGGATGTCGTTTCGCACACGGAGGTGGGACGTTCCCTCTCGGAACCACAAGCCTTCTTGACAGAAGCTCCGGTTTGCAAGAAGCTTACACGAAAGCTTGTCCCAATTTGGCCAAAAAAATTACCGCAGCATGTTGGTGCCATGTCATGACACCATGCCAAGTATCATGATTTTCAGACGTGTTTTGGATTTACATGAATTAAAAAACCAAGTTTCTCAATCTTTCGGGGCGAGCCACGACGCCCAGATGTTTGAATTTCATTCCCATCTCTTGCATGGGACCTAGAAATTCACCCAAGGACACACATGTGATTTTTCAAACAACTTTGGTGCGCTGGAGCCTGTGCTTGTAGTTCAAATTTGAATTATGCACATTAAATGCACATAAACTCAATTAATGTATAAAAATGACCAAACGAACCCAGAATAATTCACAAATTTAGCACGATACTTCTATTTGGTCTAATCTGCCTGTGTAAAAAAATTAAGGCGGAGAAGGCGATATCGATCTCGTTTCGCACACGGAGGTGACACGTTCCCTGTCGGAACCACGAGCCTTCTTGAGGGAAGCTCCGGTTTGCAAGAAGAGTACAACAAAGCTTGTCCCAATTCGGCCAAAAAATCTACCGCAGCATGTTGGTGCCATGTCATGAAACCATGCCAGGTTTCATGATTTTCAAGCGTGTTTTGGATTTACAGGAATTAAAAAACCAAGTTTCTCAATCTTTCCACGCGAGCCACGACGCCTAGATGTTTGAATTTCATTCCCGTCTCTTGCATGGGACCTATAAATTCACCCAAGGACACACATGTGATTTTTCAAACAACTTTGGTGCAATGGAGCCTGTGCTTGTAGTTCAAATTTGATTATGCATATTAAATGCGCAGAAACTCAATTAATGCATTAAAATGCCAAATGAACCTGAAATAATTCCAAAATTAGCACGATACTTCTATTTGGTCTAATCTTCCTATGTAAAAAAATTAAGGCGGGAGAAGGGAGTATATGTATCTCGCTTCGCACACGGAGGTGACAAGTTCCCTCTTGGAACCACGAGCCTTCTTGACGGAAGCTCCGGTTTGCAAGAAGCTTACACCGAAGCTTGTCCCAATTCGGCCAAAAAATCACCGCAACATGTTGGTGCCATGTCATGAGACCATGCCAACTTTCATGATTTTCAGGCATGTTTGGGATTTACAGGAATTAAAAAACCAAGTTTCTCAATCTTTCCGGTCGAGCCACGACGCCCAGATGTCTGAATTTCATTCCCATCTCTTGCATGGGACCTAGAAATTCACCCAAGGACACACATGTGATTTTTCAAACAACTTTGGTGCACTGGAGCCTGTGCTTGTAGTTCAAATTTGAATTATGCACATTAAATGCGCAGAAACTCAATTAATGTATAAAAAAGGCCAAACGAACCCGGAATAATTCCAAAATTTAGCACGATACTTCTATTTGGTCTAATATTCCTGTGTAAAAAAATTAAGGCGAGAGAAGGGAGTATACGTATCTCGTTTCGCACACGGAGGTGCCACATTCCCTCTCGAAACCACGAGCCTTCTTGAGGGAAGCTCCAGTTTGCAAGAAGCTTACACCAAAGCTTGTCCCAATTCGGCCAAAAAAATTACCGCAACATGTTGGTGCCATGTCATGACACCATGCCAAGTTTCATGTTTTTCAGGCATGTTTTGGATTTACAGGAATTAAATAACCAAATTTCTCAATCTTTCCGGCCGAGCCACGACGCCCAGATGTTTGAATTACATTCCCATTTCTTGCGTGGGACCTATAAATTCACCCAAAGACACACATGTGATTTTTCAACCAACTTTGGTGCACTGGAGCATGTGCTTGTAGTTCAAATTTGAATTATGCACATTAAATTCCCAGAAACTCAATTAATGTATAAAAAAGGCCAAACTAACCCAGAATAGTTCCAAAATTTAGCACGATACTTCTATTTGGTCTAATCTGACAGTGTAAAAAAATTAAGGCAGGAGAAGGCAAAGGTACGATGTCGTTTTCAAGACACGGAGGTGACATGTTCCCTCTCGGAACCAAGAGCCTTCTTGAGGGAAGCTCCGGTTTGCAAGAAGCCTACACCAAAGCTTGTCCCAATTCGGCCAAAAAGTTTACTCAAACATGTTGGTGCCATGTCATGACACCATGCCAAGTTTCATGATTTTCAGCCATGTTTGGATTTACAGGAATTAAAAAACCAAGTTTCTCAATCATTCCGACCGAGCCACGACGCCCAGATGTTTCAATTTCATTCTCATTTCTTGCATGAGACCTATAAATTCACCCAAAGACACACATGTGATTTTTCAACAAACTTTGGTGCATTGGAGCATGTGCTTGTAGTTCAAATTTTAATTATGCACATTAAATGCCCAGAAACTCAATTAATGCATAAAAATGCCAAACGAACCCGGAATAATTCCAAATTTAAAAATGACACTCATGTAATAGTTGCATGTTCGCTGTACGTAAATGTTCTAGGAATTCAAACACCATCCTTTCTCTCCGTAACACCATTTTTTCTTTCAAAACATAATGAAAAAATCAGGTATACCACAAACAGTTTACTAGAAAGAATCGTGTGGGATGCCATATAAAATATCTTGGCGCACCGTCTTGTCTGGCTTGCGCAGGAAGCTTCCTCGTCTACAGTCCACCTCCCTCGCTTGAACCAGACTTGCACGCCAGTTTCTCGCGGCACCGAGCGAATTTTTTTTCGCCACCGCGGAAATATCTATCTCCCCGCCCCTCCCTCCTACCAAAAGTCACATTTCCACTGTTCCTCCTTGCTTTCCAAGTTCAAAGCTTCACTGCTGCTTACTGGCAGAACAGCCTCCTCGCCGGCGACCCTTCTTCTTGCAGCGCCGCCTCCTTGCTGGCTACCCTTCTTCTTGCAGCGCCGCCTCCTCACCGGCGACCCTTCTTCTTGCAGCGCCGCCTCCTCACCGACGACCCTACTTCTTGCTGCGTGGCCTCCTCGCCACGAATTCTTCTTCTTGTCAGGCGGCCTCATCGATATGGTCAGGTAATCCACATCCCACCCACACCATCCTCCTCCTTTCCCGTCCCACATGCCCCGACCGACGGAGCGACACCTTCCACCGAAATCACTGCCCCCTCCTCCAATTAAGCGCTGCCCACAGCCATTTTGCATGCAGTATAACATGGAGCTTAGTAGCATGCGGCCGCACGCGCGAACGAGGTCGCTATGGCTGCCATGCGTGTCGACCACCAGATCTTGGAGGAGCACCTCGTCTTCGAGGCCACAATCGACACCGCCACACGGTTGTCTACTTTAAAATACAGTTCGTGATGTTTTCTCGAGGCCACTGCCAGTGCCTTCTAGTGATTTTTCCTCTGTAATGTTAATATGCAATCTGATGATCAGTTAACAGTTTGGTCCTCTGAAATGTAATGTTCAGTTAACACTTTGGTCCAACAATTGCTACATTTCGTAGTACTGTTCTCAAGCATTCTTTGTTTTGTTAACTGTCTTATCTTCTAGTACATGTTTCTATTCTGCAATGTCATGCTCAGTTAACTATTTTGGTTCATTTCGTCTGCTCTCCATTTAACTGTTTGGTTTAGTTCTGCAATTTGATTTTCATTTGTTGTGGGTACAATTTTGTATTGTTATGCATGTGACACCAATCGAATTTGGTTGTACACAATACATATTCTACTGATAGTATGGCAACTCTTAGTTAACCTGATCAAGATCTTCCTTATGTGTGTTGCAGGGAAACAATGGACACTGCGGTTTACCATCGAGGTTTGTTCAAGCAGGGTCCTTTGGCTAATAGCACATTATTGTGTAGTTGCAGGAATCATTCTAATATTTAGGTTTCTTACAATTTGGTCTTGCACATGTAGGTCCCATTGCCGAGGCTTAGACCCACTGTTCGACCCATTTTGCATATGGGGAAATGAGATGTCCATGAATATCAGTCAAGTCAAGAAACTCAGAAATATTGTTAGGATTAAGAAACTCGTGACGAATAACAGCAAGATCTTTGTTTGCACAATGAATAAGACATCAGTCAACTATAGGATGGTACCAACTCTTTTACCTTGTTTTTACCCCTTGCACCATTTCAAAATTTACAACAGCGATATATGCATAGCTTTGTTTTCAAGATTTCCAAAGCAACATCGATGATTACCTCTCAAACCACCTACATGGTCAAGAGGCATGGAAGGTATTCATTCAACACCCATGGTACAATATTGAAGTCTTGCTGAAGAGGATGAAGGTTGGGCGGGCAATTATCCATAGCCACTAGCCTAAAGTTGCAAGGACATTCATCATCACTAAAGGCTCAATATTTGCCTTCTCCTTCTGCAGTTTCCCAGATGAGATTCATCTATCTATTTACCATGTATGATGCTACTTTCCAAAGGTTTTTGATGCTGCATGTGAAACTTGGTGCTGTTGTGTAATGGCGTAACTGAGTGCCGAAGCTATCTGATGTAATTCGATTATGAAGTCCTGGTTGCTTTTATACGGATATGAAATATCCGGCATGTTTTATAAGAAATATCAGTTTGATTAGTACATGGATTATCAATAATAGGCTAATTACACTGCTTATTGGGGTTTTCTATTGCAAACGGTTACTCAGACAACATCGTGGGCGATGAACTCAAACAACACGCACGGTTTATAGAAAGTAGGCGTGTTCGATCAACTAACAATCACACATGGCTTCCGGTAGCGAACTGTTTGCGTTAGGCCACCTTGCACAAACATTTCCACATAAAGAACTGTGTGTGTACATACCTACGGAAATGTTTTTCCAGGATTCACCGTGTGGGATCTACATACCTACAGAAATGATTTTCTGGGATTCACCGTGTGGGATGTACATACCTACGGAAATGATTTTCTGGGATTCACCGTGTGGGATGTACATACCTACGGAAGTGATTTTCTCGGATTAGCGTGTGGGATGTACATACCTACGGAAATGGTTGGGTTTTGATGCCTCGCCCAATCGCACATGGCCCTAGCCTGGGTCCCAGGAGGGCCTATCGCCGATGATTTCTGTGTCGTGTGGGAAGGACCCCCTATCGCCCACACTCACCTGGCGACGGTTCCAAATGCCGTCGCGAAAAGAGGTTTAAAACCGTTTGTTTAGCACGTGGTTGTACCAGTGTGGGTTGTTGGTACAACTGCGAGTGGGAACTTGTGAATGTGTACACTCATCACCGGGTTCCACTTCCAAAAATGTCACACTGCCCAGAGGTTGAGCACACCGGTATTCTACGTACGTTCAACTACGATCATGGTGACTGTCGTCTACAGAAGATAGCAATTTGTCAAGTTCCCGACCGCTCTTGGGATTTAATGGACTATTGAGTTGTTGCAATCTTCGACAAGCTTGTTGCCTTCCTTCATAGTTCGACTGGATGGATATTGCTCAAAAATCAGTTTCTATACATGGATGTGTACTGTGATGCAATTCAATACGACGGTCTTGTGTTTGCTGCCACCACTCGCGGCACTGGTTTTGCATGGAATCCTTATGCTTTCAGTATGTTTGTCTTCCACCGTAATTATAATTTTTTAATCCACATGCATGCGGGTTAGCTAGTTTCCCTTTACTAATTAACCTTCTTGTGTTTCCAAGGTCCTGTGAACATTCCACCACCTATACTTGAAAAATTTTATAACCAAGGGGGAGATGACGACGATGATGATCACGAGCATGAGGACCCATATACTCAGTGGCGCTTGGCAACTTATTCCGATGGATCACCTCTTCTTGTCTATATACAGGGCACCACTAATGTTACTAAGGAAGCATGTGTTGTCTCCCATGGTCGCACTCTCCGGACCTATTCCAACATCCGTTGCAGGGTATTCGAGATGGATACTACTGTGCTAGCGCCAACACCATCTCCTTGGCTTAGTATTGATACTCTTGGAGGAAACTCGCTCTTCCTTGGACAAAACTATCCAGTCATGGTGAAAGGCGATCCAGCTGCTGTTGACACAATGTTACTACCATTTATGAGAAGCAATTGTATCTATACCTCGGACATTGCTATGCTTCCCTACCGTGGCTATCACAATATGGGTCATGAAATAGGCCGCTTCAGCCTGGATGATCAGTCCTGCGTTTGTCTCGAGATTGACAGTAGTTGGCACTTCCGAGACAAACTCTTCTGGTTCAAAGCAAGTGTTTCCAACGCTGAGGATTGGTTGAGCTGAAGTTCATTTCATTGCTTGTTATTTGTTGTGTAATGAAAACTTTAGTATTTACTAGAAAGTTTTGTTGGAACTAATCTATAATCCAACATGTATCCTCATTGTCGTTGTGTGTTGATGACTTGTTGTATGTAATGTATGGTAAATTTGCATATGCATGTCATAAACTCAATTTATAAATGGTTTTTGACCCACTTCTTGGAGTGTTAGTGCTGTAGTAGTATAACCAGCATCCGTAGTAGTATGAAGTTGCCACTCACATAGAGCCAACCAATAGTTAGTTCTAGTTAGATCAACTAGAGCTAGGTGTCGCACAGAGGCCGAGAAATATGGTGATAGCGTGACTGCGTGATGTGGGCTTTTACGTAGTATGATGTAGGCATAGGGCTTGTCGTGTTTCCTAGACTCCGGTCTAAATGTGGAGAAGATTTGGTCGAGTTCTTGCTCCTTTTGCCGACACATGGGGCATCCAGCATCCAGGTCATGTCATGCAAGAAAAATGAGTGGTAATTGATGCCACGTGATGTGCATCTTGGGTTAAATAGAATCTTACTACTCTTGAGTAACTTCAAAAGTGGCCACCGAAGATCTTTATTGGATTTGTTTTTCATCACTAGCACGTCGAGGTGAAAGATGTGCAGGTTCAGTGGGTCCTCTTGCGTTTTCACTGACATGTGGGACCGCATGTGAGCAAACAGATTATGGGCTCCGCGCGTCTGCTGGCTGGCTGAGAAGAGAGATAAAGGAGGACTGAGCACGGACTCCAGGAAATTTGTTCTACCTAACTAGCACCTCGATATAGGCTCGATATAGTGGCGTGGCCTGTGCCATAACTAGCATTCACGTCTAGCAGTACGGCACACGCCACCCACACGAGTCCCATCCGACACCAATTTTCTTGGAGTCCATGCTACATCCATCTATTCTCCCTCCTATTTTCTTAGCCATCGCGCGGTGGGCAGGGTGGGGGTTTGCCGATAGTCGGTTTTCTCAACTGTGGTCCCACTTGTAAGTGAAAATGCAACACAACACACATTCCCCCTTGAGCGGTGTGCCAGACCAACCGTGTGGGGGTGCGACGCGAACACGACAAGCTTTTCGTTTTGAACTTGTAACTTGTAAAATTTGGTTCTGTTGGGGAACGTTGCAGAAAATAAAAAAATTTCTACGATTTCACCAAGATCTATCTATGAGTTCATCTAGCAACGAGAGAGAGGGGTGCATCTACATACCCTTGTAGATCGCGAGCGGAAGCGTTCAAGAGAACGGGGTTGAGGGAGTCGTACTCGTCGTCATCCAAATCACCGATGATCCTAGTGCTGAACGGACATCACCTCCGCGTTTAACACACGTACAGAGCGGAGACGTCTCCCGCGCCTAGATCCAGCAAGGTGGAGGGAGAGGTTGAGGAAGAAAGCTCCAGCAGCAGCACGACGGCGTGGTGGTGGTGGAGAGGCAAGATTCTACAGGCTTCGCCAAGCTCTTATCGGAGGAGGAGAGGTGTTGGGGAGGGAGGGCTGCGCCTTGGATGTTGTGTGCAGCCCTCCCTCGCCTCTATTTATAGGGGAAGGGGCAAGGGGGGCCAGCCCCTCTAGATGAGATCTAGAGGGGGGGCGGCGGCCAGGGAGGGGTACTTGCCCCCCAAGCAAAGGGGTGCGCCCCCCACTAGGGTTCCCCCCAACCCTAGGCGCATGGGCCCAAGGGGGGGGGGGCATGCCCAGCCCTCCAGGGGCTGGTTCCCTGCCCACCACGGCCCATGAGACCCTCCGAGAGAGGTGGCTCCTCCGGTGGACCCTCGAACCCTCCTCCGGTGGCCCCGGTACAATACCGATATGCCCCCGAACCTTTCCGGTGACCGTATGACAACTTCCCATATATAAATCTTCACCTCCGGACCATTCCGGAACTCCTCGTGACGCCCGGGATCTTATCTGGGACTCCAAACAACATTTGGTAATAACATACAAGTCTTCCTAATAACCCTAGCGTCACCGAACCTTAAGTGTGTAGACCCTACGGGTTCGGGAGACACGTAGACATGACCGAGACGACTCTTCGGTCAATAACCAACAGCGGGATCTGGATACCCATGTTGGCTCCCACATGCTCCTCGATGATCTCATCGGATGAACCACGATGTCGAGGATTCAAACAACCCCAGATACGATTCCCTTTGTCGTATCAAGACGTTATTTGCCCGAGATTCGATCGTCGGTATCCCAATACCTCGCTCAATCTCATTACCAAAGAAGTCACTTTACTGCATTCATAATGCATGATCCCGTGACTGCACACTTGGTCACTTTGAGCTCATTATGATGATGCTTACCGAGAGGGCCCAGAGATACCTCTCCGTCATACGGAGTGACAAATTCCAGTCTCGATCCGTGTCAACCCAATGAGATACTTTCGGAGATACCCGTAGTATACCTTTATAGTCACCCAGTTACGCCAGGACGCTTTGGTACACCCAAAGCACTCCTACGGTATCCGGGAGTTACACGATCTCATGGTCTAAGGAAAAGATACTTGACATTGGAAAAGCTCTAGCAAACGAACTACACGATATTGTGCTATGCTTAGGATTGTGTCTTGTGCATCACATCATTCTCCTAATGATGTGATCCCGTTATCAATGACATCCAATGTCCATAGTCAGAAACCATGACTATCTGCTGATCAACGAGCTAGTCAACTAGAGGCTCACTAGGGACATGTTGTGGTCTATCTATTCACACGTGTATTACGATTTCCGAATAATACAATTATAGCATGAATAAAAGACAATTATCACGAACAAGGAAATATAATAATAATCCTTTTATTATTGCCTCTAGGGCATATTTCCAACATTCTCCCACTTGCACTAGAGTCAATAATCTAGTTACATTGTGATGAATCGAACACCCATAGAGTTCTGGTGTTGATCATGTTTTTCTCGCAGAAGAGGTTTTGTCAACGGATCTGCGACATTCAGATCCGTATGTACTTTGTAAATATCTATGTCTCCATCTTGAACATTTTCACGGATGGAGTTGAAACGACGCTTGATGTGCCTGGTCTTGTTGTGAAACCTGGGCTCCTTGGCAAGGGCAATAGCTCCAGTGTTGTCACAGAAGAGAGTGATTGGCCCCGACGC
Organism: Aegilops bicornis; assembly: GCA_021605145.1. Taxonomy (NCBI): domain Eukaryota; kingdom Viridiplantae; phylum Streptophyta; class Magnoliopsida; order Poales; family Poaceae; genus Aegilops; species Aegilops bicornis. Next base: position 548,308,485 of record CM038675.1, on the reverse strand, counting down.
ATTGGGTATGACTCCTAGGTCGGTGATGAACTCCTTCATCCATAATGCTTCATGCGCTGCCTCCGAGGCTGCCATGTACTCCGCTTCACATGTAGATCCTGCCACGACGCTCTTCTTGCAATCGCATCACCGATCGCTTCCACGATTCAACATATACACGTATCCGGTTTGTGACTTAGAGTCATCCAGATCTGTGTCGAAGCTAGCATCGACGTAACCCTTTACGATGAGCTCTTCATCACCTCCATAAACGAGAATTATATCCTTAGTCGTTTTCAGGTACTTCAGGATATTCTTGACCGCTGTCCAGTGTTCCTTGCCGGGATTACTTTGGTACCTTCCTACCAAACTTACGACAAGGTTTACATCAGGTCTGGTACACAACATGGCATACATAATAGATCCTATGGCTGAGGCATAGGGGATGACACTCATCTCTTCTTTATATTCTGCCGTGGTCGGGCATTGAGCTGAGCTCAATCTCACACCTTGCAATATAGGCAAGAACCCTTTCTTGGACTGATCCATATTGAACTTCTTCAATATCTTATCAAGGTATGTGCTTTGTGAAAGACCTATGAGGCGTCTCGATCTATCCCTATAGATCTTGATGCCTAATATATAAGCAACTTCTCCAAGGTCCTTCATTGAAAAACACTTATTCAAGTAAGCCTTAATGTTGTCCAAAAGTTCTATATCATTTCCCATCAAAAGTATGTCATCTACATATAATATGAGAAATGCTACAGAGCTCCCACTCACTTTCTTGTAAACGCAGCTTCTCCATAAGTCTGCATAAACCCAAACGCTTTGATCATCTCATCAATGCGAATGTTCCAACTCCGAGATGCTTGCACCAGCCCATAAATGGATCATGGAGCTTGCATACCTTGTTAGCATTCTTAGGATCGACAAAACCTTACGGCTGCATCATATACAGTTCTTCCTTAAGATAGCCGTTAAGGAATGCCATTTTGACGTCCATCTGCCATATCTCATAATCATAGTATGTGGCAATTGCTAACATGATTCGGACGGACTTCAGCTTCTCTACGGGAGATAAAGTCTCATCGTAGTCAACCCCTTGAACTTGCCGATAACCCTTAGCGACAAGTCGAGCTTTATAGATGGTAACATTACCATCCGCGGCCCATCTTCTTCTTAAAGATCCATTTGTTTTCTATCGTCACGATCCTCGGGCAAGTCTGTCAAAGTCCATACTTTGTTTTCATACATGGATTCTATCTCGGATTGCATGGCTTCAAGCCATTTGTTGGACTCTGGGCCCGCCATTGCTTCTTCATAGTTCGAAGGTTCACCGTTGTCCAACAACATGATTTCCGGTGACAGGGTTGCCATACCACTGGTGTGGAACGTGTCCTTGTGGACCTACGGGTTCAAGAGCAACTTGATCCTAAGTACCTTGATCATCATCATTAATTTCTTCTCCAATGGTGTAGGCACCACAGAACATTTTCTTGAGCTGCACTACTTTCCGGGTTCAAGAGGTAGTACTTCATCGAGTTCTACTTTCCTCCCACTTACTCCTTTCGAGAGAAACTCTTTTTCCGTAAAGGATCCGTTCTTGGCAACAAAGATCTTGCCTTCGGATCTAAGGTAGAAGGTATACCCAATGGTTTCCTTAGGGTATCCTATGAAGATGCATTTTCCCGACTTGGGTTCGAGCTTTTCAGGTTGAAGTTTCTTGACATAAGCATCGCATCCCCAAACTTTTAGAAACGACAGCTTAGGTTTCTTCCCAAACCATAATTCATACGGTGTCGTCTCAACGGGTTTAGACGGAGCCCTATTTAAAGTGAATGTAGCTGTCTCTAGAGCGTATCCCAAAATGATAGCGATAAATCGGTAAGAGACATCATAGATCGCACCATATCCAATAGAGTGCGACACGACGCTCGGACACAATTACATTACCGAGGTGTTCCAGCGGCGTGAGTTGTGAAACGATTCCACATTTCCTTAAGTGCGTACCAAATTCGTGACTTAAATATTCTCCTCCACGATCTGATCGTAGGAACTTTATCTTTTGGTCACGTTGATTCTCTACCTTATTCTGAAATTCCTTGAACTTTTCAAAGGTCTCAGACTTGTGTTTCATCAAGTAGACATACCCATATGTACTTAAGTCATCAGTGAGAGTGAGAACATAACGATATCCTCTGCAAGCCTCAATGCTCATTGACCACACACATCAGTATGTATGATTTCCAATAAGTTGGTTGCTCACTCCATTGTTCCGGAGAATGGAGTCTTGGTCATTTTGCCCATGAGGCATGGTTCGCATGTGTCAAATGATTCATAATCGAGAGACTCTAAAAGTCCATCAGCATGGAGCTTCTTCATGCGCTTGACACCAATGTGACCATATGGCAAGTACACAAGTATGTGGGACTATCGTTATCAACTTTACATCTTTTGGTATTCACACTATGAATATGTGTAACATTACGCTCGAGATTCATTAAGAATAAACCATTGACCATCGGGCATGACCATAAAACATATCTCTCATATAAATAGAACAACCATTATTCTCGGATTTAAATGAGTAGCCATCTCAGATTAAACGAGATCCAGATACAATGTTCATGCTTAAACTTGGCACTAAATAACAATTATTGAGGTTTAAAACTAATCCCTTGGGTAAATGTAGAGGTAGCGTGTCGACGGGCGATCACATCGACCTTGGAACCATTCCCGGCGCGCATCGTCACCTCGCCCTTCGCCAGCCTCCGCTTATTCCGCAGCTCCCATTGTGAGTTACAAATATGAGCAACGACACCGTATCAAATACCTGTGAGTTACTAATAGTAATCGGTAAGGTACACATCAATTACATGTATATCACATATACCTTCAGTGTTGCCGGCCTTCTTGTCCGCTAAGTATTTGGGGCAGTTCCGCTCAAAGGACCCTTCCCTTTGCAATAAAAGCACTCGGCCTCGTGCTTGGGTCCATTCTTTGACTTCTTCCCGCAATCGCTTACCGGGCGGCAACATCTTTTCCGTCCTTCTTGAAGTTCTTCTTACCCTTGCCCTTCTTGAACTTAGTGGTTTTATTGACCATCAACACTTGATGTTCCTTCTTGATTTCTACCTCACGACTTCAAAGATTGAAAATACTTCAGGAATAGTTTTCACCATCCCCTGCATATTGTAGTTCATCACAAAGCTCTTGTAGCTCGGTGGGAGCGACTTAAGATTCTGTCAATGACCGCCTCGTCCGGGAGGTTAATATTCAACTGGGACAGGCGGTTGTGCAACCCAGACATTTTGAGTATGTGCTCAGTGACAGAACTATTTTCCTCCATCTTACAAATATAGAACTTGTCGGAGACTTCATATCTCTCGATCCGGGCGTGAGCTTGGAAAACCATTTTCAGCTCCTCGAACATCTCATATGCTCCGTGTTGCTCAAAACGCTTTTGGAGCCCCGGTTCTAAGTTGTAAAGCATGCCGTGACCGAACGAGGGAGTAATCATCAAGACGCGGATCGCCAAGCCGCTCATAACGCCTTGGTTCTCTCGGGATGGGTGCTTCACCTAGCGGCCCTTCTAGGACATATGCTTTCTTGGCAGCTATGAGGATGATCTCGTGTTCGGACCCAAATCCGTATAGTTGCTGCCATCATCTTTCAGCTTGGTTTTCTCTAGGAACGCGTTAAAGTTCATGTTGACATGAGCGTTGGCCATTTGATCTACAAGACATTTTTGCAAAGATTTTAGACTAAGTTCATGATAATTAAGTTCATCTAATCAAATTATTTAATGAACTCCCACTCAGTTTTGACATCACTCTAGTCATCTAAGTGTTACATGATCTGAGTTGACTAGGCCGTGTCCGATCATCATGTGAGACGGACTAGTCATCATCAGTGAACATCTCCATGTTGATCGTATCTTCCATACGACTCATGTTCGACCTTTCGGTCTCTGTGTTCCGAGGCCATGTCTGTACATGCTAGGCTCGTCAAGTTAACCTAAGTGTTTTGCATGTGTAAAACTGTCTTTCACCCGTTGTATGTGAACGTAGGAATCTATCACACCCGATCATCACGTGGTGCTTCGAAACGACGAACTTTAGCAACGGCGCACAGTTAGGGGGAACACCTTCTTGAAACGTTCTAAGTAAACAAGATGCATAAACATAATAAACATCACATGCAATTAAATAGTAGTGACATGATATGGCCAATATCATATAGGTCCTTTGATCTCCATCTTCGGGGCTCCATGATCATCTTTGTCACCGCATGACACCATGATCTCCATCATCGTGTCTCCATGAAGTTGCTCGCCAACTATTACTTCTACTACTATGGCTAACGGTTTAGCAATAAAGTAAAGTAATTACATGGCGTTAATTCATTGACACGCAGGTCATACAATAATTAAGACAACTCTTATGGCTCCTGCCGGTTATCATACTCATCGACATGCAAGTCGTGATTCCTATTACAAGAACATGGTCTCATACATCACAATATATCATTCATCATTCATCACAACTTTTGGCCATATCACATCACAAAGCAATTGCTGCAAAAACAAGTTAGACGTCTTCTAATTGTTGTTGCATCTTTTACGTGGCTGCAATAGGGTTCTAGCAAGAACGCTTTTCTTACCTAATAAAAACCACAACGTGATTTGTCAACTTCTATTTACCCTTCATAAGGACCCTTTTCATCGAATCCGCTCCAACTAAAGTTGGAGGGACAGACACCCGCTAGCCACCTTATGCAACTAGTGCATGTCAGTCGGTGGAACCTGTCTCACGTAAGCGTACGTGTAAGGTCGGTCCGGGCCGCTTCATTCCACAATACCGCTGAAGCAAAATAAGACTAGTAGTGGCAAGAAAGTTGACAACATATACGCCCACAACAGATTTGTGTTCTACTCGTTCAATAGAGAACTATGCATAGACCTAGCTCATGATGCCACTGTTGGGGAATGTTGCAGAAAATAAAAAAAATTCTATGGTTTCACCAAGATCTATCTATGAGTTCATATAGCAACAAGAGAGTGGAGTGCATCTACATACCCTTGTAGATCACGAGCGGAAGCGTTCAAGAGAACGGGGTTGAGGGAGTCGTACTCGTCGTGATCCAAATCATCGATGATCCTAGTGCTGAACGGACAGCACCACCGAATTCAACACACGTACGGAGCGGAGACGTCTCCCGCGCCTTGATCCAACAAGGTGGAGGGAGAGGTTGAGGAAGAAAGCTCCAAAGAGCAAAGACGACGCAAGGCGTGGTGGTGGGGAGAGGCAAGATTCTACAGGCTTCGCCAAGCTCTTATCGGTGCAGGAGAGGTGTTGGGAGGGAGGGCTGCGCCTTGGATGTTGTGTGCAGCCCTCCTCGCCCATCTATTTATAGGGAAGGGGAAGGGGCGGCCCCTCTAGATGAGATCTAGAGGGGGGGGGGGCCAGGGGAGGGGGCTTGCCCCCCAAGCAAGGGGGCACCCCCACTAGGGTTTCCCCCCCAACCCTAGGCGCATGGGCCCAAGGGGGGATGCGCCTAGCCCTCCAGGGGCTGGTTCCCTGCCCACTACGGCCCATGAGGCCCTCCGAGAGAGGTGGCCCCTCCCGGTGGACCCCGTACCCTCCCGGTGGCCTGTGCATAATACCGATATGCCCCCGAACCTTTCCGGTGACCGTATGACAACTTCCCATATATAAATCTTCACCTCCGGACCATTACGGAACTCCTCGTGACGTCCGGGATCTTATCCGGGACTCCGAACAACATTCGGTAATCACATAAAAGTCTTCCTAATAGCCCTAGCGTCACCGAACCTTAAGTGTGTAGACCCCACGGGTTCGGGAGACACGTACACATGATCGAGACGACTATCCAGTCAATAACCAACAACGGGATCTGGATACCCATGTTGGCTCCCACATGCTCCTCGATGATCTCATCGGATGAACCATGATGTCGAGGATTCAAGCAACCCCGTATACGATTCCCTTTGTAAGTCGGTACGTTACTTGCCCGAGATTCGATCGTCGGTATCCCAATACCTCGTTCAATCTCGTTATCGCAAGTCACTTTACTGCACCGTAATGCATGATCCCGTGACTGCACACTTGGTCACTTTGAGCTCATTATGATGATGCATTACCGAGTGGGCCCAGAGATACCTCTCCGTCATACACGGAGTGACAAATTCCAGTCTCGATCCGTATCAACCCAACAGATACTTTCGGAGATACCCGTAGTATACCTTTATAGTCACCCAGCCATTGCCAGACGCTTTGGTACACCCAAAGAACTCCTACGGTATCCGGGAGTTACACGATCTCATGGTCTAAGGAAAAGATACTTGACATTGGAAAAGCTCTAGCAAACGAACTACACGATCTTGTGCTATGCTTAGGATTGGGTCTTGTCCATCACATCATTCTCCTAATGATGTGATCCCGTTATCAATGACATCCAATGTCCATAGTCAGGTAACCATGACTATCTGCTGATCAACGAGCTAGTCAACTAGAGGCTCACTAGGGACATGTTGTGGTGTATGTATTCACACGTGTATTACGATTTCCGAATAATACAATTATAGCATGAATAAAAGACAATTATCATGAACAAGGAAATATAATAATATCCTTTTATTATTGCCTTTAGGGCATATTTCCAACATGTTCTGCTCCATGGCGCGACCAATAGATAGAAATAACGACTTTCCCTAGAGTAATGAGAAGTTTGGTTCTGGCGCGGTTCATGCATGGAGTACGTACGAAAATTATGAAGTTGAAGCGAAAGGTAAGATAATTACTAGTAGTACCTTATACAACTACATGGATTTGACAGAAAGATAAAGATACATACTAATCCATCAACGACATCCTCACGCCCTAGTGCGCTGGGTCACCAACCGACGTGTGAGGAGCAGCGGCGTTGGCGGCGAGCTCAACATGCTTCTTAAAAATGCCGTCCAAGGTTTCCCTGTGGTCCAAGAAGGCCAGCGACATATCGTCCTCCTCTGGCACGTAGTAGTCCTTGTGGACGATTTGCGTGTAGACGTGGGTGATTATGTCGATGGTGTCTTGCTGCGCCAGGTGCTGCTCGGCGAGCGTGACCTCGAGGTGGACATTCTCTGGCGCGACGGCGGGCAGTTGCAGGGCCACTAGTGCATCGAAGAGGTTTTCACCATAGAGGTCGTTGAGGGTGGCGGGCATCACAGAGCCTGGGCCCGTGGGCTGGAGGCGTACGTCAAGGTCGTCCGCGAGCTTCTTGACGATGGTGAACTTGTCGAGGAAGCCGACGAGGACCTCGTCGAACAAGGAGATGAAGCTGTCCTCCAAGCGGCCTCTCACCTTGGCGGCCTCAAGCACGACTTGGAGATGTTCCTCGGTGCCGGGCCGCAGGCCGTCGTTGTGGACCATCTCGCACAGCCGGCTGATGCTCGCGCTCATCAGCTCCATGGGTCTTGCTTCTAGTCAACAGATCTTGCGAATGGAGTGATCACTCTTGCCCTTGGTTAGGGTGCATAGGTGCGTAGGATTTCATAGATTGGACTAGCGGGGTGTCTTTATTGAGAAGTGCAGACTGCGTTGCATTCACGTGTGTGTTGTCCATCTACTCCTCGGCCCTCTACTGCACATGCCTTTGGCTGTATGACAGGTGGGCCAGCCACCTGTTGGGCCCACGTGTCATACACCAAAACGCAGGTGCAGTAAGTGAATGAAGCTGCGTCCCCCTCCATGCCGGTGTAGTATAATCATCTCACCGGACCTCTAGTTGGGGCCAAACATGAGAACTTTGATGTTTATTGGTTTATTGGTCCCCTTTGCATTTTGCACCAAGTTTTGACCTTTGATTTAAGTAATAAAATGTTAATGCATGTAACCAAAAATGTTGTGTAAGTCACCTTATGAAAACCAAATAATCCCAAAACACTTAGGCACGGTACATTAACTCCCTCCTCATTTCTTATTTCATGACATATCAACCAATAAGAGATGTGGGCCGTGCATGCTTTCAATGACTTGAGACTACCAAACATGACATGCAGTGGTTAGTTCATTGCATGTAATCCTATTAATTAGTAAAAAGACATTAAGTTCTCTCACTTTCCCCTTCATCTTGGTCATGGTGCACAACCTAAGAGCATGGTTAATAGTATAGCCAGCTTCTGGCTATATGATGTTGCCATGTCATATAGAGCCATCACTTGTAGCCACTCATACAATAAGGTTAGCTATAAGGCTGGCTATAAGAGTACTACTTTTTCTCATCTTCTCTCTCTTCCTTCATATTTATTGTATATCGGCCTAGGAATCCGCATATAGCTAGGCTCTTGCATGAGAGCCCACTCCTCTTTTCACTTGCTCTAAGATGACTATACATCTAGACGGAGGGAGTAGTCTCAAGTCATTGGATGCATACGCACTCCACGTCTCGTATTGGGTGATTTCTTTTTTCGTGGCAAAAAACAGGGAACGAGGTGGGTAGTTAATGCACCACGGCTAAAAGTTTTGGGATTACTATTTGGTTTTCGTAACATGACTAATGCACCAGTACGGGGGGAGTACAATAGTAGTCTTTGATTGCAAGTTTTTGTTGGTAGCTTACAAAGCTGAGCGCTCGGTGAGTACAATAGTAGTCTGATTGATGAGACTTTCTACCGGAAGGAATAAAACAATACACCATGTATTTATTTACAGAGGGAGTAGTACATTTTTTGTGACATACATTAGTAGATATTGCTAGTCAAATACTAAATCCAGATGGACGTGGTAGTACTACTAAATCCAGACGGTGGTGCTAGTACTAGTAGTAGTACTACCAATGTAGTAGTACTGTACTACCCATTGGTCAAACTATTACGTGCTGCTCCTCACAGTGAAGTGACAAGACCCTGCGCTGGAGATGACTCCTGAGTATAGGCGCCGTGTTCGGCATACCATAGTCAGCCTCACCGTCTGCAGTCACCATCATCATGGCTGTAGAGCTAGCCTGCTTATAACTAGCCGTGTTCGACATAATTTCCCGTGCGTAGATGCCCGTGCATTGCACGGAACACCAAGATTGGGGGTGGCGGCACCGGCAGCGGCCATCACGCCAGATTTTTCCATGGCCTTCTAGATGTGCCGGGGAGGAGATAAGGCTGATTGTGAGAGACAAGGAGTTGTTTGTAAATAGGGAACAAGTGCGGGCATCTTTTTGCAAAAATGGAGAAGTTTGGTTTGTATGCGTCAGATCTAGATCCGGTAGCTATTGGTGAAAGTTGGCAGGCACAACATCATCACCAACTCAGGACCTCTTTGATTCGCAGGATTTTGAAAACGCAGAAATAGGACACGACAATATTACAAGTTTCAAACTGATATTACAAATGTTAGGAGTAATGCTGCACCTACGAAGAGGGAATTACTAGGAAGTTTATGTAAGAACTTTCGTTACTTTAGGTGGATGCAACATTATCGTACAAACTAAAATCCACCGCCCTGACAAGTCACTAATGGGCAAATAAATTTTCGAGCCTCTGGCCACTTGATGTTTCAAAAACAAATTCAACTTCTGCGGAGACTTTGTCATTTAGGCTTAGACGCTTGCGGTGATCAGCACGCCATTCATTGTTGCGCCAGAGAATGCGAAACCTCATTACCTTGAGCACACTTGCCTCCAGAACAAAGAACCTGGCTAATTTAATCTCAGATGTGCTGCCTCGGTAGTCGATCAAATCAATTTCTGTAAGATGGAGATCAAGGCATTCGATGAGATTGTTATAGTGCAGCACATTTTTCACTTTCGGGTGTTTTTTATCTGCAGAAGAAGAGAACATATTAGAGAAGCTGGCTTTATAAGATTGCTGTGTCATCAAGAGGTACCAATATCATTCGCTCGTACGATAGGGTTGGATGGCTAGTGATATTTTTTCACTCTCTCTCTCTTTCTCTTTCCTCTCATTTACCTAGGAGCACGTGAAGAGCTTGGGTATTTGTTGCCTTCCACTATGTGGCTGATGCCATATTTTTCAAAAGTTTGCCACATAATACGCATCAATGTCAAATCACAAGATTTTGGCACCGCTCTCGCGATGTGAGAGAGTTGGCACCGCTGTGCACACAGACCCACATGTATAAACAAATCAATCAAACAAACTACACCAGCCTCTCACTCTCCCAAACAAGTGTTTTTTATTGCCTCAGTCCTCTCTCTCTCCCATGCAAATGTTTTTTCATTGTGTGAGTTAATTTGGCACTGGAGCAAAGTAGGTGATCCAGATTGGGGCACTAGGTGAGCAATGGAGGGGCATCGATGCCAAATGCATCACAAGTAAATTTGGCACATGTTTCGGCCCACATAGTGGAGGGCTGTCATAGCCCACTTTGGTACTACCTCGTATTTAGTGTAAAATTTTGACCATAGATTTACCTAAGAAAATGCCAATGCATGTCACCAAAAATTATACCGTTTGAAATCATGTCCAAATACGAATCCAATGATATAATTTTTAGTGACATGCATTAACATTTTGTCAGTTAAACCTATGGTCAAATTTTGATACTACAAAATAGGAAGAGTAAACCAGGACAGAGGTAGTACTTGCTCTTAAGGTAACCATAGAGTTACTAGTCTAAGTTACTTTCCACTATGACTAGTCTAGGCTACTATAGTAGTACAGCAAAAAAAACGATGCAAGTGATCACGTGAGAAAAAAATACTAAAAACATTTCTTTCGGTGCAGTGCATACATGCAGTTTTGAACACTACACTTGTCATCATAATTTGGGAAAATTACAAAACAATTGAGCTACGTTGTGATTACCGTTTACTAATAGGAAAGAAGTTTCACCTCGATGAGTAGCGTGCAAGGAAAGCATGTAAGGAATCCAACAACTTGATCCAGATTGGGGCCGAAGATTTTATTGCCAAGATCTTCACTGTGCACATAGACTGGGTCAAGCTTGTGGGAATCATTTTCTGGAAGACGTACATAAATACATCAAGAAGAAATTTTAAAATGCAAACTTTAAGAAGAGGGAGAAGAAGATGAGTGATGTACCTTAACGATTACGGATCCAATAAAGAGTTCGGAGAATTTGGCAGACGAGTACACCAACGCTGTCAATTTCGGCGCGTCAATGACCCTGATTTTTGTTGGACCTTCTAGATCAGATACAAGCAATCTCTCAAGAAAAATCACATTCTCAATGACCATAACGTGGAACAACTGGAATGATCTCTTCCCAATTGATGTCTTGTTGCAGGGCCAGCAAGACACATAAATCCATCAGAGATTCGTTGAGGCGATGTGGAGGCTAATGAACCCGTGGATCTGCTCAAGACGAATGTACTCGAGCGCAGTACAGCTGCGGAGCAGGTGCTCCATAGTCTTCTTCGAGATGAAAACATTGAAGAGGTCGAGCTGCTTGAGTTGAGGGAGAACAAGGGTGGGTGTGGTATTAATCTGGGGAAAATAGCAGGAGCTGAAGCAAGCGCGGTGCAGCGTTGGCGTGAGGCGGAGCGCGGACGGCGGCAGATAGTGACATCGTCCAGCTTCAAAGCTGATCTCCTCAATCTTATCTAGGGCGTGGTATAAGAACCACTCGTTGAACTTGGCTTGGACCTTGCAGTTGGTACTGAACATGGGGATGTCAAGGCGTCTGGCTGGCCCAGGGTGCGATGAAAGGATCTTGGAGACTGCGGCCATGCGCTTGCAATCCCTGTCGCGGAGGTAGCTGTCGACAGTGAGGTCGAGGGGTACGCGGCGCCAGAGGGGACGCCACCACCGGGAGAGCAGGGTGGTCCGCACGGCAAATTTGGTGGGGAGGATGCTGATGATGAAGAGCAGCATGTCATCGGGGAGGCTGCTGATGAAGTCCAGGCTCGCCAGATGCGGTTTTGGCTCGAGCCGCCTCCGCTTGTTGGCTGCCTCGCCGTCCATCTCAACCAGCGGCGATGCCGGTGTACACGTGTGCTGGTGTGTGTTGTGTGCTGGGAGTGCGCGAGTGTGTCCTTCTGTGCATGCGGCCGCGCAGTGGTGAAGTGTGCGCGAGTGCATCCTTGAAGTGGAAGAAGTGTGCCCTCAATTTACTAGCGTGCGGGGTGCTACCCCGAGTGGTTTCAACTTTGTTTACTTCACCGCGTGTCAGATGGGCCTCTAGTTTACTTATTTTCACCCACTGCCACATGGGCCAGCACACGAAGATAGAGAACACGAGCTGACAAGGCAACATGTGGACTGGTTGACCGGTCAACTAAACAATATACAGAGCTATACGCTGACATTGTGACCGTATAATCCGTCGGTATAGAGAGTTCGAGTGAGAGGGGAGGCCCGTGAGAGATAGCAGAGAGAGAAAGAGCTACTCCCTCTGTTCGATAATGTAGTGCCAACATTTTTTTAAAAGTTAAACTTTTGAAACTTTGACCAAGTTTATAAAGAAATTACTTATATCTACAATACCAAAGATAAATGATAGTATGAAGTAAGTACATGTTGTGATGAATCTAATGATCGTTCCAGATGTAAATGTTTTTCTCCACATATACCTGGTCTAACTTTTTTGAGGTTTGACTTTTCGAAACATCCATATGGTTGTGGACGTGAGAGAGTACCTAACTAGAGAGTGTGTGTGTGTGAAACAGAAAGAGTGACTGAAAAAAGTGTGCGTGCGTGTGTGAAAGAGGCATGGACAACACACGATAAAAGTAGATAAAAAGCGTGTGTGTCTTATGCAAACATATCACACATGCGTCTTCGACAGCGGAAGCAAGGTGAGGAGATAGTGTGTGGTTGTTTGCAGCCGAGAGAGAAAGACCCCTAACACGTGGCCAAGAGGGGTTTGACAAACAAGGGAGAGAGGTCGAGAGAGAAGTACGAAGAAAATGCAGACATGGGGAGGAGAGAGTGTATGTTTGTCATAGAGAGATCCCCTGGAGATCGTGATGGGACTACATGGGTGGGAGATCGAGTGACAAGGTGTGTGCGTGATAGAAGATACCCCGAGAGATATCGAGATAGATGTATGGATGGAAGGAGACAATACGTGTGTTCCTGATGGCTAGTGAAAGATAATCATACTTAGGGGGGAGTGCGTGCGCCTATGATGGAGTGATGGATTATGGTACTTAGGGGGGGGGGGGTGCGTGTCACATAGAAAGAGAACAAGGGTGGAGAGTGATAGATGGGTCTATATAGCGCGAGCGAGACTTGTGTATGTGTGAACCAGGGAGATATAAAGTTTGAGAGAGATAGAGGAGCCCCGATAAGGCTGAGTGGTGCGTCAGATAGCTGAGAGGGGGAAAGAGATATTCCATCCGCTCGATAATGCAGTGCATGTAAATTTTTTAGAAGTCGAACTTTGGAAACTTTGACCAGGTTTACGCAAATGTTATTTATATCTACAATACCAAAGATACATCATACGAAACTACATCTCATGATGAATCTGATGGTATATGTTTGCCGTTCTAGATGCAAATGTTTTCCTCCACGTACATGGTCAAACTTTGTGATGTTTGACTTTTCAATAAATCTATATGCTATGGACCGAAGAGAGTGCCTAAGTCGAGAGAGATCAAGTGCGTGTGAAGGAGAATGAGTGAGTGTGCAAAAAGAGTATGTGTGTGAAAGAGAAAGGGACAACAAACGATAAATTAGAGAGAGAGAGTGTGTTTTTCCGTTTCTTATGCAAACATATCAGGCATGCATCTCCGAGATAGAAAAGCAAGGTGAGGAGATACACGAAGATAGCTAGTGCGTGATTGTTTGCAACGGAGAGAGACACCCCTATAGCACATGTCCAATAGAGGTCTGGCCAACAAGGAACAAAGGTCGAGAGGGACACATGGAGAACATGGATGCATGGGGATGGAGAGAGGGTGTGTTTGTGATAGAGAGATCCCCTCGAGATCGTGAGGGGACTATATGGGTGGGAGATCGAGGGAGGTGCGTGCACGATAGAAAGATGCCCCGAGAGAAATCGAGATAGACCATGCACATGTTTGTGATGGAGACTAAGATTAGCTAGTCATATACATATAGGGGGGAATGCTTGTGCCTACAATTGAGTGAGAGACCATCATACTTGGATAGGCATGAGATTGTGTGTGTGTGCGTGTGAGATGGAGAGAGAACGAGGGAGAGACATAGAGTTTTAGATGGGTCTATCGAGTGCGAGAGAGATACGCATGTGTATGTGTGACCCAGGGAGATGGAGAGTTTGAGAGAGAGAGAGGGAAGAGCTTTCGAGACAACAGAGTGGTGCGTGAGAGAGTTACGGGCAACGAGCCAAGGAATTTGTGTGCGTACGATGAGTCCACCCATGATATTTAGCTTGGACTAGATAATCATACATAGTGTGCGAGAGAGACCTATAGATGGAGTATATATATGCATGCGAACTAGAAAGCCCCTCCCCCACACACACAAAGAGAGGGAGAGGGACCAACAAGGTTTGTGTGTTGGATGCATGCGACAGAATTGAAGATTGTCGGCGAGAGAGAGAGAGAGAGAGAGAGAGAGAGAGAGAGAGAGAGAGAGAGAGAGAGAGAGAGAGAGAGAGAGAGAGAGAGAGAGAGAGAGAGAGAGAGAGAGAGAGAGAGAGAGAGAGAGAGAGAGAGATAGAGGGCAAGAGTCCTTGAGAGGGGGAGGTCGCGTTTTATGCATCAAAGATTGATATAAACCATGTTTCGATATAAACTTGCATTCAAATATTTAAATTGGAGAACATGTTGTCTGCAATCCACACATGAACGGAGATATGCGTATATCAAACAAGTTCATTAATTTGACTTTCAACATGTTCATGGAGTACTATAATACTGTACAACATGCTACTCGATTGAGGTGTTCAATTTGGATTCAGTTCACTATTTTGACCTGGTGAACAAGCTATTTCATTGAATCGAGATATTTCATTTTGGGTTTGATTCCCGTTTTTGAGTGGGTCAACTATTTGTCATATAGTAAATCGTTAGCAACGAGCATGTAAAAAGACATTACTCCCGAGCATCATCTCTCCATCTAAAAAAGAAGTGGCAAGCTAATATTTCAAAATTTTATTGGAATCGACTTGGTAAGGTAGACGTGGATGCTCGTTCTCCCAACATTTGAACGAACCGTTAAACACCCTCTGCTCGGTGGAATTCGCTTGAGCAAATAAATGGGAGACGCGAAATTACCGGCCTATGTGGGACACGCATCAATTGGCCCGTTGTACATCGAGGGTAGGTTTGTAACTTCATCCAAGCGCGCCTTCTCCTCGGTCGAAGTGACATGTACCGAATAATTCATAAACTATGGTTGGCAAAACACCCTCTCCTTGCCCGAAATAGCTCGCGCCCACTATTTCAAAACACGCTCTCCTCGCCCGAAATCGCTCGCGCCCACTATATTTCAAAACATGCCCTCCTCGCCCGAAATTGCTCGCGCCCACTATATTTCAAAACACGCCCTCCTCGCCCAAAATTGCTCGCGCCCACTATATTTCAAAACATGCCCTCCTCGCCCGAAATCGCTTGCGCCCACTATTTGGGAAAAGCAAAGTTACTCTACTATCCCCGACCCTCACATAGACCCAAGCCGAGAAGCCTAAAGGCAGGGGTAGAACTATAACTCCCCCCACATTTCAGACAAATGCGTCTGTAAGACATGGTTCCACTCCCCTCCCAATTCCCCATTCATACCTCGTGGGCGCCAAATCACCTTCTCCCGAGCCGCGAAACCTCAGCCCCTCCTCCATGGCGCCCCCACCACACCAAATTCACAACCGCCCTCCTCCCTAATGCCGGAGACGCTGTCCATTTGCCATCATGCACTGCGCCGTGTGCCTCTTACTCCGCGGTACCGAGCTGCCTCGACGACGGCCGTAGAACCGCACTGAGCCGATTCACCCCGCCATTGTTCACGGCACCGAGCGGCTCCAACTTCGGATCCGCCCAGAGCCCCGGCGCCGCTTCCCGTAGCCGGGCGACCGCTATGACACCTCTGCTTCCTCGCAGCCGGTAGCCGCCAAGAATCAAGACCGGGTTCATCGACTCGGCACCGGAGCTGCCTACTTCACCGGGCTGCCAGATAGGTCGCACCCTCATCTCAAATCACTTTATTTAGGCGTCGGTTGTCTGAATTTTTATTCTGGGCCAATCGATTCCCAATGGGAAGCAACACCCCTCGAGGCGGCGGAGCTCATAGGCTGCCGGTTGGCTGGTGTCTAACATAAGGGTGCGGGGGCGCAAGTTCGCCGCAGAAGAAGTGCTTAGATGGCTATCTTAGAGTTGCGTGGGTTGAAGGTACTGGGAGTCTTTGTGGATTGCCCCGGGGGCGGTGCAACCACGGCAGTGCGGTGGGGCGGGGAGCGGGGTTTTGGTCTGTGCCACGGACGGCGGAGGCAGACTGCTCTGCCGGTGGTCATTGGCTCCTCGGGGAAGATCCCGAACAGTGTCAGCTGGGAGGCACAAGACGGCCATCAAGCCATCCGACGTAGATCGGATAGTACCAAAATAAAATAAAATCATGTGACCCCAATTTAGTCTTTAGTCAACGGACGTGTGACCACTCTCGTACCTTGCTGTTGATCTCTTAGGGTATTTCTTCAGATCAGAGAGATGTGTCATGTTAACATTATGTGTTTTCTGCATCTTCAGCCACACCGTCTTCCGACTCACCGCAGCTGCTCCAACAAGGGAAGCATACACCAAAAGGGAGCTATAGACCCCACTCAATAATTCCCTGCATCGAATGCGCGTGCCCAACATGGACAACCACAACAACTGCAGGGCATCGACAAGTCAGCTAATGGTGCTCACTCCTATGGATGGCGGCCAAATATATTGTACCCTCATCTTACTTGTGTGCAACATTTATGGCTTTGTTATTCATCTAAGCATGGAAAATAGATTATCATATTTCACTGTATATTCATGCTAATCTCTTACGGGTCTTGTTCACGAGTTAACGCTGTTCCATAGTTCAGTTAAGAGACTTGTTCTTTAGCTAGGTAACGCTGTTTGATAGTTATCATCCATCAGCAAATGCTATCCCACAGGCTGATGATTATAGTATTATTCCACTTCTAGTATTACATATGTTGTTCTTTAATACTTTTGTGTGCCATCTAGTTAATCTCGAGTACAAACGATACATATTCTGTAGCTTTCATCTGTGTTCTCCCTTTAGTTTTTGAGACCTGTTGCTGCTAGTTAACCCCAGTCCTACTATTTATGTCGTCTCCTACAGGCACTCATTACATAAATCTAACTATTAGTTGTCTTCCATGCATGTCAGATATTAGTACACACACTGATTTATCCATAAGGACCTCACAGAGCAATGTAACGACCAACAAACTTGACGTCAATGATACCCAATATGATGGAACATGTAAAGGCAGTTCTTCACAAGACTTGTAGAAAGATGATTAATCCTATTCACCCCACAAGGTCCTTGCTCTAACTTGGCCCTTGATATGGGTACATGCATATAATGTCCTGGAGTGCATCTACTCTGTTGCAATGCCTTCAAATTCAAGTACTGTCATTCTACTCTATCGCAATGCCATCTGCTTAGTTTGGACATCATGCTTCTGAATATCTTATGTATCGTTATTCATCAGTATGTATTTCATCTGTCTACCATACCATGTTGTTTTTTTACATTGAAGTGTTGTTCTAGTGGTCTCTTGCAATGCCATCTTAGTTTCCCAATCATACACGCATATGTTGCCTTAGTGTTTTTCTGTATATATTCCGCTAGCATATAGTTTTACATTCAAGTAGTGTTTTTACACTGTTGTCCCGTCAGATCCCTAGCTCTTACATCATACTCCCTCCGTCCCGCATTACATGTCGCAGAAGGGATAAACCGGATGTATCTAGAACTGAAATACGCCTAGACCCATCCATTTATTTCCGGATGGAGAGAATACATGTCAATATGTCATGCCTTTCTATTCTTCAAGATCCTATTCCATCTCTGTTGTAGCATGTTTTATAATTGAAGCACCATTCTTCTCAGATAAGGCATGCAAGGGGAAGATGGCTATGTTAGAATCTGAAGGGTTACAAACCAGGTCTTTGCAAAAGATCCAAATGCCAGGAGATATTAAACCAACTTCAGTTTTCATAGATACTGCTCCAGCACAGAGAAACCCAACTCCCACGGATAATGAGCAGATTCCAGTGGCGAAAAAACTAGTCCGCTCTAGTCCAGAAAAAATATGTCAACTCCATTCTAAGAAGCGTGTGCGTATCCTCGCATCATGAAATTTTATAGCATTCTGATCATATTTTCTACATGTTTCTTACCCATCTCTCTTTTAGAAAATAAGGTTAAAAGATCGAAGGCTTCCTCCATTGGGATCGTATTCGAGGAAAGTATCTTGCGGGAATTCTCTGTGCTCCAATGCTGATGTAAGTACCTGTTGTATATCACTATATTTTTACATCAGCATGTATTTTGTTAATCGGCGTGAATCCAACCTTTATCTGATCTAAAATTAGTTGTAGCAAAATGTTGAAGGCGACAATGTTGATTTTTGTAAGGAAAACTGCCTGGTAGTTTTGCATAATGAGCTGCATGAGTGTACTATCTCATATCATGCACATTACTGAATTGTAGTGCTGCTCTGGTTGCCCGTCCATTCATTGTGTCAATGTTGCTTTCAGACACCTTACCCGGCTGATGATAGCTGTGCCATATTATGTTAATTTGGTGTAGGCTGGTGTGGTCCAGTTGCCCAAATGTTCGCTAGTCAATGTTGCTTTCATATTATCTCGACACGGCCAATGATAGCAATGCTAGTGTGTTAATTTGGTGCATGTTGCTGAAGATAAGAAGACAAACTCTAAAAACAGCAAGGCAACCCCATTGTTTCTTTCCAATAAATCTAGGCCAGGTAATATGACAATAACTCTTGATTAATCTGTTCGGTTCCCCTCCTAATTTATGTTATGACGCAGTGGTCGAGACACTCTCCACTATCAATAATACAAGCCTGCCAAAATCGCCATCTGAATCTGTTCAGTTTCCTTTGTCTCGAATGCAACGGAAAAATGTATGTTTGTGAACCAATTAATGGCTGAAGCAATGATGGAAATGGTGGAGGAATCAGAGGTGCACATTCGTGCGCAACAACAATTGATCAATGTTTTCCGAGACAGTGTAGCAAAGCAGCAAGAACTTGCCCACATGCTTATGGGCGTCATCCACGCTGGGGTTGCAGATTGTGACGTTGTAGATCATTAGGTTCTGTTCATTTATTTGCACTGGCATCAATCTTTGATTGCCCAGTGGATGTAATTTCCTATAATATTTGCTGGATCTGCAATGTTTTTCCCTGTATGCCGTACCTTTGCTTGATCGGTTTTGGTCTTGTGCATAATTGCTCGTCGTAATGGGCTCAAATTATCTAATTGGGCCTAAAGACATGTACGAACTTTAGTGGGCCCATTAAGTTAATGGGCCGTTACCAGGCCGAAAGTTAATGGTCGGCCCTCTTACCTCCCGGGTCGTTAACAGGCCGACATCGAAGCGGGCAACAGGCGGGCCCATTTGATTTCATGGGCCGTTAACGGGCCTATACTAGGTCCGGCTACATATGGCCCAACTATACTGTGGGACTTTAGCAGGCCGAATGAGACAGCGGGCTCGTACTGGACCATGAAGAGCATGGGCCGCTAAGAGGCCGAAAGTCAGGTCGAACTGTAAATGGCCCAACTGTGTTGTGGGCCTTTAGCAGGCCGAAAGAGAAACCGGGCTGGTATTGTACCATGAAGAGCATGGGCTGTTAAAAGGCCAAAACTCAGGTCCGACTGCAAATGGCCCAACTCACGTATGAGCCGTCAATAGGCTTAAAGACACACCGGGCCGGAAATTGGCCCAACACTTAAATGGGTCGCTAAAAGGCTGAAAGATGTACATCCTGGAAATTGGCTCATCCCTTGAACGGGCCGTTAATAGGCCGAAACCACATCGGTCCAATACTGAGCCCAAATATATAGCGGGCTGTTAACGGGCTCGAATTGGCGATGGGCTGCAATGGTGTCAAATCATTAACGGGCCGTTGACGGGCTGAATTGGCACATCTCATATGGGCCGTGGGCTTAAATGGACCTGACACAAGTAGGCCTTATACGGTCGGCCAGCTAATTCTTAGTGGGTTGGCCTTTTTCACCGGATTGGGCCATTGTTGGGCCGTGCCACGTCTCGATCTATCATAGGCGCCTCCTGTCCAATGAGTGGATGACATCTATCCCAACGGTGAGCCGACACGTGGTTCCTCCGGCCAATGAGAATTGTACATGTGGAAAATCCCCATTGGTCCGGGCTGTTAACGGTTATCGGATCCAAACCGGAACCCGATATCTTAACAGCGAGCCGTTACGGTGGATGCCACGTGTCGGTCACCCTTGATGAAAGCACTTCTATGACGCGCGATTTATCGTCATGGAAGTGGACACTCCGTGATGATAATTTTGGTAATGTCATGGAACACTTCTACGACAACACATGTATGACTATCTTGATTCTGTCATAAAATCGTCATGGATGTACATGCATGACAGAAAACGTGACCTACTATGGCAAACACGTATCATCACGGAAGTGTATTTTTTTGTAGTGTATCCAGCATGCATCTAGTGTATTAAGTTCATGGAAAAACGGAGTAATGCAATAAGAACGATGACATGATGTAGACAAGATCTATCTATGTAGAGATAGACCCCATCGTTTTATCCTTAGTAGCAACGATACATACATGTCGGTTCCTTTTTCATCACATCGGGATCAAGCACCGTAAGATCGAACCCACTACAAAGCACCTCTTCCCATTGCAAGACAAATAGATCAAGTTGGCGAAACAAAACCCAAATATCGGAGAAGAAATACGAGGCTATAAGCAATCATGCATAAAAGAGATCAAAGAAACTCAAATAGTTTCATGGACATAAAAAGATAGATCTGATCACAAACTCAAAGTTCATCGATCCCAACAAACACACCGCAAAAGAGTTACATCATATGGATCTCCAAGAGACCATTGTATTGAGAATTCAGAGAGAGAGAGAGAGAGAGAGAGAGAGAGAGAGAGAGAGAGATGAAGCCATCTAGCTAATCACTACGGATTCAAGGTCTACAAAGAACTACTCACGCATCGCTGGAGAGGCACCAATGGAGGTGGTGAACCCCATCCGAGATGGTGTCTAGATTGGATCCGGTGGTTACGGACTCTCCAAATGACTAGATGAATATTTCGTCGACTCCCTAGGGTTTTGGGAATATTGGGGTATTTATAGAGCAAATAGGCGGCCCAGGGGGCACCCGAGGTGGGCACAACCCACTGTGGCACGCCTGGCCTCGTGGCGCATACCGGTGGGTTGTGCTCTCCTCGGAGCACCCCCAGGTGCAGCCAGGGCCCATTATGTGTCTTCTGGTCCAAAAAAATCTCCACGAAGTTTCGTTGCATTTGGACTCCGTTTGGTATTGATTTCCTGCGATGTAAAAAACATGCAGAAAACAACAACTGGCACTTGGCACTATGTCAATAGGTTAGTACCAAAAAATGATATAAAATGGTTATAAAATGATTATAAAACATCCAAGATTGATAATATAACATTATGGAACAATCAAAAATTATAGATACAATGGAGACGTATCACAAATACAGATAAACATGGCATATGCTTGAAAACTGGACAAATGCTCACTGCAACCAACCTAACAAGAAAATACAGATAAACAAGGCATGTGCTTGAAAACTGGAGAAACGGTCACTGCAACCAACCTAACAACCAAATACAGATAAACAAGGCATCTGCTTGATAACTGGACAAATGCTCACTGCAACCAACCTAAGAACCAAATACATATAAACAAGGCATCTGCTCGATAACTGAAAAATGCTCACTGCAACCAACCTAACAACCAAATACAGATAAACAAGGCATCTACTCACTATAAACAACCAAATATAGCCATTTGTGAAACTGAAGCGGACAATTCATACTTAAACATCACATAGCCCTATTGAACAATACATTTTTGCATAACTGAAATTATTAAACACGACACAGTTAAAGCACCGCATGGCAAATGCTACTACAACAAAGGGTATGGGTTGGCAAGCTAGAAAAGGTAAGATTTGCTGATAGGATGTTGCCTCACATGTCATGGACGGGATCCTTCCACTTGGAAGAGCACAGACCCATGGTGCGCTCTCTAATGTCACAGATGGGTTGTTTCACCTTGGAAGAACCTTTGTAGGTGCCCTCATCGTGGTCGTGGTCATGGTTGATGAGATCTGACTTGGCAATTGAGGATCCCAAGCCGCCGCCGTAGAACGTGTCCTTCAGAAATGAGAAAATGGGCTTGATGGCGTACAAGGATCGCAAATCCTTGACCACTTGGTGGAGGAGATCAGCGGCAGGGCCGTCGAAGAGATCAATGGCGGTTGACCATAGGGGTTGGAGATGGACCACTTAACCTGTGACATGGCCCATGTGAAGCCGTCGCTATCGATGAGCTTGATGTCTTAGCCAGCTTTCCCAAGATACAGTAATACGGGCGCCTCCCGAGCTTGTGGGTCCCCTCGGGCACTCCCTTGACATGAGACTGATGCCAAAAATTCCTATAAATATAGAAACCTTCAAAAAGAACCCTAGATCGGAAGTTCCGCGGTCGTAAGCATGTGTAGCCACGAAAAACCAGTTGAGAGCCTGTTCCGGCACCCTGCCGGAGGGGAAAATCATCACCGGCGGCCATCTTCATCATCCCGGCGGTCTCCATGATGAGGAGGGAGTAGTTCACCCTTGGGGCTGAGGGTATGTACGAGTAGCTATGTGTTTGATCTCTCTCTCTCTCGTGTTCTTGATTTGGCAGGATCTTGATGTACCGCAAGCTTTGTTACTATAGCTGGATCATATGGTGTTTCTCCCCCTCTATCTTCTTGTGATCAATTGAGTCTTTCTCTTTGAGGTTTCGTTATGTTGGATTGACTACTGGATTTGAGAACACTATGTTTTGGCACTCAACTCGCGGATTCCTGAGGTGACATTAGGGTAATCTATGCATAGGTGTTGATGCATGTTTTCGTCCTACGTTCTCCGATAAAAACTTTGGAGTGATTCTTTGTTGCACGTTGAGGGATTGTTATGTGATCCAAATATGTTATCATTGTTGAGATACTTTGCACTAGTGAAACTATGAACCCTAGGCCTTGTTTTCAAGCATTGCAATACCGTTTTTGCTCACTTTTTTTACTAGTTACCTTGCTGTTTTTAT
This sequence comes from Aegilops bicornis, assembly GCA_021605145.1. NCBI lineage: Eukaryota > Viridiplantae > Streptophyta > Magnoliopsida > Poales > Poaceae > Aegilops > Aegilops bicornis. Next base: position 548,285,222 of record CM038675.1, on the reverse strand, counting down.
ATTTTCAGATTACAAAAACCTATATCTAACATCCATATTACACTTGTATCACCATCTCTTCGCTGAACTAGTGCACCTATACAGTTTACCATTGTATTTGGTGTGTTGGAGACACAAGAGACTCTTTGTTATTTGGTTGTAGGGTTGTTTGAGAGAGACCATCTTGATCCTATGCCTCCCATGGATTGATAAACCTTAGGTCATCCACTTGAGGGAAATTGCTACTGTCCTACAAAACTCTGCGCTTGGAGGCCCAACACGAGTCTACAAGAGGAAGATTGCGTAGTAGACATCAAGCTCTTTTCTGGCGCTGTTGTTGGGGAGGTGAGTGCTTGAAGATTTATCACTAGTTTAGTCTATAAAAGAAAACTACAAAAAATGGAATTGAGGTTGCCTCATATGCTTCATCCTTATAATGTCCTTCGTGAAAATGATGGAAAGGAAAATTGTGCTCAATTGATAGAAGAAGAATTGAACAAAATGTTTGGCATAAAATCTTTGAATGATGAGCATGGTTGCAATGTTGTTGGTATGAATTCTTTGATATCCATGCTGCTAACGATATGCAAAGTCGTATGCTTGGGGATGCTATGTTTGATGAAGATGATATTTTTTGTCCCCCAAGTTTTGATGAGAGAATTTATTATGATGATAGCATGCCTCCTATTTATGATGATTATGTTGATGAAAGTGGGTTTGGAATAGTGTCAACTCTAGGTAATGATCCCACTATTTTGGAGGGTGTTGAATCTTATTACAATGTTGATGAAAGTGGATTTGGAGAGGTCATGACTTTATTTAGTGATGAATCCACTATTTTGGAAGTGGTTCCAATTGATTATGAGAACAAAGTTTCTATCTATGATGATTATTGTGATGACATGTATGCTATAAAGAATAATGATAACCTTGAAACTTGTCATCATGATTTTAATTTTCAATTGGAATATGCCTCACAAGATAGTTATTTTTTTGAGTTTGCTCCCACAACTATTCATGAGAATAAATTTGCTTACGTGGAGAGTCATAAAATTTCTATGCTTGTGGATCATGAATAGAATGCTTTTTGTGATAGTTATATTGTTGAATTCATTCATGATTCTACTAAAAACTATTATGAGAGAGGAACATATGCTTTTACATATTGCAATAATATCAAGTTTCCTCTCTATGTGTTGAAAGTTTTGAAGTCATGCTTGTTTTGCCTTCCTATGCTAGTTGATTCTTGTTCCCATAAATTGTTTGCTCACAAAATCCCTATGCATAGGAAGTGGGTTAGGCTTAAATGTGCTAGTCATATGCTTCATTATGCTCTCTTTGTATTTCAATTCTTATCTTTTATGTGAGCATCATTGAAATCATCATGCCTAGCTAAAAAGGCATTAAAGAAAAGCGCTTGTTGGGAGACAACCCAACATTTCCCCCTACTGTTTTTGAGTGTTCACATGATTAAGCTACTGTAGTAATCATGTTTTATATCTTTTGTTTCAATAAAGTACCATGTAAAGCCTTTGGGATAGTGTGGATGATAGTTGACTTCATTCTGTGTAAAAACAGAAACAGTTGCTTCCAGTAACAGAATTTTCTGGATACACTGGAGCTTGATAAAATTCTGAATTTTTTACACATTATTGGTATATAAATTTCCTACATTGTACTGATTTTTCAATATTTTTTGATTTAGAGAAGTATGGTTGTTGTCCAGATCATTACAGACTATTCTGTTTTTGACAGATTCTGTTTTCAATGCATAGTTTGCTTGTTTTAGTGTTTCCATAGCTTATATTAACTGATATAAATTGTGGAAATGATAAGCTATAGTAGGCATTGTGTGCGAACAATTGTGAAGCTTATCTTGACAGTACCAAAGTGAATGATTTGTCTTTATCATACTAACCCATCTCACGAAGTTCCGTTAAGTTTTGTGTGATTGAAGTTTTCATGTTTTGGGTGAGATATCCATATGAGGAGAATAAGAAGTGGCAAGACCCCACACTTGGGGATGCCCAAGGCACCCCCAAGGTAATATTCAAGGAAGATCCAAGAAACTAATCTTGGGGATGCCCTGGAAGGCATCCTCTCTTTTTCTTCAACATTATTGGTAACCTCACTTGGAGCTATATTTGTATTCGTCACATGGTATGAGTTTTGCTTGAAGCATCATTTTATTTAAGTTTTATTTGCTTTCTGTTATTTAGATTAATATTTTTCATCTTTTAGTTCAATAAAAAGGTCAAGTATAATCTTTGCCATGCTTATTTTGCAAGTCTATATGTTGCTGTTTTGAAAACAAAAGGTTTTCTATCATTGTATGAATTCTTCTGGAAATTCAGAACATGATAAAATATTGAAATTTTTAGATAATGAGTAACAACAAATTTTCTACAATTTGGTAATTTTTCAGAATTTTTGGAGTTAGGGAAGTATGATTCCTCTTGCATTCTTTACAGACTGTTCTGTATAGACAGATTGCTGTTATTTGCTTGTTTAATGATTCTATTTGAGGATAGGAGTATTAAATATGCATGGGCATTTAGTATGCAATGTCAGATTATAATTTTAGTGATTTTCTACATTAGAGAATGACAAGGTTTTGCGTTGATTTACACTAACTTATCTCACGAGTTCTTGTTGAGTTTTGTGTGGATGAAGTTTTTAAGATTTAGGGAAACCGTGATATAAAAGGAATTAAGGAGACACAAAAGTTCAATCTTGGGGATGCCCAAGGCATCCCAAGATAATATTCCAAGAATTCTCAAGCATCTAAGCTTGGGGATGCCCCGGTTGGCATCCCACCTTTCTTCTTCAAATGATCTATTAGTTTTGGTTGAGCTTAAGTTTTTTGCTTATTTACATGATATGTGCTATCCTCGGAATGCCATTTTATTTTGTTTTGCTTGCTAATTGAATAAAATACTTAAGATCTAAAATTCTAAGATGAGAGAGAGCCTTCACATAGTTACTTAATTAGTCAACTACTCATAGATCTTCACTCATACCTTTTGGAGTAGTTTGCCATTTACTTTCGTGCTTCACTGATACGTCCATTTTGCATCATGTTTTCCTACTATTATTTATAATGTTTTTATGTATAATAATGCTTTTTGGGGTATTTCTAATGCCTTTTCTCTCATAATATGCAAGGTTTTGTAACATCCCAAAATTCTAAATTTTGGAATGTTATATTAAATAGATAGATTTGATTGATTGTTTGATTGATTGTGTGAAATTGAGTGAAATTTGAAACTTTTTGAAAGTTAAATGAGAGGGAATAAAAGTACTTTCCCAAACTTTCATTTTTGCATTTATGATCTCCGTGAATTCAAATCCTTTTCAAATACAAAACCCTAGAGAGAAGATTACATAACTTCTTCCATTTAAATAAATGAAAAGGGTGTTTCAAAATATTTGAATTCCATTTGGAAAATATTTCCAACCCAGAAACTTTATGCAACTCAATGATTTTCACGAGCGAAGATAAAATGACTTCTTCAAAACATATGAAATATGAGTTGGGAGTTTCAAAGAATTAAATTCAAAGTCCCATTGAATTTATTTTCAATCTGGAGTTATTTGGGTTTTATTCAAATTATTTTTCTCCAAAAATAAAATATATGGAAATTAGGGTAAAATGATTCCCTACATCAAAAAATTGGAGAGAAATAAATTTGAAATCATTTTGGTATTTTTAAAATGTTTTTTATTGGATTTTATTAGAGAAGTAGGACTGTTTGATTTATTTGAATTTTTATTGATTTTATTTGACTTTACAAAAATGTTCAGGTTGTAGAAAATAATTTTCTGAAAATTTTGATATATCATATGCCTATATAATATTTTTTACTTATTTGGTTCTATTGTTTTTATTTGTCTGAAAAAAAATCTTTATTTCTTAAAAAAAACTCCTTCCACCGAACTGGGCCGACCCAGCATCCCGCCAGGCTGCGGCCCAGCCCGCCGCCGCCATCCCTGCCATCCCCGACGGGGACTCCACCCCGGAGTCTGCATCGCCGCCGCCTCCTGTGCCCCTCGCCCACGCCACCGCCTCCTCCTCCGCCTTTAAAAGGCGAGGACGCCACCCCTGGGACCCGTTCCGCCGCCTGCTCGCTTGACACCGCCGCCGATGCTCGAATCTCGACGCCTTGAGCACTGTTGCCGTTGCGCTTCGCGCCTCTGCTACGCTGCGCCGCGCTAGCAGCGCCAGCGTGATCGCCTTAGCGCCACGCCGCGCCACCTCGTCGCCGCTTCGCTTGCCGTCGAAGCCGCCGACGAGATCCGCCGCAACCGCTGCCTCGCCGGACTTAACCGCCGCCGCCGCCGATTTTTTTCACACGAGCCGGTATAACCTATATAACCCGCCCCGATTTTCTTTGGTTTGTTTTTATTATTAGACCGGTTTTATTTTTTAGCAAACGTTCTCCTTTTAGATAGTTTTAGCAAACGTTTTCGTTCGTTAGGGTTCGGTAGCGAACGTTCGCTATTTAGTTTTTTTCTTTTTCTTTTAATTTCCGCCAGGGACCTATCCGTAGTATTTTTTATTTCCAGATTAGTCCCTCTGTTTCAAACGACTACAACTTGTCGTTCGTTTATCCAAATTCAACGAAACCAACGCCCACTTCTTCGTTATGATCCCCTCTATCCAGTAAAACAACTTGAACATGCTTTTGAAAATTTAAAATATGATTTCAAATAGATTTGAATTTGAATCTTCTTTTGATCGTAACTTGAGTTTTATAACTCCGATTTAGTTGATTCTTTTTGCATATCGAAGCTCTTGACCTAAAATTTCTGATAAGGCCAAATACACATAATTTTGGTACTGATAAAAATTGTTTTATGTTGCAAGAGTTATTTGGTTTGTTTTGATGTTTTCCGAATCGTATTCTTCATTCTTTCCGATCTTTTAAGTGATTGCTTATGTGTGGTTACTATTGCTTGCTTACGATAGATTGACCGGAGTGTGACGAGTAGAAATATCAAGAGTGTTGAGTGCGAATCACCTTCATCAACAGTACAGGCAAGTTCACACTTTGATCATATCCCTTTCATACCCAGTTTTATGCATTAGTTTCACCCTGAAACATTGCAGGAGTAGGATTGATAACATGTGGGTATTGGGAAGTAGTTGATGAGGTAGGAACCTATTGCCCTGCATTCAAACCTTGGGAATTACTATTACGTTATGCTTATATTGCCATGTTATGCTCGTAGACATGGATTGGGTTTGAGTGTATTCATGACCGAGGTGAGTATTGTTAATTAAAGGTTAACTTAAGGTGGCAACTTTAATACACATCTGGGTGGATTGAGGCACCTGGGGAATCCAGTGTTTCCTGTATTTTTGGAAATCCCGAGGTACCGTGTGATTCTCCTATGGACTGCCACCCAGGATCAAAGGGACCATAAGATTATTCATGCTAGAAACTTCCGTGTGCAGCCACATGCCATTATGGGCTTTGGCATAGTTGAGTAAGTTGTGGGAAACCTTTCCATGATGGGCTAGCAGATGTAGGGGATTGTAGGTGTACAGGCCTATCTATCGGTTAAGGGGACCTCTTCGGAAAGACTGTGTCTCGGTCATCCGTTTCTCAAACATCATGTAGTGCAAGAAAACCAACGGAGGAGATCGAGTCTTGTGGGGAAAAGTGCGCAAACCTCTGTAGAGTGTACAAACTAATCATGGTTAGCCGTGTCCTCGGTTATGGACAACTTGAGTATCTGGTTCTTGGATTATCCTATTGATCTCATCACTCAAAATTAATTTTGTTGGGTTATTAATTACTTTTAATTGGGATTGAGTTGGGGTTTACCATTCTCAATGTTTTTCAACAAACTTTGTAGTTAAATAAAATATATTCCTTTGCAGTAGGGAAAAATTGGCTTTTCGCAAAAACCTTATAACCATAGAGTTTTTCCACCAGCCATATATGCATGTAATGATACTTATTATTCATCTCTTACCCTATGGTGTGAATTTGCCAGTACATTCAATGTACTGACCCTTTGTGGCTGCAACGTCTCATGTTCCAGGATTTCTTACGAAGAGTAAGTGATACATTAGGGTTACGATTTCTACACTCAACTTTGCCGTTGGTGTTGATGGGAATCCACAACCTTGTTATTTCCGCTATTTGGATTGAGGTAATAAATTTTATGTTACTTTATACATGTGATTTACCTCTGTTATAAACCCTCGAGTACTGTGTGTGTCAGCATACCAATCCAGGGATGACACTTAAGCACAGACACTTGACCGTCTGAGGTCGGGTCACTACAAGATGGTATCGGAGCACATGTTGACTGTAGGACGTGACCCCTAGAAACTGGCAAGCCCATAGGAAAAGATTTTCCTCTACAACTTTATTTTCAAAAGGATCTTGTACCTCCCTTCTCTTCTGAGCTTATTCAAATATTCCCTTTTAGGGAGACCATACCCCTTTTCCCTTTTGACCACACAAAGATTCGACGAATGAGACCACTTCAAGAAGTACAAGATATCGGACAACTAAGACCATTCGGAATGAAGAGGATTTTACCATACATTATGATAATGGAAACTACAACGGTTGAAGACTCCGAAGACTAGGAGGATCTGAAGGCCCTGAAGAATTTCCATATTGGTATGACCCAGGAAGGCTACTCTTATGGAACTTGGCAGATTATGGAAGCTGTCAATACCCGGGATCAAGGTGTATCGGAGAAAGACCGGAACATGGAGCATTAGAACTCAAAGTTTTGTCAGAAAACCCCAAATAAGGAGATGTCAATTATGGAATGATAGCTCATGGTAATGACAAGAGCAGAAACACGACTATCCATGATGTTATCGCCCGATTATGCTATTGTCACCGTGTTGAGATAAGCATGCATTTCTTCGGAAGGATTGGATGACAAGAAGGCTGATGGAGCACCTATCAGCAAGACGAAGTTTTAACCTTAGCTGGAGTATCGCCATGACCTGAAGTGTCACATCAAGAAGTTTAGATGGACCTGCAGGAAGCTATATTTGACAAAGAAGCATTTCGTGAAGAAGTCAGGACCCGGAAGTTGAAAGTAGCCAAGCTGGAGGAGCAAAACCTTGAGACACCGGAGATTCGTCAGGAACTGAAGGATAGTAGGACCGTGGTTCATGCCAAGGATGTTGAAACCCAGAAGTTTGGAACGCAACTCCATAAATATTGAAGGACGCCACGAGAGACTTCGCGTCAATAGAGATGATCTTGCAAAAGAACTTGAGAAAGACAGGCATGATCGGAAGAAGCCATTGCAGGCATGAAAAAGACTTGAAGAGTTTGGCGACGTTGAAGATTTATTGACCTTTAGAAGACCAAACCCCTGTTATACCTACATTATATGCGACGTTTGTGAGCTATCATTTGTTTGATGTTTTTCCCGACAGCCACAAATAAAATCTGCCTTTTCAAAACTTTTGTTTGTACTGTGTGCATCCCTCTCGATCTCTCTTATCTCACCCCAAAACCCTTGGATCCCAAAAGATGACGAATGGAGATGGACGAGTATTTCCGAGATTCATGAAACAACCGGAGGTAGCACACTGGATACGGAACATGGAAGATCGCATGAAGGAGCATGGTATTGAAGGAGAGTATATGGTTCCATACACCTTATGAAAGATCACACAAGGTGCTGCAAAATGGCGAGAGATACATCAAGCCATACAAGGATGGAATGGAACCTGTTGGGGATATAACTACTAAGGGTAAACTGCCCAGGAGGGGCCGGTTCACCCTAAACTACATTGAAGCCCGTAAAGACCCAGAAGATGGCGCTTTACTGATGAAGCTTAGAGGCCCAGAGCCCAAAGGCAGATTAGGGCCCATGGTAGTAAACCACTATGATTGTATAACTTGTGTTGTAAGATAGGAAAGGGGAGACCGAGGCGGCCACTTGTATGAGCCGGCCTCGGGACTCTGTAGACCGGCCGGACGTCAACCTATGTATATAAAGGGATGACCCGATGGCGGTTCAGGGGTAGGAAACAACAACTCGAGACCCAGGCAAAGAGTATTTGCTCCCTGGTCATCGAAACCCAATCAATTCCATCATAACTAGACGTAGGCTTTTACCTTCATCAAAGGGGACGAACTAGTATAAAAACTCCCATGTCCCTTGTCCGGTTTAACCCCTTCAAGCTAACCCGTCGCGATGGCTCTACGACTAAGTCCTTTCAAAAGGACATCTGACGTGTTAATTCCACGACAGTTGGCGCCCACCGTGAGGCCATTGCACGATGGTTTCGAGTTCTTGAAAGGCAGCTTTGAAGGACTCAAAGGGTACGCGGTTGGCCGGATGACCAAGAGTCGTCGCGGCAAGCTCTACATCGACGACGAAGGATGGGGCCCCGAGGCCGGCTCAATCGAGTACGGGTACCGGGTCCCCTTTGGCGGAATTCTTGTCTTCATCGGCAAGATCGGTGAATCGGGCCCTGAGCCGGACATCTGCACCGACCTCGTCGAGACGGCTCAGCGTGCGAGTCCTGCCCGGGTTAAGCCCGCCATGAAGCGTGCGTTCGTAGGATGTGTCCATGGGATCGGATCTGAACCGGTGTCTGAAGGCGAGACGGCTGTTTATTCCGACGGCGAGTCATCCACCGGTGAAACCGAGTCCCTATACCAAATTCATGATGGTGTGTTCGAAGGATATTCTGATGGCAACATTATTCCAGACCTCCTTGAACCGCCAAGTTGGGTTGTTGTTTTCATGGTCGGAACACAGCCCACTTTGCAGTCTTCATCTACATTAGCAATGAATTCCGGATCAGCGGCCACGGCAGGAGGCCCGGTGCACCGACCGACTCGAGTTCTCTCCGGTTTGATGGATGCCTGGGCGGCCTTGTTAACCACGACAGTTACCCCGGAGACGCAGGATCAGCATAATGCGGACGTTGCGAAGCTGAAGGACCAGATAACACAGGCTAAGGAGGACCTAGCAACTGAGGATGCTAGGATGGCTGAAGAACGGGCCGCTTTAGATGCCCAGTTACAGTAGATACAGGCACAGAATTACCGGCTCATGTTGGATCAGATTGCATCAAACGACGTACTGCGAAGGAAGTACCGATCATGTATGCAGCCAGTCTTCAAAGGATTGAATCTCTTTAATACGCCGGGGGCTGGGCCGAGTAATCCGGCAGCTGTAAACCGGACCGATGCGCCTAGGGCAGCGCCGGATCAACCACGGATGACGGAACCACCTCGACGAACGGATAACCCGCCGCAATATGTGTCAAAACCACCGGGTCACTTTTCGAGCCCTTTGGATAACATGATTGCTGCAGCATCTCGCCTGGCAGCTATTCCGATGGAGGGCGATTCACTGGCGGCGATTGAGACGCGGCGGGCCAGGGATCTTCTTCAAACCGCCGTGGTGCAGCAGCAGGCTTATTCTTATAGACGAGATAGAATTCATTCGACCCCCCGTCCGAGCAAAAGTTATAGCAAGCACATGGATGAACCGGAAGTGTCTAGCAGTGCGCGGCGCCGTGATGTCCCTCAGGGACCCAATCCGGCGCGCGGTGAGGTAAATGCTCAAGACGTGGTGGATAATGGCAGAGCACGAAGGGAGGCCGCTTTGGCAGCACAATATGCGGGTCGTTATCAACCCGCCCCGATTCAGCTAGCGGCGTCGATGAGACCGAGGCACCGGGCTTGCTTTCAGTTCTCGGGAGTGTCGTGTCTCATTCCGGCTCTTCAGAATGTGCGCATCGCCCAAGGATTTCAAGGGTCCATGTAAGGTGCCTAATTACACCGCTGATCAGCCACCTGAGGCGTGGGTCGAGAGTTATGAGATGGCAATGGAGATGCTGGATGTGGATGAAGTGGCATGTGCAAAGTATTTCACAATGATGTTGGAAGGGACAACCAGTACTTGGTCGAAAAACCTACCAGCCAACTCCATCGAGTCATGGGATCAGTTGAAGGCCCGTTTTATAGCCAATTTCAAAGACACATGCAAACATCCTATGTCCATTGTGGATCTGGATGCATGTGTTCAAGGGGAGAACGAGTCAACAACTCATTGGGTGCGCCGGGTTTCAGAAGTTTTGCATTCGTCAAACCGGATTAATGCTGGCCAAGCAATCATAACGCCGGAGCATAATTGCCGGTTTAAGTCACTAAAGATGAAGTTGGGATGGCTCAAGCGCCACTGCAATGACATGGGAACACTTATGGCAGGCTTGGTCAAATATGCCGATTCTGATAATACCAAGGATCCCGATTCTGATGAGGAGAAACCGGAGAAGGGAAAGAAGAACGGCGGTGCAAGAGGACAGCATCACAACCAAGGAGGCCATGGGAATAATGGTAAGCGCAAAGCAGATAGTTCAGATCTTGTGGCTAACACCAATATGCAGCGTCATAAAGGTAAACCGCCTCAAAGGCGGTGGAGGGATGAATCGAGCGTCTGTTAAACCAGCCATGCCCAAAGCACGGGACCAAGGAGGCCCCTGCCACACATCTTTGGAAAGATTGTTATATTATGAAGGAGTTCAAAAACTCTGATCTATACCGGTATGATCAGGGTCCGTCGGGTGGTTCAGGTCCAGGTTTTCATGGTAGTGGCGGTTCAAACTCTGGATTTCGTAATAATCAGGCAACCAGAACAACCAAGGTGGTAATAGCCAACAGAATAATCAAGGGAATCAGCAGCAGTCAGGTTATCAAAGTCACCCCAAGCAGTTGAATGGTGGGCAGTATCATGTGTTCACTACTAGCCTGTGCAAGCGCGATCAGAAGCTTCACAAGAGGGCAGTTAACGCTATTGAACGGGCACTGCCACGTTATTTGCGGTGGTCCGAGCAGCCCATTGTGTGGAGCAAAGAGGATCATCCGCCCCGGGTTGACAATCCGGGTCATCTAGCTTTGGTGGTAGCACCTCAGGTGGGAGGTTATAAGTTTACCAAAGTTCTGATGGATGGAGGGACCAGTAGCAACATCTTGTACTATGAGACTTTTCGTCGCATGGGGTTGACAGACAAGAGTCTTAAACCATCAAACACTGTTTTTCATGGTGTAGTAGCAGGTAAATCGTCATATCCTGTTGGCCAGATCGCTTTGGAGGTTGTGTTTGGAGATGAGCATGATTCCAGGTCTGAAACATTGACCTTTGAAGTGGTGAAAATCCAGAGCCCATATCACGCACTGTTTGGACGGCCGGCTTACGCAAAATTCATGGCGAGGCCCTGTTATATCTATTTACAGCTCAAAATGCCGGGTCATAAGGGGACTATCACAGTACACGGAAGTCGAAAGATCGCTTTGGATTGTGAGGAAGGTGATGCGGCCTTTGCTGAGTCGGTTTGTGCTACAGGGGAGCTGAAGTTTTATAAAGATAATGTTGATCCGGCAGACATGACCCTCTGAAGAAGCCCACCACTGAGCATGACCCAACCCTGACGTTCAAACCGGCTGATGAGACTAAACTTGTTGACTTTGTTCCTGGCGATTCATCCAAACAGTTTAGCATCAACACCAATCTGGATCTGAAATAGGAAAGCGCGCTCATCGAGTTCATCCGTGAGAACCGGGACATTTTTTCATGGAAGCCTTCTGACATGCCAGGTGTACCGAGGGAACTCGCTGAGCACACTCTCAATATTGATCCCAAGTTTAAACCGTTCAAGCAATTTCTTCGCTGCTTTAACGAAGAAAGACGCAAGGCCATTGGTGAAGAGGTAGCCCGACTATTGGCTGCTGGGTTTATCGTCGAAGTATTTCATCCCGAGTGGTTGGCTAATCCGGTGCTTGTTCTTAAGAAAAAAGGCACTTGGCGTATGTGTGCAGACTATACAGATTTGAACAATGCTTGTCCGGCAGATCCTTTTGCTCTCCCGCGTATTGGTCAGGTTATTGATGCGACGGCGGGTTGTGAGCGCCTGAGTTTCTTGGATGCTTATTCAGGTTATCATTAGATTAAAATGGCAGTTAAGGACCAGGAGAAGACAGCCTTCATCACTCCCTTTGGAGCCTTCTGCTATGTTTCTATGCCCTTTGGGCTCAAAAGTGCCCAGGCAACCTATCAGCGTTGTGTGCAAAATTGTCTTCACACGCAGATTGGGCGTAATGTTCATGCCAATGTGGATGACATTGTGGTAAAATCCAGGAAGAAGGAAACCTTGATAGATGACCTCAAGGAGACGTTTCACAATCTCCGGGTTTACAAAATAATGCTCAATCCGGACAAATGCGTTTTTGGTGTTCCGGCAGGCAAGCTCTTGGGTTTTCTTGTGTCCAACAGAGGTATTGAGGCCAATCCGGAAAAGATCAAAGCGATCACATCCTTGGCTAAACCGAAATGCATCAATGATGTTCAACATCTGGCGGGTCGAATTGCAGCCCTCAGCCGGTTTATCAGCCGTTTGGGAGAGAAGGCGATTCCTTTATATTGGATGTTGAAGAAGACAGATGATTTTGTTTGGAGTGACGCAACTAATGCGACATTTGAGGATTTGAAGCGGCAGCTGGCTGAACCGCCGGTCCTTGCTGCTCCGGTTGATAAAGAGCCCTTGTTATTGTATGTGGCTGCCAGTGCCTGTGCGGTCAGTGTGGAAATTGTGGTTGAGCGTAAGGAGGTTGTGAAGGAATATCCAGTTCAACGTCCAGTTTACTATATTAGCGAAGTGCTGATCGAGTCAAAACAACGATATCCGTATTGGCAGAAGCTGGTGTATGGAGTTTTTATGGCAAGTCGGAAGCTCAAGCAATACTTTCAAGGCCATCCCATCACAGTGGTTAGTTCTGCTCCTTTGGGTGATATAATTCAGAACAGGGAAGCAACTGGCTGGGTTGGTGGTCCACATAGATTGAAGTATATGCCTTGAACGGCCATCAAATCTGAGGCGCTTGTTGACTTCATCAATGATTGGACCGAGTTACAGGCACCAGAGGACAAACCGGACAATACATACTGGACTATTCACTTTGATGGGTCCAGGCAATTGGAAGGCTCGGGGCTGGAGTTGTCCTTACTTCCCCTCGAGGTGATAAAATTTTTTATGCTCTCCGCTTAATGTTTCCTTGTACTAACAATGCAGCTGAGTATGAAGCCTTACTCCACGGTCTCCGCGTGGCTAAGGAAATGAACTTAAGCCGGGTTCGCTGTTTTGGAGATTCTGATCTGGTGGCTCAGCAAGTTTCTGGTACTTCGAATTCTAAGGATCCACTCATGGCGTCTTATAGACGCGAGGTGGATATTGTGGTAGGTCATTTCAAGGGTTATCAGGTTGAGCACATTGACCGGCGCAAAAACAAAGCGGCAGATGCTTTAAGCCGGCTCGGATCTCAGCGTAAACCGGTACCACCCAATACCTTTTTAGATATCTTGCATAACCCGTCTGTTAAGTTGCCTACAGAGGAAGATTTAGTTGTTCCTGATCCAGAGGCCCAATTGGTAGGTGCTTTACATATCACTCCGGATTGGACGGTTCCACATTTGGCGTATATGAACCGGGGCGAGTTACCAGATGATGAGGTCTTCGCTAGACAGATAATCCGGCGGTCCAAGTCCATGGTTATTCACAATGGCGAGTTACACCGTTGCAGTGTTTCAGGCGTATTCCAACGTTGTGTTTCTCCTGAAGAAGGACAAGATATTCTACGTGAAATCCATGAAGGGGATTGTGGTCACCATGCCGGTTCAAAATCCTTGGTGGCTAAAGCTTTTCGTCATGGGTTCTATTGGTTGACAGCTCATGCTGATGCGGAGGATCTGGTAAAGCGGTATGACGCTTGTCAGAAGTTTTCACGTTGAGCTCATGTTCCGGCTCAAGAGCTACGGATGATTCCTATCACTTGGCCATTTGCCACTTGGGGGCTTGACATGGTGGCACCTTTTAAGCGCTCCAAGGATAAGAAGACCCACCTGTTGGTGGCGGTTGACAAGTTCACTAAATGGGTTGAAGCGGAGCCCGTCAGCAAGTGTCATGCAGCCACGATGGTTCAATTTCTCAAAAAGATTGTTTTCCGTTTTGGCTTTCCACACAACATCATCACAGATAATGGCACGAACCTTTCTAAAGGTGAGATGGAGAAATTTTGTCAACGAGAGCACATCCGGCTTGATGTAGCGTCCGTGGCTCATCCCCAGTCCAATGGTCAAGCTGAGAGGGCGAATCAAGAGATCCTGAAGGGTATCAAGCCCCGGCTTATGGTTCCTTTGAAGCGGACGCCGGGTTGTTGGGTGGAAGAATTACCATCTGTGTTATGGAGTATAAACACCACCCCTAACCGATCTACGGGTTATACACCTTTCTTCATGGTTTACGAGGCTGATGCCATCCTCCAAGTGATATTCGTCATGACTCACCCCGGGTTGCCAATTATGTTGAAGCGGACAATGAGAAAGCACGCCAAGAGGCGCTGGACCTGTTAGATGAGAAACGGGACATGGCTTTGGCTCGATCGGCGGTTTATCAACAAGACCTGCGGCGTTATCACAGCCGCCGGGTTAAGACAAGAACCTTTCAAGATGGCAACTTAGTGCTCCGGCTCATCCAGGATCAGACTGATACGCACAAGTTATCCCTACCTTGGGAAGGACCCTTTGTGGTCAGCAAAAATATGCACAATAGATCATACTACCTCATTGACGTTCGAGAAGACTCACGCAGTTCTGAGGAGGAGACCTGGCGGCCATGGAACAAGCTCTCCTTCGGCCTTACTACACTTGAGCCATAGGCTCTTCTTATGTACATATTTCAACAATGTATATATTATGATCAATATAATAAACCGGCATCCTTGCTATAAGCAGGGTCTTTGCCGTTTTCTTCAAATCTCTTTGTTTACATGGGGGCTTCAGCTGACAAAGCGAAGTAGTACCTGTTAAACCGGCTATCATGCCAAAAAATAGCTTGGGAGCTTCAAACCAAAAGGGGCCAAAGAGAGTCTGGATGCTGTGCACAGCTCAAACATAGGCACCCGTTGAGCACAACTCACAAAGTTACTTGGGGGCTCTTTTTGCATTGCAACAAAGAGTTTGAAAGGACCCTTGTAATTGGGTATCGACCCACGACTTGGAAGCCTGGTGTATTCACCTAAAACCCCGGGTTAACCTGCCTTCATCAAGTAAGCCACTCCTATCCAGGTAATCCTGGCATGACCCGCCAAACGTTTGACAAGTCAATCTTTTACAGACGCTGAACTTGTCAAAGTTAAAACAAAGATTGGTTAGTTGGAGGCCCATCTTAAAAGGCTTTGCAAAAATGGTTTAACTCAGCGGCCTGGCAGCCCATGAAAAGCCTCGAATTTGGGCTTGGCAGCCCTTGAAAAGCCTCGACTACATGGTTTTTGTTTGCTTTTTGCCAAGTTTTTGTTCTTTGGTAATATCGTATTAGCCTGTTGTTTGTTAACCCGGCTTGGCTTTCAACTACAAGTTGCCAGATCATATTCATGTTAACCCGGTGTTTGTTAACCCGGCTTGGCTTTCAACTATAAGTTGTCAGACCATATTTCTTATCAAACCGGTGTTTCACAACCCGGACTGGCTTTGATTATATATTACCAGCATAATCAAATGGTGTTATTCAAAACACGGTATGGTTTAAAAAGTTTACACCAGCACTGCATGGTGGGTGTTATCAATGCTTCAGATTTGGGTTTTTCACCCTTACTACAAATATAAGTTGGTAAACCAACTAAGTGATTTAATATCACAGGTATGATTTATTTCATATTTTTGATTCAGCTTTGGTCATTAACCAGGCTTTGTATGGGGCATTGTGACCCGTCCGGCGGTAAACCGCTCGGACAATTCTTTTTATGCAGACAACAGGATTGCATGAAAAGATATAATCAAGCATAGCACATATCATGACAGATCAAACAAAGTTATGTATCACTGCCGCAGATCAAAGTACTTGCACTAGCCTATTACAAGGAACTTTGAGGCCCAAAATGCTGATTGTTCTTACACAAAACAAAGTCTGACAAAGTAACCCGATTACCGGATTAAGACTCATTGCGAGGATGACATGAAGTTGATGGATCTTCAGGCGCCGGTTCAACCTCCTCCTCTCCACCCAGTGGCTGGAAGTCAATGGTGGTCCAGTCAATCCGGGTTAGAGCCTGAAATACAGCTTCTTCACTTATCAGATTGGACGGTTCAACATCAGGAGCGTAAGTGTGCTTACGGATTGGCGGGATAAGGTTTTGCGCTTCTGTCATAGACGTATCAACCCGCTGGTTCCTTTCATCGTAAAAGGACCGGTGCACAGTCAAGTTAGCCTCTTCAGCCAGTTGACTCGACAGCGGACGCATCTCCTTTGTCAGGGCTTTGAGGGCTTCGTTGTCAAATGCTGACAAGTCTGCTTGTTCATCCGAAAATCCCTTGGCGATATCAACTGGATCCAAGTCAGATATCCATGCTTTGGCCCGATTCAGTGCCAGTAAAGCGCCAGCCTTGGCAGTAGATCGCTTCACCTCTTCTATCTGCGCCGGCGTCATGGATAAACTTATTAGTGTGTCCTCGATCAATGTTGGTGCCGGTTTGTTGTATGAGACTGCGCAGATAACCCGTTGGGCACCGGTGTATAATTGCTCAATCAAAGTGTACGCTGCCTTCAGTTTCATCCGCATATCTGTGCCCAGCTGAGCAATGCGATTCCCTGCAACAGTTTACGAATTCAATGTTATACCGTGTGGGGGTGGCTGATCGTACCCACGGACACCTATGGGGCCGGCGGACCAGGCCCCTTTGTGGTTCGGAGGGGGGCGGAGATCGCACGAAGAGCGGATCGAGGCGAGGCACACGAGCAGTTTACCCAGCTTTGGAGCTCTCCGGAGAGATAAAACTCCTACTGCTGCTTGTTTGATGTATTGTGTTCTTGCTAGGGAGCGATGAGAGCTACAAAACCTAGCGTGGGTGTATCTGGTCTCGAGTGAGTCGAATCAACCGAACCCCTTCTACGTTGCGCATGGGCCTCCTTTTATATGCTCAAGGGGTCTCCGACAGGTGGCAACGCAGTCGAGGGTACAAATGTAAAAACAGGAGTTGGTACACCTACCGAACAAAGGTACAAGGCGAAATACCTAACTCGACGGCAAGGGACAAAAGCAATAAATGCCCGTCGATTGTCGCCCAAACAAAGTGCAACAGACCGTCAGTGCGCCCGCCGCCACGATGGCAACCTTGTCAGCGCCGCTTATCGCTGCTCTCCGCTGGCTGCACAGCCTCTCGACACGCGCGCATGGAACGGTCCCATGGCGACACGTCGATGGATGAGTAGGAGCGGAGATGGAGAGAGGTTGCTTGCCGCGGCAAGCGCCTTGCCGCGGCCGAATCCTTGTCGCGTTCGGAGGCTTGTCGCGCTCCGAGCCTTCCCGGCAAGCTCCTCTTGCCGAGGCCTTGTCTTCTGTATGCCTTGAGTGGCCTTCCCGACAAGCTCCTCTTGCCGGGGCCTTGTCTTCTTAATCAAATAATTTGTTCTTGAATGGCTCCAAAGGAACCACGGAGGATCTTGGCGGTGACGAGGTAAACCCTGCCGCGGGGTGCTACAACTGTCTGCAGGCACGAGCACGGGATACTAGGGTACCCTACTCTAGTACCCGACAGAGCCCCCGGCTGGGCAGACACTGCAGTGTCGGCGCTGTCGGGCCAGGCCCAAAACAGTGCACGGTCACACGCGGCCTCGACCACGTCGCAACTCGCCCCGGACCCACCACGATCCCCACTAACGGCACGCACCGGACGTGGCGCCGTGCGAGAGATCGTGGGCGTGGTCGTGGGGGTTTCTTTATTAGGAAAAGCAGAACGTCCGCCCCTCCCCTCTTTATAAGCGGAGAAACAGGGCAGGCCGTCCACTCTGCCATCGCTGTCTTGTCATGAAAACCACCGCCGCTCCCTCTTCTTCTCCGGTGCGAAGAGAGCAGCGCCGCCCCTTCGCCACAAGCGCCATCATTGCCGTCGGCCTCCTCCGCCGCCCTCGCCATGGCTCAAAGCCGACAAGGAGAAGGGCGTCAAGTCGACGAGGCACAGCGGCTCATGGCGCTGCGCAAGGAGCGGGCCATCTTCCCCGCAGCTCGGCGCAAGGGAGCCGCGGACGCCTTCTACCTCTTTTGGTCGATGGAGACGCGTGCGCATCCGCGCACGAGGGTACTCCCCGCCTCCGCCTCTGATTTGGCACTAACAGGGTACCCCTTTTTCACCCTTTTCTTCTATTGCGGGCTTGCCCGCCCTTTTCCGAGTTCTTCTGCGACATCATGAACACGTTTGGCCTCCGCCTCCTTGATTTCACCCCCAACGCCGTCTTGACCATGGCAGTTTTCGCGCATCTTTGCGAAAACTTTGTCGGAGTCCACCCAAATGTGGCACTCTTCCGTCACTTCTTCGTGCCCCGCGTCGAGAGAGGAGAGCCGCTTGCCGGAGGGATAGCTTGGGTCTCTAGGATAGGCAAGAAAGAAGCATATCTGGAAGGAGAGTTCCGCAACAAGTGGGAGGAGTGGAGAGCCAACTGGTGTTGGGTCGTAGAGGAGAACCCGCAGCCCTTCACCGCCATGCGCCAAACCCCAATAGTGCGCGGCAGAGATTGGAGTAACTTGGCGCCGGAGGATGCGAATTGAAGATAGCCGTGACCGGATTTTGCGCCTCGGGCTTGCCGGACTAACCAGAGGCGCTGCTAGCTTGGAGCAGACTTCCTTCGCCGCGCATCGCTTCCCTTTGTAGGAAAGGAGGAGGCCTGCCTGGAGTTCCAAAATGCGGCAGACATTATGAGGTTGCGCCGGCCTGAATCGGAACTTCACCGTCTTGGAGCTGGATGCGATGCTGCTCGAGCTGTTCAAGAACGACCCGACCACCACTGAATGGTTTAGGTTGCCGCGGGGGTCGTCCCATTGTGCAACAACTCGGCGCCGACCGCATCCGGCGCCATGATGCCGCGTCAGCGATTCCCATGGGATCGTTCCAACCTGGCAGGAGCCCCCCGACGAGGTCGTGCAGCAGTTCTTCGACGACTTGGAAGAAGTGCCGATCCGCTCCGACGAGCAGAAAAGGCTCACCCGCGACACCACCGACAAGGAGATGGCGCGGATTTCCACCAGGGTGGAGGAGGCGGCAGCAGCCGCCGCCGCTGGAGCCTTCGGGTTCACCGTGGAGGAGGCGGACGCTGCGAAGGCGGCAAGCCTTGCCGAGCGAGGGGAGGTCGTCGGCGAGGACGATCTTGTCGAGCCCGAGGCCGGGTCGAGTGCACCCGCCGAGGGCGCTTCTTCTCCACCACCCAGCGACTTGCCGCCAATGAGCCCCGACTCGCTGAAGAGGCGTCTCCGCAAGGCCGGAGACGAGTCGGGATACAGACTGCCCACAGCAAGAAGCGCCATGACAAGGCTTCCACCGCTGCAAGCGAGGTTGCCACGGAGCGCCCCACACCGCTGCGACAACCGGGCGGGATCTTCTCGTGCCACCGCCGACGCCCGCCAAGCGGCCAAGAGAGCCCACTCCCGCTTCGTCAGACCGGAGGTGAGCCGGAGTTTGACTTCTCCGTGCTCAGCCCGAGGAGGAAGGCGAAGAGTAAGCTCTTGAGATTGTGCTTGTATTTCTTCAATTTTATTGCTTCATCTTGAATCTGATTTGCTTGCTCGACTCTTTCCTTTTCGTGACGCTGGCCCAGAGCGTCGAAGAGGGCTAAGATGCCGGCAGTGCCGTCGTTGAGGACGCATTCTCCTGCGGGCAACAGGGACGCGTCTGAGACTCCCTTTGCCGGACCAGCAACCCTTCCTCAGAGCAGCCCCCAAAGACAGCCCCTGCAGTAAGTGTGCAGTTTTCTCCTTACTATTAGGTGTGCAGGGTGCCCCTTCTTCGTTGATATCTGATTGTTTGCTTGTGTAGGAGCAGAGCAGCCTCATCAGGAGGGCTCGGAAGCCGCCCCCGAGATCTTGTCTGCTGCCACTACGCCGCCAAGGGAGGAACCTCCGGCAAGGGAGCGCCCTCCGACAAGGGAGGCCACTCCGACAAGGGAGGCTACCCCGGCAAGGGATGGCCATGACCCTCTAGTGGTCGAGGCCATGGCTGCGGATCCTGCTGTAGGTAATCGCCTTACACGAAAAATCTCCCTTGGGCTTGTTTTCTTTTGTTTTTTTTTTGAACATCTACTTGATCGCTTTTTCTTCGTCGACGCAGAGCCGATGGAGGTCGAGGCCGCCGCGAGGAGGAAGCGCAAGGCAACACCGACGAGGCCGCCGTCCCGAGGAAGAAGAGGCCGTTGTTGTGGAAGAAGAGGTTGCCGCCGACGAGCCTGCTGGCGAGGAGGCCACCGAGGCTGCCGACGCAGAGGCCGGGCGAGGGGTCGGGCGATCGTGACCGACGGCCCCGAGGTCGCAGGAGCTTAAGCGCCACACCGACAGCCGACTCCCCGCCTCTGCTGGCGGCCAGTTCGAGGAGCCCCAGCCCGGCGCCTACACCAAGGCCGGGCGAAGGCGTCTTCATCAAGCTCCCCGGGAACCGAGCTCTGTGGCACCGATCGAGGAGAGACCTTCGACGGCGAGCTACTCGCCTCTGGCCGACGCTGGTGGACGCGCCAAGCAGCAGCAGCGTGGCGAAGTTCCGAGGAGGAGCAGCTGCCGAAGAAGCTGTTGTCGCTCTACCGCGCTCGGCAGGCCAAGTTGGAGACCCGGGAAGCACTTGTCGCGAGGGCAGGAGCGGACATGGAGAAGCGCACAGAAGAGCTCCGGAGCGCCAACCAAGAAGCCCTCCGCGACGGGCAAGCGCTGGGGCAACTTGCGTAAGAGCGCACGACCTTTATTCTTGAGAAGGTCAGGCCGAGGAGGAGCAGCGGCTGGCTGCCGAGAAGCTCTCCGCTACAGAAAGGAAGCCGGGCGATCGGAAGGTCAATCTGGACAACCACGAAGAAGACCTTGCCAGGCGCGAGGAGTCACTTGGCGGGCGCTTCAGAAGCGAAGGATGCTGCCGCAGCACGAGGCCGCCAAGGAAGAGCTGAAGGCGAAGGTGGCACAGCTGGAGGCCAGCCTCAAGAAGAGCGGCGAAGAGCTTGCCGCGCTCAAGCATGAGCGTGAGAAGGACGCCTACACCCTTGGCGAGCTGCAGAGTCGTCTCGCTGATAGGGGCAAGGAGCTCGACGCCGCCAAGGATTCCAAGGCGGATCTTGAGCTGAAGCTGACCACCCTGACGCAGACGTTGGACGGCGCCAGAGAGCGGGAGGTGGGCTTGTTGGAGGCGATCAAGGCCAAGGAGGAGCTGCTGGCAAATGCTGCCTCCATCCAGAGCACCTTGAGGGAGAGCGTGGAGCACTGGACTGAAGGTCTTGTGAACACCGCCGCCGACATCCACAACGAGTGATGGAGCCGGGATGGCGGACCTTGCATACTCCTCCGACGAGCATCTCCAACCCAGCGCCAAACTCAGTTTATTCTTCAAAGGCGTGGTGACGGGTCTCCAGCCGACTCGGAAGAGGTCCCAAAGTAGCTGGCCGAGGAATCACGCCAGATCTGGCAGGAGCCCTCGAGAAGGTGTTGATAAAGGTGGCCTTCCGCAATCCGGCCTCTACCTTAACGAAGGCCCTCAGATCCTTGCCGCCAGATGCCAACGTGGAGGAGCTTCAAAGCCCTTGTCGCACCCATTGTGGACAAGGTGAACAAGATCAAGAGGATTGAGGGCGACCCGCGAGACTAGGCCGCCAACTTTATCTTTCCCTTTGTCACGCCGATCATGTTTAGAACACTTTGTTAGATCAGCGACAAGTTATTTTGTAATATACTCTATCTTAGGCGATCAATGCAACGTTATTTCCTCTACTTGACTCCTTCCTTTGCACGTTTCTGCCTTACGCATTTGGGAGACTTGTCGGTGCGGGCACTTTTGTCATGAAGGCCGAGTGCGAACGTCAGCATTTGGCCGGGCAAGTGCCGCCCGACAAGCAACCTTGTCGCGACTAGCTGCAGCTCACTTAAGTTGTTGGAGCGGACTCGAAACAAAGTAAGGGCACGGCTAGCCGGGCGAGTTGGTTCCTCTGCGCATGTGCTTTCCATACAAAGTACTATCGTTCGAGGAAGATAACTTGAAAATTTTAAAAATTGATTGCTCAAACTTTGGCAACTTAGCTTTTCTGTCTCTTGCTTCCCGATGAGGTGAAACTTCCTCAAGCGGTGCCTGGTCCATAGTATTATCTCCTCCTCCCCCCCTGGTTAACTTGTGCGCGAGGGAGCCTTCCTTTCTTTGAGAAAAGAGAAAGAAGAGGAAATAAAGTTATGGAGCCTAGCGGCTCGATTTTGCTTACCGGGTGTGGTTTCTGCACAAAGTGTTAGCCAAAACATGCAATAAAATGATGAAAGCATGAATTTGACAAGTTGTGCGCAACACATGAGCTTTATCGATGCATCGGGTCTGCGCCCGGCTTTGTACAAAGGATTACATGCAACAATGCAGCAAGACTTGTGGTTAAAGGTGGTTGCCGAACGGGTTCCGCAACCGCGCCTCTATGGGTAAAACTTACGAAGATGCTCAATGTTCCAGGAGTTGCTCACCGGAATGCCATCTTCGGTCTCAAGGCGGACAAGCGCCTGTGCCTAGTGACTCGTTTCACCCGATAAGGGCCTTCCCACTTCAAGGCGTCAACTTGTTTGAATTCTTGGCGGACTGAACGCTACCAAGAACAAGGTCGCCTTCCTCGAGCCTTTCCGCACTAACTCAAGGGCTATGGTAGCGACGCAAAGCTTGTCGGTAGCGAGCAGCTCGGTGACAAATGCTCAAGACAATCTTCCTCAAGGAGCAGCGCGTCATCTTGTCGCTGCTGCTCTTGCTCAAGCTCATCATAAGCGAGCACTCGAGGCGATCCGTATACGAGTTCCGTGGGAAGAACTGCCTCTGCTCCATAGACTAGAGCAAAAGGTGTCTTGCCGGTGGCTCGATTTGGCGTCGTCCTGATCGACCAAAGAACCACCGGCAGCTCCTCGATCCAGTTTCTTCCGCACTTGTGCAGCCCGTCGAAAGTTCTGGTCTTGAGCCCGCAAGCACTTCAGCATTTGCCCTCTCGCTTGACCGCTGCTTCTCGGGTGAGCAACGGAAGCAAAGCAGACCTTGGCGCCAAGATCTTGGACGTCTGCATGAAGGTGCGATCAGAATTGTGTGCCGTTGTCGGTGATGATCCTGTTAGGGATTCCAAACGGCAAACAATCGACCAAGAACTTGACTGGCCGACCGTGCCGCCACCTTACTTATCGCTTCCACTTCCGCCACTTTGTGAACTTGACGATGGCGACGCATAAGTACTCAAAGCCCCGACAGCTCGGGAAGGGGCCGAGGATGTCGAGCCCTGCATCAAAAATGGCCGTGATAAAGGGATCGCCCGGAGAGCTTGAGCTGGCTGGTGTATCTGTTTGGAATGGAATCGCACGCTTCACACTTGGTTACTTGTGCGGTTGCATCCGGAGGGCTGTCGGCCAGAAGAAACCTTGCCGGAAAGCTTTGCGGCAAGTGCTCTTGCGCCAAAGGTGGTGACCACATATGCCTCCATGTATCTCTCGCCAACAGCCTCGGCCCATCTTCCCCGAATACACTTCAATTTCACACCGTTGAGTCTTCTTCTCGCATAAAGATGCTGTCGACAAACCGGGTACATACTTGACCGCCGGGCTACTCTTTCTCGC
The DNA here is from genome assembly GCA_021605145.1 of Aegilops bicornis. Lineage (NCBI taxonomy): Eukaryota > Viridiplantae > Streptophyta > Magnoliopsida > Poales > Poaceae > Aegilops > Aegilops bicornis. The sequence continues at coordinate 548,261,610 of CM038675.1, read as the reverse complement.
TTCTTCTTGCTCTTCGGAAGTTCTCCCGTCTCAAGGAAATGGACAATCTGCTGCGCCCATGCCGGAGCTTGCGGCTCGACAACAAGGACCAAAGGCACATCTGTTGCTGCGGAACATCAGCTTCTACGGCAAGGCCTGCGGCTCGCCGGAGCTTGATGCTCCCGGCTGTGCTTGCCGGAGCAAAACTTGTCGGAAGCGCCCGCTTCAACGAAACAAACCCTAAGGCTTGTCGGAGCAGATCGCCTCATCACTGTTGGTGTTGATCTTGGGGACCTTTGCAACGACGGCTTCGGGAAGCTCCAGCCGGAAAGTAGTCACCAGAGGTCAACTTCCTCTTCTTGCTTTGTCCAGTTGATGGTGTTACGGTTGGTTGAGTCAGCTTGAGCACGAAAATCCCTGGTTCCACAGGCAACTTAAGTGCAGCGCACTTTGACAGGCCGTCAGCGATATCATTCTAAGCTCTTGGAACATGTTCCATTTGCAGGCCGTCAAAGTGCTCTTCTAGCTTCCTCACTTCATCAACGTAGGCTTCCATCAACGGACTCTGGTAATCTTTGTTCACTTGGCGGACGACAAGTTGCGAGTCACCCCTGACAATAAGCTTTTTGATCCCAAGGTCCACTGCGATCCTGAGACCGACAAGCAAACCTTCATACTCTGCAGTATTGTTTGTCGCCTGCTCCTTGGGAAAGTGCATCTGGACTACGTACTTGAGGTGCTCTCCGGTGGGTGCGATAAGCAAGACGCCAAGACGGGCGCTTTGCAGCGAGAAGGCACCATCAAAGTACATCGACCACTCTTTGCTTGCTTCCTTGACGGGAATGCTCGTCTCCTAATCTCTTCATCCGGTGTTGGGGTCCATTCTGATATGAATTCTGCCAAGTATATGCTTTGGATAGTTGATGTGCTTTCAAACCTAAGACCAAAGCTTGACAGCCCAATGCCCACTCAACAATCCCGCCTGCTGCTATACGGATTCTGCAGATCCTCTTCAAATGGAAAGCGAGTGACAACTGTGATCTCATGTGCTTAAAGTAATGGCGCAGCTTTCTCGAGGCCATGAGGAGGCCGAAAAGCAATTTCGCACACCGTGAGTACTCTTGACCTAGCCCCGCAGGAGGGAATCGACAAAGTAGACTGGGCGCTGCACCATCCTTTTACGCATCTGGTCATGCGTCTCCATGGATTCGCCCTTGTCGGGACCAGAGCTTGTCGGGCGAAGCCCTCGCTTGTCGCCGGACGTGCTTGCCGTGGTTGCTGGCTCGTCATCCGCCTCCCTCTCCGCTACTAACGCAGCACTAACCACTTTGATTGGTTGCCGCTATATATAGCAGCAACTTCTCTTGTGGCTTAGGTGCGACAAGTGTTGGAGTGGAGGACAGGTATCTCTTCAAGTCCTGCAGCGCAGCCTCCGCCGAGTCCATTTCATTGGACCTGCCTTTTTCAAAATCTTGAAAAATGGCGGTATGGCGCGCGTAGACTCTAGAAATAAACTCGCCGAGAGCAGCCACGCAACCGGCAAGTCTTCGTACATCCTTGACGCGCTTTGGTGCTTCAATATGCTCAATGGCCTTGATCTTGTCGGGATTAGCTTCAATCCCTCGTTGAGACACGAAGAACCCGAGAAGCTTGCCGGAAGGGACTCCAAACACGCACTTCTCGGGTTGAGCTTGAGGTTGATTCTTGCGCAGATTTGCAAAGGTCTCGGCCCAAATCTTGAACCAGAGTTGCTCGTCCTTGCTTTTGACCACTATGTCATCCATGTAGGCTTCTACATTTCGCAGCATTTGCGGCTCAAAAGCGCCATGGACTACCCTTGCAAATGTTGAACCAGCATTCTTCAAACCGAAAGGCATCCCTATGAAACAAAGATGTGCCACATGGTGTGATGAATGCGGTCTTCTCCTCATCTTCTTCAGCCATGAAGATCTGATGGTATCCTGAGTATGCATCAAGAAACGAAAGCAAGTCACATCCAGCCGTGGAGTCAACAATCTGGTCAATGCGCGGAAAGGGAAATGGATCTTTGGGACAAGCTTTATTAACATCCGTGAAGTCAATACAAAGTCTCCATTTTCTATTTGCTTTGCCCACGACTACAGGATTGGCCAACCACGTAGGATGGAGCACTCCTCTGACAAGGCCTGCTGCTTCCAGTTTCTTGATCTCTTCTGCTATGAATTCTTGGCGCTCCACTGCTTGCTTCCTGACTTTCTGCTTGACGGGCCGCGCATGAGGACAAACGGCCAGACGGTGCTCAATCACTTTCCTGGGAACACCGGGGATGTCAGACGGTTGCCATGCAAACACGTCGACATTCGCCCGCAGGAAAGCAACGAGCGCGTCTTCCTATTTAGGGTCGAGAGAGGCACTGATGGTAAAGGTACCACCAAAGGCCGGCCCTCCTTGGCGCAGCACCTTCTTCGCCTTTTGGCGGAGCCACCATCTTCTTGCACTTGCCGGTGGAGCTCGATGGTGCGTCCTCGACGGTAGCGCAACACTCAAGAGGTGCGCTTTGCCGGAGTGAGCATCGAGCCCTTGCCGGACTTGGACTTTGTCTTCTTCCCCGGAGCTTCAGCGGCAAGTGTTTGGCAATCTGTCAGCTGCTCTTGCATCCCGATAGATCTTGTCGGCGCACAGATAAGGGCATCCTTCTTGTCACCATGGACAGAGATGACGCTTATCGGGCCTGGCATCTTGAGTAAGTTGTAGGCGTAGTGAGAGGCTGCCATGAACTTGGCGAGTCTTTGGACGGCCGAGTATCCCATTGTAAGGCAATGGGAAATCGGCAACGTCGAATGTGACCCTCTCGATCCTAAAAGTTCAGCTCGCTGCCAAATGTTACCGCAACGCAATCTTCCCTTCGCTTGCTCCTTCCCGGATTGATTCCTTGGAAGGTGCCAGTCTCTTCGAGCTGTTGTCAGGATTTGAAGCTTCGGAGCACCGCAGAGGAGATCAGATTCAAGCCGCCCCGCCACAACCAGCATTTTGGTGACCTTGAGGTTGCGGATGGTTGGTGAGACCAACATCGGCAAGCACCCTACCGCGGTTATGCGATCAGGGTGGTCCTCAATATCGAAAATGATAGGCGTGCTGGACCACTTGAGAGGCTTGCGTGACTCTACGGATGGTTCCGCTGCATTGACCTCCCGCATCCATTGCTTCAGTTGGCGGTGGGAGGTATGCAGGGAAGCACCTCCGTCAACGCAGAGGACCTCTGTGGCTTTCTCGAAACTCCTGCTCATCGGGCGTCGCTGCCTTCCATATCTTCGTCGTCATCATCTTTCATCTTTGTCGCGCCGCTGGGAGGTCAATCTCCTTGCCGCTGCTTGGCCTTCTTGGCGTCCTCCCGGCCGGGACGTTTCTTGCTTGCTCCCCAAAGCACCTTCCAGGCCTTCTCCTTGTCGCGCCCGCTCGTACTCAGCTCTTCATTGCTCGACAAGCTGCTCGACCTTCTTGCAGCTCTGGAGGTCGTGGCCCTTGGTGCGGTGGATCTTGCAATCGCTTGCGGAGCTGTCCTGCTTGTCGGCGGCCGCCACCGACCCGGTGGTTGGCGTCGGCCAACAACCTCCTTGCCGGAGCCACCAGCCTTGGCGTTCTTGTCACCAACTCCGCTGTCGGACTGCTCAACAGCTAGCACTTCTCTACCTTTCTTCTTCCTGTTGCCTCGCCACGGCCCTTCTTTGCCGGGCGGTGTCCTCACTGTCGAGATCCTGCTTCGCATTCTCTCCAGGAGTCTCCTCCCTTCCTCGCAAGTGCACACTTGCCGCCAAGGCGCATAGCTCACCGACGTCCTTGACTTTGCACATCGCCATCTCCTCCCTCATCCTGCGGTTCCGCACATTCGATGAAATGCGCTGATCACCGCGGCGGGGTGGACGTCTGGGATGTTGTAGTGCACTGCGGCTGAATCTCCGAATGAACTTGCGCAGGACTCCCTTCCTTTTGGGCGCAGCAGATGAAGGTCACTCTCTTGGCCATGAGGCTTGTGGCCACCGTGAAGGCGCCAACAAACCGATGGCATGATTCGCCCAAGAGGATATGGAGCTGTTCGGCAAGTGCATGAGCCAAGATCCGACGTTGGGCTTGAGCACGAAAGCGGAAGTAGTTGGCGAGGATCTTGTCGTCCCGCCCCCGCAGCCTGCACCGCGATGGTGTAGATGCCGAGGAACTCCAACGGATGCGCCCTGCCATCATACTTCTCCGCACGTCTGGTTTGAAGTTTTTCCGGCTGGGCCATCGGACTTGTCGCAGCTCACGAGTGAACGCAGGGCAACCTATCACAGACGGTAAGTCGCCTGCTCCTCCGGGCGACGCATGTCAACAGAAGGCCCAGCGGCGCTTTGCCGGACTGACGCCACGCTTCTCTCCGGCGCCGATGCGAAGTTCGAGCATCCTCTTGTTGTCGCTCATGAAGAACTTGGCGCTGATCGCTGGCGAGCTCATGGATCCGGACGACGCGGTGGAGTCGCTGCCGAGGTGGATCTGGTGAGTCGGCGATCTTGGCCCGTCGTGGCGAGAGTGCACGGCGGTTGCACCTCCGACGATCTCGTCGCCCCGGCTGCGTTTTGTCGTCTCGCCGCGCAACGATGGCGTTAGTTGCCGCGAGCGTCATTTGTTGGCAAAAGCCGATGAGGCTTTCGGATAGTGGCCTTCCACTCGTCGGCCTTGTCGGCCGTTGGAGGGTAGTCGAGGAGCAGCTGAGCTCTCGCCGTAACTTCTGCTGGAGTAGTGGGTGGCATTGGCGAACGGTGCGAGGAGCGGATATGCTCGGACTTCTAACCACGTTAGAAGGAGCAGCACTTCGCCCAGCGCATCAGATCTCACTCGTGCCAGCATGTTGGCGCGCATGCTGGTCTTGAGGGTCTCGATCCAACGAACGTATGGCGTTGTGAACGCCATGACGTTGTTGGACCGCGTCTCCTGAGATGGGCGCGGGGGATGCGCGGACGCCGAGGTTTGCGGGGCCTTGTCCTTGGACTTGGCAACGTCGCGAGCACCTTCGTCGGCGTCCGTTCCTCCGCCACGGTTCGCCCCCACCACCCGCTTGCTGCGGTGAGGGTGGGTACGACGCGACGGCTCTGGCCGCCAAGCCTTCTTCTTCGTGGCATGTTGAGGAAGATGTTGATGACGCTGCTCGTGAACGCCGGATCAGATTCACACGGCCTCGACGCTTCTACCTCGGGCGCGCCAAAGATGTCGGGAGGCTGATCGTACCCACGGACACCTATGGGGCCGGCGGACCAGGCCCCTTTGTGGTTCGGAGGGGGCGGAGATCGCACGAAGAGCGGATCGAGGCGAGGCACACGAAGCAGTTTACCCAACCGGAGCTCTCCGGAGAGATAAAACTCCTACTGCTGCTTGTTTGATGTATTGTGTTCTTGCTAGGGAGCGATGAGAGCTACAAAACCTAGCGTGGGTGTATCTGGTTTCGAGTGAGTCGAATCAACCGAACCCCTTCTACGTTCCGCATGGGCCTCCTTTTATATGCTCAAGGGGTCTCCGACAGGTGGCAACGCAGTCGAGGGTACAAATGTAAAAACAAGAGTTGGTACACCTACTCGAGCGAGTGTCTGATCTTGAAATACCTAACTCGACGGCAAGGGACAAAAGCAATAAATGCCCGCTGCTGTCGCCCAAACAAAGGCAACAGAGACCGTCAGTGCGCCTCCGCCGCCACGATGGCAAGCTTGTCAGCGCTGCTTATTGCTGCTCTCCGCTGGCTGCACAGCCTCTCGACACGCGCGCATGGAACGGTCCCATGGCGACACGTCGCTGGATGAGCAGGAGCGGAGATGGAGAGAGGTTGCTTGCCGCGGCAAGCTCCTTGCCGCGGCCGAATCCTTGTCGCGTCCGGAGGCTTGTCGCGCTCCGAGCCTTCCCGGCAAGCTCCTCTTGCCGGGGCCTTGTCTTCTGTATGCCTTGAGTGGCCTTCCCGACAAGCTCCTCTTGCCGGGGCCTTGTCTTCTTAATCAAATACTTTGTTCTTGAATGGCTCCAAAGGAACCACGGAGGATCTTGGCGGTGACGAGGCAAACCCCGGGCTGCTGGTGCTGTTAATCGTCTGGTGCACGAGTACGGGATACTAGGGTACCCCTACTCTAGTACCCCGACATACCGGCAGAGTTCAAGATATTTTTGAACCGGCTATGACAAAGTACTTACTAAAGATTGTAGAAGTCATAGAATCCACTTGATGATTTAGCCCTGTCAGCTCTTCCGCCACCGGCTTAAGAGCTGCTCGCATCTTCACCGCTTCAACAAAGCAGCCTTCTGGGTTTCCCAGTTGGTGCGTTCATTTTTGAAAGCATCCTTCAATTGCTCCATGGTTGTCAAAACACCCTTTAGCTCCTCTTTGTCTTTAGAGGTCTCTTCTTGCTGGGACTTGATGTCTTCTTGAAGATCGGCGATTTGAGATTCTTTGATATTTTTATCGGTCTGCAAAAGTCAGAAGATGAAGTTGTTAAAGTCCCAAGCACATAACCAGTTATGCACTCGGCACTTGGGGGCTAATGTGGATTGCTTTTTAATGTGAGTATTTTCAAGTCCCAAGGCTCAATCCAGGTATACAGCTTGGCACTAGGGAGCTAATGCACAATTGATCGCTTATAAGTAAGACAATTAATATGATGAGCAGACATTCCGGTTGGTCTTCAAAGACAAACCGCCCTTGGGGCTACTCGGTTGAAGTGTTCTTTATATCAAAGTCCCGGTTTATCTTCAAGAGATTACCCGACCCTTGGGGGCTACAATGGAAGAGATACACAGAATAAAGTAAATTTCAAAGCGTTCTTGAAGATTACCTCATAACGTTCCTTCATCAGGTTCACCAAACCGCTTCAAAGTCACGGCTGGTGTAAAGGCGGTTTAAAAATCCGGAATGAAGTTCCTCGGCACTAAGGTTGATGAATTTGGATAACCGTCTTCCCTTTCCCTTGCCCATAGCAGTGAATTCCTCCTTGGCAAGATGTTTGACAAGACAACCGGATTACTGTGGCTAGTATGACCCATACCAAAGAATAATAACATCATCATCATCACCCTTTGGTGGACTTGGCGGATTGACTAGATCGCTGGCTGGACTTGGCGGATTAGCAGCTGGGCTCGGCGGATCAGTAGCCGGGCTCGAAGGAGTAGCATGAGGGCTTGATGGATCAATATGAGTAGCCGGGTCAGCTTCCAGCGGATTAGCTTCAGTGTCCTCACCTTGTGGGGTGGAATCATCCATAACATCAATATTTCTACCAGTACCCTCAGGAGCACTCTGCGGTTCAACTTCACCAATAGGGCACTGATTTTAGCCTTCTTGCTCAGACGGGCTTTGTCACTGATATCAAAACAAAGATTAGCACTGTAAACCGAACTATGAAGGAAAAAGATGAAGGGCCGTATACTTACCCAGGGGACGGTTTTAAGGGGAGGCAGCTGAGTGGTTGATGAACCGCTGCATTTAATTGGAAGACACCTGGTAATTCAGATCAGACGGATTGAGTGGGTATCGGAAGAAACCCTTCAAAGGATAAGGTTTTTTGGGAGAACAAGTAACCTCTGGATGACGCTTCCGGGTTGGTGTATCCGGTAAACCGGAAGAGGTGACTTGCTGGCCACTGTGTCGGGTTGTGCGACGCCCTTCAGGTTGCTGTGTGTTCAAAGAAAGTTTTGGATCCAAATAAGCAAGAGGGTGAGAGTATTTTACTTTCCGAACTGCACGGCGGAATCTTTGAACCGGCACAAGATCTGAATCGGAAGAAAGAGAGATTACCTCAACATGGTCCGCACGGATGGCCTCTGCATCATCGTGGGAATAGTCATTGTCAATAAGGTGTATGAAAAAGGAACCAAGGGAGTCAAGTTCTACCTCTTGATCCGATTCGTCAATATCTTCTGGCGGATCAAGACTTCCGGTTTTCTTCTTGGCTGTTCTCTTGGTGACTTTGCTCTTGGCACAAGGAGCCCTGGCCGTTTTATCTTGAGTTTTCTTTTCCAGAAGGAGCTATTGGCCTGCAAAATTAAACAAAGGATTATTATATCAGTGTTAAAGCGGAGACGGATCAAAAAAAATACAAGGTTAAAAATTTTATCGCTGGCGGTTTGTTGGAGGCATAAAAAGGGCGCAGCCCAATTTGGCTGCATGTGGCGATCAGTTCGTCAAGCATCTTCTTCACACTTTCAGTGACTTCATTATCAGTCATTTCTATTTCGTTAAACCATTGAGGATCCTTGGTGTCGCCGGTATATTCATACATCAATACGGGGCGGCGGCTTAAAGGTAGGACACACCACGAAACCCAACAATGACGAGATCAACACTACCAAACCGTTGGCGAGGAGAGCCCGAGCTTGGCGAGTTGAGATGCATAAGCTTGTCGTTCTTTGGCAGTTAATCGTTGAGGTAAAGGGTGGCGGTGAGCGGGTAGCCCGGCAAAGGATTTTCTCAAATAGGGCAGTGTTACGACAATAAAACCATGTTTGGTTCCAGTCTTTAGGATGGCTGTGAAGTTTGGCGTGAGGAAAATCAACTTCTTTCCTTTTTTGAGTCGACACACCACCAAGTTCAGTATTGGGGCCGTCAGAGAACTCAGTTCGGCGGTTTAAGTGGAAGAAATCCCAGAAGAGATCAATAGTTGGTTCTTCTTGAAGGTAAACTTCACAGAACACTTGGAAGTTGCATATGTTGGACACTGAATTTGGTCCAATATCCTGAGGATGGAGTTGAAGTCGGCAAGTACATCCCAGAAAAACTTTGATCCGGGAGGGCTGAATCCCCGGGATAGATGTTGCATGAACACGATCACTTCTCCATCTTGAGGCTCAGGAGGGCACTGAGGGCCAGGAACTCGCCAATGAAGGACATTTTTTGAAGCTAAAGCGCCTGCTACAACGTATCCGTTGATTTGCGTTTCCGTGATCCGGGATGGAACCCAGTTGCAAGCGGAAAATTGCTTGGTCATCTTGAAAAGCAAAACTGTAAAGGAAACATGAAGGCCGGTTTACGATTGACGGTTCATGTGCACTAATTGGTGTTAAACTGGGAATTTTATCAAAGCATACATGTGAGGTAAACCGGAAATTGCTATTCAAGTCAAGATGTCGGTTTAAGTGAGGGCTAATGGCATATGGCGGATTATCAACTACTAACGGTTAAACCGCCCTTAGGTGGAAGGGCCAGAGCTGAAAATCTACTAAGTGTTGACAGAAACAGGTTTCACAAAATGACAGTATAAATTTGGATCTACCGTTGTCGGCGTTATGGGAACGGGGGTCCCCAGACTTGCCTGCCTGCGGCCTGCGGCGTGGCTCAAAGGGGGGGCCATCACGGCCCATCTTCATCAACACAAGCTCAAGACCCTCGCGAGGGGCCAAGCCTCGCAGGGCGGACGACAGGGAGCTTCCTCAGGCACGGCCTCATCAGGCTGGCTCGCGAGGAGGCGGAGAGATCAAGGCGGGGTACCTCACGAGGTGCCCATGACGCAAGCCATGACGACCAAGGGTGCCAGGCGGGCGCCAACCCGTGCAGTGTCCTCCTTTCCTCTTTGGTGCAAAGGGAGCAAGCGCAGCGAGCATCAAGCAAAGGCATCCATTTGGTGCAACAAGACCAAGACCAGCCCAACGGTAGAAAGGAAGTCATTGTGGAGCCCAAGCCAAGGCGTCAACACCAGAGCCTTTGACAAAGCGAGGACCAACTTTAGTCTGGATAAGTGTACCAGATGTTCCCCTTCAAAATGGCCAATTGTTGGCGCCCTTCCCGCTCAATATTTGGGAAGAGGCCCAGGGCCTCTGCCTATAAATAGGACTAGCCACGCACAGAGCTAGGGGCATCTTAAATCGAGAGAGAGAGAGAGAGAGAGAGAGAGAGAGAGAGAGAGGGAGCGACTGAACTCCTCCAAGAAGTTCATCGCCCGACCAAGAGCAGACCCTTGCGAGGCTGTTCTTCCTTGTATTGTTCATCACCATCAGCCCAAAAGGCAATCCACCACACCACAAACTAGAGTCGGGTATTACACCACAATGGTGGCCCGAACTAGTATAAACCTTGTGTCTCTTGTGTTGTTCCTTTCGTAGTTTAGATCCTAGCGAGGCGGCAGGGTGCAGGTAGGTAGAGGACGAGATCTCCGCGCACCCCAAAGTGTTCGAACCTCAAGGGTCTGCGGAACCTGAAATCGACATTTGGCGCGCCGGGTAGGGGTCTTGCCCGGGAGTTTTCCTTCCGCCACCGTCGCGACCCGCCTCGCGATGAGCAGTGCGCGCCGCCCGGCCGCCGCACCAGCGCTGGGGGCTAGGGGGCTCCGAGCCCTGGCCCCGGCCTTGCAACGGGTGCGGTGGCCGGACAAGTTCAAGCCGACGACGCCGCCGCGCTACAACGGCGCGACCGATCCGCTGGCCTTCCTGCTGGCGTACGAGGAGGCCGTCCTCGAAGCTGGAGGTGACGACAGGGTCATGGCCAACTGGCTTCCCATGGCCCTCACCGGCGCTCCGCGCGCATGGCTGCTCCACCTGCCGGCAGCCTCCGTGGCCTCTTGGGAAGAGCTGCGCGGCCTCTTCCTCACCCACCACGTTGCGCCGGCGCCCCCGGTCGTCGCGGCCCTCCTGGGCGGCTCGCAGGCGCCGCCTTCAAGTCACCACATCAAGCCATTACCGTCCCAGCTGGGTGGCGCCGCCTCCACGTGGCGGGGGCCTTCCTCGAGACCGGTCGGCGCCCAAGGCGATCGACCTTTAGGCTGGGAGGACCACCCTCCAACTCAGCCTCGCCGGGTGCGCTCCCCATGCTGTGCACCCCACCATCTGCCAGGTGGCCATCACCAGGACTCTCATCGACGGCGGCGCGGGCCTCAACATGCTCTCAGTTGAGGCCTTCAACCTCCTCTGCATACCCCGGGAGCGCCTGCAGCCCAGCCGGCCCTTCTTGGGCGTCGGGGGCGGGTCATCCAGCTCCTTGGGACAGATCCGATTCCCGGTAACTTCCGGCACCTACGACAACTTCCGCACGGAGCTGGTCGATTTCGACATCGCCCCCATTGGCCTCCCCTATAACGCCATCCTCGGCTACCCAGCACTGGCCCAATTCATGGCCGCGACTCACCCAGCGTACAACCTCATGAAGATGCCCAGGAGCAACGGTGTCTTCACCGTGCCCGGGGACACCGGAGATGCGTTGCGAGTGCTCAAGCTCACCTTCAAGACGGCAGCGCCAGCACAGCCCGCCGACGCGGAGACCCCTGAGCCCAAGGGGGATGCACCAACCAAGAAGAAATAGTTGTTCACCCAAGACAAGGCAGACACCAAGCAAATACCCGTCGACGAGGACGGGTCCACTGACACCACTTTCACCATAGGCGCCAACCTCGAGCCCGAGCAGGAGGAGGCCCTTGTCAGGTTCTTGCGCGCAAACAAGAAGGTATTCTCCTGGGAGCCTGATCAGTTGGCGGGGATCCCTAGGGGCGTAATCGAGCATCACCTCCACGTGTGCCCCAACGTACGCCCCGTGAAGCAGAAAGCGAGGCGGCGGTCCACTGAGAAGCAAGCCTTCATCATCCAGGAGACCTGCAAACTAGAAGCCACTGGGGTCATTCGCGAGGTCCGATATTTGGATTGGTTGGCTAACCCTGTCGTTGTCCCAAAGAAGGGAGGGAAGGAGCGCATGTGTGTCGACTTCACCAACCTCAACAAGGCAAGCCCGCAAGATCCGTTCCCGCTCCCTCGCATCGACCAGATCGTCGATTCCACCGCTGAGTGCGACCTGTTATGCTTCTTGGATGCCTGGTATCACCAGATCAAGATGGCGGTAGAAGACGTGGAAAAGACGGCCTTCCTGACCCCGTGTGGGGTGTACTGCTACACGTGCATGCCATTCGGGCTGCGCAACGCAGGGGCGACCTTCGAGCGGCTGATGCACATCACCTTGGGTCCGCAGCTCGGGAAGAATGTTGAGGCTTACGTCGATGACATTGTGGTGAAGTCTCGGGAGACCAGGACCCTGATACAAGACCTGGAGGAAACCTTCGCGAGCCTCAACACAGTGAACCTACGGCTCAACCCGGAGAAGTGTGTGTATGGAGTCCCCTCGGGCAAGCTCTTGGGCTTGCTCGTATCCCACCGAGGCATCGAGGCTAACCCAGAAAAGGTTAAGGCGGTCGAGGACATGAGCCCGCCAAAGACCCTCAGGGAAATGCAGAAGCTCATCAAGGCGTGGATCGCGCTTAGGGCGCTTCATCTCCAAGTTGGGGAACGAGCTGCCTTTCTTCCAGCTAATGAAGAAAAAGGGACCCTTTGAATGGACCAAGAGGCCGACAAGGCATTTGAAGATCTCAAGAGGTACCTAACCAGCCCTCCGTCATGGTGGCCCCACACCGCAGGAACCCCGGTGCTCTACCTCGCCACTCCCTACTCCACCAACAGCTACGTGGCGGTTAGGAAGAGCGCCAAACCAAAACCACAAAGAAGCAGCCTGTGTCAAGGCAAAGAAGGAACTAGGAAGACCCATAGAAACCACTACCACGGCAGAGAAGGATCAGCCGCCGCAGGGGAGCGCACTGGGAACAGAAGAGGTCCCTCCCCCAGACTACCAGCCTCTGGAGGCTCCATCGCCTCAGGAGGCGCCACGGTCCCCAGAGGGCGCCATCGGCACTGGCGCTCCAAACCTCATTGAGCACCCAGTGTACTTCGTCAGCACGGTGCTGCAGGACGTGAGGGCATGGTACGCCATGCCTCAGAAACTCCTCCTCGGCCATCGGGTGGCCTCGCACAAGCTGCGGCACTATTTTCGTGGTGACCCCATCAAGGTCGCTCAAAGATACCCCTTGGAAAGGGTGCTCAGGATCCCTAACTCAGCCGGAAGGGTCGCTGAGTGGAACATTGAACTGCAAGCTGCTTTCAGCTTGAATTCAAGACGACCAGAGTCATCAAGGCAATGATTAGCATGGATTTTGTGGCAGAATGGACGGAGGCACCGGGCCTCAAGGCCGATGAGGATCGGTCCCTCTCCCCGGGAAGCGAAGCACCATAAGGCTGGGTCATGTACTACGATGGGGCGTTCTCTAGGCATGGCGCTGGGGCTGGGCGGTGCTCATATCTCCCACTCAGACAAGCTCCACTACTGCTGTGCAGCCACGCTTCCAAAGAAGGTGAAAAGGTCTCCAACATCATAGCGAGTATGAAGGTCTAATAGCGGGCTTGAAGGCCGCAGCTGCCCTAGGGGTGAAGCGCCTTACCATCAAGGGCGCATTCGCAGCCTCGTCAATTTCTCCAACAAGGTGTACGAGCCTAAAGATGAGCACATGGAAGACTACCTTGCAGAGGTCCGCAGGATGGAGAAGCAGTTCTGGGGGTTGGAGTTGCAGCATGTGCCCCGCGGCACCAATCAGAGGTCGACGACATCGCCAACGAGCATCCAGCGGTTACCTCAGAGCCCGGCGTCTTCGAGGAGCGGCTTTTCAAGCCCTCGGCCATGCCTTCACTCTCAAACACGGGCGCAGCCTCGGAGGAGCTCCCGGCCATCCGCCTCAGAGCCCCGGTCCGTGGCCCGGCCTCAGAGCGCTGCCTCGACGATGGAGCCTCGGGAGGGGTGCTGGATCACGTAACTCCGGAGCTACTTAACGCAAGGGACCCACGGAGAAGGAGGAGGAAGCGGAGCGTGTGGCGCGGCAAGCCACAACGCATCGCATCGGGGATGGAGAGCTCTATCGAAGCGACCAAATGATGTATCCCTACGCCGCATCTCCAGTGGAGCAAGGGAAAGAACTGTGGCGGATATACACGGTGGAGACTGTGGGCATCACTCGTCATCACGAACCCTCGTGGGCAAGGCATTCCGGAGCGGTTTCTATTGGCCTACTGCACTCAACGACGCCGTCGAACTAGTGAAGGCTTGCGAAGCCTGCCAATTCCATGCCAAGCAGATCTATCAGCCGACAGGAGGTCTGCAAACTATACCCCTCTCGTGGCCATTCGTAGTCTGGGGTCTGGATATCCTGGGCCCGTTTCCTCAAGCGCCAGGGGGCTATCACTACCTCTACGTCACCGTGGACAAGTTCACCAAGTGCGCTGAAGTGGAAGCCGTCCGCACCATCCCCGCAGGTTCAGCGGTCAAGTTCGTCAAGGGCATCGTGAGCCGGTTCGGGGTGCCGAACCGCATCATCACTGACAACGGTTCACAGTTCACCAGTAACCTCTTCAAAACATACTGTGCTAACCTGGGAACGCAGATATGCTACGCTTCGGTGGCGCACTTCAAGCAACGACTGTGCCGAAGCGGGCGATAACACAGAGGTCCCGAGGGGCCTCAAAACCGTAACATTCAAGAAGAAACCGAGGCTGCGGCGAGGTTGGTACGACGAGCTTCAGTCCATGCCGTGGTCCATCCGCACGACCACGACCAAGCCAACCGGAGAGACCCCTGCTCTTCCCGGTCTATGGAGCCGGGCAGTCCCTCCCTCACGAGGTCGGGGACGCTGCTCCGCGACGGGTCCCGGGCGTTCGACGAGGGCGCATCGACGCCATGCGGGGACGGACCTCGTCTGGGGAGGAGCGTCGTCGAGAAGCTGCGTTGCGAGCGGCAAGGTACCAACAGGCACTGCGACGATACCACTGCCACAACATCCGCCCCAGAACTCTTGAGGCAGGGGACCTCGTGCTCAGGCGGGTTCTCTCCAGGGAGGGGCTGCATAAGCTCTCTCCCATGTGGGAGGGCCCATTCAAGGTTGTTCATGTTTCCAGGCCCGGCTCCGCGCGCTTGGAGACTCGGGAGGGGGTGCCAGTCCAGAATGCGTGGAACATCCAGCACCTCCGGAGGTTTTACCCCTGGAAAGGCCCAGAGCCTGTGAAGCTTATCTTTTTGGAAAAGGCCCAGAGCCTGTGAAGAAGGCGAATGCCTGTGAAGCTTATCTTTTTGGAAAAGGCCCAGAGCCTGTGAAGAAGGCGAATGCTTGTGAAGCTTATGTTTTTGGAAAAGGCCCAGAGCCTGTGAAGAAGGTGAATGCCTGTGAAGCTTATCTTTTTGGAAAAGGCCCAGAGCCTGCGAAGAAGGCGAATGCCTGTGAAGCTATCGCGTTTTGGAAAAGGCCCAGAGCCTGTGAAGAGGGCCAATGCCCGTGAAGCTTGCTTCCCCCAAGAAAGGCCCGAAGCCTGTGAAGAAGGCCAACGCCTGTGAAGCTCGCCGCCCGTGACACTCTCACGTAATAATGAGTTGGGGTTGTACACGCCCGGGAGTCCCAGGAGCGCCGGCCTCAGGCCCTGGGGCTCCCTCCCACGCCCAGTGGCAACACTTAGCTCCGCGCTGGTGAGAAGACGTCGAAGACTAGATTAGGTGCCGGACGCGGCTTTTTCATTTGCTTTCTGCAGTTGGCTTGTTCATTCTCATTTGAAGTTGTATCAAAGTTGTTGTCGTTTTTGATTTGTGGCTCTTGACCTTCGCCCTCCTACCTCGATTTCTCTCACAGAAGGTCTCGCGAGGAGGCAGCCCGAGCGCCCTCATGAAAGTGTTTTCTGCCCTTATCGCTCAAGGTTTCCCAACCTGGGTCCACCACAGAGCACCCCTCGATCATGCCTCTCACGGGCACCGCGACACGAACACAGGACTGGGTCACGCCCCTCACTACCGAGGCTGGGAACTACCTATGCGCAGGCGTGTGGCTCAAGGCACGATGCATCAAATAGCGTAAAACAAGACGATGACTAACGGCGAAAGTCCAAACACGCCCCACAGTGGCCCCACACTACTGTCTTTTCTACGCAGGAAAAAGAAAAAGGAAGAACAAATCAGGCGCGGCTCGCCCGACACCAGCCCGCAGGGAAGACTCGAGCCGCCTCCGGGCCTCAGCCGGACTCCCTCCCGCGCTTCACTGAGGCACGACGGCGGGCGGACCCGCTACCACCCTCCAAGCAGGCACGACAGCGTGGGGGCTGATCGCGGCCGCTGCTGGAGGAGCCGCTGCCCGAAGAAGAATCGATGAAGCTCGAGGAGCCCTGAGCGCCGCCGACCACGCGTGCGCTGTCCTCTCCGTCATCGCCGGGGCTGGGCCCCGCCGCGGCCGTCGCCCTCGTGGCAGCACCCAGTGGCGACCATCCTCCCCGAACACCCTCACGTAAAGGGTGGCATCGCCGTCGAACTTGAAGTGCAGGGTGCACCGACGGCTCAGGCCACGCGCGCGGGCAAACGTCTGCTAGCCGCGGGTCAGGGCCAGGCTCCCAGCCGCAGAGACCTCCAACGAAGCCCAGGAGGCCCGACTGCAGCAGCCGTCTGCCTGGAGCCAGAGGCCGCCCGGGGCACCCGCCGGGAGCTCACCTAGGAGGAAGCGTGGAAGCTGAAGTCGGGCGCAAGTCAGCTCCGCCGACCACACAACGAACTCCAGCAACACCTCCGCAGCACGGAAGCGCGGCCTAGGGGGTCGCGCGGCCGTAGCGCGCCCCCGACCGTGGCCAGCCGTCCATTACTGCGCGGGAGATCACCTCCGTGGCCACGGGGAGTCGCCGTGGGAGCCACAGGATGTTTACGAGGGCGGCCTCAACCGCGCTTGGGCGGGGGAGAGGCAGGCTCAACCTGGCGGGCCTTCCCCTTCTCTGCGGCCGAGAACTTCCTCGGCGGAGCCATGAAGAAGGAGGAGAAGCAAGAGGGGACAGACTGGAAGGGCACGCGCCGTTCCGTACTTAAAGCCAGAGGAGGCCAACCGCCGGCCTCCACAATCGCAGGTAATCATGACCCGCTTTGCGTGCAGGGACTTGTCAATTCGTGCAGTTGCCGAGGCGTCGTGGGGAAGTGGAGACACCACGCCCAATCAACCGCCACGCGGCGCCTGTGGCCGCAGGCTGTTAGGGGCTCATGGCGCGCGCAGACTTGCCCTTCGCCTCTCTGCTCGGCCAAGCCCGGGCGCGCCTTGGGCCCGGGGGCTACATTCGGCGTTCTGGGAACGGGGGTCCCCAGACTTGCCTGCCTGCAGCCTGCGGCATGGCTCAAAGGGGGGCCCATCACGACCCATCTTCATGTCACATCCTAGTTAGACCATTGCATTAGTGTGTGCATCATGTTTAAATTTCATTTGAATTTGAAATGGGGAAGACAGAAACCCCCAGAACCCCTCTTAATTCAACTAGGGTTTACTAAAAATTATTTCAATGAACCTGAAATGCCCTTCAAAATGCTCATCATCTTTGCTTTGGTTCACAGCCTCTGCCAAAAGTGGTGCACCATTTTCTAGGTCATCCAAAGGTCTTTGAATTAAATCATAAGTATTTGAGTTTGGGCATTTCAAATTATATAAAATATTTCAAATGCCCAAATATCCCCAAACTAAAATGATTCATGTTGGAAATAATCCAACTATGGACCAGGAGCAGTTTGGTGAATTTTGGAGCTATCTAAGTATTTTTAAAAACTCCACAAAGTTACAGAAAAATAGAAAAAGGAAAACAGGATTGAAACCTTACTGGCGCCGCTAACGGCCCACTGCCGGCCCAGCCCAACAATGGGCCAAATGAGTCGCTTGGCTCGGCCAGTAGGCAGGTGCTCGGGCGGCGAGCACCGCATGCACGCCACGCTACCGTCAGCCGCCTCGCCGCTTTCCTCACCCGGCCAGCGACGCGGTTCAAGGCCCATTCTCTCCGAACCCCTCGGACACCTCCTCTCCTCCCCGGCTTCTCTCTCTCGCGCTCCCCCGCCATGGCCGACGCCACCGCCGCCGCACCATCGCCGTAGACGCGCTCCCCGTCGTCCGTGCTCCTCCTCACTGTGTCTAGGAGCTCCGCCGCCCCCAACTACGTCGAGCTAGTCGAGCCCCGCGTGCTCGAGTAGCCCGAGTCGACCGCACCGACTTCGCCCGAGTCCACCGTCGCCGGAGATCCCCTTCAACACCGTCATCGCTCCGGCCCGTCCCCGACCGCACCGAGTGCTCCTCCGAGTTGCCTGTGAGCCTAGCTACCTTCCCCTCCCTTTCTCTCTCGCTCTCAAGCCGTGTAGCGACCGAACGGAGATCAACCGCACCCGCCACCGCGGAGCTCGTCGCCGACGTGCTCCCGGTCACCCTCCGGCCACCTCTTGGTGTCCATCACACTCACCACGTCGCATAGGGTCTAACCATGCACTCCCCGCACCTCACCGACCCCTCTAGCCTCGAGTTCGCCTTCGGCCGAACTCCGGCGGCCGCCTAGGTCGTCGCCGGCCGATTCCGTCCGCCCCGACCCCAACCCACTCCACCAAGAGCTGCGGCTCAACCCCAGCTACCCATAGCCACCCTCCGTGGCTCGTTTGGTCGCCGGAATGGCCAAACTCACTTCCGCCGCCGCGTCGGGCTCGCCGGCGGCTAGACGCCGGTGCAGCCGACGTTGACTTTGACCACGGTGGACCCTGGTTGACTCTGATGAGTCAATGACAGGTGGGGCCCAGCCCTGTTAACTAATTGGGGTTAGTTTTAATTAATTTTAGTTAAACTAATTACCCTGACAACCTGGACCCACAGTCAGGTTTGACCTGGACGTCTCCGTTGACCCTGACGTCATGCTGACGACGCATGGTCGATTTAATAAATCAATTATCGGATTTATTCTAATATAGGAAATTCTAGAATATAGTTCAAACTTCAAATATTCATAACTTTTAATCAGTAACTCCAAGTGCAAAGATCTATATATGAAAATGATCAGAAAAATCCATTCTATCCATTGGTACAGGTTTCATGCATGATAAAACAAGTTAACCTTGCTGTTTAAGCAGAATGAGATATTACACCTTTAGGGCTATTTTAAATGAGCTAGCATTTGAATCTTTGATTCAAATGAGTTCATCCCTTTTGTTTCAGCTTGCATTAGGCCAACACACATCCATATTGCCATGTCATAGCATGCATCATATTGTTGCATATTGCCATGTGTGTTTATTTTCGGTATGTCTTTCGTGATAGGTTACGCCTCGAGGATAATCCCGAATATCCGTTTGAAGGGCAGTATCCTACCACCACTCCATCAGGCAAGCAACCCATTGATCATTCCGATACAAACCCATGTTCTCGCTTCTGCTCTTATTTTACTGCATTAAGACAACGCGATTCAAACTGTTGTGTGCTGCGGTAGTTGAACCCACTTCCTTTGCATGACCTGTCATTGCCACAGTAACTAGATGAAACCCACTAGCATGTGTAGGAGTTGGTTGAGCCATGTTGTGATTCCTACCATGCTATGCTTGCTATGCTTAGAGTTGTGTCAGGTCTGGCTCATCGGGATGATGAACTGGAGTGAAAGGTTGTGTCGGGTTCGAGAGTGAAAGTGTTGAACACGTTTTGGTAAAGGTATCGATGAGAGGCCATGTAGGAGTACATGGTGGGTTGTTTCATTGAAGCCGCCCCTAAGAACCGAGATCTGTGTTTGTGATCCATGAAACAGTTACTACCACGCATTGGGATCCTTAATTGACCCTCTCGGCTTCTTAACCACTCTTGTCCTCGATCCGGGAGTTGCAAGTAGTTTCGGTGTTTGTAGCATCTTTGGGGCCGCATTTAACGCTGACCGTAGAGGTGGGTTGTGTTGCGGTAGGCACGTGGCCCGGTGTACCGAGTGCCCGTTTGGTATCTCGGGAACCCTGTACACATCGTTCGGGGCTGTATGGGAAACCTCGGCCGGACTCCCTGCGGATGGAACCCGAATAGGCGATAAACCTGGACTTGGGACTTGTGTGTTTAGGTAGGCTGTGGCCGACACCCACGTTGGGCTTCCGCTTGAAGGTTGCCGAGTACATGTCGTGGTAAACGGCGATAAGTGGTGAGAGCGCTGTGTGAAGAAGTACACCCTGCAGGGTTGATATGATCTATTCGAATAGCCGTGTCCACGGAGAAGGACTTCTGGGTTACCTATATCAGTTCATAGACAAGTAAATGGATACTACTAAAAGCCTCAAGATAAGTGTGAGTACCGCGGATGGCCCTCTCGTGGGATAACGAGAGAGGATCCACGGTGGAGTATTGTGATGGTGATTAGTGGACTCGTGTGCGACAAATGCTTTTTAAGTGGTGTCACGTAGGATAGCTTAGCCAAGAGTCAAGCTGGCTTGCTGCAAATAACTCCACCACCTTCTTGAGAATGTGCATGTATGATAGGATTCTGTGGTAAGACTTGCTGAGTACCTCCGTACTCATGTTTGCTTAATTAATGTTTTTCAGACGACAACACCGCCCCTTCCGATGGGTTCTATGTAGACCTTGACATCGACGAGTGAACTAGCCACCCGGTGGTGATCCAAGGCTTGTGAAGGGCCTTTGTAGATAGAAAGGCTTCAACAAGCTTTCTTTCTTTTTAAAGTCTGTACTCGAGACTAGTTTGCTTCCGCATGTGCTTGTATGTTGTATGACTTGAGTGTTGGGTCATGTGACCCCTACCTGTATGGATATGTTATGTATGGCTCCTCGGAGCCTTCTAAATAAAGTACTTTGAGTTGTAGAGTTTTGTTGTGATGCCTTGTTGTATTTACTCATATCGGGCATATTGCGTGTATGATTGAAATGCTTGGTATGAGTGGGATCCGACAAACTAGTTGTTTATCCTTGGCAGCCTCTCATATGGGGGGAATGTAGTCTCGTGCTTCCGAGTGATAGTAGTCCGCTACAGCCCGGTTCACCGGAGTCCTGTTAGCCCAAAGATTATCGCTTGGACACATGACTGGCCGGCATGTGTTTCTCTTCGTTCCGATGTCTGTCCCTTCGGGGTAATGTCGCTCGGTGTTATTAGGAGTCCTTCCTAGCCTGCTACAGCCCGGGATACCGGAGTCCTCATAGCCCAAAGTGCTACAGCCCAAATTTATACGTTGATGACCGACATGCTCGATGTGATTCATGTATGCTCGTCCCCATAGGTTAGCGCGCGTTGGGTTCACGACTAGCCATGTCGGCCCGGGTTCTTTATCATGTGGATGCTAGCGACATCGCTCATATACGTGAGCCAAAAGGCGCAAACGGTCCCGGGCCATGGTAAGGCGACACCCGTGGGAATACCGTGCGTGAGGCCGCAAAGTGATATGAGGTGTTACCGGCTAGGTCGATGTGATTTGGAATCGAGGTCCTGACACTTCATCAACACAAGCTCAAGACCCTCGCGAGGGGCCAAGCCTCGCGGGGCGGACGACAGGGAGCTTCCTCAGGCACGGCCTCATCAGACTGGCTCGCGAGGAGGCGGAGAGATCAAGGCGGGGTACCTCACGAGGTGCCCATGACGCAAGCCATGACGACCAAGGGCGCCAGGCGGGCGCCAGCCCGCACAGTGTCCTCCTTTCCTCTTTGGTGCAAAGGGAGCAAGCGCAGGCGAGAGCATCAAGCAAAGGCATCCATTTCGGTGCAACAAGACCAAGACCAGCCCAACGGCAGGAAGGAAGTCATTGTGGAGCCCGAGCCGGCGTCAACACCAGAGCCTTTGATAGGCGAGGACCAACTTTAGTCAGGATAAGTGTACCATATGTTCCCCTTCAAAATGGCCAATTGTTGGCACCCTTCCCGCTCAATATTTGGGAAGAGGCCGAGGGCCTCTGCCTATAAATAGGACTAGCCACGCACAGAGCTAGGGGCATCTTAAATCAAGAGAGAGAGAGAGAGAGAGAGAGAGAGAAAGAGAGGGAGCGACTGAACTCCTCCAAGCAGTTCATCGCCCGGCCAAGAGCAGACCCTCGCGAGGCTGTTCTTCCTTGTATTGTTCATCACCATCAGCCCAAGAGGCAATCCACCACACCACAAACTAGAGTAGGGTATTACACCACAATGGTGTCCCGAACTAGTATAAACCTTGTGTCTCTTGTGTTGTTCCTTTCGTAGTTTAGATCCTAGCAAGGCGGCAGGGTGCAGGTATGTAGAGGGCGAGATCTCCGCGCGCACCCTAGTGTTCAAACCTCAAGGGTCTGCCGGAACCCGAAATCCGACAACCGTAGTTCAGTAAGAAAAATTATTCTGAGCCCTAAAATGGCGATGACAAAACGCCATAAATCCAGAAGGGAATTATCAAGGCAGGAGGAGATACTACGGCGAGGTAAACTAAAGTTACAACTTTGACCGCAAGAGGAGGATGACAAGTTCATCTAGTTTCAACAGTAAGCAAAAAGGTAGCGAGCAAAGATGAACACTTATGAACACGGATGAACGCAGAAACCCTAAATACAGATCTAGTGTTGAGAGGAGGAAGCTTACCAGATGCGCAGGAATAGCGGAGAAGAGCCGCAGATTTCTGGTACGATCAGGTTGATGCAGCGGCCTTTGTCGATGCAGTGCTCGAAGGTTGAGGTCGGCGGCGGAGCTTCAGAGCTTGAGCATCACGAGGAGGAAGAAGAGGCACGGAAGGGGAAGAAAGAAAAGACCCCCGAGCCTATTTATAAGGCAAATGGATAAGGCAAGCGTGGGGATCGAGGAGCTTGAAGCGGCAAAAGAGGGCGTAGCTGTCGCCTCGATCTTCGGGATTAATTAATTAAAGGAATCTTTTTAATCTTTTTATACAGAGATGACGTCATGACAATCCGCTGTTGTATCCAGAGGATGATGCCACGGCGGTTTAACAAAAGTTTACAGGAGAAAACATCGCGGCGGTTTACGAGGAATGTAAGAAGATGTTCACATGATTTTTCTAAATATTGGAGATTGACATGAACTGGTTCAAATCAACCTAGGGCCTAATGTTGGGGATATAACTACTAAGGGTAAACCGCCCAGGAGGGGCCGGTTCACCCTAAACTACATTGAAGCCCGTAAAGACCCAGAAGATGGCGCTTTACTGATGAAGCTTAGAGGCCCAGAGCCCAAAGGCAGATTAGGGCCCATGGTAGTAAACCACTATGATTGTATAACTTGTGTTGTAAGATAGGAAAGGGGAGACCGAGGCGGACACTTGTATGAGCCGGCCTCGGGACTCTGTAGACCGGCCGGGCGTCAACCTATGTATATAAAGGGACGACCCGGCGGCGGTTCAGGGGCAGGAAACAACAACTCGAGACCCAGGCAAAGCGTATTTGCTCCCTGGTCATCGAAACCCAATCAATTCCATCACAACTAGACGTAGGCTTTTACCTTCATTGAAGGGGCCAAACTAGTATAAAAACTCATATGTCCCTTGTCCGATTTAACCCCTTCAAGCTAACCCGTCGTGATGGCTGTACGACTAAGTCCTTTCAAAAGGACATCTGACGTGTTAACTCCACGATAGAACCAATGCTTGGGATGAATTCAAGATGATTCTACTAAGGCCCCGTCTTACCCAAGAGCCATGTGAACCTAAAGAGAAGAAGCCTTGTGCATGTAAGATTTGTAGAGAAATGGGACACACCCATAAAGAACACAATGATGAATGCCCTAATTGTGAAGGAAGTCACCCTACTGAAGAATTCCCAACTAGGCAGATCACTTGTTTCTTGTGTGAAGGGACTACCCACTACCTTTCTCAGTGTCACATTTACCCCATGGTACAAAGAACCATCCAGCAGAAGAAAGAAGCAATGAAAGGAGCCCTCATGGAAATTTTAGAAGAATCTGTGATGAAGGAAGAGGTGGAGGACACACCAAGAAGACCCAATTAAACACTACACCAAGTCTTTTCTATTCATGTGGAGAAGAAGGACACATCTCCCGTAATTGTATGAATGGGGATCTAGTAGAATTCCGACAGAGGAAGTAGAGTATGACCCACAGGAAATAGAAGCCACGATTGGAACGGAAAAGTCCAGAAAGAGAAGTAGATTGGATTCCAGGAAGGATCTGAGTCATATCACCTGTTACAGGTGCGAGGGTTTAGGTCATTACGCCTATAAATGTCGAAAGAAGAAGCCAAGATCCCAAAGGGCGGACACCATCCCTAAGAAGACTAAAGACTTATCGGAAGTTATGTGTTTACGCTGCAAGGAAACATGACACTATGCTAATAAATGTCCCGACAAGATGAAAGCTGGAGCCAAGTAGTTGAGAATTTAATATTGGTAATAAGCATAGTAGGAAGCACTCTTTTTGGGGGATATGGATTGAGTTATGGAATGGAAGTTTGAGATATTGTAATGAATTCATGAAAGCAATAAAGTTCTTCTGTCATGATTTCATACGCTGAATCTTTATGAGTTGTTACCCTGTGAAGAAAGATTTTGACCATTTTCGAGGATATGAGAAATATGGTCTATGGATGAATTTGTGCATTTCAAGGGTGGTAGTAACTATGAGGACCCTTGACCCCTGGAAAGGATAATGATGTTCCACAGAGTGGACTTTATAAGTACGAGTTTTATCTCGATATGTGGGATACCTCAAGAGGATGAAGAGATGAAGTACTATTGGATACAAAGGAGGTATGATGTTAGTAATATGGAGCAATTGTGACTCTATGATGAGTCTGAGTAATCACGTCTTGGTTTGGTGCCAATAGAAGGAAGAGAGACAATACAATTGGATGAATTTTAAGTATGCTAGGAAGCAGGAAGTTGGATGTTGGATTGAAGATCAGTTGCCCCGATGATGAGTTCAAGGTTTGCAAGTGATGAAATGGGCCATAACCCACAGGCCCCAGGACCTGCCAAGAAGCAAGCACACTCTTGCTGAAGGAAAAAAACCCTGGAAGAAGTTACGATTTTATCGATAGACGATCTTATAGGAGTAACACAAAACCTGAGAGTTGTGAAGGAACGATAGATGTTTGTTTGGCTTGCAGAATCTATGGATTTATCCGAACTTGGTCCGTCGACAAGAGAAATTATGCAATGCTTGTGAGGATGACCGAGTGTTAGGATGCGAGATTCACTAAACCATATACAGGGTAATGATTTGGGTGCGGGATGGATTGATCACCATACCGACTTACTCTTATTGTTCGCCTTGCTATATGGGGTGGTAAATCTGAGTGACTTGCCTATAGTAGAGAGACGACAAACAAAACCTTTTTTGAACCTTACAATGGTGTAAGTTTTTTTCCCCTTGTACAAGGCACCTGTTGCCAATCGTAGGATATACGGTGAGGTTCAGCTAGACCCATTTTCCTGCAGGAGAAACCATAAATTGTTGACCACCATGAGATGTCGATAGTTGTTTAGTATGGGCGTCAGACCCGCCAGCTAAGAAGACCCAGTCTCGGAACAACCTTACAAGGAAAAAGGACAAAAGAATTGCGGTAAAGGTTATGCCACTATCGGAAGAGCCCAGAGATGGAATTTCCCGAGATCTGGGAAGATCAACACTGTCAGCAATAGGGATGGAGTATATGAGTTTTCATGGAACAGTAACCATGCTTCTAAGGGTGGTAGCACCCCAGACCCCCTGAGATGATCGATGGATTTTGAGAAGACCCCAAACCTAACCTATTTCTTTCTAGCCTCTCTGAATCTCGACGGCGAGATTCATTTTAAGGGTGGTAGGTTTGTAACAACCCAAAATTCTAAATTTTGGTATGTTATATTAAATAGATAGATTTGATTGATTGTGTGAAATTGAGTGAAATTCGAAACTTTTTGAAAGTTAAACGAGAGGGAATAAAAGGACTTTCCCAAACTTTCATTTTTGCATTTATGATCTCTGTGAATTCAAATCCTTTTCAAATACAAAACCCTAGAGAGAAGATTACATGACTTCTTCCATTTAAATAAATGAAAAGGGTGTTTGAAAATATTTGAATTCCATTTGGAAAATATTTCCAACCCAGAAACTTTATGCAACTCAATGATTTTCACGAGCGAAGATAAAATGACTTCTTCAAAACGTATGAAATATGAGTTGGGAGTTTCAAAGAATTAAATTCATAGTCCCATTGAATTTATTTTCACTTTGTAATTATTTGGCTTTTATTGAAATTATTTTTCTCCAAAAATAAAATATATGGAAATTAGGGTAAAATCATTCCCTACATCAGAAAATTGGAGAGAAATAAATTTGAAATCATTTTGGTATTTTTAAAATGATTTTATTGGATTTTATTAGAGCAGTAGCACTGTTTGATTTATTTGAATTTTTCTGGATTTTATTTGACTTGACAAAAATGTTCAGGTTGTAGAAAATAATTTTCTGAAAATTTTGATATATTATATGCCTACATAATCTTTTTTGCATATTTGGTTTTATTGTTTTTATTTGTCTGAAAAAAATCTTTTTAAAAAAAACTCCTTCCGCTGAACTGGGCCAGCACAACATCCCGCCAGGCCGGGGCCCAGCCCGCCGCCGCCATCCCTGCTGTCCCCGACGGGGACTCCTCCCCGGAGTCCACATCGCCGCCGCCTCCTCTGCCCCTCGCCCACGCCACCGCCTCCTCCTCCGCCTTTAAAAGCGGGGCGCTACCCCAGGACCCGATTACTGCACTTTGCTGCGCCCGCTGACACCGTTCTTAAAGCGCCCGCATCTATTTGCCGCCCGAGCCATTTTCATGCTGCCATGCCTTGCCGCTTC
Source organism: Aegilops bicornis (assembly GCA_021605145.1). Classification (NCBI taxonomy): domain Eukaryota; kingdom Viridiplantae; phylum Streptophyta; class Magnoliopsida; order Poales; family Poaceae; genus Aegilops; species Aegilops bicornis. Next base: position 548,235,253 of record CM038675.1, on the reverse strand, counting down.
GCGCCTCTACTCGCTGCGTCGCGCGCCCAGCGTAATGCGCCTCCAGCGCCACCGCCACCAACTCGCCGCCGCCTCCGCTCGCCGTCGAATCCGCCGGCAAGATCCGCCGCAACCGCCGCCTCGCCCCGCCTCGCAGGAGTTAACCGCCGCTGCCGCAGGTTTTTTTCACACGAGCCTGTATAACCTGTTTAATCTGCCCCTGTTTTCTTTGGTTTGTTTTTATTATTAGATCGGTTTTATTTTTTAGCAAACGTTCTCCGTTTAGATAGTTTTAGTGAACGTTTTCGTTCGTTAGCGTTCGTTAGCGAACGTTCGCTATTTTAGTTTTTTTCTTTTTCTTTTAATTTCTGCCAGGGACCTATCCATAGTATTTTTTATTTTCAGATTAGTCCCTCTGTTTCAAACAACTACAACTTCTCGCTCGTTTATCCAAATTCAACGAAACCAACGCCCACTTCTTCGTTATGATCCCCTCTATCCAGTAAAACAACTTGAACATGCTTTTGAAAATTTAAAATATGATTTCAAACAGATTTGAATTTGAATCTTCTTTTGATCGTAACTTGAGTTTTATAACTCCGATTTAGTTGATTCTTTTTACAAATCGAAGCTCTTGACCTAAACTTTCTGATAATGCCAAATACATATAATTTTGGTACTATTAGAAACTGTTTTATGTTGCAAGAGTTATTTGCTTGGTTTTGATGTTTTCCGAATCGTATTCTTCGTCCTTTCCGATCTTTTGAGGTATTGCTTATGTGTGGTTACTATTTCTTGCTTACGATAGATTGACCAGAGTGTGACGAGTAGAACTATCAAGAGTGTTGAGTGCGAATCACTTTCATCAACAATACAGGCAAGTTCACACTTTGATCATATCCCATTGATACCCAGTTTTATGCATTAGTTTCACCCTCAAACATTGCATGAGTAGGATTGATAACATGTGGGTATTGGGAAGTAGTTGATGAGGTAGGAAACTATTGCCCTGCATTCAAACCTTGGGAGTTACTATTACGTTATGCTTATATTGCCATGCTATGCTCATAGACGTGGATTGGGTTTGACTGTATTCATGACCGAGGTGAGTATTGTTAATTAAAGATTAACTTAAGGTGGCAACTTTAATACACATCTGGGTGGATTGAGGCACCTGGGGAATCCAGTGTTGCCTGTATTTTTGGAAATCCCGAGGTACCGTGTGATTCTCCTATGGACTGCCACCCAGACTCAAAGGGATCATAAGACTATTCATGCTAGAAACTTCCATGTGCAGCTACATGACATTATGGGCTCTGGCATAGTTGAGTAAGTTGTGGGAAACCTTTCCATGATGGGCTACCAGATGTAGAGGATTGTAGGTGTACATGCCTATCTATCGGTTAAGGGGACCTCTTCGGAAAGACTGTGTCTTGATCATCCGTTTCTCAAACATCATGTAGTGCGAGAAAATCAACGGAGGAGATCGAGTCTTGTGGGGAAAAGTGCGCAAACCTCTGCAGAGTGTACAAACTAATCATGGTTAGCCGTGTCCCCGGTTATGGACAACTTGAGTATCTGGTTCTTGGATTATCCTGTTGATCTCATCACTCTAAATTAATTTTATTGGGTTATTAATTACTTTTAATTGGGATTGAGTTGGGTTTACCATTCTTAATGTTTTTCAACAAACTTTGTTGTTAAATAAAATGTATTCCTTTGCAGTAGGGAAAAATTGGCTTTTCGCAAAAAACCTTATAACCATAGAGTTTTTCCACCAGCCATATATGCATGTAGTGATAGTTATTATTCATCTCTTACCCTATGGTGTGAATTTGCCAGTATATTCAATGTACTAACCCTTTGTGGCTGCAATGTCTCATGTTGCAGGATTTCTTACGACGAGTAAGTGATACGTTAGGGTTACGATTTCTACACTCAACTTTGCCGTTGGTGTTGATGGGAACGCACAACCTTGTTACTTCCGCTATTTGGATTGAGGTAATAATATTTTACGTTACTTTATACATGTGATTTACCTCTGGTATAAATCCTCGAAATCTGTGCGCCAAAGATACCGTTCTGTGGATGACACTTTGCTAAGCCGCAGAGACTTGACCGTGTGAGGTCGGGTCGCTACAGGTTTACACAAAGAGGGAGAATCCCGGCAGCTGGAATTCTGGACCTGAAAAAGCTACGTCATAATTACCTATTCTGCACATCTGCAAATAAGCTGGAACTTCACGGAGATATTTTATGGAATATTTAAGAAATATTGGAGCAAATAACTACCAGAGGGGGCCCACTAGGTGGGCACAACCCACCTGGGCGCGCCAGAGCCCCCAGGCGCGCCCTGGTGGGTTGTGCCCTCCTCGGCCCTCCTCTGGTGCCCATCTTCTGGTACGTAGGTCATTTTGACCTAGAAAAAAATCAAGGGGGACTTTCAGGATGAAGCGCCGCCGTCTCGAGGCGAAACTTGGGCATGAGCAATTTTGCCCTCCGGCAGAGCGATTCCGCCGGGGGAACTTCCCTCCCGGAGGGGGAAATCATCGTCATCATCATCACCAATAACTCTCCCATCTTTGAGAGGGAAATCTGCATCAACATCTTTAATGGCACCATCTTCTCTCAAACTGTAGTTCATCTCTTGTGTTCAATCTTTGTACCAGAATCTTAGATTGGTACTTGTGGGTGACTAGTAGTGTTGATTACATCTTGTAGTTGATTACTATATGGTTTATTTGGTGGAAGATTATATGTTCAGATCCATTATGCTATTTAATACCCCTCTGTCTCGAGCATGATTATCATATGTGGGTAGTTACTTTTGTTCTTGAGGTCACGGGAGAAGTCATGTTGCAAGTAATTATGTGAACTTGATATGTGTTCGATATTTTGATGATATGTATGTTGTGATTCCCTTAGTGGTGTCATGTGAATGTCGACTACATGGAACTTCACCTTATCAGGGCCTAAGGGAATGCATTATGGAGTATTTATTAGATGATGGGTTGCTAGAGTGACAGAAGCTTAAACCCTAGTTTATGCACTACTTCGTAAGGGACCAATTTGGATCCAAAAGTTTAATGCTATGGTTAGATTTTATCTTAATACTTTTCTCATAGTTGCGGATGCTTGCAAGGGGGTTACTCATAAGTAGGAAGTTTGTTCAAGTAAGAACAGCACCTAAGAACCAATCCACCCACATATCAAATTAACCAAGTAGCGAACATGAATGAAGCCAACATGATGAAAGTGACATGGTGAAATTCCCGTGTACCCTCAAGAACACTTTGCTTATCATAAGAGACCGTTTTGGCCTGTCCTTTGCCACAAAAGGATTGGGCTACCTTGCTGCAGCTTATTTACTGTTACCGTTACTTGCTCGTTACAAATTATGTTGCTATCAAACTACCTGTTACCGACAATTCCAGTGCTTGCAGAAAATACCTTGCTGAAAACCACTTGTCATTTACTTCTGCTCCTCGTTGGGTTCGACACTCTTACTTATCGAAAGGACTATGATTGATCCCCTATACTTGTGGGTCATCATTCACTTATATTATTTTGAGAGTCTTATAAATAGTATGGCAATTTGCTTAGGTTATGAATTTAGTCCTAATGATGGGCATCCAAGAGGGATATAATAAAAACTTTCATATAAGAGCATTGAATATATGAGAATCTTGATTCCTTACATTTGTTTTGAGATATAAAGATGTGATATTAGACTCATGCTAGTGAGTAATTTTGGATTGGTAGAAATACTTGTGTTAAGGTTTGTGATTCTCGTAGCATGCACGTATTGTGAACCATTATGTGATTAAGTCGGAGCATGATTTCTTTTCTGATTATCTTCCTTGTGTTAAGGTCTTTTCCTACCAATCTACCCCCCCTAGGAGCATGCGCATAGTACTTTGTTTTTATGACTAATAAATTTTGCAATAAGTATGTGAGTTCTTTATGACTAATGTTGAGTCCATGGATTATACGCACTCTCACCCTTCCACCATTGCTAGCCTCCCTAGTACCGCGCAACTTTTGCGGGTGCATTAGATCCACCATACACCCTTCCTCAAAACAACCACCATACCTACCTATTATGGCATTTCCATAGCCATTCCAAGATATATTTCCATGAAACTTCCATCGTTCCATTTATTATGACACATACCATCATTGTCATATTGCTTTGCATGATCATGTAGTTGGCATAGTATTTCTGGCTTGGCCACCGTTCATATTTTTTATACATGTCACTCTTGATCATTGCACATCTCGGTACACTGCCGGAGTCATTCATATAGAGTCATACTTGGTTCTAGTATCGAGTTGTAAGTAAATAAAAGTGGGATGATCATCATTATTAAAGCATTGTCCCATGTGAGGAAAGGATAATGGAAGATATGATTCCCTCACAAGTTGGGATGAGACTCCAAACTTAAAAGATAAAAAGAGGCCAAAGAGCCCAAAATAAAAAAAGAGAGGCCAAAGAGCCCAAAAAACAAAAACAAAAAATGGAGAGAGAAAATAGAGAAGGGACAATGTTACTATCATTTTTCCACACTTGTGCTTCAAAGTAGCACCATGATCTTCATGATAGAGAGTCTCCTATTTTGTCACTTTCATATACTAGTGGGAATTTTTCATTATAGAACTTCGCTTGTATATTCCAATGATGGGCTTCCTCAAATTGCCCTAGGTCTTCGTGAGCAAGCAAGTTGGATGCACACCCACTTAGTTTCTTTTTGAGCTTACATACACTTATAGCTCTAGTGCATCCATCGCATGGCAATCCCTACTCACTTACATCGATGTCAATTGATGGGCATCTCCATAACCCATTAATTTTCCTAGTTGATGTGAGACTTTCTCCCTTTTTGTCTTCTCCTCACAACCTCCACCATATTCTATTCCACCTATAGTGCTATATCCATGGCTCATGCTCATGTATTGCGTGAAAGTTGAAAAAGCTTGAGAATATTAAAAGTATGAAACAATTGCTTGGCTTTTCATCGGGGTTGTGCATGATGAAATATTTTGTGTGATGAAGATAGAGCATAGCCAGACTATATGATTTTGTCGGGATAACTTTCTTTGGCCATGATATTTTGAGAAGACATGATTGCTTTATTGGTATGCTTGAAGTATTATTGTTTTTATGTCAATATTAAACTTTTGTTTTGAATCTTATGCATCTGTACATTCATGCCAGAATAAAGAAGATTACATTGATAAATATGTTAGGTAGTATTCACACTTCATAAATTCTTTCTTTTATCATTTACCTACTCGAGGACGAGCAGGAATTAAGATTGGGGATGCTGATACGTCTCCAACGTATCTATAATCTATGAATTATTCATGCCATGTTTACAACAATTTTATATGGTTTTGGTATGATTTGATTAGAACTAACACAGATGTCGGTGTACAAAAGTAGGGGCACTCCTTTGTACCCCTTTACTTGTGCACGGGCAGTCAGAGCCGCGCGCCATGACCACACTTAGCAAGGCAAAGGAGGGAAGCCGGAGAGAAGCCAAAGGCACAAGACGGTCAAGGCAACGCCAAGACCAGAAACACCAAAGAGCAAGAGGGCGAGGTGGACCCCCCGGCAAGGCCCTTGCCGAGGCGGCCCCCGCGGCCCCGGCAATAGCCTTGCCGGGCAACTTGCCCAACACCAACAGAGCGAGCCACCCTTTAGCCCACGGGTTCCGACCCAACCAACTACGTTGGAACTAGGGCTCGGAAGGCACCTCCGTGGTGGCATGCAGATCTTTGTCAAGGTCATAAACATGTGAGATCAGATGAGGACCAAAAGACGGCGACCCTCGGCGGGATCCCAGCAGAGGGAATCCACAAGACCCCCGGCAAGCGCCTTGCCGGGGACGACTGCAATGCCACGGCAAGACCCTTGCCGGGCCCCCGGCAAGGCCCTTGCCGAGGACATCAGCGGGGCCACAGCCATGCCCGCGTCGACCAAGACTCTTCCGTCGTTCGCATGCAGCTACCAGCCCAACCAGCTGGGCAGGCACCTGCGTGGCAACATGCGGCTTCCAAGGCAATTCAGCAAGCACCTGCGTGGTGGCATGCAGATCTTCGTGAAGACCCTACCACCGTGCCACCTCAGCTGCCTGCCTGCCTACATGGCATTGCACGCATCGCTGGCCTGGGCGCGTGTCAAAGCGAGGCGAGGCGGCGACGAATGGGACGGGCCTCATTCTCGTCCCCGATAAAGCTAAGGGACACCTAAGCGATGCATTAAATGCGTCTTGTCCTGTAATACGGGCGATAAGCTCGCAGCACTGTAGACCTTTCCACCTCCTGTGTGCCACTGTGGCGACCCCTTTTGCCTATAAAAGGAGGCCCGAGGCGACCAGGAGAGGGATTCGGCTCTTTTGGGCAAGTTACACCCCGTAGCTAGCTCAAGAACACAAGAACACTCAATACATCCACCAAAGTAGGACTAGGGTATTACGCATCCTCGCGGCACGAACCTAGGTAAATGACCCGTGCTTCTTTGTTAGACCTGCTCTTCTCACAACCCCGCTACCGCCAACCGTAGAAGGGATTCCGGTGATCCCAGAGGTGTCGCTTTCCACCAACATCTTTGGGCGCGCGGTAGAAGGCGCGATTGTGAGAATCTGGTTTAGCAACCAGCTTAGCAGTTCCTCGTGGCCATGGTTTCTAAGGAAGAAGACGGCCAAGAGAACGATGCTGCCTGCAAGCGCGAAGGGCGCCAGTGCGGCGACAGGAAAGCTAAGTCATGCCGAACTTTTAATATTTCCTTTTTATATAAGGTTATTCCCCTCGGAGATCTTGTTCTTTGTATGGAAAACCTGCACGCAAAGGGGCCCTCCCGCGATTGGCAACGCCCTTGTTCTGTTTCGAGTCCGCTCAACAGCTCAAGCGGCCGCGTCGAGAGTGGCAGGGTAGCTTTCCGCAACCGGAAACGCTCTCGATTCTGACTCGAGTCAAGCTCGATAGTTCGAGCGGCCACGTTGGGGGTGGCAAGGTGGTTCGCCCGGCTGCAAGCACACCCGACAGGCCATTGGGGATCCGTCCACAAGACGCCGCCCTGGGTTTACGCACCGGTGATCCTACCCGGTTAACGTAGGGTGGACGTACAAAGGAAAATCGAATAGGAAAATAACATGCATTGTATCAAAAGTACTGAAGAGTTATATTACATAAACTGTTGCCGCGGTTCTAACTAAAGATAGAAATTGTCTTGGTCATGAACCTGTAGCGGCAATGAGAAACGGGGTGCCTAATCCCGGCGCTGGCCCTCAACCCTCTGGATTCCGTCGATGCGTCTAATGATGGGCTTGATACGCTCCTTGAGTGTCGCGATGTCCGCATCCTCCGGCAAGCTCTCCAGCGTGGCTTCGAAGTCGAGGTCAGGATTCCAGCGCGCCACCTTGGCGAGGACCTTGTTCATGGCACCCCGGGAAAGCCTTCAGGACTCATCGACCAGGGAGGCCGCCCGGCTGGAGTGAAGCTACTCCAGGGCCCCGAGGACACCCTAGAAGAATAGGTTCAGCCTGGCGTTGGAGGTCGTGCTGCGATCCGGGGCGTACCTCATGTTTGGCATACCCAGGTGGCCAGCTGGGTGGTGATACTGCCGACGATGTCCTCGAGGCGGCTGATCCAGCGATTCTCGCCCTCCACAAAATCCTTGTGGTTGGCGGTCTCGTTCTTCGCAGCTGCTTCTCGGCCTCCAGATTCTTGGCCAGGATCCCTTCCCGGGCCTTGGCCTCCGAGAGCATCTTCTCAAGACCCTCCAGCTTCAGCGTCAGATCTTTGATGGAGTCATTGGCCTTGGAGAGCTGCTCAGCCTTGCCAAGGACTGCGCCCTACGCCTCCACCAGGGCACCGTTGAGCGTGTTCTTCTCCTCGGCCAGCTTCAGGGTCTGGTCCTTCACGCTATCTGAAAAAAAATCAGATGTTGTCGACCGGACCGAAACATTCGACTCTAACGGGCCAGGTTTTTAGCGGGCCACAATTGGGCCGGCCTGCGTCTTTTTGGGCCCGAATGATTGGGGCCTTCACACATTGCGCTAGGCCCAAACTTACATCGGCCTATATTTTAGTTGGGACTTTTGTCGACCCAGCGCTTAGTTTGGCCCAGGTAGCGTTGGGCCATTAACAGGCTGAATATTGTACTGGCCTCTTACGGCCGAGATGAAACCACGGGCCTTTAGCAGGCCAAAATGCATGTTGGGCCTCAATTTTCACTAGTCGTCGATGGGCCTTCAGCATGCCGAAATGTAGACCGGGCCGTTTTGGGCCCAGTTAGCTCAAGGCCCGTTACCAGGCCAAAACATATCTCGGGCCTTAGTTGGCCCACTGATATCATGGGCCTTTAAGAGGCCGAAAGCTTAGTCTGAGCATCAATCGCGGCGAATTACGCGACAGGCCTTTAACAGGCCCAAAGTCACGTTGGGCTTAACTGTTGCCACCTTTAGCACGGGCCGTTAGTGGGCCCGATGTCCCGTCGGACCATATATGGCCCATGGGAAGCACGGGCCATTCCCAGGCCGAAAGTCACACCGGGCTGAAATGGGGCCATGTCTACATCAGGCCTCTAACAGGCCGAAAGTCACTGGGCTGTAGTTGGGCCCAAATATTCGGCGAACAATTAACGGGCCAGATCTGGCTTCGGAACGCAAATGGGCCCAAATATTGGTGAACAATTAACGGGCCAGATCTGGCTTCGGGCCATAAATGGGCCCAAATATTGGGCGAACAGTTAACGGGCCAGATCTGGCTTCGGGCCGTAAATGGGCCTTTATTAAGTAGGCCGTTATTGGGCTAGCCCACTCGTACCTGATTAAGTTCTACGAGCCTTTGACTGGGCCGGCCTTTTTAACCTATATGGGCCTCTGTTGGGCCCAGCCACATGTCGACGTATCATAGGCATGTCCCCTCCAATGGACGGGCGACATCTGGCCCACTGACGAACTGATAGCTGTTCCCTTCGGCCAATCAGAATTTTACACGTGGAAATTTCCCATTGGTCAGGGCTGTTAATGGGTTATCGGATCCAAAATCCACCCGATAGCTTAACGGCGTTCCGTTACGGTGGATGCTATGTGTCGGTCACCCTTGACGAAAGCACTTCTGTGACGCGCGATTTATCGTCATGGAAGTGGACACTTCCGTGATGATAATTTTGGTAATGTCATGGAACACTTCTACGACAGCACAGGTATGACTATCTTGATTCTGTCATAAGTTTGTCATGGATGTACATGCATGACAAAAAAACGCGACCTACTGTGACAAACACGTATCATCACAGAAGTGTATTTTTTTTGTAGTGCATGGCGGACCTTTTCACTTCAACCTCTGGACCCGACAGTCCGGAGTGTATTCGAATACACGCTCAGTTATGTAAAAAAACCGGGGTACGCGTGGAACCAGGCGTAGGGGTCATAAGTGCTTGAACAGACAAGTACCCAACTAGCTATGTTATATTACATGGATAGTAAGAAACATCTTCCAGGGAGAATAGTTCCGTTAAGGGTTCCTTTCCCTGGGTACACATGCATTAATGTGCATGTCCGAACTGCGAAAGGAGATGTAGGATATAAACATCTAGGGGCATGTATTACAATAAATAAAAGTCATCTTTTGTTCACCGACCGAATATTCCCTTAGGAACACTAGCTTTCGGCTTCACCCAGTCTGAGGTACACATCCGGCTGACCCGGCAGTAACAATTGCAGAGGTGCTCCCCTTATGCCCTTGCCGAATTAAAGGGAACGTAGGGCATAAACACAAGAGCCAGGCAACCCAGCTTGGCCAAAACTTACGTCATATCGATGCATATAATGCCGAAGAAAATGTACATGTGGAAAAGTAACACATGTGCGGGGGCATAAAGCCCGGAACATAATTATATTAAGCTTCTGTATAAGAAGCCCCTGGTATAATGAGCACGCCTAGCGTGTCAAGATTGTGTAGTCAAGACGCATTTTAACCTTGTAAGGCTGTGAAGGAAAAGGGGAAGAAAGAAAGAAAGAAAGAAAGAAAAGACAGATAGCTCATATATAAAAAATTGACGGAGGTAAGGAGACGAACACATAGTCCGGAACTAGGCATAGAACCTTCAGAGTCTGGCTGCATTTCATGAGTTTGGCTCGAGTCGATTGTCCGATGCATCCCGCAGACGGTACGCTCCACCGGTCAGAACTTGGTCGATGACGAAAGGACCTTCCCATTTGGGCTCGAGTTTGTTCTTTTTATTCTCTGGTAGGCGTAGAACTAGTTCGCCAACAATATAAGTTTTGGCCCGTACTTCTCTGCTTTGATATCGTCCAGCCTGTTGCTGATAGAATGTGGAGCGGGCTTTTGCCATGTCATGCTCCTCCTCCAGGGCGTCCAAACTGTCCTACCGATCAAGCTCGGCTTCTTTCTCTTCGTACATGCGCACTTGAGGTGAGTCATGAATGATGTTGCAGGGCAGTACCACCTCTGCGCCGTACACCATGAAAAATGGTGTGTATCCGGTAGTGCGATTTGGCGTGGTCCGCAGCCCCCACAGTACGGAGTCGAGCTCCTCTACCCAGTGCGTATCTAATTCCTTTAAGGATCGCACTAATATGGGTTTAATGCCACTCATGATAAGAACATTTGCCCGTTCGACCTTACCGTTTGTTTGGGGGTGATAGACGGAGGCATCGAGCTTAAGCCCATGTTGCTGCACCAAGTCTTTACCTCGTCGGCTTTGAAGTTCGAGCTGTTATCGGTGATGATGCTGTGGGGGACGCCGTAACGGTGTACAACCCCGGATATGAAGTCTATCCCTGGTCCGGATTCGGCCGTTTTAACTGGTTTGGCTTCTATCCATTTGGTGAATTTATCCACCATGACCAATAGGTATTTTTTCTTATGGCTTCCCCCTTTAAGGGTTCCGACCATATCAAGCCCTCATACCGCAAAAGGCCAAGTAATGGGGATTGTTTGGAGAGCGGTAGGTGGCATATGGCTTTGGTTTGCAAAAAGCTGGCAATCGACGCAACGTTGAACGAGGTCCTGTGCGTCTGCTCGGGCCGTTGGCCAGTAAAAACCTGTTCGGAAGGCCTTGCTTAAAAGGGCCCGGGCTGCGGCGTGATGGCCGCCAAGTCCAGCATGAATTTCTGCCAACAGCTGTCGTCCTTCTTCTTCGGAGATGCACCTTTGAAGTACTCCGGTAGCGCTTTTCTTATAAAGCTCTCCCTCATGGACCTTGTAGGCTTTAGGCCGCCGCACAATGCAATGTGGCTCGCTTGGGTCCTTGGGAAGTTCTTGCCTAGTTAGGTAAGCCAAGAAGGGTTCTGTCCACGGGGCGATGACGTCCATAATCACGTGGGCCTAAGTTGTTATTTCGGTGGCTGAGCCTTCGATTACGTCAGAGTGTTCGAGATCTGGCGTTGTGGCCGGGTCCGGACTATTGTTGCCGGTCTCTCCTTCCCATACCACGGATGGCTTAAACATCCTTTCCAAGTAGATATTTGGTTGGACAGGGTCGCGCTTAGCGCCAATGTGGGCGAGGATATCCGCCGCCTGATTGTTTTCCCGGACCACATGGTGGAATTCAAGCCCCTCGAACCGAGCTGACATCTTGAGGACGGTGTTGCGGTAAGCCGCCATATTTGGATCCTTGGCGTCAAAGTCTCTATTTATTTGAGATATTGCAAGGTTCGAATCCCCACGCACCTCTAGGCGTTGAATGCCCATGGAGACTGCCATCCAGAGACCATGCAACAGGGCCTCATATTCTGCTGCATTGTTGGAGTCTGTGTATAGTATTTGGAGTACGTATTGGACTATATCTCCGGTGGGGGATGTCAGGACGACACCAGCACCCAGACCAGCCAGCATTTTAGAGCTGTCAAAATACATGATCCAATTGGAGTATGCGTCGTACTCTTTAGGGAGTTCGGCTTCTGTCCATTCGGCAATGAAATCAGCCAGTACTTGTGATTCAATGGCTCACCGTGGTTTGTATATTATGTCGAACGGGAGGAGCTCAATAGCCCATTTGGCAATCCGGCCCGTGGCATCGCGGTTGTTTATTATGTCGTTGAGTGGTACTTCAGAGGCCACCGTAATTGAACACTCTTGAAAGTAGTGTCGTAGTTTCCAGGATGCCATGAAGACCGCATATGCTATCTTTTGATAATGTGGGTACCGTGATTTCCATGGAGTGAGGACAGTGGATACGTAGTATACCGGCTTTTGAAGGGGGGACTTATGTCCTTCCATCTCTCGTTCGATGACGAGCACTGCGCTTACAACTTGGTGTGTTGCCGCTATATATAACAACATTGGTTCGCCGACATTTGGCGCGACCAAGATTGGGTTGGTTGCCAGGATGGCTTTTATTTCTTCCAATCCGGCCGTGGCCGCATCCATCCACTCGAAGTGTTCGGTGCGTCGAAGAAGGCGATAAAGAGGTAGTGCCTTTTCTCCTAATCGGGAGATAAAGCGGCTTAAGGCAGGCACACATCCTGTTAGTTTCTAGATTTGCTTGAGGTCTGTTGGGATAGCCAACTGTGACAGAGCTCTGATTTTAGCCGGATTTGCTTCAATTCCTCTATTGGAGACGATGAAGCCTAAGAGCTTTCCGGCGGGCACGCCGAAGACGCATTTTTCCGGATTCAGCTTGATGTCGTATGTTCGGAGATATTCGAACATGAGCCTCAAGTCCTCTATTAAGGATTCGACGTGTCTGGTTTTAATGACCACATCGTCTACGTATGCCTCCACTTTTTTGTTGATATGTGTTTCCAAGCATGTTTGAATCATGCATTGATAGGTTGCACCGGCGTTTTTGAGCCCGAAAGGCATGGTATTAAAACAGAAGGGGCCATATGGGGTGATAAATGCCGTTGCGGCCTGATCGGATTCCGCCATCTTAATTTGATGGTACCCGGAGTATGCATCGAGGATACACAATGAATCGTGTCGTACAGTATCGTCGATAATTTGGTCGATGCCGGGGAGGGGGAAGAGATCCTTGGGGCAAGCCTTGTTAAGGTCCTCGAAATCGACACATAGGCGCCAGGATTTATCCTTCCTTGGTACCATCACCAGGTTCGCTAGCCAGTCTGGATGTTTTATTTGTCTGATGAATCCGGCCTCAAGTAACTTGGCTAGCTCTTCTCCCATGGCTTGAAACTTAGGTTCGGAGAAACGCCGGAGAGTCTGCTTGACCGGCTTGAACCCCTTTAGAATGTTAAGGCTGTGCTCAACCAGCCTGTGTGCGATTCCTAGCATGTCTGAAGGATGCCAGGCGAATATGTCCCAATTTTTGCGCAAGAACTCCCGTAATGCGGCGTCGGTTGTGGGGTCCAGCTGTGCCCCGATGTATGATGTTTTTGTGGGGTCCGTTGGGTGGACCTGGAATTTGACTATTTCGTTCGCTGGTTTAAAAGAGGTGGACTTGGGTCTTTTGTCGAGTATCACGTCGTCCATGTCCACTGTGGAGCGCAGCGCAGCTAGTTCTTCGGCCGCGAGGGCTTCGGATAACGCTTCGAGGGCTAGTGCAGCGGTTTTATTTTCGGCGCGGAGTGCTATGTCTGGATCACTAGCTAGAGTGATGATTCTGTTGGGCCCGGGCATTTTGAGCTTCATGTACCCGTAATGGGCTATAGCGGAAGATCGTGAATGCCTCCCGCCCTAAAAGGACGTGGTATCCGCTACTGAACGGGGCCACTTGGAATGTGATTTCTTCGGACCTATAATTCTCCGGCGTGCCGAATACCACATCTAGTGTAATTTTTCCTGCACATCGTGCCTCCCGACTAGGGATGATCCCTCTGAAGGTCGTTCTGCTTTGCTCAATGCAGTTCCTATCTATTTCCATTTTTCTGAGAGTCTCCTCATAGAAGAGGTTTAATCCGCTGCCACCGTCCATGAGCAATTTAGTAAGCCGGAAGCCGTCCACAATTGGACTAAGGACCAAGGCGGCTGGTGCTCGGGCTGTTCGGAATTTAGGTTCGTCACTGGCATTGAAGGTTATAGCCATATTGCTCCATGGATTTATTGCTGCCACGTGGCAAACTTTGGCAAGGCTACGGAGTGCTCTCTTACGCCTATTATTTGAGGCAAAGGTCTCGAAGACTGTCAATATTGTATTGTTATTGTCCATGGGATGGTGCTCTGCGGTATTGTTGATGAGGAGATCCTCACCGCTCTTGGCCACCTGCTAGAGTATCCAACATGCTCTAAGGCTATGAGTTGGCGTGGTATCCGGTGTACTGTGAATTTTGCATGGCCCGTTGAGCCATCCCTCCAATATAGTTCCACGCCCCACCGTGGGCTTTTGTTTCTTTGTAATTAGATCAGGTGACTTACGAGAGTACACCCTTTTAGTTAGGACGGGGGGTTTAGTGAGAGCCGGAGGATCCTAGAATTTTGTTTGGGTTTTCCAGGCGTTTTCCATCGCACAGTACTTCTATACTATGGCCGCCAAGTCAGCGCAGTGTGCTATGTCACGGTTACTTATGGCGTTGAGGATTCCCTTGTTCATGCAGTTTTTGCAAAAGAACGAAATTGCATCTTCCTTGCGATAGTACTTGACCTTGTTCATTGCAAGGAGGAATCTGGCCCAATAGTGATGTACTATCTCTTGGGGCACTTGTCTAATGTGGTAAAGATCACTTATATATGGGTGGGTGGGTAGATTTAAGTCCGAACCCTTTCCCGATCTGAGACCCAGGGGTGGGGGAGTTTCTGATCTTAGAAGTTCGGGCTCCGGGATGTTGCCCAATAGGTCTGGCCCGCTGTCTGATTCTACGTTCAAAGCTTGGGCCATGTCCTCCCGTGGACAGGTATCCGGCTCGGAGAGCTCAGGAATCCGGACATAGTTTGTCCTCAAAATAGAGGAAGAAACACTACATTGCTCCTCCACCACCGCTATCTGATGGGTGACCGACGGATAGTTAATCTCCCTTTGGTCGGGTTTAAGCCCGACCTGATCATAGTACGACGCGACTCCCAAGGCGGCGATGCGATCCAAGAGCTCATTCAAGGAAGAGAGCTCCACTGGATCCATCTGCTCGGTGAATTCTGAGCTGACGCGGAGGATGTTCTCGATGACCCGAGAAGTCATCGTCGGCGAAACTGTCGAGCGGGCTGTCATGACGAAGCCGCCTAGTCAGAGAGTTTGGCCTACAGCCAGGGCTCCCCCAGAGGTGATGTTGTCCGTGACAACGAGACGAGCCATCAAGCCTTATGGTGATGGCACAGTGGAACTCTCAATGAAAGCACCAATGTCAGTGTCAAAACCGGCGGATCTCGGGTAGGGGGTCCCGAACTGTGCGTCTAAGGCAGATGGTAACAGGAGGCGAGGGACAAAATGTTTACCCAGGTCCGGGCCCTCTCGATGGAGGTAATACCCTACTTCCTGCTTGATTGATCTTGATGATATGAGTATTACAAGAGTTGATCTACCACGAGATCATAGAGGCTAAACCCTAGAAGCTAGCCTATGATTCTGATTGTTGTTGTCCTACGGACTAAACCCTCTGGTTTATATAGACACCGGAGGTGGCTAGGGTTACACATAGTCGGTTACAAGGGAGGAGATCTACATATCTGAATCGCCAAGCTTGCCTTCCATGCAAAGGAGAGTCCCACCCGGACACGGGACGAAGTCTTCAATCTTGTATCTTCATAGTCCAACAGTCCGGTAGAAGTATATAGTCCGGTTGTCCGAGGACCCCCTAATCCAGGACTCCCTCACCGCCCCCCTCCCCCCCTACTTATAGCCCTATGCGGCGAAGCCGAGGGGGCGAGAACATGGAGAGACGTGGGATTAACTGCGCCCACGACCCCACACCCCCACGTTTACCGCATAGTAACCGCGCGTAGTTACTGCGCCGCGGAATCCTAACAGCTCGCCTCGGCCGCACCGGATCAGCGCGCGTGCCGAGGCCCGGTAGAGGCGAGCCCTAGCCTGCGGCGACGTCCCGTCGCGCGCGTGGGTTGGCATGCCGCCCTGCAGGTAGCAGGCGGCCGGCCTGGCCCCTGGCCGGCGTGCCACATGGCTCCCGCCTCTACTTTTCAAAAGCGCTAGGCAGCTCGCCTGGTCCCGGCCGACTCCTAGCTATCGGTGCCTCAGAAGATGGACGAAGCATGATTGCCGACAACTCGGAGTACGAAGCTGCTGGAGCTTCTCGCTGTTTCAGCCGCGTCGCCCCATCGGCTTCGGGGACTACGGTGGGAGTAAATGACCACGGGTAGCCTCATCGGTCTCCCTTGGTATTTCAAGACATCGGGGCCAGCAGCACCCCTGAAGCATCAAAGACAAAGTGCCGCCTTCTTGAGGCCTGCTGGTCCAATCGGCTAGCTGCCGAAGGCTGGCGGACTCCAGGAGGCAGCCTTGAAGCGGGCCGACTCCTAGCTGGCGGCCTCACGTACCCTCAAAGTTTGCACCCACATAATCGCGACGAGACGGGGCATGGCTACAGCGCAGCCTGCCACCTCCGAATCCAGGGCGGGGCATGGCCGCAGTGCAGCATACTGGGCGGACATCCCTCACCGGGCGCAGCACTGTTGCCACGCAGCCTGTGACATCACCCATGGCAGAGAAGGCCATGCTCCCATGACGGGCTGTCATTACGGCCTGCAGACGACGGGCCCCACCTATCCGTGAGAAGCCAGAAGGCGGCGAGCCCTGACCAGTCGGCTCAAGGGGAGTCCGACTCCTGATCAGGGGGCCCTCCCACTTCCCTTAATCATAAGAGACGGGGAGTGGCTACAGTGAATGCCCACCAGACGGCAGGACTGTATCCACGCATTCCCTGACAAAGCAAGAATCATCAGCCGCACGGCTACAGTACTAAGGAGCCGGCAGGACCTGCGAGCGGCGAGCGCGGCCTGTCGGCCAAGTACGAGACAGCCGGTGGGTCCCACCAGGCGGCGGGCCCCAGCTGCCGATGGAGAAGCCGGTGACCATAGACACTGACAGCCGGGTCCTACACCCGGCTAGATTACCTTTGTATACCTGGGGGGTAGGCCTATATAAACCCCCCAGGGCACCCATGCAAAGGGTTCAGCCCCTGAGAACACACCCCCCACGTAGAAAGAGGAGAGAACTAGTCTTGCCCTTGTTCCTCCTTTAGCAAATAGCTCAAGGAGCACTTGTAGCTACTTGTTGATTTAGTGATCATGCGGAGACCCCGCAGAGCAGGACAAGGGGTGTTATCTCCTAGGAGAGCCCCGGACCTGGGTAAAGTGCGCCGGCGTTCGTGTCTATGCCTCATCCCGTTTCCAGGCACTGGCGATGTCTTACTAGCTCCCACCATGATAAGCCATCCTTTGGCATATGTCGCACCAAACTCCTGACAGAACCCTAGGCCTTGTTTTCAAGCATCGAATACCGTTTTTGCTCACTTTTGTTACTAGTTACCTTGCTGTTTTATATTTTCAGATTACAAGAAACTATATCTACCATCTATGTTGCACGTGTATCACCATCTCTTCGCTGAACTAGTGCACCTATACAATTTACCATTGTATTGGGAGTGTTGGGGACACAAGAGACTCTTTGTTATTTGGTTGTAGGGTTGTTTGAGAGAGGCCATCTTCATCTTATGCCTCCCACGGACTGATAAACCTTAGGTCATCCACTTGAGGGAAAATTGCTATTGTCCTACAAAACTCTGCGCTTGGAGGCCCAACACGACTCTACAAGAAGGTTGCATAGTAGACATCACATGCCCTGCAAAAATAAGTTAGACGTCTTCTACTTTGTTGTTGCAAGTTTTATGTGGCTGCTACGGGCAACTAGAAAGAAATATTCTTACCTACGCAAAACCACAACGGTGATTATCAAGTTTGCTGTTTTAACCTTCTGCAAGGACCAGCCATAGTCAAATTCGATTAAACTAAAGTAGGAGAAACAAACACCCGCCAACCACCTTTATGCAAATCAAGTTGCATGTCAGTCGGTGGAACCGGTCTCATGTGTGTGGACATGTAAGGTTGGTCCGGGCCGCTTCATCCGACAATGCCACTGAATCAAAATAAGACGTTGGTGGTAAGCAGTATGAACATCACCGCCCACAACTCCTTTGTGTTCTACTCGTGCATATCATCTACGCATAGACCTGGCTCTAATACCACTGTTGGTGAACGTTGCAAGGAAAACAAAAATATTTTTACACACACACAAGATCTATCCATGGAGATGCATATCTATGAGAGAGGGAGAGCATCTACATACCATTGTAGATCGCTAAGCGGAAGAACTTATCAACGCGGTTGATGTAGTCATACACCTTCATGATCCATCCCGATCAAGTACCCAACGTACGGCACCTCCGCGTTCAGCACATGTTCAGCTTGATGATGTCCTCGCCTTCTCGATCCAGCAAGAGAGCAAAGTAGTAGACGAGTTTCGACAGCACGACAGCGTGGTGATAGAGGTGGTGAAACTATCCGCAGGGCTTCGCCAAGCACAACGAACATGGACGGAGGAGGAACTAGAACTAGAGGGAGACGGGGCGCCGCACACAGCTTAGGGATCGTGGTGTGTGTTTCACCTCTCCCTCCTCTCATATATATAGGCAGAGGTGGGAGAGGAGGCAGCTCTAGGGCGCGCCCCAGGTGGCCGGCGGCTGCCCTAGGAACCTGCCTAGCCGCCCCCATTCCATATATGGACATGGGGGGAAGGAAAGGGGGGATGGCTGCCTTAGGGCGCCTCCCCCTTCCTTCCCTCCTTCATTGGCGCATGGGCAGGGGTGGTGGGGCGCGCCAGCCCACTTTGTGGGCTGGTGTGCTCCCCCCTTTGGCCCATAATGCCCACCACTTACCGGTTGCCTTCCAGAACCCCTTTCGGCACTCCGATAAATACCCGGTACTTCCCGAAACCTTTCCGGTGACCAAATAATATCATCCTATATATAAATCTTTACCTCCGAACCATTCCGGAGCTCCTCGTCATGTCCATGATCTCGTCTGGGACTCCGAACAACATTCGGTCACCAATTCACATAACTCATATAATACTATATTGTCAATGAACGTTAAGTGTGCGAACCCTATGATTTCGAGAATGATGTAGACATGACCGAGATGCTTCTCCGATAAATAACCAATAGCGGGAACTGGATGCCCATATTGGTTCCTACATATTCTATGAAGATCTTTATCGGTCAAACATTTATGATAACATACGTAGTTCCCTTTGTATGTCGATATGTTACTTGCCCGAGATTCGATCGTCCGTATCTCCATACCTAGTTCAATCTCGTTACCGGCAAGTCTCTTTATTCGTTCCGTAATACATCATCCCATAACTAACCCCTTAGTCACTTTGCTTGCAAGCTTCTTGTGATGCTGTATTACCGAGAGGGCCTAGAGATACCTCTCCGATATATGGAGTGACAAATCCCAATCTCGATTCAGGCCAAGTCAACAGACTCCTGCGGAGATACATGTAGAGCAACTTTATGATCACCCAGTTACGTTGTGACGTTTGATAGCACACAAGGTATTCCTCTGGTATCCAGGAGTTGCATGATCTCATGGTCGAAGGAATATGTATTTGACATTAAGAAAGTAATAGCAATAAACTGAATGATCATATGCTAAGCTAGCAGATGGGTCTTGTCCATCACATCATTCTCCTAACAATGTGATCCCGTTATCAAATGACAACTCATGTATATGGTTAGGAAACCTTAACCATCTTTGATCAACGAGCTAATCTAGTAGAGGCTCACTAGGGACATGGTATTTGTTTATGTATCCACACATGTATTTAAGTTTAAGGATAATACAATTCTAGCATGAATAATAAAAATTTATCATGATTAAGGAAATATAATAATAACCATTTCATTATTGCCTCTAGGTTATATTTCCATCAGTGGAATTAGGTGAGACGGAGCCCCATGGGGCCCACGAGGTAATAGGGCATGCCTACCCCCTGGGAACGACCTATTGTGTTTTCGTCTCCTCGGTTGCCGTCTGGTCTCCTCCCGAAGCTTCTAGGGTCTCTCTTGTCCAGAAAAAAAATCATCGAAAATGTTTCGTAGCGTCTGGACTCCATTTGGTACTGATTTCTTGGAAAACATTAAATAGGCAAAAACAACAACTAACGCTAGGCATTGGGTTAATAGGTAAGTCCCAGAAAATGATACAAAATAGCATATAATTGCATATAAAACATCCAAGATTGATAATATAATAACATGGAATAATAAAAAATTATAGATACGTTGGAGACGTATCATGGGGTGAAGTACCGAGGTACAACACTTGCCTAGTCCGTGCACTGGCCGACAGTGATGGGACCGCAGACGTTATGTTCCTCCTTGCAGGCTCCATCATGATGCTCCCACTCCTTCCATCTAGGTCCGGGTGAAAACTTGATCTTCAGATTGGACGATTGCGACATCCTATGGTCGTGCCCTTCTTGGAGGCATCGTCTTGGATTCTTTGGCCTAGCATGGTCCGTCACACTTCTGCATGGACGATCACTCATCTTGGTGGTGGTCTCCGTCGACTCTAAGCAGTTTTTTATACACATCTTGTAGGTGCTTGGTAGTCGTTGTTGTGGTATGTCGGTGCTCGGCATCCTTGTATCTCGCCTTGCCTATGCATGTGGCGTGTGTTTGTATCGTTGCTTGGATGTATTTTTTGGTTGCTTTATAATATAAAGCGCACGGCAGGGGGGGGGGCTTTTTAGTCAATTAATGAAGCCATCAACCGGTTAGGATACAATGGAATTGATTACATAGGTAAAAGCATACAAAAGAGCATTAATTGGATGCTATTACAAGCAGTAACGTGCTTAGCAGAAAAATGATGGCATGCCCCTAAATTGGTCAACAATATCTTTCACCTTGAGACTTGTGTTTTGAAATTTGAATACATGATGTATATATTCTTTGAAATGAGGTAAAAGACACTATTTTATCAAGTAAGAAGAAATGGAGAACGATCTAGCTAATTACAGAAAATTTGGCAAACTGAGCTACAACACCCCTAAGGAACAGAGTGAATTGCAAAAAAAAAACACATTTGAAGTTTCAGACCAAATTTCCACCATATTTCTTGCGCGCTCCTAAAATTCCACCACTATTCTTGTTAATTTTCTCAATAAAAGAAAATGACCAATTTGAGCGAGTTAACCGCGATTTCTGATAGGCCTAGCCCACCAATTATTGTAACATCGTACTAGTGAGACGGTGAGGGTGTTGACAGCTGTTAGTTGGCACCGTAGTACAAAATAGAGGGCTCAAGCGGCATCCAATCCATTTGCTCACTCCACTCGCCCAGTCTACTTTGCTCTCTCCCCTCGCTCTCACCGCCGAGCTCGTCATCACGAAGGAGGCACTGTGTCCTTGCCGTCATTCAGTGATGCCGTCATGGAAGGCTGAAGAGGAGAGCAGCAGCGATGACTTCGTCGGCATGGACATGGACCTCTGGGTAAGTGCTCTCCTTTGCACCTAGGATTAGGGTTAGGGTTCATGTGTTCGTCGATTTGAGATCATCTTTAAGCACTTGAACTTTGTTTTGTAGTTAATAGTTGTGCTGACAGTATAGGAGAACCCTAACACCACTGTAGATGCATCTTTCTATGGTAGAGTTGCAGGACCAACCATCAAATGCAGGCTTCACCAGGCCCCATGTTTGAAATATGTTGCATTTGAAGGCATCCACACGAGGAGGAGGTTCTATGGATTTGGGATACGGATTGGTGTTATCCAATTAGGGTTATTGTTAGTGGCAGTCAATGTTTGTTATTTCTGTGTGTTGATGAATGGTTCTACTGAAATTACTATGAGAGAGGAACATATGCTTGTAGGTATTGCAATAATATCAAGTTTCCTCTCTATGTGTTGAAAATCTTGAAGCTTTGCTTGTTTTGCCTTCCTATGCTAGTTGATTCTTGCTCCCATAAATTATTTGCTCACAAAATCCTATGCATAGGAAGTGTGTTAGGCTTAAATGTGCTAGTCATATGTTTCATGATGCTCCCATTATGTTTCAATTCTTATCTTTTATGTGAGCATCATTAAAATCATCATGCCTAGCTAAAAAGGCAATAAAGAAAAGCGCTTGTTAGGAGACAACCCAATATTTACCCCTACTATTTTTCTATGTTCACATGATTAAGCTACTGTAGTAATAATGTTTTATAGCTTTTGTTTCAATAAAGTGACAAGTAAAGCCTTTGGGATAGTGTGGATGATAGTTGACTTGATTCTGTGCAAAAATAGAAACTTTTGTGCCCAGTAACAGAATTGTTCAAAATCACTGGAGCATCGCAAAATTCTGATTTTTTTTACAAATGATTGATATACAAATTGACTACATTTTCCTTTTTTCAGAATTTTTGGATTTACAGAAGTATGGTCATTGTTCACATCATTACAAACTATTCTGTTTTTGACAGATTTTGTTTTCAACGCATAGTTTGCTTGTTTTATCGTTTCTAACTTTCTATGGCTTATATTGGTCAATATAAATTTTAGAAATTGTAGGGTATAGTAGGCATTCTGCGAGAAAAAATATGAATCTTGTCTTGACAGTACCAAAGTGAATGATTTGCTCTTTATCATACTAACCTATCTCACGAAGTTTCGTTAAGTTTTGTGTGATTTAAGTTTTCAAGTTTTGGGTGAATCGATATGAGGAAAATAAGGACTGGCAAGACCCTAAGGTTGGGGATGTCCAAGGCACCCCAAGGTAATATTCAAGGAAGACCCAAGCAACTAAGCTTGGGGATGCCCTGGAAGGCATCCCCTCCTTCGTCTACAACATTATCGGTAACCTAACTTGGAGCTATATTTTTATTCGTCACATGATAGATGGTTTGCTTGGAGTGTCATTTTCTTTTTTTGAGATTTTCTTGCTGTTATTTAGAATAATGTTTTTATCTTTTATTTCATTAAAAATCTCAACTATAGCCTTTACCATGCTTTTTTTGCAAGTCTATATGTTGTTGTTTGAAAACAAAAAGGTTTTATCATTGTCTGAATTCTTCAGAAAAGTCAGAACGTGATAAAATCTTGAAATTTTCACACAATAAGTGCTACTTGTGAGCTGCGTTGGGATTTCCTCGATGAGGAGAGGGTGATGCAATACAGTAGAGATAAGTATTTCCCTTAGTTAAGAACCAAGGTTATGAATCCAGTAGGAGAACCACACAACACCTCATTAGCAGTACCTACACACAAAATAACAAATACTTGCACCCAATGTGAACAAGGGGTTGTCAATCCCTCAACGGTTAATTGCAAGGATCTAATCTCATAGTGATGATAGATAGCACAAAAATACAAAATAAAACAAAGTAAAGAAAATTTCAGCAAGGTATTTTGATAAAAATAGACCTGGGGGCCATTGTTTTCACTAGAGGCTTCACTATTGAAAATAGCATACGGTGGGTAAACAAATTATTGTTGGGAAATTGAAAGAAAAGCGAATAATCATGATGATATCCAAGGCAATGATCGTGTATATAGGCATAATGTCTAAGACAAGTAGATCGACTCCTGCCTGCATCTACTACTATTACTTCTCACATTGACCGCTATCCAGCATGCATCTAGAGTATTAAGTTCATAAAGAACAGAGTAACGCCTTAAGCAATATGACATGATGTAGACAAAGTAAACTCACGCATGAATAAACCCCATCTTTTTATCCTTAATGGCAACAATACAAATACGTGTCTTGTCCCCTTCTGTTACCGGGATATAGATCACCGCAAGATTCAACCCATCACAAAGCACCTCTCCCATTGCAAGAAAAGTCAATCTAGTTGGCCAAACCAACTCAATAGATCGGAGAGAAATATAAAGCTATAATAATCATGCATAAAAGAGTTCAGAGAAGACTCAAATAATATTCATGGATAATCTGATTGTAATCTCACAGTTCATCGGATCCCAACAAACACATCGCAAAAAGTGATTATATCGAATAGATCTCCAAGAATATCGAGGAGAACATTGTATTCAAGATCAAAGAGAGAGAAGAAGCCATCTAGCTACTAGTTATGGACATGTAGATCTATGGTAAACTACACACACATCATCGGAAGGGAGGCAAGGTTGATTTAAAGCCCCTCTGTGGTTGATTCCCCCACCGATAGAGCACCGGAGAAGGCCTCTAGATGGGATCTCTCGAGAACAGAAACTTGCGGCGGCAGAAAAATTATTTCAGGTGGCTCTCTATTGTTAGGGGAATATTTGAGAATTTACAGAAGTGGAATTTGGTCAAGAGGTGCCACGAGGGCCCACAAGCCTTCCCACCCCGGGGCACGCCTCCCGAGTTTGTCGCTCCCTCGTGGCTCGTCAGGTCTCTTCTCCCGAACCTTTTAGGGTCTCTTCTGGTCCAGAAAAATTAATCCAAAGTTTTTTCTCCATTTGAATTTTGTTTGATATTAGTTTCCTAAAAAGCCAAAAACAAGCAAGAAAATAGCAACTGGCACTAGGAACTAGGTTAATAGGTTAGTTCCAAAAAATGATATATCACTACTGCAGGATGTAGATAACGCGACACTACGATCAGAGACCCTTTGACGAAACTGTGTGCGATGCCATAATCGCAAAGGTGGTGTAAAAAAACTGTCAAAAAAGGTGCAAAACATTTGCGATGACGGATGCATCAAACATGGTTCAGATTTTAGTTCCATGTGCGAAGCAGGGCATAAAGTTGATCCAGACGAACTGTTTGTGATTAGACAGAACAACAGAAATGGGCAGCCATATCAATGCGTGTGCGATATACGGCATACGGTTCGCTCCGATGAACTGTTTGCTATTAGTGAAAGCAACATAAATGGTCAGCCAGATCAAGGTGTGTGTGATATACGACATACGGTTCAGTCGAATGAACTGTTTTCGATTAGGGAAGAGAACATAAACGGTTCAACTTGACAAGATGTGTGTGATACACGACAAAAAGGCTCAGAGGTTACTTCGAGAACAAGTACACAGTGGTTAATTTGAGATACATGACTTATAAGTTTCACAGAAATCATATCACTTTTTTTGGAAAACATTTAATTGCATTGAATGTATATAATGCTCCGTCCTATTAGTTGAATTAACCTCGAGGTCCATGTTTTGGAAACATGTCGTAAAGTAACGGGATAGACCTTCATTCAAGCCAATCAACATGTGTTCAAAAAACAAAAATTATCAAAAAGTAATGAGACTTCAAGCCAATCAACATGTGTACAAAAAACAAAAAATGTAAAAAATTACAAAACAAGGACCTCGAGGTTAATTCAACTAATATGATGGAGCACTATATACATTCAACGCAATTAAATGTTTACAGTGACCCATCACATTAGTTAAATCAACATCGAGGCCACTTCCCATCCGGCCACCCATCTGATGACTACTCCAGCCTCAGCACACTTAACTTGGGAGTTCTGTTAGATGAGCTATCAGTAGGGAAGCTGGTCCTTGCTGCTGTAGGATCCCTCTTTGCATCCTTTATTAAGCACCCTGATGACCGACTATTGCCGCCCAATGGTCAATGCCACGTTCCTCGCATGGCAGTTTTTGCAGCGGGTAACTGCATCATCGCGCCGCGCCCGGCGTAACCTCATGCACACGAACGTTCGTGATCGTGCGCCGGCCTCAAACACTGGCAGCACAACTTATAAATTGACGGTTGTAGTACTAGTTACAGTGATGCATATAATTAAGCAAAGGGATCGCACATGTCTATATTGACTAGAACGAGAATGCAATAGCACAATAAGAATTAAGGCCACGATGATGCAATCGCAGTGGTGGTTACAGGAGGCAAGAATTAAGATGCATCCATCAACGTACGACCTCCTCCTCCTCAACTCAGTGCACCAGGCCACCGACTGGTGGCTAAGGAGCGGCGACTTTTGTGGCGAGGTTAAGGTGCTTATCAGCAATGGCATCCAAAGGCTTCAAGTCGGTTGAAGAAGGCCAATGTCATAGCGTCCTCACTGGCCTTGTAGATACCCATGTACACGATTCGCTTATACACATGGATGTGTAGGTCAACGGTTTCTTGCAGGGCGAGGCGCCTCGCGGCGAGCGCGACCTCCAGGTGGACATTCTTTGTGGCGTCAGCCGGCAGTCGCAGGGTAACCAGTGCTTGAAAGAGGTTCCGACCATGAAGGCCGATTAGGGTGGCAGGCAATGAGGAGCCCGGGCACGCGGGCTAGAGGAGTACGACAATGTCGTCCGGGAGCTTTTTGACGATGGTGAACCTGTTGGTGGTGCGAACGATCATCTGGTCGTACTGAGAGTCATAGCTGGCATCGACGGCGGCCATCCACCAGCCAGTCGCCAACACCGTGTGGAGACAATCCACGGTGCCATGCCACAGGCCGGTGTCGTGGACCATCTGGCATAGCTGCTGGCCGCTAGCACGCATCGCCGCCATGGGTCTGGAGTGAGCACTTTTGCGCTTATTAGTGTAGGTGCTTAGGCAAATGCTTAGGTGCGTACGATGTGGTAGATGCATTGGAATGGAGGTGCGCCTTTATATGAGTGCAAACTGCGTTGCATTCACATCGTGATGCCTCTTTTCCCGGTCCTCCTCCCACTACTTCCCTCATGCATTCACACGATGCTAATTGAAGGAGGATGCATTATTGACCATTCAACATATCAGGAATCGCTACCCTCTCCCTCGTCTGCATTAAAGCCGTATCGGGAACTGTGCCGCCCGCCGTCAAATTGAATAGTACTGCGCCGCCCACTGCACGCCCGGCTGAACACGCCTCCTCGCCTCCATCTATGCTTAATTACTGAATTTTAGTTGCAAAAATTAGATACTGCTAGTGATTTTTAGCTTCATATTTTGACAAATCGCAGTGTTACAAGGTTGGCAAAGGGCAATGTTACTAGATCAACAAATGTCAATCTTTCTAGTTTGACAAATGGCAAAATACCCAATATGACAGATGCAAATATTACCAAATTGTTTGCAAGTGGTTCACACGGGTCATCCAAATGAACCGTTTGTGTTCAAGAGATGCACAAATCCTGCTCTCACTTTGCATATGGGTGTTCTATCTAAAACATTTGCGATCAAGAGCCATTAAAACCAAGACATGTGGCGTCACGTGAATGGTTAACATAACGCACACGGTTTGAATTATACAAACGTTTGAGATATAAAAGTGGCAGCTATTTTTCAAAATGCCTTTGTTGGCTGTTATTCGAGTGCGCCTGCTCTCAAAATGGATCCTCAGGCACGACAAATTCGTCGTCGTCGAGGCTTGCCTCATCTTCGGAGGGAGGCGCATAATTATCGTCCTCGACCTCTCTTTCTGCCGCACTGTCGTGCGGACTTGCTTCTCCCTCCTCCTGCGCTGAGTCCTGCTGGAGGGGTTCTCTTCAACCTTGTCCGGGGTGTTGTTATCTCCGTGCGGAATCACCGCTTTTATTGTGGCGGGATTTAGAGTGGCGCCGCTGACGTCGGCGCTTCGGCTGTTTCTTGGAGGGGTCATCCTCCGTTGTTCCACCGCCGTTCCCATCTTTTGGGATGTCCACCATATATATGTCATGTTAAGAGGTGGCCTTCCAGTGCCCTGTAGGCGCTGGGTCTTGGTCGTCTCCGGCATCGTCGTCAATACCGTCGATGTCTTCGGAGTCGTAGTCTAGCATGTCGGTTAAATCATCGACAGTGACTACAAAGTGGGTGGTGGGTGGGCGTTGAATTTCTTCGTCGTCTGCATCCCAACCTTCATGTCCGTAGTCCAGCCAGGGCTCTCCAGATAAAGTGAGAGACTTTAGTGAATTCAGGATGTCCCCAAAGGGCGAGTGCTAAAAGATGTCCGCGGCAGTGAACTCCATGACCGGCACCCAATCGGATTTGATTGGGAGGGGCACGGAGGGTTCGGAGTCCGGAGAGGAGTCCGGCACCCTGGAGTCGAGGTCTTCGCAAAGGACAGGGATGGAGTTCGGCTCGATCGCCGTAGAGATTGTAGCCCCCGAGGCGGTGTCCAACCACTCGTCCTCGATCGGGGAATCCGGCTCGGATTAAGGGTTGGGCGGATATTGGTGCGGCCTCGTGGCACCTTCTCGTGCAGAGCTAGATCATGCCCACCGAGACAGGCGCGGCACGCGGCTGCGGCTCGAATCCGTCGAAGATCAAGTCTTCACGGATATCGGCCGTATAGTTCAAACTTCCAAATCTGACACGATGGCGGGGCGTAGCCTTCGATCTGCTCCAGGATGGCTGCTTAATTGGCCCGCAGCAAAGCCGCCGAATACGAAGATCTGTCCGGGGAGAAAAGTCTCACCCTGGACCGCGTCGTTGTTGATGATCGAAGGAGCCATCGGGCCTATCGTGACGACACAGAGGAACTCTCAATGAAAGCACCAATGTCGGTGTCAAAACCGGCGGATCTCGGGTAGGGGGTCCCGAACTGTGCGTCTAGGCGGATGGTAACAGGAGACAAGGGACACGATGTTTTTACCCAGGTTCGGGCCCTCTCGATGGAGGTAATACCCTACTCTGCTTGATTAATATTGATGATATGGGTAGTACAAGAGTAGATCTACCACGAGATCAAGGAGGCTAGACCCTAGAAGCTAGCCTATGGTATGATTGTTGTTCGTCCTACGGACTAAAACCCTCCAGTTTATATAGGCACCGGATAGGTTAGGGTTACACAGAGTCGGTTACAATGGTAGGAGATCTACATATCCGTATCGCCAAGCTTGCCTTTCACGCCAAGGAAAGTCCCATCCGGACACGGGACGAAGTCTTCAATCTTGTATCTTCATAGTCTTGGAGTCCGGCCGCGACGATAGTCCGGCTATCCGGACACCCCCTAGTCCGGGACTCCCTCACCCACCGCGAGCCTCAACACTCATCGGACTGCATACATCGGTATGTATTATTTCCAATAAGTCAGTGGCTCGCTCCACTGTTCCGGAGAACGGAGTTTTAGTCATCTTGCCCATCAGGCATGGTTCGCAAGCATCAAATGATTCATAATCAAGTGATTCCAAAAGTCCATTCGCATGGAGTTTCTTCATACGCTTTACAACAATATGACCTAAATGGCAGTGCCACAAATATGTTGCACTATGATTATAAACTTTGCATATTTTGGCATTAATATTATGAATATGTGTATCACTAGGATCGAGATTCAATAAAAATAGACCACTCTTCAATGGTGCATGACCATAAAAGATATTACTCATATAAATATAACAACCATTATTCTCTGATTTAAATGAATAACCGTGTCGCATCAAACAAGATCCATATATTTTGTTCATGCTCAACACTGGCACCAAATAACAATTATTCAGGTCTAAAACTAACCCCGAAGGTAGATGTAGAGGTAGCGTGCCGACGGCGATCACATCGACCTTGGAACCATTCCCAACGCGCATCTTCACCTCGTCCTTTGCCAATCTTTGTTTAATCCGTAGCCCTTCTGTCGAGTTAGGAATATGAGCAACCGAACCAGTATCAAATACCCAGGCGGTACTACGAGAATTAGTAAGGTACACATCAATAACACGTATATCACATATACTTTTGTTCACTTGCCATCCTTCTTATCCGCCAAATACTTGGGGCAGTTCCGCTTCCACAGACTAGTCCCTTTGCAGTAGAAGCACTCAGTTTCAGGCTTAGGTCTCTATTTGGGCTTTTTCCAGAGAGTGGCAACTTGCTTGCCATTCTTCTTGAAGTTCCCCTTATTTCTTTTTCCCTTTTCATGAAACTAGTGGTCTTGTTAACCATCAACACTTGATGCTCCTTTTTGATTTCTACCTCCGCAGCTTTGAGCATTGCGAAGAGCTCGGGAATTGTCTTATCCATCCCTTGCATATTATAGTTCATCATGAAGCCTTTGTAGCTTGGTGGCAGTGATTGAAGAGCTCTGTTGATAACACTATCATCTGGAAGATTAACTCCCAGCTGAGTCAAGTGGTTATGATACCCAGACATTCTGAGTATGTGTTCACTGACAGAACTGTTCTCCTCCATCTTGCACCTATAGAACTTGTTGGAGACTTCATATCTCTCAACTCAGGCATTTGCTTGAAATATTAACTTCAACTCCTGGAACATCTCATATGGTCCATGACGTTCAAAACGTCTATGAAGTCCCGATTCTAAGCCGTAAAGCATGGCACACTGAACTATCGAGTAGTCATCAGATCGAGCTTTCCAGATGTTCATAACATCAGCATCTGCTCCTGTAGTAGGCATTTCACCTAGCGGTGCATCATGGACATAATTCTTCTGTGCAACAATGAGGATAATCCTCAAGTTACGGACACAGTCCGTGTAGTTGCTACCATCATCTTTCAACTTAGCTTTCTCTAGGAATGCATTAAAATTCAAGGGAACGGTAGCATGGGCCATTGATCTACAACATAGGCATGCAAAAACTATCAGGACTAAGTTTATGATAAGTGAAGTTCAATTAATCATATTACTTAAGAACTCCCACTTAGATAGACATCCCTCAAGTCATCTAAATGATACGTGATCCAAATCAACTAAACCATGTCCGATCATCACTTGAGATGGAGTAGCCTTCAATGGTGAACATCTCTATGTTGATCATATCTACTATATGATTCGTTCGACCTTTCGGTCTCCAGTGTTCCGAGGCCATGTCTGTACATGCTAGGCTCGTCAAGTTTAACCCGAGTATTCCACATGTGCAAAACTGTCTTGCACCCGATGTATGTGAACGTAGAGCTTATCACACCCGATCATCATGTGGTGTCTCAGCACGATGAACTGTCGCAACGGTGCATACTCAGGGAGAACACTTATACCTTGAAATTTTAGTAAGGGATCATCTTATAATGCTACCGCCGTACTAAGAAAAATAAGACGCATAAAAGATAAACGTCACATGCAATCAAAATATGTGACATGATATGGCCATCATCATCTTGTGCCTTTGATATCCATCTCTAAAGCACCGTCACGATCTCCATCGTCACCGGCTTGACACCTTGATCTCCATTGTAGCGTCGTGGTCGTCTCGCCAACTATTGCTTCTAACACTATCAATAACGCATAGTGATAAAGTAAAGCAATTACATGGCGTTTGCATTTCATACAATGAAGCGACAACCAAAAGGCTCTTGCCAGTTTCCGATAACTTTTAGAAAACATGATAATCTCATACAACAATGTATATCACATCATGTCTTGACCATATCATATCACAACATGCCCTGCAGAAACAAGTTAGACGACCTCTGCTTTGTTGTTGCAAGTTTTACGTGGCTGCTACGGGCTTCTAGCGAGAACCGTTCTTACCTACGCATCAAAACCACAATGGTGATTTATCAAGTTTGTTGTTTTAACCTTCAATAAGGACCAGTCGCAGTCAAATTCGATTCAACTAAAGTTGGAGAAACAGACACCCGCCAGCCACCTTTATGCAAAACTAGTTGCATGTTTGTCGGTGGAACCGGTTCATGAACATGGTCATGTAAGGTTGGTCCGGGCCGCTTCATCCAACAATACCTTCGAATCAAAATAATATATTGGTGGTAACCAGTATGATGATCACCTCCCACAACTCTTTCTGTTCTACTCGTGCATATCATCTACGCATAGACCTGGCTCGGATGCCACTGTTGGGAAACGTAGCATGCAATTTCAGGAAAAAATCTATGCTCACGCAAGATCTATCTAGGAGATGCATAGAAACGATAGGGGGAGAGTGTGTCCACATACCCTCGTAGACTGAAAGCAGAAGCGTTTGACAACACGGTTGATGTAGTCGAACTTCTTCTCGTTCAAACCGATCAAGCACCGAACGTACGGCACCTCTGAATTCTGCACACGTTCAGCTTGATGACGTCCCTCAAACTCTTGATCCAGCAAAGTGTCGAGGGAGTGTTCCGTCAGCACGAAGGCGTGGTGACGGTGATGGTGAAGTGATCTGCGAGGGCTTCGCCTAAGCACTACGAAGATATGACCGGAGGCTTAAACTGTGGAGGGGGGGCGCCGCACACGGCTAACAATTGTTGGTGTGTGTTCTACGTGCCGCCTCCCCGTGTATATATAGGTGGGAGGGGGAGGGGGGCTGCCTTGGACGCCCCGAGTAGGAGGAATCCTACTTGGGGGCCCTATTCCAATTCGCCCCCCCCCCCCTACCATATTTACCGGGAGGGAAAAGGAAGGGGGATGCTGACTCCCCCTCTTTGCTTCTCCCACTTGGCCGGCGGCCTAGGATGGGTGTGCCAGCCCCTTGTGGGCTGGTGTGCCCCTTCCCCTTTGGCCCATGTGGCCCATTAACCCCCCCCCCCCCGGGGTTCCGGTAACCCCTCGGTAGTCCAATATGTACCCGATACTCTCCGAAACACTTCCGGTGTCCGAATTCTATTGTCCTATATATCAATCTTTACCTCTTAACCATTTCGAGACTCCTCGTCATGTCCGTGATCTCATCCAGGACTCTGAACAACATTCCGTCACCAAATCACAGCTCTCATATAATACAAAATTATCATTGAACATTAAGCGTGTGGACCCTATGGGTTTGAGAACTATGTAGACATGATTGAGACACCTCTCCGGTCAATAACCAACAGCGGAACCTGGATGCTCATATTGGTTCTCACATATTCTACGAACATCTTTATCGGTCGTACCATAATGACAACATACGTTATTCCCTTTGTCATCGGTATGTTACTTGCCCGAGATTCGATCATCGGTATCTTCATACCTAGTTTAATCTCGTTACCAGCAAGTCTCTTTACTTGTTCTGTAATACATCATCCCGCAACTAACTCATTAGTCACATTGCTTGCAAGGCTTCTTATGATGTGAATTATCGAGAGGGCCCAGAGATACCTCTTCGATACTTGGAGTGACAAATCCTAATCTCAATCTATACCAACCCAACAAACACCTTCGGAGATACCTGTAGAGCATATTTATAATCACCCAGTTATGTTTTGATGTTTGATATCACACGAGGTATTCCTCCGGTATCCGGGAGTTGCATAACCTCATAGTCAAAGGAATATGTATATGACATGAAGAAAGCAATAGCAATAAAACTGAACGATCAATATGCTAAGCTAACGGATGGGTCTTCTCCATCACATCATTCTCCTAATGATGTGATCCCATTCATAAAATGACAACACATGTCCATGGTTAGGAAACTTAACCATCTTTGATTAACAAGCTAGTCTAGTAGAGGCTTACTAGGGACACGGTGTTTTGTCGATGTATCCGCACATGTATCGAGTTTCCGGTTGATACAATTCTAGCATGAATAATAAACATTTATCATGAATAAGGAAATATAAAGTAACCACTTTAGTATTGCCTATAGGGCATATTTCCTTCGGTCTCCCACTTGCACTAGAGACAATAATCTAGATTACATTGTAATGATTCTAACACCCATGGAGTCTTGGTGCTGATAATGTTTTGCTCGTGGAAGAGGCTTAGTCAACGGCTCTACCACATTCAGATCCATATGTATTTTGCAAATCTCTATGTCTCCCTCCTAGACTTGATCACGGATGGAGTTGAAGCGTCTCTTGATGTGTTTGGTTCTTTTGTGAAATCTGGATTCCTTCACCAAGGCAATTGCTCCAGTATTGTCACAAAAGATTTTTCATTGGACCCGATGCACTAGGTATTACACCTAGATCGGATATGAACTCCTTCATCCAGACTCCTCCATTCGCTGCTTCTGAAGCAGCTATGTACTCTGCTTCACATGTAGATCCCGCCATGACGCATTGCTTGGAACTGCACCAAGTGACAGCTCCACCATTCAATATAAATGTGTTTCTGGTTTGTGACTTAGAGTCATCCGGATCAGTGTCAAAGCTTGCATCGGCGTAACCATTTACGACGAGCTCTTTGCCACCTCCATAAACGAGAAACATATCCTTAGTCCTTTTCAGGTACTTCAGGATGTTCTTGACCGCTGTCCAGTGATCCACTCCTGGATTACTTTGGTAGTCTGGTACACAGCATAGCATACATGATAGAACCTATGGCTGAGGCATAGGGAATGAATTCCATTTTCTCTCTATCTTCCGCAGTGCTCAGGCATTGAGTCTGACTCAACTTCACACCTTGTAACACAGGCAAGAACCCTTTCTTTGACTGGTCCAGTTTGAACTTCTTCAAAACTTTATCAAGGTATGTGCTTTGTGAAAGTCCAATTATGCGTCTTGATCTATCTCTATAGATCTTGATGCCTAATATATAAGCAGCTTCACCGAGGTCTTTCATTGAAAAACTCTTATTCAAGTATCCTTTTATGCTATCCAGAAAGTCTATATCATTTCCAATCAACAATATGTCATCCACATACAATATTAGAAATGCTACAAAGCTCCCACTCACTTTCTTGTAAATACAGTCTTCTCCAAAAGTCTGTATAAAACCATATGCTTTGATCACCTCATCAAAGCGTATATTCCAACTCCGAGATGCTTGCACCAATCCATAAATGGATCGCTGGAGCTTGCACACTTTGTTAGCACCTTTAGGATCGACAAAACCTTCTGGTTGCATCATATACAACTTTTCTTTAAGAAATCCATTAAGGAATGCAGTTTTGACGTCCATTTGCCATATTTCATAATCATAAAATGCGGCAATTGCTACCATGATTCGGACACACTTAAGAATCCCTACGGGTGAGAAAGTCTCATCATAGTCAACTCCTTGAACTTGTCGAAAACCTTTGCGACAGGTCGATCTTTGTAGACAGTAACATTACCATCAGCGTCAGTGAAAGGACATGCGGTGCCCCCATGTGTGGTTTTGGTAATTGATGACATTCTCTATGGACTAATGGTTGCATTGAGTTATATTTGAAGGATTTGTCCATAGGCATTTCTTGAAGTCCATGTGTTGGTTTCAAGGAGTTTATGTGTTGACCAAGGTGCTATTAAGGAATTATCCAAAGATTGGTCATGTGAGTGTTGAGCTTATTGCAAGCATGTCTTGAAGAAGAAGATTGTGTGATCATTCATGTTTACCTTCAAGACATCATCCAAACGAATAGAGTTGGAAAGATTCAAGGTTGATCAAGACTAAGTCAAGAGTGAATCAAGTTGATCAACTCACAAAGCGTAGAAGATGTACCGAGAGGGATCAAGTGATCCCATGGTATGGTAAGCATTATCCATTGCACTTTGTGTACTAACCCATGATCTATGTGAGAGTCTATGTGGGGTTAGGTACGTGTCCATGGGCTTGCGTCAGGAGGAAGATATCATACAACCCATGGAAAGGATGACATCAAGTGGTGATCGTCATCAAGATTGCCGTGTGCAAGTTCAAGTGGAGCATCACGAAGAGATCAAGTGCTTGAAGCTTGCCATCCATTGTGGTGTCAATGGACTTATGAAGATGTGCCGAAGAGTGGCTCACCCATAGTGGAGTATGGGGGAGCAATCACCTAGTCTCCATCGACCCAACGCAATCAAGAAAGGTGGTCCATCTTGAGGAGGACAAGATCGTCATCATCTAGCTCAAGTGGATCATGTGTAAGGCAAAGGTTTGCCCTTGATAGGTTTTCTATTTTACCGGTCTCATGGTGGTAGTTGGGAGACCGGGTTATAGGATCGATAGTCGTACTATCAAGGGGGGCTCTCAAGTGAGTAGCTTGATCGTATCGTTCATCGAGAGCTCAAACCATTGCATCCTTGCATCATGTTTCTTGGTTATTTTTTGGTTCTCTTTGTGAGTCTTAGAGCTTATGGTCATCTTTATGACAAGCTTGAGTTCATCGAAAACGGAGTTTGCATGCGTCTTCTATGATGTTTTCGGTGTTGGAGGTTTTACCGGTCTTTTCCGAGGAAGGGTTCTCACCATTTTATTTTGGGCCTTTTCTCATTTGCTTATTATTGGTATTTCTCTCAAGATTGTGTTAGCCCTTGTTTCTAGCTGTCCAACAAAATTGGTTTCGTCTAATTCGGAGTCCGTTTGCAAAAGTTATGGCTGTTTTGGTAAAGGCTGCAGCGGTACTACCGCGACTAGAGCGGATGTAATTTTTACTACCGCTCCAGAGCAGTACTACTGCGGCTCTGAGCGTAGTACCGCCTGAGAGCAGTACTACCGCGGCTCCTAAGCGGTAGTACCGCTCGGACGAAAAATCTCGTGTTTTGCTCAATGGAAGTAAACAGAAGTATTTTTTAGTACCGCTTCATAGCAGTAGTACCGCTACCATTTGCGGTAGTACCGTGGTCGGCGGTAGTACCGTGAGGACGGCGGTACTACCGCTCGAAGGTTCTTTGGCCTTTTGCCTCCTCGCTGTTGTGTTTGAAGGGTTCTACCGCCCTAAGCGGTAGTACCGCTCCTTGAGCGGTAGTACCGCTCTGTCTTGGGCTGTGAACATAACGGTTGGATTCGGGAGCTCCTATAAAAGGGGTCTTCTTCCCCATTCAACCTTATCCTTTGAGCTCGTGTTCTTCCCCCATTGTTGACCTTCTTGAGCTTGCTAACTCTCAATCCCTCCAATGATTCTTGCTAGTTCTTGAGGGAAAAGAGAGAGGAGATCTAGATCCACGTTTCCACCAATCACTTTCTCCTCTAAGTGAGGGGAACCCCTTGGATCTAGATATTGGAGTTCTTCGTGTTCTTCTTTCGTTCTTCCTCTCATTTCCCTCCCTAGCATTAGTTGCTTTGGTGGGATTTGGGAGAGAAGGACTTGGGCACTTCGTGTGCCCTTGCCATTGCATTTGGTGCATCGGTTTGAGTTCTCCACGGTGATACGTGGAAGTGAAGTTTGAGAAGCTTATTACTCTGGGGTGTTTGGGCACACTAGAGTTGGTTCCTCTTGGGTGCCTTGGCGCCCTAGGCGGTTAGTGGTGTTCGGAGCTTAATCATTGTGGTGTAAAGCTCCGAGGCAAGCGTCGAGGTCTCCAATTAGGTTGTGGAGATCGCCCGAGCAATTTGTGGTGCAGTGACCGCCCCAAGGGTTGCCAAAGTGTACGGGTTCGGTGACCGCCCCAAGGGTTGCCATTTATGCAGGTTCGGTGACCGCCCTCAAGGGTCCCTTAGTGGAATCACGGCATCTTGCATTGTGCGAGGGCGTGAGGAGATTACGGTGGCCCTAGTGGCTTCTTGGGGAGCATTGTGCCTCCACACCGCTCCAAGCGGAGATTAGCATCCGCAAGGGTGTGAACTTCGGGATACATCGTCGTCTCCGCGTGCCTCGGTTATCTCTTTCCCGAGCTCTTTACTTATGCACTTTACCTTGTGATAGCCATATTGGTTCTTGTCATATATCTTGCTATCACCTAGTAGTTTATCTTGCTTAGCATAAGTTGTTGGTGCACATAGGTGAGCCTAGTTGTTGTAGGTTTTGTGCTTGACAAATTAACCGCTAGGTTTATTCCGCATTTGTTCAAGCCTAAACCATAATTATTTTAAAGCGCCTATTCACCCCCCCCCCCTCTAGGCGACATCCACGATCTTTCAGTCAGTATTCTTCTTGAAGATCCATTTATTCTCTATGGCTCGCCGATCATCGCGCAAGTCAACCGAAGTCCACACTTTGTTCTCATACATGGATCCTATCTCAGATTTCATGGCCTCAAGCCATTTATTGGAATCTGGGCTCATCATAGCTTCTTCATAGTTTGTAGGTTCGTCATGGTCTAGTAACATGACTTCCAGAATAGGATCACCATACCACTCTGGTGCAGAACGTGCTCTGGTTGACCTACGAGGTTCGGTAGTAACTTGATCTGAAGTTTCATGATCATTATCAATAGCTTCCACTCTAGCTGGTGTAGGCATCACGAGAATGGTTTTCTGTGATGAGCTACTTTCCAATTCAAGAGAAGGTACAATTACCTCATCAAGCTCTATGAGGGAGTCCTGGATTGGGGGGTATCCGGACAGCCGTACTATATCCTTTGGCCGGACTGTTGGACTATGAAGATACAAGATTGAAGACTTCGTCTCGTGTCCGGATGGGACTCTCTTGGCGTGGAAGGCAAGCTTGGCGATACGGATATGTAGATCTCCTTCTGTTGTAACCGACTCTGTGTAACCCTAGCCCCCTCCGGTGTCTATATAAACCGGAGGGTTTAGTCCATAGTACAATAACAATCATACCATAGGCTAGCTTCTAGGGTTTAGCCTCTATGATCTCGTGGTAGATCAACTCTTGTAATACTCATATTCATCAAGATCAATCAAGCAGGAAGTAGGGTATTATCTCGTGTCCCTTGCCTCCTGTTACCATCTGCCTTAGACGCACAGTTCGGGTACCCCTACCCGAGATCCGCCGGTTTTGACACCGACATTGGTGCTTTCATTGAGAGTTCCACTGTGTCATTGCTGCAAGGTTCGATGGCCCCTTCGATCATCGACAATGATGCGGTCCGGGGTGAGGTTTTCCTCCCCGGACAGATCTTCGTGTTCGGCAACTTCGCACTGTGGGCCAACTCATTTTGCCATCTGGAGCAGATCGAGAGCTACGCCCCTGGCCATCAGGTCAGGTTTGGAAACTTGAATTACACTGCCGATATCCGCGGAGACTTGATCTTCGACGGATTCGGGCCCATGCCAGGTGTGCCGCACGATCATGGCGAGCATGATATAGCTCTGTCGTCGGACGGTGTTCGGGAGATCACGCCAGCAACTACTCCGGCCTCTAGCCCGGAGCAGATCGCGCCATCCAAGGATGGGAGGATAGACTCCGCCATAGAGGCCGCGCCCTCAATGGTGATAGAGCCGAATAGTGACCTTACCCTTCACGAGAGCCGTGTCGCCGAACTGCTGGACTCGTCCTCGGCCACGGACTCCGTACCACCCGCGACCATACCTATCGAATCCGATTGGGCGCCGATCATGGAGCTCACCTCCATAGATATCTTTCAGCACTCGCCCTTAGGCGACATACTGAACTCATTAAAATCTCTCTCCCTATCTGGAGAACCTCGGCCGAACTATGTTCGGCTAGAGTGGGACGCGGACGACGAAGAAATTCAATCCCCACCCACCACCCACTTAGTAGCCACTGTCGACGATTTAACCGACATGCTCGACTTCAACTCCGAAGACATCGATGGTATGGACACCGATGCCAGAGACGAACAAGAACCACTGCCAACAGGGCACTGGACCTCCACATCATCATATGACGTATATATGGTGGATACACCCAAAGAAAATAATAACAAGGATGCAGCGAAAGATAGCTCCCATGACAAGCAATCAAAACGGCGCCGTAGGCGCCGCTCTAAATCCCGCCTTGGCAAAAACAGCGACAACAGCGCAACAAAAACAAATTGACCCAGCGATAGAGCAGGGTAAGCCAGAGGACGATGAACAAAGTACGGAGCCGCTGTCCGAGCACGGCGATGCCGAGCATCAAGACAACCAACCCGTCTTCGGTCAGGAGAATAGTCCGGACGACGACGAGCGCATCATCCTGGAAGGGCAGCTGGAGCAAGAAAGGCTTATGGCCACTGCAAGAAGTTTGAAGAAGCAGAAACAAAGGCTCAAGGCCGCACAAAACACACTCAATAGTAGATGGAATAAAGTGCTTGACACGGTAGAAAAGTACGGTGGCAGTCGCCCCACGAAGAGCTACCCAAAGCGGAAGCTGCTGCCGGAGTTCGACGACGAGGCCTTCGAACCCTCGCAGCCAAAAAACAAAACCGGCGATCGGTCGGATCGACGACCTTGTGGCCGCGATAGGGTGGCCAACGAGGCCGCACATAAGTCAGTACATGACCGATGCGAGGACCCGCATCAACGGGCCGACGCAACCAGATCCATCTACGGATCAAGGAAACGCGCTCTAGCACTCAGCCAACACCAAATACCACAATCGTCCGAACGCCATGGCACAGCCAAATACAAGGGTGCCGCACACCCCCAATGTTTCTCAGACGAGGTATTAGACCATGAATTTCCAGAAGGGTTCAAACCAGTTAACATAGAGGCATACGACGGAACCATAGACCCTGGGGTCTGGATCGAGGACGTCATCCTCCATATTCACATGGCTCGTGGAGACGATCTCCATGCCGTCAAATACTTACCCCTCAAGCTCAAAGGACCAGCTCGACACTGTCTGAAAAGCCTCCCCGAAAATTCCCTTAGAAGTTGGGAGGAGCTCGAGGACGCTTTCCGGACTAACTTTCAAGGGACTTATGTCCGAGCCCCGGACGCTAATGATTTGAGTCATATAATTCAACAGCCCGGAGAGTCAGCCCGAAAGCTTTGGAATAGGTTTCTCACTAAGAAGAACCAAATTGTCGACTGTCCGGACGCTGAAGCCCTAGCAGATTTCAAGCACAGCGTTCGAGACGAATGGCTTGCCAGACACCTTGGCCAATCAAAGCCGAGAACAATGGCAGCTCTAACAAGCCTCATGACCCGCTTTTGTGCGGGCGAGGACATTGGTTAGCTTCGCGGCTGACACCAATGCCCAAGCACATCCAAGGTCCGGGGCGGCAATGGAAAACCGTGGCCTTGATAAAACAAGCGCGGAATAAAGAAGACAACCCAGACAACACGGCGATGGCGCCGGATTCAGAGGCTCTCGATCGAGTCGGCGGAAAAAAGCCCTTTAAAGGCAACGAGATGAACCGACCGGCCTAAACAAAATTCTAGACAAACTATGTCAGATCCACGGCACCCCGGCAAGCACGCAAATCATACCCACAGATTGTTGGGTCTTCAAGCGGTTGGCAAGCTAAACGCCGAACACAAGGGGGAGGACACTCCAAGCGAGGACGAGGATACGCCTCGCCAGCAAGACACTGGGGGACAGAAAAAATTCCCGCCAGAAGTCAAAACAGTAAATGTTATCCACGTGACAAAGAGGAGAGGCAAACACGCACTCTGAAACACACGAGTCATAGAGCCCGTCACCCATGAGTCCTACCACTGGTCGGCCTGCCCGATCACTTTCGATCGCAGGGATCACCTAATAGGTATCCGGCAGGAAGGATCAACCGCCTTGGTGCTGGACCCAATAGTAAATGGATACCACCTTACACGAGTCCTTATGAATGACGGCGATAGTCTAAATCTGATATACAAGGACACCGTCCATAAAATGGGGATAAACCCAACAAACATCAGCCACAGTAATACTACCTTCAAGGGAGTAATACCGAACCTGAGAGGCTCGTTACGGGCTCTCTAGTACTAGAGGTTGTGTTCGGCTGGCAAACAACCCCGAGCGAAAGGTTAACCTTCGGCATTGCTCCATTCCGAAGTGGCTATCAAGCACTACTCGGACGAGAGGCTTTCGCCCGTTTCAATGCAATATCACATTATGCTTTACTCCAACTTAAAATGCCCGGTCCGCGCGGCACCATCATAGTACATGGAAATGTTAAACGTTCGTTCCGACCAGAAGAACGCACGGCTGCTTTAACAGCCGAACACTAGACGGCCTCACCACCAGAGATGATGACCGGTCGTTAGGACCACGGACACGGTTAGACGAGTCTGGCCAATCATTGGATAAATATTGGTTTGATGGTTACACTCGTATAGACGGTACCAGGGGCTTCGCCGCGATAATTCGGCTCAACTTTATCCATCTCGACTTTTTCATGGTTTATTTATAATAACCAAATTTTTGCACAACAACTTTTCATTAAGCACCTCTCTTTTATAGATGATGATCGTGCTACACCCGTCCAGGATACGGCACAATAGAGACACAGGCACAGACATGCAGCAGGGACCCGTGCAAAGGTTTCTCTTTAGATTAGCGTAAACCTTTTTTACTGTCTTTTGTTGTTCACATCCTCCGGATTCTCAATACAACCGAGAAGGATGCTGACGTATTGGCATGTGGCCGCGTCAGAATATTGCTCGTACCTGGACACTATGGGTTCATTATCAAAGGGCATGACCTAAGCCCAATATATGTTTCAAAGACCGAACACCTTAGGGAGTGTTCGGCGTCGCGAGTTAGGCCTTATATGCATCAGCTCCGAATCATGTCTTTGGTAAAATGTTGGGTTTGCCCGGCTCCTGTGTTTTGCTACCTTACGTTCCGCTCTATCGTCTAAGGTGGCACCAGGAGAACTACTACGATTGTGCCCTGGCTAGCCTGGACGAGCACCTCAGTAGAGAAAACCGAAAACTGACTGTCATGATAAAGCAAGAGACTGGTCAACCACTCGATGACTTATCGGAATCTTCGGGATTCCTCCACATTAACGAAGGGCCGTTTCCCGGCCAGGCATGACCGCGCCCCGTATTCGGATGAGCACGGAGCCACCAGGGGCTATATAGTAGCCCCATTGTCAAACTCCTATGGCTAAGTGAAAGTGTTAAAGCAATATAGTCCGATTGCCTAGTTCGCTGCGCTATCACCTCCTTAATGGACCAAGACGTTGGATCAAGTGTGAACATGCGTCTTCTGCGAACGCCCCCGCATTATATGCGTGAAATTTGAAGCCGACATCGCAAACTTTCGGGTTATATACACATATACATAAGCGGCCGCACATGAGGCACCATACCACTTTAGGCAAAAGTATAAAATAGCCTTTATATAATTTAGTAAAACAGTGTTTTTCAATGGGAATACATGTCATTCGAACATAATATTCTTCGAGCACTGCGCTTCTATTGAACGAGCGCCTTCAAGGACCTCATCAAAGTAGTGCTCGGCAGCTACTCGGCTAATTGCCGAACTAGGGCTGCAATTGTGGTGGCTTCCATCTCCGCCCAGTGCGTTTCGACACGGGCAAGCGCCATCCGCGCACCCTCGATGCACGCCGACCTCTTCATAGCGTCGATGCACGGCACAGCACCAAGGAACTGCTGCTCCAAGCTGAAGTAAATTTTTGGCCTTTGCCCTGCCGGCCACAGGTGATCCACAACAGACCTCATGGCGAGTGTGGACAACCTATGGAGCTCGGCCTTTTCGGCCATCCGCTCATTCAGAGGAAGCGGACACGCTGGACCATTAAATTGCGACCAGAACAGCTTCTCCACCTCATGATCCCTTTGATCTTTGAAGAACTCGGCCGCATCAGCACTTTTCGCCAAATCGAATAGGCATCTGCGAGAACTCCTGATCGGTCCAAAGGAGCATACTTACGATATATGAACTTCATCCGCAGCATAAAGGGCTTCCCAGCCGCGATATCCCCAGCGTGACGCAACTCCTCCTTCATCGCTCTAATTGTAGAGCAGGATTCCTTGGCTGCTACCATGGCCTTCTCCAGCTCCATAGCCCTCGCTCGACTTTCCTTCTCAAGAAGCCGGTATCGGTTGGTGGCATCACTTAACTCAACGGCCATCTTGGCCATCTTCTCCTTACTTTGGCAATGGGCAGCTTGTTCGGCCCTCAGCTCTTCAGCCGCCTTTAGAGCGGCCGGATCACTATTCTTGGCTTGCTTTTTGGCTCGGGCAAGTTTCGCCCGAAGGGTCTCCACTGCCGCAGCTCCATCTGCATTTCACAACATGTTCAAGATACTGGCATTACGCTCCTCTTACCATATGTTGATCACCGGAGAAATTACATACCCTGCGCCTCGTCAAGCCGCTTGTTGACAAGCACGATGTCGGCATCTGCCGCATCAAGTCGCCGCGTTAGCTCGGCAACCTCACAAGTCCGGCTAGCCACCGGACCTCCCGCCACCTGCATATGAAGACGGCTGGATTATTACCTGCGACTATGATCCTCTATTTACCGCTGTTTCCGATGGCAACCAGAGTCTCAGGGGCTACTATCTGCACAGGGCACATTTAAAACACGTGCGGTACTGTCAAAAATACACATCACTTCGCGTACGTCAAAACCTTTCAGCAGACTCATAAAGGCTTCATGCAACCCGCTTTCCGCGGATGAAACCCTCTCAACCACCGCGCCCATTAGCGCACGGTGCGCTTCTAAGATAGCCGCCTGCTCTAGCAGATCCTTCAGTGCGTCCGGCCGCATGACAGGCGGAGCCGGACCCTTCCGGTTGCTCTCTTCAAGAGACGGATATTGAGGACTTCGGGTGGCCCAAGAATCACCTTCTGGCCTTGCCGGATCGGGAGAAGCCCTCCGAGACGACACCTCGGGGTCGCCCGCCTCGTAAGGCAGGATGGCGTGGGGAGGCGTTTCGCTCTCCATCATCTCCAGAAGAAGATCCCTCGAAGACGAACTCTGCCGAGAAGGGCCACGATCCGGACTACAAGACGGATGTTTCTGTTATTTTCCTCTGAAGTAAAGTAGGATGTCTTTTTACTATTAAACCCTTTCTTTTACTTACAGCTCGATGGAGGGCTGATCCCCTTGCGGGCACTGTACGGCCGGGGTATCCCCTGGGCCAGGACCCTCTGGCGAAGATTTCTTCCGCCGTTTAGAGACTATTGTCTCCGGGCCTTCAGAGATGGTCCTTTTCCTTCCTTGGGGAGAGGGAGCTTTGGCTTCTTCTCCCCGGTTTTCCGCCTTCGCGGAGGCGTCAGCCTCTTTCTTCCCACCTTTATCCTCCCCTGAGGGCGCTTGGTAGGGCGCAAGCTCCAACATCCGGACTAGTACCGGATCCGGTGAGACCTCGGGGAGGGGGGCGGGACACCTGATCATCTTCGCCTTTGCTATCCAGTCCTGGTCAAAGAGCGACTTTTCAGA
Source organism: Aegilops bicornis (assembly GCA_021605145.1). NCBI lineage: Eukaryota > Viridiplantae > Streptophyta > Magnoliopsida > Poales > Poaceae > Aegilops > Aegilops bicornis. The sequence continues at coordinate 548,190,723 of CM038675.1, read as the reverse complement.
ATGATATTGTGATGAATAGAAATGCAACGTGTTTGGTCATAGGGCAACTTACTTGGGTATCTGGACGATTGCAGCTCAGACACGCGTCCTCGGTGGAATCCGGACACATTGCTTGCGGTCCGAAGTACAATTTGTACATCTCCCCAGGCGTCATGCCGAGGAAGTGCTGAATAGATCGCGGTCCCTCCGGATTGAATTCCCACAGACGAAGGGGACGACGTTTACGTGGCAGGGTTGGCGAAGTAACATTACTTGTATTCTTGTGACCAGACCAATATCTCTTTCGAGGAGATCTCGGATGCGGACCTGCAGTATGAGCACGTCCTTCACTGGCCCCCAGTCTAGCCCCTTGTTGATCCATGACGTTAGTCGTGGAGGGTGACCCGAACGAAAGGCAGGTGGGGCCACCCATTTGGTACCCCTGGGAGCTGTGACATAAAACCATTCTTGTTGCCATAAGCTGGACACCTCCTGGAAAGAACCCTCGGGCCATGGGGCATCAGCGCTTTTGCTTACTACAGCACCTCCGCATTCTGCATACCTCCCCTCGATCGTCTTCGGCTCCACTTGGAAGGTCTTGAGCCACAGGCTGAAGTGAGGGGTGATGCGGAGAAAAGTTTCGCACACGACGATAAAAGACGAGATGTGGAGAATAGAATCGGGAGCTAAATCGTGGAAGTCCAGCCCGTAATAGAACATGAGCCCCCTCACGAAGGGATCCCGAGCCAGGCCTAGCCCTCGAAGGAAGTGACATATGAATACTACGCTCTCGCTATGTTTGGGAGTGGGTATGACCTGCCCTTGAGCAGGCAGCCGGTGCGCAATCTCGCCGGTCAAGAACCTGGCCTCTCTTAACTTTCTGACGTCATCCTCCGTGACGGAGGAGGGCATCCACCGACCTTGAAGGTTGGATCTCGACATTGTTGAAGGTCCGAAGCGCCTGACCTGAGCTTTGGGTGTTGGAACTCGAGGCGGGGGAGGGATTCGATTGAGTTCGAGGAATAAAAAAGGATCAGCCTTGGTCTCTTTATAAAGAGGGTGAATACCAAGCGTCCTCCTTGTGACCGTTTGGGACTTGCCTATAATCGAGGAGTCATACCAACGGGCACGACTGGGTTACCCACGCCCGTATTGATGAGAATCCCGTGATAAGGGGACACGATCTCTGCTTCGACAAGACGTGCCAAGGAAGCCGCCTCGCAATATGCGTCAAGGCTTGTTGAAAAACACGGTTCGATAATAACCGGGCCATGGCATGGTGTCATGGTATCAAATACGTCAGCAGGTCGGATTTGTGAATATTATTCTCTCTATAGTGGAATGTGGATCTTGTTTTGCAGAGCCGGACACTATCCTTGTGTTCAAGATCTTCTAAGGAGTATTCGGAGGAGGAACCCGCCTTGCAATGCCGAAGACAATCTGCGCGCCGGACTCATCGTCATTGAATCTTGGTTCAGGGGCTACTGAGGGAGTCCTGGATTACAGTGTATCCGGATAGCCGGACTATATCCTTTGGCCGGACTGTTGGACTATGAAAATACAAGATTGAAGACTTCGTCTCGTGTCCGGATGGGACTCTCTTAGCGTGGAAGGCAAGCTTGGCGATACGGATATGTAGATCTCCTTCTGTTGTAACCGACTCTGTGTAACCCTAGCCCCCTCTGGTGTCTATATAAACCGGAGGGTTTAGTCCGTAGGACAATAACAATCATACGATAGGCTAGCTTCTAGGGTTTAGCCTCTACGATCTCGTGGTAGATCAACTCTTGTAATACTCATATTCACCGAGATCAATCAAGCAGGAAGTAGGGTATTACCTCCATAGAGAGGGCCCGAACCTGGGTAAACATCGTGTCCCTTGCCTCCTGTTACCATCCGCCTTAGACGCATAGTTTGGGACCCCCTACCTGAGATCCGCCGGTTTTGACACCGACACTCTACTTTCCTCCCACTCACTTCTTTGAGAAACTCCTTCTCTAGAAAGGATCCATTCTTAGAAACAAAGATCTTGCCTCCGGATCTGTGGTAGAAGGTGTACCCAACAGTTTCTTTTGGGTATCCTATGAAGACGCACTTCTCCGATTTGGGTTCGAGCTTACCAGGCTGAAGCTTTTTCACATAAGCATCGCAACCCCAAACTCTAAGAAATAACAGCTTAGGTTTCTTGCCAAACCACAGTTCATATGGTGTCATCTCAACGGATTTAGATGGTGCCCTATTTAACGTGAATGCAACTGTCTCTAATGCCTAACCCTAAAATGATAGTGGTAAATCAGTAAGAGACATCATAGATCATACCATATCTAATAAAGTACGGTTACGATGTTCGGACACACCATTACACTGTGGTGTTCCAGCCTTCCAGGTGGCGTGAGTTGTGAAACTATTCCACATTGTTTTAAATGAAGGCCAAACTTATAACTCCAATATTCGCCTCCGCGATTAGATGGTAGAAACTTTATTTTCTTGTTATGATGATTCTCCACTTCACTCTGAAATTTCTTTGAACTTTTCAAATGTTTCAGACTTGTGTTTCATCAAGTAGATATACCCATATCTGCTCAAATCATCTGTGAAGGTCAGAAAATAACGATACCCGCCGCGAGCCTCAATACTCATCGGACTGCATACATCGGTATGTATTATTTCCAATAAGTCAATGGCACGCTCCATTGTTCCGGACAACGGAGTTTTAGTCATCTTGCCCATCAGGCATGGTTCGCAAGCATCAAATGATTCATTATCAAGTGATTCCAAAAGTCCATCTGCATGGAGTTTCTTCATACGGTTTACACCAATATGACCTAAACGACAGTGCCACAAATATGTTGCACTATCATTATAAACTTAGCATCTTTTGGCATTAATATTATGAATATGTGTATCACTATGATCGAGATTCAATAAAAATAGACCACTCTTCAAGGGTGCATGACCATAAAATATATTACTCATATAAATAGAACAACCATTATTCTCTGATTTAAATGAATAACTGTCTCACATAGAACAAGATCCAGATATAATGTTCACGCTCAACGCTGGCACCAAATAACAATTATTCAGGTCTAAAACTAATCCCGAAGGTAGATGTAGAGGTAGCGTGCCGACGGCGATCACATCGACCTTGGAACCATTCCCGTCGTGCATCGTCACCTCGTCCTTAGCCACTCTTTGTTTAATCCGTAGCCCTTGTGTCGAGTTACGAATATGAGCAACCGAACCAGTTGTTGGAGATATGCCCTAGAGGCAATCATGTATGTTGACATTTCCTATGTGTTTATGAATAAAGATAGTCCTTGGACATTATCAGTGATGTGTATCAGCAAGTACGTGACTTGTTTGAGGGATAATGCATTGTATGATGACTGTCCTAAAAGGTCCCTAGTCGAAAGGGCTGTGTGGACGCGCAGCCGACTAGACTAGCATATGCCATGGTCGATGGCTTGGTCTCACTAGCCATGGAGCATTGGATGCTAACCGAATAATATGGACTTGGAAGGATCTGGTCGGATTCGAGATAAGGTCCGAGTCGGACAGACCCAACTATGAGACGCAGAGATATGTCATCTGTGAGTCTCTAGTACAACATACGTTCTATGTCCTAAGATCTGAGCTGACACATGTACTCGGATGGTGACAGACCTGCTTTGGGCCAACCAAACGCTACTCCGTGACTGGGCAGTTACAAAGGTAGGTTTCGGGCTTGTCTAGACCCATGTTGCGAGACGTGGTCGAGCAAGATGGGATTTGCCACTCCGATCAGGAGAGATATACTTTGGGCCCCTCATGTGATCCGACCGGGATAAGCATGGCCATGCAACAAGGATTATGAAATAATCCGGTTTGTGGTCGGCATCACTGGAACGAGAAAGAGGTCGGACTAGCACAAGGATGACAGACTCGCCTTGAGCCCGACAACATATATCATGTGGCAACAGGAATGGAAGTGTGATGTATAGGTTCGCCTAACCAGCTTCATGGTCTGCTTGGTGCTCGGCATGCCTTGCTAGAGGCCGCTACCAACCGTGCAGTTCGGAGGTGATCCGAACTGCAACCAAGCCGGCTTGAACCTAAGGGGTCGCGCGCTTAAGGGAAGGAACCTACAAGGTCGGATCCGAGGACACCGGTCAGATGTGATCTGAGTTGTATTCAGATTGTGGCCAAGTAGACTTGTGGGCTTTAGGATCTGTGCGAGGCCCAAGAGTTGAACCCGCGACAGATGCCTATATATTGGAGGTGTGGCACACTCATGCGGTTGATCGCTTCGGCGCTGTCACTAGGGTTTGCATGTGTTGCGAATAGACATCTCCACTTGCCACCGACTGTGTGATCGGACCTAGCGATCCGCCATACGCAGTGTTCCTCCCCTGCACGCGGATCTTAGAGGCGGTGCATCTGCGGTAACCAGCGAACCTATACGAGGGATCCAACGACCGGCTGTTCGAGGGAGATCGGACGAGGAGGAGATGAATCACGCGGACGCGCTGTCCCAACTCTTCTTCCGCTGCACGGCTCCGCGCGTCTAGTGGTAACGAATTGTGATCCATCTCCCGTAGCATGTTCCTGGATGTTCTGCGCATAGGAAATTTTAATTTGCAGTCGACGCACCCTACCGTAGAACCCAACACCAGTATAAATACCCAGGCGCTACTATGAGCATTAGTAAGGTACACATCAATAATATGTATATCACATATACTTTTGTTCACTTGCCATCCTTCTTATACGCCAAATACTTGGGGCAGTTCTGCTTCGAGTGACTAGTCCCTTTGCAGCAGAAGCACTCAGTTTCAGGCTTAGGTCTAGATTTGGGCTTTTTCCCGGGAGTGGCAACTTGCTTGCCATTCTTCTTGAAGTTCCCCTTCTTTCCTTTGCCCTTTTTCTTGAAACTAGTGGTCTTGTTAACCATCAACACTTGATGCTCCTTCTTGATTTCTACCTCCGTAGCTTTGAGCATTGCAAAGAGCTCGGGAATTGTCTTATCCATCCCTTGCATATTATAGTTCATCACGAAGCCTTTGTAGCTTGGTGGCAGTGATTGAAGAATTTTGTCAATAACACTACCATTTGGAAGATTAACTCCCAGCATAGTCAAGTGGTTATGACACCCAGACATTCTGAGTATGTGTTCACTGACATAACTGTTCTACTCCATCTTGTAGCTATAGAACTTGTTGGAGACTTCATATCTCTCAACTCAGGCATTTGCTTGAAATATTAACTTCAACTCCTGGAACATCTCATATGGTCCATGACATTCAAAACGTCTTTGAAGTCCTGATTCTAAGTCGTAAAGCATGGCACACTGAACTATCGAGTAGTCATCAGATCGAGCTTTCCAGACGTTCATAACATCATCATCTACTCCTGCAGTAGGCCTTTCACCTAGAGGTGCATCATGGTCATAATTCTTCTGTGCAGCAATGAGGATAATCCTCAAGTTACAGACCCAATCCGTGTAGTTGCTACCATCATCTTTCAACTTAGCTTTCTCTAGGAACGCATTAAAATTCAAGGGAACGGTAGCACGGACCATTGATCTACAACATAGATATGCAAAAACTATCAAGACTAAGTTCATGATAAATTAAGTTCAATTAATACTACTACTTAAGAACTCCCACTTAGATAGACACCCTCAAGTCATCTAAATGATACGTGATCCAAATCAACTAAACCATGTCCGATCATCACGTTAGATGGAGTAGTCTTCAATGGTGAACATCTCTATGTTGATCATATCTACTATATGATTCACGTCCGACCTTTTGGTCTCCAGTGTTCCGAGGCCATGTCTGTACATGCTAGGCTCGTCAAGTTTAACCCGAGTATTCCGCATCTGCAAAATTGTCTTGCACCCGTTGTATCTGAACGTAGAGCTTATCACACCTGATCATCACGTGGTGTCTTAGCACGACGAACTGTTGCAATGGTGCAAGGAGAACACTTATACCTTGAAATTTTAGTAAGGATCATCTTATAATGCTACCACCGTACTAAGCAAAATAAGATGCATAAAAGATAAACATCACATGAAATCAAAATATGTGACATGATATGGCCATCATCATCCTGTGCCTTTGATCTCCATCTCTAAAGCACCGTCATGATCTCCATCATCACTGGCTTGACACATTGATCTCCATCATAGCATCATGGTCGTCTCACCAACTATTGCTTCTACAACTATCGCTAACGCATGGTGATAAAGTAAAGCAATTAGATGGCGTTTTCATTTCATACAATAAATAGACAACCAAAAGGCTCCTTCCAGTTGCCGATAACTTTTACAAAACATGATCATCTCATACAATAACGTATATCACATCATGTCTTGACCATATCACATCACAACATGCCCTACAAAAACAAGTTAGACGTCCTCTACTTTGTTGTTGCAAGTTTTACGTGGCTGCTACGGGCTTCTAGCAAGAACCGTTCTTACCTATGCATCAAAACCACAACGGTGATTTATCAAGTTTGTTGTTTTAACCTTCAACAAGGACCGCGGAAGTCAAATTCGATTCAACTAAAGTTTGAGAAACAGACACCCGCCAGCCACCTTTATGCAAACCTAGTTGCATGTCTGTCGATGGAACCGGTCTCATGAATGTGGTCATGTAAGGTTAGTCTGGGTTGCTTCATCCAACAATACCGCCGAATCAAAATAAGACGTTGGTGGTAAGAAGTATGATGATCACCTCCCACAACTCTTTGGGTTCTACTCGTGCATATCATCTACGCATAGTCCTGGCTCGGATGCCACTGTTGGGAAATGTAGCATGCAATTTCAAAAAAATTCTACGCTCACGTAAGATCTATCTAGGAGATACATAGCAACGAGAGGGGGAGAGTGTGTCTATGTACCCTCATAGACCGACAGCGGAAGCGTTTGACAACGCGGTTGATGTAGTTGAACTTCTTCTCTTTCAAACCGATCAAGCACCAAACGTACGACACCTCCGAGTTCTGCACACGTTCAGCTCGATGATGTCCCTCAAACTCTTGATCCAGCAAAGTGTCGAGGGGGAGTTCCGTCAGCACGACAGCGTGGTGACGGTGATGGTGAAGTGATCGGCGAGGGCTTCGCCTAAGCACTACGAAGATATGACAGGAGGCGTAAATTGTGGAGGGGGCGCCGCAGACGGCTAACAATTGTTGGTGTGTGTTCTAGGTGCCCCCTCCCCATGTATATATAGGTGGGGGGGACGAGAGCTTCCTTTGGCGCCCCAAGTAGGAGGAATCCTACTTGGGGGCCCTATTCCAATTCGGCCCCCCTACCATATTTACCGGGAGGGAAAAGGAAGAGGGGGAGAGGAAAGGAAGGGTGAGGCCGACTCCCCCACATTCCTTATCCCACTTGGACGGTGGCCCGGGAGGGGTGTGCTAGCCCATTGTGGGCTGGTGTGCCCCTTCCCCTTTTGCCCATGTGGCCCATTAACCCCCCTGGGGTTCCGGAACCCCCGATAGTCCGATATGTATACCCGCTACTCTCCGAAACACTTCCGGTGTCCGAATACTATTGTCCTATATATCATTATTTACCTCTCGACCATTTTGGGACTCTTCGTCATGTCCATAATCTCATCTGGGACTCCGAACAACATTCGGTCACCAAATCACACAACTCATATAATAAAAATCGTCATCAAACGTTTAGCGTGCGGACCCTACGGGTTCGAGAACTTTTTAGACATGACCGAGCCACCGCTCCGGTCAATAACCAATAGCGGAACCTGGATGCTCATATTGGTTCCCACATATTCTACGAAGATATTTATCAATGTACCGTAATGACAACATACGTTATTCCCTTTGTCATGGTATGTTACTTGCCCGAGATTCGATCGTCGGTATCTTCATACCTAGTTTAATCTCATTACCGTTGAGTCTCTTTACTCGTTCCGTAATACATCATCCTGCAACTAACTCATTAGTCACATTGCTTGCAAGGCTTCTTATGATGTGTATTACCGAGAGGGCTCAGAGATACCTCTCCAATACTCTGAGTGACAAATCCTAATCTCGATCTATGCCAACCCAACAAACACCTTTAGAGATACCTGTAGAGCATCTTTATAATCACCCAGTTACGTTGTCACATTTGATAGAACACAAGGTATTCCTCCCGTATCCGGGAGTTGCATAATCTCATAGTGAAAGGAATATGTATATGACATGAAGAAAGCAATAGCAATAAAACTGAACGATCAACATGCTAAGCTAACGGACGGGTCTTGTCCATCACATCTGTCGGGGATGACGACACCTACGGGATCACGTGGATCCCTTCTACGGTTTGGCAGGGAAGAGGGGTGAAGCAAAGAGCAGATCTAATGATCAACATGACGTATTTTTACCCAGGTCCAGGCCACTGAGAAGCGTAAAACCCTAGTCCTGCTTGAGTGTATATTATGTGTTCTTGAGCAGATCTAATGATCAATGCATGCAAGCTAGGCTGAAGGTTCAAAAGTCTGAATCGTCCTCCAGTACGATGCGGGCCTCCTTTTATATGTCCAAGGGGTTGCCACAGTGGCACACAGGAGGTGTAAAGTAGCCACAGTGCCTATCTTTATCATCGGCGTCTTAGGACAAAAGCATTAAATGTGTTGCTTACGTGCCCTTTAGCTTTATCGGGGACGGGAGTAGAACCCGTCCCGTCCGTTGCCGCCCCGCTCCATCTTGACACGCGTCCATGCCAACAAGGCATGCATTGCCAAGTTGGCTGGCCAGCTGCTGCGCTGGAGAGGTGGCAGGATCTTCATGAAGATATGCATGCCACCACGCAGGCGTTTGCTAGGCTGGCAGGCCGGCCACTGCGCTGGAGTGGTGACGGGGTGGTGTAGCCTTGCCGTGGTCTTGCCGATGTCCCCGGCAAGGATTTTGCCGGGGACTCGCAGAGGATCTTGCCAGGCACTTCATCTTGTAGCTTTCACAAAGATCTGCACGCCACTACGCGTGCACCCCTGGGCCTTGGCTTTAACGTTGTTGACGGTGTTAGAGCTCTCAACCTCAAGGGTGGTGCTCTTGTTAGAGCCCTGGAAGTCATCCCGACAAGGATCTTGCCGGGGTCTCGCAAGTCATCCCGGCAAGGATCTTGCGGGGGGTCCAGCCCATCCTCTGTTCTCTGGCTTGGCCGCGTCTCTACACCTTGTATCTCGTTTTTATCCTTGATCACCCTCTTCGTGCCTCGCCGCGCATGGGGCTACGACTGCCCATGCACGAGTATGGGTCGCTAAAGGGCCCAAACTTTAGTACACCGACAGGAGCCTCTGGGCCTGGGCCACGCACGAGCGTGGAGCGTCGTTGGGCCAGGCCCAAGTAGTGCGCGGGTACGTGTGGCAGGGTATAACTGCTATAATCTTCTCATCTGCTGTGCTTCCCCATTATCTGTATTGAGTGCGCGGCATGGGGGTCTGATACATCTCCAACGTATCTATAATTTTTTATTGTTCCATGCTATTATATTATCTTTTTTGAATGTTTAATGGGCTTTAATATGCTCTTTTATATTATTCTTAGGACTAACCTATTAACCGGAGGCCCAAAGGTGCGATTTACATTTTTGCCTATTTCGGTGTTTCAGTGAAAAGGAATATCAAACGGAATCCAAATGTAACGAAACCTTCGCGAGGATCTTTCTTGGAACAAACGCAGTCCAGGAGACTTGGAGTGGAAGTCAGAGACGCAACGAGGCATCCACGAGGCAGGAGGGCGCGCCCAGGGGGTAGGTGCGTCCCCCACCCTCATGGGCCCCTCGAAGCTCCACCGACGTACTTCTTTCGCCTATATATACCCTTGTACCCTAAAAACATCTAGGAGAGTCACGAAACCACTTTTCCACCGCCGCAACCTTCTGTACCTGTGAGATCCCATCTTGGGGCCTTTTCCGGCGTTCCGCCGGAGGGGGAATCGATCATGGAGGGCTTCTACATCAACACCATAGCCTCTCTGATGATGTGTGAGTAGTTTACCACAGACCTTCGGTTCCATAGTTATTAGCTAGATGGCTTCTTCTCTCTCTTTGGTCTCAATACAAAGTTCTCCTCGATGTTCTTGGAGATCTATTCGATGTAATATTCTTTTGTGGTGTGTTTGCCAAGATCCGATGAATTGTGAATTTATGATCAAGTTTATCTATGAACAATATTTGATTCTTCTCTGAATTCTTATATGCATAATTTGTTATCTTTGCAAGTCTCTTCGAATTATCGGTTTAGTTTGGCCTACTAGATTGATCTTTCTTGCAATGGGAGAAGTGCTTAGCTTTGGGTTCAATCTTGCGGTGTCCTTTCCTAGTGACAGTAGGGGCAGCAAGGCACATCATGTATTGTTGCCATCAAGGACAAAAAGATGGGGTTTATATCATATTGCTTGAGTTTATCCCTCTACATCATCTTATCTTGCCTAATTTGTTACGTTGTTCTTAAGAACTTAATACTCTAGATGCATGCTCGATAGCGGTCGATGTGTGGAGTAATAGTAGTAGATGCAGAATCGTTTCGGTCTACTTGACACGGATGTGATGCCTATATTCATGATCATGCCTAGATATTCTCATAACTATGCGCTTTTCTATCAATTGCTCAGCAGTAATTTGTTCACCCACCGTAATATATGCTATCATGAGAGAAGCCACTAGTGAAACCTATGGCCCCCGGGTCTATTTTACGTCATATAAGTTTCCGATATATAATTCTAGTTTACTATTTATTTTATTTTCCAATATATACAACAAAAATACCAAAAATATTTATCTTACTATCTTTATCAGATTTCACTTTTGCAAGTGGCTGTGAAGGGATTGACAACCCCTTTATCACATTGGTTGCAAGGTTCTTGATTGTTTGTGCAGGTACTAGGCGACTTGCGTGTAATCTCCTACTAGATTGATACCTTGGTTCTCAAAAACTGAGGGAAATATTTACGCTACTTTGCTGCATCACCCTTTCCTCTTCAAGGGAAAACCAACGCATGCTCAAGAGGTAGCAAGAAGGATTTCTGGCGCCGTTTCCGGGGAGATCAACGCTCAAGTCAAGACTTACCAAGTACCCATCACAAACTTTTCTCCCTCGCATTACATTATTTGCCATTCACATCTCTTTTTCCTCCCCCTCCCCCCCCCCCCCGCCACTTCACCTTTGCCGTTTTATTCGCTCTTTTTCCGTTCGTCTTCTTTCGCTTGCTTCTTGTGTGCTTGTGTGTTTGTCACGATGGCTCAAGATAATACTAAATTGTGTGACTTTTCCAATACCAACAACAATGATTTTCTTAGCACTCCGATTGCTCCTATTACCGATGTTGAATCTTGTGAAATTAATGCTGCTTTATTGAATCTTGTCACGAAAGATCAATTTTCTGGCCTTCCTAGTGAAGATGCCACTACCCATCTAAACAACTTTGTTGATTTGTGTGATATGCAAAAGAAGAAAGATGTGGATAATGATATTGTTAAATTGAAGCTATTTCCTTTTTTGCTTAGAGATCGTGCTAAAACTTGGTTCTCTTCTTTGCCTAAAAATAGTATTGATTCATGGAACAAGTGCAAAGATGCTTTTATCTCTAAGTATTTTCCTCCCGCTAAGATCATCTCCATTAGGAACGATATTATGAATTTTAAGCAACTTGATCATGAGCATGTTGCACAAGCTTGGGAGACGATGAAATTAATGATACGTAATTGCCCTACACATGGTTTTGAATTTATGGATGATTATACAAAAAATTTATGCCGGATTGAATTTTTCTTCTAGAAATCTTTTAGATTCGGCCGCCAGAGGCACTTTTATGGAAATTACTTTAGGAGAAGCTACTAAACTCCTAGATAATATTATGGTTAATTATTCTCAATGGCACACCAAAAGATCCACCAGTCAAAAGGTTCATGCGATTGATCATATTAATGTTTTGAGCTGAAAGATGGATGAACTTATGAAATTGTTTGCTAATAAGAGTGTTTCTTCTGATCCTAATGATATGTCTTTGTCCACTTTGATTGAGAATAATAATGAATCTATGGATGTGAATTTTGTTGGTAGGAACAATTTTGGTAACAACGCGTATAGAGGAAACTTTAATTCTAGGCCGTTCCCTAGTAATTCCTCTAATAAATATAGTAATTACTAAAACAACTCTTATGGAAATTTAAACAAGATGCCCTCTGATTTTGAGACTAGTGTTAAAGAATTTATGAATTCGCAAAAGAATTTTAATGCTTTGATTGAAGAAAAATTGCTTAAGATTGATGAGTTGGGTAGGAACGTGGATAGAATTTCTCTTGATGTTGATTCCTTGAAACTTAGATCTAATACACCTAAGCATGATATCAGTGAGTCTCTCAAAGCCATGATAACTTCCATTGATGAATTCAAAGAAAGAACCGCTAGGATGCGTGCGAAAAAAGACTGTTTTGTGAAAGCGTGTTCTTCTAGTTTTCATGATAATAAAGATGAAGCTCTAAAAGTGATTGTGTCGGATCATGGGTTACGGAAAAACCCTTAAGGTTCAAACTCTGGAGTGCGCGCGAAGTTCTTTCCCTACCGATCCACGCCCTAGCTTGCTAAGATCTCGCGGACGAACTCAACGAACTCACAACAATAAAGACACAAGATTTATACTGGTTCGGGCCACCGTTGTGGTGTAATACCCTACTCCAGTGTGGTGGTGGTGGATTGCCTCTTGGGCTGATGATGAACAGTACAAGGGGAAGAACAGCCTCCTGAGGTTGAGGTGTTCTTGTGCTTGGTGTGTGGCTAAGGTTTATTATGGATCAGGTGAGATGCCTCCGAATGAGTTCCTCTCTGGCCTTCCCCTACGGTGGTGGCTAGTTCTACTGATATAGGCCCTGGTCCTATCCCCAAATATTGAGTGGGAAGGGAGCCAACAACAGCCAATTTGAAGGGGACGGCTAGTACAGCTTATCCTGACAAAAGCGGTCTTCGCCTGCAAAAGGCTCTAGTGGTGACGCGGCCTTGGGCTCCATGGTGACCTTCGTCTTTCCGTCCTGGTGGTCCTGGTCTCATTGCACTGATATGGAAACCTTTGCTTGACGCCTCGGTACTCTGCGCCTGTGCTTGCTTCCTTAGCACCAAAGGGGAAACAAGGAAACTGCGCGCGCTGGCGCCCGTCTAGCGCCCGCCTGATCTTGATCGTCATGGCTCACGTCACGAGAACCTCGTGAGGTTTGCCTGCCTTGATCTCTCTGCCCCTCACGAGCCAACCTGGTGAGGCCGCTCCTGAGGAGGTCTTGTGTCGTCCGCCTCGCGAGGCTTGGCCCCTCGCGAGGGTCTTGAATGCCTTGTTGATGAAGATGGGCCGTACGGGCCCACGCGCAGAGCCACGCCGTGGGCCGCAGGAAGGCAAGTCTGGGGACCCCCGTTCCCAGAACACCGACAGTAGCCCCCGGGCCCAAGGCGCGCTCGGGCTTGGCTTCGAGGCGAAGCCAAAGGTCAAGTACGGAGCACCGCGGGCCCCAAAAGCCCGCGGCCTTGGTCGACGCATGGCAGTTGATTGGACGTGGGCGTCTCCCCTACCCCATGCTGCCTTGGAGTTCGCCTGGCTATGCGGCCCCTTCTCCCCACATAGTTATTCTTCCATCGCCCATGCCTAACTTCCTCAATTCCTCTGCTTCCCCGAGACTCTGCTCCTCCTCTCCAATCTGGCATGTGCTCTGCCCGCTTCATCGCCATGGCGCCTAAACAAGCAGACAAGGGGAAGAGGCCTCTGTCTTTGCCAAGTGTGCCTCCAGCCGTCGAGCCCGCAGTTGGCTGATCGCTGGTGCTCAACGATGAGGCCATGGGCAAGGTGGGCCCCATGCTCGCCACCAGCTTCAACGAGTGGGGGAAGACGGTGGCTTGGCCTGCGTCTCGTGCTCGCATTGACTGGGCGGCCACCGAGGTCCCAATCTTCATCGATGCCCTCTGGGCCGGCCTGATTCCCCCTTTCTCCGCCTTCTTCAACGCGGTGCTTGAACATTACCAGATCCACATGCTGCATCTCGACCCCCAATCTGTGACTGTCCTCGCCGTCTTCTCCTTTGTGTGTGAGGCCATGGTGGGCATTGCCCCTTCCGTGGCCCTTCTCCGTCATTTCTTCTCGTTGCATCTGATGGATCCTCGGCAAAGCTCGGGGTGCGTGAGCTTCCAGGCTGTGGCTGCGACGGCAGGCGCGGGGATCGACTTCGAGCTTCCTCCATCCACAAGCGAGTTTCGGACACGGTGGGTATTTGCCAACGCCAGGGTGCTCAGCCCTTGATATGTCTCCAACGTATCTAAATTTTTTGATTGTTCCATGTTATTATATTACCCCTTTTGGATGTTTATGGGCTTTATTTTACACATTTATATCATTTTTGGGACTAACCTACTAACCGGAGGCCCAGCCCATATTGCTGTTTTTTTGCCTATTTCAGTATTTCAAGAAAAGGAATATCAAACGGAGTCCAAAGCGGAATGAAACCTTCGGGAGCGTGATTTTTGGAACGAACGTGATCCAGAGGACTTGGAGTGCAAGTCAAGAAGCTTCCGAGGAAGCCACGAGATAGGAGGGCGCCCCCCCCTATAGGGTGCGCCCCCTATCTCGTGGGGCCCTCGGGCGGCCACCGACGTACTTCTTCCTCCTATATATACCTACGTACACTACTACAAAAAGGGATATAGATGGAATGGCCACTAATGGCGCACATGTCATGTGGTCCGCCATTACTATATTCTAATGGCGCACCATGTCTCGATGCGCCATTAGTAATATATTACTAATGGCGCACCTGGTGTGTGGTGCGCCATTAGTAGTTTTGAAAAAAACATAAAAAAAATTGTTACTAATGGTGCACCATTGTATAGTGCGCCATTACTAATTGACATAGTAATGGCGCACCACATCCGCCGTGCGCCATTAGTAGTTTTGAACAAAAAGTAAATAAAAAATAAAAAAATATTTGTTAGTAATGGCGCACCTGTGGGCAGTGCGCCATTACTAGTTTTAACTAGTAATGGCACACTATCCACTGGTGCGCCATTACTAAGTTTTTTTCAAAAAAAATCAAAAAAAAATTCAATTTTTTTATTTTTTTTCAAAACTAGTAATGGCGCACCGTGGGTGTGGTGCGCCATTACTAGTTTAAATAGTAATGGCGCACCATCCCGCGGTGCGCCATTACTAACTTGGCCCAACACCGAATGCACCCCCCTCCCCTCGTGGATCGCCTTTTCAGTTTTAAAAAAATAAAAGAAAATGATGGAAATGTCAAAAAAATAAAAGAAAATAAGTTTCCCATGTGATATGTGGTCTAGTTGTTGGGAAAATTTACAAATATGAATTTCGACTTTATTTGCAAAATCTTTCTGGAAATTTGTAAAATGGGCATAACTTTTGCATACGAACTCGGATTAAAAAGTTCTTTATATGAAAAATCATCTACTCGAAAAGTTACATCCGAATTTAACAGGGGGAACCCCGTTAAACATTTTCAAAATCCCCCCTATAGGGCGCGCCCCCTGTCTTGTGGGCCCCTCGGGCGGCCACCAACGTACTTCTTCCTCCTATATATACCTACGTACCCCGAAAACATCCAGGAGCACCACGAAACACAATTTCCACATGATAACCTTCAGATCCGCAAGATCTCATCTTGGAGCCCTTGTCGGCACTTTCTGGGGAGGGAATCAACCACGGAGGGCTTCTACGTCAACACCATAGCCTCTCCAATGAGTTGTGAGTAGTTTACCACAGACCTACGGGTCCATAGTTATTAGCTAGATGGCTTCTTCTCTCTTTTTGGATCTCAATACAATGTTCTCCCCCTCTCTTGTGGAGATCTATTCAATGTAAACTCTTTTTGCGGTGTGTTTGTCGAGATCCGATGAATTGTGGGTTTATGATCAAGTTTATCTATGAATAATATTTGAATCTTCTCTGAATTCTTTTATGTATGGTTGAGTTATCTTTGCAAGTCACTTCGAATTATCAGTTTAGCTTGGCCTACTAGATTGGTCATTCTTGCCATGGGAGAAGTGCTTAGCTTTGGGTTCAATCTTGCGGTGTCCTTACCCAGTGATAGAAAGGGTTGCAAGGCACGTATTGTATTGTTGCCATCTTGGATAACAAGATGGGGTTTATATCATATTGCTTGAGTTTATCCCTCTACATCATGTCATCTTGCTTAATGCGTTACTCTGTTCTTATGAACTTAATACTCTAGATGCATGCTGGATGGCGGTCGATGTGTGGAGTAATAGTAGTAGATGCAGGCAGGAGTCGGTCTAGTTGTTATGGACGTGATGTCTATATACATGATCATGCCTAGATAATCTCATAACTATGCTCTTTTCTATCAATTGCTTGACAGTAATTTGTTCACCCACCGTAATACTTATGCTATCTTGAGAGAAGACACTAGTGAAACCTATGGCCCCCGGGTCTATCTCTTATCATATTTGCTTTCAATCTTCTTTTATTTGCATCTTTACTTTTTGCATCTATATTATAAAATACCAAAAATATATTTTTCGCAAGTGGCCGTGAAGGGATTGACAACCCGTTTATTGCGTTGGTTGTGAGTTCTCAGTTTGTTTGTGTAGGTGCGTGGGACTTTTGAGGAGCCTCCTACTGGATTGATACCTTGGTTCTCAAAAACTGAGGGAAATACTTACGCTACAATTGCTGCATCACCCTCTCCTCTTTGAAGAAAACCAATGCAAGCTCAAGACGTAGCAAGAAGGATTTCTGGCGCCGTTGCCGGAGAGGTCTTCGCTCAAGTCAAGTGTAGCGACCCGACCTCAGACGGTCAAGCCTACGTGTTCTTGTGCCATCCACGGATCGATATCTTTGGCACACACAGTACATCAATGTATATATCAAAGTGCAATCACATGCATAATTAACGTAAAAGCGATATATACCTCATAATACTCGGCGGAAACAAACAAGCGGGTGTGGAGTCCCATCAACGCCATCGGCAGGTTGAGTGTAGACCGTAACCTGTATCGTAACTCTTACTCGTCGAGGAAATATACGCAACATGATACGTTGCAGCCGTGTCAATCGATTACATTGAATGTACCGGCAAGATCACAACATGAATAAACAGATAATAAACTATACTATATGCAGTATGGCTTTTTGGCTCTGTATCTGAGTTTTGTTTGCGTAAAAGCTGATTTTATTTTCCCTACATCAAAGGAATAAATGAAATACTTACTATGGAATTTTCTATCATGACATGGTTCCGTAACCGATGTCTCATAGCCCAAATCATCATAAGTTGCCCACAATTAAGTTATCAGTCCGGTGTTGAGAGTTAGAGATAGATCCAAGTCCGGATGCTCAAATTGTCCGTAATCGGGGACACGGCTAATCGATTAGGTTTAAACCCTCTGCAGAGGTTTGTACACTTTACCCGCAAGATTCGATCCCTCTCTTTGCGTTCTCGCACTTGAGGTGTTTGAGAACAAGATGACCGAAACATGGTCTTCCGAAGAGTTCCTCGACCCTTGTCCGGTACTCAACCCATCCTACCGTAGTTCTACATCTGCTAGTACCGTCCCGGCCAGTCACAACTAAGGTCAACCAAGCGAGCCCATAATGACTTGCGGTTGCACAGTAAGCTTCCGGGCGTGAAGTATTCTTCCGTCTCTTTGGAGTGCAGGTGAAGCTTTCCAAGATGTCATGGCGCTTCTCCATGCATCCCGCCAACCACTTTGGTTTCTCCAGGGTGCCCGTCGGCAAATCCTTCACCCAAGAGTGTGTATTGAATTCTTGTCTCGAGTCTTGAAGTCTTGAGGCCTTGAAGATGCAGTCCTTGCAGATGCCATCATGGAGTTGTCGTCATTGACGTAGAGTCCTCCTTTCTCACACCACTCCGAACACTCATACCAAACCCCGTCTACTATAGCGTAGCATTTAAATAAAACATCCGGGCTTGGTAACAGGGGTGATGGGTTCCTACCTCATGCATACTACTCAACTACAAGGATTCAATAACACTACTTGAGGTGTGGTTGCAAGGATGCCACTAAATGCAATAAAAACATAGGTATGAAAGCAATGGTCAAAGTGAACTTGCACGGTTGACGATCTTGAAAAACTAGGGTTTCGTAGTAGCAATCTTCGCACTCAGGAAATTCTACCGAGGCAAACAATAACTATAATAAGCACATAGCATAACATCACTTAACACAATAACATAACAATAGCAACATAACACAACAAAACAACCAAACCAAATCCAAAAGAAAAAACTCAAATAAAGGCCACTCAAAGTTTTCCCTACTTCAAACAATAACAAAAATAGTTTTATATAATAAAAATTTCTTAATATAACCTAATCATGGTTTTAGGTTAACTTAACAGAAAAGGTTTCACTAAGCAACTAGGAGCAAAAAGAATTAATTAAAAGCTATTATAAAACTCATTTTAGGCCTAATCCAATTTCTATTAAGAAAAATAATTTAAAACTTTTATTAATTCTAAATAAAAGTTCATCTACTAGAATGACAGAAGCTAACCTAGAATAACTAATCACAAGTTAAGAATAAATTAATTTACTAATTAATTAATTAGGAAAACAGGAACTAGTCAATTAATTAGGATTAATAGGATTCTGTCTAGAACTAATTATTTATTAATCCTAAAATACCAAAGTTAATTTATAGGGTTTGGCAAAGTCAAAATAAAGTGGTGACAAAAGAATCATGCAAAAATAATTTTTCTAACTAAAGTTATAGCAGATTTGCTATTCTGGCTAAAACAATATTAAAGCATTTTAATTATTTTTAACATAGCTAAATATATATTTTTCTGAAACTACATAAAATTTGCAATCCAACAAAAAAGAATCATCTAAAAATATTAAGCAGAATAAAAGATATAAATTTTTGAAAACAGAAACTATTCGGCTAAAACAGAAAATCAAAATAAAAGAAAAGGCCTAATGGGCCTATACTGTGCACTAGGCGTAGTTTAGTCTAAACGGGCCTAGGTTTAAAACTAAACGAACAGGCCTAAACAAATAAACCTAAACTAAAAATAAACCGATCGGACCAGCCGGTTTTCTAAATAAAACTTACCCCTTCGGGGGTTCTAATCCTAGCCGTCTAAGATGGATCGGACGGTGGAGGGAGATGCCGGTGACTTACCGGGACTCATGACGGCGGGCGGCGGCGAAATGCGTCCAGGCGTCAAGGCGTCAGCTCCGGCGACTTCGTCGGGGAGATGCGGGAGCACGGGTGGTTCGGTGGGAGTCGGGGTTGGTCGGGGAACCAGGCATCGACGGCGCGACAATAATGGCGGCAAGGGCTTGGCTCCATGAGCAGCGGGAGGGAGAGGAGGTCAGCGAGGGGGCAGGGGGTGCGGGGAGGGTTTTATAGGCGGGGGCCTCGTCGGGAAGGAAGGGGATCGGGGCGATCGGGATCCGGATCTTCGGGATCCAGCGATCTCAGCGAGGTCGGCGTGGCGTGGGGCGGGAAGAAGAGGCGGGGCCCAGGTGGGTGAGAGGGAGGGTGAGGAGGGAGGCGGTCGGCCGTGGCGTGGCGCCTGCCAGGCGAGGCGAGGGGTGAGGCGCTGGCTGGCCTGTTGGGCCGGCTCGTTGGGCGCTGGGTCATGGAGGGAGGCGGCGCTGGCTGGGCACAGCCAGTGGGGTTCGGACTGGCTGGGCGGGTCTGGTGGCGCTGAGGGGGGTTTTCTTTTATTTTTTAAATAAAACTAAAACAAAAATAAAACCAAATCTAAAAATAATTTATATAGGGTATATACATACCAAAATGATCGGGAATATTCCCTTTCATTTGAGCATTTTCGAAGCAAAATCCAAACTTCATAAAAATCTATTTTTTCAAATTCAAATAAATTTCAGATTTGAATCCAAATCTTTTGGCATTGTTTCCTCTGATATTTTGGAGTGTCATGTTTGCTCCTCTCATACTTTTGATCAAGTATTTATCAGGCTTAGTTTTTGAAATGTTTCCCACATGCCAAAGTTTGAAATTCAAATTCAAAACTCAAAATTTGAAAGAGGGTTTCAAAGCACTTTCAAATGATTTTCAACTTGATTCATTATAACTTCCAACTCCTATTTCATATAATTGAAGAAGTCATTTTATCTTCCCTCATGAAAATCATTGAGTTGCATAAAGCTTTGAATTTGAAAACTTCCCAAATGAAATTCAATTCTTTTTCCAAAACCCTATTCATTTCAAAATGGAAGAAGTCATGTCATCTTCACTCTAGGTTTTGGTGTTGCAATGAACTTGAGTTCAATTGGGATCCAAAAATGCAAAATGGAAAGTTTGGGAAAGTCATTTCATTCCCTCTCATTCAACTTTCAAAAGTTTCAATTTCCACTCAATTCCATTCAATCAATCTGTCAAACAATCAGACAACAACCATAGTTATTTATTTATTATAACATTCCAAAATTTAGAATTTTGGGATGTTACAAACCTACCACACTTAAAATGAATCTCGTCCTCGAGATTCGGAGAAACTAACAAGAAATAGGTTAGGGTTTGGGGTCTTCTCAAAAATCCATCGATCGTCTCCGGGGTCTCGGAAGCTACCACCCTTAGAAGCATGGTTACGGTTCAATCAAAACTCATATACTCCATCCTTATTCTTGGCGATGTCGGTCTTCTCGAGATATTAAGGATAATTCCTTCTCTGGGCTCTTCCGGTAGTGGCATAACCCTTTTCCTCAATTCTTTTGTCCTTTACTCTTGGTAAGGTTATTCCGAGACTGGGTCTTCATAGGCGACAGATGCAGCGCCAATTCTAAACAAATATCGGTATCTCATGGTGGTCAACGATTTATGGTTTCCCCTGCAGAAAACGGGTGCAGGTTGAACCTCACCGTATAACCTACGGTTGGCAACAACTGCCGTGTACAAGGGAAAAAAATACCTATACCTTTCTAAGGTTTAAACAAGGTTTTGATCGTCGTCTCTCTACTATAGGTAAGTCACTCAGATTTTACCATCCCATATAGCAAAGCGAATAATAAGAGTAAGTCGGTATGGTGATCAATCCATCCCGCACCCAAATCATTACCTTGTACATGGTTTAGCGAATCTCGCATTTTAACACTTGGTCATCCTCACAAGCATTGCAGAATTTCTCTTGTCGACGAACCAAGTTCGGAAAATCCATTGATTCTGCAGGCCATACAAACATCTATCGTTCCTTAACAACTCTCAGGTTTTGCGTAAACTCCTATAGAATCGTCGGTTGATCAAATCGTAGTCTATTCCCAAAATTTCTTTCTCCGATTGGGTACTTGATCCTTATTAATTCTTGGGCCTGTGGGTTATGGCCCACTTCAACACTAGTGCAGCTTTAACTCATCCTTGGGGTAACTCTCTTGTTCCATATTACACATCTTTTAAATCCAGGAGTACTCTGTTTCTTCATACCATCATATCAAAAGCAAAATTCCAACTTTTTTTTTCCTTCGAACTACAGTCCGTGGAATATATATTTTCTTATCCATTAGTCTAGTCTTCTTCACAGGGTACTACCACCCTAAAAATGAAATTCACAAATCCATACATAGACCATATTTTTCTCATATCCTCGAAAATGGTCAAAATCCGTGTTCATAGAGTAACAACTCATACAATTAAACATATGAAAACATGTCACCTTAACTTTATTGATTTCATGAATCCATTACAAACTCGAGCACCCATTACATAACTCAACTCATTGAGCTCATGAAAATGAAATTGCTTTCTACTACTCTTATTATCCATATCAAAATTCCAACTACTCAACTCCAGTTTTCATCTTGTCGGGACATTTAATAGCATAATGTCCTGCCTTCTTCTGGCGAAACAAATGACTTCCGACATGTCTCGGGGCTTCTTTGTGATTATCACGGGCTCCTTGGATTCTTGGCTTCTTTTACGGGCATTTACTAGCGAAATGACCTAAATCCTTGCACCTGTAACAAGTGATATGACTTAGGTCCTTCTCTGCAAAAATTGTGTTGTTCTCGGGTTGCCTTCTTTTTCTCTTCCTGGAATTCTCGGTAATGATCAGAGTTTCTATCTCCAGAGGGTCAAACTTCACTTCTGCTGTCGGGAAATATCCTGGATACTCCTTTCTTTCCTTGGTGCAATACTTTGAAAAATGTCCTTCTTCTCCACATGAATAGCAGGCATTGAGTAAAATCTGTCGAGACCTTCTCCATCCAGTCGTCAACACTTTCATTCATTCTTGGTTCTTCTAGGTCTTCTTTGAGGGTTTCTTTCATTCCATCTTCCTGCTTGAACAGTTTGTTGCACCATGGAGTAAATGTGACACTTTGCACCGGGTAGTGGGTGGTTCCTTCACACAGGAAGCAAGTCACACAGCTAGTTGGGCATTCCTCACTGGGTGTTTCTCCTCACAATGAGGGCATCCATCTTTGTGTTCCTCACAGGTGTGTCCTATTTCTCCGCAAATCTTGCGAGCACAAGGTTTACTTCTGGTGTATCATTGTGCTTCCGGATAAGACGTGATCTCATCAGGTCTTCTTGAATTCCTCCCAAGTTCTTGCTCCTTTAAATCCTTGTATGGATTGATGCATTCTCCACCAGGTTTGCAGCACTTTACGTAAAAGTAGTGAAGAGCGTATTGGACCTCATACTTCCTTGAAACCAAATTGTTCCCGAAGTGATTCTCCATGTTACGCATCCATAGCTACGCCTCCGGCTGAAGTCTTGATCCGAGAGAATATCAGTCCAACTTCCTTCATCATCTATGGGGTTCAAGGGTTTTAGGGTGAGATGAGAGAGAGGTGGGGAGGGATATACACACAATACAAACAATAGTTTTTGAAGAAACAAGTTTTACTTTGTGGCTGTCGGAAAACATCAAACAAATGACAGCTCACAAATCGCCGTATCTAACGTAAGTGTGTAACAAGGGTTTGGTCTTCTAAAGGTCAAATATTTCTTCAGAACTTCAAATCTCTGAGTCTTCAAGCTGTTGTAGCTTCTAATACATGGTGAAATCCTCTTTACTCTGAAGGGGTCATCAGTTCTCCGATATCAAATCCTTCTTGGAGCGTCTTCAGTTGATCCTCCGGGTGATCAAAGGATAAAGGGTATATTCTAACTATTTGAGGGTCTATCTGATAAAATCAGAAAAGACGAGAAGTAAAGGATCCTTTTGAAAATAAAGTTTTTAGGGATTTCCTGTCCTAGGGGCTTTCCGGTTTCTAGGGTCACGTCCCATATCAACATGTGCTCGATACCATCTTCAGAGCGACCCGACCTCGTGACGGTCAAGCCTACGTGTTCTTTGTGCCATCCTCGGATCAGTATCTTTGGCACACAGTACATCAATGTATATATCAAAGTGCAATCACATGCATAATTAACGTAAAACTGATATATACCTCATAATACTGGTGAAACAAACAAACGGGTGTGGAGTCCCATCAACGCCATCGGCAGGTTGAGTGTAGACCGTAACCCTGTATCGTAACTCTTACTCGTCGAGGAAATATCTGCAACATGATACGTTGCAGCCGTGTAGGTCAGTACATTGAATGTACCGGCAAGATCACAACATGAATAAACAGATAATAAACTATACTATATGCGGTATGGCTTTTTGGCTCTGTATCTGAGTTTTGTTTGCGTAAAAGCTGATTTTATTTTCCCTACATCAAAGGAATAAATGAAATACTTACTATGGAATTTTCTATCATGACATGGTTCCGCCAACCGATGTCTCATAGCCCAAATCATCATAAGTTGCCCACAATTAAGTTATCAGTCCGGTGTTGAGAGTTCCGAGATAGATCCAAGTCCAGATGCTCAAATTGTCCGTGAATCGGGACACGGCTAATCGATTAGGTTTAAACCCTCTGCAGAGGTTTGTACACTTTACCCGCAAGATTCGATCCCTCTCTTTGCGTTCTCGCACTTCGAGGTGTTTGAGAACAAGATGACCAAACATGGTCTTAGAAGAGTTCCTCGACCACCGTCCCGTTACTCAACCCATCCTACCGTAGTTCTACATCTGCTAGTACCGTCCCAGCCAGAGTCACAACTAAGGTCAACCAAGCGAGCCCATAATGACTTGCGGTTGCACGGTAAGCTTCCGGGCGTGAAGTATTCTTCCGTCTCTTTGGGTCCGGGTGAAGCTTTCCGCAAGATGTCATGGCGCTTCTCCATGCATCCCGGCCAACCACCGGTTTCTCCAGGTGCCCGTCACAACCGTACTTCACCCAAAGAGTGTGTATTGAATTCTTGTCTCGAGTCTTGAAGTCTTGAGGCCTTGAAGATGCAGATCCTTGCAGATGCCATCATGGAGTTGTCGTCATTGACGTAGAGTCCTCCTTTCTCACACCACTCCCGAACACTCATACCAAACCCCGTCTACTATAGCGTAGCATTTAAATAAAACGTCCGGGCTTGGTAACAGGGTGATGGGTTCCTACCTCATGCATACTACTCAACTACAAGGATTCAATAACACTCTTGAGGTGTGGTTGCAAGGATGCCACTAAATGCAATAAAACATAGGTATGAAAGCAATGGTCAAAGTGAACTTGCACGGTTGACGATCTTGAAAAACTAGGGTTTCAGAGTAGCAATCTTCGCACTCGGAAATTCTACCGAGGCAAACAATAACTATAATAAGCACATAGCATACCATCACTTAACACAATAACATAACAATAGCAACATAACACAACAAAACAACCAAACCAAATCCAAAAGAAAAAACTCAAATAAAGGCCACTCAAAGTTTTCCCTACTTCAAACAATAACAAAAATAGTTTTATATAATAAAAATTTCTTAATATAACCTAATCATGGTTTTAGGTTAACTTAACAGAAAAGGTTTCACTAAGCAACTAGGAGCAAAAAGAATTAATTAAAAAGCTATTATAAAACTCATTTTAGGCCTAATCCAATTTCTATTAAGAAAAATAATTTAAAACTTTTATTAATTCTAAATAAAAGTTCATCTACTAGAATGACAGAAGCTAACCTAGAATAACTAATCACAAGTTAAGAATAAATTAATTTACTAATTAATTAATTAGGAAAACAGGAACTAGTCAATTAATTAGGATTAATAGGATTCTGTCTAGAACTAATTATTTATTAATCCTAAAATACCAAAGTTAATTTCTAGGGTTTGGCAAAGTCAAAATAAAGTGGTGACAAAAAGAATCATGCAAAAATAATTTTTCTAACTAAAGTTATAGCAGATTTGCTATTCTGGCTAAAACAATATTAAAGCATTTTTAATTATTTTTAACATAGCTAAATATATATTTTTCTGAAACTACATAAAATTTGCAATCCAACAAAAAAAGAATCATCTAAAAATATTAAACAGAATAAAAGATATAAATTTTTGAAAACAGAAACTATTCGGCTAAAACAGAAAATCAAAATAAAAGAAAAGGCCTAATGGGCCTATACTGTGCACTAGGCGTAGTTTAGTCTAAACGGGCCTAGGTTTAAAACTAAACGAACCGGCCTAAACAAATAAACCTAAACTAAAAATAAACCGATCGGACCGGCCGGTTTTCTAAATAAAACTTACCCCTTCGGGGGTTCTAATCCTAGCCGTCTAAGATGGATCGGACGGTGGAGGGAGATGCCGGTGACTTACCGGGACTCATGACGGGCGGCGGGCGGGCGGCGAGAGGCGTCCGGGCGTCAAGGCCGGCGAGCTCCAGCGACTCGTGGGGAGATCTTGGGAGCACGGGGTGGTTCGGTGGGGTCGGGGTTGGTCGGGAACAGGCCGACGTCGGCGGCGACAATGGCGGCGGCTTGGGCTCCATGAGCACGAGCGGGAGGGAGAGGAGGTCCGGCGAGGCGAGGGGGGAACGGGTGCGGGGAGGGGTTTTATAGGGCGGGGCCTCGTCGGGAAGGAAGGATCGGGGCGATCGGGGATCCGGATCTTCGGGATCCGCGATCTCCCATGAGTCGGCGTGGCGTGGGGCGGGGGAAGAAGAGGGGCGGGGCCCACGGGTCAGTGAGAGGGGGAGGGGTGAGGAGGGAGCGGTCGACCGGCGCGTAGCGCCTTCGGGCGAGGGGGCGAGGGGTGAGGCGCTGGGCTGGCCTGGGGCTGCGGAGGGGAGGCGGCGCTGGCTGGGCCTGGCCAGTGGGGTTTCGGCGCTGGCTGGGCCAGGGGGTCTGGCTGGCGCCTGAGGGGGGGTTTTCTTTTATTTTTTTAAATAAAACTAAAACAAAAATAAAACCAAATCTAAAAATAATTTATATAGGGTATATACATACCAAAATGATCAGGGGAATATTCCCTTTCATTTGAGCATTTTTCCAGAAGCAAAATCCAAACTTCATAAAAATCTATTTTTTTTCAAATTCAAATAAATTTCAGATTTGAATCCAAATCTTTTGGCATTGTTTCCCTTGATATTTTTGGAGTGTCATGTTTGCTCCTCTCATACTTTTGATCAAGTATTTATCAGGCTTAGTTTTTGAAATGTTTCCCACATGCCAAAGTTTGAAATTCAAATTCAAAACTCAAAATTTGAAAGAGGGTTTCAAAGCACTTTCAAATGATTTTCAACTTGATTCATTATAACTTCCAACTCCTATTTCATATAATTGAAGAAGTCATTTTATCTTCCCTCATGAAAATCATTGAGTTGCATAAAGCTTTGAATTTGAAAACTTCCCAAATGAAATTCAATTCTTTTTCCAAAACCCTATTCATTTCAAAATGGAAGAAGTCATGTCATCTTCACTCTAGGTTTTGGTGTTGCAATGAACTTGAGTTCAATTGGGATCCAAAATGCAAAATGGAAAGTTTGGGAAAGTCATTTCATTCCCTCTCATTCAACTTTCAAAAGTTTCAATTTCCACTCAATTCCATTCAATCAATCAGTCAAACAATCAGACAACAACCATAGTTATTTATTTATTATAACATTCCAAAATTTAGAATTTTGGGACGTTACATCAAGACATACCAAGTACCCATCACAAACCCATCTCCCTCGCATTTACATTATTTGCCATTTGCCTCTCGTTTTCCTCTCCCCCACTTCACCCTTGCCGTTTTATTTGCCCTCTCTTTTCCAATATCCTCTCCTCTCTCTGCTTGCCTTCTTTTGTGTGCTTGTTTGCTTGCTTGACCTTATGGCTGCGCCTAAGGGTCCTGACCACCTTCTCAGAAGGATGGATGAGATTGAATCAAATATTAGAAGCTTTATGAATTTGCAATTTGAGCATAATAATTTCTTTAGAAAAGAGCTTAAGGAACAAAAAGTTTTTTGGGGTTTATGAACAAAGTGCTTGATGATATGAATAAAGAATTCTTTGGTGTTAACGCTCAAATTGCCCGGCTTGAAAATGATATAGCCAAAATTTCTGACAAGCAAGCCACTTTGGTCAATAAGATGGCCGCTAAACCAAAAAAATTACATGAAAATAATGATGAGGATCTTAAAGTTATTGATGCATCTCTGATTAGATCTATGTTTTGCAATATGAATTTTGATGATTATGGGACTGATGATGAATCAACTTTGCCTAGAAGGCATCCCAAGAATTCGGAATCTTTAGATCTTAATGTTAAATTTGGTAAAAGTGAGATTGGAGAATCCTCTAATAATGTTGAACCTACTATCTCGGATTTCAAGGAATTTAATTATGATAATTGCTCTATAAAAGGTTGTATTTCCTTGTTGCAAGCCGTTGTTAATTCTCCTCATGCTTATAGTCAAAACAAAGCTTTTACCAAGCATATCGTTGATGCATTGATGCAATCTTATGATGAAAAACTTAATTTGGAAGTTTCTATACCTAGAAAACTTAATGATGAGTGGGAACCTACTATAAAGATTAGAATTAAAGATTATGAGTGTTTTGCCTTGTGTGATTTGGGTGCTAGTGTTTCCACAATTCTGAAAACTTTATGTGATATTCTAGGTTTCCATGATCTTGATGATTGCTCGTTAAATTTGCACCTTGCGGATTCCACCATTAAAAAGCCTATGGGAAGGATCAATGATGTTCTTATTTTTGCAAATAGAAATTTGGTGCTCGTAGATTTTCTCGTTCTTGATATAGATTGCAATCTTTCTTGCCCTATTATTCTTGGTAGACCTTTCCTTAGAACGATTGGTGCGATTATTGATATGAAGGAAGGGAATATTAGATTCCAATTTCCATTAAAGAAAGGCATGGAGCACTTTCCAAGAAAGAAAGTTAAATTACCTTATGAATCTATCATGCGTGCTACTTATGAGTTTAGTGCCAAAGATGGCACTCGTTAGATCTATCTTCGCTTTTATGACTAGCTAGGGGCGTTAAACGATAGCGCTTGTTGGGAGGCAACCCAATTTTCTTTATGTTTTTTGTTTTTGCTTCTGCTTAGTAATAAATAATCCATCTACCCTCTGTTTAGATGTGGTTTTATGTTTTAATTAGTGTTTGTTCCAAGTACAACCTATAGGATCTTCATGGATGATAGTTATTTGATCTTGCTGTAATTTCCAGAAAGTTTCGGCTCACTAAAATAATTGTTAGAAATCACCAGAACGTGATAAAATAGTGATTCCAACTGCTTCTGATCAATAAAAAAATTGTCTAGGTCGTCCTATTTTGGCTGAATTATTTGAGTTCCAGAAGTTTGCGTTAGTTACAGATTACTACAGACTGTTCTGTTTTTGACAGATTCTGTTTTTAGTGTGTTGTTTGCTTATTTTGATGAATCTATGGCCAATAAAATAGTTTATAATCCATAGAGAAGTTGGAATACAGTAGGTTTAACACCAAAATAAATAAAGAATGAGTTCATTGCAGTACCTTATGTGGTGGTTTTGTTTTCTTTCACTAACAGAGCTTATAAGATTTCTTGTTGAGTTTTGTGTTGTGAAGTTTTCAAGTTTTGGGTAAAGCTTTTATGGACTATGGAATAAACAGTGTCAAGAGCCTAAGCTTGGGGATGCCCAAGGCACCCCAAGACATTCAAGAATAGCCAAAAGCCTAAGCTTGGGGATGCCCCGGGAAGGCATCCCCTCTTTCGTCTTCGTTCATTGGTAACTTTACTTGGGGCTATAATTTTTATTCACCACATGATAAGTGTTTTGCTTGGAGCATCATGCACTATATTAGTCTTTGCTTTTTAGTTTACCACAATCATCCTTGCTGTACACACCTTTTGGGAGAAGCCTATTTGATTAGAATTTGCTAGAATACTCTATGTGCTTCACTTATATCTTTTGAGCTTGATAGTTTTTGCTCTAGTGCTTCACTTATATCTTTTAGAGCACGGTGGTGTCTTAATTTTGAAGAAATTGCTAGTCTCTCATGCTTCACTTATATTATTTTTAGAGTCTTTTAGAACAGTATGGTATTTGCTATGGTCATAAAATTGGTCCTAGAATGGTAGGCATCCAAGTTGGGTATAATAAAAACTATCATAGGAAGTGAATTGGATGCTATGATCAATTTGATACTTGATAATTGTTTTGAGATTTTGAGGTAGTGATACTAAAGTCATGCTAGTTGGGTGATTATGAATTTAAAGAATGCTTGTGTTGAAATTTAGCAAATCCCATAGCATGCACGTATGGTTAAAGTTGTGTAACAAATTTGAAACATGAAGTGTACCTGGCTTGTGCATCCTTATGAGTGGCGGTCGGGGATGAGCGATGGTCTTTTCCTACCAATCTATCCCCCTAGGAGCATGCGCGTAGTACTTGATTTTTGATGACTTCTAATTTTTTGCAATAAGTATATGAGTTCTTTTGATTAATGTTGAGTCCATCGATTATACGCACTTTTACCTTTTCGCCTTTCTTTGGCCTCTTGATTGCCGTGCATTGCCCTTTCTCACCTTGAGAGTTGGTGCAAACTTCACGGTGCATCCAAACCCCGTGATACGATATGCTCTATCACACATAAACCTCCTTATATCTTCCTCAAAACAGCCACCATACCTACCTATTATGGCATTTCCATAGCCATTCCGAGATATATTGCCATGCAACTTTCCACTGTTCCGTTCATCATCATGACATACTTTACTTTTGTCGTATTGCCATTGCATGATCATGTAGTTGACATCGTATTTGAGGCAAAGCCACCATGCATTATTTTTCGTACATGTCACTCTTGATTCATTGCACCATCCCGGTACATCGCCGGAGGCATTCATATAGAGTCATATCTTGTTCTAGTTTTGAGTTGTAATTGTTGAGTTGTAAGAAAATAAAAGTGTGATGATCATCATTTTTAGAGCATTGTCCCAAGTGAGGAAAGGATGATGGAGACCATGATTCCCCCACAATTCGGGATGAGACTCTGGACGAAAAATAAAAAAAGAAAAAAAAGAGGCCATAAAAAAAGAGAAAAGGCCCTAATAAAAAAAATGAGAGAAAAAGAGATAAGGAACAATGCTACTATCCTCTTACCACACTTGTTCTTCAAAGTAGCACCTTGTTCTTCATATAGTGAGTCTCATATATTGTGCTTCAAAGTAGCACCATGTTTTTAAAATAGTGAGTCTCATAAAGTTGTCTTTTTCATACTAGTGGGAATTTTTCATTATAGAACTTGGCTTGTATATTCCTACGATGGGCTTCCTCAAATGCCCTAGGTCTTCATGAGCAAGCAAGTTGGATGCACAGCCACTAGTTTTCTTTTGTTGAGCGTTCATTAGCTCTAGTGCATCCGTTGCATGGCAATCCGTACTCCTCATGTTGACATTAATTGATGGGCATCTCCATAGCCCGTTGATTATCCTCGTCAATGTGAGACTTTCTCCTTTTTTGTCTTCTCCACACAATCCCCATCATCATATTCTATTCCACCCATAGTGCTATATCCATGGCTCACGCTCATGTATTGCGTGAAGGTTGAAAAAGTTTGAGATTATTTAAATATGAAACAATTTCTTGGCTTGTCATCGGGGTTATAGAAGTTGGGAACATCTTTGTGGACGAAAATGAAGCATAGCCTAACTATATGATTTTGTAGGGATGAACTTTCTTTTGCCATGCTATTTTGAGAAGACATGATTACTTTGATTAGTATGTTTGAAGTACTACTATTTATTTTATCAATATGAACTTTTATTTTGTATTCATTTGGATCTGAACATTAATGCAACAATAAAGAAAATTACATCATGAATTATGCTAGGTAGCATTCCACATCAAAAAATTCTCTTTTTTATCATTTACCTACTCGAGGACGAGCAGGAATTAAGCTTGGGGATGCTTGATACGTGTCCAATGTATGTATAATTTTTTATTGTTCCATGCTATTATATTACCCCTTTTGGATGTTTATGGGCTTTATTTTACACATTTATATCATTTTTGGGACTAACCTACTAACCGGAGGCCCAGTAAGATAATGCTGTTTTTTGCCTATTTCGGTATTTCAAGAAAAGGAATATCAAACGGAGTCCAAACGGAATGAAACCTTTGGGAGCGTGATTTTTGGAACGAACGTGATCCAGAGGACTTGGAGTGCAAGTCAAGAAGCTTCCGAGGAAGCCACGAGATAGGAGGGCGCCCCCCTGTCTCGTGGGCCCCTCGGGCGGCCACCAACGTACTTCTTCCTCCTATATATACCTACGTACCCCGAAAACATCCAGGAGCACCACGAAACACAATTTCCACCGCCGTAACCTTCTGTATCCGCAAGATCTCATCTTGGAGCCCTTGCCGGCACTCTGCCGGAGGGGGAATCAACCACGGAGGGCTTCTACATCAACACCATAGCCTCTCCGATGAGTTGTGAGTAGTTTACCACAGACCTACGGGTCCATAGTTATTAGCTAGATGGCTTCTTCTCTCTTTTTGGATGTCAATACAATGTTCTCCCCCTCTCTTGTGGAGATCTATTCGATGTAAACTCTTTTTGCAGTGTGTTTGTCGAGATCCGAATTGTGGGTTTATGATCAAGTTTATCTATGAATAATATTTGAATCTTCTCTGAATTCTTTTATGTATGATTGAGTTATCTTTGCAAGTCTCTTCGAATTATCAGTTTAGTTTGGCCTACTAGATTGGTCTTTCTTGCCATGGGACAAGTGCTTAGCTTTGGGTTCAATCTTGCGGTGTCCTTACCAAAGGATGTAAAGGGTTGCAAGGCACGTATTGTATTGTTGCCATCGAGGATAACAAGATGGGGTTTATATCATATTGCTTGAGTTTATCCCTCTACATCATGTCATCTTGCTTAATGCGTTACTTTGTTCTTATGAACTTAATACTCTAGATGCATGCTGGATAGCGGTCGATGTGTGGAGTAATAGTAGTAGATGTAGGGAGGAGTCGGTCTACTTGTTATGGACGTGATGCCTATATACATGATCATGCCTAGATAATCTCATAACTATGCGCTTTTCCATCAATTGCTCAACAGTAATTTGTTCACCCACCGTAAAACTTATGCTATCTTGAGAGAAGCCACTAGTGAAACCTATGGCCCCCGGGTCTATCTCTTATCATATTTGCTTTCAATCTACTTTTATTTGCATCTTTACTTTTTGCATCTATATTATAAAATACCAAAAATATATTTATCTTATCATACTATCTTTATTAGAGCTCACTTTCGCAAGTGGCCGTGAAGGGATTGACAACCCCTTTATTGCGTTGGTTGCGAGTTCTCAGTTTGTTTGTGTAGGTGCGTGGGACTTTTGAGGAGTGAGGGAGTCCTGGATTAGGGGGTGTCCGGATAGCCGGACTATAACCTTCGGAGGGACTCCTGGACTATGAAGATACAAGATTGAAGACTTCGTCCCGTGTCCGGATAGGACTTTCCTTGGCGTGGAAGGCAAGCTTGGCGATACGGATATGTAGATCTCCTCCCATTGTAACCGACTCTGTGTAACCCTAGCCCTCTCCGGTGTCTATATAAACCTGAGGGTTTTAGTCCGTAGAAAAGACAACAACCATACCATAGGCTAGCTTCTAGGGTTTAGCCTCTCTGATCTCGTGGTAGATCTACTCTTGTACTACCCATATCATCAATATTAATCAAGCAGGAGTAGGGTTTTACCTCCATCGAGAGGGCCCGAACCTGGGTAAAAACATCGTGTCCCTTGTCTCCTGTTACCATCCGCCTAGGCACACAGTTCGGGACCCCCTACCCGAGATCCGCCGGTTTTGACACCGACATTTGTGCTTTCATTGAGAGTTCCTCTGAGCCGTCGCCATCAGGAAGGATGCCTCATCCCGTCTTTAAAGGCGGCACTGTTGCTAAAGGAGCTTTGGATATCGGCCAAACTCTCCGGTTAGGCGGTTTTCTTATGACCGCCTGTTCGGCCGCCGCACCGACGGTGACTTCTCGGGTCATCGAAAGCAATCTTCACGTCAAATCGGAACTCGCCGAGCAGTTGAATCCGATGGAGCTCTCTTCCTTAAACGAGCTCTTGGATCGCATCGCCACCCTGGGAGTCGCTACAGACTACGATCAGATTGGGCCTAAACCCGATCCGAGAGAGATTAACTCTCCCCAGGTCACCCATCACATTTCAGTGGTGGAGGAATAATGCGGCAAGCCTTCATCTATCTTAAGGACTAGTTATGTCCGGATTCGATCCCTCCAAGCCGGATACCCGCGGAGGGAGGACGCCACTCAAGCCACGAACCTAAAGTCAGCAGCGGGCTAGATTCATTGGACAACATCCAAGAACCCAAGCTTCGAGTTTGGAAACCCCTTGGCCCTCGAGTCTCGTGATCGGGCGAGGTTCCGAATTTAATTTCACCCGCCCACCCAAACATAAGCAATCTATCCCAAATTTGGCAAGAGCCCGCAGAAACAGTACACCATTACTGGGCCAGATTCCTCCTGGTCATGAATAGGATAAAGGACTGCCGCGAGGAGGATGCGATTTCATTCTTCTGCAATAATTGCACGGACAACGGAATCCTCAACGCCATAAGTCGTCGTGAAATTACACGCTTCACTGACTTGGCATACATAGTACAATAATTGCACGGACAACGGAATCCTCAACGCCATAAGTCGCCGTGAAATTACACGCTTCGCTGACTTGGCGTACATAGTACAAAAGTACTATGCGATGGAAAGCGCCTGGAAAACCGAAATAAAATTTTGGGACAATCCGGCCCTGAATACAACCCCAGTCCAAAATAAAAGGGTGCATTATCGCCAGGCACCTGGGTTAAACACCAAAAATCAAAACCCCTCTATAGGGCATGGAACCGTCTTTGGAGGGATGGCTCAATGGACCTGCAAAATTCATAGTACGGAGGGCGCCACACCAACTCATAGCCTTAGAGCATGTTGGATACTTGGCAGTGGCGAGAAGTGGCGAAGAGCTTCTAACTCCGTAATCCACAGAGCACCAGCCCA
This sequence comes from Aegilops bicornis, assembly GCA_021605145.1. NCBI lineage: Eukaryota > Viridiplantae > Streptophyta > Magnoliopsida > Poales > Poaceae > Aegilops > Aegilops bicornis. Next base: position 548,156,410 of record CM038675.1, on the reverse strand, counting down.
GTGGATACCAAGACGGTATTAATAAAGTGTTCGAGACTTTCGCATCAAATAATATGCGGAAACGAACACTCCAAATTTACCGAAGTCTACCAAGTAGCAACAATAAACCCATGGGTGAGACGGCTATTACCTTTAATGCGGTGATGAACCTAAATTCTGAATAGCCCGAGCACCACCGCATTGGTCCTCGGTCCAATAGTGAATGACTTCGCCTTACCAAGGTACTCATGGACGGTGGCGATGGATTGAACCTCGTGAAACCCTTGAAAAATGGAAATAGACTGGAGCCGCATTGAGCGAAGCAGCACAACCTTTAGAGGAATAATCCCCGGTAGGGAAGCCTTACCAGACAGGAAAAATCACACTGGATGTGGTGTTCGGCACGCCGGATAATTACATGTCCGAGGAGGTCACGTTCCAAGTGGCCCCGTTCAGCAGCGAATATCACGCTCTATTAGGGCGAGAGGCATTCACAATTTTTCAAGCTATACCCCATTACGGGTACATGAAGCTCAAAATGTCCGGGCCCAACGGTATCATCACTCTTGCTAGTGACCCGGATATAGCACTCCGTGCTGAAAATAAGACAGCCGCACTAGCCCTTGAGGCACTATCCGAAGCCCTAGCGGTCGAGGAACTGACTGTGCTGCGCTCCACGGTGAACAGGGACGACGTGATACTCGATAAAAGATCCAAGTCCACCTCCTTTAAACCGGCGGACAAAATAGTCAAATTCCAAGTCCATCCAACGGACCCTACAAAAATGGCCTCCATCGGGGCGCAATTAAACCCTGATGTAGACGCCGCACTACGAGAATTCCTATGTGAAAATTGGGACATTTTTGCCTGGCACCCTTCAGACATGCCAGGAATCCCACGCCGGCTGGCCGAGCACAGCCTAAACATCCTAAAAGGATTCAAGCCAGTCAAGCAGGCCCTTGGCGTTTCTTGAACCTAAGAGACAAGCCATGGGAGAGGAGCTAGCCAAACCATCGGAGGCCGGATTCATCAGAGATATAAAACATCCGGACTGGCTAGCAAACCTGGTGATGGTACCAAAGAAGGACAAATCCTGGCGCCTATGCGCCGATTTCAAGGACCTCAATAAGGCTTGCCCAAAGGATCCCTTTCCCCTCCCTCGCATCGATCAAGTTATCGATGCTACCGCAGGACACGATTCATTGTGTTTCCTTGACGCATACTCCGGCTACCATCAAATTAAGATGGCAGAGCCAGACCAAGCCGCAACGGCGTTCATCACCCAATACGTCCCATTCTGCTTCAACACAATGCCCTTCGGGCTCAAAAACACCAGTATAGAACGTATCAAGCATGATTCGGACATGCCCGCAAACCAGATCGGCAAAACAGTGGAGGCATACGTAGATGACGTGGTCGTCAAAACCAAGCATGTCGAAACCCTAGTAGACGACTTGAGGCTCACATTCGACAACCTCCGAACATATGACATCAAGCTTAACCCGGAAAAATGCGTTTTCAGCGTACCAGCCGGAAAGCTCTTGGGCTTCATAGTATCCGGTAGAGGAATAGAAGCAAACCCAGCCAAGATCCGAGCTTTGTCACAATTGGATATCCCAAAAGGACCTCAAGAAAATACAAAAATTGACCAGATGCGTGGCGGCTCTAAGCCGCTTTATCTCCCGCTTGGGAGAAAAGGCATTACCTCTTTATCGCCTCCTCCGATGCACCGAACACTTCGAGTGGACGGATGCCTCCACGGCTGGACTCGGAGAAATAAAAGCCATATTGGAAACAAACCCGGTCCTGGCCGCGCCTAACATGGGCGAACCAATGCTATTATACATCGCGGCAACTCATCAAGTTGTAAGCGCAGTGCTCGTTGTCGAACGAGAAACGGACGGACACAAATTCCCCCTTCAAAAGCCAGTTTACTACGTGTCCACTGTCCTCACTCCATGCAAGTCGCGGTACCCGCATTATCAAAATATAGCTTACGCGGTATTTATGGCATCTCGGAAGCCGCGACACTACTTTCAAGAGTGTTCGATAACAGTAGCCTCTGAAGTACCCCTTAACGATATTATAAACAACCGCGACGCGACGGGCCAGATTGCCAAATGGGCCATTGAGCTCCTCCCGTTCGACATAACCTATATGCCACGGCGAGCTATTAAGTCGCAAGTTTTGGCCGACTTCGTCGCTGAATGGACTGAAGCCGAACTCCCTAAAGAGTACGGCACATATTCCAACTGGATCATGCACTTCGACGGCTCCAAAATGTTGGCCGGTCTGGGGGCTGGCGTCGTTCTGACGTCCCCAACAGGAGATACTGTTCAATACGTACTTCAGATATTGTATACGGACTCCAACCACGCAGCCGAATACGAGGCCCTTCTACATGGTCTCCGGATGGTAGTCTCCATGGGCATTCAACGCCTAGAGGTCTTGTGAGGATTGAACCTCGTGATATCCCAAATAAATGGAGACTTTGATGCCAAGGATCCGAAAATGGCAGCTTATCGCAACGCCGTCCTAAAAATGCCAGCTCGATTCGAAGGGCTCGAATTTCACCATATAGCTCGGGAAAACAATCAGGCAGCAGACGTCTTGGCATGCATTGGCGCAAAGCGCGATGCCGTCCCCCCAATATCTTCTTGGAGAGGCTATTCAAGCCGTCCGTATTATGGGAAGGGGAGTCCGGAAATAACAGCCCGGACCCAATCGCACTGCCCGACATCGAACATTCTGACACAACGGGAGGCTCTGCCAACGAAGTAACATCTTCAGCCCATTTAATAATGGAAGTCATTGCCCCGTGGACAGAACCATTCCTAGCCTACCTAACCAGGCAAGAACTTCCCGAGGACCAAAATGAGGCACGCTGCATAATGTGGCGATCCAAAGCCTATAAAGTCCATGAGGGAGAGCTTTATAAGAAAAGCACACCGGAGTCCTTCAAAGGTGTATCTTCGAAGAGGAAGGGCGGAATCTTCTGGCTGAAATTCATGCCGGACTCGGTGGGCACCACGCCGCAGCCCGGGCCCTTGTAAGCAAGGCCTTCCGTACAAGATTTTATTGGCCGACGGCCCAGGCAGATGCTCAGGACTTAGTCCAACGATGCGTCGGTTGCCAACTCTTTGCTAACCAAAGCCACATGCCACCCACCGCCCTCCAAACTATACCCATCACCTAGCCCTTTGCGGTTTGGGGGCTTGACATGGTTGGACCCCTTAAAGGAGGAACCCACAAGCAAAAATACCTACTGGTCATTGTTGATAAACTCACCAAATGGATAGAGGCGAAGCCTGTTAAGACGGCCGAATCCGGACCGGTGATAGACTTCATATCGGGTGTCGTACACCGTTACGGCGTCCCCCACAGCATCATCACTGATAACGGCACGAACTTTATGGCCGACGAGGTCAAACTCTGGTGCAAAAACATGGGCATCAAGCTCGACTATGCTTCGCCTATCACCCACAAACTAACGGTCAGGTCGAGCAAGCAAATGGTCTAATCATGAGCGGCATCAAACCCAGATTAGTGCGTTCCCTCAAGGAATCCAACACGCACTGGGTAGAGGAGCTCGACTCCGTACTCTGGGGGCTGCGGACCACACCGAATCGCACCACCGAATACACACCATTCTTTATGGTATACGACGCAGAGGCGGTTACGCCTGCGACAAAATTCATGACTCACCTCGGCGTGCGCATATGCGAAGAAAGAGAAGCGAACTTCGATCGGCAGGACAGTTTGGGCGCCTTGGAGGAGGAGCGTGGCGTGGCAAAAGCCCGTTCCGCATTCTATCAACAACGAGCTCAAGATATCAAAGGTAGAAGTATGGGCCAAAACTTACAATGTTGGCGAAGTTAGTTCTATGCTGCCGGACAAGAAAAGGACAAACTCAAGCCCAAATGGGAAGGTCCCTTTATTATTGACCAAGTCCCGACCGGTGGAGCGTACCGTCTTCGAGATGCATCGGATAACCTACTAGAGCCGAACCAATGGAACATAGACCGTCTCCGAAGATAATACGACTAGCTCCTGACTCTGTGTTCGTCTCCTTCCTCTGTCTATTTTTTACAAATTAGTTGTATTATATATATCTCCTTCTCCCTCCCTTTCCCTTACAGCCTTAAGGGCCTGCTTCGCGCCTTTGTTCAAGACATTAACCGACGCGCTTATCCGCTCATTATACGGGGCTTCTTTAACAGAAGCTTATTTATACGGGCTTCATGCCCAACACATGTGTCACACTTCCGCATGTACCTTTTATTCATCATTATATGCATCGATATGACTTAAGTTTTGGCCAAGCTGGGTTGCCAGGCTCCTGTGCTTACCCCTACGTTCCCGATTGTTCGGCTAGGCGGTAAAGGGAGCACCTCTGCGATTGTTACTGTCAGGTCAGCCGGATGTGTACCTCAGACTGGGTGAAGCCGAAAGCTAGTGTTCTTAAGGGAATATTCGGTCGGTGAACTAAAGATGATTTCTCACTTGTTTTTTTATCTGCCCCCAGATGCTTTTCTACTTTTTTCGCAGTCCGGACATGCACTTTAGGGCATGCCTCCCAGGGAAAGGAACCCCTAACAGAACTATTCTCCCTGGAAGATGTTTCTTACTAACCATGTAATATAACATAACTAGTTGGGGACTTATGCATTCAAGTACTAATGACCCTACGCTTTGGTCTCCATGTATTCCCGGTTCTTACATAACCGAGAGGGTATTCGGACACACTCCGGACTATCGGGTCCCGAGGTCGGCTTAAAAGGTCCGCCATGACAAACGATCTACAATCCGGCTAGAAGGCATTTTACATGTCATCTTAAATTACATAGTCAATTTGTCCGAGCATATTCCTCTTCAATACCATCCAACAGGCTGTCTAGTTTACTGATCTGTTGGGAATATTAATGACCAACTCTACTTGGCCGTACACTAAGCTCACAGGGATCTCCTTCCCATCGGCCCCCACAGGTCCGACCTCGGCCATGTGGTTTGGTCCAGCCTTCATGTACCGCGTCTTCACCATGGCCCAGGCCTCCCTGGCGCCTTGATGGCAGGCCGATATCTTCCATAATCGGAAGTGCCGCCGCGCTCCCTTAAGCCTCTCTGCAAGCTCTCCAAGGCCTTCGGGCATGGAGAGAGATGGCCACAAGGCCTGGGCGACGCCTTTCATCACCAGCCGAACTCGTTCGTGCAGTTCTAAGAGCTCGGGAAGAAGGTCACCCGTAAAACCGGGCATTTCCTCTACAGGACGACCTGTGAGCATACCTACAAACATAACTGTTAGTCGACTTCCTCGCCGAACTCTTTTTCAAAGTTCGTTCAAGCACTTACTAAACATGCCGCGCCGAAGCCGCTGATTCTCCTTCACGGAGTCCGACAGCTGGGCACGAACATCCTTTAGTTCCTCGCCCAGCTGGGAGTTGGCATCTTGGAGATTATTCTTCTCCTGCCTCACCTTCGTAAGCACGCTCTCGCCGGCCTTTAACCGGCGCAAGAGTTGATCCTTGTCTGGATCTACTCCGGCGCCATCTGCAATGTTATTGTCAGATTTGCACACAAGCTGCACTTCACAACATACTTATCTTTCGAAGCATATATTACGGAGGGGTCTCCTTGGCCTCCCACAGCCGCGACTAGTGCGGCCTCAAGTTGGGCTTTGCACTCTTCCAGCTCCTCGGACAGTTGGGTATTCTTTTAAGAAGATCCTGCATAACAAATGATCCTTAAATCAGTTATTCTAACTGTTTCAAGTCTCGAGACTCTTGACATATATAACCATCAAATTTTCTTACCCGTATGTCTTTCACATCTTGCTCCGTGGCTCAGCTAGACCATTTTGAGCAGCACGGAGGTACGCATCTCCGAATTGAAGGCGTCCAATGCCTCTTGGGAGAAACAAGCGTTGCGAAGAACTGTCGGCGGCGCTTTGTGATTCATGGCACTCTCCACCTCGGAATTGGTGGCGGACAGTTTGTCCGCATCCTCTGTCGGAGAGCGTCAAGCCTTGACGCCTCGTGTTCGCCTCACCTCGGACCTGGCTTTGGAGCCTGGCTGGTGGAGGCGCGATTGGCAATCTCTCCGGATATAGTCCGGCGAGCCCTCTTTTTCCTAAAAAAAGGAGAGCACGGGCGTTAGTATGCATCGTAAGAATAATACCTTGGAATAAGGCAGCGCGCCTTACTGCTGCGCCGGTGCCTCGACCTGGACTGCGTGTCTCTTTAGCCTACCCGCCGCAGGCTCGGCATTTCGCCTCGAGATCCTCCCATGCGAAACACCATTGGTATACGGTGATCAAAAATAAGCACGGATGGATCATCTTCGAAGTATTAGGACTTCGGTCTTGATTACTTGTGAGGCGGGGAGCAGACCAGGATAATCGACTGTAATAGCCACCAAGGCATTGTCGACGCTCAGTTGGTAAAATACCCCATCGATCAGCTCCACGGATATGTCTGGATCCTCTTGGGAGGCCGGATCGAGGGACCGTTCCGGATCCTCGGGTTGTGGAGGAGGGCTGTTTATATCCTTTATGGCCCGGCGCAATTCCTGCGTCGAAATCATAAGATAAGGTACTTGACTATGGGAATATGGACCAAGCTTGGAGGATTGTACATGGAAAATTCGCCCTGAGAATTGACGCGGAGGAATTCCTCCTCTTCTCCCTTGTACAATGCAGACAAGATCTTCGTCAGAGCGGCAACCGATTCCGGCCCCTTACGGCCACAGCGGGTGGCATCGTCCTTCCCTTTGAAATCCCACATGGGGTGGCCTCTATACTGAAGCGGCTACACCCCCGCATAATGCATGTGGCCATGACCTCGATCATGGTCAGTCCGGAATGAGCTAACAGCCTTATCCGGCCCATCAGATAAAGAACGTCCTTGTAATTTTCCTTCTGAGGGCTCCGTGGACGCCAGCTCAGGCGCTTCTTCAAGGGAGAATTATCAAACTCGGGGAGGCCGATCCGAACAGGATCCGGTAGGGGGACATCTTCTATGTAAAACCATTCTGAAGGCCAGTCTTCGGACGCCTTCTTTGGGGTTCCGGATAGATATCCGGTCCCGGCGATGCACCATACTTTGGCTCCGCCCACTTGATATATTGACCCCTTCTGAGAATGGGGCACAAGGCAGAACAGCTTCTTCCACAGCTCGAAATGAGCCTCGATGCCCAAAAACAGCTTGTAAAGGGCTACGAAGCTCGCAATATGCAATATGGAGGCAGGCGTAAGGTTGTGCAACTGGAGGCCGTAGAACTCCAGGAGCCCCCGGAGAAACGGATGAATTGGAAATCTGAGCCCTCTTATCAAATAAGGGACAAGGCAGACCCGCTCTTCTTTGTAGGGATTGGGGACGCTCTCCGCTTGCTCTCCACCAGTATAGGTGGCAAGCCCGGCTCGAACCGGGACCATGTAGGCTGGGGGGAGAAAACCCTTGGCTTGGAGCGTCACTAGCTCGCTGTGCGGGACGGAGCTTCTCTCCCAATCTCCAGGCTGAGGGCTGGGAGGGCGAGAGGAGGAGCTGTGTCGACTGGCCATGATGGAATGGATCTCTGTCGGATGCGCTCCAATGAATGCTCGTGAAGGGAAGATGGTGTGATTTGGATCTAGATCCTCGTCTCTTTAAAAGGCAGCTCATTTACACAGCTAGGGGGGTAAATGTAAAAACACCCTGGCTTTTCGCATTCGTCTGACACGTGGAAGATGGCCATTATTGGGCGTGGAAGCCAAGGAGCGCAATATTCATAAGAAGCTGAACACTATTCAACAGTGCATGTGGAATTTGGAGAAGAACCCGCCTTGCAATGTCGAAGACAATCTGCGCGCCGGACTCATCGTCATTTAAGCCTGGTTTGGGGGCTACTGAGGGAGTCCTGGATTAGGGGTGTCCGGATAGCCGGACTATAACCTTCGGCCGAACTCCTGGACTATGAAGATACAAGATTGAAGACTTCGTCCTGTGTCCGGATGGGACTTTCCTTGGCATGGAAGGCAAGCTTGGCGATACGGATATGTAGATCTCCTCCCATTGTAACCAACTTTGTGTAACCCTAGCCCTCTCCGGTGTCTATATAAACCGGAGGGTTTTTGTCCGTAGAAAAGACAACAATCATACCATAGGCTAGCTTCTAGGGTTTAGCCTCTCTGATCTCATGGTAGATCTACTCTTGTACTACCCATATCATCAATATTAATCAAGCAGGAGTAGGGTTTTACCTCCATCGAGAGGGCTCGAACCTGCGTAAAAACATCGTGTCCCTTGTCTCCTGTTACCATCCGCCTAGATGCACAGTTCGGGACCCCCTACCCGAGATCCGCCAGTTTTGACACCAACAAGGAGCCTCCTACTGGATTGATACCTTGGTTCTCAAAAACTGAGGGAAATACTTACGCTACACTTGCTGCATCACCCTCTCCTCTTCGAGGAAAACCAACACAAGCTCAAGACGTAGCAGCCCTCTGCTCCATTCTCCGTCAGCACCTGTCGTTCCCAACTCTGGTTGGGGCCATGAGAAGCTCGCGAGCTCCTGTCTTGTCCCCGTCTGGCTCAGGCTGAGGAGGTTGAAGGACCGCGGCGTGACCGCGCCTATGGTGGTGAAGGAGTTCGTCAGGCGCCGAGTCGCTCCGCTTCAGCGCCATTCTTGCCCAATGTGGGCTTTGCTCAACAGTCAGGACCATATGAGGCTTCAGGAGTCCGGGCTCCCTCTTGGGATGCGACAAACAGTGCTCGAGGTCCCGACGGGTGTTCCTTCGCCGGATGACATGCCTGGGAAGAGCTGTCTGCTGTACCGCTGCACGAATAAGGCTGAATTTGTAGAGAGCATGCCTTCCTTTGATGAGTGGGGGCTGCGCCCGAACGGCCTAGTGGGGCCCCGTGAGAACCCCGTCGACGTGGTTCCCTTCTTCGCTGCCAGCGCCGAGCTCGTCCCGAGTGTGGGTGTGCAGGGGGCGAGCTCCGACGGTGGCTGGTGGCCTGAGTGCTGAGGTGCATATGCCGCCTGGGGATCTTTGGGCGTCGTCCTCAAGAGCTCATGATTCCTCCCCTGGAGCGTCGGTTGCGGAGGCGACGCAGCTCGCAGCTCCCGATGCTGAAGCTCTGGAGGCCTTGGGGGGTTGCAGTCAGATGGCACCCGACTGCTCTCCTCAGCTCAGCGCTCCTGAAGCTGTCCCTCCGAACGCTTCTCCGGTTGCGCCCCGTGCCGGCCGCCACGTCCATCGCTTCGGCCGGCTTTGCGTGGACTTCGAGGAGCTCCGCAAGAGGAAAGGATCTCCGGGCAGCAGCGGTATCTTCGGGCCATTGAAGTGGAAGAAGTACATCGCTGTTGACAAGTAAGTACCTCATCTTTTGTCTTCTTGAGTGATGCTTCCCTTCCTGACGTTAGTTCTTAAGGGTCCCTTCCATCGAGGCCGTCGTGTCCCCTGAGAAGCAGCCCCCTCTTTCCTTAACTCCCCCGCTGGCCTTGAGCGCTCCGAGTCTGCATGCTGTCCCTGGAGCAGGGTTGGTTGGAGACGCGCCTGCCTCCATGGCGCATTGAACATGCGGCCTCATCATCCCTACCCCACGGCCTGGCGTGGAGCTTGGCGGGCGTGCTCAGGACCCCTCCTCTGGTCATGGACAGTAGCTGGTTGGCTTCGGTCTTTGGTTCCTCTTCAAGCCGCGGGTCCTGACGGTGTCCTGGACTAGGACATGAGCCCCCTCACAAAGGGATCGAGGGTGAAGCCCAGGCCGCGGAGGAAGTGCAGGATAAAAACGACGCGCTCATTAGGCTCCGGTGTGGGGATGACCTGCCCTGGTGCAGGAAGCCAGTGTTGGATGTCGGCGGTCAGGTATACGACCACCCTAAGCTTCGCAATGTCGTCCTCTTGAATCGAGGAGGCCACCCACTGGCCTTGAGGGACGGATCCGGATATATCGGCGGATCTGGGGTGTTGAAGCTTGGGTTTCGGGTGCTAGAACTCGAGGTGCAAGAAGGTGCGAGGAAGGTGGAAAAGAGGCATAGGCCTCGACCCCTTTTTATAAAGGGGATGAATATCAAGAGTCGCTGGTGTGGCCATTTGAGGCTTATCTAAAAACACACAGAGTTATACCAACGGCCGTCGTGGGGTTGCGCGCGCCCATATTGATGGAAAATCCCGTAATAAGTGGAACACGATCTCTGCCCCGACGGGACGTGCCAATAAAACCGCCTCGTAACGCGAGTCTTCATGGGGTAAGAAACGCCGGTTCATGTTGGACCAGGCCACGATGCACGGGCATGATGCACGAAGATTGCCAGCAGATCAGATTTATGCCATGTGAAGATCATCTTGTGGATCCTGACACGATTCAAGTGTTCGATAATTACTTTGGAGTATTCGGAGAAGGAACCCGCCTTGCAATGCCAAAGACAATACTACTCGCAGGACTCATCGTCATTGAAGCCTGGTTCAGGGGCTACTGAGGGAGTCCTGGATTAGGGGGTATCCGGACAGCCGGACTGTGTACAACGTCCGGACTATTGAAGCGTGAAGATACAAGACTCAAGACTTCGGCCCGTGTCCGGATGGGACTCTCCTTTGCGTGGAAGGCAAGCTTGACAAACCGGATATTATATTTGCTTTCTTGTAACCGACTCCATGTAAACCCTAGCCCTCTCCGGTGTCTATATAAACCGGAGAGGTTGGTCCGTAGAAGGTCGATCACAATTACAATCATACCATCATAGGCTAGCTCTTAGGGTTTAGCCTCTACGAACTCGTGGTAGATCTACTCTTGTACTACCCATATCATCAATATTAATCAAGCAGGAAGTAGGGTTTTACCTCCATCGAGATGGCCCGAACCTGGGTAACATCTGTGTCCCTTATTTCCTGTTACCATCAGCCTTGACGCGCAGATCGGGACCGCCTACCCGAGATCCACCGATTTTAAAGAGGTGGACTTTCATCAACATCAACTCCGATCTCTATCAAGATCATGGAGGAATCATCCAGGGAGCCCGGGGGCTCAACGTCAACATTGCCCTCGGGCGACCATACTATTTTTCTGGACAGCGGACTTGTGTCCGCCGCCACCGCCTCCTCAAGTGTCGTTTTAACGATTGCTTCGGTGGAATTGTGCGGAATTGAGTCTATAACAACCCTGGAAATTTCGTCGAATTCCGATGGAGGAATCTCTGGCAATCCACGATATACCGGAGCCATGTCAAATCTGGACGGGAATCTGGACGAGTTTAGGGCGTGGTGTCCAGCTTCTAGCTCGGACATCCTTTGGAAGATCCAACCGTTGATCGGCTGCGTAATTCCTATATCTACCACCCCTCAGAATTTCAGCTCGATCCGACCGTACGAACTCCGGGAACCTTCCGATTAGTGCATCACTTTTCGGATCTGTTTTGTACGCGAAAACGAATCCGACCCGACTTCATCTTTTTCATGAACGGGATTTCGGACATCCTTTTTGAAGGAAGTTTTGTATGGGGTATTGTGTTTTGTTCCCGAACACATCCCACTAACTTTAAAATCCTTTGAAGATGATCTTCAACATCATCCGGTGTCAAACCAGTCCGCAATATTGCTTTCACTACCGCCGACATGCTAGACACGTCGTCACTTTGTTGAGCTGAGCTCAACTTCTTCGGATTATCATCTCGGCAAGCCGAACAAGAGTTCGGCATCACGAAGGATAAATCATCACCAACATTGCCGCCCCACGGATTAGATGGAACGGACACACCGGCATCGCCGCATGGCCACTTCATCAAGCCGACATTGACCACGTCACGACCTGCATCGGCGGGGCTGCCCTGTTGCTTATTCAAGCCGGTGTCCATCACGCCAACCTACTTCGACTCATCGGCCGGCATCGAGGCTTCGACATCTCGGCTGGACAAGGGGCTTCTCCATCTCTTCATCAACCTACTCCGGAGAGTCACTAGCCGACCAGCTCCGTCACGTTAGCTGGACCGAGGGCTTTGCCTCGGCAAGCCAACCTTTGCCAGCATCGCCATGCCGTCGCTTAGTTGCCCATCAGGCAATGGGTGTGCGGGTCGAGTCCCAATTTTGGGAATCACCTTCCTTCGGATTGCTACAACAAATAAACTAGGTCTATCAAATGCTGGCCGCATTAATGATGGTCGCATGGCGGTTCGGTCAGTTTCTGTACATAGTCCGGCGAACGCCGCATCCGGAACTCGGACCGACCTGTGAATTCAGGCTTTGCCACGCCTTCAATGCGTCACGCCGATGCCCTGCATCGACATTGACTTTGGCGCCAGGCCATATTTCTTTTATTACTCACTTTGCATAAATTATTTATTATGCAACATTTTTTAATTATTATTATTACTATTACCCCCGGTTTGCACTATTTTTTGTGCACAGGAAAATGATCCAGCCGGACTATATCCTTTGGCGTCACCTCGGGACCGGCTTGGGGGATGGAACCTTGTCCCACATCAAGCTCGGACGGCGTCATCAATACCGTACACATTAACCAGCTAAGTTGCCTTCATGCTCAAAGTTTTAAATTTTTAACTTGTTTTCGGTTCGATCAAGCATTATACCTTTTTGGAAAAAAGTTGCTTGTAAAAAATTTCCTTGTCCAAACTTTTTTTGTGACGGACAAATTCAAATACCCAGTTAACTTGGGGGCTTCTTTCATGAAGCCTTTACTCTTGCATATGATTATACTTGTACGGCTTCGTTCCTTGTTCGTGTATTACGCCACAATATGCACCATATTGACTTAAGCGATTTGCAGGCTGAGTTGCCTTGCTCATGTGTTTGCCCCTATGTTTCTGATTGTTCGGCTAGGGAGTAAAGGGAGCACCTCTGCGATTATCACGATCGGGTCAGCCGAGCCGGACCTCAGACTGGGTGAAGCCGAAAGCTAGCGCTCTTACTATTTTCAATAATGGTCGGCACACAACGGAACTTGTTGGGGATGTTTCTACTGGATGTAAACCGGCCTATCTGGGCCGGGTTAACTTCATCAGTAGTCCAATGGTGTAAAAGCCCAAGGGGCATAAAGGGCCCAAGGCCTGTAATTGGTTTAGAACTTGTAGCCGTAAACCGGCCTGGTATGTAAACTTGTATTGTAAGTTAGGAATAGCGAGAGACCAACCCGGATACGAATATGAACCGGAGATTGGGACTCTCTGAACCGACGGGCGTCATCCGTTTATATAAGGGGACGACCCGGGGCGGTTCAAGGAGAGAGGACAACAACTCGAGGCCTAGGCGAAGCTGTTTGCTCCCTAGTCATCGAGACCACATCAATCCCATCACAAACTAGACGTAGGCTTTTACCTTCATAGAATGGGACGAACTAGTATAGCTCTTGTGTCTTTGCGTCCGCTTTAACCCCTTCAAGTTAACCCGTAGCGATGGCTCCACGACTAAGTCCTTTCATGAGGACATCTGTCGTGACAAAACCATCGACAGCTTGGCGCCACCGTGGGGCTATCGCACGATGGTTTGATGATCTTGGAGGGCAAGTTCGAAGGACTCGAAGGCTACGCCAGAGGCGGATGACCAAGAGTCGTCGCGGCAAACTCTACATCGACGATGCAGTGGGGCCACGAGGCCGACTTCGATTGAGTACGGGTAACGGGTCCCCTTTGGTGGCTTACTTGTCTTCATTGGCAATATCGGTGAACAGGGCTGAGCCGGACATCCGCACCGCCTCGCCGAGACGGCTCAACGTCTGAGACCTGCCCAGGCTAAACCGGCCGTGAAGCGTGCCTTTGTGGGAGTCATCCACGGAGGAAGTTATGAGGGCGGATCAGAATCTAGTGGCGAAACCGTCGTCTACTCTGATGACGAGTCGTCGACCGGAGAAACTGAGTCTCTATATCAGCTACAGGATGGCCGGATTGGGGGCTGTTCCGATGGTGACAGTATTCTGGACCCCTCTGATCTGCCCAACCGGGTCGGAATATTCATGGCCGGTACACAAGCAATGCTTCACTCTTCGACCGCTGCAACAACGGTTGCCGGGTCAACAGCGGCGATAGCTGCCGAGGCAGGAGGCCCTGTGCGCCCGCCGGCTCAAGTTTTATCAGAACTATTCGATGTGTTGGCTGTGCTCATGGCAGAGGTTAACCCGGCGGACCAGGATGCTCATAACGCGGAGATTGCGAAGGTGAAGGAACAAATCACTCAGGCTAAAGCGGATCTGGCTCATCGTATGAAGTCATGAAGAGGTAATACAGATCCCGTTTGCCTTCAGTTTTTGAGGGAAGAGATCTCTTCAACACCCCAGGAGCGGGGACCAGTAATCCGACGGTGGTGAACTGGGCGGAAGCACCTGGGACGGGCGTGCCGGTTCAGCCCCGCGTAATAGATCTACCTCGCCATAATGCCAAAGACGCCTCGAGCTGTGCAAACACCTCCAGGTCACTACTCCAACCCGATGGATAACCTTGTTGCGGCTGCGGCACGGCTGGAGGCAATTCCAATTGAAGGCGATTCACCACAGGCAGTAGAGACGTGCCGGGTCAAGGAGCTCCTTAGGACAGCTTTGGTCCAACAGGAAGCGTATTCGTACAGCCGCGACCGGATGCACTCTACCCCCCGCCCAAGCCGAAGCTATAGCAGGCACGTGGATGAACCGGCCGTGTCAAGTAATGCACGGCGTGGTGCGCCCCGTGGCAACAACCTGGCAGGTGGTTTCGACAACGCTTAGGAGGTGGTGGACCGGGCCCGGGCACGCAAGGAGGCCGAGTTAGCAGCACAGCATCAGGATTATCAGCTTACGCCGGTTCGTCCGACCATCTTTGAGCCTGGGGTTACCTCTAGCTCTTTGGGGGTGCCTTGCCTCATCCCCGCTTTACGCAATGTACGCTTGCCCAAGGATTTCAAGGGTCCGCGCAAGGTGCCAAATTACACCGCCGATTTGGCTCCTGAAGCATGGATAGAGAGTTATGAGATGGCCATGGAGATGCTGGATGTGGATGAAGCCGCATGTGCAAAGTAATTCACCATGATGCTCGAGGGCACGGCCCGTACTTGTTTGAAGAGCTTGCCACCCAATTCTATCAGTTCATGGGCCCAGTTGCGGACCCGGTTTATCCTGAATTTCAAAGATACCTGTAAGCAGCCCATGTCTATGGTGGACTTGGCGGCTTGTGTCCAGGGTGAAGGGGAGTCAACGACCCATTGGGTATGCCGCGTTTCGGAAATGTTACATTCTTCAGACCGGATCAACGCTGATTCTGCGATCTTGACCCTGGAGGGCAACTGCCGGTTTAAACCTTTAAAGCTGAAGCTGGGGCGCATGAAGCGGTTTTGCAATGACATGGGCACTCTCATGGGCGCTTTTGTGAAGTATGCTGATTCTGATAGTACCAAGGATCCCGGGTCTGATGATGACGAGACATGGAAGGGAAAGAAGAACAGCAACTCCAAAGGCCAGAAACATCACTCGGCAGGTAATGGTGGAGGCAAGCGTAAAGCGAATGGCAACATGGACTTCGTAGCCAACACCAACGCGCAGGACAAGGGCCAGCGGCGCAAGGGTAAACAGCCAAATCGAGGTGGAGCGCCTAATCCCAATCCGGACCGCTTGAACTATCTGTTGAATCAACCCTGCCTGAAGCATGGGACGAAGGAGGCGCCAGCAAATCACCTCTGGAAGGATTGTTACATTATGCAGGAGTTCAAAAGTTCTAATGCTTTCCGGTATGATCAAGGTTCCGGCGGCGGTTCAGGATCCGGGCCGGGTTACGGTGGAGGAAATTCCGGTTCAGGATTTAATGGTAATTCGGTGGACATAACAATCGAACAATCGTAATAACCAAGGTGGTTACAATCAGCAAAGAAGCATAGCCGGGTTATCGTGAGCAACCCAAAGCAGTTGAATAGTGGGCGATTACCACGTCTTCACCACCAGCTTAGACAAGCGAGACCGGAAGCTTCAGAAGCGGGCAGTCAACGCTGTTGAACCGACAGTGCCTCATTACCTACGCTGGTCAGAGCAGCCCATTGTATGGAGTAGAGAGGATCATCCTCCCCGGGTTGACAATCCGGGTCAGCTAGCCCTGGTGGTGGCACCTCAGGTGGGAGGTTATAAGTTCACCAAGGTGCTTATGGATGGAGGGAGCAAAGCATCAACATCCCGTACTACGAGACCTTCCGTCGTATGGGGTTAACAGATAAACATCTCAAACCGTCCAATACAAAGGTTCCATGGTGTGGTGCCCGGCAAGTCAGCGTATCCGGTTGGTAAAATAGCTCGAGGTGGCCTTCGGGATGAATATGACTCAGATCGTAAACATTGACGTTTGAAGTGGTGAAAATTCAAAGTCCATATCACGCCATGTTTGGGCGGCCGACTTATGCCAAGTTCATGGCACGACCTTGTTATATCTATTTGCAGGTCAAGATGCCGGGTCACAAGGGGACAATAACGGTTCATGGGAGCCGTAAGATCGCTTTGGAGTGTGAGGAAGGTGATGCGGCTTACGCAGAGTCGGTTTGTGCCACCGAGGAGCTGAAGTGTTATAAGAACAATGTTGATCCGGCGGACATGACTCCATTGAAGAAGCCAACTACAGAGCACGATCCGGCCCTGAAGTTCAAATCGGCAGCTGAGACTAAGCTTGTTGACTTCATGCCTGGCGATTCATCCAAGCAGTTCAAAGATCGCTGCCAACTTGGATCGGAAATAGGAAAGCGGCGCTCATCGAAGTTCATCCGTGAGAATCGGGACATTTTGCATGGAAGCCTTCGACATGCGGGTGTACCGAGGGAGCTCCCCGAGCACACTCTTAATGTTGATCCCAAGTACAAACCGGTGAAGCGGTTTCTCTGCCGGTTTAACGAGGAGAGGCGTAAAGGCCATTGGAGAGGAGGTAGCTGTGCTCTTAGCGGCGGGCTTTATCGTTGAGGTTTTCCATCCAGAGTGGCTTGCTAATCCGGATCGGTCCTTAAGAAAACGGCACTTGGCGCATGTGTGTGGATTACAGATCTTAACAAGGCTTGTCCAACAGATCCTTTGCCCTCCCGCATTGACCAGATTATTGATGCCGCTGCGGGATGTGAGCGCTTGAGCTTTTTGGATGCGTATTCGGGTATCATCGGATCAAGATGGCAGTTAAGGACCAGGAGAAGGCGGTGTTTATCACTCCCTTTGGAGCCTATACGCTATGTGTCTATGCCTTTTGGGCTCAAGAGCGCCCAAGCAACTTATCGGTATTTGTACGTAATTGTTTGCATAAATAGATCGGCCGTAATGTGCACGCCTATGTGGATGATATTGTGGTCAAGTCAAGGAAGAAGTAAACACTGATTGACGATTTGAAGGAAACCTTTGACAACCTGCGGGTTTACAAGATGATGCTCAACCCGGCCAAGTGTGTTTTTGGTGTTCCGCAGCAAGTTATTGGGCTTTCGTGTCCAACAGGGGATTGAAGCTAATCCGAGAAGATTTCGGCTATCACCTCCCCGGCTAAACCGATGTGTATTAATGATGTCCAGCGTTTGGCAGGCGGATTGCCGCTGAGCCGATTTATCGGCCGCCTTGAGAGAAGGCCATCCCTTTGTACCGAATCTTTGAAGAAGACATATCGGTTTGTCTCGAGTCCACCACCGATGAAGCATTGGAGGACTTAAAGCGGCAATTGGCCAACCCGCTTTGTGCTCGCCGCTCCCATCGACAAGGAGCCGCTTACGCTATATGTTGTCGCTAACGCCAGGCGGTTAGCGTGGCCATTGTGGTAGAGCGGAAGGAGGCGGGAAGGAGCATCCGGTTCAACGTCCGGTTTATTATATCAGCGAGGTGCTTATTGAATCTAAGCAAAGATATCCGCATTGGCGTAAGCTGGTGTATGGAGTTTTTATGGCAAGTCGAAGCTGAAGATTTCCAAGGGCACCCCATCACGATGGTCGATTCAGCTCCCTTAGGTGATATCATACGTAACCGGGAGGCGATCGGCGGATTGCCAAGTGGGCTATAGAGCTTGGGCATACGGTTTGAAATGCGTGCCTCGGACGGCGGTGAAGTCTCAAGCACTTGTGGATTTCATTAATGATTGGATGGAGTTGCAAGCGCCTGAAGAAAAACCGGATCATACATATTGGACCATCCATTTTGACGGATCCAGACAGTTGGAGGGCTCGGGGGCTGGAGTCGTATTAACACCCCCACGAGGTGACAAGTTAACGTTCTCTGCTTAATGTTCCCTTGTACTAAAAACGCAGCTGAGTATGAAGCCTTGCTCCATGGTCTTCGGATGGCTAAGGAGATGAATCTAAGCCGGGTTAAGTGCTTCAGTGACTCGGACCTAGCGGCTCAACAGGTGTCTGGCACTTGGGATTCAAAGGACCCACTCATGGCTGCATATCGTCGTGAGGTGGATGTTGTCGCAGTCATTTCAAGGGCTATCGTGGACCACGTGGACCGTTGGAAGAATGAAGCGGCGGACGCTTTAAGCCGGTTGGGCTCTCAACGCAAACCGGTCCCGCCCAATGTTTTTCTCGACATACTGCACAATCCGTCAGTCAAGCTCCCTGGTGAAGCGGATTTGGCTGTTCCTGATCCGGAGGATCAATTGGTGGCAGCTCTGCGCGTCACTCCGGATTGGACGCTCCCTTATCTGGCGTACATGAACCGGAGCGAGTTACCAGAAGATGAGACGTTGGCCCGGCAGATAGTTCGGCGATCTAAGTCTATGACCATTGTTAATGGCGAATTGCATCATTGCAGTATGTCAGGGGCGTTTCAACGCTGTGTGTCCCCTGAGGAAGGCTGTGAAATATTGCGTGAGATCCACGAAGGAGATTGTGGTCACCATGCCGGTTCAAAATCCTTGGTGGCTAAAGCGTTCCGCCACGGTTTCTATTGGTTGACTGCCCATGCTGATGCGGAAGATCAGGTCAGACGATGTGATGGTTGCCAAAAGTTTTCCAGACGTGCTCATGTACCGGCCCAAGAATGGAGGCTGATTCCAATTACTTGGCTGTTTGCGACTTGGGGGCTGGATATGGTTGGACCTTTCAAAAGGTCCAAGGACAAGAAGACCCATCTGCTGGTGGCGGTCGACAAATTTACAAAGTGGGTAGAGGCAGAACCTGTTAGCAAGTGTGATGCGGCCACGGCGGTTCAGTTCATCAAAAAGGTGATTTTCCGGTTTGGCTTTCCACACAGTATCATTATAGATAATGGTACCAATTTGTCCAATGGTGCCATGAAGGAGTTCTGCGAACGTGAGCTCATCCAGCTTGACGTTTCTTCAGTAGCTCACCCACAGTCCAATGGTCAAGCGGAAAGAGCCAATCAAGAGATCTTGAGAGGCATCAAGCCCCGGCTTATGGTCCCTTTGCAGAGGACACCAGGTTGTTGGGTAGAAGAGCTACCATCGTGTTATGGAGTATAAATACTACGCCCTAACAGATCCACGGGATACACGCCGTTCTTTATGGTTTATGGAGCGGAGGCGGTTCTCCCCAGTGACATCCGTCATGACTCACCTCGTGTGGCAGCTTATGTTGAAGCGGATAACGAGACGGCACGACAAGACGCTTTGGATCGGCTGGATGAAGAGCGTGACATAGCAGCTGCCCGCTCGGTGATTTACCAACAGGGTCTTCGTCGTTATCATAGTCGTCGGGTAAGAACCAGAACTTTCCAAGAAGGAGATTTGGTGCTTCGGCTCATCCAAGACCAGACTGATATGCACAAGATATCCCCACCTTGGGAGGGACCTTTCGTGGTCAGCAAGAATTTGCACAACGGGTGGTACTATCTGATTGATGTTCGAGAGCATAAAGACTCACGCACGTCAGAGGAGGAGACCAACAGGCCGTGGAACATAGCTCATCTTCGGCCTTATTATACCTGAGCCATCGGCTCTACTTATGTACATATTATGACCGTGTATATATTATGAATAAAGTAATAAACCGGAGCCTCAGCTAAAGAGGGGTATCTGTTCTGTCACATCATGCGTGGTTACATGGAGTTGTTCTGTCTTAAAGCGGCCTCCGGTTTACCCCCTGAGTTTGCTTTTTAAAAGCTTTGTGATATCACTTGGGGGCTTGGTCGTGTCCGAACCAATGCAACACCTTTTGATAGGCGAAAAGCCACCAAATCACTTGGGGACATGGTCAAGTCTGAACCGGTCATGCCTCTTGATCGGCCTAAGGCCATAGAGTCACTTGGGGCTTGGTCGAACCGGACCATTGCCACGCCACTTGATCGGCATAATGCCACGGTTTCAGTTGGGGACCTGGCTGACTCGAACCATGGCTACACCTTATAGGGAGCTTGGTCGTGTCCGACCATGGTAACACCATCTGATCGGCTCAGTACAGCCGTATTATTTGCAAACGGTTTATCATTGCCTTTGCTTCCATGTTTGTTATAACTATTATTTGATTTTTGTTGCGTTTCTTAAACCGACAACATTTTTAAACCGTTTTCAACACCGCCGCTGACGGAATTCGGGCAATTTTTTAATCCGGAGATAATTTCACCAGTTTGATGTTTTTTCTGTTAACATCCTATTATGGAGTAACAGGGGGCTTATTATGACCCGGCACGGTTTACGTGGTAAACCGGCATTATAAATAACAGGAGCTGTTTTCTCCTTTGATGGTAAGGGTTTATACAGCCTCCGCTTCAGGATTGGCTAAGCCAACCTAATGCCCAGCGATGGCAGGTATTTGATATCATAAATTTCGATTATATACCTTAATATTTCATTTTATATATATATATATATATATATATATATATATATATATATATATATATATATATATATATATATATATATATATATATATATATATATATATATATATATATATGAACGTCACAAGCCAGCTGGCGGCATAAACCGCCGTGGCGGTTTAAGATTTTGTAACTGCAGGCAATATAAGATTGAAAGTTTCGATCATTCAAGCAAGAGTGTCGGCACCTATGCACAAAGGCATATTCAAAGCAAGAGTGTTGGCTATCCTATTACAAGGCAACATGGTGCCCAAATAAGATCATTGTTTCTTGGCGGAATGTAATGAAGCAGATCTTCAAACCGGCTTCCGGTTCATGCTTGCTCGCCGCCCCGGTTTGATGGTTGTGGGTCGTCTGCGCCGCTTCAGCTTCTTCCTCTCTACCCAGCTCTTTGAAATCAACAGTGGTCGGTCGATTCCCATTAAAGCTTGAAAGACAGCCTCTTCATGGATCAGGGAAGTTGGGTCAATATCGAGGCGTAAGTATGCTTACGGATTGGAGGGATCAGGTTCTCCGCTTCAGGAATAGGTGCAGCCACTCGCTTGTTACGATCATCATCTTGAGCTTGATAATGTGACAAGTTGGCTTCTTGAGCTAATTGGCAAGCCAGAGGGCGCCTTGCCGGTTTATTGCTCTCAAATCATCTTCGTTGAACTCGAGCCATCTTCCTTCAGATCGATAGCCCCGAGCCGCTTCAACTGGATCGAAATCTGGCACCCATGCTTTGGCCCGGATTAAGGCGTTGATGGCGCCGATTCGAGCAGCAGATTTCTTCAGCTCTTCAATCCGGGCGGGAAGCATGGACAACCTCCTAAGGGTATCTTGAATTAAGGAAGGTGCGGATTGTTATGAGAGGCGGTGGAGATGATCCGCTGCGCTCCGATGTACAAATGCTCTATTAAGGTATAGGCAGCCTTCAATTTCTTCCGAACATCGACCCCAAGTGACCAATGCGTGTGCCTACAAAGATTACAAGAGAAATTACAAACCGTACTTATCATAAGAAAGGTCAAGATTATCATAGAAGCCAAAGGAAACTTACCAAAGATGGCAGCAGTCATGGAATGCACTTGCCGCTTCACGCTGGTCAGCTCATCTACCACCGGTTTAAGGGCAGCCTCAGCATTTTCAACCTTTTTTGTCAAAGCGGCCTTTTCAGTATCCCAGCCGGCCCGCTCAGACTTGAACCACTCCTTGAGTTGCTCCATAGTAGTTAAAGCAGTTTTTAGTTCATCCTTGGCCTTGGAGGTTTCTGTCTGTTGAGATTTCAGATTTTTTTGGAGGTCATGGATTTGTGAGGCTTGTTGACGTATCTCACTCTGCAACAAAAAGGGAGCTTGTTACATGTCGGGGTACTAGAGTAGGGGTACCCTAGTATCCCGTACTCGTGCACGGACAGTTGTAGCACCCCGCGGCAGGGTTTGCCTCGTCACCGCCAAGATCCTCCGTGGTTCCTTTGGAGCCATTCAAGAACAAAGTATTTGATTAAGAAGACAAGGCCCCGGCAAGAGAAGCTTGCCGGGAAGGCCACTCAAGGCATGCAGAAGACAAGGCCCCGGCAAGAGGAGCTTGCCGAGAAGGCTCGGAGCGCGACAAGCCTCCGGGCGCGACAAGGATTCGGCCGCGACAAGGTGCTTGCCGCGGCAAGCAACCTCTCTCCATCTCCGCTCCAGCTCATCCAGCGATGTGTCGCCATGGGACCGTTCCATGCGCGCGTGTCGAGAGGCTGTGCAGCCAGCGGAGAGCAGCGATAAGCGGCGCTGGCAGGCTTGCCATCGTGGCGAGCGGTGGCGCACCTGACGGTCTTTGTTGCCTTTGTTTGGGCGACACCGACGGGCATTTATTGCTTTTGTCCCTTGCCGTCGAGTTAGGTATTTTGCACCTTGTACAATCGCTCGAGTAGGTGTACCAACTCCGGTTTTTACATTTGTACCCTCACCTATGTTGCCACCTGTCGGAGACCCCTTGAGCATATAAAAGGAGGCCCATGCGCAACATAGAGGAGGTTGGAGTTTCGGTTCATTCGACTCACTAGAGACCAGATATGCTCACGCTAGGTTTTGTAGCTCGCATCGCTCCCTAGCAAGAACACAATACATAAAAAAAGCAGCAGTAGGAGTTTTATCTCTCCGGAGAGCTCCGAAGCTGGGTAAACTGCTCGTGTGCCTCGCCTCGATCCGCTCTTCGTGCGACCTCCGCCCCCCTCCGAAGCACAAAGGGGCCTGGTCCGCCGGCCCCATAGGTGTTCGTGGGTACGATCAGCCTCCCTGACATCTTTGGCGCGCCAGGTAGGGGGGTGTCGAGGCCGTGTGAATCTGATCCGACGTTCACACGAGCAGCGTCCTCAACATGCCACCGAAGAAGAAGGCTTCGGCGGCAGCAGAGCCGTCCGCGTCGTACCCACCCTCGCCGCAACGAACGAGTGGTGGGGCAGGCGCTGGCGGAGGAACGGGCGCCGACAAAGGTGTTCGCGACCGTGCCAAGTCCAAGGACAAGGCCCCGCAAACCTCGGCGTCCGCGCATCTGCCGCGCCCATCTCAGGAGACGCGGGACCAACAGCGTCATGGCGTTCACAATGCCATACGTTCGTTGGATCGAGACCCTCAAGACCACATGCGGCGCCAACATGCCGGCACGAGTGAGATCATCGCCCGGACAGGTGCTGCTCCTTCTAACGTAGTTAGAAGTCCGAGCATATCCCGCTCCTCGCACCGTTCGCCAATGCCACCCACTACTCCAGCAGAAGCTCTGGCGAGAGCTCAGCTGCTCCTCGACTACCCTCCAACGGCCGACAAGGTCGACGAGTGGAAGGCCACTATCCAGAGCCTAATCGGCTTTGCCAACGGCGACGCCCCGCGGCAACCAACGCCATCGTTGCCGCGGCAAGACGACAAGGCACGAGCCGGTGACGACGAGACTGTCGGAGGTGCAACCACCATGCACTCTCCGCCACGAAGGCCGAGATCGCCGACTCACCGGATCCACCTCGACAGCGACTCCACCGCGTCATCGGATCCGCGAGCTCACCGCGATCAGCACCAAGTTCTTCATGAGCGACAACAAGAGGACGCTCGAACTCGAATCGAGCGCCGGAGAGAAGCGCGACGTCAGTCCGACAAGCACGCTGGGCCTTCTTTTGACATGCGCGCGCCGGAGGAGCCAGACGACTTGCGTCAGACATGTAGGTTGCCCTGCGTTCACTCGTGAGCTGCGGCAAGTCCGATGGCCCAGCCGGAAAAACTTCAAACCAGACGTGCGGAGAAGTATGATGGCAGGGCGCATCCGTCGGAGTTCCTCGGCATCTACACCATCGCGGTGCGAGCTGCGGGGACGGACGACAAGATCCTCGCCAACTACTTCCGCCGTGCTCAAGCCCAACGTCGAGATCTTGGCTCATGCACTTGCCGGACAGCTCCATATCCTCTTGGGCAGATCTGTGCCATCAGTTTGTTGGCGCCTTCACAGGTGGCCACAAGCCTCATGGCCAAGAGAGTGACCTTCATTTGCTCGCCCAGAAGGAAGGAGAGTCCCTGCGCAAGTTCATTCAGAGATTCAGCCGTGTGCACTACAACATCCCAGATGTCCACCCTGCCGCGGTGATCAGCGCGTTTCATCAGAATGTGCGGAACCGCAGGATGACGGAGGAGATGGCGATGTGCAAAGTCAAGGACGTCAGTGAGCTGTACGCCTTGGCCGACAAAGTGTGGCCGAGGAAGGAGGAGACTGCCCGGAGAGAATACGGAAGCAGGATCTCGGCGGTGAGGAGACCGCCCCGGCAAAGAAGAGCCGGCGGCGAGGCAACATGAAGAAGAAAGGTAGAGAAGTGCTAGCTGTTGAGCAGTCCGGCAATGGAGGTGGCGACAAGAATGCCAAGGCTGGTGGCTCCGGCAAGGAGGTTGCCGCTGACGCCAACCACCAGTCGGTGGCAGCCGCCGACAAGCAAGACGGCTCCGACAGCAAGATCTTGCAAGATCCACCGCACCAAGGGCCACGACCTCCAGAGCTGCAAGAAGGTCGAGCAGCTTGTCGAACAGCAGAGAGCTGAGTACGAGCGGCGCGACAAGGAGAAGGCCAGGAAGGTCTTTGGGGAGCAAGCAAGAAATGTCCCGGGGGGAGGACGCCTTGGCAAGGCCAAGCAGCGGCAAGGAGACAGACCTCCCAGCGGCGCGACAAGGATGAAGATGATGACGACAGCGAAGATATGGAAGACGACGGCAGCGATGAGCAGGAGTTTGAAACCCACAGAGGTCCTCTGTGTTGACGGAGGTGCTTCCCTGCATACCTCACACCGCCAGCTCAAGCAATGGATGCGGGAAGTCAATGCAGCGGAACCATCCGTAGAGTCACGCAAGCCTCTGAAGTGGTCCAGCACGCCTATCATTTTTGATATTGAGGATCACCCTGATCGCATAACCGCGGTCGGGTGCTTGTCGATGTTGGTCTCACCAACCATCCGCAACCTCAAGGTCACAAAAATGCTAGTTGACGGCGGGGCCGGCTTGAATCTGATCTCCTCCGCGGTGCTCCAGAAGCTTCAAATCCCTGACAGCGAGCTCGAAGAGACCGGCACTTTCCAAGGAATCAACCCAGGAAGGAGCAAGCCGAAGGGGAAGATTACGCTGCCGGTAACATTTGGCGTGAACTGAACTTTAGGACTGAGAGGGTCACATTCGACGTTGCCGATTTCCCATTGCCTTACAATGGGATACTTAGCCGTCCGGCACTTCGCCAAGTTCATGGCAGCCTCTCACTACGCCTACAACTTACTCAAGATGCCAGGCCCGATAAGCGTCATCTCTGTCCATGGCGACAAGAAGGATGCCCTTATCTGTGCCGACAAGATCTACCGGGATGCAGCAGCCGCGACAGATTGCCAAACACTTGCCGCTGAAGCTCCTGGGGGGAAGAAGACAAAGTCCAAGTCCGGCAAGGGCTCTGATGCTTACTCCGCAAGCGCACCTCTTCGGAGTGCTGCGCTACCGTCGAGGACGCACCATCGAGCTCCACCGGCAAGTGCAAGAAGATGGTAGCTCCGCCAAAGACCAAGAAGGTGCCGCCAAGGAGGACGGACCGGTGGTACCTTTACCATCGGTGCCTCTCTCGACCCTAAATAGGAAGGCGCTCGTTGCTTTCCTGGGCGCGAATGTCGACGTGTTTGCATGGCAACCGTGTGACATCCGGTGTTCCCAAGAAAGTGATTGAGCACCGCCTGGCCGTTTTGTCCTCATCTTGTGACCCGTCAAGCAAAAAGTCGAAGCAAGCGGTGGGCGCCAAGAATTCATAGCAGAAGAGATCAAGAACCGGAAGCAGCAGGCCTTGTCGAGGAGTGCTCCATCCTACGTGTTTGGCCAATCCTGTAGTCGTGCGCAAAGCAAATGGAAAATGGAGACTTTGTATTGACTTCACGGATGTTAATAAAGCTTGTCCCAAAGATCCATTTCCCTTGCCGTGCATTGACCAGATTGTTGACTCCATGGTTGGATGTGATTTGCTTTCGTTTCTTGATGCATACTCAGGATACCATCAGATCTTCATGGCTGAAGAAGATGAGGAGAAGACCGCATTCATCACACCATGTGGCACATACTGTTTCATACGGATGCCTTTCGGTTTGAAGAATGCTGGTTCAACATTTGCAAGGGTAGTCCATGACGCTTTTGAGCCGCAGATGCACGTAAATGTAGAAGCCTACATGGATGACATAGTGGTCAAAAGCGAGGGACAAAGCAACTCTGGTTCAAGATTTGGACGAGACCTTTGCAAATCTGCGCAAGATCAACCTCAAGCTCAACCCCGAGAAGTGCGTGTTTGGAGTCCCTTCCGCAAGCTTCTCGGGTTCTTCGTGTCTCAACGAGGGATTGAAGCTAATCCCGACAAGATCAAGGCCATTGAGCAGATTGAAGCACCAAAGCGCCAAAGATGTACGAAGACTTGCCGGTTATGTAGCTGCTCTCAAAGAGTTTATTTCTAGAGTCTGCTGAGCGCCTCGCCATTTTTCAAGATTTTGAAAAAGGCAGGTCCAATGAAATGGACTCCGAAGCGGAGGCTGCGCTGCAGAGACTTGAAGAGATACTGTCCTCCACTCCAACACTTGTCGCACCTAAGCCACAAGAGAAGTTGTTGCTATATATAGCAGCAACCAATCAAGTGGTTAGTGCTGCGTTAGTAGCGGAGAGGGAGGCGGATGACGAGCCCGCAACCACGGCAAGCACATCCAGCGACAAGGTGGGGCTTCGCCGATGTGCTGGTCCCGACAAGGGCGAATCTCTGAAGACGCATGACCAGATCACGAAAAGGATGGTGCAGCGCCAGTCTACTTTGTCGATTACCTCCTGCAGGGGGCTAGGTCAAGGTACTACGGTGTGCGAAATTGCTTTTCGGCCTCCTCATGGCCTCGAGAAAGCTGCGCCATTACTTCCAAGCACATGAGATCACAGTTGTCACTCGCTTTCATGAAGAGGATACTGCAGAATCCAGAAGCAACAGGCAGGATTGTTGAGTGGGTATTGGAACTGTCAAGCTTTGTTCTCAAGTTTGAAAGCACATCAACTATCCAAAGCAGAGCGTTGGCAGAATTCATAGCAGAATGGACGCCAACACCAGATGAAGAGATTCCGGAGACGAGCATTCCCGTCAAGGAAGCAAGCAAAGAGTGGCTGATGTACTTTGATGGTGCCTTCTCGCTGCAAGGTGCCGGTGCCGGCGTGCTGCATAGGTTGGAAAAAGCGGTAGGCGTAAGCGAGGCGGTTGGCCTTCGCCTAGTGCCTAGGCGGTGCCTAAGTACCCTAGGCACGGCCTAGGCGGTAATATAGTTTTTACTCGTAGTGTATTTGTGATTATTATATGGGTGTTGATATTAGTTTAGGGCATATAAATAAGTTAATTACCTTATACTACCATTGGAATATAACCCGTTTGGCATATACGTGTAGTATGTGGCATGATTTCTTCTTGGGTAGGCAATTCCTTGCTTGCCCTGCCTAGAGCTCCATTTATACCCAAGGCGAGGCGTTTGGCCATTGCCTAGCGCCTAGGCGTGCCTAAGCGCCTCCTAGGCAATGCCTTTTCCAACAGAGGCTGCTTATCGCACCCACCGGAGAGCACCTCAAGTACGTAGTATAGATGCACTTTCCCAAGGAGCAAGCGACAAACAATACTGCAGAGTATGAAGGTTTGCTTGTCGGTCTCAGGATCGCAGTGGACCTTGGGATCAAAAAGCTTATTGTCAGGGGTGACTCACAGCTTGTCGTCCGCCAAGTGAACAAAGATTACCAGAGTCCGTTGATGGAAGCCTACGTTGATGAAGTGAGGAAGCTAGAAGAGCACTTTGACGGCCTCGCAAATGGAACATGTTCCAAGAGCTCGTAATGATATTGCCGATGGCTGTCAAAGTGCGCCGCACTTAAGTTGCCTGTGGAACCAGGGATTTTCGTGCTCAAGCTGACTCAGCCAACCGTAACACCATCAACTGGACAAAGCAAGAAGAGGAAATTGATCTCTGGTGACTACTTTCCGGCAGAGCTTCCCGAAGCCGCCGTTGCGAAGGTCCCCAAGATCAACTCCAACAGTGCTGAGGGGCAGTCTGCTCCGACAAGCCCCATGGTTTGTTTTGTTGAAGCAGACGCTCCCGACAAGTCTTGCTCCGGCAAGCTTGCCGGGGAACATCAAGCTCCGGCAGGGCCGCAGGTTCTTGCCGTGGAAGCTGATGTTCTCGCAGCAGCAGATGTGCCTTTAGTCCTTGTTGTCGAGCCGCAAGCTCCAAAGATGGGCGCAGCAGATTGTCCATTTCCTTGAGCAGGAGAACTTCCGAAGAGCAAGAAGAAGCGGAAAGAGTAGCCCGGCAGTCAAGTATGTACCAGTTTGTTGACAAGATACATGCATGAAGAAGACTCAACGGTGTGAAATTGAAGTGTATTCCTGTGGAAGATGGATGGAAGCTGTTGGCAGAGATACACGGAGGCATATGTGGTCACCACATTGGCAAGAAGAGCACTTGCCGCAAAGCTTTCCGGCAAGGTTTCTTCCGGCCGACAGCCCTCCGTGATGCAACCGCACAAGTAACCAAGTCTGAAGCGTGCAGTTCCATTCCAAACAGATACACCAGCCAGCTCAAGCTCTCCAGACGATCCCTTTATCCTGGCCATTCTCGGTGCGGGGCTCGACATCTCGGCCCCTTCCCCGAGCTGTCGGGGCTTTGAGTACTTATGCGTCGCCATCGACAAGTTCACAAAGTGGCCGGAAGTGGAAGCGATGAGGACGGTGACAAAGACAACAAGATCAAGTTCTTGGTCGATTGTTTGCCGTTTCGGAATCCCTAACAGGATCATCACCGACAACGGCACACAATTTACGAGTCGCACCTTCATGCAGTACGTCCAAGATCTTGGCGCCAAGGTTTGCTTTGCTTCCGTTGCTCACCCGAGAAGCAACGTTCAAGCAGAGAGGGAAAATGCTGAAGTGCTGCGCGGGCTCAAGACCAGAACTTTCGACATGCTGCACAAGTGCGGAAGAAACTGGATCGAGGAGCTGCCGGTGGTTCTTTGGTCGATCAGGACGACGCCAAATCGAGCCACCGGCCAGACTCCTTTTGCTCTAGTCTATGGATCAGAGGCAGTTCTCCCCACGGAACTTCAGATACGGATCGCCTCGAGTGCTCGCTTATGATGAGCTTGAGCAAGAGCAGCTACGACAAGATGACGCGCTGCTCCTTGAGGAGGATCGTCTTCAGTCATTGCGAGCCGCCGCTACTGACAAGCTTTGCGCCGCTACCATAGCCGCAGAGTTAGTGCGAAGTCTCGAGGAAGGCGACCTTGTTCTTGGGCGCTGCTCAGTCCGCCAAGAATTCAAACAAGTTGACGCCAAAGTGGGAAGGCCCTTATCGGGTGAAACGAGTCACTAGGCCTGGCGCTGTCCGCCTTGAGACCGAAGATGGCATTCCGGTGAGCAACTCCTGCAACATTGAACATCTTCGTAAGTTTTACCCATAGGGCGCGGTTGCCGGAACCCGTTCCGGCAACCACCTTTTGTACAAGTCTTGCAATTGTTGCATGTAATCCTTTGTACAAAGCCGGGCGCAGACCCCGTGCATCAGTAAAGCTCATGTGTTGCGCACAACTTGTCAAATTCATACTTTCATCATTTTATTGCATGTTTTGACTAACACTTTGTGCAGCAACCACACCTGGTAAGCAAAATCGAGCCGCTAGGCTCCATAACTTTATTTCCTCTTCTTTCTCTTTTCTCAAAGAAAGGAAGGCTCCCTCGCGCACAAGTTAACCAGGGGGGGGGAGGAGGAGATAATACTATGGACCGTGCACCGCCGAGGAAGTTTCACCTCATCGGGAAGCAAGAGACAGAAAAGCTAAGTTGCCAAAGTTTGAGCAATCAATTTTTAAATTTTTAAGTTATCTTCCTCGAACGATAGTACTTTGTATGGAAAACCTGTGCGCAGAGGAACCAACTCGTCGGCTAGTCGCGCCCTTACTTTGTTTCGAGTCCACTCAACAACTTAAGTGAGCTGCGGCTAGTCGCGACAAGGTTGCTTGTCGGAGGCGGCATCGCCGGCAGGCTCTTGACGTTCAAGACTCGGCCGCGGCAAAAGTGCCCGCACCGACAAGTCCCCAAATGCGTAAGGCGTAAACGCATACAAAGGAAGGAATCAAGTAGAGGAAATAACGTTGCATTGATCGCCTAAGATAGAGTATATTACAAAATAACTTGTCGCTGACCTAACAAAGTGTTCTAAACATGATCAGCAGCGACAAGGGGAAGATAAAATTGGCGGCCTAGTTCACGCGGGTCGCCATCGATCCGCTTGATCTTGTTCACCTTGTCCACAATGGGTGCGACAAGGGCTTTGAGCTCCTCCACGTTGGCATCTGGCGGCAAGGATCCGAGGACGCCGTTAAGGTTGAGGCCCGGATTATGGAAGGCCACCTTTATCAACACCTTCTCGAGGGCTGCTGCACAGATCTGGCGTGATTCCTCGGCCAGCTGCTTTGGGACCTCTTCCCGGAGACGCTGGAGACCCGTCACCACGCCTTTGAAGAATAAACTGAGTTTGGCGCTGGGTTGGAGATGCTCGTCGGAGGAGTATGCAAGGTCCGCCATCCCCAGCTCCATCACTCGTTGTGGATGTCGACGGCGGTGTCCACAAGACCTTCACCAAGTGCTCCACGCCTCCCTCAAGGTGCTCTGGGTGGAGGCAGCGATTCGCTAGCAGCTCCTCCTTGGCCTTGATCGCCTCCAACAAGCCCACCTCCCGCCTCTGGGCGCCATCCAACGCTTATGCGCTGAGTGGTTAGCTTCAGCTCAAGATCCGCCTTGGAATCCTTGGCGGCGCCGAGCTCCTTGCCCCTATCGGTGAGACGACTACTGCAGCTCGCCAAGGGTGTAGGCGTCCTTCTCACGCTCATGCTTGAGCGGCAAGCTCTTCGCCGCTCTTCTTGAGGCTGGCCTCGGCTGTGCCACCTTCGCCTTTCAGCTCTTCCTTGGCGGCCTCGACGGCTACGGCAGCATCCTTCGCTTCTGAAGCGCCCGCCAAAGTGACTCCTCGCGCTGCAAGGTCTTCTTCGTGGCTGTCCAGGTTGACCTTCCGCTGCGCCTAACTCGCTTTCCTGCGGAGAGCTTCTCGGCAACCAGCCGCTGCTCCTCTCTTCACCGCGGCCTTCTCAAGGATAAAGGCCGTGCGCTCTTACGCAAGTTGCCCCAAGGCTTCGCCACGTCGCGGAGAGAGCTTCTTGGTTGGCGCCCGGAGCTCTTCAAGCGCTTCTCCATGTCCGCCTGCCCTCGCGACAAGTGCTTCCCGAGACTTCAACTTGGCCTGCTGGCGCGGTAGAGCGACGGCAGCTTCTTCAGCAAGCTCCTCCTCAGACTTCGCCACGCTGCTGCTTGGCGCGTCCACCAGCGTCCCGGCCAATGAGGCGAGTAGCTCGCCGTCGAAGGTCTCTCCCTCGACCGGCGCCCTGGAGCTCGGTTCCCGGGGGAGTTTGATGAAGACACCCTCGCCGGCCTTCGTGGGGCGCCGGGCTCCTCGAACTGGCTCGACAGCAGCGCGAAGTCGGTTGTCGCAGAAGCGCTGGCGCTCCTGCGACCTCAGGGCCGTCGGTCGATCGCCCGACCCTCGCCCGGCTTCTGCGTCGGCAGCCTCGGTAGCCTTCTCGCCAGCAGGCTCGTCGGCGACGGCCTCTTCTTCCGCAAGAACGACCTCTTCTTCCTCGACGGCGGCCTCGTCGGTGTTGCCGGCAGCTTCCTCCTCGCCCGGCCTCGACCTCCATCGGCTCAAGGCCGACGAAGAAAGAGCAGTCAAGCAGATGTTCAAAAAAAGAATCGAAAGAAAGCAAGCCCAAGGGAGATTTTCGCGTAAGGAAATTACCTGCAACGGGATCCGCAGCCATGGCCTCGACCACTGGAGGGTCACTGGCGCTGTCCCTTGCCGGGGTAGCCTCCCTTGCCGGAGTGGCCTCCCTTGTCGGAGGGTGTTCCCTTGCTGGAGATTCCTCCCTTGGCAGCGTAGTGGCAGCAGACAGGATTTCGGGGGCGGCTTCCGAGCCCTCCTGATGAGGCTGCTCTACTCCTACACAAGCAAACAATCAGATATCAACGAAGAAGGAGCACCCCTACACACCTAATAGTAAGGAGAAAACTGCACACTTACTCTGGGGGCTGTGCTGGGGCTGCTACGAGGAGGGTCGCTGGTCCGGCAAGGGGTCTTGACGCGTCCCCTGTTGCACGGGAGAATCGTCCTCAACTTCACGACCGTCGGGATCTTGGCCCTCTTCGACGCTCACGGGCGGCGTTCCGAAAAGGAAAGAGTCCAGAACGAAGCAAATCAGATTCAAGATGAAGCAATAAAATTGAAGAAATACAAGCACAATCTCAAGAGCTTACTCTTCGCCTTCCTCCTCGGAGCTGGCGCGGAGAAGTCAAACTCCGGCTCGCCTCCCAGACGACGAGGCGGGAGTGGGCTCTTGGCCGCTGGCGGAGGCGTCGGCGGTGGCTCGAGAAGATCCCGCCCAGCTTGTCGCAGCAGTGTGAGGCGCTCCGCTGCAACCTCGCTTGCCGCGGTAGAGCTGGCGTGCCGGGCGCTGCCGCCAGGCGATCTGCCGCCCGACTTCGTCTCCACCTTGCGGAGACGCCTCTTGGCGGAGCCGGGGCTCACTGGCGGGAAGTCGCTGGGTGGTGGAGAAGAAGCGCCCTCGGCGGGTCCACTCGACCCGGCCTCGGGCTCGACAAGCTCGCCCTCGCCCGGCGATCTCCTTCGCTCTGTAAGGCTTGCCGCCTTGGCAGCGTCCGCCTCCTCCACGGTGTACCCGAAGGCTCCAGTGGCAGCGGCTGCCGCCGCCTCCACCCTGGTGGCAATGCGCGCCATCTCCTCGTCGGTGGTGTCGCGGGTGAGCCTTTTCTGCTCGTCGGAGCGGATCGACACTTCTTCCAAATCATCGAGGAACTGCTGCACGACCTCGTCGGGGGGCTCCTGCCAGGTTGGGACGATCCCATGGGAGTCGCACAACAGCATCATGGCGCGGATGCGGTCGAGCGCCGAGTTGTGGCACAATGGGATGACCCCCCTCGGCAACCTAAACCACTCAGGGTGGTCGGGGTCGTTCTTGAACAGCTCGAGCAGCATCGCATCCAGCTCCAAGACGGTGAAGTTCCAGTTCAGACCCGGGCGCAACCTCATAATGTTCCGCCGCATTTTGGAACTCCCAAGCAGGCCTCCTCCTCTCCCGCAAGGGAAGCGCGCGGCGGCGAAGGAAGTCTACGCCAATCGCGCCACGGTTAACCCGGCAAGCCCGAGGCGCAAAAATCCGGTCATGACTATCTTCAACTTCGCATCCTCCGCCGCCAAGTTACTTCCAATCTCCGCCACGCACTATTGGGGTTTGGCGACGGCAAAGGAAGGGCTGCGGTTCTCCTCACGACCCAACACCAATTGGCTCTCCACTCCTCCCACTTGTTGCGGAACTCTCCTTCCAGAATCGCTTCTTTCTTGCCGATCCCGGAGACCCAAGCTATCCCTCCCAAGAAGCGGCTCTCCTCTCTCGGACGCTGGGCACGAAGAAGTGGCGGAAGAGTGCCACATTTGGGTGGACTCCAACAAAGTTTTGAAAGATGCGCGAAAACTGCCATAGTCAAGACGGCGTTGGGGGTGAAATCAAGGAGGCGGAGGCCAAATGTGTTCATGATGTCGCAGAAGAACTTCGGAAAAGGCGGGCAAAGCCCGCAATAGAAAAAAAGGGCGAAAAGGGTACCAGTTGGGGCCAAATCAGAAGCGGAGGCGGGGAGTACCTTCGCGGCGCCGGATGCGCACGCGTCTCCGTCGACCAAAGAGGTAGAAGACGCCCGCAGCTCCCTTGGCGCCGAGCTGTGGGGGGAAGATGGCCCGCTCCTTGCGCAACGCCGCGAGCCGTTGCGCCTCGGCCGACTTGACGCCCTTCTCCTTGTCGGCTTTCGGAGCCATGGCGAGGGCGGTGGAGGAGGCCGACGACGGTGAGCGCGCTTGTGGCGAAAGGGGGCGGGGTGCTGCTCTCTTCGCACCGGAGAAGAAGGGGGGAGCGGCGGTGGTTTTCTTGACAAGACAGTGATGGCGGAGTGGACGGCCTGCCCCTGTTTCCTCCGCTTATGAAGAGGGGGTGGGGGCGGACGTTCCGCTTTTCCTAATAAAGAAACCCCCACGACCACGCCCACGATCTCTCGCACGGCGCCACGTCCGGTGCGTGCCGTTAGTGGGGATCGTGGTGGGTCCGGGCGAAGTTGCGGCGTGGTCGAGGCGCGTGTGCCCGTGCACTGTTTTGGGCCTGGCCCGACAGCGCTTCGGCACTGTCTGACCCAGCCGGGGGCTCCTCTCGGGGTACTAGAGTAGGGGTACCCTAGTATCCCGTACTCGTGCACGGACAGTTGTAGCACCCCGCGGCAAGGTTTGCCTCGTCACCGCCAAGATCCTCCGTGGTTCCTTTGGAGCCATTCAAGAACAAAGTATTTGATTAAGAAGACAAGGCCCCGGCAAGAGAAGCTTGCCGGGAAGGCCACTCAAGGCATGCAGAAGACAAGGCCCCGGCAAGAGGAGCTTGCCGGGAAGGCTCGGAGCGCGACAAGGATTCGGCCGCGACAAGGCGCTTGCCGCGGCAAGCAACCTCTCTCCATCTCCGCTCCAGCTCATCCAGTGACATGTCGCCATGGGACCGTTCCATGCGCGCGTGTCGAGAGGCTGTGCAGCCAGCGGAGAGCAGCGATAAGCGGCGCTGGCAGGCTTGCCATCGTGGCGAGCGGTGGCGCACCTGACGGTCTTTGTTGCACTGTTTGGGCGACACTGACGGGCATTTATTGCTTTTGTCCCTTGCCGTCAGAGTTAGGTATTTTGCACTGTACACTGTTCGAGTAGGTGTACCAACTCCGGTTTTTACATTTGTACCCTCACCTATGTTGCCACCTATCAGAGACCCCTTGAGCATATAAAAGGAGGCCCATGCGCAACGTAGAGGAGGTTGGAGTTTCGGTTCATTCGACTCACTAGAGACCAGATATGCTCACGCTAGGTTTTGTAGCTCGCATCGCTCCCTAGCAAGAACACAATACATCAAACAAGCAGCAGTAGGAGTTTTATCTCTCCGGAGAGCTCCGAAGCTGGGTAAACTGCTCGTGTGCCTCGCCTCGATCCGCTCTTCGTGCGATCTCCGCCACCCTCCGAACCACAAAGGGGCCTGGTCCGCCGGCCCCATAGGTGTTCGTGGGTACGATCAGCCTCCCCGACATTACATATCGTCATTTCAAAGTCCCCAGTGCATAACCAGTTATACACTTGGCACTTGGGGGCTAATGCATATTTGATCTTCATCTGTCAATAAAATCACAAAGTCCCAAGCTCAATACAAGTATTCAACTTGGCACTTGGGTGCTAATGGCTATTTGTTCAAACATGTGCTGATGTGGCGATATAAAATACAGTCCCGGTTTAACTATGCTAAGTTGAACCGGCCCTTAGGGACTAGGAGAGTTAACAAAAATTGAAATATTCAGGCGAGAAAAGAACATGGAGGTTACCTCGAATTTCTCTTTCATCATTTTCACCAGGCCAGCTTCATAGTCACGGCTGGTATACAACCGGTTCAAATAGCCAGAATGAAGGTCTTGGGGGTTCAGAGCGGCATAAGTTGCCAGATCAACATCCCACTTACCCTTGCTCATAGTGGCAAATTCTTCTTTGGCAGAATGTTTGGATAAAGCGACTGGATTACCCGGTTCGCTGTGGCCAAAACTAGTAATTACGACGTCATCGTCATTGGAGTCACCGGTTTGACCCGGGGCAGTCGGTTTGTCAGCAGGCCGGATTGGACTGGTGGATTTTTCAATCCGGGTCGGGCTTCTGGGCTGGTCAGCGGGAAGGGCGGTGTCAACAGGCCTTTCTTCAGCAACAAAATCGTCATCTTGCTGTGGCGGATCAGTGGGCGTGTCTTCACAGAGGGCCGCTTCAAGGTTTGGGGCGCTGCCCGGTTCAGGGACAGTCTCTCCATCGGCCGCTTTATCCAGACGAGCCTTTTTGCTCGGCCTAGGCTTGGCCCTGAAAAGGCACAACAACAATTAAATACGACATATACTACACAATGATGCAGTAGAAACAATATGAAAGGTATAACTTACCCAAGCACCGTTTTTAGCGGCGGCAGCTGAATGGCTGATGACTCGCCAGATGAGGAGTGGGAAGTGACCTGATAATCGGAATCAGACGGATTAAGGGGTTGACGAAACCAGCCTGCTTTAGGATAAGCACTGATAAGCCTGCTTTAGGATAAGCACTGATAAGCACTGACAAAACCAGCCGACGTTTCCGAACCGGACTGTTCGGTAAACCGGTGGAGGTAACTACCTGGCCGCTCTGCCGAGTTGTGCGGCGAGCTTCATGTTGTTGAGTCTTCATAAGAAATTTGGGATCCAAGTAAGCAAGGGGATGAGAAAATTTAATTTTCTGGTTTGCTCGACGGTTTTTAGTGAAGGCAAAGGATTTGAGTCGAGGAGAGAATAGTTACCTCTACAACATCCGTGACATTGGTTTCAAAGATCATCGACAAACATCATCATTAATTAGGCGTGTGAAAAGTAAGCTAAGTGAATCAAGTTCTACCTCAAGGTCCGGATTACCCACATCATCATCCGCGGCCGGATCGAGAAGATGCAGTGGTTTTCCTCTTATGAGTAGTCTTCTTGACAGCTTTGGTCTTTTGCCTAAGTGTTTTTTCCGGTTTGTCTGGCTTCTCCGGTTTCTCTTGTGGCCGTTTCTTGCTCCAGAATGGATCATCACCCTGGTTAAGCAGCAGTTGATGTTAAAAGTTATACCGGGATGGCACTAATATATTCAGTAAAAAATAATCAGAAGTCTTACAGATGGCGGTTTGTTGGTAGCACAGAAGGGGAGCAGAACGGTCCGGGCACAGAGGTTTTCCGGTTCGCTCAAAATCTTCTTCATCGCCTCGGTGACCTCATCATCGGTAAGCTGGATTTAATATGTCGAAGGGGGTCGTCGACACTACCAGTGTACTCACACATTAAACCGGGCTGGGAGAGGGCAAGATGCTCCATGATATCCAACAGTAGCAAGATCAATTCCGGTTAAACCGTTGGCCATGAAGGCTCGAGCTGGAGAGTTGAGGAGCATATTTACTTCTCTCACCGGCAGTTAATCTTTGCGGAAAGGGATGTGTGTTCTTGAGTCGCTCGGACGAAAACCGGGCAAGGGATTCTCATTGGCGGCGAAGTGTCTTTGCAATAAAACCATGTTTGATTCCATTCCTTGGGGTGGTATGCAGTTTGACATGAGGATAAGTGACCTCCTTTCTTTTTTGAATCGCCACATCACCCAATTCTTTGTTGGGCCCGTCAGTGAATTCGGTGCGGCGGTTTAGATGGAAGCAGTCTCTAAACAGTTCAACTGTAGGTTCTTCTTGAAAGTAGGCCTCACAGAGCACTTGGAAGTGATAGATATTAGTAACAGAATTGGGGCATGTATCTTGTGGACGGAGTTGAAAATTGGCTAGCACATCTCGATAAAATTTTGAACTGGGCGGATTGAAACCCGGGCTAGGTGATCTGCGAAAACTACAACCTCTCCTTCCCGAGGGGTGGGTGGACATTCTTTGCCAGAACCCTCCAATGGATGCTATTTTCTTGGCTAAAGCGCCCGGTCAGGACCAGGTTGTTTAATTGAGTTTCATGACACGGGAAGGAGCCCAGTTGCACTCATACACTTGTTTGGCCATCTACAAAAGATATATAAATCCGGTTCAAAGAAATGTGTTGGGATAAAGAGAGAACCGGTGTACAATGCTAAATCGAAGGCAAATACGTCTAAACCGGAGTTCTAAGAAGCGACAGTATCTGCTCAAGGAGTTCTGGCGGTTCAACAAGGGGACTAATGGTGTATACCGGTTTATCTAAATGGGCCGAGTTAACTTCATCAGTAGTCCAATGGTGTAAAAGCCCAAGGGGCATAAAGGGCCCAAGGCCTGTAATCGGTTTAGAACTTGTAGCCATAAACCGGCCTGGTATGTAAACTTGTATTGTAAGTTAGGAATAGCGAGAGACCAACCCGGATACGAATATGAACCGGAGATTGGGACTCTCTGAACCGACGGGAGTCACCCGTGTATATAAGGGGACGACCTGGGGCAGTTCAAGGAGAGAGGACAGCAACTCGAGGCCTAGGCGAAGCTGTTTGCTCCCTAGTCATCGAGACCACATCAATCCCATCACAAACTAGACGTAGGCTTTTACCTTCATCGAAGGGGCCGAACTAGTATAGCTCTTGTGTCTTTGCATCCGCTTTAACCCCTTCAAGTTAACCCGTAGCGATGGCTCCACGACTAAGTCCTTTCATGAGTACAAAACCACGACAGAACTCATGAGTACAAAAAAAATCTATTGCACGAGTCTCATATTAATAATGAGCACCGAAGAAAGGTATCGGTGGGGGTACTATTTTCTTCGAAGATGCTTCTTACACTTTATCAGTAATATAGCATAAGTTCCCTGAGTGCGCTTTGTCTGTTACAGCCTTATGACCTGATTGACTGGTTATCGGAAACACCGTCGATATTCTCGACAGGTGGAGTACATAACACTTTTCTGTCTTTGACCGAAGAAGGAGAAGCTGACGGTCGGTTAAGACGCCTTTAAAGTTCGGGTGAACATAGATATGATATAACACTACAAAAAAAATACACTTCCGTGATGATACGTGTTTGTCACAGTAGGTCGCGTTTTTTGTCATGCATGTACATCCATGACAAATTTATGACAGAATCAAGATAGTCATACATGTCTTTGTCGTAGAAGTGTTCCATGACATTACCAAAATTATCATCACGGAAGTGTCCACTTCCATGACGATAAATCGCGCGTCGTAAGTGCTTTTCGTCAAGGGTGACCGACACGTGGCATCCACCGTAACGGAACGCCGTTAAGCTATCGGGTCGGGTTTTCGATCCGATAACCCGTTAACAGCCCCGACCAATGGGAAATTTCCACGTGTAAAATTCTAATTGGCCGAAGGGAACACCTGTCAGCTCGTCAGTGGGCCAGATGTTGCCCGTCCATTGGAGGACACATGCCTATGGTACGTTGACACGTGGCTGGGCCCAACAGAGGCCCATATAGGTTAAAAAGGCCGGCCCAGTCAAAGGCCCGTAGAACTTAATCAAGTACTAGTGGGCCAGCCCAATAACGGCCTGCTTAATAAAGGCCCATTTACAGCCCGAAACCAGATCTGGCCCGTTAATTGTTCGCCCAATCTTTGGGCCCATTTACAGCTCGAAGCCAGATCTGGCCCGTTAATTGTTCGCCCAATATTTGGGCGCATTTGCAGTCCGAAGCCAGATCTGGCCCGTTAATTGTTCGTCGAATATTCGGGCCCAACTACAGCTCAGTGACTTTCGGCCTGTTAGAGGCCTGATGTAGACATGGGCCCATTTCAGCGCGGTGTGACTTTCGGCCTGGGAATGGCCCGTGCTGCCCATGGGCCATATATGGTCCGACGTGACATCGGGCCCACTAACGGCCCGTGCTAAAGGTGGCAACAGTTAAGCCCAACGATACTTTGGGCCTGTTAAAGGCCTGTCGCGTAATTTGGCCCGTTGATGCCTATACTAAGCTTTCGACCTCTTAAAGGCCCACGATATCAGTGGGCCAACTAAGGCCCGAGATATGTTTTGGCCTGGTAACGGCCCGTGAGCTAACTGGGCCCATAACGGCCCGGTCTACATTTCGGCCTGTTGAAGGCCCGTCGACGACTAGTGAAATTGAGGCCCAACATGCATTTTGGCCTCGCTAAAGCGTCTGTGGTTTCATCTCGGCCGTAATGTGCCAAGACAATATTCAGCTGTTAATGGCCCAACGCTACTCGGGACGAACTAAGTTACTGGGTCGACAAAAGGCCCAACTAAAATATAGGTCGGTGTAAGTTTGGGCCTGGCGCAATGTGTGAAGGCCCCAATCATTCGGGCCCAAGAAAGACGCATGCCGGAACAATTGTGGCCCGCTAAAAACCTGGCCCGTTATCGAATGTTTTGGCCCGGTCGACTACATCTGATTTTTTTCAGATAGCGAATGATGGCAGTAACTAGTAGGAATTAAGAACAAACCTACTCTACACAATAAAGAAATTACGGCATAGTAACTAAGAATAAACCTACACTATACAATAAAGGATTTAAGGTATATTACATCCACTAGGCATCAAAGTTCACCACCAGTGATCATAAAGCGCAACGAAGAAGCAGATTACAAAAACTGGGCACCATTGCAGCGTAACAAAATAATACTGAACTGAGACCACTTCCAAGACAGTTCAAGAAAGGTTAGCCTTGCGGGGGAACTGCTGTGCAAGGCTTGAGCAAGAAGGCCGTGAGACCGCCTAGCATGTCGGTCATAGCTTCCAGTGTAGCTGTTTAGCGATGAGGTTCTCATTGGTGTTCTCCGCAATCTTTCTTAGAGATAGGACTTCAAGTCGAAGTTGAGTTGCGTAATGCCTTTACGCTAGAACTTGGGAATGAAGAAGTCGAATCGATTCGCATAACGAATTACGTGAGCTTGTCATTGTTAGTCTCAAGTAACTTGAACACTTGCATCAAGACAAGACTTTGGGGTTGTCTCGCTATCTTCAAGATGTTTTGCCTTCTTTGCTGCAATATATGTTGGGTTTGTCTCACAGCCTTTTGAGACTTGTGCATGCCATCAGGCATATCACCCTGAAACAAAGCAGAGAGATGACAGGTTTTGCACGTGTATAAACAAAGATGATAACTGTTCAGTCAATTCTATCCAATTTCAAATTAGAAAATAAAGAGTAAGTTCAAAATATCAATAGCATAATTTGGCATTGTTCATAATGCGGGGAGCTTCACCACACTACTGGATTACCATGTCAACATAACAAGCATAGATGAAGGGCAAAGAAAATCATTGTATCTATTTTGGATAATGTGCATGGCATGTTGTTCATATCATCACCACATCGGTAAGATAAAACAGGAGATGACAAGGTGCAAACATGGGCTGCTTCACCACACCGGATTATAGATCCACAAAACCAAGCATACATATAGGGAGTATTAAGTAATGTGCATGGTATGAATAAGAAATTTGGTTTTACAAGTAAAACTTAGAACTTACAGTTCTTACGAACATGCATTTGGGTAGAAACAGCAAACTAGACAGCGAAGAAAGCGATAGGGAGTATGAGCAAATTAA
This sequence comes from Aegilops bicornis, assembly GCA_021605145.1. Taxonomy (NCBI): domain Eukaryota; kingdom Viridiplantae; phylum Streptophyta; class Magnoliopsida; order Poales; family Poaceae; genus Aegilops; species Aegilops bicornis. Next base: position 548,114,960 of record CM038675.1, on the reverse strand, counting down.
ACAGCAGTTGAGGATAAAGGCTTTAGAAGGACTGACTTACATTAACGATTAACACCGGATTTATAATGCCCTTCTGCATGTCAAGGGAAGGATAACTCAAGAATTTCAGCACATAATCTTCTTCATAAGCATTGCATGTACTCTACATTATGTAGAGAGTAATTATAGATATGATAATACTGGAAGGCATAGAGGATAATGAAGATAAGATGCATATTGATGCTACATAATCAACTACCAATCCCTGGAAGTACAAGCGTTACAGGACAAAATGTACTGACAAGAGCAATGGGCTACACTTCTGCACTGGCATTGTCTGTGTATTCTACTTGTTGGTAAGATTAAATATAGATCTGATCTTTTTAGTAAATGGTGGGCGAGGGAGATAAGATGCGAGAATGCTACAAAATGAACCAATCCCTCTTCCCATAATACAAGAGTGTTTTGAACAACGGTGTCTTGTACAAAACGTTCTTATATTATGGGACGGAGGGAGTAGCTGATAATGTAAGTACGGTGATAGACCACGTTCAGTCCTTACAAGAGGACTGCATAGCTAAACCTCTTCAAAAGCATTGGGTTGATTCTAAATTTGTGTAAGAGTCCATACGGATCTTATAATGTCCACCAAATGGGCGATTCTGAGGCTAACATGTGCGGTGATGCTACATAATCAAACAGCTATGAAAGTAAGTATGGTCATACATGGCAAGAGGTACTCACGAGAGCAATGCGATGTGCGATATAGTTGCAAGATTCTGTGGTCCCTTGAGAACGAATGTTCTTACGCTATGATTTTCGTACAAGTACATTAAGGCAAATGCAGAAATGTAGTTCAAATTGTGATGTGATATCATAGACGGTACCTTACGCTGGCCGAGACCAATGTGTAACAAGATTATTCCAGTCACCGCCGGATAAATGTAGCACCGGAGACTTTACAGAAATTTTGTTCAGAGGCTTGCCATCGAAGTGCGCTTGCCTCAGGTAGGAATGATACTTCATCAACGAGTGCTTGAAAAGCGCAACCAACTCTTGCTCGTCATCACAATCGGTTTGCTCCTCGCCTATTTAAAAGAATGAAATCTTGTGTCTTCTGTCAGCAGAAACATATGCAGTAATGACCATGAATAACATTAGTACATTACTTACGCATAAGTTGCGGAGGAAGACTGGAAATTGTTCTGTGTCTGCGGTATAATCTTTCCATGAAGGAAAGATGCGCACAAAGTTCCTGACAACAACATAAGCTTCGTCTTCTAAACTGGGAAGAAATGGAAAAAGGGGTCCTATTTGCTGCAATTGGGGCTCTCCCTGGTTCGAAATGGATTTGACAACTGGATTTGGTGTACTCTTTGCTGGAATGGGGGTTTTGCATCGTACAGCTGGTGCTATGTCAACTGGCATAATCATCTTGTTCTTCTGCGGTTGGGGTCTGCTGAGTTGGGGCATTAGAAATAACCAGTGTAGTAGGGCTAGAGTCTGCTAGAGTTGGGGTATTTTGTGGGTCAGGTGATATTGCAACTACACCTAATGGGCTATTTGATTTATCAGGTTCCACTACCTTTTCCAAATACTTTGCTTGTGCTCCTCCACGATCAGCAATCGCCCTCTTCCTTTTGAACGTCTGATACAAAAGAACATCATTTGAATGGATAAATATGGTATGATGATAGATGGAATATGTACTAAAAATGGATAGGCAGGGCGTATTCACATACACGATGTGTAAACTAAGCTAATGGCAGTTCAACAAAGTAGAAGCAATGCAAAGCATCGATTGCAAGATATGTGCGAGCAATGTAACCTTGGAAAGTTAGAGCAAGTACCTTGATGGGTGAATAAGATAGGGCATCTTCCTCGACTCCTCCACTAGGGAGCTAAATTGACTTAGGTCTCTCTCTAGCTCAGAATCACTTTAGGATCATATTACGAGCATGAATCAGTAGGTGGAGAGCGTTTACATTGCATTGCATCCAGACTTGATTTCAGTCCCTTAATGCCAAGTTTGACAGCCATGGCAATGTTACGCTTTATTCTTTTCATCTTGGCGCAAGCTCATAATCATTATGATGTTGTTCAGAATCTGAGATTCATGAAAACATAAAAAGTAGTCGATTATCTATGGAATGCATTGTGGATTCAACTCGGAGAGTGTCTCCTATAAACCCTGCATATGCAAAGTTCACCTCCCCAACCGTCTTGACGGACCACACACGTAAATACAAACCCCTTATGTCTCTATAACAGTGTGCACACATTTCAAAACTGAAGTAGGAACATTATAATCATATGAAATTATTTGAACAAATAAACTAAGCAATTATGAGTGGCGTAATGTTTAGCTTCAAGGGTGGAGTGTTGGTAGTGCGACACAAAGCAAGTAGGCAGATTGTATTCCATGTAAAAGATCGAAACCCATGTAAAAGCTGGAAATGACACTTTCTTTCTATACAATGTAGTGTTCGTAACCCACACATGATGGAAGAGATCACATAGAGAAATACTATTCACTCAGGTCTACGGTTCCAGTATTTAGAAACAGGGTGGTCCACCCTAAAAGAATATTGACAACAAATATGACAAGGCAAGCATAGATGTAGTGAATCAATCATTTACTTGTGAGCTTATTAGGACAAGTATGCAGAATTGTGGCTATGATGAAGACCGTCCAAAATCTGAATGAATAAGTTTGTCTAGCACTTATTGTTTGCAACTAATCGGCGTGAATAATTGGATATTATATCGAATGAGTAAGAAAGACAAGTAAAATTGTCAACAAACCTGGCTTGCGGTAGTAATATGGGTCAATGTCACTACGACCAACAATCCAAATTGACTAGTTTACATTCGAGGGCGAATTTTGAAAACCCTGTGAACTTTAGAGGTACTAAAGATTACCGAAATACATCTGAACCATTAAGTGTAGGTAGCAATGAGCACACAACAAACCCTAATGACAGTCCTGCCTAATGAGTAATGAATCAATTAGAAAATGGGTGATGAGGAGTGGTTGCTGAGTGTTGAGGACGTATCTCAGGATAAATCGGGTTGGCTTGGTGGGTGCTGCACGCCTGAGCCCTGAACGGACTAGGAAGGTAGGCACGGCGGCGCGCGGGCAGCGGTGACACTGTTGGGCGAGCGGCTCTGGCCTCCTGTTAGTCCGGCATCTCCTCCTAGAGTCATGCCGTCCGGGGCAACAAGTCGCCCGGCAAAGCGGTGAGGCAGTGGAGATCGGAAGCGTCTTGTGAGCAGAGCAGAGGAATCGGGGCTGGGACAACCAAAAATCCTGGGGTGGGCGGCCCACCGTGGGCACCTCAGAGATACACACCGGCGGCGAACATGCATTTTTGAAACTAATTTAGGAACATTTAGCTGACCAATTAAACAACTCTGTTTTAATAATATCAGATTCGTATTTGAACATCTAAGCTTGTTTAGCTTGATGTGTGGAAGCGATGTTATTATGACACGAAGCACGTATTACGATCGTATAGTGATCATAAAAGGGGAACTCTAAGCATATTTTTTAGCAAAAGAGGGTTTCCCTCCGATTTCTATTAAAGAAACCACCACGGAACCAACATGATCAATTAAACCCTAAGCATGATCAATTAAACCGTATTATGGCTGTGCCATGGCAGATTTGAAGCCGCAAACCGGAGAATGATATTTAGCATCCATTGTTTGCTTGAACTAAGAACTAAATTCTAAGAGCTAAAAGAAAGTAGAGTAACCAAGTTAAGATCTATTTTCTGGTTGAGATCAAAAAGTTGAGGAGATATGAAGTACCACCTCTCTTGCGGGCGCCGTGTAGGCATCGAAGTGCGATGGCTGTCGGCGGCATTGAAGCAGATCTGCGACGGTAGACGGGTGCATCGGGGATAAGTCCGTTGCGGTGGAAGAGAAGGTCGTGTGAGCGGCCCGACAAAAGAGGACGCAGCGCCGATGAAGCGAGAGGACGCGATGCAAGGCTATTGGTCCGTTGCCGTGGATGAGAAACGCCCATCTCTAGTAGACGACGCGGTCTTGGTAGGCGCTCCAGCATGGTGGAGGACGGTGGCGATGGATGTGGTGGAGGACGGCGGCGATGGATGGGGTGGCGGACGGCGGCGATGGATGTGGTGGAGGACGGCGGCGATGGATGGGGTGGCGGACGTAGGCTGGTGTGGGGATGGGGTGTTCTAGCGTGGACGGTGTATGAATGAGAAAATGGAGGGAGAGGTACGGGGAACCATGTTTTTGGGACGTGCATGTCTGAAATATGGGAAAGTTACGAACTTAGCCCCCGTTTAAAATTTGGACGTCTCGTCGGTTGGGGATAGGACGGTAATCTCGCATCTCGCCAATATTTGCCCAGAGCGATTTCGGGCGAGGAGAGGGTGGTTGGCGCCCATGGTTGGCGCCCACGGTGTATGAACGGGGCTGATAGGTAGGGCAGTTGTGTCACGTCTAAGTGAAGTTACAAACCTGCCCCTATTGAAAATATTTGCCTACATCGATTTCGGCCGAGTCGAGTTTGTTTTTCCGCCCACCATGTATGAATGGGGAATGGAGGGAGAAACAGAGGTCTTTCGGACGAGCTTGAATCAAATGTGTTTTGCCGCCCATGTTTGACGCCCACCGTGTCAGAATGGGCTCAGAGGCGGTCGTGTCACGTCTAATTGAAGTTACTAACCTACCACTATTGAGAGCAGTGGAAATCGAGCCGATGGATTGTCCGTGTAATGGGTAGACAGTAATTTCCATCTCCCAAACACTTGGCTTGAGGCGGCCCGGCGTGGGAGTGGACATTTTGCAGCTTCTTTCAAATTTTGGGACAATAAGCATCCACGTTTACCCTGGCAACTAAATTCGAATCCATTTTGTATTCCTATATGAATCTTTATAAATTTTTCTATGTGTTTTTATATATCCTCAAAAGGACGACAACGATGTATTCCACTGTCATATATGAATATGGTTTACAAATGCCGATACTCAAATTCAGAAACCAGTATCCAGTTTAAGGTGAATTCTAATATTTGGAACACTTCATGTCCAACTCAAATGTCACACGCAGCATAATGTGTACTCCCATTTAGATATGTACACAAGCAATGTATCAAGATTCAAATACCGAGTCAATCAACCAAGAATGTACAGAACTAACAGACATATAAACACTTATAGAGTATATGGATCAATAATATCAACTAACATACATAAGCCAGGCCACTGTACTTTTTTTTTGGCTACAACAACATCCTTTTTTTTGCCAGCATCTTGGCCCTTTTCGATGCGTGCCACTTATGGTCCATCTATACTACTACTATTGCTGAATGCACATTCAACCCGATTGACATATTTGTAGGTCTGGCACAGCAATCCAAATGAAATGTCTCCGAGTCTTATCAATTAATACAGACTTGTGCTCAAATAAAATTACAAACCAAAAAACAAAAAAAAATTATTACATGATCTCTAAAACAAATGGTTTGATTGATTACATGAAGAGACCACACAAAGGTTATTCAATTATGGAAAGAACATTTCACCTATGATTTACCAAGTAGGAATTTAATTTCCTTTTTTCCTTCAAGACCTTAACAATCTGGTCAGTCTCAGCTTGCTTCGTTTTGAAATCCACCAAATATTTAATGGTTGTCTTGAGTACTGCTTGTGATTGTGCTGTTTGCTTCCTCAACATGTCAACTTCATCTCTAAGTGCAGAAGCAGAATCTCTTTCTACCACTAGTTTAGCCTCTAGAGCATTAGCAGTTGGCAATTCATAATGCACGATTGGGCCGGTGCTGCTGCTGTGGGATGATGCAACGTCCATGGGGACCTCGCTCTTTGATGTTGGGCTAACCTTTTTTCCATTGAAGTTTCGATTGGATTCAGAAAAGTTGAAGTTAGCAAAACATCTCAACTGGGAGTTATAACAGCAAACCAGTTAAACAAACAAGGAATTAAAGAGTTTCAACTAGATGCTGAAAAGTAGTTATTAACATCATTGTAACCCGCTGTTGCAGCAACAATGCAGTTAAACAAACAAGTAGATATTTAAGTTAAGGCAAACAGGTAATTCTTAACAGTAAGTATCAAACACATAGATAGACTTGATCTACAATATGATTAACATGCTGTGCCATTATGTAATCAGTAGCAAACTAAATTAAGCCAAGCAACATAATTGAACAATTTTGCAATAAGTGGCTAACTAAAATTCCGAGAAGCAGGTAACTGAACTTACGCTAGTTCTTTGTACAGGCACACTACAACTTCTTTTTTTTTACAATGTTGTATGAAGGATTCCATGGCATCAATTGCTTGGATACGCAGTCCCAATACTTCTTTCTTCCCACACTGCATGGGTAAGTCGAATGGTTAATCTGGTAAGATGGTGCATCCTTGATATGTTATATGAGGACGTGTAGTCAGACTAGTTGTAGCCAAACACATCACACTGGCTTTTACTGTATATTTCATGCGATTACTTTTGGCATATTGAGATCTAAGAAATATACAATAGGATGAAAAGACTGGCATCCTTCACATTATTGGCGAACTCAGTTCATAGAAACAAGCAATTCAACCATTCTGTGGGTAAATAAAAAGCGCCACTAGAATATTTTTCACTATCCAATCATACTGCATAAAAGGCGGCGCCACCATAGGGGCTGGTATGGGCGGCCGCCTCGGTGGCTGGAAAGTGTGCACCTCGTTTGAGTCGTCTGTGTTGGACCATGCTAGTTTTGTTCGTCCCCAACGCACGAAAGGTGCAATGTAAAAAATGAAGAAAAATGTTTCAATTTGGATAGGCCAATAACATAAGTGCAAGGCAGGCCCTATAGCAAGCTCGCGGCCCAAACGAGCGCCTCCCGTATCGATCGACAACAGTAAAAATCCCAATTCAGTCGCTCCAGCCTCCAGTCTGGTTCGCTCCTAACCTAGCCGCCGCTAGACAGACCGACACAACACTTCCTCGCGCCCTCGTTGGAGGGCGGTTGCCGTGCTTCAAGCGAATGAAAGGACAAGAAGATGAAGATCCAACCCTTGGTGTAGCCTGCGTGGGAGGCAGCGGCGGCAGCACGGGCATGGCATCGAGCTTGCGCAAACGGACAGTCGCAGCGTGCAAGAGTAGCATGTGCAATGAGCAGGTACATCACATCCCTGATTATATCTAATTCTACTCTTCAATTTCTGGCCAATAGTTAAACCTGACGGTGTTGTAAAACTGCTTGTATGTAGGGAATCTATGAGAAAATGAAACCAATTTCTACTTATTTTATAACTCCCCAATCAATACCGAATCGACTGAATCTAATGTATCTAATCAAGTTTCCGGTGCAAACATACAAGCTCATGTTGTTCTTGAGCACAGAAGTGTCTAATGAGCAATTTGCTAATGAAGGATTTGATGCAAACATTTTACATGCTCACAGTGATGAACATATAGTGTCTAATGAGGGATCTAATGCAAGCATTTTGCAAGCTCATTGAAGGATTTAGTGTCTAATGATGATCTACTATGTTGAGAGAGACAGAGATTTGCAGGCATTGATGACAAGCAAATTATAGTGCATTTTCATAGCTTGAGGAAACGTCGAGGCCATCTACCAGAAAGTCCCCGTATCATGACAACATAGCATAAATACTTTTATAATCCGTTGTTTGAAACTATTGGCATACTTGTGCAGGATAGATATATTGATATGCAGTTTGCACACTGGTTATAATGCAATTACACTTCGATATTTTCAGCCGGAGAGCGAATAATTCAGTGCAGTGCAGACCATGTTTGTAGTCCTTGTACACCATGTTGCATTTTGTGTTTTTTGGTGCTTGCATCATTTAGTGTTTATAATCTGAACTACTTTGGATCATTAGCTGGTTTTCAAAGTGCATGTAGCTTCACATTTCTCAAGTTATGTTGATTTCCGGAGTGCAAGTGCGTTCGTATTTTTTAAGTTAATTGTTCGCCCCTGGTAACTTGAATTCGTGGATCAGCCACTACACACAAATCATACACGAATGCCAGTATGAATTAAATGAAATGCAGGGACTTACTCTAACTCGTTGTATAGGCTCCCTGCAGCTCTGCTTGCGCTTGGGATGTTCCATGTACAAGTCCATGTTACCACTTGCTTGGATGTGCAGGCCTTGTGCTCCTTGCATCCCCCTCTGCATTTTTGACACGGCGAATGGTTGATCAAATAAGAGGAATCGACCTTGATGTTGTATCGGAGGATGATACTTACAAGGTTATACGGGTGTGCAGGATGTGTACCAGATCCCGTAGCCCCATCATGCTTCGCTAAAAAATGGATTTGCTTGTTTCAGATGATATCTCCAGAAGAAATAAGAGTTAAAGTCAGAGTTGCATAGGCGTGTAAGCTAAGAGAGTAGTGAAAGGATATCCAAACATTGTTGGAACAATGCACAAGGGAGTGATGTGTGGATACCTAGTTCAGGCCGGCGTTTGGGCATGCTCGCCTAGCTAAAGTGCGGGTCACTTCAGAGCCGTTGAGGGTGATGCGCTGGCGTTGGCTGGCCGCACACTTATGCAGATCTTGAGTGGCAGCGGAGCGCTACGATGCGGTGGACGAGATCGTTGGTGAAGCCCCAACGACCTCGGGGGGCGGAGGTGCGACAATGTGCTCGGCGAAGTAGCCCCGGTGAGCTGGGAGACGACGTCGGTGAAGCGCACCTGATGCGGTGGAACTCTGTGTCTGTGAGGCAGGTTGGTTGCGGCGGCCGACGTTGTCGGTGGACCACCCGGTGCGGCGGACGAGGGCATAGATGAGGTAGCTCCGGTGCAGTGGTGAAGCACGACCGTCGTCTTCGTCGTCGTCGTCCAGCACAGAGGTGGGGAACGGTGGGGAAAGAGACGAGACGAGGGGCGATTCGAGGGATGGCAGCGAATTAGGGATTTGAGCAATCTGGGCGCGGAAGGGGACGGTGGAGAAGAGAGATTTTGCAGGGCTGGAATTGGGGCCGCCAGATATTTCAATCCGAAACATGGAGGCGCGAACTTATATTGTCGTCGTCCTTTTTTTCAGGGGAGGGGGGTGGGTGGTTGGGTGCTACGCGTCCGACCGACACATGCGACCACCCCGACATGACTATGCTTCGGTGCCTTAAGGCACCTGCCTTTGTGTCCATGACATGTGGGCCCAACAGGTGGCTGGCCCACATGTCAGTCACCCAAGGGCTGTTTCCTTTAAGGCACCGAAGCAGCGTCCACCCCGACACGACCGTGGTCTGCCTGGTGCGCCTACATTGGAGAATGCAAACGAATCTTCTTTCATTTGCAAACGAATCTGTATGTTTTACCATGCCCGTGTTTTCCTTGCAATAATTAGTCATTCGAAACGAGATACTCCATCCGTTCACTTTTGTAAATCGTTTTAGACAACTTAAAATGAACTGTTTTGCACATTGTCTGAAATGTCTTCAAGGTCTTATAAAAGTGAACATAGGGAGTACTATAAATTAATTAATGAGGAGTTATTTGAAAAAAAATCGAAACGGTACCCACGCTAATGTGGATTAGAGTGTGTCACATAATTAGTTATTTGAATTAGAGTGTGTGTCATGTAGTTAGTTATTTTAATGAGAGTGTGTGTCACGTAGCGATCTCCTATTCTAACGTGGATTTCGCATTTCACTGTATCCACGCTACTTTTTTAATACAAATTCATATGTATATGATGAACACCATGGTAGTGAGAAAACTTTTGGATGGATTCAAACATATGACCTACAAAATAGCACAACAAATTGAGACAATGTCAACTTTTCAAAACTAGTACGGCACGAATTCGAAATAATTACCGGTATGCCTGGTCCTCGGTTCAAATCTTACAATGTACACCGAATTGAAACATCGATATTAAGTCTCGTACTATGTACATTCAAATGTTGTTTTTAGTGCCCCCCCCTCCCGCGCAAACGCTACATACTTCCTGTATCGGTCAATCTTCCTCTTCTAACCACCTTAGCAAGCTATCGGTTTCCAACACATGTTCATTCTTTCTCTCCATGTTTCGATCTCTAAGTCTCTCAGCTACACAACCCCTTTTTCCACTCGTGTTACCAAATGTATTTACCTCACACACCCGCCATTACACCCCATGCCGAGCTCTCTCTCTCTCTCCCCCCTCTCCCTCTCACCCTCTCACGCTAAATACATGCATTGCCTATCTAGCCCCCCAACCTCTCGTGCGCATGAACGCACGTTGTATATTTAGGTCACTCCCTCGAGACTGTCTCACTCTTTCTTCCGCATGGCGGGCCACACTCTCTCAATCTCGCTCTCTTTATCTGAGTTTCTTTTAACCTCGTTTTCTTTCACACACAAATGATATATCTCCTTGTTCGGGCCTCGATCGACACACTCTATACTCTCTCACACAGATTGTCTATCTAGGTCACTCCATCCAAGCCGCCGACACTCTTTCGACTTCATGGTGGGCCACGCTCACTCAATCTCTCTCTCTCTCACTCTCTCTCTCTCTGTGTGTATGTCTCGATTTACCTCGCTCTTTCTCGGACTAAAACGATATATCACCATGTTTGAGCCCAATTCGACCTATGCACATTGTATACTCTCTCACGCACATCGTCTATCTAGGTCACTCTCTCCAACCCGTCTCACTCTTTCGATCGTACGGCGACCCTATGTGATCGGTTGACCTTGCTTCCTCCCACGCACAAAATATATCTACACGTCTGTGGCCGGATCATCTCTCAAGCTCTATCTTACAGCCCTCACCCTTACCAAAAGCTCAATCGGACAATATCTCTACGGAGCACATATATTTGTTCAATGAATGCTCGGACCACACTCACTTTGTCTCTCTATCTATATGTCTCTCGATTGACCTCGCATTCTCATACCATATCTTCCACGCGTTGAAGCTACTACCTCTCCATCCCTCATAAGCCGGACCTATTTACATTGCGAGGGGCACTCCAACCTTGGATTAATTTGTGTAGGCATTTATTCCGGTCGGTTTAGATTATATTTTCGTAGCATTCGGCCCACAACTACTCCAAACGCCGTTGCAACCCACACAACTCCCCTAGTTGATTTCCCTCTGGCTCGGTCATCGCTCTCTCACACGTCCTTTCTCACCTTTAACGTCGCACCATGGTATTATTGAAAAAACTATGTTGTTCTCTTTAATTATTATAAATAAGCTACAAAACAACACACCGATAGTCCACTTGGAATGGAACAAATTTTGACCCACAAATTAAAGTGCTACAAACTACACACCAAGGGGCCCACATGTCATGAAACAAATTTGGACCCATAGACAAATTAAAAAATAAAGGACGAGGATCGAACATGCGACCGGGCCTTCAAGCCGCACGTCAATAGGCAACATACATAGAATAGCAATGTTTGTTATACCAATTTTGTTCACATAATGTTTTTATATTACCATAGCCTAATTAATGGATAACATGTAATATTATTTTTAGTACTATTCGCCTTCACTTACTGGTGGGTTCCATGTGTGCTCTCTCTCTCTCCTCCCCTTCTGCGTTTAGGCCTTGCGGGCAAACAGTAAGAACTCGCGGGCGATGTTGCCGTTGACCATATCTGGACGCGTTCACAACTCACAAGTCACGGCACCAGTTTCACGTACTAGCGGCACTAGTCAGTGTGTACGTGCAATGCACGTTAATTTGGAAATATATTAAGTGCATGCGGATATTAACTAATAGGATATTATTTGCGTGTTGTCATGTGATTAGCACTATTTTTGGCATGAAATTAACTGCACGCTAAACGTTTTGAGTGCTCGACATTGAAGCAGTCTAGGTCGTTGGATGACAAGGAATACATGTGGCTTGATGACATTTTATATTTAATTTGATACGGCTCTAGCAGAACATTCAATCGATCAAACCATACATTTCGTTCAGTCTGACTCCGACTTTAAATTATATGACGGTCGATATAAAATAAACGGAAATGATAAACGTTCGGATTTTAAGCATGGCAATCCGAGCGTTTTTCATGGAAAATTTAGATTACGCGGTGGCGGCGGGGGCGTCTCGCGGTGGGAAGCGGCTCCTCTGTCGTGCTACGTGTGTCATCAGACCCTTGACCGGCGGCGGCAGCGGCATCTTGCGCCGTTGTTGGCGTACTCCTGGACATTGGCCTAGCTTCAAGGAAGGCCAGAATGTTCTAGACTTTGGAGTGAGTCAACTGGCGGGACGAGGCGACTGGCGTTGCTGCAAGGAAGCGGTCGACGGCGGCCATCCATGCCGCTGAGGGGGGCACTGGCACCCGCGCGGGGACAGGCGCTGTCAACTGCGAGGCGGAGACGTCAGGTGCATGGGCACCAAGACAGCGCCGCACGCCGCTGCATGCGCCGGCAGGTGCATCGGAACCGGCACAAAGGCGTGCGCTGCCAGACGCCAAGCGCATGCGCTTGGCAGGTGCACGGGCGCTGCGTGAAAGTCGGGCCGACCTCGTGGAACCTGTGGCATCAAGCTCGGCGACAATGTGCGGCTCCCAGCCCATCAATGCCCGCGAGGATGGCTATTTGGCGCGATCGAAGCGGCAGGGCAGGCGGAGCAGGGGAGGACAAGCGCGGCGTCTTCCCGCAAGGCGATTCAAGCTCGTCCCCAAAAGCGCCTTATGTTCTTGAGACTCCGGCTGGGTGTCTTCCTCTTGAAACTGGAACACTAAGGGCAGACCATCGTGATGCGGCATGGCGTACGTTTAGGTCAGGCTAGTTGGAGGTAGACGACAGGAGAATCGGAGAGGAAGAGAGAGGATTGTAGCGATACCGGATAGTGCGGGGTTGATTTTAAACTGCGGCGTCGGCGACATTAAAAGTGGGAGCAGTTGGGACGACGGTGGGCGGCGGAGCCTGGTCAAAGGGCTTGCCACCCGGTGAGTCACGCAATGATCTGCTTCGCCACGCCTCCTGACGGCCGGCAAGAACGGTCTGCTTTCAAGACGCCTCCCGTTGACTCACACGCTTGCTGGGACGGCACCTGTCGATGAGAAGCGGGGACTCGTGGCGGCACGTAAACGCCCACGGTTTCAATAGTGAAAGCGTTCGCCTTAACGTGACAGGATTTTTCCCTCAAAAAAAAAACGTGACAGGTCTTTGTTCCAAAATACCTTGGCTCTTCATTTGTGCAACTTGTCATAAGCAGCTTGTCTCGAATTGAAGAAAAAACTTACGAAGTAATATTTGTGCCATATCACGTGACCATACTCAGTTTCAAGAATTTATGCTCCCTTTTGGATTTTCCGAAATTTAAGACCTAGGATTCGAAACAATATCATAACCTGCATCATGCAATAAATTTTCAAGCCGTACAACTGTCCTGTTGTATTTCTTAAGAAAGGATTTGGTAAAACATTTTGCTTAGTTAAACCTCCTTTCCGGTTTATAGGGCTCAATTCAAAAATCTCACCAACCAAGGTAGATGGTGAGTGGTGGAACAATTGTTGTACTTTGCAAAACCACTCAATTAATGCGCTTGTTTTCCTCAAAAATTGTGTTTACGAATGCATTAATTGCAATGCATGCATGCATAAAGTACACGCATTGGTCAATTTTCTCTTAATACTTGCATCTAATGATTTATTGCACCTTGAAATCTGAACATGTGATGGGGAACAACCAAATTGAGACTTATAAAATGGGAAAACTAAAATTTTGAGATAAGCCCTATAAACCGGAAAGGAGGGAGTAAAAGGATAATCCCTCCGTACCAGTGCATTGCCTGATATATTAACTCAAGTACTAGGCACGAACAAAAAAAGTACTAGGCACGAACAAACGGGCTCAATTCTGTGCTCATCCTGGTGTAGTAGTAGTAGTAGTAGTAGTAGTAGTAGTAGTACTAGGCAATGCAGTTGACGGGTGACATTGACGAGCGGCGACCGAGGGAATTAATCATGCTCGGCACGGTAGGTAACGTTGTCTAGTTACTAAAGCATCCCTCCGTTGTTCATCGGTAGTCATTATGGACCGGGGACATGAGGGGAATTTCCTAGGGCCGGAATTCTGGCTGCTAGATATTTCGACTTGAAACGCTGAGGCTCGACTTGTTGGGTTTGCCTAATGTGCGTACCACGCATGCCACCGAAGGACACGAGCCCATTTTTTTTAGGATCAACACGAGCCAAGGTCTGGCTGGTACGCCGTTGGGTCCTACCATTTGAGAATACGAAAGGAACCTTTTAAATTGCCGAACGAATCTATGTGTATTACAATACCCGTATTTTCCTTGCAAATACTAATCTCAACGTGGTAATTGATTTATGATGAGTCGTTGAATTAGAGTGAATTTGTGATATAGTGATCTCAACGTGGATTTCACATTTCATGGTATCCCTAGTAAGTTTTCCAATGCAAATTCAAATTTAAAAGATGAACAATATGGAGGTGAGAAAACTTTGTATGTATCAAGCATATGACCACACACACACACACACACACACACACACACACACACGCACGAACACAACAACAATCCAATAAGTATAGTGCATCTATTTTTCCAACCCATGCATGTATGACACGAGTTCGAAAATACTCCTTCTATTCCTAAATATTAGTCTTTTAGAGAGTTCAACAAGTGACTACATACGGAGCAAAATGAGTGAATCTAGACTCTAAAATATGTCTATATACATCCGTATGTGCCAGTCCATTTGAAGCCTCTAAAAGACTAATATTTAGGAAACGAAGGGAGTAAAATGTAAGACATCCATGGTCCTCAGTTCAATATTTAAAATGAACATGAAACTGAAACATGAATATTAAGTCTAGTACTACAAAGACATGCAAATGTTGTGTTTAGGCGGAGCTATGATTGTCGGGGGTCAACCCCTCGACCTTAGATAAAACTGTGGAGCTCTGTTTAGGGTTATTTAGATTATATTTGTTCCCACCCTCCCAACCACCGAATGGTTGTGCACCCCCCACCCCTCCTCCCCGGGAGAATATCATGTGCCCCCATACATGACATGCTATATGCCGATACGAGTTTCTTGGAGCTTGTAGATCTGAGATATAGCAGCTCACATGATGTGTCTTAATTTTTTTGCAGGAAACCTTGATGAGTTTGAGAATTGTACAAAATTTGTACAAAAACTACTTAGATGCCCTTTGATCCCATATCCAACGACCTCGAAGCTCGTATCACCGTAGCATCTAAGATGAAGGAGGACATCATATTCTCCTGTATGTAAGAATATCATGTGCCACCACACCTTAGATGCTTTGGTGATACAAGCTCTTCGTAGGCATTGGATTTGTGACCCAACACATCCTCGATGGTTCGAATGGTTTTTTGCAGAAAATCCCCAAAAGAGTTCGGCCACTGCTTACAAGCACAAAGACTGATCAGATGCCATTGGATCTCAGATCAAACGACCTCCAAGCTCGTATCACCGTAGCATCCAAGCTGCGATAGCACCTTATGTTTTCTCGCACGGGAGAGTATGAGGTGCTCCCGCACCGTAGATTCTATGGTGATACGAGTTCACTGAGATCTAACGGCCCATAATAGGAGGTTTGAATGTTTTTGCAATATACGGCTGATAGAGTTTGGAAATGCGCAGAAAGTACAAGTACTATGCATGTGCCATCTGATCACTGATCATACGACCTAGATGCTCATATCACCGTAGCAGGTAATTAAGCTACGGGGAGCACCTAATATTAGCACCGGGGAGCCGTTGGATCGAAGATGCGGCGGCACACACGAGGCTTAAATGTTTTATTTGCAAAAAAAAACTTTGGAGAGTTTGGAAATTGCGCATAACTACAAAGACTACTCCCAAGCCATTGGATCTCACTTCCAACGGTGTAAAAACTCATATCACCATAGTATCTAAGCTGCGGGGTGGATGTGATATTCTATGCCGCTGTCATTTTTGTTTGTAAACTTGCAAAATACGTGTAACTCGTGCCGTTACTTGTCTAACCGCGCAAAGTGTTTGTTCAAAAAAACCATCCTACACTGAAATATCGGAACAACACACGGGGGTCCCACTTGTCATTAATAAAATTTGGACCTAAAACTAACAAATCTGAAAGACGAGATTCGAACTGGCAACCTGGACTACAAAGCGTAAGTTGATAGCCTGAAAAAACGAACGGTTGTTGGCTTTGTCCCATAACTTGATTTTATACAGTACTTGCATTGAGTAGAGTAGAGGGAGTGCCTCGTCAACACGTGCATGACCGTTGTCTCACTTACGGGTGGTCCCAGGTCTGCAATCTCAATCTTTCTTCTCTCCATCGTCTAACCTTCGCACGGGCACACACGAAGAGCGGCGCTAGCTTGCCGTGGTGTGATTACAACTAGAAAAAAGCTTGGAAAATAGAAGAATCGCCTAGAACAAGAGACGTTGCGGCTGGTCGAGACGGAGCTAACCGTGCCACGTTTGCATGATGAAGCTGTGTGGCTAGTGGGGTGTTTTTGACCGACTGGCTGGGTCCCGAGGTCGAACCATAGGTACTACGTCTGATACAGTATATTTTTACACGCACATTTTTCCTCCGTGCCGAGACGTGGCACACCCTACCGCGCGGTTTCGGGGTCCTCCCGGGTGGTGCACGCATATATTCTTCCTACGTGGGACGCCCTACCGCGCGTTTTCTGGGTCCTCCTCGGTCGTAGCGCCGAAGCAAGTAAATGAGTCGTCAAATCACGAAAGACCACCTTTCCCGGCGAGTACATCAGTGAAGCATGGTGGCTAGCTAGTTGGACTAGTTCGACCGATTAGCTAGGCCGCCGCCACATTTGTTTTTTCACCCCTTTTTTTATCTACTTTTTGGCAGGTAAATTTAAATATCCACCGCGGCGTTGCTCTGGTGTTTGGGTGCGGCAGGATTTTAAATTTTTTGATTGACGGGAGCAGGCGCGGCAGGATTTTTAATTTTTGATTGACGGGAGGCGGTAGCGGTAGCAATTAGTCACGATGACTCCGCTGTAAAACCCACTGCTCCCTGATGTGAGAAGTCGCCGACTGGTGTTTTACCGTGGTGAAAACCAAAAGATTCCCCGCTCCTCGGCTGGCTCCCTCCGCCTTCCCATAGACTCCATTGCCTTTCAGCCATTTCGCCCCCTTTGCTTCCTCTCCCCATTGCTTCTACCTGGTGCCATGGCGGCGCAGCAGATCACGGAGTCCGAGGTGAGGCGCCTGACACAGGAGCTCCATGCCAAGGATGTGAAGCTCAGGGCCAAGGACGTGGAGCTCCGTGAGCTCAAGGAGGAGAGGAGTGCCATGCTCCTCCGTTATGTGCAGGAGTTCACGGAGCTTCAAAAGCGGCAGGCGTCCACCACAAAGAGGCTCGAGGCGTCGGCAGCGTTGCTGCAGAAAGCGGGAGATACGATAGGCCGTCAGGGGAGCCGGCTGGAGCGCGAGCGGGCCGATCCTGACGAGGTCCAGGATCGCCTCAGCCACTTGGTGAACCAAGTTTCCACGCACATGTTGCGTCTGCGCGATGCCTACCGTCGTGCCAGCGTGACGATGTCGGCCGTCAGGCTAAACCCGTTCGACCACCCGGTCAACTTCAACGAGCTGCGGCTTCCTGACCTGTTCTCCTTCTTCACCTATATCTCCAAGGAGCTGAGCCGTCTCCGCGCGATGGTCGGGCTGAGCTGGACAAGGAGGGGTTGCGCGCTGCCGTCGCCGTTGCTGGGCGAATCCTTTCAAGGCTCCGTCACCGGAATCCATTCATGCCATTGGACACCGTCTTTGACGAGCTGGCTCCCGTCGACCGGGAGCGGGCTCTATGGGCGGTTGCACCCTCCATCACCAACGTCATGCGCCTCGAGAAGCAGAGGGACTTCGGTGGTGTTTAGGCGCCCTCTGCATGGGCATGTCTAGGTCTCGGCGCAACATGACCGTTGGATCAAACTCAGACGGTGCAGATCCGTCACTGTAGCACAAAGCGTGTGGGTGTGTTTGGTTGCATTCTCATCTCAATATAGTTGTTTCCTCTTCGTGTATTTTTGTCAACCTACTAGTGTGGACTCATGCACCCTTCATGCACTCTGCCAAACACCCAAAAGTGGGTCGAGAAGGGAACTTTTGCTCCCATCCCGTGCACCCTTCATACACCCTATCTAACACTATAGGATGTGCTTCATATGGTTCATGTTTTGTGGAGTCTTGTAGCACCGTACTCTCCGTCTTATTGTGGACCTAGTTCTGTTAACTTGATCTCACCGTTCATTCTCATTGGACAGGTTGAAAAAGCGGTACTATGTTACATATAGGAGTAGTTGACATGCGCACAGCACAACAACAAGATTGTGTAATCTTCGACGTATGAACCACTGCACATGCCTAGTAGTAGGAGCACTGTGTATGTTCAAGTGGCTGCCGTGTTTCGCACTCCTCCGTCGTAAGAGTGGAAACGCTTGCTATAATCATTTTTTTCTTCAGAATGAAAAACAGTGGACACGCTCTACCATGCGGATCCTCCTCCAGCCATGCACTAAATTACTCACTTTAAATCGGCGTGTGGGACAGCCGGCACACAGGTCCACCAGCCATGCACTAAATTACTCCGTAGTAGAGTGACGGTAGACTACCCCGATCGAACCGCTGCAGTAATGCCCAATGAGCCGTCAAATCACAAAGCCCCCTCCTTTCCAAAGATAAGTTGGACGGACCGAAGCAACCATCATTTCACTCTTCTCTCTCAGCTTCCTCTTTTGAAGAAAACCCCCACTCGCTTCGCTTCTCCCTCATCTCGTTCCTCCTTTCACTCTTCTCTCTCAGCTTCCTCTCTTGGATGGACGCCGGAGCACCTGCCGACGTGATGTCTATGACTCTGGCCAAAACCGTCGAGGCTCATGGTACGAAGAAGCGCAAGCACCCCGCCGAGACTACAGCAGACAAGCTCAAAGCCACCGCCCTGTCCAAGCCCCCCTCTCTGGGATCCCTCATTAAGCAAGTCCAGGTAATGTCTCTTGTTGACGATCTTTTCTCTATCTTGATCGTGTTTTTTCATCTAACACGCAGATACTAGTCTTGGTAGTACAACTTTCGGGTGATCTTGCATGTGATTTCCAGTGTGCCAAATGACGGTTCTAAATTCCTCTTTTGAACAAAACATGCGAGAGGTTGACACTGATTTCTTATAGATTACTTTCAACTACTCCCTCTGTCCCAAATTTCTTGTCTTAGATTTGTCTAGATACGGATGTATCTAATACTAAAATGTGACTTGATACATCCGTATCTAGACAAATCTAAGACAAGAATTTTGGGACGGAGGGAGTACTTTATGAACATCAATGCTACCTTTTAAGAGGAATATTTGCCTCAGTAACTTGTGTTATGGATATTGCATGTAATCCCTCTTCTCTCATGCCTTTGAAGACATGTTCTAGTGTCTCTGTTCACTCATTTCTGTGCGTATTTGTAGTCATATATGGAGTATAATATCTTAAATCATCTTATATTTCTGAATGGAGGTAGTAATGAAATATGGATTCTGTTTGAATTAGAACCAGGTCTGCGGTGGAGATGAAGTTCTCAAAGTCATGCCGTGTGAACTGGAAGACCTGATGATGAGTTCTACTGCTGAACTATCCAGGCTCTTTGTGTCCTTGTCGCCACGTGTCCTGAACTAGTGTTTTCCTGTAGCATTGTTGTCAGGCGTGTTCTCGAGGCTGTACTTGACCACACAATTTCCTAGCTGTGCCTTCGATTACGAAGGGTGTGGTTCTTGTAAAGCTTCCCAACAAATCTGATGCGGCATGTATTCATCATCATGTTTATGAGTGGAAAGACCACTCTGTTAGGTTCTCCAAGGTTGACAAGATGGTGATGGTGCATGTAGACATCTCACACGAAGTCCATGGCCTAGTCAGTTATGCGGGGTTCATCTCGTAGGTCGGTGGCAAGAAATAGTCTACAAAGTTTAGTTAGTGCAACTTTGCTTGTCTGTAGTAAGTACTATTGTTCAGTACTTGATTTGTGTTTGTGAACCCTGTATTGTTTATTAGTACTGCCGCTTTTGGTGTGTGGTCGATCCACGAGAACGGTCTATGTTAATGCCTGTCCACTCAATTCAGTCTGTACATTTTGAAGTATCCAGATCATATTTTTTGTGAGGACTGTTTATCGATTATGGTTACACTCCAATATCTGTATGCATTGCAGGGTTTATCGCATCCACCAGGATTTCCAGTCCCATGGATGTTCGGTCCATACGATTTGTCACGACCTTTGGACTGTGCTGCTTGTGAGAGTAGGCAAGGCCCCTGCATGCCACGCGTAGTTGGACGATCAATCTTCTGTTTAGTACTTCAACATAGTGATTTCCTGGTAAGGATTCACTCGTGTCACATCAAGTAAATCTTATTGTTTACTGTCTAAATCTTATTGATTTAATGTCGTGTTTTCTTTCTTTTCCTGCAATTTTACGATGCAGGTTTTGCCATGTGACATTCATCACAGAATAAACCGTTTGGTTTGCTCTACGATGGCTATTTTGCAGGTTTCACTTCTTATGTCGTGTCGATGCTTGAAGGCACTGTCCCATCACTTATATTACTAGAAAAATTGGATTAGTGCATTTGTCCGAGTACAAGCTGAATCCCTATGATGAACTGCAGTTTGGTTTAACAAAAACGCCACAATTAGTCCTTCTCGCATTTAAAAGACATGAAGAAAAAAAACTGGATCACGGTCACATATCCTAGTCAAGTTAGAAAGCTGATCATAGCAGACCAGACCACGATCGCTTGTCTCACACAGATCGAGCACCGGCGATTGCTCTAGCAGCGGCAATGGCGGCTCGGTCTGATCCGGTGAGGATTGGGCACCGACCGCATCGGCGGATCGATCCCGATCTGGGAGGATCGGGCATCGACACGGCACCAGCTCTACAAGGAGCACCAGCTCCGGCAGCAGCAGCGGCTTCGGCATCTGCACCAACACTTGCACTTGCATTTGGTCCGGCCCGTGCAGTTGCACCGGCAACAGACTGGACTACAGTTTGCACTTCATATACCAAAGTCCTTACAAAAACCGACATGTCCACCTTCTTGGTAAGCATTGGCCGCCCAAGTGCTTCGTTCTTTTTTCTTTCCATGTTGTTTCACATGATTCACTGTGTTGATCTAACTGTTTGGGTATGTCTTCTTGTTTTCAAACAGAGAATTCCTAGAGCAACGAGGGAGTCGTTCAACAATCCGGGTGACCACAGCCAAGTTTCTCTTACCATGCGCAGCCTTGGTGTGAATGAACCTGCTCAATATACCGTAAGTACAAAGGATGGTCGCATGATGATTGATGCTAAAGGATGGTCAAGGTTCGAATCTAAATCAACTTTGAAATTCTTCAGTAGCAGCACGCATTTGCCGAACTGATCTATCCTCCGAGAGATTTTGATGTAATAATCTGGCATGGTGAAACAAGTGTCCTGTGTGTATAAGTAGTACGACAGTATTATTTATCACATGGTATATCGTTGATAGAATTGCAACTCGATTGCTTTGGTTAGGAGCTGTCGTTCGATTTCATTCCAACAGCTACCGTGCTTTATTTAATTTTGTGTATTCGCCTTATGCGGCGACATCTAAAACCAGCGCAGACCGATCGCTTGCAATATGAAAAGCGCCGAGGTAGAACACATGGGCCCCCAAACATGCGAGGACCTGCTGACCCAAAGTCGAGAACCGTGAGCATATCTGAGTATTATATTCTCAGCTGAACCCCCATAAAAAAAAGCTGAACCCCCATAATGCCCGTGCATTGCAGAGGGAGTATATTTCTCGGGAAGGTGAGCCTGTGATATAAAAGATTTGTATATTTCTTTACAAAGGGAGTATCTCTCTGTCAAAATATATATTTATGTGTAGCTAGTTACTCCTGTCTTTCTACTTCCTTTCGCTGATATGTGGGGCAACCGGCAACGGGGTCCACGTGCCATATGCACAAATTAGAGTGCACAACTTCACGGTAGACACACCCGGTCAGTGGCGCATGATAATGCCCAATGAGCCGTCAAATCACAACCCCCTTTCCAGCTTTAGCGATGGCTGGAATGACGAAGCGGCAATATTTCACTGCGCCTGAATCCCCTTCTCCCTCGTCTTCTTGTTCAGAGAAAACCCCCGCTCGGTGATTGCATAGGGTTTTCTCATGGAGAACTAGGTACGAATTCTTCATCCATCCCTGATAAATCCAAGTCCCTTGGTTGCAGGCAATCCTAGGATGGCAGCCGCCGCCGTTGATGCATTTTTCTTCGTACTGAATCTAGTGTGTTTCAGTTGCAGTGCCCAAAGTGTGAGTACCCTACAGATTTCTTCGCCCATGGCGAGACGCCACACTTGTTCCTTAGCATCCTACCACAACATTTTGAAACGCGCACAGTATGTTCCTAGAATCCTCTTCTCTATCCGGGAGGGTGGGTTTTTTTTGAACATGTTGTGTTCTCATATTATTTTTCCTGCAGTGTATTATTTGCTCTGCGAGAACACATGTACTCAAGATGCTCGGCCTTCCCATAACTGAATACACTAGTTTAATGGTCACAGTGAAGACAATCCATGGATATTGCTTCCGAGTTGGGTTCATGAACCAAGAAGATCGCTGCTTTTTTATGGCCGAACTTGGATAAACTTTCTCAAGTGTTACGGACTGAAAGTTGGCGCACGAATGTTGATGGAAATAGCAGAACCCGGTCTCATCTTCACTGTGATCTTCCACCAATTGTTCATCCATGTTAGTTTTGTATCTGGTTCTTGCTTGTTGCCTCGATTACTTCTTAATCTACCTATTCTGTCTAACTAATCACAATTTAACTTTAGAAGTAGCAACGAATCTCTCACGAAGATGCTACTTCTAACTAATATTGTCTTATAATTGGTGGCACGTGTAGGTTTTTTCAGAGTAAAGCTGTCTGCTTGTTTGTTACTCTGTAATAACTAGGCTGTTACTAATGGCAGAAGTTATTTGGATCGACATCCACATGTTCCTACACTTTATTGATCGTCTTGAGGTCCTTGTGGGCGTTTCAATGGTGGAAGGCCACGTGGGATATGTGTGCCACTGCTGCACTCGTTGAACAGGTCCAACTGTGTCGAGAAATTTATGGTACGAGCTGTTTTCTGCTATATATGTTGTTCATAAACTATTGCTTATACACAGTTTTACAGCGGTGATCTTCTTGAAACAGGAACTGCGAGTTCTGTTGTTCCTATCTGAGATGCGACCATGGTCAGGTCAGACTTGCGCTTGGTCACAACATGATGTTTATGTCGACCTACTCAATTCCCCTTGGAGGCGAAAAGATACTTATTCGTGGGTGGTATCAGATAATGAAGGCCCGTCCATCTTTGAGAATAGGACAGAAGATTCTGTTCATGCTTTTCCATGGCTCTAAAGCGAATATCCTGTTTATTGACCATGTTGCAAGATGAAGCCGCTTTCAGAAGGTTGTGGATGCGCGGGTGGCGCTGGGCCTTGTCACAGGGCTTGGCGGCCTCACCCTTGGTTAACTGTAGCCTATAGGCAAAGTAGCACTATTCGAGGCGTGCTTTGTACGGTTGAACCTGTATAAGTACTCATACTGCTTTCAGCTTTGTTTGTTAAGTGCCCCTGCTGGTTTCAGTTAAGGTTGTTAAGTACTCCTGCTGCTTTTACAGTCTGTCGCGTTTCTTTAGTCCTGTCTTCCTCCAGCCGGCACCGGCGGGGCCGCCTGCTTCCACCTCCCACGGCTGGCTGCGCCTCAGCGCACGCATCGCCGCCCCACCGTCTCCTAAATCGTGAATGCCGACGTCCTCCGCGCGCTTTGGTGCGCTCGCCGCGGCGCCGCCCTCTCGCGTTGTCAACATGGTCAAAAAACAACAGGAATCGGCAGAAGTACGTGGAGAGGATGACGATGAGGGGCCCTGCGTCGTGTATGGAAAAATAAAATGCTTCCTCCTAGTGTTTCCCTGACATCTGGGACCCATGACATTGTGAGCGTATATAGTCAATAGACAAGAGAACGGCACAAGATCGGCTGCCACCTGGGACGTAGCTACTCGAGCAGTATTTTTTTGTTTGGTATTGTTGAGATGGAGGCGGGGGTTTGAGCGGGCTGTGGGCCGTCTAGCCCAGGCTTATATTTTATGTTCACCATGTGACCAGCCCAGCTATTTTTTCTTTGTGCAAATGAGCCCAGTTTATTTTTCTGAAGAATACCCAATTTAGGCCTACTTATTGTTCTACGCCTTGAAAGTAATATGAAATGGGTTGTAAATATAAAAACAGATGACAAATTGGCAATTACTTTATAATTTCTGATTTTTTTCACATTTTCAGATTCATATTTCACTGGGCATTAACCTAATTCAAATATATCTTCAGAGTACTTTAAATCTGGCTCGACATTTTGTTATTAAAAATAGTTTGGAACCCACAGAAATATGCGAAATTGGCCCTGGCCAACCAAAAAAAGCAGCGCAATAAATTGCATAAGAAGTTGCCATGAGCTATATATAAATTATTAAAAAAGAGGGTGTGGTCTGACTTATGGGCCTGTTTAGTTGACGCGTATTCAAGATTTTTTTATTTATTATATACTACGTCAAAAAATGATTCTAGAAGACTTAACCTTTGGCTGTCAATCCAACGGCCGTCGTGTTTCTTCTATCTCGATCTTCTTGCTCCGGCCCGTAAGCGGTATTTGGCGGGACCGCTACTCCGCCTCCCGTTGCCGGCTGTCTTTGCCCTGTGAGCCTCAGCGCCCCCTACTACTCCCACTGCTGGCCAAGGCATCCCTGTACTCACCCACACCCCCTGTTATTCTGCGGCGACAGTAGCCTCACACCACAGCCGAACCGGTGAACCCTCGTACTCCTCTCCGCGCGGGCTTCCACTGCCGTGTCTTCCCTTGCTCCGCGTCTTCCCTTCCTAAGCCTCGCCGTCATCCACCACCGTGGTGCTCTCGGCGCGGCGTGGTCAATGTGGTCAACGACCGTATTCCATCGGAAGAAATCTTGTCGTGGAGAGGTGACAATTTGGGTCCACAGCGGCCGCAAGGAAGTGCCTCCTTATTCTGTGAAAATAATTATTCCTCCACCTGAAATCTGGGACCCACTGGACGGGCCACCAGTATTTCTTGAAAAAATGTTTCCCCCTGACTGCTGGGACCCACAGGTTGGGCCACCATATTTCGTGAAAAAAACGTTCCCCCCGCTGTCAGCTCGGACCCACCGGAAGTGCCTCCTTATTACGCACAAAAAAATGAATACCCCCACCTGCATTTGGGACCAACCTTGGTGGGAGGCGGACTTGTGGGCCTACTAAGTTGACTGGGACGGAGGCTTTTGTCAACTTTAGTCAATATATGAACGATTCTAGCTCCAGTGACCGTGCGATGTCCATCCAACGGCCGTAGTGCTTCTTCAACCTCTGGTCTTCTTGCTCCAGCCGCCCAAAGCAGCGCCGGTCGTGCCCGTGCTCCTGCCGCCCGTGGCCGGCTGTGATGTCGCTGGAGGCCTCACCGCCCCTACTACTCCCACTGCTGCGGGGCCATCCCTCTACGCACCCACACCCCTGTTATGCGGTGGCGGAAGCCTCACATGACCCGAGCAGTGAACCCTCATACTCCTCTGGCGTGGGCATCCTTTGCCGCGTCTTCCCGGCTCCGTGTCGTCCCTTCCTAGGCCTCGTCGTAGTCCACCGCCCTGGTGCTCTCGGCGTGGTGTGGTCAGCGTGGTCGAGGAATGGCTTCCATCGGACGTGGATTATGCGTGGAGAGGCTGACAGCTGGGTCCTGACATGAGCAAGGAAGTGCCTCCTTATTACGCGCAAAATAATTATTCCTCCACCTAACGGCGGGGACCCACGGACGGGCCACCGTGTTCGTGAAAAAACATTTCCCCACATGTCTGCTGGGACCCACCAGCTACATCTTCGCACACAAGGAAGTGCGTCCGAAAAACGATTCGCCCCACATTGCTGGGACCCACCAGCTACATCTTCGCATGCAAGGAAGTGCACGGCGGTTGGGACCCACACGGTGAAGCGTGCGTAGCGTTGTCATTACGTTGTGACGATATGCGTACATCTTGGTCGATGTAGAGCGCGCGCGTGTCGTAGTAGTGGCGCGCCGCGTAGCATGTACGTACCCTACAGCGGCGAGGGTGCAAGAAAGAAAATACGGCCACGTACGTACATACGGGCAGGGTCTCTAACACCTATCGCGCATACGTACATGGCTGGGTCGGAACGGAATGCGTGGTCGTGTTCAACGGGAGGGCTTGGACGGAACAGGCGATGGAAACGAGGCCTAGCGTACTGCACAATGGAGGAAACGGCCTTGTGCTCGACCGGCCACGTTCAAAACGGGGTCTTGTTGATCGGGAGGGGCCTGGAGTACCGCAAAACGGAGGAAACGGACCTCCTATGGTCGAAACGGGGGTCCTGTTGATCGGGAGGGGTGTGGCATACCGCAAAATGGAGGAAACGGCCCTCCTACGGTGGAAACGGGGGTCTGTTGATCGGGAGGTGTGGTGTACCGCCAAAGCAGGCCAAGCGGACTTGTGTTGGGCGCCACGGTTGAAAGCAGGGAGGGTGTGGCGTGCAGCGAAATGGGACTCCACAGAGTGCTGTTCATCTCCACCGTCGACCCCTCCGGCCTCCACGAGCTCTGTTCATCCACCTTGACCTCCTCCGGCCTCCACTGCATTTGTTCATCCACGGGCTCCTGTTCGTCTAGCCTCCACCGTGCGCTACTCCACCGGCTACTGTTCAACCAGCCCTCTCCATGGGCTCCTGTTCAACCACCCCTCCACGGGCTACTGTTCATCCAGCCCTCCACCGTCTACTGTTCATCATGCCCCCCACGGGGTGGTCCTGTTCATCCTGCCCTCCACGGGGTCCTGTTCATCCAGCCCCAACCGGCTCGAACGATCGGGGTCCTGTTCATCCACCCCCACCGGGAACTGTTCTTCCAAACCCCCCAGCAACGTCACTGTTCATCCCAGAGGCTGGGGGTCCTGTTCATCTCCACCGTCGACCTCCTCCAGCCTCCACGGGCTCCTGTTCATCCAGCCTCCACCGCGCGCTACTCCACCGTCTACTGTTCAACCACCCCTCCACGGGCACCCCTCCACCGTCTACTGTTCATCCAGCCCTCCACACCACGGGGTCCTGTTCAACCACCCCTCCACCGTCTACTGTTCATCCAGCCCTCCACACCACGGGTTCTTGTTCATCCGAGGCAACGCCACCGCTCCTTGTTCATACAACCCCCAGCGCAACACTCCTTTGTTCACCCAGAGGCAGCATCGATCGGCTTGATTAGCGGCGATAGCGAAGAATCGCTCCATCGGGTTCGATTAACAGCCATCGATCGATCCCTCGGGTTCGATGTAGCGTAACTGCGATCGCTCGGGTTCGATTAGAGCCCAACGCCTCGCTCGGGTTCGATTAGAGCCAAGGCCTCGCTTTTACGTGCGTTAAATGCGAGAAGAAAGCAGCGCATGCTCCGCCCCCGACCTCCCACCGTAACCGGCAACTCCTCGAAATTTTCCTCCCCCTCGCTTCTACCACGGTTTTTTCCGTCATGGACGGCCCAAAGAATGTCATGCAGCTGCGTCTCCGGCCCGCCCAGGACGAAAAGCCCATTTTCATCATGATTTTTGTCATAGAAGTAGGAGCCCACCACATCTATGATGATACCGGGTTTTGTCATAATTATCATCATAGAAGTGTCATATGTATGACAGAAAAAAAATTCGTTCGGCCCAAAATGTCACGGATGTGTCTTTTTTTGTAGTGTAAGTACTTCAGTCCATACAATCGTTCTTTTACCCAAGTCACTCGGGGGCTCTTAAATTTATGTGAGCTGTTTAATAATAAGTGTTCTTCTTATTAGTCGTTGCAAAGTCTTTTTCTATCACTCCTCTCTAGATGTAAGTGTGTGGTCAATAGCCTGATAGCCTTGCTTCTCTCTAAATCTGCTCGAGTGCAGTTTGCTAAACTAGCATCGGAGAAGCACTCCGCTTTTGGGATAAGGAGGTTGAAGCCATAGGCTGACCTGCTTGAAGTCTTGAGATAGGATGTGTCATGTTAAAGCACGACAGAAGCACCCTTTAAAAAAAGAGTCCAATTTTTGGATTGGCATCGAACACTTGATCTAGTTCGGACATTGAACTTTTGAATAAGTTTTTTGGCTTTTCGAACCTATGGCACTTTTAAACTATTTGTGCGTTTCCAGCATTAGTCTCACAGTGCAACGCCGGACACCTTTAGGGATTCGGCAAAAACATTCTCGGATATTGCTATATATGCATCGGTTTCGAATTGTGTCTTCGGTCAATAGTTGGGTTGCCCGACTCCTGTGCTTGCCTCCTACATTCCGC
This sequence comes from Aegilops bicornis, assembly GCA_021605145.1. Lineage (NCBI taxonomy): Eukaryota > Viridiplantae > Streptophyta > Magnoliopsida > Poales > Poaceae > Aegilops > Aegilops bicornis. Next base: position 548,086,601 of record CM038675.1, on the reverse strand, counting down.
TTTGTTCGGCTAGGCATGCAAAGAGAGAACCACTGTGATTGTGCTTCCAGCTCGCATGGTTAAGCACCTCAGTGGAGAAAGCCGAAAACTGACTGTCACAATAGGCGTAAACTGGTCAGCGATCCGATGACTATGTTGAATGACGGGCCGTTCATAACATAGGCCGAAGTGTTTACGGCTTGACCTCGGATATCGCCGAACACTAACCGGGGGCTCATAGCTAGCTTCCCCGGTTTAAAGCTCCTATGACTAAGCGAAAGTTATAAAGCCCGCATATCTGATTGCCTCGTTTCCGCTAACACAACCGCCTTCGGGCACCGAGACGTCGGCTGAGGGTTGTTTTGTTAGGGCGGAAACACCCTGTGTAGTATCTACCAAGGGGTAGAAGTCGACGAGGGGCCACTTTCAACTAATAATAGGTCACAATGGAGTCAAAATAATGATGTAAAGTACTTGGACACATAGAATCATTACACATAATCTGTGATTTTACTCTGGATATCGATCCTTAATTCGGCCACCCGTGCCCACATTAAGGCTCGGGGGCTACTGGGCTTTGCACTCGTTATCTATAATTATTAAAGGGGTACATCGATCCCCGATGCAGTGTTGCCACCCGACCCGGTGTCTCGGGGCTCTTGCATTCCTTATTCAATGCAGATAATTCAAAGTGCTAAGTGTTCGGCTTGACCGAACTATGCGCATGCATGTCTTCGGACAATAATAGGTACCATATGGACCTATCCAGCGTCAAGCTAGTATATTGCGGCGACTTCTCACGACCCTCTCTCAGGGGCCCGTTCGCTGATCACTATTATCTCTAAAATATTACACTGCGTTTTTATTCCTATGTATGCTGCCGAGCTAGGAGTTGATCCTCAGGCCTCGCGCATCGACCTGAGTCTCAGGGGCTACTGGGAACAGCGGTTTTATGCTTTCCTTCAGGTGCGTCTCTGGTTTTAGACTGATACACACCTTGAGGGATACTGGCTATATATCTCGGCAGAGGATAAACTGCACCAGTTAAAAATATTCACAAAAAATCAGCCCGCGGTCGGGGTGGTGCACCACCTCGGAGGCAGTCCGGCATAAAGCTCGGGCGCCAGTAGCTAGCTCCATAAAGGGCATTTCGGGCATTAAGCTCGACTACACTCCTTCAACTTTTTTGTACCAAGATGATCTATGACATCTTGGATATAGTCCGGCGTTGGAGCTCGGATACAGTCCGGCGCTGGAGCTTGGACACAATCCGACGCTGGAGCTTGGACACAGTCCGGCGTTGGAGCTCGGATACATTTCGGCATTGGAGCTCGGAAGCAGTCCGGCATTGGTGCTCGGCTGCAAAGGATACCTCGAATACAGTCCGACGTTGGAGCTCGGATGCAAGAGGACACTGCCTCCCGGGAACAACTTCAAACCCGAGGTGTGGCATAAAAATAACAAGGCATTGATAAAGGCCGAAAGCTTAAAGGGGCTCCTCGGATACCCAACGTGTAAACTCTTCGGATACACTTCGGCGATCCTCAAGATCAAAGATTAGAAGATTTGTTGAACCAGTTTTCAAGACCAACGACCGAAGATGAAGAACAGTTCAGAAGGATCGACGAGCGTCCCTAACTTGAAGACCGGTTCAGAGGGCTACTGATGGTGTCCTGGACTAGGGGGTACTCACCACGTCATCTCCTGATCTGTTAGATTGGGCCGAGGATCCCCATGGCCGTATACTCATGGGCTAGTCCGGGCAGCTGCCGCATACAAGGAAGATTCCACAAGACTTGGCGATCAAGATAAGGACTCCTCCCCACCGGCGTATTCGGCTAGGACTCTTGTTATCCTAGGCCTCTGGTGCATTATATAAACCGAGGCCAGGCTAGTCGATAGAGAGACAACAATCATACCATAGGCTAGCTCCTAGGGTTTAGCCTCTACGATCTCGTGGTAGATCTACTCTTGTACTACCCATATCTTCAATATTAATCAAGCAGGAAGTAGGGTTTTACCTCCATCGAGAGGGCCCGAACCTGGGTAAACATTGTGTCCCTTGCTTCCTGTTACCATCAGCCTAAGACGCACAGATCGGGACCCCCTACCCGAGATCCGCCGGTTTTGACACCGACAGGCCCCAACTGGCTAGGGCCACTCATGAGGCCCGACTGGCGCTTGGGGCAGCACCAGCCCCCAGCCCCCTGCCGGGAGGGTGTGCGCCACCTCACGTCCCGCCTGCAGCCCCCGAGGCGGAGGACGAGGTGGGCCGTGCGCTTGAGTTCGAGCACGGGTGGAGAGTCATTTGTCATGAGCTCTTCCAGGAGGCGATGGTCACGATGAACCGACCCGGTGAAGAACTCGCGGGTGTCGACGCGCGCCTTGAGGCCGAGGGTCTTCGGCTGGCACGGGAGTGGCATAAGTTGAAGGTGGCTATCAACCTCGGCCGTCATCAGCGTGATCTTGACAATGCGAAGGCCGAGGCGTCCCTTAAGGTCTCTCATGAGGCTTGCTCCAGAGCTTTGGAGGAAGGTCGCAAGGTTGACCGCCGTCGTGAAATCGCAGAGAAGCGCGTGTTGGAGCTCAAGGCTTGGAATGCGTCCCTGCAGCAGCAGGTGGAGGCGCGCAAACCCGCCCTTGCATTGCTGAGGGGGACGCCCGCCGAGGAAGAAGAGGTCCGGAGGCGCGAGGAGGCGTTGGCTCTGGAAGCCGTGGAGCGTAGCCTCGAGCTTGAGCAGCTGGAGACGAGGGAGCGCCAAGTTGCCCAAAGCGGAAGATGTCGTTGGCGCACGCGAGGCCAAAGCTCAGGAGGAGGTTGATCGCCGGGTGGCCGAGGTTTGCGCGGGTCTTGAGGGTTGGCACGATCCGAAATTGCAGCCTGCAAAGACGGAGGCTGCAGGTAGGGCTGCTGTCCTTAGGCCCAGGTTGGCTGAGGTAGAGCGGCGCGAGGAGGCCACAGCGGCTGCCCAGGTTATGGCGCAGGCAGAGTTGGCTTCCGCCCGCGCCGAGTTGCTCTCTCTTCAGAAACGGGTTGATGACGCCGAGGCCGTCGCGCGGCAAAACAGGGAGGAAGTGCTTCAGCGGCGGACATTGGAGCGCGAGCACGCCCCCATGCTCCAGGACCTCAGGGTCAAGGCCAACACAACGCTGGGCCACGTCTGTGACGAGAATGCATCGCATACCCACTCGGATGACTACGCCAGCCTCCTGCGCTTCTTCGCCGACATGGTGACGCGCCTGGAAGCCCGGTCTGATCGAGCTCGCCAGCTCGTGGAAGAGAGGAGCCGGGGCCTGCTCGGGTGCGCATTCTCCCGTGTCTTCAGCCATCTTCGGAACACCTTCCACGACTTCGACTTCGACGCCGCCATTGCCCCCGTACCGCAGGCCATTCGGGGCGACCTGGCGTGGTGGGTGGAGGACAACATGGACGCGCTGGTCAGGGCCTTCGCTTCCGAAGACGACGCGGTGGTGGTCGCGGTAGACGAAGGCGACGGGGTCAACGATGGTGATGGATGCGCCGCCGGAGGCAACGACGATGCTGGTGAAGGTGATGACGATGCGAGCGACGCGTCCGAAGGCGATGCGGCGAGCGACATATCCGGCTGATCCCATGTTCCCCTGCTGTTTTATCCTGTATGCAAAAACTCAGGCGTGGCCCCTAAAGATTGGAAAAGCATTTTGAGAGGGGGAGCCCCTCGTGTAGACAAACCGCTTTCTTTTATTCCTTTTGTCAAGCCGAGTATGCACCTTCGAGAATCCGTGGGTCCGGCGGCAAATCTGCCGTTGTGGCTTACCTTAGCGGGGTAAGCCCCCGTGCTGGATCATGAGATCATGAGCTCCCGAGGAACTCCTGAAGAGTCTGTTGGCTCGCCTGAGAGGGCTTCGCGAGAATCTGGCGCCGATCATGGTGCCGACGCGCACGGCGCGTATGCTGCGCCCTACCCCACTCGCGAGGAGCCCACGAGGCGGGGCAGCAGTCGTGAGGTCCAGGGCAAGGCAAGAACCGGATAGCAAAAAATAGCTCAAACGAGGAAAGGCACCCCCCGCGCGAGTCAATGAAAATTCCACTTCAACTTAAATCCAAATCCAGAAGGCAAGGCTACAGGAAAGAGATCCAAAGCAAATGGCCGTGTCCGGCGCTTAGTCTAGTCTTCTGGTCTTCGAGTCTTCTCACCAGCGCGGAGCTAAGTGCTGCCACTAGGACGTGGGAGGGAGCCCCCGAGGCCCGAGGGCGGCTCTCCGGAGACTCCGGGGCGTGTACAACCCCACTCATTATTACGTGAGAGTGTCACGGGCGGCGATCTTCACAGGCGTGAGGCTTACTTCATATCGCCAGATGAGGGCTCCGCCTTGCGCCTCCCTCGGCAACCGCTGGGGGCAACCGGAAACCAGGATGCCACCAATGGGGCAAAGGGGACGCTAGCGGCACCCTCGGCGACCACGGGTCCTCTGCCGGGGGTAGGCTTCTCAGCACCTCCCCGGCAGAGGACCTACCTCCGGGGGGCGCCTTGCTCCGTGCGACGCAGGGAGGGATCTGGCTCCCAACCCCTCTCCTGCAACCCCAGCGCGATCCCCCTGACGGAAGGGAGGTCGCCGAGCTGGGGCCACCAGCCGCTGTGGTGACCTGATCCCCCTGTCACTCATGGTTAGCGTAAGCTTGCTCCTGAGGGGTTAGTGGTACCCTATATCTGTTGTCGGCGGCGCGGTCGGTGGGGCTCTCTGGCGGCTCCTGGAAGGCTTCATCTCCTAACGCCTCCTCCTTCCAACCTGGCCCGAGGAACGAGCCAGGGTCATCCTCCAGCGTGTAATCCTGGTCCATCATGCGGGGCACATAGGCCTCCGAGGCCGCTGCCCCGAAGACCTCGCCGAAGTGCCCCACACTCCATGTTGCCCGGCCTGTCATGCTGTCCTGAGGATGGCAGGGCGATGCTCCGATGGGGCCGTACGCGGGAACACTTGTGCCCGCACCCATCTGGGGTGGTGCGGGCGCGGCAGGCGCCCTCCACCGTGGGTCATGTTGATGTCGACGAGCCCCCTGGGCACACCCGGGAGCACGCAGGCGCTGCGCGGCCCACGTTCAGTCGCCGCCTGAGGCGTGAGCTGATAGCAGAAGGGCGGCGCTCCCATGGCCGTTGCGTTCAGTAGCTCGGCGACGCGTTCCAGCAGTGCATCCCGGCCGCTCTCCATCAGTCGGCACCGCAGCAGCTCCCGCGCCACTGTGAGTGCGGCCTGCGTGTTCGCCTGCTCCCGCCAGGTGTGTGGTGCCGTTGCCGCGGCGTGCCTCGCGGCCCTTGCAGCAGCTCGCGCTTGTCGTGGAGTAAGGGTGGACGGTGCCTGGCCGCGCCGCCCACGCCCAGCAGCATTAGGTGGCGCCCGTGCCGCCTGGAGCGTGGGGTTGAGATCTTCATGGGGAGGCGGCACCGCCCGGGCAGGCCAGGCTGCCCAACGGTCGGCGTCGGCCCTCGGGTTGCCGGACATCAGAACCGCGGAGCGTCGGCGGATCGACTGGTGGGGAAGAGGCTCCGGCGCCCCCTACCTGGCGCGCCAAATGTCGGATCATTGGTTCCGGCAAAACACTTAAGGTTTGAACTCTGGGGTGCACGCGAAGTTCTTTCCCTACCGATCCATGCCCTAGCTTGCTAAGATCTCGCGGACGAACCAGCGAACTCACAACAATAAAAACACAAGATTTATACTGGTTCGGGCCACCATTGTGGTGTAATACCCTACTCCAGTGTGGTGGTGGTGGATTGCCTCTTGGGCTGATGATGAACAGTACAAGGGGAAGAACAGCCTCCTGAGGTTGAGGTGTTCTTGTGCTTGGTGTGTGGCTAAGGTTTACTCTAGATCAGGTGAGATGCCTCCGAATGAGTTCCTTTCTGGCCTTCCCCTACAGTTGTGGCTAGTTCTACTTATATAGGCCCTGGTCCTCTCCCCAAATATTGAGCAGGAAGGGAGCCAACAACGGCCAATTTGAAGGGGGGCAGCTAGTACAGCTTATCCTGACAAAAGCGGTCTTTGCCTGCAAAAGGCTTTGGCGGTGACGCCGCCTTGGGTTCCATGGTGACCTCCGTCTTGCCATCCTGCTGGTCTTGGTCTCACTGCACTGATATGGAAACCTTTGCTTGACGCCTCGGTACTCCGCGCCTGCGCTTGCTTCCTTAGAACCAAAGGGGAAACAAGGACATTGCGCGCGCTGGCGCCCGCCTGATCTTGATCAGCATGGCTCACGTGACGAGAACCTCGCGAGTTTTGCCTTCCTTGATCTCTCCACCCCTCACGAGCCAACCTGGTGAGGCCGCTCCTGAGGAGGTCTTGTGTCGTCTGCCTTGCGAGGCTTGGCCCCTCGCGAGGGTCATGAATGCCTTGTTGATGAAGATGGGCCATACGGGCCCACACACAGAGCCACGCCGTGGGCCGCAGGCAGGCAAGTCTGGGGCCCCCCGTTCCCAGAACACCGACAGATTGAGGTGTCTCCTATTAAACCTTTGTTTTCCAATATGAATCTTGATAAAGATGGGACTAGAAATGAGTCAACTTTAGTTAAAAGGCGTACCAATGATTCATAGTTTTTAGGTCAAAACTTTACATAGCAATGAACCCACTATTTTGGATTTCAAGGAATTTTATTATGATAGTTGCTCTCTGATAGATTGTATTTCCTTGTTGCAATCCGTGTTAAATTGTCCTAATGCTTATGATCAAAATAAAGCATTTTACTAAACATATTGTTGATGCTTTAATGCAATCTTATGAAGAAAGCTTGAACAAGAAGTTTCTATCCCTAGAAAACTTTATGATTAGTGGGAACCTACTATTAAAATTAAGATTAAAGATCATGAATGCTATGCTTTATGTGATTTGGGTGCTAGTGTTTCGACGATTCCAAAAACTTTGTGTGATGTGTTAGGTTTCCGTGAATTTGATTATTGTTCTTTGCATCTAGCGAATTCCACCATTAATAAACCTATGGGAAGGATTAATGATGTTCTTATTGTTGCAAATAGGAATTATGTGCCCATAGATTTCATTGTTCTTGATATAGATTGCAATCCTACATGTCCTATTATTCTTGGTAGACCTTTCCTTACAACGATCGGTGCAATTATTGACATGAAAGAAGGAAACATTAGCTTCCAATTTCCGTTAAGAAAAGGCATGGAACACTTTCCTAGAAAGAAAATTAAATTACCTTTTGAATCTATTTTGAGAGCCACTTATGGATTGCATACCAAAGATGACAATACCTAGATCTATTCTTGTTTTTATGCCTAGCTAGGGGCGTTAAACAATAGCGCTTGTTGGGAGGCAACCCAATTTTATTTTTGTTCCTTGCTTTTTGTTCCTGTTTAGGAATAAATAATTCATCTAGCCTCTGTTTAGATGTGGTTTTATGTTTTAATTAGTGTTTGTGGCAAGTAGAACCTTTGGGAAGACATGGGTTAAGTCTTTGCAATCTTTCTGTAAAAAATAGGAATTTTTGTGCTCACGAGATTAGATGCCATTTTTTACTGGAGAGTTCTGTAAGTTGATTATTTTTGCAAATGATTAATAGACAAATTCCTCACGTCCACCAACTTATTTCAGAATTTTTGGAGTTCCAAAAGTATTTGTTTGATACAGATTGCTACAGATTGTTCTGTTTTTGACAGATTGTGTTTTCCGTGTGTTGTTTGCTTATTTTGATGAATCTATGGCCAGTATCGGGGGTATGAACCATAGAGAAGTTTGAATACAGTAGGTTTAACACCAATATAAATAAAGAATGAGTTCATTACAGTACCTTAAAGTGGTGGTTTGTTTTCTTATACTAACGGAGCTCATGAGATTTTCTGTTTAAGTTTTGTGTTGTGAAGTTTTCATGTTTTTGGGTAAACATTTGATGGATTTTGGAATAAGGAGTGGCAAGAGCCTAAGCTTGGGATGCCCAAGGCACCCCATGGTAAATTTCAAGGACAACCAAAAGCCTAAGCTAGGGGATGCCCCGGATGGCATCCCCTCTTTCGTCTTCGTCTATCGTTAACTTGACTTGAGGCTATATTTTTATTCACCACATGATATGTGTTTTGCTTGGAGTGTCTTGTATGATTTGAGTATTTCCTTTTTGGTTTACCACAATCATATTTTCTTTACACACCTTTTGGGAGAGACACACATGAATCGGAATTTATTAGAATACTCTATGTGCTTCACTTATATCTTTTGAGCTAGATAATTTTGCTCTAGTGCTTCACTTATATCTTTTTAGAGCACGGTGGTGCTTTTATTTTATAGAAATTATTGATCTCTCATGCTTCACTTGTGTTATTTTGAGAGTCTTTTAGGACAGCATGGTAATTTGCTTTGGCTATAAAATTAGTCCTAATATGATAGGCATCCAAGATGGGTATAATAAAAACTTTCATATAAAGTGCATTGAATGCTATGAGAAGTTTGATACTTGATGATTGTTTTGAGATATGAAGATGGTGATATTAGAGTCATGCTAGTTGAATATTTGTGAATTTGAGAAATACTTGTGTTTTGGTTTGCAAGTCTCGCAGCATGCACGTATGGTAACCGTTGTGTAACAAATTTGAAGCATGAGGTGTGTCTTTGATTGTCCTCCTTATGAGTGGCGGTCGGGGACGAGCGATGGTCTTTTCCTACCAATCTATCCCCCTAGGAGCATGCGCGTAGTGATTGGTTTTGATGACTTGTAGATTTTTGCAATAAGTATGTGAGTTCTTTATGAATAATGTTGAGTCTATGGATTATACGCACTCTCACCCTTCCATCATTGCTAGCCTCTTCGGTAACGTGCATTGCCCTTTCTCACCTCGAGAGTTGGTGGAAACTTCGCCGGGGCATCCAAACCCCGTGATATGATACGCTTTATCACACATAAGCCTCCTTCTATCTTCCTCAAAACAGCCACCATACCTACCTATCATGGCATTTCCATAGCCATTCCGAGATATATTGCCATGCAACTTTTTCCACCGTTCCGTTTATTATGACACGCTTCATAATTGTCATATTGCCTTGCACGCTCATGTAATTGACATCGTATTTGTGGCAAAGCCACCATTCATAATTTTTCATACACTCTTGAGTCATTGCCCATCCCGGTACACCGCCGGAGGCACTCATATAGAGTCATATTTTGTTCTAAGTATCGAGTTGTAATCCTTGAGTTGTAAATAAATAGAAGTGTGATGATCATCATTATTAGAGCATTGTCCCGTGTGAGGAAATAAAAAAATATAAAAAAGATAAAGGCCAAAAAAATAGAAGGCCCAAAAAAAGAGAGAAAGGCCAAATAAAAAAAGAGAAGGCCCAAAAAAATGTGAGAAAATGAGAGAAGGGACAATGTTACTATCCTTTTTCCACACTTGTGCTTCAAAGTAGCACCATGGTCTTCACGATAGAAAGTCTCTTATTTTGTCACTTTCATTTACTAGTGGGAATTCATTATAGAACTTGGCTTGTATATTCCAACAATGGGCTTCCTCAAAATGCCCTAGGTCTTCGTGAGCAAGCAAGTTGGATGCACACCCACTAGTTTCTTTTGTTGAGCTTTCATACATTTATAGCTCTAGTGCATCCGTTGCTGGCAATCCCTACTCCTCGCATTGACATCAACTGATGGGCATCTCCATAGCCCGTTGATTAGCCGCGTCGATGTGAGACTTTCTCTTTTTTGTCTTCTCTACATAACCTCCATCATCATATTCTATTCCACCTATAGTGCTATGTCCATGGCTCATGCTCATGGATTGCGTGAAAGTTGAAAAAGTTTGAGAATACTAAAGTATGAAACAATTTCTTGGCTTGTCATCGGGGTTGTGCATGATTTGAGCATTTTGTGTAACGAAGATGGAGCATAACCAAACTATATGATTATGTAGGGATGAACTTTCTTTGGCCATGTTATTTTTTTGACTGTGTATTGGCCATGTTATTTTGAGAAGACATGATTACTTCGTTAGTATGCTTGAAGTATTATTATTTTTATGTCAATATTAAACTTTTGTGTCTTGAATCTTTCTGATCTGAACATTCATGCCACAATAAAGAGAATTACATTGAAAATTATGTTAGGTAGCATTCCACATCAAAAATTCTGTTTTTATCATTTACCTACTCGAGGGCGAGCAGGAATTAAGCTTGGGGATGCTGATATGTCTACAACGTATCTATAACTTTTGATTGTTCCATGCTATTATATTATCTGTTTTGGATGTTTAATGGGCTTTAATATGCTCTTTTATATTATTTTTGGGACTAGCCTATTAACCGGAGGCCCAGTGCCAATTTATGTTTTTTGCATATTTTAGTGTTTCATAGAAAAGGAATATCAAACGGAATCCAAACAGAACAAAACCTTTGCGAGGATCTTTCTTGGAACAAACGCAATCCAGGAGACTTGGAGTGGAAGTCAGAGGCGCAACGAGGTGGCCACAAGGAAGGAGGGCGCACCCAGGGGGTAGGCGCGCCCCCCACCCTCGTGGGCACCTCGAAGCTCCACCGACGTACTTCTTTCGCCTATATATACCCTTGTACCCTAAAAACATCCAGGAGAGCTACTGTCGGTGTCAAAACTGGCGGATCTCGGGTAGGGGGTCCCGAACTGTGCGTCTAGGATCGATGGTAACAGGAGACGGGGGACACGATGTATACCCAGGTTCGGGCCCTCTCTATGGAGGTAATACCCTACTTCCTGCTTGATTGATCTTGATGAATATGAGTGTTACAATAGTTGATGTACCATGAGATCGTAATGGATAAACCCTAAAAGTTAGCCTATGTGAATATGGTAATGAGTCTGTCCCTATCCGGACTATGCTCTCCGGTTTATATAGGCACCTGAGAGATCTAGGGTTACATGGGGTCGGTTAGATAAGAGGGAATCTTCATAGTCGGTCGCCTAGCTTGCCTTCCATGCCAAGGAGAGTCCAATCCGGACACGGGTATAGTTGTCGGCCTTCATATCTTCACAGCCCATCAGTCCGGCCCATGGATAACAGGCCGGACGCCCGAGGACCCCTTAGTCCAGGACCCCCTCAGTAGCCCCTGAACCTTGCTTCAATGACGAGGAGTCCGGCATGCAGATTGTCTTCGACATTTGCTACCTCTTGAGCACTGAATTGGTTTTCCCTTGAAGAGGAAAGGGTGATCCAGCAAAGTAGCGTAAGTATTTCCCTCAGTTTTTGAGAACCAAGGTATCAATCCAGTTGGAGGCTACGCGCGAGTCCCTTGTACCTACACAAAACAAATAAATCCTCGCAACCAACGCGATTAGAGGTTGTCAATCCCTTCATGGTCACTTACGAGAGTGAGATCTGATAGATATGATAAGATAATATTTTTGGTATTTTTATGATAAGATGCAAAGTAAAATAAAAGCAAAGTAAAAAAGCAAGGGAAATAAATAAGTGTTGGAAGATTAATATGATGAAGATAGACCCGGGGGCCATAGGTTTCACTAGTGGCTTCTCTCAAGAGCATAAGTATTTTACGGTGGGTGAACGAATTACTGTTGAGCAATTGACATAATTGAGCATAGTTATGAGAATATCTAAGTATGATCATGTATATAGCCATCACGTCCGAGACAAGTAGACCGACTCACCTTTTGCATATACTACTATTACTCCACTCATCGACCGCTATCCAAAGATGCATCTAGAGTATTAAGTTCATGAAAAAGCGTAGCATGTAAGCAAGATGACATGATGTAGAGGGATAAATCCATGCAATATGAGAAAACCCCATCCGGTTATCCTCGATGGCAACAATACAATACGTGCCTTACTGCCCTACCGTCCTTTGGGAAAGGACACCGCAAGATTGAACCCAAAGCTAAGCACTTCTCCCATTGCAAGAAAGATCAATCTAGTAGGCCAAACCAAACTGATAATTCGAAGAGACTTGCAAAGATAACCAATCATACATAAAAGAACTCAGAGAAGATTCAAATATTGTTCATAGATAATCTTGATCATAAACCCACAATTCATCGGTCTCAACAAACACACCGCAAAAAGAAGATTACATCGAATAGATCTCCACGAGAGAGGGGGAGAACATTGTATTGAGATCCAAAAAGAGAGGAGAAGCCATCTAGCTACTAACTATGGACCCGAAGGTCTGAGGTAAACTACTCACACTTCGGAGGAGGGGCTATGGTGATGATGTAGAAGCCCTCGGTGATGGATGCCCCCTCCGGCGGAGCTCCGGAACAGGCCCCAAGATGGGATCTCGTGGGTACAGAAGGTTGCGGCGGTGGAATTAGGTTTTGGCTCCTGCTCGATCGTTTGAAGTGCGTGGGTATATATAGGAGGAAGGAGTCTGCCGGTTGGAGCACAGGGGCCCACGAGGGTGGAGGGCGCGCCCCCTACCTCGTGGCCTCCTGGAAGCTTCTCTTACGTAGGGTCCAAGTCTCCTGGATCTTGTTCGTTCCAAAAATCACACTCCCGAAGGTTCATTCCGTTTGGACTCCTTTTGATATTCTTTTTCTGCGAAACTCTAAAATAGGAAAAAAAAAGCAATTCTGGGTTGGGCCTCCGGTTAATAGGTTAGTCCCAAAAACAATATAAAAGTGAATAATAAAGCCCAATAATGTCCAAAACAGAAGATAATATAGCATGGAGCAATCAAAAATTATAGATACGTTGGAGACGTATCAAGCAACCCCAATCTTAATTCCTGCTCGTCCTCGAGTAGGTAAATGATAATAACAGAATTTTTGATGCGGAGTGCTACTAGGCATAATTTCAATGTAATTCTTCTTAATTATGGTATGAATATTCAGATCCGAAAGATTCAAGAAAAGTTCATATTGACATAAAAATAATAATACTTCAAGCATACTAACTAAGCAATTATGTCTTCTCAAAATAACATGGCCAAAGAAAGTTCATCCCTACAAAATCATATAGTTTAGTCATGCTCCATTTTCGTCACACAAGAATGCTCTCATCATGCACAACCCCGATGACAAGCCAAGCAATTGTTTCATACTTTAGTAATCTCAAACTTATAAACCTTCACACAATATATGAGCGCGAGCCATGGACATAACACTATGGGTGGAATAGAATATGATGATGGGGGTTATGTGGAGAAGACAAAAAAGGAGAAAGTCTCACATCAACGAGGCTAATCAATGAGCTATGGAGATGCCCATCGATTGATGTTAATGCAAGGAGTAGGGATTGCCATGCAACGGATGCACTAGAGCTATTAATGTTTGAAAGCTCAACAAAAGAAACTAAGTGGGTGTGCATCCAACTTGCTTGCTCACAAAGACCTAGGGCACTTGAGGAGGCCCATTGTTGGAATATACAAGCCAAGTTCCATAATGAAAAACTCCCACTAGTATATGAAAGTGACAAAACAAGAGACTCTCTATCATCAAGATTATGGTGCTACTTTGAAGCACAAGTGTGGCAAAGGATAGTAACATTGTCCCTTCTCTCTTTTTCTCTCATTTTTTTATTTTTTTTGGGCCTTCTCTTTTTTATGGCCTTTCTCTTTTTTTATTCCTCACTAGGGACACTGCTCTAGAAAATGATGATGATCACACTTCTATTTATTTACAACTCGATATTAGAACAAAGTATGACTCTATATGAATGCCTCCGGCGGTGTACCGGATATGCAATGAACCAAGAGTGACATGTATGAAAGAATTATGAATGGTGGCTTTTCCACATATACTATGTCAACTACATGATCATGCTAAGCAATATGACAATGATGGACGTGTCATGATAAACGGAATGGTGGAAACTTGCATGGCAATATATCTCGGAATGGCTATGGAAATACCATAATAGGTAGGTATGGTGGCTGTTTTGAGGAAGATATAAGGAGGTTTATGTGTGAAAGAGCGTATCATATCACGGGGTTTGGATGCACCGTGAAGTTTGCACCAACTCTCAATGTGAGAAAGGGCAATGCACGGTACCGAAGAGGCTAGCAATGATGGAAGGGTGAGAGTGCGTATAATCCATGGACTCAACATTAGTCATAAAGAACTCACATACTTATTGAAAAAATCTACAAGTCATCAAAAACCAAGCACTGCGCGCATGCTCCTAGGGGGATAGATTGGTAGGAAAATACCATCGCTCGTCCTCGACCGCCACTCATAAGGAGGACAATCAAAAAACACCTCATGTTTCAAATTTGTTACATAACGTTTACCATGCGTGCATGCTACGGGACTTGCAAACTTCAACACAAGCATTTCTCAAATTCACAACTACTCAACTAGCACGACTTTGATATTATTACCTCCATATCTCATAACAATCATCAAGCATCAAACTTCCCTTAGTATTCAACACACTCATAAGAAAGTTTTTACTAAACTTGAATACCTAGCATATTAGGATTATTTAAGCAAATTACCATGCTATTTAAGACTCTCGAAATAATCTAAGTGAAGCATGAGAGATCAAAAAATCCACCACCGTTCTCTCAAAGATATAAGTGAAGTACTAGAGCAAAACTATATAACTCAAAAGATATAAGTGAAGCACAATGAGTATTCTAATAATTTCCAAATCATGTATGGCTCTCTCAAAAGGTGTGTACAGCAAGGATGATTGTGGTAAACTAAAAATCAAAGACTCAAATCGTACAAGATGCTCCAAGCAAAACACATATCAGGTAGTGAATAAAAATATAGCTCCAAGTAAAGTTACCGATGGAAGTAGACGAAAGAGGGGATGCCTTCCGGGGCATCCGCAAGCTTTGGCTTTTTTGTGTCCTTAGATTATCTTGGGGGTGCCATGGGCATACCCAAGCTTAGGCTCTTGCCACTCCTTGTTCCATAATCCATCAAATCTTTCATCCAAAACTTGAAAACTTCACAACACAAAACTCAACTAAAAATCTCGTGAGCTCCGTTATCAAAATAAAACAAAAGACCACTTCAAGGTACTGTAATGAACTCATTCTTTATTTATGTTGGTGTTAAAACTACTGTATTCCAACTTCTCTTTGGTTTATAAACTATTTTACTAGCCATAGATTCATCAAAATAAGCAAACAACACACGAAAAACATAATCTGTCAAAAATAGAACAGTCTGTAGTAATCTGTAACTAACGCAAACTTCTGGAAATCCAAAAAAATCAGAAAAAATAGGACCACCTAGACAATTTGTTTATTGATCAGCAGCAATTGGAATCAGTATTTAATCACGTTCTGGTGATTTTTAAAAATTGTTTTTTGTGAATATAAAGTTTCTGGAAATTTCTGCAAGCTCAAATAACTATCATCCAAGAAGATCCTATAGGTTTAACTTGGTACAAACAATAATTAAAACATAAAAATACATCTGACCAGAGGCTAGAACAAATATTTATTCCTAAAAAGAAGCAAAAAGCAAAAAAGTAAAAATAAAATTGGGTTGCCCCCCAACAAGCGCTATCGTTTAACGCCCCTAGCTAGGCATAAAAGCAAGGATAGATCTAGGTACTGCCATATTTGGTTTTAGGGAAAAAGAGAGCAAACTTGTTATATATGGAATTAATCTTTATATTTTGACAAAGTACATGGCCATTAATGGTAGAAGAAAGATTAAGTATGTTGCAGAAATTGGCATCTAGGCTAGCTTTTATCTGTTTGATAGATTCGTTTTGGTAAGAAAGCAAAATAGATGTGATTTCAACTTTCTCGTTAATGGGGTGCCCAAATATAGTTTTCGTCTTTTCATAGGTATCTATGGGGTCCCCTTCAAGAAAACCCTCTTCAAAAATAGAATCCGAGACTTGTTTGAACAAAGTGGGAAACCCAACATAAAAGCTTTTTAAGTAAACCTCAATTTGGTATTGAGGTACATAGCTAGCCCGGATCCTTAATAGCCTATCCCAAGCATCTTTCAAAGATTCATCGAGTAAATAACGAAATATTCCAGAATCTTCTTCATCAAAATTGCTAAGGTTTTCATTTATAACTCTGGCAGGTTTTTCCATAGTATTTTTATTTATGAGTTTAGATAAGATAACAGGAAGCGAACGAAAAGAGGCAACCGGAAAAAAAGAGGGCAAATAAAACGGCAAGGGTGAAGTGGGGAAGAGGAAAACGAGAGGCAAATGGCAAATAATGTAATGCGGGAGATAAGGGATTGTGATGGGTACTTGGTATGTTGACTTTTGCGTAGTCCTCCCTGGTAACGGCGCCAGAAATCCTTCTTGCTACCTCTTGAGCACTGCGTTGGTTTTCCCTTGAAGAGGAAAGGGTGATGCAGCAAAGTAGCATAAGTATTTCCCTCAGTTTTTGAGAACCAAGATATCAATCCAGTAGGAGGCTACGCGCGAGTCCCTCGTACATACACAAAACAAATAAATCCTCGCAATCCCTTCACAGTCACTTACGAGAGTGAGATCTGATAGATATGATAGGATAATATTTTTGCTATTTTTCTGATAAGATGCAAAGTAAAATAAAAGCAAAGTAAAAAAGCAAGGGAAATAAATAAGTGTTGGAAGATTAATATGATGAAGATAGACCCAGGGGCCATAGGTTTCACTAGTGGCTTCTCTCAAGAGCATAAGTATTTTACGGTGGGTGAACAAATTACTGTTGTGCAATTGACAGAATTGAGCATAGTTATGAGAATATCTAGGTATGATCATGTATATAGGCATCACGTCCGAGACAAGTAGACCGACTCCTGCCTGCATATACTACTATAACTCCACTCATCGACCGCTATCCAGCATGCATCTAGAGTATTAAGTTCATGAAAAAAGCGTAACGCCTTAAGCAAGATGACATGATGTAGAGGGATAAATCCATGCAATATGAGAAAACCCCCATCTAGTTATCCTCGATGGCAACAATACAATACGTGCCTTACTGCCCCTACCAATCCTTTGGGAAAGGACACATGAAGATTGAACCCAAAGCTAAGCACTTCTCCCATTGCAAGAAAGATCAATCTAGTAGGCCAAACCAAACTGATAATTCGAAGAGACTTGCAAAGATAACCAATCATACATAAAAGAATTCAGAGAAGATTCAAATATTGTTCATAGATAATCTTGATCATAAACCCACAATTCATCAGTCTTAATAAACACACCGCAAAAAGAAGATTACATCGAATAGATCTCCACGAGAGAGGGGGAGAACATTGTATTGAGATCCAAAAAGAGAGAAGAAGCCATCTAGCTACTAACTATGGACCCGAAGGTCTGAGGTAAACTAATCACACTTCATCGGAGGGGCTATGGTGATGATGTAGAAGCCCTCTGTGATGGATGCCCCCTCCGGCGGAGCTCCGGAACATGCCCCAAGATGGGATCTCGTGGGTACAGAAGATTGCGGCGGTGGAATTAGGTTTTTGGCTCATGTTTTGATCGTTTGGGGGTACGTAGGTATATATAGGAGGAAGGAGTATGTTGGTGGAGCAACAGGGGGCCCATGAGGGTGGAGGGCGCGCCCTGGGGGGGTAGGCGCGCCCCCTACCTCGTGGCCTCCTGGAAGCTTCTCTTACGTAGGGTCCAAGTCTCCTGGATCTTGTTCATTCCAAAATCACGCTCCGGAGGTTTCATTCCGTTTGGACTCTGTTTGATATTCTTTTTCTGCGAAACTACGAAATAGGCAAAAACAGCAATTACAGGCTGGGCCTCCGGTTAATAGGTTAGTCCCAAAAATAATATAAAAGTGAATAATAAAGCCCAATAATGTCCAAAACAGAAGATAATATAGCATGGAGCAATAAAAAATTATAGATACGTTGGAGATGTATCAGCATTGCAAGGCGGGTTCCCCTTCTTCCGAACTTCAAGATAGTCTTCGGATGCGATGATTGTGTCCGGACCTGTTACACACACCATACAACCGCAAAGAGAATATATATTTTTTGCACGAGTTCCCTCCGCTGGCAGCTTTGTGCAACGTAACATCACGCCTGTCCGGTCATAATTTCGAACCGTTTTTCTTCTGCCATCCCATGTTTCAAGACGCGGTTGCTATTGGCACGTCTTGTCGAAGCAGAGGTCATGTCCCCTTATTGCGGGATTCTCATCAATGCGTACATGGGTAACCCAACCGTGCCGTTTATACAGCCCTTGGTAATAGGCGAATCTTAAGGCGAGTGAGGAGGCGTTTAATATATGCTGCCTTTATAAGGGGATAAGGATTCCCTCTTCCTCTTCTCACGCTCTCTCTCTCTGTGTCTCCGCCATTCCAATCTCGAGCTCCAGTGCCCAAGTTTTCATCCCCTCAAGAAACCATGTCTGGATCCGGTGGTCAGGGCAAGTGGATGGTCTCCTTCGTCAAGGAGGAGGACATTACTGAGCTCCGGGCGGCTGGATATTTGGCGAAGGGAATCGTCCACCGCTTGCCGGCCAAGGGACAAATCGTCCCCACGCCGGAGCCCAACGAGAGGGTAGTATTCCCCCCTCATTTCTTCCGCGGGCTAGGGTTTCCACTCCACCCTTTCGTCCGCAGGCTAATGTATTATTACGGGATAGATTTCCATGATCTGTCCCCGAATTCCTTCCTCAACATCTCGGCGTTTATCGTGGTAATGCGAAACCTTCCTCCGCATCCAACCCCACTTTGGGCTGTGGCTCAAAGTCTTCAACGTGAAGCTGAAGGTGGTGGATGGCCAGCACGCGGAGTGGGGAGGGGCAATGGTGAGTAAATTGTCCAACGTCTCCTGGCCCAAAGGCACCTTTGTGGATACGGTAAAGGAGTGGCAGAAGCAGTGGTGTTCTACATCACAGAACCACGCGGCACCACCTGGGCCGCAGCTGCCGAATTCCGCTCCAGCGCTCCTATGCGACTCACCTCCTGGGTCGAGAAGAGTTCGGACTGGTGTTCTCCTGATGAGCTGATA
The DNA here is from genome assembly GCA_021605145.1 of Aegilops bicornis. NCBI lineage: Eukaryota > Viridiplantae > Streptophyta > Magnoliopsida > Poales > Poaceae > Aegilops > Aegilops bicornis. Next base: position 548,067,772 of record CM038675.1, on the reverse strand, counting down.
GCGCTGCAGACGTGTGTTCAGAGCATGGTAAGCAAGAGCGTCAAGCTCGTTGATGTGATCCAGGTGATGTTAGTTCGCCGGATCCTTCCGTGCCAGCGCCGAAGCCGCCCGCTATGGGAGTTCAATCTGAAGAAGCACGAGACCCTGGTGAGGCTCTTCGAGACTACACACGAAGGCGCATGGAAGTTGCTCTTCAGGGGCAATGAGAAACCGTAGGCCGCGGATTCAGATCGCGGACACGATGCTAAACACCCCGCTAGCAAGGTATGTCGTTTTCCATGCATTTTCCACTTGTTTGTTTTCAAGGATGACGCCTGAGCTTTTATTGTTGCTTTTTCAGGACTGGATGGAGAGGGCGAAGTGGATCGGGTCGGCTCCTTTGCGGAAGAACCAGTCATCCGCGTCTGGCGAAGATCTTTGGTGCGTCGCCATATAAGGCGTCGGAGAAGAAGGCCAAGAAGAAGGAAAAGGGGCCAAGAGTGGCCCCGCCGCCAAAACGCCGGACGTGGCGTCCGAAGACCAACTCATTCCTCTGTCCCTAAGGACAATGACAAGGAAGAGGAGGAGGAGGAAGAAAACTACCCTCCCCTGAGGAGAGGAAGAAGAAGAGGGCGGCTTCGGCGCATCTAGAGGCGGAAATGCCCAAGAAGGGGAAGGGCGTCCCGGCGGTCAACACCGCATGGGACGTTGACAACAGTCCGGAACGACGCCCCCGTGCTAAGCCCCAGGCCGCATCGTAAGTGACATGGCTTGCTTGTGCGCACATCTGGCCCTTTCTCTCCATCATCTTGACACAGTTAACTATACTATTGCAGTCCGGCCCGCGACCTAATCCAACGATCCTCGTCCAGAGGTTCGTTGGCTCCATCGGAGATGGAGAGCATGTCGCCACCGCCTGCTTACTCCCCCGGGGCCAGGGTGACACCAAAGTGTTGTCCCGGAGGACCGCTCCGAAGGGAGGAGCCCAGGACGCTGTCCGAGAGGCGCCTCAAGGCAAGACCTCCACTGCTGGACACATGGGGGAGCCGATCCCCATGGAGACTGGCAAAGAGGGCCGCATCTAGTTTCGCCCTCAGCCGAATACGATTTCGGAGACCCATATGGCTCCGGGGTCGAGCGAGCAGCCCCCTTTGTAGGAGGGGGTGCGCCGCTTCCGCCGGTAGTCCCTGTCCATCCAGGGACGCCGGATAACCTGATGGAGGGGCTACGGGGTGCCTCCTTTATGGACGAGCACCGCGTCCTTATGGGCGCGCTGATCGAGAAGGTTAAGTCCACCAAGAGTGGACTGAACGAAGCCTGCAGCAACCTGTTGACAGGTTTCAAGGTAAGTGACATAGAAAGAGAAAAACCTCACGCAGTCAGTAGCCCCTGAGACACTGTCCGGTGTTCGACGAGAAGAGCCAGACAAAGGATCAATCTTTTAGTGTAGGTGACTAACGTGATATGTATGCATAAGCAGGCATCACTGTTGGCCGCGACCTCGCATGATGCCGAAGTCTCTGAACTGAGGCAGAGGTTGGAACAGACCAAGAGCGAGCTCAGTGAGGTTAAGGTTCAGCTTCGGGAGCAGCAAGGTGAGTAACGATTTGCTGTGTATTCGGAAAGCATATGCGCTGTGTATTGATTTTAGTGTTGTAATATGTGCAGGAGCCACGACCAAGGTCGAGGCCCTGAGGAAGGCCCTGGGCGAGGCCGAGGAGAAGGTTGTCCAGCAACAGGCTGCCCGTAAGAAGCTTGAGGCTCGTGTCAAAGAAATCCAGCAGGAGCTCCAGGATGCGGTGAAAAAATGTGAGACCTTGGAGCATGACGCGCCGGCTCGAGGGGCCGAACTCACCAAGGCTCGTCAAAGCGCGGAGATCGCACGGAATGAGGCCCAGGCCACTCTCAAGGAGATCCAGGAGGCCAAGAAGATCACGGCGGGTAAGGCTTTTAAGATGCAAAGCAAGTATGCGGAGAAGCAGTACCTTTTACTAACCCGGGTTTGGAGTTCCCCAGGGGCTTTTGCGGATCTACCACGCAGCGTGTCAGACGCTGCGGAGTTCTACCGAGCTGAAGGAGGAGGTTCTACGGAGAAGTTATTCTGGTCACAGTATGCGATGCCAGAGCGTCCCGTGTCCTTCACCGATCAGCTGAAGCAGCTGGTGAAGCTGCACCGGGTGGCCGAACTAGCCATGAAGGATTTGATGATCCGGCTACGGCCAGCCGAAGCTATGCCCGGCAGCTACTTCGGACTCGTGAGGTGGCTAGTGGAAGCCTGTCCGCGGCTGGACGTCGTCAAGCGCTCATCCTGTATTGAAGGTGCCCGTATGGCCTTCGCTCGTTGCAAGATGTGGTGGGCAAAGATGAACGCCGTTGAAGTTTCCAGTGGGCCGCCGGAGGGCAAGGAGCACCGCACACCCGAGAGATATTTTGTGGATGTCATAGAAGGGTCTCGACTTTTGGCAGCTCAATTTTCGCAGGACATTGTATTTGAATAAATGTATTCATGTTGCCCTTGCATTGTATTATGGAAACAAAGCCTGTAATATAATTTGGTTATGCTTTAATTGTTTCCTCCTGTGCGGCCGTGTTGTTTGTGATCTGAGGGTTGGCCAGTTGTCGGCTTCTGCCCTCGCGTAGGTAGTATAGAGGTGTTCGGGATGGGATCTAAACAATCTTGATCCAATTATATGGTCCTTTGGAGGAGTTGTTTAGCGCAATGAACAAGGCAATCAGACTATACCGCTTAAACGCCCTCTTTAGCCATAGGAGTTTTATAATTAAGCAAGTGCGCAGCCCCTGGTCCAAGCCAGGGTGCTTTCAGCATCTGATCGGGAAGTGCCGATCCTTCGCATGACGCGGAAAAAATCTCCAACGATTTTGTGACCCTCGAACAGCTGACCGGCTCTCGCCGTATCATGACAGTCAGTTTTCGGCTTTCTCTACTGAGGTGCTCATCCGGTCAAGGCCAGGGCACAATCGCAGTAGTTCTCCCTTTACTACCCTAGCCGATAGAGCGGAACGTAGGGTAGCAAGCACAGGAGCCGGGCAACCCAACAATTGACCAAAGACATGATTCGGAGCTAATGCACATAATGCTAAATTCGGGGTGCTGAACCTATATGTAAGAAGTGTTCAGACTTTGCTGCCTTATTGTGGGGCGATAAGTAGCCCCTGGCGAATATGAGACGTACAAGAGAGTACCAATGCAGCCGGTAAGCAGATCAAAATAAAATGAAGCAAGAGGCGAAAACCACAGAAACTGGGCCGCAAGCCATTTTCATTATAACTAAGTGGATACGTCCAGGCATACCTTGTACAAATACCGCGATAAGCCTCCGGGCTATTTAACATGCCGGAATCAAGAGGGCGCAGCGTACGGGTCCTGGGAAATGAATATAAATACCGTCAAGAAGATGTATAGAGGTTACTCTACGCACCTATGCTGCTTGCATCCTTTGTATGCCAATCCTTCTAAGGGACTGGTCAGCAGGCCCGTGGGAAAAGGAACCTGGAACAAAAATAAAAAGGTGAAAAGTATGTGTGTTCGGGATCGGTCTAGCCGAGCTATAGATCCCGGGTTAGCTTCTGCCTCCGTCGATGTCCATGGGATTTTGAGTGCGTAATTATGTACGCGTGGTGCGAATGCCACTACTTCATCGGGACCGGGATGGAGGCTGAATTACTAATCGAGCTCTTGACGAGCCGTGATGTCCTGCTGCAGTCACTACAAAAAAAATACACTTCCGTGATGATACATGTTTGTCACAGTAGGTCGCGTTTTTTGTCATGCATGTACATCCATGACGATTTTATGACAGAATCAAGATAGTCATACCTATGCCGTCGTAGAAGTGTTCCATGACATTACCAAAATTATCATCAAGGAAGTGTCCACTTCCATGACGATAAATCATGGCGTCATGAAGTGCTTTTCGTCAAGGGTGACCGACACATGGCATCCATCGTAACGGAACGCTGTTAAGCTATCGGGTCGAGTTTTGTATCCGATAACCCGTTAACAACCCTGACCAGTGGGGATTTTCCATGTGTAAAATCATCATTGGCTGGAGGAAACACGTGTCGGCTCATCGTTGGGACAAATGTCATCCACTCATTGGATAGAAGGCGCCTATGATACGTCGACATGTGGCACGGCCCACCAAGTTTAAATGGGCCGACCCAACTAAAGGCCCACAAGATTTTTGCGGATAATGGGCCGACCCAGCTAAAGGCCCACGAGATTTTGCGGACCATAATGAGCTGGCCAGCTAAAGGCCCACAAGATTTTGCGGGCCATAATAGGTCGGCCCAGGTAAAGGCCCAGAAGATTTTTGTGTGCCATAATGGGCCGGCCCAGGTAAAGGCCCACAAAATTCTTGCGGATCATAATGGGCCGGCCCAGCTAAAGGCCCACGAGATTTCTCCGACATTAATGGGCGGCCCATTGTAGGCCCCTACGATTTTGAGGACCCTAGTAGGCGGCCCATTAAGCTGGTCGGCATGTTTTGGGCCAAATGTCGCCCATATTTGATCCGATCCATTAATGGCCTGCCACGTTAAGCCTAATAATGGCCCATATAAGATCCGACCCGTTAAAAAGCCTCACACTTTACGGGCCAAATCACGGCTCATATCGGTCCGGCCCTTTAAGAGGCTTTGGGCTCAATTATGGCCCATATCGATTCGCCCGTTAGCTGGATGCTATGCTTTTGGGCCCACTTGCTAAAGGCCCATTTAGTAATTGACACGATATTAGTTTCGGCCTGTTAAGGGCTCGTTTAACATTCGGCCCTATATTAATTTCGGCTGTTAAAAGCCCGTCATATAGTTGGGCCTAACTACGGCCCGGTTTGCATCCGACACCTTTCGCGGCCGATATCCGATTGGGCTAAACAAGGACCGAGACAACTTTGGCCTGTTAAAAGCCCGTGATTTGATTCGCACAATCATGGGCGGGGTCCATTAAGACTGCCGCCGCCCATGAGCTATTCGACACGTTTCAGGCCCAACCTACTTCTCAGCCTCCTAAAAGCCCATTAAGTTTTGTTGCGAAAAGAGGGTCGGGGGTTACTCGGCCTATTAAAGGCCCGAATCTACTAGTGGGCCAGTTTGGCGGGGCCCATGATGCGGATCATACATCGTGATTGCATGACGGCCCGATTATGTTCCGTAATTTTACGGTTTGGCCGATTTACTGCGAAGATAGGATATATATATACAGTAAAATAACTACAGCATCGTGAATAAGAAAAAACCTAGACTATACAATAAAGAAATTACGGCATATTACATCCACTGGGCATCAAAGTTCGCCACTATGATAATAAAGCACAAGCGCAGACGGATTACATACACTTTGGGCATCAAAGATCGCCACGATTGCAAATAAACACGCCGACAAAATAATATACAAAACCAACAGCACTTCAATAGAGTTCAAGGAAGGTTAGCCTCATTTGGGAAACTGCAGCGCAAGCAGCTGAGCAAGATGATGAGACGGCGCTTGTTCAACACTTATATCTTCCTCACTCAGAAAGATAAACAAGTAGACAGATGACAGGTTTTGCACATAAAAGTATCAGTGCTGACAATTCATCACATTTCTTACTGACGAGTAATGTGACACAGTTTAAAATTGCATTAACGCAATATGGTATTGTTCAGGTCAAGGCATGGCAGGAAATGACATTGTGAAGGAGTTGGCAGCTTCACGACACCACTGGATTACAGATCAAGAACTCATAAGTATCAATGGTTAGTGTGATGTCAATTTATCCCATTTCAGATTGGCAAATAAAGAGACGGTTTAAATAATAGTAGAATGATATGACATTGTTCATAGTTAAGACATTGCAGAACATGACATTGTCTTTGTAGTGGGTAGGTTCACCACACCACTGGATTACGGATGAAGAACGAAGCATACATGCAGTGCAAAAGAAGATCACTTGCTCTGTATAGTTTAATTTACATGGTATGAAGAAGGAACTTGGTTGTACAACTGAAAACTTAAATTGAGAAGGACAAACTTTTGTTTATGAACTACGTAATAAACTTTAAACATGCAGTTTGATGCAAACACCAAAAATAAACAATTTGTTGCAGTCATGCCTAACCAAATATACACAACAAAGTTTGAAGGCTTGAGAAGGACAAACTTACATTACTGGTGAAGACAGGCTCTATAAAGCCCTTGTCCATGCTAATGGGGGGGGGGGGCAATTCAAGAAGTTTAGCACAAAATCTTCTTCATAAGCATTGCCTTTATTCTACATTTTGTTAAGAGTAAATATAGATGTGATAATATACGAAAAAATGGAGAATATTTAAGATAAGATGAAGAGTGATGCTACATAACCAAGTAGCTATAAATGTATGTGCAGCGATACAGTAAAAGGCACAGCCAAGAGCAATGCACAGCTAAACTTCTTGATACCAACCTTATGGTAAGAGTAAATATAGATCGATGTGTAGAAAATGGAGGGCAAAGGAAAATAAGCTGCAGAGTGATGGTACATGAACAACTACATCAATATAAGTACATTGATAAAGGACTGACATGTACTTACAAGAACAATGCAGAGCTAAAAAATTCATTGGCATTGCATATATTCTACACTAATGTAACCATTCATATAGATCGAGATAATTTGGAGCGAACAATTGATAAGCAAGCTATCATGCATACTGCTGTCACATAATGAATGGTATGTATGCAAGTACAGTGATATAGGACAACAGGTACTAACAAGAGCAAAGTAGCGGGCAGCATATTTGCGATATCCTGTCGTTCTTTTCAAACCGGAATTCTTCTTCGAGCAGATTTCCTGCAAAAAATATCCGTAAGGCACATGCAGAAAAGTAGAAGTTCAAATTGTCATGTGATTTCATAGACATGGCCTCATCCTGGGAAGGAGACTAGTGCATAACAAGGTTTTTCCATTCAATGTCTTCTAAATTTAGCACAGGAGACTTCACCAGAAATTTGTTTATAGACTTGCCATCAAAGTGTGATTTCCTCAGGTAACACCGATACTGCTGCAATGCTTCCTTGAAAAGCACAAGCAAGATTTGCTCGTCATGACTATCCAGATTAACCCTCGCCTAGTTACAACAATGTAGTGTAAATCATTGATGTGTTCGGTCAACAGAAAACAGGAAAATAATAACCATGAATAATAGCAGTTACACGTAAGTTGGACATGAAGATGTGAAAATGGTGTTTGTCTTCACTATAATCTTCCCATGATGGGAATATATGCACGTAGTCCCTAATAACATTGAAAGCATTGTCTTTTAAACTGGGAATAAATGGAATGGGATTCCAATCTGCAGGAATTGGCCGTCTCTGGTGGGATAGGTCTTGACGGTGGACTTCTTGTACTTTTTCTTTGGAGTGGGATTTTTACGTAGTGCGGCTCGTGCTATGGCAAATGAAATCGGTATACCTTTTATTTGGAGTGCAGGTCCTGTGTGTTGGGGCTAGTGGTGTGGCGGTGAAGTATGGGTATAGTCTGCTGGAGTCGGTCCTATGTTTTGTGTCCTTTGGTTGTACAGCCAATATAAGTGGGAATGCCGTCTGATTTCTTCAGCACCACCACATTTTTCAAAGACTTTCTTTGGTGCTCCTTGAGTTCGGCAATCACCATCTTCCTTTTTGATGTCTGATGCACAAGAACAACATTTGAGTGAAAAAACATGGTATGATGACAGATGGAATATGTATTGATAATGGATGGGCATGGCATCTCGAGTTATATGATGAGTAAACTAAGAAGATGGCGGCGCAACAAAGTAGAAGAAATGCAAGACAACATATGCAAGATACGCGCAATCAATAAAACGTTGCCAAATTAGAACAGGCACCTTGATGGGTGAACAGGACAGGCCATCTGCCTTTGACTCCTCGAGGTTAGAATAGTCATTAGGATGATATTCTGAACAAGAATCAATAGGTGGGGAGCGTATGAGTTTCATTGCATCCGGAATGGCACTCAATGCCTTGGTGCCAATTTTGTAAGTCATTGCAGTGTTCCACAATATTCTTCTGATGCGCGGATTCTGATATTCACTGTAATTGCGTATAATATCTGAGAACCATGAAAACATAAAATAGTTGTGATATTATCTTTCTAATGCAGATGATATTCTAATATAGGGGCGCCCGTGTAAACACTTATGTGCTATCACTGGATTCTGATGAGAGAGCTCATGTGTGCTGTAATATGGTGCGTGCATTTATATAATCTGGCACAAGTACACAAAAAATAGGCTCCAGAAGTAAGGATAGCTGGCAGATGATAGGTTCATAATATAATGTATAGAGTTTATTGCCAAACCATGATAACAAGAGCACACAGCAACTAGGCAGATCATAGTGTACATAACAGGGGTACACCATAACCACAATATATAAATCGGGAAAGTGGAACTGGCTTGAAGATACGGTGTTGTATTTCTGCTAGTAATTGAAAGCCTATCGATCACGTACAGGCCAGCTCTATCGAACATGGTAAAGAAGAGCCAGCAGATTTTGGATAATAAAATGTTGATTGCACAGTGCCCACACATGATGAACCAGAGCGCATGAAGAATGCAACTCCCAGCTGTCTCTCGACCATTTCAGGCGGTTGGATGAAGATCCTACGTCTCCTAACCCTTCTTCTTCCTCGTCTCTGATTCTTCTCATACAGAACACCGCACAGGCCGCCGGCCGGACCACTGGCCCCCACCGTGTAGGATCTTGAGAAGAGGTGTCTATAGGGGGGGTGATTAGACACTAAGTACCAAAGTTGCAGTTTTTAAGCCTTTTAATGTTTAAGTGGAGTTTAGGCACAAGTTTAACTTTCTCAATACATAACAAGCAAGCATGCAAAGAGTATATGAGCAGCGGAAAGTAAAGCATGCAACTTGCAAGAAAGTAAAGGGAAGGGTTTGGAGGATTCAAACGCAATTGGAGACATGGATGTTTTTGTCGTGGTTCTGATAGGTGGTGCTATCTTACATCCATGTTGATGGAGACTTCAACCCACGAAGGGTAACGGTTGTGCGAGTTCATGGAGGGCTCCACCCACGAAGGGTCCACGAAGAAGCAACCCTCTATCCCACCATGGCCGTCGCCCACGAAGGACTTGCCTCACTAGCGGTAGATCTTCATCTTCACGAAGTAGGCGATCTCCTTGCCCTTACAAACTCCTTGGTTCAACTCCACAATCTTGTCGGAGGCTCCCAAGTGACACCAAGCCAATCTAGGAGACACCACTCTCCAAGAAGTAACAAATGGTGTGTTGATGATGAACTCCTTGCTCTTGTGCTTCAAATGATAGTCTCCCCAACACTCAACTCTCTCTCATAGGATTTGGATCTGGTGGAAAGAGGGTTTGAGTGGAAAGCAACTTGGGGAAGGCTAGAGATCAAGATTCATATGGTAGGAATGGAATATCTTGTCCTCAACACATGAGTAGGTAGTTCTCTCTCAGAAATGATAAGTTGGAAGTGTAGGTTCAGTCTGATGGCTCTCTCCACGAATGAAGAGGAGGTGGAGGGGTATATATAGCCTCCACACAAAATCTAACCGTTACACACAATTTGCCAAACTCGGTGGGACCGAATTGAGACACTCGGTCTGACCGATTCAACAAATCTAGTGACCGTTAGGATTTTCGGTGGCACCGAAATGCAACTCGGTAGGACCGATATGGTTAGGGTTAGGGCATAACGTAATCTCGGTGAGACCGATTACACAAACTCGGTGAGACCGATTTTGGTAATTAGCTAATCAGAGAGTTGGTTAGGCAAACTCGGTTGGACCGATTACTCAAACTCGGTGGGACCGTTTTTGATAATGAGTCAACCAGAAAGTTTGCATTGTAATCTCGGTAGTACCAATTGCTCAAACTCGGTGAGACCGATTTTGATAATGGACATACACAGAGAGATTACAATCCCATCTCGGTGAGACCGAGATCCCTATCGGTGAGACCGATTTGCCTAGGGTTTGTGGCAGTGACTAAGACATCCAAACTCGGTGGCGCCGGATAGGAAGAATCAGTGGGGTCGAGTTTGACTTTAGGTTTTAGGACATATGTGTGGAAGTGGGAAAGTAGTTGAGGGTATTTGGAGCATATCACTAAGCACTTGAAGCAAGAGGCTCATTAAGCAACACCGCATCCCTCCTTGATAGTATTGGCTTTTCCTATAGACTCAATGTGATCTCGGATCACTAAAATGTAAATGAAGAGTCTTGAGCTTGAAGCTTGAGCCAATCCTTTGTCCTTAGCATCTTGAAGGAGTTCCCACATCCTTTAGTCCATGCCACTCCATTGTTGAACTTATCTGAAACATCTGGATAAAAGTGTTAGTCCAACAAGAGATATGTTGACATTAATTACCAAAACCACCTAGGGAGCACTTGTGCTTTCAATCTCCCCTTTTGGTAATTGATGACAACATACATCAAAGCTTTAGATAAAGATATAAAGAATAGCAAGTAAAGCTTTGGAAAGACATGTAACAGGCATAGGCTCCCCCTACATGTATGCAATCATGTGAATATGGAATATAGAAGCATGTGGTAGCATAACCATGATAGAGCAGGCAATGTGTTACATGTATCTTGGCCATATGCATCAGAGCAAAGAATATTAAAGAAAATACCTTCATGCCCATGAGTCCTTCTTGCAAACAGTATGTACATCAACAAGAATTCCTCATACACATGATTGTGATGCATATACTTACCTTGTAGTCTTGAGTTGGCTTAGGATGGAATGAACCTGCGTAAACAAGGTTAGATAACACAGATGCACCTACTAGCCAGAGCAAACAAAAGAAACCACAAGAATACCAAGACTGGGATGACATGTAGAGAGTGAGTACTAAGTACTACATTGGATTTGACATGTCCCCAAGAGTACAGATATGCAATGAATTTAAATGATCTGTTTCCCTTAGATGTCTTGCTCCCCCTGAATCTAGCATGGGATATTGGGAGAAGATAGGGAACAGAAAAAACAGAGCTGAAAGATATAAATGAACAGAGCTAATGCAAATAAGCACATATGAACATGTCTTTCCCCTCAAGAAGACATGTGGCATCTCTCCTCTTGAACACCAAGCATCTGGGATCCTTGAGAAATACTTTTATCTAGTATTCTCTCCCCTGGAGATCTCTCTCTCCCCCTGAAGGATCTCTCTCTCCTTCTCTGAGATGTGATCTCTCTCTTTAAATGATAAGCTTTGATGTGATCTCTCTCCCCCCCCCCCTTTGACATCAATTTCCAAGAAGGGCTTGAAAAAAATGTGAGCTCTCTCTCCTCCGTTGGAATTTGTCGTGAATGGGTTTGATCCTTTAGTCACAACATAAAGCAATGATAAAAATGTGATGCTTGTAGAGGACAAGATTCATTGAGTGGAGCTGGATCAAGAGAAACACAGAATAACTGGCAAACTGATTTTCCTGTTGTGAAATCGGTGGCACCGAGTGGTATGCTTCGGTGGTACCAAAAGTTTTCGGTTGGTCCGAAAATAACAACTTGGTGTAACCGAGTTCATCGCAGAGAAAACACTTGTCACCTCAGCTCACTTGACTAATAAGATCTCACAAAGATTTGCAAGGAATTTACTGAATGATATGCAATGAATTGGAATGCAGAAAATGCGAGCAAATAGAAAGAAATCTAGATGAAGTTTTTTTGAAAGGGGAAACACATATGCATGAGACAAATGCAAAAACTCAGAAAAGAACACAAGAGAACTTCATCTAGAGATGGTCGTGACAAAGTCACCTATGTTAGAGTATATTGACTTAGGAGTCAAGTGAGATCACTTGATCATAGGTCATACTCATCGTTTAAGCTCAAAATGGGGTTGCCATTTTTCGTTTAAGCATCTTGATGTATTCACATATTGTTGAGTTGCTTTAACTCATGACTTGGAGTAAAGCTTCTCTAAGATGGAATAACATACCTTGGTTGGTGGTGTTGTCCATGTAGTTGAACTTGTGTGGGTTGCTCAAGGTTGATGTAGCTCATCAAGAATTTGGAGCACCACTTGGAATTTGAGTCCATCTACCTACATGGGTTAGTTAACATGCAAGATACAAATATATCCAAGACATAAGATTTCCGTCATAGGAGAGATATCAAGGATTAGGCATAAGCTCATGTCTTGCATGTATCCAATGGAGTTTCTACTCCAAGTTTGAAGCATCAATGATGTTCAATTATCCTCTTAACCTGCAAAACACTTTCTCATCAAGAGGTTTAGTGAATATATCCGCTAATTGCTTTTCGGTTTGAACATGCTTAAGATCAATGTCACCCTTAGCAACATGATCTCGAATGAAATGATGACGAACTTCAATATGCTTAGTTCGAGAATGTTGTACGGGATTATGACCAATTTTGATAGCACTTTCATTGTCACAAAGCAATGGAACATGTTTCACATATATCCCATAATCTTTAAGAGTTTGGGTCATCCAAAGTAATTGAGCACAACATGAACCAGCGGCAATGTATTCCGCTTGGTGGATAAGGATACTGAGTTTTGTTTCTTGGAGGACCAAGACACAAGAGATCTACCAAGAAATTGGCAAGTACCCGAAGTGGACTTTCTAGCAACCTTGTCACCGGCATAGTCTGAGTCGGAGTAGCCAACAAGATCAAAAGAGGCCCTCCAAATTCCAAAATTTGGTGTATGGATTGACAAGTCCCTGCATGCAAAGCGGGTCATGATTACCTGTGATCGTGGGGGTCGTCGGTTGGCCTTCCCCGGCTATAAGTACGGAACGACGCGTGCCCTTCCGGTCCATCTCTTCTTGCTTCTCCTTCTTCTCCATCCCTTGCTTCAGTTTGCGGCGATGGATCCGATTCGCCGGTTCTCCGCGGAAGAGAAAGGAAAGGCTCCCCGAGAGGGTTCCGACCCACTTCCGCCGAAGAAACGGCTAGCCCTTTGCCGTCAAGATGAGGGCGCCCGGCAGGAGGCGTCAAGGCCCTGGTACGAGCGGTCGCCGCCAGGGTTCCCGCTGCCCTTGTACGCCCGCATTGAGGGCCCTGAAGGAGTTGACGCCGAGCGCCATGGACGACGCCGCCGTCGGCGCCGGCGGGTCACGGCGGTGCGCGTTGTTCCCCCTGGAGTCCACGCCGAGGGATCCTCCCGAGAGTTTGTGCTCCACGCCGCCATGCCTCCTCAGTCTTGGATTCGCCTTCCTCCCTCCTTTGCCTTCACGATTTCGCAGAGGGGACCTCTGGAGCTCTGGTTGCAGCACGCCGGCTGCAGCACCCTTGCGAACGAAGCGAAGGTCGCGGTCGTCGCTCCAGGCAAGGTCTTCATTTCTCGAGGCTGGGGCGAGATCGCCCGGGTCTGCAGGACAAGGGGCGCCCTCGCGATCCACCTGGAGTACGATGGCGCATCCGTGATGTTCTTCAAGGTCTTCGACGTGGAAGGACGCCGGGTGGAGTGCTGCCCTGAGAGAGGTGGTCGGGGCCCTGCCGCGGCGAGGACTAGGCTTGCCGACCGCTCCCCCGGCAGCTCCTCAGGCGGCGGAGGTGGCGGAGGATCCAGCGACTCCGCCGAGCCCTTCGCGACTCCGGAGACGAGCGACGACAGCTACGAGCCCCCGAGTTTGCGTCGTTCTCGGAGTAGGGCGGGCTCGTCAGGCCACCGCCGTCTCTGATCTGGATGGGGTTGGCGCCGGTGCCTGACGGCCCATTGTTGATGATGGCGTCTCTTGTGGAGGCGCGTGTAGTTAGCGTTCTTTAGGATCTGCTCCCTTTGTTCCCTGCAAGGAATCGAAAAACGCGCCCCGTGGGGGCTTGTAAGGTGTCTGTGGTTCTGTTTGTTAATATGATCCTTGCTGTGAAGTAGTGCGAGATGCTCATCCTGTCTTAGCTCAGTTCCTCCTTTCGAACCTCACGAGGGCTTGATGCTCTGCGCCAATAGGTCCCGGTCCCAAGGCAGGCTTCAGCCATCGCTGGTATGCCAGGTCGCGATGCCGTGGTCAAGGCCAAGAGGTGAGCGGCCCGGGGTCCAGTAAGAGCCCCTGAGTCGCGATGCTCAGGAGGTCCCCTTTAGCGCTCAAGCATCCATCGTTCGGTGAGAAAGAAGCGCGGCGTTTCTAACACGGGATTGCCTTAGGTGCGAGGTCGGTGCTGCGGTAGCTAGTGTTTCCGGAGGATGACTTATCTCGGGAGTCAGGAACCGCTTCCTGGTGCGGCGTTAGGTCCGCGCATCGGCAGACGAGGAGTTTCCTGGCGAGGTCCCCGCGTGCCTCTTCCCTCTCGCCTCTACTCCCCTTTCTGCTCTACGTCCTCGGGTCCCGGCCCTCGAGTGGGGCTCAGCCGTCGCTGGTATGCCAGGTCGCGATGCCGTGGAGAAGGCCAGAGGGTGAGGGCTGGAGAGCCATTAGGAGCCTATGAGTCGCGATGCTCAGGTACCCCCCCCTTTTTAACGTGCAAGCGGTTCATGCGGACGAGAGTGAAGAAGACGCCGTGAGGGCCTCGCCTGGCGCTGCTCCTTGAAGAGATCCTGCAGGGTCATCACAAAAAGAACAAGAGTTCGCCATGACAATCGACAGTCAGCCGTTGGTTGCTCTGGAGGGGTGACAAGGCACTGAAGGCTTGGCGAGGTGGCGCTATGTGGGGCTGCCGCGGCCAGAGCTCAGCCATTCAGGTTTGTCGGTGTTGCAGGGACGGACCCATGTGCAAGCGTCGTGCCGTTGGGGAGTAGCTCCATCAGTTGGTGTCAATCAAGCGGGCGACTAGGTCAAACACGTTAATCACGAAGGAGCAAGTTCATTTAGATAGGTGCAGGGAAGGCAGATATCGCTGGCTCTGGCCCGAGCGACTTGGGGATGATGCAACCCGAGGGGCGCCCCCAATAAGGTAAGCTAGGAACATGAAGCAAAAGGGATACACGCCGCAGGGACGGACCCACGCGGCCTGGGAATGATGCAGCCCTGGGGGGGGCGCTCCCAGCTGAAAATGAAACTCGAAGGATGTCACCTGATAACGTTGAAGATGAAGGGATGCTAGAGTAACGGACGTCGTGCGCTGCGGAAGCCGATCTTCACGAGCCCCCAGGCCCAAGAGCCTCGGGAGGCTCCTGAGGCGCTGGTGGCTCCTCGCGGACCATCTCCATCTCCGCCAGGACTGCGGAACGCCTGGCCTCTTGAGCCTCCAGGATGCTCCTCATGAGGCGTTGGCGTGTGGCAGCCGCGTTCAGCAAACCGTAAGGCATGCGAACGTAGCTGTGGGGTGGACCTTCACAACGCCCCACGATCGAGGGCCAGAGGCGCTCCTGAGAGGCAGCTCGGTTGAGCCCTGGTATGTCGATGCAGACGCGCAGCCCACCATCCTCGCTTGGATGGGGAGCTGCGGCGGGTAAGCGGCGGCTGCCACTCATGACTCTTGACTCCTGCAACTCCTGAATGATCTGGCTGACGAACTCCACGAGGGTTTGGCCCTCCTTGCCTCGCTCCTTCTGAGGGAAAGCGTGCTTTGAAACACGCCTCCAAGTGATGCCCAAGCGCCTCCCCGTGATCTTAGCAAAGTCGGTGGCCCTCCGGTGAGAGCCCCGAGCCTTGCTCGAGGAGGGCGCCCGTGGCGTCTTCCTATGTGACAGAAGGAGGTGCCCCCTGAATAGGCGCGAACCCTGAGGGGCCTGCCTACCGAGGGGTCGGGCCAGGCGATGTCTTCTTCTTCTTGAGAGGAGCCTCGGGGAGCCTCCCGCTCCTGTGATCTGGGTCTTCAAGTGATGCGGCTTGAAAAGCACGCTCTAGGGAACACACTGCGTCTCTCTCTTCACAAGGCACCGTGTTGACTCCACCACTTCCTGGCATCTTGAGGACGTTGTAGCCGCGATGAGTCATGGCCATGAACTTGGCCAGAGCTGGGTACCCGAGGATGGCATTGTATGGCAGGCGAATGTGGGCGACGTCGAAGTCGATGAGCTCGGTGCGGTAGTTGCCGCGCGCCCCGAAGGTGACAGGGAGGCAGACCTGCCCAATCGGAACTGTGGAGCCATCGATGACCCCGGAGAAAGGCTTGGTTGGCTGAAGCTGATTGTACGGTACTTGGAGATTGTTGAATGTCTTGACAGACAGGACATTGAGCACTGCTCCGCCATCGATGAGGGTCCTGGTGACTTGCACGTTGCTGATGATTGGGGAGCAAAGCATCGGGAGGACTCCGGCTGTGGCTGCACACTTGAGCTGATCCGCTGAGCTGAACGTGATGGCGCATGCTGACCACCTGAGAGGGCGCGTGGCTTCGAGCTTGGGGAGGACTGCATTGACTTCGCGGATGAACTGCTTGAAGATGCACTGAGAGGCTCGGGCTTGAGCTCCGCCCAGGATGCAGGCGATCGCGCGCGGCTCCTGGAAGTCCCCAGCCCCCTCGTCCTGATGATGGTCCTCATTTCTCCTTGGCTACGGTGGCAGAGGAGGGAGGCCTACGTTGCCTTGCGGGCAATCCTCGCGAGGCTGATCTCTCCAGCCTCCCTCGCGAGGCGGGTTCCTCCAACCTCCCTCGCGAGGCTGATCCTGCCAGTGGTCCTTGCGAGGTCGGTCACGCCACACTTGGCGAGGGCCACGGTCTTCCCAGCGTCCTGTGTTTCTTCCTCCTCCTCCTCTACTGTAGCCTCGAACATTGCGGTCGGGGCGTCGACCGATTCGCCCTTCTCGCACGGCTCTGAGCTCTTGACATTCGTTGGTGTTGTGGGTGTGGAGGTCATGGTACACACAGTACCGACTGCCCTTGGAAGACTCGGGCTGATCCCTGCCCCGCTTGGTATCTGGTTCTACAGCGAGCACAGCAGCCCCCTTGCGCTTCACATCCTTGACCTTGGGCTTCTTCTCTTCTGGGTCTGTAGCCGGCAGCTTGAGGAGGGAAAGGTGTCCTTCCTCAGCCCTGGCGCACTTGGTCGCCAATTTGAACAGCTCCAAGGAAGTGCACAGGTCTTGATGCATCGCCAACTCCTCCTTCATCTTGACGTCACGCACACCGTCGGAGAAGGCTGAGATGATGGCCTCCTCCGTCACCTTGGGAATCTTGAGGCATTTGTTGTTGAAGCGCTGGATGTACTTCTGCAGGGTCTCTCCTGGCTGCTGCTTGATTGGTGCATGTCGCTCACGGCAGGAGGCCGGTCACGAGTGCCTTGGAAGTTGGCGATGAAGCGGGTGCACATTTCGTCCCAGGAGGAGATCGTGCTAGGAGCCAGGTTCAGGAGCCAGGTGCGGGCATCGTCCTTGAGTGCCATGGGAAACTAGTTCGCCATGACCTTCTCGTCCCCGTTGGCGGCTTCGATGCCTTTCGTAGAAGCTGGAGGAACTCCGCAGGATCGGCCGTGCCGTCATAGCGAGGAGGCAGGTCCGGCTTGAACTTGCCGGGCCACGCGACGCTGTGGAGCTCGGCGGTGAAGGCGCGGCAGCCTGTAGTGGCCACGGGTGGCCTTTGGTGACGGAGGGCCTGGTCTTACGTGTCCCCGTGCGCTGCCGCTGGGAGCAGCGCGGGGTCTTGGCGTGCCGGAACAGGAGCGCGGTCGTGACGGGCTCGTGCAGGGAGCCCTCGGGCAGCTTCTTGGGGGCGAGGGACCTCTTGGCAGCTCTGCTCTTGCTGTGCTAGTGCCGGACGGAGTGGGTTTCGCCCAGGGGCCATGCGCCTTGGGTCCAAGGCGCCTTCTTGAGGGGGAGGCGGCTGAGGCGCCCCTAGAGCTTCATCGCCCGCGCAAGGCAGGGCACGGCGATCTGATGAAGGACGGCCTTGGTCGAGCCACTCCTTGTAGACGCTGTCGACGGCCAGGCGGTAGCGCAGGAGCTCGTTTGTCGCGAGCGCTGCTCGAGCCTCCATGAAGGCTTGAGCGCAGCGAGACGAAGAACCAGCCGGGGCGAGCGAAGGAGTAGCGGTACGGCCGTCTCGCCTCACGGACGGATGCTGGGACGATGCTTGCTGCTCGTTCCCCGCCGGGCCGGTGGCGGCGTTGACGGCAGGCGACGGGGAACGGCGGGGACGGCCGCCGACGGGGGCCGTCTGGGCGACACGAGTAGCGAGAGCGGCCCGGCGCTCAGTGTGGGCCCGACGAGCGTCTGACATGGATGCGATGGGCGGCGAAGCACAGGGCGACGGAAGACGGATTCCGGTGCACCCCTACCTGGCGCGCCAAATGTCGGATTTCGGGTTCCGGCAGACCCTCTAGGTTCGAACTCTAGGGTGCACGCAGAGATCTGACCCCCTGCCTACCTGCACCTCGTCGCCTCGCAAGGATCTAAACTACGCAAAGAGCAACACATGGGACACGGGGTTTATACTTGTTCGGGCCACCATTGTGGTGTAATACCCTACTCCAGTGTGTGGTGTGGTGGATTGCCTCAGGGGCTGATGATGAACAATACAAGGAAGAACAGCCTCGCGAGGATCCGTTCTTGGCCGGTGCGACGAACTGCTAGGGGGAGTTCGGTCGCCCTCTCTCTCTCTCTAGATTCAAGATCCACCTCTAGCTCTCTGTCCCCCTGGATTCAAGATCAACCTCTAGCTCTCTGTCCCCCCTGGATTCAAGATGCCTCTACCCTGTGGGTGGCTAGTCCTATTTATAGGCAAAGGCCCTGGGCCTCTTCCCAAATATTGAGCGGGAAGGGCGCCAACAATTGGCCATTTTGAAGAGGAACATCTAGTACATTTATCCTGACTAAAGTTGGTCCTCGCTTTGCCAAAGGCTCACGATAGCCTTGGCTTGGGCTCCACGATGGCCTCCTTCCTGCTGTTGTGTTGGTCTTGGTCTTGTTGCACGAAATGGCTGCCTTTGCTTGATGCTCTCGCTGCGCTTGCCTCCTTTGCACCAAAGAGGAACGAGGGACACTGCTGGGGTGGCGCCCGCCTGGCGCCCTTGGTCGTCATGGCTTGCATCTTGGGCACCTCGTGAGGTAACCCGCCTTGATCTCTCCGCCTCCTCGTGAGCCAGCCTGACGAGGCCGTGCCTGAGGAGGCTTCCTGTCGTCCGCCCCGCGAGGCTTGGCCCCTCGCGAGGGTCTTGAGCTTGTGCTGATGAAGATGGGCCGTGCTGGGCCACCCCTTGAGCCATGCCGCAGGCCGCAGGCAGGCAAGTCTGGGTACCCCCGTTCCCAGAATGCCGACACACACACACACACACTCTCTCTCTCTCTCTCTCTCACACACCACACACACACTAAGACTCCATCTCTCACACACATGCTCTAGGCGGAGCATTTGTTCCTACCACCCTTCATCCAACCTTACCCGTATGATAAACAATCACCTTTATTTACTTGCATAACATGGACAAATTCCACTTTACTTTAGTAGTCAGCAAACTTATCATATGTACCCTTATAAAAAAGCAGGTTGGCGATGATGGTGTGCCTGCCATCTTGTAATACAGATTGTATGATCTATATCCGATGAGATAGAAAGCAAACTATGATAATTTTACAAAAGATACCCGCACCTCTCTCCACATCATTATCTCCATAACCTCATTGCTCAGCGATTAATTAAGGAATAAGTCTCTGGAACAATCTAGCATGCATGGTGGCCGCTGCCGCCTGCCGGCGCCGTCCATCCCCATGCCTCCGCCCATTCCGACCACCAGTCACCACCACGCTCCACTCCTCCTCGTCTTATCTCTCATCTTTCATTTTTTCGATGACATTCTCGAGATACCAGTTTTTCGATAAAATTCTCGAGATATCATTAGTTTTTACACATGAGATTACTCCAGCATGGGTCAATCACAACAGGTGTTTTGTAAAAAATGCATATTGATGTTCCGTGCAATGCACGACAATCTTGCTTGTAATTATATAGCATAAATCACGAGCAGGAAGTGACATTTTTTGACACAACCACGTTAACATGGCCACGTAAATCACTAGCTAAAGTAAATACCATTATACTTATATCCCGATGCAAAGGTTGAGTACATGTCCAAGAGTAGAGTCGCACACACGCACTCTATCTCTCGTAATCTCTCACACACACACACACCCGATTCACGTGGCGCCCACTTAAGGCGAACACGTATGTTACAATTTGTGCACCTGCTGGTACATGTGATGCTGCGCATTTATTTAAGCCGGAAGGCGAACCCAAACAGTAGCTGCATTCATTTCCCCTCCGCCGCCTCGTCTCGGGTCGCCGTCACTTTGGTAGCCATGGGCGGCGAAGCTAACAACATCGACATACTCCCACCGGAGGCGCTTTAATATGGAAATTTTAGTGGTCATGCATGCATCTTTTGTGCTAGCACTCCTATATAAGGGTTGACGGTCGCTTCCAGCAGACGTCTTGTGAGTAGTGGAAGAGGAAGTAGAAGGGAAGCGGGCTGTGGGGTAACATTTTTTACCACGATTTCTTAGGAAACTGAGTGCAATAATTGAGTAGTTTGGCAAACTACCAGTACTACACCTGAAACGGTTCAAAACCTATACTCCCTTGCCAGCACGTGCTTCCTGCGTGAAACGGTCAGCGTCGCCCTAGAGCGTCAGTGCCGCATTAATGCCCGGCCAGAGCGGAGGCGACCTCTCACTGGCGCCGGCTTTGAAGTGGCGCGACGGCCGAGAGAGCACCGCTTCCCATTGCACGCGACTGCTCCGTGTCGAGACTCGCCATAGGCCCTGTTTGGATCCATGGGTTAGAGTTAGTTTGAGCTAGTTGGGGCTCAAATAGACCTAAAGTATCCAAGAATGAGGGTTTAAATTGGAGCAAGTTGCACCGAAGCCACCAAAAAAAACTATCCCACCCAAGAGGTGCTAACTGGAGATAGTTCTCATTGGGACCACTGAAAAATCACTTTTCTCTCTCCATGAAGTGCATTTATTGTCAATCTAACCCTGTCACCAAACACCTCTTTGGCTACAGTTAGTTCAGGGTTAGTCATGAGTTAGTCTAACCTCTAGCTAAGTTAGAGTATCAAACAGGAGCAGTATAGGACATGCAAGTTGCTCAAAGCATACAGGCAAATTCGTACGTGAAAGGATTTTTTTCTTTTTGAAAACGGAACGTGAAAGGAATTTTTTTTAGAATGCTCTTGGCATGTCACTAACATGTGATAGTTAACCGACCTCAATAGACGGCAGAAATGCCAGCCCGCCGCACTTTGATAGAGAAGAGGAGGGAGAAGCGATACAGGCTGCTGGATTACTAGAGATAGGTGTCGCACGGAAGCCAAGAAATATGGTGATAGCGTGGGTTAGCCATGTACTAGTATGATGTAACTACACCGGGCTGCCGTGTTTCGTACTCTTCGATCCACTGTGGAGATGATTGGTTAATTTTATATCGCTGAATAATATCAAATATTATGAGTGCAGGGCGCTCCACCACGAGGTTCCTTGCTCCTTCTCGGTCGTCCGGAATCTATGTTCTTCCACTCTATTTTTTTACGTGAGCTTTGTTCATCCTTTTGCCAACACGCGAGACATCTAGCATCAAGGTGCACGTGTTATGCAAGGATCATTCCATCTATATGAAGAACACGTGGGACTGGAACTATGAGACGGACATGTACCCAGGAGTGGATGTACGGACCTGAGTAATGTAGCGCAGTAAGTGAAGTAGAAAGGCACAAATGGTATGAACATGCGTGGCATATAGGGTGTGTTTGGTTGCGTTCTCGTCTCAGCATAGTTGTTCCCTCTTCATGCATGCTCAACTCAACACCCCTCTTCATGCATGCTCTCTTCATGCATGCTTCTAGTGTATTTGTGCTAAACCAGTGTCGACTCATGCACCCTCCATACACTCTACCAAACACCCAAAAGTAGGTCGAGAAGGGAACTCTTGGGCGGCATTTGTCTCTTACTACGTACTACCACTAAATGTTGTACGTGCAATGCACGGTGATGTTATGGAGCGTGCCTAAGTACTCTACTACTACTATATTAGTTGGAGGCACATATTAACTTTTATATTTGTTTACGTGTATGCCCCAAGACCTTCCAACTAGACGTGTCTTTCTCTCCAGGTCGCACTTTGTATCGTTCATACCACTAAGTACTACTACGTGTGGTCTCCGACCCAGAAGTGGAAGAAGTGGAGAGCTCTACCACGCTGTTTTTTTACGCTGGGCTCTACCAGGCTGTCAATGTCCCACTCCTTTCGCTGACATGTGGGACATCCAGCACGTGCCGTGTTTGGCACCCTTCGTCGTAAGAGTTGAAACGCTAGCATTCATCAGAAATAAAAAATAATTATAAATCGGCAGTGATACTATTTTTTTGCGAACCAATCAGCAGTGATACTATACCATGTGGTTTCCTTGCTCCTCGATATCGGAAAGAATACTTCCGTTCGCCAACATGTGGGACGTCAACCATCCTGGTCCACTTGCCATGCATGCAGAACTCTAAGGGAGAGTCATCCAGGTCGTCGCGCCGCAGTAACAATGACTAATGAGCCGTCAAATCACAGGGCCACTTCCCACTTTGAAGTTGCTTGGATGAAGGAACCATCATGACTTCGTTGAATTCCGCTTCTTGAAGAAAACTGCTATACCAACTTGATCGCTAGCTTCTGATATTTACTCCAATAGAGGACTCCTTTCGTTCATAGGATAGGAATATGAAAATCATAGGAAGTGAGATGACATGCATCTCAATTCCTATAGAGAAAGAGATGCCATTTGATGCTTAGGATAGGAATTTTTCCATTAAGTCTAGGCTAATGTACTGGTAATTTGCTCTAAAACTACAGTAGTAACTAGTAATCTTGGTACATGCTCGTACTCGGAACACAGACACACACACTAACTACTAGTACTACTACTTCTCACATGCGGGCAGACGCCGTCGTTCTCCTTCGGCTTTGTCGGCGACACCCCACCATGCTTGGATCTCCGCCGACCTCTCATGACAGCAGCGTCGTCCTTTACTTTCTTGCGGCAGCGGGCCTCTCTTTTCTTGAGTGCTTTCTGACTTTTTCGCTCCCTCTGTGCGGCTTTGGCCGCCTCTTGCTCTATCGCCCATTCGGCCTTAGCATCTTCAAATTCCTCCCACATAGTTGTGAGGTCGGGAGCGGTGATGAACTCGGCATGGCGGGATGCCATCGCTTCCCTACCATTTTGTGTGCGGTCATGGGCGGCGAGGAACTCGGCGTGACGGGATGCCATCGCTGCCTTACCGGTTAGTGTGCGGCGCGGTGGCATGAACGACGCTTGGTGAGAGAGCTCAAGGACAAAAGACGAAGCAAATTTGGATTCCCCTTCAATCCTGGTCATTTATTACCGAGTAAAATGCATTGGCGGTCATCGAACTTGTCTTGATAGCTCACTTTGATCATTGTATATGAGATATGGTGATTATATGGTCACTGGCTCAACGTATAGCTCTGTATTTGTCTGGTTGACTAGTCAAACAGTCCGCATGCGCCTCATCAGCTCGTGTTCTTTATCTATCTACGCGGGCCTACCTGTCAATGGAGAAAGAAATATTGTAAAAACCAAAATTATGTGTATGTGGGGAATCAAACCACGGACTCGTCGCTGCAACGCACCCTCGTCAGCCAAATGAAAATGAAATACTTCGCGTCAGACACTCACGCTCACGCTGTCAAAGCATGCTAATGCATGAACGTCGCCCTCTAAATCAAAGTCCTGCTCATGTCGCAACGCAAAGGGCGAGCCCATCACCTGCGCGCCCCGGCGGTGCCTGACATTACTGTTTAGACGTTTGATGGAGGCCTACGTGAATGCCGAGCATGTATTCACCTGGCTCAACACCAACGATCATACTCGGACCGCCTTGCTCATGTATATCGTCCATCACAACGACAATCTATAAAACAGCCTAAAGCTAGAGAGGGTACTATGGAAGTATGGTACGGAGTATGTACTATGTGAGCGACCGATCTTAGTGCCACTGCACACCAAAACCCCTTCCATCGCTAGCGCGCGCTTCCCGCCTGAAACGGTCACCGTCTCTCCAGAATGTCAATGCTGCATTCACCGGACTTAACTGCAGGTGCAATTGGTGTGTCACTGACATGCGGGCCAGATGCCCGTTGGGCCCACATGTCAGTAACCCAAACGCATCTGCAGTTAAGTCACTAAAGCAGCATCCGCATTCACACTCGACGAACCTACTCCGGGGCCAGTTGTCCATCCGTCTACCGCGGCTCATTGCCATGCGCCCGCTATATTAACTTGAGCCCCAGATCCCAGCCATAGCCAAAGACCCACACTTATTCTCGTCCGGTCCCTTCCTTCTGTTGGCACCACTTCAACCATGGCCTCCTGGCGCTCCGAAGCTCTCTTGAACGTCTTGTCGCAGGAGCGGAGCGAGGGACATCGGCGGCTCTCCGCTCAGCGCTCCAAAGCTCTCTTCGACGTCTTGTCGCAGAGCAAACGAAGGAGATCGCGGCACCCCCGGCCGCCCTCGCCGCCACGACCACAAGTTGCCACAAGGCGTCTGGCGCGGCAACAGCGAGGAAGAGTAGTACACGGTAGGTCGCCGCCGCTCTGGTCCCGGGAAGGCCACCGCTACTCCACTCAGTCGACGCCAAGCTTGGTGGGGTAAACATCGGCGGCCGATTAGCCTCTTGACGGTGATGTGGAGGCGGAAATCTTTAGAACCATGTGCTCCGGAGGAGGAGGTTATCGAGGCGGATGAGGAGGACGCAAAGGCAATGGCCGACTTTCTAGGGTTCATGGCCGGACATGGTGGTCTGGCGCTGGCGATAGTTTAGATTAGGTTTACAGTAGGTTTTAGTACGGTTTATGCGAAATATGTAATGAATTTTGTCCAGTTTGTAGGAAGAGTTTTCGAAATGTAATGAATTTCATCCGGTTAATTTGAAATTTGCTTTGTTTGAATGAATTTCGTCCGGTTAGTCCATATAGTTCTCGAAAGGTATGCGGGCAGCATCAGATGGCATCCATCAGTGTCCTCGGACAGATGCTGGTGTAAATTTCTGGGCCAGCGCTGGAGATGCTCTAACTATCATGCTACAATCGCTAACAATCCTCCATTATTTGGCAGGGAACAGTTATCCCTCGATCAAAATTAGATCCGCGGTGTTTCGCACTCCTCCCGCGTAAGAGTGTAAACTCTTGCTTACATAAAAATGGAGCAAGTGTACGACACTGTAGCACATCGTATCACTCGAACTAGCCCGCCTAACGAGCGGGAAAGCACCGCCCTCGTCATTTTGTTCTGGATTTCTATCGATCGATCGCGCGAAAATGTTATGCTTTGAAAGTTCTAAAGGAAAAGGCGGAAAAGTTCTAAAGGGAGAAAAGATCACCCGCCCGCCGTGCACGGAGTCCAAGAAATATACGGTGATAATGTGAGGTGGGCCATGCTGGAGTCCGGAGCCCGCTCTCACCGCCCTGGCCCCTCAAGACGCATGCTGCCCGCCGCATGCATGCATAGCAAGTAGTACTCCTTATGTGGAGGAGAGAGAGGCATTGACAAAGTCAAGGAGTGCGCTCTGCAAGAGCCCGTCTTTACACGTGCTCCTAGGTATAACAAAATAATTCTAAAAAAGGCATAAAAACAATTGTGTCTTAAAAAAGAAAGGTAAAAAACATTTGAGAGGAAATAGATAGAGAGAATGTGAGAAAAAGATGTAACCTGGGCATTACATGAGGAAGGAGGGAGTGGTGCACATGCCAAGTTCACTGGCCTTCCGTGTTTCACACTCCTCCGTCGTAACAATGGAGACAATAGCTTTCATCAAAAATAAACAATGAATACTCGTTGCGCGTCCTCTATATCGGGAAGAATACTTTCATTCGCCGACATGTGGGACGTCGACCATCCTGGTCCACCTGCCATGCACAAAATTATCCTGGTCTACCCCGGTGGTATCGCAGGCCCAACCTTTCCCACTGTAAGTTGTTCGGACGAAGGAACCATCATGACTTCGTTGAATTCCGCTTCTTCAAGAAAACTTACTATACCCGCAATACTGCTACCACACGCGAAGACTGGACGGCACTGTACCACGTCATATCACTAAAACCCACTAGGCCAAACTAGCCTGCCTAGGTCATCTATTTTGGAACAGAAGAATGCGTCTACTGCCTTTGCTATGATTTTGTGTTGCATGTTCTCTGTACTTTTGCTACGATTTTCCTACCCTATGAACCGAATGAGGCCTGAATGTATGTCGACTATTGTCTGATCGATCGCTAGCCTACAATTTTAGGAGCTAGGGCTATTGGTCGATCGACGAGGGATAAGTATAAGCGTACCACGAGCTCATCAGCCCCAACGTTTCTCTTCGGTGAGTGTTTTGCATGTACTATAGCTCGCACAGTAGCTAGCCTACTAACACCAAGAATCATCAAACAAGCCCTGCTGATATGATAAACAGTTCAAACTTACATCTAAACATGCCATATATTACATCAAAAGCTGGTGAGGATACATCTGTTTCCATAACTCGGAGAGGGTTCGCATGATTCGTTGCATGATTCACTATCAAACAAAAGTAGCAAGATCCGCCCACACAAGACAAAGGCACTAGCCCTAAGATGGTTTGATAACACGCATCGTTATGGTAATTAAACACAGGGCAATGCAAACTACCCTGAAGGATTAGCGTGACCAACTATTTCTTGTCATCGACCTCTCGGGCAATGACCACAGCACGGACAACGGCATGGGAATCGATTTTTGGGGCGATGTCCACTGGACTGACCGCGACATTGGAATCGATCTCTGGGGCGATGTCCACAGGATGGACAGCGGCATCGGAATCGATCTCCAGGGCGATGCCAACAGGACGGGCCACGACATCGGAATCATCAAGGACAACCACCGGCACCTGCACAACCCTAACATATTAGCAAGCACATTGCAAATAATCAAAAACCACAACTATGGTAATAAGCCATTATTTTTTACCTTGTGCAGCTCACCGGGATCTCATCCCTCAGGGGCATCTCCTCGTCCTCGATGGGGGCCATCACCTTGCTGAGAATACTACTTCTCAACGGCGACTATCTCCTCAAACTCGGTCTTGAGCCTCACATAGGTGGAAATCAGTGTTCCTGGGGTAGGCACGGTGGGGCCCTTGCTGTTCTTCCAACTTTCTTTGAGGAGTTCGTCCGCCAATGTCCTCAACTCTTTGGCCAGTGCTTGTTTCTTGGAGTTTTTCGTCTCCATGGGTTGGCCCGCCAACATGGTCAACTCGTTGGTTGGTGCTCGCTTCCTGGAGATTGCTGTCTCCAGTGGGTTATCCGCCGGCAACTCTTTGCCTAGTGCTCCAGGATCCATCAATGAACTGACAAACAGAAAGCAATCGAAAGGAAACCACAATCGCAATGAAAACGGGAAAAGAATAGGATGTGAGAATCGGTCGGTGCTTCGCAAAAAGAAGATTCTTGTAATGAAAATATAGCAGCATAAATGATTCGCCCACCTTTCCTTCGTCGGGCAGAAGAAAAATGGCATAAGTGAGTAGCACAGGTGAGGTTTTCTTCAAGAAAGGGAAGAAAGGGCTTGAACGAGCGTTCCAGTGAAATGATGGTTGCTTCGTCCAGTCCAACTTCGAGGCCACCTTACAACGCTGGTAAAGGTGTGGGTTTTGTGATATGACGGGTCATGACGGCCACACTGGGGTGACAGGTGAGTGTCGACTGTAGCACCTCGCTGTGATTTGGTGGATGGCACGTGGGCCCGGATGCTTTGAAATGTCCCGCATGTAGATAGAGCGGCTAGTCATATAGGAGTGCTCAATATTGTGCACCGCAACCAAGGCGGAGAGGAAAACGAGAGAACTACGTAATTAATGCATGAGTTTAATTAGGGCGGTTTTGTAAAGTACGAGATACATTCCTCCAATCGCAAAATGCCTTGGTTCATGAGATTTGAGATTTGAGCCCTATAAACCGGAAGGGAGGGAGTACTGCACACGGTGTAGTCTAGTCACTTGTTGAAATCTCTAGAAAGGCAAATACTCCTTGCCGGTTTACAGGGCTATACTACTCCCTCCGTCTAGGTGTGTAAGTCATCTTACGAAAAAAAATAGTCCCAAAACACTTAGGCGCGATGCGTTAACTTCTACCTTGTTTCTTGTTTCTTGACGTATCAACCAATAAGAGATGAGAGGTGTGCATGCTTTTAATGACTTGCAATGGCTAGTTCATTGCATGCAATGCTATTAATTAGCAAATAAACATTGGTGACCCCAGGAGGAAACGGTGCTAAGTGCGTGGACCTATGCAGAATGAGTATGAACCAATGGATAATGGAGTTTAATTGTTAAAGAATAGCAATTTTGTCTCATGCAAGAGCCTGGCTAGTACTCCAAGGAACCGCACCACGCGAGCGTTTGCAACTGCCACGTTCGGGTTGCGCTTGGCTCTTCGCCTCTTCAAGAAGACGAACAATGATGTTACTTGTACTTCTACAGTATCGAATCCATTGCTGCATGTCCGTCCACCTCGTGTGGGAGGGATAGCGTGTAGCGAAAGCTACTATTTACTGCTCCTGCATTTGCGTCTATGATAGGTGGGCCCAACAGGTGGTTGGCCCTCCTGTCATGCAGCCAAAGGCAGTGCGATTAAGGCACCGGAGCTCGATCCGGCGAGGGAGAGTGCATTGTAGTAATCAAATTTCTCGGTCTTGTACGAGTTGACGCGACACATCAAAGCACTGCACTCGATATAAGTCTTTTTACACATTTCAAATGGGCTACTTCGTATGTAGGAGTAGACATATTCTGCTTCGTATGTAGTAGTCACTTGTTGCAATCTCTAAAAAGACTTATATTTGGAAACGGAGGGAGTACAACGCATGCATGCATGCCCTGACTTTCCTTTTGATGCTTGCATGTGTTGATTCGACGCAACTTGCCAAACTTTGACTATAAATTTAACTAACCAAATTATCATGCATGTCACAAAAAATTACGGGTTGTTTGGATTGTGACTATGTTTGTCTTATGTTGCCACATTATTGTTCCCACACTTGCCACACTTGCCTAACCTGAGTTGCTCAAATTGTTAGACACACTTTGGCTTTAATAAGGGAATCTTGCCACAAATTTGTGTCTATGATATGTGGGGTTCACTGCTAATAAAAAAAATCTTGTCTTAGGTGTGGCTAATAAAAGACTTATATTTAGGAACGGAGGGAGTAGAAAATATAAATAATAATGCATGTTGGGGCAACCCACGTTTTCGCTAATTTTAGCCATGGGCTTGTTCACAATTTTTTACGAGGGGGTGGTTTTTCATTTAATGGAGGGACTTGTAGTACCAAACTTGAACGATACAAAGTGCGACCTGGCACACCGTAACACCACTTGGAACAAGCGGGTAGCTATCTCAAAAAAAATCAACAAATAAAAAAACCGCGACCTGGCATGTAGTAGTACACAATTTTAAACGATTGTTTTGATGGAGTGAAAAAGGAAAACTACCCCACTACTTATATGTAGGCCGAAGCCTCCGCGCTTGCTTGCTAGGGTTGCTCTATTCACACACTCTCATCGTCTCCAGATCTAAACAAGATAGGGGTAGTAACACTGTCTTTCTCCCATCAAAAAACACTGGCTTTCTATCATCACCGCTGGTTACAGATCCGGACGTATCCCCCTCCGCCGGTGAAGGGGAGGAGGGGCAGCGTTTAGGCCGTCGTCGACAGCGAGGGAGGAGACCCACTGCCGGCCGCACCGTTATCTCTGGCCGAGCGCCGCCGTGGGAGGTCCTCCGATCCCTTCGTCGTTGCCTGTGGGCGGATCCGGCCTCCTGCCATCCACCTATCCACATCCCGACGACCTTCAGGTATATATTCGTTTGAAACCGCCTTAGCTCTACTTCCCCAGCTCGCTACGTCGCTCCATGTGCATCATTTTCTACCTCTCAGCCCCTCTCGATCGGATGGTCCAACGTCACGTATTTTTTTCTTCTATTTTTAGAGGTAAAGCTACTTCATGGTGTCGAATCTTGTACTACTTGGTTCAAACAAGAAATAAAGTGGGGGTGGGGGGAATTTAGTATGTACATCGGACTTGGTACAAACAAGAAGGAAAGGGGGTGAAAGTAGTACAGACTGGTCATCCAACCGATCTCTTGGTCGAAAAGGGAAATATAGGGGTAACGTTGTACACAGCGGTATGACCAGGACTAGATTTGCTATCCACACATAGGAGTAGGTGGCTAGAGTGAACAAAAATTGGACCAACCCAGATATGTTTCTTGGATGTTTGTTTCTCGGGGCAACAAACTATGAATCACCACTTTATGCCCCTGTTTACATTACATGGTGCCGGACTGCTTTGGTGCACCTTTGTCCCATGCCCTTATACCAAATATTTAGGCTCCGGTCGGAATAAAGGGGCAGAAAACTTAGGTCTTGATGAAAATAGAGGAATAGGAATGGAATGTACGTATAAAACTCTGGAACAGCGAACTGGAGGAAACTCTCAAGAGAATGTGTTCGGATGGATTACGAAATGTACAGATTTATTTTTTTAGAGTAGCATGCTTGGTAGTATGAGATGCTATTTGTTTATTCAGCTGCACAGTCACTACTCTTGTCCTCATCTCACGTACCACACATAGGTTGATTTTTTTATTCCAGCAACACAGCACAGCAACCTGTCTAACTCATGGCAGCGAGCGCCTACCTCGGGCTTCCACCCAAAAAATGAGCAGCGCGTGGATGTTTCTAATCCTATGGAATCAGTACTACCAGACCAGCTTTCCTATGAAACACTATTCACCTTTCCCGTGTTCCGAACGGTTGGAAGGGAAAGAATACCGTAGGAATTGTGTTCCTACGAAAATCCTGCACCAAACCTGTGAACCGAACGCAGCCTTAGCTGTTCTTAATCTAATGTCCGTGGTAAAAATGAAGCCATGCCACTGTTATAAGCCATGACAAGTTTAGCCAAATGTTTATGCCTGTAATTGTTTGAGACTCTGACTGTTTCCTCTGTGCCTTTTGTGCAAACAGGATATCCAATTCACACAGTTCTTTGTTGTAGACCTTTTGGTGCCTTGCACAAAACTCTTCTTAAAAGAAGTGACTTTTGTCTTTGTTTAAGCTGGAATGTCAGAATGGAACAGTTGGTTCATTTTGGTGGAACTGCACAAACGGAGATCTGTGTTCCAATCCTCATCATCCATATTGGCGCCATAACCTTCCTTTAGGTAAGAATGATATTTAATGCATGTGTTCATCTCTATTTTCCATTGCCATGAGAAAATAATGCTATTTTTACTAGTACACTTGTACTCCCTCACCGACAAAACCAATTCTGAATTAGAAGGCCAATCATGTACTTGGTTTCACCAAGCTGGTGAGGAGAAAGAGAAAGCGAGCATGAAGAGGAAGAGGAAGAAGAATAAAGCAGTGCCAAGGCGATCTTCTTTGAAGCCAAAGGCCTCAGTCGAGGCCATTCAAGGGCTCCGACAATGACTACCTTACATGTGAGACGATCCTCCAGGGAGCCCTTCCACTTCTGCTGTCTCACTTAATTAATTAGGAGTACTTAAGTACGACCAATTTATTACTGCCTAATTTTCCTGTTGGAGTTAAAACAAATCTTTAGTAGGAGCCTATGCTGAATCTTGTATGTGTGAATGTTTGTCTATGGAGGTGAATCATGTGGTGGAGCAGGGAGGGAATATTATTAGTGTCATGACATAATAGTGCTATTGTTTTGCATGTCAATTTATTGCCATTGGTTCAATGAGGCAATGTTTTGTGTATTGTCCATCATGAATTTGATGCTCTTGTTTGAGTAATATGCTAATGTCTTCCTATCCTTTCTCACTAAGCTAATGAAGGTTTCACCTTGTTCCTACTTGTGCAAACAGGGATCATGTTGTGCCAATCATACATTTTAGTGGAACTACACAAGACAATACAATGAACTGTATCCCAGCTAGTGCTTTAACTTTCTGCTTTGGAAGTTCTTGATAATCTTTCGATATAATCTCAGCACTAGTAAACAAGAGTGATTTCAACCATACATTTGAAGTGCACAAAAATATATACTATTGTGTGACTACAGTGAGTGCTTTATCATCTCTTATGGGACTACATGAATAAGCTTTTTTTCTCAGGTTGGTACGGGCCTAAGGCCTTCATACATATTAGTTTTTTGTCATCTCTATTTGTATCGTGCTACTGTCATGAGAAACTCCTTTATCTTTGCACTTCTCAGTTTTGCAACCTATGATAAATGGCAATGCTTTGAGTGTTGAGTTGAGCTAATTGGCACTGATTAAATAAACTAATACCTCTCTTTAAGAAAGACTAATATGTTGCTAACTTTACCCATTAAGATAATGAGGGTGCTTCTATTTGTTAGTGTATGTTTGATCAACTAGTCCCACTATTACAGTAATCTCACTCTCTCAATATATGTGCCAACAGGGATGCTCGATTTTGGTGGAACTACACAAAAAATTTGGGTGCTTCATTGCCTCGGCGACTTAGTCCTTTCCCTCGATCGCTAATCTCCGCTTGCTTTCTTCCTTTGCTGTCAGTCGCTTGGCTTATCTCAGCTTCCAGTCAAAGGAAATAGTAATTGATATGCTACCTCACACAGGTTGGTACTGGTCTTTATCCTGATTATTGTGCCTGTCATATGTATTGGTAATTTGGTATTGTGCTACTGTTTGCCGATTTCATAAAGGAGTAATTTGGAGCCTGAACTTCGCAGCAAATCATTACATTGGGTGATTTCGGTAGAACTGCACAAAATGATCACATGGACAGGTACTTATGCTACTGCTATGTACTCCAAAGTTCACTCGAGACAAGCATCGATGTTGACAAGAAGTGCCTATATTCATTCGAGTATCAATCGGCGTCAACCAATTGTCAAACTCAAGTATTAGGAGAGTGAACGCCAAAAATATTTCTTGGTGCATAGCCCGTAAAAACGCAGTCCGATCTTTGGTCCCAACTTGTGCCTTTTGGTTATCGGCACATATGGTAGCGAAGTATATGGCATGGAGTCTAAAGATTCCGGACAAGTTGGTTGATGCGTATATTCATCGGCACTTAATCGACCGCACACCAAGGATGCTCCATTTCAGTTGAACTGCACACAAAAATTGGGTGGTTCATTTTCTCAACCGCCTCCTTTCTAAATGCGCAATGTAGAATTTTGGCGAGATACATGACCAAGATGAGCCAGTAAACTAATTGGATGAAAGTAGTGGCCAAGTTCCTCAAACCTCCCTCGGCACGAGGCCACTATTTGAGGATAAACCTACAAGCAAAGTTCAGATTGTCTGTGCTACCTCTTATGTACTCGAAAGTTTACTCGTACAAGAACTAATTTTAGCAAGAAGTACCTTTGATTGAACACCATTTACCAGTCTGTGCCCTAGGTAATTGAAGTTCGTCCATGGATCATATTGGATGTGATCTCAATCATTTGGATGCATAAACATACTGAACATATGTATATCTGAATCTTTTTGTGAATTATGTATGAATATTGTCATGTGATCTATCAATCATTTGGATGCATACATATGCTGTGCTTGTGTATATATGAATCTTTTGAGTTGTTGATAGTGAATGTTGGCTATGAATATGAACGTGTCCTGTGAATCTGAGTATGATATGAATGTTTACCTTTTCTGTTGTATTTGTGTGTGAACTTGTTAGTATGCCTCTTGTGGGGTATAAAACGGGTCTCTTATAAAAGTAATGTTGTGTCCAATTTATGTTTCCCCTTCTAACCACATTATATATATTTATATTATTACTATTATTGTATATTTTATAGAGACTTATATATACATTATAAAAACATCCCACGTGTTATTAACTTATAAAAGTAAATGTTTAATGGAAAATCCTGGTTGTTTTTGACTCATAGGCAAGGAAAATCCTGGTGATTGCGTACAAAAGCTTGCGAAGATTTTAAGGACCAATTTAATAATAACGCGCTCATTTTTATTTTGAGAAATAACTCGCTAATTTCTTAATTATATATATATAAATGTGCCTCTCCGGTTTATTCTTTGATATTAATTGCTCCTTCTAACATAACATTATATATATAACGAGCCCACCTAATACGTGTATTTCAAGGAAGTGCAAATGGGCTGGGATTTCTTAGAAAATATAAATGGGCCTGATTGGCGAAATTATTTGTTCACCCAGCCCGACAAATGGACTGTACATTCTAGAAAACATGGGTTAAATATATGCCACATTTTGCAGTGACATGTGGGCCAATAGGTCGGAAGCTCACGCGAGGCGTTGTCAACTTGGTCAACAAATGATTGTGTCATCCACAGCCATTGGATTTATATCCAACGGCGGCATGCACCTTCAATCTCTCGTCTTCTTCCTCCGGCGTCGCCGGGACCGCTTTGATACGGCCTCCGGTGGTAGCAGCTCTCTGCTTAGCACGCATCGGCTCAAGCGCTACCCCACCGCCGGCCAGGCTATCCCTCCACCCCTCGACACCTCCTGTTATTCTCCACAGACTACAGCCCCACGCCGCAACAGAACCAGTTATAACCCTTCTCCTCCTCTCAATCTGCGACTCCACTACCATGTTTTCCCATCTCCGAGTCGTTCCCGTCTGGGGCCTCATCGTCGTCCACCGCCTCGTTGTGTTCGGTGCTGCGTGCTCAACAAACGAGAGTCATCGGAAGAGGACTGTACATGGAGAGCCTGACGGCTGGGACCCATGAGGTCCATGGTCGCACGCAAGGAAAGTTCCTCCTTAGTAAGCTGAAAAAATGTTTCCTCCACCTGACAGCTGGGACCCACCGGCTGTATCTTGGCACGGAAGGAAGTGCCTCCTTGTTTTGTGAAAAAATTATTCATACCATTGACAGCTGGGACCCGTCAGATTTTGTGACTGACTTGTGGGCCTACTAAGCGGACGTGTACGCACGGCTTTGTCAACTTAGTCAACAAATGATTCTAGCAGCTGGACCGTTGGATGTTAATCCAACAGCCGTGCTCTTTCTTCAACCTCTGTTCTTACTCCTGTCTCCCGTGGGCGGCACTGCGGCTGTGTTGCCGCGCACCCGAACCAGTGAAGTTTCCCACTGCTCTCCATCTGCGACTCCACTGCCCCATCTTCCCCAACTCCGGGTCATTCCAGTCTGGGTGCGCTCGGCACGGTGTGGTCAACGTGGTCAACAACCGAGAGTCATCGGAAGATGACTGTACGTGAGAGGCTGATAGTGGGACGCACCACGCCCATGGATGCATCATGCAACGGAACGCGGCGAGGTCTACGTGGTCAAGGAACGACTTCCATCGGAAGTATACTGTACGTGGAGAGTCTCAGCTGGGTCCACGGCCGCAGCAAGTAAGTGCCTCCTTATTACGCGGAAAATAATGATTCCTCCAATCGACAGCGAGGGACCTTTGGGACGGGCCACCTTATTTTTTGAAAAAATGTTTGCCTCGATCTTTGGGACCCACTGACGGGCCGCCGTATTCGTGAAAAAATGTTCCCCCCGTTGTCAGCTCGGACCCACCGGAAGTGCCTCCTTATTACGCACAAAAAATGAATACTCCCCTGCTAGCTGGGACCCACCTTGGTGGGAGGCTGACTTGTGGGCCTACTAAATTGACGGGGACGAAGGGCTTTGTCAACTTATTCAATATGAACGATTCTAGCACTAGTGACCGTACGATGTCCATCCAACGGCCGTAGTGCTTCTTGAACCTCTGGTCTTCTTGCTCCACCCGCCCAAACCAGCGCCGGTCGTGCCTCATGCTCCTGCCTCCCGTGGCCGGTTGTGCTGCTGCGGAGGCCTCACCGCCCCCCTACTATTCCCACCGCTGGCCGGCCCTGCGGCGACGACAGCCTCACACTGCAGCCGAACCAGTGAACCCTCGTACTCCTCTCCGCGCGGGCTTCCGCTGCCGCGTCTTCCCCGGCTCCGTGTCGTCCCCTTCCTAGGCCTTGCCGTCATCCACCGCCGTGGTGCTCTCCGCGCGGCATGGTCAACGTGGTCAAGGAACCACTTCCATCGGAAGAAATCTTGACGTGGAGAGGCCGACAATTTGGGTCCACGGCCACAGCCAGCTTTTTTGTGATTTGCCAAGTAAGTCGCTTTGTCGAGGCCTAGTTGCTGCAAATCTTTCAAGACGAGGAGAGCTTTCATTCGGTGGCCGAGAAAATGGCCCATCTAATGAGAAATGGGTTGTACATTTTAAAACACATCAAACCGGCAATTAGTTTCAAATATCTTTTTTTCATTTCGAGATTTTAAATTACATTAATTTTTATGCGTGGAGAATTTGTTGGATTTTATATTGATATACATTTATTTTTAAAATCAGTTTGAATGTGAGTCGAAATTTCGTGATTAAAAACAGTTTGGACCGCTTTTGAAATATGCAAAATTTCGTATAATTTTTTAACTGTGGCCACAATATGGGCTGTAATGCTAACAAAAAGAATACGGGCTCCAAAAAAACCTTAAGAATTAGCAAATGGGCTGTAAATTATTAGAAATAATGGCAGATAGGCTATATGTTGTTTTCCATAGATTTGAGGCTTTCCAAAAAAAGGGTTGACGCACAAGCAGTGACTGTTTGATGGCCATCCAACGGCCGTCGTGCTTCTTCAATCTCTGCTCTTCCTGCTCCAGCCGCTCAAACAAGCGACGGCGGGACTGCCTGCTCCCTCCTCCCGGATGATTTGCTCTGCTGCCTTGCAGCCTCACCGCCCACCATACTCCCATCGTTGGCCTAGCCATCCCTCTACTCACCCACACTGTTGTTATTCTCCGTGACGGCAGACAGACAAGTAAACCCTCGTGACAGTCGTACTCCCCTCCGCGTGGGAAACAAGCTGCCGAAGTCTTCCTGCCTCCATGTCGTTCCTTCCTAGGCCTCGCCGTCGTCCCACCGCCCTGGTGCTCTCGGCGCTGCCAGGTCAACGTGGTCAACGATCGACATGCATCTAAAGTGGATCAGACGTGGAGAGCCCGACAGCTGGGTCCACGGCCGCACGCATGAAATGCCTCCTTATTACGCGCAAGATAATGATTCCTCCACCTGACATCAGGGACCCACCGAAAGGGCCTCTGTATTTCGCGAAAAAATGTTACCGCCGCTGACAGCTCGGACCGACCAGCTATATCTTCGCACGCAAGGAAGTGTCTCCTTATTACGCACAAAAAAAATGAATAATTCGCCTGTTAGCTGGGACCCAGTATAGTGTCAAGCTGACTTGTGGGCCTACTAAGTTGACGGGGACGAAGGGCTTTGTCAACTTAGTCAATATGAACGATTCTAGCTCTAGTGACCATACGATGTCCATCCAACGGCCGTAGTGCTTCTTCAACCTCTGGTCTTCTTGCTCCAGCCGCCCAAACCAGTGCCGGTCGTGCCTTGTGCTCCTGCCTCCCGTGGCCGGCTGCAATGCGGCGGAGGCCTCACCGCCCCTACTACTCCCACCGCTGGCCAGGCCAACCCTCTACTCACCCACACCCCCTGTTATTCTGCGGCGACGGCAGCCTCACACCGCAGCGAACCAGTGAACCCTCGTACTCCTCTACGTGTGGGCATCCACTGTCGCGTCTTCCCCGGCTCCGCGTCGTCCCCTTCCTAGGCCTCGCCGTCGTCCACCGCCCTGGTGCTCTCGGCGCGGCGTGGTCAACGTGGTCAAGGAATGGCATCCATCGGACGTGGACTGTACGTGGAGAGGCTGACAGCTTGGTCCACGGCCGCAGCAAGGAAGTGCCTCCTTATTACGTGCAAAATAATTTTTCCTCCACCTGACAACAGTTACCCACCGGACGGGCCACCGTATTTCATGAAAAAAACGATTCGCCCCCTGACTGCTGGGACCCACCAGCTACATCTTCGCACGCAAGGAAGTGCGTCCGGGCAAAACAAACGATTCGCCCCCTGACTGCTGGGACCCGCCAGCTACATCTTCGCACGCAAGGAAGTGCGTCCGGGCAAAAAAAAATGATTCGCCCCCTGACTGCTGGGACCCACCAGCTACATCTTCGCAGGCAAGCAAGTGCCTGACAGTCGGGACCCACCTGGTCGAAGCGTACGTAGCGTTGTCATTTTGGTCGCGAACGTGTACGTACATACGTGTCGTAGTAGAGGCGCGCACGTGTTGTAGTAGAGGCGCGCACGTGTCATAGTAGAGGCGCCGCGTAGCATGTACACGTACGTACAGCGGCCGGGGTGCAAGAAAGAAAATACAGCCACGTATGTGTACATACGGGCGGGGTCTCGAACGCCTAATCGCGCATACGTACGTCCAGGGCTCGTGTACATGGCTGGGTCAGAATGGAGAAACAACGTCATCGTCGTGTTCATGGGGAGGCAACGAAATGTGTCGTCTTCATGGGGAGGCAACGGAGTGCGTCGTGTTCATCGGGAGGCAACGGAACGCGTGGGAGCCAACCGGCTGGGTCGGAACGGATGTGTGGTCGTGTTCATCGGGAGGGCTTGGACGGAACATGCGATGGAAATGAGGCTGGCGCATCGCGCTGGCGGAGGAAACGGACCTCCTACGTTCGGAACGGGGTCCTGTTGATTGGGAGGGGTGTGGCATGCCGCAAAACGGAGGAAACGGACCTCCTACGATCGAAACGGGGGGTCCTGTTGATCGGGAGGGGTGTGGCGTACCGCAAAACGGACGAAACGGAACTCCTACGGTCGAAACGGGGGTCCTATTGATCGGGAGGGGTGTGGCGTACCGCAAAACGGAAGAAATGGACTTGTGTTGGAGCGCTACGGTCGAAACGGGGGTCCTATTCATCGGGAGGGGTGTGGCGTACCGCAAAACGGGACTCCACGGGATACTGTTCATCTCGTCGACCTCCTCCAGCCTCCACGGGCTCCTGTTCATCTAGCCTCCACCGCGCGCTACTCCTCCGGTTACTGTTCAACCACCCCTCCACCGTCTACTGTTCATCCAGCCCTGCACGCCACGGGGTCCTGTTCAACCACCCCTCCATGGGCACCCCTCCACCGTCTACTGTTCATCCAGCCCTCCACCACACCACGGGGTCATGTTCATCCAAAGGCAACGCCACCGCTCCTCGCTCATCCAACCCCATAGCAACGCCACTGTTCATCCAAACCCCCGCATAACACTCACTTTGTTCATCCAATCGATCGGCTTCACTTAGCAGCGATGGCGAAGCGAATCACTCGATCGGGTTCAGCTAATGACCATCGATCGATCGCTTCCGGGTTCGATGTAGCGTAACTGCGATTCTGTCGCTCGGGGTTGATTAGAGCCCAACGCCTCGCTTCGGGTTCGATTAGAGCCAACGCCTACGCTGCAGCAGCGTGCGTGTACGAGAGAAAGCAGCGCATCGCTCGGCCCCCGACCTCCCACCGTAACCGGGAACTCCCCGAAATTTTCCTCCCCCTCACTTCTACCACGGTTTTTTCCGTCATCGACGGCCCAAAGAATGTCATGCAGCTGCGTCTCCGGGCCACCCAGGACGAAAAGCCCATTTTCTGTCATGATTTTTTGTCATAGAAGTAGGAGCCCACCACATCTATGATGATACCGGGTTTTGTCACGATTATCGTCATAGAAGTGTCATATGAATGACAGAAAAAAAATTGTTCGGCCCAAAATGTCACAGATGTGTTTTTTTTGTAGTGAGTGTAGTCCGGAACCTCTTGATGATGTCCAGGGGCTCGACAGCCGCACTATGGTGCTGCTTGAGAAGGACGCTCTGTACCTCTGCTGCTAGGGCGGCGGTGTGCTCCTCTGGTCGGAGGGAGCGTTCCGTATTGCCATTGACTGTTATGACGCCGCGTGGACCGGGCATCTTGAGCTTGAGATAAGCGTAGTGTGGCACTCCGTTGAATCTAGCAAACGCTATTCGTCTGAGTAGTGCGTGGTAGCCGCTGTGGAAGGGGACAATGTCGAAGATTAACTCCTCGCTTCAGAAGTTGTCCAGAGAACCGAAGACCACTTCCAGCGTGATTGAGCCCATACAGCGGGCCTCTACACCTGGTATGACTCCTTTGAAGGTAGTCTTTGTTGGTTTGATTCGTGATGGGTCAATGCCCATCTTCCGCACCGTGTCTTGATAGAGCAGGTTGAGGCAGCTACCACCGTCCATCAGGACTCGTGTTAGGTGAAACTCGTCAATGATTGGGTCAAGGACTAGTGCGGCTGATCCGCCGTGGGGGATACTAGTTGGGTGGTGTCGACGATCGAAGGTGATCGGGAATGACGACCATGGATTGAATGTTGGGGCGACTGGCTCTACCGCGTAGACGTCCCTAAGCGCTCGCTTACGCTCCCTTTTGGGGATGTGTGTAGCATATATCATGTTCACCGTTTTGACTTGAGGGGGAAATTTCTTCTGCCCCCCAGTGTTCGGCTGCCGGGGCTCTTCGTCCTCGTCCTCACTTTGTGATCCCTTTTCTTTGTTTTCGGCATTTAACTTGCCAGCCTGCTTGAAAACCCTCCAATCCCTGTTGGTATGATTAGCGTGCTTGTCCGGGGTGCCGTGTATCTGGCACGGATGGTCGAGTATGCAGTCCAGGCTGGTAGGTCCTTCATTGTTTCTTTTGTAGGGCTTCTTCCGTTGGCCGGACTTGGAGCCAGTGAATCCGGCGTTGACTGTGGTGTCATCGGTGTTGTCGCCATTGTTTCGGCGTTTGTGTCTATTGCGCCGGAGCTTGCCAGTGCTATTCTTGGCCTCGGAGGGGCCTATCTCGCTGGTTCTGTTGTTACTACGAGCCAGCCAACTATCCTCACCCGCGCAAAAGCGGGTCATGAGTGCCATGAGGGCTGCCATGGACTTCGGCTTTTCTTGGCCGAGGTGGCGTGCTAACCATTCATCACTGATGCTGTGTTTGAAGGCTGCTAAGGCCTCGGCATTCGGACAGTGAACAATCTGGTTCTTTTTGGTTAGGAACCTAGTCCAGAATTTTCTGGCTGATTCTCCAGGTTGTTGAACTATGTGGCTTAAGTCATCGGCATCTGGTGGCTGGACATAAGTTCCTTGGAAGTTATCAAGGAAAGCCTCTTCCAAGTCCTCCCAGCTGCCGATAGAATTCTCAGGCAGGCTATTTAACCAGTGTCGAGCTGGTCCTTTGAGCTTAAATGGGAGGTATTTGATGGCGTGGAGGTCATCTCCTCGAGCCATATTGATATGGAGAATAAAATCCTCGATCCATACTGCAGGATCGGTTGTGCCGTCGTACGATTCAATGTTGACGGGCTTGAACCCCTCGGGGAATTCGTGATCCGCACCTCGTCTGTGAAGCAGAGAGGGTGTGTGATGTCTACTATGCAACCTTCTTCTTGTAGATGTTGTTGGGCCTCCAAGTGCAGAGGTTTGTAGGACAGTAGCAAATTTCCCTCAAGTGGATGACCTAAGGTTTATCAATCCGTGGGAGGCATAGGATGAAGATG
Source organism: Aegilops bicornis (assembly GCA_021605145.1). Lineage (NCBI taxonomy): Eukaryota > Viridiplantae > Streptophyta > Magnoliopsida > Poales > Poaceae > Aegilops > Aegilops bicornis. The sequence goes on along the minus strand of CM038675.1, from coordinate 548,026,466 downwards.
GTCTCGCTCAAACAACCCTGCAACCAAAGAACAAAGAGTCTCTTGTGTCCCCAACACACCCAATACAATGGCAAATTGTATAGGTGCACTAGTTTGGCAAAGAGATGGTGATACAAGTGCAATATGGATGGTAGATATAGGTTTTTGTAATCTCAAAATATAAAAACAGCAAGGTAGCTGTCAGGACCCTGATTCCAAGTCACATCGATCTAGCCGGTAACACTTCATATCACTTTGCGGCCTCACGCACGGTATTCCTACGGGTGTCGCCTTACCATGGCCCGGGACCGTTTGCGCCTTTTGGCTCACGTATATGATAGTGTCGCTAGCATCCATATGATAGAGAACCCGGCCGACATGGCTAGTCGTGAACCCAAAGCGGCACTAACCCATGTAGACAGGCATACATGAATCACATCGAGCATGTCGATTGCGTGTGAACCCGGGCTGTAGCTTGGGCTAACAGGACTCCGGGAACCCGGGTCATGGCAGCTAAGCAGGACTCGGATGTCACCGCATGACATTTCCCGAAGGAGAGACACAGGAATGAAGTGAAACACATGTCGGCAATCAAGTGTCTGGCAGTAGTCTTTGGGCTAGCAGGACTCCGGTGAACCGGGTTGTAGCGGACTACTATCGCTCAGGAAGCACTAGACTTCATTTCCCCATATGAGAGGCTGCCAAGGATAAACAACTAGATTGTCGGATCCCACACATACCAAGCATTTCAAACATACACACAATATGCTCGATATGTGTAAATACAACATGGCATCACAACATAACTCTACGACTCAAGTATTTATTCATTAGGCTCCGAGGAGCGAGATATTACAAACATGGGTCTCATGACCCAACATACTGAAACATACAAGCAACAAGCACAAGCGGAAGCTTAACATGTCCGAGTAAGTACAGACATCTACAAATGGAAAAGGCTAAGAAGCGACTATCTACCGAGATCATGCCGAGGGCACAAGATCGTAGCTGAGGTAACAAGCTAAACGTCGAAGTCCACGCGGAACTACTAGCGAGACTGAAGTCTCTCTGCAAAAACATAAAATAGGCAAACGTGAGTACAAACGTACTCAGCAAGACTTACATCAAAACTAACTACATATGCATCATTATCATCATTATCAACAAAGGGGGTGGAGTATGACTGCAGCAAGCCAGCTTTGACTCGGTGGCTATCCTACACTACGACTGCAAGTAACTCTTTTGGGGTGGCGCACACGAGTCCACAAATTCACCATATCAATACACCACTATGGATTCGCTCCCGTCTCCCTACGAGAACGCCATCCATAGCACTCACGCTTATCTTGCGTATTTTAGAGTATCCACTTTCACTTGTCTATGAACTGTTATAGGCAACCCAGAAATCCTTCTCCGCGGACACGGCTATTCGAATAGATCATATTAACCCTGCAGGGGTGTACTTCTTCACACACGCTCTCACCACTTACCACCATGTACACGTCGTGTATCTCGGCAACCTTCAAGCGGAAGCCTGGCGAGGGAGTCGGCCACGACCTGACTAACCACACAAGTCTCTAGTCCAGGTTTATCGCCTATTCGGGTTCCATCCGCAAGGAGATCCGGCCGAGGTGTCGCTCACGGCCCCAAACGATGTGAGCAGGGTTCCCGAGACACCAAACGGGCGCCTGGTACACCGTGCCACGGTGTATCTACCGCAACATAGCCCGCCCCTAGGGTCAGCGCTACACACGGCCCCCAACACATATCCTACAAACACCGTGAAACTAGTTGCAACTCACGGGACAGAGATCGAGTTGATTAATAAGTCGAGAGGGGCACTTAAGCATTCCAATGCGTGGTAGTAGCTGTTCATGGATCACAAACACAGAACTCAGTTCACGAGGGCGGTTTCAATGAGACAACCCACCATGTACTCCTACATGGCCTCTCACCGCTACCTTTACCAAATCGTGTTCACACACTTAGCTCACACACAGTAGGACATGTTCACACACCTCAAATTCATCCCTGATGAATCAGACCTGACACAACCCTAAGCAATAGCAGGCATGACAAACATGCATGAATGAGTAGGCACATCGGCGCTCAAACAACTCCTACTCATGCTAGTGGGTTTCATCTATTTACTGTGGCAATCACAGGTCATGCAGAGGAAAGGGGTTCAGCTACCGCAGCAAGTAACAGATGAATCGTTGTTGTCCTAATGCAATAAAAGAGAGCAGGAGCGAGAGAGTGGGATTGTATTGGAATGAACAAGGGGGTCTTGCTTGCCTGGCACTTCTGAAGATAGTATAGCTCTTCATCGGTGTCATCGAAGTCATCATCGGAACATACGTCTACTGAGGGGGAACAACCACCGACTAGCAAAGAAGGAACACAATCAATGCCATGCAACAATATGATGCATGAAGATGACATGGCAATATGCTGTTGATTGGCCTAATGCATCTAGCAACAAGTTAAATGGGGTTGGTTTGAACACTAGGTTCAAATTCAAACTCCATATGTGAGAGTTTAAATGCCATTTAATTGATTTGACCTGATCAGCAGGTATAAGTTGTTCTAACATGCATGAAAATGCTACAGATGGATAGATTGGATTTTTCTGATCATTTTTCATATATAAATTATTTAATTTGGAGTTACAGTTGAATTACTATGATTTATTGAAGTTTAAGTCATTTTCTGGATTTTTCCTGGTTATTTTAAATCCAGAAAATATATTACTACGTCGACTGGCGTGCAGGACGTCGTGGTCAACTTTCCCCGTCCTGGTCAAACCTGACCAGTGGGGCCCACTGGTCAGTGGTTAGTTAACTAACTAAATTTAGCTAGTGTTAAGCTAATGCTGATCCTAGTTTAGTTAGTGGCCTGGGGCCCACACGTTAGTGAGTCAGGGGAAAAGTCAAACCCTGGTCAAGCAGGGTTAAACCCGCCGGACCCGGTAAACGGCTCATCGCCGGCGATGACAGAGATGGCGGAGGGCTTCGGAAATCGCCCACGGGCGATGGTTTTGGGCGTGGGGAGGCGCTACGAAGAGCTGCTGCACAAGCGCAGCTGATGGAGCAGCCGGCCGGGAGGCTGGGTGGCGAGGCAATGACCTGAGCTCGGAAGCTGTGGCCGGAGCTCGGGCGTGCTCGGGTTCGGCGTTAGGGCGCACGGCAGGTGGCAAGGAGGGGTGCTACGGCCTCCTGGGGGTGCACTGAGTGCAGTGACGCGCTCAGTTTGGACGGAGGCGTACCAAAACGACGACGGCGACAAGTCCGGCTCCGGTGAGGTCTCGGTCTCGACAGAAACGAGGGCTACGATGAGCTAATGGCCATGGGAGTAGGGGGGATCGGAAGAGGAGCTCACTTTAGGTGCAGAGGTGGCCTCGGCGTGCTTGGGAAAGCACCAGAGCGAGCGGGGGGTGAGAGGGATCTTTGGCGGCCGACGAGGGAAACGGCGACGGGGCGGCGTTGCGGCGCGTCCGGGGCCTCATGGGTCGTCGAGGAGGTCGGGGACGTCGAGGCGGAGCTCGGAGGCACAGCGAGGGGTCGAGGGGAGGCGGTGGTCATGGCGAATGGCGTCGGTGGCGGCAGCTGCGCTTTCGGACATGAGGGAGAGAGAGCAGAGGAGGGAAAGGGCTCGGGAGAGAGTGAGGGCGGTCGGGGTGGTTGCGTGTCGACGTCCAGGGCGTCCAGAGCATCGAGGAAGAGCGGCAAGCAGGAGCTGGCGAGGCGCGTGGCCAGCGCGCGGCGAGCACGCGCCCCTGCCTTCTGGCGCGAGGTAGGGGGTGACTGGCGCTGGCCGGGCCGGTCGGGCCGGCATGATGCCGTGCCAGCAGTGGCCCAGGTAAGCTCAGGTAGGTATTTTCCATTTCTGTTTCTTTTCTATTTTTCTGACATTTGTTTGGTTTAATAAAAATACTAAACCATTTTTAAAATTCATGAAAATAATTGTGTGAACTAAATGGACTTATCCAGAGCTACACAACAATTTCGAATTATTGAACATATATTTATGATATAATAAATATAGATCCAATTCAAATATTTATTGGTTTAATTCAAAGGCCCAAAATAATTGTTCACGAGATTCTAGAAATATTGGTTTGAATTTTATCCTTGCTAATATTTCCAGAGATTAACGGGAACATTTTCTTGGACTCATTTGATGAGATTTAAATCTTGGTTATTTTTAGAGATCTTCTGAGGCTTTGAAAATTCCTCAATTCAAATTTCATTTGAATTTAAACATGATGCTCACATGAAGGGCTAGCCTAGTGCATACCAGAACTAGGGATGTGACAACTCACCCCTACTAAACAAGAATCTCGTCCCGAGATTCAAGTCGTGAGGTAAGAAGTCAGAGGGGTCACAAGCTAACACGATCTTCACGATCCAACTGTCCTTCTCAAGATGTTGATTCATTGCTTCATATTGATCTTGACGTCTTTGCTTCCTAGATCTTCATCCAACTTGATGACGTTAGAAAGAAACTTTATCGGGAAGGATCATTGAAACTCTCCATACCAGGCTAAGGCAATTCACAACGATCGTTTGAAAGGGGTTCGGGGAAATGGAATACTCAGTTCGGAAAGGAAACTATGGTTATAGAACAACTCGGCAAACGGGAGGCACATTCCAATTGATACCGAGGATATAACCTAGTGACTGAGTGTGCTCTCAAGAAATTGAGCATTTCCATAGTCATCAAGGTTTTACAACCATCCATGCCGAGGATCCTGCCAACACATCTTACTACCACGATGAATAGTGATGGATGATGCGGTTACAAAGGAAGATAACACCTTCTCAGACTTCCCCTTAGCGAGGCCAAGAGAATGAAATCTGAATGAACAACCGAGAGACATTTAGCACTCCGCTTCTGATGTTCCCCCTGATGTTCTAGCTACCACGATCATGCTTAAAAGCATCGACATGGCCATCAAGCAAAGGTCGGACTTCAGGAGCACAAAAATCCATAAGGAACAACTTGTGGAATAAGTCATACCAAATCCTCATGGAGAAGGGTTGAATTGCTTGTTCAAGATACTACAATAATAGATCTTCCGGCTAGGTGTGTCGGCCAGAACATCAACCTTGTCGGGACCTACATCATAGATCTTGGAAATGTTCCGACCATCATATCTGCACGAGATTCAGATCTGGCTGGTAACATGATTTTTCAGACAACATGTCCAGAAAAGAAAAGGTTGCAACACAAGTCGACGAGATAACGTTGCGAGATTCTCGGGAAATGAGCTACGATAGCAAGCTCCAAAACATGAGCTGGTTCTGCTACAAACCTATGAACTTGTTGTCCGAGACAAGCATGAACACATAGTAGTCTTATAATAAAATGCTACCGGGTTCAGAAGGGGAACCATCATCGAGGATATCGAAGTCCTTGCATAAGTCTTGCTCTTAAGAAGGAACTTCTTCTCCTTGAGCAAATCAATCAGTGGCTTGGTGTGCTAGGAACACATATGGAGTGGAGGTAATTAATCTACCAAACCATAGAATACTTCATGCGTAGGCATGGTGACTTGGGATGATTCCAAAGGAAACAAAACAAACCTTTCTCAAATTCATGGCGACAACTTACATCTAAAGCACATGAATTCAAGGAAGTCACTTCTTCCATCCAAGCATAAGCTTCATGAACGGAACACGAAGGCATTGCTTACAAAGTTTCCAACACTAGGTTGATGTTCAACATGAATCATGGGGAGACAAAATGTTGGCGATGGGCTCAACAACAACTCATCGGAATTTCCATATCCTTTGGACTTCCACCATCATTTGAACACGGTGATAGCATTGGTCAAACCAAAAGATGTAATGGTGTATGCTCGAGGGATCAACCACGAGTAAGACAACATTACGAACATCGTTGGATCTGATTTGACTTGACGATAGCCCATACTCAAGTCAAAGTTTTGACAAGGCAATAGCTCTAACAACTGATCACGAGGACCAATCGATGGAGATATCATCTTTATTCAACACACACACACACAAGGATATCCCATAGAACGAACTAAGTTAGGCAAGTGTTTGTCTTCCAACTCTCCAAGTTGTTGTTTAGCTTAACCAACTAGCTCAGGGTATCCAACACAGATTCTTGGAGAATGGCTGGGTTAGAGGAAAACCAACTTGATCACGAGCTCAACATAACAGTCAGGGGACAACCTGGTAATACTTCCGAGAAGATATTCCGAATATCACGAACCACCGATATGTTACTAAGCTCGAGAACAATCCTGCTTTTCAGAGCAAGACGATATGATCAAAGAGCAAGGGATTGACACAATCCTAACTCATTGATCGAAGAGTGCACCATAAATAAGGACTAGGTAGCACGATAAATCTTAGGATGATGATTTAATAACCAACACGCTAAGAATGAGAATATTGTCCATTTACTACCAATCAACGAGGTTGCTAGGAGTATCGATTTCACACATCACAATTCACTTGTCGGCATTCTAGTTACATCAACACGGGACCGAGGATTGAATAATGATAGCGAGAAGTATACTACGTCAAGAATTCATGAGAAATGGTGCAATTCTCATGACAATCCTGACATAAAGAGGGCAATACTTCGGGGTGGACAGAATCAAAAGCTGGATTGACATTTTGACCTGCGGAATACAACTACTTTGACCCAATCCTGAATATGGATGAGGTACTAGAGTTTGTTTCTCCTAGTCATTCTGAAATAGAATGGCTTAACGGACCACAAGAATATTAGGCATCGATAACACGAATGCACAATTACTCCTGACTATCAATTGATAGACGAAGGTCGGAATACAACTGAAGAGGGACAACTCAAAGGAACATATAACTTTTCGAGTTGTGGAGGCATGGATTAGTATGTCGAACAAATTCAACATATTTCTTCCGGATAACCCATGCAGAGAGGTAGGATTGGCAGAGTCACAATATAGAATGGGGAACTCATCGAGAGCACTCTTGTTGTGACCTTTTGGTTCAACGAGGAACTTCTGCCAAGGATGGTTCATGGTATTTGGAAGAATGATATACCACGGACCTCGAGGACTACCACAAAGTTACTAATATCCTAAAGGAACGAGCAAACACTATCAACACGAGGTAAGTAGGGTAAATCTCGGGTTCAAGAACCCAGGAATAGAATACCTACTAACTAAATTGCATCACGGGATGCTTTCGAGAATAATGGCCAGAATCATCACACTAGGAATATAAAGCATGGCTAGATTACTAGATGATCCTCTAAGACACATATGGTCATAATAATAGTTCCAACATATATGTCGAGGCAACAGAGTACCTCAACTCACTGATTAGTGTGGTTAATCTGGCCGAAAGGGACATCAAAATGGGAGGAAAGGATTTTGCAAATGCTTCAGATTGTATTAGAAACCTGGGATGACTCGGACATCATAATGGTTGTAAATGCTCAAAATGATTTGAGACATCCAGCAAAATAGTGGCATGACCACTCAACATCGCAATAACAAGGTTCCGAGACTAACCAACAACACACGGAAATAGTAGGAACTGAACTGAGATTTGAAACCAACAATCCTATAAGTCTATGGATTAGTAACACGCCAACCTAATAGAAAGATGAGAAGCCTAGTTCTTAATCCCCGTAGAAGAGAAGAGGTTAACACACATTAGAAGGCCATGTGGTATAAGGAGTAAAAAGAGCCTTACGTTCCCTTCCCCAATCAATTCCCTTACATAACTAAAGCATTTCTAGACACAACTTCGACCGGTTTGGCTTGGTAATCCTCTGAGCGGTCAGGCTCGATACCAAAGCTGTCGGGACCACGATTCCAAGTCACATCGATCTAGCGGTAACACTTCATATCACTTTGCGGCCACACGCACGGTATTCCCACGGTGTCGCCTTACCATGGCCCGGGACCGTTTAGCCTTTTGGCTCACGTATATGATAGTGTCGCTAGCATCCATATGACAGAGAACCGGGCCGACATGGCTAGTCGTGAACCCAAAGAGGCACTAACCCATGGGGACAGGCATACATGAATCACATCGAGCATGTCGATTGAGCTGTGAATCCGGGTTGTAGCACTGGCTAACAGGACTCCGGGAACCCGGCTGTGGCGAGGACTCGGATGTCACCGCTGACATTTCCCGAAGAGAGACACATAAACGAAGTGAAACACATGTCGGCCAGTCAAGTGTCTGAAAGCAGTAGTGCTTGGGCTAGCAGGACTCCGGTGAACCGGGCTGTAGCGGACTACTATCGCTCAGGAAGCACTAGACTACATTTCCCCATATGAGAGGCTCCGAAGGATAAACAACTAGATTGTCGGATCCCACACATACCAAGCATTTCAAAGATACACGCAATATGCTCGATGTGTGTAAATACAACATGGCATCACAACATAACTCTACGACTCAAGTATTTGGTCATTAGGCTCCAAGGAGCGAGATATTACCAAAGCTGTCAGGACCCCGATTCCAAGTCACATCGATCTAGCCGGTAACACTTCATATCACTTTGCGGCCTCACGCCCGGTATTCCCACGGGTGTCGCCTTACCATGGCCCGAGACCGCTTTAGCCTTTTGGCTCACGATATGATAGTGTCGCTAGCATCCATATGACAGAGAACCTGGGCCGACATGGCTAGTCGTGAACCCAAAGCGGCACTAACCCATGGGGACAGGCATACATGAATCACATCGAGCATGTCGGTCAGTAGGTGTGAATCCGGGCTGTAGCACTGGGCTAACAGGACTACGGGAACCCGGGCTGTAGCAGGCTAGGCAGGACTCCGAATGTCACCGCGTGACATTTCCCCGAAGGGACAGACACATGAACAAAGTGAAACACAGGTCGTCCAGTCAAGTGTCCTGAGCAGTAGTGCTGGGCTAGCAGGACTCCGGTGAACCGGGCTGTAGCGGACTACTATCGCTCAGGAAGCACTAGACTACATTTCCCCATATGAGAGGCTGCCAAGGATAAACAACTAGATTGTCGGATCCCACACATACCAAGCATTTCAAACATACACACAATATGCTCGATATGTGTAAATACAACATGGCATCACAACATAACTCTACGACTCAAGTATTTATTCATTAGGCTCCGAGGAGCGAGATATTACCAAAGCTGTCAGGACCCCGATTCCAAGTCACATTGATCTAGCCGGTAACACTTCATATCACTTTGCGGCCTCACGCATGGTATTCCCACGGGTGTCGCCTTACCATGGCCCGGGACCGTTTGCGCCTTTTGGCTCACGTATATGACAGTGTCGCTAGCATCCATATGACAGAGAACCCGGGCCGACATGGCTAGTCGTGAACCCAAAGCGGCACTAACCCATGGGGACAGGCATACATGAATCACATCGAGCATGTCGATTAAATAGCGTGTGAATTCGGGTTGTAACCTGGCTAACAGGACTCCGGGAACCCGGGCTGTAGCGAGCTAAGGCAGGACTCGGATGTCACCGCGTGACATTTCCCGAAGGGACAGAACAGAACGAAGTGAAACACATGCCGCCGATCAAGTGTCTTTGGGCAAGTAGTGCTGGGCTAGCAGGACTCCGGTGAACCGGTCAGAGCGGACTACTATTGCTTAGGAAGCACTAGACTACATTTCCCCATATGAGAGGCTGCCAAGGATAAACAACTAGATTGTCGGATCCCACACATACCAAGCATTTCAAACATACACACAATATGCTCGATATGTGTAAATACAACATGGCATCACAACATAACTCTACGACTCAAGTATTTATTCATTAGGCTCCGAGGAGCGAGATATTACCAAAGCTGTCAGGACCCCGATTCCAAGTCACATCGATCTAGCCGGTAACACTTCATATCACTTTGCGGCCTCACGCACGGTATTCCCACGGGTGTCGCCTTACCATGGCCCGGGACCGTTTGCGCCTTTTCGCTCACATATATGATAGTGTCGCTAGCATCCATATGATAGAGAACCCGGGCTGACATGGCTAGTTGTCGGTGTCAAAACCGGTGGATCTCGGGTAGGGGGTCCCGAACTGTGCGTCTAGGCGGATGGTAACAGGAGACAAGGGACACGATGTTTTTACCCAGGTTCGGGCCCTCTCGATGGAGGTAATACCCTACTCCTGCTTGATTAATATTGATGATATGGGTAGTACATGAGTAGATCTACCACGAGATCAAGGAGGCTAAACCCTAGAAGCTAGCCTATGGTATGACCGTTGTTAGATCCCCACGGACTAAAACCCTCCGGTTTATATAGACACCAGATAGGTTAGGGTTACACAGAGTCGGTTACAATGGTAGGAGATCTTCATATCCGTATTGCCAAGCTTGCCTTCCATGCCAAGGAAAGTCCCATCCGGACACGGGACAAAGTCTTCAATATTGTATCTTCATAGTCCAGGAGTCCGGCCAACGGTGATAGTCCGCTATCCGGACACCCCTAATCCGGACTCCTCGGTAGCCCTGAACCAGGCTTCAATGACGATGAGTCCGGTGCGCATATTGTCTTCGGCATTGCAAGGCGGGTTCCTCCTCCGAATACTTCATAGAAGGTTTTGAACACAAGGATAGTGTCCGGCTCTGCAAAACAAGTTCCACATACCACCATAGAGAGAATAACTTTTGTGCAGATCTGGTGACGTATTCCGTGGCGTGACATCACACCACGGCCAGGCCGTTATACGAATCATTTTTTACCGTTCCACCTTAGTGAGTTTAGCGAGGCGGTTTCCTTGGCACGTCTTATCAAAGCATAGATCGTGCCCCCTTATTCCGGGATTCTCATCAATACGGACGTGGGTAACCCATCCGCGCCATTGATTACGGCGCTTAGGAGATAAGCGAGTTTTCCCAGGCTGGTGGGGGACGCATAGCTTCGTCCGTCCATATAAGGGGATAAGGATCCACCCTTTCACATACGCCTTCTTCCTCCTTTGCTCATCCATTTCACAGACTTTCGAGCTCCAGCGCCCAAGTCCGCACATCCCACCTCAACCTTCTCCAACCATGTCGAGTGGGAGGCAGGTGGATGGCCTCCTCAAATCACGGAGGGCACATCACAAGGCTGCGGGAGGCCGGATATTTGTCGGCGACATCACGCTGAGCTGCCCGACGCGAGGAAGCTCATTCCAACCCCCAGGCCCCATGAGAGGGTGGTGTTTCTCCCCCACTTCCTCCGCGGACTAGGTTTTCCACTTCACCCATTTGTCCGGGGGCTCATGTTCTACTACGGCATGGACTTCCACGACCTGGCCCCGAATTTTATCCTCGACATCTCGGCGTTTATCGTCGTGTGCGAGGCCTTCCTCTACATCCAGCCCCACTTCGGCCTATGGCTGAAGATCTTCAATGTCAGGCCGAAGGTAGTGGGCGGCCGTCAGCCGAGTCTTGAGGCGCCATGGTCGGCAAGATGGCCAATGTCCTATGGCTCGAGGGCGCCTTTGTGGAGACAATAAACGGGTGGCAATCGGGTGGTTCTAGATCACCGAGCCCATGACCCCGAATGGGTGGCGTCCCAATTCAGATCTGGCTTCCCACACGACCCTCGTCATGGAAAGAGACGGGCTGGCGTGGGGGAATTGAGGACGAGCTATCTGGACTCCAAACATGCTTCCGAAACCTGGTGGACAAGAATCTCGGGCTTGTCGACGTAATCCGGTGATGCTCATCCGCCGGATTCTCCCATGCCAACAACGGGCCTTTAATTTGTCGAGATTCGATCCTGACAAAGACCAAACCTTGAGCCGGCTCTTGACACTATGTCTGAAGATGCACGGAAGGTGCATTCAAAGTATTCTGAAGCCCCCACATCCGCTAACAAAGATCGCGGATACAGGTCGCGGTGTCAAGCCGGCGAGGTAAGTTATTTTACCCTTTACGGGACTCTTTTTTCATAGATTGACTCTATGTGGGATCTTAAACTCCCTAATCTTCGACATGACTGGTTGAAGTCGTCCGGACAGATTAGCAGTCCGGCTCCTTTGCCGGAAGACCTGGCGGACGCCGGATTGACGGGGCTGCTGGCTCCGGCGCCCCATGTGGTGCCGGAGAAGAAGGCCAAGAAGGAGGCCACGGGAACTCGAAGGAGCTCCCGACGCCAGTGTCGGGCCGACCAAGGCAGAATCTTCTCACGAGGACGAGGAGGAGGAAAAGAAGGTTCTCCCCAGCCGAGGAGGAGAGGAAAAGGAAGGCCGCCCCAACTGGGGAGGCCAGAGGGTCCAAGAAGGGAAGAACCCTTCCTCCGGACTTCTCCACCAACGTCGACAATGATGAGGAGGAATTGCCAACAAGGGCCAAGCCCCTGGCGAGATCGTAAGTGTCCGGGTAACCATGGCTTTTTTTATCATTGCATAGTGTTCTCTAATGCTGAACAATCATGCAGCCCGCCCAAGGGCGAGTTCGCCACTTCGTCGAGCGGGTCCCTGAGTTCGTCGGAAATGGAGAGTACTTCACTTCCGACCGCCTCCTCACCCCATGCTGCAGACTGCCATGGTGGGGCCCCAAGGGGCTTGGTCAAGAGGAGGTGGCGCAGGAGGCGCCACAAGGCAACCTCCCGGACTACAGGCGCGTGGGGGGCAAGACCCCCAGGGGCTCTAAGCCGGATCCTTGTCCGGACTCCATGCCGGAACCTTCAATGGTTCCGGAGTCCGGCAAGCGGTCCCTTCGTAAGAAGGGTAAGACGCCGGTGTCCTCCGTCCAACCGGAGGCACCGGATAGCTCTTGGAGGCCCTTAATAGCGCCTCCATCGAGGGAGGAGCACCGCCTTTGTTATGAGTGCGGTGATCCGACGATTCGATCCGCCAAGAGTGGGCTGACGAAGCCTGTACAAGCCTTCTAACAGGCTTTGAGGTAAGTTTAGAATATGTAAAAATATTACCGCATAGGCGGTGGCCCACGATGCTTAGTTAGGTGTTAGGAAAGAAAAGCCGGACTAAGGATCTAAAAAGATATACGTAGGAGTCTAACATAAGTATGTCAATATGGGAATGCAGGCTGCTGACTTGCTGACCTCTGCCGCCTTGTTGCGGAGGTCAATGCATAGAAGCAGAGCCTCGAGCGGTCCGAGAAAGAGCTCGACCAAGCCAAGAAGCAGCTCGAGGACAAGGAAGGTAAGTAGTACCTTATTAAAGAAATACCTTATAGAAAGGTTTCGGTTGCGAAAAATAACAGGAATAACATGGGTACTGCAGGGGCCATGAACGAGGTGGCGACCCTGAAGGAAGCGGTGTCCGTGGCTGAAAACAAAGCGGTTGCGGAACGCACCGAGCGAGAGAAGGGGGAGGTGCAGCTGGCCAAGGTACGGCAAGAGCTCCAAGCTCTCGTGGAAAAACACGAGAGTTTGGAGCGTGACTCGAAGACTCGAGAGTCCGAGCTCGCCTCGGCTCTTGAGAGTGCCAAAGCTGCTAAGGCCGAGGCCCAAAAAGCCCTCCAAGAAATTGAGTCGTTAAAGAAGATAGCGGCGGGTAAGGCATTCTTTATGCAAAGCAAGCATGTGAAAGTGAATTACCTATTACTTACCCGGATTCGAGCTCTCCAGAGCATTCGCAGATTTGCCCGTAGTGTGTCCGATCTTTGCCGCATTCTACCGCCAAGGAGGGAGCCGGACGGAAAAGGTGTTACGGTCTCAAGATGTATCCGAGGCCGGACATCCGTGCCCTGAGCGACCAGCTGAAGTAGTTAGGCGAGCTCCACAAGGTCGCCGAACAGGCCATGAAGGGCCTTATAAGCCGTTGTGGCCATTGGAAGCCATGCACAGGAGGTACTTGGCTTAGTGTAGCTCTTGGGCGCTTTGTCCACGGATTGAAGTCATCAAGCGCTCCATCTGCATTGAAGGTGTCCGTCGGGCCCTTGCCCGTGCTAAAGTGCACCGGGGCAAGCTGGATGCGGAGAGAAGCTTGTGACAGACGGGCCAGAAGGGCAAGGAGCATCGCATACGCCCAAAATGTACTATGAGGGCCTCTGAAGGGTGCCCGCTTGAATAGCGGATGAGTGCTCCAAAGATGTAATTTTTGAATAGACTCGCATTTGTTATCCTGACGCTGAAAACTTGTTCATATGCGCTAAGCAACGCTTGTTAATTTAAAATATTACCTTCAATGCGGCCGTTTATCAAATTTGAGAGATGGCAAGTCGTTGGCTTCAGCCCCCATTCCACAGTCTTTGGGGTGTTGGGATAAACTTGAGCACTCTTGTTCCCATTTTTGGGTCCATCTAGGGAGGCGCTCAACACAACGAACAAGGCAACCAGACTTATAATGCTTGAACACTCTCACTTAGCCATAGAATTCTATAATTTTAAATTTTGGCAAAGCCCCTAGTATTCGGAAGACCGAGTTCGGGCGCTATCCACGCCTTGGCGGACAATTCCGGTTCCTCGCTCTAAGCGGCATAAGTCTTTAGGGACCTGAAAAAACCTCTCGAACAGCGACCGGCTCTCGCCCTATCATGACGGTCAGTTTTAGCTTTCTCCACTGAGGTGCTCGACCCAGCTCAATCGGGGCACAATCGCAGTGGTTCTCCCGGTGCTACCTTAGCCGATATAACGGAACGTAAGGTACCAAAACACGGGAGCCGGGCAAACCCAACTATTGACCCAAGACATGATTCGGAGCCTGGCTCATATAATGCTATAAGTTCGGGGTGCCGCACTTGTGAAAGTGTTCGGACTTATCACACCGTAATTTTGGGATACTTAAGCCCCTGGTGTATTGGCCATACCAAAGTGTACGGTTGCAACATGTCATGAAATGAACATATGTATAGATAAAGGAAGTAGTACAATAATAAGCAAAAGCTATGTATTGTTTATTCAAAAAGGTACTGTAATGAAAGCAGAACGATATAAATAGTGCGATAAGCAAGGGATGGGACTATCTAACATGTCCCCCTCCAGGGGTAAGCTGCGGGATGGTATGTAAAACAGGTATAATGCTCGTAATAGAGACCACCTGTTGGGGATATTACTACTAGGCGTGAACCGGCCTATCCGGGCCGGGTTAACTTCATCAGTAGTTCAACGGTGTAAAAGCCGAAGCATGAAAGTAAGGGCCCAAGGCCCGTAGTCGGTTTAGAACATGTAGCCGTAAACCGGCCTGGTATGTAAACTTGTACTGTAAGTTAGGAATAGAGAGAGACCAACCGGATACAGTATGAGCGGAGATTGGGACTCTACGAACGAGCCAGGCGTCACCCGTGTATATAAGGGGACGACAAGGGCGGTTCAAGGGACAGATAACAACAACTCGAGGCCTAGGCGAAGCTTATTTGCTCCCTAGTCATCGAGACCACATCAATCCCATCACAAACTAGACGTAGGCTTTTACCTTCATTGAAGGGGCCGAACTAGTATAACTCTTGTGTCTTCGCGTCCGCTTTAACCCCTTTCAAGTTAACCCGTAGCGATGGCTCCACGACTAAGTCCTTTCATGAGGACATCTGCCGTGACAAAACCACGACAGTTGGCGCCCACCGTGGGGCTATCGCACGATGGTTTGATGATCTTGGAGGCAAGCTCGAAGGACTCGAAGGCTACTGGCTGTGGGCGGATGACCAAGAGTCGTCGCGGCAAGCTTTACATCGACGATGCAATTTGGGGCCCCGAGGCCGGCTCGATTGAGTACGGTTACCGGGTCCCCTTTGGTGGCATACACGTTTTCATCGGCAAGATCGGTGAGCCAGGGGCTGAGCCGGACATTTGCACCGACCTCGTCGAGACGGCTTCAGCGTCTGAGACCTGCCTGTGCTAAACCGGCCGTCAAGCGTGCCTTCGTGGGAGTCATCCACGGAGGAAGTTATGAGGACGAATCAGAATCTGGTGGTGAAACCGTCGTCTACTCTGATGACGAGTCATCGACCGGAGAAACTGAGTCTCTATATCAGCTACAAGATGGCCGGATTGGGGCTGTTCCGGACGGTGGCGATGATTCCGGACCCCTCTGATCTGCCCAACCGGGCTGGAATATTCATGGCCGGTACACAAGCAATACTTCACTCTTCGACCGATGCGACAATGGTTGCCGGTTCAACAGCGGCGACGGCAGCCGGGGCAGGAGGCCCTGTGCGCCCGCCGGCTCAAGTTCTATCAGAACTATTCGATGCGTTGGTTGTGCTCATGGCAGAGGTTAACCCGGCGGACCAGGACGTTTATAACGCGGAGATTGCGAAGGTGAAGGAGCAAATCACTCGAAGCTAAAGCGGATCTGGCATTGCGCAGACGCCAGGATGGCGCAGAGTGGGCGCTTTGGATGCACAGCTTATAGGCTCATGCTTTGGATCGAGAGCGCGTCGCATGAAGTCATGAAGAGGAAATACAGATCTCGTTTGCCTTGGTTTTCGAGGGAAGAGATCTCTTCAACACCTGTGAGCGGGACCAGAATCCGCCGGTGGTAAACCGGGCGGAAGCACTGGACGGGCGCCCAAATTCAGCCCGCATAATAGATCTACCTCGCCATAATGCCAAAGATGCCTCAGGCTGTGCAAACGCCTCCAGTCACTACTCCAACCCGATGGATAACCTTGTCACAGCTGCGGCACTACCGAGGCAATTCCAATTGAAGGCGATTCACCACAGGCGAGAGACGCCGGGTCAAGGAGCTCCTTAGGACAGCTTTGGTCCAACAGAAGCGTATTCAGACAGCAGCGACCGGATCCACTCTACCCCGCCAAGCGAAGCTATAGCAGCACATGGATGAACGGCCGTGTCAAGTAATGCACGGCGTGGTGCACCCATTGGCAACAACCGGCAGGTGGGTTCGACAACGCCAGAGGTGGTGGACCGGGCCGCACGCAGGGAGGCCGAGTTAGCAGCCTGAAGATCGGGATTATCAGCTTACGCCGGTTCGTCTGACCATCTTTGAGCACAGGGTCACCTCTAGCTCTTTGGGGGTGCCTTTGCCTCGCCCCGCTTTTACGCAATGTACGCTTGCCCAAGGATTTCAAGGGTCCGCGCAAGGTGCCAAATTACACCGCCGATTTGGCTCCAGAAGCATGGATAGAGAGTTATGAGATGGCCATGGAGATGCTGGATGTGGATGAAGCCGCGTGTGCAAAGCACTTCACCATGATGCTCGAGGGCACGGCCCGTACTTGGTTGAAAAGCTTGCCACCCAATTCTATCAGTTCATGGGCCCAGTTGCGGACCCGGTTTGTCCAGAATTTCAAAGATACCTGTAAGCAGCCCATGTCTGTGGTGGACTTGGCGGCTTGTGTCCAGGGTGAAGGGGAGTCAACGACCCATTGGGTACGCCGCATTTCGGAAATCTTACATTCTTCAGACCGGATCAACGCTGATTCTGCGATCTTGACCACGGAGGGCAATGCCCGGTTTAAACCTTTAAAGTTGAAGCTGGGCGCGATGAAGCGGTTTGCAATGACATGGGCACTCTCATGGGCGCTTTAGTGAAGTATGCTGATTCGATAGTACCAAGGATCCCGAGTCCGATGATGACGAGACAGGGAAGGGAAAGAAGAACAAAGAACTCCAAAGGCCGTGAGCATCACTTTCGGCGGAGTAATGGTGGAAGCAAGCGTAGTTTAACGGCAACATGGATTCGTAGCCAACACCAACGCTAGCAGGACAAGGGCGGTAGCGCAAGGGTAAACAGCCAAATCGAGGTGGAGCGCCTAATCCCAATCCGGACCGCTTGAACTATCCGTTGAATCAACCCCGTCCAAGCATGGGACGAAGGAGGCACCAACAAATCACCTCTGGAAGGATTGTTACATTATGCAGGAGTTCAAAAGTTCTAATGCTTTCCGGTATAATCAAGGTTCCGACGGCGGTTCAGGGTCCGGCCTGGGTTACGCTGGAGGATATTCCGGTTCAGGGTTTAATGGTAATCCGGGCGGACATAACAATCGAACAATCGTAATAACTGTGGTGGTTAGAATCATGGCACAACGGTCGGGTTATCAGAGCAACCCAAAGCAGTTGAATAGTGGGCAGTACCACGTCTTCACCACCAGCTTAGACAAGCGAGACCGGAAGCTTCAGAAGCGGGCAGTCAACGTTGTTGAACCGGCCGTGCGTCATTACCTACGCTGGTCAGAGCAGCCCATTGTATGGAGTAGAGAGGATCATCCTCCCCGGGTTGACAATCCGGGTCACTTAGCCTGGTGGTGGCACCTCGGTGGGAGGTTATAAGTTCACCAAGGTGCTTATGGATGGAGGAGCAGCATCAACATCACGTACTACGAGACCTTCCGTCAGTATGGGGTTAACAGATAAACATCTCAAACCGTCCAATACGATTGTTCCATGGTGTGGTGCCCGCAAGTCAGCGTATCCGGTTGGTAAAATAGCTCTGGAGGTGGCCTTCGGGGATGAATATGACTCCAGATCGGAAACATTGACGTTTGAAGTGGTGAAAATTCAATGTCCATATCACGCCCTGTTTGGGCGGCCGGCTTATGCCAAGTTCATGGCATGACCTTGTTATATCTATTTGCAGCTCAAGATGCCGGGTCACAAGGGGACAATAACGGTTCATGGGAGCCGCAAGATCGCTTTGGAGTGTGAGGAAGGTGATGCGGCGTACGCAGAGTCGGTTTGTGCCACCGAGGAGCTGAAGTATTATAAGGGCAATGTTGATCCGGCGGACATGACTCCATTGAAGAAGCCAACTACAGAGCATGATCCGCCACGAAGTTCAAATCGGCGGTGAGACTAAGCTTGTTGACTTCAGACAGCGATTCGTCCAAGCAGTTCAAGATCAGTGCCAACTTGGATCCGAAATAGGAAACTGCGCCATCGAAGTTCATCCGTGAGAATCGGGACATTTTTGCATGGAAGCCTTCCCGACATGCTGTGTGTACCGAGAGAGCTCGCTGAGCACACTCTTAATGTTGATCCCAAGTACAAACCGGTGAAGCAGTTTCTCCGCCGGTTTAATGAGGAGAGGCGTAAGGCCATTGGAGAGGAGGTAGCCAGGCTCTTAGCTGCGGGCTTTATCGTTGAGGTTTTCCATCCAGAGTGGCTTGCTAATCCGGTGATGGTCCTTAAGAAAAACGGCACTTGGCGAATGAGTGTGGATTACACAGATCTTAACAAGGCTTGTCCAGCAGATCCTTTTGCCCTCCCCCGCATTGACCAGATTATTGATGCCATAGCGGGATGTGAGCGTTTGAGTTTTTTGGATGCGTATTCTGGGTATCATCAGATCAAGATGGCAGTTAAGGACCAGGAGAAGACAGCGTTTATCACTCCCTTTGGAGCCTTCTGCTATGTGTCTATGCCTTTTGGGCTCAAGAGCGCCCAAGCAACTTATCAACGCCGTATGTAATTGCTTGCATAAACAGATCGGCCGTAATGTGCATGCCTATGTGGATGATATTGTGGTCAAGTCAAGGAAGAAGGAAACACTGATTGACGATTTGAAGGAAACCTTTGACAATGTGCGGGTTTACAAGATGATGCTCAACCCGGCCAAGTGTGTTTTTGGTGTTCCGGCAGGCAAGTTATTGGGCTTTCTCGTGTCCAACAGGGGGATTGAAGCTAATCCGGAGAAGATTTCGGCTATCACCTCCCTGGCTAAACCAAAGTGTATTAATGATGTACAGCGCTTTGTGTGCCGGATTGCCGTTACCGAGCCGATTGCTCGATCGCCTCGGAGAGAAGGCCATCCTTTGTACCAGAATCTTTGAAGAAGACAAATCGGTTTGTCGAGTCCCGCTTGATGAAGCATTGGAGGACTTAAAGCGCAATTGGCCAACCCACCGGTTTCGCCGCTCCCATCGACAAGGAGCCGCTTGTGCTATATGTTGCTGCTAACGCCAGGGCGGTTAGCGTGGCCATTGTGGTAGAGCAGAAGGAGGCAGGGAAGGAGCATCCGGTTCAACATCCGGTTTATTATATCAGCGAGGTGCTTATTGAATCTAAGCAAATATATCCGCGTTGGCAGAAGCTGGTGTATGGAGTTTTTATGGCAAGCCGGAAGATGAAGCAATATTTCCAAGGGCACCCCATCACGGTGGTCAGTTCAGCTCCCTTAGGTGATATCACATGTAACCGGAGGCGATCGTCGGATTGCCAAGTGGGCTATAGAGCTTGGGCCGCACGGTTTGAAGTACGTACCTCGGACGGCGGTGAAGTCTGAAGCACTTGTGGATTTCATTAATGATTGGACGGAGTTGCAAGCGCCTAAAGAAAACCCGGATCTTACATATTGGACCATCCATTTTGACGGATCCAGGCAGTTGGAGGGCTCGAGGGCTGGAGTCGTATTAACTTCCCCACGAGGTGACAAGTTTTGTTACGTTCTCCGCTTAATGTTCCCTTGTACTAACAATGCAGCTGAGTATGAAGCCTTGCTCCATGGTCTTCGGATGGCTAAGGATATGAATCTAATCCGGGTTAAGTGCTTCGGTGACTCAGACCTAGTGGCTCAACAAGTGTCTGCACTTGGGATTCAAAGGACCCACTCATGGCTGCATATCGTCATGAGGTGGATGTTGTCGCAGGTCATTTCAAGGGCTATCAGGTGGACCACGTGGACCGTCGGAAGAATGAAGCGGCGGACGCTATAAGCTGGTTGGGCTCTCAACGCAAACCGGTCCCGCCCAATGTTTTTCTCGACGTACTGCACAATCCGTCAGTCAAGCTCCCTGATGAAGCGGATTTGGCTGTTCCTGATCCGGAGGCTCAATTGGTGGCAGCTCTGCGCATCACTCCGGATTGGACGCTCCCTTATCTGGCGTACATGAACCGGGGCGAGTTACCAGAAGATGAGACGTTGGCCCGGTAGATAGTTCGGCGATCTAAGTCTAGGACCATTGTTAATGGCGAGTTGCATCATTGCAGTGTGTGAGGGGCGTTTCAACGTTGTGTGTCCCCTGAGGAAGGCTGTGAAATATTGCGTGAGATCCATGAAGGAGATTGTGGTCACCACGCCGGTTCAAAATCCTTGGTGGCTAAAGCGTTCCGCCACGGTTTCTATTGGTTGTTGCCCATCTTGATGCGGAAGATCCGGGTCAGACGATGTGATGGTTGCCAAATTTTTTCCAGACGTGCTCATGTACCGGCCCAAGAATTGAGGATGATTCCAATTACTTGGCCGTTTGCAACGTGAGGGCTGGATATGGTTGGACCTTTCAAAAGGTCCAAGGACAAGAAGACCCACCTGTTGGTGGCGGTCGACAAATTTACAAAGTGGGTAGAGGCAGAACCTGTTAGCAAGTGTGATGCGGCCACGACGGTTCAGTTCATCAAAAAGGTGATTTTCCGGTTTGGTTTTCCACACAGTATCATCACAGATAATGGTACCAATCTGTCCAAAGGTGCCATGAAGGAGTTCTGCGAACGTGAGCACATCCGCTTGGCGCTTTCTTGATAGCTCACCCACGGTCAATGGTCAAGCGGAAAGAGCCAATCAAGAGATCTTGAGAGGCATCAAGCCCCGCTTATGGTCCCTTTGCAGAGGACACCGGGTTGTTGGGTAGAAGAGCTACCATCCGTGTTATGGAGTATAAATACTACGCCTAACAGATCCACGGGATACACGCCGTTCTTTATGGTTTATGGAGCGGAGGCGGTTCTCCTCAAAGGACATCCGTCATGACTCACCTCGTGTGGCAGCTTATGTTGAAGCGGATAACGAGGCGGCACGACAGACGCTTTGGATCGGCCGGATGAAGAGCGTGATATAGCAGCAGCTGCCCGCTTGGCGATTTACCAACAGGATCTTCGTCGTTATCATAGTCGCCGGGTCGTAACCGTAACTTTTCAAGAAGGAGATTTGGTACTTGACTCATCCAAGACCAGACTGATATGCACAAGCTTATCCCCACCTTTGGGAGGGACCTTTCGTGGTCAGCAAGAATCTGCACAACGGGTCGCATTTATATGATCGATGTTCGAGAGCATAAAGACTCACGCACGTCAGAGGAGGAGACCAACAGGCCGTGGAACATAGCTCATCTTCGGCCTTATTATACCCGAGCCATCAGCTCTACTTATGTACATATTATGACTCTATACATTATGAATAAAGTAATAAACCGGAGCCTCACCTAAAGCGGGGTATCTATTCTGTTACATCATGCGTGGTTACATGGAGTTGTTCTGTTTTAAAGCGGCCTCCGGTTTACCCCCTGAGTTTGCTTTTCAAAAGCTTTATGATATCACTTGGGGGCTTGGTCGTGTCAGAACCAATGCAACACCTTTTGATAGGCGAGAGCCACCAGATCACGTGGGGACATGGTCAAGTCTGAACCAGTCACGCCCCTTGATCGGCCTAAGGCCATAGAGTCACTTGGGGGCTTGGTCGAACCCGAACCATTGCCACGCCACTTGATCGGCATAATGACACGGTTTCAGTTGGGGACCTGGCTGACTTGAACCATGACTATACCTTATTGGGAGCTTGGTCGTGTCCCACCACCAGGTAACATATTCATCCGATCGGCTCAGTAAAGCCTCTTTTTGCAAAACGGTTTTATCATTACCTTTGCTTCCATATTTTTTTCATAACTATTATTTGACTTTGTAGCGTTTCTTAAACCGATAACGTTTTTTAAACCGGTTCAAGTTGTCAATTGATGGAATTCGGTCCATTTTTAATCCGGGGATAATTCTTCCAGTTTGATTTTTTCTGTTAACATCCCATCATGGAGTAACAGGGGGCTTGTCATGACCCGGCATGGTTTACATGGTAAACCGGCATTATAAACACATGAGCTGTTTTCTCCTTTGACGGTAATGGTTTATACAACCTCCGCTTCAAGATTGGCTAAGCCAACTTCATGCCCAACGATGGCAGGTATTTTGTATCACAAAATTTTGGTTATATACCTCAATATTTCATTTCATATATATATGAATGTCACAAACCGGCTGGCGGCAAAAGACCGTCAGAAGCGATTTAAGATTTTGTATTTGCAGGCAATCTAAATTGAAGGTTTCAATCATTCAATCAAAGGAGTCAGCACCATTGCATGAAGGCATATTAAAAACAAAAGTGATGGCTATCCTATTACAAGGCATTCGTGAGGCCCAAAATTTGGAATTGCGTCATAACAGTAGCTTACGATGCATCAACCGCTTGACGGATTAAGCTTCATTCTTGCGGGTTGGCGGGGAAGAAGATGGGTCGTCTGGCGTCGGTTCAACTTCTTCCTCCTCACCATCCAATGACCGGAAGTCATTGGTGGTCCGATCAATCGGGTTAAAGCCCCGAAAAGACAGGCCTCTTCACTTATAAGCTCGCCGGATCAACATCAGGGGCATAAGTGTGCTTACGGGTTGGTGGAACAAGGTTCTGCACTTCTGGAATAACAGCTTCAACCCGTCTGTTGTTCGCGTCGTAGAAGGAGCGGTGAACCGTCAGGTTGGCCTCTTCTGCCAGTTGACTCGCCAGAGGACGCATCCCCCTTGTTACTTGTTTGAGAGCATCATTACCAAATTCTTCACCATTTTCTTGAGCACTGGGGAAGCCTTTGGCTATGTCAGCCGGATCAAGGTCAGCTATCCATGCTTTGGCGCGAGTTAGTGCCAATAAGGTGCCAGCCCGGGCAGTGGATCGTTTCAATTCTTCTATCTGTGCTGGCATAGATAGCCGGTCCAGTGTGTCCTTGATCAGTGTCGAGCTGCGTTATCATAAGGCGTGGCGCAAATAACTTCGGGGTGCGGTATACAGCTGTTCAATTAAGCGTATCTGTGGCCTTGAGTTTCTTCCGCATGTCGAGCCCGGATGAGCAATGCGCTTACCTATACCGGTTTAAGAAAGTTCAGGTTAAACGGAGGAAATTTCAAAACGGAATATTCATCACAACCTTGGTGAAACATTGCTTACCAAATATTGCAGAGGTCATGGCATTAATTTGGTGCTTTAATCCAGTGAGCTCTTCCGTCACCGGTTTAATGGATGCTTCAGCATCCTCCGCCCGTTTTACCAAGCCTGCCTTCTCAGTATCCCAGTTGGCCCGCTCGGACTTAAACCACTCCTTGAGCTGCTCCATAGTAGTCAAGGCGGTTTTCAGCTCATCCTTGGCCTTGGAGGTTTCTGCTTGTTGAGATTTCAGATTTACATGAAGATCATTGATTTGTGAGGTTTGTTGGCGTATCTCACTCTCTGCGACAAAAAGGGAGCATGTTAGTAGTTTCATTACAAGTCCCAAGCGTAACTAGTCATACACTTGGCCCTTGGGGGCTAATGCATATTTGATCTTCATCTGCCAATAAAATCACAAAGTCCCAAGCTCAATACAGGTATTCAACTTGGCACTTGGGGGCTAATGGCTATTTGCTCGAACATGTTCTGCTGCGGCGATATAAATTACAGTCTCGGTTTAACTATACTAAGTTGAATCGGCCCTTGGGGGCTACAACAGTGGACTCTGAAAGTATTGAGTTCTGTATCAAGTACCGGCTTGAAAGAAGATTACAAACACGCCCTTGGGGGCTACTATGCAATGAAGGTACAAGAGAAAGGCATAACTGTTTACCTCATAGCGCTCCTTCATAAGATTTACCAGACCGGCTTCGAAATCACGGCTTGTGTAGAGCCGGTTCAGGAAGCCAGAGTGAAGATCTTGGGCAGAGAAATTTTCATAAGCTGACAGATCAGTTTTTTCCTTCCCTTTGCTCATGGCAGTAAATTCTTCCTTGGCGCTGTGCTTTGATAGAGCAACCGGATTGCCAGGGGCGGTATATGTGGTGCCCGTAACTACGACATCATCATCTTTGGTCGGGCTGGCCGGATTGGCATTTTCACCTGGGCTTGGCGCTTTCATACCCGGGCTTGGCGGATTAGCGCTTGAGTCCCGTTGTTCTCGCCTGAGGACTCGGTGGAGCAGGAGGATGTGACGTCTCAACTTGGACATCCGGTTCAACCTCTGGCGGATTAGCATTGGCATCTTGATTAACCCCAGCAGAGTTGTCTTTAGCAACTTCGGGATTTTCACCATGATGCTCTGGAGTCTTCTCCGGATCAAGATCCACAGTAGGGTCGAGGGTCTTGGCCTTTTTAGTAAGGCGAGCCTTGGTGCTACAATATCAAGGGTTATAATATGATAAACCGACAAATACAAGGAACAAATTAAGGAGTAATATGCTTACCCAGCATCAACTTTGAGAGGAGGCAGCTGAGTGGTTGATGAACCGCCAGACGAGTTGGAAGAAGCACGATAATTCGGGTCGACGGATTGAGAGGACATCGGAAGAAACCTTTCAAAGGATAACGCTTTTCAGGAGAACAAGTCACCTCTGGACGACGTTTCCGGGTTGGTGTGTCAGCTAAACCAGACGACGTAATTTGTTGACCGCTATGCCGGGTTGTACGGCGTTCTTCAGTTTGTTGTGTCTTCAAAGAAAGTTTTGGATTCAAATGAGCACAAGAGTGAGATTGTTTCACTTTCCGGACTGTGCGGCGAATTCTTTTAACCGGTACAAGATCTGTCGGAGTAATTGGACACGGATACCCCGAAGACGGCAAGACGATATTTCAAGACATCGGGGCTAGCAAAGCCCCTCAGTCCAACTACCCGGCCGGCTGCTGACTGCAGGCTGCTGACTTCACCACCAGGCCGACTCCGGGCTGCGGACTACACCACCAGGCCGACTCCGAGCTACCGACTCCCCGGCCGCCTAGGCCGACTCCGGGCTGCCGACTGCACCACCAGGCCGACTCCGGGCTGCCGACTCCCCAGCCGCCCAGGCCGACTCCGGGCTGCCGATCAGACCACCAGGCCGACTCGGGCTGCCGACTCCCGCCCAGGCCGACTCGGCTGCCGACCGCACTGACGCATTTCCGGGCGTGGCGACCGTTCGCACTGCTCACGTGACACCCCAGCCATCATGTCGGTGTCACTTGTCCCCTGGCACTATTTATGAAGTGACCCAGGGGACAAGGATGACACCCCACCATGCCTACCTAGCTTACTTCCTAAGCTACCCACATAGCTTACATATCAAGCTAGCCATGCCTATATAAGCTAGCTCCATCCATCCATCAGGGGATGGACTCACGCATGAGCACCCATATGCATGCTCACGGCCATGAGCATGGCTGCCACTAGCATGCCACATATGAGAGCATATACGAGGCCAGATGCCTATGGCAATCGACCTGAGATACAGCTCAGAGCACTCTGTACCAGATATACGGATATACTCAGACATGCAGGAGTAGGGGTATTATCTCTCCGGAGAGCCCCGAACCTGGGTAAACTACCGCGTGCTACTCGCATACCCGCTCCCGGGCCTATCAGCAGCAGCCTTGCCCTCACAAGAAGCCACCTTGTGGCATATGTCGTCTTGCACCCCCCCCCCGTGAGAATACCACGACATTTGGCGCCCACCGTGGGGCGGTACTATGCTACCACGCTGCTGCTGGTTTCGCAGTCCAGGCGGGACCATCTTTGTCATCACCACCGCGGCGTCGCGTCGTCTCTCCGGTAGCGCTCGGGGGCTCGACTTCGACCCGCTCCCGGAGCGGCCGTGCGGGACGGCGCGCCCTCGTCGTCGGCCTCGCCATCTTCGTCACCACCTCCGCTACGTCGCTGCCGTCTCTCCGGCCGCGTCCACCGGGACGGCCGCGCGGGACGGCGCGTCCTCGCCGTCGACCTCGGCACCAAGGGCCCTCGCCATGCTCGCGGAGGCTGCGTTCTCCCCTTCTCTGCGAAATCTCCATGCTCCTCCCTCGTTGGAGCCTTTGTAGAAATCCACCAATGGCCGGTCGATCCCCATGGCCGCACTCTTCGTTCCTCTGCTCTGCTGCACTGGCTCCCGACGCTTGTTGCTTCCTCATTGTCGGGCTCCCCGCCACCCGGCTCCCAGCGCCTCGCCATCTCGGCGGCCCTCGGCCGGCTCCACCTCACCACGGCCACCTTCTGGCGTCGCGGATCCGCGCCGCTCCGCCCGGGTCGCTCCAGCGCCCTATTGGCTCCGCTCCTCCGCTGCGCCATCCGCGCGACCAGCCGCCGCCTCCCACACGACCTGGCATCCGTCGCCCCGCCTTCGTACCCGGCCGGGCGGTTTCCGTCGCCCGCCTCGCGACCCCAATCCACCGGGCTGTCCAGCGCCTTGCCGGCTTCCCTGCGCCCGCTGCGCGGCGGCCTGCCTTCCGCCTCAGCGGACTCTGCTTCACCCAAGCCGGCCTCCGCCTCGCGGTCCTCTCCCCCGACGCTGGTGGCCGCCTCGCCCGCTAGCCCTGCTCCGCCCATGGCCGGCTTCGTGCTTGGCCGGTTTCCAGCGTCGGGCGAGACGGCCCCGCCGCTGCTCACGCTGCGATCTTGTTGCACAGACCCGGCAGCCGGTGAGCGAATCCACGATAGCTGGCTCCGGTGCCGCCTCGTGTTCGCACCTCCAGCGACGCGTCCGCCTTGCGGATCTGGCCTCCCCTAACGCGTCGGCTTCCAGCGCTTGCCGCGCACCGCCAACTCACGCCCGGCGGCCTCTGCCCGCCCGGCTTCGCCCGAGTCCTCGTGCTCCTCGCCGGCCCCCTGCGCGTGCCATCTCCCCGTGGCCGCCTTCTCCAACCTGCGTGCTGCCTCGACCAGTCGGCTCGCGGCCACGCCCCGCCGCCCGAGCCCCCGTCCTGCTGCCGCTTTTCGGCCGCCGGCTCTCTACTCCGGCCTGCTGCATCTCCGACTCGCGGATCGGCCTCCCGGCCCGCCGTCTCCACCGCCACGCCGGGTCCCTGCACCACGGCCGTCTCCACGCGCCGCCCGTTCCGTCAGCCTGCAGAAGGCTTCAGACGGGCCGGCTGCCTACAACCCGGACGGCGGCTCCCCGCCTTCGGTTGCCCTCCGCCTGTCGGCTCCAGCGCGCCCGGCCGCCTGCCGGTTCCCACCACTCGGCCGGCCCTCCACCTACCGGCTCCAGCGCAACCGGCTGCCTGCCGGCTTCGTGCATCCCCGTCGGCTCCCCCTACAGCTGTGGTCGGTTGCCAGTGAAAAAGGGCGAGGCGTGGTCCGGTTGGAGAAAGAGAAAAGAAAAAAAAAGAGGATCCAATTGCCTGCGTGGAGTCGGACCCGGTTGTGCTAAAAAAGAGAAAGAAAGAAGAGGCGGCACTGTGCTTCCGGTCACGGCCGCTTTGCGACGAGTCTTTGGAAGAAAAGAAAAAAGAGAGAGAGAGAAGAAGACAAAGTAGTCGCCGGGAGATCCGGCCCGACTGCTCAGAAGTCGCCCCGAATCTCGGGGGCTACACCCAGCCAGGTCTTGTTGGCCTTGTGAAGAAGACAAAGTAGTTACCGGAGATCCGGCTGGCTTTCGTGATCAGCCCGAATCTCGAGGGCTGCACCAATGAGTCTGTTGGCCTTAGCCAAGATTGCGAACAAGAGAAGAGTTTTGTCGGGCTGCCAAAGAGCGGCAGAGGAGAAAAAAGAAGAAGAAGGCGTTGCAAGACGCCTCGCCGCTGGCCGGTCGAGCTGACCGGGGGCCCCTTTCGAGCACCCGGGGCTCGAAGGCCACACCAATGGCGCCAGCGCCGAAGTCAGCGCCGGCTGTCTTCGACAACCGCGACTACATGAAAAACAATGTGAGATCCTCACCCGCATATTTTTTGCACCACAAGAGCATGGATAACCTCGAGCGATGCTCGGGGGCTATCTCCGCATTTTATTATAGTTGCACTACTGTTCACCCCGCGCCAGCCAGAGTTGGCCCGGGGGCTGGCCGCTTGGCCTGAGACGTTGGTTCCCGCAGACGGCTTAGTAGCGTGCGAGGTACCAAAGGCCCACCCTCGATCCACCGCTGCATCGCAGAGCGGTCGGCCCGGCAAGAGTGAACATGGAGGCCACCCACGCCAAAAACGTCCGGAAGAGAAACGCTCAGGCGACCCGACCATTTCCTTTACAAGTATCAACTCGGTTGAATCTGCTCCCCAGACTTTGAGTATCAGTACACTCCACTTCATGCCCACTCTCAGCCACAGACCGCAGAGCGGCTGTCCGCGAGAGCACAAGCCAAAAAGCGGAGGGAACATGAAAAAGATTAAGGGGGCTCGGACGAAACCGAGTCGGCACCCTCCGCATAAAACTTGCAATGCTAAAAGCAATCATTTGATATATCCGCGTGGACTAACTTTGTCTTTTTTCATGATCATTTCCACGAACACTCGCCAAAAAACCTCCGCCCAACTTTGCCAAAGTTGCGGGAGGCTTGGGGGCTACTGTCGGAGTAATTGGACACGGATACCCCGAAGACGGCAAGACGATATTTCAAGACATCGGGGCTAGCAAAGCCCCTCAGTCCAACTACCCGGCCGGCTGCTGACTGCAGGCTGCTGACTTCACCACCAGGTCGACTCCGGGCTGCGGACTGCACCACCAGGCCGACTCCGGGCTGCCGACTCCCCGGCCGCCCAGGCCGACTCCGGGCTGCCGACTGCACCACCAGGCCGATTCCGGGCTGCCGACTCCCCGGCCGCCCAGGCCAACTCCCCGGCCGCCCAGGCCGACTCCGGGCTGCCGACTGCACCACCAGGCCGACTCCGGGCTGCCGACTCCCCGGTCGCCCAGGCCGACTCCGGGCTGCCGACTTCAGCCCGACGCGACCCCGACGTGACGAACGTACCTGGCACTGTTCACGTGACACCCCAGCCATCATGTACAGTGTCACTTGTCCCCTGGCACTATTTATGAAGTGACCCAGGGGACAAGGATGACACCCCACCATGCCTACCTAGCTTACTTCCTAAGCTACCCACATAGCTTACATATCAAGCTAGCCATGCCTATATAAGTTAGCTCCATCCATCCATCAGGGGATGGACTCACGCATGAGCACCCATATGCATGCTCACGGCCATGAGCATGGCCGGCCACTAGCATGCCACATATGAGGCATATACGAGGCCATATGCCTATGGCACTGACCTCAGATACAGCTCGTGAGCACTGCACTGTGCAGATATACCAGATACACACAGACATGCAGGAGTAGGGGTATTATCTCTTCGGAGAACCCCGAACCTAGGTAAACTACCGCGTGCTACTCGCATACCCGCTCCCGGGCCTATCAGCAGCAGTCTTGCCCTCACACGAAGCCACCTTGTGGCATATGTCGTCTTGCACCCCCCGTGAGAATACCACGACATTTGGCGCCCACCGTGGGGCGGTACTATGCTACCACGCTGCTGCTGGTTTCGCAGTCCGGGCGGGACCATCTTCGTCATCATCACCGCGGCGTCGCGCCGTCTCTCTGGTAGCGCTCGGGGGCTCGACGTCAACCCGCCCCGGAGGCGGCCGTGCGGACGGCGCGCGCCCTCGTCGTCGGCCTCGCCATCTTCGTCACCACCTCCGCTTCACGTCGCTGCCGTCTCTCCGGCCGCGTCCACCGGGCAACGGGCAGCGGGGACGGCGCGTCTCGCCGTCGACCTCGGCACCAAGGGCCCTCGCCATGCTCGCGGAGGCTGCGTTCTCCCCTTCTCTGCGAAATCTCCATGCTCCTCCCTCGTTGGAGCCTTTGTAGAAATCCACCAATGGCCGGTCGATCCCCATGGCCAGCACCTTCGTTCCTCTATCTGCTGCACCGGCTCCCGACGCCAGCTGCTTCCCTGCTGTCGGGCTCCCCTGCCACCGGCTCCCCCGCGCCTCTGCCATCTTCGCGGCGGCCCCTGGCCGGCTCCACCCTCACCACGGCCACCTTCTCCGCGTCGCGGACCGCGCCCGCTCCCGCCGGGTCGCTCCGCGCCCCTGTTGGCTCCCGCTCCTCCGCTGCGCCATCCGCGCGACCCGGCCGCCGCCTCCCACACGACACAGCCGCATCCTGTCGCCCCGCCGCCGGCGTGCGGCCGGGCGGTTTCCGTCGCCGCCTCGCGACCCCAATCCACCGGGCTGTCCCGCGCCTTGCCGGCTTCCCCTGCGCCCGCCTGCGCCGGCGGCAGCCTGCTCCGCCTCCGCGCGCGGACTCTGCTTCACCCAAGCCGGCCTCCGCCTCGCGGTCCTCTCCCCCGACGCTGGTGGCACGCCTCGCCGCTTCTGCTCCGCCCAGCGGCCGGCTCGTGCCGGCGGTTTCCAGCGTCAGGCGGGCGGCCCCGCCGCCTGCTCCGCTGCCGTCTTGTTGCCGCGTACCGGCAGCCGGCTGAGCCGAATCCCTGATAGCTGGCTCCCGGTGCCGCCTCGTGTTCACACCTCCGCGGCCGCGTCCCGCCTTGCCGGATCTGGCCTCCCCAACGCGTCGGCTTCCCGCGCTTGCCGCCTCGCACCGCCAACTCACCGCCCCGAGCGGCGGCTCTGCCCGCCCGGCTTCGCCCGAGTCCTCGTGCTCCTCGCCGGCCCCCTGCGCGTGCCATCTCCCCGTGGCCGCCTTCTCCAACCTGCGTGCTGCCTCGACCAGTCGGCTCGCGTACGCCCGCCGCCCGAGCCCGTCCTGCTGCGCTGCTGGCGCCGGCTCTCTACTCCGGCCTGCTGCATCTCCGACTCGCGGATCGGCCTCCCGGCCCGCCGTCTCCACCGCCACGCCGGGTCCCTGCACCACGGCCGTCTCCACGCGCCGCCCGTTCCAGCCGCTGCAGGCGCCGCGACGGGCGGCTGCCTACAACCCGGACGGCCGGCTCCCCGCCTCTCGCGGCCCTCCGCCGGCTCCAGCCTGCCGCCCGCTGCGGTTCCCACCACTGCCGGCCCTCCACCTACCGGGCTCCAACAGAACTGCTGCCGGCCGCTTGCATCCCCGTCGGCTCCCCCTACAGCTGTGGTCGGTTGCCAGTGAAAAAGGGCGAGGCGTGGTCCGGTTGGAGAAAGAGAAAAGAAAAAAAAAGAGGATCCAATTGCCTGCGTGGAGTCGGACCCGGTTGTGCTAAAAAAAAGAGAAAGAAAGAAGAGGCCGGCTCTTTGTGCTTCGGTCGGCCACTTCTGGACGGAGTCTGGAAGAAAAGAAAAAAGAGAGAGAGAGAAGAAGACAAAGTAGTCGCCGGGAGATCCGGCCCGACTGCTCAGAAGTCGCCCCGAATCTCGGGGCTACACCAATGGTCTGTTGTAACGCTATGAAGAAGACAAAGTAATTACTGGAGATCCGCCTGGCCCTTTCGTGATCAGCCCGAATCTCGGGTTGCACCAATGAGTCTGTGGCGCGCCAAGATTGCAGAACAAGAGAAGAGTTTTGTCAGCTGCCAAGCAGCCGCAGAGGAGAAAAGAAGAAGAAGGGCGTTGCAAGACGCCTCGCCGGCCGCTGGCCGGTCGAGACCCGGCGGGGCCCCGCTTCGAGCACCCGGGGGCTCGAAGGCCACACCCAGCGGGCGCCGAGCGCCGAGCCGCGCCGGCTGTCTTCGACAACCGCGACTACATGAAAAACAATGTGAGATCCTCACCCGCATATTTTTTGCACCACAAGAGCATGGATAACCCCGAGCGATGCTCGGGGGCTATCTCCGCATTTTATTATAGTTGCACTACTGTTCACCCCGCGCCAGCCAGAGTTGGCCCGGGGGCTGGCCGCTTGGCCTGAGACGTTGGTTCCCGCAGACGGCTTAGTAGCGTGCGAGGTACCAAAGGCCCACCCTCAGTCACAGACCGCAGAGCGGCTGTCTGACTGGCAAGAGTGAACGCTGGAGGCCACCCACGCGAAAAACGTCCGGGAAGAGAAACGCTTCGGGCGACCCGACCATTTCCTTTACAAGTATCAACTCGGTTGAATCTGCTCCCAGACTTTGAGTATCAGACACTCCACTTCAGCCCACTCTCAGCCCACAGATCGCAGAGCGGCTGTCCCATGAGCGAGAGCACAAGCCAAAAAGCGGAGGAACATGAAAAGATTAAGGGGCTCGGACGAAACCGAGTCGGCACCCTCCATAAAACTTGCAATGCTAAAAGCAATCATTTGATATATCCGCGTGGACTAACTTTGTCTTTTTTCATGATCATTTCCACGAACACTCGCCAAAAAACCTCCGCCCAACTTTGCCAAAGTTGCCCGGAGGCTTGGGGGCTACTGTCGGAGTAATTGGACACGGATACCCCGAAGACGGCAAGACGATATTTCAAGACATCGGGGCTAGCAAAGCCCCTCAGTCCAACTACCCGGCCGGCTGCTGACTGCTGGCTGCTGACTGCACCACCAGGCCGACTGCTGGCTGCCGACTGCACCACCAGGCCGACTCCGGGCTGCCGACTCCCCGGCCGCCCAGGCCGACTCCGGGCTGCCGACTGCACCACCAGGCCGACTCCGGGCTGCCGACTCCCCGGCCGCCTAGGCCGACTCCCGGCCGCCCAGGCCGACTCCGGGCTGCCGACTGCACCACCAGGCCGACTCCGGGCTGCCGACTCCCCGGTCGCCCAGCCGACTCGGCTGCCGACTTCAGCCCGACGCGACCCCGACGTGATTTAACGTACCGGCACTTCACGCGTGACACCCCAGCCATCATGTATAGTGTCACTTGTCCCCGGCACTATTTATGAAGTGACCCAGGGACAAGGATGACACCCACCATGCCTACCTAGCTTACTTCCTAAGCTACCCACATAGCTTACATATCAAGCTAGCCATGCCTATATAAGTTAGCTCCATCCATCCATCGGGATGGACTCACGCATGAGCACCCATATGCATGCTCACGGCCATGAGCATGGCGGCCACTAGCATGCCACATATGAGGCATATACGAGGCCATATGCCCATGGCAATCGACCTCGACATACAGCTCCAGGAGCACTCTGTACCAGATATACCAGATATACTCAGACATGCAGGAGTAGGGGTATTATCTCTCCGGAGAGCCCCGAACCTGGGTAAACTACCGCGTGCTACTCGCATACCCGCTCCCGGGCCTATCAGCAGCAGTCTTGCCCTCACACGAAGCCACCTTGTGGCATATGTCGTCTTGCACCCCCCCCCCCCCGTGAGAATACCACGACAAGATCAGAATCGGAAGAAAGAAGGATTACCTCAAAAGGTTCTGCATGGCTGGCCTCAGCGTCATCACAGGAATTGTAATCACAAGAAATGAATGAAAAAAGAACAAAGTAAGTCAAGCTCTACCTCAAAGATTCGATTCTTCATCCTCCGTGATTCGGAAGACTCGGCGGTTTTCCTCTTGCCGCTTTTCTTGGTGGTCTTGGTCTTTACACGAGGAACCCGGGCGGTTTCGCTTCGTTTCAAAAGGAGCTGTTAGCCTGAGAATTAATAAGAGATTAATACAATCAATATGGAATCAAAATCAGTAGAGCAATGAGAGGAACCTTACCGCGAGCGGTTTGTTGGAGACGCAGAACGGGGCCAACCCGGTTTGGCTGCACGCGGAGATCGGTTCATCGAGCATTTTCTTCACTGTCTTGGCAACTTCAAGCTCGATTATTGATAGCTCGTGATGTCGTTGAGGATCTTTGACGTCACCTGTGTATTCGTGCATCAATCCGGGGCGGCGGCTTAATGGCAAGATGCCCCAAGAAACCCAACAGCGGACAAGGTCAATACCAGTTAAGCCGTTGGCCATCGAACCGGAGCTTGATAATTTGGGGTGCAAAGTTCTTCCGCTCTGCGGTAGTCAAGCGCGAAGGCAATGGGTGGTTGTTTCTAAGCCGGTGAGGGCGATAACCCTGCAAGGGATTTTCTCCGTTAGGAGCAGTGTTCCGGCAATAGAACCAGGTTTGATTCAAATCTTTTGGATGGCTATGATGTTTGGCGTGAGGAAAGTCCACTTCTTTCCTTTTTTGGACTGAAACGCCACCAAGTTCTGTGTTAGGACCGTCCGAGAACTCTGTACGGCAGTTCAAATGAAAGAAATCTCGGAATAACTCCACGGTTGGTTCTTCTTGAAGATAGACTTCGCAGAAGACTTGAAAGTTGCATATATTGGACACAGAGTTCGGACCAATATCTTGTGGATGGAGTTGGAAGCTTGCGAGGACATCCCGAAATTTTTTTGATCCGGGCGGGCTGAATCCCCGGTCTAGGTGTTGCATAAAAACAATCACCTCTCCTTCTTGAGGTTCTGGCGGACAATCCGATTCCGGAGCACGCCAGTGGAGAACATATTTTGAGGCTAAAGCGCCAGTGGTGACGTAGCCGTTGAGCTGTGTTTCCATGATCCGGGACGGAACCCAATTGCAAGAAGAAAATTGTTTCGCCATTCTGGAAGGGGGGAGCTGAAAGAAAATCAAACAGGTGCTGGTTCACTGTTTACGGTTTGTAAGTGAAACATTCAGTGTTAAACCGGTGAAATTACAATGCGAGGTACAGTTGGCGGTTTAAGAGAGGGCTAATGACATATGGCGGTTTGGCTATCAAGGATTAAACCGCCCATAGGCAGAAAGGCCCAGATTCAAGTTTTCTGCTAAGTGTTGACAGAAACAGGTTTCACACAATAGTCAAATATATTTGGATCTACCGCGCGTCTATAAGACAGTTTTTACTGCGTTCTTTAAAAGGCGTTCAAGAAAAACAGAGAAGGATGTATACTCTACCAGAAGAAAAGGAAGGGCTGCTAGTATTAAAAACAGACGCGGAATGACTACCACAAGAGATCTATACTGTTTTTGGATTAAAACTACCACGGCAGAAGGTAGGAAGAAGAGGAAAAATGGAGGACTGCGGATGAGCTTGCAAAAACTTAATGCAGATCTAAAGGCAAAGAATGAAGAAGTATACCGCTGCAGATTGTGGCGAGGGGGCGATGAGTCTCGATCTAACTCGAGGTTGATGCAGCGGCCTTGGTTGGTGCAGTTCTCGAAGGTCGCGGACGGGCGAAGTGAGCTTGAGCTGAGGTCGTCATGAGGAAGAAGAAGATGCGAAGAGGAAGAGAAAAGGGGGCCCTCGGGCTTTATTTATAAGGGAAGGAGTGAAAGGCAGTCGCGAGAATCAAGGCATCCGAAGCGGCCGAGTGGGCGCGCCTGTCGCCTCGATTTTCGGGATAATCATTAATGAGAAGGGAATCTTTTTGATCCTTTTTATGCAGAGGTGATGTCATATGGACCGTTACGGTACTCCGAAGATGACGTCACGGCGGTTTACAGCAACCAGAGAAGGGGATATCACGGCGGTTCAACAATTACAAGAAGAAATTGAAGTTGAAGATTTTCTATCAAGGATTGACATGAACTTGTTCAAATCAATCTGGGGCCTAATGTTGGGGATATTACTACTGTCACATCCCTAGTCCTGGCATGCACTAGGCTAGCCTTCATGTTGCATCATGTTTAAAAAATTTTGAAACTTGAATTGAGGAGATTTGGAAGCCTCAAAATTTAAATAAAAGGAGGGCAAAACCCCTAAAATCTCATTCAATGTTCCCAAAATGTCCTTCCTAAATGTTTGATAATTTTTGGCAAGGGTTCTGGTCCCAAACAAAATATTGAACATTTATAAGGAATTAATCTTGGGATTTTGAATTTAAATCATTAGCTATTTGAATTTGAATTATATTCATATAATTAGAATATAATTTCAAATACCCTGAAATATTTTATGAGCTTTTGGAAAAGTCCATCTAGCAGAATAAACATATTCAGAGGAGTTTTTGACATTGTTTGAATTGTTTTAAATTCAAAACAGTGGCAAAAGATTTAAAACAAAACATAAGCAGAAAACAATAAAAAGAACAGAAACTGTACCTGGCTTACCTGGCCCACGAACCGCCCAGCCTTCTTCCTCCCCTCATTGGCCCGGTGGTGGCCCAGCCCCACCACCGCCTCACTGTCGTCGTCTCCCTCGCCGGATAAGCGAGGGCGTGATGAAGGCCTTGGCGATGCCGACGGCCACCTCCTGCTCGGCTGCTGCGTCCCCGCTGCCGGACGCCTCCATGTGTCGCCACGCCTCCCCGACCCCTGGACCCCTCGCTCTCTCCCTCTCCCTCGTTCTCTCCTCTGCCCTCTCTCTACCGGGACCGAGCACCGCCCGCCGCGCCTTGCTGCCCTCAAGGCCACCGCCACCCTCTCCTCCCGACATGCCCACGAGCTCCGCCCGACCTCCTCTTCCTCCCCACCGAGCGCGCCCGCCAGCGCCTCAAGCACCCTCCCGACCCCTTCATCCCCTCGGGTGCGCGGAGATCTCCATCGCCGCCCCGCTTGCTCCGGCCCCTCCCCGAGCCCAGTGACCACCCCTGCGGAACCGCGGTGAGCTCCTCGCGCCTCGCCCCTCTCCCCGTCGGCCGTTCGTCCTCTAGCCCGA
This sequence comes from Aegilops bicornis, assembly GCA_021605145.1. Taxonomy (NCBI): domain Eukaryota; kingdom Viridiplantae; phylum Streptophyta; class Magnoliopsida; order Poales; family Poaceae; genus Aegilops; species Aegilops bicornis. Next base: position 547,989,427 of record CM038675.1, on the reverse strand, counting down.
TCCCCAACCTTGACCAAGGCGTCTCGCCGCCCGGCCATGGCGTGGCCGTGGCTACAGCCATAAGCTTCGCAATTGAGCGTGCCACCGTGCTCAAGACGTTCCTAGGGGTCGATCATGACCATCCGCGGCTCCTGCCGTACCCTAACGCCATAAAACCGTGGGTGCCCGAGCTCCGGCCGCTTGCCTTTGCTCGCCGTCGTTGTCTCCGCCACCCCGCACCTCCCGCTAGTCTCCTTAGATGCGCCTTGAGCCCCAAGGCGTCACGTAGGGCCCCTCCGCCTCTCTTTTGGTCACCGGAGGAGGAAACCCGCACCCCTCCGTCGTCTCCGGCTCCGCCGGCGACGAGCCGCGGGTCAACTCCAGCGAGTTGACCTGGGTTTGGCCTAGTTTGACTTCCCCGGAGCCACTGACATGCGGGCCCGGCTAACTAATCTAGTTTAGGTTTAAACTAATTTAACTTAACCTAGGTTAGTGCTAATTGACTAGGTTAGTTTAGTTAGTCACTGACGTGTGGCCCCACACGTCAGGTTTGACCCAGGTTGACTGCTGACGCGGTGCTGACGTCATCTTGGCCTTAATTATTTGATTTTACGGATTAATTTAATTCAGGAAATTCCGTAAAATACTCTAAACTTCTAAAAATCATATAAATTCAACCGTAACTTCGGATGGAAATAATTTATATATGAAAAATGATCAGAAAAATATGAAGAATCTGTTTATGCCATGATCATGCATGTTTGAACAAGTTAACCTCACTGAATAGGATGAATCATGATTAGGGTAATTTATGAACTAGCATTTGGAGTTGGAGTTCAACCTTGTTTGAATTCCACTTCAACTAACAGGTTATTACTGCATTAGGTGAATTCAGTACCTTAATATGACATGTCATTCATGTGAATGTGCATTGCATTGATTGTGTTCTCTCTTGTTTGCGGTAATTGTCCCCTCCGGTGAGACGATGTTCTGACGATTGTTCGATGACACCGATGAAGAACTATATTATCTTCAAGTGCTGTGCAAGCAAAACCCCCTTGTTCATTCCGATACAATCCTACTCTCTCGCTCCTGCTCTATTTTACTGCATTAGGACAACAACGAATCATGTGTCACTTGCTGCGGTAGCTGAACCCCTTTATCCTCTCGCATGACCTGTCATTCCACAAGAATTAGATGAAACCCACTAGCATGAGTAGGAGTTGTTTGAGCCATGTTGTGCCTACTCATTTATGCTTGTTGTCATGCCTGCTCGCTTAGAGTTGAGTCAGGTCCGATTCATCAGAATGAATTGGAATTGTTATGAACATGTCCTATTGTGTGAGAGCTAAGTGTGTGAACACGATTTGGTAAAGGTAGCGGTGAGAGGCCATGTAGGAGTACATGGTGGGTTGTCTCATTGCAGCCGGCCCTCGTGAACTGAGTTCTGTGTTTGTGATCCATGATACGCTTACTACCACGCATTGGGCCCAAAACCAATGGACCCTCTCGGCTTCTTGACCACCCTTGTCCTCGGTCCGGAGTTGCAAGTAGTTTCGGTGTTTGTAGCATCTTTGGGGCCGCACGCAACGCTGACCTTAGGGGTGGGTTGTGTTGCGGTAGGCACCGTGGTTGGTGTACCGAGTGCCTGCTTGGTATCTCGGGAACCCCGCACACATCGTTCGGGCTGTATGGGAAACCTCGGTAGGACTCCTGCGGATGGAACCCGAATAGGCGATAAACCCGGACTAGGGACTTGAGTGTTTAGGTAGGCCGTGGCCGACACCCACGTTGGGCTTCCGCTTGAAGGTTGCCGAGTACATGTCGTGTAAACGGCGGTAAGTGGTGAGAGCGTGTGAAGAAGTACACCCTGCAGGGTTTAATATGATCTATTGAATAGCCGTGTCCACGGAGAAGGACTTCGGGTTGCCTATATCGGTTCATAGACAAGTGAAAGTGGATACTCTAAAATGCGCAAGATAAGCGTGAGTGCTATGGATGGCGTTCTCATAGGGAGACGGGAGCGGGTCCATAGTGGTGTATTGATATGGTGAATATGTGGACTCGTGTGCGCCACCTCAAAAGAGTTACTTGCAGACAGAGTTCAGGATAGCCACTGAGTCAAAGCTGGCTTGCTGCGGTCAAACTCCACCAACCCCTTTTGATAATGATGCATATGTAGTTAGATTACGATGTAAGTCTTCTTGAGTACAATTGTACTCACGCTTGCTTATTTTATATTTTGCGTAGAGACGCCGCCTCGCTTAGTAGTTCCATGTGGACTTGACGTTTAGCTTGTTACCTCATTTACGATCTTGTGCCCTCGGCAGATCTCGGTAGATAGTCGGGCTTCTCAGCCTTTTTCATTTATAGTTATGCGTACTTTCAGACATGATTAGCTTCCGCTTGTGCTTTGACTTGTATGTTTCGAGTGTTGGGTCATGAGACCCATGTTTGTAATATCTCGCTCTTGAGCCTAATGAATAATATATTGAGTCGTAGAGTTATGTTGTGATGCCATGTTGTATCTACGCATATTGAGCATAATGTGTGTATGTTTGAAATGCTTGGTATGTGTGGGATCCGACAAACTAGTTGTTTATCCTTGGCAACCTCTCATATGGGGAAATGTAGTCTCGTGATTACGGCGATAGTAGTCCGCTACATGCCGGTTCACCGGAGTCCTCGCTAGCCCAAAGACTACCGCTTGGACACTTGACTGGCCGGCATGTGTTTCACCGTTCCTTATGTCATCGCCTTCGGGAAATGTCACGCGGTGTTATTCGAGTCCTGCCTAGCCTGCTACAGCCGGGATACCGGAGTCCTCATAGCCCAAAGTGCTACAGCCCGAATATATACGTTGATGACCGACATGCTCGATGTGATTCATGTATGACCGTCCCCATATGTTAGCGCCGCTTTGGGTTCACGACTAGCCATGTCGGCCCGGGTTCTTTGTAATGTGGAAGATAGCGACACAATCATATACGTGATCCAAAAGACTTAAACGGTCCGGGCCATGGTAAGGCGACACCTGGGAATACCGTGCGTGAGGCCGCAAAAGTGATATGATGTGTTACATGCTAGATCGGTGTGACTTAGGATCGGGTCCCGACAGCGTTGGTATCGAGCTCGACTGTCAGAGGATTACCAAGCCAAACTGGTCAAGTTGTGTCTAGAAATGCTTTAGTTATATAAGGGAATTGGTTGTGGAAGGGAACGTAAGGCTCTTTTACTCCTTATACCTCATGGCCTTCTAATCTGAGTCATCCTCTTCTCTTCTACGGGGTTTAAGAACTAGGCTTCTCATCTATCTATCAGGATGACGTGTTACTAATCCATAGACCTATAAGATTGTTGGTTTTAATCCCCAGTTCAGTTCCTATTGTTTCTGTATGATAACTGTTGATCTCAGAATCTTGTTATGATGTTGTTGAGTGGCTATACCATCATTTTTGCAGGATGTCCCAAATCATTTTGAGCATTTACAGCCGTTATGCTGTCCGAGTCATCCCAGGTCTCTAAATAGTCTGATGCATTTGCAAATCCTTTCCTTCCGCTTTCCGATGTCCTTTTGGTCAGAATAAGCACACTAATCGGTAAGTTGAGGTACTTTTGTTGCCTCGACATACATGTTGGAACTACTATTATGACCCTAGGTGTTTAGGAAGTCACCTAGCAATTTAGCAATGCTTTTGTATCCCCGGTGTGATGATTCTGGCCAGTATTCTTGAAAGCATCCCGTGATGCCGTTTAGTAGTAGGTATTCTACTCCTGGGTTTCTGAACCCGTGATTCATCCTACTTCATGTTGTTAGTATTTGATAGTGCCCTTAGGATATTAGTAACCTTGCGATAGTCCTCAAGGTCCGTGGTATATCCTTCTTCCAAATACCATGAACCACTTATGGCGAAGTTTGTTGAACCAAAAGATCACAACTAGAGTGCTCTTGAGGAGTTCTCCGTTCATAATTGTGACTCGCCAGTTCTACTTTCTCGCATGGATTATCCGGAAGAAATGTTGAGCTTCGCTCGACATACTAATTCAGTGCATCCACAACTCGGGAAGTTATATGTTCCTCTCGAGTTGCTCTTTTCGATTGCATTCTAACCTTCATCTATCAATTGATAGCCAAGGGTATGCGTGCATTTGTGTTCATCGATGCATTTTGTCCTTGTGGTCCGTCAAGCCATTCTATTCCGGAATGACTATGAGAAACAAACTCCAGTACCTCATCCATTTCTAGGACTAGGTCAAAGTAGTTGTATTCCGCAGATCAAAATGCCAATTCAGCTTTTGATTCTCGCTCCACCTGGAGTGTTACCATCTTTATGTCAATAATGTCATAAGAATTGCACCTTCTCTTATGAATTCTTGATGTAGTGATACTCTCGCCATCATCATTCATTCCTCGGTTCTGTGTTGATGCAACCGGAAAGCCGACAAGTGACTTGTGATGTGTGACATCAATACTCCGAGCAATTCGTTGCTTGGCAGCTAATGGACATTATCCTCATTCTTAGCGTGTTGGTTATTAAATCATCATCCACGAGATTGATCGTGCTACCTAGTCCTTACTCGTGCACCCCTCGATTGATGAGTTAGGATTGTGCCAAGTCCTCACTTTCGCTTGATCATATCGTCTTGCCCTCAAAAGCAAGATTGTTCTCGAGCTTAGTAACATACGGTGGTTCGTGACTTTCCAAATATCTTCTTGGAAGTGTTACCGTGTTGTTTCCAGACTGTTATGTTGGGCTCGTGATCAAGTTGGGTTCTTGTGAACCACCCCTTCTCCAAGAATCTGTGTTGGATACCCGGAGCTAGTTGGTCAAGCCAAACAACAACTTGGAGAGTTGGAAGATAAAAGCTTGCCTAATTTAGTTCGTTCCAAAGGGATATTCTTGTGAAGTGTGTGTTGAAGAAAGATGATATCTTCATCAATTGGTTCCTGTGGATCAGTTGTTGGATCTATCGTCCTACCAATCCTTTGATTTGAGTATGGGCTATCGTCAAATCAAATCAGTACCAACGGTGCTCGTAATGTTGTCTTACTCGTGGTTGATCCCTCGGGCATACACCATTATATTTTTGGTCTGACCAATGCTAACACCGTGTTCACATGATGGTGGAAGTCCAAAGGATATGGAAATTCCGATGAGTTGCTGTTGAGCCCATCAAGAGCATTTTGTCTCCCCATGAGTCATGTTGAGCATCAACCTAGTATTGGAAACTTGTGTAAGCAATTCTTCGTGTTTCGTTCATGAAGCATATGTTTGGATGAAAGTAGTGACTTCCTCTAGTTCATGTGCATCTGATGTAAGTTGCCGCCATGAATTTGAGAAAGGTTTGTTTTGCTTCCTCCGGAATCATCCCAAGTCAGTCATGCATGTGCGAAGTATTCTATGGTTTGATAGACTGATCATCTTCATTCCGTATGTATTCCTAGCACCCCCAAGCCAATCGACCGATTTGTTCAAGGAGAAGAAGTTCCTTCATAAGAGCTAATCCGGATTTATGAAGTGATTTCAATATCCTCGATGATGGTTTCCCCACCAACTCGGTAGTATTTTATTATAAGACTACCTTGTGGTCATGCTTATCCGGGACAATGTGTTCACAGTGTTTGTAGCGTAACCAGCTCATGTTTTGGAGCTTGCTATCGTAGTTCATATCCCGAGAATCTCGCAACGCCATCCCGTCAATTGTGTTGCAACCCTTCCTTTTCGTATACATGATGAGTCTGAAATATCCTAACACCAACCAGATCTGAATCTCGTGCAGATATGATGGTTGGAACATTCAACAGCTTGCATTTCGCTCCCAGCTTGCACCGTCCTTATGCCATTTCACTATGGGCTGCCTTCTTAGTAATTTCTGCTCAAGATCATCCTCAAAAGTGGACTTACCATGGGTCCCCCCCACCTTCGATGATAAGCAAAATCATCCATTGCGTTGTCTTCAACAAGGTAGTCCACATCATCCACTCTAGTCCGGGTGTACCATCCCTTTGCATTCCACCAAATGATCGCTTATGATTGCCTTAGGCTGGTATAAAGAGTTCCAATGATCTATGGATCAAAAGTAATTCTTTTTGCCACTTAAGGGAATAGTTCTTGCGTCACCCTTCTCGAGGTGTCCTGTTACGGGATCATGATAAATATTCCTCGCCACCTTGACACCATCCACCATCTCTCTAAGCGTGGAATTGTTGCCACCAATCAAACCCCGTCCTTTGTTCTTCCATCCCTCTCGATGTGTTTTGTATCTCAACTCGAGATGTGTCACCGTCTCAGTCCGTGAGTCGATCATGTTTACTTGATCTTCGTGAAGATCAAATCATGTAAGGTTTCCCCCTTCTTTCTGTTGTCGTGTCGGGTGAAGATCTCAAGACGCCAAGACTAAGATAATGGAGTGAATCAACATCTTCGAGAAGGGCAAATGGATCATGAAGATTGTGATAGTTTGTGACTTCCCTTTTCCTCTTACTCACGTCTTGAATCTCGGGGCGAGATTCTTGTTTAGTGGGGGTGAGTTGTCACATCCCTAGTCCTGGCATGCACTAGGCTAGCCTTCATGTTGCATCATGTTTAAAATTTTTTGAAACTTGAATTGAGGAGATTTGGAAGCCTCAAAATTTAAATAAAAGGAGGGCAAAACCCCTAAAATCTCATTCAATGTTCCCAAAATGTCCTTCCTAAATGTTTGATAATTTTTGGCAAGGGTTACGGTCCCAAACAAAATATTGAACATTTATAAGGAATTAATCTTGGGATTTTGAATTTAAATCATTAGCTATTTGAATTTGAATTATATTCATATAATTAGAATATAATTTCAAATACCCTGAAATATTTTATGAGCTTTTGGAAAAGTCCAGCTAGCAGAATAAACATATTCAGAGGAGTTTTTGACATTGTTTGAATTGTTTTAAATTCAAAACAGTGGCAAAAGATTTAAAACAAAATGTAAGCAGAAAACAATAAAAGAATGTAGATCAGACTGGCTTACGGCCCACGAACCGCCCAGCCTTCTTCCCTCCCTCGCTGGCCCAGCTGGTGGCCCAGCCCACCACCGCCTCACCGTTCGTCGTCTCCCTCTGCCAGAAGGCAGAGGCGAGGCGTGGTGAGCACTGGCGATGCCGACGGCCACCTCCTGCCTGGCTGCCTGCGTCCCCGCTGCCCGGACGCCTCCATGTGTCGCCACGCCTCCCGACCCCTGGACCCCTCGCTCTCTCCCTCTCCCTCGTTCTCTCCTCTCCCTCTCTCTCGCTTGGGACCGAGCACCGCCGTCGCCGCCTGCTGCCCTCAAGGCCACCGCCACCCTCTCTCCTCCCCGACATGCCCACGAGCTCCGCCCGACCTCCTCTTCCTCCCCACCGAGCCACGCCCGCCAAACGCCTCAAGCACCCTCCCGACCCCTTCATCCCTCGGTCGCCGGAGATCTCCATCGCCGCCCGCTTGCTCCGGCCCTCCCCGAGCCAGTGATCACCTCAAGGAACCGCGGTGAGCTCCTGCGCCCCTCGCCCCTCTCCCTGCCGACGCGTTCGTCCTCTAGCCCCGATCCCCAACCTTGACCGGTTGCGTCGCCGCGGCCATGGCGTGGCCGTGGCCACGATCGCAAGCTCGCAATTGAGCGTGCCACCGTGCTCAAGACGTTCCTAGGGTCGATCATGACCATCCGCGGCTCCTGCCGTACCCTACAACGCCAAAACCGTGGGTGCCCGAGCTCCGGCCGCCGCTGCACTGCTCGCCGTCGTTGTCTCCGGCCACCCCCGCACCTCCCGCTAGTCTCCTTAGATGCTTGAGCCCCAAGGCCACGTAGGGCCCTCCGCCTCTCTTTTGGTCACCGGAGGAGGAAACCCCGCACCTCCGTGCGTCTCGGCTCCGCCCGGCTGACGAGCCAGGTCAACTCCGGCGAGTTGACCGGGTTTGGCCTAGTTTGACTTCCTGAGCCATCGACATGCGGGCCCCGCCTCGGCTAACTAATCTAGTTTAGGTTTAAACTAATTTAACTTAACCTAGGTTAGTGCTAATTGACTAGGTTAGTTTAGTTAGTCAGCGACGTGTGGCCCCACACGCCAGGTTTGACCCAGGTTGACTGGCCGACGCTGGTGTCGACTTGGCGTCGACGCAATTATTTGATTTTCTGGATTAATTTAATTCAGGAAATTCTAGAAAATACTCTAAACTTCTAAGAATCATATAAATTCAACCGTAACTCGGATGGAAATAATTTATATATGAAAAATGATCAGAAAAATATGAAGAATCTGTTTATGCCATGATCATGCATGTTTGAACAAGTTAACCTCACTGAATAGGATGAATCATGATTAGGGTAATTTATGAACTAGCATTTGGAGTTGGAGTTCAACCTTGTCTGAATTCCACTTCAACTAACTTGGGTTATTATTGCATTAGGTGAATTCAGTACCTTAATATGACATGTCATTCATGTGAATGTGCATTGCATTGATTGTGTTCTCTCTTGTTTGCGGTAATTGTCCCCTCCCGGTGAGACGATGTTAAACGATTGTTCGATGACACCGATGAAGAACTATATTATCTTCGAAGTGCCAGGCAAGCAAAACCCCCTTGTTCATTCCGATACAATCCTACTCTCTCGCTCCTGCTCTATTTTACTGCATTAGGACAACAACGAATCATGTGTCACTTGCTGCGGTAGCTGAACCCCTTTATCCTCTGCATGACCTCGTCATTCCACAAGAATTAGATGAAACCCACTAGCATGAGTAGGAGTTGTTTGAGCCATGTTGTGCCTACTCATTTATGCTTGTTGTCATGCCTGCCATCGCTTAGAGTTGAGTCAGGTCTGATTCATCGGGAATGAATTGGAATTGTTATGAACATGTCCTATTGTGTGAGAGCTAAGTGTGTGAACACGATTTGGTAAAGGTAGCGGTGAGAGGCCATGTAGGAGTACATGGTGGGTTGTCTCATTGCAGCCGTCCTCGTGAACTGAGTTCTATGTTTGTGATCCATGATATGATTACTACCACGCATTGGGCCCGAAACCAATGGACCCTCTCGGCTTCTTGACCACCCTTGTCCTCGGTCGGGAGTTGCAAGTAGTTTCGTGTTTGTAGCATCTTTGGGGCCGCACGCATAGCTGACCTTAGGGGTGGGTTGTGTTGCGGCAGTACCGTGGCAGTGTACCGAGTGCCGTTTGGTATCTCGGGAACCCTGCACACATCGTTCGGGCTGTATGGGAAACCTCGGCGGACTCCCTGCGGATGGAACCCGAATAGGCGATAAACCTGGACTAGGGACTTGAGTGTTTAGGTAGGCCGTGGCCGACACCCACGCTGGGCTTCCGCTTGAAGGTTGCCGAGTACATGTCGTGTAAACGGCGGTAAGTGGTGAGCGTGTGTGAAGAAGTACACCCTGCAGGGTTTAATATGATCTATTCGAATAGCCGTGTCCACGGAGAAGGACTTCTGGGTTGCCTATATCGGTTCATAGACAAGTGAAATTGGATACAATAATATGCGCAAGATAATCGAGAGTGCTATGGATGGAGTTCTCATAGGTAGACTGGAGCGGGTCCATAGTGGTGTATTGATATGGTGAATATGTGGACTCGTGTGCGCCACCTCAAAAGAGTTACTTGCAGTCGTAGTTCAGGATAGCCACCGAGTCAAAGCTGGCTTGCTGAAGTCAAACTCCACCAACCCCTTTTGATAATGATGCATATGTAGTTAGTTCTGATGTAAGTCTTGCTGAGTACAATTGTACTCACGTTTGCTTATTTTATATTTTGCAGAGAGACGTCAGTCTCGCTAGTAGTTCCATGTGGACTTCGACGTTTAGCTTGTTACCTCAGCTACGATCTTGTGCCCTCGGCAGGATCTGGTAGATAGTCAGGCTTCTCAGCCTTTTTCATTTATAGTTATGCGTACTCGAGACATGATTAGCTTCCGCTTGTGCTTTGACTTGTATGTTTCGATTGTTGGGTCATGAGACCCATGTTTGTAATATCTCGCTCTTGAGCCTAATGAATAATATATTGAGTCGTAGAGTTATGTTGTGATGCCATGTTGTATCTACGCATATTGAGCATAATGTGTGTATGTTTGAAATGCTTGGTATGTGTGGGATCCGACAAACTAGTTGTTTATCCTTGGCAACCTCTCATATGGGGAAATGTAGTCTCGTGATTACGAGCGATAGTAGTCCGCTACAGCCCGGTTCACCGGAGTCCCGCTAGCCCAAAGACTACCGCTTGGACACTTGATGGCCGGCATGTGTTTCACTTCGTTCCTATGTCATCCCTTCGGGAAATGTCACGCGGTGTTATTCGAGTCCTGCTTAGCCTGCTACATGTACCGGGATACCGGAGTCCTGTTAGCCAAGGTGCTACAGCCCGAATATATACGTTGATGACCGACATGCTCGATGTGATTCATGTATGTCTGTCCCCATAGGTTAGCGCCGCTTTGGGTTCACGATCAGCCATGTCGGCCCGGTTCTTTGTCATATGGATGCTAGCGACACTATCATATACGTGAGCCAAAAGACGCAAACGGTCCCGGGCCATGGTAAGGCGACACCTGTGGGAATACCGTGCGTGAGGCCGCAAAGTGATATGATGTGTTACATGCTAGATCGGTGTGACTTAGGATCGGGGTCCTGACAACTACTGGGCGTGAACCGGCCTATCCGGGCCGCGTTAACTTCATCAGTAGTTCAACGGTGTAAAAGCCCAAGCATGAAAGTAAGGGCCCAAGGCCCGTAGTCGGTTTAGAACACATGGCCGTAAACCGCCTGGTATGTAAACTTGTACTGTAAGTTAGGAATAGAGAGAGACCAACCCGGATACGAGTATGAATCGGAGATTGGGACTCTTCGAACCGATGGGCGTCACCCGTGTATATAAGGGACGACCCGGGCGTTCAAGGACAGACAACAACAACTCGAGGCCTAGGCGAAGCTTATTTGTTCCCTAGTCATCGAGACCACATCAATCCCATCACAAACTAGACGTAGGCTTTTACCTTCATCGAAGGGGCCGAACTAGTATAACTCTTGTGTCTTCGCGTCCGCTTTAACCCCTTTCAAGTTAACCCGTAGCGATGGCTCCACGACTAAGTCCTTTCATGAGGACATCTGCTGTGACAAAACCACGACACCACCTGAACACTCGACGTGGCTTTTTGCTTCCCTGGTTGTTGCATCGTTAGTTCGGCGATTCTAGTGCCGGACAGGACTTCTTAAAGACGGAGTCCTGAAAGTAAGAAAAAGGAAGAAAAAAGGAAAAAAGAAAAAGAATGACACAATCGGGAGCCCCTGGTGCGGTCGAGCCGCATTCTTGGCGTGCCGTGGTCTTGCCCCTCCCCATATGCCCATGGTATCTCCAGAGCGTAATTATGTACGCGTAACACTAGCTTCGCAATTTCGCGAGGGCTGGGGTTGGGGCCGGATTGCTACGCGTGCTTGAATCGTGCCAGGCGGTCTTGTTGTAGGTTACTCCGGCAAGATTGGATGTTGTCCGGACGCTTAGTGGCCGGACTCGAGAATTGCTGTGAGAGGCTGCTTTGTACCTCCGCCACAAGGGCCGCCGTGTGCTCCTCTGTTCGGAGAGAGCGTTCGGTGTTTCCATTGACCGTGATTACTCCTCGAGGGCCTGGCATCTTGAGCTTGAGGTATGCGTAGTGCGGCACCGCATTGAACTTTGCAAATGCGGTTCGTCCGAAAGCAAAGGTATGATAGCCGCTGCGGAATGGGATGATATCAAATATTAACTCTTCGCCCGGAAGTTATCTCGGGGATCCGAAGACCACTTCGAGTGTAATCGAGCCCGCATAACTGGCCTCTACACCCGGTATGACGCCTTTAAAGGTCGTCTTTGTAGGTTTAATCCTTGAGGGGTCTATGCCCATTTTGCGCACTGTATCCTGATAAAGCAGGTTCAGGCTGCTGCCGCCGTCCATCAGGACTCTGGTTAGGTGAAATCCGTCAATAATTGGGTCAAGAACCAATGCGGTGAAACCGCCGTGACGAATGCTAGTGGGGTGGTCCCTTCGATCGAAGGTGATCGGGCAGGAAGACCATGGGTTGAACTTCGGGGCGACTGGCTCCATCGCCAGATATCGTCCCTTTAGCGCACGCTTCCGCTCCCTTTTGGGTATATGGGTTGCGTATATCATGTTCACCGTTCGCACTTGTGTGGGAAAGCCCTTCTGTCCTCTATTGTTCGTCGGCCGGGGCTCTTCCTCATCATCGCTATGCAGCCCCTTGTCATTGAGTTCGGCACTTAACTTGCCTGCTTGCTTGAACACCCAACAGTCCCTGTTGGTGTGATTGGCTGGTTTTTCGGGGGTGCCATGTATCTGGCACAAGCGATCGAGTATTCGGTCCAAGTTGGACGGGCCCTTGTTCATGCGGCCGTATCTTCAGTATTATCGCCGTTAATGCGGCGCTTGTTCTTGTTGCGACGTGACCTGCCATTGCTGTCCTTGGTATCCGAACTATCAGGATGTTTGGCCAAGTTGTTGCTTCGAGCTAGCTAGCTGTCCTCTCCCGCACAAAAGCGGGTCATGAGTGTTGTGAGGGCTGCCATGGATTTTGGCTTTTCCTGTCCTAGGTGCCGGGCAAGCCACTCGTCGCGGATGTTATGTTTGAAGGTTGCAAGGGCCTCTACATCCGGACAGTCAACGATTTGAATTTTTTTTGTTAGGAACCGTGTACAGAATTGTCTGGCCGATTCTTCTGGCTGCTGAATTATGTGGCTATGGTCATCGGCGTCTGGTGGTCGCACATATGTGCCCTGGAAGTTATCAAGGAATGCGGCTTCGTGTCCTCCCAACAACCAATTGATTCTACCGCAAGTTGTTGAGCCAATGCCGAGCTGGTCCTTTAAGCTTGAGTGGGAGCTATTTGATGGCATGTAGATGATCACCGCGGGCCATGTGGATATGGAGGAGATAGTCCTCGATCCAGACCGCAGGATCTGTGGTACCATCGTATGATTCGATGTTTACGGATTTGAAGCCCTCGGGGATTTGATGATCCATTACTTCATCTGTGAAGCATAGTGGGTGTCTTGGCGCCTCAGATTGGGCTATATCACGACGTAGCTCATATGAGCTTTGTCTAATGTGTTCGGCCCGGCCGGGTTTGCTGTATCCGGCGCGACGGTAATCATCCCGCATCGTTGGGCGGCCACGTGATCCATAGATCGATCTTGTATGTTTTGCCTTATCCTCCAACATATCTCGCAAGTCCGGCGTGTTTTCCCGTGCCTTGGTACTTTTTGAGCAGCGTCGAGGTGTGGCTTGAGCGGAGGGCCGAGAGGCTTCTCTGTCGCGGCCACGGGGTGGCCGGTCTGCCATGTCATGCGCTGGTGACTTGGGTGCTTCCTCCTCTGATCGAGGCAACGGCCTGCGTTTGGGTTAGCTTTTGGAGGGGCTTTCGAGTTCATACTCTTCTACCGCAAGGACTTGATCCATCCGTCACCTAGCGTGTCTTGGTCAACTCTAAGTTGTTGCTGCTTTTTCTTGAGGCTGCTTGCCGTGGCTATAAGCCCGCTTGAAACGCCTCTGCTCGGGCGGATCCTCGGGCACGACAAATTAAATTGCCGTCGCCGAGGCTTGCCTCATCTTCGAGAGGGAGGCGATAATTATCGCCCTCGACCCCTCTTTCTGCGCAGACCGTCGTGCGGACTTGCTTCTCCCTCCTCCCGCGCCGAGTCCCGCTTTGGGGGGGTTGTCTTCGCATCCGTCTGGTTGTTATTATCTCCGTGCGGAATCACCGCTTTTGCTGTGGCGGGATTTAGAGCGGCGCCACCGACGCCGGGCGCTTCGTTGCTTTTGGAGGGGTCATCCTCCGTTGTTCCATCGCCGTTCCCATCTTTTGGGATATCCACCATGTATATGTCGATGACGAGGTGGCCTTCCAAAGTGCCCTCGTAGGGCGCTGGGTCTTGGTCGTCTCCGGCATCGTCGTCCATACCGTCGATGTCTTCAGAGTCGAAGTCGAGCATGTCGGTTAAATCATCGACAATGGCTACAAAGTGGGTGGTGGGTGGGTGTTGAATTTCTTCGTCGTCCGTATCCCAACCTTCATGTTCGTAGTCCGAGAAGGGCTCTCTGGATAAAGAGAGAGACTTTAGTGAATTCAGGATGTCGCCAAAGGGCGAGTGCTGAAAGATGTCCGCGACAGTGAACTCCATGACCGGCGCCCAATCGGATTCGATTGGCAGGGGCGCGGAGGGTTCGGAGTCCGGAGAGGAGTCCGGCACCCTGGAGTCGGGGTCTTCGCAAAGGACAGGGATGGAGTTCGGCTCAATCACCGTAGAGATTGTAGCCCCCGAGGCGGTGTCCAACCACTTGTCATCAATCGGGGAATCCGGCTCCGGAGTAAGGGTCAGAGCGGATCTTTGATGCGGCCTCGAGGCCTTTGCTCGTAGAGCTAGATCATGCCCATCGAGACAGTGCGGCACGCTTGGCTGCGGCTCGACTCCGTCGAAGATCAAGTCTCCGCGGATAGCGGCCGTATAGTTCAAACTTCCAAATCTGACCTGACGGCCAGGGGCGTAGCTTTTGATCTGCTCCAGATGGCCAAGCGAAATGGCCCGCAGTGCAAAGCCGCCGAATACGAAGATCTGTCCGAGGAGAAAAGTCTCACCCTGGACCATGTCGTTGTTGATGATCGAAGGAGCCATCGGTCCTATCGGTGACGACACAAAGGAACTCTCAATGAAAGCACCAATGTCGGTGTTAAAACCGGCGGATCTCAGGTAGGGGGTCCCGAACTGTGCGTCTAGGCGGATGGTAACAGGAGACAAGGGACACGATGTTTTTACCTGTGTTCGCCCTCTCGATGGAGGTAATACCCTACTCCTGCTTGATTAATATTGATGATATGGGTAGTACAAGATTAGATCTACCACGAGATCAAGGAGGCTAAGCCCTAGAAGCTACCCTATGGTATGATTGTTGTTCGTCCTACGGACTAAAACCCTCCGATTTATATAGACGCCGGATAGGTTAGGGTTACACAGAGTCGGTTACAATGGTAGGAGATCTCCATATCCGTATCGCCAAGCTTGCCTTCCACGCCAAGGAAAGTCCCATCCGGACACGGGACGAAGTCTTCAATCTTGTATCTTCATAGTCCAGGAGTCCGGCCAACGGTGATAGTCCGGCTATCCGGACAACCCCTAATCCGGGACTCCCTCACTAGTCGTGAACCCAAAGCGGCACTAACCCATGGGGGCAGGCATACATGAATCACATCGAGCATGTCGGTCAGCAGCGTGTGAATCCAGGCTGTAGCACTGGGCTAACAGGACTCCAGGAACCCGGGCTGTAGCAGGCTAGGCAGGACTCCGAATGTCACCGCGTGACATTTCCCCGAAGGGACAGACACAGGAACGAAGTGAAACACATGCCGGCCAGTCAAGTGTCCTGAGCAGTAGTGCTGGGCTAGCAGGACTCCGGTGAACCGAGTTGTAGCAGACTACTATCGCTCAGGAAGCACTAGACTACATTTCCCCATATGAGAGGCTGCCAAGGATAAACAACTAGATTGTCGGATCCCACACATACCAAGCATTTCAAACATACACACAATATGCTCGATATGTGTAAATACAACATGGCATCACAACATAACTCTACGACTCAAGTATTTATTCATTAGGCTCCGAGGAGCGAGATATTACAAACATGGGTCTCATGACCCAACATACAGAGCATACAAGCAACAAGCACAAACGGAAGCTTAACATGTCTGAGTAAGTACAGACATCTACAAATGGAAAAGGCTGAGAAGCCTGACTATCTACCAGATCCTGCCGAGGGCACAAGATCGTAGCTGAGGTAACAAGCTAAACGTCGAAGTCCACGTGGAACTACTAGCGAGACTAAAGTCTCTCTGCAAAAACATAAAATAGGCAAACGTGAGTACAAATGTACTCAGCAAGACTTACATCATAACTAACTACAAATGCATCATAAACAACAAAGGTGGTGGTGGAGTATGACTGCAGCAAGCCAGCTTTGACTCGGTGGCTATCCTACACTACGACTGCAAGTAACTCTTTTGAGGTGGCGCACACGAGTCCACAAATTCACCATATCAATACACCACTATGGATCCGCTCCCGTCTCCCTACGAGAACGCCATCCATAACATTCACGCTTATCTTGCGTATTTTAGAGTATCCACTTTCACTTGTCTATGAACTGTTATAGGCAACCCAGAAGTCCTTCTCCGCAGACACGGCTATTCGAATAGATCATATTAACCCTACAGGGGTGTACTTCTTCACACACGCTCTCGCCACTTACCACCATGTACACGTCGTGTACCTCGGCAACCTTCAAGCGGAAGCTTGGCGAGGGAGTCGGCCACGACCTGACTAACCACACAAGTCTCTAGTCCAGGTTTATCGCCTATCCGGGTTCCATCTGCAAGGAGATCCGGCCGGGGTGTCGCTCACGGCCCCAAACAATGTGAGCAGGGTTCCCGAGACACCTAACGGGCACCCGGTACACCATGCCATGGTGTATCTACCGCAACATAGCCCACCCCTAGGGTCAGCGCTACGCACGGACCCCAACACATATCCTACAAACACCAGAAACTAGTTGATTAATAAGTCGACATGGGCACTTAAGCATTCCAATGCGTGGTAGTAGCTGTTCATGGATCACAAACACAGAACTCAGTTCCTGAGGACGGTTTCAATGAGACAACCCACCACGTACTCCTACATGGCCTCTCACCGCTACCTTTACCAAATCGTGTTCACACACTTAGCTCACACAGAGTAGGACATGTTCACACACCTCCAATTCATCCCTGATGAATCAGACCTGACACAACTCTAAGCAATAGCAGGCATGACAAACAAGCATGAATGAGTAGGCACATCAGGGCTCAAACAACTCCTACTCATGCTAGTGGGTTTCATCTATTTATTGTGGCAATGACAGGTCATGCAGGGGAAAGGGGTTCAGCTACCGCAGCAAGTAACAGATGAATCGTTGTTGTCCTAATGCAATAAAAGAGAGCAGGAGCGAGAGAGTGGGATTGTATTGGAATGAACAAGGGGGTTTTGCTTGCCTGGCACTTCTGAAGATAGTATAGCTCTTCATCGGTGTCATCGAACTCATCATCGGAACATACGTCTACTGAGGGGGAACAACCACCGACTAGCAAAGAAGGAACACAATCAATGCCATGCAACAATATGATGCATGAAGATGACATGGCAATATGCTGTTGATTGGCCTAATGCATCTAGCAACAAGTTAAATGGGGTTGGTTTGAACACTAGGTTCAAATTCAAACTCCATATGTGAGAGTTTAAATGCCATTTTAATTGATTTGACCTGATCAGCAGGTATAAGTTGTTCTAACATGCATGAAAATGCTACAGATGGATAGATTGGATTCTTATGATCATTTTTCATATATAAATTATTTAATTTGGAGTTACGGTTGAATTACTATGATTTATTGAAGTTTAAGTCATTTTCTGGATTTTTCCTGGTTATTTTAAATCCAGAAAATATATTACTACGCCACCAAGGCGTCGGTGTGATGTCGGTCAACTGACCAGTTACGGTCAAACCCGACCAGTGGGGCCTTGGTCGCTGGTCAGTTAACTAACTAAATTTAGCTAATGTTAAGCTAATACTAATCCTAGTTTAGTTAGTGGCCTGGGGCCCACACGTCAGTGAGTCAGGGGGAAAAGTCAAACCCTGGTCAAGCGGGGTCAAACCCGCCGGACCCGGTCAACGGCTCATCGCCGGCGACGACAGAGATGGCGGAGGGCTTCGGAAATCGCCCACGGGCGATGGTTTTGGGCGTGGGGAGGCGCTACGAAGAGCTGCTGCACGCGCGCAGCTGATGGAGCAGCCGGCGGGAGCTGGGGTGGCCGGAGACGACGGCCACGAGCTCGGAAGCGGTGGCCGGAGCTCGGGCGTGCTCGGGTTCGGCGTTAGGGCGCACGACAGGTGGCAAGGAGGGGTGCTACGGCCTCCTGGGGGTGCACTGAGTGCAGTGACGCGCTCAGTTTGGACGGAGGCGTACCAAAACGACGACGGCGACAAGTCCGGCGCCGGTGAGGTCTCGGTCTCGACGGAAACGAGGGCTACGATGAGCTAATGGCCATGGGAGTAGGGGGGATCGGAAGAGGAGCTCACCGCGGGTGCAGAGGTGGCCTCGGCGTGCTTGGGGAAGCACCAGAGCGAGCGGGGCGGCGAGAGGGATCTCCGACGGCCGACGAGGGAAACGGCGACGGGGCGGCGTTGCCGCGCGTCCGGGGCCTCGTGGGTCATCGAGGAGGTCGGGGACATCGAGGCGGAGCTCGCAGGCACGGCGAGGGGTCGAGGGGGAGGCGGTGGCCGCGGCGAATGGCGTCGGTGGCGACGGCTGCGCTCGGACATGAGAGGGAGAGAGAGCAGAGGAGGGAAGAGCTCAGGACAGAGTGAGGGCGGTCGGGAGGTTGCGTGGTCACGCCTGTGGCGCCCAGAGGCCGAGGCGCTGCTGCTGGGCGAAAGCACGCCGCCTCGCCTTCTCGGGCGCGAGGTAGGGGGTGATCAAGGCTGTCTAATGGGCCGGGCTTAAGAGAGTGCTGTGCCAAGAAAGGGCCTGTAAGCTCAGGTAGGTATTTTCCATTTCTGTTTCTTTTCTATTTTTCTGACATTTGTTTGATTTAATAAAAAAACCATTTTTAAAATTCATGAAAATAATTGTGTGAACTAAATGGACTTATCCAAAGCTGCACAACAATTTCCAGAATTATTGAACATATATTTATGATATAATAAATATAGATCCAATTCAAATATTTATTGGTTTAATACAAAGGCCCAAAATAATCGTTCCTGAGATTCTAGAAATATTGGTTTGAATTTTATCCCATGCCAATATTTCCAGAGATTAAAGGAAACATTTTCTTGGACTCATTTGATGAGATTTAAATCTTGGTTATTTTTAGAGATCTTCTGAGGCTTTGAAAATTCCTCAATTCAAATTTCATTTGAATATAAACATGATGCTCACATGAAGGGCTAGCCTAGTGCATACCAGAACTAGGGATGTGACAGTAGCAAGCGATAAAAGTGAGCGTAAACGGTATTGCAATGCTAGGAAACAAGGCCTAGGGTTCATACTTTCACTAGTGCAAGTTCTCTCAACAATAATAACATAATTGGATCATATAACTATCCCTCAACATGCAACAAAGAGTCACTCCAAAGTCACTAATAGCGGAGAATAGACAAAGAGATTATGGTAGGGTACGAAACCACCTCAAAGCTATTCTTTCCAATCAATCCATTGGGATATTCCTATAAGTGTCACAAACAGCCCTAGAGTTCGTAGTAAAATAACCTTAAGACACACATCAACCAAAACCCTAATGTCACCTAGATACTCCAATGTCACATCAAGTATCCGTGGGTATGATTATACGATATGCATCACACAATCTCAGATTCATCTATTCAAACCAACACAAAGTACTTCAAAGAGTTCCCCAAAGTTTCTACCAGAGAGTCAAGACGAAAACGTGTGCCAACCCCTATGCATAGGTTCATGGGCGGAACCCGCAAGTTGATCACACAAACATACATCAAGTGGATCAATAGAATACCCCATTGTCACCACGGGTATCCCACGCAATACATCAAGTGTTCTCAAATCATTAAAAGACTCAATCCGATAAGATAACTTCAAAGGGGAAATTCAATCCATTACAAGAGAGTAGAGGGGGAGAAACATCATAAGATCCAACTATAGTAGCAAATCTCGTGATACATCAAGATCGTATCACCTCAAGAACACGAGAGAGAGAGAGATCAACCACATAGCTACTAGTACATACCCTAAGCCCTGAGGGTGAACTACTCCCTCCTCATCATGGAGAGCATCAGGATGATGAAGATGGCCACCGGTGAGGGTTCTCTCCCTGCGGCAGGGTGCCGGAACAGGGTCCCGAAGTGTTTTTTGTGGCTACTGAGGCTTGCGGCGGAGGAACTCCCGATCTATTATGTTCCCTGATCGTTTTAGGGTATATGGATATATATATAGGCGGAAGAAATACGTCAGGGGAGCCATGAGGGGCCCACGAGGGTGGAGGGTGCGCCCAGGGGGATGGGCGTGCCCCCTGGCTCGTGCCTCCCTCGTTGCTTTCCATACGTGCACTCCAAGTCTACCGGATTGCTTTCCTTCCAAAAATAACTTCTCTAGAAGGTTTCATTCCATTTTGACTACGTTAGATATTCCTTTTCTTCGAAACACTGAAACAAGGGAAAAACAGGAACTGGCACTGGGCTCTGGGTCAATAGGTTAGTCCCAAAAATAATATAAAAGTGTTTAATAAAGCCCATAAACATCCAAAACAGATAATATAATAGCATGGAACAATCAAAATTATAGATACGTTGGAGACGTATCAGCATCCCCAAGCTTAATTCCTGCTCGTCCTCGAGTAGGTAAATGATAAAAACAAACTTTTTGATGTGGAATGCTACTTGGCATGATTTCAATGTAATTATTCTTAATTGTGGTATGAATATTCAGATCCGAAAGATTCATGATAAAAGTTCATATTGACATAAAAGTAATAATACTTCAAGCATACTAACTAAGCAATTATGTCTTCTCAAAATAACATGGCCAAAGAAAGTTATCCCTACAAAATCATATAGCATGGCTATGCTCCATCTTCACCACATAAAATATTTGAATCATGCACAAACCCGATGACAAGCCAAGCAATTGCTTCATACTTTTGACGTTCTCAAACTTTTTCAATCTTCACGCAATACATGAGCGTGAGCCATGGACATAGCACTATATGTGGAATAGAATGGTGGTTGTGGAGAAGACAAAAAGGAGAAGATAATCTCACATCAACTAGGCGTATCAACGGGCTATGGAGATGCCCATCAATAGATATCAATGTGAGTGAGTAGGGATTGTCATGCAACAGATGCACTAGAGCTATAAGTATATGAAATCTCAACAAAAGAAACTAAGTGGGTGTGCATCCAACTCGCTTGCTCACGAAGACCTAGGGCATTTTCAGGAAGCCCGTCATTGGAATATACAAGCCAAGTTCTATAATGAAAAATTCCCACTAGTATATGAAAGTGATATCATAGGAGACTCTCTATCATGAAGATCACGGTGCTACTTTGAAGCACAAGTGTAGTAAAAGGATAGTTACATTGTCCCTTCTCTCTTTTTCTCTCATTTTTTTATTTGGGCCTTTTCTCTTTTTTTATGGCCTCTTTTTTTTAGTCCGGAGTCTCATCCCGATTTGTGGGGGAATCATAGTCTCCATCATCATTTCCTCACTTGGGACAATGCTCTAAAAATGATGATCATCACACTTTTATTTTCTTACAACTCAAGAATTACAAGTCGATACTTAGAACAAAATATGACACTATATGAATGCCTCTGGCGGTGTACCGGGATATGCAATGAATTAAGAGTCACATGTATGAAATAATTATGAATGGTGGCTTTGCCACAAATACAATGTCAACTACATGATCATGCAAAGCAATATGACAATGATGGAGCGTGTCATAGTAAACGGAACGGTGGTAAGTTGCATGGCAATATATCTCAGAATGGCTATGGAAATGCCATAATAGGTAGGTATGGTGGCTGTTTTGAGGAAGATATATGGTGGGTGTATGATACCGGCGAAAGGTGCACGGTATTTGGAGAGGCTAGCAATGGTGGAAGGGTAAGAGTGTGTATAATCCATGGACTCAACATTAGTCATAAAGAAAAAAAGAACTCACATACTTATTGAAAAATCTATTAGTTATCGAAATAAAGTACTACGCGCATGCTCCTAGGGGGATAGATTGGTAGGAAAAGACCATAGCTCATCCCCGACCGCCACTCATAAGGAGGACAATCAATAAATAAATCATGCTCCGACTTCATCACATAATGGTTCACCATACGTGCATGCTACTGGAATCACAAACTTTAGAACAAGTATTTCTCAAATTCACAACTACTCAACTAGCATGACTCTAATATCACCATCTTCATATCTCAAAACAATTATCAAGCAACAAACTTCTCATAGTATTCAACACACTCATAAGAATTTTTATTTTACTAATCTTGTATGCATATTATTGTTAAAGAAAACTACCATGCTGTTTTGTAGGACTCTCAAAATAATCTAAGTGAAGCATGAGAGAACAATAGTTTCTATAAAATAAAACCACCACCGTGCTCTAAAAGATATAAGTGAAGCACTAGAGCAAACAACAACTACTCTGAAAGATATAAGTGAAGATCAATGAGTAGTCGGATAATTATGCAACTATGTGAAGACTCTACCATTTAATAATTTCAGATCTTGGTATTTTATTCAGAAAGCAAAGCTAAAGAAAATAAAATGACGCTCCAAGCAAAACACATATCATGTGGTGAATAAAAATATAGCTCCAAGTAAAGTTACCGATGAACAAAGACGAAAGAGGGGATGCCTTCCAGGGCATCCCCAAGCTTAGGCTCTTGATTATCCTTGAATATTACCTTGGGGTGCCTTGTGCATCCCCAAGCTTAGGCTCTTGCCACTCCTTATTCCATAGTCCATCGAATCTTTACCCAAAACTTGAAAACTTCACAACACAAAACTTAACAGAAAATCTCGTGAGCTCCGTTAGCGAAAGAAAACAAAACACCACTTAATGGTACTGTAATGAACTCATTCTTTATTTATATTGTTGTTAAACCTACTGTATTCCAACATCTCTATGGTTTATAAACTAATTTACTAGCCATAGATTCATCAAAATAAGCAAACAACACACGAAAAACAGAATCTGTCAAAAACAGAACAGTCTGTAGTAATCTGTAACTAACGCAAACTTATGGAACTCAAAAAAAATCTGAAATAAATTGGTGGACCTGAGGAATTTTTCTAGTAATCATCTGCAAAAATAATCAACTAAATAGCACTCTCCAGTAAAACAATTTAGCTAATCTCGTGAGCGCTAAGGTTTCTGTTTTTTACAGCATGATCATAAAGACTTCACCCAAGTCTTCCCAAAGGTCCTACTTGGCACAAACACTAATTAAAACACAAAACCACATCTGAACAGAAGCTAGATGATTTATTTATTACTAAGCAGAACCAAAAAGGAAGAACAAAAATAAAAATTGGGTTGCCTCCCAACAAGCGCTAACGTTTAATGCCCCTAGCTAGGCATGATAATTTCAATGATGCTCACATAAAAGATAAGAATTGAAACGCAAAGAGAGCATCATGAAGAATATTACTAGCACATTTAAGTCTAACCCAATTCCTATGCATAGGTATTTTGTGAGCAAACAACTTATGGGAACAATAATCAACTAGCATAGGAAGGCAAAACAAGCATAACTTTAAGATTTTAAGCACATAGAGAGGAAACTTGATATTATTGCAATTCCTACAAGTATATATTCCTCCCTCATAATAATTTTCAGTAGAATCATGAATGAATTCAACAATATAACCAGCACCTAAAGCATTGTTTTCATGATCTACAAGTATAGAATTTTTACTACTCTCCACATAAGCAAAATTCTTCTCATCAATAGTAGTGGGAGCAAACTCAACAAAATAACTATCATGTGATTGAAAATTAAGATCAAGATGACAAGTTTCATGGTTATCATTATTATTTATAGCATAGGTGTCATCACAATAATCATCATAGATAGGAGGCATGCTTTCATCATAGTAAATTTGCT
The DNA here is from genome assembly GCA_021605145.1 of Aegilops bicornis. Classification (NCBI taxonomy): domain Eukaryota; kingdom Viridiplantae; phylum Streptophyta; class Magnoliopsida; order Poales; family Poaceae; genus Aegilops; species Aegilops bicornis. The sequence continues at coordinate 547,965,695 of CM038675.1, read as the reverse complement.
CATCAAAGCTTAGGGGACAAAAAATATCATCTTCATCAAACATAGCTTCCCCAAGCTTGTGGCTTTGCATATCATTAGCATCATGGATATTCAAGGAATTCATACTAACAACATTGAAATCATGCTCATCATTCAAAGATTTAGTGCCAAGAATTCTATTTAATTCTTCTTCTAGTACTTGAGCACAATTTTCCTTCCCATCATTTTCACGGAAGATATTAAAAAGATGAAGCATATGAGGCACCCTTAATTCCATTTTTTGTAGTTTTCTTTTATAATATGAACTAGTGATAAAACAAGAAACAAAAAGATTCAATTGCAAGATCTAAAGATATACCTTCAAGCACTCACCTCCCGGCAATGGCGCCAGAAAAGAGCTTGATGTCTACTACGCAACCTTCTTCTTGTAGACGTTGTTGGGCCTCCAATTGCAAAGGGTTGTAGGACAGTAGCAAATTTCCTTCAAGTGGATGACCTAAGGTTTATCAATCCGTGGGAGGCGTAGGATGAAGATGGACTCTCTCAAAGAACCCTGCAACCAAATAACAAAGAGTCTCTTGTGCCCCCAACACACCCAATACAATGGTAAATTGTATAGGTGCACTAGTTCGTGAAGAGATGGTGATACAAGTGCAATATGGATGGTAGATATAGGTTTTTGTAATATGAAAATATAAAAACAGCAAGGTAGCAACCGATAAAAGTGAGCGTAAACGGTATTGCAATGCTAGGAAACAAGGCCTAGGGTTCATACTTTCACTAGTGCAAGTTCTCTCAACAATAATAACATAATTGGATCATATAACTATCCCTCAACATGCAACAAAGAGTCACTCCAGAGTCACTAATAGCGGAGAACAGATGAAGAGATTACGGTAGGATACGAAACCACCTATAAGTTATTCTTTCCGATCAATCCATTGGGCTATTCCTACAAGTATCACAAATGGCCCTAGAGTTCGTAGTAAAATAACACCTTAAGACACACATAAAGAAAAACCCTAATGTCACCTAGATACTCCAATGTCACCTCAAGTATCCGTGGGTATGATTATACGATATGCATCACAGAATCTCAGATTCATCTATTCAAACCAACACAAAGTACTTCAAAGAGTTCCCCAAAGTTTCTACCGGAGAGTCAAGACGAAAACGTGTGCCAACCCCTATGCATAGGTTCATGGGCGGAACCCGCAAGTTGATCACCAAAACATACATCAAGTGGATCAATAGAATACCCCATTGTCACCATGGGTATCCCACGCAAGACATACATCAAGTATTCTCAAATCATTAAAAGACTCAATCTGATAAGATAACTTCAAAGGGGAAACTCAATCCATTACAAGAGAGTAGAGGGGGAGAAACATCATAAGATCCAACTATAGTAGCAAATCTCGCGATACATCAAGATCGTATCACCTCAAGAACACTAGAGAGAGAGAGAGAGAGAGAGAGAGAGAGATCAAACACATAGCTACTGGTACATACCCTCGGCCCTGAGGGTGAACTACTCCCTCCTCGTCATGGAGAGCGCCGGGATGATGAAGATGGCCACCGGTGAGGGTTCCCTCCCTCCGGCAGGGTGCCAGAACAGGGTCCCGGTTGGCTTTTGGTGGCTACAGAGGCTTGCGGCGGCGGAACTCCCGATCTATTCTGTTCCCCGATCGTTTTAGGGTATATGGATATATATAGGCGGACAAAATACGTCAGGGGAGCCACGAGGGGCCCACGAGGGTGGAGGGCACGCCCAGGGGGGATGGGCGTGCCCCCTGCCTCGTGCCTCCCTCGTTGTTTTCCTGACGTGCACTCCAAGTCTCTCGGATTGCTTTCCTTCCAAAAATAACTTCTCCAGAAGGTTTCATTCCGTTTCGACTCCGTTTGATATTCCTTTTCTTTGAAACACTGAAACAAGGGAAAAAACAGGAACTGGCACTGGGCTTTGGGTCAATAGGTTAGTCCCAAAAATGATATAAAAGTGTTTAATAAAGCCCATAAATATCCAAAACAGGTAATATAATAGCATGGAACAATCAAAAATTATAGATACATTGGAGATGTATCAGTGTGCGGCGCCTCTATAGTGGGCCGCATCACGGCGGAGCTCTGATGGAGTCCGTCTGCGGCATTCGGCCCGGGCGTGGTTAGTTTTATCACGTCCGAATAGTTAGTCGTCGTCGTGCCTCAAGGCACGTCCTCGCGATGCGTAGATCGATCTTGTATGTCCTGCTCTACTGTCCAGGGTCTGCCGGAGGTCGTACGTGTGACCCCGAACTGTTTCATCTCTTTTTTGGGGGCGGTGGGGCAGGCTGCTGTTTGGCCTGAGTTGCCGCTTTATCCCGATCGCGGGGTGGCCGGTCGGCCGCCCTGTCTCGACCACGTGGTGGTTGTTCCGCATTACACGAGGGAGATGTGTGCTCTGGTGCCTCCTCATCAAATTGAGGCAGCAGTCTGCATTTTGGGTAGCTCTTGGCTGGGCGCTTGAGGCCGTATTCTTCGGCTGTCAGGACGTCCGTCCATCTGTCAACGAGCAGATCTTGTTCGGCTTGAAGCTGATGTTGTTTCTTTTTCAGGAAACTTGCAGTGGCTATGAGCTGGAGTTTAAAGCGCTCCTGCTCTAGAGGATCCTCAGGCACAATGAAGTCTTCGTTGCCGAGGCTTGTCTCCTCTTCGGAGGGTGGACGGTAACTATCGTCCTCCGAGTCATCTTCTATGCCCTGTTCATCAGGGTTGTCTTGTCTGTTGTCATGTTCCTCCAGTTCGGACGTGGCTCCGACAGGGTCTTCGTTGTTTTCGGCGTCGCCCGGAGTACTGTTTTCTCCGGTGCTAGTGTTGCTATCTTTTGAGCGACGAGGCTTAGAGCGGCGTTTGGGGCGCTGGCGCTTGGACTGCGTCTCAGAGGGTTTATTCGCGTCTAGCTCTTCTTTGTCGTCGCTAGATTCTTTAGGTGTATCAACCATGTACACGTCATACGAAGAGGTGGCCGTCCAACGTCCAGTAGATGGCGGGTCTTGGCCTTGTCCTTGTCGGTATCGTCGTCCATATCGCCGATGTCTTCGGAGCCATAGTCAAGCACGTCGGTTAAGTCATCGACGGTGGCTATGAAGTGGGTGGCAGGTGGGAAGCAAAATTCCTCGTTGTCCACCTCTAGCTCGAACCGAATATAATTCAGACGTGAGTCCTTCTCCAAGGACAAGTTCTGTAAAGAGTTTAGCATGTCACCCAAAGGTGAATGCTGGAAGACGTCTGCGACGCTAAATTCGAAAATTGATAACCGATCTAGCTCGGTGTCCACAGGTGTGCTTGGTCCGGAACGTATAGCCGGAGACGAGTCCGGAGTTCCATTGACACAAACATTGCAGAATGTCGAGTCTGTGTGCGACTCCAACGCCGTGGACTTTGTGGCCTTGGAGGGCACGATCTGCTTCGGTTCTGAAGTCGTTGCCGCAACAAGATCCATCTCCCGGACGTAATCCAATAGCAGATTTAGGTCGTGTTCATCGGAGCGTGGGGAAGCAATCACCGCGGTCTCGAATCCATTGAAGATCAAGTCTCCACAGATATCCGCGACGTAGTTCAAGCTTCCAAATCTGACCTGGTGGCCAGGGGCGTAGCTATCAATCTGCTCGACACGGCCAAGCGAATTGGCCTGCAGTACGAAGCCGCCGAACTAAAAGATCTGTCCGGGGAGGAAGGTTCCTCCTTGGACGGCGTCATTATCAACGATTGAAGGGGCCATCTAACCTTTCGTCGACGGCACAGTGGAACTCTCAATTAAAGCACCAATGTCAGTGTCAAAACCGGCGGATCTCGGGTAGGGGGTCCCGAACTGTGCGTCTAGGATCGATGGTAACAGGAGACGGGGGACACGATGTTTACCCAAGTTCGGGCCCTCTCTATGGAGGTAATACCCTACTTCCTGCTTGATTGATCTTGATGAATATGAGTGTTACAAGAGTTGATCTACCACGAGATCATAATGGCTAAACCCTAGAAGTCTAGCCTATGTGAATATGGTAACGAGTCTGTCCCTATCCGGACTATGCTCTCCGGTTTATATAGGCACCGGAGAGATCTAGGGTTACATGGGGTCGGTTACATAAGAGGGAATCTTCATAGTCGGTCGCCTAGCTTGCCTTCCACGCCAAGGAGAGTCCAATCCGGAAACGGGTATAGTCTTCGGCCTTCATATCTTCACAGCCCATCAGTCCGGCCCATGGATAACATGCCGGACGCCCGAGCACCCCTTAGTCCAGGACTCCCTCAGCCACGAAACCACTTTTCCACTGCCTCAACCTTCTGTACCCGTGAGATCCCATCTTGGGCCTTTTCTGGCGCTCCGTCGGAGGGGGAATCGATCAAGGAGGGCTTCTACATCAACACCATAGCCTCTCTGATGATGTGTGAGTAGTTTACCACAGACCTTCGGGTCCATAGTTATTAGCTAGATGGCTTCTTCTCTCTCTTTGGTTCTCAATACAAAGTTCTCCACAATGTTCTTGGAGATCTATTCGATGTAATATTCTTTCGCGGTGTGTTTGCCGAGATCCGATGAATTGTGGATTTATGATCAAGTTTATCTATGAACAATATTTGGTTCTTCTCTGAATTCTTATATGCATGATTTGTTATCTTTGCAAGTCTCTTCGAATTATCGGTTTAGTTTGGCCTACTAGATTGATCTTTCTTGCAATGGGAGAAGTTCTTAGCTTTGGGTTGAATCTTGCGGTGTACTTTCCATGTGATGAGGGGCAGCAAGGCACGTATTGTATTGTTGCCATCAAGGATAAAAAGATGGGGTTTATATCATATTGCTTGAGTTTATCCCTCTACATCATGTCATCTTGCCTAATGCGTTACTCTGTTCTTAAGAACTTAATACTCTAGATGCATGCTGGATAGCGGTCAATGTGTGGAGTAATAGTAGTAGATGCAGAATCGTTTCGGTCTACTTGATACGGACGTGATGCCTATATTCATGATCACAAGGATAGCTCACGGACCAAAAATATTTATCTTACTATCCTTATCAGATCTCACTTTTGCAAGTGGCCATGAAGAGATTGACAACCCCTTTATCACGTTGGTTGCAAGGTTCTTGATTGTTTGTGCAGGTACTAGGCGAATTGCGTGTAATCTCCTACTGGATTGATACCTTGGTTCTCAAAAACTTAGGGAAATACTTACGCTACTTTGCTGCATCACACTTTCCTCTTCAAGGGAAAACCAACGCATGCTCAAGAGGTAGCGGGGTCGTGTGTGGAACGGTTGCAGCACGCCTGTGCCTGTGCCAACGCCTTCGCATCAAACAATAAAGAGGCAGCCCCACGCCTTCCCCATAAAAAGACGAATCTGCAGGGGTGCTACTCATTTACCCCTTTCGCCCATTCTAATCTAGGAAACCGCCGTCTCCTTCTTCTTCCTCGAGCCCAATCCAGAGCCTCCTTCTCCACCCATCGCCGCCGCGCCTTACCACTTTCGTCCCCCCCCCCGCCCTCCGTCGGCTGCCATGGCGCCCAAAAACGAAGGCAAGGGAGCGCTCAAGGAGAGTGGGGGGAAGAGGTGTCGGAGGTCCAGGGCGCATCCCGCCACCCGCGTCATGTGGGGGAGGGAAACGATGGGGCATCCCGCCACCCGCGTCATCCCTGGACCCAACAGCGCGTCAGGTCCAGCTAGATTCCCCTTTTTTGTTGATTATCTTTACTGCAGGCTCTGCCCCCCCCCCCATTCTCGGATTTCTTCATTGACATCATGTATACCTTCGGCTTCCATCTTTTGGATTTCAGGCCGAACGCCATGGTGTGTATGGCTATCTTTGCCCACCTCTGTGAGAATTTCGCCGGGGTGATCCCGAACACGGCGCTCATCCGCCACTATTTCATCCCCCATCCAGCCAGGAGGAGCGCTGTTCGGCTGTGTCACCTGGATCCCGAGGGCTTGTTGCAAGGAGACGCACCCAAATGGGACCCAGAAGGAGAAGTGGGACGAATGGCGGCACAAGTGGTGCTGGATTGTGGAGAAGGAGCCGCATCCATTATGCACCCCCCGGCAAGCACAAGTGGTCCGTCGCGGCAACTGGGCCAACCTCGATCCTCAGGACAAGATGCTCACGGTCGCCATCACCAGAATCCACTGCCTCAAGACTATTGGGCTCACCCTGGAGATGATAGCGGCCGATTTCTTCCACCGCCGTATTGCCCCTCTGCATAACAAAGGGAGGCCGTCTTGGGAGTTCCGGAATGCGGCATGTATTATGAGGTTACGCCCGGCCTGAATCAGAACTTCACAGTGATGCAGCACACGTCCCTCTGCTCAAAATTGTTCCAGCTCAAGGTCGATAAGCTCGGCAAGGCCGAAAAAGCCGGCAAGGCTAAGAAGGCCGACAAGCCCTTCAAGTTGCTGGCGGCCATGGTCCCCCTGTGCAACAACTCCGCCCGATCCTCCATCATTGCTATGATGCCGGAGTTCAACGCTCACGGCCTTGACCTGAGCTGGGTCAAACCAGATGAGGTGCGGGTGCAAGAGTTCTTCGACAGCTAGTCGGAGCGGCCCGTCCGTGAGGAAAAGCAGCTCGTCCGCGACATGACCGCCGAAGAGGTGGCATACATCGCCAGCAGGGTGGAAGAGGTAGCTCTTGCTGCGGCGGCCGGCAACGTTGGCTTCCAGGAAAGCGAGGCCGGGGCCAAAGAAGACTTTGCCGAGCAGGCGGAGTCCACCGGGGAGCACAGCGGCACCGCCACCGGGGGCCCTTCTGCCGAGGAGTCGGTCTACGACACGGACGACGAGGAGCTGCCCGAGGAGCCCCCAGTCTGGGGCAGGAAGCGCGTCCTCCGGTGTTTTGGCTCCAGCGAGCAAGTGCGGCGAGCCTCCTCGCCTAGAGAGGTAGCCCTCAAGAGGGCGAACTGCAAGGCCGCGCAGCGGCAAGAGGCCCAGGCGCAACCCATGCGCCATACGAGGTGCACGGCCGCGGTGGCAAAGGAAGCAGCGGCCTCCGCCTCTGCCACGGCCAAGCGGCCCAGGCCTCCATCTCCACCCCTCCGCACGGACACCATACCAGAGGCCGACTACGACCTCTCTTCCATGATCCCGAACAGGAGGAGGCTAGAGGAAGAAGACAAAGAAAGGGATGAGTAAGTGCTCCACCACCTTCTCCGTTTCCTGAATTTTTGCGTTGGTTATTTCGCATGACTCGACCTCATCTTGGCTTGCTTCTGTAGGGACATGGAGACCTCGACTGGTGACAAGCCCCAGGCAAGCACCTTAAGCGCGCCGGAGGTGATCACGATCAGCCCGGGCCCCAGTCCACGACGTAGCCCCTGACTCAGCCCCCAGCGTGAGTTCATTACCCACTTTCCGCTAGCGAGCGCTGGGGTGTGTCTCTTCACCGTTAACGTTGCCGGGGTTGCAGGGGAAGAGCGGCAACAGGAGGGGCCATCAAGGGCCGCCCCCAACATGCCTCCTCCATCAACCACCACACCACCTAGGGAAGGGTCCCTGGCAAGGGCTTCTACCGGCGAGCCCACGCTGCCAAGGAAGAGATCCCCGGGAAGGCCCTCCCTTGACGAGCCCACGCGTGCGAACGGAGAGCCGACAAACACAGGTGTCGGCGGCCCCATCCCGGCAACAAGCGTTGGCGGGGAGGGAACCACTCCTCCCGAACTCGTCGTAGGTAAGCCGCCCTGCTCCTGATCTTGACCAGTTCTCCGGTGTAATTTATTTTTGTTTCAAACTCCGATCCTGGTTTCATCGTTTTCTCCTCCTTGGTTTTCAGACCTCTCCTCGGTGGGTCAGATGGATGTCGATGGCACCATCGAGGAGATCGCCAAGGATGCCGCCGCTGAGGCCGACAAGGTTGCCGCCGATGAGGCCGCCAAAAGGTCACATGGAGAAGCCGCCAGGGGATCTGTCGGGGAGGCCAGCGAGGGGACCGGTGACTGTACTGATGGCATCCCTGCCTCAGGGGCGCTGTCGGTGTCAAAACCGGCGGATCTCGGGTAGAGGGTCCCGAACTGTGCGTCTAGGCGGATGGTAACAGGAGACAAGGGACACGATGTTTTTACCCAGGTTCGGGCCCTCTCGATGGAGGTAATACCCTACCCCGCTTGATTAATATTGATGATATGGGTAGTACAAGAGTAGATCTACCACGAGATCAGAGAGGCTAAACCCTAGAAGCTAGCCTATGGTATGATTGTTGTTCGTCCTACGGACTAAAACCCTCCGGTTTACATAGACACCGGATAGGGTTAGGGTTACACAGAGTTGGTTATAATGGTAGGAGATCTACATATCCGTATCGCCAATATTGCCTTCCACGCCAAGGAAAGTCCCATCCGGAAACGGGACGAAGTCTTCAATCTTGTATCTTCATAGTCCAGGAGTCCGGCCAACGGTGATAGTTCGCTATCCGGACACCCCTAATCCAGGACTCCTCAAGAGCCTGAACCAGGCTTCAATGACGACAAGTCCGGCGTGCATATTGTCTTCGCATTGCAAGGCGGGTTCCTCCTCGAATACTTCATAGAAGATTTTGAACACAAGGATAGTGTCCGGCTCTACAAAACAAGTTCCACATACTACCGAGAGAGAATAACTTTGCGTAGATTTGTCGACGTATTCCGCGGCGTGACATCACACCACGGCCGTGCCTTTATACGAATCGTTTTCTTGTCCCCACCTCGGCGCATTTAGCGAGGCGGTTTCCTTGGCACGCCTTATCAAAGTGTAGATCGTGCCCTTATTCCGGGATTCTCATCAATGCCGACGGTAATCCAACTGCGTTCGCTGGCACGCCTCCTCTATCGAAGGCGAGTCCCAATCGACCACGGGGAGGGCTCTTGGTATTCAACCTCTTTATAATGAGACCAAGGCCCTCTTCTTTTTTCCACCCTCCATCGAATTCACCTCGCGCTTCGAGTTCTAACACCCAGAGCTTCAGATTTAGGCGCTTTGGACCTTCGATGATGTCCGGCTCCGACCAGCTCGGCCGATGGATGTCTTCTTCCGTCACAAAAGAAGATGTGCTAAAGCTGCGAGACGCCAGGTATCTAACCGGCGAGATTTCGCATAGGCTGCCCGCCTGAGGCAGGTCATTCCCACTCCCGATCCCGCCGAGAGCGTGGTGTTCGTGTCTCACTTCCTTCGGGTTTAGGCTTCCTGACGGATCCCTTTGTGCGGGGCTCATGTTTTATTATGGGCTGGATTTCCATGACTTGAATCCGGAGTCCATCCTCCATATCTCGTCATTCATTGTTGTATGTGAAGCCTTCCTCCATATTACCCCTCACTTTGGATTGTGGCTCAAGACCTTCAAGGTGGAGCTGAAGATGATCGAGGGGCAACAAGCAGAGTGCAGAGGGGCGGTCATAAGCAAGTGTGCTGATGCTCCGTGGCTCGAGGGCTCTTTTCAAGAGGAGCTTGGTTTGTGGCAATGGGAGTGGTTTTATATCACCGCCCTGTGGGCACCAAATGGGTGGCGCCACCCACCTTCCGGGCCAGGTCCACCACAGCGGCTGGCATCATGGGTCAACCGGGGGCTCGACTAGGGGCCGTCAAAGGACGTTCCTCTGTTGCAGGGCCGTATTCGAGACCTCCAAGAAAGAGAGATCAATCTGGTCGTGGCGGCACAGGTTATGCTGATTCGACATATACGCCGCAAACGCCGCGCCCTTCGTGCGTGGGAGTTTAATCCGGAGGGACCACGAGCTCTCCAACATTTTATGGGCGCGACGCCCAAGGAGATGTACAAACTGTTCTTCGGATCACAAGAGAAGTGTCCGGACTTGACCGAGGACGCAGGTCTAAGCTGCAATCACCCCGGATACTCAAGTAAGTAACCTCAGAACCGGATAGGCTGTTCATTCATTTATCATATATATGCCCTTTAAGGGAGTCGTTTCTTGAACAGGAGTGGATAGCCAAGGCAAAGTTGATAAGGTGTCCGGCTCCCCTCTCAGAGACCACGCCAGATCCCATGTTGACCAAGATGTTGAAGGCCGCGCCTTTTAAAGAAGGCGAAGGGGGGAGAAGGGAAGCAACTGCCTCCGCGAAGGAGGCCTTCATGGAAGAGGGGATCAGGGATCCTCCCCTCCAAGGGGAGAAGAGGACCGCTTCCTAAGACCCGGAAGCCAAGGCCTCAAAACGGGGAAAGAAGTCTTCGTCAGAAAGTCCGGCGCCGGGAAGTACCCCAGCCGCACTATTTCCCCAAGGGGATCAGCCCTCCAGCGAGCCGTAAGTAAAAAAGAAGGGGTCCTGTGAATAAAGAACATCCCTGTATTTATTTCTGAAGATAACCGAAATTGTACCTTGTAGTTCGGATCTCAGCCCTTCTCAGCAGAGCTCGTCTTCGGGGGATCTTCGTCCGGAGATGATAGAGAGCGAAACGCCTCCACCTATCGCGCCTTGAAGTGTCGTCACGGAGAGTTTCCCCGAGTCCGGCGGGGCCGGACGGTCCGGCGCCAACTGGCGTGCGGTCGGAGGAGCTGAAGGACCTGCTCGGGCGAGCGTATATCTCAGAAGATCACCATGCGCTAATGGCTACGGTAATTGAAAGAATTGCATCCGCTGAGAGCGGATTGCATGAAGCCGCCAGAAGTTTACTGACGGGGTTTGAGGTACGAAAAAATGATGTACCTTCTAACAGTTATGCATATAGAATGCGCCCGGTATAGATAGTAGCCCCTGAGACTCGGTATGCTGTCACAACTGACAGCGTGCCGAGGATCATAATCTCAGTACTAACATGTCGCCGTTCCTATGTAGGTGGTGGGGCGTCCGCTGGCTAGCCGACCTGATGAATTTGCCGAACTAAAGCGGCAACTTGACGAGGCGGATGCGGGCATCGCGCTGGTCAATAAACGGTTTGACGAGTCACAAGGTATGCGACTTCTCCGCGGACACCTGGTAAGGGAGCTTGACGCCCATGCCTTACTACTTGTATGCTTTGATGCAGACGGTGCCGCTGCTGTGGAGAGGCTGGGCGGAACTTGCCCGAGCTAAAGAGCAAGCCCGAAAGAGTAATGTGGCGCTTTAAAGGCAGCCAAGAGCTGAAAGTCGAACGGGCTGCTCATCGCCAAGTTAAAGAAGAAATGGCCGATTTGGCCTCAAACCGAAGAATACTACCGACCGCTGCGAGGTTCTTGAAAAGAACGTCAAGCGGAACAAGAGGACCTGAAAAAGGCCACCGCCAATCCAAGGATGCCCGCTTTCGCTATGAGAGCTGCCAAGGAGGAGCTGAGTCAGGCCGGGGATATTGCGGCTGGAAAACCGTTTCTGCTGCGGAGGAAATATACGGATCCGAAGTATGCTCAGTTGGACAAGCTGTGGAGTTCGGAGGATGCTTATCTGGACTTAGTGGCGAGCGCCGCGGACGCGATTGAGCACTTCCGAGGCGGAAGGGGTACGAAGGAAGAGCTATTTTGGTCGCAATTCCATAGTCCGGAGCGCCCTCTTCGCTTTGACCGATCGGTTGGCGAATGGGCTGAGCTGAATCGATTATCCGGACTTGCCGTGAAGCATGTCATGACTCATTTGTGGCGAGCGGACCCCAAATTAAGAGTTATTTTGGCTTAGTGCAGCAGTTCCTTGGTGCGGTATCGCAGATCGACGCAATGAAGCGGTCGGCGTGTATTGAGAGGGCGCGGATGGCTCTTGCCCGTGTCAAGGCATACCGGGCTGAGATGAAGGCCACCGATACGCGCCCCAGATTCGGACGGCGGCCGAAAGTACCGGTCGGCGCTATTTTGAGGAAGTTCTTCCTGACGCTCATTTAATAGAGACGCAGTGCTCGAAGGATGTTATGTTTGAATGACATGTATAATTTTATGAAACAACGTTTCAATTTAATGTAAGAGCTTTTTATACTTGTGCCTTCAAGTAGCAAACTACCTCATGTGCGGTCGTTGATGTATATATGTATATAACCTGAAAGATGGCAGTCTTCGGCTTCAGCCCCCACGCACATAGTGCGCGGGTGTTTGCAAAGAAGTCGCACTTTCACACTTAATCCAACGTCTTGGTCCTATAAATGAGGTGGTAGCGTAGCAAACTAGGCAACCGGACTATAATGCTTTATCACTTTCACTTAGCCATAGGAGTTCGATGGTGGGGCTACTATATAGCCCCTGGGGCACCGCACTCTCCCGAATTCGAGTGCGGATGTGCCCGACCGAAAACGGTCCTTCGTTAATCCGGAGGAATTCTAAACATTCCGGTGAGTCATCGAGTGGTTGACCAGTCTCTCGCTATATCATGACGATCGGTTTCGGCTTTCTCTACCGAGGTGCTCGCCCGGCGAACAGGCACAATCGCGATAGTTCTCCGGTGTCGCGTTAGCTGATAGAACGGAACGTAAGGCAGCAAAACACGTGAGCCGGGCAAACCCAACATTTGACCAAAGACATGATTCGGAGCTGATGCATATAAGGCCTAACTCGAGACGCCGAACACTCCCTAAGGTATTCGGTCTTTTATAAAGCGGGCCGAACAATGCCCTTGGTAACAAGCCCCTGGTGTCCAGGTACGTGCAAACTTCTGACGCGGCCGATGCCAAAACGCCAGCCTCCTCCTCGGTTATAACAAGAGACCGGGGGATGAGTAACAACAAGAGACAGTGAAAAAGGTTTACGCAGGGTCTTAATCTGAAAAGAATCCTTGCAACGGGTCCCTGCTGCACGTCTGCGCCTGTGTCTCCATTGTGCCGTATCCTGGACGGGTATAGCACGGCGTTCATCTGTAAAAGAGAGGAACTTAGTTTGAAAAAGATTGCGCTAAAATTTAATTGGAAATAAACTAGACTATGATTCAAAAATGAGTAAAATTGAGCTTTATTGTCTCTTATTGTACATGCGTGGATCCCCTTGTAAGGGGGGTACGCGGCTAGTAAGCATCATGTTTATTTATGCCGGACTCGCCTAACCGTGTCCGGGGTCTGAACGACCTGCTTTAGACGCTTTTGGCCAGCAAGGCCGTATTAGTGTGAGGCTGTTAAGGCAGTCTCACATTCTTTCCTTGAGGGACATGCGCGGCTTCCCTTTAATGAAATGATGCCTCATGGACCGGGCATTTTAAGTTTAAGAGATGCATAATGCGGTATTGCGTTAAAGCGGGCGAAGCCTTTTCAAGGCCCCAAAGAGTGCTTGATGGCTACTTTTAAATGGGGCGATGTGGAAGACCAACTTTTCCCGATGGAAGTTTGTCGGGTGAGCCGAACATAACTTCCAATAGTAGGGAGCCCGTACAATGGGCATATGTGCCTGGCATTATTCCTTGGAAGGAAGTGTTGCTATGGCTAATCCTGTTTGGGTTTATCCGCATGTTGCGGATCGTGTCCTGTTATAGCAGGTTTAAATCACTGCCACTATCCATTAGGACTTGCGTAAATTCAAGACCGTCGATTATAGGTTCTAGTATCAAGGCAGTCCATCCTGCGTTCCGAATACTTTTCGGAGTAGTCCTGATGGTCGAAGGTAATTGGTTTTGACAACCAATGTTGGGACTCATTGGGTAGATTGTGCGGCGTAATTCAATGGGTGCCGCCTGCTTTTCCCTTTTGTTACTTGAAGTAAGTTTACTGTTTGACCTCTTGTGGAATTTCTTTTGTTTTCCGGGCTCGCTTGTGGTGCTCGTCATCATCCTCACTTGGTGTGCCGAGCCCTTGTGTTCGGCGTTGAGTCCGCGGATCGCTCAAGACCCAACAATCTCTGTGGGTATGGTTTGCGTGCTTCCCGAGTATCGTGGATTTGGCATATCTTGTCCAAGATTTTGTTTAAGTTGGATAGCTCATCGCTATTGTCCTTAAGGGGCAGTTTTTTATTGTTCTGCCGTGAGCTTTTGAATCCGGCATTGACTGTCGCGCTCTTTGGACCGTTCCCCTTAATCTGGCGCTGGTCCTTGCTGCGTCGTGGTTTCCCATTCCCATCCCTGACTTCGGATGTACTTGGGTCGCTGGTACTGCATCTTGCTAGCCAGCTATCCTCTCCCGCTCAAAAGCCGGTCATGAGGCTTGTTAGTGCGGCCATTGTTCTTGGCTTTTCCTGGCCAAGGTGTTCACGCAGCCATTCGTCTCGGACATTGTGTTTAAAAGCTGCTAAGGCTTCGGCGTCCGGACAGTCGACTATTTGGTTCTTTTTGGTGAGGAACCTGTTCCAGAATTTTTGAGCTGACTCTCCGGGCTGTTGGGTTATGTGACTTAGATCATCTGCGTCCGGGGGTCAGACATAGGTTCCCTGGAAATTGGCCCGAAAAGCATCCTCAAGCTCTTCCCAACTACCAATGGTGTTTTCGGGGAGGCTTTTAAGCCAATGTCGGGCTGGCCCTTTGAGCTTGAGGGGTAGGTATTTTATGGCGTGGAGATCATCTCCTCTGGCCATGTGTATGTGGAGGATATAATCCTCCATCCAGACTCCAGGGTCTGTCGTTCTGTCGTATGCCTCTATGTTTACGGGCTTGAATCTCGCTGGAAATTCATGATCCAACACCTCATCGGTGAAACATAGAGGGTGCGCCGCGCCCCTGTATTTGGGTGTGCCGTGATGTTCGGATATTTGACGTGTTGTATTGCTTGCCAGAACTTGTTTCCTTGGCCCGTAGATAGATCTAACTGGGCCATCCTTTTGGTGTGAATCCTTATGCGGATCGCATGCCGGCTTGTGTGCGGCGCCACTTGCCGCTCTACGTTTGCCATGTGGTCGTCTATCTGACCCGGCGGCCTCTTTGTTTTTTGATCGTGGGGGCTCTACGGCCTCCTCATCAAATTCGGGCAGTAGTTTGCGCTTTGGGTAGCTCTTTGCTTGGCGGTTGTCGCCATATTTATCTGCAGAGTTGAGTAATTTACTCCATCTCATTCGGAGTGCGTCTTCCGCTGTTCTGAGCCTCTGTTTCTGCTTTTTCAAGCTACGCGCAGTAGCGAGGAGCTCTTTGTGGAGGTTCTTCTGATCCAATGACGTGTCCGGCGTGAGATCGTTCGGACTGTTGTCCTTGCCGGGGACGGGTTGTTTGTCCAAGTTGGCCTGTTCGGATGGTTTCTCAATGGCATGTTCGTCGTCGGCCGGCTCACCCTGCTCTATGGCTGGGTCTGTGGGCGCTTATTTTTGTCAAGGTGGGTTTTGAGCGGCGCTTACGCCGCTTTGACCGCTTCCGAGGGAATTTTCTTTCGCAGCCGCCTCGTCGCTCCTCGTTATCGCTTCCCTTAGGTGTGTCCGCCATATATATATCGTAAGTTGAGGTGGCCATCCAAAGGCCTGTGGGCGCTGGTTCTGGTCATCTCTGCGCCGTCGTCCATATCGTCGATGTCCTCGGAGTCGAAGTCGAGCATGTCTGTTAAGTCATCGGCGATGGCTACAAAGTGGGTGGTGGGTGGGCGTTGAATTTCTTCGTCGTCCGAATCCCAACCTTCCCGACCGTAGTTCGCCAGGCTCTCGACAAAGAGAGAGACTTTAATGAGTTCAGGATATCGCCAAAGGGCGAGTGCCGAAAGATGTCCGCGGGCGGTGAACTCCAAAACCGGGCGCCTGGATTCGACTGGCAGGGGCGCGGGAGGTTCGGAGTCCGGAAAAGAGTCTGGCACCTGGGAGTCACGAGCGTTGCAAAGGATAGGGATGGTGTTCGGCTCGATCACCGAAGAGATTTCAGCCCCCGAGGCGGTGTCCAACCAACCGTCCTCGATCGGGCGAAACCGGCTCCGGATTAAGGGTCGGAGCGAGACCGTGTGGCCTCCGTGGCTTCGCTCGGCGGCAGAGCTAGATCGTACCCATCAAGACAGTGCGGCACGCTCGACTGTGGGTCGAATCCGTCGAAGATCAAGTCTCCGTGGACATCGGCCGTATAGTTCAAGCTTCCAAATCTGACCTGATGGCCAGGGGTGTAGCTTTCGATCTGCTCCAGATGGCCTAGCGAATTGGCCGCATGATGCAAAGCCGCTGAATACGAAGATCTGTCCGGGAGAAAAGTCTCACCGGACTGCGTCGTTCTTGATGATTGAAGGAGCCATCGGGCCTATAGGTGACGACACGGAGGAACTCTCAATGAAAGCACCAATGTCGGTGTCAAACGGCGGATCTCGGGTAGGGGTCCCGAATTGTGCGTCTAGGCGGATGGTAACAGAGACAAGGGACACGATGTTTTTACCTGTGTTCGGGCCCTCTCGATGGAGGTAATACCCTACTCCCGCTTGATTAATATTGATGATATGGGTAGTACAAGAGTAGATCTACCACGAGATCAGAGAGGCTAAACCCTAGAAGCTAGCCTATGGTATGATTGTTGTTCGTCCTACAGACTAAAACCCTCCGGTTTATATAGACATCGGATAGGGTTAGGGTTACACAGAGTCGGTTATAATGGTAGGAGATCTACATATCCGTATCGCTAAGCTTGCCTTCCATGCCAAGGAAAGTCCCATCCGGACACGGGACGAAGTCTTCAATCTTGTATCTTCATAGTCCAGGAGTCCGGCCAACGGTGATAGTTCGGCTATCCGGACACCCCCTAATCCAGGACTAACTCAGGCGCCTAGCATTGCATCGGTCCCAGAGGCCTCGGCTGCTGGTGCGGCGGTGGTCGATGACCAACCGTCCACCTCCGAAGCCCCCAACTCGAGCAGATACATGAAGATCGTCGAGGATCTGTTTGTCACCATCTTGGGGATGGCAAGCACCGGAGCGCCTGCCGAGGGGGAGGTTTTTGAAGAAGAGGTCATCGTTGCCGCCGGGCTCCAGGTTGTTGACGAGCCAGGTGCCAATAGCGGCAGTTCCAAGGAGGACCAGCACCTCCAAGCCATGATCAGCAACTTCCAGAAGCTTTAGGCGCTTTATCGTGCCCGCAAGGAGAAGTTGGACTCCAGGACGGCGGTCGTCTATGCGGCAGAGGTGGGCTTCCAAGAACACGTCGAGGAGATGCAGGCCTGGTTTACGGAGGCCTGGCAGGATTTGAAGACCAACCAGGAGCAGCTGAGTCATCGCTGGATTGAGCTCCTCCTAAAGCAATCAGACATTGGGAAGGCCCAGGAGGAAGCCGCTACACGAACCGGCAAGGAGGACGGTGAGCTAAGGGAGCGCCGCATCTCGCTCGACGCCCAAGAAGAAGACCTTGCCGCTCGTGAGGAGGCGCTTGCCGCCAAGCTCCGCGGAAAGGATGAAGAAATCGAGAAGCTCGTCATGCAGCGGACCCAGGAACTAGAGCAGAAACACAAAGATGCACTCGCCGCTCTGGTCCTGGATCATGCCGTTAAGCTGAAGGAGGCCGTCGATGCTGCTGAAGCCGCAGAGGCCGCCAAGAACAAGCTGTCCAGCAAGGTGGATAAGCTGGGAGCGGAGCTGGAGAAACATAGCAGGGAGGTCGCAACGCTCAAGAGCGACAGGGACAAGACTATCGACACCTTGGCGGGCTTGCAGGTCACCATATCTGATAAGAACAAGCTGCTCTCTGAGGCCAATGACTCCATTGCCGATTTGAAGCTAACCACCCTGGAGGAGACCCTCGCGAGCAGCAGGGACTGCAAGAAGACCCTGACCAAGAAACTCAAGGATGAGGAGCTACTGCTCGCGAGTGCTATCGCCGAGCACAACGACTTCGTGAGCGGCGTGAAGATCTGGACCGCGCGCCTCGTCGACGTCTCGGAGAGAATCACCATGCAGCTATCCACCATGGGACTGCCGAGCATCATGTTCTCTCACGACGACAGGATAACTGAGAGCGCCAGGGTGACCATGTTCTTCGAGGCCGTCCTCGATGCCTTGAAGCTACTCCACGACCGCCGACGGACCCACCTGGCCAACGTGTCCCGGAAGCTTTGCCGGGTCACCCTCCTCAAAGTGTTCACCAAGGTGGCATATAGGAACCCCGGCCTCGACTTCAGCCAAGACAGCTTACCAGCAGATAAGGACCGCAAGGCACTTGAAGAGCGTGTCGTGCCCGTCGTCAGCCTGGTTGACCACGTCACGAGGGTGGAAGGCCAGCGCCGGGACTAGGCGCTCCGCTTCCCCTTGCTGCCATGGATCCGTACCCAAAACAATTCCGCTTAAATTAGAACTGTGGCAACTATTAATGTAATATAACTTGCTATGTTTCGGATTGAATGCATGCTATCTTCCTCGTATGATTCCTCCTCGTACGGTACACACCCTACGCATTACTGGGAAAGACTTGCCGATGCGCGCACCCTAGCCGCAAGCGCTTTGAGGACGGATCCTTAGCAGCTTGCTGGGGTGCCGCTGACGGCAAGGCACCTAGCCGTTTCTAGTGCGGCCACTTGAGCTGTTGAGCGGACTCGAAACGGAGCAAGGGCGCAACCAATCCCGACATGGTTCCTCCGTGTGCAGGTTTTCCTATACAAGAACTGAGACCATTCGAGGAAAATAACCTGATATTAAAAGAAATTTGCTCGAAGTCTCGTGACTTAGCTTTTTGCAGCTGTATTCTTCTTTGCAAGATGCCATCTCGAGCGTCGCCTGTTGGCGTCCACACTCTCTATCCCCCCCGGCAAACTTGTATGCGAGGGAACCTTCTATCATTTCTAAAAAAGAAATAAGAGAAAATAGGAATATGGAGCCCTGGCGGTTCATTAGTGCTTGCCGGCCCTATGCATCTCGAGAATTATATCGAGGGTTCATCCCGCGGCGACGACCGGGGTCACCAACGTCGCGGCGCCGCTCGTCATGCATGACCTGGGAGGACCACCGCGCGGGCGCCGGCAGGGCTATCTTGGAGGTTGCCGCGCCGCCTGTAGGCAGCACGGCCCTGCCCTTGGATTGGCACGGGCGAACCGGCTCCAGATGAACCGATCACCGCGATCCCCTTCTTCTTGGGAGCCATGGCGATCGAGGAAATGATGTGCTAACCGCTAGATCAGGTTTGCCGAACTCCCCCCCCCCTACCTGGCGCGCCAAAGATGTTGGGGAAGACGACACCTATGAGACCACGTGGACCCCTTCTACGGTTTGGCAGGGAAGAGGGGTGGAGCAAAGAGCAGATCTAATGATCAACACGGCGAATTTTTACCCAGGTTCGGGCCACTAAGAAGCGTAAAACCCTAGTCCTGCTTGAGTGTATATTATGTGTTCTTGAGCTTCGGCTCGCTGCTACGCATGCAAGCTGGGCCGAGAGGTTCAAAAGTCTTAATCCTCCTCGAGTATGTCGTGGGCCTCCTTTTATATGTCCAAGGGGCTGCCACAGTGGCACACATGAGGTGTAAAGTTGCTACAGTGCCTATGTTTATCATCGACGTCTTAAGACAAGCGCATTAAATGCGCCGCTTACATGCCCTTCAGCTTTATCGGGGACGGGAGTAGAACCCGTCCTGTCCGTCGCCGCCCCGCTCCGTCTTGACACGCGTCCATGCCGACGAGGCATGCAGTGCCAAGTTGGCTGGCCAGCTGCTGCGCTGGAGAGGTGGCAGAATCTTCACGAAGATCTGCATGCCACCACGCAGGCACTTGCTAGGCTGGCAGGCCAGCCACTGCGCTGGAGTGGTGATGGGGTGGCGGATCCTTGCCTCGGGGATTTTGCCGGGGCCTCGTAGACGTCCTTGACAAGGATCTTGCCAGGCACTTCGTCTTCTGACCTTCACAAAGATCTGCACGCCACTACGCACGTGTCCCTGGGTCTTGGCTTTAACGTTGTCAACGGTGTCAGAGATCTCAACCTCAAGGGTGGTGCTCTTGTTAGTGCTCTGCAAGTCGTCCCGGCAAGGATCTTGTCGTGGTCTCGCAAGCCGCCCGGCAAGGATCTTGCCGGGGGTCCAGCTCATCCTCTGTTCTCTGGCTTGGTCGCATCTCTTCACCTTGTATCTCATTTTTATCCTTGATCACCCTCTTCGTGCCTCGCCGCGCGTGGGGCTACGACTGCCCGTGCATGAGTATGGGGTGCTAAAGCGCCCAAACTTTAGTACACCGACAACATCATTCTCCTAATGATGTGATCACGTTCATCAAATGACAACACATGTCCATGGTTAGGAAACTTAACCATATTTGATTAACGAGCTAGTCTAGTAGAGGCTTACTAGGGACACGGTGTTTTGACTATGTATCCACACATGTATCAAGTTTCCGGTTAATACAATTCTAGCATGAATAATAAACATTTATCATGAATAAGGAATATAAAATAACAACTTTATTATTGCCTTTAGGGCATATTTCCTTCACCCCCCCCCCAAAAAAAATAATTAAGGGTGGCTTCTAAAATAAGTTGAGAAGGGGACAACTTATTTTGGCAGCCACCCAAAAAATAGGCTTAAATATAGTAGGATAATGGATATTTCAGCACATAATCTCTACTACTTAAAAGAACGTAAAGTTATCATCTCATCTTTCTTCCCACCACCCCTTCGTTCAACATTCGATGTACTCCCTCCGTTCCAAAATATAGTGCTTCCTTTATTCGCGTGATTCAAATTTGATCATAAATTTAACCAACGAGACCGACTGCAGCGGGAGCAAAACTTATACCAGTGAATTCGTATTCAGAAAAAGTTTTCAATTATATAATTTTTCCTCCCGCCGTAGTTGGTCTCCTTGGTAAAATTTATGCTCAAAGTTGGACCTCGAGAAGCGCGAGCGCACTATATTTTGGAACGGAGGGAGTATATGATAATCAATCACCTTCATTTACTTATTTTCTAAGGCAACTCCATTTTAATTTACTTACCAAACTTCTAATCAAAATATAAGGTAATTTACCGGAGGAATTTGATGAACATTTATTTACACAATCACATTATTATTGACAGCTAAATCACAAGATAACATACTATAGAATATTTATATATCGTTACGACGTACGAGCATTGTTCTAGTCACATGTAAAAAAAGAATCATACACATATGCATATGATTTAAATGAACTAGCCGTGCAAGTGCAAAATACACATGATACGAAACTAGCTTGAACACTACATCATCATATAGTATTAACTAGTGCCTGGGGTGCGCCCCAGGCGCACCTCTTGAGGCGTTACTGTGTGCACTAATCAAGTTGTCGTAATTGTTAATATGTTGACAGTGCAGATAAGTGATAGTGGTTAAAAATATAACACAATTCTACTTATAGTAAATTAATAGTGATTCTATAGCATCTTGGCGCAACATGAAATGTTTCAATATTTCCATGCCATTCTGATAAAAAGAACAAACAAACGAGTTTTACAGACATTGTATTTATCTATCTAAACCAAGACCCTTGCAAACACCATTTTCATCACACTACATACATCATGAAGCTAAGAAGAAAGTTATGATTGCAAAACATGGAAACACCATGCATGAGGTTATTTTGTCGAAGTTGGCGAACATGGTAGCTGATCATCTGAAATGCCATCATCAGAATTATCCAAACACAAGTTTCTTCTTTGACATTTATCCGCTGCTTTTTTCATGCTTTCCTCAAAACTTCTTTTGAAGTCCATCTCTCTTTCAGGTTTCTTCTAGGCTTCATCATCATACCACTTTGTTAGAATAAAGAAGCATATAATTAATAAGATTACAAGATCACTTCTCAGTAGTTTATTTAAATGGAATTTGTCGATGAGAAATGGTCTAAATGGAACTTGTCGATGAGAAATGGTCTAAATGGAACTTGTCAATGAGAAATGGTCGTCGACCAGATGACGACGCTAATATTCTATCAAGCATATCTTTACTACTTATTTTCATAGCGTATACCATATTATATTCCCTTGCTTCACATGATGAATATGAGAGCATAATGGATCATCTTATATCATTGAAGAAATTGTATTAAGCATTGTGCCACAACAAAAAGTGGTGACAACATTATATGTATTTAAGGACTCCTCACTTAGAGTGCCTATGGAACTATCCCCATCTAAGAGATACTCCCTCCATCCCATAATATAAGAGCATTTTTTACACTAGTGTAGTATTAAAACACTTTTATATTATGGGACAGAGGGTGTATGTGATATGACGAGTTAGCTCATTGTAATGGAACACATGTAACATCAGCAAGAGAACTTATGACTATGCAAGTTATAATTCACATAGTGAATGTGACTTACAACTAACAACATAGAAGATCTAATTAGTGTGAAGAAATAGGATGGGCCAACCTTCTGAATAGATTCTTCTTTTAGTATTCACCAACAGCAAAATCCAGTGCCTTGCAACAGTTAAAATCTTGCATTTGTTGAAAGCATTAACGAGCGTTCTCAAATTATAAAATCTTGAAATTTTTGTTATCAAGGATTAAAACTAAGACCATGCGATCTCGGTAAACATTGAGTTGCAAGCATCAGCTAGTTGATCCAAAATATTCCAAAAGTTTAAGATGACCAAAAAAGTTGAACGATATACAGAAGATAAATGTACCTGAATAGTCCAAGTGATATTTATTTTAGACCAATCTAACGCCTCCAGAAAGTAGATTTCAGTAATCCGTTAAATCTCTGGATGCTTCAATTTAGCTAATTGAAAAGATATTAAATGATCAGTGTGGTATTTCTACATTAGAGGCAAACATAGAAACTACATATGGAAAAGAAAGTAGAATGAAGTTATTAGGCTAATTGTTTACCTAAAACTGGAAGGAACATAAATGAAGATTTTCATTTTTGATCTTCAGACTTGCCTACTGGAAGCACAACCATTGATACACAAACAAGAAAACATATGGTTGTAAAACAAAAATATCCAGTGATTTTAAGCTAGGTTGTGCTAGGTCATTAACTCTAACTTATTTAATACATAAATCTGAGTATCAGTACTTGTAAAATCATTCGCAGATCACATGAGTCTTCTAATAAACCAAACACGAGAGCAGAGATCCCAAGTGACATGGCCGGAGCACAGAAAAAGTATAACTACTTAAACAATCCAGTAACATATGCATCTTACGAACAAAGCCATGCTTTCTAAAAAGATATCTGTTTTTGACCTACGTATGGGTGAAATGTAGATATTACCTATAAATTGGATCTAGCTACATAGGTTGTGAAGGAAGAACCGTTGTTTTGCATATGTGGCCCTCAACCTGCAAGATGTGCGTGCTAAGTTATTCATCAGTATGTAGGAGCTGAGATCTGTACACAGAAAATAATACAAAATGATCAGAAAAATGAAATAATATCATACAAATATGAAGTATCAGGAGCAATTGTTTTCCTCTAGCCACGTTTTAATGCAGTATTTAGTCAATCTCAAAATCTAAGATAGCATGCCCATATCCAACAAGTAATAAGTTAACTTACAACTATTGGCAAAAAAGGAAGCAACTTAATAACAGAAGAGCCCTCAATTATCAGATTTGATGAACAGGAATCAATTAGTTTCGAGATACATGGGAAATGCTGATGTTAATAGCTAACAGTTGTCCTAAAATAAATTAGTTCACACACTCTCAAAAGCAAGAAAGGCACCAAGGAACACTTACCGCTTTCACAGCCCTGAAGTCTAAGATAGGCTTTGCACAGAAAACAAGCAATAGAGTTTCAAAAGGACCAAGGGCACCTCCAAGTAGTAATGTTGTAGCAACCTATGGCATACTTATCCACTTATGCTCAATATATATCTCTCTTGAGTCAGTTTTGAAAGACGATTTACCGGAAGTGGCATTAGTCTCTGGTAATAATTTCGAAGATCAAATATATACCTATAATAATTTGGCACTTCCTGGAAATTACCACGTTAATTAGTAATTACCGGTCGTTCATCTGATGGGACCGAGTTATAACGGTGTAAATCCACTGATATAATCGTTGCAATCTAAAAAAACCAACAAGCGTTGTTGTAAAAAAAATCTAAGCAACGTGTAAAAGAAGGAATCTCCTTCTCTTCCACGACTTCCACCTCCACTCAAACCAATCTAGGCAACCATTAAAAAACAAAATATGCCGTGCTCATATAGTCTTCCACGATTTCCACCTCCACTCAAACCAATCTAGGCAACCAGTAAAACAAAAACAATCTGCCGTGCTCATATAGAACTTCAGGACCGATCCTTCTACAGAATCCTCACACAATATTTTTCCTACAGATCGGTTCCTCTATGATCCTCCTCCCGATATACTACAAAGTCTCCTTCCGCATGGGCATGGCTCTGCCACATCGCAGGTCGACGAGGTCATAAAAAATCATCGATCTAAGGCACATCTCCCATTTGGATCGCAAAGACACGTCAGCTGCCGGCCACCTCTAACAAATCATGTCACCTGCCGATGGGATACTCTCCATGTATCCATATTGGTGGTTCATGGATGTAAATATTCAAGAGGCCAGAGCTAGAGACTCGCTTATGTATGTACCTTTCTTTTCATTCGTTTGTCATTCGTTTAATAGGTCAAGAGAGCACGTCATGAAATACATATGGGTACTTATGTCTCTTCTTATCTTTTGCCTTCTAATTCCGATCTGGATATCCATGTGTCCTCTTGGTGCCTTTGCCTGTTCTCACTTGGGTGAGATAGATTTGCAGAAGACAGATTGATATGCATGGAGGTGGAAAAGATTTTAGGACAAATGAGTAGCACCGGACATTGCCAAGCCATGATACCAAAGACACAAACAACCAGCGCAGTTGGGACAACTTCAAGGAGGTAGAGCATGTTTGATTAGAAGATAAATTAAATTATATCAGTTTCGGATACCTGCCAATGCTACACACAAAAGAAACTTTGGTTTTTTGTGTCCACATGACCTGCAGGTTTGATCAGCACCCGACCATGTCTCATGCACGAGGAGTTGGGGATTCAACATGTGCCCTGGACTGAACAAAAACAAATACCAGCAGCAGGTTGGCATTGTGCGTTCGGCCGTGCTTAAGGGTAGTGCAAGCCATGGCTTGAATTGTGATCATCAGTCTTAGCAAATACATTGGCGTTTCAACCCGGACGCCTGAACTCACATGATACAACTGATCTAGGATGTCGTTCACGCGAGCGTTCGCATGACGCCCATGTTCTTGATTACACAGATGTTGATTATCCTAATGATGTGCTTTATACCCATGAAGACTGGACAAATTTCCAATGCCTACAGGAGTTGAAAGATCAGCAAGGATGTCAGCCATATAAATCATGTGTTCATCAACAAAACCGGTAGCTGTGGCGGGTATAGTGAGGTCAGGCATACCGTGTTAGGAAATTATCTTGGTAGAATAAATAATACTCAGGGAAACATGTTAACATACACCTTCACATCATCCCAGTATGATGTTTGGATGTATACAAAGAAAGAGGCAATAAGGGCTAGGGATTAAATGATGTCTAGCACCGATTGAATACATGTGAATGTGACATGGATTATTGACATGGAAACGAGGTATTAAAAAAATCCATTTTCTCATAATCTGCAAAAGGATAAGTTGGGTTTTCATCCATGAGCTTTATTTTAATGGTTAATGTACTGTGGAAGAAAAAACGAGAATGAACTTTATAGCCACATGCTTAGTTGGTGGAGGATGGTCCTCAGACATAACAGGCTAACTGATGTCCGAGAGTATGTATGGTAAATGCCTTCATGGATGTAAACAACATGGCAACAAGATGATTCGATTTTCCATATCTTTGCATAGTTCATTTACATTTAAAAAAAAGTTACCAATGACATGTGAAAAAGAAGGGCAAATCTTATGTTTTCTCGGTACACACGTTTTTCATGATGTGGTGTTCCTTCTTCTTGGGGTTCAGTGAGTGCTAGCAGTGTGCATTGAGACAAGATTTATTTCAATCTAAGAAGCAACAAGTTCCAGATTATATCATTATTAATTATGTGCTAACACACAAAATTCCCCAAGTATATCATTTAGTCCTGTCACTAACTTACTGTCAATGAAGAACCATTCTGCCGCCTGTTGTTAGTAGATTGAAGCCCTTCCGTAACAACCTTAGCTTGGACATCCTCCTGCAGCTATGGTGCACCCTGCTGCAGGTTTCCTGTAGGGTATTATCTTTTGAAGATTTTTTTACAAATCTGTCCATATTCTCCGTGACTTTAATTTTCTGTTTGAAGGGGGAGAGAAGATAGGATGATGATCCAGCATCCAACGGCCAACTCTACAGTATTCAGAAAGCATAATATTAGGTACTTGGTGCAAGGTACAAGTATGATTTACCATGCAAAAAAGGTACAAGTATGATAAAACAACAGTATTGTTTATTCCCTCAAATTTGAACAATGGATGATGATTCAGAATTTATAACACAATTATAAATATGTGAATTTTATTAACTCCTTCATGTACAGGTAGAAATTGTTTTTAATAATATCTTTTAGAGACATAATCCTTACACTGTGTATATACGTGTACTTCAAAAGTACGACATAAAGGAATGTCCATAGTCGCTCTCTAATTTTTAGATAAACAATCAAAATAGTTAAGAGAAAGATCAAAAACATATTAAACAATATATTATAAGGCAAGTGCGAGTTAAGACCAAATATTTTTAAAGTGTACATGGAAATGGTAGTCCAATGTGCTACAACATGACATGTCTGCATCGAATGTACAACTAATTATTGTTTACAATGTTGCGAATTACCAGCCATGTCTCAAATGACTATGTTAGAAGACATGCATTCCAATTGTACATGTAGAAATCCCAAACATATTCTAACAATTCAATTGGCATAGATGAAGCAATACCATCCAGCGAGTAATGCTTAAAAAATTACAAGACAACTGAGAGATAAGAATAATAGAACATAGTTAGAATTGCACACATATATCATTCAATTGAGGTGACTATTGTAGTAAATATACCGTACAAAATCAAAGAGTATAACTGCGTACTTCAAAGACGTATTTATGAATTTTTTTTCTCCATTTCTTACTAGCCCGTGCAAATGCATGGGTAGACGACTAGTATTGCCTATAATTTTGCCTTTTAGGATAAAGTAAAATGATATATTAGGCCCAGGGATGATTGATAACTTGATATGATACAAGCAGTAGTACAAAAGCGAAGGCATTCAGTATTCACCAAAATCAGGGATTGGCAAGGGTTCTTGTGGAACAGCTTGCAAAGATGGTTGTATGAATGTGCATGGAGGATGAGAAAATGTGTCCCTATAGAAATAATATTCATACATGAGACCCAGCAAAGGTGAGTACCATATCCATGGCTCAAATAAAATCTTTAGCACTGTTATATCAGAAGTTCACATTACGGAAGTAACATGACAACAACATTTATGCACGACAAGTTTTGTCAACTCTCGTCGTCTGAAATGCTAGCATTTTAAAATAATGAGAAAATTAGTTGTTATCATGTATCTAGGGGACTAAAATACAAAACAATCTCTCACAAGAAAGCTTAATAAGGATGTAACCAGAAAGCATACAGTACTCAATAGACTGAAAAGCGAAAAAAGTACCCGTGAGAAGAACAGCGATTTCATTACAAGTTCAAGCTGAAACTCTGTCGACGCAAATAAATTTTTAATGAACAAGTCAGTATAGATGTCTATAAATAGCATATTCAAAGTTGATTGGTTGCTAGTCCTTACAAGCATCTTTAATGCAAGGAATATGTGATCTACAATAAAGGATATGAAGGAAAATCCCGCTGCTTCTACATGCTGTTCAAAATAGGTGAAGGGCTATTTAAAAATAAATCAGTAAACAAAAATAGGTGAAGGGATCTTTAATAATCAATCAGTAAACAAACTTCAGTGAGTAAGACAAGACCCTCACCGAAATGCAACACTTTGGTGATTGTCTCGAGCATGAAGAACTTGGCGTAGTCACTGTTGACATATAATGTGATGCCTAGTCTCTTCCATCAGATCGGTCTTTTGGTTGGATTGGCTAGAGCATGCACTTCTACATGGTATCAGAGCCAAGAGGTCTTGAGTTCAAGACCCGGCTGGCTCAATTAAATTGCAGCCCACTTTCGGTCCACGTTTAGGCCTGAGAGAGCCACATGTGAGGGAGAGTGTTGACGTATAATGTGCTGCCGAGTCTCTTCCATCAGATCGGTCTTTTGGTTGCCTTGGCTAGAGCATGCACTTCTACAGTCACAATCACGGTACAACGCATCGAGTTTCAGAACCTGGCATATGTAAGATAGCCACATGTTCAGCTTGGCAATCAGACAGAAAACAGAAGTGTTGCTTGTATCACTCAATCACTCACCATTAGGAATATGTTGAAAGACTACTCGAGCCTGACAACTTAGAGTTCTCATAGCAGGGATAGAGAGAAGAAAAGGGACGAGACCTGGAATTAGGCTTCAAATTATGTCTCTCATGAAAGAACACAATTAGTTTCATGAAAGAACAGATTATGTGGAATAGTCCTAATCCACCTAACCTCGCGTGTAATCGAGCAAGACTACACAGTCTTGAGAGAAAGTTTAGATGCAACATACACTTCTACTCAACCTAATTCAACGTAGCTCTCCCCGTATGCGCCACTGCGGCCAGCGGCACGAGTAATATTCAACAACAACTCCAGTCGACCATCCAAGAAAATAATATGATCACAGTTCGATGAGCAAAAGTTAAAAGCTTTTGATAGCAGATATTCCCTGAATTTCTCCTAACATCCAACAATGATAAACATTTAGTAACCAGCAGAAATAGAAATTGAGCCTCACCTCACAACGGGAGGAAGCAAGAGCAGAGGCGGCATATGCACTTGACGAGGAGGGGCCCGGTGCATCCTTCCTCTCACCGACGGCCTCCCGCGGAGGAGGAGGCGCTGATGACCGCAGTGACCTTGTCTGCGTCGAGCTCGTCCTCCTGCGGCTTCCTCGGGACGGGAGATCGTGGCGCCACCCACCTTACAGCCTTGGGCGCAGCAAAGGAGAAACAGTGTACGAGAAGATGTCGTGGCTGCGGCCGGCCTGGAGTCAAAACAGGCCTTCATCTGCGCCACCATGATGCTGAACCGCATGAAGCCAAAAGGATGCTAGCTTGCTCGCCGTGATGACGGTTGGTCCTCATGCACCAGCGCCAATCTTGGCTCCCCTCCCTATTCTCCTCACGGACATACGGCCATATTCCTTCATCCTCATGTCCCTGCTTGAGGCTGCCGTTAGAGCTACTCTAGCAGACCCCGCAAAAACTTGACCCGCAAAATGCGTTTGCGGTTTCACGAAGATCGCATTTGCGGGTCGAAAACTGGCACGACCGAACAGAAACCGTATTTAAAACTGCATAATTTGGAAAAACACTTTCGCAGGAGAAATTGCACCTCGTTGACACGAGTAGTTCATCACATACTACATAGATTTTACATGATCAACACACTAAAAACATAGTTCATACTACATACTACGCTAATACTAGTACTAGAAGGGGTCGGATTTGATGGCGGTGAGGTCGCGGCAATGGACGATGCCGTGGAGGAGAAGGACGCTCAATCCTCCTCGCCGGAGCTGCAGAGGTCGACGTACTTCGCCCTCTGCTACTCGTGGATGCGATGCCACTCCTTGTCCTTCTCCTTGGCGGTGAGGTTGGAGGCGACCGCCTGCCGCCACTAGCGGTCTTCGAGCTCCTCGGCGTGGCGCCAACGCTCGCCTCCTTGCACACGCTTGATAACCCACAAGTATAGGGGATCGCAACATGTTTTCGAGGGTAGAGTATTCAACCCAAATTTATTGATTCGACACAAGGGGAGCCAAAGAATATTCTCAAGTATTAGCTGCTGAGTTGTCAATTCAACCACACCTGGAACTTAGTATCTGCAGCAAAGTGTTTAGTAGCAAAGTAATATGATAGTGGTAGTAACGGTAACAAAAGTAAAGACAGCAAAAGTAATGTTTTTGGTATTTTGTAGTGATTGTAACAGTAGCAATAGAAAAGTAAATAAGCATAAACCAGTATATGGAAAGCTCGTAGGCACCGGATCAGTGATGGATAATTATGCAGGATGCGGTTCGTCATGTAACAGTAATAACATAGGGTGACACAGAACTAGCTCCAATTCATCAATGTAATGTAGGCATGTATTCCGTATATAGTCATACGTGCTTATGGAAAAGAACTTGCATGAAATCTTTTGTCCTACCCTCCTGTGGCAGCGGGGTCCTAATGGAAACTAACAGATATTAAGGCCTCCTTTTAATAGAGAACCGGAACAAAGCATTAGCACATAGTGAATACATGAACTCCTCAAACTATGGTCATCACCGAGAAGTATCCCGATTATTGTCACTTCAGGGTTGTCGGATCATGACACATAATAGGTGACTATAGACTTGCAAGGTAGGATCAAGAACACACATATATTCATGAAAACATAATAGGTTCAGATCTGAAATCATGGCACTCGGGCCCTAGTGACAAGTATTAAGCATAGCAAAGTCATAGCAACATCAATCTCAGAACATAGTGGATACTAGGGATCAAATCCTAACAAAGCTAACACGATTACATGATAAATCTCATCCAACCCATCACCGTCCAGCAAGCCTATGATGGAATTACTAACGCACGGCGGTGAGCGTCATGAAATTGGTGATGGAGGATGGTTGACGATGACGGCGGCGATGAATCCCCCTCTCAGGAGCCCCGAACGGACTCCAGATCAGCCCTCCCGAGAGAGATTAGGGCTTGGCGGCAGCTCTGTATCGTAAAACGCGATGATTTCTTCTCTCCGATTTTTTTCTCCCCGAAAGCCAATAAATAGAGTTGGAGTTGGCGTCGGAGGGTGTCCAGGGGGCCCACGAGGTAGGGGCGCGCCCAGGAGGGCGGCGCGCCCTCCACCCTTGTGGACAGAGTGTGGGCCCCCTGGTCTTCATCTTTGGCGAGGATTTTTTATTATTTATTCTAAGATATTCCGTGGAGTTTCAGGTCATTCCGAGAACTTTTGTTTTCTGCACATAAAACAACACCATGGCAATTCTGCTGAAAACAGCGTCAGTCCGGGTTAGTTCCATTCAAATCATACAAGTTATAGTCCAAAACAAGGGCAAAAGTGTTTGGAAAAGTAGATACGACGGAGACGTATCAACTCCCCCAAGCTTAAACCCTTGCTTGTCCTCAAGCAATTCAGTTTACAAACTGAAAGAGAAAGAAAAACTTTTACAAACTCTGTTTGCTCTTGTTGTTGTAACTATGTCAAGCCAGCATTCAGGTTTTCAGCAAAGATCATAACTAACCACATTTTCAATAACTGCTAGGTCTCATGTTTACTCATATCAATAACATAATCAGCTAGCAAGCCATAATAATAAATCTCGGATGACAATATTTTCTCAAAATAATCATAATATAATATAACAAGATGGTATCTCACTAGCCCTTTCTGAGACCGCAAAACATAAATGCAGAGCACCTTCAAAGATCAAGGACTGGCTAGACATTGTAATTCATGGTAAAAGAGATCCAATCATAGTCATACCTGATATAAATTAACAGTAATGAATGCAAATGACAGCTGTGCTCTCCAGCTAGTGCTTTTAGTAAGAGGGTGATGACTCAACATGAAAGTAAATAGATAGGCCCTTCGCAGAGGGAAGCAGGGATTTGTAGAGGTGCCAGAGCTCGGTTTTGAAATAGAGATAAATTATATTTGAGCGGCATACTTTCATTGTCAACATAACAACTAAGAGATGACGATATCTTCCATGCTAAACAAATTATAGGCGGTTCCCAAACAGAATGGTAAAGTTTATACTCCCCCTCCCCACAAGCATCAATCCATGGCTTGATCGAAACAACGCAGTGCCTCCAACATTCAACGGGTCCTGTGGGGAGTTTTGTTTGCAATTATTTTGATTTAGTTTGCATAAAGCATGGGACTGGGCATCCCGGTGACCAGCCATTTTCTCGTGAGTGAGGAGCGGAGTCCACTCCTCTTGAGAATAACCCGCCTAACACGGAAGATAAGGGTAGCACTAGTTGATATATGAGTTATTCGAGCATGCAAAACAGAATGTTTATTTGAAGGTTTAGAGTTTGGCACATACAAATTTACTTGGAACGGCAGGTAGATACCGCATATAGGAAGGTATAGTGGACTCATATGGAATAACTTTGGGGTTTAAGGGATTGGATGCACAAGCAGTATTCCCGCTTAGTACAAGTGAAGGCTAGCAAAAGACTGGGAAGCGACCAACTAGAGAGCGACAACAGTCATGAACATGCATTAAAATTAATAAACATTGAATACAAGCATGAGTAGGATATAATCCACCATGAACATAAATATCGTGAAGGCTATGTTGATTTATTTCAACTACATGCGTGAACACATGCCAAGTCAAGTCACTTAAATCATTCAAAGGAGGATACCACCCCATCATACCACATCACAATCATTTTAATAGCATGTTGGCACGCAAGGTAAACCATTATAACTCGTAGCTAATCAAGCATGGCACAAGCAACTATGATCTCTAATTGTCATTGCAAACATGTTTATTCATAATAAGCTGAATCAAGAACGATGGACTCATCATATTTACAAAAACAAAAGAGGTCGAGTTCATACCAGCTTTTCCCATCTCAGTCAGTCCATCATATATGTCATCATAATTGCCTTTCACTTGCATGACCGAATGGTGTGAATAATAATAAGAGTGCACGCGCATTGTACTAAGCTGGAATCTGCGAGCATTCAATAAATAGGAGAATACAAGGCAATATGGGCACTCGGTTAAATCAACAATGATGCATATAAGAGCCACTTCAACAATTTAATCATGGTCTTCTCCTACTGACCCCCAAAGAAAAGAAAGAAAATAAAATCTATTTACACGGGAAAGCTCCCAACAAGCAAAAGAAGAAAGGGAAATACTTTTGGATTTTCTTTTTAATTACTACAGCAAGGAAATAAACTACTACTAATTTTTTTTTGTTTTTCTTAAGGTTTATTAAACACACAAGAAGAAAGCAGGAAAAAGGAAAAATAAACTAGCATGGATATTACAGTGAAAGAGTATGAGCACCGACATCTAGCAATGAGTGTGTGTGAACATAAATGTAATGTCGGTGGGAAATACGATTCCCCAAGCTTAGGCTTTTGGCCTAAGTTGGTCTATTGCCAGGATAGCTGGCGGATACCCGTAGATGCAGCTGGGTCAGATTGTGATGCAGCGGCTATCGCCTCCTGAGCTGCAGCGTGGCGTCGAGCCGCCTCCGCTCTCCTCTCGTACTCATCTGCCTCCTCTCTGGTAATAATATATCTTCCTCTTGTCTGAGAATCAAAGAAGGTAGGAGCAGGAAGAGTAATATGGACAACATGTCGTTTGTTAAAGATTAGTCGATACTTGAGAGGATGTTCAGTCCTCTCAACAAACTGGTGGGAAACCATAGAATCAAAATCTAAATAAGTAGGGGGTAACTCCATATCACCCTCACGAATGTCTATCTCAAGAAAATTAGCTAAGCGGGTTGCATAAATTCGTCCAAAGAAATCTCCGTTATGTCTATTATGATGCAACCTACGAGCTACAATGGCTCCCATATGATAAGATTGGTCCCCTAACACAGCACTTCTGAGAATGCTGAGATCAGGGGCACACATGTGGCATGCTTCATCCTTACCATTTATGCATCTACCTATGAAGAGAGCAAAATAATGTATAGCAGCAAAGTGAATGCTCCCTATAGTGGCTTGTGTTATATCTCTAGATTCCCCCACAGTTATCCTAGCAAGAAAATCTCTATATTCAGATTTAGGGGGATCCCTGACACTACCCCAAGATGGAAGTTTGCAAGCAAAAGTGAAATCCTCTAAGTCCATGGTGTAAGATTTGTCATAAAGGTCAAACATGACTGAAGGAGAATTACGCGAAGATGAAAACTCAAACCTCCCCACAAATGAACTTTTGAGATCAGGATACTGGGGGCATTTGTCAGCTTCAAAATCTTCAAGACCGGCATTACGCTAATATGCGTTAAATTCTTCTTTGATTCCCGCTTGATTCATAAAATTTTCCGAAGGCCATTCACAAGGCCTCACAAGAGCGTCTCTTGGTGGTTCCTCATCAGCATCACGCATTGCAAGCCTGGGACCTTGCTTCCTTGAAGAACCACCTTGGAACATCTTCCTAAACATATTGTTTTCTCTGAAAAATAATTCTGAATTTTTTAGTAACTTCAAACAAAAGTGAACCAACTTCAATAAAACTGATAGCAACTACTCCTACAAGTGCCTAGAGCCTATATCAAGCATTAGAACTACTTGGAACCATATAAATTTGACGTGCAAGCTCAAGAACATGGTCACCTATGCAGCACAAATTTGCAATGAATAAAGCACTAGAACAAAAACTAATTGGACCAATGGAGGAGTCACATACCAAGGAACAATCTCCCAAGCAGTTTTGCAAGAGGTGCTTTGAGCAAGGAGATCGAAAATCACAACAAAAGTGGTTGGAACTCGTGCTTGAGTTGGTTTTTCGGGTTTGTGTGAGGCAGAGGAAGAAGATGGGTGCAGGGTTAAGTGGAGGAGGACCACCGTGGGCCCACGAGGCGGGGCGTGCTCAGGGGTAGGCGCGCCCTCCACCCTCGCGGCAGTGGCAGCCTCCCAGCGGTAATTTTTGCACTAAAATCGTCAAATATTCTCGAAAAATCATATTAAATTGGCATGGCATTCTGAGGATTTTTATTTTCGGGATATTTTTATATTGCACGGATAAGTCGGGAGGCAGACAGAAAAATACTATTTTTACTTTATTTCTACTAAAGAACAGAGAATATAAATAGGGTACAGAAGGTTGTGCTTCTAGTTTCATCCATCCCATGCTCATCAAAAAGAATCCACTAACAAGGTTGATCAAGTCTTGTTAACAAACTCATTCCGATAATCATGGAACCGGAGAAATTTCGAATAACACTATGTTACCTCAACGGGGATATGGACATCCCCAATAATAAGTATATCATATTTCTTCTTGACAAGAGGGAGAGGAAATTCAAAACCTCCAAATATAATCGATGGAATTTTTCCAATAGAGTTGATACTATAAACTTGAGGTTGCTTCCTCGGAAAGTGTACCGTGTGCTCATTACCATTAACATAAAAAGTGACATTGCCTTTGTTGCAATCAATAACAGCCCCTGCAGTATTAAGGAAAGGTCTTCCAAGAATAATAGACATACTATCATCCTCGGGAATATCAAGAATAACAAAGTCCGTTAAAATAGTAACGTTTGCAACCACAACAGGCACATCCTCACAAATACCGACAGGTATAGCAGTTGATTTATCAGCCATTTGCAAATATATTTCAGTAGGTGTCAACTTATTCAAGTCAAGTCTACGATATAAAGAGAGAGGCATAACACTAACACCGGCTCCAAGATCACATAAAGCAGTTTTAACATAATTTCTTTTAATGGAGCATGGTATAGTAGGTACTCCTGGATCTCCAAGTTTCTTTGGTATTCCACCCTTAAAAGTATAATTAGCAAGCATGGTGGAAATTTCAGCTTCCGGCATCTTTCTTTTATTGGTAATGATATCCTTCATATACTTAGCATAAGGATTTGTTTTGAGCACATCAGTTAATCGCATACGCAAAAAGATAGGTCTAATCATTTCATCAAAGCGCTCAAAATCCTCATCATCCTTTTTCATGGATGGTTTCGGAGGAAAAGGCATGGGTTTCTGAACCCATGGTTCCCTTTCTTTACCATGTTTCCTAGCAACGAAGTCTCTTTTATCATAACGTTGATTCTTTGATTGTGGGTTATCAAGATCAACAGCAGGTTCAACTTCTACATCATTATCATTACTAGGTTGAGCATCATCATGAACATCATCATTAACATTTTCACTAGGTTCATGTTCATTACCAGATTGTGTTTCAAAGATCGTAAATAGAGATATCATTTGGATTATCAGGTGGTTCAGCAATAGGTTCACTAGAAGTTTGCAAAGTCCTATCATTTTTCTTTTTCTTCCTTTTAGAAGAACTAGGCATATCAATATTATTTCTCCGAGAATCTTGCTCGATTCTCTTAGGGTGGCCTTCAGGATACAAAGGTTCCTGAGTCATTCTACCAGTTCTAGTAGCCACTCTAACAGCATAATCATTTTTCTTACTATTCATTTCATCAAGCACTTCTTTCTGAGCTTTAAGTACTTTTTCTACTTGAGTGGTAACCATAGAAGCATGTTTGCTAACAAGTTTAAGTTCACCTCTAATATTAGCCATATAATCACTCAAGCGTTTAACTATAACGGTATCATGTTTCAATTGTCTACGAAAATAAGCATTGAAGTCATCTTGCCTAAACATAAAGTTATCAAACTCATCCAAGCACTGACTAGCAATTTTGGTAGGAGGGACTTCAGCTTTATCATATCTATAGAGAGAATTTACCTTTACTACCTGTGTCGGGATATCGGGACCAGGAGGTTCTTCAGTGAATAAAGGATTGAGATCATATACTTCTTCAACAGGCGGTAAATCAAGACCATGTATTTCTTCAATAGGAGGTAAATTCTTAACATCTTCAGCTTTAATACCTTTTTCTTTCATAGATTTCTTTGCCTCTTGCATATCTTTCAGATCGAGAAATAGAACACCTCTCTTCTTCGGAGTTGGTTTAGGAATAGGCTCAAGAATTGGCTCAGGAGCTGGCTCGGGAGTTGGCTCAGGAGGTGCCCAATTATTTTCATTTGTGAACATATTATTCAATAGAATTTCAGCTTCATCCGTGTTCTTTCCTGAAAAGAGAACCAGCACAACTATCCGTAATCTCTGGAAGCATCGGTTAGTCCATTATAAAAGATATCAAGTATTTCAGGTTTCTTAAGAGGATGATCAGGCAAAGCATTAAGTAACTTGAGAAGCCTCCCCTAAGCTTGTGGGAGACTCTCTTCTTCAATTTGCACGAAGTCGTATATTTCCCTCAAAGCAGCTTGTTTCTTATGAGCAGGGAAAAATTTAGCAGATAAGAAATAAATCATATCAGGATTCACCAAGGGGCACAGTAGTATCAAGCATAGAAGTAGTTTCATCATAAGTATCATGCATAGCAGAAGTGGCATCATCAATAACATGCGACATATCGGAATGAATAGCAGAAGCAGGTTTAGGTGTCGCTAGCTTACTCATAATAGAAGGTGAATCAAGTGCAGAGCTAGATGGCAGTTCCTTACCTCCCCTCGTAGTTGAGGGATAAATTGTTGTCTTAGCGTCTTTCAAGTTCTTCATAGTGTCCAGCAGATATAAATCCCAAGTAACTCAAAGAACAGAGCTATGCTCCTAAACATGGCCTTGAAAATGGTCTTGATAACCCACAAGTATAGGGGATCGCAGCAGTTTTCGAGGGTAGAGTATTCAACCCAAATTTATTGATTCGACACAAGGGGAGCCAAAGAATATTCTCAAGTATTAGCAGCTGAGTTGTCAATTCAACCACACCTGGAAACTTAGTATCTGCAGCAAAGTGTTTAGTAGCAAAGTAATACGATAGTGGTAGTAACGGTAACAAAAGTAAAGACAGCAAAAGTAATGTTTTTGGTATTTTCTAGTGATTGTAACAGTAGCAACGGAAAAGTAAATAAGCATAAACCAGTATATGGAAAGCTCGTAGGCACCGGATCAGTGATGGATAATTATGCAGGATGCGGTTCGTCATGTAACAGTAATAACATAGGGTGACACAGAACTAGCTCCAATTCATCAATGTAATGTAGGCATGTATTCCGTATATAGTCATACGTTCTTATGGATAAGAACTTGCATGACATCTTTGTCCTACCCTCCCGTGGCAGCGGGGTCCTAATGGAAACTAACGGATATTAAGGCCTCCTTTTAATAGAGAACCGGAACAAAGCATTAGCACATAGTGAATACATGAACTCCTCAACTATGGTTATCACCGAGAAGTATCCCGATTATTGTCAGTTCGGGGTTGTCGGATCATAACACATAATAGGTGACTATAGACTTGCAAGATAGGATCAAGAACACACATATATTCATGAAAACATAATAGGTTCAGATCTGAAATCATGGCACTCGAGCCCTAGTGACAAGCCTTAAGCATAGCAAAGTCATAGCAACATCAATCTCAGAACATAGTGGATACTAGGGATCAAACCCCTAACAAAGCTAACTCGATTACATGATAAATCTCATCCAACACATCACCGTCCAGCAAGCCTATGATGGAATTACTCACGCACGGCGGTGAGCATCATGAAATTGGTGATGGAGGATGGTTGATGATGGCGACGAATCCCCCTCTCCGGAGCCCCGAACGGACTCCAGATTAGCCCTCCCGAGAGAGATTAGGGCTTGGCGGCGGCTCCGTATCGTAAAACATGATGATTTCTTCTCTCCGGTTTTTTTCTCACCGAAAGCCAATAAATAGAGTTGGAGTTGGTGTCGGAGGGTGTCCAGGGGGCCCACGAGGTAGAGCGCGCCACCCTCGTGGGATGTGGTGTGGGGCCCCTGGTCTTCATCTTTGGCGAGGATTTTTTATTATTTATTCTAAGATATTCTGTGGAGTTTCAGGTCATTCCGAGAACTTTTGTTTTCTGCACATATGTCACATCCTAGCTAGACCATGCATTAGTGTGTGCATCATGTTTAAGTTTCATTTGAAATTTGAAATGGGGAAGACAGAAACCCCAGAACCCCTTTTGAATCCAACTAGGGTTTACTAAAATTATTTTCAATGAACCTGAAATGCCCTTCTAAAATGCTCATCACCTTTGCTTTGGTTCAGAGCCTCTGCCAAAAGTGGTGCACAATTTTCTAGGACATCCTAAGGTCTTTGAATTAAATCATAAGTATTTGAGTTTGGGCATTTAAAATTATATAAAATATTTCAAGTGCCCAAATATTCCCAAACTAAAATGTTTCATGTTGGAAATATTCCAACTATGGACCAGGAGCTGTTTGGTGATTTTTGAAGCTGTTTTTAGTATTTTTAATAACTCCACAAAGTTACAGAATAAAGGAAAACAGTATGGAAAAGCTTACCTGGCGCCTACTAACCGCCCACTGCTGCCCAGCCCAAATGGCGCCATGGCCGGCTGCTTGGCTCGGCCAGGCAGGCAGTGCTCGGCGGCGAAGCACCGCATGGGTGCCACGCACCTGGTCGCCGCCGCTCCCTCACCGAGCAACCGACGCGGATCGCTCCCCTCTCTCCCCGAACCCCTGACACCTCCTCTCCTCCCGGCTCCTCTCCCTCGCGCTCCCCAGCCATGGCCGACGCCACCGCAGCCACGCCGTCGCCGTAGACGCGCTCCCCGCCGTCCGTGCTCCTCCCCGCCGTATCTAGGAGATCCGCCGCCCTCCTCTACATCGAGCTAGCCGAGCCCCAAGCGCTCGAGTAGCCCGAGGCCACTGCACCGACCTCGCCCGATTCCGCCGTCGCCGGAGATCCCCTTCAACGCCGTCGTCGCTCCGGCCCGTCCCCGACCGCACCGGAAGTGCTCCTCCGAAAGGTTACTGTGAGCCTAGCTACCTTCCCCTCCCTTTCTCTCTCGCTCTCGAGCCGTGTAGCAACCGAATGGAGATCAACCGCACCCACCACCGCGGAGCTCGTCGCCGATGTGCTCCCGGCCACCTCTTGGTGTCCATTGCACTCACCGCACTGCGCAGCACCTAACCATACACTCCCCGCACCTCACCGAACACCCTAGCCCCGAGTTCGCCTTCGGCCGAACTCCGGCGGCCGCCTAGGTCGTCTCCGACGCCGATTCCGGCCGCCCCGACCCCAACTGACTCCACCAGAAGCTGCGGCTTGTCCCCAGCTACCCATAGCCACCCTCCGCAGCTCGTTTGGTTGCCGAAACGGCCAAACTCACTTCCGCCGCCGCGTCGGGCTCACCGGCGGCTAAACGCCTGTGCAGCTGACGTTGACTTTGACCACGGTGGGCCCTGGTTGACCCTGTTGACCCTATGACAGGTGGGGCCCAGCCCTGCTAACTAATTAGGATTAGTTTTAATCAATATTTTAGTTAAACTAATTATGCTGACACCCTGGACCCACAGTCAGGTTTGACCTGGACGTCTCCGTTGACTATGACGTCATTCTGACACATGGCTGACACAGTAAATTAATTACTGGATTTATTCTAGGGCCATTTGCATTTCTGTCCCTAACTCGAACCACCTAATCAGATATACCCCTAATTCAAAAGCCTGCTCAAAAATGCCCCTCCGCCGTTATGTTCACTTATAGAAATGCCCTTCCGCTCATACTGCCCGTCAAAGGGCTTTGACCGTTCGGGCGTTAGTTGGACAATTTGCCCTGAATCCTTGTGACACTTACTTGCGGGTCGCCCCTCTAAATTAATAAAAGGTAAACTAGGCCATCTCAGCCCTCCCGTGGGTCAGTCACTTACCAGTGGGACCTATCCAGTAAAAAAAAAAAAAAATCTCTCTCATCCATCTCCTCCCGACGGGACCCATTATGAGGGTAAACACCCCCGGTCCACGCGTTCCCGGCCGTGGCGCTGCGGTCACGGGCCTCGCCGTAGGGGGAGGAGGATGACTGGGAGGACGGCGCCATCGCTGGGCGAGGCAGCAAGCTGAGACGCGCCAAGCTCAGCAGAGAGCGGCGGGGTGTAGATGGGCGTGCAGACGCATCGAGCCAACCAAGGTTGGTCATGGCGGCCGGATTCTGCTGGTGCTCCGCACGGAATCGGGCGGGGGAAGAGCGGAGTAGGTGCACCTGCTTTCCTTGACGACGGAACAGGGGTCGGGTAGGTCAAGAATGGCTTAGAGCGACCGAATTTAGGACGGGAAGAGCAATGGCCATGGCGGAGTTCGACGTCCCCAAGGCCGCGTCACGGCAGCCCT
This sequence comes from Aegilops bicornis, assembly GCA_021605145.1. NCBI lineage: Eukaryota > Viridiplantae > Streptophyta > Magnoliopsida > Poales > Poaceae > Aegilops > Aegilops bicornis. The sequence goes on along the minus strand of CM038675.1, from coordinate 547,925,020 downwards.
GGCCAGATCCACTACGACGCATTTAAGGAGAGGCGCCCGCCAAAGCTCATGGACATGCTCGTCTTTGCTCGATTTGGACTCGACGCGGTGGCTAGCAACGGCGTCGCCGGCAGAAGATCTCACACGCTCTCGGGATTTAGTTCCGATGATAGCTGCGGTCGCGAGAGAGGGAGGGCGAGGAAGGGAGGGAGGAGAGGAGAATGGAATGGAGGAGTGCTCCAGCTGGGGAGGCTGGTGCCGGCAGGCGCACAAACCGCTTTGTCGGGCTCATGGGAGGTGAGACAGAGAGGTCGTGAGGTAGGGGAGAGAGGTGGGAGGGATTTTTATTTATCTATTTTATTTGGGGCCCACATGTAAGTGTGTGAGAGAGAGGGTGAGAGGGAGAGTTTTTCCTTTTTATTTTTTTCTGATTGGGTCCCACATGTAAGTGGCACATGGAGGCAAGGGCAAAATGTCCAACAAATGCCCCGTAGACGGTCAAACCCCTTTGACCGGACGGAAACGGAACGGAAGGGCATTTCTGTAAGGGCACCTAACGGCGGAGGGACATTTTTGAGCAGGCTTTTGAATTAGGGGCAAATGTGAGTAGTGGGTTCGAGTTAGGGACACAGATGTAAAAGACCCTTTATTCTATTACAGGAAATTCCAGAATATAGTTCAAACTTCAAAAATTCATAACTATTAATATGTAACTCCAAATGCAAAGATCTATATATGAAAAATGATCAGAAAAATCCATTCTATCCATTGGTACAGGTTTCATGCATGATGAAACAAGTTAACCTTGCTGTTTAAGCAGAATAAGATATTACACCTTTAGGGCTATTTTAAATGAGCTAGCATTTGAATCTTTGATTCAAATGAGTTCATCCCTTTTGTTTCAGCTTGCATTAGGCCAACACACATCCATATTGCCATGTCATAGCATGCATCATATTGTTGCATATTGCCATGTGTGTTTATTTTCGGTATGTCTTTCGTGATAGGTTCTGCCTCCGAGGATAATCCCGAATATCCGTCTGAAGGGCGGTATCCTACCACCACTACATCAGGCAAGCAACCCATTGATCATTCCAATACAAACCCATGTTCTCGCTTGTGCTCTTGTTTTACTGCATTAAGACAACGCGATTCAAACTGTTGTGTGCTGCGGTAGTTGAACCCACTTCCTTTGCATGACCTGTCATTGCCACAATAACTATGAAACCCACTAGTATGTGTAGGAGTTGATTGAGCCATGTTTGTGATTCCTACCATCCTATGCTTGCTATGCTTAGAGTTGTGTCAGGTCTGGCTCATCGGGATGATGAACTGGAGTGAAAGGTTGTGTCGGGTTCGAGAGTGAAAGTGTTGAACACGTTTTGGTAAAGGTATTGATGAGAGGCCATGTAGGAGTACATGGTGGGTTGTTTCATTGAAGCCGTCCCTAAGAACTGAGTTCTGTGTTTGTGATCCATGAAACAGTTACTACCACGCATTGGGATCCTTAATTGACCCTCTCGGCTTCTTAACCACCCTTGTTCTCAGTCCGGAGTTGCAAGTAGTTTCGGTGTTTGTAGCATCTTGGGGCCGCATTTAACGCTGACCTTAGGGGTGGGTTGTGTTGCAAGGTAGGCACGTGGGTCTGTACCGAGTGCCCGTTTGGTATCTCGGGAACCCCGCACACATCGTTCGGGATGTATGGGAAACCTCGGCCGGACTCCTGCGGATGGAACCCGAATAGGCGATAAACCAGGACTAGGGACTTGAGTGTTTAGGTAGGCTGAGGCCGACACCCACGTTGGGCTTCCGCTTGAAGGTTGCCGAGTACATGTCGTGTAAACGGCGGTAAGTGGTGAGAGCGTGTGTGAAGAAGTACACCCCTGCAGGGTTGATATGATCTATTCGAATAGCCGTGTCCACGGAGAAGGACTTCTGGGTTACCTATATCAGTTCATAGACAAGTAAATGGATACTACTAAAAGCCTCAAGATAAGTGTGAGTGTCATGGATGGCCCTCTCGTGGGTGACGAGAGAGGATCCACAGTGGAGTATTGTGATGGTGATTAGTGGACTGGGTAAAGCGACAAATGCTTTTCAAGTGGTGTCACGTGGGATAGCTTAGCCAAGAGTCAAAGCTGGCTTGCTGCAAATAACTCCACCACCTTCTTGAGAATGTGCATGTATGATAGGATTCTGTGGTAAGACTTGTTGAGTACCTCCGTACTCATGTTTGCTTAATTAATGTTTTTCAGACGACAACACTGCCCCTTCCGATGGGTTCTATGTAGACCTTGACATCGACGAGTGAACTAGCCACCCAGGTGGTGATCCAAGGCTTGTGAAGGGCCACTGTAGATAGAAAGGCTTCAACAAGCTTTCTTTCTTTTTAGAGTCTGTACTCAGACTAGTTTGTTTCGCATGTTCTTGTATGTTTGTATGACTTGAGTGTTAGGTCATGTGACCCCTACCTGTATGGATATGTTATGTATGGCTCCTCGGAGCCTCTTAAATAAAGTACTTTGAGTTGTAGAGTTTTGTTGTGATACCTTGTTGTATGTACTCATATCGGGCATATTGCGTGTATGATTGAAATGCTTGGTATGAGTGGGATCCGACAAACTAGTTGTTTATCCTTGGCAGCCTCTCATATGGGGAAATGTAGTCTTGTGCCTCTGAGCGATAGTAGTCCGCTACAGCCCGGTTCAACGGAGTCCTGCTAGCCCAGCACTACTGCTTGGACACTTGACTGGCCGGCATGTGTTTCACTTCGTTCCTATGTTCGTCCCTTCGGGGAATGTCACGCGGTGATATTCAGAGTCCTGCCTAGCCTGCTACAGCCCGGGATACCGGAGTCCTGTTAGCCCAGTGCTACAGCCCGAATTCATACGTTGATGACCGACATGCTCGATGTGATTCATGTATGCCTGTCCCCATGGGTTAGTGCCGCTTTGGGTTCACGACTAGCCATGTCGGCCGGGTTCTTTGTCATGTGGATGCTAGCGACACTATCATATACGTGAGCGAAAAGACGTAAACGGTCCCGGCCATGGTAAGGCGACACCTGTGGGAATACCGTGCGTGAGGCCGCAAGGTGATATGAGGTGTTACCGCTAGGTCGATGTGACTTGGAATCGGGGTCTTGACAGCGTTGGCATCAGAAAGGTGGCTGCCTGTAGGTTCGCTAAGCCAAACTGGTCGATGTTGAGTCTAGAAATGCTTTAGTTATATGTAGGTGAATTGATTGTGGGAGGGAACGTAAGGCTCTTTTACTCCTTTACCTTATGCCCTCTGATCTGAGTCATCCTATTCTCATTCTACGTGGGTATAGGACTAGGCTCTCTTCTCTCTATCAGGTTCACGTGTTACTAATCCGTAGTAACTTATAGGATTGTTGGTTACATCCTCAGTTCAGTTTCTATTGTTTTTGGTATGCTACCAGTTGAACCAGAACCTTGATATGATGTTGTTGTGTGGCTTTGCAATATGATTATGAATGTCTCAAATCTGTTTTTTGAGCATTTACAGATGTTATGCTGCCCGATTTTCCCTAGAAATTCTAATGTCTTTGCATTGTGGCTGTGCTTTCAGATGGCCACCCGTCCCCAGAACCAAGTGGTTCGTCTGACCCGTTGCATTGATGTGTGTGGTCACACGGCAATGTTGGTTCGGGTGATGGTCGAGACCGGTTACCGATGGTATCCTGAATATACCGTCGAGGAGCAGTTTAGGGATTTTAATCAAAGCCAATATCTGTGCACGGTCAGGATATATCCATCTTATCCCGGAGCTACTGAACCGCTCCACTGTTCTTATGGACTTGGGATCACTATTGGGATGTCCGCAAGATGCAGCCTATTCAATGATGACTATTATTCGAGCGAATCGCTTTGTCAGGCAACACCGATTTCCGCTACATGCCAAGCATCCCTCCCTCGGGCGCATGGCTACCTTCGTGGTATGTACAGCGATGCATCCCATGAGGACTCACTTCTTCGCACCACTATGGAGATGCTGGAAGACAAGGACCGTGAAAACCGGGCCTTGCGTATGGAGCTCTTTAATGCCCGTTCTGATCACTGGGCTACTCTGACTCGGTTTGTACCTCTTTGTGCAAGCGGTACATGGACATGAGGGACTTGTACCTGTGCGGGCTGGTCTGCCAGACTTTATGGAGTGGCGTGAGGTAGGAGGCATCACTCCTCCTCGTGGGCCTCGTCTGCCGCCGTTTGTTGGACCACGGCCACATCCGAGTCCCTATGGTCCGCAAGCTCCACAGGATCTTCTGTTTCCGGATGATCATGTTTCACTTCCAGGCTTGGGTGGTGACTTCTATGAGGACTACTACGGAGCTGTTTGAGTTAGTAGTAGTATCCCTAGTATTGTAATAGTTGTATTTCCACCGTCCTGCGTGACTTGTGGGATATGACTTAGTGTGTATCATTCTGGAAGTGTAGAGAAGTAATGTATAGGAGTTGGAATGCTTCCGATGAGATGTAACGCCTTTCCTTATAGTTGTACTCCGTTGGGCTTGTACTAAACTATGAATGGTGTGTATGACCGTTGGTATATATATGGCAGTTTTATATTACCATGACATACTGATGAACATCTCTGCATTCCGTGTTATCCATTACATTCCGCACTTCCTTGCTAAATTCTGCCATCCTGGTTTAAACCGTTGTTTTGTTTCCTAGGATGGTCAACACCATAACAATCCTGCTGCTCCCGGAGGGGGAGAAGCCAGTGCAGCTAGGAATGTAAATCTGCCTCAACCGCCATCTTTGGCCGAGGTTATGCTGGAAGCAGAACGCAATAAGCGTGAGACCAATCGCTTACTGGAGCGGATTGAGCAAAACACCGCACGCCAGCCAAGAAATGATTTGGTGTCACTCAATGACTTCGTCAAGCTGTATCCACCGAAGTTCAAGTATTCCGTTGAGCCTCTTCGACGGATGATTGGCTTCAAAGATCACCCACAAGCTACGCTCGCCAACGTGGCTGAAGCCGATAAGGTTACTTTTGCCGCTTACCATCTCGAAGGCCCCGCTAGCCTTTGGTGGGAGAATTATGAGGCTATGCGTGCGGTTGGACAAATTACTACTTGGGCTGAATTTAGTGCCGCTTCCGTGAGCATCACATCCGGAAGGTCTCATGGATCGTAAAAGGGAGGAATTCTTCAATTTCACCTGGGTAGGCTGTTGTGGATACTTATGTACCGTGAGTTTGGGAATTTAGCACGTTATGCTCACGAGGAGGTTTCTACCGACGCCAAGAAGCGTGCAAGGTTCCGCAAGGGACTTAGCCCGAAGCTTCGCCGTGATCTTCGCTCAAGACGAGTGCCCTTCTTTCTAGAAGTTAGTCAACAAGGCTATCGGTCTTTGGCGGGACGGTCGACTTGAAGCTTCACGCAAGCACTCCGTGACTCTGGTTCTTCATCCGCTCGATCTCGTAAGCGCCGGGTTTGATTCCAAATACCGCTCGCCACCGGAGTTCACTCCGAGGCCATCCTTTGAGGCGCCGCCCAACCAAAGAAAGATACACCGCCTAAGACTTATGGTGGCCCTGCTAATGCTGCTCCACGCCCCAATATGATAACTTGCTTCAAGTGTGGAGAGACGGGCCACTACATCCGTGAGTGTCCCCGAACAACCTCGGTCCAGATCGGAAAATCTGTTGGCCGTGGTAAGCCAAAGGAAAGGTGCTCTATGTTAAACCAAATGCCATCGCCGTGGCCACATCAACTATGTCTCACCTGAAGAAACCTATGAGGACCCCAACGCCGTTCTCGATGCGCTTCCTTGTTAATTGTCATCCGACAACCGTTTCTTTTTGATCTTTGGAGCATCTCATTCATTTATTTCGAGAGCTATGCTCGATTGCACAACACCACGATTCGTCACATGCACACCTCCATGGAAATTCAGACCCTCGGTTCTAGATGGCAAACCTCTAGAATAAGTCATGGGAATGAAATTCTTGTCGACAGATTAGTCTTTCTTGCTTCTCTAATAGCGCTCAAGTCCTCGGACATAAACATCATCTTGGGTATGGACTGGATGTCAACCCATTATGCTAAGATTGATTGCTCTACTAGAACTGTTCAACTCACCCATCCTTCGGGCAAGACAATTAATGTTTTAACCCGAGTGTCGAAGCGCCAGCTATACTCCTTAAATGCCAACCCCCTTCCAGACCTCAAGATATTCCGTAGTCCGTGATTTTCCGAATGTCTTTCGGAAGAACTGCCAGTATTCCACCGACAGGATGTCGAGTTCGTGATAGATCTTGGTCCCGGAACCGTCCCAATTTCTAGAAGACCTTATAAGATGGCACCCCTAGAACTAGCCGAACTTAAGAAACAACTCGATGAGTCCTTGCAAAAGGGTTTCATCCGTCCTAGTTCATCTCCATGGGCTTGCCCTGGCCCTCTCTTCACAAGAAGAAGGATGGAACGGATCGGATGGTTGTGGATTACCGACCGTCAATTTGGTCACTATCAAGAACAAGTATCCGCTCCCGGGATCAATGATCTGTATGATCAGCTCGCTGGATCCTCGCCTTTTTCCAAGATGGATTTGAGGTTGGGCTACCATCAAATCAAAATCAAGAACGGGAAATTCCTAAAACGGCCTTTGTTACTCGTTATGGCCAATACGAGTACACCGTCATGTCCTTCGGATTAACCAATGCTCCAGCCACTTTCTCTCGGTTAATGAACTCAATCTTCATGGAGTATTTGGATAAATTCGTCGTGGTATACCTCGATGATATACTCATCTACTCCAAGAATGAGGAAGAACATGTCAAACATCTAAGGCTAGTATTGATGAAACTTCGAGAGCACCGCCTTTACGCCAAATTCTCTAAGTGTGAATTCTGGTTACCAGAAGTGACCTATCTAGGCCATGTAATCTCTGGCAAGGGCATTGCTGTCAATCCCGAAGCGAAGTTCAAGCCGCCCTGATCGGACCCCACCTGAATCGGTCAAGCAAGTTCGGAGTTTTCTCGGTTTAGCGAGCTATTGCCGCCGCTTCGTCGAGAATTTCTCTAAAGTTGCTAAACCTCTAACCGAACTCCTCAAGAAAGATAAGAAGTTTGAATGGACGCCACAATGCGAGTTCAGCTTTCAGGAACTGAAAAGACGCCTGACATCTGCTCCCGTACTTATTCCACCAGATTTTTCTAAGGACTTTATTATGTATTGTGACGCCTCGCGACAAGGACTAGGTTGCATACTCATGCAAGATCGTCATGTGATTGCCTACACCTCTCGGCGATTCGTCCCACATGAGGATAACTATCCCACACACGATCTAGAGCTTGCAGCAGTGGTTCATGCACTCAAAACCTGGCGACATTACCTTCTTGGTAATCGCTATGAAATTTACATCGATCACCAAAGTCTGAAATACATCTTCACCCAACCGGATTTGAATCTCGTGCAAAGACGTTGGGTCGAGTTGATTACAGATTACGAATTAGGAATATCTTACACCCTGTGCAAAGCTAATGTCATGGCCGACGCACTAAGTCGCATAAATCTTATTGTAACAATCTGATGTTACAACAAAGTCAACCATTTCTCCACGAGGAATTTCGTAAGCTTAATCTTCACATTGTTCCTCGAGGATTCCTTTCCACCCTGGTGGCGAAACCTAACCTTACGGATCGGATCATAGCTGCTCAGCAGTATGATAGAGGAATATCTCGGATCAAGGAGAACATTGCTAGCGGAGCTGCTAAGTGTTTCTCCATAGATGAACGAGGTGTTGTCTTCTTTGAGAACCACTTGGTGGTTCCCAAGAAACAACAGCTACAAGAATCGATCCTTAAGGAAGCTCATGACTCTCCTCTCACCATTCATCCCGGTAGTACTAAAATGTAACAAGACCTACGCCAGAGGTTTTGGTGGACTAGGATGAAGAGAGAAATCGCTCAATACATTGCTAATTGCGATGTCTGTCGTCGAGTTAAAGCAGAGCATCAACGGCCTGCTGGTACCCTTCAACCTTTGGAAATTCCTGAATGGAAATGGGATAAAATCGGTATGGATTTCATTACCGGGTTTCCAGGACCAAGAGAGGGAATAATGCTATCTTCGTTGTCGCCGATCGCCTTTCCAAAGTAGCCCACTTCCTACCCGTTCGTGAGAGAGTATAACCGCTAGCCAGCTAGCTGATTTGTACATCTCTCGAATAGTGTCTCTTCATGGTGTTCCATTGGAGATTAACTCAGACCGTGGAAGTCTCTTCACCTCTCGATTTTGGGAAAGTTTCCAAAATGCTATGGGAACTCGTCTCTCCTTTAGCACCGCATTCCATCCTCAATCAAGTGGTCAAGTAGAACGAGTCAATCAAATCCTAGAGGATATGCTTCAAGCTTCATCATCTCTTTCGGCATGAATTGGGAGAAATGCCTTCCATTCGCCGAGTTCGCTTATAACAATAGTTATCAAGCTAGCTTACGAAAAGCTCCTTTCGAAGTTCTTTATGGACGGAAATGTCGAGCGCCTCTTAACTGGTCAGAAACCGCGGAGAGACAACTCTTTGGCCCGGATATGATCCAGGAAGCAGAAGAGCAGGTTTGCGTTGTTCGTGAGAAATTGAAAACAGCCCAATCTCGTCAAAAGAGTCAATATGACCGCAAGCATAAGCCTATGGCTTATGAAATTAGCGAGAAGGCTTACCTTCGGGTTACTCCTTTGAAGGGAACCCATCGATTCGGTATCAAAGGCAAGTTGGCTCCTCGTTACATTGGACCCTTTCGCATTCTTGCCAAACGAGGAGAAGTTGCCTACCAATTGGAACTACCTCCGCATCTTTCCAGAGTCCATGATGTCTTCCACGCTTTCCCAACTCAGGCGTTGCTTCTCGGATCCTATCCGTGGAGTGGACCACTAAACGCTTGATCTCCAAGATAACCTCACCTATCGAGAATATCCCGTTCGTATTCTTGATCAAGCCGAGCGTACCACTCGGCGCCGTAATATCAAGTTTCTAAAGGTTCAATGGTCAAACCATTCCGAGCAAGAAGCAACTTGGGAAAGGGAGGATCGTCTTCGACTTGAGTATCCCACCTTTTTCACAACGGATCCTAAATCTCGGGACGAGATTCTTTTGAGTGGGGGTGAGTTGTCACATCCTAGCTAGACCATGCATTAGTGTGTGCATCATGTTTAAGTTTCATTTGAAATTTGAAATGGGGAAGACAGAAACCCCAGAACCCCTTTTGAATCCAACTAGGGTTTACTAAAATTATTTTCAATGAACCTGAAATGCCCTTCTAAAATGCTCATCACCTTTGCTTTGGTTCAAAGCCTCTGCCAAAAGTGGTGCACAATTTTCTAGGACATCCTAAGGTCTTTGAATTAAATCATAAGTATTTGAGTTTGGGCATTTAAAATTATATAAAATATTTCGAGTGCCCAAATATTCCCAAACTAAAATGTTTCATGTTGGAAATATTCCAACTATGGACCAGGAGCAGTTTGGTGATTTTTGAAGCTGTTTTAGTATTTTTAATAACTCCACAAAGTTACAGAATAATAGAAAAGGAAAACAGTATGAAAAAGCTTACCTGGTGCCTACTAACCGGCCCACCTGCCGGCCCAGCCCAGCTGCCGCGCCAGCGAGCTGTTTGGCTCGGCCAGGCAGGCAGGCAGGTGCTCGGCGGCGAGCACCGCATGGGTGCCACGCACCTGGTCGCCGCCTCGCCGCTCCCCTCACCGAGCAACCGACGCGGATCGCTCCCCCTCTCTCCCCCGAACCCCTCGGACACCTCCTCTCCTCCCCGGCTCCTCTCCCTCGCGCTCCCCAGCCATGGCCGACGCCACCGCAGCCACGCCGTCGCCGTAGACGCGCTCCCCGCCGTCCGTGCTCCTCCCCGCCGTATCTAGGAGCTCTGCCGCCCTCCTCTACGTCGAGCTAGCCAAGCCCCAAGCGCTCGAGTAGCCCGAGGCCACTGCATCGACCTCGCCCGATTCCGCCGTCGCCGGAGATCCCCTTCAACACCGTCGTCGCTCCGGCCCGTCCCCGACCGAACCGAGTGCTCCTCCGAGTTGCCTGTGAGCCTAGCTACCTTCCCCTTCCTTTCTCTCTCGCTCTCGATCCGTGTAGCAACCGAATGAAGATCAACCGCACCCACCGCCGCGGAGCTCGTCGCCGACGTGCTCCCGGCCACCCTCCGGCTACCTCTTGGTGTCCATTGCACTCACCGCACTGCGCAGCACCTAACCAAACACTCCCCGCACCTCTCCGACGCCGATTCCGGCCACCCCGACCCCAACTAACTCCACCAGAAGCTGCGGCTTGTCCCCAGCTACCCATAGCCACCCTCTGCGGCTCGTTTGGTTGCCGAAACGGCCAAACTCACTTCCGCCGCCGCGTCGGGCTCGCCGGCGGCTAAACGCCGGTGCAGCCGACGTTGACTTTGACCATGGTGGGCCCTGGTTGACCCTGTTGACCCTATGACAGGTGGGGCCCAGCCCTGCTAACTAATTAGGATTAGTTTTAATCAATATTTTAGTTAAACTAATTATGCTGACACCCTGGACCCACAGTCAGGTTTGACCTGGACGTCTCCGTTGACTATGACGTCATTCTGACGCATGGCTGACGCAGTAAATTAATTCTTTGGATTTATTCTATTACAGGAAATTCCAGAATATAGTTCAAACTTCAAAAATTCATAACTATTAATATGTAACTCCAAATGCAAAGATCTATATATGAAAAATGATCAGAAAAATCCATTCTATCCATTGGTACAGGTTTCATGCATGATGAAACAAGTTAACCTTGCTGTTTAAGCAGAATAAGATATTACACCTTTAGGGCTATTTTAAATGAGCTAGCATTTGAATCTTTGATTCAAATGAGTTCATCCCTTTTTGTTTCAGCTTGCATTAGGCCAACACACATCCATATTGCCATGTCATAGCATGCATCATATTGTTGCATATTGCCATGTGTGTTTATTTTCGGTATGTCTTTCGTGATAGGTTCTGCCTTCGAGGATAATCCTGAATATCCGTCTGAAGGGCAGTATCCTACCACCACTACATCAGGCAAGCAACCCATTGATCATTCCAATACAAACCCATGTTCTCGCTTGTGCTCTTGTTTTACTGCATTAAGACAACGCGATTCAAACTGTTGTGTGTTGCGGTAGTTGAACCCACTTCCTTTGCATGACCTGTCATTGCCACAATAACTAGATGAAACCCACTAGTATGTGTAGGAGTTGATTGAGCCATGTTTGTGATTCCTACCATGCTATATTGCTATGCTTAGAGTTGTGTCAGGTCTGGCTCATCGGGATGATGAACTTGAGTGAAAGGTTGTGTCGGGTTCGAGAGTGAAAGTGTTGAACACGTTTTGGTAAAGGTATCGATGAGAGGCCATGTAGGAGTACATGGTGGGTTGTTTCATTGAAGCCGTCCCTAAGAACTGAGTTCTGTGTTTGTGATCCATGAAACAGCTACTACCATGCATTGGGATCCTTAATTGACCCTCTCGGCTTCTTAACCACCCTTGTTCTCGGTCCGGAGTTGCAAGTAGTTTCGGTGTTTGTAGCATGTCAAATGCATGCAACGCTGACCTTAGGGGTGGGTTGTGTTGCGGTAGGCACGCGGCCCGTGTACCGAAAGTGCCTGCTTGGTATCTCGAACCCTGCACACATCGTTCGGGATGTATGGGAAACCTCGGCCGGACTCCTGCGGATGGAACCCGAATAGGCGATAAACCCGGACTAGGGACTTGAGTGTTTAGGTAGGTCGTGGCCGACACCCACGTTGGGCTTCCGCTTGAAGGTTGCCGAGTACATGTCGTGTAAACGGCGGTAAGTGGTGAGAGCGTGTGTGAAGAAGTACACCCCTGCAGGGTTGATATGATCTATTCGAATAGCCGTGTCCACGGAGAAGGACTTATGGGTTACCTATATCAGTTCATAGACAAGTAAATGGATACTACTAAAAGCCTCAAGATAAGTGTGAGTGCCGCGGATGGCCCTCTCGTGGGTGACGAGAGAGGATCCACGGTGGAGTATTGTGATGGTGATTAGTGGACCTGCAAAGCGACAAATGCTTTTCAAGTGGTGTCACGAGGATAGCTTAGCCAAGAGTCAAAGCTGGCTTCTTGCAAATAACTCCACCACCTTCTTGAGAATGTGCATGTATGATAGGATTACGTGGTAAGACTTGTTGAGTACCTCCGTACTCATGTTTGCTTAATTAATGTTTTTCAGACGACAACACCGCCCTCCGATGGGTTCTATGTAGACCTTGACATCGATTTAGTGAACTAGCCACCTGTGTGGTGATCCAAGGCTTGTGAAGGGCCTTTGTAGATAGAAAGGTTTCAACAAGCTTTCTTTCTTTTTAGAGTCTGTACTTGCACTAGTTTGCTTCCGCATGTGCTTGTATGTTTGTATGACTTGAGTGATGGGTCATGTGACCCCTACCTGTATGGATATGTTATGTATGGCTCCTCGGAGCCTCTTAAATAAAGTACTTTGAGTTGTAGAGTTTTGTTGTGATGCCTTGTTGTATGTACTCATATCGGGCATATTGCATGTATGATTGAAATGCTTGGTATGAGTGGGATCCGACAAACTAGTTGTTTATCCTTGGCAGCCTCTCATATGGGGAAATGTAGTCTTGTGCCTCTGAGCGATAGTAGTCCGCTACAGCCCGGTTCAACGGAGTCCTGCTAGCCCAAAGACTACTGCTTGGACACTTGATCGGCCGGCATGTGTTTCACTTCGTTCCTTATGTCTGTTCCTTCGGGGAAATGTCACGCGGTGATATTCGGAGTCCTGCCTAGCCTGCTACAGCCCGGGATACCGGAGTCCTGTTAGCCCAGTGCTACAGCCCAAATTCATACGTTGATGACCGACATGCTCGATGTGATTCATGTATGCCTGTCCCCATGGGTTAGTGCCGCTTTGGGTTCACGACTAGCCATGTCGGCCCGGGTTCTTTGTCATGTGGATGCTAGCGACACTATCATATACGTGAGCCAAAAGACGCAAACGGTCCCGGGCCATGGTAAGGCGACACCCGTGGGAATACCGTGCGTGAGGCCACAAGGTGATATGAGGTGTTACCGGCTAGGTCGATGTGACTTGGAATCGGGGTCTTGACAACATAAAACAACACCATGGCAATTCTGCTGAAAACAGCGTCATTCCGGGTTAGTTCCATTCAAATCATACAAGTTAGAGTCCAAAACAAGGGCAAAAGTGTTTGGAAAAGTAGATACGACGGAGACGTATCAACGCTCCGCTCGGCGATGGCGGTTGCAATGGCATCGTCGGCGACTTAGTCTTCCGGCCCGACGACTCCACGGCAGCCGAGCGGAGCGGGATCCTCCTTGACAGGGACGAAGTCAAACTCGTCCGGCTCCTCCTCGTCCTCCGACCACTCCCTCTTCACGGGAAGAAAGCCCGCGCCACAGGAGGAGGAGCTCCCGGCATACGAAGATCTCGCGGAGGACAAGGACGTGCACTGGCGGTCATACTCCTCCGTCTCGCTCCGCCGGAAACTCGCCGGCGGCGACAGGCCGTGGTTGGTCCACTTCCGGGCCCCCGCGCTTCCTCGCGCCGTCCGACCGGACGCGCCGCTCGCACTCTGGGTTGCTTCCGCCGCCGGATCTGCTGTCGGAGCCGCGTTCGGAGCTCCACATGCGGCCCCACATGGCAGCTGGAGGCGCGGAGGTGGTCGTCGGCGGCGAGAAATGTGGAGAAGGGGGTGGGGAATCGCGTGGCTCGGCGGCGACGGGGGATAGGGTTTTGACCTGCAAACGAGCCGCTGAACTGCAGATATAGCGGTCGGGGCGTGTGGTTTGCGGGCCGCGGCAAATTTTTTTGCCGGCTGGGCGAGTATGCGGGCTCTATTATGGACGGAAAATTGGGCCGAGCCCCACATAATCGCCGGAATTTTTGGTTCTGCGTGTTTTGAAGGGTCTGCTAGAGTTGCTCTTAGTACCTCCATCAACCAGCCGCTGCCATCGCTAGGGTTTCCCACAAAAAGGGGGAAAGCGGAGGGGTGGAGCGGTGCCACAAGAGCGAGGAAGAAGAGGGCGTTTGCGTGCGGTGGTTGTCGATTGAAAGAAGGGGAGGTGAATTTTACCCGGTGAAGGTGTTATCTCAGCACGGTAATATCACAGATCGTTTTTCTCCTTTTTTTCTTGCTCCCTGACATATGGCCCAGCCAAACCTCGCGGCCTACCTGCAGCGACTGAGAGTCAGATCGCATGACCAATGGGAACTCACAACAAGAACCAATCATAGATCGATCGCTGCTGCGTATGCCAGTGTAACTCGCCAGTGCCAAGACGCGGCAAAATTTCGTGTTTTGACCCTTTTCACGTAGTTTAGCAGGATCAAACCCCAGTATGAAAAAAATCGAGATTTGACCCTTTTGTCTACCGCCGCCGTCCCTGGCGGTAGCTTTACACAGGCTACCGCCGCCAAGCCTGGCGGTAGGTTCCGTTGACGGCCGTCTAGCCGTTAACGCGCACTGACGTGGCAAAAGGCCCTACCTCCACCGACCCTGGCGGTAGGCTCAAACACCCTACCGCCGAGGTCTCTGGCGATAGGGTCCTGGAGGATAAGGTTTGTGGGGCCCACTCACCACCCACCCACTCCACTCATCTTCTTCCCCAAGCTCAAACTCTCTCCCCCTCTTCTCCCCCACCCAAGCACCCACTAGATCCCCCTTCATTGCTTGAGATTGTCTGGTGGATCATCGGCATTGCATCACCCAAGGTACCTCTCCCATCCCCCCTTCATTTGGTTGGTTCAAATCATCTACTTTTGTTGGAATCAACTAGTTTTGCAAGCCCTAGTTCTTACTCTAGTTTTGCATTTATTGTGCATTTATGGGGCATTTATGGTGCATTTATGGTTGGCCTAAGTAATTTGTGTCAATCCTTGTTGTGGAAAGCTAGCTTAAGTGTTAGGGTTAGGGGTTTAGTTAGGTTAGGGTTAGGGTTAGTGCTATGCTTAAGCTATACTTGTTGTTTGACTCAAATTATATATTTTAGATAGTTCATTCATATGAAATGGCCGGTCCATGGATGACTCAATTTTGTTCCATTGTTTTCAGATGGATAAACTAGTGAATGTGCATTATTTGGACAAGGCGGCTTTCATGGATGGAAATGCTAATGAAGGGGAGGAGGCCATGGTTTTTGACACAAGCCCGAGCTATGATGATATTGTTGTGAAAGTGAGAAGTGTCCTAGGTTGGATTAACCCAAGTGATGGTGTGAAGCTTATTGGGCGGTATGATGTGGGAGCGGGAGTAAAGTCCCGATTAAAGAGTATGCCCATCACTTCTCAATTGCATTGGGATGTGTATAAGGATAAAGTTGAGGGGTCACAAGACAAGTCACTTGAGTTATTTGCCACAAAGGTTGAAGTTCCTCGGCCACTACTCGACTTGAACCGGAATGTGTCCTCCCCAATACATGATGGTGTCGTGGTGTATGACCACAATGCAGATAGCCAACCACCAAGTAGCCAACCAAATGAAGATGACATCAATTCTAGAGCCATAGTTCTTCGAGGTGATGATCATGTTGGAGATGAGGCCATTGCTCATGTTGATGAACATGCCATTGTTCATGTTGATGAAGATGCCAATGTTGATGAAGATGCTCTTGCTCCAGATGATGTGTATGCTGAAGGAGAAGAGATTCATTACAATTCCATTGGTGACTTGGATGTCATTGTGCATCAACAAGACATGGGTCGTAACCTCCCTTATAGCCATATGTGTAGGTATGAGTTGGATGATGAGGGTCCACCGGAAGAATTGGATGAGGATGGATTCACGCCGCAAGAAAATCAAGTCTACAAGAAGATCAATGGCAAGGAAAGAGGACCCTCTTTGTTTCGTGATCTTAGTCTTGCTGACAAGGCCGTTGTTGATGGTGGCATGAGGTTAGGCTTGGTCAAACCATCAACTTGCCCGAGGATGGGTGATCCAAGGCCACCGGGTGAGGATGAGAATGCTCATTTGAAGAAAGGGATCAAGTTTGGTTGTTTGCAAGAGTTCAAGATATGGTTGAGTGACCACGCCATTCGGAACCATAGGTCGTTCGTTGTTGGTCATTCGAACCAAAAAGTGCGCTACACCATCAAATGTGACAAAGAAGCTTGCCCATGGAAGGTCCGTGGAAGAACGATCAAGGAATCCGGGCAATGGGAGTTGAAGAGTTGTGTGGCCACCCACGAGGGCATACCGCCGGAGAAAGCGAACTGAAGCAAGGGACACCGCCAACTCACGTCCGAGTATCTAGGCTACAAATTGTTGAATGAGATATCCCATGATCCAACCGTGAAGGTGAAGTTCCTCATGAGTTCGGTCTTTGAACAATTCGGGTACGAGGTCAAGTATGGAAAGGTGTGGATGGCCAAGGCAAACACTATAAGGATGTTGCATGGTGATTATGTCGCCGCATACAATATTCTTCCGAGAATGTTGGGAGCCATTGCTCATCGGAACCCGGGCATGCACCATAGGGTCGAGTCAATCGAGGGAGTGTTTCATCAAGATTTTTGGAGCATTGGGCAATACATCGATGCATTTAGGCATTGTCGCCCCGTCTTGTCAATTGATGGCACGTTCTTGACCGGAAAGTACAAGGGAACATTGATGGTAGCAATGTCCCACTCATCCAATGACAATGTGTTGGCGGTGGCATTTGCATTGATGCCTGAGTCGCTTGAAGCTACGTCAGTATTTCCCCAAAGAGGAAGGGATGATGCAGCACAGTGGCGGTAGGTATTTCCCTCAGAAATGAAACCAAGATTATCGAACCAGTAGGAGAACCAAGCAACACAACATAAACAGCCCCTGCACACAAATACAACACCTCGCAACCCGACGTGTTAAAGGGGTTGTCAATCCCTTTCGGGGTACGGTGCCAAAAATTGCGTGAGGATGGGAGAAAGTTGTAATAGATTGAAATAATAGATCGCAAATAAAATAAAGTGCAGCAAAGTATTTTTGTTGGTTTAATAGATCTAAATAAAAAGAGCAAATAAAATAGATCGCAAAGCAAATATATGAGAAAGAAGACCCGGGGGCCGTAGGTTTCACTAGTGGCTTCTCTCGAGAAAGATAGCAAATGGTGGGTAAACAAATTACAGTTGGGCAATTGATAGAACTTCAAATAATTATGACGATATCCAGGCAATGATCATTACATAGGCATCATGTCCAAGATTAGTAGACCGACTCCTGCCTGCATCTACTACTATTACTCCACACATCGGTCGCTATCTAGCATGCATCTAGTGTATTAAGTTCATGGAAAAACGGAGGAATGCAATAAGAACGATGACATGATGTAGACAACATCTGTTTATCTATATGGTGGTAGATATAGATCTCGTCTTTTTATCCTTAGTAGCAACGATACATACGTGTCGGTTCCCTTTCTCACATCGGGATCAAGCAATCAGAAGATCGAACCCACTACCGGGCACATCTTCCCATTGCAAGATAAATAGATCAAGTTGGCCAAACAAAACCCAAATATCAAAGAAGAAATACGAGGCTATAAGAGATCATGCATATAAGAGATCAAAGAAACTCAAATAACTTTCATGGATATAAAAAGATATAACTGATCATAAACTCGAAGTTCATCAGAGCCCAACAAACACACCGCAAAAGGAGTTACATCATATGGATCTCCAAAAGACCATTGGATTGAGAATTCAGCGAGAGAGTGAAAGCCATCTAGCTAATAACTACAGACCCGAAGGTCTACAAACAAATACTCACGCATCATCGGTGAGGCACCAATGGAAGTGGTGAACCCCTCCGTGATGGTGTCTAGATTGGATCTGGTGGTTCTGGACTCTGCGGCGGCTGGATGAATATTTCGTTGATGCCTTTAGGGTTTCTGGAATATTGGGGTATTTATAGAGCAAAGAGGCGGTCCGGGGGGGGGGCGAGGTGGGCACAACCCACCAGGGCAACCAGGGCCCATTGCCTTCCTTCTGGCCCATAAAAAATCATCATTGAGTTTCGTGGCATTTGGACTCCGTTTGATATTGATTCCTGTGATGTAAAAAACATGGAAAAAAATAGCAACTGGCACTTGGCACTATGTCAATAGGTTAGTACCAAAAAATGATATAAAATGATTATAAAATATCCAAGATTGATAATAAAATAGCATTGAACAATCAAAAATTATAGATACGTTGGAGACGTATCAGTGCCTTCCGAGCACAATGATAATTGGGAGTAATTTATGGATCATGTGAGGACGAAGGTAATTGGCCCCAAAAGAGAGGTGTGCATCTGTTGGGGAACGTAGTAATTTCAAAAAAAATCCTATGCACACGCAAGATCATGGTGATGCATAGCAACAAGAGGGGAGAGTGTTGTCCACGTACCCTCGTAGACCGAAAGCGGACGCGTTAGCACAACGCGGTTGATGTAGTCGTACGTCTTCACGATCCGACCAATCAAGTAACGAACGCACGGCACCAACGAGTTCAGTACACGTTCAGCCCGATGACGTCCCTCGAACTCCGATCCAGCCGAGTGTTGAGGGAGAGTTTTGTCAAGACGACGGGCGTGCAGGACGATGATGATGTTCTACCGACGCAGGGCTTCGCCTAAGCACCGCTACAGTATTATCGAGGTGGACTATGGTGGAGGTGGGCACCGCACACGGCTAAAGGATCAACAGATCAATTGTTGTGTATCTAGGGTGCCCCCCTACCCCCGTATATAAAGGAGCAAGGGGGAGAGGCGTCCGGCCAGGAGGGGCGCGCCAGGAGGAGTCCTACTCAAACCGGGAGTAGGACTCCCTCCCTTTTTCCTTGTTGGATTAGGAGTGGAGAGGGAAGGAGAGAGAGGGGGAAAGGAAAGGGGGGCGATGCCCCCCTCCTTGTCCAATTCGGACTTGGGGGGGGAGGGGCGCGCGGCTGCCCCTTGGCCGCCTCTCCTCTTCAACTAATTGGGCCCATGAAGCCCAATAACCTCCGGGGGTTCCGTAACCCCGGTACTCCTAAGATATATCCGATAACCCCCGGAACCATTCCGGTGTCTGAATATAGTCGTCCAATATATCAATCTTCATGTCTCGACCATTTCGAGACTCCTCACTATGTCCTTGATCACATCCGGGACTCCGAACAACCTTCGGTACATCAAAACATACAAACTCATAATATAACTGTCATCGAACCTTTAAGCGTGCGGACCCTACGGGTTCGAGAACTATGTAGACATGACCGATACATGTCTCCGGCCAATAACCAATAGCGGAACCTGGATGCTCATACATATTCTACGACTATCTTTATCGGTCAGACCGCATAACAACATACGTTGTTCCCTTTGTCATTGGTATGTTACTTGCCCGAGATTCGATCGTCGGTATCTCAATACCTAGTTCAATCTTGTTACCGGCAAGTCTCTTTACTCGTTCTGTAATACATTATTCCGCAACTAACTCATTAGTTGCAATGCTTGCAAGGCTTATAGTGATGTGCATTACCGAGTGGGCCCAGAGATACCTCTCCCACAATCGGAGTGACAAATCCTAATTTCGAAATACGCCAACCCAACAAGTACCTTCGGAGACACCTGTAGAGCACCTTTATAATCACCCATTTATGTTGTGACGTTTGGTAGCACACAAAGTGTTCCTCCGGTAAATGGGAGTTGCATAATCTCATAGTCATAGGAACATGTATAAGTCATGAAGAAAGCAATAGCAGAATACTAAACGATCGTGAGCTAAGCTAACGGAATGGGTCAAGTCAATCATATCATTCTCCTAATGATGTGATCCCATTAATCAAATGACAACTCATGTCAATGGCTAGGAAACATAACCATCTTTGATCACCGAGCTAGTCAAGTAGAGGCATACTAGTGACACTCAGTTTGTCTATGTATTCAGACAAGTATTATGTTTCCGGTTAATACAATTCTAGCATGAATAATAAACATTTATCATGATATAAGGAAATAAATAATAACTTTATTATTGCCTCTAGGGCATATTTCCTTCAGTCTCCCACTTGCACTAGAGTCAATAATCTAGATTATACTGTAATGATTTTAACACCCATGGAGCCTTGGTGTTGATCATGTTTTGCTCGTGGAAGAGGCTTAGTCAACGGGTCTGCAACATTCAGATCTGTATGTATCTTGCAAATTTCTATGTCTCCCACCTGGACGAAATCCCGGATGGAATTGAAGTGTCTATTGATGTGCTTGGTTCTCTTGTGAAATCTAGATTCCTTTGCCAAGGCAATTGCACCAGTATTGTCACAAAAGATATTCATTGGACCCGATGCACTAGGTATGACACCTAGATCCGATATGAACTCCTTCATCTAGACTCCTTCATGTGCTGCTTCCGAAGCAGCTATGTACTCCGCTTCACACGTAGATCCCGCCACGATGCTTTGTTTAGAACTGCACCAATTGACAGCTCCACCGTTCACTATAAACACGTATCCGGTTTGTGATTTAGAATCGTCCAAATCAGTGCCAAAGCTTGCATCGACGTAACCATTTACGATGAGCTCTTTGTCACCTCCATAAACGAGAAACATATCCTTAGTCCTTCTCACGTATTTTAGGATGTTCTTGACCGCTGTCTAGTGATCCACTCCTGGAATACTTTGGTACCTCCCTGCTAAACTAATAGCAAGGCACACATCAGGTCTGGTACACAGCATTGCATACATGATAGAGCCTATGGCTGAAGCATGGGGAACATCTTTCATCTTCTCTCTATCTTCTGCAGTGGTCGGGCATTGAGTCTTACTCAACTTCACACCTTGTAACACAGGCAAGAACCCTTTCTTTGCTTGATCCATTTTGAACTTCTTCAAAACTTGTCAAGGTATGTGCTTTGTGAAAGTCCAATTAAGCATCTTGATCTCTCTCTATAGATCTTGATGCCCAATATATAAGCAGCTTCACCGAGGTCTTTCATCGAAAAACTCTTATTCAAGTATCCCTTTATGCTATCCAGAAATTCTATATCATTTCCAATCAGCAATATGTCATCCACATATAATATCAGAAATGCTATAGAGCTCCCACTCACTTTCTTGTAAATACAGCCTTCTCCAAAAGTCTGTATAAAACCAAATGCTTTGATCACACTATCAAAGCCTTTATTCCAACTCGAGAGGCTTGCTCCAGTCCATAAATGGATCGCTGGAGCTTGCACACTTTGTTAGCTCCCTTTGGATTGACAAAACCTTCCGGTTGCATCATATACAACTCTTCTTCCACGAATCCATTCAGGAATGCAGTTTTTACATCCATTTGCCAAATTTCATAATCATAAAATGCGGCAATCGCTAACATGATTCAGACAAACTTAAGCATCGCTACGGGTGAGAAGGTCGCATAGTAGTCAATCCCTTGAACTTGTCAAAAACCTTTCGCAACAAGTCGAGCTTTATAGACAATAACATTACCGTCAGTGTCAGTCTTCTTCTTGAAGATCCATTTATTCTCAATGGCTTGCCGATCATCTGGCAAGTCAACCAAAGTCCACACTTTGTTCTTATACATGGATCCCATCTCAGATTTCATGGCCTCAAGCCATTTTGCGGAATCTGGGCTCACCATCGCTTCTTCATAGTTCGTAGGTTCGTCATGGTCTAGCAACATAACTTCTAGAACAGGAATACCGTACCACTCTGGTGCGGATCTTACTCTGGTTGACCTACGAGGTTCAGTAACAACCTGATCTGAAATTTCATGATCATCATCATTAACTTCCTCACTAATTGGTGTAGGTGTCGCAGAAACCGGTTTCTGTGATGAACTACTTTCCAATAAGGGAGCAGGTACAGTTACCTCATCAAGTTCTACTTTCCTCCCACTCACTTCTTTCGAGAGAAACTCCTCTAGAAAGATTCCAAATTTAGCAACAAAAGTCTTGCCTTCGGATCTGTGATAGAAGGTGTACCCAATAGTCTCTTTTGGTATCCTATGAAGACACATTTTTCTGATTTGGGTTTGAGCTTATCAGGTTGAAGCTTTTTCACATAAGCATCGCAGCCCCAAACTTTAAGAAACGACAACTTTGGTTTCTTGCCAAACCGGAGTTCATAAGGCATCGTCTCAACGGATTTTGATGGTGTCCTATTTAACGCGAATGTAGCCGTCTCTAAAGCATAACCCCAAAACGATAGCGGTAAATCAGTAAGAGACATCATAGATCATACCATATCAAGTAAAGTACGATTACGACGTTCGGACACACCATTACGCTGTGGTGTTCCGGGTGACGTGAGTTGTGAAACTATTCCGCAATTTTTCAAATGAAGACCAAACTCGTAACTCAAATATTCTCCTCCACGATCAGATCGTAGAAACTTTATTTTCTTGTTACGATGAGTTTCAACTTCACTCTGAAATTCTTTGAACTTTTCAAATGTTTCAGACTTATGTTTCATTAAGTAGATATACCCATATCTGCTCAAATCATCTGTGAAGGGTGAGAAAATAACGATATCCGCCTCGAGCCTCAATATTCATCGGACCACATACATCTGTATGTATGATTTCCAACAAATCTGTTGCTCGCTCAATAGTTTCGGAGAACGGTGTTTTAGTCATCTTGCCCATGAGGCACGGTTCGCAAATACCAAGTGATACATAATCAAGTGGTTCCAAAAGTCCATCAGTATGGAGTTTCTTCATGTGCTTTACACCGATATGACCTAAACGGGAGTGCCACAAATAAGTTGCACTATCATTATCAACTCTGCATCTTTTGGCTTCAATATTATGAATATGTGTATCACTACTATCGAGATTCAACAAAAATAGACCACTCTTCAAGGGTGCATGACCATAAAAGATATTACTCATATAAATAGAACAACCATTATTCTCTGATTTAAATGAATAACCATCTCGCATCAAACAAGATCTAGATATAACGTTCATGCTCAACGCTGGCACCAAATAACAATTATTCAGGTCTAAAACTAATCCCGAAGGTAGATGTAGAGGTAGTGTGCCGACCGCGATCACATCGACTTTGGAACTATTTCACACGCGCATCGTCCCCTCGTCCTTAGCCAATCTTCGCTTAATCTGTAGTCCCTGTTTCGAGTTGCAAATATTAGCAATGTAACCGGTATCAAATACCAGTGCTATCATGCGAGCATTAGTAAGGTACACATCAATAACATGTATATCACATATACCTTTGTTCACCTTGCCATCCTTCTTATCCGCCAAATACTTGGGGCAGTTCCGCTTCCAAAGGACCGATGCTTGCAATAGAAGCACTCAGTCTCAGGCTTAGGTCCAGACTTGGGTTTCTTATCCTGAGCAACAACTTGCTTGTTGTTCTTCTTGAAGTTCCCCTTCTTCTTCTTGTCGGTGTCAAAACCGGCGGATCTCGGGTAGGGGGTCCCGAACTGTGCGTCTAGGCGGATGGTAACAGGAGACAAGGGACACGATGTTTTTACCCAGGTTCGGGCCCTCTCGATGGAGGTAAAACCCTACTCTGCTTGATTAATATTGATGATATGGGTAGTACAAGAGTAGATCTACCACAAGATCAAGGAGGCTAAACCCTAGAAGCTAGCCTATGGTATGATTGTTGTTCGTCCTACGGACTAAAACCCTCCGGTTTATATAGACACCGGATAGGTTAGGGTTACACAGAGTCGGTTACAATGGTAGGAGATCTACAAATCCGTATCGCCCAGCTTGCCTTCCACGCCCAGGAAAGTCCCATCCGGACACGGGACGAAGTCTTCAATCTTGTATCTTCATAGTCTTGGAGTCCGGCCGTGATGATAGTCCGGCTATCCGGACACCCCCTAGTCCAGGACTCCCTCAGTAGCCCCTGAACCAGGCTTCAATGACGACGAGTCCGGTGCGCATATTGTCTTCGGCATTGCAAGGCGGGTTCCTCCTCCGAATACTTCATAGAAGGTTTTGAACACAAGGATAGTGTCCGGCTCTGCAAAACAAGTTCCACATACCACCGTAGAGAGAATAACTTTTGCATGATCTGGCGGCGTATTTCAAGGGCGTGACATCACACCACGGCCGTGCCTTTATGTGAATCGTTTTTACCGTTCCACCTTAAGCGTTTAGCGAGGCGGTTTCCTTGGCACGTCTTATCAAAGCATAGATCGTCCCCCTTATTCCGGGATTCTCATCAATACGGACGTGGGTAACCCAACCGTGCCGTTGCACGCCTCCTCCTCTATCGGCGAGTCCTAATCGACCACCACGGGTGGGCTCTTGGTATTCAACCTCTTTATAATGAGACCAAGGCCCTCTTTTTTGCACCCTCCATCGAGTTCGCCTCGCGCTTGAGTTCCAACACCCAAAGCTTCAGATTCAGCGCTTCAGACTTTTCGACGATGTCCGCTCCGACCAGACGGCCGATGGATGTCTTCCTCCGTCCACAGAAGAAGATGTGCTAAAGCTGCGAGACGCCGGTATCTAACCGCGAAATCTCGATAGGCTGCCTGCTCGAGGCAGGTCATTCCCACTCCTGAGCCCGGCGAGAACGTGGTGTTCGTGTCTCACTTCCTTCGGGGTTTAGGCTTCCCGACGGATCCCTTTGTGCGGGGGCTCATGTTTTATTATGGGCTTGATTTCCCTGACTTGTATCCGGAGACAATCCTCCATATCTCGTTATTCATTGTCGTATGTGAGGCCTTCCTCCATATTACCCCCCACTTTGGATTGTGGCTCAAGACCTTCAAGGTGGAGCCAAAGATGATCGAGGGGCAACAAGCAGAAAAGCGGAGGGGCGGTCATAAGCAAATGTCTTGATGCTCCGTGGCCGAGGGCTCTTTTCAAGAGGAGCTTGGTTTGTGGCAATGGGAGTGGTTTTATATCACCGCCTCGGGGGCACCAAATGGGTGGCGCTCCTGCCTTTCGCTTAGGTCCACCACACGGCTGGCATCATGGGTCAACAAGGGGCTCGACTGGGGCCGCCCAAGGACGTTCCCTTGCTGCGAGGACGATTCGAGACCTCCAGGAAAGAGAGATCAATCTGGTTGCAGTGGCGCAGGTTATGGTGATCCGGCGTCTTCTGCCCTGCAAGCGTCGCCTCCTCCACCTGTGGGAATTTAATCCGGAGGGACCACGAGCTCTCCAAAATTTTATGGGCACGGCGCCCGTGGAGATGTATAAACTGTTCTTCGGATCACAAGAGAAGTGTCCGGACCTGACTGAGGATGCAGGACTAAGCTGCAATCGCCCAATTACTCAAGTAAGTAGTCCTGTAACCGGACAAGCTGTTCATTCATTCATCATATATATATGCCCTTTAAAGGAGTCGTTTCTTGAACAGGAGTGCATAGCCAAGGCAAAGTTAATAAGGTGTCCGGCTCCCCTCCCGGAGACCACGCCGAATCCCATGCTGACCAAGATGTTGAAGGTCGCGCCTTTTGAAGAAGGCGAAGGGGGGAGCGGGGAAGCAACTGCCTCTACAAAGGAGGCTATCAAGGAAGGAGGGATTAAAAGTCCCGTCTTTCGAGGAGACAAGAGGACTGCTTCGGAAGATCCGGAGGTTAAGGCCTCAAAGAGGGGAAGGGAATCTACGTCGGAGAGTCCGGCGCTGGGAAGTAACCCAGCCGCACTATTTCCCCAAGGGGATCAGCCCTCCAGCAAGTCGTAAGTAAAAAGAAGGGGTCTTGTAAATAAGGAACATCCCTATATTTATTTATGAAGATAACCGAAATTGTACCTTGTACTTCGAACCTCAGCCCTTCTCGTGAGCTCGTCTTCGGGGATCTTCTTAGGAGATGATGGAGAGTGAAATGCCTCCACTGTCGCACCCTCATGTGGCAGACGACCCGGAGGTGTCGTCATGAGGGTTCCCCAAGTCCCGTGGGGCGGAAGGTGCAGCGCCAAGTGGTGTGCGGTCGGAGGTTGAAGGATCTGCTCGGGCGGCGGCTATCTCATAAGATCACCGTGCTCTAATGGGTACGGTGATTGAAAGAATTGCATCCATGGAGAGCGGATTGCATGAAGCCATCAAAAGCTTCTCGACGGGGTTTGAGGTGCAAAAAATGATGTACCTTCGGACAGCTTATGCATATAAAATGCATACATATAGATAGTAGCCCTGAGACTCGGTATGTTATCAAAATTGACAACGTGTCGAGGATCAAATTCTCGATTATAACATATCGCCGCTCCTAAACAGGTGGCGGGCGTCCGATGGACAGCCGGATCGATGAATATGCCGAACTAAAGCGGCAACTTGACGAGGCGGATGCGGACATCGCTACCGGTCAATAAACGGTTTGACGAGTCACAAGGTATGCGACTTCTATGCGGACACCTGGTAAGTGAGCTTGGCGCCCATGTCTCACTATTTGTATGCTTAATGCAGATGGTGCCGCTGCTGTGGAGGAGCTGCGGGCGGAGCTCGCCCGAGCTAAAGAGCAAGCCAGAAATAGTAATGCGGCCGCTTTAAAGGCGGCTGAAGAGCTAGAAGCCGAACGGACTGCTCACTGCCGAAGCAAAGAGGAAATGGCCGATATGGCCATAAAGTTGAGGGATACTACTAATCGTTGCGAGGTTCTTGAAAAGGAACGTCAAGCGGAACAAGAGGGCCTGAAAAAGGCCGCCGCCGAATCCAAGAATGCCCAGTCGGCTTTGGGAGCTGCCAAGGAGGAGCTGAGTCAGGCCGGGGCAATTGCGGCTGGAAAACCGTTTCTGCTGCGGAGGAAATATACGGATCCAAAGTATGCTCAGTTGGATAAGTTGTGGAGTTTGGAGGATGCTTATCTGGACTTGGCGGCGAGCGCTGCGGACGCGGTTGAGCACTTCCGGGGCCAGAAGGGGCACAGAAGGGAAGAGCTATATTGGTTGCAATTCCATAGTCCGGGCGCCCTTCCGCCACGACCGATTGGTTGGCCGAATGGGCCGAGCTGAATCGATTGTCCGGATTTGCCATGAAGCATGTCCTGACTCACTTGTGGCAGGGCGGACCCCAGCCGAAGTGCTATTTTGGTTTAGTGCAGCAGTTCCTTGGTGCGGTACCGCGTATCGACGCAATGAAGCGATCGGCGTGTATTGAGGGAGCGCGGATGGCTCTGGCCCGTGTCAAGACATATCTTGGCGTAGATGACGGCCACCGACGTTGCATCCCAAGATTCGGACAGAAGCCAAGTACCTGACGAGCACTACTTTGAAGAAGTCCTGCCGGGCGCTCGTTTAATAGAGACGCAGTGCTCGAAGGATGTTATGTTTAAATGACATGTATGATTTGTGAAAACAATGTTTCAATATAATATAAGAGCTTTTTATACTTGTGCGTTCAAGTGGTAAACTACTCCCTGTGCGGCTGTTTATGTATATGTGTATATAACCTGAAAGATGGCAGTCCTTGGCTTCAGCCCCCACGCACATAGTGCGGGGGTGTTTGCTAAGAAAGCGCTTTTTCACACTTAATCCAACGTCTTGGTCCTGTTAAGGAGGTGATAGCGTAGCAAACCAGGCAACCGGACTATAATGCTTTATCACTTTCACTTAGCCATAGGAGTTCGAGGGTGGGGCTACTATATAGCCCCTGGGGGCACCGCACTCTCCCGAATTCGGGGTGCGTATGTGCATGACCGAAAACCGGTCCTTCGTTAATGCGGAGGAATCCTAAACATTCCAAAGGAGTCATCGAGTGGTTGACCAGTCTCGCTATATCATGTCAGTTTTCGGCTTTCTCTCGAGGTGCTCGCCCGGCGAACCGGGGCACAATCGCGATAGTTCTCCTGGTGCCGCGTTAGCCGTGAAAGCGGAACGTAAGGCAGCAAAACACAGGAGCCGGGCAACCTAACATTTGACCAAAGACATGATTCGGAGCTGATGCATATAAGGCCCTAACTTTCGAGACGCGAATACTCCATAAGGTATTCGGTCTTTATGAAATTGGTCAGAATAATGCCCTATGCCCCTGGTGTCCAGGTACGTGCAAAAATTCTGGTGCGGCCAATGCCAAAACGCCAGCCTCCTCCTCGGTTATAGTAAGAAACCGGGGGATGTATATCAACAAGAGACAGTAAAAAAGGTTTACGCATGGTCTTAATCTGAAAAGAATCCTTGCAACGGGTCCCTACTGCATGTCTGCGCCTGTGTCTCCGTTGTGCCGTATCCTGGACGGGTGTAGCATGTTGTTCATCTGTAAAAGAGAGGAACTTAGTTTTAAAAGAAAAAGGATCGTGTGAAAGATGTACTTTATATTAAATAAACAGAGTATGACTCAAAGAAGTGAATAAAATTGAGCTTTAGTGTCTCTTATGATACATGCGTGCAGCCCCTTGTATGGGGGTATGCCGCTAGGAGGCGCCGGACTCGTCTAGCCGTGTCCGGGGTTTGAATGACCAATTCAGGTTCTTTGCCTAGCAGAGCCGGATAGCTGTGGGGCTGTCAAGGCAGTCTCCCGTTCTTCCGTGCTCGAGTAACACTTAATACTTCCTTTTAACAAGATGATGCCACGTGGACCGGGCATTTTAAGTGTTAGAGATGCATAATGCGGTATTGCGTTAAAGCGGGCAAAAGCTTCGCGTCCCAATAGTGCTTGATGGCTACTTTTAAACGGGGCGACATGGAAGATTAACCTGTCGCGACGGAAGTTGTCGGATGAACCGAACACAACTTCTAGCAGTATGGAGCCCGTACAATGGGCATATGGGCTGGCATTACTCCTTTAAAGGAGGTGTTGCTACGGCGAATTTTGGTTGGGTTTATCCCCATCCTGCGGATTGTGTCCTGATATATCAGGTTTATGTCACTGCCGCCATCCATGAGGACTTGTGTAAATTGCAATCCGTCGATTATAGGATCCAATATCAAGGCAGCCATCCTGCGTTCCGGATATTTTTGGAATAGTCCTAATGGTCGAAGGTGATTGGTTTTGACAACCAGTGTGCGGCGCGCCTTTTATTGGGCGCCGCTCTGTTTTTCCCTTTGATCACGTGAAGTGAGTTTACTGTTTTAACCTCTTGTGGGAAATTCTTTTGTTTTAGGGGCTCGCTTGTGGTGCTCGTCGTCATCTTCACTTGGCGTGTCGATCCCCTTGTGTTCGGCGTTCAGTCTGCCGGACTGTTTGAAGACCCAACAATTTCCGTGGGTATGGTTAGCAGGCCTCCCAGGAGTACTGTGGATTTGACATATCTTGTCCAAGATTTTGTTGAAGTTGGATAGCTCGTCTCTATTGTCCTTAAGGGGCAGTTTTTTGTTGTTCTGCCGTGAGCTTTTGAATCCGGCGTTGACCGCCGCGCTCTTTGGACCGTTCCCTTTAATCCGGCGTTGGTCCTTGTTGCGTCGTGGTTTCCGTTTCCATCCCCGACTTGAATGTACTTGGGTTGCTTGGTGCGCATCTTGCTAGCTAGCTTGTCCTCTCCAGCGCAAAAGCGGGTCATGAGGCTTGTTAATGCGGCCATTGTTCTTGGTTTTCTTGGCGAGGTGTCGGCAAGCCATTCGTCTCGGACGTTGTGTTTGAAAGCTGCTAAGGCTTGGCGTCCGGACGATCGACTATTTGGTTCTTTTAGTAAGGAACCTGTTCGAGAATTACAGGCTGACTCTCCGGCTGTTGAGTTATGTGACTTAGATCGCTACGCATCCGGAGGGCGGACATAGGTCCCCAAAATTTGCCCAAACGCATCCTCGAGCTCTTCCCAGCTTCCAATGGCATTTTTGGGGAGGCTTTTAAGCCAATGCCGAGCTGGCCCTTTGAGTTTAAGGGGTAAGTATTTTATGGCGTGGAGATCATCTCCTCTAGCCATGTGTATGTGGAGGATGTAATCCTCGATCCGCACCTCGTGGTCTGTTGTTCCGTCGTATGCCTCTATGTTTACGGGTTTGAATCCCGCTGGAAATTCTTGATCCAGCACCTCATCGGTAAAACATAGGGGTGTGCGGTACCCCTATATTTGGGTGTGTCGTGATCTTTGGAATTTTGGCGTGTTGCATTGCTTTGACGACTGCTTTCTGGCCCATAGATGGACCTAACTGGGACATCCTTTTGATGTGAATCCTTATGCGGATCGCATATTGGCTTGTGTGCGGCGCCATTCGCCGCTCTCTTTTTGAGTGGGTCGCCCATCCGACCGGGTGGCCTTTTACTTTTTAATTGTGGGGCTCTAAGGCCTCCTCGTCAATTCAGGCAGTAGCTTTCTTTTCAGGTAGCTCTTTGTTCGGCATCGTCGTGCTTACTTGTCTGCGGTGCTGAATACTTTGCTCCATCTAATCCTGAGTGCATCTTCCGCTGTTTTGAGCTTCCGCTTCTGCTTTTTCAGGCTACACGAAGTGGCGACGAGCCTTTTCTGGAGGTCATTTTGCTCCAATAGTTTGTCCGGTGTGATATTGTCCGGACTGTTGTCTTCGCCGGGGACAGATTGTTTATCCAAGTTGTCTTGTTCGGACGATTGCCCGATAGCTTGTTCGTTGTCCACCGGTTCGCCCTACTCTATGGCTGGGTCTTTGTTGAGGCGGGACTTTGTTCGGCGCTTACGTTGCCGTTTTGACTGCTTTCTGAGGGATTTATCCTTCATAGCGTCCCGTTGTTCCTCGTCTTCATTTCCTTTAGGTGTATCCACCATGTATACATCATGGGATGAGGTGGTTGCCCAGCATCCTATAGGTGCTGGTTCATTGTTGTCTCCTACATCGTCGTCCATACCGTTGATGTCTTCGGAGTCGAAATCAAGCACGTCGTGTAAGCTTTCGACAGTGGCTACGAAGTGGGTGGTGGGTGGGCGTTGAATTTCTTCATCGTCCGCATCCCAACCTTCCTGATCGTAGTCCGCCAGGCTCTCCGGACAAAGAGAGAGACTTTAGTAAATTCAGGATGTCGCCAAAGGGCGAGTCTTTGAAAGATGTCCGCGTCGCGTGAACTCGATGACCGGCGCCCAATCGGATTCGATTGGGGCGCTGGAGGGTTCGGAGTCCGGAAAGGAGTCCGGCACCCTGGAGTCGAGGTCTTTGCAAAGGACAGGGATGGAGTTCGGCTCAATCGCCATAGAGATTGTAGCCCCCGAGGCGGTGTCTAACCACTCATCCTCAATCGGGGAATCCGGCTCCGGATTAAGGGTCGGAGCGGATGCTGGTGCGGCCTCCAGCGCACTGTTCGAATGCAGAGTTAGATCATGACCATCGAGACAGTGCGGCACGCTTGGCTGCGGCTCGAATCCGTCGAAGATCAAGTCTCCGCGGATATCGGCCGTATAGTTCAAACTTCCAAATCTGACCTGATGGCGGGGCGAGCTTTCGATCCGCTCCAGATGGCCGAATCGCCCGCAAAGTGCAAAGCCGCCGAATACGAAGATCTGTCTGGGGAGAAAAGTCTCACCCTGGACCGCGTCGTTGTTGATCGAAGGAGCCATCGGGCCTATCGGTGACGACATAGAGGAACTCTCAATGAAAGCACCAATGTCTGTGTCAAAACCGGCGGATCTCGGGTAGGGGGTCCCGAACTGTGCGTCTAGGCGGATGGTAACAGGAGACAAGGGACACGATGTTTTTACCCATGTTCGGGCCCTCTCGATGGAGGTAATACCCTACCCCGCTTGATTAATATTGATGATATGGGTAGTACAAGAGTAGATCTACCACGAGATCAAGGAGGCTAAACCCTAGAAGCTAGCCTATGGTATGATTGTTGTTCGTCCCACGGACTAAAACCCTCCGGTTTATATAGACACCGGATAGGTTAGGGTTACACAGTCGATTACAATGGTAAGAGGTCTACATATCCGTATCGCCAAGCTTGCCTTCCACGCCAAGGAAAGTCCCATCCGGACATGGGACGAAGTCTTCAATCTTGTATCTTCATAGTCTTGGAGTCCGGCCGTGATGATAGTCCGGCTATCCGGACACCCCCTAGTCCAGGACTCCCTCACTTCCCTTTACCCTTTTTCTTGAAACTAGTGGTCTTATTGACCATCAACACTTGATGCTCCTTTTTGATTTCTACCTCCGCAGCCTTTAGCATTGCGAAGAGCTCGGGAATCGTCTTATCCATCCCTTGCATGTTATAGTTCATCACGAAGCTCTTGTAGCTTGGTGGCAGTGATTGAAGAATTCCGTCAATGACGCTATCATCCGGAAGATTAACTCCCAGTTGAATCGAGTGATTGTTATACCCAGACATTTTGAGTATATGCTCACTGACATAACTATTCTCCTCCATCTTGCAGCTATAGAACTTATAGGAGACTTCATATCTCAATCCGGGCATTTGCTTGAAATATTAACTTCAACTCCTGGAACATCTCATATGCTCCATGACGTTCAAAACATCGTTGAAGACCCGGTTCTAAGCCATAAAGCATGGCACACTAAACTATCGAGTAGTCATCAGCTTTGCTCTGCCAAACGTTCATAACATCTGGTGTTGCTCCTCAAGAAAGGTCGGCACCCAGCGGTGCTTCCAGTGACGTAATTCTCTTGTGCAGCAATGAGGATAATCCTCAAGTTACGGACCCAGTCCGTGTAATTGCTACCATCATCTTTCAACTTTGCTTTCTCAAGGAAGGCATTAAAATTCAACGGAATAACAAAGACGGGTCATCTATCTACAAACAACATAGACAGGCAAAATACTATCAGGTACTAAGTTCATGATAAATTTAAGTTCAATTAATCATATTACTTAAGAACTCCCACTTAGATAGACATCCCTGTAATCCTCTAAGTGATCACGTGATCCAAATCAACTAAACCATGTCCGATCATCACGTGAGATGGAGTAGTTTCAATGGTGAACATCACTATGTTGATCATATCTACTATATGATTCACGCTCGACCTTTCGGTCTCCGTGCTCTGAGGCCATATCTGTTATATGCTAGGCTCGTCAAGTTTAACCTGAGTATTCCGCGTGTGCAACTGTTTTGCACCCGTTGTATTTGAACGTAGAGCCTATTATACCCGATCATCACGTGGTGTCTCGGCACAAAGAACTTTCGCAACGGTGCATAATCAGGGAGAACACTTATACTTTGATAATTTAGTGAGAGATCATCTTAAAATGCTACTGTCAATCAAAGCAAGATAAGATGCATAAAAGATAAACATCACACGCAATCAATATAAGTGATATGGTATGGCCATCATCATCTTGTGCTTGTGATCTCCATCTTCCAAGCACCGTCATGATCACCATCGTCACCGGCGCGACACCTTGATCTCCATCGTAGCATCGTTGTCGTCTCGCCAATCTTATGCTTCTATGACTATCGCTACCGCTTAGTGATAAAGTAAAGCATTACAGGGCGATTGCATTGCATACAATAAAGCGACAACCATAAGGCTCCAGCCAGTAGCCGATAACTCGGTTACAAAACAATAACATCACAAACAAAAAAATAAAGCATCACGTCTTGACCATATCACATCACAACATGCCCTGCAAAAACAAGTTAGACGTCCTCTACTTTGTTGTTGCAAATTTTACGTGGCTGCTACGTGCTTAGCAAGAACCGTTCTTACCTACGCATCAAAACCACAACGATAGTTTGTCAAGTTGGTGATGTTTTAACCTTCGCAAGGACCGGGCGTTGCCACACTCGGTTCAACTAAAGTTGGAGAAACTGACACCCGCCAGCCACCTGTGTGCAAAGCACGTCGGTAGAACCAGTCTCGCGTACGCGTAATGTCGGTCTGGGCCGCTTCATCCAACAATACTGCCGAACCAAAGTACAACATGCTAGTAAGCAGTATGACTTATATCACCCACAACTCACTTGTGTTCTACTCGTGCATATGACATCTACGCATAAAACCTGGCTCGGATGCCACTGTTGGGGAAACAAGTAATTTCAAAAAAAATCCTACGCACACGCAAGATCATGGTGATGCATAGCAACAAGAGGGGAGAGTGTTGTCCATGTACCCTCGTAGACCGAAAGCGGAAGCGTTAGCACAACGTGGTTGATGTAGTCGTACGTCTTCACGATCCAACCGATCAAGTACCGAACGCACGGCACGTCCTAGTTCAGCACACGTTCAGCCCGATGACGTCCCTCGAACTCCGATCCAGCCGAGTATTGAGGGAGAGTTTCGTCAGCACGACGGCGTGGTGACGATGATGATGTTCTACCGATGCAGGGCTTCGCCTAAGCACCGCTACAGTATTATCGAGGTGGACTATGGTGGAGGGGGCACCGCACACGGCTAAAAGATCAATAGATCAATTGTTGTGTCTCAAGGGTGCCCCCCTGCCCCCGTATATAAAGGAGCAAGGGGGGAGAGGCAGCCGGCTGGGAGGGGCGCACCAGGAGGAGTCCTACTCCCACCGGGAGTAGGACTCCCTCCCTTTTTCCTTGTTGGATTAGGAGTGGAGAGGGAAGGAGAGAGGGGGGGAAAGGAAAGGGGGGGCGCCGCAGCCCCCCCCCCCTCCTTGTCCAATTCGGACTTGGGGGGAGGGGCGCGCGGGTGACCCTTGGCCACCTCTCCTCTTCCACCAATTGGGCCCATGAGGCCCAATAACCTCCGGGGGGTTCCGGTAACCCCCCGGTACTCCGGTATATATCTGATAACCCCCGGAACCATTCCGGTGTCCTAATATAGTCGTCCAATATATCAATCTTCATGTCTCGACCATTTTGATACTCCTCGTTATGTCCTTGATCACATCCGGGACTCCGAACAACCTTCGGTACATCAAAACATATGAACTCATAATATAACTGTCATCGAAACTTTAAGCGTGTGGACCCTACGGGTTCGAGAACTATGTAGACATGACCGAGACATGTCTCCGGCCAATAACCAATAGCGGAACCTGGATGCTCATATTGGCTCCCACATATTCTACGAAGATCTTTACCGGTCAGACCGCATAACAACATACGTTGTTCCCTTTGTCATCGGTATGTTACTTGCCCAAGATTCGATCGTCGGTATCTCAATACCTAGTTCAATCTCGTTATGGGCAAGTCCCTTTACTCGTTCTATAATACATCATCCCGCAAATAACTCATTAGTTGCAATGCTTGCAAGGCTTATAGTGATGTGCATTACCGAGTGGGCCCAGAGATACCTCTCCGACAATCGGAGTGACAAATCCTAATCTCGAAATACGCCAACCCAACAAGTACCTTCGGAGACACCTGTAGAGCACCTTTATAATCACCCAGATACGTTGTGACGTTTGGTAGCACACAAAGTGTTCCTCCGGTAAATGGGAGTTGCATAATCTCATAGTCAAAGGAACATGTATAAGTCATGAAGAAAGCAATAGAAGAATACTAAACGACCGTGAGCTAAGCTAACGGAATGGGTCAAGTCAATCACATCATTCTCCTAATGATGTGATCCCGTTAATCAAACGACAACTCATGTCAATGGCTAGGAAACATAACCATCATTGATCAATGAGCTAGTCAAGTAGAGGCATACTAGTGACACTCTGTTTGTCTATGTATTCAGACAAGTATTATGTTTCCGGTTAATACAATTCTAGCATGAATAATAAACATTTATCATGATATAAGGAAATAA
Source organism: Aegilops bicornis (assembly GCA_021605145.1). Lineage (NCBI taxonomy): Eukaryota > Viridiplantae > Streptophyta > Magnoliopsida > Poales > Poaceae > Aegilops > Aegilops bicornis. Next base: position 547,889,541 of record CM038675.1, on the reverse strand, counting down.
ATAATAACTTTTTTATTGCCTCTAGGGCATAATTCCTTGAGCATCATATCAGATCGCCATCATGGGATTCTGAAAGAAATAGAAGTTGACATTCTAGGCTATCCAAAGCTCCAACACCGTTGGTGCATGAGGCATTATGTGGCAAACTTTTACCGTGCATGCAAGATTAAGGAGTTTTGCAAAGATCTTACCCATGTTTGTGTGGCATTCAACACCGACACATTCCAAAGCCGATATGATATACTATTCAAGGCGTTTGAGAAGAACAAAGGAGGGATAGAATTCTTGACAAGGCATCTTCCGGAGAAGCATAAGTGGTCACGCGCTTATGACAAAGGAGGTTTCTGATACGGAGACCTGATAGGTAGCATGGTGGAATGCTTCAACAATGTGCTCAAGGGTGTTCGTTCCTTGCTGGTCACTGCAATAGTGAAATATACCTTCTTCAAGCTCAATGAGTATTTTCTGAGGCATTCCGAGCTGATGGCCAAATGGATAGGTGAGAAAATGGAATTTCCTTCAAAGTTGAGGATTGGTTGCAGCATCAAGCGCGTAAGTCTTCGCGTCAACAAATCATTAGTTTCAATGAAAAAGAACAAATCCACCAAGTCGATGAGCCGGGTGGCACAACAAGGGACGGCATGACGTACGGTGGAGTAGCGTATGAGGTGCGCCTCAAGACCCGGTGGTGTCAGTGTGAGAGACCTCACAAGTATCATTGGCCTTGCTCGCATGTGATGACCGACCCAAGGTTCGGAAACTTGAACATATCCGATGTTACCACCGTGCGGTTGCATGAGTTCACATTGGAACGAGCGAGGTTAACATGGGCTCCTAGGTTTCATCCCTTCCTCGATCAGTCACAGTGGCCTGAGTATGATGGGCCACACATCGTCCTCGACCCCGAACTCATGGTGCCTACAAAGGGAAGAAGAAGAAAGAAGAGGTGTAGGGGTGACATGGATGATCTAGCTAGATACACCGGAATGAAACAATTTGGTAGCGGCCATTTCATGGAGGCACCAGACATCAATAGTTGTGGTCAATGTTACGAGCCGAGACACAATGTTAGGAAATGCACCAAAAAGCCACGTACCGATGCCAACACTCTGGATCCCACTAGTCAAACGGGTGCCCAATGAGGAGGTACCAGTGGCACACGAGGAGGTAGGAGTGGTAGTGGGCGACGAGGTAGGAGTGGTGCGCGTGGAGGACGGACGAATCTTGGCAGTAGTGGACAAGGAGACACTATTAGAGGTCCTGGGGGACGGTCGACTCTTAGAGGAGCTGGCGGTCGTGGTCGTAGGACGAGAAGGGTTGATAGAGGAAGGCCTATTGACATCTTGCTTAACCCGGATGGTTGAAATAATGTGGACGGTACTTACATTTATTGGCTTAATTTGGTCTTGCTATTTGTTTTTCTTGCATATATACATGTTATTTTACTTTACTAACAACAAATTTTTTATTTATAGGCATGGCTTCTTCCGGTTCCATGACGAGGCCCCCGTGTGCTAACTGCGAGGACATGTTGGACAAGTTGATATACGTCGAGTTGGATAAGGTGAAGGACAAAGATATGAGAACTCCATCATGTTGGTGTGGAGATGTTTGCAAAGTTAAGGTATCCACCGACCGCAAGAAATCATGGACAGAAGGAAGAAAATATTTTGTTTGTCCCAACTATGCCTATGATCGTCCTCGTCCAGCTCACACCTATGATGTACCGCCGGTAAGTTGTTGAAGTTCAAAGAGTATTCAACCGATGCTACAACTTGAACCTATCATACTAATGACCACATTTGTTCTTTATTTGTACGTAGTCGCCGCCTCCACTTTGTATGTACTTCACATGGATAGATCAAGATGTGCCAGAAGATGTTAAAAAAGATCAACATCGAGATTGTCTAAGGAGGCAGCGGTTGTTTGAAGAAGCATTTCATAGAGGCTTGGATGAAGAGCCTCGTGAAAAGGAGAAGATGGATTGAAAGAAGCGTGATGAGGAGAGGGCACACAAGGAGAAGATTGCTCGTCAAGAGGAGAGAGCAAGAAAGCTTGCAAGGGCTCGTGAAGCCCAAGAGGAGGATGAGGCATGCGACAAGAAAGGAAAACGGCCTCGTGAGACCCAATAAGGCCTTCGTCTCGAGAAACTTGTCGTGAACTATGTCTTTGATTCGAGAAACCTGTGAAGAACTATGTCTTTGATTTGTGAAACTTGTGTTGAACTATGTACTTTATTTGCAAAACCTGTCGTGAACTATGTCTTTGATTTCTGAAACTTGTGATGAAACTATGTCATGAACTACAATTGTTGTGTTGTTGTTGCTGTCACTTGTTTGTTTGGCCTGTCTGAAATGATGAACACGAGGAAAAACAGAGCAAACTATGCTTTGCACCCTACCGCCAAAGGGCCTGGCAGTAGGTTGCCGAACTATCCTGGAACAAAAACGCTCCCCTGTTCTGCGGTAGGGTTGGCCATCCTACCGCCAAGGAGGACGGCGGTAGGGTGGCCACCCTACTGCCTGCTTAGCTGCCTGTCCTGCGACCAAATCAGACACATTTCGTGTGGTAGGGTTGGCCACCCTACCACCAGTGTTCATGGCGGTAGGGTTGGTCACCCTACGGCCTGCTCTGCTACCTGTCCTGTGACCAAATCGGCCACATTTTCTGCGGTAGGGTTGGCCACCCTACCGCCAGGGTTCATGGCGGTAGGGTTGGCCACCCTATGGCCTGCTCTGCTGCCTGTCCTTCTCTTGTTTCTTTACTTGTGGAATTCATCAAATGTAGCAGGAAATAATTACCAAGTGTGTACGCTACTTTCTAAAATGGAAGATAAGATGAATGAATGAATAGATTTCCTGTGACCAAATCGGCCACATTTTCTGCGGTAGGGTTGGCCACCCTACCGCCAGGGTTCATGGCGGTAGGGTTGGCCACCCTACGGCCTCCTCTGCTGCCTGTCATGTGACCAAATCGCCCATTCTTTGTGCGGTAGGGTTGGCCAGCCTACCGCCGAAGCCCATGGCGGTTGGGTTCTGATCCCTGTCCATTTCCCTTTCTTTCTTAGCCCTTTTCCTTTCCATTTCTTAGAAACTTCTATGAACTAAGCATCCACAAATGACATCCAGAAATGATCGAGTAGCAAATACATGCATAACTGACCATAGTTCATTACACCCACAAATGACACTTTTTCAAATGACTTAAAACATCTAGCGATTCAAATGACATGAGTTCAAACTAGAAGCTCAAGCTCAAGCATACATTTTCTACAACAGAAAAAAAGATCTAAAATGTATAAGACGTTCAATTTGTGAGTCACAACCAGGATTAGGCTTCAGTTGAAAATCCGAGGATCCCGCCCAATTCTCCAACACACCTTTCGTTTCGCCGAACCAGGTGTCGGTGTCAAAACCGGCGGATCTCGGGTAGGGGGTCCCAAACTATGCGTCTAAGTTCGATGGTAACAGGAAACAGGGGACGCAATGTTTACCCATGTTCGGGCCCTCTCTATGGAGGTAATACCTTACTTCCTGCTTGATTGATCTTGATGAATATGAATATTACAAGAGTTGATCTACCACGAGATCGTAATGGCTAAACCCTAGAAGCCTAGCCTGTATGACTATGGTAATGAGTATCTGTCCTTTCCAGACTAAGTTCTCTTGTTTATATAGACACCGGGAGGATCTACGGTTACATCAGGTCGGATACAAAGGAAAAGAATCTACATATTCGGTCGCCAAGCTTGCCTTCCACGCCAAGGAGAGTCCCATCCGGACACGGGTGCAGTCTTCGTATCTTCACAGCCCATCAGTCCAGCCCATGGCTAACAGATCGGACGCCCGAGGACCCCTTAGTCCAGGACTCCCTCAGTAGCCCCTGAACCTGGCTTCAATGACGAGGAGTCCGGCGCGCAGATTTGTCTTCGGCATTGCAAGGCGGGTTCCCTTCTTTCCGAACTCCAAGATAGTCTCCGGACGTGATGATTGTATCCGGACCTGTAACACACACCACACACAACCGCAGAGAGAATATAATATTACATGAGTCCAATCCGCTGACAACTTTTTATAACATGACGTCATATCTGTTCGGTCGTAATTTCGAACCGTTTTTCGTCTGCCGCTCCATGTTTCAAGACGAGATTGTCATTGGCACATCTTGTCAAAGCAGAGATCGTGTCCCCTTATTGCGGGATTCTCATCAATACGGGCGTGGGTAACCCAACCGTGTTGTTTACACAACCCTTGGGAATAGGCGAGTTTTAGGGCGAGTGGGGAGGCGTTCGACATTCGCGGCCTTTATAAGGGGATAAGGATTCGTCCTCATCCACCTACGCCTTCTCCTTCCTCCGGCCATCCATTCTTGAGCTCTAGTGCCCAAGCTCTAGCTTTCCCCGCCCGGGAAAGCACTCCAACCATGCCCGGATCAGGAGCTGGAGGCAAGTGGATGGCCTCCTCCGTTAAGAAGAGAGATATCAAGGAACTCCGGGAGGCCGGATACCTAGCCAAGGAGATCGTTCACCGACTCCCGGCCAAAGGGCAGATCATCCCTACCCCCGAGCCTCATGAGAGGGTAGTGTTCCTCACGCATTTTGTCCATGGGCTGGGATTCCCTCTCCACGCGTTTGTCCGCGGACTGATGTTTAACTACGGGCTAGACTTCCATGATCTAGCCCCCAACTTTATCCTCAACATCTCGGCATTTATAGTCGTGTGTGAGGCCTTTCTCCGGATCCCACCTCACTTCGGCCTATGGCTGAAGACCTTCAATGTGAAGCCGAAGGTGGTGAGTGGTCAACAAGCAGAGTGCGGAGGTGCCATGGTGGGCAAGATGCCAAATGTCACCTGGCTCGAAGGCTCCTTTGTGGATACGGTGAAGGGGTGGTAGTCGGGGTGGTTCTACATCACCGAGCCACACGATACCAACTGGGCAGCGGCCCCCGAATTCCGATCCAGAGTTCCAGTGCGGCTCACCTCCTGGCAAGAGAAGGGCCTAACCCGGGGTTCTTCGAACGAGCTGACTAGGCTCTAGACGTGCGTCCAAAACATGATAACTAAGAAGATCAAACTTGTCAACGTGATCCAGGTTATGCTTATTCTCCGGATCCTTCCATGCCAATGTCGGACCTGCTATTTGTGGGAGTTCGATCCGGCCAAGCACCAGACGCTGTTAGAGCTCTTCGGCACGACGCACGAAGACATCTGGAAAGTGCTCTTCAAGGCCGGCGAGACACCACCGCCTACGACAAAGGATCGTGGGCTTAGCTTAAAGCGCCAGGCTAACTCGGTAAGCTCTTTCATGTTTTCAAGGTATAGCCTCTACTTGCATATTTTGAGAAAAGAGTCTAAGCCTTCCTATCAATTTCTTTTAGGCCTGGACCGACATAGCGGGGAGGATTAATTGTCCAGCTCCACTACCTGAAGATGAAGAGACCCCACTCCTGACGAAGATGTTGTTTCCGGCGCCTTATGATGTGTCGGATAAGAAGGCCAACAAGACGGCCAAAGGGACCAAGAGTGGCCTTCGCCGAAAGGGTGCTTCGGACATGTCGTCCGAAGACGAGACTGACTCTTTGGCTGCCGAAGACAACGGCGAGGAGGGAGAAGAAAGCGGCTCCCACCTGGGGGGAGGAAGAAAAGGGGGGCCGCCACCAATCTGGAGGCGAAGGCGCCCAAGAGGAGGAAGGGCTCCCTTGCGGATAACTCCGCGTGGGATGTTGATAGCAGTCCGGAGCGAATGCCCCGGACCAAGCCTCGGGCCGCCTCGTAAGTACCCCAAATCTTATGCACATCAGATGCCTGGTCTTTCCGCTTTGTAATATTAATAAGTTTAATTTGTGCCATTGCAGTCCAGCCCGCGATAGCTCCCCGCGATCCTCAACAGAGGGTGCGCTAGACTCAAAGGAGATGGCTAGCACGTCACCGCCGCCCACCCACTCTGTTTAGCCCAAGGGTGATGACGAGGTGGTGTCCCAAAGGACCTTCCCTGACCGAGGGGAGGTTCCAGAGATCGTCTGGCTAGCGCCCCAGGATGACTCCTTGGCCGCCGGACACATGGGGGAAAAGCCCCTGAGGGAGTCCCGGATTAGGGGGTGTCCGGATAGCCGAACTATCACCGTTGGCCGGACTCCTAGACTATGAAGATACAAGATTGAAGACTTCGTCCCGTGTCCGGATGGGACTTTCCTTGGTGTGGAAGGCAAGCTTGGCGGTGCGGATATGTAGATCTCCGACCATTGTAACCGACTCTGTGTAACCCTAACCCTATCCGATGTCTATATAAACCGGAGGGTTTTAGTCCGTAGGACGAACAACAATCATACCATAGGCTAGCTTCTAGGGTTTAGCCTCTACGATCTCGTGGTAGATCTACTCTTGTACTACCCATATCATCAATATTAATCAAGTAGGAGTAGGGTATTACCTCCATCGAGAGGGCCCGAACACAGGTAAAAACATCGTGTCCCTTGTCTCCTGTTACCATCCGCCTAGACGCACGATTCGGGACCCCCTACCCGAGATCCGCCGATTTTGACACCGACATTGGTGCTTTCATTGAGAGTTCCTCCGTGTCGCCGTCGGGAAGGATGCCTCATCTCGTCTTTAAAGGCGATACTATCGCCAAAGGAGCCTTGGCCTTGGTCGACTCTTCGCTAGGTGGTTTTCTTATGACCGCCAGTTCGCCTGCACGACGATGACTTCCCGGGTCATCGAAACCAATCTTCACGTTAACTCGGAACTTGCCGAGCTGTTAGATCCGATTGAGCTCTCCTCCGTAAACGAGCTCTTGGATCGCATCGCCGCCCTGGGAGTCGCCACATCACGACCAGATCGGGCCTAAAACCAACTGAGAGAGATCAACTCTCCCGGGCTACCCATCATGTTGCTTTGTGATAGAGGAGCAATACGGCGATTCTTCTTCTATCTTAAGGACTAGCTACGTCCGGATTCCCGATCCCTCCATGCCGGATTCCCGAGAGGGACGGATGTCGATCAAGCCACGAACTTAAAGTCGTGCGTGGGTTGGATTCATTGGATAGCATTCAAAATCCAAACTTCCAAGTTCGGAAACTTCTCGGCCCCTGAGTCTTAAATTGGACGGGGTTCCGGATCTAGTTTCACCCGCCCACCCAAACATTAGCGATCTATCCCGAATTCGGCAAGAGCCCGCTGAAACAGTACATCATTACTGGGCCAGATTCCTCCTGGTTATGGACAGGATAAAGGACTGCCGAGAGGAGGAGGCAATCTCACTTTTCTGCAATAATTGCACGGACAAGGGAATCCTAAACGCCATAAGTCGTCGCGAAATTACACGCTTTGATGACTTGGTGACCATAGTACAAAAATCTTGTGCGATGGAGAGTGCTTGGAAAACCGAAGTAAATTTTGGGATAATCCGCCCGAATACATCCCTAGTCCAAAATAAAAGGGTGCATCATCACCAAGCACCAGGGTTAAACACCAAAAACCAAAACCCCTAAAGGGTACGGAACCGTCTGGGAGGGTTGGCTAAACGGACCTGCAAAATTCATAGCACAGTAGGGCGCCACTCCAACTCATAGCCTTGAGCATGTTGGATACTACGGCAGTGGCCAAAAGTGGCGAAGAGCTTCTAGCCTCGTAATCCCAGCCCAAAGAACACCAAGACGGTGTTAACAGTCTTGAGACTTTCGCATCAAATAACATGCGAAAACGAACACTCCGCAACCTTGCGAAGTCTACCAAGTAGCAACAATAAATCCATGGAGGACACGGCTATTACCTTTAATGCCATGATTTAACCTAAATTCGAACAGCCCGAGCACCAGCCGCATTGGTCCTCAGTCCAATAGTGGACGGCTTTCGCCTTACTAAGGTACTCATGGATGGCGGCAGCGGACTAAACCTCATCTACGAGGAAACCCTCCGAAAAATGGAAATAGACTGGAACCGCATTGAGCGAACCAGCACAACCTTTAAAGGAATAATCCCTAGCCGGGAAGAATGCTGCACAGGAAAAATCACACTGGACGTAGTGTTCGGCTCGCCGGACAATTACAGGTCCGAGGAGGTCACATTTCAAGTGGCCCCTGCTCAAAGCCGGATATCATGCTTTATTAGGGCGAGAGGCATTCACAATTTTCAAGCTATACCCCATTATGGGTACATGAAGCTTAAAATGCCGGACCTAACGGAATCATCACTCTCGCTAGTGATCCGAACATAGCACTCCGTCTGAAAACAAGACAACCGCACTAGCCCTCGAGGCACTATCCGAAGCCCTAGCGGCCGAGGAACTCAACTGCGATGCGCTCCACGGTGAATGTGGACGATGTGATACTTGATAAAAGATCCAAGTCCACCTCTTTTAAACCAGCAGATGAAATAGTCAAATTCCAGGTCCACCCAACGGACCACCGCAAAGACGGCCTCCATTGGGGCACAATTAAACCACGATGTAGACGCCAGACCACGAGAATTTCTACGAGAAAACTAGGACATTTTGCACGGCACCCTTTAGACATGCCAGGAATCCCATGTCGGCTGGCCGAGCATAGCCTAAATATCCTAAAAGGATTCAAGCCCGATTAAACAGGCTCTTGGCGCTTTTGAACCCAAGAGACAGGCCATGGGAGAGGAGCTAGCCAAACTTCTGGAAGCCGGATTCATCAGAGATATAAAACATCCGGACTGGCTAGCAAATCTGGTGATGGTACCAAAGAAGGATAAATCCTGGCGCCTATGTTTTGATTTCAAAGACCTTAATAAGGCTTGCCCAAAGGATCCCTTCCCCCTCCCTCGCATTGATCAAATTATCGATGCTACAGCAGGACACGACACATTGTGCTTCAACGACGCAGCGTACTCGGCTACCACCAAATCAAGATGGTGGAGCCGGACCAAGCAACAACAGCATTCATCACTCCATACGGCCCATTCTGCTTCAACACAATGCCCTTCGAGCTCAAAAACGCCGGCGCAACATATCGGCGCTGATTCGAGACATGTCGGCAAACCAGATCGGCAAAACAGTGGAAGCATATGTAGATGACGTGGTCGTCAAATCCAAGCATGTCGAAACTCTAGTAGACGACTTGAGGCTCACATTCGACAATCTCCGGAAATATGACGTTAAGCTCAATCCGGAAAAATGCGTCTTCGGCGTTCGGTAGGAAAGCTCTGGGCTTCATTGTGTCCGGTAGAGGAATTGAAGCAAACCCAGCCAAGATCCGAACTCTGTCACAATTGGATATTCCAAAAGACCTCAAACAAATACAAAAATTGACTCGATGCGTAGCGGCTCTAAGCCGCTTTATTTCCCGTTTGGGAGAAAAGGCGTTACCCCTTTACCGCCTCCTCCGGCGCACCGAACACTTCGAGTGGACGGATGCCGCCACGGCCGGACTCGAAGAAATAAAAAGCCATATTGGCAACAAATCCGGTCTGGCCGCATGGCGATGGGCGAACCAATGCTAATATATATCGCCGCAACACATCAAGTTGTCAGCGCGGTGCTCGTCGTCGAACGAGAAACGGACGGACACCGGTTCCCTCTTCAAAGACCGGTTTATTATGTGTCCGCTGTCCTCACTCCATGCAAGTCCCGGTACAACATTATCAAAAGATAGCATACGCGGTGTTCATGGCATCCCGGAAGCTGCGACATTACTTTCAAGAGTGTTCGATAACGGTAGCCTCCGAAGTACCTCTTAACGACATTATAAACAACCGCGACGCGACGGGCCGGATTGCTAAATGGGCCATAGAGCTCCTTCCATTCGACATAAACTATAAGCCACGACGAGCTATTAAGTCACAGGTTTTGGCCGACTTCGTGGCCGAATGGACCGAAGCCGAACTCCCTAAAGAGTACGGCGCATACTCCAATTGGATCATGCACTTTGACGGCTACAAAATGGTGGCCGGCCTGGGGGCTGGCATCGTCCTGACGTCCCCAACCGGGACACAAGATACAATCGTCCTTCGAGATAATGTATACGGACTCCAACAACGCGGCCGAATCACGAGGCCCTTACGCACGGCCTCCGGATGGCGATCTCTATGGGCATTAAACGCCTAGAGGTGCGCGAGATTCGAACCTCGCGATATCTCAAATAAACGGAGACTTTGATGCCAAAGATCCGAAAATGGCGATGTACCGCAATGCGGTCCTAAAAATGTCAGACGGTTCAAGGGCTCGAATTTCATCATATAGCCCGGGATAACAACCAGCGGCGGACGTATTAGCACGCACGACGGCGCAAACGCGATGCCGTCCCGCCCAACATCTTCCCCGAACGGCTATTCAAGCCATGCGTATTATGGGAAGGGAGTCCGGAAATAACAATCCGGACCCAACCGCATTGCACGACAATCAACACTCGACACAATCGGAGGCTCGCCAACGAGATAACATCCTCCATACGAAATAATGGCGGTTATCGCCCGTGGGCCGGAACCATTCCTAGCCTACCTAACTAGGCAGGAACTCCCGAAGACCAAAATGAGGCTCGCTGCATAGTACGGTGATCCAAAGCCTATAAAGTCCATGAGGGGAGCTATATAAGAAAAGCACAACAGAGTCCTTCAAAGGTGTATCTCCGAAGAGGAAGGGCGAAACCTCCTGGCTGAAATTCATGCCGGACTGGGTGGGCACCACGCCGCAGCCCGGCCCTTGTAGGCAAGGCCTTCCATACAGGATTTTATTGGCCGACGGCCGGCAGATGCTTGAGGATTTAGTCCAACGATGCGTCGGTTGCTAGCTTTTGCTAACCAAAGCCACATGCCACCCACCGCCCTCAAAACTATACCCATCACCGGCCGTTCACGGTGCAGGGCTTGATATGGTTGGACCCCTTAAGGGAGGAACCCACAAGCAAAAATACCTATTGGTCATGGTGGATAAATTCACCAAATGGATAGAGGCCAAGCCTGTTAAAATGGCCGAATCCGGACCGGTGATAGACTTCATATCAGGGGTAGTGCACCGTTACGGCGTCCCCCACAGCATCATCACTGATAACGGCACCAACTTCACGGCCGATGAGGTCAAATTATGGTGCAAAAACAAGGGGATCAGGCTCGATTACGCCTCAGTCTATCACCCTCAAACCAATAGTCAAGTCGAGCGAGCAAACGATCTAATCATGAGCGGCATTAAACCCAGACTAGTGCAGTCCCTCAAGGAATCTAACACGCACTGGGTTGAGGAGCTCGACTCCGTACTACGGGGCTGCGGGCCACGCCGAATTGTACTACCGGATTCACACCATTTTTTTATGGTGTACGGCGCAGAGGCAGTCTTGCCCTGCGACATAATACATGACTCACCTCGCGTGCGCATGTATGAAGAAAGAGAAGCCGAGCTCGATCGGCAGGACAGTTTGGACGCATTGGAGGAGGAGCACGACGTGGCAAAAGCTCGTTCCGCATTTTATCAACAGCAGGCTCGAAGATATCAAAGCAGGGAAGTACGGGCCAAAGCTTATAACGTTGGTGAACTAGTTCTACGCCTGCCGGACAAGAAAAAGGACAAACTCAAGCCCAAATGGGAAGGTCCCTTCATCATCGACCAGGTCCTGACCGGCGGAGCATACCGTCTGTGAAACGCATCGGATAACCGACTCGAGCCGAACCCATGGAACGCAGCCCGTCTACGAAGATTCTACGCCTAAGCGCCGGACTCCAAGTTCGTCTCCTTCCTCCGTCCACATTTTCTATTTTTGCTGTCTTTTATTTCTCTCCTTCCTCCTCCTTCTTCTTGAAGCCTTTAGAGGCTTGTTTGCGCTTTGTTCGCACATATTTGATGCGCTGTCCGCGCTCATTATACCTACGGGCTTCTTTAACAGAAGCTTATTTATACGGGCTTCATGCCCAACACATGCGTCAAACTTCCGCATGTACCTTTTATTCACCATTATATGCATCGATATGACTTAAGTTTTGGCCAAGCTAGGTTGCTTGGCTCCTGTGCTTATCCCTACGTTCCCGATTGTTCGGCTAGGTGGTAAAGGAGCACCTCTGCGATTATTACTTGTCGGGTCACCGGATGTGTACCTCAGACTGGGTGAAGCCGAAAGCTAGCGTTCTTAAGGGAGTATTCGGTCGGTGAACTGAAAGATGATTTTTAACTATTTACCCATCTGCCCCCAGATGATTTTCTGCTTTCCTAGCAGTTTTGACATGCACTTTAGGGCATGCATCCCAACGAAAGGAACCCTTAACGGAACTATTCTCCCTGGAAGATGTTTCTTACTATCCATGTAATATAACATAACTAGTTGGGCACTTGTCTGATACAGCAATAATGACCCCTACGCCTTATCTCCATGCATGCCCGGTTCTTATATAACCGCTGAAGGTATTCGGACACACTCCGGACTATTGGGTCCCGAGGTCGGGCTTAAAAGGTCCGCTATGACAAACGATCTACAATCCGGCTAGAAGACATTTTTCATGTCATATTTAATTACATAGTCAACTCAACTCATTGTATTCCTCCTCAATGCCATCTAATAGGCTATCTAATTTACAATCTTGCTGGGAATACTTGGCGGCCAATTCTACTTGGCCGTACACTAAGCTTACAGGGATCTCCTTCCCATCAGGCCCCACAGGTCCGACCTCGGCCATGTGGTTTGGGTCAACAACCAGATATGCAGCGTCTTTATCATGGCCCGAGCCTCCTGGCGCCTTTGACGGCAGGCCGATATCTTCCAGATCGGAAGCGCCGCGTGCTCCTTGAAGCCGCTCTGCCAGCTCCCCAATGCCTTCGGGCAGGGAGATAGATGGCCACAAGGCTGGCCGACGCCTTTCATCACCTGCCGAACTCGTTCGGTAGCCGACGCAGGTCGGGAAGAAGATCACCCGAAGAACTGGGCATCTCCTCTTCAGGACGACCTGTGAGCAAACCTACATACATGTTTATGTTAGTCACCTTCCTCGCTGAACTCTTTCAAAGTTCGCTCAAGCACTTACTGAAAATGCCGCGACGAAGCAGTCGATTCTCCTTTACGGAGTCAGACAACTGGGCACGAACATCCTTTAGTTCCTCACCCAGTTGGGTGTTGGCACCTTTGAGGTTATTTTTCTCCTGCCGCACCCTCGTAAGCACGCTCTCGCCGGCCTTTAGCTGGCGCAGGAGCTGTTGCTTGTCCGGATCTAGTCCGGCGCCATCTGCAATATTATTGTCAGATTTACACACACGCCGCACTTCATAACCTATTTATCTTTTGAAGCATATATTACCATAGGGGTTCTCTGTGGCTCCCCCTGTAGCGGCTAATCTTGACCTCAAGTTGGGCCTTGCATTCTTCAAGCTCCTGGGACAGTCGGGCATTCTTTTCGGTAAGAACCTGCATTCCAAATGATCCTTAAATCAGTTATCCTAACTATTTTAAGTCTCGAGGGCTACTGGCATATATAACTGTCAAATTTCCTCACCCGTATGTCCTTTACATACTGCTCCGTGGCTCTGGCTAGACCATCTTGAGCGGCACGGAGGTGCGCATCTCCCGAATTGAAGGCATTCAAGGCCTCTTGGGAGAAACATGCGTCACGAAGAACTGTCCGGCGGCGCCTGTGATTCATGGCGCTCTCCACCTCGGAGTTGGTGGCGGACAATCTGTCGGCATCCTCTGTCGGAGGAGCATCCGACGCACGCCTCGTGCTCCCCTCCGCTTCTGGACCCGGCTTTGGAGCCCGGCTGGCGGAGGTTCGATTATAACCTCTCCGGACTCGATCCATGGCGCCGTTTTCTGAAAAGAGCACCAGCGTTAGTACACCTCCCCAGAATCAATCCTGGGAATATGGTGACGCGCCATAGCATTGCGGCGGAGTTTCGATCCGGACCGCACTTCTTTTTAGCCTACGGGGCCGTGCTGCCCCTTGTTGGCCAGCCGTCGCGGGCTCGGCCTCCTGCCTTGAAGGCACCCCCTGCGAAACACCATTGGTATACGTGATGATTAGAAAATAAGCACGGATGGGTCATTATCAGAGTATTGGGACCTCGGTCTCAGTTACCTGTGAGGCTGGAAGTATTCCGGGGTAATCGGCCGTAATGGCAACCAAAGCATTGTCGATGCTAAGTTGGTGGAACACCCTGTCAATCAACTCCACCTTTATATCTGGATCCTCTTCGGAGACCGGATCGAGGGACCGTTCCGAATCCTCGGGTTGTGGGGGCGGGCTGTGTATCTTCTCCACGGCCCGGCGCAGTTCCTGCATAGAAACCATGAAATGAGATATTTAACCACGGGAACATGGATCGAACAGGCCACTAAGGTATTTGCTTACCCAACTTCGAGGATTATTCGAAGAAAACCCGTTCAGTGGATTGACGCGGAGAAAATCCTCCTCTTCCCCTTTGTACATGGCGGACAAGGTCTTCACCAGTTCGGTGACCGATCCCGCCCTTTGCGGCCATGGCGGGTGGCATCGTCCTCCCGTTGAAATCCCACATGGGGTGGCCCCTATATTGGGCGGCTGCACTCCTCATAATGCAGATTGCCATGACTCCGGTCATGGTCAATCCGGCATGAGCCGATAATCTTATTCGGCTCATCAAGTAAAGGACGCCCGGTCATTTTCCTCCAGGGGCTCCACGGGCGCCCGGCTTAGGCGCTTCTTCGGAGGAGCGTTGCTATACTCCGGAAGGCCGATCCAAACAGGATCCAGCAGCGGGACGTCCTCCATGTAAAACCATTCCGAAGGCCAGTCTTCGGACGCCTTCTTCGGGGTTCCGGATAGATATCCGGTCCCGGCGATGCGCCATAGTTCAGCTCCGCGCACTTGATATATTGACCCCTCATGAGAACGGGGTACTAGGCAGAATAATCTCTTCCACAACGCAAAATGAGCCTCAATGCCCAAGAACAGTTCGCAAAGGGCCACGAAGCCCGATGTGCAAAATGGAGGCAAAGCGAAGGTGGTGCAACTGGAGGCCGTAGAACTCCAAGAGCCCCCAGAGAAATGGATGAATTGGAAATCTGAGTCCTCTTACTAGATAAGAGATAAAGCACACCCGCTCTCCTTTAGAGGGATCGGGGACACTCTCCGCTTGCTTTCCGCCCTTGTAGGTGGCAAGTCCGGCTCGAACCGGAACCATGAAGGTCGGGGGAAGAAATCCCTTGGTTTGGAGTATAACTAGCTCGCTATGCGGGACTGAGCATCTCTCCCAATTTCCCGGCTGAGGGCTGGGAGCACGAGAGGAGGAGCCGCGTTGACTGACCATGGTGGAAAGGATTTTTGTCGAAGGCGCTCCGATGAAAGCTCGCGGAGGGGGGATGGTGTGACTCACATCTAGATCCCCGCCCCTTTTATGGGCGGCTCATTTGCGCAGCTAGGGGGTAAGTGTAAAAATACCCTGGCTTTTCGCATTCGTTCAAACACGTGGAAGATGGCCATTGTTGGGCGTGGAAGCCAAGGAGCGCGGCATTTATCAGAAGTCGGACACTATTCGACGAGTATATGGAATTGGGAGAAGAACCCGCCTCGCAATGCCGAAGACAAACTACGCGCCGGACTCATCGTCATTGAAGCCTAGTTCGGGGGCTACTAAGGGAGTCCCGGATTAGGGGGTGTCCGGATAGCCGAACTATCACCGTTGGCCGGACTCCTAGACTATGAAGATACAAGATTGAAGACTTTGTCCCGTGTCCGGATGGGACTTTCCTTGGCGTGGAAGGCAAGCTTGGCAGTGCGGATATATAGATCTCCGACCATTGTAACCGACTCTATGTAACCCTAACCCTATTCGGTGTCTATATAAACCGGAGGGTTTTAGTCCGTAGGACGAACAACAATCATACCATAGGCTAGCTTCTAGGGTTTAGCCTCTACGATCTCGTGGTAGATCTACTCTTGTACTACCCATATCATCAATATTAATCAAGCAGGAGTAGGGTATTACCTCCATCGAGAGGGCCCGAACCTGGGTAGAAACATCGTGTCCCTTGTCTCCAGTTACCATCCGCCTAGACGCACAGTTCGGGACCCCCTACCCGAGATCCGCCGGTTTTGACACCGACAGCCTCCATGGGGACTGGTGATGGGGGCCAAGTTCCATTCGGCCCTCAGCCGGATACCATTCCGGAGACCTACACGGCTCCGGATTTCAGCGAACGGCCTTCACCGAAAGGAGGAGGTGTGCCTGTTCTGCCGGTGACCTCTGTCCAACTAAAGGCACCGGATAATCTGCTGGAAGCGCTGCGAGGCGCCTCCATTGTGGATGAACACCGTGCCCTTATGGGCACGGTGATTGAAAAGGTTCAGTCCACCAAAAGCAGACTGACCGAGGCCTGCACTAGCCTTTTAACAGGCTTTGAGGTAATAATAGTAGAAATAATGTCACAGTGTAGATAGTAGCCCCTGATGCTCTGTTCTGTGTTCGGAAAGAAAAAGCCAAACAGAGGATCAAAACAATTTTTGCAGGAGTCTAACATAAGATGTCTATGTGAATAAGCAGGCATCGCTGCTGGCTGCTGCCGCTCATACTGCGGAGGTCTCCAGCCTGAAGCAGAGCCTTGAGCGAGCCAACGAAGAGCTCAGCCTCGTAAAGAAGCAGCTGGAGGACAGCCAAGGTATGCAATAACCTACACGTATATTTTAGGAAGAATGAATGTTTCGTGCGGACTAAAGCGTCATGAACTTTGTTAGGGGCCACGACCGAGGTGGCGGCCCTCAAGAAGGCGTTAGCAGAGGCTGAGGAAAAAGCGGCCAAGGAGCACGCCGCACGCGAGAAGCACGAGGCACGGGTCGGCGAGGTCCAGCAGGAGCTCCAGGACGCCGTCAAGAAGTACGAGTCAATGGAGCGTGATTCTAAGAAGCAAGCGTCCGAACTTGCGAAGGTGCGCCAGAGCGCACGAGATGCCCGAGCCGAGGCCCAGAGCGCCCTCCAGGAAATCCAGGCGGCCAAGAAGATCGCGGCGAGTGAGGCTTTCATTATGCAAAGCAAGTCTGTGAAGGAAACGTTCCTTTTACTTACTGAAACGTCCATTTTGCATCATGCTTTTATATCAATATTTATTGCATTATGGGTTGTTACTACATGTTATTTCACAATACTTATGCTTATTCTCTCTTATTTTACAAGGTTTACATAAGGAGGGAGAATGCGGCAAATTTGGAATCTTTGAAATTTGGAAAAGGAGCAAATATTAGAGACCTATTCGCACAACTCCAAAAGTCCTGAAACTCCACAAAAATTATTTTTGGAAATAATAAAAAATTGAGCGGAAGAATTACGCATGAGGGGACCCACAGCCCACGAGGGTGGGGGCACGCCTACCCCCAAGCGCGCCCCGCCTCGTGGGCCCCCTGGCTCTCCGTGGCCATCTTACGCTATATGAGGTCTTTCGTCGAGGAAAATATCATAAGCAACCTTTCGACGAGACTCCGCCACGAGGCGGAACCTTGGCGGAACCAATCTAGGGCTCCGGCAGAGGCTGTTCCGGGGACACTCCCCTCCGGGAGGGGGAAATCATCGCCATCGTCATCACCAACGCTCCTCTCATCGGGAGAGTGCAATCTCCATCAACATCTTCACCAGCACCATCTCCTCTCAAAACCCTAGTTCATCTCTTGTATCCAATTCTTGTCTCCAAGTCCGGGATTGGTACTAGTAGGTTCCTAGTAGTGTTAATTACTCCTTGTAGTTGATGCTAGTTGGTTTATTTGGTGGAAGATCATATGTTATAATCCTTTATGCATATTAATACCCCTCTGATTATGAACATGAATATGCTTTGTTTGTAGTTATGTTTGTTCCTGAGGACATGGGAGAAGTCTTGCTATTAGTAGTCATGTGAATTTGGTATTCGTTCGATATTATGATGAGATGTATGTTGTCTAGCCTCTAGTGGTGTTATGTGAACGTCGACTACATAACACTTCACCATTATTTGGGCCTAGAGTAAGGCATTGGGAAGTAATAAGTAGATGATGGGTTGCTAGAGTGACAGAATCTTAAACCCTAGTTTATGCGTTGCTTCGTAAGGGACTGACTTGGATCCATATGTTTCATGCTATGGTTAGGTTTACCTTAATACTTTTGTTGTAGTTGCAGATGCTTGCAATAGAGGTTAATCATAAGTGGGATGCTTGTTCAAGTAAGAACAGCACCCAAGCACCGGTCCACCCACATATCAAATTATCAAAGTACCAAACACGAATCATATGAACGTGATGAAAACTAGCTTGACGATAATTCCCATGTGTCATCGGGAGCATTTTTCTCTATATAAGAGTTTGTCCATGCTTGTCCTTTGCTACAAAAAGGATTGGGCCACCTTGCTGCACTTTATTTACTTTGGTTACTTGTTGCTCGTTACAAATTATCTTATCACAAAACTATCTGTTACCACTTATTTCGATTTGTAGAGAATACCTTGCTGAAAACCGCTTATCATTTCCTTCTGCTCCTCATTGGGTTCGACACTCCTACATATCGAAAGGACTACGATAGATCCCCTATACTTGTGGGTCATCGAGACTCTTTTCTAGCGCCGTTGCCGGGGAGTGAAGCGCCTTTGGTAGGTGGAACTTGGTAAGGAAAATTTTATATAGTGTGCTGAAATTTACTGTCACTTGTTACTATGGAAAGTAATCCACTGAGGGGCTTGTTTGGGGTATCTTCACCCCGACCAGTAGAGCAAAGAGTTGCTCCTCAACCTACTGAATCTATTGCAAATTAAAATGTTCCCTTTGAAGTTCCTTCGGGTATGTTAGAAAAACTGCTAGCTAATCCTTTTTTTAGGAGATGGAACAAAGCATCCTGATGAGCACCTAATCTATGTGGATGAAGTTTGTTGATTATTTAAGCTTGCAGGTATACCCGATGATGTTGTTAAGAAGAAGGTCTTCCCTTTATCTTTGAAGGGAGATGCATCGACATTGTATAGGCTATGTGATGATACGGGATCATGGAACTACAAACGATTGAAATTGGAATTTCATCAGAAGTTTTATCCTATGCATCTTGTTCATCGTGATCGCAATTATATATATAATTTTTGTCCTCGCGAAGGAGAAAGCATCAATCAAGATTGGGGGAGGCTCAAATCAATGTTATATTCATGCCCCAATCATGATCTCTCAAAAGAAATAATTCTTCAAAGTTTTTATGCTCGGCTTTCTGAAAATAATCGCACCATGCTCGATACTTCTTGTGCTGGCTCTTTTATGATGAAGACTATTGAATTCAAATGGAATTTATTGGATATAATTAAACGCAACTCTGAAGATTGGGATCTCGACGAAGGTAAGGAGTTAGGTATGACACCTAAGTTTGATTGTGTTAAATCTTTTATGGATACCGATGTTTTCCGTAAATTTAGCACTAAATATGGACTTGACTCTGAGATAGTAGCTTCTTTCTGTGAATCCTTTGCTACTTATGTTGATCTCCTCAAGGATAAGTGGTTTAAATATAATCCTCCTTTAGAAGTAAAAGTAGCTGCACCTACTAAAGTTGAAGAAAAGACTGTCACTTATAATGATCCTATTGTTCCTATTTCTTATGTTGAGAAACCACCTTTCCCTGTTAGGATAAAGGATCGTGCTAAAGCTTGAACTGTGGTTCGTAAAAGCAATATTAGAACTTATACACCTCTTGAGAAAGTTAAAGTTGAACCTAATATTGCTATTGTTAAAGATCTCTTGGCTGATAATATTGATGGGCATGTTATTTATTTCTGCGGTGAAACTGCTAGAATTGCCAAACCTTGTGCTAAAGATAAACATAGACATGCGGTAGGCGTGCCTATTATTTCTGTTAAAATAGGAGATCATTGTTATCATGGCTTATGTGATATGGGTGCTAGTGTTAGTGCAATACCTATTGCCTTATACAATGAAATTAAGCATGAGATTGCACCTGCTGAGTTAGAAGATATTGATGTTACAATTAAACTTGCCAATAGAGATACTATTTCACCAATGGGAATTGTTAGAGATGTTGAAGTCTTGTGTGGGAAAACTAAATATCCTGCTGATTTTCTTGTTCTTGGCTCCCCACAAGATAGCTTTTGTCCCATTATTTTTGGTAGACCCTTCTAGAACACAGTCAATGCTAGGATAGGCTACGAAAAGAATGTTGTTACTATTGGTTTGGGTGATATGTCTCAAGAGTTTAATTTCTCTAAATTTAGTAGACAACACCATGAAGAAGAATTGCCTAGTAAGGATGAAATTATTGGTCTTGCTTCTATTGTCGTACCTCCTAGTGATCCTTTAGAAAAATATTTGCTAGACCATGAAAATGATATGTTTATGAATGAAAGAAGGGAAATAGATGAGGTATTCTTTAAACAGGAACCTATTATGAAACACAATTTGCATGTTGGAATCCTAGGGGATCCTCCTCCACCCAAGGGTGATCCCGTGTTTGAGCTTAAACCGTTGCCTGATACTCTTAAATATGCTTATCTTGATGAAAAGAAGATATATCCTGTTATTATCAGTGCTAACCTTTCAGAGCATGAAGAAGAAAGATTATTTAAAACTCTGAAGAAGCACCGTGCAGCTATTGGATATACTCTTGATGATCTTAAGGGCATTAGTCCCACTCTATGTCAACATAAAATAAATTTGGAAGAAGATGCCAAACCTGTTCGTGATCATCAACGACGTGTGAATCCTAAAATGAAACAAAGGTTGTAAGAAAGGAAATACTAAAGCTCCTTGAGGCAGGTATAATTTATCCCGTTGCTGATAGTCAGTGGGTAAGTCATGTCCATTGTGTCCCTAAGAAGGGAGGCATTACTGTCATTCCTAATGATAAAGATGAATTGATTCCGCAAAGAACTATTATAGGTTATAGGATGGTAATTGATTTCCGCAAATTAAATAAGGCTACTAAGAAAGATCATTGCCCCTTACCTTTTATCGATCAAATGCTAGAAAGATTATGCAAAAATACACATTATTGCTTTCTAGACGGTTATTCTGGTTTCTCTCAAATACCTGTCACCAATGATCAATCAAAGACTACTTTTACTTCCCTTTTGGTACTTTTGCTTATAGACGTATGCCTTTTGGTTTATGTAATGCTTTGCTACCTTTCAAAGATACATGATGGCTATATTCTCTGACTTTTGTGAAAATATTTGTGAGGTTTTCATGGACGACTTTTCCGTCTATGGATCCTCTTTTGATGATTGCTTGAGCAACCTTGATCGAGTTTTGCAGAGATGTGAAGAAACTAATCTTGTCTTGAATTGGGAAAAGTGCCACTTTATGGTTAATGAAGGTATTGTCTTGGGGCATAAAGTTTCTAAAAGAGGTATTGAAGTTGATAAAGCAAAGGTTGATGCTATTGAAAAGATGCCATGTCCCAAGGACATCAAAGGTATGACAAGTTTCCTAGGTCATGCCGGTTTTTATAGCAGGTTCATTCAGGACTTCTCAAAAATTTCTCGGCCCCTGACTAATTTATTACAAAAATATATACCATTTGTCTTTGATGATGATTGTGTAGAAGCATTCGAAATACTTAAGAAAGCATTGATCTTTGCACCCATTGTTCAGCCACCTGATTGGAATTTACCCTTTGAAATTATGTGTGATGCTAGTGATTATGATGTAGGTGTTGTTCTAGGGCAAAGAGTTGATAAGAAATTAAATGTTATCCAATATGCTAGTAAAACTCTAGACAATGCTCAAAGAAATTATGCTACTACTGAAAAGGAATTCTTAGCAGTTGTGTTTGCTTGTGATAAGTTCAGACCTTATCTTGTTGATTCTAAAGTAACTATTCACACCGATCATGCTGCTATTAAATATCTTATGGAAAAGAAAGATGCTAAACCTAGACTTATTAGATGGGTTCTCTTGCTACAAGAATTTGATTTGCATATTGTTGATAGAAAGGGAGCCGAGAACCCCGCTGCGCATAACTTGTCTAGGTTAGAAAATGTTCTTGATGACCCACTACCTATTGATGATAGCTTTCCTGATGAGCAATTAAATGTCATAAATGCTTCTCGTAGTACTCCATGGTATGCTGATTATGCTAATTATATTGTTGCTAAATTCATACCACCTAGTTTCACATACCAACAACAGAAAAAGTTTTTCTATGATTTGAGACATTACTTTTGGGATGACCCACACCTTTATAAGGAAGGAGTAGACAGTGTTATTAGACGTTATGTACCTGAGCATGAACAGGAACAGATCCTACGCAAGTGTCACTCCGAAGCTTATGGAGGACACCACGCCGGAGACAGTAATCGCACATAAGGTATTGCAATCCGTTTTTATTGGCCTACTCTCTTCAAGGATGCCCGTAAGTTTGTCTTATCTTGTGATGAATGTCAAAGAATTGGTAATATTAGTAGACGTCAAGAAATGCCTATGAACTATTCACTTGTTATTGAACCGTTTGATGTTTGGGGCTTTGATTATATGGGACCTTTTCCTGCCTCTAACGGATACACACATTTTTTAGTTGATGTCGATTACGTTACTAAGTGGGTAGAAGCTATTCCAACTAGTAGTGCTGATCATAACACCTCTATTAAGATGCTTAAAGAAGTTATTTTTCCGAGGCTTGGAGTCCCTAGATATTTAATGACTGATGGTGGTTCACATTTTATTCATGGTGCTTTCCGTAAAATGCTTGCTAAGTATGATGTTAATCATAGAATTGCATCTCATTATCACCCACAGTCTAGTGGTCAAGTAGAATTGAGTAATAGAGAGCTCAAATTAATTTTGCAAAAGACTGTCAATAGGTCTAGAAAGAATTGGTCCAAGAAACTTGATGATGCATTACGGGCCTATAGAACTGCATATAAAAATCCTATGGGTATGTCTCCATATAAAATGATTTATGGAAAAGCATGTCACTTACCTCTCGAACTAGAACATAAGGCTTATTGGGCTATTAAAGAGATCAACTATGGTTTCAAACTTGCTGGTGAGAAGAGGTTATTTGATATTAGCTCACTTGATGAATGGAGAACCCAAGCTTATGAAAATGCCAAGTTGTTTAAAGAAAAAGTTAAAAGATGGCATGACAAAAGGATACAGAAGCATGAGTTTAATGTAGGTGATTATGTATTTCTATACAACTCGCGTTTAAGATTTTTTGCAGGAAAACTTCGCTCTAAATGGGAAGGCCCTTACGTTATCGAGGAGGTCTATCATTCCGGTGCCATAAAAATCAACAACTTCAAAGGTACAAATCCGAAGGTGGTGAACGGTCAAAGAATTAAACACTATATCTCAGGTAATCCCATAAATGTTGAAACCAATGTTATTGAAACCGTAACCCCGGAGGAATACATAAGGGGAACTTTCCGGAACGTTTCAGACTCCGAAAAGGAATAGGTATGTGGTACGGTAAGTAAACCGACTCCAAAACAGTTTTTAAGGCAATTTCTCTGTTTTGGAATATTTAGAAAAATAGAAAAATAAGTAGCAGTTCGGGAAGGACACGAGGGCCCCACGAGGGTGGAGGGCGCGCCCTACCCCCCTGGGCGCACCCCCCTACCTCGTGGGCACCACGTGTGCCTTCCGGACTCTGTTTTCTTGCACGATACGTACTTTGGTCGGTAAAAATTCATTATATAATATCCCGAAGGTTTTGACTCCGGTATCACGCAATTGTCCTATGTTCTTGTTTCAAGCTGTTTTTCTGACAGATATATATTGTCATGACGTCTCCAAGTGCCCCCAAGGACAAGTTCTTCGAGAAGGTCATCAACCCTTACCTCGCGGAGGTGCTGCGACACCCTCAAACCATTGAGATGCGTGATGGGTTGCTGCACATCCGCGATGCTGAGGGACCGAAGGGGATCGGAAGCGTGGAGACGAGGCTCGAAGCAATGGAGCAACAAGTTTTCAAGTGGCAGGGGATGGTGGAACGTGGACTCAACTCCAACCACATGATGATCGCGGAGTTCACCAACAAACACAAGTTGGATGCCGACAACATCGGGGAGGCCATTTTCAAACTTCATGAGAAGATCGAGCACCTTCAAGCCCAAATCTATGACCTGCAAAACCAAAACTGTGAGTATGAATATAGATTCAAAAGGATGAGTTTGGCTGCAGATTTGAGGATCTCGGAGACTCGATCATCCTTCTATGATGGTGAGCCTATGCCTTGGAAGATGGACGATAAGCCTGCATCATCAAAAACACCTCCACCTTCTTCATCAACAAAGAAGGAGACATAATCACATGGGTATGGGCACTCCCCTTGGCAACTGCCAAGCTTGGGGGAGATGCCCCGGTATCGTATCACAATCACATCTCCTATCTTTATCGTTTTTCTTAGTTCAATCCTATTAGTAGTATTTTGATCTAGTAGAATAAAAGTTTATGGCATGATCTAGTTTTGAGTTTTGCTTTATGATCTCTCTATGTAATCGAGTCCGTGAGCTATATAATAAAGATTAGTGTTGAGTCAAGGGCTTGATTATCATGCTATGATCTTGAGTGAATAAAAGAAAAGAGAAAAAGAATAAAAGAAACAAAGAGATCATATTGATCTTATCGAGAGTAATGACTTCACATAGAAAGAGTATGATGATTAAAAGTTGTTGGGAGTTGGCAAACATAGCTTTGGTCATCGTTGCAATTAATAGGAAGTAATAAGGAAAGAGAGGTTTCACATATAAATATACTATCTTGGACATCTTTTATGATTGGGAGCACTCATTAAAATATGACATGCTAAAGAGTTGACGTTGGACAAGGAAGACAATGTAATGGGTTATGTTTTCTTATATCTGAGATAAAGTATATTGTCATGGATCATCCAACATGTTGAGCTTGCCTTTTCCCTCATGCTAGCCAAATTCCCAGCACCAAGTAGAGATACTACTTGTGCTTCCAAAAACCCTTAAACCAGTTTTGCCATGAGAGTCCACCATATCTACCTATGGATTGAGTAAGATCCTTCAAGTAAGTTGTCATCGGTGCAAGCAAATTGCTCTATAAATATGTATGATTGATTGGTGTGGAGGAAATAAGCTTTATACGATATTGTGATGTGGAAGAAATAAAAGTGATGGACTGCATAATAAAGGTTCATATCACAAGGGGCAATATAAAGTGACGTTCTTTCGCATTAAGATTTTGTGCATCCAACCATAAAAGAGCATGGCAACCTCTGCTTCCCTCTGCGAAGGGCCTATCTGTTACTATTATCTTCTACCTTATGCAAGAGTCATGCTGATCTTCACCATTCCTTTTTATTTTATCCTTTGGCAAGCACAGGGTGTTGGAAAGATATTGATAGATATATCTAATTGGATGTAGGGGAGCATGAGTTATTATTGTTGACATTACCCTTGAGGTAAAAGGTTGGGAGGCGAAACTATAAACCCCTATCTTTCTTCGTGGTCCGCTAAAACTCCGTAACCACAAGTATTGCGTGAGTGTTAGCGATTATGAAAGACTAAATGATAGTTGAGTATGTGGACTTGCTAGAAAGCTCTAACATAGACTCTTTCTGATGTTATGATAAATTGCAATTGCTTCAATGACTGAGATTATAGTTTGTTGGTTCTCAGTAAAGTTTATGATTCGTACTTTTGCATTGTGAATAGATTATTACTTGAACATAAGAAATCATATGACAATATTCATATAAGTTGTTGTTATGAGAATAATCATGATGCCCTCATGTCCGTATTTTATTTTTATCGACACCTCTACCTCTAAACATGTGGACATATTTATCGTTATCGGCTTCCGCTCGAGGTCTAAGCTTGGGGGAGTTGATACGTCCATTTTGCATCATGCTTTTATATCGATATTTATTGCATTATGGGCTGTTACTACACGTTATGTCACAATACTTATGCTTATTCTCTCTTATTTTACAAGGTTTACATAAGGAGGGAGAATGCCGGTAGCTGGAATTACAAATTTGGAAAAGGAGCAAATATTAGAGACATATTCTGCACAACTCCAAAAGTCCTGAAACTCCACGAAAGTTATTTTTGGAAATAATAAAAATATTGAGCGGAAGAAGCACGCATGAGGGGACCCACACAGCCACGAGAGGGTGGGGCACGCCCTACCCCTGTGGCGCCCCCGCCTCGTGGGGCCCCTATTGGCTCTCCGGTGGCCATCTTCTTCTATATGAGGTCTTTCATCGAGGAAAAAATCATAAGCAACCTTTCGACGAGACTCACCGCCACGAGGCTTAAACCAATCTAAGGCTCGGCAGAGCTGTTCGCCGGGACACTTCCTCGTGGAGGGGGAAATCATCGCCATCGTCATCACCAACGCTCCTCTCATCGGGAGAGGGCAATCTCCATCAACATCTTCACCAGCACCATCTCCTCTCAAAACCCTAGTTCATCTCTTGTATCCAGCTCTTGTCTCCAAGTCCGGGATTGGTACTATTAGGTTGCTAGTAGTGTTGATTACTCCTTGTAGTTGATGCTAGTTGGTTTATTTGGTGGAAGATCATATGTTCAGATCCTTTATGCATATTAATACCCCTCTGATTATGAACATGAATATGCTTTGTGAGTAGTTACGTTTGTTCCCGAGGACATGGGAGAAGTCTTGCTATTAGTAGTCATGTGAATTTGGTATTCGTTCGATGTTTTGATGAGATGTATGTTGTCTAGCCTCTAGTGGTGTTATGTGAACGTCGACTACATAAAACTTCACCATTATTTGGGCCTAGAGGAAGGCATTGGGAAGTAATAAGTAGATGATGGGTTGCTAGAGTGATGAAGCTTAAACCCTAGTTTATGCGTTGTTTCGTAAGGGCTGATTTGGATCCATATGTTTCATGCTATGGTTAGGTTTACCTTAATACTTTTGTTGTAGTTGCGGATGCTTGCAATAGAGGTTAATCATAAGTGGGATGCTTGTTCAAGTAAGAACAGCACCCAAGCACCGGTCCACCCACATATCAAATTATCAAAGTACCCAACGCGAATCATATGAACGTGATGAAAACTAGCTTGACGATAATTCCCATGTGTCCTCGGGAGCGCTCTTCTCTATATAAGAGTTTGTCCAGGCTTGTCCTTTGCTACAAAAAGGATTAGTCCACCTTGCTGCACTTTATTTACTTTTTTTACTTGTTGCTCGTTACAAATTATCTTATCACAAAACTATCTGTTACCACTTATTTCAGTACTTGCAGAGAATACCTTGTTGAAAACCGCTTATCATTTCCTTCTGCTCCTCGTTGGGTTCGACACTCTTACTTATCGAAAGGACTACGACAGATCCCCTATACTTGTGGGTCATCACTTACCGAAATTTGGAGCTCTCCAGGGGCGTTTACGGATTTTCCGCGCAGCATATCGGATGTTGCCGAGTTCTATCGAGCCGAAGAAGGGAGTTATTCGGAGAAACTGTTCTGGTCTCAATACCTCGGACTGCACCATCCGGTGTTTTCAAATGACCACCAAACAAATTGGTCGAGCTGCACAAGGCGGCCGAGCTAGCCATGAAGGACCTAATAGTCGGGCTATGGCCTGTCGAGCCTATGCCCAGCAGCTACTTCGGACTTGTGATGTGACGCCCCCGATTCAATCGTACACTAATCATGCACGCAAATGTGTACGATCAAGATCAGGGACTCACGGGAAGATATCACAACACAACTCTACAAATAAAATAAGTCATACACGCATCATAATACAAGCCGTGGGCCTCGAGGGCTCGAATACAAGGGCTCGATCATAGACGAATCAGCGAAGCAACAATATCTCGAGTACGGACATAAGTTAAACAAGTTTGCCTTAAGAAGGCTAGCACAAACTGGGATACAGATCGAAAGAGGCGCAGGCCTCCTGCCTGGGATCCTCCTAAACTACTCCTGGTCGTCGTCAACGGGCTGCACGTAGTAGTAGGCACCTCCGGGGTAGTAGTCGTCATCGACGGTGACGTCTGGCTCCTGGGCTCCATCGTCTGGTTGCAGCAATCGAGTAGAGATAGGGGGGAAAAGGGGGAAACAATGCAACCGTGAGTACTCATCCAAAGTACTCGCAAGCAAGGAGCTACACTACATATGCATGGATATATGTGTAAAGGGCCATATCAAGTGGGTGAGCTGCAGAATGCGAGAATAAGAGGGGATAGCTAGTCTTATCGAAGACTACGCTTCGTCACCTCCGGCCTTGCAACAAGTAGAAGAGGGTAGGTTGAAGTCCTCCAAGTATCATCACATAGCAAGATCCTACCGGCGATCCCTCCTCGTATCCCCGAGAGAGAGCGACCACCGTTGTATCCGCACTTGGAAGGGTGTGTTTTATTAAGTATCCGGTTCTAGTTGTCATAAGGTCAAGGTACAACTCCAAGTCGTCCCTGTTTCTCAAGATCACGGCTATTCGAATAGATTAACTTCCTGCAGGGTGCACCAAATTACCCAACACGTTTGATCCCATTTGGCCGGACACACTTTCCTGGGTCATGCCCGCCGGAAGATCAACACGCCGCAGCCCCACCTGTGCACAACAGAGAGGCCAGCACGCCGGTCTAAACCTAAGCACGCAGGGTGCAGGCCCATCGCCTGAGCACACTCAAGACGTTATGTGGGCGGCGAAGCAGACCTAGCCTAGTGGCGTTCAGTCCAATCCGGGCGCTAGCGCCGTCGCTGACGTCTGAAGTGCTTCGGCTGATACCACGACGCCGGGATACCCATAACTACTCCCACGTAGATGGTTAGTGCGTATAGGCTCGTAGCCAACTCAGATCAAATACCAAGATCTCGTTAAGCGTGTTAAGTATCCGCGAACGCCCAACAGGGCCAGGCCCTCCTCTGTCCTAGGCGGTCTCAACCTGCCCTGTCGCTCCGCCACAAGATCCACTCATGGGTGCTCCACCACCGACCCGACTTTAGTCTCCACATGTATCATGTATAAGTATATAGTATATACCCGTGATCACCTCCCGAGTGATCACGGCCCGATAGTATAGCACAGCAGACGGACAAGAATGTAGGGCCACAGATGGAAATACTAGCATCCTATACTAAGCATGTAGCATTGCAGGTAAAGGTAACAACAGTAGTAGCAAGGACAGGCTATGCATCAGGATAGGTAAAACAGAAAGCAATAACATGCTACACTACTCTAATGCAAGCAGTATAGAGAAGAGTAGGCGATATCTGGTGATCAAAGGGGGGGCTTGCCTGGTTGCTCTGGCAAGAGAGAGGGGTCGTCAACACCGTAGTCGAACCGGGTAGCGGCAGCTGGCCGGTCTCGTAGTCTACCGGAGAGAAGAGGGGGAAGAAACAATGAATACCATGTAAATATATGCATAACGATGCATGACATGACAAGTAACGATGCTAGGGGTTCCCTAACGTGGTATGAGGTGGTACCGGTTAAGGGGGGAAACATCCGGGAAATTATCCCCGATGTTTCGTGTTTTCGGGCAGAGGAGCCGGAGGGGGAAAGTTGCGAGTTCGATAGGTTAGGGGTGTGTGGGGGACGAACGGACTGCGTATCCGGATTCGTCTCGTCGTTCTGAGCAACTTTCATGTACAAAGTTTTTTAATCCGAGCTACGGTTTATTTTATATGGTTTTCTAAAGTTTTAGCAATAATCTGGAATTGTTATTAATTATTTAGAACAACATTATCCAGAATAGTGCGGAGGTGACATCACGATGACGTCCAAGAGTCAATCGACCGTTGGCCAGGTCAAACCTAACACGTGGGGTCACACTGTCATAGACTAATCACTAATTAACAGTTTAATTAGTTAATAAGTTTAATTAGGTTAAATAACTGGATTAATTAAGTTAATTAATTAATTACTTTTAATTATTATTAAATTTACATTTTCGTTTCCTTTTTTTTAAACAGGGGGCTGGGCCCCGTGTGGCAGTGGCACAAGGGCCTTAGTGGGGCGGGCGAAATGGGCACCGGGCGTGGGCACCCGTGTGTGCCCGAGCCACCAGGGGGCGGCGCCGGCCACGGCAGAGGTAGCAGGCGGTGCGGGGTGTGGGCAAGGCGGAGCCTGGCGCTGGCTGACTAGCGGCGGTCGGTGTACCGGCCGGGGAAGCGTGTGGGGCGGAGGCAACGGTGGAGCCGCTGGCGGACGCGGCCAACCCGCGGCAGCGTCGGCGTGGACGGTGTAGGGAAGGGTAGGGAGATGGGGTCATACCCCGGTGCGAGGTTCATCGACGAGGCGCGAGGAAGCCGGGAGGGGACGGAGAAGCGATCCGCGGCATCGTGGTTCCGGCGAGGGGGCCAGCGGGCGGCGTCGAGGCCGAGCCCCAGTTCCAGATCCGGGGTGGAGGGCGACGAGGCGGCGCACGGACGGGCGTCGGGGCGAGGTGAGGCAACGATGGCGATGGGGACGGGTGACGAGGTGGCGGTGACGACGGGCGTCGTCGGCGAGGCGACGGGTGGACGACGACCCGAGGCAGGGGCGCGGCGTCGTTCTCGGGAGGGAGAGGCACGGGAGGTCGTGGCGAAGCCCATGGCAGAGGGGCGATGCGGTTGGGATGGAGGGGCGCCGGCGGGGAAGGGCCCCGTCGCGGCAGTGGTGGCGGAGGCGGGCGCAACCTCCCGATCCAGATCGGGACGGGGGGGAAGAAGATGAGGGAGCGAGTGGGGAGTGGGGGAATCGGTCGGGCTAGGGTTTCCTGAGGGGTGGTTATGGAGAGGAGTGGGGTGGGCCGGCTTAGTGGCCCGGTTGGGCCGAACGGCCCAGGGGAGGGGGGATCTTCTATGTTTTTTTTCGTTTTGTATTTGTTTGTTTTCTGTTTTTATTTCTGTTTATTTTATTTATAGTTCAGGTTTTCATATTAGTTTTACTTTATTTTTAGTCTTATAAAATATACCACTAGCCCCTAAATTAGTATTTATAAATACTCTATTGCCACATGAATTTCTCCTACCTAATAAAATAGTTTAACGTTTTAATATTTATAAAATGCATTTAATTATTTGTTTAAGCTACTGTTTTATTTATTTTAGAGCCTTTAAACACTTTATCAAAGTTTCGTTTCTCCGCCACAATTGCCTATGCGATATTTGGATTACTCCGAACATTTTAGTTTTAATGTTAGAAAACTTTTATTGTTTGCCTCAATTTTGAATTTGAATTTGAATCAGTTTCGAACTAACGCGAGATTAATCAACAGTAATCGAGGTGACGTGGCATCATTTACAGAGGTTACTGTAGCTTGATTACCGGGCGTCACAATTCTCCTCCACTACAAGAAATCTCGTCCCGAGATTTAAGAGGGGAGTAAGGGGGGAAGGTTTGGTAACGAATATAGCGGGTCTTCTCATCCCGGCTTGCTCTTCTTGAAGAGGTCAATCCAATATATTGATGCCTTCATACTTCTGCTTCAGGTCAAAATGATGAAGTCGTCATCCTTTCTTCGGGATCTTCATCGTACTTACGAAAAGGATATGGGGGAAGACTCGGGAAGGGCGGGCCTTACCAGGTTGACTATCTGGTACAAAACTCAGGGAATGGGGTAGGAAGTAACTCTCGAATTGAACTTAAGAAAATATCGATAGTAAAGTAAGAAGGTACCATGAGAAGATTCAAACGGATAGGCCATTGTTCGATGTCTGAAACAACATGCGAAAGGGGTCCAGAGCAATGAGATTGAGTATGCGTCTGTTACCAAAATAGATCACTTGGGACGGTGGCCCGTGAATTACATAAGTCAAGCGCGAGGAATAACTTTGACATCAGGGGGGTACAGGAGAGTCAGGTTTCGATCCTGTGGAACTGTGGGTTATGGGCCCACCATGTGGGTTAAAAGTAGGAAAGGCGGTGACGTCTTGCACAATCATGTAAGCAAGGCATGTCAGAGGAGAGTCTGTGGGTCATGTCGGCAACAACATAGGTACCAAGGGCGAGGGACGAAGAGAACCAATTTTCTGCTCGTTGAACGAGGCGGACCAATAGGCAAAGTTCTCGTCCATCGATGGTTACCAGAATGTCATCAACAATAGTAACAGGGTCTTACTTACAGAGTGGTACAACGAGGTGCTCACCTAAGCAGGGAATTATCACTGCTCGGTTAAGTAGTTTACAAGTAAGTTTGAACAAAACAACGGGAAGGAAAATGTGCTTAAACACGTATATCAGGGGTATATCCTTCCCAAGGACAAGCAGAGCATGATATCCACGACATGATATTATGTAGAAAACTCCTTAGGTAGGGGAGAGAAATTTCATGATATTACCCATACAGCGGTGTTTGGATAATTGAGCAGGAAACATTTAACATTGGGCTTCAAATGTTCTTGTTGAAAATTGAGTACCATAGACATGCTTCGAGATAGCATTGACATGGTCTTCAAGCAAAAGGTCAGACTTTGGATATAGGAAGGATCCATTAGGAACAACTTGTAGGATAAGTCTTACAATTTCCCCAGGGAAGAATGGCTAAACTTGCTAAAAAGGATACTACAATAATAGGTCCTCCACCTGTGGGGGGGTGCTAGGCATGACATCATGTTACCGGGTCATCAAAGGACCAATGTTATAACTCTTGAAAATATGTTCCAACCATCATATCGATATGATGGGTGTCGTGGTACCTCGTGCCTGTGGATGCCTGAGAAGAAAGGTGCAACACAAATTGACGGAATGACACTGTAAGATTCTCGGGAAATGAACTAAGAAGTGATTTCCGTTAACAAGAGTTCATCATTAACCCAAGGAGAGGATGATGAGGTGGCTGATGGACTCCGTGATAATTCAACGAGGTATCCAAAAGATGGATCTCCACAATTATGTGGATAAGGGGATAACATCTGTCAGATTAAATGATATAATGGGATATGCTCGAGGAAAACATACATAATTAAACATTGGTTGAACGGTGCACCCGAAATACGGGTTGGGTTGCACGACCAATGTCGGAACGGTGATTCAATAATCAATAGACTAAGAATGAACGGCCGACTATTAACTTCAAAGCAATAGGGTTGCTAGAAGTGCAGGATCCAAACAGCACCGTTCACTTGTTGGTACCCGGTTGGAATCAACACGAGGACCATGAAAGAGTGGTGATGGTGAGTAGTATCACTATACCAAGAACTCTTTAAGAGGTGGAGCAGTCCTCACAACATCCTTGATACTAAAAGATGGTAATACTCCAAGGTAAGAAAGAACAAATGCTGGATAGTAGGGATCTCAAGGTATAACTCAAAACACGAACAAGTTTTTGTTGGAGGGAACGCAATAAAGAGGTCGATGACAACACAAATCATCGAGGGCAAGGATGGTATTTCTCATCATTAATTCAATTGATATCCTAGAAGAGCATCAGAATGTAGATGGTGATCATGACACATTTGTCGAGAGATTCCACGAAGATGTAATCGATCAACGATGACATCAAGTCAAACGAATGATGAAGCGAAAGGTTGTTGGAACCACGAGTAGGACACAGACCCGAGATCAAGTTTGTTGTTCAAGATGGAACGATAAGACAAGGAAACCGAAGTAAGCTTAGCTCAATCATCGAATGTTGTGCTCCGGAATTAAGGACCCGTAGTACGCTTAAAATTAGCACGATAATGAGGTAGCCGATCGGGCTAGGAGTGACGGGATGGAGTATTAAACTTCTCAACCACAAAATCTGGGGTACCGAATCTCGATGTTGATTCGATTCACAAATCGGGTTCTCGGTTGGCGACGACAACCCATAACCCGTGGAGGACTGTGATGGGGAAACGTACTACTTCATCAGGAATTCATAAGATGAAGTGCAATGGGTTGATATCCTCGAGATACCAGGGGGGTAATACTTGACACAAGATCAAAGTAAAGGTTGGACTGGTGTATTGATCCATAGAAGACAATTGTTTTAACTTGTCCGAGAAATGGAATCAATGAAGAACAATCATGGTCGGAACCACGGTTGCATGGGATCAATTCACTGATACCATATGTTAGTTATCAAGGAAATAGTTATTATTACAAGAAGCTTCCATGATAGGATATACATCGCGTCCATGGGCATGAACACAAAGTTCAAGGTCGACTCCCACTTCCTCAATGCATAATCTTCCATTCACCTCTCGTATTTCGAAGATGACATTAGTTGTTGAAAGTTTTACCTGGTGAAATACCAGATGAGTATGACTCGTGAAAGCTTCCGAGTTCACACATATTAAGGAAGGCATAGGTTCAACCCATCCGGGCATCTTACGAACATATACCACAAACTTCGGGGTAATTAATACAAGCTCGAAAGTAGAGCATTGTTGGTCAAGCAGAGGATACAATGTACCAAAGGCATTATGTATCAGGGGAAAGAGCTCACAAGGTGATTAATTATGAAGGACATAAAATCCAACAAAGGAACCGATGGTCCACAACGGAGCTGGTGTGGGTATCGGTACTCTATCAAAGGAAGAAGGAATGCAAGTGCACCGGATTATAGAAACAACTGACTAACTCAAAGCTTAAATGCTAAGGAATTATGATTTCCAAAACAAGGGATCAGAAGCAGACGTTCTGATCAAGGATGGATCAATTGAATATACCAGAGGCATAATCGATTTACGATAGTTTGGTCGAGAACCAGCTCATGTTCAAAATGACGCCTTTGAGCCGGAAAGATAATCCTAGGACTCGACTGATGATTGTGAACATTCACAACATATTGAATCAACGGTCTAAAAAATGATGGTGACGAAGGATGCCAATATGATTACTATACTTATGGGATTAATCATAATGAAAGCAAACAAGAAAGTCCAGAGCAATAGGTTGCTAAGGATTTTCGGAATATCGAATGGTATTTCGAAGACTTTTGTGTAACACAGGAACAACTGGGGGATGAGCGGATACTCGATAAATGCGAGAATTAACCGTAGGGGTATTCAGTGACAAGGAACGCACGGCAAAGAAGCTCAAAGGGTTATCGAAACAACGACAAGTTTTTCAGGGTATCTTGTAATAACAAGACCAACTGGGGATGAGGGTAAGAATAACAATTGCAAGTAGTTGTCCATAAGGGTTTACGGTGGAAGGGGAATTGGAAACGTGATGATCACAAGTTCTCGAGTTAACAGCGGAGAGTATCTTCAGGGTCTTCTGGTGCAGCAGACGATCATCAGTAATAAGGGGCTCTCCGGGTGAAAGTGATAACGAGATCCTAATGTTAGATTTAGTAAAATCCATTTAACCCGAATAGAGGAGAGATCAGAGGCCCAGAGTAAAGGCCGAGGAGTAAAAGATCGTACTACCACCCAATGGCGACGTGTGCCGGTAAGACACACAGCCATGTTAGTAAAAGTTTTGCAATGTCTAGACTCAACTTCGGCCAAGGAGTTGGAAAGGGGGATTCCTACAGGCAGTCGGCTCTGATACCAACTTGTGGCCCCGATTCAATCATACACTAATCATGCACACAAATGTGTACGATCAAGATCGAGGACTCACGGAAGATATCACAACACAACTCTACAAATAAAATAAGTCATACAAGCATCATAATACAAGCCAGGGCCTCGAGGGCTCGAATACAAGTGCTCGATCATAGACGAAGTCAGCGGAAGCAACAATATCTGAGTACGAGACATAAGTTAAACAAGTTTGCCTTAAGAAGGCTAGCACAAACTGGGATACTGAGATCGAAAGAGGCGCAGGCCTCCCGCCTCGGGATCCTCCTAAACTACTCTCGGTCGTTGTCAACGGGCTGCACGTAGTATTAGGCACATCCGGGTACGTAGTCGTCATCGACGGTGACGCTCGCTCTCGGGCTCCATCGTGCAGTTGCAGCAATCGAGTAGAGATAGGGCGAAAAGGGGAAAACAAGGCAACCGTGAGTACTCATCCAAAGTACTCGCAAGCAAGGAGCTACACAACATATGCATGGATATATGTGTAAAGGGCCATATCAGCGGACTGAACTGCAGAATGCCAGAATAAGAGGGGGATAGCTAGTCTTATCAAAGACTACGCTTCTGGTCACCTCCGTCTTGCAACAAGTAGAAGAGGGTAGGTTGAAGTCCTCCAAGTAACATCACATAGCAGTAATCCTACCCGGCGATCCCCTCCTCGTATCCCCGAGAGAGAGCGACCACCGGTTGTATCTGGCACTTGGAAGGGTGTGTTTTATTAAGTATCCGGTTCTAGTTGTCATAAGGTCAAGGTACAACTCCAAGTCGTCCTGTTATCAAGATCACGGCTATTCGAATAGATTAACTTCCCTGCAGGGTGCACCAAATTACCCAACACGTTTGATCCCATTTGACCGACACACTTTCTCGGGTCATGCCCGCCGCTGAAGATCAACACGCCGCAGCCCCACCTAGGCACAACAGAGAGGCCAAAGACGCGGTCTAAACCTAAGCTGCAGGGTCTGGGCCCATCGCCTCGAGCACACCTGCACGCTATGCGTGGCCGGAAGCGCACCTAGCCTAGTGGCGTTCCAGTCCAATCCGGTAGCGCCCGCTCGTCGTGACGTCTGAAGTGCTTGGTGATACCACGACGCCGGGATACCCATAACTACTCCCGCGTAGATGGTTAGTGCGTATAGGCTCGTAGCCAACTCAGATCAAATACCAAGATCTCGTTAAGCGTGTTAAGTATCCGCGAACGCCGAACAGGGCCAGGCCCACCTCTCTCCTAGGCGGTCTCAACCTGCCCTGTCGCTCCGCCTCAAGATCCACTCGCGGGTGCTCCACCAGCCGACCCGACTTTAGTCTCCACATGTATCATGTATAAGTATATAGTATATACCCGTGATCACCTCCAGAGTGATCACGGCCCGATAGTATAGCACAGCAGACGGACAAGAATGTAGGGCCACAGATGGAAATACTAGCATCCTATACTAAGCATGTAGGATTGCGGTAAAGGTAACAACAAGAGTAGCAAGGACAGGCTATGCATCGTGATAGGTATAACAGAAAGCAGTAACATGCTACACTACTCTAATGCAAGCAGTATAGAGAAGAGTAGGCGATATCTGGTGATCAAAGGGGGGGCTTGCCTGGTTGCTCTAGCAAGAGAGAGGGGTCGTCAACTCCGTAGTCGAACTGGGCAGCAGCAGCGTCGGTCTCGTAGTCTACCGGAGAGAAGAGGGGGAAGAAACAATGAATACCATGTAAATACGATGCTAGGGGTGCCCTAACGTGGTATGAGGTGGTACCGGTTAAGGGGGGAAACATCCGGGAAATTATCCCCGGTGTTTCGTGTTTTCGGGCAGAGGAGCCGGAGGGGGAAAGTTGCGAGTTCGATAGGTTAGGGGTGTGTGGCGGACGAACGGACTGCGTATCCGGATTCGTCTCGCCGCTCTGAGCAACTTTCATGTACAAAGTTTTTCCATCCGAGCTACGGTTTATTTTATATGGTTTTCTAAAGTTTTCGCAATAATCTGGAATTATTATTAATTATTTAGAACAACATTATCAAGAACAGTGCGGAGGTGACGTCACGATGACGCGTCGGCAGGTCAATCGACCGGTTGGCCAGTCAAACCTAACACGTGGGTCACCTTTGTCATAGACTAATCACTAATTAACAGTTTAATTAGTTAATAAGTT
The DNA here is from genome assembly GCA_021605145.1 of Aegilops bicornis. NCBI lineage: Eukaryota > Viridiplantae > Streptophyta > Magnoliopsida > Poales > Poaceae > Aegilops > Aegilops bicornis. The sequence goes on along the minus strand of CM038675.1, from coordinate 547,852,089 downwards.
TAATTAGGTTAAATAATCGGATTAATTAAGTTAATTAATTAATTACTTTTAATTATTATTAAATTTACATTTTGTTTCCTTTTTTTTAAAACAGGGGCCGGGCCTGTGGCGGGCACAAGGGCCTTAGTGGGGCGAAATGGGCACCGCGTGGGCACCGTGTGCCCGGGCCACCAGGGGCGCCGCCAGTAGAGGTAGCAGCAGCGGTGCGGTGTGGGCAAGGCGGCGCCTGGCGCTGCTAGCAGCGGACTGATCGATGGCCACGGCCGGGAAGGCGTGACGGGCGGAGGGAACGGGTGGAGCCGCGACGCGCCACCAGCGGCGGGCCGTCGGCGTGGACGGTGTAGGGGAAGGGGTAGGGGGAGATGGGGTCATACCCCCGGTGCAGGGGTTCATCGACGAGGCGCGAGGAAGCCGGGGAGGGGACGGGAAGCAGTCCGGCGGCGTCGTGGTTCCGGGCGAGGGGGCGAAGCGGCGGCGGCGCCGAGGCCGAGCCCCGCCCAGATCCGGGTGGAGGGCGACGAGGCGGCGCGCTGGACGGGCGCCGGGCGAGGTGAGGCAACGGCGGCGGCGGGGACGGGTGACGAGGTGGCGGTGACGACGGGCGCCGCGAGGCGACGGGTGGACGACACCCGAGGCAGGGGCGCGGCCGTTTCTCGGAGGGAGAGGCGCGGAGGTCGTGGCTAAGCCCATGGCAGAGGGGCGATGCGGTTGATGGAGGGCGCCAAGGGAAGGGCCCCGTCATGGCAAAGGGTGGCGGAGGCGAGCTCGATCCAGATTGGGACGGGGGGGAAGAAGACGAGGGAGCGAGTGGGGAGTGGGCGAATCGGTCGGGCTAGGGTTTCCTGAGGGGTGGTTATGGAGAGGAGTGGGGTGGGCCGGCTTAGTGGCCCGGTTGGGCCGAACGGCCCAGGGGAGGGGGGATCTTCTATGTTTTTTTTCGTTTTGTATTTGTTTGTTTTCTGTTTTTATTTCTGTTTATTTTATTTATAGTTCAGGTTTTCATATTAGTTTTACTTTATTTTTAGTCTTATAAAATATACCACTAGCCCCTAAATTAGTATTTATAAATACTCTATTGCCACATGAATTTCTCCTACCTAATAAAATAGTTTAATGTTTTAATATTTATAAAATGCATTTAATTATTTGTTTAAGCTACTGTTTTATTTATTTTAGAGCCTTTAAACACTTTATCAAAGTTTGGTTTCTCCGCCACAATTGCCTATGCGATATTTGGATTACTCCGAACATTTTAGTTTTAATGTTAGAAAACTTTTATTGTTTGCCTCAATTTTGAATTTGAGTTTGAATCAGTTTCAAACTAACGCGAGATTAATCAACAGTAATCGAGGTGACGTGGCATCATTTACAGAGGTTACTGTAGCTTGATTACCCGGGCGTCACATGTGAAGTGGCTTGTTAGTGCCTGTCTGCGGCTTGAAGTCATAAACCGATCGGTCTACATTGAAGGTGCACGGATGGCCTTCGCCCGCGTTAAGATGCACTGGGTGAAGATGGATGCCAAGAAGCTGATGACCGAACGGCCGCCTGAGGGCAAGGAGCACCGCCGACCCGAGCTATATTTTGATGGTGTCCTGGAGGGATCCCTCCTTTTGGCGGAGCAATGTGCGAAGGATGTTATATTCCCATGAAAACATTCATGTATCATGTCTTGTAACCATGAAACAAGGTCGTTATGTAATATAATGCTTGTGACTCTTAAAATTTACCTCCTGTGCGGCCGTTTATATAATCTGAGGGTTAACTAGTCGTCGACTTCTGCCCCCACGTAGATACTATGGGGGTGTTCGCGATAAATCTAAACACTCTTTACTCCACATTATGGTCCTTAAAGGAGGTTTTTAGTGCAACGAACAAGGCAATCGAACAATACGGCTTTTATCGCCCTCATGTAGCCATAGGGGTTTGACAATAAGAATCTTTGGTGAAGCCCCTGGTATTCGGAAGACCGAGCTAGGGGCGCTATACACACCTGATCGGATAAAAACTGATTCCTCGCATAAAGCGGAAAAAAACTCTAAGGATTTGAAATCTCTCGAACAGCTGACCAGCTCTCGCTGCATCATGACAGTCAGTTTTCGGCTTTCTCTACTGAGGTGCTCGTCCGGAAGAACCGAGACACAATCGCGGTAGTTCTCCCTTTACTACCCTAGCCGATATAGCGGAACATAAGGTAGTAAGCATAGGAGCCGGGCAACCCAACTATTGACCAAAGACATGATTCGGAGCCGATGCATATAATGCTATAAGTTCGGGGTGCCGAACCGTACTATAAAAAGTGTTTGGACTTTATTACCGTACTGCGGGGCGTGATGAAGCCCCTGGCGAAGTGATACGTACCAGAGTGTACGGGTTCGATGAGTAATAAATACAAAGGCAAGGAGAAAATCAAGTAATAAGTTTATGCTACCATTTATTTACCATTGTAATGTGATTAATACGTCAAGCCGTACTTGTACAAGAAATGCGATAAGCAAGTAAGGCTATTTTAACATGCCATGACCAAGAGTGAGCTGCGTGCGGGTATGTAAAACAGGTATAGCAATCGTTAGCAGAGACCACCTGGAGATTCCCTTGTACGCCAAAGCTCCTTGCCTCCTTGGTGTGTCCGACAAACGGGTTGTCAGAAGAAACCTCGAAAAGAGAAAAACCCGAAATGAAATGGAAAGGTGAAGGTGTGTGAATCTGAGGGTCGGTCGAGCCGCACTGTGGATCGCGAGCTAGCCATGCCTCCGTCGATACCCATGGGATTTTGAGTGTGTAGTTATGTACACGCGGTACGAATGCCACTACCTGATCAAGGCTGGGACGGTGGCCAAATTGCTAGTCGAGCTCTTGATGAGCCGATCTGTCCTGCTGCAGCGTAGTTTGGACCCTCTTTACGATGTCCAGGGGCTCGGCAGCCGGGTTATGGTTCTGCTTGAGAAGGTCGCTCCGTACTTCTGCTGCTAGGGCGGCGGTGTGCTCCTCTGTACGGAGGGAGCGTTCTGTGTTTCCGTTGACCGTTATGACGCCGCGTGGACCGGGCATCTTAAGCTTAAGATAAGCATAGTGCGGCACCGTGTTGAACCGAGCGAATGCCGTCTGTCCAAGAAGTGTGTGATAGCCACTGCGAAAGGGGACGATATCGAAGATTAATTCCTCGCTTCGGAAGTTGTCCGGAGATCCGAAGACTACCTCTAATGTGATTGAGCCCATACAGCGGGCCTCAACACCTGGTATGACTCCTTTAAAGGTAGTCCTTGTGGGTTTGATCCGTGATGGGTTAATGCCCATTTTGCGCATTGTATCCTAATAAGCAGATTAAGGCTGCTGCCACCGTCCATGAGGACTTGCGTTAGGTGGAATCCATCGATGATTGGGTCCAGTACTAGTGCGGCTAATCCGCCATGCCGGATACTGGTCGGATGATCCCGACGATCAAAAGTGATCGGGCATGATGACCATGGGTTGAATTTTGGTGCGACTGTCTCTATCGCATAAACGTCCCTTAGTGCGCGCTTGCGCTCCCTTTTGGGGATGTGTGTAGCATATATCATATTCACCGTTTTGACCTGAGGGGGAAACTTCTTCTGTCCCCCTGTGTTTGTCTGCCGGGGTTCCTCGTCATCGTTTTCGCTCTGCGATCCTTTTTCCTTGGTCTCGGCATTTAACTTGCCAGCTTGCTTAAAAACCCAGCAATCTCTGTTGGTATGGTTGGCTGGCTTGTCTGGGGTGCCATGGATTTGGCACGGACGGTCGAGTATGCGGTCCAAGTTGGATGGTCCCTGATTGTTCCTTATATACGGCTTTTTCCGCTAACCGGACTTGGAGCCGCTGAATCCGGCGTTGACGGCAGTGTCATCGGTGTTGTCGCCATTGCTTCGGCGTTTGCGTCTGCTGCGTCGGAGCTTGCCGTTGCTATTCTTGACCTCAGAGGGGCCTGTCTCACCGGCTGTGTTTTTGCTACGAGCCAGCCAACTATCCTCACCCGCGCAAAAGCGAGTCATGAGTGTCGTGAGGGCTACCATGGATTTTGGCTTTTCTTGGCCGAGGTGGCGGGTGAGCCACTCGTCACGGATGTTGTGTTTAAAGGCCGCTAGGGCTTCCGCGTCCTGGCAGTCAACGATCTGGTTCTTTTTAGTTAGGAATCTAGTCCAGAATTTCCTGGCTGACTCTCCAGGCTATTGGACTATGTGACTTAAGTCATCGGCATCTGGTGGTCGCACATATGTTCCTTGGAAGTTGTCAAGAAAGGCTTCCTCCAAGTCCTCCCAGCTGCCGATGGAATTTTCAGGCAGGCTGTTTAACCAGTGGTGAGCTGGCCCTTTGAGTTTTAGTGAGGGGTATTTGATAGCATGGAGGTCATCTCCGCGGGCCATGTGAATGTGGAGAATAAAATCCTCGACCCATACCGCGGGATCGGTTGTTCCGTCGTATGATTCAATATTGACGGGCTTGAACCCTTCGGGGAACTCATGGTCCATTACTTCATCAGTGAAGCACAGAAGGTGTGCGGCGCCTCTATATCGAGCCGCATCGCGATGTAGCTCCGATGGAGTCCGTCTATGGTTATCGGCCCGGGCGTGACTAGATTTGTCACGTCCGAATAGGTAGCCGTCGTCGCGTGTCAAGGCACGTCCTCGCGATCCGTAGATCGATATTGTATGTCCTGCTCTACTATCCAAGTCATGTTGAAGGTCGTATGTACATCCCCGAGCTGTTTTATTCTTGCCTTTACAGCGAGGTGGGGCGGTCTGGTGTTCGGCTTGAGTTGCCGCTTTATCCGGACCGGCTTGTGGTCGACCTGCCGCATTGTGCGATGATGGTACGGGCTCCAGCACCTTGTCATCGCACTGAGGTAGCAATCTACGCTTCGGGTAGCTTTTGGCTGGGCCACCAAGGTTGTATTCTTCAGCGGCCAGGACTTCGGTCCATCTATCATTGAGCAGATCTTGGTCCGCTTGAAGCTGTACCGCTTCTTTTCGTGCTTCTTGCAGTTGCTATTAGCCGCTTGAAGCTGCGGTACTTCTTTTCGTGCTTCTTGCAGTTGCTATTAGCCAGCGCTTGAAGCGCTCCTGCTCGAGAGGTTCTTCGGGCACGATAAAATCCTCATTGCCGAGGCTTTCCTCTTCCTCAGAGAGCGGAAGATAGTTACTGTCCTCTGAGTCTTCGTGTATGGCTTGTTCATCCTGTTCGGAGGTTGCTCCAACAGGGTCTTCATTGTCTTCGGCATAGTCTGGAGTATTGTTTTCTCCGGTGCCGGTGTTGTTGTCTTTTGTATGATGTCACTTAGAGTGGCGCCACTGATGCCGACGACTGGGCTTTGTCTCAGGGGGTTTGTCTTCAACTGGATCCTCTTTGTCATCGTTGTTAATTTCTTTAGGCGTATCCACCATGTATACGTCGTAGGAAGAAGTGGTCGTCCATCGCCTAATGAATGGCGGGTTTTGGCCCTGCTCCTCGTCGGCATCGTCGTTCGTACTGACGATGTCTTCGGAGCCGTAATCAAGCATGTCAGTTAAGTCCTCGATAGTGGCTATGGAGTGGGTGGCGGGTGGGAAGCAAAATCCCCCATCAGCCCTAGTTGAACTGCATACATAGTTCGGCTGTGAGTCCCCCGCCAAGGACAAGTTCTTTGATGAGTTCAGCACATCGCCCAAGGGCGAGTGCTGGAAGATGTCTGCGGCGCTGAACTCGAAGATCGGTAAGCGATCAAGTTCGGTATCCGCGGACTCACATGGTTCGGAACTTATACCCGGAGAAGAGTCCGGAATTCCGGTGACACAGATATTGTGTGAGGTTAAGTCCATGTGTGTTTCCAACGCCGGGGAGTCTGTGGCCTCCGTGGTGGGGTCGAGCCTCCGATCCTTGGATGCACAGTATGCTTTGGATCTAAAGCCAGGGGGTTACAGGAGCTATCTCCTGGATGCGGTCTGACGACAGATTTAGGTCATGCCCGTCAAGGTGACCAGGAGCGGTCGCCGCGGTCTCGAATCCGGCGAAGATCAAATCTCCACGGATGTCCGCAACATAATTCAAGCTCCCAAATCTGACTTGATGGCCAGGGGCGTAGCTATCGATCTGCTCGGTGGCTAAACGAGTTGGTAGCGATCTGAAGCCGCGAACACAAAAATCATGCAGGAAGGAAGGTTTCTCCTTGGACAGCGTCATTGTTAACGATTGAAGGGGCCATCAAACCTTTTGGGGATGGCACAGTGGAACTCTCAATGAAAGCACCAATGTCGGTGTCAAAACCGGCGGATCTCGAGTAGGGGGTCCCGAACTGTGCTTCTAAGGTCGATGGTAACGGGAAACAGGGGACACGATGTTTACCCAGGTTCGGGCCCTCTCTATGGAGGTAATACCCTACTTCCTGCTTGATTGATCTTGATGAATATGAATATTACAAGAGTTGATCTACCACGAGATCATAATGGCTAAACCCTAGAAGCCTAGCATGTATGACTATGGTAATGAGTATCTGTCCTTTCAGACTAAGTCCTCCGGTTTATATAGACATCGGGAGGATCTAGGGTTACATCAGGTCGGTTACAAAGAAAAAGAATCTACATATTCGGTCGCCAAGCTTGCCTTCCATGCCAAGGAGAGTCCCATCCAGACACGGGTTCAGTCTTCGGTCTTCGTATCTTCACAGCCCATCAGTCTGGCCCATGGCTAACAGGTCGGACGCCCGAGGACCCCTTAGTCCAGGACTCCCTCACCAGGCCCATCGAGCACGGCGTTCCGGAATCTCTGACATGCCTTATGTGATTGCCCATCCAATGACCTGTCCGGGTTTTCTCAAGTCCTGCTCACGGAATTCTTCTTTGCTCACAGAGAACCCAATCTCCGTTGCCAAAGCTTGTCTGCAAGCATATTCCATCTCATGCAGCTCTTTAAGTATCTTTTTTTTCTTTCACAAGCATCTGGAAAACTTTTTTCTCCTTAAGATCAGGAGGTTCCTCCATAAAAGGATACTTGTTGAAATCCATCATGGCAGCATTTACCTCATCATTGCTCTTGAACCATGCTTCAAGCTCCCTCTTGATACAAAGCTGTCGCTCCGCTACAACCTTCTCACACGCTACCGCCAGACTCATAGATGCAATGTCACAACACTTCTCATATGCTATCTTCATCTCCGGGGTCCTGTTTTCCATGCTACATGAAATGGAATAAAACAAAACTTAACTCAAATGATACAAAACAAACACAAAGAATAACCTATTTAGAATTACCTAATACACAAAGTTCTCACTGGTTCAAATGACATAGGTTACATAAATGATAAGGGTAAATGCCATTACAGTCCAAATGACACTATAACATCATGTGTTTCAACCCCCTCTATTAGTCCATCAACAAGACATCTTTGTTGTACGGCCCCGGGTTGCAACAAATGACATCATTTCTTTCACGGACCCAAGCCCAACGAGATGCCCAACTAAGTATCGCCGATGATGGTTACCTAATTAGCCAGTCAATGATCTGGCTAGGGTTGTTAAAGTCCATCTCATTCACTTCATCCCTTGTTCCACACAATGCAATTTGCCTTGCAAGAGCGCGTCTATGAATTTTCTCTTCCTTCTTGAGATTGCTTATGTTTTTCTCTTTAGCTTGGTATAACTTAACTTTGTCATCGTCGCACTTCGACACATAATACTTTGAAAATTCTCTACAAGCCGCATTCAACGCATCGACGGCTGGACCCACAAGTCCATCTTTTCCTCAATGACTGCACGTTCACGCTTCGCCGCCGCCTCCACAGAAGTCCCAACAAAGATGATCGATCCCATCCTACAAGTCGAGGGATTACTATAACGGTCATCCAAGGCAAAAATCCTAACCGTCTCTTGACAAAAACTATAACCCTAGGACTAGATCGAGCTACAATTCAAGAGGTAACTACTATAGCGTTCGTCATATAGGCATTTACTTAAGCATAACCCTAACCATATCATTAAACCTAACCCTAACAAAACCCTAAATGATATTTCTTACTACCCAAACAATGCTAGTCACACAATACATTGTCAAAGCACAAACATTACCCTAAATGCATCATATACATTGATTTCACCACAACAAAACCATGAACTAGGGTTTCCAACAAAATGAGCAAAGTGCGTGATTTGAACCAACCAAATGAAGGGGGGATGGGAGAGATACCTTGGGTGATGCAAATGCCCATGATCCATGGAACAAATCTCAAGAAATGGAGGGGGATCTAGTGGGTGATTTGGTGGGGGAGAAGAGGGGAGAGAGCTTGAGCTCGAAAGAGGAATGGGGTGAATCAGTGAGTGGGGAAGCACAACCCCCACCCCTCACAACCTTATGCAAGACTCTACCGCTAGACAGCCCGGCGGTAGGTTGCAAGAGCCTACCGCCAGGGTCTACGGTGGTAGGTCCCTTCGCCACGTGTCTACAGCTGTTAACTGACAGACGCCGTCAGGGAACCTATCGCCAGGTGGGGTGGCGGTAGCCTGTAGATCGCTACCATCAAGGTCTTCAGCGGTAGCAAAAGGGTCAAATCTCGAAAAATTTCCAGACCGCGGTCAGATCTTGTTAAACTACACAAAAAGGGTCAAAACACGAAATTTTGCCCCAGGACACATCGTGCCAGGGTGATTACGTGGACAGGCCCAGCGTGCGCTCTTCACGCGACTGTTAGTGGGTTTAATTTTCTGTAAAACTTGCAAGAGCTCTTGGAGACCTCAGAATCTCGAGGCCTTTAACTTCCAAGGCGCTCAAATGCCTCATCAAATAGGCAACCTTGAAGTACTGGAACACATGGCGCTCGTGGCCTAATGGACAAGGCATTTGACTTCTAATCAAAGGATTGTGGGTTCGAGTCCCACCGAGCGTGCATAATTTTTATGTTTCTGTTTAATATTTTTTTCCTTATCCACACTTATTCATTTGTTTTGTACAAACACGATCTTTGAACGCTACATATCCACTTCACAGCAAAGCTGAGTTTCACGATGCAAAAGTAAAAAAAAAAAAAACAAAGTTGAGTTTACATATCCACTTCACAGCAAAGCTGAGTTTCACGATGCAAAAGAAAAAAAAGAAAAAAGCAAAGCTGAGTTTACACTAAATCCATGAACCAGCAAAGAGACATTGCTCACCCGCAAAAAAAGGAAAGCGAGAATTTTTTTTTTATGATGGATCAGGCGCTCGAAAATCCCCCTAAGATCGAGCTGTTTGCGAGGCGACATCTTCAGGATCCTGTGCTTACTAGAGATAACATGTGTAAGCGAAATTAGGCTAGGTCCCATTTGTGTTCCCTATGTAAAAATGCTGAAACTGGGAGACCATTGTTCTTCATGTCCAGTTTCTATGGGTAGTCTGGGGTTCTGTTGGTGTTGTGCCAAATACTACTCCATCCGTCCCATAATAAAAGAGCGTTTTTTACATACACTACGCTAGTGTCAAAAACGCTCTTTTATTATGGGATGGAGGAGTAGTTGTTGTCTTTCTTCTATGCCAAACTTTTTCTTGGTTTCATGTTTTCCTCCCGGTGGGGATCGTTTGTTCATGCTGGGCATTTCTGCTATAGGCTGGGCTCTGTGGAACACAAGGAACATTGGTTACCTTTGATCATCATGTTATGCCTTCTCCTCTTAGGTGGTGTTCTGTGCTTGTTCCTCTGCTGATCTGTAAGAACTTGTTATTTCCGTTTTTAATGGAAAGTTGCTAAATTTCTCGGTGCTGGCTGTTTTGTCGTAGCTCGTTCCTGGTTCTCTCTATATTTTCCCTGTTCCTTCTTTGTGGGTGTCAGGTGCTACATGTTGCAGCTGTGGTGTTGTATCGTCTTCTGCTTTTTTTTTCAAATAAATTTGAGAATGGTTGGTGTTGTATCGTCTTCTGTTTTTGCAATGATGAATATATTCGAAAATGGCTCAGGCCGGCTGTTGCCTGCCATGGTCACCGTAAAAAAAAGCCCAAACACTTCAGAGGAAACAAAAAATTGTGCCGAAATTTCAACAGCAGTCTGCTAGCGTCAGTAGTTAGATGCTACAGCAAGCAGCATCCTGAACAATTTATACTAGCACACGAAAGTATTTGTCCAGCAGCACAGGCCAAAAAATGTCTGATCAGTTCCACGAAGAACAAACCGGGTGCAGCAATTGACATGAAACAACAGCGAAATAACGTCGGGTGGATCAAGTACAGCATCGTTACCAACACCAAAATATGTATCCTACGAAACTTTGCTCTTTCTAACCCCAAATGCTGTGTGTTCATTATTCCTATGATTGACAAGAGCGCCTATATGTCCTGCTGCTAGATCTTCTCTTGCTTTTCGCCTACGAGGGGGAGCATCTCCAACCGGCTTCTCGGGGTGCGTGGGCTCGGGGAGGTGACCTGCTGGGAGATCAGATGCCTCACATAGCCGTAGAAGGTGCAGCCAACGAGCGTGATCCCACACCCCACGGCGTTCATGGCGGAGATTGGGTTCCGGAAGATCATCCAGGAGATCAGCACCGCGACAGCCACCTACACACCAATCATGGTACCAGTTTGTCAATGCCGAACTTGGACTGAAGAAGCAGAACAAAGCAGAATAGAGCCTCACACTCTCACTCTCACCTTGAGATTGCCGGCTACATTGAAGGTCACCGCTGTCGTTGAATGGATAACATAGAAGATGGAGAAGTTCAGGCAGAAGGCGAGAACTCCTGAGGTGATTATGATGATCAGTGCAGGGACGGTTGACTCGTATGTGTACAGCCAGTTGATTACGCCGCTCCCTTCGAGTACAATCGCTGGTATCGATAGTATCATCGTGGCAAAGGGTGCCATGTAGTACACTGTGTTAATGCTGCAGAGAAGAAAAAGAACAGCAAATCAAACTCACTAAAAGGAAAATGTGCAAGATCGTACTTGATTGCGGTACTATGAAAATAGCAAGAGCTTCTACATAATAATAATGATGACAGCAGCGGTATTTATTCCATTATCTATGATAATCTCTGATGACAATTAGTATGAAACATCACATGGCAACAACCACCCTTCCCCTACACCTTAAATTCTTTGTTGTAAAATTTAGACAGACGGTATGTAATCATTTCTTTTGTAAACTGATCAGATCAACTGTTTACCTGTCAAATTTGTATCCATGGAGCAGGGATTCTGCTAAGATGGTCTTTGTAGATGTGGCAAGGCAGCCAACCATGGCAGCGCAAAAACCAAACATATTGAAGCTAAGTTCAGTTACTGAAGTTAAGAGGATTCCACCCACTATTGGAATCAAAGAAGCCCATATCGCCACTCAAAATATTTCCTCCAGACCAACCACTGCAGAATAACTGTTCTTCAATGAATCAGAATATGCGACAGCAGTCGTGAAAAGGGCGTGTTGAATGGAGAGCAAGAAATGAGAGAACCTGTTGTTGCAGGAGTGAAAGATTTTATGGTCTGCATGAAAGAGACCGGGATGTACCGCAGACTGATATTTCCCAACACTATGTTTATGCAGAACACAAACGACATGGGGAATATCCTTTTCCAGCGATCCTCGGGGGCAACCTCGATCAGTGGTTTTACTTTGAGCACTTTGATTGCAATATAGGCTCCAATAGAAGAGCATATGAAGTGGACACACGACACGGTCAGAGGGAATTTGAACTCCAGTTTCTGCATCGAAGAAAAGCTTAAAATCATCGAGAGCAGGGAGCAGATAATTTCTTTATTAACGAGGATATTCGTCATTCAGGATAATTTTATTTTCAGACATGTGAAGGTAGCACAGGATGTTGTATATTTCTAGTCCAAGAAATCAGACTTGTACTTGATGGTGTTGACAACTGAATGCAAATACAAAATAAGCCCCCAAACAAAGATGGTGGAAGAAGCCCAGGGGGGATATTCATCCATATGTCACTTGAGGTGAAATATGTTTAGATTCATCTTGTTGTCAAACATATATCAGTATAAAAAAAGTTTAACTCTGAATGAAGCCTGAAACCTGGCATGTTGGTTTACCCTCTAGTTTAACTCTGAATAAACTAGCAATCAAACAAATGAACAAAAGGAAGGACTTGAGGTTTTGTTTCTCCTCCTAAAAGTTCTTTTTTTAACATTGGCAAGGAAACCTAATCCGATAATTCCTTTGTTTTAACATTCGTGGCATGATAAATCACTAGATAATCTGCACCTGAAGGCACGGATCAACCCATAAAAACATGAGGAGGCGCACATGAGGATGAGGAGGAAATAAAAGGTAAATAAAAAAGGGGGGATGGAGAAGAGTTGGGACCTGGAAGATCCACTTGTTGATGATGATGACGGTGACGTTGAAGCCCCACCATTGGAGGATGGCGAGCACCGCCCGGACCGTCGCCACGTTCCCCATCTTCCCATCCTCCATCGCGCCTCTTCCGAAAGAAGATGAAGAAGAAGGCCAAGGCCCAGGGAAGAAACCGAAACCGGCCGGCGTTCCGGAATCAATTAATCCATCGAAAACTCCTCTCCGGACGACCCATTCTATAAGGCATCGGCGGATCTTCTAGAAGGTTCTGGAAAGCTGAGAACTTGAGGCGGCGCCGTCGATCTCTTGAGAAGAGAAGAAAACACACAAGAGATGGGAGAAAGAGGAGGGTACCAAGGCCCCAGGAGGATTGGTCCTGGTTTTTAGGTTGAGAGCTCGGTTTGTGTGAAGGAGGGAGAGGGGAGGCTCTTCCCTGTCATCATGGAACGCGTTACTGCTTTCCTTACCTTCACGTCATGCTTCTACGCGGCCTATCCTGGCCTGGACACGTGGCATGCGAGATAATGACAGACGATTGCGAACGAGATTCGCCACTGCAATTAGCAAACAATTTAACTCCTAGGATTTGCCGCTCCGAATCTCCGTCCAACCATGCAGTAGCAGTACAATGCAATGGGCTTCAGAGAGGTGTTTGTAAAACTATAAAATTGTGTTTTCTTAAGCACATTACGTTTCTCAATGGCAATTTCAGTCCTGCAAGGATGACAAATTGCAGTAACACACGGCAAGTTTTTGTCAAAAATAAATTGAAGGACGAAAGTTGTTATGCTTGACAACTAAAGTTGTCATCCTCACGTCACTAAATTTGCCATAAAAAATATTCAAAGTTGCCATGTGCTCATACCTGTCATTAAATTTGCCATAAAAAATATTCGAAGTTGTCAGTGCTCATACCTGAGGTGTGGCAGTTATCAGAATAATAATAATAAAGGTGCATTCTTCGCAAACACCTCTCTAAGCACATCGCATTGTAGATGGTCTTAAAAGGTCCCAACAAATAAGTTTGTCCATGCAAACAGAAAATCGGTTTGCAAAATTAGGATTGTTAAGTGTGAGAAAATAACACAAAAATACAGTAAGCTATAACCAAACAACAGCAATGAATAGAGATAGACAAGGTCATATCATTCGTTCCTTACAAGAGTTACAATGGAACAACTGGCACTAAGTAAACACAACAAATCAAGTGATGTTTCGTGCAAATAATAACAATACAGCCTACATAAAAGAAGCGTTTCATCAGGCGAGACTTTCTAAGTGTCAACTACACAACTGACTGGCTATGATTCAACTATTCAGGCCAGTGTATATATATAATATAATGGTCCTCCAAAGAGGGCCAAAGAATAATCATCGTCCCTTCCTTTTCCTTTACCTAGCAAAGCTTGGCCAAGCAACATCTTCGCAAAAAGCTGCTCTGCTTATTACTCCCCTCTTGGCCAAGCAATAGCATCATCAACTAGGCTAAGCGTCGTCTGACTGGCTCGCACGCTTGGCGCTTATATGTTGTTGTTTCTTCAGGATCGACTTCTCGTACCTCTGCATCCCCTCCCTCGCCCGCCGCACGCTGCACAGCGGGCAGTACCAGTGACCCTTGGGGACGCAGGTGCGCTTGGGCGTCATGCAGTACACGTGGTAGGCCTCGTCGCAGCCGTCGCACAGGGTGATCTCCTCATCGTCCTTGTTCTTGAAGCAGCCCCTGCAGAGGCAGGAGGGGCAGTACCAGCACTCCAGATTCTTCTGCTTCTCCAGCGCGATCTGGCTCGGCCCTCAGGCACCGGATGTGGTAGAACTTGTAGGGGCAGTAAGGGTGGCCGCACACCAGGAACTGCTTGTCGTCGTCCTCGCACGTGCCGCAGTGCTTGCACAGCTTCGACAGGGCGGTCGTGTACAGGTCCGGCTCGTTCTCTTCCTCCACGCTTGGCACCGAGCTCCCTTCTCTTTCGTCGGCTACCTCGATTCCACTGGCAACTTCAGGTGGTTCTATCTTCTTGACGACCTCAAGCTTGTCACACAGAGGACAATCACCATGCAGGCTGTCATGAACATTCTTCTTGGCGCCTGCAGACTTTCCCTTTCCCTTTCCCTTATTGCTGCTGCAGGCAGGACAGTGCCAGTTGTCCGGGATTTGTTTCATAGCAGGATGGAGTCGCTTCACACATTCAAAGTGGTATGTCGTGTCGCATCCATCACATATAAGGCTTTTTTCTTCTTCTGCACTGGTTCCACATTGTTTGCAAGTGCAAGTTCGACCAAGTCCACATGTCCCAGATCGCTTTGGTATTGTAGAATGACCGGAATCACATGGGGAGAACTGCGTGGTCGTATTTGAATCCTTCGGGATTTTCTCGTGAAACCACCCAGACTTGTTTCCTAATGAAATATGCAATCAGTAAAAATTATTAGCTGGATGTAACCATTTTAAAAGTGGCCAGCAAACTGTCCACAAACACACAAATTACCTCTATCCTGTGCTCAGCAGCAACCTCTACTTCAGAAACTCCAGAAGCCTGTAAAGATTATATCATAAGTGTTGCCCAGCACCAGCATAAAGAGGAATTATAGCAACAAGTTAAGCATCAACAGCCAGCTTGAGGTACAGTTGTCCGGAAATACATGTCTCTTAAGTATGGGGGTAAAAGCTGCAAACTTACTTGCTTCTGATAGGAAGCTCGTGAAATGATTGGAAGATTGCTGGCTAGACTTGTCATCTCTCGGCCAACTTGTTCAAACTTCTCCCATATCTATATCATGCACAAATATACATACGTATTAAAGTATCATTTGCCTGAATGTTTCATTGAATACTCATAGCAAGCAAAAAAAAAGATGAAAAGGAGAAAAGACAAAAAATAAGAAGAGCAGCACATGTCTTCTGAGAGGTGTAGGAGGTGGCGCGCTAACGTCTACACAGCTACACCAAATCTATCCATTAGTTGATTTTACCCCAACACATTACAGTTGTTTTTCGCTGTCTGTCCATTTTAGTAACGGAAAGGAGGAAAATAAAACTTCCTCATTTGGATTAATACTCCAGCATTGAGCTGCACATGCAAAAGAATGATTCGACAATTTTGGTTTACGTGTGTTCACAGATGCCACGGTGAAAATACAGGGACCATTTGAGACACTACAGTGCATAAAAGGGCTGCTCTAGGCTGCCAAGCAGAAGTGATGCTGACATGTCTCTATTTGATATCATAAAACACAGTAATATCATAGTTAAAGAAGGCGCGACTAGGCTCTAGGCGATAGCAAAACGCCTAGCACTGAATTGTGCTTAATCTGCGCATAAGCACGAGCCTTGGTTATAAAAGCGCAAGGCGATGGCAAAACGCACGCACAATTAACGCCTAGTGCTTTTTTGAACTATGGTAATAATCAAGAACACGGCTACTTTTTCCAATGAATGAATGAGAAATAGCTACCTGCTGGATGTGGTCGTTGAACAGAGCCGGGTTCCGTGCATAGTTTCCATTTCTCATGTTGGCGTCAATTTTCCCCAAATCAATGACCTCATGAACCTTACTCACATGGAAAGTTCCAACGAGCAAATCACACAACATGGCAAACTTCTCCGAGACAAAAATGTCAAGGAGAGCATTATTGCACATTGCTGTGTTGGCATCCAAAGATGCTGCAATCGCATCTTTTAATGCAATAGAGGAGCTAATCTCTTTAGCACCTGCTACTCCAGCAGGATGCTCTTCTGACGCTCCTTGGCCTTTATTTAGGTTGCCCTGGAAATCACAGACAAATTCACTATCAGGGAAATTCCTATCATAGACATTATACACAAGATTGCTTCTTTTATGAGATATATGTTCTGAACAAGAGCATTATTACTGACTTTTGCACTGATCGACAGCAATTGTATCTGAGCGCATCTTGTATGCAGCTCTGAATCCCCACCCTTATTTACACCTGGGGATTGCAGGAAGCCCTCCAACGTGTTCCTCCAAGTAATCCAATGTCTGGGCAGGATCTGGTGGCCATCTTGGCCAGAAGTGCCGCTACAAGGGACGATGGTGGCACAAGGCTGCACACAGAGCAAGCAAAGGAAAAGCACTGAGCGCAGTTTTCATTTATGTAGAACATCTGCAGAGGAAAAGATATTTCGTCTATTGGGTACAGAATTGCTAGGCAGCGGCAAGATTCATGGCATTGGAAGAACCTAGTTGCAAATCTAGGCGCTTCAAAATGAAATCTTGGGCGGCTGGTGGCGCCAGAGAGCAAAGACGGCCAGATATTCCAACTGCAGCAGCAACAAGGGGAGGGGGGAAGAAGAAAGAAGACGAGCAGGCTAGGGATTGCAATGCTTACCTCTCCGGGGTCCGAGCTGGCGCCGCGCGTGGCCGTGCGGCGGCGCTTGTAGGTGACGAGGACCTCGGACGACGGCTGCTCCCCCGGGGCAGGGCGCTTGGGCGGGGCCGGCGGCGGGGCGGCGCCGTCCTGGGAGGTCATCTTCCGGCACGGCGGCCGCAGCACATGCCCAGCACAGAGCGAGCCCGTGGCCGGAACCGGGAGCGAAGCCTCAGAGGGGGTGAGAGGGGGCGAAGGCAGCGTGGGGGCGAGTTTCTAGGGTTTCGGGGGGCCGTTGCGGAGGAGGATTTGGGTTGGGATCTCCCGGTGAGGAGAGGGGAGGGGAGCAGCGGAGCAGAGAGGAGCGGGACAAGGTGGGAGATGAGTTTTTGGAAGAGGAAAAACGGAAAAGGGAAAGCCAGACGGACGGACTGCTGGGCCTTCTGTCTGGGGGACGGAGGGACGGCTATCTGTATCTGTATGGTCCATACTACCCTCGTCTACGAGACAGCTTTGGACATAGGCAATTCGGCATGGTCTATCTAATTTGTATCTGCTCCCGTGCCGGTGCGGGTTGCATCCCCTCGGAGGTCGATGGCGGCGCAGGGGGCAGAGATTGGAGGTGGCCGGCGGTGGGACGGAGTACAGGTACGACTAGAGGAGCAAGGAAGCGACGGTGGAGGTCCTAGATGGTCAGTGGGGTGAAGAGGAGCCGGCGGTGGTCCGCGAAGAGGAGTAAGGGCGGAGGAGAAGGACGAGCGGCGGTCAATGGAGGAGCCGTGGGGCAGGGTGGGGTCGTCACAACGGGAGGCGGACGACATACGAATAGCGGTGGAGGAGCGGCGGTGACCGGTGGAAGACACGCGGGGCAGGGTCGCTCGCGACTGAAGAGGGCGGTGGAGGAGAGACTCGGGGTAGCAGCAAGGACGGCCCCGACGGCGGAGTGCTCATGCGAGAAAGAGAGGGGATTCGAGCGAAAAAAGGCAAGACAATGAGACACCGGTCATATGCGTTATATCCGGCCCCGCAAAATAACCGCCGATATACTTTTTTGATTTCATATTTCGGCCTGCACCAGCCAAATCTGGCACCCTCCCCCTCCTCCCCCATTTTGCCGCTAGCTCTATCCCAGTTGCGATTTAGCGGGAAGGAAACTTCCTCCCTTTATGGGCCGCCGTCGCCAATCCTTCCGATCCCTCACCGCGCCTCCAGTCGCCGTCATAAAGCCGCCACAGCCCCGACTGGTGTTTTCCATGCGTCGTCGACCCAATCAGCGTCGCAGCGCCTACTCTTTCCGCCGCCGGCGTGAAGCAGAAACGACAGGGAACAACGTCGTCCATGTAGCCAAGGCCGTCGGCACGCCAACTTTCGCCGGGTCATGAACCCTCCCGTCGCGGTCGCTAGATCAAGGACGACCGCCTCCTCCATCCCCTCCGTCAGACGCTAAATACGCAAGCAAAGGGCCCGAGGAAGAAGAAGGCGGCGATACGAGGTTGGGCACATCCTCCACCCCTCCGGTGCGCATTGTGCTCCGCGATCCCGTCGACTCCACCGGCGCCCACAACGTGCTCGATCAAATGTCGGATAGGTAAAAAAACATTTGCTCCGGTGAACTATGATTCAACTTTGCTTCAATTTCTTAGTGTTTCGACCACTGGATTTGTAGCCACCCCGTTTGTTGGGGATATAACCCCACGGTATGACCCGGCCAGGATCAGGGGCGGACCCACATATGGCCTACCGGTGTCACAGGACACCGGGTAAATTTTCTGGTTAAGTTAGATGCATATAGGTCAGGTACTAGCGTGACACCGGTAAAATTGGTGCAAGGACACCGGCTAAGCCGACGACGGCGCAAGACGGAGCGCCCAATCGGCTACGTGGTTACGCACGCACGTGAAGCACAGGATCGGATTGATTGTTGATCAATCAGATTTGTTTGTAAGTGTACGCGCACGTCAGTCTGGCTTCTCGGCTCCTCCTGCGTCGATTCATCGCAGCGTCGCCCTCGCCCGGTCGCCCGCTCTGCGATTTACCAGCGAATCTTCGTGGCGCATCAGACGTCGCCCTAGTCCACTCACCAGATCATTGATGAAAAAACCATTTTCTCTCATGGGTGCGCTTCTATTTGCTCTAATCTTTGTTTCCTAAATACCGAAAAAGGCTTTCGCCCCGCTTTATAAATAAAGCAAACCGCCAGGAGCACATACAAGACTAGTTCAACACACACACCCAAGTCGCACAAATAAGGTCCAGAAGTTCTGCCGAGGGCACAGCTCAACAAGCCCAGAAACGCAACACAACATAAAAAGACAGCCAGGGCCAAGGTCAGAGCCGGAGCTGGATAGCAACACACGACTAATCAGGCTCAGGAGGAGGTGGCGGAGGGGGCGGCGACAGACGGACGACCATCGAGCGGAGGTCGGCGATGAAGGCGGAGATGGCGTCCCGGTCCCGAGGGCGGCTAAGCGGTCGCCAGAGCTGCAAGTAACCAGACAATTTGTAGAGGGCGTCAGTAGAGCGTCGGAGAGGGGAGCGCTGAATCACAAGTTTATTGCGAATGGTCCAAAGCGTCCACGCGAGAACCCAAATCTCAAGCCACCTAATGTGGCGAGATGGAGGTGGGGAGGCCTGTAGTTCGGCGAAGAGGTCGGGGAAGTTGGAGTGGCACCAATTCCCGCCAATTGCCTCCCTAAAGCAGCTCTGCATTTAATCAAGGCAGACACAGGAGAAGAAAATGTGGTTCGAGTCTTGAGGGAATCACAAAGGGGCAGATGCGAGCCCGCCATTGCGCTTATGCGGACCTCAACACCCGACGGAAGCCGACCGCGGATCCACCGCCACATGAAGATCCGGATTTTAAGGGCCGAATGGACCAAACCGCTGAAGGGGGAGGAGGCGGAGGAGGGGCGATAGCCGCATAGAGGGACTTGGTGGAGAATTGTCCCGAAGGCTCAAGGTGCCACCGAACCTCATCCGGCCAACATCGACAGCCGGTTCATGGAGCGCAATACAATCAAGCAGCTCATGCCAGCGGTTACTTAGGAGGCCCAAATGGCCTCCGAACGCGAGGCGCCCTAAGTCAATAAGGGCCTCTTGAATCGAGATTGTAGGGGCTGCGATGGAGAAGAGGTCGGGAAAGCGGGCAGCGAAGGGGCGCCCCCAGCCCAATGTCAAACCAGAACAAGGTCGCCGCCCGGAACCAACCGAGATGGAGGTCCCAATGCGGAGGACGGGAAGCAATGGATGACCGATCGCCAGAGCTGGGACCCGCCCGATCACGCTGGCGAAGGCCAAGGGTTGACCACGCAGGTATTTGTTCCGGATGATGTCTAACCACGCATCGCCATGTCCCCGAGAGATGCGCCAGAGCCAGCGGGAAAGGAGGGCAATGTTCATGCGCTTAGAGCACATGATGCCAAGGCCTCCCCGGTCCCGAGGTTTGCGATGTCGGGCCAACTAACCATATGATACTTCTGCCTGTTATTGTCTCCGCCCAATAGAAGCGAGATTGAATTATAGCAATCTCGTGATGGAGGGTCTCGTGGAGATCAGAGAAGCTCATAAGGAATATGAGGAGACTAGAGAGCGAGGAGTTGATGAGGATTGTCCGGGCCGCCTTCAAGAGCCAACGACCTTGCCACGGCTCCATTCGCGTTTGCAACTTGGAGACCGTAGGGCGAAGGTCCGCCATAGTGAGCCGGGAGTCACTGATGGGCGTTCCCAAGTATGTCGTTGGGAAGGAGCCCAGCGGCGGCGCTTGAGGCGGTTGGCAATGCCGAGGGCCTCGGCCGAGAGTAGCCCATCACCATCACATCGCTTTTGTCGAAGTTGATCTTGAGACCCGGACATTTCTTTGGAAGTAGAGGAGGAATTTCAGACTAGCGATGTCCGCATCCGAGCCTTCGACCATGATGATGGTGTCGCCAGCGTCTTTGGAGCGAGGAGATGCCGGTGCCACCGGTCGGTGAGGGTGATCCCACGAATATGACCAGCAACCTTGGCCTTGTCCGGGATGGCCGCAAGAGCATCAACCACCATATTAAACAAGAACGGGGAAAAAGGGTCACCTGTCTCACCCTACGTAACGTGGGGAAGTAGGGACCAATCTCCCGTTGATGTTAACGGCCGTCGCCCTGCGAAACCATCTGCGTCACCCGAGTTACCCAACGGTCATCGAAGCCTTTTTCGCAGAAGAACTTCCGAAGGAAGGGCCAACTAATAGTGTCATAGGCCTTATGGAAATCGATCTTCAGAAAGACCGCTTTGAGGTGCTTGGAGCGGACTTCATGGAGGATTTCATGGAGGACCAACACCCCATCCAGAATATAGCGGCCTTGGATGAAAGCCGATTGGTTGGGGTGGGTAATACGGTCGGCAAGCAGGGTCACCCTATTGGCGTACCCTTTAGCAAGAATCCGGAAGATCACGTTAATCACCAGGAACCTTGGGGACTAGCGAGATCGTCCCGTAGTTCAGGCGTCCAAGATCGATGGATCCGACGTAGAACTCGTCAAAGATAGCCATGATCTCTAGCTTAATCACATTCCAGAAGCTCTGGAAGAACTTAACTGGAAGACCATCCCGGACAGGGGCCGAGGATGGGTTCATGCCCTTGATCGCCGCCCAGACTTCGTCCTCAGAGAAGGGGGCCGTAAGGGCTGCGTTCTCGGGACATGCGGAGACAAGTTGGCGACCAGACCAACAATCATGGGCTAGGGATAAGCCGCTCCGAGGAGCGGCGGTGAACAAGGACCTATAGAAGCCGTCGACGTGGGACCTAATGACCCGCGGGGATTGCAGGAGAACCGAGCCATCCCAAAGAAGGGGGATGGTATTGCGCCTGCGACGACCATTCGCGATGGCTTGGAAGTAAGCCGACCAGCGTCACCCTTCGGGACCCATTTACGAGCACCGCGCAACCGCCATAAGCCTCTTCATCCGTGTAGATGATAGAGAGCTGGTCCTCCAAGTCGTAGTGGGAAAGCCACTCCTCCGGGAGAGGTCGTCTTGCGTCGGCCCGAAGATCCAAGGCTTGGATCGCAGACGGAAGAGCCTTCTTACGCTCATGGAGGTCGCGCCCGTGTTGGCGCCCATCCTTTCATGAACTGCCGGCCCGTGGCGAGCAATTTGTGCTGTGAGTCGACAACGATGCGGCGAAAGCGAGGGGACAGGGAGAGAGCTCAGTATCCACCCACGGGCACCGACCGCGTCAATGAAGCCAGTTAGGACAACCAATAAGTCTCAAACCGAAGCGGGGGAACCGGGGCGTTCATCGCCAGAAGAGAGAAGGAGGGGACGTGGTCGAGATCAATCCGGGTGATGGCCCGGAGGGAGGCGAGGGAGCAGCGGAGGTCCCATTCCGGGGAAACTAGGACCCGGTCCAGAACGGACTGGTCGGTGAGCTCGACGGTTGGTCCAAGTGAACCTGGCACCAACCCGGTTGATCTCACGGAGGCCAAGATCAGCAATGCAGTCGTTGAACATTTGCATAAGGCCGAAGTTGACGTTGGCATTGCTCTTGTCCTCCGTGCACCTAAGGAGGTTAAAATCACCCCCTACAACAACAGGCAGCGATGCCGTCGACACCTTCCGGTGAAGCTCCTCGAGGAAGGAAGCGGATCGGCTGTGATCGGCAGGCTCGTAGACAATAATGACCTCCCATTTGAAGTTCAGGGAGCGCTCAAAAAGCTCCATGCTAACGAAGAACTGGCCCCGGTCCATACTACCCACCTCGAATGTGGCATCCTTCACACCTAACAGGATGCCACCAGAATGGCCCGCGGTCCCACTAGACGGGAGCCAATGCCAGGCGAAAAGGTGGGAGCTCAGCGGTCAAGCTCGGAAGGAGAACTCCGACGCATGGTCTCTTGGATGGCCGCAATGTCAATGTGCAAATCACGAATGTACTCGACGAAGTTGGCGGCGGCGGCCATCATGGCCGAAGCCGGATGTTCCGAAGAGGGCACGCATCACGCAGCCATTGAGGGGCTGCTTGACCCTGTGACACGAGATGCCCTTTGCGCGCGAAGAGCAGCCGTCCGAGATCGGCACGACCTCAAGCCTTTGAACGATGTGGGGATTCCACCAATCCGACGAGGAGGAGGCGGTCTCGTCCATCGACTTCGGACGACGAGTCAGGAGGCAAGAGCAGGGCTGCTCTAGCAGTAGCCAGCCTACCGTCGAGGATCTCGCGGGCCCTAATGGCCTCGATCTGGGCTAAGGGGGAGCTGACCTCCCCCCTAAATATGATCGCGGAGTCAGTCGCGATCTTCACAAGGTTCCCAAGAGGATCCGACTCAAGAGCAGAGAAGGAACAAGTAGCTGTCGAGGGAGGGACTCAAGGGGTACTGCTCTGTGTTCCGTGCAATGACACGAAGCTCAGCTTCGCGGATGGGCAGCACCGGGCAGCCCTTCCTGGCGCGCCAAGGCCCAGCCGAGCACTCCGACGAGAGGCGGTCACGGAGAGGAGGTTTAACGGGGCGCCGAGAGAAGGCCACGGCGCGAGGAGGCGGAGGGGGAGCAGCCAGGGGAGTGAACACCTAGGACTCCTGATCCAAGCCAGAGCCCGCAGCGGGGAGAGTCTGAAGAGCCGAGGTCGGAGAAGGGGCGGCGATGGCATCGGTGTCGGGGAAGACGGAGGTGAGGCCGAGTCGATGACGAGATCCGTCCTGCCCAGTGAGGGGTCGGGACGACCGGCGCCGCGGCCGAGATGGCGAGGCGGCTGGTCGGGCGACAGCTGGGGTGGCATCGGTGGGGGTCGAGACAGCCTCCCCGCCACCGCCGAGCTGGGGGTCCAGACACCGACCTGGGGCGGCGATGCCTGTGGACCGCCCCGGCAGGGTCGGCGGACACCGGGGAGCGCGGCGAGGAAGCGGGGCAGACCGTGCCCACACCGGAAGCGCCACCGGGCAGGGAGACACGGCCATCGGGTCGAGGGGCTCGAGGAGGGTCGCCGCGACTGGCGCCCATGCCCCCGCCGTCGGCCGTGGGTGAAGGCGATCGGGACTGCGACTTGGAGGCCGAGTCATCCGAGCCCTCACCGTCCTCGGACCTGCGGGAGCGGGGGTGGTGTCCGCCGTGATAGTCCCTCCCGGCACCCGGGTTGCCGCCAGGAGGCCCATCGTCGGTGAAGCGAGGATGGCCGACGTGGTTGGGAGGCTCGGGGGCGATGCGGAGGTCGTAGCCCTGGTCGTTGAAGAAAACACGGACGGTGACGTGGAGCTTGGAGGAGTCTAGACACTTGACCTTGACCCGGACCTCTTCCTCCTTGCGGAGGGAGAGCTCGTCGACCACCACCACCTTGCCCAGGATCCGGGACATCTGGCGGATGACGAGCTCGGACCGGGCGATGTCAGGGAGGCCACCAACGAGGAGCCAAGCGGTGTCTGTGACAGCCACCGAGGGGGGCGCCGAGGACTGCCTTCGGTGATGTCGGCAACCGAGCTGGTTGAGGGCGAGGGTGATTCGGCCACTACGAGTGGCATAGCCGTAACTGATGGTGTCGGGGAAGATGACGGTGAAGATGTGGCCGACAGAGGGAGTGACCGCCCAGTCCCACTAGCGACGGTAGAGGTGGTTGAGCTCAGCCTCGATCATCTCCGGGATGCCACCCGTCGACCACCGTGAACGATCGCTGGAGGGAGGAGGTGGGGCGGGGAGATCCGGGACCTCGAGTTGGAAGAGCCCAAGCCCCTCGATGCCATGGTCAGACATCATGAGCTCAGACGTCACAGGCGGTCTGGGCACAGTGAGAGCGGATGACCAGGATCCGAGCAAATGTAGCAGCCTGGGGTTGACGCAGTTGACTTGGCGAAAGTGATTCGGCACCCGCAGCTTGAAACACGGGGGTGAGGGAGGTTGGAGATGGGACCGGGGATGCGGAGGTGCCCGGAGCCGAGGCCTGAGGAGGCGGCCGGGTTGCCATGGCCCCGCCTCGACGCTTTTTTTCTTGGCGGTTTTGGCGGCCGCGAAGGGAGCGCCGCCCGAGGTGGCAGCCGAGGCAGGAGCCGAAGGGCCGGCGGCGTGAGGTGGCACGTACTTCCAGGAGGCCGGCGCGACGGCCGGGGCTTGGGCGCGGGGGGACGGGGGGTGCGCAGCGTGAGATGGAGATGGGCTACGGCCCCGACGAGGAGGCGGGGAGGGCGAGCGGCGACGCTGGGCGCCTGGGCCCCCGAGGTGGCTGGACGAGGGGAGCGGAGCGCCTGCTGCCTCGCGGGCGAGCCGGGAATGGCGGTCTGCCCCGGCGACCTTCAAGGAGCTTCGCGGAGCTCCTCGCGCGGAGGGCGCCGGGGAGGGACGGGGAGGGTCGCGACGGTCGTCCGAGCGACGCTTGGGGCGGACCGCCCTGTCCTCCCAGTCACGCGGCATGGTCGGGCGTGGAGAGGGAGGGGGAGACGCGGAGGAGGGGGGAGGGACGGCCGCAGGAGAGCTCGAGGGAGGGCGAGGTGGGAGCGAGAAGCAACCGACGAGGCGGTGGGGGGAGGGAATGAGGAGCACGAGAGGCCTCCTGGGATCCAGATCGACCGCCCTAGGGGAGTGGGCCTAGGGCACGGGCAGGCGTGGCCCAGAGGGTCACCGCCCACTGGGGGTCGCGCCTGTGAGAGGGGAACACCGGTTGAGCCGGGCGCCATGCCCAAGATGCCAAGGCAACGGGCCACACCAAAAGCCGGCGGCAGCGCGACCCGTAGGGTTTCCGGGCGCGGGCGCTTACTAACGCGCCCGGCGTGACCGAGGAGGGGGGGCGCAATCCGACGGGAGAAGCCGACGTGGATGCACAGAGCGGAGGAGCCAAAAGAGGCTATGAAGGGGCGGAACGGCTTCGAGCGGGCGGGCGGGGCCGCAGAAGACAGGTCGCGATGCTACGCGGCAAAGATCGGGACAATCTCCGCGGGCATAAGCGGCCGGACGACGCCAGATTTAACTCGCGCCGCTTTCGCCGAGCGGCCGACCACTCCCCAAGATCGGAGGCGCCGACGACGAAGCTCCACCAGCCCCAAGGGCGCCTTGCATCCCGGACGCCCGAGACGCAGCACGAGGGTGAGGTTCGCAAGATGCGGCGCCGCGAGCCGGCGATCGAATTTCGCACGCTGGGGGCTGGGTTACTGCCCGGCAGATCACAGAGCGACGGGCACGGAGGCTGTGGGAGGGGAGGCGTCGGCCGGAGGGGGAAGGGTGGCTCATCGGTGCAATCCGCCCGGAAGTGCGGAGACGCAACCGGGCGAGGGGGGCCATGAACGGGGCATCGCCAGGGTCGCTTGGGCGGGAGGGACCGGCGAGGCGGCGGGGGATGCGGGCGACGGGGCGTCCCCGGAGCATGGGAAGGAGGCGGCGGCGGCCACCAGCGCGGGGAGGGGCGGGACGCCAGAGCCCGAGAGCGTCGCCATCTCCCTTGTTTCCTAAATACATAAACAATATGCCTAGTATTTCGAATTTTAAGTTAGTTACAATTGAGAATTGGATTACCGTGTTTCTAATTTTTTTGGCAGATTTTCTTGAGGCAAAACCACACTCTAGTTTATTAATTTGTAACAATATTCGTGTGTATACAATAATTTTTTTTGGCAGTTTTTCACATCTATTTGAGAATTGCTTTAATGTATTTTCCCAAAATAAAATACAGTAACCCATATATGTTTGATAATTTGATTAATGTGATTTTTAAAATTTCGCGATGATTTACCAATTTTGCGGATAAAATTTTGGTTCGATCAAGTCTATTTTTACTGTCGATTTTTTCATTGTGTCTAGTATGTAACTATCTCCATTTTTATATACAAGACCACAAATTCATGTACAGGTATCAGGGTAAAATTTAATGCCTTGCAAGCTAGTTTTTCTTTTCGTTTACAAAGAAGAAAAATGAAACTAATCGAACGTTGAGTGTGGAAGTAGCTGAGTGTCATTATTAAACAGGTTGCTAGTACGAGGAAATATCATTATTTTTATCTCACCATTACTGTTAGCGGCCTTATATAGATACAACATGTATATTCCATAGCGGTCCTGTATAAAAAATGAAGGCCACATAATTATTCATAGTATTGCTTGTGGACCACATGCACGCGTATGTGATGTACACGAGGACACCGGGACATTTTTGTCCTGGGTCCGCCCCTGGCCAGGACAGGACCTAGTTATCCAGTCGCGGCTCATAAGCAGATTCATTATGTGGGCCACAATGACTGGAATTCAAAGCCCATGAGGCTACTTAAAGAGAGAGCCGGCTTATGGCCCAATATCTGGCGGGCCGGCTCGATAAGGAAGTTGTAAGGAATCTCTTACTTGAGGGACAAGACGAGTAGGAAACAGACTAAGACACGAGTCGTAGTACGACCCGAATTCTGTTGTAACCTCAGGGCCTCGACCTGTATATAAAGGGGAGCCCCTAAGGCAGGAACACTTAAGTTACAAGCTCTTGAGTACTAGGTCAGCCAAGTCGCACCCCTGTAATCGAGATCTCAAGCAATAATCAATCAAGCAGGAAGTAGGCTATTACCTCCACTATGAGGGGCCGAACCTGTGTAAACTCGTGTCTCTCGATTCTGATCAACCCCGTTCAAGCTACTACCTAGCTGTGACGGCCCCATGACTAAGTCCTTTTTCGAGGACATCTGTCGTGACAAAACCACAACAGTTGGCACCCACCGTGGGGCCTGCGCACGATGGTGTTGAGTTCTTGGAGGGAGCTCTCCCAGGGATCGAGGGATATGCGATCGACCGGATGACCAAGAGTCATCGCAACAAGCTCTACATCGACGATTCAGGCTAGGGCCCCGAGGCCGACTCAATCAAGTACAGGTACCGGGTCCCCTTCGGCCAGATCCACGTCTTCATTGGCAAAATCGGGGAATCGGGTCCCGAGCCGGACATCTGCACTAACAACGTTGAGCCAGCTCGGCGCACACAACCCACCCCGGCTCAAGCCGGCCGGAATCACGTCTTCGTCGGCTTCACCCAGGGGGGCGATCTTACGGATAACTCCACATCTGGCGGGGATACCCTCGTCTACTATGATGGCGATTATTTGGTTGGAGACATGATACATCCATTTTGCATCATGCTTTTATATCAATATTTATTGCACTATGGGTTGTTATTACACGTTATGTCACAATTCTTATGCATATCCTCTCTTATCTTGCAAGGTTTACATGAAGAGGGAGAATGCCGGCAGTTGGAATTCTGGGCTGGAAAAGGAGCAAATATTAGAGACATATTTTGCGCAACTCCAAAAGTCCTGAAACTCCACGGAAGTCATTTTTGGAAATAATAAAAAATAATGTGCGAAGAAAATACCAGAGGGGGCCCACACCCTGGCCACGACGGTGGGAGGCGCGCCCTACCCCCCTGGGCGTGCCCCCCTGCCTCGTGGGCCCCCTGGCAGGCCTCCGGTGCCCATCTTCTGCTATATGAAGTCTTTCGTCCGAGAAAAAATCATAAGCAAGCTTTCGGGAAGAAACTCCGCCGCCACGAGGCGGAACCTTGGCGGAACCAATCTAGGGCTCGGCAGAGCATTCATTGGGAAACTTCCCTCCGGGAGGGAAATCATCGCCATCGTCATCACCAACGATCCTCTCATCGGAGGGGGTCAATCTTCATCAACATCTTCACCAAAGACCATCTCCTCTCAAACCCTAGTTCATCTCTTGTATCCAATCTTTGTCCCAAAGCCTCGATTGGTACCGTGGGTTGCTAGTAGTGTTGATTACTCCTTGTAGTTGATGCTAGTTGGTTTACTTGGTGGAAGATCATATGTTCAGATCCATTATGCATACTAATACCCTCTCGATTATGAACATGAATATGATTTGTGAGTAGTTACGTTTGTTCCTCGAGGACATGGGAGAAGTCTTGCTATTAGTAGTCATGTGAATTTGGTATTCGTTCGATATTTTGATGAGATGTATGTTGTCTTTCCTCTAGTGGTGTTATGTGAACGTCGACTACATGACACTTCACCAATATTTGGGCCTAGAGGAAGGCATTGGGAAGTAATAAGTAGATGATGGGTTGCTAGAGTGATGTAAGCTTAAACCCTAGTTTATGCGTTGTTTCGTATAAGGGGCTGATTTGGATCCATATGTTTCATGCTATGGTTAGGTTTACCTTAATACTTCTTTTGTAGTTGCGGATGCTTGCAATAGGAGTTAATCATAAGTGGGATGCTTTTCCAAGTACGGACAACACCCAAGCACCAGTCCACCCACATATCAAATTATCAAAGTACCGAACATGAATCATATGAGCGTGATGAAAACTAGCTTGACGATAATTCCCATGTGTCCTCGGGAGCGCTTTTCTCTATAGAAGAGTTTGTCCAGGCTTGTCCTTTGCTACAAAAAGGATTGGGACATCTTGCTGCACTTTATATACACTTGTTACTTGCTACCCATTACAAATTACCTTATCACAAAACTATCTGTTACCGATAATTTCAGTGCTTGCAGAGAATACCTTACTGAAAACCGCTTGTCATTTCCTTCTGCTCCTCGTTGGGTTCGACACTCTTACTTGTCGAAAGGACTACGATAGACCCCCTATACTTGTGGGTCATCAAGACTCTTTTCTAGCGCCGTTGCCGGGGAGTGAAGCGCCTTTGGTAGGTGGAATTTGGTAAGGAAAAATTTATATAGTGTGCTGAAATTTACTGTCACTTGTTACTATGGAGCATAATCCTTTGAGGGGCTTGTTTGGGGTATCTTCACCCCGACCAGTAGAGAAAATAGTTGCTCCTCAACCTACTGAACCTACTGAAAATGTTTACTTTGAAATTCCTTCGGTTATGATAGAAAAACTGTTGGCTAATCCTTTTACAGGAGATGGAACATTGCATCCTGATTTACACTTAATCTATGTGGATGAAGTTTCTGGATTATTTAAGCTTGCAGGTATGCCTGATGATGTTATCAAGAAGAAGGTCTTCCCTTTATCTTTGAAGGGAGATGCATGGGATCATGGAACTGCAAACGATTGAAATTGGAATTTCATCAGAAGTTTTATCCTATGCATCTTGTTCATCGTGATCGTAATTATATATATAATTTTTGGCCTCACGAAGAAGAAAGCATTGCTCAAGCTTTGGGGAGGCTTAAGTCAATGTTATATTCATGCCCCAATCATGAGCTCTCAAGAGAAATGATTATTCAGAATTTTTATGCTTGGCTTTCTCGTAATAATCAATCCATGCTCGATACTTCTTGAACTGGCTCCTTTATGATGAAGACTATTGAATTCAAATGGGATTTATTGGAAAGAACTAAATGCAACTCTGAAGGCTGGGACCTCGACAAAGGTAAGGAGTCAGGTATAACACCTAAGTTTGATTGTGTCAAATCTTTTATGGACACCGATGCTTTCCGTGAATTTAGCACTAAATATGGACTTGACTCTGAGATAGTAGCTTCTTTAAGTGAATCATTTGCAACTCATGTTGATCTCCCTAAGGAGAAGTGGTTTAAATATAATCCTCCCATTGAAGTAAGAGTAATTGCACCAATTAAAGTTGAAGAAAATACTATCACTTATAATGATCCTATTGTTCCTACTACTTATGTTGAGAAACCACCTTTCCCCGTTAGAATAAAGGACCATGCTAAAGCTTCAACTGTAGTAAAAAAAAGTAATATTAGGACACACAAACCCCCTGAGAAAGTTAAAGTTGAACCTAATATTGCTATGGTTAAAGATCTCTTGGCTGATAAAATTGATGGGCATGTTATTTATTTCTGTGAGGAAACTGCTAGAATTGCTAAGCCTGGTGCTAAAGAAAAACATAGACATGTTATAGGCATGCCTGTTATTTTTGTTAATATAGGAGATCATTGTTATCATGGCTTATGTGATATGGGTGCTAGTGCTAGTGCAATACCTCATTCCTTATACGAAGAAATTATGCATGATATTGCACCTGCTGAGATAGAAGATATCGATGTTACCATTAAGCTTGCCAATAGAGATACTATTTCACCGGTTGGGATTGTTAGAGATGTTGAAG
Source organism: Aegilops bicornis (assembly GCA_021605145.1). Classification (NCBI taxonomy): domain Eukaryota; kingdom Viridiplantae; phylum Streptophyta; class Magnoliopsida; order Poales; family Poaceae; genus Aegilops; species Aegilops bicornis. The sequence continues at coordinate 547,821,508 of CM038675.1, read as the reverse complement.
TCTTGTGTGGGAAGGTTAAATATCCTTCTGATTTTCTTGTTCTTGGTTCCCCACAAGATAGCTTTTGTCCCATTATATTTGGTAGATCCTTCTTGAACACTGTTAATGCTAAGATAGGCTGCGAAAAGGACGTTGTTACTATTGGTTTGGGTGATATGTCTCATGAGTTTAATTTTTCTAAATTTCATAGACAACCCCGTGATGAGGAATTGCCTAGTAAGGATGAAATTATTGGTCTTGCTTCTATTGCAGTGCCTCCTGATGATCCTTTAGAACAATATTTGCTTGATCATGAAAATGATATGTTTATGAATGAAAGAAGGGAAATAGATGAAGTATTCTTTAAACAGGGACCTACTCTGAAACACAACTTTCCTGTTGAAATCCTAGGGGATCCTCCTCCACCCAAGGGTGATCCCGTGTTTGAGCTTAAACCTTTACCTGATACTCTTAAATATGGTTACCTTGATGAAAAGAAGATATATCCTATTATTACTAGTGCTAACCTTTCAGAGAAGGAGGAAGAGAAATTATTGAAAACTCCAAAGAAGCACCGTGCTGCTATTGGATATACTCTTGATGATCTTAAGGGAATTAGTCCCACTCTATGTCAACACAAAAATAAATTTGGAGAAAGACGCCAAACCAGTTATTGATCACCAACGACGGCTAAACCCTAAGATGAAAGAAGTGGTAAGAAAGGCGATATTAGAGCTCCTTAAAGCAGGTATAATTTATCCCGTTGCTGATAGTCAGTGGGTAAGCCATGTCCATTGTGTCCCTAAGAAGGGAGGTATTACCGTCGTTCCTAATGATAAATATGAATTGATCCCGCAAAGAATTATTATAGGTTATAGAATGGTATTTGATTTCCGCAAATTAAATAAAGCTACTAAAAAAGATCATTACCCTTTGCCTTTTATTGATCAAATGCGAGAAAGATTATCCAAACACACACATTTTTGCTTTCTAGATGGTTACTCTGGTTTCTCTCAAATACCTGTGTCAGCTGATGATCAAGAGAAGACTACTTTTACTTGCCCTTTCGGTACTTTTGCTTATAGATGTATGCCTTTTGGTTTATGTAATGCACCTGCTACCTCTCAAAGATGCATGATGGCTATATTCTCTGATTTTTGCGAAAAGATTTGTGAGGTTTTCATGGACAATTTCTCCGTTTATGGATCCTCTTTTGATGATTTCTTGAGCAACCTTGATCGAGTTTTGCAGAGATGTGAAGAAACTAATCTTGTCTTGAATTGGGAGAAGTGCCACTTTATGGTTAATGAAGGCATTATCTTGGGGCATAAAAATTCTGAAAGAGGTATTGAAGTTGATAAAGCTAAAGTTGATGCTATTGAAAAGATGTCGTGTCCCAAGGACATCAAAGGTAGAAGAAGTTTTCTTGGCCATGCCGGTTTTTATAGGAGGTTCATTAAGGACTCCTCAAAAATTTCTCGGCCTCTGACTAACCTATTACAAAAAGATATCCCTTTTGTCTTTGATGATGATTGTGTAGAAGCATTTGAAATACTTAAGAAAGCTTTGATTTCTACACCTATCGTTCAGCCACCTGATTGGAATTTACCTTTCGAAATTATGTGTGATGCTAGTGATTATGCTGTAGGTGTTGTTCTAGGGCAAAGAGTTGATAAGAAATTAAATGTTATTCAATATGCTAGTAAAACTCTAGACAATGCCCAGAGAAATTATGCTACTACTGAAAAGGAATTCTTAGGAGTTGTATTTGCTTGTGATAAGTTCAGACCCTATATTGTTGATTCTAAAGTAACTATTCACACTGATCATGCTGCTATTAAATATCTTATGGAAAAGAAAGATGCTAAACCTAGACTTATTAGATGGGTTCTCTTGCTACAAGAATTTTATTTGCATATTATTGATAGAAAGGAGCTGAGAACCCTGCTGCGGAACAACTTGTCTAGGTTAGAGAATGTTCTTGATGACCCACTACCTATTGATGATAGCTTTGCTGATGAAGAATTAGCTGTCATAAATGCTTCTCGTACTGCTCCATGGTATGCTAATTATGCTAATTACATTGTTGCTAAATTTATACCACCTAGTTTCACATACCAGCAAAAGAAAAAGTTTTTCTATGATTTAAGACACTACTTCTGGGATGACCCCCACCTTTATAAAGAAGGAGTAGATGGTGTTATTAGACGTTGTGTACCTGAGCATGAACAGGAACAGATCCTACGCAAGTGTCACTCTGAGGCTTATGGAGGACACCACGTTGGAGATAGAACTGCACATAAGGTATTGCAATCCAGGTTTTATTGGCCTACTCTCTTCAAAGATGCTCGTAAGTTTGTCTTGTCTTGTGATGAATGTCAAAGGATTGGTAATATTAGTAGACGTCAGGAAATGCCTATGAATTATTCACTCGTTATTGAACCATTTCATGTTTGGGGCTTTGTCGGATTTCGGGTTCCGGCAGACCGTCTAGATTCGAACTCTGGGGTGCACACGGAGATCTCGCCCCCTACCTACCTGCACCTCGTCGCCTCGCTAGGATCTAAACTACCAAAGGAACAACACAAGAGACACAAGGTTTATACTGGTTCGGGCCACCATTGTGGTGTAACACCCTACCCAAAGGTGTGGTGTGGTGGATTGCCTCTTGGCCGATGATGAATAAGATTACAAGGAAGAACAGCCTCGCGAGGGTCTGTTCTTGGCTGGCGTGATGAACTGCTAGGGGGAGTTTAGTCGCTCTCTCTAGATTGCTTGAACTCTAGCTCTGTTCAAGATTCCGGATCCTCCTACCCTGTGGGTGGCTAGTCCTATTTATAGGCGGAGCCCCTGGGCCTCTTCCCAAATATTGAGCGGGAAGGGCGCCAACAATTGGCCATTTTGAAGGGGAACATCTAGTACACTTATCCTGACTAAAGTTGGTCCTCGCTTTGTCAAAGGCTCTGGCGGTGACGCCGGCTTGGGCTCCACGATGACTTCCTTCCTGCCGCTATGACAGTCTTGGTCTTGTTGCACCAAAATGATGCCTTTGCTTGATGCTCTTGCTGCGCTTGCCTCCTTTGCACCAAAGAGGAAATGAGGACATCAGACGGGCCGGGCGCCGCCGGGCGCCTTGGTCATCATGGCTTGCGCCATGGGCACCTCGTGAGGTACCCCGCCTTGATCTCTCCGCCTCCTCGCGAGCCACCGACGAGGCCGTGCTCGAGGAAGCTTCCTGTCGTCTACCATGAGGCTTGGCCCTCGCGAGGGTCTTGAGCTTGTGCTGATGAAGATGGGCCGTACTGGGTCACCCCTTGGTCCACACCGCAGGCCGCAGGCAGGCAAGTCTGGGTACCCTCGTTCCTAGAACGCCGACAGTAGCCCCCGGGCCCAAGGCGCGCCTGGACTTGGCTGAGCAGAGAAGCGAAGGGGCAAGTGCGAAGCGCCGCGGGCCCTAACAGCCTGCGGCCTTGGGCGCCGCGTGGCGGTTGATTGGACGTGGGCGCCTTTAGCAACTGCGTGAATCGACAAAAGTGCGGCACCCGTCTAGGCTTCGCCTCCTTTGCCTTCTCAGGTCATTGCCCAGATCCCTTTTCTTGCGCCTTTCCTTCCAGCCTCCGAAACCTCGAGATCTACTTTGACCGCGTGCCCTAGCAAGACATGGCGCCTCGCCAGACCCCAGCCGGAGCTTGGTACTCACCCACCTTGGACTCGCCGAATGTGTCGGAGAAGGGCCTTGCCCGAGCGCGCCGGATGATGGCGTCGCAAGGCAACGACGGGGCGGCGGTGCTCAGGGCTGGCTCCGCCCTTCCCGAGGACCAAGGAAGCACCTTCTATCCGCTCTTCATGAGCGCCATTGCTGCCGGTCTGGTGCCTCCCTTTTCTGAGTTCTTCTTTTCTGTCCTCCGCCATTAAAACTGCAAGCTCTGCACCTCCACCCCAACTCTGTTCTTCTTCTGGCGATCTTCGCCTACTATTGTGAGGCTCATGTCAGGGTGCAGCCCTCAGTGGCCTTGCTGCGCCACTACTTCTACCTCTGGACCTCTCACGGGCCCATCTCCGCGTGCACGAGCTTTGTCGCGTATGGCAGTTCCAGCGCCACCTCGAAGCCCGGGAAGAGGATTGAGGGCTTCAGGACCAAGTGGGTCATGGTAGACGCTGTGCGCATCCATCCTCGGCTGATTCTGCCCACGGAGCAGCCCACGACCTCCGATGATTGGTCTCGCGCGAAACTCGTGGATCCTCGCGAAGCCGATCTTTGGAGAAGATGAACGCGGACTGTGGCGGGCAACATGGCGACGGGCGAAGACGGCCAAGGCGTCACTCCCGAGGGAGTTCCCCGGAGCACCAGGTGGCCCCGCTTCGCCAAGATTTCGCTTCATTGTGGAGGCCCGGCCCGAGCCTCACAAGATACCTCAGCCGCCATTAGCCCCGACCGGAAACCAGGACGGGACCAAGGAGTGAGGGGCTACGTGACAAGTTAGGCTCCTGAGTCACGATGCTCAGGAGTCCCCCTTGGCGCACAAACAGCAAGTAGGGAGGTGAGATGCATGGGTGAATTTACCATTCTACATCTGCAGAGCTCGGCCCCGCGCATACCTCAACCGTCGTTAGCCTTTCGGAACTAAGGAGTGAGGGGCTACGTGACCAGTTAGGCTCCTGAGTCACGATGCTCAGGAGTCCCCCTTGACGTTTAAACGGCCTTCGTACCTTGGCTCCGCTCGGGGAGGGACGTGCGACAAACCAGGCCCGAGGGGCCTCGCTGGGTGGCGTACGTCTGGGCGTGACCCAGGCGTAACCCCTGTGCCCAGCCCCCTCGCGCGGCACTCCCGAGGGGAGGCATTGCAATGAGGCCAGACATTGAGCTCTGGGCTCCTTGAGGTTGATGCGGCCGGGGTCCACCCTCAGTTGTTTATCACCAGTGCGAAGCATAGCACTTCCGTATGTGTACGGGCATAGCCGCTCCTCGGCAAGTGTCACCACAACATGGAGCATGGTGCTTCCATCAGAGCAGGGAGGGGCTCCCTCTAGAGGAGCCCCGGGCGCAGACAGCTCGCCTCGACACGTGGCTAGCACGGTAGGGCCTGACGAGGTGTATCTGGGCACCCGTGAGACAGCGCGGGACTCACGGGGCCCTACCTCTAGGCAGGTTGCGCCTGGCACTAGGCCTTAACTTGTGACGTGTTCCTGCAAATTTGGTTAGATGCCGACGCTCTACGTCCTCGGGTCCCGGCCCTCGAGCGGGTCTCGGCCTTGCTGGTATGCTGTGTCGCGATGCCATGGACAAGGCCAGAGGGTGAGGGCTGGAGAGCCAATAGGAGCCCATGAGTCGCGATGCTCAGGTACGCCCCCTTTAATGTGCAAGTGGCCGACATGAAGGAAGAAGGGGTGCCGTGGACAGGCATCAAATAACAATCATGATGGGTCGAACGCATGACCCGAAATAAACGCAAGAGGGGTACATGCCGCTGGGTCTGGCCCGAGCAACTTGGGGATGATGCAGCCCGAGGAGCGCCCCCAACAAAGTAAGATAGGAACATGAAGTAAAAGGGATACACGCCGCAGGGACGGACCCACGCTGTTCGGGAATGATGCAGCCTCGGGGGCGCTCAGTGGAATGAAACTTGAAGGATGTCACTGGTAACATTGAAGACGAAGGGATGTCAAGAAGCGGACGTCGTGGGCTGCGGAAGCCGATCTTCACGAGCCCCGTGCCCGTGGAGCCGCTGGAGGCTCTGGGGCGCCGTGGCTCCTCGCGACCATCTCCATCTCTGCCAGACTACGGAACGCCTGGCCTCTTGAGCCTCCGTGATGTTCCCATGAGGCGCCGGCACGTGGCGGCCGTTGACGCCGTAGGGGCATGCGAACGTGGCTGGGTGGACCTTCGCAGCGCCCCACGCGTGAGGGCCGTAAGCGCCTCGAGAGGCGGCTCGGTTGAGCCCTGGTATGTCGATGCAGACGCAGCCCACCATCCTCGCCTGGATGGGGAGCTACGGGCGGTAAGCGCGCATCGCCACTCATGACTCTTGACTCGCAGCCTCCGAATGATCTCGGCCGATTTAACTCCCCGAGGGTTTGGCCCTCCTTGCCTCGCTCCTTCCTGAGGGGAACGTGCTTTAAAACACGCCTCCAAGTGGTGCCCAAGCGCCTCCCTCGTGACCTTAGCAAGGTCGGTGGCCCTCCAGGAGAGAGCCCCCGAGCCTTGCTTGAGGAGGGCACCGGGCGCGCCTTCCTATGCGACAGAAGGAGGTGCCCCTTGAACAGGCACGGACCCTGAGGGGCCTGCCTCCCGAGGGGTCGGGCCTGACGATGTCTTCTTTTTCTTGGGAGCAGTCTCGGGGAGCCTCCCACTCCTGCGATCTGGGTCTTCAAGTGACGCGGCTTGGAAAGCTCGCTCCAGGGAGCACACTGCGTCTCTTTCTTCACAAGGCACCGTGATGACTCCGCCGCTTCCTGGCATCTTGAGGACATTGTAGCCGTGATGAGTCACGGCCATGAACTTGGCAAGAGCTGGGTACTCGAGGATGGCATTGTATGGCAGGCGAATGTGGGCGACATCGAAGTCGATGAGCTCGGTGCGGTAGTTGTCGCGCCGCTCAAGGTGACAGGAGGCGGACCTGCCTAATCGAAACTGTGGAGCCATCGGTGACTCTGCAGAAAGGCTTGGTTGGGTGAAGCTGATTGTAAGGCACTTGGAGATTGTTGAATGTCTCTACGGACAGGACATTGAGCCCCGCTCCGCCATCGATGAGGGTCCTAGTGACTTGCACGCTGTCGATGATTGGGGAACAAAGCATCGGGAGGACTCTACCGTGGCACAAGACTTGACCTGATCTGCTGAGCTAAACATGATGGCGCACGCTGACCACCTGAGAGGGCGCGTGGCCTCAAGCTTGGGGAGGACTGCATTCACTTCGCGGGCGAACTGCTTGAAGATGCGTTGAGAGGCTGGGGCTTGAGCTCCGCCCAGGATGCAAGCGATCGCGCGCGGCTCCTGGAAGCCCCTAGCGCCCTCGTCCTGATGATGGTCCTCATTTCTCCTTGGCTGCAGCGGTAGAGGAGGGAGGCCTGCATTTCCTTGCGGGCGATCCTCGCGAGGCTGATCCTGCCAGCGATCCTCGCGAGGTCGGTCACGCCACCCTTGGCGAGGGCCACGGTCTTCCCAGCGTCCTGCGTTTCTTCCTCCTCCTCGGCCGTAGCCTCGATCGTTCTTGGGCGTCGCCGACCGATTCTCCCTTCTCGCACGGCTCGGAGTTCTTGACATTCGTTGGTGTTGTGGGTGTGGAGGTCGTGGTACACAGATCACGGCTGCCCTTGGAAGACTCGGGCTGATCTACGCCTCGCTTGGTATCCGGTTCTCGCAGCGAGCACGGCATCCCCCTGCGCTTCACGCCCTTGGCCTTGGGCTTCTTCTTCTGGGTCTCGCGATCGGCAGCTCGAGGAGGAAAGGCGTCCTTCCTCAGCTCCGGCGCGCACTTGGTCGCCAAGTTGAACAGCTCCAAGGATGTACACAGATCTTCATGCATCGCCAGCTCCTCCTTCATCTTGACGCCACGCACACCGCCGAGAAGGCAGAGATGATGGCCTCCTCGGTCACCTTGGGAATCTTGAGGCGTGCGTTGTTGAAGCGCTGGATGTACTTCTGCAGGGTCTCCCCTGGCTGCTGCTTGATGCGGCGCATGTCGCTCACGGCAGGAGGCCGGTCACGGGTACCTTGGAAGTTGGCGATGAAGCGGGTGCGCATCTCGTCCCAGGAGGAGATCGTGCATGGAGCCAGGTTCAGGAGCCAGGTGCGGGCTCCGTCCTTGAGTGCCATAGGAAACCAGTTCACCATGACCTTCGCCCCTGCTGGCGGCCGATGCCCAGCAGAGCTGGAGGAACTCCGCACGGTCGGCCGTGCCATCATAGCGAGGAGGCAGGTCTTGCTTGAACTTGCCGGGCCACGCGACGCTGCACAGCTCGGTGGTGAAGGCGCGGCAGCCTGCCGTGGCCACGGGAGGCCTTTGGTGACGAAGAGCCTGGTCTTGCGGGTCCCCATGTGCTGCCGCTGGGAGCAGCGCGGGGTCTTGGCGTGCTGGAGCAGGAGCGCGGTCGTGACGAGCCGGTGCAGGGAGCACTCGGGCAGCTTCTTGGGGGCGAGGGACCTCTTGACAGCTCTGCTCTTGCTTGCTGGCTGGCGCCGGACGGAGTGGGTTCCGCCAGGGCCACGCCTTTGGGGCCAAGGCGCCTTCTTGAGGGGAGGCGGCCGAGGCGCCTGAGCTTCATCGCCCGTCTGGCGGGCGCAGTGCTGTGAGAAGGACGGCGCTGGGAGCCCTGGCATGGACGACCTCGGCGGCATGATCGAGCCACTCTTCAGCGTCGTCGACAGGCGGTTCTTGTGAGGAGCTCATTTGCCGCGATGAGCGCAGCTCGAGCCTCCATGGGCATGAGCGCGAGACAAAGAACCAGCTGGGGCGAGTGAAGGAGTGGCGGTACGGCCGTCTCGCCTTACGGACGGATGCTGGGACGATGCTTGCTGCTCGTTCCCCGCTGGGCCGGTGGCGGCATTGACGGCAGGCGACGGGGGCGGCCGCCAACGGGGGCCGTCTGGGCGACGCGGGTAGCGAGAGCGGCTCGGCGCTCAGCGCGGGCCCGACGAGCGTCTGACATGGATGCGATGGGCGGCAAAGAACAGGGCGGTGGAAGACGGATTCCGGTGCACCCCTACCTGGCGTGCCAAATGTCGGATTTCGGGTTCCGGCAGACCCTCTAGGTTCGAACTCTGGGGTGCACACGGAGATCTCGCCCCCTACCTACCTGCACCTCGTCCGCCGCTAGGATCTAAACTACCAAAGGAACAACACAAGAGACACAAGGTTTATACTAGTTCCGGCCACCATTGTGGTGTAACACCCTACTCCAGTGTGTGGTGTGGTGGATTGCCTCTTGGGCTGATGATGAATAGTACAAGGAAGAACAACCTCGTGAGGGTCTGTTCTTGGCCGGCTCGATGAACTGCTAGGGGGAGTTCAGTCGCTCTCTCTAGATTGCTTGAACTCTAGCTCTGTTCAAGATTCCGGATCCTCCTACCCTGTGGGTGGCTAGTCCTATTTATAGGTGGAGGCCCTAGGCCTCTTTCCAAATATTGAGTGGGAAGGGCGCCAACAATTGGCCATTCTGAAGGGGAACATCTAGTACACTTATCTTGACTAAAGTTGGTCCTCGCCTGTCAAAGGCTCTGGCGGTGACGCCGGCTTGGGCTCCACGATGACTTCCTTCCTGCCGTTGCGACGGTCTTGGTCTTGTTGCACCAAAACGGACGCCTTTGCTTGATGCTCTCACCTACGCTTGCCTCCTTTGCACCAAAGAAGAAATGAGGACACTGCGCGGGCTGGCGCCCGCCTGGCGCCCTTGGTCGTCATGGCTTGCGTCATGGGCACCTCGTGAGGTACCCCGCCTTGATCTCTCCGCCTCCTCGCGAGCCAGCCTGACGAGGTCAGTGCTCGAGGAAGCTTCCTGTCGTCCGCCCCACGAGGCTTGGCCCCTCGCGAGGGTCTTGAGCTTGTGCTAATGAAGATGGGCCGTACTGGGTCACCCCTTGAGCCACGCCGCATGCCGCAGGCAGGCAAGTCTGGGTACCCCCGTTCCCAGAACGCCGACATGCTTCAATTATATGGGACCGTTTCCTTCCTCTAATGGGTATACACATATTTTAGTTGCTGTTGATTATGTTACTAAGTGGGTAGAGGCTATTCCAACTAGTAGTGCTGGTCATAACACCTCTATTAAGATGCTTAAAAAAGTTATTTTTCCGAGGTTTGGAGTCCCTAGATATTTAATGACTGATGGTGGTTCACATTTTATTCATGGTGCCTTTCAGAAATGCTTGCTAAGTATGATGTTAATCATATAATTGCATCTCCATATCACCCGCAGCCTAGTGGTCAAGTAGAATTGAGTAATAGAGAGCTCAAATTAATTTTGCGAAAAGACTGTTAATAGATCTAGAAAGAATTGGTCCAAGAAACTTGATGATGCATTATGGGCCTATAGAACTGCATATAAAAAATCCTATGGGTATGTCTCCGTATAAAATGGTTTATGGAAAAGCATGTCACTTACCTCTTGAACTAGAACATAAGGCATATTGGGCTATTAAAGAGCTCAATTATGATTTCAAACTTGCCGGTGAGAAGAGGTTATTTGACATTAGCTCACTTGATGAATGGAGAACCCAAGCCTATGAGAATGCCAAGTGGTTTAAAGAAAAAGTTAATAGATGGCATGACAAAAGGATACAAGAGCTTGAGTTTAATGTAGGTGATTATGTGTTGCTATACAACTCTCGTTTAAGATTTTTTGCAGGAAAACTTCTCTCTAAATGGGAAGGTCCTTATGTTATCGAGGAGGTCTATCGTTCCGGTGCCATAAAAATTAACAACTTCGAAGGCACAAATCCGAAGGTGGTGAACGGTCAAAGAATCAAACATTATATCTCAGGTAATCCCATAAATGTTGAAACTAATGTTATTGAAACCGTAACACCGGAGGGATACATAAGGGACACTTTCCAGAATGTTTCAGACTCCGAAAAGGAATAGGTATGTGATGCGGTAAGTAAACCGACTCCAAAACAGTTCTAATGGCAATTTTTCTCCGTTTTTGAATATTTAAGAAAATAGGAAAATAAGAAGTAGTTCGGGAAGGACACGAGGCTTCCACGAGGGTGGAGGGCACGCCCTACCCCCCTGGGTGTGCCCCTGCCTCGTGGGCACCTCGTGTGCTCTCCGGACTCTGTTTTCTTGCACAATACTTCTTTTGGTCGGTAAAAATTCATTATATAATGTCCTGAAGGTTTTGACCACCATATCACGCAAATATCCTCTGTTTTTTCGAATTGTTGTTCTGACAGATCTAGATCGCCATGACATCTCCAAGTGCCCCCAAGGACAAGTTCTTCGAGAAGGTCATCGACCCCTACCTTGTGGCGGTGCGGCAACACCCTCAAACCATTGAGATGCATGAGGGGGTGTGATACGTCTCCGTCGTATCTACTTTTCCAAACACTTTTGCTCTTGTTTTGGACTCTAACTTGTATGATTTGAATGGAATTAACCCGGACTGACGTTGTTTTCGGCAGAATTGCCATGGTGTTGTTTTATGTGCAGAAAAGAAAAGTTCTCGGAATGACCTGAAACTCCAGGGGATGTCTTATAAAAAATAATAATAAATCCTCGCCAAAGATGAAGACCAGGGGGCCCACACCCTGTACACGAGGGTGGGGGCGCCCCCCTAGGGCGTGCCCCCCTACCTCGTGGGCCCCCTAGAGACCCTCCGACGCCAACTCTAACTGCATATATTGGCTTTCAGGGAGAAAAAAATCAGAGAGAAAGTTTCATCGTGTTTTACGATACGGAGCCGCCGCCAAGCCCTAATCTCTCTCGGGAGGGCTGATCTGGAGTCCGTTCGGGGCTCTAGAGAGGGGGATTCGTCGCCGTCGTCATCATCAACCATCCTCCATCACCAATTTCATGATGCTCACCGCCGTGCGTGAGTAATTCCATCGTAGGCTTGCTGGACGGTGATGGGTTGGATGAGATTTATCATGTAATCGAGTATTTTTGTTAGGGTTTGTGTCAGGACCCCGATCCTAAGTCACACCGATCTAGCATGTAACACATCATATCACTTTGCGGCCTCACGCACGGTATTCCCACGGGTGTCGCCTTACCATGGCCCGGGACCGTTTGCGTCATTTGGCTCACGATATGATAGTGTCGCTAGCATCCATATGACAAAGAACCCAGCCGACATGGCTAGTCGTGAACCCAAAGCGGCGCTTAACCTATGGGGACAGGCATACATGAATCACATCGAGCATGTCGGTCATCAACGTATGTATTCGACTGCAAAGACTGGGCTAACAGGACTCCGGTATCCCGGCATGTAGCAGGCTAGGCTGAGACTCGAATAACACCGCGTGACATTTCCCAGAAGGGGCAGGACATAGGAAACGTAAGTGAAACACATGCCGGCCAGTCAAGTGTCCAAGCGGTAGTCTGGGCTAGCAGGACTCCGGTGAACCGGTCAGAAGCGGACTACTATCGCTCGGAGGCACGAGACTACATTTCCCCATATGAGAGGCTGCCAAGGATAAACAACTAGTTTGCTCGGATCCCACACATACCAAGCATTTCAGACATACACACATTATGCTCGATATGCGTAGATACAACATGGCATCACAACATAACTCTACGACTCAAATATTATTCAATAGGCTCCGAAGAGCGAGATATTACAAACATGGGTCTCATGACCCAACACTCGTGAGCATACAAGTCAAAGCACAAACGGAAGCTAATCATGTCCGAAAGTACGCATAACTATAAATGAAAAGGCCGAGAAGCGACTATCTACAGATCTCGCCGAGGGCACAAGATCGTAGCTGAGGTATCAAGCTAAACGTCAAGTCCAAGCGGAACTACTAAGCGAGGCCGACGTCTCTCGCAAAACATAAAATAAGCAAATGTGAGTACAATTGTACTCAAAGAAGACTTACATCGTAACTAACTACATATGCATCATTATCAAAAGGGGTGGTGGAGTTTGATCGCAGACAAGCCAGCTTTGACTCGGTGGCTATCCTGAACTACATTTGCAAGTAACTCTTTGAGGTGGCGCACACGAGTCCACATATTCACCATATCAATACACCACTATGGACCCGCTCCGTCTCCCTATGAGAACGCCATCCATATCACTCACGCTTATCTTGCGCATTTTAGAGTATCCACTTTCACTTGTCTATGAACTGATATAGGCAACCCAGAAGTCCTTCTCCGTGGACACGGCTATTGAATAGATCATATTAACCTGCAGGGTGTACTTCTTCACACACGCTCTCACCACTTACCGCCGTTTACACGACATGTACTCGGCAACCTTCAAGCGGAAGCCCAACGTGGTGTCGCCACGGCCTACCTAAACACACAAGTCCCTAGTCCAGTTTATCGCCTATTCGGGTTCCATCCGCAGGGAGTCCGGCCGAGGTTTCCCATACAGCTCCGAACGATGTGCGGGGTTCCCGAGACACCAAGCAGGCGAATCGGTACACCGGGCCACGGTGCCTACCAAGAACACAACCCACCCCTACGGTCAGCGCTATGCGCCCCCAAAGATGCTACAAACACCAGAAACTACTTGCAATTCCCTGACTGAGAACAAGTGTGGTTAAGAAGCCGAGATGTTACATTGGTTTCGGGACCAATGCGTGGTAGTATCTGTTTCATGGATCACAAACACAGATCTCAGTTCTCGAGGACGGCTGCAATGAGACAACCCACCATGTACTCCTACATGGCCTCTCACCGCTACCTTTACCAAATCGTGTTCACACACTTAGCTCACACACAATAGGACATGTTCATAACAATTCCAATTCATTCCCGATGAATCAGACCCGACTCAACTCTAAGCAAAGAGCAGGCATGACAAACAAGCATAAATGAGTAGGCACAACATGGCTCAAACAATTCCTACTCATGCTAGTGGGTTTCATCTAATTCTTGTGGAATGACAGGTCATGCAAAGGATCAAGGGGTTCAGCTACCGCAGCAAGTAACACATGAGTCGTTGTTGTCCTAATGCAGTAAAATAGAGCAGGAGCGAGAGAGTGGGATTGTATCGGAATGAACAAGGGGTTTTGCTTGCTCGATGGAACTGGGTAGAGAACTGCGCCTTCAGATGGGTAGTCGAGGTTATCTTGAAGCGTAACCTATCATGAAAGCACATCAAGTAAACACACATGACAATATGCAACAATATGATGCATGCTATGACATGGCAATATGGATGTGTGTTGGCCTAATGCAAGCTTGAAGAACAGGGGATGAACTCATTTGAATCAAGGATTCAAATGATAGCTCATTTGAGTTGGTCCTAATGGTGCAATATATAATTCTGGTTATTCAGCATAGTTAACTTGTTTAACATGCATGAAACCTGTACCAATGGATAGAGTGAATTTTTCTGATAATTTTTCATATATAAATCTTTGCATTTGGAGTTATAGAATAAAAGTTAAAAGCATTTGAAATTTGAATTATATTCGGAATTTGCTATATTAGAATAAATCCAGAAATTCATTTATTGCGGCCAAGATGAGGTCGGCGTGGACGTCAGGGTCAACGGGTCGTCTGTGTCAAACCGACTGGGACCCGCATGTCAAGAATTAGTTTAACTAATTAACTTTAATTAAAACTAACCGGATTAGTTAACCGAGGGGTCCACCGCTGCTGACTCAGAAAGTACCAATCTGGGCCCACCACCAATCGGTCAATGGTCAACTCACGGCCAGCTTCAGTCACGGGCGAGGCCAAAGGCCAAGTGAGCAGAGTGCTTTTAGACGTTCCGCCACCAAATGGGGCGCGAAGGCATCTACGTGGAGCTGGAGATGAACCGCGGCTCTTGGTGGAGTTAGCTTGGTCGGGATGGCCGGAGTTGGCGCCGGCGACGAGTTAGGCGGCCGCCGGGGTTCGGCCAACTACGGGTGTGGGGTTGGAGGGCTCGGCGAGGTGCGGGAAGTGCATGGGCAGACCCGTTGGGGTGGGGTGAATGCAACGGGCACCCCGGGTGGTTGAGAGTGGCCGGAGCACGTCGGCTGACGAGCTCCAGCATGCGGCAAGTGTGATCGAGGTTGGGTCGTTGTGGTGCTCGGGGGCGCGAGAGAGGAGAGGGAGTTAGATAGGCTCACGGGCGCCAGAGAGAGCCTCGTCGGGTCGGGACGAACCGGGCGACGGCGACGTCAAGGGATCTCCGCGACTTCGAGCTCGGCGAGGTCGGGTGTAGTGGCTTGGGCACTTAGAGCGAGCGGGACTCAGCTAGCTAGGGGTAGTGGAGGCAAGTGAGCTCCCGGACATGGTGGGGAGGAGCATGGACGGCGGGAGCATGATTTCGGCGGTGGCGCGGCGATGGCGGCGCCGGCCAAAGTTGGGGAGAGCGAGAGAGAGAGGCAGGGGGGCGAGTGGCGTGTCCAGGAGTTCGAGGCGACGACGTGGAGGTCATCCAGGCGGCGAGGCGGCGAGGTGAAGCAGGTGGCTGACGGCCGCGTGGCGCCGGTGCTCGCTGTCGGGCACTGGGTACTGCTCGTCAAGCCGAGCCAAGCAGCTCATGGTTGCTGGGCAACAGGTGGGCCGTGGGCGTGTAAGTTTTCCGCTTTATTTAATCTTTCTAATTTCCTGCAACTTTGTGGGGTTTCTAAAATACCAAAACAGTTTTAAAATCACCAAAATGCTCTCGTCCCTTGTTGGAATATTTCCAACATGAAACATTTTGGTTTGGCAATTTTTGGACATTTAAAATATTTTGTATAATTTGAATGCTCAAATTCAAAACTTGTGGATTAATCCAAGGACCTTTGGATGACCTAGAAAATGATGCAACACCTTTGACATAGGCTCAACCAAAGCAAAGATGATGAGCATTTTGAAGGGCATTTCAGTTCATTGAAATAATTTTTAGTAAACCCTAGTTGAGTTAAAGGGGGTGTTCGGGGTTTCTGCCTTCCCCATTTCAAATTTTCATGAAAATTAAACATGATGCATGGATGCAATGCTACTAGCTACAAACAAGTTCTAGGGCTGATCTGGGTCAGGATACTCACCCCACTAAACAAGAATCTCGCCCCGAGATTCAATACGTGAGGCAAGAGGAAAAGGGAGGTCACAAACTATCACAATCTTCATGATCCATTTGCCCTCCTCGAAAATGTTGATTTACCCATCATCTTGGTCTTGACGTCTTTGCTTTTGAGATCTTTACCCGACATGACAACAGAAAGAAGGGGGAAACCCTACATGATTCGATCTTCACGAAGATCAAGTAAACATGATCGACTCACGGACTGAGACGGTGACACATCTCGAGTTGAGACACAAAATGCATCGAGAGGGATGGATGAACAACAACGGGGTTTGATTGGTGGCAACAATTCCACGCTTAGGGAGATGGTGGATGGTGTCAAGGTGGTGAGGAAATATTTATTATGATCCCGTAACGGGGCACCTCGAGAAAGGTGACGCAAAGAACTATTCCCTTAAGTGGCAAAAAGAATTACTTTTGATCCATAGATCATTGGAACTCTTTATACCAACTTAAGGCAATTATCAACGATCGTTTGACGGAGTGCAAAGGAATGGTACACCCGGACTAGAGTGGATGATGTGGACTACCTTGTTGAAGACAACACGATGGATGATTTTTCTTATCTTCGAAGGTGGGGGGGACCCATGGTAAGTCCACTTTTGAGGATGATCCTAGACATCAATTAATGAGAGGGCAGCCCATGGAAATTGGCACAATGGGGTGCAAGCTGGGAACGAGATACAACTGTTCGAATGTTCCAACCATCATATCTGCCTGAGATTCAGATCTGGTTGATGTTTAGGATATTTCAGACTCATCATGTCTGAAAAGGAAGGGTTGCAACACAATTCGACGAGATGGCGTTGCGAGATTCTCGGGATATGAACTACGATAGCAAGCTCCAAAACATGAGCTGGTTTTGCTACAAACATGTGAACACGTTGTCCTAGACAAGCATGACCACATGGTAGTCTTATAATAAAACACTACCGAAGTTCGGGTGGGGAAACATCATCGAGGATATCAAGTCTTAACATAAGTCATGATTAGCTCTTATGAAAGAACTCCTTTCCTTGAACAAATCGATTGATGGCTTGGTGTGCTAGGGATACATACGGAATGAAGATGATCAGTCTATCAAACCATAGAATACTTCGTGACATGCATGACTGACTTGGGATGATTCCACAGGAGGCAAACAAGCTTTTCTCAAATTCATGGCGGCAACTTACACCTAAAACACATAAATTCGAGGAAGTCTCTTCAACCATCCAAGCATAAGCTTCAAGAACTTCACACGAAGAAATGCTTACACAATTTTCCAACACTAGGTTGATGTTCAACACGACTCATGGGGGAGACAAAATGCAACTGATGGGCTCAACAAAGAACTCATCGGAATTTCCATATCCTTTGGACTTCCACCATCATGTGAACACGTTGCTAGCATTGGTCGGACCAAAGATATAATGGTGTATGCTCGAGGGATCAACCACGAGTAAGACAACATTACGAAAGCACCGTTAGTACCGATTTGATTTGACGATAGCCCATACTCAAATCAAAGAATTGGGAGGACGATAGATCCAACAAGCGATCACGAGGACCAATCGATGAAGATATCATCTTTCTTCAACATAAACTTCACAAGAATATCCCTTTGGATCGAACTAAGTTAGGCAAGCTTTTATCTTCCAACTCTCCAAGTTGTTGTTTAGCTTAACCAACTAGCTCAGGGGTATCCAACAGCATTCTTGGAGAAGGGTGGTTCACAGAAAACCAACTTGATCACGCAGCCCAACATAACGGTCAAGAAACAACCCGGTAACACTTCCAAGAAGATATTTGGAAAGTCACGAACCACCGGTATGTTACTAAGCTCGAGAACAATCTTGCTTTTCAGGCAAGACGATATTATCAAATGAGTGAGGACTAGACAAGATCCTAACTCATCAATCGAAGAGTGCAAGAAAATAAGGACTAGGTAGCACGATCAATCTTAGGATGATGGTTTAATAACCAACACGCTAAGAATGAGAATATTGTCCATTTACCACCAAGCAACGAAAGTGGCTCGGAGTATTGATTTCGCACATCACAATTCACTTGCGGCATTCCGGTTACAACAACACGGAACCGAGGAATGAATAATGATAGCGAGAGTATCAACTGCGTCAAGAATTCCTAAGAGGTTGTGCAATTCCCATGACATTCTTGACATAAGATGGTAATACTTCAGTGGTAGAACAGATTCAAAAGCTGAATTGGCATTTTGATCTGCGGGATACAACTACTTTGACCCAATCCTCGGATATGGATGAGGTATCGGAGTTTGTTTCTCCTAGTCATTCCGGAATAGAATGGCTTGACGGACCACAAGGACAAAATGCATCGATGAACACAAATGCACACATACCCTTGGCTATCAATTGATAGATGAAGGTCGAATACAAGCTGAAGAGAGCAACCTTCGAGAGGAACATATAACTTCCTCGAGTTGTGGATGCACAGATTAGTATGTCGAACGAAGCTCAACATTTCTTCCGGATAATCCATGCAGAAAAGTAGAACTGGCAGAGTCACAATTATGAACGGAGAACTCCTCAAGAGCACTCTAGTTGTGATCTTTTGGTTCAACAAACTTCTGCCATAAGTGGTTCATGGTATTTGGAAGAAGGATATACCACGGACCTTGAGGACTATCGCAAGGTTACTAATATCCTAAAGGCACTAGCAAATACTAACAACATGAAGTAGGATGAATCTCGGGTTGACCACCCAGAGTAGAATGCCTACTACTAAATGGCATCACGGGATGCTTTCGAAAATGATGGCGAGAATCATCACACTTTGGGGATACAAAGGCATTGCTAAATTGCTAGGTGACTCCTAAAACACCTAGGTTCATAATAATAGCTCCAACATATATGCCGAGGCGTGGAGTACCTCAACATACTAATTAGTGTGCTTATTCGACCAAAAGGACATCGGAAACGGAAAGAAAGGATTTGCAAATGCATCAAGCTATTTAGAGACACAGGATGACTCGGACAGACATAACGGCTGTAAATGCTCAAAATGATTTGAGACATCCTGCAGAAATGGTGGCATAACCACTCAACAACATCATAACAAGATTACGAGATCAACGGTTATCATACAGGAATAATAGGAACTGAATCGGGATTAAAACCAACAATCTTAAAGGTCTATGGATTAGTAACACGTCATCCGATAGATAGATGAGAAGCCTAGTTCTTAAACCCGTAGAAGAAAAGAGGATGACTCAGATCGGAAGGCCATGAGGTATAAGGAGTAAAAAGAGCCTTACGTTCCTTCCACAATCAATTCCCTTACATAGCTAAAGCATTTCTAGACACAACTTGACCGGTTTGGCTTGGTAATCCCTCTGACGATCGGGGCTCGATACCAACGCTGTCAGGACCCCGATCCTAAGTCACACCGATCTAGCATGTAACACATCATATCACTTTGCGGCCTCACGCACGGTATTCTACCAGGTGTCGCCTTACCATGGCCCGAGACCGCTTTTCGTCTTTTGGCTCACGTATATGATAGTGTCGCTAGCATCCATATGACAAAGAACCCGGGCCGACATGGCTAGTCGTGAACCCAAAGCGGCGCTTAACCTATGGGGACAGGCATACATGAATCACATCGAGCATGTCGGTCATCAACGTATGTATTCGGGCTGCGACCTTTGGGCTATGAGGACTCCGGTATCCCGGCATGTAGCTTAGGCAGGACTCGAATAACACCGGCGTGACATTTCCCGAAGGGACAGACATAAGGAACGAAGTGAAACACATGCCGCCAGTCAAGTGTCCAAGCGGTAGTGCTGGGCTAGCAGGACTCGGTGAACCGGTCATGGCGGACTACTATCGCTCGGAGGCACGAGACTACATTTCCCCATATGAGAGGCTGCCAAGGATAAACAACTAGTTTGTCGGATCCCACACATACCAAGCATTTCAGACATACACACATTATGCTCGATATGCGTAGATACAACATGGCATCACAACATAACTCTACGACTCAAATATTATTCAATAGGCTCCGAAGAGCGAGATATTACAAACATGGGTCTCATGACCCAACACTCGAAACATACAAGTCAAAGCACAAACGGAAGCTAATCATGTCTGAGTACAGACAACTATAAATGAAAAAGGCTGAGAAGCCTGACTATCTACCAGATCCTGCCGAGGGCACAAGATCGTAGCTGAGGTATCAAGCTAAACGTCGAAGTCCAAGCGGAACTACTAGCGAGACTGACGTCTCTCTGCAAAACATAAAATAAGCAAACGTGAGTACAATTGTACTCAGCAAGACTTACATCAGAACTAACTACATATGCATCGTTATCAAAAGGGGTGGGGGAGTTTGACTGCAGCAAGACAGCTTTGTCTCGGTGGCTATCCTGAACTACGTCTTCAAGTAAATCCTTGAGGTGGCGCACACGAGTCCACATATTCACCATATCAATACACCACTATGGACCCGCTCCCGTCTCCCTATGAGAACGCCATCCATAGCACTCACGCTTATCTTGCGCATTTTAGAGTATCCACTTTCACTTGTCTATGAACTGATATAGGCAACCGAAGTCCTTCTCCGTGGACACGGCTATTCGAATAGATCATATTAACCTGCAGGGTGTACTTCTTCACACACGCTCACCACTTACCGCGTTTACACGACATGTACTCGGCAACCTTCAAGCCGGAAGCCCAACGTGGGTGTCGGCCACGGCCTACCTAAACACACAAGTCCCTAGTCCGGGTTTATCGCCTATTCGGGTTCCATCCATGAGGAGTCCGCCGAGGTTTCCCATACAGCCCCGAACGATGTGTGCAGGGTTCCCGAGACACCAAGCAGGCGAATCGGTACATCAACACGGTGCCTACCGTAACACAACCCACCCCTACGGTCAGGCGTGCGTCAAAGACATGCTACAAACACGAAACTACTTGCAATTCTTGACCGAGGACAAGAGTGGTTAAGAAGCCGAGAGGGTCCATTGGTTTCGGGCCCAATGCGTGGTAGTAACTGTTTCATGGATCACAAACACAGATCTCGGTTCACGAGGGCGGCTGCAATGAGACAACCCACCATGTACTCCTACATGGCCTCTCACCGCTACCTTTACCAAATCGTGTTCACACACTTAGCTCACACACAATAGGGCATGTTCATAACAATTCCAATTCATTCCCGATGAATCGGACCCGACTCAACTCTAAGCGATGGCAGGCATGACAAACAAGCATAAATGAGTAGGCACAACATGGCTCAAACAATTCCTACTCATGCTAGTGGGTTTCATCTAATTCTTGTGGAATGACGGGTCATGCAAAGGATCAAGGGGTTCAGCTACATGACAAGTAACACATGAGTCGTTGTTGTCCTAATGCAGTAAAATAGAGCAGAGCGAGAGAGTGGGATTGTATCGGAATGAACAAGGGGTTTTGCTTGCCCGATGGAACTGGGTAGAGAACTGCCCTTCGATGGGTAGTCGAGGTTATCTTGAGGCGAGAACCTATCATGAAAGCACACCGAAAGTAAACACACATGACAATATGCAACAATATGATGCATGCTATGACATGGCAATATGGATGTGTGTTGGCCTAATGCAAGCTTGAAGAACAGGGGATGAACTCATTTGAATCAAGGATTCAAATGATAGCTCATTTGAGTTGGTCCTAATGGTGCAATATCTTATTCTGGTTATTCAGCATAGTTAACTTGTTTAACATGCATGAAACCTGTACCAATGGATAGAGTGAATTTTTCTGATAATTTTTCATATATAAATCTTTGCATTTGGAGTTATAGAATAAAAGTTAAAAGCATTTGAAATTTGAATTATATTCTGGAATTTGCTATATTAGAATAAATCCAGAAATTCATTTATTGCGTCGCCAAGATGAGGTCGTGCGGACGTCAGGGTCAACGGGTCGCCCAGTCAAACTGACCGCTGGGACCCGCATGTCAAGAATTAGTTTAACTAATTAACTTTAATTAAAACTAACCGGATTAGTTAACCGAGGGGTCCACCGTTGACTCGTAGCGATCCAACGGGGCCCACCAAATAACGGTCAAGGTCAACTCGCCGTCTAGTCACGGCCGAGGCTGTGAGCGGCGTGAGCAGTGCTTTTAAGACGTCCGGCCACCAAATGGGGCGGAAGGCATCTACGTGGAGTCGAGATGAACCGCGGCTCTTGGTGGAGTTAGCTTGGGTCGGGATGGCGGAGTTGGCGCCGGCGACGAGTTAAGCGGCGGCCGGGGTTCGCCAACTACGGGTTTGGGGTTGGAGGCTCGGCGAGGTGCGGGAAGTGCATGGGCAGACCCGTTGGGGTGGGAGTGAATGCAACGGGCACCTGGGTGGCCGAGAGTGGCCGGGAGCACGTCGGCGACGAGCTCATGGCGGTGCGTCTGGTGATCGAGGTTGGAGTCGTTGTGGTGCTCGGGCGCGAGAGAGGGAGAGGGAGTTAGATAGGCTCACGGGCGCCCAGAGAGAGCCTCGTGGGTCGGGGACGAACCGGGCGACGGCGACGTCAAAGGGGATCTCCGTGACTTCAAGCTCGGGCGAGGTCGGTGTAGTGGCTTGGGCACTTAGAGCGGCGGGACTCAGCTAGCTAGGGGTAGTGGAGTCTGGCGGAGCTCTGGACATGGTGGGGAGGAGCATGGACGGCGGGGAGCACGACTTGGCGGTGGCGCGTCAGCGATGGCGTCGGCCGTGTTGGGGGAGAGCGAGAGAGAGGCAGGGGGCGAGTGGCGTGTCCGGGGAGTTCGAGCGACGACGTGGAGGTCATCCAGGCGGCGGGCGAGGTGAAGCGAGGCTGACGGCCAGCTGCGTGGCGCGCCCGGTGCTCGCCGTCGGGCACACTGGCTACTACTGGCGAGCCAAGCAGCTCATTGGCCAGCGGGCTGGGCCGGCAGGTGGGCAGGGTGGGCGTCGAGGTAAGTTTTCCGCTTTATTTAATCTTTTCTAATTTCCTGCAACTTTGTGGGGTTTTCTAAAATACCAAAACAGTTTTAAAAATCACCAAAATGCTCTGGTCCCTTGTTGGAATATTTCCAACATGAAACATTTTGGTTTGGCAATTTTGGACATTTAAAATATTTTGTATAATTTGAATGCTCAAATTCCAACGGTGTGGATTAATCCAAGGACATTTGTATGACCTATAAAATTATGCAACACCTTTGACATAGGCTCTGAACCAAAGCAAAGATGATGAGAATTTTGAAGGGCATTTCAGGTTCATTGAAATAATTTTTAGTAAACCCTAGTTGAGTTAAAGGGGGGGGGGTGTTCTGGGGTTTCCTGCCTTCCCCATTTCAAATTTTCATGAAAATTAAACATGATGCATGGATGCAATGCTACTAGCTACAAACAAGTTCTAGGGCTGATCTGGGGCTGTGACAGTTTGATCCCTAGTATCCACTATGTTCTGAGACTGATGTTGCTATGACTTTGCTATGCTTAATGCTTGTCACTAGGGCCCGAGGCCATGATTTCAGATCTGAGCCTATTATGTTTTCATGAATATATGTGTGTTCTTGATCCTATCTTTCAAGTCTATAGTCACCTATTATGTGTTATGATCCGACAACCCCGAAGTGAAAATAATCGGGATACTTCTCGGTGATGACCATAGTTTGAGGAGTTCATGTATTCACTATGTGCTAATGCTTTGTTCCGGTTCTCTATTAAAAGGAGGCCTTAATATCCCTTAGTTTCGAATAGGACCCCGCTGCCACGGGAGGGTAGGACAAAATATGTCATGCAAGTTCTTTTCCATAAGCACGTATGACTATATTTGGAATACATGCCTACATTACATTGATGAACTGGAGCTAGTTCTCAGGTCACTCTATGTTCTTGTTACATGACGAATCAACCGCATCCGCATAATTATCCATCATCGATCCAAAGGCTTCACGAGCTTTCCATATCTCGGTCTTCGCTTATTTACTTTTCCATTGCTCTTGTTACAATCTCTACAAAAATACCAAAAACATTACTTTTGTCAGTCTTTACTTTTGTTACCATTACCACCACTATCATATTACTTTGCTACTATACACTTTGCTGCAAATACTAAGTTTCCATGTGTGGTTGAATTGACAAATCAGCTGCTAATACTTGAGAATATTCTTTGGATCCCCTTGTGTCGAATCAATAAATTTGGGTTGAATACTCTACCCTTGAAAACTGTTGCGATCCCCTATACTTGTGGGTTATCAAGAACCTTTTTCTGGCGCCGTTGCCGGGGAGCATAGCTCTATTATTTGAGTTACTTGGTATTTTTATCTGCTGGACACTATGAAGAATTTGAAAGATGATCGAACTACTATTTTGCCCTCAACTACGAGGGGAGGTAAGGAACTGCCATCTAGCTCTGCGCTTGATTCACCTTCTGTTATAAGTAAGCTTGCGACACCTAAACCTGCTTCTGCTATTCGTTCCGATATGTCGCATGTCATTGATGATGCCACTTCTGCTATGCATGATACTTATGATGAAACTACTTCTATGCTTGATACTCATGCCTCTTGGTGAATTTCTAGATGAACAAATTTCTAGGTCTAGAGAAAGAGAAATTATTGAACCGAACATGATGATGTTAGTAATGATGATAATATGCTGCTATTCCCGAGGGCTATCTTTTGATCTTGAATCTACCGCAACCATTCTTGCTTGCCAGGATAGATATGAACTTAAGAGGTTGCTAGTTAAATGGAGTAAAGAATCTTTTAGAGATAGAATGAGACCCGACCCTGCTTTTGCTACTTCATCTATCTGTGTTCCTGATAAGGATTATTATGATATCTCTATTGATCCAGATATAATTACTTTGGTTGAATCTGATCCTTTTTATGGCTATGAATCTGAAAATGTTGTGGCACATCTTACTAAGTTAAATGATATAGCTGCCCTGTTTACTAATAATGAGAGATCGCGCTACCTTTATTTACTCAAAATATTTCCGTTCTCATTAAAGGGTGATGCTAAGATATGGTTTAATTCTCTTGATCCTGGTTGTGTGCAAAGTCCTCAGGATATGATTTATTACTTCTCGCTAAATATTTCCTGCTCATAAGAAACAAGCTGCTTTGAGGGAAATATACAACTTTGTGCAAATTGAAGAAGAGAGTCTCCCACAAGCTTGGGGAGGCTTCTCAAGTTACTTAATGCTTTGCTCGATCATCCTCTTAAGAAACACGAAATATTTGATATCTTTTATAATGGACTAACTGATGCTTCCAGAGATTACCCGGATAGTTGTGCTGGTTCTCTTTCGTGGAAATAACTTGCGGATGACGCTGAAATTCTATTGAATAATATGTTGGCAAATGAAAATAATTGGGCACCTCCTGAGCCAGCTCCAGAGCCCATTACTGAGCCTATTCCTAAACCAACCTAAGAAGAGAGGTGTTCTATTTCTCAGTCCCGAAGATATGCAAGAGGCAAAGAAATTTATGAAAGAAAAAGGTATTAAAGCTGAAGATGTTAAAAATTTACCTCCTATTGAAAAAATACATGGTCTTAATTTACCGCCTGGTGAAGAAGTATATGATCTCAATTCTTTATTCACTGAAGAACCTCCTGATCCCGATACCCCGACACAGTAGTAAAGGTAAATTCTCTCTATAGATATGATAAAGCTGAAGTCCCTCCTACTAAAATTGCTAGTCAGTGCTTGGATGAGTTTGATGACTTTATGTTTAAGCAAGATGACTTTAATGCTTATTTTGATAAGACAATTAAAACAGAATACCTTTATGGTTAAACGCTTGAGTGATTATATGGCTGATATTAGAGGTGAACTTAAACTTGTTAGCAAACATGCTTCTATGGTTACCACTCAAGTAGAACAAGTACTTAAAGCTCAGAAAGAAGTGCTTGATGAAATGAATAGTAAGAAAAATGATTATGCTTTGTTAGAGTGGCTACTAGAACTGGTAGAATGACTCAGAACCTTTGTATCTGAAGGCCACCCTAAGAGAATCGAGCAAGATTCTCGGAGAAATAATATTGATATGTCTAGTTCTTCTAAAAGGAAGAAAAAGAAAATGATAGAACGTTGCAAACTTCTAGTGAACCTATTCTTGAACCACACGAGAATCCAAATGATATCTCTATATGCGATCTTTGAAACACAATCTGTAATGAACATGAACCTAGTGAAAATGTTAATGATGATGTTCATGATGATGCTCAACCTAGTAATGATAATGAAGTAGAAGTTGAACCTGTTGTTGATCTTGATAACCCACAATCAAAGAATTAACGTTATGATAAGAGAGACTTCGTTGCTAGGAAACATGGTAAAGAAAGAGAGCCATGGGTTCAGAAACCCATGTCTTTTCCTCCAAAACCATCCAAGAAAAAGGATGATGAGGATTTTCAGCGCTTTGCTGAAATGATTAGACCTATCTTTTTGCGTATGCGATTAACTGATGTGCTCAAAACAAATCCTTATGCTAAGTATATGAAGGATATCATAACAAATAAAAGAAAGATACTTGAAGCTAAAATTTCCACCATGCTTGCTAATATACTTTTAAGGGTGGAATACCAAAGAAACTTGGAGATCCAGGAGTACCTACTATACCATGCTCCATTAAGAGAAATTATGTTAAAACTGCTTTATGTGATCTTGGAGCCGGTGTTAGTGGTATGCCTCTCTCTTTATACCGTAGACTTGACTTGAATAAGTTGACACCCGCTGAAATATCTTTGCAAATGGCTGATAAATCAACTGCTATACCTGTCGGTATTTGTGAGGATGTGCCTGTTGTGGTTGCAAACGTTACTATTTTAACGGACTTTGTTATTCTTGATATTCTTGAGGATGATAGTATGTCTATTATTCTTGGAAGACCTTTCCTTAATATCTGAGGGGCTGTTATTGATTGCAAAAAATGCAATGTCACTTTTCATGTTAATGGTAATGAGCATACGGTACACTTTCCGAGGAAACAACCTCAAGTTTATAGTATCAACTCTATTGGAAAAATTCCATCGATTATATTTGGAGGTTTTGAATTTCCTCTTCCTACTGTCAAGAAGAAATATGATATACTTATTATTGGGGATGTCCATATCTCCGTTGAGGTAACATAGTGTTATTCAAAATATCTCCAGTTCCATGAATATCGGAATGAGTTTGTTAACAAGACTTGATCAACCTTGTTAGTGGATTCTTTTTGATGACCATGAGATGGATGAAACTAGAAGCACAACCTTCTGTGCCCTCTTTATATTCTCTGTTCTTTAGTAAAAATAAAGTAAAATAGTATTTTTCTGTCTGTCTCCTGACTTATCCGTGCAATATAAAAATGTCCCGAAAATAAAAGTCCTCAGAATGCCCTGCCAATTTAATATGATTTTTCGGGAATATTTGAGGATTTTTAGTGCAAAAATTACATGGGAGCTGCCACACAGCCACGAGGGTGGAGGGCGCGCCGCCTCGTCAGGCCCACGGTGGCCCTCCTCCACTTATCCCTGCACCCATCTTCTTCCTCTGTCTCACACAAACCCGAAAACCAACTCAAGCTCGTGTTAAGCCACTTTTGCTGTGATTTTTGATCTCCTTGCTCAAAGCACCTCTCGCAAAACTGCTTGGGGAGATTGTTCCTTGTATGTGACTCCTCCATTGGTCCAATTAGTTTTTGTTCTAGTGCTCTAATCATTGCAAATTTGTGCTGCATAGGTGACCATGTTCTTGAGCTTGCATGTCAAATTTATATGGTTCCAAGTAGTTCTAATGATTGATATATGCTCTAGGCACTTGTATGAGTAGTTGCTATCAATTTTATTGAAGTTGGTCCACTTTTGTTTGAAGCTACTAAAAATTTCAGATTATTTCAGAAATAATGAAGAGACTTTTGAGGGGCTCGTCGAGCCGAAGCTCGAGGGAAAAACAAAAGGAAGAAGAGTAGAAGCCCAAATTTAATTTGCCTCGCACCACGGAGGTCCGGCCGTGTGAATGGCTTCCGATGACTTCTTGAGGAGAGCCGGAATTTATGAGGATTTCTATCTATTGATTGAGAATGCCAGCCTCACCGACTTCCTCCGTGACCAACGTCATCAGTATCTCTTACTCACAAACACTTTTGTGCAGAACTTCTACTTTTTCCCTAAGAAATCACCTCCAACAGTAGAGTTCCATTTATATGACGTTGTTAAGGAGATGACATTAGCTGAATTTTGCGAGGTTTGCAAAATACCCTTTGAGGGCACCTTAGATGAACCGCAACGTAATGAAGTTGAAGCTTTTGTTAACACTATCACTATGGGAGAAACCAGGAAGGTTTCTGATGCAAGAATTACTAGCATACATTTTCCTGTTTTGCGCTACTTTGCCTTATTTGCTAGTCGTTGCTTGATTGGTCGCGGGAACTGTGGAAACCTTAGCATTCCTGATATTATTATTTTGTTCCATGGTTTATGTCGGATTTCGGGTTCCGGCAGACCCTCTAGGTTCGAACTCTGGGGTGCACGCGGAGATCTCACCCCCTACCTACCTGCACCTCGTCGCCTCGCTAGGATCTAAACTACCAAAAGAACAACACAAGAGACACAAGGTTTATACTGGTTCGGGCCACCATTGTGGATCTAACATCCTACTCCAGTGTGTGGTGTGGTGGATTGCCTCTTGGGCTGATGATGAACAGTACAAGGAAGAACAGCCTCCCGAGGGTGAGGTGTTCTTGTGGCTAGGCTCTCGATCGGATTGGATCAAGCTAAGATGAGGTGAGATGTCCAGATCCTTTCCCCCCTCCTCTCTCTACTGTGGTGGCTAGCTCTACTTATAGGCAGGGGCCCTGGGCCTCTTCCCAAATATTGAGCGGGAAGGGCGCCAACAATTGGCCATTTTGAAGGGGAACGTCTAGTACACTTATCCTGACTAAAGTTGGTCCTCGCCTGTCAAAGGCTTTGGCGGTGACGCCGACTTGGGCTCCACGATGACCTCCTTCCTGCCGTTGCTACGGACGTTCTTGGTCTTGTTCTTGGCAAGCGGATGCCTTTGCTTGATACTCTCGCTGTTGCCTCCTTTGCACCAAAGAGGAAATGAGGACAACTGCTGGCTGGCGCTCACTGGCGCCCTTGGTCGTCATGGCTTGCGTCATGGGAACCTCGTGAGGTACCCCGCCTTGATCTCTCCGCCTCCTCGTGAGCCCGGCTGATGAGGCCGTGCACGAGGAAGCTTCCGTCGTCCGCCCGTGAGGCTTGGCCCTCGCGAGGGTCTTGAGCTTGCGCCGATGAAGATGGGCCGTCTTTGGGCCACCCCTTGAGCCACGCTGCGGGCAGCGAGCAAGTCTGGTACCCAAGTTCCTAGAATGCCGACAGTAGCCCCGAGCCCAAGGCGGCGCTGGACTTGGCTTAGCAGAGAAGCGAAGGGGCAAGTGCGGCGCCGCGGGCCCCTAACAGCCTGACCTCGGCGCCAGCGTGGCGGTTGATTGACGTGGGCGTCCTGTTCCCTACGCCTCCTTATTTTGCGCCCAGCTAGGCGGACCCGTGGTTGCACTGATCGTCCCTCTTTTGGCTGCTCGACCGTCTCCTGCTCTTCCTCCTCTCGAGCTCTAGTCTCCGCTTCCAATCCAATCTCGAATCCTCCCCTTTACGCCGCCATGGCTCAAGCGAAGAAGGGAAGGGGAAGAAACCCGTGCCTCCGCCTCGCTCGCCGTCGCTGACGGCTCCTGCTGTCGATCGGTCGATCATACTCAACCGAGAAGGCTTGGACAAGGTCAGCTCTGCTCTTGCCACTATCTTCAACGAGTGCGGGAGGACGACGGCCTGGCCCGCGTCTCGCTTCTCCATTGACAGAATAGTCACCGAGGTCCGGTACTTCGCCGACGCCCTGTGGGAGGGACTAGTTCCCCCCTTTTCCAATTTCTTCAACGCTGTGCTTTCCCATTACCAGATCCATATGATGCATTTGGGTCCTGAATCCATTACTCTTCTTTCCGTTTTCGCCTTTGTCTGTGAGGCGATGATGGGCATCCCTCCTTCAGTTGCCTTGCTGCGTCACTTCTTCTCTCTGCGCCTCATCGACCCCACCCAATGCTCGGGGTGCATGAGCTTCATTGCCGCACCAGAAACGGCGGCTTCAGGGATTGATTTCAGCCTTCCTCCGCCCGCGTCTGGGTTCATAGCGGTGGTATGACGTGGATGTCGGGGTGCCCAGCCCCTGCTTCCGAGCCAACATCGCCTGGCTGTCCCCAATTGGTGGGGCGAGGAGACGCTCACGAGCCCCCGACTCGTCTTCGTCTGGCATCGCTTCGCGTACCTGAGGGCGCTCGGCGTGACGGCGCCCAAGGTGGTGAATGAGTTCCTCCTATGCCGCATTGCCCCTCTCCAGGCGTCACTCCCGGCCAGATGTGGGCCTTGGCGGGCGTGAGGATCGCATGAGGCTCGGGAGGAGGACCCGACGCTCAAGCGCCGAGGAAGGTGCTCATGGTCTGGTGGGACCCTTCCCGTGACAAGATCCGGCAAGGGGTGCTGCTGTACTTTTGCTCGAGCAGGGTGACTTTGTGAAGCGGATGCCCAGCCGACAAATGGGGGCTGCGCCCGCAGCCTCATGGGGCCTCGCGAGAACCCAGTGGTGGTGATCGCCCTTCCATGCGCCCACGGCGGTCCTTCCTCGAGTGGTGGAGCAGGAGGCATGGGCCACCGGAGGCTGAGGGGCCTCCGCCGGGATGACGACGCCAGCGGCACTCCCCGATGTGGCAGCCCGAGGCCTGTGACTGGCCGCGGGAAGGCGTTGAGCCGCGACCAAGGGCTCCCGTGGTCGAGGCCCCGAGGCCGCAGCTACTCCTTCTTGGTGAGGCGATCATGGCGGCGCCAGACGACGCCTGACGCTGGTCACCTTGGTGCTTCTTCCTCGTGCAGGTGACCTCTGGCTGAACTCCTGGGCCGCTTCCGAGTGGACTTCGAGGCTCTCCGGAAGAGAAGGGAGGCCTTGGGTGACGATTACCCTTGCCGCCTGTTGAAGCGCAGGAAGTATTTCACCATTGATGAGTAAGCCTTCCCCTTTCCTGGTTCCTTATTTTCCCGTTGCTTCGGCTGATCCTTGCTCCGCAGGGCCCTTCCTGCCGAGCTCACGGAGATGGCTGAGGAGCCATCCCCCCAGGCTCCGCCCTCTCCATCGTCTTCGGACGCTCCAAGCTCAAGCAGAGCCCTTGTGGCGAGGCCGGTCGGAGAGGTGAGCCATCCTGTGGCGCATCATGGCTCTGCGCACCTCGCGACCCTCCTTCGCGAGCCTTCTCGAGGCATAGCCAGCCTGCCTTGGGCTTCTCGTCTGGTCGTGGATGGCGATTGGCTGAGGTCGGCCCTTCGTTCTTCGTTCGGGGACGAGCCAGCTCTAGGCCGGGCTTCTGGCGGGGCGTGCCCGGCCATCACGAGGGCGCCAGCCCCCAGCCCCCTGCCTGTGAGGGGAGTACTGATCTGTGGTCCCCGCGCTTACTTGGGGCGGATGGCGACGAAGAGACGCGTGCTTTCAAGCGCCCGGGAGCGCCGTGCCCTTCGCCAAGGGTTTCTCCAGAGGGCGGCTGAAGCAGTGAGCCAGCTTGGTGTAGAGCTCGCTGACGAAGACGCACGCCTTGAAGCTGAGGGCCTGCGCCTAGCTGAAGAGGGGCACAAGCTGAAGGTGGCTGTTGCCCTCGCGTGCCACCAGCGTGTTCTCGAAAATGAGAAAGCCGAGGCATCGCTGCCGGCCTCACGGGAGGCCCGTTCCCGGGCCGTCGAGGAGGCTCGGGAGGCTGACCGGCGGCGTGAGGCGGTGGAGGAGCGGGCGCGGGAGCTCCAGGCCTAGAGCAACTCCCTGGAGCAGCAGGTGGAGCTGCGTGAGACGGCCCTCGCGTTGATGAAGGGGGCTTCGATCGACCAGGCGGAGCTCCGGAGACGCGAGGAGGCGCTGACGCTGGAAGCTGCCGAGCGCGCCCACGATCTTGAGCGGCTGGAGACGAGGGAGCTCTTGGTGACGCAGGCGGAGGATGATGTTGCTGCGCGGGAGGCCCGAGTCCTGGAAGAGGTTGATCCCCGGGTGGCGACGGCCCGCTTGAACCTTGAGCGCGAGTTCGAGGAGAGGCTGGGGTTGATCAGGGCCGAAGCTGAAGGCAGGACTGCCGCCCTGAGGGCCAAGCTGGATGAAGTGACGTGGCGGGCCGACGCTTCCCGGGCCGCCCTTGGCGTGGCGCGGGAGGAGCTGACTTCCTCCCGCGCTGAGACGCTTCTTCTGCGTCAGCGGGTGGACGCGGCTGAAGCCATTGCACGGCAGAATGAGGACGAGAGGCGCCAGCGGCAGATCCTGGAGCACGAGCATGGCCCTATGCTCCGCACGCTCCGGGAAAGAGCTAACATGGCCTTGGGTAATATTTGCGAGGCGGCCGTTGGCGAGCCTCACGCAGTCAATTATGCTGGCAACCTTCAGTTCTTCACTGATGTGGTGACGCAGCTGGAGGTGCGCTCGGGCAGAGCCAACAGGTTGGTGGAGGAGAGGATTCGCGCCCTGCTCGGGCGTGCCTTTTCTCGCATCTTCAGCCATCTTCGGGACATGGACCCCAACTTCGATTTTGATGCCGCCATCGCCCCAGTACCCCAGGCCGTTTGGGACGACCTGGCGCACTGGGTGGAAGACAACGTGGATGCCCTCGTCAGGGCCTTCGCTTCTGACGACGACGGCGTGGTCGTGGCCGCTGATGAAGGCGGCATGGTGAACAGCCCTGGCGCCGCTGACGGTGACGCGGAGGGCGATGGCGAGGCCAGCGACGCCAGCGGCGATTCAGGAGGTGATCTCGAGGATGCATTGGGTGATTTATCCGATTGACTGCATGTTGCCCCTGCTTTTTATCCTGCGCAAGTAGAGTTCGGGCTTGGCCCTGAAGGTTGTAAGAGCATTTTGGGAGGGGGAGCCCCTCGTGTAAAAACTTGCAGTTAGCATATTGGTAGATGCATATCACCCGTACGCCCGCACCGAGTGGCTGGCCTTGCGATGAGCTGGCTGACTTGTTTACCTTCGAACCGCGTGGGCCCCGAGACAGCCTGCGGAGGGCTGTGGCGCTCCGTGTGCTCCCTGAACGAGCCCATTTAACTGGTGACGAGAACCTCTTGAGAGGGCGCGGTGATGGTGGTCCGGTCAGCGCGCATGCTAGGTGAGGGAGTTCCGGATTAGGGGGTGTCCGGATAGCCGAACTATCATCATCGGCCGGACTCCAAGACTATGAAGATACAAGATTGAAGACTTTGTCCCGTGTCCGGATGGGACTTTCCTTGGCGTGGAAGGCAAGCTTGGCGATACGGATATGTAGATCTCCTACCATTGTAACCGACTCTGTGTAACCCTAACCCTATCCGGTGTCTATATAAATCGGAGGGTTTTAGTCCGTAGGATGAACAACAATCATACCATAGGCTAGCTTCTAGGGTTTAGCCTCTTTGATCTCGTGGTAGATCTACTCTTGTAACACACATCATCAATATTAATCTAGCGGGGCGAGGGTTTTACCTCCATCAAGAGGGCCCGAAATTGGGTAAAACATCGTGTCCCTTGTATCCTGTTACCATCCGCCTAGACGCACAGTTCGGGACCCCCTACCCGAGATCCGCCGATTTTGACACCGACATTGGTGCTTTCATTGAGAGTTCCTCTGTGTCGTCGCCGATAGGCCCGATGGCTCCTTCGATCATCAACAACGACGGTCCAGGTGAGACTTCCTCCCTGTGCAGATCTTCGTGTCCGGCGGCTTTGCACTGCGGGCCAATTAAGCAGCCATCTAGAGCAGATCGAAAGCTTCGCCTGACCGTCGAGTCAGATTCGGAAGATTTAAACTATACGGCCGATATCCGCGGAGACTTGATCTTCGACGGATTCGAGCCCTGACCAAGTGCGCCGCTTGTCTCGATGGGCATGATCTAGCTCTGCGGTCGAGCAGTGCCACGGAGGCCGCACTCGTAATCCGCTCCAACCCTTAATCCGGAGCCGGACTCCCCGATCGGGGACGAGTGGTTGGACACCGCCTCGGGGGCTTTAATCTCTACAGCGATCGAGCCGGAATCCATCCCTGTCCTTTGCAAAGACCTTGACTCCAGGAAGCCGGACTCCTTTCCGGACTCCGAACCCTCCGCGCCCTTGCCAACCGAATCCGATTGGGCGCCCGTTATGGAGTTCACGGCCGCGGACATCTTTCAGCACTCGCCCTTTGGCGACATCCACGAATACACTAAAGTCTCTCTCTTTATCCGGAGAGCCCTGGCGGACTGCGGTCGGGGCGGTTGGGATGCGGACGACGAAGAAATTCAAAGCCCACCCACCACCCACTTCATAGCCACCAGCCGAAAGCTTACACGGCGTGCTCGATTTCGACTCAAGACATCGACGGTATGGGCGGCGATGTAGGAGAACAACGATGAACCAGCACCTATAGGACGCTGGACAACCTCATCCCATGATGTATACATGGTGGATACACCTAAAGGAAATGAAGAGCGAGGAACAACGGGGCCACGAAGGATAAATCCTCGAAAAGCAGTCAAAACGGCAACGTAAACGCCGAACAAAGTCCCGCCTCAACAAAGACCCAGCCATAGAGCAGGGCGAACCGGTGGACAACGAACAAGCTATCGAGCAATCGTCTGAACAAGACAACTTGGATAAACAATCTGTCCCCGGCGAAGACAACAGTCCGGACGACCTCACGCCGGACAAACCATTGGAGCAAAATTACCTCCAGAAAAGGCTCGTCGCCGCAGAAGCGGAAGCTCAAAACAGCGTAAGATGCACTCAGGATTAGATGGAGCAAAGTATTGAGCACCGCAGTAAATGCAGCGACAATGAGGCGAACAAAGAGCTACCGAAAAGAAAGCTACCGCCGAATTCGACAAGGAGGCCTTAGAGCCCCCACAATTAAAAAGCAAGAAGGCCACCCGGTCGGATGGGCGACCACGGCAAAAAGAGAGCGGTGAATGGCGCGCACACAAGCCAATATGCGATCCGCGTGAGATTCACACCAAGAGGATGGCCCAGATTAGGTCCATCTATGGGCCAAGAAAGCAGGCTCGTCAAAGCAATGCAATACGCCAAAATTCAAGATCATGGCACACCCAAATATAGGGCGCCGCACACCCCTATGTTTCACCGATGAGGTCTTTGGATCATGAATTTCGGTGGATTCAAACCCGTAAACATAGAGGCATACGACGGAACAATGCACTCGAGATGCGGATCGAGGATTACATCCGCCACATACACATGGCTAGAGGAGACGATCTCCACGCCATAAAATACTTACCCTTAAACTCAAAGGGCCAGCTCGGCATTGGCTTAAAAGCCTCCCGAAAATACCATTGGAAGCTGGGAAGAGCTCGAGGGGCGCATTCCGGGCAAATTTTCGGGGGACTTATGTCCGCCCTCCGGATCTTGAACGATCTAAGTCACATAACCCAACAGCCCGGAGAGTCAGCCGAAAATTCGGAACAGGTTCCTTACTAGAAAGAACAAAATAGTCGATTGTCCGGACGCTGAAGCCTTAGCAGCTTTCAAACACAACGTCCGAGATTTAATGGCTCGCCAGACACCTCGCCAAGAAAAGCCAAGAACAATGGCCGCATTAACAAGCCTCATGACCTGCTTTTGCTGGGAGAGGACAGGTGGCTGGCTAGATGCGATACCGGCGACCGAGTACATCCGAAACCAGGGATGGAAATGGGAAATCATGACGCAGAAAAGATCAGCGCGGAATAAAGAAAATGGCCCAAATAGTATGCGGCGGTCAATGCCGGATTCAAGAGCTCTCGGCGAACAACAAAACACTGCCCTAAAGGATAACTTGTGACGAGCTATCCAACCTAAACAAGATTACGGACAGGTGTGTCAAATACATGGTACCTCCGGAAGCACGCAAACCATACCGACAGAGATTGTTGGGTCTTCAAGCGATCCGGCCGACTTAATGCGAACACAAGGGGCTCGACACACCAAGGGAAAATGATGACGAGCACCACAAGGAGAGCCCCGAAAAACAAAAGAATTTCCCACAAAAGGTTAAAACAGTAAACTCACTTCACGTGATCAAAGGGAAAAACAGAGCGGTGCCCACTAAGAGGCGCGCCGCACATTGGTTGTCAAAACCAATCACCTTCGACCATCAGGACTATTCTGATAATATCCGGAACGCAGGATGGACTGCCTTGATATTGGATCCTATAATCGACGGATTCCAATTTGCACATGTCCTCATGGATGGCGGCGGTGACATAAACACGATATATCGAGGACACAATCCGAGGATGGGGATAAACCCAACCAAAATTCGCCGTAGCAACACACCTCCTTTAAAGGAGTCTTGCCGGCCCATACGCCCTCTGCACGGGCTCCATATCGCTAGAAGTTGTGTTTGGTTCATCCGACAACTTCCGTCGCGAAGGTTACTCTTCCATGTCGCCCGTTTAAAGGTTGCCATCAAGCACTATTGGGACGCGAGGCTTTACGCCCGCTTTAACATAATACCGCATTATGCATCTCTAACACTTAAAATGCCGGTCCACGCGACATCATCTCCTTAAAAGGAAGTATTAAGTGTTACTCGAGCACGGAAAAGCAGGAGGCTGCCTTGACAGCCCGCAGCTATCCGCTCTGCTAGGCAAAGAACCTGAATTGGTCATTCAAACCCCGGACACGGCTAGACGAGTCCGGCGCCTACTTGCGGCATACTCCCATACGAGGGGCCGCATGCATGTATAACAAGAGACAATAAAGCTCCATCTTATTCACTTCTTCGAACCGTACTTCATTTATTTAATATTAAGTACATTTTTCGCACGATCCTTTTTCTTTTCAAACTAAGTTCCTCCCTTTTACAGATGAACAACGTGCTACACTCGTCCAGGATACGACACAACGGAGACACAGTAGCAGACGCGTGCAGCGAGGACCCGTTGCAAGGATTCTTTTGATTAAGACCTGCGTAAACCTTTTTTCACTTTGTCTATTGTTGATATACATTCCCCGGTTCCTTAAATATAACCGAGGGAGGAGGCTGGTGCTTTGGCATTGGCCGCACTGAATTTTCTTGGCGTGCACGGACACAAAGGGCTTAGGGCCTTATTTTGCCCATTTTATAAAGACCGAATACCTTAGGGAGTATTCGGCGTCTTGAGATTAGGCCTTATATGCATCAGCTCCGAATCATGTCTTTGGTCAAATGTTGAGTTGCCCGGCTCCTGTGTTTTGCTGCCTTACGTTCCTGTTTTCACGGCTAACGCGGCACCGGAGAACTCTGCGATTGTGCCCGGTTCGCCGGCGAGCACCTTAGTAGAGAAAGCCGAAAACTGTTGTCATGATATAGCGAGAGACTGGTCAACCACTCGATGACTCACAGGAATGTTTAGAATTCCTCGCATTAACAAAGGACCGGTTTTCGGTCGTGCACATACGCACCCTGAATTCGGGAGAGTGCGGTGCCCCCAGGGGCTATATAGTAGCCCCACCCTCGAACTCCTATGGCTAAGTGAAAGTGATAAAGCATTATAGTCCGGTTGCCTGGTTTGCTACGCTATCACCTCCTTAACAGGACCAAGACATTGGATTAAGTGTGAAAAAGCGCTTTTTTGCAAACACCCCGCACTATGTGCGTGGGGCTGAAAGCCAAGGACTGCCATCTTTCAGGTTATATACACATATACATAAATGGCCGCCTGAGGAGTAGTTTACTACTTGAACACACAAGTATAAAAAGCACTTATATTACATTGAAACATCGTTTTCACGAATCATACATGTCATTCAAACATAAGATCCTTGAGCACTGCGTCTCTATTAAACGGCGCTCGGCGCAGACTTCTTCGAAGTAGTGCTCGGCAGGTACTCGGCCTCTGTCCGAATCCTGGGATGCAACATCAGTGGCCTTCATCTCTGCCCAGTATGTCTTGACACGGGCAAGAGCCATCCGCGCTCCCTCAACACATGCCGATCGCTTCATCGCGTTGATACGCGGCACCGCTCCAAGAAACTGCTGCACTACACCAAAATAGCTCTTCGGCTGGGGTCCGTCCGGCCACAAGTGAGTCAAGACATGCTTCATGGCCAATCCGGACAATCAATTCAGCTCGGCCCACTCGGCCAACCGATCGGTCAGCGGCAGAGGACGCTCCGGACTATGGAATTGCGACCCGGTATAGCTACGCCCTTTTGTGCCCCTTACGGCCCCGGAAGTGCTCAACAGCGTCCCACGGCGCGCCACCAAGTCCATATAAGCATCCTCTGAACTCCATAATTTATCCAACGGAGCATATTTTGGATCTGTATATTTCCTCCATAGCGAAACGGTTTTTCGGCCGCAATTGCCACTGGCACGACTCAGCTCCTCCTTGGCAGCTCTCAAAGCCGATTGGGCACTCTTGGTTTTTGGCGGCCTTCTTTAGGCCCTCCTGTTCCGCTTGATGCTCTTTTCAAGAACCTCGCAGCGATCGGTAGCATTCCTTAACCTTTTGGCCATCTCGGCCATCTCCTCTTTAACCCGGCGGAGCAGCCCGTTCGACTTCTAGCTCTTCGACGCCTTTAAAGCAACCGCATTACTACTCTGGCTTGCTCCTTCGCTCGGGCAAGTTCTGCCTTGACTCCTCAACGGCAGCGGCACCATCTGCATTGAAGTATACAAACGATAAGACATGGGCGTCAAGCTCCCTTACCAGGTGTCCGCATAGAAGTCGCATACCTTGTGACTCGTCAAACCGTTTATTGACCAGCGCGATGTCCGCATACGCCTCGTCAAGTTGCCGCTTTAGTTCGGCATATTCATCAGTCCGGCTGGCCACCGGACGCCCCGCCACCTATTTAGGAGCGGCGATATGTTAAAATCGAGAATTTGATCCTCGAGACGTCGTCAATTTTGACAACATACCAAGTCTCGAGGCTACTATCTATACATGGCGCATTTTATATGCATAAGCGTCGGTACATTATTTTTTGCGTACCTCAAACCCGTCGATAAGCTTACGGCGGCCCGTGCAATCCGCTCTCTGCGGATGCAATTCTTTCAATCACCGTACCCATTAGAGCACGGTGATCTTCTGAGATAGCCGCTCGCCCGAGCAAATCCTTCAGCTCCTCCGACCGCACACCAATTGGTGCTGGACCTTCCGCCCCCGTCAGACTTGGGGGAACCCTCTGCGACGACACCTCCGGGTCGTCCGCTTCACATGAGGGTGCAACAGGTGGAGGCGTTTCGCTCTCCATCATCTCCGGAAGAAGATCCCCCGAAGACGAGCTCTTCTGAGAAGGGCTGAGGTCCGAACTACAAGGTACAATTTCGGTTATCTTCATAAATAAATATAGGGATGTTCCTTATTTACAAGACCCCTTCGTTTTACTTACGGCTCATTTGGAGGGCTGATCCTTGGGGAAACAATGCGGCTGGGTTACTTCCCAGCGGACTCTCGGCGAAGATTCCCTTCCTTTCTTTGAGGCCTTGACCTCCGGATCTTCTGAAGGGGTCCTCTTCTCTCCTCGGAAGGTGGGACTCCTAATCCCTCCTTCCTTGATAGCCTCCTTCGCAGAGGCAGTTGCTCCCCCGCTCCTCCCTTTGCCTTCTTCAAAAGGCACGACCTTCAACATCTTGGTCAACATGGGATCCGGCGTGGTCTCTGGGAGGGGAGCCGGACACCTTATCAACTTTGCCTTGGCTATCCACTCTTGTTCAAGAATCGGCTCCTTTAAAGGGCATATATGTATAATAAATGAATGATCAGCTTGTCCGTTCTGAGGACTACTTACTTGAGCATCTGGCGATTGCAGCTTAGTCCTGCGTCCTCGGTCAAGTCGGACACTCCTCTCGTGATCCGAAGAACAGTTTATACATCTCCACAGGCGTCGTGCCCATAAAATTTTGGAGAGCTTGTGGTCCCTCGGATTGAATTCCCACAAAGTGAGGAGGCGGCGTTGCAATTTGAAGACGCCGGATCACCATAACCTGCGCCATCGCAACCAGATTGATCCCTCTTTCACGGAGATCTCGAATATGGCCACGCAGGTGGGAACGTCCTTGGACAACCCCAGTCGAGCCCCTTGTTGACCCATGACGCGGCCCGGCTGTGGTGGATCGAAAGGTAAGCGAGCGCTGCCCATTTGGTGCCCCCGAGGCGGTGATATAGAACCACTCCCGTTGCCATAAACCAAGCTCCTCTTGAAAAGAGCCCTCGGGCCACGGAGCACAGTGCATTTGCTTATGACCGCCCCTCCACTCTGCTTGCTGCCCCTTGATCGCCTCTGGCTCCACCTTGAAGGTCTTGAGCCACAATCCAAAGTGAGGGGTAATATGGAGGAAGGCCTCACATACAACAATGAATGACGAGATATGGAGGATGGACTCCGGATTCAAGTCATGGAAATCAAGCCCATAATAAAACATGAGCCCCCGCACAAAAGGGTCCATCGGGAAACCTAAACCCCGACGGAAGTGAGACACGAACACCATGTTCTCACCGGGCTCAGGAGTGGGAATGACCTGCCCTGGAGCAGGCAGCCTATGCAAAATCTGGCGTCTCGCAGCTTTAGCACGTCTTCTTCTGTGACGGAGGAAGACATCCATCGGCCATGCTGGTCGGAGCTGGACATCGTCGAGAGTCCGAAGCGCCTGAATCTGAAGCTTTGGGTGTTGGAACTCGAAGCACGAGGCGAACTCGATAGAGGGTGTAAAAAGGAGAGGGCCTTGGTCTCGTTATAAAGAGGTTGAATACCAAGAGCCCACCCCGTGGTCGACTAGGAATCGCCTTTGATAGAGAAGGCAGGCCAACGGGGACGGTTGGGTTACCCATGTCCGTATTGATGAGAATCCCGGAATAAGGGGGCACGATCTACGCTTTGATAAGACGTGCCAAGGAAACGCCTCGCTAAACACGGCGAGGTGGAACAATAAAAAAGCGATTCATATAAAAGCACGGCCGTGGTGTGATGTCACGCCGCGGAATATGTCGCCAGATCGTGCAAAAATTATTCTCTCTACGGTGTTATGTGGAACTTGTTTTGCGAGCGGACACTATCTGGTGTTCACAATCTTCTATAAATTATTCGGAGGAAGAACCCGCCTTGCAATGCGAATACAATATGCGCGCGGACTCGTCGTCATTGAAGCCTGGTTCAGAGACTCTTGAGGGAGTTCGGATTAGGGGTGTCAGGATAGCGAACTATCATCATCGGCCGGACTCCAAGACTATGAAGATACAATATTGAAGACTTCGTCCCGTGTCCGGATGGGACTTTCCTTGGCGTGGAAGGCAAGCTTGGCGACACGGATATGTAGATCTCCTACCATTGTAACCGACTCTGTGTAACCCTAACCCTATCCGGTGTCTATATAAACCGGAGGGTTTTAGTCCGTGAGGACGAACAACAATCATACCATAGGCTAGCTTCTAGGGTTTAGCCTCTTTGATCTCGTGGTAGATCTACTCTTGTAACACACATCATCAATATTAATCTAGCAGGACGTAGGGTTTTACCTCCATCAAGAGGGCCCGAACTCTGGGTAAAACATCGTGTCCCTTGTCTCCTGTTACCATCCGCCTAGACGCACAGCCGGGACCCCCTACTCGAGATCCGCCGGTTTGACACCGACACTAGGTTCGGCCCGCCATGAGGGGCTCATGGGGAGGCAGCCGAGGCAAGAGTGGTAACTTAACGCGAGAGATTGCTCGAGCGATACTAAACACCCCTTCCCGACACGCAAATCGCAAGCTCGAATCCAACTTAAATCAAAAAGGGGGGAAAAGCGACAACCAAGGAAAAAAGCTAGAAAAGCAGAAAAAGCCGCGTCCGGCACCTAGTCTAGTCTTGGACGTCTTATCACCAACGCGGAGCTAAGTGCTGCCACTGGGCGTGGGAGGGAGCCCCAGGGCCTGAGGCCGGCGCTCCTGAGACTCCGGGGCATGTACAGCCCCACTCATTATTACGTGAGAGTGTCACGGGGCGGCGAGCTTCACAGGCACTGGGCCTTCTTCACAGGTACCAGCCTTGCTTCATTTCGCCAGATGAGGGCCCCGCCTTGCGCCACACTCTAGTGCCACTGACGATGACCGGAAACCGTGGACGTCGCCAATGGGGTAGAGCGGTCGCCAACGGTTCCCCCCGACGACCACGGGTCCTTTGCCAGGGGTAGGCCCTGAGGCGCCTCCCCGGCAGAGGGCCTACCTCCTGAGGACGCCTTGCTCCGAGCGCCGCGGTGGAGATGCCGGATCTCGGCCCCTCTCCTGCAGCCCCCGGCGCCCTCCTCCTGAGGGGTAGGAAACTGCGAGAGTGGGGCAGCCGTCCGCTGTGGCGACCTGTACCTCCTGCGATCCATGATTAGCGTATACCTGCTCCTGAGGAATTAGCGGTACCCGATAATCGTTGCTTCCAGCGCGGCCGACGGGGCTTTCCCGGGGCTCCTGGAAGAGCTCAGCTTCTGGTGCCCTGTCCCCCCAGCTTGGGCCGAGGAGCGAGCCATGTTCGTCCTCCTATGCGTGCCCTTGATCCATCATGTGGGGCACGTACTCTTCCGGGGCCGCCATCTCGAATGCTGCACCATAGTGCCCCGTGTGCCACACAGTCCTACTTGAGACGCCCACAGGGGTGGTGGTAGCCTTGATGGCCTTCAGGGGCCGTGGGTCGTGGCGAGTCCTTCTTCGCTGGCCGGGGTGGAGGCGGCCACTGGCCGTCTGGCGTCTTGATGGCTTTGGTTGGCGTTGGGGTGGCCTTGGAGTCCGCTTGGAGCTGCGCTGGTGTGCGTGGGGCCTCGCGTGAGCCACCCTGGACCTGAGGTGGGAGTTGGGTGCGAAGGGTGAGCCCCGATGCGGGCGAAGCCAGGAGCTCGCCACCGGCTCAATGACACGTCGCGACCGCCTTCCGGCAGCCAGTATTGCGGTAGCTCTCGGGCCACCGTGAGCGGCCCTTGAGTTCGCCTGCTCTGCCGGTGTATGCGACATCGTGGCCGCAGCGTGGTTGGAGGCCCTACGCCGCCGACCGCGCCGCGCTGCGTGAGAGCTGTCATTGCTGATGCGTCGCTCATGACGCGGCGCCCTGCGGACCACGAGCTGCACAGGGCATGGCGTCGCCGGGCGAAGCGGTTCTGCGTGGCGGGCCACGCTGCCCGAGGATCGGGGTTGCACTTTGGTCGCGAGACAAGACGATGACGATGCGACGGCAAACGGCAAGCAGCGGCGGATTCGGTGCACCTACCGGCGCGCCAAATGTCGGATTTCGGTTCCGGCAGACCCTCT
This sequence comes from Aegilops bicornis, assembly GCA_021605145.1. Lineage (NCBI taxonomy): Eukaryota > Viridiplantae > Streptophyta > Magnoliopsida > Poales > Poaceae > Aegilops > Aegilops bicornis. The sequence goes on along the minus strand of CM038675.1, from coordinate 547,778,613 downwards.
AGGTTCGAACTCTGGGGTGCACGCGAAGATCTCACCCCTACCTACCTGCACCTCGTCGCCTCGCTAGGATCTAAACTACCAAAAGAACAGCACAAGAGACACAAGGTTTATACTGGTTCGGGCCACCATTGTGGTGTAACACTGTGACGCCCGGGTAATCAAGCTACGGTAACCCTCTGCTAATGATGCCATGTCACCTCGATTACTGTTGCGAATCTCGCGTTAGTTCGAAACCGGTTCGAATTCAAATTCAAATTCAAGCAAACAATAAACGTTTTGAAAAATTAAAACTAAAATGTTCGGGTTGTGCCAAATAACCCGTAGGTAACTATGGTGAAGGAACCACACTTTTATAAAATGTTTAAATAACTATAAAATAAATAAAACAGTAGCTTAGACAATTAAATAAAGGCCTTTTATAATATATAAAATATTAAACTATTTTAATTAGGTGTGAACTTTTTGTGGCAGTGGTAAAACTGGTCACACTAATTTAGGGCTTATATATGTATTTTGTAAAACAAAATTAAATGAGCATAAAGATAAAACAGTAAAAGCAAAATTACTAAAATGAAAAGAAAATAAGAAAACAAATAAAAGGAAAACAACCCCTCCTCGTTGGGCCTAGGCCCAGTTGGCCCATGAGGCCGGCGGCTGCCCACCCCGCGCCCGTAGCCTACTAACCCCGACCGAACCCTAGCGGTCCCTCCTCGCCCCACTCGCACTCCACTCCTCTCCCTCGTCCCTCCTCCCTCGTCCTTCCTCGATCTAGATCGGGCAACCTTCTGATCCCCACTCTCCTCCCTCTCCCCGATCTGAATCGAGGCGGGAACGAAGGAGGCCCGGCGCCGTCGCCGCCGTCTGCAGTGCCGCCTCGACCCCGCCCCGCCTCTCCCTCGCCGGACGCCTCGCGCCTCCTCCCCCCTCTCCTCTCGGTCCCATCTGGATCGGGAGAGGCCCGACCATCGCCCCGGATCCCTTCGGCCGGAACGCCGCCTCGCCGCCCTCCTCCTCAACGGACCTCGTCGCCGGACTGCCTCCCCGTCGCGCGCCGTCTCCGTCCTCCTCCTCACGCCCCGCTGCCACGAACCCTACACCCCCCCGTGAGCGCGCTTGCCCCTCCCCTCCTCTCTGTCCCGTTCCGGCCGCGCCCCGGCGCCCAGCCTGCGTCTGCCGTTGCTCACCAGTCACCCCTCCGGCGTGCCTGACCGCCCCACACTTTCGCCATCACCGGCCACGGCCGTTTCGCTTCGATCAGCGTGTGCGCCGCGCCTCTCGTCGGCCCGTGCCTGCTTCGCCCTTCCGCAGGCGTCCCACTCGGTGACCGCCAGCGCTTGCGCCGTCGACCACGCGCCCGGCGCGGCGCCCTCTGCGCCAGCTTGGCCTCTCTGGGTCGGGCGGCGGCGCTTAAGCGCCCGCACCTACGGCGCCCGTAGCAACCGCTAGGCCCCCCGGGCCACTAACTAGGGGGCCCCGCCCCAGAACGGGATTTAAAAAAAAGATTTAAAATAATAATAATAATAAATAAATAAATAAATAACTAAAATAATTAAAACATTAATTAATTAATTAAAGAATTAATTAACGTAACTAATCCTGATTAGTTAACCTAATTAATTGTAGTTAATAAACCTAATCATTTTTAGTTAGACTAACTAAACCTGATTAGTTAGTCTTAGACAATGACAACCGGGACCCACATGTCAGTTTGACCCAGTCAACTATGTTGACTGCTGATGTCAGCATGACATCATGCTGATGTCATTAAATCATTTTCGAATTAATTAAATAATTAATTAAATTCCAGAAATTAATAAAATCTTTAGAAAATCATATCTTTTAATCCGTAACTCGGATTAAAATATTTTCAACATGAAAGTTGCTCAGAACGACGAGATGAATCCAGATATGCAGCCCGTTCATCCGCCACGCGTCCCTAGCATAGTGAACCTGCAACATTTCACCTCTGGTTCATACGTAAAAACCACGAAACACCGGGATATTTTCCCGGATGTTTCCCCTTCACGGTATCACCTCATACCGCGTTAGAACACGTCTAGCTCTGCTGTTATCCTGTTATGCACTTGCTTGCTATGTATTTACTGTTTCTCCCCCTCTTCTCTTGGTAGACCCGTGGCGATCTTGATGCCCCGGTTCGACTACGGAGTTGGCGACCCCTCTCTCTTGCGAGAGCAACCATGCAAGCCCCCTTTGATCACCAGATATCGCCTACTCTTCTCTATCTGCTTGCATTAGAGTAGTGTAGCATATTCTTGCTGATTAATCCTAAAGCTGCTGCATAGCACATCCTTGCTACTCTTGTTACCTTTACCTGCTATCCTCTCGCTTAGTATAGGATGCTAGTGTTCCATCGGTGGCCCTACACTCTTGTCCGTCTGCCATGCTATACTCGGGCCGTGATCACTTCGGGAGGTGATCACGGGCATATACTATATACTTTACACTATTACATTACTCGTGATCTTTGTTAGGAGATGAAATTTGAAAGGACAGGTGGCTCCATCCCGATGAGGTGGGCCTGGGTTCCCGACGGCCCCGATCGTTACTTTAATGGCGGAGCGACAGGTGGCAGGTTGAGACCACCTAGGAGAGGTGGGCCTGGCCCTGGTCGGCGTTCAGCGGATACTTAACACGTTTAACGTGATCTCGGGTATTTGATCCGAGTCGGCCATTTGGTCTATACGCACTAACCATCTACGTGGGAGTAGTTATGGGTATCCCGGCGTCGTAGTATCGGCCAAACGCCGTGGCCTTGACGGCAGCGGCGCGGCCGGATTGGGCTGGGCAGCACGCTAGGCTAGGTGCGCTTCCGGCCGCCCTCGCCACGTCTTGAGGTGTGCTATGGGCGATGGGCCTGCACCCTGGCGCTTAGGTTTAGACCGGCGTCTTGGCCTCTCTGTTGTGTGCCTAGGTGGGGCTGCGACGTGTTGATCTTCCGGCGGGCATGACCCGAGAAAAGTGTGTCCGGCCAAATGGGATCAAGCGTGTTGGGTTATGTGGTGCACCCTGCAGTGAAGTTTAATCTATTGAATAGCCGTGATCTTGATAACAGGGCGACTTGGAGTTGTACCTTGACCTTATGACAACTAGAACCGGATACTTAATAAAACACACCCTTCCAAGTGCGGGTACAACCGGTGGTCGCTCTCTCTCGGGGTTACGAGGAGGGATCGCGGGTAGGATTATTGCTATGTGATGCTACATGGAGGACTTGATCTGCTCTCTTCTACATGTTGCAAAGGCGGAGGCTGCCCGAAGCGTAGTCTTGACTGTGATTAGATATCCCCTCTTATTACGACATTTTGCGATTCAGTCCTTGTCTGACACGGCCTTTACACATATACCCATGCATATGTAGTGTAGCTCCTTGCTTGTAGTACTTTGGATGAGTACTCACGGTTGCCTTGTTCCCCTTTTCCCCCTTTCTTTACCCGGTTGCTGCGACTGCAGACGATGGAGCCGGGGAGCGACGCCACCGTCGATGACTACTACCCCGGAGGTGCCTATCGCTACGTGCAGCCCGGACGGCGACTCAGGAGTAGTTAGGAGGATCGAGGCGGGAGGCTGCGCCTCTTCGATCTCAGTATCATAGTTTGTGATAGCCTTATTAAGGCAAACTTGTTTACTTATTTGTGTACTCAGATATTGTTGCTTCCGCTGACTCGTATATGATCGAGCACTTGTATTCGAGCCCTCGAGGCCCCTGGCTTGTATTATGTTGCTTGTATGACTTATTTTATTTTAGAGTTGTGTTGTGATATCTTCCGTGAGTCCACGATCTTGATCGTACACGTTTGCGTGTATGATTAGTGTATGATTGAATCGGGGGCGTCACAAGTTGGTATCAGAGCCGACTGCCTGTAGGACTCCCCCTTCCACACTCCTTGGCCGAAGTCGAGTCTAGTCATTGCTAAACTTTTACTAACATGGCTGTGTGCCTTACGGGCCCACGTCGCCATTGGGTGGTATTAGGATCTTTTAATCATCGACCTTTACTCACGGGACTCGATCTACGCCTCTATTCGGGTTAAATGAATTTTACTAAATCTAACATTAGGATCTCGTTATCACTTTCACCGGAGAGCCCCTTATTACTTGATGATAACCGCTGCACCGAAGACCACGAAGATACTCTCCGCTGTTAACTCGAGAACTTGTGTTCATCGCGTTTGCAATTCCCCTTCCACCGTAAACCCTTATTGATAACTACTTGCAGTTGTTACTCTTACCCTCATCCCCAGTTGGTCTTGTTATTACAAGATACCCTGAAAAACTCGTCGTTGTTTCGATAATCCTTTGAGCTTACTGCCGTGCTATTCCTTGTCACCTAAATACCCCTACGGTTAATTCTCGCACTTATCGAGTATCTGCTCATCCCCCAGTTGTTCCTGTGTTACACAAAAGTCTTCGAATTACCATTTGATATTCCGAACATCCTCAGCAACCTATTGCTCTGGAATTTCTTGTTTGCTTTCATTATGATTAATCCCATAAGTATAGTAATCATATTAGCATCCTTTGTCACCATAATTTTTGAGTCCGTTGATTCAATACGTTGTGAATGTTCACAATCATCAGTCGAGTCGTAGGATTATCTTTCCGGCTCAGACGTCATTTTGAACATGAGCTGGTTCTCGACCAAACTACCTGTCGTCGATTGTGCCTCTGGTATATACAATTGATCCATCCTTGATCAGAACATCTGCTTCTGATCCCTTGTTTTGGAAATGATAATTCCTTTCAATTTGACAATTGAGTTAGTCAGTTGTTTCTATAATCTGATCTCCTTGCATTCTTCTTCCCCTAGTTGAGTACCGATGCTCACGTCAGATCCCTTGAGGACCACCAGATCCTTTGTTGGATTTTATCTGACAACGCCCTTCATATTCAATAACCTTGTGAGCCTTTCCTCTGATACATAACGCCTTTGGTAAATTCTATCCTCTGCTTTCTCAACCATGCTCTGCCTTGAGCTTGAGTTAATTACTTCTAAAGATTACGGTATATGATTCTAAGATGCCCCGATGGGTTGAACCTATGCCTTCCTTAATATGTGTGAACTTCGAAAGTTTTCACGAGTCATACTCTTTTGGTGTTTTGCCAGATATAATTTCAACACTACAACTTCATCGAAAGCGAGAAGTGATTGAAAGGTTATACATTGGAGAAGTGGGAGTCGACCTTAAACTTTGTGTTCATGCCCATAGACACGATGTAGATCTTATCATGAAAGCTTCTCTTAAAAACAAATTGTCCCCTTGGTATAAGTTCTTATATCTGGGATCCGGCCTTTTGCTATCGTGGTTCCGACCATGTTCTCCTTTAAATACCTTTTCTTGTGCAAGTTTAAGCACTTGTCTTCTGCAAAGCAATACCCTAGCCCAACCTCTATTTTGACCTACCTTCGAGTATTCCCCCTGGTATCTCGAGTATATCAACCGATTGCACTACATATTATCATTTCTGATGAAGTAGTGCCTTTTCCCCTGTCAATGTCACTTAATGGGTTCTGGGTTGTTGGTCAACCGAGAACACCGATAAGTGGATCGATTCCGCACTCCGATTCAAGTAATTTTCATTGCTTATGAGTTTAATAATCCTTCAAGTTATTCATAGCTTGATCGGCTATATCATTATCGTGCAACTTTTTACTATGCTACCTGGTCCTTCTTCTCGAAGCACAATTTTCGATGATGAGCTAAGCTTACGTCGATCTTCCTCGTCATACCATTCCTCCTTGACCGACAAACTTGATTTCGAGTTTGTGTCGTGCCCATGGTTCCAATAACATTTTGCTTCATCATTCCTTTGACTTGATATCATCGCCGATCGATTTGCTCTTCATGAAATCTCTTGACAAATGTGTCATGATCATCATCAGCACTCTGAGCTCTTCCAGGGTATCTATTGAATTCATAATGAGAAATACCATCCTTGCCCTCGATGATTTGTGCTATCATCGACCACTTGATTGCCTTCCGTTCAACACAAACTTGTTCGTGTTTGATGTTATACCTTGAGTTCCTTGCTATCCAGCAATTGTTCTCCCTTATCTTGGAACATTAACATCTCTTATGTCATCAATGTTGTGAGAATTTCACCACCTCTTAAGGATTCTTGGTATAGTGATACTTCTCACCAGCACCATTTTTTCTTGGTCCTTGGGTTGATCCCAACCGGGGTACCAACAAGTGAATGATGTTGTTTGGATTCTGCACTTCTAGCAACCCTATTGCTTTGAAGTTAATGGTCGATAGTATCATTCTAAGTCTTTTGGTTACTGAATCACCATTCTAACAAATGATCAGGCTACCTATGCCCATGTTTCGGGCGCACCTTTTCAACCAACATTTAATTGTGTATGTTTTCCTCGAGCATACATCATTATACCATTTGATCCGACAAATGTTATCTCCTTGTTCACATAATTGTGGAAATCCATCTTGTCGGAAATTTTGATGAATTGTCGCTGAGTCCCTCAGTCACCTCCTTGTCCTCTCCTTGATTTAATGATGAACTCTTGTTTTGGAACTGGCTTCCATAGTTCAATTCCCGAGAATCTTATATTGTCATCTCGACAATTTGTGTTGCACCTTTCTTCTCAGGCATCCAGTCTCGAGTTATCTTAACACCAATCAGATCTGAATCTCGACCAGATATGACGGTTGGAACATATTTCCATAAGATATAACATTCGCCTTTATATGACGCGGTAAGGTGATGCCATGCCCAGCACCCCTGGCCGAAGGCCCTATTGTTATAGTTCCCTTTTTAGCAAGGGTAGCCATTCTTCCATTAGGAAATAGTAAGGCTTATTCTATATGCTGTTCCTGATGGATGCTTGTGTATCCAAAGTTCGACCTTTGCTTGAAGGCCATGTCAATGCTATCTTGAAGCATGTCGTTGGTACTTCGATCTTCAAAATGCTAAATTTTCTTTATCAATTAACCAAACAACGTTGTATGGGTAACGTCATGAAATTTCTCTCCTCTTATCTGAAGGGTTTTCTACTTTATATCCTGTCTTGGATATCATCCTCTGCTTGACTTTGGGAAGGATATACCCAAAATATGTGTTTAAACACATTTTCCTTTCCATTGCTTTGTTAATATGATAAACACCTTTTCCTTTCCATTGTTTCGTCTAACCTTTACGGTGATCATTATGATCTAAGCAGTATTAATTCCCTGGTTATGATAACACCTCAGTGTACAATTCTGTCAGTAAGACCCTGTTACTATTGTTGATGACATTCCGGTAACCACCGATGGACGAGAACTTTGCCTATTGGTCCGCCTCGTTCAATGAGCAAGAAAATGGTTCTCTTTGTCCCTCGCCCTTGGTAACGACATTGTTGCCAACATAAATGGCAGGCTACCCTCTGACATACCTTACTATCGTGACCGTGCAAGATGTCAGCACCCTTGCTACTTTTAACCCACATGGTGGGCCCATAACCCACAGTTCCACAGGATCGAAACCTGAATCTCCTGTACACCCCCTGTTCCCAAAGTTATTCCTCGCGCGTGGACTCGTATGTAATTCACGGACCACCGTCCCAAGTGATCTATTTTGGTATCAGACGCGCAATACTTATTCTCGTTGCTGAACCCCTTTCACCTTCTCGATTAGGCATCGAACGGCTTGCCTATCCGTTTGAAAATTCTCATGGTACCTCCTTACTTTGCTCTCGATATTTTCTTAAGATTCAATCCGAGAGTAACTTCGCCACCTTCCTCGATGTTATCGACCCGGATAGTCAACCTTGTAGAGGTCTGTCCTTTTGAAGCTACCCCTTATCCTTTCCGTAAGTACGATGAAGATCCCCAAGTAAGGACGACAACTTCATCATGATGACCCGAAGCCGAGAACTGAAGACATCAATGTAATGGATCGACCTCTTCGAGAAGAGGAACCAAAGACGAGAAGATTCGTTAGGATTTCGTAACTAGACCTTTCCCCCTAGTCCCCCTCTTAAATCTCGGGACGAGATTTCTTGTAGTGGAGGAGATTTGTGACGCCCGGGTAATCAAGCTACGGTAACCCTCTGCTAATGATGCCATGTCACCTCGATTACTGTTGCGAATCTCGCGTTAGTTCAAACCGGTTCAATTCAAATTCAAATTCAAGCAAACAATAAGCGTTTTGAAAAATTAAAACTAAAATGTTCGGGTTGTGCCAAATAACGGCGTAGGTAACTATCGTGAAGGAACCACACTTTTATAAAATGTTTAAATAACTATAAAATAAATAAAACAGTAGCTTAGACAATTAAATAAAGGCCTTTTATAACTTATAAAATATTAAACTATTTTAATTAGGTGTGAACTTTTTGTGGCAGTGGTAAAACTAATCACACTAATTTAGGGCTTATATATGTATTTTGTAAAACAAAATTAAATGAGCATAAAGATAAAACAGTAAAGCAAAATTACTAAAATGAAAAGAAAATAAGAAAACAAATAAAAGGAAAACAACCCCCTCCCGACTGGGCCTAGGCCGATTGGCCACATGAGGCCGAAAGCGGCCTGCCCACCAGCGCCAGTAGCCTACTAACCCCCCGACCGAACCCTAGCGGTCCCTCCCCTCGCCCCCACTCGCACCCACTCCCTCTCCCTCGTCCCACTCCTCCCTCGTCCTTCCCCGATCTAGATCGGGGCAACCCCCACGATCCCCACTCTCCTCCCTCTCCCCCCCGATCTGAATCAGGGGCAGGAACCAGAGGAGGCCCCGACGCCGTACGCCGCCGCCTGGTGCCGCCTCGACCCCGCCCTGCCTCTCCATCGCCGGATGCCTCGCCTTCCTCCACTTTCCCCCCCCCCCTCTCCTCTCGGTCCCATATGGATCGGGGAGAGGCCCGACAATCGCCCCGGATCCGTCGGCCGGAACGCCGCCTCGCCGCCCTCCTCCTCAACGGACCTCGTCGCGGACTGCCTCCCGTCGCCGTCTCCGTCCTCCTCCTCACGCCCGGCCGCCACGAACCCTACACCCCTGTGAGCGCTTGCCCTCCTCCTTCGTCTCTGCTCGCCACGCCGCTTCGGCCGCACTGTGCTGCTCACCGGTCACCCCTCCGACGCGCTGACCGCCCCACACTCGCCATCACGGCCACGGCCGTTCCGCTTCGGCCGTGTGTGCCGCTGCGCACCCTCTCGTCGGCTCGTGCCATCGCCCTTCGGCGTCCGCTCCGGTGACCTTGCCTATTGGCTGGCCGACCACGCGCCCGCTCGGCCTCTCTGGTTTGGGCGCCTGGCTTAGCGCCCATCACTTTGCGGCGCCCGTAGCAACCGCTAGGCCCCGAACCCTCGACTAGGGGGCCCGAGCAGGGATTTAAAAAAAGATTTTAAAAAATAAATAAATAAATAAATAATTAAAATAATTAAAACATTAATTAATTAATTAAAGAATTAATTAACTTAACTAATCATGATTAGTTAACCTAATTAATTGTAGTTAATAAACCTAATCGTTTTTAGTTAGACTAGCTAAAACTGATGAGTTAGTCTTAGACAATGACAACTGGGACCCACGTGTCAGTTTGACCCAGTCAACTATGTTGACTGCTGATGTCAGCATGACGTCATGCTGACGTCATTAAATCATTTTCAAATTAATTAAATAATTAATTAATTTCCAGAAATTAATAAATTCTTTAGAAAATCATATCTTTTAATCCGTAACTCGGATTAAAATATTTTCAACATGAAAGTTGCTCAGAACGATGAGACGAAACCGGATACGCAGCCCGTTCATCCGCCACGCGTCCCTAGCATAGTGAACCTGCAACATTTCACCTCTGGTTCATCTGCCCGAAAACACGAAACACCGGGGATATTTTCCCGGATGTTTACCCCTTCACCGGTATCACCTCATACCGCGTTAGAACACGTCTAGCTCTGCCTGTTATCCTGTTATGCACTTGCTTGCTATGTATTTACTGTTTCTCCCCCTCTTCTCTTGGTGAGACCCCATGGCGATCTTGATGCCCCAGTTCGACTACGGAGTTGACGACCCTCTCTCTTGCCGAGCAACTGTGCAAGCCCCACTTTGATCACGAGATATCGCCTACTCTTCTCTATACTGCTTGGATTAGAGTAGTGTAGCATATTACCGCTTTCGATTAATCCTAAGCTAACTGCATAGCTTTGTCCTTGCTACTCTTTGTTGTTACCTTTACCTTTATCCTCTTGCTTAGTATAGGATGCTAGTGTTCCATCGATTGGCCCTACACTCTTGTTAAATGCGCCATGCTATACTCTTGGGCCGTGATCACTTGAGGAGGTGATCACGGGCATATACTATATACTTTACACTATTACATTACATGTGATCTTGTTCGGAGATGGGGGCTGAAAGGACGGTGGATCCATCCGGTAGAGGTGGGCCTGGGTTCCCGACGGCCCCATTTGTTACTTTGTGGCGGAGGCGACAGGGCAGGTTGAGACCACCTAGGAGAGAGGTGGGCCTGGCCTGGTCGGCGTCATGGATACTTAACACGCTTAACGAGATCCGGGTATTTGACACGAGTGCGGCCATTTGGTCTATATGCACTAACCATCTACGTGGGAGTAGTTATGGGTATCCCGACGTCGTGGTATCGGCGAAACGCCGTGGCCCGGCGATGGGCGGTAGCGGCGGATTAATTTGGAGCAGCACGCTAGGCTGAGTGCGCTTCGGCCGCCCTATAGCGTCTTGGTGTGCTATGGGCGACGGGCCTGCACCCTGTGCGCTTAGGTTTAGACCGCGTGCTGGCCTCTCTGTTGTGCCTAGGTGGGGCTGCGGCGTGTTGATCTTCAGCGGCGGGCATGACCCGTAAAAGTGTGTCCGGCCAAATGGGATCAAGCATGTTGGGTTATGTGGTGCACCCTGCAGGAAGTTTAATCTATTCGAATAGCCGTGATCTTGATAGCAGGGGCGACTTGGAGTTGTACCTTGACCTTATGACAACTAGAACCGGATACTTAAAAAACACACCCTTCCAAGTGCGAGATACAACCCGGTGGTCGCTCTCTCTCGTGGGTTACGAGGAGGGATCGCCGGGTAGGATTATTGCTATGTGATGCTACATGGAGGACTTGATGCGCTCTCTTCTACATGTTGCAAGGCGGAGGCTGCCAGAAGCGTAGTCTTCGACAGGATTAGATATCCCCCTCTTATTCTGACATTCTGCAGTCCAGTCCACTGATATGGCCCTTTACACATATACCCATGCATATGTAGTGTAGCTACTTGCTTGCGAGTACTTTGGATGAGTACTCACGGTTGCCTTGTTCCCCCTTTTCCCCCTTTCTGTACCCGGTTGCTGCGACCAGACGATGGAGCCCAGGAGCGACGCCACCGTCGATGGCGACTACTACCGGAGGTGCCCTCATCGCTACGTGCAGCCCGGGCCGACGACGACCAGAGTAGTTAGGAGGATCCCAGGCGGAGGCTGCACCTCTTCGATCTGTATCCTAGTTTGTGCTAGCCTTCTTAAGGCAAACTTGTTTAACTTATGTCCGTACTCAGATATTGTTGCTTCACTGACTCTTCTATGATCGAGCACTTGTATTCGAGCCCTCGAGGCCCTGGCTTGTATTATGATGCTTGTATGACTTATTTTATTTTAGAGTTGTGTTGTGATATCTTCCTGTGAGTCCCTGATCTTGATCGTACACGTTTGCGTGTATGATTAGTGTACGATTGAATCGGGGGCGTCACAAACACCCTACTCTAGTGTGTGGTGTGGTGGATTGCCTCTTGGGATGATGATGAACAATACAAGGAAGAACAGCCTCGCGAGGGTGAGGTGTTCTTGTGGCTAGGCTCTCGATCGGATTGGATCAAGCTAAGATGAGGTGAGATGTCCGGATCCTTTCCCCCCTCCTCTCTCTACTATGGTGGCTAGCTCTACTTATAGGCAGGGGCCCTGGGCCTCTTCCCAAATATTGAGCGGGAAGGGCGCCAACAATTGGCCATTTTGAAGGGGAACATCTAGTACACTTATCTTGACTAAAGTTGGTCCTCGCCTGTCAAAGGCTCTGGCGGTGACGCCGGCTTGGGCTCCACAATGACCTCCTTCCTGCCGTTGCGACGGTCTTGGTCTTGTTGCACCAAAACGGATGCCTTTGCTTGATACTCTCGCATGCGCTTGCCTCCTTTGCACCAAAGAGGAAATGAGGACACTGCTGGTGGCGCCCCGGGCGCCTCTTGGTCGTCATGGCTTGCGTCATGGGCACCTCGTGAGGTACCCCGCCTTGATCTCTCCGCCTCCTCGCGAGCCCGGCTGACGAGGCCGTGCACGAGGAAGCTTCGCGTCGTCCGCCCCGCGAGGCTTGGCCCCTCGCGAGGGTCTTGAGCTTGCGCTGATGAAGATGGGTCGTGCTGGGCCACCCCTTGAGCCACGCTGCAGGCCGCAGGCAGGCAAGTCTGGGTACCCCCGTTCCCAGAACGCCGACAGTTTATACCGAAATAACTCTGTTAGTATGGGTGGAATTGTTGCTAGACGGTTAAGTCTGAACCGTACTAAGGGCCCCATCTTTGGGGGCTTTATGCTTCACGCCTAGCTGAATATTTTGAGATACATATTAGGCATGAGGAGAAAGAAGAAACAGCGTTGCCCCGTGTTTATTTAGATTATAAGAGTATGCTAGCGCATGATTTTGTCGTTAAGAGTCGCGAAGGGGAGCTTAAATATAAATTGTACTTTGATAAACATCACCCTGAGACTATTACTTTGCCTGCTCCCTCTTTGTTTAACTTGTCTACAGGTCCTTACATTGTTCCGTGGCGGCTGTTCAAACCTATCGGAATCTGCTGCACCGGAACCGAAGCCACAAGATGAGCCTCCACGACAGTCTGTTTATTCTTGGGATCCTAAGGCGGTTGCCAGCCAGTGGCAGTCAGAGTCCTCGTCTTCACATTATGATCCCAACTATTTTGCATCGCAGTACGACCCCAGCTACACCTACGGGTATCAGCCAGGCCATCCCTGGCAATGAACCAACTTAAGCCAAAAGCCTAAGCTTGGGGGAGTACGTATTTCTCACCGACAATACATTCATGTTCACACACACTCATTGCTAGATGTCGGTGCTCATACTCTTTCACTGTAATATCCATGCTAGTTCATTTTCTTTTTCTTGCTTTCTTCTTGTGTGTTTAATAAACCTTAAGAAAAACCAAAAAAAATAGTAGTAGTTTATCTTTCCTGCTGTAGTAGTAATAATTAAAAAGAAAACCCAAAAATAATTCCCGTTCTTCTTTTGCTTGTTGGGAGCTTTCCCGTGTAAATAGTTTTTATTTCTTTTCTTGTCTTTGGGGGTCGATAGGAGAAGACCATGATTAAATTGTTGAGATGGCTCTTATATGCATTATTGTTGATTTAACCAAGAGCCCATATTGCCTTGTCTTCTCCTGTTTATTGAATGCTTGCAGATTCCAGCTTAGTCCAATGCACGTGCACTCTTATTATTATTCACATCGTTCGGTCGTGCAAGTGAAAGGCAATAATGATGATATATGATGGACTTATTGGGATGAGAAAAGCTGAATGCGAACTTCGACCTCTCTTGTTTTTGTAAATATGATGATTCATCGTTCCTGAGTCAGCTATTATGAAGTAAACATATTTGCGACGACATTTAGAGATTATAGTTGCTTGTGCCATGCTTGATTTGCTATGAGTTATAATGATTTACCTTGCGTGCCAACATGCTATTAGAATGATTATGATATGGTATGATGGGATGGTATCCTCCTTTAAATGAATTGAGTGACTCGACTTGGCACATGTTTACGCATGTAGTTGAATCAAATCAACATAGCCTTCATGATAATTATGTTCATGGTGGATTATATCCTACTCATGCCTGTATTCGGTGTAAATTAGTTTTAATGCATGTTTACGACTGTTGTCGCTCTCTAAGTTGGTCGCTTCCCAGTCTTTTGCTAGCCTTCACGTGTACTAAGCGGGAATACTACATGTGCATCCAAACTCCTTAAACCCCAAAGTTATGCCATATGAGTCCACTATACCTTCCTATATGCGGTATCTACCTGCCGTTCCAAGTAAATTTGTATGTGCCAAACTCTAAACCTTCAAATAAACATTCTGTTTTGCATGCTCGAATAGCTCATATATCAACTAGTGTTGCCCTTATCTTCCGTGTTAGGTGGGTTATTCTCAAAAGGAGTGGACTCCGCTCCTCATTCACGAGAAAATGGCTGGTAACCGGGATGCCCAGTCCCATGCTTTATGCAAACTAAATCAAAATAACTGCAAAAAAAACTCCCCCTGGGACCCGTTGAATGTTGGAGGCACTTTCGTTGTTTGAGAAAAGCCATGGATTAATGCTTGTGGAGGAGGGGGAGTATAAACTTTACCATTCTGTTTGGGAACCGCCTATAATTTGTTTAGCATGGAAGATATCGTCATCTCTTAGTTGTTATGTTGACCATGAAAGTATGCCGCTCAAAATATAATTTATCTCTATTTTAAAATCGAGCTCTGGCACCTCTACAAATCCCTGCTTCCCTCTGCGAAGGGCCTATCTATTTACTTTTATGTTGAGTCATCACCCTTCTTATTAAAAAGCACCATTGGAGAGCACACTTGCCGTTTGCATTCATTGTAATTGGTTTATGTTGGGTATGACTTGACCGGATCTCTTTTACCATGAATTACAATGTTTAGTCAGTCCTTGATCTTTAAAGGTGCTCTGCATTTATGTTTCTTGGTCTCACAAAGGGCTAGCGAGATACCATTTTGTTATATCATGTTATGATTATTTTGAGAAAGTGTTGTCATCTGAGTTTTATTATTATGGCTCGCTAGCTGATTATGCTATTGATATGAGTAATTATGAGACCTACGTGGTATTGTGAATATGGTTAGTTCATAATATTTGCTGAAACTTGAATGTTGGCTTTTCATGTTTACAACAACAAGAGCAAACAGAGTTTGTAAAAGTTTTTCTTTTTCTCTTTCAGTTTGTCAACCGAATTGCTTGAGGACAAGCAAGGGTTTAAGCTTGGGGGAGTTGATACGTCTCCGTCGTATCTACTTTTCCAAACACTTTTGCTCTTGTTTCGGACTCTAACTTGTATGATTGGAATGGAATTAACCCGGACTGACGCTGTTTTCAGCAGAATTGCCATGGTGTTATTTTATGTGCAGAAAACAAAAGTTCTCGGAATGACCTGAAACTCTACGGGATGTCTTATAAATAATAATAAAAAAATCCTCGCCAAAGATGAAGACCAGGGGGCCCACACCCTGTCCACGAGGGTGGGGGGCACGCCCCCCCTAGGGCACGCCCCCTACCTCGTGGGTCCCTTGGAGACCCTCCGACGCCAACTCCAACTCCATATATTGGCTTTCGGGGAGAAAAAAATCAGAGAGAAAGTTTCATCGCGTTTTACGATATGGAGCCGCTGCCAAGCCCTAATCTCTCTCGGGAGGGCTGATCTGGAGTCCGTTCGGGGCTCCGGAGAGGGGGATTCGTCGCCGTTGTCATCATCAACCATCCTCCATCACCAATTTCATGATGCTCACTGCCATGCGTGAGTAATTCCACCGTAGGCTTGCTGGACGGTGATGGGTTGGATGAGATTTATCATGTAATCGAGTTAGTTTTGTTAGGGTTTGATCCCTAGTATCCACTATGTTCTGAGACTGATGTTTCTATGACTTTGCCATGCTTAATGCTTGTCACTAGGGCCCGAGTGCCATGATTTCAGATCTGAACCTATTATGTTTTCATGAATATATGTGTGTTCTTGATCCTATCTTGCAATTCTATAGTCACCTATTATGTGTTATGATCCGACAACCCCGAAGTGACAATAATCGAGATACTTCTCGGTGATGACCATAGTTTGAGGAGTTCATGTATTCACTATGTGCTAATGCTTTGTCCTGGTTCTCTATTAAAAGGAGGCCTTAATATCCCTTAGTTTCCAATAGGACCCCGCTGCCACGGGAGGGTAGGACAAAAGATGTCATGCAAGTTCTTTTCCATAAGCACGTATGACTATATTTGGAATACATGCCTACATTACATTGATGAGTTGGAGCTAGTTCTGTGTCACCCTATGTTATGACTGTTACATGACGAACCGCATCCGGCATAATTATCCATCACCGATCCGATGCCTACGAGCTTTCCATATCTTGGTCTTCGCTTATTTACTTTTCATACTCTTGTTACAATCACTACAAAATACGAAGAACATTACTTTTCCTGTCTTTACTTTTGTTACCGTTACCACCACTATCATATTACTTTGCTACTAAACACTTTGCTCTGAGATACTAAGTTTCGGTGTGGTTGAGCCGACAACTCAGCTGCTAATACTTGAGAATATTCTTTGGCTCCCCTTGTGTCGAATCAATAAATTTGGGTTGAATACTCTACCCTCGAAAACTGTTGCGATCCCCTATACTTGTGGGTTATCAGGGTGTTGCACATCTGTGATGTTGAGGGACCAAGGAGGACCGGAAGCATGGAGACAAAGCTCGAGGCAATGGAGCAACAAGTTTTCAAGTGTCAGGAGATGGTGGAGCGTGGACTAGACTCCAATAACATAATGATCACGGAGTTCACCAATAACCACAAGATGGATGTCAAGGACATTGGGGAGGCCATCTTCAAGCTTCATGAGAAAATCGAGCACCTCCAAGCCCAGATCTACGACCTACAAAACCAAAACTGTGAGTATGAATATAGATTCAAGAGGACGAGTTTGGCTGCCGATTTAAGGATCCCGGAGACTCGATCATCCTTCTATGATGGTGAGCCTATGCCTTGGAAGAGGGACGACAAGCTTACATCATCAACAACTCCATCTCCTTCACCGGCAAAAGAGATAATCGTATGGGTATGGGCACTCCCCTTGGCAACTGCCAAGCTCGGGGAGGTGCCCCGGTATCGTATCACCATCACACTCCTATCTTTACCGTTTTTCCTAGTTCGATCCTTTTAGTAATATCTTGATCTAGTAGAATAAAGTTTTAGTATGATCTAGTTTTGAGTTTTGCTTTATGATCCCTCTATGTAATCGAGTCCGTGAGCTATAAAGATTAGTGTTGAGTCAAGGGCTTGATTATTTTACTTTGATCTTGAGGGAATAAAAGAAAAAGAAAGAATAAAAATAAATAAAAGAGATCATATTGATCTTATGGAGAGTAATGACTTTACATATAAAGAGTATGATGAAAAAAAGTTGTTGAGAGTTGACGAACATAGTTTTGGTCATCGTTGCAATTAATTGGAAGTAATAAAGAAAGAGAAGTTTCACATTTAAATATACTATCTTGGACATCTTTTATGATTGTGAGCACTCATTAAAATATGACATGCTAAAGAGTTGATGTTGGACAAGGAAGACAACGTAATGGGTTATGTTTTCTTATATCTGAAATAAAGTATATTGTCTTGGATCATCCAACATGTTGAGCTTGCCTTTCCTTCTCATGCTAGCCAAATTCTTTGCACCAAGTAGAGATACTACTTGTGCTTCCGAATACCCTCAAAAACCAGTTTTGCCATAAGAGTTCACCATATCTACCTATGGATTGAGTAAGATCCTTCAAGTAGGTTGTCATCGGTGCAAGCAATAAAAATTGCTCTCTAAATATGTATGATTTATTAGTGTGGAGAAAATAAGCTTTATACGATCTTGTGATGTGGAAGAAATAAAAGCGACAGACTGCATAATAAAGGTCCATATCACAAGTGGCAATATAAAGTGACGTTCTTTTGCATTAAGATTTCGTGCATCCAACCATGAAAGCGCATGACAACCTCTGCTTCCCTCTGCGAAGGGCCTATCTTTTACTTTTTCCTTATGCAAGAGTCATGGTGATCTTCACCTTTCCATTTTACATTTTATCCTTTGGCAAGCACATTGTTTTGGAAAGATCCTAATATATATATCCAATTTGATGTAAGTTGACATGAATCATTATTGTTGACATTACCTGAGGGAGTCCTGGACTAAGGGGTCCTTGAGCGTCCGGCCTGTTATCCATGGGCCGAACTGGTGGGCTGTGAAGACATGAAGGCCGAGGACTCTACCCGTGTCCGGATTGGACTCTCCTTGGCGTGGAAGGCAAGCTTGGCGATCAACTATGAAGATTCCTTCCTATGTAACCGACTCTATGTAATCCTAGATCCTCCCAGTGTCTATATAAACCATAGGGGGTAGTCCGGAAAGGATATACTCATTACCATAGTCATACAGGCTAGACTTCTAGGGTTTAGCCGTTACAATCTCGTGGTAAATCAACTCTTGTAACACTCATATTCATCAAGATCAATCAAGCAGGAAGTAGGGTATTACCTCCATAGAGAGGGCCCGAACCTGGGTAAACATCGTGTCCCCTGTCTCCTGTAACCATCGATCCTAGACACATAGTTCGGGACCCCCTACCCGCAATCCGCCGGTTTTGACACCGACATTGGTGCTTTTATTGAGAGTTCCATTGTGCCATCGATGAAAGGTTCGATGGCCCCTTCAATCGTCGATAGTGACGCCGTCCAAGGAGAAACCTTTCTCCCCGGACAGATCTTCGTGTTCGGCGGCTTCGTACTGCGGGCCAACTCACTTGGCCATCTGGAGCAGATCGATAGCTACGCCCCTGGCCATCAAGTCAGATTCGGAAGCTTGAACTACATCGCGGACGTCCGTGGAGACTTGATCTTCGATGGATTCGAGACCGCGGCGATCGCTCCCCCTCGCTTCGATGAACATGACTTAAATCTGTCATCGGATCACATCCAGGAGATGATTCCTGTTGATACAACGGCCTTAGAGCCGGAGCAGATCGTGATATACGAGGCCATGGAGTCTGCGGCGTTGGAGCCGCACACAGACTTGACACCCTACAATATTTGCGTCAACGGAACTCCGGACTCGTCTCTGGCTATAAGTTCCGGACCATGTACGCCTGCGGACACCGAGCTGGATCGGTTATCGATTTTCGAATTCAGTGCCGCAGACATCTTCCAGCACTCACCTGTGTGTGATGTGCTAAACTCTTTAAAGAATTTATCCTTGGAGAAAGACTCACAGCCGAACTATGTTCGGTTCGAGCTAGAGGCTGATGATGGGGACTTTTTCTTCCCACCCGCCACCCACTTCATAGCCACTGTCGATGACTTAACCGACGTTCTTGATTACGGCTCCGAAGACATCGATGGTATGGACGACGATGCCGACAAAGAGCAAGGCCAAGACCCGCCATTCACTCGATGTTGGACGGCCACCTCTTCATACGATGTGTACATGGTTGACACACCTAAAAAAGCTAGCGACGATGACAAAGAAAATCTAGTTGCGAATAAACCTTCTGAGACACAATCCAAGCGTCGGCGCCCTAAACGCCGTTCCAAGCCTCGTCGCTCAAGAGATGGCGACACTGGCACCGGAGAAAATAGTACTCCGAGCGACGCCGAAAACAATGAAGACCCTATTGGAGCAGCATCCGAACAGGAGGAACAAGACAACGGGCAAGTTAACCCTGATAAACAGGCCATGCCCAATGACCCGGATGACGATAGTTATTGTCCAGTCTCCGAGGATGAGGAGAGCCTCGGCAGCGAGGATTTTATCGTGCCTGAGGCACCCTGATACGTCTCCAACGTATCTATAATTTTTGATTGCTCCATGCTACTTTATCTACTGTTTTGGACTATATTGGGCTTTATTTTCCACTTTTATATTATTTTTGGGACTAACCTATTAACGGAGGCCCAGCCCGAAATTGCTGTTTTTTGCCTTTTTCGGTGTTTGAAGAAAGCAGAATATCAAACGGAGTCCAAGCGGAATGAAACCTTCGGAAACATGATTTTCTCACCGAACGTGATCCGGAGACTTGGACCCTACGCCAAGGAACAACGGAGGCGGTCACGAGGGTGGGGGGCACCCCCCTAGGGCGCGCCCCCTGCCTCGTCGGCCCCCTGTTGCTCCACCGACGTACTCCTTCCTCCTATATATACCTACGTACCCCCAAACGATCACAACAGGAGCCAAAAACCTAATTCCACCGCCGCAACTTCCTGTATCCACGATATCCCATCTTGGGGCCTGTTCTAGAGCTCCGCCGGAGGGGGCATCCATCACGGAGGGCTTCTACATCAACACCATAGCCTCTCCGATGAAGTGTGAGTAGTTTACCTCAGACCTACGGGTCCATAGTTAGTAGCTAGATGGCTTCTTCTCTCTTTTGGGATCTCAATACAATGTTCTCCCCCTCTCTCGTGGAGATCTATTCGATGTAATCTTCTTTTTGCGGTGTGTTTGTTGAGATCGATGAATTGTAGGTTTATGATCCAGCTTATCTATGAATAATTTTTGAATCTTCTCTGAATTCTTTTATGTATGATTGAGTTATCTTTGCAAGTCTCTTCAAATTATCCGTTTGGTTTGGCCAACTAGATTGGTAGTTCTTGCAATGGGAGAAGTGCATGGCTTTGGGTTCAATCTTGCGGTGTCCTTACCCAAAGGATGTAAAGGGTTGCAAAGCACGTATTGTATTGTTGCCATCGAGGATAACAAGATGGGGTTTTTATCATATTGCATGAATTTATCCTCTACATCATGTCATCTTGCTTAAGGCGTTACTCTGTTTTAACTTAATACTCTAGATGCATCTTTGGATAGCGGTCGATGAGTGGAGTAATAGTAGTAGATCTTGAATCGTTTCGGTCTACTTGTCATGGACGTGATGCCTATATACATGATCATACCTAGATATACTCATAATTATGCTCAATTATGTCAATTGCTCAACAGGAATTTGTTCACCCACCGTAGAATATTTATGCTCTTGAGAGAAGCCACTAGTGAAACCTATGGCCCCTGGGTCTATTCTCATCATATCAATCTCCATCACTTTTAATATTTACTTTGTTTTTACTTTGCTTTTATTTCTACTTTGCATCTATATACCAAAAATACCAAAAATATTATCTCTATCTGATCTCACTCTCGTAAGTGATCGTGAAGGGATTGACAACCCCTAATCGCGTTGATTGCGAGTAGCTATCATTTTGTGCAGGTATGAGGGACTTGTGCATGGCCTCCTACTGGATTGATACCTTGGTTCTCAAAAACTAAGGGAAATACTTACATTACTGTGCTGCATCATCCTCTCCTCTTCGGGGAAAACCAACGCAAGCTCAAGATTTAGCAAGAAGGA
This sequence comes from Aegilops bicornis, assembly GCA_021605145.1. Classification (NCBI taxonomy): domain Eukaryota; kingdom Viridiplantae; phylum Streptophyta; class Magnoliopsida; order Poales; family Poaceae; genus Aegilops; species Aegilops bicornis. Next base: position 547,757,411 of record CM038675.1, on the reverse strand, counting down.
TTTCTGGCGCCATTGCCGGGGAGTCTATGCAAAAGTCAACCATACCAAGTACCCATCACAATCCCTATCTCTCGCATTACATTATTTTCCATTTGCCTCTCGTTTTCCACTCCCCCACTTCACCCTTGCCGTTTTATTCGCCCTCTCTTTCCCAATCTCCTCCTCTCTTTCTGTTGCCTTTTCCTCGTCCGTTTGTTTGCTCGTGTGTTAGTTTGCTTGTCGTTATGTCTGAAATTGGGGAAGTTACCGCCGATTTGGGCGATAAAAATGTCACAGAAAATTCTGATGCTCCTGCTGAAAAATCCCCTACCTATCATACAAAGAGATTTCGAATCGGTAGTGGTAATATTATTCGAAAAGGAGTTATTCAAGATTTCTTTACTTGTGCCGGTGCTTTGCCCTCTATGGGAAGTTCTATTCTTCATAGAACTAGTAGTCTTGCGGACGCTATTGCCATGCTTATCGTTGAACTTGAAAGGCAATTTATGCATATGCACCCTTCTATACAAAGGATTTTCCTAGAATTTTCTAATATCGAACACTCCTCTGTTAAGCGTGTCGCTACTATATTTTTGGCTCATGAATTCAGATTTACAATAAAAGAGGCCAAAGAAATCTTTGCGCATTATAGGGTGGGCGCTGGCCGTCCTCCCATAGAATCTATCCTCTTTGATCAAGAAGAAATTTTGTGTTTTCAATCTCTTGACTATGTTGCTTTCAATGAGAAAAAAGGTGCCAACCAATATTTTAATTATAGAATCTCCAAACTTAATGATGATTTGGCTATTCGAAATAATAAGTTAGGATACTCTCTTGAGTGTAGACTCACAAGGTTCTGTCAGAAGAACGCTTATAATGATGAATTGATTGTGCATTATGAAGGGCCGAAAGAGGAACCTATACCTCCTAAAATTGATCTTGGGGATTTTTGCCCTATTAAATTTAGCCCTTTTGATTACTTTTGCTTGCCTCAAATAAAACTTTCTGCCGAACGTAGAGAATATGAAATGAGTTTCACCGATCTATCTTATTACTATGGCACTCGTTAGATCTATCCTTGCTTTTATGCCTAGCTAGGGGCGTTAAACGATAGCGCTTGTTGGGAGGCAATCCAATTTTATTTTTTGTTTTTTGTTTTTGCTCCTGTTTAGGAATAAATAATCCATCTAGCTCTGTTTAGATGTGGTTTTATCTTTTAATTAGTGTTTGTGCCAAGTTAAACCTATTGGATCTTCTTGGATGATAGTTATTTGATCTTGCTGTAATTTCCAGAAACTTTGTGCTCAGTGCCCGAATTGTTAAAAATCACCAGAACGTGATAAAATACTGATTCCAATTGATGCTGATCAATAAACAAATTTTCCATGTCTTCTAAGTTTGGTAGAATTTTTTGAGTTCCAGAAGTTTGCGTTAGTTACAGATTACTACAGACTGTTCTGTTTTTGACAGATTCTGTTTTTCGTGTGTTGTTTGCTTATTTTGATGAATCTATGGCTAGTAAAATAGTTTCTGATCCATAGAGAAGTTGGAATACATTAGGTTTAACACCAATATAAATAAAGAATGAGTTCATTACAGTACCTTAAAGTAGTCTTTTGTTTTCTTTCTCTAACGGAGCTCACGAGATTTCTATTGAGTCTTGTGTTGTGAAGTTTTCAAGTTTTGGGTGAATACTTTTGATGGATTATGGAACAAGGAGTGGCAAGAGCCTAAGCTTGGGGATGCCCATGGCACCCCCAAGATAATCCAAGGACACCAAAAGGTCAAAGCTTGGGGATTCCCCGGAAGGCATCCCCTCTTTCGTCTACTTCCATCGGTAATTTACTTGGAGCTATATTTTTATTCACCACATGATAAGTGTTTTGCTTGGAGCGTCTTGTATTATTTGCGTCTTTGCTTGTTAGTTTACCACAGTCATCCTTGCTGTACACACCTTTTGAGATAGTCATACATGAATTGGAATTTGATAGAATGCTCATAGTGCTTCACTTATATTTTTTGAGTTTGATAGTTATGCTCATAGTGCTTCACTTATATCTTTTGAGCTTGATAATTTTTGCTCTAGTGCTTCACTTAGATCTTTTAGAGCACGGTGGTGGATTTGTTTTAAAGAAACTATTGATCTCTCATGCTTCACTTAGATTATTTTGAGAGTCATAAATAGCATGGTAATTTGCTTAATGTTAATATACTTGGTATTCAAGATATGTGAAACTTTATTTTGAGTGCGTTGAATACTAAGAAAAGTTTGATACTTGATAATTGTTTTGAGATATGGAGGTGGTAATATTAAAGTCGTGCTGGTTGGGTGATTATGAATTTAAATAATGCTTGTGTTGAAGTTAGCAAATACCGTAGCATGCACGTATGGTTAAAGTTGTGTAACAAATTTGAAACATGAAGTGTACCTGGCTTGTGCATCCTTATGAGTGGCGGTCGGGGTCGAGCGATGGTCTTTTCCTACCTATCTATCCCCCTAGGAGCATGCGCGTAGTACTTGCTTTTTGATGACTTCTAAAATTTTGCAATAAGTATATGAGTTCTTTCGACTAATGTTGAGCCCATGTATTATACGCACTTTTACCTTTCCGCCATTGCTAGCCTCTTCGGTACCGTGCATTGCCCTTTCTCACATTGAGAGTTGGTGCAAACTTTGCCGGTGCATCCAAACCCCGTGATATGATACTCTCTATCACACATAAACCTCCTTATATCTTCCTCAAAACAGCCACCATACCTACCTATTATGGCATTTCCATAGCCATTCCGAGATATATTGCCATGCAACTTTCCACCGTTCCGTTCATCATGATGACATACCTTACTTTTGTCATATTGCCATTGCATGATCATGTAGTTGACATCGTATTTGTGGCAAAGCCACCATGCATTATTTTTCATACATGTCACTCTTGATTCATCGCACCATCCCGGTACACCACCGGAGGCATTCATATAGAGTCATATCTTGTTCTAGTTTCGAGTTGTAATCCTTATGTTGTAATCAATAGAAGTGTGATGATCATCATTATTAGAGCATTGCCCAAAAAAAAGAGAAAGGCCAAAAAGAAAAAATAGAAAGGCAAAAAAAAAAAAGAAAATAAATAAAAAGGGCAATGTTACTATCTCTTTTTCCACACTTGTGCTTCAAAGTAGCACCTTGTTCTTCATGTAGTAAGTCTCATATATTGTGCTTCAAAGTAGCACCTTGTTCTTCATGTAGTGAGTCTCATATGTTGTGCTTCAAAGTAGCACCATGTTTTTCATATAGTGAGTCTCATAAGTTGTCTTTTTCACACTAGTGGGAATTTTTCATTATAGAACTTGGTTTGTATATTCCTATGATGGGCTTCCTCAAATGCCCTAGGTCTTCATGAGCAAGAAAGTTGGATGCACACCCACTAGTTTTCTTTTGTTGAGCATTCATAGCTCTAGTGCATCCGTTGCATGGCAATCCCTACTCCTCATGTTGACATCAATTGATGGGCATCTCCATAGCCCGTTGATTATCCTCGTCAACGTGAGACTTTCTCCTTTTTTGTCTTGTCCACACAATCCCCATCATCATATTCTATTCCACCCATAGTGCTATATCCATGGCTCACGCTCATGTATTGCGTGAAGGTTGAAAAAGTTTGAGATTATTTAAGTATGAAACAATTGCTTGGCTTGTCATCGGGGTATAGAAGTTGGGAACATCTTTGTGTGACGAAAATGAAGCATAGCCTAACTATATGATTTTGTAGGGATGAACTTTCTTTTGCCATGCTATTTTGAGAAGACATGATTACTTTGATTAGTATGCTTGAAGTATTACTATTTCTTTTATCAATATGAACTTTTATTTTGTATTCATTCGGATCTGAATATTCATATCACAATTAAGAAGATTTACTTTGAAATTATGCCAAAGTATCACTCCGCATCAGAAATTCTTTTTTATCATTTACCTACTCGAGGACGAGCAGGAATTAAGCTTCGGGATGCCTGATACGTCTCCAACGTATCTATAATTTTTGATTGCTCCATGCTACTTTATCTACTGTTTTGGACTATATTGGTCTTTATTTTCCACTTTTATATTATTTTTGGGACCAACCTATTAACCGGAGGCCCACCCGAAATTGCTGTTTTTTGCCTTTTTTAGTGTTTCAAGAAATGAATATCAAACGAGTCCAAACGGAATGAAACCTTCGGAAACATGATTTTCTCACGAACGTGATCCAGAGACTTGGACCCACGCCAAGGAACAACGGAGGCGGTCATGAGGGTGGGCGCCCCTAGGCGCCCCGCCTCGTCAGGCCCCTGTTGCTCCACCGACGTACTCCTTCCTCCTATATATACCTACGCACTTCCCCAAACAATCGGAAAAGGAGCCAAAACCTAATTCCACCGCCGCAACTTCCTGTATCCATGAGATCCCATCTTGGGGCCTGTTCCGGAGCTGCACCGGAGGGGGCATCCATCATGGAGGGCTTCTACATCAACACCATAGCCTCTCCGATGAAGTGTGAGTAGTTTACCTCAGATCTACGGGTCCATAGTTAGTAGCTAGATGGCTTCTTCTCTCTTTTTGGATCCCAATACAATGTTCTCCCCCTCTCTCGTGGAGATCTATTTGATGTAATCTTCTTTTTGCGGTGTGTTTGTTGAGACCGATGAATTGTGGATTTATGATCCAGCTTATCTATGAATAATATTTGAATCTTCTCTGAATTCTTTTATGTATGATTGAGTTGTCTTTGCAAGTCTCTTCAAATTATCCGTTTGGTTTAGCCAACTAGATTGGTAGTTCTTGCAATGGGAGAAGTGCATGGCTTTGAGTTCAATCTTGCGGTGTCCTTACCCAGTGACAGAAAGGGTTGCAAGGCACGTATTGTATTGTTGCCATCGAGGATAACAAGATGTTTTTTTTATCATATTGCATGATTTTATCCCTCTACATCATGTCATCTTGCTTAAGGCGTTACTCTGTTTTTAACTTAATACTCTAGATGCATGCTGGATATCGGTCGATGAGTGGAGTAATAGTAGTAGATGCATAATCGTTTCAGTCTACTTGTCATGGACGTGATGCCTATATACATGATCATACCTAGATATACTCATAATTATGCTCAATTCTGTCAATTGCTCAACAGTAATTTGTTCACCCACCGTAGAATATTTATGCTCTTGAGAGAAGCCACTAGTGAAACCTGTGGCCCCCGGGTCTATTCTCATCATATCAATCTCCATCACTTTTAATATTTGCTTTGTTTTTTTACTTTGCTTTTATTTCTACTTTGCATCTATATACCAAAAATACCAAAAATATTATCTCTATCAGATGTCACTCTCGTAAGTGACCGTGAAGGGATTGACAACCCCTAATCGCGTTGGTTGAGAGTAGCTATCGTTTTGTGCAGGTACGAGGGACTTGTGCGTGGCCTCCTACTGGATTGATACCTTGGTTCTCAAAAACTGAGGGAAATACTTACGCTACTGTGATGCATCATCCTCTCCTCTTCGGGGAAAACCAACGCAAGCTCAAGAAGTAGCACACGCCTCGAGCAGGAGCGCTTCAAGCGCCAGCTAATCGCTACTGCAAGAAGCCTGAAGAAAAAGCAGCAGCAACTCCAAGCCGATCAAGACCTACTCATTGACAAATGGACAAATGTCCTGACAGCCGAAGAATACGGCCTCAAGCACCCAGGCAAGAGTTACCCGAAGTGCAGACTACTACCTTAGTTCGATGAGGAGGCACCGGAGCTCATACCTCCCTGGCACAATGCGGAACGACCACCACGTGGTCGCGATAGTGCAGCGGACCGACCACCAGTCAGGATAAAATGGCAACTCAGGCCGAACAACAGCCCGCCCCACCGGCTCGTAGAAACAGAGACAAAACGGCTCGGGACCATACATACGACCTTCGGCAGGACCTGGATAGCAGAGGAGGACACACCAGATCAATCTACGGATTGTGAGGACGCTTCCCGACTCGGGATGACGGCTACCTATTCGGACGTGACAAACCTAATCACGCCCGGGCCGATAACCGCAGACAGACTTCAGCAGAGGTGCGCCGTGACGCGGCCCGATATAGAGGCGCCGCACACCCTCTCTGCTTCACAGATGAAGTACTGGATCACGAATCCCCCGAGGGGTTCAAGCCCGTCAACATTGAATCATACGACGGAACAACCGATCCCGCAATATGGATCGAAGATTTTATTCTCCGCATCCATATGGTCCGAGGAGACGACCTCCACGCCATCAAGTACCTCCCACTAGAATTGAAAGGGCCAGCTAGACACTAGTTAAATAGCCTGCCCAAAAATTCCATCGGCAGCTGGGAGGACTTGGAAGAAGCTTTTCTTGACAACTTCCAAGGCACTTATGTCCGGCCACAAGACGCCGATGACTTAAGTCATATAGTTCAACAACCGGGAGAATCTGCCAGAAAATTCTGGACTAGGTTCCTAACCAAGAAGAACCAAACAGTTGACTGTCCGGATGCCGAAGCCCTAGCGGCCTTTAAACATAGCATCCATGAAGAATGGCTCGCTCGCCACCTCGGCCAAGAAAAGCCGAAGTCCATGGCAGCCCTCACGGCACTCATGAACCACTTTTGCACGGGTGAGGACAGCTGGCTGGCTCTTAGCAAAAACACAGCCAGCGAGGCAGGCCCCTCTGAGGCCAAGAACAGCACCGGCAAGCTCCGGCGCAACAGACACAAATGCCGAAGCAACGGCGATAACACCAACGACACTATAGTTCACGCTGGATTCAGCGGCTCCAAGTCCGGCCAACAGAAGAAGCCCTACAAAACAAACAATGAGGGACCATCCAGCCTGCACCACATACTCGACCGTCCGTGCCAGATACATGGCACCCCAGACAAACAAGCCAATCATACCAACAGAGATTGTTGGGTTTTTAAATAGGCTGGCAAGTTAAATGCCGATAACAAGGAAAAGGGATTACAAAGCGAGGACGAGGACGAAGAGCCCCGGCAATCGAACACCGGGGGGCAGAAGAAATTTCCCCCTCAAGTCAAAACGGTAAACATGATATACGCCACACACATCCCCAAAAGGGAGCGCAAGCGAGCACTCAGGGACGTCTACGTGGTAGAGCCAGTCGCCCCAAAATTCAATCCGTGGTCGTCATTCCCGATCACCTTCGATCGTTGAGATCATCCAACTAGTATCCGCCATGGCGGTTCGGCCGCACTGGTCCTCGACCCAATCATCGGCATTTAATTTCACCTAACACGAGTCCTAATGGGCGGTGGTAGCAGCCTCAACCTGCTCTATCAGGATACAATGCGCAAAATGGGCATTAATCCCTCATGAATCAAGCCCACAAAGACTACCTTTAAAGGAGTCATACCAGGCGTAGAGGCCCGTTGCACGGGCTCAATCACGCTGGAAGTGGTCTTCGGTTCCACGGACAACTTCCGAAGCGAAGAGTTAATCTTCGATATTGTCCCCTTTCGCAGCGGCTACCACGCACTGCTCGGACGAACTGCGTTTGCTAGATGCAACGCAGTGCCACACTATGCTTATCTCAAGCTCAAGATGCCCGGTCCACGCGGCATCATAACAGTCAACGGAAACACTGAACGCTCCCTCCGAACAGAGGAGCACACAGCCGCCCTAGCAGCAGAGGTACAGAGCGGCCTTCTTAAGCAGAACCGTAATCCGGCTGCCGAGCCCTGGACATCACCAAGAGAGTCCGGACCACACTGCAACAGGATGGTTCGGCTCGTCAAGAGCTTTATTAGCAATTCGGCCTCCGTCCCAGTCCTGATGAGGCAGCCGCATCTGCACCACGCGTACATAATTACGCACTCAAAATCCCATGGGCATCGACGGAGGCACAACCAGCTTGTAGTTCGGCTACATCGATCCCGGACTCACTAGTATCTTTACTATTTCCTTTTTTCTTTTTCCCTTTTTTCAGGTATCTTTTATACAGGACTCCTCTGATGGCCTGATTACCGGTCCTGTCAAAGGACAAGTACACTAGCTTGGCGCAGAGCACAGGCATACAGAGGAAGCCCTAGAGGACAATCCAACGACTACTCTACCTGTTTTTCAGTACCCAAATGCAGCTCTCCTCTGGTTCTGGCATATTAAATAGTCGGTTGCTTATTGCACTATTTGTATAAATGCGCTTTGATGCATTAACCCAACTATAATGGAAACAGTTTACGGCCCAAGTCAAGGGGCCCCAGATACTACCTCTGCTCTTTTTCTGTTTCCCGTTGCTATTAATTACTTATATCCTCGCACCCGTGCACTTGGGCACGTTTCATATTCGCCAGGGGCTCCCTATTGCCCCATAATACGGCAACAAAGTCCGAACACTTTTTATAGATAAGTTCGGCACCCCGAATTTAGCATTATATGCATTGGCTCCGAATCATGTCTTTGGTCAATAGTTGGGTTGCCCGGCTCCTGTGCTTGCTACCCTATGTTCCGCTACATCGGCTAGGGTAGTAAAGGGAGAACTACTGCGATTGTACCTTGGTCTAAACCGGATGAGCACCTTAGTAGAGAAAGCCGAAAACTGACTGTCATGATATGGCGAGAGCCGGTCAGCTGTTCGGAGGTCGCAAATCGTTGGAGATTCTTTTTCCGCATTTCGCGAAGGATCGATACTTCCCGATCAGACGCTGACAGCACTTTGGTTTGTATACTAGAGGCTGCGCCTATGTTTTATTATAAAACTCCTATGGCTAAGTGAGGGCGTTTAAGCCGCATAGTCTGATTGCCTGGTTCGTTGCGTTAAACAACTCCTTCAAGGACCATATAATTGGATCAAGATTGTTTAGATTCCATCCCGAACACCTCCGTACTACCTACATGAGGGCAGAAGCCGACGACTGGCCAACCCTCAGATTCCATATAACACGGCCGCACAGGAGGAAACAATCAAAACATAACAAAGATTATATTACAAACCCGATTTGTTTTTCATTATACAAGACAAAGATAAAAAAATGTCTTCATTCAGAAATAATGTCCTGCCCGCACTGCACTGCTGCAAGTCGAGATCCCTCCAAGACATCCGCAAAATATTGCTCGGCTGTGCGGTGCTCCTTGCCCTCCGGCGGCCCCCTGGCCACCTCGACGGCGTCCATCTTCGCCCACCACATCTTACAACGAGTGAAGGCCATGCGGGCACCTTCGATGCAGATTGATCGCTTGACGATGTCTAGCCACGGACAAGCCTCCATCACCCGCTTCACGAGGCCAAAATAACTGCTAGGTATAGCTTCGGCTGGCCACAGTCGGATTATTAAATCCTTCATGGCCAGTTCGGCCACCCTGTGCAGCTCGACCAACTGTTTCAGTTGATCGACAAAAGGCACCTGATGTTCTGGCACAACATACTATGACCAGAATAGCTTCTCCATGGAATTCCCTTCTCCGGCTCAGAAGAACTCCGCAGCAACGAACACGCTGTGTGGCAGATCTGCAAAAGCCCCTGGGTAACTCCGAATTCGGGTTAGTAAAAGGTACTTCTTCTCCGCATACTTGCTTTGCATGTTAAAAGCCTTACCTCCTGTGATCTTCTTGGTCTTCAGAAATCAAAAGTCTTCAGTCGAAGAACTTCATTTTTAGGGGTCGACTTTCTCTGTAAATATCAAACTCCTCATAGACTTATAGACCTGTGCACACTCACAAACGCATCAGTTCCTTAACCTATAAGTCTTCAATCCACCAAAATCACTAAGGGGCACTAGATGCACTTACAATCTCCCCCTTTTTGGTGATTGATGACAATATAGGTTAAGTTTTCAACGGGGATAAACATATGAAGTGTAAATACCGATAATGAGGAATTTGATTGCAAGATATAGAAGAACTCCCGAAGATGTGCATAGTGAGGAATTTGCTTTTGAGGCAATGCACATTTGAAGAGTTGAAACATGGAGATCTCCCCCTATATCTTGTAATTCATACACACATTTGACATATAATATGAAGAATTTGAAATGCATGATGAAATATGGTGCTTGATGTAATTCAGCATGCGTGCGATAACATTAATGAGGAACAAGCATGCAAAATAACGCATCAAGAGTATCGGAGCTCAAATAGACCCGCTTTGAAGATTTTCAAGAAGCTCAACAGAATCAGAGCATAGTGCATCAAAAGTATCAAAGCACCATCGGGTTTAAGATTACAACTCGATCCAATAAAAGTTTCAGAAGAACGAGAGTTGTAACTTAACAAAAATAAATTGTTGTATATGGAAAATAAAATAGACCCGCTTGAAGAGTAACCCGCTTGAAGACTAACTCAAATTTCTTCCCCTTTGTCATCGAATGACCAAAAGGATCGAAACTGAGGACTAACGCTCCTGAAGAATTTCAAGTTGAAGAAGGAGCGCCAGCGTTGTTGGGGTCGGTTGTTGTAGTAGGACCTGACGCGGTGTCGTCCAAGTCTTCATTTTCATCGATTGTCGCGATGAAGAATAGGAGCTGGCCACCAAGGAAGGAACTTTGACCTTCTTGTATTTCTTCAGAGGAGGTGCAAACCAGTCAAATTCTTCCTTGAGTCCCATTGTCGTCAGTTCTTCCGCACTGTAGATATGTGAAAGAACAGCCCAGGTGCGTTTGAAGGTTTCATGAAGGTAGTAGTGGTTTTTCTTCACTGCATTGTGTGTTGAGGTCATGTTGTGAAGAATTGAACCAAACTGACGCTTGACCCATTTATGATTGCGATCAACCTTCTGATGAAGACTGAGGAGTAACTCACGATCAGTCATCACCACAGGTGCGATAGCTTGAGGACTTTGCTTGACCGAGGTATTTGTGGCGAGTCATGGGTGGCGTAGTCATCATTGGTGGAGTAGGATGCTGCTTTGAAACCTGTCCATCCAATGGGCGAATGCCTTCATCGATCACAGTGATAGCCTTGCCCTTGTCATCATCTGAGGTAAATGTCCATTTGAGGACTTCAATTGGGGGCAAGTAGCTGCAGTGGTTCAGAGTATCAGCCTTGTAATTGAGTGAAGACCTTGTCCTGATGAATCTCATTATCCAAGGCGCATAAGGCTTCATCTCAAATGGTGACATAGCGATGTTTGCCAGAGTCCTCATGAAGAAATCATGGAAGTTGACGGGAACGCCATGGATGATGTAGAAAAGCATGTTCTTCATGATGCCAACGACTTCTTCATCATTCGAGTCGTGACCTTTGATAGGACTCATTGTCTTCGTCAGAATCCGATAGACAGTCAAGGCACATACAATAATTCCTTGACGAGGAATTTGGTTCTTGGAGCCTGCCTTGGCTTCAAAGGCTTCATCAAGACTTGCATATAGTGATTTGAAAGTTACGGTTCGTTGTAGATACACCGCGCCATCAAGGGAGGACTGAGTGGTAGAGCACGAAGCAATTCGATTCTTTGGTGCCTTGTAGTGAGTATTTTCGGACATCCGGTCTAATACCCACGAGTTCACGTCTTGACGTCTCCAGGTGATGTGTAGTGTTGCATAGAATTGAAGAATTAGTTCTTCATTCCAGTCACATATATCAGTGCAGAAATTCAGAAGTCCTGCATCGTGAAGAACACTGAGGACTGGCTCAAAGCCTGGCGATTCCATGTCCACATGAGGAATATGAGCATGATCGAAGATTTTGTCCTTGTTGAAGAGCACTGAGGAATAGAAATTGGCTTGGCAGTCCGTAAACGCCTTTTCCTTATGCGAGCAGAGTCATATGGGTTGTAATCTGTGAAGAAAACGTGCTCGCCAAAGAAATCGTCGACCTTGAACTTTTGCTTCGTTGAGAAAGGATTCTTTTGCTTGGGCGGAGGGGTGTCGATGAGTTGCATCACCACTTGAGAATCGCAAGTTCAGGTTCTTCAGTGAGGAATTTCTTGTTCCTCAACAGTGCGATCCCGAGGATCGTGGCAGGTTCATCGGCACTAGTGGCTGGAATTTCTTCATGCCTGAGCAAGTGGGTTGAGTTTCTTGAGTCCATTTGGACTGTTTGTGCAGGGCGAGGAATCTGTTGAAGCGGGGTGAAGAGAGGAGTATTGGGATGCGAGACTTTCCCAAAATTCATCATTCATCACTGGTGTGGTGCACCCAATATCCACATCTTCATCTTGAATTTCCTCAACACCAGCCTCTTCAAAGTGAATGAGGCGAGGGTGAGGAAATGACCCAGGTTGAAGGGATTGCGTCCACTTCAATTTCTTCATCAATCTGCTCTAACGAAGCAGCGAATGGCGTTCTTCATCGATCCGATTGGGATCTCATAGTCTTCTCCAAAAGGAACAAGGTCCTTTGATGGCTTGGAGGAAATCGGAACAACATCAATTGGATTTTCAAATGAGCTGGTCATTTGCTTCATTTTCTTCGCAGCCGAAGAATGTGACACAGCTGATGCCTTCCTTTTCTTCACTGCAGCTCGTTCTGCAGCCTTGGTTTTCTTCACATCAGAGGCGGATGGAAGAATTGGAGTTGGTGTTGGCGCAGGCGAGCTGAGGAATCGGGATGAATTTCTTCAGCGCAATCGATGCGATTGCCCCGATCTCTTCAGCTTTCTTCAGGAGCACCACTAGAGGATGCCACGGCAATTTCTTCAGGCTGGAATTGAGTCATCAGCCGAATTTGTATTTTCATCGCCAGTTGAAAGTCATCGATCGTCTTTGGCATGTTCTTCGGTGAGCAGAGGCGCTGAGGAATTTCTGCTATGCGTTGGGGTTGCAACATTTGTGAGATTCTTCGTCAGTTGTGAATCGACCTTGGCTCCTTGCCAATCAGCATAGTAAGAACCGAAGTTTTTGCCGAGGTTTTGAATTTCAGTCTGGACCTTGAGAAGTTCCTCAGGTGTCATTTTGACAACATTTTTCTTCAGAAACTTCTCCTTTCTGTATTGAGCCTTCTTGATTTCTCTTGCCTTTTCAAACTTCCATTTCTCTTCAGCGATGAAATGGGTGACATATGACTTCGTCCAGGTCGAGATGAAAGTCGAGCATAGGGTATTGGGATCCTTGTGCCAGAGATCAATATAGTCGAGGATTTTCTTCGGATCCAACAGCAGTGGCACAAAAGTGCCTTTGGCTCTAGCGGCCCTTTCTTGGCGATTTCTGATGATTTCCGCAAGTTCTTCATCAGAAGCTTCATCATCAGAAGGCACATGGAATGCAACTTGTTTCTTCTTTGGACTTGGCCGAGGACCACATCCATTGTTGTTTTGATCTTGACACAGTCGGGCCAGATGATCAAATTGGTGCGGCTGAGGAACTGGCAGAACCACCAGAGGCAATCGAGAAACCAGCAGTCCTTTGACATGTAGCCAGATGCACAGGGGTTGAGGACCTTGACGGAGCTGTTGAGGACTTTGGTGGAGCTGTAGAAGTGTGAGGAATTTGCCGTGAGGGCGCTGCTGAGGAACTTGGCTTATGAGCAGACTTCTTTGGCATGGATTTCCTCGGTTTGACTGAAGCCTCAGTAGCAGTAGCAGTGGCAGAATCCTCATTGAATTTCTTCACTGCATCCTTGGCTTGTCTTGCCAATTTAGCTTGGCGCTTAGCCCATTCTTGAGAAAGTCCTCACCACGTTTGATGCTTGTGGGATCTGCTACTTGGCCAGGTGCCAATGGAGCTCTTGGGCATGGAGGATTTAGAGCGAATTTCTTCATGTATTTTGGAGTCACATATCTGTATTCCCTCCATTCCCTTGCCCATCTCCGTTCAATCTTCTGAATGCGCACCTTGCGCTGATTTTTGCTTTCTTCATCAGGTGTGCAATAGTCAGCATCGATTTCCTCAGGGATTTCAAACGCAGTCATAACCTCGTGTTTCTTTCCTCCTTTCTGTTGCTTCTTTCCGTCTGCCATTTTCTTGATTGAGAAAATTGAACAATTGAGTTTTCTAAAGAAGTATGCAGTTTTTCTTCGAGGAACGCTGCAAATGAGTTAAGTTGATGAGAACCTAGTGATTCAGCAGCGGACATGTGTACCTGTGAACAGAGTATAGTTGCGAGGAATTTGGAGAGGTCATATGCGTTCTCAGAAGGTTTTTAAAGAACAAGTTTTGAGGATTTTGACCAGATGAGCCTTGAAGAATTTCACTAAGCGTTCTTTTTCTTAGGTTCGAGTTATGCAGATCGAGGATCCACACAATTGAGGAATCTTGAAGAAAATCATTGCTTAGAGAAGCGAATCAAGAGCATATTTTGTTTGAGGTGTTCATCGTGTGAATATTTGAAGGATTAACACCATTGAATATTTTCAGGAAGGTTTGAGAATCAAAGCGAGTAATAAAAGTAACTTTTAATTACCCGAAGTGTAGAACACGACGAACTAAGAAGAACAGTTGGGAAGTCCGTCAGTTCAGATCTTCCACGCCCTAACTTGGCGGAGGAAGACATCTACGGCGACGGCGGAGTGAGGAATTCCGCGGTCGGCGCGAGTACGACGGTGAAGAGGTCGAGGCAGTGAAGCTCTTCCTCACCGGCGACGATGGAGTAGCGGCGCTTAGGGTTTGAGGAGCTCGAACGGGAGAGAGAGAGATCGAGCGGGGTAAAAAGAAGTGAGGAAGGGGAGAGGGGTATTTATAGAGGCAGTGAAAACCGTTCGCCCGAAGATTTAGGACGAACGTGCCCCTGACCATTCTCCTTCTCACGACATGTGTCACCCACGTACTGTGTAGATGAGATCGTGTACGATCGTGGGTGAGTAAGGTAATGCATCGTGAGATGCGGAACGGTTTGAGCGGCAAAACCGAAAATTTGGATAAGATCAGTTTTAAAGTTCCGTTCGCAATTTCTTCAGCTGACAAGGAAATAGTGAAGATTTTGAACGAGTTTCAAATAGAACGCACATGAAGAATTTGTGAATAGAGTGGGTTGAGTATAGCATAGAGGGGGAAGGGTCCGATCACATTCACTTAGCAGAAAAAGCGACTTGAAGAAATAGCCATAAGTGAATGTTGTAGAGGACATAAACCCATATATATATATATATATATAGCCAATGAAGAAAGACGACGGAAACAGTGAAGATTTTGCAAAGTTGAAGAATTTGAAAACTGAAGAATTTCAAAACTGAGGAAAAACTCAAATTGAAGATTTTCAACTTTGGTGGTGGCGTGACCCACCGTATAAGAATGATGATTTCAGACACCGTGTACAATTGTCGTAGGGTTATGAGAATCAAATTCTTCATTAATTTCTTCACACTTAGAGTGTTATTCTTCATTGATTGAAGAAAAACGTTTCTTCATGTGTTGCACATCTAAGTCATCAATTTTGCATAAGTGTTAGGATGTGTGTCTTATTCAAAGAACATTCGAAGATTCTAAGATATTTAGCTCACACCGCAACTTGCTAAATCTCTTCTCATCCAAGGGCTTAGTGAAGATATCGGCTAGCTGTTCTTCAGTCTTCACGTGCTTTCGATAGAGATGTCGCCCTTCAACACATGATCACGAAGAAAATGATGACGAATTTGAATGTGCTTTGTCTTCGAGTGCTGAATCGGGTTGTGAGCAATCTTGATGGCACTCTCATTGTCATGATGAGAGGCACATTCTTCATATTGATGCCGTAGTCCTTGAGAGTTTGCTTCATCCACAACAATTGAGCACAACACGAGCCAAAGCAATGTATTCAGCTTCCAGATGAAGCGGTGATACACAGTTCTGTTTCTTCGAGGACCAACAGACCAAAGATCGTCCTCGGAAATGACAAGTGCCAGAAGTTGACTTGCGATCCACACGATCACCAGCATAGTTAGAGTCAAAATATCCAATGAGATCAAAAGCAGAGCCCTTGGGGTACCATAATCCTAGTGTTGGTGTGTGAGCTAGATATCGAAGAATATGCTTCACAGCCTTATGGTGTGATTCCTTCGGTGTAGCTTGAAATCGTGCACACATGCAAACACTAAGCATTATATCTGGCCTAGATGCACATAAGTACAATAAGGAACCAATCATGGAGCGGTATACCTTGTGATCAAGTCAATACCATTTTCATCGGTGCATAGATGGCCATTTGTGGGCATAGGAATTTTGACGCCTTTGCAATCTTGCATGCCGAATTTCCTCGGGACATCTTTGAGGTATTTCTCTGAGATATGAATATGCCATTGTGTTGTTGTGAATTTGAAGACCTAAGAAGAACTTCAACTCTCCCATCATAGGCATTTGATATTCTTCACTCATCATATAGGCAAATTCATCACTATAAGCGTTGGTCAAGACAGCCAAAGATAATATCATCAACATATATTTGGCACACAAACAGTTCACCATCATAAGATTTAGTAAAGAGAGTAGGGTCGAGTGAACTGGTGTGAAGCCATTCTTCACGAAGAATTCCTTCAAAGTATCATACCACGCCTGTGGGGCTTTTTTGAGACCATAGAGGGCCTTATTAAGTCTGAAGACTTTGTCGATTCTTTGGATCTTCAAAACACGGGGTTGAGCAACATATACTTCTTCCTCAAGCTTACCATTGAGGAATGCACTTTTCACATCCATTTGATATAAAGTGATATTGTGATGGTTAGCATAGGCGAGTAATATGCGAATAGACTCAAGTCTAGCAACAAGTGCAAAAGTTTCATCGAAATCAATTCCTTCAACCTGTGTGTAGCCTTGAGCTACCAGTCGTGCCTTATTCCTCACCACAAGGCCATTTTCATCTTGTTTGTTGCGGTAGATCCACTTTGTGCCAATGATATTATGCTTGCGAGGATCTGGACGTTTGACCAGTTTCCAGACATTGTTGAGCTCGAACTGATGTAATTCTTCTTGCATAGCCTGAATCCACTCCGGCTCCAGAAATGCTTCATCTACCTTAGTGGGCTCTGTTATAGAGACGAAAGCATAGTGCCCACAAAAGTTAGATAAATGTGAAGCTTTTGAGCGAGTGAGAGGACCTGGCGCTTTAATGTCATCGATGATCTTCTCCACTTGTACTTCTTTTGCAACGCGAGGATGAGCTGGTTGTTGTCGAGGAATTTGATCATTTTCCTCAGCATCATTGTCTTCAGTATTATCTTCAGATTCATCAGCTCGTCGTTCTTCACGGACAGGAATAAATTCTTCAGCAGTTTCTTCAAGAGGGAATGACATCCTCGGTTGCCTTGAACTTGATAGATTCCTCGGTGCTGGTTCATCTAACACGTAAGGTAGGTGCTCTCTTTGCAAGCCATTAGTTTCATCGAACCGCACATCTACGATGTCAACAATCTTGTGAAGAGCGATGTTGAAGACCCCAGTAGGTGTGCGAGTCCTTTCCGTAACCAAGCATAAAACCTTCATGTGCTTTCGGTGCAAATTTAGAATTGTGATGAGGATCTCTAATCCAACATTTAGCAATCAAGACTTTGAAATAACTTACATTGGGTTTTTGTCGTTGAGGAGTTCATAGGCAGTCTTCTTGAAGAATTTGTGAAGATATACTCTGTTGATGATGTGGCATGCAAGATCAATTGCATCAATCCAAAACCGACTAGGCGCTTTTGTATTCATCAAGCATAGTGCGAGCCATCTCAACAAGAGTTCTGTTCTTGCGCTCCACGACGCCATTTTGCCGAGGAGTATAAGGAGCAGATAACTCATGAGTAATACCAAGTTCATCAAGATAGGCATCAAGACCGGAATTCTTGAACTCAGTTCCATTATCACTCCTGATGTGCTTGATCTTCACACCAAAGTTGGTTGAAGCCCTCGAGGAAAATCGTTTGAAGACTTCCGCACTTGATTTTTGTAAGTAACAATGTGTACCCATGTGTAACGAGAGTAATCATCAACAATAACAAAGCCATATAGAGATGCATCATTAACGACAATTTGAGTAATGATTGGGACCAAAGAGGTCCATGTGAAGCAATTCGAAGGGACGAGTAGTGGTCATGATAGTCTTCGCTGGATGCTTGGCCTTGGTCATTTTTCCAGCTTCACAGGCCCCGCACAAGTGATTCTTGAGGAATTTCACATTCTCAATGCCAATGACATGCTTCTTCTTCGCAAGCGTGTGCAAATTCCTCATGCCTGCGTGACCAAGTCGTCGATGCCATAGCCAGCCTTATACGAAGCTTTGCAAGTAGACACACGGCTGGTTGTGGTCCTGTTGAGAAGTCAACAATATACAAGTCTCCTCTCCTAAAGCCTTCGAAGACTTTGGAATTGTCAGCTTCCATAATCACAACACAACGATACTTGCCAAAGATAACTACCATATCAAGATCTCAAAGCATTGAGACTGACATGAGGTTGTATCCTAAGGACTCAACAAGCATGACTTTGTCCATGTGTATGTCCTTAGAGATCGCAACCTTACCGAGGCCCAATACGACTTTTGCCTTTGTCAAGAAAGATGATATGCTTCGGATGTGACGGTGATAAGGGAGCATCCATCAATAGATTCTTGTCACCGGTCATGTGATTTGTACAACCACTATCGAGAACCCACTCGGTGGCTTTGGGTTGATCATCCTGCAGATGAATTAGTACAACTTACGATCTCATATACTTCATCGTGAAGAATATGATATCAAGTTCATCGATGAATTTCATCGATCGGTATTAACAGATAAGCGGTATGAGGACGTGTGAAATGAAAGGTCATTTCATCATGATTAGCTGCGTCCTTTAGCATTTCGTCAGTCCCCAAAGAAATTCTTCAGACGTTAAGGCACGCCTGGAGACGACCCTCGCAGAAAAGATTAGTTCTTTTTCTTCACCACCCACATCTGAAGGGGTGGTAAAGAGTTCATCACTCTGCGAGCACCATACGAGAATGGTGGCATAGAAGCCAATCCATTTCATTTCACATAAGAGGGGTTAGGGTAAGCATATGAATAAGCAGAGAAATTCTTCGAGGACTTATGAACATATTGGTTTGAAGAATAATGCACATATTCAGAGCCCTTAGCTCTACCTGCGAAACAGAAGAGTTGTTAGCACGATGATAATCATATGAGGATTTTGATCCTTTTGAGGAATTTGATCCACGTGAGGAATTTGGTCCATATGAGGACTTGGATCCATATGATGAATTTGGTCCATATGAAGAATTTGATGCTGGGCTCCTATTCTTCACGGTGGTGTCATGAGGACATTCACGAAGACTTTCAAGGCACTTCTTGGGAACCTAGATTTTCTTCATAGGGGAACCGTTCCTGCGATTAGTGCCAACATATCTAGCAAATACTTCACCATTCTGATTTTTGAACAGTTTATAGTTGGAGTCAAATGACCCATCGGAAGAATGAGGAGATTCGCATGTAAAGTCAGATAAGTTAGATGGATCAATCTGGAGGTCCCTTTGCAGCAACCCATGAGGTTTTGGGATACTGCTCAGGCTTCCAATATGTTCCATCAATATTGAGTTTCCTCTCAAAGGCAATACCCTCTTTCCTAGGGTTCCTGTTGAGGATCTGCCTTTTAAGCACATCACAGAGAGTCTGATGCCCTTTGAGGCTTTTGTACATGCCTGTCATATACAATTCCTTCAGCCCTGCATCGTCAGTGATACTAGCAATGTCCTCAGATGATGAATTCGTGATAGCAGAGACATGTGAAGAATTTGTAACAGTTGAAGCATTTGAACATTCAGGTGAAGAATTACCAGATTCACGTTCAATGCACTTTAAGCATGGAGGAACAAATTCTTCTTGAGAAGCGCTGATTTGTTGAGCAAGTAATGAATCACGCTCCTTCTGAAGATCTTCATAACTCACTCTTAGCTTCTCAAGGTCTTGCTTTCTTTGAAGAAATTCATAAGAAAGTTTCTCATGATCAGATAAGAGAGTGTTATGATGACCTTGAAGGCTATCAAACCTAGACTGAAGTCTCTGAAGATTTTCAGTCAGGGCTTTAGTGCGATCCATTTCTTCACCTAACATATCATCACTCTTATCTAGCATGTTTTGAACCTTTTCCAAAGCCCTTTGTTGTTTTACAACAATTTCAGCAAGTTTTGAGTAACTGGGCTTTAGATCTTCATCAGATTCATTTTCACTAGATTCAGAGGAGGTATAGTTGAGTACCTTGGCACCCTTTGCCATGAAGCAATAGGTGGGAGTGTAGTCATCACTATCTTCATCAGCATTGTTGGTGAGGTCATTTTATTAAGAGTTGAAGATGGACTTCTTGTGAGCGATGGCGAGAGCTAGACTCGCCACACGGACTCAGATTCTTACGATGCCTCCTCTTCCTCATGTTCCTCAGATTCAGCTTCAGAGTCCATTTCCTTGCCAATGAATGCTCGAGCCTTTTTGGAGCTGCCCTTCTTGTGAGAAGAAAGCTTTGAGGATTTTGATGATTTCTTCATCTTCTTCGCGTCATCAGAACTGTAATCCTTGTGTTTCTTCTTCTTTAGTTCCTTTTCCCACTGAGGACAATCTTGGATGTAGTGACCAGGTTTCTTGCATTTGTGACAAAGTCTTCTCTTATAATCACTGGATGAGGAATCACTGCATCTTGAGGATTTTCCAAAGCGACCACGTCTTGTGAACTTCTGGAATTTCTTCACGAGCAGTGCTAGCTCTTGGCCTAATTCTTCAGGATCTCCAAGGCTACTACCAGAGTCTTCACACTCAGATTCGAGACATACGCCTTGGCCTTCGTGGCACGTGTTTTTCCATAGCTAGAACCATAGAGATCTCTCTTTTCAAAATTTGGAACTCATGAGTATTTAGCCTCTCGAGGATATCGGCGGGATCAAGTGACTTGCAGTCAAGACGCTCTTGTATCATCAATGCGGAGTATCAAATGAGGAATCAGCGATCTTAACAATTTCTTCACCACCTCATGGTCGGTGATGTCAGTGGCGCCAAGAGCTTGAAGCTCATTTGAGATGTCAGTGAGGCGATCGAAGGTTTGTTGAACATTTTTGTTGTCGAGTCTTTTGAAGCGGTTGAAGAGATTCCGAAGAACACCAACTCGAGAGTCACGCTGAGTTGAGACTCCTTCATTCACTTTGGACAGCCTGTCCCAGATGAGCTTGGCAGTTTCCAAAGCACTCACTCTTCCATATTGACCTTTGCTCAGATGGCCGCATATGATATTCTTCACTTGAGAAGCGAGTTGCTTGAATCTCTTCACGTCAGCAGCATTCAGAGAAGGTGTGGTGAGGGAACACCATTTTCCACAACATACCGTAGATCGTTGTCAATTGCTTCAAGATGCATTCGCATCTTGTTCTTCCAAGAGGGTAGTCCGTCCCATCAAAGGTAGGACACCTACTGAGACCTTAATCATACCTGCGGTCGACATAACTAAAACTCGGTGGTTAAACCAAAATCACACGTAACAAGGAGTACCTTGCTCGATACCAATTGAAAGTGCGTTATATCGACTAGAGGGGTGAATAGGCGATTTTATGAATTCTTCACCGAGGAATTTGCGGTGATGAAATTCCTTAGCGAAGAACTACTTGCAGCGGAATAAGTACTCGTAAGTAAGCATAACAGAATACACGCATGGTCATCATGATGAAATGAAGACAAACACAGTACGTAAAGCGTAATCACAGGATAACACAAGATGAAGACAAACCGATCAAGAAATTGAACCGAGGAAATTGAGAAAGTCTTGATCAAAGTCTTCAAACACAGATATGAACAAACACTCAACACAAAGAATGAGGAAATGAAAGGGTTGAGGAAATAGAACCGATTAGGTTGGTGAAGACAATGATTTGGTAGACCAGTTCCAACTGCTGTCTCGGTTGTACGTCTGGTTGGAGCGGCCGAGTATTTAAACTTCGAGGACACACGATCCGGACACCCGATCGCTAAGCACGCAGCTCGGGACACCAAGTCCTCAACGTATTCTCCTTGAACTAAGGTCACACAGACCTCGTCCAATCACTCGTGGTAAGTCTTGAGCAACTTCCAAACCTTCACAGACTTGGTCACTCGGCGATCCACAATTCCTCTTGGATGCTCTAGACCATGACGCCTAACCGTCTGGAAGAAGCACAGTCTTCAAAGGTAACAAGCGTCGGATCCACGCAGGATCAATCTCTTGATGATGCTCAATCACTTTGGGTTTGTAGGGGTTTGGTTTTTGGGTTTTTCCTCACTCGATGATTTTCGCTCAAAGTCTTCGGAGGATGGGTTGCTCTCAAATGACAAGTGTCAAGTTTCTCTCGGAGCAGCCAACCAGCTAGTGGTTGTAGGGGGCGGCTTTTTATAGCCTAGGGAGCAGCCCGACATGATAAGACATAAATGCCCTTCAATGATATGACCGTTAGGTGGATAAGATATTTTGGGACACCAAGCAAGAAGACAACAACGGTCGGAAATTTGAATCTCAAATTCCTCGGGGCTATCATGTTCCTCACTGTGTAGGCAATCCGCCTGGCGAATTCCTAACTCCTCGGTCGAGAACAAATTCCTCGTGACTGTAAGAACTTCTTCTCTCACATCAAGAAATTGACTGAACTCGTATGAGATTTCCAAAGGCTTCACTCGAAGGGATTGGTAGGTATAGGATTTTGAGTTGAGCATCACATGGAAATTTTTTCCTTAGTATTTCCTCGACCCCCTTTATCAGTACGGTGTTTCCTATGACTCAAGAAAGAGAAAATGAAACTACGAAAACAAAACTCTTCACGCTTCATGTTCCTCAAATGAATACCAAGTCTTCAAGGTCACACCAATTTCTTCACTTTCAAAGTCTTGAAAGTCTTGAGAATATCAAAGTCTTGATCGAAGAACTTCATTTTTAGGGTCGACTTTCTCTCAGAATATCAAACTCCTCATAGACTTATAGACCTATGTACACTCACAAACGCATCAGTTCCTTAACCTAGAAGTCTTCAATCCACCAAAATCACTAAGGGGCACTAGATGCACTTACAATTTTTCAGGGCCTCGACCTCGGTCGCCGCCCCTACATATATTATGACACTCCGGTCAATACTCACCACTTACTCTTTCCGAATACACAGCAAGTTGTTACTCACCTTGCTTCTCATGGAGCTGAATCTTCACCTCACCGAGCTCGTTCTCAGTCTGCTCCAACCTCTGCTTCAGTTCAGAGACTTCGGCAGCATGCGAGGTCGCGGCCAACAGCGACGCCTGCTCATTCATAAATATCAAATTAGTCTCCTACAAAAGGTTGATCCTCTGTCCGGCCTTTCTTTCCGAATGCCGGACAGTGTCTCAGGGGCTACTATCTGCATGGGATTGTTCTCTTTCTACGTGACTTACCTCAAAACCCGTCAACAGATTGTTGCAGGCCTCGTTTAGTCCGCTCTTTGATGGACCGAACCTTCTCGATCTCCGTACCCATAAGGACACGGTGCTCGTCCACAATGGAGGCGCCTCGTAGCGCTTCCATCAGGTTATCCGGTGCCCCTGGTTGGACAGGGGCCACCGGCGGAGTTGGCGCACCCCCTCCTCCGAAGGAAGGAGCACGCCTGATTCCGGGGCCATATCGGTCCCCGAAATCGTATTTGGCTGAGGACCGAACTGAACACGTCCCTCCTCGCCAGTCTCCATGGGGATCTGCTCCCCCATGTGCCCGGCAGCGGAGGTCTCACCTTGCGGTGCCTCTTGGACAGCGTCCTGGGCCCTCCTCCCTGCTCGGGAGCGGTCCTCCGGACAACACTTCGCATCGCCCCGGCCTCGGGGAATAAGCGGGCGGCGGCGGCGACATCGCCATTTCACGGGATCCAACGAACCTCCAGATGAGGATCGCTGGATGCTGCCGCGGGCCGGACTGCAATGGCACAGTTAACCATGTCAAAACAATAAAGAGGAGAGGCCGGGTACACTTGTGTACGTGAGTCATAGTACTCACGATGCGGCCCGAGGCTTAGCGCGGGGGCGTCGCTCCGAACTACTGTCAACGTCCCACGCGGTGTCGACTGCAGGGGCGCCCTTCCCCTTCTTGGGCGTTCCCGCCTCCAGATTCGCGGAGGCCCCCCTCTTCTTCTTTCCCTCCTTAGGGGGAGGGTTCTTCTCCTCGTCCTCCTCCTCTTCCTCGTCGTCGTTCTCGGGGATGGAGGAATGGGCTTCTTCGTCTTCGACATCACGCCCAAAGTGCCCCTGTGACGGGGGCCACTCTTGGCCCCCTTGGCCTTCTTCTTGGCCTTCTTCTCCGGCGCCTTGTACGGCGCCGGCACCAGCATCTTCGCCAGATGCGGGATGACCGGTTCTTCAGGCAGCGGAGCCAAACACCGGATCCGCTTCGCCCTCTCCATCCAATCCTGAAAAAGTAGTGATAAAGACTCATACATCATCCTCGAAACAAACAAGTAGGGGATACACCAAAAATAACATACCTCATTGGCGAGGTGTTTAAAATCATGTCCACGGTCCGAATCTGTGGCCGGCGGTTTCTCGTCGCCCTTAAAGAGCAATTTCCAGGCACCTTCATGAGTGGTTTCGAAGAGCCTCTCCAGGGTTTGGTGCTTCTTCAGATTAAACTCCCACAGAGGGCGACTTCTGCGCTGGCACGGGAGGATCCGGCGAACCAACATCACCTGGATTATGTCGACAAGCTTGACATTCTTGACTATCATACTCTAAACACGCGTCTGCAGTGCTATCAGCTCATCAGGTGAACACCAATCCGGACTCTTCTCGACCCAGGAGGTGAGTCGCACGGGAGCACCGGAGCGGAATTCGGCAGCCGCGGCCCAGATGGTACCGCGGAGTTCTGTAATGTAGAACCATTGTTTCTGCCACTCCTATACTGTCTCCACGAAAGTGCCTTTTGGCCAGGAGACGTTGGACAACTTACTCACCATGGCTCCCCCGCACTCCGCGTGCTGGCCATCCACCACCTTCGGTTTCACGTTGAAGACTTTGAGCCATAGCCTGAAGTGGGGTTGGATGTGGAGGAAGGCCTCACACACGACGATAAATGCCGAGATGTTGAGGAAGGAGTTTGGGGACAGATCGTGGAAATCTATCCCATAATAATACATCAGCCCGTGGACGAAAGGGTGGAGTGGGAACCCTAGTCCGCGGAAGAAATGAGGGATTAATACCATCCTCTCGTTGGGCTCCGGCGTGGGGACGACTTGTCCCTCGGCTGGCAGACGGTGGGCGATTTCCTTCGCCATGTATCCAGCCGCCCGAAGCTCAGTAATGTCCTCCTCCTTGACAGAGGAGACCATCCACTTGCCCTGACCTCCGGATCCGGATATGGTTGAGTGCTAGCTCGAGTGGAAAGGAGATGGGAACTTGGGCGCTGGAGCTCAAGATTGGAAGGGCGGAGATAGAGAAGGCGCGGGAGAGGAAGAGGGAATCCTTATCCCCTTATAAAGACAGTAAATATTGAATGCCTCCCCACTCGCCTTAGAATTCGCCTATTCCCAAAGGCTGTATAAACGGCGCGGTTGGATTAC
This sequence comes from Aegilops bicornis, assembly GCA_021605145.1. NCBI lineage: Eukaryota > Viridiplantae > Streptophyta > Magnoliopsida > Poales > Poaceae > Aegilops > Aegilops bicornis. The sequence goes on along the minus strand of CM038675.1, from coordinate 547,732,075 downwards.
CCATGCCCGCATTGATGAGAATCCCACTATAAGGGGGCACGATCTCTGCTTCACAAGACGCGCCAATAGCAACCGCGTCTCGGGATGTGGATCGTGGGACTCGAAATGGTCCGGAGTTATGACCGGTCAGATGTGATGTCATGTTACCAAAATTTGTCGGCGGATTGGACTCGTGCAAAATTATATTCTCTCTGTGGTTGTGTATGGTGTGTGTGAGAGGTACGGATACTATCATCGTGTCCGAAGACTATCATGGAGTTCCGATAGAAGGGAACCCGCCTTGCAATGCCGAAGACGATCTGCACGCTGGACTCCTCGTCATTGAAGCCAGGTTCAGGGGCTACGGAGGGAGTCCTGGACTAAGGGGTCCTCGAGCGTCCGCCTGTTATCCATGGGACGAACTGGTGGGCTGTGAAGACATGAAGGCCGAGGACTCTAGCCGTGTCCGGAATGGACTCTCCTTGGCATGGAAGGCAAGCTTGGTGATCAACAATGAAGATTCCTTCCTATGTAACCGACTCTATGTAACTCTAGATCCCCCCTGGTGTCTATATAAACCGTGGGGGGTAGTACGGAAAGGATATACTCATTACCATAGTCATACAGGCTAGACTTCTAGGCTTTAGCCATTACGATCTCGTCGTAGATCAACTCTTGTAACACTCATATTCATCAAGATCAATCAAGCAGGAAGTAGGGTATTACCTCCATAGAGAGGGCCCGAACCTGGGTAAACATCGTGTCCCCTGTCTCCTGTAACCATCGATCCTAGACGCACAATTCGGGACCCCCTACCCGAGATCCGCTGGTTTTGACACCGACATTACCCTTGAGGTAAAAGGTTGGGAGGCAACACTATAAGCCCCTATCTTTCTCTGTGTCCGATTAAAACTCCATACCCATAAGTATTGCGTGAGTGTTAGCAATTGTGAAAGACTAAATGATAGTTGAGTATGTGGACTTGCTGAAAAGCTCTTACATAGACTCTTCCTGATGTTACGATAAATTACAATTGCTTCAATGACTGAGATTATAGTTTGTTAGTTCTCAATGAAGTTTCTGATTCATACTTTACATTGTGAATAGATTATTACTTGAGCATAAGAAATCATATGACAATATCCATATATGTTGCTGTTATAAGAATGATCATGATGCCCTCATGTCCGTATTTTATTTTATCGACACCTCTTTTTCTAAACATGTGGATATATTTATCGTTATCGGCTTCCGCTTGAGGACAAGCGAGGTCTAAGCTTGGGGGAGTTGATACGTCCATTTTGCATCATGCTTTTATATAGATATTTATTGCATTATGGGCTGTTATTACACGTTATGTCACAATACTTATGCCTATTCTCTCTTATTTTGCAAGGTTTACATGAGGAGGGAGAATGCCGACAGCTGGAATTCTGGGCTGGAAAAGGAGCAAATATTAGAGACATATTCTGCGCAACTCCAAAAGTCCTGAAACTCCACGGAAGTCATTTTTTGGAAATAATAAAAAAATACTAAGCGAAGAAAATACCAGAGGGGGCCCACACCCTGGCCACGACGGTGGGAGGCGCGCCCTACCCCCCTGGGCGCGCCCCCTGCCTCATGGGCCCCCTGCAAGGCCTCCGGTGCCCATCTTCTGCTATATGAAGTCTTTCGTCCGAGAAAAAATCATAAGCAAGCTTTCGGGAAGAAACTCCGCCGCCACGAGGCGGAACCTTGGCGGAACTAATCTAGGGCTCCAGTAGAGCTGTTCTGCCGGGGAAACTTCCCTCCGGGAGGGCGAAATCATCGCCATCGTCATCACCAACAATCCTCTCATCGGGAGGGGATCAATCTTCGTCAACATCTTCACCAGCACCATCTCCTCTCAAACCCTAGTTCATCTCTTGTATCCAATCTTTGTCCTAAAGCCTCAGATTGGTACCTGTGGGTTGCTAGTAGTGTTGATTACTCCTTGTAGTTGATACTAGTTGGTTTACTTGGTGGAAGATCATATGTTCAGATCCATTATGCATATTAATACCCCTCTGATTATGAACATGAATATGATTTGTGAGTAGTTACGTTTGTTCCTGAGGACATGGGAGAAGTCTTGCTATTAGTAGTCATGTGAATTTGGTATTCGTTCGATATTTTGATGAGACGTATGTTGTCTTTCCTCTAGTGGTGTTATGTGAACGTCGAGCACATGACACTTCACCATTATTTGGGCCTAGAGGAAGGCATTGGGAAGTAATAAGTAGATGATGGGTTGCTAGAGTGACAGAAGCTTAAACCCTAGTTTATGCGTTGCTTCGTAAGGGGCTGATTTGGATCCATATGTTTCATCCTATGGTTAGGTTTACCTTAATACTTCTTTTGTAGTTGCGGATGCTTGCAATAGGAGTTAATCATAAGTGGGATGCTTTTCCAAGTACGGACAGCACCCAAGCACCAGTCCACCCACATATCAAATTATCAAAGTACCGAACATGAATCATATGAGCGTGATGAAAACTAGCTTGACGATAATTCCCATGTGTCCTCGGGAGCGCTTTTCTCTATATAAGAGTTTGTACAGGCTTGTCCTTTGCTACAAAAATGATTGGGACATCTTGCTGCACTTTATATACACTTGTTACTTGCTACCCATTACAAATTACCTTATCACAAAACTATCTGTTACCGATAATTTCAAAGGTTTGCAAGAGAATACCTTCTTGAAAACCGCTTGTCATTTCCTTCGCTCCTCGTTGGGTTCGACACTCTTACTTGTCGAAAGGATCACGATAGACCCCTATACTTGTGGGTCATCAAGACTCTTTTCCGGCGCCGCTGTCGGGAGTGAAGCGCCTTTGGTAGGTGGAATTTGGTAAGGAAAAATTTATATACTGCGCTGAAATTTACTGTCACTTGTTACTATGGAACATAATCCTTTGAGGGGCTTGTTCGGAGTATCTTCACTCCGACCAGTAGAGGAAATAGTTGCTCCTCAACCTACTGAACCTAATGAAAATGTTATACTTTGAAATTTCTTTGGGTATGATAGAAAAACTGCTGGTTAATCCTTTTACAGGAGATGGAACATTGCATCCCGATTTACACTTAATCTATGTGGATGAAGTTTGTGGATTATTTAAGCTTGCAGGTATGCCCGATGATGTTTTCAAGAAGAAGGTTTCCCTTTATCTTTGAAGGGAGATGCATTGACATGGTATAGGCTATGTGATGATATAGGATCATGGAACTACAAACGATTGAAATTGGAATTTCATCAGAAGTTTTATCCTATGCATGTTGTTCATCGTGATCGTAATTATATATATAATTTTTGGGCTCGCGAAGGAGAAAGCATCGCTCAAGCTTGGGGGAGGCTTATGTCAATGTTATATTCATGCCCCAATCATGAGCTCTCAAGAGAAATGATTATTCAGAATTTTTATGCTCGGCTTTCTCGTAATAATCAATCCAGGCTCGATACTTCTTGAACTGGCTCCTTTATGATGAAGACTATTGAATTCCAATGGGATTTATTGGAAAGAACTAAATGCAACTCTGAAGACTGGGACCTCGACGAAGGTAAGGAGTTAGGTATAACACCTAAGTTTGATTGTGTCAAATCTTTTATGGACACCGATGCTTTCCGTGAATTTAGCACTAAATATGGACTTGACTCTGAGATAGTAGCTTCTTTAAGTGAATCATTTGCAACTCATGTTGATCTCCCTAAGGAGAAGTGGTTTAAATATAATCCTCCCACTGAAGTAAGAGTAATTGCACCAATTAAAGTTGAAGAAAATACTATCACTTATAATGATCCTATTGTTCCTACTACTTATGTTGAGAAACAACCTTTCCCCGTTAGAATAAAGGATCATGCTAAAGCTTCAACTGTATGCAACAAAAGTAATATTAGGACACACAAACCCCCTGAGCAAGTTAAAGTTGAACCCAATATTGCTATGGTTAAAGATCTCTTGGCTGATAAAATTGATGGGCATGTTATTTATTTCTGTGAGGAAACTGCTAGAATTGCTAAGCCTGGTGCTAAAGAAAAACATAGACCTGTTATAGGCATCCCTGTTATTTTTGTTAATATAGGAGATCATTGTTATCATGGCTTATGTGATATGGGTGCTAGTGCTAGTGCAATACCTCATTCCTTATACGAAGAAATTATGCATGATATTGCACCTGCTAAGATAGAAGATATCGATGTTACCATTAAGCTTGCCAATAGAGATACTATTTCACCGCTTGAGATTGTTAGAGATGTTGAAGTCTTGTGTGGGAAGGTTAAATATCCTTCTGATTTTCTTGTTCTTGGTTCCCCACAAGATAGCTTTTGTCCCATTATATTTGGTAGACCCTTCTTGAACACTGTTAATGCTAAGATAGACTGCAAAAAGGACGTTGCTACTATTGGTTTGGGTGATATGTCTCATGAGTTTAATTTTTCTAAATTTCGTAGACAACCCCGTGATGAGGAATTGCCTAGTAAGGATGAAATTATTGCTCTTGCTTCTATTGCTGTGCCTCCTAATGATCCTTTAGAACAATATTTTCTTGATCATGAAAATGATATGTTTCTGAATGAAAGAAGGGAAATAGATGAAGTATTCTTTAAACAGGGACCTATTCTGAAACACAACTTGCATGTTGAAATCCTAGGGGATCCTCCTCCACCCAAGGGTGATCCCATGTTTGAGCTTAAACCTTTACCTGATACTCTTAAATATGCTTATCTTGATGAAAAGAAGATATATCCTATTATTATTAGTGCTAACCTTTCAGAGAAGGAGGAAGAGAAATTATTGAAAACTCTAAAGAAGCACCGTGCTGCTATTGGATATACTCTTGATGATATTAAGGGCATTAGTCCCACTCTATGTCAACACAAAATAAATTTGGAGAAAGACGCCAAATCAGTTATTGATCACCAACGACGGCTAAACCCTAAGGTGAAAGAAGTGGTAAGAAAGGATATATAAAGCTCCTTGAAGCAGGTATAATTTATCCCGTTGCTGATAGTCAGTGGGTAAGCCCTGTCCATTGTGTCCCTAAGAAGGGAGGTATTACCGTCGTTCCTAATGATAAAGATGAATTGATCATGCAAAGAATTATTACAGGTTAGAGGATGGTAATTGATTTCCGCAAATTAAATAAAGCTACTAAAAAAGATCATTACCCTTTGCCTTTTATTGATCAAATGCTAGAAAGATTATCCAAACACACACATTTTTGCTTTCTAGATGGTTACTCTGGTTTCTCTCAAATACCCGTGTCAGCTGATGATCAAGAGAAGACTACTTTGCCCTTTCGGTACTTTTTCTTATAGACGTATGCCTATTGGTTTATGTAATGCACCTGCTACCGTTCAAAGATGCATGATGGCTATATTCTCTGATTTTTGTGAAAAGATTTGTGAGGTTTTCATGGACGATTTCTCCGTTTATGGATCCTCTTTTGATGATTGCTTGAGCAACCTTTGTCGGCTTTCTGGGAACGGGGGTCCCCAGACTTGCCTGCCTGCGGCCTGCGGCGTGGCTCAAGGGAGGCCCAGGACATCCCATCTTCATCAACACAAGCTCAAGACCCTCGCGAGGGGCCAAGCCTCGCGGGGCGGACGACCAGGAGCTTCCTCAGGCACGGCCTCGTCAGGCTGGCTCACGAGGAGGCGGAGAGTTCAAGGCAGTGGTACCTCGCGAGGTGCCCATGACGTAAGCCATGATTTACCAAGGGCGCTGAGGCGCCAAGGCCACAAGAAGCGTGCCCTTTCCTCTTTGGTGCAAAGGGAGCAAGCGCAGGCAAGAGCATCAAGCAATGGCATCCGTTTCGGTGCAACAAGACCAAGACCAGCCCCAACAGCTGGAATGCAGTCATCGTGGAGCCCAAGCAGGCGTCATCACCAGAGCCTTTGGCAGGCGAGGACCAACTTTAGTCAGGATAAGTGTACCCGTTGTTCCCCTTCAAAATGGCCAATTGTTGGCGCCCTTTCTGCTCAATATTTGGGAAGAGGCCCAGGCCCTTCGTCTATATAAGTAGAGCTAGCCACCATAGGAGGGGGACGGAGGATCCGCCATTCGAAATCTAGAAAGAGAGAGATAGAGACCCGATCCTCAAGCCAGAGCGACGGGACACCACTCAGTAGCTCATCACACCCACCAAGAACAGACCCTCGCGAGGCTGTTCTTCTTCCCTCAGATCGCCTCATCAGCCCAAGAGGCAATCCACACACCACACATCGGAGTAGGGTATTACACCACGATGGTGGCCTCGAACCAGTATAAATCTTGCGTCTCTTGTGCTGTGTTCTTGTTAGTAGTTTAGGTCCCTGCGATTCGGGCGAGGTACGAGACGGTGGGGGTCGGATCTCCGTCGCACCAGTAGTTCGAACCTTAAGGGTCTGCCGGAACCCGTAATCCGACATTTGGTGCGCCAGGTAGGGGTGCGCCGGAATCCGCCCTCTGCCACCTCGTGTCCGGTCGCATCGTCATCGCCATGTCCGGCGACCAAGCGGGCAACCCAGATCCATGAGCGGCGTGGCCCGCCCATGCAGAGCCGCTCGCCTCGGGCGACCCCGTGCTCCAGGCAGCTCGTGGTCCGCAGGGCGCTGCAGGCCGCGGGCGACGCGGACAGGCCTCGGCGGCTCTCACGCCGCTGACAGCGCGGTCGGCAAAGAAGAGCCTCCAACCACGCCGCGACCACATCACCGTACACCCGCCGGAGCAAAGCGAACCGAGGGCCGCGCCACGGTGGCCCGAGAGCTGCTGCGCAGGCTCTTTGGAGAGCGGCCGTGGCGTGCTCTTTGGGCGAGTGGTGGAGCTCACAGGCTTCGCCGCCTCGGGGCTCACCCTTCGCACCCAACTCCCACCTCGGACCGAGGGCGGCCCGCACGGGGGCTCCGCGCGCGCCTGCGGGCTCCGAAGCTACTCTAGCACCGGCGAAGCTGTCAGCGCCGGGCCGACGGCGGGGTTGCCCCCGCCCCCGGCCCGTGGGGAAGAAGGACCCGACGCAACTCACAGCCCTGATGGACCACCGCGCCACCACCCCACGGCGGGCGCATCAAGCAGAGCAGCGAGGCACGCTCAGCACTACGGCGTGGCCTTCGGGATGACAGCGCCGGAAGAATACGTGCCCCACATGATGGACCAAGGGCACCCGCATGAGGGAGAACAAGACTTGCTCTTCAGCCCAATCTGGGGGGATGAGGCGCCAGAAGCCGCGCTCTTTCAGGAGCCTCGTGACAGTCCTACTGGTCACGCCGGGGGCGACGATTATCGGGTACCACTACTTCCTCAAGAGCAAACATACGCTAACCATGGGTTGCATGAGGTACAGGTCGCCACGATGAGCGGCTGCCCCGCTCCCGCAGTCTCCTACCCCTCGGGAGGGGGGCGCAGGGGGCTGCCGGAGAGGGGCAGAGATCCGACATCACCACCGCGGCGTTCGGAGCAAGGCGTTCTCGTGGAGGTAGGCCCTCTGCTGGGAGGTGCCTCGTGGCCTGCCTGGCGGAGGACCCGTGGTCATCGGGGAACTGGCGACCGCTCTAACCCACCGTGGCGTCCCCGGTTTCCGGCCGTCGTTGGTGGCACTAGAGTGTGGCGCAAGGCGGGCCTCGTCTGGCGATATGAAGCAAGGCGGTACTGTGAAGAAGGCCCAAGGCTCGTGAAGCTCGCCGCCCGTGACACTCTCACGTAATAATGAGTGGGGCTGTACACGCCCAGAGTCTCAGGGTGCCGGCCTCAGCCCTGGGCTCCCTCCTACGCCCAAGAGCAGCACTTAGCTCTGCTACCGGTGAGAAGACGCCCAAGACTATACTAGGTGCCGGACGCGCCTTTTTCTCGCTTTCATTTGGTTTTCCCTCCGGCTGTCGTTTTCCCTGTTGGATTTAAGTTGAATTTGAGCTTGAAGATTTGCGTGTATTCGGGAAGGTGCTTAGTCTCGCTCGAGCAAATCTCTCGCGTTTCGTTACAACTCCGCCTCGGCTGCCTCCCCTCGCGAGCCGGGCGAAGGCTTCGCGACAAGACTGTCGCCGCCGCGTCCTCTCCGGAGGGTTTTTGCTGCAGGTCCTACGGATTCAATCGATAGACACTCAGATCGCCGCAGCCTCCCACAAGCTATCTCGAGGCTCGTACGAAACAAAGGTAAACCATCCAACTAGCGCGCCGCTTAGCCAACCACTTGGCACGGGCGTATGGGCGATGTAACACCAACTAATACGAAGAACACAAGTCTTACATGAGGGGATCCCCCTCCCAAAATGCTCTCACCTCCATCAGGCCAAAACCTGAGTTCTATTCATGCAGGGTAATGAAACAAGGACAATACATGATCAGTCGGACAAATCCCCCAATGCATCCTCAGGAGCACCTCCCGAGCCATTGCTGGCGTCGCTGGCCTCGCCATTGCTGTCTGCATGATCGTCGGCAGCGCCTGGGCTGTTCACCACGCCGCCCTCATAGGCGGCCACGACCACGCCGTCGTCGTCCGAAGCGAAGGCCCGGACGAGGGCATCCACGTTGTCTTCCACCCGGCGCCAGGTCGCCCGGACGGCCTGGGAATCGGGCGATAACTGCGTCAAAATCGAAGTGAGGGTCCATGTCCCGGAGATGGCTGAAGACGCGAGAGAAGGCACGCCCGAGCAGCGCGCGGCTCCTCTCCTCCACCAACCCGTCGGCCCTGACCGACCGCGCCTCCAGCCGCGCCACCACGTCAGTGAAGAACTGAAGGTTGCCGGCGTAGTTAACCGCGTGCGGCTGGCCTACTGCCGCCTCGCAGATATTGTCCAAGGCTACGTTAGCTCTTTCCCGGAGCGTGGCGAGCATGGGACGGTGCTCGTGCTCCAAGATTCGTCGCTGACGCATCTCGTCCACATTCTGGCGCGCAACAGCCTCGGCCTCCTCCACCCGCTGGCGAAGAAGGAGCGCCTCCGCCTGAGAGGTGGTGGAATCCCTCTGCGCCACCTCGAGGGCGGCCCGAAGAGCATCGGCCCGCCGTCGCCTCCTCGGTTTGGCCCCCACGGCAGCTGCCCTGCCCTCAGCCGCGGCCTTGATCAACCCCACCCGCTCCTCAACCTCGCGCCCGTGGTTCGAGCGCGCCGCCTCCACTCGGTGTCCGACCTCCTCCATGACGCGGGCTTCCCGTGCTGCAACCTCATCCTTCCGCCCGCCGCCAAGCGCTCCCTCGTCTCCAAGCGCTTGTACTCGTAGCGTTTGGCGGCTTCAAGCGTCAGCGCCTCTTCACGCTTCTGGAGCTCCGCCGAGTCGCCAGAGGCCACCTTCATCGACGCAAGGGCTGCCTCGCGCAGCTCCGCTTGCTCCTCCAACGAGTGGCACCGGGCCAGGGCTTCCCGTGCCCGCTCCTCCGCCGCCTCTCGCCGCCTGTCAGCTGCCCGGGCCTCCTCGACGGCCCGAGAACAGGCCTCCCGAGAGGCTGCCAGCGACGCCTTGGCCTCTTCGTCATCAAGCTCGCATCGGCGACGCGCAAGGGCGGCAGCGCCCTCCAGCTCGCGCCTCTCTGCGGCCAGGCGCAGGCCCTCGGCCTCAAGGCGCGCGTCTTCGTCAGCAAGCTCTTCACCAAGAAGGCTCACCGCGTCGGCCGCCCTTCGAAGAAATCCTTGGCGAAGGCGCGACGCTCCTGGCAGCCACAAGACGTCCTCCACACCATCGACAGCCCCAGACGGGCGCCGGGAGGCGCGAATCAACACTCCCCCTCCGGGCAGGGGGCTGGGGGCTGGCACCCTCGCGACGGCCGGGCGCGTCGTTCCAGAACCCCGACCTGGAGCCAGCCCATCCCCAGACGAGGGGCGCAGGAAGCGCCTCAGCCAATCGCCGTCCACGACCAGGCGAGAAGCCCACGGCAGGCTAGCTATGCCTCGGGAAGGCTCGCGAGGAAGGATCACGAGGCGCGCGGGGCCACGGCGCGCCTCGGGACGGCTCACCTCCCCAATCGCCCTCACCACAAGAGCTCCACTAGCACTCGAGGGCTGGGGAGGGGACGAAGCCGAGGGGGACGGCTCCTCACCCGTCTCCGTGAGCTCGGCAGGAAGGGGCCTGCAGGGCAAGGATCAACACGAGCAGCAGAAGAATTAGGAGCTGGAGAAGGAGAATGCTTACTCATCAGTGGCGAAGTACTTCCTACACTTCAGCAGGCGACAAGGGTAATCATCGCCCAGGGCCTCCCTTCTCTTCCGGAGGGCCTCAAATTTCACGCGGAAACGACCCAAGATTTGAGCGCAGGGATCAGCCTGCGGCGAGGAAGAAGCATCAAGGCGGCTTATGCTGGGCGCCACCGACGCTGTGCTAGTCGCCTCACCAAGAGAAGCAGCAGGGGCCTCGGGGCTCTAGCATGGCGCTGGCGGCTGCCTGCCGCCTCACCCAGCTGCATGAGCCTCGTGAATCGCCTTCACGAGCATCGCCAGGCACGCTATCACCCCGGCGGGGTCCCTTGACCTCTGGCGGCTCGTGCCCCCTGCTCCGCCACTTGAGGAGGAGCCGCCTTGGCCGACTGGAAGGGCTGTCACCACCACAGGATTCTCGCGAGGCCCCTGGAGACCAGCGGGGCGCAGCCCCCATTCATCAAAGATAGGCATCTGGTTCACTAGATCGCCCCTGTTCCGGCAGAGGTACAGCAGGGCCCCTTCGTGCTGGATGCCACCGGGGTTAGGATCGCCAGTCAGGATCAGGAGCACTTTCCTTAGCGCTTCAGGCGTCAGGTCTTCTTCCTGGAGCCTCATACGATCACCAGGCCCGCCGAAGGCCCACATCCGGTGGGAATGGCGTTGAAGAGGAGCAATGCGGCACATACGGAACTCCTTCACCACCTTAGGCGCCGTCACAGCAAGCGACCTCAGGAACGCGAAGCGGCACCAGACAAAGGCGAGCCGAGGGCTCGAAAGCGTCTCCTGGCCCCAGCCTGAATTGGGGACAGCGGGCGAGGTCGGCTTCGATAGCAGGGGGCTGGGCACCCCCACATCCACGTACAACCACCTCTCGTGGAACTCAGCCGCGGGCGGAGGCAGGCTGAAGTCAATCCCTGAGTCCGCTGTCTCGGGCGCGGCGACGAAGCTCACGCACGCCGAGCACTGAGTGGGGTCGACAAGGCGCAGAGAGAAGAAGTGGCGCAGCAAGGCAACCGAGGGAAGGATGCCCATCATTGCCTCACAAACGAAGGCGAAGACCGAAAGGAGAGTAATGGACTTAGGACCCAGATGCATCATGTGGATCTGATAATGGGAAAGCATGGCATTGAAGAAATCAGAAAAGGGGGGAACCAGTCCCGCCCACAGGGCGTCAGCGAAATACCGGACCTCGGTGACTATCCTGTCGATGGGGAAGTGGGACGCGGGCCAGGCCGACGTCCTCCCGCATTCGTTGAAGGAGGTGGCCAGAGCCGAACCGACCTTGCCCAAGCCCTCCAGACTGAGTATGATCGACGGGTCGACAGCGGAGGCCGCCGGCGGCGACGATCGAGGCGGAGGCACAGGTTTCTTCCCTTTCCCCTTCTTCGTCGGAGCCATGGCGGTCGAAAGGGGGAAGGGGGGATTTGAGATTGGATTGGAAATAGAAGCTGGAGTTCGAGAGAGGGAAGGACTGGAGCGCACAAGCAGCAGAGAGGGGAACAAATGTGTGCAGCAGCGTGTCCGCCTAGCAAGGCACGAAGTAAGGAGGCATGGGGGAACAGTGCCACCCACGTCCAATCAACCACCACGCGTCGCCCGAGGTCAAGCTGTTAGGGGCTCATGACGCTCAGACTTGCCCTTTCGCCTCTCGCTCGGCCAAGTTCGGCGCCGTGGGCCCGGGGCTCTTGTCGGCGTTCGGGAACGGGGTCCCAGACTTGCTCGCTGCGGCCTGCGGCGTGGCTCAAGGGAGGCCCAGGACAGCCCATCTTCATCAACACAAGCTCAAGATCCTCGTGAGGGGCCAAGCCTCGCGGGGCGGACGACCAAGAGCTTCCTCAGGCACGGCCTCGTCAGGCTGGCTCACGAGGAGGCGAAGAGTTCAAGGCAGGGTACCTTGCGAGGTGCCCATGACGTAAGCCATGACGACCAAGGGCGCCAATAGCGCCACCACAAGAACGCCCCTCCTTTCCTCTTTGGTGCAAAGGGAGCAAGCGCAGTAAGAGCATCAAGCAAAGGCATCCGCTTTGGTGCAACAAGACCAAGACCAGCCCCAACGGCTGGAATGCAGTCATCATGGAGCCCAAGCGGCGTCATCACGAGCCTTTGGCAGGCGAGGACCAACTTTAGTCAGGATAAGTGTACCCGCTGTTCCCCTTCAAAATGGCAAATTGTTGGCGCCCTTCCCGCTCAATATTTGGGAAGAGGCCCAGGGCCTTCGTCTATATAAGTAGAGCTAGCCACCATAGGAGGGGGACGGAGGATCCGCCATTCGGAATCTAGAAAGAGAGAGATAGAGACCCGATCCTCAAGCCAGAGCGACGGGACACCACTCAGCAGCTCATCACACCCACCAAGAACAGACCCTCGCGAGGCTGTTCTTCCCTGTACTGTTCCTCATCAACCCAAGAGGCAATCCACACACCACACACTGGAGTACGGTATTACACCACGATGGTGGCCTGAACCAGTATAAATCTTGCGTCTCTTGTGCTGTTCTTGTTAGTAGTTTAGGTCCCTGCGATTCGGCGAGGTACGAGACGGTGGGGGGTCGGATCTCCGCGCGCACCCTAGAGTTCGAACCTTAAGGGTCTGCCGGAACCCTTAATCCGACAACCTTGATCGAGTTTTGCAGAGATGTGAAGAAACTAATATTGTCTTGAATTGGGAGAAGTGCCACTTTATAGTTAATGAAGGCATTGTCTTGGGGCATAAAATTTCTGAAATAGGTATTGAAGTTGATAAAGCTAAAGTTGATGCTATTGAAAAGATGTCGTGTCCCAAGGACATCAAAGGTATAAGAATTTTTCTTGGCCATGCCGGTTTTTATATGAGGTTCATTAAGGACTTCTCAAAAATTTCTCGGCCTCTGACTAACCTACTACAAAAAGATATCCCTTTTGTCTTTGATGATGATTGTGTACAAGCATTTGAAATACTTAAGAAAGCTTTGATTTCTGCACCTATCGTTCAGCCACCTGATTGGAATTTACCTTTTGAAATTATGTGTGATGCTAGTGATTATGTCAGAGGTGCTGTTCTAGGGCAAAGAGTTGATAAGAAATTAAATGTTATTCAATATGCTAGTAAAACACTAGACAATGCCCAGAGAAATTATGCTACTACTGAAGAGGAATTCTTAGCAGTTGTATTTGCTTGTGATAAGTTCAGACCCTATATTGTTGTTTCTAAAGTAACTATTCACACTGATCATGCTGCTATTAAATATCTTATGGAAAATAAAGATGCTAAACCTAGACTTATTAGATGGGTTCTCTTGCTACAAGAATTTTATTTGCATATTATTGATAGAAAGGAGCCGAGAACCCCATTACTGCATAACTTGTCTAGGTTAGAGAATGTCCTTGATGACCCACTACCAATTGATGATAGCTTTCACGATGAATAATTAGCTGTCATAAATGCTTCTCATCGCTCCATGGTATGCTGATTATGCTAATTACATTGTTGCTAAATTTATACCACCTAGTTTGAGATACCAAAGAAAAGAAAAGTTTTTCTATGATTTAAGACACTACTTCTGGGATGACCCCCACCTTTATAAAGAAGGAGTAGATGGTGTTATTAGACGTTGCGTACCTGAGCATGAACAGGAAAAGATCCTACGCAAGTGTCACTCTAAGGCTTATGGAGGACACCACGCTGGAGATAGAACTGCACATAAGTTATTGCAATCCGGGTTTTATTGGCCTACTCTCTTCAAGGATGCTCGTAAGTTTGTCTTGTCTTGTGATGTATGTCAAAGGATTAGTAATATTAGTAGACGTCAGGAAATGCCTATGAATTATTCACTCGTTATTGAACCATTTGATGTTTGGGGCTTCAATTATATGGGACCGTTTCCTTCCTCTAATGGGTATACACATGTTTAGTTGCTGTTGATTACGTTACTAAGTGGGTAGAGGCTATTCCAACTAGTAGTGCTGATCATAACACCTCTATTGAGATGCTTAAAGAAGTTATTTTTCCGAGGTTTGGAGTCCCTAGATATTTAATGACTGATGGTGGTTCACATTTTATTCATGGTGCCTTTCGTAAAATGCTTGCTAAGTATGATGCTAATCATAGAATTGCATCTCCATATCACCCATGATCTAGTGGTCAAGTAGAATTGAGTAATAGAGAGCTCAAATTAATTTTGCAAAAGACTGTTAAAGATCTAGAAAGATTTGGTCCAAGAAACTTGATGATGCATTATGGGCCTATAGAACTGCATATAAAATCCTATGGGTATGTCTCCGTATAAAATGGTTTACGGAAAAGCATGTCACTTACCTCTCGAACTAGAACATAAGGCATATTGGGCTATTAAAGAGATCAAATATGATTTCAAACTTGCCGGTGAGAAGAGGTTATTTGACATTAGCTCACTTGATGAATGGAGAACCCAGGCCTATGAGAATGCCAAGTTGTTTAAAGAAAAAGTTAAAAGATGGCATGACAAAAGGATACAAAAGCGTGAGTTTAATGTAGGTGATTATGTGTTGCTATACAACTCTCGTTTAAGATTTTTTGCAGGAGAACTTCTCTCTAAATGGGAAGGTCCTTATGTTATCGAGGAGGTCTATCATTCCGGTGCCATAAAAGTTAACAACTTCGAAGGCACAAATCCGAAGGTGGTGAACGGTCAAAAAATCAAACATTATATCTCAGGTAATCCCGTAAATGTTGAAACTAATGTTATTGAAACCGTAACACCAGAGGAATACATAAGGCACACTTTCCAGAATGTTTTAGACTCCGAAAAGGCATAGGTATATGATGCGGTAAGTAAATCGACTCCAAAACAGTTCTAATGGCAATTTTTCTCTGTTTTTGAATATTTAAGAAAATAGGAAAATAAGAAGTAGTCCGGGAAGGACACGAGGCTTCCACGAGGGTGGAGGGCGCACCCTACCCCCTGGCCACGCCCCTGCCTCGTGGGCACCTCGTGTGCTCACCAAACTCTGTTTTCTTGCACAATACTTCTTTTGGTCGGTAAAAATTCATTATATAATGTCCCGAAGGTTTTGACCACCATATCACGCAAATATCCTCTGTTTTTGTTTCGAGCTGTTTTTCTGACAGATCTAGATCGCCATGACGTCTCCAAGTGCCCCCAAGGACAAGTTCTTCGAGAAGGTCATCAACCCCTACCTTGCGGAGGTGCTGCAACACCCTCAAACCATTGAGATGCATGAGGGGGTGCTGCACATCCGCAATGTTGAGGGACCAAGGAGGACCGGAAGCGTGGAGACAAGGCTCGAGGCAATGGAGCAACAAGTTTTCAAGTGTCAGGAGATGGTGGAGCATGGACTAGACTCCAATCACATAATGATCATGGAGTTCATCAATAACCACAAGCTGGATGTCAAGGACATTGGGGAGGCCATCTTCAAGCTTCATGAGAAAATCGAGCACCTCCAAGCCCAGATCTACAGCCTGCAAAACCAAAACTGTGAGTATGAATATAGATTCAAGAGGATGAGTTTGGCTGCAGATTTAAGGATCTCGGAGACTCGATCATCCTTCTATGATGGTGAGCCTATGCCTTGGAAGAGGGACGACAAGCCTACATCATCAACAACTCCATCTCCTTCACCGACAAAAGAGATATAATCGTATGGGTATGGGCACTCCCCTTGGCAACTGCCAAGCTGGGGGAGGTGCCCCGGTATCGTATCACCATCATACTCCTATCTTTACCATTTTTCTTAGTTCGATCCTTTTAGTAATATCTTGATCTAGTAGAATAAAGTTTTAGTATGATCTAGTTTTGAGTTTTGCTTTATGATCCCTCTATGTAATCGAGTCCGTGAGCTATAAAGATTAGTGCTGAGTCAAGGGCTTGATTATTTTACTTTGATCTTGAGGGAATAAAAGAAAAAGAAAGAATAAAAAGAAATAAAAGAGATCATATTGATCTTATGGAGAGTAATGACTTCACATATAAAGAGTATGATGAATAAAAGTTGTTGAGAGTTGACGAACATAGCTTTGGTCATCGTTGCAAATAATAGGAAGTAATAAAGAAAGAGAAGTTTCACATATAAATATACTATCTTGGACATCTTTTATGATTGTGAGCACTCATTAAAATATGACATGCTAAAGAGTTGATGTTGGACAAGGAAGACAACGTAATGGGTTATGTTTTCTTATATCTGAAATAAAGTATATTGTCGTGGATCATCCAACATGTTGAGCTTGCCTGTCCTTCTCATGCTAGACATATTCTTTGCACCGAGTAGAGATACTACTTGTGCTTCCGAATGCCCTCAAAAACCAGTTTTGCAATAAGAGTCCACCATATGTACCTATGGATTGAGTAAGATCCTTCAAGTAAGTTGTCATCGGTGCAATCAATAAAAATTGCTCTCTAAATATGTATGATTTATTAGTGTGGAGAAAATAAGCTTTATACGATCTTGTGATGTGGAAGAAATAAAAGCGACGGACTGCATAATAAAGGTCCATATCACAAGTGGCAATATAAAGTGACGTTCTTTTGCATTGAGATTTCGTGCATCCAACCATGAAAGCGCATGGCAACCTCTGCTTCCCTCTACGAAGGGCCTATCTTTTACTTCTTCCTTATGCAAGAGTCATGGTGATCTTCACCTTTCCTTTTTACATTTTATCCTTTGGCAAGAACATTGTGTTGGAAAGATCCTGATATATATATCCAATTGGATGAAAGTTGACATGAATCATTATTGTTGACATTACCCTTGAGGTAAAAGGTTGGGAGGCAACACTATAAGCCCCTATGTTTCTCTGTGTCCGATTGAATCTCCATACCCATAAGTATTGCGTGAGTGTTAGCAATTGTGAAAGACTAAATGATAGTTGAGTATGTGGACTTGCTGAAAAGCTCTTACATAGAATCTTTCTGATGTTACGATAAATTGCAATTGCTTCAATGACTGAGATTATAGTTTGTTAGTTCTCAATGAAGTTTCTGATTCGTACTTTACATTGTGAATAGATTATTACTAGAGCATAAGAAATCATATGACAATATCCATATATGTTGCCGTTATAAGAATGACCATGATGCCCTCATGTCCGTATTTTATTTTATCGACGCCTCTATCTCTAAACATGTGGACATATTTATCGTTATCGGCTTCCACTTGAGGACAAGCAAGGTCTAAGCTTGGGGGAGTTGATACGTCCATTTTGCATCATGCTTTTATATCGATATTTATTGCATTATGGGCTGTTATTACATGTTATGTCACAATACTTATGCCTATTCTCTCTTATTTTGCAAGGTTTACATGAAGAGGGAGAATGCCGGCAGCTGGAATTCTGGGCTGGAAAAGGAGCAAATATTAGAGACCTATTCTGCGCAACTCCAAAAGTCCTGAAACTCCACGTAAGTCATTTTTGGAAATAATAAAAAATACGGAGCGAAGAAAATACTAGAGGGGGCCCACACCCTGGCCACGAGGGTGGGAGGCGTGCCCTACCCCCCTGGGCGCACCCCCTACCTCGTGGCCCCCCTGGCAGCCTTCGGTGCCCATCTTTTGCTATATGAAGTCTTTCGTCCGAGAAAAATCATAAGCAAGATTTCGGGAAGAAACTCCGCCGCCACGAGGCGGAACCTTGGCGGAACCAATGTAGGGCTCAGATAGAGCTGTCCTGCTGGGGAAACTTCCCTCCGGGAGGGGGAAATCATCGCCATTGTCATCACCAACGATCCTCTCATCGGGAGGGGGTCAATCTTCATCAACATCTTCAAAAGCACCATCTCCTCTCAAACCCTAGTTCATCTCGTGTATCCAATCTTTGTCCCAAATCCTCAGATTGGTACCTGTGGGTTGCTAGTAGTGTTGATTACTCCTTGTAGTTGATGCTAGTTGGTTTACTTGGTGGAAGATCATATGTTCAAATCCATTATGCATATTAATACCCCTCTGATTATGAACATGAATATGATTTGTGAGTAGTTATGTTTGTTCCTGAGGACATGGGAGATGTCTTGCTATTAGTAGTCATGTGAATTTGGTATTCGTTCGATATTTTGATGAGACGTATGTTGTCTTTCCTCTAGTGGTGTTATGTGAACGTCGACTACACACTTCACCATTATTTGGGCCTAGAGGAAGGCATTGGGAAGTAATAAGTAGATGATGGGTTGATAGAGTGACAGAAGCTTAAACCCTAGTTTATGCGTTGCTTCGTAAGGTGCTGATTTGGATCCATATGTTTCATGCTATGGTTAGGTTTACCTTAATACTTCTTTTGTAGTTGCGGATGGTTGCAATAGGAGTTAATCATAAGTGGGATACTTTTGCAAGTAAGGACAGCACCCAAGCACCGGTCCACCCACATATCAAATTATCAAAGTACCGAACGCGAATCATATGAGCGTGATGAAAACTAGCTTGACGATAATTCCCATGTATCCTCGGGAGCGCTTTTCTCTATATAAGAGTTTATCCAGGCTTGTCCTTTGCTACAAAAAGGATTGGGCCATCTTGCTGCACTTTATTTACACTTGTTACTTGCTACCCGTTACAAATTACCTTATCACAAAATTATCTGTTACCGATAATTTCAGTGCTTGCAGAGAATACCTTACTGAAAACTGCTTGTCATTTCCTTCCGCTCCTCGTTGGGTTCGACACTCTTACTTATCGAAAGGAGTACGATAGATCCCCTATACTTGTGGGTCATCAAGATACTAAGTCAATCCTCCCACTATATGATGGTAGGCTTGGGGGCTACTCCGATGATGAGCCGGTTCCAGCTGACCACGAGCCGCCTCGTCGAACCGTAGTCTACATGGCTGGCACTGCCCCAACTCATAACTATATGGCAGCAGGTGCCGCGATGGGAACCGACACTTCAGCACCGGCTCCGAACGCGACCGGCTCGGTTAAGCCGCCGGGTCAAGTTATGGTGGAGTTGGTTGCCTGATATGTCTCCGTCGTATCTATAATTTTTTACTGTTCCATGCCAATATTATACAACTTTCGTATACTTTTGGCAACTTTTTATACTATTTTTGGGACTAACATATTGATCCAGTGCCTAGTGCCAGTTCCTATTTGTTGCATGTTTTTTGTTTCGCAGAAAATCCATATCAAACGGAGTCCAAACGGGATAAAAACTGAAGGAGATTTTTTTGTAATATATCTGAATTTTGGGAAGCGGAATCAACGCGAGACAATACCTGAGGGGCCCATGAGGGTGAGGGGCGCACCCTGGCCCTCATGGCCACTCCGTAAGGTTGTTGGTGCCCTTCTTTCGCCGCAACAAAGCCAATATCCGGATAAAAATCGTGTCCAAATTTCAGCCCAATTGGAGTTACGGATCTCCGGGAATTTAAGAAACGGCGAAAGGGCAGAATCAGGGAGCGCAGAAACAGAGAGAGACAGAGAGACAAATCCAATCTTGGAGGGGCTCTCGCCCCTCCCATGACATGGAAGCCAAGGACCAGAGGGGAAACCCTCCTCCCATCTAGGGAGAAGGTCAAGGAAGAAGAAGAAGAAGAAGAAGAAGAAGAAGAAGAAGAAGAAGGGGGGGGGGCTCTCTCCCCCTTGCTTCTGGTGGCGCCGGAACGCCGCCGGGGCCATTATCATCACCGCAATCTACACCAACACCTCTGTCATCTTCACCAACATCTCCATCACCTTCCCCCATCTATCTACAGTGGTCCACTCTCCCGCAACCCGCTGTACCCTCTACTTGAACATGGTGCTTTATGCTTCATATTATTATCCAATGATGTGTTGCCATCCTATGATGTCTGAGTAGATTTTCATTGTCCTATCGGTAATTGGTGAATTGCTATGATTGATTTAATTTTCTTGTGGTTATGTTTATGTCCTTTGGTGCCCATCATATGAGCGCGCACGTGGATCACACCATAGGGTTAGTTGTATGTTGATAGGACTATGTATTGGAGGGCAAGAGTGACAGAAGCTTCAACCTAGCATAGAAATTGATGCATACGGGATTGAAGGGGGACCAATATATCTTAATGCTATGGTTGGGTTTTACCTTAATGAATATTAGTAGTTGCGGATGCTTGCTAATAGTTCCAATCATAAGTGCATAGAATTCCAAGTCAGGGATGACATGCTAGCAGTGGCCTCTCCCACATAAAACTTGCTATCGGTCTAGCGAAGTAGTCAATTGCTTAAGGACAATTTCGCAGCTCCTACCACCACTTTTCCACACTCGCTATACTAACTTTATTGTGTCTTTATCTAAACAGCCCCTAGTTTTTATTTACGCGCTCTTTATTATCTTGCAAACCTATCCAACAACACCTACAAAGTACTTCTAGTTTCATACTTGTTCTAGGTAAAGCGAACATTAAACATGCGTAGAGTTGTATCGGTGGTCAATAGAACTTGAGGGATTATTTGTTCTACCTTTAGCTCCTCGTTGGGTTCGACACTCTTACTTATCGAAGGAGGCTACAATTGATCCCCTATACTTCTGGGTTATCAAGACCTTTTTCTGGCGCCGTTGCCGAGGAGTTATAGCGTGGTACCTACTGAACCAATGGTTGAAGAACCACTCAGAATCTATCACACTACCGAAGCTTTTTACTTGGATCATATTCGATCCCTATGTGCTCGGGCTGAAACCCCAACTAGCTTAGTTGAGGGAAAATCTTTAGATGAGCATGCTTGTTATAAAGTATAATCGCATATCTGAAAAAGGGAAACTTTTACTGGATCAAATTCATCGTTTGCAGTGCTATGCTTGGAATTTATGTGAAATATATGATTTTACTTGTTGTTCTGAAAACCCTAAGAAGCACCTTCCCTACCAATGTGAGTTTAGTGATAATGGAATTGTATCTTCGTATGCTAAGGGTGTTTATAATTACTATGATGTTCAACAAATTGAAGAATTTGTTGCTTTTAAGGGTGCTTATGAAATTGCTTCTTTGATTGAAATGTATGATGCTACTCTTTACAAATATGAAAATTTTGCCATACTTAAATATTTTTATGATAATTATGCTTCTAATGCCTATGTTAAACCATATATTGAGGACTCCCCCGCTGTCCAAGAAGAGACTAATATTTTGCATGAGTCTATGGAAGAAGAAATTAATGACATTGTGAGCTCATTGGATGAAAAAGATGAGGAGGAGAGCGAAGAACAGAAGAAGGAAGAGCGGATTGATCACCCGTTCCCACCATCTAATGAGAGTAACTCTTTATCCCATACATTGTTTAATTTCCCTTTGAATTTACCGAAGGATGAATGCTATGATGATTGTTATGATCCCGTTGATTCTTTTGAAATATCCCTTTTGATGATGCTTGCTATGCTTGTGGCCAAGATGCCAATATGAATTATGCTTATGGAGATGAACTTGCTATAGTTCCATATGTTAAACATGAAATTGTTGCTATTGCACCCACGCATGATAGTCCTATTATCTTTTTGAATTCGCCCGACTACACTATATCGGAGAAGTTTGCCCTTATTAAGGATTATATTGATGGGATGCGTTTTACTACTACACATGATGATTTTGATAGATATAATATGCATGTGCTTGCTGCTCCTACTTGCAATTATTATGAGATAGGAACTACATCTCCACCTCTCTATGTTTCCCACACGATAAAATTGCAAGAAACTGCTTATGCTATGTATTGGCCTTTACTTTGTGTGCATGAATTGTTCTTTTATGACATGCCGATGCATAGGAGAGAGTTAGACTTTGTCAATGCTTGATATATGTTACTTGGTGCTGACTACTAAATTACAAATCATTGTTAATTAAAATTGGCTTTGATATACCTTGGGATCCGGGTGGATCCATTACTTGAGCACTATATGCCTAGCTTAATGGCTTTAAAGAAGGCGCTGCCAGGGAGACAACCCGGAAGTTTTAGAGAGTCATTTATTCTGTTGAGTGCTTTTATAAAGTTTAAAAACAAAAAAATAAAGAGGGGAACCCAAAACTTTTCAAAAAGGAAAGTGAAAGTGAGAGCGACAAGCATTGTTGAAGTGGGGGAGCTCCTTGAACTTTGTTCATGCTCACGGAAACTTTGTGAATATTGATTACAGAAACTTTTCAACAAAAATAATTATCCTCTTGTACAATTCCATTGTATTACAAAAATAATGTGCCAAGATTTGCCTTTAGGGTGTTTACATTGCTTGTTGGTTTGTGCGGTGCAAAACAGAAACTTTGGCTGTAGTGCGCGATTTTACATTTTTTACGGGAACGTCAAACGGTTATGAAACTTGATGCACTGTCTTTCTATACAAATTTTTTATTTTTCCTAATTTCTTCAGAATTTTTGGAGTACCAGAAGTATGGTGAATGTTCAGATTACTACAGATTGTCCTGTTTAAGACATATTCTGTTTTTGAAGCATTGTTTGCTTGTTTTAATGAAACTATCGATTTTTATCAGTGGATTAGGCCATGGAAAAGTTATATTACAGTAGCTACAATGAAAAAACAAAATATGAATTGGTTTGCAATAGTACTTAGAGTAGTGATTTGCTTTATTATACTAACGGATCTTACCGAGCTTTCTGTTGAGTTTTGTGTGGATGAAGTGATCAAAGATCGAGGAGGTCTCGATATGAGGAGAAGGAGGATAGTAAAGAGCTCAAGCTTGGGGATTCCCAAGGCACCCCAAGTAAATATTCAAGGAGACTCAAGCGTCTAAGCTTGGGGATGCCCCGAAAGGCATCCCATCTTTCTTCAACAAGTATCGGTATGTTTTCGGTTTGTTTCGTTCATGTGATATGTGCAAATCTTGGAGCGTCTTTTGCATTTAGTTTTCACTTTTCTTTGATGCACCATGATGGTATGAGATAGTCCATGCATGGTTGATTTATAGAATGCTCATTGCACTTCACTTATATCTTTTGAGTATGGCTTTATAGAATGCTTCATGTGCTTCACTTATATCATTTGAAGTATGGATTGCTTGTTTCCCTACACATAGAAAACCGCCATTGGTAGAATGCTCTTTTGCTTCACTTATATTTGTTAGAGCGTGGACATATCTTTTGTAGAAAGAATTAAACCCTCTTGCTTCACTTATATATATTTAGAGAGTTGACAGGAACTGCTCATTCACATGGTTAGTCATAAAATGATACATAAAACTTGTAGATCACTGAATATGATATGTTTGATTCCTTGCAATAGTTTTGCGATATAAATATGGTGATATTAGAGCCATGCTAGTGGGTAGCTATGGATTGTAGAAATACTTGTGTTGAAGTTTGTGATTCCCGTAGCATGCACGTATGGTGAACTATTATGTAACGAAGGTTGAGCATGAGGTGTTTATTGATTGTCTTCCTTATGAGTGGCGGTCGGGGACAAGCGATGGTCTTCTCCTACCAATCTATCCCCCTAGGAGCATGCGCTTAGTACTTTGTTTCAATGATTAATAGATTTTTGCAATAAGTATGTGAGTTCTTTATGACTAATGTTGAGTCCATGGATTATACGCACTCTCACCCTTCCATCATTGCTAGCCTCTTCGATGCACTGCATTGCCCTTTCTCACCTCGAGAGTTGGTGCAAACTTCACGGTGCATCCAAACCCCGTGATACGATACGCTCTATCATACATAAGCCTCCTTATATCTTCCTCAAAACAGCCACCATACCTACCTATCATGGCATTTCCATAGCCATTCCGAGATATATTGCCATGCAACTTCCATCATCTTCAGATACATGACTTGAGAATTCATTGTCATATTGCTTTGCATGATCGTAAGATAGCTTGCATGATGTTTTCATGGCTTGTCTGTTTTTTGATTTCATTGCTATGCTAGATCATTGCACATCCCGGTACACCGCCGGAGGCATTCATATAGAGTCATACTTTGTTCTAGACATCGAGTTGTAATATTGAGTTGTAAGTAAATAAAAGTGTGATGATCATCATTATTAGAGCATTGCCCCAGTGAGGAAAGGATGATGGAGACTATGATTCCCCCACAAGTCGGGATGAGACTCCGGACTTTAAAAAAAAGAGGCCAAAGAAGCTCAAATAAAAAAGAGAGTCCAAAGAAGCCCACCAAAAAAACAAAACAAAAAAATGAGAGAAAAAGAGAGAAGGTGCAATGTTACTATCCTTTTACCACACCTGTGCTTCAGATTAGCACCATGTTCTTCATATAGAGAGTCTCTTGAGTTATCACTTTCATATACTAGTGGGAATTTTTA
The DNA here is from genome assembly GCA_021605145.1 of Aegilops bicornis. Classification (NCBI taxonomy): domain Eukaryota; kingdom Viridiplantae; phylum Streptophyta; class Magnoliopsida; order Poales; family Poaceae; genus Aegilops; species Aegilops bicornis. The sequence goes on along the minus strand of CM038675.1, from coordinate 547,707,789 downwards.
TTATAGAACTTGGCTTGTATATTCCAACAATGGGCTTCCTCAAATGCCCTAGGTCTTCATGAGCAAGCAAGTTGGATGCACACCCACTTAGTTTCATTTTGAGCTTTCATAAACTTATAGCTCTAGTGCATCCGTTGCATGGCAATCCCTACTCCTCACATGGACATCAATTGATGGGCATCTCCATAGCCTGTTCATTAGCCGCGTCGATGTGAGACTTTCTCCTTTTTTGTCTTCTCCACATAACCTCCACCATCCTATTCTATTCCACCTATAGTGCTATGTCCATGGCTCACACTCATGTATTGCATGAAAGTTGAAAACGTTTGAGAACATCAAAAGTATGAAACAATTGCTTGGCTTGTCATCGGGGTTGTGCATGATTTGAATACTTTGTGTGATGAAGATGGAGCATAGCCAGACCATATGATTTTGTAGGAATAACTTTCTTTGGCCATGTTGTTTTGAAAAGACATGATTGCTTTATTAGTATGCTTGAAGTATTATTGTCTTAATGTCAAATGATAGACTATTGCTTTGAATCACTCGTGTCTTAATATTCATGCGATGATTAGATTACATGATCAAGATTATGCTAGGTAGCATTCCACATCAAAATTATCTTTTTTATCATTTACCTACTTGAGGACGAGCAGGAATTAAGCTTGGGGATGCTGATACGTCCTCATGGTATCTATAATTTTTTATTGTTCCATGCCAATATTATACAACTTTCATATACTTTTGGCAACTTTTTATACTATTTTTGGGACTAACATTTTGTTTCGCAGAAAATCCATATCAAACGGAGTCAGAACGGGATAAAAACTGGCGGAGATTTTTTTGGAATATATGTGAATTTTGGGAAGTGCAATCAACGTGAGACAATGCCCGAGGGGCCCACGGGGGTGAGGGGCGCGCCCCAGGGGGCCAGGAACGCCCTGGGCCCTCGTGGCCACTCCGTAAGGCGGTTGGTGCCCTTCTTTAGCCGCAAGAAAGCCAATATCCGGATAGAAATCATGTCCAAATTTCAGCCCAATCGGAGTTACGGATCTTCGGGAATTTAAGAAACGGCGAAACGGCAGAATCAGAGAGCGCAGAAATAGAGAGAGACAGAGAGACAGATCCAATCTCAGAGGGGATCTCGGCCCTCCCATGCCGTGGAAGCCAAGGACCAGAGGGGAAACCCTTCTCCCATCTAGGGAGAAGGTCAAGGAAGAATAAGAAGAAGGGGGGCTCTCTCCCCCTCGCTTCCGGTGGCGCCGGAATGCCGCCGGGGCCATCATCATCACCGCAATCTACACAACCACCTCCGTAATCTTCACCAACATCTCCATCACCTTCCCCCATCTATCTACAGTGGTCCACTCTCCCGCAACCCGCTGTACCCTCTACTTGAACATGGTGCTTTATGCTTCATATTATTATCCAATGATGTGTTGCCATCCTATGATGTCTGAGTAGATTTTCGTTGTCCTATCGGTAATTGGTGAATTTCTATGATTAATTTAATTTGCTTGTGGTTATGTTGCTGTCCTTTGGTGTCCATCATATGAGCGCGCGCGTGGATCACACCATAGGGTTAGTTGTATGTTGATAGAACTATGTATTGGAGGGCAAGAGTGACAGAAGCTTCAACCTAGCATAGAAATTGATGCATACGGATTGAAGGGGACCAATATATCTTAATGCTATGGTTGGGTTTTACCTTAATGAACGTTAGTAGTTGCGGATGCTTGCTAATAGTTCCAATCATAAGTGCATAGAATTCCAAGTCAGGGATGACATGCTAGCAGTGGCCTCTCCCACATAAAACTTGCTATCGGTCCAGCGACGTAGTCAATTGCTTAGGGACAATTTCGCAACTCCTACCACCACTTTTCCACACACTACAAAAAAATACACTTCCGTGATGATACATGTTTGTCACAGTAGGTCGCGTTTTTTGTCATGCATGTACATCCATGACAAATTTATGACAGAGTCAAGATAGTCATACTGTCTTTGTCGTCAGAGAAGTGTTGCATGGCATTACCAAAATTATCATCACGGAAGTGTCCACTTCCATGACGATAAATCACGCGTCACAGAAGTGCTTTCGTCAAGGGTGACCAACACATGGCATCCATTGTAACGGAACGCCGTTAAGCTATCGGGTCGGGTTTTGGATCCGATAACCCGTTAACAGCCCCGACCAATGGGGATTTTCCACGTGTAAAATCATCATTGGCTGGAGGAGACACGTGTCAGGTCCGCGTTGGCACAGGTGTCACTCATCCAATGGGCGAGGCACGCCTATGATATGTTGACACGTGGACCGGCCCATCAAGTTTAAATGGGCCGGCCCAACGAAAGGCCCACAAGATTTTCAGTACCATAATGGGCCGGCCCAGCTAAAGGCCCACGATATTTTGCGGACCATAATGGGCTGGCCCAGCTAAAGGCCCACAAGATTTTGCGGGCCATAATGGGCCGACCCAGGTAAAGGCCCACAATATTTTTGTGTGCCATAATGGGCCGGCCCAGGTAAAGGCCCACAAGATTCTTGCGGGTCATAATGGGGCGGCCCAGCTAAAGGCCCACGAGATTTCGCCAACATTAATGGGCTGGCCCAGCTGTAGGCCCACAAGATTTTGAGGACCCTAGTAGGCCGGCCCATTAACTGGCTGCCATGTTTTGGGCCATATGCCGGCCCATATTTGATCCGATCCATTAATGGCCTGCCATGCTCCGGGCCTAATAGTGGCCCATATGAGATCCGCCCGTTAAAAGCCTAACACGCTCGGGGCCAAATTACGCCCAGATCAGTCCGCCCTTTAAGAGGCTTTGGGCTCAATTATGGCCCATATCGATTCGCCCGTCAACTGGACACTATGCTTTTGGGCCCACTTGCTAAAGGCCCACTTAGTAATTCGCCCGATGTTAGTTTTGTCTGTTAAGGGGGCGTTTAACATTTCGGCCTATATTAATTTCGGCCTGTTAAAAGCCCGTCATATAGTTGGGCCTAACTACGGCCCGATTTGCATCCGGCCTGCTCGCAGCCGATATCTGATTGGGCCAAACAAGGACCGAGACAATTTTGGCCTGTTAAAAGCCCATGATTTGATTCGCACAATCATGGGTCGGGGTTCATTTCGGGCTGCTGCGTAACTAGTAGGAATTAAGAACAAACTTATTCTATACAACAAAGAAATTATGGCATAGTAACTAAGAATAAACCTACACTATACAATAAATGATTTAAGGTATATTACATCCACTGGGCATCGAAGTTCGCCACTAGTGATCATAAAGCGCAACGAAGAAGCAGATTACAAAAACTGGGCACCATTGAAGCGTAACAAAATAATACTGAACCGAGACCACTTCCAAGACAGTTCAAGAAAGGTTATTTTATGGGCAACCTGCGCAAGAAGCTCTGAGCAAGGCCGTGAGACCGGTCTAGCATGTCGGTCATAGCTTCTAGGTGTAGCTGTTTAGCGATGAGGTTCTCATTGGTGTTCTCCGCAATCTTTCTTAGAGATAGGACTTCAAGTCGAAGTTGAGTTGCAGAATGCCTTTCTACTAGAACTTGGGACTGAAGAAGTCAAACTGATTCAGACAATGAATTCTGTGAGCTTGTCTGACTGTTAGTCTCAAGTAACTTGAACGCTGCATCAAGACAAGACTTTAGGGTTGTCTCGCTATCTTCAAAGATGTTTTGCCTTCTTTGCTGCAATATATGTTGGGTTTGTCTCACAACCTTCAGCAGACTTGTGCATGCCATCAGGCATATCACCCTGAAAAAAAGCAGAGAGATGACAGGTTTTGCACGTGTATAAACAAAGATGATAATTGTTCTGTCAATTCTATCCAATTTTAGATTACAAAATAAAGAGTATGTTCAAAATATCAATAGCATAATTTGGCATTGTTCATAATGCGGGGAGCTTCACCACACTACTGGATTACCATGTCAACATAACAAGCATAGATGAAGGGCAAAGAAAATCATTATATCTATTTTGGATAATGTGCATGGCATGTTGTTCATATCATCACCACATCAAGAAGATAAAACAGGAGATGACAAGGTGCAAACGTGGGCTGCTTCACCACACACTGGATTATAGATCCACAAAAACAAGCATACATATAGGGAGTATTAAGTAATGTGCATGGTATGAATAAGGAATTTGGTTTTACAAGTAAAACTTAGAACTTATGGTTCTTACGAACATGCATTTTGGTAGAACAACAAACTAAACAGCAGTAAATGATAGGGAGTATGAGCAAATTAAACAGCAGTTGAGGATAAAGCTTTAGAAGGACTGACTTACATTAACAGTTAACACCGGCTTTATAATGCCATTCTCCATGTCAAGGGAAGGATAACTCAAGAATTTCAGCACAGAATCTTCTTCATATGCATTGCCTGTATTCTACATTTTGTAGAGAGTAATTATAGATATGATAATACTGGAAGGGATAGAGGATAATGAAGATAAGATGCAGATTGATGCTACATAATCAACTACCAATCCCTGGAAGTACAAGCATTACAGGACAAAATGTACTGACAAGAGCAATGGGCTACACTTGTGCACTGGCATTCTCTGTGTATTCTACTTGTTGGTAAGATTAAATATAGATATGATCTTTTTTAGTAAATGGTGGGCGAGGGAGATAAGATGCAGAATGCTACAAAATGAACCAATCCCTCCTCCCATACTACAAGAGTGTTTTGAACACTGGTGTACTATACAAAACGTTCTTATATTATGGGACGGAGGGAGTAGCTGTTAATGTAAGTACAGTGATAGACCACGTTCAGTCCTTACAAGAGGACCGCAGAGCTAAACCTCTTCAAAAGCATTGGGTTGATTCTAAATTTATGTAAGAGTCCATACGGATCTTATAATGTCCACCAAATGGACGATTACGAGGCTAACATGTGCAGTGATGCTACATAATCAAACATCTATGAAAGTAAGTATGGTCATACAGGGCAAGAGGTACTCACAAGAGCAATGTAGTGTGCAGTATAGTTGTGAGATTCTGTGGTCCCTTGAGAATGAGTGTTCTTCTGCTAACAAGATTCGTAAAAGTGAGACATTAAGGCAAATGCAGAAATGTAGTTCAAATTGTGATGTGATATCATAGACAGTACCTTACGCTGCAGCGAGACCAACGTGTAACAAGATTATTCCAGTCACCGTCGGATAAATGTAGCACCGGAGACTTTACAGAAATTTTGTTCAGAGGCTTGCCATCGAAGTGCGCTTGCCTCAGGTAGGAACAATACTTCATCAACGAGTGCTTGAATAGCGCAACCAACCCTTGCTTGTCATCACAATCCAGTTTGCTCCTCGCCTATTTAAAAGAATGAAATCTTGTGTCTTCTTCAGCAGAAACATATGCAGTAATGACCATGAATAACATTAGTACATTACTCACGCGTAAGTTGCGGAGGAAGACTGGAAATTTTTCTGTGTCTGCGATATAATCTTTCCATAAAGGAAAGATGCGCACAAAGTTCCTGACAACAACATAAGCTTCGTCTTCTAAACTGGGAAGAAATGGAACAGGGGTCCTATTTGCTGCAATTGGGGCTCTCTCTGGTTCGAAAAGGGATTTGGCAACTGGATTTGGTGTAATCTTTGCTGGAATGGGGGTTTTGCGTCGTAAATCTGGTGCTATTTCAACTGTCATAATCATACTGCTTTGTCGCAGCTTGGGGTCTGCTGAGTTGGGGCATCGAAATGACCAAAGTGTAGTAGGGCTAGAGTCCGCTAGAGTTAGGGTATTTTGTGGGTCGGGTGATATTGCAACTACACCTAATGGGCTATTTGATTTATCGTGCCACTACCTTTTCCAAATACTTTGCTTGTGCTCCTCCACGATCAGCAATCACCCTCTTCCTTTTGAACGTCTGATACACAAGAACAACATTTGAATGGATAAATATGGTATGATGACAGATGGAATATGTACTAAAAATGGATAGGCATGGCATATTCACATACACGATGTGTAAACTAAGCTAATGGCAGTTCAACAAAGTAGAAGCAATGCAAAGCATCAGTTGCAAGATATGTGCGAGCAATGTAACCTTGGAAAGTTAGAGCAAGTACCTTGATGGGTGAATAAGATAGGGCATCTTCCTCGACTCCTCCACTAGGGAGCTACATTGACTTAGGTCTCCCTCTAGCTCAAAATCACTGTTAGGATCATATTCGAGCATGAATCAGAGGTGGAGAGCGTTTGCATTGCATTGCATCCAAACTTCATTTCAGTCCCTTAATGCCAAGTTTGACAGCCATGGCATTGTTCTGCTTTATTCTTTTCATGCGCGCAAGCTCATAATCATTATGATGTTGTTCAGAATCTGAGATTCATGAAAACATAAAAAGTAGTCAGATTATCTATGGAATGCATAGCAGATTCAACACGGAGAGTGTCTCCCTATAAACCCCTGCATATGCAAAGTTCACCTCCCCAACCATGCTGACTAGACCACACACAGAATTACAAACCCCTTATGTCTCTATAACAGGCAGGCACACATTTCAAAACTGAAGTAGGAACATTAGAATCATATGAAATTCGTATTTGAACAAATAAACTAAGCAATTATGAGTGGCGTAATGTTTAGCTTCAAGGGTGGAGTGTTGGTAGTGCGACACAAAGCAAGTAGGCAGATTGTATTCCATGTAAAAGATCGAAACCTATGTAAAAGCTGGAAATGACACTTTCTTTCTATACAATGCAGTGTTCGTTACCCACACATGATGGAAGAGATCATATAGAGAAATACTATTCACTCATGTCTACGGTTCCAGTATTTAGAAACAGGGTGGTCCACCCTAAAAGAAACAACAAATATGACAAGGCAATCATAGATGTAGCGAATCAATCATTTACTTGTGAGCTTACTAGGACAAGTATGCAGAATTGTAACTGCAGTAAGAGACCGTCCAAAATCTGAATGAAGAAGTTTGTCTAGCACTTATTTTTTGCAACTAATCGTCGTGAATAATTGGATATTATATCGAATGAGTAAGAAAGACAAGTAAAATTGTCAACAAACCTGGCTTGCAGTAGTAATCTGGGTCAATGTCACTACGACCAACAATCCAAAATGACTAGTTTCTGTTCCGAGGGCCGGAATTTTGAAAACCCTATGAACTTTAGAGGTACTAAAGATTACCGAAATACATCTGAACTATTAAGTGTAGGTAGCACTAAGCACACAACAAACCCTAATGACAGTCCTTCCTAATGAGTAATGAATCAATTAGAAAATGGGTGATGAGGAGTGGTCGAAAGTCTTGTGGACGTATCTCGTGATAAATCGGGTTGGCTTGGTGGGTGCTGCATGCTGAGCCCTGAGCAATTTGGGAAGGTAGGCACGGCGGCGCGCCCGGGCAGCGGTGACGCTGTTGGGCGAGCGGCTCCTGGCCTCCTGTTAGTCCGGCGTCTCCTCCTAGAGTCATGCCGTCCGGGGACGGCAAGTCGCCGGCGAGGCAGGCGGCTGGGGGCGAGTAGAGATCGGAAGCGCGCAGCAGAACAGAGGGGAATCGGGGCCTGGGACGACCCAAAATCCCAGGGTGGGCCGGCCCACCGTGGGCACCCTGTAGAGATACACACCCGAGCGGCGAACATGCATTTTCGAAACTAATTTAGGAACATCTAGCTGACCAATTACACACCCAAGTTAAGATCTATTTTCTGGTTGAGATCAAAAAGTTGAGGAGATATGAAGTACCACCTCTCTTGCAGCGCCGTGTAGGCATCGGGGGTGCGATGGCTGTCGGTGGTGTTGAAGCAGATCTGCGACGGTAGACGGGTGCATCGGGGGATAAGTCCCGTTGCGGTGGAAGAGAAGATCGTGTGAGCGGCCCCGGCAAAGAGGACGATGGCGCTGATGAAGCGAGAGGACATGATGCAAGGCTATTGGTCCGTCGCCATGGATGAGAAATGCCCATCTCTAGCAGTGGACGACGCGGTCTTGGTAGGCGCTCCGGCATGGTGGAGGACGGTGGCGATGGATGTGGTGGAGGACGGCGGCGATGGATGGGGTGGCGGACGAAGGCTGGTGTGGGGATGGGGTGTTCTAGCGCGGACGATGTATATATGGGAAAATGGAGGGAGAGGTATGGGGAACCATGTTTTTGGGACGCGCCTGTCTGAAATATGGGAAAGTTACGAACTTAGACCCCGTTTAAAATTTGGACGTCTCGTCGGTTGGGGATAGGACGGTAATCTCGCATCTCCCAAATATTTGTCGGTAACTATTTCGGGCGAGGAGAGGGTGTTTTGCCGCCACGGTTGGCGCCTACGGTGTATGAACGGGCTGACGGTGTAGGGCGGTTGTGTCACGTCTGATGGAAGTTACACATCTGCCCCTATTTAAAATATTAGCCTACGTCGATTTCGGACGAGGAGAGTTTGTTTTGACGCCCATCGTGTATGAATGGGGAATGGAGGGAGAAACAGAGGTCTTTCGGACGAGCTTGAATCAAATGAGTTTTGCCGCCCATGTTTGACGCCCACCGTGTCGAATGGGCTCAGAGGCGGTCGTGTCACGTCTAATTGAAGTTACTAACCTACCCCTATTTAGAGCAGTGGAAATCGGGTCGATGGATTTTCCTTGTAATAGGTAGACAGTAATTTCCGTCTCCCAAACACTTGGCTTCGGGCAGCCGACGTGGGAGTGGACATTTTGCTGTTTCTTTCGAATTTTGGGACAATAAGCATCCACGTTTACCCTGGCAACTAAATTTGAATCCATTTTGTATTCCTATATGAATCTTTATAAATCATTCTATGTGTTTTTATATATCTTCAAAAGGACGTCAAAGATGTATTCCACTGTCATATATGAATATGATTTACAAATGCCGATACTCAAATTCAGAAACTAGAATCCAGTTTAAGGTGAATTTGAATATTTGGAACACTTCATGTCCAATTCAAATGTCACACGCAGCATAATGTGTACTCCCATTTAGATGTGTACACAAGCGATGTATCAAGATTCAAATACCGAGTCAATCAACCAATAATGTACAGAACTAACAGACATATAAAAACTTATAGAGTATATGGATCAATAATATCAACTAACATACATAAGCCAGGCCGCTGTACTTTTTTTTGGCTACAACAACATCTTGGCCCTTTTCGATGCGTGCCACTTATGGTCCATCTATACTACTATTGCTGAATGCACATTCAGCCCGATTGGCATATTTGTAGGTCTGGCACAGCAATCCAAATCAAATGTCTTCGAGTCTTATCAATTAGTACAGACTTGTGCTCAAATAAAATTACAAAAAAAACAATTATTACATGATCTCTAAAACAAATGGTTTGATTGATTACATGAACAGACAACACAAAGGTTATTCAACTATGGAAAGAACATTTCACCTATGATTTACCAAGTAGGAATTTAATTTCCTTTTTTCCTTCAGGACCTTAACAATCTGGTCAATCTCAGCTTGCTTCGTTTTGAAATCCACCAAATATTTAATGGTTGTCTTGAGTACTACTTGTGATTGTGCTGTTTGCTTCCTCAACATGTCAACTTCATCTCTAAGTGCGTATGTAATCTCTTTCTACCACTAGTTTAGCCTCTAGAGCATCAACAGGTTGGCAATTCATAATGCACGATTGGGCGGTGCCCTTTGTGGGATGATGCAACGTCCATGGGGACCTCGCTCATTGATCTTGGGCTAACCTTGTTTTGCCATTAAAGTTCCGATTGGATTCAGAAAAGTTGAAGTTAGCAAAACATCTCAACTGGGAGTTATAACATCAAACCAGTTAAACAAACAAGGAATTAAAGAGTTTCAATTGGATGCTGAAAAGTACTTATTAACATCATTGTAACCCGCTGTTGCAGTAGCAAAGCAGTTAAACAAACAAGTAGATATTTAAGTTAAGGCAAACATGTAATTCTTAACAGTAAGTATCAAACACATAGATAGGCGCAGTCTACAATATGATTAACAGTTTGTGCCATTATGTAATCAGTAGCAAACTAAATTAAGCCAAGCAACGTAATTGAACAATTTTGCAATAAGTGGCTAACTAAAATTCCGAGAAGCAGGTAACTGAACTTATGCTAGTTCTTTGTACAGGCACACTGCAACTTCTTTTTCGCTTACAAGGTTGTACGAAGGAGTCCATGGCATCAATTGCTTGGATACGCAGTCCTAATACTTCTTTCTTCCCACACTGCATGGGTAAGTCGAATGGTTAATCTGGTAAGATGGTGCGTCCTTGATATGTTATATGAGGACGTGTAGTCAGACTAGTTGTATCCAAACACATCACACTGGCTTTTACTATATATTTCATGCAATTACTTTTGGCATATCGAGATCTAAGCCATCTACAATAGGATGAAAAGACTGGCATCCTTCACATTATTGGCGAACTCATTTCATAGAAACAAGCAATTCAACCATTCTGTGGGTAAATCAAAAGCGCCACTGGAATATTTTTCACTATCCAATCATATACGCAAAAAGGGGCGACGCCACCATAGGGGCTGGTATGGGCGGCCGTCTGTGTGGCTGGAAAGTGTGCACCTAGTTTGAGTCGTCCAGGTTGGCCCATGCTAGTTTTGTTCGTCCCAACGCACGAGCAGGCAATGTAAAAAATGAAGAAAAATGTTTCAATCTGGATGGGCCAATAACATAAGTGCAAGGAAGGCCCTATAGCAGGCTCGCGACCCAAACGAGCACCTCCCATATTGATCGACAGCAGGAAAAATCCCAATTCATTCGCTCCAGCCTCCAGTCTGGTTCGCTCCTAACCTAGCCGCCGCTAGACAGACCGACACAACACTTCCTCGCGCCCTCGTTGGAGGGCGGTCGCCGGGCTTCAAGCGAACGGAAGGACAAGAAGATGAAGATCCAACCCTGGGTGTAGCCTGCGTGGGAGGCAGCGGCGGTAGCACGGGCATGGCATCGAGCTTGCGCAAACGGACAGTCGCAGCTTGCAAGAGTAGCATGCGCAACGAGCAGGTACATCACATCCCTGATTGTATCTAATTCAACTCTTCAATTTCTGGCCAATTGTTAAACCTGACGGTGTTGTAAAACTTCTTGTATGTAGGGAATCTATGAGAAAATGAAACCAATTTCTACTTATTTTATAACTCCCCCAATCAATACCGAATCGATTGAATATGATGTATCTAATCAAGTTTCCGGTGCAAACATACAAGCTCATGTTGTTCTTGAGCCTGAAGTGTCTAATGAACATACTTCTAATGAAGGATTTGATGCAAACATTTTACATGCTCCTGGTGATGAACATATAGTGTCTAATGAGGGATCTAATGCAAGCATTTTGCAAGCTCATTGTAGGATTTAGTGTCTAATGATGATCTACTATGTTGAGAGAGACAGAGATTTGCAGGCATTGATGACAAGCAAATTATAGTGCATTTTCATAGCTTAAGGAAACGTCGAGGCCATCTACCAGAAAGTCCCCATATCATGACAACATAGCATAAATACTTTTCTAATCTGTTGTTTGAAACTATTGGCATACTTGTGCAGGATAGATATATTGATATTCAGTTTATGACCGGTTATACGTGCAATTACACTTCGATATTTTCATCCAGAGAACGAATAATTCAAGCAGGTACATACCATATTTGTAGTCCTTGTACACCATGTTGCATTTTGTGTTTTTTGGTGCTTGCATCATTTAGTGTTTATAATCTGAACTACTTTGGATCATTAGCTGGTTTTCAATGTGCATGTAGCTTCACATTTCTCAAGTTATGTTGATTTCCGGAGTGCAAGTGCCTTCGTATTTTTTAAGTTAAATGTTCGCCCCTGGTAATTTGAATTCGTGGATCAGCCACTGCACACAAATCATACACAAATGCCAGCACGAATTAAATGAAATACATGGACTTACACTAGCTTGTTGTACAGGCTCACTGCAGCTCTGCTTGCGCTTGGGATGTTCCATGTACAAGTCCATGTTACCACTTGCTTGGATGTGCAGGCCTTGTGCTCCTTGCATCCCCCTCTGCATTTTTGACACGCATTTAATGGTTGATCAAATAAGAGGAATAAACCTTGATGTTGTACCGGAGGATGAGATACTTACAAGGTTATATGTGTGCAGGATGTGTACCAGATCCCGTATTGGCCATGCTTCGCTAAAATATGGATTTGCTTGTTTCAGATGATATCTCCAGAAGAAATAAGAGTTAAAGTCAGAGTTGCATAGGCGTGTAAGCTAAGAGAGCAGTGAAAGTATATCCAAACATCATCGAAACAGTGCACAAGGGAGTGATGTGTGGATACCTAGTTCAAGCCGGCGTTTGGGCATGCTCGCCTAGCTAGAGTGCGGGTCACTTCAGAGCCGTCGAGGGTGATGCGCTGGCGTTGGCTGGCCGCGCACAGATGCAGATCTTGAGTGGCAGCGGAGCGCTACGATGCGGTGGACGAGACCGTTGGTGAAGCCCCAACGGCCTCGGGGGGCGGAGGTGCGACAATGTGCTCGGTGAAGTAGCCCCGGTGAGCTGGGAGACGACATCAGTGAAGCGCACCTGATGCGGTGGAACTCGGTGTCTGTGAGGCACGTCGGTTATGGGCGGCGACGTTGTCGCTGGACCACCCGGTGCGGTGGACGGCGTAGATGAGGTAACCGGTGCGGTGGTGAAGAGCGACCGTCGCCTTCGTCGTCGTCCGCACAGTAGGTGGGGAATGGTGGGGAAAGAGACGAGACGAGGGGCGATTCGAGGGTTGGCGGCGAATTAGGGATTTGAGCAATCTGGGCGCGGAAGGGGATGGTGGAGAAGAGAGATTTTGCAGGGCTGGAATTGGGGCCGCCAGATATTTCAATCCAAAACGTGGAAGCGCAAACTTATATTGTCGTCGTCCTTTTTCGGGGGGGTGGGTGGCTGGGAGCTACGCGTCCGTCCGACACACGCGACCACCCCGACAGGACTATGCTTCGGTGCCTTAAGGCACCTGCTTTGTGTCCATGACATGTGGGCCCAACAGTGGCTGGCCCACATGTCGGTGACTCCAAAGGCAGTTGCCTTTTAAGGCACCAAAGCAAGGCCCACCCCGACACGAATTCGGTCTGCCTGGTGCGCCTACATTTGAGAATGCAAACGAATCTTCTTTCATTTGCAAATGTATCTGTATGTATTACCATGCCCGTGTTTTCCTTGCAATAATTAGTCATTCGAAACGAGATACTCCATCCGTTCACTTTTGTAAGTCATTTCAGACAACTTAAAATGAACTGTTTTGCACATTGTCCGAAATGTCTTCAAGGTCTTATAAAAGTAAACAGAGGGAGTATCGTAAATTAATTAATGAGGAGTTATTTGAAAAAAAAAATCAAAAGCGGTACCCACGCTTAACGTGGATTAGAGTGTGTGTCACATAATTAGTTATTTGAATTAGAGTGTGTGTCACGTAGTTAGTTATTTGAATTAGAGTGTGTGTCACGTGGCGATCTCCAATTCTAACGTGGATTTCACATTTCACTTTGTATCCACGCTACTTTTTAATACAAATTCATATGTATATGATGAACACCATGGTAGTGAGAAAACTTTTGGATGGATTCAAACATATGACCTACAAAATAGCACAACAAACTGAGTCAATGTCAACTTTTCAAACTTAGTATGGCTCAATTGAAATAATTACTTTCGTATGCCTGGTCCTCGGTTCAAATCTTACAATGTACACCGAATTGAAACATCGATGTTAAGTCTCGTACTATGTACATTCAAATGTTGTTTTAGCCCCCTCAAGACAAACGCTACATACTTCCTCAGACGGTCAATCTTCCTCTCCTAACCACCTTAGGAAGCTATCGGTTTCCAACACACGTTCATTCTTTCTCTCCATGTTTCGATCTCTAAGTCTCTCAACTACACAACCCCCTTTTCCACTCTGTTACCAAATGTATTTACCTCACATACCCTCCATTGCACCCCATGCCGAGCTCTCTCTCTCCCCCCCCTCTCCCTTTCACCCTCTCGCGCTAAGTACATGCATTGCCTATCTAGCCCCCCAACCTCTCGTGCGCACGCACGCACGTTGTGTATGTGGGTCACTCCCTCGAGACTGTCTCACTCTTTCTTCCAAGACGGCGGGCCACACTCGCTCAATCTCGCTCTCTTTATCCGAGTATCGTTTAACCTCGTTTTCTTTCACACACAAATGATATATATCCCTGTTCGGGCCTCGATCGACACACTCTATACTCTCTCACGCAGATTGTCTATCTAGGTCAGTCCATCCAAGCCACCGCCACTCTTTCGACCTCATGGTGTGCCACGCTCACTCCATCTCTCTCTCTCCCTCTCTCTCTCTCTCTCCGTATGTCTCGATTGACCTCGCTCTTTCTCGGACAAAATTGATATATCACCATGTTTGAGCCCAATTCGACCTATTCACACTGTATACTCTCTCACGCACATCATCTATCTAGGTCACTCTCTCCAAGCCATCTCACTCTTTCGATCGCACCGCGACCCTATGTGATCGGTTGACCTTGCTTCCTCCCACACACAAAATATATCTACACGTCTGTGATTGGATCATCTCTCAAGCTCTATCTTACAGCCCTCACCCTTTCCAAAAAGCTCAATCGGACAATATCTCTCCAGAGCATATATATTTGTTCAATGAATGTCGGACCACACTCACTTTGTCTCTCTATCTATATGTCTCTCGGTTGACCTCGCTTTCTCACACCGTATCTTCCACGCGTTGAAGCTACTACCTCTCCATCCCTCGCAATGCCGGAGCTATTTACATTGCGAGGGGCACTCCAACCTTGGATTAATTTGTGTAGGCATTTATTCCAGTTGATTTAGATTATATTTTCGTAGCATTCGGCCCACAACTACTCCAAACACCGTTGCAACCCACGCAGCTCCCCTAGTTGATTTCCCTCTAGCTCGGTCATCGCTCTCTCGCACGTCCTTTCTCGCCTTCAACGTCGCACCATGGTATTATTGAAAAAAATATGTTGTTCTCCTTAATTATTATAAATAAGCTACAAAACTACACACCGATAGTCCACTTGGAATGGAACAAATTTCGACCCACAAATTAAAGTGCTACAAACTACACACCGAGGGGCTCACATGTCATGAAACAAATTTGGACCCATATACAAATTAAAAAAGAACGGACGAGGATCGAACATGCGACCGGGCCTTCAAGCCGCACGTCAATAGGCAACATACGTAGAATAGCAATGTTTGTTGTACCCCCTTTGTTCACATAAGTTTTTATATTACCACAGCCTAATTAATGGATGACATGTAATATTATTTTTAGTACTATTCGCCTTCACTTACTGGTGGGTTCCATGTGTGCTTTGTCTCTCTCCTCCCCTTCTGCGTTTAGACGCACGGGCAAACAGGAAGAACTCACGGGCGATGTTGCCGTTGATCATATCCGGACGCGTTCACAAGTCACGACACCAGTTTCATGTACTAGCAGCACTAGTCAGTGTGTACGTGCAATGGACGTTAATTTGGAAGTATATTAAGTGCATGCAGATATTAACTACTAGGATATTATTTGCGTGTTGTCATGTGATTAGCACTATTTTTGGCATGAAATTAACTACACGCTAAACGTGTTGAGCGCTTGACATTGAAGCAGTCTAGGTCGTTGGATGACAAGGAATACACGTGGCTCGATGACGTTTTATATTTAATTTGATACGGCTCTAGTAGAACATTCAATCGATCAAACCATACATTTCGTTCAGTCTGACTCCGACTTTAAATTATACGACGATCGATATAAAATAAACGGAAATGATAAACGCTCGGATTTTAAGCATGGCAATCCGAACGTTTTTCATGGCAAATTTTGATTACGCGGCGGCGGCGGGGGCGTCTCGCGGGGAAGCAGCTCCTCCGCCATGCTCGTGTGTCGCCGGCCACCGACCGACGGGCGACGGCGGCGCGTCTTGCGCCGTTGTTGGCGATTTCTCTGGACGTTGGCCTAGCTTCAAGGAAGGCCAAAATGTTCTCGGACTTGAGCGAGTCAACTGGGGGAGGAGGCGACTGGCGTTGGTGCAAGGAAGCGGTCGACGGCGGCCATCCATGCCGCTGAGGGGGGCACTGGCACCCGCGCGGGGACAGGCGCTGTCAACGGCGCGGCGGAGACATTCGTGTGCACGGGCACCAGCACGGGCGCGCACGTCAGTGCACGCGCAGGCGCATGCGCTGGCAGGTGCACGGGCACCGGCACGGGCGTGCGCGTCAGTGCACGCGCAGGCGCATGCGCTGGCAGGTGCACGGGCGCGTGAAAGTCGGCGGGGACCTCGTGGAACCCCGTGGGATCAAGCTCGGCGACAATGTGCGGCTCCCAGCCCATCAATGCCACGGGGATGGGCACTGGCGCTATCAGGCGGCAGGAGCGGAGGCAGGGAGCGGGACAGCGCGGCGTCTTCCCGCAAGGCCGGTTCAAGCTCGTCCCAGAGAGCCTTATGTTCTTGAGACTATGGCTGGGTGTCTTCCTCGGGAAACTGGAATACTAAGGGCAGACCATCGTGATGCGGCATGGCGACGTTTAGGTCGCTAA
This sequence comes from Aegilops bicornis, assembly GCA_021605145.1. Classification (NCBI taxonomy): domain Eukaryota; kingdom Viridiplantae; phylum Streptophyta; class Magnoliopsida; order Poales; family Poaceae; genus Aegilops; species Aegilops bicornis. The sequence continues at coordinate 547,691,197 of CM038675.1, read as the reverse complement.
TTGGAGGTAGACGACAGGGGAGAATCGGAGAGGAAGAGAGAGGATTGTAGTGATACCGGGTAGTGCGGGGTTGATTTTAAATCGCGGCGCGGCGACATTAAAAGTGGGAGCAGTTGGGACGACGGTGGGCGGCGGAGCTCGGTCAAAGGCTCGCCTGGCGAGCCTGCACAGATCTGTTCGCCGCCTCCTCGGCCCGGCTGGGCGATGCTGCTCGCCGACGCCTCGACACCGGCGTGGCGGTCGCTTTCAAGACGCCTCCCGTCGACTCACACGCTTGCTCGGATGGCACTGCCGATGAGAAGCGGGGACTTCGTGGCGGCACGTAAACGCCCACAGTTTCAATAGTGAAAGCGTCATTTTAACGTGATGTGTCTTTGTTCCAAAATACCTTGGCTCTTCATTTGTGCAACTTGTCATAAGCAGCTTGTCTCAAATTGAAGAAAAACTTGCGAAGTAATATTTGTGCCATATCACGTGACCTCGCTTAGTTTCAAGAATTTATGCTCACTTTTGGATTTTCTGAAATTTGAGATCCGTGATTCAAACAATATCATAACCTGCATCATGCAATAAATTTTCAAGCCGTACATCTGTCCTGTTGTATTTCTTAAGAAAGGATTTGGTCAAACATTTTGCTTAATTAGACTTCAGACAAGTTATATATGCAGAGTAAAAGGATAATCCCTCCGTACCAGTGCATTGCCTGATATATTAACTCAAGTACTAGGCACGAACAAACGGGCTCAATTCTGTGCTCATCCTGGTGTAGTAGTAGTAGTACTAGGCAATGCAGTTGACGGGTGACCTTGACGAGCGGCAACCGAGGGAATTGAACCGTGCTCGGCACGGTAGGTAACGTTGTCTAGTTACTAAAGCATCCCTCTGTTGTTCATCAGTAGTCATTATGGACCGGGGACATGAGGGGAATTTCCTAGGGCTAGAATTCTGGCCGCCAGATATTTTGACTTGAAACGCTGAGGCTCGACTGGTTGGGGTTGCCTAATATGCGTACCACACACGCCACCAAAGGACACGAGCCCGGTTTTTTTTAGGATCAACACGAGCCAAGGTCTGGCTGGTACGCCGTTGGGTCCTACCATTCGAGAATATGAAAGGAACCTTTTAAATTGCCGAACGAATCTATGTGTATTACAATACCCGTATTTTCCTGGTATTTTCCTGGTTTGAACAAGTTGTTGAATTAGAGTGAGTTTATGATATAGTGATCTCAACGTGGATTTCACATTTCATGGTATCCCTAGTAAGTTTTCCAATGCAAATTCAAATTTAAAAGATGAACAATATGGAGGTGAGAAAACTTCGTATGTATCAAGCATATGACCACACACATACACACAGAGACACACACGCACGAACACAACTACAATCCAATAAGTATAGTGCATCTATTTTTCCAAACCATGCATGTATGACACGAATTCAAAAATACTCCTTCTATTCCTAAATATTAGTCTTTTAGAGAGTTCAACAAGTGACTACATACAGAGCAAAATGAGTGAATCTAGACTCTAAAATATGTCTATATACATCCGTATGTGCCAGTCCATTTGAAGCCTCTAAAAAGACTAATATTTAGTAACAAAGGGAGTAAAATGTAAGACATCCATGGTTCTCAGTTCAATATTTAAAATGAACATGAAACTGAAACATGAATATTAAGTCTAGTACTACAGTACATGCAAATGTTGTGTTTAGGCGGTGCTTTGATTGTCGGGGGTCAACCCCTCGACCTTAGATAAAATTGTGGAGCTCTGTTTAGGGTTGTTTAGATTATATTTGTCCCACCCTCCCAGCCACCGATTGGTTGTGCACCCCCACCCCTCCTCCCCGGTAGAATATCATGTGCCCCCATACCTTAGATGCTATATGCTGATACGAGTTGCTTGGAGCTTGTAGATCTGAGATATAGCAGCTCACATGATGTGTCTTAATATTTTTGCAGGAAACCTTGATGAGTTTGAGAATTGCACACAATTTGTACAAAAACTACTTAGATGCCCTTTGATCCCATATCCAGCGACCTCGAAGCTCAGATCACCGTAGCATCTAAGATAAAGGAGGACATCATATTCTCCTGTATGTAAGAATATCATGTGCTACCACGCCTTAGATGCTTTGGTGATACAAGCTCTTCGGAGGCGTTGGATTTGTGACCCAACACCTCCTCGATGGTTTTTTGCAGAAAAGCCCCAAAAGAGTTCGGCCACTGCTTACAAGCACAAAGATCGCTCATATGCCATTGGATCTCAGATCAAAGCGACCTCCAAGCTCGTATCACCGTAGCATCCAAGCTGCGATAGCACCTTATGTTTTCTCACAGAGAGTATGAGGTGCTCCCGCACCATAGATTCTATGGTGATACGAGTTCACTGAGATCTAACGGCCCACAATAGGACGTTTGAATGTTTTTGCAATATACGACTGATAGAGTTTGGGAAATGCGCAGAAAGTACAAGTACTACGCATGTGCCATCTGATCACTGATCATACGACCTAGATGCTCATATCACCGTAGCGGATAATTAAGCTTACGGGAGCACCTAATATGAGCACCGGGAGCCGTTGGATCGAAGACGGCGGCACACACGAGGCCTGAATGTTTTATTTGCAAAAAACCTTTGGAGAGTTTGGAAGTGCGCATAATTACAAATACTACTCCCAAGCCATTGGATCTCACTTCCAATGGTGTAAAACTAAATATCACCATAGTATCTAAGTTGCGGGGTGGATGTGATATTCTATGCCGCTGTCATTTTTGTTTGTAAACTTGCAAAATACATGTAACTCATGCCGTTACTTGTCTAACCGCGCAAAGTGTTTGTTCAAAAAAACCATCCTACACTGAAATATCGGAACAACACACGGTGGTCCCACTTGTCATTAATCAAATTTGGACCTAAAACTAACAAATCTGAAAGACGAGATTCGAACTGGCAACCTAGACTACAAAGCATAAGTCGATAGCTTGAAAAAATGAACGGTTGTTGGCTTTGTCCCATAACTTGATTTTAATTATGCAGTACTTGCGTTGAGTAGAGTAGAGGGAGTGCCTCGTCAACATGTGCATGACCATTGTCTCACTTACTGGTGGGTCCCAGGTCTGCGATCTCAATCTCTCTTCTCTCCATCATCTAACCTTTGCACGGGCACACACGAAGAGCGGCGCTAGCTTGCCGTGGTGTTATTACAACTAAAAAAGCTTGGAAAATAGAAGAATCGCCTAGAACAAGAGACGTTGTGGCTGGTCGAGACGGAGCTAACCACATCTATCCTCCATGCCACGTTTGCATGATGAAGCTGTGTGGCTAGTGGGGTGTTTTCGACCGACTGGCTGGGTCCCGAGGTCGAACCATAGGTACTACGTCTGACATAAAGATATTTTTACACGCACATTTTTCCTCCGTCTTTGAGACGTGGCACACCCTACCGCTGTTTCGGGGTTCTCCCGGGTGGTGCACGACATATTCTTCCTGACGTAGGACGCCCTACCGCGCGTTTTCTGGGTCCTCCTCGGTTGTAGCGCCGAAGCAAGTAAATGAGTCGTCAAATCACGAAAGACCACCTTTCCCGCCGAGTACATCAGTGAAGCACGGTGGCTAGCTAGTTGGGCTAGTTCGACCAATTACCTAGGCCGCCGCCACATTTGTTTTTTCACCCCTTTTTTTATCTACTTGCCGGGTGTAAATTAAAATATCCACCGCGGGCGCTGTTGCTCGGTGTTCGGGTGCGGCAGGATTTTTATTTTTTGATTGACGGGAGCAGGCGCGGCAGGATTTTTAATTTTTGATTGACGGGAGCAGGCGCGGCAGCAATTAGTCATGATGACTCCGCCTGTAAAAACCCACTGCTCCCTGATGTGAGAAGTCGTCGACAGGTGTTTTACCGTGGTGAAAACCAAAAGATTCCCCACTCCCTCCGCCTTCCCATAGATTGCATTGCCTTTCAGCCATTTCGCCCCCTTTGCTTCCTCTCCCCATTGCTTCTACCTGGTGCCATGGCGGCAGCAGATCACGGAGTCTCGAGGTGAGGCGCTCGACACAGAGCTCCATGCCAAGGATGCAGAGCTGAGGGCCAAGGACGTGGAGCTCCGTGAGCTCAAGGAGGAGAGGAGTGCCATGCTCCTCCATTATGTGCGGGAGTTCACGGAGCTTCAAAAGCGGCAGGCGTCCACCACAAAGATGCTCAAGGCGTCGACGCCGTTGCTGCAGAAAGCGGGAGATACGATAGGCCGTCAGGGGAGCCGGCTGGAGTGCGAGCGGGCCGATTGTGACGAGGTCCTGGATCGCCTCAGCCACTTGGTGAACCAAGTTGCCACGCATGTGTGGCGGCCGCGTGATGCTTACTATCGTGCCAGCGCGACGATGCCGGCCGTCGGGCTAAACCCGTTCGACCACCCGGTCGACTTCAACGAGCTGCGGCTTCCTGGCCTGGTCTCCTTCTTCACCTATATCTCAGAGGAGCTGAGCCGTCTCCGCGCGATGGTGGGGGCTGAGCTGGACAAGGAGGGGTTGCGGGCTGCCGGCTCCATCACCGGAATCCATTCGTGCCATTTGACGCCGTCTTTGACGAGCTGGGTCCCGTCGACCGGGAGCGGGCTCTGCGGGCGGTTGCACCCTGCATCACCAACGTCGTGCGCCTCGAGAAGCAAAGGGACTTCGGTGGTGTTTAGGCGCCCTCTGCATGGGCATGTCCATGTCTCGGTGCAACATGACCGTTGGATCAAACCCAGACGGTGCAGATCAGTCACTGTAGCACAAATCATGTTGGTGTGTTTGGTTGCATTCTCATCTCAATATAGTTGTTTCCTCTTCGTGTATTTTTGTCAACCTACTAGTTTGGACTCATGCACCCTTCATGCACTCTGCCAAACACCCAAAAATGGGTCGAGAAGGGAAATTTTGCTCCCATCCCGTGCACCCTTCATACACCCTGCCTAACACTATTCATGCTTCATATGGTTCATGTTTCGTGGAGTCTTTGTAGCACCGTACTCTCCGTCTTATTTGTGGACCTAGTTCTGTTAACATTGATCTCACCGTTCATTCTCGACCGGGCAGTCGAAAAAGCGGTACTATGTTACATATAGGAGTAGTTGACATGCGCACAACATCATTTGTTATCGTCATATCTTACTACACTAGCAACAAGATTGTGTAGTACTGACGTATGAACCACTGCACATGCCTAGTAGTAGGAGCACTGTGTATGTTCAAGTGGCTGTCGTGTTTCGCACTCCTCCGTCGTAAGAGTGGAAACGCTTGCTGTAATCATTTTTTTCTTCAGAAAAACAGTGGACACGCTCTACCGTGTGGATCCTCCTCCAGCCATGCACTAAATTACTCACTTTCGCCGACGTGTGGGACAGCCAGCATCGGGGTCCACCAGCCATGCACTAAATTACTCTGTAGTAGAGTGATGATAGACTACCCTGATCGAAGCGCCGTAGTAATGCCCAATGAGCTGTCAAATCACAAATCCCCCTCCTTTCCGTGATAAGTTGAATGAATGAAGCAACCATCATTTCACTCTTCTCTCTCAGCTTACTCTCTACCCAACCCTCGCTTCTGCCTCATCTTGTTCCTCATTTCTTCAAGAAAACCCCGACCTGCTTCCGCCATTGTTCTTCTCTCCCAAAGAAGGAAAGGTGAGCGCATCAATGGTGTTGATTCTGGCCAAGCCCCGGTCTTGCAACCCCGAGATTGATCCTATAACTCCCTCTCTTTTCTTCTTTTGGGTTTGTGATTCTGGTTTCTTTTCTTTTATTTCTATTTGACAGTTTCTTGATGGACGCTGGAACACCGGCCGAAGTGATGTCTATGGCTCCGGCCAAAACCGTTGAGGCTCATGGTACGAAGAAGCGCAAGCACCCCGCCGAGACTACCGCAGACAAGCTCAAAGCCATCGCCCTGTCCAAGGCCACCTCTACGGGATCCCTCATTAAGCAAGTCCAGGTAATATCTCTTCTTGACGATCTTTTTCTCGATCTTGATCGTGTTTTTTCATCTAACACACAGTACTAGTACTAGTAGTACAACTTTCTGGGTGATCTTGCATGTGATTTTTGTGTGCCAAATGACGGTTCTAAATTCCTCTTTTGACCAAAACATGCGAGAGGTTGACACTGATTTCTTATAGATTACTTTCAACTACTCCCTCTGTCCCAAATTTCTTGTCTTAGATTTTTCTAGATACGGATGTATCTAATACTAAAATGTGACTTGGTACATCCGTATCTAGACAAATCTAAGACAAGAATTTTGGGACCGAGGGAGTACTTTATGAACATCAATGCTACCTTGTAAGAGGGTATATTTGCCTCAGTAACTTGTGTTATGGATATTGCATGTAATCCCTCTGCTCTCATGCCTTTGAAGACATGTTCTAGTTTCTTTGTTCACTCATTTTTGTGCGTATATGTAGTCATATATGGAGTATAATATCAAAAATCATCTTATATTTCTGAACGGAGGTAGTAATAAAATATGGTTTCTGTTTGAATTAGAACCAGGTCCGCGGTGGAGATGAAGTTCTCGAAGTCATGCCGTGTGAACTGGAAGACCTGATGATGAGTTCTACTGCTGAACTATCCAGCTGCCGTGTCCTTGTCGCCACGTGTACTGAACTAGTGTTTTCCTGTAGCATTGTTGTCAGGCGTGTTCTCGAGGCTGTACTTGACCACAACAATATCCTGGTTGTGCCTTCGATTACGAAGGGTGTGGTTCTTGTAAAGCTTCCCAACAAATCTGATGCGGCCTGTCTTCATCATCATGTTTATGAGTGGAAAGACCACTCTATAGGGTTCTCCATGGTTGACAAGATGGTGATGGTGCATGTAGACATCTCACGAAGTCCATGGCCTAGTCAGTTATGCGGGGTTCATCCTGTAGGTCGGTGGCAAGAAATAGTCTGCAGAGTTTAGTTAGTGCAACTTTGCTTGTCTGTAGTAAGTACTATTGTTCAGTACTTGATTTGTGTTTGTGAACCCTGTATTGTTTATTAGTACTGCTGCTTTTGGTGTGTGGTCAGTCCTGAGAACGGTCTATGTTAATGTCTGTCCACTCAATTCAGTCTGTATATTTTGAAGTATCCAGATCATATTTTTTGTGAGGACGGTTTATCAATTATGGTTACACTCCAATATCTGTATGCATTGCAGGGTTTATCGCACTCACCAGGATTTCCAGTCCCATGAATGTTCGGTCCATACGAATTGTCACAACCTTTGGACTGTCCTGCTTGTGGGAGTAGGCAGGGCCCCTGCATGCCACGCGTAGTTGGATGATCGATCTTCTGTTTAGTACTTCAACATACTGATTTCCTGGGAAGGATTCACTCGTGTCACATCAAGTAAATCTTATTGATTTACTATCTAAGTCTTATTGATTTAATGTCATGTTTTCTTTCTTTTCCTGCAATTTTACGATGCTGGTTTTGCCATGTGACATTCATCATAGAATAAACAGTTTGGTTTGCTCTATGATGGCTATTTTTGCAGGTTTCACTTCTTATGTCGTGTCAGTAACGAAGGCACTGTCCATCACTTATATTACTGGAAAAAATAGGATCAGTCTGTTGTCTGAGTACAAGATGAATCCCTATGATGAACTGTAGTTTGGTTTAACAAAAACGCCACAATTAGTCATTCTCGCGTTTAAAAGAAATGAAAAAAAAACTGGATCACGGTCATAGATCCTAGTCAAGTTAGAAAGCTGATCATAGCAGACCAGACACGATCGCCACTATCTCGCACAGATCGGGCACCGGCATTTGCTCGAGCACTGACAGCGGCAGCAGCTCAGTCTGATCCAGCTGAGGATTGGGCACCGACCGCGTCAGCGGATCAGTCTGATCTACCGGAGGATCGGGCATCGACACCGGCACCTGCTCCAACACCGGCACCAGCTCTACAAGGAGCACCATCTCCGGCAGCAGCAGCGGCTTCGGCACCTGCACCAACACTTGCACTTGCATCTGCTCCGGCCCGTGCAGTTGCACCGGCAACAGACTGGCTGTAGTTCGCACTTCATACACCAAAGTCCTTACAAAAACCGACATGTCCACCTTCTTGGTAAGCATTGGCCTCCCAAGTGCTTCGTTCTTTTTTCTTTCCGTGTTGTTTCACATGATTCAGTGTGTTGATCTAACTGTTTGGGTATGTCTTCTTGTTTGCAAACAGAGAATTCCTAGAGCAACGAGGGAGTCGTTCAACAATCCGGGCGAGGCCAAGTTTCTCTTACCATGCGCAGCCTTGGTTTGAATGAACCTGCTCAATATACCGTAAGTACAAAGGATGGTCGCATGATGATCGATGCTAAAGGATGGTCAAGGTTCAAATCTAAATCATATCTTCCGGTAGGGGATGATGTCAAAATCAAACTTTCTCGGCAAGGAGAGCTGGTCCAAATCAACTTTGAAATTAGCAGCACGCAACTACCGAACTGATCTATCCTCCGAGAGATTTTGATGTAATAATCTGGCATGGTGAAACAAGTGTCCTGTGTGTATAAGTATTACGACATTATTATTTATCACATGGTATATCGTTGATAGAATTGCAACTCTGATTGCTGGTTAGGAATCGCTGCTTCGATTTCATTCCAACAACTGCCGTGCTTTATTCAGTTTTGTGTATTCGCCTTGCGACATCATCTAAAACCAGCGCTGTACCGATCGCTTGCAATATGAAAAGCGTTGAGGTAGAACACATGGGCCCCCAAACATGCAGGGTCGTCCTGCGGCCCAAAGTCCAGAACCGTGAGCCTATCTGAGTATTATATTCTCAAATTGAACCCCCATAAAAAAGCTGAACCCCCATAATGCCCGTGCGTTGCAGAGGGAGTATATTTCTCGGCAAGGTGAGCCTGTGATATAAAAGATTTGTATATTTTTTTACACAGGGAGTATCTCTCTGTCAAAAAATATATTTATGTGTAACTAGTTACTCCTGTCTTTCTACTTCCTTACGCTGATATGTGGGGCAACCAGCAACGTGGTCCACGTGCCATATGCACAAACTAGAGTGCACAACTTCACGGTAGACACACCCCGGTCGTAGCACCGCAGTAATGCAATGAGCCGTCAAATCACAACCCCCCTTTCCAGCTTAAGCAGTATGCTGGACGGACGAAGCGACAATATTTCACTGGGCCTGAATCCCCTTCTCCCTCATCTGCTTGTTCAGAGAAAACCCCCTCTCGGAGATTGCATAGGTTTTTCTCATGGAGAACTAGGTACGAATTCTTCATCCATCCCCGATAAATCCAAGTCCCTTGGTCGCAGGTAATCCTAGGATGGCAGCCGCCGCCGTTGATGCATTTTTCTTCCTACTGAATCTAGTGTGTTTCATTGCAGTGCCCAAAGTGCGAGTACTCTACAGGTTTCTGCACCCTCGGCGAGACGCCACACTTGTTCCTTCTCATCCTAACACAACATTTTGAAACGCGCACAATATGTTCCTAGAATCTTCTTTTCTATCCGGGAGGGTGGGTTTTTTTGAACATGCTGTGGTCTCATATTATTTTTTTCTGCAGCAGGTATTATTTGCTCGCGAACACATGTACTCAAGATGCTCGGCCTTGCCATAACTGAATACACTAGTTTAATGGTCACAGTGAAGACAAGCCATGGATATAAGTTCCGAGTTGGGTTCATGAACCAAGAAGATCGCTGCTTTTTTTATGGTTGAACTTGGATAAACTTTCTCAAGTGTTACAGACTGAAAGTTGGCGCACGAATGTTGATGGAAATAGCAGAACCTAGTCTCATCTTCACTGCGATCTTCCACCCTGACGTCGTTCCAATTATTCATCCATGTTAGTTTTGTATCTGGTTCTTGCTTGTTGCCTCGATTACTTCTTAATCCACCTATTCTGTCTAACTAATCACAATTTAACTTTAGAAGTAGCAACGAATCTCTCATGAATATGCTACTTCTAACTAATATTTTCTTATAATTGGTGGCATGTGTAGGTTTTTTCAGAGTTAAGTAGTCTGCTCGTTTTTTACTCTGTAATAACTCGGTTGTTACTAATGGCACTGAAGTTGACTGGATCGACATCCACAAGTTCCTACACTTTATTGATCGTCTTGAGGTCCTTGTGGGGCGTTTCAATGGTGGAAGGCGACGTGGGATATGTGTGCCACTGCTGCACTTGTTGGACAGGTCCAACTGTGTCGAGAAACTTATGGTACAAGCTGTTTTCTTTTATATATGTTGTTCATAAACTATTGCTTATACACAGTTTTACAGCCGTGATCTTCTTGAAACAGGAACTGCCGAGTTCTATTGTTCCTATACAGATGCCTGACCATGGTCGGGTCAGACTTGCGCTTGGTCACAACATGATGTTTATGTCGACCTACTAATTCCCCTTGGAGGTGAAAAGATACTTATTCATGGGTGGTCTCAAATAATGAAGGCCCGTCCATCTTGGAGAATAGGACAGAATATTATGTTCATGCTTTTCCATGGCTGTAAAGCGAATATCCTGTTTATTGACCACGTTGCGAGATGAAGCCGCTTTCAGAAGGTTGTGGATGCGCGGGGTGGCACCTGGGCCTTGTCCTGGGGCTTGGCGGCCTCACCCTTGGTTAACTGTAGGCAAAGTAGCACTGTTCGAGGCGTGCTTTGTACGGTTGAACCTGTATAAGTACTCATACTGCTTTCAGCTTTGGTTGTTATGTGCCCCTGCTGGTTTCAGTTAAGGTTGTTAAGTACTCCTGCTGCTTTTACAGTCTGTCGCGTTTCTTCAGTCCTGTCTTCCTCCAGCCGCCAAAACAAAACCAGCGCCAGAGAGGCCGCCTGCTTCCGCCTCCCACGGCCGGCTGCACCTCAAAGACACGCATCGCCGCCCCAATTGCCTCCTAAACGTTAACGCCGACGTCCTCCGGCGCTTTAGTGCGCTTCGCCCGGCGCCGCCCTCTCGCGTTGTCAACATGGTCAACAAACAACAGGAATCGGCGTATACGTGGAGAGGATGATGAGGGGCCCACCACGTCAGTGTATAGAAAAATAAAATGCTTCCTCCTAGTGTTTTCCTGACATCTGGGACCCACGACATTATGAGCGTATATAGTCACTAGACAAGAGAACAACACAAGATCGACTGACACAGGGACGTAGCTACTCGAAAGCAAGATTTTTTTTTGTTTGGTATTGTTGAGACGGAGCAGGCTTGAACTGGGCTGTGGCCCGTCTAGCCCAGGCTTATATTTTATGTTCACCATCTGACTAGCCCAGCTATTTTTTATTTGTGAAAATGAGCCCAGTTTATTTTTTCTCAAGAATACCCAATCCAGGCCTACTTATTTTTCTACGCCCTGATGGGCTGCAACTCTTTCAAGACGCCTGCAAATCTTGAAAGTAATGTGAAATGGGTTGTAAATAAAAACAGATGACAAATTGGCAATTACTTTATAATTTCTGAATATTTTCACATTTTCAGATTCCTATTTCACTGGGCATTAACCTAATTTAAATATATCTTCAAAGTACTTTAAATCTGGCTCGACATTTCGGTACTAAAAATAGTTTGGAACCCACAGAAATATGTGAAATTGGCCCCGCCAACCAAAAACGATCGCAATAAATTGCATAAGAAGTTGCCATGAGCTATATATAAATTAATAAAAAAGAGGGCGTGGTCCGACTTGTGGGCCTGTTTAGTTGACGCGTATGCAAGATTTTTTAGTTATTATATACGCCAACAACGATTCTAGTAGACGTAACCGTTGGATGTCAATCCAACGGCCGCCTTGTTTCTTCAATCTCTAATCTTCTTGCTCCAGCCGCCAGCAGCCAAGGGACCGCTTACTCCCGCCTCCCATGGCGGCTGTCAGCCACAGCCTCGGCCCTACTACTCCCACCGCTGGCGTGGCATCCTCTACTCACCCACACCCCTGTTATTCTGTGGGCGACGGCGGCCTCACACCACGGTCAACCGGTGAATGCTCAGATTCTCCCCGCATGGGCATCCACCGCCGCGTCTTCCCCGCCTCCGTCGTCCCCTTCCTAGGCCTCGCCATTGCCCACCGCCGAGGTGCTCTCGACGCCAAGGCGTGGTCAATGTGGTCAACGACCAACTTCCATCTGAAGAGTACTGTAAGTGGAGAGGCTGACAGCTGGGTCCACGGCAGCCGCAAGGAAGTGCCTCCTTATTATGCGGAAAATAATTATTCCTCCACCGACAAATGGGGACCCATCGGACGGGCCACCAGTATTTTGCGAAAAAAATCATTTCCCCCTGACTGTTGGGACCCACCGGACGGGCCACCGTATTTCGTGAAAAAAACCGTTCCCCCCACTGTCAGCTCGGACCCACCGGAAGTGCCTCCTTATTACCCACAAAAAAATGAATACTCCCTCGGCTAGCTGGGACCCACCTTGGTGGGAGGCTGACGTGTGGGCCTACTAAGTTGGCGGGGACGAAGGGCTTTGTCAACTTAGTCAATATGAACGATTCTTGCTCCAGTGACCGTACGATGTCCATCCAACGGCCGTAGTGCTTCTTCAACCTCTGGTCTTCTTGCTCCAGTCGCCCAAAGCAGCGCCGGTCGTGTCACATGCTCCTGCCTCCCGTGGCTGGCTGTGCTGCCGCAGAGGCCTCACCGCCCCCTACTATTCCCACTGCTGGCCAGGCCCTGCAGCGACGACAGCCTCACACCGCAGCCGAATCAGTGAACCCTCGTACTCCTCTCCGCGCGGGCTTCCACTGCCGTGTCTTCCTCTGCTCCACGTCGTCCCCTTCCAAAGCCTTGCCGTCGTCCACCGCCATGGTGCTCTCTGCGCGGCGTGATCAACGTGGTCAAGGAACGACTTCCATCGGAAGAGTACGGTACGTGGAGAGGCTGATAGCTGGGTCGACGGCCACAACCCAGTTTTTTTGTGATTTGCCGAGTAAGTCGCTTTGTCAGGCCTGTTGGGCTGCAAATCTTTCAAGACGAGGAGAGCTTTCATTCGGCTGGCCGAGAAAATGGCCCATCAGTAATGAGAAATGGGCTGTACATTTTTAAAACACATCAAACCGACAATTAGTTTCAAATATCTTTTTTTTCATTTCAAGATTTTAAATTACATTAATTTTTATGCGTGGAGAATTTGTTGGATTTTATATTGATATACATTTATTTTTAAAATCAGTTTGAATGTGAGTCGAAATTTCGGGATTAAAAACAATTCGGACCGCGCCGAAATATGCAAAATTTTGTATATTTTTCTAACAGTGGCCACAATATGGGCTGTAATGCTAACAAAAAGAATATGGGCTCCAAAAAAACCTTAAGAATTAGCAAATGGGCTGTAAATTATTAGAAAATAATGGCAGATGGGTTGTATGTTGTTTTCCACAGATTTGAGGCTTTCCTATAAAAAAGGTTGACGCACAAGCACTGACTGTTGGATGTCCATCCAACGGCCATCGTGCTTGTTCAATCTCTGCACTTCCTGCTCTAGCCGCTCAAACAAGCGCCCGTGGACTGCTCGCTTCCTCCTCCTCGCGCCCGTCAGGTTGCCACAGCCTTACCGCCCCACCGTACTCCCATCTCTTTCCTAGCCATCCCTCTCCTCACCCACACCTGCTGTTATTCTCCGGCGACGGCAGACGAACCAGTAAACCCTCGTACAGTCGTACTCCCCTCCGCGTGGGAAACAACTTGTCGGATTTCGGGTTCCAACAGACCCTTAAGGTTCGAACTCTGGGGTGCGCGCGGAGATCCAACCCCCCACCGTCTTGTACCTCGCCGAATAGCAGGGACCTAAACTACTAACAAGAACAGCACAAGATACGCAAGATTTATACTGGTTCAGGCCACCATCGTGGTGTAATACCGTACTCCAGTGTGTGGTGTGTGGATTGCCGCCATACCGATGAGGAATAAGATATGGAAGAACAGCCTCGCGAGGGTCTGTTCTTGGTGGGTGTGATGAACTGCTGAGTGGTGTCCCGTCGCTCTAGCTTGAGGATCGGGTCTCTATCTCTCTCTGGATTCCGAATGGCGGATCCTTCTCTCTCTTCGATCGTCTCTCTACTATGGTGGCTAGCTCTACTTATATAGACGAAGGCCCTGGGCCTCTTCCCAAATATTGAGCGGGAAGGGCGCCAACAATTGGCCATTTTGAAGGGGGAAAGCGGGTACACTTATCCTGACTAAAGTTGGTCCTCGCCTGCCAAAGGCTCTGGTGATGGCCTTTGCTTGGGCTCCACGATGACTGCATTCCAGCTGTTGGGGCTGGTCTTGGTCTTGTTGCACCGAAACGGATGCCTTTGCTTGATGCTCTTGCCTGCGTTTGCTCCCTTTGCACCAAAGAGGAAAGGAGGACGCTGCGCGGCTGGCGGGCGCCTGATCGGGCGCCCTTGGTCGTCATGGCTTACGCCATGAGCACCTCGCGAGGTACCCCGCTTGAACTCTCCGGGCCTCATGAGCCAGCCTGACGAGGCCGTGCTCGAGGAAGCTCTTGGTCGCCCGCCTCATGAGGCCCGGCCTCGCAAGGGTCTTGAGCTTGTGTTGATGAAGATGGGCTGTACTGGCCTCCTTTGAGCCACGCCAGAGCCGCAGTGCAAGTCTGGGGACCCCCGTTCCCGTAACGCCGACAGAGCCCTGGGCCACGGCGCGCCCGACCTTGGCCGTGCAGAGAGGCGAAAGGGCAAGTGCGAAGCGTCGTGGGCCCTAATAGCCTGCGGCCTTGGGCGCCGCGTGGCGGTTGATTGGACGTGGGCAGCATTGCTCCCCCACGATGCCTTGGTAACCGCCCGGATTCGACAGGTCCTTGCATGCAGAGTTGGTCATGATGATCGGTGGTCGTGGAGGCCGACGGTTGGCCTCCGCCGGCTTTAAGTACGGAACGGCGTGAGCCCTTCCAGTCTATCCTTCTGCTTCTCCTCTTCCTCGTCTCGTCTGGTTGCCATGGCTCCGATCCGCCGGTTCTCCAGGGAAGAGAAGGGAAAGGCTCCTCAAGAGAATCCCGACCCGCTCCCCCCAAAGAAGCGGCTTGCTCTCTGGTGTCAGGGCAGGAGCGTGTGCGAGGAGGCACCCGTGCCCTGGTGCATGCGGCCTCCACCAGGGTTTCCTCTTCCCTTGTACGTGCAGATTGGTGGCCCTGAAGGAGGTGACGCCGGGCGCCACGAGCGGCGCCGCCGACGACGCCGGCGGGTCACGAAGGTGTGCGTCTTCCCCCCTGGAGTCCACGCCGAGGGCTCCTGCCAGGAGTTCGTGCTTCGCGTCGCCGCGCCTCCCAAGTCTTGGATTCGTCTTCCTTCTTTCTTTGCTTCCATCGTCCGTGGGGGAGCCTCGACTCTGGCTGCAAAGACGCCGGGCTTGCGGCACCTCGCGACCGGGGCAGAGGTTGCGGTAGTTGCCCCGGGCGAGGTCTTCATGACTCGAGGCTGGGACGAGGTCGCCCGGGTCTGCAGGACGAGGGGCGCCCTCACGATCCACCTGGAGTACGACGATGCTTCGGTGATGTCCTTCAAGCTTTTCGACGCGAAGGGTCGTCAGCTGGAGTGCTGCCCCGGGAGAGGTGGTCGGGGTCCTGCTGTGGTGAGACAGAGGCCAACCGCCCGCTCCCTTGGCAGCTTCTCAGGCGACAAAGGCGCCGGAGGACCCAGCGACCCCGCCGAGCTCTTCACGACTCCGGAGACGAGCGACGACAGCTACGAGCCCCCGAGCCTACACCGCTCCCGGAGCAGGCTGAGCTCGTCAGGTCGTCGCCGCCCTGATCTGGATGGGGTTGGCTCTAGACCGGATGGCCCACTGTTGATGATGGCGTCTGCCGCGGTGGTCCCTGCAGATAGGACTCCTTAGGATTCGCGTCTTTTGTTCCTGCGAGGAGCCAAGAATGTAGATTGCTGGGGCTTGTAAGATATTTGTAGCTCCGCTTGTCAATATGATCCTTATTGCGAGGCAATGCGGGATGCTCATTCCGTTCTAGCTCGCTTTCTTCCTTTCGGACCTCGTGAGGGCTTGATGCTCTCTACCGACAGGTCCTGGCCCCAAGGCGGCTTCAGCCGTCGCTGGTATGCTGTGTCGTGATGCCGTGGTCAAGGCCAGAGGTGAGCGGCCCGAGGTCCCAGTAAGAGCCTCTCGAGTCGCGATGCTCGGGGGTCCCCCTTGGCGCTCAAGCAGCCATCATTCGGCGAGAAAGGAGAGCGACGTTGCTAACACGGAGTTGCACTGAGTGTGGGGATGGCGTTGCGATGATTAGTGTGTCTGGAGGGTGACTTATCTCGAGGGTTAGGACGATGCTTCCTGGCGCGGTGCCAGGTCTGTGCCTTGGCCGACGAGAGATAGCGTAGCGAGGTCGTTTCGTGCTCCTTGAGGAGACCCTGCAGGTTCACCACAAAAGGAACAAGAGCTCGCCGGGGCGATCGTTAGTCCTGCCGCTAGTTGCTTTGGAGTGGCGCGAGAGGCCTCGCGAGGTATGCCGGGGCACTCATGAGCCAGCGCGGGATTCACGAGGCCCTACCTCAAGGCGGGTTGCGCCTGGCTCTGGGCCTTGTCTTCGAGTGTGTTCCTGCAAAATTGGCCAGATGCCGGTGCTCTACGTCTTCGGGTCCCGGCTCTCGGGCTGGTCTCAGCCGTCGCTGGCAAGCCAGGTCGCGATGCCATGGACAAGACTAGAGGGTGAGGGCCGGAGAGCCGGTAGGAGCCCTGAGTCACGATGCTCAGGCACCCCCCCTTTAACACGCATGCTAGGTTAGATGACGCAACTCTACGTCCTCGGGTCCCGGCTCTCGGGCTGGTCTCAGCCGTCACCGGCAAGCTGTGTCGCGATGCCATGGACAAGACCGGAGGGTGAGGGCCGGAGAGCCGGTAGGAGCCCCGAGTCGCGATGCTCGTGCACCCCCTTTAACGCCAAGAGTTGGGTTGGATGACGAAACTCTACGCCCTCGGGTCCCGGCTCTAGGGCTGGTCTTCACCGTCAGCGGCAAGCCGTGTCACGATGCCATGGACAAGACCAGAGGGTGAGGGCCGGAGAGCGGTAGGAGCCCCGAGTCGCGATGCTCGTGCACCCCCTTTAACGTGCAAGATTTCGCCACCTGTGAGAAGGCACCAAATAACAAGCATGGTGGAACGAGAGCATAATCCTAAGGAAAACACATGAAGGATACATGTCACTGGACTGCCCGAACGGCTTGGGGATGATGCAGCCGAGGGCGCCCCAACAGGATAAGCTAAAGACATGAAATAAAGGATACATGCCGCAGGGACGGACTCCACGCGCCTGGGAAAAATGCGGCCTCAAGGCGCCCCCAGTAAGTAAAACTTAAAGATGTCACCGGTGATGTTGGGGATGAAGGGTTGTTGATGTAGCAGACTCGGTGGGCTGCGGAGCCGATCCTCACGAGCCCCTGTGCCGGGGCCTCAGGAGGCTCCGGAGCCGCTGACGACTCCTCATGGGCCAACTCAATCTCCGCTGTGGCTGCGGCGTGCGACCTCTTGAGCCTCCAGGATGGTCCTCATGAGACGCTGGTGCGCAGCAGCCCTGTTTGGCAGGCCGTAAGGCATGCGTACGTAGCTGTGGGGTGGACCCTCACAACGTCCCACTCACGAGGGCCAGAGGCGCTCTTGAGATGCGGCTCGGTTGAGCCCTGGTATGTCGATGCAGACGCGCAGCCCACCATCCTCGCCTGGATGGGGGGCCACAAGTGCGGCGGCTGCCCCTCATGACCCTTGACTCTCAGAATTCTGAATGGCCTTGCTGATGAACTCTTGAGGGTTCTGTCCACTGGTCTTGCTCCTGCTTGGGAAGCGTGCTTCGAAACACGCCTCCACGTGGTGCCCAAGCGCCTCCCTCGAGACCCTGGCGAGGTCGGTGACCCTCCAGGGGAGAGCCCCCGATCCCTGCCTGAGGAGGGCGCCGGGCGCGCTTCCCTATGCGATGGAAGGAGGCTCCCCCTGGCCTGATGTGGACCCGGAGGGGCCTTTCTCTTGAAGAGCCGGGCCGGCCGATGTCTTCTTCTTCTTGGGTGCTGCCTCGGGAGGCGTCCTGCTGCTATGGTCTGGGTCTTCCAAATGATGCGGCTGAAAAGCTTCGCCTGTGGAGCTCACTGCATCTCTCTCTTCATAGGGCACCGTGATGACCCCGCCGCTTCCTGGCATCTTGAGGATGTTGTAGCCATGGTGGGTTACGGCCATGAACTTTGCCAACGCTGGGTACCCGAGGATGGCGTTGTACGGCAGGCGAATGTGGGCGACGTCGAAGTCGATGAGCTCGGTGTGGTAGTTGTCGCAGGCCCCGAAGGTGACAGGAAGGCAGACCCGCCCGATCAGGACCGTGGAGCCGTCGGTGACTCCGGAGAAAGGCTTGGTTGGCTGAAGCTGGCTGTAGGGCACTTGAAGATTGTTGAATGTCTCCACGGACAGGACGTTGAGCCCTGCTCCGCCGTCGATGAGGGTCTTGGTGACCAGCACGTTGCTGATGATTGGGGAGCAAAGCATCGGGAGAACTCCGGCTGTGGCTGCGCACTTGAGCTGATCCGCTGAGCTGAACGTGATGGCGCACGCTGACCACCTGAGAGGGCGCGTGGACTCGAGCTTGGGGAGGACTGCATTCACTTCGCGGGCGAACTGCTTGAAGATGCGGTGAGAGGCTGGGGCTTGAGCTCCGCCCAGGATGCAGGCGATCGCACGCGCTTCCTCGGAAGCCCCAGCCCTCGCCCCGATGACGGTCCTCGATTCTCCTTGGCGGTGGCGGCAGCGGAGGGAGGCCTGCGTTCCCTTGCGGACGATCCTCACGAGGCTGATCCCTCCAGCCCCCCTCGCGAGGTGGGTCTTGCCAGCGGTCCTCGCGAGGTTGGTCGCGCCACCCTTGGCGCGGGCCACGGTCTTCCCAGCGTCCTGCATTTCTTCCTCCTCCTCGGCCGTAGCCCCGGTCGCTATGCTCGGGGCGTCTGCCGACCCTTCCTTCAGCACGCGGCCGGAGCTCTTGACATTCATTGGTGTTGTGGGTGTGGAGGTCGTGGTACACACAGACCGGCTGCCCTTGGAAGACTCGGGCTGATCCCCGCCTCGCTTGGTGTCCGGTTCGGCATGCGAGCACGGCATCCCCTTGCGCTTCACGCCCTTGGCCTTGGACTTCTTCTCTTCGGATCCGCGGCAGGTAGCTCGAGGAGGGAGAGGCGCCTCCTCAGCCTGGCGCACTTGGTCGCCAAGTTGAACAGCTCTGTGGAGGTGCACAGATCTTCATGCATCGCCAGCCTCCTCCTTCATCTTGACGTCACGCACGCCCGGCCGGAGAAGGCAGAGATGATGGCCTCCTCCGCTACCCCGGGATCTTGAGGCGTGCGTTGTTGAAGCGCTGGATGTACTTTTGCGGGGTTTCCACGGCTCACGCTTGATTCGGCGCATGTCGCCACGGCGGGTGGCCGGTCGCGAGTACCTTGGAAGTTGGCGATGAAGCGGTGCGCATCTCGGCCCAGAAGAGATCGTGCACTGGGGCCAGATTCAGGAGCCAAAGTGCGGGCTCCGTCCTTGAGCGCCATGGGAAACCAGTTCGCCATGACCTTTTCATCCCCGTTGGCAGCCTCGATGCCCAGCTCGTAGAGCTGGAGGAACTCCGTAGGGTCAGTCGTGCCGTCGTAGCGTGGAGGCAGGTCTGGCTTGAACTTGGCGGGCCACGCGACGCTGCGCAGCTCGGTGGTGAAGGCGCGGCAGCCCGCCATGGCCGCGGGGGGCCTCGGACGGCAGAGAGCTTGGTCTTGCAGGCCTCGCGCCGCTGGGCCGGGGGCAGCGCCGGTCTTGACGTGCTAGAGCGGGAGCGCCGGGCAGCTTCTGCGGGCGAGGAACTTCTTGGCAGCTCTGCTCTTGTTGCTGGTGCTCGGGCGGAACGGGTTCCGCCAGGGCCGCGCGCTTTGGTGCTGTGGCGCCGTCTTGAGGAGGAGGCGGCTGAGGCGCCCCGGGAGCTTCATCGCCCACGCGGGGCGGGGTGCTGTGCAGCAAGACGGACGGCGCAGGGCCACCTCCCGCAACGCGGACGAGCTCGGCGACGCGGTCGAGCCATTCTTCATAGACTTCGTCGACGGGGCGGTAGCGCAGGAGCTCGTTGGCCGCGATGAGTGCAGCTCAGGCCTCCATGGCCACGCGGGGCGTGCGCGATGTAGAACCAGAGGGGGTGAGCGAAGCCATGGCGGTGCGGCCGTCCCGCCTCATGGACGGGTGCTGGGACGACGCTTGTTGCTCGTTCCCCGCCGGGCCAGTGGCGGCGTTGACAGCAGGTGACGGGGAACGACGAGGACGCCCGCCGACGGGAGCCGTCTCGGCGACATGGGAGGCGAGGGCGGCTCGGCGCTTCAGCGCGAGCCCGACGAGCGCCGACATGGTTGCGGTGGTCGGGAAGAACGAGGCAACGAAGCAGTAGATTCCGCGCACTTCTACCTGGCGCGCCAAATGTCGGATTTCGGGTTCCGGCAGACCCTTAAGGTTCAAGCTCTGGGGTGCGCGCGGAGATCCAACCCCCCATTGTCTCATACCTCGCTGAATTGCAGGGACCTAAACTACTAACAAGAACAGCACAAGAGACGCAAGATTTATACTGGTTCAGGCCACCATCATGGTGTAATACCCTACTCCAGTGTGTGGTGTGTGGATTGCCTCTTGGGCTGATTAGGAACAGTACAGGGAAGAACAACCTCGCGAGGGTCTGTTCTTGGTGGGTGTGATGAACTGCTGAGTGGTGTCCCGTCGCTCTGGCTTGAGGATCGGGTCTCTATCTCTCTCTCTCTATGGATTCCGAATGGCGGATCCTTCTCTCTCTTCGATCGTCTCTCTACTATGGTGGCTAGCTCTACTTATATAGACGAAGGCCCTGGGCCTCTTCCCAAATATTGAGCGGGAAGGGCGCCAACAATTGGCCATTTTGAAGGGGAACAGTGGGTACACTTATCCTGACTAAAGTTGGTCCTCGCCGCCAAAGGCTCTGGTGATGACGCCTGCTTGGGCTCCACGATGATCGCATTCCAGCCGTTGGGGCTGGTCTTGGTCTTGTTGCAATCAAATGGATGCCTTTGCTTGATGCTCTTGCTCGCGCTTGCTCCCTTTGCACCAAAGAGGAAAGGAGGACGTTATGCGATCGGCGCCTGACCGGGCGCCTTGGTCGTCATGTTCCACGTCATGGGCACCTCGCGAGGTACCCTGCCTTGAACTCTCCGCCTCCTCATGACCCAGCCTCGACGAGGCTGCGGCTCGAGGAAGCTCTTGGTCTTCCGCCCCGTGAGGCTTGGCCCCTCGCGAGGGTCTTGAGCTTGTGTTGATGAAGATGGGCTGTCCTGGGCCTCATTTGAGCCACGCCGCAGGCCGCAGGCAGGCAAGTCTGGGGACCCCCGTTCCCAGAACGCCGACACAACTGCCGAGTCTTCTCTGCCTTCGTGTTGTCCCCCTTCCTAGGCCTCGCCGTTGTCCACCGCCGTGGTGATCTCGGTGCGGCGTGGTCAATGTGGTCAACGACCGACTTCCATTGGAAGAGTACTGTGCGTGGAGACGCTGACAGCTGGGTCCACGACCGCCGCAAGGAAGTGCCTCCTTATTACGCGCAAAATAATTATTCCTCCACCTGACAGCGGGGACCCACCGGACATGCCACCGTATTTCGCGAAAAAAACGCTTTCGATCGCTGGGACCCACCAGCTACACCTTCGCACGCAAGGAAGTGCATCCAAAAAACAAAACGATTCGCCTCGACCGGCTGGGACCCACCAGCTACATCTTCGTGACGCAAGGAAGTGCTCGATACCAGACCCACCTGGTCGAAGCGTACGTAGCGTTGTCATTCTGGTCGCGAACGTGTATGTACACATATACTGGTGGATGTAGAGGCGCGCACGTGTCGTAGTAGAGGCGTGCACGTAGCATGTACACGTACGTACAGCGGCCAGGGTGCAAGAAAGAAAATACGGCCATGTATGTATACATACGGGCGGGGTCTCGAACGCCTACTCGCACATACGTACGACGAGGGCTCGTTGACATGGCTGGGTCGGAACGGAGAAAGAGCGTCGTCGTCATGTTCATGGGGAGGCAACGGAATGCGTCGTGTTCATGGGGAGGCAACGGAATGCTCGTGTTCATGGGGAGTCAACGGAATGCGCCGTGTTCATCGGGAGGCAACGGAACGTGTGGGAGCCAACCGACTGGGTCGGAACGGAATGCGTGGTCGTGTTCATTGGAAAGGCTTGGACGGAACAGGCGATGGAAACAAGGCCTGGCGTACCACAGAATGGAGGAAACGGCCTTGTGTTCGACCGGCCACGTTCGAAACGGGGTCCTCTTTATCGGGAGGGGTGTGGCATATCGCAAAACGGAGGAAACGGACCTCCTACGGTCGAAACGGGGGTCCTGTTGATCGGGAGGGGTGTGGCGTGCCGCAAAACGGACGAAACAGACCTCCTATGGTCGAAACGGGGGTCCTGTTGATCGGGAGGGGTGTGGCGTACCGCAAAAGGACCTCCTACGGTCGAAACGGGGGTCCTGTTCATCGGGAGGGGTGTGGCGTACCGCAAAGAGGGACACCACGGGATACTGCTCATCTCCACGGTTGACCTCATCCAGCCTCCACGGGCTACCGTCGACCTCCTCCAGCCTCCACGAGCTCCTGTTCATCCAGCCTCCACCGCGCGCTACTCCACCGGCTACTGTTCAACCACCCCTCCACCGCTTCATCGCTCATCCAGCCCTCCACACCACGGGTCCTGTTCAACCACCCTCCATGGGCACCCCTCCACCGCTCATCGCTCATCCAGCCCTCCACACCACGGGGTCCTGTTCATCCGCAGGCAACGCCGCCGCCACTGCTCATCCACCCCCGCAATGCTCACTGCTCATCCTAGAGGCAGCATCGATCGGCTTGATTAGCAGCAGAGCGGCGAATCTCTCGATCGGGTTCGATTAACAGCCATCGATCGATCGCCGAGTTCAAGAACGCAGCGTAGCTGCGGTGCAATCACTCGGGTTCAGTTAGAGCCCAACGCCGCACACGCAGCGTCGTGCACGAGAAAGCGCGCATCGCTTCGCCCCGACCTCCCACCATAACCGGGAACTCCTCGAAATTTTCCTCGCCCTCGCTTCTACCACGGTTTTTTCCGTCATGGACGGCCCAAAGAATGTCATGCAGCTGCGTCTCTGGCCCGACCAGGACGAAAAACCCATTTTCTGTCATGATTTTTTGTCATAGAAGTAGGAGCCCACCACATCTATGATGATACCGGGTTTTGTCACAAATATCATCATAGAAGTGTCATATGTATGACCGATTTTTTTTCGTTCGGACCAAAATGTCACGGATGTGTCTTTTTTTTGTAGTGACACTCGCTATACTAACTTTATTGTGTCTTTATCTAAACAGGCCCTAGTTTTTATTTACAATATCCAACAACACCTACAAAGTACTTCTAGTTTCATACTAGTTCTAGGTAAAGCGACGTTAAGCGTGCGTAGAGTTGTATCGATGGTCGATAGAACTTGAGGGAATATTTGTTCTACCTTTAGCTCCTCGTTGGGTTAGACACTCTTACTTATCGAAAGAGGCTACAATTGATCCCCAATACTTGTGGGTTTTCAAGACCTTTTTCTGTTGCCGTTGCTGGGGAGTTATAGCGTGGGGTGAATATTCTCATCTGTGCTTGTTTTCTTTATCACTAAGTATTTTTTTATTGTGTGCTAGCTCTTGTTTTCTATCTTTAGTTATGGGTAGGAAACGCAAAATACCAAAAAATTAGTGGTACCTACTGAACCAATGGTTGAAGAACCACTCAAAATCTATCACACTACTGAAGCTTTTTACTTGGATCATCTTCGATCCCTATGTGCTCGGGCTGAAACCCCAACTAGCTTAGTTGCAAATCTTTAGATGAGCATGCTTGTTATGTGCGACACCGCATATCTGAAAAAGGGAAACTTTTACTAGATCAAATTCATCGTTTGCAGTGCTATGCTTGGAATTTATGTGAAATATATGATTTTACTTGTTGTTCTGAAAACCCTAAGAAACACCTTCCCTACCAATGCGAGTTTAGTGATAATGGAATTGTATCTTCGTATGCTAAGGGTGTTTATAATTACTATGATGTTCAACAAATTGAATAATTTGTTGCTTTTAAGGGTGCTTATGAAATTGCTTCTTTGATTGAAACGTATGACGCTACTCTTTACAAATATGAAAATTTTGCCATACTTAAATATTGTTATGATAATTATGCTTCTAATGCCTATGTAAACCATATATTGAGGACTCCCCCGCTGTCCAAGAAGAGACTAATATTTTGCAGGAGTCTATGGAAGAAGAAATTAATGACATTGTGAGCTCATTGGATGAAAAAGATGAGGAGGAGAGCGAAGAACAGAAGAAGGAAGAGCGGATTGATCACCCGTTCCCGCCATCTAATGAGAGTAACTCTTTATCCCATACATTGTTTAATTTCCCTTTGAGTTTACCGAAGGATGAATGCTATGATGATTGTTATGATCCCGTTGATTCTTTTGAAATATCCCTTTTTGATGATGCTTGCTATGCTTGTGGCCAAGATGCCAATATGAATTATGCTTATGGAGATGAACTTGCTATAGTTCCATATGTTAAACATGAAATTGTTGCTATTGCACCCACGCGTGATAGTCCTATTATCTTTTTGAATTCTCCCGACTACACTATATCGGAGAAGTTTGCCCTTATTAAGGATTATATTGATGGGTTGCATTTTACTACTACACATGATGATTTTGATAGATATAATATGCATGTGCTTGCTGCTCCTACTTGCAATTATTATGAGAGAGGAACTACATATCCACCTCTCTATGTTTCCCACATGATAAAATTGCAAGAAACTGCTTATGCTATGTATTGGCCTTTACTTTGTG
Source organism: Aegilops bicornis (assembly GCA_021605145.1). NCBI lineage: Eukaryota > Viridiplantae > Streptophyta > Magnoliopsida > Poales > Poaceae > Aegilops > Aegilops bicornis. The sequence continues at coordinate 547,666,330 of CM038675.1, read as the reverse complement.
TGCATGAATTGTTCTTTTATGACTTGCCGATGCATAGGAAGAGAGTTAGACTTCGTCAATGCTTGATATATGTTACTTGGTGCTCACTACTAAATTACAAATCATTGTTAATTAAAATTGGCTTTGATATACCTTGGGATCCGGGTGGATCCATTACTTGAGCACTATATGCCTAGCTTAATGGCTTTAAAGAAAGCGCTGTCAGGGAGACAACCCGGAAGTTTTAGAGAGTCATTTATTCTGTTGAGTGCTTTTATAAAGTTTAAAATAAAAAAGAAAAATAAATAGAGGAACCCAAAACTTTTCAAAAAGGAAAGTGAAAGTGAGAGAGACAAGCATTGTTGAAGTGGGGGAGCTCCATGAACTTTGTTCATGCTCACGGAATCTTTGTGAATCTTGATTACAGAAAATTTTCAACAAAAATAATTATCCCCTTGTACAATTCCATTGTACTACAAAAATAATGTGCCAAGATTTTCCTTTAGGGTGTTTACATTGCTTGTTGGTTTTTGCGGTGCAAAACAGAAACTTTGGCTGTAGTGCACGATTTTACATTTTTTACGGGAACGTCAAACGGTTATGAAACTTTTTGCACTGTCTTTCTATACAAATTGTTTATTTTTCCTAATTTCTTAAGAATTTTTGGAGTACCAGAAGTATAGTGAATGTTCAGATTACTACAGACTGTCCTTTTCAAGACAGATTCTGTTTTTGAGGTATTGTTTGCTTGTTTTGATGAAACTATCGATTTTTATCAGTGGATTAGGCCATGGAAAAGTTATATTACAGTAGCTACAATGAAAAAACAAAATATGAATTGGTTTGCAATAGTACTTAGAGTAGTGATTTGCTTTATTATACTAACGGATCTTACCAAGCTTTCTGTTGAGTTTTGTGTGGATGAAGTGATCAAAGATCAAGGAGGTCTCGATATGAGGAGAAGGAGGATAGTAAAGAGCTCAAGCATGGGGATTCCCAAGGCACCCCAAGTAAATATTCAAGGAGACTCAAGCGTCTAAGCTTGGGGATGCCCCGAAAGGCATCCCATCTTTCTTCAACAAGTATCGGTATGTTTTCGGTTTGTTTCGTTCATGTGATATGTGCAAATCTTGGAGCGTCTTTTGCATTTAGTTTTCACTTTTGTTTGATGCACCATGATGGTATGAGATAGTCCATGCATGGTTGATTTATAGAATGCTCATTGCACTTCGCTTAGATCTTTTGAGTATGGCTTTATAGAATGCTTCATGTGCTTCACTTATATCATTTGAAGTATGGATTGCCTGTTTCCTACACATAGAAAACCGCCATTTGTAGAATGCTCTTTTGCTTCACTTAAACTCCGTCCGTTCCTTTATCTAAGGTGTATTATTTTGGGCACAGTGACCAAGGCGCACAATTATAGAGGTGTTAGGACAAAAGTACCCTTGGCAAATTTGTTGGTTAGTGACAAGTAAATCTGTTTGTCCAGGAAAGTAAGAGATACATGCAATCGAGAGAGAGATAGTTTCCTTATTTTTATACAAGATCAAATAGTGAAAATCAGGAGAGAGATACTTTCCTCTTTCTGTAGGGATAAAAAGGGAATTACGAGGATTTAGAAGAAATGCACCTTACACTGTGGAATTTTATCAAAAAACAAATACACCTTTTGTAAAGGAACGGAGGGAGTATTTGTTAGAGAGTGGTCATATCTTTTGTAGAAAAAATTAAACCCTCTTGCTTCACTTATATCTATTTAGAGAGTTGACAGGAACTGCTCATTCACATGATTAGTCATAAAATCCTACATAAAACTTGTAGATCACTGAATATGATATGTTTGATTCCTTGCAATAGTTTTGCGATATAAAGATGGTGATATTAGAGTGATGCTTTTTGGATTGTAGAAATACTTGTGTTGAAGTTGGTGATTCCTATAGCATGCACGTATGGTGAACTGTTATGTAACGAAGTTGGAGCATGAGGTATTTATTGATTGTCTTCCTTATGAGTGGCGGTCGGGGACGAGCGATGGTATTCTCCTACCAATCTATCCCCCTAGGAGCATGCGTGTAGTACTTTGTTTCAATCACTAATAGATTTTTGCAATAAGTATGTGAGTTCTTTATGACTAGTGTTGAGTCCATGGATTATACGCACTCTCACCCTTCCATCATTCCTATCCTCTTCGGTACCGTGCATTGCCCTTTCTCACCTCGAGAGTTGGTGCAAACTTCGTCGGTGCATCCAAACCCCGTGATACGATACGCTCTATCACACATAAGCCTCCTTATATCTTCCTCAAAACAGCAACCATACCTACCTATCATGGCATTTCCATAGCCATTCCGAGATATATTGCCATGCAACTTCCATCATCTTCATATACATGACTTGAGCATTCATTGTCATATTGCTTTGCATGATCGTAAGATAGCTAGCATGATGTTTTCATGGCTTGTCCGATTTTTTGATTTCATTGCTATGCTAGATCATTGCACATCCCGGTACACCGCCTGAGGCATTCATATAGAGTCATACTTTGGTCTAGACATCGAGTTGTAATATTGAGTTGTACGTAAATAAAAGTGTGATGATCATCATTATTAGAGCATTGCCCCAGTGAGGAAAGGATGATGGAGACTATGATTCCCCCACAAGTCGGGATGAGACTCCGGACTTAAAAAAAAGAGGCCAAAGAAGCCCAAATAAAAAAATAGGCCAAAGAAGCCCACCAAAAAAACAAAACAAAAAATGAGAGAAAAAGAGAGAGGGGCAATGTTACTATCCTTTTACCACATTGTGCTTCAGAGTAGCACCATGTTCTTCATATAGAGAGTCTCTTGAGTTATCACTTTCATACACTAGTGGGAATTTTTATTATAGAACTTGGCTTGTATATTCCAACGATGGGCTTCCTCAAATGCCCTAGGTCTTCATGAGCAAGCAAGTTGGATGCACACCCACTTAGTTTCATTTTGAGCTTTCATACACTTATAGCTCTAGTGCATCCGTTGCATGGCAATCCCTACTCCTCACATTGACATCAATTGATGGGAATCTCCATAGCCCGTTGATTAGCCGCGTCGATGTGATACTTTCTCCCTTTTTGTCTTCTCCACATAACCTCCACCCTCCTATTCTATTCCACCTATGGTGCTATGTCCATGGCTCACGCTCATTTATTTCCCGAAAGTTGAAAACGTTTGAGAACATCAAAAGTATGAAACAATTGCTTGGCTTGTCATCAGGGTTGTGCATGATTTGAATACTTTGTGTGATTAAGATGGAGCATAGCCAGACCATATGATTTTGTAGGGATAACTTTCTTTGGCCATGTTGTTTTGAAAAGACCTGATTGCTTTATTAGTATGCTTGAAGTATTATTGTCTTAATGTCAAATGATAAACTATTGCTTTGAATCACTCGTGTCTTAATATTCATGCCATGATTAGATTACATGATCAAGATTATGCTAGGTAGCATTCCACATCAAAATTATCTTTTTTATCATTTACCTACTCGAGAACGAGCAGGAATTAAGCTTGGGGATGTTGATACGCCTCCGTCAGATCTATAATTGTTGATTGTTCCATGCCAATATTATACAACTTTCATATACTTTTGGCAACTTTTTATACTATTTTTGGGACTAACATATTGATCCAGTGCCCAGTGCCAGTTCCTGTTTGTTGCATGTTTTTTGTCTCGCAGAAAATCCATATCAAACGGAGTCCGAACGGGATAAAAACTAGCGGAGATTTTTTTTGGAATATATGTGAATTTTGGGAAGTGGAATCAACGCGAGACAATGCCCAAGGGGCCCACAAGGGTGAGGGGCGCGCCCCAGGGGGTCAAGCACGCCCTGGGCCCTCGTGGCCACTCCGTAAGGCGGTTGGTGCCCTTCTTTTGCTGCAAGAAAGCCAATATCCGGATAAAAATCATGTCCAAATTTCAGCCCAATCGGAGTTATGGATCTCCGGGAATTTAAGAAACGGCGAAAGGGCAGAATCAGAGAGCGCAGAAACAGAGAGAGACAGAGAGACATATCCAATCTCGGAGGGGCTCTCACCCATACCATGCCATGGAAGCCAAGGACCAGAGGGGAAACCCTTCTCCCATCTAGGGAGAAGGTCAAGGAAGAAGAAGAAGAAGAAGGGGGGCTCTCTCCCCCTCGCTTCCGGTGGCGCCGGAACGCCGCCGGGGGCATCATCATCACCGCAATCTACACCAACACCTCCGTCATCTTCACCAACATATCCATCACCTTCCCCCATCTATCTACAGTGGCCCACTCTCCCGCTACCCGCTGTACCCTCTACTTGAACATGGTGCTTTATGCTTCATATTATTATCCAATGATGTGTTGCCATCCTATGATGTCTGAGTAGATTTTCGTTGTCCTATCGGTAATTGGTGAATTGCTATGATTGATTTAATTTTCTTGTGATTATGTTGCTGTCCTTTGGTGCCCATCATATGAGCGCGCACGTGGATCACACCATAGGGTTAGTTGTATGTTGATAGGACTATGTATTGGAGGGCAAGAGTGATGAAGCTTCAACCTAGCATAGAAATTGATGCATACGGGATTGAAGGGGGACCAATATATCTTAATGCTATGGTTGGGTTTTACCTTAATGAACGTTAGTAGTTGCTTATGCTTGCTAATAGTTCCAATCATAAGTGCATAGAATTCCAAGTCAGGGATGACATGCTAGCAGTGGCCTCTCCCACATAAAACTTGCTATCGGTCTAGCAAAGTAGTCAATTGCTTAGGGACAATTTCGCAACTCCTGCCACCACTTTTCCACACTCGCTATACTAACTTTATTGTGTCTTTTATCTAAACAGCCCCTAGTTATTATTTACACGCTCTTTATTATCTTGCAAACCTATCCAACAACACCTACAAAGTACTTCTAGTTTCATACTTGTTCTAGGTAAAGCGAATGTTAAGCGTGCGTAGAGTTGTATCGGTGGTCGATAGAACTTGATGGAATATTTGTTCTACCTTTAGCTCCTCATTGGGTTCGACACTCTTACTTATCGAAAGAGGCTACAATTGATCCCCTATACTTGTGGGTTATCATTGCCTCATTGGCAACACTCCTGGAGACGCTGGTAACCCCAGAAAATCAGGCAGAACACAAGTGGAGATAACTAAACTTCGTGAGGAGATGGCTAAGGGCCAGGGGGATATCAACATTGAGAACGCTCGCATGGTGGAGCTGCAAGCCCAGATCCACAACGAGGTGGAGCGCCTGAAGACAGAAGCCTGACACATGGTCCTCCGTCAAAACGCCTTAGACATGGTTCATCAAAGGAGGCACATGAGCCGTCTGCCCCAAATTTTGAGCCCATGAGTTTGTTCAACACACCTCAAGACACACCTGTTCCGGGGCCTGGACGGTTGCCCCGAAAGCACCAGTTATACCCCAACTAAATCAAGCCGCACCCCCGAACGGAGACTGACAACCACCGTCGGCTCAGCCTCATCAGATGGCTCAACTGCACTAGCCTGAACCGGCCCCACATCCCCCGCCTATTCAGACGCCTACGCATCGTTTCCTGACACCAGCGTGTTACCTCTCCAATCCCGTCGACAACATGTTGGCTGCGAGTACCAATCTTACCACGCTTCTGATCATAGGGAATACCCGTTTGAAATCGAGTCCCTGAACGCCATCGAAATGTTGAAGACGGCGGTCGCCCAACAAGCAAACTACTCCTATAGTCAGTAGCGACTTCACTCTTCCCCGCACCCAAGCCGCAGCAGGAGCCGGCATGCTGAGTCACCGGCGGTTTCCCGCAACGCCTGTCGGCATCGCAAGCAACCACGTGACCAACCCAGCTTGGAGTTTCAGATGCTCGGGCAATTGTTGACGTAGCTCGAGAGTGGGGAGCAGAAGCAGCAAACGCGGTGGCTCAGCCATCACTTACTACAACCCCATTGGTTCCGCAACGAGCGCATGCCTAAGGATTTCAAAGGCCCCCGGAAGGTTCCCAATTACGCGACTGATATCGATCCGGCTGCTTGGATTGAGAGATACGAGATCTCCATGGACATTCTGGATGTTAGCGATGCAGTTTGTGCCAAGTATCTGACTATGATGTTGGAGGAGCTGGCTCGTACTTGCCTGAAAAACCTGCCCCCCAACTCCATCAACACTTGGGCAGAATTGAAGGAATGCTTTATCTAGAACTTCCAAGAAACTTGCAAGCGCCCAATGATGATTGTTGATTTACAACATTGCATCCAGCATGACGATGAGTCTGCCCGTCACTGGTTTCGCCGGGTTGCAGAGATCATTCATTCCTCAGACAGCATAACGGCGGCTCAAGCCCTCCTGATTTTGGAGAAAAAAAATGTCATTTTCAGCCTCTCGTTCAGAAGCTTGGGCGGCTCAAGCGGAACGTACAGGGCATGGGCTATCTCATGGATGTCCTCACATGGTATGCTGAGTCAGACAACAAAAGATTCTAACTTAGATGATGACAAGTCTGGCAAGGGCAAGAAAGCGGTGGCAGTAAGGGTCACCAGCAGAACAACTCGCGCAACGGTGGCAACCACGGTAACCAGGGCAATGGTGCTAAGCGCAAGCATCCCGGGGCAGATCAAATTTTCTTGCCAACACCAACACCGTTTTCAAGGGCCAAAGACGGAACAATAATTCTGGAAGATCCTATAATGGGAATAAGCCTCGTAATTTTGAGAAGGCCCCTCAAGCCCTGTGTCCCAAACACAGCCTCCCTGACAAGCCAGCAAATCACTCCTAGGAAAATTGCTACATTATGTAGGCCTTCCATAATCAGATATACCAGAATCATCAGGGTGGCAGCAGCGGAAACCCGGGGCAGCCTGGAGTAGGCAGCTCATGATTTGGCTTCCTGGGAGCCGGCTCATCTGGTGATTTGCAGAATCCTGGTTATCAAGGTTCTGGCGGCTCAGGATCTGGCTATCAGGGTTCAATAACGGAGGTGGAAATCAGTGTTCTGGCCAAGGCACTCAGTAGCAGGGCAAACAGTCAGGTTCTCAGAGCAACCCCAAGCAGTTGAACAGTGGGCAGTGGGACTTCGTGGTGGGGAGGTGGGCAAAGCCAAGATCCACTTGCAAAACAACAAAATCATGGACCAGACACAACAAAATCTCAATATAACCAACAAAATGCAAAAAATTGGTATGGCTATTTTTGTGGGGATTTTCAAATTGGGCTAAAATCAAACAAAAATAGGCTAGAAATGAAGGGGAGACCCCGAATTCGTGAGAAGCTAAGCTCTAATACCAAGATGTATCAAGAGCAAGCTGTCTCTGACACCAAGATGGTGTAGGGCACGGGCCAAAGTGCCCCGATTTGTCTCGATGTTCACGAATTGGAGGCGGGTTCAACGAAGAACACGATGAACATGAGGGGAAAATGGGGACAAATCACAAGAGATACACTCAAGAACAAGTCCAATCACACATCCACTAGACTCAAAACCATACAAGATCCACAAAGGTATAAGAACAACAAAGGGAACAAAGATACAAGGTAGAGTTCATCCCAAATCAAAGAGGAGATGAGGTCTTGATGATCTAGATAGATCCTTTCCTAGATGGGGTGTTGAATTCACTAGGGATCTTCTCCTAGGAGGACTTGATCTCCATTGGAACAGGGGTAAGGAGCAAACTCTACTAAATCTCTAGTATCTTTGCTAACCCTAGAAATGAGGAGGGGGGGGGGTCTATTTATAGTCCTGGCCATGAAGGGGTGAGTGAGGAGGGGATACAAGGCCACTTGGGCCGTATTGCACGCAGGCAAGCCCAGATGATTTGGGTGAGATCCCGGATGATCCGGGCATCTTCCGTATGATCCGGGTTTAGTCCCGGATGATCCAGCTTCGTGCGAAAGCCTTCGGTAGTCTTCGATTGCGAGATAGCCAGATGATCCGTAGAGAGGGTCCGGATGATCCGGCTGAGCCCGGATGATCCGGATGGAGGTCCGGACGTCTGGCCTGGCTCCAGCAGCCGCTTCATCTTCTTCTCCTTTCTTCCGTCATCTCTTCCATGCTTCCCTCGTGGATGGTGTAGGCATACACATGCGCTCTCACTCCTCGTCGATGTTTAAGCTCTAGTAATACCCATGCATGCACACGAGAGGGGTGTCAAGTAGTATACCATCCTCGAAGGGGTCAAGTGAACACGTGTAAAGGAAATGATTCACCTTTATGTATGTGAAGTAGATGTCGCACGTGTCACTTGCCAAACGGACTCTTGACATGGCTCCGCATCACCTAGATCCTCTAATACTCATAATTAGAAGCCCAGTGTGGTTCTAATCTCCTCCCTCTAATTCTCCGGTGACGATTAGCTCTGGATGGAGAAGCGCCGTCGGATCGTGATGGTTGCACGCTTGCAACCAAGTAGAGAGGCCGTGCTTTCGGTCTTCAGTTTGAGGGACAATTCATGGGCGGTTCGCGGGATCGTTCATCGATGGTTCGAGGGACTCCAAGTAAGATCTATACCAACACGTTTTTTCCACTGCAACTCGGTGCGGTAACGATCGTGATCACAACCCGTAATGCATCTTCATATTGATCTTGTGTGTGCATAGGTGCGTTTTTTTGTTTTCTTCTATGTTTCCCAACAATTTCTTCATTCCCTCTCCCTTCTCCATTTCCATTTATCTTTAGGTTTTCTAGTATGAATCTAGTGTTGTCCGACGATGAACTGTGATATCTTTTGTTGTACGAACTCTGTCTGTTTGCTAGCATGAACTATGTTCGTTTGTTGCTAAGTGTGTTGATATACTTAGTTGCTAGTACATTGCATGTGTAGCCTGGTTTTGGAAGGCCAGATACGAGGGGCGACTAAGGAGGCAACAAAATGAAGGGTGACACAGTCCACAGACGCGTTCGGGCGCGTCTGCGGATGTTTGGGGGTCGGATTAGTTAGGTCCAGCTGTAGATGTTCTAAGAGCATCTACAAACACTCCCTCAAATCCTCCCCAACACTGGTGCACGTCGGTCCTAAAGAAACGGTTTTTAACACCTTTCCTAGGCATTTAATGTCCATAATTCAGATCTGAACTACAAATACATGCTCCAGTTCACCAAAATGGCTAGAAAAATTATACATGTGTCCTTGGGTGCATGTTTAGGTCTCATGCCAGGAATGGGAACGGATTACAACCATACCGGTGTCCTGGCTCTTCCTCAAACATTTCGAATCTCAGTTTTTAAATCCCCATAAATCCCAAACTCACAAGAAAGTCATCAAATGTAGCATGGTGTCACGTCATGGCACATATATGTCGTGGTAAAACATTGCCAATTTGGGCCAAGCTTTATTACAAACATCTTACAAACCGGAGCCTGTCGCAAGAACCTCGTGGTTTCGATAGGGAAACGTGTCCCCTTGTGGGCCAAACGATAATCACTCCCTCTTCTAGCCTCGTATTTCCTTCTACACACGACACGGAACAACTGGAGATTCGCGTTGAACTTTGAAATTATTCAGGGTTCGTTTGACCTTTTTTATTCATTAATTGAGTTTTCTAGGCATTTCAATGTCCATAATTCAAATCCGAACTACAAATACATGCTCCAGTGCACCAAAATGGCTAGAAAAAACATACATGTTTCCTTGGGGTGCATGTAGGTCCCATGGAACGAACGGGAACGAATTCAACTGTCTCGCCGTCCTGGCCTGGCCACAAACATTGCGAATCTCGGTTTTTAAATGTCTGTAAATCCAAAACTCACCAGGAAATCATGAAACTTGGCATGGTGTCACTACATGGTATATATAATTGTCCAATTTGGGCGAAGCTATATTACAAGCCTTTTACAAACCGGAGCCTGTCGCAACCCTCGTGCTTACGGTAGGGAAACATGCCCATCTTGTGAGCGAAATGATAATCGATGCCTCTTCTCGCCTTGAACTTGGTTTCTATAGGCAACATAGAATAACAGGAGTGTCGGGCTGAAATTTGAAACTTTTCAGGGTTCGTTTGGCCATTGTATATGTATTACTAATTACTACGTTTTCTATGCATTTAATGTAGTCCATAATTCAAATTTGAACTACAACCACATCCTAGGTCTCTGCGTTTCGTCATCTGGCTTATGTTCTTCATGTAGCATTCAGATCGAATGACTATACGAAATTACGTCGATTCTTCCACATATTATGGATAACGTAGGAGACATCCCTATTTTCCCCCGGGGGTCTTAATTACCACTACTTAGCTTTCAATTTGCCTCTCACCATCAAATTAAATGTGAATAAGCTCCAGTGAAGCAAAATGGGTGGGAAATCGTACATGTGTCATTGGGTGCATGTTTAGGTCTCATTTAAGGAATGAGAATGAGTTACAAACTTGTCGTCGTCCTGAAACAATGAGAATTTCGGATTTTAAATCCCAGTAAATAAAAAAGTCACCCAAAAAACATGAAACTTGGCATGGTTTCATGACATGGCACATATATGTCGTGGTTAAAAAAATCGTCCAGTTTGAGAAGAGGCGCACACATTAGTAGCCAACGAAGTCCTTTTTGAAACAAAATGCTGACACGCTAATATCGCAAACAATTGTATTATATTTACCATGTTGAAATTTAACCATACTCGGTGGCGTGCATGCAGCTGTTTGATTAGATGGGACGAGCGCGAGAAGTCTGCCGTGCAGGTTCGACGGGACGCGTGCGAGCAGTCCACCGCGCAGGCTCGACGGGACGTGTGCATCCTATCCACCTCGCAGGCTCGACGGGACACGTGCGAGCAGCAAGGCCGCCCATGCTCACCGGGAAGCGAGCTCTTTGACCTCCATGCACCAGCCGCCGCCCGTCTCGCTCACAACTTCTCCATTAATGGGTTAATGAAAGCACCTGGACGGAGGGTGTTTGCTTGTAATCCCATGTCAGAATTTGCTTTGTTTGTGTTTTCAACTCGTATTCCGCCCTAATTTTTATTGCCACATAGGGCAACGGATAATACGACGACAAATTTACAATGGCGCAGATAATAATTGTCTTACATATTCCGGATAATTTAAAATGCCACATGCGGCAAAGCCCGGAAGACACAGGGCAAGAGAAGAAGGAAATTGCATACAACGATCTGGGTCGCTACTGTCTCTACTCGTCGATGGATCGCCGGGTGGCGAAATCCTCTAGCTCCTTCTTCAATTCTTCATGACTTTTCTTGAAAGTAGCCACAGATTCCTCCATGTCCTGCTCGCGCTCGATCCGGAGCTTCCTCAAGCCACCCATCAGTTCCTTGATGACCGCTTTCAGCGTCATCTCCGAGGCACTGCTCTGCTCATGCAGCACCTTCCAGCCGGTGGCCTCCTCCTCCTTCTCGGCCACCAACTTGAGGAGCTTCGCATTATCATCCATGAGTTGCTCGACGATGCCGGCCGCCTTGTCAACCGAGGCATCGCTGATCTTGAGCAGCTTCATCAAGCCGTCGACCAGCTCCTGCTGCATAGTGCGCTAGCGAGAATGTCGTTGTTGCCGACGAAGGACTTCAGGAACGCCGGCTTGTCGCGATGGCCGACACCACGAATGCACTTGTGAGAGCCCTTAAGTGCCCGTGAGAGCTCGTTCGAGGGCTCCGCGGCGCGCCGGGACATCTCTGCTGCGGCTGCGGCTTCGCGGCGGGACCTCTCTAGTGCTTCCGCGGCCTTGGTCTTTGCTGCCTGGTTATATGACCACCCTAAACTCCGCCTACCGGTCATGGCGGAACAACTTGACAGAAAAAACCAGTTTTGTGGGTGATGAGGAGAGGAACTGTGAAGTAATTTTCGAGTGGGTAGTTTTTATAGCCCGGTGCTAAGTGTGAACACATATTAGTTTGATAGGTGTGAACAGATTTGCAATTACTTATTGCATTGTAATCAGCAATGTGACGAGAAACAAGGTCAAAATTTATTGATGGCAGAAGGTGGACCACGTGGTTGCTCGCCGTTGAGGCGGCCGCGGCGCGCTCCGCTCTGGCGTCCCTGCGCGCACTCTGCTCGCCGTTGAGGCAAGTTACAATGGCAACGGTTAATAATTCTTAATAATTGTCTTACATATTCAGATAATTTAAAATGCCAAATGCGGCAAGGCCCAGAACACTCACGACCTACATATGCACACATTTATAATAAAATATAAGCTAAAAGGCTGAGCTGGCGGCCTTCCGACGATGGTCTTCTAGGACTCCATGATCAGCATAGCACCCTTGCGGCCGTTCACTCCGAGTGTCCCGACCCTCCTCTGCTTACAGAGCTGTTGGCGCTGGGAGGCTCTTGGGGCTGCTGGGCTTCTTCCAGAAGAGCTTGACAACGTGCAATCGCACGCATGACAACTCCGCGGAACCGCTCCATTTCAATGTCTCTGGCCTGGTAGGAAATTCCGACGATCACCTGCATCCTCAAGATATCACATTGGCGATGTTCTACTTCTTCGGGGACATCAACTCCACCAAGATGCGCTTGAGCCTGGACACCACATCATCAGGATCGAGGTTGACACGGCCGCCGCGGGCTGCCTTTGTCTTGACTGAATCGCAGAGGTCCTCTGCCCATTCCTTGCGGGGCATTAGGCTCTCAATGAGCCCTCAGGTGGGTCGTCGATCATGCCGCCGAGCAGCTCTGGATCTTTTGCACGGTGGATGGCAAACTGCTCATCAGACCTCCTCTGCAATATGTCGATTGTGCTCCCAAGGACTGTGACGCTGATATCGCTACCGATTGGCCATGGTGCCTGCACCTGCCGATGAAGCTCTTACTCCCCGACCTGGTCTGGCTTGTTCTCCTCGCCGAAGATGTAACGCAGGTAGGCGTCGACGTCGAAGATTTGGTCATTGCCTGGCATGCTTGGAATAACTAATGGTAGATGGGTGAGGACTAGATCTTCGTAGAGTGTCGCGGCGGTGTGTTGCCGTCTGGGTTATATGCAGCAAGTCGTTACCTGGTGGCGGGAAACCGGTGAGGGAATAGGCGTGGATTTTACAATTCACCCATGTGGAGTGCGGGAAGCATTCGCTCGAGCGCGGGAAGACTAAGTGGAGCACACACACAACATGAATACCGTATCCGGTGCCACATGTTATTTATCACACAAGTGTTAACATAAGGAAATGCATGTGTAACTTACTAATCATTGCACACGATAACTCGCAGACTTCGTGTGCGATACTCCTACCAATCGCAAACAACTACTTTGCATTTTTAAAGTTTTATGTGCACACAGAATCGCACACGAACTAACTGTATTAACCGTCTGTGTTGTAAATTCTCATCGCAAACAGTTCATCCGAGTCGGCTGTTTGCCACGTATCACACACATCTTGTTAAGTTGAACCGTTTCTGTTGCGTTCGCTAATCGAAAACAGTTCGTCCGAGTGAACCGTATGCCCTATATCACACACACCTTGATCTGGCTAACCTTTTTTGTTGCACTCCCTAATAGCAAATGGTTCATCGGAGCAAACTGTATGCCGTATATCGCACACATATTGATGTGGCTGCCTGTTTCTATTGTTTTGCCTCACCGCAAACAGTACGAAGGGTTAACCCTATGCCCTACATCGCACATGCAACTAAAATCTGAACCATGTTTGATGCGTCCGCCATCACAAATCTTTTGCACCTTTTTTGCCGGTTTTTTACATCCCCGTTTGTGATTAATGCATCGCACACAGTTTCGTGAAAGGGTCTCTAATCCTAGTATCGCGTTAGCAGCATCTTGCAGTAGTGCAAACATCTAGGCGGACAATCCAGTCACTGATGAGTCCAATTTATGTGATGTTTTTACTAAGTATTTTGTGCCTACATGGTAGGCTTTGTGGAATTTTACCGGGTTCGCGCACTTCTTTTAGTTGATAATCCCTCAGGTAATGTCTTTTGGATCAATTTTCATTTCATGGAGAAAATCCTCAGGAATGGTGGTGGAATCACGTATTTAAGGTGATAATCACTTTCCATAAAAGAGTCAAGCAATAAAGCCAAAGGAACGGATGTCGTCGCACTTTCAGCATGAAAGACGGTGTTCCGTACGATCACAAGCGCCCATATGAGCGGTCGTATGGCACGCCCCTACTGGGTCAAGTATTTTCACCCTATCGAAATAGATCGTGGGGAGACGCCCAAAGACACCAAAAACTCATCCAGAAGATAGAACCCTAGCCATCGGAGTTCATTCGGAGGAGGGATTCGCAAGACGAAGGAGGGGATCCTTCTCACCGCAGAACAGGACAACGTCATCACTACCGGCATCATCATCCACCTCAGCATCATCATCATCCACATACTTATCATTTGCAACATCAAGAACCCTAGTGGATCCTTCGGTGTATCATTTCAATCACTCATCCATGTATTCTATTACCATTGTCATGATGTTTGTTGCCCTGATGTGTGACTAGACCTCAAATTCTCGGGGATATGGATGAACCTTGGTATGTGTAGGATCCGAAACATTTATTGTGGATATGAGATCCTCTGTTGAATGCTTAGTTTAATAACTTCGTGAATGTTGTGAAGGGGGCCCACTCAGCATTTTTGCCTTATGGCCACGAAGTATATCACTGTCATTGTAAAGGTTTAGGACGCGGGGGTAATTCGAGGTGACAGTAAAAGCCTACTGCTCCTAGTCTTTGCAATTGATCGGGGAATTACAGAGAACCCTTAGAGAGGTCGCTTCCATGGGGAAACCCTTAATTATCATGAGTTGTAACCCTCTAGGGGAGACTATGATGGTGGCGTGCGTGGCATGAAGTCTACCACGAGTAGAATGTGTACTGTATCCGGCTCCGCCCGTCATAATCGTCAACAATGGCTCAAGTATCTGGTATATACTATGCTTATGCATATGTGCGTTAGAAACATACCAATGGGGATTCTGGACTCCCTAAGAGCACCCTTTTTATTCTGCTATTTCACTAGTCATAACAATCCTCACACTTCATTTACCTTTTGTGTTATTCAGTTAAAAGTTACAAACACTACTCAACAATCCTTTTTATTCACCCTCACTCTGCTTTAGGTTTACAATTATTTGCAGGCACAAAAATACATAGTTCTCTACAATAGGCAAAAGTCTGATTCTCGTGCTCCTTGTGGGATCAATAATCTTACTTTGAAAAGGCTACAATTAAACCCTGTGCACTTGCATGTTATGAAGCTTTTTCTGGCGCCGTTGCCGGGGAGCTGAGTACTTATGGGCTTTGTCTTAAGTTTTGAATTATTTTGTGTCCTAAAGATTTTTGCAGATAGAAAGCAGGCATGGTCCTGCAAGAGCAAATTTGTCAGGTGGGAGTGGAATATGTTGTCGGATCATCTCTGGGAGAGGATTTTATATCAGTCGGTCCTGATCTACCTGGCAAAATATATGAGATAAACCCCCGATTGATTGCTATGGTGAAAGAGAATATATTCTGAGGTTATTCAACTGAATGTCTGTATAAACATATTAAAGATTTTAACCGTGCATGTGAAACTTTTCTGTTGTAGGACTTAACTAATGAAGAAATAAAGGCAACAATATTTACTTATTCATTAGATGGAGGATCTCACAAATGGTTAAAATGCCAGCCAGTGAACATCTCAAGGAACTGGCCGTAATTGGTGAAAGCACTCCTCACTTATTATAACCCTCAAGGAAAGTTATATACATTGAGAAGGAAAATCAGCAGCTTTGGACAAAGAGAAGGAGAGAAATTGGTCGATGCATATATAAGGTATCGTGAAATACTCTCTGCATGTCCTGAACACCATTATCCTGATTATTTAATTGTTAAGTTCTTTTATGGCGGGCTTGACTCACAAAGTAAGCAAGCTTTAGATCTCGCTTCTAGAGGTTTGATACATCTCCAATGTATCTATAATTTATGAAGTATTCATGCCATGCTTACAACAATTTTATATGGTTTTGGTATGATTTAATCACAAGTAACCCGGAGTGACGTTGTTTTCAGCAGAACTACCGTGGTGTCGTTTTTTATGCAGAAATAGAAGTTCTAGGAATGGGCTGAAAATTTATGGTGATTTTTTGTGGACCAAAAGAGACCCCCGAAGCACCTGAGCTGGACCAGCAGGTGACTGATAACCCACAAGTATAGGGGATTGCAATAGTTTTCGAGGGTAGAGTATTCAACCCAAATTTATAGATTCGACACAAGGGGAGCCAATGAATATTTGAAGGTATTAGCACCTGAGTTGTCAATTCAACCACACCTGGAGATTAATTATCTGCAGCAGAGTGATCAGTAGCAAAGTAGTTTGATAGTTTTGATAGTAGTGACAGCAACAACGGTAACAGTAACAGTGATAGCAGTAATTTTGTAGCAAGTGTAACAGTGATGATAGCAATAGTAACTTAGCAGAAACAATATAAGATAAATTCGTAGGCATTGGATCGGTGACTTGTTGGATGATATTCATCATGTGACAGTTATAACCTAGGGCGATACGGCACTAGCTCCAGTTCATCGATATAATGTAGGCATGTATTCCGTAAATAGTCATACGTGCTTTGTTAAAAGAACTTGCATGCCATCTTTTGTCCTACCCTCCCGTGGCAGCGGGGTCCATATTGGAAACTAAGGGTTATTAAGGCCTGCTTTTAATAGAGAACCGGAACAAAGCATTAACACATAGTGAATACATGAACTCCTCAAACTACGGTCATCATCGAGAGTGGGCCCGGTTGTTGTCACTCCGGGGTTGTTGGATCATAACACGTAGTAGGTGACTATAAATTGCAAGATCAGATCGAAAACATGGATATAATGATGAATTGAGAAACGATTCAGATCTGAGTTCATGGCACCCAGGCCCAAAGTGACAAGCATTAAGCATAGAAAGTTCATAGCAACATCAATCTAAGAACATAGTGGATACTAGGGATCAAGCCCTAACAAAACTTACTCGATTACATGATGAATCTCATCCAACTCCTCACCGACCAGCGAGCCCACGAAGGAATTACTCACTCCCGGTGGGCAGCATCATGGAATTGGCGATGGGGATTTGTTGGTGATGACGAAGAACGAAGATCCCCCTCTCCGGAGCCCCAAACGGACTCCAGATCTGCCCTCCCGAGGAAGAACAGGGATTGGCGGCGGCTCCATCTCGTGGATCGCGATAATTCTTTCTCCCTGATTTTTTTCTATAATAATGTGAATTTATAGTATCAGGGGGTCGTCATCGGGCCACCAGGTGGGCACAACCCACCTGGGCGCGCCAGGAGAGGGGGGCGCGCCCTCGTGGGTTGTGCCAACTAGGGGCCCCTCTCTGGTGGGTGTTGGCTCCAAAAATTCTTATTATTGATATAAAAAATCCTCGCAAAGTTTCGTTCCATTCCGAGAACTTTTATTGTTTGCACGAAAACAACACCCTGGCAGTTCTGCTGAAAACAACACCCTCGGAGGAAGTGAGAGATGAATACAACACTCTCGCCGAGTTCAGGAGTGGGTATGACCTGCCCTCGAGTAGGCAACCTGTGTGAGATTTCGCCGGTCAGAAATCTGGCCTCTCTTAGCTTCTTGATGTCTTCCTCTGTGATGGAGGAAGGCATCCACCAATCTTGAAGGTTGGATCCGGACATGGTTGAAGGTCTGAAGCGCCTGACCTGAGCCTGGGGTGTTGGAACTCGAGGTGGGGGAAGGATTCGATTGAGCACGAGAAGAAAAAGGGACAGGCCTTGGCCTCTTTATAAAGGAGGTGAATATCAAGCGTCCTCCGCGTGGCCGTTTGGGACTTGCCTAGAATTGGGGAGTCATACCAACGGGCACGATTGGGTTACCCACATCCGTATTGATGAGAATCCCGTAATAAGGGGGACACGATCTCTGCTTCAACAAGACGAGCTAAATAAATCGCCTCACAAAACGTCCAGTGGCAGGCTGATGGAGGAAGACGGTTCGTCATGACCAAGCCGTGGCAATACGTCACGTTATGAAAAACGGTCGGCAGATTAGATGTGTGGAAATATTATTCTCTCTACGGTGGTATGCGGAACTTGTTTTGCAGAGCCGGACACTATCCTTGTGTTCAAAATCTTCTACGGAGTATTCAGAGGAGGAACCCGCCTTGCAATGCCGAAGACAATCTGCGCGCCGGACTCATCGTCGTTGAAGCCTGGTTCAGGGGCTACTGAGGGAGTCCTGGATTAGGGGGTATCCGGACAGCCGGACTATATCCTTTGGCCGGACTGTTTGACTATGAAGATACAAGATTGAAGACTTTGTCTCATGTCCGGATGGGAATCCCCTTGGCGTGGAAGGCAAGCTTGGCGATACGGATATGTAGATCTCCTCCCATTGTAACCGACTCTGTGTAACCCTAGCCCCCTCCGGTGTCTATATAAACTGGAGGGTTTAGTCCGTAGGACAACAACAATCATATCATAGGCTAGCTTCTAGGGTTTAGCCTCTACGATCTCGTGGTAGATCAACTCTTGTAATACTCATATAATCAAGATCAATCAAGCAGGAAGTAGGGTATTACCTCCATCGAGAGGGCCCGAACCTGGGTAAACATCATGTCCCCCGCCTCCTGTTACCATCCGCCTTGGACGCACAGTTCAGGACCCCCTACCCGAGATCTGCCGGTTTTGACACTGACATTGGTGCTTTCATTGAGAGTTCCACTATGCCGTCACCGTAAGGCTTGATGGCTCCTTCAATCATGGACAGTGATGCGGTCCGGGATGAGGTCTTCCTCCCCGGACAGTTCTTTGAATTCGGCCGCTTCGCACTGCGGGCCAACTTGCTTGGCCATCTGGAGCAGATCGAGAGCTACGCCCCTGGCCATCAGGTCAGGTTCAGAAACTTGAATTACACTGCCGACATCCGCGGAGACTTGATCTTCGACGGATTCGAGCCCATGCCAGGTGTGCCGCACGATCACGACGAGCACGATATAGCTCTGCCGTCGGACAGTGTTCGGAAGATCACACCGGCAACTACTCCGGCCCTCAATCCGGAGCAAATTGCGCCATCCGAGGTTGGGCGGGTAGAACCCGCCTTGGAGGCCGCACCATCAGCGGCGATAGAGCCGAATACTGACTTTACCCCTCTTGAGAGCCGTGCTGCCGAACTGTTGGATTCATCTCCGACCACGGACTCCGAACCGCCTGCGCCCATGCCTATCGAATCCGATTGGGCACCGATCATGGAGTTCACCTCCGCGGATATCTTTCAAAGACTTTCGCCTTCGGCGATGTGCTAAACTCGTTAAGGTCTCTCTCCTTGTCGGAGAACCTTGGCGAACTATGTCCGGCTAGCATGGGATGCGATCGATGAAGAAATTAAGCTCCCCACCCACCACCCACTTAGTAGCCATCGCCGATGATTTAACCGACATGCTCGACTTCGACCAAGACATCGGCGGTATGGGACTGACGATCACGGGGAGATGAACAGGAACCACCGCCCATAGGGCGCTGGACCGCCACTTCATCACATGACATATACATGGTGGATATACCTAAAGAAAATGATGACAAGGAACGGAAGGATGCATCGAAGGATGACTCCCTCGAAAAGCAATCAAAGCGGTGGCGTAGACGCCGCTCCAAATCCCGCCTCGGCAAAAACAGCGATAACAGCACAAGAAAAAATAATACCCCTGTCGACTCCAGAGGAAACGACGACCACATAGACCCAGCGATAGAGCAGGGTGAGCCAGTGGAAAATGAACATAGTACGGAGCCGCTATCCGATCACGGCGACGCCGAGTGCTAAGCTAATCAACCCGTCTCCGGAGAGGAGAATAGTCCGGATGACGATGCACACATCATCCCAGAAAGGCACTTGGAGCAAGAGAACCTCCATAGAAGCCTTATCGCCACTGCGAGGAGTCTGAAGAAGCAGAAGCAAAGGCTCAAGGCCGCACAAAATACACTCAACAGTAGATGGAACAAAGTGCTCGAACCTTTGCAGAAAGAAATGCGATGGCGATGCGCCACACGAAGAGCTATCCAAAGCGCAAGCTGCTGCCTGAATTCGATGACGAGGCCTTAGAGCCCCCACAACCAAAAAATAAAATAGCCGACCGGTCGGATCAACGATCTCGTGGCTGGGATAGAGTGGCCAACGAGGCCGCACATAAGTCAGTACACGATCCACGCGAGGACCCGCATAAAAAGGCCGACGCAACCAGATCCATCTACGGATCAAGGAAACGCGTTCCAGCACACAACCAAAACCAAACACTACAACCGTCCGAATGCCATGGTACATCTAAATACAGGGGTGCCGCACCCCCCCCTATGTTTCACCAATGAGGTGCTGGACCACGAATTTCCAGAAGGATTCAAACCAATGAACATAGAGGCGTACGACGGGGCCACAGACCCTAGGGTCTGGATTGAGGACTTTATCCTCCATATTCATATGGCTCGCGGAGACGATCTCCACGCCATCAAGTACTTGCCCCTCAAGCTTAAAGGACCAGCTCGGCCTTTGGCTGAAAAGCCTCCCCGATAACTCCATTGGAATTTGGGAGGAGCTCGAGGATGCCTTTTGGGCTAATTTTCAAGGGACCTATGTCCGACCTCCGGATGTAGACGATTTAAGTCATATAATTCAACAGCCCGGAGAGTTAACCCGAAGGCTTTGGAACAGGTTTCTCACTAAGAAGAACCAAATCGTCGACTGTCCGGACGCCGAAGCCTTAGTAGTTTTCAAGCACAGCGTCCGAGACGAATGGCTCGCCAGACACCTCGGTCAAGAAAAACCGAGAACAATGGCAGCCCTAACAAGCCTCATGACCCGCTTTTGCGCGGGTAAGGATAGTTGGTTGGCCCGCAGTAGCACCAGCGACCCAAGCACATCCGAAGTAAGGGATGGCAATGGAAAACCACGACGCAGTAAACACAAGCGCCGGAATAAAGAAGACAACCCAGATAACACAGCGGTAATGGCAGATTCAGAGGCTCTCGGCGGATCATCGGAAAAAAGCCTTTCAAAGGCAACAGGATGGACCTTCCAGCCTAAACAAGATTCTAGACAAACTATGTCAAATCCACGGCACTTCGATAAACCTGCAAATCAAACCCACGAGAGAATGTTGGGTCTTCAAGCAGCCGGCAAGCTAAACGCCCGAACACAAGGGCAGGATACACTAAGCGAAAGGCGAGGTGAGCCTCGCTTGACAAGAAGGCAGGGGGCAGAAAAAATTCCCACCAGAAGTCAAAATAGTAAACGTGGTACATGTGATGAAGGGGAGAAGAAAAACTGCACTCCAAGACACACACGCCCTAGAGCCCGTAACCACTAAGTTCAACTCCTGGTTGGCCTGTCCGATCACTTTTGATCGCAGGGATCACTTAAGAAGTACCCGACACGAAGGATTGGCTGCTTTGGTGTTAGACCCAATAATATATGGATACCATCTCACACGAGTCGTCATGGGCGGTGACAGTAGTTTAAACCTGATATATCAGGACACAGTCCGCAAAATGGGGATAGACCCAACAAAAATCATCCACAGTAATACTACCTTCAAGGGAGTAATACCAGGCCCAGAGGCCCGCTCTACGGGCTCTCTAATACTAGAAGTAGTATTCGGTTCACCCGACAACTACCAACGTGAAACGTTACACTTCGACATCGCTCCATTCTGAAGCAGCTATCAAGCACTACTCGGACGAACAACCTTTGCTCGTTTCCATGCTATACCGCATTACGCTTCTCTCAAGCTCAAGATGCCTGGTCGGCGCGGCACCATCACAGTTAATGGAAACATTGAGGGTTCTTTATGCGCGGAAGAACGTGCGGCTACTTTAACAACCGAACACTAGACGGCCTCACCAACCAGAGCAAATGAACGGTCGTTAAGACCACAGACACGGTTAAATGAGTCCGGCACATCACTAGATATACTTGAGATAGGTTTGGTGGTTGCACCCTTATAGACGGTACCGGGGCTTCCCGCATGTAAACAGGGCTACGGCTCAACTTTACTTATCTTGAATTTTAAATGGTTTATTTAGAATAACCAATTTTTGCACGACAACTTTCAACTGAGTTCCTCTCTTTTACAGATGACAATCGTGCTACACTCATCCAGGATACGGCTGCTTGAGACACGGTAGCGAGGCGTGCGGCGAGGACCCGTTCAAAGGTTTCTTTTTAGATTAAGACCCTGCGTAAAACTTTTTTACTGTCTTTTGTTGTTCACATCCTCCGGATTCTCAGTACAACCGAGAAGGATGCTGACGTTATTGGCATGTGGCCACATCAAAATATTGCACGTACCCGGACAATTGGGGCTCATTTTCAAGGGAATTGTTTAGCCCGACATATATTATAAAGACCGAATACCTTAGGGAGTGTTCGGCGTCGCGAGTTTGTCCTTATATGCATCAGCTACGAATCATGTCTTTAGTCAAATGTTGGGTTTTCCCGGCTCCTGTGTTTTTCTACCTTATGTTCCGCTCTATCGGCTAAGGTGGCACCAGGAGAACTACTGTGATTGTGCCCTGGTTCATCCGGACGAGCACCTTAGTAGAGAAAGCCGAAAACTGACTGTCATGATAAAGCGCGAGACTGGTCAACCACTCGATGACTTAGCGGAATCTTTGGTATTCCTCCACATTAACGAAGGGCCATTTCCCGGCCAGGCTTGTACGCACCCCGTATTCGGACAAGCGCGGAGCCACCAGGGGCTATATAGTAGCCCCACCGTCAAACTCCTATGGCTAAGTGAAAGTGTTAAAGCACTATAGTCCGATTGCCTAGTTCGCTGCGCTATCACCTCCTTAATGGACCAAGACGTTGGATCAAGTGTGAACACACGTCTTCTGCGAACACCCCCGCATTATATGCGTGGGGGCTGAAGCCGATGACTGCAAACTTTCAGGTTATATACATATATACATAAACGGCCGCACAGGAGGCATCATAATACTTCCAGGAAAAAGTATAAACACAGCCTTTATAACTCAATAAAACATTGTTTTCACAATGGGAATACATGTTATTAGAACATAATATTCTTCGAGCACTGAGCCTTTATTAAACGAGCGCCTTCAAGGACTTCTTCAAAGTAGTGCTCGGCAGCTATCCGATCCATGGCCGAACCCTGGGT
Organism: Aegilops bicornis; assembly: GCA_021605145.1. Taxonomy (NCBI): domain Eukaryota; kingdom Viridiplantae; phylum Streptophyta; class Magnoliopsida; order Poales; family Poaceae; genus Aegilops; species Aegilops bicornis. The sequence continues at coordinate 547,643,279 of CM038675.1, read as the reverse complement.
TGCAATAGCGGTGGCCTCCATCTCTGCCCATTATGTCTTGACACGGGCAAGTGCCATCTGCTCACCCTCTATGCATGCCGACCTCTTCATAGCATCGATGCGCGGCACAACATCAAGGAATTGCTGCACCAAACTAAAATAACCGTTCGGCCTTGGCCCTTCCGGCCATAGATGATCCACAACAGACCTCATGGTAAGCCAGGACAACCTATGGAGCTCGGACCACTCGACCATTCTCTTGTTCAACTGAAGTGGATGCGTTGGAGCATTGAATTGCAACGAAAACAGCTTTTCCACTTCACGATCTTTTTGATCTTTGAAGTATTCGGCCGCGACAGCAGCACTTGCTGCCAAATCCAGATACGCGTCTGCAGAACTCCATAGCCGATCAAGAGGAGCGTACGTAGGATCTCCGAACCTCATCCGCAGCATAAATGGCTTCCCAGCCGTGATATCCCCGGCTTGGCGCAACTCCTCCTTCATCGCTCTGATTGTAGAGCGGGCGTCCTTGGCAGCCACCGTGGCCTTCTCCAGGCCCGTTACCTTCGCTCGACTTTCACCTTCAAGAAGCTCATAATGATCGGCGGCTTCTTTCAATTCCACGGCCATCTTGGCCATCTTTTCTTTACTTTGGCAATGGGCAGCCTGTTCGGCCCTCAGCTCTTCGGCTGCCTTCAGAGCGGCCGCATCACTATTCCTGGCTTGTTCTTTGGCTCGGGCAAGTTCGGCCCGAAGGGTCTCCACGGCCGCAGCTCCATCTGCAGTCACATCATATTAAAGATACTGGCATTATGCTCCTCTTACTACGTGTTGATAACTGGAGAAATCAAATACCTTGTGCTTCATCAAGCCGCTTGTCGACAAGCACGATGTCGGCATCTGCCACATCAAGCTGCCGCTTCAGCTCGGCAAACTCACCAGTCCGGCTAGCCACCGGACCTTCCGCCACCTGCATATGAAGGCGGATTGGTTATGACCTAGGATTATGATCCTCTGTTTGCCGCCGCTCTCGACGGCAACCAAAGTCTCAGGGGCTACTATCTGCATAGGGCACACCTAACATGTGCGATACTGTCAGAAATACACACTATTTTACGTACCTCAAAACCTTTCAGCAGACTCATGAAAGCTTCATGCAACCCGCTTTCAGCGGATGAGATCCTCACAATCACCGTACCCATTAGCGTACAATGCACTTCTGAGATAGCCGCTTGCTCTAGCAGATCCTTCAGTGCATCCGACCGCACACCAGATGGTGTTGGGCTCTTTCGGTTGCTCTCTTCAAGAGCCGGATACTGAGGCTTCGGGTGGCCGAAGGATTACCCTCTGGCCTTGCCGGATCAGGAGAAACCCTCCGCGACGACACCTTGGGGTCGCCCGCCTCCTGAGGCGGGATGGCAGGGGGAGGCGTTTCGCACTCCATCATCTCCAGAAGAAAATCCCCCGAAGACGAATTCTGCCGAGTAGGGCTACGATCCGAACTACAAGATAAATGCTTCGGTTAATTTTGTCAGAAGCAATGCGGGATATTTTCACTATTAAGTACCCTTCTTAATTACAGCTCGGTGGAGGGCTGATCCTTCTTGAACCTTTGTGCGGCTTAGCGGTACCCCGAGGCAGGACCCTCTGAGGAAGAATTCTTCCCCCGTTTGGAAACTATTGTTTCTGGGTCTTCACAGGCGGTCCTCTTCCTTCCTTGGGGAGGGGGAATTTCAGATTCTTCTTCCCAAGTATCCTCCTTCGCGGAGGCACTTGCTCCCCCGATTTGGATGAACAGTGAGCAAGGTCCGCTTTAAGCCTCTTTATTCCCCCCTGTATCTTCCCCAGAGGGCGCTCTATAAGGCGCAAGCTCCAGCATCCTGGCTAGTACAGGATCCGGTGAGACCTCAGGGAGGGGGGCCGGACACCTGATCATCTTCGCCTTTGTTACCCAGTCCTGGTCAAAGAGCGACTTTTCAGAATAATGTTATGATAAATAAAAAGATGATGTGTTCGGCTATGGGACTACTTACTTGGGTTTCTGGGCGATTGCAGCTCAGACCCGCATCCTCGGTGGTGTCCGGACACATTATTTGTGGTCCGAAGAACGATTGATACATCTCTTCGAGCGTCATGCTGAGGAAGTGCTGAATAGCTCGCGGCCTCTCCGAGTTGAACTCCCACATGCGGAGGGGACAACGTTTGCAGGCCTGGACTCGACGAATTAACATGACCTGCATTACTGTGGCCAGACTAATGTCTCTCTCGAGGAGATCTCGAATGCGGCTCTGCAATATCGGCACATCCTTTACTGGCCCCCAGTCTAGTCCCTTGTTAATCCATGAGTCAGTCGTGGCGGGGGGCCCGAGCGAAAAGCAGGGGCAGCCACCCACTTGGTACCCCTGGGAGCTGTGATATAAAACCACTCCCGTTGCCATAGGCTGGATAGCTCCTGGAAGGAACCCTCTGGCCATGGGGCATCGTCACTTTTTCTTATTACGGCACCTCCGCACCCTGCGTGCTGCCCCTCGATCATCTTCGGCCCCACATTGAAGGTCTTGAGCCACATGCCGAAGTGAGGGGTAATGTGGAGGAAAGCTTCACACACGACGATGAACAACGAGATGTCGAGGACGGAATCTGGAGCCAGATCATGGAAATCCAGCCCCTAATAGAACATGAGCCCCCTCACAAAAGGATCTAGAGCGAGGCCTAGCCCTCGGAGGAAGTGAGAGATGAATACAACGCTCTCGCCGGGTTCAGGAGTGGGTATGACCTGCCCTCGAGTAGGCAACCTGTGTGAGATTTCGTCGGTCAGAAATCTGGCCTCTCTTAGCTTCTTGACGTCTTCCTCTGTGACGGAGGAAGGCATCCACCGACCTTGAAGGTTGGATCAGGACATGGTTAAAGGTCCGAAGCGCCTGACCTGAGCTTGGGGTGTTGGAACTCGAGGTGTGGGAAGGATTCGATTGAGCACGAGAAGAAAAAGGGTTAGGCCTTGGCCTCTTTATAAAGGAGGTGAATATCAAGCGTCCTTCGCGTGGCCGTTTGGGACTTGCCTAGAATTGGGGATTCATACCAATGGGGGCAATTGGGTTACCCACATCCGTATTGATGAGAATCCCGTAATAAGGGGGACACGATCTCTGCTTCGACAAGACGTGATAAATAAATCGCCTCGCAAAACATGCAGTGGCAGGCTGATGGAGGAAGACGGTTCGTCATGACCAAACCGTAGCAATACGTCACGTTATGAAAAACGGTCGGCAGATTAGATGTGTGGAAATATTATTCTCTCTACGGTGGTATGCGGAACTTGTTTTGCAGAGCCGGACACTATCCTTGTGTTCAAAATCTTCTATGGAGTATTCGGAGGAGGAACCCGCCTTGTAATGCCGAAGACAATCTGCACACCGGACTCATCGTCATTGAAGCCTGGTTTAGGGGCTACCTGGATTAGGGGGTATCCGGACAGCCGGACTATATCCTTTGGCCGGACTGTTGGACTATGAAGATACAAGATTGAAGACTTCGTCTCGTGTCCGGATAGGACTCCCCTTGGCGTGGAAGGCAAGCTTGGCGATACGGATATGAAGATCTCCTCCCATTGTAACCGACTCTGTGTAACCCCAGCCCCCTACGGTGTCTATATAAACCGGAGGGTTTAGTCCGTAGGACAACAACAATCATACCATAGGCTAGCTTCTAGGGTTTAGCCTCTACGATCTCGTGGTAGATCAACTCTTGTAATACTCATATCATCAAGATCAATCAAGCAGGAAGTAGGGTATTAGCTCCATCGAGAGGGCCCGAACCTGGGTAAACATCGCGTCCCCCGCCTCCTGTTACCATCCACCTTAGAAGCACAGTTTGGGACCCCCTACCCGAGATCCGCCGGTTTTGACACCGACAACGGAAGATATCGATCACCTCCTATCGTTCCATGAACGATCCAGGCACACAAAACGGATAATTTTTTATAAGTTTTTAGAGGTGGCACATGCAAATTTACTTAGGACGGCAGGGTTATACCGTATATAGGTAGGTATGGTGGACTCATCTAGAATAACTTTGGGTCCCTGGTTTTGATGTACAAGCAGAATTCCCACTTAGTACAGGCAAAGGTTAGCAATTAAGATTGGGAAGCGGCCAGCTAGAGAGCAACAACGACCATGACCATACATTATGCATAAGTAACATTGGGCACTAGCATGAGTAGGATATGAACACCATGAACATGAATATTATAGAGGCTATGTAGGTTTTGATTCAACTACATGCATGAACATGTACCAAGTCAAGCCACTCCAACACTCAGAGGAGGATACCATATCATCATACTACATCACAATCATTTTAACTCTATGTTGACATCCAAGATAAATCATTATCAACTCCCAGCTACTTATGCATGGCATGGGAAACTATAATCTCTAATTGTCATTGCAAACATGTTTAATCATAATGGGCTGAATCATGGGCACTAGGTTGAACATATCTACAAAACAAGAACAAGTCGAGTTCATACCAGTTTCTATTTGCCACGGTCAGCTCATCGAACATCGTCATTATTGCCTTTCACTTGCACGACCGAATGATAAGAAAATAATAATAGTGCAAGAGTGCCATGGACTAAGCTGGAATCTGCAAAAAAAAATTGTTCAACAGGAGAAGACAAGGTAAAATGAGCTTAGTCCAACAGTTATTCATATGAGAGCCAATCAACATTTTCATCTTGGTCTTCTCCTCGGTACAACTCGAATAAAAAGAAAAGAAATTCAGAGAAACAGACTGAAATATTTTTGGAGTTTTTGGTTTTCTTCAGCAAGAAAATAAAAAGGAAAAATGAGAAAAACTATTTACACGGGAAAGCTCCCAACAAGCAAAAGAAGAACAAGGAAATCTTTTTGGGTTTTCTTTTTAGTACTACTACTAAGCTTGCATAGAAACTAAATTACTACAACTAATTTTTTTGGTTTTTCTAAGGTTTTTCAAACACACAAGAAGAAAGCAAGAAAATAAATCTAAGCATGGATGATACAATGAAAGAGTGTGAGCACCGACAAATGGAATGATACGTGAGCATGAATATAATGTCGGTGAGAAACACGTACTCCCCCAAGCTTAGGCTTTTGGCCTAAGTTGGTAATCGATCAGTAGCCTGGAGTGTAGTAGTCGGTGTGGTAGCTCACAGAGGCTCTTGGTGCGGATGCCTCAGCACACCGTGCCGCCAACACTGCCGCGTTGTGAGCTCGGGCCTCGCTCGCAAGAACAAAATATCTTTCCTTGCTGTGATAATCAAAGAGAGCAGGCGCAGGCAAATATGTGTGCACAACATGTGATTGTTTAAACAACAAATTATAAGTGAAGTTATCAGCCCTTCCCGCGAGAATCTTATGCTCTTTTAAAGCATCAAAATCTAAATACCGAGTGGGTAGGATAGGATCAAAGGGCAAAGGTGAAACACCCAGCCCTCGTGCTCGACGGGTGGTGTCGGTGTCAAAACCGGCGGATCTCGGGTAGGGGGTCCCGAACTGTGCATCTAGGCGGATGGTAACAGGAGACAAGGGACACGATGTTTTTACCCAGGTTCGGGCCCTCTCGATGGAGGTAAAACCCTACTCCTACTTCATTAATATTGATGATATGGGTAGTACAAGAGTAGATCTACCACGAGATTAGTGAGGCTAAACCCTAGAAGCTAGCCTATGGTATGATTGTTGTTCGTCCTACGGACTAAAACCCTCCGGTTTATCTGAGACACGGAGAGGGCTAGGGTTACACAGAGTCGGTTACAATGGGAGGATATCTACGTATCCAGACGCCAAGCTTGCCTTCCACGCCAAGGAAAGTCCCATCCGGACACGGGACGAAGTCTTCAATCTTGTATCTTCGTAGTCCAGGAGTCCGGCCAAAGGTTATAGTCCGGCTATCCGGACACCCCCTAATCCAGGACTCCCTCAGTAGCCCCTGAACCAGGCTTCAATGACGACGAGTCCGGCGCGCAGATTGCCTTCGGCATTGCAAGGCGGGTTCCTCCTCCGAATACTTCAGAGAAGATTTTGAACACAAGGATAGTGTCCGGCTCTGCAAAATAAGTTGCACATACCATGGTAGAGAGAATAGTATTTACACAAATCTGATCTGCTGATGTATTCCGCAGCATGACATCACACCACGGCCAAGCCTTTATTCGAATCGTTTTACTGTCCCACCTCAGCGCACTTAGCGAGGCGGTTTCCTTGGCACGTCTTGTCGAAGCAGAGATCGTGTCCCCTTATTCCGGGATTCTCATCAATACGGGCGTGGGTAACCCAACCGTGCCATTAATTTACGGCGCTTGGGAGATAAGTGAGTTTTACCAGGCTGGTGGGGGCACATAGTTTCGTCCGCCCATATAAGAGGATAAGGATCCACCTTTTCCATCTATGCCTTCTTCCTCCTTTGCTTATCCATTTTCGTGCACTCGAGCTCCAACACCCAAGTCCGCACATCCCATCTCAACCTTCTCCAGCAATGTCCGGAGCGGGAGGCAAGTGGATGGTCTCCTCCATCATGGAGGGACACATCAAAAAGCTGAGGAAAGCCGGATACTTGTCCAATGACATCGCGCACCGGCTCCCAGATGAGGGGCAGCTCGTCCCCACCCCCAGGCCCCATGAGAGGGTGGTGTTCCTCACCCATTTCCTCCATGGACTATGTTTTCAAATTCACCCATTTGTCCGGGGGCTCATGTTCTACTACGGCCTGGATTTCCACGATCTGGCCCCGAACTTCATCCTCAACATCTCGGCGTTCATCGTCATGTGTGAGGCCTTCCTCTGCATCCAGCCCCACTTCGGCTTATGGCTGAAGACCTTCAATGTCAAGCCTAAGGTAGTGGGCGGCCGCCAAGCGGAGTGCGGAGGTGCCACGGTGGGTAAGAGGCCCAACGTCCTATGGCTCGAGGGCTCCTTCGTAGAGACAATAAAGGGGTGGCAATCGGGGTGGTTCTACATCACCGAGCCGCGTGACCCTGAATGGGCAGCGGCCCCCGAATTCCGATCTGGCATTCCCACGCGGCTCACCTCCTGGAAAGAGAAGGGCCTGTCGTGGGGTAATTGAAAGAGTCGACCGGACTCCAAACCTGCGTCCAAAACCTGGTGAGCAAGAAGCTCAAACTCGTCAACGTAGTCAGGTTATGCTCATCCGCCGGGTCCTCCGTGCCAACAACGGGCTTCGACTGTGGGAGTTTGATCCGCACAGCACGAACCACTGGCGGGCTCTTGACACTATGTATGAAAACGCCTGGAAGGTGCTGTTCAAGGGCACCGAGGCCCCCGCATCCGCTACCGAGGATCGCAGATTCAGCGCGCAGCATGAAGCCAACGTGGTAAGCGGTTTTACCCTTTACGGGATACTTGTTTTTCATAGTTTGACTCTATGCGGGATCTAAACTTCCTTACCTTTGACAGGCTTGGCAGGAGACATCCGGGCAGATCAACTGTCCGGCTCCCTTGCCCGAAGACCCAACGGATGCCCGCTTGACGGGGCTGCTGGCTCCGGCACCTTACGTGGTGCCGGAGAAGAAGGCCAAGAAAAAGGCCACGGGAACTCGAAAGAGTTCCGACGCTTCAGCGATGTCGGATTCATCATCCGATGACTTCGAGGCGCCTCCTCCCACGAGACGAGGAGGAGGAAGAAGAGGCCTCTCCCCTCCGGCGGGGAGGACAGAAAAGGAAGGTCGCCCCAAGCGGGGGGGGGGGCGGAGGGTCCCGAAGGAAGGACCCTTCCTTCGGACTACTCGCCCGGCAACGACGGCGAAGAGGAGTGGCCATCCAGGCCAAGCCTGGCAAAATCGTAAGTATCCGGATACCAGAATAACTCATGGCGTTCATTTATTACACAGTATCTTCTGACGCCGAATATAATCATGCAGTCCGCCCGCGGCCCAGCTCGACGCTTCGTCGAGCGGATCCCTGGATTCGTCCGATGTGAATAGTCTTTCACTCCCGACTGCTACATCCCCTCGTCCTACGGATGATGCCGAGGTGGAGTCCCAAAAGGGTCCAAGCCAGGAGGAGGTGGTACTGGAGGCGCCGCAAGGCGACCTCCCAGACTCCAGGAGCAAAGGGGATAAAACCCCCAAGGGCTCCAAGTCCGGCCCTGGGCCGGACACCGCGCCGGAACCTTCAACGGTTTCGGAATCCGGCAAGCGCCCCCCTAGGAAGAAGTGCAAGCCTACGACACCGTTGACCTCCGTCCAACCGGGGGCACCGGATAATTTGCTGGAGGTGCTTAAGGGCGCCTCCATCGACGAGGAGCACTGCACTATTGTGAGTGTGGTGATCCAGAAGGTTCAGTCCGCCAAGAGCGGGCTAACGGAAGCCTGTGCGAGCCTTCTATTAGGCTTTGAGGTATGTATCTAAGATATGTAAAAATATTACCGCATAGACAGTAGCCCCTGATGCTCAGTTTGGTGTTCAGAAAGAAAAGCTGAACTGAGGATCAAAAAGATATACGCAGGAGTCTAACATAAGTATGTCAATATGGGAATGCGAGGCTTGACTTGACCTCTGCCAAGACCATGCGGAGGTCGATGCATTGAAGCAGAGCCTCGAGCGGTCCGAGAACGAGCTCGGCCTTGCCAAGAAGCAGCTCGAGGACAAGGAAGGTAAGTAATACCTTATGTAAGTATATAAAAAAGATGTGGTTGCAAAAATGACAGGACCAACATGAGTATTACGGGGCCGCAACCGAGGTGGCGACCACTGAAGGAAGTCTTGTCCAAGGCCGAAGATAATGCGGCCGTGGGCGCACCGGCGAGAAAAGCAGGAGGCGCGGTGGCGGAGGTGGAGCAAGAGCTCCAGGCTCTCGTGAAAAAACACGAGAGTTTGGAGCTTGACTTAAAGACTCGAGAGTCCGAGCTCGCCTCGGCGCTTGAGAGCGCCAAATCTGCCAAGGCCGAAGCCCAAAAAGCCCTCCAGGAAATTGAGGCGATGAAGAAGATAGCGGTGGGTAAGGCATTCTTTATGCAAAGAAAGCATGTGAAAGTGAATTACTTGTTACTTACCCGAGTCCGCAGCTCTCCAGGAGCAGTCGCAGATCTGCTCCGCAGTGTGTCCGACGCTGCCGCCTACTACCGGGCCGAGGAGGGGAGCTCGACTGAGAAGGTGTTCTGGTCCCAGTATGTTGAGGCCGGACACCCGGTGCCCTTGAGCGACCAGCTAAAGCAGCTGGTCGAGCTCCATAAGGTGGCCGAACAGGCCATGAAGGGTATCATAGTCCGGCTGTGGCCTGGGGAGGCCATGCCTGGGAGCTACTTCAGGCTGGTGAGGCGGCTGGTGGATGCCTGTCCATGGCTTGAAGTCATCAAGCGCTCCGTATGCATCGAAGGTGCCCGTAGGGCCCTTGCCCGTGCTAAAGTGCACTGGGGCAAGATGGACGCTGAGAAGCTTGTGACCAGACGGACCACCGCCGGGCAAGGAGCATCGCAAGCCCGAGATGTATTATGAGGGCATCCTGAAGGGTGCCCGCCTTATAGCGGATGAATGCTCCAAAGATGTAATTTTTGATTAAACTCGCTCGTGTTATCATATGCGCTGAAAACTTGTTCATATGCGCTAAGCAACGCTTTTGAATTTAAAATATTACCTTCTGTGCGGCCGTTTATTAAATTTGAGAGATGGCGAATTAAATACCTACGCCCCGATGCCACGAGTCTTTGGGGTGTTCGGGATAAACTTGAGCGCTCTTTTTCCCATTGTTGGGTCCTTCGAGGGAGGCACTCAACACAACGAACAAGGCAATTGGACTATAATGTTTGAACACTCTCACTTAGCCATAGAATTCTATAATTTTAAATTTCGGCGAAGCCCGTAGTGTTCGGAAGACCGAGTACGGGGCGCTATCCATGCCTAGGCCAGACAAAGCCGACCCCTCGCTCTAAGCGGCATAAGTCTTTAGGTACTCGAAAACCTCTCGAACAGCGACCAGCTCTCGCCCTATCATGACGGTCAGTTTTAGCTTTCTCCACTGAGGTGCTTAGCCCAGCTCAACCGGGGCACAATCGCAGTGGTTCTCCCAGCGCTACCTTAACCGATATAATCGGGCGTAAGGTACCAAAACATGGGAGCCAGGCAAACCCAACTATTGACCCAAGACATGATTCGGAGCCGATGCATATAATGCTATAAGTTCGGGTGCCGACTTTTCGTGAGAGTGTTCGGACTTCTCACACCATATTACGGGTACGTAAGCCCTGGTGTATTGGCCGTACCAAAGTGTACGGTTGCATAATGTCATAACTGAACATATTTACGAAAAAAAGGAATGCAATAATAGACAAAAGCTATATATTGTTTGTTCGAAAAGTCTGCGGTAAAAGCAGAACGATACAAATAGTGCGATAAGCAAGAGATGGGACTATTTGACATGTCCCCCTCCAGGGGCGAGCTGCGGGATGATATGTGAAACAAGTATACTACTCGTTATAGAGACCACCTGGATAGTCGGCGTAGCTTCCTGCCTCCCTGGCTGTTGCATCGTGTGTTCGGCGATTGTACTGCCGGACAGGCCTTCCGGAGAGTGGAGTCCTGAAAGTAAGAAAAAAAAGAAATGAAAAAATCGGAAGCCCCTAGTGCGGTTGAGCCGCATTTTGGGCATGCCGTGGTCGTGCCCCTCCCCCTATGCCCATGGTATTTCCAGAGCGTAATTATGTACGCGTAGTACTGGTTTCGCAATTTCGTGAGGGTTGGGGTTGGGGCCGCATTGCTCTGGCGTGCTCGGAACGTGCCAGGCGGTCTTGTTGTAGGTTACTCCGGGCGCGCTTGACGGTGTACGGACATTTAATAGCCGGACTCGAGAATTGCCTTGAGAGGCTGCTTTGTACTTCCGCCGCGAGGGCCGCCGTGTGCTCCTCCGTTCAAAGAGAGCGTTCGGTGTTTCCATTGACCGTAATGACTCCTCGAGGGCCTGACATCTTGTGCTTGAGGTATGCGTAGTGCGGCACCGCATTGAACTTTGCGAATGCGGTTCGTCCGGCGGTCGCGTGATAGCCAACTGCGGAATGGGACTATGTCGAAGATTAACTCCTCGCCGGAAATTATCCGGGGATCCGAAGACCACCTCAAGTGTAATCGAGCCTGCATAGTTGGCCTCTACACCTGGTATGGCGCCTTTAAAGGTCGTCTTTGTGGGTTTAATCCTTGAGGGATCTATGCCCATTTTCGCCTTTGTATCCACGATAAAGCAGGTTCAAGCCGCCGCCGTCCATAAGGACTCTTGTGAGGTGAAATACATCAATGATTGTGTCTAGAACCATTGCGGCGAATCCGACTTGGCTGATGATAGTGGGGTGGTACGTTCGATCAAAAGTGATCGGCGGGAGGACCATGGGTTGAACTTTAGGCGGCGGCTCCAACGCATATACATCCCTGAGTGCACGCTTCTGCTCCCTTTTGGGTATGTGGGTTGCGTATATCATGTTCACCGACCACACTTGTGGGGGGAAGCCCTTCTGTCCCCTATTGTTCGGCGGCCGGGGCTCCTCCTCATCATCGCTATGCAGCCCCTTGTCCTTTATTTTCGGCATTTAACTTGCTGCTCGCTTGAACACCCAACAATCCCTGTTGGTGTGATTGGCTGGTTTTTCGAGGGTGCCGTGTATCTGGCACGAGCGATCGAGTATTCGGTCCAAACTGGACGGGCCCGGAGTATTTCTTTTAAATGGCTTTTCCGCTGACCGGGTTTAGAGCCTCTGAATCCGGCATTAACTGTCGTATCCTCCGCATTGTCACTGTTAATGCGGCGCTTGTGCTTGTTGCGACGCGACCTGCCATTGCTGTCCTTGGCATCCGAATTACCAGGGCTCTTAGTCATGTTATTACTACAGCTAGCCAGCTGTCTTCTCCCGTGCAAAAGCGAGTCATGAGTGTTGTGAGGGATGCCATGGATTTCAGCTTTTCCTGTCCTAGGTGCCGGGCAAGCCACTCGTCACGGATGTAATGTTTGAAGGCTGCGAGGGCCTCTACATCCGGACAGTCGACTATTTGATTTTTCTTACTTAGGAACCGTGTCCAGAATTGTCTGGCCGATTCCTCTGGCTGCTGAATTATGTGGCTTAGGTCATCGGCGTCTGGTGGTCGCACATAGGTGCCACTGAAATTGTCGAGAAATGCGGCTTCCGGGTCCTCCCAACAACCAATTGACTCTGCTGGCAAGTTGTTAAGCCAATGCCGAGCTGGTCCTTTAAGCTTGAGTGGGAGGTATTTGATGGCGTGTAGATCATCACCGCGGGCCATGTGGATATGAAGGAGATAATCCTCGATCCATACCGCAGGATCTGTTGTGCCATCGTATGATTCGATGTTTACGGGTTTGAAACCCTCGGGATTTGATGATCCATTACTTCATTTGTGAAGCATAGTGGGTGTCTTGGCGCCTCTGCCTTTGGGCTATATCACGACGTAGCTCAAATAAGCTTTGTCTACTGTGTTCGGCCCGGCCGGAATTGCCATATCCGGCATGACGGTTATCGTCATGTGTTGTGGGGTGCCCACGCGATCCGTAGATCGATCTTGTTTGCCTTGCCTTGTCCTCCAATATATCTCGCAGGTCTGGCGCATTTCCCCGTGCCTTGGTATTTTTCGAGCGACGCCGGGGTGCGGCTTGAGTGGAGGGCCGAGAGGCCTCTCTGTCGCGGCCACGAGGTGGCCGGTCGGCCGCGTCGTGCGTTGGTGATGTAGGTTTAGGTGCTTCCTCTTCTAACGGGGTAGCAGCCTGCGCTTTGGGTAGCTCTTGAAGGGGCGTTCGAGTTCGTACTCTTCGGCCGCAAGGACTTCAGTCCATCTGTCGGCTAGCAAGTCTTGGTCAGCTCTAAGCTATTGCTGTTTTTTTTTTGAGGCTGCTAGCCGTGGCCATAAACCTGCGTTTGAAATGCTCTTGTTCGACGGGATCCTCAGGCACGCCAAATTCGTCGTCGTCGAGGCTTGCCTCGTCTTTGTAGGGAGGCATGTAATTATCGTCCTCTACCTCTCTGCCTGCCGCTCTCTCATGAGGGCTGGATTCTCCATCCTCTGTCTTTGAATCCTGCTGGAGGGGTTGTCTTAAATCCTTGTCAGGGGTGTTATTATCTCCCGTGCGGAATCGCCGTTTTTGTTTTGGCGGGATTTAGAGCAGCGCGCCGGGCCTTGGCGCTTAGGCTGCTTCTTGGAGGGTCATCCTCCGTTGTTCCATCGCCATTCCCTTCTTTTGGGGTGTCCACCATGTATATGTCGTATGACGAGGTGGCCTTCGATTGCCTGTAGGTCTTTGGTTCTTGGTCGTCTCCTGCATCGGCATCCATACTGTCGATGTCTTCGGAGTCGAAGTCGAGCATGTCGGTTAAATCATCGACAGTGGCTACGAAGTGGGTGGTGGGTGGGCTTTGAATTTCTTCGTCGCCTGCATCCCAACCTGGCTGACCATAGTCCTGTAAAGCCCCGGATTCGATGCGCCAGGTGTCCGCCAGTTATTTGCCGTCGTTGCCATGTCATTTGCTTGCGTGTTGCATTTTGCCATGTCATCATCTGCATTTCATATCATGTCATCATGTGCATCGCATTTGCATACATGTTCTTCTCATGCATCCGAGCTATTTCCCCGTTGTCCGTTTTGCAATCCGGCACTCCTATGTCTCCCAGCGCCCCCTTTTGCCTCTTTTCGTGAGCGGGTGTTAAACGTTCTCGGAATGGCCCGAGGTTTGCCAAGCGGCCTTGGTATAGTACCGGTAGACCGCCTGTCAAGTTTCGTTCCATTCGGAGGTCGTTTGATACTCAGCAGTTAGCAAGGTAACCGCAAAGGCCTCTTTTGTGTTGCAGCCCAACACCCCTTCCAAAGTGGCCCAAAACCCATCCTAACCCCCTCCATGCTCCCCGCCGTTCGATCACGATCGCGTGGCCGAAAACCGCACCCCATTTGGACTCTCCTAGCTCCCTCTACCTATATAAACACACCCTCCCCCGAAAATTCGCGGATGAATCCACCCTAACCCTAGCCTTCTTCCTCCTTCCGCCGCCGGACACGTCCGCCCGGCGCCGGACACGTCCGCCCGGCGCCGAACACGCGTCGCCGCCCGCGCCTCGTCCAACCACAGCGCGACACCTCGCCCGCGTCGGTCTCTCTCTCCTCCTCCGCGCTTGAGCTCCCTCGAAACCCGTCAGGAGCCTCCGGCCAAGCCCCCTTGGCCTGCCGCTCACGAGCAGCCCCACCGCCGGGAGTCCCCGCCCGGCCGCTGCCGCAGCCGCCGCGGGCGCCGCCCCATGACCGCCGTCGCCCCTCGCCTCTCGCGCGAAGCGCCCGCGCCGCCATCCCGATCCAGCCGCCCGCCGCCATGGCGCCGCGCCCGCCGCCTGCTACGCCTCATGCCTCTCCTCGATCGGCCGCCGCCCATCCGGACCTCGCCGGCCGCCGCCCTTTGCCCGATTCCGTGACCCGACCTGCCGGCGCCCTTCTCCGGCCTTCTCCGGCCACCCCGCGTCCGTCTCCGGCGACGACTCCGGTGACCTTCTGGCGAACCTCGGGAACCGTGCCACCGACCCCTAGATATGTTTTTCGGAGGGGTATATTTTCGTCTAAGTCCCTGTTTTCAAATATTATCATGCCATGTTCATTGCATCATAACTCTGCATCCGTAGCTCCGTTTCGTGCGTGTAATATGTCAAATTGTTTGCCTCGACGAGTACTTCATTTAGTTCCATCGCGTCATGTTCATTTGAGTCCATCTTGATGCCTGAATCATCATTTCAAAAGTGCTATATGATGTTAATCTGCTAAAACTGTTATAACTTGATGATTTGTCATTTTTTTTTGCATTTGATGTGCGCATCCTATGAGCTTGATGTCCATATGTGTTTTGTGCTCTGTCATGCCATCTTCACAATGGTGCCATCCATGTATTTTTGTGGGTCCTGTAGTGAGTGCATCAAGCTTGTTAAGTAGGGTACTTGCTGTTACTGTTTTGCTAGGCTGAATCTTCTATATCATGATGCTATGTTAACCTGCTTCTACAAGTCATTCTATGCATAATCTTGAGATGTTCAATAAAGATGTTTTGTTATAAATGTCATGCCCTATCGATACATGCCCCTGGTTTCATTTATAGACTGCTGTAACGTGTCTTAATCTTGCTCTAAAATTGCTAAATAATGTTGCTGTCAGTCTGTTATCATTAAGTTCAATGTTTCCATGATTGTTGCTAGTGATCCATGCACCCTATGAACTTGTTCTTGCCATGTTTAGCTTCATAAACATGTCTTCTTACTGTTAGTTTCCTTGCCATGCCATTTATTGCTCTGTGGTGAGTGGTTCAAGCTCACCAACATGTCTACTTATTGTTGTTCCTGCCATGTTTGAATCTGTCATATCATTTGCCATGTTTACATGGGTGCCATCGTATCTTCTGATCCTTTTAGGCTCATGGTCAGTAAAGGACTTTTGTTCTATGCAATTAGTAGATTCATTCCATGCCTTTGTTTGCATTGATAAATTCCTGTAGCATGCTGTTTGATAGCTCTAAACATTGCAACCTGATGTTATTTCCTGATAAGTCTGAAACTGTTATTATTTACAATCTTGCCATGTCATTTTGAGAATGTTCTAGTGATTTTTGGAGTTAGATCAGTGTTCATGTTTTGTCGTGCTTTACCTGTACATCATGCCCATGCCTTTTTTTCTCATGTTGGGGTGTTGTAGCATGTTGGTTTGATGCTTGCAATATGCCTAGTTGCTGTTTTGGACAGCTTGTCTTTTAAACTTGTATAGGGTGTATGTGTTGAACCGTTGCTCCGTTTTGAGCATGCTCTATATGAAACTTGCTTAGAATTGCATGTAGCTTCATATTATCATGTTGCATCCATGTTTTGAGGTGTTTGCTTGATGTTTGTATGCATTTTGCATCAATGCCATGTTTAACTTGTTTTGCTCATATCTTCTAGGCCGTAGCTCCGATTTAATGAACTTTATATGTAACTTGACTAGAATTTCGTGTAGATCATCTTGGTGCATCTTAACTTGCTGTTTAACAACTTGAACATAAGGTTTATTCAGATCTGGAACAATTTCGAAATTTGCATATGAGGACTTACCTGAATTGTTATATGTTGTTTCCGGCCTCATTTAAACTTGCCTTGATGTGTTGCTCTTGTTTGCATCATCTCTTGCCATGAGTAGCTTCATGTAGTCTTGTCATGCATCATGCTTGTTTGTGCATCATGCCTTGTTCATGTGTGGTGTTACCTGAATTGTTATATGTTGTTTCCGGCCTCATTTAAACTTGCCTTGATGTGTTGCTCTTGTTTGCATCATCTCTTGCCATGAGTAGCTTCATGTAGTCTTGTCATGCATCATGCTTGTTTGTGCATCATGCCTTGTTCATGTGTGGTGTGTTTACTATGTTGTGTCTTTCTTCTCGATAGTTCATGTTTCGTTGCGATCGTGAGGATTCGTTCGTCTACGCTTGGTTCGTCTTCGTGGCTTCATCTTCTTCATGGACTCGTTCTTCTTCCTAGCGGGATTTCAGGCAAGATGACCGTCACCTTGGATCTCATTACTATCATTGCTATGCTAGTTGCTTCGTTCTATCGCTATGCTGCGTTACCTACCACTTGCTTCAAGCCTCCCAAATTGCCATGAACCTCTAACCTTTGTCACCCTTCCTAGCACACCGTTGTTTGGCTATGTTACCGCTTTTGCTCAGCCCCTCTTATAGCGTTGCTAGTTGCAGGTGAAGATGAAGATTGCTCCATGGTAGATAAGATTTTGTTGGGATATCACAATATCTCTTATATTATTAATGCATCTATATAGTTGGTAAAGGGTGGAAGGCTCGGCCTTATGCCTGGTGTTTTGTTCCACTCTTGCCACCCTAGTTTCCGTCATATCGGTATTATGTCCCCGGATTTTGCGTCCCTAACGCGGTTGGGTGATTTATGGGACCCCCTTGACAGTTCGCTTTGAATAAGACTCCTCCAGCAAGGCCCAACCTTGGTTTTACCATTTGCCTCACCACCACCTATTTTCCCTTGGGAGTAATTAACCCAAGGGTCATCTTTATTCAGCCCCGGGCCAATGCTTGTCTAAGTGTTGGTCCAAACCGAAACCACTGCGGTGCCGCCCCTAGGCAACTTGGGGTATCGTCGGTTTCCGTACGTAGTGTTCATCCGGTGTTGCCCTGAGAACGAGATATGTGCAGCTCCTATCGGGATTGTCGGTGCATCGGGCGGCTTTGCTGGTCTTGTTTTATTACTGTCGAAATGTCTTGTAGCTGGGATTCCGAGACTGATCGGGCCTTCCCGGGGAGAAGGAATATCCTTCGTTGATCGCGAGAGCATATCATGGGCTAAGTTGGGACACCCCTGCAGGGTATAAACTTTCGAGAGCCGTGCCATGGTTATGTGGCAGATGGGAATTTGTTAATATCCGGTTGTAGTAAACTTGAAGTAAACTCTTTTAAAATACACCAACCGTGTGCGTAACCGTGAGTGTCTCTTTTCGGGGTTGATCGAGAGGAGAACACGGTTTCTGGGTTATGTCTGACGTAAGTAGGAGTTCAGGATCACTTCTTGATCATTACTAGTTGACGATCGTTCCGCTTGCTCTCTTCTCGCTCTTATTTGCATTGGTTAGCCACCGTATATGCTTAGTCGCTGCTGCAACCTCACCACCTTACCCCTTCCTTTCCCATTAAGCTTTGCTAGTCTTGATACCCATGGTAATGGGATTGCTGAGTCCTCGTGGCTCTGATTACTACACCACCGATTGCGAGTACAGGTTTGCGATGATCATGGCGTGAGAGCGATGTTTGCTTGTATTGGAGTTCTTCTTACGCTTCTTCTTGATCGGGGATAGGTTCGGTCGGCAGCCTGGGCTAGCAGGTGGATGTCGTTTGAGCTTACATTTTATGTTCCATCCGTAGTCGGATGTTGATCTTGTATGTTGTATTGTTGTATTCATGTGACATTGTATGTCTTGGTTGTATCCCTATGTATTATGTAATGTTGATGTAATGATATCCACCTTGCAAAAGCGTTTCAATATGCGGGTCTATCCTTGGTGGGACCTTCGAGTCCCTTTTGGATAGGGTCGCATATTGGGCGTGACAAGTCCGACCAGGGCTCTCCTGATAAAGAGAGAAACTTTAGTGAATTCAGGATGTCGCAAAAGGGCGAGTGCTGAAAGATGTCATGGCCGAACTCCATGATCGGGCGTAATCGGATTCGATTGGCAGGGGCGCGGAAGGTTCGGAGTCCGGAGAGGAGTCCGACACCTTGGAGTCACGAGCTTCGCAAAGGACAAGGCTGGTGTTCGGCTCGACCGCTGTAGAGATTGAAGCCTCGAGGCGGTGTCTAGCCACCCGTCCTCGATTGGCGCAGTGGGCTCCGAGCTAAGGGTTGGAGCAGACACTAGTGCGGCCTCCAGGGCACTGTTCGGCGGCAGAGCTAGATCATGCCCATCGTGACAGTGCGACGCGCTTGGCTGTGGCTCGAACCCGTCGAAGATCAAGTCTCCACGGACGTCAGCCGTGTAGTTCAAACTTCCAAATCTGACCTGATGGCCAGGGGCATAGCTTTCGATCTGCTCCAGATGGCCAAGCGAATTGGCCCTGATGCAAAGCTGCCGAATCTGAAGATCTGTCCAGGAGAAAAGTCTCACCTGGACCGCATCGTTACTGATGATCGGAGGAGCCATCGGGCCTAAAGATGACGACACAGAGGAACTCTCAATTAAAGCACCAATGTCGGTGTCAAAATCGGCGGATCTCGGGTAGGGGGTCCCGAACTGTGCTTCTAGGCGGATGGTAACAGGAGACAAGGGGCACGCTGTTTTTACCCAGGTTCGGGCCCTCTCGATGGAGGTAAAACCCTACTCCTGCTTGATTAATATCGATGATATGGGTAGTACAAGAGTAGATCTACCACGAGATCAGAGAGGATAAACCCTAGAAGCTAGCCTATGGTATGATTGTTGTTCGTTCTACGGACTAAAACCCTCCGGTTTATAGACACCGGAGAGGGCTAGGGTTACACAAAGTCGGTTACAATGGGAGCAGATCTACATATCCGTATCGCCAAGCTTGCCCTCTACGCCAAGGAAAGTCCCATCCGGACACGGGACGAAGTCTTCAATCTTGTATCTTCATAGTCCAGGAGTTCGGCCAAAGGTTGTAGTCCGGCTATCCGGACACCCCCTAATCCAGGACTCCCTCAGGTGGCATAAATACCACCATAGAACCAGCCACTCTTAGCGTTATGTTGAAGTCTACGTGCAACAATCGCTCCAAGGTTATAATTCCTTTCACCAGTGAGAGCGGTGTGAATGAGTCTCAAGTCTGAAGCACAAAGTATGCTACAGTTTCCCGTTAAATAATGCAAGGTACTGAATTGCGGGAAAGTAAATGCTCTTTATTCTTTCTTGTCTCACTCCTCTATTTTCACCGTAACAAAGGCTAGTCAAGAAAGACTCATACTCAGCCTTTGCTGGCTCATCAAGTGAACCCTAAGATGGGAGCTTGCAATGGTAAGCAAAGTTCTCTAGTGGGATAGTAAATGGTTCATCATAAAGCATAAACGACACCCTAGACTCACGTGGAAAATATTTAAATCCTTTGACAAATGATTCAGTGAGAAGATGGCGCTATTCACACTTATCTGAAAGGTAGGGACCGAGACTGGCATTGTGAACATATTGCTCGAATCCCTCCTTAATGCCCACTTGCATCATATACTCATCGCAAGGCCATAAGCATGTTTTGGTGGCGACATCTCGCGTGGAACTTTCACTTGGTTCAACGTAAGACCGACGAGCAGAACTATCACTAGAGGATGCCCCCAAGGATTGTCTCCTCGAAGAACTCCTTCCAAATAGGTTCATCATGTCCGCGTACAATTTTTCCTATGAACAAAAATCTGAATTTTTAGTCCATAATTTTTTTCCAACAAAACTTCACAAAACTAATAGCAACTACTCATAGGGATAGATAGAGGCTATAGCAAGCATTCAAACTACTTAGAACACTAAGAATTGAACATGCAAGCACATCTACAGCAGCACCAAGAGAAGTTAGTTATTCAAAGTATAAACCACTAAAACAAAAACTAATTTTACAAATGATGGAGTCACATACCAAGCAACAATTCCCCAAAACAGTTTCGGAAACGGAGCTTAGAGCAAAGAGATCGAAATCCGCGGGTTTGAGCTCAAGAACACGGGAGAGAGAGAAAGAGTGATTTTTTTTGGAGGTAGGTGACAATGTGGGCTAAAGAGATAAGTGATGGGGCCCACGTGGGGACCACAACCCCCCACGGCACGCCAGGGGTGCTCGCGCACCCTGGTGGGTTGTGCCCACCAGGTGCACCCCCACTGGTATTTTTTGCACTAAAAATTCTTAAATATTCAGGAAAAAATCATATAAAATTTTCAGGGCATTCTGAGAACTTTTATTTTGGGTCATTTTTCTATTGCACGGGAATTCAGAAAACAGGCAAAACATGGCATTTATTTTATTTAACTAATAAAAACAGAGCATAAAAAGTAGGGACAGAAAGTAGTGCTTACTAAATTCATCAACTTCATACAGTTCAAAAATGATTCATTAATAAGGTTGATCAAGTCTTATTAACAACAATTTTCGGTTAGTATGAAACCGAAGAACTTTCGTAAATAACTAAGTTACCTCAATGGGTATATGCATTTCCCCAACCATAAGCAGTTAATATTTCTTTTTGACAGTAGGCATAGGTATTTGAAAACTTCCAATAGTGATTGTCGGAGATTTTTCAATAACATTAATACCATTCGCTTGGAATTGTTTCTTCGGAAAGTGCACCGTATGCTCATTACCATTGATATGAATAGTGACCTTGCTTTTATTGCAATCAATAACAGCCCCTGCAGTATTCAAGAAGGGTCTACCAAGGATAATCGACATGTTGTCGTCCTCGGGCATCTCAAGTATAACAAAGTCAGTCAAAGTAGTAACATTAGCAACAACAATGGGCACATCCTCACAGATACCGATAGGTATGGCAGTTGACTTGTCAGCCATTTGCAAAGATATTTCAGTAGGTGTGAGTTTATTCAAATCAAGTCTTTTATATAAAGAGAAAGGCATAACACTAATACCAGCTCCTAAATCACACAGAGCAGTTTTCACATAATTCTTTTTGATAGAGCAAGGTATTGTTGGTATTCCCGGATCTCCAAGTTTTTTAGGTACTCCATCTTTGAAAGTGAAATTAGCAAGCATAGTGGAGATTTCAGCTTCTGGTATTTTTCTCT
Source organism: Aegilops bicornis (assembly GCA_021605145.1). Classification (NCBI taxonomy): domain Eukaryota; kingdom Viridiplantae; phylum Streptophyta; class Magnoliopsida; order Poales; family Poaceae; genus Aegilops; species Aegilops bicornis. Next base: position 547,622,006 of record CM038675.1, on the reverse strand, counting down.
TATTTGTGATGATGTCTTTCATATACTTTGCATAAGGAGGCATTTTCAAGATATCAGTCAAGCGAGTACGCAAAAAGATGGGCCTCGGCATTTCAGCAAAGCGTTCAAATTCTTCATCATCATTCTTTTTAGTTGACTTGGGTGGAAAGGGCATAGGTTTTTGAACCCACGGTTCTCTTTCTATACCTTGTTTTCTAGCAACAAAGTCTCTTTTATCATACCTTTTATTCTTACGTTGTGGGTTATACAGATCAACAGGTGGTTCTATTTCAACATTATTATTTGGTTATTTATCATTATTTGGTTGAGTGTCTTCATGAACCTCATCATTGTCTTTTTCATTATCACTAGGTGAGTGTCCATTACCAGATTGAGTTTCAGCATCAGAGGTAGAAGTTTCATTATCATTATCAGGAGGTTTTATTATTTCAGGTTCACTAGAAGTGTGCAAAGTCCTATCATTTTTCTTTTTCTTTTTCTTTCTAGAAGGACTAGGTGCACTAGTGTTGTTTCTTTGTGAATCTTGTTCTATTCTTTTTGGGTGTCCCTCAGGACAAAGTGGTTCCTGAGTCATTTTACCTCCTCTAGTTGTAACTCTAACAGCAAAGTCATGTATGTTCTTATTCATTTCATCAAGCAATTCTCTTTGTGATTTAGCAACTTGTTCTAATTGAGTTTGAACCATATAAGCATGTTTTCCAACACCTCTAACATCATTTGAAATTCTAAATAACAAGTCACTCAAGCGAGCAATCATGTCAGTATTATATTTCAATTGTTTCATAACATTTGCATTGAAGTGATCTTTCTTTCTAATATAGTTTTCAAACTCATAAATGCATTGACTAGGATGCATATTGTGAGGATTATCATTTTAATTAAACTTCATTAGGCAGTGTGTCGGTGTACAAAAGTAGGGGCCTTTTGTACCCCTTTACTTGTGTGCGGGAAGTTGTAGCCACGCCTGCGGCCATGCTTGGCGGGGCAGAGGAAGCGAAGACACAAGACAACCAGAGCAGCGCCACCAGAGGCGCGAGGAGAAAAGGGACAAGGTGGGCTTTCCCCGGAAAGAGCCTTGCCGGGGCAGCTTACGTAGCCCCATCAAGAGCCTTGCCGGGGCAACTTGGCCAACACCAGCGAGGCCGCCACCCTTGAGCCTAAGAATTCCAACACCATCAACATTGGAACCAAGGCTCGGGAGGCGCCTGCATGGTGGCATGCAGATCTTTGTGAAGACCAAGAACATACAAGGCTAGATGAGAACCAGAAGATGGAAACCCCCGGCAAGATCCTTGCCGAGGACGCTCACAAGAATCCCGGCAAGACCCTTGCCGGGAACACCTGCGAGACCCCGGCAAGACCCTTGTCGGGGACATCCGCGGGGCCGCAGCCAGTGCCACACCTGCCAAGGCTCCACCGTTGTTCCAACACAGCAGTCAGCCCGCCAACTAGGCAGGTGTGACGCCCGGATAATTAGACTACAGTAATCCCAAGCTAATGATGCCACGTCACCTCCGTTACTGTAATTAAACTCACGTTGATTCGAACCCGATTCAAATTCAAATTTAAAACATAGGCAAGCAATAAAAGTTTTCAAAAATTAAAACTAAAATGTTCGGGGGTTGTCAAATATTACAAAGATTATTTATGGTGGAGTAAACACATTCTATAAAATGTCTAAGTTATTAAAATGAATTAAAACAGAAAAGGAAAAATAAGAAAAGGAAAACAAACAAATAAATAAGGGAGGAAATCCCCACAGCCAAGCCAAAGCCAAGCAGCCCGACCGACGACCATGGCCCATCCGCCCCCCCTCACTCCCTTATCCTGGGCGACCAAACCCTAGGCACCGACGCCTCCCCTCGATCCCTTCTCCTCCCCACCGATCTGGATCGGGATCGGCCCCGATCCCGTCGACCCGACGCTGGCGCCCCACCGCCACCCGACGCCCGCCCGTCCTCACCTCCTCCCGACCGGCCACGCAGACGCTGACCCTCGCCCAGACGCCCGACGCCCGTTCCCCACGCCGACCCGACCACCTCGCCTCGCCGCTTGCCCGAATCGCCGAGGCGCCACCTCCTCGCCCTCCTCCTCGCCGGTCTTCCCCGGCCGCCTCCGAGCCAGCTACCGAACCCCTATGAACCCCCCCCCGTGAGCTCCCCCCCCTTTGCTCCCCCTCTCCCCCTAGTTCGCCTCGGCCGTCGCCGCTAAACGCTTCCGGCGCCAGATCGCCGCTCCCTCCCCCCGTCGCCCGCGCCCGAGCTCGGGACAGGCTCGCGTCACCGTGCCGCGCCCCATATCGCCACCACCGAACCGCGGCCCAGCGGCTGCGCCCAGCGCCCGAGGGCGCCCGTCGCCGCCACGCCGGGTTGTGCCTTGCCGCGCACCGCGCCTCCCTCTCGCCCATCCATGGCCCACACCCCTGCGCCCGTAGCCCGTTCCGTTACCTGCTTAGAAGAACCTCGCTTGTTGATGAGCTCGATGCGCTCAGCTCGCCACCGCAGCCTCCGTCACCATCACAGATCGCTTCCGTTGCCGTCTTGCCGTTGAACGAGCAGGCCGCGCCCAAAGCGTGCGGGGTGGATTTAATCCATGACTCTCCCGATCGCTCCGGCGTTGGAAGGGCCGCCGGAGCTAGATCCGACGCGTCTCCGGCGGGTGCCGAGCTGGCACCCACGTGGCCCACTTTGCCTGCCACATCGGGTGAGGGCCCAGGCCCCCTTTGAACTATTGACTTGGGTCAACGCCGACGTGGTAGCCGTGTGTCTATGACATGTGGGTCCCGAATCAATAAGCAAATTAAAATAAATATAATTAATAAAAATAAAAATGATTTAACAAATTAATTATTAATTAATTAATTAAGTAATTAATTAAGTTGATTAATCCGGTATAATTAATTTAATTAACTAGTTAATTTTAATTAAAGCGTAATTAGGATTTATCTAAACCCTAATTAAACCTAACGATGTGTGACAGTTGACTGAGTCAACGGTCAACGATCGGCCGAGGTCGACATGGCATCATCTTGATGTCATAAGTCCATTTTGAATTAATTAATTAATTAATTAAATTCGAAATTATTAAAATCTTTAGAAAATCATATCTTTTAATCCGTAACTTCGGTTAAAATATTTTCAACATGAAAGTTGCTTAGAACGACGAGACGAATCCGGATACGCAGTCCGTTCGTCCGCCACACCCCCTAACCTATCGAACCCGCAACTTTCCCCCTCCGGCTCCTCTGCCCGAAAACACGAAACCCCGGGGATATTTTCCCGGATGTTTTCCCCCTTAACCGGTACCACCTCATACCACGTTAGGGCACGCCTAGCATCGTTACTTGTCTTGTCATGCATCTATATTCATCTGTTTACATGGTATTCATTGTTTCTTCCCCCTCTTCTCTCCGGTAGACTACGAGACCGGCTTCTGCTGCCCTTGATTCGACTACGGTGTTGGCGACCCCTCCTTGTCCGAGCAACCGTGCAAGCCCCCCCTTGATCACCAGATATCGCCTACTCTTCTCTATCTGCTTGCATTAGAGTAGTGTAGCATGTTATCGCTTTCTCGTTATACCTATCACGATGCATAGCTTTGTCCTTGTTACTCTTGTTGTTACCTTACGCAATCCTATATGCTTAGTATAGGATGCTAGTACTTTCATCTGTGGCCCTACATTCTTGTCAAAATCGCCATGCTATACTATCGGGCCGTGATCACTCGGGAGGTGATCACGGGTATATACTTATACTTATACATGATACATGTGGTGACTAAAGTCGGGCCGGCTTGTGGAGCACCCGCGAGTGATTCACGGATTGGGGGCTGAAAGGACCTTTGTCCCGACGGCCCTCTGGATGGATCTTTGTGGCGACGCGACAGGGCAGGTTGAGACCGCCTAGGAGAGGTGGGCCTGGCCTGTTCGGCGTTCGCGGGTACTTAACACGCTTAACGAGATCTTGGTATTTGATCTGAGTTAGCTCTGAGCTTATACGCACTAACCATCTACGCGGGAGTAGTTATGGATATCCGGCGTCGAGGTATCAGCCAAGCACTTGAGACGTCGGCGACGGAGCGGCGTCGCCGGATTGGGCTGAACGCTGCTAGGCTAGGTTCGCTTCCGGCCGCCCTGCATAGCGTCTTGGTGTGCTATGGGCGATGGGCCTGCACTGGCGCTTAGGTTTAGGCTGGCGTCTTGGCCTCTCTGTTGTGCCTAGGTGGGGCTGCGGCGTGTTGATCTTCCGCGGCGGGCATGACCGAGGAAAGTGTGTCCGGCCAAATGGGATCAAGCGTCTTTGGGTAAGATGGTGCACCCTCGCAGTGAAGTTAATCTATTCGAATAGCCGTGATCTTGATAGCAGGGCGACTTGGAGTTGTACCTTGACCTTATGACAACTAGAACCGGATACTTAATAAAACACACCCTTCCAAGTGACAGATACAACCGGTGGTCGCTCTCTCTCAGGGATACGAGGAGGGGATCGCCGGGTAGGATTATTGCTATGTGATGTTACTTGGAGGACTTCAACCTACCCTCCTCTACCTGTTGCAAGACAGGTGACCAGAAGCGTAGTCTTCGCTAAGACTAGCTATCCCCCTCTTATTCGGCATTACGATTCGGTCCATCGATATGGCCCTTTACACATATATCCATGCATATGTAGTGTAGCTCCTTGCTTGCAGTACTTTGGATGAGTACTCACGGTTGCCTTGTTCCCCTTTTCCCCCTACCTCTACTCGATTGTCGCAACTGCACGATGGAGCCAGGAGCGTGACGCCACCGTCGATGGCGACTACTACTGCTGGAGGTGCCTACTACTATGTGCAGCCCGGCGGCGACGACCAGGAGTAGCTTAGGAGGATCGAGGCGGAGGCCTGCTCCTCTTCGATCTGTATCGGTTTGTGTTAGCCTTCTTAAGGCAAACTTGCTTAACTTATATACGTACTTCGAGATATTGTTGCTTCGGCCCGGACTTCGTCTATGATCGAGCACTTGTATTCGAGCCCTCGAGGCCCACGGCTTGTATTATGATGCTTGTATGACTTATTTTATTTGTAGAGTTGTGTTGTGATATCTTCCGTGAGTCCACGATCTTGATCGTACACATTTGCGTGCATGATTAGTGTACGATTAAATCGAAGGCGTCCTGGCGAGCACTGCGTGGCGGCGATGCATTGCGAGACCAACTCGGCAAGCACACAGGTGGTGGCATGCATATCTTCGTGAGGACTGCCACCGCACTCGGCCAAGACCCAGCCGGCCGGTGGCGCTGCGCCTCGTCGGCTGGGCCAGCGTCGGAGCGAAAGCGGCAGCGACGGACGGAGCGAGCTTCCTTGCCATCCCCGTGATCCCATAGGTGTCGTTCCCCCGACATCTTTGGCGCTCCAGGTAGGGGGTGCAGCTGTGAAAAACCGTTTTTGGAGTCAGCTCATCGATTTCTTCGTCGCGATGGCTCGAGGGAGGAAGGCGACAGCAATCGGCCACGCTCTGGTGCCATTGGCTAGGCGGGGCGGTGTTGTCCGCAGCCGCAAAAACCATCTGCATAGCGACCGAAAAACTAAGTCACGCACAACTTTGAGCAATTCCTTTTTATATAAAGCTATTCTCCTCGAAAGATCTTGCTCTTTGTATAGAAAACTTGCAAGCAATGGAACCGTTCCGCTATTGGCAACACCCTTATTCTGTTTTGAGTCCGCTCAACTGTTCAAGCGGTCATGCTAAGAATGGCAAGGTGGCTTGCCCACTATCAGCAACGCCCTTGTTCTGTTTTGAGTCCGCTCAACAGTTCGAGTGGCCGCGCTAGGAGCGGAAAGCTAGCTTGCCCGGCAGCAAGCGCCCCCGGCAGGCTGCTAAGGATCCATCCACAAAGCGCCATAACATGGGTTTACGTGCTAGCAAACCTATCCAACTAAGCGTAGGGTGTGTACATACAAAGACAGATCAGGTAGGAAGATAGCATGCTTCACTTTAAAGTACTGCAGAGTTATATTACACCAATTGTTGCTGCGGTTCTAACTTAAGATAAAATCGTCTTGGTCATGAACTCGCAGCGGCGATGAGAAACGTGGTGCCTAGTCCCGGCGCTGGCCCTCCACCCTCTTGACTCCGTCAACGCGGCTAATGACTGGCTTGATACGCTCTTTGAGCACCGCAAGGTCCACATCCTCCGGCAAGCTCTCCAGCACGCTGGCAAAGTCAACACTGGGGTTCCAGAACGGCACCTTGGTGAGGACCTTGGTTAGGGCGCCCCAGCAGAGCTTTCGGGCCTTATTGGCCAGATGGGATGCTCAATTGGAACGGAGCTGCTCCAGGGCTTCGAGGACGCTCTCGAAAAATAGGGTCGGCCTAGCATTGGGGCTCACGTTCGCCTCCAGGGAGTACCTGAAGTTCGGCATGCCCATGGCGGCCAGCTACGCAGTTTGCCTCTCTGCAACGTCGACGAGGCCGCTGATCCAGAGGTTTACGCTCTTTACGTAATCCCCGTGGTTGGCGGCATCGTCGCTCCGCAACTGCTTCTCGTCCTCCAGGGCCTAGTTCAGGGTCTCCTCACGGGCCCTAGCCTCCGAAAGCTCCCCCTCCAGGCCCTCCAGCTTCAGCTTAAGGTTATTGATGGAGTCGTTGGCCTCGGAGAGCAGCTTGGCCTTATCGGAGACTGCGGCCTGGGCATCCGCCAAAGTGCAGTTGGCCGTGTCCCTCTCCTCCATCAGCTCCGAGACCACCTTCTTCAGCCCATCCCGCTCCAGCTCCAGCTTCTCCACTTCGCCGGCGTGAACCCGAGCCAGAGCATCAAGCGCGTCCTTGTGCCTCTGCTCCAGCTCCTGGGTCCGCTGCGCGACGAGCTTCTCGACCTCCTCGTCCTTGCCGCGGAGTGTGGAGGCGAGCGCCTCCTCACGGGCGGCGAGGTCTTCCTCCTGGGAGTTCAGCAGAGCCTGGTGCTCTTGCCGAGCAGCCTCGTCCTTGGCAGCCTGCTCCTTCGCTACCTCCTGGGCCTTCTCGACATCAGCCTGCTTCAGGATGAGCTCCCGCTTGCGCTCAGCTAGCTCGTCCTGAGTAGCCTTCAGTTCTTCCCGAGCCTCATGGAACCAGGCCCGCGTCTGAGTGACGCGCTCCTCAAGATCCACCTCCTCCTTGTCTGCTGCCGCCATCCTGGATTTCGCCTTGTCCAGGTAGGTGCGGTGGAGCGCCTGGAGCTTCTAGAAGTTGACGCTCATGCCCCAGAGAAGCTGCTCCTCTTGGGAACTGCCACCGCCAGCGCTCGGTTCTTCAACAACCTGGAGCCCGGCGGTGGCGAGCGCCTCGTCGTTGAACACCCCCCCCCCCCCTTGGCTGGCGCCCGGGTGCTCGCCGTCCCTGGGAGGTGGACGAACAGGTCGTCGCCCACCTTCAAGTACTTGCCCGGGGCAGGGGCAGCAGGGATGGAGGTTGGTCATCAGCCACCTCCTCCCCGGCAGGCCCCTTGCCGGCCTCCTCGGCAGCAGCCTTGCCGGCCTCCCCGGCAGGTCCCTCGGTGGCCTCCCACTGGTGCGCGTCGGTCCTAAACAAACGGTTTTTAACCCCTTTCCGCGACGGCATCTGGAACCGTCACTAAGTGAGTGTGGGCGATAGGGGGGTCCTTCCCACACGACCCAAAAACCGTCGGGGATATGCCCTCCTGGCACACGCGTTCGGCAAAATGAGGTCGTGTGCGACCGACGAGCGCTCAAATATGGAAATACGTACAGTACAGCTAAAAAATACAATTATACGGCAAAATTGTTTCCAGTCGCAAGTACATCCCACACAGTCAGTCCCCGCTAAATGTTTCCTTTGGTATGTACATCCCACACAGTCGCTCCAAGGAAAACATTTCCGTTCATAGGTACATCACACAAAAATTTTCCCGTTAAATCGTTTGTGATAGCGTTGCCATTGCACATGATATTAATAATTTTATCGTTTGCGTTATTGAATGGATCACACACGGTGCGTGGAAAGAAACTGTGTGGCAAAGATTGTCCATCACACACACTTTTTATGTGATAAACGTTTGCGCAAGGTGGCCTAACGCAAACAGTTTTCAAGAGAAAGTCGTGTGTGCAGTGGAGATTGATTGCACACGTAGTGGATCCTAGAAACGTTTCTGATCTCCACGTATATCACAGACGTTTCGCTTTCGCAAACCCTGTGTAGTGTAATCCCTATTTAATCCATAATTAATCCATAATTAATCCAATTAATCCCTAATTTAAAAATCACATGTTATGAATTTGAAAGTAGGCAATCACTTATTTCATATCCAGCCATGTTTATTACAAATATAGGTTCAACCACGAATCCATAATTCAATGCACATGTACATGTACTGAAGAACTACAGAAGCACCAAGTAAAGAATGATGAACCACGGTTATCTTTGAAGGCGTAAAGAGAGGCGAAAGACATTCTGGTTGCTGGAGAAGGTGAAGCAGAATGCCCATATTGCGCCCGCCTCCATGCGTAAGGCGCGCACGACTCTAGGCCAACCCCTTGTGATGGCTGCCCACTGTCTTCATTAGGACTTCTCGATCCTCATTGCAGTCTGGATGAAATACTTTAACCTTCATTGCGTGTCCACCAATCATGTACTTTGCGAGGTAATCTTGAGTGAACTGCTTCGGGAACCACTGGGAACAAAAAAGATTTAGACATTGTTGTCTAACAACTCATTATGGGCAGTAAAAAGAGATGGCTGCAGAGTTTGTAGTTACCATCCTACAACTCACTGTTGTGTTGGATAGAGCATAAACAAATAATTTGCTTGCCACCATTCATATCTTTTTGCTAATAATCCTTATCAATTTCCTCACTTGATGCTTGTTCATCAATATCTCATTGCCCCATACGCAAAAAGGGTCGATCTGTGGATCCTTGCCAAGGGCATATGTACCTACAAGCAACAAGTCAGTATTAGAAGCTAACTAGTGTCCAGGCCTGGATCTATATGCACTACATTATGGAACGACGGGGGGAGTACAAGCCGAGGGATGAAGCTAACCTCAGCGGAAAATGGTGGCCACTCCCGTTGTTGTCCTGCATAAGTAGTGGAAAGGCATGATAAGTACAACAATCTTAACATCAAAAAAATAGCAAAGGTAAACAACATCATCTCCAAATGATGGGTTGAATGTTTTGGTTTCAGCATGCTATTAAAGCAGATATAAAATGGAAGATAATGTTACCGACAGCAGGCATAACAGCCATCAAATATTGCAATTCAAACTGATATTGTTGAAAATGAATAGAACGTAGGTAATGCTTAAACATCACACTGGATAAATGTGTAAAACTGAAATAAGGGGCATGTGTTAACTACACCAGGAATAACTGGAACCAAATATAGCTGTTCAAACTGGTATTGATGTAGTCGAGCGGCACAATTCCGACTTGCACATAATGAACCACACATTGTGAATGACTGAAATAAACAAGGCATAAATGACCAGTATAACAACCAAATATAGCCATTGAAAACTGGGCCAGAGTCTCACTTTGCAAGCGACCTAACAAGCAAATACAGATAAACAGGGCATATGCTTGAAAAGCGGGACAAATGCTCACTTTGCAACCAACCTAACAAGCAGATAAAGATAAACAAAGCACACAGCTTGATAGCTGGAGAAATGCTAAAAAGCAACCTAACATCCAAATACAGATAAACAAGGCATCGACTTGATAAGCTGGACAAATGCTAAAAAGCATCCCAACAACCAAATACGAGATAAACAAGGCATGCAGCGATAAGCGTACAAATACTCAATGCAACCAAACTAAGAACCAAATACAGATAAACAAGGCATCTGCTTGATAACTGAAAAAATGCTCACTCCAACCAACCTACCAACCAAATACAGATAAACAAGTCATCTACTCACTATAAACAACAAAATATAGCCATTCGTGAAACTAAAGTGGACAATTCATACTTAAACATCACATAGACCTATTGAACAATACATTTTTGCATAACTAAAATAATTAAACATGGCACAGTTAAAGCACCACGTGGCAAATTCTACTACAACAAAGGGTACGGGTTGGCAAGCTAGAAAGGGTAATATTTGCTGATAGAATGTTGCCTCACATTTCATGCACGGGATCCTTCCAGTTGGAAGAGCACAAACCCATGGTGCGCTCTCTGATGTCATAGATGGGCTATTTCAACTTGGAAGAACCCTCGTGGGTGCCCTTCTTGTGGTCGTGGTCGATGAGATCTGACTTGGCAATTGAGGATCCCAAGCCGCCGCCGTAGAACGTGTCCTTTAGAAGTGACAAAATGGGCTCGATGGCGTATAAAGCTCGCAAATCCTTGACCGCTTGGCGGAGGAGATCAGTGGCAAGGCCGTCAAAGAGATCGACGACGGTTGAACCAGAGGGGTTGGGGATGGACCACCTAACCTGTGACATGGCCCGCGTGAAGTCGTCGGTGTGGACGAGCTTGATGTCGTAGCCAGCTTTCTCGAGATACAATAATACGCTAGCCCGCTGACATGAAGCCTTCGGCATGGCAACGTAGTCAACGTCTTCGTCGGCTTCCGTGGCGATGTGTTGCTCCGGGATTGACAGGTCGGGGCAAACGGCGGCCACCTCGCCAACGTCCGCCGGAGAGGCCATGATAAACCTATTCTTGGCAAAACGCTCGTCGGGCTCCCCGGGATACGTGGTCGAGCTTAGGCTACGACATTCTGGAGCAGGGGATGTGGATCTGGCGGGGAGGGACACAGTAGGCCTCATCTAAAAACTCAGGGGAGTGGGGCGACAGTATGGGAATTGCTGGATAACCTGAACTTTATTATCTAAGCTAGGAGGAACGGGCAGGCCGGCAGGGTTGGCGGCTGCCATGCGAGCTAGGAGTTCGAAGGGGAGGCGGGTGGGGGACTGTGGAGGGGGTGGGGTGGTGGTGTTTGAGGATACGCTGCGGCTATTGATAATTTTAGTAATGGTGGGTGTAGATGGTGGTGGACGAGGCAGGTCGACGGTTCAAATGCCTCGGCTGCTAAAATTTTACTATAAGGTCGGTGCTGGAGGAGTGTGGGTGGCGGTTGAAGTACGATGGCTACTAAAATTTGGGTAAATGAATTGATGTGGGGCGGGAGTGCCCAAGATCACGCGCGGTCCAATAACAATATGCGTGTATGATAATAAGGAAAAGTGGCGCGGATCCGCCGATTTTTGCAACGCTCAAGTCGGGTAGTTTGTTTTCTATTTCTAGCTAGCTGATCTATTGCACACGGTTCGTCCTAATTTCCAAATAAACTTACCCGCCTTTAGCTTCCACAGGTGGTGGTTTTACATCGCACTTGCATCGCACACGGTTGAGCCAGTACCTCCATCCTTCGCTCGCGCTTGCGGGACCGTCGTGATTTCAGCGCACTTGCATCGCACACGGTTGAGCCAGTACCTCCACCCTTTGCTCGCGCTTGCGCGGTCGTGATGATTTCAGCGCACTTGCATCGCACACGGTTTAGCCAGTACCTCCACCTTAATTTGCTCGCGCTTGCGCGGTTGTGGTGATTCACATCGCACTTGCATCGCACACGGTTTAGCCAGTACCTCCACCTTAATTTGCTTGCGCTTGCGTAGTCATGGTGATTCACATTTGTTGGGAAACGCAATAATTTCAAAATTTTCGTACGCACACGCAAGATCATGGTGATGCATAGCAGCGAGAGGGGAGAGTGTGTCCACGTAACCTCGTAGACTGAAAACGGAAGCGTTTACACAACACGGTTGATGTAGTCGTACGTCTTCACGGCCCGACCGATCAAGCACCGAAACTATGGCACCTCCGAGTTCTTGCACACATTGAGCTCGATGACGTTCCCCGTACTCCGATCCAGCAGAATGTCGGGGAAGAGTTCCGTCAGCACGACGGCGTGGTGACGGTCTTGATGTTCTACCGTTGCAGGGCTTCGCCTAAGCACCGCTACAATATTATCGAGGAGAACTATGGCGGAGGGGGGCACCACACACGGCTAAGAGATCAAGAGATCCATTGTTGTGTCTCCAAGGGGTGCCCCCTCCCCATATATAAAGGAGTGGAGGAGGGGGAGGGCCGGCCCTCTCTATGGCGGCATACAGGAGGAGTCCTACTCCCACCGGAGTAGGATTCCCCCCTTCCAAGTAGTAGGAGTAGGAGTCAAGGAAAGGGGAGAGAGAAGAGAAGGAAGGAGGGGGCGCAGCCCCTCCCCCTATTCGGACTAGGCCTTGGGGGGGCCAGCATCTCCTCTCTCTTTCCCCTAAAGCCCAATAAGGCCCATATACTCCCCGGCGAATTCCCGTAACTCTCCGGTACTCCGAAAAATAGACGAATCACTCGAAACCTTTCCGATGTCCGAATATAGTCGTCCAATATATCGATCTCTACGTCTCGACCATTTCGAGACTCCTCGTCATGTCCTCGATCTCATCCGGGACTCCGAACTACATTCAGTACATCAAAACACATAAACTCATAATATAACCGTCATCGAACTTTAAGCGTGCGGACCCTACGGGTTCGAGAACAATGTAGACATGACCGAGACACGTCTCCGGTCAATAACCAATAGCGGAACCTGGATTCTCATATTGGCTCCCACATATTCTATGAAGATCTTTATCGGTCAAACCGCATAACAACATACATTGTTCCCTTTGTCATCGGTATGTTACTTGCCCGAGATTTGATTGTCGGTATCTCAATACCTAGTTCAATCTCGTTACCGGCAAGTCTCTGTACTCGTTCCGTAATACATCATCCTGCAACTAACTCATTAGTTACAATGCTTGCAAGGCTTATAGTGATGTGCATTACCGAGTGGGCCCAGAGATACCTCTCCGACAATCGGAGTGACAAATCCTAATCTCGAAATACGCCAACCCGACAAGTACCTTTGGAGACATCTGTAGAGCACCTTTATAATCACCAAGTTACGCTGTGACGTTTGGTAGCACACAAAGTGTTCTTCCGGTAAACGGGAGTTGCATAATCTCATAGTCATGGGAACATGTATAAGTCATGGATAAAGCAATAGCAACATACTAAACGATCAAGTGCTAAGCTAATGGAATGGGTCAAGTCAATCACATCATTCTCTTAATGATGTGATCCCGTTAATCAAATGACAACTCATGTCTATGGTTAGGAAACATAACTATCTTTAATTAACGAGCTAGTCAAGTAGAGGCATACTAGTGACACTCTATTTGTCTATGTATTCACACATGTATTATGTTTCCGGTTAATACAATTCTAGCATGAATAATAAACATTTATCATGATATAAGGAAATAAATAATAACTTTATTATTGCCTCTAGGGAATATTTCCTTCAACATTGCACTTGCATCGCACACGGCTTAGCCAGTACCTCCACCTTAATTTGCTCGTGCTTGCGCGGTCGTGGTGATTCGCATCGCACTTGTATCGCACACGATTTAGATATTATACCCCGTGTCCGTTGAGGGTCATCAGAGTCTTTGCAGCAAAAAATAACGTTAGGAGGGTCAAAAGACAGCCACACCAGCATGTGGCCCAAATATATATAAGTGAAGGGTGGTATGTGATGCTCAAAATTAAAATGCAAAGCTTTGACCCCACGGGCCCATGGTTGGGCGCGTCATTGAAGATCGATGAGAGGGGCCAGAAGTCAAGAACCACCTGGAAGTGGCCAAATATGTGTACGAATATTGAGGATGTTTAAAACTTTAAATATGCAATGTATAACTTTGGTGGCACCTGCCTCGCAAACCCGAAAGCACCCTAACAACCACCTAGCTATGATACATATAATGACATAATGTCGTACCTAGCTAGGATGATTGGCCCACCACCTCTCACTTCGTGTCAGCTGGGCGGATGCACGTAATGATCAATACTTTGGTCATACACGCATGTCGCCATAACAACCATGAAGGCAAGGTAGTTAAGGACGAGATACGTACGCAGGGTTCGATGTAGGTTGAACCCAGCAATCTGAGCATCTGGGAGGGAATCCTGACAACGCATGAGCTCGAGCTTTGGTTGACCGACATTTTACGGTGACCGGCCCTAACATGAACTAGGAGGAATCCATTCATGTCCAACACATATCCCTCATTATCGATCAAAGGGATGATATATATACACTCAGGGAGCCCACAGATATCCATGTCGTCACAAAAAACAGCACAAGGGAGACATGGTCGAACAAAAGACCCCGTATATACTTCATGCGGCCCGAAAATATGAATGTGTACGATGGTGTATGATGTGTTTAAATCCCAAATGCACAACTTCGATGGGCCATGGCAAGTACATTACAAACCGAACACCGTACCCGACTACAAGCCTGGTTCAATACCTATCACGTCAGTTTCCCAACTTCGAGGCAGCAGCGGGGGGGGGGGGGCGTCGTCCCACGCATGCGCTCAAACTTTATTTTGTCTAGCATGGGACACATCTATATATATCTATACATCTATACACATATATAGTGTGCGAATAACTATGTAAGTTGCTCGTTGGATGAAGCCAATCCGACGGTACAGAGATGATAAATACGAGCACTACTGGCCGTTGGATATCATCTACATTCCACCAGATTCTGCCACATGTACAATCTAGAAGACTCGATGGTTGAACTTAAGCATAATGCACAAACCTAAAAACACAAGTACTTCTCCTTTGTTCTCTAGAATCTTCCATATCTTAATTGCCCAAACCTTTTTTTCTAAATGAATTGTCACTTTTTGTTTTTACCTTTACAATCCACAATTCCATGAATCTTAAAATAGTTTTTTTTACAAAACTAGTTGATTTTGGATGAGATGAACTATAAGAATTAAACGAACATCTACATCATGCATATCTGGGAGAAGAGGCGGGAAACCGATGAGGGCAGTGGCGAAAGCAGTAGCCTGTTTTGAATGAAAACCTAGTAGAGAAGGAAGCGTGAGCTACATGACACATGCGCATGGTGCTTACCCATGTCTTGCATGTGCTATCGAAGGGCTCGGGGTTGCCGTTCGATGCAGGAGCATCCAACGGTGCACACGCGTGCGATCCGTGGGGTTTGGGTTACGGCGGTCGAACCACGGGACTCGAATCAGCAGCAGGCGATGGGGGGATATCATACGGAAACCAACATTCGGTGGAAATCGGTGAAAACCACGAGAAAAAGATGTTTTGAAGTTTAAAAAAAATTCAAAAAATGTGGGATGTTAAGAGGATGATGTTTTATTGCACACAAAATTTTATGTTGGAACACATTAAGAGGTGTGAGCTATGGAAAAGATAAAATCAGTGTTGAATAGTGCCGAATAGTAATGTCACTATTTAGGGCAGAATTTGTCTTTTTCATAGCTCACATCTCGTAATGTTTTTCAACTTGAAATTTTGTGTCGCAATAAAAGATCACCTTCTTAACATCCCACATCTTTTTGGATATTTATGAAACTTTAAAATATGGTTTCCACGAGGTTTTCATTGAATATCGGCTTTCGTGAGTCAACCGTGTGCTATTTGAAAACATTTCGTGAGAAGAATCTCGGTTTGTAAATCCCCGTAAATCCAAAACAAAGCTGAAAATCGTGAAACCTGCCATTGTGTCACGACATCACACTTATATGTCGAGGAATTTTTTCATCCATTGTGGCACAAGTTTTATTACAAGCCTCTTACAAACTGGAGCTTCTCTCAAAGAAGCCTCGTGGTCCCGATAGGGAAATGTGTCCCCCTTGTGGGCGAAACGTAATCACTCCCTCTTTTCACCTTGTATTTTCTTCTACGAGCTACATGGAACGACAGGATATCCGTGTTGAAATTTAAACTTATTCAGGGTTCGTTTGGCCTTTTTATACACTAATTGTTTTCCTAGGCATTTAATGTCCATAATTCAAATCTGAACTACAAATACATGCTCCAGTTCATCAAAATGGCTAGAAAAGTTATACATGTGTCCTTGGGTGCATGTTTAGGTCCCATGCCAGGAATGGGAACAAATTACAACCGTACTAGTGTCATGGCTCGTACTCAAACATTTCGAATCTCGGTTTTTATGTCCCCATAAATCCTAAACTCACTAGAAATTCATCAAAGGTGGCATGGTGTGACGTCATGGCACATATATGTCATCGTAAAAACATTATCCAATTTGGGCCAAGCTTTATTACAAACCTCTTACAAAAACTGGAGCTTCTCTCGAAGAAGCCCCGTGGTTCTGATAGGGAAACGTGTTCCCCTTGTGGGCGAAACATAATCACTGCTTCTTTTCGCCTTGTATTTTCTTCCACGGCCAACATGGAACCACAAGATATCCGTGCTAAAATTTAAACTTATTCAGGGTTCGTTTGGCCTTTTTATACACTAATTGAGTTTCCTAGGCATTTAATATCCATAATTCAGATCTGAACTACAAATACATGCTCGAGTTCACCAAAATGGCTAGAAAAATTATACATGTGTCCTTGGGTGCATGTTTAGGTCTCATGCCAGGAATGGGAACGAATTACAACCGTATCGGTGTCCTGGCTCTTCCTCAAACATTTCGAATCTCGGTTTTTAAGTCCCCATAAATCCTAAACTCACCTGAAAGTCATCAAAGGTAGCATGGTGTCACGTCATGGCACATATATGTCGTGGTAAAACATTGCCAATTTGGGCCAAGCTTTATTACAAACCTCTTACAAACCAGAGCCTATCGCAAAAACCCTCGTGGTTTTGATAGGGAAACGTGTCCCCTTGTGGGCCAAACGATAATCACTGCCTCTTCTAGCCTCGTATTTCCTTCTACACGCGACACGGAACAACTGGAGATTCGCGCTGAACTTTGAAATTATTCAGGGTTCGTTTGACCATTTTTATTCATTAATTGAGTTTTCTAGGCATTTCAATGTCCATAATTCAAATCCGAACTACAAATACATGCTCCAGTGCACCAAAATGGCTAGAAAAAACGTACATGTTTCCTTGGGGTGCATGTTTAGGTCCCATGGAATGATTGGGAACGAATTCAACCGTCTCGCCGTCCTGGCCTGGCCACAAACATTGCGAATCTCGATTTTTAAATGTCTGTAAATCCAAAACTCACCAGGAAATCATGAAACTTGGCATGGTGTCACTACATGGTATATATAATTGTCCAATTTGGGCGAAGCTATATTACAAGCCTTTTACAAACTGGAACTGTCACAACCCTCGTGGTTCGGTGAGGAAACATGCCCCTCTTGTGGGCGAAACGATAATCGATGCCTCTTCTCGCCTTGAACTTTGTTTTCTACAAGCAACATAGAATAACAGGAGTGTCGGGCTGAAATTTGAAACTGTTTAGGGTTTGTTTGTCCATTGTATATGTATTACTAATTACTAAGTTTTCTATGCATTTAATGTAGTCCATAATTCAAATTTGAACTACAACCACATGCTCCAGTGAAGCAAAATGGGTGGGAAATCGTACATGTGTCATTGGGTGCATGTTTAGGTCTCGTTTAAGGAATGAGAATGAATTGCAAAATTGTCGTCGTCCTGAAACAATGAAAATCTCGGTTTTTAAATCCCAGTAAATAAAAAAGTCACCCAAAAAACATGAAGCTTGGCATGGTTTCATGACATGGCACATATATGTCGTGGTTAAAAAAATCGTCCAGTTCGAGAAGAGGCGCACACATTAGTAGCCAACGAAGTCCTTTTTGAAACAAAAAGCTGACACGTTAATATCGCAAACAGTTGTATTATATTTACCGTGTCAAAATTTAACCATACTCGGTGGCGTGCGTGCAGCTATTTGATTAGACGGGACGAGTGCGAGAAGTCCGCCGTGCAGGTTCGACGGGACGCATGCGAGCAGTCCGCCGCGCAGGCTCGACGGGATGCGTGCATCCTGTCCACCTCGCAGGCTCGACGGGACACTTGTGAGCAGCAAGGTCGCCAATGCTCACCGGGAAGTGAGCTCTTTGACCTCCATGCACCAGCCGCCGCCTGCCTCGCTCACAACTTCTCCATAATGGGTTAAATAAAGCACGTGGACGGAGGGTGTTTGCTTGTGATCCCATGGAAGCATTTGCTTTGTTCGTGTTTTCAACTAGTATTCCGCCCTAATTTAAATTGCTATATAGGGCAACGGATAATACGACCACAAATAAAATGGCAACAAATAATATGACGACAAATTTACAATGGCGCACATAATAATTGTCTTACATATTTCGGATAATTTAAAATGCCACATGCGGCAAAGCTCGAAAGACACGGGGGCAAGAGAAGATGGAAATTGCAGACAATGATCTGGGTCGCTACTGTCTCTACTCGTAGATGGATTGCCGAGCGGCGAAATCCTATGGCTCCTTATTCAATTCCTCACAACTTTGCTTGAAAGCAGCCACGGATTCTTCCACCTCCTGCTCGCGCTTGATCCGGAGCTTCCTTAAGCCACCCATCAGTTCCTCGACGACCGCTTTCAGCGTCATCTCCGAGGCACTGCTCTGCTCATGCAGCATCTTCTAGCCGGCGGCCTCCTCCTCCTTCTCGGCGACCAACTTGAGGAGCTTCGCATTGTCATCCATGAGTTGCTCGACGAGGCCGGTCGCCTTGTCAACCGAGGCATCGCTTATCTTGAGCAGCTTCATCAAGTCGACGACCAACTCCTGCTGTGTAGTGACGCCAGTGAGAATGTTGTCGTCACCGGCGAAGGACTTAGGAACGCTGGCTCATCGCGATGGCCGACGCCGCAAATGCGCTTGTGAGAGCCATCGCATGCCCGTTAGAGCTCGTTCGAGGGCTCCGTGGCGCGCCGGGACATCTCTGATGTGGCTGCGGCTTCGCGGAGGGACCTCTCTAGTGCTTCCGTGGCCTTGGTCTTTGCAGCCTGGTTATATGTCCACCCTAAACTCCTCCTACCGGTCATGGCGGAATGACTTGACAGAGAAAACCAGTTTTTTTGGGTGATGAGGAGAGGAACTATGAAGTAATTTTCGAGTGGGTAGTTTTTATAGCCCAGTGCTAAGTGTAAACACATATTAGTTTGATAGGTGTGAACAGATTTGCAATTACTTATTGCGTTGTAATCAGAAATGTGACGAGAAACAAGGTCAAAATTTATTGATGGCAGAAGGTTGACCACGTGGTTGCTCGCCGTTGAGGCGGCCGCGGCGCGCTCCGTTCTGGCATCCCTGGGCGCGCTCTGCTCGCCGTTGAGGCAATGTTACAATGGCAACTGTTAATAATTCTTAATAATTGTCTTACGTATTCTGGATAATTTGAAATGCCAAATGCGGCAAGGCCTAGAACACTCACGACCTACATATGCATACAATTATAATGAAATATAAGCTAAAAAGCTGAGCTGGCGGCCTTCCGACGATGGTTTTCTCAGACTCCATGATCAACATAGCACCCTTGCGGTCGTTCACTCCGAGTGTCCCGACCCGCCTCTGCCTGCGGAGCTGCTGGCGCTGGGAGGCTCTTGGGGCTGCTGGGCCTCTTCCAGAAGAGCTTGACAGCGTGCAATCGCGCGCATGACAACTCTGCGGAACCGCTCCATTTCCATGTCTCTGGCCTGGTAGCAAATTCCATCAATCACCTGCATCCTCAAGATATCACGTTGGTGATGTACTATTTCGTCGGGGACGTCAACTCCGCCAAGGATGCACTCGAGCCTGGCTACCACATCATGGGATCGAGGTTGACACGGCCGCCATGGGCAATGATGAAGCCGTAGGCTGCCTTTATCTTGACTTAATCGCAGAGGTCCTCTGCCCATTCCTTGCGAGGCATCAAGCTCTCGATGAGCACTGGTGACAGCGGCTCTTCGGGTGGGTCGTCGATCATGCCGCCGAGCAGCTCTGGATCTTTTACACGATGGATGGCAAACTGAATATGTTGATTGTGCTCCCAAGGACTGTGACGCTGATATCGCTGGTGATGGGCCATGGTGCCTGCACCGGCCAATGAAGCTCTTGCTCCCCGACCTGCTCCAGCTCGTTCTCCTCGCCGAAGATATAACGTAGGTAGGCATCGACGTTGAAGCTTTGGTCGTTGCCTGGCATGCTTGGAATAACTAATGGTAGATGGGTGAGGACTAGATCTTCGCAGAGTGTCGTGGCGGTGCGTTGCCGCCTGGGTTATATGCAGCAAGCCATTAGTTGGTGGCCGGAAACCAGTGAGGGAATAGGCGTGGATATTACAATTCATCCATGTGGAGCGCGGGAAGCATTCGCTGGGGCACGGGAAGACTAAGTGGAGCACACACACAACCCGAATATCGTATCCGGTGCCACGTGTTATTTATCACACAAGTGTTAACATAAGGAAACGTATGTGTAACTTACTAAGCATCACACACGAGTACTCGCAGACGCATCGTGTGCGATATTCCTAGCCACCGGAAGTAACTAGTTTGCATTTTTCAAAGTTTTTTGTACACACAGAATCGCACACGAACTAACTGCATTAACCGTCTGTGTTGTAATTTCTCATCGCAAATAGTTCATCCGAGTCGGCTGTTTGCCACGTATCACACACATCTTGTTAAGTTGAACCGTTTCTATTGCGTTTGCTAATTGAAAACAGTTCGTCCGAGTGAACCGTATGCCCTATATCACACACACCTTGATCTGGCTAACCATTTATGTTGCACTCCCTAATAGCAAACGGTTCATTGGAGCAAACTGTTTGTCGTATATCGCACACATATTGATATGGCTGCCCGTTCCTGTTGTTCTGCCTCATCACAAACAGTTCGAACGGGTTAACCGTGTGCCCTACATCGCACAAGCAACTAAAATATGAACCGTGTTTGATGTGTCCTCCATCGCAAATGTTTTATACATATCTGACGGTTTTCATACACCATCGTTTGTGAATATGGCATCACACACAGTTTCTCGAAGGGTCTCTGATCGTAGTGTTGTGTTAGCAGCATCCTGCAGTAGTGTCCTCAGCGGCGGTCTTGGCAGCCTCCTTGGCAGCAATCTTGTCGGCCTCGGCCTCGGCGTCCTTGGCGACCTCCTCGATGACGGTGTCTATATCCTCCTGGTCCGTCGGGGGAGGATCTGGAAGCCGAGAAGGAGAATGAGATGAAGCCAAAATCAAGGTTCCAAAAAAGAGACAAGGACTGGAGGCAGGCCACTTACCCGTGCCGAGTTGGGGAGAAGCGTTTCCCTCTCCGCCAACGTTCGTTGCCAGGATGGAGCCACTGCCGCCCAAGTTCGCCTCCTCCTCCTCCTCCATGCGCGTGGGCTCAGTGGTAGGTGCCCTTGCCGGGGATGCCCCTCTGGGCAGTGTGGTCGATGGGGGCGGCGTGTTGGGGGTGGCCCTCAGTGGCTCCTCCTGTCGCTGCTCCCCTCCTGTGAATCCGGCAAGGTCAGCGCCAAGATGCACGGCCCAAAGCGCATTGGCAAGGAGTGAGTGATAGACTAACGCTGGGGGCTGAGGTGGGGGCTGCGCCGGGGGCTATTGTCCGGGCTGGTCACAACCAACACCGGCGTGCACGGAGTGCTCGCCGGGGGCTTGTCGCACGTCGAAGCCCTGGCCCTCTTCGCCACCCTGTGGGCCAACATCTCCGTGTCCCTGTGAAGATAACATCAAGTCAAAGGAGGATAACACAGGCGTTGGGTCAGGAGATGATGGGGGCCGAAGTACTTACTCGTCCTCCACCTCCTCCTCCACTGGCTTCCTCTTCCTCTTCGGGCTAAAGGACGCGAGGTCAAACTCGGCCTCCAGGGTGCTGTCAGAAGGAGGAGGAGAAGGGGAAGGGGTCCTGCGCCGCTTGGACGAAGAAGAAGTAGCCTCTGTCTTCTTCACTGCCGCAGCCTTCATCGGCCTCGTCTAGCGCACGGGCTGCTCCTGAGCATGTTGCCGCTGCGCGGTCCTGCCGGGCTGGACCGGTTCGCCGGAGCGAGCCCGCTGCAGGATGCGTTTCTTCCCCGTGGCCGGGGGGTCGTCCGTCTCGGCCTCCTCTTCGGCCGACTCCTCGACCACGTCTTCGACGAGGGGAGCCCCGACGCCGACGTTGCTGGCCTCCCCAGCAGACTCCGCCCATCCGGCGAGCTATTTCTCCTCTGCGGCCATGTCAGCCTCGTCCTCCATGGTGCCGGTGCTGCCAGCCTCCTTGGAGAGTGCCGCCTCTGCCGCCCTGGCGGTGATGTAGTCCAGCTCCTCCTTGGTGGTGTTGCGGATGAGCAGCGGCTCGTCGCGGATGTACTTCTCCGACAAATTATCGAAGAATTCCTACACCTCCTCCGCTTTCGGCTCGTCCCAGGTTGGATCGAGGTCGTGCGCATTGAAGTCCGGCATCATGGCGATGATGGAGGTCTGGAGAGAGTTGTTGCTCAATGGGACCACTCCCGCCGGCAACCCAAACAGAGATGCCTTGACGGCCTTGCCGGCCTTCTCAGCCCTGCCGTCATCACCCACCTTGAGCTGGAAGAGCCTCTCGCAAAAATGAGCATGCCCCATCATCGTGAAGTTGTGCTTCAAGCCAGGGCGGAGCCTCATGATGTCGGCTGCATTCCTGTAGTCCCAGGCCGGCCACCCCTTATTGTGCAGTGGGGCAATTCGGCGGCGGATGAAATCGGCCCCAGTCATTTCGAGAGTGAGCCCGGCCACGGTGAGGCGATGGATCCTGGTGGTGGCGACCGAGAGCTTCTTGTCGTTGGCGTTGAGGTCGCTCCAGTCCTTGCAGCAGACCGGCGGACCCGTCAAAACTCCCGTGGATCCTTCTCCTTGATCCAGCACCACCGGCTCCGCCACTCCTCCCACCTCTCCTTCTGGGCGCCCTCTGGGTACATGCCCTTCTGCTGAGACCTCGGGATTCAGGTGATGCAGCCGAAGATGTCACCCCCTGTCTGGATGCGAGGGTAGAAGTAGTGGCGGAAGATCGCCGTGCTGGGGAGCACTCCGGCGAAGCCCTCGCAGAGATGGGCGAAGAAGGCCATGCACGCCACGGCATTCGGCGTAAGATCCAGAAGATGGAAGACGTAGGTGTGCATGACGTCGTTGAAGAAATCAGTGAAAGGGGGACAGAGCCCGCAAGAGAAGTAGTCAACAAAGAAGGGGTACCGATTTGGGCCATCCTTGGCAAAATCGACAGGGACGATGCGCGTGGCAAGATGCCTTGTCGTCTCCCTCCCCCACAGGGGCCTGAAGTAGTCCCTGAGGTGGACTGCATCGACCGTCGAGGGGAAGTAAGCATGCTGCGTCCGAAGCACCACCAACTCGCTCTCCGGCGCCTCCTTCTCCCCGGCGTCCTTGGCCGCTCCCTTGCCCTTGCCTGTCTTGGGCGCCATAGCGGCTCAAAGGGAATGAAAGTCGACGGCAATGGGGGCGTGACGATGGCGAGCAGAGGCAAGAGCTTGAAGAAGAAGAGGGAAATGGCAGTTCCGAGATTGGAAAAGGCACTGAGGGTAAATGAGCAGCGCCCCTGCAGTTCTCCTTTTTACGGGGAAGACACGGGCCGCCTCTTTACCATTTACCATGATTTGACGCAAGCGTGCAGCAACCGCTCCACGCACAACCCCCACGTCACGCATTCAAACGCAGGTCGTGGGGAACCTCAACTAGCGAAAGAATTACCACAGTAAAGACTCTGCCACACATGCCCGCGCACCGTTCTGGGCCTGGCCCAACAATGCTCTGCACTTATGTGTGGCCCAGGCCCAGGGGCTCCTTTCGGTGTACAAAAGTAGGGGCCTTACATGCCCCTTTACTCGTATTGGGCAGTTGTAGCCACGCTGCGGCCACGCTTGGCGGGGCAGAGGAAGCGAAGACACAAGACAACCAGAGCAGTGCCAAGCCAGAGGCGCGACAAGCAAAGGGACAAGGTGGGCTTTCCCCGGCAAGAGCCTTGCCAGGGCAGCTTGCGTAGCCCCGACAAGAGCCTTGCCGGGGCAACTTGCCCAACACCAGCGAGGCCGCCACCCTTGAGCCTAAGAATTCCAACACCATCAACATTGGAACCAAGGATTGGGAGGCGCCTGCATGGTGGCATGCAGATCTTTGTGAAGACCAAGAACATACATGGCTAGATGAGAACTAGAAGACGGAAACCACCGGCAAGATCCTTGCCGAGGACGCTCACAAGACCCCCTGCAAGACCCTTGCCAGGAACACCAGCGAGACCCCGGCAAGGCCCTTGCCGGGGACATCCGCGGGGCCGCAGCCAGGGCCACACCTGCCAAGGCTCCATAGTTGTTCCAACACAGCAGTCAGCCCGCCAACTAGGCAGGCACCTGCGTGGCGACGTGCAGCTTCCAGACCAACGCAGCAAGCACCTGCGTGGTGGCATGCAGATCTTCGTGAAGACTCTGCCACCGCACCAGCTCATCAGCCAGCCAGCCAGCATGGTGCTGCACGCCTCGTCAGCCTGGACACGCGTTGGAGCGAGGCGAAGCGGCGACGGACGGGACGAGCTTCCTTGCCGTCCCCGATAAAGTGAGAGGGCACGTCAGCAGCGCATTAAATGCGTCTTGTCCTACGGTGCCAGGGATAGGCTTGTATACACTGCAAACTTTCCGCCTCCTGTGTGCCACTGTGGCGACCCCTTTGAACTATAAAAGGAGGCCCGAGGCGTACTGAGGAAGGATTCAGACTTTTTGGACCCTGCACGCTTTGTAGCTAGTCCAAGAACACCAGATAAACACAAACTAGCAGGAGTAGGGTATTACGCATCGCTTGCGGCCCGAAGCTGGATAAAATTCCCCCTTGTTGATCTCCCAAACCCACTCTTTGCACAACCGCGTGCCCGCAAAACGTAGTAGGGATCTCTTGTGATCCCATAGGTGTCGTTCCCCTGACACAGTGGTGGTGTATCAATCCCATGTATTTCTTCAATACGACCTGGCACTTGGTGGCTACATTATTCAAATTGAGATTACATCAAATATGCAAGTCTCATGTCGCTGCAAGCATGCACGATGACACTTGGGGGCTAATGCAAAGTCATTTTTATTGGCCTTACTGAAGACCCGACTCATTACATCATAATGAGATGGCCCTTGGGGCTACCAATTGCTCACATCAGCGGTTGAAGGTACAAAGTTTTTTTTCATTATATTGAAGGGTCCACTGCTCAGTTGGTAAGGCACAAGGCTCTTAACCTTGTGGACGTGGATTCAAGTCCCATGATAGGGGTTACATCATATAATGTTATTTTCATTGAAGTATATATTAAGTCCCAGCTCAATATTATCTTCTTGAGCGGCCCTTGGGGGCTACACATCATTGCTCAAATCTACATGATTATACCTACAAAGTCCCTGCTCATTATTGCATAATGACCCGCCCTTGGGGGTTACACTGGTTGAAGTTTTTATGAGTATAAGACAATTACAAGTCCCGAAGTTCTCGCAAGCATGACAACCCGGCACTTAGGGGCAACATAGTATGGAGTATTCAGTTTTTACTAGTCACTCGGATGAACAACATGGATTTCTTTGAAAGTGGCAGTATTTATATTGAAGCAAAGTCTTAAGCCACCACTTTGTTCTTCTCAAAGACTTGGGGGCTACAGGTATTATATTATTATCGAAGAAATATTTTCAAATTCTCACGATTGAGCAAACTAGGTTGACCGGCGTCACCAATCATTATGACCTGTGGTTGCAACCCGGCGTCATTAATAATCATGAACCGGCGCTATAACGATCATGAACCGTGTATGCGCAACAATCATGACTCGAAATTATCAAGTTTTTATAACCCGACAGGTCTTTGGCAATGATAAAACCGGCAAGTTCTCGCATCTTCAAACCGGTTGAATATCGGATGAGTATTTCAAGACCAATATTTCTTAAACCGGCGCTTTGGAAGCCGACTCAAGTGGATTATTCTTCACAATATTTTTTCTATAAGAAGCCAACATCAGCAATTTGAGTATGAAGCTGGTTATTGACCCGGATTTCTAGAAGGAGGAAATGACAAAGGACTTAAGAACAATCAGGTGCCGGTCTACAAGATTTCTTAACCCGGAGCACAATCTGCCAAATTTGTTTTGGTGTTTATTTTGCAGCATAAGTTTACCATGGATAAATCCAAGCTAAACTTGGGGGCTAATGTCGGGATATACCCCGCGGTGTAAACCGGCCGGAAGTTAACCCGGCCGGACTTGGCGGTTTATTTGAGGTCGGCGGCACTTGGCGATATTCACTGGTGACCCGCCCGGACACGGCAATTTACCGGACAACCCGCCAGGATGTTGTAACTCACTTTGGTGACCGGCGGACGGGTCGGAGGAGCGACAAGACCCGGCGGCCTGTCTGGCGGTTCATGAAGGTCGGTTCAACTATTGTGGGCCGGTTTAAGAGGAAAGGCATAAGGAATATTTGTCTTACAAGGAGTTAAGACCTGGACTTGTATCCGGTTTGTATTAGAGATAGACTAGTCCTAATCCTAATAGGACTCCACATGTAACCCGCCCCTTCAACATATATAAGGAGGGGTAGGGCTCCCCAAAGAGGGGGAAGCAACAAGCAAGAAGAAACAATCTTAGGGCTAGACACAAAGAGGAGAGCCGGTTTACGGCGACTCCCTCGTGATGATAATGAGACCTAGCCTCAAACAGCATGTAGGGTTTCTACCGGATAATGTTTCCCGAGGCCCGAAGCTGTCTAAATCCATGTCTTGTGTTGCGTCTCTCGATTCCGCTCAACCCCTCTCAAGCTACCACATAGATGTGTTGGCCTCGCGACTAAGTCCTGACACTAAGGACATCTGCCGTGACAAATCCACGACAGCAACGGTAACAGTAACAGTGATAGCAGTAATTTAGTAGCAAGTGTAACAGTGATGATAACAACAGTAACTTAGCATAAACAATATAAGATAAATTCGTAGGCATTGGATCGGTGACTTGTTGGATGATATTCATCATATGACAGTTATAACCTAGGGCGATATGCACTAGCTCCAGTTCATCGATATAATATAGGCATGTATTCCGTAAATAGTCATACGTGCTTTATTAAAAGAACTTGCATGGCATCTTTTGTCCTACCCTCCCATGGCAGCGGGGTCCATATTGGAAACTAAGGGATATTAAGGCCTCCTTTTAATAGAGAACCGGAACATAGCATTAACACATAGTGAATACATGAACTCCTCAAACTACGGTCATCACTGAGAGTGGGCCCAGTTGTTGTCACTCCGGGATTGTCGGATCATAACACGTAGTAGGTGACTATAACTTGCAAGATCGGATCTCAAACATGGATATAATGATGAATTCATAATGGTTCAGATCTGAGTTCATGGCACTCGGGCCCAAAGTGGCAAGCATTAAGCATAGCAAAGTCATAGCAACACCAATCTAAGAACATAGTGGATACTAGGGATCAAGCCCTAACAAAACTAACTCGATTACATGATGAATCTCATCCAACTCCTCACCGACCAGTGAGCCTACGAAGGAATTACTCACTCCCGGTGGGGAGCATCATGGAATTGGCGATGGAGATTGGTTGGTGATGACGAAGAACGAAGATCCCCTCTCCAGAGCCCCAAACGGACTCCAGATCTGCCCTCCCGAGGAAGAACAGGGCTTGGCGGCGGCTCCATCTCGTGGATCGTGATAATTCTTTCTCCCTGATTTTTTCTGGAATAATGTGAATTTATAGTATCAGGGTGCGTCGTGGCCACCGGTGGGTACAACCCACAGGCGGCGCTAGGAGAGGGGCGCGCATACGGTGGGTTGTGCCCAACTAGGAGCCCCTCTCTGGTGGGTCTTGGCTCCATAAATTCTTATTATCAATATAAAAAATCCTCGCAAAGTTTCATTCCATTCCGAGAACTTCTATTTACGCACAAAAACAACACCATGGTAGTTCTGCTGAAAAACAGCGTCGGTCAGGGTTAGTTTCATTCAAATCATGCAAATTAGAGTCCAAAACAAGAGGAAAAGCGTGAGAAAAAGTAGATAAGTTGGAGACGTATCAACTCCCCCAAGCTTAAACCTTTGCTTGTCCTCAAGCAATTCAGTTGATAAACTGAAAGTGAGAAATAAAAACTTTTACGAACTCTTTTGCTCTTGTTTTCATAAATAAGCTTAAACAATACCCAGGTTTTCAGCCAACATTATAACTAACCATGTCAGAAATAACAAGATTATAATGATTCATATCAATGACATAATCAGCTAGCGAGCAATAATAAAATACCTCAAATAGCTACGTGTTGTCAAAACAACCATGATAATAGGACAATAATGGTATCTCGCTAGCCCTTTCTCAGACCGGAAAACATAAATGCAGAGCACCTCCGAAGTTCAAGCAGCGACTAAACATTGTAATTCATGGTAAGAAAGATCTACTCATGATGGACCCAACACTAGCTATACACAATGCATAAATCATGACAGTTGTGCTCTACTTAGTTTCTGGCGCTTGTTTTTAGAAGGTGATGACACAACATAAAAGTAAATAGAAAGTCCCTTCACAAAGGGAAGTCGGGATTTGCAGAGCTGCCAGAGCTCAATTTTTAAAATAGAGATAAATGATATTTTGAGACATGCCCCATCTCATTCACTTCACGGCCATCAGTTATCAACATCTTCCATGCTAAGCCCGCTAGTGGCGGTTCCCAAGTGGTAAAAGTAAAGGTTTTACTCCATTGGGAGTTTTTGTTTGATTATTCAAGAGATGAAATCTTTTTCATATTTGCAGTTTGGGACTGGGCATCCCTAATACCGCCCATTTCCTCGTGCGATGGCGAGTGAATAAACACTCTACCTAAGGATAACCCGCTTAGCATGGAAGCTATCGACCAGCTCCTGTCGTTCCATGAACGATCCAGCAAAACGGATAATTTTTTAGAAGTTTTTAGAGGTGGGACACGCAAATTTACTTAGGACGGCAGGGTAATACCGTATATAGGTAGGTATGGTGGACTCACCTGGAATAACTTTGGCTTCCAGGTTTTGATGTACAAGCAGAATTCCCACTTAGTATAGGCGAAGGCTAGCAATTAAGATTGGGAAGTGGCCAGCTAGAGAGCAACAACGATCATGACAAGGAATTATGCATAAGTAACATTGGGCACTAGCATGAGTAGGATATGAACACCATGAACATGAATATTATAGAGACTATGTTGGTTTTGATTCAACTACATGCATGAACATGTACCAAGTCAAGCCACTCAAACATTCAGAGGAGGATACCATATCATCATACTACATCACAATCATTTTAACGCTATGTTGACATCCAAGATAAATCATTATCAACTCCCAGCTACTTATGCATGGCATGAGAAACTATAATCTCTAATTGTTATTGCAAACATGTTTAATCATAATGGGCTGAATCATGGGCACTAGGTTGAACATATCTACACAACAAGAACAAGTCGAGTTCATACCAGTTTCTCTTTGCCACGGCCAGCTCATCGAACATCGTCATTATTGCCTTTCACTTGCACGACCGAATGATAAGAAAATAATAATAGTGCAAGAGTGCCATGGACTAAGTTGGAATCTGCAAAACATTTTATTCAACAGGAGAAGACAAGGTAAAATGTGCTCTTTATTAGTCCCACAGTTATTCATATGAGAGCTACTCAACATTTTCATCGTGGTCTTCTCCTCGGTACAACTCGAATAAAAAGAAAACAAATTCAGAGAAACACACTGAAATATTTTTGGAGTTTTTGGTTTTCTTCAACAAGCAGATAAAAAGCAAAAATGAGCAAAACAATTTACACGGGAAAGCTCCCAACAAGCAAAAGAAGAACAAGGAAATCGTTTTTGGGTTTTCTTTTTAGCACTACTACTAAGCATGCATAGAAAGTAAATTACTACAACTATTTTTTTTTGGTTTTGTTAAGGTTTTTCAAACACACAAGAAGAAAGCAAGAAAATAAATCTAGGCATGGATGATACAATGAAAGAGATTGAGCACCGACAAATGGAATGACATGTGAGCATGAATATAATGTCGGTGAGAAACACGTACTCCCCCAAGCTTAGGCTTTTGGCCTAAGTTGGTAATCGATCAGTAGCCTGGAGGGTAGTAGTTGACGTGGTAGCTCACAGAGGCTCTCGGTGCGGATGCCTCAGCATGTCGTGCCGCCATCACTGCTGCGTTGTGGGCTCGGGCCTCGCTCTCAAGAACAAAATATCTTTCCTTACTATGATAATCAAAGAGAGCAGGCGCAGGCAAATATGTGTCCACAACATGTCATTGGTTAAACAAAAAATTATCAGTGAAGTTATCAGCCCTTCCCGCGAGAATCTTATGCTCTTTTAAAGCATCAAAATCTAAATACCGAGTGGGTAGGATAGGATCAAAGGGGAAAGGTGAAACACCCAGCCCTCATGCTAGACGGGTGGCATAAATCCCACCATAGAACCAGCCACTCTTGGTGTTATGCTGAAGTCTACAAGCAACAATCACTCCAAGGTTATAATTCCTTTCACCAGTGAGAGCGGTGTGAATGAGGCTCAAGTCTGGAGCACATTGTATGCTATAGTCTGGCTTGCCTACTATGCATTTCCCGTTAAATAATGCAAGGTACTGAATTGCGGGAAAGTGAATGCTCTTTATTCTTCCTTGTCTCACTCCTCTATTTTCATCGTAACAAAAGGCTAGTCAAGAAAGACTCATACTCAGCCTTTGCTGGCTCATCAAGCGACAAAATGGGAGCTTGCTATGGTAAGCAAACTTCTCTAGTGGGATAGTAAATGGTTCATCATAAAGCATAATTGACACCCTAGACTCACGTGGAAAATATTTAAATCCTTTGACAAATGATTCAGTGAGAAGATAGAGCTGTTCACACTTACCTGAAAGGTAGGGACCGAGACTGGCATTGTGAACATATTGCTCGAATCCCACCTTAATGCCCACTTGCATCATATACTCATCGCAATGCCATAAGCATGTTTTGGTGGCGGCATCTTGCGTGGAACTTTCACTTGGTTCAACGTAAGATCGACGAGCATAACTGTCACTAGAGGATGCCCCGAGGATCGTCTCCTCGAAGAACTCCTTCCAAACAGGTTCATCATGTCCGCATACAATTTTTCCTATGAACAAAAATCTTAATTTTTAGTCCATACAATTTTTCCAACAAAACTTCACAAAACTAATAGCAACTACTCATAGGGATACATAGAGGCTATAGCAAGCATCCAAACTACTTAGAACACTATGTCGGTGGAAACGACACCTATGGGATCACTGGGATCCCTTTTACGGTCGGAGGGCGCGAGGTTGTGAGAAGAGCAGGCCTGACAGAGAGCACACGGATTGTTTACCCAGGTTCGGGCCGCGAGGATGCGTAAAACCCTAGTCCTGCATTTGGTGGATGTATTTCAGAGTGTTCTTGAGCTCTCTAACTAGCTACGGTGGCTGCATAGTCCAAAAGAGTTGAATCCCCCTCCTGGTCGCCTCGGGCCTCTTTTTATAGGCAAAAGGGGTTGCCACTGTGGCACATAGGAGGTGGCAAGGCTTACAGTGCGCGAGCTTATCGCTCGACATTACGGGACAAAAAGCATTAAATGTGCTACATAGGTGTCCATTAGCTTTATCGGGGACGGGAACAAGGCCCGTCCCGTCCATCGCCGCTCCGCCCCGCCTCGCTTCGACACACGCCCAGGCCAGCGATGCGTGTGGTGCCATGTAGGAAGGCAGGCAGCTGAGGTGGCGCGGTGGCAGGGCCTTCACGAAGATCTGCATGCCACCACGCAGGTGCTTGCTGAAATGGTCTGGAAGCCGCACGTTGCCACGCAGGTGCCTGCCCAGCGGGTTGGGCTGGCAGCTGCATGCTAACGGCGGCGGAGTCTTGGTTGACGTGGGCCTAGATGTGGCCCCGCTGATGTCCTCGGCAAGGGTCTTGCCGTGGCGTTACAGTCGTCCCCGGCAAGCCTCTTGTCGGGGGTCCTGTGGTTTTCCTCGTCTAGGATCCCGCCGAGGATCGCCATCTTCTGGTCCTCATCTGGTCTTGTGTATTTATGATGTTGGCAAAGATCTGCATGCCACCACAGAGGTGCCTCCCGAGCCCTGGGTCCAACGTAGTTGTTGACGACATTCGGAACCCTTGGGCTCAAGGGTGGCTCGCTCTGCTGGCATTGGGCAAGCTGCCCTGGCAAGGCTCTTGCCGGGGCCGCGGAGGCCGCCCCGGCAAGGGTCTTGCCGGGGGAGTCCACCTCGCCCCTTTGTTGTGTTGTGTTCTTGGTCTTGGCGTTGGTTCAGTTGTCTTGTGCTTCGGCTTCTCTCTGGCTTCCCTCCTCTGCCCTGCTTAGTGTGGCCGCGGCACGCGGCTCTGACTGCCCGTGCACAAGTAAATGGGTCAAAAAGGAGGGCCCCTACTTTTGTACACCGACAGGAGCCCCCGGGTCTATGCCACACATAAGCGCGACGCGTTGTTGGGCTAGGCCCAAAACGGTGCGCGGGCAGGTGGGGCAGATTTTACCGCAGTAATTGTTTCGTCCGCTGCGCTTCCCATGACCCGCGTTGAACGCGCGACATGGAGGGTCGTGCGTGAAGTGGGGGTCATGCGTGGGACGGTTCCCGCACGCATGGGTCACATCGTGGTTAACGGGAAAAGTGGCGGCCCGTGCCTTCCCCGTAAAAAGGAATAACCGTGGGCGCACTTCTCATTTACCATCCGTGCTTTCCCCAATCTCGTAACCGTCGTCCCCTTCTTCCTCCTTCTCAAGCTTTTGCCTTCGCTCACCGCCGCCGCGCCTCTGCTGTCTTCCATTCCTTGCTTCCCGCAGCCGCCATGGCACCCAAGACCAGCAGAGGCAAGGGAGTGTCCAAGGACGCCGGGGAGAAGGAGCCGCCGGAGAGCGAGCTGGCGGTGCGGCGGACGCAGCACGCCTACTTCCCATCGACGGTCGACACGGTCGAACTCCGGAACTACTTCAAGCACCTGTGGGGGTGCAAGACGGGAAGCGTGACGACGGGGCATCCGGCCACGCGCGTCGTCCCGGCTACCTACGCCGAAGCCGGCCCAAATCGGTAGCTGTTCTTTGTCGACTACTTTTCCTGCGGGCTCTGTCCCCCTTTTTCCGATTTCTTCAGCGACATCATGCACACCTATGGCTTCCGCCTCTTGGATTTTACTCCGAATGTCGTGGCGTGGATGGCGCACCTCTACGAGGGTTTCGCCGGGGTGCATCCCAACGCGGCGCTCTTTTGCCATTACTTCTTCCCTTGCATCCAGAAGGGGGGCACCATTTCCGGTTGTGTCGCCTGGATTCCAAGGACCCAGGAGAAAGGGACATATCCAGACGGCGCCCAGAAGGGGAGGTGGGAAGAGTGGCGGGGCCGGTGGTGCTGGAATGAAGAGAAGGACCCGCCGTACTTTTGCCAAGTCTGCCACGCACCGTCGGTCCACAGGAGCGACTGGAGCGATGTTGATGTCAACGACAAGAAGCTCACGGTCGCTACCACCAGGATTCTTCGTCTCACCGAAGCCGGGATCACCCTTGAGATGATCGGGGCGGATTTCATCCGCCGCCGAATCGCTCCACTGCACAACAAGGGGAGGCCAGCCTGGCTCTTCACGAACGCTGCCGACATCATGAGGCTCCGCCCCGGCTTGGACTACAACCTCACGGTGATGGGGCACGCCCACTTCTGCCAGCGGCTCTTCCGGCTTGACGTGAACCGCGATGGCAAGGTCGACCGGTCCGGCAAGGCCGCGAGGGCCGCGACGAAGGCCAGCAAGCCCACCAGAGGGCCGCTGTTCAAGTTGCCGGCGGGGGTGGTCCCGCTGAGCAACAACTCGCATCGAAACGACATCATCGCCATGAGGTCGGAGTTCGATGCGCACGGCCTCGTCCCAAGTTGGGCCGAGCCATGAGAGGATCAGGTGCTGGACTTTTCCGACACCCTGGAGGAAAAGTACGTCAGTGCCGAGCCGCGGCTTGTCCAAGACACCAGCCATGCGGAGCTGGACTACATTGCCGCCAGGGCAGCGGAGGCGGAGCTCGCCAGGGAGGCCAGGAGCGCCGGCGGCGTGGAGGACAAGGTCGCGGCGAAGGCGGAGGAGAAGGAGCTCACCCTGTGGGCGGAGTCTGCTGGGGATGCCAGCAGCGCCGGCACCGGGGCCCCTCTCGTCGAAGATGTGGTCGACGATTCGTCAGAGGAGGAGGAGGCCGAGGCTGTCGACCCTCCTTCACAGGAAGAGTGCGAGTCTTGCGGCGGGCCACCTCTAGCGAGCCGGTCCGGCCCGGCAGGGCCGTACAACTGCGGCAAGCCCAGGGGGGTCCGGGCGCCAAACAAGGGCCGCAGCGGCGAAGAAGTTGGTGAAGGCCGCGGCGGCTAGGAAGGAAGCAACTGCCTCTTCCTCGTCCAAGCGCCCTCGGACTCCATCAGCTTCACCTCCTCCGGCTGACGATGACGCGGAGGTCATCTTCGACTTCGGGTCCCTCAGCCCAAGGAGGAAGAGGAAAGCAGCAGAGGAGGAGGTGGAGGACGAGTAAGTATCTTGTTCATTTCTGTCATCTCCATCCCCTCAGACCGTGCCACTTATCTTGACTTGTTTTCATCTTTGCAGCAACGCGGAGACGCTGGCCTAGAGGGTGAAGAGGGCCAAGGCTTCGGTGGGCGGCCAGCCCCCAGCAGGCGCTGCTGGCACACCGCTGGTGGTGTTGAGCAGTCCAGACAGCAGCCCCTGGCACAGCCCCCAGCGTAAGTTCATCACTCACCCCTCATCAACGTGTGTTAGGGGCATGATCCCTTGGTGCTAACCTTGCCGTGATTGCAGGACGGGGACAGCAGCAGGAGGAGCCACAAAGGGCTACCCCCAACACGCCGCCCCCATCGACCACGCCGCCCCGAGGGGCATCCCCAGCAAGGGCGCCAAGCACCGAGCCCATGCACACGGAGGAGGACAAGGCGAACTCGGGTGCTGGTGGCTTTGCCTCGGCGCCAAATGTTCGCGGAGAGGGGACCTCTGCTTCCCAGCCGGGCACGGGTAAGTCACTTGCCTTCTGTCCCTGTTCTTTTTTCTGTTCTTTCTAAATCTTGATCTTGGCCTCGCCTCATCCCCTTCTCGGTATCTAGATTTTCCCTTGGTGGACCTAGAGGACATCGACACCGTCATCGAGTATGTTGCCAAGGATGCCGTGACGGAGGCCGAGAAAATTGCTGCCGAGGAGACCGCCAAGGGTGCTGCTGAGGACGCCGCCAAGGGGCCCGCCGGGGAGTCCGGCATGGCCACTGCCGAGGAGGTTGGCAAGGGGCCTGCCGGGGAGGCCGGCAAGTCCGCTGCCGAGGAGAAGGTGGTTGATGACCAACCTTCCTCCTCCACTGCCTCTGGCTTCGATAGGAATCTGAACATGAGCGACGACCTTTTCGTCCACCTTCCAGGGACGTCGAGCTCCAGGGCACCCATCGAGGGAGGGGTGTTCGACGAGGAGGTGCTTGCCGCCGCCGGGCTCGAGGTTGTTGACGAGCCAAGCATCGGTGGCGACGGTTCCCAGGAGGAGCGGCTTCTCCAAGCCATGGGCGCCAACTTCGGAAGCTTCAGGCGCTCCGCCACGCCCGCCTGGACAAGGCCAAGTCCAGGATGGCAACGGTGAACAGGGCGGAGGCGGACCTCAAGGGATGTGTCGCCGAGATGCAAACTTGGTTCTGCCAAGCTTGTGAGGAGCTGAAGGCCGCCCAGACGAGCTGGCCAGGCGCAAGGTGGAGCTCACCATGAAGCGGGCCAACATCGAGAAGGCCCAGGAGACGGCGGAGAACCTAGCCGCCGAAGCCGAGGCCGCTCAAACGCAGCACCAGGCCGTGCTGAACTCCCAGGAGGAGGACCTTGCCGCTCGCGAGGAGAAGCTTGCCACAACGCTCCGCGTCAAGGATGAGGAGGTGGAGAAGCTCGTCGTGCAGCAGACCCAGGAGCTGGAGCAGAGGCACGGTGGAGGCGCCGATGCCTGTGCTCGGGTTCACGCCGACAAGGTGAAGGAGATGGAGGTGGAGCGGACGGGCCAAGGACCGCACTCAAGCTGGCCGAGGAGAAGAACACGCTCAACGGTGCCCTGGTGGAGGCGCAGGGCGCAGTCCTTGGCAAGGATGAGTAGCTCTCCAAGGCCAATGACTCTATCAAAGATCTGAAGCTGAAGCTGGAGGGTCTTGAGAAGACGCTCTCGGAGGCCAAGGCCCGGGAAGGGACCCTGGCCAAGAATCTGGAGGCCGAGAAGCAGCTGTGGAAGAACGAGACCGCCAACCACAAAGACTTTGTGGAGGGTGAGAATCGTCGGGTCGGGCGCCTCGAAAATGTTGCCGGCAGGATCACCACGCAGCTGGCTACCATGGGGATGCCAAATGTGAGGTATACCCCGGAGCGCAACGTGAGCCCCAACGCCAAGCTGACCGTCTTCTTCAAGGGCTTCCTCGGGGCCCTGGAGCAGCTTCACTCCAACCGGGCGGCCTCCCTGGCCGATGAGTCCCGGAGGCTTTGCCGGGGTGCCATGACCAAGGTCCTCGCCAAGGTGGCGCACTGGAATCCTGACCTCGACTTCGAAGCTGCGCTGGAGAGCTTGCCCGAGGATGCGGACATCGCGGCGCTCAAGGAGCGTATCAAGCCCATCATCAGCCGCATCGACGGAATCCAGACGGTGGAGGACCAGCGCTGGGATTAGGCACCCCGTTTCTCATTGCTGCTGCAGGTTCATGACCAAGACAATTTCTATCTTTAGTTAGAACCGCGGCAACAATTTATGTAATATAACTCTGCAGTACTTTTGATACAATGCATGTTATTTTCCTGTTCGATCTTCCTTTGTATGTTCACCCTACGTTAACCGGGTAGGCTTGCCGGCGCGTAAACCCAGGGCGGCGTCTTGAGGATGGATCCCCAATGGCCTGCTGGGTGTGCTTGCTGCCGGGCGAACCACCTTACCGCTCTCAACGCGGCCGCTCGAACTATCGATCGACTCGAGTCAGAATCGAGAGCTTTGCCAATTGCGAAAGGCTACCCTGCCACTCTCGACGCGACGCTTGAGCTGTTGAGCAGACTCGAAACAGAACAAGGGCGTTGCCAATTGCGGAAGGGCCCCTTTGCATGCAGGTTTTCCATACACAGGGCAGGACCTTTGAGGATAATAACCATATATATAAAAAGGAATTGCTCAAAGTTCCACATGACTTAGCTTTTCTGTCGTTGC
Organism: Aegilops bicornis; assembly: GCA_021605145.1. Taxonomy (NCBI): domain Eukaryota; kingdom Viridiplantae; phylum Streptophyta; class Magnoliopsida; order Poales; family Poaceae; genus Aegilops; species Aegilops bicornis. Next base: position 547,584,924 of record CM038675.1, on the reverse strand, counting down.
GAGGGCGTCCACCGCATCTGCAGGTGGTGCCGTCAAGCTTGGTCGTCTTCTTCCTTGGAACAACGGCGACGATGAAGCCGCTGCTTTGGTCAGGTCAGATTTTCACAACTGCGCCCCCTACCTGGCGCGCCAAAGATGTCAGTGGAAACCACACCTATGGGGTCACTGGGATCCCTTCTACGGTCAGCGAGCGTGAGGTTGTGAGAAGAGCAGGTCTGACAGAGAGCACACAGATCGTTTACCCAGGTTCGGGCCGTGAGGATGTGTAAAACAATAGTCCTGCTTTGGTGGATGTATTTCAGAGTGTTCTTGAGCTCTCGAACTAGCTACGGTGGCTGCGTAGTCCAAAAGAGCCGAATCCCCCTCCTGGTCGCCTCGGGCCTCCTTTTTATAGGCAAAAGGGGTTGCCACAGTGGCACACAGGAGGTGGAAAGGCGTACAGTGCGCGAGCTTATCACTCGGCATTACGGGACAACGCACATTAAATGTGCTACTTAGGTGTCCATTAGCTTTATCGGGGACGGGAACGAGGCCCGTCCCATCCGTCGCTGCTCCGCCTCGCTTCGACACGCGCCCAGGCCAGCGATGCGTGTGGTGCCATGTAGACAGGCAGGCAGCTGAGGTGGCGCGGTGGCAAGGCCTTCGCGAAGATCTACATGCCACCATGCATGCGCTTGCTGAGTTGGCCTGGAAGCTGCACGTTGCCACGCATGTGCCTGCCCAGCGGGTTGGGCTGGCAGTTGCATGCAAACGGCGGCGGAGTCTTGGTTGACGCGGGCCTGGCTGTGGCCCCACTGATGTCCTCGGCAAGGGTCTTGCCGGGGGCCCGGCAAAGGTCTTGCCGTGGCGTTGCAGTCGTCCCCGGCAAGGCGCTTGCCGGCTGTCTTGTGGTTTTCCTCGGCTAGGATCCCGCCTAGGAGCGCCGTCTTCTGGTCCTCATCTAGTCTTGTGTATTTATGATCTTGACAAAGATTGGCATGCCACCACGGAGGTGCCTCCTGAGCCCTGGGTCCAACGTAGTTCTTGACGATGTTCAGAACCCTTGGGCTCAAGGGTGGCTCACTCTGCTGCCATTGGGCAAGCTGCCCCGGCAAGGGTCTTTCTGGGAGATTCCACCTCGCCCCTTTGTCGTCTTGTGTTCTTGGTCTTGGCGTTGTTTCAGTTGTCTTGTGCTTCGACTTCTCTCCTGCTTCCCTCCTCTGCCATGCTTAGTGTGGCCGTGGCGCGCGGCTCTGACTGCCCGTGCACAAGTAAAGGGGTCAAACAGGAGGCCCCCTACTTTTGTACACCGACACACTAAGAATTGAACATGCAAGCACATCTACATCAGCACCAAGAGTAGCTATTTAGTCAAAGTATAAACCAGTAAAAAAACTAATTGGACAAATGATGGAGTCACATACCAAGCAACAATCCCCCAAAACAGTTTCGGAAACAGAGCTTCGAGCAAAGAGATCGAAATTCGCAGGTTTGAGCTCAAGAACACGGGAGAGAGAGCAAGAGTCATTATTTTTTCTAGAGGCCAGCTCCTATTCTTCATCGCGCGACACCGACGAGCATGAAGACTTGGACGACACTGTGACAGGCCCTACATCAACAAATGACTACAACAACGCTGGTGCTCCTACATCAACTTGATATTCTTCAGGGGCGTTAGTCCTCATTTTCGATCCTTTTGGTCATTCGATGACAAAGGGGGAGAAATTTGAGTTAGTCTTCAAGCGGGTCTATCTTATATGGGTGTTTTTTTCTTAAGTTACAACTCTCGTTCTTCTGATGACTTTGATGATCGAGCTGTAAACTTAAACCTGATGGTGGTCTGATACTTTTGCTATGTTCTTCTGCATGCTTATTCTTCATTAATGTTAATGCACGCATGCTGAATTACATCAGTCACCATATTTCATCATGCATTTCAATTTCTTCATATTATATGTCAAATGCGTGTATGAATTACAAGATATAGGGGGAGATCTCCATGATTCTACTCTTCAAGTGTGCATTGCTTCAAAAGCAAATTCCTCACTATGCACATCTTCAGGGGGAGTTCTTCTATATCTTGCAATCAAATTCCTCAATATCAGTATTTACACTTTATATGTTTATCCCCGTTGAAAAATTAACCTATATTGTCATGAATCACCAAAAAAGGGGGAGATTCTAAGTGCATCTAGTGCCCCTTCGTGATTTTGGTGGATTGAAGACTTATAGGTTAAGGGACTAATGTGTTTATGAGTGTACACAGGTCTATAAGTCTATGAGGAGTTTGATATTTACAGAGAAAGTCGACCCCTAAAAATGAAGTTCTTCGACTGAAGACTTTTGATTTCTGAAGACTTTGAAAGTGAAGAAATTGGTGTGACCTTGAAGACATGGTATTCATTCGAGGAACATGAAGCGTGAAGACTTTTCTTTTTGTAGTTTCATTTTATCTTTCTCGTGTCATAGGGAACACCATACTATTAAAGGGGGTCGAGGAAATACTAAGGAAAATTTTCCATCTGATGCTCAACTCAAAATCCTACACCTACCAATCCCTTCAAGTGAAGCCATTGGAAATCTCTCATAGCTCAGTCAATTTCTTCAGTGACAGAGATGAAGTTCTTCTGATCGCTGAGGAATTTGTTCTGACTGAGGAGTTAGGAATTCGCCAGTGCGGATTGTCTACACAGTGAGGAACATGATAACCCTAAGGAATTTGAGCCTCAAAGTTCCAACCGTTGCTATGCCACGCGCCATCTGTCCCAAAATATCTACCCACCTAACGGTCATATCATTGAAGGGCATTTATGTCTTATCATGTCGGGCTGCTCCCTAGCTATAAATAGCCGCCCCCTACAACCACTAGCTGGTTGGCTGCTCCGAGAGAAACTGACAGTTGTCATTTGAGAGCATCCCATCCTTCGAGGACTTTGAGCAAAAATCATCAAGTGAGGAAAACCCAAACCCAAACACCTACAAACCCAAAGTGATTGAGCATCACTGAAGAGATTGATCCTGTGTGGATCCAACACTTGTTACCTTTGAAGACTGTGCTTCTTCCAGACGGTTAGGCGTCAAGGTCTAGAGCATCCAAGAGGAATTGTGGATCGCCGAGTGACCGAGTTTGTGAAGGTTCGGAAGTCACCTGAAGACTTACCACGGGTGATTGGGCGAGGTCTGTGTGACCTTAGCTCAAGGAGAATACGGTGAGAACTGTGTGTCCTCTAGTTTAAATACCTAGCCGCTCCAACCAGATGTACAACTGAGACAACAGTTGGGACTGGTCTACCAAATCATTGTCTTCACCGAGCTTACTGGTTCTATTTCCTCAAACTCTTTCATTTCCTCAATACTGTATTGTGTGCTTGTCATATCTGTGTTTGAAGACTTTGACTGAAGACTTTCTCAATTTTCTCAGTTTAATTTCTTCAGTCTGTTTGTCTTCATCCTGTGTTATCCTGTGCTTACGCTTTTCGTACTCTGTGATTGTCTTAATTTCATCATGATGACCATGCTTGTGTTCTTTATGTTTACTTCTGAGTACTTATTTCACTGCAAGTAGTTCTTCACTAAGGAATTTCCTCACTCGCAAATTCCTCGATGAAGAATTCATAAAAATCGCCTATTCACCCCCCCCCTCTAGTCGATATAACGCACTTTCAATTGGTATCAGAGCAAGGTACTCCCTTGTTCTGTGTGATTTTGGTTTAGCTGCCTGGAGTTTTAGTTATGTCGACCGTAGGTATGATCAAGGTCTCTGCTGGGTGTCCTACCTTCGATGGAATGGACTACCCATACTGGAAGAATAAGATGCGAATGCATCTTGAGGCAATTGATAACGATCTCTGTTATGTTGTGGAAAATGGTGTTCCCTCAGTCACACCTTCTCTCAATGCTGCTGATGTGAAGAGATTCAAGCAACTCGATTCGCAAGCAAAGAATATCATATCTGGCCATCTGAGCAAAGGACAGTATGGAAGAGTTAGTGCTTTGGAAACTGCTAAGCTTTTCTGGGATAGGCTTTCCAAAGTGAATGAAGGAGTCTCAACACAGTGTGACTCTCGAGTTGATGTTCTTCGCAATCTCTTCAACCGCTTCAAAAGACTCGACAATGAAAATGTTCAACAAACCTTCGATCGCCTCACTGACATCTCAAATGAGCTTCAAGCACTTGGTGCCACTGACATCACCGACCATGAGGTGGTGAAGAAATTGCTGAGATCGCTTGATTCCTCATTTGATACTCTGGCATTGATGATACAAGAACATGCTGATTACAAATCACTTGATCCCGCTGATTTCCTCGAGAGGCTAATTACCCATGAGTTTCAGCTTGCTGAGAAGAGAGATCTCTATGGTTCGAGCTATGGCAGATCACGTGCACTGAAAGCCAAGGCATTTCTGAGTCTGAAGATGAAGATTCTGGTAGCAGCCTTGGTGACCCTGAAGAACTGAGTCACGAGCTAGCACTGCTCGTGAAGAAATTCCAGAAGTTCTCAAGACGTGGTCGCTTTGGAAGACCCTCAAGGAGCAATGATTCCTCGTCCAATGACTACAAGAAAAGGCTTTGTCACAAATGCAAGAAACCTGGACACTACGTTCAAGATTGTCCTTAGTGGGAAAAGGAATCAAATAAGAAGAAATACAAGGATTATAGTTCTGATGCTGCGAAGAAAAAGAAGAAATCCTCAAAATCTTCATCATCAAAATCCTCAAAGTCTTCATCTCACAAGAAGAGCAGCTCCAAGAAGGCTCGGGCATTCATTGGCAAGGAAATGGACTCTGAGGCTGAATCTGAAGAAAATGAGGAAGAGGAGGCATCTGAGGAGTCAGAATCTGGTGTGGCGAGCCTAGCCCTCGCTACTGCATTCGTCTGCAAGTCTATCTTCAACACTGAAGAAAATGACCTCACCAATAGGGTTGATGAAGATAATGATGACTACGCTCCCACCTATTGCTTCATGGCAAAGGGTGCCAAGGTACTCAAATATACCTCCTTTGAATCAAGTGAGAATGAATCTGATGAAAATCTCAAGCCCAGCTATTCTAAACTTGCTAAGATTGTTGTGAAACAACAAAGGGCTTTTGAAAAGGTTCAAAACATGCCAGACAAAAGTGTGATATGTTGGGTGAAGAAATGGATCACACTAAAACCTTGACTGAAAATCTTCAGAGACTTCAGACTAGGTTTGACAACCTTCAAGGTCATCATAACACTCTCTTATCTGATCTGAGAAGCTTTCTTATGAATTTCTTCAAAGAAAGCAAGATCTTGAAAAGCTAAGAGTGAGTTATGAAGATATTCAGAAGGAGCTCGATTCATTATTTGCTCAACAAATCAGCGTTGCTCAGTAAGAATTTGTTCCTCCATGTTTGAAATGCATTGAACGTGAATCTGCTAATTCTTCACCTGAATGTTCAAATGCTTCTAATGCTACAAATTCTTCAACTGTCTCTGCTATCACTAATTCCTCATCTGAGGACATTGCTAGTATCACTGATGATGCAGGGCTGAAGGAATTGTATGACAAGCATGTACAAAAGCCTCAAAGGGCATTAGACTATTTGTGATGTGCTTAAAAAGCAGATCCTCAACAGGAACCCTAGGAAAGAGGGTATTGCCTTTGAGAGGAAACTCAATGCTGATGGTACATATTGGAAGCCTGAGAAGTACCCCAAAATCTCATGGGTTGCTGCAAAGGGACCTCCAGTTGATCCATCTAATCTATCTGGCTTTACATGTGAATCTCCTCATTCTTCTGATGAGTCATTTGACTCCAACTATAAACTGTTCAAAGATCATAATGGTGAAGTATTTGCTATCTATGTTGGCACTAACTACAGGAATGGTTCCCCTATGAAGAAAATATGGGTTCCCAAAAGGTGCCTTGAAAGTCTTCAGGTGAATGTCCTCATGACACCACCTGTGAAGAATAGGAACCCAGATCAAATTCTTCATATGGATCCAAGTCCTCATACGGACCAAATTCCTCACGTGGATCAAATTCCTCAAAAGGATCAAAATCCTCACATGAATATCATCGTGCTAACAACTCTGTTTTGCAGGGAAGAGCTAAGGGCTATGAATATGTGCATTATTCTTCAAACCATTATGTTCATAAGCCCTCGACGAATTTCTCTGCTTATTCATATGCTTATCCTAACTCCTCTTATGTGAAACAAAATGGATTGGCTTCTATGCCACCTTTCTCGTATGGAGCTCGAAGAGTGATGAACTCTTTGCCACCCCTTCAGATGTGGGCGGTGAAGAAAAATAACTAATCTCTTCTGTAGGGTCAGGTCTCCAGACGTGCGTGAACGTCTGAAAATTTTGCCGGAGACCTGAAAAGTGCCTGAAAGGACGCGCAGGCTAATCATGAAGAAATGAACCCTCATTTCTCACGTCCTCATACTGCTTTATCTGTTCTATTACTTGATGAAATTTATCTGATGAATTGATGTCATATTCTTCACTGATGAAGTATATGAAGTTCGTAAGTTGCACTAGTTCATCTGTAGGATGATCAACCCAAGGCACTGAGTGGGTCCTCGATAGTGGATGTACAAATCACATGACTGGTGACAGGAATATATTGATGGATGCTCCCTTATCTCCATCGCATCTGAAGCATATCATCTTCGTTGACAAAGGCAAAAGTCAGGTATTGGGTCTAGGTAAGGTTGCGATCACAAAGGATCGACACATGGACAAAGTCATGCTTGTCGAGTCCTTAGGATACAACCTCATGTCATCTCAATGCTTTGCGATCTTGATATGGTTGTTGTCTTTGGCAAGTATCGTTGTGTTGTGGTTATGGAAGCTGACAATTACAAAGTCTTCGAAGGCTTTAGGAGAGGAGACTTGTATATTGTTGATTTCTCTATAGGACCGCAACCAGCCGTGTGCCTACTTAAAAAAGCTTCAGAAGGCTGGCTATGGCATCGACGACTTGGTCATGCAGGCATGATGAATTTGCACACGCTTGCAAAGAAGAAGCATGTCATTGGAATTGATAATGTCAAATTCCTCATGGATCACTTATGTGGAACATGTGAAGCTGGAAAGATGACCAAGGCTAAGCATCCAGCAAAGACTATCATGACTACTACTCGTCCATTTGAATTGCTTCATATGGATCTCTTCGGTCCTAACCATTATTCTGCAGTTTCAAAGGATGCATCTCAATATGGCTTTGTTATTGTTGATGATTACTCTCGATACACATGAGTACACATTGTTACTTACAAACATGAAGTGCAGGAAGTCTTCAAACGATTTTCCTCGAGGGCTTCAACCAACTTTGATGTGAAGATCAAGCACATCAGAAGTGACAATGGAACTGAGTTCAAGAATTCTGGTCTCGATGACTATCTTGATGAACTTGGTATTACTCATGAGTTATCTGCTCCTTATACTCCTCAGCAGAATGGCGTCGTGGAGCGCAAGAATAGGACTCTTGCTGAGATGGCTCGCACTATGCTTGACGAATACAAAACGCCTCGTCGTTTCTGGATTGATGCAATTGATACTGCGTGCCATATCATCAACAGAGTATATCTTCACAAATTCTTCAAGAAGACTGCCTATGAACTCCTCACTGACAAGAAACCCAATGTGAGTTACTTCAAAGTCTTCGGTGCTAAATGTTGGATTAGAGATCCGCATCACAACTCAAAATTTGCACCGAAAGCACATGAAGGTTTTATGCTTGGTTACGGAAAGGACTCGCACACCTACAGAGTCTTCAACAACGTTTTTCACAAGGTTGTTGAAACTGTAGATGTGCGGTTTGATGAAACTAATGGCTCGCAAAGAGAGCACCTACCTTCTGTAATAGATGAACCAGCACCTGAGGAAACTATCAAGTTCAAGGCTACTGAGGATGTCATTCCTACAGAAGAATCTGCTGAAGAATTCATTCCAGAACATGAAGAACGTCGAGCTGATGCACTTGAAGAAAATGCTGAAGAAAATGGTGCTGAAGAAAATACTGATCAAATTCCTCGACGACGACAAGCTCATCCTCGCGTTGCAAAAGAAGTGCAAGTTGAAAAGATCATCGATGACATTGAAGCACCAGGTCCACTCACACACTCAAGAGCTTCACATTTATCTAACTTTTATGGGCACTATGCCTTTGTCTCTATTACAGAGCCCACTAAGGTAGATGAAGCATTTCTGGAGCCTGAGTGGATTCAGGCCATGCAAGAAGAATTACATCAGTTCGAGCTCAACAATGTCTAGGAACTGGTTAAACATCCAGATCCTTGCAAGCATAATATCATTGGCACAAAGTGGATCTACCGCAACAAGCAAGATGAAATTGTCCTTGTGGTGAGGAATAAGGCACGGCTTTTAGCTCAAGGCTACACACAGGCTGAAGGAATTGACTTCGATGAAACTTTTGCACCTATTGCTATACTTGAGGCTATCCGCATATAACTTGCTTATGCTAATCATCATGATATCGCTTTATATCAAATGGATTTGAAAAGTGCATTCCTCAATGGTAAGCTTGAGGAAGAAGTATATGTTGCTCAACCCCCAGGTTTCAAAGATCCAAAGCATCCTGACAAAGTCTTCAGACTCAATAAGGCCCTCTATGGCCTCAAGCAGGCCCCTCGGGCGTGGTATGATACTTTGAAGGAATTCCTCATGAAGAAAGGCTTCTAACCCGGTTCACTTGACCCTACTCTTTTCACTAAATCTCATGATGGTGAACTATTTGTGTGCCAAATATATGTTGATGATATTATCTTTGGCTGTACCGACCAACGTTATAGTGATGAATATTCTTATGATGAGTGAAGAATATCATATGTCTATGATGGGAGAATTGAAATTCTTCTTAGGTCTTCAGATTCGTCAACATTGCAATGGCATATTCATATCTCAGGAGAAATACCTCAAGGATGTACTGAGGAAATTCGGCATGCAAGATTGCAAAGGCGTCAAAATTTCTATGCCCACAAATGGCCATCTGTGCACTGATCATAAGGTATACCGCTCCATGATTGGTTCTTTATTGTACTTATGTGCATCTAGGCCAGATATTATGCTTAGTGTTTGCAAGTGTGCCCGATTTCAAGCTACACCGAAGGAATCACACCATAAGGCTGTGAAGCATATTCTTCGATATCTAGCTCACACACCAACACTTGGATTATGGTACCCCCAATGGCTCGACTTTTGATCTCATTGGATATTGACTACGACTATCTTTGGTGATCGTGTGGACCGCAAGTCAACATCTGGTACATGTCATTTCCTCGGACGATCTTTGGTCTGTTGGTCCTCGAAGAAACAGAACTGCGTATCACTGTCTACTACTGAAGCTGAGTACATTGCTGCTGGTTCTTGCTGTGCTCAATTGCTGTGGATGAAGCAAACTCTCAAGGACTACGACGTCAACGTGAAAAATGTGCCTCTCTTCTGTGATAATGAGAGTGCCATCAAGATTGCTCACAACCCAGTTCAGCACTCGAAGACAAAGCACATTCAGATTCGTCATCATTTTCTTCGTGATCATGTGTTGAAGGGCGACATTTCTATTGAGAATGTGAAGACTGAAGAACAGCTAGCCGATATCTTCACAAAGCCCTTAGATGAGAAGAGATTTAGCAAGTTGCGGTGTGAGCTAAATATCTTAGAATCTTCAAATGTTCTTTGAATAAGACACTCATCCTAACTCTTATGCAAAATTGATGACTTAGATGTGCGACACATGAAGAAACGTTTTTCTTCAATCAATGAAGACTAACACTCTAAGTGTGAAGAAATTAGCGAAGAATTTGATTCTCAGAACCCTACGACAATTGTACGCGGTGTCTGAAATCATCATTCTTATACGGTGGGTCACGCCACCACCAAAGTTGAAAATCTTCAATTTGAGTATTTCCTCAGTTTTGAAATTCCTCAGTTGTTCATTTTCTTCAACTTTGCATTGTCTTCACTATTTCCGTCGTTTTTCTTCATTGGCTATATATATATGAGTTTATGTCCTCTACAGCATTCACTTATGGCTAATTTTTCAAGTTGGTTGTTCTGCTAAGTGAATGTGATTGGACCCTTCCCCCTCTATGCTAAACTCAACCCATTCTATTCACAAATTCTTCATGTGCGTTCTATTTGAAACTCGTTCAAAATCTTCACTGTGTCCTTGTCAGTTGAAGAATTTGTGAATGAACGTTAAAACTTACCTTATCCAAATTTTCGGCTTTGCCGCTCAAACCGTTCCGCATCCCATGAAATACTTATCTATTCACCCACGATCTAACACGATCTCCACTTCTCAGTACATGGGTGACACATGTCAAGTGAATGAGAAGGGTCAGGGGCACGTTCGTCCAATTTCTTCGGGCGAACAATTTTGCACCATGGCTATAACCTCCCTCACTTCCTTTACTCCGCTCGACCTCTCTCCAGCTCGAGCTTCTCAAACCCTAGCGTCGCCGCTACTCCATCGTCGCCGGTGAGGAAGAGCTTCACTGCCTCGACCTCGTCGCCGTCGTACTCGCGCCGGTCGCGGAAATATTCACTCCGCCGCCGCCGTAGCTGTCTTCCTCCGCCGAGTTAGGGCGTGGAAGATCTGCACAGACGAACTTCACTTCTTCACCTCACAGTTTGTCGTGTTCTTCATCTAGGATAATTAAAAGTTACTTTTACTGCCCTCTTTGATTCAAATGATTTCTTCGAAATCCTCAAAGGTGTTTATTCTTCAAATTCCTCACACACTAAACACCTCACATGTCATCTGTTCTTGATTCGTTTCTCTAAGAAATAATTTTTCTTCAAGATTCCTCAATTGTGTGGATCTTCGATCTATACAACTCTGGAACCTAAGACAAAGAACGCTTAGTGAAATTCTTCAAGACTCATCTGGTCAAATTCCTAATACTTGTTCTTTTTAAAAAACCTTCTGAGAACGCATATGACCTCTCCAAATTCCTCACAACTATACTCTATTCACAGGTACTCATGTCCGCTGCTGAATCACTAGGTTCTCATCAAATTAACTCATTTGCAGTGTTCCTTGAAGAAAAGTTGCATACTTCTTCAGAGAATTCAGTTGTTCAAATTCCTCAACTGAAGAAAATGGCTGACGGTAAGAAGCCACAGAAAGGAGAAAAGATGCCTGAGGTCAATATTGCTTTTGAAATCCCGGAGGACATCTATGCAGGGTACTGCACACCCCCTGAGGAAGATAAAAATCAGCGCAAGGTGCGCATTCAAAAGATAGAGAGGAGATGGGCAAGGGAATGGAGGGAGTACAGATATGTTACTCCCAAGTAGATGAAGAAATTCGCACTCAATCCTCCATGCCCAAGACCTCTATTGGCACCTGGCCAAGAAGCGTATCCCACCAGCCTCAAGCGCGGTGAGGATTATCCTGATGAATGGGCCAAGCGCCAGGCCAAGTTGGCTAGACAAGCAAGAGAAGCAGTGAGGAAATTCAACGAAGACTCTGCTGCTGCTGCTGCCACTGCTGAGGCCTCTGCCAGCAAGCCGAAGAAATCCATGGCAAAGAAGCCTGCGCATAAGCCAAGTGCGTCATCTTCGACGCCCTCAAGGCCAAGTTCCTCAGCTATGCCCTCATGGCCAGAATCCTCAAAGCCCTCACGGCCAATTCCTCATGCTGCTCCTGCTCCTCCAAAGTCCTCAGCTGCTCCGACCAAGTCCTCAGCACTTGTGCATCTTGCCATGTGCCAAAGGACTACATGCATCTCTATTGCCTCAGGAGCTTCTGCTAGTTCCTCAGCTGCACCAAATTCTTCAACGGGGCCCTCTCTGCTGAAGAAGAAGTCTACTGCTGGACGAGGTCCTCGACCAAGTCCTCACAAGAAGCAGGTCGCCTTCCAAGTGCCGTCTGAAGAATATGAAGCTGATGATGATGAACTTGATGAAATCATCAGAGATAGACAAGTCAAGGCCGCTAGAGCCAAAGGCAGCTATGTGCCTCTTCTTCTGGATCCAAAGATGATCCTAGACTTCATTGACTTATGGCACAAGGATCCCAACACACCCTTGCCGGAGATGAACCTCACTCTAGGTCAAAGTCATGTCTTGACTGCCTTCATTGAAGAAGAAAAGTGGAAATTTGTACAAGGAAGAAGAGTGAAGAAAGCGCAATACAAGAAAGAACGCTTTCTGAAGCAAAATGTCCTGAAGCTTTGCCCTGAAGAACTCATTGTCTTGCAAGCTGAGATCAAGCAACTGAGTGATGAATTTGATCGTTACTACGCTGACTGGCTTGGAGCCAAGGTCAGATTTGTCAAGATAACTGAAAAGTTCACGTCAAATGTTGCAGCCCCATCGCAACAAGAAATTCCTCAGGCTGAAGCATCTGCTCAGCCGACTGAAGAACATGCCAGCACCGCTGATGACATTCAGGCTGCTGAAGAAAATGTGAGTTCCAGGGCTGATGACTGCATTCCAGCCGCTGATGAAATTGCCAGGGCATCCACTAGTGGTGCGCCTGAAGAACATGAAGAGGTGACGGCAACTGCATCAATTGTGCCTGAAGAAACTCAACCAAATTCCTCTGCTCCTTCTGCGCCTACCCCAACTCCAATTCTTCCATCTGCATCAGATGTCAAGAAGACCAAGGCTGCACAGCGTGCAACTGTGAAGAAAAGGAAAGCATCAGCTTCCTCAGATTCTTCAGCTCCGAAGAAAATGAAGCCCTTGACCAGCTCATTTACAAATTCCATTGATGTTGTTCCTCTCTCAACCATGCCATCAAAAGAAATCGTTCCTTTTTATGAAGAATATGTGATCCCTAGTGGATCTAATGAAGAAAATCCTTCTGCCGCTTCGTCAGAGCAGATGGATGAAGAAATTGAAGTGGATGAAATCCCTTCCACTCCTGTTGTTTCCTCGCCTATGCCTCAGTTTACTGCTGAAGGGGCCAACATTGAAGAAATGGAAGATGAAGATGTGGACATTGGCTATACTACACCCGTGCTCAATGATGACTTCTGGGAAAGTCAGCACCCCAACTCTCCACTCTTCACACCATTGCAACAAATTCCTCAGTCCCCAGCAACTACAGTCCAAATGGGATCTGATGAACCACATGCCACGCCGTCTGTCCATGAAGAAATTCCATCCACTGGTGCTGAAGAAAATATAAATGAAGAATTGAAGACCCAGGCTATCACTGGAGAAGAAGCTAAAATTCCTCAGCCTGAAGAACCTAAGATTGCGATTCCTGAGGTGATAATGCAATTGACTGACACTCCTCAGCCCAAGCCAAAGGATCCATTCTCAAAGAAGCAGAAATTCAAGGCTGATGATTTCTTCGGCGAGCACGTGTTCTTCACTGACTACAATCCCTACGATTCTGCTCGTCTTAGAAGGAAGCGCTTCTGGACCGCCAGCCAGGCCAACTTCTATTCTTCACTGCTCTTCAACAAGGACAAAGTCTTCGACCACGAGCATATTCCTCATGTGGACAAGGAATCACTGCCATGCTTCACACCTGTCCTCAGTGTGCTTCATGACACAGCCCTCCTCAACTTTTGCACAGACATAGTTGATTGGAATGAAGAACTCATTCTTCAATTCTACGCAACTTTGCACATCACAGGAGATCTTGTGATGTGAACTCACAGGTTTTGGACTGGATGACCGAAAATACTCACTATAAGGCACCGCCTCTGAATTACTTCACGCCTGCCCATCAGTCCTCCTCCACGAAGGAGCTCGTTGCATGTACCAAGAGCCTGAGCTTACAGATCACTATATGCAAGTGCTGATGAAGCCATTGAAACCTGGTCAAGCCTCAAGGCCAAAATTCCTCGTGAAGGAATTGCAGTATGTACCAAGGACAGTCTATCGCATTCTGACGAAGACTATGAGTCCAATCAAAGGCCACGTCTCATCTGATGAGGAAATTGTCGGCATCATGAAGAATCTGGTATTCAACATCATTCATGGCATTCCTGTCAATTATCATGACTAGTCGCCAACCCGTGCATTCGCACAGTCTAGGTACTAAATATTACATTACAATTTATATTATTAATATACACCAATGTGTTGCGTACAATCACACTTGGACATGCCATGTAATAAAACCTAAATATATACCTCATGGAGATTGATGAGTGATTATATTTCTGCAAATGAGTTGGTCAAATGGAATAACAATAATTAATATGATGACACCTGAAAATAGTACGTGTCATTGATATTATCTCAATATATTATTTCAGCATGCATTGAATATATGAACAATAGTTTTTTGAAAGTATTGTCTTATTTAGGAAGTATGCAGAGTCACCAAATATATAATCTTGTTAGGTCTATTCATATGTGTACTTTCTTGAACTTTTTTTGCATGAAACATTCTTGAATTTTATACATGTAACTATCTCGGAATAATATCATGGTTGCCAAATTCTTTATTTTGATAATGCATGGAAAATATCAAATTGTATTAACTACAATGTACTACAAAAATATTGTTACACCTATAAACAATTTCATTCTAGGAAAAATAATAAGTAGAATATTCCAAGATACTTTATATGCCTGGCACTTCATATGATGTTCAAATTAATTGAGTAAGGAAAATTTTCAAGCGAGTGAAGAAACCAAGTTACGATACAACAAATCAGTAGGAATTAAGCAACTACACCAAACTTCAAGAGCGATTTGTTGCACATCACAGAACCTTATATATAGTTGATTTGTATTAGACACACTTGAATCACATATTAGAATATGTATTAAATTAGTATTTTGGACCCTACGGAGTACAGATGTACGACATAGATGATGGTCTTAGGTGACAAATTTACTTTCATGTTTTCCTTGAACGCACACATGTGTAGCAGAATAATTTAGCTGCAGCACGTATGCACAGCCACGCTGCCCAGTGGCTAGTGGTTAGCAAACCCAGAGAGAGAAAGCCTTTGAGCCGTCATTTTAAATGCTCATTTAGAAGAAAATATGATTCAATAATAAAGAAAATATCACTACATTTATTCGGCTCATTGTAATCAATTGTTAATTTTTTGTTTTTAGAGATACAAAAACAACATCAACTGTCGATGTTAAAGTAACTTCGTATGCATTTTCAAGAATAAGATGCTCTTAATATTCCTGATTTTGCGAGTATTCGAAAACTTGCTTCTGCACTTTATGGCTCAAATACCCATCTGAAATTAAATATGTCAATATATCTTAACCAAATAAAATTTTCATAGTACAACCTTTCATAAATGTATTTCAAAAGTTACTCGGCTGTACAATTATTTGGTGCTAATCAATAAAATATAAGAATCAATTGTTGTAAGATTGCATTCTTATTCATATGGACAACAACTAAAAAAATGTAGGCATGGGAGAAAAATAAATTACCTCCAATCCTGAAGCTCACATTATTCTGATGTAGATTTGGCACTGACTCCTCTAGCAGAATAATTATTCCAATGGCTGTGTCACAACAGCAAGTCCAGGTTAGCACATATCTTACCATATCTCGAACTTAATGGTCATGAGTCTTCATCCCGAGCTGAGTCCTCAGTTCCTCACCGTGTTTTGGCTGGGCCGCTGGATATGGGTTTGCACGTGATATCTTCCATAACCATCTTCTCCCCAGCACTGTCCAAATAATAATCTCATCTCATGTATCATGGACGTTTTGTACTTCTACTCAACATTCCGATGGCGAGACTTTACTGAATCGATATGACGCCACCTCTTCTCCCGAGCAGAGCAAGCTGCATCCATTTTTCCTCGAGAATGTCTTGAGTGTTTTCTGATAGAGTTGCTTCTCACGAAGATGTGTTGGTGAAGAGATGGAGTACTATAAATAGAAAGGAATCTACATGGGGCTATTGCCGTTGGCAAATTGAGAATCGATCCATGCAGCAGGCACAATGGCGTTCATAATATGACCTCTGGTGGCAAAGGGTGTAAGCATCGGAGCATGCTTTGCCAGAATCATCATCCACCATTGATCAACAATTCAACTAAAAAAGCATAGGTCGGAAACTGGTTGTTAGATTTATTCTTGTACGCATGTTGCGCTCACATATAATCATCTCAATGCTCCTGCCAGTCGCAACTCGCAACTGAAGATGCATGTTATCAATGGTACGTTTCTTTTCTCTAATGCTCCATATCTTAACTGTAGGGATTTCTATGATGTTATCAGTGTCCAAACACGCAGCATGACACATGCATATACCTGCATGAACGGGCCAAATTATTAATTGCCAGAATTAAGGAAGCCTATAATTAAATCCGTACATCTCCCAATTTCCTACGTACTGACCAAGAGGTAATGCCAACTACTACTCCATTGGACAAAGCTTCCTCAGCCTGCCGGATTCAGATGTTTTTGGGATTTCTCTTGAGATTACATCACGGCTCCTCTCCATTGCTGACTTATAGAATCGCGTATGGAAGTTAATTAAAAAAACATGAGAATGAAACATCTCATGCCATCTGGACATCGGTCTTTGGCTAATCTCAATTCTCAAAAGCACTTTCCTTTCTCCACTGGGAATAACACAGGCTGCACATTCAGTTTATTTTTGGAATTTCTCTAGACATTCCATCACAGCTCTACTCCATCGCTGGCTTCTCCTGTATGTTCCTTTGATCCGCGGAAAGCATGACGGAGAAGTACATGGCGACCACCATCAACTGATACGGCCACGTTTGCCTCCACCCGTGGTACTTCATAGCATTGGATGATGAAGTTGCAACGCTGGAGAAAAATAAGGGCATGCGTAGCCGTAACCTGCAGATATAGAGAAAAGGGTCGGTGGCTGAGGAAAAGACAAAGCAATGAAGAAATTAATCAACATGGGTAAGAAGCTCATCAAGCCTAAGACACTCTCCCCGTCGGCTCCCAGGTAATGGCTGCCTTCATGCAGTTTTGTTTGTATACGTACATGCTGGAACCAATCATAGATTGAATGTCACTCACCCAAACAATGTAATTTCCATCTACTAATTATATCCAAGTAGCATTATATAATGCATGGGATTAAGTCTGATGGTAGGACCAAACCAAATGGTAGTTCCGATCTGGGCAATTGCTGCTGGATCCATCCTTTCTATGCTACTCTAGGTTGTATCGTGCAAGAGTACATGAAGCTGAGGATCATCACAACTTACCTCCCATCAGGGAGAGGGAGAAGTCGGCTATAGCAGGACCGATCATCAAGAATTCCTGTCTAGTGGATTGCGTCTTATGGAAAAAAAATCTGCTGGATGCCTTCCTGCCAGGAGGTGGAGGCTCTTGGAGTTTGAGGAGCCGAGGAGGGGCCTGAACTCTGCCGCAGAAGCAGCCTTAGCTTTACATCGTTGCAAATCTTAACTGCAAAGCATTCTTGACAGTGTTGAGGTGACTGATCAACGGGGTATTTGATCATGATGGAAGACATTCATGTGCGTGGGAGGAGACGTGCAGCTTAGGATTCAGGACGTGAGAATTGTTTTTTAGCTGGAGATTGCTTTATTTAGGGAAGGAAAACCATGGAGAAGTTGTAGCATCATGTCTATCTTGGATTCTGTTTTTACAACAATTGGTTTTTTTTTCACAACTGAGGAAAATTGGATGGATCTACACCGTAATAATTTCGTCCCACCAGATTAACGGCTCATAAATTCTAATTAACATGGTAATTTCTAGGGAGTCAGAAATTAGTATAGGTATATATTTCTTCATGAGGACTCTGGCAAATGTTGCACTTTCACCGTTTGAGTTGAAGCCTTGTGCACCGTGGATTATGAGATTCCTCAGAACAAGGTCTTCACTCAACTACAAAGCTGATTTTCAGAATCACCTCAGCTACTCGCCCCCGATTGAAGTCCTCAAGTGGACCTATTCCTCAGCTGATGAAAAGGGCAAGCCACCAGCTGTTATTGATGAAGGCATTCGTCCATTGGATGGTCAGTTTCGCAAGGCTGCATCTTATTCCACCAGTGATGACTCTGCCACTCATGATTCTGCTGCCCATGCCTCCAAGCCAAATCCTCAAGCTACTACTCCTCGTGTGATGACTGATCGTGAACTTCTGCTAAGTCTTCACCAGAAGGTGGATCGAAACCACAAATGGGTTAAGCGTCAGTTTGGTTCAATTCTTCACAACATGACTGCTACACATAATGCAGTGAAGAAAAACCATTACTACCTCCATGAAGTCTTCGATCGCATTTGGGCTATTCTGTCAAACGTATATGGTGAAGAAGATCTGAAGAACATGGGTCTCAAGGAAGACTTTGACTGGTCTGCACCTCCACCGAAGAAATACAAGAAGGTCAAGGTTCCTTCCTTGGTGGCCAGCTCCTATTCTTCATCGCGCGACACCAACGAGCATGAAGACTTGGACGACACTGCGGCAGGCCCTACATCAACAAACGACCCCAACAACACTGGCGCTCCTTCATCAACTTGATATTCTTCAGGGGCGTTAGTCCTTATTTTCGATCCTTTTGGTCATTCGATGACAAAGGGGGAGAAATTTGAGTTAGTCTTCAAGCGGGTCTATCTTATATGGGCATTTTTTTCTTAAGTTACAACTCTCGTTCTTCTGATGACTTTGCCGATCGAGTTGTAAACTTAAACCCGATGGTGGTCTGATACTTTTGCTATGTTCTTCTGCATGCTTATTCTTTGTTAATGTTAATGCACGCATGCTGAATTACACCAGTCACCTTATTTCATCATGCATTTCAAATTCTTCATATTATATGTCAAATGCGTGTATGAATTACAAGATATAGGGGGAGATCTCCATGATTCTACTCTTCAAGTGTGCATTGCTTCAAAAGCAAATTCCTCACTATGCACATCTTAAGGGGGGGTTCTTCTATATCTTGCAATCAAATTCCTTAATATCTGTATTTACACTTTATATGTTTATCCCCGCTGAAAACTTAACCTATATTGTCATCAATCACCAAAAGGGGGAGATTGTAAGTGCATCTAGTGCCCCGTAATGATTTTGGTGGATTGAAGACTTATACGTTAAGGGACTAATGTGTTTATGAGTGTACACATGTCTATAAGTCTATGAGGAGTTTGATATATACAGAGAAAGTCGACCCTAAAAATGAAGTTCTTATTTGAAGACTTTGGATTTCTGAAGACTTTCTGAAGACTTTGAAAGTGAAGAAATTGGTGTGACCTTGAAGACTTGGTATTCATTCGAGGAACATGAAGCATGAAGACTTTTGTTTTCGTAGTTTCATTCTCTTTCTTGAGTCATAGGAAATACCGTACTGTTAAAGGGGGTCGAGGAAATACTATGGAAAACTTTCCATGTGATGCTCAACTCAAAATCCTGCACCTACCAATCCCTTCGAGTGAAGCCATTAGAAATCTCTCACACTTCAGTCAATTTCTTCAATGACACAGACGAAGTTCTTCTGGTCGCTGAGGAATTTGTTCTGCCTGAGGAGTTAGGAATTCGCCAGTGCGGATTGTCAATATAGTGAGGAACATGATATCCCTGAGGAATTTGAGCCTCAAATTTCCAACCGTTGCTGTGCCACGCGCCAGCTGTCCCAAAATATCTACCCACCTAACGGTCATATCATTGAAGGGCATTTATGTCTTATCATGTCGGGCTGCTCCCTAGACTATAAATAGCCGCCCCCCTACAACCACTAGTTGGTTGGCTGCTCCGAGAGAAACTGACACTTGTCATTTGAGAGCATCCCATCCTCCGAGGACTTTGAGCGAAAATCATCAAGTGAGGAAAACCCAAACCCAAACACCTACAAACCCAAAGTGATTGAGCATCACTGAAGAGATTGATCCTGCGTGGATCCGACGCTTGTTACCTTTGAAGATTGTGCTTCTTCTAGACGGTTATGCGTCAAGGTCTAGAGCATCCAAGAGGAATTGCGGATCGCCGAGTGACCGAGTTTGTGAAGGTTCGGAAGTCACCTGAAGACTTACCACGAGTGATTGGACGAGGTCTGTGTGACCTTAGTTCAAGGAGAATACGGTGAGGACTGTGTGTCTGGGACTGTGTGTCCTCAGGTTTAAATACCTAGCCGCTCCAACCAGATGTACAACTGAGACATCAGTTGGAACTGGTCTACCAAATCATTGTCTTCACCGAGCTTACTTGTTCTATTTCCTCAAACTCTTTCATTTCCTCAATACTGTGTTGTGTGCTTGTCATATCTGTGTTTGAAGACTTTGACTGAAGACTTTCTCAATTTCCTCAGTTCAATTTCTTCAGTCTGTTTGTCTTCATCCTGTGTTATCCTGTGCTTATGCTTCTCGTACTCTGTGATTGTCTTAATTTCATCATGATGACCATGCTTGTGTTCTGTTATGTTTACTTCTGAGTACTTATTCCGCTGCAAGTAGTTCTTCACTAAGGAATTTCCTCACCATAAATTCCTCGTTGAAGAATTCATAAAATTCGCCTATTCACCCCCCTCTAGTAGATATAACGCACTTTCAAAGGCTAAACTCGACGAACTCGCAACACAAGGGACACAAGATTTATACTAGTTCGGGCCACCGTTGTGGTATAATACCCTACTCTAGTGTGGTGGTGGTGGATTGCCTCATGGGCTGATGATGAACAGTACAAGGGAAGAACAGCCTCCTGAGGAGAGGTGTTCTTGTGCTCGACGGACTTGTGCGGATGAGGATGATCTGAATCAGTTGCCTCCTACTGTGGTGGCTAGTCCTATTTATAGAGGCTTTGGTCCTCTTCCCAAATATTGAGCGGGAAGGGATGCTACAACGGCCAGTTTGAAGGGAGACAACTAGTACAAGCTATCCTGACAAAAGTAGTCTTCACCTGCCAAAGGCTCTGGTGGTGACGCCGTCTTGGGCTCCACGGTGACCACCTTCCTGCCGTCCTGCTGGTCTTGGTCTCGTTGCACCGATATGGAAACCTTTACCTGATGCCTCGGGACTCCTCGCCTGCGCTTGCCCCTTTAGCACCAAAGAGGAAACGAGGACACTACGGGCGCTGGCGCCAGCCTGGCTGCAATCGTCATGGCTTGAGTCACTTGAACCTCACGAGGTGTCCTTTGCCTTGATCTCTCCGCCCCTCGCAAGCCAACCTGGTGAGGCCACTCCCGAGGAGGTCTTGTGTCGTCCGCCTCGCGAGGGTCTTGAGTGTTTGTTGGTGAAGATGGGCCGTACGGGGCCGCTGGGAGAGCCACGCCGTGGGCCGCAGGCAGGCAAGACAGTAGCCCCCGGGCCCAAGGCGCGCTCGGACTTGGCTTCGAGGCTAAGCCAAAGGGCTAGTGCGGAGCACCACGGGCCCCAACAGCCTGCGGCCTTGGTTGACGCATGGCGATTGGTTGGACGTGGGCGGCCTCGCTTCCCCATGCAGCCATGAAATCCGCCTGGCTAGGAGGCCACGGCATCCTAGACAGTTATTTCCCCATTGCTGGCAACGCATTCTCCAACTTCTTCGCTTTCTCGGACCCCAGCTTCCTCTTCCAATCCGACTCGAGCTCAGTCCTCTCCATTGCCATGGCGCTGAACCGAACGGACAAAGGGAAGAAGCCCCTGTCCTCAGCCAGCCCACCATCGGCAATCAAGCCCGCCGTCAGTCGATCGCGGGTGCTCAATCAGGACGCCATGGATAAGGTCCGCCCTGCGCTCGCCGCCAGCTTCAACGAATGGGAGGGACGGTGGCCTTGCCTGTGTCCCGAGCTGCCATCAATAGGTCAGCCACTGAGGTTCAGTTCTTCGTTGACGCCCTGTGGGCTGGCCTGGTTCCTCCTTCTTCCGCCTTCTTCAACGTCGTGCTTTCCCATTATCAGATCCATATGCTGCACCTTGATCCCCAATTCGTTGCCCTTCTCGCCATCTTCGCCTTTGTTTGCGAGGCCATGGTGGGCATTGCCCCTTCCATGGCCCTCCTGCACCATTTCTTCTCGCTGCACCTGACCGATCCCTTGCAGTGCTCGGGGTGCCTGAGTTTCCAGGCTGTGGTGGCGACGGCCGGCTCGGGGATTGATTTTGAGCTCCCGCCGTCTGCGAGCGGGTATCGGATGCGGTGGGTATATGTGGATGTAGGAGTGCTCAGCCCCCTGCTCTCGCCTCCGTCAGCGCCCGCCGTCCCCAACTCTGGCTGGGGCCACGACAAGCTCGCGAGCCCTCTCCTTTCCTTCGCCTGGCTCCGGTGGAGGAGGTTGAAGGACCTCGGCATGACTGCGCCCAAGGTGATGAAGGAGTTCCTCCGACGCCGCATCGCTCCACTCCAGCGCCATTCCCAGCCGATGTGGGCCCTGACTGGCGATATGACCAAATGAGGCTTCAGGAGTCGGGGCTCCCAGCTGAGGCGCGAAGAACGATGCTCGAAGTCTTGGCTAGTGACCCCTCGCCGGGTGATTTTCCGCACGAGGGTTGTTGCTTGTATAGCTGCTCGAACAGGGTGGAGTTCGCGGGGCAGATGCCCTTCTTCGATGAATGGGGGCTGCGTCCAGTTGGTCTTGTGGGGCCCCGTGAGAACCCCGTCATCGTGGTTCTGCTCCCTGTGACCGGCGCCGAGCTTGCCCCAAGAGTGGGCGCAGGGAGGCAAGCACCGGTGGAAACCGGAGGTGCGGGTGCCAAGGTGTCGACGCTGCATGAGGCTCTCGAAGTGTCATCCTTGGGAACCCACGATTCTCGCCCTGGGGCAGCAGCCGAGGGGGTGACGCAGTCCGCTGCTCCTGAGGCCGATGCTCCTGAGGCCTCAGCAGGTCGGCGCGAGGCGAAGCTCGATAGCTCACCCCAGCTTGGCGCTCCTGAGGTCGTCTCCTTGAGTGCCTATCCAGTCGCGCCCCGCGCTTGTCGCCATGTGCAACGCTTGGGCCGGTTTCACGTGGACTTCGCGACGCTCCGTAAGAGGAAGGAGTCTCCAAGCTGTAGCAGTGGCACCGTCCGGCCATTGAAACATAGGAAGTACATCGCCATAGACGAGTAAGTACCTTATCATTGTAATTCCTCGAGTGTTGCTTCCCTTCCTGACAGTGGCTCTTCAGGATCCCTTCTGCCAAGGTCGTGGAGTCTCCCGAGAAGCAACCTCCTCTCGCCTCGTCTCCCCCGCTAGCCTTGAGCGCCCCAAGCCTGCACACCGCCCCTGCCGCGGGGTCAGCTGGAGAAGCAACCCTGCCTGCAAGGCGCCTCGAGCCCGTGCCCTTGCCGTCTCTCCATCGCGGCCTTGCTTGGGGTGCGGCCAGCGTGACAAGGGCTCCTCCTCTGATGGTGGACGGCGGCTGGATGGCGTCGACCCTGGGCTCTCCTTCAAGCAGCAGGTCTCCGCCCATCCGGGTCCCTCGCGAGGTCCGGCCGGCGACCGGGGGGCCAGCCCCCAGACTCCCGCTGAGAGGGGGTGAGCCGCTTCGGACCCCGTCGGCAGCGCCCGCAGCGTAGGACGAGGTCGAAAGCATGCTTAAATTAGCGCACGAACAGAGTGTCGTCCACCATGAGCTTTTTCAGGAGGCGATGGCCGCGATGAGCCGGTTCGTCGGAGAGCCTGTGGATGTACATGTGCGCCTCGAGGCTGAGGGCCTTCGGCTGGTGGAGGAGCGTCATAAACTGAAGGTGGCCATCAACCTCGGGTGCCACCAGCGCGAGCTTGACAACGCGAAGGCCGAGGCATCCCTCGCGACCTCGTGCGAGTCCTGCTCCCAAGCCTTGGAAGAAGCCCGTTAAGCTGGGCACTACCGCGAGATCATAGAGAAACACGCGTGGGAGCTCCAAGCCTGGAGCGCCTCCTTGGAGCAGCAGGTGGAGGCGCGCCAAGCCGCCCTTGCGTCGATGAGGGGGACGCCTGCCGAGGAGGAAGAGATCCTGAAGCGGGAGGAAGCGATGGCACTGGAAGCCATGGAGCGCATCCTTGAGCTTGAGAGGTTGGAGACGAGGGAGCGCCAGGTTTTCCAAGAGGAGGATGCCACTGACGCACGCGAGGCGAGGATCCAGAAGGAGGTCGACAGTAGGGTGGCCAAGGCGTTCACGGATCTTGTCGACAGGTACAACATGAAGCTGGAGTTTGTGGAGGCCGAAGCTGTGGGCCGGACTACTGCCCTCAGCACAGAGGTTGCTGAGGTGGAGCAACGCGAGAAGGCCGCCACGGCCGTCCCTGACCTCGACGCAGGCTGAGCTGTCCTCCGCCCGCGTCGAGCTGCTTTTTCTTCAGCAGCGAGTCGCCAATGCCGAGTCCATCGCGCAGCAGAGCAGGGAGGAAGTGCTTCAACAGCGGACGCTAAAGTGCATGCATGCCCCCATGCTCCAAGACCTTAGGAACAGGGCCAACACGGCGCTGGGCTTCATCTGCGATGAAAACGCTCCTCATCCCCACGCGAACGACTACGCCAGCCACCTCTGCTTCTTCACTGACATGGTGACACGCCTGGAGAATCGTTCCAAGAGGGCTCGCCAGCTTGTTGAAGAGAGGAGCCGTGGCCTGCTCGGGCGCGCATTCTCCCGCGTCTTCAGCCATCTCCAGAACACCTACTGGACTTCGATTTTGACGCCGCCATTGCTCCCGTACCCGTGGCCATCCGTAGCGACCTGGCGTAATGGGTGGAAGACAACATGGACGCACTGGTCAGGGCCTTTGCTTCTGATGACGATGCGGTGGTGGTCGAGGCGACTGAAGGCGACGTGGTCGACGACGGCAAGGGCGGCGCCGGCGAAGGTGATGATGATGCCAGTGACGGCGACGGCGACGCGAGCGACGCGTCTGAAGGCGACCCGAGGGATGCAGTGAGGGACATGTCTGATTGAACCCATGCTTCCGTGATGTTTATCCTGCACGCAAAAGCTCGGGCGTGGCCCTGGAAGTTGTGAGAGCATTTTGGGAGGGGAAGCCCCTCATGTAAACAGATTGTTGCTTCTATTCTTTGGGCCGAGCTGGGGATGCACTTTTGCGAACCCGTGAGTCCTGCCGCGAGCATACCGCTGTGATTTACCATAGTCAGGACGAGTTCCACACTGGCTCGTGAGGCCGTGAACTCTTGCCGATCCGCCCGAGTGGGCCTCGCGAGGAGCAAGTGCCAGCCGTGGCAGGACGTGCGTGTGGCGCGCGTGTGCCTCGTCCAGCCCCCGCTTGCAAGGAGCTCATGAAGGAAGGCAACAAACACGACTTTCAAATTAAGGTGAGGAACCAGGTTGCAAGAAATCGCACGAACAAGAAAACATACCCCCCGCGCATTCCAATGAAAATTTAACTTCAGACTCAAATCCAAGGCCAGAAAGCAGGGCTACAGAAAAGAGGTTAAAAAGCAAATGGCCGCGTCTGGCGCCTAGTCTAGTCTTCTGTCTTCTCACCAGCGCGGAGCTAAGTGCTGCCACTAGGACGTGGGAGGGAGCCCCAGAGGCCCGAGGGCGGTGCTCCTGAGACTCCGGGGCGTGTACAACCCCACTCATTATTACGTGAGAGTGTCATGAGCGGAGACCTTCACATGCGCGAGCCTTACTTCATATCACCAGACGAGGGCCCCACCTTGCGCCGCCCTCAACCACAATTGAGGGCGTCTGGAAACCAGGACGTCGCCAAGGGGCAAAGGGGACGCCAGCGGCGCCCTCGGCGACCACGGGTCCTCTGTCGGGAGGAAAGCTCTCCAGCGCCTCCCCGGCAGAGGGCCTACCTCCGGGGGACGCCCTGCAGCCCCGAGTGCGCTCCTCCTGGCGGAAGGGAGGCTGTCGAGCTGGGGCCGCCATCCGCTGTTGTGACCTGACCCTCCTATGACCCATCGTTAGCGTAAGCTTGCCTTGAGAAACTAGTGGTACCCTGTAACTGTTGTCGTCGGCACGGTTGGTGAGGCTCCCGGGAGGTTCCTGAAAGGTCTCAGCTTCTAGCGCCTCCTCCTCCCAGCCCGGCTTGAGGAATGAGCTG
This sequence comes from Aegilops bicornis, assembly GCA_021605145.1. Lineage (NCBI taxonomy): Eukaryota > Viridiplantae > Streptophyta > Magnoliopsida > Poales > Poaceae > Aegilops > Aegilops bicornis. The sequence goes on along the minus strand of CM038675.1, from coordinate 547,559,112 downwards.
GGGTCATCTTCCAATGCGTACTCCATGTCCACCATGCGGGGCACGTAGGCTTCCGAGGTCGTTGCCTCAAAGGCCTCGCCATAGTGCCCCACGCTCCATGTTGCCCGGCCCAGTGCACCGCCCTGAGGATGGTAGGGAGGCAGCCCGCCGGGGCCGTAGGTGACGATGCTCGTGCCCGCGCTAATCGGAGGTGGCGCGGGTGCGAGCGGGCGTTCGGTGCCGTTGGTTGCACCGGTGTCGATGAAGCCTAGGGGCGCGTCCGGGGGCACGCGGGCGCGGCGAGGCCCGCCGTGCGATCCTGCCGCGGCCTGGGGTGTAAGTAGGGAGCAGAAGGGCGGTGCTTCCGAAGCCACGGTGTCCAGGAGCTCGGCGACGCGCTCCAGTAACGCATCCCGTCCACTCTCCATTAACCGGAATCGCAGCAGCTCCCGACCCACCGTGAGCGCGTCCCTCATGTTTGCTTGTTCCCGTCGGGTGTGCGGCGCCGTGGCCGCGGCGTGGCTTGAGGCCCTTGTGGCTGCCCGCGCTTGTCGTGGGGTAAGAGCGAATGGCGTGTGACCACGCCGGCCGCGTCCCGGGGCGTTTGGCGGTGCGCGCGCTTCTTGGGGCGCGGGGTTGAGGTCTTCTTGGGCAGACGGTGCCGCTCGGGCTGGCCAGGCTGCCCAGCGGTCGACGTTGGTCCTCGGGGTCACCGAGTGTTGGGGGATCAACTGGCGGAAGGAAAGCTCCGGCGTACCCCTACCTGGCGCGCCAAAGGTCGGATTTCGGGTTCCGGCAAAACCCTTAAGGTTCGAACACTAGGGTGCGTGCGAAGATCTCCCCTACCTAATCAAGCCCTCACCCTCACCGCGATCTCTAAGGTTAAACTCGACGAACTCGCAACACAAGGGACACAAGATTTATACTGGTCCAGGCCACCGTTGTGGTGTAATACCCTACTCCAGTGTGGTGGTGGTGGATTGCCTCGTGGGCTGATGATGAACAGTACAAGGGAAGAATAGCCTCCTGAGGAGAGGTGTTCTTGTGCTCGATGGACTTGTGCGGATGAGGATGATCTGAATCAGTTGCCTCTCCTACTGTGGTGGCTAGTCCTATTTATAGAGGCTTTGGTCCTCTTCCCAAATATTGAGCGGGAAGGGATGCTACAACGGCCATTTTGAAGGGAGACAACTAGTACAAGCTATCCTGACAGAAGTAGTCTTCGCCTGCCAAAGGCTCTGGTGGTGACGCCGTCTTGGGCTCCACGGTGACCTCCGTCCTGTCGTCCTGCTGGTCTTGGTCTCATTGCACCGATATGGAAACCTTTGCCTAATGCCTCGGGACTCCTCTCCTGCGCTTGCCCCTTTAGCACCAAAGAGGAAACGAGGACACTGCGCGCGCTGCTCCCTCCTGGCCTTGGTCGTCATGGCTTGCGTCATAGAAACCTCGCGAGGTGCCCCTCGCCTTGATCTCTCCGCCCCTCGCGAGCCAGCCTGGTGAGGCCGCTCCCGAGGAGATCTTGTGCCGTCCGCCTCGCGAGGCTTGGCCCCTCGCGAGGGTCTTGAGTGTTGGTTGGTGAAGATGGGCCGTACGGGGCCCCTGGGAGAGCCACGCCGTGGGCCGCAGGCAGGCAATTCTGGGGACCCCCGTTCCCAGGACAACGACAACAACCCCCCATGGCGCGCCAGAGGGTGCTCTCGCGCCCTGGTGGGTTGTGCCCACCAGGTGCACCCCCTCTGGTATTATTTGCACTAAAAATTCTTAAATAATCAGGAAAAAGTCATATAAAATTTTCAGGGCATTCTGAGAACTTTTATTTTTGGGTCATTTTTTATTGCACGGGAAATTCAGAAAACATGCAAAACATGGCATTTATTTTATTTAACTAATAAAAACAGAGGATAAAAAGTAGGGGCAGAAAGTAGTGCTTACTAAATCCATCAACTTCATACAGTTCAAAAATGATTCATTAATAAGGTGATCCAGTCTTATTAACAACCACTTTCGGTTAGTATGAAACTGAAGAACTTTCGTAAATCACTAAGTTACCTCAATGGGGATATGCATTTACCCAACCATAAGCATTTCATATTTCTTTTTGACGGTAGGCAGAGGTATTTCAAAACTTCCAATAGTGATTGTCGGAAATTTTTCAATAACATTAATAACATTCACTTGGAATTGTTTCTTCGGAAAGTGCACCGTATGCTCATTACCATTGATATGAAAAGTGACCTTGCTTTTATTGCAATCAATAACAGCCCCTGGAGTATTCAAGAAGGGTCTACCAAGGATAATCGACATGTTGTCGTCCTCGGGCATCTCAAGTATAACAAAGTCAGTCAAAATAGTAACATTAGCAACAACAACGGACACATCCTCACAGATACCGATAGGTATGGCAGTTGACTTGTCAGCCATTTGCAAAGATATTTCAGTAGGTCTGAGTTTATTCAAATCAAGTCTTTTATATAAAGAGAAAGGCATAACACTAATACCAGCTCCTAAATCAAACAAAGCATTTTTCACATAATTCTTTTTGATAGAGCAAGGTATAGTTGGTATTCCCGGATCTCCAAGTTTTTTAGGTACTCCATCTTTGAAAGTGTAATTAGCAAGCATAGTGGAGATTTCAGCTTCTGGTATTTTTCTCTTATTTGTGATGATGTCTTTCATATACTTTGCATAAGGAGGCATTTTCAAGATATCAGTCAAGCGAGTATACAAAAAGACTGGCCTCGGCATTTCAACAAAGCGTTCAAATTCTTCATCATCATTCTTTTTAGTTGACTTGGGTGGAAAGGGCATAGGTTTTTGAACCCACGGTTCTCTTTCTTTACCGTGTTTTCTAGCAGCAAAGTCTCTTTTATCATACCTTTTATTCTTAGGTTGTGGGTTATCAAGATCGACATGTGGTTCTATTTCAACATCATTATCTGGTTCTTTATCATTATTTGGTTGAGTGTCTTCATGAACCTCATCATTGTATTTTTCATTATCACTAGGTGAGTGTTCATTACCAGATTGAGTTTCAGCATTAGAGATAGAAGTTTCATTATCATTATCAGGAGGTTTTTCTATTTCAGGTTCACTAGAAGTGTGCAAAGTCCTATCATTTTTCTTTTTATTTTTATTTCTAGAAGGACTAGGTGCACTAGTGTTGTTTCTTTGTGAATCTTGTTCTATTCTTTTTGGGTGTCCCTCGGGATAAAGTGGTTCCTGAGTCATTTTACCTCCTCTAGTTGCAACTCTAATAGCAAAGTCATGTATGTTGTTATTCATTTCATCAAGCAATTCTCTTTGTGATTTAGCAACTTGTTCTAATTGAGTTTGAAACATAGAAGCATGTTTTCCAACACCTCTAACATCATTTGAAATTCTAAATAACAAGTCCCTCAAGCGAGCAATCATGTCAGAATTATATTTCAATTGTTTCATAACATTTGCATTGAAGTGATCTTGCTTTCTAATATAGTTTTCAAACTCATAAAGGCATTGACTAGGATGCATATTGTGAGGATTATCATTTTCATTAAACTTCATTAGAGAATTTACCTCTACCACCTTAGGCAGTGGTGGTGTATCAAGCCCATGTATTTCTTCAATAGGAGGTAAATTTGTAACATCCTCAGCTTTAATACCTTTTTCCTTCATAGATTTCTTTGCCTCTTGCATATCTTCAGGACTGAGATATAATATACCCCTCTTCTTCGGAGTGGGTTTAGCCGGTGTTTCAGGAAGAGTCCAATCATCATAATTTTTAAATATATTATTCAATAATTCTTCAGCTTGAGCAATAGTACGTTCCCTGAAAACACAACCAGCACAACTATCTAGGAAGTCCCTAGAAGCATCGGTTAGTCCATTATAGAAGATATAAAGTATTTCATTTTTCTTAAGAGGATGCGGGGGCAAAGCATTATAATGGCAGCAAAGCCTCCCCCAAGCTTGTGGGAGACTCTCTTCTTTAGTTTGCACAAAGTTAAATATTTCCTGTAAGGCAGCTTGTTTCTTATGAGCATGAAAATATTTTTCAGAGAAGTAATAAATCATATCCTGGGGACTACGCACACAACCAGGAGTAAGAGTATTGTACCAAGCTTTAGCATCACCCTTTAATGAGAAAGGAAATAACTTGAGAATAAAGTAATAGTGAGTTTTCTGATCATGAGTAAAAAGGGTGGCTATATCATTCAACTTAGTAAGATGTGCAACAACAGTTTGAGTTTCATAACCATGGAAAGGATTAGATTCAACCAAAGTAATTAACTCTGGGTCGACAGAGAATTCATAATCCTTATCAGCAATACAGATAGGTGAACTAGCAAACTTAGGATCACATTTCATTCTAGCATTCATAGATTTTTCTTTATACTTTTGTAGCAATTTCTCTAGATCATCTCTATCATTGCAAGCAAGAATATCTCTAGTGGCTTCTTCACTCATAACATAACCTTCCGGTACCTTAGGCAATTCATATCTAGCAAGGCTAGTTCTAGCAGGTGTTTCAGGAGTTTCAGTTTCAAGCTCATCATCAGATTCAACAACATCATGTTGTATAACTCTAGCAATTTGTTCATCAAGAAATTCACCAAGTGGCACATCATCATTATCCAGCAAGGTACTAGCATCACCATAAAAATTATCCATAGCAGAAGTAGCATCATCAATGACTGGCGATATATTAGAATTGATAGCATGTGGTGGTACGGTGTTGCAAGTTTACTCAAAACAGAAGGTGAATCTAAAGCAGATCTGGATGGCAGTTCCTTACCTCCCCTCGTCTTTGAGGGAAATATCTTAGTCTTAGGATCCTTCAGATTCTTCATAGTGATAATATGATAATAATCCCAAGTCACTCAACAAATATAGCTATGCTCCCCGGCAACGGCGCCAGAAAAAGGTCTTGATAACCCACAAGCATAGGGGATCGCAATAGTTTTCGAGGGTAGAGTGTTCAACCCAAATTTATAGATTCGACACAAGGGGAGCCAAAGAATATTTGAAGGTATTAGCAGCTGAGTTGTCAATTCAACCACACCTGAACATATGTCTAACAGAGCATGTTCCACACCATAGTGGTATGGTAACCTTGTCCTGGAAGTCATGTTACTAGACCATGGCGAACCTACGAATTATGAAGAAGCTATGATGAGCCCAGATTCCGATAAATGGCTTGAGACCATGAAATCTGAGATAGGATCCATGTACGAGAACAAAGTGTGGACTTTGGTGGACTTTCCTGATGATCGGCAAGCCATTGAGAATAAATGGTTCTTCAAGAAGAAGACAGAAGCTGATGGTAATGTCACCATCTAGAAAGCTCGACTTGTCACGAAAGGTTTTCGATAAGTTCAAGGGGTTGACTACGATGAGACCTTCTCACCCGTAGCGATGCTTAAGTCAGTCTGAATCATGTTAGCAATTGCCGCATTTTATAATTATGAAATCTGGCAAATGGATGTCAAAACTGCATTCCTTAATGGATTTCTTAAAGAAGAGTTGTATATGATGCAACCAGAAGGTTTTGTCGATCCTAAAGGTGCTAACAAAGTGTGCAAACTCCAGCAATCCATCTATGGACTGGTGCAAGCATCTCGGAGTTGCAATATACGCTTTGATGAGGTGGTTAAAGCATATGGCTTTATACAGACTTATGGTGAAGTCTGTATTTACAAGAAAGTGAGTGGGAGCTCTGTAGCATTTCTGATGTTATATGTGGATGGCATATTGTTGATTGTAAATGATATATAATTTCTGGATAGCATAAAAGCATACTTGAATAAGAATTTTTCAATGAAATACCTCGGTGAAGCTGCTTATATATTGGGCATCAAAATCTATAGAGATAGATCGAGACGCTTAATAGGACTTTCACAAAGCACATACCTTGATAAAGTTTTGAAGAAGTTCAAAATGGATCGGTCAAAGAAAGGGTTCTTGTCGTGTTACAAGGTGTGAAGTTGAGTCAGACTCAAAGCCCGACCACTGCAAAAAAATGGAAGTCAATCCCTATGCCACAGCCATAGGTTCTATCATGTATGCTATGTTGTGTACCAGACCTGATGTGTGCCTTGCCATAAGTCTGGCAGGGAGGTACCATAGTAATCCAGGAGTGGATCACTGGACAACAGTCAAGAACATCCTGAAGTACTTGAAAAGGACCAAGGATATGTTTCTCGTTCATGGAGGTGACGAAGAGCTCGTCGTAAATGGTTACGTCGATGCTAGCTTCGACACTGATCCAGATGACTCTAAGTCACAAACCGGATACGTGTTTATATTGAATGGTGGAGCTGTCAGTTGGTGCAGTTCCAAGCAGAGCGTCGTGGCGGGATCTACGTGTGAGGCGGAGTACATAGCTGCTTTGGAAGCAGCGCATGAAGGAGTCTGGATGAAGGAGTTCATATCCGATCTAGGTGTAATATCTAGTGCATCGGGTCTAATGAAAATCTTTTTTTGACAACACTGGAGAAATTGCCTTGACGAAGGAATCCAGGTTTCACAATAGAACCAAACACATCAAGAGACGCTTCAAATCCATTCGTGAAAAGATCAAGGATGGAGACATAGAAATTTGCAAAGTAGGATCTGAATGTGGCAGACCCGTTGACTAAGCCTCTTTTGCGAGCAAAACATGATCAACACCAAGACTCCATGGGTGTTAGATTCCTCACAATGTAATCTAGATTATTGACTCTAGTGCAAGTGGGAGACTGAAGGAAATATGCCCTAAAGGCAATAATAAATTTCTTATTTTATATTTCCTTATTCATGATAAAGGTTTATTATTCATGCTAGAATTGTATTGATCGGAAACTTAGATACATGTGTGAATACATAAAAAGATACCGTGTCCCTAGTAAGCCTCTACTAGACTAGCTCCTTGATCAAAGATGGTTAAGGTTTCCTAACCATGGACATGTGTTGTCATTTGATAATGGGATTACATCATTAGGAGCATGATGTGATGGAAAAGACCCATCAGTTCGCTTAGCATATTGATCGTTCAGTTTATTGCTATTGCTTTCTTCATGTCAAATACATATTCCTTCGACTATGAGATTATGCAACTCCCGGATACCAGAGGAATGCCTTGTGTGCTATCAAAGGTCACAACATAACTAGGTGATCATAAAGGTGCTCTACAGGTATCTTCGAAGGTGTTTGTTGAGTTGGCATAGATCAAGATTAGGATTTGTCACTCCGAGTATCGGAGAGGTATCTCTGGGCCCTTGATGTCGCTTGAAGCTATGTCAGTATTTCCCCAAAGAGGAAGGGATGATGCAGCACAGCGGCGGTAGGTATTTCCCTCAGATATTAAACAAAGATTATCGAACCAGTAGGAGAACCAAGCAACACAACGTAAACAGCCCCTGCACACAGACAACAAATCCTCGCAACCCGACGTGTTAAAGGGGTTGTCAATCCCTTCCGGGGTACGGCGCCTCAAGATAGGCAAACGGACGTGAGATAAATTGTAGTAGATTGATAGATCGAACGCCAAATAAAATAAATAGAAATAAAACACAGCAAGGTATTTTTGTATTTTTGATTTAATAGATCTAAAAATAAATGGAAGAAAAAAGTAGACCAGAAAGGCAAATATATGAGAAAGAGACCCGGGGGCCGTAGATTTCACTAGTGGCTTCTCTTGAGAAAAATAGCAAACGATGGGTGAACAAATTAACGTTGGGCAATTGATAGAACTTCAAATACTCATGACAATATCTAGGCAATGATCATTATATAGGCATCATGTCCAAGATTAGTAGACCGACTCCTGCCTGCATCTACTACTATTACTCCACACATCGACCGCTATCCAGCATGCATCTAGTGTATTAAGTTCATAGAGAAATGGAGTAATGCAATAAGAACGATGCCATGATGTAGACAAGATCTATCTATGTAGAAATAGAATCCATCGTTTTATCCTTAGTAGCAACGATACATACATGTCGGTTCGCTTTCTGTCATTGGGATCAAGCACCGTAAGATCGAACCACTACAAAGCACGTCATCCCATTGCAAGATAAATAGATCAAGTTGGCCAAACAAAACCCAAATATCGGAGAAGAAATACGAGGCTATAAGAGATTGTGCATAAAAGAGATCAAAGAAACTCAAATACTTTCATGGATATAAAAAGATAGATCTGATCATAAACTCAAAGTTCATCGATCCCAACAAACACACCGCAAAAGAGATACATCATATGGATCTCCAAGAGACCATTGTATTGAGAATTCAGAGAGAGAGAGAGAGAGAGAGAGATGAAGCCATTTAGCTACTAACTACGGACCCGAAGGCCTACAAAGAACTACTCACGCATCATCGGAGAGGCACCAATGGAGGTGGTGAACCCCATCCGAGATGGTGTCTATATTGGATCTGGTGGTTCTGGACTCTGCGGCGGATGGATGAATATTTTGTCGACTCCCCTAGGGTTTTGGGAATATTGGGGTATTTATAGAGCAAAGAGGCGGTCCGGGGGGCACCCGAGGTGCGCACAGCCCACCAGGGCGTGCCTGGGCCTCCTGGCGCGCCCTGATGGGTTGTGCCCTCCTCGAGGCACCCCCGAGGCACAGCCAGGGCCCATTATGTTCCTTCTGGTCCAAAAAAAATCTCCATGGAGGTTCGTTGCGTTTGGACTCCATCTGATATTGATTTCCTACGATGTAAAAAACATGAAGGAAATAGCAACTGACACTTGGCACTATGTCAATAGGTTAGTGCCAAAAAATGATATAAAATGACTATAACATGATTATAAAACATCCAAGATTGATAATATAATAGCATGGAACAATAAAAAATTATGGATACGTTGGAGACGTATCAGCATCCCGAAGCTTAACTCCTACTCATCCTCGAGTAGGTCAGTGATAAAAACAGAAGTTTTGATGTGGAATGTTGCCTAACATCTCATATCATATTCTTTTCTTATAGCATGGACAATTGGACTCTTAGTGATTCAAAGCAATAGTCTAGTTTTGACATAATAATTTAGATACTCAAGCATATCAACAAGCAACCATGTCTTTGAAAATATCAATGCTAAAATAATTTATCCCTAGCCCATCATGCTCAACCATTGATCCATTCATGAAACACACTCGCATATTAACTACACCCAATACTCAAGTACGATCATATTGCCTCCTAGTTGGTGCTTTTATAAGAGAAGATGGAGACGCAAATTCAAAAAAAATTCCATAAAGTAAAAGAAAGGCCCTTCGCAGAGGGAGGTAGGGATTTGTAGAGGTGCCAGAGCTCAAAGCGAAAAATTAGAGATAAAACCATTTTGGGAGGTGTATCCATCCCACCAACGAAAATGACTTAGAGTTCCCAACACTTTCCATGCTAGATATATCATAGGCGGTTCCCAAACGGAAAACAAAGTTAATTCCTTTTTCCACCATACTTTCACTTTCCATGGCTAGCCGTATCCACGGTTGCCCTCCATACCAACACTTTCCAAGGAATTTATTATTTGACAACATAAAGTAAATTCATTTTTTTTATTTCGGGACTGGGCATCCCTAAAACCTTTTCCTTACTCTCGTGCAATGACAAGCGAATAAACACTCATCGTGAGAATAACACATCACTCTTTGGAATCGGCATTTTGTATGCCGCCTCCTCTTTGTCGCGCCACCGACGGCAAGAAGAGGGTCTTTGCCGCCGCTTCCACAAAGCGGACGGCAAAGAAAGGGCAGAATGGCAAAAGGCTATTTGCCTTCTGCTTCTTTGTCCACTAGTCGACTAAAAGAGCTAGAAGGCAGACGACAAAGAGCTAGGTGTGACCCACAGGTCACGGCGTGGCTAGATAAGATTCTTTGCCGTCTGCCTAATATTTGCCGTCTGCCTGCTGGAGACATTATTGGAAATGATCTTTGGTGTAGCATGGCTCCCGACAAGCATCGACCGATCCTTCTGCGTCTGCCAATGCCGGAACCCCAACCGGTCCTTCACCTCCGTCTGCCACTAGCGCAGCCCCGACCATTCCTACACCTCCGTGAAAACGGTATTTTTCTTCTTATTTAGCCTATTTAGTCCATTTTTGACATAATTTAGCCTATTTAGTCCACAAATGACATAATAAGATGAAGAAAATCAAGGAAGAGGAAGGAAAGAAGGAATAGGAAGAAAAGAAGAAGAAGAATTATTTTCTTCTTCTTCTTCTTCTTCTTCTTCTTCTTCTTCTTCTTCTCTTCCTCCTCTTACTTGTTTTTATTCGTAAATGGCATAATAACCTTGCTAACCTCATAAATGTCATATAATTAGCTTGTTGTCCTCTAAAATGACACAATAAGCTTAGTTAGGTCAAAAATGGCATAATTAGCTAGGTAAGCTAAAAAATGGCATTTTTCTTCTTATTTAGCCTATTTAGTCCATTTATGACATAATTTAGCCTATTTAGTCCACAAATGACATAATAAAATGAAGAAAATCAAGGAAGAGGAAGAAAAGAAGGAATAGGAAGAAGAAGAAGGAGGAGAAGAAGAAGAAGAAGAAGAAGAAGAAGAAGAAGAAGAAGAAAGAAGAAGAAGTAGAAGAAGAAGAAGAAGAAGAAGAAGAAGGAGAAGAAGAATTTCTTCTTCTTCTTTTCATCCTCTTACTTTTTTTATTCGTAAATGGCATAATAACCTTGCTAACCTCATAAATGTCATATACTTAGCTTGTTGTCCTCTAAAATGACACAAAAACTAAGTTAGGTAAAAATGGCATAATTAGCTAGGTAAGCTCAAAAATGGCATTTTTCTTCTTATTTAGCCTATTTAGTCCATTTATGACATAATTTAGCCTATTTAGTCCACAAATGACATAATAAGATGAAGAAAATCAAGGAAGAGGAAGAAAAGAAGGAATAGGAAGAAGAAGAAGATTCTTCTTCTTCTTCTTCTTATAGTTTTCTTCTTCTTCTTCTTCTCCAAAATGAAGTTAGCTCTAAGTTAGATCTAATATGCTTAGTTACCTAAGTTAGCTCAACAATGACCTATACTAAGCTGCTTTATATCAAAAATGGCATAATATGCTTAGTTCACTAAAAAATGGCATAATTAGCTAGGTTAGCTCCATTTTACCTAAGTATGCTAACTTCTCCTTCTTCCTCTTCTTCTTCTTCTTCATTTTCTTCTTCTTCTTCTTCTGATTCTAGTGTTCTTCTTCTAACTTTCTTGTTTCCCATTTTGCAGATTTAATTCACTATATGGAAGCTTGCATGGATGGAGTGCTTGTTAACATGTTCTTCTTTCGTTTGTATCGATGAAAAATGTGGAACTTGTTATATGGATGCATGGAACAATGTGTTGGATGAACATTGTGATATTACTGTAATTTGTATGGATGGAACTGTGTTTCTTATGTATGTATGTTGTCATGGATGGAGCTATGTGTTGGATACATCATATGTCTGCTGTGCCTGTGAAAAAAAAATATATATATGTATATCTGTGTGTGAATTCCTGTGAAATTAAATGGACATAAATAAAAACAGGGGATATATAGCCTCTTTGTCGTCTGCTAGCGGACGACAAAGAGCTTTGCCGTCTGCTAGACGACGGCAAAGAGGACACGTGGCAACTACCTGTACAAACTGGGAACACTGGCTGCCTATTTGGTCACTTTGCCGTCTGCCAGCGGACGACAAAGACCTTTGAATCTTTGCCGTCTGCTGGCAGATGGGAAATTGACCAAATAGGCCTGGCAAATAGGGCCAGCTATGTCGTCCGCCAGCAGACGGCAAAGATTCAAAGGTCTTTGCCATCTGCTAGCAGACGACATAGCTGGCCACGTGGCAGCTTCCCAGTGCTGGCCTAGCTGAGCTCTTTGCCGTCTGTCGGCAGATGGCAAAGAGCGTCGTTAACCCCCTAAGGGCTCTCACCCCACCCCACTGCCGTCCGTTATCTTTGTCGTCTGCTGGCCTAGGAGGCGGACGACACAATCCTTTGTCGTACGTTTCTAAGAAGCAGACGACAAAGAAGGCCTTTGTTGGCACGTGTTCAGATGGACAGTTTGCCGTCTGCTCGCATACGACAAAGAAGTTTTCCATCCGGGATCTATGCCTTTGCCGTCTGCCATGGCAGACGGCAAAGAAGCTGATTCTAGTAGTGCATCTAGCATGGAAAATATTCGTCACCCCTCACCACTCCGCGAGCGAAACAAACACACAAAAGAGAAGTTTATTTTGAAAATTATAGATGGCACGTGCAAATTTGCTTAGAACGGCAAAAGAATACCGCATATAGGTAGATATAGTGGACTCATGTGGCGAAACTGGTTTAAAGGATTTTGGATGCACAAGTAGAGATCATACTTGGTGCAAAATGAGCCTAGCAAAAGATTGAGAAGCGACCAAACAAGAAACGAATAATCTCATAACAGAGCATTAAGCATAATTAACACCGAATAATGCACCACAAGTATGATATAATTTCATTGCATAACTATTGACTTTCGTGCTTGCATAGGGAATCACAAACCTGAACACCAATATTCTTACTAAAGCATACTTATTCATCAACATAACTCACATATCACATCATCATGTCTCAAAACTATTACTAAGAATCAAGCTTATTTTGTCCAATGATCTTCATGAAAGTTTTATTATATCCTTCTTGGATATCTATCACTTTGGGACTAATTTTCATGTGTTGCTTTTCATTAGCTCAAACAAATATAAGTGAAGATCATGAGCATAATTTTTTTCTTTCTCTCAAAATATTTTAAGTGAAGCAAGAGAGAATTTCTTCAAAATTTTACTAACTCTCAAATAAATCTAAGTTAAGCAAAAGAGCAGTTCTTCAAAAATACTAAGCACACCGTGCTCAAAAAGATATAAGTGAAGCACTAGAGCAAGTCCATAGCTCATAAAAATTTAAGTGAAGCATAGAGAGCAATTCTAACAAGTCATGGCATAATTTTGGCTCTCCCAAATAGGTGTGTCCAGCAAGGGATCAAGACTTAAAACACAAAATAAAACAAGCAAAGACTCATATGATACAAGATGCTCCAAGCAAAACACATATCATGTGACGAATAAAAATATAGCTTCGAGTAAAATACCGATGGTCGTTAGAAAAAAGAGGGGATGCCACTCGGGGGCATCCCCAAGCTTAGTTGGTTGCTCATTTTTGGATAATAGCTTGGGATGCCGGGGCATCCCCAAGCTTAGGCTCTTATATCCTTCCTTCATCCATCCATCGTAAGATAACCCAAAACTTGAAAACTTCAATCACACAAAACTCAACAAAACCTTCGTGAGATCCATTAGTATAAAAAAGCAAACCACTACTATAAGTACTGTATCAAACCAATTAATATTTTGTTTTTACATTATATCTACTGTATTCCAACTTTTCTATGGAAAAAAATCATTAAATAAAACCATAGAGCCATCAAAATAAGCACACAACACAAATAAAACAGAATCTGTCAAAACAGAACAGTCTGTAGCAATCTGAATTTTTCGAATACTTCTGTAACTCCAAAAATTCTGAAAAACTACGAAGTCTTGGGTAATTTGTATATTAATCTTCTGCAAAAATAATTGGCATTTTATCACGTTCTGGTCATTTTTTACAATTATTTTCATGAGCGCAAAAGTTTCTGTTTTTCAGCAAGATCAAACAACTATCACCCAAGAAGATCCTATCGGTTCTACTTGGCACAAACAATAATTAAAACACAAAAAACATAATCATAACAGTAGCATAATTGTGCTAACACTCAAGAATAGAAAGAAAAAAGCAAAAATAAAATTTATTCATTGGGTTGCCTTCCAACAAGCGCTATAGTTTTACGCCCTTAGCTAGGCATAAAACAAGGATCTAAGTTTTGTCATCTTTGGTTCGAGATCCATAAGATGCCCTCATGATTGATTCATAAGGTGGCTTAATTCTTGTTTTAGGAAAGTGTTCCATACCCTTCCTCAAAGGAATTTGGAACTTAATATTGCCTTCTTTCATATCAATCACGGCACTCATAGTGCATAAAAACGGTCTACCAAGAATAATTGGACAAGAGGATTGCAATCAATATCAAGAACAATAAAATCTATGGGCACATAATTCTATTTGTAAGAATAAGAACATCATTAATTATTCCCATAGGCTTTTTAATAGTAGAATCCGCCAAGTGCAAATTCAACGAACATTCTCCAATACCGGTAAGACCAAGCACATCACATAAAGATTTTGGAATTGTAGAAACACTAGCACCCAAGTCTTACAAAGCAAAACACTCATAATTTTTAATCTTGAATTTGATAGTAGGTTCCCGCTCATCATGCAATTTTCTTGGAATCGGAACTTCTAATTCCAATTTTTCTTCAAAAGCTTTAATCATAGCATCAAAAATATGTTTAGTAAAAGCTTTATTTTGTTCATAGGCATGGGGTGAATTTATCATGGATTTCAACAAAGAAATACAATCAATCAAAGAGCAACTATCATAATTAAAGTCTTTGTAATCCAAAAGAGTGGGTACATCACTAGCTAAAGTTTTGACCTCTCCAAACCCACTTTCATCAATTTTCTCAATAAGATTTTCACCCTCCGAAATATTGGGACGCCTTCTTCCTAAAGTTGACTCTTCTCCAGTCCCTTTTTCAACAATCTTAACTTTACTACACAAGGAATCAATAGAAGAAACACCAATCATTTTAAGATCTTCATCACTTTTGTATTCTAAGGAGATTGGTTTAGCAGCCATTTGATTTACTAAGGTAGCTTGTGCATTGGATATTTTTCCTAGTAGACTTTCAGCAAAAGCATAGTTAGGTTGGAGATTACAAACTTCTCTACTAATATCATCGAGTTGTTTTGCGATAGCATCTAGCTCAATGGAGTGTTCCTTAAGTTCTTCAGTAAAATACTTATTGTGCTCAAATTGTGTAGTCATATACTCCTTAGTACTTTTCTTAATTTGAAGCAAAATATTTGGGTAAGGAACATCATAATATTTTCTTTGAGGCATCATGACTACGCAAACAAGAAAGCACACAAAAACACATCCGACAAGAAAACGTTGAACAGAAAAGAGAGGCGAATAAAACGGCAAATTTTTGTGAAGTGGGGGAGAGGAAAATGAGAGGCAAATTGCAAATAATGTAAATTGCAAGGAGATGATATTTGTGATTAGGAACCTAGTATATGTTGAAGATCCTCCCCGGAAATGGCGCCAGAAATTCTTTTTGATGTCGCTTGAAGCTACGTCGGTATTTCCCCAGAGGAAGGGATGATGCAGCACAACAACGGTAGTTATTTCTGTTGGGGAACGTTGCAGAAAATAAAAAAAATTCTACGGTTTCACCAAGATCTATCTATGAGTTCATCTACCAACGAGAGAGAGGAGTGCATCTACATACCCTTGTAGATCGCGAGCGGAAGCGTTCAAGAGAACGCGGGTGAAGGAGTCGTACTCGACGTGATCCAAATCACCGATGATCCTAGTGCTTAACGGACAGCACCTCCGCGTTCAACACACGTACGGAGCGGAGACGTCTCCCGCTCCTTGATCCAGCAAGGTGGAGGGAGAGGTTGAGGAAGAGAGATCCAGCAGCAGCACGACGGCGTGGTGGTGGTGGAGAGGCAAGATTCTACAGGCTTCGCCAAGCACTTAACGGAGGAGGAGAGGTGTTCGGGAGGGGAGGGGCTGCGCCTTGGATGTTGTGTGCATCCCTCCCCTCGCCCCTCTATTTATAGGGGAAGGGGGAAGGGGGCCGGCCCCCGCTAGATGAGATCTAGAGGGGGGGGGGGCCAGGGGAGGGGGCTTGCCCCCCAAGCAAGGGGGGCGCCCTCACTAGGGTTTCCCCCCCAACCCTAGGCGCATGGGCCCAAGGGGGGGATGCGCCCAGCCCTCCAGGGGCTGGTTCCCTGCCCACTACGGCCCATGAGGCCCTCCAAGAGAGGTGGCCCCTCCCGGTGGACCCCCGGAACCCCTCCGGTGGCCCAGACAATACCGATATGCCCCCGAACCTTTCCGGTGACCGTATGACAACTTCCCATATATAAATCTTCACCTCCGGACCATTCCGGAACTCCTCGTGACGTCCGGGATCTTATCCGGGACTCCTAACAACATTCGGTAATCACATACAAGTCTTCCTAATAACCCTAGCATCACCGAACCTTAAGTGTGTAGACCCTACGGGTTCGGGAGACACGTAGACATGACCGAGACGACTCTCCGGTCAATAACCAACAGCTGGATCTGGATACCCATGTTGGCTCCGACATGCTCCTCGATGATCTCATCGGATGAACCACGATGTCGAGGATTCAAGCAACCCCGTATACGATTCCCTTTGTCAGTCGGTACGTTACTTACCCGAGATTTGATCGTCGGTATCCCAATACCTTGTTCAATCTCGTTACCGGCAAGTCACTTTACTCGTACCGTAATGCATGATCCGGTGACCAGACACTTGGTCACTTTGAGCTCATTATGATGATGCATTACCGAGTGGGCCCAGAGATACCTCTCCGTCATACGGAGTGACAAATTCCAGTCTCGATCCGTGTTAACCCAACAGATACTTTCGGAGATACCCGTAGTATACCTTTATAGTCACCCAGTTACGTTGTGACATTTGGTACACCCAAAGCACTCCTACGGTATCCGGGAGTTACACGATCTCATGGTCTAAGGAAAAGATACTTGACATTGGAAAAGCTCTAGCAAACGAACTACACGATCTTGTGCTATGCTTAGGATTGGGTCTTGTCCATCACATCATTCTCCTAATGATGTGATCCCGTTATCAATGACATCCAATGTCCATAGTCGAGAAACCATGACTATCTGTTGATCAACGAGCTAGTCAACTAGAGGCTCACTAGGGACATGTTGTGGTCTATGTATTCACACGTGTATTACGATTTCCGGATAATACAATTATAGCATGAATAAAAGACAATTATCATGAACAAGGAAATATAATAATAATCCTTTTATTATTGCCTCTAGGGCAAATTTCCAACAGTCTCCCACTTGCACTAGAGTCAATAATCTAGTTACATTGTGATGAATCGAACACCCATAGAGTTCTGGTGTTGATCATGTTTTGCTCGCGGAAGAGGTTTAGTCAACGGATCTGCGACATTCAGATCCGTATTTACTTTGCAAATTTCTATGTCTCCATCTTGAACATTTTCACGGATGGAGTTGAAACGACGCTTGGTGTGCCTGGTCTTCTTGTGAAACCTGGGCTCCTTGGCAAGGGCGTTAGTTCCAGTGTTGTCACAGAAGAGAGTGATTGGCCCCGAAGCATTGGGTATGACTCCTATGTCGGTGATGAACTCCTTCATCCATATTGCTTCATGCGCTGCCTCCGAGGCTGCCATGTACTCCGCTTCACATGTAGATCCCGCCACGACGCCTCGCTTGTAAATCGCACCAGCTGATCGCTCCACGATTCAACATATACACGTATCCGGTTTGTGACTTAGAGTCATCCAGATCTGTGTCGAAGCTAGCGTCGACGTAACCCTTTACGACGAGCTCTTCGTCACCTCCATAAACAAGAAACATGTCCTTTCTCCTTTTCAGGTACTTAAGGATATTCTTGACCGCTGTCCAGTGTTCCTTGTCGGGATTACTTTGGTACCTTCCTACCAAACTTACAGCAAGGTTTACATCTGGTCTGGTACACAGCATGGCATACATAATAGATCCTATGGCTGAGGCATAGGGGATGACACTCATCTCTTCTTTATCTTCTGCCGTGGTCGGGCATTGAGCCGAGCTCAATATCACACCTTGTAATATAGGCAAGAACCCTTTCTTGGACTGATCCATATTGAACTTCTTCAATATCTTTTCAAGGTATGTGCTTTGTGAAAGACCTATGAGGCGTCTCGATCTATCCCTATGGATCTTGATGCCTAATATGTAAGCAGCTTCTCCAACGTCCTTCATTGAAAAACACTTTTTCAAGTAGGCCTTAATGTTGTCCAAAAGTTCTATATCATTTCCCATCAGAAGTATGTCATCTACATATAATATGAGAAATGCTACAGAGCTCCCACTCACTTTCTTGTAAACGCAGGCTTCTCCATAAGTCTGCATAAACCCAAACGCTTTGATCATCTCATCAAAGCAAATGTTCCAACTCCAGATGCTTGCACCAGCCCATAAATGGATCACTGGAGCTTGCATACCTTGTTAGCATTCTTAGGATCGACAAAACCTTCCGGCTGCATCATATACAGTTCTTCCTTAAGATAGCCCTTAAGGAATGCCGTTTTGACGTCCATCTGCCATATCTCATAATCATAGTATGCGGCAATTGCTAACATGATTCGGACGGACTTCAGCTTCGCTATGGGAGAGAAAGTCTCATCGTAGTCAACCCCTTGAACTTGTCGATAACCCTTAGCGACAAGTCGAGCCTTATAGATGGTAACATTACCATCCGCATCCGTCTTCTTCTTAAAGATCCATTTGTTTTCTATCGCTCGCCGATCATCGGGCAAGTCTCTCAAAGTCCATACTTTGTTTTCATACATGGATTCTATCTCGGATTGCATGGCTTCAAGCCATTTGTTGGAATCTGGGCCCACCATCGCTTCTTCTTCATAGTTCAAGGTTCACCGTTGTCCAACAACATGATTTCCGTGACAGGGTTGCCATACCACTCCGGTGTGGAACGTGTCCTTGTGGACCTACAAAGTTCAGTAGCAACTTGATCCGAAGTACCTTGATCATCATCATTAATTTCCTCTCCAGTCGGTGTAGGCACCACAGGAACATTTTCCTAAGCTGCACTACTTTTCGGTTCAAGAGGTAGTACTTCATCGAGTTCTACTTTCCTCCCACTTACTTCTTTCGAGAGAAACTCTTTTCGAGAAAGGATCCGTTCTTGGCAACAAAGATCTTGCCTTCGGATCTAAGGTAGAAGGTATACCCAATGGTTTCCTTAGGGTATCCTATGAAGACGCATTTTTCCGACTTGGGTTCGAGCTTTTCAGGTTGAAGTTTCTTGACATAAGCATCGCATCCCCAAACTTTTAGAAATGACAGCTTAGGTTTCTTCCCAAACCATAATTAAATGACGTTGTCGTCTCAACGGATTTAGACGGAGCCCTATTTAAAGTGAATGTAGCTGTCTCTAGAGCGTATCCCCAAAATGATAGCGGTAAATCGGTAAGAGACATCATAGATCGCACCATATCCAATAGAGTGCAATTACGACGTTCGGACACACCATTACGCTGAGGTGTTCCAGGCGGCGTGAGTTGTGAAACGATTCCAAATTTCCTTAAGTGCGTACCAAATTCGTGACTTAAATATTCTCCTCCACGATCTGGTCGTAAGAACTTTATCTTTCGGTCACGTTGATTCTCTACCTCATTCTGAAATTCCTTGAACTTTTCAAAGGTCTCAGACTTGTGTTTCATCAAGTAGACATACCCATATCTACTTAAGTCATCGCTGAGAGTGAGAACATAACGATATCCCCATGAGCCTCGGCGCTCATTGGACCACACACATCGGTATGTATGATTTCCAATAAGTTGGTTGCTCGCTCCATTGTTCCGGAGAACGGAGTCTTGGTCATTTTGCCCATGAGGCATGGTTCGCATGTGTCAAATGATTCATAATCGAGAGACTCTAACAGTCCATCAGCATGGAGCTTCTTCATGCGCTTGACACCAATGTGACCAAGGCGGCAGTGCCACAAGTATGTGGGACTATCGTTATCAACTTCACATCTTTTGGTATTCACACTATGAATATGTGTAACATTATGTTCGAGATTCATTAAGAATAAACCATTGACCATCGGGTCATGACCATAAAACATATCTCTCATATAAATAGAACAACCATTATTCTTGGATTTAAATGAGTAGCCATCTCGTATTAAACGAGATCCAGATACAATGTTCATGCTCAAACTTGGCACTAAATAACAATTATTGAGGTTTAAAACTAATCCCGTGGGTAAATGTAGAGGTAGCATGCCGACGGCGATCACATCGACCTTGGAACCATTCCCGACGCGCATCGTCACCTCGTCCTTCGCCAGTCTCCACTTATTCCGCAGCTCCTGCTGTGAGTTAAAAATATGAGCAACGACACCGGTATCAAATACCCAGGAGTTACTACGAGTACTGGTAAGGTACACATCAATTACATGTTTATCACATATACCTTTAGTGTTGCCGGCCTTCTTGTCCGCTAAGTATTTGGGGCAGTTCCGCTTAAAGGGCCCTTCCTTTGCAATAAAAGCACTTTCAGTCTCGGATTGGGTCCATTCTTTGACTTCTTCGCAATCGGCTTACCGGGCACGGCAACATCCTTGCCGTCCTTCTTGAAGTTCTTCTTACCCTTGCCTTTCTTGAACTTGGTGGTTTTATTGACCATCAACACTTGATGTTCCTTTTTGATTTCTACCTCTGCTGACTTCAAAGATTGAAAATACTTCAGGAATAGTTTTCACCATCCCCTGCATATTGTAGTTCATCACAAAGCTCTTGTAGCTCGGTGGGAGCGATGAAGGATTCTGTCAATGACCGCCTCGTCCGGAGGTTAATATTCAATCGACAAAGGCGGTTGTGCAACCCAGACATTTTGAGTATGTGCTCACCGATGTAACTATTTTCCTCCATCTTACAACTATAGAACTTGTCGGAGACTTTCATATCTCTCGACCCGGGCGTGAGCTTGGAAAACCATTTTCAGCTCCTCGAACATCTCATATGCTCCGTGTTGCTCAAAACATTTTTGGAGCCCCGGTTCTAAGCTGTAAAGCATGCCGCACTGAACGAGGGAGTAATCATCAGCACGTGACAGCCAAGCGTTCATAACGTCTTGGTTCTCTGCGATGGGTGCTTCACCTAGCGGTCCTTCTAGGACATATGCTTTCTTGGCAGCTATGAGGATGATCCTCAGGTTCCGAACCCAGTCCGTATAGTTGCTGCCATCATCTTTCAGCTTGGTTTTCTCTAGGAACGCGTTGAAGTTCATGTTGACATGAGCATTGGCCATTTGATCTACAAGACATTTTTTGCAAAGATTTTAGACTAAGTTCATGATAATTAAGTTCATCTAATCAAATTATTTAATGAACTCCCACTCAGATTTGACATCCCTCTAGTCATCTAAGTGTTACATGATCCAAGTCGACTAGGCCGTGTCCGATCATCATGTGAGACGGACTAGTCATCATCGGTGAACATCTCCATGTTGATCGTATCTTCCATACGACTCATGTTCGACCTTTCGGTCTCTGTGTTCCGAGGCCATGTCTATACATGCTAGGCTCGTCAAGCTAACCTAAGTGTTTTGCATGTGTAAAACTGTCTTACACCCGTTGTATGTGAACGTAGGAATCTATCACACCCGATCATCACGTGGTGCTTCGAAACGACGAACTTTAGCAACGGCGCACAGTTAGGGGGAACACTTTTTTAAATTATTATGAGCAATCATCTTATTTACTACCGCCGTTCTAAGTAAACAAGATGCATAAACATAATAAACATCACATTCAATTATATAGTAGTGACATGATATGGCTAATATCATATAGCTCCTTTGATCTCCATCTTCGGGGCTCCATGATCATCTTCGTCACCGGCATGACACCATGATCTCTATCATCATGATCTCCATCATCGTGTCTCTATGAAGTTGCTCGCCAACTATTACTTCTATTACTATGGCTAACGGTTTAGCAATAAAGTAAAGTAATTACATGGCGTTAAATCATTGACACGCAGGTCATACAATAATTAAGACAACTCCTTTGGCTCCTGCCGGTTGTCATACTCATCAACATGCAAGTCGTGATTCCTATTACAAGAACATGATCTCATACATCACAATATATCATTCATCATTGATCACAACTTTTGGCCATATCACATCACAAAGCAATTGCTGCAAAAACAAGTTAGACGTCCTCTAATTGTTGTCGCATCTTTTACGTGGCTGCAATAGGGTTCTAGCAAGAACGTTTTCTTACCTACGAATAACCACAACGTGAATTGTCAACTTCTATTTACCCTTCATAAGGACCCTTTTCATCGAATCCGCTCCAACTAAAGTGGGAGAGACAGATACCCGCTAGCCACCTTACGCAACTAGTGCATGTCAGTCGGTGGAACCTGTCTCACGTAAGCGTACGTGTAAGGTCAGTCCGGGCCGCTTCATCCCACAATACCGCTGAAGCAAAATAAGACTAGTAGTGGCAAGAAAGTTGACAACATCTACGCCCACAACAGATTTGTGTTCTACTCGTGCAAAGAGAACTACGCATAGACCTAACTCTGATACCACTGTTGGGGAACGTTGCAAAAAATAAAAAAATTCTACGGTTTCACCAAAATCTATCTATGATTTCATCTAGCAACGAGAGAGAGGAGTGCATATACATACCCTTGTAGATCGTGAGCGGAAGCGTTCAAGAGAACGGGGATGAAGGAGTCGTACTCTACGTGATCTAAATCACCGATGATCCCAGTGCTGAACGGACAGCACCTCCACGTTCAACACACGTACGGAGCGGAGACGTCTCCCGCGCCTTGATCCAGCAAGGTGGAGGGAGAGGTTGAGGAAGATAGATCCAAAGAAGACGACGGCCAGGCGTGGTGGTGGTGGAGAGGCAGTACTCCGGCAGGGCTTCGCCAAGCTCTTAACGGAGGAGGAGAGGTGTTGGGGAGGGGAGGGGATGTGCCTTGGATGTTGTGTGCAGCCCTCCCCTCGCCCCTCTATTTATAGGGGAAGGGGGAAGGGGGCCGACCCCCCTCTAGATGAGATCTAGAGGGGGGGGGGCAGCCAAGGGGAGGGGGCTTGCCCCCCAAGCAAGGGGGTGCCCCCACTAGGGTTTCCCCGAAACCCTAGGCGCATTGGCCCAAGGGGGGGGGAAGCGCCCAGCCCTCCAGGGGCTGGTTCCCTGCCCACTACGGCCCGTGAGGTCCTCCGAGAGAGGTGGCCCCTCCCGGTGGACCACCGGAACCCCTCCGGTGGCCACAGCACAATACCGATATGCCCCAACCTTTCCGGTGACCGTATGACAACTTCCCATATATAAATCTTCACCTCCGGACCATTTCGGAACTCCTCGTGACGTCCGGATCTTATCCGGGACTCCGAACAACATTCGGTAATCACATACAAGTCATCCTAATAACCCTAGCGTCACCGAACCTTAAGTGTGTAGACCCTACGGGTTCGGGAGACACGTAGACATGACCGAGACGACTCTCCCATTAATAACCAACAGCGGGATCTGGATACCCATGTTGGCTCCCACATGCTCCTCGATGATCTCATCGGATGAACCACGATGTCGAGGATTCAAGCAACCCCGTATATGATTCCCTTTGTCAGTCGGTACGTTACTTGCCCGAGATTCGATTGTCGGTATCCCAATACCTCGTTCAATCTCGTTACCGGCAAGTCACTTTACTCATACCGTAATGCATGATCCGGTGACCAGGCACTTGGTCACTTTGAGCTCATTATGATGATGCATTACCGAGTGGGCCCAGAGATACCTCTCCGTCATACGGAGTGACAAATTCCAGTCTCGATCCGTGTCAACCCAACAGATACTTTTGGAGATACCCGTAGTATACCTTTATAGTCACCCAGTTACGTTGTGACGTTTGGTACACCCAAAGCACTCCTACGGTATCCGGGAGTTACACGATCTCATGGTCTAAGGAAAAGATACTTGACATTGGAAAAGCTCTAGCAAACGAACTACACGATCTTGTGCTATGCTTAGGATTGGGTCTTGTCCATCACATCATTCTCCTAATGATGTGATCCCGTTATCGATGACATCCAATGTCCATAGTCAGGAAACCATGACTATCTGTTGATCAACGAGCTAGTCAACTAGAGGCTCACTAGGGACATGTTGTGGTCTATGTATTCACACGTGTATTACGATTTCCGGATAATACAATTATAGCATGTATAAAAGACAATTATCATGAACAAGGAAATATAATAATAATCCTTTTATTATTGCCTCTAGGGCATATTTCCAACAATTTCCCTCATATATGAAACCAAGGTTATCGAACCAGTAGGAGAACCAAGCAACACAACGTAAACAACCCCTACACACAGATAACAAATCCTCGCAACCTGATGTGTTAAAGGGGTTGTCAATCCCTTCCAGGGTACGCGCCTCAAGATAGGCAAACGGACGTGAGACAAATTGTAATAAATGTATAGATCGAACGCCAAATAAAATAAATAGAAATAAAAAACATCAAGGTATTTTTGTATTTTTTGTTTAATAGATCTGAAAATAAATGCAAGGAAAAAGTAGATCGCAAAGGCAAATATATGAGAAAGAGACCCGGGGGCCGTAGATTTCACTAGTGGCTTCTCTTGAGAAAAATAGCAAACGGTGGGTGAACAAATTACTGTTGGGCAATTGATAGAACTTCAAATACTCATGACGATATCCAGGAAATGATCATTATATAGGCATCACGTCCAAGATTAGTAGACCGACTCCTGCCTGCATCTACTACTATTACTCCACACATCGACCGCTATCCAGCATGCATCTAGTGTATTGAGTTCATGGAGAAAGGGAGTAATGCAATAAGAATGATGACATGATGTAGACAAGATCTATCTATGTAGAGATTGACACCATCGTTTTATCCTTAGTAGAAAACAATACATACGTGTCGGTTCCCTTTCTGTCACATGGATCAAGCACCGTTAGATCGAACCTACTACAAAGCACCTCTTCCCATTGCAAGATAAATAGATCAAACTGTCCAAACAAAACCCAAATATCGGAGAAGAAACATGAGGCTATAAGAGATCATGCATAAAAGAGATCAAAGAAACTCAAATACTTTCATGGATATAAAAAGATAGATCTGATCATAAACTCAAAGTTCATCGATCCCAACAAACACACCACAAAAGAGTTACATCATATGGCTCTCCAAGAGACCATTGTATTGAGAATTCTGAGAGAGATGAAGCCATCTAGCTACTAACTACGGACCCGAAGGTCTACAAAGAACTACTCACGCATCATCGGAGAGGCACCAATGGAGGTGGTGAACCCCATCCGAGATGGTGTCTAGATTGGATCTGGTGGTTCTGGACTCTGCGAAGGTTGGATGAATATTTTGTCGACTACCCTAGGGTTTTGGGAATATTGGGGTATTTATAGAGCAAAGAGGCGGTCCGAGGAGCACATGAGGTGGGCACAACCCACCAGAGCGCGCCTGGGCCTCCTGGTGCGCCTTGGTGGGTTGTGCCCTCCTCGAGGCACCCCCCAGGCGCAGCCAGGTCCCATTATGTTCCTTCTGGTCCAAAAAATCTCCGTGGAGTTTCATTGCATTTGGACTCTGTCTGATATTGATTTCCTACGATGTAAAAAACATGCAGAAAACATCAACTAGCACTTGGCACTATGTCCATAGGTCAGTACAAAAAATGATATAAAATGACTATAAAATGATTATAAAACATCAAAGATTGATAATATAACAGCATGGAACAATAAAACATTATCGATACGTTGGAGACATATCAGCCCTCTCGGTAATACACATCATAAGCTGACAAGCAAATGGCTAAGGAGTTAGTCAGGAGGTGATGTATTGCGGAATCAGTAAAGAGACTTGTCGGTAATGAGATTGAACTAGGTACGAAGATACAGATGATAGAATCTCGGAGAAGTAACATACCGATGGACAAAGGGAATGACGTATGTTGTCATAACGGTTCGACCGATAAAGATCTTCGTAGAATATGTAGGAGCCAATATGGTCATCTAGGTTCCGCTATTGGTTATTGACCGGAGAGGTGTCTCGATCATGTCTACATAGTTCTCGAACCCGTAGGGTCCGCACGCTTAACGTTCATTGACGATATAGTGTTATATGAGTTATATGTTTTGGTGACCGAATGTTATTCGGAGTCCCGGATGATATCACGGACATGACGAGGAGTCTCGAAATGGTCGAGAGGTAAAGATTGATATATAGGACAATGGTATTTGGACACCGAAAGTGTTTCGGGACATACTGGGAAGAAATCAGGTCACTGGAAGGGGTTCCGGGCACAGCCCACCCCCCCCCCCCCCGGGAAGATATGGGCCTTATGCGCCAAAGGAGGGGACAGACCATCCCACCAGGGGGCTGGCGTGTGTTGGTATACATAGCATGCAATTTCAAAAATTCCTACGCTCTCGTAAGATCTATCTAGGAGATGCATAGCAACGAGAGGGGGAGAGTGTGTCCACGTACCCTCGTAGACCGAAAGCGGAAGCGTTTGACAACGCGGTTGATGTAGTCGAACTTCTTCTCGTTCCGACAGATCAAGCACTGAACGTACGTCACCTACGAGTTCTGCACGCGTTCAGCTCGATGACGTCCCTCGAACTCTTGATCCAGCAAAGTGTCGAGGGAGAGTTTCGTCCGCACGACGGCGTGGTGACGGTGATGATGAAGTGGTCCGCGCAAGGCTTCGCCTAAGCACCACGACAATATGACCGGAGGCTTAAACTATGGAGGGGGCGCCACACACGGCTAGGAATCAATGTTGTGTGTTCTAGCAGTGCACCCCCTCATATATATAGGTTGGAGGGGAGGAGAGGCAGCCAAGGGGGCGCCCCAAGTAGGAGGAATCCTACTTGGGCGCCTCCCAATTCGGCCTCCCCCTTCCATATTCATCCGGAGGGGGAAGGAAGGAGGAGGGAGGAGAGAAGGAAGGGGGAAGGCCGAATCCCTTCCCTTCCTTTCTATCTTCTCCTCTTTCCTTCCCCCTTATTTTGGCCTACATGGGGCGCACCAGCCCCCTAGGGGCTGGTCTGTCCCCTTCTTGGCCCATTAGGCCCATGCGATTCTTGGGGATGCCCGGAACCCCTTCCGGTGACCCGATATGTACCCGGTACCCCCAGAACACTTCCGTGTCCGAATATGATCGTCCTATATATGAATCTTTACCTCTCGACCATTTCTAGACTCCTGTCATATCCGGGACTCCGAACAACATTCGGTCACCAAATCACATAACTCATACAATACAAAATTGTCATCGAACGTTAAGCATGCGGACCCTACGGGTTCGAGAACTATGTAGAAATGACCGAGACACCTCTCCGGTCAATAACCAACATCGAAACCTGGATGCTCATATTGGTTCCTACATATTTTACGAAGATCTTTATCGGTTGTACCGCAACAACAACATACGTTATTCCCTTTGTCATCGATATGTTACTTGCCCGAGATCCAATCATCGGTATCTACATACCTAGTTCAATCTCGTTACCGGCAAGTGTCTTTACTCGTTCTATAATACATCATCCCGCAACTAACTCATTGGTCACATTGCTCGCAAGGCTTATTATGATGTGCATTACCGAGAGGACCCAGAGATACCTCTCCGATACTCGGAGTGACAAATCCCAATCTCAATTTATGCCAACCCAACAAACACCTTCGGAGATACCTATAGAGCATCTTTATAGTCACCCAGTTATGTTGTGATGTTTGATAGCACATAAGGTATTTCTCCGGTATCCGGGAGTTGCACAATCTCATAGTCGAAGGAATATGTATTTGACATGAAGAAAGCAATAGCAATAAAACTGAACGATCAACATGCTAAGCTAACGGATGGGTCTTGTCCATCACATCATTCTCCTAATGATGTGATCCCGTTCATCAAATGAAAACACATGTCTATGGTTAGGAAACTTAACCATCTTTGATTAACGAGCTAGTCTAATAGAGGCTTACTAGGGACACTATGTTTTGTCTATGTATCCACACATGTATAAAGTTTCCGGTTAATACAATTCTAGCATGAATAATTAACATTTATCATGATATAAGGAAATACAAAAAAACAACTTTATTATTTCCTCTATGGCATATTTCCTTCAGTCTCCCACTTGCATTAGAGTTGATAATCTAGTTCACATCGCCATGTGATTTAACACCAATAGTTCCCATCTTTATGTGCTTAACACCCATAGTTCACATAGCCATGTGACCAACACCCAAAGGGTTTACTAGAGTCAATAATCTAGTTCACATGGCTATGTGATTAACACCCAAAGAGTACTAAGGTGTGATCATGTTTTGCTTGTGAGAGAAGTTTAGTCAACGGGTCTGCCACATTCAGATCCGTATGTATTTTGCAAATTTCTATGTCTACAATGCTCTGCACGGAGCAACTCTAGCTAATTGCTCCCACTTTCAATATGTATCCAGATTGAGACTCAGAGTCATCTGGATCAGTGTCAAAGCTTGCATCGATGTAACCCTTTACGACGAACTCTTTGTCACCTCCATAATCAAGAAAAATTTCCTTAGTCTTCTAAGGATAATTTTGACCGCTGTCCAGTGATCCACTCCTGGATCATTATCATACCCCCCTTGCCAAATTCATGGCAAGGTACACAATAGCTCTGCTACACAACATGGCATACTTTTATAGAACCTATGGCTGAGGCATAGGAAATGACTTTCATTCTTTCTCTATCTTTTGCCGTGGCCGGGTTTTGAGTCTTACTCAACTTCACACCTTACAATACAGGCAAGAACTCCTTCTTTGAATGATCCATTTTGAACTCCTTCAGAATCATGTCAAGGTATGTACTCATTGAAAGTCTTATCAAGTGTCGTGATCTATCTCTATAGATCTTGATGCCCAATATGTAAGCAGCTTCACTGAGGTCTTTCTTTGAAAAACTCCTTTCAAACACTCCTTTATGCTTTCCAGAAAATTCTACATCATTTCCGATCAACAATATGTCATTCACATATACTTATCAGAAAGGCTATAGTGCTCCCACTCACTTTCTTGTAAATACAGGCTTCACCGCAAGTCTGTATAAAATGATATGCTTTGATCAACTCATCAAAGCATATATTCCAACTCCGAGATGCTTGCACCAGTCCATAGATGGATCGCTGGAGCTTGCACACTTTGTTAGGACCTTTAGGATTGCAAAACCTTCTGGTTGCATCATATACAACTCTTCTTTAATAAATCCATTAAGGAATGCATTTTTGAAATCAATTTGCCATAGTTCATAAAATGCGGCAATTGCTAGCATGATTCGGACAGACTTTAAGCATCAATACGAGTGAGAAAATCTCATCGTAGTCAACACCTTGAACTTGTCAAAACCTTTTTTGGCAAGTCAAGATTTGTAGATAGTAACACTACTATCAGCGTCCGTCTTCGTCTTGAAGATCCATTTATTCTTAATGGCTTGCCGATCATCGGGCAAGTCTACCAAAGTCCACACTTTGTTCTCATACATGGATCCTATCTCAGATTTCATGGCCTCAAGCCATTTGTCAGAATCTGGGCTCATCATAGCTTCTTCATAGTTCGTAGGTTCGCCATGGTCTAATAACATGACTTCCAGGACATGATTACCATACCACTCTGGTGCAGAACGTGCCCTGTTCAACCTATGAGGTCCAGTAGTAACTTGATCCGAAGTTTCATGATCATCATCATTAGCTTCCTCTCTAGTTGGTGTAGGCATCATGGGAACAGATTTCACTGATGTGCTACTTTCCAATTCGAGAGAAGGTACAATTACCTCATCAAGTTCTACTTTCGTCCCACTCACTTCTTTTGAGGGAAACTCCTTCTCTAGAAAGGTTCCATTCTCGACAACAAAGATCTTGCCTTTGGATCTGTGGTAGAAGGTGTACCCAGTTGTTTCCTTAGGATATCCTATGAAGATGGAATTCTCCGATTTGGGTTTGTGCTTATCAGGCTGAAGCCTTTTGCATAAGTGTCGCAACCCCAAACTTTAAGAAACGATAGCTTAGGTTTCTTGCCAAATCACAGTTCATACGGTGTCGTCTCAACGGATTTAGACGGTGCCCTATTTAACATGAATGCAGATGTCTCTAATGCATAACCCCAAAAAGATAGTGGTAAATCGGTAAGAGACATCATAGATGTATTGCAATATTCTCTGACTTAAATTAATAAACGTATTGCAATAAACATGATCTAATCATATTCATGCTCAACTAAACACCAAATAACATTTATTTAGGTTCAATACTAATCCCAAAGGTAGCGGGAGTGTGCGATGGTGATCTCATCAACATTGGAATCACTTCCAACACACATTGTCACCTTGGCCTTAACTAGTCTCTGTTCATTTTGCAACTCCTGATTCGAGTTACTAATCTTAGCAACTGAACCGGTATCAAATACCCTGGGGTTACACTAAACACTAGTAAAGTACACATCAATAACATGTATATCAAATATACCTTTGTTCACTTTGCTATCCTTATCCGCCAAGTATTTGGGGCAGTTCCACTTCCAGTGACCATTTCCTTTGAAGTAGACGCACTCAGTTTCAGGCTTGGGTCCAGTTTTGGGCTTCTTAACGGGACTGGCAACTTGCTTGCCATTCTTCTTGAAGTTCCCTTTCTTTCCCTCGCCCTTTTTCTTGAAACTAGTGGTCTTGTTAACCATCAACACTTGATGCTCTTTCTTGATTTCTACCTTCGTCGATTTCAGCATCGTGAAGAGCTTGGGAATCTTTTCCGTTATCCCTTGCCCATTATAGTTCATCACGAAGTTCTAGTAGCTTGGTGATAATGACCAGAGAACTTTGTCAATCACTATCTTATCTGGAAGATTAACTCCCACTTGATTCAAGTGATTGTAGTACCTAGACACTCTGAGCACATGCTTACTAGTTGAGCTATTCTCCTCCATCTTGTAGGCAAAGTACTTGTCAGATGTCTCGTACCTCTCGACACGGGCATGAGTCTGAAATACCAATTTCAGCTCTTGGAACATCTCGTATGCTCCATGGCATTCAAAACGTTTTTGAAGTACCTGTTCTAAGCTGTAAAGCATGGCGCACTAAACTATCAAGTCATCATATCGAGCTTGCCAAATGTTCATAACGTCTGCATCTGCTCCTGCAATAGGCCTGTCACCTAGCGGTGCATCAATGACATAATTCTTCTGAAGGAAATATGCCTTAGAGGCAATAATAAAGTTGTTATTTATATTTCCTTATATCATGATAAATGTTTATTATTCATGCTAGAATTGTATTAACCGGAAACTTAGTACATGTGTGAATACATAGACAAACATAGTATCCCTAGTATGCCTCTACTTAACTAGCTCGTTAATCAAAGATGGTTAAGTTTCCAAACCATAGACATGTGTTGTCATTTGATGAACGGGATCACATCATTAGAGAATAATGTGATGGACAAGACCCACCCATTAGCTTAGCATAATGATCGTTCATTTATATTGCTATTCATCATGACTTTTTGATACGTCTCCAACGTATCTATAATTTATGAAGTATTCATGCTGTTATTTCATCATTCTTGGATATTTTACAATAATTTTATAGCAACTTTACATCATTTTTTTGGAATAACCTATTGACCCAGTGCCCAGTGCCAGTTGCTGTTTTTTGCTTGTTTTTTACATCGCAGGAAATCAATACCAAACGGAGTCCAAACGCAACAAAACTCCACGGGGATTTTTTATGGACCAGAAGGAACCCAATGGGCCAGAGCTGCACCTGGGGGTGCCCCGAGGGGGGCACAAATCACTGTGGCACGCCAGGCCTCGGCGCCCAGCTAGGTTGTGCCCACCTCGGTGGCCTTCTGCGCCCCCTCTTTGCACTATAAATTCCCAAATATTCCGAAACCCTTTGGGTTAACCTAGATCAGAAGTTCCGCCTCCGCATGGCTCCGTAGCCACCGAAAACCATTCTAGACCCATTCCGGCACCCCGCCGGAGGGGGGAATCATCTCCGGCGGCCATCTTCATCATCCCGGCGGCCACCACGATGAGGGAGTAGTCCACCCTCGGGGCTGAGGGTTTGTACCAGTAGCTATGTGTTTAATCTCTCTCTCTCTCTTGATCTATATCATGCGCGTTGTTAATATAGTCGGATCATATGATGTTTCTCCCGTCTATATTCTTGTTATGATGAATTGAATCTTTACCCTTCAAAGTTTTGTCTTGTCGGGTTGAATATTCAGAGATGAGAACACATGATATATGTCTTGCAATATGAATACTTGAGGAGACAATGAGTTATCCTATTGATTCACTTGATATGTGGTATGGCATTCAACTCGCGGATTCCCGCGGTGATATTGTGGTAATCTATGCATAGGGGTTGATGCACGTTTTTCTCCGACAGAAACTTCGGGGTCTCTTTGTAGTTCTTTGTGTGGATTGGGTATTATGAATATGAATTTTCTTTGGTGTTATCTTAGTACGAACTCTTGATTAGATCGATCAGAAAGAATAGCTTGTGTTATTCTAGTACGAACTCTAGGATAGATTGAATGGAAACAATAGCTTTGAGATGGTTTCGTACCCTACAAACAATTTCTATCTTTTGTTCTCCGCTAATAGGAACTCGGGAGTGATTCTTTATTACACTTTGAGGGATAATCATATGATCCAACTATGTTAGCACTGTTGGGAGATTGCACTAGCAAAAGTATGAACCCTAGGCCTCATTTTTAAGCATTGCAACACCGCTTTTATGCCCGTTTACTATTTGCTACCTTTCTGTTTTTATTTATTCAGATTATAAAATTATATTTCTACCATCCATATTACACTTTTATCACCATCTCTTCGCCGAACTAGTGTGCCTATACAATTTGCCATTGTATTGGGTGTGTTGGGACACAAGATATTTCTTGTATTTGGTTGCAGGGACGTTGGAGAGAGACC
Organism: Aegilops bicornis; assembly: GCA_021605145.1. Classification (NCBI taxonomy): domain Eukaryota; kingdom Viridiplantae; phylum Streptophyta; class Magnoliopsida; order Poales; family Poaceae; genus Aegilops; species Aegilops bicornis. The sequence continues at coordinate 547,526,403 of CM038675.1, read as the reverse complement.
ACCTTCATCCTACAGCTCTCACAGATTGATAAACCTTAGGTCATCCACTTGAGGGAAAATTGCTACTTTCCTACAAAGCTATGCACTTGGAGGCCCAACACGTGTCTACAAGAATAAAGTTGCATAGTAGACATCAAGCTCTTTTCTGGTGCCGTTTCTGGGGAGGTGAATGCTTGAAGGTATATCTTTAGATCTTGTAATTGAATCTTTTAGTTTCTTGTTTATCACTAGTTAAGTTTATAAAAGAAAATTACAAAAAATGGAATTGAGATTGCATCATATTTTATAATATCTTTCTTGAAAATGATGGTTCGGAAAATTGTGCTCAATTGTTAGAAGAAGAAGTTAATAAAATGGTTGGCACAAAATATTTGAATGATGAGCATGACTGCAATGCTGTTAGTATAAATTCTTTGAATATCCAAAATGCTAATGATGATTGCACAAGTCATGACAAAAATGTTTCTTATAAGCATGCCACTTTTTGCGGAGAGAATTGGGAGTGCCTTTGCACACCAAAAAGGGAAGATAGATTTTGCAAGAAGCATAAATATTTAGAAACGAGAAAGTTGCAAGAGAGGGTAGATGATTTTGCTGAAAGATTTAATTTGTTTGCATCCTTGTGAACTTTGCAATGAATGTGGTCATTTAAATCTCCAATGCATATTTTTTCATGATCAATTCGTGTCCAAACATTGTGATAACTTGATTACCCTTGAGCATCATAAAGATCTTAGTCTTCTTTTGGGGTATGAATAAATGAAATGTATAACTAAGGGTATTCCAAAATTTAATCTTGAGAGATTTCTTGATTTTGATCTAGAGGAAATTTATATGTTTTGTGCGGTGAATTGCATTGAGAATCCTTATATTGCCAACTATCTAAAGTCAAGAAAAAAAATAGAATATGAAGAGAGTACTAATGAAAGGGAAAATATTTCCCTATACCCTCCTAGTGTTTATTATGATGAATCGGGTAACGAGGAGGAGCTCTGAGGGAGTCCTGGATTAGGGGGTGTCCGGATAGCCGAACTATCACCGTTGGCCGGATTCCTGGACTATGAAGATACAAGATTGAAGACTTCGTCCCTTGTCCGGATGGGACTTTCCTTGGCGTGGAAGGCAAGCTTGGAGATACGGATATGTAGATCTCCTACCATTGTAACCGACTCTGTGTAACCATAACCCTATACGGTGTCTATATAAACCGGAGGGTTATAGTCCGTAGGACGAACACCAATCATACCGTAGGCTAGCTTCTAGGGTTTAGCCTCTCTGATCTCGTGGTAGATCCACTCTTGTACTACCCATATCATCAATATTAATCAAGAAGGAGTAGGGTATTACCTCCATCGAGAGGGCTCGAACCTAGGTAAAAACATCGTGTCCCTTGTCTCCTGTTACCATCCGCCTAGACGCACAGTTCGGGACCCCCTACCCGAGATCCGCCGGTTTTGACACCGACATTGGTGCTTTCATTGAGAGTTCCTTGTGTCGTCATCTTTAGGTCCGATGGCTCCTCCGATCATCAACAACGACGTGGTCCGTGGTGAGACTTTTCTCCGGACAGATCTTCATATTCGGCGGCTTTGCTGCGGCCAATTCACTTGGCCATCCGAGCAGATCGAAAGCTACGCCCCTGGCCATCAGGTCAGATTTGGGAGTTTGAACTACACGGCCGACATCCACAGAGACTTGATCTTCGTCGGATTCGAGCCACAGCCAAGCGCGCCGCACTGTCTCGATGGGCACGATCTAGCTCTGCCGCCGAACAGTGCCCTGGAGGCTGCACCAGCGTTTGCTCCGACCCTTAGCTCGGAGCCGACTCCGCCGATCAAGGACGAGTGGTTGGACACCGCCTCGGGGGCTACGATCTCTATGACGATTGAGCCGAACTCCATTCCTGTCCTTTGCGAAGACCGTGACTCCAAGGTGCCAGACTCCTCTCCGGACTCCGAACCCTCCGCGCCCCTGCCAATTGAATCCGATTGGGCGCAGGTCATGGAGTTCACTACCGCGGACATCTTTCAGCACTCGCCCTTTGGCGACATCCTGAATTCACTAAAGTCTCTCTCTTTATCAGGAGAGCCCTGGCCGGACTACGGTCAGGAAGGTTGGCATGCGGACGACGAAGAAATTCAACGCCCACCCACCACCCACTTTGTAGCCACTGTCGATGATTTAACCGACATGCTCGACTTCGACTCTGAAGACATCGACGGTATGGACGACGATCCTGGAGACGACCAAGAACCAGCGCCCACAGGGCACTGGAAGGCCACCTCGTCATACGACATATACATGGTGGACATCCCAAAAGATGGGAACGGCGATGGAACAGCGGAGGATAACCCCTCCAAGAAACAGCCCAAGCGCCGGCGTCGTGGCCGCCTAAATCCCGAGACAAAGAAAACGGTGACTCGCACGGGAGATAATAACACCCCTGACAAAGGTTAAAGACAACCCCCTCCAGCAGGATTCAGCACAGGAGGAGGGAGAAGCCAACCCTCATGATAGAGCGGCGGACAGGGAGGTGGAGGACGATAATTATATGCCTCCCTCCGAAGATGAGGCAAGCATCGACGATGACGAATTTGTCGTGCCTGAGGATCCCGCCAACAGAGCTGCTTTCAAACGCAGGCTTATGGCCACGACAAGCAGCCTCAAGAAAAGCAACAGCTTAGAGCTGACCAAGACTTGCTAGCTGACAGATGGACTGAAGTCCTTGCAGCCGAAGAGTACGAACTCGAACGCCCCTCCAAGAGATACCCAAAACGCAGGCTGCTACCCCAATTAGAGGAAGCAGCACCCAAACCTACATCACCAGCGCGTGGTCGCGACAGAGAGGCCTCTAGACCCTCCATCTAAGCCGTACCCCGGCGTCGCTCGAAAATTACCAAGGCACGGGGAAACGCGCCAGACCTGCGAGCCATATTGGAGGACAAGGCAAGGCAAACAAGATCGTTCTACCGATCACGTGGGCGCCCCACGACACGCGACGATAACCGTCACGCTGGATACAGCAATTCCGACCGGTCCGAACACAGTAGACAAAGCTCATTTGAGCTGCGTCGTGATATAGCTCAATACAGAGGCGCCAAGACACCCACTATGCTTCACGCAGGCGAAGTGATGGATCATCAAATCCCTGAGGGTTTCAAACCCGTAAACATCGAATCATACGATGGCACAACAGATCCTGCGGTTTGGATTGAGGACTACCTCCTCCATATCCACATGGCCCGCGGTGATGATCTACACGCCATCAAATACCTCCCACTCAAGCTTAAAGGACCAGCTCGGCATTGGCTTAACAGCCTGCCAACATAATCAATTGGTTGTTGGGAGGAACTGGAAGCCGCATTCCTTGATAACTTCCAGGGCACATATGTGCGACCACCAGACGCCGATGACCTCAGCCACATAACTCAGCAGCCAGAAGAATCGCCGACAATTACGGACACGGTTCCTAACGAAGAAAAATCAAATCGTTGATCGTCCGGATGCAGAGGCCCTTGCAGCCTTCAAACATAACATCCGCGACGAGTGGCTTGCCCGGCACCTAGGACAGGAAAAGCCGAAATCCATGGCAGCCCTCACAACACTCATGACCCGCTTTTGCGCGGGAGAGGGCAGCTGGCTAGCTCGTAGCAACAACTTGACCAAAAACCCTGGTAGTTCGGATACCAAGGACAGTAATGGCAGGTCGCGTCGCAACAAGCACAGGCGCCGCATTAATGGCGATAATGCTGAAGATACGACAGTCAATGCCGGATTCAGAGGCCCGTCCAATCTGGACTGAATACTCGATCGCTCGTGCCAAATACATGGCACCCCCGATAAACTAGCCAACCACACCAACAGGGATTGTTGGGTCTTCAAACAGCGAGCAAGTTAAATGCCGAACTCAATGACAAGGGGCTGCATAGCGATGACGAGGAGGAGCCCGGCCGCCAAACAATAGAGGATGAAGGGCTTCCCCCCACAAGTGCGGACGGTGTACATGATATACGCAACCCACATAACCAAAAGGGAGCGGAAGCGTGCACTAAGGGACGTATATGCGATGGAGCCAGTCGCCCCAAAGTTCAACCCATGGTCCTCCTGCCTGATCACCTTTGATCGAAGGGACCACCTCACTAGCATCCTCCACGGCGGATTCGCCGCATTGGTTCTTGACCCAATCATCGACGGATTCCACCTCACTAGAGTCCTGATGGATGGCGGTAGCAGCCTGAACCTGCTCTATCAGGATACAGTGCGCAAAATGGGCATAGATCCAAGACGACCTTTAAAGGCGTCATACCAGGTGTAGAGGCCAATTGTACAAGCTCAGTTACACCCGAAGTGGTCTTCGGATCCCTGGATAACTTCCGAAGCGAAGAGTTAATTTTCGACATAGTCTCGTTCCGCAGCGGCTATCACGCACTTCTTGGACGAACCGCATTTGCAAAGTTCAATGCGGTGGCGCACTATGCGTACCTCAAGCTCAAGATGTCAGGCCCTCGAGGAGTAATCACGGTCAATGGAAACACTGAACGCTCTCTTCGAACGGAGGAGCACACGGCGGCCCTCGCGGCGGAGGTGCAAAGCAGCCTCTCACAGCAATTCTCGAGTCCGGCTATTAAATGTCCGGACACCATCAAGAGCGCCCGGAGTAACCTAGAACAAGACCGCCTGGCACGATCCGAGCATGCGTAGCAATCCGGCCCCAACCCCAGCCCTCGCAAAATTGCGAAGCCAGTACTACGCGTACATAGCTACGCTCTGGAGATACCATGGGCATAAGGGGAGGGCACGACCACGGCACGCCTGCACGCGGCTCAACCGCACTGTGGGCTCCCGATTGTGTCATTCTTTTTCTTTCTTCTTTTCTCTTACTTTCAGGACTCCGTTTTGAAGCTCGTCGGCTCTAGAATTGCCGAACTCACGATGCAACAGCCAGGGAAGCAGAAAGCTACGTCGAGTGTCCAAGTGGTCTCTACTACGAGCATTATACCTGTTTTACATACCATCCCGCAGCTTGCACCTGGAGGGGGACATGTCAAATAATCCCATCCCTTTCTTATCGCACTATTTGTATCGTTCTGCTTTCATTGCAGTACCTTTTTGAATAAACAATACATAGCTTTTGCCTATTATTGCACTCCTTTTTTATCTATATATATATATGTTCATTCATGACACGTTGCACCCGTACACTTCTGTACGGGCAATACACCAGGGGCTTAAGTACCCCAAAAATATGGTGTGATAAGTCCGAACACTTTCACAAGTGCGGCTCCCCGAACTTATAACATTATATGCATCGACTCCGAATCATGTCTTGGGTCAATAGTTGGGTTTGCCCAGCTCCCATGTTTTGGTACCTTACGTTCCATTATATCGGCTAAGGTAGCACTGGGAGAACCACTGCGATTGTGCCCCGGTTGAGCTGGGTTGAGCACCTCAGTGGAGAAAGCTAAAACTGACCGTCATGATAGGGCGAGAGCCGGTCGCTGTTCGAGAGGTTTTTTCGGGTCCCTAAAGACTTATGCCGCTTAGAGCGAGGAGTCGGCATTGTCCGGCCAAGGCGTGGATAGCGCCCCACACTCGGTCTTCCGAATACTAGGGGCTTCGCTGAAATTTAAAATATAGAATTCTATGGCTAAGTGAGAGTGTTCAAGCACTATAGTCCGGTTGCCTTGTTCGTTGCGTTGAGCGCCTCCCTCGAAGGACCCAAGAATGGGAACAAGAGCACTCAAGTTTATCCCGAATACCCCAGCACTCGTGGCATGGGGGCTGAAGCCAACGACTTGCCATCTCTCAAATTTGATAAACGGCCGCACAGAAGGTAATATTTTAAATTCACAAATGCGAGTCTATTCAAAAATTACATCTTTGGAGCATTCACCCGCTATAAGGCGGGCACCCTTCAAGACGCCCTCATAGTACATTTCGGGCTTGCGATGCTCCTTGCCCTTCGGTGGCCCGTCCGTCACAAGCTTCTCAAAGCATCCAGCTTGCCCAGTGCACTTTAGCATGGGTAAGGGCCCGACGGGCACCTTCAATGCAGACGGAGCGCTTGATGACTTCAATCCATGGACAAAGGCCCACCAGCCGCCGTGACTAGCCCGGCAAGTAGCTCCAGACATGGCTTCCAATGGCCATACCGAATTATGAGGCCCTTCATGGCCTGTTCAGCGACCTTGTGGAGCTCGACCAGTTGCTTCAATTTGGTCGCTCAGGGCACTGACATGGCCGGCCTCGATATCGAGACCAGAACACCTTTTCCGTCGAGCTCCCCTCCTGGGTGCGGTAGAACGCGGCAGCATCAGACACACTACGGGGCAGATCTACGAATGCTCCTGGAGAGCTCCGGATTCGGGTAAGTAACAGATAATCCACTTTCACATGTCTGCTTTGCATAAAGAATGCCTTACCCGCCGCTATCTTCTTTAATGATTCAATTTCCTAGAGGGCTTTTTGGGCTTCGGCCTTAGCGGCTTTGGCACTCTCAAGAGCCGAGGCGAGCTCGGACTCTCGAGTCTTCGAGTCACGCTCCAAACTCTCGTGTTTTTCCACGAGAGCCCGGAGCTCTTGCTGCACCTCCGCCACCCGCGCCTCCTACTTCCCTCGCTCGGTGCGCTCCACGGCCACTTTGCTTTCGGCCGTGGACACCGCTTCCTTTAGGGTCGCCACCTCGTTCGTGGCCCCTACAATACCCACGTTAGTCCTGTCATTTTTGCAACCAAATCCTTTCTATAAGGTATTACTTTAAGAAGGTATTACTTACCTTCCTTGTCCTCGAGCTGCTTCTTGGCAAGGCCGAGCTCGTTCTCGGACCGCTCGAGGCTCTGCTTCAATGCATTGACCTCCAGCTTCAAGGTCTTGGCAGAGGTCAGCAGCGCAGCTTGAATTCCCATATTGACATACTTATGTTAGACTCATGCGTGTATCTTTTTGGATCCTCAGTCCGGTTTTTCTTTCCGAACACCGAACTAAGCATCAGGGGCTACTGTCTATGCGGTAATATTTTTACATATTCTAAACTTACCTCAAAGCCTGTTAGAAGGCTGGTACAGGCTTCAGTCAGCCCGCTCTTGGCGGATTGAACTTTCTGGATCACCACACTCATAACAGTGCGGTGCTCCTCGTCGATGGAGGCGCCGTTAAGCGCCTCCAGCAAGCTATCTGGTGCCTCCGGATGGACGGAGGTCACCAGCGTCGCAGTCTTGCCCTTCTTACGAAGGGGCCGTTTGCCGGACTTCGGAACCCCTGTAGGTTCAGACGGAGTCCGCACAGGCCGGGACTTAGAGCCCTCGGGGTCTTGCCCCTTTGCGCCAGAGTCCGGGAGGTCGCCTTGCGGCGCCTCGAGACCACCTCTTCTGGCTGGGCCACTTTTGGGACTCCACCGCGGTGTCGTCACAGACGAGGAGAGGAGGCGGTCGGAAGTGAAGTGCTATTCACATCCGACGAATCCAGGGAGCTGCTTGACGAAGCGGCGAGCTCGTCCTTGGGCGAGCTACATGGTTATATTCGGCGTTAGAAGACACTATGCGACAAATAAAAAGTCATGAGCTATTCCAGAGTCCGGACACTTATGATCTCGCCAGGGGCTTGGCCCTTGGTGGCCACTCCTCCTCATCGTTGTCGCCGTTGGTGGAGAAGTCCGGAGGAAGGGTCCTTCCTTTCTTGGACCCTCCGGCCTCCCCAGTCGGGGCGGCCTTCCTTTTCTTCCCTCTTCACTGGGAGAGGCTTCTTTTTCCTCCTCCCCGTTCTCAGGGGAGGATTCCGCCTCAGAGTCGTCGGACGATGAGTCCGACAACACCTGGCGTCGGGCGCTCCTTCGAGTCCCGGTGGCCTTCTTGTTGGCCTTCTTCTCCGGCACCACGTGAGGTGCCGGAGCCAGCAGCCCCGTCAACCGGGCGTCCGCTGGGTCTTCTGGCAAGGGAGCCGGATAGTTAACCTGCCCGGACGTGTTACGCCAGTCCTGTCAAAGGTAAGGGAGTTTAGATCCCACATAGATTCAAACTATGAAAAACAAGAGTCCCAGAAGGGAAAAATAGCTTACCTCGGTAGCTTGGCGCTATGAGCTGAATCCGCGATCTTGATGGCGGATGTGGGAGCCTCGCCTTTGAATAGCACCTTCCAGGCATCTTCAGACGTAGTGTCGAAGAGCCTTTTCAGAGTTTGGTGTTGTGCCGGATCAAACTCCCACAATTCAAGGCCCGTTGTTGGCATGGGAGGATCCGGCGGATGAGCATAACTCGGACTACATTGACAAGCCCGAGATTCTTGTCCACCGTGGTTCGGACGCAGGTTTGGAGTCGGACAGCTCTTCGAATCACCCCACGCCAGCCTGTCTCTTTCCATGATGTGAGCCATGGGGAAGCCGGATCCGAATTGGGGCCGCCCATTGAGAGTCGCGTGGCTCGGTGATGTAGAACCACCCGATTGCCACCCCTTTATGATCTCCACAAAGGAGCCCTCGAGCCATAGGACTTTGGCCATCTTGCCAACCATGGCACCTCCGACTCCGCTTGGCGGCCGCCCACTACCTTCGGCTTGACATTGAAGGTCTTCCGCCATAAGCGAAGTGGGGCTGGATGCAAGGAAGGCCTCGCACCTGACGATGAACACCGAGATGTTGAGGATGAAATTCGGGGCCAGATCGTGGAAGTCCAGGCCGTAGTAAAATATGAGCCCCCGGACAAATGGGTGAAGTGGAAAACCTAGTCCGCGGAGGAAGTGGGTGAGGAACACCACCCTCTCATGGGGCCTGGGGGTGCGAATGAGCTGCCCCTCGTAGGGGAGCCGGTGCGCGATGTCACTGGACAAGTATCCGGCCTTCCGCAGCTTTTTGACTTGTCCCTCCGTGACGGAGGAGACCATCCACTTGCCTCCCGCTCCGGACATGGCTGGAGGAGGTTGAGGAGGGATGTGCGGACTTGGGCGCTGGAGCTCGAGTGCGCGGAAATGGATGAGCAAAGGAGGAAGAAGGCGTAGGTGAAAAGGTGGATCCTTATCCCCTTATATGGACAGACGAAGCTATGCGTCCCCCGCCAGCCTGGTAAAACTCGCTTATCTCCCAAGCGCCGTAATCAATGGCGCGGTTGGGTTACCCACGTCCGTATTGATGGGAATCCCGGAATAAGGGGGCACGATCTCCGCTCTGATAAGACGTGCCAAGGAAACTGCCTCGCTAAACGCGCTGAGGTGGAACAGTAAAAACGATTCGTATAAAGGCCTGGCCGTGGTGTGATGTCACGCCGCGGAATACGTCAGTAGATCTGTGCAAAGGTTATTCTCTCTACGGTGGTATGTGGAACTTGTTTTGCAGAGCCGGACACTATCCTTGTGTTCAAAATCTTCTATGAAGTATTTGGAGGAGGAACCCGCCTTGCAATGTCGAAGACAAAATGCGCCGGACTGCGTCATTGAAGCCTGGTTCAGGGCTCTTGAGGAGTCCTGGATTAGGGGGTGTCCGGATAGCCGAACTATCACCATTGGCCGGACTCCTGGACTATGAAGATACAAGATTGAAGAGTTCGTCCCGTGTCCGGATGGGACTTTCCTTGGCGTGGAAGGCAAGCTCGGCGATACGGATATGTAGATCTCCTACCATTGTAACCGACTCTGTGTAACCCTAACCCTATTCGGTGTCTATATAAACCGGAGGGTTTTAGTCCAGAGGATGAACAACAATCATACCATAGGCTAGCTTCTAGGGTTTAGCCTCTACGATCTCGTGGTAGATCCACTCTTGTACTACCCATATCATCAATATTAATCAAGCAGGGAGTAGTGTATTACCTCCATCGAGAGGGCCCGAACCTGGGTAAAAACATCGTGTCCCTTGTCTCCTATTACCATCCGCCTAGACGCACAGTTCGGGACCCCCTACCCGAGATCCGCCGGTTTTGACACCGACAAGCTTCCTATCCAACCAATCTCATCAATAAGAAGCTTGAAAAGATTAAATAACCCACACATGACATGGTGAAGAAGAAGAAAAGAAGAAAGAAGAGAGGTAAAAAGGTATCTCTCCCAAATAATGTTGTTCCTATTATTGTTGTGCCTCATGAAAGTGAATCAAAAATAATTGTGGAAGATGATACACTTGATGATGATTTTGTTATGCCTATTGCTTGTTGTGATGATTATGATTGGGAAGATATTGATACTTCTTATAATATTGGAAATCTTTTTGGCACCAACTTGGGAAAGTATGATGATAGCAACTGTTATACCGTTGGTGCCATTCATACTATTAATGATGAGAATGATTATGCTTATGATATGCCAAGCCACAAACTTGGGGATGCTATGTTTGATGAGAATGACATGTTTGAGAATTTATTTACTACAATTAATGTTTGTCCCAAGCTTGGGGAGGCTACGTTTAATGACGATGATCTTTTTAGTCCCCCTACTTTGAATGATCAAACTTATTTTGATGATAGCATGCCTCCTATTTATGATGATTACATTTATAAAAGTGGGTTTGGAAGAGTGTCACCTCTAGATAGTAGTGATCCCACTATTTTGGAGGGTGTTGAATCTTATTACAATATTGATGAAAGTGGATTTGGAGAGGTCATGACTTTATTTAGTGATACATCCACTATTTTGGAGGGTGTTGAATCTTATTACAATATTGATGAAAGTGGATTTGGAGAGGTCATGACTTTATTTAGTGATACATCCACTATTTTGGAAGAGGTTTCAACTGACTATGGCAATAAAGTTGCTTTCTATGATGATTATTATGATGGCATGTATGCCATAGAGAGTAATGAATTTTCTATGCTTGTGGATCATGAAAAGAATGCTTTATGTAATGGTTATATTGATGAATCTATTCATTATGCTACTGAAAATTATTATGAGAGAGGAACTTATGATGCATGATGCTCTCTTTATGTTTCAATTCTTATCTTTTATGCGAGCATCATTGAAATCATCTTTCCTAGCTAAAAGGCATTAAAGAAAAGCGCTTGTTGGGAGACAACCCAACACTTTTACCTACTGTTTTTGCATGTTAAAATGATTATGCTACTGTATTGGTCATGTTTTATTGCTTTTGTTTCAATAAAGTGCCAGGTAAAGCCTTTGGGACCATGTTGGGTGATAGTTGATTTGACCCTTCTGAAAAACAGAAACTTTTGCGCTCACAAAAATAAGTCCCATTTTTAACAGAGGAGTGATTTTGAGTTGATTCTTTTTGCAGAAGTTTAATATACAAATTTCTCATGTGGTCCAATTTGGTTCATATTTTTTGGAGTAGCATAAGTATGGTAGTTATCCAGATCATTACAGACTGTTCTGTTTTTGACAGATTCTGTTTTCAATGCATAGTTTGCTTGTTCTCCAGTTTCTATGGCTTATATTGCTCAGTATAAATTGTGGAAATGATATGCTACAGTAGGAATTGCATGGGAACAATTATGAATCTTGTGTTTGACAGTACCAAAGTGAAATAGTTTGCTCTTTATCATACTAACCTATCTCACAAAGTTTTGTTAAGTTTTGGGTGATTGAAGTTTTCATGTTTTGGGGTGAGATATCGATATGAGGAGAATAAGGAGTGACAAGACCCTAAGCTTGGGGATTCTCAAGGAACCCCAAGTTAATATCCAAGGAATGTCCAATCAACTATGCTTGGGGATGCCCCGGAAGGCATCCCCTCTTTCGTCTCCAACATTATCGGTAACCTCACTTGGAGCTATGTTCTCATTCATCACATGATATGTGTTTTGCTTGGAGCATCATTTTATTTTGTTAGGATTTGCTTGCTGTTATTTATAATAATGTTTTTCATATTTTATTTCAATAAAAGTGGCATTGATAGCCTTTGCCATGCTTATCTTGCAAGTATACATGTTGCTGTTTGAAAACAGAAAGTTTATCAATGTTGCAAAAATTCCCGAGGAAAGTCAGAATGTGATAAAATGTTGAAACTTTTGCATAATAAGCTATGATAAATTTTCTACAGTGTGCTAAAATTTCATAATGTTTGGAGTTGAATAAGTATTGATACTTTTGCATTCTTTATAGACTGTACTGTTTTGGCAGATTGTTGGTATGTTTGCATTGTTTGCATATGCTTGCTTGTTTAATGAATCTATTTGAGGATAGGAGTGTTAAATATGCAGAGGCATTTAGTATGAAATGTTGAATAATAATTTTTGTGATTTTCTACAGTAGAGTATGATAAGGTTTTTGCATTAGTTTATACTAACGTATCTCACGAATTCCTTTTGAGTTTTGTGTGGATGAAGCTTTTGAGATTTAGGAAAACCGTGATATGAGAGGAATTAAGAAGACACAAAAGCTCAAGCTTGGGGCTGCCCAAGGCACCCAAAGAAAATATTTCAAGAAGTCTCAAGCATCTAAGCTTGGGGATGCCTCGGTAGGCATCCCACCTTTCTTCTTTAATAATTATCGGTTAGTATCGGTTGAGCCTAAGTTTTTGATTCTTCACATGATGTGTGCTATCCTTGAAATGTTATTTTGTTTTGTTTTGATTGTTGTTTTAATAAATTACTTAGATCTGAAAGTTTTTAATAAGAGAGAGTCCTCAAATAGCTACCTATATATTTAACTACTCGCATGATCTTCACTTATATCTTTTTGGAGTAGTTTGTCATTTATTCTTGTGCTTCACTTTTATCCAATGAGTAAATTGTTGAATAAATTGAATTTCATGAATTTGAAATTATATCATGCCTAGTGGTAGCTTCACATCGGGTTTAGAAAGTGAAATCTTTTTAGGCTTGACAATCACAATATTGGTCATACAAGCAATTCACGAATAATTAGTATAAGGAAGAGAACTTTCACATGCAAATAGACTATCTTGGAAATCTTTTGTGATTGTGAGCCCCCATCAAAATATTATATGCCAAAATTGTTGACGTTGGACAAGGAAGACAACGTAATGAATTATGTTTGCTCATATTCACACAGAAGTCATATTGTCAAAGATCCTTTAACATGTGGTGCTTGCCCCCCATCTTTGCTAGCCATAAATTTCCGCACCAAGTAGAGATACTACTTGTGCATCCAAAAACCCTTAAACCCAAATCTTATTTTCAAGAGTCCACCATACCTACCTATATGCGGTATTTCCGTGCCGTTCTAAGCAAATTTGTATGTGCCATCTCTAATTTTCAAAAATAAATTTCTCTTTTGTGTGCTCGTGCCGCTCGTCAGGCGGTGAGGGGTGGCCAATATTTTCCATGCTAGATGTGCTATTCTCACGATGAGTGTTTATTCACTTGTCATTGCACGAGAGTAAGGCAAAGGTATTAGGGATGCCCAGTCCCGAAATGAAAAATGAATTTACTTTATGTTGTCAAATAATAAATTCCTTGGAAAGTGTTGGTATGGAGGGCACCCGTGGATACGGCTAGCCATGGAAAGTGAAAGTATGGTGGAAAAAGGAATAAACTTTATTTTCTGTTTGGGAACCGCCTATGATATATCTAGCATGCAAAGTGTTGGGAGCTCTAAGTCGTTTTCGTTGGTGGGAAAAGTATACCTCTCAAAATGTTTTTATCTCTCAATTTTATCTTTGAGCTCTGGCACCTCTGCAAATCCCTACTTCCCTCTGCAAAGGGCCTATCTTTTACTTTTCAGTATTTACTTTTATGCAAAGAGTCAAAGTTTTTCTCCCTATTCCTATTTATTTTTCTCTTTTGCAAGCATCATGTGGTGACGAAAGATCTAGGCACATATGTCCAGTTGAATATGGGCAGCATGAGTTATTATTGTTGACATCACCCTCGAGGTGAATACGTTGGGAGGCAAAACAATAAGCCCCTATCTTTCTATGTGTTCGGTTGAAACATTTTGCTAATGTGGACGCGGTGAGTGTTAGCAATCATAGAAGACTATATGATGGTTGAGTATGTGGAGCTCTTACTTAGACTCCGTTGAATAAGTTGAATTGCAATTGCTTGGTGACTAAGAACATAGGTTGTTTGGTTTCAAGAGAGTTCATTGTTTAAACCTTAACATGTGAATTGGTTGCCACTACAACATGAGAAGTTTCATAAGAAAGAATTGCTGTTATGATGCTAGGAAAAGTGATTGAAATTGCCATTGATCAAACTTATGCACTTTGCTAGCATTCACACTTCATAAATTATTTCTTTTATCATTTACCTACTCGAGGACGAGTAAGAATTAAGCTTGGGGATGTTGATACGTCTCCAACGTATCTATAGTTTATGAAGTATTCATGCTGTTATTTCATCATTCTTGGATGTTTTACAATCATTTTATAGCAACTTTATATCATTTTTTGGGACTAACCTATTGACCCAAAGGCTCAAAGTGCGATTGCTGTTTTTTTGCTTGTTTTTTACATCGCAGAAATCAATACCAAACGGAGTCCAAACGCATATCTAAACTCCACAGGATTTTTTATGGACCAGAAGGAACCCAATGGGCCAGCGCTGCACCTGGGGGGTGCCCCGAGGGGGGCACAACCCACCAGGGCACGCCAGGGCCCCCTGGCACGCCCAGGTGGGTTGTGCCCACATCGGTGGCCTCCTACACCCCCTCTTTGCACTATAAATTCCCAAATATTCCGAAACCCTTCGGGGTTAACCTAGATCAGAAGTTTCGCCGCTGCAGGGCTCCGTAGCCACCGAAAGCCAATCTAGACCCGTTCTGGCACCCTGCCAGAGGGGGGGAATCATCTCCGGTGGCCATCTTCATCATCCCGTCGGCCACCACGATGAGGAGGGAGCAGTCCACCCTCGGGGCTGAGGGTTTGTACCAGTAGCTATGGTTTTAGTCTTTCTCTCTCTCTCATGATCTATATCATGGGCTTTGTTAATATAGTTGGATCATATGACGTTTCTCCCCTCTATATTCTTGTTATGATGAATTGAATCTTTACCCTTCAAAGTTTTGTCTTGTCGGATTGAATATTCAGAGATGAGAACACATGATATATGTCTTGCAATATGAATACTTGAGGTGACAATGAGGTATCCTATTGATTCACTTGATATGTGTTATGGCACTCAACTCGCGGATTCTCGCGGTGATATTGGGGTAATCTATGCATAGGGGTTGATGCACGTTTTTCTCTGACAGAAACTTCGGGGTCTCTTTTTGTAGTTCTTTGTGTGGATTGGGTATTATGGATATGAATTTGCTTTGGTGTTATCTTAGTACGAACTCTTGATTAGATCAATCGGAAAGAATAGCTTGTGTTATTCTAGTACGAACTCTAGGATAGATCGAACGGAAAGAATATCTTTCACTACTGCAGGATGCTGCTAACGCGACACTACGATCAGAGACCCTTCCAGAAATTGTGTGCGATGCCATAATCGCAAACGGTGTTGTATGAAAACCGTCAGAAATGTGTAAAACGTTTGCGATGACGGATGCATCAAACATGGTTCCGGTTTTAGTTGCATGTGCGATGAAGGGCATAAGGTTCAGTTCAATGAACTGTTTTCGATGAGGAGGAACAAAAGAAATAGGCAGCCAGATGGAGGCGTGTGCGATACACAACATACGGTTCACTCAGATGAACTGTTTGTGATTAGGCAACACAAAAGAAACGGCCAGCCAAATCAATGGTGTGTGCGATATACGGCATGCGGTTCACTCGGATGAACTGTTTGTGATTAGGCAACACAAAAGAAACGGTCAGCCAGATCAAGGTGTGTGTGATTGAGGGCATACGCTTCAGAAGGATTAACTGTTTGCGATTAGGCAATGCGAGCGTAAATGGGTAAGCGGATCAAAGTGTACGCGATTGATGGCATACACTTCACATGGATGAACTGTTTGCAATTAGCCACAACAAACTGAAACAGTTAGATAGATCAACGTGTGTGCACTAGACGGGCACACCCATTCTAATTAAAAGACGTGTGCTGACATTGCCTATTGCGGTGCACCCTATGGTGCAAACGCCACGTACGCGGCCGAGAAGGCGTACTTGCCCACGTTACGCCTTCCGGGAATAGTCCGCACTTATAACCGTCAGTAAATTTTGAGCATGTGTCCCGTCACATTCCAAATTGCAAACCTGTTCACACCAATCAAAACCTAAATGGTTTCCCACTTAGGAGCGTGTTATAAATACTACTACTCCAAGATGACTGCAAATTCCTCCTCAACTCTTCATCCACAAAAAGTCAAAAACAGACAAGTCATTCATCATCGTTCCCTAGTGTCTGTCGTGGCCAGCGTGAGTTCTGGGTCGAGAGATTGCCACCAGGGAGAGGCGAGCCTGGAAGGGGGAGAACAAGAGATGTACCCCCTCGCCGCGATAGCAGGCAACATGTCCTTCCGCACGTCCGTAGCAGCAGAGAGGTCCCGCCGCGCTGCCGAAGCAGCACGGAGGACCCGCCGCACCGTCGATGCAGCAGACTGGTCCGGCCGTGATACGTCTCCAACGTATCTATAATTTTTGATTGCTCCATGCTATATTATCTATTGTTTTGGACCATATAGGGCTTTATTTTCAACTTTTATATTACTTTTGGGACTAACCTATTAACCGGAGGCCCAGCCCAGATTTGCTGTTTTTTGCCTATTTGGTGTTTCAAGAAAGCGGAATATCAAACGGAGTCCAAACGAAATGAAATCTTCGGGAACGTGATTTTCTCATCAGATATGATCCAGTAGACTTGGACCCTCGGTCAAGAAAGGAGGGAGGCGGCCACGAGGGTGGAGGGCGCCCCCCTAGGGCGCGCCCCCTGCCTCGTGGGCCCCCCGAAGCTCCACCGACGTACTCCTTCCTCCTATATATACCTACGTACCCCCAACAGATCAGATACGGAGCCAAAAACCTAATTCCACCGCCGCAACTTCCTGTATCCACGAGATCCCATCTTGGGGCCTGTTCCGGAGCTCCGCCGGAAGGGGAATCCACCACGGAGGGCTTCTACATCATCATCATAGCCTCTCTGATGATGTGTGAGTAGTTTACTTGAAACCTTCGGGTCCATAGTTAGTAGCTAGATGGCTTCTTCTCTCTTTTTGGATCTCAATACAATGTTCTCCCCCTCTCTCGTGGAGATCTATTCGATGTAATCTTCTTTTTGCGGTGTGTTTGTTGAGACCGATGAATCATGGGTTTATGATCAAGATTATCTATGAACAATATTTGAATCTTCTCTGAATTCTTTTATGTATGATTGGTTATCTCTGCAAGTCTCTTCGAATTATCCATTTGGTTTGGCCAACTAGATTGGTAGTTCTTGCAATGGGAGAAGTGCTTAGCTTTGGGTTCAATCTTGCGGTGTCCTTTCCCAGTGACAATAGGGGCAGCAAGGCACGTATTGTATTGTTGCCATCGAGGATAACAAGATGGGTTTTTATCATATTGCATGAATTTATCCCTCTACATCATGTCATCTTGCTTAAGGCGTTACTCTGTTTTCATTAACTTAATACTCTAGATGCATGCTGGATAGCGATCGATGAGTGGAGTAATAGTAGTAGATGCATGTAGGAGTCGGTCTACTTTGAAAGTGCTAGTTATTGACTAGAGGGGGGGTGAATAGGCGATTTTTAGGAAAGTCTTCAAAACACGGATGTTTCGAAGACAAACAATAGAAATGACCTAATTGATATGTAGCGGAAGATAAACTACAACAAGCACGCCATAGTCAAGTATGCAATAATGTGAACGGACAAGACTAATAGCAGCTATGTAGTAAGGATCAGGATGGAAGATAGTATGAAGCCTAGCAACGATAGTAGTCAAGCAATGAAGTCAAACAGATAAGACATATAAGCAATGACTTCACGAAGACAAACTCACGGTAAAGGAGGGAAGGGATAGAACCAGTCACTTGTTGAAGACACAGGATTTGTTGGACCAGTTCGATTCTTTGTGACAAGCTGTACATCTGGTCGGGGAGGCTGAGATTCAACTCGAAGACCGCATCTTCACCTTATTCTCCTTGAGCTAAGGACACACAGTCCTCGCCCAATCACTCTGGTAAGTCTTCAAGGTAGACTTCGAACCTTCTGACAGACGTTCACGGCAATCCACAATGACTCTTGGATGCTCGAACGCGACGCCTAACCGGCTGGAGGATTCCACGGTCCTCAAGTGTAATAAGTCTTCAGGTCACCTGCACAGAAAACTTGGTGATGCCTAACACTCTTTGGCTCTGGGTGTTTGGGCTTTGTCCTCGCAAGGATTTCTCTCTCAAAGGCTTCGAGGTGGGTTGCTCTCAAGCGACAAAAGCCGTGCACAAACTCGAGCAGCCACCAATTTATGGTGTAGGGGGTGGGCTATTTATAGCCACTAGGCAACCCGACCTGTTATGTCCGAAATGACCCTGGTCACTAAGGAACCGACACGTGTTCCAACGGTCGATTTCAAACACACACGGCAACTTTACTTGGGCTACAAGCAAAGCTGACTCATCCGACTCTGGATAAGTTTTGCTCTCATTGTCTTCGCTCGAAGACATAGGATTTGGGTTGAGCGTCACTTCACCAATCGACTATGATCACTTGGACCCCACTTAACAGTACGGTGGTTCCTACGACTCAACAAAGAAGAAAAGGAAACAACGAAACGACACAGTCTTCACGCTCCATAGTCTTCACTCAATGTCTTCTCATGTCATAGTCTTCAATGTGAATATCTTCACATACCACCGTTGTCGTCAATGTCTTCATACATTTTTAGGGGTCGTCTCCGGTAGGTAAACCGAATCAATGAGGGACACTACCTGCGTTATCCTGCAATTCTCACAAACGCATTAGTCCCTCAACCATATTTGTCGTTAATACTCCAAAACCAACTAGGGGTGGCACTAGATGCACTTACAATCTCCCCCTTTTTGGTGATTGATGACAAACTGGTTGAAGTTTTCAATGGGGATAAAATATGTGAAATTGTAAAGGATAGGGAATTGTCTTCATAAGTGGCAAAGGCTCCCCCTGAAGATGTGCATATAAGTAGTTTGCTTTTGGAATGAAAATGCACATGGCAGGTTGTACTTGTGGAGATCCTCTTCAACTTATGAAGATAATTCATCATGCATGAAATGATATAGCTAAGAGAATGACATGCATAATGAAAAATGGACGTCTGCAGAATGATCTAAGTGCGGAAGTTATCGTCGCACATGCGGAATTTATCATCGCACCAGAGTAAAGCAAATAAGTAGCACACGAACATCAAGTTTAAGTGTTACAACTCAAAGAACCAAATGTATCAAAAGCGAGAGTTGTAAACACTAGGAAAAATATAGTGCAACCGCCCTTATGAACCCGCTTGAAGACTATCAAACTCATATGCTTCTCCCCCTTTTGTCAGTAAGGACCAAAAAGGTTTGAAGACATAGAGCATCCACTACTAGGAAAAGGCCTACTAATGGCGCACCGATTTTGCCTACTAATGGCGCACTACCGGTGCGCCATTAGTAGCACGCCATTAGAATTTTTTACTAATGGCGCACCACTGGTGCGCCATTAGTATCTGGTATACTAATGGCGTACTGGCGATGCGCCATTAGTATGTAACTCCATGCGCCATTAGTATGCCTTCCCGGGGCCATATGTAACCATGTGCTTTGTCACACTAATGGCGACTCTGCCTTGATGCGCCATTAGTATGAATATTTGGTTTTTTTGCTTTTCTGATTTTTGCACAGGTTACAAAATATATTATTGGACAGAATATAGACAGCAGCACACAGCAACATCAGATTCATCGAATACAATAGAAGATTAGTCTCCGAATACAATTCATCATATTAGTCTCCGAATTCAAAAGACCGAACAAAGATAAAACATTACAAGTCTCAAGACCGCGAGTATCGAGTTTGTCTTCACATTACAAGTCAATATCGATCATCTAAACTACCATCACATAAAAGAGAGTTGTGGTCATCAGGAATTCCGTTCGATTCCCGTCGGAGTCCACTTGAGTGAATTCCTCCTTGACGGTGCGGAGAGCATTCGGATGCCGGTCCTTCCTTTGCTTCCTCGATTGGCTGCCATCTGTGTGTGCGCCGCCATCATCAGTGGTGGCATCCTCGGCGTCACCACCAGTGGTGTCATCCCCGACGCCGCTAGGGGTTGTGTAATCAGGATCGGTGTCTTCCGCGGCGTCCTCATAGCGGTGAGGTTGTTCCTCCATCTCCTGGGACAGCTCCCAGAATTGCTTGCCGCCCGAACCACTGGCCTCATCATTGTGGGCCATGTTTTGCTCTAAATAGGAAAAAAGTTTGGTCAAAAAGTTGGTTATTGTCAAGGAACAAGATCATGGTCTCAACATTTAGGGTTTGTCAACACCGAGGCACCCTAAAAGCCTAAGCTTTCATCATTTAGGGTTTGTCGACGCCGAGGCACCCTAAAAGCCTAAGCGTACATCATTTAGGTTCTCATCAACACCGAGGCATCCGGGGCAGCCAAGTTAAGTTTTCATCATTTAGGGTTTATCGATGCCGAGGCACCCTAGGTTGGGCCTAATCACTTGGCACTAATCACTTGGCTCTATTGCCACCTATGTTGGGTTTATCATCTAGGGTTTATCGATGCTAAGGAGAATTCTAAGTTGGGCCTAATCACTTGGCTCTATTGCCACCTATGGTTTAATGCAGCAAGAATGGTGGGGCAGTTGATCCTACTTAACTAAGCACTAAGATACCCCGGCCCATGCATTAGTCGCAAGTACCCCATATGTCCTATTTTTAGCAAAGTCATGCTAAAATTCACGGAAAATTTCAGGAGGACCTTTGCTGAAAATAGGACATATGGAGTACCTGAATTTGCCGGAACGGAAGTTAATCAACATTCCGACAAACTCAAGGGCCTCTCGGGGTACCTGCAAATTCATCACGACACGATGGTAGGAGACATGACCTTTGCAAAATGGTCGGAGACACGATGGTCTTTCTCAATGTGATCAATTGATGGATCAACACATAAAACATGTCCAATAAGTATGATTTATAGAGTCAACATCAGTATGAATATATATAAAGTTTTTCTTCATCAGCCGAGGCCCATGCAAGTAACAAAGATCCAAAGCAACTATTTACGCTACTCTGTAACTAACTACACTCTGTATTTATAGATTCATTTTAGATGAGATCAGATTGAGCTCCAAGCTGTAGGCTAATTTGAGGGATCCATGAGCCATCATGCCAGCCAGCCAGAAATAAACTTTACTTTCCAAAGGAAATAAAAATATAATGCATACATACATACTTAAGCAGGTAGATAGATAGATAGATAGATAGATAGATAGATGAGCATGTTCACTTTACAAGAATGAATATAAACAAGCAAAGAATGCATGCAAGTTTAAAGTAAAACGTTTCAGTTAATGCAAGTACTCCTCTTGCTCTCTACTTTCTCTCTTCTCTTCTTCAGTTAATTAACTGAATTTCACTGATGTTGTTGTTAACTGAATTTTACTAGTTAAACACATTATAACTGAATTTTACCACATCTCCCCTCCTGGACGTTTCAGAAACAGGAGGGCCCACATCTCCCCTCCAGAGTTTTCGAGGGCCCACGTCTACCCTCCAAAGGGCAGGACATTTGAGTTTTCGAGGCAACTCCCCACATCTCCCCTCTACTGGCAACTCCCCACAACGCAGAGGGGGTTTTCTTCCCACGTCCAGGTAACTCCCCTCCTATTCCATTGCCGCTCCATCTTCCTCCCTCTGCCTCCCTCCTCATTCCATTGCCGCTCCATCTTCCTCCCTCTACCTCCCTGCCTCCTCGGCATCAAGCAACTCCCCTCTGCCTCCACCATCGCTGGCTAGGAGGGCAATGGCGGAGGAATCGTGGAGCAACTCCCCTCCGTCTGCCAAGAGAATGGCGGAGGCATCGTGGAGCAAATCCCCTCCGTCTGCCAAGCATCACCGTGGTGAGGCGTCCGCAAGGAGTCAGCCGGTGGTCAACGACGACGTTCCGGTCCCGGGCGAAGCGGGA
The DNA here is from genome assembly GCA_021605145.1 of Aegilops bicornis. NCBI lineage: Eukaryota > Viridiplantae > Streptophyta > Magnoliopsida > Poales > Poaceae > Aegilops > Aegilops bicornis. The sequence goes on along the minus strand of CM038675.1, from coordinate 547,504,473 downwards.
CTACACCGTGCCGCTCAAGATTGATATCCACTGAAGGAGCCGGATGTCGTATGCACCAAAGCAATCCGCACGAAGCCGACAAGATGATCCGCGAGATGAGGAGGAGGCTCGGCGGCATGCTTTCTCGGAATATCGGCGTTGATGTCGAGTATACCACGGAAGACAAACCTCCGCAAATTTCTGCGATTCTGCGATTATGCGTGGAGGATCTCGTCTGGTATACCACATCACCGCGACAACCAAATGGTAAAAACATCCAGTTACAAGTAGTTTTTGGTGATCATCTGAGAATGTTGTCTACAAGTTTTTGTGATCATTTAGTAGATGTTATGAATGTTGTCTTGTAATGCAAAAGATTGCAAAAAATACATCATTGAGATGTTATGCTTGCTGTTTTGATCATACTGAGAATGTTGTCTTGTAGTTGTTGTGATCATTTAGTAGTTGTTGTGATCATCTTGTTTTAACTGAATTTTGGCCGAATCAAGATGCTATTTTAACTGAATTTTGCTTCAACTGAACCCATTTTAATTCTGTAGTTTCTGAAGTTTTTGAAGTAGATGAATTTGAATGCTAAATATTATTTTGATGCAGGCCCAAGGAACTCCGCCCGCTCCTGCAGGAGAAGAAGCTGTACACCTTTCTTGGCTTCTGCATTGGAGGCGACAAGGAGAAGCTGAAGTTGTCTGGTTTGGAGATCAACCCCGACAAGTATGTCGACTTGCAGCAAGAAATGGAGAGTTCAAACAATGGAAAGAAGTGGCAGTCTTTGGCTGAGTTTGCAGCCAGCCTCATCCACCCATCCTACTCAAAAATGAAGCAGAAGATCGACAGGAATTCGGACCACCTACTATGGGGGGACAACCCACTGCCAAACAAGCTCATCGAGTATGCCGCGAAAGATGCGTACGTCACCTACGAGGCATGGAAGAAAATTGAAATCACCAAAGAAGGTTTCGAGCTCTGGCAAGAGGCGGAGGATCATTGGGATGACCCCTACTCGGGGATATTGAGTTGTTTGTGGTATTGGGATGACCCCTACTAATGTGTCTCAGTTTGTAGTTATGTGGTTGAACAAGTTTGCTTTTGTTATGTTGAACAAGTTTGCTTTTGTAATGATGAACAAGTTTGCTTTGGTTGCCAGTTGACATCATCTCATCGCTGAGCATGGTTTAATTTTACCTTTATCTATTTATTATTTAGGCAGAGCTATTCAGGCATGGAAGATATAATCATCCTTATGGTGAGGATCGCAATGTTTTTAGCTTCCAAGTTTCTCATGCGGTCCTTAATCGCAATGTATAGAGTGGTCTATGTGTAGTTTCATGTGAACATCTCAGCCACACAGGAAACAGAGCATCAAATAACTAAGTGAAGAAAATAATTGCTATGCATTTCTTGGCATGCGAGAAGGAAGAGGGGAGAGGAGGCGGAGCTCACCGGGGAGGCGCAAGGAGGCCCTGCGACAGCTTAGTACCAACAGAGAGGTGGCGAAGTTGAGGAAGACAGCGGCGACCGAGGAAGAAGAGGTGGAGGGGGTGGAGGGTCGAGCGCCGTCGCGCCTCGGTTCCGCTGACTCGCCGGCCCGGTGTTGAAGCAGATTCTGCCCGCCGCCTTGCCTGTCGCCTCGCACGGTGGAGCTCGAGGGCTGGGAAGGCGAGGGACGGGGTGGGTGGGTGCGGTGAAGGCGAGGGAGGGGTGGATTGGGAGCGGACGGTGATGGGGGGCAGGGCAGGGGCTGACTGGGGGCAGCGACGGAGACGGAGGCGCGGGGGCGGCGGGCGTGGGTCGGGCAGCTGGGTGGATCTGGTGGCAGGGAGAGAGGTTCAAGGGGATCTCATGAGAGGAGGGAGGATAGCTAGGGAGGGTTCTAATGGCGCACCGTCGATCGTGCGCCATAAGTATGACTATTCTAATGGCGCACCACCCTCGGTGCGCCATTAGAATTTTGTTTTAATCTAGCCCACTAACCATATCTACAACCTAACCCTATCTACAACAGAACCCACCCACTAGCCCGACCGGTCAAGATGCAACACACACACCGGGAGGTCCTGGGTTCGATTCCTGTGCTCCCAATATTTTTTATGCATTTTAAATGCTATTTTTATATTTATTTGTGTTTAAATATGTTCAAACTTGTTTAAATCATAACAGTAATATTTTTTTATAAAAACAGTAACAATTTTTTAAAAAATATGTTCAAATTTCTTACTTGAAAATATCATCGGCGGCGGCGGTGGAGCGGGGGAGGGTGCGGGGATCGAGATCGAGATGGAGTGGGAATCGAGATCGAGATGGAGGGGGATCGAGATCAAGTGTCCTCATGAATTCAAAAGGTGCCCATGAAATTTAAAAATATTCATGATATCAAAAAGTGCCCATGAAATACAATCGAGAAATGAAGACTACGATTTAAATACAATCGATCTTAGCTAGCTATCTGTTCACAATCTTCTTGCCCTTCTTTTTCGCAAATGGAGTTCTTCTGTGGAACGGACGTCTTTTAGGTAGGGTGGTCCTGCTTTCTCTCGCCTCCATTAGTAGGTTTGCTGTTTTTTATATTTATTTGTGTTTAAATATGTTCAAACTTGTTTAAATCATAATAGTAATATTTTTTTTATAAAAACAGTAATAATTTTTTAAAAAATATTTTCAAATTTCTTACTTTAAAATATCATCGGCAAGGCGTGGAGCGGGGAGGTGCGGGGATCCAGATCAAGATGGAGGGGGAATCGAGATCGAGATGGAGGGGGATCGAGATCAAGTGTCCTCATGAATTCAAAAAGTTCCCATGAAATTTAAAAATATTCATGATATCAAAAAGTGCCCATGAAATACAATCGAGAAATGAAGACTACGATTTAAATACAATCGATCTTAGCTAGCTATCTGTTCACAATCTTCTTGCCCTTCTTTTTCGCAAATGGAGTTCTTCTGTGGAACGGACGTCCTTTAGGTAGGGTGGTCCTGCTTTCTCTCGCCGCCATTAGTAGGTTTGCAAAAAAGTAAAAAAAATTATATACTAATGGTGCACTGTCTTGGTCGTGCGCCATTACTAGTTCTAACTAGTAATGGCGCACTTTGCCATCCCTGCGCCATTAGTTTGTATGGAAAAATGGGAAAAACATCAATAGTAGTGGCGCACCGTGAGCACGGTCCGCCATTAGTGTCTTCCACACTAATGGTGCACGAGCAACCGGTGCGCCATTAGTATATAGTAGTGGCGCACTACTTACCTGGTGTGCCATTAGAATCAGTCCTATCTATAGCCCTTTTCCTAGTAGTGATCTACTCGTCCTCTTCAGAAGTAGATGGTGCAGCAGGGTTGTCGTTGTTGGTTGGCGGTGCAGACGAGCTTGGGCGGTGAAGTAGCATCGGCTTCATCATCGATCACTATGGCATTGACAGTTGCCGCGGAGGAAGAATAGTCAGAGTCTTCAAGTGATGGAGTTCGTCGTAGCACTGCATTCCGTGGAGGAGTGGAGTCAAACTTGAAGCGTTCATTGAAGCCATCGTCTTGAAGATCTGGTTCAGCACTGAGCAGGGTCAAACTCTTCCATGATCGCCGACAGGTCTCGTGAGTGACAAAAGCATTCTTGGTGGCAAGGTTGTGAATGCGATTGACGTCCACCAAGAGGCTTTGCATTTGACGCTTGAGCCAGGAGTGATGCTTATCTTGCTTTTGATGTAGCGCCACAAGAAGTTCTCGATCATTGAGGACTCGAGAGCGCTTCCGAGGCCTTTGGCCAATTGTGCTCTCAGTGGCTTCAGTCCGTGCACAATGAGGCAGGCGTGTGTTCCCAGACAGGGGATAGACACAAGATACCGCTTGGACGCCTTCCATGGGTTGAGAGAAGCTGTGGTGATCTGCATTCTGAAGACTTAGTGGCGTTTTGGCAGTCTCAGGGTATATGGCTTCAACAGACATATCAACCTCTGGTAGAAAGATCAGATGATTGCAAGCAGAGGGTTGATAGCAGAGTGCATTTTGATGAGGCGCATGACCCATGGAGCATAGAACTCCAGACCAAACAGATCAGATCCAAATGCAGCCAGTTGTAGGATGAAGAATTCTTGCGTGTTGAAGCTGATGCCATTGAGGATGTAGAAGACCAATGTCTTCATTGCTCCTTCAAGCTTTGCAGACGATGAATGCCCTATGATAGACCATAGAGTTCGCCTGATGATGTGATATATTGTGCGAGGCAGATACTCAAGGTCATCAACAAAGAAGTGCTGAGGGTATTCAGCGTCATGTGGCAGTGGCTTCATCATGCTCAGCATCTAACTCATGTCGGGTTCTGGCTTATGAAATGCGCTCTCCAGTGCATCGCGGTGGAGTTGACAACCAGGTTCAAACAGCTCTCCGGGAGTGGGTAGGCCTGTGAGCTCAATGAGGTCAAGAGCTTTGGCTTCATGATGAACATTTCCAGTCATCCACTCGAGAACCCATGTCTTTGTGTCTCTGTTGTAGCCGCAGATGTGGAGGGTAGCATAGAATTGAAGCACTAATTCTTCATTCTAGTGTTCTTTGTCTGTAACAAAACCAAGCAGACCTGCATCATGAAAGCAATCAAGTGCTTCTTCTAAGCACGGCAGTCCGCAATGGCTTCGGTGTCGAGGCATATGAGGGAAAATGCGCCCTTGATCATCTGTAACGCATGAATAATAGCTTCTTTGCTGATAGCTCCAGAAACGGTCAGATGACATCCTTGGCCTTGTGTAGGGGTTCTTTGCACTGTCAAAGAAGGTGTTGTGGGCTTTCAAGCCATTTGCATTGAAAGAACCTGTTGAGGTGGCAGTGCCTGGAAACCTTGGCAGTCTTGGCTTCGGCTTCTAGACCTGAGGCCTATGCTCAATATGATAGTCGAACTGAGGACCAGATGCATGAGCCGGAGGGACCAGAACAGGACATCTTACTGTGACTAGCTCGCCATAGTTGTATGCTTGCTCGATTGTGTAGGGCCTTGGTGGCGGAACTGGAGCAGTGGCAGCAACTGAGGCTTCAGGCTGCTCAGCAGATGCTTCGGGAGCAGTTGCCTCATTGGCTTCGGGCACATTTCCTTCATTGGCTTCAGGAGCAGTTGGTGTAGGCTCCACATTGGCTTCAGCCATGACCACGTCATTGGCTTCATTGCTGTTGGAGGTGGCAGCCTCAATGTTTTCAACCTCCACTTGAGGAGCTGGAGGGTGAATCGCACATTGATATCGGGGATAACTTCTTCAATTCACGGGGTGTAGGGACACGTTATTCTTCTTCTTGAGTGTCTTGGTGATGCAGCCGGATTGTCTTCAAAGACTTTAGCTTCAGACTCAGAGACATTCACAGTTGGAGTGGCTTCTGAAAACACTTGATGTGCAACAGGTTGGTGGTGCACTTCTCCTTCTGGAATGCTCGAGAGAGGCACTTGAGGCCTTTGACCTTTGCGAAGCCTGCGAAATGCTGGCGATGCCTTTGGAGATGGGGTTGCCTGGGCCTCAAAGTCTTCCTCTTCTTCTTGCTGTTGTTGTTGGGGAGTGACTTGTTGTTGGGGCGTGACTTGATGTTGGGGAGTACTGGGGGAGTCTTGTTGTTACGGGCGATCAGCCCATGAATCATCCTGAGCAATTGGCGTCAGAGGACGACCAATGCTGATGAGTTCGCTGTTCGCATTTAACAGCGATGATACCACATTGTATTCAATTTGAGGAAGAACTTCATCATCTTCAACATTGTCATGGTGACCAATGTCTTCAGCAGTGATGGGATCAGCTGCTGGAATCTCTTCAGCTTCAGGAGCCTCTGTGGAAGCAGGCTCATGAACAGTCATGCGAAGTTCTTGGGTTGTAGACGCGGGACGAACCATAGAAATGGGTTCAATAATCAAGGGCTCTGTGGGAGCAGCCCGATTCTTCTTGGTCTTTAGCTTCTTCTTGGAGGGAGCAGCATCAGAGGCGTCAGGATTTTTCCTTTTTCTGGCTTTAGCCTCGGCAGCCCTCGTCTTCTTCTGTTCAGAAGCGGTTGATCTGACCTTTGGCATCGAGCCAGTCATGCCGCTTGGGAAGACTATGCGGTGTTCTTCCTGCCTTGAAGGTGCAGCTTGGTCAGTTGAAGACTTCTTTTTCTTTGCAACCATCCTAGGGTCGACGCCAGGACGGCCAAGAGCCTTGGCGCTTCTCAAATTTCATTGTAGGCAAGCACGCACTTGTCAGCCAGAGCCTTCATGCGCTCACGAGAGCCTCTGGCTTCTTCACGCTTCTTGAAAAAGGCTTCCTTGAGGTCGTGCAGCATGACCTTGAAGTTTTTGACGTCTTGCACGCTGAGTGCAGCCATATGCTTCTTGAACTGAGCCTTCTCATAGTCAATCTTATGCTTCAGTTCAACAATGCGCTGAGCAAGAGCTAGCTCAGAAGCAATGGCGCCATTGAAGGAGACGCTGAGGCCAATAGGAAGTTGCAGATCTTCAAAGCTGATGTTTGGTGTGTCAAACCACTCATCAATGAAGTGATGGATGATTCCCACATCAAAGAGAGGCAAGTTGTTGAAGATTTCTGCTTCTTCTTTGCTCTTGATAAGCTGCTCAAGAGCATCATCTGCAAGATCGTCATCACTTGACAGATCAATGTGCTCTTCACGCAGAATGGCAGCAAGAGTCAGTGTCAGTTCAGTGTTCTTGATAATTTTCTTTCTCTTCTCCATCTTCTTGGAGATACGGGATTGATCTTGAGACTGTACTGGCTTCGTGGAGGTGCAAGGCGATGGCTTCACACATGAAGCTTTTGGAGGAGCAGTGACTTTGGAGCCTTGACTTTCTTAAGCCTGCGGCTTTGGAGCAGGAGCTGGGCTTCATCAGACTCAAAGCATTGTCATCGAGTGATCCACTTTGGCACCTTGGACCAAGATGTAAGTGATGAGGCCATCAAGGTTTGAAAAGGGACCGATGACATTGGGTTCGGCGTCACGTGAGCCGTCGGCCGCAGGGGGAAGAGAGGGACCAGGGTTGAAGTCTAATCCCAATGACTTCTTGTTTTCCTTTGCGAAGCCTTTGCGTCTTTGGAAGTTGCGCTTGAAGAGATTATCGCCACGACACGAGCAAAGACGTTGGGTCGGCATTCTCAGGCTGAGGTCCACGGACCATACAATGATAGAAACCTTGTGCAATAGCTTCAGCCATGTTCTTGGGTGGAAGGCCCCGAAAGAGAATATCACACCAAGGGCTTCTGATGGCATTCTTCTCGGCATATTTCTGTGTGACGAAATTGTACTTGAACGACTGTTCAGCCCAATATCGTCGAATCCATTGGATTCGCGTCTTGCGCTGATTGTAAGTCTCTTCAGGATCTGTCTTGTACAGCTCTGCGAGGTCATCAGGCAGATCTTTTGAGGTTCCCTCACGACGCTGTCTTCCGCCCTTCCTGACTGATTTCTCTGAAGCCATTAATTTCAAACTGAATGGCTTCACATTCAAAGGCTTCAAAGGCTTGCGTTTGCTGGAATGACAGAGGCGGCCGGAGAGTTAGTTTGATCTTGTAAGAATTCTGCAAGCGAATGCAAACTATGAGAACCAAGGGATTCTCCCACGGACATGTACCATAAAGACATTAGAGATGCGAGGAAGGGGAAGAGGTCATATGCATTCTCGTAAGATTTTGAAGATAAATCAGTTTGAAGACATTGACCTCATGATGCGAAGACATTCACTTATACGCTGAGAGTTGGTTCCAGATTTGTACGAATCCGTGAATAAGTACAAGTGAGGAATCTAACTAGTTGTGAAGCTTAAGTGAATATACTAGGCAGCACGAGATGCAGACAGAATAGATTTAACGTAGTATGGGCAGAAACCAATTTTGGCAAGTAGGATGACTCTTGAAGATCAAAAAGATGGTAAAAATAGAGTTATATTTACCACTCGAAGAACTGCTAGACGGGAAGAAGGGAGGCCGAGCAGTTCAATCCACCGTGCCCTAACGTGGCGACGGAGGACACCTACGATGGCGGCGGAGATGACGATGTTCGCGGCCGGCGTGAGGACGGCGCCGGAGAGGTCGCGGCAGCTAAGCGCTTCGTCGCCGGCGTCGTCGAGAGCTAGCGGTGGCGCTAGGGTTTTGACGAGGTGGAGAGGTGGAAGAAGGTCTTCTTTACCGCAGGGGGCAAGTATTTATAAGGAGGTGTGCGGCACAGCGCAATTACGCAGGTGCCCCTGGCGGTTCACATCTGAGGGGCACGTGGCACGCATGCAACATACTCTGAGATGTCCCACGTTCCCACGCCCGGCAGGTTTGTCGGATGGTCGTTCCGGCTTCTCCGGATTTCAACAGTTAGGATGAATCATTTAAAACAGACTTAAAGTTTGTCTCTGTGTCTTCTGCTGACAAGGACGCAGAGAAGACATTCGACAGTTTCAATAGAATGCATATGATTTGGCAGATAGAGTTTGAGATAGGAAGCATAGAGAGATTGGGGTCCGATCGCATTCACTTTGTTCAAAAGATTCAACTTGAAGACATAGCTATAAGTGAATGCTGTAGAGGACAGAAATATATATATATCAGACAGCAACCAAATCAACATAGTGAAGAAAATCATGAAAATAGGTTGAAGTTGAAGACAAATCAAATGCGAAGATATTGCAGAAATAACGCCATGAGTGAAACACTTCAAACAAAGAAATTTGGTGGTGGCGTTACCCACCGTATAGGAAGTATTAGACCCAGACACGGCGCACAATTATTGTGGCGCTCCGAAGTCAAATTCCACGTTAATGTATTCACACTCAGAATGTAAGTCTTCATTAGATTGAAGACATACGTTACTTCGTGTGTTGCACATGTAAGTCATCAACATGCATAAGTGTTAGGATGTGTGCTTGATCACAGGACATTTGAGGATTCCAAGATATTTAGCTCACACTGTAACTTGCAAAAACTTTTCTCATCCAAGTGCTTTGTGAAGATATCTGCCAGTTGCTCTTCAGTGTTGACGTGAATGATGTCAATATCTTTCTTCATGACATAATCCCTGAGAAAATGATGACGAATTTCAATGTGCTTTGTCTTGAAATCGGAATGGATTGTTGGCAATCTTGATGGCGCTTTCGTTGTCGCAGAAGAGAGGTACTTGTGTCAGATTGATGCCATAGTCCTTGAGAGTTTGCTTCATCCATAGAAGCTGAGCACAACAAGATCCAGCAGCAATGTATTCATATTCTGCAGTTGAGAGTGACACAGTTACGCTTCTTTGAAGACCAATGACGCAGTGATCGTCCCAGACAGTGACATGTGCCTGATGTAGACTTGCGATCCACCTTGTCACCAGCATAATCAGCATCCGGAAATCCAACCAAATCAAATTTTGAGCCCTTTGGATACCATAATCTGAGTGTTGGGGTGTGAGCCAAATATCGAAGAATTCGCTTCACAGCTAAGTGATGTGATTCCTTTGGTGCCGCTTGGAATCGAGCAAACATGCAAACACTAAGCATAATATCTGGCCTAGATGCACATAGGTAAAGTAAGGAACCAATCATGGAGCGGTATACCTTTTGATCGAACTTTTTACCATTGTCGTCGGGACCCAGATGGTGTTTGGCTGGCATTGGCGTCGTGTATCCTTTGCACTCTTGCATTCCAAACTTATACAGACAATATTTGAGGTATTTTTCTTTAGATATAAAGATTCCATTCCTTTCTTGTGAATTTGAAGACCAAGGAAGAACTTGAGCTCTTCCATCATGGACATCTGATATTGTTCTTGCATCATGTATCCAAATTCATCACTATACTTACGGTTGGTGCGGTAGAAGATAATGTCATCCACATATATTTGGCATACAAACAGTTCACCATCATATGTCTTCGTGAAGAGTGTGGGATCAAGGGATCCAGGTTTGAAGCCTTTGCTCTTCGTGAAGTCTTTGATTGTATCATACCAAAGCGAGGAGCTTGTTTGAGGCCATACCGTGCTTTATTTAGCTTGTACACCATATCAGGATGTTTCGGATCTTCAAAGCCAGGTGGTTGAGCGACATATACTTCTTCTTCAATCTTGCCGTTGAGAAATGCACTCTTCACATCCATTTGATATAGCAAGATGTTGTGGTGGTTAGCATAGGCTAGTAGTATGCGAATAGCTTCAAGCCTAGCTACTGAGGAGCAAATGTTTCATCGAAGTCAATTCCTTCAACTTGAGTATATCCTTGAGCCACAAGCCGAGCTTTGTTTACGGCGACTTGACCATGCTCATCTTGCTTGTTTCGATATATCCATTTGGTGCCAATAATGTTATGCTTGCGAGGGTCGACGCTTGACAAGTTCCCAAACATTATTCAGCTTGAACTGTTGAAGTTCTTCTTGCATAGCTTGTATCCATTCTGGTTCCATAAAGGCTTCGGCAACTTTCTTGGGTTCTGATATTGACACAAAAGAAAAGTGCCCACAGAAATTTGCTAGTTGTGTTGCTCTTGAGCGAGTAAACGGACCAGGTGCATTGATGCTATCGATTATCTTCTCAATCTGTACTTCATTTGCAACTCGAGGATGAATCGGGCGAAGACTTTGCTCATCTTGATCATTGTCATCATTGGGAGGATTGTCTTCAGTGAGCATTGTCTTCGAGGTTGGTTAGGTGCGAAATGATAAGTTCCTCTTCAGCTGTGCTTGAAGGCATGATTTCACGATTCCCATCAGCTTGATAGATTCGGCGGGCGTAGCTTCGTCTAGTGTGCTTGGCAGGAACTCTCTTTGTGATCCATTGGTTTCATCAAATCGCACATCTGATTCGACGATTTTGTAGAGATAGAGATTGAAGACTCTGTAGGAGTGTGAGTCCTTTCCGTAACCGAGCATGAAGCCTTCGTGAGCTTTGGGTTGAAATTTTGACTTGTGATGGGGATCCTTGATCCAGCACTTAGCCCCAAATACTCTGAAGTAGCTGACATTTGGGTTCTTGCCAGTAAGGAGATCATAGGAAGTTTTGTTCAGAAGCTTATGGATATAAACACGGTTGATGACGTGACAAAATTTGTATCAATGGCTTCAGGCCAGAACTTTCTTGGTGTCTTGTACTCGTCGAGCATTGTTCGAGCCATCTCAATGAGGGTTCGGTTCTTGCGCTCCACGATGCCATTTTGCTGAGGTGTGTATGGAGCAGAGAACTCATGAGTGATTTCCATGGTATCCAGATAAAGATCAAGTCCGGTGTTCTTGAATTCTGTGCCGTTATCACTTCTGATATGCTTGATCTTGACGCCATAATTGTCCATTGCTCGATTGGCGAAGCGTCTGAAGACATCTTGCACTTCAGTCTTGTAGAGAATTATGTGCACCCATGTGTATCTTGAGTAGTCATCAACAATGACGAAGCCATAGAGACAAGCAGTTGTTGTGAGGGTAGACTAATGAGTAGGGCCAAACAAATCCATGTGTAACAGCTCGAATGGTTGAGAAGTCGTCATGATTGTCTTCGAGGGGTGCTTTGCCCTAGTCATCTTTCCAGCTTCGCAGGCACCACACAAATGATCCTTCTTGAACTTGACACCTTCGATGCCTATGACATGCTTCTTCTTGGCGAGTGTGTGTAAGTTCCTCATGCCAAGATGCCCCACCTCCGATGCGAGCCAAAGATTCAAGCTTTTGCAAGAAGACATACGGCAAGCTGTGGACCTCTGAGAAATCTACCATATATAGATCATCTTTCCTATACCCTTCAAAGACTAGTGACTTGTCGATTCCATTAGTACAAGGCAGCGATATTTTCCGAATATCACAATCATGTTCAAGTCACAAAGCATTGAGGCAGACATCAAGTTGAAACCAAGGGATTCAACAAGCATCACTTTATCCATGTGTTGATCCTTTGAGATTGCAACTCTACCTAGACCCAATACCTTGCTTTTACCAGTGTCAGCAAATGTGATGTGACTCTTGTCTGATGGACGTAAGGTTGAGTCCATGAGAAGACTTCGATCACCAGTCATATGATTATTGCATCCACTGTCCATAATCCATTCTGAAGCATGAGGTGTCATACCCTCTGATGCAGTTAGGGGATAGGCTTCACCAAGAGCATTGTGAAGCATAAACATTTGATGAGCAAGTGGATTATTGAAGCTTAAATCAAGATTAGGACTGATAGGATGAATGGCAAGCGATTCAGGAACAAAATACATAGTGAGACCATTTGGGCATTTGATCTTGTGCCCTACAAGATGTTTTAGGTCCCCAAAGAATAGCATCGACGCCTTTGATTTTCGGTGGAGACCCTTTCACGCAAAAGAGAGTTAATTCTTCTTAACCACCCACATCTTCGGGGGTGGCTTAGAAGCAAGAGTCTAAGTGCAGCATCTGAGAATTTCGACTTTGGAGCCCTAGCAAATAGCCTTGCAGGAGATGAATGATACTCATATGGATAAGCGTAAAAGTTCTTAGTTCTATGAACATAGCGGTTTGAAGACACACACTCATATTCATAAATTTGAGTACGGTTTCCTGCAAAACATTGGCGTTAGGGTGACTCGGTGAGTCCTCGGTCTGTATGAAGCCTTTGGACCATATGGCGCCTTAGGTGCAGGGTTTGTCTTCTTCCCGTGTGGTGTCATGATGACATTCTTGGAAGATTCTCAAGACAGCTTTTGGGAACCGGATCTTCTTCATAGGTGGTCCATTCCTGCGATTAGTACCAATATACCGACAAACACTTCACCATTACGATTCTTGAACAGCTTATAGTTTGCATCAAAGGATTCATCAATGATAATAGGGTTAGCACAGGTAAAGCCAGATAAGGTGGATGGATCCAGAAGGTCCCTTTGCAGCAACCCATGTGGTTTTGGGATACTACTCAGGGCTTCCAAAGAGGGAACCATCAACATTCATTATCCTCTCGAACCCAACACCCTCTTTCCCGGGGTTTCGGTTCAGAATATGCTTTTGAGGACATCGCAAGTGTCGATGCCCTTTCAGACTTTTATACATCCCTGTTTCAAGCAATGTCTTCAACCTAGCATTTTCACCGACAATAGCGGTGGTATCCTCCGGAGGGGTTAGTTACCACATTATTAGTTTAATAAAATGCAACCGTAGCACTAGATGAACATTCAGCAACAGAGTAAGCTATATCAAGCTCAAAGCATTTTAGACATGGTGGTTCAAATCCATCTGGCGTAATCGATACATTGAGCGAAGTGACTCATTCTCTTTTTGAAGATCTTCATGAGCCGCTCTCAATTTCTCAAGCTCTTGCTTCCTTTGAAGATAATCATAGGAGAGCTTTTCATGAGTAGTTGAGAGCGTTTCATGACGACTTTCAAGTTCTTGGTACTTAGCATGAAGATTTTTAATGTCTTCAACTAAGGACTGTGAACGTGTCATTTCCGCGTCCAACAGGTCATCGCTTTTGTCTAACAGTTTTTGAGTATGTTCCATAGCTCTTTGTTGTTCGGTTGCAATTTTAGCAAGTGTTTTGTAGCTGGGTTTGGATTCACAATCGAGTCATCTTCACTTGATGTTTGAAAGTAAGCATCACGTGATTTTACCTTGGCACCGTGTGCCATGAAGCGATAGGTGGGAGCAGGGTCGTCCTTGTCATCGCCTTGACGTTGGTGTAGAAGTCATTGTCTTCAGTGTTGAAGATGGACTTGGCAACATAGGCTGTGGCTAAAGACAGACTTGCAACGCCAGGGTCGGACTCCTCTTCAGACTCCACCTCCACCTCCTCAGAAGCAGACTCCTCCTCTGAATCCATTTCCTTGCCAACAAAGGCACGAGCCTTGCCAGATGAGCTCTTCTTATGAGATGAAGACTTTGATGAGGACTTGGAAGAAGACTTTGAAGATTTCTTCTTCTTCTCATTGTCCCACTGTGGACACTCAGAGATATAGTGTCCAGTTTTCTTGCACTTGTGACAGGTTCTCTTCTTGTAGTCATGAGTGGAAGCTTCATCATTTCTTGAGCTGGATCATGAAGACTTTCTGAAGCCTTTCTTCCTAGTGAACTTATGGAACTTCTTCACAAGCATGGAAAGTTCCTTTCCAATGTCTTCAGGATCATCAGAACCGCAGTCAGATTCTTCTTCAGATGAGCAAACAACTTTTGCCTTCAAAGCGCGAGTTCGGCCATAGTTGGGACCATAGATATCTCTTTTCTCAGAAAGCTGGAACTCATGTGTGTTGAGCCTCTCAAGTATATCAGACGGATCGAGTGTCTTGAAGTCAGGGCGTTCTTGTATCATGAGGGCAAGGGTGTCAAAAGAGCTGTCAAGTGATCTCAGTAGTGTCTTGACGATTTCATGCTTGGTGACCTCAGTGGCGCCGAGGGCATGAAGCTCATTTGTGATGTCAGTGAGGCGATCAAACGTGAGCTGGACATTTTCATTGTCGTTTCTATTTAAGCGGTTGAAGATGTTGCGAAGAACACTGATCCTTTGATCTCTACGGGTTGAGACGCCTTCATTGACCTTGGATAGCCGGTCCCGGACTAACCCGGCGTTTCGAGCACTCACATGGCCATCTTGTCCTTTGGTCAGATGACCACAGATGATGTTCTTTGCAGTTGAGTCCAGTTGAATGAACTTCTTGACATCAGCAGGGGTGACACCTTCACCAGATTTAGGAACGCCGTTCTTGACGACATACCAGAGGTCGACATCAATGTCTTCAAGATGCATGCGCATCTCATTCTTCCAGTAGGGATAGTCAGTTCCATCAAACACGGGGCAAGCAGCAGAGACTTTGATTATCCCTGCAGTCGACATAGCTAAAACTCCAGGTGGTTAAACCGAATCACACAGAACAAGGGAGTACCATGCTCTGATACCAATTGAAAGTGCTAGTTATCGACTAGAGGGGGTGAATAGGCGATTTTAGGAAAGTCTTCAAAACACGGATGTTTGAAGGCATGCATAATAGAAATGACCTAATTGATATGCAGCGGAAGATAAACTACAACAAGCACGCCATAGTCAAGTATGCAATAATGTGAACGGACAAGACTAATAGCAGCTATGTAGTAAGGATCAGGATGGAAGATAGTATGAAGCCTAGCAACGATAGTAGTCAAGCAATGAATGTCAAACAGATAAGACATATAAGCAATGACTTCACGAAGACAAACTCAAGGTAAAGGAGGGAAGGGATAGAACCAGTCACTTGTTGAAGACACAGGATTTGTTGGACCAGTTCCAGCTGCTATGACAACTGTACATCTGGTTAGGGAGGCTGAGATTCAACTCAGAAGACCGCGTCTTCACCTTATTCCCCTTGAGCTAAGGACACACAGTCCTCGCCCAATCACTCTGGTAAGTCTTCAAGGTATACTTCCGAACCTTTACAGACGACGTTCATCGGCAATCCACAATGACTCTTGGATGCTCAGAACGCGACGCCAAACCGTCTGGAGGATTCACAGTCCTCAAGTGTAATAAGTCTTCAGGTCACATAGACAGGAAAACTTCAGTGATGCCTAACACTCTTTGGCTCTGGGTGTTTGGGCTTTGTCCTCGCAACGATTTCTCTCTCTCAAAGGCTTCGAGGTGGGTTGCTCTCAAACGACAAAAGCCGTGCACTAACTCTGAGCAGCCACCAATTTATGGTGTAGGGGGTGGGATATTTATAGCCACTAGGCAACCCGACCTGTTATGTTCAAAATGACCCTGGGTCACTAAGGAACTGACACGTGTTCCAACGGTCAGATTTCAAACACACACGACATCTTTACTTGGGCTACAAGCAAAGCTGACTCATCCAGCTCTGGATAAGTTTTGCTCTCATTGTCTTCGCTCGAAGACATAGGATTTGGGTTGAGCATCACGTCAGTCAATCTGACTATGATCACTTGGACCCCACTTAACAAAGACGGTGGTTCCTACGACTCAACAAAGAAGAAAAGGAAACAATGAAACGACCACAGTCTTGGCGCTCCATAGTCTTCACTCAATGTCTTCTCATGTCATAGTCTTCAATGTGAATATCTTCACATACCACCATTGTCGTCAATGTCTTCATACATTTTTAGGGTCGCGTCTCCGGTAGGTAAACCGAATCAATGAGGGACACTACCTGCGTTATCCTGCAATTCTCACAAACGCATTAGTCCCTCAACCACATTTGTCGTCAATACTCCAAAACCAACTAGGGGTGGCACTAGATGCACTTCCATACTTGTCTCGGACGTGATGCCTATATACATAATCATACCTAGATACTCTCATAACTATGCTCAGTTCTGTCAATTGCTCAACAGTAATTCGTTCACCCACTGTAAAATAATTATGCTCCTGAGAGAAGCCACTAGTGAAATCTATGGCCCCCGGGTCTATTCTCATCATATTAATCTTCCTACGCTTTGTTATTGCTTTGCTTTTTTACTTTGCCTTTTATTTTACTTTGCATCTTTATACCAAAAATACCAAAAATATTATTTATCATCTCTATCAGAACTCACTCTCGTAAGTGACCGTGAAGGGATTGACAACCCCTTACCGCGTTGGTTGCGAGGAGTTATTTGCTTTGTGCAGGTACGAGGGACTCATGGCGTAGCCTCCTCTTGGATTGATACCTTGGTTCTCAAAACTGAGGGAAATACTTACGCTACTCTGCTGCATCATCCTCTCCTCTTCGGGAAAACCAACGCAAGCTCAAGGCGTAGCAAGAAGGATTTTTGGCGCCGTTGTCGGGAGTCTCATAAAAGTCAACATACCAAGTACCCATCACAATCCCTTATCTCCCGCATTATATTATTTGCCATTTGCCTCTCGTTTTCCTCTCCCCCACGCCCTCTCTTTTACGTTCGTCTTTTCGTTTGCCTTGATGTCTTACTTGGCTCGTTTGCTTGTTTGGTTGAAATAGTTGGGTATTTATTCCTAAACAGAGTAGCTAATATCTATGGATCCTCATCCGCTTGCCAATCTTTTTAAGAGATCCAATTATGATGAACCAATTCCTAGTGATGTGGATGCACTAGATTATCTTTATAAGCTTTTGCCTGAAATTCGTAAATTTGAAAATTGTGATGAAGTGCTTCACGATAGATCTTTGAATAAAAAGCATGATTGAAATGATTTTATTATAAATTCTATTTATGTAAATTATGCTAATAATATGCAAAACCCTAAGCTTGGGGATGCTAGTTTTGCTATGTCCAATAGTCATGATTGGGGAGATTCTTCTTATGATCTTGAAAATTTATTTAAGCCCCATGATGAATATAAGATTGATAATAGTGCTTGCAATAATATTGAAAGTGGGTTTGTAAGAGTGTCAACTTCAGATCCCACATATTTGGATAATATTCAATCTTATGAAATTTTTGATAAAAGTGGGCTTGGAGAAATCATGACTTTAGTTAATGATAATCCCACTATTTTGGAAGAGTGTCAACTTCGCATGCATGTGGATCATGTTGATAATATGTTATGTGATAGCTATATTGTTGAATTTTCTTATGATCCTACATGTAATTATTATGAGAGAGGAAATATGGTTATAGAAATTTTCATGTTACTAAATTACCTCTCGTTATGTTAAGATTTCTATTGTTCCTTTCCGCTTCCTTGCATATGCTAGTTTTTGCTTGCTACGATAATTTGTTTGCCTATAATATGCCTATGCATAGGAAGTATGTTATACTTAAGTGTGTTTGTCACATGTTTTATGATGCTCTCTCTGTGCCTCAATTCTTGTCTTTCTTGTGAGCATCATTGAAATCTCAATGCCTAGCTAAAAAGGCTTTAAAGAAAAGCGCTTGTTGGGAGACAACCCAATATTTTTCCTTGCTGCTTAGTATTAAATAATCCATCTACCTTCTGTTTATATGTGGTTTTATGTTTTAATTAGTGTTTGTGCCAAGTTAAACTTATAGGATCTTCTTGGATGATAGTTATTTGATCTTGCTGTAATTTCCAGAAACTTTCTGTTCATCAAAACAATTATTAAAAATCACCAGAACGTGATAAAATAGTGATCCAATTGCTGCTGATCAATAAAAAAATTGCCTAGGTCGTACTATTTTGTCTGAATTTTTGGAGTTCCATAAGTTTGCGTTAGTTACAGATTACTACAGACTGTTCTGTTTTTGACAGATTCTATTTTTCGTGTGTTGTTTGCCTATTTTGATGAATCTATGGCTAGTAAAATAGTTTATAATCCATAGATAAGTTGGAATACAGTAGGATTAACACCAATATATATAAAGAATGATTTCATTACAGTACCTTGAAGTGGTCTTTTGTTTTCTTTCGCTAACGGAGCTCACGAGATTTCTGTTGAGTTTTGTGTTGTGAAGTTTTCAAGTTTTGGGTGAAATCTTTTGATGGATTATGGAACAAGCAGTGGCAAGAGCCTAAGATTGGGGATGCCCATGGAACCCCCAAGATATTCTAAGGACACCAAAAATTCAAAGCTTGGGGATGCCCCCGGAAGGCATCCCCTCTTTCGTCCACTTCCATCGGTAACTTTACTTGGAGCTATATTTTTATTCACCACATGATATGTGTTTTGCTTGGAGCGTCTTGTATTATTTGCATCTTTGCTTATTAGTTTACCACAATCATCCTTGCTGTACACACCTTTTGAGAGAGCCATACATGAATTGGAAATTGATAGAATACTCTATGTGCTTCACTTATATCTTTTGAGCTATATAGTTTTGCTCTAGTGCTTCACTTATATCTTTTAGAGAACGGTGGTGGATTTGTTTTATAGAAACCTTTGATCTCTCATGCTTCACTTAGATTATTTTGAGAGTCTTAAATAACATGGTAATTTGCTTAATAATAATAATATGCTTGGTATTCAAGATTTGTAAAACTTTCTTTTGAGTGCGTTGAATACTAAGAAAAGTTTTATGCTTGATTATTGTTTTGAGATATGGAGGTAATAATATCAGAGTATGGCTAGTTGAGTAGTTTTGAAATTGAGAAATACTTGTGTTGAAGTTTGCAAGTCCCGTAGCATGCACGTATGGTAAACGTTATGTAACAAATTTGAAACATGAGGTGTTCTTTGATTGTCTTCCTTATGAGTGGCGGTCGGGGACGGCGATGTTCTTTTCCTACCAATCTATCCCCCTAGGAGCATCTTGGCGTAGTGCTTTGTTTTTGATGGCTTGTAGATTTTTGGAATAAGTATATGAGTTCTTTATGACTAATGTTGAGTCCATGGATTATACGTACTCTCACCCTTCCATCATTGCTAGCCTCTTAGGTACCGTACATTGCCCTTTCTCACATTGAGAGTTGGTGCAAACTTCGCCGGTGCATCCAAACCCCGTGATATGATTCGCTCTTTCACACATAAACCTCATTATATCTTCCTCAAAACAGCCACCATACCTACCTATTATGGCATTTCCATAGCCATTCCGAGATATATTGCCATGCAACTTTCCACCATTCCGTTCATCATGACATATTATCATTGTCGTAGTGCTTAGCATGATCATGTAGTTGACATAGTATTTGTGGCAAAGCCACCGTTCATAATTATTTCATACATGTCACTCTTGGTTCATTGCACATCCCGTTACACCGACGGAGGCATTCATATAGAGTCATACCTTGTTCTAGTATCGAGTTGTAATAATTGAGTTGTAAATAAATAGAAGTGTGATGATCATCATTTTCTAGAGCATTGTCCCAAGTGAGGAAAAATAAAAAAAAGAGAGGAAAGAAAAGAGGCCATAAAAAAGAGAGAAAAGGCCCAAATAAAAAAAATGAGAGAAAAAGAGAGAAGGGACAATGTTACTATCCTTTTACCACACTTGTGTTTCAAAGTAGCACCATAATCTTCATGATAGAGAGTCTCTCATTTTGTCATTTTCATATACTAGTGGGAATTTTACATTATAGAACTTGGCTTGCATGTTCCAACAATGGGCCTCCTCAAGTGCCCTAGGTCTTCATGAGCAAGCAAGTTGGATGCACACCCACTTAGTTGCATTTTGTTGAGCTTTCATACATTTATAGCTCTAGTGCCTCCGTTGCATGGCAATCCCTACTCCTTGCATTAACATCAATCGATGGGCATCTCCATAGCCCATTGATTAGCCTCGTTGATGTGAGACTTCCTCCTTTTTTGTCTTCTCCACATAACCCCCATCATCATATTCTATTCCACCCATAGTGCTATGTCCATGGCTCGTGCTCATGTCTTGCGTGAATGTTTATAAGTTTGAGATTACTAAAGTATGAAACAATTGCTTGGCTTGTCATCGGGGTTGTGCATGATGAGAGCATTCTTGTGTGACGAAAATGGAGCATGACTAAACCATATGATTTTGTAGGGATGAACTTTCTTTGGCCATCTTATTTTGAGAAGACATAATTGCTTAGTTAGTATGCTTAAAGTATTTTTTTATGTCAATATGAACTTTTGTCTTGAATCTTTCGGATCTGAATATTCATATCGCAATTAAGAAGAGTTACATTGAAATTATGCCAAGTAGCACTCTACAATTAAGAAGAGTTACATTGAAATTCTCCAACGTATCTATAATTTTTTATTGCTCCATGCTATATTATCTACTGTTTTGGACCATATTGGGCTTTATTTTCCACTTTTATATTACTTTTGGGACTAACCTTTTAACCGGAGGCCCAGCCCAGATTTGCTGTTTTTGCCTATTTCAGTGTTTCGAAGAAACGGAATATCAAACAGAGTCCAAATGGAATGAAATCTTCGGGAACATGATTTTCTCATCAGATATGATCCAGGAGACTTGGACCCTCGGTCAAGAAAGGAGGGAGGCGGCCACGAGGGTAGAGGGCGCGCCCCCTGCCTCATGGGCCCCCCGAAGCTCCACCGACGTACTCCTTCCTCCTATATATACCTACGTACCCCCAACAAATCAGATACGGAGCCAAAAACCTAATTCCACCATCGCAACTTCCTGTATCCACGAGATCCCATCTTGGGGCCTGTTCCGGAGCTCCACCGGAAGGGGAATCCACCACGGAGGGCTTCTACATCATCATCATAGCCTCTCAGATGAAGTGTGAGTAGTTTACTTCAGACCTTCGGGTCCATAGTTGGTAGCTAGATGGCTTCTTCTCTCTTTTTGGATCTCAATACAATGTTCTCCCCCTCTCTCGTGGAGATCTATTCGATGTAATCTTCTTTTTGCGGTGTGTTTGTTGAGACCGATGAATTGTGGGTTTATGATCATGATTATCTATGAACAATATTTGAATCTTCTCTGAATTATTTTATGTATGATTGGTTATCTTTGCAAGTCTCTTCGAATTATACGTTTGGTTTGGCCAACTAGATTGGTAGTTCTTGCAATGGGAGAAGTGCTTAGCTTTGGGTTCAATCTTGCGGTGTCCTTTCCCAGTGACAGTAGGGACAGCAAGGAACATATTGTATTGTTGCCATCGAGGATAACCAGATGGGGTTTTTTTATCATATTTCATGAATTTATCCCTCTACATCATGTCATCTTGCTTAAGGCGTTACTCTGTTTTCATTAACTTAATACTCTAGATGCATGCTGGATAGCGGTCGATGAGTGGAGTAATAGTAGTAGATGCATGCAGGAGTCGGTCTACTTGTCTCGGACGTGATGCCTATATACATGATCATACCTAGATACTCTCATAACTATGCTCAATTCTGTAAATTGCTCAATAATAATCCGTTCACCCACCGTAAAATACTTATGCTCTTCAGAGAAGCCACTAGTGAAATCTATGGCCCCCGGGTCTATTCTCATCATATTAATCTTCCTACGCTTTATTATTGCTTTCCTTTTTTACTTTGCCTTTTATTTTACTTTGCATCTTTATACAAAAAATATTATTTATCATCTCTATCAGATCTCACTCTCATAAGTGACCGTGAAGGGATTGACAACCCCTTATTGCGTTGGTTGCGAGGAGTTATTTGCTTTGTGCAGGTACGAGGGACTTGCGCGTAGCCTCCTACTGGATTGATACCTTGGTTCTCAAAAACTGAGGGAAATACTTACACTACTCTGCTGCATCATCCTCTCCTCTTCGGGGAAAATCAACGCAAGCTCAAGACGTAGCAGGCCACGCCGCCGAAGCAGAAGAGATGTCCCGCCGCACCGCGAATGCAGCAGAGATGTCCTCCCTTGCCGCGGCAGCCTGGGAAAATGCCTCGCGGGAAGTAGGACTCTTACAGGCGCATGCGTGCCCTCGTCCATTGGCAGATGTATCAGATCTCCAGGTGGGCGAGGTTGCAAGATGACTTGCAAGCCTCGTTTGAACAGTCTACCGACGTCATCCGGCAACTAAATGAGAGCAATGCGAAGCTCCGGGCCAAGCGCGACCTGCTGAGGGCGAAGATCGTCGGAAGTGCGGAGTAGCAGGAGTAGACCACTGCCTTGTTGAAGAGGACCGGCATCATCATCGAGAAACTTATGGACGAGAATAACAAGCCGCGCATCGAGCGCAAAAGGCTGGTGGAGGAACTCGTGGATGCTCTCAAGCAGCATCTTGAGGACAAGAAAGAGCTCATCGCTGCTCGCAGCAGAGACTAGTTCCCGCGGCCTGCAGCAACGCATCAAGAAAGTAGAGATTAGTGAGCCAGATCGTTGTCTTCCTTCTTCTTTTGCCATTGTGTATTTCAGGAGTTGCCGCATGTGGCTTTTTTTAATTATGTTTATAAATATGTAAGACAATTATTATCCACTGTCGTCGTCCTTATATTCACCATGCTTGCTATAAGTCGCAGTCGATGCTATATATGTCCATCGGATCATACATCAAGATCCGTGCAAAACTTTCTTTTCAGATTTTCATTTCTCTCTCTTAAATCTCAGTCCATTGAGACATATAGCCATGCCGTAGAACAGGTGCTCGGGCGCCATTAATGGAGACTTGGGAGGGAGGTGCACGGCGGGTAGCGGTCAAAGGGCTCTCCTCCCGATGAGCACGCGCAGGGGTCTGATCACACGCCTCACGTACTCAAATACCTACCCCGCACGACACCTCCTAGCCAATAAAAAAAGGGGACACGTGTCCGCACGTAATTAGTAAGTCGAACGCCTACGGTTTCCGATTTCTAGCGTGACAGCACTTGTTCCAAAATGACTTTGTTGATTGTAAATGTGTGGGCCTTCGCAAATCGGATAGAAAAATTACCACAGCATGTTGGTGCCATGTCATGACACCATGCCAAGTTTCATGATTTTCAGGCGTGTTTTGGAATTACAGGAATTAAAAAACCAAGTTTCTCAATCTTTCCAGCCAAGCCACGATCCCCAGATGTTTGAATTTCACTCCCATCTCTTGCATGGGACCTAAAAATTCACCCCAGGACACACCTGTGATTTTGCAAACAACTTTGGTGCACTGGAGCATGTGCTTGTAGTTCAAATTTGAAATATGCACATTAAATGCCCAGAAACTCAATTAATGTATAAAAAAGGCCAAATGAACCCGGAATAATTCCAAAATTTAGCACTATACTTCTATTTGGTCTAATATGGCTGTGTAAAAAAATAAGGCGGGAGAAGGCAGTGTACGTATGTCGTTTTGCACATGGAGGTGACACGTTCCCTCTCAGAACCACGAGCCTTCTTGAGGGAAGCTCCGGTTTGCAAGAAGCTTACACCAAAGCTTGTCCCAATTCGGCCAAAAATATTACCGCAGCATGTTGGTGCCATGTCATGACACCATGCCAAGTTTCATGATTTTCAGGCGTGTTTTGGAATTACATGAATTAAAAAACCAAGTTTCTCAATCTTTCCGGTTGTGCCACGACGCCCAGATGTTTGAATTTCACTCCCATCTCTTGCACGGGACCTAGAAATTCACCCTAGGACACACATGTGATTTTCAAACAACTTTGGTGCACTGGAGCATGTGCTTGTAGTTCAAATTTGAATTGTGCACATTAAATGCCCAGAAACTCAATTAATGTATAAAAAAGGCGAAACAAGCCCGGAATAAATCCAAATTTAGCACGATACTTCTATTTTGTCTAATCTGGCTGTGTAAAAAAATAAGGCGGGACAAGGCAGTGTACGTATGTCGTTCTGCACACATAGGTGACATGTTCCCTCTCGGAACAATGAGCCTTCTTGAGGGAAGCTCCGGTTTGCAAGAAGCTTACACCAAAGCTTGTCCCAATTCGGCCAAAAATATTACCGCAACATGTTGGTGCCATGTCATGACACCATGCCAAGTTTCATGATTTTCAGGCGTGTTTTGGAATTACAGGAATTAAAAACCAAGTTTCTCAATCTTTCCGGCCGAGCCACGACGCCCAAATGTTTGAATTTCACTCCCATCTCTTGCATGTGACCTAGAAATTCACCCAAGGATACACATGAGATTTTTCAAACAACTTTGGTGCACTGGAGCATGTGTTTGTAGTTAAAATTTGAATTATGCACATTAAATGCCCAGAAACTCAATTAATGTATAAAAAGGCCAAACGAACCCGGAATAATTCCAAAATTTAGCACGGTACTTCTATTTGGTCTAATCTGACTATGTAAAAAAATAAGGCGGGAGAAGGCAGTGTACGTATGTCCTTTCACACACGGAGGTGACACGTTCCCTCTCGGAACCACAAGCCTTCTTGAGGGAAGCTCTGGTTTGCAAGAAGCTTACACCAAAACTTGTCCCAATTCGGCCTAAAATATTACCGCAACATGTTCGTGCCATGTGATGACACCATGCCAAGTTTCATGATTTTCAGGCGTGTTTTGGAATTACAGGAATTAAAAAACCAAGTTTCTCAATCTTCCTGGCCGAGCCACATCGCCCAGATGTTTGAATTTCACTCCAATCTCTTGCATGGGACCTAGAAATTAACCCAAGTACACACATGTGATTTTTCAAACAACTTCGGTGCACTGGAGCCTGTGCTTGTAGTTCAAATTTGAATTATGCACATTAAATGCCCAGAAACTTAATTAATGTATAAAAAAGGCGAAACGAGCACGGAATAATTTCAAATTTTAGCACGGTACTTCTATTTGGTCTAATCTGGATGTGCAAAAAAACTAAGGCGGGAGAAGGCAGTGTACGTGTGTCGTTTCGCACATGGAGGTTGTCGTGGTTTTGTCACGGCAGATGTCCTCATGAAAGGACTTAGTCGCATGGCCATCGCTACGGGTTAGCTTGAAGGGGTTAAACCGGACAAGGGACATGGGAGTTATACTAGTTCGGCCCCTTCGATGAAGGTAAAAGCCTACGTCTAGTTTGTGATGGGATTATTGGGGTTTCGATGACCAGGGAGCGAATATGCTTTGCCTGGATCTCGAGTTGTTGTTGTCTGTCCCTGAACCGCCGCCGGGTCGTCCCTTTATATACAGAGGGTGACGCTCGGCCGGTCTACAGAGTTCCAAGCCAGCTCATACAAGTGTCTAGCTCGGTCTCTTCCTTTCCTAACTTACATTACAAGATTCATAACCATGGCGGTTTACTACTATGGGCCCTAAACCGCCTTTGGGCTCCGGGCCTCTAAGCTTCAGTAATAAAACGCTATCTACTGAGTCTTCATGGGCTTCAATATAGTTGAGGGTGAACCGGGCCTTCCTGGCCGGTTTACACTCAGTAGTTATATCCCCAACATTAGGCCCTAGATTGATTTGAATCTGTTCATGTCAATCTTCAATACTTAAAGAAATCTTGTGAATATCTCCTTATATTCTCGTAAACCGCCATGTTGTCTTCTCCTGTAAACTTTGTTAAACCGCCGTGACGTCATCCTCTGGTCACAACAACGGACCATCATGACATCATCTCTGTATTAAAAAGATTCCCTTCATTAATGGTATCCCGAAAATCGAGGCGACAGGCGCGCCCTCTTGTGCCGCTTCAGGCTCCTCGATTCTTGCGCCTGCTGTCGTGGTTCTAAGTCTAACAGTAGAATGGGGGGTAGGTATGGAGAGGCAAGATCCTAGCTATGGAGTAGTTGTATACGCAAGGGATTTACGAGTTCAGGCCCTTCTCGGAGGAAGTAACAGCCCTACGTCTCGGAGCCCGGAGGCGGTCGACTGGATAATATGCGTATGTGTTACAGGGGTGCGAACCCTTCTACCTGTGGAGGGGGTGGCTTATATAGAGTGCGCCAGGACCCCAGCCAGCCCACGTAGTAGAGGGTTTAGGGTGCGTTAAGGCTAGGCGTTACTGGTAACGCCTTACATAAAGTGTCATTAAGATCATAAAGACTATTAAACTACAGACCGTTTGGGCACCGAGTGGCTCTTGGACTCCTGGTGGTCGAGTGGGTCTTCATGGTCGAGTGTCTTTGAATGCATCGAGTGGAAACCTACCAGGTCGACCGAAGGCCGCTTCTCTTGCGAAAGTGTCCTTGTGGAGGGTACCTTTGGGCAGGTCTATGACCCTACCCGGTACATGACTTCATCATTAGCCCCCGAATGGATCGAGGTTTGAGTGAGGAAGGAGTTGATAATCTTTCCGACCTGTTCTTCGTGTTGCGAGTGTGTCTTACTCTGGATCAACGACCTTTTAGTGATGGCATCAATTTCTCTTTTAGTCGCCTTGATCCATTCTTCACGTTTTGTCGAGTGAACTCTGTGAACTTGAGGATTTCCGAGCGACGGATCGGAGAAAATCTGCTATCTGACAGGTTGCTCCGCGGTTAGCGGATTTCGCGGGATCCGAATTTTGGAAAGCGCACGAAGCGGAGAAAACTGCGGCACTCGGATGGGATAAGACGATGACGCCTCGATCTTCGCGCTGCCTTTTTCGCCACGTATCGCGTGCGCGCCTGTTGCGGGATTGTGACGGGATTGCCTGGACCTACCGGTCAGCCACTCGGAAGCGGCCCCATATAAAGCGTCGGACAGGGTATTTTGAACAGTGCGACACCAATCTTCTCCTCCCTCCGCCTTCAAACCTTCTCGCTGCGCTCTTAGCCTGTCCAGCGCCGCAGCTCGGTACTTGCTTCGCCGGCGACCATGGTGACGGAGAAGACCGCAGCTCTCGAACGGTGAAGAAGGCGGCGGCGAAGGCCAAGGGGAGAGCGCCCAGTCGGGGCGGATCCTCTTCGCGGTCCAAACTGCCGCAAGGCTGGGTCCAAGGAGATTGGATCCGCTCGACCATCACCGAAAAGGACCTCACCGATCTGTCCAATGAAGGACTGATCCCCCATGGGTCGGCGAGGCTTCCGGGAACGGAGTGGCAACCGCAGCCTGAAGAGGGTGAGCGCGTCCTCCTGGCCACCCACGTGGATCGGGGAATTTCTCTGCCACCGAATCCTTTTTCCGGGGGTTTCTGAACTTTTTTGGAGCGCAACTCCATCATTTCACTCCCAACTCCATTGTCTATCTTGCTGCCTTCATTTCGTTATGCGAGAACTTCTTGGGTTGTCGACCTTGACCGGGTCTCTTCAAGCACATATTCACTGTCGCTCTCGACGGTGAAGAAAACGAACCCGAATGATGAGAGGACCCAAGTAATCCAGATGTGTGGGGACTCGGGGTCTAGATGAGGGGAAGAGCGCCTTTCCAGCTATGACTCTCCACGACTCGGTTAGAGGGTGGCGGTCGACTGGTTCTATCGCCAAGACCAGCCCGGCCTTGGGGGTAGTCAACTGGGCTCCTCCTTTCTCCATGAGTCGAGTGAACAAGCCATCTTCCACGAAGGTGTTACCAGAGAGAAGGCCCAAGTAAAATTGCTGATGGAGCGCGTAGTCCAGCTCATTCATGACGGGGTGACGGCATGGATCTCCTGGAGGTTTTCCTTCGACGGCGTATTCAGCCACTCCAATACAGAGGTCATCCGATGTGGATGTACTGCAATGCGGATGATACCACTCGGGTCCATCCAGAGGAGGTCGATGACGCCACGCTGGAGAAGTGGATGACTGCCATCACAGGAAACAAAGACAACCCTCACGGAGCTAGGAGGATTCCACCACTCGACCAGTCTTACGAAGTAGACAAGGTACAACCACTTAAATTCGACTGTGATTCGGCTGCATTCATTCTGTTTAGATGCCAATTCGTCGACTGACTTTTGCCTTGTTTGGTTGTCTTCTAGGTCACCACTGAGATGTACTCGATACCCAATGGGGCGCAGGAAACAGTCGAAGAAGAAGAAGGAAGTGGAGGTGAAAGTCAGGAGGAATGGGAGTCCAACGGCGAGGAGGATGAGGGGGATGACAACTCTGATGAAGAGGAGGAGGAGGAGGAAGAGGAGGAAGACGTCGATCCTCCTCGCTCGGAGGGAAGGTCCAAGTTGACGCATGATCCGGCAGCCAGGCGCGGTAAAGCTGTTGTGCCCACTGGGCAGTCGACGAAGCGACCTAGGACAACTTCCCCTGCTCCGACTGAGAAACCGCCGAAGCAACCTCGAGCAACATCGTCAAAGCCGGCGAAGGCCCTGCCCAAGATGCGGATGGTTATCCCCACCATCTTCGGGTAACCAACAGAACCTTGTATTTCCTTATTCAACATGAGTGAACTTTTGGTCGACTTGATGGTGATCACCGATTCTTGAAATCTATGATTGCCGCTACCTCCGAGACTTCAGCCAAGCATGAAGATCGGAAATGGAGGATGCTGCCACCTCCAACCTTGGTATGATCTCGAGGTTTCGCTTTCGGTGACCGGACTTCCATGTTTACTTTTGAATCTTTCTTGTAGTTCCGCCTCACGTCATTGATCTTCCCGATGATGACGAGGAAGCGCCATTGAGGAAGAGGAAGAACAAGAGAGTGCCTACTGGCAAGGCTGCTCCAGTCGCGGCGATTCCTGAGACGCTGATTTCTGAGGGAGGCAACCCCACTCGGGCTTCGTGTCTTCATTTGTACCGTTGACAATTGCCCGACCCACTTCGTCGACTGTTGATCCACCATCTCTCTTTGCCATACACCACGTCCCGGAAGACCAAGTGAGTGCTGCTAAGGAGGCCATACGCCAGGCAGGGATCATGATGGAGCAAGTGAAAGCGGTCCGAGAGGCTAGTCAGTGACCTATGATGCTAGTTTAGCTCTCCAGAGCAATGTCCAAGTAAGTCAATCGTTGCTTGCTTTGTTAGGATATGCTACCTGAAACTGCTTCCTTCTGGAGATTTCCATATCTATACACCCACTGGGTGGGTGTGTCGATTGAACTTTTGTGGGGGCACGCTGAGTGCACCCACTGGGTGTAGTCCCCAAGACTATGGTCGACTGCGTGCAGTCGGCTATAGTCTTTATGCTGTGAACTTCTTCACTCGACCTGGACGAACCAATTCGAATGGAACCGTAAAACCGGTGGGGGCACGCTAAGTGCACCCAATGGGTGTAGTCCCCGAGACTATGGTCGACTGCGTGCAGTCGACTATAGTCTAAAGAACTGTGTGTTGTTGTCGTTTTTTTCTCGCGGCTGACCACTGACGCATAACCTTTTTGCCTCTTTTGGTCGACTGGTCGAACCAAATTGGTAAAACCAGTGGGGGCACGCTGAGTGCACCCGATGGGTGTAGTCCCCGAGACTACTATCAAATGTTCTGATTCGACTATAGTCTTAGAAATGCTACTATTTTTCCTTAATCACTCGGAAGTGATCTGTCTTTGATGTATTTCGTTGGTTGACTCTTTGTAGAAATCTTGCGAGCTTGTGGCTCGCTATCTTGAAGTTAGAGAACAAACAGATCCAGCTCAACCTTGATTTGAAGCTTGCTCAGGAGAATTTGCAGAAGGCAAAGGATGAAGCAAAAGGTATGGCTGGTGAGGACTTTTGACGACTGCCTTTGTTTTTCTGTTCATTCTCAACTCTGTTCTTATTGTTGCTTTGCAGATAAACTGGAAGTGACTTTGAAGAAGAAGGACCTTGACCTTGCAGAGGCACAGAAGGCGTCTTTGGAGAAAACAAAGCTCGCTGAAGAGAAGCTTGCCTCAGTCGACAAACTTGAAGATGAAAATGCCAAGCTGAAAGCCGCTCTTGACGCGGCTAACAAGGAAGTTAGTCGACTGAAGAACGATAAGATTGTTCTGTCTGACAAGGCTGGCCAACTGGCGGGGAAGCAAAACGACCTGGAGATTTATCTTGGAGGGCTCGCCAAGAAGCTATTTCTCATGCTTGAAGGTAATCTCTTTTACCCGACTGTCTTGCTATTACCGGCTCATCACATGATCGTTATTTTGAGTCTGAGCTGTGTTTTCAGAATTCTGCCAAAACTTTGAAGAAGAAACCAGTCGAGTGGAAACCAGTTTGGCCCCATCAACTCTCCTGTGAAGGACGAAGCTGCTATGAATGTGCTCCGACTGGAGTCTCGCGTTGCTAGCGTGGTGGATTATCTTGCTCGACTGAAAGTTGCAGTATCGCGGATCGACTCGACTCTCTGGCTAGAACAGACTCTTCAGAATGACCTTGAATCCCTGATGACTCGTCTGAATGAGATTCCAAGTCGAGTGCAAGAATGGAAAAAGTCTTCTGCCAGGTGTGGTGCTGATGTTGCGCAAGAGGACAAGCTGGTGTCTCTCAAGGTTGCCAATACCAGGAAGCACGACTTCAGATCTTTCATGGAGACTTTCATCGCAGCTGCTACCCGTATTGCCGACGGAATCGACCTCGACCAGTTTGTTGCACCTTCCAGTCCTCCGCTGGAGGAGTAAAAAACTTCTAAGTCCCACCTTAAATTTGCTTGAATGCCGAGTGGTTTTTGTAACCGATAAACTTTAATGGGCTTAACGCTGAGCACCTTTGGATCCAAAGGACGTTTATCCGAACTTGATTTATCCTTTAACATGCTTTGTTTGCCTTCGAGGGAACTTTATTCCTCATTCGGAAGATATTCCGTTGAAATTCCAGTCGACTTGTGCTTCATCTATCCTGTAGGTAGAGATGGAACACAGACTGCGACTGACCTCGTCGTCCTTGCGGATTGGGATGAACCGCACGTTGTACTTGTGGCAAAGCTCCGAAGGAGGAGGTAGCAGTCGACCTGCACCTCGTCGTCCTTGCGGATTGGGATGGACCGCACGTTGTACTTGTGGCGAAGCTCCAAAGGATAAGGTAACAGTCGATCTGCACCTCGTCGTCCTTGCGGATTGGGATGAATTCCTTACTTAGGCGAGTACTGGGCTGCACCTAAGCCTCCGAGTGGGAGGTTTGCTCTCCACTCGGTAGGATTTTTATTACTTAGGCGAGCACTGGGCTGCAGCTAAGCCTCCGAGTGGGAGGTTTGCTCTCCACTTGTGAGGATTTTTATTACTTAGGCAAGCCTTTGGGCTGCAGCTAAGCCTCCGAGTGGGAGGTTTGCTCTCCACTCGGTAGGATTTCTATTACTTAGGCGAGCACTGGGCTGCAGCTAAGCCTCCGAGTGGGAGGTTTGCTCTCCACTCGGTAGGATTTCTATTACTTAGGCGAGCACTGGGCTGCAGCTAAGCCTCCGAGTGGGATGTTTGCTCTCCACTCGGTAGGATTCTTATTACTTAGGCGAGCACTGGGCTGCAGCTAAGCCCCCGATTGGGAGGTTTGCTCACCACTCGGTATAATTTTCTATTACTTAGGCGAGCACTGGGCTGCAGCTAAGCCCCCGAGTGGGAGGTTTGCTCTCCACTCGGTAGGATTCTTATTACTTAGGCGAGCGCTGGGCTGCAGCTAAGCCCCCGAGTGGGAGGTTTGCTCACCACTCGGTAGGATTTTTATGGTGTAACTTTGAAGGAGGAGGTAACAGTCGACCTGCACATCGTCGTCCTTGCGATTTTCATTATTTTGGATGTTAAGGCGAATCCTTGGGCTATTGTAAGCCCCCGAGTGGGAGGCTGGCTCACCACTCAGTAGGATTTGAATACTTAGGCGAGTACTTGGACTGCAGCTAAGCCTCCGAGTGGGAGGCTGGCTCGCCACTCGGTAGGATTTTGAATACTTAGGAGAGTACTTGGACCGCAGCTAAGCCCCAGAGTGGGAGGCTGGCTCGCCACTCGGTAGGATTTTGAATACTTAGGCGAGTACTTGGACTGCAGCTAAGCCTCCGAGTGGGAGACTGGCTCGCCACTCGGTAGGATTTTGAATACTTAGGCGAGTACTTGGACTGCAACTAAGCCCCCGAGTGGGAGACTGTCTCGCCACTCGGTAGGATTTTGAATACTTAGGCGAGTACTTGGACTGCAACTAAGCCCCCGAGTGGGAGACTGGCTCGCCACTCGGTAGGATTTTGAATACTTAGGCGAAGCGGATTCACAGCTAAGCCCCCGAGTGAGAGACTGGCTCGCACTCGGAAAGGATTTTTTTACAAACTTAGGCGAATCGGATTCGCAACTAAGCCACCCACTGGGGGAAATTTCAACAAAAAGTAATAACAATCACTGGGAAATTATAACATTCTTGTCTTAGATAAACAAACTACAAAAGTACTTCTATTACATCTCAACCGAGTGAGTATTAGGTGTAAAAGGGGCGGACCAGCTCCGCGTTCCAAGCTCGAGGCTCGTCGATCTGGCGATCAACGTTGTAGAGATGATATGCTCCATTGTGGAGAACTCTTGTGACGATGAAGGGACCTTCCCAAGTGGGGGCGAGCTTGTGTGGTTTCTGTTGATCCACTCGGAGGACCAAATCTCCCTCTTGGAAGGCTCGACTCTTCACATTTCGGCATGGAATCGACGCAAGTCTTGGCGATAGATAGTCGAGTGGATCAGGCCATTTCTCTCCTCTTCCAAGAGGTCGATTGCATCTTGCCGGGCTTGTTCCGCTTCTTCTTTAGAGTATAGCTCGACTCGAGGCGCATTGTGAAGCAGGTCACTCGGCAGAACTGCTTCAGCTCCATAGACCAGGAAGAATGGAGTTCTCCCAGTCGACCAATTAGGAGTGGTCCTCAATCCCCAGAGAACTGATGGAAGTTCGTCGACCCAAGCTCCTGCTGCGTGCTTGAGAATGAGGCCGTTTGCACGTTCTGCTTGTCCATTCGACTGAGGATGAGCCACTGAAGCATAGTCGACCCGCGTGCCTTGAGAGGCGCAGAAGGCTTTGAACTTGTCATTATCGAAGTTTGACCCATTGTCGGTGATGATGCTACGCGGAACTCCATATCTGAATATCAACTCTCTGATGAAACTGATAGCAGTGCATGCATCGAGGTTCTTGATGGGCTTGGCTTCGATTCACTTGGTGAACTTGTCGACTGCTACTAGCAAATGAGTGAAGCCGCTTACGCCAGCTTCTCAACGGTCCAATCATGTCCAATCCCCAAACAGCGAAGGGCCAGACTAGTGGAATGGTCTTCAAGGCTGAGGCGGGCTTGTGCGACATGTTGGAATAGAACCGACATCCTTCACACTTGTCAACTATTTCTTTTGCCATTTCATTTGCTTTCGCCAAGAAAATCCCGCTTTCGGTATGCTTTAGCCACAATGGTCCGAGAGGACGCATGATGGCCACAGGTCCTCGAGTGGATATCCTCAAGAATTATCTGACCTTCTTACGGCGTGATACACTTACGGCCGACTCGATCCACGCTTTCTCTGAGCAACTGTCCCTTGATCACTGTAAAGGCCTTGGATCGTCGGACGATCTGTCGAGCCTCTTCTTCATTCTCTGGGAGCTCTTTCCTTAGGATATATGCGATGTATGGCACCGTCCAATCAGGAGTGATGACCACAACTTCCATAATTAGGTCGACCACGACTGGGACCTCAACTTCAGTCGGATCATTGGCACTCTTTTGCTACGGGATTTCTTCCGTGAAAGGATCCTCCTGGACTGAAGGTGCATGAATGTGCTCCAAACATACATTACTGGGAATGGCTTCCCTTTTGGACCCTATCTTCGCCAAATCATCCGCAGCTTGATTTTTTCGGGCCGGGTATATGATGAAGCTCTAACCCTCAATTTCTTCTCCATCTTTCTCACCGCATTACAATAACTTGTCATAGCTGGGCTTCGACATCCCACTCCTTCATCACTTGATTAACAACCAGATCCGAGTCGCCATAGACCATAAGGCTGACGGACGCCGAAAGTGAAATGGCCATGCATAACCCATACATGAGTGCTTCATATTCTTCTTCGTTGTTGGAAGAATCAAAGTGAATCTGGAGAACATATTTGAGCCTATCTCCTGGGGAAACCAATACAACCCTGCACGAACCGTTCAAAGCATCTTGGAACCGTCGAAAAACATAGTCCAAAGGTTCCGAGTGAACTTGAGTCGGAAGCTGCTGTTCAGTCCACTCGGCGAGGAAATCTACTATTGCTTGGGGCTTGATGGCTTTCTTTGCCTCGAATTTGATATCAAGGGGAAGGAGTTCAATCACCCATTTTGCCACTCGACCAGTTGCATCTCTGTTATGAAGAATTTCCGACAATGGGCGTCGGCCGACGATCGTAATGGAATGATCGGAGAAATAATGAGCAACCTTCTTCGTGGTCATATAGATCCCATAAACAAGCTTCGATAGTGAGGGTATCTTTGCTTTGATGGAATTGACACTTCGTAAAGATAATAAACTGGGCGTTGAACTTTGAAGGCTTTTCCTTCTTCTTCCCTCTCGACCGTAAGTACGGTACTGACGACTTGTCCAGTGGCTGCTATGTAAAGCAGCAAAGGCTCTTTGCTGATTGGAGCAGCAAGCACCGGCTGGGTGGAGAGCAGAGCTTTGAGCTCTGCAAACGCTGCATCAACTTCTAGAGTCCACTCGAACTTGTGCGACTTCTTCATCACCGGTAAAGAGGC
Source organism: Aegilops bicornis (assembly GCA_021605145.1). Classification (NCBI taxonomy): domain Eukaryota; kingdom Viridiplantae; phylum Streptophyta; class Magnoliopsida; order Poales; family Poaceae; genus Aegilops; species Aegilops bicornis. The sequence goes on along the minus strand of CM038675.1, from coordinate 547,469,894 downwards.
AATGCCTTTTCACCGAGGCGAGAGATGAATCGACTTAAAGCGGCCAAGCATCCAAAGAAGTTTCGGACATCGTGCACACGCACAGGCGCTTCATTCGGAGTATGGTGCCAACCTTTTACAGGTTAGCATCGATTCCTCGCTCGTAAACGAAAACCGAGTAACTTTCCACCAGGAACTCCAAATGTACACTTTGATGGGTTAAGCTTGATATCATACCTCCACGAGATTGGCAAATGTTTCAGCAAGGTCACCAACAGGTCGGAACCCTTTCGTGACTTGACCACTATATCATCCATGTACGCTTCCACATTCCGAGTGATTTGAGTGAGCAAACACTTCTGAATCATCCTCATGAATGTGGCTCCGGCATTCTTGAGACCGAATGGCATGGTGACATAACAGAAGCATCTGAATGGAGTGATGAACGCTGTTTTAATCTCATTGGGTCCATACAGACGGATCTGATGGTACCCAGAATAGGCGTCTAAAAAAGACAACATCTCACATCCCGCAGTTGAGTCGACTATTTGGTCAATGCAAGGAAGAGGGAAATGATCTTTCGGGCAGGCCCGATTGATATGCTTGAAATCGATGCACATGCGCAACGACTTGTCCTTCTTGGGGACCATGACGACATTGGCGAGCCACTCCGAGTGGTAGATCTCGGATGAACTCTGCCGCTAAGAGCCGAGCCACCTCCTCGCCAATGGCCTTTCTCTTACGGACGGTGGACATGAAGATATTCTTTAACGGTTTGAATTTTGGGTCGACTCAGAGGCGATGCTCAGCCAGCACCACAGGAACACCCGGCATGTCGTGAGGCTTCCATGCAAAGATGTCCCAGTTCTCACGGAGGAACTGGATGAGCGCTTCTTCCTTTTTTGAGTCGAGTGTTGTTGAGATGTTGGTCGGAGCGGCATTGGGATCAGTCGGGTGAATGTGAACCTGTTTCGTCTCACCAGTCGACTGAAATGTTGACTCCGTAGCAGGCTTCTTAGCTCGCAACAAATCACTCGGATCTGCAGTTTTCTGATACTCTTGTAGCTCTACCACTGCCAACTGAGCATCGACGATCTTAGAGCCTTTCTGGAAGCACTCTTCCGCCTTCTTCCGATTGCCCGTGGCGGTGATCACGCCCTTGGGACCGGGCATCTTTAGTTTAAGATACACGTAACATGGTCGGGCCATGAAAGCGTGCATAAGCTGGCCTTCCCGAATAGCGTGATAAGCGCCTGAAATCCACGACCTCAAAGGTCAACTTTTCTTTCCGGAAATGCTTGAATCACCAAAAACTACATCAAGAGCAATTTGGCCGAGTGATTCAGCCTTCTTTCCGTGAATGACTCCGTGGAAGCTCATGTTATCGATCGAGTCCGGACATCGGAATGCCCATCCCTTTCAACGTCTCCGCGTATAATATGTTCAAGCCACTACCACCATCCATCGGGACTTTGGTCACGGGTGCCCTCAACAACCGGGTCGACCACCAATGCTTGCCTCCTGTGGGTGGCAATGTCGTCGGGTGATCGACCGTCGAATGTGATGGCGGTCTGGGACCATTTCAGATAATTGGGAGTCGCCGAGCAACCAAGTTCACTTCGATTGATAACCTTCAATCGACTTTTGCTTTCGACGTCAGCAAAAATCATCAGGGTGGAATTGACCTGGGGATATCCATCATCACTGTCACCTTTGTCCTCAACTTTGTCTGTTTCCTTATCCTTATCCTTGAGCTGTTTCCCTTGGAACTGGTGAATCAAGAGCCGACACTGTCGAGTGGTATGTTTCGGGTAAATGAGTTTACCCTCTTCATCTTTCTTTGTATGAATATGACATGGAAAATCCAACACGTCGTTTCCATCCTGGTCTTTCACCTTCTTGGGGTTCCAAGGACCCTTGGGTTTCCCCTTGAACTTTCCTGGGGTCACAGCCAAGGCCTCTCCGGGAGCGGCTGGCTCGGCTTTGCGCTTCTGCTTCCGACTGGAATTTCCTCCGCCGGCCTCATTGGCGGCCGATTTATATTTACCACTCCGGAGCCGATCCTCCTCTTCACCATTTGCGTACTTGGTTGCAATCTCCATGATCCGACTAAGGGTCATATCTCCGGTTCGACCAAATTTCAAACTCAACTCTCTGTTCTTGACACCTTCTTTGAAGGCACAGACTGCCTGGTGGTCAGATACATTCTTGACTGTGTGGTGCAAAGTGATCCACCTCTGGATATAATCTCTCAAAGTTTCACTCGACTTTTGCACACACGACTGCTACTCCGTCAATCCTGCTGGTCGTTTGCAAGTTCCTTCAAATGTCCTGACAAACACTCGGGCAAGATCTTCCCAAGTGTAAATACTGCTGGGTGCTAACTGATTCAACCACGCCCTGGCTGAACCCTCCAACATAAGAGACAAATGCTTCAAGGCTACCTCATCGTTGCCACCGCCGATCTTAACAGCCACTCGGTAATCTTCAAGCCAAGTGTCAGGCTTGGATTCACGATGAACTTATCGACTCCGATCGCCAACCTGAAGTTGGGAGGAATCACCGCAGCTCACGATGGCTCTGCTGAAACACTCTGGTCCCGAGACATGAACTCTGCTGCTGGAAGGAACATCTCTATCATGGCCGTCTCGGTGAGCTCTGTTCCTGTTGACCAAACCTTGAACGATAATATATCTCGCATCAAAGCCTGGTTCCCTGGGGTCGACTGGAACTCTTCACCCAACACTGTGCTAGCGTCTGTCGTCCTGCTGCCGAGGAGCGTATGATCCACCCCTTGGGGGAGGAGTGGGCACTCGACGTCGATCGTTGCGATAGAATCGGTGCTCATACTGCTCGCGGCCCGTGTAATGATCATCACGCCGGCCCCCACGTTCCTCACGCCTCGGGGGCGATCTCAGACTATGGGCCGACTGGACTGAATTCGCAGCGACGGATCGGCTGTGAACCCTATTCCGCGACTGTGATACAACTGAGTTTTGATCTCCGGCCGCCCGGAGTAGATCTCTGATCTGCAGCAAACCTCTACCCGCCTCCGATTGGGAAGGCTGAATTGACTCTGCTATACGGGCGGCAGCTGCTAAATTCTAAATCGGAGTTCGATATACCTGAGTTGGCAGTTGAAAGAGCTGACGTCGACTGGATTCTGGAACCCTTGGTCGCGCGCGCTCATCGAGTACTCGCTGAAGATTCTCCAGTCGAGTGCGCTCAGCCAGTTTGGCCAAGCGCGCATCCTCCAAGGCACGAGCCTTGGGGGTTTCTCCAACGATCGGAGTGTGAAGTGCATCCATGTTCCGACGGCGAAGGTCCTCCTTCTGGAGCGAAGTGAAGGGCTCGGGCAGGTACTCTTCGTGGGCTTGCTCCGGATCGCCTCCACCGTCACCTCCGTTGGTGCGGGTGAATCCGGGGGGACTGCGTGGCCCATCGACCATCAGAACCTCTGCCGCCGGGTCACTGCTATCGCATTCGGACGCAGTTTCTGCGGAGCCAGTCGACAGGTCGAACAGGCCGTAGAGAGATTCATCGGGCTTGATCACTGCGACTTGCAGGGTGGCCGACTGGCGAGCCACCGCATGCCTCACCCACCGCTGAAGCCTCGACCGACCGGAACGCTTGCGCCGGTGGGAGACTGGGAGCAAAGATGGCACAGGAACCGACCCATACTGGGTCGATGGTTGCCGCAGGAGGACGCCGCGGACACACGCGTGAAAGTGCGTCGCCCCGCGGACGGGGAGCGCGTCCACATCGAGTGGAGCCTCCTAAAGCCAAGCGGAGTCATCGGCGACGAATGTGAGCGCACCGAGACGGATCTCATGGCCGTCAACCAGAACTCCACCTGAAACCACGATGTAGGAGATCGAAAGAATCCCAACTTCTACAACAAATCGCTAGAACACCTGCCCCACGGTGGGCGCCAACTGTCGTGGTTCTAAGTCTAACAGTAGAATGGGGGTAGGTATGGAGAGGCAAGATCCTAGCTATGGAGTAGTTGTATATGCAAGGGATTTACGAGTTCAGGCCCTTCTCGGAGGAAGTAATAGCCCTACGTCTCGGAGCCCGGAGGCGGTCGACTGGATAATATGCGTATGTGTTACAGGGGTGCGAACCCTTCTACCTATGGAGGGGGGTGGCTTATATAGAGTGCGCCAGGACCCCAGCCAGCCCACGTAGTAGAGGGTTTAGGGTGCGTTAAGGCTAGGCGTTCTTGGTAGCATGCCTTACATAAAGTCTCATTAAGATCATAAAGACTATTAAACTACAGACCGTTTGGGCACCAAGTGGCTCTTGGACTCCTGGTGGTCGAGTGGGCCTTCATGGTCGAGTGTCTTTGAATCTATCGAGTGGAAACCTACCAGGTCGACTGGAAGGCCGCTTCTCTTGCGAGTGTCCTTGTGGAGGGTACCTTTGGGCAGGTCTATGACCCTACCCCAGGTACATGACTTCATCACCTGCTACTTATCCCTTTCTTCTTATAAATAAAGCTGACGGGTCTTTCCATTCTTTCCCCTTGCCTCTTCTTCTTCCTCTCGTGAACCCTACTGCTCGAGCCCCGCCGCCGGCATAGAACGCACCGTCATCTTCGTCTCTGGCCGCCGCATCACCCTGAATCAAACCAGAGTTCCGCGGTATCCCTCCGCAGTAGATCTGCACTGGTAAGTTTTCCCTTTTCCGCATCTTTAGATCTGTGCTAGGGTTCATGAGCTCATCTGTATAGTTCCTCGTCCATCTCAGTTCTTCGTTTTTCCTTCTGCCGTGGTTACTTTGATCCAGCAGTAGCGTAGACCTCGTGTGGTAGTTACTCCGCATCCATTTTCAGTACTATTAGATCTTCCTTTTTATAAAGAATCATTACTAGAGCGCACGACCTTCTCTGTTCTGCTTAACGCCATTATAGGTCGCAGAATTTTTTTTCATTATTGCAGCATGGTAGATCCAAATAAATTTCATCATTTTGTGAAACATGTTTCTGTCAATACTTGGCAGATGTTCATCTCTGGCTCCTCCACCTAAGGACGGTTTAAATCTTAGTAGTGTTAATCCTGCCACCTGCACTTAGCCCTCACTTAAACCGCCGTCTTGACTTGGATAGCAATGTCCGGTTCACCTCATATGTATGCTTTGATTAAATTTCGGGTTTAACATTTGATGAATACACTTGAACCGCCAATCGTAAACCGGCCTTTATCTTTCCATTACAGCTCTGCTTTTCAAGATGACCAAGCAATTTGCTGCCTGCAACTGGGTTCCATCCCGGATTGCAGAAACACAAATCAACGGATTCGTTGTAACGGGCGCTTTAGCTCCCAAAAGTGTCCTTCATTGGCGAGTTCCTGGCCCTGAGTGCCCTCCTGAGCCTCAAGATGGAGAAGTTATTGTATTTATGCAACATCTATCCTGGGGTTTCAGTCCTCCCGGATCAAAAATTTTCCGGGATGTACTTGCCAGCTTCCAACTCCATCCTCAGGATATTGGACCAAATTCTGTGTCCAACATTTGCAACTTTCAAGTGTTCTGCGAGGTTTATCTACAAGAAGAACCAACGGTTGACCTCTTTTGGGATTTCTTCCACTTAAACCGCCGCACTGAGTTCTCTGACGGCCCCAATACTGAACTTGGTGGTGTATCAATTCAAAAAAGGAAAGAGGTTGACTTTCCTCATGCCAAACTTCATAGCCACCCTAAAGACTGGAACCAGACTTGGTTTTATTGTCAGAACACTGCCCCTGCTGGTGAAAATCCCTTGCCGGGTTATCGCGCTCACCGGCTTAGCAATGGCCACCCTTTACCTCCACGAATGACTGCCAACGAACGGCAAGCTTATGCACCTCAACTCGCCAAACTCCGGGCTCTCCTCGCCAATGGTTTGACTGGTGTTGATCTTGTTCGTTGTTGGGTTTCATGGTGCAACCTTCCTTTAAGCCGCCGCCCCGGTTTGATGTATGCATATACCGGCAAGACCAATGATCCTCAACAGTTTAACGAAATAGAACTGACTGACGATGTAGTCACAAAGTGTTAAAAAGATACTGGACAAACTGATCGCCGTATGCACCCAAACCGGTCTGCGCCCTTTTTGCGCCACCAACAAACCGCCAGCGGTAATGACTTTAACCTTGTACATTTTTAGTCCGCCTCTGCTTTAACAGTAATACAATTATCCTTTACTTTAATCCTGCAGGCCAATAGCTCCTTCTAGAAAAGGAAAACTCAAGATAAACCGGCCAGGGCTCCTCGCGCCAAAAGCAAAGCTGTCAAGAAAACTACCAAGAAGAAAACTGCCGAATCTTCTGATCCACCAGAAGATGTTGATGAATCGGCTGAAGAGGTAAAACTTGACTCCCTTGGTCCCTTTTTCGTGCACCTTATTGACAATAACTATTCCCAAGATGATGTGGAGGCTAGCCATGCAGACCATGATGAGGTAATAGCTCTTTCTTCCGATTCAGATCTGGTGCCAGTTAAAAGATTTCGCCGTGCAGTTCGAAAAGTGAAATACTCTCACCTCTTGCTTATCTGGATCCAAAACTTTCTTTGAAGACGCAGCAAACTGAAGGGCGTCGCACAACCTGACACAGTGGGCAGCAAATCACCTCTTCCGGTATACCTGACACACCAACCCGGAAACATCGTCCAGAGGTTGCCTGTTCTACTGAAAAACTTTATACTTTGAAGGGTTTCTTCTGATACCCCCTCAATCCGTCTGACTCGAATTATCAGGTGTCTTCCAATTCATCCGGCGGTTCATCAACCACTTAGTTGCTCCCCTTAAAACCGTCGCTGGGTAAGTGTTCTTGCTCTCCGGTTTGTTTCTTCATTCATCGGTTTACCGTACTAATCTTTATCTTGACATTGTAGTACCAAAGCCCGTTTAAGCAAGAAAGCCAAGACCAGCGACCCCACTGACGATGTTGAACCGGAGAAGACCCCCGAAAATGCCGGTGAAAATGCTGATATTGCCATGGACGACTCCGCCCCGCAAGACCCAGCCACTGATGCTGATCCGCTGGAAGCTGATCCGGCTACACATATGGACACATCATGTCCACGTGGCACGCCTGCAGGTCCAGTTGTTGATCCGCTAAGTTTAACTGCTAATCCGCCAAGCCCTGCTGCCACTCAGCCAAGCCCAGCCAAAGATAATGTCAATCAATCGAGCCCAGCAAAAGACGATGATGACGTTGTTGTTACTGGCACTGCTTATACTGCCCCGGGCAATCCAGTTGTTTTGTCAAAACATACCGCCAAAGACGAATTTGTTGCTATGGGCAAAGGGAAGGGGGCAACTGACTTTTCAAACTATGCTAATCTTTCTGCTCAGGATCTTCATTCCGGATTCTTGAACCGGATTTACACAAGCCGAGACTATGAAATCAGTTTGGTAAACCTGATGAAGGAACGCTATGAGGTAAACACCTTCATCCTTATTTTGTACCTTTATTGTATTGTAGCCCCCAAGGGCTGGTTTGACTTTGCAAAGTCAAACCGGGACTTCCATTTTCCAAACTGTAGTTTGTTGATTTTTCTTGCGTATTTTCCTGATCAAATATACATTAGCCCCCAAGTGCCAAGATTGAAACTTGTATTATTCCTTGGGACTTTAAACAATTAATAGCGGAGAAGCAATCCGCATTAGCCCCCAAGTGCCAAGTGTATAACTGGTTTGTATGCTTGGGACTTCAAACAATTAATAGCAGAGAAGCAATCCGAATTAGCCCCCAAGTGCCAAGTGTATAACTGGTTTGTATGCTTGGGACTTTTGTTGATAAAATATGTATATGCTCCTCTGATCGTGGCAGGCTGATATAAATCACCAAGGTACTCAAATTGCTGATCTTCAAGAGAGTATAAAAACCCAACAAGCAGAAACTTCCAAGGCCAAGGATGAGATAAAAGCCGCTTTGACCGCCATGGAACAACTTAAAGAAGGTTTCAAGACTGAGCGTGCCAATTGGGATACTAAAAAGACTGCATTGCTGAAGCGGGCTGAAGACGCCGAGTCAGCTCTTAAACCGGTGGCAGAAGAACTTACTGGGTTGAAGCGCCAAGTGAATGCCATGACCTCTGCAGTATTTGGTAAGTACTCTTGCCAAGGCTTCTTGAATGACTATCCTTGTAATTTGCCGGTTTAACGTGAAAGTATTAAACTGTTGCAGGTAGCCGCATTGCTCATCTGGGCTCAGACATGCGGATGAAGCTGAAGGCAGCATACACTCTGATTGAAAAACTGTATACTGGTGCCCAACGGGTTATCTGCGCAACGTCATACAACAATCAGGCCCCAACACTGATCAAGGACACGCTAGCAAAGTTATCCATGACGCCAGCACAGATAGAAGAGATGAAGTGATCCGCCGCCAGGGCCGGCGCTTTCTTGGCACTTACCCGAGCGAAAGCATGGATAGCCGACCTAGATCCGGTGGACATCGCCAAGGGCTTTCCTAGTGCACAAGAAAACAGTGCAGATTTTGATGACGAAGCCCTTAAAAATGTGACAAAGGAGATGCGCCCTCTGGCGAGTCAACTAGCCGAAGAAGCTAATTTGACTGTTCACCGGTCTTTCTATGATGCCAACAACAGACGGATTAACGCTGTCATGCCGGAAGTGCAAAATCGTATTCCGCCAATTCGTAAGCACACTTACGCGCCTGACTTTGATCCGTCTGAACTTATAAGTGAATGTCGGCGTTCTGGGAACGGGGGTACCCAGACTTGCCTGCCTGCGGCCTGCGGCGTGGCTCAAGGGGTGGCCCAGTATGGCCCATCTTCATCAGCACAAGCTCAAGAACCTCGCGAGGGGCCAAGCCTACAAGGCGGACGACAGGAAGCTTCCTCAGGCACGACCTCTCCAGGCTGGCTCGCGAGGAGGCGGAGAGATCAAGGCGGGGTACCTCACGAGGTGCCCATGACGCACGCCATGACGACCAAGGACGCCCGGCGGGCGCCAGCCCGCGTAGTGTCCCCATTTCCTCTTTGGTGCAAAGGGGGCAAGCGCAGGCGAGAGTATCAAGCAATGGCACCCGTTTCGGTGCAACAAGACCAAGACCGTCGCAACGGCAGGAAGGAGGTCATCGTGGAGCCCAAGCCGGCGTCACCACGAGCCTTTGACAAAGCGAGGACCAACTTTAGTCAGGATAAGTGTACTAGATGTTCCCCTTCAAAATGGCCAATTGTTGGCGCCCTTCCCGCTCAATATTTGGGAAGAGGCCCAGGGCCTCTGCCTATAAGTAGAGCTAGCCACCACAGTAGAAAGGGGAGGAAGGAGAAAAAAGGGGAGAGAGAGGTCCGGCCATCTCATCTTGGCTTGATCCAATCCGATCGAGAGCCTAGCCACAAGAACACCTCACCCTCGTGAGGCTGTTCTTCCTTGTATTGTTCATCATCAGCCCAAGAGGCAATCCACCACACCACACACTGGAGTAGGGTGTTACACCACAATGGTGGCCCGAACCAGTATAAACCTTGTGGATCTTGTGTTGTTCTTTTTGTAGTTTAGATCCTAGCGACGCGACGAGGTGCAGGTAGGTAGGGGGCGAGATCTCCGCATGCACCCCAGAGTTCGAACCTAGAGGGTTTGCCGGAACCCGAAATCCGACATTTGGCACGCCAGGTAGGGGTGCACCGGAATCCGTCTCCCGCTGCCCTGTTCTTCACCACCCATCGCATCCATGTCTGACGTTCGTCGGGCCCGCGCTGAGCGCCGAGCCGCTCTCGCTACCCGCGTCGCCCAGACGGCCCCCGTCGGCGGCCGCCCCCGCCGTTCCCTGTCGCCTGCCATCAACGCCGCCACCGGGCCGGCGAGGAATGAGCAGCAAGCATCATCCCAGCATCCGTCCGTGAGGCGAGACGGCCGCACCGCTACTCCTTCGCTCGCCCCAGCTGGTTCTTCGTCTCGCGCGCTTCGCGCGCCCATGGAGGCTCGGGCCGCGCTCATCGCGGCAAATGAGCTCCTGCGCTACCGCCCCGTTGACGACGTCTATGAGGAGTGGCTCGACCGCGTCGCCGAGCTCGTCCGCGCCGCAGGGGGCTCCCCCGCGCCGTCCTTCTCGCTGCACCGCGCCCCGCCTGGCGCGGGCGATGAAGCTCCTGGGGCGCCTCAGCCGCCTCTCCCTCAAGAAGGCGCCTTGGCCCCAAGGCGCGTGGCCCCTGGGCGGAACCCACTTCGTCCGGCACCAGCGCAGCAAGAGCAGAGCTGTCAAGAGGTCCCTCGCCCCAAGAAGCTGCCCGAGTGCTCCTGTGCCGCCCTTCACGATCAGCGCTCCTGCTCCAAAGACGCCAAGACCCCGCGCTGCTCCCAGCGGCAGCGCATGGGGACCCGCAAGACCAGGCCCTTCGTCACCAAAGGCCCCCCGTGGCCACAGCAGGCTGCCGCGCCTTCACCGCCGAGCTACGCAGCGTCGCGTGGCCCGGCAAGTTCAAGCCAGACCTGCCTCCTCGCTATGACGGCATGACCGGCCCAGCGGAGTTCCTCCAGCTCTACAAGCTGGGCATCGAAGCCGCCAACGGGGACGAGAAGGTCATGGCGAACTGGTTTCCCATGGTGCTCAAAGACAGTGCTCGCACCTGGCTCCTGAACCTGGCTCCTGGCACGATCTCCTCCTGGGACGAGATGCGCACCCGCTCAATCGCCAACTTCCAAGGCACTCGCGACCGGCCCCCTGCCGTGAGCGACATGCGCCGCATCAAGCAGCAGCCAGGAGAGACCCTACAGAAGTACATCAAGCGCTTGAACAACGCACGCCTCAAGATTCCCAAGGTGACTGAGGAGGCCATCATCTTGGCCTTCTCCGACGGCGTGCGTGACGTCAAGATGAAGGAGGAGCTGGCGATGCATGAAGATCTATGCATGTCCTTGGAGCTGTTCACCTTGGCGACCAAGTGCGCCAGGGCTGAGGAAGGGCGCCTTTCCCTCCTCGAGCTGCCAGCCGCAGACCCAGAAGAGAAGAAGCCCAAGGTCAAGGACGTGAAGCGCAAGGGGGCTGCCGTGCTCGCGGCAGAACCAGACACCAAGTGAGGCAGAGATCAGCCCGAGTCTTCCAAGGGCAGCCGGTATTGCGCGTACCACGACCTCCACACCCACAACACCAACGAATGTCAAGAGCTCCGAGCCGTGCGAGAAGGGAGAATCGGTCGACGCCCGATCAAGAACGATCGAGGCTACGGCCGAGGAGGAGGAAGAAACGCAGGACGCTGGGAAGACCGCGGCCCTCGCCAAGGGTGGCGTGACCGACCTTGCGAGGACCGCTGGCAGGATCAACCTCGCGAGGGAGGCTGGAGGGATCAGCCTCGCGAGGATCGCCCGCAAGGAAACGCTGGCCTCCCTCCTCTGCCGCCGCAGCCAAGGATAAATGAGGACCACCATCAGGGCCGAGGGGCTGGGGGCTTCCGGGGAGCATGGCGATCACTTGCATCCTGGGCGGAGCTCAAGCCCCAGCCTCTCAACGCATCTTCAAGCAGTTCGCCCACGAAGTGAATGCAGTCCTCCCCAAGCTCGAAGCCACGCGCCCTCTCAGGTCCTCAGCGTGCGCCATCACGTTCAGCTCAGCGGATCAGCTCAAGTGCGCGGCCACAGCCGGAGTCCTCCTGATGCTTTGTTCCCCAATCATCAGCAACGTGCAAGTCACCAGGACCCTCATCGATGGCAGAGCAGGGCTCAATGTCCTGTCTGTAGAAACATTCAACAATCTCCAAGTGCCTTAGAATCAGCTTCAGCCAACCAAGCCTTTCTCCGGAGTCATCGATGGCTCCACGGTTCTGATTGGGCAGGTCCGCCTCCCTGTCACCTTGAGGCGCGACAACTACCGCACTGAGCTCATCGACTTCGATGTCGCCCACATTCGCCTGCCATACAATGCCATCCTCGGGTACCCAGCTGTGGCAAAATTCATGGCCGTGACTCATCACGGCTACAACGTCCTCAAGATGCCAGGGAGCGGCGGAGTCATCACGGTACCTTGTGAAGAGAGAGACGCGGTGTGCTCCCTGGAGCGAGGTTTTCAAGCCGCTTCACTTGAAGACCCAGATCACAGGAGCGGAAGGCTCCCCGAGACTGGTCCCAAGAAGAAGAAGACATCGCCTGGCCCGACCCCTCGGGAGGCAGGCCCTCGAGATCTGAGCCTGCTCAGGGGCACCTCCTACATCGCATAGGAAGGCGCGCCTGACGCCTCCTCGAGCAAGGCCCGGGGCTCTCTCTGAGGGCCACCGACCTTGCTAAGGTCACGAGGGAGGCGCTTGGGCACCACTTGGAGGCGTGTTTCAAAGCACGTTTCCCTCAGGAAGGAGCGAGGCAAGGAGGGCCAAACCCTCAGGAGTTCGTCAACCAGATCATTCAGGAGCTGCAGGAGTCAAGAGTCATGAGTGGCAGCCGCCGCCGTAGCTCCCCATCCAGGCAAGGATGGTGGGCTGCGCGTCTGCATCGACATACCAGGGCTCAACCGAGCCGCCTCTCAGGAGTGCTTCTGGCCCTTACGCGTGGGGCGCTGCGAAGGTCCACCCCAGAGCTACGTTCGCATGCCCTACGGCGTGCCGAACACGGCCGCCACGCGCCAGCGCCTCATGGGGAGCATCCTGGAGGCTCAAGAGCCCATTCGTTCCGTAGTCCTGGCAGAGATGGAAATGGTCCGCGAGAAGCCACCAGCGCCTCCGGAGCCTCCCGAGGCTCTTGGGCCTGGGGCTCGTGAAGATCAGCTTCCGCAGCCCACGACGTCCGCTACTTCAGCATCCCTTCGTCTTCAACGTTATCAGGTGACATCCTTCAAGTTTCATTTCCAGCTGGGAGCGCCCCCAGGGCTGCATCATTCCCAGGCCGCGTGGGTCCGTCCCTGCGGCGTGTATCCCTTTTGCTTCATGTTCCTAGCTTACTTTGTTGGGGGCGCCCCTCGGGCTGCATCATCCCCAAGTCGCTCGGGCCAGACCCAGCGACGTATGCCTTCCCTGCACCTATCTAAATGAACTTGCTCCTTCGTGATTAACGTGTTTGACCTAGTCACCCGCTCAATTGACACCAACTGGTGGAGCTGCTCCCCAACAGCACGACGCTTGCGCATGGGTCCGTCCCTGCAACACCGACAAACCTGAATGGCTGAGCTCTGGCCACGGCAGCCCCGCACGGCGCCACCTCGTCAGGCCTTCAGTGCCTCGTCACCCCTCCAAAGCAACCAACGGTTGACCGCCGCTTGTCATGGCGGACTCTTGTTCTTCTTGTGGTGAGCCTGCAGGATCCCTTCAAGGAGCAGCGCCAGGCGAGGCCCTCACTACGTCTTCTTCACTCTTGTCCGCGTGAACCGCTTGCATGTTTAAGGGGGGGGGGGGTACCTGAGCATCACGACTCATGGGCTCTTACTGGCTCTCCAGCCCTCACCCTCTGGCCTTGTCCATGGCATCGCGACCTGGCATACCAGCGACGGCTGAGACCCGCTCGAGGGCCGGGACCCGAGGATGTAGAGCAGAAAGGGGAGCAAAGGCGAGATGGGAGAGGCACGCAGGGACCTCGCCAGGCAACCCTTCGCCTGCCGATGCGCAGACCTAACGTCACACCAGGAAGCGGTTCCTGACTCCCGAGATAAGTCATCCTCCGGAAACACTAGCTATTGCAGCACCGGCCTCGCACCTAATGCAATCCCGTGTTAGCAACGTCGTGCTCCTTTCTCATCGAACGATGGCTGCTTGAGAGCTAAAGGGGACCTCCTGAGCATCACGACTCAGGGGCTCTTACTGGACCCCGGGCCGCTCACCTCCTGGCCTTGACCACGGCATCGCGACCTGGCATACCAGTGACGGCTGAAGCCTGCCTTGGGACCGGGACTGTCGGTAGCAGAGCACCAAGCCCTCGTGAGGTTTGAAAGGGGGAACTAAGCTAAGACGGAATGAGCATCCCACACTACTTCACGACAAGGATCTTATTAACAAACGGAACCACATGCACCTTACAAGCCCCCACGAGCGCGCTTTTCGATTCCTCGCAGGGAACAGAGGGAGCAGATCCTAAAGAACGCTAACTACACGCGCCTCCGCGAGAGACGCCATCATCAACAGTGGGCCGTCAGGCACTGGCGCCAACCTCATCCAGATCAGAGGCAGTGGCGGCCTGACGAGCCCGCCCTGCTCTGAGAGCGGCGCAAGCTCGGGGGCTCGTAGCTGTCGTCGCTCGTCTCCAGAGTTGCGAAGAGCTCGGCAGAGTCGCTGGATCCTCCGCCGCCTAAGGAGCTGCTGAGGGAGCGGTCGGCGAGCCTGGCCCTCGCCGCGGCAGGGCCCCGACCACCTCTCTTTGGGCAGCACTCCAGCCGGCGTCCTTCCATGTTGAAGACCTTGAAGAGCATCATGGAAGCGCCGTCGTACTCCAGGTGGATCGCGAGGGCGGCCCTCGTCCTGCAGACCCGGGCGATCTCACCCCAGCCTCGAGTCATGAAGACCTTGCTCGGAGCGACAACCGCGACCTCCGCTTCGGTCGCGAGGGTGCTGCAGCCGGCGTGCTGCAACCAGAGCTCCAAATATCCCCCCTGCGGCATCACGAAGGCGAAGGAGGGAGGAAGGCGAATCCAAGACTGAGGAGGCATGGCGGCGTGGAGCACAAACTCTCGGGAGGAGACCTCGGCATGGACTCCAGAAGGGACAACGCGCACCGCCGTGACCCGCCGACGCCAATGGCGGCATCGTCCATGGCACTCGACGTCAACTCCTTCAGGGCCCTCAAAGTGGGCGTACAAGGGCAGCGGGAACCCTGGCAGCGGTCGCTCGCACTAGGGCCTCGACGCCTCCTGCCGGGCGCCCTCATCTCAACGGCAGAGGGCTAGCCGTTTCTTCGGCGGAAGCGGGTCGGGACCCTCTAGGGGAGCCTTTCCCTTCTCTTCCGCGGAGAACCTGCAGATCGGAGCCATTGCCGCAAAGTGGAGCAAGGGACGGAGAAGAAGGAGGATCAAGAAGAGATGGATCGGAAGGGCACGCGCCGTTCTGTACTTATAGCCGGGGAAGGCCAACCGTCGACCTCCACGATCACAGGTAATCATGACCCGCTTTGCATGCAGGGACTTGTCAACTCGTGCAGTCGCCGAGGCATCGTGGGGAAGCAGGGACGCCCACGTTCAATCAACCGCCACGCGGCGCCCAAGGCCGCATGCTGTTAGGGCCCGCGGCGCTTCGCACTTACCCCTTCGCTACCCCGCTCAGCCAAGTCCAGGCGCGCCTTGGGCCCGGGGGCTACTGTCGGTGTTCTGGGAACAGGGGTACCCAGACTTGCCTGCCTGCGGCCTGCGGCGTGGCTCAAGGGGTGGCCCAGTACGGCCCATCTTCATCAACACAAGCTCAAGACCCTCGCGAGGGGCCAAGCCTCGTGGGGCGGACGACAGGAAGCTTCCTCACGCACGGCCTCGTCAGGCTGGCTCGCGAGAGGCGGAGAGATCAAGGCGGGGTACCTCACGAGGTTCCCATGACGCAAGCCATGACGACCAAGGGCACCAAAGGGCGCCACCCCGCCAGTGTCCCCATTTCCTCTTTGGTGCAAAGGGCAAGCGCAGCGAGAGTATCAAGCAAAGGCACCCGTTTGGTGCAACAAGACCAAGACAAATCGAACGGCGGGAAGGAGGTCATCGTGGAGCCCAAGCCGGCCACCACCAGTGAGCCTTTGACAGGCGAGGACCAACTTTAGTCAGGATAAGTGTACTAGATGTTCCCCTTCAAAATGGCCAACTGTTGGCGCCCTTCCCGCTCAATATTTGGGAAGAGGCCCAGGGCCTGTGCCTATAAGTAGAGCTAGCCACCACAGTAGAAAGGGCAGGAAGGAGAAAAAAGGAGAGAGAGAGGTCCGGACATCTCATCTTGGCTTGATCCAATCCGATCAAGAGCCTAGCCACAAGAACACCTCACCCTCGCGAGGCTGTTCTTCCTTGTATTGTTCATCATCAGCCCAAGAGGCAATCCACCACACCACACACTGGAGTAGGGTGTTACACCACAATGGTCTCTTGTGTTGTTCTTTTGGTAGTTTAGATCCTAGCGAGGCGACGAGGTGCAGGTAGGTAGGGGCGAGATCTCCGCGTGCACCCCAGAGTTCGAACCTAGAGGGTTTGCCGGAACCCGAAATCCGACAGTGAAGAGGCTGTCTTTCAGGCTTTAACCCGGATTGACTGGACCACCGTGGACTTCCAACCACTAGATGGGGAGGAGGATGCTGAACCGACGCCAGATGATCCATCAACTTCACGTCAACATGGTGATGAGGCTTGATCCGGCAATCTAGTTGATGCTTCACAAACTTTGCTGTGTTGGAAGAAACACCATATTTTGGGCCTTAAAGCGCCTTGTAATAAGCTAGTGAAAATACTTTGATCTGCTGCCATCATGCACTGGGATATGCTTTGTTCGATCCGCCGTGACATTTTCAGAGCTGGCTTATATATCTTCATAATACTATGCAATCCCTGTGCCTGAATAAAAAAGATCTGCCCGGGCGGTTTACTGCCGGATGAGTCACAATGCCCCATGCGAAGCTAGGCTAATGACCAAAGCTTAAAAACATGAAATAAACCATATCTGTGATATAAAATCACTTAGTTGATTTACCAATTTATATTTGTAGTAAGGGTGAACACCCGACTTCCACCATGCAGTGCTGGTATGTATAAAGGAGAACCGGGCTGTAATGAACACGGATGATTTTATCGATAAGCCAGTCCGGGTTGTAACACACCGGTTTGATAAAGAATAAGGTCTGACAACTTATAGTTGACAACTTAGCCGGGTTAACAAACACCGGTTTAACATGAATATGATCTAACAACTTGTAGTTGAAAGTCAAGCCGGGTCAATAAACACCGGTTTAATTTGATGACTGATAGTCATGCCGGGTCAATAGACACCGGTTCAAAATAGAATTTATCAACAGAGGAAAAATAACTTGACAAAGGCAAAAAAAAACGTGTAGTCGAGGCTTTTCAAGGGCTGCCAGGCCCAAATTCGAGGCTTTTCATGGGCTGCCAGGCCGCTGAGTTAAACCGTTTGGACAAAGCCTTTTAAGATGGGCCTCCAACTAACCATTCATCATTTTAACTTTGACAAGCTCAGGGTCTGAATGAGAGTAATCACAAACGTTCGACGGGTCATGCCAGGATTACCTGGATAGGAGTGGCTTACTTGATGAAGGCAGGTTAACCCGGGGTTTTAGGTGAATACACCAGGCTTCCAAGCCTGGGTCGATACCCGGTTACAAAGGTCCTTTCAAACTCTTTGGTATTTGACACAAAGAGCCCCCAAGTAACTTTGTGAGCTGTGCTCAATGGGTGCCTATGTTTGAGTCGCGCTTTGAGCAACAGAACTCTCTTTGGCCCCGCGGGTGTGACGCTCCCAAGCTATGTAGTGGCATGATAGCCGGTTTAACAAGTAGTACTTCACTTTGTTAGCTGAACCCCCATGTAAACAAAGATTTGAAGAAAACGGCGGAGACCCTACTTGTAGCAAGGATGCCGGTTTATTATATTGATCATAATATATACATTGTTGGAATATGTACATAAGAAAAGCATGTGGCTTCAAGTGTAATAAGGCCGTAGGAGAGCTATGTTCCATGGCCGCCGGGTCTCCTCCTCAGAACTGCGTGAGTCTTCTCGAACGTCAATGAGGTAGTATGAGCCGTTATGTAGATTTTTACTGACCACAAAGGGTCCTTCCCAAGGTGGGGATAACTTGTGCATATCAGTCTGATCCTGGATGAGCCGGAGCACCAAGTCGCCTTCTTGAAAGGTCCTTGACTTAACCCGGCGGCTGTGATAACGCCGCAGGTCTTGTTGATAAACCGCCGATCGAGCCAAAGCCATGTCCCGTTTCTCATCTAACAGGTCCAGCGCCTCTTGGCGTGCTTGCTCATTATCCGCTTCAACATAATTGGCAACCCGGGCTGGCCATGACGAATATCACTGGGGATGACTGCCTCCGCCCCGTAGACCATGAAGAAAGGTGTATAACCCGTAGATCGGTTCGGGGTGGTGTTTATGCTCCACAGATGGTAATTCTTCCACCCAACAACCCGACGTCCGCTTCAAAGGGACCATAAGCCGGGGCTTGATACCCTTCAGGATCTCTTGATTCGCCCTCTCCGCTTGACCATTGGACTGGGGATGAGCCACGGACGCTACATCAAGCCAGATGTGCTCTCGTTGACAAAACTCCTCCATCTCACCTTTAGAAAGGTTCGTACCATTATTTGTGATGATGCTGTGTGGAAAACCAAAATGGAAATGATCCTTTGGAGAAACTGAACAGCCGTGGCTGCATCACACTTGCTGACGGGCTCCGCTTCAACCCATTTAGTGAACTTGTCAACCGCCACCAACAGGTGAGTCTTCTTATCTTTGGAACGCTTAAAAGGTCCAACCATATCAAACCCCCAAGTGGCAAACGGCCAAGTGATGGGAATGATGCGTAGCTCTTGTGCCGGAATATGAGCTCGACGTGAAAACTTCTGACAAGCATCACACCGCTTTACCAGATCCTCCGCATCAGCATGAGCTGTCAACCAATAGAACCCATGACGAAAAGCCTTAGCCACCAAGGATTTTGAACCGGCATGGTGACCACAATCCCCTTCATGGATTTCACGTAGAGTCTCTTGCCCTTCTTCAGGAGAAACACAGCGTTGGAATACGCCTGAAATACTGCAACGGTGCAACTCGCCGTTGTGAACAACCATGGACTTGGACCGCCGGATTATCTGCCTGGCAAGGAGCTCATCATCTGGTAACTCGCCCCGGTTCAGATACGCCAAATATTGTACCGTCCAATCCAGCGTGACGTGTAAAGCGGCTACCAATTGGGCCTCCGGATCAGGAACAGCCAAATCCTCTTCTGTACGCAACTTAACAGACGGGTTATGCAAGATATCTAAAAAGATATTGGGTGGTACCGGTTTACGTTGAGATCCCAGCCGGCTCAAAGCGTCTGCTGCTTAGTTTTTGCGCCGGTCAATGTGTTCAACCTGATAACCCTTAAAGTGACCTGCCACAATATCCACCTCGCGTCGATAAGCCGCCATGAGCGGATCCTTAGAATCCCAAGTACCAGAAACTTGCCGAGCCACCAGATCAGAATCTCTAAGACAGCGAACCCGGCTTAAGTTCATTTCCTTAGCCACACGGAGACCGTGGAGTAAGGCCTCGTACTCTGCAGCATTGTTAGTACAAGGAAACATTAAGCGGAGAACATAGCAAAATTTATCACCGCGAGGGGAAGTAAGGACAACTCCAGCCCCCGAGCCTTCCAATTGTCTTGACCCATCAAAGTGAATAGTCCAGTATGTATTATCCGGTTTGTCCTCTGGTGCCTGCAATTCGGTCCAATCATTGATGAAGTCTACAAGCGCCTGAGATTTGATGGACGTTCGAGGCATATACTTTAATCCATGTGGACCAAGCTCAATTGCCCACTTCGCAACCCGGCCAGTTGCTTCTCTGTTCTGGATTATATCGCCCAAAGGAGCAGAACTAACCACTGTGATGTGATGGCCTTGAAAGTATTGCTTGAGCTTCCTACTTGCCATAAAAATCCATACACCAGCTTCTGCCAATGCAGATACCTTTGCTTCGACTCGATCAGTACTTCACTGATATAATAAACTGGCCGTTGAACCGGATATTCTTTGCCAGCCTCCTTACGCTCAACCACAATTGCCACACCGACCGCACGGGCATTGGCAGCCACATACAATAACAGAGGCTCGTTATCAATTGGAGCAGCAAGGACAGGCGGTTCAGCCAGCTGCCGCTTCAAATCCTCAAATGCCGCATTGGCTGCGTCACTCCAGACAAAATCATCTATCTTCTTCAACATCTGATACAAAGGAAGCGCCTTCTCTCCCAAACGGCTGATAAACCGGCTGAGGGCTGCAATTCGACCTGCCACACACTGAACATCATTGATGCATTTTGGTTTAGCCAAAGATGTGATCGCCTTGATTTTTTCCGGATTGGCCTCAATGCCTCTGTTGGACACAAGAAACCCCAAGTGCTTGCCTGCTGGAACACCAAAAACACATTTATCCGGATTGGGCATCATTTTATAAACCCGAAGATTATCAAACGTCTCCTTGAGGTCATCTATCAAGGTTTCCTTCTTCCTGGATTTTACCACAATGTCATCCACATAGGCATGAACATTACGCCCAATCTGGGTGTGAAGACAATTTTGCACACAATGCTGATAGGTTGCCTGGGCACTTTTGAGCCCAAAGGGCATAGAGACATAGCAGAAGGCTCCAAAGGGAGTGATGAAGGTTGTCTTCTCCTGGTCCTTAACTGCCATTTTAATCTGATGATAACCTGAATAAGCATCCAAGAAACTCAGGTGCTCACAACCCGCCGTCGCATCAATAATCTGATCAATACGTGGGAGAGCAAAAGGATCTGCCGGACAAGCTTTGTTCAAATCAGTGTAATCCACACACATACGCCAAGTGCCGTTTTTCTTAAGAACGAGCACTGGATTAGCCAACCACTCAGGATGAAATACTTCAACGATAAAACCAGCTGCCAACATCCGGGCTACTTCCTCACCAATGGCCTTGCGTCTTTCCTCGTTAAAGCGGCGAAGAAATTGCTTGACCGGTTTAAACTTGGGATCAATATTGAGAGTGTGCTCAGAGAATTCTCTCGGTACACCTGACATGTCAGAAGGCTTCCATGCAAAAATGTCCCGGTTCTCACGGATGAACTTGATGAGCGCGCTTTCCTATTTCAGATCCAGATTGGTGCTGATGCTAAACTGTTTGGACGAATCGCCAAGGACAAAATCAACAAGTTTAGTCTCATCAGCCGGTTTGAACGTCAAGGTTGGGTCATGCTCAGTGGTGGGCTTCTTCAGAGGGGTCATATCTGCCGGATCAACATTGTCTTTGTAAAATTTCAGTTCCGCTGTAGCACAAACCGACTCAGCATAGGCCGCTTCACCTTCCTCACAATCCAAAGCAATCTTCCGACTTCCGTGTACTGTGATAATTCCCTTATAACCCGGCATCTTGAGCTGCAAGTAGATATAACAGGGCCTTGCCATGAATTTTGCATAAGCCGGCTGTTGGTGTCAAAACCGGCGGATCTCGGGTAGGGGGTCCCGAACTGTGCGTCTAGGCGGATGGTAACAGGAGACAAGGGACACAATGTTTTTACCCAGGTTCGGGCCCTCTCAATGGAGGTAAAACCCTACTCCTGCTTGATTAATATTGATGATATGGGTAGTACAAGAGTAGATCTGCCACGAGATCAGAGGCTAAACCCTAGAAGCTAGCCTATGGTATGATTGTTGTTCATCCCACGGACTAAAACCCTCCGGTTTATATAGACACCGGAGAGGGCTAGGGTTACACGTAGTCGGGTTACAATGGAAGGAGATCTACATATCCGTATCGCCAAGCTTGCCTTCCACGCCAAGGAAAGTCCAATCCGGACATGGGACGAAGTCTTCAATCTTGTATCTTCACAGTCCAGGAGTCCGGCTAAAGGTCATAGTCCGACCATCCGGACACCCCCTAATCCAGGACTCCCTCAGTAGCCCCTGAACCAGGCTTCAATGATGACGAGTCCGGCGCGCAGCCTGTCTTCGACATTGCAAGTTTTTGAACACAAGGATAGTGTCCGGCTCTGCAAAATAATTTCCACATACCACCGTAGAGAGAATAATATTTGCACAAATCCAATCTGCTGACGTATTCCGCAATGTGACATCACACCACGGCCAAACCTTTATTCGAATTGTTTTTTACTGTCCCACCTTAGCGCACTTAGCGAGGCGGTTCCTTGGCACGTCTTGTTGAAGCAGAGACCGTGTCCCCTTATTCCGGGATTCTCATCAATACGGGCGTGGGTAACCCAACCGTGCCATTAATTTACGACGCTTTGGAGATAAGCGAGTTTTACCAGGCTGGTGGGGGCGCATAGTTTCATCCACCCATATAAGGGGATAAGGATCCACCTTTTCCATCTACGCCTTCTTCCTCCTTTGCTTATCCATTTTCGCGCACTCTAGCTTCTAGCGCCCAAGTCCGCACATCCCACCTCTACCTTCTCCAGCCATGTTCGGAGCGGGAGGCAAGTGGATGGTCTCCTCCGTCACAGAGGAACACATCAAGAAGCCGAGGGAGGCCGGATACTTGTCTAACGACATCGCGCACCGGCTCCCAGACAAGGGGCAGCTCATCCCCACCCCCACACTACTAGAAATACCACTACTAATGGCGCACCTAATATGGCCATTAATGGCGCATCAGAGGTGCGCCATTGACAGCACGCCATTAGTAATTTTTACTAATGGCGCACCAGGTGGTGCGCCATTAGTATATCAGATATTAATGGCGCACCACCTGGTGCGCCATTAGTATTCAGAGTATAATGGCGCACCACCGGGTGCGCCATTAGTATTCGGTATACTAATGGCGCACCACCCGGTGCGCCATTAGTATATGCAAGGGTGCGCCATTAGTATGCCTCCTGGGCATATGTATACCAGTGCTGCGAGATACTAATGGCGCACCACCTCCGGATGCGCCATTAGTAATCAAGACATACTAATGGCGCACTTCGGTGATGCGCCATTAGTATGCCTTTGTCATACTAATGGCGCATCGTCATGTGATGCGCCATTAGTATGAATATTAGGTTTTTTATTTTTTATTTTCTGTTTTTGCACAGGTTACAAAATGTATAATTTGACAAAATATAGACAGCACACATCAACAATAGATTCATCAAATACAATAGAAGATTAGTCCTTGAATACAATTCATCATATTAGTCTCCGAATACAATTCATCATATTAGTCTCCGAATTGAAAAGACCGAACAAAGATAGAACATTATATTACAAGTCTCGAGACCGCGAGTAGCGAAGTTTATCTTCGCATTACAAGTCGATATCGATCATCTAAACTACCATCACATAGAAGAGAGCTGCGGTCATCACGATGAGCATCATCACGATGAAACTTCGCCTTCATCCGGTTCCTCCAACGCCCTCCCCTCTCCCGCTAGATAGCGGGCGTATCTAGATTCGCCTCGGCCCTAGTGGTGTACCCTTTGTAACTGTTACCGCTGAATCGGTGAACCTGTCTCCGACACTCCTCCTACCATCGAGACTCCGGGAACCTTACCCTTGTACACCGACATACGTCGGCATCGCTATGCACTAGCCAAACGTAAACGTTAGTACCAATTCACAGACAATACATAAGCAATATATAAGTATGCAAATGTAACGATCGGAAGAGAAAAGCAAGACATTAATAGCATCGATTACATCTAAGTTGAACGACTCTCAAACCAAAGAGACATACTACAAGTTCATTAAAGTTTAATTACAACATGACCCAATCGATGTTTCAGAACTAGACAACTCGACTCAAGGGACCGGAGCGTGGATGAAGCCGCCGCTCATCGTGGGAGTCATGAAAGAACGGGCGTTGTCATCCTGCATTTGTAGCATTGTGTCGATGTCACTGTTGGACGGTTGATTTGAGGTAGAACTGCCCCGAGGTACGAAGCGACATCTTGATGGATGATTTCCGCAAACTCCGACCGGATGCGAAAGAATTCTTGCCTGAGGTCCGCGGCCCCTGGATTGCCGACACGCCGCGGCCCAATCTTGGAGTTTACTCAAGAGCGAAGTTGATGATGGTCCCGCACGATCGCCCGCATGTGATGGATGGCGTAGTAGGCACCCTTCGACCGCCAAAGCGCTGCTTGACGCAGCGTAACGTCAGACAGTGGGAGAACACGTGCTTGCCGCATTTACGAATAGGCCTGGTGAAGGTGCCTCCAGATTTGGCGAGCCGGGAGAACATCATCAAGAACCTTCTTGACATTTGTGTAGTCTACGCTCAATCGACGGTCCGGGTCGAAATACGTGGCCATGGAATATTTAGGGCTTAGGAGGATGAGCGTGCAACGTGTGTCACCGCAGAAAACACGGAATGTTAAAAGAAAAACGATCGAAATGTAAGAATTCATATGTTACGGGCGGTTGAGGGGAGGACTTACTCGGGAAAGTAAGGCACGAGGAAGTTATCCTTTTCTTGGTTTGCGAATGACGCCTTGAGGTAAGAACTCGCGACTTGCGGTCCCCAGCGCTGCCCAAGATCTTGGCACGCATGTAGAAGGGGTCGACTATCACGATGTCCGGTGTCTTGTCGCTAATGATCCGCATCTCCATACTCAGCGAAAATAGCCGAACGAAGGTGTAGTGCAGCGGATGAAGGTTCAACATAAGCGTGGATGTCATCAAAACGCAGGACGATCAGACGCCCGATGGAGTTATCCACAAAGCCCTTGCCCTCCGGCACCTTGGCCGCGAAAACCGGGTATGCCACATCCTTCTCCCCGAGACGCCGCTTCTCCAAAGAAAGAACACTGTCATGCAGACTCCAGATAGCACCGGTTGCAGCATTGAGCATATTTGTCGGTAGCATCGCCCTACCCGCCACATGCACCCTCCTCGAGATATCCTGCGGTGAAGGTGGCCCGCCCCGAGCATGGATCGCATTTTGGTGCCGGGCTGGCTCGCACCCTTCTTAGTCTTTCTTTATGCGTGCCTTCTTCTTCTCTGTAATGGGACCGAGTTTTGCTCTGCACCGCCTTCTTGAGTGTGTTGGGGCTGATAATATTTTGCACCTCGCCTATCTCGAGGCTCGGTGAAGTCGGCAATGGAGGCGTCTCGAGAGCTGAACGCCAGACGGCGCCTGTTGCAACTTGGCTTCACCGCGGTACGAGCTAGATCGCACACGTCTTTTGTTGGGTTTGGTTCTTGAGAAGGAGGCCCCATGAAGTCTCCATCGTACCCATGCTCGGCAAAGTACTGATCGACATTGCCAAATGTTTCATAGTCGCTGCCGTCGTCATTACGATCCTGTGCCATATGCATGTTTGGATCCAGTGGCATAGGGATGTCCGCAATCATACGGGCGGTTCTTGCCATGGGGCCGACTTGGCGCCGCACGATCGGGCGGTGTTGTCTTTGGGGTGGTGTCCCCGCCTCAAACGAATCTGGCTCTTCGCCAAAGCAGGGCCAGCTCAGCAAAGCGCCGAGGGTCATCACGTCATCATCGTCGGCCCCGACGGGTCGATTCGAGGTAACAAGTCGTCGCAGCTCGGCAGCACCGAACCAGTTGAACCCTAAACAAGTTGGGTGGCATCCGGGTACCGTGGAACAAGGGGTTGCCCGTTGAACGATTTTGCCCTTGGCGACATCGACCAACTTCGTTGTTCGCGAAGTGGAGGAGAGTGCACGGAACGTCGGCGGCGCTTCTGCGAAAACATGTAGGGCGTCGTGGATGCCTACCAAAGGCAAGGAGATGAAGTCCTCGGCCGAGAGAGGCTTAATTAGTTACCGTGATGATGGCGCCGAGCTCGGCTAATGTAGAGGCACCGCCAACGGCGGGCGTGCAGTGGCTGGCGGAGGGGCCGCTTGCTGCAGAGGTGCCGCCGGCGTACACCTGGTGCATTAAGCTCCGTGCCGGGCGCCGGAGACACCAATACGCCTCGCTGGAGGCACCAATGGCCCCGCCATCGCATTATGCGAAGTTGCTGGCCGTGAAGCTAGGAATCGGGCGGCCCCTGTTGGCGCCCGCAATCCACGAGACTCAACCCCGAGATCAAGGTAGGCACAAGGGCGGTGATCGCCGCCCGAGTCGTTGTTCCACTTGCTCTTGGACAATCTCCGGAATCCGCGCCACCTGTGCCTTTGAGTTCTTGAACCTCTCGCTACCGGCTTTCCGAGCTGGTCTTTTTCTCCTTCCGCACACCAGCGGTATAGTATGACCCCCATTTTGTCGACAAGCCTTTGCCGCCACATCACCAGCCGACGCCGGCTTATCGAGCTTATCCTTGTTCTTCATTACATTCAACCCCTATTTAGAGTGGTGTCCCAAGGGTTGCTCTGAGTCGACCCCGCCATCGCTTTCAATTCGCTGCGGAAGGAATGTGAACCATTTAGAAATTCGGCTTCATTAATTAGAATGCAACCATATGGAGCTAATTACGCGGGGGTGTATTCCTTACCAGAACAAGCTCAAGCTTCCTGGTCTTCGGATCCGTGGTAAGCTCCTTTGTTTTAGGGTCCTTCTTGTACCGGGCCCTGACAAAGTTCCTGGTCTGCTTGTCACCGCCGTATGTATCGAAGAGGGGCGGTAGGCCTTGCTCGCACGGTCCGCCTCCTCCTTGTCCCATATAGGCTCCGCCACTCAGAACCGCCGGGACCGAGTGTGTGTTCCCCTATGTTCAGCTCCGCATTTGTTTCCCCACTTCACTTGATTGGGAGCTTGCGGTGCTCGAGCAATTGATCTTGAAGTCGTTGTAGTCATCTTCGGTGATCGAAGGATTTTTCTCCTTGATCTTCTCATAACTCTCACCTTTCTCGATCATTCTCTTCACATTGCTTTTCCAAGTAGACAGGGCCTTGCTCATCTTCGTGAGGGCAGCATTGTTCACTTTATTCCCTTTGAGGCTTGTGTTTTCAAATTCAGCGGGAACTTGTATCGCTCAGGCAGCTTCGTGGAAGAGGAGGTTGCGCAAATTCCCTCGGTCGATGCCTCGGGTTCTCGGTGTTGATCGAGACGGTGCTCCGGACAATGCACCCGAGCTGAAGCGAGTACCCCTTGACTATTCGCTCGGGCGCCGTTGGATTCCCGCTGGAGTCCACTTCAAGAACTTCATCCTTGAGGGTGCGGAGCACGATCGGCGCCGGTCCTTCCGTTGCCTCTTCGGCTGGCTGCCATCTGTGCGGCGCCGCCATCATCGATGGTGGCATCTCGGCGGCACCATCGGTGGTGGCATCAGTGTGGTCATCCTCGGCGGCACCATCCGTGGTCTCAGGATCGGTGGGGAAGGCGGCGGCCTCATACAAGTGAGGTTGTTCCTCCATCTCCGGGACAGCTCCTGTAATGCCTTGCCTTGAACCCCGGCCTCATCGTTAGGGCCATGTTTCTCTAAATAGAAACAAAGTTTGGTCAAAAGTTGGTTATTGTCAAGGAACAAGATCATGGTCTCATCATTTAGGGTTTGTCGACACCGAGGCATCCTAAAATCTAAGCTTTTATCATTGAGGGTTTTTCGACGCCAAGGCACCCTAAAAGCCTAACTTTTCATCATTTCGGTTTTTATCGACACCGAGGCACCCTAAAAGCCATGCATTAGTCACAAGTACGCCGGGCACTTGATCCTACTTAATTAACTACTAAGATACCCCGGCCCATGCATTAGTCACAAGTACCCCATATGTCCTATTTTTAGCAAAGTCATGCTAAAATTCACGGAAAATTTCAGCATGACCTTTGCTGAAAATAGGACATATGGAGTACCAATTTGCCGGAATGGAAGTTAATCGACATTCCGCAAACTCAAGGGCCTCTCGGGTACCTGCAATATCATTATCCTCACAGAATGAAGTCCCCAATGGGTCATTTCAGAAGATCACAAGTAGCATCATCACAAGTACAACATCATCACAAGTACAACAAAGAAGAAGAAGTGAATACAGCCATAACAAAGAAGCATCAACTTTATTCTTCTTCTTCATAAAGACTAATTGTCTAATTGAGCAATACAAATGACAGTGTGAACAAATAAAAACACAAACTACACCTACATATTTGGGTACCTCTATGGTAGTAACATGCCATTCTCTGCCTAGAGCCATCAGAGTAACGATCTATTCTGCTTAGTACTAAAGTTATAGCAAGATCATGCTTTCATAACCAACTAGTTACCTTTAAGTTCAAATATCGTCCACAAAACCACAAATGTATAGCACAAAATCATTCAAGTACCAAAGTGTTTAACTAAAACTTGGTGTGAATAAGATCCTCTGTCAGTACTTCATACCAATAATCAAAACCCCAAAACCTGACCCCAACTAGTTACCATAAGGTCAAATACTGTCCACAAAACCAAAACATAAGGTCAAATACTGTCCACAAAACCAATATCGACCCCAACTAGCTACTCACATCTATTTCGGTGGGTGTTGAGGTAGGACTTCTCGCAGTACTGGAGGCGGAGTAGAGTTGCTGCCGCCGCAGTTCTTGAGCTCCTGCATCAAGCATGGCCACAACACTCAGCTTTATCTACCATAGACAGTTTAGCGTAAACAAAAGCAACACACATATGTCTATGAAGTATCTGAATTTTGCAACTTTATTGTGTCTGAAATAGCTTTACTCGATGGTGTTATCGAGCTGAGCAAAGCCGTCTTGAATATTTGCATGTACAGAGATGTGAAATATTTATCAAGTGAATGTAAACATTTGGTGTTTGAATTTATTGACTGGAAGGTGTGCTTCAATGCATACTCACTAAGTGAAATGAGAAATTCCAAGTTGAGATGAGAAATACTCACCGACTAAGATAACACTGTATCCTCGTTAGTCTGAAAAATGATGTTGCAAGAGGCAGGCTTCAGGCTCTCAAGTGATATGTTGGTGGAAAAACGGAGGATGGGAGTACTCCTGCGTGCAGCAATATAAAGAGGCACTCAAACAAACGACGTTCACCATTCAAAAAATAAAAGCAAACAATGGTTGCAGTTTGAAACAACCACAAAAAAATTCGGTACTCCTGAACCCCAAACACTATTTAAAAGAAGTGCAAGAAGTCGGTTTCAGTGCTCTCGAGCACCGAAAGTACCAGGACCAACATGTAGAAATCTGCCCCTTGCCAAATTTACCTTTACGAGCAACATCTACAAATCAAAACAGAAGAGATGCAAGCCAAAACTACTTACGAGTAGCAAACCAGTGAACAACTATAAACCATAGAACTTAGGGAACCACAGCCAAAAAAATGTGATCATGCGTGTAAAAATAAAAGAAATATTTCTTTGCAGGTAGGACGTGCCAGAGTTCTTCAAAACATTTGATGCAGAAGATTTAGTGCAAAGGAGAAAGATATATATTTCACACTCAACAATATAACCAAAGGTTATCCTCAAATGAACATCTCAATTCTTACAAATGCCTGCATAATTATTATTTTTAAAAGAGGCAACGCCTGCATAAGGTTCAGTTTTAAAGCATTTGCTAATTTATTCACATAAAAACAAGGCAACGCGAGATATCATTTATTCAATTCTAAAACCAAATGTGACATATTATCACCACCAAGGCTAAACTATAATTCGTACTATTACAAGGATCATCAATTATATGCACTTTTGGACGTTCGACACTAATCTACATGTATTTGCTATCTCAATGATTCCACAAGCTTCAGGGAGAAAAACAATCTACAATTCTATGCCTATTAGGACGATCTTGGTAAAACAACAATCGGATAAGGCGCAACAAATCATACAGTATCCATGTGTGGAGAAAATTTTATCACGCAGCTACTATTTGGACCATAAAGATTTACCAAGCCAGAATGGAACTGTAATAGATGAAACATGCACAGATTAACATATCCATCACATATATTATAAAGATCAGAGAGAAATGAAGGACAAACGGGGAAAACGAAGTAAAAGGCATAAAACACAACCACCAGACAGATTCTGCTTTTAAGATACTTGGAACACTCTGTACTTCTATGTGCGCATATTTGTTTCTTCAACATTCAGAAATATGGTAAAATGATTAAGAAAATATCATGAACCTTCAAATTCATTCAGTTTGCACTAAGCAATCTAAGCATGCTCGCTGCTTAGTGAGTAAAGTGATAGTAAATGTTATCCCAAGGATCCTATCAGAATCTGATCTAACTGCGTGTCCAAGTACGAAAAGAACAAACAGCATTTTATACCGTGCAAGCATCTAGTGGCAGAATCAAGTTCAAATAACAAAACGGGAACATGGGGTTAACTAAGAGTCGGTGGGTATCTTGTCATCATTGGCATGTAACTAGTCTGTTGCCCATATGGAGAAACAACCTGCAAGGCTAATAACTGCAAGGCTAATATCTAGTTGATCAGCAGATTGTATCGGCAGAACAACTATGCCTATACATCACTTACTTACTTACGAAGCCTTTGATCCCAAACTAAATTCAGATGGGACCAGGGTACCTTGGGCGGGTCGAGGGAGGCGGGTCGACGGTGGTGTGGACGGGCGGGTCGAGGTGGGGCAGCAAGGCTGGGCGGGTCGAGGCGGCTTGGGCGGCGGGCAGCGCCCGGGCGGCGGGTCGGGCGGCGTCTGGGCGGCGCCCGGGCGGTGGGTTTGGGCGGCGTCTGGGCGGCTCTGGGCGGCGGGTCGGGCGGCGTCTGGCGGGGCGGGTCGGGGCGGGGCCGAGGCGGCGGCTGGCGTGGCGCCCGGGCGGCGTCTGGGCGGCGAGGGAGGGAGAGGGCGAGGGAGGGAGAGGGCGAGGGCGAGGGCGAGGGCAGCGGCGGCGGCGGCGGTGGGGCGAGAGGGAGAGAACTGGCGAGGGGGATCGGGCAAAGGGGGATCGGCGGGGGGATCGGGCGGTACATAATGGCGCACCTCACTGGTGCGCCATTAGCATGTCCACACTAATGGCGCACCTCACCGTGGTGCGCCATTAGTATTTTTTATTTCCACAAAAGCCAAAAGGTTATCTACTACTGTAACCTATCCATGTCAAGCCCACTCTACTAGCTCGACCGGTTAGCCTCCAGCTTCACACTGTGGAGGTCCCGGGTTCGACTCCTGTGCTCCACAAATTTTTTTTAGCATTTAAAAAGCTATTTGATACTTATTTATGTTTAAATATGTTCAAACTTGTTTAAATAATAACAGTAATATTTTTTATAAGACAGTAGCATTTAAAAGCTGTTTGATACATATTTTTTATAAGACGGTGCGCTGGGTGCGGGGGGTCGGGCGGTTGAGTAGGGGAATCGAGGGTGCGGGGGGTTTGGCAAGTGGCGTGGACTGGGGGTGCTCAAGCGTAGGGGACCCGGATCTGGCGAGGTGGGACAGCGATCGAGATGGAGGGGGATCGAGGTGGGCTCCACAAATTTTTTTAGCATTTAAAAAGCTGTTTGATACTTATTTGTGTTTAAAATGTTCAAACTTGTTTAAATAATAACAGTAATATTTTTTATAAGACATTAGCATTTAAAAAGCTGTTTGATACTTATTTTTATAAGACAAGAGCATTTTTTTATAAGACAAGAGCATTTTTTTATAAGACAAGAGCATTTAAAAAGCCATTTTAAAAGATGGAGGGAATCGAGGGTGCGGGGGTCGGGCGGCGGCCGGTGGACTGGGGGTGCTCATGCGTAGGGGGGCCGGATCTGGCGAGGTGGGATAGCGATCGAGATGGAGGGGATCGAGATCGAGTGTCCATGAAATTTAAAATATTCATGATAGTTCAAAAGTACCCATGAAATACAATCGAGAAATGAAGGCTACGTATTTAAATACAATCGATCTTAGCTAGCTATCTGTTCACAATCTTCTTGCCCTTCTTTTTCGCAAAATGGAGTTCTTCCGTGGAACGGACGTCCTTTAGGTAGGGTGGTCCCGCTTCTTCTTGTGGTGTATGCTGCTACTTCATCATCGCCGCCATGTTCGATCCTCGGTCGCCAGATTTGTCGAAGTCTTGCTCATTGGCTACTCCATCCATTCCGATGATCTTCCTTCCGCCTCTCCTCACGACAACACGACCGGGCTTTGGCGGTCGGTAATGAAGAAGCATTGGTCCACTTGGGAAGCCAGTACCCATGGCTCATTTTTCGTGGTGACGCTTATGCTCGCGGTCTTGGATTTGGCTTCGGGTATAACCATGGTGGTGAAATACCGGTCTTCTTTTATGACGTTCTTGGCCCATCTCGACACGGAACATCGGGACCTTCTCTCCAGCGTAGCTCAGCTCCTGATCTCCTCGATCCTTCCGTAGTATCTGTCCTTGTCGTTACCGTGTAGGATTCCATCGTTACCCGGAGTTCTGATAACCATCGCTCTTCATGTCCTTGGCCTCGTGTAGAATGTGTAGCCGTTGATATCGTGACGCCTCATAGGTCATCAGGTTGTGCTCGACGCCTGCGTGATAAGGCGAATATGAGTTGTTCTTCCGCGGAAGAATCCTCATGTAAAGGGTACGGCGAAGCTTATGCTTGAACCAACGCGTGAAACATGAGTTGTGCTCTTTGAGTGTATCTCCGTCCCCTCCTCTGTTGGCCTCGGTCATTGTACGCCTTTTTAATAAAGGTTTTGTGCTCTACCACCCAAGGATCGACCACGCCTATGTGTTGTAGCGCGACTAGGTTTGCTCTTTCAAAGTCGGCGAAGTCGACCCTCGAAGTCGACATGCATTTCGCGGGCGACCCTCACGGTGACCCCATCCAGCGAGCCCGCCGAGGTGCTCGCTGACGGGCAAACCAACGGGGTTCTCGATGCCTAGATAATTCGTGCAAGAGGAGATGCACTCTTCGTCGAAAGCCCCTGGCTATGCTTCCTTCTCGACGTGACATGTTGCGAACGTATCCTTTGATGACACCATTCATCCTTTCGAACGGCATCATGTGCGGCAGAACGTCGGCCCGAGTTGGATGATATCCTCCACTATATGGACCAGCAGATGCACCATAACGTCGAAGAATGCGGGCGGGAAGTACATCTCAAGCTCGCATAGTATCACCACGATCTCTTCCTGTAGCCTTCGAGTTGCCTCACGCCAATCGACTTCCGAGAGATGACGCCAAAGAAGTTGCATAGGCCAAATAGCGCTTACCTGACGTGCTGGCCCATGATCCCACGGATTGCAATCGAAGTATTCGCGTCATCAAGACGTGATACCGTGAGACTTCATCCCGCTGAACTTCGCTTCGCTGGGTCTAGGTATCCGCTTATCTTCCCTGCCAGAACCGTAAGGAAGTTTTACTCCTAGGAGGCAGGTGAAAAACTGCTCGATCTCCTCCTCGACTTAGAGTGAAGCACGCGGAGGGTAGTCATTTCCGGTCTTCTTGGCCTTTTGCCTTTGGCGACGATTTCTTCGTGGTCCCGCTTCCTCATCATCATCATCATCATCATCATCATCATCATCATCATCATCATATATAGCGTGAAGCTCCTGCCCGATGCCCATTGATTTCAAGTCCGCCTTGCTTTCGGCCCATCTTTGGTCCTCTCTGGCATGTTGAGCAGGGTACCAAGCAGACTCTCGCACACGTTCTTCGTGATATGCATGACATCAAGGCTGTGAGGCACACGGTCGTTTCCTCGCCGCTCCTCGTACACGGGCGTTTTCGGGGTTCGGTTTCACCATCGAACAGATCCTTGCGTTTCCTCCACGGGTCATCGTCGCGAAGCCACCTTCGATGTCCCATGAACACGGTTTTCAAGACCCGGATCTCTATCTAGCTGGCGATACGTTGTGTCATCCATGCACCTTACGCATCCGTAAAATCCGTGGACTACCTGCCCCGCGACATATCCATAACCGAGATAGTCGTGGCACCGTCGTGAGCAAAGGCGGCTCTCATAGGGAAATATTCTTTCTCTGCGGCGTCCCCACGTATTGGCTGGCGTTTTCCACAGCGTGTCAAGCTCCTCTTTCAGCAGCCCTAGATACTGATTGATGTCGCTCCTCGGTTGTTTCGCCCTTCAATTAGCATACTCATGTGAATGTACTTCCTCTTCATGCACAACCAGGGGGAAGGTTGTACATCCACACAAACACAGGCCAGGTGCTATGTGTGCTTCTCCGGCTGCCAAACGGATTGACTCCATCGGTGCTCGCGCCAAAGACGATGTTCCTTGGATCGCTCCCAAATTCCGAAGTCTTGAATCAACGCTACATCGCTCGCATCCTTAGGGTGACTCAAAGCATCTTGTCTTTTTATCTATCTCCGGATCATTTGCGTCATCTTCCCGCTTCTTCTCCTCCCTATCCGCTGCCACAACGCAGGAGCTTTGCTACCTTAGGGTCCGCGAAATAGCGCCGCAGACGAGGAGTGATCACCACTTTTCGAGGAGCTTTCTTCCTCTTCTTGTATCGAGTGACGCCAAGACACCGGACATATGGTAGACTCCGCGTGCTCGTCCCCGATAAATGATGCAATTGTTCATGCACACATGGTATTTCACGCGGTAAATCCAGAGGACACACGATTTTCTTCGCCTCCTCCAACTGGTCGGGCACTTGTTCCCCTTGGGAAGACGTTCGTGCTGTAATTACATGTTCTCGCCGGCTACGCGCCGGTCATTTTGTGTTTTACCTTCATCTCCGTGGCCATGAGCGTTACTTTCAGCGGGTATCCTCGGCCTGCATCCTTCATACAATGGAGTAACCGCGTCTAACTCAAGTTGATCCATCTTGGCTTTCTCTCGGCGGCAGCTCTTGCGTTATCCGTCGCTTGAGAAGCAGCTCTTGAATATGAGGGTCCCGCACCCAGCCCATCGATGGTCCAAATGTCGCTCCGCCGCATCATCATCTTCATGATCATGCCCGTCGCCTGCTTCCGCATCTTCCTCATCATCATGTCCTGCATATTCTACATGATGACTGGTACAAGATCACGCCGTGATCATCGCCTCGGGATTCTTCGTCTTCTCGCCCGCCGAGCCGCGGTGGTTGTCTTGCTGCCCTTCCTCATTTCTTGCCTGCCCGCATGGACGACTTCGTAGTCATCTTCATCACCTTGCCACCGATAGCCATCCATGAAACCACGCAACAGCAGTGGTCCCGCACCTGCCGAATCCGGGTCCGCAATAAGGCTCTTCACTTGCATCTTCGACACGGACATCTTATCTCCGCCTCGTTCTTTTGAAGAATCTCGGCCTTCATGGACCTCAAAACCTATTCACGATGCCTTCGGTCATCGTGCGGACCATGGTCGTCAAGGGGTAGAGCAAAACGATATTTTAGAACCAAGAAAAAATTTGGCATGACTTTCCCTAAAAATAGGACCAAAAGGATGCTTAATGCCAAAATTCTACCAAACGGAAATGAATCAACATTCCGCAAAATATTGGCAACTACCGCATTTCAAATACCGTACACCTCCAAACACAAACACATATGCAAACACCACAAACATATGCAACACCACCTAACATACATAGATCTAGCTAGGCCGTAAAAAGTGCATGTGCACATTGTTGTAAGGAGAACAACCTAAATATAGCTTCCCCTTACTTACCTATTAAAACAAGGTAATTTAACCACTTAATTTGAATGAATCTATGGTGGAAATGAGGTGAAAAGAGGAGGCACCCGAGACAAGGAGGAGGTGGAGAGAATGAAGTGGGGAGAAAGTGAGTGTGTGGGTAGGAGAGGCTGTCCCAAATATCTTGTTGTTGCTCACTTACTAATGGCGCACCTCTTGCATGGTGCGCCATTAGTAGTTACCACTACTAATGGCGCACCTAAGCAGGATGCACCATTAGTATGTTTGGACAGTTCAAAAAGTTTCTATACTAATGGCACACCCACATTTGGTGCGCCATTAGTAGTTACAACTACTAATGGCGCACTGTGGTGTGGGTGCGCCATTAGTATGTTTGGACAAAGCGCACTAGTTTAAAAAATTGGTACTAATGGCGCACCCACACCTGGTGCGCCATTAGTAGTTACAACTACTAATGGCGCTTTCGGGCAGGATGCGCCATTAGTATGTTTGGACAAAGCACTAGTTCAAAAAAGTTTCTATACTAATGGCGCACCCACATCGGTGCGCCATTAGTAGTTACAACTACTAATGGCGCACCAGGTGTGGGTGCGCCATTAGTATGTTTGGACAGGCGCACTAGTTTAAAAAATTTGGTACTAATGGCGCACCCACATTGGTGCGCCATTAGTAGTTACAACTACTAATGGCGACTTTCGGGCAGGATGCGCCATTAGTATGTTTGGACAAAGGCGCACTAGTTAAAAAAAAATTTGGTACTAATGGCGCACCCGAGGCATGGTGCGCCATTAGTAGTTTAGACTCTAATGGCGCATCGTATGGCGGTGCGCCATTAGTATATACTAATGGCGCACCATCTTTCCGGTGCGCCATTAGTGTCATTTCCATCTATAGCCCTTTTCCTAGTAGTGCCAGGCCCCATGAGAGGGTGGTGTTCCTCACCCATTTCCTCCGCGGACTAGGTTTCCCACTTCACTCGTTTGTCCGGGGGCTCATGTTCTACTACGGCCTAGATTTCCATGATCTGGCCCCAAACTTCATCCTCAACATCTCGGCGTTTACCGTCGTGTGCGAGGCTTTGCTCCGCATCAAGCCCCACTTCGGCTTATTGCTGAAGACCTTCAATGTCAAGCCAAAGGTAGTGGGCGGCCAGCAAGCGGAGTGCGGAGGCGCTATGGTGGGCAAGATGCCCAACGTTACATGGCTCGAGGGCTCCTTCGTGGATACCATAAAGGGGTGGCAATCGGGGTGGTTCTACATCACCGAGCCGCGTGACCCTGAATGGGCAGCGCCCCAATTCGATCTGGCATCCCCACACGGCTCACCTCCTGGAAAGAGAAGGGCCTGTCGTGGGTAATTCGAAGAGCGGACTGACTCCAAACTCAAGGCCCAAGACCTGATGGACAAAGAGGTTAAACTCACAACGTAGTCCGGTCATGCTCATCCGCCGGATCCTCCCGTGTCAATGACGGGCTTTTAACTTATGGGAGTTCAACCCGCCCAGCACCAAACTCGACTGTGCTCTTTGACACAACACATGAGGATGCCTGGAAGGTGCTATTCAAGGGCGCTGAGGTTCCCCCTCCCATCACCGAGGATCTCGGATTCCGCGCAAAGCGCCAAGCCAGCGTAGTAAGCTTATTTTACCCTTTATGGGATACTTGTTTTTCATAGTTTAACTCTATGTGGGATCTAAACTCCCGTTCCTTTGACAGGAATGGCAGAAGAAGACCGGATAGATCGACTGTCCGGCTCCTTTGCCTGAAGATCCAGCAGACGCCCGCTTGACGGGGCTGCTGGTTCCGGCACCTTACGTGGTGCCGGAGAAGAAGGCCAAGAAGAAGGCCACGGGAACTCGAAAGAGTTCCTGGCGCCCGGTGGTGCCGGATTCATCGTCTGAAGACTCCGAGGCGCACTCCTCCTCCGAAGACGAGGAGGAGGAAGAAGAAGCCTCTCCCCCTCCAGCGGGGGGAGGAATGAAAAGGAAGGTCGCCCCAACTGGGGGAGCCGGAGGGTCCAAGAAGGGAAGGACCCTTCCTCCGGACTACTCCACCTACGCCGCCGACGATGAAGAGGAGTGGCCATCCAGGGCCAAGCCCCTGGCAAAATCGTAAGTATCCGGATACCAGAATAACTCATGGCGTTCCTTCACTGCATAGTACCTTCTGACGCCGAATGTAATCATGCAATCCGCCCAAGGCCGGGCTCGACGCTTCGTCGAGCGGTTCCCTCGGTTCGTCGGATGTGAACAGCACTTCACTTCCGACCACCTCCTCTCCTCACGCTGCGGATGACGCCGAGGTGGCTTCCCAAAAGGGGCCAAGCCAGGAGGAGGTGGTCCTAGAGGCGCCGCAAGGCGAAATCCTGGACTCCAGGCTAAAAGGGGATAAAACCCCAAAGGGCTCCAAATCCGGCCCTAGGCCGGGCACCGCCCCGGAACCTTCAGTGGTTCCGGAGTCCGGCGGGCGCCCCCCTAGTAGGTAGGGCAAAATTACGACGCCGGTGACCTCCATCCAACCGGAGGCGCTGGATAATCTGCTGAAGGTGCTTAACGGCGCCTCCATCGACGAGGAGCACCGCACTATTATGAGTGTGGTGATCCAGAAGGATCAGTCCGCCAAGAGCGGGCTGACCGAAGCCTGTGCCAGCCTTCTAACAGGCTTTGAGGTATTTATTTAAGATATGTAAAAATATTACCGCATAGACAGTAGCCCCTGATGCTCAGTTTGGTGTTCGAAAAGAAAAGCCGAACTGAGGATCAAAAAGATATACGCATGAGTCTAACATAAGTATGTCAATATGGGAATGCAGGCTGTGCTGCTGACCTCTGCTGCACTGACTGCGGAGGTCAATGCATTGAAGCAGAGCCTCGAGCGGTCCGAGAACGAGCTCGGCCTTGCCAAGAAGCAGCTCGAGGACAAGGAAGGTAAGTAATACCTTATGTAAGTATATAAGAAAGATGTGGTTGCAAGAAATGATAGGACCAACATGAGTATTGCAGGGCCACAACCGAGGTGGCGACCCTGAAAGAAGCGCTGTCCAAGGCCGAAAACAATGCGGCCGTGGAGCGCACCGAGCGAGAGAAGCAGGAGGCGCGGGTGGCGGCAGTACATCAAGAGCTCCAGGCTCTCGTGGAAAATCATGAGAGTTTGGAGCTTGACTCAAAGACTCGAGAGTCCGAAGCTCGCCTCGG
Organism: Aegilops bicornis; assembly: GCA_021605145.1. NCBI lineage: Eukaryota > Viridiplantae > Streptophyta > Magnoliopsida > Poales > Poaceae > Aegilops > Aegilops bicornis. The sequence continues at coordinate 547,431,661 of CM038675.1, read as the reverse complement.
CGCTTGAGAGCGCCTAAATCTGCCAAGGCCAAGCCCAAAAAGCCCTCCAGGAAATTGAGGCGATGAAAAAGATGGCGGCGGGTAAGGCATTCTTTATGCAAAGCAAGCACGTGAAAGTGAATTATTTGTTACTTACCCGAGTCCGGAGCTCTCCAGGAGCGTTCACAGATCTTCCACGGAGTGTGTCCGACGCTGCCGCATTCTACCGAGCCGAAGAGGGGAGCTCGACGGAGAAGGTGTTCTGGTCTCAGTATGCTGAGGCCGGACACCCGGTGCCCTTGAGCGACCAGCTGAAGCAGCTAGTCGAACTCCATAAGGTGGCTGAACAGGCCATGAAGGGTCTCGTAGTCCGGCTGTGGCCTGGGGAAGCCATGCCTGGGAGCTACTTCGGGCTGGTAAAGTAGCTGGTGGATGCCTGTCCAAGGCTTGAAGTCATCAAGCGCTCCGTATGCATCGAAGGTGCCTGTAGGGCCCTTGCCCGTGCTAAAGTGCACTGGGGCAAGATGGACACTGAGAAGCTTGTGATGGACGGACCACCGCCGGGCAAGGAGCATCGCAAGCCCGAGATGTATTATGAGGGCGTCCTGAAGGGTGCCCACCGTATAGCGGATGAGTGCTCCAAATATGTAATTTTTGAGTAAACTCGCATTTGTGATCCTGTACGCTGAAAACTTGTTCATATGCGCTAAGCAACGCTTTTGAATTTAAAATATTACCTTCTGTGCGGCCGTTTATTAAAATTTGAGAGATGGCGAGTCGTCGGCTTCGGCCCCCATGGCGTGAGTGCTGGGGTGTTCGGTATAAACTTGAGCGCTCTTTTTCCCATTATTTGGTCCTTCGAGGGAGGCGCTCAACACGACGAACAAGGCAATCGGACTATAATGCTTTAACACTCTCACTTAGCCATAGAATTCTATAATTTTAAATTTCGTGAAGCCCCTAGTATTCGGAAGACCGAGTTCGGGCGCTTATCCACGCCTAGGCCGGACAAAGCCGACTCCTCGCTCTAAGCGGCATAATTCTTTAGGGACTCAAAACCTCTCGAACAGCGACCAGCTCTCGCCCTATCATGACGGTCAGTTTAGCTTTCTCCACTGAGGTGCTTAGCCCAGCTCAACCGGGCACAATCACGTTGGTTCTCCCAAAGTGCTACCTTAGCCGATATAACGGAACGTGAGGTACCAAAACATGGGAGCCGGCAAACCCAAATATTGACCCAAGACATGATTCGAGCCGATGCATATAATGCTATAAGTTCGGGTGTCAAGACTCATGAGAGTGTTCGGACTTCTCACACTGTATTATGGGGTACGTAAGCCCCTGGTGTATTGGCCGTACCAAAGTGTACGGTTGCATAATGTCATAACTGAACATAATTTTATAAGAAGAGGAATGCAATAATAGACAAAAGCTATGTATTGTTTATTCGAAAAGTTTGCGGTAAAAGCAGAACGATACAAATTGTGCGATAAGCAAGAGATGGGACTATTTAACATGTCCCCCTCCAGGGGCGAGCTGCGAGATGATATGTGAAACAAGTATACCGCTCGTTATAGAGACCACCTGGACACTCGACGTAGCTTTCTGCCTCCCTGGCTGTTGCATCGTGTGTTCGACGATTGTACTGCCGGACAGGCCTTCCGGAAAGTGGAGTCCTGAAAGTAAGAAAAAAAAGAATGACAAAATCGGGAGCCCACAGTGCGGTTGAGCCGCATTTTGGGCATGCCGTGGTCGTGCCCTCTCCCTATGCCCATGGTATTTCCATAGCGTAGTTATGTACAGCGTAATACTGGTTTCGCAGTTTCACGAGGGCTGGGGTTGGGGCCGCATTGCTCTGGCGATGCTCGGAACGTGCAGGCGGTCTTGTTGTAGGTTACTCGGCGCTGCTTGACGGTGTCCGGTCGCTTAATGGCCGGATCGAGAATTGCCTTGAGAGGCTGCTTTGTACTTCCGCCGCGAGGGTCGCCAGATGCTCCTCCGCTCGGAGAGAGCATTCGGTGTTTCCATTGACCGTAATGACTCCTCGAGGGCCTGGCATCTTGAGCTTGGGGTATACAGATTGCGGCACCGCATTGACCTTTTGCAATGCGGTTCGTCCGGCAAAAGTGCATGATAGCCACTCTGAACGGGACTATGTTGAAGATTAACTCCTTGCTTCGGAAATTATCCGGGGATCCGAAGACCACCTCAAGTGTAACTGACCCTGTACATTTGACCTCTACACCTGGTATGACGCCTTTAAAGGTCATCTTTGTGGGTTTAATCCTTGAGGGATCTATGCCCATTTTTCGCACTGTATCCTGATAAAGCAGGTTTAGGCTGCTGCCGCCGTCCATAAGGACTCTAGTGAGGTGAAATCCGTCAATGATTGGGTCTAGAACCAATCCGGCGAATCTGCCATGGCGGATGCTAGTGGGGTGGTCCCTTCGATCGAAAGTGATCGGGCAGGAGGACCATGGGTTGAACTTTGGGGCGACTGGCTCCAACGCATATACGTCCCTGAGTGCACGCTTCCGTTCCCTTTATGGGATGTGGGTTGTGTATATCATGTTCACCGTCTGCACTTGTGGGGGGAAACCATTCTGTCCCCTATTGTTCGGCGGCCGGGGCTCCTCCTCGTCATCGCTATGCAGCCCCTTGTCATTGTTTTCGGCATTTAACTTCCCTGCCTGCTTGAACACCCAACAATCCCTGTTGGTGTGGTTGGCTGGTTTTCGGGGTGCCGTATCCGCATGAGCGATCGAGTATTCGGTCCAAATTGGACGGGCCCAGAGTATTTCTTTTGAATGGCTTTTTCCGCCGACCGGGTTTAGAGCCTCTGAATCCGGCATTAACTATCGTATCCTCAGGATTGTCGCCGTTAATGCGGCGCTTTTGCTTGTTGCGACGCGACCTGCCAATGCTATCCTTGGTATCCGAATTACCAGGGATCTTGGTCATGTTATTACTACGAGCTAGCCAGCTGTCTTCTCCCGCGCAAAAGCGGGTCATGAGTGTCGTGAGGGCTGCCATGGATTTTGGCTTTTCCTGTCCTAGGTGCCGGGCAAGCCACTCATCACGGATGTTATGCTTGAAGGCTGCAAGGGCCTCTGCGTCCGGACAGTCGACTATTTGATTTTTCTTGGTTAGGAACCGTGTCCAGAATTGTCTGGCCGATTCCTCCGCTGCTGAATTATGTGGCTTAGGTCATCGGCGTCTCGGTGGTCGCATTACAAGTGCCCTGGAAATTGTCGAGGAATGCGGCTTCCAGGTCCTCCCAACAGCCGATTGACTCTGCTGGCAAGCTGTTAAGCCAATGCCGAGCTGGTCTTTTAAGCTTTAGTGGGAGGTATTTGATGGCGTGTAGATCATCACCGCGGGCCATGTGGATATGAAGGAGATAGTCCTCGATCCATACCGCAGGGTCTGTTGTGCCATCGTATGATTTGATGTTTACGGGTTTGAAACCCTCGGGGATTTGATGATCCATTACTTCATCTGTGAAGCATAGTGGGTGTGCGGCGCCACTGTATTGTGCTATATCACGACGTAGCTCAAATGAGCTTTGTTCATCGTGGTTCGCCCGGCCGGATTTACCATATCCGGCATGACGGTTATCGCTACGCGTCGTATGCCCACGCGATCCATAGATCGATCTTGTTTGCCTTGCCCTGTACTCCAATATATCTCGCAGGTCTGGCGCATTTCCCCATGCCTTGGTATTCTTTGAGCGACGACGGGGTGCGGCTTGAGTGGAGGGCCGCGAGGCCTCTCTGTCGCGGCCACGAGCTGGCCGGTCGGCCGCATCATGCGCTGGTGATATAGGTCTAGGTGCTTCCTCCTCTAATCAGGGTAGCAGCCTGCATTTCGGGTAGCTCTTGGAGGGGCATTTGAGTTCGTACTCTTCGGCCGCAAGGACATCAGTCCATCTGTCGGCTAGCAAGTCTTGGTCAGCTCTAAGTTGTTGCTGTTTTTTCTTGAGGCTGCTCGTCGTGGCCATAAGCCTGCGTTTGAAATGCTCTTGTTCGACGGGATCCTCAGGCACGACAAATTCGTCGTCGTCGAGGCTTGCCTCGTCTTCGGAGGGAGGCATGTAATTATCATCCTCTACCTCTCTGTCTCGCCGCTTCTCTCATGAGGGATGGCTTCTCCATCCTCCCGTGCTGAATCCTGCTGGAGGGTTGTCTTCGCAACCGCCCCGGGTGTTATTGTCTCCGGTGCCGAATCGCCGTTTCTTTGTGGCGGGATTTAGAGCGGCGCCACGTGACACCGGCGCTTAGGCTGTTTCTTGGAGGGTCATCCTCCATTGTTCCATCGCCGTTCCCTTCTTTTGGGGTGTCCACCATGTATATGTCATATGATGAGGTGGCCTTCCAGTGCCCTGTGGGCGCTGGTTCTTGGTCGTCTCCTGCATCGTCGTCCATACCGTCGATGTCTTCGGAGTCGAAGTCGAGCATGTCGGTTAAATCATCGATAGTGGCTATGAAGTGGGTGGTGGGTGGGGTTTGAATTTATTCGTCGTCCGCATCCCAACATTGCTGACCATAGTTCGGCCAGGGCTCTCCTGATAAAGAGAGAGACTTTAGTGAATATAGAATGTCGTCGAAAGGCGAGCGCTGAAAGATGTCCGCGGCGGTAAACTCCATGATCGGCGCCCAATCGGATTCTATTGGCAGGGGCGCGGAAGGTTCGGTGTCCGGAGAGGAGTCCGGCACCTTGGAGTCACGAGCTTCGCAAAGGACAGGTATGGTGTTCGCCCGATCACCGAGAGATTGCAGCCCCGAGGCGGTGTCCAGCCACCCGCCCTTGATTGGCATAGTCGGCCCGAGCTAAGGGTCGAGCGGACACCGTGCGGCCTCCGTGGCAATCGCTCGGCAGAGCTAGATCATGCCCATCGTGATGCTGGCAGCGCTTGGCTGTGACTCGAACCCGTTGAAGATCAAGTCTCCACGGACGTCGGCCGTAGTTCAAACTTCCAAATCTGACCTGATGGCTGTGGGCGTAGCTTTGATCTGCTCCAAATGGCTGCTTTAATTGGCCCGCAGTGCAAAGCTGCCGAATACGAAGATCTGTCCGGGGAGAAAAGTCTCACCCTGGACCGCATCATTGTTGATGATCAAAGTAGCCATCGGGCCTAAAGGTGACGACACAGAGGAACTCTCAATGAAAGCACCAATGTCGGTGTCAAAACCGGCGGATCTCGGGTAGGGGGTCCCGAACTGTGCGTCTAGGCGGATGGTAACATGAGACAAGGGACACGATGTTTTTACCCAAGTTCGGGCCCTCTCGATGGAGGTAAAACCCTTCTCCTGCTTGAGTAATATTGATGATATGGGTAGTACAAGAGTAGATCTACCACGAGATCGTAGAGGCTAAACCTAGAAGCTAGCCTATGGTATGATTGTTGTTCGCCCCTACAAACTAAAACCCTCCGGTTTATATAGACACCGGAGAGGGTTAGGGTTACACAGAGTCGGTTACAATGGAAGGAGATCTACATATCCATATCGCCAAGCTTGCCTTCCACGCCAAGGAAAGTCCCATCCGGACACGGGGCGAAGTCTTCAATCTTGTATCTTCATAGTCCAGGAGTCCGGCCAAAGGTCATAGTTCGGCCATCCGGACACCCCCTAATCCAGGACTCCCTCACCGGCCGTCCAAACAGTGCGTGATATGGCCTCTGGATTTTCACCACTTCAAAGGTCAGCGTTTCAGACCGGGAATCATGCTCATCTCCAAATACGACCTCCAAAGCGATCTTGCCAACAGGATATGCCGATTTACCTGGTACCACACCATGGAAAACAGTGTTTGATGGTTTAAGATTCTTAACTGTCAACCCCATGCGACGAAAATTCTCATAGTACAGGATGTTGATACTTCTCCCTCCATCCATCAGAACTTTGGTAAACTTATAACCTCCCACCTGAGGTGCTACCACCAAAGCTAGTTGACCCGGATTGTCAACCCGGGGCGGATGATCCTCTCTGCTCCACACAATGGGCTGCTCAGACCATCGTAAATAGCGTGGTACTGCCGGTTCAATAGAATTGACTGCCCTCTTGTGAAGCTTCTGATCGCGCTTACACAGGCTAGTAGTGAACACATGATACTGCCCACCATTCAATTGCTTGGGATGACTTTGATAACCCGACTGCTACTGATTCCCTTGATTATTCTGTTGATTATTACCACCTTGGTTGTTCTGATGGCCCTGATTATTCTGAAATCCAGAGCTTGAACCACCACCACCATGAAAACCTGTTCCTGAACCGCCCGATGGACCCTGATCATACCAGTAAAGATCAGAGTTTTTGAACTCCTTCATAATATAACAATCTTTCCAAAGATGCGTGGAAGGGGCCTCTTTAGTCCCATGCTTTGGGCAGGGCTGGTTTAACAGCCGCTCCAGATTCATCCCTCCACCGCTACCGGGCGGTTTACCTTCTGGCGCTGCATATTGGTGTTAGCCACAAAATCTGAATTATCTGCTTTCCGCTTACCATTATTCCCATGGCTTCCTTGGTTATGATGCTGTCCTTTTGCACCGCCGTTCTTCTTTCCCTTCTCCGGTTTCTCCTCATCAGACTCGGGATCCTTGGTATTATCAGAATCGGCATACTTGACCAAGGCCGCCATAAGTGTTCCCATGTCATTGCAGTGGCGCTTGAGCTGTCCCAACTTCATCTTTAGTGACTTAAACCGGCAATTACGCTCCAGCGTTATGATCGCAGCCAGCATTAATCCGGTCCGATTTAATGCAAAACATCTCAAACCCGGGCGCACCCAATGAGTTGTTGACTCGTTCTCCCCTTGAACACAGTGCATCCAGGTCCACAATGGACATAGGCTGTTTGCGTGTGTCCTTGAAATTGGCTATAAATCGGCCTTCAACTGATCCCATGATTCGATGGAGTTGGCTGGTACGTTTTCAACCAAGCACGGGCTATCCTTCCAACATCATTGTGAAGTACTTTGCAGGCCGCTTCATCTACATCCAAAGATCTCCATTGCCATCTCATAACTCTCAACCCACGCCTCAGGTGGCTGATCAGCAGTGTAATTTGGTACCTTACACGGAACCTTGAAATCCTTAGGCAGTTGCACATAACGGAGAGCCGACATAAGACACGGCACTCCCCAGGAACTGAAAGCAAGCCTGGTGCCTCGGTCCACTGATGTCGTTGGCTGAATCGGGGCGGTTTGATAGCAACCCGCATGTGGTGCTGCCAAAGTGGCCTCCCTTCATGCTCTGCCATAATCCACCACATCCTGCGTCGGATTACGGTGCCGAGCGCTATTGGACACCTCCGGTTCGTCCAGGTGCCTGCTATAGCTCTTGCTTGGACGAGGGGTCGAATGAATTCTATCTCGGCTATAGGAATAAGCCTGCTGCTGCACCACGGCGGTTTGAAGAAGATCCCTGGCCCGCCGTGTCTCAATTGCCGCCAGTGAATCGCCCTCCATCGGACTAGCTGCCAGGTGAGATGCCGCAGCAATCATGTTATCCAAAGGGCTCGAAAAGTGACCTGGTGGTGTTGGCACATATGGCGGCGGGTTGTCCGTCCGTCGAGGTGGTTCCATTATCCGTGGTTGATCCGACGTCACTCCAGGCGCATCAGTTCGGTTTGCAGCTGCCGGTTTACTCGTCCCAGCCCCCGGTGTATTAAAGAGATTTAATCCTTCGAAGCCTGGCTGCATGCGCAATGGGTACTTCCTGCGCATCATGTCGTTTGCCGCGTTCTGATCTAACATGAGCTGGAAATTATGTGCTCAGATTCGCTGTGGATTGGGCATCCAAAGCGGCTGTTCCTCACCCATCCCGGCATCCTCACCGCCAGTCCTCCTTGGCTCGCGCTTATCCGGTCCTTCAGCTTAGCAACTTCCGCATTGTGCTGATCCTGTGTCTTGGGGGTAACTGTCGTGGTTAGCAAGGTCGTCCAGGCAACCATCAAATCGGAGAGAACTTGAGCCGGCCGACGCACCGAGCCTCCTGCCGCGGCCGCTGAACTAGAAATCATGGCTGCTGTAGATGAAGATTGCAAAGCGGGCTGCGTCCCGGCCATGTAGACAGCAACTCAGCTCGGCGGTTCAAGGAGGTCCGGAATACTATTGCCATTGGAATAGCCTCCGAAAACACCATCATGAACTTGGTATAAGGACTCGGTTTCACCGATGGATGATTCGCCGTCGGAATAAACAGCCGTCTCGCCTTCAGACACCGATTCAGATCCGATCCCATGGACACATCCTACGAACGCACGCTTCGTGGCTGGCTTAACTCGGGAAGGACTTGCACGCTGAGCCGTCTCGACGAGGTCGGTGTAGGTGTCTGGCTCAGGGCCCGGTTCGCCGATCTTGCCCAAAGGGGACCCAGTACCCGTACTCGATTGAGCTGGCCTCGGGGCCCCATCCTTATTCATCGATGTAGAGCTTGCCGCGATGACTCTTGGTCATCCGGCAAACCGCGTACCCCTTCAGTCCTTCAAAGCTGCCCTTCAAACACTCAAAACCATCATGCGATAGCCCCACGGTGGGCGCCAATTGTCGTGGTTTTGTCACGGCAGGTGTCCTCATGAAAGGACTTAGTCGCAGGGCCATCGCTACGGGTTAGCTTGAAGGGGTTAAACCGGACAAGGGACACGAGAGTTATACTAGTTCGGGCCCTTCGATGAAGGTAAAAGCCTACGTCTAGTTTGTGATGGGATTATTGGGGTTTCGATGACCAGGGAGCGAATACACTTTGCCTGGATCTCGAATTGTTGTTGTCTGTCCCTGAACCGCCGCTGAGTCGTCCCTTTATATACACAGGGTGACGCCCGGCCGGTCTACAGAGTCTCGAGCCAGCTCATACAAGTGTCTAGCTCGGTCTCTTCCTTTCCTAACTTACATTACAAGATTCATAACCATGGCGGTTTACTACTATGTGCCCTAAAACGCCTTTGGGCTCCGGGCCTCTAAGCTTTAGTAATGAAATGCTATCTACAGAGTCTTCATGGGCTTCAATATAGTTGAGGGTGAACCGGGCCTTCCTGGCCGGTTTACACTCAGTAGTTATATCCCCAACAGAGGTGACACGTTCCCTCTCGGAACCACGAGCCTTGTTGAGGGAAGCTCCGGTTTGCAAGAAGCTTACACCAAAGCTTGTCCCAATTCGGCCAAAAAAATTACCGCAGCATGTTCGTTCCATGTCATGAGACCATGCCAAGTTTCTTGATTTTCAGGCGTGTTTTGGAATTACAGGAATTAAAAAACCAAGTTTCTCAATCTTTCCGGCCGAGCCACGACGCCCAGATGTTTGAATTTCACTCCCATCTCGTGCATGGGACCCAGAAATTCACCCAAGGACACACATGTGATTTTTCAAACAACTATGGTGCATTGGAGCACGTGCTTGTAGTTCAAATTTGAATTATGCACATTAAATGCCCAGAAACTCAATTAATGTATAAAAAACCAAAATTTAGCACGATACTTCTATTTGGTCTAATCTGCCTATGTAAAAAATTAAGGCGGTAGAAGGCACTATACGTATGTCGTTCGCACACGGAGGTGACACGTTCCCTCTTGGAACCAGGAGACTTCTTGAGGGAAGCTCCGGTTTGCAAGAAGCTTACACCAAAGCTTGTCCCAATTCGGCCAAAAATTTACTGCAGCATGTTGGTGCCATGTCATGACACCATGCCAACTTTCATGATTTTCAGCCATGTTTTGGATTTACAGGAATTAAAAAACCAAGTTTCTCAATCATTCCGGCTGAGCCACGACACCCAGATGTTTGAATTTTATTCCCATTTCTTGCATGGGACCTATAAATTCACCCAAAGACACACATGTGATTTTTCAGCAAACTTTGGTGCATTGGAGCATGTGCTTGTAGTTCAAATTTGAATTATGCACATTAAATGCCCAAAAACTCAATTAATGGATAAAAATGCCAAACGAACCTGGAATAATTCCAAATTTAAACACGACACTCATGTACTAGTTGCATGTTCACTGTACATAGATGTTCTAGCAATTCATAAACCATCCTTTCCCTCTGTAACACCATTTTGTCTTTCGAAACATAATGAAAAAATCAGGTATACCACAAACAGTTTACTAGAAAGAATCGTGTGGGATGCGATATAAAATATCTTGGCGCACCGTCTTGTCTGGCTTACGCAGGAAGCTTAGCTGTCTCTGATCCACCGCCTCGCTTGAACCACACTTGCGCGCGGTTTCTCAAGGCACCGAGCGAATTTTTTTGCCACCGCTGAAATATCTATCTCCCCGCCCCCTCCCTCCTACCAAAAGCCAATTTCCACTATTCCTCCTTGCTTTCCAAGTTCAAACCTTCACTGCTGCTTACTGGCAGCTCAGCCTCCTCGCCGGCGACCCTTATTCTTGCAGCGCCGCCTCCTCGCCGGCTACCCTTCTTCTTGCAGCGCCGCCTCCTTGCCAGCGACCCTTCTTCTTGCAGCGCCGCCTCCTCGCCGACGACCCTTCTTCTTGCTGTGCGGCCTCCTCGTCAGCCGAATTCTTCTTCTTGTCGCTGCCTCGTCGATATGGTCAGGTAATCCACACCCCACCCACACCATCCTCCTCCTTTCCCGTCCCACATGCCCCGACTGACGGAGCGACACCTTCCACCAAAATCACTGCCCCCCTCCTCCAATTAAGCGTCGCCCACAACCATTTTACACGCAGTATAACATGGAGCTGAGTAGCATGCGGCTGCACACATGAACGAGGTCGCTATGGCTGGCATGCGTGTCGACTGCCAGATCTTGGAGGAGGACCTCGTCTTTGAGGCCACTGTCGACACCGCCACGCGGTTGTCTACTTGAAAATACAGTTCGTGATGTTTTCTCGAGGCCACCGCCAGTGCCTTCTCGTGATTTGTCCTCTGTAATGTTAATATGCAATCTGATGTTTAGTTAACACTTTGGTCCTCTGAAATGTAATCTTCAATTAACACTTTGGTCCAACAATTGCTACATTTCATAGTACTGTTCTCAAGCATTCTTTGTTTTTTTAACTGTCTTATCTTCTAGTACATGTTTCTATTCTGCAATGTCGCGCTCGGTTAACTATTTTGGTTCATTTGGTCTGCTGTCCATTTAACTGTTTGGTTCAGTTCTGCAATTTGATTTTCATTTGTTGTGGTACAATTTTGTATTGTTATGCATGTGACACCAATCGAATTTGGCTGTACTCAATACATATTCTACTGATAGTATGGCAACTCTTAGTTAACCTGATCAAGATCTTCCTTATATGTGTTGCAGGGAAACAATGGGAGACACTGCGGTTTACCATCGAGGTTTGTTCAAGCAGGGTCCTTTGGCTAATAGCACATTATTGTGCAGTTGCAGGAATCATTCTTATATTTAGGTTTCTTACAATTTGGTCTTGCACATGTAGGTCCTGCTGTCAGAGGCTTAGACCCACTGTTCGACCCATTTTTCATATGGGGAAATGAGATGTCCATGAATATCAGTCAAGTCAAGAAACTCAAAAAGATTGTTAGGATGAAGAAACTTGCGACGAATAACAACAAGATCTTTGTTTGCCCAATAAAGAAGACATCAGTCAACTATAGGATGGTACCAACTCTTCTACCTTGTTTTTACCCCTTGCGCCATTTCAAAATTTACAACAACGATTTATGCATAGCTTTGTTTTTAGTAATTTTCAAAGCAGTTCACCGATGATTACCTCTCAAACCACCTGCATGGTCAAGAGGCAAGGAAGGTATTCATTCAACACCCATAGTACAATATTGAAGTCTTGCTGAAGAGGACGAAGGTTGGGCGGGCAATTATCCATAGCCACTGGCCTAAAGTTGCAAGGACATTCAACATCACTAAAGGCTCAATATTTGCCTTCGTCAGAGTTTCCTCAGATGATATTCATCTCGTCTGCTTACCGTGTATGATGCTACTTTCCAAAGTTTTTTGACGCTGCATGTGAAACTTGGTGCTGTTGTGTAATGGCGTAACTGAGTGCCGAAGCTATCTGATGTGATTCGATTATGAAATACTTGTTGCTTTTATATGAATATGAAATATCTGGCGTGTTTTATAAGAAATATCAGTTTGATTAGTACATGGATTATCAATAATAGGCTAATTACCCTGCTTATTGGGGTTTTCTATTGCTAACGGTTACTCAGACTGCACCGTGGGCAATGAACTCAAACAACCCACACGGTTTCTAGAAAGTAGGCGTGTTCGATCAACTAACAATCACACGCGGCTTCCGGCAGTGAACTGTTTGCGTTAGGCCACCTTGCGCACACGGTTCCACATAAAGAATTGTGTGGGATGTACATACCTACGGAAATGATTTTTTGGGATTCACCGTGTGGGATGTACATACCTACGGAAATGATTTCTGGGATTCACCGTGTGGGATGAACATACCTACGGAAATGATTTACAGGATTCACCGTGTGGGATGTACATACCTACGGAAATGATTTCTGGGATTCACCGTGTGGGATGTACATACCTACGGAAATGATTTCTGGGATTCACCATGTGGGATGTACATACCTACGGAAATGATTAGGTTTCCATGCCTCGCCCGTCCCACACGGCCCCAGCCTGTGTCCCAAGAGGGCCTATCCCCAAAGATTTTTAGTTCGTGTGGGGTTGACCCCCCTATCGCCCACACTCACTTGGCGACAGTTCCAAATGCCGTCGTGGAAAGGGGTTTTAAACCGTTTGTTTAGGACGTCGCTGTACCAGTGTTTGAGATGATTTTGTACCCTACAAACAATTTCTATTTTTTTTCTGCACTAATAGGAACTCGGGAGTGATTCTTTATTACACTTTGAGGGATAATCATATGATCCAACTATGTTAGCATTGTTGGGAGATTGCACTAGTGAAAGTACAAACCCTAGGCCTCATTTTTAAGCATTGCAATACCGTTTTTGTGCTCGTTTACTATTTGCTACCTTGTTGTTTTTAATTATTCATATTATAAAATTATATTTCTACCATCCATATTACACTTTTAGCACCATCTCTTCGCCAAACTAGTGCACCTATACAATTTGCCATTGTATTGGGTGTGTTGGGGACACAAGAGATTTCTTGTATTTGGTTGCAGGGTCGTTTGAGAGAGACCACCTTCATCCTACACCTCTCACGGATTGATAAACCTTAGGTCATCCACTTGAGAGAAAATTGCTACTGTCCTACAAAACTCTGCGGTTGGAGGCCCAACACGTGTCTACAAGAATAAAGTTGCGTAGTAGACATCAGTAACATATGTTCACCGCGGGGTAATTTAACATGCATCGTAGTTGCGGTGGATTCGCGGTGTGTGTGTGTGTGTGTGTGCGCGCGCGCGCGCGTGCGTTTGGGGGGTGGTGGGTGGCTCGCAGTACACTACGAGTCGTGAGCCACCATGTGGGTTGGCCGTTTTGTGAGGTAGGTGCCACATCAGAGTCGTGATTTCATTATTTAAAACATTACACAACTCTTTCATACATACATGTTTTGGCCACAAGAAGATAGATCTTGCGTGATCGTAGGAATTGTTTTTTGAAATACTACGTTCCCCAACATCTTCTGTGCAGCAAAGAGGATAATCCTCAGATCATGGACCCAGTCCGCATCATTGCTACTGTCATCTTTAAACTTACTTTTCTCTAGGAAGATATCAAAAACATAGGGGAGCTACAACGCGAGCTATTCATCTACAACATAATTTGCAAATACTATCAAGACTAAGTTCATGATAAATTAAGTTCAATTAATCATATTACTTAAGAACTCCCACTTAGATAGACATCCCTCGAGTCATCTAAATGATCACGTGAACCAAATCAACTAAACCATGTACGATCATCACGTGATATGGAGTAGTCATCAATGGTATACATCTCTATGTTGATCATATCTACTATATGATTCACGTACAACCTTTTGGTCTCCAGTGTTCTGAGGCCATGTCTGAACATGCTAGCCTCGTCAAGTTTAACCCGAGTATTCCGCATGCGGAAAACTGTCTTCCACCCATTGTATGTGAATGCAGAGCCTATCACACCCGATCATCACGTGGTGTCTCAGCATGACGAACTGTTTCAATGGTGCATACTCAGGGAGAACACTTATACCTTTAAATTTTGTTAAGGGATCATTTTATAATGCTACCGCCATACTAAGCAAAATAAGATGCATAAAAGATAAACATCACATGCAATCAAAATATGTGACATGATATGGCCATCATCATCTTGTGCCTTTGATCTCCATCTCCAAATCAACGTCATGATCTCCATCGTCGTCGGGCTTGACACATTGATTTCCATCGTAGCGTCGTGGTCGTCTCGCCAACTATTGCTTCTACAACTATCGCTAACGCATGGTGATAAAGTAAAGCAATTACATGGCGTTTGCATTTCATACAATAAAGCGACAACCATAAGGCTCCTGCCAGTTGCCGATAACTTCTACAAAACATGATCATCTCATACAATAATGTATATCACATCATGTCTTGACCATATCACATCACAACATGCCTTGCAAAAACAAGTTAGACGTCCACTACTTTGTTGTTGCAAGTTTTACGTGGCTGCTACGGGCTTCTGGCAAGAACCGTTCTTACGTACGCATCAAAACCACAACGGTGATTTATCAAGTTTGTTGTTTTAACCTTCAACAAGGACCGGCCGCGGTCAAATTAGATTCAACTAAAGTTGGAGAAACAGACACCCGCCAGCGACCTTTATGCAAAACCAGTTGCATGTTTGTCGGTGGAACCGGTCTCATGAATGTGGTCATGTAAGGTTGGTCCGGGCCGCTTCATCCAACAATACCCCCAGAACACTTCCGGTGTCCGAATATCATCGTACTATATATGAATATTTACCTCTCGACCATTTCAAGACTCCTCGTCATGTCCGGGATCTCATCTGGGACTCCGAACAACATTTGTTCACCAAATCACATAACTCATATCATACAAAATCATCATCGAACGTTAAGCGTGCGGACCCTACGGGTTCGAGAACTATGTAGACATGACCGAGACACCTCTCCGGTCAATAACCAACAACGGAATCTGGATGCTCATATTGGTTCCTACATATTCTATGAAGATCTTTATCGGTCGTACCGCAATGACAACATGCATTATTCCCTTTGTCATCGTATCTACATACCTAGTTCAATCTCGTTACCGGCAAGTCTCTTTACTCGTTCCGTAATACATCATCCCGCAAGTAACTCATTAGTAACATTGCTTGCAAGGCTTATTATGATGTGCATTACCGAGATGGCGCAGAGATACCTCTCCGACAATTGGAGTGACAAATTCCAAATATCGATCTATGCCAGCCCAACAAACACCTTCGGAGATACCTGTAGAGCATCTTTATAATCACCCAGCTACGTTGTGACGTTTGATAGCACACAAGGTATTCGTCCGGTATCCGAGAGTTGCATAATCTCATAGTCGAAGGAATATGTATTTAACATGAAGAAAACAATAGCAATAAAACTAAACGATCAACATGCTAAGCTAACGGATGGGTCTTGTCCATCACATCATTCTCCTAGTGTTGTGACCCCGTTCATCAAATGACAACACATATCTATGGTTAGGAAACTTAACCATCTTCGATTAACGAGCTAGTCTAGTAGAGGCTTACTAGGGACACGGTGTTTTGTCTATGTATCCACACATGTATCAAGTTTTTGGTTAATACAATTATAGCATGAATAATAAAAATTTATCATGATATAAGGAAATATAAAATAACAACTTTATTATTGCCTCTAGGGCATATTTCCTTCAGCGCGCCCCTCCCTTGGCTGGCCGGCCCTATGGGGAAGGAAAGGGGAGGGGTGGCCCCTCATGCCTTTCCCTCCTCAGGAGAGAAAGGAAAGAGGTGGGGCACCTCTTGACGATGACATGTACCTAGGGTAGGGCAATAGACCTGATCTAAGCACCCTTCTCAAGGTCACTGCCTTACAGTCAAGGACATTCAAAGGACAACAACTTCTACAGACTGGAATCACCCCAAGGTGCAACCCACTTGACCAACGGTTCCACTCGACAGAGATATAATCACTCGACCATATCAGAAACCACTCGGAGTACAGAAGATCTAGGGTCACTCTGAATGACAACGGTCAGGTGTTCACTCTGTAGTCTTAATGGTCATTTATATGAATTCAATGCTGACGTTACCAGTAACGTCCCCTCTTTATGTACATTGAACCCTATGTAACGGGGGATGGCTGGGGTCCTGGAACACTCTATATAAGCCACCCCTCCTCTGTGACAAGGGTTCACACCCCCTGTAACTTCACGCATAATCCAATCGACCAAGCCTCCGGGCACCGAGACTTAGGGCTGTTACTTCCTCCGCGAAGGGCCTGAACTCGTGAATCTTGCATGCACAACCTCACCATAGCTAGGATCTTGCCTCTCCATACATACCCCCTATTCTATTGTCAGGTTTACTCCCACGACAGTTGGCGCTCACCTTGGGGCGGGTGTCTTAGCGACTTTCCGGTGAGGTTGCAATTTTTCTAATTCCCATCATCATGGTTTCCAGCGGTGGATTGGCTGAGGGTCGTGAGATCCGTCTTGGCGCGCTGGTTTCATCGCCGATGACTCCGCCTGGCTCCAGGAGGCCCCCTCGACGTCGAGACACTCCCCATCCACGTGGCGACGCACTTTCGCGCATGCGTTTGCGGCGTCCTTCTGCGCCAGCCGTCGACCCAGTATCGGTCGGCTCCCGTGATGTCTTCGCTCCCCGCTGTTCGCCGACACAAGCGATCCGGTTGGTCGCGGCTTCAGCTGTGGGTGAAGCATGCGGTGGCACGTCAATCGGCCACCCCTCAAGTCGAGCAATCGAGCCTGATGAATCTCTCTACGGCCTGTTCGACAGGCTCCGTCGAGACCCTTTCCGAGTGCGACAGTAGCGATCCTGCGGCGGAAGTCTTGGTGGTCGACGAGCCGCACAGCCCGCCAGGTTTCCATCGCAGCGACAGCGGAGATGGCTGCGGCGATCCATTGCGTGTCCACGAGGAATATCATCCCGAAGCTCTCACTTCACAACAGAGGGAGGAACTTCACAGCCGCAATGTGGAGGCGCTCCACACTTCCATCGTCGGAAAAACCTCCGAGGCTCGGGCCTTGGAGGCCACGCGCTTGGCCACTTTGGCTGAGCGCATCGACTGGAGAATCTTCAGCATGTACTCGACGAACGTGCTCGGCGGCAGATCCCTGAGTCCAGTCGACGGCAGCGACAATTGTTCCCACCTGAACCACAGGTATACCGCACTCCAATTTAGAATCTTATAGCCGCAGACCGTATAGCAGAGTCTATTCAGCCGTCCCAGGCGGAGGCTGGAAGAGGTTTGATGCAAATCAGAGCGTTGCTTCGGGCAGCAGGAGAGCAGAACACAACAATATCTCAGTCGCGTAACAGAATACACAACAGATCTGTGATGGCTGACACAGTTCAGTGGGCTCACAGCCAAGATCGCCCCTTTGGCCTGAGGGATGTGGGCATCGCCAAGAGCAGTACGTGGATTGGAACCATGAGAAGTATGATCACCGACTCGGCCAGGATGACCGGCGTCGAGTGCCTACACCGCCTCCAAGGAGTGGATCATATGTGCCCCGGCAGGCGCCCACACAGCGGTGAGCGGAGGGTACCAGTCGACCCAAGAGAGCCAGGTTTTGATGCGAGGTCGATCCTCGTTCAAGGTATGGTCGACAGGAACAGAGCACACCGAGAAGGACTTGACAGGGATCGTCCGACTGGCAGTAGAGTTCATGTTCCTAGTTGATACGTCTCCGTCGTATCTACTTTCCCAAACACTTTTGCCCTTGTTTTGGACTCGAACTTGTATGATTTGAATGGAACTAACCCGGACTGACGCTGTTTTCAGCAGAATTGCCATGGTGTTGTTTTATGTGCAGAAAGCAAAAGTTCTCGGAATGACCTGAAACTCCACGGAATATCTTAGAATAAATAATAAAAATCCATGCCAAAGATGAAGACCAGGGCCACACCACGTCCACGAGGTGGGGGCGCCTCCCCCATCTGGGCGCGCCCCCCTACCTCGTGGGCCCCCTGGAGACCCTCCGACGCCAACTCCAACTCCATATATTGGGTTTCGGGGAGAAAAAAATCAGAGAGAAGAAATCATCGTGTTTTACGATACGGAGTCGCCGCCAAGCCCTAATCTCTCTTGGGAGGGCTGATCTGGAGTCCGTTCGGGGCTCCGGAGAGGGGGATTCGTCGCCGTCGTCATCATCAACCATCCTCCATCACCAATTTCATGATGCTCACCGCCGTGCATGAGTAATTCCATCGTAGGCTTGCTGGACGGTGATGGGTTGGATGAGATTTATCATGTAATCGAGTTAGTTTTGTTAGGGTTTGATCCCTACTATCCACTATGTTCTGAGATTGATGTTGCTATGACTTTGCTATGCTTTATGCTTGTCACTATGGCCCGAGTGCCATGAATTCAGATCTGAACCTATTATGTTTTCATGAATATATGTGTGTTCTTGATCCTATCTTGCAAGTCTATAGTCACCTATTATGTGTTATGATCCGACAACCCCGAAGTGACAATAATCGGGATACTTCTCGGTGATGACTATAGTTTGAGAAGTTCATGTATTCACTATGTGCTAATGCTTTGTGCCGGTTCTCTATTAAAAGGAGGCCTTAATATTCCTTAATTTCCAATAGGACCCTGCTGCCACGGGAGGGTAGGACAAAAGATGTCATGCAAGTTCTTTTCCATAAGCACGTATGACTACATTCGGAATACATGCCTACATTACATTGATGAATTGGAGCTAGTTCTGTGTCACCCTATGTTATGACTATTACATGACGAACCGCATCCGGCATAATTATCCATCGCTAATCCGGTGCCTACGAGCTTACCATATACTGGTTCTCGCTTATTTACTTTCCCGTTGTTACTGTTACAATCACTACAAAATACCAAAAATATTACTTTTGCTGTCTTTACTTTTGTTACTGTTACCACCACTATCATATTACTGTGCTACTAAACACTTTGCTGCAAATATTAAGTTTCAGGTGTGGTTGAATTGACAACTCAGCTGCTAATACTTGAGAATATTCTTTGGCTCCCCTTGTGTCGAATCAATAAATTTGGGTTGAATACTCTACCCTCGAAAACTATTGTGATCCCCTATACTTGTGGGTTATCACCGGTCCAGAGTGTTTCAGCAGAGCCATCAGAGCTGCTGAGATTCCTCCCAACTTCAGGTTGGCAACAGGAGTGAGCAAGTTTACCGGTGAATCAAAGCCAGACACTTGGCTGGAGGATTACCGAGTGGCTGTGCAGATCGGTGGTGGTAATGATGAGGTGGCAATGAAGCATCTTCCTCTGATGTTGGAAGGTTCAGCCAGAGCGTGGTTGAATCAGTTGACTCCAGGCAGTATATTCAGCTGGGAAGAGTTAGCCAGAGTGTTTGTCAGAACGTTTGAACGTACATGCAAGCGACCTGTAGGGTTGGCAGAATTACAGCATTGTGTGCAAAAACCGAATGAAACTTTGAGGGATTACATCTAGAGGTGGACCACTTTGCGTCACACAGTGGAGAATGTGTCTCAGCATCAAGCAGTTTGTGCCTTCAAGGAGGGCGTTCGGTATCGTGAGCTTAACCTGAAACTCAGGTCGGACAGGAGACATGACCCAGACCCGAATGATGGAAATAGCCACTCGGTACGCAAATGGCGAAGAAGAAGACCGACTCCATAGCGGCAAGAGCAATCTTGTCGGCCAGGACACCGGAGGAGGTAATTCCAATCGGAAGCAGAAGCGCAAAGCGGAGCCTGCCGGTCCTGGAGAGGTTGCAGTCGCGACCCAAGGAAAATTCAAGGGAAAACCTAAGGGGCCCTGGACCACCAAGAAGGTAAAAGATCAAGCAGGAAATGATGTGTTAGATTTACCGTGTCATATACACACCAAGAAGGATGAATAGGGAAATCTGATTTATCCCAAACATACCACTCGACAGTGTCGAGTCCTTATCCAACAGTTCCGAGAGAAACAACCCAGTGAAAAAGAGAAGGAATCTGATAAGGAAGAAGACAAAGAGGAGGATGATGGTTTCCCCAATGTCAATTCCACCTTAGTGATTTTTGCTGACGTTGACAGCAAAAGTCGACTAAAAGTTATCAACAGAGAAGTAAATATGGTCGCTCTGGCAACGACAACATACTTGAAGTGGTCACAAACTACAATCACATTTGACAGTCTGATAACCCAGCACGCGTTGCCACTCCAGGGCGGCAAGCATTGGTTGTCGACCTAGTTGTTGGAGGCACCCGACTGACCAAAGTATTGATGGATGGTGGCAGTGGTCTGAATATTCTCTATGCTGAGACCCTGAGAGGAATGGGCATTCCGATGTCCAAGCTTAGCGAGAGCAACATGCACTATAGGAATCAGCTACTTTGCCGTCTGCCATGGCGGACGGCAAAGGCTCTGCAGCGGACGGCAAAACGCTCCAGCAAAGTAAGGATCGGCAAAGAGCTACTTTGCCATCTGCTTTCTGAGGCTGAGGTAGAAATGGCAAATAAGAAAGTTAGAAAAAGGTGACTACAAGAAGAAGAGTATAACAAGAAGTATATGCCATTTATGAGCTAACTTAGGTTAAATGGATCATTTATGAGCTAATTTAGGTGAAATGGATCATTTTTGAGCTAACTTCGGTGAAATGGATCGTTTATGAGCTAACTTAGTTGAAAAGGATCGTTTATGAGCTAACTTAGTAAAAAGCATCATTTTGGAGCTAACCTAGGTGTGATGGGTCATTTTGGAGCTAACCTAGGTAAGATGGGTCATTTTGGAGCTAACCTAGGTGAAATGGATCGTTTATGAGCTAATCTAGGTAAAATGGGTCATTTTAGAGCCAACTTGGGTAAAATGCATCATTTTAGAGCTAACCTAGGTAAGATGGGTCATTTTAGAGCTAACCTAGGTAAAATGGGTCATTTTAGAGCTAACGTAGGTAAAATGGATCATTTAGGAGCTAATCTTGTTAAAATAGGTCATTTTAGAGATAACTTGGGTAAAATGGATAATTTATCAGCTAAGTAAGGTAAAATGGGTCATTTTAGAGCTAACTTAGGTAAAATGGGATCGTTTATGAGCTAACTAAGCTAATTATGCCATTTTTTACATAAGTAAGCTAAGTACATATCGTTTTAGAGCTAACATAGGTAAAATGGATGGTTTTGGAGGTTAGTAAGCTTATTAAGTCATTTTGGAGGAAAAGAAGCTAACTCTAAGTCATTATGGTAAGCATATTGGAGGAAATAAAGCTAAGTCTAGGTCTTTATGCATTTTTTAAGCAAAACACTAGAGACACTTACCGTGATCATGGAGGTGTTGTAGCGGGGTGGCTCGTGCCGGTAGCTGGAGAAGGATCATGTGATGCTTGTCTGGAGTTACGATGCACCAAAGATCATTTCCAATGTCTCGTTAGCATGATGACACTCAAATGTTAAGACTAGCAAGTAATGTCCATTCAAATTAAACTCACCGTGGTCCCAGGAGCAATCACTGGCATCGGCGGAGCGGTCTGACCGGACTTCTCGCACACAGACTGCACATTTGGTTTTGACGACTCAGTCATACTAGTTAGTAATGAGACAAACACTACATGAATGTTTTGGCTAATGTGTAGAAAAAAGTTACCACAAGGAGCTCGTACATGGCCCTTGCATGCATGCCATTCCATGCCCTCTCCTCCTCCAACATCTTTGTCGTCCTCTCCTCCAACTCCCGCTGCCTCTCCGCCGCATCCGCCAGAAGTTTCTCCGTTCTATCTATCTCACTTTGTATAGCAGCCTGCAACACCACTCCTCGTTACCATTTGTAATCATTGATGGAAGCGCACACAATGTAATGGAGAAAGATAGCTGAGTACGTATAACTAACCTTGAAGGCGAGTTCAACTAGCCATTCACGAGGCCTTATCTTAGGAGCGGAGCTCGACTGGCGTGCCTTGATCTTCGGGAGAGTGCTAGGACAACAGATAAGTCCATCTCCCATGGCTATGGAGCCATGGGACCTCCCGCCACCAGATATCATCAGCAGCTCGGTATCAATGGGACCCTGGCTCGGGTTAAAGTCCTCCCCTTTCCTCGCCTTCCCCTCATCTCTATATTTCACGAGCTTGTCGTGGGAGGAGATGTTGGTGAAGTTTTTTGGATCATCAAGGTCAGACGCAGAGAATGCCTTGACTTCCTTGTAAGAGCCAGTGTGGGCCATGGCATACAGGTCGTACACCTCTGGCACCTTATCCGCCTTATTGTAGCGTGCCTGAAAGAGAGAAACGAAGTAAATTAGTAATTAAAGGGCTGAAAGCTAGCATGATGAACGAATTGCATGAATCATGAAGCAAACTACATACCCAGTTCCACCCGTACTGATATAAGTTGGAGCTACCTTGATGGTGTGGCACACCTTCCATTTGGGCACGTTTGTCCTTAGCCTCGTTGTGGAGGGCTCGCCATTCTTTTGAGCACCACTCACTGACCAACACCTCCCAACAATCCATCCGATCTGCACACCATCTCGGAGGGGCCTAAGTTAGGAAATAGAAACTTGAGCGCTATGGCTATGAATTACTAAATGAAGGAAGTAAAGTACAAGGCCTTAAGAATTACCTTCATGTACTCCTCCTTACTCAAGAACTTCTCGCGGCATGCCGGCTTGGTCTTCTTGATACCATGCGCGGCGTAGTAGTCTCGAACAGCCTGCACCCGAGCCTCGTGCCGTAAGTTCTGTAGTAGGCGCTTGCAGACATTATCGCTAACATTTGCCGCCTCCTCCTCGTATCCCTCCTCACACCTGTAGAATGTCTGCAATCAAATGAGACAATATTGATTAGTACAATTAATAACTAGCTAGTTGAAATTTTTTAATTGTGTAAAGGAGAAATTACCCAGAACTTTCTAATCACCACGTCTGCCCTCGTCTTGCACAAGACACCGTCGATAATCTCACCCGACGGGGCCGAGGCAGCCAAGTAGTGCTCCCAACTCAATCCAAGCTCTGGAAGCCGACCCTCACCAGGCAACGTGACAAACCCCGGGAAGTTTTGCCGACAAAGAACTCCAAGGACGGAGTTGGGTCGGCGGACACTGTGATGGTGGTCTCAACCCCTGCAGCATGACAAGGCCAACGCATTAGATATTTGAAGAAACGTGAATGCAGAAGGGTACAAAAAGATTAAATGCACTTACCTCTCCCCATCAGGGAAAATCAAACCAACTCTGCTCGCGGGTCGCCGGCACGTCCAGGAGCCGTGTACAACCACGCTGGTAGACGGTTCCCTCCTCGTCCTCAATATCAGTCGGCTCCCCGCCATCATCAGCATGGCCACTCGGCCCCTCAGGCTGATCCGGCCAGGTACCTCATCCAGACGTGTGTTCCTCCGGGGTCTCGTGGGCCGAACTCTCGTGGCCTGAAGGCCCGTCAACCCGAGGCTCGCGGGCCGAAGGCCCGTGGACCGGAGGCTCGTGGACCGGAGTTCGTGTAGCCTCCTTGTCGGTGTCAAAACCGGCGGATCTCAGGTAGGGGGTCCCGAACTGTGCGTCTAGGCGGATGGTAATAGGAGACAAGGGACATGATGTTTTTACCCATGTTCGGGCCCTCTCGATGGAGGTAATACCCTACTCCTGCTTGATTAATATTGATGATATGGGTAGTACAAGAGTAGATCTACAACGAGATCAAGGAGGCTAAACCCTAGAAGCTAGCCTATGGTATGATTGTTGTTCGTCCCTACGGACTAAAACCCTCCGGTTTATATAGACACCGGATAGGTTAGGGTTACATGAGTTGGTTACAATGGTAGGAGATCTACATATCCAGACGCCAAGCTTGCCTTCCACGCCAAGGAAAGTCCCATCCGGACACGGGACGAAGTCTTCAATCTTGTATCTTCATAGTCTTGGAGTCCGGCCGTGATGATAGTTCAGCTATCCGGACACCCCCTAGTCCAGGACTCCCTCAGTAGCCCCTAAACCAGGCTTCAATGATGACGAGTCCGGCGCGCATATTGTCTTCGGCATTGCAAGGCGGGTTCCTCCTCCGAATACTTCATAGAAGGTTTTGAACACCAGGATAGTGTCCGGCTCTGCAAAACAAGTTCCACATACCACCGTGATAGAGAATAATTTTTGCACAGATCTGCCGACGTACTCAAGGCGTGACATCACACAACGGCCAGGCCTTTATATGAATCATTTTTACCGTTCCACCTTAGCGCGTTTAGCGAGGCGGTTTCTCGGCACGCCTTATCAAA
The DNA here is from genome assembly GCA_021605145.1 of Aegilops bicornis. Lineage (NCBI taxonomy): Eukaryota > Viridiplantae > Streptophyta > Magnoliopsida > Poales > Poaceae > Aegilops > Aegilops bicornis. The sequence goes on along the minus strand of CM038675.1, from coordinate 547,407,346 downwards.
GCATAGATCGTGCCCCTTAGTCCGGGATTCTCATCAATACGGACGTGGGTAACCCATCCGCGCCATTGATTACGGCGCTTGGGAGATAAGCGAGTTTTACCAGGCTGGTGGGGGACGCATAACTTCTTCCGTCCCTATAAGGGGATAAGGATCCACCTTTTCACCTACGCCTTCTTCCTCCTTTGCTCATCTACTTCCGCGCACTCGAGCTCCAACGCCCAAGTCCGCACATCCCACCTCAACCTTCTCGAACCATGTCAGGAGCGGGAGGCAGGTGGATGGCCTCCTCCGTCACGGAGGGGCACATCACAAGACTGCGGGAGGCCGGATACTTGTCCCGCGACATCACAAGACAAAGGCTGCCCGACGCGGGGCAGCTCATTCCAACCCCCAGGCCCCATGAGAGGGTGGTGTTTCTCCCCCACTTCCTCCGCGGACTAGGTTTTTCACTTCACCCATTTGTCCGGGGGCTCATGTTTTACTATGACCTGGATTTCCATGACCTGGCCCCGAATTTTATCCTCAACATCTCGGCGTTCATCGTCGTGTGCAAGGCCTTCCTCTGCATCCAGCCCCACTTAGGCTTATGGCTGAAGATCTTCAATGTCTGGCCGAAGGTAGTGGGCGGCCGTCAAGCGGAGTGCGGAGGCGCCATGGTTGGCAAGATGGCCAAAGTCCTATGGCTCGAGGGCTCCTTTGTGGAGACAATAAAGGGGTGGCAATCGGGGTGGTTCTACATCACCGAGCCACGCGACCCCAAATGGGTGGCGGCCCTCGAATTCAGATCTGGCTTCCCCACACGGCTCTCGTCATGGAAAGAGATGGGCCTGACGTGGGGGAATTCGGATGAGCTATCCGGACTCCAAACATGCGTCCGAAACCTGGTGGACAAGATTCTCAGGCTTGTCAACGTAATCCAGGTGATGCTCATCCGCTGGATTCTCCCATGCCAACAACAGGCCTTCAAATTGTGGGAGTTCGATCCGGCACATCACCCCACTCTGACAAGGCTCTTCGACACTACATACGAAGATGCCTGGAAGGTGCTGTTCAAGGGCGCCGAGGCTCCCACATCCGCCATCAAGATCGCTGGATTCAGCTCGCAGCGTCAAGCCAGCGAGGTGAGTTATTTTACCCTTTATGGGACTCTTTTTTCATAGTTTGACTCTATGTGGGATCTAAAACTCCCTAACCTTTAACAGGACTGGCTGAAGACGTCCGAACAGGTTAGCTGTCCGGCTCCTTTGCTAGAAGACCCACCGGACGCCCGATTGACGGGGCTGCTGGCTCCGGTACCTCATGTGGTGCCGGAGAAGAAGGCCAAGAAGGAGGCAACGGGAACTCGAAGGAGCTCTGACGATGGTGTTGTCGATTCTGAAGCAGAATCTTCTCCCCGAGGACGAGGAGGAAGAAAGAAGCCTCTCCCCGGTGAAGAGGAGAGGAAAAGGAAGGCCGCCCCAACTGGGGAGGCCGGAGGGTCCAAGAAGGGAAGAACCCTTCCTCCAGACTTCTCCACCAACGTCGACAACGACGAGGAGGATTGGCCAACAAGGGCCAAGCCCCTGGCGAGATCGTAAGTATCCGGATACCCATGGCATTTTTATCATTGCATAGTGTTCTCTAATGCCGAACAATCATGCAGCCCGCCCAAGGGCGAGTTCGCCCGCTTCATCGGCGGGTCCTCGAAGTTCGTCGGAAATGGAGAGTACTTCACTTCCGGCCGCCTCCTCACCTCACGCTGCGGACGACGCTGCGGTGGGGCCCCAAGGGGGCTTGGTCAAGAGGAGGTGGCGCAGGAGGCGCCGCAAGGCAACCTCCCGGACTCCAGGCGCGTGGGGGGCGAGACCCCCAGGGGCTCTAAGCCCGACCCTCGTCCGGACTCCATGCCGGAACCTTCAGCGGTTCTGGAGTCCGGCAAGCGGTCCCTTCGCAAGAAGGGAAGACGCCGGTGTCCTCCGTCCAACCAGAGGCACCGGATAGCTTACTGGAGGCGCTTAACAGCTCTTCCATCAAGGAGGAGCACGACACTGTTATGAGTGCGGTGATCCGGACGATTCGATCCGCCAAGAGCGGGCTGACTGAAGCTATACTCAGCCTTCTAACAGGCTTTGAGGTAAGTTTAGAATATGTAAAAATATTAGCGCATAGACAGTAGCCCCTGATGCTTAGTTCGGTGTTCGGAAAGAAAAGGCGGACTAAGGATCTAAAAAGATATACGCAGGAGTATAACATAAGTATGTCAATATGGGAATGCAGGCTACGCTGACCTCTGCCGCCAGACCGATCATTGCGGAGGTCGATGCATTGAAGCAAAGCCTCGAGCGGTCCGAGAACGAGCTCGGCCTTGCCAAGAAGCAACTCGAGGACAAGAAAGGTAAGTAATACCTTATGAAAGAAATACCTTATAGAAAGGTTTCGGTTGCAAAAAATAACAGGAATAGCATGGGTACTGCAGGGGCCCCGAACGAGGTGGCGACCCTGAAGGAGGCGGTGTCCGCGGCCGAAAACAAAGCGGCTGCGGAACGCACCGAGCGAGAGAAGGGGGAGGCGCACCTGGCGGAGGTGCGGCAAGAGCTCCAGGCTCTGGTGGAAAAACACGAGAGTATGGAGCGTGACTCGAAGACCCGAGAGTCCGAGCTTGCATCGGCTCTTGAGAGTGCCAAAGCTGCTAAGGCCGAGGCTCAAAAAGCCCTCCAGGAGATTGAGGCAATAAAGAAGATCGCGGCGGGTAAGGCATTCTTTATGCAGAGCAAGCATGTGAAAGTGAATTACTTATTACTTACCCGGATTCGGAGCTCTCCAGGAGCGTTCGCAGATCTGCCTCGTAGTGTATCGGATGCTGCCGCGTTCTACCGCACCAAGGAGGGGAGCTCGACGGAGAAGGTGTTCTGGTCTCAGTATGCTGAGGCCGGACATCCGGTGCCCCTAAGCGACCAGCTGAAGCAGCTGGTCGAGCTCCACAAGGTCGCCGAACATGCCATGAAGGGCCTCATAGTTCGGCTATGACCATTGGAAGCTATGCCTGGGAGCTACTTTGGGCTAGTGTGGCGGCTAGTGGACGCCTGTCCACGGATTGAAGTCATCAAGTGCTCCGTCTGCATTGAAGGTGTCCGTCGGGCCCTTGCCCGTGCTAAAGTGCACTCGGGCAAGCTGGATGCGGAGAAGCTTGTGACGGACGGGCCACCAAAGGGCAGGGAGCATCGCACGCCCGAAATGTACTATGAGGGCCTCCTGAAGGGTGCCCGCCGAATAGCGGATGAGTGCTCCAAAGATGTAATTTTTGAATAGACTCGCATTTGTTATCCTGTACGCTAAAAACTTGTTCATATGCGCTAAGCAACGCTTGTTAATTTAAAATATTACCTTCTGTGCGGCCGTTTATCAAATTTGAGAGATGGCAAGTCGTTGGCTTCAGCCCCCATGCCATGAGTGCTGGGGTGTTCGGGATAAACTTGAGCACTCTTGTTCCCATTCTTGGGTCCATCTAGGGAGGCGCTCAAAGCAACGAACAAGGCAACCGGACTTATGATGCTTGAACACTCTCACTTAGCCATAGAATTCTATAATTTTAAATTTCGTCCAAGCCCCTAGTGTTCGGAAGACCGAGTTCGGGGCGCTATCCACGCCTTGGCCGGACAATTCCGGTTCCTCGCTCTAAGCGGCATAAGTCTTTAGGGACCCGAAAAAACCTCTCGAATAGCGACCGGCTCTTGCCCTATCATGACAGTCAGTTTTAACTTTCTCCACTGAGGTTCTCGACCCAGCTCAACTGGGGCACAATCGCAGTGGTTCTCCCGGTGCTACCTTAGCCGATATAACGGAACGTAAGGTACCAAAACACGGGAGCCGGGCAAACCCAACTATTGACCCAAGACATGATTCGGAACCGATTCATATAATGCTATAAGTTCGGGGTGCCGCACTTGTGAAAGTGTTCGGACTTATCACACCATATTTTGGGGTACTTGAGCCCCTGGTGTATTGGCCATACCAAAGTGTACGGGTGCATAATGTCATGAAATGAGCATATGTATAGATAAAGAAAAGAGTGCAATAATAGGCAAAAGCTATGTATTGTTTATTGAAAAAGGTACTGCAATGAAAGCAGAACGATACAAATAGTGCGATAAGCAAGGGATGGGACTATCTAACATGTCCCCTCCGTGGGTAAGCTGCGGGATGGTATGTAAAAACAGGTATAATGCTCGTAATAGAGACCACCTGAACACTCGACGTGGCTTTCTGCTTCCCTGGCTGTTGCATCGTGAGTTCGGCGATTCTAGTGTCGGACAGGACTTTTGGAAAACGGAGTCCTGAAAGTAAGAAAAAGGAAGAAAAAAGAAAAAAGAAAAAGAATGACACAATCGGGAGCCCCTGGTGCGGTTGAGCCGCATTCCGGGCGTGTCGTGGTCGTGCCCCTCCCTTTATGCCCATGGTATCTCCAGAGCGTAGATATGTACGCGTAGTACTGGCTTCGCAATTTCGCGAGGGCTGGGGTTGGGGCCGGATTGCTACGCATGCTTGAGTCGTGCCAGGGGGTCTTGTTGTAGGTTACTCCGGGCGCGCTTGACAATGTCCGGACGCTTAGTGGCCGGACTCGAGAATTGCTGTGAGAGGCTGCTTTGTACCTCCGCCGCGAGGGCCACCGTGTGATCCTCCGTTCGGAGAGAGCGTTCGATGTTTCCATTGACCGTGATTACTCCTCGAGGGCCTGGCATCTTGAGCTTGAGGTATGTGTAGTGCGGCACCGCATTGAACTTTGCAAATGTGGTTCGTCCGAGAAGTGCATGATAGCCACTTCGGAACGGGACTATGTCGAAGATTAACTCTTCACTTCAGAAGTTATCCGGGGATCCGAAGACCACTTCGAGTGTAACTGAGCCCGTATAATTGGCCTCTACACCCGGTATGACGCCTTTAAAGGTCGTCTTTATAGGTTTAATTCTTGAGGGATCTATGCCCATTTTGCGACTGTATCCCGATAAAGCAGGTTCAGGCTGCTACCGCCGTCCATCGTGACTCGGTGAGGTGAAATCCGTCAATAATTGGGTCAAGAACCAATGCGGGCGAAACCGCCGTGAGGGATGCTAGTGGGGTGGTCCTTCGATCGAAGGTGATCGGGCAGGAAGACCATGGGTTGAACTGGGCGGCGGCTCCGTCGCATATACGTCCCTTAGTGCACGCTTCCGCTCTCTTTTGGGTATATGGGTTGCGTATATCATGTTCACCGTCTGCACTTGTGTGGGAAAACCCTTCTGTCCTCTGTTGTTCGGCGGCTGGGGCTCTTCCGCGTCATCGCTATGCAGCCCCTTGTCATTGAGTTCGGCACTTAACTTGGCTGCTTGCTTGAACTCCCAACAATCCCTGTTGGTGTGATTGGCTGGTTTTTCGGGGGTGCCATGTATCTGGCACAAGCGATCGAGTATTCGGTCCAAGTTGGACGGGCCATGGGTATTTCTTTTGAATGGCTTCTTCCGCTGACCGGGTTTAGAGCCTCTGAATTCGGCATTGATGGCCGTATCTTCAGTATTATCACCGTTAATGCGGCGCTTGTTCTTGTTGCGACGCGACCTGCCATTGCTGTCCTTGGTATCCGAGCTATCAGGGTGTTTGGCCAAGTTGTTGCTTCGACCTAGCCAGCTGTCCTCTCCCGCACAAAAGCGGGTCATGAGTGTTGTGAGGGCTGCCATGGATTTTGGCTTTTCCTGTCCTAGGTGCCGGGCAAGCCACTCGTCGTGGATGTTATGTTTGAAGGCTGCAAGGGCCTCTGCATCCGGACAGTCAACGATTTGATTTTTCTTTGTTAGGAACCATGGTCCGTAATTGTCCGGCCGATTCTTCCGCTGCTGAATTATGTGGCTAAGGTCATCGGGCGTCGGGTGGTCGCATATATGTGCCCTGGAAATTATCAAGGAATGCGGCTTCCAGGTCCTCCCAACAACCAATTGATTCTGCTGGCAAGCTGTTGAGCCAATGCCGAGCTGCACCTGTAATCTTGACTGAGAGGTATTTGATCGCATGTAGATCATCACCGCGTGCCAAGGGGATAGGGAGCAGATAGTCCTCTATCCACACAGCAGCAACTGTGGTACAATCGTATGATTCGATGTTTATGGGTTTGAATCCTCGGGATTTGATGATACATTACTTCATCTGTGAAGCATAGTGGGTGTGCGCGCCTCAGTATTGGGCTATATCACGGCGTAGCTCATATGAGCTTTGTCTATCGTGTTCGGCCCGGCGGGTTTGTTGTATCCGCGTGACGGTAATCATCCCGGCCGCTACGCCCACGCGATCCGTAGATCGATCTTGTATGTTTTTCCTTATCCTCCAATATATCTCGCAAGTCCGGCATGTTTTCCCGTGCCTTGGTACTTTTTGAGCGGCGTCGGGGTGTGGCTAGAGCGGAGGGCCGAGAGGCTTCTCTGTCGCGGCCACGGGGTGGACGGTCTGCCATGTCGTGCCCTGGTGACTTGGGTGCTTCCTCCTCTGATCGAGGCAACGGCCTGCGTTTGGGGTAGCTTTTGGAGGGGCGTTCGAGTTCATACTCTTCGGCTGCAAGGACTTCAGTCCATCTGTCAGCTAGCAGGTCTTGGTCAGCTCTAAGCTGTTGCTGCTTTTTCTTGAGGCTGCTTGCCGTGGCTATAAGTCTGCATTTGAAACGCTCCTGTTCGGCGGGATCCTCAGGCACGACAAATTCGTCGTTGTCGAGGCTTGCCTCATCTTTGGAGGGAGGCGCATAATTATCGTCCTCGACCTCCCTTTCTGCCGCACTGTCATGCAGACTTGCTTCTCCCTCCTCCTGCGCTGAGTCCTGCTGGAGGGGGTTGTCTTCGGCACTGTCCGGGGTGTTCTTATCTCCAGTGCCGGACTCACCGTTATTATTGTGGCGGGATTTAGAGCGGCGCCGCTGACGTCGGCGCTTCGGTTGCTTCTTGGAGGGGTCATCCTTCGTTGTTCCATCGCCGTTCCCATCTTTTGGGATGTCCACCATGTATATGTCATATGACGAGGTGGCCTTCCAGTGCCCTGTAGGCGCTGGGTCTTGGTCGTCTCCGGCATCGTCGTCCATACCGTCGATGTCTTCGAAGTCGGTCGAGCATGTCGGTTAGATCATCGACAGTGGCTATAAAGTGGGTGGTGGGTGGGCGTTGAATTTCTTCGTCGTCCGTATCCCAACCTTCATGTCCGTAGTCCGGCCAGGGCTCTCCGGATAAAGAGAGAGACTTTAATGAATTCAGGATGTCGCCAAAGGGCGAGTGCTGAAAGATGTCCGTGACAGTGAACTCCATGACCGGCGCCCAATCGGATTCGATTGGCAGGGGCGCGGAGGATTCGGAGTCTGGAGAGGAGTCCGGCACCCTGGAGTCGAGGTCTTCGCAAAGGACAGGGATGGAGTTTGGCTCAATCGCCGTAGAGATCATAGCCCCCAAGGCGGTGTCCAACCACTCGTCCTCGATCGGGGAATCCGGCTCCGGATTAAGGGTCGGAGCGGATGCTGGTGCGGCCTCCAGGGCACCGCCGTGAGAGAGCTAGATCATGCACATCGAGACAAGGTGGCTTGCGGCAGCTGCGGCTCGAATCCGTCAAGATCAAGTCTCCGCGGATATCGGCCGTATAGTTCAAACTTCCAAATCTGACCTGATGGCCAGGGCGTAGCTTCGATCTGCTTCCGGATGGCCAAGCGAATTGGCCCATGATGCAAAAGCCGCCCGAATACGAAGATCTGTCCAGGAGAAAAGTCTCACCCTGGACCGCGCCGTTGTTGATGATCGAAGGAGCCATCGGCCTATCGGTGATGACATGAGGAACTCTCAATGAAAGCACCAATGTCGGTGTCAAAACCGGCGGATCTCGGGTAGGGGGTCCCGAACTGTGCGTCTAGGCGGATGGTAACTGGAGACAAGGGACACGATGTTTTTTACCCAGGTTCGGGCCCTCTCGATGGAGGTAATACCCTACTCCTTCTTGATTAATATTGATGATATGGGTAGTACAAGAGTAGATCTACCACGAGATCAAGGAGGCTAAACCCTAGAAGCTAGCCTATGGTATGATTGTTGTTCGTCCTATGGACTAAAACCCTCCGGTTTATATAGACACCGGATAGGTTAGGGTTACACAGTCGGTTACAATGGTAGGAGATCTACATATCCGTATCGCCAAGCTTGCCTTCCACGCCAAGGAAAGTCCCATCCGGACACGGGACGAAGTCTTCAATCTTGTATCTTCATAGTCTTGGAGTACGGCCGTGATGATAGTTCGGCTATCCGGACACCCCCTAGTCCAAGACTCCCTCACTCCTCCTCGGACGAGTCCACCCTAGCAGTCATGTGCTCGGGTGAAACAGCTGGGGGTGTTGGCGAGGAAGGCGCCCTCGCAGTCACCCTACCTCCTCTCCCCCGACCACGTGCTCCAGCTCCTCTCTTCTTCTTACCTCGTCCCCTGCTCGGCACCGCGGTCGACGAAGAAGGGCCCGGCGGTGTCGCCATACTGTCCAGCAACGCTCGGCGGAGAGGTGCGTGTGGAATGGAAGACCTCGCACCACGCGCCGACGAAGAAGGGTCCTCGGAGCGCTCCCGACCAGCACCCACCATCTTTCAACACCTGCCATGACAAAGAGTAAACGAAATTAGTACAACATAAAAAAATACCGACATGAATAATAATATGTATATCACTTCTTTTCTTTTCTTCTTTTCTTCTTCTTCTACTTCTTCTACTTCTTTTCTTCTTCTTCTTTTTCATCTTTTTTCTACTTCTTTTCTTTTCTTCTTTTCTTCTTCTTCTTCTTCTACTTCTTCTTCTTCTTCTTCTTCTACTTCTTTTCTTCTTCTTCTTCTTTTCTTCTACATATTCTTTTTTCTAGCACTAACACTAAATCTTCTTCTTTTCTAACACTAAATCTAACACTAACACTAACTGTCGGTGTCAAAACCGGCGGATCTCGGGTAGGGGGTCCCGAACTGTGCGTCTAGGCGGATGGTAACAGGAGACAAGGGACACGATGTTTTACCCAGGTTCGGGCCCTCTTGATGGAGGTAAAACCCTACGTCCTTCTAGATTAATATTGATGATTTGTGTTACAAGAGTGGATCTACCACGAGATCAAAGAGGCTAAACCCTAGAAGCTAGCCTATGGTATGATTGTTCTTCGTCCTACGGACTAAAACCCTCCGGTTTATATAGACACCGGATAGGGTAAGGGTTACATGAGTCGGTTACAATGGTAGGAGATCTACATATCCGTATCGCCAAGCTTGCCTTCCACGCCAAGGAAAGTCCCATCCAGGACACGGACGAAGTCTTCAATCTTGTATCTTCATAGTCTTGGAGTCCGGCCGATGATGATAGTTCGGCTATCCGGACACCCCTAGTCCGGAACTCCCTCAAGAGTCCCTCGAACCAGGCTTCAATGACGACGAGTCCGGCGCGCATGTTGTCTTCGGCATTGCAAGGCGGGTTCTTCCTCCAAATAATTCATAGAAGATTGTGAACACCAGGATAGTGTCTGGCTCTGCAAAAATAAATTCCACATACCACTGTAGAGAGAATAATATTGCACAAGATCAATCTGCTGACGTATTTTGTGGCGTGACCTCGCACCACTACCAAGCCTTTACTCAAATTGTTCCACCTCAGCGCGTTTAGCGAAGCGGTTTCCTTGGCACGTCTTCTCAAAGCAGAGATCGTGTTCCCCTTATTCCGGGATTCCCATCAATACGGACGTGGGTAACCCAACCGCGCCATTGATTGTGGCGCTTGGGAGATAATCTAGTTTTACCAGGCCAGTGGGGACACAGGTTTTTGTCCACCCATATAAGGGGATAAGGATCCACCCTTTCACCTACGCCTTCTTCCTCCTTTGCTCATCCATTCCCGTGCACTCGAGCTCTAGCGCCCAAGTCCGCACTTTCCTCCTCAACCTTCTCCAACCATGTCAGGAGCGGGAGGCAGATGGATGGCCTCCTCCATCACGGAGGGGCACATCACAAGACTGCGGGAGGCCGGATACTTGTCCGGCGATATCGCGCACAGGCTGCCCGACGCGGGGCAGCTTATTCCAACCCCCAGTCCCCATGAGAGGGTGGTATTTCTCCCCCACTTGCTCCACGGACTAGGTTTTCCACTTCACCCGTTTTTCCGGGGGCTCATGTTCTACTACGGCACAGACTTCCACGACCTGGCCCCGACTTCGGCCCTCAACGCCTCGGGCGTTTATCGTCGTGTGCGAGGCCTTCCTCTGCATCCAGCCCCACTTCGGCTTATGGCTCAAGACCTTCAGTGTCAAGCCGAAGGTTGTGAAGGGCAGCCAAACGGAGTGCGGAGGCGCCATGGTCGGCAAGATGGCCAAAGTCCTATGGCTCGAGGGCTCATTTGTGGAGACAATAAAGGGGTGGCAATCGGGGTGGTTCTACATCACCGAGCCACGCGACCCTGAATGGGTGGCGGCCCCCGAATTCAGATCTGGATTCCCCACATGGCTCTCGTCATGGAAAGAGACGAGCCTGAAGTGGGGGAATTCGGACGACCTATCCGGACTCCAAACACGCGTCCGGAACCTGGTGGACAAGGATCGCAGGCTTGTCGACGTAATCCAGGTGATGCTTATCCGCCGGATCCTCCCATGCCAACAACGGGACTTCAATTTGTGGGAGTTTGATCCGGCACAGCACCGAACCTTGAGCCGGCTCTTCGATACCACGTACGAAGATGCCTAGAAGGTGCTATTCAAGGGCGTCGAAGCCCACGCATCCGCTAACAAAGATCGTGGATATAGCTCGCGGCGTCAAGCTAGCGAGGTAAGTTATTTTACCCTTTACGGGACTCTTTTTTCATAGATTGACTCTACGTGGGATCTAAAAACTCCCTATTCTTCAACAGGTCTGGCTGAAGACGTCCGGACAGATTAACTGTCCGGCTCCTTTGCCAGAAGACCAAGCGGACGCCCGATTGACGGGGCTGCTGGCTCCGGCACCCCATGTGGTGCCGGAGAATAAGGCCAAGAAGGAGGCCACGGGAACTCGAAGGAGCTCCCGACGCCACGTGTTGTCGGATTCTGAAGCAGAATCTTCTCCTGAAGACGAGGAGGAAGAAGAAGCTTCTCCCCGGTGGGAGGAGAGGAAAGGAAGGCCGCCCAACTGGGGAGGCCGGAGGGTCCGAGAAGGGAAGAACCCTTCCTCCGGACTTCTCCACCAACGTCGGCAGCGACGAGGGGATTGTCCTACAAGGGCCAAGCCCTGGCGAGATCGTAAGTGTCCGGATACCCATGGCTTTTTATTATTGCAGAGTGTTCTCTAATGTCGAACAATCGTGCAGCCCGCCCAAAGGCGTAAGTTCGCCGATTCATCGAGCGGGTCCTCGGACTCGTCGGAAATGGAGAGTACTTCCGACCGCCTCCTCGCCTCATGCTGCGGACAACGCCGCGGCGGGGCCCCAAAGGGGGCTTGGCCACGAGGAGGTGGCGCAGGAGGTGCCACAAGGCAACCTCCCGGACTCCAGGCGCGTGGGGGGCAAGACCCCCAGGGGCTCTAATCCCGACCCTTGTCCGGCCTCCATGCCGGAACCTTCAGTGGTTCCGGAGTCCCAGAAGCGATCCCTTCGCAAGAAGGGTAAGACGCCGGTGTCCTTCGGCCCAACCGAGGCACCGGATAGCTTCTGGAGGCGCTCAGCAGGCGCCTCCATCGAGGAGGAGCACCGCCTGTTATGAGTGCGGTGATCCGGACAGTTCAGTCCGCCAAGAGCGGGCTGACCGAAGCCTGTACCAGTCTTCTAACAGGCTTTGAGGTAAGAAATTTCAATATATGTAAAATGGTACCGCATAGACAGTAGCCCCCGATGCTCGGTTCGGTGTTCGGAAAGAAAAGCCGGGCTGAGGATCTTTAGAAAGATAAACGCATGAGTCATATAAAAAATATGTCAATATGGGATTGCAGGCTGTGCTGCTGACCTCCGCCGCACTAACTGTGGAGGTCAATACTTTGAAGGAAAACCTCGAGCGGTCCGAGAATGAGCTCGGCCATGCCAAGAAGCAGCTCGAGGAAAAGGAAGGTGAGTAATACCTTATGGAAATTGTACCTTACAGAAAAGGATTTGGTTGCAAGAAAGATGACAAGGATAACGTGGGTATTGTAGGGGCCACTAACGAGGTGGCGACCCTGAAGGAGCCGGTGGCCGCGGCCGAACGCATAATCTGACATGGAGCGCACTGAGCGAGAGAAGCAGGAGGCTGGGTGGCGGAGGTACAGCAAGAGCTCCAGGATCTCGTGAAAAAACATGAGAGCTTGGAGCGTGACTCAAAGACTCGAGAGTCAGAGCTTGCAACGGCTCTTGAGAGTGCCAAAGCCGCTAAGGCCGAAGCTTTCAAGGCCCTCCAGGAGATTAAGGCGGTGAAGAAAATAGCAGCGGGTAAGGCATTTTTCATGCAGAGTAAGCATGTGAGTGTTAATTACCTGTTGCTTACCCGAATTCGGAGCTCTCGTAGGCGTTCAGATCTTACTCAGTGGCGTGTCCGATGCTGCCGCATTCTACCGGGCCGAGGAGGGAGCTCGACGGAGAAGGTCTTCTGGTCTCAAGTATCTTTGAGGCGGACATCCGGTGCCCCTTAGCGACCAGCTGAAGCAGCTGGTCGAGCTCCACAAGGCGGCCGAACAGGCCATGAAGGGCCTCATAGTTCGGCTGTGGCCTAAGGAGGCCATGCCTGGGAGCTACTTCGGCCTGGTGCGGCGGCTGGTGGATGCGTGCCCGTGGGTTGAAGTGATCAAGCATTCCGCTTGTATTGAGGGTGCCCGTCGGGCCCTTGCCCGCGCAAAGGTGCACTGGGGCAAGATGGATGCCCAGAAGCTTGTGACGGACCCGCCACCGAAGGGCAAGGAGCATCGCACGCCCGAGATGTATTATAGGAGTGTCTTTGAAGGGCGCCCGCACTATTGCGGTGAGTGCTCCAAAGATGTAATATTTGAGTAGACTCGCATTTTGTTATCTGCGGCGCTTGAAAACTTAGTTCATATGCGCTAAGCAACGCTTGTTAATTTAAAATATTACCTTCGGCGGCTGTTTATCAATGAGAGATGGCACGTCGTCGGCGTCAGCCCCCATGCCACGAGTGCGGGGGTGTTCGGGATAAACTTGCGCGCTCTTGTTCCCATTTTTGGGTCCTTCTAGGGAGGCACTCAACACAGGGAACAAGGCAACCGGACTTATAATGCTTGAACACTCTCACTTAGCCATAGAATTCTATAATTTTAAATTTCAGCGAAGCCCCTAGTCTTCGGAAGGCCGAATATGGGGCGCTATCCACGCCTTGGCCGGACAAGATCCGGCTCCTCGCTCTAAGCGGCATAAGTCTTTAAGGACTACTTAAAAACCTCTCGAACAACGCATCGGCTCTCGCCTCATCATGACGGTCAGTTTAGCTTTCTCCAGGCGTTAACCCAGCCGAACTGGGCGGAATCGCAGTGGTTCTCCCAGTGCTACCTTAGCCGATATAACGGAACGTAAGGTACCAAAACATGGGAGCCGGGCAAACCCAACTATTGACCCAAGACATGATTCGGAGCTGATGCATATAGTGCTATAAGTTCGGAGTGCCGCACTTGTGAAAGTGTTTCAGACTCATTATACCATAATGCAGGAAACATAAGCCCTTGGTGTATATTAGCCGTACCAAAGTGTACGGATGCAGCATGTCGTGAATGAACATATGTGTGAAAAAGAAATGCAACTATAAACAAAAAGGTGATGCATTGCTTTATTCAATAAGTGTTGCTACGAATGCAGAACGATACAAATAGTGCGATAAGCAGGGTATGAGACTGTTAAACATGTCCCCCTCCAGGGGTAGGCTGCAGATTGGTGTATGAAAATGCTCGTAATGGAGACCACCTGTATATTCGTTGTAGCCTTTATCCTTCCCTGGCTGTTGCATCGTGGAGTTCGGCAGGTCTGCTTGGACGAGGCTTCGACAAACGGAGTCCTGTGGGTAAAAGTAAAAGGTAAAAAGAAAAGAAAAAGGAACGACACACGTGAGAGCCCCTGGTGTGGTTGAGCCGCAATCTGGGTTTATCGTGGTCGTGCCCCTCTCCCCATGCCCATGGTATCTTCAGAGCGTAATGGTGTATGCGAAGGACCTGCTGATGTTTCAAGGGCTGGTTTTGGGGCCGCTGCTACGCCTTTGCTGGCGGCGTGCACAGCGGTCTTGTTGTAAGTTACTCCAGGCGCGCTTAGCTGTGTCCGGCCGCTTAACAGCCGGACTCGAGAATTGCCTTAAGAGGCTTCATTGCACTTCTGCCGCGAGAGCCGCTGTATGTTCCTCCGTGCGAAGAGAAAGTTCAGTGTTTCCGTTGACCATAATGACTCCTCGAGGCCCTGGCATCTTGAGCTTGAGGTATGCGTAGTGCGGCACTGCGTTGAACTTTGCAAACGCGGTGCGTCCGAGCAAGGCATGATAGCCGCTGCGGAACGGGACTATGTCAAAGATTAACTCCTCGCTTCGGAAGTTATCCGGGTATCCGAAGACCACTTCCAGTGTAATTGAGCCTGTACGATTAGCTTCTACACCTGGTATGACGCCTTTAAAGGTCGTTTTGGTAGGTTCAATCCTTGAGGGGTCTATGCCCATTTTGCGCACTGTATCCTGGTAAAGTAGGTTCAGGCTGCTGCCGCCGTCCATCAGGACTCTGGTTAGGTGAAATGCATCGACGATTGGGTCTAAGACCAGTGCGGCGAATCCGCCGTGGCGGATGCTGGTGGGGTGGTCCCTTCGGTCAAAAGTGATCGGGCAGGAGGACCATGGATTGAACTTCGGGGCAACTGGCTCCATCGCATAGACATCCCGGAGTGCACGCTTCCGCTCCCTTTTGGGTATGTGCGTTGCGTATATCATGTTCACCGTCCGCACCTGTGGGGGGAAACCCTTCTGTCCTTTATTGTTCGGCGGTTGGGTCTCGTCCTCGTCATCGCTATGCAGCCCCTTGTCATTGTTTTTGGCAATTAACTTGCCTGCTCGTTGAATACCCAACAGTCCCCTGTTGGTGTGGTTAAGCGGCTTTTCGAAGTGCCGTGTATCTGGCACAAGCGGTCGAGTATTCGGTCCAAATTGGACGGACCCGGAGTAGTTCTTTTGAATGGCTTTTTCCGCTGACCGGGTTTAGAGCCTCTGAATCCGGCATTGATTGTCGTATCCTCAATATTGTCGCCGTTAATGTGGCGTTTGTTTTTGTTACGACGCGGCCTGCCATTTTGGTCCTTGAAGTCCGGACTGCCAAAATTTTTGCTGAGGTTGTTGCTGCGTGCTAGCCAGCTGTCCTCACCCGCGCAAAAGCGGGTCATGAGTGATGTGAGGGCTGCCATGAATTTCGGCTTTTCTTGTCCTAGGTGCGGTCAAGCCACTCGTCATGGATGTTATGCTTGAAGGCCGCGAGGGCCTCCGCATCCGGACGATCAACGATTTGGTTTTTCTTGGTTAAGAACCGTGTCCGTAATTGTCTCGGCCGATTCGTCTGGCTGCTGAATTATGTGGCTTAGGTCATCAGCGTGTGGTGGTCGCACATAAGTTCCCTGGAAGTTATCGAGGAATGCGGCTTCCAGGTCCTCCCAGCTCCCAATTGACTCTGCTAGCAAGCTGTTGAGCCAATGTCGGACTGGTACTTTAAGCTTGAGGGGGAGGTACTTGATGGCGTGAAGATCGTCACCGCGGGCCATGTGGATGTGAAGGAGATAGTCTTCGATCCAAACCGCGGAGTCTGTTGTGCCATCATAGGATTCAATATTGACGGGTTTAAACCCTTGAGGATTTGATGATCCATTACTTCATCTGTGAAGCATAGTGGGTGTCTTGGCGCCTCTGTCTTTGGGCGATATCACGACGGAGCTCAAAAGAGCTTTATGCATTTTGTTCAGCCCGGCGGACTTCTTGTGTCCGTGGCGATGGTTGTAAATCACGCACCGTGGGGCGCCTTTGCGATCCATAGATCGATCTTGATTGTCTTGCCTTGTCCTCCAATATATCTCGCAGGTCGGGCGTTCCCACGTGGCCGTGTGCTTTTGAAGCGATGCCGGGGTACAGTTCTAGTGAAGGGCCTAGAGGCCTCTCTGTCGCGACCACGGGGTGGTCGGTCAGCCGTATTGTCTCCTGGTGATGCGGGTTCATAAGCCTCCTCCTCTAATCGGGGGAGCAGCTTGCGTTTAGGGTAGCTTTTGGAGGGCGTTCGAGCTCATGCTCTTGACGCGAGGACTTGATCCATCTGCCGGCTAGCAGATCCCGATCAGCTCGAAGTTTGTTGCTGCTTTTCTTGAGGCTGTTCGCCGTGGCCATAAGCCTGCGTCTAAAACGCTCTTGTTCGGCCAGGATCCTCGTGCACGACGAATTCATTGTCGTCGAGGCTTGCTTCGTCTTCGGAGGGAGGCATATAATCATCTACCTCTTCCTCTGCCGCTCTCTATTGAGGGCTGGCGTCTCCATCCTCCTGCGCTGGATCTTGCTGGAGTGGATTGTCTTCGGCACTGTCCGGTGTATTGTTATCTCCGGTGCCGGAATCTTCATTCTTGCTGTGGCGGGATTTAGAGTGGCGCCCGTGGCCGGCGCTTGGGCTGCTTCTTGGAGGGGTCATCCTCCGTTGTTCCATCGTCGTTCCCATCTTTTGGGATGTCCACCATATATATGTCGTACGACGAGGTGGCCTTCCAGTGCCCTGTAGGCGCTGGGTCTTGATCGTCTCCGGCATCGTCGTCTATACCGTCGATGTCTTCGGAGTCGTAGTCTAGCATGTCGGTTAGATCGTCGACAGCGGCTGCCAAGTGGGTGGTGGGTGGGCTTTGAATTTCTTCGTCGTCCGCATCCCAACCTTCCTGACCGTAATCCGGCCAGGGCTCTCCGGATAAAGAGAGAGACTTTAGTGAATTCAGGATGTCGCCAAAGGGCGAGTGCTGAAAGATGTCCGCGGCAGTGAACTTCATGACAGGCGCCCAATCGGATTCGATTGGCAGGGGCGGGGAGGGTTCGGAGTCCGGAGAGGAGTCCGGCACCCTGGGGTCGAGGTCTTCACAAAGGACAGGGATAGTGTTCGGCTCGATCGCCGTAGAGATTGTAGCCCCCGAGGCGGTGTCCAACCACTCGTCCTCGATCGGGGAATCCGGCTCCGGATTAAGGGTCGGAGCGGATACTGGTGCGGCTTCCAAGGCACTGTTCGGCTGCATAGCTATATCATGCCCATCGAGACAGTGTGGCGCGTTTGGCTGCGGCTCAAATCCGTCGAAGATCAAGTCTCCGCGGATATCGGCCATATAGTTTAGACTTCCAAATCTGACCTGACGGCCAGGGGCGTAGCTTTCGATCTGCTCCAGATGGCTGCGAATTGCCCAGCGATGCAAAAGCCGCCCGAACACGAAGATCTGTCCGAGGAGAAAAGTCTCACCCTGGACCGCGTCGTTGTTGATCATCGAAGGAGCCATCGGGCCTATCGGTGACGCTGCAGGAACTCTCAATGAAAGCACCAATGTCGGTTGTCAAACCCGGCGGATCTCGTGTAGGGGGTCCCGAACTGTGCGTCTAGGCGGATGGTAACAGGAGAAAAGGGACACGATGTTTTACCCAGGTTTGGGCCCTCTTGATGGAGGTAAAACCCTACGTCCTGCTAGATTAATATTGATGATGTGTGTTACAAGAGTGGATCTACCACGAGATCAAAGAGGCTAAACCCTAGAAGCTAGCCTATGGTATGATTGTTCTTAGATCCTCTGAGACTAAAACCCTCCGGTTTATATAGACACCGATAGGGTTAGGGTTACACAGAGTCGGTTACAATGGTAGGAGATCTACATATCCGTATCGCCAAGCTTGCCTTCCACGCCAAGGAAAGTCCCATCCGGACACGGGACGAAGTCTTCGATCTTGTATCTTCATAGTCTTGGAGTCCGGCCGATGATGATAGTTCGGCTATCTGGACACCCCCTAGTCTGGAACTCCCTCACTAACACTAACAATTAAACAGCAACTAAACAGCCAAAAAAAAGAAAAATATGTATATCACTTCTTTTTTCTTTTCTTCTTTCTTCTTCTTCTACTTCTTCTACTTCTTTTCTTCTTCTTCTTTTTCATCTTTTTTCTACTTCTTTTACTTCTTTTCTTTTCTTCTTTTCTTCTTCTTCTACTACTACTTCTTTTCTAACACTAAATCTAACACTAGCACTAACACTAACAATTAAACAGAAAAAAAAAGAAAAATATGTATATCACTTCTTTTCTTTTATTCTTTTCTTCTTCTACTACTTCTTCTACTTCTTTTCTTCTTCTTCTTTTTCATATTTTTTCTACTTCTTTTCTTTTCTTCTTTTCTTCTTCTTCTACTTCTACTTCTTTTCTTCTTCTTCTTCTTCTTCTTCTTCTTCTTCTTCTTCTTCTTCTTCTTCTTCTTCTTCTTCTTCTTCTTCTTCTTCTTATTCTTTTATTATAAATATTCTTTTTCTAACACTAACACTAAATCTTCTTCTTTTCTAACACTAAATCTAACACTAACACTAACACTAACAATTAAACAGCAAAAAACATAAAAAATACTCACCGGAGCAGGCGTCTTGGCGCACGGAGTGGAAGCGGGTGTGGGGCGGGGCTCTCGGGCGGTGGGACGGCCCGAGGCGGGAGTGGCGCGGCGGATGGTGGGGCGTCGGCGTGTGGGGAGGCGGTGGCGAGGCGGGCGGGCGGGCGATGGGCGTGGGCGTGTGGCGGGCGATGGTGGGGCGTCGGTCGGCGGGATGGTGGGCGTCGGCGTGTGGGGAGGGTGGCGAGGCGGGCGCGGGCGGCGTGGATGGTTGGGCGTCGGTGGGTGGGAGGCGGTGGCGGTGGGCGGCGCAGGGCGGCTGGGGTGGGGGCGGCGCTGGGCGGCGAGGGCGCCGCGGTGGGTGGATGTGGGAGGAGAGAGGGAGAACAGAGAGAGTAAGGGGCGGGGGTGGTGGGGGCTCGGCTAGTTAGGTTAGTTAGGTTAGCCTTTGTCATCCGCTTTTTTGTATCTTTGCCGTCCGCTGCGGACGGCAAAGAGGGAGGACGTTAAGTTTTTTCGGTAGTGGGTGCCACCTCCCTCTTTGCCGTCAGCTAGCGGACGGCAAATATTCTTTGCCGTCAGCCAGCGGACGGCAAAGAAATGGACGATGGCAAAGGACTCTTTTGCCATCTGTCGTTTCGTTGCCGTCTGCTTTTCGGTAGCTGATGGCAAAGAGCTTCTTTGATGTCCGCTAGCACACGGCAAAGAGCTGGCAGATGGCAAAGTAGCTGATTCCAGTAGTGATAAGGTTCCACGGAGTCATCCCTGGAAAGAAAGCTAATTCACTCAGCCAGATCACTCTTGACATGGTTTTTGGTGATTCAAAGAATTACCGTAAGGAGAAGTTGACATTTGAAGTTGTGGGTTTTCAAAGTGCTTATGATGCTATTCTGGGCAGACATGCATATGCTCGTTTCATGGCTCGACCATGCTACGTGTACCTTAAGCTGAAGATGCTTGGTCCCAGAGGGGTAATCACAGTTACTGGTAATCGGCAGAGAGCAGAAGAGTGCCTCCAGAAGGGCTCTAAAATTGCCAATGAACAAATGGCAGCAGTTGAAATGCAGGAATACCAGAAGAATGCAGATCCGAGTGATTTGTTGCGAGCCAAGAAGCCTGCTTCATATTCTGCATTTCAGTCGTCCGGTGAAACAAAGCCAATTCACATTCACCCGACTGACCCCAATGCTGCCCCGACTCATATCTCAACAACGCTCGACAGCAAATAGGAAGAAGCGCTCATCCAGTTCCTCCGTGAGAACTGGGACATCTTTGCATGGAAGCCGTCTGACATGCCGGATGTACCTAGAGGACTAGCTGAGCACTTTTTGCGAGTCGATCCAAAAGCAAAACCTGTCAAAGAGCATCTTCGTCGGTCCGCCGTGGAGAAGAGAAAGGCAGTCGGCGAGGAAGTGGCTCGGCTTCTGGCAGCTGAGTTCATCTGTGAAATTTACCACTCCGATCGGCTCGCCAATGTTGTCATGGTTCCCAAGAAGGACGATTCACTTCATATGTGCATTGATTTCAAACATATCAATCGGGCCTGCCCGAAAGATCATTTTCCCCTCCCCCGCATCAACCAAATGGTCGACTCAACTGCGGGATGTGAGCGCTTGTATTTTCTGGATGCATATTCCGGGTATCATCAGATCCGACTGTATGGACCCAACGAGATAAAAACAACTTTTATCACCCCATTCGTGTTCTTTTTCTATGTTATCATGCCATTCAGTCTCAAGAAGGCTAGTGCCACATTTATGAGAATGATTCAGAAGTGCCTGCTCACTCAAATCAATCAGAATGTGGAAGCATACATGGACGACATCATGGTTAAGTTGCGTAAAGGTTCCGACCTACTGACTGACCTCGCTGAAACCTTTTCCAACTTGAGGAGATATGATATCAAGCT
Source organism: Aegilops bicornis (assembly GCA_021605145.1). Taxonomy (NCBI): domain Eukaryota; kingdom Viridiplantae; phylum Streptophyta; class Magnoliopsida; order Poales; family Poaceae; genus Aegilops; species Aegilops bicornis. The sequence goes on along the minus strand of CM038675.1, from coordinate 547,386,901 downwards.
TAATCCGTCGAAATGCACATTCGGAGTCCCGGGTGGAAAGTTACTCGGTTTCCTTGATTCCGAATGAGGGATCGATGCAAACCCAGAGAAAGTTGGTGCCATCCTCCGAATGAAACGCCCTATGTGTGTGCATGACGTTCAGAAGCTCACTGGTTGTTTGGCCGCTTTGAGTCAATTCATCTCTCGTCTCGATGAAAAGGCATTGCCTCTTTACTGACTGATGAAGAAATTTGATAAGTTCGTGTGGATTCCTGAAGCTGACTCAGTGTTTGCAGAGCTCAAAGCCCTTCTTTCCACCCAGTCGGTGCTTGCTGCCCCAATCAGCAAAGAGCCTTTACTGCTTTATATTGCAGCCACTAGACAAGTTGTCAGTATAGTGCTCATGGTCGAACAGGAAGAAGAAGGTAAAGCCTACAAGGTTCAGCGCGCAGCGTACTATATTTCTGAAGTCTTAACTCCATCCAAGCAGAGATATCCGCATTATCAGAAGCTTATTTATGGAATTTACTTGTCCACGAAGAAGGTTGCACATTATTTCTCAGATCATTCGATTACAGTCGTCAGCGACACTCCATTGTCAGAAATTCTGAACAACAGAGATGCAACTGGTCAAGTGGCAAAATGGGCGATTGAACTCCTTACATTGGACATCAAGTTTGAGGCAAATAAATCAATCAAGTCCCAAGCAATAGTAGACTTCCTCACCGAGTGGGTTGAGCAGCAACAACCGACTCAGATTCACTCGGAGCATTAGACTATGTTCTTTGATGGATCCAAGATGGTGAATGGTTCTGGTGCTGGCGTAGTTCTGGTATCCCCCCGAGGAGACAAGGTCAGTTATGTTCTCCAGATTCACTTTGATTCCTCCAACAATGAAGCCGAATATGAGGCACTTCTGTACGGGTTGCGTATGGCCATTTCACTTGGCGTCCGTCGCCTAATGGTTTACGGTGACTCAAATTTAGTGGTCAATCAAGTGATGAAAGAGTGGGACATCAGGAGCCCGGCCATGACTGGCTATTGCAATGCGGTGAGAAAGTTAGAAAAGAAGTTTGAAGGGTTGGAGCTCCACCATATAACCGACTGAAGAATCAAGCAGCTGATGACTTGGAGAAGATAGATTCTAAGTGAGAGCCCATTCCCAGCAATGTGTTCCTAGAGCATCTTCACACACAGTCAGTTCAAGAGGATCCTTTCATAGAAGAGCCCCCGCAACCAAAAAGTTCTACCGATCCGACTGAAGTCGAGATTCCAGCCGTGGTCAACCTGATCATGGAGGTTTTGGTCGTCATCCCCGATTGGACAGTGCCATATATTGCATATTTGCTCAGGAAAGAACTTCTAGAAGATGAAGATGAGGCCCGTCAGATTGTCCTTCGATCCAAAGCTTTCACAATGATAGGTGGACATCTTTTCAGAGAGAGTGTTACTGGAGTTGCTCAGTGATGCATCACACCAGAAGAAGGTCGAATGATCCTCAATGACATCCACTCGGGGACCTGTGGTCACCATGCGTCCTCTCGGACCATCGTGGCCAAAGCATACCGAGTGGGATTCTATTGGCCACGAGCAAATGAGATGGCAAAAGATACAGTCGACAAATCTGAAGGTTGTCATTTCTACTCCAACATGTCCCACAAGCATGCATCAGCCTTGAAAACCATTCCATTCGTCTGTCCATTTACTGTTTGGGCATTGTACTCGCCTAAGTTTTAAAAGTCCTACCGAGTGATGAGCAACCTTCTCACTCGGGGGCTTAGCTGCAGTCTCGTACTCGCCTAAGTTTAAAAAATCCTACCGAGTAATGAGCAACCCTCTCACTCGGAGGCTTAGCTGCAGTCCCGTACTCGCCAAATTTAAGAAAAATCCTACCGAGTGATGAGCAGCCCTCCCACTCGGTGGCTTAGCTGCAGTCTCGTACTCGCCTAAGTTTAAAAAATCCTACCGAGTGATGAGCAACCCTCTCACTCGGAGGCTTAGCTGCAGTCCCGTACTCGCCTAAGTTTTTAAACCTTCGAATGAAGAGCGACCCTCTCATCAAAACTACGCCACAAGTGCAATATGCGCTCCATCTCGATCCGCAAGGACGACGAGGTGCAGGTCGTCTGCGACCCACTCCTTGGAGCTACGCCACAAGCACAATGTGCGCTCCATCTCGATCCGCAAGGACGACGAAGTGCAGGTCGTCCGCGACCCGCTCCTCGGAGCTATGCCACAAATACAATGTGCGATCCATCCCGATCCGCAAGGTCGATGAGGTGCAGGTCGTCTGCGACCTTCTCTTCAGAGCTGCATCACATATGCAAAAGTCTGTTCCAAGTGAAGAAACAAGTGCCACTCAGAGATAAAGGCAAACATATTCAAGGAAAAACCAAGTTCAGATAAATCCCACGAGGTTCCGAACCGTAGATAAAAGTACTCAGGCATCAGGCCCGAAGGAGTTTAATTGTTACAAAATCACTCGGCATTCTGAGGAAAATTTAATTAGAGCATAAAGTTTGTTCACTCCGCTGGAGGAGGGCTGGCAGGCTCGACGAACTTGTCCAAGTCGATCCCGTCCACAATACGGGTGGCTGCTTCAATGAAGGTCTCCATGAAGGATTGGAAGTCAAGCTTCTTGGTATTTGCCACCTTGAGCGCTGCTAGCTTCTCTTCCTTGGTCTCCTTGCAATGGATGCGAACCAGAGACGGAGCCGCATCAGCGCCACATCGAGCGGATGACTTCTTCCATTCTTGCACTCGACCAAGAATCTCACTAATTCGAGTCATCAGAGACTCAAGATCATTCTGGAATTTCACCTTTGGCCAGAGTGCCGTGTCAATCCGCGACACCGCCACCTTCAGCTATGCAAGGTAGTCCATGACGCTGGCAAGGCGTGACTCCAGTCGGAGCACGTTCATGGTGGCTTCATCCTTAACAGGGAGAGGATGGGGTCCAGACTCGTCTCGATCCGCCCAGTCTCTTCCTCGAAGTTCTGACAGAATTCTACACACGCAACAAAACGATGAGTCAACAGCTATATAACGAGTCGGCAGCAGCAAGTCAGTCGGACAAGGAAGGCACCTTCAAGCATAAGGAATAACTTCTTGGCGAGTCCTCCTAGATAATTCTCCAGCTCGTCTCTCTTGCGGGCGATGTCTTCCACTTTGTCGGTCAGGGTCCTTTTGTCCTTCTTCAGTCGAGTCACCTCTTTGTTGGCTTCATCAAGGGCAGCCTTCAACTTTGTGTTCTCTTCCTCCAGCTTTCCGACTGAGGCCAGCTTCTGGTCGGCGAGTGCTGTTTTCTCTTGTGCTGTTTTCTGTGCGGCTGCAAGGTCAAGATCCTTCTTCGCCAAAGCCTGGTTCATTTTCTTTGAAAGAAATAACGCTTGGTTTAGAGGAAGGAAATAACACTCGAATTCAGAAAAGAGACAATCGACAAGTTTTCCATACCAGCAACATCGTCCTTAGCCTTCCGCAAGTTCTCCCTAGCCAACTCCAGATCAAGATTGAGCTGGATCTGCTTCTTCCCTAAGTCAGCAAACCGAGCTCCAAGTTCACAAGATTTCTGCGGTCAGAGGACAATTAGTCGACAGATACAAAGTTTGGTTGCTTTCCAAGCAAAAAAGTCGTAAGACTACTGCCAAATCGAACATTCAACAGTAGTCTCGGGGACTACACCCAGTGGGTGCACTTAGTGTGCCCCCACTGGTTCAGGTTCCACTCGACATGGTCCGCCCAGACCGAGTGGAGAGAAAAAGAAAGAAAGAGAAGCAACAGTTATTCTCAGACCACAACCGACTGTCCGCAGTCGAACGTGGTCTCGGGGACTACACCCAGTGGGTGCACTTAGCGTGCCCCCACTGGTTCAAGTTCCACTCGACATGGTCTGCCTAGACCGAGTGTAAGAACTGAAAAGCAACATTTTTATCAAGACCCCCACCAAATCATACATTCGATAGTGGCCTCGGAGACTACACCCAGTGGGTGCACTCTGCGTGCCCCCACTAGTTCAAAGTTACAATCGACACAACCTAGTCGACTCAAGCGAAAAAATTACTCGGCGAAAATTGAAACACGTCGTGGGTGTACAAGTGCAAACTGCAGACTAACAAGTAGAAGCACAATAAAGGTTTTCAGGTAGCATATCCTAACAGAACAAGCGGCAAGCTAGGAGATCAGTCGGAAATCAGCTAACTTGGACATTGGACTGGAGTGCTGAGCTGGCGTCATAGGCATCTTGACTAGCCTCGCGCACCACCTTCATCTGCTCCATCATAAAGCCCGCCTGGCGTATAGCTTCCTTGGTGGCGCCTGTCGGTGTCAAAACCGGCGGATCTCAGGTAGGGGGTCCCGAACTCTGCATCTAAGGCGGATGGTAACAGGAGGCGGGGGACACAATGTTTACCCAGGTTCGGGCCCTCTCAATGGAGGTAATACCCTACTTCCTGCTTGATTGATCTTGATGATATGAGTATTACAAGAGTTGATCTACCACGAGATCGTAGAGGCTAAACCCTAGAAGCTAGCCTATGATTATGATTGTTGTTGTCCTACAGACTAAACCCTTCGATTTATATAGACACGGAGGGGGCTAGGGTTACACAGAGTCGGTTCCAAGGGAGGAGATCTACATATCCGAATTGCCAAGCTTGCCTTCCACTCAAAGGAGAGTCCCATCCGGACACGGGACGAAGTCTTCAATCTTGTATCTTCATAGTCCAACAGTCCGGCCAAAGTATATAGTATGGTTGTCCGAGGACCCCCTAATCCAGGACTACCTCAATAGCCCCTGAACCAGGCTTCAATGACGACGAGTCCGGCACGCAGATTGTCTTCGGCATTGCAAGGCGGGTTCCTCCTCTGAATACTCCATAGAAGATTTTAAACACAAGGATCATGTCCAGCTCTGCAAAACAAATTCCACATTCCACCATAGAGAGTACAATATCCCACAAATATAATCTTCTAACAAATTTCATAGCCTGACATCACGCCATAACCCGGTCATTATTTGAACCGTTTTCTCAACCAGCTACTGCACATATTGCGAGGCGATTTTCTTGGCACGTCTTGTCGAAGCAGAGATCGTGTCCCCTTATCACGGGATTCTCATCAATACGGGTGTGGGTAACCCAACCGCGCCATCAATCACGGCTCTTAGGGAATAAGCGAGCTGACCAGGTAAGTGGGGAGGCGCAGAATCCCTGTTGCCTTTATAAGGGGATAAGGACTCCCTTTTGCACCGAAGCTTTCTTCTTCCCAATCCATTCCCCTTCGCTCGAGCTCCAGCGCCCGAGCGCTCGTCTTCTCCGCCCACAAAGGTCTTCCGAAAATGTCTGGGTCCGGAGCAGGTGGCAAGTGGATGGCCTCTACCATCCGGGAGAAGGATATCATAAAGCTTCGGGAGGCCGGGTACCTGGCCAAGAAAATCAGCCACCGTCTCCCAACGGCGGGACAGATCGTCCCTACTCCGGAACCCCACGAGAGGGTAGTATTCCTCCCTCATTTTGTCCGCGGGCTTGGGTTTCCCCTCCACCCATTCGTTCGCGGCATCATGTATTATTACGGGATCGATTTCCATGATCTATCCCCCAATTCCTTCCTCAACATGTCAACATTCATCGTCGCGTGCGAGGATTTTCTCCGCATCTCGCCGCACTTTGGCTTATGGCTGAAGATCTTTAATGTGAAGCCCAAGGTAGTGGGTGGCGAGCACGCCGATTGCAGGGGCGCTATGGTGAGCAAGATGCCCAACGTCACATGGCCAACAGGTACTTTTAATGATTTCGTCAAAGAGTGGCAACAGCAGTGGTTTTACATCACTGAGCCGCGCGGTGCGGAATGGGCCGCTGCTCCTGAGTTCCGATCTGGAGCCCCTCTGCGGCTTACGTCCTGGCCTAAGAAGGGCCTGAACTGGTCTTCGTCTGACAAACTGCCGGTGCTCCAGACGCGCTTTAACGATATGGAAGACAAGCACATCGAACTTGTCAATGTAGTCCAGGTGATGTTAGTTCGCCAGATCCTGCCTTGTCAACACTGGACTTGCAATCTATGGGAATTCGATCCAGCCAAGCACCAGACCCTGTGAGAGATCTTTGGCTCCTCGCACAAAGACATCTGGAAGGTGCTTTTCAAGTCCCGCAAATCATGGCCGGACTCTGCCGAGGACCGCGGGTACAAACTGTCCCACCCTGCAAGCTCGGTAAGTTATTATACGTTTTATCTGCATAACTCAAGGGAAGTGCTTAATGTGTTTTCTACAACTCCCCTAGGGCTGGACGAAGAAGGCGGAGCAGATCCACTGTCCGGCCCCGCTGCCCGAAGAACCGGCCAACCCACTTCTGACGAAGATGCTGGTCCCGGCGCCTTACAAGGCGCCGAAGAAGAAGGCCGGGAAGGAGGCCAAAAAGGCCTGGGGCGTCCTTCGTTGCAGCGGTACTTCGGACACAATATCTGAAGGCTCTGATGCCCATTCTGCCTCCGAAGAGGACGAGGAGGAGGAGGAAGACGATTTCCCAGCGAGGGGAAGAAAGAAGAGGACGGCCTTCGTACGGCGGCCCGGAGTGGGATCCTAGGGCCCAGCCCCTGGTGAACTCGTGAGTATTCGAACACGTTTATGCATCCAGACTTATCATGGCATAATATTTTAACCTGAACCATACTTTTTGCTGTCCGGCCAGGTCCAGCACCGAACAATCCTCGCCAGAGGATTTGTTGAGCTTGGATGCTATGGAGAGCGGGAGGCCCCAGAAGGTCCTTTCCCCCAAATATGTGAGTAACACCGAAGTTTCGTCCCAGAAGGACCCAGGCCAAGGAGGGGGGGGAAAGATCATGAAGGCGGCGCCTGGAGGTCAAACTTCAGGGGTCGGAGACATGGGGAAGAAGATGCCCATGGGAGTCGACGGTGGGGGCCATCTTGAATTCGGCCCTAGCCGGACGCAATTCCGGAGACCAGTACAACTCCAGAATCAAGCAGGCGGCCTCCCTCGGCTGGAGGGGGTGTGCCTGTTCCACCGGCAACCTCTGTCCAACCAGAGGTGCCGGACGCTTTGTTGGTGGCGCTGAAGAGCACCTCCATCGTTGATGAACATCGTGCCCTTGTGGGTGCGGTGATTGAGAAGATTCAGTCTGCTGAGAGTGGACTGAATGAAGCCTGTATCAGCCTTATAAGAGGCTTTGAGGTATGTTTTATGAGGTTTCAAAGAGTGTCATAGTATGGACAGTAGCCCCTGATACACTATTCAGTGAAAGAAAGAACCGGACAGAGGATCGAATTTATGTTCGCAGGAAGACTCTGTTGATGACATCTATCACTCTTCTTTTATAAGCAGGCGTCTGTAGCGACTGCTGCCTCTCATACTGCGGAGGTCTCCGAACTGAACCAAAGTCTGGAGCGGGCCCAAGAAGAACTTGGCCAGTTGAAAAGGCAGTTAGAGGATAAACAAGGTAAGCACAAGCCATGTTCGCGTTCATGGCGAACGAGTTTCCAGTATGATAAAATATGTTTCATGATTTGTGCTAGGGACGATGACCGAAGTCGAGGCTCTTAAGAAGGCTGTGACCGAGACCGAGAAAAAGGCAGCCGCAGAGCAGGCTCTTCGTGAGAAGCACGAGGCCAGGGTTATTGAAGCTGAGCAGGAGCTTCAAGAGGCCGTGAAGAAATGCGAGACCTTGGAGCAGAGTTTAATGGAAAAAGAATCCGAACTCACCAGTGCTCATCAGGACGCCTGCAATGCCCGGGCGGAAACCCAAGGCGCCCTGTAGGAGATCCAAGAGGCGAGGAAGATAGCGGCGGGTAAGGCTTTTTTCCATGTAAAGCAAGGATTTGAGGAGAAAAGTCATGTTTCTAATTTTGAGTTCGGATTTCTCCAGGGGTATTTGCGGAGCTGCCCCGGAGCATATCAGATGCCGCCCAATTCTACCGAGCCGAAGAAAGGAACACTGCAGATAAGCTCTTCTGGTCGCAGTATCTGGCACTGAATTATCCGGTGCCTTTTGCCGATCAACTGAAGCAGCTGATTGAACTGCATAGAGTGGCCGAACTAGCCATGAAGGATTTGATTATCCGGCTATAGCCCGCCGAGCCGATTCCAAGCGGCTACTTCAGGCTCATGATGCGGCTTGTAAGTGCCTGCCCTCGACTTGACGTCATCAAGCGCTCGGTTTGTATAGAGGGTGCACGAATGGCCTTCACCCGCGCAAAGGTGCACTGGGGGAAGATGGATGCTGAAAAGCTGATGACCGAGGGACTGCCAGAGGGGAAGGAGCACCGCAAGCCCTAATTATATTATGAAAGTGTCCTGAAAGGATCCTACCTTGCAGCCGAGCAATGCACCAAGGACGTTATATTTCCATGAATACAATCATGTTGTCCTTTGTAATGTTGAACAAGGTCATTTCTATTATTTATTTCCTATTATATAAAAGTTTATCCTCCTGCGCGGCCATTTTATATATTGATCCTGAGAGTTGGCCGTTAAACTTCGCCCCCATGTAAGAAGTATGCAGGGTGTTCGGATAAACACGATCACTCTTTATCCCAATTTTGGATCCTTGAAGGAGGTGTTCAAAGACAACGAACCAGGCAATCGGACTATAGGGCTTTATCACTCTCACTTAGCCATAGGAGCTTTATAAAAGGAAGGTAGGCGCAGCCCCTGGTGTTCGGAAGACCGCACAAGGGGCTCTATAAGGACCTGATCAGAAGTAAAGCCGATCCATCGTACGCTGCATTGGTTATGGAATTATGCGGGAGGAATCCGTAAAGATTTTACAACCTCTCGAACAGCTGACCAGCTCTCGCCGTATCATGATGATAAGTTTTGGCTTTCTCTCGAGGTGCTCGTCCGGAAGAACCGGACACAATCGCAGTAGTTCTCCTGTGCCGCCTTAGCCGATATAGCGGGCGTAACGAGAAAAAACATGGGAGCCGGGAAAACCCAACATTTGACCCAAGACATGATTCAGAGCTGATGCATGTAATGATATAAGTTCAGGGTGCCGACTTCCATGAAGGTGTTCGGACTTTATTGTCGTATTATGGGTAAAACGAAGCCCCTGACATATTTACGGCGTGTCGCGGTGTGCGGATGCCATTTGACAGAAGAATATTAATAAGAAATAGCAGCAAATGAGCGTCATATAAATCCACATGTTGTATTTGAATAGTACGTCGATGCGTATGAGTACAAGTAATGTGATAAAAAAGAAATATGACTATGGAACCTGCTGAGACCAGGGGGAAGAAGCTGTGTGCGGATCCGGAGTATAGTCGGATGGTCGTTGCGGGGAATATCTAAGGATTCCCTTGCGCGTTCGAGCTGCTTCCATATCGCCAGTCCTGGTCTATGCAAAGGTGAACCTGCAAAGAAAATGTAAGAAATGTATGTGTGCCGCAGAGCGGTTGAGCCGTGGTATGTGGCCTGTCCTGGCCTTTCGCCGGTGTCTTAGTTGAGCTCTGTTCGAGACGGGCTATCATGCCGCGAAGTAGTTCGGAGTCCTTTGGCGGTGTCCGGGAGCCTGGCTGTCGAATCAAGGATCGATTGGAAGGTGCATGTCGGTGTCAAAACCGGCGGATCTCGGGTAGGGGGTCCCGAACTGTGCGTCTAGGCGGATGGTAACAGGAGACAAGGGACACGATGTTTTTACCCAGGTTCGGGCCCTCTCGATGGAGGTAAAACCCTACTCCTGCTTGATTAATATTGATGATATGGGTAGTACAAGAGTGGATCTACCACGAGATCAGAGAGGCTAAACCCTAGAGGCTAGCCTATGGTATGATTATTGTTCGTCCTACGAACTAAAACCCTCCGGTTTATATACACACCGGATAGGGTTTGGGTTACACAGAGTCGGTTACAATGGTAGGAGATCTACATATCCTTATCGCCAAGCTTGCCTTCCACGCCAAGGAAAGTCCCATCCAGACACGGGACGAAGTCTTCAATCTTGTATCTTCATAGTCCAGGAGTCCGGCCAACGGTGATAGTTCGGCTATCCGGACACCCCCTAATCCAGGACTCCCTCAGTAGCCCCTGAACGAGGCTTCAATGACGACGAATCCGGCGCACATATTGTCTTCGGCATTGCAAGGCGGGTTCCTCCTCTGAATACTTCATAAAAGATTTTGAACACAAGGATAGTATCCGGCTCTATAAAACAAGTTCCACATACCACCGTAGAGAGAATAACCTTTGCACAGATCTGCTGACGTATCCCGCGGCGTGACATCACACCACGGCCAGGCCCTTATACGAATCGTTTTTATTGTCCCACCTCAGCGCGTTTAGCAAGGCGGTTTCTTCGGCACGTCTTATCAGAGAGGAGATCGTGCCCCCCTTATTCTGGGATCCTCATCAATACGGGCGTGGGTAACCCAATCGTGCCCGTTGGCACGCCTCCTCCATCGGCGAAGCGAGTCCCGAACGCAGTCACGGGGAGTGCTCTTGGTATTCAACCTCTTTATAACGAGAACAAGGCCCGCTCCTTTCTTTCAATCTCAATCGAATCCGCCCCTCGCCTCGAGTTCCAACACCCAAAGCTCCAGATTTAGGCGCTTCGGACCTTCAACAATGTCTGGCTCCGACCTGCATGGCCGGTGGATGTCTTCCTCCATCACGGAAGAAGATGTGCTAAAGCTGAGAGACGCCAGGTATTTAACCGGCGAAATTTCGCATAGGCTGCCTGCCCAAGGGCAGGTTATTCCCTCTCCCGAGCCTATTGAGAGCGTGGTATTCGTGTCTCACTTCCTTCGGGGTTTAGGCTTTCCGACGGACCCCTTTGTGAGGGGCTCATGTTTTATTATGGGCTGGAATTCCATGACTTGGATCCGGAGTCCATCCTCCACATCTCGTCTGCTCATTGTCATATGCTGAAGCCTTCCTCCACATTACCCCTCACTTGGATTGTGGCTCAAGACCTTCAAAGTGGAGCGAAGATGATCAAGGGGCATCAGGCAGAGTGCAGAGGGGCTGTTATAAGCAAGAATGCGGACGCTCCATGGCCCGAGGGCTCTTTTCAAGAGGAGCTCAATTTATGGCAACAGGAGTGGTTTTATATCATCGCTCCCAGGGGCACCAAATGGGCGGCGCCACCTGCCTTCCGCCCGGGTCCTCCACCGCGGCGGGCATCATGGGTCAATAAAGGGCTCGACTGGGGACCGTCCAAGGACGTACCCCTGTTGCAGGGCCGTATTCGAGACCTTCGAGAGAGAGAGAGAGAGAGATCAATCTGGTCGTAGTAGTGCAGGTCATGCTGATTTGCCGCACCTTGCCCTGCAAACGTCGCCCCCTCCGCCTGTGGGAGTTTAATCCGGAGGGACCACGAGCTCTCCAACATTTTATGGGCGTAACGCCTGTGGAGATGTACCAACTTTTCTTCGGACCACAAGCAATGTGTCCGGACTTAACCGAGGACGCAGGTCTGAGCTACAATCGCCCGGATACTCAAGTAAGTAGTCCTGTACCCGGACATGCTATCCGCATATTTATCATAAACTTGCCCTTAAAAGAGTTGTCCTTTAAACAAGAGTGGATAGCAAAAGAAAAACTGATCAGGTGTCCGGCCCCCTCCCTGAGACCACACCGGATCCTGTATTAACCAAGATGCTAGAGGTTGTGCCCTTTGAAGAAGGCGAAGGGGGGAACAAGGGAACTACTACCTCCATGAAGGAGGCTATCAAGAAAGGGGGGATCAAGAATCCCTCCGAGGGGAGAAGAGGACCGCTTACGAAGATCCGGAGACCAAAGCCTCAAGCGGGGAAGAAATCTTCACCAGAGGGTCCTGCGGCGGGAGATATCCCGGCCGCACTATTTCCCCAAGGAGATCAGCCCTCCAGCGAGCCGTAAGTAAAGGGGGGCATTTTTTAAAAAAGAGAGACATCCCCGTTTTATTTCTGAAGGTAACCGAAAGTTTACCTTGTAGTTCGGATCTCAGCCCTTCACAGCAGAGCTTGTCTTCAGGGGATCTTGGTCCGGAGATGATGGAGAGCGAAACACCTCCGCCTGCCGTACCGTTATGCGAGGTGGACGACCCTGAGGTGTCGTCGCGGAGGGCTTCTTCGAATCCGGCGGGGCCAGAAGGCAGCCGTATGTCCCCTCAAAGCCCTCTGTGTCCAGCCTTCGAAAAAGGCCACCGGACGAGTCCGACACCAACGGGTGTACGGTCGGAGGAGCTGAAGGATCTGCTCTGGCAAGCGTCTATCTCGGAAGATCACCGTACGTTAATGGGTACGGTGATTGAAAGGATTTCATCCGCTGAGAGCGGATTGCATGAAGCCGTCGTAAGTTTACTGACGGGTTTTGAGGTATGCAAAATGATGTACCTTCTGACAGTTTTGCATATAAAATGCGCCCTGTATAGATAGTAGCCCCTGAGACTTGGTGCAGTGTCAAAAAATGACGGCGCGCCGAGGATCATAACCCCAGGTATAATATAATATGCGCTCTTCCTATGTAGGTGGCGAAGCGTCCGGTGGCTAGCCGGGCTGATGAATTTGCCGAACTGAAGCGACAACTTGACGTGGCGGATGCGGGCATCACGCTTGTTAATAAGCGGCTTGACGAGTCACAAGGTATGCGACTTCTCCGTGGACATCTGGTAAGGGAGCTTGACGCCCATGCCTTACAACGTGTATGCTTAATGCAGATGGTGCCGCTGCTATGGAGAACCTTCGGGCGGAGCTCGCCCGAGCCAAGGAGCAAGCCAGAAAAAGTGATGCGGCTGCCTTAAAGGCGGCCGAAGAGCTAAAAGCCGAACAGGCTGCTCACTGTCGAAGCAAGAAAGACATGGCCGAGATGGCCGTGAAATTGAAGAGTGCTGCTGACCGTTGCGAGCTTCTTGAAAAAGAAGATCGAGCGAAACAAGAGGACCTGAAAAAGGCCGCCACCGAGGCCAAGGATACTCGCTCTGCGATGAGAGCTATGAAGGAGGAGCTACGTCAGGCCGGAGATATTGCGGCTGGAAAGCCCTTTCTGCTGCGGAGGAAATTCACGGATCCTAAGTACGCTCAATTGGACCGGCTGTGGGGTGCGGAGGATGCTTATTTGGACTTGGCGGCGAGTGCCGCAGACGCGGCCGAACACTTCCGAGGTCAAAAGGATCACGGAATGGAAGAGCTTTTTTGGTCGCAGTTCCATAGTCCGGAGCGTCCACTTCCGTTAACCGATCGTTTGGCCGAATGGGCTGAGCTGAATAGGTTGTCCGGACTTGCCATGAAGGCTGTCGTGACTCATTTGTGGCCGAAAAGGCCCGAGCCAAAGAGTTATTTTGGCTTGGTGCAACAGTTCCTTGGTGCGGTGCCGCATATCGATGCAATGAAGCGGTCAGCATGCATAGAGGGTGCGCGGATGGCTCTTGCCCATGTCAAGACATACTGGGTGGAGATGAAGGCCACCGACGTTGCATCACAAGATACGGACAGAAGCCGAGTACCTACCGAGCACTATTTTGAGGAAGTCCTGCAGGGCGCTCGTTTAATAGAGACGCAGTGCTCGAAGGATATTATGTTTTAATGACATGTATGATTTGTGAAAACAATGTTTCAATATAATATAAGAGCTTTTTATACTTGGCGTTCAAGTATTAAAACACCTCCTGTGCGGTCGTTGATGTATATGTGTATATAACCTGAAAGATGGCAGTCTTGACATTTCCCCACGCACATAGTGCGGGGGTGTTTGCAAAAAGGCGCATTTTCACACTTAATCCAACGTCTTGGTCCTGTAAAGGAGGTGATAGCGTAGCAAACTAGGTAACTAGACTATAATGCTTTATCACTTTCACTTAGCCATAGGAGTTCGATGGTGGGGCTACTATATAGCCCCTAGGGGCACCGCGCTCTCCCGAATTGGGCGTATGTGCCTGACCGGGAAACGGTCCTTCGTTAATGCGGGGGAATTCTAAACATTCTAGTGGGTCATCGAGTGGTTGACCAGTCTCACGCTATATCATGACAGTCAATTTTCGGCTTTCTCTACTGAGGTGTTCACCTGGCCGAACCGGGGCACGCAGTAGTTCTCCTGGTGCCGCGTTAGCCGATAGAACGGAACGTAAGGCAGCAAAACACAGGAGCTGGGCAAACCCAACATTTGACCAAAGACATGATTCACAGTTGATGCATATAAGGCCTAACTCGAGACGCCGAACACTCCCTAAGGTATTCAGTCTTTATGAAAACGGGCAGAATAATGCCCTAACCCCACAGTGTCCGTGCACGCATAAAAATTCTGGTGCGGCCGATGCCAAAACGCCAGCCTCCTCCTCGGTTATGGCAAGAAACCGGGGGATGTGTATCAACAAGAGACAGTAAAAAAGGTTTACGCAGGGTCTTAATCTGAAAAGAATCCTTGCAACGGGTCCCTACTGCACGTCTGCGCCTGTGTCTCCGTTGTGCCGTATCCTGGACGGGTGTAGCACGGTGTTCATCTGTAAAACAGAAGAACTTAGTTGAAAAGAAAAAAAGATCGTGTGAAAAATGTACTTTATATTGAATAAACAGAGTACGGTTCGAAAAGTGAATAAAATTGAGCTTTATTGTCTCTTGTTGTACATGCGTGCAGCCCCTTGTACGGGGGTATGCCGCTAGTAGGCGTTTATATGTTTACGCCGGACTCGTCTAGCCATGTCCGGGGTTCGAATGACCTATTCAGGTGCTTTGATTAGCGGAGCCGGATTAGTGTGGGGCTGTCAAGGCAAGTGTCACGTTCTTCCGTGCTTTCGAGTAACACTAGATACTCCCTTTTAATGAGATGATGCCGCGTGGACCGGCATTTTAAGTCTAAGAGATGCCTAATGCGGTATCGCGTTAAAGCGGTAAAGCTTCACGTCCCAAAGAGTGCTTGATAGCTACTTCGAATGGGGCGATGTGGAAGGTTAACTTTTCACGGCGGAAGTTGTCGGATGACCGAACACAACTTCTAGCAGAGGGGAGCCCAGATAACAGGCATATAGGCCTCGGCATTACCCCTTTGAAGGAGGTGTTGCTATGGCGAATTTTGGTTGGGTCTATCCCCATTTTATGGATTGTGTCACGATATAGCAGGTATAGATCGCTACCTCCGTCCATTAGGACTTGTGTAAATTGGAGTCCATCGATTATAGGATCTAATATCAAGGCAGTCCATCCTGCGTTCCGGATACTTCCGGAATAGTCCTGATGATCGAAGGTGATTGGTTTTGACAACCATCGTTGGGACTCTGCTGGGATAGACCGTGTGTCGCGTGTTTCTATGGGCGCCCTCTGTTTTTCCCTTTTGTAACTTGAAGTGAGTTCACTGTTTTGACTTTTTGTCGGAAATTCTTTTGTTTTCCGGTGCTCTGCTTGTGGGGTTCGTCATCGTCCTCGCTTGGTGTGTCGAGCCCCTTGTGTTCGGCATTGAGTTTGCCGGAATGCTTGAAGACCCAACAATCTCTGTGGGTATGGTTTGCAGGCTTCCCGGGAGTACAGTGGATTTGGCATATTTTGTCCAAGATTTTGTTTAGGTTGGATAGCTCATCGCTGTTGTCCTTGAGGGGCAGTTTTTATGATTCTGCCGGAGCTTCGAATCCGGCGTTGACTGCCCGTGCTCTTGGGCTGTTTCCCTTTGTCACCTTGGTCCTTGCTGCGTCGTGGTTTTCCATTTCCATCCCTGACTTGGATGTACTTGGGTCGCTGGTATCGTGCATCTTGCCAGCCACTATCCTCTCCCGCCAAAAGCGGGTCATGAGGCTTGTTAATGCAGCCATTGTTCTCGGCTTCTCCTGGCCGAGGTGTTCCGAAGCCATTCATCTCAGACGTTGTGTTTGAAAGCTGCTAAGGCTTCAGCGTCCGGACAGTCGACTATTTGGTTCTTTTTGATGAGGAACCTGTTCCAGAATTTGCGGGCTGACTCTCCGGGTTGTTGAGTTATGTGACTTAAATCGTCTGCATCCGGAGGACGGACATAAGTCCCTTGAAAATTTGCCCGAAAAGCATCCTCGAGCTCTTCCCAACTTCCAATGGTATTTTCAGGGAGGCTTTTGAGCGGATGCCGGGCTGGCCCTTTGAGCTTGAGGGGTAATTATTTTATGGCGTGGAGATCATCTCCTCTAGCCATGTGTGTGTGGAGGATGTAATCCTCAATCCAGACTCCAGGGTCTGTTGTTCCGTTGTATACCTCTATGTTTACGGGTTTGAATCCCGCTCGGAATTCGTGATCCAGCACCTCATCGGTGAAACACGAAGTGTCACGGCACCCCTATATTTGGGTGTGCCGTGATGTTCGGATATTTGGCGTGTTGCATTGCTTGGAAGAGTTTGCTTTCTCGGCCCATAGATGGATCTAACTGGGCCATCCTTTTGATGCGAATCCTTATGCGGATCACGTGCCGGCTTGCGTGCGGCGCCGCTTGCCGCTCCATGTTTGCCATGTGGTCGTCTATCCGACCGGGCGGCCTCTTTATTCTTTGATTGCGGGGGCTCTACGACCTCCTCATCAAATTCGGGCAGTAATTTGCGCTTCGGGTAGCTCTTTGTTTGGCGACTGTCGCTGTATTTCCCTGCGGTGTTGAGTACTTTGCTCCATCTGATTACGAGTGCATCTTCCGCTGTTTTGAGCTTCCGCTTCGCTTTTTCAGGCTACGCCAGCGATGGCGATGAGCCTTTGTGGAGGTTCTTCTGCTCCAACTATTTGTCCGGGCGTGAGATCGTCCGGATTGTTATCTTCGTCGGGGACGGGTTGTTTATCAAGTTGTCCTGTTCGGACGGTTGCTCGATAGCATGTTCACCGTCCACCGTTCGCTTCTGCTCTATGGCTGGGTATGTGTGGCTGCCGTCTTTGTCGAGGCGGGACTTGGTGCGGCGTTTACGTTGCCGTTTTGACTGCTTTTCGAGGGATTTATCCTTCGTAGTGTCCCGTTATTCCTCGTCGTCACTTCCTTTAGGTGTATCCACCATGTATACATCATGGCATGAGGCGGCTGTCCAGTATCCTATAGGTGCTGGTTCATGGTTTTCTCCTACATCGTCGTCCATATCGTCGATGTCTTCGGAGTCGAAATCTAGCACGTCGTTTAAGCTTTCGATAGTGGCTACAAAGTGGGAGGTGGGTGGGCATTGAATTTCTTTGTCATCCGCACCCCAACCTTCCTGACCGTAGTCCGGCCAGGGCTCTCCTGATAAAGAGAGAGACTTTAGTGAATTCAGGATGTCGCCAAAGGGCGAGTGCTGAAAGATGTCCTTGTGATGAACTCCATAACCGCGCCAATTGGATTCTATTGGCAAGGCGCGGAGGGTTGAGTACGGAGAGGAGTCCGCACCTTGGAGTCACGGTCTTCGCAGCGACAGGGATGGAGTTCGGCTCAATCGCCGTAGAGATCGTAGCCCCCGAGGCGGTGTCCAACCACTCGTCCTCGATCGGCGGAGTCGGCTCCGAGCTAAGGGTCGGAGCGGACGCTGGTGCGGCTTCCAGGGCACTGTTCGGCGGCAGAGCTAGATCGTGCCCATTGAGACAGTGCGGCGCGCTTGGCTGTGGCTCGAATCCGTCGAAGATCAAGTCTCCGCGGATGTCGGCCGTGTAGTTCAAACTCCCAAACCTGACCTGATGGCCAGGGGCGTAGCTTTCGATTTGCTCCGGATGGCCAAGTGAATTGGCCCGCAGCAAAAAGCCGCCCGAATACTGAAGATCTGTCTAGGGGAGAAAAGTCTCACCCTGGACCGCGTCGTTGTTGATGATCGAAGGAGCCATCGGGCCTAAAGGTGACGACACAGAGGAACTCTCAATGGAAGCACCAATGTCGGTGTCAAAACCGGCGGATCTCGGGTAGGGGGTCCCGAACTGTGCGTCTAGGCGGATGGTAACAGGAGACAAGGGACACGATGTTTTTACCTGTGTTCGGGCCCTCTCGATGGAGGTAAAACCCTACTCCGCTTGATTAATATTGATGATATGGGTAGTACAAGAGTGGATCTACCACGAGATCGGAGAGGCTAAACCCTAGAGGCTAGCCTATGGTATGATTATTGTTCGTCCCATTTAACTAAAACCCTCCGGTTTATATACACACCGGATAGGGTTTGGGTTACCTGAGTCGGTTACAATGGTAGGAGATCTACATATCCGTATCGCCAAGCTTTCCTTCCACGCCAAGGAAAGTCCCATCCGGACACGGGACGAAGTCTTCAATCTTGTATCTTCATAGTCCAGGAGTCCGGCCAACGGTGATAGTTCGGCTATCCGGACACCCCCTAATCCAGGACTCCCTCAGTGCCACTCGTTGCTTCTGCAGTTAAAGCAGCGGTATGCTCTTTGGTACCGAGGGAAAGTTCGGCCTTGCCATTAACCGGGATGACTCCGCGCGGACCGGGCATCTTGAGCTTGCGGTAGGCATAATGTGGCACCGCATTGAATCGAGCGAACGCGGTTCGTCCGAGCAGTGCCTGATAATCACTGCGAAAGGGGACGATTCCGAAGATTAACTCTTCGGCACGGTAATTGTCTGGTGATCCGAAGACTACCTCAAGGGCGATGGAGCACATGTACAATGGCCTCCACACCTGGTATAATACCTCTAAAGGTGGCTTTAGTGGGTTTGATCACCGAATGATCAATACCCACCTTGCGCACTGTGTCCTGGTAAAGCAGGTTTAGACTGCTGCCTCCGTCCATAAGGACTCATGTGAGGTGGAACCAGCAATTATTGGGTCGAGGACTAGTGCGGATGAATTGCCCTGATTGGTGTTTACCGGATGATCCGTGATCGGCCCTAGTTTGTATTGTGGGACGACTGGTTCCATTAAGTCGACATCCCTGAGGGTGCGCATCCGGTCCGGGTTGGGATTGTGGGTGGCGTTTACCACGTTCACCGTTTGGATTTGCGGGGGAAATTTCTTTTGCCCTCCTGTATTCGGTGATCTGGGCTCCTCGTCGTCATCGTCGTTTTGAGACCCCTCATCTTTATTTTTGGCGCCTGACCTGCCGGCTTGTTTGAAGACCCAGCATTCTCTGTTGGTATGATTGGCTGGTGTTTCTGGGGTGCCATGAATTTGGCATGGACAGTCGAGTATGTGGTCCAGACTGGACGAACCCGAATTGTTATTTTTGAATGGCCCTTTCCACTGACCGGACTCAGAGCTACTAAAACCGGCATTCACTGCCGTATCTTCAGTGTTTTCACCATTTTTACGGCGCTTGTGTTTGTTGCGTCGCGGTTTGCCGTTGCTATCTCTGGCCTCCGATGTGCCAGGGTTGCCCTCTGTGTTGCTACGGGCCAACCAGCTATCCTCGCCCGCGCAAAAGTGGGTCATGATTGTCGTGAGGGCTACCATGGATTTTGGCTTCTCTTGGCCGAGATGTCGGGCGAGCCACTCGTCACGGATGTTATGCTTAAAGCCCGCTAGGGCTTCGGCATCCGTACATCGACAATTTGGTTCTTTTTAGTTAGGAACCGAGTCCAGAATTTCATGGCTGACTCTCTAGGCTATTGTGTTATGTGACTTAAATCATCAGCATCCGGTGGTCGCACATAAGTGCCCTGGAAGTTGTCCAGGAATGCGTCTACCAGGTTCTCCCAACTTCTGATGGAGTTTGTCGGCAAGCTATTCAGCCAATGCCGAGCCGGCCCTTTGAGTTTTAGCGGGAGATACTTGATGGCGTGTAGATCATCCCCGCGGGCCATGTGAATGTGGAGGAAGAAATTCTCTATCCATATCGTGGGGTCTGTAGTACCATCATATGATTCAATGTTCATGGGCTTAAAACCTTCTGGGAATTCATGATCCATTACTTCATCAGTGAAGCATAGGGGGTGTGCAGCGCCTCTGTGCCGGGCTATATCACGACACAGTTCATACGAGTGTTGTCTGCTGTATTTGGCCAGACCGGATTTGCTTTTAGTATATCCGGCGTGACGGTCGTCGTCACACGTTGGGGCGCGCCCCCGTGTTCCGTAGACCGATCTTTTATGTTCTGTTTTGTTTTCCAATACGTCTGGGAGGTCCTGCATGTTGCCCCGGGCCTTGGTGTTTTTGTTTGACTGACGACGGGGTGCGGGCTGGACTTCGGGCTGATATGCCGCTCTGTCTCGGCCATGGGGTGGCCGTTCAGCCGCATCATACGCTGGTAGCGTAGGCTTTAATGCTTCCTCTTCGAGTTGGGGTAGCAACCTGCACTTTGGGTAAATTTTGGTTGGGCACTCGAGTTCGTATTCCTCGGCCACCAGGACCTCAGTCCATCTGACAGCTAGCAGATCTTGGTCAGCTTGAAGCTGTTGTTGCTTTTTCTTCAGGCTTTTTGTTGTGGCCATAAGCCGGCTCTTGAAGCGCTCCTGCTCGACGGGATCCTCAGGCACGATAAATTCTTCGTCGCCGAGGCTCTCACTAAAAAAAATACACTTTCGTGATGATACGTGTTTGTCACAGTAGGTCGCGTTTTTTGTCATGCATGTACATCCATGACAAATTTATGAGAGAATCAAGATAGTCATACCTGTGCTGTCATAGAAGTGTTCCATGACATTACCAAAATTATCATCACGGAAGTGTCCACTTCCATGACGATCAATTGCGCGTCACATAAGTGCTTTCGTCAAGGGTGACCAACACGTGGCATCCACCGTAACGGAACGTCGTTAAGCTATCGGGTCGGATTTTGGATCCGATAACCCGTTAATGTACCACGACCAATGCCGATTTTCCATGTGTAAAATTCTCATTAGTCGACGGATCCACGCGTCGACTCCGGCGTTGACACGTGGACCGCCCAAAAGTGGCCCACAAAGTTTAAATGGGCGGCTGGCGAAGGCCCATAAGATTTAGCGGACCATAATGGGTCGGACCAGCTAAAGGCCCACAAAATTTAGCAGACCATAATGGGCCGGCCCAGCTAAAGGCCCACACGATTTTGCAGACCATAATGGGCCGGCCCAGCTAAAGGCCCACAAGATTTTGCGGACCACAATGGGCTGGCCCAGATAAAGGCCCACAAAATTTTGCGGGCCATAATGGGCAACCCTGTAAAGGCCCACAAGATTTTTGTGTGCCATAATGGGCCGGCCCAGGTAAAGGCCCACAAGATTCTTGCGGATCATAATGGGCCGGCCCAGCTAAAGGCCCACGAGATTTCACTGACATTAATGGGCCGGCCCAGCTGTAGGCCCACAAGATTTTGAGGATCCTAGTAGGCCGGCCCATTAAATGGCTGCCATGTTTTGGGCCAAATGCCGGCCCATATTTGATCCGGTCCATTAATGGCATGCTATGCTCCAGGCCTAATAGTGGCCCATATGAGATCCGGGCCGTTAAAAGCCTACCACGTTCTGGGCCAAATTACGGCCCAGATCAGGTCCGGTCCTTTAATAGGCTTTGGGCTCAATTATGGCCCATATTAGATTCGGCCCGTCAACTGGACACTATGCTTTTGGGCCCACTTGCTAAAGGCCCACTTAGTAATTCGACACGATATTAGTTTTGGCTTTATTAAGGGCCCGTTTAACATTTCGCCCTATATTAATTTTGGCCTGTTAAAAGCCCGTCATATAGTTGGGCCTAACTTCACGGCCGGTTTGTATCCGGCCTGCTCGCAGCCGATATCTGATTGGGCCAAACAAGGACCGAGACAATTTTGGCCTGTTAAAAGCCCGTGATTTGATTCGTACAATCATGGGCCGGGGTTCATTTCGGGCTGCTGCCGGCCCGTGAGCTGTTCGGCACGTTTCTGGCCCAACCTACATCGTGATTGCATGACGGCCCGATTATTTACCGTAATTTTACGGTCGGCGGTTTATCATGCGAAGACAGGATATATATACTGATAAAAATAACTACAGCATCGTGAATAAGAAAAAACCTTGAATATACAATAAAGAAATTATGGCATATTACATCCACTGGGCATCAAAGTTCGCCACTATGATAATAAAGCACAAGAAGACAGCAGATTACATACACTGGGCATCAATCTCTGCTCTTCCTGCTCCAGCCGCTCAAACAAGCACCGGCGGGACTGCCTGCTCCTTCCTCCCCGTGACCGGCTCTGCTGCCACAGGCCTCATCGCCCCACCGTACTCACATCGCTGGCCTAGCCATCCCTCTACTCACCCACACCTGCTGTTATTCTCTGGCGACGGCAGACGAACCAGTAAACCCTCATACAGTCGTACTCCCCTCTGCATGGGAAACAACTGTCGTGTCTTCCCTGCCTCCGTGTCGTTCCCTTCCTAGGCCTCGCCGTAGTCCATCGCCCTGGTACTCTCGGCACGGCCTGGTCAACATGGTCAACGACCGACATGCATCTGAAGTGGATTGTACGTGGAGAGGCCGACAGCTGGGTCCACGGCCGCACGCAAGGAAATGCCTCCTTATTACGCGCACAATAATGATTCCTCCACCTGACAACAGGGACCCACCAAAAGGGCCTCTGTATTTCGCGAAAAAACGTTACACCGACATTTCCGGACCCACCAGCTATATCTTCGCACGCAAGGAAGTGCCTCCTTATTACGCACAAAAAATGAATACTCCCCGTTAGCCGGGACCCGATATAGTGGCAGGCTGACTTGTGGGCCTACTAAGTTGACAGGGATGGAGGGCTTTGTCAACTTAGTCAATATGCATGATTCTAGCTCCAGTGACCGTACGATGTCCATCCAACGGCCGTAGTGCTTCTTCAACCTCTGGTCTTCTTGCTCCAGCCGCCCAAACTAGCGCATGTCTTGCCTCGTGCTCCTGCCTCCCGTGGCAAGGCTGCGATCTTGGCGGAGGCCTCACCGCCCTACTACTCCCACCGCTGGCTGTGCCATCCTCTACTCACCCACCCCCTGTTATTCTTCGGCGACGGCAGCCTCACACCGCAGCCGAACTAGTGAACCCTCGTACTCCTCTACGCATGGGCATCCACTGCCGCGTCTTCCCCGGCTCCGCGTCGTCCCCTTCCTAGGCCTCGCCGTCGTCCACCGCCGTGGTGCTCTTGGCGCGGCGTGGTCAACGTGGTCAAGGAACGACTTCCATCGGACATGGACTGTATGTGGAGAGGCTGACAGCTGGGTCCACGGCCGCAGCAAGGAAGTGCCTCCTTATTACATGCAAAATAATTATTCCTCCACACCGTACGGGCCACCGTATTTCGCGAAAAAACGCTTCCCGATTGCCGGGACCCTGGCTACACCTTCGCACGCAAGGAAGTGCGTGCGGGCAAAAAAACAAAGCGATTAAGCCCCACGACTAATTGGACCCACTAGCTACATCTTCGCACGCAAGGAAGTGCCTGACAGTCGGGACCCACCTGGTCAAAGCGTACGTAGCATTGTCATTCTGGTCGCGAACGTGTACATACATATATACTGTTGGATGTAGAGGCACGCACGTGTCATAGTAGAGGCGCGGACGTGTCGTAGTAGAGGCGTGCACGTAGCATGTACACGTACGTACATCGGTCAGGGTGCAAGAAAGAAAATACGACCACATATGTGTACATACGGGCGGGGTCTCGAATGCCTACTCGCGCATACGTACGGCCAGGGCTCGTGTACATGGCTGGGTCGGAACGAAGAAACAGCGTCGTCGTCGTGTTCATGGGGAGGCAACGGAAGGTGTCGTGTTCATGGGGAGGCAATGGAATGCGGCGTGTTCATCGGGAGGCAATGGAACGCGTGGGAGCCAACCGGCTGGGTCGGAACGGAATGCGTGGTCGTGTTCATCGGGAGGGCTTGGACGGAACAGGCGAGGGAAACGAGGCCTGGCGTACCGCACAACGGAGGAAACGGACCTCCTACGTTCGGAACGGGGTCCTGTTGATCGGGAGGGGTGTGGCGTACCGCAAAACGGAGGAAACGGACCTCCTACGGTCGAAACGGGGGTCCTGTTGATCGGGAGGGGTGTGGCGTACCGCAAAACGGACAAAACAGACCTCCTACGGTCGAAACGGGGGTCCTATTGATCTGGAGGGGTGTGGCGTACCGCAAAACGGACGAAACGGACCTCCTATGGTTGAAACGGGGGTCCTGTTCATCGGGAGGGGTGTGGCGTACCGCAAAACGGGACTCCACGGGATACTGTTCATCTCCACCGTCGACCTCCTCCAGCCTCCACGGGCTACCGTCGACCTCCTCCAGACTCCACGGGCTCCTGTTCATCCAGCCTCCACCGCACGCTACTCCACCGGCTACTGTTCAACCACACCTCCATCGTCTACTGTTCATCCAGCCCTCCACACCACGCGGTCCTGATCAACCACCCCTCCACGGGCACCCCTCCATCGTCTCTCGTTCATCCAGCCCTCCACCACACCACGGGTCCTGTTCATCCGGAGGCAACGCCACCGCTCCTTTATTCATCCAACCCCCCCCCCCTCCGTCGCATAGCGCTCCTGTTCATCCCAGAGGCAGCATCGATCGGCTTGATTAGCAGCGATAGCGAAGAATCGCCGATCGGGTTCGATTAACAGCCATCGATCGATTGCTCGCGTTCGATAACACGTAGCCTGCAGTGCAATCGCCGGGTTCGATTAGAGCCCAACGCCTCGCTTCCGGGTCGATTAGAATAACGCCTACGCACACAGCGTGACGTGTACGAGAGAAAGCAGCATCGCTTCGCCCCGACCTCCCACCGTAACCGGAACTCCTCGAAATTTTCCTCACCCTCGCTTCTACCACGGGTTTTTCCATCATGGACGGCCCAAAGAATGTCATGCGATATGCCTCCGGCCCGCCAGACGAAAAGCCCATTTTTTGTCATGATTTTTTGTCATAGAAGTAGGAGCCCACCACATCTATGATGATACCGGGTTTTGTCACAATTATCATCATAGAAGTGTAATATGTATGACAGCATTTTTTTTGTTCGGCCCAAAATGTCACGGATGTGTCTTTCTTTTGTAGTGTCTTGTCGTCTTCGGAGAGGGGCATGTAATTGTCATCCTCTGATTCTTCGTCTGCTGCCTGTTTCTTAGGGCTAGCTTGCCCATCCTCCCGCTCGAATCCTGGCTGGAGGGGATTGTCTTTGTCTTCGGCACTATCCTCAGCGTTATTGTCTGTTGTGCCAGTATCGCTGCTTTTGCTATGGCGGGGCTTAGAGCGGCGCCGTTGACACCGGTGCTTAGATTGCTTCTAGAGGGGATTATCCTCCGTTGCCTTATTGCCGTTGCTTTCTTTGGGGGTGTCCACCATGTATATATCATATGATGAGGTGGCAGTCCAACGCATACAATGGCGGTGGTTCCTGTTCTTCTCCTGCATCGTCGTCCATACCGTCGATGTCTTGGGAGCCGAAATCAAGGATGTCGGTTAAGTCGTCGACAGTGGCTATTAAGTGGGTGGTGGGTGGGGAACGAATTTCTTCGTCGTCCGCTTCCCACTCAAACTGGATATAGTTCGGCCAAGGGCCTCCTAATAAGGAGAGAGACCTCAATGAGTTTAGCACATCGCCCAAGGGCAAGGGCTGAAAGATATCCGCGGAGGTAAACTCCATGATCGGTGCTCAATCAGATTTGATAGGCGCGGACACAGTAGGTTTGGAGCCAGTGGCCGGGGACGGATCCGAGGGTCCGGCAACACATGTCTCATAGGAGGTGAACTCAGTATTTGACTCTATCGCCGCTGAGTGTGCGGCCTCCGTGGCGGGGTCCATCCATCCGGATCGAGGGCCGGAGTTGCCACAGGTGTGATCTCCCGAACATTGTCCGGCGGCAGAACTAAGTCATGCTCATCGTGACTGTGCGGCGCACCTGACACGGGCTCGAATCCGTCGAAGATCAAGTCTCCGCGGATGTCGGTAGTATAGTTCAAGCTTACAAACCTGACCTGATGGCCAGGGCGAGCTCTCGATCTGCTCCAGATGGCCAAGCGAGTTGGCCCGCGATGACTGAAGCCGCCCGAATCACGAAGATCTATCCAGGGAGAAAAACCTCACCCTGGATCGCATCGTTGCCAATGATCGAAGGAGCCATCAAGCCTTTATCATGACGGCACAGTGGAACTCTCAATGAAAGCACCAATGTCGGTGTCAAAACCGGCGGATCTTGGGTAGGGGGTCCCGAACTGTGCGTCTAAGGCGGATGGTAACAGGAGGCGGGGAACACAATGTTTACCCAGGTTCGGGCCCTCTCGATGGAGGTAATACCCTACTTCCTGCCTGATTGATCTTGATGATATGAGTATTACAAGAGTTGATCTACCACGAGATCGTAGAGGCTAAACCCTCCGGTTTATATAGACACCGGAGGGAGCTAGGGTTACATATAGTCGGTTACAAGGGAGGAGATCTGCATATCCGAATTGCCAAGCTTGCATTCCATGCAAAGGAGAGTCCCATCCGGACACGGGACGAAGTCTTCAATCTTGTATCTTCATAGTCCAACAGTCCGACCAAAGTATATAGTCCGGCTGTCCGAGGACACCCTAATCCAGGACTCCCTCAGCGCCCACTTGGTCCTCCGGGACATGATCGGCGGTGAAAAGTGAAGATGGTGGATCAGCTGTAGCAGCTCAAGAATCTGAGGCTTGGGGTTGCATAGATGAAACAGGAGCCTGTGCAGTCGATGCTGAAGGCTGTGCACTCGACAATGGAAAGGCAAAAGTAACAGAAGCCCGGTTGAGGTCTCTGGACTGTTGATTCACTGGTTTTGTCGCCGGCGTCGACTGGGGCGTCTTACTAGCTGATGCCTTCCTGCACGAAGTCCTGCCCCTCCTTCCTGTGGGCCTCTGTGGCACATCTTCGTCTTCGTCTGGAAGTTCAATAACATTGGGTGGAGCTGCAAAAGAATCGATCGCAAGAGTTTAGTCGACCATCAAAGTGGCTGGCAAAGTAAAGACAAGATGACAAGAGTTTTACCCGCGTTGGAGGTGATGGCGTCTTCCATCTCATCCTCATCATCATCTTTATAAACAGAAGTCCTAGAGGTAGCAGCACTGCAAATTTCAAAAATTCACTCGGGAAAGTGAGTCGACCAAAGATCAAGTCATGCAAAACTAAGGAGTCGAGCTCAAGGATTACACAGAAGCGATAGGAACGACCACTTTGATCTTGGGCAAGGTCTTTCGGGGCTTTGGTGGCGTGACTTTGGGCTACTTCGGAGCTTTCTCAGTCGGCACTGGAGAAGATGTTCGAGTGCACTTTGAGGTCTGACCACTCGGAGCTGTCGCTTTGCTGCGAATACTCGTTGGGTCTTGCCTCTGCTTGGAGCACCTTTCCGAGCGAGGTGGAGACTCGACTTCCTCGCCATTGCTTGAGTCTTCGCTCTCCTCGTCTTCTTCCCCATAAGATTGCCAGTCGCCGTTCTCACCTCCGCTCACCTCTCCCTCTTGCTCCTGCTCCTGCACTTGCTCTCCGTTGGGCATCGAGTACATCTCAGTATAAATCTGCAAAGCACGGGATTGAACGGATATCAGTCGGTTTCGAGAACAAATACATGTCAGAACAAAGAGACACTCGGAAGAAAAGAGTCAGACCTTGTCTGGTACGTTGGTGTTCTCGAGTGGAGGAATCCTCCTAGACACCCTAGGGTTGTCCTTGTTACCAGTGATGCCCTTCAGCCACTGCGCCATCATCTCCTCGTCAACTTCCTCCGGGTGGATCCGAGCGGCGTCTTCAATACCCGAGTACATCCACATCGGATGGTTGCGAGCTTGAAGTGGCTGGATGCGTCGACTGAGAAAAACCTCCAGCAAATCCATGCCAGTCACACCGTCGTGGACAAGTTGGACTACTCGCTCAACCAACATATTCACCTCCACTTTCTCAGCTGGAGTCACTTTCAAGGAAGAGGGTTTATCAACTCGGTCCATGGAAAATGGAGGGAGGCCAGTCGACTGACCAGGGGTCAGTTGATCCTTGCAATAGAACCAGGTCGACTGACATCCTCTGACTGACTCGGGAAGAATCATAGCTGGGAAAGTGCTTTTACCCCTCATCTGGATCCCTAGACCTCTATACATCTGGATCACGTGTGTCCTCTCATCACTTGGATTAGCCTTTTTTTACAGACTGAGAATGACAAGTGAAAATGTGTTTGAAGAGACCCCAGTGCGGTCGACAGCCAAGAAAGTTCTCACACATGGACATGAATGCAGCAAGGTATGTGATGGTATTGGGAGAAAAGTGATGAAGTTGAGCTCCAAAAAAGTTCAGAAAACCCCGGAAAAAGGGATGGGGAGGCAAAGAGAAACCATGGTCGACGTGGGTCGCAAGAAGGACACACTCACCCTCCTGCGGCCGTGGCTCGGTCTCATCCTTCGGAAGTCGCCAGGAACCATGGGGAATCAGTCCCCCCTCGACCAGATCCTCCAAATCCTCTTACTGGATCATGGAGCGGATCCAGTCGCCCTGGATCCACCCTGGCGGCAGGCCAAATCTCGACGACGACCCTCCCCGACTTGTCTTCTTGCCCTTCGCCTTCGCGGTCGCCTTCTTCGCGCACTCCAGAGCCACCGTCTTCTCTTTCCCCATCGCAGCGGGTTGCGCTTGGGTTGAGCCGCGGCGCCGGGAGTGGAGGCGGATGCACTGGAGAAGCAGAGGAGGAAGAAAGAAAATAGGACGCACTATGCAAAAAACACCGGCCCGGACAGCTTATATGGGCCTGTTCCACGAGTGACTGACTTGTGGGCCCAGGCAATCTCGTCAAATCCCGCAACAGTCGCGCGCTCGTACATGGCGAAAAAGGTGGCATGGAGATCGAGGCGCCCCTGCCTAACCCGCTCCACTTACTGCGGCTCTCTCCGTCTCACGAGCTTCCCCAAATTTTGAATCCTGTGAGATCCGGGAACGGCAACACAGTCGATCGCGCCGAAGATTTTATACCATATCAACATTCGAAGTTTATCAGCAAAGTTCACTCGACAACCTCTGAATGGCTCAAGGCGACTGAAAATGAGGTCGAAATTTTTTGCATGGTTCACCAAGTCCAAGTAAAATGCTTTCGAAGCATAAAAATTGGGGCGGAACCATCTTCAACTTCATCTCCACTCGAACCCAGAACCATTCGGGGGCTAATGACGATGACATGTACCTAGGGTAGGGCAATAGACCTGATCTAAGCACCCTTCCCAAGGTCACTGCCTTACAATCAAGGACATTCAAAGGATAGCAACTTCTACCGACTGGAATCACCCCAAGGTGCAACCCACTCGACCAACGGTTCCACTCGACAGAGATATAATCACTCGACTATATCAGAAACCACTCGGAGTACAGAAGATCTAAGGTCACTCTGAATGACAATGGTCAGGCGTTCACTTCGTAGTCTTAATGGTCATTTATATGACTTCAATGCTGACGTTACCAGTAACGTCCCCTCTTTATGTACATTGAAACCTATGTAACGGGGGATGGCTGGGATCCTGGCGCACTCTGTATAAGCCACCCCCCTCCTCTGTGACAATGGTTCGCACCCCCTATAACTTCATGCATATTCCAATCGACCAAGCCTGCGGGCACCGAGACGTAGGGCTGTTACTTCCTCCGCGAAGGGCCTGAACTCGTAAATCTTGCTTGCACAACCTCACCGTAGCTAGGATCTTGCCTCTGCATACATACCCCCTATTATATTGTTAGGTTTACTACCACGACACCTCCTCCTTCCTTCCTCCCGCACTCCAAATAAGGAAAAGGGGGCACCACTTGGGAGGAGACCCCAAGTAGGATTTGGCCTACTTGGGGCACCCTCCTGGCTGCTCCCTCCTCCCCCACCTATATATATGTGGGTGGGGGTGGCTAGCACATTAGAACATTATCTGAGCCATGTGCGGCGTCCCCCTCCATCGTTTACACCCCCGGTCATATTTTCGTAGTACTTAGGCGAAGCCCTGCGGAGATAGCTTCACCATCACCGTCACCATGCCATCGTGCTGCCGGAACTCATCCACTACCTTGCCGTCTTGCTGGATCAAGAAGGTGGAGGACATCATCGAGTTGAACATGTGCTGAACGCAGAGGTTTCATACGTTCGGTACTGATACGTCTCCAATGTATCTATAATTTTAGATTGTTCCATGCTGTTTTATTATCAATCTTGGATGTTTTATACTCATTTCATATACGTTTTATATCATTTTTTGGTACTAACCTATTGACATAGTGCCAAGTGCCAGTTGCCGTTTTTTCCATGTTTTTTACATCGCAGGAAATCAATATCAGACGGAGTCCAGATACAACGAAACTTCACGATGATTTTTAATGGACCAAAAGAAAGAAGTTGGGCCATGGTTGCACCTGGGGGGGGGGGGTCCCAAGGAGGGGACAACCCACCAGTGCGCGCCAGGAGGCCCAGGCGCGCCATGGTGGGTTGTGCCCACCTCGGGTGCCCCCGGACCGCCTCTTTCTCTATAAATACCCCAAAAATCCCAAAACCCTAGAAGCATTGACGAAATATTCATCCAGCTGCCGCAGAGTCCAGAACCACCAGATCCAATCTAGATACCATCTCGGATGGTGTTCCCCACCTCCATTGGTGCCTCTCCGATGATGCGTGAGTAGTTCTTTGTAGACCTTTGGGTCCATAGTTAGTAGCTAGATGGCTTTCTCTCTCTCGCTGAATTCTCAACACAATGGTCTCTTGGAGATCCATATGATGTAACTCTTTTCTGGTGTGTTTGTTGGGATCTGATGAACTTTGAGTTTATGATCAGTCATATCTTTTTATATCCTTCAAAAGTTATTTGAGTTTCTTTGATCTCTTATATGCATGATCTCTTATAGCCTCGTATTTATTCTCTGATATTTGGGTTTTGTTTGGCCAACTTGATCTATTTATCTTGCAATGGGAATAGGTGCCCGGTAGTGGGTTCGATCTTACAGTGCTTGATCCCAGTGACAGAAAGGGAACCGACACGTATGTATCATTGCTACTAAGGATAAAAAGATGCAATCTATATCTAATGCAATAGATAAACGGATCTTGTCTACATCATGTTATCATTCTTATTGCATTACTCCGCTTTTCCATGAACTTAATACACTAGATGCATGTTGGATAGCGGTCGATGTGTGGAGAAATAGTAGTAGATGCAGGTAGGAGTCAGTCTACTAATCTTGGACGTGATGCCTATGTAATGATCATTGCCTGGATATCGTCATAATTATTTGAGGGGTTCTGTCAATTGCCCAACAGTAATTTGTTCATCCACCGTTTGCTATCTTTCTCGAGAGAAGCCACTAGTGAAACCTACGGCCCCCGGGTCTTCTTTCTTATATATTTTCTTGCGATCTACTTTTCCTTTGTATTTTTATTCAGATCTATTAAACCAAAAATACAAAAATACTTTGCTAGACTTTATTTATTTGTGATCTATTGTTTCAATCTACAACAATTTTCTAGCATCGTTACCCGAAAGGGATTGAAAACCCCTTTAACACGTCGGGTTCCGAGGTGTTGTTATTTGTGTGCAGGTGTGATACGTCTCCAACATATCTATAATTTTTTATTGTTCCATGCTGTTTTATTATCAATATTTGTCGGCGTTGAGCAGGGGTCCCAGACTTGCAGCTGCGGCTCTTGGCGTGGCTCGAAGGAGGCCCATACGGCCCATCTTCATCAACACAAGCTCAAGACCCTCGCGAGGGGCCAAGCCTCGCGGGGCGGACGACAAGGATCTTCCTCAGGCACGGCCTCGTCAGGCTGGCTCATGAGGAGGCGGAGAGTTCAAGGCAGGGTACCTCGCGAGGTGCCCATGACGCAAGCCATGACGACCAAGGGTGCCAGTCAGGCGCCCGATCGCCTTGATGTCCTCCTTTCCTCTTTGGTGCAAAGGGAGCAAGCACAGGCGAGCATCAAGCAAAGGCATTCGTTTCGGTGCAACAAGACCAAGACCAGCCCCAACGGCTGGAAGGAGTCATCGTGGAGCCCAAGCAGGCGTCATCACGAGCCTTTGGCGGCGAGGACCAACTTTAGTCAGGATAAGTGTACCCGCTGTTCCCCTTCAAAATGGCCAATTGTTGGCGCCCTTCCCGCTCAATATTTGGGAAGAGGCCCAGGGCCTTTGCGTATAAATAGGAGTAGCCACACTCAGAGCTAGGGGCATCTGGAGAGGGGACGGAGAGGCGATCTGAGATCCGGATCCTCATCAAGAAATCAGTAGCTAGAGCGACTGAACCCCACCTAGCAGTTCATTGCACCCGCCAAGAACAGACCCTCGCGAGGCTGTTCTTCTTGTATTGTTCCTCATCAGCCCTGTCGGATCACGGGTTCCGGCAGACCCTTAAGGTTCAAACTCTGGGGTGCGCACGGAGATCTAACCCTCCACCGTCTCGTTCCTCGCCGAATCGCAGGGACCTAAACTACTAACAAGAACAACACAAGAGACGCAAGATTTATACTAGTTCGGGCCACCGTTGTGGTGTAATACCCTACTCTAGTTTGTGGTGTGTGGATTGCCTCTGGGGCTGATGAAGAACAGTATAGGGAAGAACAGCCTCGCGAGGGTCTGTTCTTGGTGGGTGTGATGAACTGCTAAGTGGTGCCCCGTCGCTCTAGCTTGAGGAACGGGTTTCTCTCTTTCTCTCTGGATTCCGAATGCTCGATCCGATCGTCCTTCGTCTCCTCCTTCTCTCTCTTTCTGAGTGTGGCTACCCCTATTTATAGGCGAAGGCCCTGGGCCTCTTCCCAAATATTGAGCGGGAAGGGCGCCAACAATTGGGCATTTTGAAGGGGAACAGCGGGTACACTTATCCTGACTAAAGTTGGTCCTCGCCTGCCAAAGGCTCTGGTGATGACGCCTGCTTGGGCTCCACGATGATCGCATTCCAGCCGTTGGGGCTGGTCTTGGTCTTGTTGCACCGAAATGGATGCCTTTGCTTGATGCCCTTGCTCGCGCTTGGCCCTTTGCACCAAAGAGGAAAGGAGGACGCTGCGCGGGCTGGCGCCCAACTGGCGCCCTTGGTCGTCATGGCTTACGTCACGGGCACCTCGCGAGGTACCCCGCCTTGAACTCTCCGCCTCCTCGTGAGCCAGCCTGACGAGGTCGTGCTGAGGAAGCTCTTGGTCGTCCGCCTCATGAGGCTTGGCCTCGCGAGGGTCTTGAGCTTGTGCCGATGAAGATGGGCCGCCTGGGCCTCCTTTGAGCCACGCCGCAGGCCGCATGCGTGCAAGTCTGGGACCCCGTTCCCAGAACGCCGACAAGAGCCGGGGCCACGACGCGTGCCCGGACTTGGCGTCAGAGAGGCGAAGGGCAAGTCGCGATGCGACGTGGGCCCTAACAGCTGCGGCCTTGGGCGCCGCGTGGCGGTTGATTGGACGTGGGCGACTGCATCCCCACGACGCCTTGGTAACCGCCCGGATTCGGCGAGTCCTTGCATGCAGAGTTTGGCATGATGATCGGTGATCATGGAGGCCAACGGTTGGCCTCCGCCCGGCTATAAGGCATGTAACGGCGCGGCGCTCTTCCGATCTATCCTTCGCTTCTCTTCTTCCTCGTCTCGCTTTGGTTGCCATGGCTCCGATCCGCCGGTTCTCCGGGGAAGAAAAGGGAAAGGCTCCTCAAGAGGATCCTGACCCGCTCCCCCCAAAGAAGCGGCTTGCTCTTCCGGGTGTCAGGCGAAGCGCCAGGAGGCGCCTGCGTCTGGTGCGTGCAACCGCCACCGTGGTTTCCTCTTCCTTGTACGCCGCAGATTGGTGGCCCCTGAAGGAGGTGACGCTGGGCGCCATGAGCGGCGCCGTCGACGACACCGGCGGGTCACGAAGGTGTGCGTCTTCCCCCCTGGAGTCCATGCCGAGGGCTCCTGCCGGGAATTCGTGCTCCGCGTCGCCGCACCTCCTAAGTCTTGGATCCGCCTTCCTTCTTTCTTCGCCTCCATCGTCCCGGTGGGGAGCCTCGACTCGGGCTGCAAAGACGCCGGCTGCGGCACCCTCGCGACCGGGGCAGAGGTCGCAGTG
This sequence comes from Aegilops bicornis, assembly GCA_021605145.1. Classification (NCBI taxonomy): domain Eukaryota; kingdom Viridiplantae; phylum Streptophyta; class Magnoliopsida; order Poales; family Poaceae; genus Aegilops; species Aegilops bicornis. The sequence goes on along the minus strand of CM038675.1, from coordinate 547,353,107 downwards.
GTTGCCCCGGGCGAGGTCTTCATGACTCGCGGCTGGAGCGAGATCGCCCGGGCCTACAGGACGAGGGGCACCCTCACGATCCACCTGGAGTACGACGGTGCTTCGGTGATATCCTTCAAGCTCTTCGACACGGAGGGTCGCCGGCTGGAGTGCTGCCCCGGGAGAGATGGTCGGGGTTCTACTGTGGTGAGACAGAGGCCAACCGCCCGCTCCCTTGGCAGCCTTTCCCAGCGATTTAAGGTGCCGGGGATCCAGCTGACCCGAGCTCTTCATGACACCAGAGACGAAGCGGCAGCCACGAGCCTCGAACCTGCGCCTCCCCGAGCAGGGCGAAGCTGTCAGTCGCCGCCGCCTCGACCCTGGATGGGGTCGGCTCGGACCGGGTGGCCCACCTGCTGATGATGGCGTCTGCGCGGTGGTCCCCTCAGAGATAGGATTCCTTAGGATTTGTGTCTTTTGTTCCTGCGAAGAGCCAAGAATGTACCCCGCGGAGGCTTGTAAGATATTTGTAGCTTCGTTTATCAACATGATCCTTGTTATGAGGCAATGCGGGATGCTCATTCCATTCTAGCTCAGTCCCTTCCTTCCAGACCTCGCGAAGGCTTGGTGCTCTGTGCCGACAGGTCCCAGTCCCAAGGCGGCTTCAGCCGTCGCTGGTATGCCAGGTCGCGATGCCGTGGTCAAGGCCAGGAGGTGAGCGGCCCGAGGTCCGGTAAGAGCCTCTGAGTCGCGATGCTCAGGGGGTCCCCCTTGGCGCTCAAGCAGCCATCATTCGGTGAGAAAGGGGAGCGACGTTGCTAACACGGAGTTGCATTGAGTGTGGGGATGGTGTTGCGATGACTAGTGTGTCCGGAGGGTGACTTATCTCGAGGGTTAGGGCGGTGCTTCCTGGCGCGGCGCCAGGTCCATGCCCTGGCCGGCGAGAGATTGCATGGCGAGGTCGTTCCGTTCTCCTCGGAGGGGCCCTGCAGGTTCACCACAAAGGGAACAAGAGCTCGCCGGGGCGATCGTTAGTCATGCCGTTAGTTGCCTTGGAGTGGCGCGAGAGGCCTCGCAAGGTGTGCTGGGGCACTCGTGAGCCAGCGTGCGACTCACGAGGCCCTACCTCAAGGCGGGTTGCGCCTGGCTCTGGGCCTTATCTTTGAGTGTGTTCCTGCAAAAATGGCTAGATGCCGGTGTTTCACGCCTTCGGTCCCGGCTCTCGGGATGGTCTCTACCGTCGCTGGCAAGCCAGGTCGCGATGCCATGGACAAGACCAGAGGGTGAGGGCCGGAGAGCCGGTAGGAGCCCTGAGTCGCGATGCTCAGGCACCCGCCCCTTTAACGCGCAAGATGGATTAGATGACACAACTCTACGTCCTCGGGTCCCGGCTCTCGGGCTGGTCTCTACCGTCGCTGGCAAGCCAGGTCGCGATGCCATGGACAAGACCAGAGGGTGAGGGCCGGAGAGCCGGTAGGAGCCCTGAGTCGCGATGATAAGGCACCCCCTTTAACGCTAAGAAGTCGGATTGGATGATGAAACTCACGCCCTCGGTCCCGGCTCTCGGGCTGGTCTCTACCGTCAGCCGGCAAGCCAGGTCGCGATGCCATGGACAAGACCCGGAGGGTCAGGGCCGAGAGCTGGTAGGAGCCCCAGTCGTGATGCTCGTGCAACCCCTTTAACGTGCAAGATTTCGCCACCTGTGAGAAGGCACCAAATAACAAGCATGGTGGAGCATAATACTAAGGAAAACGCATGAAGGATACATGCCGCTGACCGCCCGAGCGGCTTGGGGATGATGCAGCCCGAGGGGCGCCCCCAACAGGGTAAGCTAAGGATATGAAATAAAAGGGATACATGCCGCAGGGACGGACCCACGCGGCCTGGGAATAATGCGGCCCTGAAGGCGCTCCCAGCCGGAAATAAAACTTAGATATGTCACCTGGTGATGTTGGGGATGAAGGGTTGTTGATGTAGCAGACTCGGTGGGCTGCGGAGCCTATCCTCACGAGCCCCTGTGCTCGGGGGCCTCGGGAGGCTCCGGAGGCGCTGGCGGCCCCTCACGGGCCATCTCCATCTCCGGGCCAGGCTGCAAGCATGCCTCGACCTCTTGAGCCTCGGGATGGTCCTCATGAGACGCTGGTGTGCAGCAGCTGCGTTCGGCAGGCCATAAGGCATGCGACGTAGTGGCTAATGGGGCGGGCCTCAACGCCCCACTCGCGAGGGCTGCAGGCGCTCTTAAGATGCGGCTCGATTGAGCCCTGGTACGCCGATGCAGACGCTGCAGCCCACCATCCTCGCTGGATGGGGGGCCACAGCTGGTAGTGGCGGCTGCCCTCATGACCCTTGACTCGTGAACTCCCGAATGGCCTTGGCTGATGAACTCTTGGGGGTTCTGTCCTCCTGGTCTTGCTCCCGCTATGGAAGCGTGCTTGAAACACACCTCCATGTGGTGCCCAAGCGCCTCCCTCGAGACCTTCCATGAGGTCGGCGGCCCTCCAGGGGAGAGCCCCCGAGCCCCGCCTGAGGAGGGCGTCGGGCGCGCTTTCCTATGCGATGGAAGGAGGCTCCCCCTGGCCCGATGCGGGCCCTGAGGGGCATGTCTCTTGATGAGCCGGGCCGGTCGATGTCTTCTTCTTCTTGGGTGCTGCCTCGGGAGGCGTCCTGCTGCTGTGGTCTGGGTCTTCCAGTGATGCGGCCTGATAAGCTCGCTCCAAGGAGCACACTGCATCTCTCTCTTCATAGGGCACCGTGATGACCCCGCCGCTTCCTGGCATCTTGAGGATGTTATAGCCATGGTGCGTCACGGCCATGAACTTGGCCAACGCTGGGTACCCGAGGATGGCGTTGTACGGCAGGTGAATGTGGGCGACGTCGAAGTCGATGAGCTCGGTGTGGTAGTTGTCGCGGGCCCCGAAGGTGACAGGAAGGCGGACCTGCCCGATCGGGACCGTGGAGCCGTCGGTGACTCCGGAGAAGGGCTTGGTTGGCTGAAGCTGGCTGTAGGGCACTTGAAGATTGTTGAAGGTCTCCACGGACAGGACATTGAGCCCTGATCCGCCGTCGATGAGGGTCTTGGTGACCAGGACACTGCTGATGATTGGGGAGCAAAGCATTGGGAGAACTCCAAATGGTGGCTGCAAGACTTGAGCTGATCCGCTGAGCTGAACGTGATGGCGCATGCCGACCACCTGAGAGGGCGCGTGGACTCGATCTTGGGAAGGACTGCATTCACTTCACGGGAGAACTGCTTGAAGATGCTGAAGGAAATATGCCCTAGAGGCAATAATAAAGTTATTATTTGTTTCCTCATATCATGATAAATGTTTATTATTCATGCTAGAATTGTATTAACCGGAAACATGATACATGTGTGAATACATAGACAAACATATAGTCACTAGTATGCCTCTACTTGACTAGCTCATTAATCAAAGATGGTTATGTTTCCTAACCATAGACATGTGTTGTTATTTGATTAATGGGATCACATCATTAGGAGAATGATGTGATTGACATGACCCATTCCGTTAGCCTAGCACTTGATCGTTTAGTATATTGCTATTGCTTTCTTCATGACCTATACATGTTCCTGTAACTATGAGATTATGCAACTCCCGTTTACTGCAGGAACACTTTGGGTGCTACCAAACGTCACAACGTATCTGGGTGATTATAAAGGAGTACTACAGGTGTCTCCAAAGGTACATGTTGGGTTGGCGTATTTCGAGATTAGGTTTTGTCACTCCGATTGTCGGAGAGGTATCTCTGGGCCCTCTCGGTAATACACATCACATAAGCCTTGCAAGCATTGCAACTAATAAGTTAGTTCTTGAGATGATGTATTACGGAACGAGTAAAGAGACTTGCCAAGAACGAGATTGAACTAGGTATTGGATACCGACGATCGAATCTCGGGCAAGTAACATACCGATGACAAAGGGAACAACGATGTCGTTATGCGGTTTGACCGATAAAGATCTTCGTAGAATATGTAGGAACCAATATGGGCATCCAGGTTCCGCTATTGGTTATTGACCGAGAATAGTTCTAGGTCATGTCTACATAGTTCTCGAACCCGTAGGGTCCGCACGCTTAACGTTACGATGACAGTTTTACTATGAGTTTATAAGTTTTGATGTACCGAAGTTTGTTCGGAGTCCCGGATGTGATCACGGACGTGACGAGGAGTCTCGAAATGTCCGAGACATAAAGATTGATATATTGGAAGCCTATATTTGGATATCGGAATGGTTCCGGGTGAAATCAGATTTTACCGGAACACCGGGGGGTTACCGGAACCCTCCCGGGGGATAATGGGCCTTAGTGGGCCATGAGGGAGAAGAGGAGGGCCGGCCAGGGCAGGCCGCGCGCCCCCTCCCCCCTAGTCCGAATAGGACAAGGAGAGGGGGGCGGCGCCCCCCTTCCTCTTTCCCCTCCCCCTTTCCTTCTCCAACAAGGCAAGAGGGGGGAGTCCTACTCCCGGTGGGAGTAGGACTCCTCCAGGCGCACCCCTTGGGGGCCGGCCGCACCTCCCCCTCCCTCCTTTATATACGGGGCAGGGGGGCACCCCATGACACACAAGTTGATCTACGGATCGTTCCTTAGCCGTGTGCGGTGCCCCCCTCCACCATATTCCACCTCGGTCATATCGTCAGCGGAGTTTAGGCGAAACCTCGCCCGGTGAGAGCATCATCATCGTCACCACGCCGTCGTCTTGATGGAACTCATCCCCGACGCTTTGCTGGATCGGAGCCCGGGATCGTCATCGAGCTGAATGTGTGCTGAACTCGAGGTGCCGACGCTCGGTACTTGGATCGGTCGGATCGTGAAGACGTACGACTACATCAACCGCGTTGTCATAACGCTTCCGCTTACGGTCTACGAGGGTACGTGGACAATACTCTCCCCTCTCGTTGCTATGCATCACCATGATCCTTGCGTGTGCGTAGGAAAAATTTTCAAATTATTACGTTCCCCAACAGTGGCATCTGAGCCTGGTTTTATGCGTTGATGTTATATGCACGAGTAGAACACAAGTGAGTTGTGGGCGATACAAGTCATACTGCTTACCAGCATGTCATACTTTGGTTCTGCGGTATTGTGAGATGAATCGGCCCGGACCGACATTACGCGTACGCTTACGCGAGACTGGTTTCACCGCTGCGAGCACTCGTTGCTTAAAGGTGACTGGAGGGTGTCTGTCTCTCTCACCTTAGTTGAACCGAGTGTGGCTACGCCCGGTCCTTGCGAAGGTTAAAACAGCACCAACTTGACAAACTATCGTTGTGGTTTTGATGCGTAGGTAAGAACGGTTCTTGCTCAGCCCGTAGCAGCCACGTAAAACTTGCAACAACAAAGTAGAGGACGTCTAACTTGTTTTTGCAGGGCATGTTGTGATGTGATATGGTCAAGACGTGATGCTATATTTTATTGTATGAGATGATCATGTTTTGTAACCGAAGTTATCGGCAATCGCTGGCGAGCCATATGGTTGTCGCTTATTGTATGAAATGCAACGCCATGTAATTGCTTTACTTTATCACTAAGCGGTAGCGATAGTCGTAGAAGCAATAGTTGGCGAGACGACAACAATGATACGATGGAGATCAAGGTGTCGCGCCGGTGACGATGGTGATCACGACGGTGCTTCGGAGATGGAGATCACAAGCACAAGATGATGATGGCCATATCATATCACTTATATTGATTTCATGTGATGTTTATCCTTTATGCATCTTATCTTGCTTTGATTGACGGTAGCATTTTAAGATGATCTCTCACTAAAAATTATCAAGAAGTGTTCCCCCTGAGTATGCACCGTTGCCAAAGTTCGTCGTGCCCAAACACCACGTGATGATCGGGTGTGATAAGCTCTCGTCCATCTACAACGGGTGCAAGCCAGTTTTGCACACGCAGAATACTCAAGTTAAACTTGACGAGCCTAGCATATGCAGATATGGCCTCAGAACACGGAGACCGAAAGGTCGAGCGTGAATCATATAGTAGATATGATCAACATAGTGATGTTCACCATTGAAAACTACTCCATCTCACGTGATGATCGGTTATGGTTTAGTTGATTTGGATCACGTGATCACTTAGATGACTAGAGAGATGTTTGTCTAAGTGGGAGTTCTTAAGTAATATGATTAATTGAACTTAAATTTATCATGAACTTAGTACTGATAGTATTTTGATTATCTATGTTTGTAGATAGATGGCCCGTTTTGTTGTTCCGTTGAATTTTAATGCGTTCCTTGAGAAAGCAAAGTTGAAAGATGATGGTAGCAATTACACGGACTGGGTCCGTAACTTGAGGATTATCCTCATTGCTGCACAGAAGAATTATGTCCTGGAAGCACCGCTGGGTGCCAGGCCTGTCAGAGAACAACGCCTAAGTTGTGAACGTCTGGCAGAGCAAAGCTGATGACTACTCTATAGTTCGATGTGCCATGCTTTATGGCTTAGAACCGGGTCTTCAAAGACGTTTTGAACGTCATGGATCATATGAGATGTTCCAAGAGTTGAAGTTAATATTTCAAGCAAATGCCCGGATTGAGAGATATGAAGTCTCCAATAAGTTCTATAGCTGCAAGATGGAGGAGAATAGTTCTGTCAGTGAGCATATACCCAAAACGTCTGGGTATAATAATCACTTGGTTCAACTGGGAGTTAATCTTCCGGATGATAGTGTCATTGACAGAATTCTCCAATCACTGCCACCAAGCTACAAGAGCTTCGTGATGAACTATAATATGCAAGGGATGAACAAAACAATTCCCGAGCTGTTCGCAATGCTAAAAGCTGTGGAGGTAGAAATCAAGAAGGAGCATCAAGTGTTGATGGTCAACAAGACCACTAGTTTCAAGAAAAAGGGCAAAGGGAAGAAGAAGGGGAACTTCAAAAAGAACAGCAAGCAAGTTGCTGCTCAAGAGAAGAAACCCAAGTCTGGACCTAAGCACAAACGGAGTGTTTCTACCGCAAGCAAACTGGTCCTTTGAAGCGGAACTGCCCCAAGTATTTGGCGGATAAGAAGGATGGCAAGGTGAACAAAGGTATATGTGATATACATGTTATTGATGTGTACCTTACTAGAGCTCGTAGTAGCACTGGGTATTTGATAATCGGGTTACATTGCTAATATTTGCAACTCAAAGCAGGGACTACGGAATAAGCGAGCACCGCCAAGGACGAGGTGACGATGCGCGTGGGAACGGTTCCAAAGTCGATGTGATCGCGGTCGGCACGCTACCTCTACATCTACCTTCGGGATTAGTTTTAGACCTGAATAACTGTTATTTGGTGCCAGCGTTAAGCATGAACATTATATCTGGACCTTGTTTGATGCGAGACGGTTATTCATTTAAATCGAAGAATGATGGTTATTCTATTTATATGACTAATATCTTTTATGGTCATGCAACCTTGATGAGTGGTCTATTTTATTAAATCTCGATATTAGTGATACACATATTCATAATGTCGAAGCCAAAAGATGCAGAGTTAATAATGATAGTGCAACTTATTTGTGGCACTTGTCGCTTAGGTCATATCGGTGTAAAGCGCATGAAGAAACTCCATCTTGATGGACTTTTGGAACCACTTGATTATGAATCACTTGGTACTTGCGTAACCGTGCCTCATAGGCAAGATGACTAAAACACCGTTCTCCGGTTCTATGGAGAGAGCAATAGATTTGTTGGAAATCATACATACAGATGTATGTGGTCCGATGAATGTTGAAGCTCGTGGCGGATATCGTTATTTTCTCACCTTCACAGATGATTTAAGCAGATATGGGGATATCTTCTTAATGAAGCATAAATCTGAAACATTTGAAAAGTTCAAAGGAATTTCAGAGTGAAGTTGAAAATCATCGTAACAAGAAAATAAAGTTTCTACGATCTGATCGTGGAGGAGAATATTTGAGTTACGAGTTTGGTCTACATTTGAAACAATGCGGAATAGTTCCGCAACTAACGCCACCTGGAACACCATAGCGTAATGGTGTGTCCGAACGTCGTAATCGTACTTTACTAGATATGGTGCGGTCTATGATGTCTCTTACCGATTTACCGCTATCGTTTTGGTTTTATGCTTTAGAGACGGCCGCATTGACGTTAAACAGGGCACCATCAAAATCCGTTGAGACGACTCCTTATGAACTATGGTTTGGCAAGAAACCAAAGTTTTCGTTTCTGAAAGTTTGGGGCTGCGATGCTTATGTGAAAAAACTTCAACCTGATAAGCTTGAACCCAAATCGGAAAAATGTGTCTTCATAGGATACCCAAAGGAGACAGTTGGGTACACCTTCTATCACAGATCCGAAGGCAAGACATTCGTTGCTAAGAATGGATCCTTTCTAGAGAAGGAGTTTCTCTCGAAGGAAGTGAGTGGGAGGAAAGTAGAACTTGATGAGGTAACAGTACCAGCTCCCTTATTGGAAAGTAGTTCATCACGTAAATCGGTTCTGTGACACCTACACCAATTAGTGAGGAAGTTAATGATGATGATCATGAAACTTCAGATCAAGTTGTTACTGAACTTCGTAGATCAACTAGAGTAAGATCCGCACCAGAGTGGTACGGTAATCCTATTCTGGAAGTCATGCTACTAGATCATGGTGAACCTACGAACTATGAACAAGCGATTGTGAGCCCAGATTCTGCAAAATGGCTTGAAGCCATGAAATCTGAGATGGGATCCATGTATGAGAACAAAGTGTGGACTTTGGTTGACTTGCCCGATGGTCGGCAAGCAATAGAAAATAAATGGATTTTTAAGAAGAAGACTGACGCTGATGGTAATATAACTGTCTATAAAGCTCGACTTGTTGCGAAAGGTTTTCGACAAGTTCAAGGGGTTGACTACGATGAGACTGTCTCACCCATAGCGATGCTTAAGTCTGTCCGAATCATGTTAGCAATTGCTGCATTTTATAATTATGAAATTTGGCAAATGGATGTCAAAACTGCGTTCTTGAATGGATTTCTAGAAGAAGAGTTGTATATGATGCAACCAGAAGGTTTTGTTGATCCAAAAGGCGCTAACAAAGTGTGCAAGCTCCAAATGATCAATTTATGGTCCGGTGCAAGCCTCTCGGAGTTGGAATAAACACTTTGATAGTGTGATCAAAGCATATGGTTTTATCTGTACTTTTTGAGAAGCCTGTATTTACAAGAAAGTGAGTGGGAGCTCTGTAGCATTTACGATATTATATGTGGACGACATATTATTAATTGGAAATGATATAGAATTTCTGGATAGCATAAAAGGATACTTGAATAAAAGTTTTTCAATGAAAGACCTCGGTGAAGCTGCTTACATATTGGGCATCAAGATCTATAGAGATAGGTCAAGACGCTTGATTGGACTTTCACAAAGCACATACCAGGATAAAGTATTGAAAAAGTTCAAAATGGAGCAGTAAAGAAAGGATTTTTACCTGTGTTACAAGGTGTGAAATTGAGTCGACTCAATGCCCGACCACAACAGAAGATAGAGAGAAAATGAAAGGTGTTCCCTATGCTTCAGCCATAGGCTCTATCATGTATGCAATGTCTGTGTACCAGACTGACGTATGCTTAGCAATAAGCTTGGCAGGAAGGTACCAAAGTAATCGAGAGTGGATCATCGGACAGCGGTCAAGAACATCCTGAAATACGAAAAGGACTAAGGATATGTTTCTCGTATATGGAGGTGACAAAGAGCTAGTCGTAAATGGTTACGTCGATGCAAGCTTTGACACTGATCCGGACGATTCTAAATCGCAAACCGGATACGTGTTTTTATTAAACGGTGGAGCTGTCAGTTGTTGCAGTTCTAAACAAAGCGTCGTGGCGGGATCTACATGTGAAGCGGAGTACATAGCTGCTTCGGAAGCAGCCAATGAAGGAGTCTGGATGAAAGAGTTCATTTCCGATCTAGGTGTCATACCTAGTGCATCGAGACCAATGAAGATCTTCTGTGACAATACTGGTGCAATTGCCTTGGCAAAGGAATCCAGATTTCACAAGAGGACCAAGCATATCAAGAGACGCTTCAATTCCATCCGGGACCAAGTCTAGGTGGGAGACATAGAGATTTGCAAGATACTACGGATCTGAATGTTGCAGACCCGTTGACTAAGCCTCTTCCACGAGCACAACATGATCAGCACCAAGACTCCATGGGTGTTAGAATCATTACTGTGTAATCTAGATTATTGACTCTAGTGCAAGTGGGAGACTGAAGGAAATATGCCCTAGAGGCAATAATAAAGTTATTATTTGTTTCCTCATATCATGATAAATGTTTATTATTCATGCTAGAATTGTATTAACCGGAAACATGATACATGTGTGAATACATAGACAAACATATAGTCACTAGTATGCCTCTACTTGACTAGCTCATTAATCAAAGATGGTTATGTTTCCTAACCATAGACATGTGTTGTTATTTGATTAATGGGATCACATCATTAGGAGAATGATGTGATTGACATGACCCATTCCGTTAGCCTAGCACTTGATCGTTTAGTATATTGCTATTGCTTTCTTCATGACCTATACATGTTCCTGTAACTATGAGATTATGCAACTCCGTTTACGGAGGAACACTTTGGGTGCTACCAAAGCGTCACAACGATTCGGGTGATTATAAAGGAGTACTACAGGTGTATCCAAAGGTACATGTTGGGTTGGCGTATTTCGAGATTAGGTTTTGTCACTCCGATTGTCGGAGAGGTATCTCTGGCCCTCTCGGTAATACACATCACATAAGCCTTGCAAGCATTGCAACTAATAAGTTAGTTGCGAGATGATGTATTACAGAACAAGTAAAGAGACTTGCCAAGATGAGATTGAACTAGGTATTGGATACCGACGATCGAATCTCAGGCAAGTAACATACCGATGACAAAGGGAACAACGTATGTCGTTATGCGGTTTGACCGATAAAGATCTTTGTAGAATATGTAGGAACCAATATGGGCATCCAGGTTCCGCTATTGGTTATTGACCGAGAATAGTTCTAGGTCATGTCTACATAGTTCTCGAACCCGTAGGGTCACTTGCAACAACGTTACGATGACAGTTTTACTATGAGTTTATAAGTTTTGATGTACCGAAGTTTGTTCGGAGTCCCGGATGTGATCACGGACGTGACGAGGAGTCTCGAAATGGTCGAGACATAAAGATTGATACATTGGAAGCCTATATTTGGATATCGGAATGGTTCCGGGTGAAATCGGATTTTACCGGAACACCGGGGGGTTACCGGAACCCTCCCGGGGGATAATGGGCCTTAGTGGGCCACGAGGGAGAAGAGGAGGGCCGGCCAGGGCAGGCCGCGCGCCTCCCCCTTGTCCGAATAGGACAAGGAGAGGGGGGGCGGCGCCCCCCTTCCTCTTTCCCCTCCCCCTTTCCTTCTCCAACAAGGCAAGAGGGGGGAGTCCTACTCCCGGTGGGAGTAGGACTCCTCCAGGCGCACCCCTTGGGGGCCGGCCGCACCTCCCCTCCCTCCTTTATATACGGGGGCAAGGGGGCACCCCAAGTCACACATGTTGATCTACGGATCGTTCCTTAGCCGTGTGCGGTGCCCCCCTCCACCATATTCCACCTCGGTCATATCGTCGCGGAGTTTAGGCGAAACCCTGCGCCGGTAGAGCATCATCATCGTCACCACGCCGTCGTGGTGACGGAACTCATCCCCGAGCTTTGCTGGATCGGAGCCCGGGGATCGTCATCGAGCTGAACGTGTGCTGAACTCGGAGGTGCCGTACGTTCGGTACTTGGATCGGTCGGATCGTGAAGACGTACGACTACATCAACCGCGTTGTCATAACGCTTCCGCCACGGTCTACGAGGGTACGTGGACAATACTCTCCCCTCTCGTTGCTATGCATCACCATGATCCTTGCGTGTGCGTAGGAAATTTTTTGAAATTACTACGTTCCCCAACAGATGCGGTGGGAGGCTGGGGCCTGGGCTCCGCCCAGATCTGACGATCGCAGCGCTTCTGAAGCCCCAGCCCCCCTCGTCGATGGCGGTCTTGATTCTCCTTGGTGGCGGCGGCAGCGGAGAGGGAGGCCTGCGTTCCCTTGCGGACAATCCTCACGAGGCTGATCCCCCAGCCCCTCGCGAGGTGGGTCTTGCCAGCCGGTCCTCGCGAGGTTGGTCGCGCCACCCTTGGCGCGGGCCATGGTCTTCCAGGCCCCTGGATTTCTTCCTCCTCCTCGGCCGTAGCCCCGGTCGCTGCGCTCAGGGCGTCTGCCGACCCTTCCTTCACGCACGGCCCGGAGCTCTTGACATTCATTGGTGTTGTGGGTGTGGAGGTCGTGGTACACGCAGTACCGGCTGCCCTTGGAAGACTCGGGTTGATCCCTGCCCCGCTTGGTGTCTGGTTCGACCGCGAGTGCGGCAGCCCCCTTGCGCTTTACGTCCTTGGCCTTGGACTTCTTCTCTTCGGGATCCGCGGCAGGCAGCTCGAGGAGGGAGAGGCGCCAATCCTCAGCCTGGCGCACTTGGTCGCCAAGTTGAACAGCTCGAGGAGGTGCACATATCTTCATGCATCGCCCGGCTCCTCCTTCATCTTGACGTCGCGACGCCGTCGCGATGGCGAGAGATGATGGCCTCCTCCGTCACCACAGGGATCTTGAGGCGTAGCGTTGTTGAAGCTACCGGATGTACTTTTGCGGGTTTCGCTGTCGCTTGATTCTGCGCATGTCGCTCACGGGCGGGTGGCCGGTCGCGAGTACCTTGGAAGTTGGCAATGAAGCGGGTGCGCATCTCGGCGAGAAGAGATCGTGCACAGGGCCAGATTCAGGAGCCAGGTGCGGGCTCCGTCCTTGAGCGCCATGGGAAACCAGTTCGCCATGACCTTTTCATCTCCGTTGGCAGCCTCGATGCCCAGCTCGTAGAGCTGGAGGAACTCCGTAAGGCCTGCCGTGCCATCGTAGCGTGGGGGCAGGTCCGGCTTGAACTTGGTGGGCCACGCGACGCCGTGCAGCTCGGTGGTGAAGGCGCGGCAGCCCGCCGTGGCATGAGGGCCTCGGACGGCGAAGAGCTTGGTCTTGCAGGCCTCCAGCGCCTTGGCAGCTGGGGGCAGCGCAGGTCTTGACGTCTTTGGGCGGGAGCGCTCGGGCAGCTTCTTGTGGGCGAGGAACTTCTTGACAGCTCTGCTCTTGCAGCGCCCGGCGCTGGCGGAGCGGGTTCCGCCAGTGGCTGCGCGCCAGGGCCAGGCGCCTTCTTGAGGAGGAGGCGGCTGAGGCGCCGGGAGCTTCATCGCCGCTGTGGGCGGGTGCGGTCTGTGAAACGTCTGGCGTGGTCGCCTCCCACAGCCAGCTGACGAGCTTCGGCGGCTGGTCGAGCCATTCTTCGTAGATGTCGTCGGCCAGGCGGTAGCGCAGGAGCTCGTTAGCGCGATGAGTGCAGCTTCGGGCCTCCATGGCAGCGCGAAGCGCGCGATGAAGAACCAGCGGGGGTGGCGAAAGCGTGGCGGTGCGGCCGTCCCGCCTCATGGACGAGTGCTTGGGGCGGCGCTTGCTGCTCGTTCCCGTCGGGCGATAAGCGGCGTTGACAGCCGGTGACGGGGAACGACGAGGACGTCCGCCGACGGGAGCCGTCTGGGCGACGTGGGAAGCGAGGGCGGCTCGGCGCTCGGCGCGAGCCCGACGAGCGTCAGACATGGTGGCGGTGGTCGGGGAAGAACAAGGCGACGAAAGGCAGATTCCTGTGCACCCGTACCTGGCGCGCCAAATGTCGGATCACGGGTTCCGGCAGACCCTTAAGATTCGAACTCTGGGGTGCGCACGGAGATCCAACCCTCCACCGTCTCGTTCCTCGCCGAATCGCAGGGACCTAAACTACTAACAAGAACAACACAAGAGACGCAAGATTTATACTAGTTCGGGCCACCATTGTGGTGTAATACCCTACTCTAGTTTGTGGTGTGTGGATTGCCTCTGGGGCTGATGAAGAACAGTACAGGGAAGAGCAGCCTCGCGAGAGTCTGTTCTTGGTGGGTGTGATGAACTGCTAAGTGGTGCCCCGTCGCTCTAGCTTGAGTAACGGGTTTCTCTCTTTCTCTCTGGATTCCGAATGCTCGATCCGATCGTCCTTCGTCTCCTTCTTCTCTCTCTTTCTGAGTGTGGCTACCCCTATTTATAGGCGAAGGCCCTGGGCCTCTTCCCAAATATTGAGCGGGAAGGGCGCCAACAATTGGCCATTTTGAAGGGAACATCGGGTACACTTATCTGACTAAAGTTGGTCCTCGCCGCCAAAGGCTCTGGTGATGACGCCTTTGCTTGGGCTCCACGATGATCGCATTCCAGCCGTTGGGGCTGGTCTTGGTCTTGTTGCACGAAATGGATGCATTTGCTTGATGCCCTTGCTGCGCTTGCCCCCTTTGCACCAAAGAGGAAAGGAGGGGCCTTCTGTGAGCTGGCGCCTGGCGCCCTTTGGTCGTCATGGCTTACGTCATGGGCACCTCGCAAGGTACCCCGCCTTGAACTCTCTGCCTCCTCGTGAGCCAGCCTGACGAGGCCGTGCCTGAGGAAGCTCTTGGTCGTCCGCCCCAGCAATCTCAGCCACTCGCGAGGGTCTTGAGCTTGTGCTGATGAAGATGGGCTGTCCTGGGCCTCCTTTGAGCCGCGCCGCAGGCTGCAGGCAGGCAAGTCTGGGGACCCCCGTTCCCAGAACGCCGACAAGCCCAAGAGGCAATCTACCACACCACACACACTGGAGTAGGGTATTACACCACAATGGTGGCCCGAACCAGTATAAATCTCGTGTCTCTTGTGCTGTTCCATTTAGTAGTTTAGGTCCCAGCGATTCGGCGAGGTGCGAGACGGTGGAGGTTGGATCTCGCGCGCACCCGGTGTTCGAACCTCAAGGGTCTGCCGGAACCCGAAATCCGACATTTGGCGCGCCCGGTAAAGTGCGCCGGAATCGCCTTCGTCGCCTCGTTCTTCCACGACCACCGCAACCATGTTCGGCGCCCGTCGGGCCTGCACTAAGCGCCGAGCCGCTTCGCCTCCCATGTCGCCCAGACAGCTCCGTCGTGGCGCCCTCGCCGCTCCCGCCACCTGCCATTAACGCCGCCACCGGGCGGGGAACGAAAGCAAGCATCATCCCGCACACGTCCATGAGGCGGGGCGGCCGCACCGCCACGCCGCCGCTCACCCGCTGGTTCTTCGCCGTCACGCGCGCCAAGGCCATGGAGGCCCGAGCTGCACTCGCCAGCGGCAAAAGAGCTCCTGCACTACCGCCCGTCAGCAGCGTCTCGAAGAATGGCTCGACCGAGTCGCCGAGCTCGTCCGCCGCAGAGGCGCCCCGCACCGTCCGTCTCGCTGCACCGCACCCTGCCCCGTGCGGGCGACGAAGCTCCCGGGGCGCCTCAGCTGCCTCCTCCTAAAGAAGGCGCCCTGGCCCCAAGGCGCGCGGCCCCTGGGCGGAACCCGCTCCGCCAGGCGCCGGCGCGGCAAGAACAGAGCTGCCAAGAAGTTCCTCGCCTATGAGAAGCTGCACGAGCGCACTCCGCTCCGGCACGTCAGGACCCTGCGCTACCCCCAGTCGCGGCGCAGGGAGGCCCGCAAGACCAAGCTCTCTGTCGTCCGAGGCCCCCCGCGGCCACGGCGGGTTGCCGCGCCTTCACCTCCGAGCTGCGCAGCGTCGCGTGGCCCGCCAAGTTCAAGCCAGACCTGCCTCCTCGCTATGACGGCACGGCTGACCCTACGGAGTTCCTCCAGCTCTACGAGCTGGGCATCGAGGCTGCCAACAAGGATGAAAAGATCATGGCGAACTGGATTCCCATGGCGCTCAAGGACGGAGCCCGCACTGGCTCTGAATCGCCCCGAGCACGATCTCTTCTGGGCCGAGATGCACACCCGCTTCATCGCCAACTTCCGAGGTACTTCGCGACCGCCACCGCCGTGGCGACATATACCGAATCAAGCAGCCGGGAAACCCTGCAAAAGTACATCCAGCGCTTCAACAACGCACGCCTCAAGATCCCTGTGGTAACAGAGGAGGCCATCATCTCTGCCTTCTCCGGCAATTGTGCGCGACGTCAAAATGAAGGAGGAGCTGGCGATGCATGAAGATCTGTGCACCTCCTTGGAGCTGTTCAACTTGGCGACCAAGTGCGCCAGGGTTGAGGAGGGGCGCCTCTCCCTCCTCGAGCTGCCTGCCACGGATCCCGAAGAGAAGAAGTCCAAGGCCAAGGACGTGAAGCGCTAGGGGGCTGCCGTACTCGCGGCCGAACCAGACACCAAGCGAGGCAGAGATCAGCCCGAGTCCTCCAAGTGCGATCGATGCTCGCGTGTACCACGACCTCCACACCCACAACACCAATGAATGCCAAGAGCTCCGGGCCGTCCAGCGAAGGAAGGGTCGGCAGACGCCTGAGCGCAAGACTGGGCTACGGCCGAGGAGGAGGAAGGAATGCAGGACGCTGGGAAGACCGCGGCCCGTGCCAAGGGTGGCGCGACCAACCTCGCGAGGACCGTTGGCAAGACCCATCTCGCGAGGGAGGCTGGAGGGATCAGCCTCGCGAGGATCGCCCGCAGGGGAACGCAGGCCTCCCTCCGCTGCCGCCACAGCCAAGGAGAATTGAGGACCGTCAGGATTTAGGGGCCCAGGGGCTTCCAGGGAACCGCGCGATCGCTGCACCGGGCGGAGCTCAAGCCCCAGCCTCTCAGCATCTTCAAGCGATTCACCCTTGAAGTGAACGAGGCCACGCGCCCTCTCGGGTGGTCGGCGTGCGCCATCACGTTCAGCTCAGCGGATCAGCTCAAGTCTTGGCAGCCACGGCGAAGTTCTCCCAATGCTTTGTTCCCCAATCATCGCGAACGTGCTGGTCACCAAGACCCTCATCGACGGCGGGGCAGGACTCAACGTCCCGTCTGCGGGAAACATTCAACAATCTTCAAGTGCCTTACAGTCAGCTTCAGCCAACCAAGCCTTTCTCCGGAGTCACCGATGGCTCCACGGTCCCGATCGGGCAGGTCCGCCTTCCTGTCACCTTCGGGGCTCGCGACAACTACCGCACCGAGCTCATCGACTTCGACGTCGCCCACATTCGCCTGTCGTACAACGCCATCCTCGGGTACCCGGCGCTGGCCAAATTCATGGCCGTAACCCACCATGGCTACAACGTCCTCAAGATGCCAGGAAGCGGCGGGGTCATCACGGTGCCCTGTGAAGAGAGAGACGCAGTGTGCTCCCTGGAGCGAGCCTTTCAGGCCGCATCGCTAGAAGACACAGCACCACGGCAGCAGCAGGAGGCCTCCCGAGGCCGCACCCAAGAAGAAGAAGACATCGGCCGGCCCGGCTCCTCAAGAGGCAGGCCCCTCAGGGCCCGCGCCCGGCCAGGGGGAGCCTCCTTCCATCGCATAGGAAAGCGCGCCCGACGCCCTCCTCAGGCCGGGCTCGGGGGCTCTCCACTGGAGGGCCGCCGACCTCGCCAAGGTCACGAGGGAGGCGCTTGGGAACCACGTGGAGGCGTGCTTTGAAGCACGTGTTCCGCAAGCAGGAGCAAGGCAAGGAGGGCCGAACCCTCAGGAGTTCATCAGCAAGGCCATTCAGGAGCTACAGGAGTCAAGGGTCATGAGGGGCAGCCGCCTCCTACCCGCTGTGGCCCCCCATCCAGGCGAGGATGGTGGGCTGCGCGTCTGCATCGACATGCCAGGGCTCAACCGAGCCGCGTCTCAAGAGCGCCTCTCGCCCTCGCGAGTGGGACGTTGCGAGGGCCCACCTGAGCTATGTGCGCATGCCTCACGGCCTGCCAAGCCTTAGCAGTTCTTGCGCACCGGCATCTCATGAGGGCCATCTGGGAGGCTCGAGAGGTCAGCACGCCCGCAGCCCCGGGCGGAGATGGAGATGGCCCCGAGGAGCCGCCCGGCGCCTCCGGATCCTCCCGAGGCCTCCGGGCCTGGGGGCTCGTGAGATCGGCTCCGCAGCCCACCGAGTCTGCTACACCAACACCCCTTCGTCCCCAACTTCACCAGTGACATCTTTAAGTTCCGTTTCCGGCTGGGAGGCGCCTTGAGGCGCATTATTCCCGGGCAGCGTGGGTCCGTCCTGCGGCATGTATCCCTTTTATTTCATGTCATTAGCTTATCTGTTGGGGCGCCCTCGGGCTGCATCATACCCAAGCCGCTCGGGCCTGTCCCGGTGCATGTATCCTTCTACGTTTTCCTTAGGATTGTGTTCTCGCACCACCATGCTTGTTATTTTGTGCACATTCTGGGTGGCGGAATCTTGCACGTTAAAGGGGTGCACGAGCATCGCGACTTCAGGGCTCCTACCGGCTCTCCGGCCCTCACCCTCTGGTCTTGTCCACGACATCGCGACACAGCTTGCCGTGACAGGCTGAGACCAGCCCGAGAGCCGGGACCCGAGGGCGTGAGTTTCGTCATCTAACCCAGCTTGCTGCGTTAAAGGGGTGCACGAGCATCGCGACTGGGCTCCTACCGGCTCTCGGCCCTCACCCTCTAGTCTTGTCCATGGCATCACGACCTGGCTTGCGGCGGACGGTGAGACCAGCCCGAGAGCCGGGACCCGAGGACGTAGAGTTTCGTCATCTAACCCAGCTTGCGCGTTAAAGGGGGGTGCCTGAGCATCGTGACTCAGGGCTCCTACCGGCTCTCCGGCCCTCACCCTCTGGTCTTGTCCATGGCATCGCGACCTGGCTTGCCAGCGACGGCTGAGACCAGCCCGAGAGCCGGGACCCGAAGACGTGAAACACCGGCATCCGCCAAATTTGCAGGAACACACTCGAAGATAAGGCCCAGAGCCAAGCGCAACCCGCCTTGAGGTAGGGCCCCGTGAGTCCCGCGGCTGGCTCACGGGTGCCCCAACACACCTCGCAAGGCCTCTTGCGCCTCTCCCAAGCAACTAATGGCAGGACTAACGATCGCCACGGCAAGCTCTTGTTCCTTTTGTGGTGAACCTGCAGGGTCCCTCCAAGGAGCACGAAACGACCTCGCCACGCAATCTCTAGCCGGCCAAGGCACGGACCTAGCGCCGCACCAGGAAGCATTGTCCACGACCCTCAAGATAAGTCACCCTCCGGACACACTAGTTATCGCAACACCATCCCCACACTCAATGCAACCCCGTTAGCAACATCGCTCTCCTTTCTCACCGAATGATGTCTGCTTGAGCGCCAAGGGGGACCCCCTGAGCATCGCGACTCAGAGGCTCTTACCGGACCTCGGGCCGCTCACCTCCTGGCCTTGACCACGGCATCACGACCTGGCATACCAGCGACGACTGAAGCCGCCTTGGGACTGGGACCTGTCGGCGCAGAGCATCAGGCCCTCGTGAGGACTGAACGGAGGAAACTGAGCTAGAACGGAATGAGCATCTCGCACTGCCTCACAATAAGGTTCATATTGACAAACGAAGCTACAAACATCTTACAAGCCCCCGCGGGGTACATTCTTGGCTCCTCGCAGGAACAAAAGACGCCAATCCTAAGGAGTCCTACCTACAGGGACCACCGCGGCAGACGCCATCATCAACAGTGGGCCGCCCGGTCCGGCGCCAACCCCATCCAGATCAGCGGCGGCAACGACCTGACGAGCCCGCCCTGCTCCGGGAACAGCGCAGGCTCGGAGGCTCGTAGCTATCGTCGCTCGTCTTCGGCATCACGAAGAACTCGGCGGAGTCGCTGGATCCTCCGGCGCCTTCGTCGCCTGAGGAGCTGCCAGGGGAGTGGTCGGTCGGCCTCTGTCTCACCGCAGCAGGACCCCGACCACCTCTCCCGGGGCAGCACTCCAGCCGATGACCCTCCGCGTCGAAGACCTTGAAGGACACCACCGAAGCACCATCATACTCCAGGTGGATCATGAGGGCGCCCTCGTCCTGCAGAGACCAGGCGACCTCGCCCGACCTCGAGTCATGAAGACCTCGCCCGGGGAAACTACCGCGACCTCTGCACCGGTCGCGAGGGTGCCGCAGCCGGCGTGCTGCAGCCAGAGTCCCAGGAGTTCCCCCTGCCGGACGACGGAGGCAAAGAAAGAAGGAAGACGAATCCAAGATTTAGGAGGCGTGGCGACGTGAAGCACGAATCTCCGGCGGAGCCTCGGCGTGGACTCGGGGGAAGACGACGCCGTGACCCGGGCCGGCGCCGGGCGGGCGCCGCTCGTGGCGTGGCGCCGCTCCTTCGAGCCACCAATTTGCACGCATTACAAGGGAAGAGGGAACCCTGGTGGCGGCCGCTTGCACCAGGGCATGGGCGCCTCTGGCGGCGCTCCGCCACGACACCAGAGAGCAAGCCGCTTCTTTGGGGGGAGCAGGTCAGGATCCTCTTGAGGAGCCTTTCCCTTCTCTTCCGTGGAGAACCGGCGGATCGGAGCCATGGAAACAAGACGAAACGAGGAGGAGGAGAAGCAGAAGGATAGACGGGAAGGGCGCGCGCCATTCCATACTTATAGCCGGCGAAGGCCAACCGTCGGCCTCCACGATCACCGGTAATCATGACCGACTCTGCATGCAGGGACTGGTCGAATCCGGGTGGTTACCGAGGCATCGTGGGGAAGCGATGCGCCGCGTCAATCAACCGCCACGCTGGCGCCCAAGGCCGCAGGCTGTTAGGGCCCATGACGCTTCACTTGCCCTTTCGCCTCTCTGCTCGGCCAAGTTCGGGCGCCCGTCGGCCAGGGGCTACTGTCGGCGTTCTCGGAACGGGGGTCCCCAGACTTGCCTCCCTGCGACCTGCGGCGTGGCTCGAAGGAGGCCCGGCACGGCCCATCTTCATCAACACAAGCTCAAGACCCTCGCGAGGGGCCAAGCCTCATGGGCGGGCGACAAGGAGCTTCCTCGAGCACGGCCTTGTCGGGCTAGCTCATGAGGAGGCGGAGAGTTCAAGGCGAGGTACCTCGCGAGGTGCCCATGACGCAAGCCATGGCGACCAAGGGCGCGATCGGGCGCCCGATCCATGTGTCCTCCTTTCCTCTTTGGTGCAAAGGGAGCAAGCGCAGTGAGAGCATCAAGCAAAGGCATCCGTTTGATTGCAACAAGACCAAGACCAGCCCTAACGGTGGAAGGGAGTCATCGTGGAGCCCTAGCAGCGTCATCACCGAGAGCCTTTGGCGGCGAGGACCAACTTTAGTCAGGATAAGTGTACCCGCTGTTCCCCTTCAAAATGGCCAATTGTTGGCGCCCTTCCCGCTCAATATTTGGGAAGAGGCCCAGGGCCTTCGCCTATAAATAGGAGTAGCCACACTCAGAGCTAGGGGCATCTGGAGAGGGGACGGAGAGGCGATCTAAGATCTGGATCCTCATCAAGAAACCAGTAGCTAGAGCGACTGAACCCCACCTAGCAGTTCATCGCACCCGCCAAGAACAGACCCTCGCGAGGCTGTTCTTCCTTGTATTGTTCCTCATCAGCCCAAGAGGCAATCTACCACACCACACACACTGGAGTAGGGTATTACACCACAATGGTGGCCCGAACCAGTATAAATCTCGTGTCTCTTGTGCTGTTTCGTTTAGTAGTTTAGATCCCAGCGATTCGGCGAGGTGCGAGACGGTGGAGGGTTGGATCTCCGCGCGCACCCCAGTGTTCGAACGTCAAGGGTCTGCCGGAACCCGAAATCCGACAATATTGGATGTTTTAGAATCATTTTATATCATTGTTTGGTACTAACCTATTGACATAGTGCCAAGTGCCAGTTGCTGTTTTTCCCATGTTTTGTACATCGCAGGAAATCAATATCAAACGGAGTCCAAATGCCACGAAACTCCACGATGATTTTTTATGGGCCAAAAGGAAGTAGATGGGTCCTGGTTGCACCTAGGGGGAGTCCCGAGGAGGGGACAACCCACCAGGGCGCGCCCTGGTGGGTCGGGCCCACCTCGTGTGCCCCCCCCCCCCCGGACCGCCTCTTTACTCTATAAATGCCCCAGAAATCCCAGAACCCTAGGGGAGTCAAAAAAATATTCATCCAGCCGCTGCAGAGTCCAGAACCACAAGATCCAATCTAGACACCATCTCAGATGGGGTTCACCACCTCCATTAGCGCCTCTCCGAGGATGCGTGAGTAGTTCTTTGTAGACCTTCATGTCCGTAGTTAGTAGATAGATGGCTTTCTCTCTCTCACTGAATTCTCAATGCAATGGTCTCTTGTAGATCCATATGGAGAAACTCTTTTGCGGTGTGTTTGATGGGCTTCGAGTTTTTGATCAGTTATATCTTTTTATATCCATGGAAGTTTTTTAGTTTCTTTGATCTCTTATATGCATGATCTCTTATAACCTCATATTTCTTCTCCGTTATTTGGGTTTTGTTTGGCTAAGTTGATCTAGTTATCTTGCAATGGGAAGAGGTGCCCGGTAGTGGGTTCGATCTTACGATTGCTCGATCGATGTGAGAAAGGGAACCGACACGTATGTATCGTTGCTACTAAGGATAAAAAGACGAGATCTATATCTACCACCATATAGAAAAATGGATCTTGTCTATATCATGTTATTATTCTTATTGCATTACTCCATTTTTCCATGAACTTAATACACTAGATGCATGATGGATAGCGATCGATGTGTGGAGTAATAGTAGTAGATGCAGGCAGGAGCCGGTCTACTAATCTTGCACGTGATGCCTATGTAATGATCATTGCCTGGATATCGTCATAATTATTTGAAGTTCTATCAATTACCCAACAGTAATTTTTTTACCCACCGTTTGCTATTTTTCTCGAGAGAAGCCACTAGTGAAACCTACGGCCCCCGGGTCTTATTTCCTACCGCCGCTGTGCTGCATCATCCCTTCCTCTTTGGGGAAAAACCGACGTAGCTTCAAGCAACATCAAAAGGAATTTCTGGCGCCGTTGCCGGGGAGGATCTTCAACATAAACCAGGTTCCTAATCACAAATCTCATCTGCTTGCAATTTACATTATTTTCCATTTGCCTCCCGTTTTCCTCTCCCCCACATCACAAAAATTTGTCGTTTTATTCACCCTCTTTTTTGTTTGCCATTTTCTCGTTCGATCTTTTGTTTGCTTGTGTTGCCATGTGCCTTCTATATGCTTGCATCTTCGCTTGCTAAAAATTTATTGATATGGATCCTCATCCACTTGCTAATCTTTTTAAAAGATCCAATCATGTTGAACCAATTGCTAGTGAGTTGAGTGCACTAGATTATCTTTATGAAGTTTTGCTTGAGATTCGTGAATCTGAAAATTGTGATGAAGAAATTTATGAAGTGATTCATGATAGCTCCTTGGATTAAAATCATGATTGCACTGATTTTACTATAAATTATATTAATGTCAATTGTGCTAATAATATGCAAAACCCCAAGATTGGGGATGCTAATTTTGATATGTCCGATACTTATGACCATGATTGGGGTGATGATGCTTATGATCTTGAAAATTTATTTATGCCTCATGATGAATATGATATTGATAATAATTTTTGCAATAGTATTGAAAGTCGGTTTGGAGAGGTCATGACTTTAGTTGATGTTAATCCTACTATCTTGGAAGATTATAAAACTTTTATGCATGTGGATCATGAAGAGAAAATTGTAATTCATATGAGAGAGGGAAATATGGTTGTAGAAATTTTCATGTTACTAAATTACCTCTCTTCATGTTGAGATTGCTATTGTTCTCTTCCATGCATATGCTAGATCTTGCTTGTCTTGCTATTTTCTACCATAAAATTCCTGTGCATAGGAAGTATGTTAGACTTAAATGTGTTTCAATTATTATCAACCTTGTGAGCATCAATAAAATTTATGCCTAGCTAAGGGCGTAAAAATATAGCGCTTGTTGGGAGGCAACTCAATGAATAAAATTTATTTTTGACTTTTGTTTTATGTTCTTGAGTGTTAGCACAATTAGGCTACTGATATTATTGTGTTTTTTGTGTTTTAATTAGTGTTTGTGCCAAGTAGAACCAATAGGATCTTCTTGGGTGATAGTTATTTGATCTTGTTGAAAAAGACAGAAACTTTGTGCTCATGAAAATAATTTTCATAAATCACAAGAAAGAGCTTTTACCCTGATTCTTTTTGCACAATATTAATATACAAATTAACCAGGTCGTCCAATTTGGGTAGAAGTTTTGGAGTTACAGAAGTATTCGCTAAAGTCAGATTACTACATACTATTCTGTTTTGACAGATTCTGTCTTCTTTGTGTTGTGTTCTTATTTTGATGGCTCTATGGTTTTCTTTGATGAGTTTTTGCCATAGAAAAGTTGGAATACAGTAGATATAATACAAAAAAATATGAATAGGTTTGATACAACACTTATAGTAGTAGTTTTCTTTCTTATACTAACGAATCTCACGAAGGTTTTGTTGAGTTTTGTGTGATTAAAGTTTTCAAGTTTGGGGTTATCTTACGATGGATGAAGGAAGGATGTAAGGGCCTAAGCTTGGGGATGCCCCAGCATCCCAAGGTATTATCCAAGAATGAGCAACCAACTAAGCTTGGGGATGCCCTCGAGTGGCATCCCCTCTTTCGTCCAACAACTATCGGTATTTTACTCGAGGCTATATTTTTATTTGTCACATGATATGTGTTTTTCTTGGAGCGTCTTGTATGATATGTGTCTTTTCTTGTTTTATTTTGTGTTTTAAGTCATCAATCCTTGCTGGACACACCTATTTGAGATAGCTAAAATTATATCATGACTTGTTAGAATTGCTCTCTGTGCTTCACTTAAATCTTTTATGAGCTAGGACTTGCTCTAGTGCTTCACTTATATCTTTTTGAGCACGGTGTGCTTTGTTATTTTTGAATAAATGCTCTATTGATTCACTTAGATTTATTTGGGAGTTAGTAAAAATTTTGAAGAAATTCTCTCTTGCTTCACTTAAATTATTTCGAGAGAAAGAAAATTTTTTATGCTCATAATCTTCACTTATATTTGTTTGAGCTTATGAAAAGCAACACATGAAAATTAGTCCCAAAGTGATAGATATCCAAGAAGGATAAAAGTAAAAAATGTCATGAAGATCATTGGACAAAATAAACTTGATTCTTAGTAATATTTTTGAGATATGATGATGTGATATGTGAGTTATGTTGATGAGTAATAGTGCTCTAGTAAGAATATTGGTGTTAAGGTTTGTGATTCCCTATGCAAGTACAAAAGTCAATAGTCATGCAATGAAAATTATATCCTACTTGTGGTGCATTATTCGGTGTTAATTATGCTTAATGCTTGCTTATGAGATCATTCTTTCTTGGTTGGTTGTCGGGGGAAACGACACCTACGGGATCACGAGGAATCCCTTTTGCTACGGTTGGCGGGCGCGGGGCTGTGGAAAGAGCGGGATCGAGAGATCAACGCAGGGGGATTATCCAGGTTCGGGCCGCAAGTGATGCGTAATACCCTACTCCTGCTGGTTTCTGTTTATAGGGTGTTCTTGGACTAGCTACAAGGCGTGCCGGGTCCAAAAAGTCCGAATCCTTCCTCAGTACGCCGCGGGCCTCCTTTTATAGACAAAAGGGATGCCACAGTGGCACACAGGAGGTGGAAAGCTATATAGTGGTCGAGTCTATCCTCTGGCACTGTAGGACAAATGCATTTAATGCGCTGCCGATGTGCCCTTCTAGCTTTATCGGGGACAGCAAGGAAGCTTCGTCCGGTATCGCCGCCGCAACTTCGACGCGCGTCCGAACTGACGAGGCGGGTAGTGCCACGGTTGCTGGCTGGCTGCTGAGTTGGTGCAGTGGCAGAGTCTTCACGAAGATCTGCATGCCACCACGCAGGTGCTTGCTGAGTTGGCCTAGAGGCCGCACATCGCCATGCAGGTGTTCGCCTAGTTGGTGGGATGGCAGCTGCATGGGAACGGTGGCGGAGCTTTGGCAGATGTGGGCCTGGCTGCGGCCCCGCGGATGTCTTTGGCAAGAGTCTTGCCGGGGCCCCGGCAAGAGTATTGCCGTGGCGTCGTGGTCGTCCCCGGCAAGGGGTTTGCCGGGGGTTTCGTGGGTATCCATCCTTGGAAAGGATCTTGCCGAGGATCTTCGTCTTCTGGTTATTTATCTAGTCTTGTATGCTCTCGATCTTCACAAAGATCTGCATGCCACCACGGAGGCGCCTCCCGAGCTTCGGTTCCAGTGTGGTTGAGGTCCTCAAAACTCTCAGGCTCAAGGGTGGCAGCCCTGCTGGCGTTGGGTGAGTTGCCCAGGCAAGGTTCTTGCCGGGGCTGTGGAGGTCACCCCGACAAGGGCCTTGCCGGGGGAGTCCATCTCGCCCTTCTGCTCTTTGTGTTTCCGGCTTGGCGTTGGTCTGGTCGTCTTGTGCCTTTGCTTCCTCTGCCCCGCCAAGCGTGGCCAGGGGCGTGGGGCTACGACTGCCCACGCACAAGTAAAGGGGTGCAAAAAGGGACCCCTACTTTTGTACACCAACAGGAGCCCCCAGGCCTGGGCCACATATAAGCGCGGGGCGTTATTGGGCCAGGCCCAGAACGGTCTTGTGGCGCACGGGCGGAGTTTTACATGATAAGTCCCTCGTTCGCTGCGCTTCCTCATGACCCATGTTGAATGCGCGACGTGGGGGTCGTGCGTGGGGCGATTGCTACCCTCATGCGTCACATTGTAGTAAAGGGGCGGCTCGCGCCTTCCCCATAAAAAAGAGGAAAACACAGGGGTGTTGCTCATTTACTAAGTGGACTCGAGTCGTGGCCTTTAAGGCGCCCGTGCCCCATGATCACGGGGTGGAAAGCGGTCGCCTCACTCGTCCCCACAACCACGCGGGGGGCACGGACCTTAAATGACGAGTCGGGGAACCGGGTCGTCGCTAGTTGGAGCAGCGGGTCGGTCTCGATCCCCTGCGCCCCTGGTGGCTGGATTGGTTAAGTGGAGCGGCCGAGCCCCGGCCCCGCCCCTATATAAGAAGGAGAGGGGGATGGAACCCCCCCCCCCCCAATCTTTCGTCATTCATCTCTTTCAACCTTGGCTCCTTCCTTCCTTCTGCTATGGCGAGAGGGCGCGCCGGCACTCCGATGGTGGCGACGAGGGTCTCTGCTCGACAGCGCGCCCCTCCTTCCCAAGAGCTCGTGGTGGCGGAGCCGGTTGTGAGAGGAAGGGGAGGGGGCAAGGCCGAGGTCACCGTGGCGCTCGAGGAGGAGGAGGACGGGGCGGCGCACCGGTCTCGCCTCCGCCAGCGGCCCCTCTCCCAATGGAGGGCGATGTCAGAGACCAGCCCCGCGAGTTCGTCATCAGGCTGCACCGGCCATGCGCCGTCGTCTTCGTCTCCCTACTCCATTTGCTCGGGAGATGGAGCTCAACTCGCCACAGGCTCTGAGGTTGCATATGAGGAGCTGCGGGAATGGCAGCATGCGGGTCGATGTCGACTTCCTCGCCCCTCACGTCATGTATCCTTGTCGCGGATGGAAGACCTTTGCTCGTGCCCACAACCTGTCGGAGGGGCTCGTTCTCCACTTCAAATTAATGGAGAACGGCCTGCTCTCCATCAAGGTCTTCGGGCACTTGGGAACTCACCTAAGGTGTTGCGTGGAGAGCTCATCTGATGATGAAGACCCCTCCTCAAGCGGGAGTGACGAGGAGGACAGTGACAGCGATGACGAGGGCGTCAAGCGGGAGGACGCTGACTCCGACTCTGACTGACCGCGTCACCCTCCTCCCTCGGCCACGCGCCCTGCCGAGGCGAACAGAAAAAGAGAGGCGAATAAAACAGCAAATTTTTGTGAAGTGGGGGAGAGGAAAACGAGAGGAAAATGGCAAATAATGTAAATTGCGAGGAGATGAGATTTGTGATTAGGAACCTGGTTATGTTGAAGATCCTCCCCGGCAACGACGCCAGAAATTCCTTTTGATGGCTCTCTGACTATAGCGCCAGAAAAGCTCCTGTCTGCTAGGACTACGTCGGTATTTCCCCAAAGAGGAAGGGATGATGCAGCATAACGACAGTAGGTATTTCCCTTAGTGAAGAAACCAAGGTTATCGAGCTAGTAGGAGAACCAAGCAACACAACGTAAACAACACCTTGATGTCGCTTGAAGCTACGTCGGTTTTTCACCAAAGAGGAAGGGATGATGCAGCATAGCGGCGGTAGGTATTTCCCTTAGATATGAAACCAAGGTTATCGAACTAGTAGGAGAACAAAGCAAACACAAAGTAAATAGCCCCTGCACACAAATAACAACCACTCGCAACGCGACGTGTTAAAGGGGTTGTCAATCCCTTTCGGGTAACGACGCCGGAAATTGGCACGGAGACAGGAGGAAATTGTAATAGATTGAAATAATAGATCGGAAATAAAATAAAGTGCAGCAAAGTATTTTTGTATTTTTGGTTTAATAGATCTGAATAAAAATGCAAAGGAAAACTAGATCGGAAGCAAATAAAAGTTTTGCCACATGAATCCACTATATCTACCTATATGCGGTATTCTTTTGCCGTTCTAAGCAAATTTGCATGTGCCATCTCTAATTTTCAAAATAAATTCTCTTTTGTGCCTTTGTTTCGCTCACGGAACGGTAACGGGTGGCTAACATTTTCCATGTTAGATGTGTTATTCTCAAGATGAGTGTTTATTCACTTGTCATTGCACGAGAGTAAGGCAAAGGTATTAGGGATGCCCAGTCCCGAAATGCAAAAAATATTTACTTTGTGTTGTCAAATAATAAATTCCTTGGAAAGTGTTGGTATGGAGGGCACCCGTGGATACGGCTAGCCATGGAAAGTGAAAGAATGGTGGAAAAAGGAATGAACTTTATTTTCTATTTGGGAACCGCCTATGGCATATCTAGCATGGAAAGTGTTCATAGCTCTGACTCGTTGTCATTGGTAGGATGGATACACCTCTCAAAATGTTTTTATCTCTAATTTTTCGCTTTGAGCTCTCGCACCTCTACAAATCCCTACTTCCCTCTGCGAAGGGCCTTTCTTTTACTTTATGCAATTTTTATTTTTGAATTTGAGTCTCCATCTTCTCTCATAAAAAGCACCAACTAGGAGGCAATATGATCGTGCTCAAGTACTGGGTGTAGTTAATATTTGAGCGTGTTTCATGAATGGATCAATGTTTGAGCATGATGGGCTAGGGATAACTTATTTTAGCGTTGATATTTTGAATACATGGTTGCTTGTTGATATGCTTGAGTATCTAAATTATTATGTCAAAACTAGACTATTGCTTTGAATCACATAAAAAGTCCAAATGTCCATGCTATAAAGAAAATAATATGATATGACTTGATGAACATCACTCCACATCAAAAATTCTATTTTTATCACTTACCTACTCGAGGACGAGTAGGAGTTAAGCTTAGGGATGCTGATACGTCTCCAACGTATATATAATTTTTGATTGTTCCATGCTATTTTATTATCAATCTTGGATGTTTTATAATCATTTTATATTCATTTTATATCATTTTTTGGTAGTAACCTATTGACATAGTGCCAAGTGCCAGTTGCTGTTTTTCCATGTTTTTTACATCACAGGAAATCAATATCAAACAGAGTCCAAATGCCACGAAACTCCACGATGATTTTTTATGGGCCAAAAGGAAGCAGATGGGCCCTGGTTGCACCTGGGGGGAGTCCCGAGTAGGGGACAACCCACCAGGGTGCGCCAGGAGGCCCTAGCGTGCCCTGGTGGGTTGTGCCCACCTCGGGAGCCCCCGGACCGCCTCATTGCTCTATAAATACCCCAAAAATTCCAGAACCCTAGGGGAGTCGACGAAATATTCATCCAGCCGCCACAGAGTCCAGAACCACGGATCCAATCTAGACACCATCTCGGATGGAGTTCACCACCTCCATTGGTGCCTCTCCTATGATGCATGAGTAGTTCTTTGTAGACCTTTGGGTCCGTAGTTAGTGGCTAGATGGCTTCTCTCTCTCTCTCTCTCGCTAGATTCCCAATACAATGGTCTCTTGGAAATCCATATGATGTAACTCTTTTGCGGCGTGTTTGTTGGGATCTGATGAACTTCGAGTTTATGATCAGTTATATCTTTTTATATCGATGGAAGTTATTTGAGTTTCTTTGATCTATTATATGCATGATCTCTTATAGCCTCGTATTTCTTCTCTGATATTTTGGTTTTGTTTGGCCAACTTGATCTATTTATCTTGCAATGGGAAGAGGTGCCCAAGAGTGGGTTCGATCTTACGGTGCTCGATCCCAGTGACAGAAAGGGAACCGACACGTATGTATCGTCGCTACTTAGGATAAAAATACGAGATCTATATCTACCGCCATATAGGTAAATGGATCTTGTCTACATCATGTCATCGTTCTTATTGCATTGCTCCATTTGTCCATGAACTTAATACACTAGATGCATCTTTGGATAGCGGTCGATGTATGGAGTAATAGTAGTAGATGCAGGCAGGAGTTGGTCTACTAATCTTGGACGTGATGGCTATGTAATGATCATTGCCTGGATATCATCATAATTATTTGAAGTTCTATCAATTGCCCAACATTAATTTGTTTACCCACAATTTGCTATTTTTCTCGAGAGAAGCCACTAGTGAAACCTATGACCCTCGGGTCTTATTTCTCATATATTTGCTTCCGATCTAGTTTTCCTTTGCATTTTTATTCAGATCTATTAAACCAAAAATACAAAAATACTTTGCTGCACTTTATTTTATTTTTGATCTATTATTTCAATCTATTACAATTTCCTCCTGTCTTCGTGCCAACTTCCAGCGTCGTTACCCGAAAGGGATTGACAACCCCTTTAACACGTCGCGTTGCGAGTGGTTGTTATTTGTGTGCAGGGGCTATTTACTTTGTGTTTGCTTTGTTCTCCTACTAGTTCGATAACCTTGGTTTCATATCTAAGGGAACCTACCGCCGCTATGCTGCATCATCCCTTCCTCTTTGGTGAAAAACCGACGTAGCTTCAAGCGACATCAAGGTGTTGTTTACGTTGTGTTGCTTGGTTCTCCTACTAGTTCGATAACCTTGGTTTCTTCACTAAGGGAAATACCTACTGTCGTTGGGCTGCATCATCCCTTCCTCTTTGGGGAAATACCGACGTAGTCCTAGCAGACATGAGCTTTTCTGGCGCTATAGTCAGAGAGCCATCAAAAGGAATTTCTGGCGTCGTTGCCGGGGAGGATCTTCAACATAACCAGGTTCCTAATCACAAATCTCATCTCCTCGCAATTTACATTATTTTCCATTTTCCTCTCGTTTTCCTCTCCCGCACTTCCCAAAAATTTGCTCTACCTGGGAAGACCCCGGCCTGCCATCCGATGGCTCTGCTGCAACTGCTGCTTCTCCCTCAGGTTCCCTCTGCGCCACCAGCGCATCACTGACCACTTGATTAGTTGCTGCTAAGTACAGCAGCAACGACTCTCATGGTTTAGGCACGACTAGTATTGGCGTGGAGGAGAGGTACCTCTTCAAATCTTGCAGTGTTGCCTCTTCCTCCGGAGTCCATTTTACTGGACCCGCCTTTTTCAAAACTTTGAAAAAGGGGAGGGCGCGCTCAGCAGACTTGGAGATGAACCTACTCAGGGCAGCAACGCAGCCAGCGAGCCTACGGACGTCTTTGACCCGTTTTGGCGCCTCAATCTACTTAATTGCTTTGATCTTGTCGGGATTTTCTTCGATTCCACGTTGAGACACAAACAACCCGAGAAGTTTGCCGGAGGGGACACCGAACACACACTTCTCTGGGTTGAGCTTGAGCTTCATCTTGCGCAGGTTTGTGAATGTTTCTTCTAAATCTTGCATGAGCGTGGCCCTGTCCTTGGTTTTGACCACTATGCCATCCATATAAGCTTCCATATTTCTATGTAGCTGGGGCTCAAAGCTAATCTGGATTGCTCGGGCAAACATCGAACCAGCGCTCTTCAACCCGAAAGGCATTCGTACAAAATAGTACGTACCACATGGGGTGATGAACGCGGTCTTCTCTCATCTTCCTTCATCATGAAGATCTGGTGGTTCCCTGAATAGGCATCGAGGAATGACAGCAGGTCACACCCGACAGTGGAGTATACGATCTGGTCGATGCGTGGCAGAGGGAAAGGATCCGGTTGGCTTTATTGATGTGTGTGTAGTCAATACACAACCTCCACTTCCCATTTGCCTTACGCACCACCACCGGATTGGCCAACCACGTGGGGTGGAGTACTCCTCTTACCAGGCCTGCCGCCTCCAACTTCCTAATCTCTTCAATGATGAATTGTTGCCTCTCCAAAGCTTGCTTCCTGACCTTCTGCTTGACGGGCCGCGTGTGAGGACAGACAGCAAGATGGTGCTCAATCACCTCCCTGGGAACGCCAGGGATGTTAGACGCTTGCCATGAAAACACATCGACATTTGCCCGTAGGAAGGCGACGAGCGCACTTTCCTATTTGCTGTCGAGGGTGGAGGTTATAGTGAAAGCCCCGCCTGTGCCGTCCTCCTTGACGGACACCTTCTTGGTTTTTGGTGGTGCAGCCTTGGACTTTTTGCTCTTCCTAGTGGAGCTCTCTTGCACGCCCTCAACGGGAGCACAACATTCCGAAGAGGTGCGCTTGCCGGAGTGGGTGCAAGAGGTCTTGCCGGAAGGAGTCCTGCCGGCCTTCTTCCTCCCTGGAGCTTCAGCGGCAGGAGCAAGTGCCCTCGCGGTAGTTGCCACAACTGCCTCTCGGTAGAGTTGGTAGGCGCAGATGAGTGTGTCTTTCTTGTCAGAGGGGATAGTGCTGATGGTCAGCGGCTTCGGCATCTTCAACGTGTTGTAGGCGTAGTGGGACACCGCCATGAACTTGGCCAGCGCTGGGCGGCCAAAGATCCCATTGTATGGCAAGGGGATCTCGACAACATCAAAGACGATCTTCTCCATCCTATAGTTCAGCTCGCCCCCAAACTTAACGGGCAGCGTGATTTTACCTTTAGGCTGGCTCCTTCCCGGGTTGACCCCTTGAAACGTGCCCGTCTCTTCGAGGTCTCCATCAGGAATCTGTAGCTTCTTGATCACCGCGGGCGAGATCAAATTCAGACTGGCCCCATCGTCAACTAGCACTTTGGTCACCTTGAGGTTGCGTACTATTGGTGAAACCAACAACAGAAAACACCCGACTGTGGTTGTGCGGTCATGCTGATCCTCGGTGTCAAAAATGATGGGCGTGCGGGACCACTTCAGTGGCTTCTGGGCATCGAACGACGGCTCCGCTGCAGTGACCTCACGTGCCCACTGCTTTAGCTGGCGGTGTGAGGTGTGCAACGAGGCGCCACCGTCGACGCACATAGCCTCTGTAGCCTTCTGGAACTCATGCTCGCCAGACTCGGCGTCCTCGTCGTGATCATCATCCTCCTCTTTCTTGTCGTGGCCCCAAGCGGGCCTCGCTTGTTGATTATCTTTGCCGCGGCAACCCCCTTGGCCGCCACGCTTCTTGCCAGATCCCTCAGCACCATCCTGACCCTTCTCCTTGTCTCGCCTTTCATATTCAGCCTTCTTCTTTTCTTCAAGCAGCTCAACTTGTCGGCAGTTCTGGAGGTCATGGCCCTTGGTGCGGTGGATCTTGCAGTACTGCTTGTCGGTGTCTCCTGGCTTGCCGGTGGCCGCCAGGGCCAAGCAGGTGGCACACCCGGCAACCTCCTTGGCGGGGTCGCCAGCCTTGGCCTTTTTGGCAGCGCCGAGCTCACCGGATCCCTCAACGGGAAGCATAGTCTTGTCCTTGCGCTTCCTGTTGCGGCGCCGGCCTTTCTTTGTCGAGGCAGCGGTGTCTTCGTCTGTGGAGTCGGTTTCCGCACCGGCATCCTCGCTGGGGTACTTCATCCCCTCTTCAGCCCGAGCACATCTATCTGCCAGAACATAAAGTTTGGCCACATCTTTGACCTTGTTCATCGCCAACTCTTCACGCATCTTGCGGTTGCGCACATTCTGGTGGAACAGGCTGATAACGGTGGCGGGATGAACATCTAGGATGTTGTACTACACCCGGCTGAACTTCTGTATGTACTTGTACAGGTTTTCTCCTTTTTTCTGGGGGATGATATGCAAATCGCTTGCCTGGCCATGAGCTTGGTGGCCTCCAGTGAAGGCGCCAACAAACTCATGGCACAAATCTAACCAAGAAGAAATAGAATCCGCTGGCAAGTGCATCAACCATGACATGACGTTGGGTTTTAGTGCCAACGGGAAGTAATTGGCAAGCACTTTGTCGTCGCGAGCTCCAGCAGCTTGCATCGCGATGGTGTAGATGCTAAAGAACTCCGATGGGTGAGTCTTGCCGTTGTACTTCTCGCAAACATCGGGCTTGAACGTGCGGTGGGAGGGCCACTGGAACTGCCGCAGCTCTTGGGTAAAGGCTGGACAACCCACCTCGTAAGGCAGGTCGCCGGGGCCCCCCGGCGCCGGGTGGTCCATAGTAGGCCCCACACGCCGATCTGACTGATGGCGCGTCTCCCGTCGTCGTTTGATAGTAGTTCGAGCGTCTTCCTGGGCCCATTCCCGGCCGACTTGACGTCGGTCGCGGCGTGTTCGCGGGTCGGATGACGCTGTGGAAAAGCTGCCACCGACATCGGGTCGACGGGCTGGTGGTTGTTGTCACGGCCGCTGGGGTGCACCGTGGTCACAACGTCTCTGCCCCCACCGCCGGCATGCACCGGATCGTTAGGACGCCGGGGCGAGGGTCCCGATGGGAGCGGCTCGTCTTTGTTGGTGAAGCTCTCCACTCATCGAGCTTCTCCGCAGTAGGGGGAAGTCGAGGAGCAGCTGCACGCGCGCCAGTGCTTCTGCTGGCATAGGCGGTGGCAGATCTGCATAGACCGTGACGTGCTCCGACTTCTAACTGGGTTAGAAGGGGCTCTGTCACGGTCTCGCGGTCGCACACCGCCTGCACAGCCGTCTGAGCGCGCACGCCGGCCTGGTTCGTCGTCTGACTGGCGCACAAGGCTCTTTCCACGGCGGTGCCCTAGGGCTCCGGCATCACGGTGTTGCTCATCGCGCGCGGCCTGGGAAGGGCGCGGCGCGGGCGCCAGCTGGGGTGCCGTAGAGGCTGCTGCGCCGCCCGTGGGCAGCACGGCCCCGCCCCCGGACCCAGCGGCGCGTGGCTCGTCGTCTCGGATTCGGACGACGCCGCTCGCCTGGCTCCGATCGCCAGAATGTCGTGGATGCTCGCGGGCCACGTCTCCGGCCCCATCCGTGGGCACCTGGCCGCCTGCTCGCGCTGGCGCGGACAGGCCGGCCCCGGACAAGCCGATCGTTGTGATCCCCTTTTTTCTTGGGGGCCATGGTGATGATGAAGTCGGTGTGCTAACCTTCAAACCGGATTTCCATAGCTTGCGCCCCCCTACCTGGCGCGCCAAAGATGTCGGGGGAAACGACACCTATGGGATCATGAGGAATCCGTTTTGCTACGGTTGGCGGGGGCGGGGCTGTGGAAAGAGCGGGATTGAGAGATCAACGCGGGGGGATTATCCAGGTTCGGGCCGCAAGTGATGCGTAATACCCTACTCCTGATGGTTTCTGTTTATCTGGTGTTCTTGGACTAACTACAAGGCATGCAGGGTCCGAAAAGTCTGAATCCTTCCTCAGTACGCCGCGGGCCTCCTTTTATAGACAAAGGGGCTGCCACAGTGGCACACAGGAGGTGGAAAGCTATACAATGGTCGAGTCTATCCTCTGGCACCTTAGGACAAACGCATTTAATGTGCTGCCGACGTGCCCTTCTTGCTTTATCGGGGACGGCAAGGAAGCTCGTCCCAGCTGTCTCCGCCTTGGCTGGCTTTGATGCGTGTCCGAACTGACGAGGCGGGTAGTGCCACGCTTGCTGGCTGGCTGCTGAGTTGGTGTGGTGGCAGAGTCTTCACGAAGATCTGCATGCCACCACGCAGGTGCTTGCTGAGTTGGCCTAGAGGCCACACGTTGCCACGCAGGTGTTCACCTAGTTGGTGGGCTGGCAGCTGCATGGGAACGGTGGCGGAGCTTTGGCAGATGTGGGCCTGGCTGCGGCCCTGCGGATGTCTTCGGCAAGAGTCTTGCCGGGGCCCCGGCAAGGGTCTTGCCGTGGCGTCGTGGTCGTCCCCGGCAAGGGGCTTGCCAGGGGTCTCGTGGGTATCCTTGGCAAGGATCTTGCCGAGGATCTTCGTCTTCTGGTTATTTATCTAGTCTTGTATGCTCTCGGTCTTCACAAAGATCTGCATGCCACCACGGAGGCGCCTCTCGAGCTTTGGTTCCAGTGTGGTTGAGGGCGTTGGAACTCTCAGGCTCAAGGGTGGCAGCCCTGCTAGCGTTGGGCGAGTTGCCCCGGCAAGGTTCTTGTCAGGGCTGTGGAGGCCGCCCCGGCAAGGGCCTTGCCGGGGGAGTCCATCTCGCCCTTCTGCTCTTTGTGTTTCCAGCTTGGCGTTGGTCTGGTCGTCTTGTGCCTTTGCCTCCTCTGCCCCGACAAGCGTAGCCAGGGGCATGGGGCTGCGACTGCCCGTGCACAGGTAAAGGGGTGCAAAAAGGGACCCCTACTTTTCTACACCGACATTGGTCGTTTCTCAATCTTTTTGCTAGCCTTCATTTTGCACTAAGTATGACCTCTACTTGTGCATCCAAAATCCTGTAAACTAGTTTTACCACATGAATCCACTATATCTACCTATATGCGGTATTCTTTTGCCGTTCTAAGCAAATTTGCATGTGCCATCTCTAATTTTCAAAATAAATTCTCTTTTGTGCCTTTGTTTCGCTCACGGAACGGTAACGGGTGGCTAACATTTTCCATGTTAGATGTGTTATTCTCAAGATGAGTGTTTATTCACTTGTCATTGCACGAGAGTAAGGCAAAGGTTTTAGGGATGCCCAGTCCCGAAATGCAAAAAATATTTACTTTGTGTTGTCAAATAAGAAATTCCTTGGAAAGTGTTGGTATGGAGGGCACCCGTGGATACGGCTAGCCATGGAAAGTGAAAGAATGGTGGAAAAAGGAATAAACTTTATTTTCTATTTGGGAACCGCCTATGGCATATCTAGCATGGAAAGTGTTCGTAGCTCTGACTCGTTGTCATTGGTAGGATGGATACACCTCTCAAAATGTTTTTATCTCTAATTTTTCGCTTTGAGCTCTCGCACCTCTACAAATCCCTACTTCCCTCTACGAAGGGCCTTTCTTTTTCTTTATGCAATTTTTATTTTTGATTTTGAGTCTCCATCTTCTCTCATTAAAAGCACCAACTAGGAGGCAATATGATCGTGCTCAAGTACTGGGTGTAGTTAATATTTGAGCGTGTTTCATGAATGGATCAATGTTTGAGCATGATGGGCTAGGGATAACTTATTTTAGCGTTGATATTTTGAATACATGGTTGCTTGTTGATATGCTTGAGTATCTAAATTATTATGTCAAAACTAGACTATTGCTTTGAATCACATAAAAAGTCCAAATGTCCATGCTATAAAGAAAATAATATGATATGACTTGATGAACATCACTCCACATCAAAAATTCTATTTTTATCACTTACCTACTCGAGGACGAGTAGGAGTTAAGCTTGGGGATGCTGATACGTCTCCAACGTATCTATAATTTTTGATTGTTCCATGCTATTTTATTATCAATCTTGGATGTTTTATAATCATTTTATATTCATTTTATATCATTTTTTGGTAGTAACCTATTGAGATAGTGCCAAGTGCCAGTTGCTGTTTTTTCATGTTTTTTACATCACAGGAAATCAATATCAAACAGTGTCCAAATGCCACGAAACTCCACGATGATTTTTTATGGGCCAAAAGGAAGCAGATGGGCCCTGGTTGCACCTGGGGGGAGTCCCGAGGAGGGTACAACCCACCAGGGTGCGCCAGGAGGCCCTAGCGTGCCCTGGTGGGTTGTGCCCACCTCGGGAGCCCCCGGACCGCCTCATTGCTCTATAAATACCCCAAAAATTCCAGAACCCTAGGGGAGTCGACGAAATATTCATCCAGCCGCCACAGAGTCCAGAACCACCAGATCCAATCTAGACACCATCTCGGATGGAGTTCACCACCTCCATTGGTGCCTCTCCTATGATGCATGAGTAGTTCTTTGTAGACCTTTGGGTCCGTAGTTAGTGGCTAGATGGCTTCTCTCTCTCTCTCTCTCTCTCTCTCTCTCTCTCTCTCTCACTAGATTCCCAATACAATGGTCTCTTGGAAATCCATATGATGTAACTCTTTTGCGGCGTGTTTGTTGGGATCTGATGAACTTCGAGTTTATGATCAGTTATATCTTTTTATATCCATGGAAGTTATTTGAGTTTCTTTGATCTATTATATGCATGATCTCTTATAGCCTCGTATTTCTTCTCTGATATTTGGGTTTTGTTTGGCCAACTTGATCTATTTATCTTGCAATGGGAAGAGGTGCCCAGTAGTGGGTTCGATCTTACGGTGCTCGATCCCAGTGACAGAAAGGGAACCGACACGTATGTATCGTCGCTACTTAGGATAAAAATACGAGATCTATATCTACCGCCATATAGGTAAACGGATCTTGTCTACATCATGTCATCGTTCTTGTTGCATTGCTCCATTTGTCCATGAACTTAATACACTAGATGCATGCTGGATAGCGGTCGATGTATGGAGTAATAGTAGTAGATGCAGGCAGGAGTTGGTCTACTAATCTTGGACGTGATGGCTATGTAATGATCATTGCCTGGATATCATCATAATTATTTGAAGTTCTATCAATTGCCCAACAGTAATTTGTTTACCCACAGTTTGCTATTTTTCTCGAGAGAAGCCACTAGTGAAACCTATGGCCCTCGGGTCTTATTTCTCATATATTTGCTTCCGATCTAGTTTTCCTTTGAATTTTTATTCAGATCTATTAAACCAAAAATACAAAAATACTTTGCTGCACTTTGTTTTATTTTCGATCTATTATTTCAATCTATTACAATTTCCTCCTGTCTTCGTGCCAATTTCCGGCGTCGTTACCCGAAAGGGATTGACAACCCCTTTAACACGTCGCGTTGCGAGTGGTTGTTATTTGTGTGCAGGGGCTATTTACTTTGTGTTTGCTTTGTTCTCCTACTAGTTCGATAACCTTGGTTTCATATCTAAGGGAACCTACCGCCGCTATGCTGCATCATCCCTTCCTCTTTGGTGAAAAACCGACGTAGCTTCAAGCGACATCAAGGTGTTGTTTACGTTGTGTTGCTTGGTTCTCCTACTAGTTCGATAACCTTGGTTTCTTCACTAAGGGAAATACCTACTGTCGTTGTGCTGCATCATCCCTTCCTCTTTGGGGAAATACCGACTAGTCCTAGCAGACAGGAGCTTTTCTGGCGCTATAGTCAGAGAGCCATCAAAAGGAATTTCTGGCGTCGTTGCCTGGGAGGATCTTCAACATGACCAGGTTCCTAATCACAAATCTCATCTCCTCGCAATTTACATTATTTGCCATTTTCCTCTCGTTTTCCTCTCCCCCACTTCACAAAAATTTGCTATTTTATTCGCCTCTCTTTTTCTGATGGCTAGCGTCCCTACTCCTCCGTTGTCACCAGATTTTGAAGTTCTTTACTACAAGCAAAGACAAGGAGAAAATCTGAAAGATGCCTTGAATAGGCTTATGGAACCATATCGTGTTTCCAATCTAAAGGGGGTGCTAAAGTTTTGCTTCGTAAGTTTTACATAGGATTGTCTTTGCATCATAGACAACTTCTGGACTTTGCCGCTAAAGGAAATTTTATTGAGCTTGATGCTAATGCTGCCTATGAAATTTTAGAGGGAATTTTGGGAATTCCTCATCAAAAGAAGGGATTTTCTTTTACCCCTGAGGGAGTTCAAATGTTGGACAAACTTGGTGATTTGCATAAACATATGGTCGAAATACAGAAATATAATGAACCCCTCAAGCACCTCAATGGTAGTATCAATCGCATGAATACCTTGATTACTCTTTGCAACAAGCGATTGGATATTTTGGATCTTAATATGGTTTATTTTCCGGAGAATTTAGGGAAGCGTAAAGAGCCTCCCAGGTTTGAGAAAACCCTTACAAAAGTTTCCAAAACTTCAGAAGACAAAACTTAGATCCTTGCCTTACGCCTAGCTAAGGGCGTAATACTATAGCGCTTGTTGGGAGGCAACCCAATAAATAAAATTTATTTTTGCTTTTTGCTTTATGTTCTTGTGTGTTTACAAAATTATGCTACTGGTATGATTGTGTTCTTTGTATTTTAATTAGTTTTTGTGCCAAGTAAACCCTTTAGGATCTTCTTGGGTGATAGTTGTTTGATCTTGCTGAAAAAGACAGAAACTTTGCGCTCACGAAAATAATTTTCATAAATCACAGAAAAGAGATTTTGCCCTGATTATTTTTGCAGAATATTAATATACAAATTACCCAGGTCTTCCTATTTTGGTAGAATTTTTGGAGTTACATAAGTATTCTCTAAAGTCAGATTGCTACAGACTGTTCTGTTTTGACAGATTCTGTTTTCTTTGTGTTGTGTGCTTATTTTGATGGCTATATGGTTTTCTTTGATGAGTTTTTGCCATAGAAAAGTTGGAATACAGTAGATATAATACAAAAACAAAATATGAATTGGTTTGATACAGCACTTATAGTAGTAGTTTGCTTTCTTATACTAACGAATCTCACGAAGGTTTTGTTGAGTTTTGTGTGATTGAAGTTTTCAAGTTTTGAGTTATCTTACGATGGATAAAGGAAGGATGTAAGAGCCTAAGCTCGGGGATGCCCCGGCATCCCAAGGTATTATCCAATAATGAGCAACCAACTAAGCTTGGGGTTGTTCCCGAGTGGCATCCTCGCTTTCTTCCAACAACTATCGGTATTTTACTCGAGGCTATATTTTTATTCGTCACATGATATGTGTTTTTCTTGGAGCGTCTTGTATGATATGTGTCTTTGCTTGTTTTATTTTGTGTTTTAAGTCATCAATCCTTGCTGGACACACCTATTTGACAGAGCCAAAATTATATCATGACTTGTTAGAATTGCTCTTTGTGCTTCACTTAAATCTTTTATGAGCTAGGACTTGCTCTAGTGCTTCACTTATATCTTTTTGAGCACGGTGTGCTTTATTTTTGAAGAAATGCTCTCTTGCTTCACTTAGATTTATTTGAGAGTTAGTAAAATTTTGAAGAAATTATCTCTTGCTTCACTTGAATTATTTGAGAGAAAGAAAAAAAATTATGCTCGTGATCTTCACTTATATTTGTTTGAGCTTATGAAAAGCAACACATGAAAATTAGTCCCAAAGCGATAGATATGCAAGAAGGATAAAGAAAAAATGTCATGAAGATCATTGGACAAAATAAACTTGATATTAGTAATAGTTTTGAGATATGATGATGTGATATGTGAGTAATGTTGATGAGTAATTGTGCTCTAGTAAGAATATTGGTGTTAAGGTTTGTGATTCCCTATGCATGCACGAAAGTCAATAATCATGGAATGAAAATTATATCCTACTTGTGGTGCATTATTCGGTGTTAATTATGCTTAATGCTTGCTTATGAGTTTATTCATTTATTGGTTGGTCGCTTCTCAATCTTTTTGCTAGCCTTCACTTTGCACTAAGTATGATCTCTACTTGTACATCCAAAATCCTTTAAACCAGTTTTGCCAGACGAGTCCACTATATCTACCTATATGCGGTATTCTTTGACTATTCTAAGCAAATTTGCATGTGCCATCTCTAATTTTCAAATTAAACTTCACGATGCATGCTGGATAGCGGTCATGTCTACATCATGTCATCGTTCTTATTGCATTACTCCGTTTCCCCATGAACTTAATAGATTAGATGCATGCTGGATAGCGGTCGATGTGTGGAGTAATAGTAGTAGATGCAGGCAGGAGTCCGTCTACTAATCTTGGACGTGATGCCTATATAATGATCATTGCCTGGATATCGTCATGATTATTTGAAGTTCTATCAATTGCCCAACAGTACTTTGTTTATCCACCGTTTGCTATTTTTCTCGAGAGAAGCCACTTGTGAAACCTACGTACGGCCCCCGGGTCTCTTTCTCATATTATTTGCCTTTGTGATATAATTTTCCTTTGCTTTTATTTTCAGATCTATTAAACTAAAAATACCTTGCTGCATTTTTTTGGCATTCGATCAATCAATCTATTACAATTTTCTCCCGTCCACGTGCCAATTTCTGGGGCCGTTACCCGAAAGGTATTGACAACCCCTTTAACACGTCGGATTGCGAGTGGTTTTTATTTGTGTGTAGGTGCTGTTTACGTTGTGTTGCTTGGTTCTCCTACTGGTTCGATAACCTTGGTTTCATCACTGAGCGAAATACCTACCGCTGTTGTGCTGCATCATTCCTTCCTCTTTGGGGAAATACCGACGTAGCTTCAAGCCGCAATCACATTACTACACTTGTATCACCATCTCTTCGCCGAACTAGTGCATCTATACAATTTACTATTGTATTTGGTGTGTTGGGCACACAAGAGACTTTTTGTTATTTGGTTGCAGGGTTATTTGAGAGAGACCATCTTCATCCTACACCTCCCACGAATTGATAAACCTTAGGTCATTGATGTCTACTACACAACCTTCTTCTTGTAGACGTTGTTGGGCCTGCAAGTGCACAGGTTTGTAGGACAGTAGC
Organism: Aegilops bicornis; assembly: GCA_021605145.1. Classification (NCBI taxonomy): domain Eukaryota; kingdom Viridiplantae; phylum Streptophyta; class Magnoliopsida; order Poales; family Poaceae; genus Aegilops; species Aegilops bicornis. The sequence continues at coordinate 547,310,621 of CM038675.1, read as the reverse complement.
AAATTTCCCTCAAGTGGATGACCTAAGGTTTATCAATCCGCGGGAGGCATAGGATGAAGATGGTATCTCTCAAGCAACCCTGCAACCAAATAACAAAGAGTCTCTTGTGTCCCCAACACACCCAATACAAGGGTAAATTGTATATGTGCACTAGTTCGGTAAGAGATGGTGATACAAGTGCAATATGGATGGTAGATATAGGTATTTGTAATCTGAAATAATAAAAACAGCAAGGTAACTAATGATAAAAGTGAGCGTAAACGGTATTGCAATGATAGGAAACAAGGCCTAGGGTTCATACTTTCGCTAGTGCAAGTTCTCTCAACAATAATAACATAGATAGATCATATGACAATCCCTCAACATGCAACAAAGAGTCACTCCAAAGCCACTAATAGCGGAGAACAAACGTAGAGATTATGGTAGGGTACGAAACCACCTCAAAGCTATTCTTTCGAATCGATCTATAAAAGAGTTCGTACTAGAATAACACCTTAAGACACAAATCAACCAAAACCCTAATGTCACCTAGATACTCCATTGTCACCTCAAGTATCCGTGGGCATGATTATACGATATGCATCACACAATCTCAGATTCATCCAACCAACATAAAAGTACTTCAAAGAGTGCCCCAAAGTTTCTACCGGAGAGTCAAGAACGTGTGCCAACCCCTATGCATAGGTTCATGGGTGGAACCCGCAAGTTGGTCACAAAAACATACATCAAGTGGCACATGATATCCCATTGTCACCACAGATAAACACGGCAAGACATACATCAAGTGTTCTCGTAAAAGACTCAATCCGATAAGATAACTTCAAAGGGGAAACTCAATTTATCACAACAGAGTAGAGGGGCAGAAACATCATAAGATCCAACTGCAATAGCAAAGCTCGGGATACATCAAGATCATGCCATAGATGGAACACGAGAGAGAGAGAGAGATCAAATACATAGCTACTGGTACATACCCTCAGCCCCGAGGGTGAACTACTCCCTCCTCGTCATGGATAGCACCGGTATGATGAAGATGGCCACCGATGATGGGTTCCCCCTCCGGCAGGGTGCCGGAACAGGCTCCCGAAAGGTTTTTGGTGGCTACAGAGGCTTGCGGTGGCGGAACTCCCGATCCATCTTCTATTCTGGAAGTTTTAGGGTATGTAGGTATATATGGGTGAAAGGAGTACGTCGGTGGAGCTACGGGGGCCCCACGAGGCAGGGGGCGCGCCCAGGGGGGTGGGCGCGCCCCCACCCTCGTGAGCACCTCCCATATCTTCTGACGTGGGGTCCAAGTCCATCAGGTGGGTTTCCTTCCAAAAATAACTTCTCCAGTTGATTTCGTTCCGTTTTGACTCCGTCTGATATTCCTTTTCCTCGAAACACTGAAATAGGCATAAAATAGCAAATCTAGGCTGGGCCTCCGGTTAATAGGTTAGTCCAAAAAATAATATAAAAGTGGATAATAAAGCCCAATATTGCCTAAAACAGTAGATAAAGTAGCACGGAGCAATCAAAAATTATAGATACGCTGGAGACGTATCAAGCATCCCCAAGCTTAATTCCTACTCGTCCTCGAGTAGGTAAATGATAAAAAATATAATTTTTGATGTGGAATGCTAGTTGGCATAATTTCAATGTAATTCTTCTTACTTGTGATATAAATATTCAGATCCGAATGAATACAAAATAAAAGTTCATATTGATAAAAGAAATAGTAATACTTCAAGCATACTAATCAAAGTAATCATGTCTTCTCAAAATAGCATGGCAAAAGAAAGTTCATCCCTACAAAATCATATAGTTAGGCTATGCTTCATTTTCGTCACACAAAGATGTTCCCAACTTCTATACCCCCGATGACAAGCCAAGCAATTGTTTCATACTTAAATAATCTCAAACTTTTTCAACCTTCACGCAATACATGAGCGTGAGCCATGAATATAGCACTATGGGTGGGATTGTGTGGAGAAGACAAAAAGGAGAAAGTCTCACATTGACAAGGATAATCAACGGGCTATGGATATGCCCATCAATTGATGTCAACATGAGGAGTAGGGATTGCCATGCAACGGATGCACTAGAGCTATGAATGCTCAACAAAAGAAAACTAGTGGGTGTGCATCCAACTTGCTTGCTCACAAAGACCTAGGGCATTTGAGGAAGCCCGTCGTAGGAATATACAAGCCAAGTTCAATAATGAAAAATTCCCACTAGTATAAAAAGACAACTTATGAGACTCACTATATGAAAAACATGGTGCTACTTTGAAGCACAAGTGTGGAAAAAGAGATAGTAGCATTGCCCTTTTTTTGGGCCTTTCTTTTTTCTTTTTGGCCTTTCTCTTTTTTTTGGGCAATGCTCTAATAATGATGATCATCACACTTCTATTGATTACAACATAAGGATTACAACTCGAAACTAGAACAAGATATGACTCTATATGAATGCCTCCGTGATGTGCAGGATGGTGCAATGAATCAAGAGTGACATGTATGAAAAATAATGCATGGTGGCTTTGCCACAAATACGATGTCAACTACATGATCATGCAATGGCAATATGACAAAAGTAAGGTATGTCATGATGATGATGAACGGAATGGTGGAAAGTTGCATGGCAATATATCTCGGAATGGCTATGGAAATGCCATAATAGGTAGATATGGTGGCTGTTTTGAGGAAGATATAGGGAGGTTTATGTGTGATAGAGCATATCATATCACGGGGTTTGGATGCACGTGAAGTTTGCACCAACTCTCAAGGTGAGAAAGGGCAATGCGATGCATCAAGAGGCTAGCAAAGGTGGAAAGGTAAAAGTGCGTATAATCCATGGACTCAACATTAGTTAAAAGAACTCATATACTTATTGGAAAAATTTAGAAGTCATCAAAAATCAAGTACTACGCACATGCTCCTAGGGGGATAGATTGGTAGTAAAAGACCATCGCTCGTCCCCGTCCGCCACTCATAAGGATGCACAAGCCAGGTACACTTCATGTTTCAAATTTGTTACACAACTTTAACCATACGTGCATGCTATGGGACTTGCTAACTTCAACACAAGCATTCTTTAAATTAATAATCACCCAACTATCATGACTTTAATATCACTACCTCCATATCTCAAAACAATTATCAAGTATCAAACTTCTCTTAGTATTCAACACACTCATAAGAATTCTTACAAATCTTGTATGCTTAGCATATTAGGATCATTTAAGCAAATTACCATGCTATTTAAGACTCTCAAAATAATATAAGTGAAGAATGAGAGATCATCTATTTATTCAAAATAAAACTACCACCATGCTCTAAAAGGATATAAGTGAAGCACTAGAGCAACTCACAAACTACTCCGAAAGATATAAGTGAAGATTAATGAGTAGTCGAATAATTATGCAACTATGTGAAGACTCTCGCATTTAATAATTTCAGATCTTGGTATTGTATTCAAACAGCAAGCAAAGCTAAATAAAACTACATTGCAAGGATACCACAACTCATGTGAAGAAGCAAAAACTTAGGCTCAACCGATACTAATTGATAGTTCTTGAAGAAGAAAGGTGGGATGCCTACCGGGGCATCCCCAAGCTTAGATGCTTGAGACTTCTTGAAATATTATCTTGGGGTGCCTTGGGCATCCCCAAGCTTGAACTTTTGTGTCTCCTTAATTCCTCTCATATCATGGTTTCTCTTTTTATCAAAAGCTTCATTCACAACAAACTCGACAAGAACTCATGAGATAGGTTAGTATAAACCAATGCAAAACCTTATCATTTTCTACTGTAACAAATCACTAACATTATTATTCAACATTGCATACTAAATGCCTCTGCATATTTAATACTCCTATCCTCAAATATAATCATTAAACAAGCAAACATATGCAAACATAACAACAATCTGCCAAAACAGTACAGTTTGTAAAGAATGCAAGATTCATCATACTTCCCTAACTCCAAAAATTATTAACTAAAATCCCCACTGTAGTAAACTTATCAGAGCTCATTATGCAAAACGTTTCAACATTATATCATGCTCTGACTTTTCTAGGGAATTTTTGCAACAGCGGTAAACTTCCTGTTTTCAAACAGCAACATGTATACTAGCAAAATAAGCATGGCAAAGGCTATCCTTGACTTTTTTATTGAAACTAAAGATGCAAAACATTATTATAACTAACATCAAGAAAATACTAACAAGATAAAATGACTCTCCAAGCAAAACACATATCATGTGGTGAATAAAAATATAGCTCCAAGTAAAGTTACCGATGAACGAAGACGAAAGAGGGGATGCCTTCCAGGGCATCCCCAAGCTTAGGCTCTTGGTTGTCCTTGAATATTACCTTGGGGTGCCTTGGGAATCCCCAAGCTTAGGCTCTTGCCACTCCTTATTCCGTAGTCCATCGAATCTTTACGCAAAATTTGAAAACTTCACAACACAAAACTTAACAGAAGACTCGTGAGCTCCGTTAGCGAAAGAAAACAAAACACCACTTCAAGGTACTGTAATGAACTCATTATTTATTTATATTGGTGTTATACCTACTGTATTCCAACTTCTCTATAGTTTATAAACTATTTTACTAGCCATAGATTCATCAAAATAAGCAAACAACACAATGAAAACAGAATCTGTAAAAAACAGAACAGTCTGTAGTAATCTGTAACTAACGCAAACTTCTGGAACTCCAAAAATTCTAAAATAAATTGGTGGACCTGAGGAATTTGTCTAGTAATCATCTGCAAAAATAATCAACTAAATATCACTCTCCAGCAAAAAGTTATAGCTAATATTGTGAGCGCTAAAGTTTCTGTTTTTCACAGCATGATCATAAAGACTTCACCCAAGTCTTCCCAAAGGTTCTACTTGGCACAAACACTAATTAAAACATAAAACCACATATAAAAAGAATCTAGATGGATTATTTATTCCTAAACAGAACCAAAAAGCAATAAACTAAAATAAAATTGGGTTGCCTCCCAACAAGCGCTATCGTTTAATGCCCCTAGCTAGGCACGATGATTTCAATGATGCTCACAAAAAGATAAGAATTGAAACATAAAGAGAGCATCATGAAGAATATGACTAGCACATTTAAGTCTAACCCAATTCCTATGCATAGGTATTTTGTGAGCAAACAACTTATGGGAACAATAATCAACTAGCATAGGAAGGCAAAACAAGCATAACTTCAAGATTTTAAGCACATAGAGAGGAAACTTGACATTATTGCACTATATAGAAGCATATGATCCTCTCTCATAATAATTTTCAGTAGCATCATGAATGAATTCAACAATATAACCAGCACCTAAAGCATTCTTTTCATGATCTACAAGCATAGAAAATTTACTACTCTCCACATAAGCAAATTTCTTCTCATGAATAGTAGTGGGAGCAAACTCAACAAAATAATTATCATGTGATTGAAAATTAAGATCAAGATGACAAGTTTAATGGTTATCATTATTCTTTAAATCATATGTGTCATCACAATAATCATCATAGATAGGAGTCATGCTTTCATCATAGTAAATTTGCTCATCAAAGCTTGGGGGACAAAAAATATCATTTTCATCAAACATAGCTTCCCCAAGCTTGTGGCTTTGCATATCATTAGCATCATGGATATTCAAGCAATTCATACAAACAACATTGCAATCATGATCATAATACACATATTTCAAGCCAAGCATTCTATGTAATTCTGCTTCTAGCACTTGAGCACAATTTTCCTTTCCATCATTCTCACGAAAGATATTAAAAAGACGAAGCGTATGAGACAAACTCAATTCCATTTTTTTGTAGTTTTCTTTTATAAACTAAACTAGTGCTAAAACAAGAAACAAAAAGATTCGATTACAAGATCTAAAGATATACCTTCACTTACCTAGCCTCCCCGGCAACGGCGCCAGAAAAAGAGCTTGATGTCTACTACACAACCTTCTTCTTGTAGACTTAGTTGGGCACAATGCACAGGTTTGTAGGACAGTAGCAAATTTCCCTCAAGTGGATGACCTAAGGTTTATCAATCCTCGGGAGGCGTGGGATGAAGATGGTCTCTCTCAAGCAACCACAACCAAATAACAAAGAGTCTCTTGTGTCCCCAACACACCCAATACAATGGTAAATTGTATAGGTGCACTAGTTCGGCGAAGAGATGGTGATACAAGTGCAATATGGATGGTAGATGTAGGTATTTGTAATCTGAAATAATAAAAACAACAAGGTAACTAATGATAAAAGTGAGCGTAAACGGTATTGCACTAGTGAAAGTATGAATCCTAGACCTTGTTTTCAAGCATTCCAATACCGTTTTTTCTCACTTTTGTTACTAGTTACCTTGCTGTTTTTATATTTCCAAATTACAAAAACTTATATCTACTATCCATATTACACTTGTATCACCATCTCTTCGCCGAACTAGTGCACCTATACAATTTACCATTGTATTGGGTGTGTTGGGGACACAAGAGACTCTTTATTATTTGGTCGCGGGGTTGTTTGAGAGAGACCATCTTCATCCTACACCTCCCACAAATTGATAAACCTTAGGTCATCCACTTGAGGGAAAATTGCTACTGTCCTACAAAACTCTACGCTTGGAGGCCCAACACGATTCTACAAGAATAAGGTTGCATAGTAGACATCAAGGTTCTTTTCTAGGGACTGAAATATCAGAGGCTTGGAGCTTACTTGACAAAATAAGGTACAATGCTGAGAATCGGTACCTTTTTTCAAAGGAAAAGAGTAAGGTTGATCTTGATCCTGTTTATGATAGCATAAAATCTTTCTTTAGAACTATGAAAGTGAAAGACTTACATCGTGAGTTAAATATTGGAACTAACCTCTTTTTGCATGTTTTGAAAGATTTTTCTAAGTTCTTGGGTATACCAGAGAAAAAGTACTTGAAACACAACAAGGAGTCTAAAGCCATTCGCATGGTGGAAGATATAACAAAGAAAACTACTCCAACCGAGCGACGAAAATAACCTTATCATAAGCCAAATAACAAGAAGCCGGAGGGAACACCTTCAGCTAAGGGGAAGAAGAATGTGAAGTTGGAGCAATGTGGGGCACCGCCTTATGTTGATATAGTAAAAGAACATGCTACGCATATACCGGCTGTGAACAAAAAAGTCCACCTAGACAAAGACACAACTTCCTATATTAATGGGTGTACCGAAGGTAAGACACATGTAAATAAATTTTATCATGTTCCTTCGGATGCAAGTCATATTTTGGGTTGTGTGACCTAGGTTCCCCAATCAATAGTATTCCTTACATCCTCTATTCAAAAATCTACTATTAAATTTCTACTTGTACTTTGGAGCCTACTAATGTTGTTATTAATCTTGCAGATAAACAGACAGGAAGCCTTGTGGCATTCTTAAAGATGTCAGTATTATAATAGGCTCACTCGTTTATCCTATTGATATTTATGTACTGATGATTTCAAGTGTTTTTTGAATGTCGTATGAGCATACATCAAGCAAAATTCTATCTCTATGAAGTGGGGAGATGAGATGATCAAATTCCCATTTTCTTCTCCATTAATCAAGCCATATGAAGAAGAAGCTCAGAACAAGGAAGAGCAAAAATTAAATCAACTGGCTGAAAACCATCTTGAAACACTAGAAGATGAGGTTGAGCGAGTATTGGTAAGGCCCGAATCCATATTCGAGGATGAAGATAAAGAAGGAATTGAAATGATAATGGATGCAACTCCAATGGTTACCCCGCATATTACTAAAGTGTAAGAGGTACTTGAAAGGAAAGGAGACTAGGAACTACCTCCTCCTACTTTGAAACCCCTACCCAAGGGGCTGAGGCATGAATTTATGGATAATACATAAAGATTTCCTGTTATCATTAATGCTGAACTTTCAGGAAAAGAAAAAGAGAAACGATTGACAGTACTAAGCAAGCATTGTAAGGCCTTAGGCTACCCGATGAAGGATGTGAATGGGATACTGTTGGAAATATGCCCTAGAGGTAATAATAAAGTGGTTATTATATTTCCTTGTTCATGATAATCGTTTATTATCCATGCTATAATTGTATTGATTGGAAACTCAAATACATGTGTGGGTACATAGACAACAACATGTCCCTAGTGAGCCTCTACCAGACTAGCTCGTCGATCAAAGATGGCTATGGTTTCCTAGTCATAGACATGAGTTGTCATTTGATGACGGGATCACATCATTAGTAGAATGATGTGATGGACAAGACCCAAACTATGAACGTAGCATATGATCGTGTCAAGTTTATTGCTATCATTTTCTGCATGTCAAGTATATGTTCCTATGACCATGAGATCATGCAACTCACTGACACCAGAGGAGTACCTTATGTGTACCAAATGTCACAACGTAACTGGGTGACTATAAAGGTGCTCTATAGGTATCTCTGAGGGTGTCTATTGAGTTGGCATGGATCAAGACTAGGATTTGTCACTCCGTATGACGGAGAGGTATCTCAGGGCCCACTCGGTAATACAGTATCACAATGAGCTTGCAAGCAATGTGACTAATGAGTTAGCCACAAGATCTTGTATTACGGAACGAGTAAAGGGACTTGCCTGTAACGAGATTGAACTAGGTATGGAGATACCGATGATCGAATCTCAGGCAAGTTACATACCGATAGACAAAGGGAACTACATATGGGATTAGTTGAATCCTTGACATCAAGGTTCGACCGATAAGATCTTCGTAGAATATGTGGGAACCAATATGGGCATCCAGGTCCCGCTATTGGTTATTGACCGTAGAGGTGTCTCGGTCATGTCTACATAGTTCTCGAACCCGCAGGGTCTACACACTTAACGTTTGGTGATGATATATGTATAGTTGAGTCATTATGGTGGTTACCGAAGGTTGTTCGGAGTCCCGGATGAGATCCCATATGTGACGAGGAACTCGGGAATGTTCAAAGGTGATGATCGATATATTGGACGAAGGGTATTGGAGTCCGGAATTGTTCTGGGGGTACCGGGTGATTTCCAGTGTCACCAAAAGGGGGTTTGGGGGGCCTCGGCAAGTGTTGGGGGGGCATGGGCCAAGGGGAGGGGGCAAACCAGCCCACTAAGGGGCTGAGCGCCCCCCTCATCCCATCTCACGTAACCAGGAGGGTTGGGGGCGTTCCCCTAGGGCTTCCCACCTCCCGGCTTGGGGGGCAAGTCACCCCATCTGCCCTGCCCCCCCCCCCCCAGGGGAAACCCAAGGGGCGCCACCCCCTCCTCCCTTCCCCTATATATAGAGATGTAGAGAGAGGGTAGCCGCACCCGAAGAGCACATCTCCACGCAACGGTGCTGCCTCTCCTCTCCCTCGCATCCCTCTTCCTCTCCGTAGTGCTTAGCGAAGCTCTGCTGAGATTCCGCCACCACCACCGCCACCACGCCATCGTGCTGCCGTAGGACTCGAGGTACTACTTCACCATCACTCGCTGGATCGAGGAGGTGAAGGCGTCATCAATCCATATGTGTGTTGAACGCGGAGGTGTCGTTCGTTCGGCACTTGGATCGGAAGTTCGCGGGACGGATCGTGCTTGGATCGCCAAGACGTTCGACTACATCAACCACGTTTCTTAACGCTTCTGCTTAGCGATCTACAAGGGTATGTAGATGCAATCTCTCCTCTCGTAGATGGTCATCTCCTAGATTGATCTTGGTGAGTGTAGGAAAATTTTTGTTTCCCATGCAACGTTCCCCAATAGTGGCATCAGAGCTAGGTCTATGCGTAGCTGACATCATGAGTAGAACACAAAGGAGTTTGTGGGCGTTGATATTCAGTTTGCTTCCTTCCTTGGTCTTTTCTTGATTCTGTGGTATTGTGGGATGAAGTGGCCCGGACCAACTTTACATGTCCACGTACATGATACCGGTTCCATTGACAGACATGTGACTTTGTTGCATAAAGTACTACAAATATACTTCCGTAATGATACGTGTTTGTCAGAGTAGGTCACATTTTCTGTCATGCATGTACATCCATGACAATTTTATGACAAAATCAAGATATTCATACCTGTGCTCTCGTAGAAGTGTTCCATGACATTACCAAAATTATCATCACGGAAGTGTCCACTTCCATGACGATAAATCGTGTGTCATAGAAGTGCTTTCGTCAAGGGTGACTGACACATGGCACCCACCGTAATGGAACGCCGTTAAGCTAGCGGGTCCGGTTTTGGATCCGATAACCCGTTAACAGCCCCGACCAATGGGGATTTTCCACCTGTAAAATCATCATTGTCTGGAGGAAACACATGTCGGATCACCGTTGGGACAGATGTCATCCACTCATTGGACCCAAAGCGCCTATGATACGTCGACACGTGGCACGGCCCAACAGAGGCCCATTCCTGTGAAAAGGCCGGCCCGTTTGACTTGGTCAAAAGGTGGCGGGCCGGCCCACGGCAAGCCTGTTAACGGCTTGTTCGCATATAGCCCATTTATAGCCCGCTAACCCAGGGCCCGTTTACGGCCAATCCGAATTAGGCCCAGTAGCGTCATCTGGGCCGTCCAATATAATTCCACCCTATTTTAACTTCCGGCCCATGTATGGCCCATGATGTCTTTCGGCCCATATGAGGCCCTTAGTAACCCTCGGCCCATTAACGTCCTGTGGTAAAACTGGCCCGTAATGAACAGTGTATCACTTTATACCCATTAATGCCACGTGCTGAAACTGGCCCGTAATGAACAGTGTATCACTTTATACCCATTAACGGCCCATTATTCCGTTGGGACGTTTCCAGCCCATGTTATCTTTCGGCCTTCTCAGGGCCCATTTATTCTTGGGATCATTTCCAGCATTCATTTACTTACGGCCCGTTACTGTCATTTTCTCGCCAGGCCAAATTCAGCCCGTGGTTCTGATCGGCCCGTTTGTGGCCCGTTAATAGGTTGGGCCGTTTTCATAGCGTCATCAAATACGGCCGATTAACGACGGCCCGTTATGGTCGGCCCATGAACGGACGATTTCAACTCTAGCCCATTTATGGCCATAATGTGGTCTGTCATTGGCCCATGTTTGGCCAACCGATCATACGGCCCGTAGAAGGCCCATTGATGATACGGCCCGTAGAAGGCCCATTGTGTCTACGGCCCGTATAAGGCCTATTTTTACTACGCCCCGTAGAAGGCCCATTGTTTCTACGGTCCTTAGAAGGCCCATTGTTTCTATGGCCCGTAGGAGGCCCATGTTAACTATAGTAAATATGTAGCTCATGGTTATTGTGGCCTAGTTTTAAAAGTAGGTTATTGCAGCCACTAGCAAACCGCGAAAAAAGAACGGCACTGACTACAAGAAAACAAATAAAGAAGACAATAAGGAAATAAATAAGCAAGCAACTTACGCTAGGCTATCACGGCTATTACACATATTACATCCACTAGGCATCAAAGTTCGCCACCAGTGCAAATATAGGGAACACCCTACACTATACAAAAACGGCTTGTTGTTTTCTTCAGCCGGTGGCTGCACGTTAAGAACAAATTTTGTATCGCACCAAAACAAATTACAACTATAAAACAAAAAGGAAGGTTGGCATAAAAGTTAACAGTCTAGCAGATAAATGCACCACCAGAAGTTCAGAAGCTCAGTTCATTTGACCTGACTGTTACATTTTCATGCTGTATTGTCCGATGGAGCACCATAACCTTCGCCTTCAGTTATCCTAGGCTCCTGAACAACATAGCAAATGTCTGATAGTCTGGTTTTCAAAACCATGCATATCTTGACAACATCGAACAATGTCTCTCCTTGTTTCACAAAGGGTCTCTGTTAGAGAATGGACTTGTGTCTGGAGCGCAGATACAACATTGTTTTGAGCTTGCATATCTTGATCATGAGGCAGTTTGGACGAGATTGCCTTAATAACCAACCCAGTACTACGCATGAACGTGCTTTTGGCACTGTTAGTGGACATGTACTGACCCACTACTGCAAGAGCTGACATTGCGGTTATAGTTGCCTCGCCACCTTCAGAAGGTGGCGGTTCCACCATTTTTTCCATAGCTCGCTGAAAATTTGAGGTTTTACATTAGTAGTGCCAAAATAGAAGATATTAAGGAGGCAGCAAAACCAAACAAAATAGCTTTGGTCTATATACAGAACTTATTCTGGTGAACCCATGTAAAATATTAGTTGTATTTTATTGCAAAGTACCTAATAAAACTAGGTTCCAAACATATGACCATGTACCATTGATAAAGTATTGTCTATTTCTTCACATTGTATTGAGGGCTAAGGATAAAGAGACGAAGTTTATAATACGGTAAGCATAGTATAACATCATTCATATCACAAAACAACTGAGAACAGACAAACAGGAAATTGTAATGTTGTGTGGGCAAGTCCAGCACGGAACTAGATTAGAGGTCAAGATCAAAGGAACATCACTCCTCTCTTTTAAACCTTGTAAGGTGCAATGATGCGCTAAGACAATTGTGTATAAAATTGAAAAGAGTAATAGACATTGGCTGCAAACCATGCAGTTCAAGGCACAAGTCAGAGTAAGTGGTAGTTAAAGGGCATGAGGATTAAGGACTTACAATGGCGGCTTTGACTAGTGTAGTCATGCCCTTCTTCTTGATGGTGTGACAGTCCTTGAAGATTTCCACAGCATTTGGTTCAGGTACTTTTTGGTCCTTGCGGGCTTTCCTCTGCACTTGGAACAAGTCAATATATAGATCTGATAATATGGTACAGTGAAAAGAGTGAAGCAACAGCTAATTAGAAGAGCCTCGCAATGTGCAATATAGCTACGAGATCCTGTCGTCTGTTAGAATTTCACTTTCGTACGGTTGGCCTTGTTCTTTGAACAGTTCACCTACAAGAAGATAGATTTGTGTGGATGCGTAAATAGGACTTCAACATGTGATCTGATCACATATATATAACGTACCTGATACTTCGGATCAGACCAGTGTTTAACGAGGCCCCTCTAGTCTTCATCCGATATATTTTCCACTGGAGATGTTTGGGAAAGTTCATTGTTAGCCTTGCCTTCAAAGTGAGTTTTCCTCAAGTTATAGCGATCTTGTCATGAGCAGACTTGAAAACATGGGTGCAAGCTTGTCTGGTTGCATCATCTTGGCTATACAACTTGAACCTCATCTGTTGAAAATTATGGGAGTCTCATTATCAACAACCTAAAAAGTATGGGACAGAGCAAGACGATATTACTAGTTTCCATACATAACCATACTTACAGATAAATGGTCGAGGAAGGTGTTGAACTGGGTTTCGTCTTTGTCATTCCTATAATGAATCCATGTTGGGAGGATACATACATGACACCTAACGGCAACCGCTGCCTCTGATACTAACTTGGCTGATTCTGTAGCATCACGTGGCCTTTTTAAACCTGCCTTAAAACGGATCTCCATTCTTCCTCCTCTAGATTTAGTTAACCTATCGAGCATTATCCCCGATGTTTGTTTCCTCTTGCCCTAGGTGCTAGTCCAACAACGAACATAGGAAGTGTTAGTGTACATCAAATTGTGAGACTACATATAAAGAAGCATGCAACTGTAACTTGACTCCAGCAACTACCTTCTTGTTGTTGAAGCTCACATGGTTCATCTGATCTTTCCAACTCGTCTTGTGTCAAGAGTGCTTGGGAAGTAGTGTCAGGTGGCAAGGGAGCTTGGGAACATGCTGCTAGCTCAGTTGACACACGAGTAACTCATGCAGTTGGTAGTACTGTGGAAGGTGTTGCAAGAACTAGGGCTGTCTCTGCTTGTTTGGTGGCAGCTATTTGTTTCTGTTTGGCTTTTTCTGCAGCTCGTGTAGCATGGGATACCCTGTTTGTAGAATTTCCCGCTGGACTTCGACCTTCTATTGCACCATCAGTACCAGCAGAATCTGCAGGATTCTTCTGGTCCCCATTCCCTGTCGTTCTGTGTTTCTTCCTCTTTCTCTGTGCCATGTTAAGTCAAACCGACAAGAAAAAATGAATAACAATTTAGTTCTTCAGAACACACTACACCACAACACTGCATCCCCAACAACCAGGTTGGTTGGGAATACAGGTTTCGCCAACAGATAGTTGGTCGGGAAAGACTATTGCCGACCGACCTTGTCGGTTGGGGAAAGTCCAGACGGGAAAGCCCTTTCCCGACCGACATAGATTTCCCGACCGACTTCTTGTTGGTGATGGGGTATCTTTCCCGACCAACATTGTGTTGGAACATTCGCGGGTTGAATTCTGGCGACAAACAGTTAGCTCTGTCTAATGCTATCGCTGCTAGTGGCTGTTCGGTTCTATGTCTGCAAGAAACTAAGAAACCAGTTATTGGTCATGCGTTCATCAAATCATGTTGCCCTCGTCGTTTTGATCAGTTTGCTTTTATTCCTTCGAGTGGGGCTTCGGGTGGGATTGCCATCATCTGGAATAGTGCTATTTTTACTGGTACGATCATTGCTTCAGAGGATTTTGCCCTGGTCATCAGATTTCAATTCACACAATCCTCACAATCCTGGACTCTTGTGAATATTTATGGACCCTGCCAGGGTGACCCACGTACCACTTATACCAATTGGTTGTTTTCCTTAAATATTCCGTCTAATGAAGATTGGCTTCTCGTGGGGGATTTCAACTATATCCGCAGCCCAGATAACCGTAATAAACCGGGAGGGAACATAAATGATATGATCACATTTAATGATTTCATACGATCACAAAGTTTGTTTGAATTACCAATCAAGGGCCGCATTTTCACATGGAGTAACATGCAACAAGATCCCCTCTTAGAACAGCTTGACTGGTTCTTTACTTCTTGTAATTGGACACATGCTTACCCTAACACCATTGTTAAACCCTTAGGTAAACCTGTGTCAGACCACATCCCATGTGTTATCACAATCGAAACAAGAATCCCACGGAGTAAACTTTTCTGATTCGAGCCGTACTGGATTGACCACCCTGGTTTCATGGAAACTGTCCAAGCAGCTTGGGATAAGCCAGTCAGAGCGACCAACAGTGCAACTATCCTCTGCAGAAAATTCAAGGACTTGCGTCACTGTCTGAAACATTGGAGCAAGAACATCTCCCGCCTATCCATTGCCATTAACAACTCCAATAAGGCTTTGTCTGATCTGGATGCAATTGAAAACAAAAGGAGACTGACCATTCCTGAGACCAATTTTCGATCTATCCTCAAAGCCCACATTCTGAGACTTCTATCATACTAGAAACAATATTGGAAGAAAAGGTGCACCATTCGTTGGGTTCGTTTTGGGGATGAGAACTCCAAGTTTTTTCAGGCCATGGCGTCAGAAAGATACAGAAGGAATAATATCGCCTCCCTCACCCTTCAAGACGGCACGGTTGCTGAAGATCATGCGAGCAAGGAGTCTGTTATCTTTCATTCCTTCAAAGAAAGACTGGGTACCTCATCCAAGCATGAGATGAAATTTAATCTTGCTAGTATTATTAAGAGGATTGATGGTCTTAACGCTCTAACTGTACCGTTCACAAGACAGGAGATTGACCTCATTATCAAAGAAATGCCAGCCGACAGGGCACCTGGACCGGATGGATTTAATGGCTCATTCCTCAAATCTTGTTGGCACATAATAAAAGAAGACTTCTATGCTTTATGCGATCAGTTCTTTGAGGGAGGGCTCAATCTTGAGAGCATTAATGATGGCTATATTACTCTCATTCCCAAAGTTGCCGCACCACAAGGAGTTAATGACTTCCGACCCATCACTCTTCTTAATTGTTGTCTTAAAGTCATCGCTAAACTCCTGGCTAATCGGTTGCAAAAAGTTATTTTGAAGATCATACACCGCAACCAGTACGGTTTTTTGAAAAAGAGGTCAATCCAAGACTGCCTTGCGTGGGCATTTGAATATATATATCAATGCCAAAAATCTAAGCAACCAATTGTTTTGCTTAAGTTGGACTTCGCCAAAGCGTTTGATACCATAGAACATGAGGCCATGATTGAAATTATGAAGAACATGGGATTCAATGATAAGTGGTTGGGATGGATCAAAGACATTTTCTCCTCGGGCAAATCCTCTGTTCTCCTTAATGGAGTGCCAGGACGACAATTCCATTGCAAATGTGGTGTTCGACAGGGGGATTCCCTGTCCCCCCTCATTTTTGTCCTTGCTGCTGACCTACTTCAAGCGGCTATAAATGATTATTATAGGAGAAACGATCTGAAACTGCCTTTCAATAGACCCAACCAATTAGACTATCCGGTTATACAGTACGCTAACAATACAATCATGTTACTACCGGCCTGTGCTGATCAAGCTACCTTAGTCAAGCAAATTCTAACGGATTATGCAACTTCCATTGGGCTCAAAATCAACTTCCACAAGTCAACCCTTGTTCCTCTGAATTGTGATGCTGCCACTGCTCAACATATTGCTCAAAATTTTGGTGGTGTGATAGGAAAACTACCTTTCACTTACCTTGGCTTACCCATGGGTACCTCAAAACCAACGGTACAAGATCTAATGCCTCTTGTCTGTGGAATTGAAAGACGTCTCTCCTCCACCTTGTCGATGATATCTTACGGAGGCAAATTGTCCTTGTTGAATTATGTCATCACGTCCTTAATAATCTTTGCGCTGTGCACTCTGAAATTACCGCCAAAGATCATTGACCTTCTTGACAAAATCAGAAGGAAAGCCCTTTGGACAAAGAAAACGGATGACAGAGACAAATGCAACTGTCCGGCCTCCTGGCAAATGGTATGCCGCCCTAAAGATTGTGGTGGCCTTGGGGTCCTGGACATTAAAACCCAAAGTGATGCATTGCTCATGAAATACCTTCATAAATTCTACAATCATTGGGATGTGCCATGGGTGGGTTTGATTTGGTCTACTTACTATGTGGACAAAATCCCTCATGCCTTAGACCCGTGTGGTTCATTCTGGTGGAAAGACATTCTCAAACTCACTCCAGCTTATCGAGGCATCTCCCATGTGGTTGTTCACTCGGGGGACACGGTCCTGATGTGGAAAGACCTTTGGCTTGATGAGGTACTGGCAGAATCACACCCACATGCATTTTCTTATGCCAAACTTGAAGATATCTCGATCGAAACTTCCTTGGGAGCCAAAATCTCAATGAAACCTTCCACCTCCCCTCTCCATGCAAGCCCATGATGAGTCGAGACATATCCAGGAAATCACAGCCCATGTTGGTAACCAGGTTGATGAAGTTGGGAAGGATCGGTGGTGCTATGCCCGGGGATCCGACGCGTCTACGGCCAAAAGTTACTCTGATTCTATTTTCGAGATGTGTCGACTCATAAAGCTTTCAAATGGCTCTGGAAATCTTCTGCCACAATGAAAATCAAAGTCTTTGGGTGGCTGCTTCTCTCGGATCGGCTTAACACAAGGAATATGCTAAAGAGAAGAAGCTATAATATTGGAGACAACTATGGATGCATCCTCTGCGGTAGTAATGACGAGGAAACTCTTGAGCATATGATCTTTCACTGCCCATTCAGCAAGTCTTGTTGGGACACTTTGCATATCCACTGGGCTGCACAAGGAGATAGATTATTTTGGATCCAGGAAGCCAAAACTGCTTGGAACAACCCAATGTTCATGGAGATTTTCCTGTATGCCTCTTGGAGCCTGTGGAAAGAAAGGAATAACAAACATTTTCGAGGCATTGCTCCTTCTATCAGCTCGTGGGCAACAAGATTCAGAGAAGACTTTTCTTTCCTTATTTATAGGGCCAAGGAGAGACACAGAGGGTTTATTACCTCTTTCCTAGAGAATTTGTACATCCGTAGGGTAGTCCTGTACCTTACTCACCCCATCTAATACTCTGATTTGAATCATGGCCATGGATGTAAGGTTATGATCTTGTAAGAACTTTTTTGATACTTTCATTAATATACACAGTAGGAGCCTCTTCTACTATTTCAGGTGTCAAAAAACATTCTGTTGGGCCTGCCCTGGGCCTTTCCCGAGCAACAGTCTGCTGGGGCTACCAAGGGCCTTTCCCGACCGACTATCATACAGGAAATTCTTTCCCGACTGACTATCTGTTGGGATGCCATGGGCCTTTCCCAACCGACAGTGTGACAGTGTATTCTTTCCCGACCAACATTATGTTGGGCCTAGCATTGGCCTTTCCTGATCGATTGTTAGACATGTTTTTTTTCTACCGACCAACATCCATTAGCCCTCCATAGGTGGAATTAAATTACCAATAGAATATACATCAAGTTATAGTGCATGTCATCCAAAAATATTGAACCAGATCCAAACAATAACAACATACATTTCATTAATTTTCACATATGCAAACAATAACAACATACATTTCATTAATTTTCACATATAAACACCTCATATGTTATGAACTAATGACCATCCAAGTTTCCTATAAAACTAGTGGAACTAATTAAGTAGAGGAAACATTATGATTTATTGCCTAATAGCAAAAATTCCTCGCTTTATTTTCAAGAATTTGTCTTAAGAGGCACATCATCTGCGTTGGCTCCCTGTAGTGGGCAACTACATACACATCCTCTCAACATTCCACCAAGATCCTTGTGTCGTTCTAGTACTTGACATCAAAGCCTTCCTTCTACATCTCATTGGAGAACATCCTCCAATTTCAAAATCTGCAAGTCAAAATCCCCAGTTAATATTTCCACACGATAACGGGAACATGATAGTTTCTCTAAGCTACCTTCAATATCATTTCATACCAAAGCAGCTAAAGAGAATTCATTATCACTGATGGGAAAAGGGGTACCTTTATCTCCCCTCTTTTGTGTTTCCTGCAACTTCTTTTGCTATATCCTGAGATACATGAAAAGAGTAAAAAATCTAGAAGCAAAAGCATTTGCTAAATGAAAGGGTAATTCTCTTCAGGACATGGGGGATAACGCTCTTCAGGCAATTCTAACATAAATTAAAGGAGTAAGAAATTAGATGATTAATAATATGTAGCAGCAAAAGCATTTGCTAAGAAACGAATTTACCTATGGGGATAGGTGGAGCCTTCAATATTTCCAAATAAGTGACATTCTCAAAGTCCTCTGTTGTAGGCAAGCCACTTGCTATCACAAACAACAATTTAATATCTCCTTCAATCGTTACTTCACCAACAAACCAAGGCTCCAAATCCTCGTAAAAGCCATGGTATGACTAGTAATGTGAAAAATACTCTGAAACAAGAAAAAATGGTTCTGTAATCATAAGACGGAAAATTACTTTCACATACCATCATAAGACACCACAAAAAAATTAGCCTGACAAAATCAGTTCGCCTAGACACTATTAGAAATGCAGCAGAAAGAAATTCTTATACAAGAGCCACCTCTCGAATGCAAAGTGACATATTTAAATGTAACTTTGAAGCCAAGATCTGTTTGCGACCTTTGTCCACCACGCTACTACATTTTTCTAAATCATTCACTGAAAAACAACGAGAAAACAAAATTTTATGTCAAGCCTACTATCAAAAGAAAAAACATGTGTAACCAGTTCATGAAAGTACCTTTTAGAAAACTACAAAACAATAATGAAGCTTAATTAACTGCTGCACATAAAGAACTTTACTACTTCAAGGGCTTCTCTATTTCCATGAATCAAAGCAGCATAGATTTTTTTAAAGACATTACTAAACTTACGGACTATTTCAAATCTGCACACTGCAGCACATAGAGAGAGGGGGGAGGGGAGGGAGAGGCCAAGTGAAAGAGTGAGATCTTACCAATGTCGATTATAATAAGTCATTGGTATGGAAATCTGGTGCGTGGTGTAGTGATTAAACAAGTCTCGATTATAATACACTATCAGAAATTGCATTTTCTTTGCTTTGTGGAAAGAACACGGTTTGACGTTGCTGTTGTGCGCAATTGGACTATAGTATTGAAATGCCAACACAGAGGAGCATCTCATTCTCAACAATACAAATAGTAATAAATACAGAGAAGTCAATAACCATGTGTTAACACGCTGATCCTCAGCTGAAATCACCCCAACCCGCCCACCATTTCCATAAGGAGCTGATGGGTCAGCAGAAGTGTTTGTTTCTTCTCTTTAAAAATAAATGACAGATTACTCTATTGGCATAGGCAAAAAAACTAGAGTGTGTATGATCTTAAGGTCAGCAGAAGCGTTTGAAGCATATATTTGTGTTTATACAATTCATTATGTATATAAAGAATTTCCCACTACATACCATACCTTTTTACTACTTTTAGTTGTTCCTCCATGACCCCACCATTTTACCTTTAGAATACCAGCTCACCGATCTGGTGTTCCTCTAGTTTTCAGTTTTCCACACTCAGAATTCTACATGCAATGGCAAAAGGTACAAAAGGAATTAGAATACTAGTCTATTTGAAGTTGGGTCACAAGAGGTAACTTAAAATATGTACTGGTGAATGTACAGATTCTTATTGCAAGAAATAAATACCTTACTCATTTATAGCAGCAGCAGATCATCCACTGTTTGCATAATGCACCAAGTATGTTCTTTCCATCAAGCAATTGAATCTATCATCATGTGCCAAAAATGTCCAATCGTAAGGAAAAAGAACTGTGCACCTATTATTGCGTATTATCCTCACAGGAACTTGACTTGCTATACCTAAAGATGTAGTGAAGCGCTATTTTACCTAGTCGCTCATCTTCTCCAATGCCGAGATGCTTCTCTTTCGAAAGTGAACTTGACGAAACTGTATCCTTTGGATGTCCTCGCAAGGGATGTCATATTGCTTCCACTACCAGCTAGCACATCAATCAGCGAGAGGACAAGCCTAACAAAATCACAGGTCCAACATCAAGAAGTTAGAACAGGTATGTTAGGACTACCTTCGAGAACATCGCCATCTTTGAGAGAAGACGTTGTCAAATGA
This sequence comes from Aegilops bicornis, assembly GCA_021605145.1. Lineage (NCBI taxonomy): Eukaryota > Viridiplantae > Streptophyta > Magnoliopsida > Poales > Poaceae > Aegilops > Aegilops bicornis. Next base: position 547,289,746 of record CM038675.1, on the reverse strand, counting down.
CTCTAGTTGTCGGACGTATGATATACCTTCGACTTGCCATGCTGCTCTTTGGCTCTAGCACTGCCTGTCTACAAAAAAAGAATCAACTGAAGACATAGCACCATCTGGCAAGAAACATAAATGAACTTGATATACAGTTAACTTAAGTAAGATACCCAATACGTAGATAACTCACTAGACTCACCAATTGGTGGGGAGGCAGTGGCAAAAAGGGCGAGACATAACTGCGCCACCCGCCGGAAGCTCGTGAGTAGCTAGAAGCAGGAATCCTTGTGCACAAGTGCCCTGAACATATAAAGAAAACAAAAGGCTAATTGTTATTCTGGAGCTATTTATTTCATAGAAGGGTTAAATAAGCTGAAGTTCTTGTTCTCAGAGCATGAAGATTAAATATAGACTCTTATATATGTGACAATTCTGCAATGCTCAACTAAAAGGCTGAACCATTAGTATGATTATTTGGACTTTTTGTGCAACCTGAAGGTAGTTCTCACTTCTCAGTGTTGTGCTTTACAGATGGATCTTCAGTTAAGAGATACAAGCAAGACATACATACCAAGTAATCATCACATCAAGTCTGAGCTACCAGGAATGGATGCTCAAACATACCACTTGGAGTGTTTATTTTGTGACATCGACAGAAAATATATTGAAAGGCATTACTGAATATATGTAATGCGTTTTCTGATTTCTAATTGTCATGATCAAGGGCTCTGAACCAAATATTTATTGGCATGGTAAGCATGTATCATTACAAATACAGCACAATTACTGATGTAATTGAGAAATTAAATTCATAATTGCTGCCCTCTGATGTCAATAGTTTGGTTCGGTACTTCAGTTTATTTCTAATCCATGCATTTTATTCGGAGACATTGTGCAATAAGATACTCAGTCACAGAACAAGCATCATATCAATTTTTTACTGTCCGAAATTGGTGCCTGAGTGTATTTTCAGTTCAGGGATGTGCATGTATATAGGTTGACCTTAGCACATCACTCAAGTAAAAGTTAATTTCAGTAAATTAAAAGAACCTTTATCTTATCTCGTTATTAGACTGCAGAACAAATGTTCCATTGATCTATTGCCTAAATTTGAATGCTTAACTCTTTCATTCTCTATCTTACTGAAAACACAGAGATGAAATTGTTCTTAACTGATTCCTCAAAAAATTGTTCTTAACTAACAGTCCCTTACCCATGTGTAACAAATTCGTGAAAATACTTTTTAGAAAACTATAAATCTGCACACTAGGGTTTCAAATTTGCACGCTGCAACCAGGAGGGGGGAGTGGAGGGAGAGACCACAAGAGAGGGAAAGAGACCTTACCGTTGTTGTTACCGCCATGGATGGCTACCTGTTGGTCACCGAAGGTTGGTTGGCAGAGATGGAGGCACATGTCGCCGGAAGCAGAGGGACCAGAGGCCGCCTACCTCGCTCTGGACCACCGGGAGCGAAATGACCTTGACCCCTTCAGATCTAGCACCATGGGAAGGAGTGGAGGGGAGAGGGAGCCGGCTATGGGTTGGGGCGGTGGTGCCATAGGAGGGAAGAGTGAGGTCACCTCTCTAGGGCGGCGGCGGCGGCGTTCATGGGGAACAAATTGGGCTAGGGATTTCGTGCGTGGGGAGCAAGCAGCGTGGAGCCTTGGCGTGCTTATGATTTTTTTCTTATGGCGCGTGCTTATGATTTTGAGTGAAAAAACTTCGCGGGTTGGGCCAGTTGTTGGCGCTAAAAATTTGCTATTCCCGCGCGAGGCCTATTAGCGCCTGGCTGTTGGTCGGGGTTATGTGCCGACCGATGGTCTATGGGCCATAAGGGAATTCCCGTCAGACTGTTCGATGGTATATATTGTAGCATTCCCGACCGATAGAGGGTCATTATACATACATTTCCTGACCCACTGTCCGTTAAAATTTTTCATGCCCAACTGTGAGTCGGCAATAGTGACTTTTTCCCAACAAACGTTGGTAGGGAATTCTGATGCGTGGTGTAGTGACAAATTGATGTGTGATACAAACGAACTGAACTTTGATGTTAGACAACCACATGATAGGAGGATGTAATATGTACGAAAAACGGGACAGAAGAGATAACCAAAACTATGATGTGTATACTAAGCAGAAGACATTTCACTAAATTAGAAGCAATGCAATGGAAGGTAGACACCATATGAAAGATGCTACAAATATCGCTCTGCGAAGTTAACAGTGTCTCATCATAAATGGCGTTTAAACAAATGTAAAGCAGTACAAGAAATAAATCATATGCAAGATGCAAACAGCATCACACTACCAAGTTAGAGGTCTCTCGTCATTAGTACCATTGCATATTCACAGCTTATGATGTGTAAACTAAGGAGAAGGCATTTCAACAAATTAGAAGCAATGAAAGCTAGACACCATATGAAAGATGCAACAAATATCACTCTACCAATTTAAAACTGTCTCGTCATAAGTGTCATTTCAACAAATTAGTAGTACAAGATCGAAAAGAATGCGAGATGTAACCTATATCACACTCCAAAGTCAAACGTGTCTTATGATAAGTGATTGTTGCAGGTTACACAAAGTAGTAATTTGATGTAAGAACATGGTGTGATAGACAGATATTGTATGTTCTAGAAACAGGAACACGTGTCTTATTCAAGTATAATGTGTAAAGTAAGCAGATGGAACTCAACAAAATTAGAAGCAATACAAGCTAGACATCACACATAACATGCAACCACATATAACGATTGCCAAGTTAGAGGGAGCACGGTGATGGTGTACTAGGGAGACGTGCTCATCATAAACACAGCTACGTTGAGTGTCTATGCATGTGTTGTCTTGGAAATCATCTTGGGGGGATGCAGGAGTAGAAACTGTAGAGGCCCTCCATTTGGAAGGAGCACCTTTATCCGCTGCCTTGCTAACTTCCTTCCGCTTTATTGATTTTGAATTTTCAAGTAAAACCGACAAGAAAAAGCAATAAAATTCTCTCTTTAGAACTCATTCATGCATGAGACTGACAATCACTACTTTGATGTAAGGCAAACACATGATACCAGGATGGAATATGTACGAAAAATAGGACGGCGTGGCATGTTCAAAACTGTTTGTGTAAACTAAGCAGAAACCATTCCAACAAATAAGAAGCAATGCAAGCTAGACACCAGATGAAAGATGCAACCAATATGACTCTGCCAAGTTAAAAGCAGCCCATCATAAATGGAATTTCAACAAATTAGAAGCAGCGCATGTTATAAATCATATGAAAGATGCAACTAATATCGCACTGCATATACTAAAGGTGTCTCGTCATATTGATTGATGCGGGATACAAAAAACAATAGTTTTATGTAAGGACATGCTTAATAGACAGATGTACTATGTACTAAATACAGGAAGGCATGTCACATTAACAGGTATAATGTATAAGCTAAGAAAAATAGCACATGCAGTTTAACCAGATTGAAAGAATTACAATCTAGACGCCATATGCAACATGCAACCACATATCACGCTGCCAAGTTAGAGCAAGCACCTGCGATGCTAGTGTACGGGAAATGCGGTAATCAACTACAGAGCTATGTTCACTATCTTCATCTAGCCTTGCTGTTTCTTGAGAATCATGTCGGGAGGCTGACGTTGCATTCTTTAAATGAGGAGTAGTCCACTTGCCTGACTGCCTCATCATAAGTGATTGATGAGGGATACACAAGAACATTAGTTTGATGTAAGAACATGGTTAATCTGCCAGATGTACTAGTACGTACCAAAAAATGTAAAGGCATGTCATATTCAAAGGTATAGTGTGTAAGCTAAGCAGATGCAATTTAACCAAATTGGAAGCAATACAAGCTAGACATCCGGCTGGAGTGGTGAGCATGATCATCTAGGACCTGAGAGACTGGTGGGAGGCAGGCTGCTTCGCTACCATCGCGGCTTTTTAGTTGGCTTCCAGGTGATGCTCGTCTTTGCTGGGCTTGTCACTGGCTCGACCAGTGCCCTGACTAGCTATTTGTCTTCTAGTGCTCATGGGATGGTGGTTCATGTAAAAAATATCTTTCCTTAGCTTAATAAAGACCGACTTCGGCCTTTCGAATACAAGCTAGACACCATGTGGAACATGCAACCACATATGACACCGCGAAGTTAAAGCAAGCACCTGGGATGATGGTTCATTACGAGCGATGTCATCAACTCCAGAGCTACGTTTACGGTCTCCATCTGCTGACACTGCACCCTTTATAGCGTTGTAACGTGCCGTGGTTACCCGCGTAGAAAGCTGGAGCAACTTCTCTCTTTTCTTTTCTGCTTCTCTCGAGGCAGACTCTGAAATACCCTTGCATAAAAACACAATAGTGAGAGTATGGGTGAAGTGTGTGCAGAACTAGTGCACTGTAAAAGTAGCAGATAGCAGGTGGCTGAAAAATAAATGACAGGAGACATATGATAGCTCTACAACATTGCATGGCAAACAAAATTAGATTCTACTCCGTATGATTTTGTAATATATGAGCACAGGAAATGCACGAGCACACCGCCACATGTGGTCATATCAAGATAACAGTCGACTGAAAATAAATAGGTCAGTCGATTTTTTTAATGAACCGTCTGATCTATAAGGAACGGGCAGATGGCCTTCGTCTACCTCCCGCTAGTCACTGTTGATGATCTTTCTCGAACCGCCAGCGACCACCGGCCCAGACCCCTACCTCCGCCGCCCCGCCCTTCCCTCGACCTCACACCACCGTCGTGCTTGGCAGCGCCCCCATGCCAACCTTTAATCCCGGCCGACCTCCAGAGCGGGCGCCAGTAGCTCTAGGCCACACACGCCCCTAAGATAAACACCGAGGCGCTGCTTCCCCGGTGTAATAGGCGGACTAGCGCCTGTTACGCCGGGGAATGCTTCCATTAATTGGGAATCAACTGACCAGGAATTGAAATTCAGGGGGCGACGGACCTCTAGCTAAGGTGAAATATTATATGAGGAGAAACCTTGTGCATCGCGAGTTACTAGGAACATCTAGTATCAAGAAGAAGCGGTCAACTAGTGTCTTCTGTGGGATGAATACCATGCAAGCAGACACGTAAGATTTGCACGAATAAGGGAAGAGGAGTACCCTTATCGGTTGCCAGTGCGGTCTCCTCCATATGTCGCGGCGATCTTCTTTTTTCTCCCGGGGGAACCGATGTTTTGGAGAACCGTGGATCCTTGGACAAACCCATGGCCAAATTGTTGACTGTGTTGCCGTGGCCGTATATAGGCGGAGGGGAAGCAGATCTGAGGCGGCGAAGGACGGCGAGAGGTGAACAGCTCGGTGCGGTGGACAGTGGCGAAGTTGGAGCGGCAGTGGTGAGGCGCAGGACGGCGTGGTTGAACTGGCTCGGGTACGGACGGCTCGGCCTCGGCTTCAACTACTAGCCGTGGAGGGCGTTGTGGTTGAGGTTGCGGTGGACGATGACGTCGGGGTATCGGCTCCGGCGTGATGGAGGAGTGTGACGGTTGATGGGTGGGATGTGGTGGCGGATGGAGGACGCCGGGGTTTCGCGGCTGGTGGAGAGGTAGTTTTTGCGCCCACGGAGTACGAATGGAGAATCAGACGGGTGGGCGGGGAGGAGGGGGAGAACCATGTTTCGGTCTGGGGCGCGCTTGTGTTTGGCTTTTTGAATGTAAGATGGGACGCGCTTGTTTGAAATTTGGGGAAAGTACAAACTTTGCCCCTCTTAAATTTTGGACCCATCATGGGTCGGGGTGGATGGTAATCCCAGGTGTCCCAAATAGTGGGCGGGAGCGATTTCGGCCGCGCGCATGTGTGCTTAGGCGGACATTGTGTATGAATGTTTTTTGGTTGCGGTTGTGTGGCGTCTATATGAAGCTACAAACCTACCCCAGTTTAGACCTTTGGACGTTGGGCCGGTAGGTTTCACGGGTTGGAGTTATTAGAAAAGTAATTTCCTTATACTACCAAACATTGGTCTTACGCGGTTTCGGGCGAGTAGAGGCTCTTTTGGCACTTCGTTCGAAATTTTGAAACACAAGCATTCACGTTTAGAGTACTCTTGAACTTTGAGGATTGACCTAAATAGACAACGTTAAATTTGACCTTGTATGTTTGAAAACCTCATTAAATTGTCCGCTTCTTTTTGAAATTTTGACACTTAAAAATCCTATAACTACGATTATTTTGGAATGGAGGAGCTAAATTTGAATCTATTTTGTACACGACTACATATGCTATTATGCACAAAATCAGAGCAAAGATTGGTGACTCCATAATTTAGGTATGATTTACAAATGCCATGATATCAAATTCAAATAATTGAATGGACTTCATGTTGAATTCGATTTTTTAAACCACCTTAAGTTGAATTCAAATGTATGCTAGTTCATAGGTAGCTATTTATAATGTTCATTGTGTAACTTTTGTATGTATAATGTGCTTTACACACACAACATGAACTATACTCACGTTTATATTTGATTGCTAAAGCGATGCCTTGTCTGGAGTTCAAAATACTAACTATATGGATCAATTGTGTCGAATAATAACATAGACATGCTCAAATTCGATAGAATCTAGATGTCTGATGGATCAATGACCCTTCCTTACGTGAATTGCAAATATCATGATCCCATCCTAATATTTGGATACAATTTATATCTTTAATCAATGTGTAACATAGTCTTTTACGTGTAGTTTCACTCTCCATCAGTGGTCTCTCACACATGCTCACACACTCTCTCCCGAGGTGTCTTTCTCACACACATGCTCTCGATATAAACCTCCCTCCCTCTCGTAACCATTTACGACTGTTTTCACTAACCTTTATCACAAGCACTCTTCCTCTCGCAAGCATACACACGCACAATCCCCATCGACCCTTTCTATATACATAGACATGCCTACGTGTCTCTTGTACGCACATTATCTTTAGGCATGTCTCTCACGCATTGTCTCACACCTCTCTTCCTCATCAATGAGTATGATTCTAGTAGAGCATTCTGTAGTATGCCCCTTAAAGTTAGGTTGGATGAATAGTAATATCAGAGATAAAGGGGTTACCTTAGTCCGAGAACCTAGGGTTACAAATCCTAGACGGCTTTGTCAGTGGACACAGAGTCCTTCAAAACTATGCTATCTTTGTCTTGTACGACTAGTCATCCATGGGTCTCCCTGAATGCGTCACGGGCCGACCAATGTGTTGCAGGATGGAACCGCACGAAGGGCCTCACCTCGACCCACCGGACCTCACGCGGTGACACACCCTCTGCCCCCACATCTCGTTATCTTCTCACACCCACACATACCAACACAGACACCACACAAAAAAATATATTCTCCTGGTGCCTCTATCCACTCCCCCTTGCATATACACACTCAAGGGAATCTCTCGCCGTGACGTCATATTCGTCTCTCTCTCTCTAGACCACTCTCATTTCTCGTGCTACCTCTCCCCGCCCCACTTGGCCCCTCTATCCATGCCTCTCTCGAATACGTAATACACACACATACCTCTCTAGGCCCTACCAAATGCATCAACTACACATTCACACATGTTACATCATGTACCCCATTAATCCTCTCTTCATGTTTATTTCGCATACAACATTCCTTTTGAATAAAGTGTGGCCAAAAAATTATTTTTGAATTTCTACATATATACAACATTACAAAGTTATATGGAGGAGTATAAACGCTAATTTGCATTGCATGGTGCCCACAATGATATTTATTCCGCACTCTGAATTTGTATATTTTTATACTATATACAAAGTTAGTCATAATAAAGAGAAACGAAGAGCATCTCTCTCTCCATCGTATACCCCCCTCTATGCCCCTTTTACGTATGCACACAAACTGTCTCCAGGTCCTCTAAAAGTAAGCCCCCAGCACATTCACGCATGTTTCATCTTTCTCTCAGGATATATACAGTGACGATCATTGTATTTGACGCGAAAGCACGATACGTACATTGGACTTCAGAATTCACTCATTACGGTCACCATTTATGTTTTGTGGTTATTATACAGTCACGGGCTCACCGTAGAACTCTGTATTTTCTCAAGACACGACTAATTTACCAGTTAAATGCTTCACGTGGCACCTCTAGTGTTGCATCACATTATCTCACTACCATCGGGCCCACCTATCAGCTTGTATCTACTCTACATCTACACTCTTATAAAATACACTCTTATAAAAAACAGAGTTGGTGATGATGGTGTGCCTGCCATCCTGCAATATAGGCCGTCCGATTTATATCTGATGGATAGGAAAGAAACTATGGCAATTTTGCAAAAAGGTACCCACGCACCTCTCCGCATTTGCAAATAAGGCCTTCCCTTGTTCATCCTTTTCTCTCACAAGATAAACTAGTCATACAAATGCATCTTGATGTTACGTGCAAGATAAACTAGCGGACAAGGTAGTTTCTCCTTTTCTCCGCATTGGACGGTGGTTCGAAGTCATGACCGCGAGCACAGCGGACAAGGTGGCCTTATCTTGGTATGCTGAGCCGTCTGTTTTAACACACAGGAGCTGGTGTGGTGATTATACACACACGCACGCATGCACACGAACTGCATGCATGCAACACTCACACGAACACATGCACCCATGCACGCACGCAACACACACACGTACACACGCAGCCACACACGCACGCAACACTCACACGCACACACGCACGCATGCATGCACACACCAGTACACCACATGACCAACACACGCTCTCACGCTCAAGTGCTCAACCTACATGTGCATGCGCACACATCAGGCCCTCGATGCATACATACACAACCAAGTGATTCTCAGCGACGGGTTGGAGTCTTGTCGCTACCGCGTAAATTTGTGTTTATCGACCTTTTCCCTATGCGAATCGACAGGTGGGACCCACAAGGAATGTGGTCAATTTAACTAGTCAACATGGTGCCACGCAGACTATTTGGCGGTCAACAGAGATGCAATCCGATGCTTTGAATCGTGAGCAAGTGATTGTATAATCACCGCAATTCGTATATAGTGTCCGTAATCAGCTTATTATGAAGTTCGGTGACCAGATACGCTTTTCTCTCTGTAGGCCCTCCAAAACTACAACTCTACACGTTCTCGCATGTTACATCTAACAACTATGCACTACAGCACAACTACTACACTCTAACACAATAAATCATATGTGTTTCTAGTTTTACTAGATATCATATTGTTACTTAATTATTCAGTTTGCATACATTAAAATTTCCTTTGAAATGTAAGGCCAGTATCATATACTGCGCGGGAAAAATCCTGTCCTTTCCTGTTTAACCGGGTTTGTATCGATGGATCGTGCGAAATAGCAAAACTATAGTACTATACAGTACAAGTGACAGTTCACTGGGCCGTCGTGTCGTGTACTCCTCCGTCGTAAGAGTGGAGTGCTCACTTTCATAAATCTTCTAGTCCCTTTCGCCGACATGTGGGACATCAAGCTACCGGGTCTACGTGCCATACCGAATACAAAGGCGAGCAGCCGGGTGAAGCACCCAGTCATGGCGCCCGGCGTAGTAATGAGCAATGAGGTGTCAAATCACAAAGCTGCACCTTTCCCGCAGTTAAGTTGGAGGACGAAGTAATAATGCTAAAAAAGAAGTTGGAGGGACGAAGCAACCATCATTTCACTCGTTCTTTGAATCCGCTTTTCCCTCATCTTCTTCAAGTTAACCACGTGTTGCTTCTGCCGTTGTTCTGCCTCATGTGGGATGCGGATTGGCTTGGTAAAGCACTGACACATGGGACCGCATGTTAGCAAACCGCCAGGACAACATCCTCTAAAAATAAGAAACCTCCCCCGCCATCCGCGCGGCAAAATCACCTCCTTTTTACTAATCTTGATTCTATAATTTTTTAGATCAATATAATTGAGATTTGTATAGATAACACAGGAGCAAAACCAAGTGGTACAGTTAAGGGCATCCACAATGTGTCGCCAAATGTGAAAATAGCTTTTGGCATCGTGGGAACCATTGTGACGGTGTTGCTAAAGCCAAAAGGATGGAACCGAAGCTCACGATTGATTGATTGAAGGAATAGAAAAATGCAACATCTCTCCTCTTTCTCCCGTGCTTGGACGCATGTACAGTATAGAGCAAAAAGTCTACTCCCCTGTCCCTTCTATCACAAATCACAAAGCAGTGAGGCGTCAAATCACAAAGCACGGACGAAGCAACCATCATTTCACTCTTCGCTGACTCAGCTTCTCCATCATCTTCTTCGAGAAACCATCTCACCGCACTAAGCTGGACAGACGACGCTATTGTGTACTAGTAGTACTAGTACATTTACACGTCCTTTGGTTCAACAGACTTCCTGGATGCAAATAAGGCGGTTGTCTCGGCTTGCAGGCAGCACTTGCGAATGACTTACCGTGGTCTGCCTTAATGGTGTTCTCCGTCGAACGCACTTCGCCAAACCACAACGTTTGAGATATCATCGACGTCACCGCAATGGGGAAGGAAGTGAAATATAGTTACTACCTCCATTTTTTTGTACACAAGGCCAGTATATCAAAATTACAATTTGCAAACGGCCACTAACACTAATCGAGGCAAAATTGATGGGATTTTCCTCGTACTAGCAACCCAGGACATTAATATCCCCTACATGCATGTGAAAGTGAGAAGGTTGGTTTGCATGGCGCTACATTAATCAAGCGATGAGGAGTGAGATGGTTAGCTATTTGGGCTTTGGAGAAAAAAATACCCATTAATTCACACGTGAAACGAGGATTTGTATCGATTAATCCCACGAAGGAAAACCCTGCCTTTCTTTTTTAACTCTAGTACTCCTAGTACGTAGTACGTACTTATCCTGTTTGGGTCTAGGCCTTGCATTGCCATACTTCGCCACACATTTTTGCCAAGCTTGCCTAAAGTTTTGAAAATGAAAAGGAGGTACACTTGCGCAGGGCTGTCGTTGCACCCCACCCTCACACGGTCGCTCCTGCACGTCGCGGTCGCACCGCACCCTCACATAGTCGCTCCTGCACGCTGCAAACCCAACCAGGGGAACGCACCCTCACTGACACGTTTTGTCGCATGTGAACAAACCAAACTCAGCCATCCTACCGCCGACACATAATTTTCGTTCATAGAGTATGTTTATCCAACCGCATGTTGGGAATATCCGTACGGCCCGTGCGGTGGTCTGTTGGGGAAGAAGAAGAGGTGAGGAAGAAGAGTTAGGAGACGTAGGATATTCATCCAACCACCTGAAATGGTAGACTGACCCAAGTCAGGCGACTTGCATAACAATATATGTTTTTACATAGCAAAAGATCCATAAAAACAACAACATAAAGAAAAAGTATCACTGCTCGCGGAACGAGACGGCCTCGTCGTCTTTGGCTGCCGGCACGAACCAGTCATAGCTGCCGACGTGTGTCTCCGCACCGTGGTTGTCCTCGGCCTCCAGCTACTCGTTCACGCGGAGCGTCTGGGCGCTTCTGCGGACGAGAGCACCACCGGTTCAAGTCGAGAACGTCGATTCGGCTGCGGGAGGGCCTCGATGGCAGCGGCATCCGCGCGCTCCGCGTCGAGTCGAGCCTCCACCGCCCGGTTCAAGTCCAGGACGTCCGGTTCCGCCTGCTGGAGGGCCTCGATGAGAGCGGCATCCGCGTGCTCCACGTCGAGTTGAGCCTCTGCCGCCCGGTTCAAGTCCAGGACGTCCGGTTTCACCTGCAGGAGCGCCTCGATGGCAGCAGCATCCGCGCGCTCCGCCTCAAGTTGAGCCTCCGCCGCCCGGTTCACATCCACCACATCCGGTTCCGCCTGCAGGAGAGCCTCGATGGCAGCGGCATGCGCACGCTCCGCGTCGAGTTGATCCTCTGCCTCCCGGTCCTCCTTTAGTATCGCCAGGTTGAACCGCTGGTCCGCCTGCACCATGGGGGACTCGGACGCCGGCACGAAGTCGACGTCCATCGTCTCATACCCATCAGGGGCCTTCTGCGCCGTGACCTCTGCCATGAACATTGGATCGGCTTCCTCCTCCTCATAGCTTGGCTCTAGAGAACTCGGGGATTGTCCCGCCGCAAAGCGAGCTTGGGAGAGGAGATCTGTGGCGCCGACCGCCGCCGTGATTTCTGCGCGGCGCTCCGGCGTCAGCATCTTGTAGTACGTGATCTTGCAGCGCACAATGGCTTTCCGGTGAACTAGGGGACGCTTGATGCGTGCTAGGGGATCGAAAGGTGGGGGGAGGGGCTGCAGATTAGGTGTGGTTCTAGGGCAGTGGCTGGCGTAGGCCGAGCAGCGAAGGTTCTGGTGTGAATAGTGGTTCCGGTGACGACCGGTCAATCGGTTTTGACTATACATCGCTCTTGTCGCGTTCGCGTTGCAGCCTGGCACGCTGGATCCTCCATGTCGCTCACCGAATGGAACGCGCTTCGTCTTGCGTTTTCGCTCACTTGTGGGACCGCAGTTGAGAGCAAACCGACATCCCTCCCCCTCCCCCGCCCGCGTCATTTATACTACCACTCCCTCCATTTTATGCGGAGTAAATAAAAACAGAGGGAGTATACTACGGATGAGGATCCCCTGACGTGGCCGAACCCATTGAGTAACTGACATGCGGGGCCTAGCAAGCATGGGGTCCGCCAGTAAGTGACCGAAAGGGAGGGTAAGACAGGGATACCTACGTCAGAGGATCCACTTCCACTACTACTCCCTCCTTCCATTTACTATACAGGTCCTAATGCGTTTTTCGAGGCTAACTTTGACCAAATGTTAGAGTAATATATATGACATGCAACTTACACAAAGCATACGGTCAAATTCGTATGTGAAAGGAGCTTCCAATGATATAATTTTCACATTATACATCTCATGTACTATTAATCTTGTCAATAGTCAAATGCGGTTTTGAAAAACGCATTAGAGCATGGTTAATAATATAGCCAGTCGATGGCTATAAGGAAGTCATCTATAGCCACCATCTATTATATGCACTCATACAGCAGTGTGGGCTATAAGGTTGGTTATTTCCCGCAAAAAAATTTATAAGGTTGGCTATTGTATTAGTACTTTTTTCCATCTCCTCTCTATCTCTTTCTTCATATTTATTGTATTTAACTAGGAATGCGTATATAGCTAGGCTCTTGCATGAGAGCTCACTCCCCTTACTTTTTCACATCTCTCTCCTCCACATAGGCCCTATATAAATGGAAGGAGGGAGTACTACTATGAGCACGTCATACTCTAGTACAGATGTTGTAAGTACTCCACTAGTACTATTGGATAGGGAGCTTAAAAAAGTTACTATTGGACTAGCTATACGTGGCGAAATCCTAGTAGGAAGAGCATGCGCGAGAAGAAGCACATTCACGTGGTTAAAAACAAATTGGAAACCATCTCGAGTACAAATCTAGGAGTACGTACGAATCTAACAATATTGATTGGGCGTTGTTGAATGTTGATACCTTTTTTTATCAAAGTAGAGATACTTTGACTACACATAAAACTTATATGTAAACTAGAAAGGATAGGAGGGAGTATGTTGTACGTTCAAAAACGAAACGAACATTGAATACCCTTTATATATGATTTGCGGATGCTATGATCACCGGTTCAAAATTTTGAATCCGCCTTAGGTATCACACATGCTCCCGCTCGTTCTCTCTCAATTTCATCTCGGGGTCCGAAGATTGATTGAAAGATGACTAGGGTGGGTACAATACGTTCGCTTCGCTTATGAATGTACAATATACTCCCTCTGATCCCCACCGCCCCCCCCCCCCCCCCGCGAATCATTTCTATCATAGAAACAGACCAAACCTTTATCACCTTGCACGACACGCAATTGATCTTTGAACATCAATCGATCTTGTCAACATGTGTCGGGGCATGAACCGAATGGAATGTCAAAACTAAGATGCGAAGCGACACGTAGTGGAGGCAAAGTGAAACTTTAAATGAACTTTTTGTTTGTATGCATGTCGGACAAATTACAAAATATTGGAAATACAAGCATGGTCTAGGCCCACATGCGAATGATACTCAGCGGAATGTTCAAATGAGGCATGCAGGAGGATGGACTCGACCGGAGGGCGACATGATCGATGGAGAAGAGGGTTGGAGAGGAATGAGAAATAAGCAAACGCCACATGATTATACTTGAACAACTCAAATAAACAATAAGTTGTCTCGCTTGGCCTACATAGTGAAAGGCCTAATGCGCAACGTGGAGCACTCACGCTCGAATATGGCCGGGAAAACTGGGAAACCGACATGTGGGGCACACCTATCGGGACGATGTAGCACATACTAGTCCAATGGAGGAGCTGGCCCACGACCTCCTTGCCACCGGCAACTGTTTATGTGGGTCGTGGGGGCCAACAACGTGACGCAGCTCCAGCACCGCCTGTGGACACGGCGACCGCGGTGAGCGAGACGCTCATCGTCGCTAGACACGGTCGGTTTCAGTGTGACGAGGGTGGCGTTAGTGCTGTGGCCCGACCAAAAGTATGTTTGGTTTGTGCCCAAGGTTTCCCCATCAAAGCATTGGGTAGCCAAAATTTTGGTTGAGGTTTTGGTTGCCCATGATTTGGCCGACATTGGGAATGAAAATGAAGTAGAGTTGGCTAGAGTTCATTGGCATGCCAAAAAAATGGCAACCATCCAAACAAAGACCAATCTTTGGGTCATGACCAAAATTTTGGTAAGGTGCACTTTGGCCACAATCCAAACACACCCCAAACACCCGGCTCGTCGAGGATGCATGAGGCGTCGGGACGCGTCCGCGGAGTGGTGTAGCGCGGCCAACTGCATCCTCAGGACCTAAGACCATGCCGAGTCGTCTTGCTTTTTCAATGACATGCGGGGATCGCATGTGAGCAAAGGGCATCTCCAACGTTGCCACGACCGTGGCTGACTACCCTAGCACACCAAAAAACCTCGTCCCTCGCGTCGCCGCGCGGTGCGTTCCCAGCCGGCGCCAGCTGCCCGCATTCATGTTGTCCGTCCGTATGCCGTCGTTAAGAGGCTCGGTGCCCGAGGAACCAACCCCAGCGACTTAATGATGCACCAGAACGCTTGGCCTCACCGGAATGCGCTACTTAAAGCGGCAACGCCCAGCTAACCTCCACACCATAGTGCATCGTCCTCCTACCTGGCACCACATCCGCCATGACCGCAAGCGCGAACGCTCTGCGGGAGAGCTTGTCTTCGGGGATGAAGCTCGAGGTCACCGCCCTCGCTCAAGTTGCCTCTCACGATGCAATAGCGGCATAGCCGGACGCGGACGCGACCGCACAAGCGGTGGCCACGCTGGCGGCCGATGACGGGAGCACCGTCAGCCACGCGTCCTACTTGCCGCCGTCCAACGTCCGGCACCGCCGAGGTCGGGGACTCCTCCGAGGATGAGTAGGGCATGGGAGGCGGCAGGGCATGGTGTGCCAACTGGCCGGTCCGTATCCCGTGTTCTACTCTTCCTCGCCGGAGACCGCACCTTCACTTCACGGGTCTTGAACCCCGCCCCCGTACATAGAGATCGCAGATGGAGGACGTCGGTCGCCGCCGTAGAATAGGTTTAGGGTCAGGTTTCTTTTATTTTTCTGTCCTATATGAAAAGCTGCCGTGTTTGCATTAATCTCGGCCGGTGTATATGAACTTCCACAATATATTGTAGGAGTACTAGCAAGATGCCCATGCGTTGCACGAAAGATCAAGATCTTGTGGGAGAAATGGATGAACGAGGGAAGGCCTTATCTGCAAATGTGGAGAGGAGTGTGGGTAAATTGTCATAGTTTCCTTCCTATCTGTTAGATATAGATCGGACAGCCTATATTGCAGGATGACAGGCACACCATCATCACCAACTCTGCTTTTTATTGAACCGAGAAAAAGCTAACATGCAAAGTAAAATAAACACATAGGGTCTATACATACACAATTTATCTTAGGCACTCCAATAGCACGTCCACTACACATTCGAGCATTTCATATCTTTCTACATCTACGGGAACCTACGAAAGGGTTAACGTCAATTGCCTCTCTCTCTCATCCCCTGATTTTCATGGTGGTGGGCCCCTTCCTCCCCCCAATCTACAATCAACAGTTCACATGTTTCACATTACGTTAATTACGTAACTGGGATTACGTAGGTGTAGCATTACTCGTCCTAAAAAAACCCAACTAAGCCAACCTCCCAGCATATCTCGCGGGAAAAGACCCGGCCGCGCCGTTTTTGTCGGGATTATCGGATTACTAGTAGTAGTATCGATGGATCGCGCGAAGCAACAAGTTTCTTTAGGGGGCGAAGCACCTAGTTTAAAAGGAAAAAGGCGGTACACTCACAGCACCCCTGTAGCGGTCGCATTGCACCCCACACACGTTCGGTCCCGCACACGGCTCACGCAAACGGAATGCGCTTCGACTTGCCTCTTCACTGACACGTGGGATTGCACTTGGAGAAACCGACCATGCGCCAAACTCCCCCCGCCCACCGCGCGAAAATCCTCCCCCCCCCCCCACCCAAAAATTCCCCCCAAATCCTAGATTCAACCGCCCTTCGGCCAACTAGCCAATAATATTCCCCAAACCCCCCTCCCCCCGTCCCCCTCCACTCCATTCGCTCCGCCAAAGCTGCCCTCCCGCCGCGCCGATACGTCGGCGCCGCGGTTCATCGAGGGGATGCACGGCGATCCTCTCGCTCCCACAGTACGCTCTCGTAGACTGTCGTCCTCTAGCCGCGCCGCCACCGCTGGCGACGTTCTTGTGGAGGCGCACGGCGGTCAGCGCCGCCACCGCTGGCAACGTTCATGTGGAGACACCACGGTCGACTTCTCCCACGGTATCGCATTCTAGACCGAGGCCCGTGCATGTCGGTGTAGCGCTGAATGTTAGCCGATAGACGGCTGTTAATCTCACTGTTTGCGAAGTAGCTTACGGTCAATATGCTCGCTTAAGAAGCTTCCTTGCCTCGTTACGCACTCAATGCCTTAGCTGAGATGGCATGCCAAGGCTAATTAGTTGCTAAAATATCCTGCCATATATTTATTGTGACGTAGATTGCCATGGTCTAGTAGCCAATCTGTTAGGTGAAATAGCTCTACACCATTTTATACTCGGTCATTGTTGCTGTGATGGCCTTCGATAGTTTGATGGTTGTGTGCTCGGCCTCATTATTCTTTGAAACGATGCGCCATAATTTAGCACTCAAATCTGTTTGCTGAATTAGCTTTACATATATTTCGTTACTTAGATCTACTCGTCCAAATATCTTGCCATAGCTTTAGACATCGACCTAGGTATTTTTTTATGGACTTCATAAAAAAGAATACATGTTTTTCCTGTAATATCTAGTAGAAGAACTAATTTGTATGTCTAACAGATGGGCAGGACTTGGATAACTTCTACTCGAAGATTCACCGCTGCATATGTCGAGGGGGTTGAAAACTTCATGAACTTTATCAGAGCTGAGTATGGTGGTCCAAAATCAGATGTGCTCTGTCCGTGTAGCAGTTGTATGAATTCAGTTATAAGACCCCAGTCAACTGTGCAAAATCAACTACACTTGTATGGGATGTCGGTCACATATACTAGGTGGGTTCATCATAGTGAAGCTGTGAACGTCAATGTTATTGACTACGTAGAAGCAGCAGATCACCATCTTGATCTGCCTGATGCTCAGGTGGAGGAGGAGGAGGAGGTGGTGGCGGAGCCAGTGTGTTTTACCGACATTGAAACAATGCTACGAAATGCTCGTGCATTCCGTGAACTTTCACCTGCAGAAGAAAAGTGGTGGGCCCACATGTTGGAACAATGTAACGTGGCTGTCACCCCAGGAAATAAGCTGTCAGTATTCTCAGCTATGGTCACCTTTCTTCAGTTGAAGACATCTGAGCGGATGACCAACAAATCATTTGATGCGATGTTGGCTGCTTTCCGCAAAGCTTTCCCAGATGTGTCTGAGCTGCCACACACCTACAGTAAAATGAAGAATTTCCTTCGTGCAGTTGGAATTGGATATGATATGATCCATGTTTGTAAGAATAATTGTGTTCTGTTCCGAAAGGATTATGCCAACTTAAGTGAATGCCCGAAATGCAAATCATCAAGATGGAAAGATGGCAATGTTGTGAAGAGGATTCTTCGTAATGTTCTGAGACATTTTCCAATTACACCAAGATTGCAGAGGTTGTTTCATGATGCTGAAACAAGAGAGGATGTACTATGGCATTCTAGGAACTAGGAGTATAGAGATCAAAATGTAATGAGCCATCCATCACAAGGTAGTGAGTGGAAAAGCTTCAATCAGAAAAAAAAAGTTTGCTGTTGACCCGAGAAACATTAGACTTGGCTTAGCTTCAGATGGATTTAACCCATTTGGCCACCACAGCGCCACATATAGCATGTGGCCAGTGCTTGTTATCCCTTACAACATGCCTCCAAATGTCTGCAGCAAAGAATCAAACTAGATGTTGGCCTTGCTCATCCCAGGTCCAAAAAGTCCTGGAAAGGATTTTGATTTGTTCATGGAGCCTCTTGTGGAGGAACTTCAACAGCTATGGAGGGGTTTACTCACTCGAGAACTATATAGCAGCCCACCAGCTGATTTGTTTCTGCGTGTTGTTATAATTTGGTGCATCCATGATTATGCGGCTTTGGGCACTATGTCAGGGCGAACGACACATGGTTACAATGCATGTGTTCGTTGTGACAGGAATCCGCTGTCATAAGCAATACTTAGCAAGATCTTTTACATTGGACACCGCCGTTTCCTTTCCAAGGACAAGCCGCATCCTAGAAAATACCGAAGACATGTGTTCAATGCAAAGCATGAAAACCGTGATGCGCCAAATAGGCTCACCACCGATGAGTTGCAAGTGTAATTAGAGAAGGTCAGGCATATTACACCAGGAAACCATCCTGGTAATGGTAGTGGGAAAAGGAAGCGTGGCAGGGCAGAAGAGAGATTATTGTTTACCCGTAGGTCCACTTTGTGGGACTTGGAGTATTGGAAAGATTCGGATCTGCGGCATAATCTTGATGTGATGCACATCGAGAAAAATATATGTGACAGCATTATCGGCACACTTCTTAATATTGAAGGCAAGACAAAAGATACCTTAAAATCTAGGATTGATTTGACACACCTGGGTATCGATGTGATTTGCAGGGGCAAGATGAAGGTGAACCACGGGATATGGCACCAGTTGTGTACGTCTTGGACAAGGTAAAAAGAAAAGAATTCTACGAGGTCCTGTCACGTGTGAGATTCCCACATGGATTTGTTTCCAACCCTGAAAGGAGAGTTAGTACAGATGGAAACAATGTACAAGGGTTGAAAACTCATGACTGCCACGTCCTACTTCAAAGGGTTTTACCTGTTATCCTTAGAGGATTGGGCCGCCCTAACTTATGCTGAGCGATTGCAAGAGTTGGGACAATTCTTGAGGAACTCTGCAGTAGAAATATCATGATAGATGCTTTGGGCGTCTTAGAGACAAGATACCAACTATCCTATGCGACCTTGAGAAGATATATCCTCCACCTTCTTTGATGTGATGGTGCATTTGGCTGTTCATCTACACGATGAGGCACTACTTAGAGGTCCAAGACAAGATGGCTGGATGTACCCTCTTGAAAGGTGGCTAGGCACTTTCAACGGCTATGTTAGGAACAGAGCTAGACCCGAGGGTTCCATTGCAGAGGCCTATATTGCTTTCTGAAGCGTTGACATTACGCTCAAAATACATTGAAACGGTGATCGACTTAGCAAAGAGGTGGGTGAAGACAATTCCGGGCTCAATGTTTTCGATTATTCTGTTCGAGTTACAGGGAAGAGTCGACAAGAGGACAAACCTAAAGATTTGGAAAAAATGGTTTGGTATGTGTTGAACAACTGTTCTGAGATACTACCTTATATCAGAAATGCGTGCTAAGTAATCTTTGCAGCTTATACATCGTAATCTACTAAACTTGTAGCACATTCTTATATATTTAGATGTTTGACGCGATCACTATGTTGTGCAGCATCTACAAAAAGGAGTTACTACCGCAAAATCCAAGAAACATGAAAAATTGGTTATGGCAGGATTTGCGAAATGGTTCAAGAGCCATGTAAGCTTTTGAATTGCACTATCAGTTTTTTTAATATTGAGTACATAAGATGACCAGCTTGTCTATTTTATAACCATAGCTTAAGAAGATGTGGGAGGATGGGCAGGCAGTTGATGACGCCATTTACTCACTAGCAATGGGTCCTGATACTCAGGTAAGACATTATGAATCT
This sequence comes from Aegilops bicornis, assembly GCA_021605145.1. Taxonomy (NCBI): domain Eukaryota; kingdom Viridiplantae; phylum Streptophyta; class Magnoliopsida; order Poales; family Poaceae; genus Aegilops; species Aegilops bicornis. The sequence continues at coordinate 547,269,491 of CM038675.1, read as the reverse complement.
TGCGTTGTTGGAGATGTGCGCTACAACACCCTTGCACAAGACGAAGGCAGGAAGACACAAAACAGTGCCATCATGAGCACGGATACGTATGACAAAGAGACAACTGAAATGTATGCTAACATAACAGACATTGTTCGATTGCAGATATATCTCGATTTCGAGGATCATCGGTGTGGTTCTATTGTCTTTGTCGTTGGTATAACCTGTTTTCCAGGATCGCAAAACCCAGAGTTGATGATTATTTCAAATCCATCAATGTCAAGGCGGCGTACCAGACCAACGAGCCTTTTATTTTGCCAAATCAAGCAACACAAATATTTTTCTTGGAAGACACATTTGCACGTAGCGAGACTGGAGAGTATTGCAAAGGTTTGAGCAGAGGAATTCGTTTAATAAAGTTGCACAACAAGATGATGCTTACACTGCTCCTGATGTCCAAGATAACACAGATGTTCCTAATATCTTTGAGTACCATCACATCAATGACGCCGGCGAAAAGATTTCCTGTCTGGGTTGTGGACATACAAGATCAAGAAGAAGCCAACGTTCGAGGACGTTGAGGATGAAGAAGAAGATGACACCGTGGGGAATTACGATTCAGACTGATACACATGGCGAAGATGTTGACGCTGCTATTGCGGATGATGATTACATTGCTTTTGTCGTATTTGCCTGTCAGAAGACGTTTTTTATCTACTATGTGAAATTGTGGTTGGTATGACAACTGAAACCTGATGAACATGTTCTTTAGTATTTTCCTGTGAGAACATCACTTGTTATGTATGCTGATTTGTGTTTGGTGACTGTATAACGACTAAAACATGATGACATTGTTGTTTAGTTGTACTCATATTTGGTTGTGAAACTTGAACTTGATGACATAGTTTGTTGTTGGACTACAATTTGCTCGACGTCTTCGAATGAGAACAAAGCTGACCCGACAGGGTCTCTGCTAATTTATTTATTTATTACCAAAAGCGCCTCTGCTATTTATTTATTTATGAGCAAAAGGGGATACCCCCTGATTTCCGTTAATAGAAATCATTAGATGTTCACAACAGTATGCCCAGCTTGCTACACAGGTTTCATTCATTACTAGTTTCAGCAAAGTGCTCATGTCATAGCCACTGAATACATCACGAGTGCTACATACACTGCAAATAAAGAGACAATCATCCTACAGCGCACATCGATTTTACCCATTATCTTCACAAGCTCTTTCATCTCCTCATTGCTGTCAAGGCCGTCCAGCAGTCGTTGCTTGGACATGATCAGAGGAACTGCATCTTTAATCTTTTGCTCTGCATCTTCCTCTTCTGTCGTTCCTTCAGTTACTTGTCCAACACCCCAACCTGCTGGTATTGGGATTCCTCGGCTAACCAAATAATCAGTGTAGTTGCACTCCCCCACATCAGCAACTTCCCAGAAATACAAATCACACGAATCTTCCCTTTTCTGCACGAATCAAATTGGAAGATCATCAACCAAACTATTAAAAAATCAGAACTGAAAGCAGCAGAACAACACTTAAACATATTATTACCCCATGATTCGAGAATTTATAGAAGACTCGGCCAGGGTTGAGGATTGTGTTTGAGACACGACGGATGACTCTGCGTGATTTGCAGCAGTGGCACCACACCAACGGCAGCGGGTTGCGATGAGCAATTGGTTGCGGTCGGCGTCTTGGCGGAGTGTGATGAGACCCATAGGCGATGGTACGGGTGGCGACTTGGCGCATATCTGGTTGTTACTTTCGAAGAGCGGTGGACGAGCAGCCAGCGGACATGGTTACTGCGGCCAGAGCTTCTGATGCTAGGCAGGGTAAGTAGAGAAGAGGAGAACGAACGTTGGATATGTCAGTTTCATTACTTGCCAAGTATCATAGCACCATATATAGTCATAGTCTAGGTTTGGATTCGAACCAGCTACAGGAGCACGTCTCTCTTTTTTCTAAAACTCAGCAACGTCTGTTTACTGGTACACTAGCTTGTTCTGTACGCCTTCTCAAGTCTTTGATTCCTCCACCTGACATCTGGGACCCACCGAAAGGGCCTCTGTATTTCACTAAAAAACATGCCCCCGCTAACAGGTCGGACCCACCAGCTATCTTCGCACGCAAGGAAGTGCCTCCTTATTACGCACACAAAAATGAATACTCCCCCTGCCAGCTGGAACCCAGCATAGTGCGAGGCTGACTTGTGGGCCTACCAAGTTGACAGGGACGGAGGGCTTTGTCAACTTAGTCAATACGAACGATTCTAGCTACAGTTACCGTACGATGTTCATCCAACGGCTGTAGTGCTTATTCAACCTCTGGTCTTCTTGCTCTAGCCACCCAAACCAGCGCCGGTCGTGTCGGGTGCTCCTGCCTCCCGTGGCCGGCCGTGATGTCGCGGAGGCCTCACCCCCCCTATTACTCCCACCGCTAGCCAGGCCATCCCTCTACTCACCCACACCCCCTGTTATTCTGCGGCGACAGCAGCCTCACACCGCATCCGAACCAGTGAACCCTCGTACTCCTCTCCGCGTGGGCATCCACTGCTGCGTCTTCCCTGGCTCCACGTCGTCCCCTTCCTAGGCCTCGCCATCGTCCACCGCCTTGGTGCTCTCGGTGCGGCGTGGTCCATGTTGTCAACGATCGACTTCCATCGGAAGAGTACTGTACGTGGAGAGGTTGGCAGCTGGGTCCGTGGCCGCAGTTGGGTCCATGGCCACCACCCAGTTTTTTTGTGATTTGCCAAGTAAGTCGCTTTGTCAGGCCTGTTGGGCTGCAAATCTTTCAAGATGAGGAGAGCTTCATTCGGCTGGCCAAGAAAATGGCCTATCAGTAATGAGAAATGGGTTGTACATTTTTAAAACACATCAAACCGGCAATTAGTTTCAAATTTCTATTTTTCATTTCGAGATTTTAAATTGCATTGATTTTTATGCATGGACAATTTGTTGGATTTTATATTGATATACATTTATTTTTAAAATCAGTTTGAATGTGACTCAAAATTTCGGGATTAAAAACAGTTCGGACCGCTTTTGAAATATGCAAAATTTCATATAATTTTTTAACCGTGGCCACAATATGGGCTGTAATGATAACAAAAAGCATATGGGCTCCAAAAAAACCTTAAGAATTAGCAAATGGGCTGTAAATTATTAGAAATAATGGCAGATGGGTTGTATACTGTTTTCCACAGATTTGAGGCTTTCCTAAAAAAAGGTTGACGATATAGCGGTGATTGTTGGATGTCCATCCAACGGCCGTCGTCTTCTTCAATCGCTCTTCTGCTCCGGCCGCTCAAACAAGCGCCCGGCGGACTGCTCCCTCCTCCCTTGCTGTCTTTGCCTTGTGAGCCTCACCGCCCCATTGTACTCCCATTGCTGGCCTAGCCATCCCTCTACTCACCCACATCTGCTGTTATTCTCCAGCGACGGCAAACGAATCAGTAAAACCTCGTACAGTCGTACTCCCCTCCGCGTGGGAAACAACTGCCGAGTCTTCCCTAGCTCCGTGTCGTTCCCTTCCTAGGCCTCGCCGTCATCCACCACCCTGGTGCTCTCGGCGCGGCCTGGTCAACGTGGTCAACGACTGACATGCATCTGAAGTGGACTATACGTGGAGGGCTGACAGCTAGGTCCACGGCTGCACGCAAGGAAATGCCTCTTTATTATGCGCAAAATAATGATTCCTCCAACTGACATCTGGGACCCACCGAAAGGGCCTCTGTATTTCGCGAAAAAACGTTACCACCGCTGACAGCTCAGACCCACCAGCTATATCTTCGCACGCAAGGAAGTGCCTCCTAATTACGCACAAAAAATGAATACTCTCCCTGCTAGCTGGGACCTAGTATAGTGGGAGGCTGACTTGTGGGCCTACTAAGTTGACAGGGACGGAGGGCTTTGTCAACTTAGTCAATATGCACGGTTCTAGCTCCAGTGACCGTACGATGTCCATCCAACGGCCATAGTGCTTCTTCAACCTCTGGTCTTCTTGCTCTAGCCGCCCAAACCAGCGCCGGTCGTGCCTCGTGCTCCTGCCTCACTGGCCGGCTACGATGCCGCGGAGGCCTCACCGCCCCTACTACTCCCACCGCTAGCCAGGCCATACCTCTACTCACCCACACCCCCTGTTATTCTGCGGTGACGACAGCCTCACACCGCAGTGAACCAGTGAACTCTCATACTCCTCAACGCGTGGGCATCCACTGTCGCGTCTTCCTCAGCTCCGCGTCGTCCCCTTCCTAGGCCTCGCCATCGTCCACCGCCCTGGTGCTCTTGGCCCGGCGTGGTCAACATGGTCAAGGAACGGCTTCCATCGGACGTGGACTGTACGTGGAGAGGCTGACAGCTGGGTCCATGGCCGCAGCAAGGAAGTGCATCCTTATTATGTGGAAAATAATGATTCCTCCACCTGACAGCAGGAACCCACCGGACGGGCAACCGTATTTCGCAAAAAAAAAACGTTTCCCCCTAACTGCTGGGACCTACCAGCTACATCTTCGCACGCAAGGAAGTGCGTCCGGGCAAAAAAATGATTCGCCCCCCTGACTGTTGGGACCCACCAGCTATATCTTCGCACGCAAGGAAGTGCCTGACAGTCGGGACCCACCTGGTCGAAGCGTACGTAGCATTGTCATTCTGGTCGCGAACCTGTACGTACATACTGGTCGATGTAGTGGCGCGCACGTGTCGTAGTAGAGGCACACACATAGCATGTACGCATACGTACATCGACAGTGTGCAAGGAATAAAATACAGCCACGTACGTACATACAGGCTGTGTCTCGAATGCCTACTCGCGCATACGTACGACCAGGGCTCGTGTACATGGCTGGGTCGGAACGGAGAAACAACGTCGTCGTCGTGTTCATGGGGAACCAACCGGCTGGGTCGGAACCGAATACGTCGTCGTGTTCATCGGGAGGGCTTGGACGAAACAGCCGATGGAACGAGGCCTGGCGTACCGCACAACGGAGGAAACGGCCTTGTGTTCGACCGTCCATGTTTGAAACGGGATCCTGTTCATCGGGAGGGGTCTAGCGTACCGCAAAATGGAGGAAACGGACTTGTGTTGGACCTCCTACGATCGAAACGGGGTCCTGTTGATCGGGAAGGGTGTGGCGTACCGCAAAACGGAGGAAACGGTCTTATGTTGGAGCGCTACGGTCGAAACGGGCGTCCTGTTCATCGGGAGGGGTGTGGCGTGCCGCAAAACGGGACTCCATGAGATACTGTTCATCTCCACCGTCGACCCCCTCCACCCTCCATGGGCTACTGTACATCCACTGTCGACCTCCTCCAGCCTCCACGGATTGTTCATCCACGGGCTCCTGTTCATCCAGCCTCCACCGCGTGCTACTCCACCGGCTACTGTTCAACCAGCCCTCTCCACGGGCTCCTGTTCAACCACCCCACCACGGGCTACTGTTCATCCAACCCTCCACCGTCTATTGTTCATCCAGCCCTCCACGGGTTCGTCCTGTTCATCCAGCCCTCCACGGGGTCCTGTTCATCCAGCCCCAACCGGCTCGATCGATCGGGGTCCTGTTCATCCAGAGGCAACACCACGGGGTCCTGTTCATCCACCCCCACCGGGAACTGTTCATCCAAACCCCCAAGCAATGCTCACTGTTCATCCAAAGGCAGCATCGATCGGCTTGATTAGCAGCGATGGCGAAGAATCGCTCGATCGGTTTCGATTAACAGCCATCGATGGATCGCCGGGTTCGAGAACGGTAGCCTTGTAGTGCAATCGCTCAGGTTGATGGCGAAACGCCTCGCCGGGTTGATTAGAGCCCAACGCCTCGCACCCACGTGCGTGCGTGTACGAGAGAAACATGCAAACCTCCGTGCATCGCTCGGCCCCGACCACCCACCGTAACCGGGAACACCCCGATATTTTCCTCGCCCTTGCTTCTACCACGGTTCCGTCATGTATGGCCCAAAGAATGTCATGCAGCTGCGTCTCCGGCCCGCCCAGGAAGACAAGCTCATTTTCTGTCATGATTTTTTGTCATAGAAGTAGGAGTCCACCACATCTATGATGATACCGGGTTTTGTCACAATTATGACATAATTTTTTTTCGTTTGGCCCTAAATGTCACGGATGTGTCTTTTTTTGTAGTGAAGATGGCCGGCGGGTGTCTGTCTCTCCCACCTTAGTTGAATCAGATTCAACAAAGGCGTTCCTTGTAGAAGGTTAAATAGCAACTTGCATATCACCGTTGTGGCTTTTCTTAGGTAAGAATCGTTCTTGTTAGATACCCATAGCAGCCACGTAAAACATGCAACAACAATTAGAGGACGTCTAACTTGTTTTTGCAGGGTATGTTGTGATATGATATGGCCAAAGACATGATGAGCTATATTTGATGTATGAGATGATCATGTTTGTAATAGTTTATATCAACTTGCATGTCGATGCATACGGCAACCGTCAGGAGCCATATGGTTGTCTTTAATTATTGTATGACTTGCGTGTCAATCATTAAGCGCTATGTAATGCTTTACTTTACCGCTAAGCGGTAGCAATAGTAGTAGAAGCATGGTTGGCATGGCAACCCTGATGGAGGCACAATGATGGAGATCATGGTGTCATGCCGGTGACGATGGAGATGATGTCGGTGCTTTGGAGATGGAGATCAAAAGCACAAGTTGATGGGCATATCATGTCACTTATGATTTGCATGTGATGTTAATCCTTTTATGCATCTTATTTTTCTTAGGGCGATAGTAGCATTATAAAGTGACCCCTCACTAAAATTTCAAGATAAAATTGTGTTTTCCCCAAGTGTGCACCGTTGCGAAAGTTCGTCGTTTGGAAGCACCACGTGATGATCGGGTGTGATAGACTCTATGTTCGCATACAACGGGTGCAAGCCAGTTTTGCACATGCGGAACACTTGGGTTAAAATTGACGAGCCTAGCATGTACAGACATGGCCTCAGAACACAAGAGACCGAAAGGTCGAACACGAGTCATATAGTAGATATGATCAACATGGAGATGTTCACCATTGAAACCACCCTATCTCACGTGATGATCGGACTTGGGTTGGTGAATTTGGATCGTGTTACACTCGGACAACCAGAGGGATGTTGATTTGAGTGGGAGTTCTTAGGTAATATGATTAATTGAACTCATTTATCATGAACAGTAGTCTAAGTTTGTTGGAGATATGCCCTAGAGGCAATCATGTATGATGATATTTCCTATGTGTTTATGAATAAAGATAGTCCTTGGACATTATCAATATGTGTATCAGCAAGTACGTGACTTGTTTGTGGGACTATGCATTGTATGATGACTGTCCTAAAAGGTCCCTAGTCGAAAGGGCTGTGTGGACGTGCAGCCGACTAGACTAGCATATGACACGGTCGATGGCTTGGTCTCACTAGCCATGGAGCACTGGGTGCTAACTGGATAATATGGACTTGGAAGGATCTGGTCGGATTCGACGTAGTCGGATCCGAGTCGAGATAAGGTCCGAGTCGGACAGACCCAACTATTAGACGCAGTGATATGTCATCTGTGAGTCTCTAGTACAACATACGTATGTTCTATGTCCTAAGATCTGAGCTGGCACATGTACTCGAGATGGTGACAGACCTGCTTTGGGCCGACCAAATGCTACTCTGTGACTGGGTAGTTACAAAGGTAGGTTTCAGGCTTGTCCAGACCCATGCCGCGAGACATGGTCGAGCAAGATGGGATTTGCCCCTCCGATCAGGAGAGATATACTCTGGGCCCCTTGTGTGATCCGACCAGGATAAGCATGGCCATGCGACAAGGATTATGAGATAAGCCGGTTTGTGGTCGGTATCATGGGAACGAGAAAGAGGTCGGGCTAGCACAAGGATGACAAACTCGGCTTGAGCCCGACAACATATATCGTGTGGCAAAAGGAATGGAAGTGTGATTTACAGGTTCGCTAACCAGCTTCATAGTCTGCTTGGTGTTCGGCATGCCTTGCTAGAGGCCGCTACCAACCGTGCAGTTCGGAGGTGATCCGAACTGCGACCAAGCCAGCTTGAACCTAAGGGGTCGCGCGCTTAAGGGAAGGAACCTACGAGCTCGGATCCGAGGACACTGGTCGGATGTGATCCGAGCTATATTCGGATTGTGGCCGAGTAGACTTATGGGCTTTAGGGTCCGTGCGAGGCCCAAGTGTTGAGCCCACGACGGACGCCTATATAAAGTGGAGGTGCGGCACACTAAGGGTTGATCGCTTCGGCGCTGTCACTAGGGTTTGCATGTGTTGCGAATAGCCATCTCCACTCGCCGCCGACTGTGTGATCGGACCTAACAGTTCGCCGCACGGTGTTCCTCCTGCACGCGCAAATACCGTTAGAGGCGGTGCACCTACGCAGCTCTAGCGAACTTGTACATGGGATCGGACGACAGACTGCTCGAGGGAGATCGGACGAGGAGCAGATGATCCACAGGGATGCGCTGCCCCAACTCTTCTTCCGCTGCACGGCACTATGCGTCTAGTGGTAACGATCTGTGATCCATTCCCGTAGCATGTTCCTGTTTGTTCTGCGCATAGGAAAAATTTTAATTTGCAGTCGACGCACCCTACCGTAGAACCCAACAAAGTTATCTTTGCAAACTTATGTTGTAGATCAATGGCTTGCGCAGCAGCTCCCCTGAATTTCAATGTGTTCCTAGAGAAAGCTAAGTTGGAAGATGATGGAAGTAACTTTGTGGACTAGGCCCGTAATCTGAGGATTATCCTCACGGCTTCCCATAAGTCTTATGTCCTTGATACACCGCTTGGTGCGCCACCCCCTCCAGTGATTGTGGACGTTCTGAAAGCATGGCAGTCGCATGTTGATGACTACTCAATAGTTTAGTGTGCCATGTTGTATGGTTTAGAGCCGGGACTTCAAAGGCGTTTTGAACGTCATGGAGCATATGCGATGTTCCAGGACTTTAAGTTTATCTTTGAGAAGAATGCCTGGATCGAGAGGTATGAGACCTCCGATAAGTTATATGCCTGCAAGATGGAGGAGAACGAGTCTGTCAGTGAGCACATACTCAGAATGTCTGGATACTACAACCGTCTGGCTGAGTTGGGAATTGAGTTCCCGCCAGAGGCTGTCACTGACAGAGTTCTTCAATCGCTACCACCTAGCTACAAGAGCTTTGTGTTCAACTATAACATGCAAGGGATGAACAAGTCAGTCTCTGAGCTATTCAGCGATCTTTGAAAGTCGCTGAGTCAGACATCCAGAAGGAGCATCAAGTGTTGATGGTGAATAAAACCACTAGTTTCAAGAAGAGCAAGGGAAAGAAGAGAAACTTCAAGAAGGGTGGCAAAGCAGTTGCTCCTCCCATGAAGAAACCCAAGGCTGGACCCAAGACGGAAACTAAGTGCTTCTATTGCAAGGGAACTGGCCACTGGAAGCAGAACTGCCCCAAGTATCTGGCTGACAAGAAGGGGGACAATGTCAACAAAGGTATATATGATATACATGTTATTGATGTGTACCTTACTAACTCTCGTTGTAGTGCCTGGGTATTTGATACCGGTTCGGTTGCTCACATTTGCAACTCAAAGCAGGAACCACGGAATAGAAGGAGGCTGGCAAAGGACGAAGTGACGATGCGCGTGGGAAATGGTTGCAAGGTTGATGTGATCGTCGTCGGCACGCTCGCTCTTCTATTACCATCGGGATTAGTGATGAACCTGAATAATTGTTATTTAGTACCTGCATTGAGCATGAACATTATAGCTGGATCTTGTTTAATGCGAGATGGTTACTCATTAAATCAGAGAATAATGGTTGTTCTATTTATATGGGTAATATCTTTTATGGTCATGCACCCATTGTGAGGGGTTTATACTTATTAAATCTCGATAGCGATGATAAACAATGTTCATAACATTGATGCCAAAATATGTAGAGTTGATAATGATAATACCACTTTCTTGTGGCACTGCCGCTTAGGTCATATTGGTGTAAAGCGCATGAAGAAACTCCATGATGATGGACTTTTCGAGTCACTTGATTTTGAATCACTTGACACATGTGAACCATGCCTCATGGGCAAGATGACTAAGACCCCGTTTTCCGGAACAATGAAACGGGCAAATGACTTGTTGGAAATCATACATACTGATGTGTGCGGTCCGATGAGCGTTGACACGCGCGGTGGATATCGTTACTTTCTCACCTTCACCGATGACTTGAGTAGATACGGGTATACTTACTTGATAAAGCATAAGTCTGAAACATTTGAAAAGTTCAAGCAATTTCAGAGTGAAGTTGAGAATCGTAAGTAACAAGACGATTAAATTCCTACGATCTGCTCAAGGGGGGAGAATATCGGAGTTATGAGTTTGGTAATCACTTAAGACAATGTGGAATTGTTTCACAATTGACGCTGCCTGGAACACCACAGCGTAATGGTGTGTCCGAACGTCGTAATCGTACCTTATTGGATATGGTGCGTTCTATGATGTCTCTTGCCGATCTGCCACTATTGTTTTGGGGTTATGCGTTAGAGACAGCTGCATTCACTTTAAATACGGCACCATCTAAGTCCATGGAGATGACACCGTATGAACTGTGGTTTGGCAAGAAACCTAAGTTGTCATTTCTTAAGGTTTGGGGTTGCGATGCTTATGTCAAAAGGCTTCAGCCGGAAAAGCTCGAACCCAAAGCGGACAAATGCGTCTTCATAGGATACCCAAAAGAGACGGTTGGGTATACCTTCTATCTCAGATCCGAAGGCAAAGTGTTTATCGCTAAGAACGGGTCCTTTCTCGAGAAAGAGTTTTTCTCGAAAGAATTGAGTGCGAGGAAGATAGAACTTGATGAGGTTGTTGAACCTTTACTTCAACCAGAGAATAGCACAACACAGGAAGATGTTTCTGTGACACCTACGTCAGTTGAAGAGGAAGCTAATGATGATGATCATGCAGCTTCGGATCAAGTTACTATCGAACCTCGACCAATGATACGTCTTCAACGTATCTATAATTTTTTATTGTTCCATTTTGTTATATTATCAATCTTGGATGTTTTATAATCATTTTATAGTCACTAGCTGAGATCATGGAATATAAATTTGAACGTCACTCACCATTGTTATTCGCCGCCAACGCTGATCCAACCTTGCTAGTGGCTCGCTCCTGTCAACAAACCCACGATAAGCCCTCTTGTAGCCCCGCTCACCCCACAGAATAGTATGACACCGTCTTCCATATACAATGTACTCCCTCTGTTACAAATTTCTCTCTAAAATGTACCAAAGTAGCCTGATAGACAAGTAAGAAGCAAGAAAATATTTTAAAAAGAGCACACATCCACAACAAAGGAAGCATCACTGCATCCACATAACTAAATAAGCATCCTATCAAGCAGGCATATCGGATATGTCAATCTTCAATCTATGTTTTCTTGCAACTAAATAGCTACTATGACAAGCTCATATTGCTCTGCATTTTCTGACACCGTATGTCAAAATGACCATGATTGTGCGTGCGTTGCCATGGAATAAAGGATATCTTCACTCTTCTATGTCTGTAGACCGATATCCACCCTCTTCATCACCTTACTGACATAATGACAATGAACTTCTTAACCTCCCTCCACTTGTTTTGACAAAAGCACATGATTTGGAAATGGAATAACAGTCACTTGAACACATACGTCGAATAATACATATGTACTTTCTAACAGTATCATGCCTCAGCCTCACGCATCCGTCTTCATTTACTCCTTGCTCTGGGCAAACTACTGCCCTCTAACCACATGCCTGTCTTGGCTAGCCTCCTCATATCTAGAGCTCAGCATGCATGATAAAATCAAATGAGAAATTAGAAAAAGCGCAAAATTTAGAAAAATCAAGGATATTTCAGAAAATATGTAGAATTAAAACAAATAATAAAAAGTAGGTATTTAAAAATTTGAAATTTATTGAATCACATCATTTCTCTAGAATATTTTTACTTATAAAATATTCTTGTGAATGGCACATAGGCAAAGTGCTGACAACAATTCCTGCAAGCTCTACAACATTCAGCTCAGATGTACTTGTCTCAGTGCAGAAGTATGCCATCCCAACCTCGCCCTTCCCAAGCTTCCGACCAAGGATATAAATATAATGTTCCCTTTAGGTCTGCCGGTTCAGCCCAATGACAGCGATAGATGTAGGAACAAACCTTCCTTCAGAATCCCATCAACAGTGGACTGCTAAAACTTCTTCAAATGTGAGAGCAATCCTCTTCAAGGTGTTCATCAGCATACCTAGCTTAAATGAAAATATATTCTCTTCTGCATCGGATTTCACAAATGTACTTAGTTGAGTTTGTGTGTTCCATTCAAAACATAACATCATTTTTTATGTTTTCCTATTATAACAATCAACACATGAAATACTTGGTGCATGTATTTCCATACGAGATCTAACATGTAGCTGTAGTTTCAAAACAAAGCCATGCATAGTTATGTATAGTCATAGTTACCATGCCCTTTTAACTTACTCACCACCAAGTCCTAAGCAGCAATGGAGTTTCTTCCTTCGAACCAAAGAAGTGGTTTATAATCTGAAAAATAGAACCAGAAAACAAATAGTGAAGATAAACCTAAGTTGGAAGAATGTAGATTTTTGTCCTCCGTAAAGAAATATAAGAGCATATAGATGTACTAATATGCAGCACTGCAATCAGAGGTATATCAGCATCATGGTTTCCACTTTCCAGAGATTTTCTCAAAAGCCAATTCAACCTGATTATTGCAGGTGCAGGTCTCTCATATTTTCTTAAATTTATGAATCACGGGTATTATCAACATTATGTTTATCTCCAATATAGTTACAGTGGAACAATCAGATGTACTCAATTGATAGTGAAAGAGCCAAGATTGCAAGGTGAGATGTATTCCATTCTCTCCATCCCAAAATAAGTGTCTCAACTTTTCTACTAACTTAAGTTGAGGCACTTAATTTGGGACAGAGGGAGTATATATATAATGAATATAAATAAAATTACTATGATGTAGCACTAAGACCTTTGTAGTATTTTGCTTCTTGTGGAAAGCTTATGTGAACACAAGGTACATCTCATACTTGCCTGTGTCACTACCTCACTATAAAATGCTACAAATAGACATACATCTATATGCAGTGATTTACTGAACAAAATCTAAAGATACTCAATGTTATTACATTCAACACATACTTTTTATTTGAAAAACATTAAAATACTCTGTAGAAATTGTTATTACCATGTATAGTACACTTTATAAAACAATTATAGAACTAAATTTTTATATAAATCGAGAGCAACATCTTAAGGCTGGAATTAACAAAAAGGCATGTACTACATCCAGCATCATCTTAAGTAGCAACACACAAATATCAGGTAGGTGTGTGTACAGAAAGCTCTTGATTGAGCAGCATCTTAGTACATCATATATAGTAGCTAATTTTCAGGACATATTGGTCATTGAATAGTCGGAAGAAGTAAACAGATGGTTACCGAAAGTTTCGCCATTGTGGAGCTTACACAGTCTTCCACCTTATCCTGACCTTGGTATTGAATCATTGTTACAGCACACACAAATAAGGATATCAAATAAAAATCAGAAAACAAGTTGCATTCTCTGCCAAAACCATATGCAATACCTCCTGTAGTAGGAGTATTTTCAGTAACTACTCTGATGTACTACTGCTCCTAGTATCAGTAAACAAATAAAATACATGCAGAACTAACACATGGGACACTGAGAAAAACCAAAACATAAAGAAGAAATTATTGTCAGCCCGAAATATGAAGCTAAGTCTGATGTACTGCTATAGCCGTCCGTGTAACCTCGTCGGCTATCCACCCCACCCGCCAAACTCTCCTCCGATTGCTGTCACCGCGGCCTATCCATCACAACAAGAAGACTATATGTAGAGAATGGCGTAACAAAATAAACAAGGCTATCAAATTTCTGCTACAAAGAACGCAAACTCTGTCAGTGGTTACAAAACTGAAAAAATATAATTTCTCCTACATCAACATATTAGCAATGATGGATTTACTTTCCCTCAAAAAAAGCAATGATGGATTTACTTTCTTTTTTGAGAAAGAATGAAATTGTCAAATGTATAGAGAAATATTAGAGGTCCATGCTCATACCTTTTCTCTATCCTGAAAAACATGACAGTTAGCAGGGGCACATGAACCTGCACCGCATTTGGCAAAAAAATTCACAGTAAGTCGTGAAATAGGAGAACAATATAACTATTATTCCGTCTCCATTAGAAGTTTTTCGATGAATTTGTATCAAAAATAATAGTGCAGGTCATAACCAAGAAATCAAGAACGGGCTCGAGTTCTGTATTAGGAATCAGATCAAGAAGAGAACTAAACAAAATTTCAGAGGGGAGAAGGAAGAAAGAGAGCTTACTGGTAGTTGTACTTGGACCCCTGATCCAGCCGAAGCAGGTGGCACTGTGGAATCGGTCTCGGAAGGCCTCAACGGCAAGAGGGCCGTTGACGTGCTCCACGCGCAGGCCTGGGACGAACTCCTCGAACACCTCCGCCACTGGTTAACGACGGGTCAGCCGGGTCAGCCGGGTCGGCGGGTGCCTGGGCGAAGGGAAGTGGAAGATAGGACCTTCGGTGACACCTCCTTATCAAAGGACTAGCCCGCTTCCCATCTCCCGGCGGCTCGTCTAAGATGAAGGCGCGGCGGACCCATGGCATGGGGTAGGGCGGCAGGGTTGCGTACTCGCGTAGGGATGTTTGTCGCCTGAATTGCTGGTGAGGGGACGAAGGCACGCGGGTGGTCGCGGGAGGGCTCCTTCGTGAGCAGGTTTGGAGACGAGAACTTCTGGTTTCGTGAGATCGCTGCTACGGGAGAGTGGCTGATGGTGTGGTTTCGGGTTTGAGGGAGATCGTGGTTGTGTGGAGACATGCGGGATTTTCTCTTTCTTTCGCTGGTTTGGAGGGTGGGTTCGTGCGTGGGGGTGGGGGATCGAACGAGGTGGGGACCGAACGAGGTCGAATCATCACGACGTTAGACCCCCTTTAATAATAGAGATTTTATATCATTTTTTATACTAATCTTTTGACATAGTGCCAAGTGTCAGTTCCTATTTTCTGCATGTTTTTTACATCGTAGGAAATCAATATCAAATGGAGTCCAAACGCAACGAAACTTTTTGGAGATTTTTTTGGATCAGAAGACAAACAATGGGCCAAAGAACCACCTGGGGGGTGCTCCGAGGGGAGCACAACCCACCGAAGGCGCCAGAGGCTCAGCGTGCGCAGTGGGTTGTGCACACCTCGGGTGCCCCCCGGACCGCCTCTTTACTCTATAAGTACTCAAATATTCCTGAAACCCTAGGGGAGTCGTCGAAAATCAATTTCAATACCGCAGTCATTCAAATAGATCCAATCTAGACACCATCACGGAGGGGTTCACCACTTCCATTGGTGCCCCTCCGATGATTTGTGAGTAGTTCTCTGTAGACCTTCGGGTCCGTAGTTAGTATCTAGATGGCTTCCTCTCTCTCTTTTGATTATCAATACAATGGTCTCTTGGAGATCGATATGATGTAACTCTTTTTGCAGTGTGTTTGTTGGGATCGGATGAACTTTTAGTTTATGATCAGATCTATCTTTTTATCCATGAAAGTTATATGAGTTTCTTTGATATTTTACATGCATGATTGCTTATATCCTCGTATTTCTTCTCTGATATTTGGGTTTTGTTTGACCAACTTGATCTATTTATCTTGCAATGGGAAGAGGTGCTTTGTAGTGGGTTCGATCTTACGGTGCTTGATCCCATTGACAGAAGGGGAACCGAAATGTATGTATCGTTGCTACTAAGGATAGAACAATGGGGTCTATTTCTACATAAATAGATCTTGTCTACATCATGGCATCGTTCTTATTTCATTACTCTGTTACTCCATGAACTTAATACACTAGATGCATGCTGGATAGCGGTCGATGTGTGGAGTAATAGTAGTAGATGCAGGCAGGAGTCAGTCTACTAATCTTGGACGTGATGCCTATATAATGATCATTGCCTGGATATCATCATGATTATTTGAAGTTCTATCAATTGCCCAACAGTGATTTGTTTATCCACCGTTTGCTATTTTCCTCGAGAGAAGCCACTAGTGAAACCTACGACCCCCGGGTCTTTTTCTCATATTATTTGCCTTTGCGATCTATTTTCCTTTGCTTTTATTTTCAGATCTATTAAACCAAAAATACAAAAATACCTTGCTGCAATTTATTCCTATTTTAGATTTTATTTGGCGTTCGATCTATCAATCTACTACAATTTATTCACGTCCGTTTGCCAATTTCTGGCGCCGCTACCTGAAAGGGATTGACAACCCCTTTTACATGTCGGGTTGCGAGTATTTGTTATTTGTGTGTAGGTGATGTTTACATAGTGTTGCTTGGTTCTCCTACTGGTTCGATAACCTTGGTCCCATAACTGAGGGAAATACCTATCGCCGCTGTGCTGCATCATCGCTTCCTCTTTGGGGAAATACCGATGTAGCTTCAAGCCGCATCAAAAGGAATTTCTGGCGCCGTTATCAGGGAGGATCTTCAATATATACCAGGTTCCTAATCACAAATCTCATCTCCTCGCAATTACATTATTTTCCACTTGCCTCTTGTTTTCCTCTCCCCCACTTCACAAAAATTTGCCTTTTTATTTGCCCTCATTTTTGTTCAGCGTTTTCTTGCCTGATTTGTTTTTGAGTGCAACCTTGTTGCGTGGTCATCATGACTCAAGAGAACACCAAGTTGTGTGATTTCTCAAATACCAACAACAATGATTTTATTCGCACTCCTATTGCTCCTCCCGCCACAAGTGTGGAGTCTTGTGATATTAATACTGCTTTGCTGAATCTTGTTATGAAAGATTAATTTTCTGATACTCCTAATGAGGATGTCGCGTCCCATCTTAATACCTTCGTGGAATTATGCGATATGCGAAAGAAAAAAAGAGGTGGACAATGATGTTGTGAAGATGAAATTATTTCCGTTTTCTTTGCGTGATTCTGCAAAAAATTGGTTCTCTTCTTTGCCTCGCAATAGTATCGATTCTTGGAATAAGTGCAAAGATGCTTTTATCACTAAGTATTTTCTGCCCGCAAAAATTATTTCCCTTAGAACCCAGATCATGAATTTCAAGCAACTTGAACATGAGCATGTTGCACAATCTTGGGAAAGGATGAAAATAATGCTAAGGAAATTTCCAAACTCATGGGATGATCATACAAAAAATTTATGCGGGATTGAATTTTTTTTCTCGTAATCTTTTAGATTCCGCCGCGGGTGGTACTTTTATCGAAATTACTTTGGGTGAATCCACAAATTTCTTGATAATATCATGGCAAATTATTCACAATGGCATACCGAAAGAGCTCCTACTAGTAAAAAAGTTAATTCAGTTGAAGAAATTTCTTCTTTGAGTGAAAAAGTTGATGCCCTTATGAAATCGGTTGCTAGTAAGAGTGCTCATATTGATTTCAATGATATGCCTTTGTCTACTTTGATTGAGCATAGTAGTGATGCCGTAGATGTGAATTTTATCTCTCGAAATAATTTCAATAACAATGCTTATAGAGGTAATTTTAATCCTAGGCCTTTTCCTAGTAATTCCTCTAAAAATTATGGTAATTCCTATGGCAATCAATCTTATAATAATAATAGGAACACCTATGATCTTGAGAATAATATTAAAGAATTTAGCAACATGCAAAAAAAATTCAACACTACCATAGAAGAAAAGTTGAATAAGATTGATGATTTGTCTAGAAGTGTTGATAGAATTTCTCATGATGTGGAAAATCTCAAGATGAAAATTTTTGTTCCTAAAGTTTAGGAATCAATTAAAGATCTTTATGCTTCTATGGATGAAAGTAACAAAAGAACCGTTGTGCTTAGAGCTAGAAGAGAATTTTTAGAAAAGGCGTTTTCTAGCCATTGCTTTCATAAAACTGATGAAGATCTTAAAATGATTGGTGTTTCTTCTATTGATTCCTTGTTTAGTAAAGTTAAGATTGACAAAAAAGGGAATGGAGAAGAGTCAACTTTAGCTAGAAGGCGTTCCGATAATTCGGAGGGTGAAAATCTTGTTGAGAAAATTGATAAAAGTGGGTTTGAAGAGATCAAGACTTTAACTAGTGATGTGCCCACTCTTTTGGATTACAAAGACTTTAATTATGATAGTTGCTATTTGATTGATTGTATTTCTTTGTTGCAATCCATGATAAATTCACCCCATGCTTATGAACAAAATAAAGCTTTTACTACACGTATTGTTGATGCTATGATGAAAACTTTAGAAGAAAAGTTGGAATTAGAAGTTTCATTTCCCAAAAAATTACATGACGAATGGGAACCTACTATCAAAGTCAATATTAAAAATTATGAGTGTTTTTCTTTGTGTGACTTGGGTGCTAGTGTTTCTACAATTCCGAAATCTTTATGTGATGTGCTTGGTCTTACCGATCTTGAAGAATGCTCTTCAAATTTGCACTTGGCAGATTCTACTATTAAAAAGCCTATGGGAAGAATTAATGATGTTCTTATTCTTGCAAATAGGAATTATGTGCCCTAGATTTTATTGTTCTTGATATTGATTGCAATTCGTCTTGCCCAATTATCCTTGGTAGACCGTTTTTCCACACTCTCAGTGCCTTGATTGATATGAAACAAGGCTATATTAAGTTCCACTTTCCGTTAAGGAAGGGTATGGAACACTTTCCTAGAACAAGAATTAGGCCACCATATGAATCAATCATGAGGGAATCTTATGGATCTCGAAACAAAGATGACAAAACTTAGATCCTTTGCATTATGCCTAGCTAAGGGCGTAAAACTATAACGCTTGTTGGGAGGCAACCCAATGAACAAAATTTATTTTTGCTTTTTGGTTTCTGTTCTTGAGTGTTGGAAAAATTATGCTACTGTTATGATTGTGTTTTTTGTGTTTTAATTAGTGTTTGTGCCAAATAAAGCCTTTAGGATCTTCTTGGGTTATAGTTGTTTGATCTTGCTGAAAAACAGAAAATTTTGCACTCATGAAAAAAAAAAATTAAACCAAAGCGTGATAAAATACCAATTCTTTTTGTAGAAGATTAATATAAAAATTTCTCACAGGTCCTAATATTTTACTATTTTTTGAGTTGCATAAGTATTCGAAATATTTAGATTGCTACAAACTGTTCTGTTTTTGACAGATTCTGTTTTCTTTGCGTTGTGTGCTTGTTTTGATGATTCTATGATTTTCTTTGATGAGTTTTTGCCATAGAAAAGTTGGAATACAGTAGAGATAATGCAAGAATAAAATATGAATTGGTTTTCTACAGTAATTATAGTAGTCATTTGCTTTCTTATACTAACGGATCTCATGAAGGTTTTGTTGGAGTTTTGTGTGATTGAAGTTTTCAAGTTTTGGGTTATCTTATGATGGATGAAGGAATGAGGAGTAAGAATAGCCTAAACTTGGGGATGCCCTGGCATCCCAAGCTATTATCCAAAGGGAGAAAGCAACTAAGCTTGGGGATGCCCGCAGTGGCATCCCCTCTTTCTTCTAACAACCATCGGTATTTTACTCGAAGCTATATTTTTATTCGTCACATACTATGTGTTTTTGTTGGAGCGTCTTGTATGATATGAGTCTTTGCTTGTTTTGTTTTGTATTTTTAGTCTTGATTCCTTGCTGGACACACCTATTCACTACTAGGAAAAAGCTTATAGACAGAGCAATAGCAGCAGCGTGGGAATGGAAGCCGCGCTACTACTATTTAGTAGTAGCGCGGGTAAAAATAGTGCGCTACTACTAAAAAATAGTAGTAGCGCGGGTCTACCGTTTCCACGCTACTACTAAATATCCCCATGGGACAGCTTATAATAGCAGCGAGGGGTATAAAAGTCGGGCTACTATTATTTTTTAGTAGTAGCGCGTGCTGCAATTCCCACGCTACTACTTTAAATTGACCGGATGAGCTGATGTACCCCACTTTAACAAAGAATAAGCACCCGTGGGTTCAAGGCTACAACTAGTGGCACCGCACCACACCGCAACTTTATCTTCCCTGTCCCTTGCCCTCCCTCCGTCACACCTCCGCCAACCAATCTTTCCCACACCGCAGATGCCTCCTCCGCTTCAAACGACGGGCGACAGGGACGCCGGCGCCCTAACCCGCGTCTCCTTCCACCTCCCCACTGCCTTCTCGCCGGCTACTTTGGAGGAGCCTCCTTTGCAGCGCCATCAGGACGGGCTGCGGCGACCACCAGAGGTCCGCCACGGCAGGATCTCCCTCCTTCTCCACTACGAGGCACCAGCAGAGGGGGCGACTCCTCCTTCCATCCCTAGTCACAAGGCCCAACCTCTAACGCCGCTTGAAACCCTAGCCCAAATCCGGCAGAGGTGCAGCAGCACGGGATCCCCTCCAAAAGTAGCATCTTCTTCTTCCTCTGGTTCTTCTTCTTCTTCCCCATGGAGAAGATGCAAGGTGGGGGCCTGAAGCCATGGATGGATTTGTTTGGGACGGCGAGGAGGCACCGAACCGAGAGGCGGGCAAGGATGAAGTGAAGCTGAGCGCACCGTCGTCGTATCCCTTCTCCGCCTGCATTCTTGGAAGCAAGCACAGTACCATCTCATCCACGAGGTGAGCTCCCGTGCGTGCCTGCAAGCTGCTTGTGTTTATGCCCATATCGTTTTTCATTCACCGGCACCCCACGGCAGCCTACAGCCTCTGCCCACCTACAATCCTCATTGTTTGTTTAGTGCTCACTAACCCACATTGAATGATCCCAATCGATGAATGAATGCATCCGGTCCAGAAGAGGGAGGGCAAAAGCAGCAGGGCATCCAATGCGCTTTCTTTCCCATATACTTTTGCTCGCTTCAAGTACTAGCATACGATGATCATCATTAGAGTCTAATCTCCTTTTTGCCGGGTCATTTGATGTTAATCATAGTTTAAGACTTCTGTGGGTCAAAGTCAAGCAAAACTAGTACGTACGTAGTGACATGTGATTCATTGGTCAAGTCAAGCAAGACACAACTACACTCACTCTAAGTGACTCGCTCTCCCGTCTGGCGCTCTCATCCGCCACTGGCCGCTTGCTTTCGACCGGCCGGCAACGCAGAGTTTCGTCCTACACTATATTTCTTGCTCAACTGTTGTTAGTGCTTAGGTTGTACTAGTAGAAGCAGCACAAGTACAAGAAGGGTTCCAGATTTCTTACTTGTGCAAAGAATAAGTTCAGTCAATCTAATATTCATACTTACACTGTAAATCCATATGTACTTTCTGTGAATTCCCTTTGTAATGGTAGTGTTTGCAATGTAAAATTGCATTGTAAGATAGACTACTAAAAGACTGAAACTACAGTCCAAATCATTGTTACTTAACTGAAAATATTTAGACTGAAAATATGCCTTTGTAATTTAATGTGCATTTTGTCCAGTAATGTGTATTCCTTCTCTTTTTGGTTGCTGAATGTAAAGTGGTTTTGAACTGTAATTTTCAGTAATGTGTCACTTCTAGTTTACCTGAATATTTTGTATTCTTATCAGTTTTGTGCCCCATTCTAAAGAAGTTCAAGAAATGTGTACGTCCCATTACTCAGAATACAATATTTTACAAACCATTTAGATACAACAACCTGATCTTTGTTTTCTTTTTCACAAGAAGCTATTTTTGGCTTACATGAAGGGATGCATGCTCTTCATCTTGCATGTATGACTCATCCTCGCATTCTTACTTCGCCTTTGTTTCCTTCAACTTCTTGATCCTGAAATTTTAAGATAAATTGTAAGTACTCAGTATCATGTTCTTAAGCAAAGCTACTATTTTTTCCTTGAATTACAGTGTTTTGTCTGACCTATGTATAGTGTCAATAAAATCTAAATTTCAAGATGGAGATACATTTTCTGGTGGCATCTTACATCACAGTAATTTACAACCAAGATAGGTTTACAATGTCTTTTTGATAGCAACTATAATGCATAGCTGCAGATTTTGTCGAATACACATATGTATTTTGTATGGATGATGACATCTTGGGGTCAAATAGAATAACAAGTAAATCATTCCTTTTGTCTTCATATTTACTTGAAGGACTGCATGTTCTTCATCTTTGTATGCCCTATGTATTTGCTTGTAAGCTTCAGTAGTGTTATCTATCTAGTCTGATTTATATACTCCATTCCTAAGCTGAAATATTTTTTGTAACTGAAATATATAGTCTGAGTTTCATTCAGTTATTTGTCACTTTTTAACTAAATATCTTTTTGTAACGGAAATATATGTGTACTTACAATGCCTGTCTCATAGGGCCCGTCCCCAAATGAGACCTAAGTTTTAATTGAATATCTTTTCTGCCGATGGTCGTAGGATTTTAGAGAAAACACTTATCGTGAATACAAGTGTTTATGAAACTAATGTTGTTGGTTTAGCCAAACACCTCATAGTTTCCAAAACTACAGTTTTGTAGAAACCATAGTATTCTCGATTGAGGTAAGCTAGCCGTGTATCTCCACTGTGGGAGTCAAGGTGCATATGCTCCTTGTCTTTTTCACTTTTTAGATTAGACTGAATATCTAGGATGCTTATGCCATCTCGAAACTGTCAACCTGACTCATAGAATGATCTTTTTATTTAGGATTCATGGTTATTTTTTTCTTGTTATTATGCATTACTATGAGTTCGTTGTATTAAGATTCCTTACAACTTTATGCGCCTAAGCTATTTACAGAAGGAGGGGACTCGGCCTTCTTCACGGCTCGCGGCAGTGTCTCCCATTGATTCATTCGTGCAACAAGGAGGGGATCCGCCCTTCTTCACGTCTCGTGCAACAAGTAAGGACCCGCCCTCTGGCTATTACTATTGATCCGTTTGCATGTGCTAAACAGTAAGAAAATACCGTACTGGATTTGGACGCTGACGAGCACTAACAAGTTTTCACTTTCCCAACGTGACCGCAGGGGTGATCGACGCGGACTACCGCTGCCCGGTGGGCATCGTGCTCTTCAACCACTCGGAGGTGGACTTCGCCGTGAAACCCGGCTACCGCGTCGCACAGATGATCGTCCAGGTGATCGTGACGCCGGAGGTCGCTGAGGTGGAGGACCTTGATTCCATCGTTTGGGGGGAGGGAAGATTTGAGTCCACTAGCGTCTGAACTCCGAGCCTTGGTAGATACATCTAGAGAAGTTGTATGTTTAGGCTGCTGGTGGAACACTAGGAAAGGTACCCACCTTTGGTTGTGTGTGTTCTTCGTTAAATGGAATCACCGATCTCTTGCGGTTGAGATGTTCAATGTTGCATCCATGAACGGTGCAAGTGTTAAGATGGTCATGTGACCTTAATTTATTTTGCACTAGACATGTCTCTGATCTTCATCCATGAATACTGCATCTAATTTTTATTTTTTTTAATTCTTAATTTGTTAGTAGTAGTGTGGGGGGAAAATGTGTGCTACTAGTATTTAAGATACTAGTAGCGTGTGGCATAACACATGCGCTACTATTATTCTGTTATTAGTAGCGTCGGTTTCAAATAGTAGTAGCGTGGGTGGCATCCGCGCTACTACTAACTTTTTAGTAGTAGCGCGGGTGCCACCCATGCTACTACTAACTTTTAGCTGTAGCGCGATACTAGTAGCACGGATACCCGCGCTACTAGTAGCCAATTTACCCGTGCTGCTAGTAGCCTTTTCCTTAGTAGTGATTTGAGAGAGCCAAAATTATGCCATGACTTGTTAGAATTTCTTCTGTGCTTCACTTAAATTTTTATGAGCTATGGATTTGCTCTAGTGCTTCACTTATATCTTTTTGAGCACGGTGTGCTTTAGTATTTTTCAAGAAATTCTCTCTTGCTTCACTTAAATTAATTTGAGAGAAAGAAATATTATGCTCATGATCTTCACTTATATTTGTTTGAGCTTTTCAAAAGCAACACATGAAAAATAGTTCTAAAGTGATAAATATCCAAGAAGGATATAATAAAAACTTTCATGAAGATCATTGGACAAAATAAACTTGATTCTTAGTAATAGTTTTGAGATATGATGAAGTGATATTTGAGTCATGTTGATGAGTAATTATGCTTTAGTAAGAATATTGTTGTTAAGGTTTGTGATTCCCTATGCAAGCACGAAAGTCAATAGTCATGCAATGAAATTATATCCTACTTGTGGTGCATTATTCGATGTTAATTATGCTTAATGCTAGCTTATGGGACTATTCGTTTCTTGGTTGGTCGCTTCTCAATATTTTGCTAGCCTTCATTTTTCACTAAGTATGATCACTACTTGTGCATCCAAAAACCTTGAAACCAGTTTTGCCACATGAGTCCACTATATCTACCTATATGCGGTATTCTTTTGCCATTCTAAGCAAATTTGTATGTGCCATCTCTAATATTCGAAATAAACTTCTCTTTTGTGTGTTCGTATCGTCATGAGGCAAAGTTGAGGGTGGTTAATGTTTTCCATGCTAGATGTGTTATTCTCACGATGAGTGTTTATTCACTTGTCATTGCACGAGAGTAAGGAAAAGGTATTAGGGATGCCCAGTCCCGAAATGAAAAATGAATTTACTTTATGTTGTCAAATAATAAATTCTTTGGAAAGTGTTGGTATGGAAGGCACCCGTGGATACGGTTAGCCATGGAAAGTGAAAGTATGATGGAAAAAGGAATAAACTTTAATTTCTATTTGGGAACCGCCTACGATATATCTAGCATGGAAAGTGTTGGGAACTCTAAGTTGTTTTCGTTGGTGGGAAGGCACACCTCCCAAAATGTTTTTATCTCTAAGTTTTTCGCTTTGAGCTCTGGCACCTCTAGAAATCCCTACTTCCCTCCGTGAAGGGCCTTTCTTTAACTTTATGCAATTTTTATTTTTTATTTTGAGTCTCCATCTTCTCTTATAAAAGCACCAACTAGGAGGCACTATGATCGTACTTGAGTATTGGGTGTAGTTAATATGCGAGTGTGTTTCATGAATGGATCAATGATTGAGCATGATGGGCTAGGGATAACTTATTTTAGCACTGATATTTTGAAAGACTTGGTTGCTTGTTGATATGCTTGAGTATTTAAGTTATCATGTCAAAACTAGACTATTGCTTTGAACAATATAAAAGTCCAAATGTCCATGCTATAAAGAAAAGAATATGATATGACATGTTAGGCAACATTCCACATCAAAAATTCTATTTTTATCATTTACCTACTCGAGGACGAGCAGGAATTAAGCTTGGGGATGCTGATACGTCTCCAATGTATCTATAGTTTTTTATTGTTCCATGTTGTTATCTTATCAATCTTGGATGTTTTATAGTCATTTTATATCATTTTTGGTACTAACCTATTGACATAGTGCCAAGTGCCAGTTGTTGTTTTCTGCATGTTTTTTACATCGCGGTAAATCAATACCAAACGGAGTCCAAACGCAGCTAAATTTTTGGAGATTTTTTATGGACCAGAAGACAACCAATGGTCCAAAGAAGCACCTGGGGGTGCTCCGAGGGGAACACAACCCACCAGGGCGCGCCAGGAGGCCCAGGCGCGCCCTGGTGGGTTGTGCCCACCTCGGGTCCCCCCCGGACAACCTCTTTACTCTATAAATACCCCAATATTCCAGAAACCCTAGGGGAGTCGACGAAAATCAATTCCAGCCGCCGCAGAGTCTAGAACCACCAGATCCAATCTAGACACCATCACGGAGGGGTTCACCACTTCCATTGGTGCCTCTCCGATGATGCGTGAGTAGTTCTTTGTAGACCTTCGGGTCCGTAGTTAGTAGCTAGATGGCTTCCTCTCTCTATTTTGATTATCAATACAATGGTGTCTTGGAGATCCATATGTTGTAACTCTTTTTGCGGTGTGTTTGTTGGGATCACATGAACTTTGAGTTTATGATCAGATCTATCTTTTTATCCATGAAAGTTATTTCAGTTTCTTTGATCTCTTATATGAATGATTGCTTATAGCCTCGTATTTCTTCTCCTATATTTGGGTTTTGTTTGGCAAACTTGATCTATTTATCTTGCAATGGGAAGAGGTGCTCTGTAGTGGGTTCGATCTTACGGTGCTTGATCCAAGTGATAGAAGGGGAACCGACATGTATGTATCATTGCTACTAAGGATAAAACGATGGCGTCAATTTCTACATAAATAGATCTTGTCTACATCATATCATCGTTATTATTGCATTATTCCATTTCTCCTTGAACTTAATACGCTAGATGCATGCTGGATAGCGGTCGATGTGTGGAGTAATAGTAGTAGATGCAGGCAGGAGTCGGTCTACTAATCTTGGATGTGATGCCTATATAATGATCATTGCCTGGATATCGTCATGATTATTTGAAGTTCTATCAATTGCCCAACAGTAATTTGTTTACCCACCGTTTGCTATTTTTCTCGAGAGAAGCCACTAGTGAAACCTACGGCCCCGGGGTCTCTTTCTCATATTATTTGCCTGTGTGATCTATTTTCCTTGCTTTTATTTGCAGATCTATTAAGCCAAAAATACAAAAATATCTTGCTGCAATTTATTCCTATTTTATTTTATTTGTTGTTCGATCTATCAATCTACTACAATTATTGACGCCCGTTTGCCAATTTCTGGCGCCGCTACCCGAAAGGGATTGACAACCCCTTTTACACGTCGGGTTGCGAGTATTTGTTATTTGTGTGCACGTGCTGTTTACGTAGTGTTGCTTGGTTCTCCTACTGGTTCGATAACATTGGTCTTATAACTGAGGGAAATACCTACCGCCGCTATGCTGCATCATCCCTTCCTCTTTGGGGAAATACCGACGTAGCTTCAAGCTGCATCAGGATACGTAGAGCTCCTGAGTGGTACGGTAACCCTGTCTTAGAGGTCATGTTGTTGGACAACAACAACGATGAACCTACAAGCTATGGAGAAGCAATGGTGGGCCCAAATTCCGACAAATGGTTAAAGGCCTTGAAATCCGAGATGGGATCCTTGTATGAAAACTAAGTGTGGACTTTGGAAGTATTACCTGAAGGGCAAAAGGCCATTCAGAATAAATGGATCTTCAAGAAGAAGACAGACGCGGACGGTAATATACCCATCTATAAAGCTCGACTTGTGGCAAAGGGGTTTTCACAAGTTCCACGAGTTGACTACGATGAGACTTTCTCGCTCGTAGCGATGGTTAAGTCTGTCAGAATCATGTTGGCAATAGCTGCATTTTTCGATTATGAAATCTGGCAGATGGATGTCAAAACAACGTTCCTTAATGGTTTCCTTAAGGAAGAGTTGTATATGATGTAACTGGAAGGTTTTGTCGATCCAGAGAATGCTGACAAAGTGTGCAAGCTCCAGTGATCCATTTATGGGCTGGTGCAAGCATCTCGGAGTTGGAATATTCGCTTTTGATGAGGTGATCAAAGCATTTGGGTTTATACAAGTTTATGGAGAAGCTTGTATTTACAAGAAATCGAGTGGGAGCTCTATAGCGTTTCTGGTGTTATATGTGGATGACACATTGCTGATTGGAAGCAATACAGAACTTTTGGAAAACGTGAAGGAATATTTGAACAAGAGTTTTTCAATGAAGGACCTAGGAGAAGCTGCTTTCATATTAGGCATCAAGATCTATAGAGATAGATCAAGGCGCCTAATAGGACTTTCACAAAGCACATACCTTGATAAGATTTTGAAGAAGTTCAAAATGGATCGGTCCAAGAAGGGGTTCTTGCCTGTTTTGCAAGGTGTGAAGTTGAGTCAGACTCAATGCCCAGCGACTAGAGAGGATAAAGAAAAGATGAGTGTCATCCCCTATGCTTCTGCCATAGGCTCTATCATGTATGTGATGCTGTGCACAAGACTGGATGTCAGCCATGCCATAAGTATGGCTAGAAGGTTTCAAGTAATCCAAGAGTGGATCACTGGACAACGGTGAAGAATATCCTTAAGTACCTTAAATGGACTAAGGAAATGTTTCTCGTTTATGGAGGTGATCAAGAGCTCATCGTAAAGGGTTACATCGATGAAAGCTTTGACACTAATCCGGATGACTCTAAGTCTCAAACCGGATACGTATATGTTATGAACGGTGGAGCGGTAAGCTGGTGTAGTTCCAAGTAGAGCGTGGTTGCTGATTCTACATGTGAAGTGGAGTACATAGCTGCCTTGGAGGCAGCAAAGGAAGGTGTCTTGATGAAACAGTTCATGACAGATCTTGGAGTTGTGCCCAGTGCACTGGACCCAATGACTCTGTTCTGTGACAACACTGGTGCCATTGCTCTAGCCAAGGAACCAAGGTTTCACAAGAGGACCAGACACATAAAGCGATGCTTCAATTCCATCCACGATTATGTCAAGAAGGAAGACATACACATTTGTAAGATACATACGAATCTGAATGTTGCAGATATGTTGACTAAACCTCTTCCACGGGCAAAGCATGATCAACACCAGAACTCTATGGGTGTTAGATTC
This sequence comes from Aegilops bicornis, assembly GCA_021605145.1. NCBI lineage: Eukaryota > Viridiplantae > Streptophyta > Magnoliopsida > Poales > Poaceae > Aegilops > Aegilops bicornis. The sequence continues at coordinate 547,241,017 of CM038675.1, read as the reverse complement.
ATTACCATGTAATGCTAGATTATTGACTCTAGTGCAAGTGGGAGACTGTTGGAAATATGCCCTAGAGACAATAATAAAGTGGTTATTATTATGTTTCCTTGTTCATGATAATCGTTTATTATCCATGCTATAATTGTATTGATTGGAAACTCAAATACATGTGTGGGTACATACACAACAACATGTCCCTAGTGAGCCTCTACCGGACTAGCTCGTTGATCAAAGATGGCTATGGTTTCCTAGTCATAGACATGAGTTATCATTTGATGACGGGATCACATCATTAGGAGAATGATGTGATGGACAAGACCCAAACTATGAACGTAGCATATGATCGTGTCAAGTTTATTGCTATCATTTTCTGCATGTCAAGTATATGTTACTATGACCATGAGATCATGCAACTCACTGACACCAGAGGAGTACCTTGTGTGTACCAAACGTCGCAACGTAACTGGGCGACTATAAAGGTGCTCTACAGGTATCTCCGAGGGTGTCTGTTGAGTTGGCATGGATCAAGACTGGGATTTGTCACTCTGTATGACGGAGAGGTATCTCAGGGCCCACTCGGTAATATAGTATCACAATGAGCTTGCAAGCAATGTGACTAATGAGTTAGCCACGAGATCTTGTATTACTGAACGACTAAAGTGAATTTCTGGTAACGAGATTGAACTAGGTATGGAGATACCGACGATCGAATCTCGGGCAAGTAACATACCGATAGACAAAGGGAACTACATACGGGATTAGCTGAATCCTTGACATCAAGGTTCGACCGATAAGATCTTCGTAGAATATGTGGGAACTAAAACGGGCATCCAGGTCCCGCTATTGGCTATTGACCGTAGATGTGTCTCGGTCATGTCTGCATAGTTCTCAAACCCACAGGTGTCGGCGTTCTGGGAACAGGGGTCCCCAGACTTGCCTGCCTGCGCCCCACGACATGGCTGTGCTGCAGGCCTGTACGACCCAACTTCATCAACGAGACATTCAAGACCCTCGCGAGGCGGACGATGCAAGACCTCCTCAGGAGCGGCCTCACCAGGCTGCCTCGCGAGGAGCGGAGAAATCAAGGCGGGGCAAACCTCACGAGGCTCTCGTGACGCGAGCCATGACGATCAGGATTAGGCGGGCGCCAGGCGAGCGCCAGCGTGCGCAGCGTCCTTGTTTCCTATTTAGTGCTAAGGGAGCAAGTGCAGGCACGGAGTACCGAGGCATCAGGCAAAGGTTTCCATATCAGTGCAACAAGACCAAGACCAACGGGACGGCAGGACGGAGGTCACCATGGAGCCCAGGACGGTGTCATCACCAGGGCCTTTGCAGGCGAAGACCGCTTTTGTCAGGATAAGCTGTACTAGCTGTCCCCTTTCAAATTGGCCACCATTGTTGGCTCCCTTCCCGCTCAATATTTGGGGAGAGGACCAGGGCCTATATAAGTAGAACTAGCCACCACAACAGAGGCATCGAGCCTTGAGCCAATCCTTAGCCACACACCGCGCACAAGAACACCTCAACCTCAGGAGGCTGTTCTTCCCCTTGTACTGTTCATCATCAGCCCAAGAGGCAATCCACCACCACCACACTAGAGTAGGGTATTACACCACAACGGTGGCCCGAACGAGTATAAATCTTGTGTCTTTGTATTGTGAGTTCATTGAGTTCGTCCGCGAGATCTTAGCGAGCTAGGGCGTAGATCGGTAGGGAGGAAATCTTCGCGCACACCCCAGAGTTCAAACCTTAAGGGTTTTGCCGGAACCCGTGATCCGACATTTGGCGTGCCAGGTAGGGGTGCGGCAGAGCCTCTTCCCCGCCAATCGACCCGCCAACGCTTCGCGGAACTGATGTTTGGCGAACTGAGGGCCGACTCCGACCGCTGGGCAGCCTGGCCGGCCTGGGCAGCGCCACCTGCCGATGAAGACCTCAACCCCGCGCTCCAGGCGGCACGAGCGCCGCCTAACGCCGCAGGGCGCGGGCAGCATGGCGGGGCGTCGTCCGCCCTCACCCCACGACAAGCGCGAGCCGCTGCAAGGGCAGCAAGCCACGCCGCAGCAACGACACCACACACACGGCGGGAGCAGGCGAACATGCGGGCCGTGCTCACGGTGGCGCGGGAGTTGCTGCGGTGTCGACTAATGGAGAGCGGACGGGACGCACTGCTGGAACACGTCGCCGAGCTGCTAGATGCGGCGGCATCGGGAGCGCCGCCCTTCTGCTACCTGCTTCCTTCTCAGACCACTATGGGGACTCATGGCGGGCCTCGCCGCAACCACGCGTCCTCAGTTGTGCATGGGGGCTTCATCAACACCAGCACGGCCGGCGGTGCCGGGGGCCCCGTCGCCCCCGTGCCGCCTGCGGCAAGCATGGGCACAAGCGTCGCCTCCCATGGTCCCAGTGAAATGTCGCGCTACCATCCTCAGGACACCACGTTGGGCCTGGAAACGTGGAGTGTGGGGAATTATGACGAGGTGTTTGAGGAAACGGCCCCGGAAGCCTACGTGCCCCGCATGATGGACCAGGAGTACGCGCCGGAGGACGACCCCGGCTCGTTTCTCTGAGAAGATTGGGAAGAAGGGGCGCTAGAAGTTGAAGCCTTCTAGGAACCGACGGGGAACCGCATCAACCGCGCCTGCAACAACAGCTACAGGGTACCGCTAATCTCTCAGGAGCAAGCTTATGCTAACCATGGGCTGCTAGTGAATCAGGTCACGGCCTCGACCGACGACCCCGGCGCAGCAACACCCCTTCCGCCAGGGGAAGCACGCTGGGGGATGCATGGAGGGAGCCAGGAGCAAGGCCCCTCCCCACATCGTGTGAAGCCAGGCGACGCCCGGAGGTAGGCCCTCTGCCAGGGAGGTGCCGGTGAGCGTTCCCCCGGCAGAGGACCCGTGGTCGCCGAGGGCACCGCTGGCGTCCCCTTTGCCCCCTTTTGCGACGTCCTGGTTGCCGGTCGGTTCAAAGGTGGTCGAGGGTGGCGCAAGGCGGGGCCCTCGTCTAGCGATATGATGCAAGGACGGTACCTGTGAAGAAGGCCCAGTTCCTATGAAAGATCGCCGCCCGTGACACTCTCACGTAATAATGAGTGGGGCTGTACACGCCCCGGAGTCTCAGGGTGCCGGCCTCAGGCCCTGGGGCTCCCTCCCACGCCTAGTGGCAGCACTTAGCTCTGCGCTGGTGAGAAGACTTGAAGACAAGAAGACTAGACTAGGAGCCGGACGCGGCCATTTGCTTTGAATCCCTTTTCTGTAGCCTTGCCTTTTTGGATTTGGATTTAAGTTGAAGTTCAGTTTTCATTGATGCGCGCTGGGGGGTGCCTTTTCTCATTTGGAGCGATTTCTCGTTACCTGGTTCTCGCCTTGTTTTGGACTCACACACCACGCCTTCCACTCGCGAGCTGGACTGGGCGAGGCACATGTGGGCCACGCGCGCACGCTGACGCCACGGCTGGTGCTCGCCCCTCGCGAGGTCCCCTCGGGTGGATTGGCGGGCTCTCCACGAGTCCCAAAAGCTCATGAACTCACGATTCGGTTTGTGACCCGGCCCAACTAAGGTAAGCCACAACAGCGAAACTTGCAATCGGGCTTGGGGATCCACGAAGGCGCCCACTCAGCTGGGCATAGAAGAGTAAAAAATGCGATTTGTTTACATGAGGGGCTCCCCCTCTCAAAATGCTCTCACAATTCTATGGATCATGCCCAAGTTTTTGCATACAGGATAAAGCAGTAAGGGAACGAGGGATCAGCCAGATATGTCGCTCGCCGCGTCCTCCACATCGTCTTCAGATGCATCGCTGGCGTCGCTGCCACTGTCATTGGCGTTGCCGTCACCTTGCCAACGCCGGCGTCACCATCATCGACCACGTCGCCTTCGTCCGCGGCGACCACCACCGCGTCGTCCTCTGAATTGAAGGCCCTGACCAGCGCATCCACGTTGTCCTCTACCCACCGCGCCAGGTCGTCCCGAACGACTGTAGGTACGGGGGCGATGGCGGCGTCGAAGTCGAAGTCGGGGTTGGCGTTTAGGAGATGTCTAAAGACAAGGGAGAAAGCGCGCTCGAGCAGGCCGCGACTCCTCTCCTCCAAGAGCCTGCGAGCTTCGTCAGATCGGGCCTCCAGGCATGTCACCACGTCGGTGAAGAAGCAGAGGTGACTGGCGTAGTCATTCACCTGAGGATGGGGGGCATTCGCGTCATAGATATGGCACAGGGCAGTGTTGGCCCTGTTCCGAAGATCCTGAAGCATGGGAGCATGAACGCGCTCCAGCGTCCGCCTCTCGAACACTTCCTCCCAACTCTGCCGCACAGTGGTATCGGTGTCATCAACCCTCTTGTGGAGGGAGAGCAACTCGGCGCGGGCGGAGGCCAGCTCCGCCTGTGCCGTGGCCAGGGCGGCGGCCGTGGCCTCCATGCGCCTCTCTGCATCAGCAAGCCTGGGCCTGAGGGCAGTGGCCCTACCCGCATCCTCCGTCCCCGCAAGCTTCAACTTCAAGTCATACCTACCCTCCAGATCCGCACGAGCCTCAGACACCCGGCAATCAACCTCCTCCTGAGCCTTAGCCTCGTGCGCGCCAACGACATCTTCCGCTTAGGCAACTTGACGCTCCCTCGTCTCCATCTTCTCGAGCTCAAGGCTGCGCTCCACGGCCTCCAGAGCCAGCACCCCCTCACGCTTCCGGATCTCTTCTTCCTTGCTGGGCGTCCCCCTCAGCAACGCAAGGGCGGCCTTGCGCGCCTCCACCTGCTGCTCCAGGGACGCACTCCAGGCCTGGAGCTCCCACGCGCGCTTCTCTACAGCCTCGCGATGGCGGTCAGCCTCACGAGCCTCCTCCACGGCTCGGGAGCAAGCCTCACGAGAAACCTTGAGGGATGCCTCGGCCTTCGCATGGTCGAGATCACGCTGGTAGCGGCCAAGGTTGATGGCCACCCTCAGTTTACGTCGTTCCTCCACCAGCTGAAGACCTTCAGCCTCAAGGCGCGAGTCGACGCCCGCGAGTTCTTCACCAAGTTGGCTCATCGCGCCCATCGCCTCCCGGAAGAGCTCATGACGAACGACACTCTGCCCGCGCTCGAACTCCAACGCACGCCCCACCTCGTCCTCCGCCATGGGGGCTGCAGGCGGGGCATGAAGCGGCACACCGCCTCTTAGCAGGGGGCTGGGGGCTGGTGCCGCTCCAGGTGTCGGCCCAACCTCGCGAGGGTCCCCGGCCAGTCGGGTCCCGCTGCTTGAGGAGGAGCTGAAGGCCGAAGCCAACCATCTGCTATTCATGACCAGAGGAGGAGTCTAGGGAACGCCCGCCAAGCTCCAAGCCAGACCGTGGAGGAAGGGCGACGAAGCCACAGATCCAAGGCGCCATGAAGGCAAGCGCACCCCCTCGGCCGTCCCAGCTCCAGGCGCGGCATGTAGGCTCGGGATGCTCAAGGCCAATGGGGGTGCCGAAGAAGGCGGGGATTGCTCCTCGGGAGACTCAACGGCCTTGGCAGAAGGGGACCTGAAGAGCCAGCTTCTGGAAGGAAAGCAACAATCACAAGATCACAAGGTGCAGTAGTCACTCGTTGACGGCGATGTACATTCGTCGCTTCAATGGCCCGAAGATGCCGCTGCCGCCTGGAGATCCTTTCCTCTTGTGGAGTCCCTCGAAGTCCACACAAAGCCGACCGAAGCGCTGAACGTGGCGCCTAGTGCGGGGCACAGCCGGAGAAGTGCTCGACAGAACGACTTCAGGGGCGCTTGGCTGCAGAGAACAGTCGGGCGCCGTCTCACCGCGACCCCCCGAGGCATCCGGAGCTACAGCCTCGAGAGCCGCATGCTGCATCGTCTTGGCGACCGACGCCTCAGGATCACGGGTTCCTGAGGACGACGCCCCGGGAGCCCCGGGTGGCGTCTGCACATCAGCACTCATGCCGCCAGCCTCTGGCGGCGCTCGTCCCCCTGCACCCACATTCGGGAAGGGCTCGTCACCGGCAACAAAGAAGGGAACCACGTTGACAGGGTTCTTGCGGCACCCCACCAGGCCGTCCGGACGTAGTCCCCACTCGTCAAAGGGAGGCATGCTCTCTGCAAACTCAGCCTTGTTCTTACAGCGGTACAATAGACAGTTCTTTCCGGGCAAGTCGTCCGGCAAAGGGACACCTGTTAGGACCTTGAGCACCGTTTGTTGCGTCCCAAGGGGGAGCCCGGACTCCTGAAACCTCATGTGGTCCTGACTGCTGAGCAAGGTCCACATCGGGCGAGAATGGCGCTGAAGCGGAGCAACCCGACGCTTGATGAACTCCTTCACCACCATAGGCGCGGTCACGCCGCGATCCTGCAACCTCCTCAGCCTAAGCCAGATAGGGACAAGACGGGGGCTCGCGAGCCTCTCATGACCCCAGCCGGAGTTGGGTACGGCGGGCGCACACGAGGAGTGGAGCAGAGGGCTGATCACACCGGCATCAACAAACACCCACTGTGTCCGAAACTCGCTCGTGGATGGAGGGAGCTCGAAGTCGATCCCCGCTCCCGCAGTCGCGGCCACGGCCTGGAAGCTCACGCACCCCGAGCTTTGCCGAGGGTGACTCAGATGCAATGAGAAGAAGTGGCGGAAGAGGGCCACAGAAGGAGCAATGCCTGCCATGCCTTCACACACGAAGGCGAAGACGGCAAGGAGAGTCACTGATTGAGGATCGAGATGCAGCATGTGGATCTGATAATGCTCAAGCACCACATTGAAGAAGGCGGAGAAAGGAGGAATCAAGCCTGCCCAAAGGGCGTCGACGAAGATTGGGATCTCGGTGACTGCCCGAACAACGCGAGCACGGGACGCGGGCCAAGCCTTCGTCTCCCCACTCGTTGAAGCTGGAAGTGAGCATTAGACGCACCTTGCCCATGGCCTCGTTATTGAGCACCAGGGATCGGCCAACCGCAGGCTCGATGGCCGGAGACGCACTAGGCGAATACAGGGGCTTCTTCCCCTCGTCTGCTTGTTTCGGCGCCATGGCGATGAAGCGGGCAGGGGGCAGGACAGATTGGAGAGGAGAAGCAGAGTCTCGAGAAAGCAGAGGGATTGGGGAAGCAAGGCGTGGGCGGTGGAAGAATAACTGTGTAAGTTGCGGGGGCCGCCTAGCCAGGAGGATTTCAAGGCAGCATGGGGAAGCGGAGACGCCCATGTCCTATCAACCACCACGCGTCGACCAAGGCTGCAGGCTTTTGGGGCCCGTGGCGCTCTCCGCTTGACCTTTGGCTTTCGCCTCGAAGCCAAGCCCTAGCGCGCCTTGGGCCGGGGGGCTACTGTCGGTGTTCTGGGAATAGGGGTCCCCAGACTTGCCTGCCTACGGCCCATGGCGTGGCTGTGCCACAGGCCTATACGTCCCAACTTCATCAACGAGACATTCAAGACCCTCGCGAGGGGCCAAGTCTCGCGAGGCGGACGACACAAGACCTCCTCAGGAGCGTCCTCACCAGGCTGCCTTGCGAGGAGCGGAGAAATCAAGGCGGGGCAAACCTCGCGAGGCTCTCGTGACATGAGCCATGACTATCAGGATCAGGGGGGCGCCAGCGCGCACAGCGTCCTTGTTTCCTCTTTGGTGCTAAGGGAGCAAGTGCAGGCACGGAGTACCAAGGCATCAGGCAAAGGTTTCCATATCGGTGCAACAAGACCAAGACCAATGGGACGGCAAGACGGAGGTCACCATGGAGCCCAAGACGGCGTCATCACCAGAACCTTTGCAGGCGAAGACCACTTTTGTCAGGATAAGCTGTACTAGTTGTCCCCTTTCAAATTGGCCACCATTGTTGGCTCCCTTCTCGCTCAATATTTGGGGAGAGGACCAAGGCCTATATAAATAGAACTAGCCACCACAGTAGAGGCATCAACCCTTGAGCCAATCCTTAGCCACACACCGAGCACAAGAACACCTCAACCTCAGGAGGCTGTTCTTCCCCTTGTACTGTTCATGATCAGCCCAAGAGGCAATCCACCACCACCACACTAGAGTAGGGTATTACACCACAACGGTGGCCCGAACCAGTATAAATCTTGTGTCTTTGTGTTGTGAGTTCATTGAGTTCGTCCGCGAGATCTTAGCGAGCTAGGGTGTAGATCGGTAGGGAGGAAATCTTCGCGCGCACCCCAGTGTTCAAACCTTAAGGGTTTTGCCGGAACCTGTGATCCGACAGCAGGGACGATATAAGTATAGTTGAGTCATTATGGTGGTTACCTAAGGTTGTTCGGAGTCCCGGATGAGATCTGGACGTGACGAGGAACTCCAGAATGGTTTGGAGGTGAAGATCAATATATTGGATGAAGGGTATTGGAGTCCAGAATTGTTTTGGGGGTACTGGGTGATGACCAGCATCATCGAAAGGGGTTTCGTGGGGCCCCGACAAGTGTTGGGGGCCCCATGGGCCAAGGGGAGGGGGCAAACCAGCCCACTAAGGGGCTGAGCGCCCCCTCACCCCATCTCACGTAACCAGGAGGGTTGGGGGCATTCCCCTAGGGCTTGCCACCTCCCGGCTTGGGGGGAAAGTCACCCTAGGGGAGACCCCATCTGCCCTAGCGGCCACCGCTATAAACCCTAGGGGTGCCACCCCTCACTACTGGAGTATGCTGCTAACGCGACACTACGATAAGAGACCCTTCAACGAAACTGTGTGCGATGCAATAATCGCAAACAGTGGTGTAAAAAAACCCGTCAAAAAGGTGCAAAACATTTGCGATGGAGGATGCGTCAAACACGGTTCAGATTTTAGTTGCGTGTGCGATTGCAGGGCATACGGTTCAGTTCAATTAACTGTTTGTGATGAGGAGGAACAAAAGAAAAGGGCAGCCAGATGAAGGTGTGTGCGATATGCAACATACAGTTCACTCGGATGAACTGTATGTGATTAGGCAAAACAAAAGAAACGGTCAGTCATATCAAGTTGTGTGCGATATACGACATGCGGTTCACTCGGATGAACTGTTTGCGTTGAGACAAGAGAACAAAAACGTTCAACTTAACAAGATGTGTGTGATACATGGCAAACAAGTCTGTAATCAGAAACGTGTGTGAAGACTGATAACAACACAGACGATTACTGCTAACAAGCCATGCGTGTTGTGAGCAAATGATTGCTGGTATACAATTGTGAGTGATTGATGAAAACATCACCGACGGGTTCCATTGTTTAGTCCATATGCGATGTGATTTTCTTTGTCTGCACAACAATCTACGCTCTGTCTACAGAGCATCAACATATATACTTAAAAAGACAGCATTACATAAGCAAATTAAGCATACAATTACACCAGTGACTACACACATAACATTTCCACACACCAAAGTAAACAATTACATGCATACTAAACTAGGAGAAATGAGGATCTAATCATCTACTTACTGTTACGATGATGCTTGTCATTGCTCTGCTTCCAGCTGGATCCCTGGCTATTTTGGGGAAGGAGACACTTCCTCATGTCAACGATCCGCCTGTACATGCCGTAGCTCGTGTACACCTCCTTGGCCGCATGCACGGTGTGAGCTTTGTCGAGTTTCTCCATCCAAGCCGAGTGCCAGGCATGCTTGTCCTTGTTGCACGAATCCTTCATGTCTCTGTAGTAGGGATCGATAATGGCCTCGGCGAGGTGAACCAGTGAGTCCTTCTCACGCTCCTTGCTGCCCTAGATCTTGTATTGGCCCTAGATGTTGAAAAGATTCTAGCAGGCGATGCCTGAATTCTTGAACACCTTTACATCGTTGGTGATGTCCACCGTAGCGAACATGTAGTGGGGGCGGTTGACAAACCTGGCGAAACGCTCGCAAGGCCTTGTGGCCAGGCAGTAGTGGTAGACAAGGACGTGGTGGCGCATGCACATCTTGGCGACGGCGACCTTGGGACGAGACCCATCATGAGCACGGGTGTACTCGAGGTCGAACCCGACCACCTTGTACTACTCCTCGGTAAGCAACAGCTCCATGATGTGGATGGAGTGCTCCACCCAGACCGGGTCGTTGGTGTACACCACCGAGAGGTCCATGAACCTTCTGTGGGTGTCCACCATGGCATGCATGGTGAACTGCTGCTCGTCGTCGGTACCCACTCGGAGTGCCATTTGAGCCGCGCAGGATACCCTCTAAGAATTTCTCGTGGTGGGTGTGCTTCTTACAATGGTGGGGCACGATCGAAAGGTTGAAGAGACACAAGGGCTAAATGGCCGCTGTAACAAATGGGGGCCAGCCAGCCTGTAATCATCACGTCTTGTCACGGTGTTCAGAGCGGAGGATTCCAGTGCACGCTTGACAACACCACACCACACGCGTGGGCTCCAAGAGGCACCAAATATATCATCGGTGAGCCTGTTCCCACGCTACCGTGCAGTTTACCGCACAAGCTTCCCGTCCGGCTAGTTTTGCCACGCGTCGGCTAGAAGAGGGACAAATCGTGGGCGTTTATTGGCAAAAAGCTTTGTAATAACAAAGTGTGTGGAATGACTTTGGTCATAATTTTACCCATGGGTGATGAGGTCAAAGTTACATAGAAGGGTGATGATGGACACTCGAGTGCAATAATTAATTCTGCTCTCTACAGGGCACACGGTGGAAGAAACCAACTGTGTGCAATAATGTCGAAGATTTCAGTCGAGTTAGCTATACTTATCGTGTGCTGTGAGATCGACAAGGTAATCAGATTCGAGAATGGCTAGTAAAATCTAAGACCTTTGCATATTAAGGTCAAAATAGTGCTACCAATATACAAGTCTCATAAGATGCTATTTCAATGATTGTACCACAAAAGCTCAAAATATTACAAGGTTGAAATTCTAGAGTTATATGGCTCAAATTAGAAGATTACAAGGTTCAAACTGGTATTAGAAATGAAATCAGAGAGCTACAAATGCTCGCGCTAATCCGCTGAACATGGATATCAGAGAGGTTCAAACTAATATTACCACTTCTAAGTCTGGTTTCGAAACCTCACAATTTTTGCAAAGGGGTCAGCCAATGAGAAGTCATGTATGACACGATGACTTCTGATTACTCTATCATCTAAAGTTCCAAAATGAAATTCAGCATTTTTGGAGCCTATTCCATTCTGCCGCAGGCGCCGGCGCTGATCAACAAACCATTCATTTTTGCGAAATAAATGTAGGGCAAACCTCATTTCCTTCAGCACCCTTGCTCTGAGAACAAAGAACGTGGTGAATATAATCTCCGGTAAGGTCTCTCGGTAGGAGTTCAAAGTAATTTCTGAGAGATGCAGATCTAGGCATTCGACGTGATTGTTATATTGTATCACATTATCCAGCATTGGGCCTAATCTTATCTGCAAAAGAAGAAAACATGTTAGTGCCTACATGCATTTTTGAACATTACTACAGGCCTATTTGGTTTGTAGGATTTAAAAAATACACTAACATGCCATCTTTGATCTGACATGATTAACATGGGCATTTGATTACATTCTAGAAAAATGTAGCCTTCTTCATAAGAGGTTGGAGTGGATGAAAAGTTCCCTAAGAAAACTAGTACAGATGAATCCAAAGGAGAAATGCTTATTGATTGTAACCATATGGATCAAGCAACCAATATGGGGGGAACATGTTTCTACTGAAATCCTCCAAAAGCATCCTGCAGAAATCGTAGTGCATTATTATTGTAAACTTGGAAAAAGGTGTCAAAAATTGAACTCCCTTATGGTTAACATTTAATAGGAAAGGAACATCACCTATATATAGCTTCTCTAGGCACGGAAAGCATCTCAGGAAACTGACAACTTGCTCCAGGTTGGGGCCGATAGATTCTAGTGCCAAGACCTTCACTGTGTGCAGTTTCAGGGTCAAGCTTGTTGTCGTGGGAAACCACGGCAACCTATGGGACCAAGGGCCCCTTGTTGGTTCGGCAGGGGGATGTCACGTCGCACAAAGAGCAGAAGAGCATGGGGCAGCATGACAGAGATCACACAAGCAATTTTACCTAGGTTCGGGCAGTCGCGAGGCATAAAACCCTACTCCTGCTTTGGTGGATTGATGGTGGAAGAATGGTGGTGGAGCATAGTACACTTGCCCGGCAGGGGTTGCCTCAGGGCGGCAGTGGCTACGCGCGTATGAATGTGTGGGTATCCAACCTTCTAACCCTTGTTACGGTTGCGATGGGCCTCCTTTTATAGGTTAAGGGGTCATGACAATGGCAAAGTAGTCATTATGCACTGATAATATAGCAAACAATGCTATCATACCTAACCCTACAGGCTGACAGGGTGCATTAGATGCGCCACTTCATGTCACATCATCGCTTGCCCGGCAAGCCTCGCCGGGATGTTTTGCCAGCTTCACACCCGGCAAGCCTATGCGCAGTTTCGGGGTCAAGCTTGTCGGAATCATTTTCTGAATGACAGACGAACAAACATCTTCAAAATTAGAATAATGTTAATTTGTAGAAGGAGAGGTAGTTGGCGGCTGTTGTACCTGAACGGGTGTGGATCCAATAACAAGTTTATAGTATTTGTCAGACGAGTAGCCAACCACTGTCAATTTCGGTGCAGAAATGACATTGATTCTTGTTGGACCTTCTTGATCAACTACAAGTAATCTCTCAAGTGCAGGTGTGTCCTGGATGACCATACCGTGGTCCACCTTTTGTGATGTCTTCCTGCCGCACCAGCAACACACATAAATAGTCCGAAGAGTCATGGAGGTGATGTGGAAGGTACTCAACCCATTGATCGCCTGAAGACAAAGACACTCGAGTGCAGTACAGCCACGGAGCAGGCGCTCCATGTCACCGTTTGAGAAGCAGCCGGCGACGAGCTTGAGGTGCTTCAGTCGTGGTAGAATAAGAGCGGGCGCGTCATTAAGGGGGATGGCAATTCTGAACTCGGCGACGCGCAGCTTGGGCGTGAGGAGGAGTGCGGACGTTGGCAGCGACCGCATATACCCATCATCAAAAGTGAGCTCCTCGAGTTGATCTAGGGCGGGGGATCGGAACCAGTGATCAAGCTTGGCTCAGTCCTTGCCGTTGGAACAGAACTTGCCCATTCTAAGGCCTTCGATTGGGCCAAGGTGGTTGCTGAGGATCTTGGAGAACGCATCCAAGCTTTTGCGATAGCCATGGCAGAGCTCGTGGGTGTCGATGAGGTCGAGAGGGCTGGAGTTCCATAAGGGGCGCCACTGCTGGGAAAGGACGGTTGTCTGCGCCCCATATTTGATTGGGAGGAGGGAGATGATGACTGTCAACATATCATCGGGGAGGCTGCTGATGAAGTCTAGGCCTGCTGGAGTTGCTTGCGTTTCTAGCTCACCCGCCTCCGCTTGTTGGCAGCCCCGTTCTCCACCTCCGGAGTCTCCTTGTCAGCGGCGCTTTCTGATAGAAATGGGACTACAAGGAATATTTAGTTAAAACAGGGCAATAGAAAAGTGTATTGGTAACTAGAAGTTATTAGGTAGGATATAGTAAGAAAAGGGAATAATAGTTGGTTGCTTAAATACTACACAATTCATTTGATATTGCTGGGTAAGTCAACATGCAGATAGTTGAAAAGAAAACTTACTTCGAACAAAGTCTGGACGGATGATATCGTCGGGGAAGTTACCATATATCTCATGACCAGGCCCTTTTATGTGCAGTGCAATTGTAGTGCCAGCTTTCAGTTCATAAAACTTAGAAATTTCTTTCCAAAATCCAGTGCCAAAATAGGAGTTACCATGTTCATCAGGTCTTACATTAGCAACGATTGTAAATCCATGGTTTGTGTGCAGTATGACATCCCTGCAGTCTTGGTTTATGTAAAGGGAAAGATTGTGCATTACAGATTCTGTTGCATAGCAAGGGACGCGCTGCAGAAAATGGTAGGATTGTTAAATAAAATATGGTAACATGCAAATATGGGCCCAAATTGAAAGAACTGTACAGCAGTCGAAATCGAAGGACACAAATTCATAATTAAATAGATAGGGTAAACATGATGTCATGGAAATATGAGACTAATCGAAAGACCAATACATCATCAATTTGCCTAATATAGAAAGAAGAGGGGAAAATCCCCTTTGACGTATATGGTGCATGTGGCACCTTTTATCCAAATGCAGTAATATTTAGAATATGTTCAGGAAAGTAGGCCATGCCAGCCGATTTAGGGTGAGATTGAACATACCGCGCGCATCCTCAAGTCATCTCGTATGATGAGATGGAATGTCTGGTGGAGGCCGCAAGGTCCTGATGTGTCCGTGCACTGTACACTCTATGAATGGAAGAAAACCCTCAAATCAGCTCGAATGAAAATGAATTCATGGCGATTTCAGCCGGGTGATTAAAGGAGGCAGATGAACTGGGATAAGAGATGAGATAATATCTCATTAAATTAGTTACCTTGTTGTCCATGAGAAAGAATCCTCAGTACGGCAGATTCCCCACCCGAGCGGAGCTGGATCGACCCTTGAGCAGCGTCGAGAAAGTCGATGGCGATATAGGCTGACGGCAAGCGAAAAGTGGCGAAATGCGGTGAGCTTCTTTGGCGGCCCGGCGGGCAGCAAAGGCGTCGAGCTAAGTGTTTACCGCCGCGATAGGCGGTGCCATGCATAGACGTGGAGGAGCTTGTGCAGGTGTGAAGGGGGACCAGAGGGGGTGGCGGGCGGGGTGAGGGTTTTTGTGACGTGGGTATGTTGAGGGTTTTATTTTTTCTTTTTTGAATTGGGTGGTGAGGGTTTTCTATCCCACAAAGATTTTTGGAGGCGAGGGTTTGCTAGAGCCAACTGTGTGTGATTGACGAAACAGGAAAAATGAAAGTCATTGCACATGGTTCCAATTTTGGGAACCGTGTGTGATTGACGTACTACCTCCATCCTGGTTTATTGGTCCCCTTTGTAATTTTTACCAAAGTTTGACCAAATATTTAACTAAGAAATGTTTATGCATGTCACCAAAAATTGTATCATTGAACACTATGCTCAAATACCCATCCAACAATATAATCTTTGCTGACGTGCACTAACATTTTGTCAGTTAAACCTTTGGTCAAAATTTAACACAAATTACAAAGGGGACCAATAAACCAAGACGGAGGTAGATTCCATCAACCGAACTGGTTGCATCCATATCCCACGGTTCGACATAAGTAAACATAGATTAAATATACTCAGACATAGATAATAAGCGTACACGTACACAATCATAGTTCAACCATAAGTACATAGTTCAACCGTCATTAAGCATACTCAAGCGTACATAGTTCGATCCACATCTCATCTCACATGCCGGCACGATCCTGAAGCTTCTCCAGGTACTCGGCATACACGTCGTGCGCCACCCTACGAGAATACTTCTACTTGAAGGAGCCAACGGCCCGTCCTCTTGCATGCACCAGAACACTTAGATACGCGTCATGAAGCTTGTGGTTGCAAAATGGGCATCGATAGTCATTGCCGTTCAGTCCTAATACGCCTGTTATGCATTCACGCATAAAGCTCCCTCAGGATTTGCCTCTTGTACCTCCTCTGACCATCTTCATCCTCGCTATCCACATCGTCAGACAACACCTATACAAATAGTAAAACAAATTTGGCAACAAATCAATGATTACATGCCGTGAAGTAGGATTAGGAATTTATGGCCATTTATTTATACATATCCAGAGATTATGGTTCGATTTTTAAGCACAGTCGTCTATGTACAGAACAATCTTGAAGAAAATAATGGCACAAACATATGTAGGTCATTCAAAATCAATTATCAAGTCCTGGCTAGGAATTATTAGCATGAACACTAACCCTAGTCGGATTACTAGCAGAAATCATTTGTACAGATGAAACAACTAATCACTTATCAATTGTACCATTCAAACAATCAATACACTACACGGATCTAATGAAACTTACTCAGATTTCATGGATTGGGAGAACATAACCAAAGGATTTCTATTCCAAAAAGGGGGAGGCAGGAGTAACCAGAGAAACCCTATGATCTATTTGACACATAAATGTGTATAGATGACTAACGAGCTGTCCGTCGTCGTCGGAGTCAGAGCCGGAGTGGTCGTCGGAGTCGTTGCCGGAGTCGTCACCAGAGTCGGTGTGGAACTCCGCCTCCGGCTGTGGAAGCTCGACACCGTCGATGATGTCAGGGTGTAGCGATAACTTGCGGGCGGTGACGGCAACCTCTATCTCTGTCGGTGCACAAAAGTAGGGGCTCTCCTTCTTTACCCTTTACTTGTGCACGGTCAGTCAGAGCCATGCCCGCAGCCACACTAAGCAGGGCAGAGGATGGAAACGAAGGCACAAGACGGCCAAAGCAACGCCAGGACAGAGACACAAAGAGCAAGAGGGTGAGGTGGACTCCCCCGGCAAGACCCTTGCCGGGACGGCCTCCGCGGCCCCGACAAGAGCCTTGCCGAGGCAACTTGCCCGATGCCAGCGGAGCGCGCCACCCTTGAGCCCAGGGGTTCCAACGTCATCAACCATATTGGAACCAAGGCTCGGGAGGCACCTCCGTGGTGGCATGCAGATCTTTGTGAAGATCATAAACACACAAGATCAGATAAGGACCAGAAGACGACGATCCTCGGCGAGATCCTAGCCGAGGAAATCCACGAGACCCCCGACAAGACCCTTGCCGGGGACGATCGAGACGCCACGGCAAGACTCTTGCCGGGCCCCCGACAAGACCCTTGCCGGGGATGATCGAGATGCCACGGCAAGACTCTTGCCGGGGCCCCGGCAAGACCCTTGCCGAGGACACTCGCGGGGCCACAGCTAGGCCCACGTCTGCCGAAACTCCACCGCCGTTTCCATGTAGCTGCCAGCCCAACCAGCTGGACAGGCACCTGCGTGGCAACGTGCAGCCTTCAGGCCAACTCAGCAAACATCTGCGTGGTGGCATGCAGATCTTCGTGAAGATCCTACCACCACGCCATCTCAGTAGCCTGTCAGCCTACGTGGCACTGCATGCCTTGTATGCCTGGGCGCGTGTCGGAGCGAGGCGAAGCGGCGACGGATGGGACGGGCCTCGTTGCCATCGCCAATAAAGCAACGGGACACCTAAGGGGCGCATTTAATGCGCCTTGTCCTGTAATGACAGGCGATAAACTTAGCCACTGTTTACCTTTCCACCTCCTGTGTGCCACTCTAGCAGCCCCTTTTGTCTATAAAAGGAGGCCCGAGGCGTACATGAGAAGGATTCGGATCTTTTGGACTACACATGCACCATAGCTAGTTGGAGATCTCAAGAGCACTCAAATATATACACCAAAGCAGGACTAGGGTATTACGCATCCTCGCGGCCTGAACCTGGGTAAAACGATCTTTGTGCTGACTACCAGACCCGCTCTTTGCACAACCCCGCGCTCGCCAATTGTAGAAGGGATACCAGTGATTCCATAGGTGTCATTTCCCCCGACATCTTTGGCGCGCCAGGTAGGGGGCGCAGTTGTGAAAATCCGGTCTAGTAGCTGGTTTAGCAGTTCTTCATTGCCATGGCTCCCAAGAAGAAGACGATCACGGCGATCGGTTCGTCGGGGGCCGAACGGCCAGTACCATTGCGGGCGAGTGGTGAAGCAGTCGCGGGCGGAAGACGAGGCGCGGCCCGCGAACACCCACATCGCTCTGGCAGTCAAAGCCTGGCGAGCGGCGTCATTCGTGCGCGAGACGACGGGTCGCGCGCCACCAAATCCATAGACGGAGTCGGGCCCACCGTAGGCGGCGCGGGGCCCTCCAAGGGCGGCGTCGTGCCACCCATCGGCGGTGCGGCGACTTCCAAGACGCCTACGCCGGCGCCCACGACGCGCTCCTCCCAGGTTGTGCGCGACGAGCAGCGTCACCACGCTGGTGACCCCGGGCGCCGCCGCAGGAAGAGTCATGCACCTCATTCGCAGGACGTAGAAGGCCAGCATGCACGCCGAGGCGCTGGCGAAAATGGTGCGCAGCCACAAGGCCATGATAGAGCTCCTTCTAACGTGGTTAGAAGTTGGAGCACGTCACGGTCCATGCAGCTTTCGCCGCCACCCACGCCAGCGGAAGCTTTAGCACGCGCGCAGTTGCTCCTCGACTTTCCTCGTGCTGTGGAAAAGCTCGACGAGTGGAGAGCCACCATCCAAAGCCTCGTCGGCATTGCCAACAAAGACGAGCCGTGACCAGCGGGGCCCTCAGGCTGGCGCTCCATCGAGCCACCGCACGCCAATGGTGGGAGGACTGGAGGTGCTGCGGCCACGGTGTACTATCCTCCCCCACGCCAGCCACCGCGGGTGTCGGTCCGTCGTGATGACGCAAGTGATAATATTTCCATAGCGTCATCCGACCCACGGACTCACCGCGATCAGCGCCAAGTTCTTCGGGAACGAGCCCACGAAGACGCTCAAACCACCATCGAGTGCCGGCGCGAAGCGCGTCACCAGTCAGATAGGCGAGCGGGACCCGCTATGGACCACCCGGCTCCGGGGGGGCTCCGGTGGCCTACCTTACGAGGTGGGCTCCCCAGCCTTCACCCGTGAGCTGCGGCAGTTCTAGTGGCCCTCCCACCGCATGTTCAAGCCCGACGTTGGCGAGAAGTACAACGGCAAGACCTACCCGTCGAAGTTCCTCAGCATCTACACCATCGCGATGCAAGCTGCTGGAGCTCGCGACGACAAGGTGCTTGCCAATTACTTCCCGTTGGCGCTTAAACCCAATGTCATGTCATGGTTGATGCACTTGCTGGCGGATTCCATTTCTTCTTGGTCGGATTTGTGTCATGAGTTTGTTGGCGCCTTCTTGATCCTCACCTTTCCCTTTTTCATTTTATCCTTTGGCAAGCTCTTCATGTTTGAAAGATCATGATATATATATATATATCCAATTGGATGTAAGTTAGCATGGGCTATTATTGTTGACATCACATAAAGGTGAATACGTTGGGAGGCAACACAATAAGCCCCTATCTTTCTCAGTGTCCGGCTGAAACTCCATAACCACAACTATTGCGTGAGTGTTAGCAATTGTAGAAGACTATATGATAGTTGAGTATGTGGACTTGCTTGAAAAGCTCTATTTTGACTCTTTACGATGTTATGATAAATTGCAATTGCTTCGATGATCGAGATTATAGTTTGTTAGTTCTCAATGAAGTTTACGAACCATACTTGACATTGTGATTAGATTGTTACTTGATCATGAAAAGTTTTATGAGATAAGCAACTATTATGACACATATTGATGCTAGAAGAGGTGATTGAAATTATCTTTGATCAAACTTGTGCATCTGCTAGCATTCACACTTCATAAATTATTTCTTTTATCATTTACCTACTCGAGGACGAGCGGGAATTAAGCTTGGGGATGCTGATACGTCTCCAACGTATCTATAATTTATGAAGTATTCATGCTATTATACTATCCTTCTAGGATGTTTTATATGCATTTATATTATTTTTGGGACTAACCTATTAACCTAGAGCCTAGTGCCAGTTTCTGTTTTCTCCTTGTTTTTGAGTTTTGCAGAAAAGGAATACCAAACGGAGTCCAATTGACGGGCCAATTTTTGATGATTTTTTATGGACCAAAAGAAGACCACGGAGCATCGGAGTTGGGTCAGAAGAGTCCCGAGCTGACCACGAGGGTGGGGGGCGCGCCCACTTGGTACGGGCACGTGGGCCTGCCTCGTGGACAGCTCGGGCACCTCCTTGACGTGAGACCGACGCCAAAAATTCCTATAAATACAGAAACCTCTAAAAATTAACCTAGATCGGGAGTTCCACCGCCGCAAGCCTCTGTAGCCATGAGAAATCAATCTAGGCCCTCTCTGGCACCCTGTCGGAGGGGGCCATCATCACCGGTGTCCATGGAGGAGTATCCCGGAGGGGCCATCATCACCATGAAGGCCAAGGACCAGAGGGTGGAGGCCATGGAGGAGGAAGCACAAGGGGGAGAACCTCTCCTCCTCTCTGTTGAGTAACCGGAGTGCCATCGGGAGGGGAATCATCGCCCATGGTGATCGTCTTCATCAACATCACCATCATCATCAAGATCCTCATCTCTTTACGCGGGTCCACTCTCCCGCACCCCCGCTGTAATCCCTACTTGAACATGGTGCTTTATGCCACATATTATGATCCAATGACGTGTTGCCATCCTATGATGTTTTGAGTAGTTATCTTTTGTCCTTGGGTTGATTGATGATCTAGATTGGTATGAGTTGTATGTTTTACTTTGGTGTTGTCCTATGGTGCCCTCCCTGTCGCGCAAGCGTGAGGGATTCCTCAGAGGGTGTTGCAACACGCTCATGATTTGCTTATAGTGGGTTGGTGAGTGACCAAACACAAACCCGAGTAAGAGGGATTGTTGCGTATGGGAATAAAGAGGACTTGATGCTTTAATGCTATGGTTGGGTTTTACCTTAATGATCTTTAATAGTTGCGGATGCTTGCTAGAGTTCCAATCATAAGTGCATATGATCCAAGTAGAGAAAGTATGTTAGCTTATGCCTCTCCCTCATATGAAACTGCAATAGTGATTACCTGTCTTGTTAACATTTTCCTAGGACAATTCCGCACACCGATCCACCATTATTCCACACTCGCTATTTATATTATTTATTAATATATTCTAACTTTATGATAACAGCACCTACTTTTATGTTTTAGCTCTCCGACACCATGCAAAGTTATCCTTTTCATACCCACAACGTAGTTTTATTTCTTGTTTCTAGTTGGAAGTAAACGTTTGGTGCACGTGAAATTAAATGTCGATGGCGAATAGGGCTTGAGAGAATATTGATCTTACCTTTAGCTCCTTGTGGGTTCGACACTCCATACTTATCACTTCCACCTTTGGAAAGTGCTACGATGATTCCTTGCACTTGGGGATTATCACTCACGCTCATGTATTGCGTGAAGGTTTATAAAGTTTGAGATTATTAAAGTATGAAACAATTGCTTGGCCTGTCATCGGGGTTGTGCATGATGAGAGCATTCTTGTGCGACAAAAATGGAGCATGACTAAACTATATGATTTTGTAGGGATGAACTTTCTTTGGCCATGTTATTTTGAGAAGACATAATTGCTTAGTTAGTATGCTTGAAGTATTATTATTTTTATGTCAACATGAACTTTTGTCTTGAATCTTTCGGATCTGAATATTCATACCACAATTAAGAAGAGTTACATTGAAATTATGCCAAGTAGCACTCGCATTAAAATTCTTTTTTATCATTTACCTACTCGAGGACGAACAGGAATTAAGCTTGGGGATGCCTGATACGTCTCCAACGTATCTATAATTTTTGATTGCTCCATGCTATATTATCTACTGTTTTGGACCACATTGGGCTTTATTTTCCACTTTTATATTACTTTTGGGACTAACCTATTAACCGGAGGCCTAGCCCAGAATTGTTGTTTTTTTGCCTATTTCAGTGTTTCGAAGAAACGGAATATCAAACGGAGTCCAAACAGAATGAAACCTTCAGGAACGTGATTTTCTCACCGAATATGATCCAGGAGACTTGGACCCCCCGTCAAGAAAGAAAGGAGGCGACCACGAGGGTGGAGGGCGTTCCCCCTCAGGGCGCGCCCTGCCTCGTGGCCCCTTTGCTCCACCGACGCATTCCTTCCTCCTATATATACCTATGTACCCCCAAACGATCAGATATGGAGCCAAAAACCTAATTCCACCGCCGCAACCTTCTGTACCCACGAGACCCCATCTTGGGGCCTGTTCCGGAGCTCCGCCGGAAGAGGAATCCACCATGGAGGGCTTCTACATCATCACCATAGCCCTTCCGATGAAGTGTGAGTAGTTTACCTCAGACCTTCAGGTCCATAGTTAGTAGCTATATGGCTTCTTCTCTCTTTTTGGATCTCAATACAATGTTCTCCCCTCTCTCGTGGAGATCTATTCGATGTAATCTTTTTTTTTTGCGGTGTATTTGTTGAGACCGATCAAATGTGGGTTTATGATCAAGTTTATCTATGAACAATATTTGAATCTTCTCTGAATTCTTTTATGTATGATTGGTTATCTTTGCAAGTCTCTTGAATTATCGGTTTGGTTTGGCCTACTAGATTGGTTTTTCTTGCAATGGGAGAAGTGCTTAGCTTTGGGTTCAATCTTGCGGTGTCCTTTCCCAGTGACAGTAGGGGCAGCAAGGCACGTATTGTATTGTTGCCATCGAGGATAACAAGATGGGTTTTTTATCATCACTACAAAAAAAATACACTTCCGTGATGATACGTGTTTGTCACAGTAGGTCGCGTTTTTTGTCATGCATGTACATCCATGACAAATTTATGACAGAATCAAGATAGTCATACCTGTGCTATCGTAGAAGTGTTCCATGACATTACGAGAATTATCATCATGGAAGTGTCCACTTCCATGACGATAAATCACGCGTCACAGAAGTGCTTTCGTCAAGGATGACCGACACGTGGCATCCACCGTAATGAAATGCCGTTAAGCTATAGGGTCGGGTTTTCGATCCGGTAACCCGTTAACAGCCCCGGCCAATGGGGATTTTCCACGTGTAAAATCATCATTGGCTGGAGGAAACACGTGTCGGCTCACCGCTGTGACAGATGTCATCCACTCATTGGACAGAAGGCGCCTATGATACGTCGACACGTGGCACAGCCTAACAAGTTTAATTGGGCCGGCCCAATTAAAGGCCCACAAGTTTTGTGGACCATAATGGGTCAGCCCGACTAAAGGCCCACAAGATTTTGCGGACCATAATGGGCGGCCCGACTAAAGGCCCACGAGATTTTGCGGGCCATAATGGGCCGGCCCAGGTAAAGGCCCACAAGATTTTGCGGGCCATAATGGGCCGGCCCAGCTAAAGGCCCACAAGATTTTTGTGTGCTATAATGGGTCGGCCCACGTAAAGGCTGACAAGATTCTTGTGGATCATAATGGGCCGGCCCAGCTAAAGGCCCACGAGATTTCACCGACATTAATGGGCCGGCCCAGCTGTAGACCCACAAGATTTTGAGGACCCTAGTAGGCCGGCCCATTAACTGGGTGCCATGTTTTGGGCCAAAAATGCCGGCCCATATCTGATCCGGTCCATTAATGGCCTGCCACGTTCCGGGCCTAAAAGTGGCCCATATGAGATCTGGCCCGTTATAAGCCTACCACGTTCTGGGCCAAATTACGGCCCAGATCAGGTCCGGCCCTTTAAGAGGCTTTGGGCTCAATTATGGCCCATATCAAATTCGGCCCAGCAACTAGACACTATGCTTTTGGGCCTACTTGCTAAAGGCCCACTGAGTAATTCGGCCTGATATTAGTTTTGGCCTGTTAAGGGCCCGTTTAACATTTCGGCCATATATTAATTTCGGCTGTTAAAAACCCGTCATATAGTTGGGCCTAACTACGGCCCGATTTGCATCCGGCCTGCTCGCAGCCGATATCTGATTGGGTCAAACAAGGACCGAGACAATTTTGGCATGTTAAAAGCCCATGATTTGATTCGCACATTCATGGGCCGGGGTTCATTTCGGGCTGCTGCCGGCCCGTGAGCTATTCGGCACGTTTCAGGCCCAACCTACATCGTGATTGCATGACGGCCCGATTATGTACCGTAATTTTACGGTTTGGCCGGTTCTTGCAAAGACAGGATATATATACTGATAAAATAACTGCAACATCGTGAATAAGAAAAAACCTAGACTATACAATAAAGAAATTACGGCATATTACATCCACTGGGCATCAAAGTTCGCCACTATGATAATAAAGCACAAGCAGACAGCATATTACATACACTGGGCATCAAAGATCGCCACCAGTGCAAATAAACACGCCGACAAAATAATATACAAAACCGACAACACTTCAATAGAGTTCAAGAAAGGTTAGCCTCATTGGGAGCTGCAGCAAGCATCTGAGCAAGATGATGAGACTGCGCTTGTTCAACACTTATATCTTCCTCACTCTGAAAGATAAACAAGCAGACAGATGATAGGTTTTGCACGTAAAAGTATCAGTGCTGACAATTCATCACATTTCTTACTGGCGAATAAAGTGACACAGTTTAAAATTGCAATAACACAATATGGTATTGTTCAGGTCAAGACATGGCAGGAAATGACATTGTGAAGGAGTTGGCAGCTTCACGACAACACTGGATTACAGATCAAGAACTCATAAGTATCAATGGTTAGTGTCTTTGTCAATTTATACCATTTCAAATTGGCAAATAAAGAGATGGTTTGAATAATAGGAGAATGATATGACATTGTTCATAGTTAAGACATTGCAGAATATGACATTGTGCTGTAGTGGGTAGGTTCAACACACCACTGGATTACGGATGAAGAACAGAAGCATACATGCAGTGCAAAAGAAGATCACTTGCTTTGTATAGTTTAATTTACATGGTATGAAGAAGGAACTTGGTTGTACAACTGAAAACTTAAATTGAGGAAGGACAAACTTTTGTTTATGAACTACATAATAAACTTTAAATAAGCAATACGCAAACACCAAAAATAAATAGCTGTTACAGTCATGCCTAACCAAATATATACAACAAAGTTTGAAGGCTTGAGATGGACAAACTTACATTGTTGGTGAAGACAGGCTCTATAAAGGCCTTGTCCATGATGATGGGGGGGGGGGGGCAATTCAAGAAGTTTACCACAGAATCTTCTTCAAAAGCATTGCCTTTATTCTACATTTTGTTAAGAGTAAATATAGATGTGATAATATACGGAAAAAATGGAGAATATTTAAGATAAGATGAAGAGTGATGCTACATAACCAAGTAGCTATAAATGTAAGTGCAGCGATACAGGCGAAAGGTACAGCCAAGAGCAATGCACAGCTAAACTTCTTCAGTACCAACCTTATGGTAAGAGTAAATATAGATCGATGTGTAGAAAATGGAGGGAAAAGGAAAATAAGCTGCAGAGTGATGGTACATGAACAACTACCTGTCATTATAAGTACACTGATAAAGGACATCATGTACTTACAAGAACAATGCAGAGCTAAAAAAACATTGGCATTGGATATATTCTACACTAATGTAACCATTCATACAGATCAGATAATTTGGAGCAAACAATTGATAAGCAAGCTATCATGCATACTGCTGTCACATAATGAACCAGGTATGTATGCAAGTACATTGATACAGGACAACAAGTACTAACAAGAGCAAAGCAGCGGACAGCATATTTGTGATATCCTGTCGTTCTTTTCAAACCGGAATTCTTCTTCGAGCAGATTTCCTGCAAAAAAGATCTGTAAGGCACATGCGGAAAAGTAGAAGTTCAAATTGTCATGTGATTTCATGGACAGTACCTCATCACAGGAACGAGACGATTGCATAACAAGGTTTTTCCATTCAATGTCTTCTAAATTTAGCATGTGAGACTTCACCGAAATTCATTTATAGACTTGCCACCAAAGTGTGATTTCCTCGAGTAACAACAATCTTGGTGCAATGCTTCCTTGAAAAGCACAAGCAAGCTTTGCTTGTCATGACTATCCAGATTGACCTCGCTTAGTTACAACAATGTAATGTAAATCATTGATGTGTTCAATCAGCGAGAAAACAGGAAAATAATAACCATGAATAATAGCACTTACACGTAAGTTGGACAGAAGATGTGAAAATGGTGTTTGTCTTCACAATAATCTTCCCATGATGGGAATATATGCACGTAGTCCCCGACAACATTGAAAGCATTGTCTTTTAAACTAGGAATAAATGGAATGGGGTTCCAATCTGCAGGAATTGGCCGTCTCTGCAGCTTGGGATAGGTCTTCGACGGTGGACTTGTTGTACTTTTCTTTGGAGTGGGATTTCCGTGGTACATCCGGTGCTATGGCAAATGAAATCGGTATACCTTTTGTTGGAGTGCAGGTCCTGTGTGGTGGGGCTAGTGGTGTGGCCAGTGAAGTATGGGTACAGTCTGCTGGAGTCGGTCCTATGTTTTGTGTCACTGGTTGTACAGCCAATATAAGTGGGGTGCTGTCTGATTTCTCCGGCACCACCACGTTTTTCAAGGACTTTGCTGGTGCTCCTTCAGGTTCGGCAATCACCCTCGTCCTTTTTGATGTCCGATGCACACAAAAAACATTTGAGTGGAAAAACATGGTATGATGACAGATGGAATATGTATTGATAATGGATGGGCATGGCATCTCGACATATATGATGAGTAAACTAAGCAGATGGCGGTGCAACAAAGTAGAAGAAATGCAAGACAACATATGAAAGATACCCACAATCAATAAAACATTGCCAAATTAGAATAGGCACCTTGATGGGTGAACAGGACATGCCATCTGCCTTTCACTCCTCAAGGTTAGAATAGTCATTAGGATCATATTCCGAACAAGAGTCAACAGGTGGGGAGCGGATGAGTTTCATTGCATCCAGAATGGCACTCAATGCCTTGGTGCCAATTTTGTAAGTCATTGCAGTGTTTAGCTTCAAGAGTGGACTGCTGCTAGTGCGACACAAAGCATCTACACAGATCATAGTGTAGATATCACGGGAAAACCTTAAGCATCAGAGTAAAATCAGCAAAGTGGAACTTGCTGGAATATATGTGCTAGTATTGCCAGTACGGCTAGCTAGGCTTCGGATACCAGCTCTCTTCAAGTGAAGGTGCGGTACTGTTAATATCAGTGTAACTCTCAAAGGCGACACAGCTTCGCGCATTTCCTTGCTATTCTTATAGGATTCAAGTGGTCAGGCCACTACAAATCCTATTTCTATGTTTACAAGATCCTACGAATCAAAGAGGCTCAAAGTGTCCATCACAACCGACCGTATAGACCTCTACACTGCAAATGTCCCTGCTCATCTTTAGTACAAGGAACATACTGTACTACTAGCATACTCCCTCCGTTCTAAAATATAAGTCTTGGTAGAGATTTCCACTATGGATCACATACAGATGTATCCAGATACATTTTAGAGTGTAGATTCACTCATTTTGCTCCATATGTAGTCCATGGTGGAATCTATACAAAGACTTGTATTTAGGAAACGGAGAGAGTACATATTAAAGAAGAACAAAAGAGGAACATGGTAAAGAAGAGCAAGCAGATTTTGGATAATAAAATGTTGGTTGCGCAAAGGCTCCCACACAAGATGAACCAGAGCGCATTAAGAATGCAACTCCCAGCTGTCTCTCGACCATTTCAGGCGGTTGGATGAAGATCCTACGTCTCCTAACCCTTCTTCTTCCTCGCCTCTTAATTCTTCTCATACAGAACACCGCACAGGCCGCCGGCCGGACCATCGGCCCCCACCGCCTGTATTTCTCCGCCACCCGCACCCCCCACCCGTGTCGATTTTTCTTCGTTCGGCAAGGCCCCACAACCACCCGAGCCCCTTGGATCGCACCGGCGAACTCCGGCGAGCTCTGAAAAATTGACTGACCCAATTTTGAAATTTAGTCTACTGTGATTTAACTAGTGTGGAATATAAAAGGGCAAACCATAAGCAATAGGAGTATAGTGTTGAGCGTGCCATGGCGGATCTGAAGGTGCAAACCGGACAAAGGCAACTTCGCAACCAAGACAAGAAATCCGAGAAAAGCAGTGGCGATCTATTTTCTTGCTGCGATAAATAAGTTGAGCAGAATCTGAAAGAGTACCGCCTGCAGTGCGGCGCTGCACGCATTCTGTTGAGAATTTGACGGTGCTGCGGTAGCGATGGCTGTCGGCGGCGTGGAAGCAGATCTAGGAGGGTAGACGGTGGCGGTGGGGCGCGATTGACGAGACGGTCGTAGGAGCGGCGCCGGCAAGGTGGACGACGGCGGGGATGAAGCGAGAGGACGGGATGCAAGGATCCCAGTCCGAAGGCGTGGATGAGAGAGGTCAATCTCTTGTAATGGACGGCGGCGTCGGGGTATCAGCTCCGGCATGGTGGAGGAGGATGTTGGTGGATGGGGTGGCGGACGACGGCGGACGGAGGAGGGTGGGGTGGAGAGGGTGTTTTGGCGCCCACGGAGTATGAATGGGGAAAAGGGAGGTAGAGAGGAAGGGGGAACCATGTATTCAGGGCGCGCTTGTCTCAAATGCGAGGAAATTTACAAACTTAGCCCCCATTTCAAATTTCTACTACTCTACATCGCAGCAACATTAGTCGGTTGGGGATAGGACGGTAATCTTGCATACGCCGAATATTTGCCGACGAGAGTTTATTTTTGGCGCCCACCGTGTATGAATATGAATCGGGGAGGGAGTCGATTTCGGCCGAGGGCACACTGTGTTTTGGCGCCCACCGTGTATGAATCCGGGTAAGAGGCGGTTACTTCACGTTTGGGTGAAATTACAAACCTACCCGTATCGAAACCTATAGAAATCCAGCAGATAGGCTTTGCGTGGCAGGGATAGGCAGTAGTGATTTCCATCTCGCAGATTTTGGTTTGAGGCGGGTTATCATGACTTTCCCCACTTCGTTCAAATTTTGCACAAAGGCTGCGTTTATCGTGCCAACTCAATTCAATTCCGTTTGTATTCTACTATTTTTTCAAGGGTCCATTTTCATTTGGAATTACATTCTATATACATCAATTTTTTTATATATACTTTCAAAAGCACAACAAAGAATTCTGCTCCTTTATATGTATAATATGATTTACAAATACAACGATCTCAAAATCTTAAGGTTGAATACAAAAAAATTTAACCAAATTATATTCTACTAAAATGTATGGATCAGTAATATCTACATATTAAATAACATAGATGTGCGTGAATTCATATAAGTATGCATGTTTGATAGATCAATTTTGGTTCGAGTATGGATTACATGTATCATCATCTCGAATTCAAATATTTGAATCCTTTTTTGTTCACTCCTTTCACGCCCATCTCTCTCGCATGCATGCTCCTTCAGGTAGCTATCACTCTCTTTTATCCAACTCACCCGCACGCTCACTTCATGTTTCTCCTATCCTCGCAAACATGGTCTCTCGACGTCTGCCTTGAGAAGTGTCACACTCTCCCTATCGTTATACATTACACGTTTTTCATTATCTCTCACGTCTCTACTATTCTCTGGTATCACTCGGTACCCAAGCTTTCTTTTTCACAGCCACACACATAGTCTCCACTCGTCTTTCACTTTGTCTTTCTCTCTATGGGGTTCTCTCACACACCCTATATGTCTCTATATATAACTCATACCACTAAAATTACTCTCTCTCTCTCTCTCTCCTGTAGACACAACATTTGTTGCGGTCTCCTTTTAAATCTCCATCCTGCATCGACATTATTCATTTGTTTACCGATCAGACAACCCCGACTACCGTCTCCTCTCTCTCTCTCTCACAGACACACACACACACAACTCCTGCTTCCACTCCCCTTCCCGACTATCGTCTCTCTCTCTCACACACAAAACTCTTTCGCACCCCGACTCGTATTTCTCTCTCAAACATTTATCGACTGGCTAGCCTCTAGATAGGTTTATACACCCGCACACTCGTGCTTCCACCATCGCATACATGTCTCTCTCCCGCTCCTTGTATCTATGTAGCTTTTTCTTCCCTTCTTGAGACAAGCCCTCTTGATCGTGCACACACACTATCGCCTCATTTTAAGCTGATACCTATCGCACACACACACTACTTGTGCCTTTGTCACACATGCACTCCGTCCTCCTCCACTCTCCCTATCTCTCTCACACACATGGTTTTTTTGCAACAACTAGCAAGATGCCCATGCGTTGCACGGAACATCAAGATGCATTTGTATGAGTAGTTTATCTTGTGGGGGAAAAGGATAAACGAGGGAAGGCCTTATTTGCAAATGTGGAGAGGGGTGTGGGTATCTTTACCAAAATTGCCATAGTTTCCTTCCTATCCGTCGGATATAGATCGGACAGCCTATATTGCAGGATGGCGAGCACACGATCATCACCGACAATGCTTTTTATAAGAGTAGGGATAAAAAATAGAGTTGGTGATGATGGTGGGCCTGCCATCCTGCAATGTAGGTCGTTCGATTTATATCTGACGGATAGGAAGGAAAATATGGCAATTTACCCGCACTCTTCACCACATTTGCAGATAAGGCCTTCCCTCGTTCATTGTTTTCTCCCACAAGATCTTGATGTTCCGTGCAACGCACGGGCATCTTGCTAGTAAGAGTAGAAATTATACATATACCACTTCTCGAATCTTGAAACCAACAACATTCGTCCCTTATCTCATCAAAACCGCCAAAGGAATATATTTTGAGTGAAACATAACATATTTTTAGTGATATACGTATTTCAAAACTAGATTTTTTTCTATCAAATCGGTGAATATGTATTAATCTACTTTGATCGTGGTGGCAACGCATTGGCACATTGCTAGAAGGAGGGAGTGATTGCTCGACACGAAACGCGACCTCTCATAAGCGTTAGGCATTGAACCGTGGCGCCCGCCAAGAGGGCCGCTTTTCATTGCGAGCCCGGTGAAAGCACGCCTCCTCGCCGTGTGCAACCAGCTTAAGACTGCCCCGCCCGCCTTCATTGAATCCGTGCGTGTGCCAGCAACCCGTCCTTCCGCGAGCCGGCAGGCATTTTAGAACAGAAAACATGACTAAAATATAATTAATTTATGCATGGTCTTGACTTGTTCTGCTTTCAAGACCGTAGCAGGAACTAGTAGAGGTTTTTCTTTATTTATAACTCTCCTCACATTTTTTTTGGCTTTGAAGTGAATCATGGTTGTGGACATTATGTATGAATGTGCAGATATATGTGAACATGAGTTTGATGTGGAAGTTGAACTTGGAATGTCGGGCTTCTTGCGTGAACTATACCATGTCCAATGCTTAAATGCATTATTGTTTGGAAAGTAATTGCTGTTATCACATGACCCAAAAAAACATTTTGTGCCACATCGGTAGATGCACAGACATCATCTATGAGCATCTTGTTGGATAAACATTTGAACCTAGCTATTATGAAGGAAATTTTGTATTGACAACAGTTTTAGATAGCAGGAGACGCCTAGCCTGTTCTGCCTCTGCTAGCTTATTTCTGGCTTCTTCCATCTCTTCTTTGGCTTGGGTGAAGAGAGCATCTGATTGCTCTTTTAAGCTTCTTCGAGAACTCAGCTACATTCTCAAGGGTTGCTGCACACTTTCTTCGGCCTTTACTAATGCCACGAGGACTCGAACAGCTGTCGACTCCACCTGGCTTGTGTGTAATCCAGCATCATCTGGGAATTTGCACCTTGTGTCTAATCCAGCATCATTAGGGAAGTGGCACCTTGTGTGCAATCCAGCCTCATTTTGGAAACATGATCTCGAGGTTGACCATACTTCCCTCCTCGCAGGAACTGCATCCTGACATGAAGTTACTTCTTTTTTAGATCAATACTCAGAGAAACCTAGATCCATTTAGTAGAAGCCAGATAAACTGAACTCGGAAAAGTGAATTCAAAAGGAAACGAAATATAAAAACAGACTACAAGGTGAGAACACCCACTTCCTACATCAAGTTAAAAACGAAAGCATTAGGACGATTAAGATCTTCTTATTACACATCGAAGAACACCACGCTTAAGAGAAATAGAAACTACAACATATACACATCGAAGAACACGAGGCTAAACGAAAGTAATTGAAAGGGTGTTACTTACCAAAGCTCTTTTTACAGGTTCGGTGCAGCTCCTCTTTAACTTGCCACGCTCCTTGAAGATGTCCCGAATATCCCGTGTTTGGTCTTCATTGCTCCTCTGCATGTTCACACTCGTGGTTTTAAAATCTCAACATGGCAAGAAAAATACTACTAGTAATAGTCCCGCATCTTGTGGGCAACATTAAAGCACTCGTCTGCCATGTTAGAGCATCTCCAACAGAATCGCAATGTGCGACGCTTTAAAAAAGCGCTTACAGTGCTGAGATCGAGAAGTAGATACTAGAGAGTAGAGGATAGTTCTCAGCATAGATAGATAAAAAAAGATAATTCAACTACTCCCCGTCGTCCGACTCCTCCTCGGTGATGTCCTCCTCCGACGTCTGACTGTAGGCGTGAAGATACCGATCGTTGTCGGATTCCCAGGGCGACGCTGCTCCTAGCCTCATGTGGAATTGAGTGTCCACTTTTCGCCTACGCTTGTCCTCGCGATAGGCGGCTCGCTCCGCCTTCCTCTTATCCCTCTCCGCCCTCCTTTGCGCGTAGAACTCGCGCTCGTTGATGATGTCCTGCGGGAAGTGTTGGCGCCATAGTGCCATGGCTTCCTCGTCCATCTCGGCGATGCCGAGACGGTGCACCCGCCTCCGGTTGTCGCGACGATCCTCGTCGGTGCTAAGCCGCAGCAGAGGCGTGAGCTCCTGCGCCCGCTCCCGCGTCGGCACGTTGGGGAAGTTCAATGTTCTATGAGGCCACCGGAGGCGCCACGCCGCCGTGCCGTACGCGCGGGCGGCCTCGTTGGCGGTGTCGAATATGCCGAGGCCGAGGCGCATCCCGTGGAACCGGATCTCGGCGGAGAAGCCGCCGGAGGGGCACGCGCGGACGCTGTGGTATCCCCAAGTTTCCCGGCGACGCGGCGGCATGGTGGCGCGGCGGCGGTGAGGCGAAAAAGAGTGGGGAGAGAGCGGTGGTGAGGCATAGAGCGGTGGGAGGGCGTTGGATTTTATAAAGCGCGCCGGACGCCGCGCGCCAAAACTAGCGCACGCCCGACAGCTTTTTCCCGTGCGCGCGTGATCCTTTGCCGACGTCTCTGCTATCTCTACTCTCTTCTCTATGGTTATATTTATTTTATATTTAATATTTAATATTTATCTCTACTTCCTTTACTGTCTACTTTTTTTTCTCTATACTTTTTTTTCTTGCAATATAGGCCGTCCGATTTATATCCCATGATAGGAAGGAAACAAATGGGAATTTTGCGTAAAGATACCCATACCCCTCTCCAGATTTGCAAATAAGGCCTTCCCTCCTTCATCCTTTTCTCCCACAAGATAAACTACTCATACAAATGCATCTTGATGCGCAACACATGGGCATCTTGCTAGTTCTAAAACCTTTCCATCATTTGCCACACTACAAAGTTGCGGTGAAAAACCTACCCGAGCACAAATAGCGACAGAGCTGACGCACAATTACCAAATTGATATTCTGTTGGACAATGGAGGCTATAACCAATTACTTTTACGGAACAATAGCACCGGGAAAATTGAAGGGTAGGTATGAACAAAATTGGAACTGCACATGTACTGCTAAGTGATTCAATACACACATTTACCAATCGAGAAGGAGAACGATGGTCGCGGCGGCCTCTGTGAGTCATGGTCAGCAACGGGAGTCAGTTCATTGTCCACGACGGTGGTACTTCTGTGCTTGGCGTCGGCTTCCGGGAAGCAGATCCGAGACCATGGAAGATGATGCCGGGGAAGAGGCTCCATCTACGATGACGACGGTGGACCGGCTCCAGTGCGGCGTACGAGGTCGTCGATGAGGCAGATGCGCTGCGGTGGACGAGTGCGCCGATGTATAAGGGAGGAGCACGAAGGCTGCGGTGTTGTGAAGAAGTCTATTTTGCGGTGGGGATAGAAAATGGGGAGTATTCAGGTGTACTACTCTGGGTGCCGGGGTGGGGTTGACTAGGTAGGGTGAACCTGAAGTTACGAAAACAGCCCCCTACCAAGCATCGTCCGTAGGACTGTTCCGAAGGCTATGATGGTAACTTCCCACTGCTCAAATCAGGGTCGCGGGAGATTTTCCCGCCGACCTCAAAATTTTGTGACACTGGACTCCCCGTGTGGCGTGTTGAGTGATTCGGCTAAGCAACTAGCGAGTAGTAGTAGTAAACTCGCATATTAGGTTTGAATCAAGTCAAACTTCCTAAAGTTTGACCAAGTTTATATAAAATATAAACATTTACCATAACAAATATGTATGATGTGGAAGTACATTCAATAATGAATCTAATGGTATTTATTTGTTATTGTATATGTTAATATTTTTGTTATAAGCTTTCCGAGAGTTTACAAAACTTGACTTTGACCAATGCTAATACGCCGGACTTAAATAAAAAGCGGAGGGAGTACACATTTGTTTTCTTAGTTTGTAGTGAACTAATCATTTGTTGAAATTGTGAAATAAATATATTAGGCTATTGACTTGAATGTAATGGTCTATACAATTCAATAGTTACAATCATTGTCGAATCCCAAGATGTATACAAGGTCTATAGTACTTCACAACATGCTCAAACTCACATAATCCCAGTCAAATGAGAATCTAAATGCATTTCATAGTTATTACTTTGTAGGATGCAACAAAAACAACCAAAACTCTACATCAGCCATTATAGAAGCAACATTTTGACATATCCCATTGTGTGAATGAAACGTGCAGAGAGAGCTTTTGAAGATGGAGCAGATAGGGCGGGAAAGATTGTATGTATGTGGACGAGAGAGTAGGAGACAAACCTAACGAGACATAGAGAGAGAGAGAGAGAGAGAGAGAGAGAGAGAGAGAGAGAGAGAAAGAGGAAGAAGTTAGGTCTGTGAGAAAGATAGAGACATGTAATATACGTGAGATGCATGTGCATCCGGATTCTGTATACGTGGAAGGAGAAGAGACAACATGTTTGATGAGAGAGCTGGAAAAACATGGACGAGAGGGGAAGAATCTCATGGGTTGAGGGATTGACAATTTTGTGCGGGGGAGAGAGGGATTGGTAATTTTGTGCAAGAGAGAGAGAGAGGGTGGGGGGAGGAGTCAGTCAGCTGTCGGCACATCACCCTGCTTCCAAACGACCCCGCATTCTCTAGCGCGGTGTGGTCGCCGTCTTCGATCTACTCAATGCCCTCTTTGAAGATTGAGGTGTTGTGCATGTTGGGGTGCAAAGAAGCACAAGCGAGAGTGGTCGCCGTATAACCTTGGATGGGGATGAATTGTGTGCTCGGGGGAGTGTGCGTGTGTGTTGTGCTGCGTGTGTGTGTGTGTGGGCGCGCGCGCGTGTGTGTGTCGGATATTGAGCGAAAACAAACCTAAGGAGAGAAATGGGTATTCACGAAGAGCTTGTGCGGGCCTTGAGGTGGGCAGGGGCCAAGTGAGGGTGTCAAAATGTGCGCGTTGATGCATGTGTTGCATGCGATCGCATGAGGGACGGACGAATCGAGAGAGATGGTTGTTGTGTTACGGATGCTCCTCTCTCTCTCTCTCACACACACACACACACACACAAGTAAACTAGAAGACCATTCTCTCATGTATACACAACGTATCGGCATCTGTCTATGTCTCACTCATGCATGATCATTTGCACATTCACACCTCTCTATGTCTGTATCACACGCATACTGTCTCCACATTGCCCTTCCGCCACAACACACATATGGACACATACACACGTTCTCTCTCACCACACTCACAAAATAAGTATTAAAAAACTAGGCGCACTCTAAACGTCCAAATCCAAATAAACACAAACTGGAGCTAAATTCAAATATATGGAAATATTGCAGCGTCCAAGAACTTTCCCAGGAAAAAACTTGAGTAATATTCGAGGATTGTTTTCACACACACAAAAAAGGTTCGGTGGATGTCCTTCGAAGCGACACGATGACGCACTGCTCGATCGATCACATGGCGTCATGTTCACGCGCTTGCACATGATTCCGTATCGTGGCTGTGGTACTAACTTCAAAAAAAATTAATAAAAGCGCTGCCTAAGTCTAATGTTTACGTGTACTGGTATAGTTTTCTTTTAAGTTTGACCAACCTTATATAAAACTAAAGTAAGCTCCCATATGCACACTCATCAATATACCGCCGCCGCCATTGCGCATGCCGGCGCCCGCCTGCTCCGGCCAACAATTTCTCGCCCATCACCGCCGTGTCGCCGCCATCCCTGTGCCATGAAGCCGAAGGCTCGCCCCACGCTCCGTCGTCGCAGTCCCTCCTCGCGATGCCGCGCCGCTAAGCACGCAGCAGCTGGTGGAGCCGCGTCTATGCATGCAGCGTCTGAAGAGGAGGACGAGCGCGTGCTCCAAAGACGCCGACGAGGAGGAGGAACTAGCATGTCATTGTCGTCTCCGCTGCGGAGGAGGCGCGCATGGTGGGTGTCGCGCGGAAGCCGTCGCACAAGGCCGAGCCCGCAAACCGGGTGCGGACGCGGAATCTACCTTCGAGACCTTGAATGCCACGTGGATCCTGCAATCTGATGGAGCAATTTTGGTCAGTCGACTCATGTGAGCCGTTTGATGCAACATGGATGTCTAGAAGGGCTTCTTCCACCTCTTCTGTCGTCTTCTTCCTTCGCCCCGTCGAACTTCTTTCACAAATCGACTGACCCAAATTATACTACTAGTACGACGTATTAAGTACAAGAGGAACACGAAGATACGAGCAGTAGTACCAACTGCAAGAAGAACAGTAGTAAGACATAGTACTAGTACTACTCTCACGCACTAAAGAGTTCAAATAACGAGAAAGAACATAAACATAGTTCTCATTGGGCCCTCAAAGACAACACACCCTTGAAAATAAACTAAGCAACTAGTCCGCTTGACACTGCAGTAGAACCAGCATGAGCGACGGCACTACCACCTATTCGGAGTCCGAGTCCACGTCCGCGACTTCGTTCTCGTCCCTCTTCATCTTCCTCTTCGCCGATGCTTCTTTGCTTGAACCGGACACTGGGCCCTTCTTCTTCATCCAACCCATGTAGATATTTAAACAAAGGTAGGCATCCATTGCTGCGTACAGGATGTGATCTTCACCTAATGTCTTCGACTCCCATGCATGATGAAACTCATGATGAGGTTTCTTCAGTTTAGCGTACGAAGGATCAATCATGGCTGCTGCCAGGGTCAGCATTGAAGGTTGAGAGGAGGACACCAGGCTTTCCTTCTGGAGATCGAAGGGCTGGCCTACAATGATACCTATCCGACGCAGGACATCTCTGTCGTTCTTAAAGCCTATAGTAACGAATTTCACTCTTTTGTCCTTGAGGAAGTTCTTAAAATCCTGGCACTCAACGTCGGCATGGCATATGTGGTAGACCAAGAAAACGTTATGTACGCAAACCTGGATCACGGCCGGGCTTCTTCCTCTCTTCGTCCTTTAGATCCTTCTCTCGTCCCAGACTGTGGTGTACTCAACATCTAGCCCAACACCCACTCATCCGCTGAACTGCTGAACATGCGTAGGAAGCGAGCAAGCCATGCTTTCACCGTCATGGATCCACGTGGTGTAGATGACGATGAATCGATCGCCGGTGATGGCTCTAAGCTGGTACTCAGCGACCATGGAGATTTGGGAGGCCATGGATTTTGGAGGAGGGTTAGGAGAAGTTGAACTGTTGTACCCCGCAAAAACTGGGAGCGAACTAATGTGAAAGGACGGGACGACTGGGAGCGAACTGTTGTGAGGTACAAGACGGGGACGAGTAGGGCATGCGAACAGCGTGGGATTGCTGGCTTGCCCGGTGGATAAACGGCTGCAAGCCCCCAAAGAGTTCTTGAGAACTATGCGGGACCCACTAGATGTCATGTCTACTAGACCCATATCGTAGGCCTGACGGTATAGCTTCGCTGTTCGCACGCCATGCCGGCGCGTGGATGTAACTTCACTTAATTCCGGCAACCGTCGCGCCTCCCACGACCTTCGCCTCCCTCGCACGGTCGCGCCCTTTGAGACTTCGACCGGCTATAAATGAGCTATTTTTTTTGCCTACTCCACATGCATGATACTCCCTCTGGTCCTTTTTACTCCCGTCAACCGTTTGCAAAGTGTTTGACCAAATATATACTTTTTTTGAACACCACCTTATATTAATTAACCAGCCACACCAGTACACTCATTCGATGCAATATTCACCACATGTATGCGGTACGTTATTTACAAGAATACCATCTAATCTATTGTCAAAGCTATACTTAGCGATTAAGTGTGCCACCTTATTGGCTGAACGGCTAATCTTTGACAATTGAAGATTGTTGATCAACTTCGAGATGCTCAACGCTTTCATCTTCAGGTCACGCATAGCAGACCTGTCATAGTCCCCCGATGCAAGAGACGCTACCACAAAAGCGCAATCAGTCTCTAAAATTACAGGATTATGAAGAGAAATACCTATGTAGAGACCGGCAATGCAAGCCCTAAGCTCCGCTTCCTCCACGCTTTGACAAGCATCAATGTAATCCCACGACCAAATTTATACTAAACATATCAATATCTACAATACTGATTATAATGAGTATAAGAACTACATTTTATAAGAGCATTACTAGTAGAACCCTCAAACCCTCAAACCCTTATAGCAGTTTTAAGGGTTGAGAAGTGCCAGTTTTTGACACTTTTAAGGGTTAAAAAACAGGGTCA
Organism: Aegilops bicornis; assembly: GCA_021605145.1. Lineage (NCBI taxonomy): Eukaryota > Viridiplantae > Streptophyta > Magnoliopsida > Poales > Poaceae > Aegilops > Aegilops bicornis. The sequence goes on along the minus strand of CM038675.1, from coordinate 547,202,798 downwards.
AAGACTAGAACCCTCAAACCCAACCTGTAAACTGCTTTAAGGGTTGGATTTGAGGGTTCTAGTCTTTGCCTCAACCCCAACCTTTAAAACTGTCATTTCATATATCACACATTTCATCACATTTCATCATATGACATATCACAAATTCCATCACAATTGACATAAAACAATAATCATTCTAGTTATTATTACAACACCGAATAAAACAATAATCATTTAAATTATTACAACAATGTTTGAGCAAATTACACTAATTGTTCGAATAAAATAGGACATAGAAAAGTAAAACAAAGATACATCATGGGCCAATGTGCCGCCCATCCAAGCGCCATGGTGCTCTACTAGATCATCTGGAGCCGACCATGAGTATACTAGCAATAGTGACTGCATCGGGCATCTCGGCCTCGCACATCTCCGTGAAGATGCCCAAAGCCTCATCATAGCGTGCATTACGCACACAACCAGAGATGATGCAGTTCCAAGAACTGACCCGTGGCTTGACACCCCTCGGTCGCATTTCGTCAAATAGATCGAGCACAAAGCACCAATATCACCATTTCTCGCGAAGCCGAGACGCAGGGTGTTCCACGAAATCACATCAGCCGCACGCCATCGGCCTGCATCGAGCTGGAAGGCCTCGCCCAGCTCCCTCGGCGTGGCGCAGCGCCCATGAGAGCGGTCCCGCCCTTGGCGGCGAGCGTGCGATCGGGCGGCAAGGCGGCGCGTCCGCTGGCCGCAGAGGCCCGGAGCACGTAAGGGAGGAGGAACCTGTCGGCGCGGCCTCAAGGGCAAGACATGGTCGCGAACGCCAGATGCCCGTCTGGCACCTGCTCGTGGGTCGGTGCTCAGAGTGAGCAGCGCTGGGCGGGGCGGGGGCCGGGCGCGGGCGGCCGTAGGGCGAGGCGGCCGGGGCGGGCGAGGCGGCCGGGGCAGGCGCGGCGGCGGCGGGGCCCTCCATGGCCGGAGAAGGAGGCCGAGAGGAGGAGTAGTTGGCTCCCGCGCGAGCGAGGAGCGAGCGAGCGAGTGCGGGTTGGGAGGGCGATTTTCCTCTCAACCCCTACTTCTACGGATTGCAAACTAGTTTGAGGGTTGGACCTCTAATTTTTTTTACGGGTTTGAGGGTTTAGAGGTTCTAATCTACGGTGTTTTTTCCGCGAAAATTGTAAAAAAGCAGTTATTTTTAGGGGTTTGAGGGTTTGAGGGCTCTACTAGTAATGCTCTAATGAGTGTAAAAATATCGATTTGACATTTTGAATGTTGATACTCCCTCCGTCTAGGTGAGTAAGTCATCTTAGCTGTGCACCGTGACCAAGGAGGAGGGGAAAACGAGAGACATTAATGTTTATTTGCTAATTAAATAGTATTGCATGCAATGAACTAACCACTGCATGTCATGTTTGATAGTCTCAGGTCATTAAAAGCATGCACACCCTCGTCTCTTATTGGTTGATATGTTAAGAAACAAGAAACGAGGTAGAAGTTAATGCACTGCGCCTACATGTTTTGGGATTATTTGGTTTTCGTAAGATGACTTACACACCTAGCTGTTAGAGTACCACTACCTCCCTACTAGTTTAAAGGGCTCGACTCAAAAATTTCACCTACTCTTAGAAGGATAGTAGAGGCGGTGGAATAGTTTTTGAAGTCTGCAAAAGTACTCAACTAATGCTGTCGTTCTTCACAAAAAATGTGTTTACCAATGCATGCATGAACACTAGTTACTCTAACCCCCTCTCTTCTTTAATTCTTTGCCACATCAGCATGTTTGCTATTCCCGTGTGCATGATACCACCTAAGATACCACCATTATGGCCAGCCTTAATCATCGCATGCAATAATTTAGTGCACCTTGAAATATGAACATGTGTGGGGCGTGTATGTTTTTAATGACGTGAGACTATACCTAGCCCGGCATGCAAGATGACTTATTATGCACCGTTCCCCATACCTGCAGGAAGCCCGTTCGTCTCCAAATCTTTTCCTCTCCATGTGTGGAAACAATATGCCTGCCAAACTCTCCTTCTCCCTCCGGCGGTCCCACCACTCCACCCCGTGTGAAATTTTTTGCATGCATGACCCTCCTGCCCCCACGCTCATCCAATCCGTTGTGACCAGTAATATTTCCACCCCTTCGCTCCCCCGTAATTTACTCCAACAAATATGCCCACGTAGCTTTTACTTAACTTCAGGTGCATAGGGTCACTGACATACGGGCCCAACGATTATCTTGGCCCACATGTCGTTGATGCAAGCTGAACCTACTTGATTAAATCGGTCTGACTTCGATCCATATCTTACGTAGGTGTTCCATTGCTCACTATAAATACTGCGCCTCCCACGACATCGTTATCTCCTCCCCCTCACGTTCATCATTGCTATCTCCTCCCTCTCCCTCTCACGTCGACCACCATGGCATCGCCCCTCCCAAGCCCTAGGAGCCCCTCGCTGCACCACGCGGACGGTCACGCGTCGCCGTTCCGTTCCTCGCCACCACTAGTCGAGGAGGACGCGTCGGCATTCCGCTCCTCGTCGCTACTCGACGCGTCGCCGTTCCGTTCCTCGCCGCCACTAGTCGAGGAGGACGCGCCGGTGTTCCGCTCCTCGCCGCGACGCGACGCGTCGCCATTCCGTTCCTCGCCGCCACTAGTCGAGGAGGACGCATCGGTGTTCCGCTCCTCGCCGCGACGTGTCAAGGTGGACGCGTCGGCATTCCCAATCTCCCGAGCACGTGCGTCGGACGATGCATCGGCTCCCCGCTACGAGGAGAATGCCACGCCGCCCGCCGAGCCCCCCCAGCCTTGAGGAGCTTTGGCAAGAAATGGATGTCGCCTTGTGGGAGGCTTTGCCTCCAGCAGAGCGCGCCAAAATAGAGGCGGAGAAGAAGGCCGAGGAAGAGAAGCGCACCATGCAACAACCTTTCTGGGAGATCTATGTCGCGTCCGAGAGATTCAAGCAATTGGTTCTTTGGCAGAAGGCTCGTGCGAGGGCCGTGAGGGTGGCGGAGGACGCCCGTGCCGACGCCCTGTGTGCAGTCGGGCCCAAGCGCCTCATCTACGCTTGGCGGTATGTGGACCAGGTGCACGCTTCCAGCCAGGAGGAGTACCTGTTGGCGCCGGATCACCACACCGGTGAGATCGCGCCTGGGCCGCAAGTCATTAATCAGCACCTCGCGAAAGGCGAGGCTGAGGAAGAGGCGTTGTGTGGGCGCGCAGGGAAACGGCCGCGCACCAGGGCACTCGTGACGCGCCGCAAGCGCTCCTGCGAGCGTCATGGCTTTTAGGAGGAGTATAATTTTTGTTTCGTAAGGCGATCTCATTAGTTTTGGGACGCAAATGATAAATCCCGAACGTTCATGAATTTTTAGCGTCCTTAATTAAGTATGTAAAAGGGAAAGTTTGGAAACGTTGTGTATTATTACGCATTTTGCAAGTACGTGCATATAGCACAAACTTTACTATATACTATCGGACTACACGTCTCTCTCGATATATGCTTGCAGACTTTTCTACTCCCTCCGTCCAGGTCAATAAGTCATCTTTGGTTGTGCACGGTGACCAAGGAGGGAAGATTTGTACATCTAGATGGAGGGAGTACTACTATTACTTATGTACGTGCAAATGCACGTTTTAACATTACGATGCGGTTTTTGTAAAAGTAGAAAAACAACACTAGTCAAGCTTGTGAAACGATTCCAACGTGAGTACTACTACTAGTAGGAGTACCGGGGCGAGTTCTTTTAGGCTTCTAGATTAGTAATCCCATAACTACTACCTCCGTTCCTGGTTTATTGGTCCCCATTGTAATCTGTGTCAAATTTTGATCATAAATTTAACTAATGAAATGTTAGTGCATGTCACATGCACTACTCCATCCGCTCACGTGAGTAAGTCATCTTAGGCTGTGCACCGTGACCAAGGAGGAGGAGAAACGAGAAACGTTAATGTTTATTTTCTATTTAATAGTATTGCATGCAATGAACTAACCACAAAGATGTCGTGGTTTGATATCTCAAGTCAATAAAAGCATGCACACTCTTTATCTCTTATTGGTTGATATGTCAAGAAACAAGAAATGAGGTAGAAGTTAATGCACCGCGCCTAAGTGTTTTGGGATTATTTGGTTTTCGTAAGATGACTTACAGACCTAGATGCACCGCGCCTAAGTGTTGTGAGTAACATTTTACCAGTTAAATCTTTGGTCAAAATTTAGCACAAATTATAATGGTGAGGAATAAACCAGGACGGAGTAGTAGTTTAGAAGCCCAAATAAATGAGTGAGGCGCCTTATTGTTACTCTCCACTGTGACTAGTCTTGTGGGAAAAGCTGGGGAAGCCGCCAAAAGAACTGGCCCTAGGAGTAGTAGCTAGGGATCGAGTGTGGGAGATGAACCCGAGAAAGTAAATGCAGAGAGATGAAATGCAAAAAAGACGGAGGCATGTGATGGTTGCTTGTCCGTTTATTTTACCAGGCCACTAATTACTAGGAGTGGTTTGGTTTTGTGATATGACGGCTTTACTGCCACGCCACGAGTGAGAGGTGAGACTCCCATGCTGCGCCGCCCTCTACACTTGTACTACATCGGTCGTGGTTTATTAGTCCCCCATTGAATTTGGATCAAGATTTAACTGACAAAATGTTAGTGCATGTCAACAAAAACTATATCGTTGGATTCGTATTTGAACATAGTTTTGAATGATATAATTTGAGGTGACATGCATCAGTATTTATCGTACTATATATAATGTTAGTTCAATTTTGGTCGTACTAATCTATAGTAGTAAGGTGCCCGTATGCTGCAATCAAGAGTGAAATGCATTGATCGGGGAGTTGCTTATTTTGACAAAGGATGTGGGGGTCATCTCATGTGTAGCGGGTATCGATAGGTTTCTTCTGATATTATCTCATCTCTAGAGCTCACAAACATACGGGTGAAATAGATAAAAAGGTATCTTTTGCAAACAAAAGCGTTCAACCTGTTCAACCTTGCATCCAAAACTTGTGAAGAAATAACACTTATTGTGCTTTGCAAGAAATGATCTTTAAGAATTAGTTTTTGAGTATCGATTGGTATACATGTTGGCTACAGATGACATGACACTTTCTTATAGTCAACAGTTGGCTATACTATTAAGTAATATTAACCATGCCCTTATACACCTAGACGGGGGGATTAAATCAGGATGACTTGCAAGGGGCAGAGGAGATGTAAGAAATGGTTCATCGTAAGTCTTTCACCAAGATTGTAGTAAAAATTCATACATGGAAGATTCTAGACTAAACCATAAACGGATACACTTTTATTCATGTGCGATACTCCAATAGAGCAAGATCCTGCATGGAAGTCTCCACATGCTTAGACAGCGGATTACATTGAGCGAAGTCTAATGATCAACATTTAACTTGATAATGCGTATTGTTTTTAGAAGAACATGGAGGCTCCTCCCCGGTTCCATTATCAAATGAAACCCAAAGTGTCTTGCATCAGCTCACTGAGAGGAGCAGTTCAAAGGAAGGATCATGTAAAGCCACTCAAGTTTAACGACAAGATTACAGAATCAAAAGCGGCAAAGACACGAGCCATAAGCGCCCACACACACACTACACGTTTTCTAAGTGCACTTGATAATGCGTATGTCCAGGTGAACGTCCTTGGAGTCCCCGTGCATCGAGTCGGCGGGTAAAGGATAGAACGGATGCCATGGATTTTCCAAGTCCACATTGGCGGGATAGTCCCAGCTCCTCAGAGTCCAAGTCTGTCTGATGAGGCCGGTTTCGCCGCCCACGCGACCCGGAGGGGTAGTAACATTGACCACGCACCTGTACATCTGCCTCGTGTTAGTGTCAGCGTCAGCGGTGACGCCCCTGACACACGTTACAGAGACGGGGTGGCGGCCTGCGCGGGCCTCGCCGGTGCCCACGATCAAGAGGAAGACGCCGCCGTCCTCCTCCGAGACTAGCAGGCGGTGGTGATCCTCCAGCGACTCCGACATGGTGAACCGGTATCACGTGTCGTACTTGATGTTCTCCGCCAAGGGCCAGCAGTGACCGCTGCACGCATCCGTGAGGTGATGCACCATGTCCGCCGGTGAGCCACAAAACGGCATCAGGCACTCATAGCAGTGGACGAAAGGGCTCCTTGGAGGCATCGACCAGTGCTGTCATGAAATGGGATTCTTTGTAGGGGACGCTATGCCCGATTGAATATGTGAGCAAGTTACTACGAGATTTAATCCGAATAAGCACAAAATAAATCATGACGGCTATAACAGATGAAACTAATCATGTGGACTAGCATAGTAGTAGGATACAGAGTAGAAACATGAATTCTACCACGATTTCGAACAGGAAGGATAGAAACACATACGGTGCAACGGGAGCAGCACCGTTGGCGTTGAGGTTGTCGCCCATGTCGTTGAGGAAGAGGTTGCCGAGGTCGGGGAAGAAGTCGTCGTTGATGAAGTCGTGGCTGCCAGCAGTCGCGAGAGTGCGCTCCCCAGATTTCAACAAATACCATTGAATGGAGCGCAGGAGGGAGTGGCTCTAGGGGACGTTATGCCACGAATCGAGCGCAGGAGTAGCACACGGCAAAGAGATGGTGTCCTTACTAGTACTCCCTAGTCTCTATCTATCTATATCTATATATATCTACGCTTATAGAAAACCGAGTTGGTGATGATGGTATGCCTGCCATCTTGTAATATAGACCGCCCGATCTATATCTGACGGATAGAAAGCCAACTATGACAATTTTACAAAAGATACCCGCACCTCTCTCCACATTTACAGATAATGCCTTGCCTCGTTCATCCTTATCTTCCACAACCTCGTGCTCCTCCCTATGTCTCTATCTCTACTACTTTTTTTATAACAAATCGAATAGTGATGCGCTGTCCGTTGCACGCCCGGCTGAACACGCCTCCTCGCCTCCATCATCACCAACTGAGTCTTCTATAGGAGTAGGAGTAGAGAAAAAACCGAGTTGGTGATGATGGTGTGCCGTGCAATGCACGGGCATCTTGCTATTTTTTTGCATATAAGTCCAAACACCACATAGACACGGTCTTTGAGCATGGTTCGTAGTCGTTCCACGCTTGGGCATTGAAGTTTGTAACTATTTTAGATTAGAATATACTACTCCTCCGGGGCTAGTAGTAGAGAAGAGTCCTACTCTACTACTCTACTCTAGCAAGCTAGGGCATAATCGTAGTGGAGATGCTTGAGGGAGTACTAATCTTGTGATCACTCATGCAAGTTGTCTAGCATCGATATGACCCTACGCTGCTGGTATGTGTCTCGTAAGTCAAGCGGCGTGCTGTAGTCATCATCACCTGTCCACTTCCCACATCACATATTCGCTTCTCCATCTTTGTCCGCACATAATCTTGTCCAAGCTTCCATCCCCGCTAAGGCGCCTCCCCCCTCGTCCGAAACCTAAGCACTAACAATGGCAGAACCGAGCAGCGTCCACTGAAAGAGTGGCTGGAATTCGCTCCCCACAGAGGTAATCAAGCTCATTGTTTCGCGTGTGGACAATCTCAGTACCGTGCCGCTCGCCGCGTGCTCGTCTGGGCTATATCGTCTACTCAAAGCCCTCAGGCCGGAGCTTTTTAAGCCAGCTCCTTGCTTGCTGATGCCGCCTGATCTTCAGAAACGGCATGTCATGCAGCATAACGATCGTAAGGTGGCGAGCATCAACCCCCTTCACTGCGATCCGATCCCCGTCAGCCTCAACTACATTAACGGTATGTACTGGGTCCTCATGAACACGTCTTGGATGGTGCTCGTCGATGGTCGCGGCAGCTGGATGCTCGTGGAGGTCTACACCCGGCGATTGATCCCCCTTCCTTCGATTAACACTGCACTGCTTTGGCAATCATGGCCCGTAATACTCGGAATCTTACAGTAGCCAACATGATACCAAGTTTGATTTGCTCAAGGTTGTAATCTGCCAAGTGCCCACAAGATCTGCGAATTATAAAGATTTCAGGCTAATTGCGTTCTTCAACCGCGGTCTCGCCTATCTGACAGGTCACTGCGGTAAGTGGATAAATCTGCACGTCCATCGCAGGATCATACATCCTCCATGGTTCTCTGATGCCATTGAACACAAGGGCTTCATTTACGCTGTCGACTCCTTCTACGGCTGGATGTATTGCTGGCCTACTCCAGTCATCGCTACAAACAGCTGTTACAGCAATATGTTACTTTCCTATAATATCATGATGGCTTGCTTATATTACTGTCAACATTTACTGAAAAAATATTCATGCTCATAACATGCTGTTCTTAAGATTGACTAAATCAAGAGCCCTTTTTTATATGACTCCAACTTGATATGATGTTGTAGGCCGCTTTGGTGTCCCTACCCTTCCTAATCCCAGAACCTTTCAAAGAAAAGCGGCATGGCAGTTGCAGGTGGTTCCTGGCTCGATCAGACGATGGCGAAAGATTGATGATCATTCGCACGTACCGAACGTGTTGTTTCGCGGAATACAATCACAGTCACTGCACGGTCTTTGAGCAGGATCCCAGCTTCTTTGGGCCTTCAGGAATTTTTGACTGGAGGCTGGTAAGTAGCCTTGGTACACGCTCTCTGTTTGTCATACTGAATTATCCGATTAACCAGGAGATAACCGACGGCAAGGATCATGATGGCAGCGCGGTTTCGTTCATCGTGCAAAACTGTGTACACAGCTGCATTACCATGCGTCTCGCATGCACCATACCGATATGTGCCGCCACGCCTCGCAACCCAAAGTAGGAGAGAGGGTCGCAAGTATCGGAACTTCGACCGCCTGGCCGGAGTTTCCCGTCAGGCACCCATCTGGTTCAAGCTGTCAGCCAATCTCCACAGCTTAATAAATAGTAACGTCTAACTGAGCCAGTTAGTTAGATGCATACACTTGGTATAGTAGGATCTTTATTCAGTTTGATGCATACACTTGTTCTTTTTTGGTAGCCCTTTTGTAATGATGGCTGATGTTTGGTTTGGAAGAGAGAGCTGCATCTTCACTCTTCTGGCCTGCTTACTGCTTCGCTTGCACCCCCACAGTTCTTCTGTTGCCGCTGTTTTCAATGTACAATTAGCGTCTGTTGGTTGAATAAATGTGTTGTTTTGGAAGTCGTTGCATGGTTCGATCCTTTAGTGCCCCGTACCGTACGTAGCTCATACTATTTTTCGTACGGAACACATTTTCCACTTGTTGATAACATGCATCCCAATCGATGAAGGCCCAATAGAGAAGCCCATAATTAATCTGGAAGGGAGGCTCTCACATGAATCTGGCCCAGGTACATGCTCATGGTCCCCTAAACATAAATAAGTAAATAAATAAATAAAGCTAAATGCTCATGCACCAGTTCTTTGGGAAAATAGGTAGCCTAGTATTTCTTTTTGAAGAATATCCAAGCTAGGCCTATTTGTTTTCTCCGAATTACTGGGCTGCAAATCTTTCAAGACGAGGAGGGATGCATTCCGTCCTGGCCAAAGAGTATGGCCAATGTCTGTTAAAAGTAATATCAAAAGGGGTTGAAAATTCCAAAAAATTTATAGCAAATGCGATATTAGTTTTTTTTATTTTGTTCTTCACTGATATCTTATATGTATTTCATTTGATTTAACATGACATAGTACTAATTTATTTTTAAATTTGTTTTAGTATGGCTATTAATTTTTGGATTAAGAATGTTTCGTTTCTCAAAGAAAAATTGCGAATTTTCAAAATTTACCACATATTTAGTTAATTTTTGACCTCGGTAACGACTTAAAATGGCCGCAATTCTAAAAATAGAAAACGGGCTCCAATAAATTCCATATGAATTAGGAAATGAGTAAAAATTATAAAAATAATAGCAAATGGGCTGTACACGCCACAAATTTCGAGGCTGACTTGTTTACGCAAGGCTTTGTCAGTGAACACACGATTCTAGCCGCAGCGAATGTTGGATGTCCATCCAACGGCCGACGTGCTTCTTCAATCTCTGATCTTCCTGCTCCAGCCGCCTAAACTAAGCGCCGGGACTGCTGCTCACTCCTCTTTTGGCTGCTTTGTGATACTGCAGGCTTCCCCGCCCACCTTACTCCCTCTGCTTTGGACTGGCCACACGCAATCAATCGCCTCCTTATTACGCGAAAAATGATTCCTCCCGCGACATCCGGGAGCACCGGTTGGGAGGCTGACTGTGGGCCTACTACGTTGACGACACGCAGGGCTTGTCAACTTAGTCAACAAACGATTCTAGCAGCAAGAATCGTTGGATTTGAATCGAACAGTCCTGCCGCTTCTTCAATCGCTGCTCTTCTTGCACCAAATACCAAACCAGCGCCGGGAGACCGCCTGCTCCTCGCCTCCGGGTCGGGTTGTGCTGCCGTTGAGGCCTCATCGCCCCCTACTACTCCCAACGCTAGCCAGGCCCTGCGGCGATGGCAGCCTCACATCGCAGCCGAACCAGTGAACCCTCGTACTCCTCTGCGCGTGGGCATCCACTGCCCCGTCTTCCCCGGCTCCGCGTCGTCCCCTTCCTAGGCCTCGCCATCGTCCACGGCCTTGGTGCTCTCGACGCGGCATGGACAATGTGGTCAACGACATTCCATCGGAAGAGTACTGTACGTGGAGAGGCTGACAGCTGGGTCCATGGCCACAGCCTAGTTTTTTTGTGATTTGCCAAGTAAGTCGCTTTGTCAGGCCTGTTGGGCTGCAAATCTTTCAAGACGAGGAGAGCTTTCATTCGGCTGGCCGAGAAAATGGCCCATCAGTAATGAGAAATGGGTTGTACATTTTAAAACACATCAAACCGGCAATTAGTTTCAAATATCTTTTTTCCATTTCGAGATTTTAAATTACATTAATTTTTATGCGTGGAGAATTTGTTGGATTTTATATTGATATACATTTATTTTAAAATCAGTTTGAATGTGAGTCAAAATTTCGGGATTAAAAACAGTTGGACCAAGACCAAATATGCAAAATTTCGTATAATTTTTAACCGTGGCCACAAGATATGGGCTGTAATGCTAACAAAAAGAATATGGGCTCCAAAAAACCTTAAGAATTAGCAAATGAGCTGTAAATTATTAGAAATAATGGCAGATGGGCTGTATGCTGTTTTCCATGATTTGAGGCTTTCCTAAAAAGGTTAACGCACAAGCAAAGGATCGTTGGATGTCCATCCAACGGCCGTCGTCTTCTTCAATCTCTGCTCTTCTGCTCCGGCCCGCTCAAACAAGCGCCGGCAGGACTGCTCGCCCTCCTCCCCGCGGCCGGGTTATGCCGCTGCAGTGTGCCTCACCGCCCACTGCACTCCCATCGCTGGCCTAGCCATCCCTCTACTCACTCACACTCGCTGTTATTCTCCGGCGATGACAGATTTAACCAAGAAACCTCAGACAACAGATTCCTCCGCGTGGGAAACAATCGCCGAGTCTTCCCTGCCTTCGTGTCGTTCCCTTCCTAGGCCTCGCCGTCGTGCACCGCCCTGGTGCTCTCGGCACGGCCTAGTCAATGTGGTCAACGACCGACATGCATCTGAAGTGGACTGTACGTGGAGAGGCCGACAGCTGGGTCCACGGCCGCACGCAAGGAAATGCCTCCTTATTACGTGCAAAATAATGATTCCTCCAGATGACATCAGGGACCCACCGAAAGGGCCTCTTTATCTCGCGGAAAAAACATTACCGCCGCTGACAGCTCGGACCCATCAGCTATATCTTTGCACGCAAGGAAGTGCCTTCTTATTACGCACAAAAAAATGAATACTCCCCCTGTTAGCTAGGACCCAGTATAGTGGCAGGCTGACTTGTGGGCCTACTAAGTTGACGGGGACGGAGGGCTTTGTCTACTTAGTCAATATGAATGATTCTAGCTCCAGTGACCATACGATGTCCATCCAACGGCTGTAGTGCTTCTTCAACCTCTGGTCTTCTTGCTCCAGCCGCCCAAACCAGCGCCGGTCGTGCCTCGTGCTCCTGCCTCCCGTGGCCGGCTGCGATGCGGCGGAGGCCTCACCGCCCCTACTACTCCCACCGCTGCCAGGCCATCCCTCTACTCACCCACACCTCGTTATTCTGCTGCTGACGGCAGCCTCACACCGCAAATAACTAGTGAACCTCGTACTCCTCTCTGGCGTGGGAATCCACTGCGCGTCTTCCCGGCTCGCGTCATCCCCTTCCTAGGCCTCGCCATCGTCCACCGCCTGGTGCTCTCGTGGCGTGGTCGACGTGGTCAAGGAACGGCTTCCATCGGACGTGGATCAGACGTGGAGAGGCCGATACCGGGTCCATGGCTGCAGCAAGGAAGTGCCTCCTTATTATACGCAAAATAATTATTCCTCCACCTGACAGCGGGGACCCACCGGACGGGCCACCATATTTCGCTAAAAAAACATTTCTCCCCTGACTGCTGGGACCCACCAACTACACCATCGCACGCAAGGAAGTGCGTCCGGGCAAAAAAAACAAAATGATTCGCCCCCCTGACTGCTGGGACCCACCAGCTACATCTTCGCACGCAAGGAAGTGCGTCCAGGCAAAAAAACAAAACATTCGCCCCCCTGACTGCTGGGACCCACCAGCTACATCTTCGCAGTAAGGAAGTGCACGATACCGGGACCCACCTGGTCGAAGCGCACGTGGCGTTGTCATTCGGTCGCGAACGGTAATGCGTATATATACACTGGTGGATGTAGAGGCGCACATGGCGTCGTAGACGCGCGCACGTAGCATGTACACGTACGGATAGCGGCGAGGGGGCAAGAAAGAATACGCCACGCACGCATACATACGGGTAGGGTCTCGAACGCCTACTCGCACATACGTACATGGCTGGGTGAGAACGGAGAAACAACGTTGTCGTCGTGTCCATGGGGAGGCAACGGAATGCGTCGTGTTCATGGGGAGGCAACGGAATGCTCGTGTTCATCGGGAGGCAACGGAACGCGTGGGAGCCAACCGGCTGGGTCGGAACGGAATGCATGGTCGTGTTCATCGGGAGGGCTTGGACGGAACAGGCGATGGAAACGAGGCCTGGCGTACCGCACAACGGAGGAAGCGGCCTTGTGTTCGACCGCCACATTCAAACGGGATCCTGTTCATCGGGAGGGGTCAGCGCATCAAGAAACGGAGGAAGCGGACCTCCCTACGGCAAACGGGTGTCCTGTTGATCGGGAGGGGTGTGGCGTACCGCAAAACGGACGAAACGGACTTGTGTTGGAGCGCTACGGTTGAAACGGGGTCCTGTTCATCGGGAGGGGTGTGGCGTACCGCAAAACGGGACTCCACGGGATACTGTTCATCTCCACCATCGACCTCCTCCAGCCTTCACGGGTCCTCCAGCCTCCACGGGCTCCTGTTCATCCAGCCTCCACCGCGCGCTACTCCACTGGCTACTGTTCAACCACCCCTCCACGGGCACCCCTCCACCATCTACTGTTCATCCAGCCCTTCACACCACGGGGTCCAATTCAACCACCCCTCCACGGCCACCCCTCCACCGTCTACTGTTCATCCAGCCCTCCACAACATGGGTTCCTGTTCATCCAGAGGCAACGCCACCGCTCACTGTTAATCCAACCCCCCCCCCCCCCCGCCCCCCGCAACGCTCACTGTTCATCCAAGCGATCAGCTTCAGTGAGCAGCAGTGATGGCGAAGAATCGCCGATCGGCTTCGATTAACAGCCATCGATCGATCGCCGGGTTCGATAGCAACGCTGTAGCTGCAGCAGTAATCACTCGGGTTCGATTAGAGCCCAACGCCGCTTCGGGTTCGATTAGAGCGAGCATACCTCACACACACGCGCATACGTACGAGAGAAACGCACATTGCCCGGGCCCCGACCTCCCACCGTAACTGGCAACTCCCCGAAATTTTCCTCCCCCTTGCTTCTAGAACGGTTTTTTCCGTCATGGACGGCCCAAAGAATGTCATGCAGCTGCGTCTCCGGCCCGCCCAGGACGAAAAGCCCATTTTCTGTCATGATTTTTTGTCATAGAAGTAGGAGCCCACCACATCTATGATGATACCGGGTTTTGTCACAATTATCGTCATAGAAGTGTCATATGTATGACAGAAAAAAAATTGTTCGGCCCAAAATGTCACGGATGTGTCTTTTTTTTGTAGTGCATATTGCATGAATTTATCCCTCTACATCATGTCATCTTGCTTAAGGTGTTACTCTGTTTTCTTGAACTTAATACTCTAGATGCATGCTGGATAGCGGTCGATGAGTGGAGTAATAGTAGTAGATGCATGCAGGAGTCGGTCTACTTGTCTCGGACGTGATGCCTATATACATGATCTTACCTAGATATTCTCATAACTATGCTCAATTCTGCCAATTGCTCAATAGTAATTTGTTCACCCACCGTAGAATACTTATGCTCTTGAGAGAAGCCACTAGTGAAATCTATGGCCCCCGGGTCTATTCTCATCATATCAATCTTCATCACTTTATTTTTGCTTTGCCTTTTTACTTTGCCCTTTTATTTTACTTTGCATCTTTATACCAAAAATATTATCTATCATCTCTATCAGATCTCACTCTCGTAAGTGACCGTGAAGGGATTGACAACCCCTAATCGCGTTGGTTGCGTTGAGCTATTTGTTTTGTGTAGGTACGAGGGACTTGCGTGTAGCCTCCTATTGGATTGATACCCTGGTTCTCAAAAATTGAGGGAAATACTTACTCTACTCTGCTGCATCACCCTTTCCTCTTCAAGGAAATCCAACGCAGTGCTCAATAGGTAGCAGCGGCCAGGTAGTTACCTCCGCCAGTTTACCGAACACTGCGGTTCGCAAAAGCCGATCAGAGGTCTCTTATACCCTTGACACTTCATGCCCCAAAGAGGGTTGTTTCCGTCAGCCTCTTAACCCGTCTGATTCAAATTATCAGGGTACTTGATACGTCTCCGTCGTATCTATAATTTTTGATTGTTCCATGCCAATATTATTCACTTTCATATACCTTTTGGCAACTTTTTATATTATTTTTGGGACTAACATATTGATCCGATTGCCCGGTGCAGTTCACATGCATTGCATGTTTTATGTTTCGCAGAATATCCATATCAAACGGAATCCAAACGGGATAAAACGGACGGAGCTTATTTTTGGAAAATATGGAAAATTCCAGAAGAAAAATCCACGCGAGACGGTGCCCGAGGTGGTCACGAGGCAGGGGGGCGCGCCCTCCCCCCTGGGCGCGCCGCCTACCCTCGTGAGCCCACCGTAAGGCGGTTGATGCTCTTCTTTTGCCGCAAGAAAGATAATATTTGGAAAAAAATCACGAAAAAGGTTTCAGTCAAATCGGAGTTACGAATCTCCATATATACGCGAAACGGTGAAACAGAGCCAGAACAGAACGCAGAAACAGAGTGATAGATCCAATCTCGGAGGGGCTCTCGCCCCCCCTCCCAAGCCATGGGAGCCAAGGAATAGAGGGGAAACCCTCCTCCCATCTAGGGAGGAGGTCAAGGAAGAAGAAGAAGAAAGGGCTCCCTCCCCCTTGCTTCCGGTGGCGCCGGAACGCCGCCGGGGGCCATCATCATCACCGCGATCTACACCAACACCGCCGTCATCTTCACCAACATCTCCGTCACCTTCCCTCCTCTATCTACAGCGGTCCACTCTCCCGCAACCCGCTGTACCCTCTACTTGAACATGGTGCTTTATGCTTCATATTATTATCCAATAATGTGTTGCCATCCTATGATGTGTGAGTACATTTTCGTTGTTCTATCGGTGATTGATGAATTGCTATGATTGATTTGAGTTGCATGTTTTATTATTGGTGCTGTCCTATGGTGCCCTCCGTGTCGCGCAAGCGTGAGGGATTCCCGCTGTAGGGTGTTGCAATGCGTTCATGATTCGCTTATAGTGGGTTGCGTGAGTGGTCAAACACAAACCCGAGTAAGTAGGTTGTTTACGTATGGGATAAAGGGGACTTGATGCTTTAATGCTATGGTTCGGTTTTACCTTAATGAATCTTTAGTAGTTGCGGATGCTTGCTAGAGTTCCAATCATAAGTGCATATGATCCAAGTAGAGAAAGTATGTTAGCTTATGCCTCTCCCTCAAATAGAATTGCAATAACGATTATCGGTCTAGTAACATAGTCGATTGCCTAGGGACAATTCCACAACTCCTACCACCACTTTTCCACACTCGCCATATTTACTTTAGTTGTGTCTTTATCTAAACAGCCCCTAGTTTTATTTATGCTCTTTACTTTCTTGCAAGCTTACCCGAAAACACCTACAAAGTACTTCTAGTTTCATACTTGTTCTAGGTAAAGCGAACGTCAAGCGTGCGTAGAGTTGTATCGGTGGTCGATAGAACTTGAGGGAATATTTTTTCTACCTTTAGCTCCTCGTTGGGTTCAACACTCTTACTTATCGAAAACTGTTGCGATCCCCTATACTTGTGGGTTATCAAGACCTTTTTCTGGCGCCGTTGCCGGGGAGCAATAGTGTGGTGTGAATATTCTCGTGTGTGCTTGTTTGCTTTATCACTAAGTAATTTTTATTTACTGTTCTTAGCTGTTTTCTATCTTTAGTTATGGGTAGGAAACGCAAAATACCAAAAAAAATTAGTTGTACCTACTGCTCCAATGGTTGAAGAACCACTCAAAATCTATCACACTGCTGAAGCTTATTACTTGGATCATCTTGATCCCTTTGTGCTCAGGTCTTTGAAACCCCAACTAGCTTAGTTGAGGGCAAATATTTAGATGAGCATGCTTGTTATATGCGATAATCAGTATATCTGAAAAAGGGAAACTATTATGGGGTCAAATTCAACGTTTGCAATGCTATGCTTGGAATTTATGCGATTATTATGATTTTACTTGTTGTTCTGAAAACCCTAAGAAACACCTTCCCTACCAATGTGAGCTTATTGATAATGGAATCTTATCCTCGTATGCTAAGGGTGTCTATAATTACTATGATGTTCAACAAAATGAAGAATTTGTTGCTTTTAAGGGTGCTTACGAAATTGCTTCTTTGATTGAAAAGTATGGTGCTACTCTTTATGAATCTGAAAATTTTGCCATACTTAAATATTGCTATGATAATTATGCTTCTAATCCTTATGTTAAACCATATATTGTGAACTACTCCGCTGTCCAAGAAGAGATTAATATTTTGCAGGAAGCTATGGAAGAAGAAATTGATGAAACTGTGAGCTCATTGGATGAAAAAGATGATGAGGAGAGCGAAGAGCAAAAGGAGGAAGAGCGGATTAGCTACCCGTGCCCACCTTCTAATGAGAGTAACCCTCCAACTCATACATTATTTAATTCCTTCGTGCTTATCAAGGATGATTGCTATGATGATTGTTATGATCCCGTTGATTCTCTTGAAATATCCCTTTTCGATGATGCTTGCTATGCTTGTGGCCAAGATGCCAATATGAATGATGCTTATGGAGATGAACTTGCTATAGTTCCTTATGTTAAACATGAAATTGTTGCTATTGCACCCATGCATGATAGTCATATTATCTTTTTAAATTCTCCCGATTATACTATATCGGAGAAGTTTGCACTTATTAAGGATTATATTGATGGGTTGCCTTTTACCGTTGCACATGATGATTTTGATAGATATAATATGCATGTGCTTGCTTCTCCTACTTGCAATTATTATGAGGGAGGAACTATATCTCCACCTCTCTATGTTTCCAATACAATAAAATTGCAAGAAACTGTTTATACTATGCATTGGCCTTTACTATGTGTGTGAATTGTTCTTTTATGACATGCCGATGCATAGGAAGAGAGTTAGACTTCGTCATTACATGATATATGTTACTTTGTGCTCACTACTAAATTACAAATCATTGCTAATTAAAATTGGCTTTGATATACCTTGGGATCCAGGTGGATTCACTACTTGAGCACTATATGCCTAGCTTAATGGCTTTAAAGAAAGCGCTGCCAGGGAGACAACCCGGAAGTTTTAGAGAGTCATGTATTTCTGTTGAGTGCTTTCATATAATTTAAAAACAACAAAAATAAAGAGGGGAACCCAAAACTTTTTCAAAAAGAAAAGCGGAAGTGAGAAAGACGAGCATTGTTGATGTGGGAGCTAGCCTTGAACTTTGTTCATGCTCACAGAAACTTTGTGAACCTTGATTACAGAAAATTTTCAACAAAAATAATTGTCCCCTTGTACAATTCCATTGTATTATAAAAATGATGTGCCAAGGTTTGCCTTTAGGATGTTTACAATGCTTGTTGGTTTGTGCGGTGCAGGACAGAAACTTTGGCTGTAGTGCGCGAATTTAATTTTTTACTGGAACGTCAAATGGTTATGATTCTTTTTGCACTATCTTTCTGTACAAATTGTTTATTTTTCCTAATTTTGGCAGAATTTTTAAGTATCATAAGTATGGTGAATGTTCAGATTATTACAGATTGTTCTGTTTTAGACATATTATGTTTTTGATGCATAGTTTGCTTGTTTTGATGAAACTATCAATTCATATCAGTGGATTAAGCCATGAAAAAGCTATATTACAGTAGACACAATGCAAAAACAAAATATGAATTGGTTTGCAACAATACTTAGAGTAGTGATTTGCTTTATTATACTAACGGATCTTACCGAGTTTTCTGTTGAAGTTTTGTGTGGATGAAGTGTTTGATTGAGAAGGTTTTGATGTGAGAAGAAGGACGAGAGGCAAGAGCTCAAGCTTGGGGATGCCCGAGGCACCCCAAGTAAATATTCAAGGATACTCAAGCGTCTAAGCTTGGGGATGCTAGGAAGGCATCCCCTCTTTCTTCAACAAGTATCGGTATGTTCCCGGATTCGTTTCGTTCATGCGATATGTGCAAGTCTTGGAGCGTCTTTTGTAATTAGGTTCTTATTTTTCTTTTATGCACCATGCTGGTATGAGATGGTCCTTGGTTGATTTATAGAATGCTCTATGCACTTCACTTAAATCTTTTGAGTATGGCTTTATAGAATGCTTCATGTGCTTCACTTATATCATTTGAAGTTTGGATTGCCTGTTTCTCTTTACGTAGACAACCGCCATTTGTAGAATGCTCTTTTGCTTCACTTATACTTGTTAGAGCGTGGGCATATCTTTTGTAGAAAGAATTAAACTCTCTTTCTTCACTAATATCTATATAGAGTGATGGCAGGAACTGGTCATTCACATGGTTAGTCATAAAATCCTACATAAACTTGTAGATCGCTGAATATGATATGTTTGATTCCTTGCAATAGTTTTGCGATATAAAGATGGTGATATTAGAGTTATGCTAGTGGGTGGTAGTGGATTGTATAGACACTTGTGTTGAGTGTTGCAATACCCGTAGCATGCAAGTATGGTAACCGTTGCTAGTGACAAATTTGAAGCATGGGGTGTTTCTTTGATTTTCTTCCTTATGAGTGGCGGTCGGGGACGAGCGATGGTCTTTTCCTAGCAATCTATCCCCCTAGGGGCATGCGTAGTAGTACTTTGCTTCGAGGGCTAATAAACTTTTGCAATAAGTATATGAGTTCTTTATGACTAATGTGAGTCCATGGATTATACGCACTCTCACCCTTCCATCATTGCTAGCCTCTTCGGTACCGTGCATTGCCCTTTATCACCTCGAGAGTTGGTGCAAACTTCACCGGTGCATCCAAACCCCGTGATACGATATGCTCTGTCACACATAAGCTTCATTATATCTTCCTCAAAACAGCCACCATACCTACCTATTATGGCATTTCCATAGCCATTCCGAGATATATTGCCATGCAACTTCCATCATCATCATATACATGACTTGAGCATTCATTGTCATATTGCTTTGCATGATCGTAAGATAGCTAGCATGATGTTTTTATGGCTTGTCCGTTTTTTGATGTCATTGCTATGTTAGATCATTGCACATCCCGATACACCACCGGAGGCATTCATATAGAGCCATATCTTTGTTCTAGATATCGAGTTGTAATATTGAGTTGTAAGTAAATAAAAGTGTGATGATCATCATTATTAGAGCATTGCCCCAGTGAGGAAAGGATGATGGAGACTATGATTCCCCCACAAGTCGGGATAAGACTCCGGACGAAAAAAAATAAAAAAATAAAAAAAGAGAAAGGCGAAAAAAAAGAGAAGGCCCAAAAAATGAGAGAAAAAGAGAGAAGGGGCAATGTTAATATCCTTTTACCACACTTGTGCTTCAAAGTAGCACCATGTTCTTCATAGAGAGAGTATCCTATGCTTTCACTTTTATATACTAGTGGGAATTTTCATTATAGAACTTGGCTTGTATATTCCAACGATGGGCTTCCTCAAATGCCCCAGGTCTTCATGAGCAAGCAAGTTGGATGCACACCCACTTAGTTTCTTTTGTTGAGCTTTCATACACTTATAGCTCTTAGTGCGTCCGTTGCATGGCAATCCCTACACCTCGCATTGACATCAATTGATGGGCATCTCCATAGCCCTTTGATTAGCCGCGTCGATGTGAGACTTTCTCCTTTTTTGTCTTCTCCACATAACCTCCATCATTATATTCTATTCCACCTATAGTGCTATATCCATGGCTTACGCTCATGTATTGCATGAGGGTTGAAAAAGCTGAAGCGCGTTAAAAAGTATGAACCAATTGCTCGGCTTGTCATCGGGATTGTGCATGATGGGGGCATTTTGTGTGACGAAAATGAAGCATGCCAAAATGTATTATTTTGTAGGGATAAGCTAGCTTTGGCCTTGTTGTTTTGAAAAGACATGATTGCTTTATTGGTACGCTTGAAGTATTATCATTTTTTATGTCAAATGATAGACTATTGCTTTGAATCACTTGTGTCTTAATATTCATGCCATGATTAGACATATGATCAAGATTATGCTAGGTAGCATTCCACATCAAAAATTATTCTTTTTTATCATTTACCTACTCGAGGACGAGTAGGAACTAAGCTTGGGGATGCTGATACGTCTCCATCGTATCTATAATTTTTGATTGTTCCATGCCAATATTATTCACTTTCATATACCTTTTGGTAACTTTTTATATTATTTTTGGGACTAACATATTGATCCAGTGCCCAGTGTCAGTTCCTGTCTGTTGCATGTTTTATGTTTCGCAGAATATCCATATCAAACGGAGTCCAAACGGGATAAAAACGGACGGAGCTTATTTTTGGAAAATATGGAAAATTCCAGAAGAAAAATCCATGCGAGACGGTGCCCGAGGTGGTCACGAGGCAGGGGGGCGCGCCCTCCCCCCTAGGCGCGTCGCCTACCCTCGTGAGCCCACCGTAAGGCGGTTGATGCTCTTCTTTTGCCGCAAGAAAGATAATATTCGGAAAAAAATCACGGAAAAGGTTTCAGGCCAATCGGAGTTACGGATCTCCATATATACGTGAAACGGTGAAGCAGAGCTGCAATGTAATGCGTAAACAGAGATAGATCCAATCTCGGAGGGCTCTCGGCCCTCCCAAGCCATGGGAGCCAAGGAACAGAGGGGAAACCCTCCTCCCATCTAGGGAGGAGGTCAAGGAAGAAGAAGAAGAAGGGGGGCTCTCTCCCCCTTGCTTCCGGTGGCGCCGGAACACCGCCGGGGGCCATCATCATCACCGCGATCTACACCAACACTGCCGTCATCTTCAGCAACATCTCCATCACCTTCCCCCCTCTATCTACAGCGGTCCACTCTCCCGCAACCCGCTGTACCCTCTACTTGAACATGGTGCTTTATGCTTCATATTATTATCCAATGATGTGTTGCCATCCTATGATGTCTGAGTAGATTTTCGTTGTCCTATCGGTGATTGATGAATTGCTATGATTGATTTGAGTAGCTTGTTTAATTATTGGTGTTGTCCTATGGTGCCCTCCGTGTCGCGCAAGCGTGAGGGATTCCCGCTGTAGGGTGTTGCAATGCGTTCATGATTCGCTTATAGTGGGTTGCGTGAGTGACTGAAACACAAACCCGAGTAAGTAGGTTGTTTACGTATGGGATAAAGGGGACTTGATGCTTTAATGCTATGGTTGGGTTTTACCTTAATGAATCTTTAGTAGTTGCGGATGCTTGCTAGAGTTCCAATCATAAGTGCATATGATCCAAGTAGAGAAAGTATGTCAGCTTATGCCTCTCCCTCAAATAGAATTACAATAATGATTATCGGTCTAGTAACATAGTCAGTTGCCTAGGGACAATTCCACAACTCCTACCACCACTTCTCCACACTCACCATATTTACTTTAGTTGTGTCTTTATCTAAACAGCCCCTAGTTTTATTTTCGTGCTCTTTACTCTCTTGCAAGCTTACCCGAAAACACCTACAAAGTACTTCTAGTTTCATACTTGTTCTAGGTAAAGCGAACATCAAGCTGTCATGAGAGTTGTATCGGTGGTCGATAGAACTTGAGGAATATTTGTTCTACCTTTAGCTCCTCGTTGGGTTCGACACTCTTACTTATCGAAAACTGTTGCGATCCCCTATACTTGTGGGTTATCAGTACTTCCCACTCATCTTCTGGCGAGTCATCAGCCACAAAGCTTCCACCTCTCAAAACAGTTCTTGGGTGAGCTATACACTTGTTTTTATCCTTGATGTGTTATTTTTATATACTGTACTGATCCTCATGTTTTTCCTTCTCAGCGCCAAGCCCAGACCCAGCAAGAAGGCTCGGTTCAATAAACCGGCTGATGATAACGTGGCTGTTGAACCGGAAAAGACTCCAGATCCTGAAGAGACCGATGTTGACGCCATGCTTAATGATCCACCGCCTAAAGACCTTGACTTGTTTGCTGAACAAGTAGAAATTGATACTACAAGCCATGCTGACAAACCGACCAGCCCGGTCCGTCCTGATGACAAACAGGCCAGCCCAGCTAAGGCTACCGACAAACCGCTAACTCCTGTGAAAGGTGCTGATGATAAAGAGGATGATGTCATGATTACTGGCATTGGCCATACCACTCCTGGCAATCTTGTTGCTTTATCAAAGCATACTACCAAGGACGAGCTCTCTGCTATTGGCAAAGGCAAATGGAATGCTAATTTGTCAAGCTATGCCCATCTCAATGCTCAAGACCTTCACTCTGGCTTCTTGAACCGTCTGTACACCAGCCGTGACTATGAAGCCGGTTTGGTAAATTTGATGAAAGAGAGATATGAGATAACTAATGCTCAACTCTGCTTAGCTGTCTCTAGTAAATTCCAAATATCAACTCCAGTAGCCCCCAAGTGACGGTTTATGATAACAGTCTGAACCGGGACTTAATAATCAATTTATCATGCTTAACCTGCCATGACCAGGCTATCTCTTTAAGATAAACCGGTATTATAGATGGCAATATTGTATCTTTCATTGGTGTAGCCCCCAAGGGCCGGTTTAACTTTATAAAGGTGAACCGAGACTGTTAAAGGACTTCCCAAATCACTACTTTTGAGCAAACATGCATTAGCCTTCAAGTGCCAAGAGTAATACTTGTATTGCGCTTGGGACTTGCAAAAAATTTCGAGAACAAGCAAATATGCATTAGCCCCCAAGTATCAAGTGCATAACTTGTTATGTGCGTGGTACTTCAAAGATGTAGCATCAACTCATTGTACTTCTGTCTGTTATAGGCTGATCTTAGCAAAAAGGAAGCTCAAACCGCTGATCTGCAAGAGAACCTCAAATCCCAGCAAGTCGAAACCGCCAAAGCAAAGGATGAGCTGACTAGCGGCTTAGCCGCTATGGAAAAGCTAAAGGAGAGCTTCAACAAAGAACGTGCAGATTGGAACACAGAAAAATCCGCTTTGCAGAAAAAAGCCAAGGACGTAGAAGCAACTCTCAAACCGGTAGTAGATGAGCTGACTGGCGTTAAGCGGCAGATACATGCCATGACTGCTGCTGTGTTCGGTAAGCATCCTTGCCTTATGCTTTCAACATATATTTCCATGCATTGTCGGTTTACTTTTGTTTGTAACGATGCAGGAACTCGCATCAGTCATCTGGGCTCTGATGTGCAGAAGAAGCTGAAGGCTGCTTACACGCTGATAGAGCAATTATATACCGGCGCACAACGAATCATCTGCACCGCTTCTCACAACAAACCGCCCCGACATTAATCAAGGATACCTTAGATAGGCTATCTATGCTGCCTGCCCAGGTAGAAGAGCTAAAGAAACCTGCTGTAAGGGCTAGCGCTTTGACTGCACTAACCCGGGCAAAAGCATGGGTGCCTGATCTTGATCCGGCGGACGTCATTAAAGGCTACCCAAGCTTAAAAGAAGACGAATCAGAATTTGGCACTGAAGATCTCCGCGCCATAAACCGGGAAGTTCGTCCACTGGCTTGTCAACTTGCTGAAGAGGCTGATCTTTCATTTTACCAGGCGAGTTATGACACCAACAACAAACAGGTTCTGCGCCAACTCCTGAAGCTCAAAACCTGATCCCTCCAATCCGTAAGCACACTTATGCCCCTGATATTGAACCGTCCACCCTTATAAGCGACGAAGTTGTGTTCCAAGCGTTAACTAGGATCGACTGGACAACTATTGACTTCCAGCCGCTGGTTAGAGACGAAGAGGATGAACCGGTGCAAAACGGTCCGCAGCCGTTGAGGGAGTCCTGGATTAGGGGGTATCCGGACAGCCGGACTATATCCTTTGGCCGGACTGTTGGACTATGAAGATACAAGATTGAAGACTTCGTCTCGTGTCCGGATGGGACTCTCCTTGGCGCGGAAGGCAAGCTTGGCGATACGGATATGTAGATCTCCTCCCATTGTAACCGACTCTGTGTAACCCTAGCCCCCTCCGGTGTCTATATAAACTCGAGGGTTTAGTCCGTAGGACTAACAACAATCATACCATAGGCTAGCTTCTAGGGTTTAGCCTCTACGATCTCGTGGTAGATCTACTCTTGTAATACTCATATCATCAAGATCAATCAAGCAGGAAGTAGGGTATTACCTCCATCGAAAGGGCACGAACCTGGGTAAACATTGTGTCCCCCACCTCCTGTTACCACCCACTACCCGAGATCCGCCGTTTTGACACCGACATTGGTGCTTTCATTGAGAGTTCCACTGTGCCGTCGCTGTAAGGAAGGATGCCCCATCTCGTTGTCAAGGACAACGCCACCTCTGGGGGGGCCTGGCTGTCGGCCAAACCCTCCGGCTAGGCGGCTTCTCATGAGCGCCCGTTCGGCTGCTTCACCGACGATGACTTCTCGGGTCATCGAAAACAGCCTCCATGTTGGCTCGGAACTTGCCGAGCAGATGAATCCAATGGAGCTCTCTTTGTTAAACGAGCTCTTGGATCGCATCGCCGCTTTGGGAGTCGCTACGTACTATGATCGAATTGGGCTTAAACCTGAAAAAAAGGGAGATTAACTCTTCGCCGGTCACCCATCAGATAGCTGTAGTCGAGGAACAATGCAGAGATTCTTCCTCTATCTTGAGGACAAACTATGTCCGAATTCCCGAGCTCTCCGAGCCGGATACCTGTTTACGGAAGGACATCGCCCAAGACCTGAACCTAGAATCAGGCAGCGGGCTAGACCTATTGGGCAACATCCCGGAGCCCGAACTTCCTGTGTCGGAAACTCCTCTGCCTGGGTCTCAGATCGGGTCAGGGTTCGGACTCAAATCCACCCACCCACCCAGATATAAGAGATCTTTCCCACATTAGGCAAGAGCCCCAGGAAAGAGTACATCACTATTGGGCCAGATTCCTCCTTGTAATGAACAAGGTCAAGCACTGTCGCGAGGAAGACGCAATCTCATTCTTCTGCAATAATTGCATGGACAAGGGAATCCTTAACGCCATAAGTCGCCGTGACATAGCACGCTTCGCTGACTTGGCGGCCATAGTACGGAAGTACTGTGCGATGGAAAGTGCCTGGAAAACCGAAGCAAAATTTTGGGATAATCCGGCTCTGACTAAACACCCAGTCCGAATCAAAAGGGCGCACTCTCATAAATCGTCTGATTCAATCATAAAGAAGCAAAAGCACACTTTAGGGCGTGGAACTGTGTTGGAGGGATGGCTTAACGGGCCCTGCAAAATCCACAGTACATCGGATACCATACCAACACACAGCCTGAGAGCATGTTGGGTACTCCGGCAGGTGGCCAAAAGCAGTGAGGATATCCTCATTCAAAACACCGCAGAGCACCATCCCGTGGACAACAATACAGTACTGACAGTCTACGAGATATTTGCCTCAAACAATAGGCGAAAGCGAGCACTCCGTAGCCTTGTCGAAGTATGCCACGTGGCAGCAATCAATCCATGGAGCGACATGGCTATTACCTTCAACGCCAGTGACGAACCTAAATTCTGAACAGCCCGAGCACCAGCCGCACTGGTCCTTAGTCCAATTGTGGACGGCTTTCGGTTCACTAAAGTGCCCATGGACGGCGGCAACGGATTAAACCTCATCTATGAGGAAACTCTTCAAAAAATGGAAATAGACAGGAACCGTATTGAGCAAAGCAGCATGACCTTTAGAGGAATCATCCCTAGTCGGGAGGCACGCTGCGCTGGAAAAATCACACTAGATGTGGTATTCGGCACTCCGGACAATTATAGGTCCGAAGAAATTACATTCCAAGTGGCCCCGTTCAGTAGCGGATACCACGCCCTTTTAGGGCGGGAAGCATTCATGATCTTCCAAGCCATACCCCATTACGGGTACATGAAGCTCAAAATGCCCGGGCCCAATGGAATCATCACTCTAGCTAGTGATCCGGACATAGCACTCCGCGCTAAAAACAAAACAGCCGCACTGGCCCTCGAGGCATTATCCGAAGCCCTCGCGGCAGAAGAATTAATCGCGCTTACGCCCACAAAGGATAGGGACGACGTGATACTCGACAAAAGGTCCAAGTCCACCTCTTTTAAACCAGCGGATGAAATAGTCAAATTCCAAGTCCACCCAACGGACCCTACAAAAACAGCATCCATCGGGGCACAGTTAAACCCCGCTGTAGACGCTGCATTACGGGAGTTCCTGTGCGAGAATTGGTACATATTCTCCTGGCATCCCTCAGATATGCCAGGAATCCCACGCAGGCTGGCTGAGCACAACCTTAACATTTTAAAGGGATTCAAGCCGGTCAAGCAGACTCTTCGGCGTTTCTCTAAACCTATGAGACAAGCCATGGGAGAGGAACTAGCCAAGTTATTGGAGGCCGGATTCATTAGAGAAATAAAACATCCGGATTGGCTAGCAAACCTGGTGATGGTACCAAAGAAGGAAAAATCCTGGCGCCTATGTGTCGATTTTAAGGACCTCAACAAGGCTTGCCCAAAGGATTCCTTCCCCCTCCCTCGCATCAATCAAATTATCGACGCTACCGCAGGGCACGACTCATTGTGCTTCCTCGACGCATACTCTAGCTATCAACAAATTAAGATGGAGGAGTCCGACCAAGCCGCAATGGCATTTATCACGCCATACGGCATGTTCTGTTTCAACACAATGCCCTTTGGGCTCAAAAACGCCGGCGCAACGTATCAACGCATGATTCAGACATGTCTAGAAAAGCAGATCGGCAAAACAGTGGAGGCATGCGTAGATAATGTGGTAGTTAAAACCAGACATGTCGACTCTTTAATAGACGACTTGAGGCTCACGTTCTACAATCTCCGAACATACGACATCAAGCTCAATTCGGAAAAATGCGTTTTCGACGTACCCGCCGGAAAGCTCCTGGGCTTCATCGTCTCCAGTAGAGGAATTGAAGCAAATCCGGCTAAAATCTGAGCCCTGTCACAGTTGGCTATCCCAACGAACCTCAAACAAATCCAAAAATTAACTGGATGCGTGGCGGCTTTAAGCCACTTTATCTCCCGATTAGGAGAAAAGGCACTACCCCTCTATCGCCTTCTTCGGCGCACCAAACACTTCGAGTGAACGGATGCAGCCACGGCCGGATTGGAAGAAATAAAAGCCATACTGGCCACCAACCCAATCCTGGCCGCGCCAAACATCGGCGAACTAATGCTGCTATATATAGCGGCAACTCATCAAGTTGTCAGCGCAGTGCTCGTCGTCGAACGAGAAACGGACGGACATAAATTCCCCCTTCAAAAGCCGGTATATTATGTATCCACTATTCTCACTCCATGCAAATCACGGTACCCGCACTATCAAAAGATAGCATATGCGGTATTCATGGCATCCCGGAAACTAAGACACTACTTTCAAGAGTGTTCAATCACGATGGCCTCGGAAGTACCACTCAACGACATAATAAACAACCGCGACGCCACGGGCCGGATTGCCAAATGGGCCATTGAGCTCCTCCTGTTCGACATAACATATAAACCCCGGCGAGCCATTAAGTCGCAAGTATTGGCCGATTTTGTCGCCAAATGGACAGAAGCCGGACTCCCTAAAGAGTACGGCGTGTACTCCAATTGGATCATGCACTTCGACGGCTCTAAAATGATGGCTGGTCTGGGGTCTAGCATCGTCCTGATGTCGCCCACCGGAGATACAGTCCAATATGTACTCCAAATACTATACACAGACTCCAATAACGCAGCCGAATACGAGGCCCTGTTACATGGTCTTCGGATGGCAGTTTCAATGGGCATTCGACGCCTAGAGGTGCGTGGGAACTCGAACCTCGCAATAGCCCAAATAAATGGAGACTTTGACGCCAAGGATCCGAAAATGGCGACTTATCGCAACGCCGTCCTCAAGATATTAGCTCGGTTCGAGGGGCTCGAATTCCACCATGTGGCTCGAGAAAATAATCAGGCGGCGGATATCCTTGCCCGGATCGGTGCCAAGCGCGATCCTGTCCCACCTAACATCTTCTTAGAAAGGCTGTTTAAGCCATCAGTGGTATGGGAAGGGGACACCGGTAATAATAGTCCGGACCCGGCCACAACGCCAGATACCGAACCCTCTGACACAATCGGAGGCTCTGCCACCGAAATAACACCTTCCGCCCACGTAATAATGGATGTCATTGCCCTGTGGACAGAACCATTCCTGGCCTACCTAACGAGGCAGGAACTGCCCGAGGACCAAAATGAGGTACGCTGCATAGTGCGGCGATCTAAAGCCTACGAGGTCCACGAGGGAGAGCTTTATAAGAAAAGCACTACCGGAGTCCTTCAAAGGTGCATCTCCGAAGAGGAAGGGTGAAATCTTTTGGCAGAAATCCATGCTGGACTCGGCGGCCACCATGCCGCAGCCTGGGCTCTCGTAAGCAAGGCCTTCCGTACAGGTTTCTATTGGCCAACGGCCCGGGCAGATGCACAGTACTTGGTACAACGCTGCGTCGGTTGCCAGCTTTTCGCAAACCAAAGCCATATGCCGCCCACCGCTCTCCAAAAAATACCCATTACCTGGCCCTTTGCGGTCTGGGGGCTTGATATGGTCGGACCCCTTAAAGGGGGAACCCGTAAGAAAAAAATACTTACTGGTCATGGTGGATAAATTCACCAAATGGATAGAGGCCAAACCCGTTAAAACGGCCGAATCCGGACCGGTGATAGACTTCATATCTGGGGTTGTACACCGTTATGGCGTCCCCCATAGCATCATCACCGATAACAGCTCGAACTTTAGAGCCGATGAGGTAAAACTTTGGTGTAGCAACATGGGCATCAAGCTCGATTATGCTTCCGTCTATCACCGGCAAACTAACGGTCAAGTCGAGCGAGCAAACGGTCTTATCATGA
The DNA here is from genome assembly GCA_021605145.1 of Aegilops bicornis. Classification (NCBI taxonomy): domain Eukaryota; kingdom Viridiplantae; phylum Streptophyta; class Magnoliopsida; order Poales; family Poaceae; genus Aegilops; species Aegilops bicornis. Next base: position 547,173,153 of record CM038675.1, on the reverse strand, counting down.
GCGGCATCAAGCCCAGATTAGTGCGATCCTTGAAGGAATCTGATACGCACTGGATAGAGGAGCTCGACTCCGTACTACGGGGGCTGCGGACCACGCCGAATCGCACTACCGGATACACACTGTTTTTTATGGTGTACGGCGCAGAGGCGGTACTGCCCTGCGACATAATTCATGACTCACCTCGAGTGCGCATGTATGAAGAGAAAGAAGCCGAGTTTGATCGGCAGGACAGTTTGGACACCCTGGAGGAGGAGCATAATGTGGCAAAAGCCCGTTCCGCATTCTATCAGCAACAGGCTCGAAGGTACCAAAGCAGAGAAGTATGGGCCAAAACTTATAATGTTGGCGAACTCGTTCTACGCCTACTGGAGAAGAAAAAGGACAAGCTCAAGCCCAAATGGGAAGGTCCCTTCGTTATTGACCAAGTTCTGACCGGTGGAGTGGACCGTCTGCGGGATGCATCGGACAATCGACTCGAGCCAAACCCATGGAATGCAGCCAGACTCCGAAGGTTCTATGCCTAGTGCCGGACTCTGTGTTCGTCTCCTTACCTCTATCAATTTTTTATATAATAGTTATCTGTATTTTCTTTCTTTCTTTCTTCCCTTTTTTCTTCAAGGCCTTAAATGGCTAAAATGTGTCTTGACTACACAATCTTGACGCGCTAGCCGCGCTCATGATACCTGGGGGCTTCTTACACAGAAGCCTAATTATTTTACTGGGCCTCATGCCCCGCACATGTGTTATTCTTCCGCATGTACCTTTTTTCGCCATTATATGCATCGATATGACTTAAGTTTTGGCCAAGATGGGTTGCCTGGCTCTTGTATTTATGCCCTACGTTCCCGTTAATTCAGCTAGGGCATAAGGGGAGCACCTCTGCGATTGTTACTGTCGGGTCAGCCTGGGTGAAGCCAAAAGGTAGCATTCTTAAGGGAATATTCGGTCGGTGAACAAAAGATGACTTTTATTTGTTTTTGAAACATGCCCCCAAATGTTTTTGCCTGCGTCTCTACTCGCAGTCTGGACATGCACATTAGGGCATGCGTACCCAGGGAAAGGAACCCTTAATGGAACTATTCTCCTTGGAAGATGTTTCTTACTATCCATGTAATATAACATAACTAGTTGGGTACTTGTGTGTTCAAGCACTTATGACCCCTATGCCTGGTTTCCATGCATACCCCGATTTTTACATAACTCAGCGGGTATTCGGATACACTCCGGACTATTGGGTCCCGAGGTCGAAGCGAAAAGGTCCGCCATGACAAATGAATTACAATCCGGCTAGAGACATTATACATGTCACTTAAATTACACAGTCACTTAGACTGACTAAATTCTTCTTCTATCCCATCCAATAGGCTGTCTAGCCTACAATCCTGTTGGGAATACTTTGTGGCCAATTCTACTTGGTCATAAAACAGACTGACGGGGATCTCCTTCCGATCAGGCCCCACAGGTCCGACCTCGGCCATGTGGTTTGGGTCAGCCTTGGTATACCGCGTCTTCACCATGGCCTGTGCTTCCTGGCACCTTGACGGGCAGGCGATATCTTCCATAGTCGGAGGCGCCGCCGCGCCCCCTTGAGCTTCTCTGCAAGCTCTCCAATGCCTTCTGGCAGGGAGACGGATGGCCACAAGGCCTGGGCAATACCCTGCATCACTTGCCGAACTTGTTCGTGCAGTTGTGAGAGCTCTGGTAGAAGATCACCCGCAGACCCGGGCATCTCCTCCGCGGGACGACCCGTCAGCATACCTGCAGACATAACTCTGTTAGCAGGCTTCTTCGCCGAACTCCTTCAAAAGTTCGTTCAAGCACTTACTGAAAATGCCGCGTCGAAGCCGCTTATTCTCCTTCACGGAGTCAGCCAGCTGGGCCCGAACACCTTTCAGTTCCTCACCCAGCTGGGTATTGGCGTCTTGGAGATTGTTTTTCTCCTGCCTAACTTTGGTGAGCATGCGCTCGCCAGCCTTTAGCCGTCATATGACATGTTGCTCATCCGGATTCACTCCGGCGTCATCTACAATTTTTATTGTTAGATTTGCAGGCATGCCGCATACTATATGGTACCTATCATTCTTTGAAACAAGTCTTACCAGAGGGGGCCTTCTCTGACTCCTTCAATGCGGCAACTGCGGCCCATAGATGGGCCTTGCACTCTTCCAGCTCTTGAGACAATTGGGTATTCTTGTCTGAAAGAACCTGCACAAATAATGATCCTTAAATCAGTTGCGCCAACTGTTTCATGTCTCAGGGGCTACTGCTATATATAATCATCAAATTTTCTTACCCGTATATCCTTTACATACTGGTCCATGGCTCTGGCAAGACCATTTTGAGCAGCACGGATGTACGCGTCTCCTGAGTTGAAGGCATCAAACGCCTCTTGGGAGAAACAAGCGTCACGGAGTACGGCTCGGCGACGCCTGTGATTCATGGCGCTCTCCACTTTGGAGTTTGTAGCAGATATTTTACCCGCATCCTCTATAGGAGGAGCATCCGGCGCGTGCCCCGCGTTAGCTTCCGCCTCCGTGTCTGGCCCTGGAGCCCGACTGGTGGAGGCGTGATCGGCAACCTCTCCGGATATAGTCCAGCGAGCGTTTTTCCTTCTAGGAAACATGGGTTTTATTATGTTTTAAAAGATGATAACCACGGAGTGAGGCTTTATATAATACCTTTGCACCGGCGTCTCCGTCCGGACCGCCTTCCTTTTTAGCCTGCATGGCTTCGGCGCCCCTTGTTGGCGATTCGCCGTGGGTTCAGCATGGTGTCCCGAGGACCTTCCCTGTAAAACACCATGCATATACGGTAGGTGAAGTGCATAAAAAGGGATCCTTCTCAAAAGTTGGGACTCTGGTTTCACTTACATGCGAGGCGGGGAGCAGCCCAGGATAGTCAGCTATAATGGCCACCATGGCATCATCACAGCTTAATTGATAGAATATCCTGTCGATCAGCTCCACAAATATGTCCGGATCCTCTTCTAGGCCAGGGTCGAGTGCCCGGTCGGGATCCTCCGGTTGTGGGGGTAGGCTGTTGACCTCCCTTACGGCCTTTCGCAGTTCCTGCTATGAAATAGCAAGGTAAATACTTGTTAAAAAAATTGGGAAGGATGGGAGTAAGAAGCGGCAGCTCACCCAGCTTGGTGGGTTGTACATGGAGAATCCATCCCGTGGCTTGATGCGGAGGAACTCCTCTTCCTCTCCCTTATACAAATCGGACAAATTTTTTGCTAGGGCAGCAACTGAGTCCGGCCCCTTACGGCCGCATCGAGTGGCATCATCTTCCCCGTTGAAATGCCACATGGGGTGGCCTCGCTATTGAAGCGGCTGCACCCCCCGCATAATGCATATTGACATAACCTCGGTTATTGTCAGTCCTGATTGAGCTAGTACCTTTATCCGACCCATCAGGCAAAGGACGTCTCTGTCATCTTCCTCCTGAGGGCTCCGTGGGCGCCAGCTTCGGCGTTTCTTCAAAGGGGCATTGTCGAACTCAGGAAGACCAATCCGAATAGGATCCGGGAGGGGGACGTCCTCCATATAGAACCACTCCGAAGGCCAGTCTTCGGGCGTCTTCTTCGGGGTACCGGATAGGTATCCTGTCCCGGCGATGCGCCATATTTCGTCTCTGCCCACTTGATATATTGAGCCCTTCTGTGTACGGGGCACACAGCAGGATAGCCTCTTCCACAGCGCGAAATGAGCTTCGCAGCCCAGAAACAGCTCGCAAAGAGCTACGTAACCAACGATGTGTAATATGGAAGCAGGGTGAAGTTATGCAACTGGAGGCCGTAAAACTCCAGGAGCCCTCGGAGGAACGGATGGATTGGAAATCCGAGTCCCCTTAATAAATAAGGGACGAGGCCTACCCGCTCCCCCTTGGAGGGGTTGGGAAAGCTCTCCGCTTGCTCCCCGCCATTATAGGTGGCGAGCCCGGCTCGAACAGGGACCACATACGCTGGGGGAGGAATCCCTGGGTCTGTAGCTCCACTAATTGGCTGTGCGGGATAGAACACTTCATCCAATCTCCGGGCTTAGGGCTACGGGAGCGAGAGGGAGGATGGTGAGATTTGGATCTGAGAATCCTCGTCTCTTTAAATAGAAAGTTTATTCACATAGCTAGGGTGGTCAATGCAAAAACGCCCTGGCTCCTCACATTCGCTCGACACGTGGAAGATAGCCATTATGGGGCATGGAAGCCAAGACGCGCAACATTTATGAGAAGCCGGACACTACTCACAGGTAGTCAGCATTTGGAGAAGAACCCGCCTTGCAATGCCGAAAACAATCTGCCTGCCGGACTCATCATCATTGAAGCCTGGTTCGGGGGCTACTGAGGGAGTCCTGGATTAGGGGGTATCCAGACAGCCGGACTGTTGGACTATGAAGATACAAGATTGAAGACTTCGTCTCGTGTCCAGATGGGACTCTCCTTGGCATGGAAGGCAAGCTTGGTAATACGGATATGTAGATCTCCTCCCATTGTAACCGACTGTGTAACCCTAGCCCTCCTGTCTATATAAACTGGAGGGTTTAGTCCGTAGGACTAACAACAATCATACCATAGGCTAGCTTCTAGGGTTTAGCCTCTACGATCTCGTGGTAGATCAACTCTTGTAATACTCATATCATCAAGATCAATCAAGCAGGAAGTAGGGTGTTACCTCCATCGAGAGGGCCCGAACCTGGGTAAACATTGTGTCCCCCGCCTCCTGTTACCATCCGCCTTAGACACACAGTTCAGGACCCCCTACCCGAGATCCGCCGGTTTTGACACCGACAGCCGCCAGGTCAAGCTGGTGACCAATCATAATCTGGAGGCCGGTTTAGTCTTCCACGCGCTGCAACACTTAAGAAACAATTTATCCTTTTGGGCACAGAAACGCTTTGTAATATGCTAGTTAAAACATTTGGTCTGTTATGCCTTCGTGCATATTTATCTGCGACTGATGCTTGCTAATCCGCCATGTTTAAGATATGATGTTCATAATCCATAGCCATTTATTCAAGCTATCCCTACAGATAAGAAGCTTAAAGCGCCCGGGCGGTTTACCACCGGGCGGGTCATAATACCCAAATATATATATGACCAAGGTTTATAACCAAGGTTGTAAAAAGATAACCAAATATGGAAATATTTGATACCTGTGACCTTGAGGCATAATGTTGGCTGGCCAACTTTGTAGTGAGGGTAATAACCCTAATCCGGAGTGCAAGTAACTCCTGTTATATGATGCTGGTTTACAACAAAACCGTTCCGGGTTGTGATAAACACCGGTTTATTCCATACTGGAGACTTCTCATCATTAGTAAATAGGGTGGCTATATCATTCAACTTGGTAAGATGTGCCACAACAGTTTCAGATTCAAGGCCATAAAAAGGATCAGATTCAACTAAAGTAATAATCTCATGATCAACAGAGAATTCATAATCCTTATCAGTAACATAGATAGGTGAAGTAGCAAAAGCCGGATCGGGTTTCATTCTAGCATTAAGAGACTGCTACTTCCATTTAGCTAATAATTTCTTAAGATCATTTCTATCATTGCAAGCAAGGATTTCCATAGCAGCTTTTTCATTCATAACATAACCCTTAGGAACAACAGGTAAAACATAATCATTGGGGGAACCTTCATCATCACTATAATCAATAATAGGTTCTTCAATATTTTCATTCCCCCTAACTCTAGCAAGTTGTTCATCTAGAAATTCACCTAATGGCAAAGTAGTATCACGCACAGAAGTAGTTTCATCATGCATAGCGAGTGGCATCATCAATAACATGCTACATATCAGAATTCATAGTAGTAGCAGGTTTAGGTGTCGCAAGCTTACTAATAACGGAAGGAGAATCTAGTGCAGAGCTAGATGGCAATTCCTTACCTCCCCTCGTAGTTGAGGGCAAAATCTTGGTCTTAGCGTCTTTCAAGTTCTTCATAGTGATCAATGATATAAATCCAAAGTGACTCGTAGAATAGAGCTATGCTCCCGCAACGGCGCCGTAAATTAGTCTTGATAACCCACAAGTATAGGGGATCGCAACAGCTTTCGAGGGTAGAGTATTCAACCCAAATTTATTGATTCGACACAAGGGGAGCCAAAGAATATTCTTGAGTATTAGCAGTTGAGTTGTCAATTCAACCACACCTGGATAACTTAGTATCTGCAGCAAAGTGTTTAGTAACGAAAGTGGTATGATAATAAAAAAGGTAACGGTAGCAAAAGTGAAGAGAAATGTTTTTGGGTTTTTGTAGTAGTTGTAACAGTAGCAACGGAAAAGTAAATAAGCGAAGAACAATATGTGAAAAGCTCGTAGGCAATGGATCAATGATGGATAATTATGCCGGGTGTGATTCCTCATGTAATAGCTATAACATAGGGTGATATAGAACTAGCTCCAATTCATCAATGTAATGTAGGCATGTATTCCGTAAATAGTCATACGTGCTTATGGAAAAGAACTTGTATGACATCTTTTGTCCTACCCTCCCGTTGTAGCGGGGTCCTTACCAAAACTAAGGGATATTAAGGCCTCCTTTTAATAGAGAACCAGACCAAAGCATTAACACATAGTGAATACATGGACTCCTCAAACTACGGTCATCACCGAGAAGTGTCCCGATCATTGTCACTTCGGGGTTGTCGGATCATAACGCAAAATAGGTGACTATAGACTTTCAAGATAGGATCAAGAAGACACATATATTCATGAAAACATAATAGGTTCAGATCTGAAATCATGGCACCCGGGCCCTAGTGACAAGCATTAAGCATAGCAAAGTCATAGCAACATCAATCTCAGAACATAGTGGATACTAGGATCAAACCCTAACAAAACTAACTTGATTACATGGTAAATCTCATCCATCCCATCACCGTCCAGCAAGCCTACGATGGAATTACTCACGACGGCGGTGAGCATCACGAAATTGGTGATGGAGGATGGTTGATGATGACGACGACGATTTAATCTCTCTTTGGAGCCCCGAACAGACTCCAGATCAGCCCTCCCGAGAGAGATTAGGGCTTGGCGGCAGCTCCGTGTCGTAAAACGCGATGAAACTTTCTCTCTGATTTTTTTCTCCCCGCGACGGAATATATGGAGTTGGAGTTGAGGTCGGAGGAGGTCCAGGGGCCACGAGATAGGGGCGCTACTGTCTCGTGGATGTGCCCAGGCCCCCGGTGTATTTCTTTCGCCCAATAATTCTTATAAATTTCAAAAAGTGCCTCCGTAGATTTCCAGGACATTCCGAGAACTTTTCTTTTCTACACATAAAACAACATCATGGTAGTTCTGCTGAATACAGCGTCAGTCCGGGTTAGTTTCATTCGAATCATGCAAGTTAGAGTCCAAAGCAAGGGCAAAAGTGTTTGGAAAAGTAGATACATTGGAGACGTATCAGCTGCCAGGGCACTGAGTTAAACCATTTCACAAAGCCTTTTAAGATGGTCATCATTCCTTAACCAATCATCGTTTTAACTTGACAAGTTCAGGGTCTTTATTTAGAGTAACTTGTCAATGTTCGAAGGGTCATACCAGGTTTACCTGGGCGGAGTGACTTACTTAAATGGGCAGGCTAACCCAGGGTTTTAGGTGTATACACCAGGCTTCCAAGCCATGGCTTGATAGCCTGTTACAAGTGTAGATTATTTGTTCATTTCGACAGCAAAGAATCCCCAAGTAACATTTTGAGCTGTGCTCAGCCGGTGCCTATGTTTGAGTTGTTGTTTTGCAGCACTCTCTTTGGCCCTGGATTGATTTGGCTTTGAGCCGATCAAGAGGTGTGACTATGGTTTGGATGCGACCAAGCCCCCAAGTGATGTTATGGCATTGCGCCGATCAAGAGGTGTAGCTATGGTTCGGATATGACCAATCTCCCACGTTATGTTGTGTAAAGCTTTGATAAGCTGAATCAAGGGGTAAACCAGACGCCGCTTTATAAACAGAAGCTCCATGTAACCACACATGATGTAAGAAAAACAACAGATACCCCGTGATACGTCTCCGCCGTATTTACTTTTCCAAACACTTTTGCCCTTGTTTTGGACTCTAACTTGTATGATTTGAATGGAACTAACCCGGACTGACGCTGTTTTCAGCAGAATTGCCGTGGTGTTGTTTTATGTGCAGAAAACAAAAGTTCTCGGAATGACCTGAAACTCCACGGAATATCTTAGAATAAATAATAAAAAATCCTTGCCAAAGATGAAGACCAGGGGGTCCACACCCTGTCCACGAGGGTGGGGGGTGCGCCCCCCCCCCCTCCTGGGCGCGCCCCCCTACCTCGTGGGTCCCCTGGACACCCTCCGATGCCAACTCCAACTCTATTTATTGGCTTTCGGGGGGAAAGAAATCAGAGAGAAGAAATCATCGCGTTTTACGATACGGAGCCGCCGCCAAGCCCTAATCTCTCTCGGGAGGGCTGATCTGGAGTCCGTTCAGGGCTCCGGAGAGGGGGATTCATCGCCGTCGTCATCATCAACCATCCTCCATCACCAATTTCATGATGCTCACCGCCGTGCGTGAGTAATTCCATCGTAGGCTTGCTAGACTGTGATGGGTTGGATGAGATTTATCATGTAATCGAGTTAGCTTTGTTAGGGTTTGATCCCTAGTATCCACTATGTTCTGATATTGATGTTGCTATGACTTTGCTATGCTTAATGCTTGTCACTAGGGCCCGAGTGCCATGATTTCAGATCTGAACCTATTATGTTTTCATGAATATATGTGTGTTCTTGATCCTATCTTGCAAGTCTATAGTCACCTATTATGTGTTATGATCCGACAACCTCAAGTGACAATAATCGGGATACTTCTCGGTGATGACCATAGTTTGAGGAGTTCATGTATTCACTATGTGCTAATGCTTTGTTCCGGTTCTCTATTAAAAGGAGGCCTTAATATCCCTTAATTTCCATTAGGACCCCGCTGCCACGGGAGGGTAGGACAAAAGATGTCATGCAAGTTCTTTTCCATAAGCACGTATGACTATATACGGAATACATGCCTACATTCCATTGATGAATTGGAGCTAGTTCTGTGTGACCCTATGTTATAACTTTTACATGACGAACCGCATCCGGCATAATTATCCATCACTGATCCGGTGCTCACGAAGCTTTCCATTATCTTGGTTTACGCTTATTTACTTTTCCGTTATCTTTATAATCACTACAAAATACCAAAAACATTACTTTTGTTGTCTTTACTTTTTTTACCATTACTACCACTATCATATTACTTTGCTACTAAAAACTTTGCTGCAGATACTAAGTTTCCAGGTGTAGTTGAATTGACAACTCAGCTGCTAATACCTGAGAATATTCTTTGGCTCCCCTTGTGTCGAATCAATAAATTTGGGTTGAATACTCTACCCTCAAAAACTGTTGCGATCCCCTATGCTTGTGGGTTATCAAGACCATTTTCAAGCGCCATGCTGTGGAGCATAGCTCTATTCTTTGAGTCACTTGGGATTTATATCTATCGGACACTATGAAGAACTTGAAAGACGCTAAGACAACAATTTATCCCTCAACTACGAGGGAGGTAAGGAACCGCCATCTAGCTCGCACTTGATTCACCTTCTGCTTTTGAGTAAGCTAGCGACACCTAAACCTCGCTTCGCTATTCGTTCGATATGTCGCATGTTATTGATGATGCCACTTCGCTATGCATGATACTTATGATGAAACTACTTCTATGCTTGATACTATCGTGCCCCTTGGTGAATTTCTAGATGAACAAATTTCTAGGTCTAGAGAAAGAGAAATTATTGAAACTGAATACAATGATGAAAGTGATGATGAAAATATGCCTGCTATTCACGAGAGTTATCTTTTGATGCTGAATCTTCTGCAGCTATTTTTGCCTCGCCAGGATAGATATGAACTTAATAGGCTGCTAGTTAAATGGAGTAAAGAATCTCTTAGAGATAGGATGAGACCTGACCTGCTTTTGCTACTTCACCTATCTCGTGTTCCCGATAAGGATTATGAATTCTATGTTGATCCCGATATAATTACTTTGGTTGAATCTTATCCTTTTATGGCTATGAATCTGAAACTGCTAGGCACATCTTACTAAGTTAAATGATATAGCTGCCCTGTTTACTAATGATGAGAGATCGCACTAGTTTTATATACTCAAAATATTTCCGTTCTCATTAAAGGGTGATGCTAAGATATGGTTTAATTCTCTTGATCCTGGTTGTGTGCGTAGTCCCCAGGATATGATTTATTACTTCTCCGCTAAATATTTCCTGCTCATAAGAAACAAGTTGTTTTGAGGGAAATATACAACTTCGTGCAAATTAAAGAAGAGAGTCTCCCACAAGCTTGGGGGAGGCTTCTCAAGTTACTTAATGCTTTGCCTGATCATCCTCTTAAGAAATCTGAAATACTTGATATCTTTTATAATGGACTAACCGATGCTTCCAGAGATTACCTGGATAGTTATGTTGGTTCTCTTTTCAGGGAAAGAACACCGGATGAAGCTGAAATTCTATTGAATAATATGTTGACAAATGAAAATAATTGGGCACCTCCAGAGCCAAATCCCGAGCCAGCTCCCCGAGCCACCATCGAGCCTATTCCTAAACCAACTCCGAAGAAGAGAGGTGTTCTATTTCTCAGTCATGAAGATATGCAAGAGGAAAAGAAATCTATGAAAGAAAAAGGTATTAAAGCTGAAGATGTTAAGAATTTACCTCCTATTGAAGAAATACATGGTCTTGATTTACTGCCTGTTGAAGAAGTATATGATCTCAATCCTTTACTCACTAAAGAACCTCCTAATCCCGATATCCCGACACAGGTAGTAAAGGTAAATTCTCTCTATAGATATGATAAAGCTGAAGTCCCTCCTACTAAAATTGCTAGTCAGTGCTTGGATGAGTTTGATAACTTTATGTTTAAGCAAGATGACTTCAATGCTTATTTTGATAGAGAATTGAAACATAATACCTTTATGATTAAACGCTTGAGTGATTATATGGCTAATATTAGAGGTGAACTTAAACTTGTTAGCAAACATGCTTCTATGGTTACCACTCAAGTAGAACAAGTACTTAAAGCTCAGAAAGAAGTGCTTGATGAAATTAATAGTAAGAAAAATGATTATGCTGTTAGAGTGGCTACTAGAACTGGTAGAATGACTCAGGAACCTTTGTATCCTGAAGGCCACCCTAAGAGAATCAAGCAAGATTCTCAGAGAAATAATATTGATATGCCTAGTTCTTCTAAAAGGAAGAAAAAGAAAATGATAGTACTTTGCAAACTTCTAGTGAACCTATTGCTGAACCACCTGATAATCCAAATGATATCTCTATTTCTGATGCTGAAACACAATCTGGTAATGAACATGAACCTAGTGAAAATGTTAATGATGATGTTCATGATGATGCTCAACCTAGTAATGATAATGATGTAGAAGTTGAACCTGCTGTTGATCTTGATAACCCACAATCAAAGAATCAACATTATGATAAAAGAGACTTCATTGCTAGGAAACATGGTAAAGAAAGGGAACCATGGGTTTAGAAACCCATGCCTTTTCCTCCGAAACCATCCAAGAAAAAGGATGATGAGGATTTTGAGCGCTTTGCTGAAATGATTAGACATATCTTTTTGCGTATGTGATTAACTGATGTGCACAAAACAAATCCTTATGCTAAGTATATGAAGGATATCATTACCAATAAAAGAAAGATACCGGAAGCTGAAATTTCCACCATGCTTGCTAATTATACTTTTAAGGGTGGAATACCAAAGAAACTTGGAGATCCAGAGTACCTACTATACCATGCTCCATTAAAAGAAACTATGTTAAAACTGCTTTATGTGATCTTGGAGCCGGTGTTAGTGTTATGCCACTCTCTTTATATCGTAGACTTGACTTGAATAAGTTGCCACCTACTGAAATATCTTTGCAAATGGCTGATAAATCAACTGCTATACCTGTCGGTATTTGTGAGGATGTGCCTGTTGTGGTTGCAAACGTTACTATTTTAACGGACTTTGTTATTCTTGATATTCCCGAGGATGATAGTATGTCTATTATTCTTGGAGGACCTTTCCTTAATACTGCAGGGGCTGTTATTGATTGCAACAAAGGCAATGCCACTTTTCATGTTAATGGTAATGAGCACATGGTAAACTTTCCGAGGAAGCAACCTCAAGTTTATAGTATCAACTCTATTGGAAAAATTCCATCCATTATATTTGGAGGTTTTGAATTTCCTCTCCCTACTGTCAAGAAGAAATATGATATACTTATTATTGGGGATGTCCATATCCCCGTTGAGGTAACATAGTGTTATTCGAAATTTCTCGGTTCCATGATTATCGGAATGAGTTTGTTAACAAGACTTGATCAACCTTGTTAGTGGATTCTTTTTGATGAGCATGAGATGGATGAAACTAGAAGCACAACCTTCTATACCCTCTTTATATTCTCTGTTCTTTAGTAGAAATAAAGTAAAAATAGTATTTTTCTGTCTGTCTCCCGACTTATCCATGCAATATAAAAATATCCCGAAAATAAAAGTCCTCAGAATGCCATGCCAATTTAATATGATTTTTTCGATAATATTTGAGGATTTTTAGTGCAAAAATTACCGCGGGGGGAGCTGCCACCTGGCCACGAGGGTGGAGGGCGCGCCCTACCCCCCTGGGCGCGCCCCCTGCCTCGTGGGCCCATGGTGGTCCTCCTCCACTTATCCCTGCACCCATCTTCTTCCTCTGCCTCATATAAACCCGAAAAACCAACTAAAGCACGAGTTCCAGCCACTTTTGCTGTGATTTTCGATCTCCTTGCTCAAAGCACCTCTCGCAAAACTGCTTGGGGAGATTGTTCCTTGGTATGTGACTCCTCCATTGGTCCAATTAGTTTTTGTTCTAGTGCTTTATTCATTGCAAATTCGTGCTGCATAGGTGACCATGTTCTTGAGCTTGCATGTCAAATTTATATGGTTCCAAGTAGTTCTAATGCTTGATACAGGCTCTAGGCACTTGTAGGAGTAGTTGCTATCAGTTTTATTGAAGTTGGTTCACTTTTGTTTGAAGTTACTAAAAATTTCAGAATTATTTTTTAGAGAAAACAATATGTTTAGGAAGATGTTCCAAGGCGGTTCTTCAAGGAAGCAAGGTCCCAGGCTTGCAATGGTGATGCTGATGAGGAACCACCAAGAGACGCTCTTGTGAGGCCTTGTGAATGGCCTTCGGAAAATTTTATGAATCAAGCGGGAATCAAAGAAGAATTTAACGCATATTTGCATAATGCCGGTCTTGAAGATTTTGAAGCTGACAAATGCCCCCAGTATCGTGATCTCACAAGTTATTTTGTGGGGAGGTTTGAGTTTTCATCTTCGTGTAATTCTCCTTCAGTCATGTTTGACCTTTATGACAAATCTTACACCATGGACTTAGAGGATTTCACTTTTGCTTGCAAACTTCCATCTTGGGGTAGTGTCAGGGATCCCCCTAAATATGAATATAGAGATTTTCTTGCTAGGATAACTTTGGGGGAATCTAGAGATATAACACAAGCCACTATAGGGAGCATTCACTTTCCTGCTATACATTATTTTGCTCTCTTCATAGGTAGGTGCATAAATGCTAAGGATGAAGCATGCCACATGTGTGCCCCTGATCTCAGCATTCTCAGAAGTGTTGTGTTAGGGGACCAATCTTATCATATGGGAGCTATTATAGCTCGTAGGTTGCATCATAATAGACATAACGGAGATAGACAATCGTGAGGGTGATATGGAGTTACCCCCTACTTATTGAGATTTTGATTCTATGGTTTCCCACCAGTTTGTTGAGAGGACTGAACCACCTCTCCATTATCGACTAATCTTTAACAAACGGCATGTTGTCCATATTACTCTTCCTGCTCCTGCCTTATTTGATTCTCAGACAAGAGGAAGATATATTATTACCAGAGAGGAGGCAGATGAGTACGAGAGGAGAGCGGAGGTGGCTCGACGCCACGCTGCAGCTCAGGAGGCGATAGCCGCTGCATCACAGTACGACTACACCTAATTTACGGGTATCCGCCAGGCCATCCTTGGCAATAGACCAACTTAGGCCAAAAGCCTAAGCTTGGGGGAGTACGTATTTCTCACAGACATTACATTTATGTTCACACACACTCATTGCTAGATGTCGGTGCTCATACTCTTTCACTGTAATATCCATGCTAGTTTATTTTTCCTTTTTCCTGCTTTCTTCTTGTGTGTTTAATAAACCTTAAGAAAAACAAAAAAAATTAGTAGTAGTTTATTTCCTTGCTGTAGTAATTAAAAATAAAACCCAAAAATATTTCCCTTTCTTCTTTTGCTTGTTGGGAGCTTTCCCGTGTAAATAGCTTTTATTTCCTTTATTTTCTTTGGGGGTCAGTAGGAGAAGACCATGATTAAATTGTTGAAGTGGCTCTTATATGCATCATTGTTGATTTAACCGAGAGCCCATATTGCCTTGTCTTCTCCTGTTTATTGAATGCTCGCAGATTCCAGCTTAGTCCAATGCACGTGCACTCTTATTATTATTCACACCGTTCGTTCGTGCAAGTGAAAGGCAATTATGATGACATATATGATGGACTGACTGAGATGGGAAAAGCTGGTATGAACTCGACCTCTTTTGTTTTTGTAAATATGATGAGTCCATCGTTCTTGATTCAGCTTATTATGAATAAACATGTTTGCAATGACAATTAGAGATCATAGTTGCTTGTGCCATGCTTGATTAGCTACGAGTTATAATGGTTTACCTTGCATGCCAACATGCTATTAAAATGATTGTGATGTGGTATGATGGGGTGGTATCCTCCTTTGAATGATTTAAGTGACTTCACTTGGCACATGTTCACGCATGTAGTTGAAATAAATCAACATAGCCTTCACGATATTTATGTTCATGGTGGATTATATCCTACTCATGCTTGTATTCAATGTTTATTAATTTTAATGCATGTCCATGACTGTTGTCGCTCTCTAGTTGGTCGCTTCCCAGTCTTTTGCTAGCCTTCACTTGTACTAAGCGGAATACTGCTTGTGCATCCAATCCCTTAAACCCCAAAGTTATTCCATATGAGTCCACTATACCTTCCTATATGCGGTATCTACCTGCCGTTCCAAGTAAATATGTATGTGCCAAACTCTAAACCTTCAAATAAACATTTTGTTTTGCATGCTCGAATAGCTCATATATCAACTAGTGCTGCCCTTATCTTCCATGTTAGGCGGGTTATTCTCAAGAGGAGTGGACTCCGCTCCTCACTCACGAGAAAATGGCTGGTTACCGGGATGCCCAGTCCCATGCTTTATGCAAACTAAACCAAAATAATTGCAAAACAAAACTCCCCCTGGGGCCCGTTGAATGTTGGAGGCACTCGTTGTTTCGAGCAAGCCATGGATTGATGCTTGTGGAGGAGGGGGAGTATAAACTTTACCATTCTGTTTGGGAACTGCCTATAATTTGTTTAGCATGGAAGATATCTCTTAGTTGTTATGTTGACAATGAAATTATGCCGCTCAAAATATAATTTATCTCTATTTCAAAACCGAGCTCTGGCACCTCTACAAATCCCTGCTTCCCTCTGCGAAGGGCCTATCTCACCCTCTTACTAAAAGCACTAGCTGGAGAGCACAGCTGTCATTTGCATTCATTACTGTTAATTTATATCGGGTTTGACTATGATTGGATCTCTTTTACCATGAATTACAATGTCTAGTCAGTCCTTGATCTTTGAAGGTGCTCTAAATTTATGTTTTGTGGTCTCAGGAAGGGCTAGCGAGATACCATCTTGTTATATTATATTATGATTATTTTGAGAAAGTGTTGTCATCCGAGATTTATTATTATGGCTTGCTAGCTGATTATGTTATTGATATGAGTAAACATGAGACCTAGGAGTTATTGCATATGTGGTTAGTTTTGATCTTTGCTGAAAACCTGAATGCTGGCTTGACATAGTTACAACAACAAGAGCAAACAGAGTTTGTAAAAGTTTTTTTTTCTCTTTCAGTTTGTCAACTGAATTGCTTGAGGACAAGCAAGGGTTTAAGCTTGGGGGAGTTGATACATCTCCGTCGTATCTACTTTTCCAAACACGTTTGCCCTTGTTTTGGACTCTAACTTGTATGATTTGAATGGAACTAACCCGGACTGACGCTGTTTTCAAAGAGATTGCCATGGTGTTGTTTCATGTGCGAGAAAACAAAAGTTCTCAGAATGACACGAAACTCCACAGAATATCTTAGAGTAAATAATAAAAATCCTAGCCAAAGATGAAGACCAGGGGCCCACACTGTCCACGAGGGTGCCCCCTCATCGGGCGCGCCCCCCTACCTCGTGGGCCCCTCGACACCCTCCCACGCCAACTCCAACTCTATTTATTGGCTTTCGGGAGAAAAAATCAGAGAGAAGAAATCATCGCGTTTTACGATACGGAGCCGCCGCCAAGCCCTAATCTCTCTCGGGAGGGCTGATCTGGAGTCCTTTCGGGGCTCCGGAGAGGGGGATTCGTCATTGTCGTCATCATCAAACATCCTCCATCACCAATTTCATGATGCTCACCGTCGTGCGTGAGTAATTCCATCATAGGCTTGCTGGACGGTGATGGGTTGGATGAGATTTATCATGTAATCGAGTTAGCTTTGTTAGGGTTTGATCCCTAGTATCCACTATGTTGCGAGATTGATGTTGCTATGACTTTGCTATGCTTAATGCTTGTCACTAGGGCCCGAGTGCCATGATTTCAGATCTGAACCTATTATGTTTTCATGAATATATGTGTGTTCTTGATCCTATCTTGCAAGTCTATAGTCACCTATTATGTGTTATGATCCGACAACCCCGAAGTGACAATAATTGGGATACTTCTAGGTGATGACCATAGTTTGAGGAGTTCATGTATTCACTATGTGCTAATGCTTTGTTCCGGTTCTCTATTAAAAGGAGGCCTTAATATCCCTTAGTTTCCATTAGGACCCCACTGCCACGGGAGGGTAGGACAAAAGATGTCATGCAAGTTCTTTTCCATAAGCACGTATGACTATATACGGAATACATGCCTACATTACGTTGATGAATTGGAGCTAGTTCTGTGTCACCCTATGTTATAATTGTTACATGACGAACCACATCCGGCATAATTATCCATCACTGATCCGGTGCCTACGAGCTTTCCATATACTGGTTTACGCTTATTTACTTTTCCGTTACTCTTTGTTACAATCACTATAAAATACCAAAAACATTACTTTTCTTTGTCTTTACTTTTGTTACCGTTACTACCACTATCATATTACTTTGCTACTAAACACTTTGCTGCAGATACTAAGTTTCCGGTGTGGTTGAATTGACAACTCAGCTGCTAATACTTGAGAATATTCTTTGGCTCCCCTTGTGTCGAATCAATAAATTTGGGTTGAATACTCTACCCTCGAAAACTGTTGCGATCCGCTATACTTGTGGGTTATCACCCCGCTTTAGCTAAGGTTCCGGTTTATTATATTGATCATAATATATACATTGTCTTAACTATGTACATAAGCAGAGCCTATGCCTCAAGTATAGTAGGGCCGAAGATGAGCGATATTCCACGGCCTGTGGGTTGGGTTTCCTCCTCCGATTTACGTGAGTCTTTGTGCTCTTGAACATCGATTAGGTAGTATGACCCGTTTTGCAAATTCTTGCTGACCACAAAGGGTCCTTCCCAAGGGGGGGATAACTTGTGCATATCCGTCTGATCCTGGATGAGTCGGAGCACCAGATCGCCTTCCTGAAAAGTTCTGGTTCTAACCCGGCGTGTGTGATAACGCTGTAAATCTTGCTGATAAATCGCCGAACGGGCTGCCCCAATGTCTCGCTCCTCATCTAACAGGTCAAGTGCCTCTTGCCGTGCCTTCTCATTCTCAGTTTCGACGTATGCCGCCACATGAGGCGAATCATGACGGATATCGCTAGGGAGAACTGCCTCCGCTCCATAAACCATGAAAAAAGGCGTGTATCCCATTGATCTGTTGGGTGTGGTATTAATGCTCCATAGCACAGAAGGCAACTCCTCAACCCAACAACCCGGCGTCCGTTGCAAAGGAACCATAAGTCGGGGTTTAATTCCTCTCAAGATCTCTTGATTTGCCCTCTCTGCTTGACCATTGGACTGGGGGTGAACCACTGATGATACGTCAAACCGGATGTGCTCACGTTGACAGAACTCCTTCATGGCACCCTTGGACAGATTGGTACCATTATCTATTATAATGTTGTGTGGACAGCCAAACCGGAAGATCACCTTCTTGATGAATTGAACCGCCGTAGCTGCATCACACTTACTGACCCGCTCTGCCTCCACCCATTTACTGAACTTATCAACCGCCACCAAAAGGTGGGTCTTCTTGTCCTTGGATCTCTTGAAGGGCCCAACCATATCCATCCCCCAAGTTGCAAACGGCCAAGTAATTGGAATCATCCTCAACTCTTGAGCTGGTACATGAGCCCGTCGTGAGAACTTTTGACAGCCATCACACCTTTTGACTAAATCCTCGGCATCAGCATGAGCCGTCAACCAATAGAAACCGTGAAAAAACGCCTTGGCCACCAGCGATTTTGAACCGGCATGGTGACCACAATCTCCTTCGTGGATCTCACGCAAAATTTCACGGCCTTCTTCAGGGGACACACAACGTTGAAACGCCCCTGTTACACTGCAATGATGTAACTCTCCATTGATGATTATCATGGACTTGGACCGCCGAATAACCTGCCTGGCCGAAGTTTCGTCTTTTGGTAACTCGCCCTGGTTCATATATGCCAAATATGGAACCGTCCAATCCGGAATGACATGAAGAGCCGCCACCAACTGAGCTTCCGGATCAGGAATAGCCAAATCCTCTTCACCAGGGAGCTTGATGGACGGGTTATGCAGCACATCCAGGAAGACATTAGGTGGAAATGGTTTACATTGGGAACCCAAATGGCTTAAAGCGCCCGCCGCTTCATTCTTCCGCCGGTCCATGATCCACCTGATAACCTTTGAAGTGACCTGCAACAATATCCACCTCACGATGATATGCTGCCATGAGTGGGTCCTTGGAGTCCCAAGTGCCGGAAACTTGTTGAGCCACCAGGTCTGAGTCACCGAAGCACTTAACTCGGCTTAGGTTCATCTCCTTAGCCATCCGAAGACCATGGAGCAAGGCCTCATATGCAGCTGCATTGTTAGTGCAAGGGAACATTAAACGGAGAACATAACAAAACTTATCACCTCGCGGGGAAGTTAACACGACTCCAGCCCCCGAGCCCTCCAATTGCCTGGACCCATCAAAATGAATAGTCCAATAAGTATGACCCGACTTCTCTTCTGGCGTTTGTAGTTCTGTCCAATCATTGATGAAATCCACAAGTGCCTGGGATTTGATCGTCGTTCAGGGTATGTATTTCAACTCGTGAGGCCCGAGCTCGATAGCCTACTTAGCAATCCGCCGATTGCTTCCCTGCTCGGATTATATCCCCAAAGGAGCAGAGCTGACCACCGTGATGGGATGACCTTGGAAATATTGCTTAAGCTTCCGGCTTGCCATGAAAACTCCATACACCAATTTTTGCCAATGCGGGTACCTCTGCTTGGACTCAATAAGTACCTCACTGATATAGTAAACCGGCCGCTGAACCGGATACTCCTTTCCGACCTCCTTGCGCTCCACCACAATAGCCACACTAACAGCCCGGGCATTAGCTGCCACCTATAGCAACAATGGTTTTTTGTCAACCGGAGCAGCGAGAATCAGCGGATTAGCCAACTGCCACTTTAAGTCCTCAAATGCTTCATTAGCGGCGTCACTCGAGACGAAGTTATCCGTTTTCTTCAGCATCTGATACAAAGGGATGGCCTTCTCGCCAAGACGACTGATAAACCGGCTCAACGCGGCAATCCGGCCTGCCTGGCGTTGAACATCATTGATACACTTAGGTTTGGCCAAAGAGGTGATGGCTTTGATCTTTTCCGGATTAGCTTCAATGCCCCTGTTAGACACCAAAAAGCCCAAGAGCTTGCCTACCGGTACACCAAAAATGCACTTGGCAGGATTAAGCATCATTTTATAAACCCGCAGGTTATTGAAGGTCAACTTCAAGTCATCTATCAATGTCTCCTTCTGTCTAGATTTTATCACAATATCATCCACATAAGCATGAACATTGCGGCCGATCTGATCATGAAGACAATTCTGCACACACCGTTGATACGTCGCCTGGGCACTCTTGTGCCCAAAGGGAATAGACACATAACAGAAGGCTCCAAAAGGAGTTATGAAGGCTGTCTTCTCCTGGTCCTTAACTGCCATTTTGATCTGATGATAACCAGAATATGCATCCAAAAAACTCAAATGCTCACAACCCGCCGTAGCATCAATGATTTGATCAATACGCGGGAGAGCAAAAGGATCTGCTGGGCAAGCCTTGTTGAGATCTGTATAGTCCACACACATACGCCAAGTGCCATTCTTCTTAAGTACTAGCACCGGATTAGCCAACCACTCAGGATGAAACACTTCGATGATAAACCCAGCCGCCAAGAGCATGGAAACTTCTTCTCCAGTAGCCTTGCGTCTTTCTTCATTGAACCGGCGAAGAAATTGCTTGACCGGTTTATACTTGGGATCAACATTAAGGGTGTGCTCAGCAAGTTCTCTCGGTACACCTGGCATGTCAGAATGCTTCCACGCAAAGATGTCCCGATTCTCACGGATGAACTTGATGAGCGCGCTTTCCTATTTCGGATCCAAGTTAGCGTTGATGCTAAACTGTTTGGATGAATCGTCAGGCACGAAATCAAGAAGCTTTGTCTCATCAGCCGTTTTAAACTCCAGGGCCAGATCATGCTCTGTAGTTGGTTTCTTCAATGAAGTCATATCTGCCGGATCAACATTGTCTTTGTAAAACTTCAACTCTTCTGTTGCACAAACCGACTCAGCATAAGCCACATCACCTTCTTCACACTCCAAAGAGATCTTGCGGCTCCCATGTATTGTTATAGTTCCCTTGTGACCCGGCATCTTGAGCTGCAGATAGACATAACAAGGTCGTGCCATAAACTTAGCATAAGCTGGCCGTCCAAACAGGGCATGATACGGGCTTTTGATTTTCACCACTTCAAAGGTCAATGTTTCTGATCTCGAGTCATGCTCATCTCCGAAAGCCACCTCCAGAGCTATTTTACCAACAGGATATGCCGATTTACCAGGCACCACACCATGGAACACCGTATTGGACGGTTTAAGATTTTTATCTGTTAACCCCATGCGACGAAAAGTTTCGTAATAAAGGATATTGATACTACTCCCCCCATCCATGTGTACTTTAGTGAACTTATAACCTCCCACCTGAGGCGCCACCACCAATGCCAGATGACCCGGATTGTCAACCCGGGGTGGATGATCCTCTCTACTCCACACGATCGGCTTCTCAGACCAGCGCAAGTAATGGGGCACCACCGGTTCAACGGAGTTCACTACCCTCTTATGAAGCTTCTGATCGCGCTTGCATAAGCTAGTGGTGAAGACATGATATTGCCCACTATTCAACTGCTTCAGGTTGCTCTGATAACCCGACTGCTGCTATTGCTGCTGATTGCCATGATGATTATAACCACCTTGATTGCCCTGAGTGCCTTGACTGTTATGTCCACCCTGATTACCGTGGATGCCTGAACCGGAATTACCTCCACCATAACCTGGCCCATGAGATCCGGGGGCTGAACCGCCACCCGGTCCATGATCATATGAAAAGAGATCAGAAATTTTGAACTCCTGCATGATATAACAATCCTTCCAGAGGTGCGTGGACGGTGTCTCCTTTGTTCCGTGTTTCGGGCAAGGTTGGTTCAACAAATAAGACAGGCGGTCCAGGTTAGGACTTGGCCCTCCACCACGCTGGGGCGGTTTACCCTTACGCCGCTGGTCATGTGTGTTGGTATTAGCCACAAATTCAAAACTATGGTCCGCCTTACGCTTGCCGCCGTTTCCATGACCCGCCGGGTTATGCTGCTGCCCCTTGGCGTTGCGGCTCCTCTTTCCCTTCCCTGTCTTATCATCGTCAGACTCGGGATCCTTGGTAATATCAGAATCGGCATACTTCACCAGAGAGGCCATGAGAGTTCCCATGTCATTACAATGACGCTTGAGCCGTCCCAACTTTAACTTCAGGGGTTCGAACCGGCAATTGCCTTCTAATTTTAAAACTGCGGTATCGGCGTTGATGCGGTCCGATGAATGCAAAATCTCCGAAACCCGACGCACCCAACGGGTTGTTGATTCTCCTTCCTCTTGGACACAGGCAGCTAAGTCCACAATCGACATGGGCTGCTTGCACGTATCCTTGAAATTCAGGATAAATCGGGCTCTCAACTCAGCCAATGACCTAATAGAATTAGCTGGTAAGCTCTTCAGCCAAGTGCGGGCCGTCCCCTCTAGCAACATGGTGAAGTATTTAGCACACGCCGCATCATCTACGTCCAGCATCTCCATAGCCATCTCATAGCTTTCGACCCATGTCTCGGGGGACAAATCGGCGGTGTAATTCGGCACCTTGCGTGGGCCTTTGAAATCCTTGGGCAGGCGCACGTTGCGCAACGCTGGGATGAGACATGGTACTCCCAAAGAGCTAGAAGTAACTCCTGGTTCCACTGACGTGGTTGGACAAACGGAGTAAGTTGACGGGCTTCATGCCGTGCCGCTAACTCGGCCTCTCTACATACCCCAGCCCAGTCCACCACCTCCTGAGCATCAACAGCGCCACCCGCCGGGTTATTGCCACGGGGCGGATCACGGTTTCCCGCGTTGCTTGACACTGCCGATTCATCCATACGCCTGCTGTAACTCCGGCTTGGGCGGGGAGTGGAATGGATCCTATCGCGACTATATGAATAAGCCTCCTGCTGAACGAAAGCTGTCTGAAGAAGCTCCCTAACCCAACACGTTACGACTGCCACCAGAGACTCGCCTTCGATCGGGATGGCCGCCAGCCCTGAATCGGCAGCGACAATGTTGTCCATCGGGTTAGAGTAATGACCCGGTGGTGTTGGGACATGTTGTGTCACAATGTTGTTCTTGCGAGGCAGATCCACCACGTGGCTGAACCAGCGCCCCCGCTCCAGGTGCCTCCGCCCGGTTTACCACCGGCGGATTACTGGTCCCTGCTCCCGGGGTGTCAAAGAGGTTCCTAGCTTCATAAACCGGTGGCAGGCGAGATCGGTACCTCCTTTTTAGAACATCGTTCGACGCACTCTGATCCAGCATAAGCCGGTAAGCCTGTGCATCCAATGCGGCCCGCTCCCCAGCCATCCTGGAATCCTCAGCTGCCAAGTCGGCTTTGGCCTGGGTGATCTGATCTTTCACTTTTGCGATTTCCGCATTATGTGCATCCTGATCCGCCGGGTTAACATCCGCCATCAGCGTCGCCAAAGCGTCGAATAAATCTGATAGAACCTAAGCCGGCGGTCGCACAGGGCCTCCTGCCCCGGCCGCTGTCACTGCTGCTGATCCGGAAATCATCGCCGCTGCGGTCGAAGAATAGAGTGCTGGTTGTTACCGGCGATGAAGATCGCAACCCGGTTCGGCGGATCAAAGTGGTCCGGAATACTGTCACCATCGGAACAGCTCCCAATCCGGCCATCTTGCAACTGATATAACGATTCGGTCTCTCCGGTCGATGACTCGTCACCGGAATAAACGATGGTTTCACCACCAGATTCCGATCTATCCTCAGATTCCCCTTCGTGGATGACTCCCACGAAGGCACGCTTCATGACAGGCTTGACCAGGGCAGATCTCGCACGCTGAGCCGTTTCGACGAGTCGGTGCGGATGTCCGGCTTAGGGCCTGATTCGCCGATCTTGCCAATGAAAACGTGTATGCCACCGAAGAGGACCCGGTACCCGTACTCGATTGAGCTGGCCTCGGGGCCCCAGCCTGCATCGTCGATGTAGAGCTTACCACGGCGACTCTTGGTCATCCGGCCCACAGCGTAGCCCTTGAGTCCTTCGAAGCTGCCCTCTAAGAACTCGAAACCATCGTGCGATAGCCCCACGGTGGGCGCCAACTGTCGTGGTTTTGTCACGGCAGATGTCCTAGAAAAAAGACTTAGTCGTGGAGCCATCACCACGGGTTAACTTAAAGGGGTTAAAGCGGACAAGGGACACAAAAAGTTTATACTGGTTCGGCCCCTTGCGGTGAAGGTAAAAGCATACGATCCAGTTGTTGTGGGATTGCTTGGGTTTCGATGACCAGGGAGCGAATATGCTTTGCCTGAGTCTCAAGTTGTTGTTTGTTGTCCTGAACCGCCGCCAGGTCGTCCCCTTATATACACTGGTTGATGCCCGTCGGTTTACAGAATCCCGAGGCCGGCTCATAAACATGTCCGGCTCGGTCTTTGCTCTTCTATCTTACAACACAAGTTTACATATCAATGCCGATTTATGTCTACAGGCCTTTAAACCGGCTTTGGGCCCTGGGCCTTCATAAAGCGTCAATGTCTGTCTTCATAGGCTTCAGATATATTGAACAACTATGGGGTTAACCCGGCCTCTCCTGGCTGGCTTACGCCCAGTAGTAATATCCCCAACAAGAGTGGTATGGTAATCCTCTTCTGGAGGTCATGTTACTTGACCATGACGAACCTACGAACTATGAGGAAGCGATGATGAGCCCAGATTCCACGAAATGGCTTGAGGCCGTGAAATCTGAGATGGGATCCATGTATGAGAACAAAGTGTGGACTTTGGTTGACTTGGTCGATGATCCGCAAGCCATAGAGAATAAATGGATCTTCAAGAAGAAGACTGACGCTCACGGTAATGTTACTGTCTACAAAGCTCAACTTGTTGCGAAAGGTTTTCAACAAGTTCAAGAATTTGACTACGATGAGACCTTCTCACCCGTAGCGATGCTTAAGTCTGTCTGAATCATGTTAGCAATTGCCGCATTTTATGATTATGAAATTTGGCAAATGGATGTCAAAACTGCATTCCTTAATGTATATCTTAAAGAAGATTTGTATACGATGCAACCAGAAGGTTTTGTCGATCCAAAAGGTGCTAACAAAGTGTGCAAGCTCTAGCGATCCATTTATGGACTGGTGCAAGCCTCTCGGAGTTGGAATATACGCTTTGATAGTGTGATCAAAGCATATGGTTTTATACAGACTTTTGGAGAAGCCTGTATTTACAAGAAAGTGAGTGGGAGATCTGTAACATTTCTAATATTATATGTGGATGGCATATTGTTGATTGGAAATTATACAGAATTTCTGGATAGCATAAAAGGATACTTGAATAAGAATTTTTCAATGAAAGACCTCGGTGAAGATGCTTATATATTGGGCATCAAGATCTATAGAGATAGATCAAGACGCTTAATTGGACTTTCACAAAGCACATACCTTAATAAAGTTTTGAAGAAGTTCAAAATGGATCGATCAAAGAAAGAGTTCTTGTCTCAGACATAAGGTGTGAAGTTGAGTCAGACTCAATGCCCGATCACTGCAGAAGATAGAGAGAAAATGAAAGTCATTCCCTATGCTTCAGTCATAGGTTCTATCATGTATGCAATGCTGCGTACCAGACCTGATGTGTGCCTTGCTATTAGTTTAGCAGGGAGGTACCAATGTAATCCAGGAGTGGATCACTGGACAGCGGTCAAGAACATCCTGAAATGCCCGAAAAGTACTAAGGATATGTTTCTCGTTTATGGAGGTGACAAAGAGCTCGTTGTAAATGGTTACGTCGATGTAAGCTTTGACACTGATCCAGATGAATCTAAGTCACAAACCGGATACGTATTTATATTGAATGGTGGAGCTGTCTGTTGGTGTAGTTCCAAGAAGAGCGTCGTGGCGGGATCTACATCTGAAGCGGAGTACATAGCTGCTTCAGAAGCAGCAAATGAAGGAGTCCGGATGAAGGAGTTCATATCCGATCTAGGTGTAATACCTAGTGCTTCGGGTCCAATGAAAATCTTTCATGACAATACTGGAGCAATAACCTTGGCGATGGAATCCAGATTTCACAAGAGAACCAAACACATCAAGAGACGCTTCAATTCCATCCGTGATCAAGTCAAGGAGGGAGACATAGAGATTTGCAAAATACATACGGATCTGAATGTTGTAAACCCGTTGACTAAGCCTCTCTCACGAGCAAAACATGATCAGCACCAAGACTCCATGGCTGTTAGAATCATTACTATGTAATCTATATTACTGACTCTAGTGCAAGTGGGAGACTGAAGGAAATATGCACTAGAGGCAATAATAAAGTTGTTATTTATATTTCCTTACATCATGATAAATGTTTATTATTCATGCTAGAATTGTATTAAACGGAAACTTAGTACATGTGTGAATACATAGACAAATATAGTGTCCCTAGTATGCCTCTACTTGACTAGCTCGTTAATAATAGATGGTTAAGTTTCCTAACCTTAGACATGTGTTGTCATTTGATGAACGGGATCACATCATTAGAGAATGATGTGATGGACAAGACCCATCCGTTAGCTTAGCATAAATGATCGTTTAGTTTTATTGCTATTGCTTTCATCATGACTTATACATGTTCCTCTGACTATGAGATTATGCAACTCCCGAATACCGGAGGAACACCTTGTGTGCTATCAAACGTCACAACGTAACTGGGTGATTATAAAGATGCTCTACAGGTGTCTCTAATGGTGCTTGTTGAGTTGGCATAGATCGAGATTAGGATTTGTCACTCCGTGTATCGGAGAGGTATCTCTGGCCCTCTCGGTAATGTTCATCACTATAAGCCTTGCAAGCAATGTGACTAATGAGTTAGTCGCAGGATGATGCATTACGGAACGAGTAAAGAGACTTACTGGTAATGATATTGAACTAGATATGATGATACCGACGATAGAATCTCGGGCAAGTAACATACCGATGACAAAGGGAACAATGTATGTTGTTACGCGGTTTGACCGATAAAGATCTTCGTAGAATATGTAGGAGCCAAGTGAGCATCTAGGTTCCGCTATTGGTTATTGGCCGGAGATGTGTCTGGGTCATGTCTACATAGTTCTAGAACCCGTAGGGTCCGCACGCTTAACTTACGATGATGATTTGTATTATGAGTTATGTGATTTGATGACCGAAGTTTGTTAGGAGTCCCGGATGAGATCACGGACATGACGAGGAGTCTCGAAATGGTTGAGAGGTAAAGATCGATTTATTGGAAGGTTATATTCGGACACCGTAATGGTTCCGATGTGTTTCAGGTACTTTCCGGAGTGCCGGGAGGTTACCGGAACCCCCCGTGAGAGTAATGGGCCTTAATGCGCTTTAGGGGAAAGGAGAGAAGGGCCTCAAGGGGTGGCCGCCCCCCCCCCATGGGCTGGTCCGAAATGGACTTGGAGGGGGCGGCGCCCTCCTCCTTCGTTCTCCCCTCTTCCTGCTTCCCTCCTTCTCCTAGTTGGAATAGGAAAGGGGGGGGGGGCGAATCCTACTTGGACCCGGAGTCCAATTAGGACTCCCCCCTTGGCACGCCCCCTCTAGGGCCGGCCTCCTCTTCCCCCCTCCTTTATATACGTGGGATGGGGGCACCCCCAAAGGAACACCAAGTCTTCTCTTAGCCGTGTGCGGTGCCCCCCTCCACAGCTTACCACCCCGGTAATATCGTCGTAGCGCCTGTAGCTTCATCATCACCATCGCCACGCCGTCGTGCTGACGGAACTCTCCCTCGTTCTCAAATGGATCAAGAGATCGAGGGACGTCATCATGCTGAACGTGTG
Source organism: Aegilops bicornis (assembly GCA_021605145.1). NCBI lineage: Eukaryota > Viridiplantae > Streptophyta > Magnoliopsida > Poales > Poaceae > Aegilops > Aegilops bicornis. Next base: position 547,145,335 of record CM038675.1, on the reverse strand, counting down.
CTGAACACGGAGGTCCCGTACGTTCGGTGCTTGGATCGGTTGGATCGCGAAGACGTTCGACTACATCAACCACGCTACTAAACGTTTCCGCTTTCAGTCTACGAGGGTACGTGGACACACTCTCCCCGCTCGTTGCTATGCTTCTCCTAGATATATCTTGCGTGATCGTAGGAATTTTTTTGATATACTACGTTCCCCAACACTATCATCCAACGTACAAAGTGGGATGAACCCTTTGAGATTATGTGTGACGCTAGCAATTATGTTGTTGGATCTGTCCTAGGCCAGCGAGATGATAAAAAATTTAATGTTATCTTTTATGCTAGCCGGAGTTTGGATGAAGAGAAAATACATCTAGCTACTACGGAAAAAGAATTACTTTCTATGTTCTTTGCATGTGATAAATTCCGTCCTTACATTATTAATTCTAAAGTGATAATTCATATAGATCATCGTGCCTTACATTACCTTTTTGCAAAGAAGGACGCTAATCCCCGATTGATTCGACAGATATTGCTACTTCAAGAATTTGACTTGCAGATAGTAAACCGCAAGGGAGAAGATAATCCAGTGGCATACCATATGTCGTGCATGGAGAGGATACCATATGATCCAGTCCCTATAAATGAATCCTTTCTAGGTAAGAGTTTGGCTATGATTAAAAAGATAGAACCTTGGTTTGCAGATTATGTTAAATTTCTTGTAGGAATGTACATGCCCCCTGATATGAGTTATCATTAGAGGAAAATGTTCTTCAACGATCTGAAGTATTATTTCTAGGATGATCCTTTTCTTTATCGGCATGGACTAGATGATATGGTAAGGCATTTGTGTCCCAGATCATGAAATGAATGCTATATTGAAAGCTGTCACGGCAACCCATATGCAAGACATCATGCTGGTGACCAGACCGTCGCCAAGGTGCTTCAGTCTGGATTCTATTGGCCCACTCTTTTTAGAGACGCCCACAGGTTTGTCAAAAATTGTGATGTGTGTCAACGCACAAGTAACATAGGAAGAAGGCAAGAAATGCCCATGAATTATAGTCTAGTCTGCGGACCCTTTGATGTTTGGGAATTGGACTATTTGGGACCTTTTCCTATTTCGGATGGCTACACTCATATTCTTGTGGCTGTAGATTTTGTTACCAAGTGGCTTGAAGCCTTACCAACAGAACATGTAGACGCGGCCACTTTATTGAAGATGATAAAAGATATCATCTTACCCAGGTTGGGAGTTCCTAAAATTCTGATCACTGTTGGTGGATCTCATTTTATACACGGAATTTTCAGAAGGATACTACGTAACTACGGGGTAACTCACTTGGTATCTTCCCCATATCATCCACAAACCAGTGCTCAAGTGGAACTCTCCAACTGGGAGATAAAAACTATATTGTAGAAGACGGTGCAGAAATCTAGAAAATACTCGGCAGGTAAACTAAACAGAACACTATGGGCATACCACAGCGCCTACAAGAATCCTATGGGGATGTCACCATATAATATGGTGTATGGCAAGGTTTGTGATACGTCTCCGTCGTATCTACTTTTCCAAACACTTTTGCCCTTGTTTTGGACTCTAACTTGTATGATTTGAATGGAACTAACCCGGACTGACGCTGTTTTCAGCAGAATTGCCATGGTGTTATTTATGTGCAGAAACAAAAGTTCTCGGAATGACCTGAAACTCCACGGAACTTATTTTTGGAAAATATTTAAAATACTGGAAGAAGAATCCACGTCAGGGGGGGCGAGGGAGTCCTGGACTAGGGGGTGTCCGGATAGCCGAACTATCATCTTTGGCCGGACTCCTGGACTATGAAGATACAAGATTGAAGACTTCGTCCCGTGTCCCGATAGGACTTTCCTTGGCGTGGAAGGCAAGCTTGGCGACACGGATATGTAGATTTCCTACCATTGTAACCGACTCTGTGTAACCCTAACCCTATTCGGTGTCTATATAAACCGAAGGGTTTTAGTCCGTAGGACGAAAACAATCATACCATAGGCTAGCTTCTAGGGTTTAGCCTCTCTGATCTCGTGGTAGATCTACTCTTGTACTACCCATATCATCAATATTAATCAAGCAGGAGTAGGGTATTACCTCCATCGAGAGGGCCCGAACCTGGGTAAAAACATCGTGTCCCTTGTCTCCTGTTACCATCCTCCTAGCCGCACAATTCGGGACCCCCTACCCGAGATCCGCCGGTTTTGACACCGACATTGGTGCTTTCACTGAGAGTTCCTCTGTGTCGTCGCCGTCAGGAAGGATGCCTTATCCCGTCTTTAAAGACGATACTATCGCCAAAGGAGCCTTGGCCTTGGCCGAACTCTTGATTAGGTGGTTTTCTTATGACCACCGGTTAAAGCCTGGCCGACGATGACTTCTCGGGTCATCGAAACCAATCTTCACGTTAACTTGGAACTTGCCGAAAGCGGTTAGATCCGATCGAGCTCTCCTCCGTAAACGAGCTCTTGGATCGCATCGCCGCTTTGGGAGTCGCCACAGACTACGACGAGATCAGGCCTAAAACCGATCTCGAGAGATCAACTCTCCCTGTGCTACCCATCATGTTGCTTTGTGATAGAGGAGCAATGCGGCGATTCTTCTTCCATCTTAAGGACTAGCTACATCCGGATTCCCGATCCCTCCATGCCGGATTCCCGCAGAGGGACGGATGTCGATCAAGCCACGAACTTAAAGTCAGCGGCGGGTTGGATTCATTGGATAGCATTCAAAAATCCAAACTTCCAAGTTCGAAACTTCTCGGCCCTAAGTCTAAAATTGACGGGTTCCGGATCTAGTTCCACCCGCCCACCCAAACATTAGCGATCTATCCTGAATTCGCAAGAGCCCGCTAAAACAAGACATCATTATCGGGCGATTCCTCCTGGTTATGGACAGGATAAAGGACTGCCGAGAGGAGGACGCAATCTCACATTTCTGCAATAATTGCACGGACAAGGGAATCCTAAACGCCATATGTCGTCACGAAATTACATGCTTTGCTGACTTGGTGACCATAGTACAAAAGTACTGTGCGATGGAGAGTGCTTGGAAATCCGAAAGTAAATTTTGGGATAATCCGGCCCCGAATACAGCCCTGGTCCGAAATAAAAGGGTGCATCATCACCAAGCACCTGGGTTATACATCAAAAAACAAAAACCCCCTAAAGGGCACGGAACCGTACTGGAGGGTTGGCTAAACGGACCCTGCAAAATTTATAGCACAAAGGGCGCCACTCCAACTCATAGCCTTCGAGCATGTTTGTAGCGACCCGACCCAAAATCGGTCAAGTCTCTGTGTAGCTGTACCATCCCAAGAATGCTGGCACACACAGTACATTGATGAAATAATCAAAGTTCAATCACACCTGAATTTATTACACGATTCTCATATCGAGTCTTTATTACAATAGAATAAATTCGGCCAAGGCCAACTCATGAGAAATAAACTAAATAAAGCTGCGGAAGCGTAGAAGAATAGCGAGTCCATCCGACTCCATAGGGCAATGGCCAAGCGTGGATCGTAGCCTCACTCCTGATCGGAAAACTCCTCTGCAACATAATACGTTGCAGCCGTGTAGGTCAGCATTTTGAATATGCCGGCAAGTCAAAGAGAGAACAACAATAAAAATTTCTAACACTATATGCAATTTGGCTGTGGGGCTCTAAGTTTCATTGTTTTGCGAAAAAGCCAGTTTTTCCCTATAACAAGGACTTGTTTGCAATTACTACAAAATGTTGGTAGTTGTTGAGATGGTTCCGCCAACCAATGTCTCATTCCCAATTATTAAATAAACCCTCAATTAATTTATTAAGTTCGTGTTGAGACATCCGAAATACTCCAGTTCCAGAGGCTCAAATTGTCCGTGAATCGGGACACGGCTAATCGATTAGATCTTTTCTCTTGAGAGGTTTCATGACTTTACCCGCAAGAATCGCTCCCTCCTTTTAAGTCTTCGCACTTCCCGGTGTTTGAAGACGGGATGAACGAAACAAGGTCTTCGAAGAGTTCCTCTGGGCCCTTTGCGGTGCCCATCCAATCCCTCTTGTTCTTCTACATCTCGTAGCACCGTCCGGCGAGTCACACCTAGGGTCGACCAAGCCGAGCCCATAATGGCTTGCGGCTGCACAGTAAGCTTCCGGTCAATGGGGTATCCATCCGTCTCTTCGTGGCTGGGTGAAGCTTTCGCAAGATGTCATGGCACTTCTCCATGCATCCCGCCAACCACCGGTTTTCTCCAGGTGCCCGTCAACCGTCCCTCCACCCAAAGAGTGAATTTTGAAGTCCATCTTGAGCTTGAAGTCATGGGGTTGTCATCATCTTGACTCTCACATCTCCCTTATGAATCACTCAACCAACCCCGTCTACGAGCATAGCAAAATTAAACTACTTCGTCCCGGGCCATGGTAACAAGGGGAATTGGTTTCATCCTACCTCATGATACTACTCAAGAACATAACTTAAAAATTCTCCTACTGCATGCATGGTGGGGAGGTATAATTCTAATGCAATAAAATCATAGGTATTGTAAAAGAAAAACATGATCAAGTGACTTGCCTGGCTGACGGTCTTCGAAAGCTAGGGACTCGTGATAGCAGGCCAGACTCCGGAAATTCTACCGAATCAAACAATAGCACAATAAGTATGGCACAATATAACATAACAGCAAGTTGGAAGTAAAACACCCAAGCACTCAAACCAAAATCCAAAGAAAACTCGGAGAAAGCAAATCAAGGTTTTCACCACATCAAGCATCAACTAAGAAATAGTTTTACACAACTAAAACTTTTCTTAACAGCACCTAAGCATGGGTTTTGCTAACTAACAGAAGGGAAACATCATACAAACTAGGAGCAAAAAGAATCACATCAAAAGCTATTATAGAACTCCTATTATGCCTATAACAATCCTAGCAAGAAAAAATAAAATAAAATTTTTATTTATTGTAAGTAAAGTTCATGTTCTGTAGCTACAGAAACTAATCTAAAATAAACTATAACATAGTAAAAATAAAATTATTTAATAACTAAAACAATAGGAAAACAGTAGCTAGTTAAATAAACAAGAATTACATGATTCTGACTAAAACTATTTTTTTATTAATTCTAAAATACCCAAATAAATTCCTACGGTTAGGCAAGGTCAAAACAAAGTTGTGACAAAAGAATCACTAAAAATAATATTCCTAACTCATTTTATAGCAGAATTACTATTCTGTCTAAATCTAAAATAAAGCAATTTTAAATAACTTTAACATGACTAATTATATTTTCTACAGAAACTACAATAAATTTTCAAACCAACAAAACAAAGAATCACTTAAAAATATTAAGTAGATTAAAAGATATGAATTTTACAAAACTGAAACTATTCTGTTAAAACAGAAAACTAAAAATAAAACTAAAACGAAAAACTGGCTAATGGGCCTATCTAACGCTTCAAGTTAAATAACTAAACTACGCTTACACGGTTTAATCAGAAACAAACCACGCCGGCGGTCCAACTAAACCCTAATAAAACCGATCTAAACCGGAATAAAACCGGTTCAGTTAAACTAAACCTAAATAAAACGTACCCCTTCGGGGAGATCTATCCTAACCCTACGATCTAGATCGAACGGCGACGGGAGCTCCGGCGACTTACCGAGGCGGCGACGGCGACGGCGGCTCGGGCGACGACGGCTCCGGCGGCTCCGGTGGTCTGGGACGTCGGCGGGGAGGTCCCATGAAAGTGGCGTGGCGAGGGTTCGGTTGGTCGACTTGGTGGAGCTTCGAGGCGGTCGGAGGTGGTCGGGGGTGGGGCAATGGCACGGCGGCGGCTCGGGTCTCCGGCGAGCGATGCGGCGAGGGAGAGAGGGTCGGGCGAGGGGGCGAGGGGGGAACAGGGTCGAGGGGGGGTCTATATAGGGGGGCCTCGACTTGGAGAAGGGCAGGTCAGGCGAGGATCGGGAGGATCCGGAGATCTCGGGATTCCATGGCCAGTGGCGTCGGCTTGGGGAGGAAGGTGGCGGGGTCCACCTGTCGTGAGAGGAGGGAGGTGTGTTGCGGTCGGGCGAGGGGATCGGTCGTGGCTGGGCTCAGTCTTGGTGGGCGGTCGGTCACTGCGCTGGTGGGCCTCGGCTTGGTGGGTCATTGGCCGGTGGCGCTGGGTCCTTTTCTTTTTTTTTTGAATTTAGAGAGAGAGAGAAAAACATAATAAATATAAATATTTTATATAGGACATATATATATATCAAAATTATCAGGGGGATATTCCCTACAATTTGAACATTTTTCGAGGGGCAAAACTCAAACTTTTTAAAAAAATCATTTTTTGAAATCCCAAATAAAATCAGATTTGAATTCAAATCTTTTGGCAAACTTTTCTTCCGACATTTTTGGAGTGTCATGTTTACTCCTCTCATACTTTTTCTCAAGTATTTGTCGGGCATTGTTTTGAAATAAATTTCACCGCCAATTTGAATTCAAATTCCACAAACTCAAAATCCTCACAGAAATACTTCAAATGCCACTCAATTTCAAACAATATGCATAGATGCTTAGCTATAATTGTAAAACATTCCAAATAGGAAATTTGGGATGTTACAAACCTACCCACCTTAAGATGAATCTAGCCCTCGAGATTCGGGTTGGCTAGCAAATAGGTGCGGGTGGTCTCGGCGGAGGTCTTCTTCTCGCTCCCTGTAGCTTCCTCCTGAATGATGACTCCACAAAGACCTTACAAAACTTGATGAACTTGCTGCGGGTGACTCTGTTCGCAGTCTCGAGAATTCGGACGGGTTTCTCCTAATAAGTCAGATCACCGTCGAGCTGTATGGCCTCTAGGGGCACTGTGTCTCTCAACGGAATATCGGCCATGTCGGCATGACACTTCTTGGTGAGAAACATGGAAGACATCATGAACTCCGGACAATCCTTCCGGCAATTCCAACTTGTAAGCAACTTCTCCATGATGTTCGAGGATTTTGTAGGGGCCAATGAACCGGGGTGCTAACTTTCCTTTAACACCAAACCTCTTGATTCCACGAAGTGGGGACACACGAAGATATGCCCGGTCTCCCGCTTCGTATGTTACTTCCTTGCGTTTACTGTCGGCATAACTCTTACGCCTCATCGAGCCACCTTGAGCCTATCTCGAATCAGCTTGACTTTCTCTTCGAATCTCTGAAAAGATCGGACCGAAAAGTTTCGATCTCGAACACCATCCCACAACAATGGTGTTACGCATCTCCTTCCGTATAGAGCTTCGAAGGGGCCATCTTGATCGGGTGCGATAAGCTGTTATTATACGAGAACTCGCGTATGGCAAATTATCATCCCAGCTAGATCCATAGTCTAGCGCACAAGCTCTCAACATGTCCTCCGGGATCTGGTTGACTCTCTTGGTCTGTCCATCCGTCTCATGGATGAAAAGTCATCTTGAACTCCAGCCTCGCACCCAAAGTTTCATGCAACTGATTCCAAAACTCGAGGTAAATTGTGTTCCTCTATCTGACACGATACTCCTCGGAACTCCATGCAAGCATACGATCCTGGTCATGTATATCTTGGCTAACTTAGCGCTGGTATAGGTAGTCTTCACGGGAATGAAATGAGCTACCTTGGTCAATCGATCAACCACTACCCAGATGGAATCATAACCTGAACGGGTCCTGGGTAATCCTGTGATAAAATCCATTCCAAGTTTTCCCATTTCCACTGGAATCGGCAAGGGTTGAAGTAACCCACTGGCTTCGATGTTCCGCCTTTACTGGCCGGGCAAACATCGCCATCGCTATGTACTCGGCAATATCCTTCTTCATACACATCCACCGTAAACTTTCCTTCAAATCCAGATACATCTTGGTGTTACCGGGTGAATCGAGTACGGTGAATCATGAGCCTCTGAAGAATTAGCTTCCTGAGTTCGTGATCATTGGGCACATAAATACGATCCTCGTACCATATAGCTCCGTATTCATCCTTACGAAACCCTTTAGCTTTTCCTTCATTCATCCTTTTCTTTATCTCATCAATTTCCTTATCCGACTTCTGGGCTTCACGAATTCTTTCGGTCAAGGTGGACTGAACTTCTAGAGCTGCAACATATCCTCTCGGAACTATCTCCAGTCGGAGATCTCTGAGGCCATCGGCTAACTCCTGGGGAATTCCTCCCGCTATAAGAGTATTCACATAACTCTTATGGCTCAAAGCATCTGCTACAACATTAGCCTTTCACGGGTGGTAATGCAATCTCATGTCGTAGTCCTTGATTAACTCTAGCCATCTCCTCTCGCCTGAGGTTCAACTCTTCTGCGTGAAAATGTACTTCAAGCTCTTATGATGCGTGTAAACATCACAACTATTTCCGATAAGAAAATGTCTCTGTGTCTTGAGTGCATGCACTAAGGCTGCTAACTCCAAATCATGTGTGGCGTAATTCATCTCGTGAGGTCATAGCTATGCGGAGGTATAAGCTACAACTTTTCCTTCCTGCATGAGTACTCCTCAAGGCCCTCGGCGAGAAGCGCCACAATATACCGTAATCCTTGTGTATGTCCGGCAAAATCAAGATCTTTGGGGCTGTAACCAAACGTTTCTTCAATTCCTGGAAACTGGCTTCACAATCCTCGGTCCAAATGTACTTGGCGTCCTTCTTCAACAGCTCAGTCATGGGCTTGGCAATCTTCGAGAAATTCTCAATGAACCTCCGATAATATCTTGCGAGTCCGAGAAAACTGCAGATCTCCTTGACTGAGGTGGGTGATCCGCCAATCGGTGACCGATTCAACCTTGGTGGGGTCAACTGCTATTCCTTCTCCTGAAATAACATGTCCGAGGAATCCGACTTCCTTCACCAAAATTCACATTTGCCGAACTTGGCATACAATCGATGTTCTCGGAGTTTCTCCGTAACTAGACGCAAATGTTCCTTATGCTCTTCCTCGCTCTTGGAGAAAATCAGTATATCATCGATGAACACCACGACAAACTTGTCCAGATATTCCATAAATACCTTGTTCATCAAATTCATGAAGTATGCAGGGGCATTAGTCAATCCGAACGACATGGGTATACTCATATAAACCATACCTGGTGGTGAATGCTGTTTTGGGTATATCCTTTTCACGGATCTTCAATCGATGATATCCTGATCGAAGATCGATCTTGGAGAATACCTTGGCTCCAACTAGCTGATCAAATAGATCATTAATCATCGGCAGAGGGTACTTGTTCTTGATGGTCACGTCGTTCAACGAACGATAATCCACAACCATTCTCAGGCTTCCATCCTTCTTCTCTACCAAAAGAACTGGGGCTGCCCAAGGTGATGAGCTTGGCCGAATATATCCCTTCTCCAATAGCTCATTAATTTGCTTTTTGATCTCTTCCAATTCGTTCGGGGGCATCCGATAGGGTCTCTTGGATATTGGGGATGCCGCAATAACTCAATCAGAAATTCAATGTCTACGTCCGGTGGCATTCTGGTAATTCCTCCGGAAACACATCCGGAAATTCTTGCACCATCGCACTTCCTCTGAACAACTCCGTGAGGGAATTCACTGATTCTTCATTGGGATACGATGCGGATACATACTTGATCCTCTTACGCTCCGGAGTGGTGAGCAGAATTGACTTCTTGGGCACGATCTATGTTTCCTTCAAACTTCGTCAACCAATCCATGCCTAGGATTACATCCAAGGTCCGGGTTTCCAATACTATGAGGTCTGCGGAAACTTATGGTTTCCGTGTTAAGGGTTGTATGACAGCCTAAGCCCGCCATCATTTCTCCTCTGCGGGCCCGGCGTGAAGAGGGCTTCTAAGGGTTCTAGTGGGCAACCTGTACTTTTCCACAACTACCCTTGATATGAATGAATGCGTTGCACCGTAATCAAAGAGTACCAATACTGGATGTGAATTTAATAAAACTTACCAACCACGATTATACGGCTGATCATAGACGTCCTCCACGCCAATGTGGTTCACCCGAGCACGAGGAAAAGGGTTGGGCTTCTTTGCTGAGCTTCCATTGCCGTTTCCATTCCTCCGCTTGGCCTCCGGCAGTCGGTGGCATAGTGCCCTATTTTCCGGCACTTGAAGCAGTGATGTGACTCGGATCCTTCCGAGGCGGGTGACGATCTTTGGTTACCATTGCCGTTTCCATTGCACGACTTGTTGTCGTGGTTGCGGTTGTTCCCATTCCTCCATGGTTATGTCCTCCATGATTATGTCCTCCATGGGTGTGATGGGTATGCCCTCCAGTATGGGGCATAACGGGCTTCTGCTGAGCTCCAGAGTTGTACTTCCCCAGCCATACTTCCGCTTATGACTATCAATCTGCTGCTTGCCTTCAAGTATGGTGGCCTTGTCTACTAGCTCTGGTAGTTGTTGAAGGTAGCCACCATTATCTCCATTCCTAGCTCGTCATTGAGTCCCTCGAGAAACTTTTTCCTGCTTATGCGGCATCTGTGGGCCACATCATCCGGGGCATAGCGAGCTAACTTGCTGAACTCATCCACGCATCGCCCCACAAGACGGTTCCCTGGCGTAAGTTGCGGAACTCACGCTTCTTGAGACTCATGGCTCCGGTTGAGACATGAGCGGTGCTGAAAGCTTCTTTGGGAACCGATCCCATGTGATGGTGGCGATGGGATAAGTGGCGGTGTAGTTCTCCCACCAAGATGCTGCAGTCCATCAAGTTGATGTGCGACAAAGCGCACCTTCTCTGCATCTGTGCATCCAGCAGTGGCTAACTCTCTTCCGACCTTGCGGAGCAAATCATCGCCACAATCGCTCTGCTGCTAGAGAACACCTGGCGGATTCAGCCTTAAGAAGCGGGTCAAGTTGTCAACAGGGGTGGTAGCGGTGGATTGTTGTTGTTGTTGTTCAGTTGCGGATGAGCATCTGCATGAGGGCATTCTGCTGCTGGATCAGCTGGGTGAGCTCCGGCGGAAAGTAGAAACCGGGGTCACATCTCGGAGGCATCTGGTGTTTTGGAGTGGATGAGAAAATTAGAATAGAACAAGGGTCTAATGAGAAAATATCACTACCCATATGAATGCACAATCATAATCACACCAATCATTTATTCAATCATCTCAAACATGGTTCAATCTCGGATTACAAATTCTCACGACTAAACGAAAATAACGGCCTAACTGATCGACGGAAAAATAAAATAACATGGCTGTCGACTAAATGTCTTCATCAATAATCCTCGTCCCTGCAGTGCGGCGTCCTCCGGTGGGGCGTCCTCGATGCGGCGCCTCCTCTTGCGGCTTTCTTCGTGGAGCTCCCTTCATAGTCCTGGTCATTGCTCACGAGGGGTCCGTCATCTCCACTCGGAAAAGGTCTTCTCGTGTCCATCTTCTCCTCTAATGCGGCAACATCCATCTTCAAATTTTGTCGACTCTCTCCATGAAATCCTTGATTTCTTCTTCATGGTCAAGGAAGTCCGCGTGTGCCTTCTCCTCCAGTTCAGCTTCCGGAACAACAGCCTCCTGTGGTACCTTGGCGTTCTGGCGAGTCTGGATTTCCGTTTCTGAGGAGACTCTCCAAGTCTTGGACATATGAGAGAATGGAGTCGTCTTCTACAAGACGGATGATATCTCCATTCCTAGCTCATGCGAGAAATCATGGCGAGGTCCGATGGGTCGAGCTCGGCCCTGTACTCTTCTCGGAGATGTCCAAGTGCACGATATATCGCCATGTCTCTTCCGAGAATCCAAGCTGAAATCGGTAAACTCAAAGTCAATGGGCTCAATGTCCTCCGAAGGTCCTCCCCGGAATGTGCACCTTAATCACCATGGCGGGTATCCGTCGGGAGTGCATTGGTAGGCTTCCCGTGATTGAGGGCAGAGCAATCTTCAGCTTCTTCACGATCTGAACCATCTTCTTGCCGAGAGGCATCGTCTCATCTGGCTGGCAAAACTCCAAGAGCGTAACTGGGGTGAACTCAATGACCATCTAAAATGTTGAAAATCGGAGAGAAGTCAGAAATGAACAGGGGGAATTACGGAATGATAAGGACATAAAATAAATAGTCTCTTCCTATGGCTTTCCGATCCTAGGGGTTACGTCCTACGGTCAGCGTGTGCTCTGAATACCATCTCTGTAGCGACCCGACCCAAAATCGGTCAAGTCTCTATGTAGCTGTACCATCCCAAGAATGCTGGCACACACAAAGACATTGATGAAATAATCAAAGTTCAATCACACCTGAATTTATTACACGATTCTCATATCGAGTCTTTATTACAATAGAATAAATTCTACCAAGGCCAACTCATGCGCAATAAACTAGATAAAGCTGCGGAAGCGTAGAAGAATAGCGAGTCCATCCGACTCCATAGGGCAATCGCCAAGCGTGGATCGTAGCCTCACTCCTGATCGGAAAACTCCTCTGCAACATAAGACGTTGCAGCCGTGTAGGTCAGCATTTTGAATATGCCGGCAAGTCAAAGAGAGAACAACAATAAAAATTTCTAACACTATATGCAATTTGGCTGTGGGGCTCTAAGTTTCATTGTTTCTTGAAAAAGCCGCTTTTTCCCTATAACAAGGACTTGTTTGCAATTACTACAAAATGTTGGTAGTTGTTGAGATGGTTCCGCCAACCAATGTCTCATTCCCAATTATTAAATAAACCCCTCAATTAATTTATTAAGTTCGGTGTTGAGACATCCGAAATACTCCAGGTTCCAGAGGCTCAAATTGTCCGTAGAATCGGGACACGGCTAATCGATTAGATCTTTTCTCTGCAGAGGTTTGCGCACTCTACCCGCAAGAATCGTTCCCTCCTTTTAAGTCTTCGCACTTCACGGTGTTTGAAGACGGGATGAACAACAGGGTCTTCCGAAGAGTTCCTGCAGGCCCTTTGCCGGTGCCCATCCAATCCTAACGTTCTTCTACATCTTGTAGCACCGTCCGCCAGAGTCACACCTAGGGTCGACTCAAGCCGAGCCCATAATGGCTTGCGGCTGCACAGGTAAGCTTCCGGTCAATGGGGTATCCATCCGTCTCTTCGTGGCTGGGTGAAGCTTTCCGCAAGATGTCATGGCACTTCTCCATGCATCCCGGCAAACCATTGGTTTTCTCCAGGGTGCCCGTCAACCGTCCTCCACCCAGTAGTGAATTTTGAAGTCCATCTTGAGCTTGAAGTCATGGGGTTGTCATCATCTTGACTCTCACATCTCCCTTATGAATCACTCAACCAACCCCGTCTCCGAGCATAGCAAAAATTAAACTACTTCGTCCCGGGCCATGGTAACAAGGGGAATTGGTTTCATCCTACCTCATGATACTACTCAAGAACATAACTTAAAAATTCTCCTACTACATGCATGGTGGGGAGGTATAATTCTAATGCAATAAAATCATAGGTATTGTAAAAGAAAAACATGATCAAATGACTTGCCTGGCTGACGGTCTTCGAAAGCTAGGGACTCGTGATAGCAGGCTTCGCACTCCGGAAATTCTACCGAATCAAACAATAGCACAATAAGTATGGCACAATATAACATAACAGCAAGTTGGAAGTAAAACACCCAAGCACTCAAACCAAAAGAAAAAAATAAAATAAATTTTTTATTTATTGTAAGTAAAAGTTCATGTTCTGTAGCAACATAAACTAATCTAAAATAAACTATAACATAGTAAAAATAAAATTATTTAATAACTAAAACAATAGGAAAACAGTAGCTAGTTAAATAAACAAGAATTACATGATTCTTACTAAAACTATTTTTATTAATTCTAAAATACCCAAATAAATTCCTACGGTTAGGCAAGGTCAAAACAAAGTTGTGACAAAAAGAATCACTAAAAAATAATATTCCAAACTCATTTTATAGCAGAATTACTATTCTGTCTAAATCTAAAATAAAGCAATTTTAAATAACTTTAACATGACTAATTATATTTTCTACAGAAACTTCAATAAATTTTCAAACCAACAAAAAAAGAATCACTTAAAAATATTAAGTAGATTAAAAGATATGAATTTTACAAAACTGAAACTATTCTGTTAAAACAGAAAACTAAAAATAAAACTAAAACGAAAAACTGGCTAATGGGCCTATCTAACGCTTCGGCGTTAAATAACTAAACTACGCACACGGTTTAACAGAAAGCAAACTGCGTCGGCCGGTCCAACTAAACCCTAATAAAACCGATCTAAACCGGAATAAAATCGGTTCACTTAAAATAAACATAAATAAAACGTACCCCTTCGGGGAGATCTATCCTAACCCTACGATCTAGATCGAACGGCGAAGGGAGCTCCGGCGACCTACCGAGGCGGCGACGGCGACGGCGGCTCGGGCGACGACGGCTCCGGTGGTCTGGGACGTCGGCGGGGAGGTCCGGCGAGTGCGGCGTGGCGAGGGGGTTCGGTTGGTCGACTCGGTGGAGCTCGGGGGCGGTCGGAGGTGGTCGGGGGTGGGGCAATGGCGCGGCGGCGGCTCGGGTCTCCGGCGAGCGATGCGGCGAGGGAGAGAGGGTCGGGCGAGGCGAGGGGAATGGGGTCGAGGGGTATATAGGGGGGCTCGACTTGGAGGAGGCAGGTCAGGCGAGGGATCGGGAGGATCCCGAGATCTCGGGATTTCCGTGAGCGGTGGCGCTGTGGCGTCGGCTTGGGGAGGAAGAAGGTGTGAGGGTCCACCTGCCGGTGAGAGGAGGGAGGTGTGTTGCGGTCGGGCGAGGGCGAGGGGGGATCGGTCATGGCCGGGTCAGCCGGGTTCGGGTGCGGCTGTCGGTCGGTCTGCCAAGTGGGCCTCGTACTGGCCGGGCTGGCTTGGTGGCGCCTGGGTCCTTTTTTTTTAATTTAGAGAGAGAGAGAAAAACATAATAAATATAAATATTTTATATAGGACATATATATATATATCAAAATTATCAGGGGGATATTCCCTACAATTTGAACATTTTTCCAGGGGCAAAACTCAAACTTTTTAAAAAAAATCATTTTTTTGAAATCCCAAATAAAATAAGATTTGAATTCAAATCTTTTTGGCAAATTTTTCTTCTGATATTTTTGGAGTGTCATGTTTACTCCTCTCATACTTTTTCTCAAGTATTTGTCAGGCATTTTTTTGAAATAAATTTCAACTGCCAATTTGAATTCAAATTCCACAAACTCAAAATCCTCTGAAATACTTCAAATGCCACTCAATTTCAAACAATATGCATAGATGCTTAGCTATAATTGTAAAACATTACAAATAGGAAATTTGGGATGTTACAATGTTGGATACTACGGCAGGTGGACAAAAGTGGCGAAGAGCTTCTAGCCTCAGAATCCCAGCCCAGCAACACCAGTACGGTATTAACAGTCTTCGATACTTTCGCATCAAATAACATGCGGAAACGAACACTCCGCAACCTTGTCGAAGTCTACCAAGTAGCAACAATAAATCCATGGAGTGACACGGCTATTACCTTTAATGCCAGTGACAAACCCAAATTCCGAACAGCCCGAGCACCAGCCGCATTGGTCCTCAGTCCAATAGTGGACGGCCGCCTTACTAAGGTACTCATGGATGGCGGCAGCGAACTAAACCTCATCTACGAGGAAACCCTCCGAAAAATGGAAATAGACTGGAACCGCATTCATGAAAGCAGCACAACCTTTAGAGGAATAATCCCTAGCCGGAAGCATGCTGCGGGAAAAATCACATCGGACGTAGTGTTCGCTCACGGACAATTACAGTCCGAGGAGGTCACATTTCAAGTGGCCCTGCTCAGCAGCGGATATCACGCTTTATTAGGGCGAGAGGCATTCACAATTTTTCAAGCTATACCCCATTATGGGTACATGAAGCTTAAAATGCCCGGACCTAACGAAATCATCACTCTCGCTAGTGATCCGAACATAGCACTCCGCGCCGAAAACAAGACAGCCACACTAGCCCTCGAGGCACTATCCGAAGCCCTAGCGGCCAAGGAACTCACTGCGATGTGCTCCATGATGAACATGGACGATGTGATACTTGATAAAAGATCCAATTCCACCTCTTTTAAACCAGCGGATGAAATAGTCAAATTCCAAGTCCACCCAACGGACCCTGCAAAGACGGCCTCCATTGGGGCATAATTAAACCACGATGTAGACGCGCACCACGAGAATTTCTAAGAAAAATCGGGACATTTTTGCTGGCACCCTTCAGACATGTCAGAATCCCACGTCGGCTGGCCGAGCACAGCCTAAATATCCTAAAAGGATTCAAGCCAGTCAAACAGGCTCTTCGCCGCTTTTCCGAACCCAAGAGACAGGCCACGGGAGAGGAGCTAGCCAAACTCCTGGAAGCCGGATTCATCAGAGATATAAAACATCAGGACTGGCTAGCAAATCTGGTGATGGTACCAAAGAAGGATAAATCCTGGCGCCTATGTGTTGATTTCAAAGACCTTAATAAGTCTTGCCTGAAGGATCCCTTCCCCCTCCCTCGCGTTGATCAAATTATCGACGCTACAGCAGGACACGACTCATTGTGCTTCCTCGACGCGTACTCTGGCTACCACCAAATCAAGATGGCGGAGGCAGACCAAGCCACAACAGCATTCATCACTCCATACGGCCCATTCTGCTTCAACACAATGCCCTTCGGGCTCAAAAACGCCGGCGCAACATATCAGCGCAGGATTCAGACATGTCTGGCAAACCAGATCGGCAAAACAGTGGAAGCATATGTAGATGACGTGGTCGTCAAATCCAAGCATGTCGAAACTCTAGTAGACGACTTGAGGCTCACAATCGACAATCTCCGAAAATATGACATTAAGCTCAATCCGGAAAAATGCATCTTCGGCGTTCCAGCCGGAAAGCTCTTGGGCTTCATTGTGTCCGGTAGAGGAATTGAAGCAAACCCAGCCAAGATCCAAGCTCTGTCACAACTGGATATTCCAAAAGACCTCAAAAATACAAAATTGATTTGGATGCGAGCGGCTCTAAGCCGCTTTATTTCCCGCTTGGGAGAAAAGGCGTTACCCTTTACCACCTCCTCCGGCGCACCGAACACTTCGAGTGGATTTGGATATACGCCACGGTCGGACTCGAAGAAATAAAAGCCATATTGGCAACAAATCCGGTCCTGGCCGCCCCCAACATGGGCGAACCAATGCTATTATATA
This sequence comes from Aegilops bicornis, assembly GCA_021605145.1. Lineage (NCBI taxonomy): Eukaryota > Viridiplantae > Streptophyta > Magnoliopsida > Poales > Poaceae > Aegilops > Aegilops bicornis. The sequence goes on along the minus strand of CM038675.1, from coordinate 547,128,216 downwards.
TCGCCGCAACACATCAAGTTATCAGCGCGGTGCTCGTCGTCGAACGAGAAACGGACGGACACATGTTCCCTCTTCAAAAACCGGTTTACTATGTGTCCACTGTCCTAACTCCATGCAAGTCCCGGTACCCACATTATCAAAAGATAGCATACGCGATGTTCATGGCATCCCGGAAGCTGCGACACTACTTTCAAGAGTGTTCGATAACGGTAGCCTCCAAAGTACCTCTTAACGACATTATAAACAACCGCGACGCGACGGGCCGGATTGCTAAATGGGCCATAGAGCTCCTTCCATTCGACATAACCTATAAGCCATGACGATCTATTAAGTCGCAGGTTTTGGCCGACTTCATGACCGAATGGACCGAAGCCGAACTCCCTAAAGAGTACGGGCGATACTCCAATTGGATCATGCACTTTGACGGCTCCAAAATGTTGGTCGGCTGGGTCAAGGCGTCGTTCCGACGCCCCCAACCGGGACACGATCCAATACGCCCTTCAGATAATGTATACGGACTCCAACAACACAGCCGAATCACGAGGCCCTTACGCACGGCCTCCGGATGGCGATCTCCATGGGCATTAAACGCCTAGAGGTGCGCGAATTCGAACCTCGCGATATCTCAAATAAATGGAGACTTTGATGCCAAAGATCCGAAAATGGCAGCGTGCGCGATGCGGTCCTAAAATGTCACCACGGTTTGAAGAGCTCGAATTTCATCATATAGCGGGATAACAACCAGCGGCGGACGATTAGCACGCATCGGGCGCAAACGCGATGCCGCCCCGCCTAACATCTTCTGGAACGGCTGTTCAAGCCATCCATTACTATGGGAAGGGGAGTCCGGAAATAACAATCCGGACCCAACCACACTGCCTGACACCGAACACTCTGACACAATCGGAGGCTCTGCCAACGAGATAACACCCTCCGCCCACAAAATAATGGCGGTTATCGCCCCGTGGATGGAACCATTCCTAGCCTACCTAACTAGGCAGGAACTCCCCGAAGACCAAAATGAGGCTCGCTGCATAGTACGGCGATCCAAAGCCTATAAAGTCCATGAGGGAGGGCTCTATAAGAAAAGCACAACAGGAGTCCTTCAAAGGTGTATCTCCGAAGAGGAAGAGCGAAACCTCCCGGCTGAAATTCATGCCGGACTGGGTGGGCACCACGCCGCAGCCCGGGCCCTTGTAGGCAAGGCCTTCCGTACAGGATTTTATTGGCCGACGGCCTGGGCAGATGCGCAGGATTTAGTCCAACGATGTGTCGGTTGCCAGCTTTTTGTTAACCAAAGCCACATGCCACCCACCGCCCTCAAAACTATACCCATCACCTGGCCGTCATGGGTGCAGGGGCTTGACATGGTTGGACCCCTTGAGGGAGTAACCCACAAGCAAAAATACCTATTGGTCATGGTGGATAAATTCACCAAATGGATAGAGGCCAAGCCTGTTAAAACGGCCGAATCCGGGCCGGTGATAGACTTCATATCAAGGGTAGTGCACCGTTACGGCGTCCCCCACAGTATCATCACTAATAACGGCACCAACTTCACGGCCGATGAGGTCACATTATGGTGCAAAAACATGGGCATCAAGCTCGATTACGCCTCAGTCTATCACCCTCAAACCAATGGTCAAGTCGAGCGAGCAAACGGTCTAAACATGAGCGGCATTAAACTCAGACTAGTGCGGTCCCTCAAGGAATCTAACACGCACTAGGTTGAGGAGCTCGACTCCATACTCTGGGGGCTGCAGACCACGCCGAATCGTACTATCGGATTCACACCATTTTTTATGGTGTACGGCGCAGAGGCAGTCTTGCCCTGCGACATAATGCATGACTCACCTCGCGTGCGCATGTATGAAGAAAGAGAAGCCGAGCTCGATCGGCAGGACAGTTTGGACGCATTGGAGGAGGAGCGCGGCGTGGCAAAAGCTTCGTTCCGCATTTTATCAACAACAGGCTCAAGATATCAAAGCAGGAAATGCGGGCCAAAGCTTACAACGTTGGCGAACTAGTTCTACGCCTACCGGACAAGAAAAAGGACAAACTCAAGCCCAAATGGGAAGGTCCTTCATCATCGACCAGGTCCTCGTTGGCGGAGCATACCGTCTGAAACGCATCGGATAACCGACTCGAGCCGAACCCATGGAACGTAGCCAGTCTCCGAAGATTCTACGCCTAAGCGCCGGACTCCTAGTTCGTCTCCTTCCTCCGTCCACATTTTCTATTTTTGCTGTCTTTTATTTCTCTCCTTCCTCCTCCTTCTTCTTGAAGCCTTTAGAGGCTCGTTTGCACTTTGTTCGCACATACTTGACACGTTGCCCGCGCTCATTATACCTGGGGGCTTCTTTAACAGAAGCTTATTTATACGGGCTTCATTCCCAACACATGTGTCAAACTTCCGCATGTACCTTTTACTCACCATTATATGCATCGATATGACTTAAGTTTTGGCCAAGCTGGGTTGCCTGGCTCCTGTGCTTACCCCTACGTTCCCGATTTTTCGGCTAGGTGGTAAAGGGAGCACCTCCTGCGATTGTTCTTGCTGGGTCACCGGATGTATACCTCAGGTGGGTGAAGCCGAAATCTAGCGTTCTTAAGGGAATATTCGCCGGTGAACTGAAAGATGATTTTAACTATTTATCCATCTGCCCCAGATGATTTTACGCTTTCTTAGCAGTTTGGACATGCACTTTAGGGCATGCCTCCTGTGAAAGGAACCCTTAACGAAACTATTCTCCTGGAAGATGTTTCTTACTATCCATGTAATATAACATAACTAGTTGGGAATTTGTACGATACAGCAATAATGACCCCTACGCCTTGTCTCCATGCATGCCCGGTTCTTACATAACCATGAGGCTATTCGGACACACTCAGGACTATTGGGTCCCGAGGTCGAGCGAAAAGGTCCGCTATGACAAATGATCTACAATCCGGCTAGAAGACATTTTTCATGTCATATTCAATTACATAGTCAACTCGACTAATTGTATTCCTCCTCAATGCCATCTAATAGGCTATCTAATTTACAATCTTGCTGGGAATACTTGGCGGCCAATTCTACTTGGTCGTACACTAAGCTCACAGGGATCTCCTTCCCATCAGGCGCCACAGGTCCGACCTCGGCCATGTGGTTTGGGTCAGCCTTCGTGTACCACGTCTTTACCATGGCCCAGCCTCCTGGCGCCTTGATGGCGTGCCGATATCTTCCATAGTCGGAGCGCTGCCGTGCTCCTTGAAGCCGCTCTGCCAGCTCCCCAATGCCTTGAGCAGGGAGATAGATGGCCACAAGGCACTGGCGACGCCTTTCATCACCTGCCGAACTTGTTCGTGCGGTAGCCTTGATTCGGGAAGAAGATCACCCGAAGAGCTGGGCATCTCCTCCTCAGGACGACCTGTGAGCAAACCTACATACATGTTTATGTTAGTCGCCTTCCTCGCCGAACTCTTTCAAAGTTCGTTTAAGCACTTACTGAAAATGCCGCGACGAAGCCGTCGATTCTCCTTCTGGTCGGACAACCGGGCGCGAACATCCTTTAGTTCCTCACCCAGTTGGGTATTGGCATCTTGGAGGTTATTCTTCTCCTGCCGCACCCTCGTAGCACGCTCTCGCCGCCTTTAGTGGCGCAGGAGCTGTTGCTTGTCCGGATCCATCCGGCGCTTATCTGCAATGTTAATGTCAGATTTATGCACACGCCGCACTTTGCGAAACTACTTCTACTTTGAAGGGCATATATTACGGAGGGAGTCTTCATGGCTTCCCGGTCGCGGCGATCTGCGGCCTAAGTTGGGCCTTGCACTCTTCAAGCTCTGGGACAAATGGGTATTCTTTCGCAAGAACCTGCATTCCAAATGATCCTTGATTATCCTAACTATTTTAAGTCTCGAGACTCTTGGCATATATAATCATCAAAATTCCTTACCCATATGTCTTTCACATACTGCTCGCGTGGCTCGGCTAGGCCATCTTGAGCGGCACGAGGTGCGCTTCTCCCGAACTAAAGGCGTCCAACGCCTCTTGGGAGAAACATGCGTCACGTAGAATAGTCCGGCGGTGCCTATGATTCATGGCGCTCTCCACCTCCGACTTGGTGGCGGACAGTCTATCGGCATCCTCCGTTGGAGGAGCATCCGACGCACGCCTCGTGTTTGTACCCCCTTCCGGACTCAACTTTTGAGCCTGGTTGGCGGAGGTCCGATTATAACTTCTCCGGACTCGATCCGGCGGCGCTCTTTCCTGAAAAACCACGGCGTCGGTGTGCCTCCCAGAACCTCTCCTTAAAGCACGATGGCACATCATACCGTTCTTGGCGACGTCTCGAGTCGCACCGCACTTCTTTTCCGCTTTCTTGGGCCGAGCTGCCCCTTGTTGGACGGCCGCGGCAGGCTCGGCTTCCGCTCAAGGCATCCCCTGCGAAACACCATCAAATACGTGGTGATTAGAAGTAAAGCACGGGTGGGTCATGGTATCCGGACTTCGGTCACGGTTACCTGGGTGGCCGGAAACAATCCGGGGTAGTCGGCCGTAATGGCAACCAAAGCATTGTCGATGCTAAGTTGGTGGAACACCCCATCGATCAGCTCCACCTTTATATCCGGGTCCTCTTCGGAGGCCGGATCGAGGGACCGTTAGGATCCTCGGGTTGTGGGGGCGGCTGTGTATCTTCTTCACGGCCCGGCGCAGATTCCTCGCGTAGAAACCATGAAATGAGATATTTAGCCATGGGAACATGGATCGGACGAGCCACAAAGATATTTGCTTACCCAACTTCGAGGATTATTCAAAGAAAACCCGTTCGATGTCTTGGCGTGGAGAAAATCCTCCTCTTCCCCTTTGTACATGGCGGACAAGGTCTTCACCAGTTCGGTGACCGATCCCGCCCTTTGCGGCCATGGCGGGTGGCATCGTCCTCCCGTTGAAGTCCCACATGGGGTGGCCCCTATATTGGAGCGGCTGCACTCCTCATAATGCAGATTGCCATGACTCCAATCATGGTCAATCCGGCATGAGCCGATAATCTTATTCGGCTCATCAAGTAAAGGACGCCCGGTCATTTTCCCTCCGGGGCTCATGGCGCCAGCTTAGGCGCTTCTTCAGAGGAGCGTTGCTAAACTACGGAAGGCCGATCCGAACAGGATCCGGCAGCGGGACGTCCTCCATGTAAGACCATTCCGAGGGCCAGTCCTCGGACGCCTTCTTTGGGGTTCCGGATAGGTATCCGGTCACGGCGATGCGCCATAGTTCGGCTCCGCCCACTTGATATATTGACCCTTCGTGAGAACGAGGCACAAGGCAGAATAATCTCTTCCACAGAGCGAAATGGGCCTCAACGCCCAGAAACAGCTCACAAAGGGCCACAAAGCCCGCTATATGCGAAATGGAGGCAGGCGTAAGGTTGTGCAGCTGGAGGCCGTAGAACTCCAAAAGCCCCCGGAGAAACGGATGGATTGGAAATCCGAGTCCTCTCATTAGGTAAGAGACGAAGCATACCCGCTCTTCCTTAGAGGGATCGGGGACGCTCTCCACCTGCTTCCCGCCCTTATAAGTGGCAAGTCCGGAACGCACCGGAACCATGAAGGCCGGGGGAAGGAATCCCTTGGTTTGGAGCACCACCAATTCGCTGTCTTGAGATGAGCATCTCCCCAATCTCCGGGCTGAGGGCTGGGAACACGAGAGGAGGAGCCGCGTCGACTGTCCATGGTGGAGTGGGCTTTTTGTCAAAGGCGCTCTGATGAAGGCTCGCGAAGGGAGGATGGTGTGATCCGGATCTGGATCTCCGTCTCTTTTATAGACGGCTCATTTGCACAACAAGGGGGTAAATGTAAAGATACCCTGACTTTTCGCATTCGTTCGACACGTGGAAGATGGCCATTATTGGGCGTGGAAGCCGAGAAGCGCGATATTCACAAGAAAGCCGGACACTATTCAACACAGGATTTGGAGGGGAACCCGCCTTGCAATGCCGAAGACAATCAACACGCCGGACTTATCATCATTGAAGCCTGGTTCAGGGGCTACTGAGGGAGTCATGGACTAGGGGTGTCCGGATAGCCGAACTATCATCTTTGGCCGGACTCCTGGACTATGAAGATACAAGATTGAAGACTTCGTCCCGTGTCCGGATGGGACTTTCCTTGGCGTGGAAGGCAAGCTTGGCGTCTGGATATGTAGATTTCCTACCATTGCAACCGACTCTGTGTAACCCTAACCCTATTCGGTTTCTATATAAACCGAAGGGTTTTAGTCCGTAGGACGAACAACAATCATACCATAGGCTAGCTTCTAGGGTTTAGCCTCTCTGATCTCGTGGTAGATCTACTCTTGTACTACCCATATCATCAATATTAATCAAGCAGGAGTAGGGTATTACCTCCATCGAGAGGGCCCGAACCTGGGTAAAAACATCGTGTCCCTTGTCTCCTGTTACCATCCGCCTAGACGCACAGTCCGGGACCCCCTACCCGAGATCCGCCAGTTTTGACACCGACAGGGGTCCTCCACATGTCCACGAGGGTGGGGGCGCGCCTGCCCCCCTGGGCGTGCCCCCCTGCCTCATGGGCCCCCTGACGCTCCACCGACCTCAACTCCAACTCCATATATTTGTGTTCGGGGATAAAAAAATCAGAGAGAAGGATTCATCGCGTTTTACGATACGGAGCCGCCTCCAAGCCCTAACACATCTCGGGAGGGCTGATCTGGAGTCCATTCGGGGCTCCGGAGAGGGGAATCCGTCGCCATAGTCATCATCAACCATCCTCCATCACCAATTTCATGATGCTCACCGCCGTGCGTCAGTAATTCCATCATAGGCTTGCTGGACGGTGATGGGTTGGATGAGATTTATCATGTAATCGAGTTAGTTTTGTTAGGGTTTGATCCCTAGTATCCACTATGTTACGAGATTGATGTTGCTATGACTTTGCTATGCTTAATGCTTGTCACTAGGGCCCGAGTGCCATGATTTCAGATCTGGACCTATTATGTTTTCGTGAATATATGTGAGTTCTTGATCCTATCTTGCAAGTCTATAGTCACCTACTATGTGTTATGATCCGGCAACCCCGAAGTGATAATAATCGGGACCACTCCGGTGATGACCATAGTTTGAAGAGTTCATGTATTCATTATGTGTTAATGCTTTGGTCCGTACTCTATTAAAAGCAGGCCTTAATATCCCTTAGTTTCCGCTAGGACCCCGCTGCCACGGGAGGGTAGGACAAAAGATGTCATGCAAGTTCTTTTCCATAAGCACGTATGACTATATTCGAAATACACGCCTACATTACATTGATGAATTGGAGCTAGTCTGTGTCACCCTATGTTATGATTGTTACATGATGAACCGCATTTGGCATAATTATCCATCACCGATCCAATGCCTACGAGCTTTTCATATATTGTTCTCCGCTTATTTACTTTTCCGTTGCTATTGTTACAATCACTACAAAACCCAGAAATATTACTTTTGCTATCGTTACCGTTACTTCCATATTACTTTGCTACTAAATACTTTGCTGCAGATACTAAGTTATCCAGGTGTGGTTGAATTGACAACTCAACTGCTAATACTTGAGAATATTCTTTGGCTCCCCTTGTGTCGAATCAACATATTTGGGTTGAATACTCTACCCTCGAAAACCGTTGCGATCCCCTATAATTGTGGGTTATCAAGACTATTTTATGGCGCCGTTGCCGGGGAGCATAGCTCTATTCTTTGAGTCACTTGGGATTTATATCTGCTGGTCACTATGAAGAACTTGAAAGACGCGAAAACAACAATTTATCCCTCAACTCCGAGGGGAGGTAAGGAACTGCCATCTAGCTCTGCAGTTGATTCACCTTCTGTTTTGAGTAAGCTTGCGACACCTAAACATGCTTCTGCTATTCATTCTGATATGTCGCATGTTATTGGCGATGCCACTTCTGCTATGCATGATACTTATGGTGAAACTACTTCTATGCTTGATACTACTGTGCCACTTGGTGAATTTCTTGATGAACAACTTGCTAGGGCTAGAGAGAATGAATTATTGAAACTGATAATATTAATGAATTACCTGTTGTTCGTGAGGGTTATGTTATGGATGAAGAAGCTGCTAGAGCTATTTTAGCTTGCAATGATAGATATGATCTTAAGAAGTTATTAGCTAAATGGAAGCAGCAATCTCTTAATGCTAGAATGAAACACGACGCTTTTACTACTTCACCTATACGTATTCTTGATAAGGATTATGAATTCTCTGTTGATCCTGAGATAATTACTTTGGTTGAATCTGATCCTTTTTATGGCTATGAATCTGAAACTGTTGTGGCACATCTTAATAAATTAAATGATATAGCCACCTTGTTCACTAATGATGAGAGAACTCGCTACTTTTATATCCTTAAAATATTTCCGTTCTCATTAAAGGGTGATCCTAAGATATGGTTTAACTCTCTTGATCCTGGTTGTGTGCATAGTCCCCTGGATATGATTCATTTCTTCTCTGCTAAATATTTCCCTGCTCATAAGAAACAAGTTGCTTTAAGGGATATATATAATTTTGTGCAAATTGAAGAAAAGAGTCTCCCACAAGCTTGGGGGAGGCTTCTCCAGTTACTTAATGCTTTGCCTGATCATCCTCTTAAGAAAAATGAAATACTTGATATCTTTTATAATGGACTAACCGATGCTTCCAGAGATTACCTGGATAGTTGTGTTGGTTCTGTTTTCAGGGAAAGAACACCGAATGAAGCTGAAATTCTATTGAATAATATGTTGACAAATGAAAATAATTGGACATTTCCTGAGCCAACTCCTGAGCCTATTCCTAAACCAATTCCGAAGAAGAGGGGTGTTCTATTTCTCAGCCCTGAAGATATGCAAGAGGCAAAGAAATCTATGAAAGAAAAGGGTATTAAAGCTGAAGATGTTAAGAATTTACCTCCTATTGAAGAAATACATGGTCTTAATTTCATCACTTTGTCAAGAAACATATGATCTTAATCCCTCACCTATTGAAGAAACACATGGTGTTGATAACCCGACACAGGTAGTAAAGGTAAATTCTCTCTATAGATATGATAAAGCTGAAATCCCTCCTACTAAGTTTACCAGCCAATGTCTGGATGAGTTTGATAACTTTATGGTTAAGCAAGAAGATTTTAATGTTTATTTTGGTAGACAATTAAAACAAAATGCTTATATGATTGAACACTTGAGTAATTTCATGGCTAATGATAAAGGTGAACTTAAACTCATTAGCAAACATGCTTCTATGGTTACCACTCAAGTAGAACAAGTACTTAAGGCTCAAAATGATTTGCTCAATGAATTGAGTAATAAGAATAATGACTATGCTGTTAGAGTGGCTACTAGAACTAGTAAAATGACTCAGGAACCTTTGTATCCTGAAGGCCACCCTAAGAGAATTGAGCAAGATTCTCAGAGAAATAATATAGATGCACCTAGTCCTTCTAAAAAGAAGAAAAAGAAAAATGATAATACTTTGCATGCATCTAGTGAACCTATTGCTGAACCACACGAGAATCCAAATGATATTTCTATTTACGATCTTTGAAACACAATCTGGTAATGAACATGAACCAAGTGAAAATATTAATGATAATGTTCATGATGATGCTCAACCTAGCAATGATAATGATGTAGAAATTGAACCTGCTGTTGATCTTGATAACCCACAATCAAAGAATCAATGTTATGATAAGAGAGACTTTGTTGCTAGGAAACATGGTAAAGAAAGAGAACCTTGGGTTCAGATACCCATGCCTTTTCCTCCCAAACCATCCAATAAAAAGGATGATAAGGATTTTGAGCGCTTTGCTGAAATGATTAGACCTATCTTTTTGCGTATGCGATTAACTGATATGCTCAAAATGAATCCTTATGCTAAGTATATGAAAGGTATCGTTACTAATAAAAGAAAGATACCGGAATCTGAAATTTCCACCATGCTTGCTAACTATACTTTTAAGGGTGGAATACCAAAGAAACTTGGAGATCCAGGAGTACCCACTATACCATGCTCCATTAAAAGAAACTATGTTAGAACTGCTTTATGTGATCTTGGAGCCGGTGTTAATGTTCTGCCTCTCTCTTTATATCATAGACTTGATTTGAATAAGTTGACACCTACTGAAATATCTTTGCAAATGGCTGATAAATCAACTGCTATACATGTCGGTATTTGTGAGGATGTGCCTGTTGTGGTTGCAAACGTTAATATTTTAACGGAATTTGTTATTCTTTATATTCCCGAGGACGATAGTATGTCTATCATTCTTGGAAGACCTTTTTTGAATACTGCAGGGGTTGTTATTGATTGCAACAAAGGCAATGTCACTTTTCATGTTAATGGTAATGAGCATACGGTACACTTTTCGAGGAAACAACCTCAAGTCCACAGTATCAATTCTATTGGAAAATTCCATCGATTATTATTGGAGGTTTTGAATTTCCTCTTCCTACTGTTAAAAAGAAACATGATATTCTTATTATTGGGGATGTGCATATCCCTGTTGAGGTAACATAGTGTTATTCGAAATTTCTCCGGTTCCATGTTTTTCGGAATGAGTTTGTTAAAAAGACTTGATCAACCTTGTTAGTGGATTCCTTTTGATGAGCATGAGATGGATGAAACTAGAAAGCACAACCTTCTATACCATTCTTTTACTTTCTGTTATTTAGTTGAAATAAAGTAAAAATAGTATTTTTTCTGTCTGTTTTCTGAATTATCCATCAATATAAAAATAGCCCAAAAATAAAAGTTCTCCAAATGCCCCGAAAATGAAATATGATTTTTTTCTAGAATATTTGAGAATATAAGGCACTGAGAAGACAGCAGGGGGAGCAAGCACCTGTCCACGAGGGTCCAGGGTGCGCCCACCCCTATAGGGCGCGCCCCCTGCCTCGTGGGCCCATGGTGACTCCCCTCCACTTATTCCTGCACCCACACACTTCTTCCTCCCAAAAAAATCACCATCCAGCTCAAGCACGAGTTCTAGCTCATTTTGCTGCGATTTTCGATCTCCTTGCTCAAAGCACCTCTCACAGAACTGCTTGGGGGGATTGTTCCTTGGTATGTGACTCCTCCATTGGTCCAATTAGTTTTTGTTCTAGTGCTTTATTCATTGCAAATTTGTGTTGCCTAGGTAACCGTGTTCTTGAGCTTGCATGTCAAATTTGTATGGTTCCAAGTAGTTCTAATGCATGATATAATCTCTGGGCACTTGTAGGAGTAGTTGCTATCAATTTTGTTGAGCATGGTTCAATTTTATTTGAAGTGACTAAAAATTTCAGAATTTTTCAGAAAATAATGAAGAGATTTCTGAGGGGCTCATCGAGACGAAACTCGAAGGAAAAGCAAAGTGAGGAAGCAGAGAGGCCCAAATATAATTTGCCTCGTACCGCGGAGGTTCGGCCGTGTGAATGGCCTTCCGATGATTTCTTGAGAACAGCCGGGATTTATGATGATTTTTATGAATTGGCTGAGAATGTGGGCCTCACCGACTTCCTCCGCGACCAACGCGAACAGTATCTCTTACTCACCAATACTTTTGTGCAAAACTTCTACTATTGTCCTAAGGAATCACCTCCTTGATGAGAGTTTCATTTATATGATGTGGTTAAGAAGATGTCACTATATGAATTTTGCAGGGTTTGCAAAATACCTTTCGAGGGTAGTTTAGAGGAACCGCATCGTAAAGATGTGGACGGGTTCATTGATACTATTACTGTAGGGGAAACTAGGAAGGTTTTCGATGCAAGAATCACTAGCATACATTTTCCTATTTTACGCTACTTTGCAATATTTTCTCGTGTTGCTTAATTGGTCACGGAAACTGTGGAAACCTTAGTGTTCCTGATATTATCATTTTGTTCCATGGTTTATTCTGTGACAACTTTGTTAGTATGGGCGGTATTATAGCTAAACGGTTAAGTCTGAACCGTACAAAGGGCCCCATCTTTCGAGGTATTTACGCTTCACGCCTTGATGCACATTATAACATACCTATTAGGCACTATGAAAAAGAAGAAAAATTACTGCCCACTGCTTATTTAGATTATAAGAGTATGGTAGCGCATGATTTTATTGTCAAGAATAGGGAAGGGGCGCTTAAATACAAATTTTTCTTTGATAAACATCACCCTGAGACTATCACCTTGTCTGCTCCTTCCTTGTTTGATTTATCTGCAGGCCCGTATCTAGTTCTGCTGGCGGCCATCTACGCCTACCGGAACCCTACAACAGCTACAGAGCCAGAGCCGGAACCACAATTTGATCCTCCACGATAGTCTAATTACCAGTGGGATCCGGAGATGATTGCCAACCAGTGGCAATAAGGGTTTTCTTCATCTCCGTACGACCCCAGGTATAACTATGGATATCCGCCAGGCCAGCCGTGGCAATAAACCAACTTAGGCCAAAAGCCTAAGGTTGGGGGAGTACGTATTTCCCACCGACATTACATTTATGTTCGCACTCATTGCTAGATGTCGGTGCTCATACTTTTTCATTGTAATATCCATGCTAGTTTATTTTCTTTTTATGTTTTCTTCTTGTGTGTTTAATAAACCTTAAGAATTAATAATAGCTTTAGCTAGTTTACTTTTCTTGTTGTAGTAGTAATAATTAAAAGAAAACCCAAAAAGATTTCATGTTCTTCTTTTGCTTGTTGGGAGTTTTCCCGTGTAAATAGTTTTATTTCTTTTATTTTCTTTGGGGGTCGATAGGAGAAGACCATAATTAAATTGTTGAAGTGGCTCTTATATGCATTATTGTTGATTTAACCAAGAGCCCATATTGCCTTGTCTTCTCCTGTTTATTGAATGCTCGCAGATTCCAGCTTAGTCCAATGCACGTGCACTCTTATTATTTTCACATTGTTCGGTCGTGCAAGTGAAAGGCAATTATGACGATATATGATGGGTAATCGAGATGAGAGAAGGTGGTATGAACTCGACCTCTCTTGTTTTTGTAAATATGATTAGTTCATCGTTCCTGATTCAGCTTATTATGAAAAAACATATTTGCAATAACAATTAGAGATTATAGTTGCTTATGCCATGCTTGATTAGCTTTGATTTATAATGGTTTACCTTGCATGCCAACATGCTATTAAAATGGTTGTGATGTGGTATAGTGGGGTGGTATCCTCCTTTGAATGATTTAAGTGACTCGACTTGGCACATGTTCACACATGTACTTGAAACAAATCAACATAGCCTTCACGATATTTATGTTCATGGTGGATTATATCCTACTCATGCTTCCACTTAATGTTTATTAATTTTAATGCATGTTCATGACTGTTGTCGCTCTCTAGTTGGTCGCTTCCCAGTCTTTTGATAGCCTTCACTTGTACTAAGCGGGAATACTGCTTGTGCATCCAATCCCTTAAACCCCAAAGTTATGCCATATGAGTCCACCATACCTTCCTATATGCGGTATCTACCAGCCGTTCCAAGTAAATTTGTATGTGCCAAACTCTAAACCTTCAAATGAAATTCTGTTTTGTATGCTCGAATAGCTCATATATCAACTAGGGCTGTCCGTATCTTCCATGCTAGGCGGGTTATTCTCAAGGGGAGTGGACTCCGCTCCTCACTCATGAGAAAATGGCTGGTCATCGGGATGCCCAGTCCCATGCTTTATGCAAATCAAATCAAATTAATTGCAAATAAAACTCCCCCGGGGTTGTTGCTAGTTGGAGGCACTCGTTGTTTCGAGCAAGCCATGGATTGATGCTTGTTGGTGGAGGGGGAGTATAAACTTTACCATTCTGTTTGGGAACCGCCTATAATGTGTGTAGCATGGAAGATATGGCCATCTCTTGGTTGTTATGTTGACAATGAAAGTATGCCGCTCAAATTATTATTTATCTCAGCTTTCATAACCGAGCTCTGGCACCTCTACAAATCCTTGCTTCCCTCTGTGAAGGGCCTATATATTTACTTTTATGTCGAGTCATCACCCTCTTATTAAAAAGCACTAGCTGGAGAGCACTGCTGTCATTTGCATCCATTACTATTAATTTATATTGGGTATGACTATGACTGGATCTCTTTTACCATGAATTACAGTTTTAGTCAGTCCTTGATCTTTAAAGGTGCTCTGCATTTTTGTTTTGCGGTCTCGGAAAGGGCTAGCGAGATACCATCTTGTTATATCGTATCATGATTGTTTTGAGAAAGTGTTGTCATCCGAGATTTATTATTACTGCTCGCTAGTTGATTATGCCATTGATATGAGTAAACATGAGACCTAAATGTTATGGTGAATGTGGTTAGTTATAATCTTTGCTGAAAACTTGAATGCTGGCTTTACATATTTACAACAACAAGAGCAAACAGAGTTTGTAGGAGTTTTTCTTTATCACTTTCAGTTTATCAACTGAATTGCTTGAGGACAAGCAAAGTTTTAAGCTTGGGGGAGTTGATACGTCTCCGTCGTATCTACTTTTCCAAACACTTTTGCCCTTGTTTTGGACTCTAACTTGTATGATTTGAATGGAACTAACCCGGAATGACGTTGTTTTCAGCAGAATTGCCATGGTGTTATTTATGTGCAGAAACAAAAGTTCTTGGAATGACCTGAAACTCCACGGAACTTATTTTTGGAAAATATTAAAAATACTGGAAGAAGAATCCACGTTAGGGGGCCTCCACCTGTCCACGAGGGTGGGGGTGCGCCCCACTACCTCGTGGGCCCCGACGCCTCCACCGACCTCAACTCCAACTCCATATATTCGTGTTACGGGAGAAAAAAAATCAGAGAAGGATTCATCGCGTTTTACGAGACGGAGCCGCCAAGCCCTAAAACCTCTCGGGAGGCTGATGCTGAGTCCGTTCGGGGCTCCGGAGAGGGGAATCCGTCGCCATCGTCATCATCAACCATCCTCCATCACCAATTTCATGATGCTCACCGCCGTGCGTGAGTAATTCAATCGTAGGCTTGCTGGATGGTGATGGGTTGGATGAGATTTATCATGTAATCGAGTTAGTTTTGTTAGGGTTTGATGCCTAGTATCCACTATGTTCTGAGATTGATGTTGCTATGACTTTGCTATGCTTAATGCTTGTCACTAGGGCCCGATCGCCATGATTTCAGATCTGAACCTATTATGTTTTCATGAATATATGTGAGTTCTTGATCCTATCTTGCAAGTCTATAGTCACCTACTATGTGTTATGATCCGCAACCCCGAAGTGACAATAATCGGGACCACTCGGTGATGACCATAGTTTGAGGAGTTCATGTATTCACTATGTGTTAATGCTTTGGTCGGTACTCTATTAAAAGGAGGCCTTAATATCCCTTAGTTTCCGCTAGGACCCGCTACCACGGGAGGGTAGGACAAAAGATGTCATGCAAGTTCTTTTCCATAAGCACGTATGACTATATTCGGAATACATGCCTACATTACATTGATGAATTAGAGCTAGTTCTGTGTCACCCTATGTTATGATTGTTACATGATGAACCACATCCGGCATAATTCATCATCACCGATCCAATGCCTACGAGCTTTTCATATATTGTTCTCCGCTTATTTACTTTTCCGTTGCTATTGTTACAATCACTACAAAACCCAAAAATATTACTTTTGCTATCGTTGCTGTTACTTCCATATTACTTTGCTACTAAATACTTTGCTGCAGATACTAAGTTATCCAGGTGTGGTTGAATTGACAACTCAACTGCTAATACTTGAGAATATTATTTGGCTCCCCTTGTGTTGAATCAACAAATTTGGGTTGAATACTCTACCCTTGAAAACTATTGCGATCCCCTATACTTGTGGGTTATCAGTTTGTCATTTACCTTTAGAGCTAGATCATAAGGCTTTTTGGGTATCAAGAATATTAATTTTAAGGAAGCCGGAGAGAAAAGATTGCTAGAAATACATGCTTTAGGGGAGCTTTGTAATAGTTCTTACGAGAGTGCGAGATTGTTCAACAAGAAGGTTAAGATGCAGCATGATCATAAGATACTCAAACGAACTTTCACTACTGGGGACAAGGTCCCGTTGGGAAGGACCCTATGAGATAGAGGAAGTATATAATTCCAGAGATATTATGCTAAAAGGAGGAAAAGATGTACCCTGGATTGTGAATGGGCAACGCTTAAAGCTTTACCTCGCAGATGAACAAAAGGAAGGCTGAGAAGTGGAAGAGGTAATTGTTCTCACTCTTGAGCAAGTCGAAGCCCTTCGGAGGGAACAAAAGGTATGAAATAATACCCCAGCAAGATAGATGTAAAAACAAGTCCAGAGATTAGGATTTTGTTAGCCTTGTTAAAACTCAAGTCTGAGAATTTGGAATTTTCGTCATTAGTTGGGAGCTTCGTCACTAACCTTTCAGGAGGAGGAAAATTTTTTAAGGGAGAAGCTGAAGTTACAATCAACAGGAAGAAAGACGATGTTCCAAATGACTGAAGGCGCCCGTTTGGGCGGTCGCATGGATGGCAAACGAAAGTGGCGACAATTTCAACAAGAAAGATGGTGTTTCATGCGGATGCCAGTGATCGTTTGAGTTGTCCTCGACAGAGGAGAAAACCACAGAACAAATGGCGGCATATCAAATTACCGCGAGCGCCCATATAGGTGCTTGCATGATTTTGCCATCGCAACAGGTAAAAGAGAGAGAGATCTCGGTACCAGACCAAACAACCAGTCATACGAGTGCGAGCGCCCATTTGGAATAGTCTGTTTTTCATATCCCTTCCTGATTTTATTCTGATTTCTTTCTAACTAACTTTTTATCCTTCATCTCGTGATTACCTATGAGGTTAGCCTTTATAAGGAGGGAATGGGCGCATCATTAAGCCCTAAACCATTATTATCACATCTCTTTTGCTTCCTATATCCACCAAAAAGCTTTTTGTTATAGATCACGAGTCTGACCGCCACCATGAGCAAAAAGACCTCATCCACCTTTGCTCGCATCATCTCCTTCCCCAACTTGGATGATGTCGTGCCCTCATGATGGAGAGACTTGAGGAAGCTAAGCCTCAAGGAAGAACCGCGACCGAAGAAAAGGGACCTTGACGACAAGGTCGAGGTGCTGGAGATCAAAGAGGAAGAACAAGCAATAAAAGAAGATGATGACACCACTCCAGATGAGTATCCTACAAATCCCTACCAATTCAATGTCTGAGGATCTATTCCATTATTTCCTCTGGGTCCTCCTCAAGCTGAGTGGGGAAAGCAGCAGCTGACCCCAGAGGAGATGAAGGAAAAGATCAGGGGATTGGAGAAAGTTTTGAAGGCTTGTGTTAATGTGATCAGAGATGGGATTGATTCTTGCTGGCTGATGAGTAAAGACTTAGAAGCAAGACTAGAAGCAAGGGTTGACGGGCTTATGATTGAAGCTCTTAACAACAACACCACACAAATTAATTTTTTACCCAGGTTGTAGATGATCAGCAAGGCGTGATCGAGGGGATGAAGAAGAAACTCAAAAGCATCTTTGCTGCCTTCCAAGATTCCCAGGAGTGAGCATATAACGCTTAGTGTCTGGACCTCCCCGTCTTGATTGTAAGCTTGGGGAGATTCACGTGCACTTTGTATCTTTACTTTTATGCATTTCCTTTCTGCAAGTTGAGATTAGGATTTACTTTCAATAAAGTTGAACTATCATTTTTCTCTTGAATAAGGGAAGATCATTTCCGGTGAGTATACAGATATCTTGATGCGTGAGACCATTATTGCTAAATTTAGAATGTTGATGATTATTGTGATCTAAATAGTAGCACGTGAATACTTTCATGATGATTATAAGTCCTTCACATTGCAGTTGTTAAAGTTTTGAAATAAGATGAAATAACTATATATGGTAGTTCATTGAAGGTTTCAACTCACAAAGGGCAAGCAAAGAAATTAATCCTCCTAAAAATTAAAAAGGGCTCTTGTAAAATAAGTCTTGTCGAGATTCATGTTCGGCTGCATATCATACAAAAAGATGAGATGAGCCCTTAGCATGTCTCAATGACAGGAGACTTAATTATATAAAGAATACAAAGTCCCGAAAAGAATAAGAGGAAGAGAGTAACTGCTTGCCCGGTTGAAATAGTGATGGACTAGGATATGAAGTTGTTACCTGTTCACAATAAAATTGAGCGACAGAGTGTGGATGTCTGCATGATCATTATCATGGTGATTATGAGCTACCATTTGTTACAAATCTTTTATCTCAAATCATTCCTTTAGAACAGTGATGGACTCATGCTTCTACATATTTGTATCTCATAAACACAAGGCTGGCCTTGTTTTTACAAGCCACGGTACTTGCTCGGGGATGAGCAAGACTTAAGTTTGGGGGAGTTAGTGATTCCAATTTATGTGATGTCTTTACTAATTATTTTGTGCCTACATGGTAGGCTTTGTTGAATTTTACCGTGTTCGCGCACTTCTTTTTGTTGATAATCCCTCAAGTAACGTCTTTTGGATCAATTACCATTTAATGGAGAAAAATCTCAGAAACGGTGGTGGAATCACGTATTTAAGGTGATAATCACTTTCCATAAAAGAATCAAGCAAGAAGGCCAAAGGAATGGACATCCTCGTGCTTTCAGCTAAAAAGATGGTGTTCCATACGACCGCAAGCGCCCATATGAGCGGTCATATGGCACTCCGCCCCCGCCGCTGGATCAAGTATTTTCGCCCCATCGAATCGGATCGTGGGGGAAACGCCCAGAGACACCAGAAACTCATCTAGAAGACAGAACCCTAGCCTACAGAGTTCATCCCGGGGAGGGATTGGCAAGGAGGAGGGGATCCTTCTCACCGCGGAAGAGGAAAATGTCATCACCACCGTCACCATCATCCACTTCATCATCATCATCATCATCATCATCATCCACATCCTTATCATCTGCAACATCAAGAACCCTAGTGGATCCTTCAGCGTATCATTTTAATCACTCATCCATGTATTCCATTACCATTTTCATGATGTTTGTTGCCCTCATGTGTGAGTAGACCCCAAGTTCTTAGGGATATGGATGAACCTTGGTATGTGTAGGATCTAAAACGTTTACTGTGGATATGAGATGCCCTATTGGATGCTTAGTTTAATAACTTCGTGAATGTTATGAAGGGGCCCCACTCAACATTTGTGCCTTATGACCACGAAGTATATCGTGACATTGTAAAGGTTTAGGATGCGGGGGTAATTCGAGGTGACAGTAAAATCCTATCGCTCCTAGTCTTTGCAATTTATCGGGGAATTATGGAGAACCCTTAGAGAGGCTGCGTCCACGGCGAAACCCTTAATTATCATGGGTTGTAACTGTCTAGGGGAGACTATGATGGTGGCGTGCGTGGCACGAAGTCCACCATGAGTAGAACGTGTACTATACCTGGCTCCGCCCAGCATAATCGTTAATAGTAGCTCAAGTATCCGGTATAGACTATGCTTATGCATATGTGTGTTAGAAACATAGCAATGGGGATTCCGGACTCCCTGAGAGCGCCCTTTTTATTCTGCTATTTCACTAGTCATAACAATCCTCGCACTTCATTTACTTTTTGTGTTGTTTAGTTACAAGTTACAAACACCACTCAACAATCCTTTTTATTCGCCATCACTCTGCTTTAAGTCTACAATTATTTGCAGGCACAAAAATACATAGTTCTCTACAAGAGGCAAAAGTTTGATTCTTGTGCTCCCTGTGGGATCAATACTCTTACTTTGAAAAGGCTACAACTAGAACCTGTGCACTTATAGGTTATCAGTCACTAACCCAACAAGAGAGAGAAGGAAAAAGGCCACCAACTGGACCCCTACTTTGTCCCCATATGTCTGGGTTGTCTGCAAATCCCTCATACCAAACCCATATACGCGAAGGATATAGGGATGTCCGGGTGTGTCCGATTAGTGCACCACATAGGATTTGGCTTGCCGTGGACTACCTTTTCCTTTTTTTCTAATTATTTTTTTCCCTCTCTTTATCAACGTGGACATATGATAGCACCACCTATCAAAACCACGGGTCAAAAGCTTTCGTGTCAACCATTGTTTGTGAATCTCCTAAACTCTACTCCTTAATTTCTTGCACTTGCATGATCTTTACTTTCCACTGCCTATACTCTAGAAATGCATGTGTAGGGTGTGCTTGTTCTATTCTAGCTTGTGCTAAAATCAGCCAAAATGGCAAACCAATTAAAATTGCTCATTGACTCTTGCTACTTGTCTATTCACCACCACCACGACCCCCCCTGTCTAGACACTCCTTCTGATCCTACATTTGTTGTTTTCTGGACCAACCTAAACACGGAGTTCCATCGAGATGCAACACAGTTGGATATCAAGCTTCACTTAACTTGTTGTTAAGTGCTTAGCTCGTCCTTGCCATCACTACAAAAAAAATACACTTCTGTGATGATACGTGTTTGTCACAGTAGGTCGCGTTTTCTGTCATGCATGTACATCCATGACAAATTTATGACAGAATCAAGATAGTCATACCCGTGCTGTCGTAGAAGTGTTCCATGACATTACCAAAATTATCATCATGGAAGTGTCCACTTCCATGATGATAAATCGCGCGTCATAGAAGTGCTTTCATCAAGGGTGACCGACACATGGCATCCACCGTAACGGAACGCCGTTAAGCTATCGTGTCGGGTTTTGGATCCGATAACCCGTTAACAGCCCCAACCAATGGGGGTTTTCCACGTGTAAAATCATCATTGGCTGGAGGAAACACGTGTCGGCTCATCGTTGGGACAGATGTGATCCACTCATTGGACGGAAGGCGCCTATGATACGTCGACACGTGGCACAATTTCAACGAGGCCCATTCTGTGAAAAGGCCGGCCCAAAGAAAAATTAGTGAGCCAGCCCATGTAAGGCCTACTTGTGACAGGTCCATTTAAGCCCACGGCCCATACGAGATGTGCCAATTCGACCCGTCAATGGCCCGCTAAAGATTTGACACCATTGCAGCCCATCGTCAGTTCGAGCCCGTTAACAGCCCGCTATATATTTGGGCTCAATATCGGCCCGATGAGATTTCGGCCTGTTAATGGCCCATCTAATGGATGGGCTAATTTTCAGGATGTACATCTTTCGGCCTTTTAGTGACCCATTTAAATGTTGGGCTAGTTTACGGTCCGGTGTGTCTTTCAGCCTATTGATGGCCCATAAATCTGATGGGCCATTTGTTGTCGGACCTGAGTGTTGGCCTTTTAGCGGCCCATTTAAGTGTTGGGCCAATTTTCTGGCCCGGTGTCACTTTCAGCCTGTTGACGGCCCATAAATCAGTTGGGCCATTTGTAGTCGGACCTGAGTTTTGGCCTTTTAGCGACCCATTTAAGTGTTGGACCAATTCCCGGCCATGTGTGCCTTTCGGCCTGTTAACGGACCATAAATGAGTTGGGCCATTTGTAGTCGGACCTTAGTTTTGGCCTTTTAATGGCCCATGCCCTTCATGGTCCAATACCAGCCCGGTTTCTCTTTCAGCCTGCTAAAGGCCCACAACACAGTTGGGCCATTTACAATATGACCTGACTTTCGGCCTCTTAGCGGCCCATGGTCTTCATGGTCCAGTACAAGCCCGCTGTTTCTTTCGGCCTGCTAAAGGCCTACAATATAGTTGGGCCATATGTAGCCCAAACTTAGTAACGGCCTGTTAACGGCCTGTGAAATAAACTGGGGCCACCTGTTGCCCGCTTCGATGTCGTCCTGTTAACGACCCGGGAGGTAAGAGGGCCGACCATTAACTTTCGGCCTAGTAACGGCCCATTATCTTAATGGGCCCACTAAAGTTCGCACATGTCTTTAGGCCAAATTAGATAATTTGAGCCCATTACGACGAGCAATTATGCACAGGACCAAAACCGATCACGCAAAGGTACGGCATACAGGGAATAACGTTGCACATCCAGCATATACTACAGGAAATTACATCCACTGGGCAATCAAAGATTGTTGCCATTGCAAATAAATGAGCAGAACCTAACCATCTACAACGTCACAATCTGCAACCTCAGCATAGATGACGCCCATAAGCATGTTGGCAAGTTCTTTCTGCTTTGCTACACTTTCTCTAAAAACATTGATCAGTTGTTGTGTCGCATGACTCTGCACCTCTGATTCATCCACCATTTCCATCATTGCTTCAGCCATTAATTGGTTCACAAACATACATTTATTCCGTTGCATTCGAGATAGAGGATACTGAATAGATTCAGATGGCGATTTTGGCAGGCTTGTATTATTGATAGTGGAGAGTGTCTCGACCACTGCATCATAACATAAATTAGGACGGAACCAAACAGATTAATCATGAGTTATTGCCATATTACCTGGCCTAGATTTACTGGAAAGAAACAATGGGGTTGCTTTGCTATTTTCAGAGTTTGTCTTCTTATATTCAGCAGCCTGCACAAAATTAACACACTAGCATTGCTATCATTGGCCAAGTCGGATAATAGGAAAGAAACATTGACTGTGAACGTTTGGGAAACAAGCCTACACCAAATTAACACAATATGGAACAGCTATCATCATCCAGGTAAGGTAGTACGAAAGCAACATTGACACAATGAATGAATGGGCAACCAAAGAAGCACTACAATTCAGTAATGTGCGTGATATGAGATAGTACATTCATGCAGCTCAGTATGCAAAACTACCAGGCAGTTTTCCTTACAAAAATCAACATTGACGCCTTTAACATTTTGCTACAACTAATTTTAGATCAGATAAAGGTTAGATTCACGCCGATTAACAAAATACATGTTGATGTAAAAATATAGTGATATACAACAGGTACTTACATCAGCATTGGAGCACAGAGAATTTCCGCAAGATATTTTCCTCGAATACGATCCCAATGGAGGAAGTCTTCTATCGTTTAACCTTATTTACTAAAAGAGAGATGGGTAAGAAACATGTAGAAAATATGATCAGAATGCTATAAAATTTCATGATGCAAGGATACGCACACGCTTCTTAGAATGGAGTTGACATATTTTTGCTCGACTGGAGCGGACTAGTTCTTTGGCCAATGGAATCTGCTTATTATCAGTGGGACTTGGGTTTCTCTGTGCTGGAGCAGTATCTATAAAAACTGGAGTTGGTTTATTATCTCCTGGCGTTTGGATCTTTTGCAATGACCTGGTTTGTAACCCTTCAGATTCTAACATAGCCGTCTTCCCCTTGCATGCCTTGTATAGAAGAATGGTGCTTTAATTATAAAACATGCGACAGCAGAGAGATGGAATAGGTACTGAAGAATAGAAAGGCATGACATATTGACATGTATTCCCTCCATCCGGGAAAAAATGGATGGGTCTAGGCGTATTTCAGTTCTAGATACATCCTTTTTTATCCATTTCGGCAACATGTAATCCGGACGGAGGGAGTATGGTGTAAGAGCTATGGATCTGACAGGACAACACAGCAAAAAACACTAGTTGCATGTAAAACTATATGCTAGCGAAATACGACAGAAATAACTAAGGCAACATACACGTGTATGATTGGGAAAATAAGATGGCATTGCAACGAGCACTAGAATAGCACTTCAATGTAAAAAACATGGTATGGCAGACGGATGAAGTACATCTTGATGAATAACATTGCATAAGATATTCAGAAGCATGATGTCCAAATTAAGCAGATGGCATTGCGATAGAGTAGAATGACAGTACTTGAATTTGAAAACATGTTATCATGAATGGAATATGTACTGAAAAACAAGAAGGCATGACATATTTACATGCATGATCGGCATGCTAAGCACATGGCATTGCAACAGAGTAGATACACTCTAGGACATTATACGCATGTTGTACCCATATCACAGGCCAAGTTAGAGCAAGGACCTTAAGGGGTGAAGAGGATTCATCATCTTTCTACAAGTCTTCTGAAGAACTGCCTTTACATGTTCCATCATATTGGGTATCATTGACATCAAGTTTATTGGCCTTTACATTGCTCCGTGAGGTTCTTGTGGATATATCGGTGTGTGCAATTATATCGACATGCATGGAAGACAACTAGTAGTTAGATTTATGTAAATGAGTGCCTGTAGGAGACGACATAAATAGTAGGACTGGGGTTAACTAGCAGCAACAGGTCTCATAAACTAAAGGGAGAACACGGATGAAAGCTACAGAATATGTATCGTATGTACTCGAGATTAACTAGATGGCACACAAAAGTATTAAAGAACAACATAGGTAATACTAGAAGTGGTATAATACTATAATCACCAGCCTGTAGGATAGAATTGGCTGATGGACGATAATTATGGAACAACGTTACCTAAAGAACAAGTATCTTAGCTGAACTATGGAACAGCGTGAACTCCTGAACAAGACCCGTAAGAGATCAGCATGAACATACACTGAAATGTGATGATCTATTTTCCGTGCTTAAATGAATAACAAAGCCATAAATGTTGCACACAAGTAAGATGAGGGTACAACCTATCTGGCTGCCATCCATAGGAGTGAGCATCATGTGTTGACTTGTCGATGGCCCTGCAGTTGTTGTGGATGTCCATGTCGGGCACGCGCATTCGATGCAGGGAACTGTTGAGTGGGGACTGTAGCTCCCTTCTGGTGTATGCTTCCCTTGTTGGAGCAGCTGCGGTGAGTCGGAAGACGGTGTGTCTGAAGATGAAGATAACACATAATGTTAAGAACGACATATCTCTTTGATCCGAGGAAATACACTAAGAGATCAACAGCAAGGTACGAGAGTGGTCACACGTCTGTGGACTGAAGACTAAATTGGGGTCACACGATTTTATTTTATTTTGGTACTGTCCGATCTACGCCGGATGGCTTGATGGCCGTCTTGTGCCTCCCGGCTGACACTGTTCGGAATCTTCCCGAAGAGCGGCGACCAACGGCAGAGCAGCCTGCCTCCGCCGTCCGTGGCCCGGCCAAAACCCCGCCTCCGCCCCCATCGCCGTCGTGGTTGCGCCGCCCGGCAAATCCACAAAGACTCCCGTCATCCAGATCCGGCGGCGGCGGTACCTTCAACCCACGCAACTCTAAAAGATAGCCATCTAAGCGCTGCTTCGCGGCGAACTTGCGGCCCGCACCCTTACGTTAGACACCAGCCAACGGTAGCCTAGGAGCTCCGCCGCCTCGAGGGTGCTGCTTCCCATTGGGAATCGATTGGCCCGAATAAAATTCAGACAAATGACGCCTAAATAAAGTGATTTCAGATGAGGGTGCGACCTATCTGGTGGCATGGTGAAGTAGGCAGGTCCAGCTGCCGAGTCGGTGAGGCCGGCGCGGTTACGGTGGCGACCGGCGGCAGGGAAAGAGCAATGTCGCCACGGTCGACGGCTACGCGGAAGCAGCGCCAGGACTCTAGACGGATCCGAAGTTGGAGCCTCTCCGGCGCCGTGAACAACGGCGGGGGTGAATCGGCTCCGATACGCTTCACGTGGTCGTCGTCGAGGCAGCACCAGTAGCACAGAGTAAGAGGCACACAGCCCAGTGCACGACGGCAATTGGACAGCGTCTCCGGCATTAGGGAGGAGGGCGGCTGTGGAATTGGTGCGGTGGGGGCGCCATGGAGGTGGGGCTGAGGTTTCGCGGCTCGGGAGAAGGGAGCTTCCTAGGGAGAAGGTGATTTGGCGCCCACAAGGTATGAATGGGGGTGGCGGGGGGAATTGGGAGGAGTGGAACCATGTCTTACGGACGCATTTATGCGAAATGTGAGGGAATTCTGATTCTACCCTTGCCTATAGGCTTCTCGGCACGGTACGTGTCTTGAAGATCGGGGATAGTAGAGTAACTTTGCTTCTCCCCAAATAGTGGGCGGGAGCGATTTCGGGCGAGGAGGGCGTGTTTTGAACTATAGTGGGCGCGAGCGATTTCGGGCGAGGAGAGCGTGTTTTGAAATAGTGGACGCGAGCTATTTCGGGCGAGGAGATAGTGTTTTGTCGACCATGGTTTATAAATTATTTGGCACATGTCATTTCGGCCGACGAGAAGGCGCGCTTGGATGAAGTTACGAACCTACCCTCGATGTACAACGGGCCAATTGATGCGTGTCCAACATAGGACGGTAATTTCGCGTCTCCCATTTATTTGCTCAGGCGAATTCCACCAAGCAAAGAGGATGTTTAACAGTTCGTTCAAATTTTGGGAGAATGAGCATCCACGTCTACCTTACCAAGTCGATTCGAATCAAATTTTGAAATATTAGCTTGCCACTTCTTTTTTAGATGGAGAGATGATGCTCGGGAGTAATGTGTTTTTACATGCTCGTTGCTAGCGATTTACTATATGACAAATAGTTGACCCACTCAAAAACGCGAATCAAACCCAAAATGAAATATCTCGATTCAATGAACTAGCTCGCTCGATGGGTCAAAATAGTGAACTAAATCCAAAATTGAACACCTCAATCGAGTAGCATGTTGTATGCAGTGTTATAGTACTCCATGAACATGTTGAAAGTCAAATTAATGAACTTGTTTGATATACGCATATATCCGTTCATGTGTGGATTGCAGACAACATGTTCTCCTATTTAAATATTTGAATGCAAGTTTATATCGAAACATGGTTTATATCAGTCTTTCATGCATAAAACGCGACCTCCCCCTCTCCTGGGCTCCTGTTCTCTCTCTCTCTCACTCACTCTCTCGCCAACAATCTTCAATTCTGTCGCACGCATCCGACACAAATACCTTGTTGGTCCCTCTCCCTTTATCTCTCTCTCTCTCTCTCTCTCTCTCTCTCTCTCTCTTTGTGTGTGTGTGTGTGGGGGGGCGGTCTTTCTAGTTCGCATTCATATATACACCATCAATAGGTCTCTCTCGCACACTATGTATGATACTCTAGCTAGTCCAAGCTACATATCTTGGGTGCACTCATCGTACGCACACAAATTCCTTGGCTCTTTGCCCGTAACTCTCTCACGCACCACTATGTCGTCTCGGAACTCTCCCCCCCCCTCTCAAACTCTCCATCCACCTGGGTAACACATACACATGCATATCTCACTCGCACTCGATAGGCCCATCTAAAACTCTATCTCTCTCCCTCGTTCTCTCTCCATCTCACACGCACACACACACACAATCGCATGCCCAGCTAGCCAAGTATGATGGTCTCTCACTCAATTGTAGGCACACGCAGTCCCCCCTATATGTATATGACTAGATAATCTTAGTCTCAATCACAAACATGTGCATGATCTATCTCGATTTCTCTCGGGGCATCTTTCTATCGCGCACGCACTCCCTCGATCTCCCACCCATATAGTCACCTCACGATCTCGAGGAGATCTCTCTATCACAAACACACCCTCTCTCCCTCCCCATGCGTCCATGCCATCCATGTGTCCCTCTCGACCTTTTTTCCTTGTTGGCCAGACCTCTTTTGGACATGTGCTACAGGGTGTCTCTCTTCGTTGCAAACAATCACACACTAGCTATCTTCGTGTATCTCCTCGCCTCGCTTTTCCATCTCGGAGATGCATGCGTGATATGTTCGCATAAGAAACGAAAAAACACACTCTCTCTCTAATTTATCGTTTGTTGTCTCGACTGAGGTACTCTCCTCCGTCCATAGCACATAGATTTATTGAAAAGTCAAACATCACAAAGTTTGACCATGTACGTGGAGAAAAAGAATTACATCTAGTACGGCAAACATATACCATTAGATTCACCATGAGATGTAGTTTTGTATGATGTATCTTTGGTATTGTAGATATAAATAACATTTGCGTAAACCTGATCAAAGTTTCCAAAGTTTGACTTCTAAAAATTTACATACCTTTGCATTATCGAGCGGATGGAATATCTCTTTCCCCCTCTCAGCTATCTGACGCACCACTCAGCCTTATCAGGGCTCCTCAATCTCTCTCAAACTTTATTGGTCAGTTTGGTTCATGACAAGACCCTCATGCCTTGATGGCCAGTACTGCCTGGTGTGGATGTGAGATGTAAAATATTTCTGCCTGGCCAGGCTTGTGTGGTGCTGAAGCATTTGGTTCATGCACAGGCGTGCAAAGCATCAACGTCCCATCAATCAATCCATGCATCAATTATTTAATGCTAATATCCATCCATGTTATTGTTAGCCTCGTAGCCGCACGACTGTGCATGGCCAGCGCTCAAATCTGTCGCTTGGGCGGGCTACTTGCGGTGTCTGGAGTTCAGCCAGGCTAATTAAAGTGCAAGGGAACCCAGCCCAGGCGGGCTTTCTTTTTCACAGGGTCGCAACTAAACAAGCGTGCATGAAATCCAGCCACAACCCCAGGCCGCACAAAAGATGCTCACGACACAAGCCAAACTGGCCTTATATCTCCCTGGTTCACACATACACATGTCTCGCTCGCGCTATACATATAGACCCATCCAACACTCTCCCCCCTTGTTCTCTCTCCATGTGACATGCACCCCCCCTAAGTACCATAATCCCTCACTCCATCATCGGCTCAATTTGTGTCGTGGAATTGTCACGACAGATGTCCTCATGAAAGGACTTAGTCGCGGGGCCATCGTACGGGTTAACTTAGAGGGGTTAAAGCGGACGCAAAGGCACGAGAGTTTATACTAGTTCGGCCCCTTCGATGAAGGTAAAAGCCTACGTCTAGTTTGTGATGGGATTGATGTGATTTCGGCGACTAGGGAGCAATAGCTTCGCCTAAGCCTCGAATTGTTGTTGTCTGTCCTCAAACCGCCGCCGGGTCGTCCCCTTATATACACGGGTTGACGTCCGGCCGGTCTACAGAGTCCCGAGGCCGGCTCATACAAGTGTCCGGCTCGGTCTCTTCTTTCTCTTATCTTACAACACAAGTTACATGGTTATGGCAGTTTTACCATTATGGGCCCTAATTCGCCCCTGGGCTCCGGGCCTCTAAGCTCTACAGCAATCGCCACCTTCTGAGTCTTCGTGGGCCCCAATTATGGCCGAGGCTAAACCGGCCCCTTCAGGGCGGTTTATATTCAGTATTTACATCCCCAACATTAGGCCCCAGATTGACTTGAACCTGTTCATGTTAATCTTCAACATCTTAGGAAACTCTGAATATCTTCCTTCATATTTCGTAAACCGCCATCTGCTTAAACCGCCGTGATGTCATCATCCGACCACAGCAACGGAGCATCTTGACGTCATCTTTATTAAAGAAGCCCAAACAGTAAGATTCCCTTCATTTAATACTATCCCGGAAATCGAGGCGATCACGCGCGCTTGCCCCGCCGCTTTCAACTCCTCCATTCTCGCTACCGTTAATTACTTCGTCTCATTATAAATAGACCGGAAGGCCCTTTCTCTTCTTCCTCCTTCCGCTTCTTCTTCCTCGCGACGCTCCAGCTCTGAAGCTCGGCGTCGCCTCCGACCTCCGAACGTCAGCGTCGATTGCAAGGTCATTGCATCAACCTGGTTGTACCAGAGACTCTCGGCGCTCCTCCGATGTTTTGTGCATCGGGTAAGGCTCCTCCTCATGCCCTAGATCTGCATCTTGAGGCTCCTGTTCATATCGTCGTTCATAGGTGTTCATCCCTAGTCTCTTCATACCTGCTCTGCCATGGCTTTTTAATCCAACCATAGCATATATCCTGTAATAACTGCTCCGCCTTCAGTTTAGCACTTTGCACATCTTTCTTTTTGTTCGAGACCCTTTTGTTAGAACGCATACGAACTTCCCCGCCCTTTATAAGGCTTGCATGGGTCGCAGAAATTTTTCCTTCTTGAATCTTGGTAGATCCAAATTAACTCCATTCATATGTGAAACCTGTTTATGTCCACACTTAGCAGATTTTCCAGTTCTGTCTCTTCCTCCTAAGGGCGGTTTAATTTTTTGATAGCTAATCCGCCATACTCCATTAGTCCTCGGTTAAACCGGAAATTGGAACCGATCGCCAATTGCCGGTTTAGCATTGTATAATATGTCTGAACCGTTAACGGTGAACCGTTTTTTACTTTTCCTTTCGCAGTTTCTTCTTCCGGAATGGCCAAACAATTCTCAGCTTGCAATTGGGTCCGGTCCAAGATCACTGAGACACAACTCAATGGATATGTCACCACCGGCGCTTTAGCCTCCAAAAATGTCCTCCATTGGCGTGTTCCGGATGCCGAATGCCCTCCTGAACCTCAAGAAGGAGAAGTAATTGTATTTATGCAGCACTTAGACCGGGATTCAGCCCGCCGGATCAAAATTCTTCCGGATGTCCTCGCAAGTTTCCAACTCCATCCACAAGATATTGGTCCGAACTCTATGTCCAATATATGCAATTTCCAAGTTTTCGTGAAGTCTATCTTCAAGAAGAACCATCTGTGGAGCTGTTCCGGATTTCTTTCATTTGAACCGCCAGACGGAGTTTTCGGATGGTCCTAACACGGGCGGGTGGTGTTTCAATCCGTAAAAGGAAGGAAGTAGACTTTCCTCACGCAAAACACCATAGCCATCCGAAAGATTGGAACCAAACCTGGTTCTATTGCCGGAATACCGCTCCTAACAGCGAGAACCCCTTGCCGGGCTACCGGCCTCACCGGCTTAGCAACCATCACCCATTGCCTTTACGCTTGACCGCCACAGAACGGAAGAATTTTGCGCCTCAAATTATAAAACTCCGGGCTCTAATGGCCAATGGCTTAACTGGTATTGACCTTGTTCGATGTTGGGTTTCTTGGGGCATCTTGCCATTAAGCCGCCGCCCCGGATTGATGCACGAATACACTGGTAGCGTCAAAGACCCTCAAAGACGCCACGAGCTACCAATAATCGAGCTTGAAGTCACCGAGGCGGTGAAGAAGATGCTCGATGAGCCGATCTCCGTCTGCAGCCAAACCGGGTTGGCCCCATTACGTGTTTCCAACAAACCGCTGCGGTAAGGCTCCGCTCATCGCTTCTTACGATATTAATGTCTTATTGATATATATTAATCCTTGTTACTTCTCAGGCTAACAGCTCCTTCTGGAAACGAACCAAACCGGCCCGGGTTCCTCGTGTAAAGTCCAAGACCACCAAGAAAGCTGGTAAGAGGAAAACCGCCGAGTCTTCTGATCCGTCGGAAGAAGAAGATTCGGTCGAGGTAAAGCTTGATTTACTTTGTCCCTTTTTATCCTTCATCCTATTGACGGTTTCAATTCCTGTGATGATCTTGAAGCCCGATCATGCCGATCCTGTTGAGGTAATCCTTCTTTCTTCCGACTCTGATCTTGTGTCGGTTAAAAGAATTCGCCGGACAGTCCGAAAAGTGAAAAAATCTCACTCCCGTGCTCATTTGAACTCGAACCTTTCTCTGAAGACACAAGAGGTGAAGAGCGCCAGACGACACCGGCACAGCGGTCAACAAATTACATCGTCCGGTTTACCTGACACCCCAACCCGGAAGCGTCGTCCAGAGGTGATTTGTTCTCCTGAAAAGCGTTATCCTTTGAAAGGTGTCTTTCGATGTCCTCTCAATCCGTCTGATCCGAATTATCAGGCCTCTTCCAACTCATCTGGCGGTTCATCAACCACTCAACTGCCTCCTCTTAAAGTTCTTTGTGGGGTAAGCATAATGCTCTTTTTGTTTTCTTCGCATTTGTCGGTTCATCACACTCTAACTCTGAATATTGCAGCACCAAGGCTCGCTTAAGTAAGAAGGCGAAAACCCTTGACCCTCATGGATGCTGATCCGGAGAAGACTCCAGAGCACCATGGCGAAAAGCCCGAAGTTGGTAAAACAGTTCACGGGTTGAACCAAGACGACAATGCTAATCCGCGGAGGTTGAACCGGATGCCCAAGTGGAAACCTCACATCCTGCTCCACCGAGTCCTGCAATGAACAGTAGCGATTCTTTGAAACGCCGAGCCTGGGTATGAAAACACCAAGCCAAGGAAGAATGCCAATCCGGCCAGCCCGGCCAAAGATGATGATGTCGTAGTGACGGGCACCGCCTATACCGCCCCTGGCAATCCGGTCACTTTATCAAAACACAGCGCCAAGGAAGAGTCTACTGCCATGAGTAAAGAGAAGGGAAAAACTGATCTGTCAGCTTATGATAACTTCTCTGCCCAAGAACTTCACTCCGGCTTCCTGAACCGACTCTACACAAGTCGTGACTTCGAAGCCGGTCTGGTGAATCGTATGAAGGAACGCTATGAGGTAAGGAGTTATGCCTCTCTTGTACTTTTGTTGTGTAGTAGCCCCAAGGGCCGGTTCAACTGAGCATAGTTAAACCGGGACTTAATATAAAACTCATACGTCTCAAACTTCGGTCAGTAGCCCTAAGGGCCGGGTTCAACTTAGCAAAGTTAAACCGGGACTTAACATGTATCACCATAGCAAGATGAGATCAATTAGCCATTAGCCCCAAGTGCCAAGTTGAATACTGTATTGAGCTTGGGACTTCATAATGAAACAACTAACGTGATCCATTTTTATCGAGTGAGATATACCAAAGAAACCGTACAACTCAAGGGCCTTCCTGCCAATCTGAAGACTCAACAAGCAGAAGCCACCAAGGCCAAGGATGAATTGAAAACTGCCTTGACCACTATGGAGCAGCTCAAGGAGTGGTATAAATCCGAGCAAGCCAACTGGGACACCGAGAAGGCTGGTTTGCTAAAACGGGCGGAAGATGCTGAAGCGGCTCTTAAACCGGTGACAAAAGAGCTCACCGGACTAAAGCGCCAAATTAATGCCATGACCTCTGCGATCTTTGGTAAGAGATTTTTCACTGATTACTATCCCGTTTTGATATTTCCGCCAGTTAACTCGAGCTGTCTTAAACCGGTATAGGGAAGCGTATTGCTCATCCGGGCTCGATATGCGGAAGAAGCTCAAGGCTGCATACACGCTGATTGAGCAGTTGTATACCGACACCCAAATGAGTCATATGCGCCACGTCGATGTATGATAACACAGCTCCGTCCTTGATCAAAGATACGCTGGACCGCTATCCATGATTCCGCACAACTTGAAGAGTTGAAACGATCCATGCCCGGCTGGCACTTTATTGGCTCTAACTCGCGCCAAGGCGTGGATAGCGGACCTTGATCCGGCTGATATAGCCAAGGGCTTCCCCAGCGCTCAAGAAAACGGCGAAGCCTTTGATAATGACACCCTCAAACGAATAACAAAGGAGATGCGTCCTCTGGCGAGTCAACTGGCAGCAGAAGCCAACCTGGCGGTTTACCGCTCTTTCTATGATGCAAACAACGGTAGGGTGGAATTTGTCATTCCAGAAGTGCAGAACCTTGTTCCTCCAATCCGTAAGCACACTTATGCCCCTGACGTTGATCCGACTGAGCTTATAAGTGAAGAGGGTGTCTTTCAGGCTTTAAACTGGATTGACTGGTCTACCAATGACTTCCGGCCATTGGGTGATGAAGGGGAAGAAGCTGAACCGATGCCAGACGACCCATCTTCTTCACGTCAACCCGGCGAGGAAGCTTAATCCGTCAAGCCGGTTGATGCATCATAAGCTGCTAGTCATAACGCCATTCAAAATGTTGGGCCTCGGAAGGCCTTGTAATAGAATAGCCAGCACTTTTGTTTTTGAATATGCCTTTATGCCTTCAGCCTGCAACCTTCGCGCAGAGGTGCTGATACTTTTGATTGAATAATTGAAACCTTCAATCTATTTTGCCTGCAATCACAAATTCTTAAACTGCCACGGCGGCTTGTGTCGCCAAATGCTTGTGACGCCTATATGTATATGTAAGGAAATATTGAGGTATATGATCAAAATTTTGTGATACAAAAATACACTTTGTCGGGCATGCGGTTGGCTGAGCCAACCTTGAAGCGGAGGTTGTATAAACCATTACCGTCAAAGGAGACAACAGCTCCTGTGTTTAGAATGCCGGTTTACCAGGTAAACCATGCCGGGTCATGTTAAGCCCCCTGTTACTCCATAATAGGATGTTTAACAGGAAAAATCAAACTGGAAAAGTTATCACCGGATTAAAAAATAAACCAAATTCCGTCAATGGACTGGTTGAACTGATTTTAATAATAGTTATGAAAAAATACGGAAGCAAAGGCAATGATAAAACCGTTTGCAAAAAGAGGCTTTACTGAGCCGATCAGATGGCGTTACCATGGTCGGACACGACCAAGCTCCCAATAAGGTGTAGCTATGGTTCAAGTCAGCCAGGTCCCCAACTGAAACCGTGGCATTATGCCGATCAAGTGGCGTGGCAATGGTTCGGGTTCGACCAAGCCCCCAAGTGACTCTATGACCTCAGGCCGACCAAGAGGCGTGGATCGGTTCAGACTTGACCATGTCCCCAAGTCATCCGGTGGCTTTCGCCTATCAAAAGGTGTTGCATTGGTTCGGACACGACCAAGCCCCAGATGACATCTAAAAGCTTCAAGAGCAAGCTCAAGGGATAAACCGGAGGCCGTTTAAGACAACAACTCCATGTACCCAAGCCGGATTTCTGAGCGGATACCCGCTTTAGCCGAGGCTCCGGTTTATTGCTTTTATTCATAATATATACATTGTCATAATATGTACATAAGGAGAGCCGATGGCTCATGTATAATAAGGCCAAAGATGAGCTATGTTCCACGGCCTGTTGGTCTCCTCTTCTGACGTGCGTGAGTCTTTATGCTCTCGAACATCAATCAGATAGTATGACCCGTTGTGCAGATTCTTGCTGACCACAAAAGGCCCTTCCCAAGGTGGGGATAGCTTGTGCATATCTGTCTGGTCTTGAATGAGCCAAAGCACCAAGTCTCCTTCTTGAAAGGTTACGGTTACGACCCGTCATTGTGATACCGACGAAGATCCTGGCTGGTAAATCGCCGAGCGAGCAGCCGCCATATCTCGTTCTTCATCCAGTCGATCCAAAGCGTCCTGCCGTGCTGCCTCGTTATCTGCCTCAACATAGGCTGCCAGACGAGGCGAGTCATGACGGATATCGCTGGGGAGGACCGCCTCCGCTCCATAGACCATAAAGAACGGTGTGTATCCAGTGGATCATTTAGGGGTAATATTTATACTCCATAACACAGATGGTAGCTCTTCTACCCAATATCCCGGCGTCCTCTGTAAAGGGACCATAAGCCGGGGCTTGATACCTCTCAGGATCTCCTGATTAGCTCGTTCTGCTTGACCATTGGACTGTGGGTGAGCTATCAAGAAACGTCAAGCCGGATGTGCTCACGTTCACAAAACTCCTTCATGGCACCTTTGGACAAATTGGTACCATTATCTGTGATGATACTGTGTGGAAACCCAAACCGGAAGATCACCCTTTTGATGAACTGAACCGTCGTGGCCGCACCACACTTGCTAGCAGGCTCTGCCTCGACCCACTTTGTAAATTTGTCGACTGCTACCAGCAAGTGTGTCTTCTTGTCCTTGGACCTTTTAAAAGGTCCCACCATGTCCAGCCCCCAAGTCGCATAAGCGGCCAAGTAATTGGAATCATCCTCAATTCTTGGGCGGTATATGAGCACGTCTAGAAAACTTCCGCAACCATCACATCGCTGACCAAATCTTCCGCATCGGCATGGGCAGTCAACCAATAAAACCATGGCGTAACGCCTTAGCCACCAAGGATTTTGAACCGGCGTGGTGACCACGATCCCCTTCGTGGATCTCACGCAATATTTCACAGCCTTCCTCGGGGGACACACAACGCTGAAACGCCTACGACACCTTAATCGCAATGATGCAACTCGCCATTAACAATGGTCATAGACTTAGACCGCCGAACTATCTGTCGGGCCGCGTCTCATCTTTCCGTAACTCGCCCCGGCTCATGTACACCAAATAAGGGAGCGTCCAATCCGGAATGACATGCAGGGCTGCCACCAACTGAGCCTCCGGATCAGGAATAGCCAAATCTACTTCATCAGGAAGCTTGACTGACGGATTGTGCAGTACATCAAGGAAGACGTTGGGCGGGACCGGTTTGCGTTGAGAGCCCAACCGGCTTAAAGCGTCTGCCGCTTCGTTCTTCCGACGATCCACATGGTCCACCTGATAGCCTTTAAAATGACCTGCAACAACATCCACCTCTCGACGATATGCAGCCATGAGTGGGTCTTTGGAATCCCAAATGCCTGACACTTGTTGGGCCACCAAGTCCGAGTCACCGAAGCACTTAACCCGGCTTAGATTCATCTCCTTAGCCATCCGAAGACCATGGAGCAAGGCTTCATACTCAGCTGCATTGTTAGTACAAGGGAACATTAAGCGGAGGACGTAACAAAACTTTTCACCTCGTGGGGAAGTTAACACAACTCCAGACCCCGAGCCCTCCAACTGCTGGACCCGTCCAAAGTGGATGGTCCAATAGGTATGATCCGGCTTTTCTTCAGCGCTTGTAACTCCGTCCAATCATTAATGAAATCCACAAGTGCTCGATTTTACTGCCATCCGACGCACATACCTTAAACCGCGGCGCCCAAGCTCTATGGCCCACTTAGCAATCCGCCGATCGCTTCCGGTTCTGTATGATATCGCCCAAGGAGCTGAATCGACCACCGTGATGGGATGCCCTTGAAAATACTGCTTCAGCTTCCGGCTTGCCATAAAAACTCCATACACCAGCTTCTGCCAATGCGGATATCTCTGCTTGGACTCAATGAGCACCTCGCTGATGTAATAAACCAGACGTTGAACCGGATACTCCTTCCCTGCCTCCTTCCGCTCTACCACAATGGCTACGCTAACTGCCCTGGCATTAGCAGTAACATATAGCAGAAGCGGCTCCTTGTCAATGGGAGCGGCGAGAACAGGCGGGTTGGCCAATTGCCGCTTTAAATCCTCCAATGCTTCATCAGCATCTGGTACAAAGGAATGGCCTTCTCTCCGAGGCGGCTGATAAACCGGCTTAGCGCGGCAATCCGACCCGCCAAACGCTGGACATCATTAATGCACTTTGGCTTAGCCAAGGAGGTGATAGCCGTAATTTTCTCCGGATTAGCTTCAATCCCCTGTTGGACACAAGAAAACCCAATAACTTGCCTGCCGGAACACCGAAAACACATTTGGCGGGTTAAGCATCATCTTGTACACCCGCAAGTTGTCAATGGTTTCTTTCGGATCCTCAATCGGTGTCTCCTTCTTCCTTGATTTAACCACAATATCATCCACATAAGCATGCACGTTACGGCCGATCTGTTCGGTAAGCAATTCTGACGTTAACGCTGATAAGTTGCTTGGGCGCTCTTGAGCCCAAAAGGCATAGACACATAGCAGAAGGCTCCAAAGGGAGTGATAAACGATGTCTTCTCCTGGTCCTTAACCGCCATTTTGATCTGATGATATCCAGAATACGCATCCAAAAAGCTCAAACGCTCACAACCCGCCGTAGCATCAATAATCTGGTCAATCTTTGGGGAGGGCGAAGGATCTGGACAAGCCTTGTTAAGATACGTGTAATCCACACACATGCGCCAAGTGTCGTTTTCTTAAGGACCAACACCGGATTAGCAAGCCACTCGGATGGAAAACTTCAACGATAAAACCTGCTGCTAAGAGCCTGGCAACCTCTTCTCCAATGGCCTTGCGCCTTTCCTCGTTAAACCGGCGAAGAAACTGCTTTACCGGTTTGTACTTGGGATCAACATTAAGAGTGTGCTCAGTGAGTTCCCTCGGTACACCTGGCATGTCAGAAGGCTTCCATGCAAAAATGTCCCGATTCTCACGGATGAACTTCGATGAGCGCTTTCCTATTTAGGATCCAAGTTAGCACTGATGATGAACTGCTTGGACGAATCACCGGGCACAAAGTCAACAAGTTTAGTCTCAGCCACCGATTTAAACTTCAGATCCGGATCGTGCTCTGTAGTTGGCTTCTTCAACGGGGTCATATCCGCCGGATCAACATTGTCTTTATAGTACTTTAGCTCTTCGGTGGCACAAACCGACTCTGCGTAAGCCGCATCACCTTCCTCACACTCTAAAGCGATCTTGCGACTCCCATGAATCGTTATCGTCCCTTTGTGACCCGGCATTTTTAGCTGCAAATAGACATAACAAGGTCGCGCCATAAACTTGGCATAAGCCGGCCGCCCAAACAGTTCGTGGTAAGGGCTTTGAATTTTCACCACTTCAAATGTCAATGTTTCCGATCTGGAGTAATGTTCATCCCCTAAGGCCACCTCCAGAGCTATTTTAAAAACCGGATATCTTGACTTGCTGTGCACCACACCATGAAACACTTGTATTGGACGGCTTGAGATGTTTATCCGTTAACCCCATACGCCGGAAGGTCTCATAATACGTGATGTTGATGCTGCTCCCTCCGTCCATAAGCACCTTGGTGAACTTGTATCCTCCCACCGAGGCGCCACCACTAGGGCTAGTGACCCGGATTGTCAACCCGGGGAGGATGATCCTCTCTACTCCACACAATAGGCTGCTCTGACCAGCGAAGGTAATGCGGCACGGCCGGTTCAACAATGTTGACTGCCCGCTTCTAAAGTTTCCGGTCTCGCTTGTCCAAGCTAGTGGTGAAGACGTGATACTGTCCACCATTCAACCGCCCGGATTGCTTTGATAACCCGATCGCTGCTGCTGCTGATTGTAACCACCTTGGTTGTTCTGATTGTTCTGATTGTTCTGATTGTTCTGCCCGCCCGGATTACCATTAAACCCTGGACCGGAATTTCCTCCACCATAACCCGGGCCGGACCCTGAACCGCCGCCGGGGCCTTGATCATACCGGAAAGCATTAGAACTTTTGAACTCCTGCATAATGTAACAATCCTTCAAGAGGACGTTTGCTGGCGCCTCCATCTAACCATGCTTCGGAAAGGATTGATTCAGCAGATAATTCAACCGGTCCGGATTGTGATTAGGCGCACCACCTCGGTTCGGATGTTTACCCTTGCGCCGTTGACCCTTGTCCTGCACGTTGGTGTTGGCTACGAAGCCCATGTTAAGCCTTACGCTTGTTTCCTCCATTACCCGCCGAATGATGCTGCTGGCCTCTGGAGTTGCTGTTCTGTTTTCCCTTCCCTGTTTCATCGTCCTCCTCAGACTCGGGATCCTTGGTACTATCAGAATCAGCATACTTCACTAAAACGCCCATGAGAGTGCCCATGTCATTGAAAAAACGCTTCATGCGACCCAGCTTCAATTTTAAAGGTTTGAACCGGCGATTGCCTTCTAGGGTTAAGATCGCAGAATCGGTGTTGATCCGGTCCGAAGAAAGTAAAACTTCCAAACGTGGGCGTACTCCAACGGGTTGTGGATTCTCCTCTGCCAGACACAAGCCGCCAAGTCCACCATGGACATGGGCTGCTTACAGGTGTCTTTGAAATTTTGAATGAACCGGGTCCGCAATCGGGTCCATGAACTGATGGAATTGGGTGGCAAGTTTTTCAACCAAATGCGGGCCGTGCCTTCAAGCATCATGGTGAAATACTTTGCACACGCAGCTTCATCCACATCCGGCATCTCCATGGCCATCTCATAGCTTTCTATCCACGCTCGGAGCGGATCGACGGTATAATTGGGCACCTTGCGTGACCCCTTGAAGTCTTTGGGCAAGCGTACATTGCGTAAAGCGGGGACGAGGCAAGGCACCCCCAAAGAGCCAGATGTAACCCCAGGCTCGAAGATGGTCGGTCGAACCGGCGCGAGCTGATGATCCTCATGTTGTGCTGCTAACTCGGCCTCCCTACGTGCCCTGGCCCGGTCCACCACCTCTTGAGCATTTTCGAAGCCACCCGCCGGGTTGTTGCCGCGAGGTGCACCGCGCTGCGCATTACTTGACACGGCCAGTTCATCTGCGTGCCGGCTATAACTCCGGCTTGGGCGGGGGGTGGAGTGGATCCGATCATGGCTGTATGAGTACGCTTCCTGTTGGGCCAGGGCCGTCCTAAGGAGCTCTTTGACCCTGCGTGTTTCTACCGCCTGTGGTGAATCACCTTCGATTGGAATCGCCTCCAACCGTGCCGCAGCCGCAACAAGGTTATCCATTGGGTTGGAGTAGTGACCTGGAGGTGTTTGCACAGCCTGAGGCGCGCCGGCATGATGGCGAGCCAGATCTATCACACGGGGCTGAATCGGCGCGCCCGTCCTAGGTGCTTCCGCCCGGCTCACCACTGGCGGCGGATTACTGGTCCCTGCTCCTGGGGTGTTGAAGAGGTCTCTTCCCTCGAAAACCGAGGGCAAACGGGATATGTACTTTCTTTTCATGACTTCCTGCTACGAGTTATGATCCAGCATGAGCATACAATCATGTGCATCCAAAGCGGCCCGCTCTGCCATCATCCTAACGTCTGCGGCTGCCAGATCCGTTTTAGCCTGAGTGATCTGCTCCTTCACCTTTGCAATCTCCGCATTATGCAAGTCTTGGTCTGCCGGGTTAGCCTCTGCCATGAGCACAGCCAATGCATCAAATAGTTCTGATAAAACTTGAGTCGGCGGGCGCACAGGGCCTGCCCCGGCTGCCATCACCGCTGTTGAACCGGCGACCATTGGCGCGGCGGTCGAAGAGTGAAGCGTCGCTTGTGTACCGGCCATGAATATTCCAACCCGGTTGGGCAGATCAAAGTGGTCCGGAATACTCCCATCGTCGGAACAGCCCCCGATCTGTCCATCTTGCGGTACTGAGACTCGCTTTCCCGGTCGACGACTTCGTCATCGTGAGTAGACAACGGTTTCGCCACCAGATGCTGATCCGCCCTCATAGTCTCCTCCGTGGATGATTCCCACGAAGCATGCCCGACAACCGGTTTAGCCAGGCAGGATTCTTCTTCGCTCACGAGCCGTCTCGACGAGGTCGGTGCGGATGTCGGCCCAGGCCCCGTTCACCGATCTTGCAGATGAAGACGTGTATGCCACCAAAGGGGACCCGGTACTCGTACTCAATCGAGCCGGCCTCGGGGCCCCAGCCTGCATCGTCGATGTAGAGCTCGCCGCGACGACTCTTGGTCATCCGCCCACAAAGATAGCCATCGAGTCCTTCGAACTTGCCCTCTAAGATCATCAAACCATCGTGCGATAGCCCCACGGTGGGCGCCAACTGTCATGGAATTGTCACGGCAGATGTCCTCATGAAAGGACTTAGTCGCGGGGCCATCGTACGGGTTAACTTAGAGGGGTTAAATTGGACACAAAGGCATGAGAGTTTATACTAGTTCGGCCCCTTCGATGAAGGTAAAAGCCTACGTCTAGTTTGTGATGGGATTGATGTGATTTCGGCGACTAGGGAGCAATAGCTTCGCCTAAGCCTCGAATTGTTGTTGTCTGTCCTCAAACCGCCACCGGGTCGTCCCCTTATATACACGGGTTGACGTCTGGTCGGTCTACAGAGTCCCGAGGCTGGCTCATACAAGTGTCCTCGGTCTCTTCTTTCTCTTATCTTACAACACAAGTTACATGGTTATGGTGGTTTTACCATTATGGGCCCTAATTCGCCCCTGGGCTCCGGGCCTCTAAGGTCTACAGCAATCGCCACCTTCTGAGTCTTCGTGGGCCCCAATTATGGCCGAGGGTAAACCGGCCCCTTCAGGGCGGTTTATATTCAATAGTTACATCCCCAACAATTTGGATCCATGGGTTAGAGTTAGTTTGCGTTAGTTTGGAGTCAACTAACCCAAAAAGATCCAAACAGGAGAGTTAGTTTAGGTTAGATGCATCTAACCCATCCAAAAAAACTAACCCATCCAAGAGGTGCTTATTTGGGTTAGTTCTTCTCGGGACCACTAATAAACACTTTTTCTCTCGCTCCCCGCAGCAGATCCCTCCCCACTTCCTCGAAGCTTCTCATCCTCTCCTCCCTCCCTCTCGCACCGCCCGTGAAGGTGCCTCGCCAGATCCGCGCTCCATCTAACCCTACCATCCAAACACCTCTTTACTTAGAGTTAGTTCAGGTTAGAATCTAACGCTAACCTCTAAGCGAGTTAGAGTATCCAAACAGGGCCACAGGCGCAAGCACTCCCCCCCCCCCTCCTAATTATGATTAACTCTTAGTAGCAATCAGGAACACGAATTGTCTCCTTCCATCCATACATCTATCTCGATATCTCTCGGGCATCTTCTATCGCTACACACCTTGTCACTCGATCTCCCACCCATGTAGTCCCATCACGATCTCCGGGGGATCTCTCTATCACAAACATACACTCTCTCATCCCCATGTCTGCATTTTCTCCGTACGTCTCTCTCAACCTCTCTCCCTTGTTTGTCAGACCCCTCTTGGCCACGTGCTAGGGGTCTTCCTCTCTCAGTTCCAAACAACCACACACTATCTCCTCACTGTGCCTCCGTTGTCGAAGATGCATGTGTGATGTTTGCATAAGACACGCACGCCTTTTCTCCACTTTCATTGTGTGTTGTCCATGTCTCTTTCACACACGCACACACACTTTTTTCACTCTCTCTCTCTCTCTCTCTCTCTCTCTCTCTCTCTCTCTCTCTCTCTCTCTCGTTAGGGACTCTGTCACGTCCATAAGCATATGGATGTTTTGAAAAGTCAAACCTCAGAAAAGTTTGACCAGGTATATGTGGAGAAAAACATTTACATCTGGAACGATCATTAGATTCATCACAACATGTACTTACTTCATACTATCATTTATCTTTGGTATTGCATATATAAGTAATTTCTTTATAAACTTGGTCAAAGTTTCAAAAGTTTGACTTAAAAAATGTTGTAACTACATTATAGAATTGAGGGAGTAGCTCGTTCTCTCTCTGCTATCTCTCACGGGCCTCCCATCTCACTCGAACTCTCTATACCGACGGATTATACGCCACCGTGTCAACAGATAGCTCAGATATTGTTTAGTTGATCGTCAACCAATCCACATGTTGCGTTGTCAGCTCGTGTTCTCAGATCTTGGTGTGCTGGCCCATGTGGCGGTGGGTGAAAATAAGTAAACTACAGGGCAAACTTCTTGCACGAGAAGGACGACTTCGCGCCCAATTCACCATCACAAGGGCGGCATGCATGAAGGACGACTCAAGACACCCAAAGACACAACACACACCAGCACACGTGTACACCAGCGTCGCCGCCGATTGAGATGGACGGCGAGGCAGCCAACAAGCGGAGGCAGCCAACAAGCGGAGGCCGCTCGATCCAAAACCGCATCCGGCAAGCCTGGACTTCATCAGCAGCCTCCCCGATGACATGCTGCTCGTCATCATCGGCCTCCTCCCCACCAAATCTGCCGTGCGGACCGCCCTGCTCTCCCGGCGGTGGCGCCCCCTCTGGCGCTGCGTCCCCCTCAACCTCACCGTCGATAGCTGCCTCTGCGACGGGGATTGCAAACGCATGGCCGCAGTCTCCAAGATCCTTTCATCGCACCCTGGGCCAGCCAGACGCCTTGACATCCGCATGTTCAGTACCAACTACAAGGTCCAACCCAAGTTCGACGAGTGGTTCTTATCCCCCTCCCTAGATCAGCTCGAGGAGCTCAGCTTTGAAGCTGGACGATGTCGCTCTCTGCCGCCGTCCGCGCGCCGCCTCACGCCAACGCTGCGCCGCACCAGCTTTAGCTCCTGCTATCTTCCCCAGATTAATGCCGCAGTCGCCCTTCTTCTCCCTCAACTCAAGCAGCTCGACCTCTTCGACGTTGTCATCTCAAAGAAGGCTATGGAGCACCTGCTCCACAGCTGTACTACGCTCGAGTACCTTCGTCTTGAGCAGATCCACGGGTTCATTAGCCTCCACATCGCCTCGACGAATCTCCGATGGATTTATGTGTCTTGTTGGCCCCGCAACAAGACATCAATTGGGAAGAGATCACTCCAGCTGTTCCATGTTATGGTCATTGAGAATGCGCCTTTCCTTGAGAGATTGCTTGTATCGGATCTAGAAGGTCCAACAAAAATCATGGTCATTGACGCTACCGAAATTGACGTTGGTGTACTCGTCGCCAAATTCTCCAACTGTTTATTGGATCCGTAATCGCTCGTGTACAGCACTCATCTTCTTCTCCGTCTTCTTGAAATTCACATTTTTAAATTTCTTCTTGATGTGTTTACGACCATCTTCGGAAAATGATTCCCACAAGCTTGACCCAGGTCCATGCGCAGGTGAAGATCTTAGCACTAAAATCTATCGGCCCCAATCTGGATCAAGTTGTTGGATTCCTTACATGCTTTCCATGCACGGAGAAGCTACTCATCGAGGTGAAACTTCTTTCCTATTAGTAAATGGTAATCACAATGTAGCTCAATTTTTTCATAATTTTCTCAAATTACGATGACAAGTGTAGTGTTCAAAACTACATCTACGCACTGCACCGAAAGAAATGTTTTTAGTATTTTTTCTCACGTGATCACCTGCATCATTTTTATGTTGTACTACTATAGTAGCCTAGTCTAGTCATAGTGGAAAGTAACTTAGACTACTCCAGTAACTCTATGGTTACCCTAAGGGCAAGTACTACCTCCCTCCTGGTTTACTCTTCCAATTTTGTAGTATCAAAAT
Source organism: Aegilops bicornis (assembly GCA_021605145.1). Lineage (NCBI taxonomy): Eukaryota > Viridiplantae > Streptophyta > Magnoliopsida > Poales > Poaceae > Aegilops > Aegilops bicornis. The sequence goes on along the minus strand of CM038675.1, from coordinate 547,083,862 downwards.
TTGACCATAGATTTAACTGACAAAATTTTAATGCATGTCACTAAGAACTATATCGTTGGATTCCTATTTGAACATAATTTCAAATGGTGTAATTTTTAGTGACATGCATTGGCATTTTCTTAGGTAAATCTATGGTCAAAATTTTATACTAAATCTGAGGTAGTATTCTTCTGTCCCAAAATTCTTGTCTTACATTTGATTAGATACGGATGTATCTAACACTAAAATGTAACTAGATACATCCGTATTTAGACAAATTTAAGACAAGAATTTTGGGACGGAGGGAGTACAAAAGTGGGCTATGTAGGCCAAAACACGTGCCAAATTCACTTGTGATGCATTTGGCATCGATGCCCTCCATTGCTCACTGGTGCCCCAATCTGGATCACCTACTTTGCTCGGTGCCAAATTAACTCATAATGAAAAACACCTTTGCGTGGGAGAGAGCAAGAGGACCGAGGCAATAAAAAACACTTGTTTGGGAGAGTGAGAGGCTGGTGTAGTTGGTTTGATTGATTTGTTTATACATGTGGGTCTGTGTGCACAGCGGTGCCAACTCTCTCACATCGCGAGAGCGGTGCCAAAATCTTTTGATTTGACATCGATCGTATTATGTGGCATACTTTTGCAAAATATGGCATCGGCCACATAGTGGAAGGCAAAAATGCCCAAGCTCTTCACGTGCTCCTAGTTAAACGAGAGGAAAGCGAAGATAGAGAGAGAGAGAGAGAGAGAGAGAGTGAAAAAATATCACTAGCCAGCCAACCCTATCGTATGAGCGAATGATATTGGTACCTCTTGATGACACGGCAATCTTATGCAGCCAGCTGCTCTAATATGGTCTCTTCTTTTGCAGATAAAAAAGACCCGAAAGTGAAAAATGTGTTGCACTATAAAAATCTCATTGAATGCCTTGATCTCCATCTTACAGAAATTGATTTGATCGACTACCGAGGCAGCACATCTGAGATTAAATTGGCCAGGTTCTTTGTTCTGGAGGCAAGTGTGCTCAAGGTAATGAGGTTTGGCGTTCTCTGGCGCAACAATGAATGGCGTCTTGATCACCGCATAGCTGCCTAAGCCTAAATGACAAAGTCTCATGAAGCTGAATTTTTTTTGAAACATCAAGTGGCGGAGACTCGAAAACTTATTTGCCCATTAGTGACTTGTCAGGGTGGTGGATTTTAGTTTTTACGATAACGCTGCATCCACCTAAAGTAACGAAAGTTCTTACGTAAACTTCCTAGTAATTCCCTCTTCCTAGGTGCAGCATTACTCCTAACATTTGTAATATCAGTTTGAAACTTGTAATATTGTCGTGTCCTATTCCTGCATTTTCAAAATCCTGCGAATCAAACAGGTCCTGAGTTGGTGATGATGTTGTGCCTCTCATCTTTCACCAATAGCCGTCGGATCTAGATCTCACGCATACAAACCAAGCTTCTCCATTTTTGCAGAAAGATGCCCGCACTTGTTCCTATTTACAAACAACTCCTTGCCTCTCACAATCAGCCATATCTCCTCCCCACCACATCTAGAAGGCCGTGGAAAAATCTGGCGCGATGGCCGCTACCGGAGCCGTCCACCCCCAATCTTGGTGTTTCGTGCAATGCACGGGCATCTACGCACGGGAAATTATGTCAAACGGGGCTAGTTTTAAGCAGGCTAGCTCTACAGCCATGATGATAGTGACTGCAGATGGTGAGGCTGACTATGGTATGCCGAACACGGCGCCTATACTCAGGTGTCATCTCCGGTAGCAGGTCTTGTCACTTCACCGTGAGGAGCAAAGACGTAATAATTTGACCAACGGGTAGTACAGTGCTAGTACTCCTAGGAGTACTACATTGGTAGTACTACTACTAGTACTAGTAGCACCACCGTTTGGATTTCGGAGTACTACCACGTCCATCTGGATTTTAGTATTTGACTAGCAATATCTAGTAATGCATGTCACAAAAAATGTACTACTCCCTCTGTAAATAAATACATGATGTTTTATTCCTATCGGTGAGAGAACTTAATGTTTTTGCTAACTAGAGTACTAATAGGATTACATGCAATGAACTAAACACTGCATGTCATGTTTGGTAGTCTCAAGTCATTGAAAGCATGCACGGCCCACATCTCTCATTGGTTGATATGTCACGAAATAAGAAACAAGGAGGGAGTTAATGCACCGTGCCTAAGTGTTTTGGGATTATTTGGTTTTCGTAATGTGACTTACACAACATTTTTGTTTACATGCATTAACATTTTATTAGTTAAATCAAAGGTCAAAACTTGGCACAAAATGCAAAGGGGACCAATAAACCAAAGAATATCAAACTTCTCTTATTTGGCCCCAACTAGAGGTCCGGTGAGATGACTATACCGCAAGCACGAGGGGGGCGCAGCTTCATTGACTTCTGACAACTGCCTTTGGGTGAATGACACGTGGGCCTGGGGTGGCTGGACCACCTATCATATAGCCAAAGGCAGGTGCGATGAAAGAGGGCCGAGGAGTAGTACGAAATCCTACGCACCTCATACGCTAACCAAGGGCAAGAGTGATCACTCGAATCGCAAGATCAGTTGACTACTACCTCCGTCCTGGTTTATTAGTCTCCTTTGTAATTTTTGCTAAATTTTGACCAAAGATTTAACTAACAAAATATTGATGCATGTCAACAAAAATTATATTTTTGGATTCGTATTTGAACATAGTTTTCAGTGATATAATTTTTAGTAACATGCGTAAACATTTTGTTAGTTAAATCTATGGTCAAAATTTGACACGGATTACAATGGGGACCAATAAACCAGGACGGAGGTAGTAGAAGCTAAGCTAGACCCATGGAGGCGATGAGCGCGAGCATCAGCTGGCTGTGCCAGATGGTCCACGACGCCGGCCCGCGGCCCGCAACAAGGAACGTCTCTGTAGTATTGCTTGAGGCCGCCCGAGGCGAGGGGCCGCTTGGACGACAACCGTCTCCTTGTTCGACGAGGTCCTCGTCGGTTTCCTCGACAAGTTCACCTTCGTCAAGAAGCTCGCGGACTACTTTGACGTAAGCCTCCAGCCGACGCGCCCAGGCTCTGTGATGCCCGCCACTCTCAACGGCCACTATGGTGACAACCTCTACGACGCACTGGTGGCCCTGAGACTGCCCGCCGTCGCGCCGGAGAATGTCCACCTCGAGGCCGTGCTCGCCGCGCAGCGCCTGGCGCAGCAAGACACCATCGACATAATCACCCACGTCTACGCGCATGCAAGAGGAGGATGATAGGACGCTGGCCTTCTTGGACCGCAGGGCAACCTTGGACGACACTTTTCAGAAGCACGTTGAGCTCGCCGCCAACGCCGCTACTCCTCACACGTCGGTTGGTGACCCGGCGCACTAGGGCGCGAGGATGTCGTTGATGGATCCGTATGTATTTTTATCTTTCCGTCAAATCCATGTAGTAGTATATGATACTACAGTAATTATCTTACCTTTCACATCAACTTCATAATTTTCGTACGTACTCCATGCATGAACGGTGCTAGAACCAAACTTCTCATTACTCTAACGATTGCGCCATGGAGCAGAACCAAATTTTACAAGTTACGAGTTCAAAAGGAAAAGCCTGCCGTGTTCGCGTCGCACCCCCACACGGTTGGTCCAGGACGCCGCTCAAGCGGGAAAGCGTGCGGTGTTGCATTTTCACTAACAAGTGGGACCTTAGTTGAGCAAACCGACTATCGGCAAACCCCCATCCCGCCCACCATGCGATGGCTAAGAAAATAGGAGGGAGAAGAGATGGTTGTAGCACGGGCTCCAAGAAAATTGGTGTCGGATGGGACTCGTGTGGGTGGCGTGTGCCGTACTGCTAGACGTGAATGCTAGTTATGGCCCATGCCACCCCACTATATCGAGCCTATATCGAGGTATGTAAAACAAATTTCCTGCAGTCTGTGCTCAGCACTCCTGTATCTCTCTTGTCAGCCAGCCAGCGGACGCGCGGAGCCCATCGTCTGTTTGCTCACATGCGGTCCCACATGTCAGTGAAAACGCAAGAGGACCCACTGAACCTGCACATCTTTCACCTCGATGTCTTTGGTGATGAAAAACAAATCGAAGAAAGATCTTCGGTGGCCGCTTTTGGAGTTACTCAAGAGTAGTAAGATTCTATTCTGATTTAACCCAAGATGCACATCTCGTGGCTTCAACTACCACTCTATTTTCTTTCATGACACGACACGGATGTTGGATGTCCCATTAGCCGGCAAAAGGAGGAAGAACCCGACCAAATCTTCGGTTGTGCTCTCGGATTAGACTAGTTGTGCTAACTTAAAAATTTTATTGTGTACTCCCTCCGTTCCAAAATACTTGACTTCCATTTGTCCAAAATGGATGTACCTATATACTAAAACATGTCTAGATACACATATATTTTGACAAATAGAAGGCATGTATTGTGCAGCGGAGGGAGTAGAATGGATGCAAGTTTTTGTATTGGGAAGAAGAGTACATCCATATATTGATAGAGCGCAATTTAGTAGATGTTCTATCACTTTTAGCTAGCACAGAGGCTATAGATGAGATTAGTGCACTTGTTGATACTCCTACTTGGTATGCGTGTTGCTGCTTAGGCCTTGAGAGAAAAAGCGGACGGAGGGAGTACTAGAATAGAGGCTAGACATGAGACTAGATGCGAGGAAGCAATGTCTACTTATTTACACTCGAACAAGAAAGAAGCACGCAAGATCGAGCCTCCGCAGATCAACAATGAATGCATCGACAAGGCACTAATCCAACTTACAGGAGTAGTAAAATGTATTCTTGTGGTTCTTGTTTTCTTTGGTCTTGCTTTTCTAGTCAAAATTATCGTTGGAGTTCATGCAAAACGGAGGTCCGTTTTGGGTCGTGCGTTGCGATTGGCCTTACAAGTGGGACCGCAGTTAAGGAAACCGACTATCAAAACCCCCACCTCGCCTGTCATGTGATGGCTGAGTTAGAGAAATGATGAGGTTGAAGAGATTGCTCTATACGGACTCCAAGAAATATGGTGTCACCGGAAGTTGTCTTTGGTGGCGTGTGTCATACTCCTGGACGTGAATGCTTGTTCTGACCCATGCCACCCTACTACTCCTACTACTTACTATATAGTACTACTAGTATAGAGGATTCGAGGTGCTGGTTATGTAGTACAATATGGCTCTGATAAAACACACCGCATGTGTGAAGCATGTGAAGCTAGTACAAATAGTGTACTACTATTGTTGATTGGCCTCATCCGATAACCTGTTGCAATGCACGTACAATTATGTATTCGGAAAATATTTTTTTGCCTCGTCGCACCACTCACTCATAGAAGCAACTCGAAAGCCATTCATAAATTTAGTAAGTTTATCACAGGCATATCATTTTATTACATACAACAGGTCATCAACCCACATCGACAACGAGGATACATTATAAATACTAAAGTTTTCACCACACAACAAATAACAAGCAATGAAATGAACTTCAACTCAACCATTCCTCGGTGTTGGAAACGCTTGCTTTGAACCACAAGTGATTCTCTGGGACGGGCCATCCATTGTCGATCTAGAGACCAATGCAGGACTGGTCATCCAGGCTGAAGCAGCCTACTATATCAGTACTAGGGTAGGGAACCACCCAAATGTCCGAGGTATAGACACAGTTGCTTCTCATAAATGGTAGTAACGTTGTGTCAACAACAGTTGGATCGCCTTTCACCATCATTGGATAGTTTTGTCCAAGGAAGAGCGATTTTTCTCCAAGACTATCAATTCTATACTAGGGAGAAGGAGTTGGCGCTAGCACACTAGTATCCATCCCGAATACCATGCAACGGGTGTTGGAATAGGTCCGGAGAGTGCGACCATGGGAGACTACACCTGCTTCCTTAGCAGTAACATCATCAGTGGGTTGTATACACACGAGAAGAGGTGATCCATCGGAATTAGTTGCCAGGCGCCAAATAGTATATGGGCGCTGCTCGTCCTCATGCTCGTGATCATCATCATCATCATCATCTCCCCCTTGGTTATAAAAATCTTCAAGTATAGGTGGTGGAATGTTCACAAGACCTTGGAAACACAAGAAGAAGGTTAATTAGTAAGGTTGGCCATAGTGGGGGTAACATAAGTAGTATCATGCACTTGGGACTGTAAACATGCTTATGTGGCAGGAAATTAAGGAAGAGAGAGATGGTTATAGTAACATAGGTAGATACCGTAACATAATAAATGTGATGCTACTATGTGTCATGCATGGCAATAAATGAGACCACCTATGATACTAATCTAAGATAGTATGCACTAAAGGGAAACCTGCTAACCCGCATGCATGTGGATGAAACAATTATAATTACAGTGGAAGACAAACGTACCGAAACAACGAGGATGCCATGCAAAAACAGTGCCACGAGTGGTGGCAGCAAACACAAGGCCCTCGTATTGAATTGCATCACAGTACTCATCCGTGTACAAAAACTGATTTTTGAGCAATATCCATCCAGTCAAACCACTGAGGACGGCAACAAGCTTGTCGAAGATAGCAACAACTTCATAGTTGTTGTAATTCCAAGAGCGGTTGGGGACTCGAGAAATTGCTATCTTCCGTAGAAGACAGTCACCATGATTGTATTTGAACATGCGTACAATACCGGTGTGCTCAACCTCTGGGCAGTCTTCTGAGATTTTTGGAAGTGGAACCCGGTCACGAGTGTACACATTCACAAGTTCCCACTCGCAGCTGGACCCAATGTAAACAACCCAATCTCCATTTGCGCCTGCCCAAGCCTTGCCCTCAAGCGATGGCATCTTAACATCATACGTATCATTATCAAGCGGCATCAACTTGCACAGGGCGAGGCCTCCGTCGTGACAGTGCCAATCATCAGGGTCACAGCGAAGAAGATAGGGGAAATCAAACCGCTCCTTGACTCTTGGGTTCCTTGTAGTAATGTTATTAGTTGAGTCGAGAATGGGCTTGAACGAACCTGCCATGCTAGCCGAGGTGATGACGTTGCACCGATCAATGAGTTCCTCCACCACGTCATCTTTCAGATCGGGGCAAGAATAACGGGGTCGTTCCCGTCCTGTTCCCTCCATGGAGAAGACGATCAAACAATGGCAGAAGAAAGGGTGAAGGGCTGAAGGAAAATGGAGGAGGGAGAGGAAGAACATGCGATAGCAGTTCTAAATCGAGAGGGAAAGGCTAAGAGTCGGTGGACGGTTGCCAGTTTGCCACGGTTCACGAAGGGGCGCCCCGGCCTACACGTCGGTTCGGAAATACTCCTACTACTCGTTGTCGTCTCACTGATATGTGGAACGAGACCACATGTCAACGAAACATGGTGTGTAATTTCTCGTGCAAAATGCGATCTGGCCGCGTTGGCCCGAGGTGCAGCATTAGTTATCGACCTTTATTTTTTTAATGGCGTGCCGTTCAGTTTTGAAGCACGACTAACTGCATGCTGTCTGTGAGAGAAAATATAAACTACTCTACCACTACTCCACCTCCAGTACTAGTAGTATAAAGAAGATATATAGGCTGGAGCTTCAACACTTTCTTGCCAAGGGATGCCCACTTGCTTCTCACACTACCACCCTCTCTCCAGATCTAAAAAAGACGGCCCTCTCTCCCTCCTCACCGGTGGTCACAGATCCGCCGGGGAAGAAAAGGACGTGCAGCGTTGACCCACTCGTCGTCGGCGAGCGAGGTCACGCACTGATGACAAGGCCGTGCTCTCAGACCTAGCGCCCGCGTGGGATGGCCTCCGTCCCCAAGCTCTGTAGTGTGTGCGGAGGACGACGACCACGAGCGAAGCCACTTCCCGCCGACCCTCGGGTATGCTACCTCTTTTCGAACCATACCCTTGTTCTATTGCCCCATCTGGCACGCCGTTGCATATGCATCTTTTTGCACTCCACCATCTTCCCAATTTGCTATCCTCTGCTCTGCTGGCCACGCAGACGAAAACCATAATTTGCACTATTAAAGGAAACCCTACTTCATGCAGACTAATGCATGTCTGTGTTGAATAAGGGAAGGAAGGGAGACTGTACTGTCCAAGAGAGTAGGCATCGAACCCGCATCTAGGTTGAAAAGGGGAAAATCAGTAGCTAAGGAACGAGTCTCGTGTCTCTTGGTTGAAGAAGGGTAGAAAGGCATGACAACGCAATAGAGAATGACAGGTCGATCGGTTTGTTGTCCTCACATAGGAAAAAGGTGGCTAAAGAAGACAAAAATGGGACATAATCCACATATGCTGCCTGGATATTTGTTGCTCTGGGCAACCATATCTCCCTCACCACTCGGCGTCCGCGGAGGTACATCGTACTGGTGCGCCCACTGTCCGAATGGGCCTCCCATGCTCTTATTGCCACTTATTTTGCTATTAGTATAACGCCAACAGTCAAGTCAAGCAATGCTACTGCTAAAGTGATGCCACATTTAACTAATGCCGCTCTCAGTCTAATGCCACAGATAAATTTAAGCAGTGCCATTTAATGTCACTTGGATCATTTCAGGTTATTTGTTGATTGTGGATGTATTAAAGATTTTTCAGCTAAGGCATTCTAATGCTGTTGCATAGCCGTGATACCAACGATGAAAATTGTTACTACCTTCAGATTTTTGCCTTTGTTAATGCTTATAGATTACATACCTCACTTTCATGAGATAAGTTAACTTTTTTATGCAGTGTCACCAAAATGCCAAGGCGCTGATGTCATTTTATTTTGGTTAAACTGCACAGACAATTATGAAGACAAGAGGAAAGGTCAAGAGTGGGCACCTCCTCCTCCGGCTGTTCTCTTGATTCGTTCGATCAAGTGTTTATGTTGATAGATTATCAAGATTGGGATAGCAATTTTAAGGTCCCCGAGTTCGAAATGATATTTACCTTGGAGGTACATGGTTTGCAATTTTTTATATTGTCATTAGTTAGTAATGCTAGTTACCTTCAGACTTACGTATTTGGTTTAATTCTCATGCATGACTAGTATACCAATCTTTGAAACTTGTTACCTTTACATTTTGTATTGTTAATTCTTATAGAAACCTTCCATTGCTAGAGTTTATTGAAATGCATTCAAGTAAAACCATTGTCTTTGTAATCGTAATAAACTAACTACTCTCTTGTTGCACTAGCCTTTGGATTAGTGTATATTTGCAGATTCGAATGGTGTTGCATTAGCGTATGGACATAAATAAAGTGTGGCAAGCTTTCCCAGATATGTGCTCAAGAAAACTACTACCTGTTTTTCTAAATACTAGACGTTTGGGTACTTTAAACTGAACCGCGAAAATGTCTTATATTAAGGAACAGAGGGTGTAGAGTTCACTCAAATTATCCTGGTAAAGCTAGTCACACCTTTGTTAAAATTAATGTTCATTATGTTATCGGAGGAGGTATGTATGTTTGTCTCTAATGCCTGTCTACTACATACCCGACATCACGATGAAATGTTAAGTCATTTCCTTTTGTACAGTATCACTAAATTGTCAAGGTAGTGATGGCATTTTATTTTAGTAGAACTGCACAAAATTTGCTTAAAAGAAGAGGAAAGGTCAGGAATGGCTCAGTTTTTCAGAAAAAACTATGTATGCCTTCCTGACATCAGCCGTTGTTGCTTTATTTATTCCTTCAAACAGGTGGTTAGAAACAGTCTTGCTACCTTTTCCCATTAAGAAATTGGAATGCTTATATTTGTGAGTCTATGCTTCAACTAGTGCCACTTTTAGAGTAATCACACTTTCAATACCTATGCAAACAGGGATGCTCGATTTTAGTGGAGCTGCACAAAAAGTCCAACTGGTTCAACATTAGGAGCATGTTTTTTTTCAAACCTTTATATCCATTTGGTGGCACTATGAGCTGTTCATTACGAAGGTACATGGTTTGCTACTATCTTGCTACTATTTTTGTACTGTCATTAGATAGTAATACTAGTGGTTTGCATGTGAACTTATTGGCAGGGTGGACCTACATTGGAGGTGCAGGACAGGATTCAATGATTGGATGCTCAATTTCGGTTGTATCGATTTCACCTCTTCCATCACTGCAAACATGGTGTGGTATATGTTTACTAGCTGCTTGATATTTGTGCAGACAGAGATATCTGCCCGTTGCTATTTGGCAAACAAACAAGGTGTCCGCAATTTTGGTTGAACTGCACAAGAGAATAGTATAGTCACTGCATGCAGTGCCATTTGAAAATAGACACAAAGATTGGATAGTCACTTCATGGACTGCAGAAACGTAGTAATCGCATGTACTATTCTTGGCCAACACTAGGTGCTTCATTGCTTTGGTGCGATTATACAATGGAATCATTTTCCCTAAGTTAAAGTTTGTATTCGAAAATAGTCTTGCGATGTGATCGAGAGAAGACCAAATCATATTGCGGTGGATGTTCCTCCATCATGTGTGGTTCATTCTCATGGTTCCAAATATTGGCGAAACCACTTACGTTTGCAAGAGGAATTGTAGACTTCACAAACAAATTTGTCTTTCAGTTTGTCTTGAATGTTGGCCAAGAGAAGCATCCATGTTAGTAGGAAGAACAGATGTTTTTCTAGATCTTTGCTTTTGGAGCTACATATTTGTGTATGATCTGTGAATCATTGAGATGCATTAACATGTTGATCTTATGTATGGGAATCATACTAGTTAGTTTTAGTTATGACGCAAGATCCGAAGTGGCTGATCTTTGCTTTTGGAGCTACATATTTGTATATGATCTGTGAATCATTGAGATGCATTAATGATTACTTATTTCTGTTCGCCAAGATTTACAAGTTCTTGATCGATCACTAGCTAGGCTACAAATGCGCTCCTGGCAGTTTTATTTATGACGCAAGATGCGAAGTGGCAGTTTTTGAATAAAAATGCCTACCTCTGAAGAAACCCGACAAGCTACACTATCGATCCTACACGGATAAAATGCCTACCTCTAAAGAATCTGACAAGCTACACTATCGATCCTACACGGATAAATAGCGGATCACGCACGTACTACCTCCTTTCCGGTTTGCAGGGCTCAATTCAAGAAACGACCTACTCGATCCTACACGAATAAATAGCGGATCACGCCGCGTACTAGTACCTCATTTCCGGTTTGCGAGGGCTTAATTCAAACCTCTCACCAACCAAGGTACTCCCTCCGTCCGGGTTTATTAGTCCCGTGAGCAAAGCAGCAAGACCAAGGCATGGCAATAATTAACGGCATGCAGAAGTTTAAGCCTAATTAATTCCAGCGATTTAAGTGGCTGCATGCGTGCCCTCATTGCGACTTCGTTGCATCTTGCCAGCGTCTTGCCTGCGGCGATTACGAGTGCCTGCATGCAGCCGGCGTAATTAAGGCAGCTAAGCGATGCAAAAAAGATACACTTTAATTGTTGCGGGCTTTTTAAATCCGTGAAATCATTATTGACAAGGAGGGAGATGATTCGAGTGCACTCATTTGACCGCCATGCCGGCGTGCGACCCAGATGGGATGGGACGGCACAGTCATAATTTCAGTTTCCCTAGTTTTCCACGGCAAGCTGACGCGCTAATCCGTTATGCATTGAATTCCGATGACCGTCGCGCTACCTTCCCCCTATAAGTACTGTTTCCCGGCCTTCTCCAGTGCCACCGTGACCCAACTCGCCATATCCTCATAAGCCCCCACCGGCCCGACGTCACTCGCCATATACGCCATGCCCCGTCCGTCTCATGTAGGCGACGCCGAGGCGGTCACCGCCGAACTAGTGTTCGGTTTTTCACCGGAAGGCGACGGAGGGAGGAGGCATTCTATCTGTCTTTAGATGGCAATGCGCAGATCGAGGAGTTGTTGGAGCGCGACCGCATGGCGGAGGAGCAGGAGTTGTTGGAGCGCGACCGCCTGGCGGAGGAGCAGTGTATCGCCGATTTGCGCCGCCAGCGGGACATGGAGCAGCAACGCACCGATGCTCTAAGTCGCAAGCAGAGCGCCCGCAACTGGGCCGACTACGTGGAGACCGGCGCCCGGCAAATAGCCCTGGAGGCTGTCGGGCACGCACGCGTTAGAGACACCGATTTTTACTACCAGCTCATCAAGTGGGTTTCCCGCTTGGAAGCCGAAGCTTCGGTGGACCACACCGGCATGGAAAGGGCCAACGCGCGTGAGCAACGTGCCCTATCGCACCTCTGGCAAGTCCGAGGCGAGGCGCAGGACGCCGGTGCCGGTGTTTAGCGTGTACCGCCGGCATCGTCTAGTTAGCTAAGAGTAAGTTAGTACTTGTCTAGTGGGAGTAGATAGTTAACTTGGCTATGATGGTTGTCAACATGGAAGTTCAAGATTACTCTATATGTGGATCAGACTGTTACTTTGCTCACGAATGTTGAACTTTCCGTTTGAACGTATGGAATGGGCTGTTATTTTTTTAAAATGGGTTGTATTTGTCCTCCACGGGTTTAGAGGCTGACTTGTTGGCCTAGCAAGTTGATGCGTACACAATCAGGAGATGATGTACGTGGAGAGGATGACAGCATGGACCCACCAAGGTCATGGCAGTAAGCAAGCAAGTGCCTCCTTATTTCAAACCAATAAAAAATGGCTCCTCCTAGTGGATTTCTGACATCTGGGTCCCATGCCATTGTCAACATAGTCAATAAACGAGAGAATTGCACAACGAAGCGTGACACTGTGGACCCAAAGAGCTCGCCCAGTTATTTTTGTTTTGGGTTAATTTGATAAATGCCTCCGAGAAATGCCACTGCAATTTCCAAACTTTGAAAAATGCCATTTCATGCTATTTCTAGTGGCATTTTTTTGAAGTCTGGAGTGGCATTTTTCAAAGTTTGCAAACTGCAGTGGCATTTTTCAAAGTTCACAAAAATTGCAGTGGCATTTTTCAAAGTTTGGAAATTGCAGTGGCATTTTTATGAATCGCCATAATTGGAGTGGCATTTATCTAATTTGTTTTGAGACGGAAGCAGGGTGTCAACTGGGCTGTGCGGGACACTCTGGCCTGTCTAGACAGCCTTTTCTTTTATGTTTACCACAGACCAGCCCAGAAGAATTTTAATGTTTTTGAAAATGGCTAGCCCAGTTTTTTTGTGATTTGTCAAGTAAGTCACTTTATCAGGCATGTTGGGCTGTAAATCTTTCAAGACGAGGAGAGCTTCATTCGGCTGGCCGAGAAAATGAGAAATGGGTTGTACATTTTTAAAACACATCAAACCAGCAATTAGTTACAAATATCTTTTTTTCATTTCGAGATTTTAAATTGCATTGATTTTTATGCATGGACAATTTATTGGATTTTATATTGATATACATTTATTTTTAAAATCAGTTTGAATGTGACTCGAAATTTCAGGATTAAAACAGTTCGCATCAAGACCGACATATGCAAAATTTCGTATAATTTTTTAACCATGGCCACAATATGGGCTGTAATGCTAACAAAAAGAATATGGGCTCCAAAAAAACCCGTAAGATTTAGCAAATGGGCTGTAAACTATTTGAAATAATGGCAGATGGGTCGTATGCTGTTTTCCACAGATTTGAGGCTTTCCACAGATGGCTCAGATATCGTTGGATGTCCATCCAACGACCATCGTCTTCTTCTTCAATCTCTGCTCTTCCTGCTCGGCCGCTCAAACAAGCGCCGTGGACTGCTCGCTCCCTCTTCCTCATGCGGCTATGTCTGCCAGCCTCACCGCCCACCGTACTCCCATCGCTGGCCTAGCCATCCCTCTACTCACCCACACATGTTGTTATTCTCCGCGACGGCAGAGGAACGATAAACCCTCGTACTCCTCAGCGTGGGGAAACAACTGCCGAGTATTCCTCGGCTCCATGTCGTTCCTTTCCTAGGCCTCGCCGTCGTCCTATACTGGTTCTCTCGGTAGCGGCCTGGTCAACGTGGTCAATGAACGACATCCATCGGAAGTGGATTGTACGTGGAGAGGCTGACAGCTGGGTCCGCGGCCGCACGCAAGGAAATGCCTCCTTATTACGCGCAAAATAATGATTCCTCCACCTGACATCTGGGACCCACCGAAAGGGCCTCTGTATTTCGCGAAAAGAACGTTACCGCCGCTGACAGCTTGGACCCACCAGCTATATCTTTGCACGCAAGGAAGTGCCTCATTATTACGCCCAAAAAAGAATACTCCCCTGCTAGCTGGGACCCAGTATAGTGGGCCTACTAAGTTGACGGGAACGAAGGGCTTTCTCAACTTAGTCAATATGCACGATTCTAGCTCGACTGACCATATGATGTCCATCATACGGCCATAGTGCTTCTTCAACCTCTGGTCTTCTTGCTCCAGCCGCCCAAAGCAGCGCCGGTCATGCCACCGCTTCCCGCCTCCGTGTGGGTTGTCTTTGCCGCATGGAGGCCTCACCGCCCCCATACTACTCCCACCGCTAGCCAGGCCATCCCTCCACTCCCCTCACCCACACCCCCTGTTATTCTGCGGCGACGGCAGCGCAGCCGAACCAGTGAACCCTCGTACTCCTCTTCGTGTGGGCATCCACTGCCGCGTCTTCCCTGGCTCCGCGTCATCCCCTTCCTAGGCCTCGCCGTCGTCCACCGCCGTGGTGCTCTCGGCGCGGCGTGGTCAATGTGGTCAGCGACCGAATTCCATCGGCAGAATCTTGTATGTGGAGAGGTCGACACTGGGTCCACGGCAGCCACAAGGAAGTGCCTCCTTATTACGTGGAAAATAATTATTCCTCCACTGACAGAGGGACCCACCGGACGGGCCACCAAGATTTCGCGAAAAAACGTATGCCCTCGACCTTTGGGACCCACCCGACGGCCCACCATATTTTGCAAAAAATGTTCCCCACTGCTTTCGGACCCTTCGGAAGTGCCTCCTTATTACGCACAAAAAATGAATACCCCCCCTTTAGCTGGGACCCACCTTGGTGGGAGGCTGACTTGTGGGCCTACTAAGTTGACGGGGATGGAGGGCTTTGTCAACTTAGTCAATATAAATGATTCTAGTTCTAGTGACCGTACGTGTCCATCCAACGGCCGTAGTGCTTCTTCAACCTCTGGTCTTCTTGCTCCAGCCGCCCAAAGCAGCGCCGGTCGTTCCGCATGCTCCTGCCTCCCGTGGCGGATGTCTTGCCATGGAGGCCTCACCGCCTACTATTCCCATCGCCGCGGGCCAGCGCGGGCGACGGCAGCCTCACATCACAGCTGAACCAGTGAACCCTCGTACTCCTCTCGGCGCGGGCTTCCACTGCCGTGTCTTCCCCGGCTCCCCTTCGTCCCCTTTCTAGGCCTCGCCGTCGTCCACCGCCCTGGTGCTCTCGGCGCGGCGTGGTCAAGGAACGACTTCCATCGGACGTGGACTGTATGTGGAGAGGCTGACAGCTGGGTCCACGACCGCAGCAAGGAAGTGCCTCCTTATTACGCGGAAAATAATTATTCCTCCACCTGACAGCGGGGACCCACCGGACGGGCCACCGTATTTCGTGAAAACAACGTTTTCCTCGATGCCGGGACCCACCAGCTACACCTTCGCACGCAAGGAAGTGCGTCCGGGCAAAAACCCAACGATTCGCCGATTGCTGGGACCCACCAGCTACATCTTCGCAGTAAGGAAGTGCTCGATACCGGACCCACCTGGTCGAAGCGTACGTAGCGTTGTCATTCTGGTCGCGAACATGTACGTACATACTGCTCGTTCTAGAGGCGCGCACGTGTCGTAGTAGAGGCGCGCACGTAGCATGTACACGTACGTACAGTGGCGAGGGTGCAAGAAATAAAAATACGGCCACGTACGTACATACGGTCAGGGTCTCGAACGCCTACTCAAGCATACGTACATGGCTGGGTCGGAACGGAGAAACAACGTCGTCGTCGTGTGATACGTCTCCAACGTATCTATAATTTTTGATTGCTCCATGCTACTTTATCTACTGTTTTGGACTATGTTGGTCTTTATTTAACACTTTTATATTATTTTTGGGACTAACCTATTAACCGGAGGCCCAGCCCAGAATTGTTGTTTTTCTCACCGAACGTGATCCAGGAGACTTGGACCCTACGCCAAAGAACAACGGAGGCGGTCACGAGGGTGGGGGCGCCTCTAGGGCGCGCCCCGCCTCGTGGGCCCCATGTTGCTCCACCGACGCATTCTTCCTCCTATATATACCCACGCATTGCCCCAAACGATCGTAACAGAGCCAAAAACCTAATTCCACCGCCGCAACTTCCTGTATCCACAAGATCCCATCTTGGGGCCTGTTCCGGAGCTCCGCCGGTGGGGGCATCCACCACGGAGCGCTTCTACATCAACACCATAGCCTCTCTGCTGAAGTGTGACTAGTTTACCTCAGACCTACGGGTCCATAGTTAGTAGCTAGATGGCTTCTTCTCTCTTTTTGGATCTCAATACAATGTTCTCCCCCTCTCTTGTGGAGATCTATTCGATGTAATCTTCTTTTTGCAGTGTGTTTGTTGAGACCGATGAATTGTGGGTTTATGATCCAACTTATCTATGAATAATATTTGAATCTTCTCCGAATTCTTTTATGTATGATTGAGTTATCTTTGCAAGTCTCTTGAATTATCCGCTTTGGTTTGGCCAACTAGATTGGTAGTTCTTGCAATGGGAGAAGTGCATGGTTTTGGGTTCAATCTTGCGGTGTCCTTACCAAAGGATGTAGAAAGGGTTGCAAGGCATGTATTGTATTGTTGCCATCGAGGATAACAAGATGGGGTTTTATCATATTGCATGAATTTATCCCTCTACATCATGTCATCTTCCTTAAGGCGTTACTCTGTTTTTAACTTAATACTCTAGATGCATGCTGGATAGCGGTTGATGAGTGGAGTAATAGTAGTAGATGCAGAATCGTTTCGGTCTACTTGTCATGGATGTGATGCCTATATACATGATCATACCTAGATATACTCATAACTATGCTCAATTTCACAATTGCTCAACAGTAATTTGTTCACCCACCGTAGAATATTTATGCTCTTGAGAGAAGCCACTAGTGAAACCTATGGCCCCCGGGTCTATTCTCATCATATCAATCTCCATCACTTTTAATATTTGCTTTGTTTTTACTTTGCTTTTATATTTACTTTGCATCTATATACCAAAAATACCAAAAATATTATCTCTATCAGATCTCACTCTCGTAAGTGATCGTGAAGGGATTGACAACCCCTAATCGCGTTGGTTGCGAGTAGCTATCGTTTTGTGCAGGTACGAGGGACTTGTGCGTGGCCTCCTACTGGATTGATACCTTGGTTCTCAAAAACTGAGGGAAATACTTACGCTAATGTGTTGCATCATCCTCTCCTCTTCGGGGAAAACCAACGCAAGCTCAAGACGTAGCATCGTGTTAATGGGGAGGCAACGGAATGTGTCGTGTTCATGGGGAGACAACGGAATGCGTCATGTTCATGGGAGGCAACGGAATGCGTCGTGTTCATCGGGAGGCAACGGAACGCGTGGGAGCCAACCGGCTGGGCCAGAACGGAATGCGTGGTCGTGTTCATCGGGAGGGCTTGGACGGAACGGGCGATTGAAACGAGGCATGGTGTACCGCACAACGGAGGAAAAGGCCTTGTGTTTGACCGGCCACGTTCGAAACGGGATCCTGTTCATCGGGAGGGGTCTGGTGTACCGCAAAACCTAGGAAACGGACCTCCTACGGTCGAAACGGGGGTCCTGTTGATCGGGAGGGGTGTGGCGCATCAAAAGCGGAGGAAACGGACCTCCTATGGTCGGTAAACGGTGGTCCCGTTGATCGGGAGGGTGTGGCGTACCGCAAAAGCAGACGATAAACGGACCTGTGTTGGAGCGCTACGGTCGAAACGGGGGTCCTGTTCATCGGGAGGGATGTGGCGTACAGCAAAACGGGACTCCACGGGAAACTGTTCATCTCCACCGTCGACCTCCTCCAGCCTCCACGGGCTCCTGTTCATCCAGCCTCCACCGCGCTACTCCACCGCCATTGTTCAACCACCCTCCACGGGCACCCCTCCACCGCTCATCGTTCATCCAGCCCTCCACACCACGGGTCCTGTTCAACCACCCCTCCACCGTCTCAATTCATCCAGCCCTCCACACCATGGGGTCCTGTTCATCCAGAGGCAACGCCACCGCTCATCGCTCATCCAACCCCCCGCAACGCCACTGTTCATCCAATCGATCGGCTTCGATTAGCGGCAGCAGAAGGAATCGCTCCATCGGTTTCGATTAACAGCCATCGATCGATCGCCGGGTTCGATAACGCCAGCCTTTGTAGTGCAATCGCCGGGTTCGATTAGAGCCCAACGCCTCGCTTCGGGTTCGATTAGGCGAAACGCCTCGCTACCTGCAGCGTATGTACGAGAGAAAGCAGCGCATCGCCGCCCCCGACCTCCCACCGTAACTGCAACTCCCCGAAATTTTCCTCCCTCGCTTCTACCATGGTTTTTTCCGTCGTGGACGGCCCAAAGAATGTCAAGCAGCTGCGTCTCCGGCCCACCCAGGACGAAAAGCCCATTTTCTGTCATGATTTTTTGTCATAGAAGTAGGAGCCCACCACATCTATGATGATACCGGGTTTTGTCACAGTTATCGTCATAGAAGTGTCATATGTATGACAAAAAAAAATTTCGTTCGGCCCAAAATGTCACGGATGTGTCTTTTTTGTAGTGCATGTCATGCATTGCATTCCATAAATATGTTGGATTTTTTTCATAACCATAAGATTCATCTGTTGATTGTGTTCCAGTGTTCTTTGCTTCTATGCGCTTAGGACTCAGAGATGATGCGAGATACGTGCAAGGTTTGCTCTTTTGCCAAGCGTGGATAATAGGCAAGGGTGATCATTATCCTAAATACTTGTACTAGCTTTACTTGCAATAGTGTTGTGATACTTTCATATGATCTCATTACCTATCCAACATCAAAGCCATTTGCTATTGCCATGATATATCCTTTACCTCCACCTCCTAGTAAACCTTGTCATTTCTATGTTACCGCTTGCTTAATATACATGCTTAGGGTTCTTGCCGAGTTAGGACTTATGTCATGCTTTATTTGGGTAATGCTTATGTTAACATGGGTCACTTATATTACGCTGTTTTCTAGAGTTAATTAATTATGGTAGGAAAACGACAATGGTGAGAGGATGGGCCTTATGCCTTGGTGTTTTGTCGGGGGTTGGGTGCGACATATGCCAAAGGATGGCTTATCATGGTGAGGGCGAGTAGAACGTCGCCGGTGCCTGGAAACGGGATGAGGCGAAGGCATGCACGCCACGGATCTTACCCGGCTCTGTGGCTCTCCGTGGAGATAATACCTCATCTGCTGCTCAAGGGGTCTCCGTGATGATCACTATGGCAAAGTGGGTACAAGGTTGCTCCTTGAGTTGTTCAGGGTGAGGAAGGAGAAGGGCACGGCTAGCTCTTATGTTCCCTCTATGCGTGTCTAAAACTACTAGGGTCCAACCTCTTGCATGGGTGCCTCGGGGGGTTTATATAGGCCTACCCCCCGGGGGTACAATGGTAATCCGGCTAGGCGCGGGTCCCAGCCGTCTGTCTCTCAGGTCGCCGTCTTCTTCGCCGACTGCCGGGGCCCGCCGTCTTGTGGGCCCCGCCGACGGGCCCAGCATGGGGCCGACAGGCCTTGTCCCCCGCGGGCGGGTCTTGCCGGTTGCGGATTACTGTAGCCGTACCTCTAATGACGCTGGCTTGGTCATGGGGTCATGGCAACAGTGTCGCCGAATGACGGGCAATCACTGTTGCCATTCCTTGTCTCGTCTGGTTAATGGCGTGCGGGACCCGTGGGAGGGGCCGGCCGACTCCTGGGGGCCGAGTCCCAACGGGTCCGGCTTTGTGGCGCTCTTGCCGTCTTCTACACCCCCGCCGACAGGCGGGTCCCGCCGTCTATGGGTCGTATAGACAGGCCGTCGTGGGCTCAGGGCGCCGCCCATTGGGCTGATGTCAGGGCCGGCATGGCAACAGTGTCGCGCCGGACGGAGATCTCCGTCGATGCCAAGATACGATGGCCATACGCCCCTTCGTGAACAGGGCAGGGATGGGCCTGGCCACACCCCATTCCGTCCGTGTAGTTGCGTGCGGGTGAGGTGGTTGAGTCACGGGCCGACTCCCATAGCCGGCTTCTCACGAAGCCGCCAGTTGGGAGTCGGCTTATCTCGGCCGTCTCGGGACTCGGTAGTGAGGCGGTCGGCGGCTCTGCCGCCGACTCTCAGAAGGCGGCTCTTCGTCTTGGGCTCCTGAGGGGCGCAGCCTGCCCTGATGTCTTGAAAGGTCCGGGGGCTCGGGTTTGCCTACCCGTGGCCCATTACTCCGACAGAGTCCCGAAGCTGGTGAGGCGTCGAGGCGATGTGTCGAGGAGCCTCGGCAGTTTCGTCCCTACGGTGGAAGAATCTGGCCCTGCCGCCGCCTTCCTCTAGGCCGACTAGCCGGAGTCGGACTCGCAGGAGGCCGTCTTGCTCCTTAAAGGGTTTGAAAGTCGTAGTGGGATCTGTGCAGCGTGCGATAAGCTTCGTGCAGCTGCCCGTTAGGGGCCTGTCGCGGACGCCACTGTGGCGGTCGATCTGCCCACCCAGCGCGTGACGAGACAGGCCGTTAGGCGGGACCCGCCACTACCACGCCTCGGCACGCGAACGGATCCGTTGTGGCCGTGCGGGCGGTTGGGGTTCCCACGCCGTTACTGCGTGCATTAACTTTGTGGGTTAAATCGTGGGAGGCGTGGGGTCCTGGGCGCAGTTAATCCCACGCCCGCCCCATCGGCTTCTCAGCCCACGAGCCTATAAGTAGGCGGGAGGAGGGGGGCGGTGAAGCATGCGCACCCATCTCCCTGCTTCCCCCGCTTCCTCTTGCTTCTTCTCCCTCTTGCTTCATCTTCCTCTTGCCGCCGCCGCGCCGAACCATGCCACGCCGCGGTGATGAGCTCTTCCTCCGCCGCTGCACTCTCCCCGCCAGACGCCCGGCGTGTGGGACGGCTCCGAGGTGGATGACGACCACATCGAATTCCTCCGCCAGACGCGCAGCCTTCCCGGCAAGAGCCTAGTACGGACCCGCGCCGCCCCGGCGGGCGAAATAACATCGGCGCCGGAGGAGGGCGAGCGGGTCGTATTCCGCTCGCACCTCATGCGCGGCCTAGGGCTGCCGGCGAGCAGCTTCTTCCGCGCCTTCTTGGAGTTCCACGGGCTCCAGCCGCACCACCTCACTCCGAATACGGTGGTGCTGCTGGCTGCCTTCGCCGCCTTGTGCAAAGGCTTCCTCGACGTTCTCCCCACCATCGAGCTGTGGGGGGAATTCTTCCAGTCCAAGGTCGGCACGCACGTCGCCGGCGTGCCGACTCTGTGCGTCACCTTCATCGTGATGCGGAGAGCGGTGGCCGACAACCCGTTCCCCACCATTCCGCTGATCAAGTCGGTGAAGATGTGGCAGCGAACCTATTTCTACGTGAAGAACATCGCCCGTAGCATCGGGTCAATCTGCCGCCCACGGCCGAAGCGGCATCTTGGCGGGGAGGCTCCCGGCTGGTCCCACCGGCCAGGACGCCGACTCCGGTAACGCCACCGTCGCTAGCGACTCGAAAGTGCCGACGCTGATCGGAGGGCTTGACCGGGCCGACCTGCTGGCCGCCCGTGGCGCGCCGAGTCCTCCCGCTCAAGTCCGTCCTCATATGATCCGCCGATGAGCGGCCACCGGGACCCAGGGCCACCTGTGCTCCAAGGACATGCCCCACGCGGAGGTGGCGGACACGGTGAACTACATTGTGAACTGCAATCTCACGGCGGATCGGCAGTTCGGCAAGGAGCCGTACTCGCGCGCCAACCCCCCGCCTGTGGTAAGTCGTCTCTCTTCCTTTTCTGTTTTCTTTTTCAGCCGAATCTGACCTCTGATCTTTTTTTGGTTTTTTCGAGTCAGAACCCCCTCATGCAGCCCTCAGCCGGCACCACGGGGCCGGCCCGTGAGTTCGTCCCCGACTGGGCGGAGAGCGACGTCGACGACCCTGACTTGGGGGCGGCGCGATGGAGGCCGACGAAGGAGGAGGAGGAGGGGTCGACGACTTCAGCCCTCGGCTACCTTCGCCGATCGGCCTAAAGATGACGGGCGAGGGGAAGTCGCCCCGCCAACCAAAGCTTCGGCCAGCCGGGCGCGAGTTCCTCCGCCGCTTGGGTGGTCGAGGCGGCGCGAAGAAGCGGCCGGGCCGAGCTTGCTTGGCGGCCGGTCGAAGAAGTTCAAGGGGACGGCCGCCGCGACCAAGCGGGAAGAGGCGGTCGCAAAGGCCAACCGCTTCCGCAAGGAAGTGAAAAAGCCGCCTCTGGTCTCCGCGTAAGTGCTTCCGCTTTGCCTTGTTTTCTTTCGGTGAATCTTGTCCAAATCCTTTACACGTATTCTTCGGATCAGGGCTCCCCTTACTTTAGAGAGGGTCGCCGCCGCCTCCGTCATGGGGTCGGCAGAGACGTCCGCCAATACTCGGCAGATTGACCCAGCCGCCAACCTCCGGGAGGCGACGGAGCGGAACGCGCAGGAGAATCGTGACGAGGAAGAAGCCGCCCGCCTGGAGAAGGCGGAGGCCGAGAAGGCGGCGGCTTCCGCCTAGAGGAAGCTGGAGGAAGCCGAAGCCGCCGTCGCGGCTAAGCGGCAGGCCGAGGAGGCCGCGCGCCTCCAATCAGCGTTGCTCGTCACCCCGCTGAGCTCAACGCCGCCGCCGCCAGAGTTCACGGGGCAGACGGAGGGAGCCTCCAGCGAGTTCCCCGTCATGGAGAGGGAAGGCGGCGAGACCTCCATGTCGGGCACGGCCGTGCCACCCCCGCCGCCGTCTGAGAGCGCGTGAGGTAAACAGCAGGCCGACCCGCCGGTGCCGCCGACTGAAGACGAGGTCGTGGCGAAGCTGCTCCTTCAAGTCGCCTCGCCAGCGCGTCACCGTCTTGAGAAGGCGACTTCGGCGCCACGCCTGGAGAACCAGCGCCACTGCCATCCCAGACGCCGAGGCGACAAAGCGCCGCACCCGTTAGGTGGGTGCGAGGAGGCGCACAGCCCGCCAACTGTGCACTTCGACGCTCATGAAGTTGCGGGCCGAGGGCGGCGCCATCCAGAATCGCACCAAGCGCACCTGGCGCCGCAAACCGCCCGTTCGGGTATGTTTCTTCTTTGAGTTTTTCTTGTTCTTCATTCATTGGGGGCGCCAGCGACTCCACTGGTGTAGTCCTCGAGTTTCGGGCCGGCCGAGCAAAGTGACTCGGAACTCTATCTGGCAATTCCAAACATTTACCTTTATGTCGAAATGCTTATCACAGAGTATCACAACCTCCACGCCACCGCCTTCAACCGCAATGTTGAGGAGCTGGGCAAGCGGACCGCCGACTTGTCGAGGAGCCGGGTGAGTCTTCTTTCTTTTTCGCAGGCGTCTTTGGCACACCATGGGCTGTAGTCCTCGAGATTCGGGCCGATCGCTGAAAGGCCAGCCGGATCTTCCCAAATGACCTTCTTAGTTGGCGACTTAACGCCCTTTTTCTTTTCATTCTTCAGAGGCCAACGCCACTCTCCCTTGGCTTGGGTGCGGCCGACACCGCCTTGCGGGCCAAGGGGAGGAGTGCAGCAAGCTTGTATGAGCGACACTGCTGGCTACATGGTGGCGGAGCAAAGGGAGCTGCTTAAGAAGGCGCAGGACGAGGCGGAGAAGAAAGAGGCTGCTCTCCTGGCCGAGTTCGAAAGCGAGCGCTCCTCCTGGACTGACAAGGAGGCACAGCTAACCTCCGGCTTACATGGAATTAAGGACATCGTCGACGGTGAGTTTCTTTACTTTCATTGTTTGAGCCGCTGACTATCGGTCGGGCTGACTCCTGGTCTTTTGACTTGCTTCTTTTTCGTCTTGGCAGACTTCTTCCCCGGCCATACGCAAGCGGCCAATCAAGCCATCGAGGCTGATCGCGAGGCGCGGAGGGAAAATGGTGCGGAGATTGGTGCCAACGCCCCCCGGACCCTTGACGAGCAGCTTCTAAGCATCGAGGCTCGTCTGCGGCCGGCCCATCGGATGCTACGCCGGCTTCAACGTGTCGGCGCCCAGGCGATCGCTGCCCTATGGCCAGACATGCCGTTCTGCACTCCCGCCGGATCGCCGACCGGCCGGAGGTCGCGGCTAGCCGTCTTGAGGCCTAGAAGGGTTCCGCGGCCCGGGCTGGAGCGCGCCGGGCCTTGTAATTCGTCAAGGCGTGGTATCCAGGGCTGGATCTGGACCGGCTGACTGCGTTCCAGTCAGAGGCCCAAGCGGAGCTGCTGGCTGCGGAAGACGCCCTCGTCGAGCGTGCAGCAACGGTCGCCGACTACACGGAAGACAGCGTCTTCGTCCCTGAGCGGGCTGAGGACGGCGGGGAGGCGCCGCCGGAGTGGTTCGGTATGAACCCGGATTATGACGAGGACTCGGCGGAGGTGATTGGCTCCAGCGCCGAGGAGGAAGGCGAGGCGGAGGACGGAGGTGAGACGGAGGCGCCCGGAAAGACGGAGCGGGCGACCAGCCTCGGCTTCGATCGCGCCTCCAAAGAAGCGAAGCGTCTGGGCGGCTGCCGCCGGAGATGATCAGCCGGGATCGCCCAATGGCCGCCCGGCACTTTGACACCACCGTCTCCTCCGGCCCTCCAAACCCGTCTGCCGCTTCCTTAGGCTGTCGTCTTGCCTTTATTTTATCTCGCTTTAGTAGTCTTTGAAAAACTTGTTAATCGCATAATTCCACCCGCTGGGTGTATTTTGAACTTCGTCAAGATTCGCCAAGGGCCTATCTTTGTGTAAATAGTATCCTAATTCTATCTTTCCATGCTCATTGCTCCTATGGCTTTTTCCTTTGCCGCATTCCCTTAGTCGCCGCCTTGCCAGTCGGACAACCGCTCTGCAGACTGCCGTTTGGATCAAGTGCTTGGCTACTCTTGGGAAGGCAAGTACTTGGCCATTTTTTAGAGTCTTTTTAACAAGTTGGATAGAAAGCGGCAAGCCGATTACTCAAGAGTCGGCTTTGCCAAGGGGGGCTGGAAGCTGGCTTAAGCTATGTTTACGCTTTGGGTCCTTAGCCATTTTTCATGTGGGCGCCCATTCTTCCTTACTCCTGCCCACCAAATAGTCGCTTATAGCTGCGGCTTCGACAGAGACGGCTTAGGCACCGCACACTACTTGTCCGATCCGCAGGAAGCATTTCATAGCGCATATGGCGAGTCCCCGGGCCGACTAGTCGAACCCGGTGCCAAGCGGCATAATCAAAGAGTAACATACTCGAAGGCATAATTCTTATCATACAGATAACAAAAAGGGCAGTCCCCGAGCTCGTCTCGGGGGCCCCAAAGTCTTGGTACTTTAACACAAAAGGTAGCGTGGTACATATCAGATAATCGTGTAAAATCTTCGGAGAAGATTCGCATTCCACGGCCGTTCCGTCTCTTTGCCGGAGTCTTCCCTCTTGCATTCTCGGGGCTTCTGAGTGTCGATCAGGTAGTAGGAGTCGTTGCCCAGCACTTTGCTGAATAATGAAGGGGCCTTCCCAAGGCGCCGACAGCTTTTGCTGGCCGGCTGTTCGCTGGATCAGCCGGAGGAAAAGGTCGCCCTCTTGGAAAGATCTCGGCTTGACCTTCCTGTTATAGTAGTGGTGCAGGCTCTGCTGGTAGATGCTGGACCGGCTGAGTGCCAACAGCCGGCCCTCTTCCAGCAGATCGACGCCGTCTTGACGTGCTTCTTCAGCTTCCTCCTCGGTGTACATGGTGACTCGCGGGGAGTCAAACTCTATGTCCGTTGGGATGACGGCTTCAAAGACCGTGAGACGAGGAAGAAAGGTGTGAAGCCGGTTGACTTGTTTGGAGTCGTGCGCAAACTCCAGAGGACGGTAGGCAACTCCTCAAGCCAACGGCCGAACACTCCGGTGGTTCGACCCGATCGAGGCTTGATGCCGACGAGGATGAGGCCGTTTGCTCGCTTCCACCTGGCCTTTGATCATGGATGGGCAACGGACGCTAAGTCCAGTCGCATGCCTTGCGTCGCGCAGAAACGGGCCAGGGCGCCTTTGGCAAAATTTGTGCCATTGTCGGTGAAGATGTTGTGTGGTATGTCGTACCGAGTCGTGATGTCGGTGATCAAAGTCACTGCAGTTGGACCATTCAACTTCTTGATGGGCTTTACTTCTATCCACTTGGTGAACTTGTCCACCGCGACAAGTAAGTGAGTTAGGCCGCCTTGTGCTGCTTTGAATGGTCCCACCATGTCCAGGCCCCAAACAGCAAAGGGCCAGGCGATGGGGATAGTCTTGAGCGCGGAAGCCGGCTGATACGGTTTGGAGCGGAACATCTAGCACCCCTTGCATTTTTGGACTAATTCCTTGGCCTCTTCTAGGGCAGTTGGCCAGAAGAAACCGTGTCGGAAGGCTTTGGCGACGAGTGCTCTTGAGGCCGCATGGTGGCCGCAGACTCGCTTTGATGAATGTCTTCGAGAATCACTTGGCGTTGCTCGGCTCGACGCAAGGTCGGTAGACACCAAAGAACGCGCTACCGACCAGCTCTCTGTTGACTATGGTGTAGGCTGCCGCCGGGCGTTGTACTTGCCGAGCCAAGATTTCGTCGGTGAGGTAGCTCTCGCTTACTAGGAACTTCAGGATGGGCTTTGGGCCCATGAGGGTGCTGCTATTTCTTCAACTGCCAGTACTGCTACTTGGACGAGGGCGGCTGGGCTGGGAGGCGGCGGGCTGGAGTCCGCGGCCGCTTGCTGGGTTGATGAAGTCCCCGGGCCGACTGGTGCAGTCCCCGGGCCGAGCTCTGGGGTCTTCGCAACGGTTCTTTGCGATCCCCGGCCGGGTTACAAGTCCCCGGCCGGCTTTCATCATGCGGCATTCTTGGAGCCATCGAAGAATTCTCGTGCCCTGGCCGAGGCTCTTGAGTCGGATCCGACTTCTTGAGGGGAGCCGCACAAAATGGAATCTGATTCTCGTGAAGGCTTGACAGATGGCTTGAGGAGGCGCCAAGGGCACGCCGGATGGTATTGCCTGGCGGGTGGAGCCGATTCGTGCCAGGGTGTCTGCCTGGTCGTTGTCATTTCTTGGCACGTGAATGAACTCGCATCCCTCAAAATATCCACTGAGTTGATGTACCAGGAAACGGTAGCTCGCCATGTTTGCATCTTTGGCATCCCAATCGCCAGATGACTGTTGGACCACCAAGTCGGAGTCGCCATAACACGGGATCCGCGAATGCCAAGTTCTTTGGCAAGCGAGTTCGAGAATGAGCGCCTCAGATTCGGGCGACGTTGTTGGAGGCGGCGAAATGGATCTGCAGCGCATACTTGAGCTTATCGCCTTTGGGGAAGTGAGGACAACGCCCGGCTCCCAATCCGTGCGCGCATCTTGGAGCCATCGAAATGCATCCGCCAATGGGTGGAGTTTCAAGCTGGCGGCGAATCAGGTAGTCTCGCCCGGTCGGCGAGGAAATCGGCCGGTGCTTATGCGACTTGATGGCGGTGCGGGCTGGTAATAGATGGTGTAAGGGGCCAGCTCTATGGCCCATTTGGCCACTCGGCCAGAAGCATCTCGGCTTCCGATGATCTCGGCTAGTGGGGTTGTGCAAACCACAGTGATTGGATGCTCTTGAAAGTAAGGCTTCAGCTTCTTGGCGGCAAAGTGCACGCCGTAGCACATCTTCTGGTAGTGGGGGTAGTTCTGCTTGGAGGTCGACAGTACTTCGCTCAGGTAATATACTGGTCTCTGGACAGGCAGCGCCTTGCCTTCCTCCTTGCGCTCAACTACAATGACTGTGTTGACTACCCGGCTGGTGGCAAGAATGTACAGAGCATGGGCTCTTTAGGAGTTGGCGCCACAAAGACAGGGGAGAGTAGCCAGCATTTTCTTCAACTAGAGAAAAGCTTCGTCGCTTTGTGGTTCCATTCAAGAAGGTGGTCTTCTTCATGAGCTGGTATAAAGGGAGAGCTTTCTCGCCAACCGATCGATGAATCGGCCGATGGACGCCAAGCAGCGGTGAACTTTGCACATCTAGCGATCGGCGGGTACTTCCATCCTCTCGATGGCCTTGATCTTCACAGTGGTTGCACTCTATGCCGCTGCTCAGAGACTAGGGAAACCAAGGAGTTGGCCGGTGGTACTCGAAGACGCACTTCTCGTGGTTGAGCATGATCTCGAATCGGGCGCAGTTCTCAAAGGTTTCCTTAAGGTCCTCCAAAGAAGTTGTTCCTCGCTTTTTCCGTCTTCACAACCACATCATCCACGTAGACGTGGGCGTTTCGCCAAGTTTCTTGAGGAGGCGCTCGCATGCAACGCCGAAGGTGGCGCCGCATTCCTTAAACCCGAACGTCATGGTCGCAGCGAAGGCTCCAAACGGCGTGATGAAGGCGGTCTTGATCTGTCGGCCGGGTTCAGCTTGATCCGGTGATATCCTCGAATATGCATCTAAGAAGCTCAACAGCTCGTGATCCGGTACCGTGGAGTCTATCACCGGTCAATTTCGTCCAGGAAGCGAACGGGTCCTTGGGGCAAGCTTTGTTGAGGCTTGTGTAGTCAATACACATCCGCCACTGCTTGTTCTTCTTGATGCAGTGGACTGGTTTGCCAACCATTACGGAAAGAACACTTCCATAATGAAACCGGCTGCTAGGAGCCGGCTATCTCTTCTCCAACAACTCTTCTCTTCTCTCGACAGCGGCGCAAGGGCTGCCCGACGGGCTTCACATCAGATCGGACATGTAGCTTGTGCTCGGCGAATCTGGCCGGTACACCTGGCATGTCTTTAGGGGACCATGCGAAAATGTCCCGATTCTCACGGAGGAAATCGACGAGCTCGCCTTCCTATTTGCTGTCAAGGTTCGCACCTATGACAGCGTACCTCTCCAGGTGCTCCGGGTCCAAAGGTATCTTCTTCGCTTCTTTAGCCGGCTTGAACGAGCCCTCGGCTTCCGACTCCTTGGGGTTGGGCGATATCTCGGGCTGCTTGCCGGCCATCGCCACAACCCAATCAAGAAGCCGCTTCTCAGCTGCGATCACCAGGGACTCGGCTAGGCCATTGCTTACCAGCAGCGCATAATGACGACTTCTCTCGTAGTCGCTGCCACGGTCGAGAATCCCCTTGGAACTCGACATCTTCATCTTGAGGTAGGCGTGGTGGGGACCGCCATGAACTTGGCCAAAGCAGGTCGGCCAAGCGAGGCGTGGTATGGACTTTCGAGGTCCACCACTGAACCAAAGCGGCTCTCGGCGGAAATGATCTTTGTCCCCAAAGAGGACATCTATCAGGATCTTGCCGATCGGTGAGCAGTGAAAGGCTGTGTACAATGCCGTGGAACATGTACCGCTGCTTTCTGAAGTTGTCTTTGCTTGATTCCTAACTTCTCCATCGTGTCCTTGTACAGGATGTTGATGCTACTGCCTCCATCTATCAGCACTCGCGAGAAGCGAGCGGCCCGCCTATCCGCGGGAAGGGTGGCTCCCAAGACCAGGGCGTAGGAGCCCAGATTCTGCATCACCTCTGGGTGATCAGCTCTGCTCCAACTGATAGGCCTCTCGGACCAGTGCATGAACTCCAGAGTATCTGATGCTACTGCATTCACCTCCTGCTGCTGCAGCCCTTTCTTCGTCGATCGTCGGCCACACCGGTGAACACCACATAGGCTCCGTGCTCTTACGGGTACTTTCGTCTTGTCTTCGCCGGTTCGACCCGACTGGGCAGGCGGTGGAGGCGGCGCCCAAAGAAAGCGGGGAGGCAGGAGGTCTCCTTTGGCGATCTGGTGAGCCGATGGCACTTCCGGTGGTGTGGTTTGACGGCCATACCGCTATGGAACTTGCAGGGACCATCTAGAGTCTCGCTTTCAGAAGAGAAGGCCGGCAACCAGTTGGACTTGCCGCCTTTATGTCGCTTGGCCGGAGGCTGCCCCTCCGGCTGCTGGTCTTCGACTGTCGCTACCTGCCAGCTGCTGGAAGCCGGCTGTGGGGCCTTGCGCTTGTGATTGTTCTGTTGCTGTCGCCGACTGGTGTCTCCAGCCGGAGTTCTGGGAGCCTGAGGAGCCACTTTATTGGTCGCACTGACTTCAATCTCCGCCTTCATGGAGCAGTCGGCTGTGGCGTACTTGTCTGCTATGATCAGCAGCTCGTCGAGGGTCTCCGGATCGTCGCAAAGGAGCTTGTGCTTGAGGAGGGTGCCTTCTCTGCACCCGGCGGTGAAGTACTCGATAGCTTGCACCTCGTGCGCACGCCGCAGGAGTTCCGAAGCTCGGCCCAGCGCGTGAGGTAGTCGCGAGTCGACTCGTTGGGGCCTTTCACGCACAAGGAAAGCTGGCGAGGCTTGGGAGGTCGCTTGTACGTGCTTGTGAAGTTGCGGACAAAGGCTTCGGTGAAGTCGACCCAACTATTGATGTTGTGGAGCTTCAGGCTATTCAACCATGTCCAGGTCGTGCCCTGGAGCATGAGCGGAACATAATTTACGGCAACACGCTTGTTGCCGTTTGCTATGTTGACGGCCGTGGACTAGTCGACCAGCCAGTCTTCCGGCTTTACGGAGCCGGTGTACTTGGGTGTATCTTGGGGGAGCGTGAACCCTCTGGGAAAGGGCTCGTCTCGGATGCGAGGTCCGAAACAGGGCGGACCCAACTCGTCTTCTTCTTCTAGAGCCAGGAATCGGTGGAGTCGGTCGATCCGGTGGCGGGCGTCGTTTTCTCCGACTCCTTCTCGGAGGCCAAGGCGGTCGCCGTGAGTCGGATGCTCGACGGGTGGCGGG
This sequence comes from Aegilops bicornis, assembly GCA_021605145.1. Lineage (NCBI taxonomy): Eukaryota > Viridiplantae > Streptophyta > Magnoliopsida > Poales > Poaceae > Aegilops > Aegilops bicornis. The sequence continues at coordinate 547,053,147 of CM038675.1, read as the reverse complement.
GAGATTCGCCTTTCTTTGCGAGGAGGAGGAGGCAGATAGTCGTCCCGACGTTCCACCGCTCTTGGGCGGCCGTCTTGGTCGCGCTCGATGGAGATGTAAGTCCGACCATGGCTGACAGCCGGATCCTTGTTTTTTCTTCCGCGGACACCGCCACCGGTGTCCGAGACGCCGCGCCTTTGATCTCGGCGGGAGGCGAGATCATCGTTTTGAAGTTGCGCGGCGCCTGCATGCGGCAGCGGCCTCGTTCGCGGCAGCCGCGTCGAGGAGCTGCTGGACTCGCTCCGTCATCAGGCGGCGCTCTTCTCCCTCGAAGTTGTCCAGCTCGTCCGCCGCCGCCTGGGCGGCGTGGATGTTCTCCGCAGGCGTGGCATACACAGGGTTGGCGATGGCTACGCCGCGCTGTTGGACCGCGCCTAGTCGGCTAGGCCCAGTCGGGGCCGGCGAGCCACCCACAGGACGATCCATCTCTCGCTGGTAGGCTTCTGACAAGCGTCTCATGCTTGCCAGCTTCCTCGCACCTTCGGCGAGCTGAAGGCGGCGTGCCTCCAGCATCTCGGCGTCAGCGTCTTCCGGAATAGGCGCGGTCAGGTCTTGCAGAGCCGCGTCGAGAGGGTCATGAGCTCCTTCACCGGAATGCTCGCCATGACCGATGACGAGCACTTCTGTGATGGTGCTTCCGCCGCTCTCTACGCGATGGAGCGGCTCGTCGTAGACCACCACGTTGGTGGGGAACGCATCAAGCGACGCGGTGTCGGAGTCGACCAGCATCGGGTCGCTGGAGCCTACGGACTCCAAGTCCGTGGCAGGCTCACCGGCGACGTGGAGTTGGTCGAGGAGGCCCGCGAGGAGGCTCTCGGGGCCGCCCGTGCCTGCATCGGACGCAGGCTCGTCGGAGAGGCGAACCTCGCCGACAAGTTCGGCGAGGCAGCTGGCCGCGCAGGCGATCTCAGCGCCGCGCAGAGCGTCGGCGCAGACTCCGTCTGGCATGCCAGGCTGGCTGCACTCGCCAGGGAGGAAAAGGGTTCCCGTCCAGAGCAGGTCTCCGGACGACGGTGCACCTAGCCCCACGGTGGGCGCCAAATGTCGGGGGTTGGGTGCGACATATGCCAAAGGATGGCTTATCATGGTGGGGCGAGTAGAATGTCGCGGTGCTCGAAACAGGATGAGGCGAAGGCATGCACGCCGGATCTTACCCAAATTTCAGTGGCTCTCCGTGGAGATAATACCCCTCATCGCTGCTGCGGGGTCTCCGCATGATCACTATGGCAAAGTGGGTACAAGGTTGCTCCTTGAGCTGTTCGGGGTGAGGAAGGAGAAGGGCACGGCTAGCTCTTATCTTCCCTCTATGCGTGTCTAAAACTACTAGGGTCCAACCTCTTGCATGGGTGCCCCGGGGTTTATAGGCCTACCCGGGGTACAATGGTAATCCGCTGGGCGCGGGTCCCGATCGTCTGCCTCTCAGTCGCCGTCTTCTTCACCGACCGCCGGGCCCTCCGTCTAGTGGGCCCCGCCGACGGGCTCAAAGATGGGGCCGACAGTTTTGTCCTCGCAGGCGTGAGTCTTGCCGCGGATTATCAGAGCCACGCCTCTAATGACGCTGGCTTGGTCATGGGGTCATGGCAACAGTGCCACCGCCTGACGGGCAATCACTATTGACATTCCCTGTCTCGTCTGGTTAATGGCGTGCGGGACCCGTGGGAGGGGCCGGCTGACTCCTGGGGGCCGACTCCCAACGGGTCCGGTTTTGTGGCGCTCTTGCCGTCTTCTGCACCCCCGCCGACAGGCGGGTCCCGCCGTCTCGTTGTACAGACAGGCCGTCGTGGGCTCAGGGCGCCGCCCATGGGGCTGATGTCAGGGCCGGCATGGCAACAACCGCACTGCACGGAGATCTCCGTCAAGACGGCGACCGTGGCCATGCTCGCTTCGTGAACGGGGCAGGGATGGGCCGCGCGGCGGTCGCACCCCATCCTGTCCGTAGTTGCGTAGGCAGGAGGTGGTTGGAGTCGCGGGCCGACTCCCCATAGCCGGCTTCTCTGGAAGCCGCCAGTTGGGAGTCGGCTTATCTCGAAGCCGTCTCTGGGACTCGGCCGTGAGGGGCAGTCGGCGGCTCTGCCGCCGACTCTCAGAAGGCAGCTCTTCGTCTTGGGGTCTTGAGGGGCGCAGCCTGCCCCGATGTCTTGAAAGGTCCGGGGACTCGGGTTTGCCTACCCGTGGCCCATTACTCCGACATGTTTTGTTCCACTTGAGCCCCCTAGAGAGGGATATTGTTATTATGTTCCATGAATGAACGCAGTATCCATAGGTGGGTGTCCTCCCTCGACTAATTACCCGTAGTTGCAGACTGTCCAGGAGCCACAAATTGGTTTTACATTCGCCACACCACTCATACTTGCATAAGGGGGTAGCTCCCTCGGGGGATTTTATTATGTTGTACGCTGGGCCATTATGCGGTAATCCTCTGGTGGCTAAAAACCTTAGCAGCATAGATTAGGTGGCTCCCTTGTCTAAGACAAGTCGTCCATTCGTGTGCACATCTGGTTGGTTTCGGATCAGATATAAGACGCGATCTTAATTCGGGTGTCGACATGATCGGGTGTTCCTAGACTGCGATGTAGTAATGGTGAAATTCATTCATTCGAAACTGGCTTTCTCAACCTGTCATGGGCCATAGTAGCTGGTGTCGTCGAGCAAGTGTTGTCGTGTCATTTCATAACTTCCGGTACCAGCTCATAAAATGGGTGTTTGTAATGGGAAGATTCCGGTTAGGTAGAGTATACATATGAAGCCTATAATGGGTATGTTGGTGCATCCCTGCAGGCTAAATCTTTCGAAAAGTTGTGTCGGATGTGGGGTTCCAGCAAACCCTTAAGGTTCAAACTCTGGGGTGCACGCGAAGTCTTTCCCTCCTACTGATCTACGCGCTAGCTCACTGGATCTCGCGGACGAACTCGATGAACTCACGACACGGAAGACACGAGATTTATACTGGTTCGGGCCACCGTTGTGGTGTAATACCCTACTCCAGTCTGGTGGTGGTGGATTGCCTCTTGGGCTGATGATGAACAGTACAAAGGGACGAACAACCTCCTGAGGTTGAGGTGTTCTTGTGCTTGGTGAACTTAGCGGGTGAGAACTGGATGAACTGCTCGATCCCCCCTACTGTGGTGGCTAGCTCTACTTATATAGGCCCTGGTCCTCTTCCCAAATATTGAGCGGGAAGGGAGCCAACAACGGCGGGCAAATTTGAATGGGGACAGCCAGTACAAGCTATCCTGACAAAAGCGATCTTCGCCTGCGAAAAGCTCTGGTGGTGACGCCGTCTTGGGCTCAACGATGACCTCCGTCTTACCGTCCTTCTGGTCTTGGTCTCGTTGCACCGATATGGCAACCTTTGCCTGATGCCTCGGTACTCCTCGCCTGCGATGGCTTCCTTAGAACCAAAGAGGAAACAAGGACCACAGGTCACCGGGCGCTCACTGGTGTCGATCGTCATGGCTCACGTCACGAGAGCCTCGTGAGGTTTGCCCCGCCTTGATATCTCCGCTCCTCGTGAGCCTGCCTGACTAGGCCACTCTTGAGGAGGTCTTGCAACGTCCGCCTCGCGAGGCTTGGCCCCTCACGAGGGTCTTGGATGCCTTGTTTATGAAGATGGGATGTACAGCCCGCTGGCTTAGCCACGTCGTGGGCCGCAGGCAGGCAAGTCTGGGGACCCCCGTTCCCAGAACGCCGACAGTAGCCCCCGGGCCCAAGGTGCGGTCGGGCTTGGCTTCGCAGCGAAGCCAAGGGTCAAGTACGGAGCACCGCGGGCCCCAAAAGCCTGCGGCCTCGGTTGCTACGTGGCGGTTGATTGGACGTGGGCGTCTCCGCTTCCCCACGCTGCCTCGGCAACTGCTCGACTTGACAAGTCCCTACGACATGCAAGGAAAACCATCATTACATGCGATCGTGGGAAGCGCCGGTTGGCCTTCTTTTGCTATAAATGGGGAGGGGGCGGAGCCCCCATCGCCCATCCCTTCCTTCATTGCTTGCTCCTTCCTTCTTGCTCCACTGCTAACACCAATGGCGCCTATTAGAAGGTTCTCCGCTGAAGAGAAGGGTAAGGCCCCCCGCGATGATCCGGGGCCACTTCTGCCAAACAAGAGGTCGGTCCACCGCCGTGATGAAGCGGCGATGCAGGTGGTGACGAGGCCTTTGTGCGAGCGGCCTCCTCCAGGGTATCCGCTACCCTTGTATGTCCGAGCCGAGGGCTCAGGTGGACGGAGCGACGAACGGCGCCACCCACGCCGTGCTCGTGGTCGCTGCGCCACGGCGACATGCGCTGTCGCCCCTGGAATCCACGCCGCGGACTCCTCAGCGAGCTTGTGCTGCGGGCGCTGATGCCTCCAAGCTCTTGGATCCGCTTCCCGCGGTTCTTCTCCGACGTGATGCCGCTGAGGGGGCCTCTCGAGCTCTGGTTGCAGCACGCCGACTAAAGCGCTCCGGCGACCGGAGCAGATATCGAAGCGGTCCCCACCGGCAAGATCTTCATGACTCGCGGCTGGGGCGAGATCGGGCGGGTCTGCCGTGCGAGGGGTGCCCTCGCGATCCACTTTAAGTACGAAGGCGCCTCCACGCTCTTCTTTAAGGTCTTCGACACGGAGGGCCGCCGCCTGGAATGTTGCTCCGAGAGGAGGCGTCGGTGACAGCGTTCGCTTCACAGCCACTCGGCAGCAGCAGCCCTTGGGAGTCTAGTAGCTCTCCCGAGCTCTATGAGACTCCGGAGACGAGCGACGACAGCTACGTGCCCCTGAGCTCTCCCCGCGCTCGGAGCAGAGTTGCGGCGTCCGGCTGTCGCCGCCGCTGATCTGGAGGGGGTTGGCGCCGGCCTCCCGTGGCCCACTATTGATGATGGCGTCCGCCACGGGAGGGTGTAGATAGGATCCCCCTTAGTTTTATCTTTTGTTCCCTGTGAAGAATCATGAAGTACGCCGTGGGGGCATGTAAGGGTCTGTAATGTATGTTTGGCTTATCTTCCCTGTTATGAAAATTTGGTGAACGCATGTCCCGTTAAGGCTCGGTCCCCCCTTTCTTTCCTCGCGATAGCTTGTTGCTCTATGCTGACAGGTCCCGGTCCCCAGGCAGGCTACAGCCGTCGCTGGTATGCCAGGTCGCGTGCCGTGGTCAAGGCCAGGAGGTGTGCGGCCTGAGGTCCAGTAAGAGCCCCTGAGGCGCGATGCTCAGGAGGTCCCCCTTAGCGCCCAAGCAGCCATGGTAAGGAAAGAAAGGAAGTTGACGTGGCCGCAACGGGGTTGCGGCAAGGCGAGGGTGGCCATTAGGCCCAAACATTTAGCCGATCCAAGAGCGGGACTTATCTTGTTGACTTCATGGCGATTCCTGATGGTGCGCTAGGCCTGCGCGCCAACTTGTGCGGCATAGCTAGGCTGGCCCATACGAGTTTCCCTCCCCCCATGTTCTCCTTAGTGCTCTACGTCCTCAGGTCCCGGCCCTCGAGCGAGCTCAGCCGCCGCTGGTATGCCAGGTCGCGATGCCGTGGTCAAGGCCAGGGGTGAGGGCTAGAGAGCCAGTAAGAGCTCCTGAGTCGCGATGCTCAGGAGCCCCCCTTTTAACGCGCAAGTGAATTGCACGAGAGAAAAGGAGACTCGCGGTGCCGCCTGCTATCCTCCCCATGGGATCCCTGTGAACAGGCACAAGAAGAAACATGGTTTGCCGTTATAGCTGCCAGCCTGCTGCTGGTTACTCTGGATGAAGTGAAGGCACCAAGGGTCCAGTGAGGTGACGTGCACGGGGCGTGCCGCGAGCCAGAGCTCGACCGCTCAGATTTGTCGACGTGGCAGGGACGGACCCATGCACTGGCACCATGCCTATGAGGAGGCGCCGTGGGAGGCGATGATCGAGCAGGTGATAGCCGTAGGCAGGTTAAGCAGGGAAGGCAAATCAACTTGGGTAAATGCAGGAAGATACATGCCACTGGGTCCGGCCCGAGCGGCTTGGGGATAATGCAGCCCGAGGGGCGCCCCCAGCAAGGCGAGCTAAAGACATAAGCAATAGGGATACATGCCACAAGGACGGACCCATGCGGCCTGGGAATAATGCAGCCCGAGGGGCGCTCCCAGCTAAACGAGCTTGGAAAGTGTCACCTGATTCTGTAGACGAAGTAGAGTTGGTGCAGCTGAAGGCGTGCGTCGAAGGAGTGGCTCCTCATGAACCACCAGGGCCCTGAGCCTCCGGAGGCTCTGGGGGCTCGGGAGGTTCCCTGAAGACCGTCTCCATCTCTTCCAGGACGGCGTGGTACCTGGACTCCTGAGTCGCCAAGACACGCCGCATGTTGCGCTGATAGGCTGACGCCACGCTCGGCAAGCCGAAGGGCATGCGAACGTAGCTGTGTGGCGGGCCCTCGCAGCGGCCCACACGCGAAGGCCAGAAGCGCTCCTGAGATGCGGCCCTGTTGAGCCCTGGGACGTCGATGCAGACACGCAGCCCAGCATCCTTGCCTGGATGGGGAGCTGCGCCTCGTGAGTGGCCGTCGCCGCGCATGGCTCTTGCATCTTGCATTTCCTGAGTGGTCTGGGTGATGAACTCCTGAGTGGTGGGCGCTCCTTGCCCTGTGTTCTCCTGAGGGAAGCGTGCCGCGAGGCATGCCTCCAACTGGTGCCCAAGCGCCTCCCTCGTGAGGTTGGCAAGGTCTGAGGCCCTCCAGAAGAGAGCCCCCGAGCCCTACCCGAGCAGGGCGCCGGGCGTGCCTTCCTATGCGATGGAGGGAGGCGCCCCTGGGACGGACCCTGATCCTGATGAGGCCCCAGCCGCGACGCCATCCTCCTGAGGTCCTGCACGGTGCAGCTGCTTCTTCTTGGGGATGGCCTCCGGAGGGCCCTCACTTCTGCTGTCGGGGTCGTTGATTGCTGCAGCTTGGAAGGCGCTCTCAAGGGAGCACACCGCATCTCTCTCTTCACATGGGACCGTGATGATTCCGCCGCTTCCCGGCATCTTGAGGACGTTGTAGCCGTGATGGGTGACTGCCATGAACTTGGCCAGGGCCAGATTCCCGAGGATGGCGTTGTACGGCAGGCGGATGTGCGCGATGTCGAACTCGATGAGCTCGGTGCGGTAGTTCTTACGCTCTCCGAAGGTGACAGGCAGGCGGACCTGCCCTATCGGTGTGGTGGAACCGTCGGTCACCCCTGAGAAAGGCTTGGTAGGCTCGAGCTACTCATATGGCACTTGGAGGTTGTCGAACGTGTCGACGGACAGGACGTTGAGCCCTGCACCGTCGTCGATGAGGGTCTTGGCAACCTGCACATTGCTGATGACTAGGGAGCACAACATCGGGAGGGCGCTAGCGGTGGCCGCGCACTTGAACTGATCTGCCTAGTTGAAAGTGATGGCGCATTGGGACCACTTGAGCGGGCACGTGGCCTCGAGCTTGGGGAGCACCGCGTTCACCTCGTGAGCGAACTGTTTGAAGATGCGCTGGGAGGCTGGGGCCTGGGCGCCGCCCAAGATGCAGGCGATTGCACACGACTCCTGGAAGCCCCCAGCCCCCTCGTCCTGATGGTGGTCGTCGTTCCTTCTTGGTGGCGGCAGTGGGGGAAGACCGTTCTTTCCTTGAGGGTGATCCTCACGAGGCTGGCCCCTCCAGGCCCCCTCGCGAGGATGGTCCTGCCAGCGGTCCTCACGAGGCCTGTCGCGCCACTCCTGGCGCGGGCCACGGTCGTCCCAGTGTCCGCCTCCACGTCCTCCTCCATGGCCGTAGCCCCGGTCGCTACGCTCGGGGCATCGACCGAAGCGTCCTTCTCATATGGCTCTGAGCTCTTGACGTCACTGGTGTTGTGGGTGTTCAGGTTGTGAAAGGCGCAGAACGGTCGGCTGTTCTTGGATGATTCGGGCTGATCTCTACCCCGCTTGGTGTCGGGCTCCGCTGCTAGCACTGCTGCTTCCTTGCGCTTCACATCCTTTGCCTTAGCCTTCTTCTCCTCTGTGCCCGCGGCTGGCAGTTCGAGGAGAGAGAGGCGCACCTCCTCATCTCTTGCGCACTTGGTCGCCAGGTTGAATAGCTCCTGAGACATGCAAAGCTCCTCGTGGATAGCGAGCTCTTCCTTCATCTTGACGTCACGGACGCCGTCGGAGAACGCGGAGATGATGGCCTCGTCTGTGACCTTGGGGATCTTGAGGCGAGTGTTGTTGAAGCGCTGGATGTACTTCTGGAGGGTCTCTCCTGGTTGTTGCTTGATGCGGCGCAGGTCACCCGCGGCTGGTGGGCGGTCACAAGTGCCCTAGAAGTTGGCGACGAAGCGGTCGCGCTTCTCGTCCCAGGAGGAGATCGAGTCGTGTTGCAGGTTCAGGAGCCATGAGCGGGATCCATCCTTGAGAGCCATGGGAAACCAGTTTGCCATGACTTTCTCATCGCCGTTGGCCGCTTCTATGCTCAGCTCGTAGAGCTGCAGGAACTCCGCGGGGTCGGCGGTGCCGTCGTAGCGAGGAGGCAGATCCAGCTTGAACTTGCCTGGCCAGGCGACGCTACGCATCTCGAGGGTGAAGGTGCGGCAGCCGGCCGTGGTTGCTGGGGCCCGCTTCAGAGGTGGAGCTTGGTCTTGATGAGGTCCCATGGCGCCCGCTGCGGCGGTGCAGTCTTAATGACGAGGCGTCGCGGGAAGCGCGGGTGCAGCTTCTCGCGGCCGAGGGATTTCGTGGCAGCTTCTCTCTTCGCGCGCGGGCACCGGGCATGGCGGATCACGCCGCGGGGCCGTGCGCCTTGGCGCCAAGGCACCGTCTTGGGGCAGAGGTGGTGGAGGCGCGCCATGAGCCTCGTCGCCCGTGGCCGGCTAAGGGTGAGGCAGAGAGAGGGACGGCACCGGGGAGCCCCCTGCGGCGCAGACGAGCTCAGCAACGTGGTCGAGCCACTCCTCGTAGAGGTCGTCGATTGGGCGGTAGCGCAGGAGTTTGTTTGCGGCGAGGAGTGCGGCCCGCGCGTCCATGGGAGCGCGGCGTGCGTGAGACGAAGAACCGGCCGGGGTCAACGACGGAGTGGCGGTACAGCCGTCCTGCCGCACCGATGGATGCAGCAAGGATGCTTCCTGCTCGTTTCCCACTGGGCCGGTGGCAGCGTTGGTGGCGGGAGACGGAGAACGACGAGGTGGCCCGCCGACGGGAGCCGTCTGAGCAACGCGGGCGGTGAGGGCAGCCCGACGCTCAGCTCGAGCACGGTGAGCGTCCGCCATGGAGACGACGGAGCGACGGAGCAACGAATTGATGGAAGGGAAGCTACGGCGCACCCCTACCTGGCGCGCCATATGTCGGATGTGGGGTTCTGGCAAACCCTTAAGGTTCGAACTCTGGGGTGCGCGTGAAGTCTTTCCCTCCTACCAATCTACGCCCTAGCTCACTGGATCTCGCAGACGAACTCGACGAACTCACAACACGGAAGACACGAGATTCATACTGGTTCAGGCCACCATTGTGGTGTAATACCCTACTCCAGTGTGGTGGTGGTGGATTGCCTCTTGGGTTGATGATGAACAGTACAAAGGGAAGAACAGCCTCCTGAGGTTGAGGTGTTCTTGTGCTTGGTGAACTTAGCGGGTGAGAACTGGATGAACTGCTCGATCCCCCCTACTGTGGTGGCTAGCTCTACTTATATAGGCCCTGGTCCTCTTCCCAAATATTGAGCGGGAAGGGAGCCAACAACGGCGGGCAAATTTCAAGGGGGACAGCCAGTACAAGCTATCCTGACAAAAGCGGTCTTCACATGCGAAAAGCTCTGGTGGTGACGCCGTCTTGGGCTCTACGATGACCTCCGTCTTGCCTTCCTTCTGGTCTTGGTCTCGTTGCACCGATATGGCAACCTTTGCCTGATGCCTCGGTACTCCTCGCCTGCGCTGGCTTCCTTAGCACCAAAGAGGAAACAAGGACGCTGGGCGCGCTGGCGCCCGCCTGGTGTCGATCGTCATGGCTCACGTCACGAGAGCCTCGTGAGGTTTTCCCTGCCTTGATATCTCCGCTCCTCGTGAGCCTGCCTGACTAGGCCACTCTTAAGGAGGTCTTGCGTCGTCCGCCTCGCGAGGCTTGGCCCCTCGTGAGGGTCTTGGACGCCTTGTTGATGAAGATGGGATGTACGGCCCGCTGGCTTAGCCACGCCGTGGGCCGCAGGCAGGCAAGTCTGGGGACCCCCGTTCCCAGAATGCCGACAAGTTGTGTCCGCGATCATCGACGACTTGGAGCTTGACTAACAGTTCAGAGAATAACTTCACCCTATTAATTAAAATTTGCCACCGTATGATTGCCTTGACAGTTCCTTCTTCATGGGTTTTGCAAAGGGGAGGACAAGGTAGTGTTATGCTTGCATAGGTATGTGAACATGATGTTTAGTTCACAAGTTACCCCTTCGGTCACGCTTCTCATCATATTCTATTAGACGTAAGTGTAGTGTCTTACTTAAGTGCTTACAAATTCATCACTTAATCATATTCTCTATCTAATTGAATTGTTAGTGTTAGTATGATTGGTAATGAGACTTGTTGAGTACCCTTGTACTCACCCTTGTCGTAGCAAACACTTACATGTATGGTGATGGACAACGTTAGCTTGGTTGCCTTTTAGGCAGCAATCTGGGCAGGGATATGGACACCATTTGGTTTACTTTGAGCCTTCTTGAGGCTATTTACATTCTTACATGTATAAGGTTTATCCGCTTCCTTTGTATAAGTTGGATTTTGGTCGTAAAGACCCTGGTTGTATAAGATATTATATATGTATTATTGTTGTTGACGCGGAATAATTTGTAACCTGTTGTGATACCAATGCTTCGTCACATTGTGTGCACGTTTTCATGTGTATGTTGAGTGAATGTGGAATCTTGGGATCAGGCTATTTCCATTCTTACCTATATAAGAGCATCTCCAATAGATGGTCCATATTTTGGCGATGTAAACCAGTGATGTAAAATTTTACATCACCAAAAAGTGCTTTTTACATCTCCAAAAAAGAGGAAACTCCAACAGATGGTCCAAAACGAAGATGTAAAACAGCAACTCCCACAGATGGTCCAAAACGAAGATGTAAAACCAGCCAGCGGCCGCGCGGCTGCTTTTCAGCCACCGTACAACCACTATACAACCACACATATTGCAAAAAAAATCTAAAAACAACATAAAAAACTATACATGTCCACAATATCAAATGATTACATAGTTCTTCAAATCCATGAGATCAAATGCAACACAAATGCAACACAAATACAACATAGTTTTGCACAATGCAACATAGTTTTCACAAACAAATAATGAATCTATGCGGCTCTTTCGCCATGCCATTTCCAATGCTCTTCCATCAAATCTTATTGGAGTTGATCATGCACATCGGTGTCTCTAATCTTGCTGTCACCTTGATGAAACGTATGATCCACTCTTCTTTTCACATGGGGTTAACACGAATGCCCATCAACTGATAGAAGTTGTAATCTAAATTTTTTCCACGCTCGTTCTCAATGATCATGATATGCCTGATCACGCAAGCGGTCATGATGTACCAAATGATCTTTTGATCCCAGAATCTAGATGGTCCCTGCACAATAGCAAATTGAGATTGCAAAATCCCAAAAGCCCTCTCAACATCTTTTCTAGCAGCCGCTTGTGCATTGTGAAAGGCGAGTTCTTTCTTACCTTCGAGATTTGCAACCGGCTTGACAAATGTACTCCACCTCGGGTAGATCCCATGTGCAAGATAGTATCCATAGTTATATGTGCGGCCATTTGCTTCAAAGGTCACTAGTGGTGCTTCTCCATTTGCTAACTTGGCAAATAGAGGTGACCGGTCGAGGACGTTGATGTCGTTGCAAGATCCAGGCATACCAAAATATGCATGCCAAATCCATGTTTCATGATCGGCAACTGCCTAAAGAATGATAGTGGCATCCTTCCCACGACCCTTGAATTGTCCATGCCATGCTTTTGGGCAGTTCTTCCATTTTCAATGCATGCAATCCACAAACCCGAGCATACCTGGAAACCCTCGAGCTTTGTTCATCTCCAAAAGCCTCTGAGTGTCCTGAGCATTGGGTGCTCTCAAGTACTGTGGACTAAACACTTCTACCATAGTCATTGCAAATTGCTTGACATAGAAGATAGAAGTGCTCTCTACCATCGCCAAGTTGTCATCAATGTAATCTGCCGGAACGCCATATGCCATCATGCGCAAAGCGGTAGTGACCTTCTGTTCGGTGCTATGGCCAAGCAACCCGGCATAGTTCCTTCTCTGCTCGAAGGCTGGATTATGCTGCTTCACGGAATTGCAAATGTGGATGAACAAGTCTTTCGACATTCTAAAACGGCGTCGAAAGTAATTCTGCGGGAAAACAGGTGGTGATCCAAAGTAGTTGTGCATCAACCGTTTGCGCGCATCAATCCGTTCTCTCCAAATGAACGCACGACCATAGACGGAACCACTGTGCTTCGGCTTGTTCCCCTTGTGCATGGCCACTAGAATAGCAATGTCCTCTTCTTCATGCAAATTAAATTCCTCGACCGACGATGAGTCATCCATGAATGAGGAGTCAACTGAGCTCATGTACAATGCAGACAGCCACCGTCAAACATACTATCCAATCCCAATTTAAATCATCAAGTTTCGTCGTTTTTTTACCTTGGGAATTCCGTCGAACACGTTGTGCGCGGGGTGGAAGAAGATGGCCGGCGGTTGGATTGGTAGCCAGTCGCTGCTGCGGACGGTGGTGCAAAGGAGAAGGGAGCTCGGCGGCCGGCGGAGAGGAGCTATATGGGCTGCCGGACCGTCGGAGTCGGCGAATCCTGCCGCGGCTGCTTCTCGGCGCTGGGGCTGCTGTGAGACGCCCTCCGGCGGGGAGGCGACGCGGGCGAGGGCAGTGGAAGGGCCGCGGCGGCGATTTGGGGCGGTTGCGGCAACAGCGACGATGATTTGGGCGGTGGCGGCGACGATTTCCGGCGACCGGTGCTCGGGCGGGCGGACGGTCGCGAGCGGGAAGGAAAATGAACGGGTGGTTGGTTGTTTCGCAGGCGACCGCGATTTTACATCAGATGTATCTCATGATGCAAATTTACATCACGAAGTGTTGTATTTTACATCTCCGGGAGGCGGTGATGTAATTTTTTTACATATGGACCATCTGTTGGAGCAGCGTTTTTTTCTCTCGGAGATCCAAAAGTTAGGTATTTCTACGTATGGACCGTCTACTGAAGATGCTCTAAGGTTTATCCGCTTCCTTTGTATAAGTTGGATTTTGGTTGTAAAGACCCTGGTTGTATAAGATATTGTATATGTATTATTGTTGTTGATGTGGAATACTCTTTCAGTCTCAAAAATTTTGTCTTAAATTTGTCTAAATACGAATGTGTCTAATACTAAAACATGACTTGATAAATCCGTATTTAGACGAATTTAAGACAAGAATTTAGGGACGAAGAGAGTATTTTATAATCTGTTGTGATACCGACCTTGTTACATAGTGTGCACGTTCATGAGTACGTTGTGTGCATGTGGAATGTTGTGTGAATGTGGAATCTTGGGATCGATATTATGCGAAGACCACCAAAGTTCCTAGATCTACCGTGCAGCGGGCACGGCAGGTGCTACAGTACACGGGACAGTGTAAATACAGAAGGCATGGCAGGGTGACTGTAGCCGAAATTACTGTTTGTGCACTGTAGCAAACAGATCTGAGCCATTTATATTGCATCTAACAGCTGATAGATGCCCAAAGGCAGGGTACTGTAGCGTCCCTGCCGTGCTCACTGCACGGTAGAGGAGCCGGTTCCCTGCATAATGCCTGTCCTAGGGAGCCACAAATGCTCTTACAGGCACAGCTGAGGTTACTTCTGAACGGCGGTGGCGGTCGGCTCGAGTTCTGGAGCTGCCTACACGATTTGAACAATCAATAGTTCTTCAAGATACACAACTGCACTAGGCACATCCGCGCATAATGTATGACACAAATGAGTAGTTCTGTGAGATCAGTCATGGCAGTTTCATATAGCTGTGCCAGCCGAAAATCTCACTCAACCATGTATACTTCTAAAAAAATCAATCTCATTACAATTGGCGCCATTTTAGCACTTGGAGCATGGGCCTGGTGCTGAATGACAGGCAGCTCATTCCTTTTAAATGTCGACAATTTTTTAAGCAGAAGCATGCAAATAACTTTTAAATGTTGACCTTGCAGAAGTACTGAATCAGGCGACCGCGTGAAGCGACCGCGGCGACTCGGGTGGTCGCGGCGAGCCGGCCGCCGATGCCGGCGGATCCCTCTGCGAGGCGATTAGGGGGCAGGTTCTAGGCCCTTGCGGATTCGGACGAGGACGACGACAACGGGGGCACTGCCGGCAGTTCGCCGGCTGACTACTCACCGTCGCCCTCCGATGTGATCTGCGAGGCGTTCAACCCCGGCTACTCAGAGGAGGAGGTCGCTGCGCTGGTCGATGAGATCGTGCCAGCCGATGATCCGGCGAGGTTCGGGCTGAGTGCGGCGGATAGGGTGGAGGTGGTTCGCCGGATCGTTCACCGGAGGACGGCGGTTCGGCCTTGGAAGGGGCCATTGCCTAAGGTATGCATCCCGCCCTTAACTTTGTCCGATTTCATTCCGCAAGATGCTTGGACTAGAGTGATTCGTAAGAAGAAGAAGAAGAAGAGGAAGGGGAGATCGGACCTTCCGGCACCGGCGCCGGCGAGCCGTACGCCGGCTGGAATCCGGGCGGCTAGGGTTGGTCGTTTGAATTTGCTTTTGGGCCGTGATGAGTGGGCCGGCTGTGGACCTGTGCTTGGGCATGAGGCCCAACATGGGGGAGCGGACGAGGGGCAATCTCGAGTGGTCTCGACTGGGCAAGTGGCCCACGAGAACCTGGATGTGGTTCCTCTCTCGTCCGAGTCGTGCAGCACTGGCGACGATCATGATCGCGAGCGCTGGGTCGGGGATGATCCGAACCTCGCTGGGCCTGCGGCTGCGATTGGGCCACTGTCTACTGGGTATGAGGCCCGGTTAGACGTGGAAACTAAGCGCTTTACGGAGGGGGTGCATGCACGCCGTAATCCTGTCTCGGTTCGCGATCGCTGTGTGTCCTAGGGTTCGTCGTTCGCCGCGTCGTTCCAGAGGATCGGGCCGGGCGCGCCGCATTCCCCTCCATGGGTCGATGGCGGGGCCTCCTGGGAAGAAGCCGCCACCCTCTGGGGCGGGGCGGGCTGCGGGAGTGCCGCCACCGGGGACGGGCACTGGACGGGGCGCGACGCTGCCGGGATCGGACGCTGGCCGTGGACTGCAGATGCCCGCTGCTACTGCTCGTGGTGGTGCGTCTTTCCCTCCCGCCGCGGCGACGCGGGTGGCTTCCGGGGGCCCTATTGGGAGGCCGCCGGCTCCGGTAGTGCTGCCTGGCGGGAGAGGTGGTCCGGGCGGCCCGACTGCTGGTGTTCGGCCGCCTGTTCTGGGGGGTGCGGCGGTGGCTCTAGGCCGGGGGGCTGCGCCTCCTAGGCCTCCTCCGCCCTCCGGTCCGGTGCAAAGACCGCCCCCGGCTGTGCAGAGTTCGGTGGCCGTGCCTGCGGCGGGCCGGGGAGTTGCGCCACCTAGGCCCCCAGCTCCTCCTCCGCATCTCGTTGCTCGCCCGCCCGGGTATACGGTTGCACCCCGAGGACAATGGGGGGATGACGGATATGATGCTTACGGGACGGGCCAGCACCGTGGTTCTTCATCAACAGGTGGTGGCCGTGGCTATGCCTGGCAGAGTGATGGTCTGCCGAGAGGCCTTTCTTGGGTCCTTCAGGAGGCTTCATCGAGGGGCCCTCGGATCCGGGACATCGACAGCGACAAGGGTTCCGTGGCTATCGGGGTGGTCGAGGAGGCAGAGGAGGCCGTTACCGTCCACGTCCTCCGCCACCTCCAGTTGTGGTCGACCAGACGACAGCTGACGAGTCTGCCAAGGGGCCTCTCTTGCCTGGCCACGCTATGGAGGTCGTGACGGCTCTTGCCTCTGTGCAGGTTCCTGAGAACGAGGTTATGACCGATGTATCTGCGGAGTTGTCTGATAGGTCTGAGGCTGAGAGGGCTTCCAAGTGGGCGCGTAGGACGGAAAATATGCTTTGTTACCGGTCCGGTGACAAGGGTCACTTCATCGCGGAGTGTGTGGCTATGTTATGTGATACCTGTGGTAAACTGGCACACGAGTCTGGGGAGTGTCCGATGCTGCGTGATCAGGCACTGTCGCTCATGATGTATGGAGTATACTGTGCTGAGTTAACTTTTTTTGAATCTCCAAATGAGCGAGAGGATGCTGACGAGTCCACGAGTATGACCACGGGGATAGTCAAGGTTACCAGAGGAGAGGTGGCTGAGACACAGATCGTGTAGAGACTCCGTGAGTTGGCTCCTGGAGAGTTCCAGTGGGACCTTGTCAGTATGGCTGATAGGATGTTCAGGGTTGAGTGTCCATCTGTTGAGAATTTGCAGAGGCTGTTGAGCTTTGGGATGTGTAAGGTGCCGGGAACGGATGGTATCCTTGAGTTTCAGGAGTGGAAGCTTGTGGAGCCACAGGGCACGCCGCTTACTCAGGCGTGGTTGCGTTTCTCCGGGGCTCCTTCTAGGCCGCTGCAGGATGCTCGGGTGGTGGCCAGTATGGGCATTTTGGTAGGGAATCCTGAGCGTGTGGACATGGAGTTTACCAGAGCTCATGGGATTGCTTGGGTCTTGGTTAGTATTTTGAACATTGAGTATGTTCCGGATGTGGTTAAGTGGGCTTATCGAGGCAGAGTCTATGATTTGGATATTGAGTTTGAGGATGAGAGCCTTCTGGTTGCGCCGGCTCATGATTCTGATATGGATATGCATGAGAGTGATGGCGGAGCAGGGGTTCGGGAGTCACCGGTCGAGGACCCTGGACGTCAGTTGTCCAAGGGGCCGGGACCCGAGCCGGCGTCGACCGGGGATGGAGCAGTCTCACCTTCCGTGGTCCCTTCGACGACTCTGAGATTTGGGTGTTTTGAGCCACACTCTGCACCACCGAGGCTCTGGAGTGATCGAGTTGAGTCCGAGGAGGCGTTTGAGCTCGAGTTACCGGCTTTGGGTTTGGAGGATGATGTGGACACGATTCCTGGGGATCGGCTGGTGGCCACTCCCATTCGTGCCCAGCAGACGACACCTTATCTGGAGGTGTCGCAGCTTGTTGTACCTGTTCTGTCGGGGAGTGACCTGGGGCAGGCGGCCTCGGTTTGCTCTCCTTCTGCTGAGGAAGGAGACTTGGGGCAGGTGGCTTCCGAGTTTTTCTCCTCGCCGGGAGGGGGTCTGGGGCAGGTGGCCTCGGATATCTCCTCCCCCGTCGCGTCTGCCGGTCGGTTGATGCCGGCTTTGCCTGCGGGTGGCGGCTCGGGGCAGGTGGCCTCGGAGCCTCCTTCTTCTCCGGTGCCTGTGCGGGTAGCTTCTCCGGTGCGGGGTGGGGAGCGAGGGCAGGTGGCCCTTGGTCGGTCTCCACCCACCCAGCCCCGAGTATCGCCAGATGGGCCGCACCACGCGTCGACTGTGTGTGCTTTGCCTATCTCGGGGAAGCCCGTACAGGTGGATCGGCCTGCTGGTTAGGGAGCGGCAGGAGGCCGGACCCCGACCGCGATCTCTCGGGAGGAGGTCATCGCTTTTGGAGGGATTCAGGATCCGGTGTCCGAGGGGCGCCGGATGAGTGGACGACTCCAAAGCCAGCCTGACGTGGACGATATTCAGCAGCGGTGCGCCATGAGGACGGCCAAGCTTCGTGACGTCGAGGTCACTATTGGTATGTCGGTCAATACATCTAATTCCATTTTGCATTTTTCAAATGATGATATTGTTAAGCATGCAAATCAATTAGGTGTTTCATTGGGTAGTAATGACACTGGAATTTCTAATTCTGTTAATGATCTTTTAGACCTAGAGGCTGAGCGGGCCTTAGAGATGATCAGTAATATTGCGGCTGTCAAACCTATGAGTGATTCTGAGGTTGATGCGCTCGTGGTGAGGGTGTTAGATAACTTTTGTGCGGATTTTATGCAACCTTCTACTGATGAGGATGTCCAGGCTGAGTCTACCGAGATAGTGTTGGCTAGCCCGTCTGATACTGGTTGTGAGGACCAGTTGCAGAATCCCAAGCGCAAGTGGAAACGGAAGGTCTACCCGGTTTCCGCAGTGCGTAGGAGTGCTAGGATACGTACGGCACAAAAATTCCATGATGAAATATGAAAGGAATATTCTGGAATAGCAGAGGTCTAAAGGACTTGGCTAAAAGAAGGTTTCTTTCTGAGGCGTCTGTCGAGCATTGTTTAGATTTCATAGCTCTATCGGAGACGGGTAGAGATAACTTCGCACCTCAATTTCTAAATACTCTTTCGGGAGGTATAGATTTCGATTGGCATTGCTTGCCACCGAGAGGGAGGTCGGGTGGAATCCTTCTCGGAGTTAGGTGTGATGCACTTGAGGATCGCAGTGTGGTCATAGGAGATTTTGCTGTCAAGTTTAGGGTGCGATTGAAGGTTGATGGGTTTAATTGGGCTCTTGTCGCGGTGTATGGTCTTTGCCTGACCCGAGCTCAAGCCTGAGTTCTTGGCTGATCTTGTTCGGATTTGTGGCTCCGAGCAGTTGCCCATCCTGGTGGGGGTGATTTCAATATTATTAGGCGGCGTGAGGATAAGAACAATGATAATTTTGATGGACGATGGTCGTTCATGTTTAACACTATAATTGAAAGTCTGGACCTGAGAGAAATTGAGCTCTCGGGTAGAAAGTTTACCTGGGCGAACGTGATGCCAAATCCGACGTATGAGAAGTTGGACCGAGTGTTGGCTAGGCGTTGATTGGGAACAGAAGTTTCCCCTGGTGACTGTCCAGGCCTTGTCCCGTGGTATTTCTGACCATACGCCTTTATTTGTCAACTCTGGTGAACCCACGCACCTGGGGAACAAAAATGTGTTCTCCTTTGAGATGGCTTGGTTTGAAAGAGATGGCTTCCTGGATCTTGTGGCCAGAGAGTGGGCTAAGGATTCACGAGGGAGGACCGCGCTTCAGCGCTGGCAAAATAAGATTAGGCATTTGAGGAGTTTCCTCACGTGGGTGGGCTAAGCATCTGGCGGGATTTATAAGGCGAAAGGAAAAGCTCCTTGTCCTTATCTGATCTCTGGATGTAAGCGGAAACCACGACACTGCCGGTTGCGAGCTTCATGCCAAGCTAGAGGCGGAATGCGGCTCAAAGAACTTCTTAGAGAAGAAGAGTTGAAGTGGGCGTTGCGGGCCAAGGTCCGGCGTGTTGTCCAGGGGACCGAACACACAATTCTTTCACATGATCGCTAACGGTAAGCATCGAAAGAAGAGGATCTTTCAGCTTGAGCAAGATGAGGGTATGATTGTAGGACAGGATAACCTAAAATTGTACATAACCGAATACTATAAGCAGTTGTTTGGCCCTCCAGAAGAGAACTGTGTGTCTCTGGACGAGTCAAGGGTTGAGGATATTCCTCAGCTTACTTTGGTGGAGAATGATATTCTTGCGGCTCCTTTCTCGGAGAGTGAGGTGCTCGAGGCCATCTCGCAAATGAAGAATAACAAGGCGCCGGGACCTGATGGTTTCCCAGCGGAGTTTTATAAGAAGTGCTGGCATATCATTAAAGGGGATTTGTTGCCTATGTTTAATGACTTGTTTGCTGGGCAGCTTCATTTATTTCAGCTAAATTTTGGAACGATTACCCTTCTTTCTAAGAAAACAGAGGCTGTGAGGATTGAGCAATTCAGGCCAATCTATCTTCTTAATGTCAGTTTCAAAATTTTCACCAAGGTCTGGACCAATAGACTCACACAGACACAAGATATCTTGTTGTGCAGCCTATCCAGTCTGCTTTCATGCCGGACAGGAATATCCTTGAGGGGGTAGTGGTCCTTCATGAAACGCTCCATGAAATCCACACGAAAAAACTGGATGGGGTTGTTTTCAAAGTGGATTTCGAAAAAGCGTACGACAAAGTCAAATGGCCATTCCTTCAGAAGCACTTGCGTATGAAGGGTTATGATGAGGCTTGGCGACGCCAGGTAGAATCCTTTACGCAAAAAGGGAGTGTTGGAATTAAAGTAAATGATGATATTGGGCACTATTTCCAGACACATAAAGGTCTGCGGCAAGGAGATCCAATGTCCCAAGTTTAGTTCAACATTTTGGTTGACATGTTGGCAATCCTAATTGGTCGGGCAAAGGAGGCCGGTCAAGTGGGAGGCTTGGTGCCCAACCTAGTTGATGGGGGAGTGTCCATCTTACAAAGCCGATGATACTATCATCTTTATGGAGCATGACTCGGCAAAAGCGAGAAATATGAAGCTGGGTGCTTTGCTTATTTGAACAATTATGCAGGTTAAAGATTAACTTTCATAAAAGCGAATTGTTACATTTTGGTAGAGCCAAGGAGGAACAGGAGGCTTATAGGCAATTGTTCGGATGTGAATTAGGAGCTTTACCTTTCACTTACTTAGGTATACCTATTCACCATCGTAAGCTTACAAACCGAGAGTGGAAATGCATTGAGGATCGGTTTGAAAAGAAACTGAGTTGCTGGAAGGGCAAACTTATGTCGTATGGAGGCCAGTTAATTCTTATTAATTCGGTACTCACGAGTATGCCGATGTTCCTATTATCTTTCTTTGAGGTTCCAGTTGGGGTTAGGAAACGACTGGACTTTTACCGATCAAGATTTTTTTGGCAGAGTGATGAACTTAAGAGAAAGTATAGACTCGCCAAGTGGGATGTCATTTGTAGACCTAAGGACCAAGGGGGGTTGGGTATCGAAAATCTTGAGGTCAAGAAACGGATGCCTTTCGATGAAGTGGCTGTATAAGCTTTCGGGTCCGATCGATGCAACTTGGGCGCAGATTCTTACGTAACAAGTATCTCGCGGTCAAAACTTTGTCCCAGGTGACAGTGAGACCAACTGATTCGCCGTTTTGGAAGGGGCTTATGAGAGTCAAGGTCACCTTCTTTAATAGAACAAAGTTTATTGTCGGTGATGGAAATGGCACACGTTTCTGGGAGGACACCTGGTTGGGTGATACACCTTTAGCAATACAGTACTCAACCTTATATCGAATTGTCCAGCGACGTGATGCGCTAGTTGCAACGGTTATGTAGACCACTCCCCTTAATATTCAGTTTCGGCGGGTGCTTGTTGGTGAGAGATGGGAAGCTTGGCTCCATCTGGTGCGTAGACTGATGGAAGTTCAGCTAGCGCAACAGCCCGATCAGCTAAGGTGGAAGCTTATTAGGAACGGACAATTTACTGCCAAGTCGATGTACACCGATGTCATCAATTCCACGGTCATTCCTAGCACACATGTTTGAAAAGTAAAAGTGCCTTTGAAAATTAAAGTGTTTATGTGGTTTGTCCATAAACAGGTAATCTTAACAAAAGACAACTTGGTCAAGCGCAATTGGACTGGATCTACTAGGTGTAACCACGTGATCGTGACGAGACCATTAAGCATCTCTTCCTTGATTGTCCTTTGGCGAGAATTTTGTGGGCACTGTGCAAATTGCTTTTAACATTACTCCTCCGAGTACGGTTGAGTCGTTATTTGGAACGTGGCTGGATGGGATAGAGTCCGAAACAGCTAGACATATTCGTGTAGGAGTGTATGCGTTGTTATGGGCAATTTGAAACTGCAGAAATGATTTGGTCTTTAACAGAATAACTATTATTCATTTTTTGCAAGTTTTATTCCGTGCTACGGCGCTGATCCGTATGTGGTCCTTACTCACTCCGACGAAAGCCAGGGAGCGTTTGGTTACTTAATCTGTCCGATGGGAGATGGTAGCGTGGGATATCTTCAACCGGTTTGGTTGGCGGTCATGTAATAGGATAGGCTATTAGTGCTCCTATCTTTTCTTTTACCAGCCGGTTGTGGCCTTTGTTGTTTATCTTGGTTTAGCTGCGATGCTCTTGGTGAGCTCGCCTTTATTTTGTTGAAGACTTTACGACTTTGTTGAACCTATTTTTATTTATTGAGGTGGCTGTATGCATCTTTCTGATGCAGAGGCCGGGGAGCTCCCCCTTTTTGAAAAAAAAGATAAGGACATAACAGTTATGTATATCGATGCAATTTCCTGTATTCTTAGGGAAAGTGGCATTTCCTGGAGGATACTATATTTCTCACTACTGCTACGCTTCTTCCCTTGGCAGCAACGGGGTATCATATCATTGCAAGCAGGCTTCGGTATGTAACCTGCCAAGGAGGAACGTCAGAGCTTGATCCAGAAGCATTGCTCGCTTTACCTCTGCCTCAGGTGGATTGTCTCATTTCCTGACCCTCACCTTGCGCCTTTCACCTAAGCAAAGGGTGTTCATCCAGTTAGGCCGTTAAATGAGTAGCGCAACAATGAAACAGTGAACTGAACAGCTAGGATGTTGGACAATGCAAGATACGAGCATTTTGAGGTGAGTAAGAAGAACCGATGGTTACTTTCTATCTGTTACACCATGTCATCAATTGAAGAACAGCATGAGTGGAATCACATAAGAAATACACCCTTTGTTCACTAATGTAAGACGTTTTGGCAGTTCAATTTGAACTGCCAAAACGTCTTACATTAGTGAACAGAGGGAGTATATAATAAATATTATGCAAATGGTTATTCTTTAAAAATGTACATCTGCTAGTCTTTTGCAGTGCAACAACTAAGGTTTCAGAACAAAAGCAAAATTGAAATGCTAGTGTATGTTACAATGTAGTGAGCGTGACCTTCAGCAGTGTGTCATGGTAGCTATAAATTGGTAGCTAAGATCAACCAGCAATGACAACTTCAAATTTAAATACAGAAAAGACATTCTGAAATTTGCCCGGATCAAAAGATGAAGGGGTATCGGGCAATCTTAGCCGTCCTTTGTGTTTAGGGGGGGGGGGGGGGGTACCAAAGCAAAAGTGTCAAAAGATTTGGTCATAACTCCCTTAATCATGACGAAGTCTGACTGTTCAGAGCACAGGGTGTGTGCATGCAACTAATATGGAGATTTGCCCCAATAGAAGTATTTAGACTTAACTTTGTACATCATGATTGTTTTGGGACATGGTTGTGCAAGCAACTAATATGAAATGGGTGACCTCAGATGGTCTAACAACTGATAAGAGCTCATTTGCTACCAGTTTCAGTTTGGTACATGTCGCAACAGATTTTGTCCGATTTTTCAAATTAACCAGCAATTGGATGTCTGGAATCTGTAATCAACTATGACAGCAGAAAATGTGCAGTACCTGGGAGAAGATGAGCAGCTGGGACTTCCATGGATAGCAACAAACACATTGGAATAAGACTTTGTGAGATACGCAAAGTTCGGTATCGGTGGCAATGTGGGCACACGCTCCCCTTTCATCAGCAGCTCCTCCAAGTCGAGCCTTTGCAAAGTGAGCACAGACTTGTTGTCTCTCCAAACAAAGGCGAGACGGCCATCCCGGAGAACAAACAGTGACCCGGGCTTTGAGCCAGGGTACCTGAACCCATACCCAGTAGCAATGCCCTCTCCAGCAAAGCATCTCTCAATGCTCACACTGCGGGAATCCTCGTCGGTCGGAAATGGAAATGCCTCTGTTGATGCTTCACCCACCCGCACGACAAACATGGACGACCCATTCGGATGCACGACATAGTGCGTGCCCTCCAACACCTTGGTTGCAATCAGAAGAAGCTTCCCCTCGCTGTCGTCCTCGTATGAGAGGAGCAGGAAGAAGAGAGCCTTCCCTGGTTTGCGCTCGTCGTCTGGCCGCCCCGGTGGCCACCCGAATGTGCCTCGCCACAGCCCGGCATATTCCCGGCCGGGCATGGGCACCTGCGTCGTCAACTTGTAGAGCGCAAACCTGTTGTCATGCATGCTCGGCCACGCACGGTAGGTCGACAGCCGCAGCCGCGCGCCCCGGAGGCTCAGGCCGGTGCTCTCACTAGCGCGCAAGAACTCGTCCAATGACAGATGCTTGCTGTCCGCGTACTCCGACCTCGAATTGGCTGATGCAGACCGCGTCACCATCTGGCGCAGCCCGTTCCTGACGTACCCAGCCATCGCAGAGAGACTCCTTCGCAGCCGCACCCTCTCACCAGTGCTGTCCACCGGCAGCGACGGCGGCACCTTCTTGGCCCCCAGCAGCGCCTCGAGCTCCGGCCTGCGCACCATGCCCCCGCTGGACTCAATGTGCAGACGCAGCATCGCCTCACGACGGGCGGCGAGCATCGGCAGGTCCTCATCGGAGCGCGCAAAGAGCGGGGCCGCAGCGAGCTCCGGCGGGAGCGTGACGCGACACGAGGCCACGAGAGCGTCGAGCAGCCGGCGGCGGTTGCCGAAGGAGAGGCGGGAGAACTGCGAGGAAGGCTCGGAGGAGGCAGGCGCGTGCGCCTCGAGGAGGAGTGTGTTGGCGTGGGGGTTGACGGAGGCGAGGAGGCCGGGGAAGAGGGAGCCGGGGTGGTGGCCGTGGAGGAAGAGGAACGCGGGGCGTCCATCGGTGTCGGCGAGGATTTCGAAGACGGGGGCCCAGAGGAGGCGCGGGGAGAGCTCCTGGGGGATGGCGCGGACGGCGACGAGGGAAAAGAAGCCCGGGAGCGCGGCAACGAGGTTGCCGAGCTCGGGGTTCTGGTGCGCCCAGAGGCCTCGGAGCGGGGACACGGAGTGGAGGAAGCGGCATACGGTGAGGGAGGAGCCCCCGGCGGCGGCCCGCCAGGCGAGGAGGTTGGACAGGGAGGAGGGGAGGAGGCGGCGGCACTGGGCGAGCCACGACTTGTCGGAGGCGGATAGGGCGGCGTAGAGGCGGCGCGAGGCAGCGGAGAGCGCGAGGAGGTCGCGGGGGCGGAGGTGGGCGGAGATCAGGGCGAGGACGTCGTCCGGCACCGAGAGGATCAGCTCGGCGCCGTCGACGGCCATCGGGATCGGGCGGTTTCGTGCGGTCGTGTGTGTGGTCTGGGTGTGGCGTCTGCTTCTTTTTTGCCTTTTCTTTTCTCCACCTCTGATAAAAAGTGGATCTTTTCCCCCCACCTAGAAAGAAGAAGAGTGGTGACCGACGAGGTCAGTAGGTCGTCACAGGCATTTTTCCAACTGTGGAAATATCCCTTCTCGGCATTTCGCTCTCAGGCCACACCTTCACTCGCCACTATGCCAAAAAATATCTCAATATGCGACTTTCCGGGGGATTTCGTGCTTATCGGCCAACTTGTCTTCCTATTTCTTTGGGAAACAAGGTGACGCTGTATATGATATTTTATTTTCTAAAAAAAAGGGTATCACTTTTCAACTGTCTACAATAATAAGGCTTGTCTGGGAGAAGAATATCGCGGTAATAATATTCTGTAGTGCAATGAGCTCGCACTTGAAATAGATCCCCTAGCGGCGGCTAAGGTTTAATATCCTCGCGGTGACTCCCTTGACATGAGTCTACCTATCGATGAGTCCTCTGCTGCCTCGTATTGCGATTGTGGCCCTTCCAGCCGCCATCTCCTTGCTCTCGCGTGGTTCGCCAGGTCCCTGAGCTCCCGTGGATCGGTTCCTTGAACTCATGTGGTTCCATGAATCCCGTGGATCGAACGTGTTGCCTTCGGGGTTCGTGGCCTAGCAGCGGCTTGGGGTTCGTTATCGAGGCCTTCGCCCTGCCCATCCAGTTGGCCACCCCGCGACCGTTCCGCCTACGCCCTACCCATCCAGTTGCCCGCCCTGCGATCATTCCGCCTACGCTCTGCCCATCCACATGACGATGACGACTCTCTCTGATGGGCACTCAGCCACGTGCGATGGGTCTGGAGCCCTCTCCCTCACATAGATGTTTTTTGGCCAGTTGGATCTGGTTGATGAGGAATTTGATGACTTGGTGATAGATGCAGAGGATCCGTGATCAATGATCGTGTTTGGTGGATAGCTCTTAATCGAGTCCACACAGAGAAGACATTCAGCCAAGCTGTGTTTTTCAGAGACATGCTTGCAGCATGGAAATTCGCGCAGGAGATACGGTTGCGGCCCCTCGGAGCCAACCTCTTCGTGGTACATGCATCGTGCTTGGGTGATTGAGAGAGGATCATGCACCAAGGTCCGTGGATCTTCCACTATTGGGTTGTTCTTCTCCCTCATTATGACGGCCTCGGCAAGGCCGAGCACATACATAGAGTAAATAGCAAAAAACTGCCACATTACATGCTAGGGTTACAAAAAACTACCACTTTCTTTAATTTTCCAAAATGCTACAACTATTTTGGTCCCTCTTCCAAAAAATCAAGTGGTTGAACGATTAACTTTTAAGTGTGCTTATGAAAGGCCTGGCCTACCCGCACATGCTGACATCCGTTAGGGTGCAGCCGTTCCGACCGGGTCAAGATGACCCGAGTCGGTTCACTCCCTCTCACTCTCTCTCCTCGCTCTCCCACGATCTAGTAGACCTAGGCGATGGCGGTGGCGAAACCACTCGACGGCGGCGACTCTATGGGGGAGGTGGCACCGGGGGAGAGAGTATTCTGAAGTGGATAATTGGCTCGACAGCGGCAGCTTCGCAACGCAGCCACCGCCACATCCTACGTCGCCGCCATCGCCATTGCCTACACCGCCGACGCGGAGGCAACCTAAACCTGCGGCACAACCTACGCCCTCGCAGCCGAAGCAGCAGGAGCCATCGCTTGAATACAAGCGGCTAGGGCTTTGGCTAGCGTCATCGCTGCTGATCTGGCGGGCGCCCACCGCTAGGCTTCAACATTTGGAGGCGTTGAGTAAGTTTTCTTTCTTCATCTACTTCTCTTGAATGCTCATTGTGTGAGTTAGTTGTGGATGCCTGAATTTAGGTTAGTGGTTAATTCTTGAAATTTTCTGTTTATTTTGGATGCAGTAGTGACTCAGATAGGTAGGTAGGATTTTGTACTTAGCTTGGATGGTGTAGATAGGAAATATTTTTTTGACGGTTAAAGGACAGTGGGAGAGGCTCCCACTGACTTTGTATTAACTCAGATCACAAGGTTACTAGATAGGAAATATTGATGCACTATGATGCCATTATGTTTGTGTTCAGTAAGCATTACCACTTTTACTCAGTAGCTCTTAACTTTGATGCAGTACTGCTACTTAACCTTACTAAATTTTGTTGTGGTATATTTATTCAGTTAAGTTTGGATTGACTCCATGTTAGAATGATTTGTGAAGTAATAGTTCATTTAATACAGCTGGATGATGACATTTGGAAGGTGAGGCTGCATTTCCAGGGTAGAGACAACATGGAAAGAAACTTCTCTCTTTCAGACATAACATTTCTAAATTTGATTGCACTTATTGATACTGAAGGGTATGGGTCATGTGACTGCATCTATTATGTGAAGGATGATGGAATTTGTATGTATGGGTTATTACTTTTGGACATTCAAGAGGTAGTAGAGGAAATGATTGACCAGTCTGATGTGACTGTTCTGAACATCATAGAGGCCAAGGATAATGAGGACATAGACGATGAATTTAATAGGGGTACCAATGTTTATGAAGACCAGGTTCCAGTAGGTAGCCCATTGGGGCAGCCTGGTTTTGTGTTAAGTGTGTCACAAGATGGTGTTGTTCACCCTTCTGAAGCAAATCTAAACACACAATAGAGTTGAAATATGAACACTACAGAAGCTCATGCTGAAGATGGGGATGCGGCTGAAGAAGATGAGTCTGGTGATGAAGATGGGGATGCTGCTGAAGAAGATGAGATGGACAAATCTTCTTCAGACTGTGAGATTGATATGAGTGATTACATGGGCTAAAAGATGTCTTACAGGGCTAGGAAGAGAGGTGAAGAAAATGTTGTGAATGAGGAAGAAAATTATGTTGTAGAAGGAAGGCCGGAGTTTGAAGGGGATAGTGATGTTTTAGAGTTTTGGCAGGAGGAGAAAATGAACGATATTGAAGAGGAAATTGTGTGGCACAAGGCAGGCCTGTGAAACTGAAGCCTTTAAGAAGAGGAGCAATAAACCCAGGTCCCACTTCTAGAGCTCACAATGAGCCAGAGTTTCCCAAGTTTGAAGGTTATGTGCCTGAAGCTGATGAATTTTGCTTCCCAGGTGATGATAGCATTTTTGATTCAGATGAAGAGGTAGCGCTACTACCTTCTAGAATGAAGAGAAGACTGAAGAAGAAGGGGAGGAAATGGTATGACCCTGCACTGCCTGATGCACATGAGCAATTGTGCAAGGACCTTTGCTTCACCAATGCCTATGTTCAGAAAGGCACTTAGAAATTATCATGTTAGGACATTGAGAAACTTTGAGTATCATATAAATGAACCCAAAAGGGTTATTGTCTGGTGGTCGGATAGAAAGAATGGTTGTGACCGGCATTGGATGGAAGTTGGACATGTTCCTTGCCTAGTAGATGATATCATCATCACTCGGGTTTGATCCAATGGGAAAGACTTACAGAAACTGTTGCTTGTACTTGCGATTGCGGGCTTCTAAGATCATCTCAGCCAGCCGCCGGCAGTAGTCCGGAGAGTATCTTGTTGTCGTTGGTGCCCTCTGGCCTCTCTCTGCACTGATTCCCTTCTAGCCTCCCTCTGCACTGCTGCCCTTCTAGCCCCCCTCTGTCTACCACCCATAAGCACCTCCTCTTCTTCATCTATGACCTCTGCAGGGCTTGGATCCATCTTCACCTACCTAGGGTTATTAGGTTTTCTCTGGTGATTTGGGGGGGGGGAGAAGGCAAGGTTGAGGGTGTGAAGTGGGTTTGCGAGATGGGGTTGTGGGTTTTATAGATTGACAAGGGAGTTGCGAGGCAGGTTGAAATAGTGGAAAACAACCGAGTAGCAGGCCCACAATGGTTATTTAGCTACAACTAAATATAGCACAACATAAATAATCATACAAGATAGAAAACAACTTGACCTGATAAAACAGTTCTTCACAGCATTACTTAGCATAAGTTCTGAATATAAGCATCTAGTGCAATACTCCCTCTGTCCGGAAATACTTGTCCTCGAAATGGTTGTATCTAGACTTATTTAGTTATAGATACATTCATTTTATCAATTTTTAGGACAAGTATTTCCGGGCGGAGGGAGTACTTAACGTAACCAACAAGTTCTTGACTTAACTAGCCTCACTCAAGTTACCATAACTTAAGCAGATCATATAAGACTACACAAAATATACAACCGCCACCATCAACTTGCAAGGCCTGTCTGAAGGAAATATGCCCTAAAGGCAATAATAAAGTTGTTATTTATATTTCCTTATATCATGATAAATGTTTATTATTCATGCTAGAATTGTATTAACCAGAAACTTAGTACATGTGCGAATACATAGACAAACAGAGTGTCACTAGTATGCCTCTACTTGACTAGCTTGTTAATCAAAGATGGTTGAGTTTCCTAACCGTAGACATGAGTTGTCATTTTATTAACGGGATCACATCATTAGAGAATGATGTGATTGACAAGACCCATCCGTTAGCTTAGCACGATGATCGTTTAGTTTGTTGCTATTGCTTTCTTCATGACTTATACATGTTCCTGTGACTATGAGATTATGCAACTCCCGAATACCGGAGGAACACCTAGTGTGCTATCAAACGTCCTGGCGAATCTGGGTGATTATAAAGATGCTCTACAGGTGTCTCCGATGGTGTTTGTTGAGTTGGCATAGATCGAGATTAGGATTTGTCACTCCGATTGTCAGAGAGGTATCTTTGGGCCCTCTCGGTAATGCACATCACTATAAGCCTTGCAAGAAATGTGACTAATGAGTTAGTTACGGGATGATGCATTACGGAACGAGTAAAGAGAATTGCCGGTAATGAGATTGAACTAGGTATTGAGATACCGACGATCAAATCTCGGGCAAGTAACATACCGATGACAAAGGGAACAACGTATGTTGTTATGCGGTTTGACCAATAAAGATCTTCGTAGAATATGTGGGAGCCAATATGAGCATCCAGGTTCCACTATTAGTTATTGACCGGAGATGAGTCTCAGTCATGTCTACATAGTTCTCGAACCCGTAGGGTCCGCACGCTTAACGTTCGATGACGATCGGTATTATGAGTTTATATGTTTTGATATACCGAAGGTAGTTCGGAGTCCCAGATGAGATCACGGACATGACGAGGAGTCTCGAAATGGTCGAGACATGAAGATCGATATATTGGATGGCTATATTCGGACACCGGAATAGTTCCGAGGTGTATCGGGTATTTTCTGGAGTACCGGGGGGTTACCGGAACCCCCCGGGGGGTTATTGGGCCTCATGGGCCTAGTAGTGGAAGAGAAGAGGAAGGCCAAGAGGTGGCGCGCACCAGCCCTAGCCCAAACCGAATTGGACTAGGGGGGTCGTCCCCCCTTTCCTTCTCTCCTCCCTCTCCTTCCCCCTTCTCCTAGTTGGAATAGGAAAGGGGGGGGGGGGGCGAATCCTACTTGGAGTAGGATTGCCCCCCTTGGCCGGCCTCCTCCTCCCTCCCCCCTTTATATACGTGTGAGGGGGGCACCCCAAAGGCACACAAAAGTTTTTCTTAGCCGTGTGCGGTGCCCCCCTCCGCAGAAACACACATCGGCCATATCGTTGCAGTGCTTAGGCGAAGCCCTGCGCCGCTAACTTCATCATCACCGTCACCACACCGTCGTGCTGACGAAACTCTCCCTCGGCCTCAGCTGGATCAAGAGTCCGAGGGACCTCATCGAGCTGTACATGTTCAGATTGCGGAGGTGTCGTGCGTTCGATACTTGATCGGTTGGATCGCGAAGACGTTCGACTACATCAACCGCGTTACTAAACGCTTCCGCTTTCGGTCTATGAGGGTACATGGACACACTCTCCTGCTCGTTGCTATGCATCACATAGATAGATCTTGTGTGATCGTAGGTAAACAATTTGAAATACTGCGTTCCCCAACAGTGGCACCCGAGCCAGGTCTATGCGTAGATGTTATATACACGAGTAGAACACAAAGAGTTGTGGGCGATAATAGTCATACTGCTTACCAGCATGTCATACTTTGATTCTACGGTATTGTTGGATGAAGCGGCTCAGACCAACATTACGCGTACGCTTACTCGAGACTGGTTCTACCGACGTGCTTCGCACATAGGTGGCGCTGGGTGTCTGTTTCTCCAACTTTAGTTGAAACGAGTGTGACTACACCCGGTACTCGTTGAAGGTTAAAACAGCACACTTGACGACAAATCGTTGTGGTTTTTGATGCGTAGGTAGGAACGGTTCTTGCTAAGTCCGTAGCAGCCACGTAAAACTTGCAACAACAAAGTAGAGGACGTCTAACTTGTTTTTGCAGGGCATGTTGTGATGTGATATGGTCAAGACATGATGATATAAATTGTTGTATGAGATGATCATGTTTTGTAACAGAGTTATCGGCAACTGGCAGGAGCCATATGGTTGTCGCTTTATTGTATGCAATGCAATCGCCATGCAATTGCTTTACTTTATCACTAAGCGGTAGCGATAGTCATGATGGCAATAGTTGGCGAGACGACATCGATGCTTCGATGGAGATCAAGGTGTCAAGCCGGTGACGATGTCATATCACTTATATTGATTGCATGTGATGTTTATCCTTTATGCATCTTATTTTGCTTAGTTCAGCGGTAGCATTATAAGACGATCTCTCACTAAATTTCAAGGCACAAAGTGTTCTCCCTGAGTATGCACCATTGCGACAGTTCGTCGTGCCGAGACACCACGTGATGATTGGGTATGATAAGCTCTACGTTAACATACAATGGGTGCAAGCCAGTTTTGCACACGCAGAATACTCGGGTTAAACTTGACGAGCCTAGCATATGCAGATATGGCCTCGGAACACTGAGACCTAAAGGTCGAGCGTGAATCATATAGTAGATATGATCAACATAGTGATGTTCACCATTGAAAACTACTCCATCTCACGTGATGATCGGACATGGTTTAGTTGATTTGGATCACGTGATCACTTAGATGATTAGAGGGATGCCTATCTAAGTGGGAGTTCTCAAGTAATATGATTAATTGAACTTTAATTTATCGTGAACTTAGTACCTGATAGTATTTTGCATGTCTATGTTGTTGTAGATCAATGGAGTGCTACTGTTCCTTTTAATTTTAATGCGTTCCTAGAGAAAGCTAAGTTGAAAGATGATGGTAGTAGCTACACGGACTGTCGGGGAGGCTGATCGGACCCACGAACACCTATGCGACCGGCGGACCGAGTCCCTTTTGGTTCGGAGGGGGGCGGAGATCGCACGAAGAGCGGATCGAGGCGAAGCACACGAGCAGTTTTACCCAGCTTCAGAGCTCTCCGGAGAGATAATACTCCTACTGCTGCTTGTCTAGTTTGTATTGTGTTCTTGCTAGGGAGCGATGAGAGCTACAAGACCTAGCGTGAGAGTTCTCTGGTTATGTTTTGAATCGAACCCCACCCGAACCCCCTCTACGTTGCGCATGGGCCTCCTTTTATATGCTCAAGGGGTCTTCGACAGGTGGCAACGTAGATGAGGGTACAAATGGAAAAACAGTAGTTGGTACACCTACTTGAACAAAGGTACAGTGTACTCTACCTAACCACGGCGGCAAGGGACAAAAGCATTAAATTCCGTCCACGTCGCCTAAGCGATCTGCAACGAGGACCGTCGGGGCGCCACCATTCGCCACAATGGCAAACTTGTCGCCGCCGCTTATCGGCGATCCCGGCTGGCTGCCTGACCTCTTGACACGTGGCGCATGGAATGGTCCCATGGCGACACGTTGATGGGTGAGCTGGAGCGGAGATGAAGAGAGGTTGCCTGCCGCGGCAAGTGCCTTGCCGCGGCTGAATCCTTGTCGCGTCCGGAGGCTTGTCGCTCTCCGAGACTTCCCGACAAGCTCCTCTTGCCGGGATCTTGTCTTCTGCGTGCCTTGAGTGGCCTTCCCGGCAAGCTCCTCTTGCCGGGGCCTTGTCTTCTCGGTTAAATACTTTGTTCTTGAATGGCTCCAAAGGAACCACGGAGGATCTTAAGCGGTGACCAGGCAAGCCTTGCAGCTGGTGTCAGAATCGTCTGCGGCACGAAGTTCGGGATACTAGGGTACCCCTACTCTAGTACACCGGCAGAGCCCCGAACTGGGCCGCACACGGTGCCGAGCGCTGTCAGGCCAGGCCCAAAACAGTGCATGGTCACACGCGGCCTTGATCATGCCGTAACTCACCCCGGACCCACCACGTCCCCCACTAACAGCACGCACCGGACGTGGCGTCGTGTGAGAGATCGTGGGCGAGGTCGTGGGGGTTTCTTTATTAGGAAAAGCGGAACGTCTGCCCCCTCTCCCCCCTTATAAACAGGGGAAACAGGGGCAGGTCGTCCACCTCGCCATTGCTGTCTCGTCTCGAAAACCACCGCCGCTCCCCCCTTCTTCTCTAGTGCGAAGAGAGCAGCGCTCCGCCCCTTTCACCACAGTGCCATCAACGTCGTCGGTCTCCTCCACTGCCTCCGCCATGGCTCCGAAAGCCGACAAGGGGAAGGGCATGAAATCGGCCGAGGCGCAGCGGCTCACGGCGCTGCAAAAGGAGCGGGCCATCTTCTCCCCCCAGCTCGACGCAAAGGAGCTGAGGGAGGGCTTATACCTCTTGGTCGACGGAGACGCGTGCGCATCTGCGCACGAAGGTACTCCCGCCATCGCGTCTGAACTAGCCCCAACAGGGTATACTTTCTTTGCCCGTTTCTTCTACTGCGGGCTCTGCCCGCCCATTTCTGAATTCTTCTGTGACATTATGAACACCTCACGGGTTCCGCCTCCTTGATTTCACCCCAACGCCGTCTTGACCATGGCGGTTTTCGCACACCTTTGCGAAAACTTTGTCGAGATCCACCCAAGCGTAGCCCTCTTCCGCCACTTCTTCATGCCCAGCGTTGAGAGAGGGGAGCCGCTTGCGGAGGGATTGCTTGGGTCTCAGGTCGGCAAGAAAGAAGCGTGTCTGGAAGGAGAGTTCCGCAGCAAATGGGAGGAGTGGAGAGCCAACTGGTGTTGGACCGTAGAGGAGAACCCGCAGCCCTTCACCGCCCTGCGCCAAACCCCAATAGTGCGCGGCAACGATTGGAGCAACTTGGCGCCGGAGGATGCTAGGTTGAAGATAGTTGTGACCCGGATTTTGCGCCTCAGGCTTGCTGAGACTCACCGTAAGCGCGGTTGGCGCGATTTCCTTCGCCGCCGCGCCGCTCCCTTGCAGGAGAGGAGGAGACCTGCTTGGGAGTTCCAAAATGCAGCGGACATCATGAGGCTGCGCCCGGGCCTTAACGGAATTTCACTGTCTTGGAGTTGGATGCGATCTTTGCTAGAGTTGTTCAAGAATGACCCCGATCACCCCGAGTGGTTTAGGTTGCCGAGGGGGGTCGTCCCATTGTGCAACAACTCTGCGCTCGACCGCATCCGGGCCATGATGCCGTTGTGCGATTCTCATGGGATCGTTCCAACCTGGCAAGAGCCTTCCGACGACATCGTGCGGCAGTTCTTCGACAGCTTGGAAGAAGTGCCGATCCGCCCGAAGCGAAGAAGCTCACCCGCGACACCACCGACCGAAGAGATGGTGCGCATTGCCACAAGGTTGTTGAGGAGGCGGCATTGCTGCAAGGCGTCCTTCGGGTACACCGTGGAGGAGGCAGATGCAGCAGAGGCGGCAAGCCTTGCCGAAGCGAAGGAGTTCGCCGGTGAGGAAGAGCTTGCGAACCGAGGCCGAGTCGAGCAAACCAGCCGAGGGCGCTTCTTCCCCACCATCCAGCGGCTTGCCGCGAACGGAGCCGGCTCCGCCAAAAGAGGCGTCTCCGCAAGGCTGGAGACGAGACGGGCGGCAGACGGGCCAACAGCCACCCATGACGGCAGCTCTACCGCGGCAAGCGATGTTGTTGGGAGCACCCCACACTGCTACGACAAGCTGGGGGGGATCCTCCTGTGCCACCGCCAACGCCTCGCCAAGCGGCCAAGAGAGCCTACTCCTCCGCCTCGTCGCGCCGGAGGCGAGCCGGAGTTTGATTTCTCCGCGCTCAGCTCCGAGGAGGAAGAAGAAGAGTAAGCTTCAATATTGTGCTTGTATTTCTTCAATTTTGTTGCTTCATCTTGAATCTGATTTGCTTCGTTCTGAACTCTTTCCTTTTCAGGACGCTGGCCTAGAGAGCATCGAAGAGAGCCAAGACCCCGGTGGTCGTCGTTGAGGATGATCCACCCGTGGCAACAGGAGGCGGGTCTGAGACCCCCTTGCCGGACCCGACAACCCTTCCTCAGAGCAGCCCCCAGCACAACCCCCAGAGTAAGTATGCGGTTTTCTTCTTACTGTTAGGTGTGCATGGGCGCTTCTTCTTCATTGATATCTGACTGTTGGTTTGTGTAGGAGCAGAGCAGCCTCAACAGGAGGGCCCCGGAGCCGCCCCCGAAATCCTATCTGCCCGACTCGCCCGCCAAGGGAGGATTCTCCGGCAAGGGAGCGTCCTCCGGCAAGGGAGGCTACTCCGGCAAGGGATAGCACCAGTGATCCTCCAGTGGTCGAGACCATGGCTGCAGATCCCATTGCAGGTAATCCTCTTGCGCGAAAATTTTCCTTGGGCCTGTTTTCTTCTGTTTTTCTTTGAATATTTGCTTGACTTTCTTTCTCCGTCCGCCCCAGAGCCGATGGAGACCGAGGTCGCCGGCGAGGAGGGCCTTGCCAACACCGACGGCCGCCGTGGAAGAAGAAGCCGGCGCCGACGAGCCTGCCGGGCGGAGAGGCCACCGAGGCTGCCGCCACGAAGCCGGCGAGGGTCTAGCGATCGACCGACGGCCACGAGGTCGCAGGAGCGCCAGCGCTACACCGACCGCCGACTCACGCTGCTGCTAGCGTCCAGACTCGAAGAGCCCGGCCAGCGCCTTACTTGAAGGCGGCGGCGGCGTCTTCATCGAACTCCCATGGGAGTCGAGCTCCAGGCGCCCGGTCGAAGGAGAGACCTTCGACGGAGAGCTGCTCGCCTCCACTGGGCTGATCTTGGTGGACGCGCGCCAAGCAGCGTGGCGAAGTCGAGGAGGAGCAACTGAAGAAGCTTGCCGCTCTATCGCGCCCGACAAGCCAAGTTGGAGTCCCGGAAGCACTTGTCGCGAGGGCGGGAGCATATGGAGAAGCGAGAAGAGCTCCGGCGCCAACCAAGAGGCTCTCCGGAACGAAGCGGAAGAGCGGGAGCGACTTCTTTGAAGAGCGCACGGCCTTTATCCTCGAGAAGGCCGCACGAGGAGGAGCAGCTTGCCGCCGAGAAGCTGTCCGCGCAGGAAAGCGAGCTGGCGCAGCGGAAGGTCAACTTGGACAGCCATGAGGAAGAGCTTGTCGCGCACGAGGAGTCACTTGGCGGGGCTCTTAAGGAAGCGAAGGATGCTTCCGCAGCCGCCGAGGCCGCCAGGAAAGAGTTGGAGACGAAGGTGACGCAGCTGGAGGCCAGTCTCCAGAAGAGCGGCGAGGAGCTTGCCGCACTCAAGCACGAGCACGAGAAGGACGCCTACACTCTTGGCGAGCTGCAGGGCCGTCTCGCCGAGAGGAGCAAGGAGCTCGACGCCGCCAAGGATTCCAAGGCCGATCTTCAGCTGAAGCTGACCACTCTGACGCAGACGCTGGACGGCGCCAAGGAGCGGGAGGTGGGCCTGTTGGAGAAGATCAAGGCCAACAAGGAGCTCTTGGCGAATCTGCCGCCACCAGGCGCCTTGAGGGAGAGTGTGGAGCGGACCGAAGGTCTTGTGGATCTGCTGCCGCCATCCACAACAGTGATGGAGCTGGGGATGGTGGATCTCGGATACTCCTCCGACGAGCACCTCCAACCCAGCACCAAGCTTAGCTTATTCTTCAAGGGCGTGGTGACGGGCCTCCAGCGACTCCGGGAAGAGGTCCCAAAGCAGCAGGTGTTGATGAAGGTGGCCTTCCGCAATCCAGGCCTCAACCTCAACGGCGTCCTCAGATCCTTGCCGCCAGATGCCGATGTGGAGTCGCTCAAAGCCCTTGTCGCACCCATTGTGGACAAGGTGAACAAGATCAAGCGGGTTGATGGCGACCGCATAGACTAGGCCGCCAATTTTATCTTTCCCTTGTCGCTGCTGAACATGTTTAGAACAATTTATTAGATCTGCGACAAGCTATTTTGTAATATAACTCTATCTTAGGCGATGATTGCAATGTTATTTCCTTTACTTGGTTCCTTCCTTTGTACGTTTTTGCCTTACGCTTTTAGGGAACTTGTCGGAGCGGGCACCAGAGCCGCGAGCGCTGAGTGCGGAACGTCAGCAGCCTGCTGGCGGTGCCGCCTCCGACAAGCAACCTTGTCGCGACTAGCTGCAGCTCACTTAAGTTGTTGAGCGGACTCGAAACAAAGTAAGGGCGCGACTAGCTGCGAGTTGGTTCCTCCAGCATACAGGTTTTCCATACAAAGTACTATCGTTCGAGGAAGATAACTTAAAAATTTAAGAACTGATTGCTCAAACTTGGGCAACTTAGCTTTACATCGTTTGCTTCCCGATAAAGCGAAACTTCCTCGAGCAACGCTTGGTCCATAGTATTATCTTCTCCTTCCCCCCTGGTTAACTTGTGCGCGAGGGAACCTTCCTTTCTTTGAGAAAGAGAAAGAAGAGAAAGTAAAGTTATGGAGCCTAGTGGCTCGATATTGCTTACCGGGTGTGGGTGCTGCACAAAGTGTTAGCCAAAACATGCAATAAAATGATGAAAGCATGAATTTGACAGTTGTGCGCAACACATGAGCTTACTGATGCACGGGGTCTGCGCCCGACTTTGTACAAAGGATTACATGCAACAGCGGCAAGACTTGTACAAAAGGTGGTTGCCGGAACAGGTTCCGGCAACCGCACTATGGGTAAAACTTACGAAGATGCTCAATGTTCGAGGAGTTGCTCACCGGAATGCCATCTTCGGTCTCAAAGCGGACAGCGCTTGAGGCCTAGTGACTCGTTTCACCCAATAAGGGCCTTCCCACTTTGGTGTCAACTTGTTTGAATTCTTGGCGGACTGAACGCGAAGAACAAGGTCGCCTTCCTCGAGGCTTCGGCACTAACTGCGGCTATGGTAGCGGCGCAAAAGCTTCTTTGGTAACGAGCAGCTCGTCTGTGACACGAAGGCGATCCTCCTCAAGGAGCAGGTAGCGTCATCTTGTCGCAGCTGCTCTTGCTCAAGCTCATCATAAGCGAGCACTCGAGGCGATCCGTATCTGAGTTCCGTGGGGAGAACTGCCTCTGCTCCATAGACTAGAGCGAAAGGTGTGCGGCGGTGGCTTGATTTGGCGTCGTCTGATCGACCAAAGAACCACCGGCAGCTCCTCAATCCAGTTCCTTCCGCACTTGTGCAGCCCGTCGAAAGTTCGGTCTTGAGCCAGCAAGACACTTCAGCATTGCCCTCTCGCTTGACCGTTGCTTCTCGGATGAGCAACAGAAGCAAAGCAGACCTTGGCGCCAAGATCCTGGACGTACTGCATGAAGGTGCGACTCGTAAACTGTGTGCCGTTGTCGGTGATGATCCTGTTAGGGATTCCGAAACGGCAAACAATCGACCTGAAGAACTTGACTACTCACTGTGTTGTCACCTTCCTCACTGCTTCCACTTCTGGCCACTTTGTGAACTTGTCGATTGCAACGTACAAGTACTCAAAGCCCCCGACAGCTCGGGGGAAGGGGCCGAGGATGTCGAGCCCCGGACGAAAATGGCCAGGATAAAGGGATCGTCTGGAGAGCTTGAGCTGGTGTGTATCTGCTTGGAATGGAACTGGCATGCTTCACACTTGGTTACTTGTGCAGTTGCATCACGGAGGGCTGTCGGCCAAAAGAAACCTTCTTGGAAAGCTTTGCGGCAAGTGCTCTGGCGCCAATGTGGTGACCACATATGCCTCCATGTATCTCTCGCCAACAGCTTTTGTCCATCTTCCCGCAAATACACTTCAATTTCACACCGTTGAGTCTCATACATGCAGTGTCTTTGTCGACAAACTGGTACATACTTGTTGTCGGGCTACTCTTTCAGCTTCTTCTTGCTCTTCGGGAAGCTCTCCGTCTGAAGGAAATGGACAATCTCTTTGTGCCCATCTTTGGAGCTTATTTCGACAACAAGGACTAAAGGCACATCTGCTGCGGAACATCGGCTTCCACGGCCGTAACTGCGGCTCGGTAGGAGCTTGGCGTTCCCGACAAGCTTGCCGGAGCAAAACTTGTTGGGAGCGTCTGGTTCAACGAAACAAACCACAGGGCTTGTCGGAGCAGACTGCCCCTCAGCTCTGTTGGTGTCGATCTTGGGGACCTTCGTGGCGGCGGCTTCGGGAAGCTCTGCCGGAAAGTAGTCACCAGAGATCAACTTTCTCTTCTTGCTCTGTCCAGTTGATGGTGTTACGGTTGGTTGAGTTAGCTTGAGCACAAAAATCCCTGGTTCCACAAGCAACTTAAGTGCAGCGCACTTTGACAGGCCATCAGCAATATCATTCTGAGCTCTTGGAACATGTTCCATTTGTAGGCCGCCAAAGTGCTCTTCTAGCTTTCTCACTTCATCAACGTAGGCTTCCATCAATGGACTCTGATAATCTTTGTTCACTTGGCGGACGACAAGCTGCGAGTCACCCCTGACAATAAGCTTCTTAATCCCAAGGTCTACTGCAATCTCGAGACCGGCAAGCAAACCTTCATACTACTGCGGTATTGTTTGTTGCTTGCTCCTTGGGAAAGTGCATCTGGACTATGTACTTGAGGTGCTCTCCGGTGGGTGCTATAAGCGATGAAAGACCGGCGCCTTGCAGCGAGAAGGCACCATCAAAGTACATTAGCCACTCTTTGCTTGCTTCCTTGACGGGAATGCTCGTCTCTGGAATTTCTTCATCTGGCGTCGGCGTCCATTCTGCTATGAACTCCGCCAATGCTCTGCTTTGGATAGTTGATGTGCTTTCTTACTTGAGGCCTAAGCTTGACAGTTCCTGTGCCCACTCGACAATCCTGCATGTTGCCTCTGGATTCTGCAGTATCCTCTTCATTGGAAAGCGAGTGACAAGCTGTGATCTCATGTGCTGAAAGTAATGGCGCAGCTTTCTCGAGGCCATGAGGAGGCCGAAAAGCAATTTACGCACACCAGAGTACCTTGACCTAGCCCCTGCAGGAGGGAATCGACAAAGTAAATCGGGCGCTGCACCATCCTTTTCTCGCATCTGCTCTTGCGTCAAGGCAGATCCGTCCTTGTCGGGACCAGAGCTTGCCGTGAAGCCCCACGCTTGTTCTTTGGATGTATGCGCCGTGGTTGCTAGCTCATCATCCGCCTCCCTCTCCGCTACTAACGCAGCACTAACCACTTGATTGGTTGCCGCTATATATAGCGACAACTTCTCTTGAGGCTTAGGTGCGACAAGTGTTGGAGTGGAGGACAGTATCTCTTCAAGTCCTGCAAAGATCGCCTCCGCTTGAGTCCATTGCATCGGACCTGCCTTTTTCAAGATTTTGAAAAATGGTAGGCGGCGCTCAGCAGATCTAGAGATAAACCTGCCGAGAGCAGCTACATAGCAACCGGCAAGTCTTCGTACATCCTTGGCGCTTTGGTGCTCCAATCGCTCAATGGCCTTGATCTTGTCGGGATTGGCTTCAATTCCCGCCGAGACATGAAGAACCCGAGAAGCTTGCGGAAGGAACTCCAAACACGCACTTCTCGGGATTGAGCTTGAGGTTGATCTTGCACAGATTTGCAAAGGTCTCATCAAATCTTGAACGAGTAGCCTTGTCCTTGCTCTTGACCACTATGTCATCCATGTAGGCTTCTACATTTACGTGCATTTGCGGCTCAAAAGCGTCATGGACTACTC
Source organism: Aegilops bicornis (assembly GCA_021605145.1). NCBI lineage: Eukaryota > Viridiplantae > Streptophyta > Magnoliopsida > Poales > Poaceae > Aegilops > Aegilops bicornis. Next base: position 547,012,367 of record CM038675.1, on the reverse strand, counting down.
TTGCAAACGTTGAACCAGCATTCTTCAAACCGAAAGGCATCCGTATGAAACAGTATGTGCCACATGGAGTAATGAATGCGGTTTCTCTTCATCTTCTTACGCCATGAAGATCTAATGATATCTGAATATGCATCAAGAAACGAAAGCAAATCACATCCGGTACCGTGGAGTCAACAATCTGGTCGATCTGCGGCAAGGGAAATGGATCTTTGGGACAAGCTTTATTGACATCTGTGAAGTCAATACAAAGTCTCCATTTCCCATTTGCCTTGGCGACAACTCTGAGGATTGGCCAACCACGTAGGATGGAGCACTCTCCTCGACAAGGCCTGCTGCTTCCAATTTCTTGATCTCTTCTGCGATGAATTCTTGGCGCTCCACGGCTCGCTTCCTAACTTTCTGCTTGACGGGCCGCGCATGAGGACAAACGGCAAGACGGTGCTCAATTACTTTCCTGGGAACACCGGGGATGTCAGATGGTTGCCACGCAAACACGCGTCGGCGTTCGCCAGCAGGGGAAAGCAACGAGCGCCGCCTTCCTATTTAGGGTCGAGAGAGGCCGATGGTGAAGGTACCACCAGCGCCGTCCTCCTTGGCGGACATCTTCTTGGTCTTTGGCGGAGCTGCCATCGTCCTCTTGCACTTGCCGGTGGAGCTCGATGGTGCGTCCTCGACAGTAACGCAGCACTCCGAAGAGGTGCGCTTGCCGGAGTGGGCATCGAGCTCTTGCCGGACTTGGTCTTCTTCCCCGGAGCTTCGGCGGCAAGTGTCCTGCGATCTGTCACGGCCGCTTCCCGATAGATCTTGTCGGCGCAGATAAGAGCATCCTTCTTGTCGCCATGGACAGAGATGATGCTTATCGGGCTGGCATCTTGAGTAAGTTGTATGCATAATGAGAGGCTGCCATGAACTTGGCGGTATTTGGGCGACCAAGTATCCCATTGTAAGGCAATGGGAAATCAGCAACGTCGAATGTGACCCTCTCGATCCTAAAGTTCAGCTCGCTGCCAAATGTTACCGCAACGGGATCTTCCCTTTAGGCTTGCTCCTTCCGGATTGATTCCTTGGAATGTGCAGTCTCTTCGAGCTCATTGTCGGGGATCTGAAGCCGGAGCACCCTTGAGAGGAGATCAGGTTTAAGCGGCCCGCCGTCAACTAGCATCTTGGTGACCTTGAGGTTGCGGATAGTTGGTGAGACCAACATCGGCAAGCACCCGACCGCATGATTATGCGATCGGGGTGGTCCTCAATATCAAAGATGATAGGCGTCTTTGGACCACTTCAGAGGCTTGCGCGACTCTACGGATGGTTCCGCTGCATTGACCTCCGCATCCACCGCTTGAGTTGGCGGTGGGAAGTATGCGAGGAAGCACCTCTGTCAACGCAGAACCTCCGTGGCTTTCAAACTCCTGCTCATCGGCGTCGTCATCATCCATGTCTTCATCGTCGTCTTCGTCTTCATCCTTGTCGCTGACCGCGGGAGGCCTGTCTCCTTGCCGCTGCTTGGCCGCTTGCTGTGGCGCCCTCCCGGCCGGGGCGTTTCTTCTTGGCTCCTCCGGCACCTTCTTGGGCCTTATCCTTGTCGCGTCTCGTATTCAGCTTTACATTGCTCGACAAGCTGCTCTACCTTCTTGCAGCTCGGAGGTCATGGCCCTTGGTGCGGTGGATCTTGCGATCTTGCTTCCGGAGCCGTCACCGCTTGTCGGCGGCCGCCACAGGCTGGTGGTTGGTGCCAGCGGCAACCTCTTTGCCGGAGCCACCAGCCTTGGCGTTCTTGTCGCCACCTCCGTTGCCGGACTGCTCAACAGCTAGCACTTCTCTGCCTTTCTTCTTCCTGTTGCCCCGTCGCGGGCTCTTCTTTGCAGGCGGTCTCCTCCTTTGTCGAGATCCTGCTTCCGCATTCTCTCCAGGAGTCTCCTCCTTCCTCAAAGACGTGCACACTTGTCGGCCAAGGCATACAACTCATCGACATCCTTGACTTTGCACATCGCCATCTCCTCCTCATCCTGCGGTTCCGCACGTTCTAATGAAACGCCCGATCACCGCGGCAGGTGGACATCCGGGATGTTGTAGTGCACACGGCTGAATCTACGAATGAACTTGCGAGGGACTCTCCTTCCTTCCGGGCGGCAGATGAAGGTCACTTTCTTGGCCATGAGGCTTGTTGTCACCGTGAAGGCGCCAACAAACTGATGGCATAAATCTGCCCAAGAGGATATGGAGCTGTCCGGCAAGTGCATGAGCCAGGACCTGACGTTGGGCTTGAGTACCAGCGGGAAGTAGTTGGCGAGGATCTTGTCGTCTCGTCCCCCCGCAGCTTGCACTGCGATGGTGTAGATGCTGAGGAACTCCGACGGATGCGTCCTGCCATCGTACTTCTCCGGCACGTCTGGCTTGAAGTTTTTCTTGCTGGGCCACTGGACTTGCCGCAGCTCACGAGTGAACGCAGGGCAACCTACCGCGTACGGCAAGTCGCCTGGTTCCTCTGGCGCGTGCATGTCGACAGAGGGCCTGGCGCGCTTGTCGGATTGACGTCGCGCTTCTCTTCGACGCTCGATGCGAGTTCGAGCGTCTTCTTGTTGTCGTTCATGAAGAACTTGGCGCTGATCGCGGAGAGCTCGTGGATCCGACGACGCGGTGGAGTCGCTGTCGAGATGGATCCGGCGAGTCGGTGATCTTGGCCTTTGGGGTGGAGAGTGCATGGTGGTTGCACCTCCACAAGTCTCGTCGCCACCGGCTCGCGTTTGGCGTTCCTGCCGCGGCAGCGACGCACTTGGTTGCCGCGGAGCGTCACCGTTGGCGAAGCCGATGAGACTCTGGATGGTGGCCCTCCATTCGTCAACCTTGTCAGCTGTTGGAGGGTAGTCGAGGAGCAGTTGAGCCCTCGCCAAGGCTTCCGCTGGAGTGGTGGGTGGCAGTGGCGAACGGCGCGAGGAGCGGGATATGCTCGGACTTCTATCTACGTTAGAAGGAGCAGTATCCCGTTCGAGCGACTGTGCCTCGCTTGTGCCAGCATGTTGGCGTGCATGCTGGTCTTGAACGTCCCGAGATCCTCCAGCTCGTTCTCGGTCCAACGAGCGTATGTCATTGTGAATGCCATGACGCTGTTGGTCCCGCGCCTCCTGAGACGGGCGCGGTACATGTACGGACGCCGAGGTCTGCGCGGCCTTGTCCTTGGACTTGGCAGCGTCACGAACTCCTTCGCCGGCGCCCGTTCTTCCGCTAGCGTCTGCTCCACCACCCGTTTGCTCCGGTGATGGTGGGTTCCACGCGGACGGCTCCGCTGCTGCCAAAGCCTTCTTCTTCGGTGGCATGTTGATGAAGGTGTTGCTCGTGTGAACGCCGGATCGGGTTCACACAGCCTCGACGCCCCCTACCTGGCGCGCCAAAGATGTCGGGGAGGCTGATCGGACCCACGAACACCTATGGGACCGGCGGACCGAGTCCCTTTTGGTTCGGAGGGGCGGAGATCGCCTGAAGCGGATCGAGGTGAAGCACACGAGCAGTTTTACCCAGCTTCGGAGCTCTCCGGAGAGATAATACTCCTACTGCTGCTTGTCTAGTTTGTATTGTGTTCTTGCTAGGGAGCGATGAGAGCTACAAGACCTAGCGTGAGAGTTCTCTGGTTACGTTTTGAATCGAACCCCACCCGAACCCCCTCTACGTTGCGCATGGGCCTCCTTTTATATGCTCAAGGGGTCTCCAACAGGTGGCAACGTAGATGAGGGTACAAATGGAAAAACAGTAGTTGGTACACCTACTTGAACAGTGTCTGATGTACTCTACCTAACCACGATGGCAAGGGACAAAAGCATTAAATGCCCGTCCTCGCCGCCTAAACATTCTGTGAGGGACCGTCAGAGGCGCCACCGTTCGCCACGATGGCAAACTTGTCGGCGCCGCTTATCGCTGCTCCCGGCTGCACCTGACCTCTTGACACGCAGCGCATGGAATGGTCCCATGGCGACACGTTGATGGGTGAGTGGAGCGGAGATGAAGAGAGGTTACTGCCGCGGCAAGTGCCTTGCCGCGCTGAATCCTTGTCGGCGTCCGGAGGCTTGTCGCTCTCGAGCCTTCCGGCAAGCTCCTCTTGCCGGGTCTTGTCTTCTGCGTGCCTTGAGTGGCCTTCCGGCAAGCTCCTCTTCTTGCCGGGCCTTGTCTTTTCGGTTAAATACTTTGTTCTTGAATGGCTCCAAAGGAACCACGGAGGATCTTAGCGGTGACTGTGCAAGCCTTGCCGCTGGGTGTCAGAATCGTCCATGCACGAGTTCGGGATACTAGGGTACCCCTACTCTAGTACACCGACACGGACTGGGTCCGTAACTTGAGGATTATCCTCATTGCTGCACAGAAGAATTACGTCCTGGAAGCACCGCTAGGTGCAAGACCCACTGCAGGAGCAACACCAGACGTTGTGAGAACGCTGGCGAGCAAAGTGATGACTACTCGAGATTTCGGTGTGCCATGCTTTACGGCTTAGAACCGGGACTTCAACGACGTTACGAGCGTCATGGAGCATATGAGATGTTCCAGAGTTGAAGTTAATATTTCAAGCAAATGCCCGGATTGATAGATATGAAGTCTCCAATAAGTTCTACAGCTGCAAAATGGAGGAGAATAGTTCTGTCAGTGAACATATACTCAAAATGTCTGGGTATCATAATCACTTGAATCAGCTGGGAGTTAATCTTCCGGTTGATAGTGTCATTGACAATGTTCTTCAATCACTGCCACCAAGCTACAAAAGCTTCGTGATGAACTATAATATGCAAGGGATGGATAAGACAATTCTCGAGCTCTTCACGATGCTAAAGGCTGCGGAGGTAGAAATCAAGAAGGAGCATCAAGTGTTGATGGTCAACAAGACCACTAGTTTCAAGAAGAAGGGCAAAGGGAAGAAGGGGAACTTCAAGAAGAACGGCAAGCAAGTTGCTGCTAAAGTGAAGAAGCCCAAGTCTGGACCTAAGCCTGAGACTGAGTGCTTCTACTGCAAAGGGACTGGTCACTTGAAGCGTAACTGCCCCAAGTATTTGGCGCATAAGAAAGATGGCAAAGTGAGCAAAGGTATATGTGATATACATGTTATTGATGTGTACCTTACTAATACTCGCAGTAGTACCTAGGTATTTGATACTGGTTCTATTGCTAATATTTGCAACTCGAAATAGGGACTACGGATTAAGCGAAGATTGGCTAAGGACGAGGTGACGATGCGCGTGCGAAATGGTTCCAAAGTCGATGTGATTGTCGTCGGCACGCTACCTCTACATCTACCTTCGGGATTAGTTTTAGACCTGAATAATTATTATTTCGTGCCAGCGTTAAGCATGAACATTATATCTGGATCTTGTTTGATGCGAGACGGTTATTCATTTAAATCTTAGAATAATGGTTGTTCTATTTATATGAGTAATATCTTTTATGGTCATGCACCCTTGAAGTGTGGTCTATTTTTGTTGAATCTCGATAGTAGTGATACATATATTCATAATATTGAAGCCAAAAGATGCAGAGTTGATAATGATAATGCAACTTATTTGTGGCACTGCCATTTGGGTCATATTTGTGTAAAGCGCATGAAGAAACTCCATACTGATGGACTTTTGGAATCACTTGATTATGAATCACTTGGTAGTTGCGAACCATGCCTCATGGGCAAGATGATTAAAACTCCGTTCTCCGGAACAATGGTGCGAGCAGCAGATTTATTGGAAATAATACATACTGATGTATGCGGTCCAATGAATGTTGAGGCTTGCGGCGGGTATCATTATTTTCTGACCTTCACAGATGATTTGAGAAGATATGGGTATATCTACTTGATGAAACATAAGTCTTAAACATATGAAAAGTTCAAAGAATTTCAGAGTGAAGTGGAAAATCATCGTAACAAGAAAATAAAGTTTCTGCGATCTGATCGTGGAGGAGTATATTTGAGTTACGAGTTTGGTCTTCATTTGAAACAATGCGGAATTGTTTCGCAACTCACACCACCCGGAACACCACAGCGTAATGGTGTGTCCGAACGTCGTAACCGCACTTTATTGGATATGGTGCGATCTATGATGTCTCTTACTGATTTACCGCTATCATTTTGGGGTTATGCTTTAGAGACGGCTGCATTCATGTTAAATAGGGCACCATCTAAATTCGTTGAGATGACACCTTATGAATTGTGGTTTGGCAAGAAACCCAAGTTGTCATTTCTTAAAGTTTGGGGCTGCGATGCTTATGTGAAAAAGCTTCAACCTGATAAGCTTGAACCCAAATCGGAGAAATGTGTCTTCACAGGATACCCAAAAGAGACTGTTGGGTACAGCTTCTATCACAGATCTGAAGGCAAGATATTCGTTGCTAAGAATGGATCCTTTCTAGAAAAGGAGTTTCTCTCGAAAGAAGAGAGTGGGAGGAAAGTAGAACTTGATGAGGTAACTGTACCTGCTCCCTTATTGGAAAGTAGTTCATGACAGAAATTAGTTTCTGTGACTCCTACACCAATTAGTGAGGAAGCTAATGATGATGATCATGTAACTTCATATCAAGTTACTACTGAACCTCGTAGGTCAACCAGAGTAAGATCTGCACCAGAGTGGTACGGTAATCCTGTTCTGGAGGTCATGTTACTTGACAATGACGAACCTATGAACTATGAGGAAGCGATGATGAGCCCAGATTCCGTGAAATGGCTTGAGGCCATGAAATCTGAGATGAGATCCATGTATGAGAAACAAAGTGTGGACTTTGGTTGACTTGTTCGATGATCGGCAAGCCATAGAGAATAAACGGATCTTCAAGAAGAAGACCGACGACGGTAATGTTACTGTCTACAAAGCTCGACTTGTTGCGAAAGGTTTTCGACAAGTTCAAGGAGTTGACTACAATGAGACCTTCTTACCCGTAGCGATGCTTAAGTCCGTCCGAATCATGTTAGCAATTGCCACATTTTATGACTATGAAATTTTGCAAATGGATGTAAAGACTGCATTCCTGAATGGATTTCTGGAAGAAGAGTTGTATATGATGCAACCCGAAGGTTTTATCGATCCAAAGTATGCTAAGAAAGTGTGCAAGCTCCAGCGATCCATTTATGGACTGGTGCAAGCATCTCGGAGTTGGAATAAATGTTTTGATAGTGTGATCAAAGCATATGGTTTTATACAAACTTTTGGAGAAGCATGTATTTACAAGAAAGCGAGTGGGAGCTCTGTAGCATTTCTAATATTATATGTGGATGACTTATTGTTGATTGGAAATGATATAGAATTTCTGGATAGCATAAAAGGGTACTTGAACAAGAGTTTTTCAATGAAAGACCTCGGTGAAGCTGCTTATATATTGGGCATCAAGATCTATAGAGATAGATCAAGACGCTTAATTAGACTTTCACAAAGCACATACCTTGATAAAGTTTTGAAGAAGTTCAAAATGGATCAAGCAAAGAAAGGGTTCTTGCACGTGTTACAAGGTGTGAAGTTGAGTCAGACTCAATGCCCGACCACTGCAGAAGATAGATAGAAAATGAAAGTCATTCCCTATTCTTCAGCCATAGGTTCTATCATGTATGCAATGTTGTGTACCAGACCTGATGTGTGCCTTGCTTTTAGTTTAGCAGGGAGGTACAAAAGTAATCCAGGAGTGGATCACTGGACAGCGGTCAAGAACATCCTGAAATACATGAAAAGGACTAAGGATATGTTTCTCATTTATGGAGGTGACAAAGAGCTCATCGTAAATGGTTACATCGATGCAAGCTTTTGACACTGATCCGGATGACTCTAAGTCACAAACCGGATACGCATTTATATCGAACGGTGGAGCTGTCAGTTGGTGCAGTTCTAAGCAAAGCGTCATGGCGGGATCTACGTGTGAAGCGGAGTACATAGCTGCTTCAGAAGCAGCAAGTGAAGGATTCTAGATGAAGGAGTTCATATCCGATCTAGGTGTCATACCTAGTGCATTGGGTCCAATGAAAATCTTTTGTGACAATACTAGTTCAATTGCCTTGGCAAAGGAATCTAGATTTCACAAGAGAACCAACCATATCAAGAGACGCGTCAATTCCACCCGCGATCAAGTCAAGGAGGGAGACATAGAGATTTGCAACATACATACGGATCTGAATGTTGCAGACCCGTTGACTAAGCATCTCTCACGAGCAAAACATGATCAGCACCAAGACTCTGGGTGTTAGAATCATTACTGTGTAATCTAGATTATTGACTCTAGTGCAAGTGGGAGACTGAAGGAAATATGACCTGGAGGCAATAATAAAGTTGTTATTTATAATTCCTTATATCATGATAAATGTTTATTATTCATGCTAGAATTGTATTAACCGGAAACTTAGTACATGTGTGAATACATAGAAAAACAGAGTGTCACTAGTATGCCTCTACTTCACTAGCTCATTAGTCAAAGATGGTTGAGTTTCCTAACCATAGACATGAGTTGTCATTTGATTAACGGAATCACATCATTAGAGAATGATGTAATTGACAAGACCCATCCGTTAGCTTAGCACGATGATCGTTTAGTTTGTTGCTATTGCTTTCTTCATGACTTATACATGTTCCTATCACTATGAGATTATGCAACTCCTGAATACCGGAGGAACACTTAGTGTGCTATCAAACGTCACAATGTAATTGTGTGATTATAAATATGCTCTACAGGTGTCTCCGATGGTGTTTGTTGAGTTGGCATAGATCGAGATTAGGATTTGTCACTCCGATTGTCAGAGAGGTATCTCTGGGCCCTCTCGGTAATGCACATCACTATAAGCCTTGCAAGCAATGTGACTAATGAGTTAGTTACGGGATGATGCATTAAGGAACGAGTAAAGAGACTTGTTGGTAACGAGATTTAACTAGGTATTGAGATACCGACGATCAAATCTCGGGCAAGTAACATACCGATGACAAAGGGAACAACGTATGTTGTTATACGGTTTGACCTATAAAGATCTTCGTAGAATATGTGGGAGCCAATATGAGCATCCAGGTTCCGCTATTGGTTATTGACCAGAGATGAGTCTCGGTCATGTCTACATAGTTCTCGAACCCGTAGGGTCCGCACGCTTAACGTTCGATGACGATCGGTATTATGAGTTCTTGTGTTTTTATGTACCGAAGGTAGTTCAGAGTCCCGGGTGTGATCACGGACATGACGAGGAGTCTCGAAATGGTCGAGACATGAAGATTGATATATTGGAAGGTTATATTCAGACACCGCAATAGTTCCGAGGTGTATCGGGTATTTTCCGGAGTACCGGGGGGTTACCGGACCCCCCCGGGGGGGGGGGGGAGGGGTTATTGAAGGAAATATGCCCTAGAGGCAATAATAGAGTTATTATTTATTTCCTTATTTTATGATAAATGTTTACTATTCATGCTAGAATTGTATTAACCGGAAACTTAGTACATGTGTGAATACATAGACAAACTGAGTGTCACTAGTATGCCTCTACTTGACTAGCTCGTTGATCAAAGATGGTTAAGTTTCCTAGCCATTCACATGAGTTGTCATTTGATGAACGGGATCACATCATTAGAAAATGATGTGATTGACATGACCCATCCGTTAGCTTAGCACTATGATCGTTTAGTTTGTTGCTATTGCTTTCTTCATAACTTATACATGTTCCTATGACTATGAGATTATCCGGAGGAACACTTTGTGTGCTGCCAAACGTCACAACGTAACTGGGTGATCATAAAGGTGCCCTACAGGTGTCTCCGAAGGTGTTTGTTGGATTGGCATAGATCGAGATTAGGATTTGTCACTCCGAGTATCGGAGAGGTATCTTTGGGCCCTCTTGGTAATGCACATCACTATAATCCTTGCAAGCAATGTAACTAATGAGTTAGTTGCGGGATGATGTATTATGGAACGAGTAAAGAAACTTGCCGGTAACGAGATTGAACTAGGTATTGAGATACCGACGATCGAATCTCGGGCAAGTAACATACCGATGACAAAGGGAACAACGTATGTTGTTATGCGGTTTGACCAATAAAGATCTTCGTAGAATATGTGGGAGCCAATATGAGCATCCAGGTTCCGCTATTGGTTATTGACCGATACGTGTCTCGGTCATGTCAACATGGTTCTCAAACCGTTAGGGTCCGCATGCTTAAAGTTCTGTGACGATCAGTATTATGAGTTTTGTGTTTTGATGTACCGAAGGTAGTTTGGAGTCCCGGATATGATCACAGACATGACGAGGAGTCTTGAAATGGTCGAGACGTAAAGATCAATATATTGGACGACTATGGTCAGACACCGGAAGTGTTTTGGGAGGTTTCGGACATATCGGAGAATCTGGGGGTTACTGGAACCCCGGGAGTATATTGGGCCTAATGGGCCTTAGTGGAGAAGAGGAGGGGCGGCCAGGGCATGCCGCGCGCCCCCTCCCCCTTTAGTGCTAATTGGACAAGGAGGCTCCTCTCTCCTTCCCTTCCCCCTTCTCCTACTCCTACTAGGAAAGGAGGAGTCCTACTCCCGGTGGGAGTAGGACTCCCCCCTTGGCGCACCCTCCTCCTTGGCCGGCCGCCTTCCCCCTAGCTCCTTTATATACGGGGGCAGGGGGGCACCCCATAGACACAGCAATTGATCTGTTGATCTCTTAGCGGTGTGCGGTGCCCCCCTCCACCATAATCCCCCTCGGTCACATCGTCGCGGTGCTTAGGCGAAGCCCAGCGTCGGTAGCATCATCATCACCGTCACCACGCCGTCGTCTTGTGAAGCTCTTCTGAAGCTCTCTTTGGATCGTGAGTTAGCGGGACGTCACCGAGCTGAACGTGTGCTGAACGCGGAGGTGCCGTACGTTCGGTGCTGAGGATCGGTCGATTGTGAAGACATACGACTACATCAACCACGTTGTTATAACGCTCCCGCTTACGGTCTACGAGGGTACGTAGATAACACTCTCCCCTCTCGTTGCTATGCATCACCATGATCTTTACATGTGCGTTGGAACTTTTTTGAAATTACTACGTTCCCCAACAGTGGCATCCGAGCCAGGTTTATGCGTAGATGTTATATGCACGAGTAGAACACAAGTGAGTTGTGGGCGATACAAGTCATACTGCTTACCAGCATGTCATACTTTGGTTGGCAGTGTTGTTGGATGAAGCGGCCCGGACCGACATTACGCGTACGCTTACGCGAGACTGGTTCTACCGATGTGCTTTACACACAGGTGGCTGGCAGGTGTCAGTTTCTCCAACTTTAGTTGAACCGAGTGTGACTACGCCCTGTCCTTGAGAAGGTTAAAACAACACTAACTTGACAAACTATCGTTGTGGTTTTGATGCGTAGGTAAGAACGGTTTTTGCTCAGCCCGTAGCAGCCACGTAAAACTTGCAACAACAAAGTAGAGGACGTGTAACTTGTTTTTGCAGGGCATGTTGTAACGTGATATGGTCAAGACATGATGCTATATTTTATTGTATGAGATGATCATGTTTTGTAACGGAGTTATCGGCAACTAGCAGGAGCCATATGGTTGTCGCTTTATTATGCATAATGCAATGCATACAATAATTGCTTTACTTTATCACTAAGCGGTAGCGATAGTCGTAGAAGCAATTGTTGGCGAGACGACAATGATGCTACGATGGAGATCAAGGTGTCGCACCGATGACGATGGTGATCATGACGGTGCTTTGGAGATGGAGATCAAAGGCACAAGATGATGATGGCCATATCATATCACTTATATTGATTGCATGTGATGTTTATCCTTTATGCATCTTATTTTGCTTTGATTGACGGTAGCATTATAAGATGATCTCTCTCTATAAATTTCAAGGTAAAAGTGTTCTCCCTGAGTATGCACCGTTGCCAAAGTTCGTCGTGTCGAGACACCACATGATGATTGGGTGTGATAAGCTCAACGTTCTTATACAATGGGTGCAAGCCAGTTTTGCACACGCAGAAATACTCGGGTTATACTTGACGAGCCTAGCATATGCAGATATGGCCTCGGAACACTGAGACCGAAAGGTCGAACGTGAATCATATAGTAGATATGATCAACATAGTGATGTTCACCATTCAAAACTACTCCATTTCACGTGATGATCGGTTATGGTTTAGTTGATTTGGATCAGGTGATCACTTAGATGATTAGAGGGAGGTCTATCTAAGTGGGAGTTCTTAATTAATATGATTAATTAAACTTTAATTTATCATGAACTTAGTCCTGGTAGTATTAGCATATCTATGTTGTAGATCAATAGCTCGCGATGTAGCTCCCCGTTTATATTTTGATATGTTCCTAGAGAAAACTAAGTTGAAAGATGTTAGTACCAATGATGCGAACTTGGTCTATGATCTGAGGATTTTCCTCATTGCTGCACAGAAGAATTGTGTCCTTGATGCACCACAAGGTGACAGAACTATTGCAGGAGCAGATGCGGACGTTATGAACGTTTTGACAAAGCTCGTTATGATGACTACTTGATAGTTTAGTACACCATGCTTTATGGCTTAGAAACGGGACTTCAAAAATGTTTTGAACGCCATGGAGCATATGAGATGTTCCAAGAGTTGAAATTGGTATTTCATACTCATGCCCGTGTCGAGAGGTATGAGACCTCTGACAGTACTTTGCCTACAAGATGGAGGAGAATAGCTCAACCAGTGAGCATGTGCTCAGATTGTCTGGGTACTACAATTGCTTGAATCAAGTGGGAGTTAATCTTCCAGGTAAGATAGTAATTGACAAAGTTCTCTAACAGAACTACAAAGACCTCTGACAGAACTTCATGATGAACTATAATATGCAAGGGATGACGAAAGTAATTCCCGAGCTCTTCGCGATGCTGAAATCGGCGAAGGTAGAAATCAAGAAGGAGCATCAAGTGTTGATGGTTAACAAAGACCACTAGTTTCAAGAAAAGGGCAAAGGGATAGAAAGGGAACCTCAAGAAGAATGACAACCAAGTTGTCACTCCCGTGAAGAAACCCAAAGCTAGACTTAAGCCTGAAACTGAGTGATTCTGCTGCAATGGATTAATCACTGGAAGCGGAACTACCCCAAATAATTGGCAGATAAGAAGGATGGCAAAGTGAAATTATATTTGAAATACATGTTATTGATGTGTACTTTACTAGTGTTTATAGCAACCCCTCGGTATTTGGTATTGGTTCAGTTGCTAAGATTAGTAACTCGAAACAGGAATTGCAGAATGATCAGAGACTAGTTAAGGGTGAAGTGATGATGTATGTTGGAAGTGGTTCCAAGATTGATATGATCATCATCGCACACTCCCTATACTTTCGGGATTAGTGTTGAACCTAAATAAATGTTATTTGGTGTTTGTGTTGAGCATAAATATGATTTGATCATGTTTACTGCAATATGGTTATTCATTTAAAGTCAGAGAATAATTGTTGTTCTGTTTACATGAATAAAAACTTTGATGGTCATACACCCAATGAAAATAGTTTGTTGGATCTCGATCGTAGTGATACACATATTCATAATATTGAAGCCAAAAGATGCAAAGTTAATAATGACAGTGCAACTTATTTGTGGCACTGCCGTTTAGGTCATATTGGTGTAAAGCGCATGAAGAAACTCCACTCTGATGGGCTTTTGGAATCACTTGATTATGAATCACTTGATGCTTGCGAACCATGCCTCATGGGCAAGATGACTAAGACTCCGTTCTCCGGAACAAAGGAGCAAGCAACAGACTTGTTGGAAATAATACATACTGATGTATGCGGTCCGATGAGTGTTGAGGCTCATGGCGGGTATCATTATTTTTTGACCTTCACAGATGATTTGAGTAGATATGGGTATATCTACTTGATGAAACATAAGTCTGAAACATTTGAAAAGTTCAAAGAATTTCAGAGTGAAGTGGAAAATCATCGTAACAAGAAAATAAAGTTTCTACGATCTGATCGCGGAGACGAATACTCTTGTTACGAGTTTGGTCTTCAATTGAAACAATGTGGAATAGTTTCACAAACTCATGCCACCTGGAACACCACAGCATAATGGTGTGTCCGAACGTCATAACCATACTTTATTGGATATAGTGCAATCTATGATGTCTCTTACCGATTTATGATACGTCTCCAACATATCTATAATTTTTGATTGTTCCATGCTATATTATATTCTGTTTTGGATGTTTAATGGGATTTATTATACACTTTTATATTATTCTTGGGACTAACCTATTAACTGGAGGCCCAGCCTGAATTGCTATTTTTTTGCCTATTTCAGTGTTTCGAAGGAAAAGGATATCAAACAGAGTCCAAACGGAATGAAACCTTCGAGAACGTGATTTTCAGAACAAACGTGATCCAGAGGACTTGGAGTGGAGTGGAGGCAACGAGGCAGGGGGCGCGCCTACCCCCCTGGGCGCACCCTCCACCCTCGTGGGCCCCTCGTAGCTCTCCTGACCGACCTCCTTCACCTATATATACTCATATACCCTGGAAACATCATATACGGAGCCAAAACCCTATTTCCACCGCCGCAACCTTCTGTACCCATGAGATCCCATCTTAAGGCCTTTCTCGGCGCTCCGCCGGAGGGGGCATTGATGACGGAGGGCTTCTACATCAACACCATAGCCTCTCCGATGATGTGTGAGTAGTTTACCTCAGACCTTCGGGTCCACAGTTATTAGCTAGATGGCTTCTTCTCTCTCTTTGGATCTCAATACAAAGTTCTCCTCGATTCTCTTGGAGATCTATTTGATGTAACTCTTCTTTTGCGGTGTGTTTGTCGAGATCCAAAGAATTGTGGGTTTATGATCAAGATTATCTATGAACAATATTTGAATCTCCTCTGAATTCTTTTCTGTATGATTGGTTATCTTTGCAAGTCTCTTCAAATTATCAGTTTGGTTTGGCCTACTAGATTGATCTTTCTTGCAATGGGAGAAGTGCTTAGCTTTGGGTTCAATCTTGCGGTGCTCGATCCTAGTGACAGTAGGGGAAACGACACGTATTGTATTGTTGCCATCGAGGATAAAAAGATGGGTTTAATATCATATTGCATGAGTTTATCCCTCTACATCATGTCATCTTGCTTAAAGTGTTACTCTGTTCTTATGAACTTAATACTCTAGATGCATGCTGGATAGCGGTCGATGTGTGGAGTAATAGTAGTAGATGCAGGCAGGAGACGGTCTACTTTTCACGGACGTGATGCCTATATACATGATCATACCTATATATTCTCATAACTATGCTCAATTCTATCAATTGCTCGACAGTAATTTGTTCACCCACCGTAATACTTATGCTATCTTGAGAGAAGCCACTAGTGAAACCTATGGCCCCCGGGTCTATTCTCTATCATATTAATCTACCGTTATTTCTATTACCGTTTATTTTGCTTTCTTTACTTTTAGTCTTTATCATAAAAATACCAAAAATGATATATTATCATCTATATCAGATCTCACTTTTGCAAGTGGCCGTGAAGGGATTGACAACCCCTTTATCGTGTTGGTTGCAAGGTTCTTATTTGTTTGTGTAGGTGTGTGGGACTCGAGTGTGGTCTCCTACTGGATTGATATCTTGGTTCTCAAAAACTAAGGGGAAATACTTACGCTACTTTACTGCATCACCCTTTCCTCTTCAAGGGAAAACCAACGCAGTGCTCAAGAGGTAGCAATTTACCACTATCGTTTTGGGATTATGCATTAGAGACAGCTACATTCACGTTAAATAGGGCACCATCTAATCCGTTGAGATGACACCGTATGAACTATGGTTTGGCTAGAAACCTAAGATGTCGTTTCTTATAGTTTGGGGTTGCGACGCTTACGTGAAAAAGTTTCAACCTGTAAGCTCGAACCCAAATCGGAGAAGTGCGTCTTCATAGGGTACCCAAAAGAAAATGTTGGGCACACCTTCTATCATAGATCTGAAGGCAAGATCTTTGTTGCTAAGAATGGATTCTTTCTAGAGAAGAAGTTTCTCTCGAAAGAAGTGAGTGGGAGGAAAGTAGAACTTGATGAGGTAATTGTACCTTCTCCCGAATTGGAAAATAGTTCATCACAGAAATTAGTTCCAGCGATGCCTACACCAATTAGTGAGGAAGTTAGTGATGATGATCATGAAACTTTAGATCAATTTACTACCGAACCTCGTAGGTCAACCAGAGTATGTTCCGCACCAGAGTGGTACGGTAATCCGGTTCAGGAAGTCATGTTACTAGACCATGACAAACCTACGAACTATGAGGAAGCGATGATGAGCCCAGATTCCGCAAAATGGTTTAAGGCCATGAAATCTGAGATAGGATCCATGTATGAAAACAAAGTATGGACTTTGGTGGAATTGCCTGATGATTGGCAAGCCATTGAGAATAAATGGATCTTCAAGAGGAAGATGGACGTTGATGGTAGTGTTACTATCTACAAAGCTCGGCTTGTCGTAAAAGGTTTTCGACAAGTTCAAGGTGTTGACTACAATGAGTTTTTCTCACTGGTAGCGGTGCCTAAGTCTGTCTGAATCATGTTAGCAATTGCCGCATTTTATGAAATATGGCAAATGGATAAACAAAACTTCATTCCTTAATGGATTTATTAAAGAAGAGTTGTATATGATGCAACCAGAAGATTTTGTCAATCCTAAAGGTGCTAAAAATATGCAAGCTCTAGCGATCCATCTATGGACTGGTGCAAGCATCTCGGAGTTGGAATATACGCCTTGAGAAGTTGATCAAAGCATATAGTTTTATACAGACTTGCGGTGAAGCCTGTATTTACAAGAAAGTGAGTGGGAGCACTACAGCCTTTCTGATAAGTATATGTGAGTGACATATTGTTGATCAGAAATAATGTAGAATCTTCTGGAAATCATAAAGGAGTATTTGAAAGGAGTTCTTCAAAGAAAGACCTCGGTGAAGCTGCTTACATATTGAGCATCAAGATCTATAGAGATAGATCAAGACGCTTGATAAGATTTTCAATGAGTATGTACCTTGACAAGATTTTGAATTAGTTCAAGATGGAACATTCAAAGAAGGAGTTCTTGCCAGTGTTGCAAAGGTGTGAAGTTGAGTAAATACTCAAAACCCGACCACATCAGAAAATAGAAAGAGAATGAAAAATCATTCCCTATGCCTCATTCATAGGTTCTATAAAGCATGCTATGTTGTGTACCAGACCTATTGTGTACCTCACCAAGATTTTGGCAAGGGGGTACAATAGTGATCTAGGAGTAGATCACTGGACAGCGGTCAAAATTATCCTGAGTGGAATAAGGAAATATTTCTCGATTATGGAGGTGATAAAGAGTTCGTCGTAAAGAGTTACGTCGATGCAAGCTTTGACACCGATCTGGATGACTCTGAGTCTCAATCTGGATACATATTGAAAGTGGGAGCATTTAGCTAGAGTAGCTCCGTGCAGAGCATTATAGACATAGAATATTTGCAAAATACATGCGGCTCTGAATGTGGCAGACCCGTTGACTAAACTTCTCTCACAAGCAAAACATGATCACACCTTAGTACTCTATGGGTGTTAATCACATAGCAATGTGAACTAGATTATTGACTCTAGTAAACACTTTGGGTATTGGTCACATGACGATGTGAACTATGGGTGTTAATCACATGTTGATGTGAACTATTGGTGTTAAATCACATGGCGATGTGAACTAGATTATTGACTCTAGTGCAAGTGGGAGAATGAAGGAAATATGCCCTAGAGGCAATAATAAAGTTATTATTTATTTCCTTATTTTATGATAAATGTTTATTATTCATGCTAGAATTGTATTAACCAGAAACTTAGTACATGTGTGAATACATAGACAAACAGAGTGTCACTAGTATGCCTCTACTTGACTAGCTCATTGATCAAAGATGGTTAAGTTTCCTAGGCATTAACATGAGTTGTCATTTGACGAACGAGATCACATCATTAGAGAATGTTGTGATTGACATGACCCATCCGTTAGCTTAGCACTATTTTCGTTTAGTTTGTTGCTATTGCTTTGTTCATAACTTATACATGTTCCTATGACTATGAGATTATGCAACTCCCAAATACCGAGGAACACTTTGTGTGCTACCAAACATCACAACGTAACTGGGTGATCATAAAGGTGCTCTGTAGGTGTCTCCAAAGGTGTTTGGTTGGTTGGCATAGATCGAGATTAGGATTTGTCACTCGGAGTAACGGAGAGGTATCTCTGGGCCCTCTCGGTAATGCACATCACTGTAAGCCTTGCAAGCAATGTAATTAATGAGTTAGTTGCGGGATGATGTATTACGGAACAAGTAAAGAGACTTTCCAGTAACGAGATTGAACTAGGTATTGAGATACCGACGATCGAATCTCGGGCAAGTAACATACCGATGACAAAGGGAACAACGTATGTTGTTATGCGGTTTGACCGATAAAGATCTTCGTAGAATATGTAGGAGCCAATATGAGCATCCAGGTTCCGCTATTGGTTATTGACCGGAAGCGTGTCTCGGTCATGTCTACATAGTTCTCGAACCCGTAGGGTCCGCACGCAACAAAGTTCTGTGACGATTGGTATTATGAGTTTTTGTGTTTTGATGTACCGAAGGTAGTTTGGAGTCCCGGATATGATCACGGACATGGCGAGGAGTCTCGAAATGGTCGAGACGTAAAGATCGATATATTGGACGACTATGTTCGGAGACCGGAAGTGTTTCGGGAGGTTTCGGACATATACCGGAGTACCGGGGGGTTACCGGAACCCCCCGGGGAGTATATTGGGCCTAATGGGCCTTAGTGGAGAAGAGCAGGGGTGACCAGGGCAGGCCGCGCACCCCCCTCTAGTCTGAATTGGACAAGGAGAGGGGGCGGCGCCCCCCTTTCGTTCCTCCTCTCTCCTTCCCTTCCCCCTTCTCCTACTCCTACTAGGAACGGAGTAGGACTCCCCCCTTGGCGCGCCCTCCTCCTTGGCCGGCCGCCTCCCCCCTAGCTCCTTTATATACGGGGGAAGGGGGCAACCCATAGACACAACAATTGATCTGTTAATCTCTTAGCCGTGTGCGGTGCCCCCTCCACCATAATCCACTTCGGTCACATCGTCGCGGTGCTTAGGCGAAGCCCTGCATCAGTAGCATCATCATCGTCGTCACCACGCCATCGTGCTGACGAAGCTCTTCCCGGAAGCTCTACTGGATCATGAGTTCGCGGGACATCACCGAGCTGAACGTGTGCTGAACACGGAGATGCCGTACGTTCGGTGCTGAGGATCGGTCGATCGTGAAGACGTACAACTACATCAACCGCTTTGTTATAATGCTTCTGCTTACGGTCTACTAGGGTACGTAGATGACACTCTCCCCTCTCGTTGCTATGCATCACCATGAGCTTGCGTGTGCGTAGGAATTTTTTTGAAATTACTACGTTCCCCAACAGTTATTGGGCCTCATGGGCCTAGTAGTGGAAGAGAAGAGGAAGGCCAAGAGGTGGCGCACGCCACTTGAGGGAGTCCCGGATTAGGGGGTGTCCGGATAGCCGAACTATCACCGTTGGCCGGACTCCTGGACTATGAAGATACAAGATTGAAGACTTCGTCCCGTGTCCGGATGGACTTTCCTTGGCGTGGAAGGCAAGCTTGGCGATACGGATATGTAGATCTCCTCTGTGTAACCCTAACCTATCCGGTGTCTATATAAACCGGAGGGTTTTAGTCCGAGGATCTAACAACAATCATACCATAGGCTAGCTTCTAGGGTTTAGCCTCCTTGATCTCGTGGTAGACCTACTCTTGTACTACCCATATCATCAATATTAATCAAGCAGGAGTAGGGTATTACCTCCATCGAGAGGGCCCGAACCTGGGTAAAAACATCGTGTCCCTTCTCTCATGTTACCATCCGCCTAGACGCACAGTTCGGGACCCCCTACCCAAGATCCGCCGGTTTTGGCACCGACATTGGTGCTTTCATTGAGAGTTCCTCTGTGCCGTCGCCGTTAGGAAGGATGCCTCATCCCGTCTTTAAAGACGATACTATCGCCAAAGGAGCCTTGGCCCTTTGGTCGAGACTCTTCGGCTAGGTGGTTTTCTTATGACCGCCCGTTCGTCCACCGCGCCGACGATGACTTCTCGAGTCATCGAAACCAATCTTCACGTCAATTCGGAACTTGCCGAACAATTAGATCCGATCGAGCTCTCCTCCGTAAACGAGCTCTTGGATCGCATCGCCGCCCTGGGAGTCGCCACAGACTACGACCGGATGGGCCTAAAACCGATCGGAGAGAGATCAACTCTCCCCAGGCTAACCATCATATTGCTGTGATAGAGGAGCAATGCGGCGATTCTTCTTCTATCTTAAGGACTAGTTACGTCCGGATTCCCGATCCCTCCATGCCGGATTCCCACAGAGGGATGGATGTCGATCAAGCCCTGAACTTTAAGTCAGGCGACGGGATGGATTCATTGGATAGCATTCAAAAATCCGAACTTCCGAGTTCGGAAACTTCCCGGCCCCTGAGTCTTAAATTGGATGGGGTACCGGATCCAGTTCCACCCGCCCACCCAAACATTAGCGATCTATCCCGAATTCGGCAAGAGCCCGCTGAAACAGTACATCATTACTGGGCCAGATTCCTCCTGGTTATGGACAGAATAAAGGACTGCCGAGAGGAGGACGCAATCCCAATTTTCTGCAATAATTGCACGGACAAGGGAATCCTAAACGCCATAAGTCATCGCGAAATTACACGCTTTGCTGACTTGGTGACCATAGTACAAAAGTACTGTGCGATGGAGAGCGCCTGGAAAACCGAAAGTAAATTTTGGGATAATCCGGCCCCGAACACATCCCTAGTCCGAAATAAAAGGGTGCATCATTACCAAGCACCTGGGTTAAACACCAAAAAACCAAAACCCCCTAAAGGGTACGGAACCATACTGGAGGGTTGGCTAAATGGACCCTGCAAAATTCATAGCACAGAGGGCGCCACTCCAACTCATAGCCTTCGAGCATGTTGGATACTACGACAGGTGGCCAAAAGTGGCGAAGAGCTTCTAGCTTCAGAATCCCAGCCACGGAACACCAAGACGGTGTTAACAGTCTTGAGACTTCGCATCAAATAACATGCAAAACGAACACTCCATAACCTTGCGAAGTCTACCAAGTAGCAACAATAAATCCATGGAGGACACGGCTATTACCTTTAATGCCGTTGGCGAACCTAAATTCGAACAGCCCGAGCACCGGCCGCATTGGTCCTCGGTCCGATAGTGGGCGGCTTTTCGCCTTACTAAGGTACTCATGGATGGCGGCAGCGGACTAAACCTCATCTATGAGGAAACCCTCCGAAAAATGGAAATAGACTGGAACCGCATTGAGCGAAGCAGCACAACCTTTAGAGGAATAATCCCTAGCCGGGAAGCATGTTGCACAGGAAAAATCACACTGGACGTAGTGTTCGGCTTGCCGGACAATTACTGGTCCGAGGAGGTCACATTTCAAGTGGCCCCGTTCAGCAGCGGATATCACGCTTTATTAGGGCGAGAGGCATTCACAACTTTTCAAGCTATACCCATTATGGGTACATGAAGCTTAAAATGCCCGGACCTAACGGACTCATCACTCTCGCTAGTGATTCGAACATAGCACTCCGCGCCGAAAACAAGACAGCCGCACTAGCCCTCGAGGCACTATCCGAAGCCCTAGCGGCCGAGGAACTCATCGCGATGCGCTCCACGGTGAACAGGGGCGATGTGATACTTGATAAAAGATCCAAGTCCACCTCTTTTAAACCAGCGGATGAAATAGTCAAATTCCAAGTCCACCCAACGGACCTCGCAAAGACGGCCTCCATTGGGGCACAATTAAACCTCGATGTAGACGCCAGACCACGAGAATTTCTACGAGAAAACTGGGACATCTTTGCCTGGCACCCTTCAGACATGCCAGGAATCCCACGTCGGCTGGCCGAGCACAGCCTAAATATCCTAAAAGGATTCAAGCTAGTCAAACAGGCTCTTTAGCGCTTTTCCGAACCCAAGAGACAGGCCATGGGAGAGGAGCTAGCCAAACTTTTGGAAGCCGGATTCATCAGAGATATAAAACATCCGGACTGGCTAGCAAACCTGGTGATGGTACCAAAGAAGGACAAATCCTGGCGCCTATGTGTTGATTTCAAAGACCTTAATAAGGCTTGCCCAAAGGATCCCTTCCCCCTCCCTCGAATTGATCAAATTATCGACGCCACAGCAGGACACGACTCATTGTGCTTCCTCGACGCGTACTCCGGCTACCACCAAATCAAGATGGCAGAGCCAAACCAAGCTGCAACAGCATTCATCACTCCATACGGCCCATTCTGCTTCAACACAATGCCCTTCGGGCTCAAAAACGCCGGCGCAACATATCAGCGCATGATTCAGACATGTCTAGCAAACTAGATTGGCAAAACAGTGGAAGCATATGTAGATGACGTGGTCGTCAAAACCAAGCATGTCGAAACTCTAGTAGACGACTTGAGGCTCACATTCGACAATCTTCGAAAATACGACATCAAGCTCAATCCGGAAAAATGCGTCTTCAGCGTTCCGGCCGGAAAGCTCTGGGCTTCATTGTGTCCTAGAGGAATTGAAGCAAACCCAACCAAGATCCGAGCTCTGTCACAATTGGATATTCCAAAAGACCTCAAAAAATACAAAAATTATTTGGATGTGTAGCGGCTCTAAGCCGCTTTATTTCCGCTTGGGAGAAAAGGCGTTACCCTTTACCGCCTCCTCAAGACACCGAACACTTCGAGTGGGCCGGATGCATACTGGCGGACTTGAAGAAATAAAGGCCATTTTGGCAACAAATCCGGTCTGGCAGCATAGCGATGGGCGAACCAATGCTATTATATATCGCCGCAACACATCAAGTTGTCGGCGGTGCTTTCGTCGTCGAACGAGAAACGGACGGACACCGGTTCCCTCTTCAAAAACCAGTTTACTATGTGTCCACTGTCCTAACTCCATTCAAGTCCCGGTACCCACACTATCAAAAGATAGCATACGCGGTGTTCATGGCATCCCGGAAGCTGCTACACTACTTTCAAGAGTGTTCGATAACGGTAGCCTCTGAAGTACCTCTTAACGACATTATAAACAACCGCGACGCGACGGGTCGGATTGTAAAATGGGCCATAGAGCTCCTTCCATTCGACATAACTTATAAGCCACGACGAGCTATTAAGTCACAGGTTTTGGCTGACTTCGTGGCCGAATGGACTGAAGCCGAACTCCCTAAAGAGTACGGTGCATACTCCAATTGGATCATGCACTTTGACGGCTGCAAAATGTTGGCCGGCCTGGGGGCTGGCGTCGTCTGGCGTCTCCCCAACAGGGGACACAGTCCAATCGTTCTTGAGATAATGTATACGGACTCCAACAACGCAGCCGAATCTGAGGCCCTTCTCCACGGCCTCCGGATGGTAGTCTCCATGGGCATTAAACGCCTAGAGGTGCGCGAGATTTGAACCTCGCGATATCTCAAATAAGCGGAGACTTTGATGCCAAAGATCCGAAAATGGCAGCATCGCAATGCGGTCCTAAAATGTAAGCACAGTTCGAAGGGCTCGAATTTCATCATATAGCCGGGATAACAACCAGCGGCGGACATATTGGCACACATCGGGCGAAAACGCGATGCCGTCCCGCCCAACATCTTCCCGAACGGCTATTCAAGCCATCCGCATTACTATGGGAAGGGGAGTCCGGAAATAACAATCCGGACCCAACACGCCTTTACTGACGCCGAACACTCTGACACAATCAGAGGCTCTGCCACCGAGATAACACCCTCCGCCCACGAAATAATGGCGGTTATCGCCCCGTGGACGGAGCCATTCCTAGCCTACCTAACTAGGCAGGAACTCCCCGAAGACCAAATAAGGCTCGCTCCGTAGTACGGCGATCTAAAGCCTATAAAGTCCATGAGGGAGAGCTTTATAAGAAAAGCACAACAGGAGTCCTTCAAAGGTGTATCTCCGAAGAGGAAGGGCGAAACCTCCTGGCTGAAATTCATGCGGGATTGGGTGGGCACCACGCCGCAGCCCGGGCCCTTGTAGGCAAGGCCTTCCGTACATGATTTTATTCGCCGACGGCCGGGTAGATGCGCAGGATTTAGTCCAACGATGCGTCGGTTGCCGACTTTTTGCTAACCAAAGCCACATGCTACCCACCGCCCTCAAAACTATACCCATCACCAGGCTGTTCGCGGTGCAGGGGCTTGACATGGTTGGACCCCTTAAGGGGGGAACCCACAAGCAAAAATACCTATTGGTCATGGTGGACAAATTCACCAAATGGATAGAGGCCAAACCTGTTAAAACGGCCGAATCCGGACCGGTGATAGACTTCATATCATTGGTAGTTCACCGTTACGGTGTCCCCCACAGTATCATCACTGATAACAGCACCAACTTCACGGCCGATGAGGTCAAATTATGGTGCAAAAACATGGGCATCAAGCTCGATTACGCCTCAGTCTATCACCCTCAAACCAACGGCCAAGTCGAACGAGCAAACGGTCTAATCATGAGCGGCATTAAACCCAGGCTAGTGCGGTCCCTCAAGGAATCTAACATGCCTTTGGGTTGAGGAGCTCGACTCCGTACTCTGGGGGCTGCGGACCACGCCGAATCGTACTACCGAATTCACACCATTTTTTATGGTGTACGGTGCAGAGGCAGTCCTGCCCTGCGACATAATTCATGACTCACCTCACGTGCGCATGTATGAAGAAAGAGAAGCCGAGCTCAATCGGCAGGACAGTCTGGATGCATTGGAGGAGGAGTGCGACGTGGCAAAAGCTCGTTCCGCATTCTATCAACAGCTGGCTCGAAGATATCAAAGCAGGGAAGTACGTGCCAAAGCTTATAACGTTGGCGAACTAGTTCTACGCCTGCCGGACAAGAAAAAGGACAAACTCAAGCCCAAATGGGAAGGTCCCTTCATCATCGACCAGGTCCCGACCGGGCGGAGCATACCGTCTGTGAAACGCATCGGATAACTGACTCGAGCCGAACCCATGGAACGCAGCCCGTCTACGAAGATTCTACGCTTAAGCGCCGGACTCCAAGTTCGTTTCCTTCCTCCGTCCACATTTTCTATTTTTGCTGCCTTTTATTTCTCTCCTTCCTCCTCCTTCTTCCTGAAGCCTTTAGAGGCTCGTTTGCGCTTCGTTCGCACATATTTGTGTATTTGTCCGCTCATTATACTCGGGGCTTCTTTACCGGAAGCTTATATTATACGGGCTTCATGCCCAACACATGCGTCAAACTTCCGCATGTACCTTTTATTCACCATTATATGCATCGATATGACTTAAGTTTTGGCCAAGCTAGGTTGCGTGGCTTCTGTGCTTACCCCTACGTTCCCGATTGTTCGGCTAGGTGGTAAAGGGAGCACCTCTGTGATTGTTACTGCCGGGTCAGCCGGATGTGTACCTCAGACTGGGTGAAGCCGAAAGCTAGCGTTCTTAAGGGAATATTCGATCGGTGAACTGAAAGATGATTTTTAACTATTTACCCATCTTCCCCCAGATGATTTTCTGCTTTCCTAGCAGTTTTGACATGCACTTTAGGGCATGCATCCCAGCGAAAGGAACCCTTAACGGAACTATTCTCCCTGGAAGATGTTTCTTACTATCCATGTAATATAACATAACTAGTTGGGCACTTGTCTGATACAGCAATAATGACCCCTACGCCTTGTCTCCATGCATACCCCGGTTCTTACATAACCACGAAGGTATTCGGACACACTCCGGACTATTGGGTCCTGAGGTCGAAGCGAAAAGGTCCGCTATGACAAACGATCTACAATCCGGCTAGAAGACATTTTTCATGTCATATTTTTACATAGTCAACTCGACTCATTGTATTCCTCCTCAATGCCATCTAATAGGCTATCTAATTTACAATCTTGCTAGGAATACTTGGCGGCCAATTCTACTTGGCCGTACACTAAGCTTACAGGGATCTCCTTCCCATTAGGCCCCACAGGTCTGACCTCGGCCATGTGGTTTGGGTCACCGTGTACTGCGTCTTTACCATGGCCAGGCCTCCTGGCGCCTTGACGGCAGGCTGAAATCTTCCATAGTCGGAGCGCCGCCGTGCTCCTTGAAGCCGCTCTGCCCGGCTCCCCAATGCCTTGAGGCAGGGAGATAGATAGATGGCCACAAGGCCTGCCGACGCCTTTCATCACTGCCGAACTTCGTTCGATGCGGTAGCCGATTCGGGAAGAAGATCACCCGAAGAACTGGGCATCTCCTCCTCAGGATGACCTGTGAGGAAACCTACATACATGTTTATGTTAGTCGCCTTCCTCGCCGAACTCTTTCAAAGTTCGCTCAAGCACTTACTGAAAATGCTGCGACGAAGCCGTCGATTCTCCCTCACGGAGTCAGATAACTAGGCACGAACGTCGTTTAGTTCCTCACCCAGTTTGGTGTTGGCATCTTGGAGGTTATTTTTCTCCTGCCGCACCCTCGTAAGCACGCTCTCGCCAGCCTTTAGCTGGCGCAAGAGCTGTTACTGTCGGATCTAGTCCGCGCCATCTGCAATATTTTGTCGTAATTACACACCCGCCGCACTTCATAAACTATTTATCTTTTGAAGCATATATTACAGAGGGGTCTCTGTGGCTCCCCATGGCGGCTAGTGCGGCCTCAAGTTGGGCCTTGCATTCTTCAAGCTCCTGGGACAGTCGGGTATTCCTTTTTGTAAGATCCTGCATAAAAAATGATCCTTAAATCAGTTATTCTAACTATTTTAAGTCTCGGGGGCTACTGGCATATATAACTGTCAAATTTTCTCACCTGTACGTCCTTTACATACTGCTCCGTGGCTCTGGATAGACCATCTTGAGCGGCACGGAGGTGCGCATCTCCCGAATTGAAGGCATTCAAGGCCTCTTGGGAGAAACATGTCGTCACGAAGAACTGTCCGTGGCGCTTTGTGATTCATGGCGCTCTCCACCTCGGAGTTGGTGGCGGACAATCTGTCGGCATCCTCTGTCGGAGGAGCATCCGACGTACGCCTCGTGCTCGCCTCCGCTTCTGGACCCGACTTTGGAGCCTGGCTGGCGGAGGTTCGATTGGCAACCTCTCCAGACTCAGTCCGGCGAGCGCTCTTTTTCCTGAAAAGAGCATCAGCGTTAGTACGCCTTCCCAGAATCAATCCTTGGGACATGGTGTTCGATCCGGACCGCACTTCTTTTTAGCCTGCAGACGTCGCCTTGTTGGCCAACACATGGCTCGGCCTCCTGCCTCGAAGGCACCCCCCTGCGAAACACCATTGGTATACGGTGATCAATAAATTAGCACGGATGGGTCATTATCAGAGTATTGGGACCTCGGTCTCAGTTACCTGCGAGGTTGGAAGTATTCCGGGGTAATTGGCCGTAATGGCAACCAAGGCATTGTCGATGCTAAGTTGGTGGAATACCCCATCGATCAACTCCACCTTTATATCCGGATCCTCTTCGGAGGGCGGATCGAGGGACCGTTCGGATCCTCGGGTTGTGGGGCGGGCTGTGTATCTTCTCCATAGTCCTGGCGCGGTTCTGCAGAGAAACCATGAAATGAGATATTTAACCACGGGAACATGGATCGGACAGGCCACAAAGATGTTTGCTTACCCAGCTTCGAGGATTATTCAAGAAAACTCCTTGATGGATTGTCGCGAGGAAATCCTCCTCTTCCCCTTTGTACATGGCAGACAAGGTCTTCACCAGTTCGGTGACCGATCCCGGCCCTTTGCGGCCATGGCGGGTGGCGTTGTCCTCCCCGTTGAAGTCCCACATGGGGTGGCCCCTGTATTGGAGCGGCTGCACTCCCCTCATAGTGCAGATTGCCATGACTCCAATCATGGTCAATCCGGCATGAGCCAGTAATCTTATTCGGCTCATTAAGTAAAGGACATCCCGGTCATTTTCCCTCTGGGGCTCGGGCGCCCGGCTTAGGCGCTTCTTCAGAGGAGCATTGCTAAACTCTGGAAGGCCGATCCGAACAGGATCCGGCAGCGGGACGTCCTCCATGTAAAACCATTCCGAAGGCCAGTCTTCTGACGCCTTCTTCGGGGTTCCGGATAGATATCCGGTCCCGGCGATGCGCCATAGTTCGGCTCCGCCCACTTGATATATTGACCCCTCATGAGAACGGGGTACTAGGCAGAATAATCTCTTCCACAGTGCGAAATGAGCCTCGACGCCCAAGAATAGTTCGCAAAGGGCCACGAAGCCCGCGATGTGCAAAATGGAGGCAGGCGTAAGGTGGTGCAACTGGAGGCCGTAGAGCTCCAAGAGCCCCCGGAGAAACGGATGGATTGGAAATCTGAGTCCTCTTACTAGATAAGAGATGAAGCATACCCGCTCTCCTTTAGAAGGATCGGGGACACTCTCCGCTTGCTTTCTGCCCTTGTAGGTGGCAAGTCCGGCTCGAACCGGAACCATGTAGGCCGGGGGAATAAATCCCTTGGTTTGGAGTATAACTAGCTCGCTATGCGAGACTGAGCATCTCTCCCAATTTCCAGGCTGAGGGCTGGGAGCGCGAGAGGAGGAGCCGCATCGACTGTCCATGATGGAATGGGCTTTGGTCAGAGGCGCCCGATGAAAGCTTCATGAAGGGGGATGGTGTGACTCAGATCTAGATCCTCGCCCCTTTTATAGGTAGCTCATTTGCGCGGCTAGGGGGGTAAGTGTAAAAATACCCGGGCTTTTCGCATTCATTCAAACACGTGGAAGATGGCCATTATTGGGCGTAGAAGCCAAGGAGCGCAGCATTTATCAGAAGCCGGACACTATTCGACAAGTATATGGAATTTGGAGAAGAACCCGCCTCGAAATGCCGAAGACAATCAACGCACCGGACTCATCGTCATTGAAGCCTGGTTCGGGGCTCTTGAGGAGTCCCGGATTAGGGGTGTCCGATAGCGAACTATCACCATTGGCGGACTCTGGACTATGAAGATACAAGATTGAAAACTTCGTCCGTATGCGGATGGACTTTCCTTGGCGTGGAAGGCAAGCTTGGCGATACGGATATGTAGATCTCCTACCATTGTAACCGACTCTGTGTAACCCTAACCTATCCGGTGTCTATATAAACCGGAGGGTTTTAGTCCGTAGGACGAACAACAATCATACCATAGGCTAGCTTCTAGGGTTTAGCCTCCTTGATCTCGTGGTAGATCTACTCTTGTACTACCCATATCATCAATATTAATCAAGCGGGAGTAGGGTATTACCTCCATCGAGAGGGCCCGAACCTGGGTAAAAACATCGTGTCCCTTGTCTCCTGTTACCATCCGCCTAGACGCACAGTTCGGGACCCCCTACCCGAGATCCGCCGGTTTTGACACCGACACCACCCCTAGCCCAAACCGAATTGGATTAGGGGAGCCAGCCCCCCTTTCCTTCTCTCCTCCCTCTCCTTCCCCCTTCTCCTAGTTGGAATAGGAAAGGGGGGGGGGGGCGAATCCTACTTGGAGTAGGATTGCCCCCCTTAGTGCGCCTCCTCCCCTTGGCCGGCCTCCTCCTCCCTCCCCCTTTATATATTTGGGAGGGGGGCACCCCGAAGGTACACAAAAGTTTCTCTTAGCCGCGTGCGGTGCCCCCTCCACAGAAACACACCTCGGTCATATCGTGGCAGTGCTTAGGCGAAGCCCTGCGCCGATAATTTCATCATCACCATCACCATACCGTCGTGCTGACGAAACTCTCCCTCGGCCTCAGCTGGATCAAGAGTTCGAGGGACGTCATCGAGCTATACGTGTGCAGATCGCGGAGGTGCCGTGTGTTCGGTAATTGATCGTTTGGATCGCAAAGACGTTCGACTACATCAACCGCGTTACTTAACGCTTCCGCTTTCGGTCTACGAGGGTACGTGGACACACTCTCCCGCTCATTGCTATGCATCACATAGATAGATCTTGCGTGATTTTAGGTAAAAATTTTGAAATACTGCGTTACCCAACACTGTCAATATAGGTCAACTTACTTATCCAACATTCTCCAAATATTCAAGCCTCTAGCATTGCCTTGATTTGCTCAAGCTTGTCCTTGCTACCATGGCCAGCATTGAGCAGCTCAACAACAACTGTCTCTAGCTCTTTCTTCTCTTGTGTAAGCACATCCCTGTTCACCTAGATACCATGCATGTCCTTCCTGGTGTTTTGAATTATTTCTGTCTAGGACTTAAGGATACACTTTTGCTCCTTTGCTAGCCTAGACTTCTCCATCTTCACCTCCATCTTTAGCTCTTCCTTTTTCTTCTCAAATTTCTCGACATCCATTGCTTTCTGGTAGTCCACCTTGCCAACACGGCCCTCCTAGTCAAACATCTTGGTAACACCACCCCCATCTTTTGATACTCACCAGAGAGATGATCCTTCTCCTTCTTTAGCTTGGATAACTCCTTCTCACATGCAAGCTTGTCTTTAGCAAAATATTTGGAGACCAATTCTCCCTTCTGCAAAAGGACCACGTCTGGTTGGAGGGGTTGTGATTTAACACAGAAGATAAACTCTCTTCGCCTTCTCCTCAATAATTGATTCGTCAATAAATGTCGATCACTCACGGTAGATGCTCAAAGTGATCTCCGGACCTTTACAAACTTCTTCTTCGGGAACCACAATGACTCTAGGTCTCTGAAGAAACTTGACACCTAACCATGTAGAGAGTTCGTAGCTCTCAAGAGTAATTGGTGGAGCGTACTGGACTTAGATACGAGTGATGTTAAACGACTATCTAAATTTTCAGCTCTGGGGTTTTCTCTCGGTGGATTTTATAATCAAATCACTCTCGAGAGAGGGTTGCTCACACAATCGCCTCGGAATCAAACGGAGCAGCCAACGGACAATGTTGGAGCGGGGTGGCTATTTTTACCCGCAATCTTCCCGGATGGGAAATGACCATTTTGGACAGTCGGTCCAGCCAATGGCCAATCGACACATTCTCAACAGTAAGATTTTGAGAAAAATGATAACATTACTTGAGGTACAAGTAATGCTAACTCTTCGGCCCGTATTAAATCTCTCACAAGAAGAAGAACATCATCTCTCGTTAGCAAGTATTTATTCGGAACACAAAGAGATTTCTCTCTCAACACACATAGGATTTGGGTTTAGCATCAGGGAATCAAAGCTTCGAACACTATACACCTCTTAATAGTATGGTCGTCCCATGAATCAATAAAGAGAAAGAAGAACAACAAATAAATGCTCTGTTTTCACTTCGTCTTCAACTTCTCTGTTGCAGTTAATTTCTTCGGACAAACACCGGACCAATTGCTTTGCTCAACATTTTTCGGGGGTCACTCACGACAGGCATAGTCTTCGGTGATATTCCTCGCTACCACACAAGAGATTATCTTCGGAGTTTGTACCAAACTTCTCATGACTTCAGGGACCTGTTTACCCTGTGTGCACTAGCAAACACATCAGTCCTTTAGTGTTTATGACAACAATCACTACAAAAAAAGACACATACGTGACATTTTGGGCTGAACAAAATTTTTTCTGTCATACTTATGACACTTCTATGACGATAATTGTGACAAAACCCAGTATCATCATAGATGTGGTGGGGTCCTACTTCAATGACAAAAATCATGATGTAAAATGGGCTTTCCGTCACAGGCGGGCTGGAGCCTTGTTGTATGACATTCTTTGGGCCGTCCATGACGGAAAAAACCATGGTAGAAGCAAGGGCGAGGAAAATATTGAGGTGTTCCGGTTACGGTAGGTGGTCGGGGCCGAGCGATGCGCGTTTCTCTCTTGTACACGCACGAGTGTGGGTGTGAGGCATTGGGCACTAACTGAACCCGAGCGAGGCGTTGGGCTCTAACTGAACCCGAGCGATTGCACTGCAGGCTACGCGTTACTGAACCCAAGCGATCGATCGATGTCTGTTAACTGAACCCGATCGAGCGATTCTTTCGCTACTGCTGCTAACTGAGGCCGATCGATGCTGCCTCTGGATGAGCGATGAGCGTTCTTTGGGGGGTTGGATGAACAGTTCCCGGTGGGGGTGGATGAACAGGACCCCGTGGTATTGCCTCTGGATGAACAGGACCCCGATCGATCGAGCCGGTTGGGGCTGGATGAACAGGACCCCGGGGCAGGATGAATAGGACCACCCCGTGGAGGGCTGGATGAACAGTCGAGGGTGGAGAGCTAGATGAACAATAGCCCGTGGAGCGGTGGTTGAATAGGAGCCCGTGGAGAGGGCTGGTTGAACAGTAGCCGGTGGAGTAGCGCGCGGTGGAGGCTGGATGAACAGGAGCCCGTGGATGAACAGTCGCAGGTGGAGGCTGGAGGAGGTCGATGGTGGATGAACAGTAGCCCGTGGAGGCTGGAGGTGGTCGACGGTGGAGATGAACAGTGTCCCATGGAGTCCTGTTTTGCGGTACGGCACACCCCTCCCGATGAACAGGACCCCCGTTTTGATCGTAGCACTCCAACACAAGTCCTTTCCTCCGTTTTGCGGTACGCCACACCCCTCCCGATCAACAGGACCCCCTTTTCGACCGTAGGAGGTCCGTTTCCTCCGTTTTGCGGTACGCCAGACCCCTCCCGATGAACAGGATCCCGTTTCGAACGTGGCCGGTCGAACACAAGGCCGTTTCCTCTGTTCTGCGGTACGCCAGGCCTCATTTCCATCGGCTGTTCCGTCCAAGCCCTCCCGATGAACACGACGACACATTCCGTTCTGACCCAGCCGGTTGGCTCCCCATGAACACGACGACGACGCTGTTTCTCCGTTTCGACCCAGCCATGTACACGAGCCCTGGCATTCAAGACCCATCCCGTATGTACGTACGTGGCCGTATTTTCTTTCTTACACACTTGCGATGTACGTACGTGTACATGCTACGTGCGCGCCTCTACTACGACACGTGCGCGCCTCTACATCGACCAGTATGTAGTACACGTTGGCGACCAGAATGACAATGCTACATACGCTTCGACCAGGTGGGTCCCGATTGTTAGGCACTTCCTTGCCTACGAAGATGTAGCTGGTGGGTCCCAGCAGTCTGGGGGCGAATCATTTTTTTGCCCGGACGCACTTCCTTGCGTGCGAAGATGTAGCTGGTGGGTCCCAGCAGTCAGGGGGAAATGTTTTTTTCACGAAATACGGTGGCCTGTCCGGTGGGTCCCCGTTGTCAGGTGGAGGAATAATTATTTTGTGCGTAATAAGGAGGCACTTCCTTGCTGCGGCCGTGGACCCAGCTGTCAGCCTCTCCACGTACAGTCCACGTCCGATGGAAGTCATTCCTTGACCATGTTGACCACGCCGCGCCGAGAGCACCAGGGCAGTGGATGACGGCGAGGCCTAGGAAGGGGACGATGTGGAGCCGGGGAAGACGCGGCAGTGGATGGCCACGCGTAGAGGAGTATGAGGGTTCACCGTTCGGTTCATTTGCCGTGTGAGGTCTTTGTCGCCCATGAGAATAACATGGGGTGTGGGTGGGTAGAGGGATGGCCTGGCCAGCGGTGGGAGTAGTAGGGGGCGGTGAGGCCTCCGCCGCATCACAACCAGCCACGAGTGGCAGGAGCACGAGGCATGACCGGCGCTGGTTTGGGCGGCTGGAGCAAGAAGACCAGAGGTTGAAGAAGCACTACGACCATTGGATGGACATCGTACGGTCACCGGAGCTAGAATAATGCATATTGACTAAGTTGACAAAGCCCTCCATCCCCGTCAACTTAGTAGGCCCACAAGTCAGCCTGCCACTATACTGGGTCCCAGCTAGCAAGGGGAGTATTCATCTTGTTGTGCGTAATAAGGAGGCACTTCCTTGCGTGCGAAGATATAGCTGTGGGTCCAAGCTGTCAGCGGCGATAACGTTTCTTTCACGAAAACAGAGGCCCTTTCGGTGGGTCCAAGATGTCAGGTGGAGGAATCATTATTTTGCGCGTAATAACGAGGCATTTCCTTGCGTGCGGCCGTGGACCCAGCCGTCAGCCTCTCCACTTACAATCCACTTCAGATGCATGTCGGTCGTTGACCACGTTGACCAGGCCGCGCCGAGAGCACCAGGGCGGTGGACGTCGGCGAGGCCTAGGAAGGGAACGACACGGAGGCAAGGAAGACTCGGCAGTTGTTTCCCACGCAGAGGGGAGTACGACTGTACGAGGGTTTACTGGTTCGTCTGTCGTCACCGGAGAATAACAGCAGGTGCGGGTGAGTAGAGGGATGGCTAGGCCAGCGATGGGAGTACAGTGGGGCGGTGAGGCCTGCGCGGCAGCACAGCCGGCCGTGGGGAGGAGGGAGCAGGCAGTCCTGCCGGTGCTTGTTTGAGCGGCTGGAGCAGGAAGAGCAGAGATTGAAGAAGCACGACGACCGTTGGATGGACATCCAACAGTCGCTGCTTGTGCATCAACCTTTTTTTAGGAAATCCTCAAATCTGTGGAAAACATCATACAACCCATCTGCCATTATTTCTAATAATTTATAGCCCATTTGCTAATTCTTATGGTTTTTTTGGAGCCCATATTATTTTTTAGCATTACAGCCCATATTGTGGCCACGGTTAAAAAGTAGTATGAAATTTTGCATATTTTGGTGCGGTCCGAACTGTTTTTAATCCCGAAATTTCGAGTCACATTCAAACTGATTTTAAAAATAAATGTATATCGATATAAAATCCAACAAATTGTCCACGCATAAAAATTAATGCAATTTAAAATCTCGATTTGAAAAAAAGAAATTTGAAACTAATTGTCGGTTTGATGTGTTTTAAAAATGTACAGCCCATTTCTCATTACTGATAGGCCATTTTCTCGGCCAGCCGAATGAAGCTCTCCTCGTCTTGAAAGATTTGCAGCCCAACAAGCCTGACAAAGCGACTTACTTGGCAAATCACAAAAAAACTGGGATGTGGCCATGGACCCAGCTGTCAGCCTCTACACGTACAGTACTCTTCCGATCGAAGTCAGTCGTTGACCACATTGACCACGCCGCGCAGAGAGCACCAAGGCTGTGGACGACGACGAGGCCTAGGAAGGGGACGACGCAGAGCCGGGGAAGATGCGACAGTGGATGCCCACGCGGAGAGGAGTACGAGGGTTCACTGGTTCGGCTGTGGTGTGAGGCTGCCGTCGCCACAGAATAACAGGGGGTGTGGGTGAGTGGAAGGATGGCCTGGCCAGCGGTGGGAGTAGCATGGGGGCGGTGAGGCCTCCGCGGCAGCACAGCCTGCCACGGGAGGCAGGAGCAGGCGTCACGACCGGCACTGCTTTGGGCGGCTGGAGCAAGAAGACCAAAGGTTGAAGAAGCACTAAGGCCATTGGATGGACATTGTACGGTCACTGGAGCTAGAATCATTCATATTGACTAAATTGACAAAGCCCTCCATCCCCGTCAACTTAGTAGGCCCACAAGTCAGCCTCCCACTGTGGTGGGTCCCAGCTGGCAGGGGGGTATTCATTTTTTTTGTGCGCAATAAGGAGGCACTTCCTTGCGTGCGAAGATATAGTTGGTGGGTCTGACCTGTCAGCGAAGGGAACGTTTTTTTCGTGAAATATAGAGGCCCTTCCGGCGGGTCCCAGATGTCAGGTGGAGGAATCATTATTTTGCGCGTAATAAGGAGGCATTTCCTTGTGTGCGGCCGTGGACCCAGCTATCAGCCTCTCCATGTACAGTCCACTTCCGATGGATGTCGTTCATTGACCATGTTGACCACGCCGCGCCGAGAGCAACAGGGCGGTGGACGATGGCGAGGCCTACAAAGGGAACGACATGGAGCCGGGGAAGACACGACAGTGGCTGCCTGTGATGGAGAGTCTGAGGTTGACTGGTTTGCCAGCTGTCGCCGGAAAATAACAGGAGGTGTGGGTGAGTAGAGGGATAGACATGCCAGGGATGCGAGTATATGATGGGGCCGTGAGGCCTGCCCGGCAGCACAATCGGCCACAGGAGGCGGGAGCAGGCGGTTCTGACGGCGCTGGTTTGGGCGGCTGGGGCAGGAAGATCAGAGACTGAAGAAGCATGATTGCCGTTAGATTGACATCTAACAGTCTGACGCTGGTAAAGTCGATTGTTGACTAAGTTTCTTTTTTGATAAACCTTGTGTATGCATGAACTTAGTAGGCCCACAAGTCAGCCTCCAAATATGTGGCACACAACATAGAGCCCATTTACTATTTTTTAATAATTTGCAGCCCATTTGCTAATTCTTAAGTAATTTATTACAGACCATTTTCTGCCCAGGACCACGGTCAAAAAGTTCAACCTTATTTTGCATATTTCGGTGGAGTCCGAACTTTTGTAATACTGAAATGATAAACATTTTTAAGAACTTATTGATTTTCCAGAAAAAATCATTTTTTTGTAAGCAAATAAGACGTGGGACAATTGAGTTGGTTTAAGGGAAAACCAGTGGTAAAAAAAATCAGCGATGGGAGGGAAAACAACAACAAAAATAAGGATGTAAATATGAAAAGTGAATTTTATGTATTTTCAATATAATGATACGTTTATATAAACTAGTAAAACTATAGGTAGAGATTAGAAAACGGATGTAGGACATGCGTTTCAAGAGGAAAATAGAACTGGGTTGTGTGTTTGATTCAGTAAAAAAGTGCCTGCGAATGTTGTAAGACAAAATATAACTAATGCTGGCGGGCCAGAGGCCAGTAGATACCTGTTGGATCTTTGAGCCATGTTGTCTTCATGGGCTGGGCCTGTTAAAAACAAAACCAAGCCTGGGCAGTGTACAACCCAGTTGAAACTTGCTCAACCTGAAAAAACAATATACGTGCTCAATAAACGAGAGAATTCTGTAAGTACAGACTGATAACTGGGATGCATCAGGGATATTTTTTTTCATCATGATAATAAGAGCATGCACTTGTTTTGAAAAATTTGGAGAGCTGGGAATTCGAACGACAGGTGCTTATGCTACCCATCAAATAAAAATCAGTGCCTGAAAATTCGTTTCGAAACAAATGATTCAGCTTTATATCCACGTCGACCCTCGGCATGATGGTTGGAAACAAATGCCAAGTTCATACCAAAAGATCGTTAACAACAATACCAACTTGCGGATGACAAGGTAGTACAAGTACAAATACCAAACTAACTTATAATCTTTTTACTCCTGGCCCTAGGGTTCGTCTGGTAGAAAATCTTGCAGAGGAACAGCTCCCGCTCCTTCTCTTGCTCCAGGTCCCCGAGGTGGTACTGGTGCATCACCCAGTTGGTCTCTACTGGTCAAAGTTCTTGTTGGTGTGAAGCACCAGAACCTTTTTGCTACCCGTCTGCCAGCCGTTGACCATCACCGGAAAGGTATTGCCGGTGTTGTGCCACATCGCCTGCATGTCGCACTCCGACTGTATCTTCGCTAAGGCGTCCCACGCGTGCCCCTTTTGAATGGCCTGGAATTGCACTGGAAGAAATGCTTGCTTAGGCCACTCAGTGTGATACCTGCAGTATTGTCGAATACAGGTTTTAGTGTATGTAGTTGGCATTTTCATAACATCTTTGGCATGTTGCAGTCACTTGTTTCACTTTTTATTAACTATGAAACTGTAATTGCTTCACCAGGTCTGCGTCTAAAAAGAAAAATAGAGCTATAAACAAAGGAATATGTTTGTGCAAGTAGATGGCCGATCGGTGTCTTATATGCCGTGCTCGCTGTCGATGGTTGGTATGAACAAATCGATGAGAGGGTGAGATATCGCTACTGTCAAGACTCACTTTGGCCTCAAGGTGCTCGATCAGCTCCGATCCGTGGGATCAAACTTGACACCATTGGCAAAGACCGGCCAATCCTTCTTCGACTTGCATGGGTTAATTCCAGTTATATGGTACTCAATGTATGATCAATCGACTGCTTTAAGTGAATGATGATAGATTTCGACAGATAAGTGGTACTCCAAATCTGAAGTCCAGAATACCCGGACACGCCGCCGGGATTCTTGTGTCACCTCATGCGCAGCGTGTTGTCACGTCAATTCAATGTGTGGACATGA
The DNA here is from genome assembly GCA_021605145.1 of Aegilops bicornis. Classification (NCBI taxonomy): domain Eukaryota; kingdom Viridiplantae; phylum Streptophyta; class Magnoliopsida; order Poales; family Poaceae; genus Aegilops; species Aegilops bicornis. The sequence goes on along the minus strand of CM038675.1, from coordinate 546,974,406 downwards.
TGAATAATTTGACCGACGTATACTAGTACTGCTACTTTACTACTTACTAGTCGTATTTAGTGTCATATTTTAACCATAGGTTTAACTAACAAGTACGCACTTGAAGCCTAAGTGAGTTAGGATGCACTTGATCCTAGAAAGGTATCTGTCCTTCAAACCAGAGGAGTGCTTCAAACTAACAACAATACATAATATACAACAAAAGAGGGTCGTGCTACAGCAGCAGAATACATGGCTCGATCTACATATCAAGATGCGAATCAAGTTGTGCATATTTGCTGTTGGCATGAACCACATCGCCGCATGTCGGGTTTGCAAAAGCCATTCATCGCATGGAAGCTTGATGCCTTTCACACACTGAAGATTATCTGGCAACAAGTTGTGTCGACGAATCTCTGGATATGGTGATTCATGAAACCCATGGTATGATGTGTAAACACAGTCCCCCCGGCAAATGGAAGTTGCATAGCACGGTAATCATCGCCGGTGATATGATCGATGATTGGTTGGATGATCGGATAATTGGGCCCGAGGAACATGGAGTGGTTGTTGAGGCTGTAAACCCGCCTCCAGTTGAATACGCTTGGCCCAACGGAGCTGGGCTCTTTCTCGAACACGAAGCAGCCATAGCCATCAATGTCGCGAATGCCCCAGGCATTGTACTGCATGTGGTTTGATGAAATGGTTTGGTCAATTTGGTACGTGCAAATGAGCATCAAATGGCCACCGTTAGCTGAATGAGTGATAAACCAGCACCCATCGGCTGGTATGACTCCAGGTCCTGGAATCATAAAGGCCAGCGCATTTGCGTCTGCTGCAACAATTCAAATTGGAGACGAAAAGCACAAAAATAAACAATCATGTTCAGAGTATGTGTGGAATTAAGATTATTATAACAGTGACACATATCATAGACAGAGAATTGCAGTGACGTGGTAATAATCATACCCCAAGTTAAAAAAATAAGCCAATGGCTTTCATATTCTAGCAATATATCATGGTTCAAACATCATGTAACAATGAGAGGAAAGCAGATATGACAGGGCCTACTCATATTCTACCATAACACTTACTACAGTTATCATATCAACTCTAAGCAATAACATGCGTTGTTATAAAAATCTCGAAATGAGAGTAACATATAGCAATCATGAGGTTATACTCATAATATCTATTCTAACAATCATTAGATACCAATTGTTCTCATATCAACTCTAACAATAACATGTGTGGTCATAAAAATCTAGGAAACGAGAGGAACATATAGCAATGATGTGGTTATAGACATACTATATATTCTAAATTTGTAACAATGAACAGGCAGTCGTATTCTTAAGGTAAAGATGAGATGAGATAGAAAAATTACACGACGATAGATTCCACCAGTATAGGCAGCCATTCGGTGCATCGACCGCATAAACGATGCCATCGTGCACTATAGCATTAGACAGAAGTGTTGGGTAAAGAGGATCGACGATGAGCCATAACCATGTATGGCGACCGGATTCCAGATAAACTAATCCCATGTTGAACACGGCAATGAGCTTGTAATCCATGTTGTCTTGTGATGGTGTGGGCACTTCGCAGATTACAACCTTCAGCAAACAGAGGTCGAGCCAAAAGCTCGAAGCGTCTCGTGCGTAGTAGGAAGGATAGTCCGGCGGGCCGCGTGGCTCGATGGCGGCGGTATCCATAGATGGAAGGGTGATCTCTCGCTGGGTGTAGATATCCACGAGACGCCATGGACTACCGGATTGGTGGATGGACGATCCAGTTGACCTTCATGCCCGCCCAGTAGTGGCCGCGCATGAAGGACAGGTGGACGGGTAGTGGTAGCATGTCGAGGGGCACCACAGCCACCTCTGTGGGATTGTCAAGTCGGTGTCTAGGCAACCTGCGAGGATTGGGCATCAATAAGCAGGGTGTCTTGAAAAGAGAAGGCTGGTTGCAGACGAGTAGACGGTACAAAGACACCAAGCATGCGGCCATACGGACGGTGCTGAGTAGGTCCATACGATTACAGATCTGCTCCAAGAGAACATCGGGGAGGGAATTCCAATCGCGGCTCTGCGTGTCAGTCGGTTCTGCCATTGGGCTTTTCGGTGCCTGCGAGCCAGCGGGGAAGTGGATTCAAGCGGCGAAAGAAGAAGCTTCTCCTCGTGTGGCCGAAAGCAAAGGAGTGGGGGATATGGTACGCTTGAGCTACCAAGGAAGATAGCGCGAAGGGCGAAAGCAGAGAGCAGGGGAAATGGTAAAAGGGCGATGATGGGGAAGAGTGGAGGAAGAAGAGTGGAAGACGGGGAAGAAAGTGCATTAAATCTCAATTCTACTACTACTACCAGGGTATACCGTCCTTCGGAGTTTAAATAGTTGCACCGATGACATATGTGTCTACCACAAGAGGGCCCATATGTTAGTTAATGGATGACAGAAGCGTGCTCTACTGGCAAACATGATGGCAGTACTGGGTAAGGTTGATTTAGTAACACCAACACGCTGGTTCAGCTTATTAATTAAGTGTCCCATCTGCTGCAGCGTGTATTGTCACTTCACTGCGAAGACTAGTTGAATAGTTCTCTCTGACTGAGATGGGGAATAATGGATCGCGAAGACTTCCTTTCTACATTATCCCTATGCCTCTACGCTCACTTCACTCATTTTGCTCCGTACGTAGTCACTTGTTGAAATCTCTAGAAAGACAAATACTCCGTATCTGGGAACAGAGGGAGGATTTTACTCCGTATTTGGGAACAAAGGGAGTATCACCATATGAGGGAACATATGAGGCTTGAAATATGAACATGTCAATGGGAGGGAGTAAGCCCCATGCATGCAAGCATGCAACATGCAACACTCACACGTACACATGGACGCACACAACACTCACGCACCCATGCGGCACACAGCACACGACGCAACACACACGCTCACGCTCAAGTGCTCAACCTACTCCCTACGTCCGTGAAAGACTGTACATTTAGAGATTTACACATTGACCAGGGAATAATTAACGCCCAAAAGTAGCAGACTTAGGCTGGTCATAGTGGGGAATAACTTAGACTACTAACATGCATATGTTACTAGTCTATGTTACTACCTTCATAGTGAGGAGTAACATATGTGTGGTATCATGCAAGGCATCATTCATTAAGATGTAGACTCATTTTTCCTTGAGATGTGTTATGTTACTGTAACATATTATGTTACTCCAAACACCTCTCTCCTCATTCAGTACATGCCACATAAGCAAACTTTTCTTGGGGTGTGTTATGTTACTTGGTAAGTTACTCCCACTATGAACAGCCTTATGTGTGCATGCGACCATTGAGAGAAGAAGATTAAATGAAGGTCGTTGCATGCTATAATTAAGGATAGACATGTAGCCTATACCTAGAGCACAAGTTGGTGCATTAGTCAATCAATATCGATTTAGATTAAAGGCTAAATGCATTGGAAGTGTAGATGTACTACACTCTTTGTTTTTTAGATGATTTCTTTGCTCGCTAACCGGCTGTGGGACCCGTAAACCAGGTGACAATTTAACTTGATCAACAAAGTGCCATGTCGACTATGTGGTCGGTCAAGAGGGTGCTGTACTGATTGCTCTACGATGAGCTAGTGATCGTATAATCACCGCAAAACTATATATAGTGCCCGTAAAGAGCGTATTGTTACATACGTTGACCGCCAGTGTATTTTTCTCATTTCAAATTAAGCCATATTAACCGGAAAGGACACATTATGGACTAGTACTAGTACTGCTTTGATGTGTCCCGTCAACTCGCCGAACAAGGAGAAGCTTGCTTACTACGCCTCTCGCCACGCCTTGTGCAGTGGTTCGCAGGACGAGGAGAGGGTTTTGAGTACATCGCCCTCTCCCTCTCCCTCTCCCTCTCCCTCGCCCTCGCCCTCGTGGTGGACGTGCAGCAGTTCAATTGGTGTCAGATTGCCAAAAGTATAATGTGTATTGTAGTATCATCATTGTTGGACCTTCCGAAGAGGCGAAGAGCCAAGTGCAAGGTTCACACGAGTATGAACTATTGAACCTCCCGAAGAGGCAAAGAGCCAAGTGCAAGGTTTTATAGGAGTGGTCGTCCTAGTAGGAGCGTACTACAACTATAGCGAATGATGATACTGTATGATGCCGCCACGTCACGTATATCTAAAGCTGTGCCACCTTTTTTTCTCAAAGAGCATGTTGGAGCCCGTGCAAAAACCACACAAGTTGCACGTACACATAACACATTTACTAGTAGTAAATTCTAAAGGACAAATGCCAGTATGCCACACAAGTTCATCTCCAATTCATGTGATAAATTTGTGCACGACTAGTCTACATATATTCAGGCTACTGCTCATAATTTCACCGTACTACTCCACTTACATGTTATAGATGGGCTACATGTCCTCCTCCAGGTTCCAATCCCAAGTGTTCTTCATGGATGGCACGATCCATAGAGGTGGGCAACGGGAATCATTGTCGCAGCTTTCTAGTCCGGTTCCACACGATGGAGACTCATCCAAGCTGAAGCGGCATAAATCAGGGATAGCGTGTCCCAGCATGTCGTTCATCCGACGGTGCGCACTAAAGACACAACCATGCTTCATGAACGGCAGGCCTTCCGTGTCGTGCATGGAAGGTGGCACCCGCTTCACAATGGGGTAGCTGTCCCCAATGAAAAGCGAGGTGAGTGTTCCTCGGCACCCACGTAGCATCACGGGGTTCGAACTCGGCGCCGTTCATCTGGTACACGCGGCATCTCAGATCTGGACACATGGTGACGTACATAGTCAAGGTCCATGCATAATAATGTTGTGCTCAAATATGGCGGTCAAGAATGGCGTAGCAAATAGTACTACTGGGTATAGAGGAAGTAAAATAACCGGCTTATTATATATAGCCACTCTTGGCTACATGGATGAGATAGTAAGACATGGAAAAACAAAAATGGTGGCAGCTAGTGGGTTCAAGTCTTCAAGGGCCTAGCTAGCTATACTGGCGTCCTCCAAGGTAAAAGTACTCCTACTAGTACGTAAGTAGAGTACTAGTACAACAATGAAAGAGAAGGCGAGAGGGTTAAAAATGGAATACCCGGGTAGATGGTGACGGTGCGATCGTGGTAGATTGTGTGACCATGTTGCACATCGGTGGTACCATGGGTAACCATCGCTAAGATAGTTGATCCCAATATGCCAAAGTCAGCTACAAGGTTCCAGGTTAGACCGAATCGCGGATGCAAATGCACATCCAGGATCGGCGATCTTATTTTGATCGCGGGATGAATGGTCCCTGCAAAATAATGGAGTACCGTTAGGGATGCAAATGATGGTTTGTGCATTCCATTTGTAATCACCCGTACCGTAGGATGGCAACCAGATGAAACAAGTCCCCTGGCTTGTCACCGCAAGGATGCGGCCTAGATGGTGCACGGCGTCTTTGAACGTGTAGGGGTACAAATCTGCGGCCGCCAACATGTGCCAGCCTCTGCCGTTACTGCCTCTTGCATTGATGGCAATCCATATGTCGAACACCGCGATGAGATAGTAATCGTCGTAGCCGCGTCGCTTTGTCGGTGGGTCCGCAATTTCTATCTTCTTCAATCTCATGTAGGCATCATCATACGTATTTAAGCCCAGCCAGTCCGGAAGGCCGATCCCAATGGTTGAGAAGGGTCTACGGAATGGCCGCCTTCTGTGGATGTTGTGCAAAATGATGGTGGTATCCGCCGAGGTATGCAAGCCAATCTTCGTTGGCGCCGACCTGCACTCTATATATAAGACGGTGGGTAGTGGAGAAATTACGGGATGGAAATGGAATAACTAAGTACTACATGATCAAACTCCATTACTGACCTGCTCATCGGACAAAATCCGACTACCTCTCAACGTCGGCAACTCTAGCGGAGTCAACGTGCAACCATGACCAGGGAATGGTGGACTGTTCGAACGATTGTCCCATAGAAGAACCTTCTCCTCGAGGATGCATGGAAGACCAACAAGCATGGACTTTTCCCAAGCCATTTTAAGCACCGTCTTGAAAAAGTTGGTGCAGGAAGCACCGAGTCTTGCGGCGGTGAGGACGTCAGAGCGGCGTGCGATTTCTCCCAGAGGATCGTCGTCCAATGTCTCCCAGCCCCGACGAGGAGGAGAACCGCCTGGCGAATCCATGGGAGCAGCGACGGACTGCCTTCTCTTCGGGGGGAGGGCAACTGGCAAGGAGGAGATAAGAGCATAGTAACCGCAGGGCCTCGTCCCTTCCAACTGTAGCAAAGGGGTGAGGCTATTATTTACTACTAGTACTAGCATTATGGGACGTTATGGGATTGCATTATACTGTAAATAATAGCACTAGTAAGAAATTTTTGGCACTAGCTAGTAGTTTTTGGCGTGGATTAAGAAATTTTGGGTATGTTTTTGCTATTTTTTGTACACGCCAACTAGTGTCAAAAAACGTCTTACATTATGTGACGGAGGAGTACGTACTCGTACTGTAGCAGTACTAGTACTACTTTCTCAACTAGTAGTGCGAGGGTACTACTAGTGCTATGTACTGTACTTCTAGTATAGTGCACCACTTTTGAACTCTTGAATCTCAGGGCCAAGGAGCTACAGTTGGAAGTGGAGGGTACTACTGTTCTCTAGAACCATCACTGTACTATCAATGCAGGGAAAGTACACCTGCGCAGTGGCCTAGTGGGTACTCTCGGTGCTCTATTCAGCCGCTCCTCTCACATAGCTGGCCTACTCAGCAACTCCTCTCACGCACACACTAGCAGCCTGTTTATCAGCGACGGTTACTGTGGGGGCAGAACATTTGAGTTATTTGATACAGCGAGACTAGGCTTTTCGCTTCCATTTGTGGAGGTGTAATGGATCTCGTCGAACTTTGTTAGTAGTTCCTTCTTTATGAATGAGATGAAGCAAAGCTTTTGCCTCCGTTTCAAAAAAAACACGTCAAGAGGAATTTCTTTTATAGTAGAGCCGATAATGGAGTGAAGTCCATGCATGCAACGCCACAAGCTACAGAGTAGTAGTAGAGCACTTTACATACAGAGCCATATTGCACAGTTCCCAATGCCCCGCCAGGCTTTTCCGGCTCCTCGGGCTTAATTGGGAGGCTCTAGCTAGTTTAAATATGCTACTAGCTGATGAGGAAGCTGCAAGTGAGGTGCGGCTAGGGCGAGCACGTGAGCCACGAGATCTTTGGGAAGGAAAACCCGTTCACGTGGCTAGGCTATCCAAAGGCACCCAGATTGTGGTGTCGCACGCGTTCGTTTGACTTGAAAACTCAAACTACCCGTATAAAATATTGGCTCACAAATGAAGTTACTATTTAAAAAGGGCCGCCGTATGCTCGCCGGATCGAACCCACAAAACGAGGTATACACTCGCGACCACTAGTAGTACTCGTTGGAGTACAACGCAACCTAGAATCGCCTTTTGTCGCTAGTAGTACATTGTTCCTTACAAGAAACCCCTAATAATGCAAGAAACCACTAATAATGCCAAGAAAACTACCACTTGCATACGTGGCAGACTTAAGATAAGACTACCGTATCAACCATTGTACATGCTCTTACCAACCAGCCCTACCAAGAAACGACTACTCTACAAAGTGCTGTTGTAGGCATGTTTCAACCCATGGCCCTGTTTGGATACACTTGTTGTCAATCTAACCCTGCCATCCAAACACCACTTTGGTTAGAGTTAGTTTAGGGTTAGAATCTAACCTCTGACTTAGAGTATCCAAACAGGGCTCATGTCGCCCATTAAGTCAACGCCTTCTATTCGACCGGGTGAGGGAGTCCTGGACTAGGGGGTGTCCGGATAGCCGGACTATCATCACGGCCGGACTCCAAGACTATGAAGATACAAGATTGAAGACTTCGTCCCGTGTCCGGACGGGACTTTCCTTGGCGTGGAAGGCAATCTTGGCGATACGGATATGTAGATATCCTACCATTGTAACCGACTACGTGTAACCCTAACCTATCCGGTGTCTATATAAACCGGAGGGTTTTAGTCCGTGGGACTAACAACAATCATACCATAGGCTAGCTTCTAGGGTTTAGCCTCCTTGATCTCGTGGTAGATCTACTCTTGTACTACCCATATCATCAATATTAATCAAGCAGGAGTAGGGTATTACCTCCATCGAGAGGGCCCGAACCTGGTAAAAACATCGTTTCCCTTGTCTAGTGTTTCCATCCGCCTAGTCGCACAGTTCGGGACCCCCTACCCGCGTTCCGCCGTTTTTGACACCGACATTGGTGCTTTCATTGAGAGTTCCTCTGTGTCGTCACGGATAGGCCCGATGGCTCCTTCGATCAACAACGACGCGGTCCAGGGTGAGACTTTTCTCCCCGGACAGATCTTCGTATTCGGCGGCTTTGCACCGCGGGCCGATTCGCTTGGCCATCTGGAGCAGATCGAAAGCTATACCCTGGCCATCAGGTCAGATTTGAAAGTTTGAACTACACAGCTGACGTCCGCGGAGACTTGATCTTCGACGGGTTCGAGCCACAGCCAATCATGCCACATCGTCTCGATGGGCATGATCTAGCTCTGCAGCGAACAAAGGCCCTAGAGGCCGCACCAAAGATCCGCTCCGACCCTTAATCCGGAGCCGGATTCCCCGATCGAGGACGAGTGGTTGGACACCGCCTCGGGGGCTACAATCTCTACGGCGATTGAGTCGAACTCCATCCCTGTCCTTTCCAAAGACCTCGACTCCAGGGTGCCGGACTCCTTTCCGGACTCCGAACCCTCCGCGCCCCTGCCAATCGAACCCGATTGGGCACCGGTCATGGAGTTCACGGCCGCGGACATTTTTCAGCACTCGCCCTTTAGTGACATCCTGAATTCACTAAAGTCTCTCTCTTTGTCCAGAGAGCCCTGGCCGGAATACGGTCAGGAAGGTTGGGATGCGGACGACGAAGAAATTCAACGCCCACCCACCACCCACCGCAGCCATCGCCGAAAAGCTTACACGACGTGCTTGATTTCGACTCCGAAGACATTGACGGTATGGACGACGATTTAGGAGACAACAATGAACCTGCACCTATAGGATGCTGGGCAACCACCTCATCCCATGATGTATACATGGTGGATACACCTAAAGGAAATGAAGACGAGGAACAACGGGACGCTACGAAGGATAAATCCCTCGAAAAGCAGTCAAAACGGCAACGTAAACGCCGAACAAAGTCCCGCCTCAACAAAGACCCAACCATAGAGCAGGGCGAACCGGTGGACAACGAACAAGCTATCGGGCAATCGTCCGAACAAGACGACTTGGATAAACAATCTGTCCCCGGCGAAGACAACAGTCCGGACGATCTCATGCCGGACAAACTATTGGAGCAAAATGACCTCCAGAAAAGGCTGCCGCCATCGCTACAGTAGCCCGAAAAAAGCGTAAGCGAAAGCTCAAAACAGCGGAAGATGCACTCAGGATCAGATGGAGCAAAGTATTCAGCACCGCAGACAAGTATGGCGACAGTCGCCGAACAAAGAGCTACCCGAAAAGAAAGCTACTGCCCGAATTTGACGAGGAGGCCTTAGAGCCACCTCAATCAAAAAGTAAGAAGGCCACCCGGTCGGATGGACGACCCCACGGCAAATGGAGAGCGGCAAATGGTGCCGCACACAAGCCAATATGCGATCCGCATAAGGATTCACATCTAAAGGATGGCCCAGTTAGGTCCATCTATGGGCCAAGAAAGCAGGCTCATCAAAGCAATGCAACACGCCAAAATTCCGAAGATCACGGCACACCCAAATATAGGGGCGCCGCACACCCCCTATGTTTAACCGACGAGGTGCTGGATCATGAATTTCCAGCGGGATTCAAACCCGTAAACATAGAGGCATACGACGGAACAACAGACCCTGGAGTCTGGATTGAGGATTACATCCTCCATATACACATGGCTAGAGGAGATGATCTCCACGCCATAAAATACTTACCCCTTAAACTCAAAGGGCCAGCTCGGCATTGGCTTAAAAGCCTCCCCGAAAATACCATTGGAAGCTGGGAAGAGCTCGAGGATGCGTTTCGGGCAAACTTTCAGGGGACCTATGTCCGCCCTCCGTATGCAGACGATCTAAGTCACATAACTCAACAGTCCGGAGAGTCAGCCCGGAAATTCTAGAACAGGTTCCTTACTAAAAAGAACCAAATAGTTGACTGTCCGGACGCCGAAGCCTTAGCAGTTTTCAAACACAACGTCCGAGACGAATGGCTCGCCAGACACCTCGGCCAAGAAAACCAAGAACAATGGCCGCATTAACAAGCCTCATGACCCGCTTTTGCGCGGGAGAGGACAGCTGGCTAGCAAGATGCAGTACCAGCAACCCAAGTACATCCGAAGTCAGGGATGGAAACGGGAAACCACGGCGCAACAAGGACCAACGCCGGATTAAAGGGAACGGTCCAAAGAGCGCGGCGGTCAACGCCGGATTCAAAAGCTCACGGCAGAACAACAAAAAACTGCCCCTTAAGGACAATAGCGATGAGCTATCCAACTTCAACAAAATTTTGGACAAGATATGTCAAATCCACAGTACTCCCGGGAGGCCTGCAAACCATACCCACAGAAATTGTTGGGTCTTCAAACAGTCCGGCAGACTCAACGCCGAACACAAGGGGCTCGACACACCAAGCGAAGATGATGACGAGCACCACAAGCAGAGCCCCGAAAAACAAAAGAATTTCCCACAAGAGGTTAAAACAGTAAACTCACTTCACGTGATCAAAGGGAAAAACAGAGCGGCGCCCACTAAAAGGCGCGCCGCACACTGGTTGTCAAAACCAATCACGTTCGACCATCAGGACTATTCCAAAAATATCTGGAACGCAGGATGGACTGCCTTGATATTGGATCCTATAATCGACGGATTCCAATTTACAGAAGTCCTCATGGATGGCGGCAGTGACATAAACCTGATATATCAGGACACAATCCGCAGGATGGGGATAAACCCAACCAAAATTTGCCGTAGCAACACCTCCTTTAAAGGGGTAGTGCCAGGCCCATATGCCCATTGTACGGGCTCCCTACTGCTAGAAGTTGTATTCGGTTCATCCGACAATTTCCGTCGTGAAAAGTTAGTCTTCCATGTCGCCCCATTTAAAAGTAGCCATCAAGCACTATTGGGACGCGAAGCTACCGCTTTAACGCAATACCGCATTATGCATCTCTAACACTTAAAATGCCCGGTCCACGCGGCATCATCTCATTAAAAGGGAGTATTAAGTGTTACTCGAGCATGGAAGAGCGTGAGACCGCCTTGACAGCCCCACACCTATCCGGCTCCGATAGTCAAAGAAACTGAATAGGCCATTCAAACCCCGGACACGGCTAGACGAGTCCGGCGCCTACTAGCGGCATACCCTCATACAAGGGGCTGCATGCATATACAACAAGAGACAATAAATCTCAATTTTCTTCAATTCTTCAAATTCGTACTCTATTTATTTAATGTAAAGTACATTTTTCGCACGATCGTTTTCTTTCAAACTAAGTTCCTCTCTTTTACAGATGAACAACGTGCTACACCCGTCCAGGATACGGCACAACGGAGACACAAAGCGCAGACGCAAGAGGGACCCGTTGCAAGGATTCTTTTCAGATTAAGACCTGCGTAAACCTTTTCTTGTCTCTTGTTGATATACATCCCCCGGTTCCTTACTATAACCGAGGAGGAGGCTGGCATTTTGGCATTGGCCGCACCAGAATTTTTGCGCGTACATGGACACCAGGGGCTTAGGGCATTATTCTGCCCATTTTCATAAAGACCGAATACCTTAGGGAGATTCGGCATCTCGAGTTAGGCCTTATATGCATCAGCTCCGAATCATGTCTTTGGTCAAATGTTGGGTTGCCTGGCTCCTATGTTTTGCTGCCTTACGTTTCGTTTTCACGGCTAACACGGCACCAGGAGAACTACTGCGATTGTGCCCCGGTTCGGCCGGGCGAGCACCTCAGTAGAGAAAGCCGAAAACTGACTGTCATGATACAGCGAGACCGGTCAACCACTCGATGACTCATTGAATGTTTAGGATTCCTCATTAACGAAGGACCGGTATTCGGTCAGCACATACGCACTCGAATTCGGGAGAGTGCGGTGCCCTGTGGGCTATATAGTAGCCCCACCCTCGAACTCCTATGGCTAAGTGAAAGTGATAAAGCATTATAGTCCGGTTGCCTAGTTTGCTACGCTACCACCTCCTTAACAGGACCAAGACGTTGGATTAAGTGTGAAAGCGCTTTCTTTGCAAACACCCCCGCACTATGTGCGTGGGGGCTGAAGCCAAGGACTGCCATCTTTCAGGTTATATACACATATACATAAACGGCCGCACAGGGAGTAGTTTACTACTTGAACGCAAAAGTATAAAAAGCTCTTATATTATATTGAAAACATTGTTTTCACAAATCATACATGTCATTTAAACAGAATATCCTTCGAGCACTGCGTCTCTATTAAACGAGCGCCCGGCAGGACTTCTTCAAAGTAGTGCTCGGCGGTACTCGGCTTCGTCCGAATCTTGGGATGCAACGTCGGTGGCCTTCATCTACGCCCGGTATGTCTTGACACGGGCGAGCCATCCGCGCTCCCTCAATACACGCCGGTCGCTTCATTGCGTCGATATGCGGTACCGCACCAAGGAACTGCTGCATTAAACCAAAATAGCTCTTCGGCTGGGGTCCTCCCGGCCACAAGTGAGTCAAGACATGCTTCATGGCAAATCCGGACAATCGATTCAGCTCGGCCCATTCGGCCAACCGATCGGTCGTGGCAGAGGGCCTCCGGACTATGGAATTGCGACCAATATAGCTCTTCCTTCATGCCCCTTCCGCCCCGGAAGTGCTCAACTGCGTCTGCGGCAGCTTCGCCGCCAAGTCCAGATAAGCATCCTCCGAACTCCACAACTTATCCAACTGAGCATACTTTGGATCCGTATATTTCCTCCGCAGCAGAAACGGTTTTCCAACCGCAATTGCCCCGGCCTGACTCAGCTCCTCCTTGGCAGCTCTCAAAGCCGACTGGGCATTCTTGGATTCGGTGGCGGCCTTTTTCAGGCCCTCTTGTTCCGCTTGACGTTCTTTTTCAAGAACCTCGCAGCGATCGGTAGTATTCCTCAACTTTCTGGCCATATCAGTCATTTCCTCTTTGCTTCGACAGTGAGCAACCCGTTCGGCTTCTAGCTCTTCGGCCTCCTTTAAAGCGGCCGCATTACTATTTCTGGCTTGCTCTTTTGCTCGGGCGAGCTCCGCCCGCAGCTCCTCCACGGCAGCGGCACCATCTGCATTAAGCATACGGATAGTAAGACATGGGCGTCAAGCTCCCTTACCAGGTGTCCGCATAAAAGTCGCATACCTTGTGACTCGTCAAACCATTTATTGACCAGCGTGATGTCCACATCCGCCTCGTCAAGTTGTCGCTTTAGTTCGGCATATTCATCAGTCCGGCTGGCCACCGGACGCCCCGCCACCTGTTTAGGAGCGGCGATATGTTATAACTGAGAATTTGATCTTCGACACGTTGTCAATTTTGACAACATACCGAGTCTCAGGGGCTACTATCTATACAGGGCGCATTTTATATGCATAACTGTCAGAAGGTACATCATTCTTGCGTACCTCAAACCCCGCCAGTAAGCCTCTGACGGCTTCATGCAATCCGCTCTCCGCGGATGCAATTCTCTCAATCACCGCGCCCATTAGAGCACGGTGATCTTCTGAGATAGCCGCTCGCCTGAGCAGATCCTTCAGCTCCTCCGACCTCACACCGCTTGGCGCCGGACCTTCCGGCCCCGCCGGACTTGGGGGAACCCTCTGCGACGACACCTCCGGGTCGTCCGCTTCACATGAGGGTGCGACAGGTGGGGGCGTTTCGCTCTCCATCATCTCCGGAAGAACATCCCCCGAAGACGAGCTCTGCTGAGAAGGGGTGAGGTCCGAACTACAAGGTACAATTTCGGTTATCATCATAAATAAATACAGGGATGTTCCTTATTTATAAGACCCCTTCTTTTTACTTACGGCTCGCTGGAGGGCTGATCCCCTTGGGGAAATAGTGCGGCTGGGTTACTTCCCAGCGCCGGACTCTCTGAAGAAGATTCCCTTCCCCTTTTTGAGGCCTTGACCTCCGGATCTTAAAGCGGTCCTCTTCTCTCCTCGAAAGACGGGACTTTTAATCCCTCCTTCCTTGATAGCCTCCTTCATAAAGGCAGTTGCTTCCCCGCTCCCCCTTCGCCTTCTTCAAAAGGCGCGACCTTTAACATCTCGGTCAGCATGGGATCCGGCGTGGTCTCCGGGAGGGGAGCCGGACACCTTATTAACTTTGCCTTGGCTATCCACTCCTGTTCAAGAAATGGCTCCTTTTAAGGGCATATATATATGATAAATGAATGAACAGCTTGTCCGGTTCTGAGGACTACTTACTTGAGTATCTGGGCGATTGCAGCTTAGTCCTGCATCCTCGGTCAGTCCGGACACTTCTCTTGTGATCCAAGAACAGTTTATACATCTCCACGGGCGCCGTGCCCATAAAATTTTTGAGAGCTCGTGGTCCCTCCGGATTAAATTCCCACAGGCGGAGGGGGCGACGCTTGCAGGGCAGAAGACGCCGGATCACCATAACCTGCGCCACTGCAACCAGATTGATCTCTCTTTCCTGGAGGTCTCGAATACGGCCCTGCAGCAAGGGAACGTCCTTGGACGGCCCCCAGTCGAGCCCCTTGTTGACCCATGACGCCAGCCGCTGTGGTGGACCTGAGCGGAAGGCAGGGAGCGCCACCCATTTGGTGCCCCTAGGAGCGGCGATATAAAACCACTCTCGTTGCCACAAACCAAGCTCCTCCTGAAAAGAGCCCTCGGGCCACGGAGCATCAACACATTTGCTTATGACCGCCCCTCCGCACTCTGCTTGTTGCCCCTCGATCATCCTTAGCTCCACCTTGAAGGTCTTGAGCCACAATCCAAAGTGAGGGGTAATATGGAGGAAGGCCTCACATACGACAATGAATGACGAGATATGGAGGATGGACTCCGGATTCAAGTCATGGAAATCAAGCCCATAATAAAAACATGAGCCCCCGCACAAAGGGATCCATCGGGAAGCCTAAACCCCGAAGGAGGTGAGACACGAACACCACGTTCTCACCGGGCTCAGGAGTGGGAATGACCTGCCCTGGAGCAGGCAGCCTATGTGAGATTTCGCCGGTTAGATACCTGGCGTCTCGCAGCTTTAGCACATCTTCTTCTGTGATGGAGGAAGACATCCATCGGCC
Source organism: Aegilops bicornis (assembly GCA_021605145.1). Lineage (NCBI taxonomy): Eukaryota > Viridiplantae > Streptophyta > Magnoliopsida > Poales > Poaceae > Aegilops > Aegilops bicornis. Next base: position 546,959,102 of record CM038675.1, on the reverse strand, counting down.
GTGCTGGTCGGAGCCGAACATCATCGAAAGTCCGAAGCGCCTGAATCTGAAGCTTTGGGTGTTGGAACTCGAAGCGCGAGGCAAACTCGATGGAGGGTGTAAAAAGAAGAGGGCCTTGGTCTCATTATAAAGAGGTTGAATACCAAGAGCCCACCCCATGGTCGATTAGGACTCGCCTTCGATAGAGGAGGCGTGCCAACGGGCATGGTTGGGTTACCCACGTCCGTATTGATGAGAATCCCGGAATAAGGGGGCACGATCTATGCTTTGATAAGACGTGCCAAAGAAACCGCCTCGCTAAACGCGCTAAGGTGGAACAGTAAAGCGATTCACATAAAGGCCTGGCCGTGGTGTGATGTCACGCCGGAATACGCCGCCAGATCTGTGCAAAAGTTATTCTCTACGGTGGTATGTGGAACTTGTTTTGCAGAGCCGGACACTATCCTTGTGTTCAAAACCTTCTATGAAGTATTCGGAGGAGGAACCCGCCTTGCAATGCCGAATACAATATGCGCGCCGGACTTGTCGTCATTGAAGCCTAGTTCTGGGGCTACTGAGGGAGTCCTGGACTAGGGGGTGTCCGGATAGACGGACTATCATCACGGCCGGACTCCAAGACTATGAAGATACAAGATTGAAGACTTCGTCCCATGTCCGGATGGGACTTTCCTTGGCGTGGAAGGCAAGCTTGGCGATACGGATATGTAGATCTCCTACCATTATAACCGACTCTGTGTAACCCTAACCTATCCGGTGTCTATATAAACCGGAGGGTTTTAGTCCGTAGGGACGAACAACAATCATACCATAGGCTAGCTTCTAGGGTTTAGCCTCCTTGATCTCGTGGTAGATCTACTCTTGTACTACGCATATAATCAATATTAATCAAGCAGGAGTAGGGTATTACCTCCATCGAGAGGGCCCGAACCTGGGTAAAAACATCGAGTCCCTTGTCTCCTGTTGCCATCTGCCTAGACGCACAGTTCGGGACCCCCTACCCGAGGTCCGCCGGTTTTGACACCGACACCGGGCGTTATGACTTGTGGGACCTACATGTCAGTCTGCACAAAAATCCCCAAGTGAACTCCTACCTCTGGCCCGTCCACCTAGTCATCCTCGGCCATGGGACGCAGCTACCGCCACCGGCAGAAGGCGAGGTCAAAACCGCCGGCGGTGCGGAGCCCATCTTGCGGCAACCCGGATGCCAGCTCCGTCCGGCGCTCGCGGCCGCTAGCTAGCCAAGATAGCTCCGTCCAGCTGCTTGTCTGCAAGGTTTGCTAGCTAGATTGGCACGGCGGCGCGGCGGCTTGCTCGCGCGTGCCGCGCTAAGGCCAGCCATCTGGCTCGAGCGAAGGCCAGCGTGGCGGCTTGCTTGCTCGTGAGTCACGCTTGGGCCAACCTGCCAACCCGTGCGGATGCCAGCGCGGCGTCCGGCCCGTCCGGTGAAGCGGCGGCCAACTCGCTCATCACGGGCGCCACCGACGAACACACATCAGTACTGTTTGAAGTAATGTTCAGGAAAAATAATGATTTGAGGGGGAATAACAGGATAGAAGGTCAGATGTGGGTCCCTCGTGTCAACGGTCAAACAAAATGTGTTGGTTTAAGTTGCCTCGTCAGCACGGACGTGTGGGCCAACCCTGTCATAAATGGGTTTAAACTAACCTAATCGGTAGGTAGTAGATTTTGGCATGGATTAAGAAATTTTGGGTATGTTTTTGCTATTTTTTGTACAATAGATTCTTCCTAGGGCTGGTTGAAAGTGGTAATTTTTTGTTAAATACTCTACATATTGTAAGTAGGAGTGAAAGTTAAGCTTTGGAACCCAATAAGCAAGGCTAGTTACATAGTGCATATGTCTACATGATTGAAAGTAAATATCAACCATGAGTGACTAATATCTTGATGGAAAACTCGAAACTATGGAATACTAGGGAAAAAATTGCATGGTTGGAAATACTAGCAATGTTCATGTGCGTTGCAACGAATCATAATTAGAATAATACTTATTCACAAACTTGATACAAAACACTCTAATTTTGATATACATATATCACTAGAGATATATTATGTTTCAATTATAATATATTCCTTGGGCTGTTTTGTTGAGGTCAGGGAGGGATGTGGTTGGTTTTAAGATACTAATTATGGGTTTTTCTGCAAATTGGTAGACAAGTGAGATGTTTGTGAGAAAAGGCAACAACTTACCTCACAGTCGTTAGATGTAGATCTAATGGTCACAAACGACGGATGGCAGACATACCATCATCACCAACTTAGTCTTCTGTAGGAGTACTAGCAAGATCCGTGCATTGCACGGAACATCAAGATGCATTTTTTTTATAAAAACACCCGTTGTGATTGACCCATCCGGGAGTAAGCCCATGTGTAAAAACTAATGATATCTCGAGAAATAGGAGATAAGGTGAAGAGGAGTGGGGCGTGGTGGTGATTGGTGGTCGGACTGAGCGGAGGCATGGGGATTGACGACGCCGGCAGCGGGCACTAGACCAGTTTGTTCCAGAGGCTTCCTTTCTTAATTGCTCAACAATGAGGTTGTTGGAGATAAGGATGAACAAGGGAAGGCCTTGTCTGCAAATGTGGAGAGGGGTGCGGGTATCTTTTAGTTTAATTTCCATCAGTCAGATATAGATCGGACGGTCTATATTGCAAGATGGCACACGTACCATCATCACCAACTCGGTTTTTTGTAAGAGAAGAAATATAAGTATGGAGATACAAATGTATTATCGATACTTGTTTCCGTAAACTAGCATCTACATTCTATTCAATGCCTCAGCATGTGAGGCCTTAGCACAAAGACTTCTCGACTGTGTAAAACAAAGGTTTTCCCATTGCCGATAAGGAGGGGGTGATGACGGCGCGCTTTTTGGCTTGCTCTAGTCCTAGTAGTTATACTAGGTGGTCTAAGCACGTGTAGATTTATTCTTTTTCACGTCTCGTGTTTGCCGTACTGCCACGATTGTTGATGAATAGATGGTAAGTTATTCACGGGGAAACCCTTGTTGAGCGTGTTTGTGAGAGAGAGAGAGAGAGAGAGAGAGTGCGTGTGTGATATGTCTAGAGACTAAGGCAATGATAACAGATTCTTTGTGCCTATGTGTGTGGAGGATAGAGAGAGACATGTACATGGGGCTTTGTGTTGTGTAACATGGAGACACATATACATAATTAGAGAGTGAGTGTGCGAGATACACATGCGAACATGGGGAGAGATGAGGATCCAGATTAATGGGTGTTTGTGCGTGTCTGTGTGTTTGTGCGCGCATTTGTGTGTGAGAGGGAGTGTGTGTATGTGGAGTAGAGAGACCACTAATGATGTAAACCTAGTAAAAGGGAAGGGGGAATGGTGTGACATGTGTAGTAGCGGGATAGCATGGGTGCGGGCGGGGGGAGCAGACTACTTGGAAGAGACATCGATTGTGTGTGGGAGAGGGGTGTGAGAGCGAGCGAGAGAGAGAGAGAGAGAGAGAGAGAGAGAGAGAGAGAGAGAGAGAGAGAGAGAGAGAGAGAGATAGCAACGGAGAGAGAGAGAGAGAGGAAGAGAGGGGGCGAGAGAGGGGGCGTTTGTGTCCATAAATGGCGTATAGATAGGGAGACAATGTTGATGTTTGATACGTCTCCAACGTATCTGTAATTTTTCATTACTTCATGCTATATTATATTCAGTTTTGGATGATTAATGGGCTTTGTTATACAATTTATACTATTTTTTGGACTAACCTATTAACCGGAGGCCCAGCCCAAAATTGTTGTTTTTTGCCTATTTCAGAGTTTCGCAGAAAAAGAATATCAAACGGAGTCCAAACGGAATGAAACCTTCGGGAACGTGATTTTCGGAACAAACGTGATCCATAGGACTTGGAGTCTACGTCAAGAAATCAACCAGGAGAGCAAGAGGCGGGGGGCGCGCCCTCCACCCTCGTCGGGCCCACGTTGTTCCACCGACATATTTCTTCCTCCTATATATACCTACGTACCCCCAAACCAACAGAAGCATCCACGAAAACCTAATTCCACCGCCGCAACCTTACATGCCGTGAGATCCCATCTTGGGGCCTTTTCCGGCGTCTGCCGAGGGAGGGCATTGATCACGGAAGGCTTCTACATCAACACCATAGCTTCTCCGATGATGTGTGAGTAGTTTACCTCGGACCTTCGGGTCCATAGTTATTAGCTAGATGGCTTCTTCTCTCTCTTTGGATCTCAATACAAAGTTCTCCATGATTCTCGTGGAGATCTATTCGATGTAATCTTCTTTTGCGGTGTGTTTGTTGAGACCGATGAATTGTGGGTTTATGATCAAGTTTATCTATGAACAATATTTGAATCTTCTCTGAATTCTTTTATGTATGATTGGTTATCTTTGCAAGTTTCTTCGAATTATCAGTTTGGTTTGGCCTACTAGATTGATCTTTCTTGCAATGGGAGAAGTGCTTAGCTTTGGGTTCAATCTTGCGGTGTCCTTTCCCAGTGACAGCAAGGGCAGCAAGGCACGTATTGTATTCTTGCCATCGAGGATAACAAGATGGGGTTTATATCATATTGCATGAGTTTATCCCTCTACATCATGTCATCTTACTTAAAGCATTCTCTGTTCTTATGAAGTTAATACTCTAGATGCATGCTGGATAGCGGTCGATGTGTGGAGTAATAGTAGTATATGCAGGCAGGAGTCGGTCTACTTATCACGGACGTGATGCCTATATACATGATCATACCTAGATATTCTCATAACTATGCTCAATTCTATCAATTGCTCAACAGTAATTTGTTCACCCACCGTAATACTTATGCTCTTGAGAGAAGCCACTAGTGAAACCTATGGCCCCGGGTCTATTTTCCATCATATTAATCTTCCAACACTTAGCTATTTTTATTGCCTTTTATTTTACTTTGCATCTTTATTATAAAAATATAAAAAATATTATCTTATCATATCTATCAGATCTCACTTTTGTAACTGACCATGAAGGGATTGACAACCCCTTTATTGCGTTGGTTGCAAGGTTTTTATTTGTTTGTGTAGGTGCGAGGGACTTGAGCGTGGCCTCCTACTGGATTGATACCTTGGTTCTCAAAAACTGAGGGAAATACTTACGCTACTTTACTGCATCACCCTTTCCTCTTCAAGGGAAAACCAACGCAGTGCTCAAGAGGTAGCAAGAAGGATTTACGGCGCCGCTGTCGGGGAGATTTGGCGCCAAGTCAAGTCAAGATTTGACTCTGACAATGAGCCATTTCAGCGCCGTTGCTTAGAGAAGTCTCACTTAAAAGTAAACATACCAAGTACCCATCACAAACTCTTATCTCCCGCATTACATTATTTGCCATTTGCCTATGGTTTTCCTCTCCCCCACTTCACCCTTGTCATTTTATTTGCCCTCGCCTTTCCGTTCGCCTCTTTTTCGCTTGCTTCTTGTTTGCTCGTGTGTTGGATTGCTTGCTTGTCATGATGTCTCGAGATAATACTAAATTGTGTGACTTTACCAATACCAACAACAATGATTTTCTTAGCACTCTGATTGCTCCCCTTACCGATACTGAATCTTGTGAAATTAATGCTGCTTTGTTGAATCTTGTCATGAAAGATCAATTCGCCGGCCTTCCTAGTGAAGATGACGCTACCCATCTAAATAGATTCGTTGATTTGTGTGATATGCAAAAGAAGAAAGATGTGGACAATGATATTGTTAAATTGAAGCTATTTCCTTTTTCGCTTAGAGATTGTGCTAAAGCTTGGTTTTCGTCTTTGCCTAAAAATAGTATTGATTTATGGAATAAGTGCAAAGATGCTTTTATCTCTAAGTATTTTCCTCCCGCTAAGATCATCTCTCTTAGAAACGATATTATGAATTTTAAGCAACTTGATCATGAACATGTTGCACAAGCTTGGGAGAGGATGAAATTAATGATACGTAATTGCCCTACACATGGTTTGAATTTGTGGATGATTAAAAAAATTATGCCGGATTGAATTTTGCTTCTAGAAATCTTTTAGATTCGGCCGCGGGAGGCACTTTTATGTAAATCACTTTAGGAGAGGCTACTAAACTTCTAGACAATATTATGGTTAATTATTCTCAATGGCACACTGAAAGATCTACTAATAAAAAAGTGCATGCGATAGAAGAAATTAATGTTTTGAGTGGAAAGATGGATGAACTTATGAAATTATTTGCTAATAAAAGTGTTTCTTATGATCCTAATGATATGCCTTTGTCTACTTTGGTTGAAAATAATAATGAATCTATGGATGTGAATTTTGTTGGTAGGAATAATTTTGGTAACAACGCGTATAGAGGAAACTTTAATCCTAGGCCGTATCCTAGTAATCCCTCTAATAATTATGGTAATTCCTAAAACAATTCCTATGGAAATTTTAATAAGATACCCTCTGAATTTGAGACTAGTGTTAAAAAATTTATGAATTCGCAAAAGAATTTCAATGCTTTGCTTGAAGAAAAGTTGCCTAAGATTGATGAATTGGCTAGGAACGTAGATAAAATTTCTCTTGATGTTGATTCCTAGAAACTTAGATCTATCCCACCTAAGCATGATATCAATGAGTCTCTCAAGGCCATGCGAATTTCCATTGATGAGCGAAAAGAGAGAACCACTAGGATGCGTGCTAAGAAAGATTGCTTTATGAAGGCGTGTCCTTATAATTTTTATGAGAATAAAGATAAAGATCTAAAAGTTATTGATGTGTCCCCTATTAAATCTTTGTTTTCCAATATGAATCTTGGTAATGATGGGACTGAATATGAGCCACCTTTACCCAGAAGGCGTCCCAAAAAATCGGAGTTTTTAGATCGTGATGCAAAAATTGGTAGAAGGGGGATTGAAGAGATCAAACCTCTAGATATTAATGAACCCACTATTTTGGATTTCAAGGAATTTAATTATGATAATTTCCCTTTGATAGATTGTCCTTGTTGCAATCTGTGCTAAATTCTCCACATGCTTATAGTCAGCATAAAGCTTTTACTAAACATATCGTGGATGCTTTGATGCAATCTTATGAAGAAAAACTTGAGTTGGAAGTTTCTATCCCTAGAAAACTTTATGATGAGTGGGAACCTACTATTAAAATTAAAATTAAAGATCATGAATTCTATGCTTTGTGTGATTTGGGCGCTAGTGTTTCCACGATTCCAAAAACTTTGTGTGATTTGCTAGGTTTCTGCGAATTTGATGATTGTTCTTTGAACTTGCACCTTGCGGATTCCACCATTAAGAAACCTATGGGAAGAATTAATGACGTTCTTATTGTTGCAAATAGGAACTACGTGCCCGTAGATTTTATTTTTCTTGACATAGATTGCAATCCTTCATGTCCTATTATTCTTGGTAGACCTTTCCTTAGAACGATTGGTGCAATTATTGATATGAAGGAAGGGAATATTAGATTCCAATTTCCGTTAAGGAAAGGCATGGAACACTTCCCTAGAAAGAAAATAAAATTACCTTATGAATCTATTATCAGAGGCACTTATGGATTGCCTACCAAAGATGGCAATACCTAGATCTATCCGTACTTTTAAGCCTAGCTAGGGGCGTTAAACGATAGCGCTTGTTGGGAGCCAACCCAATTTTACTTTTAGTTTTTTTTGCTTTTTGCTTCTGTTTAGGAATAAATCTTTGATCTAGCCTCTGGTTAGATTTGTTTTTATGTTTTAATTAGTGTTTGTGCAAAGTTAAACCTATAGGATCTTCTTGGATGATAGTTATTTGATCTTGCTGAAAATTCCAGAAACTTTCTGTTCACGAAAACAATTGTTAAAAATCACCAGAACGTGATAAAATATTGATTCCAATTGCATAAGATCAATAATCAAATTTTCTAGGTCTTCCTATTTTGGTAGATTTTTTGAGTTCCAGAAGTTGGTGTTAGTTACAGATTACTACAGACTGTTCTGTTTTTGACAGATTCTGTTTTTCATGTGTTGTTTGCTTATTTTGATGAATATATGGCTAGTAAAATAGTTTATAAACCATAGAAAAGTTGGAATACAGTAGGTTTAACACCAATATAAATTAGTAATGAGTTCATTACAGTACCTTGAAGTGGTGTTTTGTTTTCTTTCGCTAATGGAGCTCACGAGATTTTCTGTTAAGTTTTGTGTTGTGAAGTTTTCAAGTTTTGAGTAAAAGATTTGATGGATTATGGAACAAGGAGTGGCAAGAGCCTAAGCTTGGGTATGCCCATGGCACCCCAAGATAATCTAAGGACACAAAAAAGCCAAAGCTTGGGGATGCCCCGGAAGGCATCCCCTCTTTCGTCTACTTCCATCGGTAACTTTACTTGGAGCTATATTTTTATTCACCACATGATATGCATTTTGCTTGGAGCGTCTTGTATGATTTGAGTCTTTGATTTTTAGTTTACCACAGTCGTCCTTTCTGTACACACCTTTTGAGAGACACACATGATTCAGAATTTATTAGAATACTCTATGCGCTTCGCTTATATCTTTTGAGCTATATAGTTTTTGCTCTAGTGCTTCACTTATATCTTTTAGAGCACGGCGTTGGTTTCGTTTTATAGAAACTATTATTCTCTCATGCTTCACTTATATTATTTTGAGAGTCTTAAACAGCATGGTAATTTTCTTAGATAGGGAAATTAATCCTAATATGCTAAGTATTCAAGACTAGTAAAAACTTTCTTTGGAGTGTGCTGAATAGTAAGAGAAGTTTGATGCTTGATGATTGTTTTGAGATATGGAGGTAGTGATATTAAAGTTGTGCTAGTTGAGTAGTTGTGAAATTGAGAAATACTTGTGTTGAAGTTTGCAAGTCCCATAGCATGCACGTATGGTAAATGTTATGTAACAAATTTGAAACATGAGGTGTTCTTTGATTGTCTTCCTTATGAGTGGCGGTCGGGGACGAGCGATGGTCTTTTCCTACCAGTCTATCCCCCTAGGAGCATGCGCGTAGTGCTTGGTTTTTGATGACTTGTAGATTTTTGCAATAAGTATGTGAGTTCTTTATGACTAATGTTGAGTCCATGGATTATACACACTCTTACCTTTCCATCATTGCTAGCCTCTTCGGTACCGTGCATTGCCCTTTCTCCCCTTGAGAGTTGGTGCAAACTTCGCCGGTGCATCCAAACCACGTGATATGATACGCTCTGTCACACATAAACCTCCTTATATCTTCCTCAAAACAGCCACCATACCTACCTATTATGACATTTCCATAGCCATTCCGATATATTTTGCCATGCAACTTTCCACCCTTCCGTTTATCATGACACATTCATCATTGTCATATTGCTTTGCATGATCATGTAGTTGACATCGTATTTGTGGCAAAGCCACTGTTCATAATCTTTCATACATGTCACTCTTGATTCATTGCCTATCCCGGTATACCGCCGGAAGCATTCATATAGAGTCATACTTTGTTCTAGTATCGAGTTTTAATCATTGAGTTGTAAATAAATAGAAGTGTGATGATCATCATTCATAGATCATTGTCCCAATAAAAAAAATATAAGGGCCAAATAAAAAAAGGGGAGGCCCAAAAAAATTAAAAATAAAAAGGAGACAATGCTACTATCCTTTTTTCCACACTTGTGCTTCAAAGTAGCACCATGATTTTCATGATAGAGAGTCTCTTGTTTTGTCAATTTCATATACTAGTGGGAATTTTTCATTATAGAACTTGGCTTGTATGTTCCAAAAATGGGCTTCCTAAAATGCCCTAGGTCTTCGTGAGCAAGCAAGTTGGATGCACACCCACTTAGTTTCTTTTGTTGAGCTTCCATGCATTTATAGCTCTAGTGCATTCTTTGCATGGCAATCCCTACTCCTTGCATTAACATCAATCGATGGGTATCTCCATAGCCCGTTGATTAGCCGGTTGATGTGAGACTTTATCCTTTTTTGTCTTCTCTACATAACCCCCATCATTATATTCTATTCCATCCATAGAGCTATATCCATGGCTCACGCTCATGTATTGCGTGAAGGTTGAGAAAGTTTGAAATTACTAAAGTATGAAACAATTGCTTGGCTTGTCATCAGGGTTGTGCATGATGAGAGCATTCTTGTGTGATGAAAATGGAGCATGACTAAACTATATGATTTTGTAGGGATGAACTTTTTCTACGTCTTGAGCTTGCGTTGGTTTTCCCCGAAGAGGAGAGGATGATGCAGCACAGTAGCGTAAGTATTTCCCTCAGTTTTTGAGAACCAAGGTATCAATCCAGTAGGAGGACACGCACAAGTCCCTCGTACCTGCACAAAACGATAGCTACTCGCAACCAACACAATTAGGGGTTGTCAATCCCTTCACGGTCACTTACGAGAGTGAGATCTGATAGAGATAATATTTTTGGTATTTTTGGTATATAGATGCAAAGTAGAAATAAAAGCAAAGTAAAAACAAAGCAAATATTAAAAGTGATGGAGATTGATATGATGAGAATAGACCCGGGGGCCATAGGTTTCACTAGTGGCTTCTCTCAAGAGCATAAATATTCTACGGTGGGTGAACAAATTACTGTTGAGCAATTGATGTAATTGAGCATAGTTATGAGTATATATAGGTATGATCATGTATATAGGCATCACGTCCATGACAAGTAGACCGAAACGATTCGCATGTACTACTATTACTCCACTCATCGACCGCTATCCAAAGATGCATCTAGAGTATTAAGTTAAAAACAGAGTAACGCCTTAAGCAAGATGACATGATGTAGAGGGATAAATTCATGCAATATGATAAAAACCCCATCTTGTTATCCTCGATGGCAACAATACAATACGTGCCTTGCAACCCTTCATGTCATTGGGTAAGGACATCGCAATATTGAACCCAAAGCCATGCACTTATCCCATTGCAAGAACTACCAATCTAGTTGGCCAAACCAAACGGATAATTCGAAGAGACTTGCAAAGATAACTCAATCATACATAAAAGAATTCAGAGAAGATTCAGATATTATTCATAGATAAGTTGGATCATAAACCCACAATTCATCGGTCTCAACAAACACACCGCAAAAATAAGATTACATCAAATAGATCTCCACGAGAGAGGGGGAGAACATTGTATTGAGATACAAAAAGAGAGAAGAAGCCATCTAGCTACTAACTATGGACCCGTAGGTCTGAGGTAAACTACTCACACTTCATCGGAGAGGCTATGGTGTTGATGTAGAAGCGCTCCGTGGTGGATGCCCCCTCCGTGAGCTCCTAACAGGCCCCAAGATAGGATCTCGTGGATACAGGAAGTTGAGGTGGTGGAATTAGGTTTTGGCTCCTGCTCGATCGCTTGGGAGTACGAGGTATATATAGGAGGAAGGAGTACGTCGGTGGAGCAACAGGGGGCCCACGAGGCGTGGGCGCGCCCTAGGGGCGCCCCCACCTCGTGATCGCCTCTGTTATCCCTTGGAGTAGGGTCCAAGTCTCCTGGATCACGTTCGGTGAGAAAATCACGTTTCCGAAGGTTTCATTCCGTTTGGACTCCGTTTGATAGTATGTTTCTTCGAAACACTGAAAAAGGCAAAAAACAGCAATTCTGGGCTAGGGCTCCGGTTAATAGGTTAGTCCCGAAAATAATATAAAAGTGGAAAATAAAGCCCAATATAGTCCAAAACAGTAGATAAAGTAGCATGGAGCAATCAAAAATTATAGATACGTTGGAGACGTATCGTGCATCTAAGCTTAATTCCTGCTCGTCCTCGAGTAGGTAAATGATAAAAAAGAATTTTTGATGTGGAGTGATACTTTGGCATAATTTCAATGTAAATCTTCTTAATTGTGATATGAATATTCAGATCCGAATGAATACAAAATAAAAGTTCATATTGATAAAAGAAATAGTAATACTTCAAGCATACTAATCAAAGTAATCATGTCTTCTCAAAATTTCATGGCAAAAGAAAGTTCATACCTACAAAATCATATAGTTAGGCTATGCTTCATTTTCGTCACACAAAGATGTTCCCAACTTCTATACCCCCGATGACAAGCCAAGCAATTGTTTCATACTTAAATAATCTCAAAATTTTTCAACCTTCACGCAATACATGAGCGTGAGATATGGATATGGCACTATGGGTGGAATAGAATATGATGATGGGGATTGTGTGGAGAAGACAAAAATGAGAAAGTCTCACATTGACGAGGATAATCAACAGGCTATGGAGAGGCCCATCAATTGATGTCAACATGAGGAGTAGGGATTGCCATGCAACGGATGCACTAGAGCTATGAATGCTCAACAAAAAACTAGTGGGTAAAAGGCCCAACTTGCTTGCTCATGAAGACCTAAGGCATTTGAGGAAGCCCATCGTAGGAATATACAAGCCAAGTTCTATAATGAAAAATTGCCACTAGTATGAAAAGACAACTTATGAGACTCACTATATGAAAAACATGGTGCTACTTTGAAGCACAATATATGAGACTCACTACATGAAGAATAAGGTGCTACTTTGAAGCACAATATATAAGACTCGCTACATGAAGAACAAGGTGCTACTTTGAAGCACAAGTGTGGAAAAAGAGATAGTAACATTGCCCTTTTTATTTTTTTTATTTTTTTTGGCCTTTCTTTTTTTGGGCAATGCTCTAATAATGATGATCATCACACTTCTATTGATTACAACATAAGGATTACAACTCGAAACTAGAACAAGATATGACTCTATATGAATGCCTCCGGCGGTGTACCGGGATGGTGTGATGAATCAAGAGTGAAATTTATGAAAAATAATGCATGGTGGCTTTGCCACAAATACGATGTCAACTACATGATAATGCAATGGCAATATGACAAAAGTAAGGTATGTCATGATGATGAACAGAACGATGGAAAGTTGCATGGCAATATATCTCGGAATGGCTATGGAAATTCCATAATAGGTAGGTATGGTGGCTGTTTTGAGGAAGATATAAGGAGGTTTATGTGTGATAGAGCGTATCATATCATGGGGTTTGGATGCACCGCCAAGTTTGCACCAACTCTCAATGTGAGAAAGGGCAATGCACGGCAATCAAGAGGCTAGCAACGGCGGAAAGGTAAAAGTGCGATAATCCATGGACTCAACATTAGTCGAAAGAACTCATATACTTATTGCAAAAATTTAGAAGTCATCAAAAATCAAGTACTACGCAGATGCTCCTAGGGGGATAGATTGGTAGGAAAATACCATCGCACGTCCCCGACCGCCACTCATAAGGATGCACAAGCCAGGTACACTTCATGTTTCAAATTTGTTACACAACTTTAACCATACGTGCATGCTACGGGATTTGCTAACTTCAACACAAGCATTCTTTAAATTCATAATCACCCAACCAGCATGACTTTAATATAACCACCTCCATATCTCAAAACAATTATCAAGTATCAAACTTTTCTTAGTATTCAACGCACTCAAAAGAAAGTTTCACATATCTTGAACACCAAGTATATTAACATTAAGAAAATTACCATGCTATTTATGACTCTCAAAATAATCTAAGTGAAGCATGAGAGATCAATAGTTTCTTTAAAAAAAGTCCACCACCGTGCTCTAAAAGAGCTAAGTGAAGCACTAGAGCAAAAATTATCAAGCTCAAAAGATATAAGTGAAGCACTATGAGCATAACTATCAAACTCAAAAAATATAAGTGAAGCACTATGAGCATTCTATCAAATTCCAATTCATGTATGGCTCTCTCAAAAGTTGTGTACAGCAAGGATGATTGTGGTAAACTAACAATCAAAGACGCAAATAATAAAAGACGCTCCAAGCAAAACACTTATCATGTGGTGAATAAAAATATAGCTCCAAGTAAATTACCGATGGAAGTAGACAAAAGAGGGGATGCCTTCCATGGGCATCCCCAAGCTTAGGCTCTTGCCACTCCTTGTTCCATAATCCATCAAAAGAATTCACCCAAAACTTGAAAACTTCACAACACAAAACTCAATAGAAATCTCGTGAGCTCCGTTAGAGAAAGAAAACAAAAGACTACTTTAAGGTACTGTAGTGAACTCATTCTTTATTTATATTGGTGTTAAACCTACTGTATTCCAACTTCTCTATGGATCATAAACTATTTTACTAGCCATAGATTCATCAAAATAAGCAAACAACACACGCAAAACAGAATCTGTCAAAAACAGAACAGTCTGTAGTAATCTGTAACTAACGCAAACTTCTGGAACTCAAAAAATTCTACAAAAATTAGACGACCTGGACAATTTGTTTATTGATCATAAGCAATTGTAATAAGTATTTTATAACGTTCTGGTGATTTTTAACAATTCGGGCACTGAGCACAAAGTTTCTGGAAATTACAGCAAGATCAAATAACTATCATTCAAGAAGGTCCAATAGGTTTAACTTGGCACAAACACTAATTGAAAGATAAAACCACATCTAAACAGAGGCTAGATGGATTATTTATTCCTAAAGAGAAACAAAAAAACAAAAGATATAAAATTGGGTTGCCTCCCAACAAGCGCTATCGTTTAACGCCCCTAGCTAGGCATAAAAGCAAGGATAGATCTAGGTATTGCCATCTTTGGTAGGCAATCCATAAGTGGCTCTCATGATAGATTCATATGGTAATTTTATTTTCTTTCTAGGGAAGTGTTCCATGCCTTTCTTTAATGGAAATTGGAATCTAATATTCCCTTCCTTCATATCAATAATTGCACCAATCGTTCTAAGGAAAGGTCTACCAAGAATAATAGGACATGAAGGATTGCAATCTATATCAAGAACGATAAAATCTACGGGAACATAATTCCTATTTGCAACAATAAGAACATCATTAATTCTTCCCATAGGCTTTTTAATAGTGGAATCCGCAAGATGCAAGTTTAGAGAGCAATCATAAGAGTCACGGAAGTCTACCAAATCACACAAAGTTTTGGTGATAGTAGAGACACTAGCTCCCAAATCACACAAAGCATTAAACTCATGATCTTTAATTTTAATTTTGATAGTAGGTTCCCACTCATCATAGAGTTTCCTATGGATAGAAACTTTCAACTCAAGTTTTTCTTCATAAGATTGCATCAAGGCATCAACAATGTGTTTGGTAAAGGCCTTATTTTGACTACAAGCATGAGGAGAATTTAACACGGATTGCAACAAGGAAATACAATCAATTAAAGAGCAATTTTCATAATTAAATTCCTTGAGATCCAATATAGTGGGTTTAGCAACATCTAAGTTTTTGTTTCTTTCAATCCCACATTTATCAATTTTATCATCAAGATCTAAATACTCCGAATTTTTAGAAAGCCTTCTAGGTAAAGGAAGATCATATTCAGTTTCATCAAGATTCATATTGCAAAACAAAGATTTAATGGGTGACACATCAATAACTTTTAGATCTTCATCTTGATTTTCATAGGAATTAGAAGAACACGCTTTTAAAAAAGGCATCTTTGGAAGCACGCATCCTAGCGGTTCTTTCTTTGCATTTATCAATGGAAATTCTCATGGATTTGAGAGACTCATTGATATCATGCTTAGGAGTAATAGATGTAAGCTTTAAAGAATCAACCTCAAGAGAAATTCTATCAACGTTCCTAGCCAAATCATCAACTTTAAGCAATTTCTCTTCAAGCAAAGCATTAAAATTCTTTTGT
Organism: Aegilops bicornis; assembly: GCA_021605145.1. Lineage (NCBI taxonomy): Eukaryota > Viridiplantae > Streptophyta > Magnoliopsida > Poales > Poaceae > Aegilops > Aegilops bicornis. Next base: position 546,943,463 of record CM038675.1, on the reverse strand, counting down.
GAATTCATAAACTCTTTAATACTATTCTCAAATTCAGAGGGAATCTTATTAAAATTTCCATAAGAGTTGTTGTAGGAATTTCCATAATTATTAGAAGGATTACTAGGATAAGGCCTAGGATTAAAATTCCCTCTATACACGTTGTTACCAGAATTATTCCTACCAACAAAATTCACATCCATAGATTAATTATTATTCTCAATCAAAGTAGACAAAGGCATATCATTAGCATAAGAAGAAACACTCTTAGTAGCAAATAATTTCATAAATTCATCCATCTTTCCACTCAAAACATTGATTTCTTCTATCGCATGCACTTTTTTATTAGTAGATCTTTCAGTATGCCATCGAGAATAATTAACCATAATATTATATAGGAGTTTAGTAGCATCTCCTAAAGTGATTTCCATAAAAGTGCCTCCCGCGGCCGAATCTAAAAGATTTCTAGAAGCAAAATTCAATCCGGCATAACTTTTTTTGTATAATCATCCACAAGTTCAAACCATGAGTAGGACAATTACGATCATTAATTTCATTCTCTCCCAAGCTTGTGCAACATGTTCATGATCAAGTTGCTTAAAATTCATAATATCGTTCCTAAGAGAGTTAATCTTAGTGGGAGGAAAATACTTAGAGATAAAAGCATCTTTGCACTTGTTCCAAGAATCAATACTATTTTTAGGCAGAGATGAAAACCACGCTTTAGCACGATCTCTAAGCGAAAAAGGAAATAGCTTCAATTTAATGACATCATTATCGACATCTTTTTTTCTTTTGCATATCACATAAATCAACGAAGCTATTCAGATGAGTAGCGGCATATTCACTAGGAAGGCCGGCAAATTGATCTTTCATAACAAGATTCAACAAAGCAGTATTGATTTCACAAGATTCAGTATGGGCAAGAGGAGCAAGAGGAGTGCTAAGGAAATCATAATTATTGGTATTGGTGAAGTCACACAATTTGGTAGCATCTTGAGCCATCACGACAACAAGCAATCCAACACACGAGCAAACAAACGGACGAGGAAAAGGCAACGGAAAGAGAGGAGGAGATTGGGAAAGAGAGGGCGAATAAAACGGCAAGGGTGAAGTGGGGGAGAGGAAAACGAGAGGCAAATGGAAAATAATGTAATGCGAGAGATAGGGATTGTGATGGGTACTTGGTATGGTTGACTTTTATGAGACTCCCAAGAACGGCGCCAGAAATCCTTCTTGCTACGTCTTGAGCTTGCGTTGGTTTTCCGCGAAGAGGAGAGGATGATGCAGTACAATAGCGTAAGTATTTCCCTCAGTTTTTGAGAACCAAGGTATCAATACAGTAGGAGGCCACACACAAGTCCCTCGTACCTGCACAAAATGATAGCTACTCGCAACCAACGCGATTAGGGGTTGTCAATCCCTTCACGGTCACTTACGAGAGTGAGATCTGATAGAGATAATATTTTTGGTATTTTTGGTATATAGATGCAAAGTAGAAATAAAAGCAAAGTAAAAAACGAAATATTAAAAGTGGTGGAGATTGATATGATGAGAATAGACCAGGGGGCCATAGGTTTCACTAGTGGCTTCTCTCAAGAGCATAAATATTCTACGGTGGGTGAACAAATTACTGTTGAGCAATTGACAGAATTGAGCATAGGTATGAGTATATCTAGTTATGATCATGTATATAGGCATCACGTCCATGACAAGTAGACCGAAACGATTCTGCATCTACTACTATTACTCCACTCATCGACCGCTATCCAAAGATGCATCTAGAGTATTAAGTTAAAACAGAGTAACGCCTTAAGCAAGATGACATGATGTAGAGGGATAAATTCATGCAATATTATAAAACCCCATCTTGTTATCCTTGATGGCAACAATACAATACGTGCCTTTCAACCCTTTACATCCTTTGGGTAAGGACACCGCAAGATTGAACCCAAAGCCATGCACTTCTCCCATTGCAAGAACTACCAATCTAGTTGGCCAAACCAAACGGATAATTCGAAGAGACTTGCAAAGATAACTCAATCATACATAAAAGAATTCAGAGAAGATTCAAATATTATTCGTAGATAAGTTGGATCATAAACCCACAATTCATCGATCTCAACAAACACACCGCAAAAAGAAGATTACATCGAACAGATCTCCACGAGAGAGGGGGAGAACATTGTATTGAGATCCAAAAAGAGAGAAGAAGCCATCTAGCTACTAACTATGGACCCGTGAGGTCTGAGGTAAACTACTCACACTTCATCGAGAGGCTATGGTGTTGATGTAGAAGCCCTCCGTGGTGGATGCCCCTCCGCGTGAGCTCCTAACAGGCCCCAAGATGGGATCTCATGGATACTGAAGTTGCGGCGGTGGAATTAGGTTTTGGCTCCTGCTCGATCTTTTGGGGTACGTAGGTATATATAGGAGGAAGAATGCGTACGGTGGAGCAACAGGGGCCCACGAGGCGGGGCGCACCCTAGGGGCGCCTCCACCCTCGTGACCGCCTCATATCCCTTGGAGTAGGGTCCAAGTCTCTGGATCACGCTCGGTGAGAAAATCACGCTCAAGGTTTCATTCCGTTTGGACTCCGTTTGATATTATGTTTCTTCAAAACACTGAAAAGGCAAAAAGCAGCAATTCTGGGCTGGGCCTCCCATTAATAGGTTAGTCCCAAAAATAATATAAAAGTGGAAAATAAAGCCCAATATAGTCCAAAACAGTAGATAAAGTAGCATGGAGCAATCAAAAATTATAGATACGTTGGAGACGTATCAGGCATCCCCAAGCTTAATTCCTGCTCGTCCTCGAGTAGGTAAATGATAAAAAAGAATTTTTGATGTGGAGTGATACTTTGGCATAATTTCTGCACTGACGCTGGACTGCCATGCTTCGAGCCAGTCCTCAGTGTTCTTCACGACGCTGGACTGTTAAATTTCTGCACTGACATATGTGATTGGAATGAAGAACTCATTCTTCAATTTTATGCAACGCTGCACATCACAGGAGATTCTGAAGATGTGAACTCATGGGTGCTAGACTGGATGTCTGAAAACACTCACTACAAGGCACCAGCTACTGAATTGCTTCGTGCCCTACCACTCAGTCCTCCCCTTGAAGCTGCTCGATGTGTCTACAGCGAACCTGAGCTTACAAATCATTACATGCAAGTGCAGATGAAGCCTTTGAAGCCAGGGCAGGCCCCATGAACCAAATTCCTCGTCAAGGAATTACTATATGTGCCTCGGACTGTCTATCGCATTCTGACGAATATATTGAGTCCAATCAAGGGCCACGACTCGAATGAAGAAGAAGTTGTTGGCATCATGAAGAATCTACTCTTCAATATCATTCATGGCGTTCCCGTCAACTTCCATGATTTCTTCATGAGGACTCTTGCAAATGTCGATATGTCACCTTTTGAGCTGAAGCCTTATGCACCTTGGATTATGAAATTCATCAGAACAAGGTCTTCACTCAACTAAAATGCTGATACACTGAACCACTGCAGCGAATTGCCTCCGATTGAAGTCCTCAAACGGACTTTTTCCTCAGCTGATGACAAAGGCAAGGCCACTGCTATTATAGATGAAGGCATTCGTCCATTGGATGGTCAATTTCACAAGGCTGCATCCTACTCAACCAATGACGACTCTGCCACCCATGACTCTCCGCCAACACAGCCAAGCAAAATCCTCAAGGTACAGCACCCAGGGTAATGATTGATCATGAGCTACTCCTCATTCTTCATCAGAAGGTTGATCGCAATCATAAATGGGTCAAGAGACAGTTTGGTTCAATTCTTCACAACATGACCTCAACCCATAATGCAGTGAAGAAAAATCAATACAACCTCCATGAAACCTTCAACCGTACCTGGTCTGTTTTGTCTCATGTCAATGGCGAAGAAGATCTCAAGAAAATGGGTCTCAAGGAAGAGTTTGACTGGTCTGCACCTCCACCGAAGAAATACAAGAAGGTCAAGGTTCCTTCCTTGGTGGCCAGCTCCTATTCTTCATCGCGCGAAACTGATGAACATGAAGACTTGGACGACACTGCGGCAGGCCCTACTACGACAAACAACCCCGACAACGATGGCGCTCCTTCATCAACTTGATATTCTTCAGGGGCGTTAGTCCTCAGTTTCGATCCTTTTGGTCATCTGATGACAAAGGGGGAGAAATTTGAGTTAGTCTTCAAACGGGTCTATTATATGGGCATTTTATTTGCTAAGTTACAACTCTCGTTCTTCTGAAACTTTATTGGATCGAGTTGTAAACTTAAACCCGATGGTGCTCTGATACTTTTGATGCGTTATTCTGCATGCTTATTCCTCGTTAATATTATTGCACGCATGCTGAAATTCATCAGTCACCATATTTCATCATGCATTCATATTCTTCATAATATATGTCAAATGCGTGTATGAATTACAAGATATAGGGGGAGATCTCCATGATTCAACTCTTCAAGTGTGCATTGCTTCAAAAGCAAATTCCTCACTATGCACATCTTCGGGGGAGTTCTTCTATATCTTGCAATCAAATTCCTCAATATCAGCATTTACACTTCATATGTTTATCCCCGTTGAAAACTTAACCTATATTATCATCAATCACCAAAAAGGGGGAGATTGTAAGTGCATCTAGTGCCCCTTAGTGATTTTGGTGTATTGAAGACTTATAGGTTAAGGGACTAATGCGTTTATGAGTGTACACAGGTCTATAATTCTATGAGTAGTTTGATATTTACAGAGAAAGTCGACCCCAAAAAATGAAGTTCTTAGACTGAAGACTTTGGTATTCTGAAGACTTTCTGAAGACTTTGAAAGTGAAGAAATTGGTGTGACCTTGAAGACTTGGTATTCATTCGAGGAATATGAAGCATGAAGACTTTTGTTTTCGTAGTTTCTTTTTCTATTTCTTGAGTCATAGGAAACACCGTATTGTTAAAGGGGGTCGAGGAAATAGTAAAGAAAAAATTTCCAGGTGATGCTCAACTCAAAATCCTACACCTACCAATCCCTTCGAGTGAAGCCATTGGAAATCTCATACTGATTCGATCAATTTCTTCAAAGGATGTAGACAAAGTTCTTCCGTCACGAGGAATTTGTTCTGACCGAGGAGTTAGGAATTCGGCAAAGGCGGATTGCCTACACGGTGAGGAACATGATAGCCCCGAGGAATTTGAGCCTCAAATTTCCGACCGTTCTTGTCTTCTTGGCCACTGTCCCAAAATATCTTATACACCTAACAGTCATATCATTGAAGGGCATTTATGTCTTATCATGTCGGGCTGCTCCCTAGGCTATAAATAGCTGCCCCCTACAACCACTAGCTGGTTGGCTGCTCTGAGAGAAACTGACACTTGTCATTTGAGAGCATCCCATCCTCCGAGGACTTTGAGCGAAAATCATCGAGTGAGGAAAACCCAAACCCAAACACCTACAAACCCAAAGTGATTGAGCATCACTTAAGAGATTGATCCTGCGTGGATCCGACGCTTGTTACCTTTGAAGACTGTGCTTCTTCCAGACGGTTAGGCATCATGGTCTAGAGCATCCAAGAGGAATTGTGGATCGCCGAGTGACCGAGTTTGTGAAGGTTCGGAAGTCACCTGAAGACTTACCACGAGTGATTGGGCAAGGTCTGTGTGACCTTAGCTCAAGGAGAATACATTGAGGACTGTGTGTCCTCTGGTTTAAATACCTAGCCTCTTTGTCGGTGTCGAAACCGGCGGATCTCGGGTAGGGGGTCCCGAACTATGCGTCTAGGCGGATGGTAACAGGAGACAAGGGACACAATGTTTTTACCCAGGTTCGGGCCCTCTCGATGGAGGTAATACCCTACTCCTGCTTGATTAATATTGATGATATGGGTAGTACAAGAGTAGATCTACCACGAGATCAAGGAGGCTAAACCGAAGCTAGCCTATGGTATGATTGTTGTTCGTCCTACGGACTAAAACACTCCGGTTTATATAGACACCGGATAGGTTAGGGTTACATGTAGTCGGTTACAATGGTAGGAGATCTACATATCTGTATCTCCAAGCTTGCCTTCCGCGCCAAGGAAAGTCCCATCCGGACACGGGACGAAGTCTTCAATCTTGTATCTTCATAGCCTTGGAGTCCGGCCGTGACGATAGTCCGGCTATCCGGACACCCTCATCCGGGACTCCTCAAGAGCCCCGAACCAGGCTTCAATGACGATGAGTCCGGCGCGTTGATTGTCTTCGCATTGCGAGGCGGGTTCTTCTCCAAATTCCATATACTTGTCGAATAGTGTCCGCTTCGATAAATGCTGCGCTCCTCGGCTTCTACGCCCAATAATGGCCATCTTCCATGTGTTTGAATGAATGCGAAAAGCTGTGGTATTTTACAATTACCCCTTAGCCAGTAAATGAGCCGCCTATAAAAGGGGCAAGGATCTAGATCTGAGTCACACCATCCCCCTTTGCGAAGCTTTCATCGAACGCCTCGACCAAAGCCCATTCCATCATGGACAGTCGACGCGGCTCCTCCTCTCGCGCTCCCAGCCCTCAGCCAGGAAATTGGAAGAGATGCTCAGTCCCGCATAGCGAGCTAGTTATACTCCAAGCCAAGGGATTTCTCCCCCCGACCTTCATGGTTCCGGTTCGAGCCGGACTTGCCACCTACAAGGGCGGAAAGTAAGCGGAGAGCGTCCCCGACCCCTCTAAAGGAGAGCGGGTATGCTTCATATCCTATCTAGTAAGAGGACTCGGATTTCCCATCCATCCGTTTCTCCGAGGGCTCTTGGAGTTCTACGGCCTCCAATTGCACCACCTTACTCCTGCCTCCATCCTGCACATCGCGGGCTTCGTGGCCCTTTGTGAACTATTCTTGGGCGTCGAGGCTCATTTCGGGCTGTGGAAGAGAATATTCTGCCTAGTACCCCGTTCTCATGATTGGTCGATATATCAAGTGGGCGGAGCCGAGCTATGGCGCATCGCCGGGACCGGATACCTATCCGGAACCCCAAAGAAGGCGTCCGAAGACTGGCCTTCGGAATGGTTTTACATGGAGGACGCCCCAGCCGGATCCTCGTTTCGGATCGGCCTTCCGGAGTTCAGCAATGCTCCTCTGAAGAAGCGCCTAAGCCGGGCGCCCTCGAGCCCCAAGAGAAGATGACCGGATGTCCGTTACTTGATGAGCCAAATAAGGTTATCGGCTCATGCCGGATTGACCATGACAGAGTCATGGCAATCAAGATTATGAGGGGAGTGCAGCCGCCCAATACAGGGGCCACCCCATGTGGGACTTCAACGGGAGGACGATGCCACCCGCCATGGTCAAAGGGCTGTGGATCGGTCACCGAACCGGGTGAAGATCTTGTCTGCCATGTATAAAGGGGAGGAGGAGGATTTCCTCCGTGTCAATCCACTGAAGGAGTTTTCTTCGAATAATCCTCAAAGCTGGGTAAGCAAACATCTTTGTGACCTGTCCAATTCATGTTCCCATGGTTAAATATCTCATTTCGTGGTTTCGTGAGAACTGCTACCGGATTTATGGAGAAGATACACAGCCCGCCCCCACAACCCGAGGATCCGGAACGGTCCTCGATCCGACCTCCAAGAGGATCCGGATATAAAGGTGGAGTTGATCGACGGGGTATTCCACCAACTTAGCATCGACGATGCGTTGGTTGCCATTACGGCCGATTACCGGAATACTTCCAAATTTCACGGTAAATGAGACCGAGATCCCAAAACCCTAATAACGACCCATCCATGCTTATTTTTTATCACCAGATACCAATGGTGCTTCATAGGGGTACCTTCGAGGCAGGAAGCCGAGTTCGGTGGCTGGCCAACAAAGGGCGGCGGCCCCGCAGCTAAAAAGAAGTGCAGTCCAGATCGAAACTCCGCCACAACGGTATGGCATGTCACCATACTCCTGTGATTGATTCCTGGAAGGCGATTAACGCTGGTGCTCTTTTCAGAAAAGAGCGTCACGGATCGAGTCTGGAGAGGTTGCCAATCGAACCTTCACCGGCCAGGCTTCAAAGCGGGGTCCGGAGGCTGAGGCGAGCACGAGACGTGCGTCGGATGCTCCTCCGACAGAGGATGCCGATAGATTGTCCGCCACCAACTCCAAGGTGGAGAGCGCCTTGAATCACAAAGCGCCACGGACAGTTCTTCGTGACGATGTTTCTCCTGGAGGCCTTGAATGCCTTTGATTCGGGAGATGCGCACCTCCGTGCCGCTCAAGATGGTCTAGCCAGAGCCGAAGCGGTATGTGAAGGACATACGGGTAAGAAAATTTGTGATTATATATGCCAAGAGTCTCGAGACTTAAAATAGTTAGAATAACTGATTTAAGGATCATTTGTTATGCAAGATCTTACAGGAAAGAATACCCGACTGTTCCAGGAGCTTGAAGAGTGCAAGGCTCAACTTGAGGCTGCACTAGCCGCTACAGGGGGAGCCACAGAGACCCCCTCTGGTAATATACGCTTTAAAAGATAAATAGTTTATGAAGTGCGGCGGGTGTGTAAATCGACAAAATATTGCAGATGGCGCGGACTAGATCCGGACAAGCAGCAGCTCTTGCGCCATGACTAAAGGCCGGCGAGAGCGTCTTGACGAGGGTGCGGCAGGAGAAGAATAACCTCCAAGACGCCAACACCAAGCTGGGTGAGGAACTAAAGGATGTTCGTGCTCACCGTCCGACCAGAAGGAGAATCGGCGGCTTCGTCGCGGCATTTTCAGTAAGTGCTTGAGCGAACTTTGAAGAGAGTTCGGCGAGGAAGGCCACTAACATAAACATGTATGTAGGTTTGCTCACAGGTCATCCTGAGTAGGAGATGCCCAGTTCTTCGGGTGATCTTCTTCCAGAATTGCGTCAGCTGCACGAACGAGTCCGGCAGGTGATGAAAGGCATCAGACAGGCCTTGTGGCCATCTATCTCCCTGCCCGAAGGCATTGGGGAGCTGGCAGAGCGGCTTCAAGGAGCACGGCGGCGCTTCCGAATATGGAAGATATCGGCCTGCCGTCAAGGCGCCAGGGAGGCCTGGGCCATGGTAAAGACGCAGACACGGTTGTCGACCCAAACCACATGGCCGAGGTCGCACTGTAATTCTGATGGGATCGAGATCCTGTAAGCTTAGTGTACGGCCAAGTAGAATTGGCCGCCAAGTATTCCCAACAAGATTGTAAATTAGATAGCCTATTAGATGGCATTGAGGAGGAATACAATGAGTCGAGTTGATTATGTAAAAATATGACATGAAAAGAATGTCTTCTAGCCGGATTGTAGATCGTTTGTCATAGCGGACCTTTTCGCTTCAACCTCCGGACCCAATAGTCCGGAGTGTGTCCGAATAGCTTCGTGGTTATATAAGAACCGTGGTATGCATGGAGACAAGGCGTAGGGGTCATTGTTGCTGTATCAGACAAGTGCCCAACTAGTTATGTTATATTACATGGGTAGTAAGAAACATCTTCCAGGGAGAATAGTTCCGTTAAGGGTTCCTTTTCATTGGGATGCAGGCCCTAAAGTGCATGTCAAAGCTGCTATGAAAGCATAAAATCATCCGGGGGCAGATGGGTAAATAGTTAAAAATCATCTTTCAGTTCACCGACCGAATATTCCCTTAAGAACGCTTAGCTTTCGGCTTCACTCCCGAGGTACACATCCGACCGACTCGGCAAAGAATAATCGCAGAGGTGCTCCTTTACCACCTAGCCGAACAATCGGGAACGAGGGGTAAGCACAGAGCCAGCAACCCAGCTTGGCCAAAACTTAAGTCATATCGATGCATATAATGGTGAATAAAAGGTACATGCGGAAGTTTGACGCATGTGTTGGGCATTAAGCCCGTATAAATAAGCTTCTGTTAAAGAAGCCCCCAGGTATAATGAGCGCGGACAGCGCGTCAAGTGAGTGCGAAAAAAGCGCAAACGAGCCTCTAGAGGCTTCAAGAAGAAGGAGGAAGGAGAGAAATAAAAGACAGCAAAAATAGAAAATGTGGACGGAGGAAGGAGACGAACTTGGAGTCCGGCACTTAGGCGTAGAATCTTCGTAGACGGACGGCTCGAGTCGGTTATCCAATGCGTTTCGCAGACGGTATGCTCCGCCAGTCAGGACCTGGTCGATGATGAAGGGACCTTCCCATTTGGGTTTGAGTTTGTCCTTTTTCTTGTCCGGCAGCGAGAACTAGTTCGCCAACGTTATAAGCTTTGGCCCGCATTTCCTGCTTTGATATCTTCGAGCCTGCTGTTGATAGAATGCGGAACGAGCTTTTGCCACACCGCGCTCCTCCTCCAATGCGTCCAAACTGTCCTGCCGATCAAGCTCGGCTTCTCTTTCTTCATACATGCGCACGCGAGGTCAGTCATGTATTATGTCGCAGGGCAAGACTGCCTCTGCACCTTACACCATGAAGAATGGTGTGTATCCGGTAGTACAATTCGGCGTGGTCCGCAGCCCCCAGAGTACGGAGTCGAGCTCCTCAACCTAGTGCGTGTTAGATTCCTTGAGGGACCGCACTAGTCTGGGTTTAATGCCGCTCATGATTAGACCATTTGCCCGTTCGACTTGGCCGTTGGTTTGAGGGTGATAGACTGAGGCGTAATCGAGCTTGATGCCCATGTTTTTGCACCATAATTTGACCTCATCGGCCGTGAAGTTGGAGCCATTATCAGTGATGATACTGTGGGGGACACCGTAGCGGTGCACTACCCCTTATATGAAGTCTATCATCGGTCCGGATTCGGCCGTTTTAACAGGCTTGGCCTCTATCCATTTGGTGAATTTATCCACCATGACCAATAAGTATTTTTGCTTATGGGTTCCTCCCTTAAGGGGTCCAACCATGTCAAGCCCCGAGACCGCGAATGGCCAGGTGATGGGTATAGTTTTAAGGGCGGTGGGTGGCATGTGGCTTTGGTTAGCAAAAAGCTGGCAACCGACGCATCGTTGGACTAAGTCCTCACAGATTCTGCCTGGGCTGCTATTAATAAAATCTCAGACGGAAGGCCTTGCCTACAAGGGCCCGGGCTGCGTGGTGCCCACCCGGTCTGGCATGAATTTCAGCCAGAGGTTTCGCCTTCCTCTTCGGAGATACACCTTTGGAGGACTCGGTAGTGCTTTTCTTATAAAGCTCTCCCTCATGGACTTTATAGGCTATAGAGCGCCGTACTAATCATCGAGCCTTATTTTGGTCTTCGGTGAGTTCCTGCCTAGATAGGTAGGCTAGGAATGGTTCCGGCCCACGGGCGATAACTGCCATTATTTCGTGAGCAGAGGGTGTTATCTCGGGGCGAGCCTGGGTTGTGTCGAGTGTTGGCGTCAGCAAGGCGGTTGGGTCCGGATTGATATTGCCGGACTCCTTCCCATAGTACGGATGGCTTGAACAGCCGCTCGAGAAAGATATTGGGTGGGACGGCATCGCGTTTTGCATCGATGCGTGCCAATATATCCGCCGCCTGGTTGTTATCCCGGGCTATATGATGAAATTCGAGCCCTTCGAACCGTGCTGACATTTTTAGGACCGCATTGCGGTATGCTGCCATTTTCGGATCTTTGGCATCAAAGTCTCCATTTATTTGAGATATTACGAGGTTCAAATCCCCGCGCACCTCTAGGCGTTGAATGCCCATGGAGACTGCCATCCGGAGGCCGTGCGTATGGGCCTCAGATTCGATCGTGTTGTTGGAGTCCGTATACATTATCTCGAGGACGATTGGATCGTGTCCCGTTGGGGACGCCAGGACAACGCCACTTTCTAGGCCGCCAACATTTTAGAGCCACAAAGTGCATGATCCAATTGGAGTATGCGCTGCATTTTTAGGGAGTTCTGCTTCAGTCCATTCGGCCAGAAGTCGGCCAAAACCTGCGACTTAATAGCTCGCCGTGGCTTATAAGTTATATCGAATGGAAGGAGCTCTATGGCCCATTTGGCAATCCGGCCCGTCGCGTCATGATTGTTTATAATTTCGTTAAGAGGTACTTGGAGGCTACTGCTATCAACACTCTTGAAAGTAGTGTCGCAGCTTCCGGATGCCATGAACACCGCGTATGCTATCTTTTGATAGTGTGGGTACCGGACTTGCATGGGGTTAGGACAGTGGACACATAATAAACCGGTTTTTGAACAATAACCGGTGTCCGTCCGCTTTCGCTCGACAACGAGCACCGGCCGACAACTTGATGTGTTGCGGCGATATATAATAGCATTGGTTCGCCTACGTTGCTGCCAGGATTGGATTTGTTGCCAAAATGGCCTTTATTTCTTCGAGTCCGGCCATGGCGGCATCCGTCCCACTCAAGTGTTCGGTGCGGCGGAGGAGGCGGTAAAGGGTAACGCCTTTTCCCCATCGGGAAATAAAGCGGCTTAGAGCCGCTACGCATCCCGTCAATTTTTGTATTTGTTTGAGGTCTTTTGGAATATCCAATTGTGACAGAGCTCGGATCTTGGCTAGATTTGCTTCAATTCCTCTACCGGACACAATGAAGCCCAGGAGCTTTCTGGCTGGGACGCCGAAGACGCATTTTTCCGGATTGAGCTTGATGTCATATTTTCGAAGATTGTGGAATGTGAGCCTCAAGTCATCTACTAGAGTTTCGACGTGCTTGGTTTTGACGACCACGTCATCTACATATGCTTCCGCTGTTTTGCCGATCTGGTTTGCCAGACATGTCTAAATCATGCGTTGATATGTCATACCGGCGCTTTTTGAGCCCAAAGGGCATTGTGTTGAAGCGAGCGGGTCGTATGGAGTGATGAATGCTGTTGCAGCTTTGGTCTGCTCCGCCATCTTGATTTGGTGGTAGCCGAGTAATGCTACGAGGAAGCACAATGAGTCGTGTCATGTTGTAGCATCAATGATTTGATCAATTCGAGGGAGGGGGAAGGGATCCTTTGGGCAAGCCTTATTAAGGTCTTTGAAATTAACACATAGGCGCCAGGATTTATCCTTCTTTGGTACCATCACCAGGTTTGCTACCCAGTCCGGATGTTTTATATCTCTGATGAATCCGGCTTCCAAACGTTTGGCTAGCAGGTCTTGGTCAGCTCTAAGTTGTTGCTGCTTTTTTTTAGGCTGTTTGCCGTGGCCATAAGCATGCGTTTGAAACACTCCTGTTTGGCGGGATCCTTAGGCACGACAAATTCGTCGTCGTCGAGGCTTGCCTCATCTTCGGAGGGAGGCGCATAATTATCGTCCTCGACCTCTCTTTCTGCCGCACTGTCGTGCGGACTTGCTTCTCCCTCCTCCTGCGCTGAGTCCTGCTGTAGGGGGTTCTCTTGACCTTTGTCCAGGGTGTTATTATCTCCGTGCGGAATCACCGCTTTTATTGTGGCGGGATTTAGAGCGGCGCCATGACGTCGGGCGCTTCGCTGTTTCTTGGAGGGGTCATCCTCCGTTGTTCCATCGCCGTTCCCATCTTTTGGGATGTCCACCATGTATATGTCATATGATTTAGGTGGCCTTCCAAAGTGCCCCTGTAGGCGCTGGTCTTGGTCGCCTCCGGCCGTCGTCCATACCGTCGACGTCTTCGGAGTCGAAGTCTAGCATGTCGGTTAAATCATCGACAGTGGCTACAAAGTGGGTGGTGGGTGGGCGTTGAATTTTTTCGTCGTCCGCATCCCAACCTTCCTGTCCGTAGTCCGGCCAGGGCTCTCCCGATAAAGAGAGAGACTTTAGCGAATTCAGAATGTAGCCAAAGGGCGAGTGCTGAAAGATGTCCAGGGCAGTGAAGTCCATAACGGGCGCCCAATCGGATTCGATTGGCAGGGGCACGGAGGGTCCGGAGTCCGGAGAGGAGTCCGGCACCCTGGAGTCGAGGTCTTCGCAAAGGACAGGGATGGAGTTCGGCTCAATCACCGTAGAGATTATAGCCCCCGAGGCGGTGTCCAACCACTCGTCCTCGATCGGGGAATCCGCCCGGATTAAGGGTCGGAGCGGATGTCAGTGCGGCCTCCGTGGCAATCGCTCGCCGCAGAGCTAGATCATGCCCATCGAGACAAAGGCGGCACGCTTGGCGTGGTTCAATCCGTCAAGATCAAGTCTCCGCGGATATCGGCCAGATAGTTCAAACTTCCAAATCTGACCTGATGGCTGTGGGCGAAGCTTTCGATCCGCTCCAGATGGCTGCTTAATTGCCCGCAGCAAAGCCGCCGAATACGAAGATCTGTCCGGGAGAAAAGTCTCGACCGCTGCGTTGTTGATGATCGAAGGAGCCATCGGGCCTATCGGTGACGCATACGCAGGAACTCTCAATGAAAGCACCAATGTCGGTGTCAAAACCGGCGGATCTCGGGTAGGGGGTCCCGAACTGTGCGTCTAGGTGGATGGTAACAAGAGACAAGGGACACGATGTTTTTAGCCAGGTTCGGGCCCTCTCGATGGATGTAATACCCTACTCCTGCTTGATTAATATTGATGATATGGGTAGTACAAGAGTAGATCTACCATGAGATAAAGGAGGCTAAACCCTAGAAGCTAGCCTATGGTATGATTGTTGTTCGTCCTACGGACTAAAACCCTCCGGTTTATATAGACACCGGATAGGTTAGGGTTAGACAGAGTCGGTTACAATGGTAGGAGATCTACATATCCGTATCGCCAAGCTTGCCTTCCACGCCAAGGAAAGTCCCATCCGGACACGGGACGAAGTCTTCAATCTTGTATCTTCATGGCCTTGGAGTCCCGCCGTGACGATAGTCCGGCTATCCGGACACCCCCTAGTCCGGGACTCCCTCACTCTCCAACCAGATGTACAACTGAGACAGCAGTTGGAACTGGTCTACCAAATCATTGTCTTCACCAAGCTAACTGGTTTTATTTCCTCAACTCTGTCATTTCCTAAGTATTGTGTTGTGTGCTTGTCATATCTGTGTTTGAAGACTTTGAGTGAAGACTTTCCCAATTTCCTCAGTTCAATTTCTTCAGTCTGTTTGTCTTCATTCTGTGTTATCCTGTGATTACGCTTTCTATACTTTGTGCTTGTCCTCATTTCATCATGATGACTATGCTTGTCCTATGTTATGTTTACTTCTGAGTACTTATTCCGCTGCAAGTAGTTCTTCACTAAGGAATTTCCTCACCCACAAATTCCTCAGTGAAGAATTCATAAAAATCGCCTATTCACCCCCCTCTAGTCGATATAACACACTTTCAATTGGTATTAGAGCAAGGTAATCCCTTGTTCTATGTGATTTTGGTTTAACCGCCTGGAGTTTTAGTTATGTCGACCGCAGGTATGAAGAAAGTGACATGCCCTATCTTTGACGGTCACGAGTATCCCAAGTGGAAGGCCATGATGAAGAAGCACCTCATGGCGATGAACAGCAAGCTGTGGACCGTCACTGAAATTGGTCTGACCGATCTGTGCAAGATGGCGGAAGCTGATGACATTCGCAAGTACACTCTTCTCAACCTCATGGCGAAAGACGTCATATGCTCCTGTCTATTTCAAAATCAGTTCAAGAACATCATGCATCTCGATCATGCGAAGCTTATCTGGGACCGTCTCTCTGAGGTCTATGAAGGTCATCAAACCCGTCATGATCCTTGGTTTGAGGACTTCAAGGAATCTCTCAAAGCGATGACATTCAAACCAGAATCGTCATCCTCTTCATCATGTATTATGGCAGAAAGTGCTGAGGTAACTGAATGCTACCTATCTGAGTCAAGAGATGATGAATCTGGTGATGAATTTGGACCCAGCTATGTCAAACTTGCTTCCCTTGCCACTAAACAACAGAGAGCTTTAGAAAAGGTTCAACACATGCTAAATAAGAGCGATGATATGTTGGGTGAAGAAATGGATCAGTCAAAAGCTTTGGCTGAAAGTCTTCAGAGACTTCATACTAAGTATGATACCCTTCAAGATCAACATAACACTCTCCTATCTGATCATGAGAAGCTTTCTTATGAATTTCTTCAAAGAAAGCAAGATCTTGAGAAGCTAAGAGTGAGTTATGAAGATCTTCAGAAGGAGCGTGATTCTTTACTTGCTCAACAAATCAGCGCCGCTCAGGAACAATTTGTTCCTCCATGTTTGAAATGCATTGAACGTGAATCTGCTAATTCTTCACCTGAATGTTCAAATGCTTCTAATGTTACAAATTCTTCACCTGCCTCTGCTATCACTAATTCCTCATCTGAGGACATTGCTAGTATCACTGACGATGCAGGGTTGAAGGAATTGTACATGACAGCATGTACAAAAGCCTCAAAGGGCATCGAGACTCTTTGTGATGTGCTTAAAAGAAGATCCTCAACAGGAACCCTAGGAAAGAGGGTATTTCCTTTGAGAGGAAACTCAATGCTGATGGTACATATTGGAAGCCTGAGCAGTACCCCAAAACCTCATGGGTTGCTGCAAAGGGACCTCCAGTTGATCCATCTAATTTATCTGGCTTTACATGTGAATCTTCTCATTCTTCTAATGAGTCATTTGACTCCAACTATAAACTGTTCAAAAATCAGAATGGTGAAGTATTTGCTAGATATGTTGGCACTAACTGCAGGAACGGTTCCCCTATGAAGAAAATTTGGGTTCCCAAAAGGTGCCTTGAAAGTCTTCAGGTGAATGTCCTTATGACCCCATCTGTGAAGAATAGGAACTCCAGATCAAATTCTTCATATGGATCCTAGTCCACATATGGACCAAATTCCTCACGTGGATCAAATTCCTCAAAAGGATCAAAGTCCTCACATGAATATCATCATGCTAACAACTCTGTTTCGCAGGGAAGAGCCAAGGGCTATGAATATGAGCATTATTCTTCTAATCATTATGTTCGTAAGTCCTCGAAGAATTTCTCTGCTTATTCATATGTTTACCCTAACTCCTCTTATGTGAAACGAAATGGATTGGCTTCTATGCCACCTTTCTCATATGGAGCTCGCAGAGTGATGAACTCTTTGCCACCCCTTCATATGTGGGTGGTGAAGAAAAATAACTAATCTCTTATGCAGGGTCAGGTCTCCAGACATGCGTAAACGTCTGAAGAATTTGCTGGAGACCTGAAAAATGCCTGAAAGGACGCATGCTAATCATGAAGAAATGAACTTTCATTTCTCACGTCCTCATGCTGCTATATCTGTCTTACTGCTTGATGAAATTGATCTGATGAATTTGACGTCATATTCTTCACTAATGAAGTATATGAGTTCGTAAGCTGCACTAATTCATCTGCAGGATGATCAACCCAAAGCCACTGAGTGGGTCCTCGATAGTGGATGTACAAATCACATGACTGGTGACAAGAATCTATTAATGGATGCTCCCTTATCACCATCGTGATCTCAAGCATATCATCTTCACGACAAAGGCAAAAGTCGGTATTGGGTCTAGGTAAGGTTGCGATCACAAAGGATCGACACATGGACAAAGTCATGCTTGTTGAGTCCTTAGGATACAACCTTATGTCTGTCTCAATACTTTGTGATCTTGATATGGTTGTTGTCTTTGGCAAGTATCGTTGTGTTGTGGTTACGGAAGCTGACCATTCCAAAGTCTTCGAAGGCTTTAGGAGAGGAGACTTGTATGTTGTTGATTTCTCTACAGGACCATAACCAGCCGTATGCCTACTTGCAAAAGCTTCGTATATTGGCTATGGCATCGACGACTTGGTCATGCAGCATGAGGAATTTGCACACGCCATGCGAAGAAGAAGCATGTCATTGGCATTGAGAATGTCAAATTCCTCAAGGATCACTTATGCGGAGCCTGTGAAGCTGGAAAGATGATCAAGGCCAAGCATCCAGCGAAGACTATCATGACCACTACTCGACCATTTGAATTGCTTCATATGGATCTCTTCGGTCCTAATCATTACTCAGCAGTCACTAATGATGCTTCTCTATATGGTATTGTTATTGTTGATGATTACTCTCGTTACACATGGGTACACATTGTTACTTACAAACATGAAGTGCAGGAAGTCTTCAAACGATTTTCCTCGAGGGCTTCAACCAACTTTGGTGTGAAGATCAAGCACATCAGAAGTGACAATGGAACAGAGTTCAAGAATTCTGGTCTCGATGACTATCTTGATGAACTTGGTATTACTCATGAGTTATCTACTCCTTATACTCCTCAGCAAAATGGAGTCGTGGAGCGCAAGAACAGAACTCTTGTTGAGATGGCTCGCACTATGCTTGATGAGTACGAGACGCCTCGTCACTTCTGGATTGAGGCAATTTATACTGCGTGTCACATCATCAACAGGGTATATCTTCACAAATTCTTCAAGAAGACTTCCTATGAACTCCTCACTGACAAGAAACCCAATGTGAGTTATTTCAAAGTCTTCGGTGCTAAATGTTGGATTAGAGATCCTCATCAGAATGCTAAATTTGCACCGAAAGCACATGAAGGTTTCATGCTTGGTTATGGGAAGGACTCGCACACCTACAGAGTCTTCAACAACGTTCTTCACAAGGTTGTTGAAACTGTAGATGTGCGGTTCGATGAAACTAATGGCTCGCAAAGAGAGCACCTACCTTCTGTGATAGATGAACCAACACCTGAAGATTCTATCAAGTTCAAGGCTACTGAGGATGTCATTCCTACCGAAGAATCTGCTGAAGAATTCATTCCAGATCATGAAGAACGTCGAGCTGATGCACCTGAGAAAAATGCAGAAGAAAATGGTGCTGAAGAAAATTCTGATCAAAATCCTCAATGACAACCAGCTCATCCTCGCGTTGCAAAAGAAGTTCAAGTTGAAAAGATCATCGATGACATCAAAGCACCAAGTCCTCTCACCCGCTCAAAAGCTTCACATTTGTCTAACTTTTGTGGGCACTATGCTTTTGTCTCTATCACAGAGCCCACCAAGGTAGATGAAGCATTTATGGAGCATGAGTGGATTCAGGCCATGCAAGAAGAATTACATCAATTAGAACTCAACAACGTATGGGAACTGGTCAAACATACAGATCCTCACAAGCACAATATCATTGACACAAAGTGGATCTACCGCAACAAGCAAGATGAAAATGGCCTTGTGGTGAGGAATAAGGCACGACTCATAGCTCAAGGCTACACACAGGTTGAAGGAATTGATTTCGATGAAACTTTTGCACCTGTTGCTAGACTTGATGCTATTCGCATATTACTTGCTTATGCTAACCATCATGATATCACTTTATATCAAATGGATGTGAAAAGTGCATTCCTCAATGGTAAGCTTGAGGAAGAAGTATATGTTGCTCAACCCCTGGGTTTTGAAGATCCAAAGCATCCGACAAAGTCTTCAGACTTCAACAAGGCCCTCTATGGCCTCAAGCAGGCCCTCGGGCTTGGTATGATACTTTGAAGGAATTCCTCATGAAGAATGGCCTCACACCCGGTTCACTCGACCCTACTCTCTTTACTAAATCTTATGATGGTGAACTATTTGTGTGCCAAATATATGTTGATGATATTATCTTTGGCTCTACTGACCAACGTTATAGTGATGAATTTGCCTATATGATGAGTGAAGAATATCAAATGTCTATGATGGGAGAGTTGAAATTCTTCTTAGGTCTTCAAATTCGTCAATAGCGAAATGGCATATTCATATCTCAGGATAAATATCTCAAGGATGTACTGAGGAAATTCGGCATGCAAGATTGCAAAGGAGTCAAAATTCCTATGCCCACAAATGGCCATCTATGCACTGATGAAAATGGTATTGACTTCGATCACAAGGTATACCGCTCCATGATTGGTTCTTTATTGTACTTATGTGCATCTTGGCCAGGATATAATGCTTAGTGTTTGCATGTGTGCCCGATTTCAAGCTACACCGAAGAAATCACACCATAAGGCTATGAAGCATATTCTTCGATATCTAGCTCACACACCAACACTTGGACTATGGTACCCCAAGGGCTCGGCTTTTGATCTCATTGGATATTCTGACTCTGATTATGCTGGTGATCATGTGGACTGCAAGTCAACATCTGGTATATGTCATTTCCTCGGACGATCTTTGGTCTGTTGGTCCTTGAAGAAACAGAACTGCGTACCACTGTCTACTGCTGAAGCTGAGTATATTGCTGCTGGTTCTTGCTGTGCTCAATCGCTGTGAATGAAGCAAACTCCCAAGGACTATGGCATCAACATGAAGAATGTGCCTCTCTTCTGTGACAATGAGAGTGCCATCAAGATTGCTCACAACCCAGTTCAGCACTCGAAGACAAAGCACATTCAGATTCGTCATCATTTTCTTTGTGATCATGTGTTGAAGGCGACATTTCTATCGAGCATGTGAAGACCAAGAACAGCTAGCCGATATCTTCACAAAGCCCTTGGATGAGAAGAGATTTAGCAAGTTGCGGTGTGAGCTAAATATCTTAGAATCTTCGAATGTTCTTCGAAAAGGACACTCATCCTAACACTTACGCAAAATTGATGACTTAGATGTGCAACACATGAAGAAACGTTTTTCTTCAATCAATGAAGAATAACACTCTAAGTGTGAAGAAATTAACAAAGAATTTGATTCTCAGAACCCTACGACAATTGTATGCGGTGACTGAAATCATCATTCTTATACGGTGGATCTCGCCACCACCAAAGTTGAAAATCTTCAATTTGAGTTTTTTCTCAGTTTTGAAATTCCTCGGTTGTTCATTTTCTTCAACTTTGCAAAATCTTCACTGGTTCCGTCGTTTTTATTCATTGGCTATATATATATATATATATATATATATATATATGAGTTTATGTCCTCTACAGCATTCACTTATGGCTAATTCTTCAAGTTGGTTTTTTCTGCTAAGTGAATGTGATCGGACCCTTCCCCCTCTATGCTATACTCAACCCAATCTATTCACAAATTCTTCATGTGCGTTCTATTTGAAACTCGTTCAAAATCTTCACTGTGTCCTTGTCAGCTGAAGAATTTGCGAACGGAACGTTAAAACTTATCTTATCCAAATTTTCGGTTTTTCCGCTCAAACCGTTCCGCATCCCACGATATATTTTTCTATTCACCCACGATCTAACACGATCTCCACTTCTCAGTACGTGGGTGACACATGTCACGCGAAGGAGAAGGGTCAGGGGCACGTTCGTCCAAAATCTTTGGGCGAACAGTTTTTCACCGTGGCTATAAATACCCCTCTCCCCTTCCTCACTTCCTTTACTCCGCTCGACCTCTCTCTCCCGCTCGAGCTTCTCAAACCCTAGCACAACCGCTACTCCATCGTCGCCAGTGAGGAAGAGCTTCACTGCCTCGACCTCTTCGCCATCGTACTCGCGCCGGCCATGGAAATCTTCACTCTGCCGCCGCCGTAGTCGTCTTCCTCCGCCGAGTTAGGGCGTGGAAGATCTACACAGACGAACTTCACCTCTCCATCTCACAGTTCGTCGTATTCTTCGATCAGGGTAATTAAAAGCTACTTTTACTGCCCTCTTTGATTCGAATGTTTTCTACAAAATCTTCAAAGGTGTTTTTCTTCAAATCCTCACACACTAAAACACCTCACAAGTCATCTGTTCTTGATTCGTTTCTCTAAGCATCATTTTTCTTTAAGATTCCTCAATTGTGTGGATCTTTGATCTATACAACTCTGGAACCTAAGACAAAGAACGCTTAGTGAAATTCTTCAAGACTTGTCTGGTCAAATTCCTCAAACTTGTTCTTTTTGAAAAACCTTCTGAGAACGCATATAAACTCTCCAAATTCCTCGCAACTATACTCTGTTCACAGGTACTCATGTCATTCTTTGAATCACTAGGTTCTCATCAACTTAACTCATTTGCAGCGTTCCTCGAAGAAAAGTTGCATACTTCTTCAGATAATTCGATTGTTCAAATTCCTCAACTGAAGAATATGGCAGACGGTAAGAAGCCGCAGAAAGGAGGAAAGAAGCCTGAGGTCATGACTGCCTTTGAGATCCCTGATGATATATACAAAGACTATTGCACTCCTGATGAGGCCAAGTTTGGTAAGGAGAACAAAAATCAGCGCAAGGTGCGCATCCAGAGGATTGAAAGGAGATGGGCAAGAGAATGGAGGGAGTACAGGTATGTAACTCCAAAGTACATGAAGAAATTCGCACTCAATCCTCCATGCCCAAGACCTCCATTGGCACCTGGCAAAGAAGGAGACCCCACCAGCATCAAGCGCGGTGAGGACTTTCCTGAAGAATGGGCCAAGCGCCAAGCCAAGTTGGCTAGACAAGCCAAAGAAGCAGTGAGGAAATTCAATGAAGACTCTGCTGCTGCTGCTCTTCTTGAGGCCCTGTCAAGCCTAAGAAATCAATGGCAAAGAAGTCACAAGCAAGCCAAGTGCTTCACCAACAGTGCCCTCAAGGCCAAGTTCCTCAGCTATGCCCTCACGGCCAGAATCTTCAAAGTCCTCAAGGCCAATTCCTCATGCTGCTCCTGCTCCTCCAAAATTCTCAGCTCCTCCAAAGTCCTCAGCTGTTCCGACAAAGTCCTCAGCACCTGTGCATCTTGCCACGTGCCAAAGGACTACATGCATCTCCATTGCCTCAGGTGTCTCAGCTAGTTCCTCAGCTGCACCAAATTCTTCAACAGGACCCTCTCTGTTGAAGACAAAGGCAACTTCTGGATGAGGTCCTCGCCCTAGTCCTCAGAAGAAGCAGGTCGCCTTCCAAGTGCCGTCTGAAGAAGATGAAGCTGATGATGATGAACTTGCTGAAATCATCAGAGACAGGCAAGTCAGGGCCACTAGAGCCAAAGGCACAAATGTGCCACTGCTATTGGATCCAAGGTTGATCCTCAATTATATTGATCTCTGGCACAAGGACAAAACACTCCTATGCCTGACTTCAAGTTGACACCTGGGCAAAATCACATGCTAACCCATTTCATCCAAGAAGAAAAATGGAAATATGAGAAGGCCAGACAGATCAAGAAGGCGCAGTACAAGAAGGAGAAATTTCTGAAGAACAACGTTGTCTCTATGACAACTGATGAACTTATAAAAGTCCAGTCTGAAATCAAAACCCTCAGTGATGATTTCAATGCCTACTATGCTGATTGGCAAGGAGGCAAAGTCAGGTTTGTTAAACTGACTGAGAAGTTCACCTCCAATGTTGCAGCCCCAATGCAACAGGAAATTCCTCAGGCTGAAGCATCTGCTCAGCAAACTGAAGAACATGCCAAGACCACCGATGACTTTCGAGCTGAAGAAAATGTGGGTTCCAGGCTGATGACTCCATTCCAAATTACCGAAGAAATTGCCAGGGCATCCACTAGTGGTGCACCTGAAGAAACTGAAGAAGTCAGGGCAACTGCATCAGTTGTGCCTGAAGAACATCAACCAAATTCCTCTGCTCCTCTTGCGCCTACACCAACTCCAATCCTTCCATCTGCGTCAGATGTGAAGAAGACCAAGGCTGCAGAGCGTGCAACAGTGAAGAAAAGGAAAGCATCAGCTGCTTCAGATTCTTCAGCCCCGAAGAAAATGAAGCCTATGACCAGCTCGTTTGAAAATCCCATTGATGCTGTTCCTATCTCAACCATGCCGTCAAAGGAAATTGTACCTTTTGATGAAGAATATGTGATCCCCAACGGATCTGATGAAGAAAATCCTTCTGCTGCTTCGTCAGAGCAGTTGGATGAAGAAATTGAAGTGGATAAGATCCCTTCAACACCTGTTGTTTCCTCGCCCATGCCTTAGTTCACGGTGAAGAGGTCAAGGCGTTGAAGAAATGGAAGATGAAGATGTGGACATTGGGAGTACTACACGGTCTTTGAATGATGACTTTTGGGAAAGTCAAGACCCGATTCTCCACTCTTCACCCCTTTACTGACAAATAACTCAGTCCCCTGCACCAACCATTCAAATGGGCTCTGAAGAAACTCACCCCACCTCGTCTGTACGTGAAGAAATTCCAGCCACTAGTGCTGAAGAAACTGCTGCTGCTGATCACTTGAACACGCACACTGCCACTAAAGAGGAACCAGAAATTCCTCAGCCTGAAGAACTTGATATTGCGATTCCTGAGGTTGTGATGCAACTCACTGACACTCCTCTGCCCAAGCCAAACGATCCGTTCTCAAGGAAGCAAAAGTTCAAGGCTGGAGATTTCTTCGGCGAGCATGTATTCTTCACATACTACAACCCTATGACTCTGATCGCATAAGGAAGAGGCGTTTCTGGACGGCCAGCCAAGCTAATTTTTATTCCTCAGTGTTGTTCAACAAACACAAAGTCTTCGATCATGCACACATTCCTCATGTGGATATGGAATCTCTGCCATGCTTCGAGCCAGTCCTCAGTGTTCTTCACGTATTTGGACATTAAATTTCTGACCGACATATGTGATTGGAATGAAGAACTCATTCTTCAATTTTATGCAACACTGCACATCACAGGAGATTCTGAAGATGTGAACTCATGGGTGCTGGACTGGATGTCTGAAAACACTCACTACAAGGCACCAGCTACTGAATTGCTTCGTGCCCTACCACTCAGTCCTCCCCTTGAAGCTGCTCGATGTGTCTACAGCTAACCTGAGCTTACAAATCATTACATACAAGTGCAAATGAAGCCTTTGAAGCCAGGGCAGGCCCCACGAACCAAATTCCTCGTCAAGGAATTACTATATGTGCCTCGGACTGTCTATCGCATTCTGACGAAGACATTGAGTCCAATCAAGGGCCACGACTCGAATGAAGAAGCAGTCGTTGGCATCATGAAGAATCTGCTCTTCAATATCATTCGTGGCGTTCCCGTCAACTTCCATGATTTCTTCATGAGGACTCTGGCAAATGTCGCTATGTCACCATTTGAGCTGAAGCCTTATGCACCTTGGATTATGAGATTCATCAGAACAAGGTCTTCACTCAACTACAAAGCTGATACACTGAACCACTGCAGCTACTTGCCTCCGATTGAAGTCCACAAATGGACTTTTTCCTCAGCTGATGAGAAAGGCAAGACCGCTGCTGTCATAGATGAAGGCATTCGTCCATTGGATGGTCAATTTCGCAAGGCTGCATCCTACTCAACCAATGACGACTCTGCCACCCATGACTCTGCTGCCAACACAGCCAAGCAAAATCCTCCAGGCACAGCACCCAGGGTGATGACTGATCGTGAGCTACTCCTCATTCTTCATCAGAAGGTTGATTGCAATCATAAATGGGTCAAGAGACAGTTTGGTTCAATTCTTCACAACATGACCTCAACCCATAATGCAGTGAAGAAAAAACAATACTACCTCCATGAAACCTTCAACCGTACCTGGTCTATTTTGTCTCATGTCTACAGCGAAGAAGATCTGAGGAAAATGGGTCTCAAGGAAGAGTTTGACTGGTCTGCACCTCCACCGAGGAAATACAAGAAGGTCAAGGTTCCTTCCTTGGTGGCCAGCTCCTATTCTTCACCGCGCGACACTGATGAACATGAAGACTTGGACGACTCTGCGGCAGGCCCTACTACGACAAACGACCCGACAACGCTGGCGCTCCTTCATCAACTTGATATTCTTTAGGGGCGTTAGTCCTCAGTTTCGATCCTTTTGGTCATTTGATGACAAAGGGGGAGAAATTTGAGTTAGTCTTCAAACGGGTCTATTATATGGGCATTTTTTTTGCTAAGTTACAACTCTCGTTCTTCTACTTTATTGGATTGAGTTGTAAACTTAAACCTGATGGTGCTCTGATACTTTTGATGCGTTATTCTGCATGCTTATTCCTCGTTAATGTTATTGGACGCATGCTGAAATTCATCACTCACCATATTTCATCATGCATTTCAAATTCTTCATAATATATGTCAAATGCGTGTATGAATTATAAGATATAGGGGGAGATCTCCATGATTCAACTCTTCAAGTGTGCGTTGCTTCAAAAGCAAATTCCTCACTATGCACGTCTTCAGGGGGAGTTCTTCTATATCTTGCAATCAAATTCCTCAATATCAGCATTTACACTTCATATGTTTATCCCCGTTGAAAACTTAACCTATATTGTCATCAATCACCAAAAAGGGGGAGATTGTAAGTGCATCTAGTGCCCCTTAGTGATTTTGGTGTATTGAAGACTTATAGGTTAAGGGAATAATGCGTTTATGTGTGTACACAGGTCTATAAGTCTATGAGGAGTTTGATATTTACAGAGAAAGTCGACCCCTAAAAATGAAGTTCTTAGACTGAAGACTTTGTTATTCTGAAGACTTTCTGAAGACTTTGAAAGTGAAGAAATTGGTGTGACCTTGAAGACTTGGTATTCATTCAAGGAATATGAAGCATGAAGATTTTTGTTTTCGTAGTTTCTTTTTCTCTTTCTTGAGTCACAGGAAACACCGTACTGTCAAAGGGGGTCGAGGAAATACTAAGGAAAAATTTTCCAAGTGATGCTCAACTCAAAATCCTACACCTACCAATCCCTTCAGGTGAAGCCATTGGAAATCTCATACAGTTCAGTCAATTTCTTCAAAGGATGTAGAGACGAAGTTCTTGGTCATTGAGGAATTTGTTCTGACCGAGGAGTTAGGAATTCGCCAAAGGCGGATTGCCTACACGTGAGGAACATGATAGCCTTGAGGAATTTGAGCCTCAAATTTCCGACCGTTCTTGTCTTCTTGTACCTGTCCCAAAATATCTTATCCACCTAACGGTCATATCATTGAAGGGCATTTATGTCTTATCATGTCGGGCTGCTCCCTAGGCTATAAATAGCCGCCCCCCTACAACCACTAGCTGGTTGGCTGCTCTGAGAGAAACTGACACTTGTCATTTGAGAGCATCCCATCCTCGAGGACTTTGAGCAAAAATCATCGAGTGAGGAAAACCCAAACCCAAACACCTACAAACCCAAAGTGATTGAGCATCACTGAAGAGATTGATCCTGCGTGGATCCGACGCTTGTTACCTTTGAAGACTGTGCTTCTTCCAGACGGTTAGGCGTCATGGTCTAGAGGATCCAAGAGGAATTGTGGATCGCCGAGTGACCGAGTTTGTGAAGGTTCGGAAGTCACCTGAAGACTTACCATGAGTGATTGGGCGAGGTCTGTGTGACCTTAGCTCAAGGAGAATACGGTGAGGACTGTGTGTCCTCAGGTTTAAATACCTAGCCGCTCCAACCAGATGTACAAGCGAGACAGCGGTTGAACTGGTCTACCAAATCATTGTCTTCACCAAGCCAACTGGTTCTATTTCCTCAACTCTTTCATTTCCTCAGTATTGTGTTGTGTGCTTGTCATATATGTGTTTGAAGACTTTGACTGAAGACTTTCTCAATTTCCTCAGTTCAATTTCTTCAGTCTGTTTGTCTTCATTCTGTGTTATCCTGTGATTACGCTTTATATACTCTGTGCTTGTCCTCATTTCATCATGATGACTATGCTTGTCCTCTGTTATGTTTACTTCTGAGTACTTATTCCGCTGCAAGTAGTTCTTCACTAAGGAATTACCTCACCCGCAAATTCCTCAGTGAAGAATTCATAAAAATCGCCTATTCACCCCCCCTCTAGTCGATATAACGCACTTTCAGGAGTCTACGTCCAGAAATCAACCAAGAGAGCACGAGGCAGGGGGGCGCGCCTACCCCCTTGGGCGCGCCCTCCACCCTCGTGGGGCCCACGTTGCTCCACCGATGTACTTCTTCCTCCTATATATACCTACGTACCCCCAAACCAAAAGAAGCATCCACAAAAACCTAATTCCACCGCCGCAACCTTTTGTACCCGTGAGATCCCATCTTGGGGCCTTTTCCGGCGTCCTGCCGGAGGGGGCATTGGTCATGGAGGGCTTCTACATCAACACCATAGCCTCTCCTATGATGTGTGAGTAGTTTACCTCAGACCTTCGGGTCCATAGTTATTATCTAGATGGCTTCTTATCTCTCTTTGGATCTCAATACAAAGTTCTCTGCGATTCTCGTGGAGATCTATTCGATGTAATCTTCTTTTACGGTGTGTTTGTTGAGACCGATGAATTGTGGGTTTATGATCAAGTTTATCTATGAACAATATTTGAATCTTCTCTGAATTCTTTTATGTATGATTGGTTATCTTTGCAAGTCTCTTCGAATTATCAGTTTGGTTTGGCCTACTAGATTGATCTTTCTTGCAATGGGAGAAGTGCTTAGCTTTGGGTTCAATCTTGCGGTGTCCTTTCCCAAAGGATGTTAGGGCAGCAAGGCACGTATTGTATTTTTGCCATCGAGGATAACAAGATGGGGTTTATATCATATTGCATGAGTTTATCCCTCTACATCATGTCATCTTACTTAAAGCATTACTCTGTTCTTATGAACTTAATACTCTATATGCATCTTTGGATAGCGGTCGATGTGTGGAGTAATAGTAGTAGATGCAAAAGGTGAGTCGGTCTACTTGTCACGGACGTGATGCCTATATACATGATCATACCTAGATATTCTCATAACTATGCTCAATTCTATCAATTGCTCAACAGTAATTTGTTCACCCACCGTAATACTTATGCTCTTGAGAGAAGCCACTAGTGAAACCTATGGCCCCCGGGTCTATTTTCCATCATATTAATCTTCCAACACTTAGCTATTTTATTGCCTTTTATTTTACTTTGCATATTTATTATAAAAATACCAAAAATATTATCTTATCATATCTATTAGATCTCATTTTCGTAAGTGACCGTGAAGGGATTGACAACCCCTTTATTGCGTTGGTTGCGAGGTTTTTATTTGTTTGTGTAGGTGCGAGGGACTTGAGCTTGGCCTCCTACTGGATTGATACCTTGGTTCTCAAAAACTTAGGGAAATACTTATGCTACTTTACTGCATCACCCTTTCCTCTTCAAGGGAAAACCAACGCAGAGCTCAAGAGGGTAGCAATGTTGTTTGAAATTGGCCTATGTACGGAGACGCAATGGAAGCGAGTCATCGTGTGTGTGATAGGGACTTCATGAGAGATCTAGAATAGATGGCGCAGAGAACAATGTGTGAGATCGAGAACGATGATACATTAGGGAGCTATGGAAAGAGTCACGACATATATGTATCTGAGGAGGACACAGGGTCCGCATGTGGGAGAAATAGAAAGAGGAGAGTGGTGCACAAGGAGACAAAGTGTGCTTGTTTTGCAGTGGGGGTGGTGTGTGAGGTGAGTGTGCGAGAACCACATAACTAGGGAGATAGGCGTTTGGGGCGACATTTTGTGTGTATGGGAAAGATACACTCTACATAGTGCGTGTGCTTGGGAAAGAGAGATGCCGGGAGACCTAGCTAGAGAGTGGGGGAGGAGATGTGTGCATGCCCAAGAGACAAAGTGATAGAGACCTATATTGGGGTCCGGACTTTAGAAGAGAGAGAGGTGTTTATGTGCTCGTGTGTTGGTGTTTGGGGGAGAGAACGACTTCTCTGTGTGTGTGTGGGGGGGGGGGTGGCTTCAGATAAAGAGTGAGGTGTCTATATTTGAGGGACTTTAGCATAATTGAGATATACATGGTCAATATTGTGTGCACTCAAGGTTGATCAATTTGTTTCACAGTTTGGACTATGAGATAACGATACTTTTGAACATGCGTGATATACTTTGATGTACCGGAATTACAAACCTAAGATTGGAATTTTGGAATTCGACTCCATCATTAGCTTTTGTAATTCATTTAAACGGAGGTACATTTTTATGCCGGGATTTCATGATTTCAAATTCATATATCAAACCTAGAGATATACACATACGGGCATGTTCAAACTTTATAATCATCCACTTTATTCGTACACACACATTTTTGCTTTTATCATCATATTTAGGATAAACGCATTTGGAATTTCGTTTAAATTGGACCATATGATGGTATTTGCTTGTAGTAGCTCAATGATCCATATTTTAATTGAATGGACAATCTAAGTTTCGAGTTGGCGTCATTGATTTTCAAAACTTGAATTTTTTTCTGCGTGCAAAACAAACAAATTCTCGGCCATGATATCATAGTCGGCCGTACAAGAGCAGAATATAATTTCAGGCACCAAAAGCTTTCAAACTTCCCGCTCACATCGAAATATCTCACGCCTGAAAGTTTAGCCCTGTGATATTCCTGTTTTACCCCTGCCACATGAACGGAAAAGGGCTGCTTTGGTAACTCCATTGTTTTCCCCTCTTTGCCCCCAACATTCTTCCCCGGAGCCCCTCCCCTTCCACTCCCCGACCCCCCAACCACGGCAAGCCGTCGAATCTAGTCCTTTGCCGCAGCGGTGGACCTCACACCCCGACGGATCTACCTTCCGCACCTTGGAACTCCCAACTCACCACTTCACCGGAGCCGCTTCAGCGACTAGCTTGTACACCGCTCCAGATCTCCTTGACCACCATCACGGTCCACCGCACCGGATATGCTTAACCGGCGCCCTCGTCCACCACAGTGTAGGCCCTTCATTGACTCCCTCGTCCATCCCTTCGCTGGCCCTTCATACAAGCCCTCGTCGCATAGCAGATCCGCCTCACCGAAAGCAACCTGTAACGCCCTTGAAAGCCTTCGCCCTTGCCGGACCCGCTCCACGGACGCCATATTCAACTCCACCGGCCCTGCTTTACCGACACCGTAGCCTCATCAAGTTATTTCGATCTTTACTCCTTCGGTTTTTCTCTTTAACGTGCAACTGTTCACTTACCACAGATGAGCTTTCTTGTATGTCAACAGGCGCCGCAACCGTAGCACCGGAGCCGCTTCAGCGACGGCGACAGCCGACCCAAACTCAACCGCAACACAAGCACCATCGATGATCCTTAGCTATCAAGTATGCCAATGAGACCCATACGCCACCGAGAATCAGGTACTATTATCCCATGGCCGGCGCCTACGTTCACTTTCTTAGCATAAGCACCACACCTTTGAATTTCTTCAGGGCATCATTTAGTTTTTCATGAGATGCGTTATTCTGCTTGCACCTGTAGGGCCATACTTCTGGCAGTGAACATGTTACATGTGCTAAATTACATACCAGTGCACATAGAGTTAATATGCTTTAGTTTTGTCCTAAGTATTACTGTACTTCCTAGATATCACTTCCTAATATTTTACTTCTTGCCTGCTATATTTATGATAATGGTGTTGTTCTGATGCCACCTGTTGGTTCCATCGCATCGCTTCATGTTCTCTATGCTTAATTACACATCGACAAACTAGCATGTGGTTCCGCTGGTTTTTGTTCGTTTTACCCTACATTTTACGATGCTAGCTATTACATCACCGCTTTCTGAGCCTCTGTTCATTACTTTTACGTGTGTTCTTGATCTTCCCAAGTTGCATGACTAATTTGATGCTTCTATTAATTATGGAGCTGCCAACCCCATCAAGCAAAATATTTGTTACATTGAAATTTGGCACCTCGAACAAGCATAAAAATAGAGGGAAGCAGATATATTGTCGTGTGCACACACACCCTTCTTTCATTAGTTTAGATGAACCACTGATGATCAATTCGAACCAGTGCATGCGATTACAATTAATTTTACCTAAATAGAGGGTGCATAATAAACTACAACAAGTAGATTTGCAACCATGGGATGCTGACGATATCTTCAAAGAACATTGCAACAACAGCGAGGCTTCACAACAACATATGGTAAGCCAGTGTGTTTTAGTACATGTGAAATGTAATGCATGTGGGCTGCTTTCTTGTCTTGTGCCCTCAACCTGTAATCCTACAGAATAACAAATAGTTCGGTTATGCGCTTTCTTTGTATTGCTTGATTCAAATGCTTGTTTGTTACTTGTTACGCTATACCTGAGTTGGCCAATATGTCGTGATTAATACTGTACTATAAATAAAGAAATGGACGCCTAGTTCATTTGAGTCCTTAACTTTTCCTCTTAACTTCATCACAATACTGTCTTCGTAGTTTATATGAGGCCACACTGCTAAGTGCTTTCTCAAATTATTTCAACTGCTTAGATGCCTTGGCAACTTAAATATAGAGGTGGTACACTCACTTTCAACTAGGGATGTCAACTGGGTCCCGTTTAATCCCGATTAAAGTCCACTAGTGGTATGATAGTTAAAAAGTGTTTTTGTTTTTGAGGAAAATGAACAAGGAGCTAGCAAAAACTAACTAGATGGGATGGCGGATGTCGTTTATTTGCCACTTACATCCCTAGTTTCATCTTACCATTTTAATTTCTTTTCGGTGACGCTGCTTGAACCATTTAAATATAGCTTGCCATGCTCGGCAATAATGGTATGTCGTTTACCATGTAAGCTTACTGCATGGATCATGCAATAACTATCTCTTACTTATGTCCGGTGAAACCTATCGGGATGCCGTTCACACTAGGACACAATGTACAACCCGAATCTATTTGTGGAAGCGATGCGCCATCCATGTTACCAGATGGTAGCAGTTCAGAGGCAACACCACCGGAGAGTAGTCTGAGCACATATATTATAGTTCTTGAGGCTCTACTAGAGGCAGAAAGAGATGGTGTGGCTTCCATGAATGAGGTAATCTCGATCTTGAAGCTGGAAATTATGCAATTAGCTGCACGCATTATGCAAGCAACCCAAGAATTGGAGGAAGTAAGAATGTTGCATTTGAATACGGAGGAGGTCTTCTTGCATACGCTATCCAAGCCCGAGGTAATCCAGTTCTTCTTTAGATAGCAGTTGAAATTTTCATTAGATTATTGTACTTGCATGTTGTGTCATGTCTCTGAATGGATTATGTTGTAAGACCCCATACGTTGTCCATGTGTTCTAATGATCCTAATTTTTTAAGCGAGGTAATCCTTAGTACTTGTATGATTGACATAAGGTGAACTGTTTTTCGTGTGAGCATATTGTATTGGATGAAATAACTGTTTGAACCAAGTTTATCCAACCTGCTGAATTCGAAGATCACATCATTTCTAAATCATAATCATATATAAAGGTGGAATAAATCTTTGTTGTGGTTTTGAAGAAATAAATAACAAAATGTAGAATTATCTATGGATATTCGTAATCGAATAAAAATTGGATTTGGATTTAGTTGCCAGGCCCCAGGGCAAACGTGAATGCTAATTCTCCCAAGTTTTGTCTGAGCGGCTAAACACCCACTATCATTTGTGGGCTGCCCGAAGCAAGTGTTTGCGAGATGGAAATTACATCTACCCCTGACACTTGACATCCTTATCGACCGGATTTACACTGCTGTCGATAGGGGTAGACTAGTAACTTCAATCAGACGTGACACGACGGCCTCTGAGCCCATTCAGACACGGTGGGCGCAAACGTGGGCGGCAAAACACATTTGATTCAAGCTCGTCCGAAAGACATGTGTCTCTCCCTCCATTTCCCCATTCATCCACGGTGGGCGGCAAAACAAACTCTCCTCGTCCGAAATCGATGTAGGCTAATATTTTAAATAGGGGCAGATGTGTAACTTCCCTCAGACGTGACACAACCGCCCTACCTATCAGCCCCATTCATACACCGTGGGCGGTAAAACACCCTCTCCTCGCCCGAAATCATTATCAGGAAATATTTTGGAGATGCGAGATTACCGTCCTATCCCCAACCGACGTGATGTCCGAAATTTTAAACGGGGGATAAGTTCGTAACTTTCCCACATTTCAGACAAGCGTGTCCCAAAGTTTGAGATCCCCTCCCCCTCCATTTACCCATTCATACACCATCGGTGCCACGACAACCTCCCCACTGCGGCCAGCCTCCTCCGTCCGCCACCCCATCCTCCACCTTGCCGGAGCCGCTACCCCTACCCCGTCGTCCACTGCAAGAGATGGGCGTCTCTCATCCACGGTGCCGGACCAGGATCCTTTGATCGCATCATCTCGCTTCATCGGCGTCGTCGTCCACTTTGCCGTTGCCACTCCTACGACCGCCTCGTCCATGGCAACATGATTTATCCCCCAACCCGGCCGTCTGCCCTCTAAAGTCTTCTTCCCCGCCGCCGAAAGCCATCGCACCTGCACCACCCTCAACGTATCAGCAGGGGCCTACACGGTGTCGCAAGAGAGGTGGTACTCTTCCATATGTGCTTAAGTTATTGATCTCACCCAAAAAATAGATCTTAAATTGTTTACTGTACTTTTCTGGTCCGTACCAAATTGTAGTGGCTAGTTGAATGCAAACATTGGTTGCGAAGTAGCTTTGTCCGGTTTGCACCTTCAGATCCGTCATGTCACGGTCACTATACTCGTAAAGCTTATGGTTTCCCACCTTTATATTCACTACCATCATCATAGGTGCTTCACTGCTTCGTGTCGTGCTAGCACTGCTCCTCAAGACCTCAACCCATCAAGCGAAACAACATGCCACTCATAATTCCAAAGATTACATGTTGAAATACGAATCTGATATGATGCTCATATTACTAAAACAGATTAACGTTTAATTGGTCACCTAATGTTCCTATATTCGTTTCGAAAAGCATGTGCGCCACCCACTGGTCCAACTAGTTCCACTTTCATGATTTTACTCTTGATGCTTAGGGATTTCCCCTTTTATCTACTCTACTATGATCTGCGTAGGTGCTTTATGTCATATTAGCATTACTCCACCCTTCAAGCTAAACAACACAACACTCAATTCCAAAGCTTAGTTGTTCAAATATGATTATGATATGATACTGATATTAGTTAACAGACACATTTAATTGGTTAGCTAAAGGTCCCACTTGAGTTTCCAAATGCATGTCACGACATATAGAGAGACATCAGAATTGCATTTCTTTGTCACTTGTTGACTGAACTTTCTTGTCCATACCAAATCTTAGTTGTTATTTCAAAGCAAATATCGGTTTCTAACTGCCCTTTGCACGGTTTGCAGCTTCAGATCTGCCATCCCACTGCCACGGTCAACACTATACTCATCATGCTTATGGTTTCCCCATTTTATGATGACTACGATCAGCCTACGTGGTTCGTGTCGTAATAGCACTGCTCCACCCATCGAGCTAAACAAGCTTAGTTGTAAAAATTCAAATATGATATTGTGCTGATATTAGTAAAACTGATAGATGTTTAATTGGTCAGCTAAATGTTCCTACTTTAGTTTCGAAATGCATGTGAGCCACATATGGAGAGACCGGAAGGAATAGTATTTCTCTGTGCGCTCTGGTTCATCATGGGTGGCCAACCGACATTGTATAGAAAGACTTGTGATATCTTCAATCTGTTTGCTCTTCTGCTCTTCTTTAAGATGATCCTCTTCTCTTGCGGTCGACTGGTCAAGTCGAGTTATTTCCCTTAGTATATTTTGAATCTGTCAGGTCAGGTCGACTTGTTCTTCTTTACTATATGTTGAAGCTATCATCTGCGAAGTATCACCACTTCTGGAGCTCTCATATTTTGAGTAGTAGGCCACACTATATTAATGCACACACCAAATTACAGCATGCATGGCACCTCTTAGAAGAATTGCAAAGATAGCACAAAGGGGTTTCTGAGGAGGAAGTATTGGATTAGAATCACTTCCGCATTACAAAGATAATCTCACTTGTTTTTATGTTTTCATGCATGTCAGGTATTGAACATTATCAAAATGAATATGAGAATGGGCGCACGAGAGGAATATTGCGGAACAATCCACTGGCTAACAAACTTGGCATGGTGGAGGATGGCTGATACGTCTCCAACGTATCTATAATTTTTGATTGCTCCATGCTATATTACCTACTGTTTTGGGCAATATTGGGCTTTATTATACACTTTTATATTACTTTTTGGATTAACCTATTAACCGGAGGCCCAGCCCATATTGCTGTTTTATTGCCTGTTTCAGTATTTTGAGGAAAAGGAATATCAACCGGAGTCCAAACGGAATGAAACCTTCGGCAGCGTTATTTTTGGGAAGAATATCATCCTGGAGACTTGGAGTTCACGTCAGAAGTGTTGGGGAACGTAGCAGAAAATCAAAATTTTCTATGCATCACCAAGATCAATCTATGGAGTAATCTAGCAACAGGGGAAGGGGAGCGCATCTACATACCCTTGTAGATCGCTAAGCAGAAGCGTTGCAAGAATGTGGATGAAGGAGTCGTACTCGTAGCGATTCAGATTGCGGTTGATTCCGATCTAAGCGCCGAACCACGGCGCCTCCGCGTTCAACACACGTGCAGCCCGATGACGTCTCCCGTGCCTTGATCCAGCAAGGGGAGAGGGAGAGGTTGGGGAAGACTCCGTCCAGCAGTAGCACGACGGGCGTGGTGGTGGTGGAGGAGCATGGCACTCGGCAGGCTTCGCCAAGCACTACGAGAGACGAGGAGGGAGAGAGGTAGGGCTGCGCCAAGGGGGAGATCAAATCATGTGTTGGGCAGCCCTCAAACCTCAAGTATATATAGGGGGAGAGGAGGGGCTGCGCCCCCACCTAGGGTTCCCTCCCCAAGGGGTGCGGCAGCCCCAGATCCCATCTAGGGTGGCGGCCAAAGGGGGAGAGGGGGAGGCGCACCTGGGGTGGGCCTTAGGGCCCATCTGCCCTAGGGTTTGCCCCCTTCTTCTCTTGAGGCGCCTTGGGCCTTGGTGGGAGGCGCCCCAGCCCACCTAGGGGCTGGTCCCTTCCCACAATTGGCCCATGCAAGCCTCTGGGGTTGGTGGCCCCTCCCGGTGGACCCCCGGACCCTTCCGGTGGTCCAGGTACATTACCGGTGATGCCTGGAACACTTCCGTTGGCGAAATCCTTACTTCCTATATATAAATCTTTACCTCCGTACCATTCCGGAACTCCTCGTGACATCCGGAATCTCATCCGGGACTCCGAACAACATTCGGTAACCACGTATATCTATTCCCTATAACCCTAGCGTCATCGAACCTTAAGTGTGTAGACCCTACGGGTTCGGGAATCATCTTGAACATGAGGACATCTCTCTGATCAATAACCAACAACGGCATCTGGATACCCATGTTGGCTCCCACATGTTCCACGATGATCTCATCGTATGAACCACGATGTCAAGGACTCAAGCAATCTCGTATGCAATTCCCTTTGTCTACCGGTATAGTACTTGCCCGAGATTCGATCGCCGGTATCCCAATACCTTGTTCAATCTCGTTACCGGCAAGTCTCTTTACTCATTCCGTAACACATCATCCCGTGATCAACTCCTTGGTCACATTGTGCACATTATGATGATGTCCTACCGAGTGGGCCCAGAGATACCTCTCCGTTACACGGAGTGACAAATCCCAGTCTCGATTCGTGCCAACCCAACAGACACTTTCGGAGATACCTGTAGTGCACCTTTATAGACACCCAGTTACGTTGTGATGTTTGGTACACCCAAAGCATTCCTACGGTATCCGGGAGTTGCACAATCTCATGGTCTAAGGAAATGATACTTGACATTAGAAAAGCTTTAGCATATGAACTACACGATCTTTGTGCTAGGCTTAGGATTGGGTCTTGTCCATCACATCATTCTCCTAATGATGTGATCCCGTTATCAACGGCATCCAATGTCCATGGTCAGAAACCGTAACCATCTATTGATCAACGAGCTAGTCAACTAGAGGCTTACTAGGGACATGGTGTTGTCTATGTACCCACACATGTATTTGAGTTTCCTATCAATACAATTACAGCATGGATAATAAACGATTATCATGAACAAGGAAATAAAATAATAATAACTAATTTATTATTGCCTCTAGAGCATATTTCCAACAGTCTCCCACTTGCACTAGAGTCAATAATCTAGTTCCCATCGCCATGTGATTAACACTCACAGGTCACATCACCATGTGACCAACATCCAAAGAGTTTACTAGTGTCAATAAAATAGTTCACATCATCATGTGATCAAGACTCAATGAGTTCTGGGGTTTGATCATGTTTTGCTTGTGAGAGAGGTTTTAGTCAACGGGTCTGCAACATTTAGATCCCTATGTATTTCGCAAAACTTTATGTCATATCGTAGATGCTGCTACCACGTTCCACTTGGAGCTATTCCAAATTGTTACTCCATTATACGTATCCGGTATCTCTACTCAGAGCTATCCAGATAGGTGTTAAGCTTGCATCGACGTAACTCTTTACGTTGAACTCTTTATCACCTCCATAACCGAGAAACATTTCCTTATTCCTCTAAGGATAATTTTGACCGCTATCTAGTGATCCACTCCTGGATCACCTTTGTACCCTCTTACCAGACATGTGGCAAGGCACACATCAGGTGCGGCACACAACATGGCATACCGTATAGAGCCTATGAAAAAAGCATAGGGGACGACCTTCGTCCTTCCTCTTTCTTCTGCCGTGGTCAAGCTTTGAGTCTTACTCAACTTCACACCTTATAACTCAGGTAAGAACTCCTTCTTTGACTTATCTATTTTGAACTCCTTCAAAATCATGTCAAAGGTGCGTGTTCTTTTGAAAGTATCATCAGGCGTCTTGATCTATCTCTATAGATCTTGATGCCCAATATGTAAGCAGCTTTATCCAGGTATTCCTTTGAAAAACTCCTTTCAAACAACCCTTTATGCTTTCCAGAAATTTTACATCATTTTGGATCAACAATATGTCATTCACATATACTTATCAGAAATGTTGTAGTGCTCCCACTCACTTTATTGTAAATACAAGTTTCTAACAAACTTTGTATAAACCCAAAAACTTTGATCACTCCATCAAACCGTATATTCTAACTCCGAGATGCTTGCTCTAGTCCATGGAAGGATCGCTGGAGCTAGCATACCTTTTAGCATCCTTAGGATCGACAAAACCTTTCTGATTGTATCACATACAACCTTTCCTTACGAAAATTGTCGAGGAAACAATGTTTTGACATCCTATCGCAAGATTTCATAAATAATGCGAATCGCTAATCCAATTCCAACAGACTCTTAGCATCGCTACGAGTGAGAAAGCCTCACCGTAGTCAACTCCTTGAACTTGTCAGAAAACATCTTAACGACAAGTCGAGCTTTCTTAATGGTGATACTTACCATCATTTTCCACCTTCCTTTTAAAATCGATATGTACCCAATAGCCTTACGACCATCAAGTAGTTCTTCCAAAGTCTATACTTTGTTTTTACACATGGATCCTCTCGGATTTTATGGCCTCGAGCCATTTTTGGAATCCGGGCCCACCATCGCTTCTCCATAGCTCGTAGGTTCATTGTTGTCTAGCAACATGACTTCCAAGACAGGATTACGTACCACTCTGAAGTAGTACGCATCCTTGTCGTCCTACGAGGTTTGGTAGTGAATTGATCCGAAGTTTCATGATCACTATCACAAGCTTCCACTTCAATTGGTGTAGGTGCCACAGGAACAACTCCCTGTGCCCTGCTACAAACTAGTTGAAGTGACGGTTCAATAACCTCATCAAGTCTCCACCATCCTCCCACTCAATTCTTTCGAGAGAAACTTTTCCTCGAGAAAGGACCTGATTCTAGAAACAATCCCTTTTGCTTCCGGAACTGAGACTGGAGGTATACCCAACTGTTTTGGGTGTCCTATGAAGATGCTTTTATCCGCCTTGGGTTCGAGCTTATCACCACTGAAACATTTTCACATAAGTGTCGCAGCCCCAAACTTTTAAGAAACGACAACTTAGGTTTCTCCAAACCATAGTTCATACGGTGTCGTCTCGACGGAATTACGTGGTGCCCTATTTAAAGTGAGTGCGGTTGTCTCTAATGCCTAACCCATGAACGATAGTGGTAATTCGATAAGAGACATCATGGTACGCACCATATCCAATAGGGTGCAGCTATGATGTTCGGACACACCATCACACTATGGTGTTCCAGGCGGTATGTGAAACAATTTCCACAATGTCTTAATTGTGTGCCAAAACTCGTAACTCAGATATTCATCTCTATGATCATATCATAGACATTTTATCCTCTTGTCACGAAGATCTTCAACTTCACTCTGAAATTACTTGAACCATTCAATAATTCAGACTTGTGTTTCATCAAGTAAATATACTCAACATCTACTCAAATCGTCTGTGAAGTAAGAACATAACGATATCCACTGCATGCCTCAGCATTCATTGGACTGCACACACCAAAATGTGTTACTTCCAACAAGTTGCTTTCTTGTTCCATCTTACTGAAAACGAGGCTTTTTAGTCATCTTGCCCATGTGGCATGATTTGCATGTCTCAAGTGATTCAAAATCAAGTGAGTCCAAACGATCCATCTGCATGGAGTTTCTTCATGTGTACATAACAATAGACATGGTTCGTATGTCTCAAACTTTTCAAAACGAGTGAGTCCAAAGATCCATCAACATGGAGCTTCTTCATGCGTTTTATACCAATATGACTTACATGGCAGTGCCAAAAGTAGGTGGTACTATCATTACTATCTTATATCTTTTGGCATGAACATGTGTATCACTACGATCGAGATTCGATAAACCATTCATTTTAAGTGCAAGACCATTGAAGGTATTATTAAAATAAACAGAGTAACCATTATTCTCCTTAAATGAATAATCAGACATGGCTGCATATAATCCAATCATGTCTATGCTCAACGCAAAACACCAAATAACAATTATTTAGGTTTAACACCGATCCCGATGGTATAGGGAGGCGTGCGATGTTTGATCACATCAACCTTGGAAATACTTCCAACACATATCGTCACCTCGCCTTTAGCTAGTCTCCGTTTATTCCGTAGCCTTTTATTTCGAGTTACTAACACTTAGCAACCGAACCGGTATATAATACCCTGGTGCTACTAGGAGTACTAGTAAAGTACACATTAACATAATGTATATCCAATATACTTCTATCGACCTTGCCAGCCTTCTCATCTACCAAGTATCTAGGGTAATTCTGCCCAAAGGACTGCTCCCCTTATTACGTAAGCACTTAGTCTCGGGTTTGGGTTCAACCTTGGGTTTCTTCACTAGAGCAGCAGCTGATTTTCCGTTTCATGAAGTATCCCTTCTTGCCCTTGCCCTTCTTGAAACTAGTGGTTTCACTAACCATCAACAATTGATGCTCCTTATTGATTTCTACTTTCGCGGTGTCAAACATCGCGAATATTTCAAGGATCATCATATCCATCCCTGATATGTTATAGTTCATCACGAAGATCTAGCAGCTTGGTGGCAATGACTTTGGAGAAACATCACTATCTCATCTGGAAGATTAAATCCCACTTGATTCAAGTGATTGTTGTACTCAGACAATCTGAGCACAAGCTCAACGATTGAGCTTTTCTCCCTTAGTTTGCAGGCTAAGAAACTCGTCGGAGGTCTTATACCTCTTGACGTGGGCACGAGCCTGAAATCCCAATTTCAGCCCTCGAAACATCTCATATGTTTCACGACGTTTCGAAATCGTCTTCGGTGCCTCAACTCTAACCTGTTTAACATTACTGAACTATCACGTAGTTATCAAAACGTGTATGTC
The DNA here is from genome assembly GCA_021605145.1 of Aegilops bicornis. Classification (NCBI taxonomy): domain Eukaryota; kingdom Viridiplantae; phylum Streptophyta; class Magnoliopsida; order Poales; family Poaceae; genus Aegilops; species Aegilops bicornis. The sequence continues at coordinate 546,902,224 of CM038675.1, read as the reverse complement.
AGATGTTCGCAACATCCAAAGACGACGTTCGAGGTTTAGCACACCGAGCGGTGCATTAAGGACATAAGCCTTCTACGAAGCAACGAGGACAATCCTCAGTTTACGGACCTAGTCCGCATAATCGCTACTATCAACTTTCAACTGAATTTTCTCTAGGAACATATCTAAACAATAGAACTAAAGCGCGAGCTTACGACATAATTTGTAAAGACCTTTTGACTATGTTCAGGATAATTAAATTCATCTTATGAACTCGCACTCAGATAGACATCCCTCTAGTCATCTAAGTGATTACATGATCTGAGTCAACTAGGCCGTGTCCGATCATCACGTGAGACGGACTAGTCATCATCGGTGAACATCTTCATGTTGATCGATTCTACCATACGACTCATGCTCGACCTTTCGGTCTCTTGTGTTCCGAGGCCATGTCCGTACATGCTAGGCTCGTCAAGTCAACCTAAGTGTTTCGTGTGTAAATCTGGCTTACACCCGTTGTATGTGAACGTTAGAATCTATCACACCCGATCATCACGTGGTGCTTCAAACAACGAACTTTCGCAACGCTGCACGCTTAGGGGAACACTTTCTTGAAATTATTATGAGGGATCATCTTATTTACTACCGTCGTTCTAAGCAAATAAGATGCATAAACATGATAAACATCACATGCAATCAAAAGTGACATGATATGGCCAATATCATTTTGCTCCTTTTGATCTCCATCTTCGGGGCTTCATGATCATCATCGTCACCGACATGACACCATGATCTCCATCATCGTGTCTCCATGAAGTTGTCTCGCCAACTATTACTTCTACTACTATGGCTAACGGTTTAGCAATAAAGTAAAGTAATTACATGGCGTTGTTCATTGACACGCAGGTCATACAATAAATTTACAACTCCTATGGCTCCTGCCGATTGTCATACTCATCGACATGCAAGTCGTGATTCCTATTACAAGAACATGATCAATCTCATACATCACATATCATTCATCACATTCTTTTGGCCATATCACATCACATAGCATACCCTGCAAAAACAAATTAGACGTCCTCTAATTGTTGTTTGCATGTTTTACGTTGCTGCTATGGGTTTCTAGCAAGAACGTTTCTTACCTACGCAAAAACCACAACGTGATATGTCAATTGCTATTTACCCTTCATAAGGACCCTTTTCATCGAATCCGATCCGACTAAAGTGGGAGAGACCGGCACCCGCTAGCCACCTTATGCAACAAGTGCATGTCATCGGTGGAACTCGTCTCACGTAAGTGTACGTGTAAGGTCGGTCCGGCCGCTTCATCCCACAATACCGTCGAAACAAGATTGGACTAGTAAAGGTAAGCATATTGAAAAAATCAACGCCCACAACAACTTGTGTTCTACTCGTGCATAGAAACTACGTGACAGACCTAGCTCATGATGCCCTTTGTTGGGGAATGTAGCAGAAAATCAAAATTTTCTACGCATCACCAAGATCAATCTATGGAGTAATCTAGCAACAAGGGGAAGGGGAGTGCATCTACATACCCTTGTAGATCGCTAAGCGGAAGCGTTGCAAGAACACGGATGAAGGAGTCGTACTCGTAGCGATTCAGATCACGGTTGATTCCGATCTAAGCACCGAACCACGGCGCCTCCGCGTTCAACACACGTGTAGCCCGATGACGTCTCTCGTGCCTTGATCCAGCAAGGGGAGAGGGAGAGGTTGGGGAAGACTCCGTCCAGCAGCAGCACGACGGCGTGGTGGTGGTGGAGGAGCGTGGCACTCCAACAGGGCTTCACCAAGCACTACGAGAGACGAGGAGGGAGAGAGGTAGGGCTGCGCCAAGGGGGAGATCAAATCATGTGTTGGGCAGCCCTCAAACCTCAAGTATATATAGGGGGAGAGGAGGGGCTGCTCCCCCACCTAGGGTTCCCTCCCCAAGGGGTGCGGCAGCCCCAGATCCCATCTAGGGTGGCGGCCAAAAGGGGGAGAGGGGGAGGCGCACCTGGGGTGGGCCTTAGGGCCCATCTGCCCTAGGGTTTGCCCCCTTCTTCTCTTGAGGCGCCTTGGGCCTTGGTGGGAGGCGCCCCAGCCCACCTAGGGGCTGGTACCTTCCCACTATTGGCCCACGCAAGCCTCTGGGGCTGGTGGCCCCTCCCGGTGGACCCCCGGACCCTTCCGATGGTCCAGGTACATTACCAGTGATGCCCCCTCACTTCCTATATATAAATCTTTACCTCCGGACCATTCCGGAACTCCTCGTGATGTCCGGGATCTCATCCGGGACTCAGAACAACATTCGGTAACCACGTATATCTATTCCCTATAACCCTAGCGTCATCGAACCTTAAGTGTGTAGACCCTACGGGTACGGGAATCATGCAGACATGACAGGGACATCTCTCTGATCAATAACCAACAGCGGGATATGGATACCCATGTTGGTTCCCACATGTTCCACGATGATCTCGTCGGATGAACCACGATGTCAAGGATTCAAGCAATCCCGTATGCAATTCCCTTTGTCTACCAGTATAGTACTTGCCCGAGATTCGATCGCCGGTATCCCGATACCTTGTTCAATCTCTTTACCGGCAAGTCTCTTTACTCGTTCCGTAACACATCATCCCGTGATCAACTCCTTGGTCACATTGTGCACATGATGATGATGTCCTACCGAGTGGGCCCAGAGATACCTCTCCGTTACACGGAGTGACAAATCCCAGTCTCGATTCGTGCCAACCCAACAGACACTTTCGGAGATACACGTAGTGCACCTTTATAGCCACCCAGTTACGTTGTGACGTTTGGTACACCCAAAGCATTCCTACGGTATCCGGGAGTTGCACAATCTCATGGTCTAAGGAAATGATACTTGACATTAGAAAATCTTTAGCATACGAACTACACGATCTTTGTGCTAGGCTTAGGATTGGGTCTTGTCCATCACATCATTCTCCTAATGATGTGATCCCGTTATCAACGGCATCCAATGTCCATGGTCAGGAAACCGTAACCATCTATTGATCAACGAGCTTGTTAACTAGAGGCTTACTAGGGACATGGTGTTGTCTATGTACCCACACATGTATCTGAGTTTCCTATCAATACAATTACAGCATCGATAATAAACGATTATCATGAACAAGGAAATATAATAATAATAACTAATTTATTATTGCCTCTAGAGCATATTTCCAACAAGAAGATCCTCGAGGAGGCCAGGAGATAGGGGGGCGCCCCCGCCCCTACTGGGCACGCCCCCTGTCTCGTGGGCCCCTTGAGCACCTCCCGACTGACTTCTTTCGCCTATATAGTCCCACGTACCCTAAAAATATCCACGGAGAAGATAGATCGGGAGTTCCGCCGCCGCAACCCTTTGTAGCCACCAAAAACCTCTCGGGAGCCCATTCCGGCACCCTGCCGAAGGGGGAACCCATCACCGGTGGCCATCTTCATCATCCCGGCGCTCTCCATGACGAGGAGGGAGTAGTTCACCCTCGGGGCTAAGGGTATGTACCAGTAGCTATGTGTTTGATCTCTTTCTCTCTCGTGTTCTCTCTATGGCACGATCTTGATGTATCGCGAGCTTTCTTATTATAGTTGGATCTTATGATGTTTCTCCCCTCTACTCTCTTGTGATGAATTGAGTTTCCCCTTTGAAGTTATCTTATCGGATTGAGTCTTTTATGAGAACACTTGATGTATGTCTTGCTGTGTTTATCTGTGGTGACAATGGGATATCATGTGCCTCTTGATGTATGTTTTGGTGACCAACTTGCGGGTTCCGCCCATGAACCTATGCATAGGGGTTGGCACACGTTATTGACTCTCCGGTAGAAACTTTGGGGCACTCTTTGAAGTACTTTGTGTTGGTTGGATGAATATGAGATTGTGTGATGCATATCGTATAATCATGCCCACGGATACTTGAGGTGACAATGGAGTATCTAGGTGACATTAGGGTTTTGATTGATTTGTGTCTTAAGGTGTTATTCTAGTACGAACTCTTTTATAGATCGATCCGAAAGAATAGCTTTGAGGTGGTTTCGTACCCTACCATAATCTCTACGTTTGTTCTCCGCTATTAGTGGCTTTGGAGTGACTCTTTGTTGCATGTTGAGGGCTTGTTATATGATCTATCTATGTTATTATTGTTGAGAGAACTTGCACTAGTGAAAGTATGAACCCTAGGCCTTGTTTCCTATCATTGCAATACCGTTTACGCTCACTTTTATCATTAGTTACCTTGCTGTTTTTATTATTTCAGATTACAAATACTCTTATCTACTGTCCATATTGCACTTGTATCACCATCTCTTCGCCGAACTAGTGCACCTATACAATTTAACATTGTATTGGGTGTGTTGGAGACACAAGAGACTCTTTGTTATTTGGTTGCAGGGTTGTTTGAGAGAGACCATCTTCATCCTACGCCTCCTACGGATTGATAAACCTTAGGTCATCCACTTGAGGGAAATTTTCTACTGTCCTACAAACCTGTGCACTTGCAGGCCCAACAACGTCTACAAGAAGAAGGTTGTGTAGTAGACATCAATGGCCTATCTTATTCACCCATCAAGGTGCATGCTCTAACTTGGCAAGGTTGTATTGGTCGCACATATTTTGCATCTGACCTCTTGCATTAATTCTACTTTGTTACACCATCTGCTTAGTTTAAGCATCATATATGAGTATATGCCATACCTATCCATTTTCTGTACCTATTCCATGTGTCGTCATACTATGTTTTTCCAGTCAAATGTTGTTCTTTCGTAATAGATGTCCAAAAGGAAGAGGGTGATTGAAGATCCTCAAGGAGTACAAACTAGGTATTTGGAAACGGAAGTGATACATGTTAAATCAGATAGATCAGCAGCCACAGAAAACATAGGCCCAACTGTAACAGACTTTACCCCTACTCCAGTGGCCAAACCCCTATTAGAACTGCTGACAGCCCAGCGTCAGGTACTGTCTATGATATCAATTCAAAATTTGAACTCCTAAATTTCTGCATGTGCCTTACCTTCTCTCTTGTATGAAAACTAATTTCAGATGAATCTCCTTGCTCAAAGGATCATAGGATCTCATGACAATACTGGGATCTGCATTGCTCTTGTCAGTACCTCTTGCCCTTTGTCAGCATACTTACACTCATTGTTGTTTGACTATGTAGCATCACTGTAAATGTTATCTTCTTTATCCTCCCTTTGCTTGAAATTATAAGATCTATATTTACTCTTAGATAATTGTAGAATTAACACAATGGTTATGAAGTTTTGGATTGCTCATGTAAGTACCTGATGTCATGTACTCCCTCTGTATCGAATTAATTGTTGATCAATTGGATGTATTTAGAACTTAATAGTGCTAGATACATCCATTTGAGCGACAACTAATATCGAGCGGTGGTGGTATTACTTGTACATGCATCACGAGATAGTTGATTGTCTAGCATTACTACGCATCTTATCCGCCTCGCCTCCACTTTCTCCAAATTATCATATCTACATTTACTCTTACCAAAATGTTGAATAAAACCAATGCCACTTCACACGTTGGTGTATGCATTCCTCTTGTCAGTACCTTTTGCCTTGTAACATTGTACTTAATTAATTGCTATTTGATTATGTATCATCAGTCTGCACCTGAGCTTCATTATCCTCTATTTCTTCCAATATTATTTGATCTATATTTACTCTTTGCAAAATGTAGAATAATGGCAATGCTTATAACGAATTTTCTTTGGGGAATTTATTGAATTATCTTTCCATAAACATGGAGAAGGGCTTTGTCCAGCCCGTGTTAACATGTAATGTAAGTTCATCCTTCTCAAGCCTTCAAACTTTGTTCTAGTATAGATTTGTATAGGCATCATTTCCGCCACTGCTGTTTAAATCTGATTGGATGTTTGCAACAACTACCAGTTTTAAATTGTAGTTGTAAATACATGTTCCTTATGCAGAACAGATCCATTTATTTGCTTATATAATTGTGAAACCTGTTACGTGTCTCCTTGTTTCTCTTTCGAGTCGTATCTCTTATGCTGTGCAGAACTTTAGGAAAGATAGTGAGCCAAACCATCTTGAGGACAGCGAGATGACCCCAAGGTCCAGTCTTGATGAAGACATTGAGTTGAAGCTACTCACCGGCAGTGTGAGACAACCTCTGTGCGTCATTTGCCTCAATCGATTCGACTTATTGGTCTCAACTTAAAGCCGAAAAAGCTTGCTTCACTCAGCTCCGACTTGGAGTCAAAGATGTAATGAAGAAGTCGGGGGACGCCTTGCACTATGGTGCCATACAGCTAGGGATGAAGCATCTATCGTTGACACAACCGAGGTCTCATCGGCTTGTTCGGTACTGCTTATGGGCCTGAGCTTGCCAGGTCTAGTGCCTTCTGAAGTGCTCTCAGTTTTGTATATTCTTTTGTCGGCGCGTGTATATGCACTGGTGGCGACCTTTGATGCCCAGTGTATGTAATCCGCGATCATGTTGCTCTTTATTATCACCGGTAGCGAACTTTGATTCCCAGTGGATGTAATATGCCGTAATTTCTTTGTTGTATAGTCTAGGTTTATTCTTTGGTCGGTATGTTGTAATTTAGGCGGAAGGTTCAAAGTGGATCTCGGTGTTGTCGGTCTTCAGCCGACCCGTTACTCATATGGGCCAAAACGTGGGCCTATAATCATCTTGGGCCATTAGCAGGTCTAAACCTATAGTAGTTTCCCGCCTTTAACAAGCCATGGGCTACATATTTACTGTAGTGACACTGGGCTTTCTACCGGCCGTAGAAACAATGGGCTTTCTACGGTCCGTAGAAACAATGGGCTTTCTACGGTCCGTAGAAACAATGGGCCTTCTACGGGCCGTAGAAACAATGGGCCTTCTACGGGCCGTATCATCAATGGGCCTTAGACGGGCCGTATGATCGATTGGCCAAACATGGGCCAAAAACAGACCGCATTATGGCCGTAAACGGGCTAGAGTTGGAGTCGTCCGTTCATGGGCCGACCATAACGGGCCGTCGTTAATAGGCCGTATTTGATGACGCTATGAAAACGGCCCAACATATTAACGGGCCACAAACGGGCCGACTGTAACCACGAGCTGAATTTGGCCCACAAGCAGAAAATGGCAGTAACGGGCCGTAAGTAACCGAATGCTGGAAATGAGCCCAAGAATAAATGGGCCCTAAGAAGGCCGAAAGATAACATGGGCTGCAAATGACCCAATGGATTAATGGGCCGTTAATGGGTATAAAGTGATACACTGTCCATTACGGGCCAGTTTTACCACGGGTCATTAATGGGCCAAGAGTTACAAAGGGCCTCATATGGGCTGAAATATGTCATGGGCCATACATGGGCCGGAACTTAAAATGGGCTAGAATCATATTGGACGGCCCAGATGAAGCTACTGGGCCTAATTCGGATAGGTCGTAACGAGCCCTGGGTTAGCGGGTTGTAAATGGGCTATATGCGAACAGGCCGTTAACAGGCTTTCCATGGGCCGGCCCGCAACCTTTTGACCAAGTCAAACGGGCCGGTCTTTTCACAGGAATGGGCCTATGTTCGGCCGTGCCACGTGTCGACGTATCATAGGCGCCTTCGGTCCAATGAGTGGATGACATCTGTCCCAACGGTGAGCCGACACGTGTTTCCTCCAGCCAATGATGATTTTACACGTGGAAAATCCCCATTGCTCGTGTACATTAGCGGGTTATCGAATCCAAAACCGGACCCGATAGCTTAACGGCGTTCCGTTATGGTGGATGCCACGTGTCGGTCACCCTTGACGAAAGCACTTCTGTGACGCGCGATTTATCGTCATGGAAGTGGACACTTCCGTGATGATAATTTTGGTAATGTCATGGAACACTTCTACGACAGTACAGGTATGACTATCTTGATTCTGTCATAAAATTGTCATGGATGTACATGCATGACAAAAAACGTGACCTACTGTGACAAACACGTATCATCACAGAAGTGTATTTTTTTTTTGTAGTGAATCTCACACAAGGAGGCAAATTATTGCACCAACACTATGGTTTGAAAAATGAAAAGCTGTTGTTGGTAATTATGAAATGCTATAGTTTGACCAATGAAAAGCTATAGTTGAGAAATGTAAAACTATAGTTTGACATATGAAATGCTACAGTTTGAGAAATGAAAAGCTACAATGCATGCACATACCTTCCGCCTATCATTCATCAGTGTCCATGGGGTTGTGTTATCTGTGCCTAGATCCTCCTTCAATGTGTTTAGAAATCACTTCCATGTGTCAGTATATTCCACTTCAACTATGGCAATTGCAATGGGAAAGATATAATCATTAGGATAAACTCCAAGAACAGTCAACATCACTCCACCATACTTGTTCTTAGTGAGACACCCATCAATGCATGTAATGGCCCAGTCTAGTAAATAAAACCTCTTGCATGCATATAAGGACATATAGAAGTTCTCAAACAGTCCATACTTTGCATTCAGAAACATGATACTTTCAGTATTTGACCTTCTGATTTTAGTTGCGAAGTCCCATAGTAAATTGTTCTGTTCTAGTTCATCCCTATAATTTGCTTCAGTGCAAGCCTTCTTGCTCTTGCTAGCTTGCTTCTAGTAGGAAGCATATTGTAATCCAACTAAACAAGCCTGCCAAAGTTTTTTAATGACATCTTCTCATCTACTCTGAATGTCTCCAAATGCTTGCCAACCAGATATCTTGCCGTGAATTGCTTCAGTGATCATTCTCTTTCACATGTATGTTGTCCCACATACTTCTTCACAACCCATGCTTTGGTCCTGCTATCAGGTGTAGCAAACAGGAACCAAGGACAATCTCCAACACAGCATGCCCTTATCCTCCACCTATCATTTTTGTACTGTATTTGCACTCTTTGTTTGATAATGTACTCTTGAATTGCTGCTCTAAGTTCAATCATAGTCGAGAACACCATGCCTATGTGAAAATTCACATCTTTCATGTTCTCTAGCCTCCACTTTTTGAGTTTCACTTTCTTCTTCATTTTTTTCTTCCTTGAGCATCAACTACTTCCACTTCCTCTGCTGAATCACTATCTTCAAGCTCTGAATCTTGCAGTTCTTGCAACTCATGCGAATCATAGCCATTGTCCTTCTGCCATTTAGGTCTCTTCTTTTTTCTGCTCAAATTTCTCATCTACCCATTCTTCATAGAGATCATCATCATATTTACCTACTTCATTGTCAGAGTCAACCCAGTCTGGATCCCATTCATTGTCATCACCATCACTTTCATTTTCATTGGAGGTTTCTTCTTCTACCACAAGTTTTCTTCCGCTCCTTCGCAGCTGATGTCCAATACTTTGGGCCATTGGTGGAACACTGCTACTCCCTTCATTGTTGTTGCCTGCATGACATTGGTTAAGTCTGCCTTTCTGAGCTTTAACCTTAAACCTAGGATAGCTCCTAATTCCAGTGTGAAAGCCATGAGACTTTGGGCTTAGTATAAAAGGGAGATCAGGTGTACCACTAACATGAATATCTTCAATTACATTGTCAAATGTCATATCTTTGTGGTCCATAAACAACTGAAAATACTGGAACTTTGGAACAAGTGCTGCCATGTGCAATGTGTCAGTGTCACAGTCCATAATCAGGAGTCCATCATCTAGAATCTTTCTAGGGAGCAACCCGTGTAAAATGATCTTTGCTTGGTCATTATATCCTAATTGCCACATAAAATCAGTGGCGAGAGAGGAGACAATGTATCTACTTCACAACCATCAAACAGAGCAACTTTGCCATCAACATATGTCTTCGATTTGCCAAATCCGCCAAAAAAATGTCCATCATAGTTTATTTCTACAAGGGAAAGCTCCTCTTGTAGTCCTATATTACAAGGATTCGGTCAAAATCTACCATGGATTCGGCCTAAATCGGAAAAAAGAGTAGCATCGAGGGTTAGGGTTACGGGCACTGACCATATCGCAGAGGAGGATCTCCGGGTCGCCGCAACACGAGCGCCATCCTAGCGGGGCCACCGTCGGACAACTGCCTGCGATGACCGCCTCTTCTCACCGGAGCAGTGCCTTCGCTGTTGATCGCCCCTGTTTCGCCAGAGAGGGATGGGGAGGAGGAAAGGACCATGATTGGGAAGGAATTAGGGTTCGAGGGTTCTTTTGCAGATATGTACGACAAGTCGTTATCCAGCCTGGGCCTCCAGTCCACGTGGCGGCGGCCAAAGCGCCACGCAAGCTGGTCAGCGGCGGTTGGATGGAATTAGGACCTCGGATGAACAACTTAAAATGATTTAGGACCCAGGTATGCATTTTGAAAAAATTAGGGCCGCATCGACACTAATAATACCCAAATGCATTTTACTCATTTTACTCATCTTTTGTGTGTAGAATCTATAGTCGGATCGTTTACATCCCACAGGCAAATAAGCAAGAAATCGAGATGATAGAATGATACAATGCTCTTAAGTTAGCAGGAGTACTACTGCAACCAGAATAATTCTTGAGCTTTGTAATACGCGGGTAAGTTTATTGTATTCAGGTGCTGCTGCCAGCGGCGCCGTTGGTGACAGGGTAGCCGATGCCGTGCCGCCTGGTGGGGAACGCGACGAAGAGCAAGCTGCAGAGCACGCCGACGCCGAGCGGCACGATGTCCAGCACCTGCTCCGTCTCTCTCGCCGGCGACGGGCCGTAGAAGCACCGCACAACGTTCTTGTCTCTGGCCGCCACCACCCCGAATACGGCCACCGACAGCGCCGCGTGCACGGCGTCGATTGGCGCCAGCCTGTACCTGGACGTGTCCGGCGGCGTGGGCGCGCCGGGCGGGTAGTCGAGCAGCCAGAGGCCCCTGAGGGTGGCGACGCCGTAGTAGACGCGGCCGTCGGGGCCCTTGAGGGAGTCGGTGAAGGAGGCGAGGAGGCAGGAGAGCGCGAGGACGGCGAGGAGGATCCGCGTGAGCAGCGCCGTGGTGGCGTCGCAGGCGCCGTGGTTGGTGAAGGTCGGCGCGAGCAGCTGGAAAGCCAGCACCGTGCCCGTGGGGAGCAGGTTGGCAAGGCTCGCCGTCGACGTCAGCGCCTGGTACAGCGTCGATCGTGGCGGCGGCGGCGGCGGCACCGGATCAACAGCTTCATGCTTTTCTTGCTGCTGATCCTGGAGCAATGGCGATGCTGCCGCGGCAGTCCTCTGCCTGACGTAAACGGCAGAGGCAGAAGGAGCAGCTGCCATGATTATTTGTTGCGAGCGATTGGATTGGGTCTGGATGGATATTTGTACTCAAATAAACTACTCTCTCCGTTTTAAAATAAGTGTCTACAAAATTGAGAAATTTATTTTAAGACGGAGGGAGTACCACTGTAGCTAGCTAGCTAGAGATGCATGTGCGAGACGAAGGAACGTGCGTAGAAGATTCTTGATGAAGGAGGACTAGCGTTTTGTGCGTGCTTGCGGGGTGGTGGTTTTCTATTGTTGGATGGCTGGTTCTTGCGTGTCTTCGAGTTTGCTTAGGCTGGCAGTGTCAACTAGGGAGGGTTGGGTACCTCGGTTTGTGGAATGCGTCAAGGAATAGGCAACATGTCAACATGGATGGCGTCGCGTTGCAAACGTAACGTAACTGCTTCATCCATCGAGGGAGGAAGGGAGGGGGAAGGCCTCACTGTGCTGACACGGAACTGCCGAATTTGCATGCTACGAGTACTTTAGTTTCTCCACGGTGGAGCGAACTAAACGCACCACGCGAAATGATCAATCACTGGATCAGTTCGGGAGCTTCCATCTTAGGGACACTTTTGTCAACGACTCGACGTGGTAAGTCGCCATTGGAGCAAAGATAAACCCCACACGCTGACGAATGATCATCATGCCCGGTTGATAATAAAGCACAAGGTTTCGCACTTTCACCTGAGTTTTATCGTAAAAATATCTACTTAGTCTTAAACTTCATAATCTTATTCTTCCAAAATCGTACACCTACGTAAGTTAACGTAACCTTTCCAACTAATCCACTCATCCCCCCTCCCGAATTTCAGGTGGGTGGGTCCGGTCCTCTCCCTAACCCTAATCAATTTCTTTTTTTATGATAATACGTGTCTTATTTATATCATAAGTATCATAATACAAGTCACGTACATATCGATCTGGCAAAAGTAAAAAGACAGTAGAACACTAGCCTATGCACAAAGGAACACCGATGAGAAGGAAAATTACAAACAAGACCGAAGAATCATCTGAGCTTGACACCAATGCACGTCACCTGCCTCTCGCACAATCACAACCATCAAAGGAGAAAAAATGACAGATCACCTCCACTTCCGAGCTCGACGTGACTCCATCGCTAATATGCAGCTTTACGGACCTCCAAGGTGGCTCGCCAAAAGCGAAACCATAGCCGTTGAACGAATCAGACCGAAGTAACACCCGGGACACGCCATCGAACTCCAGATCGTGCACCCTGATATGACTAAGATGTCAGGGGAGGAAACCATACCTGCCATTCACGAACCACGAACCCAGCACACGATCCACCATCTTCTAGATGCCGCCGATTGATACGTCTCCAACATATCTATAATTTTTGATTGTTTCATGCTATTGTATTATCAATTTGGATGCTTTATATGCATTCTATGTTATTTTTTGGACTAACCTATTAACCCAGTGCCCAGTGCCAGTTCCTGTTTTTTTGCTTGTTTTTGGCTTTTCAGAAAATCAGTACCAAACGATGTCCAAACACAATGAAACTATACGGTGATTTTTTCTGAATCAGAAGGGACCCTGGAAGATTCGGAAGGAGGCCATAAGACTTACGGGAGAGCCACGAGCTAGGGGGTAGGCGCGGCCCCTGAGGTCATGACTCCCACGCAACTTCATTTGACCTAATTCCACCTCTATTAATCCCCAAACCAACAGAGAGCCGCCCGAAACACTTTTTCCGCCGCCGCAAGATTTTGTTCTTTCGTGATCCCATCTGGAGGCCTTTTTTTGGTACTCTGTCAGAGGGGGAATCGATCACGGAGGGCTTCTACGTCATCCTTGTTGCCTTTCGATGATGCGTGAGTAGTTAACCATAGACCTATGGGTCCATAGCTAGTAACTATAAGACTTATTCTCTCTCTTTGATCTTCAATACCATGTTCTCCTTGATCTACTTGGAATTCTATCCGATATAATCTTCTTTTGTGGTGTGTTTGTTGGGATCCGATGAATCAAATTATTCATTGAAAGTAACTGAGTCTTTTCTGAACTTTATTATGCATGATTGTTATAGCTTTGTATTTCTCTCCGATCTATCCGTTTGGCTTGGCAAACTAGACTGATTTATGCTGTGTAATGGGTTCAATCTTGCGGTGTTCTCACCCAGGGACAGAAGGCATAGTGAGGCACGTATTGTATTATTGCCATTAAGGGTAACTGACGGGGTTTATTCATATTGCTTGAGTGTATTCTGTCTACATCATGTCATCTTGCTTAAGGCATTACTCAGTTTTTCATGAACTAACAGTCGATTGGTGGAGTAATAGTAGTAGATGCAGGCAGGAGTCGGTCTACTTGTCGCGGACGTGATGCCTATATACATGATCATTGCCATGAATATGTCATAACTATGCGCTTTTCTATCAATTGTCCAATCGTAATTTGCCAACCCACCGTATGCTATTGTTTCGAGAGAGAGAAGTCTTTAGTGAAAGCTATGGTCCCCAGGTCTATTTTAATCATATTTTAAAAACCAAAAATACCCTTCTGCAATTTATTTACTTTTTTGTTTTATAATTTACCTATCTACCTATACAAGATTTGATCCTTGCAAGTAACGAGTTCAAGGGGATTGACAACTCTCTTGCCCGCGTTGGGTGCAAGTATTTGCTTTTGTGTGTGTTGTTCACTAGGATTTGCGTTATTCTCCTTCCGGTTCGATAAACCTTGGTTCTCACTGAGCGAAATACTTATCTGTACTGTAATGCTTCACCCTTCCTCTTCGGGGAAAATCCCGACGCAACTCACAAGTAGCACGGATGCAAGGCCATAATCTGCATCCGCTCCTGGACTACCTTCGAAGCTCCGCACTAGCATTAGAGCAGACGTCATCGCAATGGCAGAGCCTGAGGACACATGTCCACCACAAGGATGCCGCTGCCACCGCATCATCCTTGCTTGAACAAACGGGTTTCCAAATTCATCCCCAACCATAGAACCGGTCGCCTCGGCAGCATAGCATCTAAGGAATCTTTATTCAGCGCCGCCATCGTCGCACCAAAGCCAAGGCGATGAACAACCCAAAACCTAAGCCACTAAAGGCCAAAACGATCCACACGCATGAATCAGGCGACCACCCTCACCATCGATGACCAACGTTGTCGGCGGAGGGGCTCCGCCGGAGGATGGCGGCGGAAGGAAGCGCACCTAGCGGCGGCTGCGAGATCGCTTTCTTTCTTCCCCTGGATGAAAGAAACGAAACTTTAGTTATTTCCACCCTCCCCCTCCCAAACCGTAATCCTCTACGTTTTCTTTTACGTAAAAACATGTAGTAATCGTACGTAAGTAAAAACATGCTGCAATCATACGTCTGTCTAGCATTATGAAACAAATTACCCCCTCCCCTTATATCCAATCATGACTTACCATGTTTGTTGTTACATTAAACACGTAAAATTACGGCGGTGTAGAATTTTTGGACCGCTAGATCTCCATCCAACGGCCAGAATTGTGCTCTCCATGCACCGCCCTCCGACCCAACCCTAACCATTGAGATTCGCCACCCGCGGTCGATAGGCGCTACAACGCGCTGCCTCGCAGCCCCGCCCTCCCCTCAACCTCCTCCCAACACTACGACCATCCCTCTAAGCCCTCCCCCGCCCTGAACCGATCTGCAGCAACCATAGTGACCCCCCCCCCCCCCACACACACCCGCCTCCTCCTAGGTGGCCTTGAGGTGAAAGCCTTGAGATCGGAAACACGTGCTTATTAGGCAAATGGTTGTACAAGTTACCCACTGGAGATGAGGTACGATGGGAGTTGCTTAGAAACAAGTGTCCCAACTCCAAAACCATATTCCATGTGACTGTCAATCAGCGAGTTCGCATTTCTTGGAAGATTCAAAAATGTTTTTCTTCTGTAGAGGTGTTTTCATGATGGATGATGGCCAATTTTTCAGATTTTGAAAGGATGCTTGGCTGGGGATTGCGCACATAGCTTGGAATATCCGCGCCTTTACAACATTGTTCATGGAAAGAAGTTATCGTTTCTTCAGTGTTGGGATAAGTCCCGTTGAACAAAGGATCCAACAGGCTCTCACGGGTGATAAGTGGACGGACTGGTTTCCCGTAGTTAATAAGTTGATGTTGGTTAACCTCGCATAGGAACCAGATGGCTTTCGCTAACAATTTGAACCTATGTATTCTGACCTCATCCAAAACAATTCCTGCAAATCAAAAGTCATATTGAAAACTAAAATTTTGTATCTTGTACTTGGATATGACATCAATCCCAACTAAGGACAACCTCTAAAAGAATAGATGGTAAGGTTGCACAAAATGTTGTTTTTATGTCGACGAGGAATCACTTCATCATCTGTTCCCAAATTGTCTGCTTGTTAAGCTTTTATGGTGTATTGTCCATATTGATTTTAGCCTCCCACCATCCAAGCATAGTATGAATCAGTTCAAAAAATTATAGGTGGGGGATTCATCCTAAGATAATGCCTCAGAATTCGCATGGGAGTTTGTTCTTTATTATGGGCTATCTGGAAGTGCTTGAATGACTATGTATTTAGCATTATGAAAGTTTCAAATTCTTGTAAGACATCTACGGATTTATCTATTAGATACTTGCATGGGTTTTTCTGAACAGGGAGGAGGATTGCTCGTCCATGATCTTCGTGTGTAACCTATAGGAGACGGTTGCTTGAGTCTTATTCGTATGATTTGGGTGGTGGCTTGGTAATAGGATACATGATCCACGAGGCTTCTTATCTCTTGCTTTTTTCGGTTGTTTTTTACTTTTGGCTTGCCATTGTGACATTATACTAGAAGGATTGGGTGCGCTTTGTTGCGTTGTTGGTCTCATTGCGCTTTCATAATTTTTTACTCCTTCTGTTTCAAAATATAAGGCATATTTTTTTTGAAAGTCAAACCACTTTAGGTTTGACAAAATTTGTAGAGAAATATATCAATATTCATAATATTAAATTGGTATCATTAGATTCATCGGGAAATGAGTGTTCATATTCTATTTAACTAATATTGTGGATGTCAATTTTTTACCTTGAACTTGATAAACGTTAAGGAAATTTGGTTTTTCAAAAAACTAATGCTCCTTATAGTTTGGAACTGAGGGAGTATTTGGTTTGGCGAGTGGTGGAGATGATGAGGTGTGTTTTATTTTTTATTTATATAATGCGGTGTTTTGATGGAGTGAGGGATTGCAGCACCCGAGCTCCACTGCTCTCGATATTTAAACATTTTGAAATTTGTATTTTTGAAGTTTCAAAAAAATGTGAATCTTTTTGCGGGGATACATATACACAATACCCATAGCAAGTTTCGGTAGAAATCTCGTTTTGTTTTGGGCTATAGCAAAAAAAACAAATTTGTGACACTATATAGGAGAAATGGTGTGCCATTTTCTGTGAGAAATGTCTCCTTTTTGTATTTACCAAAATACAAAGTATTTCTTTTTCAGCTTTTTACCAGGCCTTAGGAATGTGTGTATGTATTCACGTATTTGATATAAGATTTTTTTAAGCAACAAAACTGTGTTTTTCAAAAAATTCAAATACCAGGAGCCCTGGAGCCCGGTAGTTGCAGTCACTTTTCATGTTTTAGTGGGCCTTTCATGATGTGATTCTGTGTTATATGTTAATTCACCCATACTTATGTGAGGATATTTTCTGCGTTGATGTGTGCATGTACTATATTGGTGCTAGAATATTGCATGTTGACGCTTCTTCTTTTTTAGGTAGTGAGAGGGTGCGCGGGGTTGATAAGTTTTTATATGCTGGTTGCTTGCGATTGGTTTGAAAAATCTTTGATCCGGTCAAAATCATGAACCAAATCCAAAATTAAATACCTCGATGAAATGAAAAGTATCCAAAATTAAGGAGCATAGTGAGTTAAAAGCCCTGAATGAGTGTGCTCCTTGAAAAATTGCTGAACCTGTCAAAATCAGATGGCCCAATTCTAAAGTGAAGACTTGATTGTGAGGCCTTCAAAATTGGGGAGGATAGTGTATTTATAGATGTACCCCGCCGCCACCCCCCACCCCCCTCGCCGCCACCGGAGACGACCGCCGAGAAAGCCCGCACAGGCGCCGGGGAAGGTGGCGGCGGGGTCTTCGGCGCTCCTTCCTCACGGCGGTCCTCGGATCCAGGGCGGCGACCCCTGCTGGCGTGGCGTGCGGCGTGCCTGGGGGTTCGACCGTGAGGACGGCGAGCCGTAGGTGGTGGTCGAGTGCGACGCGGAGCTTCCCGTGCCAGATCTGGAGGTATTGCCCCCGTCCCTTCCATGCATCCCTTCCCAGTCCCCGGTTCGGCTCTGGATCTTGCCGGATCCACCTCCGGTGTGTTCTGGTGGAGCAGATCGGTGTCCGAGGGAAACCTTGGCCGCCTTAGCTGGACGGCAGCGGCAACGCCGCCTTTTAGCGTCGCTTTCCTCCTTGGGGGCGCTGCTGAGGACACCATCTCTCCACTCTGACCCATGTCCGGGTGAAAGCCCAAGATCCGATGCGGATCGGGCGTCGGCGGCGCCCCATGCACCGTAACCTTCCTGGAGGCGGCGCCAAGGACATTGGGATCGGATGGGAAGTTCTGCAGGTGAGGGGTGGGGGTGTGCTGCCTCCCTTTCGGTGGAGCGGTGTTTCTTTCTACATATTCTTGGCGGCGGCTCTTGGCGGCATGGAGCAACGGAGACTTGGCGTCAGATGTGTGGTGACGGACATGCGCGGAGGTCGACGTATGTCAAGGCGTCGTGGTGGCGTCGGCGGCAGCGAGACCGGGCAAGGCCGATGCAGCAGTACAGCTCTGAAGATGGATATGTGGCAGGAAGCTGTGACGACCTCATACCCGGTAGGCGTCCTTGTTGAGGAGCACGCCAGACTGGTGTGTGCCCATACCCGGCAGGCGTCCTGGTTGGGACCTCAGGTCTTAGATGTTAGGTTTGGCTGCGAGGTCTGATTGGTATTAGGCCTAGACCATCAGCTAGATAGGAGTAGCGACGGAGGTTACTGAGATGGTGACTTTGGTCTTACTGTTGTACGACTTTGTAAAGTCTTGTGTTAATAATTAATAAATTGGCCGTATGCATCGTTCAGATGCAGAGGCCGGGGTATTCCTCCTTTTCTAAATTTTTTTTATAGATGTACCACACTTTGGCATGTTTGGATCATGTAAATGTACAATAGTTAGTGAGGCCAGAGTCTATGAATTGAATTATTGATTTGTCCTGGCAGATAAAGAAATGGATCCGCCACATTTAAATTTGGAGCCAAAGATGTCTCTGCATACAATCAACATATCCCTCTTTACGAAAGAAGAAAGATGAACATGACTGATATAATCTTGTTTAGTACTTCGTTTTCATGAGTCGGAAAATGATAACGTCGATCATTGGATATTTTTGGGAGATGTACGTGTCATGGAGCAGCCGTAGATTCCTGCGAACAAATGAGTTTTTTTTTTTTGAGACAGCGAACAAATGAGTATGGCTAGTCGGCTAAGGCCATAATTTGAGTCATTAATTTAATATGAAGTCCTAGTTTGAATAGCTTGAATTTTTTTTCAGGATTTTCGAGTTGAGCAGTTCACTGCATGAAACGGGAAACACCACAGTCAACACTAGTTTTTCGGAGCCACAAAAGTAACACTTGAGACGCGCAATTTTCAAAACCAGATTCTTTTAGGCAAAATTTTAAAACCAGACGATAACACATGCCTTGCTAAATGGATATATAGGAATATATTTTGTTTTTCTTGTCTGGAATAGGATTTTTTTTTAATTAATCATATACTCCCTCCGTTCCTAAATATAAGTCTTTGTAGAGATTTCACTATGAACTACATACGGATGTTTATAGATGCAATTTAAGTGTGGATTCATTCATTTTGCTCCGTATTTAGTCATCTAGTGGAATCTCTACAAAGACTTACATTTAGGAACGGAGGGAGTAGGAGCGAAAATTCTATGAATATATACGAATTACTATATTTAGTTATTGAGGTGAGTCTTTTCCGGATATTTACCTGTTGAAGTGAGTTTTTCATAAATGTTTGCATGTCTAAGTGGCATATGTGCATGTCAAGAAAAATATATTAACAGGGAGTAGCTATTTAGATATACTCCCTCCGTTCGGAATTACTTGTCTCAGAAATGGATGTATTTAGAACTCAAATACGTCTAGATACATCCATTTCTGCGACAAGTAATTCCGAACAGAGGGAGTAGAAGATTAGAGACGAGTGTGAAGTTATAGTGGATGGGCCCCTTGTAGCTCTTTCTTTTCAAAAAGTTAAAACCATAATTAAAAGTAGTCAAACAATTTTGGGAAAACATGTACATACTAATTGCGGATCTGTAAAATTTCGTTCAAACGATTTTGGGAAGCCCCATTAAACGATTTTGGGAAGCCCCATTAAAAAAAGGGACTTGAAAACTAGCCCATTAAATGATTTTGGGAAAGTTTTGCGGCCGGTTTGAACTGGTTTTAGATGTCATGCTTTTTTTCCTTTTCTATCTGATTTTTCTTCAGTTCCTTTTCCCTTTTTTTGTTTTTATTTTATGTATTTTATATCCGTTTTCTCTGTTTTTCTTACTTTCTTCTTTTTCTTTTTATTTGTCTTTTTTAAACCTTTTTCCAAATATACATATGCTCTTTTGAGTATAAGTTATACATTTTTTGTATGTACGTGAAACATTTATTTGATACACGTTCAAAATTTTCAAATATATGACGAAAAATCTTTCAAATACATGTATGAACATTTTATAATACATGTTAAACAATTTTCAAATGCATACTGAACATATCTGTGAATGGTATGAAATATGTGTTTAATTACGTGGACATATTTTTACATGGTATTAAATTAAAAAAAATCAAAATGCATGATTTTTTTAAATGTGCTGAACATTTTTTGAGTAGTACGAAACATTTTATTTAATTATATAAATTATATCTTTTATGTCATGACCATTTTGTAATTGTACAATTTTTATAAATTACATCAACATTTGTTTCATTGAATTAACATTTTATGAAAATGTCACAAATATATTTATGAAACAATTTGTAAAATATGATAAACATTGTGTTTTTGAGGGCTATCAATACATTATAAAAGTTGTGTGCACATTTGTTTCACCACATGAACATTTTTTATACGTGCAATGAAAGTCTTTTGAAATTTTTTTTTCCATTTGAGAAATATGAATAAATGTAATGTCCACACTACTTAAAAATAATAATATCATTCATTTACCCATGAGGCAGAGTGCTTCGTCCAACTTTACGTATGTTTCCTCTCCCCTCTTTCTGTTTTGATTTTTTTCCTTCACCCTTTTGTTGTTTCATCGATTCTTCTTGTAGAACGTCTTAACTACTCCGCCTTTTGTGGACTTACCTATTAAAATTGTTTTTTTGGTAAGCCAATAGGTCATTACCCATTTTTTTGACAAATGGTGGATTTATTGATTGAAATGAATCATTAAGCAGATACAAACACAATGAGCATACATTCGGTCTCTGCATAGCTAAGATGCACATAGCAAACACCAACACACACATGCAAATAAAAAAAACATCGACAAATAGCAAAGTCATATAAGATCAAAGCTATGCCTAAGCAAAGAAGAAAAGGAAAAAATGCCCCAATGATCAAATATGGTATTGACAAACTACAACAATGGCCATATCCACACCAACCATCTTTTGACACCACAAGGACAACGAGGTTTTTTAACAGCAACGCCTTCAGGAAGTGAGCAACGTTCAAGCGTCGCCGTCCACTGGATCCAACCAACAAACACCAGATGCTAGGTTTTCACCCTGAAGAACTTATAAGAAAATCTGAGCAATGCATTCAGTAAGGTAATGATACAAAAACATCGCCATCGCCATGTATAACCAACTTGGGTCTGACCTAGATTTTCACCCCGGAGCTCAAGACCAAGTACTCGAGTAGTACTACCAGATCAAAGTTAATCATGTGTTGTCTCCAACACTTTTCCGCGATGCCAGCAACTACATGCGATGGGCTAAAAACCGGTCTGTCGCCACTACAGAACCAAACCCTTCGTGTCAAGTCGTCACTCATAGATTCCACTGGCTAAGGTCACCACTGGGTCTGGAGGAAGGGACCCTCACGAAGACCTTTGATGGCAACCACAATACACAGCGAGGACGCTGCCACAGGCCGAAGTGGCAACACAGACCAACACCGACGATGAAGCACGCCACCGCACACTGTCACCCCGCTGGAGAGAGCCCTGTCCAGGCCCATTGGTCTAGAGGCCAACATTGTCGGACCTGGAGCACGAGAAGCAAATTTGATCAGTGGTCAAGAACCAAAAGCGCTGTGCCCGCTTGCCGCAGCACCAACAACCTCAGGCCTACCATCTGTCGTCGGCATCAGCAGCGACACCACCTGAGTATATTGAGCCGGACGACGCCATCTCGATGGGAATGACCCGCAACCCCACTAGCCACGGATCCGCAACGAAGGCTATCGTCGCCCATCACCAGAGTGCAAGCTCTGTGGATATCAATGAGTCTGGGACGGCGCGGGGAGGAGGAGGTGAGACGCAGTGAGCAGAGGAGGCATCACCCACGCCCACCGGAGCGTGGCAAGAAAGGACCCCGCCGGCATCGTCAGCCACGCGGCCTTTGACGCCGGCGTCCTCCGACGGCGACGTAGGGGATGGATTGATAGGAGGAGGCGGCGCTTGGTTGTATGGTCACCCCCGAGCCGCCAAGGCGAGGCGCCACGTGGACAGTTTCAAGTTATTACCAAATAAGTGAATTTTATTTAGGTAGATAAATCATGAGCGGGCGTTTATAAATATTTATTTATACAATCACATAAATATGGACAGGTACTCACATGCTAATATATTAGAATATTTACATCATGTTGCAATGCATAGACAAGTATCTAAGACAAAAATATCAAAAGGAAAAAATAGTAAAGAAACTCGTGAGAAAAAACAGACTAAAAACTAGTTTTCTTTAGACAGTCACACAAAGCTTTTATTTATCCGTCACAATGTTTACAGGGACGAAGGTAAGGTCACCGGGCTGGCCTAACCAAACATGGCGGCCAGCTCCGAGAGAAAGAATGTGCTTTGCTAGATTGTGTGCCTCGACATCCGAGGTTCTAAACTCATGTTTAAAAGTGCAAGATGAAAACATCGACGAGCGATCCTTTATTTCATGCAACACAGCACTATAAGCTGCGGACGATCCCCTGTTGATAGCTTCCACAACCTCCATGCAATCTGAAGCGACCGTTATGTGATGCAGGTAGAGGTCTTCAGCTAGTGCTAGAGCTTCTCTGTTCGCAAGCGCTTCAAGGGTAGTAGGATCATTGATGTTATTGAAAAAGACAGTCGATGCCCCCTGGAAGAAACCTTCCCTGTTTCGAAAATTGCTCTCACAGCGCCGTATCTCCCATTCCGTGACACCGCAACATCCATGTTCACCTTAGCTTGACCGTCCGGAGGAGGAAACCAATGGTGTGACCTTGGTGTTGCGGTCCTAATCCTTGTAACCTGGCTAGGCTGCAAAACTTTTATCTCTGACAGGTAAGAGCAGACAAAGCCATGTACTGATAGAGGGCTCTAAAAAATGGACTCGTGAATTGCCTTCAGTCTTGCGCTCCATATTGCCCATAGTGTAACCACCATGGTTGTGAATTCCTCCCTAGACATACTTCCGTGCATAGCAAACAACTAATTTTTTGCATCGGGATCATCATTCATGGCCATGTGCTCAACCATTCACTACTGCAGGATGCTGCTAACGCGACACTACGATCAGAGACCCTTCGACGAAACTGTGTGCGATGCAATAATCGCAAACGGTGCTGTAAAAGAACCGTCAAAAAAGGTGCAAAACGTTTGCGATGGCGGAGCCATCAAACACAGTTCAGATTTTTGTTGCGTGTGCGATCCAGGGCATACGGTTCAATCCAATGAACTGTTTGCCATGAGGCGAAACAAGAGAAACGGGCAGCCTAATGAAGGCGTGTGCGATATAGAGCATACGGTTCACTCAGATGAATTGTTTGTGATTAGGCAACACTAAAGAAACGGTCAGCCAGATCAAGGTGTCTGTGATTGAGGGCATACGCTTCAGAAGGATTAACTGTTTGTGATTAGGCAACAGAACAGAAACCGGTCAGCCAAATCAAAGTGTCTGCGATTGATGGCATACACTTTACATGGATGAACTGTTTGCGATTAGCCACAACAACTGAAACAGTTAGATAGATCAACGTGTGTGCGCTAGACGGGCACACACATCTATTATATATAAAGACGGGTTAACCAATATAAAGAGAAATAAGCTAGAAATTACCACAGTAATAAGATTGGCTCCGGTTGTAAGAAGATTGTACCAAAACTTGACCTAAATTGGACTAGTTTTTACCACAACATGTTGGTGCTATGACATAACACCATGCCAAGTTTCATGATTTTGAGGCGAGTTTTGGATTTACAGTAATTTTAAAACAGGTTTCTCAATGTTTACTGTCGAGTCGGCACCGCCCTGGATAGGCTTTTTCCTCGTGGGCCCCAAATGATAAATCCAAATATGTGATTACCATGCAGCTTTTCTTATTAAGAATTACATCCCTTGGTGTGCAAACTCAAAATAAGTTTGTGGGTGCTGGTGGGCACTAAAAACTTGTGGTTCTGTAATGAACAATGATCTCAAGGATCCCGCGAGAGTGATGTTCTTTGCCTATGTTGTGAATGCCTATTTTATGTCTTAATTAAAGAAATGGCAAGCCATTGGCCCAGTATGAAAGAAAATATGGGTCAAAGCCGAGTTGAAAAGGGTAATAATATCTAACTCCAGCTGACAAACAATACAAAAGCACGAGGATTGATTGCTCATCAGGTTTAGACAAAATCAAGATTGAACAGGACAATGACATCTAACTCAACCAAAGTTTTCGACAGTCACAATCAAATGGATCGGTTTGATCCATAAAATCAAGATCAACGGCCAGAAATTCTACTAGTCCATGATGAGAAGTTGTTGTAAATAGAAGCCGAGCATGATCAGAAGCCCTTAGGTCCACATGAAACTTCTTTTTATGTTGTTCAACACCTGCAACCGTAAGAAATTTCTTGTTGAAAAACTTAATCCTCACGGACAATAGTGCCCTCGCATTCAACATGAAGAATGTGACAAAGCTAGTGTTTGGATTCTTGGATGCATATCCTTCCAGTGTTACTGTCTTCAAAAGAATGTCATGAGATCTGAGAAAATCCCGGTGCTTCTTGAACCATCGATTGGTTATACCTTTTTTTCCATGTGTTAGTGCCTAAATAGAGATGAAGATTGAAAACAGTTAATGTCTAAAAAAGATTATGTTGAAAGAGTGATAGCTGAACATTAATTATAGTACATTATATATGGGCCTTCAATGTGCGTGAAATCATCACCTTCATATACAAATTCTCCAGACATGGAAAGCATTGCAGCAAGGCAATAATGATGTTGAGATCAAAACACCACATAGTGATATATAAGGTCTTGACAGAATCCACCACCACTGATAGGATGGACAAGCGCTTCATTGAGCATAGAACATAATATTAGCACTGAAAGTGTACTCCAAGATGATACTTAACTTATGCGCACAAATGAAAAAAAATGCAAATTACAAAAGTGTACGTGAATAATATACAATACCTCAATAGGTGTGGAGGAAAACACCATCTCGGACCATTCAAATGGATCACAATTGCACCCAAGGTCTCCAGTTTAGGCGCAGAGACCATAGTTATTTGTGAAGGTTTATAACAATTAAGGAGCAACCTTTGAAGTGAAGGGGCGTCTTCGATGATGAGCTCCTGTCCTTCAAAATGAGTTCCAATGCTTACAATGTGAGACGACTTTATTTTGAGATAAGGGATATGGATTCCTATTCCAAAAACAAGCACCAAACGCTGCAGTGCAGGGCACCTAGAGTGGATGATGCTGTGAATTGAGGCCACCGACAGATCAACCAACACAAGCGCAAGTTTTTTCAGCACTGGCAGTCGAAGCATTTGTACCAGATAGTCTGCTAGATGGCGTCGGGTCAAGGTGGCGGTGTGGAGAGAGGAGGAAAACCATGAGATGGGCATCGGTGGTGAGGGCACAGATGCAACTCTTGGTGGAAACCTATCGCTGTAATGGTAGAACTC
This sequence comes from Aegilops bicornis, assembly GCA_021605145.1. Lineage (NCBI taxonomy): Eukaryota > Viridiplantae > Streptophyta > Magnoliopsida > Poales > Poaceae > Aegilops > Aegilops bicornis. Next base: position 546,876,826 of record CM038675.1, on the reverse strand, counting down.
AAGCTGCTGGAGTTTATCGAATTGACGGGATGTCAGGCAGGCGGCCACCATGCAGGGTATGTCTAGCAGGTAGCATGTCGGATGCAGATGCGTTGAACGGAGCCCCGTGGGAGGAGATAATGGCTCCGGGAGTTCAGAATCATCATCGATGGATAGCCGATTTACGCCAAGATTAAGAGGCACGGTGCGCCACAGAGTGCGCCACCGAGATGCGAGGACTTGTGCGCGGCAGCCATCCTTGGTGGGGAGAAGGGAGATGATCTCCCCAAGGATTCCGTCTGGGAGATCGCTGATGCGGTCCACCGGAGATTCTACTAGTTCCTCAGGTCCAGGGGGCGCTTCTGGCCGCACAGCCGGGTCGAAGATCTATATCCGGCGGTGGCGCTGGTCGGAGCCTCATCTGTGTTCATACCAATCTGAAAGAAAAAATGGCATAACATGTAGGACATTCGAAATCAATTCCCAAGATCAGGAAGAAAAAAGGAACAAACATATATGTAGGTGACTAACCGGTTTTCCGTCGAAGTCGCAGTTGTTGCCGGAGTTGCTGTTGACCTCCAGCTCCAACTGGGGGGGGGGGCACGACGACACCGACGAATTCAAGGTCGTGCTGCTACCCGCGCGAGACCTTGTAGGCGGCGACGGAAACCTCTGTGGCCAGCTTGACGCGTTGTGCGGGTGCTTCACCAACCCCGGCGTCGCCACTCCCTCTGATGGTGCGCTTCGGCGGCATCGTCATACACTCAAGAGTCCAGACGTCGGTGACCACTATGGCCCGGGGGTGCGGCCGCCTATTATGGCCAGCGGCTCACGCGCGCAATTAATACGGACCAGTGGGAGCGAGGCAGGCTGCGGTCAAAAGTTGTCTCGCCTCCCGGTGAGCCTGCGCGGCGGACGTCTGCCATTCCTACCATCATTTCACATAGCTACTCTCACGCCTCCCCGTCAATACACACACCTGCACGCACGCCTCTCGGTATGCCTGTGCAGCGGACTGCTCGCACGCGTCCCGTCAACTCACGCCTGCTCGCGCGACACACGGGGCGTGTGGCAGCACGTATATTTGTTGGTTTATTTTACGCCGCCATCGCTTCATCGAACTGCTTATGCGTTGAAGAGATGCACAAATCCTGCGTTGAACATTCGCATGCGTCCCGTGAACTCGCGCACCGGACGAGTTTTGGATTTACTAGAATTTAAAAACCAGGCATCTAAATGTTTTGCCGGCAATCAACAGTGCCCTGGTGTTTGAAATTCATTCTCATTTTTTGCATGGGACCTAAGCATGCACATAAGGACACAAATTTGATTTTCCAACCAATTTATAGTCAATGGAGCATGCGCATGTAGTTCAAATTTGAATTATGCACATAAATGCATTGAAAACTCAGTTAATGCATAAAAATGTCCAAACGAACCCCGAAAAATCACAAAATTTGACACAACACTCCTGTTGTTCTATGTTGACAGAAGAAAAAAAAATTGAAAGCAATAAGAGGCTTTGGATATCGTTTCGTCCCCAAAGGTGGGACGTTCCCTACCGAAAACCATCATGCTTGTTGTGAGAAGCTCCGGTTTGTGAGAAGCATATACCCAAACCTGCCCCAAATGGGACAAAATTTGTACCACGGCATGTGGATGCCGCTCCATGATAGCATGCCAAGTTTCATGAATTTCAGACGAGTTTTGTATTTACTAGAATTTAAAACTAGGCATCTCAATGTTTTGTCGGCAATCAACGGTGCCCTGGTGTTTGAAATTCATTCCCATTTCTTGCATGTGACCTAAGCATGCAGCCAAGGACAAAGATTTGATTTTCAACCAATTTATATGCATTGGAGCGTATGCATGTAGTTCAAATCTGAACTATGCACATAAATGCATTGAAAACTCAGTTAATGCATAAAATTGTCCAAACGAATCCCAAAAAATCACAAAATTCACACAACACTTTTGTTATTCTATGTTGGCATGAGAAAAATTTTTTGAAATCAGTAAGATGCAATGGATATCGTTTTGTCCCCAAAGGTGGGACGTTCCCTACCGAAAACCATCATGCTTGTTGTGAGAAGCTCTGGTTTGTGAGAAGCTTATACCCAAACCTGCGCCAAATGGGACAAAATTTGTACCACGGCATGTTGATGCCGCTCCATGATAGCATGCCAAGTTTCATGAATTTCAAACGAGTTTTGGATTTACTAGAATTTAAAAACCAGGCATCTCAATGTTTTGCCGGTAATCAACGGTGCCCTGGTGTTTGAAAATGCATTCCCATTTCTTGCATGGGACCTAAGCATGCACCCAAGGACACAAATTTGATTTTTCAACCAATTTATATGCACTGAAGCATGCACATGTAGTTCAAATTTGAATTATGCACATAAATGCATTGAAAACTCAGTTAATGCATATAAATGTCTAAACGAACACTACTAGGAAAATGCCTATAGATAGAAGTTTACCAGTAGCGTTTGTTTGCAACCCAACGCTACTACTATATACTAGTAGCGTTGGGTACAAACATCGCTATTGGTATAACTTAGCAGCAGCGCTTGTTACCTGGGCCCACACTACTACTAAGTGTAACACACCACACCCCTTGGTCAAAAAATAGCAGCAGCGCCTGTCCTCGAACCTGCGTTACTGCTATTATAGTACCTATAGCGCCTGTTTTACAAAGCGCCATCTTAAAAGCGCCATCGCTAATTTTTCTATGTATAACATTTTACCAAGATGGCGTGTGTTTCGGCCAGCTATAAGTAGTGCAACCCTAGCTGTAGATATTTTGCAAGCTGCCATAGCGATGGCGTATGGGTGACCTGCGCTCGCTATGCCCGCCACCACCACCTACCACCTTTCCCTTCTTCCTCCCCTCTTCTTCCCCTTCCTTTCTCCCCTTTCCTTGCACCTTGCTTGTTCCTTTCAATGCTCCCCCACCACCACCCCTCCATTAGAGCCCCTCCCTCTTCTTTGCCCCTCCACCACCCCTCCATTAGAGCCCCTCCCTTCCCTCTTCTTTACCCTCCACCATCCCCCTTTCTTTGTGCCCTCCACCACCACCCCTCCATTAATGCCCTCCCTCCCCTCTTCTTTTCCCTCCTCCCACTTCCATTAATGCCTTCCCTCTTCTCTCCCTCTCCTCTCCCACTATCTCCCTAGCTAGCTAGCTCTCTCTCTCTCCCTAGCTAGCTAGCTAGTTAGATCTATATATCTAGAGCTACTAGGTAATTAAGAAGAAAGGTGCTCGATATCCCTATCGACACATAGATGAGCAAAAAAAGATGTTTGTGTGGATAGGACCGAAACTATATATATGGGCGATATGAGAATATATATATACCGAATTGTGTGTGGCATAATTTGAGTTGCCTACATTGTGTATTTGATGAAATAATGTGGGTGACATTAGTTGCCTATGTTTTGCCGAAATGTCGATTCAATTCCGTTTGGTAATTTCGCATGCAAACTCAATATGTCCTATGTTTAGGGAAGGTCATGCCGAATTTTTGTACGAATTTGATCCATGCATGCATATATACATGGTTATAATATTTGCTCCGCCTGCAGGTGATCATGAAAGTCAATGGAAGGATGGTGGAAAGATACTGGCAATCTGTTGCGGATGACATGTATGAGAAAAGACTGAGGGATGTTTTATGTCCGTGTCGAAAATGCAAAGGAATAGTCAGGCTCGACCCCTTTGAGGGTGGTAAATTCAAGGCGCACCTGCTCATGCATGGTTTCATGCATGGCCATACTCGGTGGATAAGTGAAGAAGAAGATGATGATGAGGAGGAGGAGGAGGACGTCGACGGGGCAGGAAATAACGACATGGGGCCACCAGACGAAAAGATACCGATTATGTGCCCGAAGAGGAAGACGGCCTCGGAAATGTCGATGGCGAAGAGGCAGTCCAAGGTGGAGAAGACGTGGACACGCCAACGTATTCGTCGATACTAAGTTCAGCCATGCGGGACCCACATGTTCGAGACCTGCTTCGCAAGAAGACGACTAGCGACAAAGCTGCTTCTAGAGAGGAGGCCAAACTGACGCAACTGGAGGTAGACTCGATGACTCCTTTGTATGATGGTTGCAATAATCCCGAGGTGACCCGCTTGAGTTTCACACTAGAACTTCTAAAGATGAAGGAAAAAACAAATGGATAGATACAAGCCTGGATGAGCTTCTGAAGTACCTAAAGAAGGTTCTTCCTGTGGGAAGCCTGTGTCCTACTAGTGTCGAGGAGACAAAGAAAATCGTGTGCCCTCTTGATCTGCCACATATTAGATATCACGCATGCATCAATGATTGCATCATATATCGGAACGAGCACGCGGAAAAAACCATCTGTCCAAAGTGCAATGCTTCACGATATAAAAAGGCCGGAAAGAAAGCTCCACAGAAAGCTGTATGGTACTTTCCGATCACTCCGCGTCTACAGCGGTATTTCGTAGATCCTAAGGAAGCAAAGCTTATACCGCACGCGGAGAGGGTGAAGCCAGATGACGGAGATGAGCCGAAGCTGAGACACCTCGCAGATGCTAGCCAGTGGAGAGCATTAAATGCTGAATTTGAATTTTTCGCAAATGATCCAAGGAACATCGTGCTTGGCGCTAGTAGTGATGGCATGAATCCATTTGGCAACCAGAACACCAATCATAGCACATGGCCCGTGTTTGTATGGATGTACAACCTCCCCCCCCCCCCTGGTTGTGCATGAAGGAAAAATACATACACATGGCTATGCTTATTCAAGGGCCGAGACAACCGGGAAATGATATAAATCTGTATCTCGGGTTCTTGAAGAGGAGTTCTGAGACCTTATGGACAACGCCGGCCAAGACATGGGATGCAAGCAAAGGAGAGTATTTCTACATGAGAGCCACGCCGATCACGACGGTGCAGGACTATCTCGGTTACGGCTATCTCTCCGGCCAGGTGTGCCACGGATATTGCGGATGCACAAGGTGCATGGATGATACAACTTCTCTCTGACTATCGAAAGATGGCGGGTCTTCAAAATCATGTACATGGGGCATCGAAGATGGCTCGAGAAGGATGACCCATGAAGAAAGCGTGAAGATCTATTCAATGGTAAGGCTGAGCATCGAGGTCCTCCATGTAAGCGTAGCAGTGCAGAAATATATGAGTTATTGAAGAACTGGGAAGAGTGCCTCGCCGAAAGATGAAGAAAAAGGCGCTGGAGCCCCTTTGAAGATATGGAAGACGAGATCTGTTTTTCGGGACTTGGAATACTGGCCCATACTCGACACGCCTCATAGCCTTGATCAAATGCATATCACAAAAATATCCTTGAGAGTTTGCTTGGAACATTGATGAACATGCCGGAGAGGACCAAGGATGGGCCGAAAGCAATAAAAGACTTGGAATTTTTGAAAATCGGGAAATGTAACATCCCAAAATTCTAAATTTTGGAATGTTATAAACAAATAGATAGATTTGATTTGATTGTTTGATTGACTGACTGAAAGTGAGTGAATTCGAAACTTTTGAAAGTTAAATGAGAGGGAATAAAAGGACTTTCCCAAACTTTCATTTTTCATTTTATGATCTTCGGGAATTCAAATTCTTTTCATCACAAAACCACGGAGAGAAGATGACATGACTTCTTCCATTTATTTAAATGACAAGGGGTGTTGAAAATATTTGAATTTCATTTGAGAATATTTCCAATTCTGAAACTTTATGCAACTCAATGATTTTCACGAGCGAAGATAAAAGGACTTCTTCAAAACATATGAAATGTGAGTTGGGAGTTTCTAAGAATTAAAATTCAAAGTTCTTTTGAATTTATTTTCAATTTGGAGTTATTTGAGTTTTATTCAAATTATTTTTCTCCAAAAATAAAATATATGGAAAATAGGGTAACATGATTCCCTACCTCGGAAAAATGGAGAGAAATAAATTTGAATTCATTTTGATATTTTTAAAATGATTTTTGTTGGATTTTATTGGACCAAGCACTCTTTGCTTTATTTAAATTTGTGTGTATTTTATTTAATGCTAGAATAATGTTCATCTCAGAGGAAATCTTTTTGAAAATTTTGATATAATATATGCCTATATAATATTTCTATTTTATTTTTGTTTTTATTTTTGTTCGACTGCTTAAAAAAAACTCCCTCTCACTGAATCGGGCTAGCCCAGCCCCACCAGCTGGCCCACCAGCCTGGCCAGGTTGCCCCCGAAGCTCCTCAGAGAGACTCCACAAGACGGCATCGCCACGCCAGACGCCGCCGGCCTCTCCCGCCGCCTCCTCCCGCCTCTTCCCACGCCCACCTCCTCCCGGCCCCTCTATATAAGCCGGAGCCCGGGCCTCGACTCGCCGCCTCTCTCTCCCTCTCCCTCGCATCTGCCGCCGCCCGCATCTGAAGCCGCCGCCGCGCCGACGAACCCGCCGCCGGCATTGCTCCGCCGCCACCTTCGCCCCTCGTCGCCGTCTTCGCCCCTCGCCGCCGACCCCGGGGCCACCGCCCCTAGTTCGCCGGAGTTCGCTCCGCCTCGCCGGAGACGTAACTCGCCGGAAACCGCCGCCCCGTCGGTCTTTTTCACCAAGCCGGTAAAACCCGCGCAAAAACCCTCCCCGGTTTTTCTTTAGTTCGGTTTTTCTTAAGATCGTTTTTTTTTGTTAAGTAGTGAGCGTTCGCTGTTTAGATCTCATTAGCGAACGGTTTTCGTCGGTTTAGGTTCTGTAGCGAGCGTTCGCTCGATAGATTTTTCTTTTTATTTTTAGTTTCCCGGCCAGGGACCTATCTGTGATGATTTCCTTTACAGAATAGTCCCTAATTTTCAAACGGCTATAACTTTTTACTTGTTAGTCCAAATTCAACGAAACCAACGCCCACTTCTTCGTTATGATCCCCTCTATCCGGATAAACAACTTAAATATGTTTTTGACAATTAAAAATTGAGTTTAGGTTAGATTAGTATTTGAACTTCGTTTGACCATAACTTGAGTTTCGTAACTCCGATTTAGTTGATTCTTTTTGCAAATCGAAGCTCTTGACCTAAACTTTCTGATAAGGCCAAATTCACATAATTTTGGTACTGTTAGAAATTGTTTTATGTTGCAAGAGTTATTTGATTGGTTTTGATGTTTTCCGAATTGTTTCTTCGTTCTTTTCCGATGTTTTGAGTGATTGCTTATGTGTGGCTCTTGTTGATTGCTTACGATAGATTGACCGGAGTGTGACGAGTAGAACTATCAAGAGTTTTGAGTGCGAATCATCTTCATCAACTTTGTGCAAGTAACACTTGATCATACCTTTTCCTACCCAGCTTTTATGCATTAACTCAATCCTCAAACATTGCATGATTAGGATATCATTAATTTGTGGGTTGGGAAGTAGATGATGAGGTAGGAACCTATTGCCTGTTACTATCAAACCCTTGGGAGTTACTTCTACGTGTTGCTTATATTGCTATGCTATGCTCGTAGACGTGGTTTGGGTTTGAGAGATATTCACGAGATGTGAGATTGTTAATTAATGGTTTACTTTAAGGTGGCAACTTAAATACACATCCGGGTGGATTGAGGCACTGGGGAACCCAGTGTTGTCTCTGCTTTTTTGGAAATCCTGGGTACCCGTGATCTTCCTATGGACCGCCACCTGGGCTCAAAGGGAACTGAGATTATTCATGCTAGAAACTTCCGTGTGCAGCCACAAGCTATTATGGGCTCTAGCATAGTTGAGTAAGTTACGTGAAGCTCTCGAAGAGGTAGATCAGTGTAGTGGGTTTTATAGGTTTGGTATGATCTATCCAGAGTAGAGAGTTAATGTTTCTTAAAGACTGTGTCTCGGTCATCCGTTTCTCAAACACCATGTAGTGCGAGAAACCAACGGAGGCGATCGAGTCTTGTGGGGAGAAGTGCGCAAACCTCTACAGAGTGTACAATCTAATCATGGTTAGCCGTGTCCCCGGTTATGGATAATTCTGAGTATCTAGTACTTGAGTATTCATATGTATCCCATCACTCTAAATTTAATATTCTTTGGGTTGTTAATCACTTTAATTGGGATTGAGTTGGGGTTATACCTTCTCAATGATGTTTCAACCACCATGATAGTTAAATTAAAACTCATTCCTTTGATGTAGGAAAAAATTGGCTTTTTGCAAAACTGTAACCATAGAGCTTTCCACCAACCATATATGCATGTAGTATAGGCTTATTCCTTCATTATTCTCTATGTGTTACTTTGCCAGCATATTCCATGTGCTGACCCGTTTCCGGGCTGCAACTTTTCATGTTGCAGACTTTTCAGACGACGAGTAAGTGATACGTTAGGGTTACGATTTCCTATACTCAACTTTGTCGTTGGTGTTGATGGGAATCCACAATCTTGTTGCTTCCGCTATATTATGGATCGAGGTAATAGTATTTACGTTACTTTATAAATGTGATTTACCTCTGTTATAAATCCTTCGAGTACTGTGTGTGTCAGCATACCGATCCAGGGATGACACCTAAGCACAGAGACTTGATCCATTCGGGTCGGGTCGCTACAGGAAAGATCTTCAAATGCCCGGTAAAAGGTCGTCAGAGGAGACCGAGACGGAGACAGAGACGGAAGATAGGGGCAAAAAAGTAAACAAGAAGGAAGAACAATATTGCCCCCCTCTTGCTTCACCTTAGATCCGAAGGGGGTTGATCAATTGTTCAAGTGCCTTGCCGGAATCAAAGTTAGTTCCGGATACTATGGGAAGATAAGCAGATATCTGGACACTAAGAAAAAAAGGTTGATGGGATGAAGTCTCACGATTGTCATGTGATGATGACGCAGATTACTCCGGTTGCAATTAGAGGGATTATGGACACACATGTGTGTGAGACGCTTAATGACCTATGCCACTTTTTGATGCTATCTCTCGAAAGTCGATCGGTGTGAAGCAACTCCATAGGCTACGTGAATGCATCGTTGTCATCTTGAATGATCTAGAGATGTACTTGGCATACGTTCTTTGATGTCATGGTGCATCTATGTATCCACATCATGGACGACATCATCGACCTAGGGCCGACATTCCCGCATAGCATGATGCCGTTCGAGAGGATGAATGGGGTAATCAAAGGATTCGCTTCGTAACATGTCCCGGCCCAGATGGAAGCATAGCCCAGGGATATCTCGACCAAAGAGTGCATCTCTTCGTGAGAGTTATCGACCAAAGACCCTGTTGTTGGTTTGCCCGTCAACAAGCAATCGTGGAAGGCTCGGCGAAGGTCGCACCAACGGTCATAGGGATGTGAATGTGTTACGCTCGGGCCGACAAAACGACCTTGACAGGGCAAATTTAGTAGTGCTACAACACCTAGATGTGCTAGAAGATTTTGTGACACTGCACAAAGAGACCATCGCAAAGAAGTACCGTGACCGTGGGGTGCACAAGACGGACCACTACTAGGAAAAGGGCTATAGATGGGATGGACACTAATGGCGCACTGTACATGTGGTGCACCATTAGTAAATACTAATGGCGCACCATGTGTTGGTGCGCCATTAGTGTGCAAATACTAATGGCGCACCACATCCCACGATGCACCATTAGTAATTTTTTTTTAATTTTTTCAAAACTACTAATGGCGCACCGTGGGAGTGGTGCGCCATTACTAGTTGACATAGTAATGGCGCACCACACCCACCGTGCGCCATTAGTAGTTTTGAAAAAAAAATTGTTAGTAATGGCGCACCCCCGCGCTACTAATAGCCAAATAACCAGCGCTACTAATAAGGGTTTTCCTAGTAGTGCAACCCCGAAAAATCACAAAAATTCACAAAACACTCCTGTTGTTCTATGTTGACACAAGAAAAAGACTTGAAAGCAATAAGAGGCAATGGATATCGTTTCGTCCCCAAAGGTGGGACGTTCCCTATCGAAAACCATCATGCTTGTTGTGAGAAGCTCCAGTTTGTGAGAAGCATATACCCAAACCTGCCTCAAATGGGACAAAATTTGTACCACGGCATGTTGATGCCGCTCCATGATAGCATGCCAAGTTTCATGAATTTCAGATGAGTTTTGGATTTAATAGAATTTAAAAACCAGGAATCTCAATGTTTTGCCGGCAATCAACGGTGCCCTAGTGTTTGAAATTCATTACCATTTCTTGCATGGGACCTAAGCATGCACCCAAGGACACATATTTGATTTTTCAACCAATTTATATGCACTGGAGCATGCACATGTAGTTCAAATTTGAATTATGCACATAAATGCATTAAAAACTCAGTTAATGCATAAAAATGTCCAAACGAACTCCGAAAAATCACAAAAATTCACACAACACTCCCGTTGTTCTATGTTGACACGAGAAAAAAACTTGAAAGCAATAAGAGGCAATGGATATCATTTCGTCCCCAAAGGTGGGACGTTCCCTACTGAAAACCATCATGCTTGTTGTGAGAAGCTCCGGTTTGTGAGAAGCATATACCCAAACATGCTCCAAATGGGACAAAATTTGTACCACGGCATGTTGATGCCGCTCCATGATAGCATGCCAAGTTTCATGAATTTCAGACGAGTTTTGAATTTAATAGAATTTAAAAACCAGGCATCTCAATGTTTTGCCGGCAATCAACGGTGCCCTGGTGTTTGACATTCATTCCCATTTCTTGCATGGGACCTAAGCATGCACCCAAGGACAAAGATTCCATTTTTCAACCAATTTATATGCACTGGAGCATGTGCATGTAGTTCAAATTTAAATTATGCACATAAATGCATTGAAAACTCACTTAATGCATAAAAATGTCCAAACGAACCCTGAATAATTCCAATTCTTTTATGATCACTGCAGATAAGTCTAGCAATTCAAACACCGTCCATGGCCGCTGTGACCACATTATGTAATTCAAATCAAGACAAAAAAATCAAGTACACCCCACACAGTTTATTATAACCAACCGTGTGAGATGCAGCACAAAATATCTTCGGACCATGTCTGAATAAGGGACAGTGTGGATGACACTTTGCGCGCCAGTTTTTTGTCTGAAGCGATTCCAAATTTTTGGCTTCCGTGGAAATATCTACCTCCCCGCCCCCTCCCCCTTACCAAAAGCCACATTTCCCTCCTTTCCGCCTTCCTTTCCAAGTTGAAACCTTCACTCCTTGCTTGCAGCGCCGCCGCCTCCTTGCTAGCGGCCCTCCTTCACCCTGCTCGGCCTCGCCTATCCAGGTAGGTAATCCACACCCGACCCCCATCCTCCTCCTCCTTCCACATCCCACATGCCCCGACTGCCGGCGCGAGCACGACACCTTCCACCCAAATCACCGACCCCTCCACCAAATAAGCACCGGCCTAAGCCATGGTGCACGCAGTATAGCAAGGACCTCAAGGAGCATTTGGCAGCGGAGAAGCAAATCGCGGACGCACGCGCGGATGAGGTCGCGATGGCTGCCATTTGTGCCGACCCCCAGATCTTGGAGGAGCACCTCACAGTCGAGGCCACCGTTGACGCCTCACGCGCCAACGCCGCAGCGTGGTTGGCTGCTTTAAATGACAGTTCGTGGCATTTTCTCGAGGCCACCGTCGGTGCCTTCGGCGAAGACTACGAGGTGTTTTCTCAGTGTGCACGTGCTTACCTCATCTCGAGAGCGAGCAGGTTGGTGCCCAGAGCGGCTCAGGCAACTCACCACCATAATGAGGGCACCCACGATGCGGAGGCCTCGCCCTCTTCCATGTCCAAGGAGCCAATCATCATCGATATCTCCGGCAATGAGGAGTAGCTTGTCTTAGTAGCTCACTATAAGGACCCATGTTCAGTTTGCTAGCTACTGCCTTTCCTTAACAAATTCTAGTGAATTGTGCTATCTACTTTCACCATGCAATCTTCTCTATAGTGTATATGTTCTATATGTCTTGCAATGTGGTGTTCAATTAACTGCTTGGTTCAATTCTGCAAATGTGATGTTCAATTCTTCAGGGTGCAATATTTCCAAGTTGTTAAGCATGCTTGGTTTGGTTAACTGTCTGATCTTCTATTAGGAGTATGTTATATTGCTTGATTGGTGTTTAGTTAACTACTTGGTTCATTTGTTGTGGCTTGGTTCACTTGTTGTGGTGTTTAGTTAACTGCTTGGTTCAATTCTGCAATGTGATGTTCAATTGTTGTGGCTGCATTATATTATTGTATACCATGTGAGGAATAAATCGAATTTGGCTGTACTAAATACATGAGAAACAAATATAATTGCTATATTTCCAAGTTGTTAAGCATGCTTGGTTTGGTTAACTGTCTGATCTTCTATTAGGAGTATGTTATATTGTGCAATGTGGTGCTCAGTTAACGTTTGGTTCATTTGTTGTGGTGTTTAATTAACTGCTTGGTTCAGTTCTACAATGCGATGTTCAATTGATGTGGCTGCATTCTGTTATTGTATACCATGTAAGGAATAAATCGAATTTGGCTGCACTTAATACATGAGAAACATATACAAGTGCTATATTTCCTAGTTCCTAATCATGCTTGGTTTGGATAAATGGGTTTTCCATGTGGCTTGAATTAATCTGATGAATCTGCAATGTGCTTATTTATCATCAACATATTTTACCGATGGCATGCGAACCCTTACTTAACCTGATGACTAACTACCTTATATGTGTTGCAGGGAAACAATGGGAAGCACTGATGTTTACAAGATGGTACTAACTATTATACCTTGCCTTTTTGTATTCCTTTGCCCCATTTCCAACATAGAGAAGATATTTATGCACATCCTTGTTTTCAGGCTTCACTAATGATTACCTCTCAAACCACCTCTGTGGTCAGGAGGCGAGGAAATTTTTCGTACAACACCCACGGTTCAATATTGCAGTGTTACTGAAGAGGTCGAAGGATGGACGGTCAATCATCCATATGCACTGGCCTAAAGTTGCAAAGACCTTCAACATGAATGAAGGCTCAATATCCGCCTTCCGCTTCAGCAGTTTTCCAGATGAGATGCATCTCTCTATGTACCATCTATGATGCTCATTTGAAAGGTTCTAGATGTTGCATGTGAAACTTGCTTCTTTGGTGCGATTGTGTAATGGGGTAGCTGAGTCTTTGAAGCTATATCATGTTGTACTCCGATGTATTTCAATTATGAAATCATGCTTCCTTAATATGGAAATGGAATATATCATGTGCTTAATATGAATGTCAATTAGATTAGTAAATGGATTATTAATAATAGGCCAATTAGCCTGCTAATTGGGTTTTCCTATTGCAAACGGTTAATGAGAAAACACCATGGGCGATGACCTAAGGCAACGCACACAGTTTCTAGGAATAAACTGTGTTGGATCAATGAACAATCACACCCGGCATTCTCTTCAAAATTGTTTGCTTTACGCCACCTTGCGCAAATGTTTTCCTTGTAGTGACTGCGTGGGATGTATATACGAACGGAAACGTTTAGTGGTGACTGACTGCATGGGATGTACTTACGACCAGAAATGATTTTGCCTGTATAATTGTATTTTTTAGCACTCAGACGTATTTACGTATTTGAGTGCTCGCCGGTCGCACACGACCTCATTTTGCCGAGCGTGTGTGCCAGGAGGGCTTATCCCCAACGGTTTCTGGGTCGTGTGGGAAGGACCCCCCCTATCGCCCACACTCACTTGATGACGGTTCCAAATGCCGTCGCGGAAAGGGGTGAAAAACCGTTTGTTTAGGACCGACGTGTACCAGTGGTTCCTTCTTGTGCCAACGCCCAGACACACCTAGACATATTGCACTTCAGTAGAGAATGGCGCCAGTTGTCCTCAACTCCGCACAAGATACACGCGCTCGTCATTGCCATGTTTATGTGATTTAAGAGATCTCCTTCCGGCATCGATTGTTGTGAGAGGCGCCGAACAAAAACCTTCAGTTTGGAAGGAACCTGAAAGTGCCATAGAGACGACCATATCTTTCCTTCAGCATCAACGCTTGACCCTCCTGTAGATTCTTCCATCCACACCTCACGAGACAGCTTTGTATTGATGATCATGCGGTAGCACGACCTCACCGAGAAGATGCCCCTCATGTCCTCATGCCAAGCCCAAAAGTCATCAATCTTCCGCGTGCAAAGAGGTATTTTGAGTATCAGTTCTGCATCATACGGTATAAAGACTGACCGTACTAACTCTTCCTTCCACGTTGCTGTGGTTGGATCAATCAATTCTGCAACTTTGTTTGGAGGATTAGCTATTAGTGACCTGATGGGGCGTTTCAAACCCATCCTTGGGATCCACTTGGTTGTCCAGATATCAACTTATTACCCATCCCCTACTCGTCTGATTATCCCTTGCTTAAGGATCTCTCTACCATCCAGTAGTTAGCGCCAAATTCGAGAGGGTGCACTCCTAATTCTGCTTCCATCAGCGTACATGTGGGATAGTATATCGCCTTGAGTATTCTTGAGCTGAGAGTAAGGGGATCCTGCAAAGTCCTCCAAGCCTGGCGGGATAGCAATGCTAGATTGAATGCCTTGAGATCTCTAAATCCCATTCCTCCAAGATTCTTGGGTCGTGTCATCATATCCCATGACACCCAGCTTGGTTTGCACTTTCCTCGCTTACCGCCCCACCAAAACTGTCATATAATCGATGTGACACTCTCGCAAAGTCCCCTTGGTAACCTGAAGCAGGACATAGAATACACTGGGATGGCTTGTGCAATACTTCTGATTAGAACCTCTTTTCTGGCAGCGGATAATAACTTTTCCATCCATCCTCTCACTTTCTCCCACATTATGTCTCTAAGATACCTGAATGTCCCATTGATTGAATGGCCCACATCTGTTGGCATCCCAAGGTATCTCTCGCTAAGTGATTCACTATGCACATTCAGGGAGTTCATTGTATTATCCTTCTGTGTCTGGGGGCACCCTGTGCTAAAAAATATAGACTACTTATCATGGTTTACCCTTTGACCTGAAGTAGCACAATATATATTAAGCAGGTCTGACACTTCATTAGCACCCTCGAAACTTGATTTGAAAAGCAATAGGTTGTCATCTGCAAACAAAAGGTGGTTTACAACCGGGGTTGTAGGCGCCACCTTGATGCCTTGTAGAGCTGATGACTGAGAACAAGATTTTAAAAGGCATGAAAGGCCCTCTGCTGCAATCAAAAAGAGATAAGAGGAAATGGGATCTCCCTGCCGAATACCTCTAGTGGGTTTAAAATGCTCCAACCTCTCACCATTAAACAGAACTGAAAATGAGACAGAGTTGATCATGCCCATCACCGTATTAATCCATGCTTGGGCAAAGCCAAGTTTCACCATGATAGCTTGAAGATATGGCCACTCCAACCTGTCATATGCTTTCATCATATCGAGCTTGAGTGCACAAAAGTTGTTACTCTTCGACTTGTTCCTCTTTATGAAATGGAGACATTCATACGCACATATTATGTTGTCAGTAATAAGCCGGCCAGGAACAAAAGCAGATTGCTCCTCTGAAATTATATCAGGTAAGATTTGTTTCAATCTATTGGCTATTACTTTAGAAGCTATCTTGTAGAGGACGTTGCACAAACTTATCGGCCTAAATTGTGACATTATTGTAGGGTTGATTACCTTAGGGATCAACACCAACACTGTTTCATTGATACATGCAGCACTCTCTTCACCCTTCACAATTCTAAGAACAACATTGGTAACTTCTTCTCCGCACGGATCCCAATGTCTTTGGTAGAAGTGAGCAGGGAAACCATCCGGCCCGGGGGCCTTGGTAGGAAACATCTAGAAGAGAGTGTTCTTGACTTCATCTCTTGAATAAGGAGCACACAAAGTTTCATTCATTTCTGAAGTCACCTTGCATGGCACGTGGTTAATCACTTCCTCTATATCCTGCACCCCCTCGGTGTTATACAATGATGTGTAGAACTCTTGAACCATAGATTTTAACTGGGTCGGGTCATCAACCTGCACCCCGAGAGCATTGGGCAGGGCTTTGATCATATTCTTTTTCCGTCGTAGGCTTGCTCGCATATGGAAAATTCTAGTATTCCTGTCTCCAGCCGTAAGCCATTCTGTTCTGGCCCTCTGCCACCACATCAGTTCCTCGCGATGATAAATCTCGACCAGCAGCTCATTTAGTTTTATCTCTCTGTAGCTCGGCCTGTCCCACAAGGGATCATTTCTTAACTGTTCCGGTTCATTTTTCAGCCTTTTGATCTCCTTCCTAACACTGTCGAACGTGTTGTGATTCCACCTCTCTAGATCTTCTGATAGGGCTGCTAGTTTCTGTCGAATGTCTTCAAGCCTATGGCCCGGCTGTTCAGACTTTCACATGTTTGAGCTCGTCTCCTGCCAAGTGTCATGTGTTTCCCACATTGTTTCATATTTGAAGTTTTTCTTGACCCTGCCAAGGTGTTGCTCCCTCTGCTTGCAATAATATAGGGCCATGGTCTGAGGTGGCAGCAGTTAGATGTGTCACTACTGCCAGTGGGAACCTCGCCATCCATGATGTCGTAGCTAAAGCATGGTCTAATCTCACCCGAGTGTAGCTCCCCCCAGCTACCTTTTTTTCAAAGGTCCAAAATCTCCTCTGATAGCAAATGTCCATTAGCAAGCAATCATCAACTGCATCTCCGAACCCTTGCATTTGTGCATTACTTCGGTTGGCTACTCTGATGACCCATAAGTATAGGGGATCAATTGTAGCTCTTTTCGATAAATAAGAGGGTCGAACCCAATGAGGAGCAGAAGGAAATGACAAGTAGTTTTCAATAAGGTAATGTCTGCAAGTGCTGAAATTGTAAGTAGCGAGTAGTTTGATAGCAAAGTACTTTGTAACGAACAAGTAACGATAATTGTATCAAGTATGCAGCAAGGTAGCCCAATCCTATTGAGGCAAAGGACAGGCCAAAACGGTCTCTTCTAATAATCAAAGTATTCTTGAGGGTACACGAGAATTTCATCTAGTCACTTTCATCATGTTGGTTTGATTTATGTTCGCTACTTTGATAATATGATATGTGGGTGGTGTTGGAAATATGCCCTAGAGGCAATAATAAAAGCATTATTATTATATTTCCTTGTTCATGATAATTGTCTTTATTCATGCTATAACTGTATTATCCGGAAATCGTAATACACGTGTGAATACATAGACTACAATACGTCCCTAGTAAGCCTCTAGTAGACTAGCTCGTTGGTCAACAGATAGTCATGGTTTCCTGACTATGGACATCAGATGTCATTGACAACGGGATCACGTCATTAGGAGAATGACGTGATGGACAAGACCCAATCCTAAGCATAGCACAAAGATCGTGTAGTTTGTTTTGCTAGAGCTTTTCCAATGTCAAGTATCTCTTCCTTAGACCGTGAGATCGTGTAACTCTGACGTCCATAGTCATAATGAGCTCAAAGTGATCAAGTGTCTGGTCACGGGATCATGCATTACGGCACGAGTAAAGTGACTTGCCGGTAACGAGACTAAACGAGGTATTGGGATACCGACGATCCAGTCTCGGGCAAGTAACATACCGTCTGACAAAGGGAATAGCATACGGGGTTGCTTGAACCCTCGACATCATGGTTCATCCGATGACAACATCAAGGAGCGTGTGGGAACCAACATGGGTATCCAGATCCCGCTGTTGGTTATTGACCGGAGAGCGTCTCGGTCATGTCTGCATGTCTCCCGAACCCGTAGGGTCTACACACTTAAGGTTCGGTGACACTAGGGTTAATAGGAAGGCTTGTATGTGATTACCGAATGTTGTTCGGAGTCCCGGATGAGATCCCGGACGTCACGAGGAGTTCCGGAATGGTCCGGAGGTAAAGATTTATATATGGGAAGTCGTCAAACGGACACCGGAAAAGTTTCGGGTCATATCGATATTATGGAGGGTCCACCGGAAAGGTTCCGGAGGACCACCGAGGGGCCACCCCTTTCGGGGGCCACTTGGGCTGCGTGGGAGGCAGCCAGCCTGATGGGCTGGGCGCACCTCCCTTGGCCCATGCGCCTAGGGTTGAGGGAACCCTAAAGGGGGCGCCTTGCTTGGGGGCAAGCCCCCTCCCGTTAACCGCCGCCCCCTCTAGATGCATCTAGAGGGGCCGGCCTCCTCCTCCCTTCCCTATAAATAGAGGGGTGAGGGAGGGCTGCAAACACCATTGAAGGCGCATCCTCCCTCCCCAACACCTCCTCCTCCGCATAAGCTTGGCGAAGCCTGCCGGAGAACAGCCACTCCATCCGCATCACGCCGTCAGGCTGCCATTGAGTTGTCTTCCTCAACCTCTCCTTCCTCCTTGCTGGATCAAGACGAAGGAGACGCCATCGTCCTATCTCGTGTGTTGAACGCGGAGGTGCTGTCCGTTCGGCACTTGGTCATCGGTGATCGGAATCACGTTGGGAACGTCTTCATCATCACCACTCCCTCGAGCCTTCCGTACTCGATCTACAAGTGGTATGTAGATGCAAACTCTCTCTCGACTCGTTGCTTAGTAGAACTCATAGATGGATCTTGGTGAAACCGTAGGGAAATTTTTAATTTTCTGCAACGCGTTCCCCAACGGTGGCATCATGAGCTAGGTCTATGCGTAGTTCTCTATTGCACGAGTAGAACACAATTTAGTTGTGGGCGTGGATCTTGTCAATTTACTTGCCGCTACTAGTCTTATCTTGCTTCCGCGGTATTGTGGGATGAAGCGGCGGACCAACCTTACACGCACGCTTACGTGAGATCGGTTCCACCGACTAACATGCACTAGTTGCATAAGGTGGCTGGCGGGTGTCATCTCTCCCACTTTAGTTGGAGCGGATTCGATGAAAAGGGTCCTTATGAAGGGTAAATAGAAGTTGACAAGATCACGTTGTGGTTATTCATAGGTAAGAAAACGTTCTTGCTAGAACCCAATTGCAGCCACGTAAAAGATGCAACAACAATTAGAGGACGTCTAACTTGTTTTTGCAGCGATTGTCATGTGATGTGATATGGCCAAGTTGTGATGAATGATGAATGACACATTGTGATGTATGAGATCATGTTCTTGTAATAGGAATCACGACTTGCATGTCGATGAGTATGACAACCGGCAGGAGCCATAGGAGTTGTCTTTATTTTGTATGACTGCGTGTCATTGAAGAACGCCATGTAACTTACTTTACTTTATTGCTAAACGCGTTAGCCATAGAAGTAGAAGTAGTCGTTGGCGTGACAACTTCATGGAGGCACAATGATAGAGATCATGATGATGGAGATCATGGTGTCATGCCGGTGACAAGATGATCATGGAGCCTCGAAGATGGAGATCAATGGAGCTTTATGATATTGGCCATATCATGTCACTACTATATAATTGCATGTGATGTTTATTATGTTTATACATCTTGTTTACTTAGAACGACGGTAGTAAATAAGATGATCCTTACAACAATTTCAAGAAGTGTTTCCCTAAGCGTGCACCGTTGCTAAAGTTCGTCGCTTCTAAGCACCACGTGATGATCGGGTGTGATGGATTCTTACGTTCACATACAACGGGTGTAAGACAGATTTACACACGCGAAAACACTTAGGGTTTACTTGACGAGCCTAGCATGTATGACATGGCCTCGGAACACGGAGACCGAAAGGTCGAACACGAGTCGTATAGAAGATACGATCAACATGAGAATGTTCACCGATGATGACTAGTCCGTCTCACGTGATGATCGGACACGGCCTAGTCGACTCGGATCGTGTAACACTTGGATGACTAGAGGATGTCTAATCTGAGTGGGAGTTCATTCAAATAATTTGATTAGATGAACTTAATTATCATGAACTTAGTCTAAAACTTTTGAATAATATGTCTTGTAGATCAAATGGCCAACGCTCATGTCAACTTGAACTTCAACGCGTTCCTAGAGAAAACCAAGCTGAAAGATGACGGCAAGCAACTATACGGACTGGGTCCGGAACACGAGGATCATCTCATAGCTGCCAGGAAACAATATGTCCTAGAAGGACCGCTAGGTGACGCTCCGTCCTGCAGAACCAAGACATTATGAATGCTTGGCAAACTCGTCTTGATGATTACTCCCTCGTTCGGTGCGGCATGCTTTACTGACTTAGAACCGGGGCTCCAAAAGCGTTTTGAGCATCACGGAGCATATGAGATGTTCGAGGAGCTGAAACTTGTTTTCCAAGCTTCACGCCGGGTCGAGAGATATGACATCTCCGACAAGTTCTATAGTTGTAAGATGGAGGAAAACAGTTACATCGGTGAGCACATCTTGAAGATGTCTGGGTTGCACAACCGTATGACCCAAATTTGAATATTAACCTCCACGATGAGGCGGTCATTGACAGAATCCTCCGATCGCTCCCACCAAGCTACAAGAGCTTTGTGATGAACTACAACATGCAGGGGATGGTAAAGACCATTCTGAAGTGTTCTCTATCTTTGAAGTCAGCCGAGGTTGAAATCAAGAAAGAACATCAAGTGTTGATGGTCAATAAGACCACTAAGTTCAAGAAGGGCAAGGGTAAGAAGAACTTCAAGAAGGACGACAAGGAGGTTGCCGCGCCGGTAAGCAAGTTGCCGGGAAGAAGTCAAAGAATGGACCCAAACCCGAGACCGAGTGCTTTTATTGCAAGGAGGGGTCACTTTGGAAGCGGAACTGCCCCAAATACTTAGCGGACAAGAAGGCCGGCAACACCAAAGGTATATTTGATATACATGTAATTGATGTGTACTTTACGATTACTTGTAGTAACTCCCAGGTATTTGATACGGTGCCGTTGCTCATATTTGTAACTCACGGCAGGAGCTGCGGAATAAGGGAGGCGGCAAAGGACGAGGTGACGATGAGCGCCGGGAATGGTTCCAGTCGATGTGATCGCCGTCGACGCTACCTCTTCATTTACCCACGGGGTTAGTTATGAACCTTAATAATTGTTATTTGGTGCCAAGTTTGAGCATGAATATTGTATCCGGATCTCGTTTAATGCGAGATGGCTACTCATTTAAATCCGAGAATAATGGTTGTTCTATTTATATGAGAGACATGTTTTATGGTCATGCTCCGATGGTCAATGGTTTATTCTTAATGAATCTCGGCGTAATGTTACACATATTCATAGCGTGAATACCAAAAGATGTAAAGTTGATAACGATAGTCCCACATACTTGTGGCACTGCCGCCTTGGTCACATTGGTGTCAAGCGCATGAAGAAGCTCCATGTTGATGGACTTTTGGAGTCTCTAGATTATGAATCATTTGACACATGCGAACCATGCCTTATGGGCAAGATGACCAAGACTCCGTTCTCCGGAACAATGGAGCGAGCAACCAACTTATTGGAAATCATACATACCGATGTGTGCGGTCCAATGAGTGTTGAGGCTCATGGAGGATATCGTTATGTTCTCACTCTCACCGATGACTTGAGTAGATATGGGTATGTCTACTTAATGAAACACAAGTCCGAGACCTTTGAAAAGTTCAAGGAATTTCAGAATGAGGTAGAGAATCAACGTGACCGAAAAATAAAATTCCTACGATCAGATCGTGGAGGAGAATATTTAAGTCACGAATTTGGTACACACTTAAGAAAATGTGGAATCGTTTCACAACTCACGCCGCTGGAACACCTCGGTAGAACGGTGTGTCCGAACGTCGTAATCGCACTCTATTGGATATGGTGCGATCTATGATGTCTCTTACCGATTTACCGCTATCATTTTGGGGATACGCTCTAGAGACAGCTACATTCACTTTAAATAGGGCACCGTCTAAGTCCGTTGAGACGACACCGTATGAATTATGGTTTGGGAAGAAACCTAAGCTGTCGTTTCTAAAAGTTTGGGGATGCGATGCTTATGTCAAGAAACTTCAACCTGAAAAGCTCGAACCCAAGTCGGAAAAATGCGTCTTCATAGGATACCCTAAAGAAACCATTGGGTATACCTTCTACTTAAGATCCGAGGGCAAGATCTTTCTTGCCAAGAACGGATCCTTTCTGGAAAAGGAGTTTCTCTCGAAATAAGTAAGTGGGAGGAAAGTAGAACTCGATGAAGTACTACCTCTTGAACAGGATAGTAGTGCAGCTCAGGAAAATGTTCTGTGATGCCTACACCAACCGAAGAGGAAATTAATGATGATGATCAAGGTACTTCGGATCAAGTTGCTCTTGAACCGTGGGTCCACAAGGACACGTTCCGCACAGAGTGTTACGGGAACCTGTCACCGGAAATCATGTTGTTAGACAACGGTGAACCTTCGAACTATGAGGAAGCGATAGGCGGGCCCAGATTCCAACAAATGGCTAGAAGCCATGAAATCCGAGATAGAATCCATGTATGAAAACAAAGTGTGGACTTTGACTGACTTGCCCGATGATCGGCGAGCGATAGAAAACAAATGGATCTTTAAGAAGAAGACGGACGCGGATGGTAATGTCACCATCTACAAAGCTCGACTTGTCGCTAAGGGTTATCGGCAAGTTCAAGGGATTGACTACGATGAGACTTTCTCTCCCGTCGCGAAGCTTAAGTCCGTCCGAATCATGTTAGCAATTGCCGCATACTATGATTATGAGATATGGCGAGATGGACGTCAAAACAGCGTTCCTTAACGGTTATCTTAAGGAAGAGTTGTATATGATGCAGCCGGAAGGTTTTGTCGATCCTAAGAACGCTAACAAAGTGTGCAAGCTCCAAATGATCCATTTATGGGCTGGTGCAAGCATCTCGGAGTTGGAACATTCGCTTTGATGAGATGATCAAAGCGTTTGGGTTATCTTGAGACTTATGGAGAAGCCTGCGTTTACAAGAAAGTGAGTGGGAGCTCTGTAGCATTTCTCATATTATATGTAGATGACATACTTTTGATGGGAGATGATATAGAATTCTTGGACAGCATTAAGGCCTACTTGAATAAGTGTTTTTCAATGAAGGACCTTGGAGAAGCTGCTTATATATTAGGCATCAAGATCTATAGAGATAGATCGAGACGCCTCATAGGTCTTTCACAAAGCACATACCTTGATAAGATTTTGAAGAAGTTCAAAATGGATCAGTCCAAGAAGGGGTTCTTGCCTGTATTGCAAGGTGTGAGATTGAGCTCAGCTCAATGCCCGACCCATGATAAAAGATAAAGAAGAGATGAGTGTCATCCCCTATGCCTCAGCCATAGGATCTATTATGTATGCCATCTTGTGTACGGACACTGATGTAAACCTTGCCGTAAGTTTGGTAGGAAGGTACCAAAGTAATCACGGCAAGGAACACCGGACAGCGGTCAAGAATATCTGAAGTACTGAAAAGGACAAAGGACATGTTTCTCATTTATGGAGGTGACGAAGAGCTCGTCAGAAGGGTTACGCCGACGCTTAGCTTCGACACGCATCTGGATGACTCTAAGTCACAAACCGGATACGTGTATATGTTGAATGGTGGAGCGATGGCTGGTGCAGCTGCAAGCAGAGCATCGTGGCGGGATCTACATGTGAAGAGGAGTACATGGCAGCCTCGGAGGCAGCGCATGAAGCAATTTGGGTGAAGGAGTTCATCACCGACCTAGGAGTCATACCCAATGCGTCGGGGCCGATCAAACTCTTCTGTGACAACACTGGAGCTATTGCCCTTGCCAAGGAGCCCAGGTTTCACAAGAAGACCAGGCACATCAAGCGTCGCTTCAACTCCATCCGTGAAAACGTTCAGGATGGAGACATAGAAATTTGTAAAGTGCATACGGATCTGAATGTCGCAGATCCGTTGACTAAACCTCTTCCGCGGGCAAAACATGATCAACACTAGAACTCTATGGGTGTTCGATTCATCACAATGTAACTAGATTATTGACTCTAGTGCAAGTGGGAGACTGTTGGAAATATGCCCTAGAGGCAATAATAAAAGCATTATTATTATATTTCATTGTTCATGATAATTGTCTTTATTCATGCTATAACTGTATTATCCGGAAGTCGTAATACACGTGTGAATACATAGACTACAATACGTCCCTAGTAAGCCTCTAGTAGACTAGCTCGTTGGTCAACAGATAGTCATGGTTTCTGACTATGGACATCGGATGTCATTGACAACGGGATCACGTCATTAGGAGAATGACGTGATGGACAAGACCCAATCCTAAGCATAGCACAAAGATCGTGTAGTTCGTTTTGCTAGAGCTTTTCCAATGTCAAGTATCTCTTCCTTAGACCGTGAGATCGTGTAACTCCCGGATACCGTAGGAATGCTTTGGGTGTACCAAAGCGTCACAACGTAATTGGGTGACTATAAAGGTGCACTACGGTATCTCCGAAAGTGTCTGTTGGGTTGACACGGATCGAGGCGAGGATTTGTCACTCCGTATGACGGAGAGGTATCATTAGGCGCTTTCGGTAATGCATCATCATAATGAGCTCAAAGTGATCAAGTGTCTGCAGTCACGGGATCATGCATTACGGCACGAGTAAAGTGACTTGCGGTATGAGACTAAGCGAGGTATTGGGATACCGACGATCGAGTCTCGGGCAAGTAACATACCGTCTGACAAAGGGAATAGCATACGGGGTTGCTTGAACCCTCGACATCATGGTTCATCCGATGACAACATCAAGGAGCGTGTGGGAACCAACATGGGTATCCAGATCCCGCTGTTGGTTATTGACCGGAGAGCGTCTCGGTCATGTCTGCATGTCTCCCGAACCCGTAGGGTCTACACACTTATGGTTCGGTGACACTAGGGTTAATAGGAAGGCTTGTATGTGATTACCGAATGTTGTTCGAGTCCGGATGAGATCCCGGACGTCACGACGAGTTCGGAATGGTCCGGAGGTAAAGATTTATATATGGGAAGTCGTCAAGCGGACACGGAAAAGTTTGGGTCATATCGATATTATGGAGGGTCCACCGGAAAGGTTCCGGAGGACCACGGGAGGCCACCCTTTTGGGGGGCCACTTGGGCTGCATGGGAGGCAGCCAGCCTGATGGGCTGGGCGCACCCTCCCTTGGCCCATGCGCCTAGGGTTGAGGGAACCCTAAAGGGGCGCCCCTTGCTTGGGGGGCAAGCCCCCCTCCCCTTGCCCCCCCCCCTCTAGATGCATCTAGAGGGGGCCGGCCTCCCTCCTCCCTTACCCTATAAATAGAGGGGTGAGGGAGGGCTGCAAACACCATTGAAGGCGCAGCCCCTCCCCTCCCCAACACCTCTCCTCCTCCGCATAAGCTTGGCGAAGCCCTGGCGGAGAACAGCCACTCCATCTGCATCACGCCGTCGTGCTGCCATTGGAGTTGTCTTCCTCAACCTATTCTTCCTCCTTGCTGGATCAAGACGAAGGAGACGCCATCGTCACGTATGTGTGTTGAACGCGGAGGTGCTGTCCGTTCAGCACTTGGTCATCGGTGATCGGAATCACGTTGGGAACGTCTTCATCATCACCACTCCCTCGAACGCTTCCGTACTCGATCTACAAGTGGTATGTAGATGCAAACTCTCCCTTCTGAC
Organism: Aegilops bicornis; assembly: GCA_021605145.1. Taxonomy (NCBI): domain Eukaryota; kingdom Viridiplantae; phylum Streptophyta; class Magnoliopsida; order Poales; family Poaceae; genus Aegilops; species Aegilops bicornis. The sequence continues at coordinate 546,851,392 of CM038675.1, read as the reverse complement.
TCGTTGCTTAGTAGAACTCATAGATGGATCTTGGTGAAACCGTAGGAAAAATTTTAATTTTCTACAACGTTCCCCAACAGGTGGACCGGTGCTTAGGTGTTGTTCTTACTTGAACAAACCTCCTACTTATGATTAACCCTCCCACAAGCATCCGCAACTACGAGAAAAGTATTAAGAATAAATTCTAACCATAGCATTAAACTCTAGGATCCAATCGGTCCCTTACAGAATAGTGCATAAACTGGGATTTAAGTTTCTGTCACTCTCGCAACCCACCATCTATTTACTACTCCACAACGCATTCCCTTAGCCCCAAATATGGTGAAGTGTCATGTAGTCGACGTTCACATGACACCACTAAGGGAATCACAACATACATACCATCAAAATAGCGAACACATATCAAATTCACATGATTACATGCAACATGATTTATCCCGTGACCTCAAGAACGAAAGTAATTACTCACAAACAATAAACATGCTCAGGATCAGAGGGGTATTAATATGCATAATGGATCTGAACATATAATCTTCCACCAAATAAACCATATAGTAATCAACTACAAGATGTAATCAACACTACTAGTCACCCCCTAGGAACAATCTATAGTTCCGGTAACAAGATTGAATACAAGAGATGAACTAGGGTTTGAGATGAGATGGTGCTGGTGAAGATCTTGATGGAGATTGCCCTCCCCAAGATGGGAGAGTTGTTGGTGATGATGATTTCCCCCTCCGGGACGGAAGTTCCCCCGGCAGAATCGCTCCACCGGAGGGCAAAAGTGCTCATGCCCAAGTTCCGCCTCGAGACGGCGGCGCTCCATCCAGAAAGTCTTCCCTTTATTTTTTCTAGGTCAAGATGACTTATATACCAGAAGATGGGCATCGGAGGTGGGCCGAGGAGGCCACAACCCACCAGGGCGCGCCAGGGGGGCTGGCGTGCCCAGGTGGGTTGTGCCCACCTAGTGGCCCCCCTTTGGTGTTTATTGGCTCCAATATTTCTTAAATATTCCAAAAACAATCATCGTGGAGTTTAAGCTCATTTGGAGTTGTGCAGAATAGGTGGCCCGACGTAGCTTTTTCAGGTCTAGATTTCCATCTGCCGGAATTCTCCCTCTTGGTGTGTACCTTGCAAATTATGAGAGAAAAGGCATTAGCATTACTCCAAAAAGCATTATTATGGATAATAACATTATAAAAAACAGTAAGAAAACATTATGCAAAATGAACGTATCACACTCCTTGGTGTTCATCTGGCCTCAGCACTTCGTTAAAGTCTCCTAAACATATCCAAGGTAGATCGTTCAAACCACAGATACTTCTCATGAGATCCCATGTTTGATGCCGTAAGTGGGTCTGAGCTTCCCCATATATGCAAGTGATCCTCCACGGGTCTGTACCTGCCTCTTCAATTTTAGCATCAATATGGTACACCGAGTGAAAGTGCAAGTGGCACTTATACTATATTTTGGTGTGATGACAATGTGGTTAGTTGAACTAATATCAGTTACTAAAGTTTATCTCAGGATATTGGTTCCACATGCTCCATGATGGAGATGTGCAACCCCCCATTTCATAAAGGTCAAAGGCGTGGTCTTCCGGTGCTTCGAAGGTTTTTTGTTTGTAGTTTGCTTCGAGTCGTAGGAAAGACCGCACTATTGAGAGGGGTTTGTGTGGATGAAAGTTGTGTGGGAATGCCATTGCCTAAACTTATACACTTAGCCTACCCACTCCTACCACCTAAAATCCTAGTGTGTGTGCTTGTGGTACTCAGAAAGTTTGTGACAGGAAGTTACTGGGTACCCATGTGCACGGGGTCTTTGGACCCCCGTGTGCACGGGATACTGCGTAACTCTCTGAGTACCCCGTGCGCACCCGTCTTGCACGGGTCTGACCCCATGCATTGCAGTACTGTGTAAACTCTCTGAGTACCCGTCTTGCACGGGGTTGGTTGAAACTCTCTGAGTACCCCGTGCGCACGGGGCTAACTTAGCCCGTGCGCACGGGGTCCAACGGGCAGATTCTTCCGCCCGACCAAGAACACTATATAAAGCCTCTTCTTCCACCTCCAACCCTAACCCTAATGTCTTGTTGAGTTCCATCATTGCTACACCCCATTTTCCTCAATACTCTCAATCCCTCCACCCAAACTTGTTGAAACTTTGGGGATTGGGAGAGCAAGACCCGATCTACAACTTGACCAAACCAAATCGCGTTCCCCGCAACATTTCTTCCCCATTGACTTCTTACTCTTGGAGCTTGGTATCCTAGGCGGCTAGAGGTTCCTCCGGAAGCTTCCTTGCTTGTGGTGTGCTCCGGAGAAGTTTGTAAAGGTGTGGTGGTCACCTTCAAGACCAACCCCAAGTGATTCGAGGCTCATCCGTTGGGGTGACTCGAAGGATATTACGGTGAGCCTTCGGTGGCGTTCCGCAAGCTTTGGCTCCGGCACCGCTCCAAACGAAGAGTAACTCTTCCCTAAGGAAGAGTGAACTTCGGGATAAAATCCGCGTCCTCGTCTCACTTGTGGTTAATCCTTTCCTGCACCTTACTTTGTTGTTGTATGCTTGTTGGCTTGCTACTTAGTTTGTTGCCTCGCATATTTATCTTGAGCTTTATTGTCATGTAGGTTGCATTCACCTAGTTGCATACCTAGTGAACTTTTTTATCCGCTAAGCCTTAAAAATGACAAGAAAGATTAAAATTTCTAGTCTCCTATTCACCCCCCCTCTAGTCGATCGTATCGATCCTTTCAATTGGTATCGGAGCCTTGTGCTCTAATATAAGGTTTTACAACCTTAGAGGATATGGTTGATCTAGGGAATGAGGGAGGTGGCGCACCCATTGCGGGGGATGGTCAAAACCTACCCCCCACCGTGAACAAGGCACTTGGTGCCCCGGTCATTGCTCCCGCCGCTCCTCCTAACCCGGGTGCCCCCTTGACCGCGGCCGATATTCTTTCAATGTTTGCGGACCTCAAAGCCTCTATGTTGAAAGAGTTTTGGTCCTGGGTCAAGGAGGAAATTGATGCTCGCTTGAAGCCATCAACATTCGCATCAAACTCGTTTGATCCAAATGACGTTCATGATGCGGATGAATCGAGGGAACCTCTTGCTTCTCCGGCTCGTACTCAAGTTCCAGTACAATGCCGTGGAACCCTTTTACTCTCCTCAACCTTTGCAACATCCTCGCATTAATCCTGTTGGGCCTCCGCCCCCTTTGAAAGCTAATGCGTTTGCTAAGTGCAAGCTAGATATGGAGTCTCACATGCGCAGTGCTTCAACTCAACTGTGGTGGATTTTGGTCAATGGGTTCAACCCCAAGGACCCAATGAATCTCACTCCAAGGGAAGCGGTTGATGACCAACTCAATGCAACTGCACACAACATGTTACGCACCGCTGTGACCGAAGACTATAGTGACACCATTGCTCTTCTCAAAACCGCAAAGGAAATTTGGGATTGCCTTGAGGAGGCTCTCAAAGGAGATGAAGCCATTCGAAGATCTCGGTTGGCTTTGCTCAAGCAATAAGTCAATCTCTTTGTGAGGAATGAGGGTGAGTCCGCAGAAGAGGTTTACCGAAGGTTGAAGTCCCTTGTGCTCAACTTGAGAACCTTTGAGTGCACTTGGGCAAATGATGATTTCACCAAGGACAAGTTCATAGATGCTATGGTTCTCATGGAACATACCATGGTCATGATGGTTCATCAACGTCCGAACTATCACAAGTTGACCACGGCTCAAGTTGTTTCCACCTTCTCTACTCATGTTCTTTTGGAAACCAAGTCTAAGAAACCCTTTGCAATAGCTCAAGCAACCAAGAACTCCAATCTTGCTTTGAAGGCCAAGAAAGTGATAAGCCAACCCTCAAGGGAGGAAGAAGTGAGTGAAGAGACATGTGAGGAGGACAGTGACACCTCGTGCCTGGCAAATGATTTTGCAGAAGACTTGGCACTCTTAGTTAAGAAGTACTCCGGGACCATGGCAAACAAAGGAAAAAAATCTTCAAGGAAGATCCTTTGGACGAAGGAAAAGCTACAATTGTGATAGCCCAAGACACTTTGTACATGATTGTCCGTATGAGATACGTGAAGACAAGTCCGAGAAGCTTGTGCTCAAGAAGAAGAAGTTCACCAAGTTTGCAAAGAGGAAGGATGACAAGGCTCTTGTTCATGAAGAATACATGTCTGGAGATGAAGATGACGATGATGATGATCAAGTGGGCACGACCGCCTTTGCCATGCATGCCGCTACCTCCTCCACCACCGGCCTCTTCGACTCTCCAAACGAGGACAAGCCTTTCACTCATCGGTGCCTCATGGCCAAAGAGGTAAAAACAAAGTCCAAATCCAAGAAACCCGACAACTACACTCCCAATGTCTCATGTGAGATAGTGTAGGATGAGTGTGATGAGGGTGTGGATAATGATGAGGAAACCTTAATGGCTTTCATGAAAAATCTTCATGGTGAAGCTCGTGCTTGTTTTGGCGATCTCCTTAAGTCACTTGCCGAACGCGATGAATTTATTGAGAACGTTGAAAACCTCCTTATAGAGGATAAAGAGAGAGTTTATCTCCTCGAGCACGAACTTAATGAAGAGAGTGTCATGAGAGCATCACTTGAGGAAGCCTTATCGGCTCATCAAATTGACTTTGTTAAAACCAATGATGCTTTGCAACTTGCTCTTGAGAACAAAGATGCTCTTAAGGTTAGAGTTGAAAAGCTTCTAGTTGATCACACAAGACTTGTTGAGGAGCATGAGTTCCTTGTGACTAGTTCCAAGGTTGTCAAAGGTGACCTCATTGCCCTCACCGAGTCTTATGCTCAACTAAAAGCTACAACCATTAAGGCTCTCACTTCCGTACCTCATATACATTTAAATGATGATGCTTGTACGGCTAACTTTGTTCATGATTGCACCTCCCTTCAAGAGGAGAATAAGAAGTTGAAGGCCCAAATTGAGAAAGGGCTTGTATCATGCATCCAAGGGTAGAAAAATCTAAACGACCTCTTGAGCAACCAAAAGGAGTGTGTTGCCAAGGAGGGAGTTGGGTTTGATCCCGCATCTAAGAATGGTAAGAAAAAGAAGAAGAGCAACAAGAAGAACATCGGTCCGACTCCTTCCCCTCCCCAAAAGGTAGTGTTTGTGCAAGAAGGGCACAAGGAGAAGGAGAAGGAAATGGAGGGTGTTGGGAGTGGAAAGGTCATTAGGGACAAGGCCATTCCCAAGAATTTTGCCGGCAAGAACAATCCATCTTATGTTCTCAGGAGAGGATATGATGGCTATACTTTTGCAAAATTTGTTGGGACTAACTATGATGATTATGCTTGGACTATTTGGGTTCCCAAGACCCTTGTTGCTAACTCACCAGGACCCATTGCAAAATGGGTACCTATAACCAAAGCTTGATTCTTGTAGGACTATGTCTCCGGTGGGACTCAATGGGTGATCGATAGTGGATGCACCAATCATATGACCAGAGAAAGGGAGATGCTTGTGGAGTTCGTTGATTCACTCAAGGCCTCTTCGAACATCACTTTTGGTGACAATAGCAAGGGCAAGGTATTGGCTTTGGGCAAGGTGGTAATCTCTAATGATTCGTCACTTTCAAATGTCATGCTTGTCCAATCCCTTCACTACAATTTACTTTCAACTATTCAATTGGCTCTCGCCGGATATGATTCACATTTTGGTGAATTCCATGTGACCGTCTTTAAAAGAAGCAATCTCAAAGTGGTCTTTGTTGGGCATGTTGAAGACAACCTTTACGTGGTTGATTTCTCAAAAGATAAAACTCATCTTGCAACATGCCTAATGGCCAAGGCCGACATGGGCTGGCTATGGCACCGTAGGCTAGCCCACATGGGCATGAGAAATTTACAAGCTCTCTTAAAGGGGGAGCACATCCTTGGACTAACCAGTGTGTCTTTTGCCAAAGATCGTCCTTGTAGTGCTTGCATTGCCGGAAGGCTTCATGAAAAAGCTCATAGAGTGAAGACTGTCATCACCACCTTGAGGCCCCTTGAGCTTATCATTTGGATCTATTTGGGCCACCAACATATGATATTTTGGGAGGGAGGAGGTATTGCCTTGTCATTGTTGATGACTACACAAGATATACTTGGGTGTTCTTTCTCAAGACTAAAGATGAAACTCAAGAAACCTTCATCAACTTTGCCAAAGAAGCTCAACGTCAACATAATTGTGAGATCAAGGCAATTCGAAGTGACAATGGCACCGAGTTCAAGAACTATACAATGGATGAATTCTTGAGTGAAGAGGGGATAAAGCACCAATATGCCGCACCATATACTCCCCAACAAAATGGTGTTGCGGAGAGGAAGAATCGGACTCTTATTGAGATGGCTAGGACCATGCTTGACGAGTACAAATCTCCATACAAGCTTTGGGCCGAAGCCATCAACACCGCATGTCATGCTTCATACCGGCTTTATCTTCGCAAGCTTAAGAACAAGACCCCGTATGAGCTCCTAATCGAGAGAAATCCTAACATCAAATATTTTCGGGTATTCGGTTGTAAGTGTTTCATTTTAAACAAGAAATCCTGATTAGCTAAATTTGAGTCTAGAACTTATGAGGGCATATTTGTTGGATATGCATCAAACTCTCATGCTTACCGAGTTCTCAATAAATCCATCGGGTGCATTGAGGAAACGGTAAATGTGGAGTTTGATGAAGATAATGGCTCCCGTGTGGAGCAAATTATTCCTAATGTTGTAGGTGATGAGCCTCCTTCACAAGCTATAAGGACAATGTGGATAGGCCACATTCTTCCACAAGAAACACCCCATGTCCAAGTAGAAGAAGAAGGAGTAAGAGCCCCTCTTGTGGAGTCTCCACAAGGGTAGTCATCACCGACACCACTTGTTAACGATGCTTCGGGAGATCATGAACCTATCCAAGAACAAGATCAAGTCCCTCATATTCCTGAGCAAGGTCAAGAGCAAGCTCTTCCAAATGATGAAGAACCAATCATTGAGGCTCAAGATCAAGCTCAAAGTCATGATCAAGATCAAGATCTACCCCAACCACAAGTGTCTCCATCTTCATCACTTCCTAATGAGCAAGAACTTGTGGTTGCAAAGATAAGGGTGTCTCCAAGGCTAAAACAATCTCAAGGGCAAGCTTCTTCATCAAGTCCAAAACCAAGTGAAGAAGAGCTTGACCTCAAAGAGCAAAAAGTGGCCACCAAGCTAAAACATCTTCAACATCTCACCGGGAACATCTATGGAAGCATCAAAAAGGGGGTAACTACTCGTAGATGTTTGGCAAACTTTTGTGAACATCACTCGTTTGTCTCTTGTGTTGAGCCCCTTAAGGTGGAAGATGCACTTGACGATCCGTATTGGATAGATGCCATGCATGAAGAACTCAACAACTTCACCCGCAACAAAGTGTGGACCCTTGTGGAAAGACCCAAGGAATATCATAATGTCATTGGGACAAAGTGGATTTTTGAGAACAAACAAGATGAACATGGTCAAGTAATAAGGAACAAGGCAAGGTTAGTGACACAAGGTTTCACCCAAGTTGAAGGTTTGGACTTTGGTGAAACTTTTGCCCCCGTTACCCGTCTCAAATCCATTCGCATCTTGCTTGCTTATGCCTCTCATCATGATTTTAAATTGTATCAAATGGATGTGAAGAGTGCATTTCTTAATGGTCCTCTTAAGGAGTTGGTGTATGTCAAGCAACCTCCCGGTTTCGAAGACCCCAATCACCCCTCTCACGTTTATGAACTCCATAAGGCACTCTACGGACTCAAACAAGCACCTCGTGCTTGGTATGATCACCTTACGGCATTCCTAAGCGAGAAGGGGTTCCAGATTGGGTAATAGATTCCACTCTCTTCACGAAGAGGGTAAAAGGAGAGTTGTTTGTCTGCCAAATATATGTTGATGATATTATCTTTGGGTCCGCTAACCATGCTATTAACGTTGAGTTTGAGAATCTTATGACTAAGGAATTTGCTATGAGCATGATGGGAGAGTTGAAGTTCTTCCTCGGTTTTCAAGTGAAGCAATTGAGAGGAGGAACCTTCATCAACCAATCACGTTATATTCAAGACATGATCAAGAGGTTCAAAATGCAAGATGTCAAGCCAATGAAGACACCCATGCCCACAAAGTCAACTTCATCTTGATCCCAATGGTAAAAAAAGTGGATCAGAAGGTATATCGCTCTATGATCGGTTCCTTGATTTACCTTTGTGCATCTAGGCCAGATATTATGTTGAGTGTGTGTATGTGTGCAAGATTTCAATCCGCTCCTAAGGAGAGCCACTATTCGGCAGTGAAAAGAATCCTTCGATATTTGGTTCATACCCCAAACTTGGGCCTTTGGTATCCCAAAGGATCATCATTTGAATTAATGGGATACTCGGATTCGGATTGGGCTGGCGACAAGTTTGACCACAAGTCCACTTCCGGTTCATGTCAATTCCTAGGGAGATCGTTGGTAAGTTGGTCTTCAAAGAAGCAAAATTGTATATCTCTCTCTACGGCCGAAGTCGAGTACATTGGCGCCGGAAGTTGTGTGCTCAATTATTATGGATGAGGAAAACTTTGATGGATTATGGTGTCAAATGTGACAAAGTGCCTCTTTGGTGTGACAATGAAAGTGCAATCAAGATCGCCGAAAATCCGGTTCAACATAGCAAGACAAAGCATATTGAGATTCGCCATCATTTCATTAGAGATCATGTGGGCAAGGGGAACATTGAGTTACTCCATGTCAACACCGAGAATCAACTAGCCGACATCTTCACCAAGCCGCTTGAAGAAGCAAGATTCCGCGAGTTAAGGCATGAGCTAAATATCGTGGATATAAGTAACTTGGGATGAAATTCTTGCTCATACACACATACTCATGTATTATCTTGCTTATATGTAGGCACATGTCTAGGGCACTACTAGGAAAAGGCCTACTAATGGCGCACTGGTTTTGCCTACTAATGGCGCATTACCAGTGCGCCATTAGTAGCACGCCACTAGTATTTTTTACTAATGGCGCACCACTGGTGCGCCATTAGTATCTGGTATACTAATGGCGCACCGTGCAAAGGCGCCATTAGTTTTGCCTACAAAGGCGCCACTAGTGTCTTCTATACTAATGGCGCACCACATGGTAGTGCGCCATTAGTAACAATTTTTTTAATTTTTTTCTTTATCTCAGGTCACTATTTCACCTATGAGATATCCAACACATATATATACAACAAGCATCCATATAACAATCATATCCAACACACAAGTTCCATCATATATACATACATAGCCAACACACAAGTTCCATCATATATACATACATAGCCAACACATAGTTCCATCGTTACATATTACAAAAGTTTCACATTGTTCATCCAACACCGTTATCCATCAATTCACAAAAGTTTCACATTGGTACAAAATAAAAACACAAATGGAAAAGAAGCACTCCATCCATGCAAGCTTCCGTGAATTAAATCAAATCTGCAAAATGATAAACAAGAAGTTAGAAGAAGAAAAAGAAGAAGACTAGAAGAATACTAGAAGAAGAAGAACACTAGAAGAAGAATAAGAAGAATTTTGGAAAAGAAGAAGAATAAGAAGAAGACTATAAGCTTATTATGTAAACTTGATCATTTTGTGCTAACATAAGTTATTTTGGAGCTAACCTATAGGAAACTAAGCATATAAGCTCTAAGTAAGTATATTAGAGCCAACTTAGGTAAAATGAAGCTAACCTATGTCATTTTGGAAAAGAAGAAGAATAAGAAAAAGACTATAAGCTTATTATGTAAACTTGATCATTTTGTGCTAACATAAGTTATTTTGGAGCTAACCTATAGGAAACTAAGCATATAAGCTCTAAGTTAGCATATTAGAGCCAACTTAGGTAAAAATGAAGCTAACCTATAGGAAACTAAGCATATTAGAGATAACATAGGTAACTAAGTATATATATACATATCATTTTGGATAACTAACCTATAGTAGATCTGACATACCTGACAAATTTCAGTTCTCATGCATTGTTCTTCTCCTTCTCCTTCTCCTTCCTCATTTGATCGCCAAGAGCGGCGAGGCGGTGGAGGCGATGGAGGCAGTGGGATGTAGTCTTCTACCACAATTGGCGTGGTCATGTCGCCCGGTGTGGGATCGCCGGCACCACCACCATCGCGAGGCCACCTTCAGGCACGACCATCGCTAGGTCATCCTTAGCCACCTCCATCTCTTGCCCATGGTCAGCCACCACCATCTCTTGCCCATGGTCAGCCACCACCATCTCTTGCCCTTGGTCAGCCACCACGGTAGCTAGGTCATCCTCACCGATGCCCATCGTCATCCTGCAGCTCCTCAACCCCACTCTGCTCCTCTTCTCCCGCACTCCAGTCCGGATCATCCTTCTTGTTGTCTATCTGCTGCCAGAATCGCTGCTTTGCTTCGCTTCTGACCGAATCGCTGCTTGCTTTACTTTCTGACCAGAATCGCTTCTTTGCCAGAATCGTTCGCCGGTGTCGCCATCGCTGCTGCCATTACTGTCAAAATGCAACAATGACCGTTAACAATCAATGTGAGACAAAGCCAAATGTAGAGGAATAAGAAGAGGCAGAACGTACCGGCATCATAATCTTCAGCGCAGCGCATGCGACACATAGTCGCGTTGAACACCTTCACGATGAGCATGGTGGCGTCGTCGTCGTAACTGAAGAGAAGGAAGTACCCCAGCCGCAGGTCGTAGGCACGGTAGAACTTCTCCCACCCACGAGACAAGTACATGTGGCCCTCCTTGATCACCAACTCCACATCCCACTGCCTGCGAATCCCGCTGCCAGCCTGTCGCAGCTTCACATTATTTGGTGGATCTTCACCCATCAGCATGTTCATAAAACTGTCAGGAAGCCTCTGCAGTTTGGGACAATGAGTGATGTAGCAAACAATAGATATCATAATGAGATGGGTGAAGGGGAGATCTCTCGTTTTATAGACCTGCGTCATGGATGATCCGAAGTCTCAAGTATGATAGTGAAGAACTGGAAGCATCCAACTCAGATCATGCGGTGTCGCAGAGCGGCGGTGGCTGCTCAAGGCGCCGTCCGTCTCGAGGAGGTCATGGGCTCGAGGGGAGGAAGGGGAGAGGGAGGCGGCTGCGGCGCTGATGGGTCGGGCAACAGCGGCGGCGCGCGGTGGTTCGAGGGAGAGGGAACTGGCGACGGGAGAGGGAAGGGGGATCGGCGAAGGGTATCCAGCTAGACACTATAGTAATCGCGCACCACCACAGCAGTGCGCCATTAGTAGTTTTTTTCTTATATCAATGGAGCACAGGTTATATTGCACCTAACCCAATCCACATCGAACCCGCCCACTAGCCCGACCGGTCAAGACGCAAAGACACACACCGGAGATCCTGGGTTCGATTCGAGCTCCATAATATTTGTTTTTGCATTTTAAATGTTGTTTGATATTTATTTGTGTTTAAATATGTTCAAACTTGTTTAAATCATAACAGTAATATTTTTTGTAAAAACAATAATAATTTTTAAATATGTTCAAATTTGTTACTTGAAAATATCATCGGCGGCGGCGGTGGAGCGGGCGAGGGTGCGGGGGTGCCGTTGGCGGTGGAGCGGGAGGTGCGGGGGCCGGGTGCTCGTCGGCGGCGATGGAGCGGGAGGTTGCGGTGGATCGTCGTGGCGGTGGAGCTAGCGGGGAAGGTGCGGGTGGGATCGAGATGGAGGGGATCGAGATCGAGCTGGCGGGGAATCGAGATCGAGATGTAGGGGGATAGCTATCGAGAGGGAGGGGGATCGAGATCGAGTGGCATTAGTAGTTTTGCAAAAAAAAGAATAAAAAAAATACAGTAATGACGCATTGTCTGCCCGGTGTGCCATTACTAGTTAGAACTAGTAATGGCGCACTTCGACCAATCGCCATTAGTATGTATGGAAAAATGGAAAAAAATTAATACTAGTGGCGCACCACATTTGCAGTGCGCCATTAGTGTCTTCCACACTAATGGCGCATCACCAACTGGTGCGCCATTAGTATATAGTAGTGGGGCACTACTTCCATGGTGCGCCATTAGTATCAATCCTATCTATAGCCCTTTTCCTAGTAGTGGGGGGAGCTAGCTCAACTCATGAGCTATCTTATCCTAGAAGTGCATAAATCAAACACAATCTTTCACATTAGCCACTTTTGGTGGTACGTGTGCTTCAAAAATGAGTATTGGTCTTGGGCCCAAGGTTCATATCTTCGCGGTGCCATACCAAATAAACTCAAACATGGTGGCTTCGGCCACCGCCCTCTCTTGAGGGTTGTATCCGTGTTTGCTTCATGTGTGTGGTGTGTTGGTTTTCTTGTCTTTTCTCTCTAGTTTTTCCGGTGGGTGTTTCTCGCTTCTCTTCTGGTACAAGTGCTCCACATATACCCTTCTCGTAGTGATAGGACATACCTTGCGACGTATTCAGAAATATAGACCGAGTGTCGTGTGAAAAAGGGGTAAGAGTCTACACTCGGCCCTATATTCAAAAAGGCACTCATGTCAAAATTCCCGAATACCCCGTGCCTACGGGCTTGTACTGTGCGCACGGGGTCCCCGTGCCCACAGGCTCTGTACCGTGCGCACGTGGCTCACTTAGCCCGTGCGCACGGGGTCTGCGATTTCTGGCCCTAAAGAGGTGGGGCGTGGGGGGGGGGGGGGCTCGGGTTCTTTCCCACCCATTCGCCCCCTCCACTCCCCAGGAAACCTCCAGCGCCACCACTGTCGCCTCCGCTCGCCGGAGCACCTCCGGGCTTCGTTGGGTTTCTTGCTCTGTATATCTGCATCAAAATTGGATCCTCCTCCGGTTGGTCCTGTCCCCGTGCTCTCTCTCCTTGAGTTCCTATCAAGTATTCTAGCTTTAGGGTTTCTTTGCTCTCTAGACTCATTTGGCCACATCTAGTATCTAGGTAGAATTCAAGTGCATAGATCCTCTGGTCCCTCTGCTGCACCCACTCCCGGATCTCGATCTGGAAGTGGCTGCCGCTGGGAGACCCCCGTGTCCACGAGGTGTTGGGCCCGTGTCCACAGCCTTTGTATCAGGCAAGACGGGACCCCTCATTGTGGTCTAAATCCCGTCTTGCACGGGCCATCCAGAAACTTTTTACTTGACTTCTGTCTATCTCCTTGCCATACATCATGCACTTGTACTCATTTGTGTTTCGTGCTTCGTGTTGTTGGTTGTTTGCGTGTGTTTCAGATTCTGCTGACAAGAGGGCTGAGCTTCGTCGCAAGCGCCCAAAAGAAGGTTCCAAGGAATTCACAATTGCTCGTCCTCAGCCATCTGAAGGCATGGGTCAGAGGTCTGTGTCAGGTCAGGGCCGTGTTCGTCGTGCTGCCTCAAAGCGGCCGGTTGTTGAGGCCTCCGATAACTCTGAGGAAGAATATGACTCGCAAGATGATGCTTACTATGACAACCCCAATGTTGATGAAGAGATAGAAGAAGAACATGATCGTGTTGATGAGGATGAAGAGGAGGAAGAAGTGTCTAGTCCCAAGCAAGCCATTCCGGGCGGGCGTGACCTCCGGAATATGCCTCTTGCCAAGTGGACCAAGCCAGAGCTCTGGGCTGAGAGACAGAGCCATCCTTATGTAGCTGCCACTTGTATGGGAGTGGATCCCCGCTTCAAGAACGAGTTTCAGCAAAGGGTCTATCATAAGCTTCTCATGACCAAGTCGAAGAAGTTTGCTCCTCACAAGCAAGTCAACACTGAGAGTTTGCGTGACAATGATCATCTGTATCCCGGTGTGTACTCCGCTCTTGGAAGATTGGGTCTCATTCCGTTTGTCACATTCAACCATCCCTATAATGAAGATCTGGTGATGCAGTTCTTTGCCACTTTGTATTTCCCCAATGACTCTGCTTGCACCCTCACGTGGATGTCTGGAACACATCGGTGCTCTGCTCCTATGGCTAAATTTTCTCAGATCATTCCCTACCCATTCATGGATGCAGAGGCTGTATCTGATGAGTTTGGCATAGTTAGGGAGAGTGGGCAGCACACTAAGGATGAGATTTCCTTTGCATACAAGCAAGAGAAGTCGTTTGTCACTGGGTCAATCAAAGATCTCTTGCCCCTCTATGACACCATGCACCATATCCTGAGGTATACCCTCACTCCAAAGGCCAGCGATTCCCATAACATTCAGAGCTCCATGCTAGATGTCTTTGTGTATCTTCATCAGAAGAAGAAAGTGGATGTTCTGGATTTCATGTACTATGAGCTCCGTCAGTGTGTGCAAGACAACAAGTCCTTGATCTATGCTCCATTCATTCAGGCTTTGATTGAGGCCGTCTGTCCAGCTAAGTGTATTGCCTCATTCAAGACCTCTGTTCCCAAGCGCAACTCCAACTGGACCCCATCTGCTCCTGCTCCTTATGTGCCTATAAAGAAGGGGCGCAACCCTAGGCCTGAGGATCGTGTTACTTTCACTCCAGGCATGTCCTCTACTGCACGGATCCCTCGTGGTAAGGCCAAGTCTGTTGGTTCTGAGGCCGTCTTTGCCAGGGGAGAGAAGAAGTCTCTGTTCAAGACCTTGAGCAACATGTTCAAGATGTGCCAGTCAATTCAGCACCGTCAGATTAAGGAAATCAACAAGGAGAAGCTTGTTCGGCATGAGCAGAAGGCAGCGAGGGCTGTAGCTGGTGAGGAGGTCGGTCCAGGATCAGAGGACAACGACAGTGAGGCCACTGCTCGATCTTTCTCGATGGCCGGGTGGCGCTTTGATGATGATGATGCCTTGAGTGCTCCTCCTCTTGTCTAGCGAGTCTGAGTGTCGCCATTTGCCTCCTTTTTGTTGTCTTGATGACAAAGGGGGAGAAGTGGTGTGTTCGTGGGTGTGTTCGTGGGTGTGTTGTATGTGTGTTGAGATCTCACGCCTCGTGTTTCTCGCTGTTGGTTGGTTTTAGTTGGCTTGAAATACTCTTATTTGCTTTACGTTCGTGTGGTTGTGTGAGCTTCTCAGTTATGGTTGTGAGACTCTAGCTTTATTATTGAACCTATTGCAATTATTTCATCTTGCTTATGATGTGTCTCACAATAATTGCTCACCACACTATGTCATGAGATCTAGGCACCGTTATAGGTTTATTATGTTTGATCTCATGTCTTGACAATAATGATCTTGGTGGAGCCTCCTATGTTTGTACTTGATGCATTCTCAAGCATTCCTTTTATCTGGGCACACATATAGGGGGAGCTACCATGATCATTATTTGTCCCATGGCTTTCTATCTTTTTATCCTCTATGCCATGCTCTAACCACGTTGTCATCAATGCACCAAAAAGGGGGAGATTGAAAGTGCAAGTGGCACTTATACTATATTTTGGTGTGATGACAATGTGGTTAGTTGAACTAATATCGGTTACTAAAGTTTATCTCAGGATATTGGTTCCAAGTGTTCCATGATGGAGATGTGCGACCCCCCATTTCAAAAAGGTCAAAGGCGTGGTCTTCCGGCGCTTCGAAGGTTTTTAGTTTGTGGTTTGCTTCGGGTCGTAGGAAAGACCGCACTATTAAGAGGGGTTTGTGTGGATGAAAGTTTTGTGGGAATGCCATTGCCTAACCTTATACACTTAGCCTACCCACTCCTACCACCTAAAATCCTAGTGTGTGTGCTTGTGGTACTCAGAAAGTTTGTGACAGAAAGTTACTGGGTACCCCATGCGCACGGGGTCTTTGGACCCCGTGCACGGGGTCTCACAGTAACTCTCGAGTACCCTGCCAGGTCTTTGACCCCGTGCGCACGGGGTACTGTGTAAACTCTCTGAGTACCCCGTGCGCATGGGGTCTTTTGACCCCCGTGCGCACGGGGTTGGTTGAAACTCTCCGAGTACCCCGTGCGCACGGGGCTGACTTAGCCCGTGCGCACGGGGTCCAACGGGCAGATTCTCCCGCCCGGCCAAGAACACTATATAAAGCCTCTTCTTCCGCCTCCAACCCCTAACCCTAATGTCTTTTGAGCTCCACCATTGCTACACCCCATTTTGCTCAATACTCTCAATCCCTCCACCCAAACTTGTTGAAACTTTAGGGATTGGGAGAGCAAGACCCGATCTACAACTTGACCAAACCAAATCGCGTTCCCCGCAACATTTCTTCCCCATTGACTTGTTACTCTTGGAGCTTGGGCTCCTAGGCGGCTAGAGGTTCCTATGGAAGCTTCCTTGCTTGTGGTGTGCTCCGGAGAAGTTTGTAAAGGTGTGGTGGTCGCCTTCAAGACCAACCCCAAGTGATTCGAGACTCATCCGTTGGGGTGACTCGCAGGATATTACGGTGAGCCTTCGGTGGCGTTCCGCAAGCTTTGGCTCCGGCACCGCTCCAAATGGAGAGTAGCTCTTCCCCAAGGAAGAGTGAACTTTGGGATAAAATCCACGTCCTCGTCTCACTTTTGGTTAATCCTTTCCCGTACCTTACTTTGTTGTTGTATGCTTGTTGGCTTGCTACTTAGTTTGTTGCCTCGCATATTTATCTTGGAGCTTGCTTGTCATATAGGTTGCATTCACCTAGTTGCATATCTAGTGACTCTTTTATCCCCTAAGCCTTAAAAATGACAAGAAAGATTAAAATTTGTAGTCTCCTATTCACCCCCTCCCCTCTAGTCGACCGTATCGATCCTTTCACTGAGTCACCCAAGATTTTAACATTAACAGTATCATTCCAGAACATCCCGATTCCTCCACTTCTACCATTGCTATCAATAGCATACGATTTATTATAACCAAATGTACTAGATAGCGATTCTGCACGTGCACCACTAATTTGGGAGCCCGCCAAACTTGACTTTGTTGTGTTGTTGCTACTAGTCTTGCCATCAGCTGTTGTTTTTGGTCTCTTGGGATCCCTTTTTACAGGTGGACTGATTGGGTTAACAACATGAGGAACAATTGCTAGCTGGTTTTTGGGGTCTGATGCATCTGTAGTTGATGCACTATGCTAATTTCCTCCTTCTATCATCCCTTGTCTCTTTCTGTTTGCCTCCTCCATCATTGTATCTGCCAGCGCTGCATCCTTATTCAGATCATCACCTGCAGTTTCATCCCTGCGGTTGTCCCTTCCTGTTCAGCCTCGGGCAGGGCCTGAGCGCCCGCCCCTTCGACCACCACGGCGGTTTTGGCCCCCACCTGGGGCCTCCCCAGTGCGCATCGTCCATGACACCAGAAGATCCTTAAAGTACAGAGCCGAAGGTGGGTGAACACCATCCACGTGCTCCTTGTAGACATGACCTAGATGGCCACATACAGCGCACCAGTCCGTTAATTTCTCATACTTCACCCTGTAGATTTGACGTTTCGAATTCCTGACCATTGACACAACATTCTTCAGTGGCCTGCGCACATCTATCTTCACCCATGCCTGATAAAAGTTACCGGTGAAATCTTGAGACTGGGCTTCTGTAAACAGAACCTCTCCTATTTTCTAGCGCAGGCACAAGATGAGCGTACAGATCCGGCACATTATGTATTTGCGCCCATATGTTCAGGTTGTTCAGGGGAACCATGGTAGGTTATGTCACCCCATCATATTCTCCTATCAGCACTTTGTTTCCTCTGAAGTTCCATGGGCCTTCGTTCATCACGTGCTCCCAGTCGCCCAAACAGAAAAACTACAGGGTGTATAGATTTTCCTCAATAGGTCGGAACTTCACATCATGCGCAAGGTCCTAGGCTGCTCGCATGTTCTTGTAGAACCAATATTGGCTATAAGGTTTATCGATGTGAACCCTTGCGACTTCCATCCATCTAGCTGCATCAGGCGGGGCCTCCTTTTCATCGGAGACAACATCATCTAGGTCCTCGTCACGAAGGCCTAACTCAGCCATCATATTGTCAGTCTCATCTGTTGCTGCAGATCCCGAACCCGACGCAGTCGACTTCAGTCCCTCTGCCGCCATCTTGAATCCTTGAACCCTAACCCGAAAAAACAAATCGGGCGTTGCGAACGAACCCTAACTCCCTTCTCGACCCCAAGAGTTGGCCAAGGCCGGGTGGCGATCCAGGGGTCACCCCTTGTTCGGCCCGAATCAACTACAGTAGGGCGATCCGGGGAGGGAAGGAGAAGGTCTCGATGGTGGCTGGAATCGCCTCCGGGAGGGAACAATACCCTAACTAGAGGGAACTCAACTGCTAACCCTAGCCGCCTTCGTTACGTGCTGTTGGAGGCGACTAAAAACTAGTACAATGGAACGAACGAAACAGAAAATCAAATAAGCAACGAAGCTTCTATTTCCTGGGCCAGCCCAGTAGCCGTTCGTTCTAGAGGACGCTTGCTTTCTTCTGGCTAGTTAGAAGTGGTATATGATTCTAAAAAAAAGTTAGAAGTGGTATATAAAAACCACTGGCTTTTCGTTTTCCTTCTTTTGTTCTCTTATGATTCGGTTTTCTTTGTTTTTTCAATGTTTTATTAGTTTTTCCTTTTTTTACACTTTGGTTTTCATTGTTTTTTAGGTTTTTTTGTTTCTTTGCTTTTGCTTTTGTTCCTTTTGTCACTTTTCGTTGCTTATATATTTTTAATACATATCTATCTTTTTATACATGTTGTAAATTTTTCATATATATTGAAACCATTAGTTTTATACACATTTAACATTTTTCAAATACATGCTTAACATTTTTACATTGGGGTGTCACTGACTTTTCATTTTCCTTCTTTTCTTCGCTTATGATTCGGTTTTCTTTGGTTTTCAACTAGAAAAGTGGCCCGCTCGATGCGCGGGCTAGAAATTTATAAAGTTGATTGATGGGAACATATGATTTCATTTTTCTATTTTTTTGAAATTACATGCGATGCCATTTTTTAATATTAGACTTTTGTGAACATAGTTTTATCTTTGGTATATTTGGGTTTTTACCCATATATAAATATTGTGTTGTCCCTTCGTCATTTACGTGTTAATTATGCATGATGTACTAACTTTTTTTATGATCAGTTTCGTTGTTCAAATTGTATTTTTTATTTTTTCAGCTTTTTTCTCATGTTGCTTAGTTATATTTTTTTTTTCTGTAAACACAAATTTAGTAGTTATCACTGTTTTTGTGTAGGCATCTGTTGATTTGCTAACGATGTTCAAGATTGGTAGGTATTTGTTTCAATATATAGTGATTTTTGCACTCCAAGTGATTTCGTTTTAATTTGATATAAAAAGTTAAGAGTTTATTTATATATTGCACACATCCACTAAAACTTTCTTGGTAGGTATTTGTATTGATGGTCATTTGATTTAGTTAAGTTAAGTTAAGACACACGGTAGTGATGGACCTAAAATAATGGGCTTGAGGATGCCACCGTAAAAAGTTTCCATTAAACATCATCGTAATCTCAACAATAGTCTGAAAATAGTAACAATGGGTATTTAGTGTTAATTATATAGTAAAATTTATTTTACAATTTTGGAAGGGTGCCATAGCACCCACGGCACTTCCACTGGATCCGTCCCTGACACGCGGGCTCAACTAAAATAGGGTTGGCTAGTATTGGTCGTTCAATGGTAGAACCACTTTCGGTGCGCCATGTACCAAACTCTGCTTCGGATTTTGTCTTAGCGACCATAAGTGGAATAAAACTCGCTTAGCGGTACCAAATAGTTGCTTGTATCACGTTAGCATAGTTTGCTCTCAGACTGTCCACTTTTTACAAAAGAAACATCGTCCAAAGTTCCTCCAGACTATCCACTTTCTAGAAAAGAAACATCATCCATAATTCTTTTATTACATGTACAGAACGTCACTCGTCCCACCATGCTAATTGTTCGCCTTCCTTTTTATGTAGTCTTCTCAACTCTTGAGTACTCATTGTTCACCTTCCTTTATATGTAGTCTTCTCAACTACTGAGTACTCCCTTTAGTGATCTAAACGCTCTTATATTTGTTTACACAGAGAGTAGAATTTTTCTGTCTTATTTCTATAAAAGTTCATTTCTTCTGCTGATGAAATATTATGGGATTTATAACAAAAAAAGGGCCCATGCAGATGGACATAGCGACCACACATCTTTCCTACGCACCCTAAAAACATTCCTCTTTCCCCTTCACGCATTCACACAGTTACATGTTCCTCTTGCCCGATCCCCTTTTTCTCTTTCAGTCTTCCCTACTCTCTCCGGTCACTCAACATTTCTGTCGCCGGCGCCGAATAGCTCCCATCAGTTTTCTTCCTTGATTCTGTGCCTTGAGCTTGCTCGTCCTCACCTATAGCCACCCCCACAGCTCGATTCTCTATTGCAGCCACAGGGTGCCCCACAGCTCGATTCGCCGTTGCAGCCATAGTGTGACCTTCGACGGCGGCTGGTTTTTCTCCTCGTGTGCGTCCTCGGTCTCCTAGGCTGGTAAATAGCGATGGAGGGGTAGCAGGGCCCAAGCTGGAGCTGCGCAAGGGAGGCAGGGGCGGCGCTAGGGGTATTCTTGGGACTTCATGTGAATACCCATTATTTTTATAAAACAATGTTGATTTTGGTAAAACAGCGACAATTTTTGAAAAAAAACCCAATGATTTTGACAAAATGAATACACATGAATACCCGGAAGCAAATTCCTAGAGCCGCCACTGAAGGGAGGAGGCGAGATCATCGATCTGCACGGTGTTGTTGCTGCCAGCGTTCTTGCAGGTGATGTGGGCGTGGATTTCATCTCCCGCAGTCAGCTTTGATCCATCTTTAGTATAAGGATGGTGGAGACGTTTTTTGCCCCTTGAGCACCATACACATCCTACACATCGGCGACATTCTTCGAAGGTCCCCTTTTTCCTATTCCTGACTTTGTCATATACTTTTTTCGTAACCGGTTCCTTTGTTTATGCGGTTGAACCAATATAATGTAATTAAGGTAATGCTTGTTAGTGAAAAATGTTTTCCCATTTTCCCTTGAAATCATGGAAAAACATGTGATTCTGTTTTCAAGTATTTGGTACTGTAGATTTTTTTCGAAAAGGATAAGGTACTGTAGATAATAATTAGTGAGTGAAAATAAAAAAGAATGTAAGTATATTTGTACGCACACATGATAACTGAACATGTGAGGTTCGTTGGGGCGTTGTTGTTCCCAAGCTCCGACTCGGACGCGTAGTCACTGTCCCAAAGTGAGGCAGCTAAAATTTTTGTCTCCGTCCGCAGCAGAGGTAGCCGGGCTTGGTCATCGAATATTTTTGCTCCTCTTTTTTCAGATGTTGTTCGGAGTTCAAACTACCAAAGATCCTCGAGTGGTCTTATTTTTGCTCCACTTTGTTGTAATTAATCTCTTCATTCAATAGCCTGTTTTCAAGTTCAATTATTTCTGAAGAAACTGGGAGCTCAACTCTGGGGTTTACCTTGAGTTTATTTTCGAGCTTGTCTAATTCCACCAAGGCGTGTCCTTGTTTCTGTGAATTTGTGGCATAATATTGGTCTTCTGACTTGGCGGTGGCATAATATTATTGTGAATAGTTGTCCTAGGTGGTTGTCAATCGCCCACTGAAGCCACTTTGTTGTCATTGAGAAATCCTAGTGCTTCGCAAGCAGATCTCTATGATGTGTGGACAACTCCATTTACTGTTGTCATGTCTTAGAAACATGTGCATCCTTTCTTGAGTTTAGTAGTATTCACATGTACTCCCTCCGTCCCATAATATAAGACGTTTTTTGACACTACACTAGTGTCAAAAAACGTCTTATATTATGGGACGGAGGGAGTATTATTTTTTTCCGATTGTGTGATTGGCATAATATATCCTTTCAACTGATCTTTATTTCTTCCTTTTGCTTCATTTCGTGTCTTTCTTCTTCCATACCGATTTTGACGGGAACTCTGCATATGTTAATTCTCTGGCTTCCTCACACCTCTTGTGTGTCTCCATCCACTGTGTAAATTTAGTGATTCTCCCTCCTTTCCTTACTATCTTTGTTTAATCTGTAGAATCTGCTAAAATGACTTGTTGCTCATTTTCCAGGTGGAAAGTCAATCTTTCAATGCAGGGATCTCTGAAGTGCATTTCAAATTGAAATATTCTCCAACACGCGTCATCTCTTGATCTCATTGTTTCGTATTAGCACCGTGGATTGGCCATCACCTTTATTTATGTATTTAAAAAGGTATTTTTTTATAAAGATCATCTGCACACCTCTTCATTTGTATGTGCTTGATATTTTCCAGTAAATTTATGTTGTATGGGGTACATAATGTTGCTTCATGTACACTACTACCAGTCGTGCATCATTAGTGGTGAAGTTTAGAACCAAATGGATGATAATACACATGCGGGTAGAGCTTTGTGAAGATTTTCTTACCTCACTTGTATCAAAGGTTGTCCTTTTGGTGTAGTTGCGTAGTGTGGGACATCCCCATGTATGATCAAAGACTGACTATCTTTCTTGTCTGCAATATCATTCTCCTTTTCAATCTTGCCATTTTTGTTGATTGTCTGGATTTGCATCAATAAGATAACAATTCAAAATATTGTTTTTCTTGTCCAAGTTGAAATCAATTAGGAACCTCTTGTGCCTAATTGGAAGTGTTACCTTTTTAGTTGTAACATTCTTGTGGTATAAGATATAAAAGATTCGCAATTAGTAATGGATCACCTTGTTAGATTGCATATTTGATTTGTTTTAACCACCTTGGCAAGTTTCTCAAATTCCTTGCTGTGTGGACGACCTTTTGTTTTCATTCTTTATTCCCGCACAATAGAGAATGCAAATTTAAAGTTAAAGAGGACCATATTATAATATTATTACAGAAAGTGGCAGGCGACAAACGACTACAAAGATCAACGGCGATGCGCCGACGGACAACTACAAAGATCAATGGTGATGCGCCTGCTGGTCTTTGGACTGAGGAGAGTACCTTGCTCTGCCGCTTCAGACCTGGGCCAGCCTTGCTCGTCCAAATGGTGGGTCGACCACTGGTTACATATTACTGCTCAAGTTTAGGATGATCTGTTATTTTTTTTTACTTTTTACCTTCTAAATATTCGTTTTTTCGCAGAAGTAAAGGAGATCAACTTTGTGCCGAAATCTTTAATATTAAAGAGGATCTTAAGTTCCAATCATCACGCGAAGACAAAATATTGAGTATTTTTTAGTAGCAGCCGGCTGAAGCCATATCTACCTGATTAATGAGGTACTTCATTTAGACATCATTATTGAGGTACCGAGTCAAAATATTATGTGAACCATTATCTGTTCTACAAACTCTAAATGGATAGCATACTCCAGTGCCCTTTGCTTCTTAATGGACTTTAGAGCTATGGAAGCCGTTCCACAACCCAAAAACTATAATAGAGGAGCACGCTATAATTCTGTGAGATGGTACTTACCGGAGATGGTCTGATCTCTTGAGGGAGCTGGTTATGATCAAGGATAGTCAACAGGAGATTTGGGGGCTGGTGACCGATGCAGGAAGACTATGCTGAAGTGGCACTTGTTTTTTTTTTGAAAAGGGGGAATTCCCCGGCCTCTGCATCAGAATGATGCATACGGCCATCTTATTAACCAAGTAAGGATAGTGTCAACAAAGGTTCGAAGGTCTCCAAAACAGAAAAAGTAAAACAAGCTCACACAGAGCCATAGCGAGGCTAGAGACTACAACTAGCCAAAAAAAGAGGCCACAACCGGCTGGCTACGAATGGATAAGTATACTAGATGCCTATCCTATTACATGACCGCCATCCAAACCGGTTGAATATATCCCGAGCTACCATCTCCCAGCGGATGGATCCAGTAACCAAATGCTCCTTGGCCTCCGTCCGAGTGAGTGGCGACCACAAACGGATCCGTGCCGTAGATCGGAATATAACCTGCAAAAAGTGGATACATGATATTCTGTTAAAAACCAAATCATTTCTACAAGTCCAGATAGTCCACAGCAACGCACAAACCCCAACCCGAATGTGTTTCGCTAAGTCAGGCTGAACCCCATTCAACCAAGTCCCAAATAAGGCGTTAACAGAATTCGGTGGTTTGATATTAAAAGCAATGTGAACCGTCTGCCAAAGGACTTTGGCCAACGGGCAATCAAAAAATAGGTGTTTTATAGTCTCATCCCGATCACAGAAGCTACACCTAGTCGGTCCTGTCCAATTACGCTTTAACAAATTGTCCTTGGTTAAAATAACTTGTTTGTGGACAAACCACATAAACACTTTTATTTTCAAAGGAACTTTGACATCCCAAACATGCTTGGAAGTAGGAATGGAGCTCGAATTAATAACATCAATATACATTGATTTAACCGTGAATACTCCAGACCTAGTCGGTTTCAGCGTAATTCATCGGGTTGTTGGGAAAGCTGGACCTCCATCGGTCTCCTAACTAGACGGAGCCATTCTTCCCAACGATTGCCCGCCAGCGTCCGTCGGAACTGAATATTAAGGGGGATCGATTGAAAAACAGAATCTACGAACACCTCGCGTCGTTGAACAATACGGTAAAACGAAGGGTACTGGATGGCCAAGGGCGTTTTGCCAAGCCAAGTATCCTCCCAGAAACGTGTGCAAGTACCGTTGCCGACAACAAACTTTGTCCTATTAAACAGAAGTTGTTTGACTTTCATTAGTCCTTTCCAAAAGGGTGAATCAGTCGGCTGTTGAAACACAGGACAGAGTTTTTGACTGAAGATACTTGCTGCGAAGGATTTGAGCCCACATGGCATCAGTCTCCGAATAGAGCTTCCACAACCACTTGCTAAGAAGGCATCTATTCTTGACTTCAAGGTTTTCTATACCAAGACCCCCTTGGTCTTTCGGTCTACAAATGATATCCCATTTAGCAAGCCTATATTTTCTTTTGGTCTCATCACTCTGTCAAAAGAACCGCGATCGATAGAAGTCCAGTCTCTTCCTAACACCAACTGGGACCTCAAAGAACGATAGGAGAAACATAGGCATACTCGTGAGCACCGAGTTAATCAGGATCAACCGGCCTCTGTATGACATGAGCTTACCCTTCCAGCAACTCGGTTTCTTCTCAAATCGGTCCTCGATGCACTTCCATTCCTTGTTTGTCAACCTACAATGGTGGATTGGGATACCTAAGTATGAGAACGGTAACTCTCCCAACTCGCACCCGAACAATTGCCTATACGCCTCCTGTTCGTCTTTGGCTCTACCAAAACAGAACAGCTCGCTCTTATTAAAGTTGATTTTCAGCCCTGTCAATTGTTCAAATAGGCATAACACCAGCTTCATATTTCTCGCCTTGGCCAGGTCATGCTCCATAAAGATGATCGTGTCATCAGCGTATTGAAGAATGGAAACACCTCCATCAACAAGATGAGGTACTAATCCACCTACTTGACCACTTTCCTTAGCCCTACCTATCAAAATTGCTAACATATCTACGACAATGTTGAACAAGATAGGGGACATCGGATCTCCTTGTCTTAGGCCTTTATGTGTCTGGAAATAATGACCGACATCGTCATTTACTTTAATTCCCACACTACCTTTTTGCGTAAAAGATTCAACCTGTCTGCACCAGGCTTCATCAAAACCTTTCATACACAATGACTGTTGGAGAAATGGCCATTTGACCTTATCATACGCTTTCTCGAAATCCACCTTAAAAATTACTCCATCTAATTTTTTGGAGTGGATTTCATGGAGCGTTTCATGCAGGACTACCACCCCTTCAAGGATATTTCTGTCCGGCAGGAAAGCAGTTTGGGACTGTTGGACCACGAATCATAATCTGTGTAAGCCTATTAGTCCCGACCTTGGTAAATATTTTGAAACTAACATTGAGGAGGCATATTGGTCTGAACTGCTCAATCCTCACAGCATCCGTTTTCTTAGGAAGCAAAGTGATAGTTCCAAAATTCAAATGAAATAATTGAAGCTGTCACGAGAATAAATCATGGAACATAGGTAACAAATCCCCCTTAATAATGTGCCAGCATCTTTTATAGAATTCGGCCGGAAACCCATCCGGTCCGGGCGCCTTATTGTTTTTTATCTGAGAAATTGCCTCAAACACCTCCTTCTCGAGAAGCAGTGCGACCAGAATATCATTTTCGGCAGCCGAAAGGTGAGGCACATCCTCAGTCCTAGACTCATCGAGGGACACACAATTATCCTCCGGCGGTCCAAATAGCTGCTTGTAATACTCGGTAATATATGTTTTTAGGTTATCTAGACCTAAAATCGTGCCCTCATCTTGTTCAAGTTGGAAAATGCGCTTCTTTCGATGCTTGCCATTAGCAATTAAATGAAAGAATTGAGTATTGGCATCCCCTTGGACCACTTTTATGCATTTTTGCACGCAAAGCCCACTTCAACTCTTCTTCACGGAGCAGCTCTTTCAGCCTCTTCTCCGCCTCAAATTTAACTTTGAAGCTCATTTGGCAGCAAAATCGTGGATTCAGCCTTAATGTCGAGGGTCTGTATAAGAGAAAGAAGTCTATCCTTTTCAATCTTATACACACCACTTAGGTGCTTAGCCCAGCCCCGCAAGAAGCTTCTCAAGTGCCTAATCTTATTCTCGCTAACGCCGACCGCAGTCCTACCGCCTGCACCTCTATCCCATTCCACGGCAATCAAGTCCAAAACCCTCTCGCTCGAACCAAGACATCTCGAAAGAAAAGGTATTTTTGTTACCCATGTGGTTAGGCTCCCTGAATCCATGAATAAGGGTGTGTGATCGGATATTCCTCGAAAGAGCTTGCACCGTAACGGAGGGAACTTTTGTTCCCACTCTACGCTTGCAAGAACTCGATCAAGTTTTTCATAGGTTGGGTTAGGCGAGCATTTGCCTGGTAAACTTTCTACCCGAAAGCTCAATCTCCCTCAGATCCAAGCTTCCAATAATGGTATTAAACATAAACGACCATCGGCCGTCAAAGTTATCATTATTTTTCTCCTCTCTCCTCCTAATGATATTGAAATCCCCTCCAACCAAAAGCGGAAGCTATTCCGATCCACAGATTCGAACAAGGTCCGCCAGAAACTCTGGTTTAAGCTCAGGCTGTGCGGCACCATACACCGCCACCAACGCCCAGTTGAAACCATCTGCTTTAGACCTGACTCGAAACTTGACCGCTGAAGTCACCCATCACTACACTTCGGACCTCAAGCGAATCGCATCTCACACCAAGTAAGATACCACCCGATCTTCCTCATGGGGGGAGGCAATGCCAATTGAAATCAATACCACCTACAAGAGAAGATGTAACTGGGGCGCAAAGTTTTCTCTACCAGTCTCCGAAAGAGCAATGAAATCTAGTCGCTGCTCCAAAGCAGCCTCAGCAAGAAACCTTCTTTTAGCCAAGTCCTTTAGACCTCTGCTATTCCAAAAGATTCCTTTCATAATTCGTCATGGAATTTTTTAGTAGTACGAATTCTAGCACTCCTACGAACTGCAGAATCGGGATAAATCTTCCGTTTCCACTTACGTTTTGGTTTAGTAGGCTGAGACATCCGGTCCTCACAACCGGGTTCTACTAGAGCACCACCCTCATTCTCTATGGGCCCATCATCGTCCTCGGACTCATGGGTAGAGGGTGCTAGATCCGCACACAGACTATGAAGCACTCGCACCCCTAACGCATCAATCTCAACATCATTCATCGGCTTAACCGCTGCGAGATTGCGAATAGTCTCAAAATCCCGTTCCGCCTCTAAGTCTAATAGATCATTAACCGAGTTGGAAATCTCACTATCAGTATCTCCTAGTGAAACTCCTAATTGGTTTGCATTGTTTATAATCTCCTCATTAGAAAAATGCAATAACGAATTGGAGATATTGACGGCCATACCAGAGGAAATCGCAGCATCCTGAAGCTTGGCCGCCCTCATAGCGCACCGCTGCTGCATATCATCCACCTCCGGGTCCTCGAGGACGCGAGTGCTCATCCGACGCCCCGAAGAGTCGGGATCCCGCCAAAAGCAACGACCTCCTCCTGGTAAAGCCTCGCTACTGAATCCTCAAAGGATCAACCGAAGGTACCAAGGAGGCGGCAAGGGCTCCTGTGCCCCCAGCCATGAGGTCCACTGGAACGCGAGGGAAGGAGAAGGCGGGGGCCTCCTTCCTGCACCCTCCTCCCGCCCCCCCAGCTGGCGCGGGAGATAGAACTGTCGGCGAAGGAGACACGGTCTGCCTGACCGCCGGAGAAGAAGGAAGAGCCAAGGCCGCATGCCCCAGCTCCCCCTCCAACGCGTCTGAAAGCGCAAGCGTTGCCGCCCCAACCGGGAGGCTGAGCCGAGGCCGCCTGCCTCGGGCTCACTCCCCCGGCGCTGGCCACGCCCACCAGAACCTGCGCCACCGAAGGAGAAAAGGCCAAGCAGCCTCCCCCACCGCCGGCCATCGAAGTTACCTGCGCCAGGCTAAGAGAAGGAGAGGCCGGGGCCACCTGCCCCAGACTCTCCTCCCCACACCGAACCGCCGAGACTGTCAGCATATCTCGGTCAGAATCCAAGGTAAGAGAACACGTACCCACCGGAGGCTCCACCTCCGTAACCTCACCCACCATCACAGGGCTAGCCACAGAATCAAACTCCAAAGGCGGAAGCATACACTCAAAGCTGTCACCAGAGTCAACTCTGTCACTCCAAAGCACAGGAGGAGCCGATCTTGGCCCAAAGGACCCAAAATGCAGCGTGTTCATCGGCAGCTGGAGTCGATGTCACTCAACTCCGAACTGTCACTAGGTAACTGAGCACCCAAACTCGACCCATTGGCCCTCTCCTCCGATGCATCATTACGATTCCCACGAGCACTGCATCACCATCCCCCTCGTTCAAATCCATGGCAACTGCAGCAACCCCCTCGGCAAACAGCTCCGGATCCTCAAACTCGATCTCAAGAGGAAACACCTCTCCCCGGTAAAACCAGTTAACCACGTCCGGGAAAAACGCAATGTCCAAAACACCCACTAAGAGCCCAGCCACCCTCGTGCTCTGGTAAAAGCCATGTCCACTTCCTCGGTCTTACCGACCATCGTACCCAAACTAGCCACAACTCTAACATCGGTCAAAGCTTGAGATGGGGCCCTAAAACCACAGCCACACCTTTGTCGGCCGGTTTGCCCTTAGGCTCCACCTTTTGCCACTCGTGAAATTCCAGGATGCACTTAGTACCAGGCACCTTACACAGCCCAAAACTCAACAGCTTCTGCAAATCATCTACCGTTGGGAAATCAACCCTATAGACATTGTCCTCGATCTGAACGAGCTCCCACTGAAACTCACTTGGAGCCAGTTCCTGAAGCCTCTGCACAATCTGAGCTTGGACACACCACTTCATGAAAGTAACTTTCACAATGCCGAGTCAAACTCGGGTCTCAACAGAATCTCCCTTGCTGCCGGGGACTCAAAGAAAGTGAGCTCAGCGCAATAAACTCCATACATCGTAAGCGTTGGCGCCTGATCACGCATGGCCGGGCAATCCCCTCTACCATGAGCAATCTTACCACACAAGCTGCAGAGTTCTGCCAAGCACTCAGCAATAAAGTGGCCTTTCTCACCACAACGATAACACAACATCTTTTCTTTCTTGCGCGCCCCTTTGGACGCCCTCTCAGACTCAGCACTATTTCCTGCCTCCGCATTACCACTAGGAACAGGAACCTCCACATTGGCCAAAGCCGACACAACCTCCATAGCACGGCTAGGCAACTCAGCCGGCCTGACCGGATCAACGACCATATCCGTAGCTTGATGATCAACCACGGGCGGTGGTGGGGGCTGTCTGTGGAACCGACCACGACCACCACCACGTCCACCCCCACGGCCACCACGATGGCCACGGTAACCACCTCTATGCCACTTGTTGGATTCCCTGCTAGCTTGCTTAGGAAATAGAAGATTGATTAGATTGTCGTATTACCAAATAGTCTTGATGCAAGCTTCCTTTTGTGTTTAGTAGTGGGCATAAAGTAATTCGACATTGTTAAATCACAACCATTAAAATTCCTAGATGAGGTCATGTGCTAGCTGAGAACTATGGGTTACATAGCGTCTCAAAAAACCAAAGTAGTTAGCAATGCTTTCTTACAATTTTCAGTTCATCCCTTTCTAGTTGTAGAGCATTGATCTCGTGTTAAACTCAGCACCGTCCTACATGTGTAAACATTAGTAAACCAAAACTTAATCATCAAGGTATGCAATCGAGGGTGATGTTTAGTTGAATTGATGTGAGAGATAAAATCCATGACAAGGGACTTACCAGGGGAATGCATACTTGTATTAGACATCATCACCTTCACCTTCACATGGCCATCCTTGCCAAAGTATATACGTACATCTCAGGTCTTTTTATTTACAACTATAATTTCCTCTTTGTATGTCGTTGGTGTCTAACACGTTTGGGGCACAGGCTGCAGCCTGCACTGATGATCGACCTATCATACTAAAATCATGTGGGAATAAGCATGCGCTCTCCAATCTCCATGGACGCCAGTGCCTCGTCTGCCTCCATCTGCACCCGCCTCTGCAGCGTAGCCCCGGTGTCTTACTCTCAGCTGTTGCTGCTGCCATGGCGTCGTAAGCATCTGTCGGTTGCTCAACTGCGGCGTACCACCACTTGAAGCGGCCGTCGGAGTCCTAGGGCAAACTCCATCCCCATGCAAGCTCCCTCCACGGGGCATGGTGGCGGCGTGCGGAAAAAGGAGTCGAAAACCTGGGCGAGGGATCTTTTCCTCTTATTTGTGCGTTTGTCAAATCGTGTGGATCCTGAGAAATTGCATCGATCTGTGTAACGTGAAGGTAATTTTTTCTTGAAGAGATTGCATCTATCCACCAACCCAGGTCCACCTTTTTTTCTTTGCATCTGTAGAGATCGACCTGTGTACGTGTAAGCTAAAAAAAGATTTATGTACGTATATATGCCAACTTACGTGCACATATGGGTCATTTTTTAACAGAATGGGGAGATTGTTTAGAATTGAGAGATTGTTTCTGATTTGGTGCGTAGGGTATATGGGTCCACCCGGTTATGAAGATCTAACAGTTCTAGATTGATCGATGGAATTAAGCCCACTGAATTAAAGGTCGGATGTTTCTAATTATTGTGGTATTTTCTAGACTAATTATCTTTTTTCTGGTTAACCCGTGAAGTACTTGATTTGGTGCGTTGGGTCCACCCGGTTATGAAGATCTAACAGTTCTAGATTGATCGATGGAATTAGGCCCACTGAATTAAAGGTCGGATGTTTTTAATTATTGTGGTATTTTCTAGACTAATTATCTTTCTTTTGGTTAAACCGTCAAGTACTTTTTAAGTAGAAATAGATGTTTTATTAGTTTTCCTTTTTTATACTTTGGTTTTCTTTGTTTTTCAAGGCTTTTTTTGGTTTTTTTGTTTCTTTGCTTTTATTTTTGTTCCTTTTGTCACTTTTCATTGGTTTTATTTTTTAATACATATCTATTTTTTATACATATTGTACATTTTTCATATATATTGAAACCATTTTTTATACTCATTTAACATTTTTCAAATACATGCTTAACATTTTTTACAAAAAACATGTTTTGATCTTTCTTTTCAAATATGTGTATTTATTAAATACATGTTGAAACATTTCTGAATGATAAAATCATTTTTGAACTATGCAACATTTTTGAACATATAGAAAGATTTTTTGAAAATGTCACGAAAACATGTTTTAAACTTGTGAAGATTTTCTTTAATGTAATGTACATTCTTATGAATTACACAGACAATATTTTTACACTTCTATAAAAAAATTCCTTAAATGGCACATACATTTCTTTTGAAATGTGCAAAATTTTATAATTGTCATAAACATTTGTATAATTTTCATATACTCTTTTTGTTTGGAATTACTTGTCGAAGAAATAGATGTACCTATACGTATTTTAGTTCTAAATATATCCATTTATGTGATAAATAATTTCGGACAAAGTGAGTGTAATTTCATAATTGTATAGCCACCCTGAGGTTGTTGACCTCATCCGCGCGTCCATGGACCGTGTGTCCATCTGCCGCCTCATCACGAATCACCGCTTTCTCCGCCATTTCCGCACTCGCCACCCACCACCTCTACTAGGCATCGTTTCCCATCCCCAGTCGAGGTGGGACCGGTCGCCGCTGCATCTAGCCCAGCCGTCGCTGTGAGCGCCTTCTCCAAGCTCGAATTTGTCGTATTCTCGTGCACCCACCTCCCCAACGCCGCGCGCTGGCGTAGGCGCGACTTCTGGAACGACCATGTCCTCCTTGTCGGTGTCCCAGAGGGGATCAAATTCAACTGGAGCGTCTTTGTCAGGGACCTGGATGTCTGTGACCCCGTGTCCCGGTGCTCATCCTGCTACCTCCCATCCCCGACGACCTAGCTACCTTAGTACAACACCAGACATGCTGCGTTTCAAGCCTCCGGTCGCCGAGGATGAGGACGACATGTCTTCTAGAGTTATTTAGTTGGCAGTGCACAACAAGCTTGAGCTCCTCATCTTCTCTTTAGGTGCTGGATAGGGGAACGCTAGTACACATGACAATTGAATCTGTTTGCTTACAGAATATGAAAACCCGGCTCTAGGCAACATGCCAGACTTGTACTGGTGGGCGCGAAAGCACCACTATGCACAAAGATATTTCTGTTGGGCATTTTATGCAAAGGAATCCATAGATCCGGTGAGCAAGTTGCTCATGCTCGACACACGGAGCATGAGTTTCTCTGCTGTCGACTTCCTGCCTGGGACCAGTGAAACATGGTGTCTTTTTGGCTTTTCTTCCTTCTTTTCTTCTCTTATGATTCGTTTTATTAGTTTTTCCTTTTTTACACGTTGGTTTTCTTTGTTTCTTAGGTTTTTTATGTTTCTTTGCTTTTGCTTTTGTTCCTTTTGTCACTTTTCATTGCTTATATATTTTTAATACTTATCTATTTTTTATACATGTTGTAAATTTTTCATATATTGAAACCATTAGTTTTATACCCATTCAACATTTTTTAAATACATGCTTACCATTTTTTACATTGGGGTGTCACTGGCTTTTCATTTTCCTTCTTTTCTTCGCTTATGATTCGGTTTTCTTTGTTTTTTCAATGTTTTATTAGTTTTCCTTTTTTATACTTTGGTTTTCTAGGCTTTTTTGGTTTTTTTGTTTCTTTGTTTTTGTTTTTGTTCGTTTTGTCACTTTTCATTGGTTTTATTTTTAATACATATATATTTTATATACATGTTGTACATTTTTCATATATACT
The DNA here is from genome assembly GCA_021605145.1 of Aegilops bicornis. Classification (NCBI taxonomy): domain Eukaryota; kingdom Viridiplantae; phylum Streptophyta; class Magnoliopsida; order Poales; family Poaceae; genus Aegilops; species Aegilops bicornis. The sequence continues at coordinate 546,818,228 of CM038675.1, read as the reverse complement.
GAAACCATTTGTTTTAAACCCATTTAACATTTTTCAAATACATGCTTACCATTTTTTGCAAAGACATCTTTTGAATATTTTTTTCAAATATGTGTACTTTTTAAATACATGTTGAAACATTTCTGAATGATAAAATAATTTTTGAACTATATATGCAACATTTTTGTACATATAGAAAGATTTTTTGAAAATGTCATGAATTTTTTTTTGAAACTTGTGAAGATTTTCTTTAATGTAATGTACATTCTTATGAATTACACAGAATGTTTTTTACACTTGTATAAATAAATTCCTTAAATGGCACATACATTTCTTTTGAAATGTGCAAAATTTTATAATTGTCATAAACATTTGTGTAATTTTCACATACTCTCTTCGTTTGGATTACTTGTCGAAGAAATAAATGTATCTAGACGTATTACAGTTCTAAATATGGACCGTGTGTCCATCTGCCGCCTCATCACGAATCACCACTTTCTCCGCCATTTCCACACTCGCCGCCCGCCACCTCTACTAGGCATCGTTTCCCATCCCCAGTCGAGGTTGGACCGGTCGCCGCTGCATCTAGCCCAGCCGCCGCCGCCGCCGCCGCCGCAGTGAGCGCCTTCAGCTTGACTTTGTCGTATTCTCGTGCACCCACCTTCCCAACACCGCGCGCCGGTGTAGGCGCGACTTCTGGAACGACCATGTCCTCTTTGTCGTCGTCCCAGAGGGGATCAAATTCAACTGGAGCGTCTTTTGTCAGGGACCTAGATGTCTTTGACCCTGTGTCCCGGTGCTCATCCTGCTATCTCCCATCCCCGACGACCTAGCTGCCTTAGTACAGCACCAGACATGCTGCATTTCAAGTCCTCCCTTGCTGCTCCGGTCGCCGAGGATGAGGACGACATGTTTTCCAGAGTTATTTAGTTGGCGCAGTGCACACCAAGCTTGAACTCCTCATCTTCTCTTTAGGTGCGGGATAGGGGAACGCTGGTACACATGACAATTGAATCTGTTTGCCTACAGAATCTGAAAACCCGACTCTAGGCAACCTGCCAGACTAGTGCCGGTGGCCACGAAAGCGCCACTATGCACAAATATATTTGTGTTGGGCATTTTATGCAAAGGAATCCACAGATCACATGAGCAAGTTGCTCATGCTCGACACACGGAGCATGGATTTCTCTGCTGCCGACTTCCTGCCTGGGACCAGTGATTCGGTTTTCTTTCTTTTCTTCTTTTCTTTCTTTTCTTCTCTTATGATTCGGTTTTCTTTGTTTTTTCAAGGTTTTATTAGTTTTTCCTTTTTTACACTTTGGTTTTCTTTGTTTTTTTAGTTTTTTTTGTTTCTTTGCTTTTGCTTTTGTTCCTTTTGTCACTTTTCATTGCTTAATACATATCTATTTTTTATACATGTTGTAAAATTTTCATATATATTGAAACCATTATTTTTATACCCATTTAACATTTTTTTAAATACATGCTTAACATTTTTTACATTGGGGTGTCACTGGCTTTTCATTTCCTTCTTTTCTTCGCTTATGATTCGATTTTCATTGTTTTTTCAATGTTTTATTAGTTTTCCTTTTTTATACTTTGGTTTTCTTTGTTTTCTAGGCTTTTTTTGGTTTTTTTTCTTTGCTTTTGTTTTTGTTCTCACTTTTCATTGGTTTTATTTTTTAATACATATCTATTTTTATACATGTTGTACATTTTTCATATATATTGAAACCATTTGTTTTATACCCATTTAACATTTTTCAAATACATGCTTAACATTTTTTACGAAAACAGGTTTTGATTTTTTAAATATGTGTATTTTTTAAATACATGTTGAAACATTTCCGAATGATAAAATCATTTTTGAACTATGCAACATTTTTGTACATATAGAAAGATTTTTTTGAAAATATCATGAACACATTTTTGGAACTTGTGAAGATTTTCTTTAATGTAATGTACATTCTTATGAATTACACAGAGAGTTTTTTACACTTGTATAAAAGAAATCCTTAAATGGCACATACATTTCTTTTGAGATGTGTAAAATTTTATACTTGTCATAAACATTTATATAATTTTCATATACTCTCTTGGTTTTGAATTACTTGTCAAAGAAATAGATGTATCTAGACGTATGTTAGTTCTAAATATATTCATTTCTGTGACAAATATTTCGGACAAAGTGAGTATAATTTCATAATTGTATAGCCACCCTGAGGTTGTTGACCTCATCCGCGCGTCCATGGACCGTGTGTCCATCTGCCGCCTCATCACGAATCACCACTTTCTCCACCAATTCCGCACTCGCCACCCGCCACCTCTACTAGGCATCGTTTTCCATCCCCAGTCGAGGTGGGACCGGTCGCCGCTGCATCTAGCCCAGCCGTTGCCGCCACCGTGAGCGCCTTCTCCAAGCTTGACTTTGTCGTATTCTTGTGCACCCACCTCCCCAACACCGCGTGCTGGCGTAGGCGCGACTTCTGGAACGACCATGTCCTCCTTGTCGGCGTCCCAGAGGGGATCAAATTCAACTGGAGCGTCTTTGTCAGGGACCTGGATGTCTGTGACCCCGTGTCCCGGTGCTCATCCTGCTACCTCCCATCCCCGACGACCTAGCTACCTTAGTACAACACCAGACATGCTACGTTTCAAGCCCTCCCTTGCTACTCCAGTCGCCGAGGATGAGGATGACATATCTTCCAGAGTTATTTAGTCGGCGCAGTGCACGCCAAGCTTGAACTCCTCATCTTCTCTTTAGATGCTGGATAGGGGAACACTAGTACACATGACAATTGAATCTGTTTGCTTACAGAATCTGAAAACCCGGCTCTAGGCAACCTGCCAGACTTGTACTGGTGGCCGCGAAAACGCCACTATGCACAAATATATTTCTGTTGGGCATTTTATGCAAAGGAATCCACAGATCCGGTGAGCAAGTTGCTCATGCTCGACACACGAAGCATGGGTTTCTCTGCTGTCGACTTCCTGCCTAGGACCAGTGAAACATGGGTGTCTTTCTGGAGGCGGGAATGGAAGGATTGGCATGTTTGTTAATGAGTATTTGACCCATGAACTCAGGTATTATGTGTTGCAAAGTGATGGAGTTGGTGCAAACCAGTGGCTGCCAGAGGCAACGTTCAATTTACTCGTAAATGATCGTTATAGGCTCGTGGACGCAGAAACATTTTTTTTGAACTATGCAACATTTTTTGTGCATTATAGAAACATTTTTTGAAAAGGTCACGAAAAGATTTTTGAAACTTGTGAAGATTTTCGAAACTGGCTCTTCGTTTTCCTTTGTTTTCTTCTCTTATGATTCGGTTTCCTTTGTTTTTTCAATGTTTTATTAGTTTCACCTTTTTTATTCTTTGGTTTTCTAGGTTTTTTTGTTTCTTTGGTTTTGTATTTGTTCCTTTTGTCACATTTAATTGGTTTTATTTTTTAATACATATCTATTTTTTATACATGTTGTACATTTTTCATATATATTGAAACCATGTGTTTTATACCCATTTAACATTTTTCAAATGCATGGTTAACCTTTTTTACAAAACATGTTTTGAATATTTTTTCAAATATGTGAATTTTTTAAATGCATGTTGAAAGATTTCTGAATGATAAAATCATTTTTGAACTATACAACATTTTTGTACATATAGAAAGATTTTTTGAAAATGTCACGAACACATTTTTAAACCGTGAAGATTTTCTTTCATGTAATGTACATTCTTATGAATTACACAGACATTTTTTTACACTTGTATGAAAAATTCTTAAATGTCACATACATTTCTTTCGAAATGTGCAAAATTTTATAATTATCATAAACATTTATATAATTTTCATATACTCTCTTTGTCTGGAATTACTTGTTGGAGAAATAGATGTATCTAGACTTATTTTAATTCTAAATGTATCCATTTTTATCCATTTATGTGACAAGTAATTTCGGACAGAGCGAGTATAATTTCATAATTGTATAGCCACCCTGAGGTTGTTGACCTCATTCGCGCGTCCATGGACCGCGTGTCCATATGCCGCCTCGTCACGAATCACCGATTTCTTCGCCATTTCCGCACTTGCCACCCGCCATGTCTACTAGGCATCATTTCCCATCCCCGGTCGAGGTGGGACCGGTCGCCGCTTCATCTAGCCCAGCCGCCGCCGCCGCCGCGGGTGCCTTCTCTAGGTTTGTCTTTTGTCGTATTCTTGTGCACCCACCTCCCCAACGTCTCGCGCTGGCGTAGGCGCGCCTTGTGGAACGACCATATCCTCCTTGTCGGCGCCCCAGAGGGGATCAGATTCAATTGGAGGGTCTTTGTCAGGGACCTGGCCGTCTGTGACCCCGTGTCCCGGGGCTCATCCTGCTACCTCCCATCCCCGGCGACCTAGCCGCCTTAGTACAACACCAGACATGCTGTGTTTCAAGCCCTGCCTTGCTCCTCCGGTCGCTGAGGATGAGGACGACATGTCTTCTAGAGTTATTTACTTGGCGCACGGCACACCAAGCTTGTACTCCTCATTTTCTCTTCAGGTGCTGGACGGTGGAACACTGGTACACATGAAAATTGGATATGTTTGCTTACAGGATCGAAAACCCCGGCTCTAGGCAACCTGCCAGACTTGTACTGGTGGCCGCAAAAAGCGCCACTATGCACATAGATATTTCTGGTGGGCATTTATGCGAAGGAATCCACGGATCGGGTGAATAAGTTGCTCGTGCTCGACACACGGAGCATGGATTTCTCTGCTGTCGACTTCCTGCCCGGGACCACTGAAAGATGGTTGTCATTCTGGAGGCGGGGAATGGAAGGATTGGCATGTTTGTTAATGAGTATTTGACCCCTGAACTCAGGTTTTATGTGTTGCAAAATGATGGAGTTGGTGCAAACCAGTGGCTGCCAGAGGCAACGTTCAATTTACTCATAAATGATCGCTATATTCTCGTGGGCCTAGAAACATTCTTTTTGTACTATGCTACAATTTTCTACGTTATAGAAACATTTTTTGAAAAGGTCATGAACAGATTTTCAAAACTTGTAAAGATTTTATTAAATGTAATGTACATTTTTTATAAATTACACAAACTTTTTTTACATTTGTATAATCATTTTCTTAAATGCCACATACACTTCTCTTGAAATGTGCGGAATTCTATAATTGTCATAAACGTTTTTGTATATATGATTAACATTTCCATATACATGATTGCATTTTCTACTTTTTACATTCACATTTATAAAAAATTATAAACAACAGAAACATCTTTATATGCATGTTTTATGATTTTTCAAATGCAAGATTAACATTTATCAAAATTTATATAAAGACATATAGATCAGCACGTCACGGCACCTGGTTACTGGGGCGGCCTAGTTTCGGCTCCCTGCAGGCGAGCCATTCCTTGGCGTCGCATCAGGCGGCACATAGCCGCGCCTTGTTAACACAGGCCAAAGCCCATCACGTACGGAACTAGCTATGCTGAGCTCCGAAACAGTACAGATAAGAGCGTTTAGATCACTATTAGTGATCTAAACACTCTTATATTTCTTTACATAGGTAGTAAGAGGTATTCTGTTTGTTCCTTTTGTTGATGGGTTTCTGTTGTCTTTTTTATTTTCATTTTTTGTTATTTTACCTCTTTTCTCAATATGTGGTTTTTTCAAAAATAGTATCAAAATTCTCTAAAATGCGTGATTTCTTTTTAAAATTTCTTGAACATTTGTAAAGAATTGTGTGTTTATCAAATTCATGAACATTTTTAATAATCATGAAATTTGAAAGATTCATGGATATTTTTTTGTAAAATATAAACAGTTTGAATAATATTTTAATATATTGAAAGAAGGGTTTTATCATTTATGCCACTAGTTGGGTCTCACTACTTAGTTTTTCCACTAGGAATTTTAACTCCTCAAAAATGCCATCGGTCCTTTAGGTGTTTGCTGAAAAATGCCACTAGACACCATTACCATCAGCTCAGAGCCTATTTATAATGTTATAATGACCAGAATACCCATGGACCAACATGTCAGCTCTCCCTCTATCTCACTACGATAAAGTGTGGGTCGCACTTGATCCCAACAATGTTTTATTTTCCTCTAGAATTGTTCGCTTGCTTACTCTTGGTAAGTGGGGCTCACGCTTATCATTATGAGATAGAGAAAGCTGACATATGGGTCTAGGGGTATTTTGGTCATATAACATGGTCAACGGGGTTGACCTGACAATAAATGTGTTTAATGGCATTTTTTAGGAAACATCTAATGAAACGATGGCCTTTTTAAGGTATATAATGGCATTTTTTTAGCAAGCATATGACAGAGTGATGGCATTTTTGAGCAGTTGTAACTTATGATGGCAAAGCTGAGTACTAGTGAGAAACAACTAGTGGCGTAATAATAATTAAAACCCTTAAAAGAAAGCCTTTTTAATAAAAACAGTACAAAATCCATTATGGAAAACTAGTGCGTTTTTGCTACTTCTTGAGCTTGCGTTGATTTTTCCCTTGAAGAGAAAAGGGTGATGCGGCAAAGTAGAGATAAGTATTTCCCTTAGTTAAGAACCAAGGTATCAATTCAGTAGGAGGCACAAGCAAGTCTTCAATCTATGCACCTGCACAAACAAACACTTGCACTCAACGCGAAAAAGGGGTTGTCAATCCCTTCATGGTCTCGAACAAGAGCGAGATCTAATAGAGATATGTATAAAAGATAAATAAAAGAGCAAACTAAAGTAAATCTAAATAAATTGCAGCAAGGTATTTTTGGGTTTTTTGGTTTATAGATATGAAAATATATGATGAAAAATAGACCCGGGGCCATAGGTTTCACTAGAGGCTTCTCTCTTGAAAGAAAACATACGGTGGGTGAACAAATTACTGTCGAGCAATTGATAGAAAAGCGCAAAGTTATGACGATATCCAAGGCAATGATTATGAATATAGGCATCACGTCCGTGTCAAGTAGACCGAAACGATTCTGCATCTACTACTATTACTCCACACATTGACTGACTCCTACCTGCATCTAGAGTATTAAGTTCATAAGAATAGAGCAACGCTTTAAGTAAGATGCCATGATGTAGAGGGATAAACTCAAGCAATATGATGAAAACCCTATCTTTTTACCCTTGATGGCAACAATACAATACGTGCCTCGCTACCCCTACTATGTCACTGGGTGAGGACACCGCAAGATTGAACCCAAAACTAAGCACCTCTCCCATTGCAAGAAAAACCAATCTAGTTGGCCAAACCAAACCGCTAATTCGAAGAGAAATACAAAGATATTTGATCATGCATAAAAGATTTAAGAAAAGACTCAAATAATATTCATAGATAATCTGATCATAGATCCACAATTCATCAGATCTCGACAAACACACCGCAAAAGAATATTACATCAGATAGATCTCGAAGAACATCGAGGAGAACATTGTATTGAAGATCCAAGAGAGAGAAGAAGCCATCTAGCTACTAGCTATGGACCCGTAGGTCTGTGGTAAACTACTCACGCTTCATCGGAAGGGCAGCAAGGTTGATGTAAAGGCCCTCCGTGATTGAATCCCCCTCCGGCAGGGTGCCGGAAAAGGCCCCAAGATGGGATCTCACGGGAACAGAGGCTTGCGGCGGTGGAGAAGTATTTTGGTGGACGCTTCTATTGGTTTGGGAATATTTGGGATTTTATAGAGCAACAATTAGGGTTGGGGGACCCCCGAGGAGCCCACAAGCCAGGGAGGCGCCCCCTAGGGCACGACCTAAGGGCTTGTGGGTCCTGTCGGTGTCAAAACCGGCGGATCTCGGGTAGGGGGTCCCGATCTGTGCGTCTAGGCTGATGGTAACAGGAAGCAAGGGACACAGATGTTTACCCAGGTTCGGGCCCTCTCGATGGAGGTAAAACCCTACTTCTGCTTGACTAATATTGAAGATATGGGTAGTACAAGAGTAGATCTACCACGAGATCAGAGAGGCTAAACCCTAAGAGCTAGCCTATGATGGTATGATTGTAATTGTGATCGGCCTTCTAAGGACCATCCTCTCCGGTTTATATAGACACCGGAGAGGGCTAGGGTTTACATGGAGTCGGTTACAAGGAAGGAAATATAATATTCGGATCGCCAAGCTTGCCTTCCACGCCAAGGAAAGTCCCATCCGGAGACGGGCCAAAGTCTTGAGTCTTATGTATTCACGCTTCAATAGTCCGGACGATGTATACAGTCCGGCTGTCCGGATACCCCCTAATCCAGGACTCCCTCAGTAGCCCCTGAACCAGGCTTCAATGACGGTGAGTCCGGCGCGCAGTCCTGTCTTCGGCATTGCAGGGCGGGTTCCTCCTCCGAGTACTCCAAAGTAGTTATCGAACACTTGAACCGTGACCGGATCCACAAAATGATCTTCACATGCCACCGTAGAGAGAATGGTATTTCACAAATGCAATATGCTGACAACTTTTTAGGTGACGCGACGTGTTATTATGGTCGGGTCATTATTCGAACCGTTTTCCCACAACCAGCCACAACGCATATTGCGAGGTGGTTCCCTTGACACGTCTTGTCAAAACAGAGATCGTGTCCCCTTATCACGGGATTCTCATCAATATGGGTACGGGTAATCCCACCACATCATCAATCGTGGCGCTTGGGAAGCAAGCGATTCCCAACAGGCAAGTGGGGAGGCACACCGCTTTCGTCGCCTCTATAAAGGGATAAGATTTCCCCATTTTACCCACGCCTTTCTTCCTCCTTTGCCCACTCTTGCCCCCTCGAGCTCCAGCGCCCAAGCCCAAGTCTTCTCCGCACAGCTAAACATGTCCGGAGCAGGAGGCAAGTGGGTGGCTTCCATCGTCAAGGAGAAGCATATCGCAAATCTTCGGGCGGCCGGATACTTGGCCGCAGACATGGCGCACCGGCTACCGGACAATGGGCAGGTCATTCCGACCCCAGGACCCCATGAGAGGGTCGTGTTCATCGCCCACTTCGTCCGTGGACTGGGATTTCCACTTCATCCCTTCGTCCGCGGGCTCATGTTTTACTACGGGCTAGATTTCCATGATCTAGCCCCGAATTTTGTCCTCAGCATCTCGGCGTTCATCGTCGTATGCGAGGCCTTCCTCCGCATCAAGCCCCACTTCGGCTTGTGGCTGCAAATTTTCTACGTGAAGCCGAAGGTCGTGAGCGGCCAACAAGCGGAGTGCGGAGGGGCCATGGTGGGCAAGATGCCTAACATCACCTGGCTTGACGGCTCCTCTGCGGAAACCGTGAAAGGGTGGCAGTCGGGGTGGTTCTACATCACCGAGCCGCGCGACGCCAACTGGGCGGCGGCCCCCGAGTTCTGACCCGACACCCCCATGCAGCTCACTTCTTGGGAGAGGAAGGGCTTGTCCTGGGGCGAACCTACAGAGCTGACCGGACTCAAAACCTACATTAAGAGCATGAAGGACAAGAACATCAAGCTTGTCAACGTGATCCAGGTCATGCTTGTTCGCCGGATTCTGCCGTGCCAAAGGCGGGCATTTAATCTGTGGGAGTTCGTCCCGACCGAACACCAGATGCTTCAGAGGCTCTACGACATGAAGCAAAAAGGCGCGTGGAAGGTGTTGTTCAAGGCCTCCGAAGTACCTCCTCCCACATCCGAGGACCGTGGACTCCACGCCGCGCGGCCTCCTAGCAAGGTGAGTTTTCAGGCTATCACCGGATTCAGTCCTTCCCAAAGATACTCATGGGGGAGTCTTAAGTAATTGTGCATATTTGCTCAGGATTATGTGGAGACAATGAGCAGATTGATCGTCGGCTCCGCTGCCCGAAAGCCCAGTGATGCTCTCTTAGCGGAGATCTTGGTCCGGCGCCTGCAGACGAGGTGCCGGGAAGAAGGCCAATAAGAAGGCCCCGGGGACGAAAGGGTCTCGGCGTAAGGTTGTGCCGAGGCCTCGTCCAAGACGACGAGGCACACTCCTCCCACGAAGGGGAGGAGGAAGAAGAAGACGCCCCGTCCGAAAAGGATGAGGGGCCTGAGGAGGCGCACCAGGGGGCCAAAAAAGGCCCTCGGCGCAAGGCCGTCATACCTACGTCGTCTGACAACGACAAGACGGATTCCTCCCGCGGTGGCGGGGGGGGGGGGGGAGCAAGAAGAAACTCTACCTCCTCGTGACCGGGGAGGAGAAAAGAGGAAAGCCGCCTCAAGGGGGAGGTGGACGCCCAAGAAGAGGAAGACGTCCCTTCCGGACTACTCCACCACGGCCGCTTATAGCGATGAGGGGTGGCTGCCCAGGGGGAAGCCCCTGGCGCGATCGTAAGTGTCCGCAGTCTACCGTGATTTTACTTCATAGATATTTAATAACGCCGAACATATATGCAGTCCGGCCAGGGTTCATCCGGAGGTGTTGTCTTCGGATGGGTCTTTGAGCGCTTCGGAGATGAACTTGCTCCCGACGGCCACCACTCCTCAGCCTGCGGATGACACGGAGGTGTTGTCCCGGTGATTCCCCGAGCAGGGGGAGGTGACCCTGGAGACGCCCCAAGGTGGACTTCCAAATGTCGGACATGCGGGGTTCAAGATCCCCGCAGATCGCGTCGATGAGAGCCGCAACAAGGCGGACTCTCGACCAAACACCGCTCCGGAACCTCCGACGGTTCTGGACTTAGGCGGGCAACCCCTCTTTAGGGAGGGCGAGCCGCCCGTGCCGAGGACTTCCGTCGCGTCAACGGCACCGGATAGTCTGGTGGAAGCGCTTCGAGGCGCTTCCATAGAAGAAGAGCACCGTACTCTTATGAGTGCGGTGATTCAGAAGGTTCTGTCCGCCAAAAGCGGACTAACCGAAGCCTGCACAAGCCTCCTGACGGGCTTTGAGGTAAGTAATAAAAATGTGTGAAATTACCACCCGATAGGTAGTAGCCCCTGATACTCTGTTTGGTGTTCGAAAAGAAAAGCCAAACAGAGGGTCAATTACAATCTGCAGGAGTCTAAAAGGCGTTTATGTGAATAAGCAGGCCGTGCTGCTTTCCGCTGCTGCCCGCACAGCCGAGGTTGCCGAACTAAAGCGGGACCTGGAGCGGGCGCGGGGAGAGCTCGACCTCACGAAGAGGCAGCTCGAAGAGAGCAAAGGTGAGTAATTCTCCGCTCTTATGTATGTAAAGATGGGTAAAATTGTTTAGTCTGACGATAAAGCGTCGTGACTGTGTGACAGGGTCCACCGCCGAAGTGGCGTCCCTGAAGAAAGCGCTATCTGAGGCCGAAGACAAGGCGGCCTTGGAATGCAAAGAGCGCGAGAAGCAAAGTTCTAGAGTGGGTGAGGTACAACAAGAGCTCCAGGACCTCGGCAAGAAGTTCGAGTCCGTGGAGCATGATCTGAAGGCGAAAGAGGCTGAGCTTGCGAAGGCCCTTGTGAGTATAAAATACGCCAAGGCCGAAGCCGAGAAGGCACAACAGGAAATCCAGGAGGCCAAAAAGATAGCAGCGGGTAAGAAATTCTTTATGCAAAGCCAACATGTGGAGGAGGCGTTTCTTTTACTTACTCGAATTCGGAGCTCTCCAGGGGCATTCGCAGATCTGCCACGTAGCATATCAGATGCCGCGGAGTTCTACCGTGCCCAGGAGGGGAGCTCAACGGAGAAGCTGTTACGGTCCCGATGTCTTTGGGGCCGAACACCTAACGCCTCTGAGTGACCAAGCTGAACAGTTGGTCGAACTCCTGTATGGCGAAGTGGCTATGAAGGATTTCATAGTCCGGATGTGGCACGTGAGCTCCTGCCCACTAGCTACTTGGCCCGATCAAGCGGATGGTGGATGCCTGTCCATGCTTGAGGTGATCAAGCGATCCATTTGCATTGAGGGTGCCCGCCGGGCCTTTGCCCGCGCCAAGGTGCATTGGGGCAAGCTGGATGCGGAGAAGCTGGTGAAGGACGGGCCGCTAGAGGGCAAGGTGCATCACCATCCCGAGATGTATTATGATGGCGTTATGAAGGGTGCTCGTCTCGTGGCCGATGAATGTACCAAGGACACCATTTTAGAATGAATTCACTTCTGTCATGTTTGTAATTTAAAGACGAAGTCACTTACGCTATGTAGCACTTTTGTTATTTAAAATATTACCTTCTATGCGGCTGTTTATAAAATTATGAAAGTAGGCCAGTCGTCGGCTTCCACCCCCACGCAACTAGCACTAGGGTGTTCGTGGAAAACCCGGACACTCTTTATCCAAATGTTTGGTCCCTTAAGGAGGTGTCCGGCGTAGCGAACGAGGCAATCGGACTATGCGGCTTTATAACTTTCACTTAGCCATAGAAGTCTACAATTTTAAATTTCGGCGAAGCCCCTAGAATCCGGAAGGCCGAATTGGGGCGCTATACACGCCTAAATCGGACAAGGCCGACTCATCGCTTAAAGCGGAAAAAATCTTTAAGGATTTTAAGACCTCTCGAACAGCGACTAGCTCTCGCCTCATCATGCCGGTCAGTTTTCGGCTTTCTCTACTGAGGTGCTCGTCCGGAAGAACCGGGACACAATGTGATAGTTCTCCCTGCGCTACCTTAGCCGATATAACGGAACATAAGGTACCAAAACAAGGGAGCCGGGCTAACCCAACTGTAGACCCAAGACATGATTCGGAGTTGATGCATATAGTGCTATAAGTTCAGGGTGCCGCACTGTGCAAAGTGTTCGGACTTTATTTGCCATAGAACGGGGCACTGTGGGAAGCCCCTGGCAAACGGACCGTACCAAAGTGTACGGATGCAATATCAAAGAAACATTTGTAAGAAAAATGTTCAAATAACAGTAATGAGCTAACGCTATATATGATCTCCCATTGATGAAAATACGTTTAAGCATATGTTTACAATGAATGCATTAAGCGGAGATAAATAGGACTATTTAACATGTCCTATCCGGGGGCAGGCCGCGTATGGATATATAAAACAGGTATAACAATCGCAAATAGATTCCACGTGGGTGTATCCTTCTATGCGTGAAGCCTGTTGCCTCCTTGGTTTTCTCTCCTATGTAAGTCCGGCATTTCGGCTCTTCTGAAGAGGCTGCTCTAAAGCAATGTCCTCAAAAAGAAGAAGGACGGGTTATGAAGATATGTGGCGGTAATCCCGCACTGCTGACTGAGTCATTGTTGCGCCTCCGCCTTCGCCCATGGTATCTTGAGTGCGTAATTGTGTACGCGTGGCACGAATGCTGCTTTGATAGGGCATAAGTAGAGGCCGGACTGCTAGTCGCGCTCTTGGCGTGCGTGATGATCCTATTGCGGGGTGCTCCAAACTCTCTTGACGGTGCCCGGATTGGTTTGTCAGAGGAGGCCGCATTGTACTTCCGCCGCGAGGGCTGCACTATGCTCTTCTGTTCGGAGAGAGCGGTCCATATTTCCGTTCACTGTTATGACCCCGCGTGGTCCTGGCATCTTGAGCTTGAGGTATGCGTAGTGTGGTACCGCATTGAATCTAGCGAATGCGCGGTTCGTCCGGCAAAGTGCATGGTAACCACTGCGGAAAGGGACGATGTCGAAGATTAACTCTTCGCTTTGGAAGTTATCCAGGGATCCGAAGACCACGTCCAATGTTATAGAGCCCGTGCAACGGGCCTCTACTCCAGGAATCACACCTTTAAAGGTGGTTTTGGTGGTTTTGCGCACTGTGTCCTGATAAAGCAGGTTCAGGCTGCTGCCACCGTCCATAAGGACGCGCGTAAGGTGGAATCCGTCGATGATTGGGTCTAGGACCAATGCGGTCGAGCCGCCGTGACGGATGCTAGTAGGGTGATCCCTACGATCAAAGGTTATCGGACAAGCTGACCATGGGTTGAATTTGGGGGCGCCTGGCTCCATCGCAGAGACGTCCCGTAGTGCCCGCTTCCGTTCCCGCTTGGGGATGTGCGTGGCGTAGATCATGTTGACCGTTTTCACCTGGGGGGGGATTTCTTCTGTCCCCCCGTGTTCGGACGTCGGGGCTCCTCATCATCGTCGCTGTGCAGCCCCTTGTCCTTGTCTTCGGTGTTTATTTTGCCGACCTGTTTGAATACCCATCAATATCTATTAGTGTGGTTGGCTAGCTTGTCTGGGGTGCCATGAATTTGGCACGAGCGCTCCAGTATGCGGTCCAGACTGGACGGTCCCTGATTATTTCTTTTGAACGGCTTCTTCTGCTGACCGGGCTTGGATCCGCTGAATCCGGCGTTGACTGCCGTGTCTTTAGTGCTGTCGCCGCTGTTTCGTCGCTTATGTCTGTTACGCCGTGGCTTGCCGTTGTTGTCACGGCCATCCGAAGTGCCAGAATGTGGTGTAGTGCTGCTGCGAGCCAACCAGCTGTCCTCGCCCGCGCAAAAGCGGGTCATTAGTGTTGTGAGAGCTGCCATGGATTTGGGTTTTTCCTGTCCGAGGTGTCGAGCGAGCTAATCGTCACGGATATTGTGCTTGAAAGCCGCTAGGGCTTCAGCGTCCGGACAATCGACTATTTGGTTCTTTTTAGTTAGGAACCGAGTCCAGAATTTCTGGGCTGACTCTCCGGGTTGTTGAGTAATGTGGCTTAGGTCATCGGCGTCTGGTGGTCGCACATATGTGCCCTGGAAGTTGTCGAGGAATGCGTCTTCCAGGTTTCCCCAGCTGCCAATGGAATTTGCTCGCAGACTGTTTAGCCAGTGCCGGGCTGGTCCTTTGAGCTTAAGGGGAAGATACTTGTTGGCATGTAGATCGTCTCCGCGGGCCATGTGAATGTGGAGAAGGAAATCTTCAATCCATACCGCGGGGTCTGTTGTGCCATCGTATGATTCAATGTTTACGGGTTTGAACCCTCTGGGAATTCATGATGCATCACTTCATCGGTGAAGCGGAGGGGTCTTGTGGCACCTCTGTGTCGGGCTATGTGGCTACGCAGGTCGAATTGCTCTGGGTGGCTATGTTCGGCCCGGCCGGACTTGTTGAAGGTGTATCCGGCGTGACGGTCGTCGTCGCGTGTCGAGGCGCGCCCCCGCGATCCGTAGATCGATCTTGGCTGTCCTGTTTTGTTGCCCCAGGCCGTAGTATGTTGGCGTGGGGGTGTTGGCTGGTATGCGGATTGATATGCCTCTTTATCCCGGCCACGAGGTGGCCGTTCAGCCGTATGGTGCTCGAGTCCGTATTCCTCGGCTGCCAGGGCTTCAGTCCATCTATCTGTGAGCAGGTCTTGATCAGCTTGGAGTTGCTGCTGCTTCTTTTTCAGGCTCCTCGCAGTGCCTATAAGCCGGCGCTTGAAGCGCTCCTGCTCTACGGGATCCTCAGGCACGCCGAACTTCGTCGCCGAGGCTAATCTCGTCTTCGGAGGGCATGTAGCTGTCCTCCTCTGGGTATTCGTCCGTCGCCTGTTCTTCTGGGCTGACCTGCTCATCCTCCTGTTCACCCTGCTCGAAGGCGGGCTGATCAGGGTTGTATTCTTCTTCGGCACCATTCGGATTGCTTTCGTCTCCTGGGCCGGTATTGCTATGGCGGGGCTTGGAGTGTCGCCGACGACGCCCATTCTTTGCTTTTTTCCCGAGGTTTTATCCTCCGTTGCCTCATCGCCATTTGTTTCCTTCGGAGTGTCCACCATATATATATCATAGAAAGAGGTGGCTGTCCACCGCCCAGTGAGCGGTGGTTCATGTTCTTCTCCTGCATCGTCGTCCATACCATCGATGTCTTTGGAGTCATAGTCAAGCACATCGGTTAAATCATCGACCGTGGCAATGAAGTGGGTGGTGGGTGGGCAGCGAATTCCTTCGTCGCCTGCTTCCCACTCAAGCCGGACATAGTTCAACCCAGAGCCTCCTGACAAAGAGAGAGACTTTAATGAGTTCAGCATGTCGCCGAAGGGCGAAGTCTTTGGAAGATGTCATGATGGTGCACTCCATTACGGAGCCCACTGGCTCGGTGGCTCAAGTGTGTGCGGACCGGAACCAACAACCGGATAAGAGTCTGGGGCCCGGGGTCACAGGCTTCCACAGAGGTGAGACCTGTGTTCGGCTCCACCGCCGATGAGTGTGCGGCCTGCGGGGCGGGGTCCAGCCCTCCGTCCTTAGGCAACGCAACCTGCTCCGGATTTAGATCCGAGGCTTCTGCCGGGGTGATATCCCGAGCATCGTCTGACAGCAGGTCTAAGTCGTGCTCATCGTGACTATTCGGTGCTCCTGGCGCAGGCCCAAATCCGTCGAAGATTAGGTCTCCGCGAATATCCACCATGTAGTTCAAGTTTCTGAACCTGATCTGGTGACCAGGGGCGTAGCTGTCGATCTGCTCCAGATGGCCAAGCGAGTTGGCCCGCAGGGCGAAGCCGCCGAACACGAAGATCTGTCCGGGGAGGAAGGTCTCACCCGGGATCGTGTTGTTGATGATGACTGGAGGAGCCATCGAGCCCTGTAGCGACGACACAGAGGAACTCTCAATGAAAGCACCAATGTCGGTGTCAAAACCGGCAGATCTCGGGTAGGGGGTCCCGATCTGTGCGTCTAGGCTGATGGTAACAGGAAGCAAGGGACACAGATGTTTACACAGGTTCGGGCCCTCTCGATGGAGGTAAAACCCTACTTCCTGCTTGATTAATATTGAAGATATGGGTAGTACAAGAGTAGATCTACCATGAGATCGTAGAGGCTAAACCCTAAGAGCTAGCCTATGATGGTATGATTGTAATTGTGATCGGCCTTCTAAGGACCATCCTCTCCGGTTTATATAGACCTTTGGAGAGGGCTAGGGTTTACATGGAGTCGGTTACAAGGAAGGAAATATAATATCCAGATCGCCAAGCTTGCCTTCCACGCCAAGGAAAGTCCCATCCGGACACGGGCCGAAGTCTTGAGTCTTATGTCTTCATGCTTCAATAGTCCGGACGATGTATACAGTCCGGCTGTCCGGATACCCCCTAATCCAGGACTCCCTCAGGTCCCTCGGGACTCTTCTAGCCCCCTTTTCAAGCTCCGTGGATGTCTTCTGGTCCAAGAAAAATCATCGTAAAGTTTTATTCCGTTTGGACTCCATTTGATATTCCTTTTCTGTAAAACTCAAAACAAGGAAAAAACAAAAACTGGCACTGGGCTCTAGGTTAATAGGTTAGTCCCGAAAATAATATAAAATAGCATATTAATGCATATAAAACATCCAAAACAGATAATATAATAGCATGGAACAATAAAAAATTATAGATACATTGGAGACGTATCAAGCATCCCCAAGCTTAATTCCAACTCGTCCTCGAGTAGATAAATGATAAGAACAGAATTTTTGATGTGGAATGCTACCTAACATATTTATCCATGTAATCTTCTTTATTGTGGCATGAATATTTAGATCCATGAGATTCAAAACAAAAGTTTAATATTGACATAAAAACAATAATACTTCAAGCATACTAATAAAGCAATCATGTATTCTCAAAATAACATGGCCAAAGAAAGTTATCCCTACAAAATCATATAGTCTGGCTACTCCATCTTCATCACACAAAGTATTTTATCATATACAACCCCGATGACAAGACAAGCAATTGTTTCATACTTTTGGTGTTCTCAAACTTTTTCAACTTTCACGCAATACATGAGCGTGAGCCATGGACATAACACTATAGGTGGAATAGAATATGGTGGTTGTGGAGAAGACAAAAAGAAGGAGAAAGTCTCACATCAACTAGGTGTATTAATGGGCTATGGAGATGCCCATCAATAGATATCAATGCGAGTGAGTAGGGATTGCCATGCAACGGATGCACTAGAGCTATAAGTGTATGAATGCTCAAAAAGAAACTAAGTGGGTGTGCGTCCAACTCGCTTGCTCACGAAGACCTAGGGCAATTTGAGGAAGTCCATCAATGGAATATACAAGCCAAGTTCTATAATGAAAATTCCCACTAGTATATGGAAGTGACAAAATATGAGACTCTCTATCATGAAGATCATGGTGCTACTTTGAAGCACAAGTGTGGAAAATGATAGTAACATTGTCTCTTTTCTGTTTTCTCTCATTTTTGTATTTGAGCTTCTTTGGCCTCTTTTATTTTTTATAAAGTCAGGAGACTCATCCCAACTTGTGAGGGAATCATAGCTTCCATCATCCTTTCCTCACACGAGACAATGCTCTAATAATGGTGATCATCTCACACTTTTATTTACTTACAACTCAAGAATTACAACTCGATACTATAACAAGATATGAATCTATATGAATGCCTCCAGCAGTGTACCGGGATGTGCAATGATCAAGAGTGACATGTATAAAAAATTTATGAACGGTGGCCTTGCCACAAATACAATGCCAACAACATGATCATCTAAAGAAATATGACAATGATGGTGCGTGTCATAAATAAACGGAACGGTGGAAGTTGCATGGTAATATATCTCGGAATGGCTATGGAAATGCCATAATAGGTATGCATGGTGGTTGTGTTGAGCAAGATATATGGTGGGTTTAATGCACCGGCGAGAATTGCACTGTACTAGAGAGGCTAGCAATGGTGGAAGGGTGAGAGTGCGTATAATCCATGGACTCAACATTAGCCATAAAGAACTCACATACTTATTGCAAAAATTTATTAGGTATCGAAACAAAGTACTACACGCATGCTCCTAGGGGGATAGATTGGTAGGAAAAGACCACCGCTCGTCCCCGGCCGCCACTCATAAGGAAGATAATCAAAAAAATAAATCATGCTCTGACTTCATCACATAACGGTTCACCATGCGTGCATGCTACGGTAATCACAAACTTTAACAAAAGTATTTCTACCAATCCACAATTACTCACTATCATGACTCTAATATCCCCATCTTTATATCTCAAAACAAATGCAAAGAATCAAACTTCTCATAGTATTCAACGCTCTTTATATGAAAGTTTTTATTAGATCCCTTTTGGATGCCCATCATACTAGGACTAAATTCATAACCTAAGCAAATTGCCATGCTGTTTAGAGACTCTCAAAATAATCTAAGTGAAGCATGAGAGTTCAACAATTTCTATAAAATAAAGCCACCGCCGTGCTCTAAAAAGATATAAGTGAAGCACTAGAGCAAACTGCCTAGCTCAAAAGATATAAGTGAAGCACTAGAGCAAACTGCCTAGCTCAAAAGATATAAGTGAAGCACATAGAGTATTCTAACAAATTCACGATTCATGCGTGTCCCTCTCAAAATATGTGTACAACAAGGATGATTGTGGCAACTAAAAATCAAAGACTCAAATCATACAAGACGCTCCAAGCAAAGCACATATCATGTGGTGAATAAAAATATAGCCTCAAGTAAATTTACCGATGGACGAAGAAAAACAAGGGGATGCCATCCGGGGCATCCCCAAGCTTAGATGCTTGGTTGTCCTTGAATATTACCTTGGAGTGTCTTGGGCATCCCAAAGCTTAGGCTCTTGCCACTCCTTATTCCGTTGTCCATCAAATCTTTACCCAAAACTTGAAAACTTCACAACACAAAACTCAACAGAAAAATTCATAAGATCTGTCGTGGAATTGTCACGGCAGATGTCCTTAGCGTGAGGACTTAGTCGCGAGGCCAACGCTCTATGTGGTAGCTTGAGAGGGGTTGAGCGGAATCGAAAGACGCAACACAAGACAAGGGTTTAGACAGCTTCGGGCCCCAGGAAACATCATCCGGTAATAACCCTACATGCTGTTTGTGGCTAGGTCCCATTATGATCATGAGGGAGTCGCCGCATAAGCCGGCTCTCCTCTTTGTGTCTAGCCCTAAAGATTGTTTCTTGCTTGTCCCTCTTTGGGGAGCCCTGCCCCTCCTTATATAAGTTAGAGGGGCGGGTTACATGTGGAGTCCTAGTAGGACTAGGAGTACTAGTCTATCTTTTCTTACAAGTTGAATACAAGTCCGGGTCTTGCTTTCTTCCTCTTAAGCCGGCCTACCATAACGTAAGCCGGCCTACCATAACGTAAGCCGGCCTTCTGGTCCTTGAGCCTCTTGGGCCCCCGGGTCTTGTCGCTCCTCTGATCCGCTTGCCAGGTCACCCATAAGTCGCCAGGCTCGGGCGGGTCACTTAGTGAGTCGTCCAGTCAGGGCTGGTCATTAGTGAATCACCAAGTCGGGCCGGGTTATACATCCGGCCGGGTCATACCGTGGGGTATATCCCCGACATTAGCCCCCATTTTAGCTTGGATTTATCCATGGTAAACTTATGCTGCAAAATAAATATAAGAACAAAATTGATAGGCTGTGCTCCGGGTTAATATTCTTGTAAGCCAGCACTTGATCATCCTTAAGTCCTTGTCATTTCCTCCTTCTAGAAAATCCGGGTCAATAAACCATCTTCATACTCAAATTGCTGACGTTGGTGTCTCATAGAGAAATATTGTGAAGAATAATCCACTTGAGTCGGCTTCCAAAGCGTCGGCTTAAGAAATATTGGTCTAGAAATACTCATATGATATTTAGCCGGTTTGAAAATACAGAACTTGCCGATCTCTGATTTCCAAAACCACCGGGTTATAAAAACTGATAATTCCTGGTCATGATTGTTTCCAACGCCGGTTCATGATTGTTGCCAATGCCGGTTCATGATTATTGATGATGCCGGGTTATGATTGTTGCAGACACCCGGTCATAATGATTGGTGATGCCGGGTCAATCTGGTTTATTCAAAACTGAAAATTGGAAGATACTTCTCCCTTATATCCATATTACCTGTTTCGCCCCCAAGGGTCGGGTCATTATGCAATAATGAGCAGGGACTTTGTAGATATAACCATGTAAACTTGAACAGCAATGTGTAGACCCCAAGGGCCGGCTTAGTAAGATAATACTGAGCTGGGACTTTGTATATAATTGATAATAACATCATATAATATAATCTCCACCATGGGGCTTGAACCCACGTCCACAAGGTTAAGAGCTTTGTACTCTACCAACTGAATAGTGAACTGTTCAATATAATGGATTACTGCTTGTGTACCTTGAATTTTTGACAGGAGCAATTGGTAGCCCCCATGGGCCGGCTCATTACGATGTGATGAGTCGGGTCTTCAATGAGGTGAACAAAAATGATTTTGCATTAGCCCCCAAGTGTCATGGTGCATGCTTGCAGCGACATGAGACTTGCATATTTGATGTAACCTCAATTTGAGTAATGTAGCCCCCACGTGCCGGGTCGTAAGCCTGCAGCGACTCGGGACTATTTCCTCCATTGTAAAATAAATCATGCCCATTGATAAAGATAATAGCTGTTGCGCTAAAGCGACTTTGAAAACCTCAATCAAAACACGGGTTATTGATAATCACAATAGAAATCCAGCCATGTTGGCTATTCAAGATTTGAATAATATAATCCAGTATGAAAACCTCAATCATTCAATATCATCATGAAAATCCAGCCAGTTTTGGCTATTAAAGATTTGAATACCTCATCCGTTGACAAGTAAATCCGGAGTTTAAATACCTGGCTGCTCTTGGCCGATGACGACTTAATGCGCATTCATTGTAAGCCGGAAATTTTATAACCCGGCGGCTTATAGCCTTTGAGAAAAATCCAGAACGGATAATCATTTTGAAGCATCAACTTTGGTAATGAGCTTGAACTTAATCATTTACATGTCATATTTCTGCAAATCCTGCAAAGAGTTTAAACAACATATGCCCTGGCAACTTAACGTCAAAAGCGAGGGCGGGTAACCACCCAAATGTAGTCTTATCCTGCACACAAGTAGATCACAAGAGCCCTATGATCCTTTGAATGATACCGCCGGCTTATGTGACCCGGACAGTGAAGTTGATAACTCAACTCTGTAAGAGCCGGCACATATGATATTTGTGACAACTCAAATACTTGCGATTGTATAAAAACAGATAAATTTTTTGAGGCTTTTGATTCAAATACGATCAGTAAACCGTTCCAAAGGGGTTAAGCTAAGATTCGAATACGATCATATAGCCCCTAGTGGCGTTGGCGTTGCCGCTCAAAGTGGGTATCGACAGCTATGTTCTCTTTGGTTCGAATACGACCTATGTTTGAACAGGAAGCCCCCAAATGACCTTAAAAGTTGTTTAACGACGCTGATTCGAATACGATCCACGTCGATTCCCAAAGGCCCCCAAGTAGGTTCAGTAGTTTGCTAATCAAAAGGGTATCGACAGCTATGTTCTCTTTGGTTCGAATACGACCTATGTTTGAACAGAAAGCCCCCAAGTGACCATATAAATTTTGGCATTGCGCCGATCAAGAGGGTATTAATAGCTATGCCCGATGAGCAGGAAGCCCCCAAGTGACCATAATAAAATAATCCATAAGGCATGATACCCATGTTTTGAACCGTGCATCATGGCAGCAAGTTCCCTTTGGTAACCATTAATTTGTTTGAGATCTCGAACTTGCGAGAGATTAATTCTTTTGAACCGGAAATTCTTAAACCGGATATTGAGAACCTCAAAGCTTTATAAGGGACAAATTTACCTTGACCCGGAAGTTGAACCGGTTTTGAGAGCTTGAAAGCTTTGCGGGAGAAAGATGTCTCTTGAGCTGTATTTTAAACCGGAATCTTCATTTTGAACCGGAAATTTTTCTGACGGCTTTTAAATATTTGCCAATAAAGCAGTAGCCTCCAGGGCCGGGTTATCTTCCCTTCAATGACCCGGAGTTCTTGAATTCATTGAAACCGGCTAATTTTTCCGAGCAATACCATTGTAGCCCCCGAGTCTCAAGATAACTCGAAGTGTTAGCTTGAGATTCTCCATATTTGACCAGAGCAGAAGGTGTATATCATTGGCGTTGATAGCACGATGTGAATCCACAGAAGGTTAAGGTGACTGCGGCGGGTTATAAATGATCCTGTATGAGCCGTGTTAGCAACTCGGCCAATGGTTCCTCCCAACTGACTATTTTGAAGTTAACCAAACTATAGTGCTGGCAACTTGTGTGCACGCCCATTGAACCATCCAGTGCAGACGGCGGCTGATAATATATGATAATTTGCCTCCAATTTGTTGGAAAAAACCGGGCTTCCCAAGCAGTGACTTGCTCATACTCAATAAAAAGCTCATCCAAATAGGTGCGGCCCGGTGTGTTGATGTAGACCAGGCCACGAGAGACGGACAGTAAAGACGAATGCAACATCTGAGGCGACACAGACAGATAAACCGGCCGTGGCGTTGTAAGCCGGTGCGGATGGGCAAGTTGTCCTCCTTGTTGTAAGTCGGCGTGGTCACGAGAGTCGGCCTCGGTGTTGTAAGCCGGCGCGGTTGCAAGATACGGCCACGGCGTTGTAAGCCGGTGCGGGAGTCCGTTGAGCAACGAGGACCACCTATGCCAAAAGATGTTGGCGTGCCTCCATCTCCGCGGTATAATATCACTTTTTGTCATAAATAATTGCACTGCATAAACAATATTGCAGACCAAGTGAAAGCACAAGTGCTCCCTAGGTGTTTTTGGTAATTAATGTCAACATATCTCTTGTTGGACTAACACTTTTATCTAGTATGTTTCAGATAAGTTCAACAATGGAGTGGCATGGACTAAAGGATGTGGGAACTCCTTCAAGATGCTAAGGACAAAGGATTGGCTCAAGCTTCAAGCTCAAGACTCTTCATTTTATATTTTAGTGATCCAAGATCACATTGAGTCTATAGGAAAAGCCAATACTATCAAGAAGGGATGAGGTGTTGCTTAATGAGCCTCTTGCTTCAAGTGCTTAGTGATATGCTCCAAATACCCTCAACTACTTTCCCACTTCCACACAAATGTCCTAAAACCTAAAGTCAAACTCGGCCCCACTGATTCTTCCTATCCGGCGCCACCGAGTATGGATGTCTTAGCCACTGCCACAAAACCTAGGCAAATCAGTTTTACCGATAGGGATCTCGGTCTCACCAAGATGGGATTGTAATCTCTCTGTGTATGTCCATCATCAAAATCGGTCTCACCGAGTTTGAGTAATCGGTACTACCGAGATTACAATGCAAACTTTCTGGTTGACTCATTATCAAAATTGGTCCCACCGAGTTTGAGTAATCGGTCCAACCGAGTTTGCCTGACCAACTCTCTGGTTAGCTAATTACCAAAATCGGTCTCACCGAGTTTGTGTATGTCGGTCTCACCGAGATCACGTTATGCCCTAACCCTAACCATATCGGTCCTACCGAGATGCATGTCGATCCCCAATCAAAACCCTAACGGTCACTAGGTTTACTAAAATCGGTGCGACCGAGTTTGTTGATTCGGTCCCACCGAGATTGGTAAATTGTGTGTAGCAGTTAGATTTTGTGTGGAGGCTATATATACCCCTCCACCTCCTCTTCATTCGTGGAGAGAGCCATCGACTGAACCTACACTTCCCACATCCTATCTACGAGAGAGAACTACCTACTCATGTGTTGAGGCCAAGATATTCCATTCCTACCATATGAATCTTGATCTCTAGCCTTTCCCAAGTTGCTTTCCACTCAAACCCTCTTTCCACCAGATCCAAATCCTATGAGAGAGAGTTGAGTGTTGGGGAGACTATCATTTGAAGCACAAGAGCATGGAGTTCATCATCAACACACCATTTGTTACTTCTTGGAGAGTGGTGTCTCCTAGATTGGCTAGGTGTCACTTGGGAGCCTCCGACAAGATTGTGGAGTTGAACCAAGGAGTTTGTAAGGGCAAGGAGATCGCCTACTTCATGAAGATCTACCGCTAGTGAGGCAAGTCCTTCGTGGGCGACGGCCATGGTGGGATAGACAAGGTTGCTACTTCGTGGACCCTTCGTGGGTGGAGCCCTCCGTGGAATCGCGCAACCATTACCCTACGTGGGTTGAAGTCTCCACCAACGTGGAAGTACGGTAGCACCACCTATCGGAACCACGACAAAAACATCCATGTCTCCAATTGCGTTTGAATCCTCCAAACCCTTCCCTTTGCTTTCTTGCAAGTTGCATGCTTTACTTTCCGCTGCTCATATACTCAATGCATGCTTGCTTGTCATGTATTGAAAGTTAAACTTGTGCCTAAACTCCACTTAAACTTTAATAAGGTTAAAAACTGCAACTTTGGTACTTAGTGTCTAATCACCCCCCCTCTAGACACCTCTTCTCAAGATCCTACAAGTGTCATCAGAGCTTTGGTGTCCATTGCCTTGGTTTAATCACCATTGGAGGAAGATGGATGAGTCTACTTTG
Organism: Aegilops bicornis; assembly: GCA_021605145.1. NCBI lineage: Eukaryota > Viridiplantae > Streptophyta > Magnoliopsida > Poales > Poaceae > Aegilops > Aegilops bicornis. The sequence continues at coordinate 546,793,138 of CM038675.1, read as the reverse complement.
GGGAGTCTTAGACATAGAGTGCCTATTCTTGATGGAGAGTATTTTCATGAGTGGAAAAATGAGATGCTTGTAATTTTCAATCAATATCATTTGAACAAGTACATTGCTAGCCCTTGTGCTCCTCATGTTGATCCTATGCATCCTACCCTTGATGAATCTATTGACATGACTAGGAATCTTAGAACTGTTAATCTTATCACTAGAGGCTTGCCTAGAAACTTGATTAGAATCTTGCCTACCCTTGAGTGTGCCTACACTATATGGAAATTTCTTGAGGAACGCTTTCCAAATTATTACTTGAAAAATCTAGATGAAATTCTCTATAAGTCTATTGCTTTGAGTAAGATGAATACTAGTGATCCTATGTTTGGTGATCGTCTATTTGAGCTTACCGACCTTATGCGTGCCAAAGGAGATGTTGGAATTATTAGTGATATTATTTCCGAAGCTATAAGAATTCATAAGCAAGATCATTGTCAAACTCACTCTAATGAATTACCCTCTCTAGGACTTGATCCACCACATGACGATGTTGAACATGGATACTATGATGAGGATGATGATAGTGACTTGATCTTGATGATGCAATGAGACACTTTGGTCTTATGGCAAATCTTCGGGATATGTGTCGAGGAAAGGAATGGGTTCTTGATAGTGGATGTACCGATCACATGACCGGAGATAAAGACATGTTTCGTGAGCTTGCTGAAAATGATAGTCCTCGAAAGTTTGTCACTTTCGGTGACAACTCAAAGGGTAAGGTGGTTGGTCTCGGTAAGGTGGCCATCTCACATGATAGCTCCATTAAGAATTTCATGCTTGTTGAATCTCTTGGCTACAACTTACTTTCAGTTTCTAGACTTGCTGATTTCGGTTTCAATGTTCTATTTACTGAAATTGATTGCCAAGTGTTTCGTCGAGACAATCATAAAATGGTCTTTACTGGTGTACGTAGAGGTGATCTATACATTGTTGATTTCACGAAAAAGGCTCAACCTAAAACTTGCTTCATTGCTAAATCCTCAAAAGGATGGTTATGGCATAGACGATTAGGTCACGTTGGCATGAGAAACCTTGACAAGCTTATTAAAGGGAATCATATCCTTGGAGTTAACAATGTCATATTTGATAAGGATAGACTTTGCGATTGCTTGTCAAGGTGTAAACAGGTTGGAGGAAGGCATCCGTGAAGAACATCATGACCACAAAGAGGCCACTCGAGCTCTTCACATGGATCTCTTTGGTCCCAACTCCTACAAGAGTCTCGGTGGAAATTCTTTTGGTCTAGTTATAGTTGATGATTTTTCAAGATTTACGTGGGTGTTCTTTCTCGATGATAAATCGCAGGTCCAAAAGATCTTCAAAAACTTCGCTAGAAAGGCCCAAAATCAATTTGAAGTGAAGATCAAGAAGGTTCGCAACGACAACGGAACAGAGTTCAAGAACGCAAATGTGGACACCTTTCTTGACGAAGAAGGGATTTCACACGAGTTCTTGGCTACGTACACACCTCAACAAAATGGAGTTGTTGAGAGGAAGAACCGGACGCTCATCGAAATGGCGAGAACGATGCTTGATGAGTACAAGACACCGAAGCACTTTTGGGCAGAAGCAGTTGAGACAGCTTGTCATGCAACAAATCACTTGTATCTTCACAAGCTACTCGGCAAGGCGGCATACGAGCTCCTCACCGGTAACAAACCCCAAGTTGGATACTTTCGAGTATTCGGCTCAAAGTGCTACATTCTTGATAAGCATCGTCGTTCTAAATTTGCTCCTAAGTCTCATGAAGGTTTCCTACTAGGTTATGGCTCAAACTCTCACACTTACCGTGTCTACAACAATTTCACCCAAAAGGTTGAAGATACGGTAGATGTGAAGTTTGATGAATCTAACGGCTCGCAAATAGAGCAATTGCCGATTGATGTAGGATACAAAGACCCTTCGGAAGCAATCCAAGACTTGTCTATTGGCAAGGTCCGTCCAACGGAGGTGAAGGAGAGTACCTCGTCAATTCAAGTGGAAGCTTCTACTTCACGACAAGGTGAACCAAGAGTTGATACGGAAGCATCCACAAGTGGGACACGCCAAGATGAAGAAAACAAGGAAGTGCATCAAGATGAACGACAACGACCTCCTTCTCCACCACGACAAGAGAACGACAACGCCAACAATGAGGAAGGCCAAGAAGAAGAACAAGATGAAGAAGATGTTCAACGAAGACCCAAGCAAAGGCTTTCACGAGTTCGAACAAGAATTGCTAAAGACCATCCCGTCGAGCAAATCTACAATGACATTCAAAACGGGAGAATCACTCGCTCTAAAACTCGTTTAGCTAACTTTTGTGAAAACTATTCTTTCATCTCTAGAATTGAACCTATGAAGGTTGAATAAGCATTGGAAGATCCGGATTGGATAAATGCTATGCATGAAGAGCTACACAACTTTGAGAGGAATCTAGTTTGGACATTGGTTGAGAAGCCCGACAACAACCACAACATCATTGGTACCAAATGGGTGTTTCGCAACAAGCAAGATGAAGATGGACAAGTAGTTCACAACAAAGCACGTCTCGTCGCCCAAGGCTACACACAAGTCGAAGGTATGGACTATCTTTGAGACTTATGCTCCTGCTAGACTTGAGTCCATTCGCATCTTACTTGCCTATGCTAATCATCATGATATCACCTTGTACCAAATGGACATTAAAAGTGCTTTTCTAAATGGTGAAATAGAGGAGGAAGTTTATATTAAGCAACCTCCCGGCTTTGTCAATCCTAAGAAACCCAATCATGTTTACAAACTTCACAATGCTCTTTATGGTCTTAAACAAGCTCCTAGAGCATGGTATAAATGCTTGACCAAGTTTCTTCTTGAAAAAGGCTTTGAAATTGGGAAAATTAATTCCACACTTTTTACTAAAAGGGTTAATGGAGAATTATTTGTATGCCATATTTATGTTGATGATATCATATTTGGATCAACTAAACCTCATTTTTAGTGAAAAGTTTGGGAAGCTAATGTCGGAGAAGTTTGAGATGTCAATGATGAGTGAACTCAAATTCTTTCTTGGGTTGCAAATCAAGCAAACTAATGAAGGTACTTTTGTCTCTCAAACGAAGTACACCAAGGACTTATTCAAGAAGTTCAATATGCAAGAATGCAAAGGTATGTCTACACCCATGCCTACTAGTGGACATCTTGACTTAACCAAAGATGATGAACCGGTTGATCAAACGGTTTATCACTCTATGATTGGTTCATTGTTATATCTATGTGCTTCACGTCCCGATATTATGCTAAGTGTGTGCATGTGTGCACGATATCAAGCCGCTCCTAAAGAATGTCATCTTAAGGCCGTGAAAAGGATAGTGAGATACTTAATCCATACACCAAATTTTGGCATTTGGTATCCTAAGAGGGCCTCTTTCGATATTGTTGGCTACTCCGGCTCGGACTATGCCGGTGACAAGGTTGATAGAAAGTCCACTTCGGATACCTGTCAATTTCTTGGTAGATCTCTTGTGTCTTGGTCCTCCAAGAAACAAAACTCGGTATCCTTATCCACTGCCGAAGCGGAATACATTGCCGCTGGTTCATGTTGTGCTCAATTACTTTGGATGACCCAAACTCTTAAAGATTATGGGATATATGTGAAACATGTTCCATTGCTTTGTGACAATGAAAGTGCTATCAAAATTGGTCATAATCGTACAACATTCTCGAACTAAGCATATTGAAGTTCGTCATCATTTCATTCGAGATCATGTTGCTAAGGGTGACATTGATCTTAAGCATGTTCGCACCAAAAAGCAATTAGCGGATATATTCACTAAACCTCTTGATGAGAAAGTGTTTTGCAGGTTGAGAGGAGAATTGAACATCGTTGATGCTTCAAACTTGGAGTAGAAATCCATTGGATACATGCAAGACATGAGCTTATGCCTAATCCTTGATATCTCACCTATGATGGAAATCTTATGTCTTGGATATATTTGTATCTTGCATGTTATCTAACCCATGTAGGTACTTGGTTGAATCAAATTCCATGAGGTTGTAACCTACTCATATCTTGAGCAATCTCTACATCACCAAGACTCTACACAAGGTGGTTGAAGCCAAGGAAGCACAAAATCATTTAAACATATCCTTTGACAAATTCTATGTTGAGCTTCATGATTGTCATTATTGGATACACAAGTGCTCTTCCTTGCACGAACTAACCCATGTAGGTAGATGGACTCAAATTCCAAGTGGTTCTCCAAATTCTTGATGAGCTACATCAACCTTGAGCAACTCACACAAGTTCAACTACATGGACAACACCACCAACCAAGGTATGTTATTCCATCTTAGAGAAGATTTACTCCAAGACATGAGTTAAAGCAACTCGACAAGATGTGAATACATCAAGATGCTTAAACGAAAAATGGCAACCCCATTTTGAGCTTAAACGATGAGTATGACCTATGATCAAGTGATCTCACTTGACTCCTAAGTCAATATACTCTAACATAGGTGACTTTGTCGCCGACCATCTCTAGATGAAGTGCTCTTGTGTTCTTTTCTGAGTTTTTGCATTTGTCTCATGCATATGTGTTTCCCCTTTCAAAAAAAACTTCATCTAGATTTCTTTCTGTTTGCTCTGCATTTTCTGCATTCCAATTCATTGCATATCTTTCAGTAAATTCCTTGCAAATCTTGGTGAGATCTTATTAGTCAAGTGAGCTGCAGTAACAAGTGCTTTCTCTACGATGAACTCGGTTACAACGATTTGTTATTTTCGGTCCAACCAAAAACTTTCGGTACCACCGAAGCATACCACTCGGTGCCACCGATTTCACAACAGGAAAAATAGTTTGCCAATTATTCTGTGTTCCTTTTGATCCAGATCCACTCAATGAATCTTGTCCTCTACAAGCATCACATTTTTATCATTGCTTTTGGTTGTGACTCAAGGATCAAACCCATTCACGACAAATTCCAGCGGGGGAGAGAGAGCTCAAATTTTTTATCAAGCCCTTCTTGGAAATTGATGTCAAAGGGGGAGAGAGAGATCACGTCAAAGCTTAGCACTTAGAGAGATCACTTCAGAGAAGGAGAGAGAGATCCTTCAGGGGGAGAGAGAGAGATCTCCAGGGGGAGAGAATACTAGTAGAGAGTATTTTCTCAAGGATCCCAGATGCTTGGTGTTCAAGAGAGAGATGCCACATGTCTTCTTGAGGGGAAAGACATGTTCATATGTGCTTATCTGCATTAGCTTGCATTAGCTCTGTTCATTTATATCTTTCTGCTCTGATTTTTTGTTCCCTATCTTCTCCCAGTATCCCATGCTAGATTCAGGGGGAGCAAGACATCTAAGGGAAAGAAATCATCTAAATTCTTTGCATATCTTTACTCTTGGGGACATGTCTAATCCAATATAGTACTTAGTACTCACTCTCTACATGTCATCCCAGTCTTGGTATTCTTGTGGTTTCTTTTGTTTGCCTTTGGCTAGTAGGTGCATCTGTGTTATCTAACCTTGTTTACGCAGGTTCATTCCATCCTAAGCCAACTCAAGACTACAAGGTAAGTATATGCATCACAATCATGTGTATGAGGAATTTTGTTGATGTACATACTGTTTGCAAGAAGGACTCATGGGCATGAAGGTATTTCCTTTAATATTCGTTGCTTTCGATGCATATGGCCAAGATACATGTAACACATTGCCTGCTCTATCATGGTTATGCTATCACATGCTTCTATATTCCATATTCACATGATTGCATACATGTAGGGGAGCCTATGCCTGTTACATGTCTTTCCAAAGCTTTACTTGCTATTCTTTATATCTTTATCTAAAGCTTTGATGTATGTTGTCATCAATTACCAAAAGGGGAGATTGAAAGTACAAGTGCTCCTAGGTAGTTTTGGTAATTAATGTCAACATATCTCTTGTTGGACTAACACTTTTATCTAGTATGTTTCAGATAAGTTCAACAATGGAGTGGCATGGACTAAAGGATGTGGGAACTCCTTCAAGATGCTAAGGACAAAGGATTGGCTCAAGCTTCAAGCTCAAGACTCTTCATTTTATATTTTAGTGATCCAAGATCACATTGAGTCTATAGGAAAAAGCCAATACTATCAAGAAGGGATGAGGTGTTGCTTAATGAGCCTCTTGCTTCAAGTGCTTAGTGATATGCTCCAAATACCCTCAACTACTTTCCCACTTCCACACAAATGTCCAAAAACCTAAAGTCAAACTCGGCCCCACAGAATCTTCCTATCCGCGCCACCGAGTTTGGATGTCTTAGCCAACGCCACAAACCCTAGGCAAATCGGTTTTACCGATAGGGATCTCGGTCTCACCGAGATGGGATTGTAATCTCTCTGTGTATGTCCATCATCAAAATCGGTCTCACCGAGTTTGAGTAATCGGTACTACTGAGATTACGATGCAAACTTTATGGTTGACTCATTATCAAAATCAGTCCCACCGAGTTTGAGTAATCAGTCCAACCGAGTTTGCCTGACCAACTCTCTGGTTAGCTAATTACCAAAATCGGTCCCACCGAGTTTGTGTAATCGGTCTCACCGAGATCACATTATGCCCTAACCCTAACCATATCAGTCCTACCGAGATGCATGTCAGTTCCACCGAAAACCCTAACGGTCACTAGGTTTACTAAAATCGGTCTGACCGAGTTTGTTGATTCGGTCCCACCGAGATTGGTAAATTGTGTGTAACGGTTAGATTTTGTGTGGAGGCTATATATACCCCTCCACCCCCTCTTCATTCGTGCAGAGAGCCATCAGACTGAACCTACACTTCCACCATCCTATCTCTGAGAGAGAACTACCCACTCACGTGTTGAGGCCAAGATATTCCATTCCTACCATATGAATCTTGATCTCTAGCCTTTCCCAAGTTGCTTTCCACTCAAACCCTCTTTCCACTAGATCCAAATCCTATGAGAGAGAGTCGAGTGTTGGGGAGACTATCATTTGAAGCACAAGAGCAAGGAGTTCATCATCAACACACCATTTGTTACTTCTTGGAGAGTGGTGTCTCCTAGATTGGCTAGGTGTCACTTGGGAGCCTCCGACAAGATTGTGGAGTTGAACCAAGGAGTTTGTAAGGGCAAGGAGATCGCCTACTTCATGAAGATCTACTGCTAGTGAGGCAAGTCCTTCGTGGGCGACGGCCATGGTGGGATAGACAAGGTTGCTACTTCGTGGACCCTTCGTGGGTGGAGCCCTCCGTGGACTCGCGCAACTGTTACCCTACGTGGGTTGAAGTCTCCACCAACGTGGAAGTACGATAGCACCACCTATCGGTACCACGACAAAAACATCTGTGTCTCCAATTGCGTTTGAATCCTCCAAACCCTTTCCTTTACTTTCTTGCAAGTTGCATGCTTTACTTTCCGCTGCTCATATACTCATTGCATGCTTGCTTGTCATGTATTGAAAGTTAAACTTGTGCCTAAACTCCACTTAAACTTTAATAAGGTTAAAAACTGCAACTTTGGTACTTAGTGTCTAATCACCCCCTCTAGACACCTCTTCTCAAGATCCTACACCAAGGCAAAGATAAACTGTTCTTTGACAAAAACAAACATGTGCTAATAAAACAAACTTGGATGGATATCACCTGATTTATTTGGATGACGGATGATTCGTTTATCGCGACAGGGTGGCTCAGGTAGACCGACGAATCAATATAATCCGGGCGGCCCAACACAACAGAGGCATCTCAAAAGCGGCACCGGCGGCTCAACACAGCAGCGAAACGGAGACATCACCATGGTGGCGGCTCAGAAACTGCAGCAGCAATGCGTTTGAGACGGCGGAGGCGGTGACTCTCGGAGTGCCAGCGACAAGTCACAGAAGCCGTGGAGCAAACACGGAGACGGTAGCGGCGGCCCGCCGTTGGTGATGTGAGGCTGGTATTTATTCTTATCCGTCTTGATAATTTTTGGATGTACTTATACTAATACTGATGATCCTCAGTAAATGTTTCTTTAATCTGGGACTACTTTGCGTGATGTTCATCAGTGCATGTGATACTGGTTTTTGTTTAAATCTCGGGATCCGCTTAAGGAGTACCACTGCCCTCATTGCTGGCAGGTTATCTCTTGCTAAACAAAGCATCCGAGCTCCTCACAAAAAGTATCGATTAGTGCTCGTGACAGGACCTTTCAAAATTTGAATCGGAATGATTTGCAGCTCATAATTCTTCCTTCAGGTAGCAACTGTGTGTCATTGTCTGTAACTGGTCCACCATGAACTATGCCTGGCAATCATTGCAGAAAAAACTATACGGATAAGCTGGTTGTGCAGCCAGGGGCGGTGGCTTGCAGCGATGATCAGCGGACACCGGTACGGTGGCTTGACTCTTGAGGCTGGAAGAGCGCCGACGGCTCGGAGTTGGTCACTTGCCGGTGGAGGCGGCCGCAGTTTCCAGGAGCCTGTGAAAACGACGGTTTACACTTTACAGGCGCGGGCGGCTCAAACCGAGGCCAGCGGAGGCGCAGAAGTAGGCCCGAGCGAGACCGCCGGTGGCCCGGGGTGTCACGATGGAGGTCAGTGGCTTAAGGGTGTTACAGCTTGACGAAAACCAGAGCGAGGCCGGGGCGGTTTCAGAGGCACTCGCCCGCGACCCGCGACAACCCAGAGGAGGCGATTTGGCCAGGCTGGAGTACGGTTTAGGTAGGGCTGGTCTTTTGAGGCCGAGGGCGACTCGAAGTGAAATCGCGGAGTCGAGGGTGACTCAGAGTATCGGTCGGCTCCCTGGCGAGTTAGGACAGCGGTAGCCGGTGTCTTGGCACGACGGTGAGTCAAGCCGTGGGCGGACGCAAGTCATGGCAGCAAGGCCGGAGCGAGTTGACCGCGGCAGCAAAGGGAGGCAGCGGCTCAAAGTTTTGGGCCTGCTCTAGCCAGCAGATTGAAAGTAGTCGAGAGAGGCGACGACGACTTGGTCTTAACATCTTCGGCGATGGCGGCTCAGCTTGACGCTGATCCCTTTGATGGATTTGATTTTGACCTGGAGTGTTGACTAATCCACAAATACAAAGATTTGATCTTGGATGATGGCCGGCGTTGACCAAGCAACCATGGACCCGACTACCAATCTTTGCAGTAAAGCGGCCAGTGAGATTCGAAGGCGGCTTAGATGGCGGGTCAACACAGCAACTCGAGGCGGCCTGCCGCAACGGAATTGAGTCGGAGACGGGCGGGCTGTCTGGAGATGAGTCCGAGGCTGAGACGATAAGCCGGCGAGGAAGCGGCGGCTCAACAAGCGGCCCGCAGTGGAGGCAGCAGCGTTCGGACGGCACCGCAACACAGGATCAGCAAGCATGGCCGCTCGGCAATGGCCGATGAATTGGAGGTACGAACCAGCGGTGGTGGAGGTGCAGCGGGTCAACAAGGCGGGTTGTCGGAGGAGTCTGAACCTGTGGACCGTCCGTGTCCGGGTCATGGCCCTTTTCTTTTCTTACGCAGCTGAACAGGCTAGCTTAGATCAGCTTCCTCCTCATCTGAAAAAATTATGAGCCCCTCGAACCCTAAAAAATATCCCTTCAAGAACTCAACACCACCGTGCGCAGGCCCCACTGTGGGCGCCAACTGTCGTGGAATTGTCAAGGCAGATATCCTTAGCGTGAGGACTTAGTCGCGAGGCCAATGCATCTATGTGGTAGCTTGAGAGGGATTGAGCGGAATCGAAAGACGCAACACAAGACAAGGGTTTAGACAGCTTCGGGCCCCGGGAAACATCATCCGGTAATAACCCTACATGCTATTTGTGGCTAGGTCTCATTATGATCATGAGGGAGTCGCCGCATAAGCCGGCTCTCCTCTTTGTGTCTAGCCCTAAAGATTGTTTCTTACTTGTCCCTCTTTGGGGAGCCCTACCCCTCCTTATATAAGTTAGAGGGGCGGGTTACATGTGGAGTCCTAGTAGGACTAGGAGTACTAGTCGATCTTTTCTTACAAGTTGAATACAAGTCCGGGTCTTGCTTTCTTCCTCTTAAGCCGGCCTACCATAACGTAAGCCAGCCTTCTAGGCCTTGAGCCTCTTGGGCCCCCGGGTCTTGTCGCTCCTCTGATCCGCTTGCCAGGTCACCCATAAGTCGCCAAGCTCGAGCGGGTCACTTAGTGAGTCGTCCAGTCAGGGCGGGTCATTAGTGAATCGCCAAGTCGGGCCGGGTTATACATCCGGCCGGGTCATACCGCGGGGTATATCCCCGACAAGATCCGTTAGTATAATAAAATAAATCACCACTTTAGATACTGTTGTGAACTCATTCTTTATTTATATTGGTGTAGTATCAACTGTATTCCAACTTCTCCATGGTTCATACCCCCCGATACTACCCATAGATATATCAAAATAAGCAAACAACACATAGAAAACATAATCTGTCAAAAACAGAATAGTCTGTAGTAATCTGAAACTTCTTATACTTATGTAACTCGAAAAATTCTGAAAAATTAGGAAAATTGATTCAATTTGTATATCAATCTTGTGTAAAATATTCAAGAATTTATCACGTTCCAGCAACTCAAATCAATTCTGTTACCGGGGGCAAAAGTTTCTGTTTTTCAGAAAGATCAAATCAACTATCACCATAGATCATCCCAAAGGTCTTACCTGGCTCAAATAATACTTAAAAAACCAAAACACAATTACTATAGAGGTAATAATGTGTATTTATTGAAAAACAGAACCAAAAATAAAACGGGGTTGCCTCCCAACAAGCGCTTTTGTTTAACGTCCCTAGCTAGGCACGAAACATAGATCTAGGTATTGTCATCTTTGGTATTAAATCCATAAGTAGCCCTCATAATAGATTCATATGGAAACTTAATTTTCTTTCTAGGAAAGTGTTCCATGCCCTTCCTAAACGTAAATTGAAATCTAATGTTTCCTTCTTTCATATCAATAATTGCACCAATTGTTCTAAGGAAAGGTCTACCAAGAATAATAAGACATGTAGGATTGCAATCTATATCAAGCACAATAAAATCTACGGGCACATAATTCCCATTTGCAACAATAAGAACATCATTAATCCTTCCCATAGGTTTCTTAGTAGTGGAATACACTAGATACAAATTCAAAGAACAATCATCAAGTTTATGGAAACCTAGCACATCACATAAAGTTTTCGGAATAGAGGAAACACTAGCACCCAAATCACACAAAGCATTGAACTCATAATCTTTCATTTTAATCTTAATAATAGGTTCCCACTCATCACAAAGCTTTCTAGGAATAGAAACTTCAAACTCAAGTTTTTATTCAAAAGATTTCATCATAGCATCAACTTAGTAAAAGCTTTATTTTGATTATAAGCATGAGGAAAATTCAACATGGATTGAAACAAGGAAATACAATCTATCAAAGAACAATTATCATAATTAAAATCCTTGAAATCCAAAAGAGTGGGTTCATCGCTACTTAAAGTTTTGACCTCTCCAATCCCACTTTTATCAACTTTTGCATTAAGATCTTTAAACTCCGAATCATTGGGACGCCTTGTAGCTAAAGTTGACTCATCTCCAGTCCCATATTTATCAAGATTTATATTAGAAAACAAATATTCAATAGGAGTCACACCAAACACTTTAAGGTCTTCGTCATTATTTTCGCAAAAACTAGAAGAACACACTTTTACAAACCAATCTCGCTTAGCATACATCGTAGCGGTTCTTTCTTTACACTCATCAATAGAAATTTTAATAGCTTTTAGAGATTCATTAATATCATGCTGGGGTGGCATAGATCTAATTTTCAAAGAATCAATCTCACGAGAAATTATATCAAGGTTCCTAGCCAAATCATCAATCTTGAGCATTTTTTCTTCAACCATAGCACTGAAATTCTTTTGAGAATTAATGAAGTCTTTAATATTATTCTCAAGATCAGAGGGTATTTTATTATAATTTCCATAAGAATAGTTGTAGGAATTACCATAATTATTAGAGGAATTACTAGGAAACGACCTAGGGTTGAAATTACCTCTATAAGCGTTATTACCAAAATTGTTTCTACCAACAAAATTCACATCCATAGATTCATTATTATTCCCAATCAAAGTGGACAAAGACATTTAATTAGGATCAATAGGAGCACTCTTAATTGAAAACAATTTCATAAGTTCATCCATCTTTCAACTCAAAGTATTAATTTCTTCAATCGCATGCACTTTTTTACTAGTGGAAGATCTTTCGGTATGCCATTGAGAATAATTTTCCATATTATTATCTAGGAGTTTAGTAGCTTATCCTAATGTAATTTCCATAAAAGTACCACCTTCAGCGGAATCTAAAAGATTTCTAGATGCAAAATTCAATCCGGCATAAAAAGATTATATGATCATCCATAAACTTAAACCATGAGTAGGGGAATTTCTTATCATCAATTTCATCCTCTCCCAAGATTGTGCAACATGTTCATGATCAAGTTGATTAAAATTCATTATGTCATTCCTAAGGGGGATGATTTTAGTGGGAGGAAAGTACTTGGAAATAAAAGCATATTTACACTTATTCCATGAATCAATACTATTTTTAGGCAAAGATGAAAACCAAGTTTTAGCATGATCTTGCAGTGAGAACGTAAATAACTTCAATTTAACTATATCGGTATCAACATCTTTTTTCTTTTGCATATCACACAACTCAACGGAAGTATTTAGATGGGATGCGGCATCTTCACTAGGAAGGCCAGAAAATTGATCTTTCATAACAAGATTTAGCAAAGCGGCATTAATTTCATAAGATTCCGCACTAGTGGCGGGAGCAATTGGAGTACTAATAAAATCATTATTATTAGTATTGGAAAAGTCACACAATTTGATATTTTCTTGAGACATCGTGACAAGGCAAATGATCAAACACACGAGCAAACAAAAAGAAAATGAAAAATACGAACGAAAGAAGGGTGAATAAGAAGGCAAATATTTTTGTGTTTTTCTGAAAACGTTTTAGAAGTGGTGGAGAGGAAAACAAGAGGCAAATGGAAAATAGTGTAATGCAAGAGATGAGAGTTTATGATGGGTACTTGGTAGGCTTGATGTAGAACCTCCTCGGCAACGGCGCCAGAAATTCTTCCTGCTACTTCTTGAGCTTGCGTTGATTTTTGCCTTGAAGAGGAAAGGGTGATGCAGGAAAGTAGAGATAAGTATTTCCCTCTGTTAAGAACCAAGGTATCAATCCAGTAGGAGGCACAAGAAAGTCTACAATCTATGCACCTACGCAAACTAACAAACACTTGCACTCAATGTGAAAAAGGGGTTGGCAATCCCTTCACGGTCTCGAACAAGAGTGAGATCTAATAGAGATATGTATAAAAGATAAATAAAAGAGCAAACTAAAGTAAATCTAAATAAATTGCAGCAAGGTATTTTTCGATTTTTTGGTTTATAGATCTGAAAATATATGATGGAAAATAGACCCCGGGGCCATAGGTTTCACTAGAGGCTTCTCTCTTGAAAGAAACCATACGATGGGTGAACAAATTACTGTCGAGCAATTGATAGAAAAGCGCAAAGTTATGATGATATCCAAGGCAATTATTATGAATATAGGCATCACGTCCGTGTCAAGTAGACCGAAACGATTCTGCATCTACTACTATTACTCCACACATCAACCGGCTCCTGCCTGCATCTAGAGTATTAAGTTCATAAGAACAGCGCAACGCTTTAAGTAAGATGACTTGATGTAGAGGGATAAACTCAAGCAATATGATGAAAACCCCATCTTTTTACCCTTGATGGCAACAATACAATATGTGCCTCGCTAGCCCTACTATGTCACTTGGTGAGGACACTGTAAGATTGAACCCAAAACTAAGCAGCTCTCCCATTGGAAGAAAAATCAATCTAGTTGGCCAAACCAAACCGATAATTGAAAGAGAAATACAAAGATATTTAATCATGCATAAAAGAGTTCAGAAAAGACTCAAATAATATTCATAGATAATCTGATCATAGATCCACAATTCATCGGATCTCGACAAATACACTGCAACAGAATATTACATCGGATATATATATCCAAGAACATCGAGGAGAACATTGTATTGAAGATCAAAGAGAGAGAAGAAGCCATCTAGCTACTAGCTATGGACCGTAGGTCTGTGGTAAACTACCGACGATTCATCGGAAGGGAGCAAGGTTGATGTAGAGGCCCTCCGTGATTCAATCCCCCTCCGGCAGGGTGCCGAAAAAGGCCCCAAGATGAGAGTCTCATGGGAAAAGAGGCTTGCGGCGGCGGAAAAGTATTTTGGTGGATACTTTTGTTGGTTTGGGAGTATTTGGGATTTTATAGAGCACGAATTAGGGTTGGGGGACTCCCGAGGAGCCCACAAGCCGTGGAGGCTCCCCATAGGGCGCGACCTGAGGGCTTGTGGGTCCCTCGGGACTCTTGTGGCCCCCTCTCCAAGCTCAGTGGATGGCTTCTGGTCCAAGAAAAATCATCGTAAAGTTGTATTCCGTCTGGACTCCGTTTTGATATTCCTTTTCTGTAAAACTCAAAAATAAGGAAAAAACATAAACATGCACTAGGCTCTAGGTTAATATGTTAGTCCCAAAAATAATATAAAATAGCATATTAATGCATATAAAACATCCAAAACAGATAATATAATAGCATGGAACAATAAAAAATTATAGATACATTGGAGACGTATCAGTTTTGCTCCCCATTCTACACTTAGAAAGAATATGACGCAAAGTACATTAGAGGGTTAGAGCATCTCTAGCAGACTCCTCATAGTCGCGCAAATTGTAAAAATCCAGCGACTATGCAGGTCTGGCCCGTTTTTTAGGCCAGACCAAAGCACGTATAGTCGCTCGGACCGTAAATGATTTTACGGTGGACCACAAAACTGCCCCTCACGCGATATATCTATGGGTTTGCGGTGAGTATACATGGAAAAACCCTATACCCCCACTGCCGGGATTCCCCAATCCCCTCCAATTTTCTCGCTGCCCGTGAGTAAATCCCTCGCCCCCGCCCACCAATCTACGATGATGTGGAGCTCTGGCCAGCGCGGTGGCGGCGAAGATCCGGAGCGCAAGCGTTGCATCATCGCCGATGCGGCGCACAAGCCCTCGGCCAAACGGTACACAAAATACGGGGTGTCGGTGCCGACATCTCTCCTCTGCCGCGAGACAGAGGAGTACGACTGCCGCCATGCGTGATGCTTTGATGCGGGCAACTCTTCGGGCGCGCCGCTACTTCTGGTGAAGATGGAGCCCGACGAGCTTCCTCTGCTCCACGCCGTCAAGAGGGAGCCGGGGGAGGAGCGCCCATGTGACTTCGGCGTCATCGGCCTGCAGGACTACCTTGTTGGGCCCGACGCGGATGCCTTTGAAGCGGCGCTCCTGAAGCGCACTGCGCGCGAGCAGGAGGAGGAGGACGCGTGTCACCGGCGGGACGAGGAGATCAGTGACCTCCTCTTCGAGCAGGCGCTGACCGCCGCGCGCGAGTTTGACGCCAAGCAGGCTGGATGGCGTCGTGAAGCCAAGGAGCAAGACAAGAAGCATATCGATCTTGTCTCCTTCGACGACGATGAGTGAGCGTCGCCGCCACCACAGCGTCGCCGCCGCCCCTAGAGAGCTCCGGTGAGCTTCGATTTTGGTACTTTAGGTAGGGAGGCATCGCAATGTAAAATAACTTTGAAATGTAGCGATGATCAAACTATGAATGTAGTATGTAGCCGATTTCACCCCTCAAACCTCAGATTTCTCGGCCCTTATCTATGATATAAGGGCCGCTGATATACAGGGTCTGTTAGAGATGCTTTGAGGCTCTATAGGATAGCCAAGGAACACAATCATTGTTTTGGTGCAGTGAGGTGGGGGAGGACCTTGGGCGCTTGTATGTGTGTTTTAGTAGTCTTTCTAGTATGAGTTTTGTATCCTCAATGACAGTGTAAGGCCAACTCAAACGCACACCCATTTTTTCTGAACCAGTGATGTAGGGTGTGGAACCCTAGGGGCCGATCTTCCACGATTTGGAGGGGGATTCCCGAAGAACACGACGAACACATGAGGGAAAACACGAGGGGGAATGAGAGGAAACACTCAAATCAATGAGATTCGATTACACATGTGCTAAATCCAAGTACACAAAGAGACACATGATCCAAATCCAACACAGGACGATACAAACGGTAGCAAAGTTCTTCCCAATCCGTGAGGAGATGGGGGCTTGAATCCACAAGGGGATCTTCCCTTGACGGGGTCTTGAATCCACTTGGGGGATCTTCTCCTAGGAGGCCTCGGTCTCCAACGGGAGTAGTATCAAGTGGATGAGCATAGCTCTATCTCTAGTATGAGCTAAACCAATGCTAACCCTAATTCGAAGCTAGGAGACGAGTATTTATAGTCCAAGGGGTAAGTTGGGGATACATGGGTCGAAACCCATTTCACTACGCACAGGCAGGGTGGTAGTACCGGCCATGGGGGTGGTTGTACCGCTTGGAGCTCTTGCACTGGTTCCTAGAGGTGTTCCCGGAGGTAGTTAGTGGTTGGAGTGGTTGTACCGGTCTTATCACAACTGGGGGGAAAACCGGGGCGGTGCCGGTCTTGTGCCGCTCGATCACAGAAGCTAGACCGGTAGTTGGGCAATGGTCGAGCCGTTGGACCGGTCGGGCGGTAGTTGACCGGTGGTTGGGCGGTTGTAGCGGGATTTTTGGACTCGGCAGATTCTTCTCCATGCTCTTGGCTTGCACCATAACTTCTCCTTGGTACCTAAGCATGGAAAGTGTCTCTGTCTGAGGTTGTAGCCATGTCTCAAGTGGGTCAAAGTGGAGTTCAACAAGGAGAGAGTTAACCTCGTTCTCGATAGCCCTTACACGAGCTCGTGTCATCAGTCCACGTGTTGTCTTGGGAGACAAAGGTAAGTCCATGGGGATGACCGTAGGATGCTCCGCATCATCTCCCCCCCTTGGGAAAGATCCGTCCTCGGATCGAAAACCTCATCACCATGGTAGGGAGAGAGATCCTTGACATTTAAGATGCTGCGCACAGAGTACTTGTCGTGAGGGATGTTGATCTTGTAGGCGTTGTTGTTGTAGCGTTCTAGCACCTTGAAGGGTCCTTCGGCTCGAGGTAGAATCTTGGACTTGCGTTCGTTGGGGAAGCGGTCCTTGCGAAGGTGTAGCCACACAAGATCTCCGGTGTTGAATATCATGGGGTTCTTGTTAATGCTGATCTTGGTCGCGAGGCGTTGTACTTGGCGCTTGATGGTGTGCCTTGTATCTTCCTGCACCTTCTTGAGATAGCTCTCTCGTGCACTCGCGTCCATGTTGATGCGCTCTTGTAGTGGTAGAGGTAGAATGTCCAATGGGGACAATGGGTTGAAACAGTAGATGACCTCGAAGGGGGACTTGCCGGTAGTCGAATGTCTTGCGCGGTTTTAGGCGTACTCGGCGATGGGTAGACACTCCTCCCACTCTTGATGTTCCTCTCGATCAACACGCATAGTAGAGTAGATCGCGTCTGGTTCGTGACCCCCGTTTGGCCGTCGGTTTGTGGATGGTATGCCGAAGAGAACAAGAGCTTGATTCCGAGCTTGGCGCATAGCATCTTTCAAAACTAGCTTTGGAACTTGACATCGTGGTCCGACTCGATAGTCTTGGGCACTCCATGTAGACGCAAGATTTCCCTACAAAAGAGATTGGCAGCATGTGAAGCATCGGCTATCTTGTTGCATGGGATAAAATGTGCCATCTTAGAGAAACATTCTACAATGACAAATACATAATATTTGCCATTTTGAGTTCTAGGCAAACCAAGCACAAAGTCCATACTAATATCTTCGCATGGGTGATATGGAATAGGAAGTGGCATATAGAGACCATGGGATTGAGCTTTAGACTTAGCTCTGCGACATGTAGAGCATCGGTTGGTGTAGCGGTAGATGTCGCGGAACATTTTGGGCTAAAAGTAGTTCTTTGAGAGCGTAGCGAAGGTCTTGTTGCATCCAAAGTGACCCATAAGTCCTCCTCCATGAGCCTCTTGCAAAAGTAACAAACAAACTGAAGACTCGGGGATACATAATTTGTTAGCTCTCATAAGATAATCATCTTTGATGTAATAGCGTTCCCAAAATGTATGCGTCACGCAATTGGCACAAGGAATAGAAAAAGTAGTATCATGCGCACAAGTCTTTTATGTGCTGAAAACCAATGAAATTCAATTCAAGTTTAGTGACAAGCATGCATTTGCGGGAAAGAGCATCCGCCACAATGTTCTCTTTACCCTTAATGTACTTGATGACATAAGGAAAAGACTCAATAAACTCACTCCATGTGGCATGTCGCTTATTCAATTTAGTTTGACCTTTAAGCTACTTAAGAGTTTCATGATCCGTATGGATGACAAATTCATGAGGGTGAAGATAATGTTCCCACACATGCAAAACTCATACTAAGGCATATAGCTCTTTGTCATAGATTGGATAATTTAGTTGCGCGCCGGAAAGTTTCTCACTAAAGTAAGCTATGGGGCGCTTCTCTTGCATTAACACACCTCCTATACCATTGCCACCAGCATAACGATGAACTTCAAAAGTTTTGTCAAAATTGGTCAAGGCAAGCAAAGGGGCATGTGTAAGCAAATTCTTAAGCTCATGAAATGCGGTATCTTGGGATGGTCCCCAAACAAATGGTGCATTCTTCTTACTCAAAGCATGCAAAGGGAATGCAATAGTGCTAAAGTCCTTAACGAATCTACGATAGAAACCGACTAAGCCAAGGAAACTCTGCACTTGTTGCAAGTTGGATGGTAGTGGCCAAGTTTTAATAGCATCAATTTTAGCTTCATCTACATGAACACCCTTAGAAGAGACAACAAAACCCAAGAAAATGATACGTCTCCAACGTATCTATAATTTTTTATTGTTCCATGCTATTATATTATTTGTTCTGGATGTTTTATATGCATTATTATGCTATTTTATATTATTTTTGGGACTAACTTATTAACCTAGAGCCTAGTGTCAGTTTCCGTTTTTTCCTTGTTTTTGAGTTTTACAAAAAAACGAATATCAAACGGAGTCCAAACGAGCTGAAAATTTACGGTGATCTTTTATGGACCAGAAGAGACCCACGGAGCATCAGAGTTGGGCCAGAAGAGTCCCGAGGCGAACACAAGCCATGGGGGCGCACCCCTACGGCTTGTGGGCCACTCGAGAACCCCCTTGACTTGTTTCCAACGCCAAAAATTCCTATAAATATATAAACCCCCGAAAAGAAACCTAGATCAGAAGCTCCGCCACCGTAAGCCTCTGTAGCCATGAAAAACCAATCGGGAGCCCGTTCCGGCACCCTGCCATAGGGGGAAACCATCACCGGAGGCCATCTTCATCATCCCGGTGGTCTCCACACTACTGCAAGATGCTGCTAATGCGACACTACGATTAGAGACCCTTTGACGAAACTGTGTGCGATGCATTAATCGCAAATGGTGATGTAAAATAACCGTAAAAAAAGATGCAAAACATTTGCGATGAAGGGTACATCAAACACAGTTCATATTTTAGTTGCGTGTGTGATGAGGGGCATACATTTCAGTTCAATGAACTGTTTGCGATGAGGCAGAACAAAAGAAATGGGCAGCCAAATGAAGGCATGTGCGATATACAGTATACAGTTCACTCGGATAAACTGTTTGTGCTGAGGCGGAACAATGTAAACAAAGTGCAGATGAAGGTGTGTGCGATACTCGGCATCTGATTCACTTTCGGATGAAATGTTTGCGTTGAGCCAAGAGAACAAAAACGGTTCAACTTAACAAGATGTGTGTGATACACGGCAAACAAGTCTGTAATCAGAAACTGTCGGATTTCGGGTTCCGGCAGACCCTTGAGGTTCGAACACTGGGGTCCGCGCGGAGATCCAACCTTCCACCATCTTGCACCTCGCCGAATCGCAGGGACCTAAACTACTAAACGGAACAGCACAGAGACACGAGATTTATACTGGTTCAGGCCACCATTGTGGTGTAATACCCTACCCAAAGGTGTGGTGTGGTGGATTGCCTCTTGGGCTGATGAGGAACAATACAAGGAAGAACAGCCTCATGAGGGTCTGTTCTTGGCGGGTGCGATGAACTGCTAGGTGGTGTTCGATCGCTCTAGCTACTGGTTTCCTTGATGAGGATTCCGATCTCTCTGTCTCTCTCTCGATGCCAGCCTTCCTACCTGTGGGTGGCTACTCCTATTTATAGGCGAAGGCCCCGGCCTCTTCCCAAATATTGAGCGGGAAGGGCGCCAACAATTGGCCATTTTGAAGGGGAACAACGGGTACACTTATCCCGACTAAAGTTGGTCCTCGCCGCCAAAGGCTCGATGATGACGCCTGCTTGGGCTCCACACGGACTCCCGTCCAGCCGTGGGGCTGGTCTTGGTCTTGTTGCACCGAAATGGATGCCTTTGCTTGATGCTCTCGCCTGCGCTTGCTCCCTTTGCACCAAAGAGGAAAGGAGGACACTGCGCGGGCTGGCGCCCGGCTGGCGCCCTTGGTCGTCATGGCTTGCGTCATGGGCACCTCGCGAGGTACCTTGCCTTGAACTCTCCGCCTCCTCATGAGCCAGCCTGACGAGGCCGTGCACGAGGAAGCTCTCGTCGTCCGCCTCATGAGGCTTGGCCCCTCGCGAGGGTCTTGAGCTTGCGTTGATGAAGATGGGCTGTCCTGGCCTCCTTTGAGCCACGCCGCAGGCCGCAGTGAGCAAGTCTGGGGACCCCGTTCCCGAACGCCGACAAGAGCCCCGGCCCACGGGCGCGCCCGAACTTGGCCGAGCAGAGGCGAAAGGGCAAGTGCGAAGCGTCGCGGGCCCCTAACGACTTCTTGACCTTGGGCGCTGCGTGGCGGTTGATTGGACGCGTGCGCCTCTACAACCGCGTGGGTTGATAATAGAGCGGCATCTTCCTTGCCTCCTTTACTTTCTCCAGTTGCTGCTCAGATCCCCTTTCTTGCGCCTCTCCCCTCTAATTCCAAGACCTTCAGATCCACTCCGCCTGCGTGCCCTAGCCAGTCATGGCGCCTCGCCAAGCCCCGGCCGGAGCTTGGTACTCTCCTGCCTTGGACCCGCCAAATGTGTCGGGGAGCTCACTGACATGCGCCCGGTTGGCGGAGGCGCAGGGCGTCAATGGAACGGCGGTGTTCAATGTCGTCTCCTCCGCCCCTGAGGGTCGGGGGAGTACCTTCTACCCGTTCTTCGTGAGCGCCATCATTGCTGGTCTGGTGCCTCCCTTTTTTGAGTTCTTCTTCTCCGTCCTCCGTCATTACAACATTCAAGCTCTGCACCTCCATCCCAACTCCGTCCTTCTTCTGGCGATCTTCGCCTACTATTGTGAGGCCCATGTTGGGGTGAAGCCCTCGGTGGCCTTGCTGCGCCACTCATTCTCCTCCGAACCTCCCGTGGTTCCGCCACAAGGCGTCTGAAGCTTCGTAGACATCTGGCGGGGCCATTGCCATTTCAAACCCCGGGAAGCGGATTGAGGGCTTCAGGAGCAAGTGGGTCTTGGTGGACGCTGGGCGCATCCACCCTCGGCTGATCCTGCCCACGGAGTGCCCCGAGAGCTCCGACGACCGGGTCCCGAGTGGAGCCAGGATCCCGCGCTGAAGCCGGTGCCGGAGAAGATGGATGCAGATTTGAAGCCGCCAACGCGGGCGGGCGCGGTTGACTGCAAGGCTGCTGAGGGAGTTCACTGAGCACCAACTGGCTCCGCTTCGCCAGTACTCACTTCTGATGTGGAGGCTTCACTCGAGCCCCGTGGCCCTGGCCAGCGGGGATCTGGTGACGGTCCTCCAGTCCTTGGTTGGGGGCGATGTTGTGAGACTGGAGGGCGCCCCCGCGCCCTTTCCTTTATGAGGATTGGGAGCAGGTAGTGGGGCCCATGCCGGTCTTTAATGGGGACGGGCCCGTGCCCGTGGAGGCTCCGCAGGACCTAGTGGACGTGTCCTCTTCCGACTCCAGCGAAGAGGTGGAGGAAAAAGAGCCGGGAGAGGGGGTTGACTTGGGTGCGGAGTCAAGGGCTCCTCCCCTGCGGCGCAGGTCCCGCATTCTCCGCCTCCCCTAGAGTGACGACGACGAGAATGAGGATGAGCGGGGAGGCAGAAGCCTGCCTCGATCCCAAGAAGGACCGGACTGGGCTGGTCCTCATGGTCCGCCTGCCCCGGGCGATCTGGCAGACGCGCCTCGCCTCCCGGGTCCCCTTGAAGCTGATCCCTGCAGCCGGCTCTCGGGCTTCAAGTATGGCCGGAGGCTGCTCGAGTCCACCGGCGACGATCTGTAAGTACCTGCTTCCCGTGTTGAATATTGCTCCGTCGACGAGATCTGATGTCCATGTCCTTCGGCCAGGTTGGCGCTTGCGCGAAGAAGCCAAGGGGGCCTCGAGGCCCCATCCGTGGGCGGTGCCTCCGCACGAAAGAGAAGGTGATCCCGACGCCTGGGCCTCTCCTGTCCGGGCGCCCTCATGAGGTTCGGCTAAGCCTGGCCGGGCGAAGCTCATCCCCTTGACCCAGCGACTTCGAGGTGTCCTTGCTCGATGCCGCCGCCACATTGTTGGGGCGCAGCAGTCCCGCCACGACATCGTGGTTACGCCGCCGCCATCTCCTCCTGCTCCACCAACTGTTGTTTCTCCGACTCCTCCCACTGTCCTGGATCATGCTGCCGCTGAATTGGACCGACTGCGGCAGGATCTTCTGGGCGCCGACCCTCGCTTGGTGGCCGGGCGCTTGGAGCTAGCCTCTGGCTGGATTCGCTCCGATGCTTCGATTCGGGCGGCGCTGGTCCAGGCCTCGACGGCTTGCGACGAGGAGAAACAGGCTGTCCGTGAGGCGAAGATTGCCCGCGATGCTGCCCTGGGGGAGGCAGCCAGCATCCAAGGTCGCTGTGAGACGCTGGAGGGCGAGCTGAAGGGCCTGCAGAACCAGCTTGCCGAGGAGGCCCGCCTCTGCCAGGAGCAGGAGGAAAGCATGAAGGCTCGCGAGGCAGCCGTCAAGGACCGGGAGGCCAGGCTGAAGAAGCACCGTGACCGCCTAGGCGCGCTGGAGCAGGAACTGGAGGTGAGGAAAGTCGAGCTGGACAACAAGGCGCGGGTTCTTGCCGAAGATCGCGTGGCCTTCATGGATATGGAGGTGAAGGCTCGCGCCTTGCTGAGGGAGCTTTATGATAGCGGCCTGGAGAGCCCATCGCCGGGCGCAGAGGACGGCCCCGCCAAGCTGCTTCCCTTCTGGTTCGCGCTTGAAGATGTCTCCCTTGGTCTTGGCCCCACGGCTGAGGCCGAGGCGCGCGTCTTGTCTTCTGCGGCACTGACACGGGTCCTCACCCACGTCTACCTTCGCAATCCCAGCGTCGACCTGGACAGCTTGCTGGAGCCAGCAAGCGGCAAGCATGCAGCTGCCGCTACCGAGGCTGTGAAGGTTCGCGTGGAGGCTCTGTTGGGGAAGTTCCGGGCCTTCAGCACCAAGCCAAAGCGAGGCGCTGCCGGCCCTGCTGCTTCACGAGGCGAACCCACTCCGCGCTGCTCCACCGCCGACAAGTGACTCCGTTGTAGCTCCTGTCCTGCTTTTAATTCCTGCACATGTATCATGCCTCGGGGAGGCGTTTAAACTTGCATTTGGTATTGCGATAACAGGGTGGACTGTAATATTTGCTTTTGAATTCCTTGAAATTTGCGCTTCCTACTTGCTTATGTTCTACGCCGGCAGAGCCCGGCCCCGCGCATACCTCAACCGCCGTTAGCCCCGACCGGAAACCAGGACGGGACCAAGGAGTGAGGGGCTACGTGACAAGTTAGGCTCTGAGTCACGATGCTCGTGGAGTCCCCTTGGCGCACGAACAGCATGTAGGGAGGTGAGTCGCGGGCGGTTCTTCCGTTCTACGTCTGCAGAGCCCGTCCCCGCGCATACCTCAACCGCCGTTAGCCTTTCGGAACTAAGGGGTGAGGGGCTACGTGACCAGTTAGGCTCCTGAGTCGCGATGCTCAGGAGTCCCCTTTGACGCTCAAACATCATTCGTACCTTGGCTCCGCTCGGGGAGTGACGTGCGACGAACCAGGCCCGAGGGGCCTGGCTGGGTGGCGTGAGTCTGGTGTGACCTGTGTGCAGCCCTGCAGCCCAGCCCCTCAAGGGCGCTCCCGAGGGGAGACGCTATGACGAGGCCGACACCGAGCTCTTGGCTCCACGAGGTTGATGCGACCGGAGGCCACCTCGATGGTTTATCACCAGCGGAGCATAGCGCTTCCGCATGCAAGACGGGCATAGCCGCCTCGGCGGTGTAGTCAGCCAGGCGTGAGCATGGTGCTTCCATCGGAACGTGGGAGGGGCTCCCCTCGGGAGGAGCCCTGGGCGATACAGCCCACCACGACACGTGGGCTGCACGGTAGGGCTGGACGAGGTGTATCTGGGCACCCGTGAGCCAGCAAGACTCACGGGCCCTACCTCAAGGCAGGTTGCGCCTGCTCTGGGCCTTATCTTTGAGTGTGTTCCTGCAATTTTGGCGGATGTCGGTGTTTCACGTCTTCGGTCCCGGCTCTCGGGCTGGTCTCAGCCGTCGGCTGGCAAGCCAGGTCGCGATGCCATGGACAAGACCAGAGGGTGAGGGCCGGAGAGCCGGTAGGAGCCCCGAGTCGCGATGCTCGTGCACCCCCTTTAACGCTGCACGCTGGGTTAGATGAGCGAAACTCACGTCCTCGGGTCCCGGCTCTCGGGCTGGTCTCGGCCGCTAAGCAGCAAGCCAGGTCGCGATTCCATGGACAAGACCAGAGGGTGAGGGCCGGAGAGCGGTAGGAGCCCCGAGTCGCGATGCTCGTGCACCCCCTTTAACGCTGCAAGCTTGGTCGATCTGACAACTCTACGTCCTCGGGTCCGGCTCTCGGGCTGGTCTCGGCCGCCGTCAGAAGCTGTGTCGCGATGCCATGGACAAGACCAGAGGGTGAGGGCGGAGAGCCGGTAGGAGCCCCGAGTCGCGATGCTCGTGCACCCCTTTAACGCATAAGCTGGGTTAGATGACGAAACTCTACGTCCTCGGGTCCGGCTCTCGGGCTGGTCTCGGCCGTTGGGCAAGCCAGTGTCGCGATGCCATGGACAAGACCAGAGGGTGAGGGCCGAGAGCCGGTAGGAGCCTTGAGTCGCGATGCTCGTGCACCCCCTTTAACGTGCAAGATTCCGCCACCTGTGAAAAGGCACCAAATAACAAGCATGGTGGAGCGAGAGCATAATCCTAAGGAACAAGCAGGAAGGATACATGTCACTGGACTGGCCCGGCGGCTTGGGGATGATGCAGCCAGGGGCGCCCAACAGGATAGGCTAATGACATGAAATAAAAGGGATAGATGCCGCAGGACGGACCCACGCTGCCCGGGAATAATGCGCCTCAAGGCGCTCCCACCGGAAATAAAACTTAAAGATGTCACTGGTGATGTTGGGGACGAAGGGGTGTTGGTGTAGCAGACTCGGTTGGCTGCGTGAGCCGATCTCACGAGCCCCTGTGCCCGAGGGCCTCGGGAGGCTCCGAAGGCGCTGGTGGCTCCTCATAGACCATCTCCATCTCCGCCAGGGCGGCGGAACGCCCGGCCTCTTGAGCCTCCAGGATGTCCCTCAGGAGACGCTGGTGCGCTTGGCTGCCGCGTTCGGCGAGCCACGGCATGCGCTGCGTGGGCGTGGGCGGACCCTGCAATGTCCCACTCGCGAGGGCCAGAGGCGCTTGAGACGCGGCTCGGTTGAGCCTGGTATGTCGATGCAGACGCTGCAGCCCACCATCCTCGCCTGGTTGGGGGGCCACAGCGGGTAGGCGGCGGCTGACCCTCATGACCCTTGACTCTTGTAACTCCTGAATGGCCTTGCTGACGAACTCCTGAGGGTTCGGCCCTCCTTGCCTTGCTCTCGCTTATGGAAGCGTGCATCAAGCACGCCCACGTGGTGCCCAAGCGCCTCCCTCATGACCTTGGCGGGGTCGGCGGCCCTCCGTGGAGAGCCCCGAGCCCTACTCGAGGAGGGCGCCGAGCGCCGCTTCCTATGCGATGGAAGGAGGTTCTCTGCCCGGCGCGGGCCCTGAGGGGCCTCCCTCTTGAGGAGCCGGACCGGAAGATGTCTTCTTCTTCTTGGGTGCGGCCTCGGGAGGCCTCATGCTGCTGTGGTCTGGGTCTTCTAGCGACGCGGCCTGAAAGTCTCGCTCCAGGGAGCACACTGCGTCTCTCTCTTCACAGGGCACCGTGATGACCCCGCCGCTTCCTAGCATCTTGAGGACGTTGTAGCCGTGGTGGGTTATGGCCATGAATTTGGCCAACGCTGGGTACCCAAGGATGGTGTTGTACGGCAGGCGAATGTGGGCGAGTCGAAGTTGATGAGCTCGGTGTGGTAGTTGTCGCGAGCCCCGAAGGTGACAGGAAGGCGGACCTGCCCGATCGGGACCGTGGAGCCGTCGGTGACTCCGGAGAAAGGCTTGGTTGGTTGAAGCTGACTATAAGGCACTTGAAGATTGTTGAATGTCTCTACGGACAGGACGTTGAGCCCTGCTCCGCCGTCGATAAGGGTCTTGGTGACCAGCACGTTGCTGATGATTGGGGAACAAAGCATCAGGAGAACTCCGGCTGTGGCTGCGCACTTGAGCTGGTCTGCTGAGCTGAACGTGATGGCGCACGCCGACCACCTGAGAGGGCGCGTGGACTCGAGCTTGGGGAGGACTGCATTCACTTCGCGTGCAAACTGCTTGAAGATGCGCTGAGAGGCTGGGGCTTGAGCTCCGCCCAGGATGCAGGCGATCGCACGCGCTTCCTAGAAGCCCCCAGCCCCCTCGTCCTGATGACGGTCTTCAATTCTCCTTGGCGGCAGCAGCGGCAATGAGGGAGGCCTGCGTTCCCTCATGGGCGATCCTCGCGAGGCTGATCCTCCAGCCTCCCTCGCGAGGTGGGTCTTGCCAGCCGGTCCTCACGAGGTTGGTCGCGCCACCCTTGGCGCTGGGCCGTGGTCTTCCTGGCGTCTGCATTCCTTCCTCCTCCTCGGCCAGTAGCCCCGTCGCTGCGGCCAAGGCGTCTGCCGACCCTTCCTTCACAGACTGCCCGGAGCTCTTGGCATTCATTGGTGTTGTGGGTGTGGAGGTCGTGGTACACGCAGTACCGGCTGCCCTTGGAGGATTCGGGCTGATCTCTGCCTCGCTTGGTGTCTGGTTCGGCCGCGAGTACGGCAGCCCCCTTGCGCTTCACGTCCTTGGCCTTGGACTTCTTTTCTTTGGGATCCGCGACAGGCAGCTCGAGGAGGGAGAGGCGCCCCTCCTCAGCCCTGGCGCACTTGGTTGCCAAGTTGAACAGCTCCAAGGAGGTGCACAGATCTTCATGCATCGCCAGCTCCTCCTTCATCTTGACGTCGCAAGACGCCGCCGAGAAGGCAGAGATGATGGCCTCCTCCGTTACCACAGGGATCTTGAGGCGTAGCGTTGTTGAAGCGCCGGATGTCTTGCTGCAGGTTTCCCAGGCTGCCGCTTGATTCGGCGCATGTCGCCACGGCGGGTGGCCGGTCGCGAGTACCGGAAGTTGGCGATGAAGCGGGTGCGCATCTTGGCCTGTGAAGAGATCGTGCACGGGGCCAGGTTCAGGAGCCAGGTGCGGGGCCCGTCCTTGAGCGCCATGGGAAACCAGTTCGCCATGACCTTTTCATCCCCGTTGGCAGCCTCGATGCCCAGCTCGTAGAGCTGGAGGAACTCCGTAGGGTCAGCTGTGCCGTCGTAGCGAGGAGGCAGGTCTGGCTTGAACTTGGCGGGCCACGTGACATTGCGCAGCTCGGAGGTGAAGGCGCGGCAGCCCGCCGTGGCCGTGGGGGGCCTCGGACGACAGAGAGCTTGGTCTTGCGGGCCTCCCTGCGCCGCGGCTGGGGGCAACGCAGGGTCTGACGTCTTGGAGCGGGAGCGCCGGGCAGCTTCTTGTGGGCGAGGAACTTCTTGACAGCTCTGCTCTTGCCGCGCGGCGCTGGCGGAACAGGTTCCGCCAGGCCGCGCGCGCTTTGGGGAGGCGCTTTTTGAGGAGGAGGCGGCCGAGGCGCCTCGAGTTTATCGCCGCAGACGGGCGGGTGCGGTGCAGCGAGACGAACGGTGCAGGGGCGCCTCCTACAGCGCGGACGAGCTCGGCGACTCGGTCGAGCCATTCTTCATAGACGTCGTCGACGGGGCGGTAGCGCAGGAGCTCGCTTGCCGCGATGAGTGCAGCTCGGGCCTCCATGGCAGCTGGGCGTCGCGTGACGAAAGAACCAGCGGGGGTGAGCGAAGGCGTGGCGGTGCGGCCGTCCTGCCTCATGGACGGGTGCTGGGACGACGCTTGTTGCTCGTTCCCCGCCGGGCCGATGGCGGCGTTGACGGCAGGCAACGGGGAACGACGAGGGCGCCCGCCGACGGGAGCTGTCTGGGCGACATGGGAGGCGAGGGCGGCTTCGGCGCCGCGCTGGCCGACGGGCGTCGACATGGTTATGTGGTCGGGAAGAACGAGGCGACGAAGGCAGATTCCGGCGCACTTTACCGGGCGCGCCAAATATCGGATTTCGGGTTCCGGCAGACCCTTGAGGTTCGAACACCGGGTGCGCGCGGAGATCCAACCTTCCACCGCCTCGCACCTCGCCAATCGCAGGGACCTAAACTACTAAACGGAACAAAGACAGAGACACGAGATTTATATCGTTCGGGCCACCATTGTGGTGTAATACCCTACTCTAGTTTGTGGTGTGGTGGATTGCCTCTTGGGCTGATGAGGGACAGTACAAGGAAGAACAACCTCGCAAGGGTCTGTTCTTGGCGGGTGCGATGAACTGCTAGGTGGTGCTCAGTCGCTCTAGCTACTGGTTTCCTTGATGAGGATTCCGATCTCTCTCTGTCTCTCTCTCTGATGCCAGCCTTCCTACCCTGTGGGTGGCTACTCCTATTTATAGGCGAAGGCCCTGGGCCTCTTCCCAAATATTGAGCGGGAAGGGCGCCAACAATTGGCCATTTTGAAGGGGAACATCGGGTACACTTATCCTGACTAAAGTTGGTCCTCGCCTGACAAAGGCTCTGATGATGATGCCTGCTTGGGCTACATGATGACTCCCTTCCAGCCGTTGTGCTGGTCTTGGTCTTGTTGCACCGAAATGGATGCCTTTGCTTGATGCTCTCGCTGCGCTTGCTCCCTTTGCACCAAAGAGGAAAGGAGGACATCGCTGGCCGGGCGCCGGCCGGGCGCCTCTTGGTCGTCATGGCTTGCGTCATGGGCACCTCGCGAGGTACCCTGCCTTGAACTCTCCGCCTCCTCATGAGCCAGCCTGACGAGGCCGTGCCTGAGGAAGCTCCTCGTCGTCCGCCCCACGAGGCTTGGCCCCTCGCGAGGGTCTTGAGCTTGCGTTGATGAAGATAGGCTGTCCTGGGCCTCCTTTGAGCCACGCCGCAGGCCGCAGGCAGGCAAGTCTGTGGACCCCCGTTCCCAGAACACCGACAGAAACGTGTGCGAAGACCAATAACAACACAGAATATTCTTGTTAACAAGCTGTGTGTGTTGTGAGCAAATGATTGCTGGTATATAATTATGAGTGATTGATGAAATCATCACCGACGGGTTCCATTGTTTAGTCCGTTTGTGATGTGATTTGCTTTATCTACAGAGCATCAACATATATACTTAAAAAGACAACATTGCAAAACCAAATTAAGCATACAATTACACAAGTGAGTACACACATAACATTTCCACACACCAAAGTAAGCAATTATATGCATACTAAACTAGGAGAAATGAGGATCTAATCATCTACTTATTGTTGCGACGACGCTTGTCATTGCTCTGCTTCCGGCTGGATCCTTGGCCGTTTTGGGGAAGGAGGCACTTCCTCATGTCAACGATCCACCTGTACATGCCATAGCTCGTGTACGCCTCCTTGGCCGCGTACACGATGTGAGCTTTGTCGAGTTTCTCCATCCAGGCTGAGTGCCAGTCACGCTTGTCCTTGTTGCAGGAATCCTTCATATCTCTGTAGTAGGGGTCGATGATGGCCTCAGCGAGGTGAACCATTGAGTCCTTCTCATGCTCCTTGTTTCCCCAAATCTTGTATTGGCCCTAGATGTCGACAAGATTCTGGCAGGCGATGCCCGAATTCTTGAGCACCTTTACATCGTTGATGATGTCCACCGTAGCGAACATGTAGTGGGGCCTGTTGACAAACCTGGCGAAATGCTCGCAAGGCCTTGTGGCCAGGAAGTAGTGGTAGATGAGGACGTGGTTGCTCACGCACATCTGGGTGACGACAACCTTGGGACGAGACCCGGCACGAGCGCGGGTGTACTCGAGGTCGAACCCGACCACCTTGTACTTCTCGTCATCAAGTAACAGCTCCATGATGTGGATGGAGTGCTCCACCCAGACCGGGTTGTTGGTGTACACCATCGAGAGCTCTGTGAACCTTATGTGGGTGTCCACCACGACATGCATGGTGAACTGCTGCTTGTCGTCGGTAGCCGCTCGGAGCGCCATTGGAGCCGCGCAGGATACCCTCTAAGAATTTGTTGTGGTGGGTGTGCTTCTTGCAATGGTGGGGTGTGATCAAAAGGTTGAAGAGACACAAGGGTTAAATGGCCGCTGTAATAAATGGGGGCCTGCCGGCCTGTAATCGTCATGTCTTGTCATCGCGTTCATAGTGGAGGATTCCAGTGCACGCTTGACAACACCGTGCCGCACGTGTTTCATTTGACCATGCGTGGGCTTGAAGAGGCGCCAAATGTATCGTTGGTGAGCCTGTTCCTGCGCTACCGTGCAAGCTTCCCTCCCGGCTAGTTTGGCCACGCGTCGGCTAGAAGAGGGACAAATGGTGGGCGTTTATTGGCAATTTTTTTTGTAAAAACAAAGTGTGTGGAATGACTTCGGTCATAAGTTTACCCATGGGTGATGAGGTCAAAGTTACACAAAAGGGTGATGATGGACACTCGAGTGCGATAATTAATGCCGCGCTCTACAGGGCACAT
Organism: Aegilops bicornis; assembly: GCA_021605145.1. Taxonomy (NCBI): domain Eukaryota; kingdom Viridiplantae; phylum Streptophyta; class Magnoliopsida; order Poales; family Poaceae; genus Aegilops; species Aegilops bicornis. The sequence continues at coordinate 546,762,152 of CM038675.1, read as the reverse complement.
GGTTGAAGAAACCAACTATGTGCAATAATGTCAAAGATCGCAGTCAAGTCAGCTAAAAAGATCGTGTGCTATGAGATCGACAAGGTAAACAGATTCGAGAATGGTTAATAAAATATAAGTCCATTGCATATTAAGGTCAAAATAGTGCTACCAATATACGAGTCTCATACGATGCCATTTCAATGATTTTACCACAAAAGCTTGAAATATTACAAGGTTCAAATTCCAGAGTTATATGGCTCAAATTCAAAGATTACAAGGTTCGAACTGACATTAGAAATGAAATTCAGCTCATCAGCTACAAATGCTTGCGCTGATCTGCTTAACATAGATATTAGAGAGGTTCAAACTAATATTACCACTTCTAAGACTGGTTTTGAAACCTCATAATTTTTGCGAAGGGGCCAGCCACTTAGAAGTCATGTATGGGTTTCACATGATGACTTCCGATTACTCTGTCATCTAAAGTTCCAAAATGAAATTAAGCATTTTTGGAGCCTATTCCATTATGCCGCAGCCACCGGCGCTGATCAACAAACCATTCATTTTTGCAAAATAAATGTAGGACAATCCTCATTAGCTTCAGCACCCTTGCTCTGACAACAAAGAACATGGCGAATATAATCTCAGGTAAGGTCCCTCGGTTGGAGTTCAAAGTAATTTCTGAGAGATGCAGATCTAGGCATTCGACATAATTGTTATATTATATCACATTATCCACCACTAGGTCTATCTTATCTGCAAAAGAAGAAAACGTGTTAGTGCCTACATGCAGTTTTGAACACTACTACAAGCCTATTTGGTTTGCAGGATTTGTAAAATGCACTAACATGCCATCTTCGATCCGACATGATTAACATGGGCATTTGATTACAATCTAGAAAAATGTAGCCTTCTTCAAAAGAGGTTGGAGTGGATGAAAAGTTCCCTAAGAAAACTAGTACAAATGAATCCAAAGGAGAAATGCTTATGGATTGTAACCATATGGATCAAGCAACCAATGTGGGGTGGGGGGGGGGGACATGTATGTACTGAAATCTTCCAAAAAATCCTTCAGAAATCATAGTACATTGTCATTGTAAACTTGGAAAAAGGTGTCACAAATTAAACTCCCTTATGGTTAACATTTAGCATGAAAGGAACATCACCTCGATATATAGCTTCTCTAGGCACGGAAAGCATCTTAGGAAACTAACAACTTGCTCCAGGTTGGGGCCGATAGATTCTAGTGCCAAGACCTTCACTGTGTGCAGTTTCTGGGTCAAGTTTGTTGTCGTGGGAAACCACGGCCACCTATGGGACCAAGGGTCCCTTGCTGGTTCGGCAGGGGGATGTCATGTCGCACAAAGAGCAGAAGAGCATGGGGCAGCACAGCAGAGATCACACAAGCAATTTTACCCAAGTTCGGGCAGCTGCAAGGCGTAAAACCCTACTCCTGCTTTGGTGGATTGATGGTGGAAGAATGGTGGTGGAGCATAGTACACTTGCCCGGCTGGGTTACCTCAGGGCGGCAGTGGCTACGCGCGTATGAACGTGTGGGTATTCAACCTTCTAACCCTTGTTACGGTTGCCATGGGCCTCCTTTTATAGGTTAAGGGGTCACCACAATGGCAAAGTAGTCATTATTCACTGATAATATAGCAAACAGTGCTATCATACCTAACCCTGCAGGCTGACAGGGTGCATTACATGCGCCACTTCACATCACATCATCGCTTGCCCGACAAGCCTTGCCGGGCTGTTTTTCCTGCTTCACACCTGCTCGCTTGACACGTCGCAGGACGTGTATCGTTTGTAGGTATTTCTCGTAGAAAGAGGTTGCCATGTGGAGAATGACTGCCACTTAGTCACTTTGCGGCTTGACACCGCATCAATTGACGACGTGGGTCCTGGTGGAGTAGTTGGGTGAGGTGGTTTGCCTCCGCGAGTCCTGGCAGGCCCTACCGAGACGTCTTGGACGTTCTCTTCCGGGGGCGACCCCACCCTCGCCGAGCTCGCCTGCCCGTCAAGGGAAGCTTTTCTCCTAGTATGTTACTTTTCTAGCTTGATCATGGTCCTCTTGACCTGCATGTTGGTCCTTCGAAGATCTTGGTCTCTTGTGCTCTGGCACGGCCTGATGCCGTAATCTCGTTCCCGTGCCTGTGCACAGTCTGGGCAACAGACCCAGGTTTGTTGCACTGACAGAAGCCCCCGGGCCTGCCCTGAACGTGCTTCCGAGCATCGTCGGGGTAGGCCCTAATAAGTGCACAGGCAGGGGCGTGGAAGAGGTTGGTCTCTTGAGGTCTTCTTTTCTTCTTCATTAATCTTTAGTCTGGGCCATTTTCCGGTTTCTCCACTCCGTCGTGTGCGATGTTACGGAAAAACTCAGATCATGGTCTGGTGGATGCCCACGCCCCACGATCACAGGGTCGAAACTGCCATCCCACTCACCCCTTGCTTCGTGCACACCCGCCACGTGTACCCCATGCATTAGGAGGGGTAGGTGGTGGATGCGGAGAGCGCGGGGATGATTGTTATGGTAGGAAATAAGGCGCCACTGGTTGGAGCAGAGGGTCGGTCCTGACTCCCTGAGCCACTGGGGGGAGCAGGGAGGCAGTATTGGAGGAGCGGGGCGGCCGCTCGTAGCACGAGAGGCTAGCCCCATGACTCATCCTTTCTATAAAAGGGGGGCAGGGGTGGTGCATTTTCATACACTCGCACTCCTTCCCCCTCCACAATCGTTCTTCACTCGCCATGGTGAGAGGACAAGGGCATGGTGGTATTCCAGTGGTGGCAACGAGGGCTCCTTCTCGACAACATATTCCCCCTCCTCCGGAGCCCGCGGCAATGGAGCCCGCCATGAGAGGAAGAGGGAGCGGGCGAGGCCGAGGTCGCCCTGGCACCCGAGGAAGAGGAGGACGGGGTGGTGCCTTGGCCGCGCCTCCACCGGTGGCTCTTCCCCCAATGGAAGGCCACATCGGGGATCAGCCTCGAGAGTTTGTCATCAGGCTGTACAAACCTCCATGCGGTCATCTTCGTCTCCCTATTCCATTCGCACGGGAAATGGAGCTTGAATGGCCATGCACTCTGAGGTTGCATATGAGGGGCTGTGGAAATGGCGGCATGTGGGTGGACGTTGACTTCCCAACCCCTCACGTTATGTACCTCCGCCGTGGTTGGAAGACCTTTGCTCGTGCCCACAGCTTCTCGGAGGGGCACGTTCTCCAGTTTAAATTAATGGAGAGCGGCCTGCTCTTTGTCAAGATCTTCGGGCGCTCAGGATCTCTCTTAGGGTGCTGCACGGAGAGCTCAACTAACGATGAAAGCTCCTCCTCGAGCGAAACCGACGAGGAGAACAATGACGGTGATGAGGACGACAGCGACCGGGAGGGCGGCGACTCTGACTCCGGCTGAGCGTCGCCCGCACCATCTTCATCAGGCGGCATCACCATCATCTGCACATGCATCTCCTTCCCGGCAATGCGAGTTGACGGGGAGTTGGATGCAGAGGTGGGGATGGTGCTTCCTGGCTTCCTCTAGCAGCCTCCCAGCTGGACCCCGGCAGGCTTCCTCTTGGGCTGCAGCCATGTTCCCCCTGCCGCATCTTGCTGGCCCTGGTGGTGGCAGTCGACGGGTCACCTCCTACATGCTCACCATCGATGCGCTCGCCGATGTCCTCCTGTCCCCGCCAGGCTACCTCTCCTGGAGCACGATGGGGGCAGGCTGGGTCCCTGCCCAGGCGCTCCTTTTGCCTTCTTTGCCTTCTACTGCCATGCCTAGGAAGAGAGGGACAAGAAAGGGCATTACGGGGCACTTATCTTTTTTCAATCGTAAACTTGTCGGCACTTGCCAAATTTAATTCAAATAATGTAATCTCTCGAGTCCATGTTTGTGTTCCGTAAGGTTTGTACTTGTATCAGCATATTAATGAAAAAGATGAACCTTGCCTGGATATGTCCATGCAGAGGTGGGATGCCTCTTTAGTTTAAATAAACGAGTCTTCCCCGGCAGGCTATCCTGCCGGTATGCTTTTGATAGTTCGTCAGAGAACTAAGCCTACCGGGCAAAAATAAAGGGACCAGCCCCCCGCCAACCTCTTATCACCAAAGGCCACTACGACCATCCTGGCCGAAGCAACGTTCGAGCCAAGGATGGGAGCACCTAAGTTTCAAAGGGTGGCGAGGTTTTCTCATGCAGAAGTTCTAGCTTACAGAATGCTTATGGACAAGAGGTAGAACTTATCTATTTGGCTTGCCGGAGATCGCAGTGCTGGTCCATCTCCCCAACTCCTTGTAGAGGCCAAGTCCACGGCAGGAACCCGCAGCCTCATGCAGATGGGAATGATACAAGATGCGATTCTGTCTATATGCATATGCGAATGCTTATGAAATGCTTATGCAATGCTCTTGGAATGCTCATGCATGCATGCAACTTGGTTGGGGGCCCCCAACGCTTCGTTTATTTCTCTGTTGCTTAGGGTCATCGCCTGGCTTTGTACAAGGGGTTACATGCAACTGAGGCAAGGCCTGTACAAAAGGGTGGCTGCCAGGCAGGGCCTGACAGTCGCGCCTTACGGACAGAACTTGTGGAGATGCTCAATATTCCATGAGTTTTGCAATTGAATGGCATCTCCGGTCTCCAAACGGACTGCGTCGGGTCTGGTGACTCGTACTACCCGGTAAGGGTCTTCCCACTTCAGCGTCAACTTGTTTGTACCCTTGGTGGACTGAACGCGCCTAAGGACAAGGTCGCCTTCCTCAAAACACTCGGCATGAACCCTGCGGCTATGATAGCGACGCGGGGCTTGCTGATAGTGTGCAGGACGCGTAGCAGCCCGGAGACGGTTCTCCTCGAGTAGCACAGCGTCGTCACGCCGGTGCTGATCTTGCGCTACTTCATCGTAGGCAAGCACTCGAGGCGACCCGTAAATGAGTTCCTGGGGATAACTGCTTCCGCCTCATAGACTAGGGGGAAGGGAGTCTACCCGGTAGCTTGATTAGATGTTGTTGTGAGGGACCAGAGAACTACCGGTAGCTCATCGATCCACCGCCTGCCATGCTTCTGCAGCGTATCAAAGGTTCTTATCTTGAGTCCCCGTAGCACTTCAAGGTTCGCCCTCTCAGCTAGCCCATTGCTTCTGGGATGTGCGATAGAGGCAAATGAGATCTTTCTTCCGAGGGTACGAACATACTGCATGAAGGCACGACTCGTGAACTGGGTGACGTTGTCAGTAATGATCCTTGCCGGGACTCCAAAATGACACACCAATTCTTTCAAGAACTTGATAGTTGACTGAGCAGTCACCTTTCTCACAGCAGCTACTTCCGACCACTTTGTAAACTTGTCGATAGCGACGAACAAGAATTCAAAGCCCCCGACTGCTCGGGGAAAGGGCCGAGGTTATCGAGCCCCCAAACCAAAAATGGCCATGATAAAGGAATTGTCTGAAGAGCTTGGGCAGTCAGGTGAATGTTCTTGGGATGAAACAGGTAGGCTTCACATTTGGTGACTAGCTCAATGATCTCTACTACACAACCTTCTTCTTGTAGACGCTGTTGGGCCTCCAAGTGCACAGGTTTGTAGGACAGTAGCAAATTTCCCTCAAGTGGATGACCTAAGGTTTATCAATCCGTGGGAGGCATAGGATGAAGATGGTCTCTCTCAAATAACCCTGCAACCAAACAACAAAGAGTCTCTTGTGTCCCCAACACACCCAATACAATGGTAAATTGTATAGGTGCACTAGTTCGACGAACAGATGGTGATACAAGTGCAATATGGATAGTAGATATAGGTTTTTGTAATATGAAAATATAAAAACAGCAAGGTAACTAATGATAAAAGTGAGCGTAAACGGTATTGCAATGCTAGGAAACAAGGCCTAGGGTTCATACTTTCACTAGTGCAAGTTCTCTCAACAGTAATAACATAATTGGATCACATAACTATCCCTCAACATGCAACAAAGAGTCACTCCAAAGTCACTAATAGCGGAGAACAAACGAAGAGATTATGGTAAGGTACAAAACCACCTCAAAGTTATTCTTTCCAATCAATCCATTGGGCTATTCCTATAAGTGTCACAAACAACCCTAGAGTTCGTAGTAAAATAACACCTTAAGACACACATCAACCAAAACCATAATGTCACCTAGATACTCCAATGTCACCTCAAGTATCCATGGGTATGATTATACGATATGCATCACACAATCTCAGATTCATCTATTCAACCAACACATAGAACCTCAAAGAGTGCCCCAAAGTTTCTACCGGAGAGTCAAGACAAAAACGTGTGCCAACCCCTATGCATAGGTTCATGGGCGGAACCCGCAAGTTGATCACCAAAACATACATCAAGTGAATCAATAGAATAACCCATTGTCACCATGATTATCCCACACAAGACATACATCAAGTGTTCTGAAATCATTAAAGACTCAATCCGATAAGATAACTTCAAAGGGAAAACTCAATCCATTACAAGTTAGTAGAGGGGGGAAACATCATAAGATCCAACTATAATAGCAAAGCTCGCGATACATCAAGATCGTATCACCTCAAGAACACGAGAGAGAGAGAGAGAGAGAGAGAGAGAGAGAGATCAAACACATAGCTACTGGTACATACCCTCAGCCTCGAGGGTGAACTACTCCCTCCTCGTCATGGAGAGCGCCGGGATGATGAAGATGGCCACCGTTGAGGGTTCTCCCCATCCGGCAGGGTGCCGGAACAGGGTCCCGATTGGTTTTTGGTGGCTACAGAGGCTTGCGGCGGCGGAACTCCCGATCTATTCTGTTCCACTAAGTTTTTAGGGTATATGGATATATATAGGAGGAATAAGTACATCAGGGGAGCCACGAGGGGCCCACGAGGGTGGAGGGCGCGCCCCCTGCCTCGTGCCTTCCTTGTTGCTTTCTTGACGTGGACTCCAAGTCCCCTGGGTTGCTTTCTTTCCAAAAATAACTTCTCCAGAAGATTTCATTCCGTTTCGACTCTGTTTGATATTCCTTTTCTTCGAAACACTGAAACAAGGGAAAAAACAGGAACTGGCACTGGGCTCTAGGTCAATAGGTTAGTCCCAAAAATAATATAAAAGTGCATAGTAAGGCCCATAAGAATCCTAGATGGATAATATAATATCATGCATACTTAATAAATTATAGATACGTTGGAGACGTATCAACATCCCCAAGCTTAATTCCCGCTCGTCCTCGAGTAGGTAAATGATAAAAGGAAGAATTTATGAGGTGTGAATGCTAGCAGGTGCATAAGTTTGATCAATGATAATTTCAATCACCTTTTCTAGCATCATTATATGTCATAACAGTAGCTCATATCATAAAACTTTGCATGATCAAGTAACAAACTATTCACATGTTAAAGTATAGAACATAAACTTTCTTGAAAACTTACAAACCGTGTTATTAGTCATCAAACAATTACAATTCATTTTATTTTTAGGAAGAGTCTATGTCAGAGCTTTGATTCAGAAAACTTCACATACTCAACTATCATTTAATCTTCCATGATTGCTACCACTCAAAGCATATTTTTAGAACAAATAGTATTCATCGAACACAGAGAAAGATAGGGGCTTAATGTTTCGCCTCCCAACCTTTTACCTCAAGGGTAATGTCAACAGTACTAATTCATGCTCAAATATATTTGAATGGCGATATATGCCTAGATCTTTCCATCACATGATGCTTGCCAACTAAAGAGTAGGTTGGAATGAGAAGGAATACTACTGACTCTTGCATAAAAGTAAAAGATAGGCCCTTCGTAGAGGGAAGCAGTGGATTTGCAGAGGTGCGAGCTTGAAGGAAAAACAGAGATGAAAATAATTTTGAGAGGTATGCTTTCATTGTCAACATAACGACCAAGAGTTCCCAATATCTTCCATACTACATACATTATAGGCGGTTCCCAAACAGAAAGGTAAAGATTTTTACTCCCCCTCCACCAACAATCATCAATCCATAGCTTGCCCGAAACAACGGCTGCCTCCAACTAACATCAATCCTGGGGGAGTTTTGTTTGCAATTATGGGACTAGGCATCCCAATTACCAGCCATTTTCTCGTGAACGATGAGCGGAGTCCACTCATCGTGAGAATAACCCACCTAGCATGGAAGATACTGCTAGCCCCTAGTCGCTACATGAGAGATTCGGGCATACAAAACAGATTATTATTTGAAGGTTTAGAGTTTGGCACATGCAAATTTACTTGGAACGGCAGGTAAATACCGCATATAGGTAGGTATGGTGGACACTCATGGAATAAACTTGGTTCAAGGAATTTGGATGCACAAGCAGTATTCCCGCTTAGTACAGATATTTTGGCTAGCAAAGGATTCTAAATAGCAAGCACCACATGTTAGAGGATCCATAACAATATAACTTCTATACAAATATACCCAAGCATAACTCATTATGTTGTCTTCCTTGTCCAACTTCAACTAATTTGCTCAAGTTTGAAAATAATTAATGGGGCTCACAATCATAGAAGATGTCCAATATAGTATTATATGTGAAATCTCTCTTCCTTCAATATTCTTTCATGAATTGTTCAAGTGACCAAATACAATGTTTGCTAACCTTCAATAAATTTACACCTCTAGTTCTTATACGTGAAGCCATTACTCCCCATGGGATAAGCATATGAAACATATACAATTCCAGATTCATGACATTCAAATCATTCAACCATTTACTCATAGGATATAAGTGAAGCACACGAGTAAATGACAAACTACTCCAAAAAGATATAAGTGAAGATCAATGAGTAGTTAAATAATTATGTAGCTATGTGAAGACTCTCTCTCATTTAAGAATTTCAGATCTTGGTATTTTATTCAAACAGCAAGCAAAGCTAAAGAAAATAAAATGACGCTGCAAGCAAAGCACATATCATGTGGTGAATAAAAATATAGCTCCAAGTAAAGTTACCGATGAACGAAGACGAAAGAGGGGATGCCATCCGGGGTATCCCAAAGCTTAGGATTTTGGCTGTCCTTGAATACTACCTTGGGGTGCCTTGGGCATCCCCAAGCTTAGGCTCTTGCCACTCCTTATTCCATAGTCCATCGAATCTTTACCCAAAACTTGAAAACTTCACAACACAAAACTTAACAGAAAACTCGTAAGCTCCGTTAATATAAGAAAATAAATCACCACTTAGGTACTGTAATGAACTCATTCTTTATTTATATTGGTGTTAAACCTACTGTATTACAACTTCTCTATGGTTTATAAACTATTTTACTAGCCATAGATTCATCAAAATAAGCAAGCAACACAATGAAAACAGAATCTGTCAAAAACAGAACAGTCTGTAGTAATCTGTATCAAACGTATACTTCTGGAACTCCAAAAATTCTAAAATATATTGGTGGACCTGAGGAATTTGTCTAGTAATCATGTGCAAAAATAATCAACTAAATAGCCCTCTCCAGTAAAAAGTTGAAGCTAATCTCGTAAGCGTTAAAGTTTCTGTTTTTTACAGCATGATCATAAAGACTTCACCCAAGTCTTCCCAAAGGTTCCACTTGGCACAAACACTAATTAAAACATAAAACCACATCTAACCAGAAGCTACATGGATTATTTATTACTAAACAGAACCAAAAATAAAAAAAACTAAAATAAAATTGGGTTGCCTCCCAACAAGCGCTAACGTTTAGTGCCCCTAGCTAGGCATGATGATTTCAATGATGCTCACATAATAGATAAGAACTGAAACACAAAGAGAGAATCATGAAGAATATGACTAGCACATTTAAGTCTAACCCACGTCCTATGCATAGGGATTTTGTGAGCAAACAACTTATGGGAACAATAATCAACTAGCATAGGAAGGCAAAACAAGCATAACTTCAAAACCTTAAGCACATAGAGAGGAAACTTGATGTTATTACAATTCCTACAAGCATATATTACTCCCTCATAATAATTTTCAGTAGCATTATGAATGAATTCAACAATATAACCAGCACCTAAAGCATTCTTTTCATGATCAACAAGCATAGAAAATTTACTACTCTCCACATAAGCAAAATTCTTCTCATTCGGGATAGTGGGAGTATCATAAGAGACTTGAATACTATAAATTGTTTCCACATTAAAAGAGTAATGTTCAGAAAAAGGGGAATCATAATCATGACAATTTTTATGAATATAATGATCACTACTTTTGTAGCATAAGTTTCATCACAATAATCATCATAAGTAGCAACTTTGTTCTCATCATAATCAATTGAAACCTCTTCCAAGATAGTGGAATCATTACTAAATAAAGTCATGACCTCTCCAAATCCACTTTCATAAATATAATCATCATAAGTAAGAGGCATGCTATCATCATAACAAATTTGCATATCAAAATTGGGAAGCTAAAAATATCATCTTCATTAAACGTAGCGTCCCCAAGCTTGGGACAAACATTAATTGCAGCAAATATATTCTCAAAAACACCATCTTCTTCAAACATAGCCTCCCCAAGCTCGGGCCTTTTCATATCATCATCATAATCACTCTCATCATTAATACTATGGATAGCACCAATAGTATAGCGATTGTCATATTCCAAGCAAGTGCCAAAAATATTTTCAAGATCATAAGAAGTATCATTATCTTCCCAATCATAATCATCACAACACGCAATAGGCATAACGAGATCATCATCAAGTGCATCATCTTCATTTTCATGAGGCACAACAATAATAGGAGCAACATTATCCGGGAGAGATATCTTTTTACCTCTCTTCCTTTTTCTTTTCTTCTTTTTCACCACATCATGTGTGGGTTCAATCATCTTTTTGGAGCTCCTTATTAATGAGATTGGTTGAATAGAAGGCTCCTCCTCGTTACCTGATTCATCATAAGAAATAATAGGAGGATATTGGGAAGTCTCTTCCCTTTCATTAGTATTCTCTTCATTTTCTATTTGCTTTATTTTCTTTATGTAATTGGCAATATAAGGATTTTCAATGCAATTCACCGCACAATACATATAAGTTTCCTCTAGATCAAAACCAAGAAGTTTATAACGGGCAAATTCTGGAAGATGCTTAGTTATACGTTTCATTTCTTCGTACCCATAAGCAAACTGAGTTCATTATAATGTGCAAGGGAAATCAAGTCATCACAATTTTTGGACACGATTAGATCATGAAACAATTTGCATCAGATAGCTAAATGACCCTTTTCATTGCAAAGTGCACAAGTACGACCAAGAAAATTTAATTTTTCAGCACAAACATCTAGCCTTTCTTGCAACAATTTAGATTCTAAATGCTTATGCTTCTTGCAATATCTGTCTTCTCTATTTGGTGTGTACTTGCAAACCCAATGCACTCCACAAAAATTGACACGTTTATAGGAGACATTTTCATCATGACTAGTGCAATCATCGTTAGTACCATGGATATTCAAGGAGTTCATACTAACAACATTGCAATCATGCTCATCATCCAAAGATTTAGTGCCAAACATTTTAATGCATTCTTCTTCTAACACTTTGGCACAATTTTCCTTTCCATCATACTCACGAAAGATATTCAAAAGATGAAGCGTATGAAGTAAACTCAATTCCATTTTTTTGTAGTTTTATTTTATAAACTAAACTAGTGCTAAAACAAGAAAAAAAAGATTCGATTGCAAGATCTGAAGATATACCTTCAAGCACTCACCTCCCCGTCAACGGCGCCAAAAACTGCTTGATGTCTACTACGCAACCTTCTTCCTGTAGACGTTGTTGGGCCTCCAAGTGCAGAGGTTTTTAGGACAGTAGCAAATTTCCCTCAAGTGGATGACCTAAGGTTTATCAATCCGTGGGAGGCGTAGGATGAAGATGGTCTCTCTCAAACAACCCTGCAACCAAATAACAAATAGTCTCTTGTGTCCCCAACACACCCAATACAATGGTAAATTGTATAGTTGCACTAGTTCGGCGAAGATATGGTGATACAAGTGCAATATGGATAGTAGATATAGGTTTTTGTAATCTGAAAATATAAAACAGCAAGGTAACTAATGATAAAAGTGAGCATAAACGGTATTGCAATGCTAGGAAACAAGGCCTAGGGTTCATACTTTCACTAGTGCAAGTTCTCTCAACAATAATAACATAATTGGATCACATAACTATCCTCAACATGCAACAAAGAGTCACTCCAAAGTCACTAATAGCGGAGAACAAACGAAGAGATTATGGTAGGGTACGAAACCACCTCAAAGTTATTCTTTCCGATCAATCCGTTGGGCTATTCCTATAAGTGTCAAAAACAGCCCTAGAGTTCGTAGTAAAATAACACCTTAAGACACACATCAACCAAAACCCCAATGTCACCTTGATACTCCAATGTCACCTCAAGTACCCGTGGGTATGATTATATGATATTCATCACACAATCTCAGATTCATCTATTCAACCAACACATAGAACCTCAAAGAGTGCCCCAAAGTTTCTACCGGAGAGTCAAGACGAAAACGTGTGCCAACCCCTATGCATAGGTTCATGGGCGGAACCCGCAAGTTGATCACCAAAACATACACCAAGTGAATCAATAGAATAACCCATTGTCACCACGGTTATCCCACGCAAGACATACATCAAGTGTTCTCAAGTCATTAAAGACTCAATCCGATGAGATAACTTCAAAGGGAAAACTCAATCCATTACAAGAGACTAGAGGGGGGGGGACATCGAAGATCCAACTATAATAGCAAAGCTCGCGATACATCAAGATCGTATCACCTCAAGAACACGAGAGAGAGAGAGAGAGAGAGAGAGAGAGAGATCAAACACATAGCTACTGGTACATACCCTCGGCCTCGAGGGTGAACTACTCCCTCCTCGTCATGGAGAGCGTCAGGATGATGAAGATGGCCACCGGTGAGGGTTCCCCCGCTCTGGCAGGGTGCCGGAACAGGGTCCGGATTGGTTTTTGCTGGCTACAGAGGCTTGCGGCGGCGGGACTCCCGATCTATTCTGTTCCCCGAAGTTTTTAGGGTATATGGATATATATAGGAGGAAGAAGTACGTCAGGGGAGCCACGAGGGGCCCACGAGGGTGGAGGCCGCGCCCAGGGGGGTGGGCGCGCCCCCCTGCCTCGTGCCTTCTTCGTTGCTTTCTTGATGTGGACTCCAAGTCCCTCGGGTTGCTTTCTTTCCAAAAATAACTTCTCCAGAAGATTTCATTCTGTTTCGACTCCGTTTGATATTCCTTTTCTTCAAAACAGTGAAACAAGGGGGAAAACAGGAACTGGCTCTGGGCTCTGGGTCAATAGGTTAGTCCCAAAAATAATATAAAAGTGCATAGTAAGGCCCATAAAACATCCTAGATGGATAATATAATAGCATGAATACTTCATAAATTATAGATACGTTGGAGACGTATCACTCAACCGGATCTTGGAGGGCTGTGGGCCAATAGAATCCTTGCCAGAATGCTTTCCCAACCAACGCCCTTGATCCAATGTGGGAGCCGCACATGCCTTTGTTTATCTCAGCCACCAGTTCCTTTCCTCCTTCCTGACAAATGCACTTCAATTTCACACCGTTGGGCCTCCTTCTGTACAGTGTCATTGAAAAACTGATACATACTGGCCCGCTGGGCTAATCTTTCAGCTTCATCTTGGTCTTCGGGAAGTTCTCCGGTTTGGAGGAAGTGGACTATGTGCCTTGCCCAAGTTGGAGCCTGGGGCTCGGCAACGAGGCCTAGCGGCACCTCCTCAACTGCGGGGACACATTCCTCATTCGCAGGGACCATGGGCCTGGCTGGAGGGTGTGGTCCGGCAGGGGGCGAGGTGGCGTTTCCGGCAGGTTCTCTTCCAGGAATGGAAGGCTCAACCGGGAGAGGCTTACTGGAGTGCATCTTTCTCCTTTTTCGGGTCATTGTCGCTGGGGATACGGCGGGCTGAGTAAGATGGAGAACAAAAGTCCCTGGTTCCACAGGAAGCTTCTGCATAGCATACTTTGACAGATGATCAGCTATGCTATTTTCCGCATGAGGTACGTGCTCTGTTTGCAATCCATCAAAGCGCTCCTCCAATATTCTCACTTCCTCAACATATGCCTCCATCAATGGGCTTCGGTAATCCTTGTTGGCTTGTCTCAGCACAAGCTGTGAATCTCCTCAGATGATCAGATTCTTGATTTCCAATTCTGCGGCAATCCTTAGCCCGACAAGGAGCCCTTCATACTCTGCTGTATAGTGTCGCCTCTTCCCGGGCAGAGTGCATCTGGACGAAGTACTTCAAGTCCTCCCCGGAGGGGGCGACGAGAAGCACGTCAGCCCCCGCACCTTGTAGGGAAAAGGCACCATAGAAATACATAATCCATTCTTGGGACGCCTCCTTGCCGGGGATAATTGTTTCTGGTACTTCCTCGTCAGGGGTTGGCGTCCATTCTGCAATAAACTCTGCCAACACCCTGCTTTGGATCGTTGATGTGCTCTCATACTTCAGGCCAAAACTAGATAACTCCAAAGCCCACTCCACTATTGCCGGTAGTCTCAGGGTTTTGGAGTATCCTTTGCAACGGGAAGCGAGTGACAACCGTGATCTCATGGGCTTGGAAGTAGTGGCGCAGTTTTCTTGAGGACATGATGAGGCCAAAGATTAACTTTTGCATGCCAGAGTACCTCGATCTAGCCCCCATGTAGTAAGGAACTGACGAAGTACACTGGGCGCTGCACCACTTTCTTCCTTGCCCTGTCCTTGGGGTTGCTCTCGCTGTCGTGCTCATTTCTACCCTGATCCTTATGTGGCTCTGCCGGTCCTTGCTCACTTTCTGCTGCGTCTACTTGCCGCTGCGCCACCAAGGCTGCACTAACCACTTGATTGGTTGCCCCTAAGTATAGCAGCAATGGATCTTGTGGTTTCGGAGCAACCAAGGTGGGCACAGAGGACAAGTAGGCCTTCAACTCTTGTAAAGCCGCATATGCTTCTGGGCTCCACTTCATGGGTCCTACCTTCTTCAGGATTTTGAAGAACGGCAGGGTGCGCTCGGTAGACTTGGAAATGAATCTTCTTAGCGCGGCAACACACCGTGTGAAACGCCTCACATCCTAGACTGTCCTTGGCGCTTGGATCTGCTCAATAGCTTTGATCTTGTCGGAGTTGGCTTCGATCCCCCGATGGGATACAAAGAACCCAAGTAGCTTGTCAGAGGGAACACCAAACACACACTTCTCCGGGTTGAGCTTCAAGTTGATCTTGCGCAGATTAGCAAACGTCTCCTCCAAATCCTAGATAAGGGTTGCACTGTCCTTGGTCTTGACCACAATATCATCCATACAAGCTTCAATGTTTCTGTGTAGCTGTGGCTCGAAACCAATCTGGACTGCCCTTGCAAAAGTAGACCCGACACTCTTTAGTCCGAATGGCATGCGGGTAAAACAGTACGTACGGCATGGGGTGATGAACGAGGTCTTCTCTTTATCTTCCCTGGACATGAAGATTTGGTGATACCCAGAATATGCATCCAAAAAGGATAGCAAATCGCAGCCCGAAGTGGAATCCACAATCTGATTGATGCGCGACAAGGGAAATGGGTCCTTCCGGCAAGCCTTGTTGAGATCTGTGAAATCTATGCAAAGCCTCCATTTCCCGTTAGCCTTCCGAACAATCACTGGATTTGCTAACCATGTTGGATGTAGAACTCCTCTAACCAAACCAGTTGCTTCAAGCTTCTTGATCTCCTCTGCAATAAACTGTTGCCTCTCCAAGGCCTGCTTCTAGACTTTCTGCTTGACAGGTCGGGCATGTGGGCAGACAGCAAGGTGGTGCTCGATTACCTCCCTGGGAACACCGGGGATATCAGATGGTTGCCAGGCAAACAGATTGATATTCGCCCGCAGGAAGGCAACAAGCACGCTTTCCTATTTGTCATTGAGGGTGGCGCTGATAGTGAAAGTACTATCAATGCCAGCCAGCCCTGCCGGGACCTTCTTCACTTGTGGTGGAGTAACCTTGGATCTTTTGCTGTTGGAACTCTCCGGCAAGTCATCAACAGGCGTTGTTGGGACGCTGGCAAGGAATCCGGGAAGCTTACCTCTTCAGCCTTGTCGGCGTTCTGGGAACTGGGGTCCCCAGACTTGCCTGCCTGCGGCCTGCGGCGTGGCTCAAAGGAGGCCCAGGACAACCCATCTTCATCAACACAAGCTCAAGAACCTCGCGAGGGGCCGAGCCTCATGGGCGGGACGACAAGGAGCTTCCTCGAGCACGGCCTCGTCGGCTGGCTCATGAGGAGGCGGAGAGTTCAAGCGAGGGTACCTCGTGAGGAGCCCATGACGCAAGCCATGACAACCAAGGGCGCTCGGTCGCCCGGCCAGCGCGGCGTCCTCCTTTCCTCTTTGGTGCAAAGGGAGCAAGCGCAGCGAGAGCGTCAAGCAAAGGCATCCGCTTCAAGGTGCAACAAGACCAAGACCAGCCCCCACGGCTGGAAGGGAGTCATCGTGAAGCCCAAGCGGCGTCATCACGAGCCTTTGGCGGCGAGGACCAACTTTAGTCAGGATAAGTGTACCCGCTGTTCCCCTTCAAAATGGCCAATTGTTGGCGCCCTTCCCGCTCAATATTTGGGAAGAGGCCCAGGGCCTTCGCCTATAAATAGGAGTAGCCACATCCAGAGAGAGGGACCCCGGCATTTGGAATCCAGAGAGAGGTAGAGACCCGATCCTCAAGCTAGAGCGACGGGACACCACTTAGCAGTTCATCACACCCACCAAGAACAGACCCTCATGAGGCTGTTCTTCCCATCTTATTCCTCATCAGCCCAAGAGGCAATCCACCACAGCACAAACTAGAGTAGGGTATTACACCACAACGGTGGCTTGAACTAGTATAAATCTCGTGTCTCTTGTGCTGTTCTTTCTAGTAGTTTAGGTCCTTGCGATTCGGCGAGGTACGAGACGGTGGAGGGTTGGACCTCCGTGCGCACCCCAGAGTTCGAACCTTAAGGGTCTGCCGGAACCCGAAATCCGACATTTGGCGCGCAAGGTAGGGGTGCACTGGAATCTGCCTTTCGCTGCCTCGTTCTTCCCCGACCACCGCAACCATGTCTGACGCCCATCGGGCCCGCGCCAAGCGCCGAGCCGCCCTCGCCTCCCATGTCACCCAGACGGCTCCTGCCGGGCGGGCGCCTCGCTGCTTCCTCGCCGCCGTCATTAACGCCGCCACCGCCCGCGGGAACGAGCAGCAAGCGCCGCCCCAAAGACTGGCCCATGAGGCAGACGGCCGCACCGCCACGCTTTCGCCACCCCCCGCTGGTTCTCCGTCACGCACGCCCAGCGCCATGGAGGCCCGAGCTGCACTCATCGCGCTAACGAGCTCCTGCGCTACCGCCCGTCGACTCGTCTACGAAGAATGGCTCGAAAAGTCGCCGAGCTCGTCCGCGCTGAGGAGGCGACCTGCGCCGTCCGTCTCGATCGCACCCGCCCCGCCGCACGGGCGATGAAGCTCCCGGGGCGCCTCAGCCTCCTCCTCCTCAAGACGGCGCCCTGGCCCCAAGGCGCGCGGCCCCTGGGCGGAACCCGTTCCGCCAGGCGCCGGTGTAGCAAGAGCAGAGCTGTAGAGAAGTTCCTCGCCCGCAAGAAGCTGCCCGAGTGCTCCCCGCTCCAGCACGTCAAGACCCTGCGCTGCCCCAGCCGCGGTGCAGGGAGGCCCACAAGACCAAGCCCTCTGTCGTCCGAGGCCCCCCGTGGCCACGGCGGGCTGCCGCGCCTTCACCTCCGAGCTGCGCTGCGTCGCGTGGCCCGCCAAGTTCAAGCCAGACCTGCCTCCACGCTACGACGGCATGGCTGACCCTACGGAGTTCCTCCAGCTCTACGAGCTGGGCATCGAGGCTGCCAACGGGGATGAAAAGGTCATGGCGAACTGGTTTCCCATGGCGCTCAAGGCGAGGCCCACACGGCTCTGAACCTGGCCCCAGGCACGATCTCTTCCTGGGCCGAGATGCGTACCCGCTTCATCGCCAACTTCCAGGGTACTCGCGACCGGCCACCCGCCGTGAGCGACATGCGCCGAATCAAGCAGCAGCCAGGGGAAACCCTACAAAAGTACATCCAACGCTTCAACAACGCGCGCCTCAAGATCCCCAGGGTAACGGAGGAGGCCATCATCTCTGCCTTCTCCGACGGCGTGCGCGACGTCAAGATGAAGGAGGAGGCTGGCGATGCATGAAGATCATGCACCTCCCTGGAGCTGTTCAACTTGGCGACCAAGTGCGCCAGGGCTGAGGAGGGGCGCCTCTCCCTCCTCGAGCTGCCTGCCGTGGATCCCGAAGAGAAGAAGTCCAAGGCCAAGGATGTGAAGCGCAAGGGGGCTGCCGTGCTCGCGGCCGAACCAGACACCAAGCGAGGCAGAGATCAGCCCGAGTCCTCCAAGGGCAGCCGGTACTGCGTGTACCACGACCTCCACACCCACAACACCAATGACTGTGAAGAGCTCCGGCCGTGGCGCGAAGGAAGGGTCGGCAGACGCCCAGGCGCAGCTGGGGCTACGGCCGAGGAGGAGGAAGGAATGCAGGACGCTGGGAAGACCGCGGCCCGCGCCAAGGGTGGCGTGACCAACCTCGCGAGGACCGCTGGCAAGACCCACCTCGCGAGGGGGGCTGGAGGGATCAGCCTCGTGAGGATCGCTCGCAAGGGCATGCAGCCTCCCTCATTGCCGCCGCCACCAAGGAGAATCAAGACCGTCATCGGGATGAGGGGCTGGGGGCTTCCGAGGAAGCGTGCGATCGCTTTGCATCTGGGTGTCCTCAAGCCCCAGCCTCTCAGCGCATCTTCAAGCAGTTCGCCCACGAAGTGAATGCAGTCCTCCCTAAGCTCGAGTCCACGCGCCCTCTCAGGTGGTCGGCGTGCGCCATCACGTTCAGCTCAGCGGATCAGCTCAAGTGCGCAGCCACAGCCGGAGTTCTCCCGATGCTTTGCTCCCCAATCATCAGCAATGTGCTAGTCACCAAGACCCTAATTGACGGCGGAGCAGGGCTCAACGTCCTGTCCGTGGAGACATTCAACAATCTTCAAGTGCCTTACAGTCAGCTTCAGCCAACCAAGCCTTTCTCCGGAGTCACCGACGGCTCCACGGTCCCGATCGGGCAGGTTCGCCTTCCTGTCACCTTCGGGGCTCGCGACAACTACCACACCGAGCTCATCGACTTCGACGTCGCCCACATTCGCCTGCCGTACAACGCCATCCTCGGGTACCCAGTGTTGGCCAAATTCATGGCCGTAACCCACCACAGCTACAACGTCCTCAAGATGCCAGGAAGCGGCGGAGTCATCACGGTGCCCTATGAAGAGAGAGACGCAGTGTGCTCCCTGGAGTGAGCTTTTCAGGCCGCATCGCTGGAAGACCAGCACCACGCAGCAGGAGGCCTCGAGGCCGCACCCAAGAAGAAGAAGACATCGACCGGCCCGGCTCTTCAAGAGACAGGCCCCTCGTGGTCCGCACCGGCGGGAGCCTCCTCCCATCCATAGGAAAGCGTGCGGCGCCCTCCTCGAGCAGGGCTCGGGGGCTCTCCTGAGGGCCGCCGACCTCGCCAAGGTCTCGAGGGAGGCGCTTGGGCACCACGTGGAGGCGTGTTTGAAGCACGTTTCCATAGCGGGAGCAAGACCAGGAGGACAGAACCCTCAATAGTTCATCAGCAAGGCCATTCAGGAGCTACAGGAGTCAAGGGTCATGAGGGGCAGCCGCCACCTACCCGCTGTGGCCCCCCATCCAGGCGAGGATGGTGGGCTGCGCGTCTGCATCGACATACCAGGGCTCAACCGAGCCGCATCTCAAGAGCGCCTCTGGCTCTCGCGAGTGAGATGTTGCGAGGGTCCGCCCCACAACTACGTACGCATGCCTTATGGCCTGCCAAACGCTGCAGCGTGCAGCGTCTCATGAGGACCATCACGAGGCTCAAGAGGTCAGGCACGCTGCAGCCCTGGCGGAGATGGAGATGGCCCATGAGGAGCTGCCAGCGCCTCCGGAGCCTCCCGAGGCCCCCTGGCCTGGGGGCTCATGAGGATCAGCTCCCGCAGCCCACCGAGTCTGCTACACAACAACCCTTCATCCCCAACATCACCAGGTGACATCTTTAAGTTTTATTTCCGGCTGGGAGCGCCTTCAGGGCCGCATTATTCCCAGGCCGCGTGGGTCCGTCCTGCGGCATGTATCCCTTTTACTTCATGTCGTTAGCCTATCACATTGGGGCGCCTCGGCTGCATCATCCCCAAGCCGCTCGGGCCAGTCCCAGCGGCATGTATCCTTCCTACTCTTTCCTTAGGATTATGCCCTCGCTCCACCTTGTTTGTTATTTGGTGCCTTTTCCTGGGTGGCAGAATCTTGCACGTTAA
Source organism: Aegilops bicornis (assembly GCA_021605145.1). NCBI lineage: Eukaryota > Viridiplantae > Streptophyta > Magnoliopsida > Poales > Poaceae > Aegilops > Aegilops bicornis. Next base: position 546,741,826 of record CM038675.1, on the reverse strand, counting down.
AGGGGGGGTGCCTGAGCATCGCGACTCAGGGCTCCTACCGGCTCTCTGGCCCTCACCCTCTGGTCTTGTCCATGGCATCGCGACCTGGCTTGCCAGCGACGGCTGAGACCAGCCCGAGAGCCGGGACCCGGGGACGTAGAGTTGCGTCATCTAATCCAGCTTGCGCGTTAAAGGGGGGGTGCCTGAGCATCGCGACTCAGGGCTCCTACCGGCTCTCCGGCCCTCACCCTCTGGTCTTGTCCATGGCATCGCGACCTGGCTTGCCAGCGACGGCTGAGACCAGCCCGAGAGCCGGGACCCGAAGACGTAGAGCACCGGCATCTGGCCAAATTTGCAGGAACACACTCGAAGATAAGGCCCAGAGCCAGGCGCAACCCGCCTTGAGGTAGGGCCTCGTGAGTCCCGTGCTGGCTCACGGGTGCCCCAACACACCTCGCGAGGCCTCTCGTGCCTCTCCAAAGCAACTAACGGCAGGACTAACGATCGCCACGGCGAGCTCTTGTTCCTTTTGTGATGAACCTGCAGGGTCCCTCCAAGGAGCACGAAACGACCTCGCCACGCAGTCTCTCGCCGGCCAAGGCACGGACCTGGCGCCACACCAGGAAGCATTGTCCTGACCCTCGAGATAAGTCACCCTCCGGACACACTAGTCACCGCAACATCCGCCCCAGAACTCTCGAGGTAGGAGACCTCGTGCTCCGACGGGTCCTCTCCAGGGAGGGACTGCATAAGTTCTCTCCCATGTGGGAGGGCCCATTTAAGGTTGTTCATGTTTCCAGGCCTGGCTCCGTGCTCTTGGAGACTCAAGAGGGAGTACCTATCTGAGCAGCGTGGAACATCCGGCACCTCCGGAGGTTTTACCCTAAAAGACCCTGAGCACATGAAGAAGGCGAATGCCCGTGAAGTTCATCTTTTGGAAAAGGCCCCGAGCACGTGAAGAATGCGAATGCTGTGAAGTTCATCTTTTGGAAAAGGCCCAGAGCTCGTGAAGAAGGCGAATGCCTGTGAAGTTCATCTTTTGGAAAAGGCCTGAGGCACATGAAGAAGGCGAATGCTGTGAAGTTCATCTTTTGGAAAAGGCCCCGAGCACATGAAGAAGGCGAATGTCTGTGAAGTTCATCTTTTGGAAAAGGCCCCGAGCACGTGAAGAAGGCGAATGCTGTGAAGTTCATCTTTTGGAAAAGGCCCGAGCACTGTGAAGAAGGCAAATGCCTGAAGCTGTCGCGTTCAGAAAGGCCGGAGCTCGTGAAGAGGGCAACGCCCGTGAAGATTGCTTCCCAAGAAAGGCCCGGAGCACTGTGAAGAAGGCGAACGCCTGTGAAGCTTCGCCGCCCGTGACACTCTCACGTAATAATGAGTTGGGGATGTACACGCCCCAGTCTCAGGAGTGCGGCCTTAGGCCTGGGGCTCCCTCCCACGCCAGTGGCAGCACTTAGCTCATGTTTGGTGAGAAGACGTCGAAGACTAGACTAGGTGCCGGACGCGGCTTTTTCATTTGCTTTCTGCAGTTGACTGGTTATTCCCATTTGAATTTTTTATCGAAACTATCGCCCCATTTTGGTCTGTGGTTCTTCGATCTTTTTCACCCTCCTGCCTCGATTTCTCTTGCGCAGGGACTTGCGAGGCGGAAGCCTCGGGAGCCCCCGCGAGCGTTCCTACACCTATCGCTCAAGTTTTCACGGCCCTGGTCCACAGCTGGAGCACCCCTCCTGACCATGCCTCACGGGCGACAACGCGAACACGGGCCGGGTGGTCGGTCGCCATGCCACGGCCGGGGTTCACTTGCGAATAGGCGCACGACAGAAGGGAACAATATCAGGATAACAAAAGTAGTACAATAATTAACGGCGTTGCCCTAAACGCGCCCCCACGGGGCCACACATTGTTCTCTTTTTACGCAGGAGAAAAGGAAGGAAAAGGACAGAAGCAGGTGAAGCACGCCCCATGCTGGCTCTCTTGGAAGGCCCGAGCCGCCTCCGGAGCTCAGTCAGACTCCATCTCGCGCTTCACCGGGGCGTGGCCGCGAGCGGACCCGCTGCAACCCCCCAAGCAGGCGCGGCAGCGTGGGGGCTGGCCGCGGCCGCTGCTGGAAGAACCGCCACCCGAAGTATAGCTGGTGAAGCGTGAGGAGTCGCGGGGCATCGCCCGGCCGCCCATGCTGCCCTCTCCGCCACGCCGGGCTGAGTCCTCGGCCATGATCGCCGATCCTCGTGGCAGCACCCCATGCGGCGGTCGTCTTCCCCGAACACCCTCACGTAGAGGGTAGTGTCGCCATCATACTTGAAGTGCAGGGAGCACCGGCGGCGGAGACCACGCGCGCGAGCGAACGTCTGCCAGCCGTGGGCCAGGAAAAGGTTCCCTGCAGCAGAGACCTCCAGAGAAGCCCATGAAGCCCGGCTGCAGCAGCCATCTGCCTGGAGCCAGAGGCCACTCAGGGCGCCATCTGGGAGCTCACCCAGGAGGAAGCACGGGAGCTGAAGCCGGACGCCGGACGGCTCCTCCGCCCACACCATGAACTCCGGCAGCGCTTCAGCAGCATGAAGACGCGGCCTCGGGGGACGCGCGGCCGGGGAACGCCCTCCGACCATGGCCAGCCGCTAGTCACCACGCTGAGAGCCTCCCCCACGACCGCGGGGGACCGCCGTGGAGGCCACGGGGTGCTTGCGAGGGCGACCTCGACCACGCTTAGGCGGAGGAGAGGAAGATTCGACCTGGCGGCCCTTCCCCTTCTCTGCGGCCGAGAACTTCCTTGGTGGAGCCATGGAGAAGAAGGAGAGACAAGAAAGGATAGGCTGGAAGGGCGCGCGCCTTCCGTACTTATAGCCGGCGAAGGCCAACCGTCGGCCTCCACGATCACCAGTCATCATGACCAACTCCGCATGCAGGGACTCGTCGAATCCGGGAGGTTACCGAGGCATCATGGGGGAGTAGTGCGCACGCGTCCAATCAACCGCCGCGTGGCGCCCAAGGCCGCAGGCTGTTAGGGCCCACGACCTTTAGCACTTGCCCTTTCGCCTCTCTGCTCGGCCAAGTTCGGGCGCGCCGTGGGCCCGGGGGCTACTGTCGGCGTTCTGGGAACGGGGGTCCCCAGACTTGCCTGCCTGCAGCCTGCGGCGCGGCTCAAAGGAGGCCCAGGACAACCCATCTTCATCAGCGCAAGCTCAAGACCCTCGCGGGGCGGACGACCAGGGGCTTCCTCAGGCACGGCCTCGTCAGGTTGGCTCATGAGGAGGCGGAGAGTTCAAGGCAGGGTACCTCGCGAGGTGCCCATGACGCAAGCCATGACGACCAAGGGCGCTGGGCCGGGCGCCAGCCAGCTGCAGCGTCCTCCTTTCCTCTTTGGTGCAAAGGGAGCAAGCGCAGGCGAGAGCGTCAAGCAAAGGCATCCGTTTCAGTGCAACAAGACCAAGACCAGCCCCAACGGCTGGAAGGGAGTCATCGTGGACCTCAAGCAGGCGTCATCACCAGAGCCTTTGGCAGGCGAGGACCAACTTTAGTCAGGATAAGTGTACCCGTTGTTCCCCTTGAAAATGGCCAATTGTTGGCGCCCTTCCCGCTCAATATTTGGGAAGAGGCCCAGGGCCTTCGCCTATAAATAGGAGTAGCCACATCCAGAGAGAGGGACCCCGGCATTTGGAATCCAGAGAGAGAGGTAGAGACCCGATCCTCAAGCTAGAGCGACGGGACACCACTTAGCAGTTCATCACACCCACCAAGAATAGACCCTCGCGAGGCTGTTCTTCCTGTCTTTATTCCTCATCAGCCCAAGAGGCAATCCACCACACCACAAACTAGAGTAGGGTATTACACCACAACGGTGGCCCGAACTAGTATAAATCTCGTGTCTCTTGTGCTGTTCTTTCTAGTAGTTTAGGTCCTTGCGATTCGACGAGGTACGATACGGTGGAGGGTTGGATCTCCGCGCTCACCCCAGAGTTCGAACCTTAAGGGTCTGCCGGAACCCGAAATCCGACAAGACTGATAGTTCAGATCTCCCCCATACGTCACAGGCAACGTGATCTTTCCCTTAGGATGACTCCTGCCGGGATTAACTCCTTGAAACGTGCCAATGACCTTTAACTCCTCCTCTGCTATCTGAAGTTTGCTGCTGACCTTCGGGGAAATCAGATTCAACCCGGCCCCGCCGTCCACCAACATCTTTGTGACCTTGAGGTTGCGAATTGTTGGAGAGGCCAACAATGGCAAACACCCTACTGCAGTGGTACAGTCAGGATGATCCTCTTTGTCAAAGATGATGGGCGTGCGTGACCATTTGAGTGGTTTCCGGGCCTCTGGTGCTGGTTCCACGGCATTGACCTCACGCACCCACCATTTGAGTTGGCGGTGAGAGGTGTACAGGGATGCACCCCCGTCAATGCACAGGGTGTTAGTGGCCTTCTAGAATTCTTGCTCACTGGTTTCCTCTTCATCCCCTCCATCACTCTCATCATCACAGGCTTCCTTCTCTCGACCTCTGGCGGGTTTCCCTTTGTTCTGGAGGGGTTTGCCAGGGCGATTTGCTTCACCGCCTGGACCCTTACCGCCAGCGACATTCTGACCCTTTTCCTTGTCACGCTTCTCATATTCTGCTCTCTGCCTCTTAACGAGCTGCTCAACCTGATAACACTCTTGAAGATCGTGGCCCTTGGTCTGATGAATCTTGCAGTACGTTCCATCGCCTTTCCCAACATTCTCGGCAGCCGCAGCCTCCCAGCAGTCAGCGCACACGACAACTTCCTTGCCGGGGACTTGGGCCTTAGCCTTCTTGCCGGTACTAGGTGTACCCGATCCTTCAACAGTCATCACTGCCTTATCCTTGCGCTTCTTGCTCTTCTTCTGATTGGTGGATTCGCCATCATCCTCTGAGTCGACATTGATGCAATCCTCCTCTCCGGGTAACTTCCTTCCCTCCTCCATCCGATCACACCTATCCACCAAGGTGTAAAGCTCATTCACAGTCTTGGGCAACTGCACGTTCATCTTGGAACGGATCCTGCGGTTGAGCATATTGGACTGGAAGGCAGCTATCACAGCTGCTGGATGGATATTCGGGATGTTCCTATGGACCTTGCTGAATCTCTGCAAATACTTCCGGAGGGTCTCTCCTTCTTTCTGTTGGAGAAGCTGCAAGTCGTTGGGCCGCCCTGGCTCTTGATGGCCGCCAGTGAAGGCGCCATTGAACTCATGGCACAGGTCAGCCCACGACGAAATGGAGTTCTCCGGCAGGTGCATTAGCCAAGACCGCACATTGGACTTGAGAGCCAAAGGAAAGTAGTTGGCAAACACCTTCTCATCTCTTCCCCCGGCAGCTTGAACAGCGATGGTGTAGATGCTCAGAAACTCTGCCAGGTTTAGCCTCCCATCATGCTTCTCGGGTATCTCTGGCTTGAACGTGCGAACAGATGGCCAACGGAAGCTCACGAGTAAAGCCAGGGCACCCAACCTTGAAAGGTAGGTACCCGCCAATATCAAGCGCTGGCTCGTCGACATCGGGACCATCCCACCCATTGGTCTGGCGGTGGTTTTCGCGGCGTCGCTCAATGACGACGCGCACATCTCCCCTTCACCTGTCCTCCGGGGCTCGCAGTCGGACTGGACATACTCGAGGGTCAGAGGAGGCCATCGAGACGTTGTCGGGTTCTTGATTCTGTTGCGCTCGTGCTGGCTGCCATGGCGGGGACTGCATCATGGGGGTGGCCCCTTCCGTACCACCAGCAGCATGAGCCATCGACGTTGCTTGGGGAGGCTGTGGCGGGCCAGCTCGCGGCGAGCTCGCAGCCTCGGCGAAACCGAGCAGACTCTGGATGGCGGCACGCCATTCGTCCATCTGATCGGACTCTGGCGGAAACCTCAGCAGCAGTTGAGCCCGCGCCATGGCCTCCGTAGCTGTACTTGGCATGGGTGATGACGATGTATATCGCACCGTCGCTCGGCTCCTGACGGAGCCGGCGGCGACAATACCGCGTGCCCGCTGTTGCGGGGCGGCCACCTGCATGGCATGGTCGCATGGCGAAGGCGCTTGAGGGGTAGCAGCTCTGTTGGGTGCAGTGACTTGGTCGACTCGCCCCGGGGGAGGTGCACGCGCTGCGGTCGCTCCCGTGGTGGGGGCAGCCAGAGGGCGGCGATTCGCCCCGGACCGAGCGCCATCGCTGTGGCTGTTCCTGTCAGCAAGAGGAAGGGGTGCGGACGAAGTAACCCCTTCAACAGTACCTCATGGAGCATGGCCGTCGGGGTGTTGATGCTGCTCTCCTCCAGTGTCTCCTGCTCCTGCTTCGGCCGCGGGGGAAGTGATGACGGTTCCGCCTGCTTCGACCACATCCCCAGCAGCGTCCACATCCTATCGCGCCTCCGCATCCCCCGTAGCATTGGTGGATGCGGGCGGCGGAGCCTTCGAGGTGGACGGGTGAGCCAATGCACCAGATTTCTTCTTGGGCACCATGGTCGGTGGCGCCGTTGGAGACGAAGATGGCGATGAAGATGACACGCTGCACATGCTTTCAGGTTCGCGCAAGTGATCCCCCTACCTGGCGTGCCAAAGATGTTGTGAGAAACCACGACCACCTATGGGACCAAGGGCCCCTTGCTGTTTCGACAGGGGGGATGTCACGTCGCACAAAGAGCAGAAGAGCGTGGGGCAGCACGGCAGAGATCACATAAGCAATTTTACCCAGGTTCAGGCCGCCGATGGGCGTAAAACCCTACTCCTATTTTGGTGGATTGATGTTGGAAGAATGGTGGCTGCGCGCGTATGAATGTGTGGGTATCCAACCTTCTAACTCTTGTTACGGTTGCCATGGGCCTCCTTTTATAGGTTAAGGGGTCACCACAATGGCAAAGTAGTCATTATGCACTGATAACATAGCAAACAGTGCTATCATACCTAACCCTGCAGGCTGACAAGGTGCATTAAATGCGCCGCTTCACGTCACATCGTTGGTTGCCCGGCAAGCCTTGCCGGGCTGTTTTGCCAGCTTCACACCTACTTGCTCGACACATCGTGGGACGGGTGTCGTTCATAGGTATTTCTCATGGAAAGAGGCTGCCATGTGGTGAATGGTTGCCACTTAGTCACTTTGCGGCTTGACACCGCATCGATTGACGACGTGGGTCGTGGTGGAGTAGTTGGGTGAGGTGGTTTTGCCTCTGCGAGTCCCGGCAGGCCCTGCCAGGACGTCTTGGACGTTCTCTTCCGGGGGTGATAACCCACAAGTATAGGGGATCGCAACAGCTTTCGAGGGTAGAGTATTCAACCCAAATTTATTGATTCGACACAAGGGGAGCCAAAGAATATTCTTGAGTATTAGCAGTTGAGTTGTCAATTCAACCACACCGGATAACTTAGTATCTGCAGCAAAGTGTTTAGTAGCGAAAGTGGTATGATAATAAAGGTAACGGTAGCAAAAGTAAAGATAAATGTTTTTGGGTTTTTGCGATGGTTGTAACTTGAGTAACAGCGGAAAAGTAAATAAGTGAAGAACAATATGTGAAAAGCTCATAGGCAATGGATCAATGATGGATAATTATGCCGGATGTGATTCCTCATGCAATAGCTATAACATAGGGTGATATAGAACTAGCTCCAATTCATCAATGTAATGTAGGCATGTATTCCGTAAATAGTCATACGTGCTTATGGAACAGAACTTGTATGATATCTTTTGTCCTACCCTCCCGTTGTAGCGGGGTCCTTACGGAAACTAAGGGATATTAAGGCCTCCTTTTAATAGGGAACCGAACCAAAGCATTAACACATAGTGAATACATGAACTCCTCAAACTACGGTCATGACCGAGAAGTGTCCCGATTATTGTCACTTCGGGGTTGTCGGATCATAACACATAATAGGTGACTATAGACTTGCAAGATAGGATCAAGAACACACATATATTCATGAAATCATAATAGGTTCAGATCTGAAATCATGGCACTCGGGCCCTAGTGACAAGCATTAAGCATAGCAAAGTCATAGCAACATCAATCTCAGAACATAGTGGATACTAGGGATCAAACCCTAACAAAACTAACTTGATTACATGGTAAATCTCATCCAACCCATCACCGTCCAGCAAGCCTACGATGGAACTACTCACGCACGGTGGTAAGCATCATGAAATTGGTGATGGAGGATGGTTGATGATGACGATGACGAATTCCCTCTCTGGAGCCCCGAGCGGACTCGAGATCAGCCCTCCCGAGAGAGATTAGGGCTTGGCGGCGGCTACGTAATAAGTAACGCGATGAAACTTTCTCTCTGATTTTTTCTCCCGAGACGGAATATATGGAGTTGGAGTTGAGGTCGGAGGAGGTCCAGGGGCCCACGAGATAGGGGCGCGCCATGCAGGCGCCCCACATCTCGTCAGGCGAACTCTAGGCCTCTGGTGTGTTTCTTCGCCCAATAATTCTTATAAATTCCAAAAAGTGCCTCCGTGGATTTCGAGGACATTCCGAGAACTTTTCTTTTCTACACATAAAACAACATCATGGTAGTTCTGCTGAAAACAGCGTCAGTCCGGGTTAGTTTCATTCAAATCATGCAAGTTAGAGTCCAAAACAAGGGCAAAAGTGTTCGAAAAAGTAGATACGTTGGAGACGTATCAACTCCCCCAAGCTTAAACCTTTGCTTGTCCTCAAGCAATTCAGTTGATAAACTGAAAGTGATAAAGAAAAACTTTTACAAACTCTGTTTACTCTTGTTGTTGTAAACATGAAAATCCAGCATTCAAGTTTCAGCAAATATTATGAACTAACCATACTCACAATAACACATAGGTCTCACAATTACTCATATCAATAACATAATCAGCTAGCGAGCCATAATAATAAAACTTCGGATGACAACACTTTCTCAAAATAATCATAACATGATATAACAAAATGGTATCTCGCTAGCCCTTTCTGAGACCGCAAAACATAAATGCAGAGCACCTTTGAAGATCAAGGACTGACTAAACATTGTAATTCATGGCAAAAGAGATCCAGGCAAGTCATACCCAATATAAACCAATAATAATGAATGCAAATGACAGTGTGCTCTCCAGCGGGTGCTTTTAATAAGAAGGGTGATGACTCAACATAAAAGTAAATAGATAGGCCCTTCGCAGAGGGAAGCAGGGATTTGTAGAGGTGCCAGAGCTTGATTTTAAATTAGAGATTGAATAACATTTTGAGCGGCATACTTTCGCTGTCAACGCAACAACTATGAGATGGATGTATCTTCCATACTACATGCATTATAGGCAATTCCCAAACAGAATGGTAAAGGTTTATACTCCCCCAACCACCAACAAGCATCAATCCATGGCTTGCTCAAAACAACGTAAAGTGCCTCCAACATACAACAGCCCTGGGGGAGTTTTGTTTAATTATTTTGATTTGCTTTGATGTTTTTGGATCATGGGACTGGGCATCCCGGTTACCGGCCCTTTCTCGTGAATGAGGAGCGGACTCCACTCCTCTTGAGAATAACCCACCTAGCATGGAAGATATAGGCAGCCCTAGTTGAAACATGAGCTGCTCGAGCATACAAAACAGAATTTCATTTGAAGGTTTGGAGTTCGGCAGTTACAAATTTACTTGGAACGGCAGGTAAATACCGCATGTAGGAAGGTATAGTGGACTAATATGGAACAACTTTGGGGTTTAAGGAGTTTGGATGCACAAGCAGTATTCCCGCTTAGTACAAGTGAAGGCTAGCAAAAGGCTGGAAGCGACCATTAATCGAGAGAGCGACAACAGTCGTAAACATGCATTAAAATTAATTCACAGAGAGAACAACCATGAGTAGGATATAATCCACCATGAACATAAATATCGTGAAGGCTATGTTGATTTGATTCAACTACATGTGTGAACATGTGCCAAGTCGAGTCACTCAATTCATTCAAAGGAGGATACCATCCCATCATATCACATCATAATCATTCTAATAGCATGTTGGCACCCAAGGTAAACCATTATAACTCATAGCTAATCAAGCATGGCACAAGCAACTATAATCTCTAAATGTCATTGCAAATATGTTTACTTCATAATAGCTGACTCAGGAACGATGAATCATCATATTTACAAAAACAAGAGAGGTCGAGTTCAAATCATCAATAAGTCCAACATATATCGTCATTATTGCCTTTCACTCGCACGACCGAACGATGTGTATAATAATAAGAGTGCACGTGCATTGGACTAAGCTGGAATCTGCAAGCATTCAACTCAACAGAGAAGACAAGTAATATGGGATCTAAATTAAATAAACAATCATGCATATGAGAGCCACTAAGCATTTTTAATATGGTCTTCTCGACCCCCAAAAGAAAGAAAAGAAAATAAAACTATTTACACGGGAAAGCTCCCAACAAGTAAGAAGAAGAACTAGAAATCTTTTTGGATTTTCATTTTAATTTCTACTACAAGCATGGAAATTAAACTAACTATTTTTTTGGTTTTTCTTAAGGTTTATCAAACACACAAGAAGAAAACTAGAAAAAGAAAATTAAACTAACATGGATAATACAATGAAAGAGTATGAGCACCGACGACTAGTGTGTGAACATGAATGTAAAGTCGGTGAGAAATACGTACTCCCCCAAGCTTAGGCTTTTGGCCTAAGTTGGCCTAGTACCAAGGACCGCCGCTACTCTCCCCGGTGTAATGGGAGGTGTAATCAGGATACCACTGGCTGGCCATCTCCGGATCCCACTGGACAGATGATGCACGATAAGGGTCCAGCTCAGGTTCTGGCTCAGGTTTAGGTTCTGGAGTAAAAGCTTGAGCTCGATAGTGTACACCGCTTCTGGTGTAACAAGAAAACTAACTGCAGTCAAATCAAACAACAGAGGCGCAGGCAAAATAATAGTCTCATTGTGTTTCTTATTAAATCTAAGGTTATACAAGAGCATCTTGTCTTTGTTGTCAACAATAAATTTGTGTGCTACCATGCTCTTGTAATCTAAAATGTGAGGAGGTAATTTTGTATCCTCCTCCTCATGGTGCCTAATGGGTATCTGAAAATGTTCAGCAAGACGTGAAGCATAGATACCTCCAAATATGGGGCCTTTTGTACGATTCAGGGCTAGCCGTTTAGCAACGACGGCACCCATACTAAAAGTATTGTCTCCTAGCAAAGCATGTTGAAGAATAATAATATCTGGAACACTCAAATTTCCACTATTTCCACGACCAATCAAGCATCTACTAGCAAATATTGCAAAGTAGCGTAAAACAAGAAAGTGTATGCTAGAGACCTTCGCCTCGGAGCACTTCTTTGGCTCCTCTACAGCAATAGTATTAACAAAGCCACCCACATCTTCATGATGGGGTTCATCTAATTCACCCTCATAAGGTATCCTACATACCGCACAAAAATGACGTAAAGACATTTCTTTGAATTCATCATATAAATGAAATGATACTGCAGGCGGTTATTTCTTAGGATAATAATAAAAGTTTTGTGCAAAAGTATTGGTGAGTAAGAGATACTGATCGATTCAGTCGTTGATGAAACCGGTGAGGCATGCAGTCTCGATTAAAGCATAAAAGTCTTCATGAATTCCGGCTTCTTTCAAGAAATACTCGCATGGCCATTCACACGACCGTACTTCCGCTAAGTGAGGAAGATTATACTTGGCTTTTTCTTTCTCTTTGGCTTGTTTTTCCTGAGAACTTTGGCTAGAAGATCCTTTAAAAAGCCTCCTTAACATTTGCTGAAAATTTCTGAAATTTTAGTAACTTCAAAATAAAAGTGAATAAAACTAAACAAGATTGATAGCAACTACTCCTACAAGTGCCTAGAGCCTATATCATGCATTGGAATTGCTTGGGACCTCAAAAATTTAACATGCAAGCTCAAGAACATGGTCACCTATGCAACAAAAATTTGCAATGAATAAAGCACTAGAAAAAAAACTAATTGGACCAATGGAGGAGTCACATACCAAGCAACAATCTCCCAAAGCAGTTTTGTGAATGGAGCTTTGAGCTAAGAGATCAAAAATCATAGAAAAACGAGCTAGAACTCGTGCTTGAGCTGGATGGGGATTTTTTTGGCTAGAAGATGAAGTGTGTGGGTGCTAGCATAAGTGGAGGGGGGCCACCAGGGGCCCACGAGACAGGGGGCGCGCCCTACAGGGGGGCGCCATCCTCTCTCGTGGCCTGGTGCTTGGCCCTCCTAAAGTGTTTTCAGTGCCTAAAATCCTCAAATATTCCAGAAAAAATCATACTAAGTTTGCAGGGCATTTGGAGCACTTTTATTTTCGGACTATTTTTTAATGCACGGACAAATCAGAAAATAGACGGATAATACTATTTTTGCTTTATTTATTCTAAATAACAGAAAGTAAAAGAGGGTACAGAAGGTTGTGCCTTCTAGTTTCATCCATCTCGTGATCATCAAAATGAACCCATTAACAAGGTTGATCAAGTCTTGTTAACAAACTCATTCGAATAACACGTATAGGAGAAATTTGAATAACACTAAGTTACCTCAACGGGGATATGAAAATCCCCAACAATAAGAATATCATACTTTTCTTGGCGGTAGGGAGAGGAAATTCAAAACCTCCAAAAATTATAGTTGGAACTTTTTCAATTGAATTGATGCTATGAACTTGAGACTGTTTCCTCGGAAAGTGTACCGTATGCTCATTACCATTAACATGAAAAGTGACATTACCTTTGTTGCAATCAATAACAGCCCCTGCAGTACTAAGAAAAGGTCTACCAAGGATAATAGGCATACTATCGTCCTCAGGAATATCAAGAATGACAAAGTCCGTTAAGATAGTGACATTTGCAACCACAACAGGCACATCCTCACAAATGCCGACAGGTATAGCAGTTGATTTATCGACCATTTGCAAAGATATTTCAGTAGGTGTCAACTTATTCAATTCAAGTCTACGATAAAAGAGAGGCATAACACTAACACCGGCTCCAAGATCACATAAAGCAGTTCTAACATAATTTCTTTTAATGGAGCATGGTATAGTTGGCACACCCGGATCTCCATGTTTCTTTGGTATTCCACCCTTAAAAGTGTAATTAGCAAGCATCGTGGAAATTTCAGCTTCCGGTATCTTTCTTTTATTTTTGATGATATCCTTCATATACTTAGCATAAGGATTTACTTTAAGCATATCAGTTAAACGCATACGTAAGAAAATAGGTCTAATCATTTCAGCAAAGCGCTCAAAATCCTCATCATCCTTTAACTTGGATGGTTTAGGAGGAAAGGGCATGGGTTTCTGAACGCATGGTTCTCTTTCTTTACCGTGCTTCCTAGCAACAAAATCTCTCTTATCATAACGTTGATTCTTTGATTGTGGGTTATCAAGATCAACAGCAGGTTCAATCTCTACATCATTGTCTTTTCTAGGTTGAGCATCAACATGAACATTATTATTAACATTATCACTAGGTTCATGTTCATCACCTGATTGAGTTTGACATCGGAAATAGAAATATCATTGGGATTCTCGGTGTGTCTCTGACGGAGTTCACTAGAAGCATGCAAAGTCCTATCGTTTTCTTCTTCTTCTTTTTAGAAGAACTAGGTGCCTCTAAATTATTTCTTTGAGAATCTTGTTCGATTCTCTTAGGGTGGCCTTCAGGATACAAAGGTTCTGAGTCATTCTACCAGTTCTAGTACCCACTCTAACAAAGAAAGTCATTTTTATTATTTAATTCATCAAGCAAATCATTTTGAGCTTTAAGTACTTGCTCACCTTGAGTAGCAACCATAGAAGCATATTTGCTAACGCGGTGAAGTTCATCTTTAACTCTAGACAGATTATCACCTACGCGTCCTATCTCAAAAGCATTATTCTTTAACTCTCTACCAACATAAGCATTAAAACTTTCTTGTCTGTCCATAAAGTCGTCAAATTCATCTAAGCATGGGCTATGAAATTTAGTAGAGGGTATTTCAACTTTATCATATCTATAGAGAGAATTTACCTTTACTACCTGTGTCGGGTTATCAAGACAATGTAGTTCTTCAGGCGGTATATTAAGACCATGTATTTCTTCAATAGGTGGTAAATTCCTAACATCTTCAGCTTTAATACCTTTTTCTTTCATTGATTTCTTTGACTCTTGCAAATCTTCAGGACTGAGAAATAAAACACCTCTCTTCTTCGGAGTGGGTTTAGGAATAGGCTCAGGAGTTGGCTCAATTGGTTCAGGAATTACTTCAGGAACTGGCTCGGGAAGAGTCCAATTATTTTCATTAGTCAACATATTATTCAATAGTATTTCAGCTTAAATCATTTGTTCTTTCCTGAAAACACAACTTGACACAACTATCCAAGTAGTCCTTGGAAGCATAGGTTAGTCCATTGTAAAAGATATCAAGTATTTCATTTTTCTTAAGAGGATGATCGGGCAAAGCATTAAGTAATCGAGAAGCCTCCCCAAGCTTGTGGGAGACTCTCTTCTTTGATTTGCACAAAATTATATATTTCCATAAGGCAGCTTGTTTCTTATGAGCAGGGAAATATTTAGCAGAGAAGTAATAAATCATATCACAGGGGACTACGCACACAACCAGGAGCAAGAGAATTATACCAAGTCTTAGCATCACCCTTTAATGAGAACGGAAATATCTTAAGGATATATAAATAGCGAGACTTCTCATTATTAGTAAATAGGGTGGCTATATCATTCAACTTGGTAAGATGTGCCACAATAGTTTCAGATTCAAGGCCATAAAAAGGATCAGATTCAACTAAAGTAATAATATCAGGATCAACAGAGAATTCATAATCCTTATCAGTAACACAGATAGGTGAAGTAGCAAAAGTCGGATCGGGTTTTATTCTAACATTAAGAGACTGCTGCTTCCATTTAGCTAATAATTTCTTAAGATCATTTCTATCATTGACAAGCAAGGATTTCCATAGCAGCTTTTTCATTCATAATATAACCCTTAGGAACAACAGGTAAAACATAATCATTGGGGGAACCTTCATCATCACTATCATCAATAATTGGTTCTTCAATATTTTCATTCCCCCTAACTCTAGAAAGTTGTTCATCTAGAAATTCACCTAATGGAAAAGTAGTATCACGCACAAAAGTAGTTTCATTATGCATAGCAGAAGTGGCATCATCAATAACATGCGGCATATCAGAATTCATAGTAGTAGCGGGTTTTAGGTGTCGCAAGCTTACAAATAACAGAAGGAGAATCTAGTGCAGAGCTAGATGGCAATTCCTTACCTCCCCTCGTAGTTGAGGGCAAAATCTTGGTCTTACCGTCTTTCCAATTCTTCATAGTGATCAACAGATATAAATCCCAAGTGACTCAGAGAATAGAGCTATGCTCCCCGGCAACGGTGCCCGAAATTAGTCTTGATAACCCACAAGCATAGGGGATCGCAGCGACTTTTCGAGGGTAGAGTATTCAACCCAAATTTATTGATTCGACACATGGGGAGCCAAAGAATATTCTTGAGTATTAGCAGTTGAGTTGTCAATTCAACCACACCTGGATAACTTAGTATCTGCAGCAAAGTGTTTAGTAGCAAAAGTGGTATGATAATAAAGGTATGGTAGCAAAAGTAAAGATAAATGTTTTTGGGTTTTGCGATAGTTATACTTGATAACAGAGAAAAGTAAATAAGCGAAGAACAATATGTGAAAAGCTTCGTAGGCAATGGATCAGTGATGGATAATTATGCGGGATGTGATTCCTCATGCAATAGCTATAACATAGGGTGATATAGAACTAGCTCCAATTCATCAATGTAATGTAGGCATGTATTAGTAAATAGTCATACGTGCTTATGGAAAAGAACTTGTATGACATCTTTGTCCTACCCTCCGTTGTGGCGGGGTCCTTACGAAACTAAGGGATATTAAGGCCTCCTTTTAATAGAGAACCGGACCAAAGCATTAACACATAGTGAATACATGAACTCCTCAAACTACAGTCATCACCGAGAAGTGTCCCGATTATTGTCACTTCGGGGTTGTCGGATCATAACACATAATAGGTGACTATAGACTTGCAAGATAGGATCAAGAAGACACGTATATTCATGAAAACATAATAGGTTTAGATCTGAAATCATGGCACTCGGGCCCTAGTGACAAGCATTAAGCATAGCAAAGTCATAGCAACATCAATCTCAGAACATAGTGGATACTAGGGATCAAACCCTAACAAAACTAACTTGATTGCATGGTAAATCTCATCCAACCCATCACCGTCCAGCAAGCCTACGATGGAATTACTCACGCATGGCGGTGAGCATCATGAAAGTGGTGATGGAGGATGGCTGATGATGACGACGGCGACGAATCCCCTCTCCGGGACCCGAGCGGACTCGAGATCAGCCCTCCCGAGAGAGATTAGGGCTTGGCGGTGGCTCTGTAATAAATAAAGCGCGTTGAAACTTTCTCTCTAATTTTTTCTCCCGAGACGGAATATATGGAGTTGGAGTTGAGGTCGGAGGAGGTCCAGGGGGCCCACGAGATAGGGGGCGCGCCCCCTGTCTCGTGGATAGGCCCTGGGCCCCCTGGTGTATTTCTTTCGCCCAAAAATTCTTATAAATTCCAAAAAATGCCTCCTTGGATTTCCAGGACATTCCGAGAACTTTTCTTTTCTACACATAAAACAACATCATGGTAGTTCTGCTGAAAACAGCGTCAGTCCGGGTTAGTTTCATTCAAATCATGTAAGTTAGAGTCCAAAACAAGGGCAAAAGTGTTTGGAAAAGTAGATACGTTGGAGACGTATCAGGGGGCGACCCCACCCTCGCCGAGCTCGCCTGCCCGGCAAGGGAAGCTTTTCTCCTGGTGGTATCTTGCTTTTCTGGCTTGATCTTGGTCCTCTTAATCTTCACGTTAGTCCTTCGAAGATCTTGGTCTCTTCTTCTCTGGCACGGCCTGGTGCCGTAATCTCGTTCCCGTGCCTGTGCACATTCCGGGCAACAAACCTAGGGTTTGTTGCCCCGACACTTGTCAGAATCATTTTCTAGATGATAGACGAACATACATCTTCAAAACTAGAAATAATGTTAATTTCTAGAAGGAGAGGTAGAAGGCAGCTGTTGTACCTAAATGGGTGTGGATCCAATAACAAGTTCGGAGTATTTTTCAGATGAGTAGTCCACCACTGTTAATTTCGGTGCAGAAATGACATTGATTCTTGTTGGACCGTCTTGATCAACTACTAGTAATCTCTCAAGTGAAGGTGTGTCCTCATTGACCATACCGTGGTACACATCTTGTGATGTCTTCTTGCCGCACCAGCAACACACATAAATAGTCCGGAGAGTCATGGAGGTGATGGAAGCTACTCAACCCATTGATCGCCTAAACAAGAAGGTACTCAAGTGCAGTACAGCCACGGAGCAGGCGCTCCATGTCACCATTTGTGAGGCAGACGGCGACGAGCTCGAGGGGCTTCAGTCATGGCAGAATAAGAGCGGGCGCATCATTAGGGGGGCGGGGAAATGGCAGTTCCTGAACTTGGCGATGCGCAGCATGGGTGCGAGGCGGAGCGTGGATGTTGGCAGTGAGCGCATATGCCCATCATCAAAAGTGAGCTCCTCGAGCTGAACTAGGATGGGGGATCGGAACCAGTCGTCAAGCTTATCTCGGTCCTTGCCGTTGGAACATAACTTGCCCATTCTAAGGCCTCTGGTTGGGCCAGGGTGACTGCCGAGGATCTTGGAGAACGCATCCAAGCTTTTTCTATAGTCATGGCAGAGCTCGTGGGTGTCGATGAGGTCGAGAGGGGTGGAGTTCCATAGGGGGCGCCACCGCCGGGAAAGGACAGTTGTCTGTGCCCCATATTTGATTGGGAGGAGGGATATGATGACTATCAACATATCATCGGAGAGCCTACTGATGAAGTCTAGGCCTGCAGGAGTTGCGTGCGGTTCCGCTTGTTGGCAGCCCCATTCTCCACCTCTGAAGTCTCCTTGTCAGCGGTACTTTCTAATAGAAGTGGGAGTACATGGAATATTTAGTTAAAACAGGGCAATAGAAAAGTGTATTGGTAACTAGAAGTTAGTAGGTAGGAATATAGTAAGAAAATGGAACAACAATTGGTTGCTTAAATACTACACAATTCATTTGATATTGTTGGGTAAGTCAACAAGCAGATACTTGAAAAGAAAACTTACTTTGAACAAAGTCTGGACGGATGATATCGTCGGGGAAGTTAGCATATATCTCATGACCAGGCTCTTTTATGTGCAGTGCAATTTTAGTGCCGACTTCGATTACAAAAAACTTAGAAATTTCTTTCCAAAGGCCAGTGCCGAAATAGGAGTCACCACGTTCATCGAGTCTTACAGTAGCAACGATTGTAAATCCATGGTATGTGTTCAGTACGACATCCCTGCAGTCTTGATTTATGTAAAGGGAAAGATTGTGCACTACAGATTATGTTGCATAGCAAGGGACGCGATGCAGAAAATGGTAGGATTGTTAAAGAAAATATGGTAGCATGCAAATATGGGCCCAAATTGAAAGAACAGTACAATAGTTGAAATTGAAGGACAAAAATCTACAATTAAACAGATAGGGTAAACATGATGTCATGGAAATATGAGAGTAATCGAAAAAACAATACATCATTAATTTGCCTAATATAGAAAGAAGAGGAAAAAATCCCCTTTGACGTATATGGTGCATGTGGCACCTTTTATCGAAATGTAGCAATATTTACTATATGTTCAGGAAAGTAGGCCATGCCAATCGATTTAGGGTGAGATTGAACATACCGCGCACATCCTCAAGTCATCTAGTATGGTGAGATGGAACTCCATGGATGTCTGGCGGAGGCCGCAAAGTCCCGATGAGTCCGCGCACTGTACACTCTATGAATGAAAGAAAACCCTCAAATCAGTTCGAATAAAAATGAATTCACGGTGATTTTGGCTAGGTGATTAAAGGAGATAGATGAACTGGGATAAGAGATGCGATAATATCTCATTAAATCAGTTACCTTGTTGTCCATGAGAAAAAAATCCTCAGCACGGCGGATTCCCCAACCGGGCGGAGCTGGGTCGACCACGAGCAGCGTCGAGAAAGTCGATGGCGATAGGCAGCGGCAAGCAGAAGTGGCGAAATGCGGTGGGGTTTGCCGGCAGCCTGGCGGTGGCGGCAGGCGGAGAGCCAAGTGGTTGCTGAGGGAGTCCTGGATTTGGGGGTCCCCGGGCGTCCGAGCTATGTGATATGGGCCGGACTGATGGGCTGTGAAGATACAAGACAAAAGGCCTTCCCCCGTGTTTGGATGGGACTCTCCTTTGTGTGGATGGCAAGCCTGGTGTTCGGGTGTGAAGATTCCTTTCTCTGTAAACCGACTCTGTACAACCCTAGGCCCCTCCGGTGTCTATATAAACCGGAGGGTTTAGTCCGTAGAGACAATCACAATCATACAGGCTAGACATCTAGGGTTTAGCCATTACGATCTCTAGGTAGATCAACTCTTGTAACCCCTATACTCATCAAAGTCAATCAAGCAGTGTCGTGGAATTAACACGTCAGATGTCCTCATGAAAGGACTTAGTCGTGGAGCCATCGCAACGGGTTAGCTTGAAGGGGTTAAACCGGACAAGGTACACGGGAGTTTATACTAGTTCAGCCCCTTCGATGAAGGTAAAAGCCTACTGTCGGTGTCAAAACCGGCGGATCTCGGGTAGGGGGTCCCGAACTGTGCGTCTAGGCGGATGGTAACAGGAGACAAGGGACACGATGTTTTACCCAGGTTCAGGCCCTCTTGATGGAGGTAAAACCCTACGTCCTGCTAGATTAATATTGATGATGTGTGTTACAAGAGTGATCTACCACGAGATCAAAGAGGCTAAACCCTAGAAGCTAGCCTATGTTATCATTGTTCTTCGTCCTACGGACTAAAACCCTCCGGTTTATATAGACACCGGATAGGGTTAGGGTTACACAGAGTCGGTTACAAAGGTAGGAGATCTACATATCCGTATCGCCAAGCTTGCCTTCCTCTCCAAGGAAAGTCCTATCCGGACACGGGACGAAGTCTTCAATCTTGTATCTTCATAGTCTTGGAGTCCGGCCGATGATGATAGTTCGGCTATCCGGACACCCCCTAGTCCGGAACTCCCTCAGTAGCCCCTGAACCAGGCTTCAATGACGACAAGTCCGGTAGCATGTTGTCTTCGGCATTGCAAGGCGGGTTCTTCCTCCGAATAATTTATAGAAGATTGTGAACACCGGGATGAGTGTGCGGCTCTGCAAAAATAAATTCCACATACCACCGTAGAGAATAATATTACAGGATCAATCTCTTGGCGTATTTTGTGGCGTGACGTCACACCACTACCAAGCCTTTATTCAAATTGTTTTATTGTTCCACCTCGGTAGCGTTTAGCGAAAGCGGTTTCCTTAGCACGTCTTGTCGAAGCAGAGATCATGTTCCCCTTATTCCGGATTCCCATCAATATGGACGTGGGTAACCCAACCGCGCCATTGATTGTGATGCTTGGGAGATAAGCGAGTTTTACCAGGCCGGTGGGGACACATGTTTTTGTCCGCCCATATAAGGGGATAAGGATCCACCCTTTCACCTACGCCTTCTTCCTCCTTTGCTCATCCATTCCCACGCTTTTCGAGCTCTAGCGCCCAAGTCCGCACTTTCCTCCTCAACCTTCTCCAACCATGTCAGGAGCGGGAGGCAGATGGATGGCCTCCTCCGTCACGGAGGGGCACATCACAAGACTGCGGGAGGCCGAATACTTGTCCGGCGATATCGCGCACAGGCTGCCCGGCCAGCAGGCAACTTATTCCAACCCCAGTCCCCATGAGAGGTGGTATTTCTCCCCACTTCCTCCATGGACTAGGTTTTCTACTTCACCCATTTTAGGGGCTCATGTTCTACTACGGCCTGGACTTCCACGACCTGGCCCCGAATTTCGTCCTCAACGTCTCGGCGTTTATCATCGTGTGCGAGGCTTTCCTCTGCATCCAGCCCCACTTCGGCTTGTGGCTCAAGACCTTCAGTGTCAAGCCGAAGGTTGTGAAGGGCAGCCAAGTGGAATGCGGAGGCGCCATGGCCGGCAAGATGGACAAAGTCCTATGGCTCGAGGGCTCCTTTGTGGAGACAATAAAGGGGTGGCAATCGGGGTGGTTCTACATCACCGAGCCACGCGACCCTGAATGGGTGGCGGCCCCCGAATTCAGATCTGGATTCCCCACGGCTCTCGTCATGGAAAGAGCGGGCCTGAAGTGGGGGATTCGGACGAGCTATCCGGACTCCAAACAGCGTCCGGAACACGGTGGACAAGAATCGCGGGCTTGTCGGCGTAATCCAGTGATGCTCATCCGCGGATTCTCCCATGCCAACAACGGGACTTCAATTTGTGGGAGTTCGATCCGGCCTGACACCGAACCTTGAGCGGCTCTTGATACCACGTACGGAGATGCCTGGAAGGTGCTGTTCAAGGGCGCTGAAGCCCCCGCATCCGCTAACAAAGATCGCGGATA
This sequence comes from Aegilops bicornis, assembly GCA_021605145.1. NCBI lineage: Eukaryota > Viridiplantae > Streptophyta > Magnoliopsida > Poales > Poaceae > Aegilops > Aegilops bicornis. The sequence goes on along the minus strand of CM038675.1, from coordinate 546,720,361 downwards.
CAGCTCGCGGCGTCAAGCCGGCGAGGTAAGTTATTTTACCTATTACGGGACTCTTTTTTCATAGATTGACTCTACGTGGGATCTAAAAACTCCCTATTCTTCGACAGGTTTGGCGGGAGACCTCCGGACAGATTAACTGTCCGGCTCCTTTACCAGAAGACCCAGCGGACGCCCGATTGACGGGGCTGCTGGCTCCGGCACCCCATGTGGTGCCGGAGAAGAAAAAACAGAAGGAGGCCACGGGAACTCGAAGGAGCTCCAGCGCGCCGGTGTTGTCGGATTACAGGCAGAATCTTCTCACGAAGGCGAGGAGGAAGAAGAAGAAGCTTCTCCCAGTGAGAGAGGAGAGAAAGGAAGGCTGCCCCAAGCTGGGGAGGCCGGAGGGTCCAAGAAGGAAGAACCCTTCCTCCGGACTTCTCCACCAACGTCGGACGGCGAGGGGATTGGCCTACAAGGGCCAAGCCCTTGGCGAGATCGTAAGTGTCCAGGATACCCATGGCTTTTTATTATTGCAGAGTGTTCTCTAATGTCGAACAATCGTGCAGCCCGCCCAAAGGCGAGTTCGCGATTCATCGGCGGGTCCACAGGCTCGTCCGGAAATGGAGAGTGCCAGCTTCCGACCGCCTCCTCGCCTCATGCTGCGGACAACGCCGCGGCAGGGCCCCAAAGTGGGCTTGGTCACGAGGAGGTGGCGCAGGAGGTGCCACAAGGCAACCTCCCAGACTCCAGGCGCGTGGGGGGCAAGACCCCCAGGGGCTCTAAGCCCGACCCTTGTCCGGACTCCATGCCGGAACCTTGATGGTTCCGGAGTCCGAAGCGATCCCTTCGCATAAGAAGGGTAAGACGCCGTTGTCCTTCGTCCAACGGAGGCACCGGATAGCTTCTTTGGGCGCTTCGGCGGCGCGTCCATCGAGGAGGAGCACCGCCTTGTTATGAGTGCGGTGATCCGACGATTCGATCCGCCAAGAGCGGGCTGATCAAGCTATACCGATCTTCTAACAGGCTTTGAGGTAAGAATTTCGATATATGTAAAATGGTACCACATAGATAGTAGCCCACGATGCTCGGTTCGGTGTTAGGAAAGAAAAGCGGATGAGGATCTTTGGAAAGATAAACGCAGGAGTCATAAAAAATATGTCAATATGGGATTGCGAAGTTGTCTTTCTTGACCTCGACCGCATTATTGCGGAGGTCAATACTTTGAAGGAAAATCTCGGCGGTCGAGAACGAGCTCGGCCATGCCAAAGCAGCTCGAGGAAAAAGAAGGTGAGTAATACCTTATGAAAATTGTACCTTCTGAGAAAAGGATTTGGTTGCAAGAAAAATGACAAGGATAACGTGGGTATTGTAGGGGCCACTAACGAGGTGGCGACCACAGAAGGAGGCGGTGGCATGACGAGCATAATCTTGACATGAGCGCACCGAGCGAGAGAAGCAGGAGGCGCGGGTGGCGGAGGTACAACAAGAGCTCCAGGATCTCGTGAAAAAACATGAGAGCTTGGGCGTGACTCAAGACTTCGAGAGTCCGAGCTTGCAGCAGCTCTTGAGAGTGCCAAAGCCGCTAAGGCCGAAGCCTACAAGGCCCTCCGAGATTGAGGCGGTGAGGAAAATAGCAGCGGGTAAGGCATTTTTCATGCAAAGTAAGCATGTGAGGTTAATTACCTGTTGCTTACCCGAATTCGGAGTTCTCGGGAGGCGTTCGCAGATCTTCCTCAGGCGTGTCCGATGCTGCCGCATTCTCTGGGGCCAAGGAGGGAGCTCGGCGGAGAAGGTCTTCTGGTCTCGGTATCTTGAGGCCGGACATCCGGTGCTTAGCGACCAGGTGAAGCGGCTGGTCGAGCTCCTAAGCGGCCGAACAGGCCATGAAGGGCCTCATAGTTGGTGTGGCCTAAGGAGGCCATGCACAGGAGCTACTTAGGCACAGTGCGGCGGTGGTGGATGCGTGCCCGTGGGTTGAAGTTATCAAGCATTCGCTTGTATCGAGGGTGCCTGTCGGGCCTTGCCCGCAAAAGGTGCCTTTGGGGCAAGATGGATGCCCGAGCTCGTGGACGGACCCGCCAGGAGGGCAAGGAGCATCGCACGCCCGAGATGTATTATAAGAGTGTCTTGAAGGCGCCCGCACTATTGCGGGTGAGTGCTCCAAAGATGTAATATTTGAGTAGACTCGCATTTTGTTATCTGTCTTGGCTGAAAACTTAGTTCATATGCGCTAAGCAACGCTTGTTAATTTAAAATATTACCTTACATGGCGGCTGTTTATCAAATCGAGAGATGGCAAGTCGTCGGCTTCAGCCCCCATGCCACAGTCTTTGGGGTGTTCGGGATAAACTTGAGCCCTCTTGTTCCCATTTTGGGTCCATCTAGGAGGCGCTCAACACAGCGAACAAGGCAACCGGACTTATAATGCTTGAACACTCTCACTTAGCCATAGAATTCTATAATTTTAAATTTGGTGAAGCCCCTAGTCTTCGGAAGGCCGAATATGGGGCGCTATCCACGCCTAGGCCGGACAGTAACCGGCTCCTCGCTCTAAGCGGCATAAGACTTTAAGTACTCGCAAAAAACCTCTAGAACAGCGACCGGTTTATCGCCTCATCATGACGGTCAGTTTTAGCTTTCTCATCGAGGCGTTAACCCGGCCCGAACTGGGGCGGAATCGCGGTGGTTCTCCGGTGCTACCTTAGCCGATATAACGGGCGTAAGGTACCAAAACACGGGAGCCGGGCAAACCCAACTATTGACCCAAGACATGATTCGGAGCCGATGCATATAGTGCTATAAGTTCGGGGTGCCGCACTTGTGAAAGTGTTCGGACTCATCACACCATAACGCGGGAAACATAAGCCCCTGGTGTATATTAGCCATACCAAAGTGTACGGATGCAACATGTCGTGAATGAACATATGTATGAAAAAGAAATGCAATTATAAACAAACAGGTGCTGCATTGTTTTATTGATGAAGTGCTGCTACGAATGCAGAACGATACAAATAGTGCGATAAGCAAGGTTTGAGTATGTTAAACATGTCCCCCTCGAGGGGTAGGCTGCAGATTGGTGTATGAAAAATGCTCGTAATGGAGTCCACTTGTATATTCGTTTTAGCCTTTTTCCTTCCCTGGCTGTTGAATCGTGTGTTGGCAGTCTGCTGCCGGACATGGCTTCCGACAAGCGGAGTCCTGTGGGTAAAAAGTAAAAGGTAAAAAGAAAAGAAAAGGAGCGACACACGTGAGAGCCCCTGGTGTGGTTGAGCCGCGATGCAGGTTTATCGTGGTCGTGCCCCTCTCCCCATGCCCATGGTATCTTGAGGCGTAATGGTGTACGCGAAGGACCTGCTGACGTTCGCGGGGTTGGGGTTGGGGCCGCACTGCTTCTGGCGATGCTCTGAACATGCCAGTGGTCTTGTTGTAAGTTACTCCGGCGCTTAGTATTGTGTCCGGCCGCTTAATGGCGGACTCGAGAATTGCCTTAAGAGGCTGCATTGCACTTCGCGCGAGAGCATTGTATGTTCCTCCGTCGCGGAAGAGCGTTCGATGTTTCTGATGACCGTAATGACTCCTCGAGGGCTGGCATCTTGAGCTTGAGGTATGCGTAGTGCGGCACGCGTTGAACTTTGCAAGCGCAGTGCGTCCGAGCAAGGCATGATAGCCCGATGCGGAGCGGGACTATGTCGAAGATTAACTCCTCGCGGAAGTTCTCCGGGATCGAAGACAACTTCCGGTGTAATTGAGCCTGTACAATTGGCTTCTACACCTGGTATGGCGCCTTTAAAGGTCGTTTTGGTAGGTTTAATCCTTGAGGGTCTATGCCCATTTTGCGCCTTTGTATCACGGTAAAAGCAGGTTCAGGCTCTTGCCGCCAAATCCATCAGGACTCTGGTTAGGTGAAATCCATCGACGATTGGGTCTAAGACCAGTGCGGCGAATCCGCCGTGGTGGATGCTGGTGGGGTGCTCCCTTCGGTCAAAAGTGATCGGGAAGGAGGACCATGGATTGAACTTAGGGGCAACTGGCTCCTCGCGTAGACATCCCTGAGTGCACGCTTCCGCTCCCTTTTGGGTATGTGCGTTGCGTATATCATATTCACCGTCCGCACCTGTGGGGGGAAACCCTTCTGTCCTCTATTGTTTGGCGGATGGGTCTCGTCCTCGTCATCGCTATGCAACCCCTTATCATTGCTTTGACAATTAACTTGCCTGCCTGTGAATACCCAACAGTCCTGTTGGTGTGGTTAACTGGCTTTTGAAGTGCCGTGTATCTGGCACAAGTGGTCGAGTATTTGGTCCAAATTGGACGGACCCGGAGTAGTTCTTTTGAATGGCTTTTTCCGCTGACCGGGTTTAGAGCCTCTGAATCTGGCATTGACTGCCATATCCTCAATATTGCCGCCGTTAATGCGGCGTTTGTTTTTGTTACGACGCGGCCTGCCATTTCGGTCCTTGAAGTCCGAACTGCCAGAATTTTTGCTGAGGTTGTTGCTGCGTGCAAGCCGGCTGTCCTCACCCGTGAAGTGGGTCATGAGTGATGTGAGGGCTGCCATGGATTTGGCTTTTCTGTCCTAGGTGCCGGGCGAGCCACTAAATCACGGATGTTATGCTTGAAGGCCGCAAGGGCCTCCGCATCCGAGACGATCGGCGATTTGGTTTTCTTGGTTAAGAACCGTGTCGAATTGTCGGCGATTTGTCCGGCTGCTGAATTATGTGGCTTAGGTCATCGGCGTCTGGTGGTCGCACATAAGTGCCACAGAAGTTATCGAGGAATGCGGCTTCGGGTCCTCCAGCTCCTAATTGACTCTCTGGCAAGCTGTTGAGCCAATGCCGGGCTGGTCCTTTAAGCTTGAGGGGAGGTATTTGATGGCGTGAAGATCGTCACCGCGGGCCATGTGGATGTGAAGGAGATAGTCTTGATCCAAACCGCGGGGTCTGTTGTGCCATCATAGGATTCAATATTGACGGGTTTAAACCCTTGAGGATTTGATGATCCATTACTTCGTCTGCATGAAGCATAGTGGGTGTCTTGGCGCCTGCATCTTGGCGATATCTCGGCCAGAGCTCAAAAGAGCTTTATGCATTTTGTTCGGCCCGGCGGACTTCTCGTGTCCGGCCACGACGGTTGTAAATCACGTGCCGTGGGGCGCCCGCGATCCGTAGAATCGATCTTGATTGTCTTGCCTTGTCCTCCAATGTATCTCGTAGGTCGGGCGTTCCCCTTTGGCCGTGTGCTTTACGGCGATGCGAGTGCGGTTTTAGTGAAGGGCCTAGAGGCCTCTCTGTCAGCGACCACGGGGTGGTCGGTCAGCCGTATTGTCTCCTGGTGATGCGGGTTCGTAAGCCTCCTCCTCTAATTGGGGAGCAGCTTGCGTTTAGGGTAGCTTTGGAGGCGTTCGAGCTCATGCTCTTGACGCGAGGACTTGATCCATCCAGCCGGCTAGCAGATCTGATCAACTCTAAGTTGTTGCTGCTTTTCTTGAGGCTGTTCGCCCGTGGCCATAAGCCTGCGTCTAAAACGCTCTTGTTCGACGGGATCCTCGGGCACAGACGAATTCATTGTCGTCGAGGCTTGCCCGTCTTGGGAGGAGGCATATAATCCTCTACCTTTTCTTACGCCGCTCTCTCATGAGGGCTGGCGTCTCCCTCCTCTGCGGCTGAGTCCTGCTTTGGAGGGGTTTTCTTGACCTTGTCCGGTGTTATTATCTCCGTGCGGAATCACCATCTTTCTTTGTGGCGGGATTTAGAGCGGCGCCCGGCGTCGGGCGCTTTGGTTGCTTCTTGGAGGGGTCATCCTCCGTTGTTCCATCGCCGTTCCCATCTTTTGGGATGTCCACCATGTATATGTCGTATGACGAGGTGGCCTTCCAGTGCCCTGTAGGCGCTGGCTCTTGTTCGTCTCCGGCATCGTCGTCCATACCGTCGATGTCTTCGGAGTCGTAGTCTAGCATGTCGGTTAGATCGTCGACAGCGGCTACCAAGTGGGTGGTGGGTGGGCGTTGAATTTCTTCGTCGTCCGCATCCCAACCTTCGACCGTAATCCGGCCAGGGCTCTCCCGATAAAGAGAGAGACTTTAGTGAATTCAGGATGTCGCCAAAGGGCGAGTCTTGAAAGATGTCATGACCGTGAACTCGAGCGGGCACCGGTCGATTCGATTAGTAAGGCGCGGAGGGTTGAGTCCGGAGAGGAGTCCGGCACCCTAGGGTCGAGGTCTTCGCAAAGGACAGGGATGGAGTTCGGCTCGATCGCCGTAGAGATTAAAACCCTCGAGGCGGTGTCCAACCACTCGTCCTTGATCGGGGAATCCGGCTCCGGATTAAGGGTCGAGCGGATCTGGTGCGGCCTCGAGAGCCTTTGTTGCGAGCTAGATCATGCCCATCGAGACAAAGCGGCGCGCTTGGCTGCGGCTCGAATCCGTCGAAGATCAAGTCTCCACGGATATCGGCCGTATAGTTTAAACTTCCAAATCTGACCTGACGGCCAGGGGCGTAGCTTTCGATCTGCTCGGATGGCTGGCGAAGCGGCCCGCATGATGCAAAGCCGCGAACACGAAGATGCATGCAGGAGAAAAGTCTCACCTGGACCGCGTCGTTGTTGATGATCAAAGGAGCCATCGAGCCTATCGGTGGCGACCACGGAGGAACTCTCAATGAAAGCACCAATGTCGGTGTCAAAACCGGCGGATCTCGGGTAGGGGGTCCCGAGCGTATGCGTCTAGGTGGATGGTAACAGGAGACAAGGGACACGATGTTTTACCCAGGTTCGGGCCCTCTTGATGGAGGTAAAACCCTATGTCCTACTAGATTAATATTGATGATGTGTGTTACAAGAGAGGATCTACCACGAGATCAAAGAGGCTAAACCCTAGAAGCTAGCCTATGGTATCATTGTTCTTCGTCCTACGGACTAAAACCCTCCGGTTTATATAGACACCGGATAGGGTTAGGGTTACCTGCAGTCGGTTACAAACATAGGAGATCTACATATCCGTATCGCCAAGCTTGCCTTCCACGCCAAGGAAAGTCCTATCCGGACACGGGACGAAGTCTTCAATCTTGTATCTTCATAGTCTTGGAGTCCGGCCGATGATGATAGTTCGGCTATCCGGACACCCCCTAGTCCGGAACTCCCTCACCTACGTCTAGTTGTGATGGGATTGATTGGGTTTCGATGACCAGGGAGCGAAATACGCTTGCCTGAGTATCGAGTTGTTGTTTGTTGTCCCTGAATCGCCGCCGGGTCATCCCCTTATATACATGGGTTGACGCTCGGCAGGTCTACAGAGTCCCGAGGCCGACTCATACAAGTGTTCGGCTCGGTCTCTCCTTTCCTTATCTTACAACACAAGTTACATGACTATGGCGGTTTACCACTACGGGCCCTAATCCGCCTTTGGGCTCCGGGCCTCTAAGCTTCATAGTAAAACGCCATCTTCTGAGTCTTGTGGGCTTCAATATAGTTGAGGTGAACCGGCCCCTCCTGGGTAGTTTACAGTCAGTAGTTATATCCCCAACATTAGGCCCCAGATTGATTTGAACCTGTTGATGTCAATCTTCAACACTTAGAAAAATCATGTAAATATCTTCCTTCACTTCTCATAAACCGCCATGATATCTTCCCTTTATAAATCTTGTTAACCCGCCGTGACGTCATCCTCTGGACACAGCAACGGATCATCATGATGGCATCTCTGTAAAAAACGAATAAAAAGATTCCCTTCATTTAATGTCATCCCGGAAATCGAGGCGACAGCTATGCCACTTGCCGCTCTGGAATCCTCGATTCTCGCGCCTGTCACTCCTCTGCCTTATTATAAATAAGCCTGACAGGCCTTTTCATTTTTCTCCCGTTTCTTCTCATCTTCCTCCTCGCGACCCGAAGGACGTCCGCACCGCCGCCGCCGTCGCTCTTCGGATCTGCACCGACCAAGGCCGCTGCATCAACCTGTTTGCTCCAGATACCTTGCCGCGCTCCTCCATCACCGAGTGGCCCTGGTAAGTTCATGTCTCGTAACCCTAGATCTTCATTAAAGTTTTTCGAGTTCATCCATGTCCGCCGTTGTTCATCAGTTCTTCTGTGTTCCTCCTTCTAGTCTTTGTACTAAGGGTATATAGATGTGCCTGATAGGTTTGAACTGCAGCTAGATCTATTCCGTTAGTTCACCGTACTGTAGCATCTTACTGCTTCTGAATAAACTCCGCCTGGTTCGTCTCTGTTCCTCTTTAGCGCCATTGTAGGGCTCAGAAACATTTTCTTCAGTTATCCACGGTAGATCTGAAATTACACTGTCATATTGTGAAACTTGTTTTTGCAACACTTAGTAGAAATTTTGAATCTTGGCCCTTCTGCCTCTGGGCGGTTTAACTTTTGATAGCCAATCCGCCATATATCATTAGCCCTCTCTTAAACCGCCAATTGAACCTTACATAGTATTTTTCTCCGGTTTAACACTAAATTGTACACCTTAAACCGTAAATTCTTAAACCAACACTTGTTTTTCCTTTCAGTTCCCCCTTCCGGAATGGCGAAACAATTCTATGCTTGCAATTGGGTTCCGTCCCGGATCACGGAAACACAAATCAACGGTTATGTCACCACTGGAGTTTTAGCCTTAAAAAGTGTTCTCCACTGGCGAGTTCCGGAATCGGAATGTCCACCTGAACCTCAAGAAGGAGAGGTGATTGTTTTTATGCAACACTTAGACCGGGGATTCAGTCCGCCCAGATCAAAAAAATTCCGGGATGTCCTCGCAAGCTTCCAACTCCATCCGCAAGATATTGGTCCGAATTCTGTGTCCAATATATGCAACTTTCAAGTATTCTGCAAAGTCTATCTTCAAGAAGAGCCAACCATGGAGCTATTTCGGGACTTCTTTCATTTGAACCGCCGTACGAAATTCTCAAATGGTCCCAACACAGAGCTTGGTGGCGTTTCAATTCAGAAAAGAAAAGAAGTTGACTTCCCTCATGCAAAACATCACAACCATCCCAAAGATTGGAATCAAACCTGGTTTTACTGCCGGAACACTGCCGCCCGATGTAGAAAATCCTTTGCCGGGTTATCGCCCTCACCGGCTTAGCAACGGCCACCCATTACCCTTACGCTTGACCACCACAGAACGGAAGAATTTTGCACCTCAACTCACCAAGCTCCGGGCTCGATGGCCAACGGTTTAAGCGGCATTGATCTTGTCCGCTTTGGGTTTCTTGGGGCATTTACCTTTAAGCCGCCGCCGGATTGATGCATGAATATCTTGGTGATGTCAAATACCCTCAACGATATCATGAAATAGTAATAACCGAGCTTGAAGTTCTGAATCGGTGAAGAAAATGCTTGATGAACCGATCTACGCATGTAATAAACCGGGTTGGCTCCGTTTTGCGTCTCCAATAACCCGTCAGCGGTAAAGTTCATCTAAATACTTTACTGATTTGCTTCCGTATTGACTGTGTACTAACCTTTCCTTGTCTTAAGTTCAGGCTAACAGCTCCTTTTGGAAACGAACTAAACCAGCCCGGGCTCCTCGTGCAAAGACCAAGGCCACCAAGAAAGCTGGCAAGAAGAAAACCACCGAGTCTTCTGATCCGCCAGAAGAGGAAGAATCCGAAGCTGAGGTAGAACTTGACTCACTTGGTTCCTTTTTCATCCATCTTATTGACAATTACTATTCCCAGGATGATGCTGAGGCCAGCCGTGCAGAACATGTTGAGGTAATCCTTCTTTCTTCTGATTCAGATCTTGTACCGGTTCAAAGAATTCGCCCCACAGTCCGGAAAGTAAAACAATCTCACCCCCTTGCTCATTTGGATCCAAAATTTTCTTTGGAGACACAGCAAGTCGAAGAACGTCGCACAACCCGGCATAGCGGTCAACAAATCCCATCGTCTAGTTTAGCTGATACGCCAACCCGGAAACGTCGTCCAGAGGTGACTTGTTCTCCTGAAAAGTGTTATCCTTTGAAAGGTTTCTTCCGATGCCCTCTCAATCCGTCGACCCGAATTACGGTGCTTCTTCCAACTTGTCCGGCGGTTCATCAACCACTCATTGCCTCCTCTCAAACTCGTCCTTTGGGTAAGTATATTACTCCTTAATTTGTTTCTTTTATTTGTCGGTTTACCATATTCTAACCTTTGATGTTGTAGTGCCAAGGCTCGATTAAGTAAGAAAGCCAAGACCAGCGACCCTATTGTTGATCTCGATCCAGAGAAGACTCCAGAGCATCATGGCAAAGACCCTGAAGTTGCTATAGACAGCTCTGCTGGGAAAGACCAAGATGCTGATGCTAACCCGCCAGAGGTTGAACCAAATGTAGAGGTTGATACTTCACATCCTCCTGCTCCTCCAAGTCCAACAGTGGAACAGCGGGGCTCAACTGCTGACCCGCCAAGCCCTGCTACCAAGGCGCCAAGCCCTGTTAAGAATGTCAATTCATCGGTCCGGCCAAAGATGATAGCGTTGTTGCTCGCACTGCATATACCGCCCCTGGTAATCCAGTTGTTCTATCAAAGCACACTGCCAAGGATGAATTTGCTGCTATGAGCAAGGGGAAGGAGAAAACTGATTGGTCAGCTTATGTCGATCTTTCTGCTCAAGAGCTCCACTCCGGCTTCTTGAACCGGCTTTACACAAGCCATGATTATGAAGCCGGTTTAGTAAATCTGATAAAGGAGCGCTATGAGGTAAACAGTTTTGCTCTTTGCTCTGTATCTTCATCGCATTGTAGCCCCCAAGGGCCGGTTTGTCTTTTGAAAGTCAAACCGGGACTTTGCATATTCCATACCGTACTTTATGAGATTTCCTTGTGTATTTCTGATCAAACACACATTAGCCCCCAAGTGCCATGATTAAAACTTGTATTAATCTTTGGGACTTCAATAATCAGCATAAAAATGATCCGCATTAGCCCCCAAGTGCCAAGTGTATAACTGGTTAGATGCTTGGGACTCTGACAAAGATATTAACATGCTCTCTTACTGTTGCAGAGTGAGATAAACCAACAAGTCTCACAAATTGCTGACCTTCAAGAAAATCTGAAATCCCAACAAGCAGAAACCACCAAAGCCAAGGATGATTTAAAACCGCCTTAACCACCATGGAACAGCTCAAGGAATGGTACAAGTCTGAGCAAGCCAACTGGGATACTGAAAAGGCTGGATTGCTGAAGTGGGCGGAAGACGCTGAATCAGCTCTTAAACCGGTGACGGAAGAACTTACTGGATTAAAGCGCCAAGTCAATGCCATGACCTCTGCAATATTTGGTAAGCACTGTTTTACCAGGCTTTATGAATATTCCGCTTTGAAATTTTCTCCGGTTTAACATGAACTTCTTAAACCGCTATAGGCAGGCGCATTGCTCATCTGGGTGCTGATATGCGGAAGAAACTTAAGGCCGCATATACGCTGATTGAACAGCTGTATATCGGCATCCAACGGGTTATCTGCGCCACTTCTTATGACAATGCGGCTCCAACACTGATCAAGGACATGCTGGACCGGCTATCTATGACGCCAGCGCAGATAGAAGAATTGAAGCGATCCGCTGCCCGGGCTGGCGCTTTACTAGCACTGACTCGAGCCAAGGCATGGATAGCTGATCTTGATCCGGCTGATATAGACAAGGGCTTCCCCAATGCACAAGAAAACGGCGAAGTATTTGACAACGACGCCCTCAAATGGGTAACAAGGGAGATGCGTCCTCTAGCGAGTCAGTTGGCAGAAGAGGCTAACCTGACGGTTCACCGATCCTTCTATGACGCAAACAACAAACGGGTTGAAGCTGTTATTCCTGAAGTGCAGAACTTGGTTCCACCAATCCGTAAGCACACTTACGCCCCTGATGTTGATCCGGCTGAGCTTATAAGTGAAGAGTCTGTCTTTCAGGCTTTAACCCGGATTGACTGGACCACCAATGACTTTCGGCCATTGGATGGGGAAGAGGAGGCTGAACCGATGCCAGATGACCCATCTACTTCACATCAACCCGACGATGAAGCTTAATCCGTCAAGTCGGTTGATATGTCAGAAACTGTCCGTTGTGAAACAATTCCATATATTGGGCCTCTGAATGCCTTGTAATAGGGTAGCAAAAACTATTTTGATCTGCTGCCATCGTGCAGGAGGAGATACTTTATGTGATCCGCCATGTCAATGCCAATTTTGGTTCAGATATGCTGCCATCATAATATGCAACTCCTGTGTGTGCATAAAAAGAAACAGGGTCCTGGCGGTTTACATGGAATGAATCATAATGCCCAAGAAAAGGGCTGATTGATAATCAAACCGTAAAAATATGAAATGATTCATACCTGTGATATAATATCCCTGTTTATTTGGCTGGTTAACTTTGATTGTGATAAGGGTGAAAACACAAATCTGAAATTCTTTGTATAACCCCATCATGTACTGATGTTGTATAGTAAGTCATACCGGGTGATGATGCACACCAGATGATCAAAGCTGGTGACTGGTAGTCAATGCTAGGCCGGGTTAAAAAACTCCGGTTTAAGAAGAAGGTCTATCAATGTGTAGTTGCAAACCAAGCCGGTTTAATGAATACCAGGCTAATAAAATGACTGACCAGGCCAAGAAAATCGGTTTAACATAAAATTCAGCAAAACGCAAAGAAAACCGTGTAGTCAAGGCTTTTTTAGGGCTGCCAGGCCCAAATTCGAGGCTTTGTGGGCTGCCGGGCCTTTGAGTTGAACCATTTAACAAAGCCTTTTAAGATGGACCTCCAACTAACCAATCACCATTTTAACTTTGACAAGTTCGAGGTCTCAATGAGAGTAATCATCAAAGGTTCGGAGGGCCGTGCCGAGATGACCTGGATAGGAGTGTCTTACTTGATGAAGGCGGAGTTAACCCGGGTTTTAGGTAAATATACCAGGCTTCCAAGCCGTGGGTCGATACCGAGCTACAAGGGTCCATTCAAACTCCTTGGTATTTGACACAAGAAGCCCCCAAGTAACGTGATGAGCTGTGCTCATTGGGTGCCTATGTTTGAGTTGTGCATAGCATCCAGACTCTCTTTGGCCCATTGGGTGTGAAGCTCCCAAGCTTTGTGGCTTGATAGCCGGTTTAACAGGTAGTACTCCGCTTTCTCAGCTGAAGCCCCCATGTAACTCAAAGGACATTTCAGAAGAAAAAAAATAGTAGAGGCCCCGCTTAGAGCGAGGATGCTAATTTATTTATTGATCATAATATATACATTTTGAAATATATACATAATAAGAGCCTATGGCTCAAGTGTAATAAGGCCGGAGGAGAGCTATGTTCCATGGCCGCCGGGTCACCTCCTCAGAGTTGCGTGAGTTGTCTCGAACATCAATGAGGTAGTATGATCCGTTGTGCAGATTCTTGCTGACCACAAAGGGTCCTTCCGAAGGCAGGGATAACTTGTGCATGTCGGTCTGATCCTGGATGAGCCGGAGCACCAAGTCACCTTCTTGAAAGGTTCTTGTCCTAACCCAGCGGCTGTGATAACATCAGAGATCTTGTTGATAAACCACCGATCGAGCAAGAGCCATATCCCGTTTTTCATCTAACAGGTCCAGTGCCTCTTGGCGAGCTTGCTCGTTGTCCCCTTCAACATAATTAGCAACCCGGGGCGAGTCATGACGTATATCGCTTGGGAGAACCGCCTCGCCCGTATACCATAAAGAAAGGCGTGTAACCTGTTGATCGATTGGGGTGGTGTTGATACTCCACGACGAAGGTAATTCTTCCACCCAACAACCCGGCGTCCGCTGCAAGGGAATCATGAGCCAGGGTTTAAGACCCTTTAAAATTTCTTGATTAGCTTCGCTCCGCTTGACCGTTGGATTGAGGGTGTGCCACAGATGCTAGGTCAAGCGGATGTGCTCTCTCGACGTAAATCCTCCATCTCACCTTTGGAAAGGTTGGAACCATTATCCGTGATGATACTGTGTGGAAAGCCAAAACGGAAGATAATTTTTTTGAGAAATTGAACCGTCGTAGCTGCATCACACTTGCTAACAGGCTCCGCTTCAACCCACTTGGTGAATTTATCAACTGCCACCAACAGGTGGGTCTTTTTGTCCTGGGAACGTTTAAAGGGTCCCACCATATCAAGCCCCCAAGTAGCAAAAGGCCAAGTAATGGGAATCATCCGTAGTTCCTGAGCTGGAATATGAGCTCTGCGTGAAATTTTTTGGCAAGCATCACATCGCTTTACCAGATCCTCCGCATCAGCATGAGCTGTCAACCAGTAAAACCCATGACGAAAAGCTTTTGCAACCAGGGACTTTGAACCAGCGTGATGACCACAATCCCCTTCATGAATTTCCCGTAGGATCTCTTGGCCTTCTTCCGGAGAAACACAACGCTGAAATACGCTTAAACGCTTCTGTGTGTAACTTCGCCATTGTGAATAACCATTGACTTGGACCGCCGGACTATCTGTCGAGCCAGGACCTTATCATTTGGTAGCTCGCCCCGGCTCGTATACGCCAGATATGGAACCGTCCAATCTGGTATAACGTGTAAAGCGGCCACCAACTAAGCCTCCGGGTCCAGGACCGCCAAATCTTCTTCTGTAGGCACCTTAACAGACGGGTTATGCAAGATATCTAAAAAGGTGTTAGGAGGTACCGGTTTACGCTGAGATCCAAGCCGGCTCAAAGCGTCTGTTGCTTCGTTTTTGCGTTGATCGATATGCTCAACCTGATACCCTTTGAAGTGTCCCGCCACAATATCAACCTCACGCCTGTAAGCCGCCATGAGTGGATCCTTAGAATCCCAAGTACCAGAAACTTGCTAAGCCACCAGATCAGAATCTCTGAAACAACGAACTCGACTTAAGTTCATCTCTTTGGCCACACGGAGACCATGGAGTAAAGCTTCGTACTCAGCTGCATTGTTAGTACAAGGAAACATCAAGCGAAGGACATAGCAAACTTTATCCCCTCGAGGGGAAGTAAGGACAACTCCAGCCCCCGAGCCCTCCAACTGCCTGGATCCATCAAAATGAATGGTCCAGTACGTATTATCCAGTTTATCTTCCGGTGCTTGCAGCTCGGTCCAGTCATTGATAAAATCCACAAGAGCCTGAGATTTGATGGCTGTTCGAGGTACATACTTTAAACCATATGGCCCAAGCTCGATTGCCCACTTTGCAACCCGGCCAGTGGCTTCCTTGTTTTGAATTATATCGCCCAAAGGAGCAGAACTAACCACCGTGACTGGATGGCCTTGAAAATATTGCTTGAGTTTTTGACTGGCCATAAAAACCCCGTACACCAACTTCTGCCAATGCGGATAGCGTTGTTTTGACTCGATCAGGACTTCGCTGATGTAGTATACAGGTCGTTGAACCGGATATTCCTTCCCAGCTTCTTTACACTCAACCATAGTTGCCACACTAACCGCTCGGGCATTAGTAGCCACGTATAACAGCAAAGGCTCATGATCAACTGGGGCTACAAGAACCGGCGGTTCAACCAACTGCCACTTTAGCTCCTCAAAGGCCGCATTGGCTGCGTCCTCGAACGAAATCATCCGTCTTTTCAACATTCGATACAAAGGAATTGCCTTCTCTCCCAAACGGCTGATAAACCGGCTAAGGGCTGCAATCCGACCTGCAAGACGCTGGACATCATTGATACACTTCGGTTTAGCCAGGGATGTGAGTGCCTTAATTTTTTCTGGGTTGGCCTCAATGCCCCTGTTGGATACCAAAAACCCAAGAAGCTTGCCTGCCGGAACACCAAAAACACATTTATCCGGATTAAGCATCATCTTGTAAATCCGAAGATTGTCAAACGTCTCCTTGAGTTCATCGATCAGTGTTTCCTTCTTCCTGGATTTTACCACAATGTCATCCACATAAGCATGAACATTACGCCCAATCTGTGTGTGAAGACAATTTTGCACACAACGCTGATAAGTTGCCTGAGCACTCTTGAGCCCAAAGGGCATAGAAACATAGCAGAAGGCTCCAAAAGGAGTGATGAAGGCTGTCTTCTCCTGGTCCTTAACTGCCATCTTGATCTGATGATATCCTGAATAAGCATCCAAAAAACTCAGGCGCTCACAACCCGCGTCGCATCAATGATCTGATCAATACGTGGGAGAGCAAAGGGATCAGCCGGGCAAGCCTTATTCAAGTCCGTGTAATCCACACACATACGCCAAGTGCCGTTTTTCTTAAGAACCAGCACCGGATTAGCCAACCATTCAGGATGAAACACTTCGACGATAAAACCAGCAGCCAACAGCCGGCTACCTCTTCACCAATTGCCTTGCGTCTTTCTTCATTAAAGCGACGAAGAAATTGCTTGACTGGTTTAAACTTCGGATCAATATTAAGAGTGTGCTCATCGAGTTCCCTCGGTACACCTGGCATGTCAGAAGGCTTCCATGCAAAAATGTCCCGGTTCTCACGGATGAACTCGATGAGCGCGCTTTCCTATTTTGGATCCAGATTGGTGCTGATACTGAACTGCTTGGACGAATCGCCGGGTACGAAGTCAACAAGCTTAGTCTCGTCAGCCGGTTTGAAATGCAGGGTTGGGTCATGCTCAGTGGTGGGCTTCTTCAGAGGGGTCATATCTGCCGGATCAACATTCTCCTTATAAAACTTTAGCTCTTCTATAGCACAAACCGCCTCAGCATAAGCCGCATCACCCTCCTCACAATCCAACATGATTTTTTGACTTCCATGAACCGTGATAGTCCCTTTATGACCCGACATCTTGAGCTGCAAATAAATATAACAAGGCCTTGCCATGAATTTTGCATAAGCCAGCCGCCCAAACAGCGCATGATACGGGCTCTGGATTCTTACTACCTCAAAGGTCAATGTCTCAGACCTAGAGTCATGCTCATCACCAAATACAACTTCCAAAGCGACCTTACCTATGGGATACGCCGATTTACCTGGTACCACACCATGAAAAAACGTGTTGGACGGTTTAAGATTCTTATCTATCAACCCCATGCGATGGAATGTCTCATAATACAAAATATTGATACTGCTTCCTCCATCCATGAGTACTTTGGTGAACTTATAACCTCCCACCTGAGGCGCCACCACCAGAGCTAGTTGACCCGGATTGTCAACCCGGGGCGGACGATCCTCCCTGCTCCACACAATAGGCTGTTCCGACCACCGCAGATAACGTGGAACGGCCGGTTCAACATCATTGAATGCCCTCTTGTGAAGCTTCTGATCATGCTTGCACAGACTAGTGGTGAACACATGACGCCCACCATTCAAGCTGCTTTGGGTGACTCTGGTAACCCGATTGCTTGATTCCCTTGATTATTCTGCTGGTTATTACCACCTTGGTTGTTCTGGTTGCCATAATTATTACGAAACCCGGAGTTTGAACCGCCGCCACCATGGAAACCTGGACCTGAACCGCCCGACGGACCCTGATCATACCGGAAAATATCAGAGTTCTTGAACTCCTTCATAATATGACAATCCTTCCAGAGATGCGTTGCAGGAGCCTCCTTGGTCCCATGCTTCGGACAAGGCTGATTCAACAAACGCTCCAGATTCATCGCCCCACCGCGCTGGGGCGGTTTACCTTTTCGGCGCTGCACATTAGCGTTAGCCACAAAATCTGAATCTGCTTTACGCTTACCATTATTCCCATGGCCTCCTTGGTTGTGCTGCTGTCCCTTCGCACCGCCATTCTTCTTTCCCTTCTCTGGTTTCTCATTATCAGAATCGGGATCCTTGGTATTATCAGAATCAACATACTTTACCAAGGCTGCCATGAGGGTTCCCATGTCGGCAAGATGGCGCTTGAGCCGTCCCAACTTCATCTTGATGACTTAAACCGGCAATTGCGCTCCAGTGTGATAATCGCCTGACCAGCGTTAATCCGGTCGGGCGAGTGTAAAACTTCTGAAACCCGGCGTACCCAATGAGTTGTGGACTCGTTCTCTCCTTGAGCACAAGCATCCAGATCCACAATGGACATGGGCTGCTTGCATGTGTCTTTGAAATTGGCTATAAACCGGGCCTTCAACTGATCCCATGACTCGATGGAATTAGCTAGCAGATTTTTCAACCAAGTACGGGCTGTTCCCTCCAACATCATTGTGAAGTACTTTGCACAAGCTGCTACATCTACATCTAGCATCTCCATTGCCATCTCATAACTCTCGACCCACGCTCAGGTGGCTGATCCACCGTGTAGTTAGGCACTTTGTGTGGACCCTTGAAATCTTTGGGCAAACGCACATTACGGAGAGCCGGAATAAGGCTCGGCACTCCCCAGGAACTGAAGGCAAGCCCGGTGCCTCGTTCAACTGACGCTGCTGGCTGAACCTGGGCGGGTTGATAACGACCCAAAGCGGCATCCCTTCGTGCCCTGCCATGATCCACCACATCTTGAGCATTGCGATGCCGCGCGCTGCTAGACACCTCCGTTTCATCCATACGCCTGCTATAACTTGGGCTCGGACGAGGGGTTGAATGAGTTCTATCTCGACTATATGAATAAGCCTGCTGCTGCACCACGGCGGTTTGGAGAAGATCTCTCGCCCTTGGCGTTTCAGCTCGCTATTGAATCACCTTCCGTCGGAATGGCCGCCAGGCATGAAGCTGCGGCAATCATGTTATCCAGAGGGCTCGAGAAGTGACCCGGTGGTGTAGAGACGTATTGCGGCGGGTTATCTGTTCGTCGGGGTGGCCCCGTTATCCGTAGTTGATCCGGAGCTGTCCTAGGCGCCTCCGTTAAACTGCGACTACGGATTGCTCGCCGGCGCTGGCGTCTGAAAGAGATTTAAACCTTCGTAAACCAGCGGCGAGCGTGACCGGTACTTCGCCGCATTACATCCTCGATGTGGTACGATCCAGCATGAGCCGGTAATTACGTGCTTGTATCCGCTGTGATTGAGCATCCAAAGCGGCCGCTCTTGACCATCCTAACATCCTCGGCTGCGGGTCCTCCTTAGCCTGTGCTATTTGGTCCTTTAGCTTCGCAACGTCCGCATTGTGCTGACCCCGCGTCTCCGGGGTGATTGTTGCGGTCAACAAGGTCGCCCAGGTGTCCATTAAACCGGAGAGGACTTGCGCCGGACGGCGCGCCGGCACTCCTGCGCGCTTGGCGATCCGGTGTTAAATCGCTGCGATGGATGAAGACTGCAACGTGGGCTGTGTTCCGGCCATGTAAACAGCAACCCGACTTGGCGGTTCAAGAAGGTCTGGAATACTGTTGCCATCGGAATATCCTTCGAACACACCGCTATGAACCTGGTACAAGGACTCAGTTTCGCCAGTGGATGACTCGCCGTTGGAGTATACGGCCGTCGCCTTGAACACGGTTCAGATCCGGTCCCATGGACACATCCTACGAACGCATGCTTCATGGCGGGCTTAACCCGGGCTGGACTCGCACGCTGAGCCGTCTCGACGAGGTCGGTGCAGATGTCCGGCTCAGGGCCCGGTTCGCCGATCTTGCCGATGAAGACATGAATTCCGCCGAAGGGGACCCGGTACCCGTACTCGATTGAGCCGGCCTCGGGGCCCCATCCTTCGTCGAAGATGTAGAGCTTGCCGCGACGACTTTTGGTCATCTGGCCGGTCACGTACCCCTTAAGTCCTTCAGAGCAGCCCTTCAAGAACTCGACACCATCGTGCGATAGCCCCACGATGGGCGCCAACTGTCGTGGAATTAACACGTCAGATGTCCTCATGAAAGGACTTAGTCATGGAGCCATCACAATGGGTTAGCTTGAAGGGGTTAAACCGGACAAGGGACACGGGAGTTTGTACTAGTTCGGCCCCTTCGATGAAGGTAAAAGCCTACGTCTAGTTGTGATGGGATTGATTGGGTTTCGATGACCAGGGAGCGAAATACGCTTGCCTGAGTCTCGAGTTGTTGTTTGTTGTCCCTGAATCGCTACCGGGTCGTCCCCTTATATACATGGGTTGGCCTTGGCCGGTCTCTGAGTCCCGAGGCCGACTCATACAAGTGTTCGGCTCGGTCTCTCCTTTCCTTATCTTACAACACAAGTTACATGACTATGGCGGTTTACCACTACGGGCCCTAATCCGCCTTTGGGCTCCGGGCCTCTAAGCTTCATAGTAAAACGCCATCTTCTGAGTCTTGTGGGCTTCAATATAGTTGAGGGTGAACCGGCCCCTCCTGGGAAGTTTACACTCAGTAGTTATATCCCCAACAAGCAAGAAGTAGGGTATTACCTCCATTAAGAGGGCCCGAACCACCTCCTGTTACCTTAGATCCTCAGCCGCACATTTCAGGACCCCCTACCCGAGATCGGCCAGTTTTGACACCGACATTGGTGCTTTCATTGAGAGTTCATCTGTGATGTCGATAGAAGGTTCGATGGCTCGTTCGATCATCTACAATGATGCTGTTTCGGGGGAGACTTTCCTCCCCAACAAAATTTTTGTATTCGGCGGCTTCGCACTGCGTGCCAACTCGATTGGCCTCCTTGAGCAGATCGACGGCTACGCCCCTGGTCATCAGATTAGTTTTGGGAACCTAAATTATGTCACTGATATCCGAGGAGATTTGATCTTCGATGGGTTCGTGGCCCCAACCACGGCTCTGGCCCTAGATCCAGAGCAAACTACCAGGTCCGAAGATGGGAGTTTGGAGCCCACCAGACTCTCCGGTACAAACCACGTTATCAAAGATCCGGAGGTGATCTTGTCTATGGAAAACTCGGAATCAGTCCAGGTTATCCCTATCATTGAAAGGCCGGACTCGCCCCCGGACTCTAGATCCGAACTCTCGAGGTCCGCACCAAGCAGGCATAGCCAGGAAGCTTTCAATCCAGCCAGCCCCGTGGACCCTTTCTTCCATATCCAAACCTCGCTCCTAAATGAGGCTCTGGACTTAATGCGATCCCTCGCCATCACAGAGGAATCGCTTCTGAATTACGCCCAGCCCAGACTGGGGGCTGAGAGCGGGGAATTTTACATCCCACCGACCACCCACTTTATAGCCACTGTCGAAGATTTAACTAACATGCTGGACTACGCCTCTGAAGACATTGACGACATGGACGACGATGCCGGAGACGAACAAGGCCAATACCCTCCGTTTACCGGACAATGGACGGCCACCTCCACATATGACGTGTACATGGTAGACACACCCAAAGAGGATGACGACAACGACAAGAAGGATCCGATTAAGGACAAGCCTGCTGAAGCATCTCCGAAGTGTCGACGTCAGCGGCGCCGCTCAAAATCGCATCGCGAAAAAGACAGCAATACCAGCACCGGAGACAATAACACTCCAGAGAATGCCGAAGACCCCGAAGCCCCTGTCGAGCCAACATCCGAACAGGATGATTGGGAGGACGGGTAAGTTCACCCCAACGATCAGGTCGGGAACGAGGACTCAAAGGATAGTAACTACCTACCGATCTCCGAAGAGGATGTGAGCCTCGGCGATGAATACTTCATCGTGCCGAGGGAACAACTCAAGTAAGAGCATTTTAAGCGCCGGCTAATTGCCACTGCGAGAAGCCTGAAAAAGAAGCAGCATCAGCTTCAAGCCGAACAAGATGTACTCAACGATAGATGGACTAATGTCCTAGTAGCCGAGGAATATGGCCTCGAACGCCCAACTAAGAGTTACCCGAAGCGCAAGCTACTACCACAATTTGACGACGAGGCCCTTGAGCCAATACCACCAAAGCATAAAACTGCTGACGAACCCGAACGCCCACCACGTGGACGAGACAGACCGGCTACTTACACCGAACACCAGCCCGCGCCACCCTGCCGTCGAGGTAAGGAGGCAACGACCCCAGCCTATACCTACGACCTACACAAGGACGAGGACAATAGAGCCGATCAAACAAGATCAATCTATGGATCTAGGGGGCGTGCTCCAATGCGAGAGGACGACCATCAGGCCTGGCGTGACAGGCACAACCTCACCCGGGCCGAAAAACGCATACGGACTTCATCCGAACTGCGCCTGCGACATCGCCCGATACAGAGGCGCCGCACACCCCTTATGCTTCCCCGACGAAGTGATGGAACATCAGTTCCCAGAAGGTTTTAAACCCGTGAACATTGAATCATACGATGGTACGACAGATCCCGCAGTATGGATCGAAGATTTTATTCTCCATATCCACATGGCCGGCGGTGATGATCTCCATGCCATCAAGTATCTCTCGCTCAAATTAAAGGGACCAGCACGTCACTTGTTAAATAGCCTCCCAGAAAATTCTATCAGCAGCTGGGAAAACTTGGAAGATGCCTTTAGAGACAACTTCCAAGGTACCTATGTTCGGCCTCCAGACGCCGATGACCTTAGTCACATAGTCCAGCAACCCGGAGAATCAGCCCAGAAACTCTGGACCAGGTTCTTAATTAAAAAGAACCAAATTGTGGGTTGTCCGAACGCCGAAGCCCTCACGGCCTTTAAACACAGCGTCCGAGACGAGTGGCTCGCCTGACTCCTCGGCAAAGAAAAGCCAAAGTCCATGGCAGCCCTTACCGCACTTATGACCCACTTTTGCATAGGAGAAGATAGATGGCTAGCTTGTAGAAGCAATAGCACAAGCGACCCCTGCACCTCCGAAGCCAGGGATGGCAATGGCAAGCCACTACAAAAAAAGACACATACGTGACATTTTGGGCCGAACGAAATTTTTTTCTGTCATACATATGACACTTTTATGACGATAATTGTGACAAAACCCGGTATCATCATAGAAGTGGTGGGCTCCTACTTCTATGACAAAAAATCATGACAGAAAATGGGCTTTTCGTCCTGGGCGGGCCGGAGACGCAGCTGCATGACATTCTTTGGGCCGTCCATGACGGAAAAAACCGTGGTAGAAGCGAGGGGGAGGAAAATTTCGGGGAGTTGCCGGTTACGGTGGGAGGTCGGGGCCGAGCGATGCGCGTTTCTCTCATACACGTACGCTGTGGCGTGTATGCGGCGTTAGCTCTAATCGAACTTCGGCGAGGCGTTGGGCTCTAATCGAACCCGGCGATTGCACCGCAGTTACGCGTTACTGAACCCGAGCGATCGATCGATGGCTGTTAACTGAACCCGATGGAGCGATTCCTTCACTACTGCTGCTAACTGAAGCCGATCGATTGGATGAACAGTGAGCATTGCGGGGGGGTTTGGATGAACAGTGAGCGGTGGCATTGCCTCTGGATGAACAGGACCCCGTGGGGTGGAGGGCTGGATGAATAGTAGATGATGGAGGGGTGGCCGTGGAGGGGTGGTTGAACAGGACCCCGTGGTGTGGAGGGCTGGATGAACAGTAGATGGTGGAGGGGTGCCCATGGAGGGGTGTTTGAACAGTAGCCGGTGGAGTAGCGCGCGGTGGAGGCTGGATGAACAGGAGCCCGTGGAGGCTGGAGGAGGTCGACGGTAGCCCGTGGAGGATGGAGGAGGTCGACGGTGGAGATGAAACGGTATCCCGTGGAGTCCTGCTTTTGGCACGCCACACCCCTCCCGATGAACAGGACCCCCGTTTCGATCGTAGCGCTGCAACACAAGTCCGTTTCGTCTGTTTTGCGGTACGCCACACCCTTCCCGATCAACAGGACCCCTGTTTCGACCGTAGGAGGTCCGTTTCCTCCGTTTTGCGGTACGCCAGACCCCTCCCGATGAACAGGATCCCGTTTCGAACGTGGCCGGTCGAACACAAGGACGTTTCCTCCGTTGTGCGGTATGCCAGGCCTCGTTTCCATCGCCTGTTTCGTCCAAGCCCTCCCGATGAACACGACCACGCATTCCGTTCCGACCCAGCCGGCTGGCTCCCATGCGTTCCGTTGCCTCCCGATGAACACGACGCATTCTGTTGCCTCCCCATGAACACGACGTATTCCGTTGCCTCCCCATGAACACGACGACGACGCTGTTTATCCGTTCCAACCCAGCCATGTACGTATGCGCGAGTAGGCGTTCGAGACCCTGCACGTATGTACGTACGTGGCCGTATTTTTTTTCTAGCACCCTCGCTGTTGTACGTACGTGTACATGCTACGTGCGCGCCTCTACTACGACACGTGCACGCCTCTACATCCACCAGTATATATATACGTACACGTTAGCGACCAGAATGACAACACTACGTATGCTTCGACCAGGTGGGTCCCGACTGTCAGGCACTTCCTTACCTGCGAAGATGTAGCTGGTGGGTCCCAGCAGTCAGGGGGGCGAATCGTTTTGTTTTTTTTTTGCCCGGACGCACTTCCTTGCGTGCGAAGATGTAGCTGGTGGGTCCCAGCAGTCAGGGGGGCGAATCGGTTTTTTTTTACGCACTTCCTTGTGTGCGAAGATGTAGCTGGTGGGTCCCGGCGATCGGGAAACATTTTTTCGCAAAATATGGTGGCCCGTCCGGTGGGTCCCATTGTCGGTGGAGGAACAATTATTTTTGGCGTAATAAGGAGGCACTTCCTTGCTGCGGCCGTGGACCCATTGTCAGCCTCTCCACGTACAGTCCATGTCCGATGGAAGCTGTTGCTTGACCACGTTGACCACGCCGCGCCGAGAGCACCAGGGCGGTGGGCGACGGCGAGGCCTAGGAAGGGGACGACGCGGAGCTGGGGAAGACGCGGCAGTGGATGCCCAGCGTGAGAGGAGTACGAGGTTCACTAGTTAAGCTACGGTGTGAAATGTCGTCGCTTGAGAATAACAGGGGGTGTGGGTGAGTAGAGGGATGGCTTGGCCAGCGGTGGGAGTAGTAGGGGGCGGTGAGGCCTCCGCCGCATCGCACCCGGCCACGGGAGGCAGGAGCACGAGGAATGACCGGCGCTGGTTTGGGCGGATGGAGCAAGAAGACCAGAGGTTGAAGAAGCACTATGGCCGTTGGATGGACATTGTACGGTCACTGGAGCTAGAATCATGCATATTGACTAAGTTGACAAAGCCCTCCGTCCCCGTCAACTTAGTAGGCCCACAAGTCAGCCTGCCACTATCTCGGGTCCTAGCTAATAGGGGAGTATTCATTTTTTGTGCGTAATAAGAAGGCACTTCCTTGCGTGCGAAGATATAGGTGATGGGTCCGAGCTATCGGCGGCGGTAACGTTTTTCGCGAAATCTGAGAGGCCCTTCCGGTGGGTCCCTGATGTCATTGGAGGAATCATTATTTTAGCGTAATAAGGAGGCATTTCCTTGCGTGCGGCCGTGGACCCAGCTATCGGCCTCTCCACGTCTGATCCACTACAGATGCATGTCGGTCGTTGACCACGTTGACCAGGCAGCGCCGAGAGCACCAGGCGGTGGACGACAGCGAGGCCTAGGAAGGAACGACACAGAGGCGGGGAAGACTCGGCATTGTTTCCCACGGAGGGGAGTACGACTGTATGAGGGTTTCTGGTTCGTCTGCCGTCACGGGAGAATAACGACATGTGTGAGTGAGTAGAGGGATGGCTAGGCCAGCGATGGGAGTCTGATGGGGCGGTGAGGCCTGGCGACAAAGACAAACCCGGCCACGGGAGGAGGGAGCAGGCAGTCCATGGCGCTTGCTTGAGCGGCCGGAGCAGGAAGAGCAGAGATTGAAGAAGCATGACGGCCGTTGGATGGACATCCAATAGTCCTTGCTTGTCGTCAACCTTTTTAGGAAAGCCTCAAATCTGTGGAAAACAACATACAGCCCATCTGCCATTATTTCTAATAATTTACAGCCCATTTGCTAATTCTTATGGTTTTTTTGGAGCCCATATTCTTTTTGTTAGCATTACAGCCCATACTGTCGCCACGGTTAAAAAATTATACGAAATTTTGCATATTTCGGTGCGGTCCGAACTGCTTTTAATCCCGAAATTTTGACTCACATTCAAACTGATTTTAAAAATAAATGTATATCAATATAAAATCCAAAAAATTCTCCATGCATAAAAATTAATGTAATTTAAAATCTCGAAATGAAAAAAAAGATATTTGAAACTAATTGCCGGTTTGATGTGTTTTAAAAATGTACAGCCCATTTCTCATTCTTGATGGGCCATTTTCTCGGCCAGAATGAAAGCTCTCCTCGTCTTAAAAGATTTGCAGCCCAACAGGCACGACAAAGCGACTTACTTGGCAAATCACAAACAAAGCTGGCTGTGGCCGTGGACCCGGTGTCGGCCTCTCCACGTCTGATACTCTTCCGATGGAATGTCATTGACCACATTGACCACGCTTGGCCGAGAGCACCAAAGGCGGTGGACTGACGGCGAGCCTAGGAAGGGGACGACGCGGGCGAGGAAGATGCGACGGTGGATGCCCACACGTGAAAGTACGAGGTTCACTTGTTCGGTTGCGGTGTGAAATGCCGTCGCCGCAGGCCTAGCTAGCGGTGGGAGTAGTAGGGGCGATGAGGCCTCAACGGCAACCTGACCCGACCCTTTGGAGGCAGGCGAGCGGTTTCCCCGGCGCTGGTTTGGGCGGCTGGTGCAAGAAGAGCAGCAATTGAAGAAGCAGCAGGACCGTTCGATTCAAATCCAACGATTACTGCTGCTAGAATCGTTTGTTGACTAAGTTGACAAGCCCTGTGTACGCGTCAACGTAGTAGGCCCACAGGTCAGCCTCCCAACCGGTGCGCCCCAGATGTCAGTAGGAGGAATCATTTCTTTCGCGTAATAAGGAGGCAGTTGATTGCATGCTGCCAGGCCAGCGGAGGGAGTAGGGTGGGTCGGGGAAGCCTGTGCGGTATCACAGCGGGCCACAAGAGGAGGGAAGCAGTCCAGCCGGCGCTAGTTTAGGCGGTGGAGCAGGAAGATCGAGATTGAAGAAGACGTCGGCCGTTGGATGGACATCCAACGATCCTTCTGCTAGAATCGTGTGTTCACTCACAAAGCCTTGCGTAAACAAGTCAGCCTCAAAATCTGTGGCGTGTACAACCCATTTGCTATTATTTTTATAATTTTTACTCATTTTCTAATTCATATGGAATTTATTGCAGCCCGTTTTCCATTATTAGAATTGCCAGCCATTTTACGGTCGATGCAGTGGTCAAAAATTAACTAAATATGTGGTAAATTTTGAAAATTCGCAAATTTTCTTTGGGAGCGAAACATTCTTAATCCAAAAATTAATAGCCATACTAAAACAAATTTAAAAATAAATTAGTACTATGTCATATTAAATCCAATGAAATACGTATAAGATATCAGTGAAGAACAAAATTCAAAAAAAAACTAATATCCCATTTGCTATAAATTTTTTGGAATTTTCAACCCCTTTTGATATTACTTTTAACAGACATTGACCATACTCTTTGGCCAGGACGGAATGCATCCCTCCTCGTCTTGAAAGATTTGCAGCCCAGTAAGTCGGAGAAAACAAATAGGCCTAGCTTGGGTATTCGTCAAAGAGAAATACTGGGCTACCTATTTTCCCAAAGAACATGAGAATTTAGCTTTATTTATTTATTTACTTATTTATGTTTAGGGGACCATGAGCATGTACACAGGGCGGATTCATGTGAGCCTCCCTTCCGATTAATTATGGGCTTCTCTATTGGGCCTTCATCAGTGGGCTGCATGTTATCAACAAGTGGAAAATGTGTTCCGTACGAAAAATAGTATAAGCTACGTACGGTACGGGGCACTAAAGGATCGAACCGTGCAACGACTTCCAAAACAATACATTTATTCAACCAACAGACAAAATATACTACTGATTGTACATTGAAAACAGCAGCAGCAGCAACCAGGGCTGGGGGTGCAATAGAAGTAGTAAGCAGGCCAGAAGAGTGAAGACGTAGCTCTCTCTTCCAAACCAAACATTAGCCATCATTACAAAAGGGCTACCAAAAAAGAACAAGTGTATGCATCAAACTAAATAAAGATCCTACTACACCAAGTGTACGCATTTAACTAACTGGCTCGGTTAGGCGTTACTATTTATTAAGTTGTGGAGATTGGTGGCGGCTTGAACCAGATGGGTGCTCGACGGGGAAACTCCGGCCAGCAGGTCGAAGTCCGATACTTGCGACCCTCTCTCCTACTTTGGGCTGCGAGGCGTGGCGGCACATATCGAGGTATGGTGCATGCAGAGGCGCATAATTTGTGTGTACACACAGTTTTGCACGATGAACGAAACCGCGCTGCCATCATGATCCTTGCCGTCGGTTATCTCCTGGTTAATCGGATAATTCAGTCCGACAAACAGAGAGTGTGTACCAAGGCTACTTACCAGCCTCCAGTCAAAAATTCGTGAAGGCCCAGAGAAGCTGGGATCCTGCTCAAAGACCTAGCAGTGACTGTGATTGTATTCTGTGAAACAACATGTCCGGTACGTGCGAACGATCATCAATCTTTCACCATCGTCTGATCGAGCCAGGAACCACCTGCAACTGCCATGCCGCTTTTCTTTGAAAGGTTCTGGGATTAGGAAGGGTAGGGACACCATACAACATCATATCAAGTTGGAGTCAAATAAAAAAGGGCTCTTGATTTAGTCAATCTTAAGAACAGCATGTTATGAGCATGAATATTTTTTCAGTAAATGTTGACATTAATATAAGCAATACATCATGATATCATAGGAAAGTAACATACTGCTGTAACAGCCATTTGTAGCGATGACTGGAATAGGCCAGCAATACGTCCAGCCATAGAAGGAGTCGACAGCGTAAATGAAGCCCTTGTGTTCAATGGCATCAGAGAACTATGGAGGATGTATGATCCTGCGATGGACGTGCAGATTTATCCACTTACCGCAGTGACTGCCGAGATAGGCGAGACCACGGTTGAAGAACGCAATTAGCCTGGAATCTTTATAATTCGCAGATCTTGTGGGCACTTGGCAGATTACAACCTTGAGCAAATCAAACTTGGTATCATGTTGGCTACTGTAAGATTCCGAGTATTCTGGGTCGCGGTGCCAAAGCAGTGCAGTGTTAATCGAAGGAAGGGAGATCAATCACCGGGTGTAGACCTCCGCAAGCATCCAGCTGCCACGACCGTCAACGAGCACCATCCAAGACGTGTTCATGCCGACCCAGTACATACTGTTAATGTAGCTGAGGCTGACGGGGATCGGATCGCAGTGAAGGGGGTTGATGCTCGCCACCCTACGATCGTTATGCTGCATGACACGTTGTTTCTGAAGATCAGGCGGCATCAGCAAGCAAGGGGCTGGCTTAAAAAGCTCCGGCCTAAGGGCTTTGAGTAAACGGTACAGCCCCGACGAGCGCGCGGCAAGCGGCATGGTACTGAGATTGTCCACACGCGAAACAATGAGCTTGATTACCTCTCTGGGGAGCGAATTCTAGCCATTCTTTCAGCGGACGCTGCTCGGTTCTGCCATTGTTAGTGCTTGGGTTTCGGATGAGGGGGGGAGGCGCCTTAGCGGTGATGGAAGCTTGGACGAGATTATGTGCGGACAAAGATGGAGAAGCGAATATGTGCTGCGGGAAGTGGACAGGTGATGATGATTACAGCATGCCGCTTGACTTACGAGACACATACCAGCAGCGTAGGGTCATATCGATGCGAGACAACTTGCTTGAGTGATCACAGTACTGGTACTCCCTACAGTACCTACTACAGTACTATGCCCTAGCTTGCTAGAGTAGAGTAGTAGAGTAGGACTCTGCTGTAGTACTAGCACCGGAGGAATAGTATATTCTAATCTAAAATAGTTACAAACTTCAATGCTCGAGCGTGGAACGACTACGAACCATGCTCAAAGACCGTGTCTACGTGGTGTTTGGACTTATATGCAAAAAAATAGCAAGATGCCCGTGCATTGCACGGCACACCATCATCACCAACTCGGTTTTTTCTCTACTCCTACTCCTATAAAAGACTCAGTTGGTGATGATGGAGGCGAGGAGGCATGTTCAGCTTGGCGTGTAGCGGACGGCGCAACACTATTCGATTTGTTATAAAAAAAGTAGTAGAGATAGAGACATAGGGAGGAGCACGAGGTTGTGGGAGATAAGGATGAACGAGGCAAGGCCTTATCTGTAAATGTGGAGAGAGGTGCGGGTATCTTTTGTAAAATTGTCATAGTTATCTTTCTATCCGTCAGATATAGATTGGACGGTCTATATTACAAGATGGCAGGCGTACCATCATCACCAACCATGTTTTCTATAAGAGTAGATATATATAGATATAGATAGATAGAGACTAGGGAGTACTAGTAAGGACACCATCTACTGCTTCGTGTGCTACTCCTGCGCTCCATTCGGCGGCCGCAACGTCCCCTACAGCCACAACCTCTTCCTCAACGACATGGGCGACAACCTCAACGCCAACAGTGCTGCTCTCGTTGCACCATATGTGCTTTTGTCCTTCCTATTCGAAATCGTGGTAGAATTCATGTTTCTACTCTGTACCCTACTACTATGCTAGTCCACATGATTAGTTTCATCTCTGTTATAGCCGTCATGATTTATTTTGTGCTTATTCGGATTAAATCTCGTAGTAACTTGCTCACATATTCAACTGGCGCAACGTCCCCTACAGCCACTCCCGTTTCATGGACGGCCTGGTCGATGCCTCCAAGGAGCCCTTCGTCAACTGCTATGAGTGCCCGATGTCGTTTTGTGGCTCGCCGACGGACATGGTGCATCACCTCACGGATGCGTGCAGCGGTCACTGCTGGCCCTTGGCGGAGAACATCAAGTATGACACGTGCTACCGGTTCACCATGCGGGAGTCGCTGGAGGATCACCACCGCCTGCTAGTCTCGGAGGAGTATGGCAGCGTCTTCCTCTTGATCGTGGGCACCGGCGAGGCCCGCGCAGGACGCCGCCCCGTCTTTGTAGCGTGCGTCAAGGGCGTCACCACTGACGCTGACACTGACACAAGGCAGATGTATGGGTGCGAGGTCAATGTTACTACCCCTCCGGGTCACGTGGGCGGCGAAACCGGCCTCATCGGACAGACTTGGAATCTGAGGAGTTGGGACTATCCCACCAATGTGGCTTGGAAAACCCATGGCATCCGTTCTATCCTTTACCCGCCGACTCGGTGCACGGAGACACCAAGGAGGTTCGCCTGGACATACACATTATCAAGTGCACTTAGAAAACATGTAGTGTGTGTGTGGGCGCTTATGGCCCGTGTCTTTGCCGCTTTTGATTCTGTAAGCTTGTCGTTAAACTTGAGTGGCTTTCGCCGCAGTCCTTCCTTTGAACTGCTCCTCTCAGTGAGCTGATGTAAGACACTTTGTGTTTCATTTGATAATGGAACCGGGGAGGAGCCTCCCTGTTCTTCTAAAAAAATACGCATTATCAAGTTAAATGTTGATCATCAGTCTTCGCTCAATGTAATCCGCTACCTAAGCATGTGGAGACTTCCATGCAGGATCTTGCTCTATTGGAGTATCGCACATGAATAAAAGTGTATCCGTTTATGGTTTAGTCTAGAATCTTCCATGTATGAATTTTTACTACAGATCTTGGTGAAAGACTTACGATGAACCATTTCTTGCATCTCCTCTTGCCCCTTGCAAGTCATCTGATTTAATCCCTCCGTCTAGGTGTATAAGGGCATGGTTAATATCACTTAATAGTATAGCCAACTGTTGACTATAAGAAAGTGCCATGTCATCTGCAGCCAACATGTATAACAATCGATACTCAAAAACTAATTCTTAAAGATCATTTCTTGCAAAGCACAATAAGTGTTATTTCTTCACAAGTTTTGGATGCAGGTTGAACAGTTGAACGCTTTTGTTTGCAAAAGATACCTTTTTTCTATTTCGCCCAGATGTTTGTGAGCTCTAGAGATGAGATAATATCCGAAGAAACCTATCGATACCCGTTACACATGAGATGACCCCTACATCCTTTGTCAAAATAAACAACTCCCCGATCAATGCATTTCACTCTTGATTGCAGCATACGGGCACCTTACTACTATAGATTAGTACAACCAAAAATTGAACTAACATTATATATAGTACGATAAATACCGATGCATGTCACCTAAAATTATATCATTCAAAACTATGTTCAAATATGAATCCAACGATATAGTTTTTGTTGACATGCACTAACATTTTGTATGTTAAATCTTCAGTCAAATTCAATGGGGGACTAATAAACCACGACCGATGTAGTACAAGTGTAGAGGGCGGTGCTGCACGGGAGTCTCACCTCTCACTCGTGGCGCGGTAGTAAAGTCGTCATATCACAAAACCCAACCACTCCCAGTAATAAGTGGCCTGGTAAAATAAACGGACAAGCAACCATCACATCCCTCCGTCTTTTTTGCATTTCATCTCTCTGCATTTACTTTCTCTGGTTCATCTCCCACACTCGATCCCTAGCTACTACTCCTAGGGCCAGTTCTTTTGGCGGCTTCCCTAGCTTTTCCCACAAGACTAGTCACAGTGGAGAGTAACAATAAGGCGCCTCACTCATTTATTTAGGCTTCTAAACTACTACTCCGTCCTGGTTTATTCCTCACCATTGTAATATGTGCTAAATTTTGACCAAAGATTTAACTGATAAAATATTATTCAAAACACTTAGGCGCGGTGCATCTAGGTGTGTAAGTCATCTTACGAAAACCAAATAATCCCAAAACACTTAGGCGCGGTGCATTAACTTCTACCTCATTTCTTGTTTCTTGACATATCAACCAATAAGAGATAAAGAGTGTGCATGCTTTTAATGACTTGAGATATCAAACACGACATGCAGTGGTTAGTTCATTGCATGCAATACTATTAATTAGAAAAATAAACATTAACGTTTCTCGTTTTCTCCTCCTCCTTGGTCACGGTGCATAGCCTAAGATGACTTACTCACCTAGACGGATGGAGTAGTGCATGTGACATGCACTAACATTTCATTAGTTAAATTTATGATCAAAATTTGACACAGATTACAATGGGGACCAATAAACCGGACGGGTAGTAGTTATGGGATTACTAATCTAGAAGCCTAAAAGAACTGGCCCATGGTACTCCTACTAGTAGTAGTACTCACGTTGGAATCGTTTCACAAGCTTGACTAGTGCTGTTTTTCTACTTTTACAAAAAACCCATCGTAATGTTTAAACGTGCATTTGCACGTACATAAGTAATAGTAGTACTCCCTCCGTCTAGGTGTACAAATCTTCCCTCCTTCTTGGTCACCGTGCACAACCAAAGATGACTTATTGACCTGAACGGAGGGTGTAGAAAAGTCTGCAAGCATATATCGAGGGAGACGTGTAGTCCGATAGTCTATAGTAAAGTTTGTGCTATATGCACGTACTTGCAAAATGCGTAATAATACACAACGTTTCCAAATTTTCCCTATTACATGCTTAATTAAGGACGCTAAAAGTTCCTGAACGTTCGGGATTTATCATTTGCGTCCCAAAACTAATGAGATCGCCTTACGAAACAAAAATTATACTCCTCCTAAAAGCCATGACGCTCACAGGAGCGCTTGCGGCGCGCCACGAGTGCCACAGTGCGCGGCCGTTTCAGCCGACAACACATAACGCCTCTTCCTCGGCCTCGCAACTCGTGAGGTGCTGATTGGCGGCTTGCCGGCGGCGAGCGCGATCTCACGGTTTGGTGATCCGGCGCCAACAGTACTCCTCTGGCTGAAGCGTGCACCGGTCCACGTGCCGCCAAGCGTAGATGAGGCGCTTGGGTCCGATCGCACTGAGGCGTCGACGCAGGCGTCCTCCGCCACCCTCACGGCCCTCGCACGAGCCTTCTGCCAAAGAACCCATTGCTTGACTCTCTCGGACGCGACATAGATCTCCCAGAAAGCTTGTTGCGCGGTACGCTTCTCTTCCTCGGCCTTCTTCTCTGCCTCTTTTTTGGCGCGCTCTGCTGGAGGCAAAGCCTCCCACAAGGCGACATCCATTTCTTGCCAAAGCTCCTCAAGGCTGGGGGGCTCGGTGGCGCGGCATTTTCCTCGTAGCAGGGAGCTGACGCGTCCTCCGATGCGCGTGCTGGGGAGATTGGGAACACCGACGCGTACACCTCGACACGTCGCGGCGAGGAGCGGAACGCCGACGCGTCCACCTCGACACGTCACGGCGAGGAGCGGAACGCCGACGCGTCCTCCTCGACTAGTGGCGATGAGGAACGAAACGGCGATGCGTCGCGTCGCGGCGAGGAGCAGAACACCGACGCGTCCTCCTCGACTAGTGGCGGCGAGGAACGGAACGGCGACGCGTCGCGTAGCGGCGAGGAGCGGAACACCGACGCGTCCTCCTCGACTAGTGGCGGCGAGGAACGGAACGGCGATGCGTGACCGTCCGCACGGTGCAGCGAGGGGCTCCTAGGGCTTGGGAGGGGCGATGCCATGGTGGTCGACGTGAGAGGGAGGGGGAGGAGTGAACGTGAACGTGAGGGGGAGGAGATAGCGATTTCGTGGGAGGCGCAGTATTTATAGCAAGCAATGGCACACCTACGTAAGATATGGACTGAGCTGCACTGACTTAACTGCAGGTCCAGTTGCGTCACTGACATGTGGGCCAGTACACTGCTGGGCCCGTATGTCAGTGACCCAATGCAACTGAAGTTAAATAAAAGCTATGTGGGCGTATTTGTTGGAGTAAATTACGGGGGAGCGAAGGGGTGGAAATATTGCTGGTCACAACAGATTGGACGAGCGTGGGGGGAGGAGGGTCATGCATGCAGATTTTTTCACACGGGGTGGAGTGGTGGGACCACGGAGGAGAAGGAGAGTTTGGCGGGCATATTGTTTCCACACATGGAGAGGAAAAGATTTGGAGACGAACGGGCTTCCTGAAGGTATGGGGAGCAGTGCATAATAAGTCATCTTGCATGCCGGGCTAGGTATAGTCTCAAGTCATTAAAAACATACACGCCCACACAGGTTCATATTTCAAGGTGCACTAAATTATGGCATGCGATGATTAAGGCTGGCCATAATGGTGGTATCTTAGCTGGTATCATGCACACGGGAATAGCAAACATGTTGATGTGGCAAAGAATTAAAGAAGAGAGGGGGGTTAGAGTAACTAGTGTTCATGCATGCATTGGTAAACACATTTTTTTGTGAAGAACGACAGCATTAGTTGAGTACTTTTGCGGACTTCAAAAACTATTCCACCGCCTCTACTATCTTGCTAAGAGTAGGTGAAATTTTTGAGTCGAGCCCTTTAAACTAGAAGGGAGGTAGTGGTACTCTAATAGCTAGGTGTGTAAGTCATCTTACAAAAACCAAATAATTCCAAAACACGTAGGCGTGGTGCATTAACTTCTACCTCGTTTCTTGTTTCTTGACATATCAACCAATAAGAGATGAGGGTGTGCATGCTTTTAATGACCTGAGACTATCAAACATGACATGCAATGGTTAGTTCATTGCATGCAATACTATTTAATTAGCAAATAAACATTAATGTCTCTCGTTTTCCCCTCCTCCTTGGTCACGGTGCACAGCCTAAGATGACTTACTCACCTAGACGGAGGGAGTATCAACATTCACAATGTCAAATCAATATTTTTACACTCATTATAAAACGCAGTTCTTATACTCATTATAATTAGTATTATAGATATTGATATTTTTAGTATAAATTTGGTCGTGGGATTTCATTGATGCCTGTCAAAGCGTGGAGGAACCGGAGCTTAGGGCTTGCATTGCCGGTCTCTACATAGGTATTTCTCTTCATAATCCTGTAATTTTAGAGACTGATTGCGCTTTTGTGGTAGCGTCTCTTGCATCGGGGGGCTATGACAGGTCTGCTATGCGTGACTTGAAGATGAAAGCGTTGAGCATCTCGAAGTTGATCAACAATCTTCAGTTGTCAAAGATAAGCCGTTCGGCCAATAAGGTGGCACACTTAATCGCTAAGTATAGCTTTGACAATAGATTAGATTGTATTCTTGTAAATAACGCATACTGTGTGGTGAATATTATGTCGAATGAGTGTCTTGGTGTGGCTGGTTAATTAATATAAGGTGGTGTTCAAAAAAAAGTATATATTTTGTCAAACACTTTGCAAGCGGTTGACGGGAGTAAAAAGGACGAGAGGAGTATCATGCATGCGGAGTAGGCAAAAAATTGCTCATTTATAGCGGTCGAAGTCTCAAAGGCGCGACCATGAGGGAGGCGAAGGTCGTGGCAGGCGTGATGGTTGAAGGAATTAAGTGAAGTTACATCCATGCGCCGGCATGGTGTGCGAACAGGCAGAAGCTATACTGTTAGGCCTACGATATGGGTCTAGTAGACATGACATCTAGTGGGTCCCGCATAGTTCTCGAGAACACTTTGGGGGATTGCAGTCGTTTATCCACCGGGCAAGCCAGCAACCCCACACCATTCGCACGCCCTACTCGTCCCCGTCTTCTACCTCACAATAGTTCGCTCCCAGTCGTCCCGTCCTTTCACATTAGTTCGCTCCCAGTTTTCGCGGGGTACAACAGTTCAACTTCTCCTAACCCTCCTCCAAAATCCATGGCCTCCCAAATCTCCATGGTCGCCGCTGAGTACCAGTTTAGAGCCATCACCGGCGATCAGTTCATCGTCATCTACACGCGTGGATCCACGACGGTGAAAGCATGGCTTGCTCGCTTCCTACGCACGTTCAACAGTTCAACGGATGAGTGGGTCGCTGGGCTAGATGTTGAGTACACCACAGTCCTGGGATGAGAGAAGGATCTAAAAGACGAAGAGAGGAAGAAGCCCGCCGTGATCCAGGTTTGCGTACATAACATTTGCTTGGTCTACCACATATGCCATGCCGACGTTGAGTGACAGGATTTTAAGAACTTCCTCAAGGACAAAAGAGTGAAATTTGTTACTGTAGGCTTTAAGAACGACAGAGATGTCCTGCGTCGGATAGGTCTCGTTGTAGGCCAGCCCATCGATCTCCGGAAGGCAAGCCTGGTGTCCTCCTCTCAACCTTCAATGCTGACCCTGGCAGCAGCCATGATTGATCCTTCGTACGCTAAACTGAAGAAACCTCATCACGAGTTTCATCATGAATGGGAGTCGAAGATATTAGATGAAGATCACATCCTGTACACAGCAATGGATGCCTACCTTTGTTTAAATATTTACATGGGTTGGATGATGAAGCAGAGCCCAGTGTCCGGTTCAAGCAAAGAAGCGTCGGCGAAGAGGAAGAGGAAGAGGGATGAGGACGAAGTCGAGGACATGGACTCGGACTCCGAGTAGGTGGCGATGCCGTCGCTCATCTGGTTCTCTGCGGTGTCAAGCGGACTAGTTGCTTAGTTTATTTTCAAGGGTGTGTTGTGATGAGGCCCCAGCAGAACTATGTTTATGTTCTTTCTCGTTATTTGAACTCTTTTGAAATGCGTAGAGTA
This sequence comes from Aegilops bicornis, assembly GCA_021605145.1. Lineage (NCBI taxonomy): Eukaryota > Viridiplantae > Streptophyta > Magnoliopsida > Poales > Poaceae > Aegilops > Aegilops bicornis. The sequence goes on along the minus strand of CM038675.1, from coordinate 546,683,192 downwards.
GTACTAGTACTATGTCTTACCTCTTTATTCTTCTTGCAGTTGGCACTCTTGCTCGTATCTTCGTGTTCCTCTTGTACTTAATACGTTCGTACTAGTAGTATAATTTGGGCGGTCGATTTGTGAAAGAAGTTCGATGGAGCGAAGGAAGAAGACGACGAAGAGATGGAAGAAGCCCTTCTAGCCATCCATGTTGCATCAAACGGCTCACATGAGTCGAGTGACCCAAATTGCTCCTTCAGATTGCAGGATCCACGTGGCATTCAAGGTCTCGAAGGTAGATTCCGCGTCCGCACCCGGTTTGCGGGCTCGACGCGCGCGCGACCGGCTTTTGCCGCGACAGCCACCATGCGCGCCTCCTCCACGCAGGCGGAGACGACAATGACACGCTAGTTCCTCCTCGCCGGCGTGCTGGAGCACGCGCTCGTCCTCCTCTTCGTATGTTGCGTGCATAGACGCGGCTCCACCAGCTGCTCGCGTGCTTGGCACCTTGGCGGCATAACAGGAGAGGGACTGCGGGCGGCGTGGCGGGCGAGCCTTCGGCTTCATGGCACAGGGATGGCGGCGACACGGCAGTGATGGGGGAGAAATTGTTGGACGGAGCAGGAGGGCGTCGGCATGCGCAACGGCGGCGGCGGCATATTGATGAGTGCGTGTATGGGAGCTTACTTTAGTTTTATATAAGGTTGGTCAAACTTAAAAGAAAACCGTACTAGTACACGTAAACATTAGACTGAGGCAGCGCTTTTATTATTATTTTTAAGTTAGTACCACAGCCACGATACGGAATCCTGTGCAAGCGCGTGAACCACGGCCGCACGGTCGATCGAACGGTGCGTCACTGTGTCGCGCTCGAAGGACATCCACTGAACCTTTTTGTGTGTGTGAAAACAATCCTCGAATATTACTCAAGATTTTTTTCCTGGGAAAGTTCTTGACGCTGCAATATTTCCATATATTTGAATTTAGCTCCAGTTTGTGTTTATTTGGATTTGGAGTTGTTGATGAAGTAGGATTGTCATCCATCTTCCAGGGCATAGGTTCACCATCATAGAAAGATGAATGAATCTCCGGGATCCTCAAATCTGCAGCCAAAGTCATCCTCTTAAATCTATATTCATACTCACAGTTTTTGGTTTTGTAGATCATAGATCTGGGCTTGGAGATGCTCGTTTTCTCATGAAGCTTGAAGATGGCCTCCTCAATGTTCTTGGAATCCAGCTTGTGATTGTTGGTGAGCTCCGCAATCATCATGTGATTGGCGTTGAGTTCACGCTCCACCATCCCTTGGCACTTGAAAACTTGCTGCTCCATTTCTTAGAGTCTTGTCTCCATGCTTCCGGTCTTCTTCGACCCCTCAACATCACAGATGTACAACACCCCCTCACGCATCTCAATGGCTTGAGGGTGTCGCAAGACCTCCACAAGGTAGGGGTTGATGACCTTCTCAAAAAACTTGTCCTTGGGGGCACTTGGAGACATCATGGTGATCCAGATCTGTCAGAAAAATAGCTCGAAGCAAGAACAGGAGATATTGTCATGGTACGATGGTCAAAATCTTCGGGAGATTATATAATGAATTTTTACTGACCAAAAGAAGTATCGTGCAAGAAAACGGAGTCCGGAGCGCACACGAGGTGGCCACAAGGACGGGGGGCACGCCCAGGGGGGTAGGGCGCGCCCTCCACCCTTGTGGTGGCCTCGTGTCTCTCTCGGACTACTTTTAATTTTTCTAATTTTTTAAATATTCCAAAACGGAGAAAAAATATCACTGGAAACGTTTTGGAGTCAGTTTACTTACTGTATCACATACCTATTCCTTTTCGGAGTGTGAAACATTATTGGAAAGTGTCCCTTATGTACCCCTCTGGTGTTACTGTATTAATTATATTGGTCTCAACATTTATGGGAGTACCTGAGATAGAATGTTTGATTCTTTGACCGTTTACCACCTTCGGATATGTGCCTTCGGCGTTGTTGATTTTTATGGCACCGGAACGATAGACCTCCTTGATAATGTAGGGCCCTTCCCATTTAGAGAGAAGCTTTCCTACAAAAAATCTTAAACGATAGTTGTATAGCAAAACATGATCACCTACATTAAAATCACGCTTTTGTATCCTTTTGTCATGCCATCTTTTGACTTTTTCTTTAAAAAACAAGTCATTCTCATAGGCTTGGGTTCTCCATTCATCAAGTGAGCTAATGTCAAATAACCTCTTCTCACCAGCAAGTTTGAAATCATAATTGAGCTCTTTAATAGCCCAATATGCCTGATGTTCTAATTCAAGAGGTAAGTGACATGCTTTTCCATAAACCATTCTATATGGACACATACCCATAGGGTTCTTATAAGCAGTTCTATAAGCCCATAATGCATCATCAAGTTTCTTAGACCAATTCTTTCTAGATCTATTAACATTCTTTTGCAAAATCAATTTAATCTCTCTATTGCTCAATTCTACTTGACCACTAGACTGAGGATGATAAGGAGATGCAATTCTCTAGTTAACATCATACTTGGCAAGCATTTTACGGAAAGCACCATGAATAAAATGTGAACCACCATCAGTTATTAAATATCTAGGGACTGCAAACCTCGGAAAAATAACTTCTTTAAGCATCTTAATAGAAGTGTTATGATCAGCACTACTAGTTGGAATAGCTTCTACCCACTTAGTAACGTAATCAACAGCAACTAAAAATATGTGTATACCCATTAGAGGAAGGAAAAGGTCCCATATAATCAAAGCCCCAGACATCAAATGGTTCAATAACAAGTGAATAGTTCATAGGCATTTCCTGACGTCTACTAACATTACCAATTCTCTGGCATTCATCACAAGACAAAACAAACTTACAGGCATCCTTAAAGAGAGTGGGCCAATAGAAACCGGATTGCAATACCTTGTGTGCAGTTCTATCTTCGGCATGGTGTCCTCCGTAAGCCGAGTTGCACTTGTGTGGAATCTGTTCTTGTTCATGCTTAGGTACACAACGTCTAATAACACCATCTACTCCTTCTTTATAAAGGTGTGGGTCATCCCAAAAGTAATGTCTTAAATCATAGAAAACCTTTTCTTTTGCTGGTATGTGAAACTAGGTGGTATAAATTTAGCAACAATGTAATTAGCATAATCAGCATACCATGCGAGAAGCATTTATGACAGCTAGTTGTTCATCAGGAAAGCTATCATCAATAGGTAGTGGGTCATCAAGAACATTTTCTAACCTAGACAAGTTGTCTGCTACGGGGTTCTTAGCTCCCTTTCTATCAATAATATGGGAATCAAATTCTTGTAGCAAGAGAACCCATCTAATAAGTCTAGGTTTAGCATCTTTCTTTTCCATAAGATAATTAATAGCAGCATGATCAGTGTGAACAGTTACTTTGGAATCAACAATATAAGGTCTGAACTTATCACAAGCAAATACAACTGCTAAAAATTCTTTTTTAGTGGTAGCATAATTTCTCTCGGCATTGTCTAGAGTTTTACTAGCATACTGAATAACATTTAATTTCTTATCAACTCTTTGTCCTAGAACATCTCCAACAGCATAATCACTAGCATCACATATAATTTCAAAGGGTAAATTCCAATCGGGTGGATGAACAATAGGTGCATAAATCAGGGCTTTCTTAAGTATTTCAAATGCTTCTACACAATCATCATCAAAAACAAAAGGGACATCTTTTTTCAAGAGATTAGTGAGAGGCCTAGAAATTTTAGAGAAGTCTTTAATAAACCTCCTATAGAAACCAGCAAGACCAAGTAAGCTTCTTATACCTTTGATATCTTTAGAACACGACATCTTTTCAATAGCATCTACTTTAGCTTTATCAACTTCAATACCTCTTTCAGAAATTTTATGTCCCAAGACAATACCTTCATTAACCATAAAATGGCACTTCTCCGAATTCAAGAGAAGTTTAGTTTATTCACATCTCTGCAAAACTCAGTCAAGGTTGCTTAAGCAATCATCAAAAGAAGTTCCGTAAACGGAGAAATCGTCCATGAAAACTTCAACAATCTTTTCATAAAAAACAGAGAATATAGCAGTCATACATCTTTGAAAGGTAGCAGGTGCATTACATAAATCAAAGGGCATATGTCAATAAGAAAAGGTACCGAAAGGGCAAGTAAAAGTGGTTTTCTCTTGATCATCTTTTGACACAGGTATTTGAGAGAAACCCGAATACCCATTACAAAGCAAAAATGTGTATGCTTGGATAATCTTTCTAGCATTTGATCAATGAAAGGTAGAGGGTAATGATCTTTTCTAGTAGCTTTATTCAATTTTCAAAAATCAATTACCATTCTATAATCTGTAACAATTCTTTGTGGAATCAATTCATTCTTATCATTAGGGACAACAGTGATACCTCCTTTCTTAGGGCCACAATGAACATGACTTACCCATTGACTATCAGCAATAGGATAAATTATACCTGCCTATAGAAGCTTTAGTATTTCATTTCTTACCACTTCTTTCATCTTAGGATTTAACCGTCATTGATGATCAACAACTGGTTTAACATCTTTCTCCAATTTTATTTTGTGCTGACATAGAGTGGCACTAATGCCCTTAAGATCATCAAGAGTATATCCAATAGCGGCACGGTGCTTCTTCAGAGTTTTCAATAATTTCTTTTCTTCATACTCTGAAAGGTTGGCACTAATAATAACAGGGTATATCTTCTTTTCATCAAGATAAGCATATTCAGAGTATCAGGTAATTGTTTAAGCTCAAACACGGGATCACCCTTAGGTGGAGGAGGATCCCCAAGGATTTCAACAGGCAAATTGTGTTTCAAAATAGGCCCTTGATTAAAGAATACTTCATCTATTTCCCTTCTTTCATTCATACACATATCATTTTCATGGTCTAGCAAATATTGTTCTAAAGGATTAGTAGGAGGCACGACAATAGAACTAAGACCAATAATTTCATCCTTACTAGGCAATTCTTTATCATGGGGTTGTCTATGAAATTTAGAGAAATTAAAATCATGAGACATATCCCCTAAACCAACAGTAACAATATCTTTCTCGCAGTCTATCTTAGAATTAACAGTGTTCAAGAAAGATCTACCAAATATAATGGGACAAAAATTATCTTGTGGGGAAGCAAGAACAAGAAAATCTGTAGGATATTTTATCTTCCCACACAAGACTTCAACATCTCTAACAATCCCAATTGGTGATATAGTATCTCTATTAGCAAGCTTAATAGTAACATCAATATCTTCTATCTCAGTAGATGCAATATCATTCATAATTTATTTATATAAGGTATAAGGAATTGCACTCACACTAGCACCCACATCACGTAAGCCATGATAACAATGATCTCCAATTTTAACAGAAACAACAGACATGCCAACAATAGGTCTATGTTTATCTTTCATGTCAGTTTTGGCAATTCTAGCAGCTTCATTACAGAAACAAATAACATGCCCATCAATATTATCAACCAAGAGATCTTTAACCATAGCAATACTAGGTTCAACTTTAATTTTCTCAGAGGGTTTGGGTGTTCTAATATAACTTTTGTTGACCATAGTTGAAGCTTTAGCATGATCCTTTATTCTAACTGGGAAAGGTGGTTTATCAGTATAAGCAGTAGGAACAACAGGATCATTATTATAAGTAATAGTTTCTTCTTCAACTTTTAATGGTTCTACTACTTTAACTTCAAAGGAGGATGATATTTAAACCACTTCTCCTTAGGGAGATCAACATGAGTAGCAAAAGATTCACAGAAAGAAGCTACTATCTCAGAGTCAAGTCCATGTTTAGTGCTAAAATCACGAAAAGCATCGGTATCCATAAAAGATTTAACACAATAAAACTTAAGGTTTATACCTGACTCCTTACCTTCGTCGAGTTCCCAATCTTCAGAGCTGTGTTTAATTCTTTCCAATAAATCCCATTTGAATTCAATATCCTTCTTCATATAGGAGCCAGTACAAGAAGTATCGAGCATGGATCGATCATTATGAGAAAGTCGAGCATAAAATTTTTGAATAATAATTTCTCTTTAGAGCTCATGATTGGGGTATGAATATAACATTGACTTAAGCCTCCCCCAAGCTTGAGAGATACTTTCTCCTTTACGAGGCCAAAAATTATATATATAATCCCAATCACGATGAACAAGATGCATAGGATAAAACTTCTGATGAAATTCCAATTTCAATCGGTTGGAGTTCCATGATCCAATATCATCACATAGCCTATACCATGTCAATGCCTTTAACTTCAAAGATAAAGGGAATACCTTCTTATTGACAACATCCTCGGGCATGCCTGCAAGCTTAAATAATCCACAAACTTCATCCACATAGATTAGGTGCATATCGGGATGTAATGTTACATCTTTTGCATAAGGATTAGCTAGCAGTTTCTCTATCCTACTCGAAGGAATTTCATAATAAATATTTTCAGTAGGTGAAGTAGGTTGAGGAGCAACTCTTTGCTCTTCCGGTCGAGGTGAAGATACCCCGAACAAGCCCCTCAAAGGATTGTTTTCCATAGTAACAAGTGACAGTAAATTTCAGCACACTATATAAATGTTTCCTTACGAAATTCCACTTACCAAAGGTGCTTCACTCCCCGGAAACAGCGCCAGAAAAGAGTCTCGATGACCCACAAGTATAGGGGATCTATCGTAGTCCTTTCTATAAGTACGATTATCGAACCCAGAGAGGAGCAGAAGGAAATGACAAGTGGTTTTCAGCAAGGTATTCTCTGCAAGCAGTGAAATTATCGGTAACAGATAGTTTTGTAATAAGATAAATCGTAACGGGTAACAAGTGACAAAAGTAAGCAAGGCACATAAAGGTGGCCCAATCCTTTTTGAAGCAAAGGACAAGCCTGGACAAACTCTTATATAAAGCAAAGCGCTCCTGAGGACACATGGGAATTGTTATCAAGTTAGTTTTCATCATGCTCATATGATTCACGTCGTTACTTTGATAATTTGATATGTGGGTGGACCGGTGCTTGGGTGCTGCCCTTCCTTGGACAAGCCTCCCACTTATGATTAACCCCTCTCGCAAGCATCCGCAACTACGGAAGAAGAATTAAGGTAAACCTAACCATAGCATGAAACATATGGATCCAAATCAGCCCCTTACGAAGCAACGCATAAACTAGGGTTTAAGCTTCTGTCACTCTAGCAACCCATCATCTACTTATTACTTCCCAATGCCTTCCCTAGGCCCAAATAATGGTGAAGTGTCATGCAGTCGACGTTCACATAACACCACTAGAGGAAAGACAACATACATCTCATCAAAATATCGAACGAATACCAAATTCACATGATTACTTATAACAAGACTTCTCCCATGTCCTCAGGAACAAACGTAACTACTCACAAAACATATTCATGATCAAGATCAAAGGAGTATTAATTATCATTAAGGATCTGAAAGTATAATCTTCCACCGGATAAACCAACTAGCATCAACTACAAGGAGTAATCAACACTACTGGCAACCCACAGGTACCAATATGAGGTTTTGAGACCAAGATCGAATACAGATTAACTAGGGTTTGAGAGGAGATGTTGCTGGTAAATATGTTGATGGAGATTGGCCCCCTCGATATGAGAGGGTCGTTGGTGATGACGATGGCTTTGATTTTCCCCTCCCGGAGGGATGTTTCCCCGACAGAACAGCTCCACCGGAGCCCTAGATTGGTTTTGCCCAGGTTTCGCCTCGAGACGGTGGTGCTTCGTCCCGAAAGCTTCCTTCTGATTTTTTTTCCAGGTCAAAACACACCATATAGCAGAAGATGGGCGTTAGAGGTCTGCTAGGGGGCCCACAAGGACGGGGGCGCGCCCTCTGGTACTTTCTTGGCCAAATATTATATATATATATTCCAAAAACATGCCCCGTGAAGTTTCAGGACTTTCGGAGTTGTGCAGAATAGGTCTCTAATATTTGCTCTTTTTCCAGTCCAGAATTCCAGCTGCCGACATTCTCCCTCTTCCTATAAACCTTATAAAATAAGAGAGAAAAGGCATAAGTATTGTGATATAATGTGTAATAACAACCCATAATGCAAAAAATGTGAATATAAAAGCATGATGCAAAATGGACGTATCAGACTATTGGCATGCCTACCGTCGTTTCACACAGCTACTTGCACGCCTCCTGATGACACTGCGCAGCGAGCACGTCTCTCGTCAATTTGCACACCTGCATGCACGCCTCCCGGTCTACCTGCGCAGTGGACTGCTCGCATGCGGCCCGTCAACTCACACCTGCTCGCACGACACAAGGGTCACGTGGCGTGCAACATCCCAAATTTTCAATTTGGAATGTTATGAATAGATCATTCATGCATATCATATTTTATTGCATTTCAATTTGCGATCCTCGAAATTCTAAGCAACTCAAGGACCCACGGAGAGAGTTGGGGATTTCACCGTTTTCATATTTGAATTTTATCAAATATCAAAACAAGGATCATTTGTTTGAATTATTTTTCTCTCGGAAAATATTTAATATTAAAATATATGAGAGGAGATAATACGACTTCTCCAAAATAAATGAAATATTGGAGGAAAAATATAAAAATCAAATATTTGATTTTATTCGGATTTTATTGCTATTTTATTTGCATAGGAAAATATGCGTTTTTCAAAATTGCATTATAGGCCCAAATAAATGTTCACCCCGTCTGCCTTATTTTTAGAGGACGGGGGAAATTTATTTCGGAATTTTTGGAGTCCGTTTAGTACTCTTTTTTCTTTCTTTTTCTGCACGCCGGAATTGTTTTAGAAAAAGGAAACCGCTTAACGGGCCGTGTCTCGACGGGACTCCGCCCGACCGCCTTATAAGCCGGGGCCGAGACCCAGCCCACAGGCCGCGCCGCTTGAACCTTAGCGCCGCTTTGAGCCCAGCGCTGCCGCAGCGTTCCGCCCGTCGCTTGTTGCCGCCGCCCCGCCGCCCGTCGCCGTCGCCCCACCCCGCCGGAGCCGCTGCCGCAGCTTTTCGCGGGTTAACCACCGTTTTTTCGGTTCGATCGGTTTTTTTAGAACCCTAGATTCGTTTTTTTATTAGATCGGTTCGGTTTTCTCGGTTCGGTTAAATAGCGGAGTTCGTCCGTACGTTCGTTTTAACGAATGGTTTTCGCCCGTTAGCCGCAGATAGCGAACGTTCGTTCATTAGCCTATTCGTCAGTTTTTCTTTATCTAGGATTTTTCGCGATTATTTCCGATCGCGATTTCTGATCCGATTTTCGTTTTAGTTTAACTTTTCGCTCCTTTATCGGAATCAGGCGATTCAAGCGCCTAGAGTTTCGTATCGAAGCCCTCTTTCTGTTTAACCAACTTAAACAACATTTTGCTACTGTAAAATTTGACTTTAGTCCAAATTAGTAATCAGATCTTGTTTCTTTCGCCGTTTGAGTTTTGTTGCTTCGTTTGATTTGATTCTTTTTGCAAACCGGAGTTCTTAAGTTGAACTTTCTGGTTAGATCTCTTATTTGAGTTTTACCCGTGCATCTTGCTTGATTTCTTATTGTTTGTTTATTTGTTTGTGATAGAGTACCCAGAGTGCGAAGCATGTTACTACGAGTCTCTAGGTTTCGCGGATCATCAGCAAGGCAACTAACACTTTGATCATATCTCCTTACTACCCAGTTTTATTGCATTAGATCAATCCTCAAACAATTGCATGCTTAGGATCTGATTTAAATTGTGGGTTTGGGAAGTAGATGAGGTAGTACCTATTCACCTGTTTATCGTCAAACCTTTGGGAGTTACTTCTACGTTGCTTATACTGCTATGCTATGCTCGTAGACGTGGATTGGGATTGAGTGTATTCATGACAGATGTGAGTTTGTTAATTAATGGTTCAACTTAAGGTGGCAACTTAAATACACATCTGGGTGGATTGGTTGCGGGCACCTGGAGAATCCAGTGTTGTCCTAGGATATCCCGGAGGACCCGTGTGATCATCCTACGGCTCGCCACCCAGGCTCAAAGAGATCATAAGACTATTCATCCTAGAAACTTCCGTGTGCAGCCACAAGCCATTATGGGCTCTGGCATAGTTGAGTAAGTTGCGTGAAGCTCTCGAAGAGGTAGACTAGCAGATGTAGTGGGTTGTAGGTGATGCTTGTCTATCCGAGTAGAGAGTTAATGCTTCAGAAAGATTGTGTCTCGAATCTCCGATCATGGATGTATTCGAGTCTTGTCGGGAAAAGTGCGCAAACCTCTGCAGAGTGTACAAACTAACCATGGTTAGCCGTGTCCCCGGTTATGGACATCTTGAGTATCTAGTTCTTGGATTATCATGTGGATCTCATTGATACGTCTCCAACATATCTATAATGCTCCATGCTATATTATCTACTGTTTTGGAGCATATTGGGATTTATTTTTCACTTTTATATTATTTTTGGGACTAACCTATTAACCGGAGGCCCAGCCCATAATTGTTGTTTTTTTGCCTATTTCAGTGTTTCGAAGAAACAGAATATCAAACGGAGTCCAAACGGAATGAAACCTTCGGGAACGTGATTTTCTCACCGAACATGATCCAGGAGACTTGGACCCCACGTCAAGAAAGAAGAGAGGCGGCCACGAGGGTGGAGGGCGCGCCCCCCTGCCTCGTAGCCCCCCTGTTGCTCCACCGACGTACTCCTTCCTCCTATATATACCTACGCACCCCCAAACGATCAGATACGGAGCCAAAAACCTAATTCCACTGCCACAACTTTCTGTATCCACGAGATCCCATCTTGAGGCCTGTTCTGGAGCTCCGCCGGAAGGGGAATCCACCACGGAGTGCTTCTACATCAACACCATAGCCTCTCCGATGAAGTGTGAGTAGTTTACCTCAGACCTTCGGGTCCATAGTTAGTAGCTAGATGGCTTCTTCTCTCTCTTTGGATCTCAATACAATGTTCTCCCCCTCTCTCGTGGAGATCTATTCGATGTAATCTTCTTTTTGCGGTGTGTTTGTTGAGACCGATGAATTGTGGGTTTATGGTCAAGATTATCTATGAACAATATTTGAATCTTCTCTGAGTTCTTTTATGTATGATTGGTTATCTTTGTAAGTCTCTTCGAATTATCAGTTTTGTTTGGCCTACTAGATTGGTTTTTCTTGCAATGGGAGAAGTGCTTAGCTTTGGGTTCAATCTTGCGATGTCCTTTCCCAGTGACAGTAGGGGCAGCAAGGCACGTCTTGTATTGTTTCCATCGAGGATAACAAGATGGGGTTTTTATCATATTGCATGAATTTATCCCTCTACATCATGTCATCTTGCTTAAGGCGTTACTCTGTTTTCTTGAACTTAATACTCTAGATGCATGCTTTGGATAGCGGTCGATGAGTGGAGTAATAGTAGTAGATGCAGGAGTCGGTCTACTTGTCTCGGACGTGATGCCTATATACATGATCATACCTAGATATTCTCATAACTATGTTCAATTCTGTCAATTGCTCAACAGTAATTTGTTCACCCACCGTAGAATACTTATGCTCTTGAGAGAAGCCACTAGTGAAATCTATGGCCCCCGGATCTATCTTTATCATATTAATCTCCCAACACTTTATTATTGCCTTTGCTTTTTTACTTTGCTTTTATTTTACTTTGCATCTTTATACCAAAAATACCAAAAATATTATCTATCATCTCTATCAGATCTCACTCTATAGTAAGTGACCGTGATGTGATTGACAACCCCTAATCGCTTTGGTTGCGTGGAGCTATTTGTTTTGTGTAGGTACGAGGGACTCGCGCGTAGCCTCCTCCTGGATTGATACCTTGGTTCTCAAAAACTGAGGGAAATACTTACTCTACTCTGCTGCATCACCCTTTCCTCTTCAAGGAAATCCAATGCAGTGGTCAAGAGGTAGCAGGAAGATTTCTGGCGCCGTTGCCGGGGAGTCTATGCAAAAGTCAACATACCAAGTACCCATCACAATCCCTTATCTCTCGCATTACATTATTTTCCATTTGCCTCTCGTTTTCCTCTCCCCCTCTTCACCCTTGCCGTTTTATTTGCCCTCTCTTTTTTGTTCGCCTTCTTCCCGTATGTATCTTTGTTTGTGTTTCCTTGTGCCTTCTATATGCTTGCATCTTCGCTTGTTGAAAATCTATTGATATGGATCCACTTAAAGTGTTCTACTTGGATCATCTTCGATCCTTATGCGCTCGTGCTGAAACCCCAACTAGCCTAGTTGATGGGAAATCTTTAGATGAGCATGCTCATTTTGTGCGTCATCGTTTGTCTGAAAAAGGGAAGATCTTATGGTATCATATAAATAGTTTTCTATGCTATGCTTGGAATCTTTGTGAAATTTGTGATTTTACTTGTTGCTCTAAGAGCCCTAAAAAACACCTACCCTACCTATGCGAGTTCAACGATAATGAAATCTTATCTTCTTATGCAAAGGGTGTTTATAGTTACTATGATATCGAACAAATTGAAGAATTTGTCGTTTTTAAGGGTGCTCATGAAGTTGCTTCTTTGATTGAAAAGTATGATTTTACTCTCAACAAATCTGAAAATTCGTCATACTTAATTATTGCAATGAAAACTTTGCTCATAATGTCTATGTCCAAGAATTTATTGAAAGAATGACCGTTGCTTTGGAAGGAAATAATGATATGCATGAATATATAGATAATGATGATTCCGATGATCTGGTTGAAATATCCCTTGATGAACATGATGCTTGCTATTCTGGTGGCCATGATGCCAATATTTATGAAGATGAATTTGCTATAGTTCCTTATGTTAAACATGAGATCGTTGCTATTGCACCCATATTTGATAGTTCCTTTGATGAAAAGCATGATTGCAATGATTTTACTATAAACTCTCTTGATGTCAATTGTGCTAATAATATGCAAAACCCTAAGCTTGGGGATGCTAGTTTTGCTATGTCTACTACTTGTTGCAATGATCATGATTGGGGTGATTCTTCTTATGATCTTGAAAATTTATTTAAGCCCCATGATGAATATAAGATTGATAATAGTGTTTGCAATAATATTGAAAGTGGGTTTGGAAGAGTGTCAACTTTAGATCCCACATATTTATATAACATTCAATCTTATGAAATTTTTGATAAAAGTGGGCTTGGAGAAATCATGACTTTAGTTAATGATAATCCCACTACTTTGGAAGAGTGTCAACTTCGCATGCATGTGGATCGTGTTGAGAATATGTTATGTGATAGCTATATTGTTGAATTTTCTTATGATCCTACATGTAATTATTATGACAGAGGAAAATATGGTTATAGAAATTTTCATGTTACTAAATTACCTCTCGTTATGTTGAGATTGCTATTGTTCCTTTCCGCTTCCTTGCATATGCTAGTTTTTGCTTGCTACGATAATTTGTTTGCCTATAATATGCCTATGCATAGTAAGTATGTTAGTCTTAAGTGTGTTTGTCACATGTTTTATGATGCTCTCTTTGTGCCTCAATTCTTGTCTTTCTTGTGAGCATCATTGAAATCTAAATGCCTAGCTAAAAACGCTTTAAAGAAAAGCGCTTGTTGGGAGACAACCCAATATATTTACTTTCTGTCATTGAATAAATAATCCATCTACCTTATGTTTAGATGTGGTTTTATGTTTTAATTAGTGTTTGTGCCAAGTTAAACCTATATGATCTTCTTGGATGATAGTTATTTGATTTTGCTGTAATTTCCAGAAACTTTCAGTTCACGAAAACAATTGTTACAAATCACCAGAATGTGATAAAATAGTGATTCAAATTGATGCTGATCTATAAACAAATGTCCTAGGTCTTCCTATTTTGGCTGAATTTTTGGAGTTCCAGAAGTTTGCGTTAGTTACATATTACTACAGACTGTTCTGTTTTTGACAGATTATGTTTTTCGTGTGTTGTTTGCTTATTTTGATGAATCTATGGCTAGTAAAATAGTTTATAAACCATAGAGAAGTTGGAATACAGTAGGTTTAACACCAATATAAATAAATAATGAGTTCATTACAGTACCTTGAAGTGGTCTTTTGTTTTCTTTCGCTAACGGAGCTCACGAGATTTACATTGAGTTTTGTGTTGTGAAGTTTTCAAGTTTTGGGTGAAATCTTTTGATGGATTATGGAACAAGGAGTGGAAAGAGCCTAAGCTTGGGGATGCCCATGGCACCCCAAGATAATCTAAGGACACCAAAATTCAAAGCTTGGGGATGCCGGAAGGCATCCCTCTTTAAATCTACTTCCATCGGTAACTTTACTTGGAGCTATATTTTTATTCACCACATGATATGTGTTTTGCTTGGAGCGTCTTGTATGATTTGAGTCTTTGCTTTTTAGTTACCAAATCATCCTTTCTGTACACACCTTTTGAGAGAGCCATACATGATTTGGAATTTGATAGAATACTCTATGTGCTTCACTTATATCTTTTGAGCTATATAGTTTTGCTCTAGTGCTTCACTTATATCTTTTAGAGCACGGTGGTGGATTTGTTTTATAGAAACTATTGATCTCTCATGCTTCACTTAGATTATTTTGAGAGTCTTAAATAGCATGGTAATTTGCTTAATAATAATAATATGCTTGGTATTCAAGATTTGTAAAACTTTCTTTTGAGTGCGTTGAATACTAAGAAAAGTTTGATGCTTGATAATTGTTTTGAGATATGAAGATGGTGATATTAGAGTCATGCTAGTTGAGTAGTTGTGAATTTGAGAAATACTTGTGTTAAAGTTTGTGATTCCGTAGCATGCACATATGGTGAACCGTTATGTGATGAAGTCGGAGCATGATTTGTTTATTGATTGTCTTCCTTATGAGTGGCGGTCGGGGACGAGCGATGGTCTTTTCCTACCAATCTATCCCCCTAGGAGCATGCGCGTAATACTTTGCTTTAATAACTTGTAGATTTTTGCAATAAGTATATGAGTTCTTACGACTAATGTTGAGTCCATGGATTATATGCACTTTTTTCCTTCCACCATTGCTAGCCTCTCTAATACCGCGCACTTTTCGCCGGTATCATACACCCACCATATACCTTCCTCAAAACAGCCACCATACCTACCTATCATGGCATTTCCATAGCCATTCCGAGATATATTGTCATGCAACTTTCCACCGTTCCGTTTATTATGACATGCTCCATCATTGTCATATTGCTAGCATGATCATGTAGTTGACATCGTATTTGTGGCAAAGCCACCGTTCATAATTCTTTCAAACATGTCACTCTTGATTCATTGCATATCCCGGTACGCCGTCGGAGGCACTCATATAGAGTCATATTTTGTTCTAAGTATCGAGTTGTAATTGTTGAGTTGTAAGAATATAAAAGTGTGATGATCATCATTTTTAGAGCATTGTCCCAAGTGAGGAAAGGATGATGGAGACTATGATTCCCCCACAAGTCGGGATGAGACTCCGGACGAAAAAGGAAAAAAAGAAAAAAAAAAGAAAAGAGGCCATAAAAAAAGAAAGAGAAAAGGCCTAAATAAAAAATGAGAGAAAAGAGAGAAGGGACAATGTTACTATCCTTTTACCACACTTGTGTTTCAAAGTAGCACCAAGATCTTCATGATAGAGAGTCTGTCATTTTGTCACTTTCATATACTAGTGGGAATTTTTCATTATAGAACTTGGCTTGTATATTCCAATGATGGGCTTCCTCAAAATGCCCTAGGTCTTCGTGAGCAAGCGAGTTGGATGCACACCCACTTAGTTTCTTTTATTGAGCTTTCATATACTTATAGCTCTAGTGCATCCGTTGCATGGCAATCCCTACTCACTCACATTGATATCTATTGATGGGCATCTCCATAGCCCGTTGATACACCTAGTTGATGTGAGACTATCTTCCCTCTTTTTGTCTTCTCCACAACCACCATTCTATTCCACATATAGTCTTATATCCATGGCTCACGCTCATGTATTGCGTGAAGATTGAAAAAGTTTTGAAAATGTCAAAACTATGAAACAATTGATTGGCTTGTCATCGGGGTTGTGCATGATTTAAATACTTTGTGTGGTGAAGATAGAGCAGAGCCAGAGTATATGATATTGTAGGGATAACTTTCTTTGGCCATGTTATTTTGAGAAGACATGATTGCTTTGTTAGTATGCTTGAAGTATTATTATTTTTATGTCAATATGAACTTTTGTCTTGAATCTTTCGGATTTGAATATTCATACCACAATTAAGAATAATTACATTGAAATTATGCCAAGTAGCACTCCGCATCAAAAATTCTCTTTTTATCATTTACCTACTCGAGGACGAGTAGGAATTAAGCTTGGGGATGCCTGATACGTCTCCAACGTATCCATAATTTTTGATTGCTCCATGCTATATTATCTACTGTTTTGGAGCATATTGGGATTTATTTTTCACTTTTATATTATTTTTGGGACTAACCTATTAACCGGAGGCCCAGCCCAGAATTGTTGTTTTTTTGCCTATTTCAGTGTTTCCAAGAAACGGGATATCAAACGGAGTCCAAACGGAATGAAACCTTCAGGAACGTGTTTTTCTCACCGAACATGATCCAGGAGACTTGGACCCCACGTCAAGAAAGAAGAGAGGCGGCCACGAGGGTGGAGGGCGCCCCCCCTAGAACGCGCCCCCTACCTCGTGGGCCCCCTGTTGCTCCACCGACGTACTCCTTCCTCCTATATATACCTACGTACCCCAAGCGATCGAATCTGAGCCAAAACCTAATTCCACCGCCGCAACTTTCTATATCCATGAGATCCCATCTTGGGGCCTATTCTGGAGCTCCACCGGAAGGGGAATCCACCATGGAGGGCTTCTACATCAACACCATAGCCTCTCTGATGAAGTGTGAGTAGTTTACCTCAGACCTTCGGGTCCATAGTTAGTAGCTAGATGGCTTCTTCTCTCTTTTTGGATCTCAATACAATGTTCTCCCCCTCTCTCGTGGAGATCTATTCGATGTAATCTTCTTTTTGCGGTGTGTTTGTTGAGAGATATGAATTGTGGGTTTATGATCAAGATTATCTATGAACAATATTTGAATCTTCTCTAAATTCTTTTATGTATGATTGGTTATCTTTGCAAGTCTCTTCGAATTATTAGTTTGGTTTGGCCTACTAGATTGGTTTTTCTTAAAATGGGAGAAGTGCTTAGCATTGGGTTCAATCTTATGTGTCTTTTCCGGTGATGAGGGGCATCAAGGCACGTATTGTATTGTTGCCATCGAGGATAACAAGATGGGGTTTTTATCATATTGCATGAATTTATCCTCTACATCATGTCATCTTGCTTAAGGCGTTACTCCGCTTTTCTTGAACTTAATACTCTAGATGCATGTTGGATAGCGGTCGATGAGTGGAGTAATAGTAGTAGATGCGAGGCGAGTCGGTCTACTTGTCTCGGACGTGATGCATATATACAGGATCATACCTAGATATTCTCATAACTATGTTCAATTACATCAATTGCTCAACAGTAATTTGTTCACCCAATCGTAGAATACTTATGCTCTTGAGAGAAGCCACTAGTGAAATCTATGGCCCCCGGGTCTATCTTTATCATATTAATCTCCCAACACTTTATTATTGCCTTTGCTTTTTTACTTTGCTTTTATTTTACTTTGCATCTTTATACCAAAAATATTATCTATCATCTCTATCAGATCTCACTCTCGTAAGTGACCGTGAAGGGATTGACAACCCCTAATTGCGTTGGTTGCGTGGAGCTATTTGCTTTGTGTAGGTATGAGGGACTCGCGCGTACCCTCCTACTGGATTGATACCTTGGTTCTCATGAGGGAAATACTTACTCTACTCTGCTGCATCACCTTTTCCTCTTCAAGGAAATCCAACGCATTGCTCAAGAGGTAGCACTCATCACTCTTAATATAAATTTTAATTGGGTTTAATGATGATTTTTAATTAGGGTAGAGTGGGAGGAACCTTCTCAATGTTTAACAACTACCATGATAGTTAAATAAAATTTATTCCTTTGTTGTAGGAAAAAATTGGCTTTTCGCAAAACATATTAACCATACAAATTTCACCAGCCATATATGCATGTAGTGATAGCATTATTTCGTTTCATTATCAGAACGCCCGATGCGGCTATATATCTCCCACGTGTCGAAGCACGACTTAGAGGCATAACCGCATTGAAAGCAATGTCGCAAGTGAGGTAATCTTCACACAACCCATGTAATACATAAGGAAAGAGATACATAGTTGGCTTACAATGCCACTTCACACAATACATAAATAAACATCCATCATCCAGAATACACTCAAGGTCCGACTACGGAACCAAAATAAAAGAAGATACCCCAAATGCTACACGGATCCCCGATCGTCCCAACTGGGCTCCACTCATCGATCATCTGGAAAAAGACACATAGTAACGACCACGTTCCTCGTCAAACTCCCACTTGAGCTCGGTTGCGCCACTCGTGACCGGCATCGTCGGCACCTGCAACTGTTTTGGTAGAATCTGTGAGTCACGGGGACTCAGCAATCTCACACCCGCAAGATCAAGACTACTTAAGCTTATAGGAAGGACAGAGTAGTGAGGTGGAGCTGCAGCAAGCGACTAGCAAATATGGTGGCTACATTCGCAAAGAGAGCGAGAAGAGAAGCAAAGCACGGTCGTGAAGCTAGTAGAGATCAAGAAGTGATCCTGAACTACTTACGTCAGACATAACTCCAACACCGTGTTCACTTCCCGGACTCCACGAGAAGAGACCATCACAGTTACACACGCTTGATTGATGTGTATTTTAATTGAGGTCAACTTCGGTTTTCTACAACCGGACATTAACAAATTCCCATCTGCCTCATAACCGCGGGCACGGCTTTGAAAGATAATACCTGCAGGGTGTCCCAACTTAGCCCATTATAAGCTCTCACGGTCAACGAAGGATATTCCTTCTACCGGAAGACCCGATCAATCTCGGAATCCCGGACTACAAGACATTTCGACAACAATAAAACAAGACCAAAGAAAGCCGCCCGACAGCCGACAAATCCCGATAGGAGCTGCACATATCTCGTTCTCGGGGCACATCCCGATGAGACATCCTACGAGTAAAACCAAGCCTCGTGTTTCCCCGTGGTGGCCCGGCAGGCTGCTGGTTCGGGCCAGCACTCGAAGGAGCACGGGTCCGGGGGGGTTAAAATAAAGATGACCCTCGGGCTCGCGAAAACACGGGGGAAAAAGGCTTAGGTGGCAAATGGTAAAACCAAAGTTGGGCCTTCTTTGGAGGAGTCTTATTCAAAGCGAACTGTCAAGGGGGTCCCATAAATCACCCAACCGTGTAAGGAACGCCAAGTCAAGGAACATAACACCGGTATGGCGGAAACTAGGGCGGCAAGAGGAACAAAACACCGGGCATAAGGCCGAGTCTTCCACCCTTTACCAAGTATATAGATGCATTAATTATAGCAGATATATATTGTGATCTCCCCAACAAGTAACCATGTCCCAATAAGGAACAACATCTCCAGGTTCCAAAAGGAACAAACTTCATCTTCACCTGCAACTAGCAACGCTATAAGAGGGGCTGAGCAAAGCGGTAACATAGCCAAACAACGGTTTGCTAGGAAAGGATGGTTAGAGGTTTGACATGGCAATAATGGGTGGCATGATATAGCAAATGATAGGAATCATAGCATGGGCATAGCAAAAGAGCGAGCATCTAGCATAGCAAAGATAGAAGTGATTTCGAGGGTATGGTCATCTTGCCTGCAAAGTTCTCAGAGTTGTCGAAAGCTTGATCCTCGTAAGTGTTCTCAACAGGTTCCTCGTTCACGTACTCGTCTCCCGGCTCTACCCAAAGCAAGGACACAAACAAAGGAACCACAATAAATCACGGTGCAATGCACAAGCAACATGATGCAGTATATGGCATGATATGCGGGATGTGATATGCAATGCGTATGCGTGCTCCGGAAGGAAAATGATGAACCAGGAATCAACTTGGCAAACCAAGTATGCCGCTGGAAAGATGAGATGATTTTGGTTGAAATCGATATAAAGATCACCGGAATCGGATGCACGGTTTGCAAATGACAAGCAAAACAAGAATGGCACAAATCTG
This sequence comes from Aegilops bicornis, assembly GCA_021605145.1. Taxonomy (NCBI): domain Eukaryota; kingdom Viridiplantae; phylum Streptophyta; class Magnoliopsida; order Poales; family Poaceae; genus Aegilops; species Aegilops bicornis. Next base: position 546,663,124 of record CM038675.1, on the reverse strand, counting down.
CCATTAACAGCATGATACCACATAGCAAGCAACAAGAAATTAAGCTACTGCACCCAAACATACCATAAAAGCATATGGCAGTGATCTACTCAAGATGCTTGACAAAAGATGAACACTGAGATACGGCTAAAACACACCATAACAGGTTCAAACAAGCATGGCAAAAGTGCAAAACATATCAGCTTCACAGACTTAGGGAAATTACTGAACATGGCAAAAACAGCATCAGGTAGCAATGTTCAGAGCAAGAAAATTACTGACCATAATCCAAAAAGGATCAGAAAATATAATAACACCCATGTAAACATAGCAAGTTTAGTTATGATTCAAAGAATGGGCATGACAAAAGCAGATAACAAGTAGGCATGTTTAAGAGCTCGATGCACTCACTAAAGAGCATCTCATGATAAACTAAGCATACATCCATCAAGAATACATGGCATAGAAGCTACACATGGCAAGAACAACATCATAGCCTACACGGATCAACCACAACAACCTTGGCAAAATTGAATAACATGTAAACAATCTGCCAGGAAACATTTTATAGCAAAAATAGAGCTCGATTGACTCAAACTATGGCACTCCATAATTGCAAACAAGGCCATGGATGGATAGAGCATAATCATATTTCCAAAACATCCTTACTGATGTATCTCAAAATATGCACGGATCTCTCGGTAGCATCAAGTTAACATGGCATAAAAATATCAAGAAAACAGGGGCTGAAATCAGCAACATCATGAACCCTAGTTTGCATGCTTGTGCTAGTCACCACAGAGATCACAAAAATACATGGCATACACCCCTGGCAATATGGCACGGCATATTACAAAACACATGTAGGACTCAAATTCATAGGGTGCACACATCAATCATAGCAAAAATAACAAAAGTGCATGTTCTGTTAAGAAACAGAAACTAACATCACATAGCCCTATTCCAACAGCATTTCGGGCATCAATATGAGCTCAAATGAAAATGATGCAATGAGATGAAATAATCTACTCATCGAGTCGAACGTTTTGACATATTACACACACGAAACGGAGCTATGGATGCAAAGTTATGGCATGACGAAAATGCAACAAATTAATCACCCAAATAAAACTAGGACGAAATTTTGGGGGGAAGAAGTCAACCCTCGGGCTCTTCGGATCCAGATCCGATCGGGCGGCCGGCGGCGGTTGCCGGAGGCGCCGGAGGCCGGGCGAGGCCGGGCGGCGAGGGAGAGGCCGTGGCCGCGGTGGTGGTGGGAGGCGGCGACGGGCGCCCGGCCGGTGCGGGCGGGCGAGGCGGAGCGGAACGCTGGGTCATGGGCGCGGCGTCGGGGGAAGGGCGCTGGCCCCATGGGCCTGGCGCGGCAGCGGCGAAGTGGGGACCCGGTGACACGTGTCGCGGCGCTGAGAGGCTGCGGGCGCGGCGGACGTTGTCCGGCCCGCTCCGGACACGTCCGGCGGCGGCGGATCTGAGATTTGCTAGGGTTGTACCGCGATTTGGAATGGGGGGGTGTTTAAATAGGCATAGAGGGAGCTAGGAGAGTCCAAATGAGGTGTAGTTTTCGCCCACACGATCGTGATCGAACGACGGAGAGCATGGAAGTGACTTAGATGGGTTATTGGGCTGTTTTGAAAGGGTGTTGGGCTGCAACTTAAAAGAGGCCTTTGCGAGAGTGCGGTTAAACTTTGGAGAATCAAACGACCTCCAAATGACCGAAACTTGACGGTGGTCTACGGTGGTATACCAAGGCCACTTGACAAACCTCGGTCCATTCCGAGAACGTTTAATACCCGCTCACGGAAAATCGTATAAGGGGACGCCGGGGGACATAGGAGTGCCGGATTGCAAAACGGACAACGGGGAAAATGCTCGGAATCATGAGACAAACACGTATGCACATGCGATGCACATGATGACATGATATGAGATATGAGATGCATGACATGGACAAAATGAAAAATGAAGAAAAACCCAACCACGGAGGGAATATCATATCACAATGCCGAAAATGGCAAGAGTTGGGGTCACAAATATGGAAAGTTACATCCGGGGTGTTACAACACTCCACCACTACAAGAGGATCTCGTCCCGAGATCTAGGACTGAAAGAACTCCGGATAATCGGAACGGAGGTGATCCTCGCGCTCCCAGGTGGCTTCTCGGTCGGAATGGTGTGACCACTTCACTTTCAGGAATTTGATTGACTTGTTGCGAGTCTTGCGCTCGGTTTCTTCAAGAATAGCAACGGGGTGCTCATGATAAGAGAGATCTTCTTGAAGGTCAATTTCTATGAAGTTGATAGTGCGCTCAGAGTCTTGAAGCACTTGCGAAGCTGTGACACGTGAAACACATCGTGCACGTTTGCAAAGTTGGATGGAAGCTCAAGTTGATAGGCGAGATCGCCTCTTTTGCCAATGATCTTGAAAGGACCCACGTATCTAGGGGCAAGCTTCCCTTTGATACCGAAGCGACGAGTGCCTTTCATTGGAGAGACGCGGAGGTAGACATGGTCTCCGATTTCAAAAGTCACATCACGGTGCTTGTCATCATAATAGCTCTTCTGGCGCGATTGCGCGGCTTTGAGATTCTCATGAATGACTTTGCACATTTCTTCGGCTTCTGTGATCAAGTCGTTGCCAAGAATTTGGCGTTCACCTGTCTCGGACCAATTGAGAGGAGTACGACACTTTCTGCCATAGAGAATTTCGAATGGGGCCTTGCCCGAACTCGCTTGGAAGCTGTTGTTGTAGGAGAACTCGGCATATGGAAGACAATCTTCCCACTTCATACGAAGTAAATGACACAAGCCACGAGCATATCTTCAAGGATTTGATTGACTCGCTCGACTTGGCCACTTGTTTGAGGATGGAAAGCTGTCTTTGAAACGAATGTTGGTGCCCATGGCCTTCGAAAAGAATCCCAAAACTTGGAGGTAAAGATGCTGCCACGATGCGAAGAGATCAATTGTGGAATGCCGTGCAAGGAGACAATCCTCGAGGTGTATAGCTCGCCAACCGAGCTGCTTGTGATGGATTCTTTGATAGGAAGAAAATGAGCCACTATAGTAAGCTTGTCAATGACAACGAAGATAGCATCATTTCCGCGCTTGGACTTAGGAAATCCAGTCCACGAAGTCCATTTCAATATGATCAAACTTCCATTACGGAATAGCAAGAGGTTGGAGGAGACCAGCTGGTCGTTGGTGTTCTCGCTTTCACTCTTCCGCAGACATCACATTCATTCACGAATTGAGCAATTTCGCTTCATTCGAGTCCACCAATATGACTGCTTGAGGTCATGGTACATCTTCGTACTTCGGGATGAATGGATAGAAGCGAATTGTGTGCCTCGTTCATAATGACTTTACGTAGATCACCCTTTGGAACCACAATCCGGTCCTCGAAGAAAAGAGTATCTTTGTCATCAATGTGGAAGCACTTGTACTTGGAAATGCCCTTGTCGATACCACGTTTCACCTTTTTCACCATGGTATCCAGGAGTTGAGCCTCACGAATCTGATCTTCCAAAGTAGGAGAGACTATGAGGTTGGCAAGAAAGCCTTGAGGAACAACTTGAAGATTCAGCTTGCGGAAAGCTTCACAAAGATCCGGTTGGAAGGGCTTGAGGATTAAACTGTTGCAATAAGCCTTCCTGCTCAAAGCATCTGCAATCACATTGGCCTTGCCCGGAGTATATTCAATACTTGGGTTGTACTCTTGAATCATTTCGACCCATCGAGTTTGCCTGAGGTTGAGGTTGGGTTGAGTGAAGATATACTTGAGGCTCTTGTGATCGGTGAAAATGTCCACTTTCCTTCCCAACAAGAGATGTCTCCACGTTATTAATGCATGGACAACTGCCGCCAATGAAGATCGTGAGTGGGGTAGTTCTTTTCGTTGGGCTTCAAGCTGGCGAGAGGTATAGGCCACAACCCTCTTCTCTTGCATTAACACAACACCGAGACCTTGGAGAAGCATCACGAGAAAACTTCAAATGGCTTGGATTCATCGGGAGGAGTCAAGACAGGAGCTGTGACGAAGTTTCTCTTTGAGAGTATTCAAAGCAACGTCACACTCTGGAGACCGGACATACTTCACATGCTTACGGAGGAGGTTGGAAAGAGGCTTGGCAATCTTGGAGAAGTTCTCAACGAATCTTCGGCAATAGCTTGCAAGACCAAGAAAATCATGGAGCTGCTTGACATTCGAGGAGGTTCCCAATTCACAATTGCGAGACACCTTCTCGGGATTAACAGCGATGCCCTTTGGCGGAGATGATATGACCAAGTTAAAGCACTTCATCAAGCCAAAATTCACATTTGGAGAACTTCACATAGAATTGATGCTCTCTGAGCTTGTCTAGCACCAATCGCAAATGTTTGGCATGATCCTTCGTATTCTTGGAGAAGACCAAAATATCATCTAGATAGACCAAGACGAATTCATTGGTGTAGGGGTCGAAGATGAAGTTCATCATCCGAGAGAATGTTGGAGGAGCATTGACAAGGCCGAAAGACATGACAGTATATTCATAAGAACCAAAGCTTGTTACGAATGCTGTCTTGGGAATATCTTGTTCACGAATGCGAACTGATGATAACCCATACGAAGGTCAAGCTTGGAGAACACTTTAGCACCTATGAGTTGCTCGAAAAGCTCATTGATGTTGGGAAGTGGATACTTGTTCTTGATTGTCTTCTTATTCAATGTACGGTAATCGACGACAGTCGGTCCGTGCCATCCTTCTTCCGGACAAAAAGAACACCACAACCCCAAGGAGATGAACTCGATGCGATCAAACCCAGACGCTCTTGTTCATCGAGCTGCTTCTTCAATTCCTTCAGCTCATTAGGTCCAAGCTTGTATGGACGCTTGCAAACGGAGTTCATGCCGGGCTCAAGATCGATAACGAACTCAAGCGGCCGATGAGGAGGCATACCCTAAGCTCTTACGAAAGACATCTTGGTACTCACAAACGACTGGAATATGAGAGATAGCGTCCAATTCGCCCTTCTCATTGAGAGAAAACAACCGAATGGTTTCATCATGAGCGGCATAGATGATCACATCATTAGAAGAGTGAGTCAATTGAATTTCCCTGGCAGCACAATCAAGCTGAGCTTTGTGCTGAGAAAGCCAGTCCATCCCAAGAATAAGATCAATATCCGAGTCACCGAGAACAATTGGTTTAGCCAGAAATCTATAGTTGCCCATCTTGATAGAAACATCGGGAGCAAACAAACTAGAAGTCATAAGCTTTCCGGGAGAAACAACTTGCATAACTTTGGACAAAATCTCTGCGTCAACATGTGCTTCGATGCAAAAGGATATGACATGAAAGAATGCGATGCACCAGTATCAAATAAGACTTTTGCAGGAATATCATTAACTGAGAGATTACCCATTATCACATCAGAAGAATCCTCTGCTTGAGCTGCATTCATCATATTCACCTTCGCAGACTTGGGATTATGCTTGACCACTGCATTGTTGGAAGATTTCACAGGAGGAGGAGGCGGAAGGCGCCTTTGGTTGAAGCATTTGTTCGCATAGTGACCTTTCCGCTGACATTTGTTGCAAGTCACCTCTGAGAGCGGACGGTGATAAGGAGCATTTGACCTTGGAGCTTGAGAATTAGACTTGTTACGATAGCTTGGGTTGGGCGGGTGGGAAGATCCACGACCACCTGAGTTCTTCTTGATACAAGGCCGATTTAAACGGAGGAGGAGGAAGATAGAACTGGCTGCTTAGCTGCCACTTGAGAGGAAGAAGAAGACTGAACTGCATCCCTGATTCTCTTCTTAGAAGCCTCACATTTGAGTTGGGCAGCTTCTTGCTTCAGTGCCATGTTGTAGAATTCATCATACTTTTCTGGCTCAAAAAGCACAAGAGCTAATTGCAGATCTTCTCTGAGACCACCTCTGAATTGATAGATCATACTCTTTTCATCGTGGACGTCTTGCTTAGCGAAGCGGCGAGTTCTCGAACTGGATATTGTATTGATAGACAGACATGTTGCCTTGCTTGAGATTGCGGAACTCCTCACGCTTGCTCTCAACAACACTTTTGGAATGTGGTGAGCTCTGAAATCTCGGTGGAACTCATCCCGGTAATGACACGACCTCCTCTGGAATCTTTGTATTGCCGGTACCACTCACAGCTTGGTCCTTGAGTTGAAACGAAGCAAACTTGACAAAGTCCTCAGTCCGACATTTCTACATTCAAAATGTTTGCAGATGTCCACAAGCCAATCGTCGGCGTCTGTGGCGTCGACACAGAAACTGAAAGACTTCTGCTGATTAGATATGAAATTATTGAGTTTAGCAAAGTGCGGATGGTTGTTGCCTTGACCTTGATTTCCTTGACTGCCTTGCCCTTGAGTACGCTCTTGAAAGAGTTGCAAAATCATCTGAGCATTGGCATTGGTGGCTGCCATGATAGCTTGCCATGCCTCCGAAGGCGGAGGTGGAGGTGGAGGGTTCGACTGATTCTCATCATTGCGATCCGGATTCAGACGTGTTGGCGGAGCCATCCTGAAGAGGGTGACATACGTTAGCACTTGATAGACAAATAGTCAAGTTGAGTCAACGGATAGAAATTGCAACATATAGTCTTCACAATAAACATTCGAACAAGAATGAACGAATGAATTCCAAAGTTAACATCACACGTCCATTAAGGTGAGAAGCCACTTAGATAAAGATAAGGAAACACCATCTGCCTTTGAAACAATTCGAATATCACAACTGAAAACAAAAGATTGGCTTCTAGAATAAGCCGGAACAAACACATGATAGAGATTTCGCCCAAAGTGTTAGGTGGTGGGGCCCACACGGCACGACGTCTGCCGGCCGTCACGAATGACAAACAAGACGTCCCCGAATCAGCATAGCCAAGGATTCTTTAAGACGCCTCGCGACCAATCAGAATCGACCGTGAATGGGCGGACCACTAGACGTTGGACCCCAATCTCAAATCATACATCCGTCGGAAAGATATCACGTAAGCTACTAGAATTCCCACCTATAAACTCCGAAACTTTCTGGTTATGCAATGCGGTGTTGGGGATACAGGGACACAAAATATATCACCCAAACTAACAATACCTAGATCCAGCTGTATCCATCCGTCAACACATAACCAAGAAACCTTCGGAAATCGTGTACCTCGAACTTCGAAAAACATCCGTTATACGAGTCATGGCAATACTCCCGAGCTCGCCCCAGTACTGGGTTATCGGGGTTATCTCACCAACAACTGCACAAAAGAGATTTCGATGTCGGCAAAACTCAGGTATTCCAGAACTGCAACGATATGTGACGACAACACCTCGGAGCTCAACTCCCCGGGACACTGCCACAACCCCTAAATGTCAGGAGGCACCAAGAACAATGTTCTCGTCACAAAACCATCGGAACGATTCCAAGATACCCGCATGATCCTAAAAAATTTTTTTTAGTGAAATTTGAGGAGAGGAGAGTCAAAACTTCTACGTCAGGAGACCTCACAGAGCGACGAAGGGACTGGGGAGTAAAAACAATCCTACTCTCTGATATATATAATCCTAATACTCAAAATATTTTCCGTTCTAGACTCAACAACGCCAGCAAACAATCAAGCAGGGGGCTCCTAAGTCGGGGAAGGCTCTGATTACAAACTTGTAACGCCCCCGATGCGGCTATATCTCCCACGTGTCGAAGCACGACTTAGAGGCATAACCGCATTGAAAGCAATGTCGCAAGTGAGGTAATCTTCACACAACCCATGTAATACATAAGGGAAAGAGATACATAGTTGGCTTACAATGCCACTTCACACAATACATAAATAAACATCCATCATCCAGAATACACTCAAGGTCCGACTACGGAACCAAAATAAAAGAAGATACCCCAAATGCTACACGGATCCCCGATCGTCCCAACTGGCTCCACTCATCGATCATCCGGAAAAGACACATAGTAACGACCACGTTCCTCGTCGAACTCCCACTTGAGCTCGGTTGCGTCACCAGACCGGCATCGTCGGCACCTGCAACTGTTTTGGTAGAATCTGTGAGTCACGGGGACTCAGCAATCTCACACCCGCAAGATCAAGACTATTTAAGCTTATAGGAAGGACAAAGTAGTGAGGTGGAGCTGCAGCAAGCGACTAGCAAATATGGTGGCTACATTCGCAAAGAGAGCGAGAAGAGAAGCAAAGCACGGTCGTGCAGCTAGTAGCGATCAAGAAGTGATCCTGAACTACTTACGTCAGACATAACTCCAACACCGTGTTCACTTCCCGGACTCACGAGAAGAGACCATCACGGTTACACACGCGGTTGATGTGTACTTTAATTGAGGTCAACTTCGGGTTTTCTACAACGGACATTAACAAATTCCCATACGCCTCATAAAGCGGGCACGGCTTTGAAAGATAATACCCTGCAGGGTGTCCCAACTTAGCCCATTATAAGCTCTCACGGTCAACGAAGGATATTCCTTCTACCGGGAAGACCCGATCAATCTCGGAATCCCGGACTACAAGACATTTCGACAAAGAATAAAACAAGACCAAGAAGCCGCCCGATTGTGCCGACAAATCCCGATAGGAGCTGCACATATCTCGTTCTCGTGGCACATCCCGATGAGACATCCTACGAGTAAAACCAAGCCTCGAGTTTCCCGTGGTGGCCCCTTGATCTGCCTTTCGTTTAGCCAGCACTTTCGAAGGAGCACCGGTCCGGGGGGTTAAAATAAAGATGACCCTCGGGCTCGCGAAACCCGGGGAAAAAGGCTTAGGTGGCAAATGGTAAAACCAAAGTTGGGCCTTCTTTGGAGGAGTCTTATTCAAAGCGAACTGTCAAGGGGTCCCATAAATCACCCAACCGTAAGGAACGCCAAGTCAAGGAACATAACACCGGTATGACGGAAACTAGGGCGGCAAGAGTGGAACAAAACACTGCATAAGGCCGAGTCTTCCACCCTTTACCAAGTATATAGATGCATTAATTATAGCAGATATATATTGTGATCTCCCAACAAGTAACCATGTCCCAATAAGGAACAACATCTCCGGGTTCCAAAAGGAACAAACTTCATCTTCACCGCAACTAGCAACGCTTATAAGAGGGGCTGAGCAAAGCGGTAACATAGCCAAACAACGGTTTGCTAGGAAAGGATGGTTAGAGGTTTGACATGGCAATAATGGGTGGCATGATATAGCAAATGATAGGCATCGTAGCATGGGCATAGCAAAAGAGCGAGCATCTAGCATAGCAAAGATAGAAGTGATTTCGAGGGTATGGTCATCTTGCCTGCAAAGTTCTCAGAGTTGTCGAAAGGTTGATCCTCGTAATCGTTCTCAACAGGTTCCTCGTTCACGTACTCGTCTCCCGGCTCTACCAAAAGCAAGGACACAAACAAAGGAACCACAATAAATCACGGTGCAATGCACAAGCAACATGATGCAATATATGGCATGATATGCGGGATGTGATATGCAATGCGTATGCGTGCTCGGAAGGAAAATGATGAACCAGGCATCAACTTGGCAAACCAAGTATGCCGCTGAAAGATGAGATGATTTCGGTTGAAATCGATATAAAGATCACCGAATCGGATGCACGGTTTGCAAATGACAAGCAAAACAAGAATGGCACAAATCTGCCATTAACAGCATGATACCACATAGAAATCAACAAGAAATTAAGCTACTGCACCCAAACATACCAGAAAAGCATATGGCATTGATCTACTCAAGATGCTTGACAAAAGATGAACACTGAGCTACGGCTAAAACACACCATAACAGGTTCAAACAAGCATGGCAAAAGTGCAAAACATATCAGCTTCACAGACTTGGGGAAATTACTGAACATGGCAAAAACAGCATCAGGTAGCAATGTTCAGAGCAAGAAAACTACATGCTACAAGAACTTATAATAGCAAAACAAGGCACGGCATGAATCTACTCAAAGCATAGAACAAAAATCCCTTACTGACCATAATCCAAAAAGGATCAGAAAATATAATAACACCCATGTAAACATAGCAAGGTTCGTTAACAGATTCAGCAACAGGGCATGACAAAAACAGATAACAAGTAGGCATGTTTAAGAGCTCGATGCACTCACTACAGAGCATCTCATGATAAACTAAGCATACATCCATCAAGAAGACATGGCATAGAAGCTACACATGGCAAGAACAACATCATAGCCTACACGGATCAACCACAACAACCTTGGCAAAATTGAATAACATGTAAACAATCTGCCAGGAAACATTTTATAGCAAAAGTAGAGCTCGATTGACTCAAACTATGGCACTCCATAATTGCAAACAAGGCCATGGATGGATAGAGCATAATCATATTTCCAAAACATCCTTACTGATGTATCTTAAAATATGCACGGATCTCTCGGTAGCATCAAGTTAACATGGCATAAAAATATCAGCAAAACAGGGGCTGAAATCAGCAACATCATGAAGCCTAGTTTGCATGCTTGTGCTAGTCACCACAGAGATCAGAAAAATACATGGCATACACCCCTGGAAATATGGAATGGCATATTACAAAACCCATGTAGGACTCAAATTCATAGGGTGCACACATCAATCATAGCAAAAATAACAAAAGTGCATGTTCTGTTAAGAAACAGAAACTAACATCACATAGCCCTATTCCAACAGCATTTCGGGCATCAATATGAGCTCAAATGAAAATGACGCAATGAGATGAAATGATCTACTCATCGAGGCAAACATTTTGACATATCACACGCACGAAACGGAGCTACGGATACAAAGTTATGGCATGACGAAAATGCAACAAATTAATCACCCAAATAAAACTTAGACGAAATTTTGGGGGGAAGAAGTCAACCCTCGGGCTCTTCGGATCCAGATCCGATCGGCGGGCGGCGGTTGCCGGAGGCGCCGGAGCCGGGCGAGGCCGGGCGGCGAGGGAGAGGCTCAGGTGGTGGGGAGGCGGCGACGGCCGGCGAGGGCGACGGCGGGTCGGGCCGGGCGGCTGGCCACGGGCGAGAGAGGCGGCGGAGCGGAACGCTGGTCGCGGCAGCGCGGCCGGGCCGAGGGGCGGCACTGGGCCCCGCGGCCTGGCGGCGCGGTGGGGACCCGGTGACACGTGTCGTGAGTCGAGAGGTCATGCGCGCGGACGTTGTCCGCCCGGACACGCCCCGGGGCGGATCTGAGATTTGCTAGGGTTGTAGCGCGATTTGGAATGGGGGGTGTTTAAATAGGCATAGAGGGAGCTAGGAGAGTCCAAATGAGGTGTAGTTTTCGCCCACACGATCGTGATCGAACGACGGAGAGCATGGAAGTGACTTAGATGGGTTATTGGGCTGTTTTGAAAGGGTGTTGGGCTGCAACTTAAAAGAGGCCTTTTGAGAGTGCGGTTAACCGTTGGAGAACCAAACGAGCTCCAAATGACCCGAAACTTGACCGGTGGTCTACCGGTGGTATACCAAGGCCACTTGACAAACCTCGGTCCATTCCGAGAACGTTTAATACCCGCTCACGGAGAAACGTAAAAGGGGACGCCGGGGGACATAGGAGTGCCGGATTGCAAAACGGACAACGGGGAAAATGCTCGGAATCATGAGACAAACACGTATGCACATGCGATGCACATGATGACATGATATGAGATATGAGATGCATGACATGGACAAAATGCAAAATGAAAAAAAACCCAACCACGGAGGGAATATCATATCACAATGCCGAAAATGGCAAGAGTTGGGGTTACAAATATGGAAAGTTACATCCGGGGTGTTACAATTACTCTCTTGTGTTACATTGCCAGCATATTCCATGTGCTGACCCGTTTTCGGGCTAGAACATATCATGTTGCAGACTTTTCAGACGACGAGTAAGGAGCCTTAGGTCGTGGTCTTTCACTCAGTGATGTCGTTGGAGTTAATGGACTCACTTTATCTTCCAAGCCTTCCACTGTTATCGTTTTAGATGGACTTAAGCCATATTTATTGTAATAAGTTCTCTTTTGAGAAATTTGATGTAATAAGTGTGTGATTACTACTCTGTTATAAATCCTTCAAGTATTGTGCATGTCAGCATTACCGATCCAGGGATGACACTGATGCACAGAGATCAGACTGTTTGAGGTCTGGTCGCTACATGGCGGCACGTATATTTTTTTCTATTTGGATGATTAATGCTGCCACTTTATTTCTTAACCGAAGCATGGCACGTATCCATTGTTGGTCTAACGCTCACGGTTCAAATAAATAATACGTTTGGGATATTGGTTCCCAATTATTAATAATCTCCCGTTTGTAAGAAGATAAAGATTACATCAAAACTGGTCTCAAATTTGACAGAAAAGGTACAATGCCACTTTGTATTAGTGTCCATATGACAACACGATAAGTTTCATGAATTTCAAATAAGTTTTGGATGTACTAGAATTTAAAAATCAAGATTCTCAATGTTTGAAATTTCTTGCACGAGGAGTAAACATGCACCCAGTGAGACATATGTGTTTTTGCAATCCATTTAGGTGCACTGTCACGTGTGCATGTAGCTCAAATTTGATTTGTGCACATTATACCCCTAGAAAATCAATCAATGTACTAAAACGTCTTAATGATCTCTGGTTTTTTTCAAAATTAAAATGTCCCTCCTTTGTAAAATTGTTCACCGCGGGATAATTTAACATGCATCGTAGTTGCGGTGGATTCACGGTGTGTGTGTGTGTGTGTGTGTGTTGTGTGTGTGTGTGTGTGTGCGTCTGGGGGGGGGGAGGGCCAGGTGGCTCGCACACTGGTGCACGTCGGTCCTAAACAAACGGTTTTTACCCCTTTCCGTGACGGCATTTGGAACTGTCGCCAAGTGAGTGTGTGTGATAGGGTGTCCTTCCCACACGACCCAGAAATCGTCGGGAATAGGCCCTCCTGGGACCCATGCTGGGGCCATGTGCGATCGGGCGAGGCATCTGTCGGGGAGGCTGATCGGACCCACGAACACCTATGGGGCCGACGGACCGAGCCCCTTTTGGTTCGGAGGGGGGTGGACATCGCACGAAGAGCGGATCAAGGCGAAGCACACGAGCAGTTTTACCCAGCTTCGGAGCTCTCCGGAGAGATAATACTCCTACTACTGCTTGTCTGATTGTATTGTGTTCTTGCTAGGGAGCGATGAGAGCTACAAGACCTAGCGTGACTGTTCTCTGGTTACGTTGGAATCGAACCGAACCCCTTCTACCTTGCGCATGGGCCTCCTTTTATATGCTAAAGGGGTCTCCGACAGGTGGCAACGTAGATGAGGATACAAATGGAAAAATAGTAGTTGGTACACCTACTTGTACAGTGTACAGTGTAGTCTACCTAACCCTGACGGCAAGGTACAAAAGCATTAAATGCCCGTCCCTGTCGCCTAAACAGTGCAACAGGGACCGTCAGGAGCGCCACCGTTCGCCACGATGGCTAGCTTGTCAGCGCCGCTTATCGCTGCTCTCCGCTGGCTGCACAGCCTCTTGACACGCGCGCATGGAATGGTCCCATGGCGACACGTTGGTGGATGAGCTGGAGCGGAGATGAAGAGAGGTTGCCTGCCGCGGCAAGCGCCTTGCCGCGGCTGAACCCTTGTCGCGCCCGGGAGCTTGTCGCTCTCCGAGCCTTCCCGGCAAGCTCCTCTTGCCGGGGTCTTGTCTTCTGCGTGACTTGAGTGGCCTTCCCGGCAAGCTCCTCTTGCCGGGGCCTTGTCTTCTTGGTTAAATACTTTGTTCTTGAATGGCTCCAAAGGAACCATGGAGGACCTTGGCGGTGACCAGGCAACCCTTGCCGCTGGTGTCAGAATCTGCTGCACAAGTTCGGGATACTAGGGTACCCCTACTCTAGTACACCGACAGGAGCCCCCGGGCCTGGGCCACACACGGTGCCGAGCGCTGTTGGGCCAGGCCCAAAACAGTGCACGGTCACACGCGGCCTTGATCACGCCGTAACTCACCCCGGACCCACCACGTCCCCCACGAACGGCACGCACCGAACGTGGCGTCGTGTGAGAGATCGTGGGCGAGGTCGTGGGGGTTTCTTTATTAGGAAAAGCGGGCGTCCGCCCCCTCTCCCTCCTTATAAACAGGGGAAACAGGGGCAGGTTGCCCACCTCGCCATTGTTGTCTCGTCTCGAAAACCACCGCCGCTCCCCCCTTCTTCTCTAGTGCGAAGAGAGCAGCTCTCCGCCCCCTTTCGCCACAGCGCCATCAACGCCGTCGGTCTCCTCCACCGCCTCCGCCATGGCTCCGAAAGCCGACAAGGGGAAGGGCGTGAAGTCGGCCGAGGCGCAGCGACTCGCGGCGCTGCGAAAGGAGCGGGCCATCTTCTCCCCCCAGCTCGACGCAAAGGAGCTGAGGGAGGGCTTCTACCTCTTCCGTCGACGGAGACGCTGCAGGCGCATCCGACGAAGGTACTCCCGCCACCGCTTGAACTAGCCCCAATCGGGTATCCTTTCTTTGCGCTTTTCTTCTATTGCGGGCTCTGCCCGCCCTTTTCTGAATTCTTCTGCGACATTATGAACACCTACGGGTTCCGCCTCCTTGATTTCACCCCCAACGCCGTCCTGACCATGGCAGTTTTCGCACACCTTTGCGAAAACTTTGTCGGGATCCACCCAAACGTAGCCCTCTTCCGCCACTTCTTCATGCCCCGCGTTGAGAGAGGGGAGCCGCTTGCCGGAGGGATTGCTTGGGTCTCCAGGGTCGGCAAGAAGGAGGCCTATCTGGAGGGAGAGTTTCGCAGCAAATGGGAGGAGTGGAGAGCCAATTGGTGTTGGATCGTAGAGGAGAACCCGCAGCCCTTCACTGCCCTGCGCCAAACCCCAATAGTGTGCGGCAACGATTGGAGCAACTTGGCACCAGAGGATGCTAGGTTGAAGATAGCTGTGACCCGGATTTTGCGCCTCAGGCTTGCCGGACTCACCGTAGGCGCAGTTGGCGCAGATTTTCTTCGCCACAGACGCTTCCCTTGCAGGAGAGGAGGAGACCTGCTTGGGAGTTCAAACGCAGCGGACATCATGAGGTTGCGCCCGGCCTCAATTGGAATTTCACTGTCTTGGAGTTGGATGCGATGCTGCTAGAGCTGTTCAAGAATGACCCCGATCACCCCGAGTGGTTTAGGTTGCCGAGGGGGGTCGTCCCATTGTGCAACAACTCTTCGCTCAACCGCATCCGCGCCATGATGCCGTTGTGCGATTCTCATGGGATCGTTCCAACCTGGCAAGAGCCTTCCGACGACATCGCGGCGCAGTTCTTCGACAGCTTGGAAGAAGTGCCGATCCGCCCCGACGAGCAGAAGAAGCTCACCCGCGGCACCACAGACGAAGAGATGGTGCGCATTGCCACAAGGTTGGAGGAGGCGGCAGCAGCTGCTGCCGCTGGCGTCTTCGGGTACACCGTGGAGGCAGACGCAGGAGAGGCGGCAAGCCTTGCCGAGCGAAGGGAGTTCGCCGGTGAGGAAGAGCTTGCCGAACCCGAGGCCGAGTCGAGCAAACCAGCGGCTTGCCGCAAACGGAGCCCCCGGCTCCGCCAAAGAAGCGTCTCCGCAAGGCCGGAGACGAGACGGGGCGGCAGACGGGCCCGCAGCCGCAGCGCCGCGCGACGCGCTCTACCGTGGCAAGCGATGTTGCCGTGGGAGCACCCCACACTGCTGCGACAACTGAGGCGGGATCCTCCCAGGCCACCGCCGACGCCTCCGCCAAGCGGCCAAGAGAGCCCACTCCTCCGCCTCGTCAGACCGGAGGCGAGCCGAGTTTGATTTCTCCGCCAGCTCCGAGGAGGAAGAAGAAGAGTAAGCTTCAATATTGTGCTTGTATTTCTTCAATTTTGTTGCTTCATCTTGAATCTGATTTGCTTAGATTACGAACTCTTTCCTTTTCGTGACGCCGCCCAGAGAGCGTCGAAGAGAGCCAAGACCCCGATGGTCGTCGTTGAGGATGATCCACCCGTGGCAACAGGAGGCGCTGCTCGAGACCCCCTTGCCGGACCGGCAACACTTCTCAGAGCAGCCCCCAAAGACAGCCCCTGCAGTGCATGCGGTTTTCTCCTTACTGTTAGGTGTGCATGGGTGCTCCTTCTTCATTGATATCTGACCATTGGTTTGTGTAGGAGCAGAGCAGACTCATCAGGAGGGCCCGGAGGCCGCCCCCGAAATTCTATCTGCTTCGACTACGCCGCCATGGGAGGATTCTCCGGCAAGGGAGCGTCCTCCGGCAAGGGAGACTACTCCGGCAAGGGACAGCACTAGTGATCCTCCAGTGGTCGAGACCATGGCTGCAGATCCCATTCCAGGTAATCCTCTTGCGCGAAATTTTCCCTTGGGCTTGTTTTCTTCTGTTTTTCTTTTTGAACATTTGCTTGACTGTTCTTTCTTTGTCCGCCACAGAGCCAATGGAGACCAAGGTCGCCGGCGAGGAGGACGCGCGCGGCAACACTGACGAAGCCGCCGCCGTGGAAGAAGAAGCCGGCGCTGACGAGCCTGTCGGCGAAGAGGCCACCGAGGCTGCCGCCGCAGAGCCGGGCGAGGGGTCTGGCGACGACCGACGGCCCTGGGCCGCAGGAGCGCCAGGCGCTACACCGACCGCTGATTCCCCCGCCGCTGCTGCAGCGTTAGGCTCCGAAGAGCCCCAGCCCAGCTCCTACTTGAAGGCCGGCGACGGCGTCTTCATCAAGCTCCCATGGGAGTCGAGCTCAGGCGCCTGCTCAAGGAGAGACCTTGACGGAGAGCTGCTCGCCTCCGCTTAGGCCGACGCTGGTGGACGCGCGGGCAGCAGATCAGCCGAAGTCGAGGAGGAGCAGCTGCTGAAGAAGCTTGCTGTCGCTCTACCGCTACCGACAAGCCAAGTTGGAGTCCCGGAAGCACTTGTCGCGAGGGCGAGAGCAGACATGGAGAAGCCTTGAGAAGAGCTCTGGAGTGCCAACCAAGAAACTCTCCGGAACGTAGCAGAAGAGCGGGAGCGCCTTGCAGAAGAGCGCACGGCCTTCATCCTTGAGAAGGCCGCAGCTGAGGAGGAGCAGCGGCTTGCCGCCGAGAAGCTGTCCGCGCAGGAAAGCGAGCTGGCACAGCGGAAGGTCAACCTGGACAGCCACGAGGAAGAGCTTGTCGCGCGCGAGGAGTCACTTGGCGGGGCTCTTAAGGAAGCGAAGGATGCTGCCGCAGCCGCCGAGGCCGCCAAGAAAGAGTTGGGGATGAAGGTGACGCAGCTGGAGGCCAGTCTCTAGAAGAGCGGCGAGGAGCTTGCCACACTCAAGCACGAGCGCGAGAAGGACGCCTACACTCTTGGCGAGCTGCAGGGCCGTCTCGCCGAGAGGAGCAAGGAGCTCGACGCCGCCAAGGATTCCAAGGCAGACCTTGAGCTGAAGCTGACCACTCGATGCGTACCGGACGGCGCCAAGGAGCGGGAGGTGGGCCTGTTGGAGAAGATCAAGGCCAACGAGGAGCTGCTGGCGAATGCTGTTGCCACCCAGAGCGCCTTGAGGGAGAGTGTAGAGCACTGGACCGAAGGTCTTGTGGATACTGCTGCCGCCATCCACAACGAGCTGATGGAGCTGGGGATGGTGGATCTCGGATACTCCTCCGACGAGCACCTCCAACCCAGCGCCAAGCTTAGCTTATTCTTCAAGTGCGTGGTGACGGGTCTCCAGCGGCTCCGGGAAGAGATCCCAAAGCAGCTGGCCGAGGAATCGCGCCAGATCTGTGCAGGAGCCCTCCGGAAGGTGTTGATGAAGGTGGCCTTCCGCAATCCAGGCCTCAACCTCAACGGCGTCCTCAGATCCTTGCCGCCAGATGCCGACGTGGAGGCGCTCAAAGCCCTTGTCGCACCCATTGTGGACAAGGTGGGCAAGATCAAGCGGGTTGATGGCGACCGCGTAGACTAGGCCGCCAATTCTATCTTTCCCTTGTCGCTGCTGATCATGTTTAGAACAATTTGTTAGATCAGCGACAAGCTATTTTGTAATATAACTCTATCTTAGGCGATGATTGCAATGTTATTTCCTTTACTTGATTCCTTCCTTTGTACGTTTTTGCCCTACGCTTTTAGGGAACTTGTCGGTGCAGGCACCTTTGCCGCGAGCGCTGAGTGCGGAACGTCAGCAGCCTGCTGGCGGTGCCGCCTCCGACAAGCAACCTTGTCGCGACTAGCTGCAGCTCACTTAAGTTGTTGAGCGGACTCGAAACAAAGTAAGGGCGCGACTAGCCACGAGTTGGTTCCTTCAGCGCAGGTTTTTCCATACAAAGTACTATCGCTCGAGGAAGATAACTTAAAATTTAAGAACTGATTGCTCAAACTTGGGCAACTTAGCTTTTCTGTCGTTTGCTTCCCGATATATGAAACTTCCTCGAGCAACGCTTGGTCCATAGTATTATCTTCTCCTTCCCCGGTTAACTTGTGCGCGAGGGAACCTTCCTTTCTTTGAGAAAAGAGGAAGAAGAGAAAATAAAGTTATGGAGCCCAATGGCTCGATATTGCTTATCGGTGTGGGTGCTGCACAAAGTGTTAGCCAAAACATGCAATAAAATGATGAAAGCATGAATTTAACAAGTTGTGCGCAACACATGAGCTTTACTGATGCACGGGGTCTGCGCCCGTCTTTGTACAAAGGATTACATGCAACAGCGGCAAGACTTGTACAAAAGGTGGTTGCCGGAACGGGTTCCGGCAACCGCGCCCTACGGGTAAAACTTACGAAGATGCTCAATGTTCCAGGAGTTGCTCACCGGAATGCCATCTTCGGTCTCAAGGAGGACAGCGCCAGGCCTAGTGACTCGTTTCACCCGATAAGGGCCTTCCCACTTCGGCGTCAACTTGTTAGAATTCTTGGCGGACTGAACGCGCCGAAGAACAAGGTCGCCTTCCTCGAGGCTTCTGGCACTAACTTTGCGGCTATGGTAGCGACGCAAAGCTTGCTGGTAACGAGCAGCTCATACAGCGGCCTGAAGACGATCCTCCTCAAGGAACAGCGCGTCATCTTGTCGCAGCTGCTCTTGCTCAAGCTCGTCATAAGCGAGTACTGAGGTGACCCGTTATCTGAGTTCCGTGGGGAGAACTGCCTCTGCTCCATAGACTAGAGCAAAAGGTGTCCGGCGATGGCTCGATTTGGCGTCGTCTGATCGACCAAAGAACCACCGCAGCTCCTCAATCCAGTTTCTTCCGCACATGTGCAGCACTGTCGAAAGTTCGGTCTTGAGCCCGCGCAACACTTCAGCATTTGCCCTCTCCGCTTGACCGTTGCTTCTCGGATGAGCAATGAAGCAAAGCAGAACCTTGGCGCCAAGATCTTGGACGCATCGCATGAAGGTGCGGCTTGTGAACTGTGTGCCGTTGTCGGTGATGATCCTGTTAGGGATTCGAAACGGCAAACAATCGACCAAGAACTTGATCGCCGATCGTGGCTGTCACCTTCCTCATCGCTTCCACTTCCCGCCACTTTGTGAACTTGTCGATTGCAACGCATAAGTACTCAAAGCCCCGACAGCTCGGGGAAGGGGCCGAGGATGTCGAGCCCCTGCACCGAAAATGGCCAGGATAAAGGGATCGTCCGAGAGCTTGAGCTGGCTGGTGTATCTGTTTGGAATGGGCCGCACGCTTCACACTTGGTTACTTGTGCAGTTGCATCCCGGAGGCTGTCGGCCAAAGAAACCTTGCCGAAAGCTTTGCGGCAAGTGCTCGCGCCAATGTGGTGACCACATATGCCTCCATGTATCTTTGCCAACAGCTTTTGTCCATCTTCCCGCAAATACACTTCAATTTCACACCGTTGAGTCTCATACATGCGGTGTCGTCGACAAACTGGTACATACTTGACTGCCGGGCTACTCTTTCCGCTTCTTCTTGCTCTTCGGAAGCTCTCCGTCTGAAGGAAATGGACAATCTGCTGCGCCCATGCCGGAGCTTGCGGCTCGACAACAAGGACTAAAGGCACATTCGCTGCTGCGGGAACATCAGCTTCCACGGCAAGAACCTGCGGCTCACCGGAGCTTGACGTTCCCGGCAAGCTTGCGGAGCAAAGCTTGTCGGGAGCGCTCGCTTCAACGAAACAAACCCCGGGCTTGTCGGAGGCGCCCCTCGGCTCTGTTGGTGTCGATCTTGGGGACCTTCTTGGCGGCGGCTTCGGAAGCTCTGCGGGAAAATAGTCACCAGAAATCAACTTCCTCTTCTTGTTCTGTCCAGCTTGATGGTGTTACGGTTGGTTGAGTTAGCTTGAGCACAAAAATCCCTGGTTCCATTGTGCAACTTAAGTGCAGCGCACTTTGACGTGCCATCGGCAATGTCGTTACGAGCTCTTGGAACATGTTCCATTTGTAGGCCGTCAAAGTGTTCTTCTAGCTTTCTCACTTCATCAACGTAGGCTTCCATCAATGGACTCTGATAATCTTTGTTCACTTGGCGGACGACAAGCTGCGAGTCACCCCTGACAATAAGCTTCTTAATCCCAAGGTCCACTGCGATCCTAAGACCGGCAAGCAAACCTTCATACTCTGCAGTATTGTTTGTTGCTTGCTCCTTGGGAAAGTGCATCTGGACTACGTACTTGAGGTGCTCTCCGGTGGGTGCGACAAGCACGCCGCACCCGGCGCCTTGCAGCGAGAAGGCACCATCAAAGTACATCAACCACTCTTTGCTTGCTTCCTTGACAAGAATGCTCGTCTCTGGAATTTCTTCATCTGGTGTTGGCGTCCATTCTGCTATGAACTCCGCCAATGCTCTGCTTTGGATAGTTGAAGTGCTTTCAAACTTGAGGCCAAAGCATGACAATTCCAGTGCCCACTCGACAATCCTGCCTGCCGCTTGGATTATGCAGTATCCTCTTCAGCGGAAAGCGAGTGACAACTGTGATCTCATGTGCCTGAAAGTAATGGTGCAGCTTTCTCGAGGCCATGAGGAGGTCGAAAAGCAATTTCTGCACACCAGAGTACCTTGACCTAGCCCCCTGCAGAAGGGAACTGACAAAGTAAACTGGGCGCTGCACCATCCTTTTCTGCATCTGCTCATGCGTCGGTAGATTAAATCCTTGTCGGGACCAGAGCTTGTCGGCGAAGCCCCCGCTTGTCGCTGGATGTGTCTGCCCGTGGTTGCTAGCTCATCATCCGCCTCCCTCTCCGCTACTAACGCAGCACTAACCACTTGATTGGTTGCCGCTATATATAGCAGCAACTTCTCTTGTGGCTTAGGTGCGACAAGTGTTGGAGTGGAGGACAGGTATCTCTTCAAGTCCTGCAACGCAGCCTCCGCTTCGGGAGTCCATTTCATTGGACCTGCCTTTTTCAAAATCTTGAAAAATGGCAGGGCGCGTTCAGCAGACCTAGAGATAAACCTGCTGAGAGCAGCCACGCAACCGGCAAGTCTTCGTGACATCCTTGACGCGCTTTGGTGCTTCAATCTGCTCAATCGCCTTGATCTTGTCGGGATTGGCTTCAATTCCCCGAGACACGAAGAACCCGAGAAGCTTGCGGAAGGGACTCCAAACATGCACTTCTCGTGGTTGAGCTTGAGGTTGATCTTGCGCAGATTTGCAAAGGTCTCATCCAAATCTTGAACCAGAGTTGCTTTGTCCTTGCTCTTGACCACTATGTCATCCATGTAGGCTTCTACATTTACGTGCATTTGCGGCTCAAAAGCGTCATGGACTACTCTTGCAAACGTTGAACCAGCATTCTTCAAACCGAAAGGCATCCGTATGAAACAGTATGTGCCACATGGAGTAATGAATGCGGTTTTCTCCTCATCCTCCTCTGCCATGAAAATCTGATGATATCCTGAGTATGCATCAAGAAATGAAAGCAAATCACATCCAGCCGTGGAGTCAACAATCTGGTCGATGCGCGGCAAGGGAAACGGGTCTTTGGGACAAGCTTTATTAACATCCGTGAAGTCAATACAAAGCCTCCATTTCCCGTTAGCCTTGCGCACAACTACAGGATTGGCCAACCACGTAGGATGGAGCACTCCTCTGACAAGGCCTGCTGCTTCCGGTTTCTTGATCTCTTCTGCGATGAACTCTTGACGCCCACCGCTTGCTTCCCGACTTTCGCTTGACGGGACGCGCATGAGGACAACGGCAAGACGGTGCTCAATTACTTTCACAGGAACACCGGGATGTCGGACGGTTGCCATGCAAACACGCCGACGTTCGCCGCAGAAAGCAACGAGCGCACCTTCCTATTTGGGGTCGAGAGAGGCACTGATGGTGAAGGTACCACCAGTGTCGTCCTCCTTGGCGGACACCTTCTTGGTCTTTGGCGGAGCTGCCATCGTCTTCTTGTACTTGCCGGTGGAGCTCGATGGTGCGTCCCCGACAGTAGCGCAGCACTCCGAAGAGGTGCGCTTGCCGGAGTGGGCATCAGAGCTCTTGCCGGACTTGGTCTTCTTCTTCCCCCCGGGAGCTTCAGCGGCAAGTGTTTTGCTTTCTGTTGCAGCTGCTGCTTCCCGGTAGATCTTGTCGGCACAGATAAGAGCATCCTTCTTGTCGCCATGGATAGAGATGATGCTTATCGGGCCTGGCATCTTGAGTAAGTTGTAGGCATAGTGAGAGGCCGCCATCGAATGTGACCCTCTCAGTCCTAAAGTTCAGCTCGCTGCCAAATGTTACCGGCAACGTGATCTTCCCCTTCGGCTTGCTCCTGCCCGGGTTGATTCCTTGGAATGTGCCAGTCTCTTCGAGCTCATTGTCAGGGATCTGAAGCTTACGGAGCACCGCTGGAGGAGATCAGGTTTAAGCCGCCCCACCGTCAACTAGCATCTTGGTGACCTTGAGGTTGCGGATAGTTGGTGAGACCAACATCGGCAAGCACCCGACCGCAGATTATGCGATCAGGTGGTCCTCAATATCAAAGATGATAGGCGTCTTTGGACCACTTCAGAGGCTTGCGTGACTCTACGGATGGTTCCGCTGCATTGACCTCCGCATCCACCGCTTGAGTTGGCGGTGGGAAGTATGCAGGAAGCACCTCCGCCAACGCAGAAGAACCTCCGTGGCTTTACGAAACTCCTGCTCATCGGCATCATCATCATCCATGTCTTCATCGTCGACTTCGTCTTCATCCTTGTCGCGGCCGCGGGGAGGCCTGTCTCCTTGCCGCTGCTTGGCCTTGCCGCGGCGCCCTCCCCGGCCGGGACGTTTCTTGCTGGCTCCTCCAGCACCTTCTTGGGCCTTCTGTTGCTCGACAAGCTGCTCTACCTTCTTGCAGCTCTGGAGGTCATGACCCTTGGTGCGGTGGATCTTGCAAGATCGCTTGCGGAGCCGCCCCGCTTGTCGGCCGTCACAGATCGGTGGTTGGCGCCAGCGGCAACCTCCTTGCCGAGCTACCAGCCTTGGCGTTCTTGTCGCCACCTCCGTTGCCGCCGGGTCGACGACTAGCACATCTCTGCCTTTCTTTTCTTGTTGCCCCGCCACGGCTCTTCTTTGCCGGGCGGTCTCCTCCTTGTCGAGATCCTCGCTTGCATTCTCTCCTGGGAGTCTCCTCCCTTCCTCAGCACGTGCACACTTGTCGGCCAAGGCATACAGCTCGCTGCGTCCTTGACTTTGCACATCGCCATCTCCTCCCTCATCATGCGGTTCCGCACGTTCTGATGAAACGCTACGATCACCGGCGGCAGGTGGACATCCGGGATGTTGTAGTACACGGCTGAATCTCTGAATGAACTTGCGCAGGGACTCTCCTTCCTTCCGGGCGCAGCGAGATGAAGGTCACTTTCTTGGCCATGAGGCTTGTGGCCGCTGTGAAGGCGCCAACAAACCGATGGCATAGATCTGCCAAGAGGATATGGAGCTGTCCGCAAGTGCATGAGCCAGACTCGACGTTGGGCTTGAGTACCGCCGGGAAGTAGTTGGCGAGGATCTTGTCGTCTCGCCCCCGCAGCTTGCACCGCGATGGTGTAGATGCCGAGGAACTCCGACGGATGCGCCCCGCCATAGTACTTCTCCGCACGCCCGCTTGAAATTTTTCTTGCTGGGCCACTGGACTTGCCGCAGCTCACGAGTGAACGCAGGGCAACCTCCCGCGTACGGCAAGTCGCCTGGTTTCCCTGGCGCATGCATATCGATAGAAGGCCCAGCACGCTGGTCTGACTGACGCCGCGCTTCTCTTCGGCGCTCGATGCGAGTTCGAGCGTCTTCTTGTTGTCATTCATGAAGAACTTGGCGCTGATCGCGGTGAGCTCGTGGATCTGATGACGCAGTGGAGTCGCTGTTGAGGTGGATCCGGCGAGTCGGCGACCTTGGCCTTCGGGGCGGAGAGTGCATAGTGGTTGCACCTCCACAAGTCTCGTCGCCACCGGCTCGTGCCTTGTCGTCTTGCCGCGGCAATGATGTAGTTGGTTGCCGCGGAGCATCGCCGTTGGAAAAGCCGATGAGACTCTGGATGGTGGCCCTCCACTCGTCGACCTTGTCGGCCGTTGGAGGGTAATCGAGGAGCAGTTGAGCTCTCGCCAGAGCTTCTGCTGGAGTAGTGGGTGGCAGTGGCGAACGGCGCGAGGAGCGGGATATGCTCGGACTTCTATCTATGTTAGAAGGAGCAGTATCCCGTCCGAGCGATCGCGTTCGCTCAGCGCCAAAGATGTTGGAGCGCATCTTGGTCTTGAATCTCCGAGATCCTCGGCTCGATCTCGGTCCAACGAGCGTATGGCATTGTGAACGCCATGATCTTTGTCGGTCCCGCCTCCCGAGACGGGCGCGGCACATGTACGGACGCCGAGGTCTGCGGCCTTGTCCTTGGCCTTGGCAGCAGCGTGAGCGCCTGCCGCCGTTCGTTCTCCGCCGGCGTCTACCCCACCACCTGTTTGCTCCGGTGGCGGTGGGTTCGACGCGGACGGGGCTTGTGCCGCCGAAGCCTTCTTCTTCGGTGGCATGTTGATGAAGATGTCGAAGATGATGAAGATGCTGCTCGTGTGAACGCCGGATCAGGTTCACACAGCCTCGACGCCCCCTACCTGGCGCGCCAAAGATGTCGGGAGGCTGATCGGACCCACGAACACCTATGGGGCGGCGGACCGAATCCCTTTGGTTCGGAGGGGGCAGAGATCGCACGAAGAGCGGATCGAGGCGAAGCACACGAGCAGTTTTACCCAGCTTCGGAGCTCTCCGGAGAGATAACACTCCTACTGCTGCTTGTCTGATTGTATTGTGTTCTTGCTAGGGAGCGATGAGAGCTACAAGACCTAGCGTGAGTGTTCTCTGGTTACGTTGGAATCGAACCGAACCCCTTCTACATTGCGCATGGGCCTCCTTTTATATGCTAAAGGGGTCTCCGACAGGTGGCAACGTAGATGAGGGTACAAATGGAAAAACTGTAGTTGGTACACCTACTTGTATGCAGGTACGTGTACTCTACCTAACCACGACGGCAAGGGACAAAAGCATTAAATGCCCGTCCTCGCCGCCTAAACAAAGGCAACAGGGACCGTCAGGAGCGCCACCATTCGCCACGATGGCTAGCTTGTCAGCGCCGCTTATCGCTGCTCTCCGCTGGCTGCACAGCCTCTTGACACGCGCGCATGGAATGGTCCCATGGCGACACGTTGGTGGATGAGCTGGAGCGGAGATGAAGAGAGGTTGCCTGCCGCTGCAAGCGCCTTTGCCGCGGGTTGAACCCTTGTCGCGCCTCGGGAGCTTGTCGCTCTCGAGCCTTCCCGGCAAGCTCCTCTTGCCGGGGTCTTGTCTTCTGCGTGCCTTGAGTGGCCTTCCTGGCAAGCTCCTCTTGCCGGGGCCTTGTCTTCTTGGTTAAATACTTTGTTCTTGAATGGCTCCAAAGGAACCACGGAGGATCTTGGCGGTGACCAGGCAAGCCTTGCCGCTGGTGTCAAGAATCGCCTGCACGAGTTCGGGATACTAGGGTACCCCTACTCTAGTACACCGACATCATCGAAACCCAATCATTTCCGTAGGTATGTACATCCCACACAGTGAATCCCAGAAATCATTTCCGTAGGTATGTACATCCCACACGGTAAATCCCAGAAATCATTTCCGTAGGTATGTACATCCCACGCGGTGAATCCCAGAAAATCATTTCCGTTCGTATGTATATCACACACAACAATCCAAGGAATACGTTTCGTTCTTATATACATCCCACACAACAATCCAGGAAAACGCTTCCGTTCGGATGTACATCCCAAACGGTTTTATGTATACGCTTGTGTGTGAAAGGTGTAACTATCACACACGCTCTGCCTTGGTTAATTGTTTGCTTTCATTAACTACATCACACACGATTTGATGTAGAAAACTGTGTGGCATTGGGCTATCCATCGCAAGCGCTTTTACTGCTAGAACCGTTTGCAAAGGTCCATGATCGTCTGTTCTATTTTTATTTTTGCCTGTAATTTATTGTTCTAATTGGAAATTTTGAAATACAAAACGTGCAATTCAAATTCTCAGCACCATGGTTCAACAACGAATCCATAAATAAAATTGCCAGTACAATATATTCAATAATTACAGGATTAGGCAGCAACTAACTATGATGAACCACAGTATTTAAAGGCGGTAAAGGTGAAGAGACAAGTGTAAATCATTTTGACTGCCGACGGTGTTGAAGAAAGCGGAATGCCCATAATGTGCCTTCCTGCATGCCATAGGCACGAACCCTTTTTCCAACCCCTTGTGACGATCGCCCGCCCATCCTTCACCGCCTTCACGAAGACTTCTAGAGCATTATCATGGTAGCATGAATTATATACTTTAACCTTAGTTGCCCCACTCCGGTCATGTAGTTTGCAAGGTAATCATCGGTAAATAGCTTCGGAAAACACTGAAAAGGGAAAATATCAGATACTAAGGTCTAATAGAGTAACTTGTTGTGGGCAGGGGGAAAAGGCAACACATTACTTACCATCCTAAAGTTCACTGTTGTCTCTGACAAAGTGTAAATAAAGAGCATAATTCCAATCACCCGTTTCTTTCGCCTAACAATCTTTCTTAGTTTCCTCACTTGACGCTTGTTCATGAATATCTCATTGCCCCATATGCAAAAGGGATCAAAGCATGGATCAGTACCCCTCATATATGTACCTACAAGCAACCAGTAAATGTTAGAAGCTAAACTGAGATTGCACAAATGATGTAAAATACAACTACCTATGTTCCTAAGTACAAGTACTTTTTTTGAGATTTGAATATGAACTACATACGGATGTATATAGAATTATAGATATAGTTTAGATTACAATCTAGATTCACTCATTTTGCTCCTTATGCAGTCTATATTGGAATCTCTAAAAATACTTATATTTAGGAATAGATGGTGTATAAGACATGGGATGCAGCTAACCTCGACGGCAAACAACAACATCGCCCATTGTAGTCATGTGAAAGTACATGGAAAGCCAATGTTAACTACAACAGGGTTAACATCCACCAAAAATAGCAAATGGTAATCAAATGGCAGCATCTGTAGTGATAACTTCATTTTGAAAGAGTAGCACGGTAGCAAAGGGATGGATTAAAAAATGGATACAACTGTTAATTGCAACAGGCTTAACAACATCCTAATTTATGTTTTGTAAGTTTGTAGCCATTGAAATACAACTCTTTAGAAATGGATACAACTGTTAATTGCAACAGGCTTAATGGCCATTGAAACCGGTACTGATAAAAATGAAATTGGCAGAGTTAAACATCACAGGGCAGGTGCTGCCAGAGCAGATAATAGCCCAGTTGTCTATAAAAAGGTAGGGAAAATAGCTCAAACGTGTTAGGCATGTTTACTACAACATGCTTAATACATCGACATTACAAAACATAGCCATAAATTGCAACTGGTATTGGTAAGATTGAACTTGTGGGTACATACTTGGTAAGTCGTGAGAGGTAGTTGCTGGGGCACTTCATCTTGGCCAGAGCTCGCCCAAAGTCAGCGGCGGCGGAGGCGAGCTGTTCCTTTGGGTCGAAGCATGGATCAGTGCCACTGACATGTGTACCTACAGGCAACCAGTAAATGGTAAAAGTTAAACTGCAATTGCACAAATGATGTGAAATACTGTAAGACATGGGATGCAGCTAACCTTGACGGCAAACAACAGCATCGGCCGTTATGACCCTGCATAAGTACATGGACAAGCATGTTAAGTACAACAAGGTTAGCATC
Organism: Aegilops bicornis; assembly: GCA_021605145.1. Taxonomy (NCBI): domain Eukaryota; kingdom Viridiplantae; phylum Streptophyta; class Magnoliopsida; order Poales; family Poaceae; genus Aegilops; species Aegilops bicornis. Next base: position 546,635,021 of record CM038675.1, on the reverse strand, counting down.
CACCAAAAAAGCAAATGGGGCAGCATCTGTAGTATATCTTCATTGCGGAGAGTAGCATGGTAGAAAATGGACAGATTAAAAAATGGATACAACTGTTAATTGCAATAGACTTAACAACATCCTAAGTCATGTTTTGTAAATCTGTAGCCATTGAAATGCAACTGTTTAAAAATGGATTCAACTGTTAATTGCAACAGGCTTAATAGACATTGAAACTGATACTAATAAAAATGCAATTGGCATAGTTAAACATCACAAGGCAGTCTTTGCCAGAGGCAGAGAATGGCCCGGATGTCTATAAAAAGGTAGGGAAAGTAGCAAAAGCGTGTTAGGCATGTTTACTAGAACATGCTTAATACATCGATTGTCTGTAACATAGCCATTAATTGCAACCGGTATGGGTAAGATTGAACTGGTGAGTGCATACTTGGTAAGTCCCGAGAGGTAGTTCAGGGGCACTTCATCTTGGCCAGAGCTTCGCCCAAAGTCGGTGATTTATGAGCCACTGTTCCTCTGGTCAAAGCATGGATCGATGCCATCGACATGTGTACCTCTGAGCAACCAGTAGATGGGTAGAAGTTAAACTGCAATTGCACAAATTATGTGAAATACTATAAGACATGGGATGGAGCTCACCCCGACGGCAAACAAAAGCATTGGCCGTTATGACCCTGCGTAAGTACATGGACATGCATGTTAAGTGCAACAGGGTTAGCATCCACTAAAAATAGCAAATGGGCAGCAGCTCTAGTGATATCCTGAGTCATGTATTGTAAGTTTGTTGCTGGTATTGGTGAAATTGAGCTGGACACAGTAATATTTGAGCATCACACAGTGTGTAGTACTGAAATAAACAAGGCACAAACATGCTTCATACATCAACCATACAAATCATAGCCGTTGCAAGTGGTATTGGTAATATTTAGCTTGTCAAATCTTACCTGTTAAGTCCTGGGGGGGATAGTCGCTGGGGGACTTCATCTGGGCCAGAGCTTGCACCATGTCGGCGGCGGCGGCGGAGGCGAGGTGTTCCTCCTGATCAACACGCACAGCGGCCTCGCGCCATGGACCACCATCAGCTCCTGGCGGGGGGGATTTGGAGGCATGAGGATGTTTCACGGGCGCCATTTAAGCAATCAGGCAGGGGACGTGATAGAGATCGGTGGGTTACCTGACTGGATCCGAGCAGAGCGTAGATGTGGTTGAAGTTGTGGTTGCAACGGCGGTGGTTTGAGATGCCAATGGTACGCCTGGTTTATTAGGAAATATCGCACAGGTAACTAACTTATGGGTCATTAACGCAAAAAACGCAGACGGGTACGACATAGAAACCGTGTGTTTTGTGATCTTCTAATGATTAGCACAAAAAAACGCACACGGACACACATGCTAATCAACGCTCAAAGACCTCAAAGGATGCTCTTACCGACATTGTAAGTTAATACTACAAACTTAAAGTACTACTGGTAATTTTCTCTAATACTACAAACTTAAACTACTTCTCACATGCTGCCATCAGGGCATGCTAGCCAGATGCCGGCGTTCTCCTTTCCGGCCTTGTAGGCGGCAGCCCACCGTGCTTCGATCTCCGCCAAGCTCTCCTCACCATGGCGTGCGGCCTCTTTTTTCTTGCGGCGGTGGGACTCTCTTTTCTTGACTGCTTTATGCCTTTTCCGCTCCTTCTGTGCGGCTTTGGCCGCCTCTAGATCCACCAGCCATTCAGCCATGGCAGCCTCAAAGTCCGCCCATGTAACTGTCTAGCCGCCGCCGGCGATGAACTCGGCGCGGCGAGATGCCATCGCTTCCTTACCATGTGTGCGGTCGCAGGCGGCGAGGAACGTGGCGCGGCGTGATGCAATCGCTTCCTTACTAGTTACTGTGCACCGCAGTGCCATGAACAACGCCTGGAGAGAGCTGTGGGATGGAGGGGCCGGGCAGCCGTACAGTGGGGTGGTATTCAAGATCTCAACCACAAACCACAACAGAAATTTGGCTTCCCTTACAATTTTGCTCGTTCATTATCGCACATGGTTCATCTCCGTCGCTTTCGGAAACAGTGTGCACTGAGCCTATTGTGTGTTGCGTTATTATTGGCCGGAACCCCAGCCAAGAGGATCGCGCGTGTGCACCGTTGGATGCGCCGTGATCAAGTGGCAATCCACGTCCCTCACATCACACCCGTGCACTTGTAGATGGATTCGATTTATATGTGCTAAATGCCTAGAAAATGCACATGATCCCCTAAATATGGTAAATGATCCCGAAAAAATGCCAAATTTAAACATGGTGATTTGCAGGGTGTATGTTCGTCGTAGAAAAAAACTCCAGGGCAAAGAACGAAGAAAATTTGGATTCCCCTTCAATCTTGAGGATTTCCCTTTCGAAAGCATGGAACTTCCTCGATGAGGGTTCGATTTATGAAGGGCATGCATGACAACATGAGCCAAACCTTCTCAAATTTTTACCAAGGCATGGTGAGGTCATACCATGGCACCATGCCAGGCGTCATGTTTTCTAAGCATTTATTTCATTTTTGTATAGTTGAAAACCTAACAAACAGACATTTGTGGTTGACTATTGCCACACATTTCATCGAAATATCTGTCCATTCCTTGTAAAAGGCATGAGAATTTACTAAATGGCACGAGCATGGTTTTCTAGGCCGTTCTTGTGGACCCTTTCGTGCATCGATTTTTTGAACTTGAATTATGCGCATTAATGCCTAGGAAATGCACATAATCCCCTAAATATGGCAAATGAACCCGGAAAAGTGCAAAATTTGAACACGGTGATTTGCAGGTTGTATGCTCATCATAGAAAAAACTCGTGGACAAAGGACAAAGGAAATTTGGACCCCCCTTCAATCTTGGTGATTTCCCCCTCGAAACCATGAAAGTTCCTCGGCGATGGTTCGATTTATGAAAGGCGCGCATCACAACATAAGGAAAACATTCTCCAATTTTTACCAGGGCATGGTGAGGCCATACCATGGCACCACTCCAGGTGTCATGTTTTCCAACCAAGTGTTTCATTTTTTGTATAGTTGTTAACCGAGTAAATGACGCGTTTATGGTTGACTATTGCCACACATTTCCTTGAAATATCTGCCCATTCCTTGTAAAAGGCATGAGAATGTGCTAAATAACACGAGCATGGTTTTCCAGACCGTTCTTGTGCACCTTTTCATGCACCGATTGTTCGAATTTGAATTATGTTCATTAATGCCTAGCAAATGCACATAATCCCCTAAATACGGTAAATGAGCCCGGGAAAATGTCAAATTTGAACACGTTGCATTTGATGCGGTATGTTGATCGTTGGAAAAATTTGATTGACAAACTAGGATGGAAATTAGGATTCCGCTTCAATCTTGGGGGTTTTCCCTCTCGAAAGCATGGAACTTCCTCGGTGATGGTTCGATTTATGAAGGGCGTGCATGACGACATAAGCCAAACCTTCTCAATTTTTTACCAAGGCATGGTGAGGTCATACCATGGCACCATGCCAGGCGTCATGTTTTTTAAGCATTTATTTCATTTTTTCTATAGTTGAAAACCCAACAAACAGACATTTGTGGTTGACTATTGCCACACATTTCATCGAAATATCTGTCCATTCCTTGTAAAAGGCATGAGAATTTACTAAATGGAACGAGCATGATTTTCTAGGCCGTTCTTGTGGACTCTTTCATGCGTCGATTGTTTGAACTTTAATTATGCGCACTAATGCCTAGGAAATGCACATAATCCCCTAAATATGATAAATGAACCCGGAAAAGTGCCAAATTTGAAACGGTGATTTGCAGGTTGTATGCTCATCATAGAAAAAAAACTAGTGGACAAAGGACAAAGGAAATTTGGATCCCCCTTCAATCTTGGTGATTTCCTCCTCGAAACCATGGAACTTCCTCGGATGATGGTTCGTTTTATGAAAGGCACGCATCACGACATAAGGAAAACATTCTCCAATTTTTACCAGGGCATGGTGAGGCCATACCATGGCACCACACAAGGCGTCATGTTTTCCAACCATGTGTTTCATTTTTTGTATAGCACGTGCATGGTTTTCCAGACCGTTCTTGTGCACCTTTTGATGCATCGATTGTTCGAATTTGAATTATGTGCATAATTAATGCCTAGAAAATGCACACAATCCCCTAAATATGGTAAATGAGTTCGGAAAAAATGTCAAATTTGAACACGTTTCATTTGAGGCGGTATATTGATCATTGGAAAAAAACTGAATGACAAACTAGGACGGAAATTTTGATCCCCCTTCAATGTTGGTGATTTCCCTCTCGAAAGCATTGAACTTCCTCGGTGATGGTTCAATTTATGAAGGGTGTGCATGACGACATAAATCAAACCTTCTCATCTTTTAACCAGGGCACGGTGAGGCCATACCATGGCACCATGCCACCCGTCATGTTTTTCAAGCACATGTTTGATTGTTCTATAGTTGATAACCTAGTAAATGACGCGTTTGTGGTTGACTATTGCCACACATTCCATTGAAATCTCTGCCCATTCCTTGTAAAAGGATTGATAAATTACTAAATACCACGAGTATGGTTTTTCCAGACCGTTCTGGTGCACCCTTTCATGCACCAATTGTTTGAATTTGAATTACGTGCATTAATGCCTACAAAATGCACATAATCCCCTAAATATTGTAAATGAACCCGGAAAAGTGTCAAATTTGAACACGGTGATTAGGAGGGTTTATGTTCATCGTAGAAAAAACTCATGGACGAAGGACAAAGGAAATTTGGATTCGCATTCAATCTTGGTGATTTACTATCGCACACGATTCATCTCCATCGCCTCTGTGAACTGTGTGTATTCACTCACATATGCAAAAGGAAAAGAAAACCCTCGCCCACTTCGTTGAAGGAAATATGCCCTAGAGGCAATAATAAAGTTATTATTTATTTCCTTATATCATGATAAATGTTTATTATTCATGCTAGAATTGTATTAACCGGAAACATAATACATGTGTGAATACATAGACAAACAAAGTGTCACTAGTATGCCTCTACTTGACTAGCTCGTTAATCAAAGATGGTTATGTTTCCTAACCATAGACATGAGTTGTCATTTGATTAACGGGATCACATCATTAGGAGAATGATCTGATTGACATGACCCATTCCGTTAGCCTAGCACTTGATCGTTTAGTATGTTGCTATTGCTTTCTTCATGACTTATACATGTTCCTGTAACTATGAGATTATGCAACTCCCGTTTACCGGATGAACACTTTGGGTACTACCAAACGTCACAACGTAACTGGGTGATTATAAAGGAGCACTACAGGTGTCTCCGAAGGTACATGTTGAGTTGGCGTATTCGAGATTAGGTTTTGTCACTCCGATTGTCAGAGAGGTATCTCTGGGCCCTCTCAGTAATGCACATCTTTATAAGCCTTGCAAGCAATGTGACCAATGAGTTGGTTACGGGATGAAGCATTACAGAGCGAGTAAAGAGACTTGCCGATGTGAGATTGAACTAGGTATTGGATACCAATGATCGAATCTCGGGCAAGTAACATACCGATGACAAAAGGAACAACGTATGTTGTTATGCGGTCTGACCGATAAAGATCTTCGTGAAAATGTAGGAACCAATATGGGCATCCAGGTCCCGCTATTGGTTATTGACGGAGATGTGTCTCGGTCATGTCTACATTGTTCTCGAACCGTAGGGTCCGCACGCTTAAGGTTTCAATGACGGTTATATTATGAGTTTGTGTATTTTGATGTACCGAAGGTTGTTCGGAGTCCCAGATATGATCACGGACATGACGAGGAGTCTCGAAATGGTCGAGACATAAAGATTAATATATTGGACGGATATATTTGGACACGGAAAGGTTCCGGAGAAGTTTGGAGCTCCGGGAGGTTACGGAACCCCGGAGGTATATGGGCCTTATTGGGCCCATGTAGGAGGAAGGGAGAAGGAACAGGAGGGAGGCGCCCCAAGCCCAATCCGACTGGGGAGGGGGGCCGCCCCTTTCCTTTCTCCTCCCCTCTTCCTATTCCTACTACTAGTACTACTTCCTAATACTAGTACTCCTTCCTTCCCCTCCAAATAAGATAAGGAAAGAGAGGAAACCTACTTGGAGTAGGTTTCCCTCCCTATGGTGCGCCCCTTGTGGCGGCCACCTCCTCCCTCCCTCCTTTATATACGGGGTGGGGGCACCCTAGAACACACAAGTTGATCCTTGAGATCGTTCCTTAGCTGCAGCGGTGCCCCCTCCACCATATTCCACCTCGGTCATATCGTAGCGGTGCTTAGGCGAAGCCCTGCGTCGGTGAAACATCAAGATCGTCACCACGCCGTCGTGCTGACGGAACTCCCTCTCCCCGGAGCTTTGCTGGATCGGAGCCCGAGGAGCGTCATCGAGCTGAACGTGTGCCAAGAACTCGGAGGCGCCGGAGTAACGGCGCTGGGATCGGCTGGATCGCGAGGAGAACGTACGACTACTTCCTCTACGTCATCATCGACTCGGAGGTGCCGGAGTAACGGCACTGGGATCGGCAGGATCGCGAGGAGAACGTACGACTACTTCCTCTACGTTGTGATCGCTTCCGCTTTGGTCTACGAGGGTACGTAGACAACACTCTCCCCTCTCGTTACTATGCATCACCATGATCTTGCGTGTGCGTAGGAAAATTTTGAAATTACTACGTTCCCCAACAGTGGTGTCAGAGCCTAGGTTTTTATGGTTTGATGTTTTGCACGAGTAGAACACAAGTGAGTTGTGGGCGATACAAGTCATCTTGCCTACCGACATGTCATACTTTGGTTCAGCGGTATTGTGAGATGAAGCGGCCCGGACCGACATTACGCCAGACGCTTACGCGAGACTGGTTTCACTGCTACGAGCACTCGTGCTTAAAGGTGGCTGGCGGGTGTCTGTCTCTCACTTTAGTTGAACTGAGTGTGGCTACGCCCGGTCCTTGAGAAGGTTAAACGGAGTCTATTTGACGAAGTATCGTTGTGGTCTTGATGCGTAGGTGAGATTGGTTCTTACTTAAGCCCATAGCAGCCACGTAAAATTTGCAACAACAAAGTAGAGGACGTCTAACTTGTTTTTGCAGGGCATGTTGTGATGTGATATGGTCAAGACGTGATGCTATATTTTATTGTATGAGATGATCATGTTTTGTAACCGAAGTTATCGGCAATCGGTCGGAGCCATATGGTTGTCGCTTTATTGTATGAAATGCATACGCCTGTAATTGCTTTACTTTATCACTAAGCGGTAGCAATAGTCGTAGAAGCAATAGGTGGAGAAACGACAACGATGCTACGATGGAGATCAAGGTGTCGCACCGGTGACGATGGTGATCACGACGGTGCTTCGGAGATGGAGATCACAAGCACAAGATGATGATGGCCATATCATATCACTTATATTGATTGCATGTGATGTTTATCCTTTATGCATCTTATTTTGCTTTGATTGACGGTAGCATTTTAAGATGATCTCTCACTAAAATTATCAAGTAGTGTTCTCCACGAGTATGCACCGTTGCCAAAGTTCGTCGTGCCGAGACACCACGTGATGATCGGGTGTGATAAGCTCTCGTCCATCTACAACGGGTGCAAGCCAGTTTTGCACACGCAGAATACTCAGGTTATACTTGACGAGCCTAGCATATGCAGATATGGCCTCGGAACACGGAGACCGAAAGGTCGGCGTGAATCATATAGTAGATATGATCAACATAAGATGTTCACCATTGAAAACTACTCCATCTCACGTGATGATCGGTTATGGTTTAGTTGATTTGGATCACGTGATCACTTAGATGACTAGAGAGATGTCTGTCTAAGTGGGAGTTCTTAAGTAATATGATTAATTGAACTTAAATTTATCATGAACTTAGTCCTGGTAGTATTTTGCAAATTATGTTGTAGATCAATAGCTCGCGTTGTTGCTTTCATATGTTTATTTTCATATGTTCCTAGAGAAAATTGTATTGAAAAATGTTAGTAGCAATGATGCGGATTGGATCCGTGATCTGAGGATTATCCTCATTGCTGCACAGAAGAATTATGTTCTTAATGCACCGCTAGGTGACAGACCTATTGCAGGAGCAAATACGAGGCGTTATGAGCGTTTGACTAGCTCAATATGATGACTACTTAATAGTTTAGTGCACCATACTTAACGGCTTAGAATCGGGACTTCAAAGACGTTTGAACGTCATGGACCATATAAGATGTTCCAGGAATTGAAGTTAATATTTCAAGCAAATACCCGAGTTGAGAGATATGAAGTCTCCAACAAGTTCTATAGCTAAAAGATGGAAGAGAGTCGCTCAACTAGTGAGCATGTTCTCAGATTGTCTGGGTACTTCAATCGCTTGAATCAAGTGGGAGTTAATCTTCCAGATAAGATAGTGATTGACAGAATTCTCTAGTCACCATCACTAAGTTACTAGAACTTCGTGATGAACTATAGTATGCAAGGGATGACGAAAACGATTCCCGAGCTCTTCGTGATGTTGAAATCGACGAAGGTAGAAATCAAGAAAGAGCATCAAGTGTTGATGATTGACAAGACCACTAGTCTCAAGGAAAAGGGCAAAGGGAAGAAGGGGAACTTCAAGAAGAACGGCAAGCAAGTTGCTGCTCGAGTGAAGAAGCCCAAGTCTGGATCTAAGCCTGAGACTAAGTGCTTTTGCTGCAATGGAACTGGTCACTAGAAGCGGAACTACCCCAAGTATTTGGCGGATAAGAAGGAAGGCAAAAGTGAACAAAGGTATATTTGATATACAGATTATTGATGTGTATTTTACTAGTGTTCGTAGCAACCCCTCGGTATTTGATAATCTTGGTTCGGTTGCTAAGAGTAGTAACTTGAAACGGAGTTGCGTAATGAATGAAACTAGTTGAAGGGGAAGTGACGATGAGTGTTGGAAGTAGTTCCAAGATTGATATGATCATCATCGCACACTCCCTATACTTTCGGGATTAGTGTGGAACCTAAATAAGTGTTATTTGGTGTTGAGCATAAATATGATTTGATCATGTTTATTGCAATACGGTTATTCATTTAAGTAAGAGAATAAATTGTTGTTACATTTACATGAATAAAACCTTATATGGTTACACACCCAATGAAAATGGTTCATTGGATCTCGATCATAGTGATACACATATTCATAATATTGAAACCAAAAGATGCAAAGTTAATAATGATAGTGCAACTTATTTGTGGCACTTGCCGTTTAGGTCATATTGGTGTAAAGCGCATGAAGAAAACTCCATGCTGATGGACTTTTGGAATCACTTGATTATGAATCATTTGATGCTTGCGAACCGTGCCTTTTGGGCAAAATGACTAAAACTCCGTTCTCCGGAAAAATGGAACAAGCTACTGATTGGAAATAATACATACCGATGTATGCGATTCAATGAGTGTTGATGCTCGTGGCAAGTATCATTATTTTCTGATCTTCACAGATGATTTGAGCAGATATGCGTATATCTTCTTGATGAAACATAAGTCTGAAATAGTTGAAAAGTTCAAAGAATTTCAGAGTGAAGTAGAAAATCATCGTAACAAGAAAATAAAGTTTCGCGATCCGATCGTGGAGATAAATATTTGAGTTACGAAGTTTGGTCTTCATTTAAAACAAAGTGGAATAGTTTCACAGCTCACGCCACGGAACACCACAACGTTATGGTGTGTCCGAACGTCAGAATCAGCATTTCTTTATTTTGATATGGTGCGATCAATGATGTCTCTTACCGATTTACCAAATATCGTTTTGGGGTTATGCATTAGAGACAGCTGCATTCACGTTTAATAGGGCACCATCTAAATCCGTTGAGATGACACCGTATGAACTATGGTTTAGTAGTAAACCTAAGCTGTCGTTTCTTAAAAGTTTGGAGTTGTGATACTTATGTGAAAAAGTTTTCACCTGATAAGCTCAAACCCAAATCGGAGAAGTGCATCTTCATAGGATACCCAAAGGAGACTGTTGGGTACACCTTCTATCACAGATCTGAAGGCAAGATTTTCGTTGCTAAATTCGGATCCTTTCTAGAGAAGGAGTTTCTCTCGAAAGAAGTGAGTGGGAGGAAAGTAGAACTTGATGCGGTAATTGTACCTTCTCCCTTATTGGAAAGTAGTTCATCACAGAAATCAGTTCGGTGATTCCTACACCAATTAGTGAGGAAGTTAATGATGATGATCATGAAACTTCAGATCAAGTTGCTACCAAACCTCGTAGGTCTTCCAGAGCAAAATCCGCACCAGTGTGGTATGGTAATCGTGTTCTGGAAGTCATGTTACTAGACCATGATGAACCTACGGACTATGAGGAAGCGATGATGAGCCCAGATTCCGCGAAATGGCTTGAGGCCATAAAATCTGAGATATGATCCATGTAAGAGAACAAAGTATGGACTTTGATTGACTTGCTCGATGATCAGCAAGCCATGTTAAATAAATGGATCTTCAAGAAGAAGACGGACACTGATAGTAGTGTTACTATCTACAAAGCTCGACTTGTCACAAAAGGTTTTCGACAAGTTCAAGGTGTTGACTACAATGAGATTTTCTCAATCATAGCGATTCTTAAGTCTGTAGAATCATGTTAGCAATTGCCACATTTTATGAAATCTGGCAAATGGATGTCAAAACTACATTCTTTAATGGATTTATTAAAGAAGAGTTGTATATGATGCAACGAGAAGGTTTTGTCAATCCTAAAGGAGCTAACAAAATGTGCAAGCTCCAAATGATCCATCTATGGACTGGTGCAAGCATCTCGGAGTTGGAATAAACGCTTTGATAGTGTGATCAAAGCATATGGTTTTATCTGAGACTTTTGGAGAAGCCTGTATTTACAAGAAAGTGAGTGGGAGCACTACTGACATTTACGATAAGTATATGTGAATGACATATTGTTGATCGGAAATAATGTAGAATTATTCTGCAAAGCATAAAGGATTATTTGAAAGGAGTTTTTTTTAAGAAGGACCTCAGTGAAGCTGCTTACATATTGAGCATCAAGATCTATAGAGATAGATCAAGACGCTTGATAAATTTTTCAATAAGTACATACCTTGTCAAGATTTTGAAGTAGTTCAAAATGGAACAGTCAAAGAAAAATTCTTGCCTGTGTTGCAAAAGCGTATGAAATTGAGTAAGACTCAAATCCCGACCACGGCAGAAAATAGAAAAGAGAATGAAAGTCATTCCCTATGCCTCAGTCATAGGTTCTATAAAGTATGCTATGCTATGTACCAGATCTATTGCATACCCTACCACTAAGCTTGGCAAGGGAGTGCAATAGTGATCTAGGAGTAGATCAATGGACAGCGGTCAAAATTATCCTTAGTAGAATAAGGATGTGTTTTCTCGATTATGGAAGTGAAAAAGGTTCGTGCGTAAAGGGTTACGTCGATGCAAGTTTTAAACACTAATCTAGATGACTCGAGTCTCAATCTGGATACATATTGAAAGTGGGAGCAATTAGCTAGAGTAGCTCCGCGAGCATTGTAGACATAGAAATTTGCAAAATACATACGGATCTGAATGTGGCGAGACCCGTTGACTAAACTTCTCTCACAAACAAAACATGATCACACCTTAGTACTCTTTGGGTGTTAATCACATAGCGATGTGAGCTAGATTACTGACTCTAGTAAACCCTTTGGGTGTTGGTCACATGTCGATGTGAACTATGGGTGTTAACCACATATAGATGTGAACTATTGATGTTAAATCACATGGCGATGTGAACTAGATTATTGACTCTAGTGCAAGTGGGAGACTGAAGGAAATATGCCCTAGAGGCAATAATAAAGTTATTATTTATTTCCTTATATCATGATAAATGTTTATTATTCATGCTAGAATTGTATTAACCGGAAACATAATACATGTGTGAATACATAGACAAACAAAGTGTCACTAGTATGCCTCTACTTGACTAGCTCGTTAATCAAAGATGGTTATGTTTCCTAACCATAGACATGAGTTGTCATTTGATTAACGGGATCACATCATTAGGAGAATGATCTGATTGACATGACCCATTCCGTTAGCCTAGCACTTGATCGCTTTAGTATGTTGCTATTGCTTTCTTCATGACTTATACATGTTCCTGTAACTATGAGATTATGCAACTCCGTTTACGGAGGAACACTTTGGGTACTACCAAACGTCACAACGTAATCGGGTGATTATAAAGGAGTACTACAGGTGTCTCCGAAGGTACATGTTGAGTTGGCGTATTTCGAGATTAGGTTTTGTCACTCCGATTGTCGGAGAGGTATCTCTGGGCCCTCTCGGTAATGCACATCATTATAAGCCTTGCAAGCAATGTGACCAATGAGTTGGTTACGGGATGAAGCATTACAGAACGAGTAAAGAGACTTGCCAGTAACGAGATTGAACTAGGTATTGGATACCAACGATCGAATCTCGGGCAAGTAACATACCGATGACAAAAGGAACAACGTATGTTGTTATGCGGTCTGACCGATAAAGATCTTCGTAGAAAATGTAGGAACCAATATGGGCATCCAGGTCCCGCTATTGGTTATTGACCGGAGATGTGTCTCGGTCATGTCTACATTGTTCTCAAACCGTAGGGTCCGCACGCTTAAGGTTTCGATGACGGTTATATTATGAGTTTGTGTATTTTGATGTACGAAGGTTGTTCGAGTCCCAGATATGATCACGGACATGACGAGGAGTCTCGAAATGGTCGAGACATAAAGATTAATATATTGGACGGATATATTTGGACACCGGAAAGGTTAGGAGAAGTTTGGAGCTCCGGAGGTTACCGAACCCCGGGAGGTATATGGGCCTTATTGGGCCCATGTAGGAGGAAGGAGAAGGAACAAGGGAGGCGCGCCCCAAGCCCAATCCGACTGGGGAGGGGGCCGCCCCCTTCCTTTCTCCTTCCCCTCTTCCTATTCCTACTACTAGTACTACTTCCTAATACTAGTACTCCTTCCTTCCCCTCCAAATAAGATAAGGAAAGAGGGAAACCTACTTGGAGTAGGTTTCCCCTCCCTATGGTGCGCCCCCCCTTGTGGCCGGCCACCTCCTCCCTCCCTCCTTTATATACGGGGGTGGGGGGGCACCCTAGAACACACAAGTTGATCCTTGAGATCGTTCCTTAGCCGTGTGCGGTGCCCCCTCCACCATATTCCACCTCGGTCATATCGAAGCGGTGCTTAGGCGAAGCCTGCGCCGGTGAAACATCAAGATCGTCACCACGCCGTCGTGCTGACGGAACTCCCTCTCCCCGGAGCTTTGCCGGATCGGAGCCCGAGGAGCGTCATCGAGCTGAACGTGTGCCAAAAACTCGGAGGCGCCGGAGTAACGGCGCTGGGATCGGCTGGATCGCGAGGAGAACGTACGACTACTTCATCTACGTCATCATCGACTCGGAGGTGCCGGAGCAACGGCACTGGGATCGGCAGGATCGCGAGGAGAACGTACGACTACTTCCTCTACGTTGTGATCGCTTCTGCTTTGGTCTCCGAGGGTACGTAGACAACACTCTCCCCTCTCGTTGCTATGCATCACCATGATCTTGCGTGTGCGTAGGAAAATTTTGAAATTACTACGTTCCCCAACATTCGTCCCCACTCACTCGCCGCGGAGTCCTCCGCAACTCTGCACCCTAAGCTCGACGGCCGTTGGCGGCGCGCGTAGGTCGCGCTCCAAACGGCACCGGATTTCGCCTCCACCGCTTTCCGCCGCCTATCTGCACCGATATTCTAGACTCTGGTCGACTAGGGTTTTCTGCGGGATTGGGCCGGGGATTTTTCTCATGGAGAAGGTAATCAACTTAATTAGCGAAATATTCACTCATCTCTTATCGTAGTCCGTCCGTCGTTGTTAACCAACCGGCGGAAATCACCGTGGAATCATTTTTTTCTAGATGATTCGTGGGTGTTCATTCATGTGTGCACAGTGCAAGCACAAATCGGGCAAATGTGGTCATGGCCAGTCGGAAACGAAGTTCTATCTCACCATTTCGGATGACTTCAGGGAGCGCTCGGTATATTCAATCTCAACCTACCACGGTCGGCATGGCCTAAATTTGTGAACATACACCGTCTGTTGCTACATTATCTATATATTTGCATCAAATCTTTGTTACATTATCTATTTTTAATTCTATATTTTTGTACTTTGCTTGCATCTATATATGGATGTGCTCTATCAGTTACTCCCATATTTTCATCTTGCTCGGTTATTTCAATATATCTAATTTACGATCTTAATTTTCATTTCAAGCAGTACATCCCTTGCTTTGCAAGAACAGGAGTAGAAGGAAATCTTGGGCTTTACTTTGCTGATGACTCCCAGGATGTCATATTGATAGCGCAACATGGATTAACAATGACGGTTAGCGTAAAACTTGATAAAGATGGTCACTCCTATTTTAATGCGGACCTTTCGAGAAAAATGTCTAAGTGTTATTGACTGGAAGCTGGCAATAAAATTCTAGTGCGTGCACCATAGCCTGGTCTAATTAACATGGATGTTTACTTCGCCAACGTTATCAGCCGATCAAAGTATGATCTAGGTTAGCGTCCTTTTAACTTTATCCATGCCGTCATATTACTATTTAAGCAACCAATTGATCACTATTTAAGCAACCAATTGTGATATCATATTCTGACTCCGTTCCTAGGCAGTAACAAATTATGTTTACCAATTTATGCGCACTATATATTCTTCTGCCATGTTCTGAATAAATAATACCTTTCCACCTTTTAAGCAGGATATGTTGGATGCATAGTGAATGATCTGTATGTTACTAAGTGTACCAAATTTCACTGGAAGGACTTGAAGCATGTCATAAACTTTGTTGATAATCTGACAGAGATAGCACAGCGTATGAACGCTGGATTTTGGATGGGATTAATTAGACCTATGGTGCACACATTGAACAAGACCAATTGTGTGCACAAAGCTAGTAAAAAGTCTCATTTTAATGTTGATGCTCATAAACTATATATATATATATATACATATATATATATATATATATATATATATATATATATATTCAACGATATGTTACAACCTTTTTTTATTCTACATGTCAATAGAAATTGCCCCCTGTAGCCGTTCCTGGATCGATTTCTCGTCGTGGTCGAATTACACTTGTGCCTGCTAATAACGCCAAAGTGATTGCAAGGTACTACATTTCCCGCAAAAATGGAACCATTCAAATTAACAAGTTCTCGCTTCTCATGGCAATGCATCCATATTGGAAAATTGGAGACATTGTTCTACTCCTGCTCTACCAAGGCACATGAGGGCTCTTTCTTTTCATTGACGAGATGCTGAGTTGCCGTGATCAAGCTGCTTCCAGTGGATAGTTGTGGTTGTTGGCCCTCAGCCTCTTAAAATGTGCTAGATGTTACTATATATGTTAAGTATGTAGATATGGACCATATGGTTGTTGGCCCTTAGCCTCTTAATATGTGATAGTTGTTACTATGCTAAGTATGTAGATATGGACCATATGATTGTCAAAACCGTGTTACGAAGATCCTCCTTTTGTCAAATAGTGTAACACTATATATATGTTACTCAAATGATGTTACCCAAGTTCATAAATTTTCATGGAAAGTATTAGTATCGTACACAGTTCATCGAGTTTAAGCGTGTGCCCGATGTCCGGAAGGCATTTGCATATTAACTGTCCATATTGCAAATTCACACACATGTTCACATAAGAAAACGTATGTGTAACATACTAATCATCACACACGAGTACTCGCAGATGCATCGTGTGCGATACTTCTAGCCACCACAAGCAACTAGTTTGCATTTTTCAAAGTTTTTTGTACACACAGAATCACACACGAAGTAACTGTATTGACCGAATGTGTTGTAATTTCTCATCGCAAACAGTTCATCCAAGTAGGCTGTTTTGCCACGTATCACACACATCTTGTTTACACGACTCGTTTGTGTTCTTTTGGCTCATCGCAAACAGTTCATCCATGTGAACTGTATGCTGCATATCACACACATTGTGTTCCCTAATCGAAAACAGTTTGTCTGAGTTAACTGTATGCCTTATATCGCACACACATTGATATGGCTGCTCGTTTCTGTTGTTCTACCTCATCGCAAATAGTTCGAATGAATTAATCGTGTGTCCTGCATCACACACACATTGTTATGGCTGCCGGGTTTCTGTTGTTCTGCCTCATCGCAGACAGTTTGAATGGATTAACCGTATGCCCTACTTCGCACACGCAACTAAAATCTTAACCGTGTTTGATGCAGCCATCATCGCAAACGTTTTGCACCTTTTTGAAGGTTTTTTTACACCACCGTTTGCGATTATTGCATCGCACACAGTTTCGGCAAAGGGTCTCTGATCGTAGTGTCGCGTTAGCAGTCTCGTGCAGTAGTGGCAGTACACTACGAGTCGTGAGCCATCGTGCGGGTTGGCCGTTTTGTGAGGCAGGTGGCACATCAGAGTCGTGAATTTGTTATTTAAAACATTACACAACCCTTTCATACATACATATTTTGGCCACAAGCAGTCGATGGTTGTCCTACACGACACTTGATACTCGCGTGTGACGCTTTCTGTGGGCCCGCGAGGTCGTCGTCCATCACTTTGACAAACAGCCGGAAGTGAGGCTAATTTGACCAGCAAGGTAGAATCTTTTTTGTTTGTGTTATGGTGGGAGTATATATATAGTACGTGTCGAAGAGGTGGGAGGGGACTAGCATATATACTATATGTATGTGTCCGTGAACAAGAACACCTCACTCAGTGTCAGGACTTTTCATTTTCCGAGGCATGTGCCACATCAAAGTTGTGAAATTGGCTATTCAAACATCACACAACACCTCTTTGGGCCACATGCATGCAGGCGGCGGTTATCCTTGGACACTCACACGCTTCCATCTATGGGCCCACGAAGCCATCGTTGATACATGCATCACTTTGACCTACATCGGGAGAGGTTAATTAATTTCACCATCAAGGAGGATTATTTTTGGGTTGTATTACGGTACGAGCCTAAAGTATGCGTCGAAGAGGGGGAAGGGGACCATCATATGTAGTACGCTTCATGAACCTCATTCTGTGTGGGGACTTTATGGTTTTCGAGGCATGTGCCACATCAAAGTTGTGCATTTTGGGTATTCAACATATGTTTGGCCCACATGCAAAGCGATGGTGGTTGTCCTCTCGCACCCACTTAAGCGGTTATCAGCGATATCGATGCTCTCCATCCGTGGGCTCGCTTGGTCCATCACTACTTTGCCTGACAATGAGAGAGATTAATTTGACTTAGGAGGGGATTATTTTTTTGTATGTAATACGATATATATATATATATATATATATATATATATATATATATATAGATCTATATATATTGCATCCTACTACCGGGTGTAGCTACACCCATTTCCCATATACTACTATGTGGTAGTATATATACTACTTTATCATTTTTAGTATGTTCATATACTATATATAAGATACTCCAAAGCGAGTTATGTGAAAAAATTGCATGTGAGCCCATGTTTTTATCATATTTGTGAAAATACATACACATTTGTATGTAAAAAGAAGTATGCTAAAAATATACTACATACTACCTAAAAAATAGTATATGTACTACCTAAATATTCTTACATACTACATACTACGCATACATACACTGCGGTATGGTAGATACTACCTAAAACATACAAAATAAAAATGTGTGTAACTACACCCTGTAGTAGGAAAAATTTGTCATATATATATATATATATATATATATATATATATATATATATATATATATATATATATATATATACCTATTAATAAAGCAAGGTGCGTTTCGCTGATTTTTTCCATCCGTTCACCGTCAATTTTTTTCTATCCGAGGTGGTACTAAATTTTTGTGTGTCCGTGTGTTTTTCTAACAACACAGAATTTTGTACTAGGCCTGCACACGCTATGGCCCAGCGAAGCCAGCCCACTTATTTGCCTGCCCATATAGCTGCAAAATACCAATTTCTCGTCCTATGTGGTAGATAGTCCGAGCTCGCACAGGGCGCCCAGGACTGGGCCGGCCCGTTTTGGTTTTCGTCCAAATTTATTTTAATTTTTATAGTCTGAGCTCGCACAGGGCGCCCAGGACTGGGCTGGCCCGTTTTGGTTTTCGTCCAAATTTAATTTAATTTTTACCTTATTTCACAATTCAATTTTCTTAGAAATTTTTTAGATTTTCTCAAATTTTCGAAAAATATTTGAATTACAATATTGTCTTCCCCTTTTCAAAAATATTTGGAACATTAATTTATTTTCTTGTTCTGATTTTTATAAAATTCCGAAATATTCCAAAATTGTTTACTATTTAAAAACATGTATTTAAAAATATTTGAAATTTGAAATATATTCCTGTTTTAATAAAATGTTCACAGATTCAAAATAATGTCCGCGGTAAAAAATACATTTATAAAACTGTTCTGAATGTTCAAAACATATTCCGTTTTCAAAAGTCGGTCCAAATTAAAAAAATGTTTGGGTATTGATAAATGGTTCGTTTCTTCAAAAAATGATGTTGTTTCAAATTTTGTTCATGTTTTTTTCAGAAGGGACGGACTATTTAAAACATTGGTCGTAATTTCAAAAAATGTTCACGTTTCCAAGAATATTCGGCTATTTGTATTTTTAAAAAAATTCAAAAAAGATTTCAAATCCAACGTTACACTATGTTCTTAAATATTCGCGTTGGCCATCGGTTAGCAGTAGGCGTTTGTTGTCGTGGCTAGCGGCACATGGTCGGGTTTTAAAGGTCTTATGTTCGATCGTTCAACACACAGTTTTTTTAAATTATTACTCGTGCCTTGCAAACACAGTTATTTCGGTGCATGCCAGTGGGCTGGCCCATACGTGAACTGGTGTGCGTCCCATGCGCTATTTGACGCAATTAGATTCATATAGTAGCTCCCACGCAGCTGCCCCGCGTAGCTCCACAATTTTTTCGGTTATCCCTCGGGTGGGCCAAATTGGACCCACCATGTATTTCTTTTTCTGTTAGACGGACGAGCAGCAAAAATTAAAGGGCGTGGGGGGATTGAACTATGGACCTTCCCTATTGTGCCGATGGCTAAAACCAACTCAGCTAGGTTGCAATCATGATAGGAATAGTCCCATCTTGGAATTTTATACTAAATCACACCCATTTTTATATTTCTCTGAGTTGTCTGGAAATAAGGAGGTTGTGTGAGAATAAGGAAGTTGTCTCGAGAATTATGAGCAGAACGAGTTACTCCACAAATTATTGCCGAAGATTACTTTCAGGTGCTAATAAAAGACAATATGTTGGTTGTCTATAATGGAAAGAAATTGCGGGCACATGCTAATAAAATAGAATATGTTGGTTTTGCTCTAATTAAAAAGAATTATGGTACGTGAGCGCAAAAATAGTTGAAGAGAATAAACCCTGATAATGAAGGGACATTCATGCCTGGTTATGTGCTGATTATGCTAATGGAACATAATTTATGCGCTGCAATTAGTAATCCATCTGATTACATCGTCGTAGGAGAAAGTGATCGAAACAACCGTGCCTCGAAGGTCGCCGCGCAGCAACCAAATGAGAACAAAACCACAACTCTAAGACGGAGGTGGACCTGGAGGAAAATAAGGTACCCGTTAGGTGGTCGCAGCCACGCCGACCAACCACACCACTATCAACATCTTGCGGGCCAAGCATGATTCGTGAGAAGACCGCAGCTACTCGCTCTGTCACCCAACGCCATGGAGACTGTTTTTTATGAACACGTCAATTATCTCTCCTGCTGCTTGTTGCAAAATAAAATTATCTTCCCGTTGCAACGCACGGGCATATGTGCTAGTATATATATATATAGGCCATGCTCTGGGATGACATGATACAGTTTGAGCACACACATGCATGTGTAGGCATGAATCCCTCCCATCGAGTCGAAGTGGCTAGTACCACGACACGTCATGAACCGTTCTCGCTCTGTGTGGGGAGCTAGTGCATGATTTTTGGCACACGCGCCACATCAATGTTATGAAATGGTATTCAAACATGCATGCACGCATCATCTCCACACATATTCATGTAGTGGTTGTCTTCGAACGGTACACTCCCTCGCGTGGTTATCAGCGACAAGCCTATATATTCGTGGGCCCGCATGGACATCCATGATCACCTTGACCGACAACAAGATAGGTTACCATGGAGGATTCTTCCTTTGGTTCGTGTTATCGTAGTATAGGTCATGGTGAGATTCAAAGAGGAGAGAAGTCACATGTCTTTAGAGGGGAAAAGACATGTTCATGTTTGCTAATTTTCTTTGCTCTAATTTTCTTTTCAGTTCCCTATCTTCTCCCAGCATCACTCATACAAGATTCAGGGGGAGCAAGACATCTATGGGAAGGAAATCTTTGAATTCATTTCATACCTTTTACCTTTGGGGACATGTCTACAGCCAATAGAGTACCCAGTACTCACTCTCTACATGTCATCCCAGTCTTGGTACTCTTGTGGTTTCTTTTCTTTGCTCTGGCTTGTAGATGTATCTATGTTATCTAACCTTGTTTACTCAGGTTCATTCCTTCCTAAACCAACTCAAGACCACAAGGTAAGTATATGCATCACACTCATGTGCATGAGGATTTCTTGCTGATGTACATACTGTTTGCAAGAAGGACTCATGAGCATGAAGGTACATTTCCCATACTCACATTTTTTGCTCTGATGCATATAGCCAAGCTACATGTAACACATTTCTTACTCTGTCGTGCTTATGCATTCACATGCTCCTATATTCCATATTTGCATGATTGCATACATATAGGGGGGCCTATGCATGTTACATGTCTTTCGAAAGCTTTACTGGTTATTCTCTATATCTTTATCTAAAGCTTTGATGTATGTTGTCATCAATTACCAAAAAGGGGCAGATTGAAAGCACAGGTGCTTCCTGGGTGATTTTGGTAATCAATGTCAACATATCTCTTGTTGGACTAATGTTTTCATCTAGTATGTTTCAGATAAGGTCAACAATGGAGTGGCATGGACTAGAGGATGTGGAACCCCTTCAAGATGATAAGGACAAAGGATTGGCTCAAGCTCAAAGCTCAGGACTCTACATTTTCTATTTTAGTGATCCAAGATCACATTGAGTCCATAGGAAAGCCAATACTATTAAAAGGGGATGAGGTGCTGCTTAATGAGTTACTTGCTCAAAGTTCTTAGTGATATGCTCCGAAGCCCTCAACCACTTTCTCACATCCACATATGTCCCAAACCAAAAGTCAAACTCGGCCACACCAAAATTTACTATCCGGCGCCACAGAGTTCACTTGACATAGCCACTGCCAGAAACCCTAGTCAATTCAGTCACACCGATGGGATCTCGGTCTCACCGAGATGGGCTTGCAAACTCTCTGTTGCCTATTGCAGTAATTTCGGTCTCACCGAAATATGCAATCGGTCTCACCGAGTTTGCTTGGCCAACTCTCTGTTTTGCTTATTACCCAAATCGTTCCCACCGAGTTTGTGTAATCGATCCAACCAAGATGAGGCTTTACCCTAACCCTAGCACATTGGTCCTACCGAGTTGATCATGTCGGTCCCACCGAAAATCGTAACATTCACATTTTGTCTGACCGAGTTTTCTTATTCGGTCCCACCGAGTTTGGTGATTTGTGTGTAACGGTTAGATTTTGTGTGGAGGCTATATATACCCCTCCACCCACTCTTCATTCGTGAGGAGAGCCATCAGAACATGCCTACACTTCCAGCATACATTTTCTGAGAGAGAACCACCTACACTTGTGTTGAGGTCAAGATATTCCATTCCAACCACATAAATCTTGATTTCTAGCCTTCCCCAAGTTGCTTTCCACTCAAACCCTCTATCCACCAAATCCAATCCTATGAGAGAGAGCTGAGTGTTGGGGAGACTAAAATTTGAAGCACAGGAGCAAGGAGTTCATCATCAACACGCCATCTATTACCTTTTGGAGAGTGGTGTCTCCTAGATTGATTAGGTGTCACTTGGGAGCCTCTGTCAAGATTGTGGAGTTGAACCAAGGAGTTTGTACGGGCAAGGAGATCGCCTACTTTGTGAAGATCTACCCTAGTGACGCAAGTCCTTCGTGGGCGATGGCCATGGTGGGATAGACAAGGTTGCTTCTTCGTGGACCCTTCGTGGGTGGAGCCCTCCGTGGACTTGCGCAACCGTTACCCTTTGTGGGTTGAAGTCTCCATCAACGTGGATGTACGATACCACCACCTATCGGAACCACGGATAAAAATCTACGTGTCTCCAATTGTGTTTGCACTCTCAAATCCCATCCCTTTACATTCTTGCAACTTGCACGATTTACTTTCCGCTGCTCATATACTCTTGTCATGCTTGCTTGATATGTATTGTGAATGTTTAAATTTGTGCTAAAACTCCACTTCAACTTAAAGAAATTAAAAACTGCAACTTTTCTTACTAAGAGTCTATTCACCCCCCCTCTAGACACCTCTTCTCGATCCTTTCACTTGTTCATTGTGTCCCTAAGAAAGGAGGTATAACTATTGTTCCTAATGATAAGAATGAACTTATTCCACAAAGAATTGTTACATGCTATAGAATGGTAATTGATTTTAGAAAATTAAACAAAGCAACTAGAATAGATCATTACCCTCTGACTTTTATGGATCAAATGCTTGAAAGATTATCTAAGCACACACATTTTTGCTTCCTTGATGAATATTCTGGTTTTTCAGAAATACCTGTTTCTCAACTTGATCAAGAAAATACCACTTTTATTTGTCCCTTTGGAACCTATGCTTATAGACGTATGCCTTTTGGTTTATGTAATGCACCTACTACCTTTCAAAGATGTATGACTGCTATATTCTCTTACTTTTGTGAAAAGATTGTTGAGGTTTTCATGGACTACTTCTCTGTTTATGGGAAGTCTTTTGATGATTGTTTAAGCAATCCTGATCGAGTTTTGCAGAGATGTGAACAAACAAATCTTGTCTTGAATTGGAGAAGTGCCACTTTATGGTTAATGAAGGCATTGTCTTGGGTCATAAAATTTCTGAAAGAGGTATTGAAGTGGACAAAGCTAAGGTTGATGCAATTGAGAAAATGCCATGCCCTAAAGATATAAAAGGTATTCGTAGTTTCTTAGGTCATGCTAGTTTCTATAGGAGATTTATCAAAGACTTTTCTAAAATTTCTAGGCCTCTTACGAATCTTTTGCAAAAGGATATTCCTTTTGTTTTTTATGATGATTGTTTAGAAGCCTTTGGAACACTCAAGAAAGCCTTAATTTCTGCACATATTGTTCAACCACCTGATTGGAACTTGCCTTTTGAAATTATGTGTGATGCTAGTGATTATGTTGTTGGTGTTGTTCTAGGACAAAGAGTTGATAAGAAATTGAATGTTATTCATTATGCTAGTAAAACTCTAGACAGTGCTCAACGAAACTATGCTACTACTCAAAAATAATTCTTAGCAGTGGTGTTTGCTTGTGATAATTTAGACCTTATATTGTTGATTCCAAAGTAATTGTTCACACCAATCATGCTGCTATTAAATATCTTATGAAAAAGAAAGATGCTAAACCTAGACTAATTTGATGGGTTCTCTTGTTACAAGAATTTGATTTACACACTGGTACACGTCGATGCTATACAAACGGTTTTTAACCCCTTTCCGCGACGGTGTTCGGAACCGTCACCTAGTGAGTGTGGGCGATAGGGGAGTCCTTCCCACACGACCCAGAAACCGTCGGGGATATGCCCTCCTGGCACACACACTCGGCAAAATGAGGTTGTGTGCGACCGGCAAGCACTCAAATACAGAAATACGTACATTAGTGCTAAAAAATACAATTATACAGGCGAAATCATTTTCGGTCGTAAGTACATCCCACACAGTCACTCACCGCTAAACGTTTCCGTTCTTATACATCCCACATAGTCACTCCAAGGAAAACGTTTGCGCAAGGTGGCGTAACGCAAACAGTTTTCAAGAGAATGTCGTGTGTGATTGTTCATTGATCCAACACGGTTTATTCCTATAAACTGTGTGTGTTTCCTGAGGTCATCGCCCACGGTGTTTTCTCAATAACTTTTTGCAATAGGAAAACCCAATTAGCAAGCTAATTGGCCAATTAGCAGGCTAATTGCCCTATTATTAATAATCCATTTACTAATCTACTCCCTCCGTTCGAGAATATAAGGTGTATTCGTTTCCGTGCAAGTCAACGATTCGAAAGTTTGACCAAGATTATAGAAAAAATAGAAACATCTGCAATACCTAATAGATAAAATATGAAACTACCTTTCATTTCTGATCAAATGATATAAATTTTGTATTGTGGATATGGATATATTTTTCTAAAAACTCGGTCAAACATGCACTCGTTTGACTTTTGAAAAAACAAATACACCTTATATAAAGGAACGGAGGGAGTAATTGACTTTCATATTAAGCACATAATATATTGCATTTCCATATTAAAGAAGCAGGATTTCATAATTGAAATACATCAGAGTACAACATGATATAGCTTCAGCACTCAGCTATCCCATTACACAACTGCACCAGCAGCAAGTTTCATATGCAACATTTAGAACTTTCAAAATTAGCATCATAGATGGTACATAGAGAGATGCATCTCATCTGGAAAACTGCTGAAGCGGAAGGCGAATATTGAGCCTTCATTCATGTTGAAGGTCTTTGCAACTTTAGGCCAGTGCCTGTGGATGATTGATCGTCCATCCTTTGACCTCTTCAGGAACACTTCAATATTGAACCATGGGTGTTGTATGAAAACTTTCCTCGCCTCCTGACCCACGAGAGGTGGTTTGAGAGGTAATCATCGATGAACCACGAAAACAAGGATGTGCATAAATATCTTCTCTATATTGGAAATGGGGCAAAGGAATAAAAAAGGCAAGGTATAATAGGTAGTACCATCTTGTAAACCTCAGTGCTTCCCATTATTTCCCTCCAACACATATAAGGTAGTTAGTCATCAGGTTAAGTAAGTGTTCACATGCTATCAGTAAAATATGTTGATGATAAATAGGCACATTGCAGATTCATTAGATTAATTCAAGCCACATAGAAAACCCATTTATCCAAACCAAGCATGATTAAAAACTAGGAAATATAGGACTTGTATATGTTTCTCATGTATTACGTGCAACCAAATTTGATTTATTCCTCACATGGTATACAATAACAGAATGCATCCACAACAATTGAACGTCGCATTGCAGAATTGAACCAAGAAGTTAACTAAACACCACAACAAATGAACCAAACGTTAACTGAGCACCACATTGCACAATATAACATACTCCTAATAGAAGATCTGACAATTAACCAAACCAAGTATGCTTAACAACTTGGAAATATAGGAATTGTATTTGTTTCTCATTTATTAAGTACAACCAAATTTGATTTATTTCTCACATGGTATACAATAACAGAATGCAGCCACAACAATTGAACATTGCATTTCAAAATTGAACCAAGCAGTTAACTAAACACCACAACAATTGAACCATACGTTAACTGAGCACCACATTGCACAATATAACATACTCCTAATAGAAGATTTGACAGTTAACCAAACCAAGCATGCTTAACAACTTGGAAATATAGCAATTGTATTTGTTTCTCATGTTTTTAGTACAGCCATATTTGATTCACATGGTATACAATACCAGAATGCAGCCACAACAATTGAACATCGCATTGCAGAATTGAACCAAGCACTTAACTAAACACCACAACAAATGAACCAAACGTTAACTGAGCACCACATTGCACAATATAACATACTCTTAATAGAAGATCAAACAGTTAACCAAACCAAGCATGCTTAGCAACTTGGAAATATTGCACCCTGAAGAATTGAACATCACATTTGCAGAATTGAACCAAGCAGTTAACTGAACACCACATTGCACGACATATAGAACATATACACTATAGCAAAAGATTTCATGGTAAAAGTAGATAGCACAATTCACTAGAATTTGTTAAGGAAAGGCAGTAGCTAGCAAACTGAACATGGGTCCTTATAGTGAGCTAATAAGACAACCTACTCCTCATTGTCAGAGATATCGATGACGATTGGCTCCTTGGACATTGAAGAGGGCGAGGCCTCGACATCGTGGGTGCCCTCGTTGTAGTGGTGAGTTGCCTGAGCCGCTCCGGGCACCAACCTGCTGGCTCTCGAGATGAGGTAAGCACGTGCATGCTGAGAAAACACCTCGTAGTCCTCGTCGAAGGCACCGACGGTGGCCTCGAGAAAACGCCACGGACTATCGTTTAAAGCAGCAAACTGCGTAGCGGAGTTGGCGCGCAAGGCGTCAACGGTGGCCTCGACGGCGAGGTGCTCCTCCAAGATCTGGGGGTCGGCGCGAATGGCAGCCATCGCGACCTCATCCGGGCGTGCGGCCGTGATTTGCTTCTCCGCTGCCAAATGCTCCTGTAACATCCCAAATTTTCAATTTGGAATGTTATACATTAAATCATCATGCATTTCATATTTTCTTGCATTTTGCCGATTCTAGAAAATTTCACGCAACTCCAGGACCCTCGGAGAGAGTTGGAGATTTCATTATTTTCATATTTGGGCTTTCTCAAATTTTGAAAATAGGATCCTTCGGATTTATTTATTTTTATCTTCAAATACTTTTCCAATAAAAAAAGGGAATAATATGACTTTCCCAAAATTTAGGAAAAATGAAGATTTAATAAATAAATCAAATTTTGGATTTTCGAAGTTTATTTGCTTTAGGGAAAAAATGAGTAATTTAAAAATATGCATTTTGGCCCCGTATTAAAGTTCATTTTGATCGACTCATTTTTAGGAGTCGGGGAAAATTTACTTTATTAATTTTGGAGTCCGTTTAGATTTTATTTTATCCGTTTTTCTGCGCGAGTTTTAAAAAAAATGCCGCGCCCCGCCTGGGCCAAGGGCCCAGCCGCCAGCCGGCCCAGCCGCCCCCTCCCCGCCCGGGAGTCCTCGCCGCCGCCGCCGCCAAATCCGGCTCGGCAACGCCGCCGTGGCCCCTCCCCAAGGCACCCTCCCTCCTTAAAAGCCGCCGCCCCCCTCGACCCACCCGCGCCGCCCTCCGCCACCCAAAACCCCGACGCCTTCGACGCCACCTGACGCCGCCAGCCTTGGCGCCGCGCGCCGCCAGCGCCACCGCCGTCGCCCGGCGCCCGTCTTGTATCGCCCGCCTACCGCCCGACCCGCCCACCGGAGCCCGTTCGCCCGCCCGGCGACCTCGCCGGAGGTAGCCGCCGCGCCGCCCCTCCCCGGTCCGGTTTTGTTTAAAAAAAACCTTCCAGTTTTCTTTTTCTTTCTGTTGTTCGGTTTTTTTTTAAAAACCCTAGATCGGTTTTTTTTCTTTCGGTTTAGCTACTTAACGAACGTTCACCGATCCGTTCGTTTTAACGAACGTGTTCACCGGTTAGTTTCTGTTAACGAACGACCGTTCGTTTAACCGTTCGTCGTTTTTCTTTTAACCGGATTTAATCCGTTATTTTCCGATCTCGATTTCAGATCCAATTTTCGTTCTAGTTTATTTTCTCGCTCGTTTATCGGAATCAGGTGATTCAAGCGCCTGGAGTTTCGTTACGAAACCGCCGTTCCGATTAATCCACTTAAACAAAGTTTTTCTACTGTAAAATTTTTACCTAGTTTCAAATTGCTAGAACCGAGTCGTTTTCTTTCGACGTTTGACTTTTGTTGCTTTATTTGATTCGATTCTTTTTGCAACCAGGGTTCTTAAGTTGAACTTTCTGGTCAGATCTTCTATTCGAGATTTACATGTGCATTAGATGAGTACTTATTGTATGCTTGTTGTTTGTCTGCGATAGATCACCCGGAGTGCGCCGCTTGTTACTTCGAGTCTCTAGGTTTTGCGGATCGTCAGCAAGGCAAGTAACACTTGATCATACCTTTCCTACTACCCAGTTTTATGCATTAGATCAATCCTCAAACACTTGCATGATTAGGATCTAATTAAATTGTGGGATGGGAAGTAGATTGAGGTAGTACCTATTACATTTTATGAAACCTTGGGAGTTACTTCTACGTTTGCTTATTTGCCATGCTATGCTAGTAGACGTGGATTGGGTGAGTGATATCCATGATGATGTGAGATTGTTAATTAAAGGTTTATTTAAGGTGGCAACTTAAACACACATCCGGGTGGATTGAGGCACCTGGTTTCTATCAGGACTTGCCTGTTTTCTTCGGACCGCCACCTGTGCTCAAAGGGATCATAAGATTATTCAAACTAGAAACTTCCGTGTGCAGCCACAAGCCATTATGGGCTCTGGCATAGTTGAGTAAGTCGTGCGAACTCTTATAGTGGTGGACTAGCAGATGTAGGGGATGTAGGTGTACCGGTCCACCCATCGTAAGGTGCTAGCGCTTCTGAAGGATTGTGTCTCGGTCATCCGTCTCTCAAACACCATGTAGTCACGAGAACCAAGCGGAGGCGATCGAGTCTTGTGGGGAAAAGTCGCATGAAACTTCTGCAGAGTGTACAAACTAATCATGATTAGCCGTGTCCCGGTTATGGACATCTTGAGTATCTAGTACTTGAATATCACGTGAATCTCAACATGTTACTCTAATTAATATTGTTGGGTTTTTAATGAGTACTTTTAATTGGGATTGAGGATGTCAACCATTCTCAATGTTTAACAACCACCATGATAGTTAAACAAATTTATTCCTTTGCGGTAGGGAAAAACTAGCTTTATGCAAAAGCTGTAATCAGAGAGCTCATCCACCAGCCATATATGCATGTAGTATAGGCTTATTCCTTCATTACTCTCTATGTGTTACATTGCCGCATATTCCATGTCTTGACCCGTTTTCGGCTGCAACTTTCATGTTGCAAACTTTTAGAACTGACGAGTAAGGTGTTTTAGGTCATTGGTTCTATACTCGATGATGCCGATGGAGTTGATGGACTCACTTATCTTCCAAGTCTTCCATTGTTATCGTTATTAGATGGCCTTAAGCCATATTTATTGTAATAAGTCCTCTTTTGGACAACGCTGTAATAAGTGTGTGATTGCTACTCTGTTATAAATCCTTCAATCTTGTGTGGTGTCGGCATTCTTGATCCAGGGATGGCCTTTGAGCACGAGACTTGATCCATTCGGTCTGGTCGCTCTGAGAGATGGTATCGAGCACACTGTTGTAGGACACGACCACTAAGTCAAAGCCATAGATCACTACTCTCTTCTTATTTTCTGACTCCTCATCTTTTCTACTCTTTTAGGATGAAGGACGCGAAGATCAAGTACACCCAACCGGATGAAGGCACACCTTTTGGATTTCACTTGAAGGAAGTAACTAAGTACCTGGACATTGGACTACCAAGTTTCACCGGGACGTTCAACGCCACTCTGCCTGAAGAGGAGCGCTGGAAGATTCAAGCTCATGTACCAGGAAGGACGTTCGCCCCAATCACCAAGCCTATAGATAGTGTTTTCAGTGCACCAACCTGGAGTCTGGGAAAGAGCATGGCAACTCATATCACCATGGGACGCATTGGAGAAGTTTATCAAGAAGACCTCAAGGACACCATCTATCAGATTTGCGGACGCCGAGATGAATAATGGGAGATAGTCAGCACCAAGAAGGATAGATCCATTGCAGCTTTCATCCAGGAGTTAAACCAGCACATTCGACGCCAGGAAAACCAGATGTGCAATGATATGCTCGAATTGAAGAATGCGAAGGGAAGGATCATCGAACTTGAAGGAGAACTAAAGTCAACACGTAAGGACTACATGGACGAGATCGTAGCGTTAGCAAGACACAATAACGATCTTAAGTATGAGATTGAAGAACTCAAGAAGAAATTGGCACTCAAGAATGAAGACTAGTACGCCGGTTGTCCAAGCGACTACATCAACATCGACGACACCGAATCGGATCCAAGTGAACCCGACTTTGAAGATGAAGCTGGAGCAGACATCATGGAGTCTTCCACCGGTTCAAATTAGTAGATGACCCCCACATATTAGTAGTATTTCCTCCATGTAACCTTTTTAGTTCACGCACTTTTGCGATAGCTAGACCGTTGTAAGCCCTTTTGTTTGAATTGAATGAAGTGATTTGTGTGCATTTGCTCATATACATTCGGGTAGTGTTTCTCCTTAGACCCCACTCTATTCTTAAATTCTCATCTTTTCTAAACCCATCAGATGCCTCCGAGACGCGACCCCGGATTTGTTTTCCGCCAGAGATCACCCAGTTGATTCAGAAAGCAGAACACTTTGATCCAAACATTGGTGCAGAATCAAGGCAACAACAACAACAACCCACCGCCACCACCACCACTGCGGATCACTTGACACGTTTCTTAAGACTGAATCCGCCAAGATTTTCCAAAGAGCACCGAGCCGATAGTAGCAGATGATTGGCTCCGTAAGGTAGGAAGGAGTTGACCACTGCAGGATGTACAGATGGAGAGAAGGTGAAGTTTGCTGCACAACAACTTGAAGGACCAGCAGCGGCATGGTGGGAGAATTTTACTGACCACTTACGCTGAGACACGGTCACATGGGATCGGGCCAAAGAAGCTTTCCGCCGCCCATGTTTCGCAGGAGCTATGGCCATGAAGAAGCGTGAGTTTCGCAACTTACGCCAAGGAGGAAGGACTGTTGGCGATTATGTGGATGATTTTAGTAAGTTAGCACGTTATGCCCGGATGACATTGCTCTGAGATGCAGCTAAGCAGGAGAAGTTTCTGGAAGGACTGAATGATGAGTTAAGCATGCAGTTGATGGTAGCAAGTTTCAATAACTACCAGGAGTTGGTAGACCATGCCCTCATGATTGAAGGAAAGCAACATCAAATTGAGAACCGCAAGAGGAAGTATGGACATGGGAAGTATAACTCTGGAGCTCAGCAGAAGCCTCGTTATACCCCTAAACAAGGAATTCAGTTTCAGCATACCCACGGAGGAAGTAATTCACACAACCATAATGGTACCAAGAATGGGAACGAGAATGGAGGAAGCAATGGACAGAACCGCGATACACCATCGACCCCAACCAAGAAAGACCTAAGCCATGTCACCTGTTTCAAGTGTTCCAAGACCGGACATTATGCAAATGACTGTCCAGAAGGCCAAGGTGGCAATGGAAGCTCTGGAAAGAAGCCAAACCCTTTCAATAGGGGACAAGTGAACCACATTGATGTGGAGGAGGTTGAAGATCAGCCCGATGCGATGTCGGTAAGTTTTGGTTAAGTCATTTACTGCACTAGTTCTTTTCGACACGGTGCATCGCATTCATACATATCAAGGGGATTTGTAGAGAAGTATAGTCTACCTACTCGGATTCTTAAAACCCTTTGCTAGTAAGCTCACCAGAGGCGGAGTATATGGCCGAACAAGGATGTTTTCAAGTGACATTAAGTATAGGAAGGCATGTGTTCCGACGGATTTGATCATTACGGAATCCCAAGGATTTGATGTGATATTAGGCATGGATTGGCTGTCGATGTATGGAGGGAACATCGATTGCGCAAGTAAGACGATTTTGCTCACAACACCAGAAGGAAGAAGGATTAAGTATGTATCACGGCATCAGCCGAGGAGAGCTCATGTAAATTGCCTATCGTGAGTGGTGCGGGAAGAAGTGCCGTAGTAAAGGATTTCCACGATGTATTTCACGAGGAATTGCCGGGAATGCCACCAGATAGAGACATTGAGTTTTGATTGAACTTTTGCCGAGAACAGGCCCAATATCGAAGCGACCATACGGGATGCCCGCATACGATTTGGCGGAAATCAAGAAGCAGATTAAGGAGCTATTGGATAAAGGTTTTATACGCCCAAGTTCTTCGCCTTGGGGATCACCCGTACTGTTAGTGGAGAAGAAGGATGGATCGTTAAGGATGGTTGTTGATTATCGTGGATTGAATGAAGTAACAATCAAGAACAAGTACCCACTACCAATGATAAATGATTTGTTTGATCGTTTGCAAGGAGCTAAAGTGTTTTCCAAGATCGATTTGCGATCGTGGTACCATCGATTGAAGATTCGAGAGCAGGACATACCTAAGGCGACATTTACCACGAGATATGGATCTGTATGAGTACACCGTTATGTCATTTGGGTGACTAACGCTACCGCCTATTTCATGAACCTGATGAACAAAGTGTTTATGGAGTTTTTGGATAAGTTCGTGGTGTTCATAGATGATATTTTGATTTTCTCGAAGAATGAAGAGGAACATAAGGAACATTGCGATTGGTTTTGGAGAAACTAAGGGAACATCGATTATATGCCAAGTTCAGCAAATGTGAGTTTTGGCTAAAGGAAGTTGGATTTCTTGGACATGTTATATCCGGAGAAGGGATAGCAGTTGACCCCACAAAGGTTGAGACCGTAACCAAATGGGAAGCACCAACGATAGTTGGAGAGATCCGGAGTTTCCTTGGACTCGCAGGATACTACCGAAGATTCATTGAGAATTTCTCAAGGATTGCAAAGCCTATGACAGAATTGTTGAAGAAGGATACCAAGTTCATATGGACTGAGGACTGCGAGGCAAGTTTTCAGGAGTTGAAGAAAAGATTGGTTACCTCACCAGTGTTAATTTTGCCAGATCAGACCAAGGATTATGAGGTGTATTGTGACGCTTCACGTCGAGGACTTGGAGCAGTGCTTATGCAAGAAGGAAGAGTTGTTTCGTATGCTTCACGACAGCTTAAGCCTCATGAGTTGAATTATGCCACACATGATTTGGAGTTAGCATCTGTTGTGCATGCATTGAAGACCTGGAGACATTTTCTCATTGGAAATCATTGTGAGGTGTATACGGATCACAAGAGTTTGAAGTACATCTTCATGCAGAAGGAATTAAACCTTAGACAGAGGAGATGGTTGGAGCTAATAAAGGATTATGATATGAGATTGCATTATCACCCCGGTAAGGCTAACGTTGTAGCAGACGCGTTGAGCCGTAAGAGCCACGTCAATATATTAATAATGGGAGGAATACCCAAGGAGTTAGTCGAGGATCTTCGAGAGCTATGTTTAGAAATAGTTCCGAGAGGCTATGTAGCAGCATTGGAGATTCGGTCACGTTGATGGACAAAATCGAGAGAAGCTCAAAAGGCAGATAAGGAAGTTGCCTCTATAAAGGAGAAAATGAGCGAAGGAAAAGCTAAGGGATTTCGTGAGGATGAGCACGATACCCTATGGTTTGAGGACCGTGTTTATGTGCCAAATGACCCGGAGATCAGGAAGTTGATTTTGCAAGAAGCCCATGATTCACCCTACTCAATTCACCCAGGAAATACCAAGATGTATTTGGATTTGAAGGAAACGTTCTGGTGGACCGGAATGAAGAAGGATATTGCGGAGTATGTAGCAGTTTGCGATGTATGTCAGAGAGTGAAGGCAGAGCATCAGAAGCCAGCAGGATTGTTGCAACCATTGCCAATACCCGAATGGAAGTGGGATAAACTAGGCATGGATTTCATCACAGGTTTGCCAAAGACTCGTTCGGGCTATGACTCGATTTGGGTTATATTCGACCGCTTGATTAAGGTAGCT
This sequence comes from Aegilops bicornis, assembly GCA_021605145.1. Taxonomy (NCBI): domain Eukaryota; kingdom Viridiplantae; phylum Streptophyta; class Magnoliopsida; order Poales; family Poaceae; genus Aegilops; species Aegilops bicornis. The sequence continues at coordinate 546,601,370 of CM038675.1, read as the reverse complement.
CATTTCATTCGATCAAGACTACCTATAGCAGTGCTAAGTTGGCAAAAATATACATGACCAGAATTGTGTGTTTACACGGAGTTCGAGGAGTATCGTGTCGAGATAGAGGAACTCAATTTACCTCAAAGTTTTGGAATCGGTTGCACGAAACATTGGGAACCAGGCTGGAATTCAAAGACTTTCCACCCACAGACCGATGGATGATGAGAGAGTCAATCAGATTTTGGAGGATATCCGAGAGCTTGTGCACTAGATTATGGATCTAGTTGGGATGATAATTTGCCGTATGCAGAGTTTTCTTATAACAACAGTTACCAAACCAGCTTGAAGATGGCACCTTTCGAGGCTTTGTACGGAAGAAGGTGCAGGACACCATTATCATGGGACGAAGCTGGAGATCGTCAGTTGTTTGGACCAGATTTGATTAAGGAGTCTGAACAGAAGGTTAAGTTGATTCGCGATAGGCTCAAGGTAGCCCAGTCCAGACAGAAAAGCTATGCGGATTCAAAACGCAAGGCGATGGAATATGAAGTTGGAGACAGAGTTTATCTTAGAGTATCCCCGCTTCGAGGAGTTAAACGTTTTGGAGTTAAAGGAAAATTAGCACCACGTTTCGTTGGACCGTATAGGATCTTGCAACGCATGGGAGAAGTTGCTTATAAGCTGGAATTGCGGAGGGACTGTCGGGAGTTCATGATGTATTCCATGTTTCTCGGTGAAGAAATGTCACGCCGAGATGGCGGAGGTACCGTTAAGAGATCTGATGCCACTTGAAGCGATTCAGTTGAAGGATGAGTTGACATATGAGGAGAAACCAGTCAAGATTCTCGATTATGCCAGTGAGTTACTCGCAGCAAGGTTATTAAGTTTTGCAAGGTTCATTGGAGCCACCACACCGAGGATGAAGCCACCGGAAAGAGAAGAAGATTTGCTCAAGGATCACCCTCACCTATTTTCTAGCCAACCCGAATCTCGAGGGCGAGATTCATCTTAAGGGGGGTAGGTTTGTAACATCCCAAATTTTCAATTTGGAATGTTATACATTAAATCATCACGCATTTCATATTTTCTTGCATTTTGCTGATTCTAGAAAATTTCACGCAACTCCAGGACCCTCGGAGAGAGTTGGAGATTTCATTATTTTCATATTTGGGCTTTCTCAAATTTTGAAAATAGGATCATTCGGATTTATTTATTTTTATCTTCAAATATTTTTCCAATAAAAAAATTAAGAGAGGGAATAATATGACTTTCCCAAAATTTTCGAAGTATATTTGCTTTAGGGGAAAAAATGAGTATTCTAAAAATATGCATTTTGGCCCCGTATTAAAGTTCATTTTGTTCGACTCATTTTTAGGAGTCGGGGAAAATTTACTTTATTAATTTTGGAGTCCGTTTAGATTTTATTTTATCCGCTTTTTCACATGAAGTTTTTTTAAAAGAAAAATGCGGCGCCACTTTGGGCAAGGGCCACTGCCCAACCGCCTCCGCCTTGGAGTCCTCGCCGCCCGCCGCCGAGTCGGCTCGGCCACGCCGCCCGCCGTGGCCCCTCCCCAAGGCACCCCCTCCTCCTTAAAAGCCCCCGACCCACCCGCCGCCGCCGCCACTCGAGCCCTTGGCGACGCCTCGACGCCACCCGACCGTGCGCCTCGCCCGACGCCACCGCCGACCCGCCGACCCCACGGAGCCCGTTCGCCATTGGCGACCTCGCCGGAGGTAGCCGCCGCGCCGCCCCTCCCCGGTCCGGTTTTGTTTAAAAAAACCTTCCGGTTTTCTTTTACTTTTTGTTGTTCGGTTTTTAAAAAAAAACCTAGATCGGTTTTTTTTCTTTCGGTTTAGCTACTTAACGAACGTTCACCGATCCGTTCGTTTTAACGAACGTGTTCACCGGTTAGTTTCTGTTAACGAACGACCGTTCGTTTAACCGTTCGTTGTTTTTCTTTTAACCGGATTTAATCCGTTATTTTCCGATCTCGATTTCAGATCCAATTTTCGTTCTAGTTTATTTTCTCCCTCGTTTATCGGAATCAGGTGATTCAAGTGCCTGGAGTTTCGTTACGAAACCGCCGTTCCGATTAATCCACTTAAACAAAGTTTTGCTACTGTAAAATTTTGACCTAGTTTCAAATTGCTAGAACCGAGTCGTTTTCTTTCGACGTTTGACTTTTGTTGCTTTATTTGATTCGATTCTTTTGCAACCAGGGTTCTTAAGTTGAACTTTCTGGCCAGATCTTCCATTCGAGATTTACCTGTGCATTAGATGAGTACTTATTGTATGCTTGTTGTTTGTCTGCGATAGATCACCCAGAGTGCGCCGCTTGTTACTTCGAGTCTCTAGGTTTCGCGGATCGTCGGCCAAGGCAAGTAATACTTGATCATACCTTTCCTACTACCCAGTTTTATGCATTAGATCAATCCTCAAACACTTGCATGATTAGGATCTAATTAAATTGTGGGATGGGAAGTAGATTGAGGTAGTACCTATTACCTGTTTTACTTATGAAACCTTGGGAGTTACTTCTCGTTTGCTTATTTGCCATGCTATGCTAGTAGACGTGGATTGGGTGAGTGATATCCATGACAGATGTGAGATTGTTAATTAAAGGTTTATTTAAGGTGGCAACTTAAACACACATCTAGGTGGATTGAGGCACCTGGTTTCTATCGAGACTTACTGTTTTTCTTGGACCGCCACCCGAGGCTCAAAGGGATCATAAGATTATTCAAACTAGAAACTTCCGTGTGCAGCCACAAGCCATTATGGGCTCTGGCATAGTTGAGTAAGTCGTGCGAACTCTTATAGTGGTGGACTAGCGGATGTAGGGGATGTAGGTGTACGGTCCACCCATCGTAAGGTGCTAAGCGCACGAAGGATTGTGTCTCGGTCATCCGTCTCTCAAACACCATGTAGTGCGAGAACCAAGCGGAGGCGATCGAGTCTTGTGGGGAAAAGTGCACAAACCTCTGCAGAGTGTACAAACTAATCATGATTAGCCGTGTCCCCGGTTATGGACATCTTGAGTATCTAGTACTTGAATATCACGTGAATCTCAACATGTTACTCTAATTAATATTGTTGGGTTTTTAATGAGTACTTTTAATTGGGATTGAGGATGCTGTCAACCATTCTCAATGTTTAACAACCACCATGATAGTTAAACAAATTTATTCCTTTGCAGTAGGGAAAAACTAGCTTTATGCAAAAACTGTAACCGTAGAGCTCATCCACCAGCCATATATGCATGTAGTATAGGCTTATTCCTTCATTACTCTCTATGTGTTACATTGCCAGCATATTCCATGTGTCAATTTTTGGGCTGCAACTTTCATGTTGCAAACTTTTCGAACTGACGAGTAAGGTGATTTAGGTCGTGGTTCTATACTCAGTGATGCCGATGGAGTTGATGGACTCACTTATCTTCCAAGTCTTCCATTGTTATCGTTATTAGATGGCCTTAAGCCATATTTATTGTAATAAGTCCTCTTTTGGACAACGCTGTAATAAGTGTGTGATTGCTACTCTGTTATAAATCCTTGAAATCTTGTGTGGTGTCGACATTCTTGATCCAGGATGACGCCTGAGCACAGAGACTTGATCCATTCGGGTCTGGTCGCTACAGCTCCTTGAGATCCTGGCTATAGCACGTGCACCATGGCTTATGCCGACGCATATTTGGTGGAGGGGTCGATGATTTGGGTGGAAGGTGTCGCGCTCGCGCTGGCGGTCAGGGCATGTGGGATGTGGAAGGAGGAGGAGGATGGGGGTCGGGTGTGGATTACCTGCCTGGGTAGGCGAGGCCGAGCAGCGTGAAGGAGGATCGCCGGCAAGGAGGCACGCTGCAAGCAAGGGGTGAAGGTTTCAACTTGTAAAGAAGGCGGAAGCAGGGGAAATGTGGCTTTTGGTAAGGGGGGGCGGAGAGGTAGATATTCCCGCGAAAGCCGAAAATTTGGAATCGCTTCAGCGAAAAAACTGGCGCGCAAAGTGTCATCAGACACGGTCCCTTATTCAGAGCGGGTTGTGGACTGTAGCCGTCGCACCTTCTTGCGTAAGCCGTATGCATACTATACCCCGGCGGTGCTCCAAGATATTTTTTGCTGCATCTCACACAGTTGGTTGTAATAAAACTGTGTGGGATCTACTTGATTTTTTGTCTTGATTTGAATTACATAATGGGGTCACAGCGGCCATGGACGGTGTTTGAATTTCTAGACCTTTTATCTGCAGTGAACATGCAACTATATGTGTGTCATAAAAGAATTGGAATTATTCAGGGTTCGTTTGGACATTTTTATGCATTAAGTGAGTTTTCAATGCATTTATGTGCATAATTCAAATTTGAACTACATGCACATGCTCCAGTGCATATAAATTGGTTGAATTATAAAATCTTTGTCCTTGGGTGAATGCTTAGGTCCCATGTAAGAAATGCGAATGAATGTCAAACATCCAGCCACCGTCACTCGGCCGCAAACATTGACATACCTGGTTTTTAAATTCTAGTCCAAAACTTGTCTGAAATTCATGAAACTTGGCATGCTATCATTGAGCGGCATCAACATGGCGTGGTAAATTTTTTGTCCCATTTGGGGCCGGTTTGAGTATATGCTTCTCACAAACGAGAGCTTCTCACAACAAGCATGATGGTTTCGGTAGGGAACGCCCCACCTTTGGGGACGAGACGATATCCATTGCCTCTTATTGCTTTCAAAAAAAATTCTCGTGTCAACATAGAATAACAGGAGTGTTGTGTTATTTTTTGTGATTTTTGGGGTTCGTTTGGACGTTTTTATGCATTAAGTGAGTTTTCAATGCATTTATGTGCATAATTCAAATTTGAACTACATGCACATGCTCCAATGCATACAAATTGGTTGAAAAATCAAATCTTTTTCCTTGGGTGCATGCTTAGGTCCCATGGAAGAAATGGGAATGAATGTCAAACACCCTGCCACCATCACTCGGCCGCGAACATTGTGATACCTGGTTTTTAAATTCCAGTAAAAATTCAAAACTCGTCTGAATTCATGAAACTTGGCATGCTATCATGGAGCGGCATCAACATGCCGTGGCAATTTTTTTATCCCATTTGGGGCAGGTTTGGGTATATGCTTCTCACAAGCCGGGGCTTCTCACAACAAGCATGATGGTTTCGGTAGGGAACACCCCACCTTTGGGGATGAAACGATATCCATTGCCTCTTATTGCTTTCAAAAATTTTCTCGTGTCAACATAGAACAACAGAAGTGTTGTGTTATTTTTTGTGATTTTTCAGGGTTCGTTTGGACATTTTTATGCATTAAGTGAGTGTTCAATGCATTTATGTGCATAATTCAAATTTGAACTACATGCACATGCTCCAGCGCATATAAATCGGTTGAAAAATCAAATCTTTGTCCTTGGGTGCATGCTTAGGTCCCATTCAAGAAATGGGAATGAATGTCAAACACCCTGCCACCATCACTCGGCCGCAAACATTGACATACTTGGTTTTTAAATTCGTGTAAATCCAAAACTCATCTAAAATACATGAAACTTGGCATGCTGTCATGGAGCGGCATCAACATGTCGTGGTAAATTTTTTGTCCCATTTGGGGCAGGTTTTAGTATATGCTTCTCACAAACCAGAAGTTCTCACAACAAGCATGATGGTTTCGGTAGGGAACACCCCACCTTTGCAGACGAAACGATATCCATTGCCTCTTATTGCTTTAAAAAAAATTCTAGTGTCAACATAGAACAACAGGAGTGTTGTGTTATTTTTTGTGATTTTTTGGGGTTCATTTGGACATTTTTATGCATTAAGTGAGTTTTCAATGCATTTATGTGCATAATTCAAATTTAAACTACATGCACATGCTCCAGTGCATATAAATTGGTTGAAAAATCAAATCGTTGTCCTTAGGTGCATGCTTAGGTCCCATGCAAGAAATGGAATGAATGTCAAACATCCTGACACCGTCACTCGGCTGCAAACATTGAGATACCTGGTTTTTAAATTCTAGTAAATCCAAAACTCGTCTGAAATTCATGAAACTTGGCATGCTATCATGGAGTGGCATCAACATATCATGGTAAATTTTTTGTCCCATTTGGGGCAGGTTTGGGTATATGCTTCTCACAAACTGGGGCTTCTCACAACAAGCATGATGGTTTCGGTAGGGAACGCCCCACCTTTGGGGATGAAACGATATCCATTGCCTCTGATTGCTTTCAAAAAAAATTCTCGTGTCAACATAGAACAACATGAGTGTTGTGTTATTTTTTGTGATCTTTCGGGGTTCGTCTAGAGATTTTATGCATTAAAGTGAGTTTTCAATGCATTTATGTGCATAATTCAAATTTGAACTACATGCACATGCTCTAGTGCATATACATTGGTTGAAAAATCAAATCTTTGTCCTTGGGTGCATGCTTAGGTCCCATGCAAGAAATGGGAATGAATGTCAAACACCCTGCCACCGTCCCTCGGCCGCAAATGTTGAGATACCTGGTTTTTAAATTCTAGTAAATCCAAAACTCGTCTGAAATTCATGAAACTTGGCATGCTATCATGGAGTGGCACCCGACATGTTGTGGTACTTTTCATGTCCATTTTGAGAGAAGGCGCACTCAAATAACAGCCAACAAAGGCATTTTGAGAAAATAGCTGCCACTCTAATATCTCAAACGTTTGTATAATTCAAACCGTGTGCGTTATGTTAACCATTCACGTGACGCCACGTGTCTTGGTTTTTAATGGCTATAGGTTTTAATGGCTCTTGATCGCAAACGTTTTAGATAGAACACCCGTATGCAAAGTGAGAGCAGGATTTGTGCATCTCTTGAACACAAACGGTTCTTTTGGACGACCCGTGTGAACCACTTACAAACAATTTGGTAAGATTTGCATCTGTCATATTGGGTATGTTGCCATTTGTCAAACTAGAAAGATTGACATTTGTTGATCTAGTAATGTTGCCATTTGCCAACCTTGTAACACTGCGATTTGTCAAAATATGTAGCTAAAAATCACTAGCAGTATCTAATTTTTGCAACTAAAATTCAGTAATTAAGCATAGATGGAGGCGAGGAGGCGTGTTCAACCAGCGCAGCGTGCGGCGCAAAGTACTATTCGATTTGACGGATGGGCGGCGCAGTTCCCCATCTGGCTTTAATGCGCATTTAGGGAGAGGGTAGCGGTTCCCGAAATGTTGAACGGCCGATGATGCATCCTCCTTCAATTAGCATCGTGTGAATGCATGAGGGAAGTAATGGGAGGAGGACCGGGAAAAGAGGCAGCCCGATGTGAATGCAACACAGTTTGCACTCATATAAAGGCGCCCCTCCATTCCAATGCATCTACCACATCGTATGCACCTAAGCATTTGCGTAAGCACCTACACTAATAAGCGCAAAGTGCTCACTCCAGACCCATGGCGGTGATGCACGTGAGCGGCCAGCGGTTGTGCCAGATGGTCCACGACGCCGGCCTGCGGCATGGCACCATGGATCATCTCCACACGGTGTTGGTGACCAGCTACTACTCTCAGTACGACCAGATAATCGTTCGCACCACCAACAGGTTCACCGTCGTCAAGAAGCTCGCGGATGACATCGCCGTACTCCTCCAGCCTGGGCGCCCGGGCTCCTCATTGCCTACCACCCTAATCGACCTCCATGGTCGGAACCTCTTTCAAGCATTGGTGGCCCTGCGACTGCCAGCCGACGCCACGAAGAATGTCCACCTGGAGTCGCGCTCGCCGCGAGGTGCCTCGCCCTGCAAGAAACCGCCGACCTACACATCCATGTTACGAGTGAATCGTGTACATAGGTATCTACAAGGCCAGTGAGGACGCTACGACGTTGGCCCGTCTTCAACCGGTTGGAAGCCTTGGATGCCATTGCTGAGAAGCACCTTGACCTCGCCACAAAAGCCGCCGCTCCTTAGCCGCCGGTCGGTGGCCCAGCGCACTGAGTTGAGGAGGAGGAGGTCGTACGTTGATGGATGCATCTTTCTTCTTGCCTCCTGTAACCACCACTGCGATCGCATCATCATGGCCTTAATTCTCATTGTGCTATTGCATTCTCGTTCTAGTCAATATAGACATGTGCGATCCCTTTTCTTAATTATATGCATCACTGTAACTAGTACTCCATCCATCAATTTACAAATTGTGCTGCCTGTGTTTGGGGCCGGCGCATGATCATGCACGTTCGTGTGCATGCGGTTGCGCCGGGCGCGGCGCGACGATGCAGTTACCCACTGCAAAAAAATTCATCCGGGGGATGTGGCATTGACCATTAGGCGGCAATAGTCGGTCATCCGGGTGCCTAATAAAGGATGCAAACAGGGATCCTAGAGCAGCAAGGACCAACTTCCCTACCGATAGCTCATCTAACAGAACTCCCAAGTTAAGTGTGTAAGGCTGGAGTATTCATCAGATGGGTGACTGGATGGGAAGTGGCCTCGATGTTAAATTGACTGATGTGATGGGTCGCTGTAAACATTTAATTGCGTTGAATGTATATAGTCTCCATCATATTAGTTGAATTAACCTCGAGGTCCGTGTTTTGTAATTTTTTACATCTTTTGTTTTTTGTACACATGCTCATTGGCTTGTAGAAGGTCTGTCTCGTTACTTTTTGATAATTTTTGTTTTTTGAACACATGTTGATTGGCTTGAATGAAAGTCTATCCTGTTACTTTATGACATGTTTCCAAAACATGGACCTCGAGGTTAATTCAACTAATAGGATGGAGCATTATATACATTCAATGCAATTAAATGTTTTCCAAAAAAGTGATATGATTTCTGTGAAACTTATAAGTCATGTATGTCAAATTAACCTCTGTTTACTTGTTCTCGAATTAACCTCCAGGCCTTTTTGCCGCGTATAACACACATCTTGTTAAGTTGAACCATTTATGTTCTCTTCCCTAATAAAAAACTGTTCATTCGACCGAACCGTATGCCGTATATCATACACACCTTGATCTGGCTGCCCATTTCTGTTGCTTTCCCTAATAGCAAACAGTTCATCGGAGCGAACCGTATGTCGTATATCGCGCACACATTGATATGGCTGCCCGTTTCTGTTGTTCTGTCTAATCACAAACAGTTCATCTGGATCAACCGTATGCCCTGCTTCGCACACGCAACTAAAATCTGAACCGTGTTTGATGCATCTGTCATCGCAAATGTTTTGCACCTTTTTTGACGGTTTTTTACACCACCGTTTGCGATTATGGCATCACACACAGTTTCGTCGAAGGGTCTCTGATCGTAGTGTCACGTTAGCAGCATCCTGCAGTAGTGACATATCATTGATAGAAAAGGAGCTGAGAACCCCGCAGCTGATAATTTATCTATGCTTGAAAATGTGCCTGATGACCCACTACCTATTGATGATAGTTTTCCTAATGAGCAGTTAGCTGCAATAAATGTTGCTCATAGTACTCCTTGGTATGCTGACTATGCTAATTACACTATTGCTAAATATTTACCACCTAGCTTTACATACCAACAGAAGAAAAAATTCTTCTATGATTGAAGACATTACTTTTGGGATGACCCACATCTTTATAACGAAGGAGTAGATGGTATTATTAGACGTTGTGTACCTGATCATGAACAGGGACAAATCCTACGGAAATGTCACTCTGAAGCTTATGGAGGGCATCATGCTGGAGATAGAACTGCTCACAAGGTATTGCAATCTAGATTTTATTGGCCTACTCTCTTCAAGGATGCCCGAAAAGTTTGTCTTATCTTGTGATGAATGTCAAAGAATAGGTAATATCGCTAAGCGTCAAGAAATGCCTATGAACTATTCACTTGATGTTGAACCATTTGATGTTTGGGGATTTGATTACATGGGACCTTTTCCTTCCTCTAATGGGTATACACATATTTTGGTTGTTGTTGATTATGTTAATAAATGGGTAGAAGCTTTTCCAACCAGTAGTGCTGATCACAACACTTATATTAAAATGCTTAAGGAGGTTATTTTCCCAAGGTTTGGAGTCCCTAGATATTTAATGACTGATGGTGGTTCACACTTTATTCATGGTGCTTTCCGTAAAATGCTTGCCAAGTATGATGTTAACCATAGAATTGCATCACCTTATCATCCTCGGTCTAGTGGTCAAGTTGAACTTAGCAATAGAGAAATAAAATTAATTTTGCAAAAGACTATCAATAGGTCCAGGAAGAATTGGTCTAAGAAATTAGATGATGCACTTTGGGCATGTAGAACAACATATAAAAATCCTATGGGTATGTCTCTGCTACCTCTTGAGCACTGCGTTGGTTTTCCCTTGAAGAGGAAAGGGTGATGCAGTAAAGTAGCGTAAGTATTTCCCCCAGTTTTTTAGAACCAATGTATCAATCCAGTAGGAAACCACGCTCGAGTCCCACGCACCTACACAAACAAATAAGAACCTCGCAACCATCGCGATAAAGGGGCTGTCAATCCCTTCACGGTCACTTACGAGAGTGAGATTTGATAGATATGATAAGATAATATTTTTGGTTTTTTTATGATAAAGAGAAATAAAGATGCAAAGTAAAAATAAACGGCAATAAAAATAGCTAAGTGTTGGAAGATTAATATGATGGAGAATAGACCCGGGGGCCATAGGTTTCACTAGTGGCTTCTCTCAAGAGCATACGTATTATGGTGGGTGCACAAATTATTGTCGAGCAATTGATAGAACTGAGCATAGTTATGAGAATATCTAGGTATGATCATGTATATAGGCATGACATCCGCGGCAAGTAGACCGAAACGATTCTGCATCTACTACTATTACTCCACACATCGACCGCTTTCCAGCATGCATCTAGAGTATTAAGTTCAAAAGAACAAAGTAATGTTTTAAGCAAGATGACATGATGTAGAGGGATAAACTCATGCAATATGATATAAAACCCATCTTTTTATCCTCGATGACAACAATACAATACGTGCTTTGCTGCCCCTGCTGTCACTGGGAAAGTACACCGCAAGATTGAACCCAAAGCTAAGCACTTCTCCCATTACAAGAAATATCAGTCTAGTTGTAACATCCCAAAATTCTAAATTTTGGAATGTTATAAACAAATAGATAGATTTGATTGATTGTTTGATTGACTGACTGAAAGTGAGTGAATTTGAATTTTTTTGAAAGTTAAATGAGAGGGAATAAAAGGACTTTCCCAAACTTTCATTTTTTCTTTTATGATCTTCGGGAATTCAAATTCTTTTCATCACAAAACCCTGGAGAGAAGATGACATGACTTCCATTTATTTAAATGACAAGGGTGTTAAAAATATTTGAATTTCATTTGAGAATATTTCCAATTCTGAAACTTTATGCAACTCAATGATTTTCACGAGCGAAGATAAAATGACTTCTTCAAATTATATGAAATATGAGTTGGGAGTTTCAAAGAATTAAACTCAAAGTTCTGTTGAATTTATTTTCAATTTGGAGTTATTTGAGTTTTATTCAAATTATTTTTCTCCAAAAATAAAATACATGGAAATTAGGGTAACATGATTCCCTACATCAAAAAATTGGAGAGAAATAAATTTGAAATCATTTTGGTATTTCTAAAATGATTTTTATTGGATTTTATTAGAGCAGGAGCACTCTTTGCTTTATTTGAATTTGTGTGCATTTTATTTGAAGCTAGAATAATGTTCACGTTGTAGAAAATATTTTTCTGAAAATTTTGATATATAATATGCCTATATAAAATTTTAGTTTCATTTTCGTTTTTCAGATTATCGCTTTCTGTCTAAAAAAACAAATAACAAAAACTGCACGCGCGCCTGAAACTAACTGTCGCCGACATGCGCATCATAGTACCAGCGGGCGCCCCATCTTTTCTTTTTCTATTTAATATATGGGCCAGGCCCAGCGGGCCATATTCCTTCCCCATATTTTTTTCTCCATAGTTATTATTTTTCTTTTCTATTGCTCAAAAAAAATTACAGTGTGCGTGCGCGGCCGGCCGAAAGCCTTTTGGCCCATGCCAGGCGACTCTCCTTTTCTCCTCTGTTTCGTATATTTTTGTCTACGTTTAGTCCCACATTGCCTAGCTTTTGACCCCTAAACCTCTTTTCCACCTATAAATATAGACCCATAGAGCCTCCAAAAATAATCTGATTCGGGTTAAATCAATATTTTGGTTTGACTAGATTCATTTAAGAAAAATATATTTCTCCTCACCGGCGCGACTTCTGGAAATTGTCTTCTCCCTGCGTAGTTGTCTTTTCTCTGCCTTATAAAGGTATCTTTCTTCGTTTTTTTTTATACTTTCGTAGTTTATTATTTTCTAGACTAGTACGATACAATAATTAGATTATCAATTAGTCTACGTATTTATACATTAGACCTTAGCCGTAGCTATTTTTTTTCTTTCGTAAAATAGCTTGGCCCTGATTTTTCAAATAGCCATAACTTTTTACTCGTTCATCCAAATTAGATGAAACCAACGCCCGCTTCTTCGTTACGATCTCCTCTATCCAGTAATCCAACTCAAACATGTTTTTGAAAGTTTAAAATTTGAATTAGACCAGATTTGAATTTGAACTTCGTTTGATCGTAACTTGAGTTTTATAACTCCATTTGAGTTGATCCTTTTTGCAAATTGAAGCTCTTGACCTAAACTTTCTGATAAGGCCAAATTCACATAATTTTAGTACTGTTAGAAATTGTTTTATGTTGCCAGAGTTATTTGCTTGGTTTTGATGTTTTCCGAATTGTTTTCTTCGTTCTTCCCGACCATTTGAGTGATTGCTTATGTGTGGTTACTATTGCTTGCTTACAATAGATTGACCGAAGTGTGGTGTCGGTGTACTAGAGTAGGGGTACCCTAGTATCACGTGCACGTGCCGCAGACGATTCTTGCAACACCATGGCGAGGTTTGCCTCGTCACCACCAAGATCCTCCGTGGCTCCTTTGGAGCCATTCAAGAACAAAGTATTTGATTAAGAAGACAAGGCCCGGCAAGAGGAGCTTGCCGGAAGGCTCAGGAGCGACAAGCCTCCGGACGCGACAAGGATACGGCCGCGGCAAGGCGCTTGCCGCGGCAAGCAACCTCTCTCCATCTCCGCTCCACCTCATCCAGCAAAGTGTCGCCATGGGACCATTCCATGCGCGCGTGTCGAGAGGTTGTGCAGCCAGCGGAGAGCAGCGATAAGCGGCGCTGACAAGCTTGCCATCGTGGCGAGCGGAGGCGCACCTGACGGTCTTTGTTGCCTTTCGGGCGACAATCGACGGCATTTATTGCTTTTGTCCCTTGTCGTCGAGAGTTAGGTATTTTGACACAGCCTTTGAGTAGGTGTACCAACTCCTGTTTTTACATTTGTACCCTCGCCTGTGTTGCCACCTATCGGAGACCCCTTGAGCATATAAAAGGAGGCCCATGCGCAACGTAGAGGGGGTTCGAGCTTTGGTTCATTCGACTCACTAGAGACCAGATACGCTCACGCTAGGTTCTGTAGCTCGCATCGCTCCCTAGCAAGAACACAATACATCAAACAAGCAGCAGTAGGAGTTTTATCTCTCCGGGGAGCTCCGAAGCTGGGTAAACTTTCGTGTGCCTCGCCTCGATCCGCTCTTCGTGCGATCTCCGCCCTCCGAACCACAAAGGGGCCTGGTCCGCCCGGCCCCATAGGTGTTCGTGGGTACGATCAGCCTCCCGACATCTTTGGCGCGCTGGTAGAAGCGTCGAGGCCGTGTGAATCTGATCCGACATTCACACGAGCATCGTCTTCAACATCTTCCTCAACATGCCACCGAAGAAGAAGGCTTCGGCGGCAGCAGAGCCGTCCGCGTCGTACCCACCCTCACCGCAACAAACGGGTGGTGGGGCAGACGCCGGCGGAGGAACGGGCGCCGACGAAGGTGCTCGCGACGTGGCCAAGTCCAAGGACAAGGCCCGCAAACCTCGGCGTCAGCGCATCCCCGCGCCCATCTCAGAGACGCGGGACCAACTACGTCATGGCGTTCACAATGCTATACGCTCGTTGGATCGAGACCCTCAAGACCGACATGCGCGCCAACATCTTGGCACGAGTGAAATACGGTCGCTGGGCGTGGTGCTGCTCCTTCTAACGTAGTTAGAAGTCCGAGCATATCCCGCTCCTCGCACCGTTCGCCAATGCCACCCACTACTCCAGCAGAAGCTCTGGCGAGAGCTCAGCTGCTCCTCGATTACCCTCCAACGGCCAACAAGGTCGACGAGTGGAGGGCCACTATCGTAGCCTCATCGGCTTTGCTAACGGCGACGCTCCGCGGCAACTAACGCCATCATTGCCGCGGCAAGACGACAAGGCACGAGCCGGTGGCGACGAGACTGTCGGAGGTGCAATCACCGTGCACTCTCCGCCATGAAGGCCAAGATCGCCGACTCACCGGATCCACCTCGACAGCGACTCCACCGCATCATCGGATCGGCGAGCTCGCCGCGATCAGCGCCAAGTTCTTCATGAGCGACAACAAGAGGACGCTCGAACTTCGCATCGAGCGCGGAGAGAAGCGCGACGTCGATCCGGCTGCCGCGCTGGGCCTTCGCTGACGTGCGGCGCGCCGGAGGAGCCAGCGACTTGCCGTCAGACGGTAGGTTGCCCTGCGTTCACTCGTGAGCTGCGGCAAGTCCAAAGGCCAGCCGAAAAAACTTCAAACCAGACGTGCCGGAGAAGTATGATGGCAGGACGCACCCGTCGGAGTTCCTTAGCATCTACACCATCGCGGTGCAGGCTGCGGGAGGACGGGACGACAAGATCCTCACCAACTACTTCCGCCGTGCTCAAGCCCAACGTCGAGATCTTGGCTCATGCACTTGCCGGACAGCTCCATATCCTCTTGGGCAGATCTGTGCCATCGGTTTGTTGGCGCCTTCACAGGTGGCCACAAACCTCATGGCCAAGAGTGACCTTCATTTGCTCGCCCGAAGGAAGGAGAGTCCTGCGCAAGTTCATTCAGAGATTCACCGTGTGCACTACAACATCCCGGATGTCCACCCTGCCGTGGTGATCAAGCGTTTCATCGAGAATGTGCGGAACCGCAGGATGAGGGAGGAGATGGCGATGTGCAAAGTCAAGGACGTCGATGAGCTATGCGCCTTGGCCGACAAGTGTGCATCGCTACCGAGGAAGGGAGGAGACTCCAGGAGGCGAATGCGGAAGCAGGATCTCGACAGGTGAGGAGACCGCCCGGCAAACAAGGGCGGCGGCGAGGGCAACAGGAAGAAGAAAGGTAGAGAGGTGCTAGCTGTTGAGCAGTCCGCAACGGGTGGCGACAAGAACGCCAAGGCTGGTGGCTCCGGCAAGGAGGTTGTCGCCGACGCCAACCACTGGTCGGTGGCGGCCGCCGACAAGGTGACGGCTCGGCAAGAAGTAATTGCAAGATCCACCGCACTAAGGGCCACGACCTGCAGAGCTGCAAGAAGGTCGAGCAGCTTGTCGAACAATGCCAGAGAGCTGAGTACGAGCGCGACAAGGAGAAGGCCCAGAGGGTGCCGGGGGAGCAAGCAAGAAACGCCCCGGGGGAGGACGCCGCGGCAAGGCCAAGCAACGGCAAGGAGATCGACCTCCCCGCGGCCGCGACAAGGATGAAGATGATGACGACGACGAAGATATGGAGGACGACGATGCCGATGAGCAGGAGTTTCAGAAAGCCACCGAGGTCCTGTGCGTTGACGGAGGTGCTTCCCTGCATACCTCCCACCGCCAACTCAAGCAATGGATGCGGGAGGTCAATGCAGCGGAACCATCCGTAGAGTCACGCAAGCCTCTGAAGTGGTCCAGCACGCCTATCATTTTTGATATTGAGGACCACCACGATCGCATAAGCTGCGGTCGGGTGCTTGCCGATGTTGGTCTCACCAACCATCCGCAACCTCAAGGTCACCAAAATGCTAGTTGACGGCGGGCCGGCTTGAATCTGATCTCCTCCGCGGTGCTCCGGAAGCTTCAAATCCCGACAAAGAAGCTCGAAGAGACCGGCACCTTCCAAGGAATCAATTCGGGAAGGAGCAAGTCAAGGGAAGATTACGTTGCGGTAACATTTGGCGTGAGCTGAACTTCAATCGAGAGGGTTACATTCGACGTTGCCGATTTCCCATTGCCTTACAATGGGATACTTGGTCGCCCAAAGACTCGCCAAGTTCATGGCAGCCTCTCACTACGCCTACAACTTACTCAAGATGCCAGGCCCGATAAGCGTCATCTCTGTCCATGGCGACAAGAAGGATGCCCTTATCCGTGCCGACAAGATCTACCGGGATGCAGCAGCCGCGACAGATTGCCAAGCACTTGCCGCTGAAGCTCCTGGGGGGAAGAAGACGAAGTCCAAGTCCGGCAAGGGCTCTGATGCTCACTCCAGCAAGCGCACCTCTTCGGAGTGCTGCGCTACCGTCGAGGACGCACCATCGAGCTCCACCGGCAAGTGCAAGAAGATGGTAGCTCCGCCCAAGACCAAGAAGGTGCCCGCCAAGGAGTACGGCCTTTGGTGGTACCTTTACCATCGGTGCCTCTCTCGACCCTAAATAGGAAGGCGCTCGTTGCTTTTCCTGGGGCGAATGCCGACGTGTTTGCATGGCAACCGTCGACATCCCCGTGTTCCTGTGAAAGTGATTGAGCACCGCCTGGCCGTTTGTCCTCATGCGCGCCGTCAAGCAAAAAGTCGAGAAGGTGCGTTGGAGCGCCAAGAATTCATAGCAGAAGAGATCAAGAAACCGGAAGCAGCGGGCCTTGTCGAGGAGTGATCCATCCTACGTGGTTGGCCAATCTCGTAGTCGTGCGCATAAAGCAAATGGAAAATGGAGACTTTGTATTGACTTCACGGATGTTAATAAAGCTTGTCCCAAAGATCCATTTCCCTTGCCGCGCATTGAACAGATTGTTGACTCCACTACCTGGATGTGATTTGCTTTCGTTTCTTGATGCATACTCGAGATACCATCGGATCTTCATGGCTGAAGAAGATGAGGAGAAGACCGCATTCATCACACCATGTGGCACATCTTGTTTCATACGGATGCCTTTCGGTTTGAAGAATGCCGGTTCAACATTTGCAAGGGTAGTCCATGACGCTTTTGAGCCGCAAATGCATGTAAATGTAGAAGCCTACATGGATGACATAGTGGTCAAAAGCAAGGACAAAGCAACTCTGGTTCAAGATTTGAACGAGACCTTTGCAAATCTGCGCAAGATCAACCTCAAGCTCAACCCCGAGAAGTGCGTGTTTGGAGTCCCTTCCGGCAAGCTTCTCGGGTTCTTCGTGTCTCAACGAGGGATTGAAGCTAATCCCGACAAGATCAAGGCCATTGAGCAATCTGAAGCACCAAAGCGCGTCAAGGATGTATGAAGACTTGCGGTTGCATGGCTGCTCTCGGCAGGTTTATTTCTAGGTCTGTTGGCGCGCCTGCCATTTTTCAAGATTTTGAAAAAGGCGGGTCCAATGAAATGGACTCGGCGGAGGCTGCGCTGCAGACTTGAAGAGATACCTGTCCTCCACTCCAACACTTGTCGCACCTAAGCCACAAGAGAAGTTGCTATATATAGCGGAAACCAATCAAGTGGTTAGTGCTGCGTTAGTAGCGGAGAGGAGGCGGATGACGAGCCAAAGAACCACGGCAAGCACATCCGGCGACAAGCTGTGGGCTTTGCCGACAAGCTTTGGTCCCGACAAGAACGAATCCGCAGACACATGACGACCGGATGCGAGAAAAGGATGGTGCAGCGCCCAGTCTACTTTTGTCGGTTCCCTCCTGCGAGGGGCTAGGTCGAGGTACTACGGTGTGCGAAATTGCTTTTCGGCCTCCTCATGGCCTCGAGAAAGCTGCGCCATTACTTCCAAGCACATGAGATCACAGTTGTCACTCGCTTTCGGCTGAAGAGGATCTGCGAGAATCCGGAAGCAACGGGCAGGATAGTTGAGTGAGCATTGGGCTATCAAGCTTTGGTCTCAAGTTTGAAAGCACATCAACTATCCAAAGCGAGAGCGTTAGCGAGTTCATAGCAGAATGGACGCCAACGCCCGGATGAAGAGATTCCGAGACGAGCATTCCCGTCAAGGAAGCAAGCAAAGAGTGGCTGATGTACTTTGATGGTGCCTTCTCGCTGCAAAGGCGCCGGTGCGGCGTCTTGCTTATCGCACCCACCGGAGAGCACCTCAAGTACGTAGTCCAGATGCACTTTCCCAAGGAGCAAGCAACAAACAATACCGCAGTATGAAGGTTTGCTTGCCGGTCTCGAGATCGCAGTGGACCTTGGGATCAAAAGCTTATTGTCAGGGGTGACTCGCAACTTGTCGTCCGCCAAGTGAACAAAGATTACCAGAGTCCGTTGATGGAAGCCTACGTTGATGAAGTGAGGAAGCTAGAAGAGCACTTTGATGGCCTGCAAATGGAACATGTTCCAAGAGCTCAGAATGATATTGCTGACGGCCTGTCAAAGTGCGCTGCACTTAAGTTGCCTGTGGAACCAGGGATTTTCGTGCTCAAGCTGACTCAGCCAACCGTAACACCATCAATTGGACAAAGCAAGAAGAGGAAGTTGATCTCTGGTGACTACTTTCCGGCAGAGCTTCCCGAAGCCGTCGTTGCGAAGGTCCCCAAGATCAACACCAATAGTTGAGGGCGATCGCTGCTCGACAAGCCTTACGGTTTGTTTCGTTGAAGCGACGCTTCCGACCGCTTTTGCTCCGGCAAGCTTGCGGGAGCGTCAAGCTCCGGCAGGCCGCATGTCCTTGCCGTGGAAGGCGATGTTCCCGCAGCAGAGATGTGCCTTTGCTCCTTGTTGTCGAGCCGCAAGCTCCAAAGATGGGCGCAGCAGATTGTCCATTTCCTTGAGACAGGAGAACTTCCCGAAGAGCAAGAAGAAGCGGAAAGAGTAGCCCGTCGATCGAGTATGTACCAGTTTGTCGACAAAGACATCGCATGTAAGAAGACTCAACGGTGTGAAATTGAAGTGTATTCCGGTGGAAGATGGATGAAGCTGTTGGCGAGATACACGGAGGCATATGTGGTCACCACATTGGCGCAAGAGCACTTGCCGGCAAAGCTTTACGGCAAGGTTTCTTCCGGCCGACAGCTCCGTGATGCAACCGCACAAGTAACCAAGTGTGAAGCGTTCGGTTCCATTCCAAGCAGATACACCAGCCAGCTCAAGCTCTCCAGACGATCCCTTTATCACGGCCATTTTCGGTCCGGGGCTCGACATCTCGGCCCCTTCCCGAGTTGTCGGGGCTATGAGTACTTGTACGTCGCCATCGACAAGTTCACAAAGTGGCCGGAAGTGGAAGCGATGAGGAAGGTGGCACACGGTCGTGATCAAGTTCTTGGATCGATTGTTTGCCATTTCGAATCCCTAACATGATCATCACCGACAACGGCACACAATTTCTGAAGTCACACCTTCATGCAGTACGTCCAAGATCTTGGCGCCAAGGTCTGCTTTGCTTCCGTTGCTCACCCGAGAAGCAACGGTCAAGCAGAGAGGGCAAATGCTGAAGTGTTGCGTGGGCTCAAGACCAGAACTTTCGACAGGCTGCAGAAGTGCGGAAGAAACTGGATCGAGGAGCTGTCGGTGGTTCTTTGGTCGATCAGGACGACGCCAAATCGAGCCACCGGCCAGACACCTTTTTCTCTAGTCTATGGGGCAGAGGCAGTTCTCCCCACGGAACTCGTATACGGGTCGCCTCGAGTGCTCTCTTATGATGAGCTTGAGCAAGAGCAGCTGCGACAAGATGACGCGCTGCTCCTTGAGGAGGATCGTCTTCAGTCATTGCGGGCGAGCTGCTCGCTACCAACAAGCTTTGCGTCGCTACCATAGCCGCAGAGTTAGTGCCAGAAGTCTCGAGGAAGGCGACCTTGTTCTTCGCGCGTTCAGTCCGCCAAGAATTCAAACAAGTTGACGCCTTGAAGTGGGAAGGCCCTTATCGGGTGAAACGAGTCACTAGGCTCGGCGCTGTCCGCTTTGAGACCGAAGATGGCATCCCGGTGAGCAACTCCTGGAACATTGAGCATCTTCGTAAGTTTTACCCATAGAGCGCGGTTGCGGAACCCGTTCCGGCAATCACCTTTTGTACAAGTCTTGCCGTTGTTGCATGTAATCCTTTGTACAAAGCGAGCGCAGATCCGATGCATCGATAAAGCTCATGTGTTGCGCACAACTTGTCAAATTCATGCTTTCATCATTTTATTGCATGTTTTGACTAACACTTGGTGCAGCAACCACACCCGTAAGCAAAATCGAGTCATTGGGCTCCATAACGTTATTTCCTCTTCTTTCTCTTTTCTCAAAGAAAGAAAGGCTCCCTCGCAAACAAGTTAACTGTGGGGGAAGGAGGAGATAATACTATGGACCGTGCACCGCTCGAGGAAGTTTCGCCTCATCGGGAAGCAAGAGACAGAAAAGCTAAGTTGCCAAAGTTTGAGCAATCAATTTTAAATTTTTAAGTTATCTTCCTCGAGCGATAGTACTTTGTATGGAAAACACGTGCGCAGAGGAACCAACTCGCCCGGCTAGTCGCGCCCTTACTTTGTTTCGAGTCCGCTCAACAACTTAAGTGAGCTGCGGCTAGTCGCGACAAGGTTGCTTGTCGGAGGCGGCATCGCCACAGGCCTTGACGTTCGCACTTTTCGGCGCCATGACAAAGGTGCCCGCACCGACAAGTCCCCCAAATGCGTAAAGGCGTAAACGCATACAAAGGAAGGAATCAATTAGAGGAAATAACGTTGCATTGATCGCCTAAGATAGAGTATATTACAAAATAACTTGTCGCCGATCTAACAAAGTGTTCTAAACATGATCGGCAGCGACAAGGGAAAGATAAAATTGGCGGCCTAGTCTACGCGGTCGCCATCAATCCGCTTGATCTTGTTCACCTTGTCCACAATGGAGTGCGACAAGGGCTTTGAGCTCCTCCACGTTGGCATCTGGCGGCAAGGATCCGAGGACGCCCGTTAAGGTTGAGGCCCGGATTGCGGAAGGCCACCTTTATCAACACCTTCTCGAGGGCTCACCGCACAGATCTGGCGTGATTCCTCGCCACCTGCTCTGGGACCTCTTCCCGAGTCGGCTGGAGACCCGTCCACGCCTTTGAAGAATAAGCTGAGTTTGGCGGCTGGGTTGGAGATGCTCGTCGGAGGAGTATGTAAGGTCCGCCATCCCCAGCTCCATCAAGACGTTGTGGATGTCGTGGCGGTGTCCACAAGACCTTGATCCGATGCTCCACGCTCTCCCTCAAGGTGCTCTGGATGGAGGCAGCATTCGCTAGCAGCTCCTCCTTGGCCTTGATCGTCTCCAACAAGCCCACCTCCCGCTCTGGCGTCGTCCAACGCTTTGCGTCGAGTGGTAAACTTCAGCTCAAGATCCGCCTTGGAATCCTTGGCGGCGTCGAGCTCCTTGCCCCTATCGGCCGAGACGACTCGCAGCTCGCCAAGAGTGTAGGCGTCCTTCTCACGCTCATGCTTGAGCGCGGCAAGCTCTTCGCCGCTCTTCTTGAGGCTGGCCTCGGCTGTGCCACCTTCGCCTTCAACTCTTCCTTGGCGGCCTCGGCGGGCTGCGGCGGCATCCTTCCGCTTCCTTAAGCGCCTGCCAAGTTACTCCTCGCGGCAGCAAGGTCTTCTTCGTGGCTGTCCAGGTTGACCTTCCGCTGCGCCCGGCTTTCGCTGCGGAGAGCTTCTCGGCAGCCGGCCGCTACTCCTCCTCGGCCGCGGCCTTCTCAAGGATGAAGGCCGTGCGCTCTTCCGCAAGTTGCCCCGGCCGCTTTCGTCACGGAGAGCCTCTTGGTTGGCGCTCCGGAGCTCTTCTGGCTTCTCCATGTCCGCTCCTGCCCTCGCGACAAGTGCTTCCGGGACTCCAACTTGGCTGCGGCGCGGTAGAGCTGACAGCGACTTCTTCAAGAATTGCTCCTCGAGACTTCGCCACTTCTGCTGGTTGGCGCGTCCACCAGCGTCAGCCAGAGAGGCGAGTAGCTCGCCGTCGAAGGTCTCTCCCTCGACCGGCGCCACAGGCTTCGGTTCGGGGAGTTTGATGAAGACACCCTCGCCCGGCCTTGGTAGGCACGGGCTGAGGCTCCTCGAACTGGCGCCCTTGGCGATGAGTGGGGAGTCGGCTGTCGATGTATGGCGCTGGCGCTCCTGCGGCCTCGGGGCCGTCAGTCGATCGCCGACCCTCGCCCGGCTTCTGCGTCGGCAGCCTCGGTGGCCTTCTCGCCAACAGGCTCGTCGGCGGCCCTCTTCTTCCACAAAGAACGACCTCTTCTTCCTCGACGGCGGCCTCGTCGGTGTTGCCGCGCGCTTCCTCCTCACCGACGGCCTCGACCTCCATCGGCTCTGCGTCAGACAAAGAAAGAGCAGTCAAGCAAATATTCAAAAAGAGAAACAAAAGAAAGCGAGCCCAAGGGAAATTTTCGTGTAAGGAAATTCCTGCAACGGGATCCGCAGCCATGGCCTCGACCACTGGAGGGTCACTGGCGTTGTCCCTTGCCGGGGTAGCCTCCCTTGCCGGAGTGGCCTCCCTTGTCGGAGGGCGCTCCCTTGCCGGAGATTCCTCCCTTGGCGGCGTAGTGGCAGTGAGACAGATTTGAGGCGGCTTGAGCCCTCCTGATGAGGCTGCTCTGCTCCTACACAAGCAAACAATCAGGTATCAACGAAGAAGGGGCACCCCTGCACACCTAATAGTAAGGAGAAAACTGCACACTTACTCTGGGGGCTGTGCTGGGGGCTGCTCTGAGGAAGGGTTGCTGGTCCGGCAAGGGGTCTCAGACGCGTCCCCTGTTGCCACAGGAGAATCGTCCTCAACGACGACCGTCGGGATCTTAGCCCTCTTCGACACTCTCGGGCCAGCGTCCTGAAAAGGAAAGAGTCCAGAACGAAGCAAATCAGATTCAAGATGAAGCAATAAAATTGAAGAAATACAAGCACAATCTCAAGAGCTTACTCTTCGTCTTCCTCCTCGGAGCTAGCGCGGAGAAGTCAAACTCCGGCTCGCCTCCGGTGCGACGAGGCGGGGGAGTGGGCTCTCTTGGCTGCTTGGCGGAGGCGTCGGCGGTGGCCTGAGAAGATCTCGCCCCAGTTGTCGCAGCAGTGTGAGGCGCTCCTGCGGCAACATCGCTTGCATGGTAGGCCTTGGCCTTGTAACGTTCTTCTTGTGGGCAGTCTGCCGCCCGACTTCGTCTCCGGCCTTGGGCGCCTCTTGGCGGAGCCGGGCTCACTGGCGGCAAGTCGCTGGGTGGTGGAGAAGAAGCGCCCTCGGCGGGTCCACTCGACCCGGCCTCGGGCTCGACAAGCTCGTCCTCGCCGGGCGATCTCCCTCGCTCGGCAAGGCTTGCCGCCTTCGCGTCTGCCTCCTCCACGGTATACCCGAAGGCTCAAGCGGCAGCTGCTGCCGCCTCCTCCACCTGTTGGCAATCCGCGCCATCTCCTCGTCGGTGGTGTCGCTGGGTGAGCCTACCTTTCGTCCCGGAGCGGATCGGCACTTCTTCCAAGTCGTCGTAGAACTGCTGCACGACCTCGTCGGGGGCTCTCGCCAGGTTGGAACGATCCCATGGGAGTCGCTGGCAACGGCATCTTGGCGCCGGATGCGGTCGGCGCCGAGTTGTTGCACAAAGGGCGACCCCCTCGGCAACCTAAACCACTCGGGGTGGTCGGGTCGTTCTTGAACAGCTCTAGCAACATCGCATCCAACTCCAAGACGGTGAAATTCCAGTTCAGGCCAGGCGCAACCTCATAATGTCTGCCGCATTTTGGAACTCCCAAGCAGGCCTCCTCCTCTCCTGCAAGGGAAGCGTCTGTGGCGAAGGAAGTCTGCGCCAACTGCGCCTATGGTTAGTCCGGCAAGCCTGAGGCGCAGAATCCGGGTCACGGTTATCTTCAACCTAGCATCCTCCAGCGCCAAGTTACTCCAATCTATGCCGCGCACTATTGGGGTTTGGCGCACGGCAGTGAAGGGCTGCGGGTTCTCCTCTACGACCCAACACCAATTGGCTCTCCACTCCTCCCACTTGTTGCGAAACTCTCCTTCCAGGTAGGCTTCTTTCTTGCCGATCCTGGAGACCCAAGCTATCCCCCCGGCAAGTGGCTCTCCTCTCTCGTGAGGGCACAAAGAAGTGGCGGAAGAGTGCCGCATTTGGGTGGACTCCGACAAAGTTTTCGCAAAGATGCGCGAAAACTGCCATGGTCAAGACGGCGTTGGGGTGAAATCAAGGAGGCGGAGGCCAAATGTGTTCATGATATCGCAGAAGAACTTCCGGAAAAGGCGGGCAAAGCCCGCAATAGAAGAAAAGGGCGAAAAAGGGGTACCCAGTTGGGGCCAAATCGGACGCGGAGGCGGGGAGTACCTTCGTGCGCGGATGCGCACGCGTCTCCGTCGACCAAAAGAGGTAGAAGACATCCCGCAGCTCCATTTGCGCCGAGCTGGGGGGGGGGTAAGATGGCCCGCTCCTTGCGCAACGCCGCGAGCCGCTGCGCTTCGGCAGACTTGACGCCCTTCTCCTTGTCGGCTTTCGGAGCCATGGCGAGGCGGCGGAGGAGGCCGACGGCGGTGAGCGTGCTTGTGGCGAAAAGGGGCGGGGCGCTGCTCTCTTCGCACCGGAGAAGAAGGGGGGGAGCGGCGGTGGTTTTCTTGACAAGGCAGCAATGGCGGAGTGGACGGCCTGCCCCTGTTTCCTCCGCTTATAAAGAGGGGGGGGGCGTTCCGCTTTTCCTAATAAAGAAACCCCCACGACCACGCCCACGATCTCTCGCACGACGCCACGTCCGGTGCGTGCCGTTAGTGGGGTCGTGGTGGGTCCGGGCGAAGTGCGGCGTGGTCGAGGCCGCGTGTGACCGTGCTTTATTTTGGGCCTGGCCCAACAGCGCTCGGCACCGTGTGTGGCCCGAGCCGGGTGCTCTGTCGGTGTGCGAGTAGGGGTACCCTAGTATCCCGTACTGCACGCAGACGACAGCAGACCATGGCGTGGTTTTCTCGTCACCACCAAGATCCTCCGTGGCTCCTTTGGAGCCATTCAAGAACAAAGTATTTGATTAAGAAGACAAGGCCCCGGCAAGAGGAGCTTGTCGGGAAGGCTCGGAGCGCGACAAGCCTCCAGACGCGACAAGGATTCAGCCGCAGCAAGGCGCTTGCCGCGGCAAGCAACCTCTCTCCATCTCCGCTCCACCTCATCCAGCAACGTGTCGCCATGGGACCATAACATGCGCGCGTGTCGAGAGGCTGTGCAGCCAGCGGAGAGCAGCGATAAGCGGGCGCCGACAAGCTTGCCATCGTGGCGGCGGAGGCTCACTGACGGTCTCTGTTGCCTTTGTTCGGGCGACAACGGCGGGCATTTATTGCTTTTGTCCCTTGCCGTCGAGTTAGGTATTTTTACCTTTATACCTTTGTTCAAGTAGGTGTACCAACTCCTGTTTTTACATTTGTACCCTACTTTGTGTTGCCACTGCCGGAGACCCTTGAGCATATAAAAGGAGGCCCATGCGCAGCGTAGAGGGGTTCGAGCCGGTTCATTCGACTCACTAGAGACCAGATACGCTCACGCTTAGGTTACGTAGCTCGCATCGCTCCCTAGCAAGAACACAATACATCAAACAAGCAGCAAGAGGAGTTTTATCTCTCCGGGGAGCTCGAAGCTGGGTAAACGCCGTGTGCCTCGCCTCGATCCGCTCTTCGTGCGATCTCCGCCCCCCTCCGAACCACAAAGGGGCCTGGTCCGCCGGCCCCATAGGTGTTCGTGGGTACGATCAGCCTCCCCGACATGTGGCGAGTAGAACTATCAAGAGTTATGAGTGCGAATCATCTTCATCAACATTGCAGGCAAGTAACACTTTGATCATACCTTTTCTACTACCCAGTTTTATTGCATTAGATCAATCCTCAAACATTGCATGATTAGGATCCAATTAAATTGTGGGATGGGAAGTCGTTGAGGTAGTACCTATTACCTGTTTATTATAAACCCTTGGGAGTCACTTCTACGTTTGCTTATTATGCCATGCTATGCAAGTAAGCGTGGATTGGGTGAGTGTATCCATGGCAGATGTGAGATTGTTATTTAATGGTTTACTTAAGGTGGCAACTTAAACACACATCTGGGTGGATTGAGGCACCTGGTTTCTATCAGGACTTGCCTGTATTTCTTCGGACCGCCACCCAGGCTCAAAGGGATCATGAGATTATTCATGCTAGAAACTTCCGTGTGCAGCCACAAGCCATTATGGGCTCTGGCATAGTTGATTAAGTTGTGCGAACTCTTACGGGTAGGCTAGCAGATGTAGGGGATGTAGGTTGGTACGGTCTACCCACATGTAAGGTGCTAGCGCTTCTGAAAGACTATGTCCCGGTCATCCATTTCTCAAACATCATGTAGTGCGAGAAATCAAACGGAGGCGGTCGAGTCTTGTGGGGAAAAGTGTGCAAACCTCTGCAGAGTGTATAAACTAATCATGGTTAGCCGTGTCCCCGGTTATGGACATCTTGAGTATCTAGTTCTTGGATTATCCTGTTGATCTCATCACGTTACTCTAAATAATTTGTTTGGGTTTAATGAGTACTTTTAATTGGGATTGAGAATGTCATCAACCATTCTCAATGTTTAACAACCACCATGATAGATAAATAAATTTATTCCTTTGCAGTAGGGAAAAATTCGCTATTCGCAAAAACTGTAACCATTGAGCTTTCCACCAGCCATATATGCATGTAGTATAGCGTATTCTTTCATTACTCTCTATGTGTTACATTGCCAGCATATTCCATGTGCTGACCCGTTTTCGGGCTGCAACTTTTCATGTTGCAGACTTTTTCAGACGACGAGTAAGTGATACGTTAGGGTTATGATTTCTACACTCAACTTTGCCGTTGGTGTTGATGGGAATCCACGACCTTGTTGCTTCCGCTATATTTTGGATTGAGGTAATAGTTCTTACGTTACTTTATACATGTGATTTACCTCTGTTATAAATCCTCGAAATCTTGTGTGTGTCGACATACCGATCCGAGGATGACACTTAAGCACGAAGACTTGATCCATTCGGTCGGGTCGCTACAAGATGGTATCGAGCACATGTTGATCGGGGAGACGTGACCCTAGAAACTGGTCTTATTTTCACTAAAAGATTTTCTCTACAACTTCATTTTCAAAATGATCTTTTACCTCTCTTCTCTTACGAGCTTATTCAAATATTCCCTTTTAGTGAGACCATACCCCTTTTCCCTTTTGACCTCTCGAAGATCCGACCGATGAGACCACTACAAGGAGACAAGATATCGGACAACTAAGACCATTTGGAATGAAGAGGATTTTACCGTGTAAATGGAAACTACAACTGTTGAAGACTCTGAAGACTAGGAGATTTGAAGGCTCCAAATAATTTCTGGATTTGTATGACCTAAGAAGGCACCCCTTATGGAACTTGGCAGACTATGGAAGTTGTCAATACCCGAGATCATGGTGTATTTGAGAAAGACCGGAACATGGAGCATAGAACTCAAAGTTTTGTCAAGAAACCCCGAAGACAGGAGATATCAAACTATGGAATGATAGCTCATGGAAATGACAAGAGCAGAAACACGCTATCCATGATGTTGTCGCCCGCTTATACTATTGTCACTGTGCTGAGTTAAGCATGCATTTCCTCAGAAGGATTGGATGGTAGGAGGCTGAAGGAGCATCTGTCAGCGAAGGATGCAGTTTTAACATTACTGGTGTAGCACCAGGATCTGGAGTGTTACATCAAGAAGTTAAGATGGACCTACAAGAAGCAGTATTTGATAAGGAAGCAGTTCATGAAGAACTCAGGACCCAGAAGCTGAAAGTAGACAAGCTGAAGGAGCAAAACATCGAGATACCGGAGATTTGACAAAGAATCAAGGATGAGGATCATGGATCATGTCAAGGATGTTGAAACCGGCAGTTTGGAATGCAACTCTAGAATATTAAAGGGCGTCATGAGAGAATTAGCGTCCAACAGAGATGATTTGGCAAAAGAACTTGAGAAGGACAAGCATGATCAGTAGGAGCCATCGGAGACATGACCAAGACTGGAAGAGTTTGATGAATTTGAAGATTCATTGACCTTTAGAAGCCCAAACCCCTATTATATATCTGTGTTAGATGACGATTGTGAGCTGTCATTTGTTTGATGTTTTTTGACAGCCACAATAAAATCTGTCTTTTCAAAACTTACATTTTGTATTGTGTGCATCCTCTCGATCTCTCTTATCCCACCCCAAACCCATGGACCCAATAGAGGATGAATGGAGATGAGCTTATATTTTCTGGACCAATGAGTCAATTGGAGACAGACCAATGGATTCAGAACATGGAGGATCAAATGGAGAATAACCCGATAGTCAGAAAAGATATGAAGGATATACCAAACTATCCATGGATGGCAAAGAGTAACCACTTGGGAAGAATTTAAGTTGACTTTGCTAAAGTCTCGATTTGTGTCCCAGAAGTTGAAGCCTTATGGAAAGGATATGAAGAAACCTTGTGCATACAAGCTTTGTGGAGAAATAGGACACAACCATAAAGAACACAAGGACGAATACCCTCATAATCGAGGATTACCCAAAGAGTTAGCCGAGGATCTCAGGGAAGCTTGATGGGAGATTGTTCCTAAAGGTTTTGTTGCAGTAATGGAAGTTCAGTCTACATTGTTGGGAAAGATCCGTGAAACTCAGAAGGATGACAAAGAGATTGCTGAGGTAAAAGAGAGGATGAGCAAAGGAAAGGCCAAAGGTTTACGTAAGGATGAGCACGACACCTTATGGTTCGAGGACCGTGTAAATGTGCCCAATAATGCAAAGATCAGGGAGTTAATACTTGAGGCTCATGACTCACCATACTCTATTTCCCTGGAAGCACCAAGATGTATTTGGATTTGAAGGAGTGTTTCTGGTGGACTGGTATGAAGAAGGATATTGCAGAGTATGTAGTCGTAGGTGACGTATGTTAGAGAGTGAAGGCAGAGCATCAGAAGCTAGTCGGATTACTACAACCTATGCCAATACCCGAATGGAAGTGGGATAAGCTTGGCATGGATTTCATTACCCCATTTCCCAGAACCCGAACGGGACATGATTCTATCTGGGTAGTAGTTGATTTCGCTTGACCAAAGTGGCTCACTTTATCCCAGTGAAACCAGCTATACAAGTGAGAAGTTGGCCAAGATATATTTGACAAGGATTGTATGTCTGCATGGAGTTCCGAGGACCATCATATCAGATAGAGGAACACAGTTTACCTCAAAGTTTTGGAATCAAATGCACGGACTTTGGGTACTAGGCTAGAGTTCAAGTCTGACCTTTCATCCGCATGACGAGATGGATAAATCAAGAGAGTCAATCAGATTACGGAGGACATGTTGAGAACGTATGCACTAGATTATGGATCTAGCGGTGAGGATAATCTACCTTACGCGGAGATTCTCATACAACAACAATTACCAGCCGGTTTGAAGATGGCCCTTTTAAAGCTTTGTATGGGAGAAGGAGCGAGACACCATTGATGTGGGATGAAGTTGGAGACCGTCAGTTTTTGGACCAAATGTGATCAAGGAGTCGAAGAGAATGTTAAGTTGATTCGAGATAGGCGAAGATAGCTTCGATCCGAGCGGAAGAGTTATGCAGACTCAAAAACGCAAGGAGGTAGTCTATGAAATCGGAGACAGAGCATATCTTTGTGTGCCACCTCTGCAAGGAGTTAAATGATTTGGAGTTAAGGGAAAGTTAGCCCCGAGATTTGTAGGACCATACCGAGTTTGGAACGTATGGGAGAATTGGCTAACAAGTTGGAGTCACCCGAAGGACTGTCAGGAGTTCATGATGTGTTTCACGATTCCCAGTTGAAGAAGTGCCATGCAGAGATGGCCAATATTCCCCTGTAAGGACGCTTGACCCTGGAAAGGATAATGATGTTCCACGAAGTGGAGTATGGACTTCATAAGTATAAGTTTTATCTTGGCAGGTGGGATATCCCACGAGGATGAAGATATGAATTACGATTGGATACAAGGAGGTATAATGTTGGTAATATGGATCAATGGAAATTCCATGATGAGTCGATTAATCATGTCCTAGTTTGGTGCCAATAGAAGGAAGAAAGACATTACAATTGGATGGATTTAAGAATACTAGGAAGTTGGATGTTGGAATAACGATCGGCTGCCCGATGATGAGTTCAAGGTTTACAAGTGATGAGGTGGGCCATAACCCACAGGCCCCAGGACCTGCCAAGAAGCAATCACACTATTGCTGAAGGAAAAACACTGGAAGAAGTTATGATTTTATCGATAGACGATTCTATAGGAGTTTACATAAAACACGAGAGTTGTTAAGGAGCGATAGATGTTTGTTTGGCTTGCGTAATCAATGGATTTATCCGAACTTGGTTCGTCGACAAGAGAAATTCTGCAATGCTTGTGAGGATGACCGAGTGTTAGAATGCGAGATTCGCTAAACCGGTACAAGGTAATGATTTGGGTGCGGGATGGATTGATCACCATACCGACTTACTCTTATTATTCGCCTTGCTATATGGGATGGTAAATCTGAGTGACTTACCTATAGTAGATAGACGACGATCAAAACCATGTTTAAACCTTAGAATGGTATAAGCATTTTTCCCCTTGTACAAGCCAGTTGTTGCCAACCGTAGGTCATACGGTGAGATTCAACCCAGACCCATTTTCTGCAGGGAAACCATAAATTGTTGACCACCATGAGATAACGTTAGTTGTTTAGAATTGGCGCCAGACCCGTCAGCTAAGAAGACCCAATCTCGGAATAACCTTACCAAGAGGAAAAAGGACAAAAGAATTGAGGAAAAGGTTATGCCACTACGGAAGAGCCAGAGAAGGAATTATACTGAAGATCTGAGAAGACCGACATTTGTCGATAATAAGGATGGAGTATATGAGTTTTGATGGAACCGTAACCATGCTTCTAAGGGTGGTAGCATCCGAGACCGGAGACGATCGATGGATTTTTAGAAGACCCCAAACCCTAACCTATTTCTTTCTAGCCTCTCCGAATCTCGAGGGGCGAGATTCATTTTAAGGTGGTAGTTTGTAACATCCCAAAATTCTAAATTTTGGAATGTTATAAACAAATAGATAGATTTGATTGATTGTTTGATTGGTATTTGAAAGTGAGTGAATTTGAAATTTTTGGAAGTTAAATGAGAGGGAATAAAAGGACTTTCCCAAACTTTCATTTTGCTTTTATGATCTTCGGAATTCAAATTCTTTTCATCACAAAACCACGGAGAGAAGATGACATGACTTCTTCCATTTATTTAAATGACAAGGGTGTTAAAAATATTTGAATTTCATTTGAGAATATTTCCAATTCTGAAACTTTATGCAACTCAATGATTTTCACGGCGAAGATAAAATGACTTCTTCAAATTATATGAAATATGAGTTGGGAGTTTCAAAGAATTAAACTCAAAGTTCTTTTGAATTTATTTTCAATTTGGAGTTATTTGAGTTTTATTCAAATTATTTTTCTCCAAAAATAAAATACATGGAAAGTAGGGTAACATGATTCCCTACATCATAAAATTGGAGAGAAATAAATTTGAAATCATTTTGGTATTTTTAATATGTTTTTTATTGGATTTTATTAGAGCAGGAGCACTCTTTGCTTTATTTGAATTCGTGTGCATTTTATTTGAAGCTAGAATAATGTTCATGTTGTAGAAAATATTTTTCTAAAAAAATTGATATATAATATGCCTATATAAAATTTTAGTTTCATTTTCGTTTTTCAGTTTATCGCTTTCTGTAAAAAAACAAATAACAAAAACTGCACGCGCGCGTGAAACTAACTGTCGCCGACGTGCGCATCATAGTACCAGCGGGCGCCTCATCTTTTCTTTTTCTATTTAATATATGGGCCAGGCCCAGCGGGCCATATTCCTTCCTCATATTTTTTTCTCCATAGTTATTCTTTTTCTTTTCTATTGCTCAAAAAAAATTACAGTGTGCGCGCGCGGCCGGCCGAAAGCCTTTTGGCCCATGCCACGCGACTCTCCTTTTCTCCTCTGTTTCGTATATTTTCGTCTATGTTTAGTCCCACATTGCCTAGCTTTTGACCCCCAAACCTCTTTTCCACCTATAAATATAGACCCATAGAGCCTCCAAAAATAATCTGATTCGGGTTAAATCAATATTTTGGTTTGATTAGATTCATATAAGAAAAATATATTTCTCCTCACGGTAGCGACTTGAAATTGTCTTCTCCCTCCGTAGTTGTCTTTTCTCTGCCTTATAACGGTATCTTTCTTCGTTTTTTTCTTTTTTATACTTCCGTAGTTTATTATTTTCTAGACTAGTACGATACAATAATTAGATTATCATCTACGTATTTATACATTAGACCTTAGCCGTAGCTATTTTTTTTCTTTCGTAAAATAGCTTGGCCCTGATTTTTCAAATAGCCATAACTTTTTACTCGTTCATCCAAATTAGATGAAACCAACGCCCATTTCTTCGTTACGATCTCCTCTATCCATTAATCCAACTCAAACATGTTTTTGAAAGTTTAAAATTTGAATTAGACCAGATTTGAATTTGAACTTCGTTTGATCGTAACTTGAGTTTTATAACTCCATTTGAGTTGATTCTTTTTGCAAATTGAAGCTCTTGACCTAAACTTTCTGATAAGGCCAAATTCACATAATTTTGGTACTGTTAGAAATTGTTTTATGTTGCAAGAGTTATTTGCTTGGTTTTGATGTTTTCCGAATTGTTTTCTTTGTTCTTCCCGACCATTTGAGTGATTGCTTATGTGTGGTTACTATTGCTTGCTTAAGATAGATTGACCGAAGTGTGACGAGTAGAACTATCAAGAGTTATGAGTGCGAATCATCTTCATCAACATTGCAGGGCAAGTAACACTTTGATCATACCTTTTCTACTATCCGGTTTTATTGCATTAGATCAATCCTCAAACATTGCATGATTAGGATCCAATTAAATTGTGGGATGGGAAGTAGTTGAGGTAGTACCTATTACCTGTTTTATTATAAACCCTTGGGAGTCACTTCTACGTTTGCTTATTATGCCATGCTATGCAAGTAGACGTGGATTGGGTGAGTGTATCCATGACAGATGTGAGATTGTTATTTAATGGTTTACTTAAGGTGGCAACTTAAACACACATCTGGGTGGATTGAGGCACCTGGTTTCTATCAGGACTTGCCTGTATTTCTTCGGACCGCCACCCAGGCTCAAAGGGATCATGAGATTATTCATGCTAGAAACTTCCGTGTGCAGCCACAAGCCATTATGGGCTCTGGCATAATTGATTAAGTTGTGCGAACTCTTACGGGTAGGCTAGCAGATGTAGGGGATGTAGGTTCGTACGGTCTACCCACATGTAAGGTGCTAGCGCTTCTGAAAGACTATGTCTCGGTCATCCGTTTCTCAAACATCATGTAGTGCGAGAAATCAAACGGAGGCGGTCGAGTCTTGTGGGGAAAAGTGCGCACACCTCTGCAGAGTGTATAAACTAATCATGGTTAGCCGTGTCCCCGGTTATGGACATCTTGAGTATCTAGTTCTTGGATTATCCTGTTGATCTCATCACGTTACTCTAAATAATTTGTTTGGGTTTAATGAGTACTTTTAATTGGGATTGAGAATCGTCAACCATTCTCAATGTTTAACAACCACCATGATAGTTAAATAAATTTATTCCTTTGCAACAGGGAAAAATTGGCTTTACGCAAAAACTGTAACCATAGAGCTTTCCACCAGCCATATATGCATGTAGTATAGCTTATTCTTTCATTACTCTCTATGTGTTACATTGCCAGCATATTCCATGTGCTGACCCGTTTTGGGCTGCAACGTTTCATGTTGCGCACTTTTTCGCATTTACGAGTAAGTGATACGTTAGGGTTACGATTTCTACACTCAACTTTGCCGTTGGTGTTGATGGGAATCCACGACCTTGTTGCTTCCGCTATATTTTGGATTGAGGTAATAGTTCTTACGTTACTTTATACATGTGATTTACCTCTGTTATAAATCCTCGAGTACTGTGTGTGTCAGCATACCGATCCAGGGATGACACTTAAGCACAAAGACTTGATCCATTCGGGTCGGGTCGCTACACTAGTAGGCCAAACCAAACTGATAATTTGAAGAGACTTGCAAATATAACCAATCATACATAAAAGAATTCAGAGGAGATTCAAATATTGTTCATAGATAAACTTGATCATAAACCCACAATTCATCGGTCTCGACCAACACACCGCAAAATAAGAATTACATCAAATAGATCTCCAAGAGAATCGAGGAGAACATTGTATTGAGATCCAAAGAGAGAGAGAGAAGAAGCCATCTAGCTAATAACTATGGACCCGAAGGTCTGAGGTAAACTACTCACACATCATCGGAGAGGCTATGTGTTGATGTAGAAGCCCTCCGTGATCAATGCCCCCTCCGGCAGGACGCCGGAAAAGGCCCCAAGATGGGATCTCACGGGTACATAAGGTTGCGGCGGTGTAATTCGGGTTTTGGCTCCGTATTTGATGTTTCCATGGTGTATGGGTATATATAGGAGGAAGAAGTACGTCGGTGGAGCAACATGGGCCCCACGAGGGTGGAGGGCGCGCCCCCTACCTCGTGCTCTCCTCGTTGATTGCTTTACGTAGACTCCAAGTCCTCTGGATCACGTTTGTGTAGCGACCAGACCTCAAACAGTCTGATCTCTATGCTCAGTGTCATCCCTGGATCAGTAATGCTGACACGACACAGTACTCGAAGGATTTATAACAGAGTAGCAATCACACACTTATTACAATCGAATGTCTCAAGAGAGAACTAAATAAAAATAAATATGGCTTAAGGCCATCTAATACGATAACAGCGGAAGGCTTGGAAGAATAAGCGAGTCCATCAACTCCAACAAAGATCATCGAGTATAGAACCACGACCTAAACACCTTACTCGTCGTTGCGAAAAGTCTGCAACATGAAACGTTGCAGCCCAAAACGGGTCAAAGACATGGAATATGCTGGCAATGTAACACATAGAGAATAATGGAATAATAAGCCTATACTACATGCATATATGGCTGGTGGAAAGCTCTATGGTTACAGCTTTTGCATAAAGCAAATTTTTCCCTACTACAAAGGAATAAATTTATTTACTATCATGGTGGTTGTCAAACATTGAGAATGGTTGACAGATCCACGAATCCCAACTAAAAGTACTCATTAACAAACCCAACAATATTAATTTAGAGGTAACATGATGAGATTCACATGATATCCAAGTACTAGATACTCAAGATGTCCATAACTGGGGACACGGCTAACCATGATTAGTTTATACACTCTGTAGAGGTTTGCGCACTTTTCCCCACAAGACTCGATCGCCTCCGTTTGGTTTCTCGCACTACATGGTGTTTGAGAGACGGTTGACCGAGGCACAGTCTTTCAGAAGTGCTAGCACCTTACATGTGGGTAGACCGTACCAACCTACATCCCCTACATCAGCTAGCCTACCCGTAAGAGTTCGCACAACTTAATCAACTATGCCAGAGACCATAATGGCTTGTGGCTGCACACGGAAGTTTCTAGTTTGAATAATCTCATGATCCCTTTGAGTCTGGGTGGCGGTCCGAAGAAATACAGGCAAGTCCTGATAGAAACCAGGTGCCTCAATCCACCCAGATGTGTGTTTAAGTTGTCACCTTAAATAAACCATTAAATAACAATCTCACATCTGTCATGGATACACTCACCCAATCCACGTCTACTAGCATAGCATAGCATAATAAGCAAACGTAGAAGTAACTCCCAAGGGTTTGATAATAAAACAGGTAAAAGGTACTACCTCAACTACTTCCCATCCCACAATTTAATTAGCTCCTAATCATGCAAGTGTTTGAGGATAGATCTAATGCATAAAAACTGGGTATGAGAAAAAGTATGATCAAAGTGTTACTTGCCTTGCTGATGATCCGTGAAACCTAGAGACTCGAAGTAACAAAGGCGACTCCGGGTATTCTATCGCAGACAAACAAACAAGCATACAATAAGTACTCATCTAATGCACAGGTAAAACTCAAATAGATCTAACCAGATAGTCAACTTAAGAACTCCGGTTTGCAAAAAGAATCAAATCAAATGAAGCAACGAAAGTCAAACGGCGGAAGAAAACAGCTTCGTTTTACTAATCTGGATCTAAGTCAAATTTTACAGAAGCAAAAACTTGTTTAAGTAGATTATTCGGAAAGAGGGTTTCGAGACGAAACTCTGGGCACTTGAATCGCCTGATTCCGATAAACGAGCGAAAAGTTAAACTAAAACGAAAATCGGATCTGGAATCGCGATCACAAAAATCGCGGATTAAATCCGAGAAAAGAAAAACGACGAACGGGTTAACGAACGGACGTTCGTTAACTAAACTAATCTGACGAACGCATTCGTTTAAACGAAATAACGAACGAACGTTCGTTAATTAGCCTAAACCGAAAAAAAACCGAAACTAATACAAAAAAACGAAAATAAAAAAAACCGAAAAAAACCGAAGAATAATCGCTCGGTTTTTATAAAAAAACCGGCGCGGAAAACGAGGCGGCGGCGAACCTCGGCCGGCGGGTCACGGCGGCGGGCGGCTGGCGCGGCGGGCGGCGGCGGCTAGGGTTTCGGCGGGCCGGGCCAAGGTGGGTTGGGGCGCCAGGTGGCTGCGCTTATAAAGTGCACCCCCGAGCGGAGTCCCGCTCGGGCACGGCCCAAAGGCGGTTCACTCTTTTTTTTTTAAATAATTACACGCAGAAAAAAAGTAAAAAGAAATACTAAACAAACTCCAAAAATCCCGAAATAAATTTTCCCCGGCTTCTAAAATCAAGCCGGATTTAATGAACATTTATTTGGGGTCTAAATGCAATTTTGAAAAACGCATTTTTTCTAAATTCAAATAAAAGGCGAAAAACTCCAAAATAAAATCTTATTTGATTTTATTATTAAATCTTCATTATTTCTTTATATTGGGAAAGTCATTTTATTCCCTCTCTCATATTTTGGTAGTAGAAATAATTGAAGAAAAAATAATTAAAATCAAATGATCCTATTTTCAAAATTTGAGAAAACTAAAATATGAAAATAACAAAATCCCCAACTCTCTCCGTGGGTCCTTGAGTTGGGTAGAATTTCTAGGGTCGAGCAAAAATGCAATGAAAAAAATATGATATGCTATGATGCTCTATGTATAACATTCCAAATTGAAAATTTGGGATGTTACAAACCTACCCCCTTAAGATGAATCTCGCCCTCGAGATTAGGGTTGGCTAGAAAATAGGTGAGGGTGGTCCTTAAGCAAATCTTCCTCTCGCCTCCCTGTGTGGCTTCATCCTCGGTGTGGTGGCTCCTTTGAACTTTGCAAAACTTAATGACCTTGTCATGAGTAACTCAATCGGCAAACTCGAGAATCTTAACCGGTTTCTCCTCGTAGGTCAAATCATCATTTAACTGAATCGCTTCGGTGGCCTTTGTATCTCTCAGTGGTATATCGGCCATCTCTGCATGACACTTCTTCAACTGGGAAACATGAAACACATCATGAACTCCTGACAATCCTTCGGGTAGTCCCAACTTGTACGCAACTTCTCCCATGCGTTCCAAAACACGATAAGGTCCTACAAATCGAGGTGCTAACTTCCCCTTAACTCCAAAACGCTTAACTCCTCGAAGCGGCGATATCAAGATAAACTCTATCTCCGACTTTGTATTATGTCTCATGCGTTTTGAATCGGGCGTAACTTTTTCTCTTCTGGGCTACCTTGAGCCTATTGCGAATCAACTTTACTTTCCGCTCGCACTCCTTAATCAAATCCGGTCCAAACAACTGGCGGTCTCCAACTTAATCCCACAACAACGGGGTCCTGCACCTCCTTCCGTACAAGGCTTCGAAAGGGGCCATCTTCAAACTGGATTGATAACTGTTGTTGTAAGAAACTCCGCATATGGCAAGTTTTCATCCCAACTTGATCCATATTCCAAAGCACAAGCTCTAAGCATATCCTCCAAAATCTGGTTGACTCTCTCGGTTTGTCCATCTGTCTGTGGATGAAAAGCTGCGCTAAACTCCAGCCTGGTTCCCAAAGTTTCGTGTAACTGCTTCCAGAACTTTGAGGTGAATTGGGTTCCTCTATCTGATACGATACTCCTCGGAACTCCATGCAAACATACAATCCTCGTCATTTATATCTTAGCCAATTTGGCACTGCTGTAGGTAGTCTTCACTGGAATCAAATGAGCTACCTTCGTCGAAAGATCGACTATAACCCAAATCGAGTCATAGCTTGAACGAGTCCTGGGTAATCCCGTGATGAAATCCATACCTAGTTTATCCCACTTCCATTCGGGTATAGGCAATGGCTGTAACAATCCTGCTGGCTTACGATGTTACGCCTTCACCCTCGACATACATCACAAATCGCGACGTACTCGCAATATCTTTCTTCATTAGGTCCACCAGAAAGTATTCTTCAAATCCAAATACATCTTGGTATTTCCTGGGTGAGTCGAATATGGTGAATCATGTGCCTCGTGTAGAATCAACTTCCTGATCTCCGGGTCATTGGGCACATAAACACGGTCCTCAAACCATATGGTATCGTGCTCATCCTCACGAAATCCCTTAGCCTTTGCTTCGCTCATTTTCTCCTTTATAGAGGCAATCTCTTTGTCAGTCTTCTGAGCTTCCCTGATCTTGTCCATCAAATTTGACTGAATTTCCAATGCTGCTACATAGCCTCTCGGAACTATTTCCAAACATAGCTCTCGAAGATCCTCGGCTAACTCCTTTGGTAATTCTCCCGTCATTAGTGTGTTGGCGTGACTCTTACGGCTCAACGCGTCTACTACAACGTTAGCCTTTCCGGGGTGATAATGCAATCTCATATCATAATCTTTGATGAGCTCCAACCATCTCCTTTGCCTGAGATTTAGCTCCTTCTGCGTGAAGATGTACTTCAAACTCTTGTGATCCGTATACACCTCACAATGATTTCCAATGAGGAAATGTCTCCATGTTTTCAACGCATGCACTACGGCTGCTAACTCCAAATCATGCGTAGCATAATTTAGCTCATGAGGCTTAAGCTGTCGTGAAGCATACGAAACAACTCTCCCCTCCTGCATAAGCACTGCTCCAAGTCCTCGACGTGAAGCGTCGCAATATACCTCATAATCCTTGGTCTGATCTGGCAGAATTAACACTGGTGAGGTAACCAAATGTTTCTTCAACTCTTGGAAACTAGCTTCACACTCCTCGGTCCAAATGAACTTGGTATCCTTCTTCAATAATTCTGTCATAGGCTTCGCAA
The DNA here is from genome assembly GCA_021605145.1 of Aegilops bicornis. Taxonomy (NCBI): domain Eukaryota; kingdom Viridiplantae; phylum Streptophyta; class Magnoliopsida; order Poales; family Poaceae; genus Aegilops; species Aegilops bicornis. The sequence continues at coordinate 546,562,038 of CM038675.1, read as the reverse complement.
TCCTTGAGAAATTCTCAATAAATCTCCGGTAGTATCCTGCTAGTCCAAGGAAACTCCGGATCTCTCCAACTGTTGTTGGCGCTTCCCAGTTTTTTACAGTGACAACTTTAGTGGGGTCTACTACTATACCTTCTCCGGATATAACATGCCCAAGAAATCCAACTTCCTTCAACCAAAACTCACACTTGTTGAACTTGGCATATAACTTGTGTTCTCTGAGCTTCTCGAGTACCAAACGCAAATGCTCCTTATGTTCCTCTTCATTCTTCGAGTAAACCAAAATATCATCAATGAACACCACGACGAACTTATCCAAAAACTCCATAAACACTGGTGGTAAAAGTCGTCTTAGGTATATCCTGCTCTCGAATCTTCAACTGATGGTACCCTGATCGCAAATCGATCTTGGAAAACACCTTAGCTCCTTGTAATTGGTCAAACAAGTCATTGATCATCGGTAGTGGGTACTTGTTTTTAATGGTCACTTCATTCAATCCTCGATAATCAACAAACATTCTTAATGATCCATCCTTCTTCTTCACTAGAAGTACTGGTGATCCCCAAGGCGAAGAACTTGGGCGAATAAAACCTTTATCCAGTAACTCCTTAATCTGCTTCTTAATTTCCTCCAAATCCTGGGCTGGCATCCTATATGGTCTCTTAGATATTGGCCCAGTGCCTGGCAGTAGTTCAATCAGAAACTCAATGTCTCTATCCGGTGGCATGCCTGGCAATTCTTCCAGAAACACGTCCGGGAAATCCCTTACCACTGGTACTTCCTCCTGCACAACTCCTGTTAAGGAATTTACATGTGCTCTCCTCGGCTCATGCCGTGATACAAACTTGATTCTTCTCCCTTCTGGGGTGGTAAGCAAAATTAACTTCTTTGGCGCAATCTATGTTCCCTCCATACTTGGTAACCAATCCATGCCTAATATCACATCCAATCCTTGGGATTCCGAACTATTAGGTCCGAGGGAAATACATAGTGTCCAATCCTTAATGGCACTCGATCACACCATATACTAGCCATGTATTACACTCGGGTGAGGTTACTAGCATGGGTGACCTAAGGGCTTGGGTTGGTAATTTATACTTATCCACAAATCCCTTGATATGTATGAATGTGATGCACCAGTATCAAAAAGAACAACTGCAGTAAAAGTCTTAACCAAAAACTTACCTATTACTGCGTCTGGCTGAGCTTCAACCTCCTCCACGGTGACGTGGTTCACTTGTCCTTTGTTGAAAGGATTGGGCTTCTTTCCTGAGCTTCCATTGCCATTTCCATTCTGGCCTTCCGGACAATCATTTGCATAATGCCCAGTCTTGCGGCACTTAAAGCAAGTGATGTGGCTCAGGTCTACCTTGGATGGTGTTGACGGGTTGGTGCGGTTTTTTCCATTGCTTCCTCCATTCCGTTCCCATTCTTGGTGCCATTATGGTTGTGCGAGCTACCTCCTCCATGGGTATGCTGAAATTGTCCTCCTGTCTTTGGTGTAAAGCGAAGTTTCTGCTGAGCTCGAGTTATTCTTCCCTGTCCATACTTCCTCTTGCGATTGTCAATCTGCCGCTTCCCTTCAATCATGAGAGCACAATCTACTAACTCCTGGTAGTCATTGAAGGTGGCTACCATCAACTGCATGCTCAGCTCATCATTCAGTCCTTCTAGAAACTTCTCTTGCTTTAATGTATAGAAAGTAACGCGTCATCCGGGGCATAACGTGCTAACATGCTAAAATCATCTACATAAAGTACAACTGAACGTCCACCTTGGCGCAAGTAACTAAACTCACGCTTCTTAATGGCCATAGCTCCTTTGAAACATGGGCAGACGGAAAGCTTGTCAAACCGATCCCATGTGGCGGTGTCTCTGAGTGGTAAGTGGCTGTAAAATTCTCCCACCATTCTGCTGCGGGTCCTTCGAGGTGATGTGCGGCAAATTTAACCCTTTCTCCATCCGTACATCCTACAGTGGGTAACTCCCTCCCTATCTTACGGAGCCAATCATCTGCAACAATCGGCTCGGTGCTTCTGGATAACACCGGCGGATTCAGCCTTAAGAAAAGGGTCAAATGGTCAACAGGTGGTGGTGGCGGTGGGTTGTTGTTGTTGTTGTTGTTGTTGTTGTTGTTGCCTTGGTTCTGTACCAATGTTTGAATCAAGGCATTCTGCTTCTGGATCAACTGAGTGATCTCTGGAGGGAAAACAAATCCGGGGTCGCGTCTCGGAGGCATCTGAGGGGTTTAAAGAAAATACGAGAATTTAGAATAGAATGAGGTCTAGAGAGAAACACTACCCATATGCACATGAGACAAATCACACAATATCACTCCAATCAATTCAAACAAGGGCATACAACGGTCTATCTATCGTTTACAAAGTGCTGAAACTAAAACTAATATAACATGGGGGTAATCTACTACTGTTATGGTGGTCAACTAGAAAAACTGCTCCAATGAAGACTCCATGATATCTGCTCCAGCTTCATCTTCGTAATCATCATCACTAGGATCGGAATCGGTGCCGTCGATGATGACGTAGTTCTCTGGACAGGTGCTATCTCCATCTTCTCCTCCGGGTGCTGAATTTGCCATGAGTTCTTCAATCTTCTCCTTAAGATCGCCGTTTTGTCCCACTAGAGCTACAATCTCCTCCATGTAGTCCTTGCGAGTGGCCTTCAGTTCTCCTTCTAGTTCGACAATCTTGGCTTTTGCTGTCTGCAACTCCATCATGTCTAAGACATCCGGGTTTTCTGGCGTCCGAATGTGCTGGTTTAACTCCTGGATGAAAGCTGCAATGGATCGGTCCTTCTTAGTGCCAACTATCTCCCATTGTTCATCTCGGCGTCCGCAAATCTGGTAGATAGTATCCTTGAGGTCTTCTTTATAAACTTCTCCAATGCGTCCCATGGTTATGTGAGCTTCCATGCTCTTTCCCATACTCCAAGTTGGTGCATTGAAAACACACTCTATAGGTTCCGTGATTGGCGCAAACGTCCTTCCGGGAACTTGAGCTTGAATCTTCCAGCGCTCCTCTTCGGGTAAAGTGGAATTGTAGGTCCCGGTGAAGCTTGGTAATCCGATGTTAAGATACTTAGTGACTTCCTTCAGGTGTCGTCCAAAGGGTGTATCCTCATCCGGCTGAGTGAACTTGATCCTCGCTTCCGTCATCCTAAAAGAGTAGAAAAGATGAGGAGTTAGAAATGAGAAGAGAGAGTAGTGATCTAGGGTTTTAGCTTAATGGTCGTGTCCTACAGTCAGCGTGTTCTCGATACCATCTTTGTAGCGACCAGGACCTCAAATAGTCGATCTACGTGCTTAGTGTCATCCCTGGATCAGTAATGCTGACACCACACAGTACTCGAAGGATTTATAACAGAGTAGCAATCACACACTTATTACAATCGAATGCCTCAAGAGAGAACTTAATAAAAATAAACATGGCTTAAGGCCATCTAATACGATAACAACGGAAGGCTTGGAAGAATAAGCGAGTCCATCAACTCCAACGGCATCACTGAGTATAGAACCACGACCTAAACACCTTACTCATTGTCTGAAAAGTCTGCAACATGAAACGTTGCAGCCCGAAAACGGGTCAGCACATGGAATATGCTGGCAATGTAACACATAGAGAATAATGGAATAATAAGCCTATACTACATGCATATATGGCTGGTGGAAAGCTCTATGGTTACAGTTTTGCATAAAGCCAATTTTTCCCTACAGCAAAGGAATAAATTTATTTAACTATCATGGTGGTTGTGAAACATTGAGAATGGTTGACAGCATCCTCAATCCCAATTAGAAGTACTCATTAACAAACCCAACAATATTAATTTAGAGGTAACATGATGAGATTCACATGATATCCAAGTACTAGATACTCAAGATGTCCATAACCGGGGACACGGCTAACCATGATTAGTTTATACACTCTGCAGAGGTTTGCACTTTTCCCCACAAGACTCGATCGCCTCCGTTTGGTTTCTCGCACTACATGGTGTTTGAGAGACGGATGACCGAGACACAGTCTTTCAGAAGCGCTAGCACCTTACATGTGGGTAGACCGTACCAACCTACATCCCCTACATCAGCTAGCCTACCCGTAAGAGTTCGCACAACTTAATCAACTATGCCAGAGCCCATAATGGCTTGTGGCTGCACACGGAAGTTTCTAGTTTGAATAATCTCATGATCCCTTTGAGCACGGGTGGCGGTCCGAACAAATACACTCAAGTCTGATAGAAACCAGGTGCCTCAATCCACCCAGATGTGTGTTTAAGTTGCCACCTTAAATAAACCATTAAATAACAATCTCACATACATCATGGATACACTCACTCAATCCACGTCTACTAGCATAGCATAGCATAATAAGCAAACGTAGAAGTAACTCCCAAGGGTTTGATAATAAAACAGGTAATAGGTACTACCTCAACTACTTCCCATCCCACAATTTAATTAGATCCTAATCATGCAAGTGTTTTAGGATAGATCTAATGCATAAAAACTGGGTATGAGAAAAAGTATGATCAAAGTGTTACTTGCCTTGCTGATGATCCGCGAAACCTAGAGACTCGAAGTAACAAGCGGCGCACTCCGTGTATTCTATCGCAGACAAACAAACAAGCATACAATAAGTACTCATCTAATGCACAGGTAAAACTCAAATAGATCTAACCAGATAGTTCAACTTAAGAACTCCGATTTGCAAAAAAAATCAAATCAAACGAAGCAACGAAAGTCAAACGGCGGAAGAAAATAGCTTCGTTTTACTAATCTGGATCTAACTCAAATTTTACAGAAGCAAAAACTTGTTTAAGTAGATTATTCGGAAAGAGGGTTTCGAGACAAAACTCCAGGCGCTTGAATCGCCTGATTCCGATAAACGAGCGAAAAGTTAAACTAAAACGAAAATCGGATCTGGAATCGCGATCACAAAAATCGCGGATTAAATCCGAGAAAAAGAAAAATGACGAACGGGTTAACGAACGGACGTTCGTTAACTAAACTAATCTGACGAACGCGTTCGTTTAAACGAACTAACGAACGAACGTTCGTTAATTAGCCTAAACCGGAAAAAGAAAACCGAAACTAATACAAAAAAACAAAAATAAAAAAACCGAAAAACCGAAGAAAAACCGCTCGGTTTTTATAAAAAACGGCGCGGAAAACGAGGCAGCGACGAACCTCGGCCGGCGGGTCACGGAGGCGGCGGCGCGGCGCGGGGCGCGGGGTCGGGCGGCGCCTAGGGTTTTGGGGCGGGCGCTGAGGTGAGGCAAGGTAGTTGCGCTTATAAAGTGCGCCCCCGAGCGGAGTCCCGCTCGGGCACGGCCCAAAGGCGGTTCGCTCTTTTTTTTAAATAATTACGCGCAGAAAAAAAATAAAAAGAAATACTAAACGGACTTCTAAAATCAAGCCGGATTTAATGAACATTTATTTGGGGCCTAAATGCAATTTTGTAAAACGCGCATTTTTCCTAAATTCAAATAAAAAGGCGAAAAACTCCAAAATAAAATCTTATTTGATTTTATTATTAAATCTTCATTATTTCTTTATTTTGGGAAAGTCATTTTATTCCCTCTCTCATATTTTGGTAGTAGAAATAATTGAAGAAAAAATAATTAAAATCAAATGATCCTATTTTCAAAATTTGAGAAAACTCAAATATGAAAATAACGAAATCCCCAACTCTCTCCGTGGGTCCTTGAGTTGTGTAGAATTTCTAGGATCGAGCAAAAATGCAATGAAAAAAAATATGATATGCTATGATGCTCTATGTATAACATTCCAAATTGAAAATTTGGGATGTTACAGTTTGTTCCGAAAATCACGTTCCCGAAGGTTTCATGCCATTTGGACTCCGTTTGATATCCTTTTCCTTTGAAACACTGAAATAGGCAAAAAAACAGCAATTTGGGCTGGGCCTCCGGTTAATAGGTTAGTCCCAAAAATAATATAAAAGTGTATAATAAAGCCCATTAAACATCCAAAACAGAATATAATATAGCATGGAACAATAAAAAGTTATAGGTACGTTGGAGACGTATCAAGCATCCTCAAGCTTAATTCCTGCTCGTCCTCCAGTAGGTAAATGATAAAAACAGAATTTTTGATGTGGAATGCTACTTAGCATAATTTTCAATGTAACCCTCTTAATTGTGGTATGAATATTCAGATCCGAAAGATTCAAGATAAAAGTTTAATATTGACATAAAAGTAATAATACCTCAAGCATACTAACTAAGCAATTATGTCTTCTCAAAATAACATGGCCAAAGAAAGTTCATCCCTACAAAATCATATAGTTTGGTCATGCTCCATTTTCGTCACACAAGAATGCTCTCATCATGCACAACCCCGATGCGAAGCCAAGCAATTGTTTCATACTTTAGTAATCTCAAACTTTTTTCAACTTTCACGCAATACATGAGTGTGAGCCATGGATATAGCACTATGGGTGGAATAGAAAATAATGATGGGGGTTATGTGGAGAAGACAAAAAAGGAGAAAGTCTCACATCAACTCGGCTAATCAACGGGCTATGGAGATGCCCATCAATTGATGTCAATGCAAGGAGTAGGGATTGCCATGCAACGGATGCACTAGAGCTATAAATGTATGAAGGCTCAACAAAAGAAACTAAGTGGGTGTGCATCCAACTTGCTTGCTCACGAAGACCTAGGGCATTTAAGGAAGCCCATTGTTGGAATATACAAGCCAAGTTCTATAACGAAAAATTCCCACTAGTATATGAAAGTGACAAAACAAGAGACTATCTATCATAAGGATCATGGTGCTACTTTGAAGCACAAGTATGGAAAAAGATATTAGCATTGCCCCTTTTTCTTTTCTTTTCTTTTTTTGGGCCTTTCTTTTTTTTGGCCTTTGTCTTTTTTTGGAACAATGCTCTATGAATGATGATCATCACACTTCTATTTATTTACAACTCAATGATTACAACTCGATACTAGAACAAAGTATGACTCTACATGAATGCCTCCGTGATGTGCAGGATGGGCAATGAATCAAGAGTGAGATGTATGATAATATGCATGGTGGCTTTGCCACAAATACGATGTCAACTACATGATCATGCAAGGCAATATGACAATGATGAACGTGTCATGATAAACGGAACGGTGGAAAGTTGCACGACAATATATCTCGGAATGGCTATGGAAATGCCATAATAGGTAGGCATGGTGGCTGTTTTGAGGAAGATATAAGGAGGTTTATGTGTGATAGAGCGTATCGTATCACGGGATTTGGATGCACCGGCGAAGTTTGCACCAACTCTCAAGGTGAGAAAGGGCAATGCATGCATCAAGAGGCTAGAAATGATGGAAGGGTAAGAGTGTGTATAATCCATGGACTCAACATTAGTCATAAAGAACTCACATACTTATTGCAAAAATCTACAAGTCATCAAAAAACAAGCACTATGCGCATGCTCCTAGGGGAATAGATTGGTAGGAAAAGACCATCGCTCTTCCCCGACCGCCACTCATAAGGAGGACAATCAAAGAACACCTCATGTTTCAAATTTGTTACACAAGGTTTACCATACGTGCATGCTACGGGACTTGCAAACTTCAACACAAGTATTTCTCAAATTCACAACTACTCAACTAGCACAACTTTAATATCACTACCTCCATATCTCAAAACAATTATCAAGCATCAAACTTTTCTTAGTATTCAACACACTCATAAGAAAGTTTTTACTAAATTTGAATACCTAGCATATTAGGACTAATTTCCCAATTTAAGAAAATTACCATGCTGTTTTGTAGGACTCTCAAAATAATATAAGTGAAGCATGAGAGAACAATAGTTTCTATAAAACCAATTCACCACCATGCTCTAAAAGATATAAGTGAAGCACTAGAGCAAAAACTATATAGCTCAAAAGATATAAGTGAAGCACATAGAGTATTCTAATAAATTCCGAATCATGTGTGTGTCTCTCTCAAAAGATGTGTACAACAAAGATATTGTGGTAAACTAAAAAGCAAGGACTCAAATTATACAAGACACTCTAAGCAAAACACATATCATGTGGTGAATAAAAATATAGCTCCAAGTAAAGTTACCGATAGACGAAGACGAAAGAGGGGATGCCTTCCGGGGCATCCCCAAGCTTTGGCTTTTTGGTGTCCTTAGATTATCTTTGGGGTGCTATGGGCATCCCCAAGCTTAGGCTCTTGCCACTCCTTGTTTCATAACCCATCAAATCTTTACCCAAAACTTGAAAACTTCACAACACAAAACTCAACAGAAAATCTCGTGAGCTCCGTTAGCGAAAGAAAAGAAAACACCACATCAAGGTACTGTATTGAACCCATTCTTTATTTGTATTGGTGTTAAAATTATTGTATTCCAACTTTTCTATGGTTTATAAACTATTTTACTAGCCATATATTCATCAAAATAAGCAAACAACGCATGAAAAACAGAATCTGTCAAAAACAGAACAGTCTGTAGTAATCTGTAACTAACGCAAACTTCTGGAACTCAGAAAAATACACCAAAATAGGAAGACCTAGATAAATTTTTTATTGATCTACTGAAATTGGAATTAGTATTTTATCACGTTCTGGTGATTTTTAACAATTGTTTTCGTGAACAGAAAGTTTCTGGAATTTTCAGAAAGATCAAATAACTATCATCCAATAAGATCCTATAGGTTTAACTTGGCACAAACACTAACTAAAACACAAAAACAAATCTAACCAGAGGCTAGATCAAAGATTTATTCCTAAACATAAGCAAAAAGAAAAAAAAACTAAAATAAAATTGGGTTGCCTCCCAACAAGCGCTATCGTTTAACGCCCCTAGATAGGCATAAAAACAAAGATAGATCTAGGTATTGCCATCATTGGTAGGCAATTCTTCAATAAGGCACCTATAACCCCTGGGGGTTTCTTTCTTTTTATTAATTATCAAACTCCTAGGCACAAGATCAAGAAAATCGTTCGTAGCAACCGGTTCCTTAATGATAGCAAAAAGATTGGGATGAACACTTGTTGATTTTAGATCCACAGTTTCCTTACTAGAGGATTCACCCTTATTTTTAGGAACGTAAACAAGCTTGGAAATTTTGGTAGGAGGATTTGGAATATTTTTAACGGAAGAAAAAGCGGACCCCAGGTTGGTGATAATTCCTTCAAGTTTATCGATTCTAGTAGAATCTTGATCTATTCTTTCATTAACTATGGGTTCTTTTTTCCTAAAATATTTCAGAGTAACTCCAACCTTAGATCCATATTGGGTAATTCGGTTGTGGATCTTTTTATCTAAAATCTCAATCAACTCTACAGTGGCAACTTTATTTTCAATAATTTCAAGCCTTTGCATCACATGTTCCAAAGTTAACATAGTTCCATTAACCAAAAGAGGTGGTGAGCCAAACAAATCTATCATAGAATTATAAGAATAAGAAATATGGCTACCCAAGAAATTCCCTCCGGTAATGGTATCAAGAATATATCTGTACCAAGGAGTAACGCCTACATAAAAATTGCGGAGAAGAACGGAAGTAGATTGCTTCCTGGTAGATCTATTTTGAGCATTGCAAATTCTATACCAAGCGTCTTTTAGATTTTCTCCCTCCCTTTGCTTAAAATTAAGAACTTCATTCTCGGGAGACAACGGAGAAGATAAGGGACTAGTCATAATGACAAGGCGAGCAAAAAAGAGGCGAACAAAAAAGAGAGGGCGAATAAAACGGCAAGGGTGAAGTGGGGGAGAGGAAAACGAGAGGCAAATGGCAAATAATGTAATGCGAGGGATAAGAGTTTGTGATGGGTACTTGGTATGTCTTAACTTGTGCGTAGACTCCCCGGCAACGGCGCCAGAAATCCTTCTTGCTACCTCTTGAGCACTCCGTTGGTTTTTCCTTGAAGAGGAAAGGGTGATGCAGTAAAGTAGCGTAAGTATTTCCCTCAGTTTTTGAGAACCAAGGTATCAATCCAGTAGGAGACCACGCTCGAGTCCCACGCACCCACACAAACAAATAAGAAGCTCACAACCAACGCGATAAAGGGGTTGGCAATCCCTTCACGGTCACTTACGAGAGTGAGATCTGATAGATATGATAAGATAATATTTTTGGTATTTTTATGATAAATAGAAATAAAGATGCAAAGTAAAAATAAACGGCAATAAAAATAGCTAAGTGTTGGAAGATTAATATGATGGAGAATAGACCCGGGGGACATATGTTTCACTAGTGGCTTCTCTCAAGAGCTTAAGTATTACGGTGGGTGAACAAATTACTATCGAGCAATTGATAGAACTGAGCATAGTTATGAGAATATCTAGGTATGATCATGTATATAGGCATGACGTCCGCGGCAAGTAGACCGAAACAATTCTGCATCTACTACTATTACTCCACACATCGACCGCTATCCAGCATGCGTCTAGAGTATTAAGTTCAAAAGAATAGAGTAATGATTTAAGCAAGATGACATGATGTAGAGGGATAAACTCATGCAATATGATATAAACCCCATCTTTTTATCCTCGATGTCAACAATACAATACGTGCCTTGCTGCCCCTGCTATCACTGGGAAAGGACACCGCAAGATTGAACCCAAAGCTAAGCACTTCTCCAATTGCAAGAAAGATCAATCTAGTAGGCCAAACCAAACTGATAATTCGAAGAAACTTGCAAAGATAACCAATCATACATAAAAGAATTCAGAGGAGATTCAAATATTGTTCATAGATAAACTTGATCATAAACCCAGAATTCATCGTTCTCGACAAACACACCGCAAAAGAAGAATTACATCAAATAGATCTCCAAGAGAATCGAGGAGAACATTGTATTGAGATCCAAAGAGAGAGAAGAAGCCATCTAGCTAATAACTATGGACCCGAAGGTCTGAGGTAAACTACTCACACATCATCGGAGAGGCTATGTGTTGATGCAGAAGCTCTCCGTGATCAATGCCCCCTCCGGCAGGACGCCGGAAAAGGCCCCAAGATGGGATCTCACGGGTACATAAGGTTGCGGCGGTGTAATTAGGGTTTTGGCTCCGTATCTGATGTTTCCAGGGTGTATGGGTATATATAGGAGGAAGAAGTACGTCAGTGGAGCAACATGGGCCCCACGAGAATGGAGGGCGCGCCCCCTACCTCATGCTCTCCTTGTTGATTGCTTTACATATACTCCAAGTCCTCTGGATCACGTTTGTTCCAAAAATCACGTTCCCGAAGGTTTCATTCCGTTTGGACTCCGTTTGATATCATTTTCCTTCCAAACACTAAAATAGGCAAAAAACAACAATTTGGGTTGGGCCTCCGGTTAATAGGTTAGTCCCAAAAATAATATAAAAGTGTATAATAAAGCCCATTAAACATCCAAAACAAAATATAATATAGCATGGAACAATCAAAAATTATAGATACGTTGGAGATGTATCAGTCTCCTTATGAAATGGTTTATGGAAAAGCTTGTCATTTGCCTCTTGAGTTAGAACATAAAGCATATTGGGCCATCAAAGAGCTCAACTATGATTTCAAATTTGCTGGTGAAAAGAGGTGATTTGATATTAGTTCTTTAGATGAATGGAGAACCCAAGCTTATGAAAATGCAAAATTATTCAAAGAAAAAGTTAAAAGATGGCATGATAAAAGAATCCAAAAGCGTGAGTTTAAAGTTGGAGAATATGTTCTTTTGTACAACTCTCGTTTCAGATTCTTTGCAGGAAAACTCCTCTCAAAATGGGAAGGCCCCTATGTTACCGAGGAGGTTTATCGGTCTGGAGCCGTCAAAATAAATAATGCCGAAGGTACTAACACGAAGGTTGTCAATGGGCAATGAATAAAACATTATATCTCAGGTACGCCCATTAATGTTGAAAGTAATATTATCCAAACTTTGACACCGGAAGAACACGTAAAAGAGTCCTTCCGGAACACTCCAGAATCCTGTAAATAAGGAGGTACGTGATACGGTAAGTAAACGGACTCCGAAAAATCCGCAAAAATATTTTTTGTCAGTTTTGGAATATTTAGAAAAATAGGAAAATAAGAAACTTCCAGGAAGCATACGCTGGTGGGCACAAGACACCAGGGTGCGCCTGGCTTGCCAGGTGTGCCCAGGTGGGTTGTGCCCACCTGGGACACCTTCCGGACTCCGTTTCTCTATAGTTTTCTTGTCCCCGAAGATAAAAAATCTATATATACTCCCCGGACCTATTGATCACCGTATCGTGGAGAAATCATGTGTTGTCTTTTCTTGCTATTTTCGGTCAGATCTATCAAGCCAGGCATCATGTCTTCCTCCTCCTCCAACAACATGGAAGAAGATGCTTGGTTGATGAAGATCAAGCTGAAGAGGGACGAGCCTACGGACACTGTCAAGGGAGACAAGGGCAAGTTGGCTACCGTAGATCCACCCTCGGTGGCAGAACAAGCACTGTCGGCCGAGGAGGAAGAAGAAGATATCCTTAAGCCTTACCTTGCTCATCTTACTCCTACTGAGATTTAAGCCTTTTGCATCATTGAAACAGTTTGGGTGCAAAATAAGTATCTCACTCGCAAAAATATTCTGCATCAAGAGCATGTCATCCATCTCCAGAGCATCATCCGTCGATTGGAGAATCTCTTGATCCTTAAGGATAGGATCGCTTCATCACCACCATCATCTTCTTCACCACCAAAAGAGAATTGAGTATCGGGTATGGGCACTCCCCTTGGCTTCCGCCAATCTTGGGGGAGGTGCCTAGGTATCTTATCATCCCACTATCTTTTTGCCTTTACTTATTTTAGTTTGATCTTTTGCTTTAGATAAATAAAGTTTTAGTTCGATCCTTTCTTCTTTGAGAGTTTTCTTAGTGATCTATCCTTGTAATCATGTGCAAGATATATGATAAAGTTTAGTTTGAGTTTTTGCTTTCTTTACTTTCATGTTACAAATAAAAGAAAAGAAATAAGGAAGAAAAAGAGAAAGGAAATAAATAAAAGGAAAGAAATTATGAAAAAGATCATATACTAATCTTATGGTAGGTGATAACACCACATAAAGAAAAGTATAAGTAGAAAATTTTATTAGAGATTGACAAACATAGCATTAGTCAATGATGCAACACATGAAAGAATTAATAAGGGAAGAGAAGATTCACATATAATATACTATCCTAGAAATCTTTTGTGATTGTGAGCCCTCATCAAAATATTATATGCCAAAATTGTTGACGTTGGACTAGGAAGACAACTTAATGGTTTATGTTTGTTTATATTCACATAGAAGTCATATTGTCATGGATCCTTTAACACGTGGTGCTTTCCCCTATCTTTGCTAGCCAAAAATTACGCACTAAGTAGAGATACTACTTGTGCATCCAAAAACTCTTAAACCCAAATCTTATTTTCAATGATCCACCATACCTACCTAGGGATTGAGCAAGATCCCTCAAGTAAGTTTTTATCGGTGCAAAAAGGGAATAAAAATTGCTTCTAAAAGTGTGAGATCATTTAGTGTAAGATAAAATTGAGCGTTGTACGAACTTGTGATGGTGGAGAATAAAAGCGCCAGCCTGCATAATAAAGGTTGCTATCACAAGGGGCAATACAACATGACGTTCTTTTCCACTAAGGGGTTGAGCATACAAACAAATAAGCGCATGGCAACCTCTGCTTCCCTCTGCGAAGGGCCTATCTTTTACTTTTATGTATTTACTTTTATGCAAAGAGACAAAGTTTTCCTTCTATTCCTTTTTATTTTTCTCCTTTGGCAAGCATCATGTGGTGAGGAAAGATCTAGGCACATATGTCTAGTTGAATATAGATAGCATGAGTTATTATTGTTGACATCACCCTAAGGTGAATAAGATGGGAGGCGAAACTATAAGCCCCTATCTTTGTATGTGTCCGGTTGAAACGTTTTGCTGATGTGTACGTGGTGAGTGTTAGCAATCATAGAAGACTATATGATGGTTGAGTATGTGGACTTGCCTAAAGGCTCGGATACGTGACCCTTCCTGTAAAGATGATGAATTATACTTGCAAAGTTGACCGAGATCATAGTTTGTTGGTTTCTATGCTTTATACTTCAATAGTGTGATGAATTGTCACTTATTCATGAGAAGTCTATGATAAGAGCTTTATGATAAGAGTCTTATGTTTAAGTTTGTTTGTGTTATAATAATGAACATGATGCTTCTATGTCCATATTTTGTTTTTATCGACACCTCTCTCTCTCTCTCTAAGCATGTGGACATGTTTTTCGATTTCGGTTTTTCGCTTGAGGACAAGCGAGGTCTAAGCTTGGGGGAGTTGATACATCCATTTTGCATCATGTTTACTTACTGTTATTTATGATGTTTTTATCCATAATAATGCTTTTTTGATTAATTCTAATGCCTTTTCTCTCATAATATGCAAGGTATACACAAAGAGGGAGAATTCCGGCAGCTGGAAATCTGGACGTGGAAAAGCTACGCAAGGCCACCTATTTTGCACAACTCCAAACAAGATGAAACTTCACGGAGATTTTTTATCAAATATATGATGAATATTGGAGCAAATAACTACCGGAGGGGGCCCACCAGGTGGGCACAACCCACATGGGTGCGCCAGGGAGCCCAGGCGCGCCCTAGTGGGTTGTGCTCACCCAGGCCCACCTCTGGTGCCCATCTTCTGGTATATAGGTCATTTTGACATAGAAAAATAAGGAGAGGACTTTCAGAATGGAGCGCCGCCGTCTCGAGGCGGAACTTGGGCAGGAGCACTTTTGCCCTCCGGCGGAGCGATTCCGCCGGGGGAACTTCCCTCCCAGAGGAGGAAATCATCGTCATCATCATCACCAACAACTCTCCCATATTGGGGAGGGCAATCTCCATCATCATCTTCAACAGAACCATCTCATAGAAAACCCTAGTTCATCTCTTGTATTCAATCTTGTTACCGGAACTATAGATTGGTGCTTGTGGGTGACTAGTAGTGTTGATTACATCTTGTAGTTGATTACTATATGGTTTGTTTGGTGGAAGATTATACGTTCAGATCCAATATGCTATTTAATACCCCTCTGATCTTGAGGATGATTATCATTTGTGAGTAGTTACTTTTGTTCTTGAGGTCACAGGAGAAATCATGTTGCAAGTAATCATGTGAACTTGATATGTGTTCGATATTTTGATAGTATGTATGTTGTGATTCCCTTAGTGGTGTCATGTGAATGTCAACTACATGACACTTCACCATATTTGGGCCTAAGGGAATGCATTGTGGAGTAGCAATTATATGATGGGTTGCAAGAGTGACAGAAGCTTAAACCCCAGTTTATGCGCTATTCCGTAAGGGACCGATTGGATCCAAAAGTTTAATGCTATGGTTAGAATTTATTCTTAATACTTTTCTCGTAGTTGCGGATGCTTGCGGGAGGGTTAATCATAAGTAGGAGGTTTGTTCAAGTAAGAACAGTACCTAAGCGCCGGTCCACCCACATATCAAATTATCAAAGTACCGAACACGAATTAAACCAACATGGTGAAATTGACTAGATGAAAATCCCGTGTACCTTCAAGAACGCTTTGCTTATCATAAGAGACCGTTTTGGCCTGTCCTTTGCCTGAAAAGGATGGGGCTATCTTGCTGCACTTTTGTTACTAATATCGTTACTTGCCCGTTACAAATTATCTTGCTATCAAACTACTCAGTTACTTACAATTTCAGCACTTGCAGACATTACCTTACTGAAAACTACTTGTCATTTCCTTCTCCTCCTCGTTGGGTTCGACGCTCTTACTTATCGAAAAGAGCTACAATTGATCCCCTATACTTGTGGGTCATCACATTCCCCCTTGGTAGCTTGGTGGGCTAGCTCTATGAGGTTGGAGTAAGGTTGGAAGTCGGCAATATTATTGATAGGATGATTGAGTCCATTCAAGAAACGTGCCATAGTTTGCTCATCATCTTCCGTGACATTAGCTCGTATCATGGTGATCTCCATTTCCTTGTAGTACTCTTCGATGCTCTTTGTTCCTTGCTTGAGGAGTTGGAGTTTCTTGAAGAGGCCGCGGTTGTAGTAGGTTGGCACAAAACGTGCTCTCATGACATACTTCATTTGCGCCCAAGTTGTGATGGGTGGTTCACCTCTTGCCTCACGGCGCTCAATGACTTGCTCCCACCAAATGAGGACGTAGTCTTGGAATTTAAGGGATGCCATAGAAATCTTCTTCTCTTCCTCATAGCTGTGCAAGCGGAAGATTTTGTCAACCTTCAATGCCCATGAAAGGTACTCTTCGGGATCATTGCTTCCGGAAAACTTGGGCATGGTGAACTTTAGCTTGCCGTAGCGTTGCTCTTCATTGTGTTAGGGTCGAGGGTGATGACGTCCTTGACGACAAGGATTGTCTCCCTCAACTTGCTCTTGTCGTGGAGGATTTCTATTGTCTTCTTGCTCTTGGTGAACTTGAGGTTCTTGTCGAGCTTGTGGAGGAGCTTGTCTAGCTTGTGGAGGAGCTTCAGGAACTTGACGATGCACTTGTGATTGATAAATCCTCTCTTGAACTTCATCGCGAAGTGCTTCTTCTTGCTCGCGCCTATGGCGGTTGCGTGCAGCAACGGCGCGACTTGTGTCGTGGAGTGCATGTTGCGCCTCAAGTGCTTGAGCTTCTCGCCGTAGTTGTTCTTGACATTGTGCCTCCGCATCTTGATCATCTTGGTGTTGTCGCGCTCGCTCTTCCTCTTGTTGGCGTAGATGTTGTTGTTCTTGTGCTTGCGCAAATGTATCTTGGTTTTGACGATGTCGATATTCTTGCTCTTCAAGTTGCTCTTGTGTAGGATTGCCGTGTAGAGGATTGCGGTTTGCTTGACGGTCTTGGCGCGCGGCTTGGCGAAGAGTGTTCGACATCGGTGTACTTGAGTTGTCGGAGGAGTGTCGACTTGAATGGCACCGTCGTGAATATGACAAAGTAGTAGAAGAGAGGTTGATGAACAAGGCACGAATCTCATCCATTCTTGCATTATTCTCTTGTTTTTGCAATTCGAGCTTGTTGTCAAAGTAGTCTCTTGTACATTGCTCGGAGAGTCGCAATTCGGTGGCGAGGTTGTCGATGTGGTTGCTCCAAGCTTATTGTTCTTGATGCAAAGCTCGTTGTGCACCGAAGAGGTGGTTCTTGGTGACGTAGTTGTTCGGGTCGTCGTCTTGCTCGATGAAGAGTGGGTTGGTAGAAGAACTTGTCCTATCCATCATTCCAAGCGAATATGTGAGTGGAAGAAAGATAAAAACTATACCAAATGTTCCTTGACCGAAGTTCAAGACGGATCAATGATCACTCAATAGTGTAGCAAGGAAATAGCACAATTGGTACCAATTCTTGTCGGTTCTCAAACCTACACAAATAAAGCCTTTTGGTGGAGCTGGGGTCAGGATGGTGGCACAAAATTTGATGCAATTGTAAGACTCAACAATGTTGAAAAAGATTCACAAATTCACAAATGCAACAAGTAGACCAATAGCAAGTAGGGATACACGAAAACACACACACAAATAGATAAATGGGGTTGTGCAAATCAAAAATGAGCTCAAAACATGGACTCCATGGAAAATGCTCTTGTTGCACAACTCTAGAGAGACGCTAGCATGATTGCACAATAGGCGGATACGAGACTTGTGCACAACCTACTAAGCAAAAATGCAATGACTTCTATCCCAAGTATGCTATATGTATGGTGTTTCTATGCTATGATCCAAGATGATCGAGTATGACAATCTTAATGTAGTATGATGCGATGGTTCTTGCTTAAAAGCTCTTTGCTTATCTTTCTCTTTTTCTTAAAAGCTTGTTGGCTCTTTCGCTTTTGTGCTCTTTCTTTGGCCACTTATGCAAAACTTGACGAACCAAGATAGCAATTGTGTATATGCTATGACAACCCTGTGACACAAGAGATGATACCAATATATCGACTCCAAGATCATGATATATACAATTATCACTAATGTGCACAAGTAACATTGCCGGCAATACTCAAATGGCTAGTCTCGATAGGAAAGGTACGCAAAATGGGCTATGGGGTTATCAATGCAATGGCAAGGAGTACACAAAGTGTCGTCGAGGTTACCATCCTTGCTTACGGTTGAAGGTTTCAAAGTGGAGTAGTGGTGGACAATGTCGAATCCTTGGCGAAGTTGAGCGGCGGTGTTGACGATGTCGAACTGTTCCTAGTTAGCCGAAACACCCTAGGAAACGATGAACCATAACTCAAATTCTCAAAACCAAATGTGTGAAAATTTGTCGGGGTTGGTATCGGTCAAGTGGTGGTAGGGTTTGGTGTACAAAGGGGTTTGCGGAAGTTAGGTGGTGGTGGTCGAAGTGGGTATGCGGAGGCGTAGGTGGTGGTGGTAAAAAAACTGCAGAAAATGCAGTTTCGGCAGAGATAGCCGGATGATCCGGGCCAGCAGCCGGATGATCCGGGCGAGTCCGGATGATCTGGAGCTAGATCCAGATGATCCAGGCAGGTCAACTGCGAACGGGGATGGCTCAGATGAACTCGAAAATGTGGACAAATTTGAGGATTTCGTGGATTTTGGATAGATTTTGAGGTGGAGATGGTGGTGAAAGGTTAGATCCACTTGCAACACAACAAATTCACGGATCAAAATCAACAAAACTTCATCATACCAACAAATCACAAAAAAATTGGGGCTATTTTTGTGGGGATTTTCAAATTTGGGACAAAAAAGGCAAGAAAACAAAGGGTAGGGGCTTCAAATTCGTGATAAACGTTGCTCTGATCCTAGATGATGTAGGGTGGAACCCTAGATGGCCGATCTTTCATGAAATGGAGGGGATCCTACAAAGAACACGAGGGGAAGCATGAGGGAAAACACGAGAGGAATCACTCAAACCAACAAGATTCTATTACACATGTGCTCGATCCTCGAAACACGAAGAGATACACGATCCAAATCCAACAAAGGACGATACAAGAGGTAATTAGTTCATCTTCATGAGGAGGTCTTTAAGGTCTTCCCGTTTGGGGTCTTGAAGCCAAGGTGGATCTTCTTCGTAGAGGCTGCGGTCTCTCTCGATTGAGTACACCCGTATGGATGAGCAAAGCTCTATCTCAAATGAGCTAAACCTATGCTAACCCTAGAAAAGTGGAGGTGGAGTCGTTTATATAGGCAAGAGGGGCGAAAGGGTACATGGGCTTCGGCCCAAAACACACATGCAGGTGGTGGTCCAGATGATCCGGATGGTGGCCCGGATGATCCGGGTGTCAAGGGTCCGGATGATCTGGGCGGGCATCCGGATCGTCCGGATGTGTCACAGCCGTCGAGGGGGATCCGGATGACCGAGAGGTAGTCCGGACGTCCGGGTGGTTCCGGATGATCCGGGCGTCGGTCCGGACCATTCGGCTTCATGGGGAGGCTTGCTGGTCTCGGGTGCCACTTATCCGGATCGTCCGGGCCGGGGTCTGGATCATCCGGGCTGGGGCCGGATCATTTGGACGAAGGTCTGGATCGTCTGGGCAAGTGCAGACTTGGCCATTTTCTTCTCTGTCTTCGCGTATGTCTTCCTTCTTTGGTCCTCCTTGCTCCTTAGCTTCTCCATGGCTAACTCCTTGGTACCTGAGTATGCATAATGTCTCCGTTTGAGGTAGTAGCCATGTCTCATGTGCATCGAAGTGGAATTGTGAGAGGAGAGATGTCACGTATCGAGAGCTCTTGCAGATACTCGTGTCATGGGTCCACTAGGCACTTGGTGAGACGATGATAGGTCCATGGGGATGACCTTGGGATGCTCCGTGATACGTCTCTAATGTATCTATAAATTTTTAATGTTCCATGCTATTATATTATCTGTTTAGGATGTTTTATATGCATTAATATGCTATTTTATATGATTTTTGGGAATAACCTATTAACCTAGAGTCCAGTGCCAGTTCCTGTTTTTTTCCTTGTTTTAGAGTTTCGTAGAAAAGGAATACCAAACGGGATGAAACTTTCGCGATGATTTTTCTTGGACCAGAAGACATCCAGAGGGCTTGGAGTGCACGTCGGGAAAGCCATGAGGGCCACAAGGTCGGGAGGCATGCCCAGGGGGGTAGGGCGCGACCCCACCCTTGTGGGCCCCTCGTGACTCCACCGACCTATTTCTTCCGTCTATATATTCTCAAATATCCCAAAACCTTCCAGGGGAGCTAGGAAACCACTTTTGTACCCATGAGATCCAATCTTGGGGACTTTTACGGCGTCCTACCGGAGGGGGATTCGATCACGGAGGGCTTCTACATCAACACCATTGCCTCTTCGATGAAGCGTGAGTTGTTTACCACAGACCTACGGGTCCATAGCTAGTAGTTAGATGGCTTCTTCTCTCTCTTTGTTTCTCAATACAAAGTTCTCCTCGATGTTCTTGGAGATCTATTCGATGTAATACTCTTTTGCGGTGTGTTTGCCGAGATTCGATGAATTGTGGATTTATGATCAGCTAATCTATGAATATTATTTGAATCTCCTCTGAATTCTTATATGCATGATTTGATATCTTTGCAAGTCTCTTCGAACTATCAATTTGGTTTGGCCAACTTGATTGGTTTTTCTTGCAATGGGAGAAGTGTTTAGCTTTGGGTTCAATCTTGCGATGCTCGATCCTAGTTTTTCACATGTTTGTCACATGTTTTATGATGCTCTCTTTGTGTTTCAATTGATATCTTTCGTGTGAGCATCATTAAAATTACCTATGCCTAGCTAAGGGCGTTAAACAATAGCGCTTGTTGGGTGGCAACCCAATTTTATTTTTGTTCTTTGCTTTTTGGTTCTGTTTTGCCATAAATAATTCATCTAGATTCTGGTTAGATGTGGTTTTCTGTTTTAGTTAGTGTTTGTGCCGAGTAAGACCTTTGGGATAGCTTATGGTGATAGTTGATTTGATCTTGCTGAAAAATAGAAACTTTTGCGCTCAGTCCCAGAAATTTTTACAAATCACAGGAGCGTCAAAAAATTCTGATTTTTTTACATAGATTGATATACGAATTGCTTAGGTCTTCCTAATTTTTCAAGATTTTTGAAGTTACAGAAGTATGCGAACTATCTAGATTACTATAGATTGTTCTGTTTTTGACAGATTCTGTTTTTTGCGTGTTGTTTGCTTATTTTGATGCATCTATGGCTAGTATCGGGGGGTATGAACCATGGAAAAGTTGGAATACAGTAGATATTACACCAATATAAATAAATAATGAGTTCACAACAGTACTAAAAGTGCTGATTTATTTTCTTATACTAATGGAGCTTATGAGATTTTTTGTTGAGTTTTGTGTTGTGAAGTTTTCAAGTTTTGGGTAAGGCTTTGATGGACTATGGAATAAGGAGTGGAAAGAGCCTAAGCTTGGGGATGCCCAAGGCACGCCAAGGTAATATTCAAGGATCCCAAGAGCCTAAGCTTGGGGATGCCCCGGAAGGCATCCCCTCTTTTGTCTTCGTCTATCGGTAACTTTACTTGAGGCTATATTTTTATTCACCACATGATATGTGTTTTGCTTGGAGCGTCTTGTATGATTTGAGTCTTTGCTTTTATTTTTCCACAATCATCCTTTATGTACACACCTTTTGAGAGAGACACGCATGAATCGTGATTTATTAGAATACTCTATGTGCTTCACTTATATATTTTGAGCTAGGCAATTTTGCTCTAGTGCTTCACTTATATCTTTTCAGAGGACGGCGGTGCTTTTATTTTATAGAAATTGTTGAACTCTAGTACTTCACTTATATTATTTTGAGAGTCTCTAAAAACAGCATGGTAATTTGCTTTGGTTATAAAATTAGTCCTAGTATGATAGGCATCCAAGATGGATATAATAAAAACTTTCATATAAAGTGCATTGAATACTATGAGAAGTTTGATTCATTATGATTGTTTTGAGATATGAAGATGGTGATATTAGAGTCATGCTAGTAGGTAGTTGTGAATTTGAGAAATACTTGTGTTAAGGTTTGTGAGTCCCGTAGCATGCACGTATGGTGAACCGTTATGTAACGAAGTTGGAGCATGAGATATTTTTTGATTGTCTTCCTTATGAGTGGAGTCGGGGACGAGAGATGGTCTTTTCCTACCCATCTATCCCCCTAGGAGCATGCACGTAGTACATTTTTTTGATGACTAATAGATTTTTGCAATAAGTATGTGAGTTCTTTATGACTAATGTTGAGTCCATGGATTATACGCACTCTCACCTTTCTGCCATTGCTAGCCTCTCTTGTACCGTGCAACTTTCACCGGTACCAAACACCCACGTTATACCTTCCTCAAAACAGCCACCATACCTACCTATTATGGCATTTCCATAGCGATTCTGAGATATATTGCCATGCAAATTTCCACCATTCCATTTATTATGACATGCATCATCATTGTCATATTTCTTTGCATGATCATGCAGTTGACATCGTATTTGTGGCAATGCCACAGTTCATCATTTTTTATACATGTTGCTCTTGATTCATCGCACATCCCGGTACACCATCGGAGGCATTCACATAGAGTCAAATTTTGTTCTAGTATCGAGTTGTAATTTTTGAGTTGTAAGTAAATAAAAGTGTGATGATCTTCATTATTAGAGAATTGTCCCATGTGAGGAAATAAAAAAGAGAGAGAAAAGGCCAAAAAAAGAGAAGGCCCAAAAAAATGAGAGAAAAAGAGAGAAGGGACAATGTTACTATCCTTTTGCCACACTTATGCTTCAAAGTAGCACCATGATCTTCATGATAGAGAGTATCCTATATTGTAACTTTCATGTACTAGTGGGAATTTTTAATTATAGAACTTGGCCTGTATATTCCAATGATGGGATTCCTCAAAATGCCCTAGGTCTTCATGAGCAAGCAAGTTGGATGCACACCCACTTAGTTTTGTTTTTGAGCTTTCATAAACTTATAGCTCTAGTGCATCCGTTGCATGGCAATCTCTACTCACTCACATTGATATCTATGGATGGGCATCTCCATAGCCCATTGATATGCCTAGTTGATGTGAGACTATCTCCTTCTTTTTGTCTTCTCCACAACCACCTTCTATTCCACCTATAGTGCTATGTCCATGGCTCACGCTCATGTATTGCGTGAAAGTTTAAAAGGTTTGAGAACATCAAAAGTATGAAACAATTGCTTGGCTTGTCATCGGGGTTGTGCATGATTTAAATATTTTGTGTGATGAAGATGGAGCATAGCCAGACTATATAATTTTATAGGGATAAGCTTTCTTTGGCCATTTTATTTTGAGAAGAAATAATTATCTTGTTAGTATGCTTGAAGTATTATTGTTTTTATATCAATATTAAACTTTTGTTTTGAATCATACGGATCTGAACATTGATGCCACAATAAAGAGAATTACATGGATAAATATGTTAGGTAGCATTCCGCATCAAAAATTCTGTTTTTATCATTTACCTACTCGAGGACGAGCAGGAAATATGCTTCGGGATGCTTGATACATCTCCAATGTATCTATAATTTTTAATTGTTCCATGCTATTATATTATCTATTTTGGATGTTTTATATGCATTGATATGCTATTTTATATGATTTTTGGGACTAACCTATTAACCTAGAGCCTAGTGCCAGTTCCTGTTTTTTTGCCTTGTTTTAGAGTTTCGCAGAAAAGGAATACCAAACGAATTCCAAATGGAATGAAATTTGCGCGATGAGTTTTCTTGGACCAGAAGACATCTAGAGGGCTTGGAGTGCATGTCAGGAAAGCCACGAGGCGGCCACAAGGTCGGGAGGCGCGCCCAGGGGGGTAGGGCGTGCCCCCCATCCTTGTGGGCCCCTCGTGACTCCACCGACCTATTTCTTCCACATATATATTCTCAAATATCCCAAAACCTTCCAGGGGAGTGATACGTCTCCAACGTATCTATAATTTTTGATTGCTCCATGCTATATTATCTACTGTTTTGGACCATATTGGGCTTTATTTTCCACTTTTATATTACTTTTCGGACTAACCTATTAACCGGAGGCCCAACCCGAATTGCTTGTTTTTGCCTATTTCGGTGTTTCAAGAAAGCGGTATATCAAACGGAGTCCAAACGGAATGAAACCTTCGGGAACGTGATTTTCTCACCGAATATGATCCAGGAGACTTGGACCCTCCGTCAAGAAAGAAGAGAGGCGGCCACGAGGGTGGAGGGCGCCCCCCCTAGGGCGCGCCCCCCTGCCTCGTGGGCCCCCCTTTGCTCCACCGACGTACTCCTTCCTCCTATATATACCTACGTACCCCCAAACGATCAGATACGGAGCCAAAAACCTAATTCCACCGCCGCAACTTTCTGTATCCACGAGATGCCATCTTGGGGCATGTTCCGAAGCTCCACCGGAAAGGGAACCCACCATGGAGGGCTTCTACATCATCACCATAGCCCCTCCGATGAAGTGTGAGTAGTTTACCTCAGACCTTCGGGTCCACACTTAGTAGCTAGATGGCTTCTTATCTCTTTTTGGATCTCAATACAATGTTATCCCCCTCTCTCGTGGAGATCTATTCGATGTAATCTTCTTTTTGCGGTGTGTTTGTTGAGACGATGAATTGTGGGTTTATGATCAAGATTATCTATGAACAATATTTTAATCTTCTCTGAATTCTTTTATGTATGATTGGTTATCTTTTCAAGTCTCTTCGAATTATCGGTTTGGTTTGGCCTACTAGATTGGTTTTTCTTGCAATGGGAGAAGTGCTTAGCTTTGGGTTCAATCTTGCGGTGTCCTTTCCTAGTGACAGTAGGGGCAGCAAGGCACGTATTGTATTGTTGCCATAGAGGATAACAAGATGGTTTTTTTATCATATTGCATGAATTTATCCCTCTACATCATGTCATCTTTCTTAAGGCGTTACTCTATTTTCTTGAACTTAATACTCTAGATGCATCTTTGGATAGCGGTCGATGAGTGGAGTAATACTAGTAGATGCAGGTGAGTCGGTCTACTTGTCTCGGACGTGATGCCTATATACATGATCATACCTAGTTATTCTCATAACTATGCTCAATTCTCATCAATTGCTCAACAAAGAATTGCTCACCCACCGTAGAGTACTTATGCTCTCGAGAGAAGCCACTAGTGAAATCTATGGCCCCCGGGTCTATTCTCATCATATCAATCTCCCATCACTTTATTATTGCTTGGCTTTTTTACTTCTGCCTTTTATTTTACTTTGCATCTTTATACCAAAAATACCAAAAAATATTATCTATCATCTCTATCAGATCTCACTCTCGTAAGTGACCGTGAAGGGATTGACAACCCCTAATCATGTTGGTTGCGTTGAGCTATTTGTTTTGTGTAGGTACGAGGGACTTGCGTGTAGCCTCCTACTGGATTGATACCTTGGTTCTCAAAAGCGAGGGAAATACTTACTCTACTCTGCTGCATCACCCTTTCCTCTTCAAGGAAATCCAACACAGTGCTCAAGAGGTAGCAGGAAGATTTCTGGCGCCGTTGCCGGGGAGTCTACGCAAAAGTCAACATACCAAGTGCCTATCACAATCCCTTATCTCTCGCATTACATTATTTGCCATTTTCCTCTCGTTTTCCTCTCCCCCACTTCACCCTTGCCGTTTTATTCGCCCTCTCTTTTCCATTTGCCTTTTTCTCGCTTGCCTTTTGTTTGCTCGTGTGTTGGATTGCTTGTTTGTCACTATGGCTCAAGATAATACCAAATTGTGTGACTTTACCAATACCCATGATTTCCTTAGCACTCCGATTGCTCCTCTTACCAATACTGAATCTTGTGAAATCAATACTGCTTTGTTGAATCTTGTTATGAAAGATCAATTCGCCTGCCTTCCTAGTGAAGATGCCGCTACTCATCTGAATAGCTTCATTGATTTGTGTGATATGCAAAAGAAGAAAGATGTCGATAATGATATTGTAAAATTGAAGCTATTTCCTTTTTCGCTTAGAGATGGTGCTAAAGCTTGGTTTTCGTATTTGCCGAAAAATAGTATTGATTCTTGGAACAAGTGCAAAGATGCTTTTATCTCTAAGTATTTTCCTCCCGCTAAGATCATCTCTCTTAGAAACGATATTATGAATTTTAAGAAACTTGATCATGAACATGTTGCAGAAGCTTGGGAGAGAATGAAATTAATGATACGTAATTGCCCTACTCATGGTTTGAATTTATGGATGATTATACAAAAAATTATGCGGATTGAATTTTGCTTCTAGAAATCTTTTAGATTCGGCATGGGAGGCACTTTTATGGAAATCACTTTAGGAGATGCTACTAAACTCCTAGATAATATTATGGTTAATTATTCTCAATGGCACCTTTGAAAGATGTACTAATAAAAAAGTGCATGCGATAGAAGAAATCAATGTTTTGAGTGGAAAGATGGATGAACTTATGAAATTATTTCCTACTAAGAGTGTTTCTTCTGATCCTAATGATATGCCTTTGTCTACTTTGATTGAGAATAATAATGAATCTATGGATGTGAATTTTGTTGGTAGGAATAATTTTGGTAACACCGCGTATAGAGGGAATTTTAATCCTAGGCCTTATCCTAGTAATCCTTCTAATAATTATGGAAATTCGTACAACAACTCTTATGGAAATTTTAATAAGATGCCCTCTGAATTGAGAATAGTGTTAAAGAGTTTATGAATTCATAAAAGAATTTCAATGCTTTGCTTGAAGAGAAATTGCTTAAAGTTGATGAATTGGCTAGGAACGTTGATAGAATTTCTCTTGATGTTGATTCTTTAAAGCTTAGATCTATTCCTCCTAAGCATGATATCAACACTACAAAAAAATACACTTCCGTGATGATACGTGTTTGTCACAGTAGGTCGCGTTTTTTGTCATGCATGTACATCCATGACAAATTTATGATGTAATCAAGATAGTCTACATGTCTTTGTCAGAGAAGTGTTCCATGACATTACCAAAATTATCATCACGGAAGTGTCCACTTCCATGACGATAAATCGCGCGTCACGAAGTGCTTTCATAAAGGGTGACCAACACGTGGCATCCACCGTAGCGAACGCCGTTAAGCTATCGGGTCGGGTTTTGGATCCGATAACCCGTTAACAGCCCCGACCAATGGGGATTTTCCACGTGTAAAATCATCATTGGCTGGAGGAAACACGTGTCGACTCATCGTTGGGACAGATGCCATCCACTCATTGGACAGAAGGCGCCTATGATACATCGACACATGGCACGGCCCAACAGAGGCCCATTCCTATGAAAAGGCCGACCCGTTTGACTTGGTCAAAAGGTGGCGGGCCGGCCCATGGAAATCATGTTAACGGCCTTTTCGCATATAGCCCATTTACAGCCCTCTAACCCAAGGCCCGTTATGCCCTATCCGAATTAGGCCCAGTAGCGTCATCTGGGCCATCCAATATGATTCCAGCCCGTTTTCGCCACGGCCCATGTATGGCCCATGACGTCTTTAGGCCCATATGAGGCCCTATGTAACTCTTGGCTTATTAACGGCCCGTGGTGGCGGCCCGCAATGAACAAAGTGTATCACTTTACACCCATTAACGGCCCGTGGTGAAGCGGCCCGTAATGAATAGTATATCACTTTATACCCATTAAGGGCCCGTTATTGATTGGGCGTTTCAAAGAAATGTTATCTTTTCGCCTTCTTAGAGCCCATTTATTCTTGGGCTCATTTCCAAAGATTCGTTTACTTACGACCCGTTCTTGTCATTTTCGCTTGTGGGCCAAATTCAGCCCGTGGTTACATCGGCCCGTTTGTGGTCCATTAATGTCGTTGGGCGTTTTCATAGCGTCATCAACACGGTTTATTAACGATGGCTCAGATGGTCATCTGACCCGTATAAGGCCCATTGATGATACGGCCCGTAGAAGGCCCATTGTTTCTACGGCCCGTAGAAGGCCCATTGTTTCTACGGCCCGTAGAAGGCCCACTGTTTCTATAGCCCGTAGAAGGCCCATTGTTTCTACGGCCCGTAGGAGGCCTAGTGTCACTACAGTAAATATTAGCCCATGGTTATTGTGGCCTAGTTTAAAAAGAACTGCACTGACTACAAGCAAACAAATAAACTAGACAACAAGGAAATAAATAAGCAAGCAACTTATGCTAGGCTATCACGGTACATTACACATATTACATCCACTAGGCATCAAAGTTCGCCACGATTGCAAATATAGGGAACAAAGCAGCATACCATATACACTTTGGTTGTCAAAGTTGGCGACCAGCGCAAATAAACGCCGCAAAGAAACAAATCCAGGCTGAAACCACTTGAGAAGACCTCAAGAAACAATATCACAGGTACCCATAATCGGCAAGATGCTTAGCAAGCTTATTAACTTTCTCTTGTTTGGCGCTTAAATCCTCCAGTAACTTCTTTGTTGCACCGAAAATATGCATCTGAATTCTGCAGGGGACTTCCTCGGTCCTTGACTTCTGTCATGGCACATCTGATAGATGTCTTTCAACTTGAAGTTGAGACTCAAGAAGACGATCTGATTCAGGCAGCGAGTTCGAAGAGCTTGTGCCAGCAGTAGTGGCCAGTAACTCGAACACTACATCAAGACACGACTTTTGGGTTCCCTCACTGTCGTCAAGATAGTTTTTATCAGCTTTCTTGGAGACCAACAGGGATGTCTCACTATCTTGAACCTTATCTGCATTACTTCCTTTACCATTGGATAACGCGGTATTGTTCTCCAATATTTTATCCGCATTCCAAAAGAGAAACAAGCAGACACATCACATGTTTACCATGTTGTATATGAAACTCATTTTGGTAAATGAGTTCAATAGTAAAGTGGACAGGATAACAGCATGAGACAAACATATATCTATGTACCATGGTCACTTTATGGTCTATATCATTCTAGTTTTGTTGCCAAATCAAGATAGAGACACAGTTCAAATAATATTTGTTCAAGACAAAGCGAGAATAGACAGAATATAAGTGTGGGTAACTATAGAGCAATAACAACACTTGTAATGTGCATGACATGAGAACATAACTGTTTATTCAATTGAAACTGAAATCAACATAGAGCAGGTTACAACGACAAACCAGTTAAAGAAACAGGTTTAAAACATACTGCTATGCGCCATTGGAGTTTCAATTCCATCCTTCAAATTTGAAAATAGTTGGTATGAGTAAATATGATAATGCAAGAGCAAAGGAGTATGAACCATAGCTACGTAACTGACACGAGAACAAATCTTTTTCTCCTTTAAGCGTTGAGTTGGGATTCGGAGTGGTGGTCCTCGTGCTTTGGGCACTGCAGTTCCCTTACAAACCGCTTCGTGTTTGGGTGCTCTGTGGTGGAGACGGTCTTTGTGTCAAGCTGGGCCCGGGTTACTATCTGCCGGGGTTGGGGTTAGAAGGGTGTAGCTGGTTCTCTGTCCAAGCTGGGTAGGGGTACAATCTGCAAGAGTGCAGGTTATGTGTGGTGGATCTGGTCCTTGGGCAAGTACAACCGTGGTTCTATCTGCATCAACTGGTAGCACTATCTTTTCTGAAGACTGTGTTGTTACTCCCTTAGATACTGCCATCACGCTCTCCAATTCAAATGGCTGATAAACAAGAAAGGTAATTGAAAGTATAGACATTGTATGATAGACAGGTGCAATGAATAGTGGGGAATAAAAGAGGGCATGAAATAATTCATATTTATGTTGTCTAACCAAACAGGATAGCATGACACAATTTCACATATATGATGGCTAACTAAACAGGATAGCATGACACAATTTCGCATTATGATGGCTGACTAAAAAAGATGGAAAGACATAGTTCAAAATATGAGACTATGTAAACAGGATGACATGGCATAACTATATAATGTGTTTATTAAATAGGTTGGCATGCCATAATTCACATACATTCATGGATAGAATGCCATAATTCTAAATATGAATGACTGTAAACACTAAACAGGATGAGATGATATAACTATATGATGTCTTTATTAAATGGGTTGCCATGCCATAATTCAGATAGATGATGTGTATGTACTATGTAAACATGATGGCATGATATAATTCAAATATATGATTTATATAGTAAGCAAGTAAGCAGATGGCAATCTATATATGATGTAAAACTAAGCAATGCAAGACAACATGCATGACATGGGTAATATAACCCTGCCAAGTTTGAGCATAGACCTCAGGGGGGAAATAGGACTGGTAAATGGGTCTTTGAATCCTCCTCACGAGGAGCTCTCTATAGCCAGCAAGATGTCTGCTTCAGCAGGTAGCATTGTCTGCTTCGAATACCTTGTTTTCACTCCAGATACTTCCATCACCGCTTCAAATGGCTGATGCACAGGAAGAGTAGTTGAACATACAAACGTCGTCGACAAATGGAACACGTAATACAAAAAAATGATATCATGATATAATTCACGTACATGATGATTGGCTAAACAGCATGGCATTGCATAATTCACATATATAATGCCTTTGCAACAAGATAGCATTGTATAATTCACATATATAATGTCTTGCAACAAGATGGCAATGCATAATTCACATATATGGTAATTAGACACTGAACAAGTGGCATTGACACAAAGCATGTCTAAACTAATCAAATGGCATAGCAATGCGAGACACCATACGCATGATATGAGCAACATAACCCTGCCAAGTTAGAGCATACACCTCGGGGAATAGGACTGGTCATCTGTTTACGAATCCTCCTCCGAGGAGCTATCCGTAACCGGCCGAGATATGCGCTTCGTCCGAGATAGCATAGTCTCCGCTCGAAGACCTTGTTTTCACTCGAATTTGCCATCACCGTGTCAAATGGCTGATGCACACGAAGAGCAATTGAATGTACTAACATTGTTGACAAATGTAATATGTAACGAAAAAAAGGATGGCCTGATATAATTTACATATAAGATGACTGGCTAAGCAGGATGGCATTGCAAAATTCACATATATGATGCCTGGCTAAACAAGGTGGCGTTGCACAATTCACATGAACGATGAATAAACTAAACAGATGGCATTCGCACAAAGGATGTCTAAACTAAGCAGATGACATATTTGATGTATAAAGTAAGCAATGCAAGACACCATATGCATGATATAACCAAAATCAGCATGCCAAGTTAGAGCGAAGACCTCAGGGGTAAATAGGAGTTATCTTCTCCTACGAATCCCCTCGTGCAGATATCTTCCTCTCGATTACAATCCAAAATGCGTGAAGGGGGCTGCCTTTGCGCCTACCATGGAGCGGCGTGCGCATGAAATTATATTGCCACGCATAAGGCTCGTCTCTTTTGCTCTACATGTTCGGTTCCATTGTTTACAATAAGCATCATGCATAGGAATAAAACATAGTGAGATTATGTAAGGAGTGCATGCAAAAATCCAGAGTGATGGCATCAACTTGTGGATAGACCCAAAACCAATAATAGCAGGCGGATAATGGCTTGGTTAATAAATCTGAGATAATGGCTTCTTTCTTGTTTGTTTCCCACCCAACATGAAAATCATAGTAGACACCGGAGATTAACGGATAGTAGATAGGTACTATTGATAGCGGCCCGATATGTACCCCACAACCATTTAAAAACTCAAGTTTGACCATTAGTTTGGAGCTGACTCAGAGTCTAATCGGTGAACAGGACGATAAAGTAGCATGTAATATTAAGCGATGCATAACGTAAGAAGACACGAAAGAGTGCGACCTCTCTTGCGGACCCGTGTAGTCCTCGAGGTCATCTGCTCGGTTGATGATGGTAATGTAGTTTTCATGGCTGCCAGTGGCGGGGAAGAAGATCTCGAGGCGGTGAAAGACACTCGGAGGCCGGATCCTCGCTGTCTTTGGACCCTTACATTGTTGGAGCAAATTTGAGCTGGGGTGGAATGACGGCGCAGCAGGAGCGAGACAAACCACGCAAGATTTTCTTTGACAACTATCTGTAAGAGAAATAATTCTGTAAGTGCTCGTTTGAATTGGAGGATTCCAACAATGCAGGGATAGGAAATAGACAGGAATAGGATAGGAATGCACGTGCAAAACAGAGAATTTAAAACACAGGATTTCTGCCAATCTAGGTGTTTGATTCACAACAATTGGAAGATCATAGGATGCAAAGAAGCATGGTGAGATTAAGTCAAACCACAAGAAAATGTACGGTTATAATGCTATTATGCTACTATCTCTTAGTCTTGTGCTTCATGAATAGGAATTTGAAAAGGAGGACAAGTGAAAATTAAAATTCCTACGTTTTTTCTTTCAAGGAGACACTAAAGGAACAAATCCATTGCTCAGTGGACAATATACATAACATGTAGAGTAAAAAAGAGATGCAACAAGTGTACAACCTCTTTGGCGAAGCCATGTCGATCTCAGCGTGATTGGGTTGGCCGATGAGGATGCTCCGGCTGACTTTGCTATCGGAGGAGGGGAAGAAGATCTTAGGCGTGCGGAGATGGAGCTCGAGGTACTGCTCCGCCGTGATGGAGGGTTTAAATCGTTGGATCAGCTCCGGTGAGTTGTACGACGCCGAGGCTGAAGCAGGACAAGAGAGACAACGAACAACATTAACTTGAGTGGAATTCTAATAGCATCTCCAATACATGACGTAAAATACATAACCACAAAGTGCTAGATGTAAAATACATCAGCCGCTCATCTCTAAACTTAACTGTCGAAACTGAACTTAACTGTCGAAACTGAACTTAACTGTCGAAACTGAACTTAACTGTCGAAACTGAATTTTGCTGTCGAAACTGAATTTTGCTGTCGCACTAGCAAGGTGAGGTTACACGTCGGTCGATCGACTTTTTCATCTCTGGTCGGTCGATTTTGCAGCCGTTGGATACGAAATCAAGGGCATGCGGTTCATCTCCAACCTCCACCCCGAGCCTTGACCACCACCGGCCAAACAGCAGCCCCCGCCGCTCACGGGTGGAAGTAACCCCGCCCGCCCCAAAAACACTCCCCACCACCGGTCCGCCGCTGCCCCGGCCATCCCTCTAGGCCTCCATGTGCCGAGCTTTTTCTCCCGCGATCCCCACCCCACCGCTTCGCCAACGCCGCCACCGGCGACCACCGCCCCATCCTCGAACCCTAAGATAGATAATGGGGTACCTCTCGGTGAGCCCCCTCCTACTGCGATGGTTCTTCTTCCTTCCCTGGCGAGCCCACCTTGAAAATCGACCGACCCAAAAGTTGATTGATCGTGAAGTGTAGCCAAATCGAGCGCATCGCAAAGCAAGAGCAAGAGCGAGAGCAAAGAAACGAGCAAGAGCAATAGCAAGAGCAGATCAGCAGGGGACCGAGAGCAAGAGCAGAGCAGCAGCGCGGCGAGAGCTAAAGCAGCAGCAGCTCCCTATCGATGTGGGCGTCGCCGCCGAGGGAGCAACGCCGTGGAGGAAGTGGCGGCGACACCGCCCGTGGATGGAGCAGCGCCGTGTCGGCTCGGGACGGCGCCCGGCAGCACCGTGAGATCGAATCAAGAAGAAAATGTGGCGATTAGTGTACAACCTCTTTGGTGGCGCCCGATTAGGGCCGCAGCTTCATCCGAGGAAGCGGTGATGATGATGCTCTTCCGGTGGTGCAGGTGAAGACGGCGGTGTGGGAATGGAGGTGGCGCGAAAGACGAGGGGAACGTCAGGGCAGCTCCTTGGAGGTGGAGGACGGGGTGGCTGAGCCAGTGGGACGATGAGATCGACGATGGATCCTCATCCGGTACGGTGGATGAGGGACGTCGAGGTGTTGCTGTGGATGACGTCGTCGGGGAAGAGGCTCCAGGTGGGTGGCGGACGGAGCAGGGTGTGGGGCTTCGTAGCGGGTTTTCGCGGCCTCGGTGTACGAATGGGTGGGCGGATGGGATGGCAGTGGGGAACCATGGCTTAGAGACGCGCTTGTCTGAAATGTGGGGTAAGTTACGCAAGTACCCCCCACCGATTTGAGGTGGTTCTTTCGGTTCAGGGGTACCACGGGCATTTCGCGTGTCGGGATTTCACAGGAGGTGGGAGTTTTCGCGCGCGTTGTAATTTCGGAATTGCAAGTCGCGGGCTGAGATGGAGGGAGTTGTCGGAGCACAACGAGACAAAGATATATCTTAAATATTTCGAGCTAACAAGGCGCGGGTTGAAATTTCCGGACAAGCCTAACATGTACTGTACCAAATCAATGCGCACTACAAATGTCATTCAAAACTTTGAATTCATGTTATGTTCAATTAAAATATTTCGCTACGTGTATAATGCATGCAACCTATTACTCAAATGAACGTTTTAATGCATTCCAAACGTATATACTACCGCTTCAATATGAACTAAATTTGAATAAGATCTACAGTAATGATTGTTGTGAAGTCAAAGCATTTGAATTCGTTTCTCTGTTTTAATAAGATCTACAATCATCATTATTGTCAAGTTAAACCATCGTTTGTGTATTATCTTCATAGCACACCACATGATTAGTCTCGAGTTACATATGAACTATGTGTACTATATGAACTCGAACTAGATTTTTTGAATCCACTTTATTTTGATTTCAAATCACATTACATTTCTAGCTCTAGCTAGATCTTCATAATCTAAACCATGTCTCATATGTATAATGTGTTTATCACATAATGTGTTTAGATGTGAGTTGCAAACACCACACATTACCACAAATTCAAATAAAATGTGAGAATGTTCGATATATAGTATTGTTTAGATTGCTCGATATTTAGTTGTAAGCTGCAAACGCCGCACATTATCACAAATTCAAATAAAATGTGAGATTGTTTGATGTATAGTATGGTTTAGATTGTTCGGCATTTAGCTGTGAGTTGCAAACGCCATGCATTACAACATTATGGTATAACATGTGCACAGCACGTGTATCACCGCTATATTCATGCATGCAATGTTTAAAACACTATGATCTCCTATTCAAATATATGAATCTGCTTTCATATCAAATTATGGTCTTTGTTAGTCTCTTACACCCACACAATCCTCTAACCTTTGTAGCTACCACTAACTTTCTCTCGTGCATGCACACTCCCTCCTCGCCCTCCCCCTCCCTCGGCATTCTATCCACCGGGCACATTCATTTTTTTCTTTAGGTCGTTCTCCCAGAGTCTCCACAACTCCTTTCCGACACACACCGATCAATAAACCTCTCCAGTGATGCCTGCCTACAGCATACACACACAGCTTCAATCTCCTCCTTTATGTGTCCTCGCCTCGTGTCTCTCATACGGTCGAGACACTGCGTGTAAACTCTCGCCTCTTTTCATCGATCTCACAACCGCACACTCCTCCCCTATCTAGCTAGTAGTTGGGCCTCTCGCACCACCTCCTAGCTCCATTCTCTCTGTCTATCCGTCTCGCTGGGCCTTATTTGCCTCTAACAAATGGGCGACACCGACCGATCTCTCGCGCCAGCCTAGGTCCTTATAACTCGTTTTACCCACACATCGATCGATCTACCTCATTAGTTGTGTCTCTCCTTCCTCCGACAAACAACAATTGATCTACCGATCTAGTTAGGTTTGCTTACCAAACACATGGTTCCCCTTCATCATCCATGGATGCGTCCCGACAGATCTATCACGCACAGGCACACACAGAACCACATCCCCACTCATATTGATAACATTGCAGTTCCACCCTCAGTTTGTCTAGTAGGCCTCTCCCAACATCTCCGAGAAGCAACTCCATCACCCATCCAGAAATCTACCCCTCTCCCTCCCTCTCCCTCCCGCTCTATCTCCTCTCTCTCTCTCTCTGTCCCATCATATTTCATGTCCTTCAGTTATGTATGGATGTCGACCGATCTCCCCTCAAGACATAGCTGGGTCTCTCCTTCTCAACACATATACGAGTCGTTCTACCTCTATAGTTAGGCCTCTGCCTACCCTCCCCCCCCACCCCTCCCCCCACACACCGATACATCAAGTGCTCTAGTCATGTCTCCTGCCACACACAAACTTGACATGTGCCCTCTAACGTTCAGTGGGCCACGCCCTATATCTTTGACTTGCACACACACACACACACACACACACACAATTTCGATGGCTCTCTTCATCGATCTCGCACCCACCCACTTGATCCTCTCTTCGACTCTATCGATAGCTATGACCCCTCCCTCT
Source organism: Aegilops bicornis (assembly GCA_021605145.1). Lineage (NCBI taxonomy): Eukaryota > Viridiplantae > Streptophyta > Magnoliopsida > Poales > Poaceae > Aegilops > Aegilops bicornis. The sequence continues at coordinate 546,525,936 of CM038675.1, read as the reverse complement.
CTTCTCGTGGATTGCCCGACCCTCTATGTATGATATGGATAGGCCTCCATTTCACACACATTGCATGCAAAATTTTCTTTGAGATGTCATCGACACATATTCCCACAAATAATTCACGAAATCAACCCCCACCCCACCCCCACCCCCCACCACAAAACAAAAACACTCACGAACGCGGTTTGTATCTCTCACACACACACCCACGTGGGTGGGGGACGTGCACGAAGAGAAGAGGTGCATGCACGGCGCACGTACTCCGTCTCTTTCCCAACCACACCCGCCTGCACACGGTGGAGCTCATTTCTGTATGAAAAAGGCAGCCCACGTGGTAATTTGGCACATGTACTGGTTGTCCACTTGGTGGAGGGAGGATCGTCTACCATGGGTGAACAAACAAATTGCAACTTGACGCGTTATGTTAAATTAAAAAAAGAGGCAAACCATGTGGGGCCTACCTTAGAGGCAAGGCTCTATACCCGGAGTACTTTTGATGTGTCCCGTCAACTCGCATGAGCGAGGAGAAGCTTGCTTAGTCGCCGTCTCTCCCGCCCACAGGCGCGGTGGCTCGTGGGATGAGGTGAAGCTTGCTCCTCCCTACGCCCATCTTGTGGTGGCTCGCAGGATGAGCAGAAAAATTTACTACTCCCTCCGCTTACTCCTCGTCCCTACTACCTTGGTTATAGAGATTATATCATATTGTTTGGAATATATATGTCCTTTAGTAGATTTCAATATGAACTACTAGTACATACTCCAAACATCGATGTATATAGACGTATTTTAGAGTGTACATTCACTCATTTGCTCAGTATGTAGTAGCACTCTCCTCGCCTCGACCTCGCCCACGTGGTGGGCGTGCAGCAATTCATTCGGTCTCATATAGCCGTAATGATATATACTGACTGCCATTATTGCTCGACTTCCGAAGAGGCGAAGAGCCAATCGCAAGGTTAATATTTTGGAGATGCCAAGCGCAAGGTTATAGGAGAACGAGTAGTAGGTGCCGCGTCATTTATAAATAGAGTTTTTTTTCTTCAGTTGCACGTACGCAATATGATAGGTTCATATGGAGAGAAAAGGAAGCCGCTCCACTATATACATAGTCAGGACGGGCCAGCCTACACGGTTGCTTACTGGGGTTGCTCTCTTCACACTCTCTCACACAAAACGACTGTGGCCACATCTCTAACATCCCGGTGGATCACGTCCGCTTGGGAAGGGGTGGATGCTTAGTGTAGATGCGGTGGTTGGCCACCGACGGGCGAAAACCCACTGCCGGCACGTCCCGATCGGGGGTCCCCGCCGTTCTCTCTCACAAAGCCGGTGAGGTTGCCTTCGTCCCTTGCTCCTCGCCATGACGTGGGCGGTTGCCGCTTCGCCACCCTCCTCAAGGTTGAGCTACGTCCCTCGGGTACAACTCCATTTACAGCCGGCTTGTACCATCGCTTCCATTGCCCACATCACTCCCTCGTGGATATTTCTCTACTTCTTTGCCCCGCACATACCGATACCTCTCTTGGCTTCTACGTACTATATTTGTGATGAGTTTATGTCTCATCAACTTGTCCTAGTAATCTTATTCTAATCACGCTTCTTCAATTTCTTTGCCACAGGGATGCTCATCTCGATTTTGGTGAAACTGCACAAAATGATCCGATGGTCAAAAGGTTGCAAACTTCATTTATTAGGAAGCTCGAACGTTGCCCGCAAATTGAAGCCTGGTCAGGGTTCACGGTTCAAGGGCTAGGGACTGCATGGATCTTTTTTTCTTTAGCTGCCTCTGTTCCAAAATAAGTGTTAACTTTAGTAGTAGTACAACTTTTTACTAAAGTTTGCACAAAGTTGAGACACTTATTTTGGAACAGAGGGAGTACATATTTGCTATGATCTGTCAATCATTGAGATGCAATAGCATGCATGTTAGTCTCCTTTGTATTTGATGAAATGTTGCAACTGGCAACCTTGGACCTTAAGATACATGTAACAGGAGCTGGAAGCTTCATAACATTGTACAAATTTATCTCACTGATAAATTACAGTACGTACTAGTACTATACTAGTACTTCCTCCGTTCCTAAATATAAGTCTTTGTAGAGATTTCACCATTAACCACATGCGGATGTATATAGATGCATTTTAAGTGTAGATTCATTCGTTTTGTTCCGTATGTAGTTCACCTAGTGGAATCCCTACAAAGACTTATCTACTAGTAATAGCTAGCCCCCACTACTAGGAATTCTCTATCCTCTCCTTGAGCCACATCATCAAAATTGACGTAGCCGTTAGATGAAGTAAATCAGTCATAATAGTCGCCCCGATCTAGACGTTGAGAGGCTTCACACTAAGCCATATGCAAGCATGCAGAAATACCGTGGCACATGCATGTGAGTGGGTTTTAAATCACATCAACATGTCTGCATGCAAGCATGCACCGGTAGCATGCATGTAAGTGAGCTTTTAAGTCCCATTAACATGTCAAAAAGAAAATTATAATCCCATATTGACTAATCTTTTTTCCTTATGTGGGATGATCTAAATGATGATGGGAGTTTATTTAGTTTGGCTACCACATTTGTCATGCGGTTATAGATTTTTTTTAGTTCTATGAAATCGATAATTTTGCGCAGAGAGATATAAGCTGTTCAAGGCAACGCTGCGGGACTCATCTAGTAATATTTAGGAGCGGAGGGAGTACTATGTAAAGAGTTAGGTGTCGACGGTGATAGTGTGAGGTGGGCCATGTAATCATCGAGCTGCGTGTTTTCACCGCTCTTGCACTCCTCCTGTAAGAATGGAGAAAATTGTAATCTTCTACCTCCTTTCGCAAAGCGTGGGACATCCAGCAGTCCTACCACCTCGATAATAAAGACCAATGAGCCGTCAAATCACATAGACCCAGCAGAAGTTGGACGGACGAAGCAACCATCACTCTTGCGCCCGGTGAGAGGTCGCGTCCCGCTCTGCCGGGCATGAATGCGACACCGATTCTTTGGAGGCGCTGACCATTTCGGCGGGAAAGGCATGGCGATGGAGGGGCTTTGGGTGGGCCAGGCTGGTCAGAGCAGGCGTGGCAGCTGTCCAAGCATGTCCCTACGGACACGCCCGGGAAATGAGAGGATGCACCGACTCTCATGGCTAAAATCGTACACTACACACCATATCTCTGTAGGAGTAGGTCGATCTGTCGCACTCTCTAACACACACATGCTGTTAAACACACACGCACACGACGCACCTTGGTCCCGTTGCACCTTCTAACGTCACTTATTACACCTAGACGGAGGGAGTAGTAAGTATCTGAGATACGGTGGCACACTTGACTTAAGTCGAATACAAGTGCTAAATTTGTGTGCATGTTATAATAAGGATTCACTTAAAATAGTACGTGATGAACAGAGGGATCAATTGGACAGTGTTCCCGAGTAGTAGCGAGATGTGTGAGGAAGTAAGATACATCACCGGGCGCTTTTAATTTTTCTTATTAATTTGTTTGTTTCACCCTCATTTGGTAGGACCCAGCATTACTACGTGGAGAGAGGTAAGGTGACTAAGGCTGCATTATTTCTGCACCACTGTGGATAGTCTTACCACCAAAGCCACATGACACGATTATGATTGAAATCCTAATGACTCTCACACACACACACAAAAAAACACGGCATGCCTATCACACGAATGCAGGAATGTATAAAAAGGTTATTTTCCTCTCGTTGAACATAACGGGAGGGTTGTGTAGCTGGTTAGCCTATTCGCTCATCAAACTTGAGGTCTCGGGTTTGATAACTACACTTGAGCATAATTTTTGCCAGGAGGATTCTTTGACTGGTCAAAATGTTTTCTAGTGTTTGCACGCTTCACACTCTCTCTCCAGTATATATATGCACGCTGGAGCCTCAGCGCTTGTAGTTGCTCTCTTCACACTCTCTCGCCCTCTCCCGCTGGAGCCTCAGCGCTTGTAGTTGCTCTCTTCACACTCTCTCACCCTCTCCAGATCTAAACAAGACTTCGTTGGCCTCTCTCTCCCCTCACTGCTGCTCAAAGAGCCGGCAGGATTCGTCCACCGGGAAGGGAAGGAGGCTTAACGTTGTCGCCGTCGGCGAGGGAGGGAATCCACTACCGGCGCTGCTGTTCACTTTCCACCCAGTGAGGCGGAGGGCCTCCCACCCTTCTTCTTCAGAGTCGCCCCTGCCGCCTAATCGAACCATGCCCCAAGAACCTTAAGGTATATTTTACTTACTCCACATGCATTGCTCTAGCTGCATGTATACCATGAATCTAGGACGTGGTTCAAAGAGGAAAGGAGTGGGAAAAGTTGTATATAGCATGAATCTAGGACGTAGTTCAAAGAGGAAATGAAGGGGGAAAGTTGTATAGCATGAATCTAGGACGTGGTTCAAAGAGGAAAGGAATGGGGGAAAGTAGTGGGGAAAGTTGTATCGCATAAATCTAGGATGTGGTTCAAAGAGGAAAGGAAGGGGCAAAAGTACTAGTTCAGAAAGGAAAGGAAGGGACAAGGCTGTAGAGTTTGAGCAGGACTAGATTTGTTGCGCTCACATAGGGAAAAGTGTCTAAAGATAACAAAACTGGGACCAACACAAATATGCTCCTTGGTTGTTTGTTCTTTGTTGCAACAGACTGTGCATGACCACAGTACATCGGTAGATGCACATGGTGTCAAAAGGCCCACCTTGTCCCGGCCCAACTCATTAGTTGTTGTTAATCTAAGGCCATGTTTGGTTAAAACTCCCTAGTCCCTACCTACTTGGTTCCGTGGACTAAACTTGGACTAGAGGTTATTAAATGACATGATAAAAGACCATGTTACCCTAGTAATGAACTAATAGAAACAAGGTGCGATGTGTGGCGGGCAACTGTTGGAAAAAGTCCCAAAAAGACTCCCTCGGGGTCTTCTTTCTTTAGTCCCAAATGCCCACTTTTAGTCCCGAAAAGTCCCTCCTGTTTGGTTTAGATGTGGTGACACGGAGTTTTTTAGTCCCTACACCAAAATGTCCTCGTAAACAAACACCCTCTAATAATGCCATTTGGAAAATTGATGCAATGCCACAGTTAAAAGCAAATTACATGTTTAACGAATTTTATTGTTAATATAATCTCTATGTTAATATTAATCAATGCCACCGTTTGAGAAATGCTACTGTCTTGCTTTCTTTCCCATTTAGATAAGGTAGATGCTTATTTTTGTTGGCTTCTGTGTCATCCACCGTTATTGACCACTAATTGTTTCCTTTGCACCTCTGTGTAAACAGGGTTATCTACTTCACCTCGTTGCCATTGTGACCTTTTGTTGCACCGCACAAAACACTTTTGTTTTAAGAGTGTTTTGTGCAGTTCAACCAAAATGTCACACCGACAATGTTGCTTGATTGCTTGATCTTAGTGGAACTGCACAAGAGGAGATCTTACTTCCTATCCGTTAAGGCGAATTTGGTTCAGATCTTCTTCTTGTGAGTTGTTTGAATTCCGCATCATGAGAGGTCGATTACTAGCCTTCTTTCACATGATTCTGCGGTGTGCTTTCATATGTTGTGCTACTTGTACGATAATGTTGCTTGATTTTAGTGAACTGCACAAATGGAGACAAGACTTCCAATCTGTATGTGCACCGTAATATCCCATTGAGGTAAGATAAGGATATTTCACAACTGTTGGCCTGTATTTTGCCACTTTCATCAGAAAATTAAGTTTATTACTATACTTTTGCGCCCTAATTGACATGCCAAATCTTACATTGAAGGCGAAGCTTGTCTGTTATTGAACCAAGTGATGAAGGGGAAGAACAAGAGGAAGAAAAACAAAAACAAGTCCGGTCTGTAATGAAGCCTTTGGGAACTGTGATGACACAAGTAATGATATAGTTTTGCATCTTAATTTATTGCTATGGCTGGAACGAGCAATTGTTTTGCCAACGATTTGATGCCATACGTAATTATCTCTACTAGTGCAAACAGGGATCTTCTTTGAAGATACCATATATTTTAGTGGAACTGCACAAGAAGATGTTGGAAACATTAAACTAATCGAGGAGTATATAGTAAGCATGGCCACCCCCATAGATAGCAAATGATGGTTCGGAGAAGTGCTTCATCTGTATGCTCTACACAATCAGCCTCTTGACAAATGTTGGTACTCACCCACCGATTTCATCCATATGATTGAGCTTTGTCATCTCTATTTGTGTTTTGCTAATGTTTAGATACTGTCATGAAAAAGTGGTATTGTCCTTGAGAAGTGCTTCATCTGTGCTATTTTAAATATTTCCTTTCCTTTTTTCAAGCAAACAGGGATCATCTTCCTCTGAAGAAGAAGAATATGGGTGACTAGTTCCGATTATGCCAGGATGAAGAAGCCCTGTCTATCTTCTCATCAGAAGGAGCAGTTGAAGGATGGTTACATTACTCCCCACAAGACCAAACTAACTTCAGCTCAGAAGGACTGACAAATCTCCATTTTTTGTTGTGATGCGCGAGTACAATGTTGTTCTAGGATTCTTTCCGGTGAGTTCCATTTTTCTAAAAGTGTGCTCTACATGGACCATGTATGTGCCTCGTTGAAACTGTCAATTCATAGTACAGTTTGCTTTATACTAATCACTTTTTGTATTTGTGCAAACAGGGTGCTCAGCTTGATTTCAACGGGAACTGCACAAAATGTTCATGAATACATCGAATCATTCATTTCCACCACAAGAAAGGAGGTGCCCATAAGTTCAAGGCGTTGCAACATATAAGGGCGAAATCATACAAGCTACGCGTGAATTTGGTTGATTTTGGTGGAACTGCACAAAAAGAACAGCTGGTTTATTTAGCACGAGGTGCCATGTCAATGTCCGAACTGATGGAAAACCCTGCCCATTCCACAGTCGTAGGCATTTGATATTTTGGAATGGGACAACCTTGTAAATTTTGCTCATTGATTTTAGCAAGATATGCGTTTGATATTTTCGAATGGGACGCCCTTTCTTTGTCACAAGAACGGCGATCAATTTTTTTCTTTATTCTTTAGTTGTGAAGTAAATATTGCCTCGACATGTGAGTCATTGAGATGCATAATCATCGATTGTTTTGAATGTTCTCTATGAATTGCCGTGCCTGTTGTTTGATTGCAATGTACATAAACGCTAAAAAGCTGCTCAAACTCTTTGTACTCCTTCTGTTCCTTTTTACCTAGCACATTGTGAAAGTGCATACTGTTTTGTATAAGATTGGTCAAAGTAGAGATACTTTGACTGCAGACAAAACTTGTATGCACACTAGAAAGGACCGGAGGGAGTACATGTGAAAGCTAACAAACGTGGTGATCACCACAGGAATAATGCTAGTACGTATTGTTTTACATGTTCATCCAATGCCGGTGATACAGAATTCAAACTAATCGAAATAAATTCATTCATACACGGTCGGATTTCATATAAACATGCCGGATTTCATTACATTTCATACATTCTTCAACTAAAAGGTGTTTGTGGCATGCATCTCCCGAGATGCACGAGGCCGGGGTCATCCTCCTTTCTAAAAAACTAAAAAGGGGTGCGCTGGAGGTATAATTAATTAACCGAAACTACCCACCTGTGTCCCGCCGAGGCGAACAGAAAGCTTTAGTGATTTAGCTGCAGTGTGCGATTGCGTGAATCGACATGTGGCCTGTTGGGCCCACGTGTCGATCGACCAACCGCACCAGCGATTAAGTAGAAGCAGCGTTCTTCTCCAGCGCAGCTCTCCGACTTCATGTCGCCGCCAAGAAGCTAACCGGCCGTCAATGGTCAACCCGCTTAGCTTGGCTTCAACCGGGAGGGTAGCAATGTGGCCTTACTTGGACCCGAGCGGCGGCGACCTACCGTGTTCTACTCTTCCTTGTTTTCTGTGTGGCGTGGCCTCGTTGGCAGCGAGGCGGGGCCTCGGAGGAGCCGGCGATGTCCTCTATCTCGTTGCCAGCGGGCGGCGCCTCAGCGGAACGGTGGAAATCCTCCCCCATGTTGCCGACATGGTGGGGCCTCGGCTAAGCCGGCGATGTCCTCTGCCTCATTGTTGGCGGGGCGGGGCCTCGGCGGAGCCGGGGGTGTCCTCTGCCTTGTTGTTGGCGCCAAGGGCCTCGGCGGGCAACGGTGTCCTCTGCCTCGTTGTTGGCGCCCGCGGGGCCTCGGCGAGCAGGCATCGCCGATGCCCGTGAGCGAGGACTCGTCGGAGCCGGCATTGTCCTCTGCCTCGTCCTCGGTCTCGCCAAACAGCACCTCGCCCGCTTCATCGCCCTCTTTGCTAGCCTCTTTGTAGGCGGCCGCAGCCTCCGCCACCCGCATGCGGTACCGCCAGCGCTCGAGGCGGCCCTTGCGGGCGGAGCGGTACGAGTCGAGCAGCGCCTCCTACTCTGCCTGCTCCGTGGCGGTCTGCTCCTCCGCCTGCAGGTGCTCCTGGAGGAGATGGTGGTTGTAGGCGGCGGCGGCCTGCGCCTCCCGGAACTGCTCCTCACGCATCGGCCTCACCCTGTCCATATATCGGGCACGGGCCTCGCCGATGGTCATGGTGCAATGCACCGGCGAGGATGGCGCAGAGGAGGGGGTTGGTGCCGGATCGTCGACTACCATGTTCTCCATTAGGACGTCGTCGTCCTCCGGCTGCCTGCCAGCCAGCCGGTCGGCAGCAATGGCTGCCATCTCCTTGTGGTCCGTTGTCCGCCCGTCTCGAAGAGCGCTAGAGCGCGAGGAAGCCATGGTGGGCAGTAGTGGTGTGGATAGGAGAATAGGAACGGATGCGGATGACTGCGGCTATGGCCGGCGCAGCAGTTTACATAGCAATGGTGGGCGGGAGGAGGGACGGACGTGTGGCGCCGGAGTAGCCGCCTCGGCAACCGCGAATCATTAATGTGTGCTGAAGATGGACGGACGGACGGCACTTGTGTCGTTTGAAGGCGAACAATCGCCTGCACCGGAAGCGGGCGGCCTGCTACCCGCTTTATTTGAGCGGAAAAGCGTGGGCGAGGAGATGACTTTACTTGGATAGGATGACAATGGGGACCCACCAGGTCCATAGCCTCACATACGCAAGTGCCTCCTTATTATATATATATATATATATATATATATGTAACTATAATTTATTTTGCTTCCTCCTGGTTTCCTGACATCACGGTCCCACACCATTGTCAACCTATGTACTCCCTCCTTTCCGGTTTATAGGGCTTATCTCAAAATTTTAGTTTTTCCATTTTATAAGGCTCAATTTGGTTGTTTTCCATCACATGTTCAAATTCCAAGGTGCATTAAATCATTGCATGCAAGTATTAAGAGAAAATTGACCAATGCATGTACTTTATGCATGCATGCATTGCAATTAATGCATTGATAAACATAATTTTTTGAGGATAATAAGAGCATTAATTAGGTGCTTTTGCAAAACTACAAAAAGTATTCCACCACTCTCCATCTACCTTGATTGGTGAGATTTTTGAATTGAGCATTATAAACCGGAAAGGAGAGAGTAGTCAATAAACGAGAGAATTGCACAAGAAGCGGGCAATTTGGGACCAAGCAGCTCGGCAAGATTTGTGTTTTTAGGGTGAAACTGCAGAAGTTTTTGATGTTTACCCAGATATTAATTTTTCTCCTCTGAACAACAACGAAAACATCGTTGCGGTGTATTAACTGGGCGGCTGTGGCCGTCTAGCCCAAAGCGATATCCAGCCCAGATATTAATTTTTTTTCAAAATTTGAAAATGGCTAGCCCAGCTATACTTTTTTTAGGAATACCCAGGTAAGGTCAAGTTGTTATTCTCCGCTCCGCTGGGCTGCAAATCTTTCCTAGGAGGATGCATTAGGCTTAACAAGAAAATGGGCTTTAAGAAATAATAAATGGGATGTAATTATTAAAACTGGGTAGTAACTATAAAAAAATGCACCAAACAGTGATTACTTTATAAAATATTATTTTTGGAATATTGAAAATTTTAATTTCATTAATTGTTGCGAGCGCAATGTTTCGTTGGATTTTTACGTAATATAAATTTATATTGAAATTGTATTTAATCTGGCTAGAAATTTCGGGATAAAAATATTCGGATCCCATCAAAATGTGGGAAATTTTATTGAATTCTGTTTTGAACGGTTGGTTGAAATGGGTTGTACTTTTAAAAAACTGTAGATGGGCTGTAGTAAATTCCATTAGAATTCAAAAATGGGCTACACATTCTTACAAATCTCAAATGGGCTATAAGTTCTACGCCACACACTTACGGCCTTACTAAGTTGGCGCGTCCCTAAAAAACAGAGTTGACGCGTATGCAAGGCTTTGTCAACTTATAGTCAACACACGGTTCTAGCAGCGGTGGCCGTTGGATGTCCATCCAACGGATGTCGTCTTCTTCTTCAATCTCGGATATTCTAGCTTCACCCGCCAAAAATGATTCCTCCCCGACATCCGGGCGCACTGCTTCGGAAGTCGACCAGGCCTACTAAGTTGACGTACATATGTCTTTGTCAACTTAGTCAATACAAACGATTCTAGCTGCTATGACTGTACGATGTCAATCCAACGGCCGTCGTTCTTCTTCAACCTCTTGTCTTCTTGCTCCAGCCGCCCAAAAGCGGCCGGTCGTCTTGCCTGCTCCGCCTCCCGTGGCCGGTTGTCAGCCGTGGAGGCCTCACCGCCCTACTACTCCCACCGCTGGCGTGCCATCCTCCACTCACCCACACCCTCGTTATTCTCATGCGGCGACGGCAACAGCCAACCGGTGAACCCTCGTACTCCTCTCCGCGTGCGCATCCACTGTCGCGTCTTCCCCGGCTCCGCGTCGTCCCCTTCCTAGGCCTCGCCGTCGTCCACCGCCGTGGTGCTCTCGGCGCGGCGTGGTCAACATGGTCAAGGAACGACTTCCATCGGACGTGGACTGTACGTGGAGAGGCTGACAGCTGGGTCCACGGCAGCCGCAAGGAAGTGCCTCCTTAGTCCTTATTACGTGCAAAATAATTATTCCTCCACCTGACAGTGGGGACCCACCGTACGGGCCACCGTATTTCGCAAAAAAATGATTCGCCCCCTGACTGTTGGGACCCACGAGCTAGATCTTCGCACGCAAGGAAGTGTGTCCGGGAAAAAATGATTCGCCCCCCTGACTGCTGGGACCCACCAGCTACATCTTCGCACGCAAGGAAGTGCGTCCGAAAAAAAGATTCTCCCCCGACTGCTGGGACCCACCAGCTACACCTTCGCATGCAAGGAAGTGCGTGCGGGCAAAAAAAAAATGATTCGCTCCGACCGGGACCCAAAGCAGCTACACCTTCGCACGCAAGGAAGTGCGTCCGGCAAAATAAATGATTCGCTTCGATCGCTGGGACCCAAAGCAGTTACACCTTCGCACGCAAGGAAGTGCGTCCGGCAAAAACGATTCGCTTCTAACCGCTGGGACCCACCAGCTACATCTTCGCAGTAAGGAAGTGCACGGCGGTCGGGACCCACCGGGTGAAGCACGTAGCGTTGTCATCCTGGTCGCGAACGTGTACGTACATACTGGTCGATGTAGAGGCACGCATGTGTCGTAGTAGAGGCGCGCACGTAGCATGTACACATACGTACAGCGGCCAGGGTGCAAGAAAGAAAATACGGCCACATATGTGTACATACGGGTGGGGTCTCGAACGCCTAGTCGCGCATACGTACGGCGAGGGCTCGTGTTCATGGGGAGGCAACGGAATGCGTCGTGTTCATGGGGAGGCAACGGAATGCGTCGTGTTCATCGGGAGGCAACGGAACGTGTGGGAGCCAACCGGTTTGGACGGAACAGGCGATGGAAACGAGGCCTGGCGTACCGCAGAACGGAGGAAACGGCCTTGTGTTCAACCGGCCACGTTCGGAACGGGGTCCTGTTGATCGGGAGGGGTGTGGCGTACCGCAAAACGGAGGAAACGGACCTCCTACGGTCGAAACGGGAGTCCTGTTGATCGGGAGGGGTGTGGCGTACCGCAAAACGGAGCAAACGGACCTCCTACGGTCGAAACGGGGGTCCTGTTGATCGGGAGGGGTGTGGCGATCGCCAAACGGAGGAAAGCAGACCTCCTACGGTCGAAACGGGGTCATGTTCATCGGGAGGGGTGTGGCATCGCAAAACGGGACTCCACGGGATATTGTTCATCTCCACCGTCGACCTCCTCCGGCCTCCACGGGCTCCTGCTCATCCAGCCTCCACCGCGCTACTCCACCGGCTACTGTTCAACCACCCCTCCACCGTCTACTGTTCATCCAGCCATCCACCGTCTACTGTTCATCCAGCCCTCCATCGTCTGCTGTTCATCCAGCCCTCCACACCACGGGGTCCTGTTCAACCACCCCTCCACGGCCACCCCTCCACACCACGGGGTCCTGTTCATCCAGAGGCAACGCCACCACTCCCGGGTCATCCAACCCCTCCCCGCAACGCCACTGCTCATCCAATCGATCGGCTTGATTAGCGGCGATGGCGAAGAATCTCTCCATCGGGTTCGATTAATAGCCATCGATCGATCGCTCGGGTTCGAAGAACGCGTAGTTCGCAGTGCAATCTCTCGGGTTCGATTAGAGCCCAACGCCTCGCTTCGGGTTCACTTAGAGCCAACGCCGCACACGCAGCAGCGTGCGTAATGCACGAGAAAGCAGCATCGCTCGGCCCCCGACCTCCCACCGTAACCGGCAACTCCCCGAAATTTTCCTACCCGTCGCTTCTACCATGGTTTTTTCCGTCATGGATGGCCCAAAGAATGTCATGCAGCTGCGTCTCCGGCCCGCCCAGGACGAAAAGCCCATTTTCTGTCATGATTTTTTGTCATAGAAGTAGGAGCCCACCACATCTATAATGATACCGAGTTCTGTCACAATTATCGTCATAGAAGTGTCATATGTATGACAGAAAAAAATTTCGTTCGGCCCAAAATGTCACGGATGTGTCTTTTTTTTGTAGTGCAATGAGTCTATCAAAGCCATGAGAATTTCCATTGATGAGTGCAAGGAAAGAACCGCTAGGATGTGTGCTACGAAAGATGCCTTTATTAAAGCGTGTTCTTCCAATTTGCATGAAAATAAAGATGAAGATCTAAAAGTTATTGATGTGTCCCCTATTAAATCTTTGTTTTGCAATATGAATCTTCATAATGATGGGACTGAATATGATCCACCTATACCTAGAAGACGTTCCAAGAATTCGGAGTTTTTAGATCTTGATGCTAAATTTGATAAAAGTGGGATTGAAGAAATCAAATCCCTAGATGTTGCTAAACCCACTATTTTGGATTTCAAGGAATTTAATTATGAAATTTGATCTTTAATTGATTGTATTTCCTTGTTGCAATCCGTGCTAAATTCTCCTCATGCTTATGGTCGAAATAAAGCCTTTACCAAACATATCGTTGATGCCTTGATGCAATCTTATGAAAAAAAACTTGAGTTGGAAGTTTCTATCCCTAGAAAACTTTATGATAAGTGGGAACCAACTATTAAAATTAAGATTAAGGATCATGATTTCTATGCTTTATGTGATTTGGGTGCTAGTGTTTCCACTATTCCCAAAACTTTATGTGATTTGCTAGATTTCCGTGATTTTGATGATTGCTCTCTAAACTTGCACCTTGCGAATTCCGCTATTAAGAAACCTATGGGAAGAATTAATGATGTTCTTATTGTTGCAAATAGGAATTATGTGCCCGTAGATTTTATCGTTCTTGATATAGATTGCAATCCTTCATGTCCTATTATTCTTGGTAGACCTTTCCTTAGAACGATTGGTGCAATTATGGATATGAAGGAAGGGAATATTAGATTCCAATTTCCATTATAGAAAGGCATGGAACACTTCCCTAGGAATAAAATAAAATTACCATATGAATCTATCATGAGAGCCACTTATGGATTGCCTACCAAAGATGGCAATACCTAGATCTATCCTTGCTTTTATGCCTAGCTAGGGGCGTTAAACGATAGCGCTTGTTGGGAGGCAACCCAATTTTATTTTAGTTTTTTGCTTTTTGTTTCTGTTTATGAATAAATAATCCATCTACCTTCTGTTTAGATGTGGTTTTGTGTTTTAATTAGTGTTTGTGCCAAGTTAAACCTATAGGATCTTCTTGGATGATAGTTATTTGATCTTGCTGTAATTTCCAGAAACTTTCTGTTCACGAAAACAATTATTAAAATCACCAGAGCATGATAAAATAGTGATTCCAATTGCTGCTGATCAACAAAAAAATTGCCTAGGTCGTCCTATTTTGGCTGATTTTTTGGAGTTCCAGAAGTTTGCGTTAGTTACAGATTACAACAGACTGTTCTGTTTTTGACAGATTCTGTTTTTCGTGTGTTGTTTGCTTATTTTGATGTGTCTATGACTACTAAAATAGTTTATAAACCATAGAGAAGTTGGAATACAGTAGGTTTAACACCAATATAAATAAATAATGATTTCATTACAGTACCTTGAAGTGGTCTTTTGTTTTCTTTAAATAGCAGAGCTCACGACATTTCTGTTGAGTTTTGTGTTGTGAAGTTTTCAAGTTTTGGGTGAATTTTTTTGATGGATTATGGAACAAGGAGTGGCAAGAGCCTAACTTGGGGATGCCCATGGCACCCCCAAGACAAACCAAGGACACCAAAAATTCAAAGCTTGGGGATGCCGGAAGGCATCCCTCTTTAAATCTACTTCCATCGGTAACTTTACTTGGAGCTATATTTTTATTCACCACGTGATATGTGTTTTGCTTGGAGCGTCTTGTATGATTTGAGTCTTTTCTTTTTAGTTTACCACAATCATCCTTGCTTTACACACCTTTTTAGAGAGCCATTCATGAATTGGAATTTGATAGAATACTCTATGTGCTTCACTTATATCTTTTGAGCTATATAGCTTTGCTCTAGTGCTTCACTTATATGTTTTTAGAGCACGGTGGTGGATTTGTTTTATAGAAACTATTGACCTCTCATGCTTCACTTAGATTATTTTGAGAGTCTTAAATAGCATGGTAATTTTCTTAATAATAATAATATGCTTGGTATTCAAGATTTGTAAAACTTTCTTTTGAGTGCGTTGAATACTAAGAAAAGTTTGATGCTTGATAATTGTTTTGAGATATGAAGATGGTGATATTAGAGTCATGCTAGTTGAGTAGTTGTGAATTTGAGAAATACTTGTGTTAAAGTTTGTGATTCCAGTAGCATGCACATATGGTGAACCGTTATGTGATGAAGTCGGAGCATGATTTATTTATTGATTGTCTTCCGTATGAGTGGCGATTAGGGGACGGCGTCTTTTTCTATCAATCTATCCCCTAGGAGCATGCGCGTAATACTTTGCTTTGATAACTTCTAGATTTTTGCAATAAGTATATGAGTTCTTTATGACTAATGTTGAGTCCATGGATTATACACACTTTTCCCATCCTTCCACCATTGCTAGCCTCTTTAATACCGCGCACTTTTCGCCGGTATCATACACCCACCATATACCTTCCTCAAAACAGCCACCATACCTACCTATCATGGCATTTCCATAGTCATTCCGAGATATATTGCCATTGTGACGCCCGGATAATCATGCTATAGTAATCTCACGTTAATGGTGCCATGTCACCTCGGTCACTGTAGTTAATCTCGGGTTGATTCGGAAAACGTTTCAAATTCAAATTCAAATTAATGTCAAACGACAAAGTTTTTAAAATATTAAACTATTTTATTTAGTTACCCAAATTAATGAGGCAGTAGTATGTATAAGCAATACCAATTTAGGAACCATTGGTGTATTTTGTAAAACTAAAATACAAGAAAACTAGACATAAAACAGAAAAGAAAAGTAAAATGAAAAAGCAAAGCAAAAAGAAAAAGAAAGAGAGAAAGGCCCCCCACTGGGCTTCGGCCCAGCAGGCCGGCCCAGTCGGCCACCGGCCCAGCCGGCCACTCCCCATATCCCCCCTCTCACCCGAAACCCTAACCCCCCCCCCCCACGCACACCACTCCCTCACTCACTCCTCTCCCCACCCCCCACGACCCGATCTAGATCGGGGGCGCTCGCCCCCGACCCTGGTGACCGCGTCGCCGCCACCACGCGCCATCACCGGAATTGCCGAAACCACCTCGCCGGCCTGCACCTCCTCACCCCATCACCGTGCCCGAAGCCGCTCTCCCCGCTGCGCCCGCCTCCGCCACCACTACCGCCGCGACACCCTCCCCCACCGGTGCCCCGCCGACCCGACTAGGTTCGCCGCTGCTCCCCCCGGCGCCGACGAGCACGCCTGCGCCCAAGGACTGCCACCTCCACCTCAAGAACTTCTTCACCGGCCTCGCGCGCACTGCAGACACCATCGTCACCGCCGGATAGCTCGTCGTCCTCTCCATCCGGCGCGTCCCTCGCCGCTTGGACTCCGCCGCATCAACCTCCATCGAGCCCGCTGCCCTGGACCCTACTCCCCACCGTGAGCCGTCACCTTCCCTCCTTCCCCTCTCTGCTCACGGCACGTCACCGTCGTGCCCCGCCCGCTCCGGCCATCATGGCCCTGTCTCGCGTCTACGAGCTCCGCAGGTCGGGCCGCACCAGCTACCGCGCGTGCCCCCACCGCATCCTCCCTAGCGCACCTCCTCGACCGGCTCCTCCTTTCGGTGAGCCCCCGCGCTCGGCCATGACCATGGCCACGGCCAAGCCGCGCAGACCGCTTCTTCAAGACGCCACCTCAGAAGGCCAGACGGGCGACGCGTAACCAGCGCTGGCTAAGCGCCTGCCTATGACCAGTGGGCCCCACCTCCAAAACGTTTCCAAAAAAAGGATCAAAAAATAATAATAAATTTAATTAATTAAATTAATTAGGTTAATTAATTAATCTAATTAACCTGTTAGTTTAATTAAACAGTAGTTTGTTTTGCCTAAACCCTAGTTAAGTCTAAACAGTGTATGACAGGTGGGTCCCACTGGACCCACACGTGAGTTGACCAGTCAACACCTTTGTTGACTGCTGACGTCATGCTGATGTCAGCAAACACTGTTCTGGATAATGTTGAATTGAAATATTTAAATTAATCCTAAAATGACGACCTTCACAGATCTTCCATTGATGCCCGCCTTGGTGTGGAAGATGTGGCAACATTGATCTTCGTCTTGTTGGTATTGAAGTGTCAAGACCTTGGAGACAATAAGAGCGGGGCTCAATGTGACGCCCGGATAATTAAGCTACAGTGATTCCCCCTCTAACGATGCCACGTCACCACGGTTATTGTTGATAAACTCTGATAGTTCAGAACCGAAACAAATTCAAAATTTAAATAAAAGCAAACAATAAAAGTTTTCAACTATTAAAACTAAAATGTTCGGAGTGAACCAAATATTGCATAGGTAATTATGGTGGAGAAACCACACCTTTATAAAATTCTTAAATACTATAAGATGAATAAAAAAGCAGTAAAAATAATTAATTAAATACCTTTTGTAATTAATAAAATGTCAAACTAATTTAATAGAGGACTAGACTTTTTGTGACTACGGGCTAAGTTGAAATACTAATTTAGATGTTGCGTGTATATTTTACTGAAACTAAAATAATAGGAAAAGGATAAAAACTGAAAACAAACAAAAATGTAAAACAAATAAAAAAGGATAAAAGAGAACCCCCTCCTCATTGGGCCACGGCCCAGATGGCCTCGAGGCCAATCAAGCCCAGCCGGCGCCCCACGCCCTCCTCCCTATCCCCCCACTCTGGGAAAACCCCACCGACACCCCCGCACTCCCCCGGAAATATCTCCCCCACTCGCCCCCCCACAACGCTCTCCTCCCCCCCTCGATCCGATTTGGATCTGGGATGACACCACCCCCTCTCTCTCGTGATGCCCTGCCCACACCCGTCGCCGGACCACCCCCCCCCATCATGGCTACCCCGTCCAAGACCTGACCGCCAGCGATCAGCCGACGCCCAGCGCCGCCGGGACCACCTCGCCGACGCCATCGTCCACGGCCTCCTCCTCACCGGACCCGCCACCGCTTGCCGCTTTCGTCCTCCTCGTCTCCTCCTCGCTGACGACGCGCGTCCCGTCCTCCTCCCCAAAGGCTTCACCGCGCCTCGACGCTCCCTTCCCTCCAGCAGACGGTGAGGACCCGGTCCTCCTTCCTCGCTTAGTGCCTTCATGCGGCCCTCGCCTCTGCCGCAGGCCGCCCGCCCAGACGATCAAGCTGCGACGGTGCTCCCGCCTTTTCTCGCCTCGTGAACGCACTCACGCCACCTGGCTACGCTCGCACGACGGCCCTCACCTCGCCGTCCTTGCCGCACACGCTGCGAGGCCGAGCCCCGACGCTGCTCCACTCGACGCTGGCGCCTCTGCAGCCCACCTCCGACAACCCCACGGCCGTGCTCCGGAGCGCCTCGTCGCAGGCGTCTGCCGAGCCCACCCACCGATCCAGCCGTCGCTGGGATGTCCGTGAAGCGAGCACCTTCGCTCTCTGTTCGCATCGCCGGCGTACCACCGCGTGTGGCTCACTGACAGGTGGACCCGCTCGGTTAAACCAATCCCCTAACCATGTAATTATATAGAACCTAATAAAACTGTTTAGTTAGTCTTAGATAATGACATGTGGACCCATTCCAATTAAAAGCCTGTTTAAAAATATCTAAGTCAATGACATGTGGCCCCCCACCTAATCATAAAATTAATTAAACTATTAAGTTACACTTTGTCACTATGACAAATTGGGTCCCAACTGCTAGTTGACCGGTCAACGTTGACCCAGTCAACTGCTGACTAGCCTGTTGACCTTGACCCTGACCCCACCTGTCATACACAGGGGATGGCTACTGCTGTGTATAAATAGTATTTTCAGTTTATTTTCGAGTTAAAGTAATTCTAGAAAATCATTAAAGTTTTAAAAAATCATATAAAATAAACTGTAACTCGGATGAAAAAACTTTATACATGAAAGTTGCTCAGAACGACGAGACGATCCCGAATATGCAGCCCGTTCGTCCACCACACACCCCTAACATATCAAACTCGCAACTTTCCCCCTCCGGCTCCTCTGCCCGAAAACGCGAAACACCGGGAATACTTTCCCGGATGCTTTCCCCCTTCACCGGTATCACCTCATACCGCGTTAGGGCACCCCTAGCACCGTTACTTGTCATGTCATGCATCGATATGCATCTGTTTGCATGGTATTCATTGTTTCTTCCCCCTCTTCTCTCTGGTAGACTCCGAGACCGACGCCATCGCTGCCCGATGCGACTCACGGAGTTGACGACCCCTCTCCTTGCCGTGAGCAATCAGGCAAGCCCCCTTTGATCACCGGATATCGCCTACTCTTCTCTATCTTGCTTGCATTATAGTAGTGTAGCATGTTCTCGCTTTCAGTTAATCCTATCTTCTGCATAGCTTTGTCCTTGCTACTCTCTGTTGTTACCTTTACCTCGCCATCCCTCTTGCCTAGTATAGGATGCTAGTGTTCCATCGGTGGCCCTACACTCTTTTCCGTCCTCGCCATGCTATACTGGCTGTGATCACTTCGAGGTGATCACGGGCATATACTATATACTTTACACTATTACATTACCTGTGATATTGTTCGGAGATGGGGGCTGAAAGGGCGGGTGGCTCCATCCCAAGAGAGGTGGGCTGGGTTCCCGACGGCCCCATTTGTTACTTTGTGGCGGAGGCGGCAGTGGTAGGCTGAGACCACCTAGGAGAGAGGTGGGCCTGGCCCTGGTCGGCGTTCGCGGATACTTAACACGCTTAACGAGATCTTGGTATTTGATCTGAGTTTGGCCATTTGGTCTATACGCACTAACCATCTACGCGGGAGTAGTTATGGGTATCCCGACGTCGTGGTATCAGCCGAAGCACTTCGTGACGTCAGCGACTGAGCGGCGCGCGCCGGATTGGAACGTAGGCCTGCTCTTGTATTAAGGGGGCTGGATTACGCTTTCACCGCCACGCAACGCGAGGTGTGCATTGGGCGATGGGCCTGCACCCTGGCGCTTAGGTTTAGACGGCGTCTTGACCTCTCTGTTGAGCCTAGGTGGGGCTGCGACGTGTTGATCTTCCACGGCCGGGCATGACCCAGAAAAGTGTGTCCGGCCAAATGGGATCAAGCGTGTTGGGTTATGTGGCGCACCCCTGCAGGGAAGTTAATCTATTCGAATAGCCGTGATCTTCGGTAACAGGACGACTTGGAGTTGTACCTTGACCTTATGACAACTAGAACCGGATACTTAATAAAACACACCCTTCCAAGTGCCAGATACAACCCGGTGGTCGCTCTCTCTCAGGGTTACGAGGAGGGGATCGCCGGGTAGGATTATTGCTATGTGATGCTACTTGGAGGACTTCAGTCTACTCTCTGCAACAAGCTGCAAGACGGAGGCTGCCAGAAGCGTAGTCTTCGACAGGATTAGATATCCCCCTCTTATTCCAAAGATTCTCAGCGATTCACCCACCGATATGGCCCTTTATACATATATCCATGCATATATAGTGTAGCTCCTTGCTTGCGAGTACTTTGGATGAGTACTCACGGTTGCCTTGTTCCCCCTTTTCCCCCTATTTCTACTCGATTGTTGCGACCAGACGATGGAGCCTGTGGAGCTGACGCCACTGCCGACGATTTACTCCTACTACACCGGAGGTGCCTCCTACTACGCGGCACTGCTGACGCATTTACCAGGGAGTAGTTTAGGAGGATACCGGGCAGGAGGCCTGCGCCTCTTTTGATCTGTATCCCCATTTGTGCTAGCCTTCTTAAGGCAAACTTGTTTAACTTATGTCTGTACTCAGATATTGTTTCTTCCGCTGACTCGTCTATGATCGAGCACTTGTATTCGAGCCCTCGAGGCCCCTGGCTTGTATTATGATGCTTTTATGACTTATTTATGCTTTAGAGTTGTGTTGTGATATCTTCCCGTGAGTCCCTGATCTTGATCGTACACATTTGCGTGCATGATTAGTGTACGATTGAATCGGGGGCGTCACTATCAGAGCCGACTGCCTGTAGGAATCCCCCTTCCAACTCCTTGGCCGAAGTTGAGTCTAGACTTTACAAAACTTTTACTAACATGGCTGTGCGGCCCATGGGCCCACGTCGCCATTGGGTGGTATTAGGATCTTTTACTCCTTGTCTATACTCTGGGACTCTGATCTCTCTTCTATTCGGGTTAAATGAATTTTGCTAAATCTAACATTAGGATCTCGTTATCACTTTCACCCGGAGAGCCCCTTATTACTGATGATCGTCTGCTCCACGTGAAGACCCTGAAGATACTCTCCGCTATTAACCCGAGAACTTGTGTTCATCGCATTTGCAATTTCCCTCCTACCGTCAACCCTTATGATAACTACTTGCAGTTGTCATTCTTACATTCATCCCCAGTTGGTCTTGTTATTACAAGATACCCTGAAATACTAAATCGTTGTTTCGATAATCCTTTGAGCTTACTGCATTGCTGTTCTTTGTCACATGAATACCCCTTCAAATAAATCCTCGCACTTGTCGAGTATCCGCTCATCCCCAGTTGTTCTTGTGTTTCGCAAAAGTCTCCAAAATACTATTCGATCTTCCGAAAATCCTCTGGAGCCTTTGGCTCTTGAAATTCTTGCTTGATTGCATTATGGTTAATCCCATAAGTCTTGTAGTCTTATTGACATTCCTTGTCATTATCATTTTGGGTCTATTGACTCAATATGTTTCATGTAATACACGCAATCATCATTGATCCTTATAAATTACCTTTCCTACCGAGCTGCCATTCTTTTAACTAGGAATTGGTTCTCGACCAATCCAATTGTCGATTGATTGTACCCTAAGGCTATTCAACTTATCCATCCCTAATCGAGCATTGCTTCGATCCCTTGATTTGGAAATCATAATTCCTTTGCATTTGACAATTGAGTTAGTCGCTTGTTTCTATAATCTGATCTCCTTGCATTCTTCTTCCGTAGTTGAGTACCGATGCTCACGCCCGGATCCCTTGTGGACCACGGATCCTTTGTTGGATTTTATCCGACAACGCCCTTCATATTCAATAACCTTGTGAGCCTTTCCTCCGATACATAATGCCTTTGGTAAATTGTATCCTCTGCTTTCTCAACTATGCTCGCCTTGAGCTTGAGTTAATTACTTCTAAAGATTACGGTATATGATTCTAAGATGCCCCGATGTGTTGAATCTATGCCTTCCTTAATATGTGTGAACTCGAAAGTTTTCACGAGTCGTACTCTTCTGGTATTTTGCCAGATAAAATTTCAACACTACAACTTCATTGAACGCGAGAAGTGAATGCAAGGTTGTGCATTGGAGAAGTGGGAGCCGACCTTGAACTTTGTGTTCATGCCCATGGACGCGGTGTATATCCTATCATGGAAGCTTCTTCTAATAATAACTATTTCCTTGATAACTAACATATGGTATCTGTGAATTGATCCCTTGCAACCGTGGTTCTGACCATGATTGTTCTTCTTTGATTCCATTTCTCGGACAAGTTAAAACAATTGTCTTCTATGGATCAATACACCAGTCCAACCTTTACTTTGATCTTGTGTCGAGTATTACCCCCGGTATCTCGAGATTATCATGGAACTGCATAACTTCTTATGAGTTCTTCATCAAGTGCTACCTTCCCACTGATTCCAATTTTTCACGGGCTCGAAGTTATTAAACACTCAAAGACACCAATAACTGAACCGAGTCCGCACTTTTCACGGTTCAACAACTATGCGGTAAGCTTCTATAAGTACGAGTTTGTACCCGATCACATCATTCCTAGCCTGATCGGCTATATCATTATCATGCTAAATTTTAACTGTGCTACCGGGTCCTTCTTCTCGGAGCACAAATTTTGACGGTGAGCTAATCTTACAACCGATCTTCCTCGTCATACCCTTTCACCTTAAACAACAAGCTTGAGTTCGAGTTTGTGTCATAACTGTGGATCCAATAACCTCTTGCTTCATCATTCCTTTGACTTGACGTCGTTGCTGATTGATTACATCTTCATGAAATCTCTCGACAAAGGTGTCGTGATCATCATCAACCTTATGAGCTCTTCCAGAATATCAACCGGATTCATGAAGAGAAATACCATCCTTGCCCTCGATGAGTTGTGTTATCATCGGCCACTTATTGCCATCCCTCCAACACAAACTTGTTCGTGTTTCGTGATATACCTTGAGTTCCTTGCTATCCAACTTATGTTATGATTCTACCGCGGAGTATTACCGTCTTTGATGTCAGGAATGTTGTGAGGATTTCTCCACCTCTTCTGAATTCTTGCTATAACGATACTTCTCACCATCACCATTCTTTCTTGGTCCTCGTGTTGATTCCAAGCGGGGTACCCACAACTGAGCGGTGCTGTTTGGATTCTACCCTTCTAGCAACCCTCTTGATTTGAAGTTAATGGTCGGCCGTTCATTCTTAGATTGTTGATTATTGAATCACCATTCCGATGTTGGTCGTGCAACCCAGGCCATATTCGGGTGCACCTTTCAACCAATGTTTAAATGTGTATGTTTTCCTCGAGCATACATCATTATACCATTTGATCTGACAAATGTTATCTCCTTGTTCACATAATTGTGGAAATCCATCTTTGTTAATCTCGATAAATTGCCGCTGATTCCATCAGCCACCCCCCCACATCCTCTCTTTGGGTTAATGATGATGAATCCCTTGTATATCCAAGCCCGACCTTTGCTTGAAGACCATGTCAATGCTATCTCGAAGCATGTCTGTGATACTCCGATTTTCAACAAGAACATTTAAAGCCCAATGCTAAATGTTTCTTTATCAATTATCCAAACACCATTGTATGGGTAATGTCATGAAATTTCTCTTCCCTACCTAAAAGGTTTTCTACATTATATCCTGTCATGGATATCCTGCTCTGCTTATCATTGGGAAGGATATATCCTCGGAATATCTGATAATCATATTTTCCTTTCCATTATTTGGTTTAACCTTTCTGGTGATCATTATGGTCTAAGCAATATTAATTCCCTGCTTATGTAAACCCCTCGGTGTACAACTCTGTCAGTAAGACCCTGTTACTTTCGTTGATGAAATTCTGGTAACCACCGATGGACGAGAACTTTGCCTATTGGTCCGCCTCGTTGCAACGAGCAGGAAAATGGTTCTCTTCGTCCCTCGCCCTTGGTACTAACGTTGTTGCCGACATCGCTGACATGGTACTCCCTGACATGCCTTGCTATCATGACCGTGCAAGATGTCACTACTCAAAAAAAAACACATGGTGGGCCCATAACCCACAGTTTCACAGGATCGAAACCTAACTCTCCTGTACACCCTAGTGTCAAAGTTATTCCTCACACTTGGCTTCGTATGTAATTCACGGGCTACCTTCCTAGTGATCTATTACAGTAATGACGCAATACTTTATCTCGTTGCCCTGGACCCCTTTCGCACTTTGTTTCAGACATCGAATGATTGCCTATCCGTTTGAAACTTCTCATGGTATCTTCTTACTTTGCTCTCGTTATCTTCTTAAGTTTCAATTGATAGTTACCTTCCGCCACCTTCCCCAATGTTGTCTGCTAGATAGTCAACCTTGTAGAGGTCCGTTCTTACGGGATAACCCCCTACTATCGTAAGTACGATGGAGTTTCTGAAGAAGGGTCTCGACTTCATCATGATGACCCGAAGAAGAGAAATAAAGACATCAACGAAAAGGATCAACTACTTCGGGAAGAGCATCCAATACCAATAAGACCCATTAGATTTTTCGTAACCTAATCCCTTTCCTTACTCCCCTCTTAAATCTCGGACGAGATTTCTTGTAGTGGAGGAGAATTGTGACGCCTTGGGATAATTAAGCTACAGTGATTCCCCGCTTAACGATGCCACGTCACCACGGTTATTGTTGATAAACTCGATAGTTCAGAACCAAACAAATTCAAAATTTAAATAAAAGCAAACAATAAAAGTTTTCAACTATTAAAACTAAAATGTTCGGAGGAACCAAATATTGCATAGGTAATTATGGTGGAGAAACCACACCTTTATAAAATTCTTAAATACTATAAGATGAATAAAACAGCAGTAAAAATAATTAATTAAATACCTTTTGTAATTAATAAAATGTCAAACTAATTTAATAGAGGACTAGACTTTTTGTGACTACGGGCTAAGTTGAAATACTAATTTAGATGCTGCGTGTATATTTTACTGAAACTAAAATGATAGGAAAAGGATAAAAACTGAAAACAAACAAAAATGTAAAACAAATCAAAAAAAGGATAAAAGAGAACCCCTCTCATTGGGCCACGGCCCAGACGGCCTCGGGCCAATCAGGCTGCCCGGGCGCCCCCACGCCTCCTCCATATCCCCCACTCCGGAAAACCCACCGACACCCCCGCACTCCCGAAATATCTCCCCACTCGCCCCCCAACGCTCTCCTCCCCCCTCGATCCGATCTGGATCGGGGATGACACCGGCCCCCTCTCTCTCGCGATGCCCTGCCCACACCCCGTCGCTGGACCACCCCCCCCATCGCCGCGCCCGCGCGTCCCGCACCCTCTGGCGCCACGCGCCCAGCATGGCGCTCGCCGTCGCCCGGGACCACCTCGCCTGACGCCATCGTCCACGGCCTCCTCCTCACCGGACCCCGCCACCGCCCGTCGCCTTCGTCCTCCTCGTCTCCTCCTCGCCGACGACGCGTCCCCGTCCTCCTCCCCAAAGGCTTCACCGCGCCTCGACGCTCCCTTCCCTCCAACGGACGGTGAGGACCCCGGTCCTCCTTTCCCGCCTAGTGCCTTCTGCATGGCGGCCCTCGCCTCTGCCGCCTCTGTCGTCACACCGCCCGCCCGCGATCATAGCGGCGGTGCTCCGCCTTTCCTCGCCTCGTGAACGCACCCGCCACCCCTGCGCTCGGCTCGCCGCCCGGCCGACGGCCTCACCTGCCGTCCTTGCCGCTGCCAGAGGCCGAGGCGAGCCCGACGCTGCTCCACTCGACGCTGGCGCCTCTGCAGCCCACCTCCGACAACCCCACGGCAGTGCTCCAGAGCGCCTCGTCGCGTTATGTCTGCCGAGCCCACCCACCGATCCAGCCGTCGCCGGGGATGTCCGGCGGGCGAGCACCTTCGCTCTCTGTTCGCATCGCCGGCGTACCACCGCGTGTGGCTCACTGACAGGTGGGCCCGCCCGGTTAAACCAATCCCCTAACCATGTAATTATATAGAACCTAATAAAATTGTTTAGTTAGTCTTAGATAATGACATGTGGACCCATTCCAATTAAAAGCCTGTTTAAAAATATCTAAGTCAATGACATGTGGCCCCCCACCTAATCTATTAAAATTAATTAAATTATTAAGTTACACTGTCACTATGACAGCTGGGTCCCAACTGCTAGTTGACCGGTCAATGTTGACCCAGTCAACTGCTGACTAGCCTGTTGACCTTGACCCTGACCCCCACTACATACATGGGGATGGCTACTGCTGTGTATAAATAGTCTTTTCAGTTTATTTTCGAATTAAAGTAATTCTATAAAATCATTAAAGCTTTAAAAAAATCATATAAAATAAATTGTAACTTGGATGAAAAAACTTTGTACATGAAAGTTGCTCAGAACGACGAGACGATCCCGGATTCGCAGCCCGTTCGTCCACCACACACCCCTAACATATCAAACTCGCAGCTTTCCCCCTCCGGCTCCTCTGCCCGAAAATGCGAAACACCGGGAATACTTTCCCGGATGCTTTCCCCCTTCATCGGTATCACCTCATACCGCGTTAGGGCACCCCTAGCACCGTTACTTGTCATGTCATGCATCGATATGCATCTGTTTGCATGGTATTCATTGTTTCTTCCCCCTCTTCTCTCTGGTAGACTCCGAGACCGACGCTACTGCTGCCCAGTACGACTACGGAGTTGACGACCCCTCTCCTTGCCAGAGCAATCAGGCAAGCCCCCCCTTTGATCACCAGATATCGCCTACTCTTCTCTATACTGCTTGCATTAGAGTAGTGTAGCATGTTACTGCTTTCAGTTAATCCTATACTGCTGCATAGCTTGTCCTTGCTACTCTTGTTGTTACCTTTACCGCTATCCCATCGCTTAGTATAGGATGCTAGTGTTCCATCAGTGGCCCTACACTCTTTTCCTTCTGCCATGCTATACTACTGGGCTGTGATCACTTCGGGAGGTGATCACGGGCATATACTATATACCTTACACTATTACATTACCTGTGATACTGTTCGGAGATGGGGGCTGAAACGACAGGTGGCTCCATCCCGGTAGAGGTGGGCACAGGTTCCCAGCCCCATTTGTTACTTTGTGGCGGAGCGACAGGCAGGTTGAGACCACCTAGGAGAGAGGTGGGCTGGCCCTGGTCGGCGTTCAGCGGATACTTAACACGCTTAACGAGATCTTGGTATTTGATTTGAGTCCGCCATTTGGTCTATACGCACTAACCATCTACGCGGGAGTAGTTATGGGTATCCCGACGTCGTGGTATCAGCCGAAGCACTTCGTGACGTCAGCGACTGAGCGGCGCACGCCGGATTGGAACGTAGGCCTGCTCTTGTATTAAGGGGGCTAGTTACGCTTTACGGCCGCCCGCATAGCGTGCGGTGTGCATTGGGCGATGGGCCCTGCACCCTGGCGCTTAGGTTTAGACCGGCGTCTTGACCTCTCTGTTGAGCCTAGGTGGGGCTGCGGCGTGTTGATCTTCCGCGGCGGGCATGATCCGTAAAAGTGTGTCCGCCAAATGGGATCAAGCATGTTGGGTTATGTGGTGCACCCTGCAGGAAGTTAATCTATTGAATAGCCGTGATCTTGATCAGGGCGACTTGGAGTTGTACCTTGACCTTATGACAACTAGAACCGGATACTTAATAAAACACACCCTTCCAAGTGCGGATACAACCCGGTGGTCGCTCTCTCTCGTGGTTACGAGGAGGGATCGCTGGGTAGGATTATTGCTATGTGATGCTACTTGGAGGACTTCAGTCTACTCTCTGCAACAAGCTGCAAGGCGGAGGCTGCCAGAAGCGTAGTCTTCGACAGGATTAGATATCTCCCTCTTATGCCGGCATTCTGCAGTTCAGTCCACTGATATGGCCCTTTATACATATATCCATGCATATGTAGTGTAGCTCCTTGCTTGCGAGTACTTTGGATGAGTACTCACGGTTGCCTTGTTCCCCCTTTTCCCCCTATTTCTACTCGATTGTTGCGACCAGACGATGGAGCCCAGGAGCCAGACGCCACCGTCGATGACAACTCCTACTACACCGGAGGTGCCTCCTACTACGTGCAGCCCGCTGACGACGTCCAGGAGTAGTTTAGGAGGATCCCAGGCAGGAGGCATGTGCCTCTTTCGATCTGTATCCCAGTTTGTGCTAGCCTTCTTAAGGCAAACTTGTTTAACTTATGTCTGTACTCAGATATTGTTGCTTCCGCTGACTCGTCTATGATCGAGCACTTGTATTCGAGCCCTCGAGGCCCTGGCTTGTATTATGATGCTTGTATGACTTATTTATGTTTTAGAGTTGTGTTGTGATATCTTCCCGTGAGTCCCTGATCTTGATCGTACACATTTGCGTGCATGATTAGTGTACGATTGAATCGGGGGCGTCACACTCAAATCATTGTCACAAAAGACTTGGTCATATTCATCTTCATTAACGCGCCGGTGCATGGCCACGTGCTCAAGCGCTTCCATTTCTTCCTCATTCATCGACTCGTAGATGCCGTCGTCGTTGGCGATCATGGTGTGCCGAGTGGGGCACTCAAATATCTTGTGGCCTCAGCCTTGCACTACTAGGGAAAACCTTATACACAGAAACTTCCCAGCAGCGAGTTTTAAAAAACAGCCGCTACGGCTACTTAGCAGTAGCGCGCTCTTTATAAAATCGCGCTACTAATACCACAGTAGCAGTAGCACGCTAGGTGAAAAGAGCGCTACTACTAAAATTGCCAGGGCGTTGCCTCCAGACTATGTATAGTAGTAGCGTTCTTCCCATACACGTGACTGCTAATGTACTTAGGAGTAGCGCGTTTTGCCAACACACGCTGCTGCTAAGTATCATCCCCTCTTGCAACTAAGTTTAGTCCCATACTGCTAGCGAACCGGGTGTTGACCACCTTAAATATGTTACTTCTCAAACTATCACAAGCATTTGGTCTTCATTGAACTCTATGTGTAGGATTTGTGGCCGCAATATGAATCTTCACCTGTACCTAAACATGTGAGGATTCATGTTGACTATTTAGATTCTACACAAAAAGATCATTCATGACCAATGTATTTTTTATGTTTATTTTTACATGCTTAGCCTTAGCAGTAGCGTGTTATTTTATAAAGCGCTACTGCTATGGAGTTTAGTAGTAGTGCATTTTCCTAAAGAGCGCTACTGCTAAAACCATCATATCATCTACACCCGCCTCTTACTCTCCCCTCGCCACTCCCTCCTCCATCCCCTCCCTCACCCCGTCGTCCGCCGCTGCCGCAGTGCCGCCAGCTGCTGCCGCCGTCACCCCCTTCGTCCTACATACTCTCCCTCCTCCATCCCGCCATCGTCGCCCCCTCCCTCCCTAGCTCCCTCATCGATCTCCCT
The DNA here is from genome assembly GCA_021605145.1 of Aegilops bicornis. Lineage (NCBI taxonomy): Eukaryota > Viridiplantae > Streptophyta > Magnoliopsida > Poales > Poaceae > Aegilops > Aegilops bicornis. Next base: position 546,496,370 of record CM038675.1, on the reverse strand, counting down.
CCATCCCACCGTCGTCACCGCCACCGAGGTAACTCCTCCTACCTCCCTCCTCCTCCCTCCCCCTCCTTCCCGCCTCCTCCCTCCTTCCTTCCCTCCTGCCTCGCTCCTCCTTCCTGCCTCCTCCCTCCTTCCCCCCTCCTCCCTCCCTCCTTCCTACCCCTCCTTCCTCCCTTCCTTGTCTCTGTTCTTGTAGAATGTAGGTAATATAGATGTAGATTTTAGAATGTAGACATTGTAGAATGTAGGTTTTTTAATAGAATAATTTTTTTGACTATTTTAGGTGGTTTGAATAGAATGTTGGTAATTTAAATGTAGACATTGTAGAATATAGATATATAGATAGATGGATGGATAGATGTTAGGGCTAGAACTACGGTATAGATAGGTAGAATGTAGGTGCTTAATATAACTAGTTTATTTATAGTAAGTGCTTAATATAACTAGTTTATTTATAGTAAGTGCTTAATAGAACTAGTTTATTTATAGTAAGTGCTTAATAGAACTAGTTTATTTAGTAAGTAGTTAATAGAACTAGTTTATCACTTTTTGATCAAAGAATGCTATATAAGATTTGATTATCTAAATTTTTACTCGGTGGAATATGCAGGCTTTGTACAGTCGTGTCTCCTTGGAGGGATCGTCATCCGAGCTACCTCTACTTCCTCTACACCCGAGTCGGTGAGCTAAAAGTCCACCTCCTCTTTATCCACTCCTCGTGTGTTGAATAGAGTAGAACTAGGGTATTTAGTCGGTGAGCTCATGTGCGAATGCTTATGATAATTGATCCAGATGGAATTGCAGGTTTAAGCATCATTGTATGTGTATGAACATCTTTGTAACGCTGGGAAAACCCGAGTGGCCTATGTTTTGCCGGAGTGTTGATTCATTTCCGTTCCGGCAAATTTCAGGCGCTCGATATGTCCTATTTTAGCAAAGGTCATGCCAGATTTTTTTTCGTGAATTTAAGCATGACTTGTGCTAGAATATGTAGGAAATATCGAGTTGCCCGGATTTGTGTGTTGAGTTTCCTGGTAGTTGCCTTCGATCGATTTTCAATTAATGTTTCAACTATGAACATAGGAAATGTCTGACGACGAAAAGGATTTCGGTATGTGCGAATACTGCGAAGACGAGCGCGGCATGTGCGACAGACATTTCCTAGTTGATGATAGGTGCTTCAGCATCAAGCTGGACGAGAACTTCGAAGTGGATACAGTAAGTCACAACGACAAGTCTTTTTTCGTAGTTAAGCATGATTTCTATTTCATTTGCTTCAACTTATAATTTAATTTTTTTACTATTCTACTAGCGTAGCCCCTGCCATGTAAGAGTTTTTGTCTTGGATAAGATATGTTTCAGTCCTATGAAAACTATGGAGGTAAAGAGAGTTTACTTGAGACCGAGCATGGTTATACTTTTGACGCAAAATTATACAATACAGACACCTACACCTATTTTGAATGCAAAACTTGGCAAGCACTATGCAAGGCTTATGCATTTGAGCCTGATATGGTTATCACCTTTGATATTCGTCCAGAAGATGATATTGAAGGTAATAGAGACATCTGGGTCGATGCACAGACACCTCCAGTTCTACCATTATGTGAGTTTCTCAACCATATTTATGTCTTAGATATTGTTTATTCGAAAATAGTTGACAACTAATTTCTATTGACAGCTTATTTCCATTCAAGCAAACATGTCCGGCGCATGGTAGACATGACCGTCCACTATCCCGGGGCTGAACTAAAATGCGAGGAGATAAGTCATTATGTTTCATGGCTTCAGGATCTTGATGTTGTCAAGAGAAATTATTTTCTCGGACTTAAAAATCTTAGTACTCAAAACGTGCGACCAATAGTGTTCGTATTGAACTACGGTCACATCTATTTAGGAAAGATGATAAGATTTTTACTACTTGTCCTCAGTGCATCTTTTGCATACATTATTTTTTATGCTAAACTTCATTGCTAAGTATGTTACTATACGATGTTCTTCAACAGGGACTCCCGATGATAGTTGTGCCTCAGTGGATCGAGACTAAAGGTCGCATGTCAATGGTTAGCTTACGGCCAAGACATGCTACATTGCACATGAGTGCATTCAGGATTTCTAAAACCGAGGAATGCTTAATAGTGAAAGACTGGAGCAGAATTGTGAATGATCGCAGAGAAGTACTAGGGGAAAGCAATCAGAAGCGCATCCCATGATTAGGAGACAGGTTCATCTGCATGCTCCAATACGATGAAGCAGGAGTGTTACACATGTTCTATGCTATTTTACCTGAGAGAGAGTAGCATGAGTGATTATCTAGCTAGAATGAGTTTGAAGATGATGATGTGCTACACTATGACTATGATGATTAAATAGCTAGTGTTGGTGGTAATGACTATGATGATTATTATTAGCTAGTGTTGGTGGTGATTAGATAGATACACTATGACTATGATGATTAAATAGTGGTAATGACTATGATGATTATTAGCTAGTGTTGTTGGTGATGATATGATGTAAGAGTTTTTATATTAATATGATGATGATGATGATGAGTTATTATATCATTGGGTGAAAGAACCACAAATTAGTGAATGGATCCTAAGTGATCAAGTCATGGATTATCATGATAATCCATGACTTGATCATTTAGGATCCATCCACTTGAAGTTAATCCACGGTTCTTTCACCTAGTGATTTAATAACTCATTATGATGTAAAAACAATCTCAAAATTGCTACTGTATGAAAACTTGTATAGAGGTGTATGAATAACGGCATAAAAAATAGAATACCGGATAGTAGTAGAGCGGGCTTTGAGACGCGCTACTACTAATTACCAGTAGCGCCCGTTCCTCCACGCGCTACTACTACGTAGATATAGCAGTAGCGCATGTCAACACACGCTACTGCTAATCTTTAGCTATAGTACTATAGTAGTAGCGCAGTTACCCGCGCTACTGATAGGCTAAAAACCCGCGCTACTGCTAGGCTTTTCCCTAGTAGTGTTGACATGTGAAGCATTTGATAGAACTTGTCTTGATGGTCTCATCCGGTGGAGTTGTAGATGATGAAACTCTCGGCTTGAAGTTGCTTGTAGTAGCTAGGAGGACGACTTGAGGTTGTCAAACTTTTCTTGTAACTTGACTTGTCGCTGTTGCTGTAGTAGGTTTGGTTGAGGCAGAAGGCGGTGTAGTCGTTGAAGCTTGATTGTATGAACTGTATGGCTTGGAAGAGTACTTGGCATACTTGTAGTCATCTTGCACTTGTCGCTCTGCCTTGGTAGCTTGGTGCACTAGCTCTAGGAGGTTGGAGTAAGGTTGGAAGTTGGCTATCTTCTTGATGGGATGGTTGATGCCATCCAAGAAACGCGCCATGGTTTGCTCCTCATCTTCATTGACATTTGCTCGAATCATGGCAATTTCCATTTTTTTGTAGTACTCTTCAACCGATTTTGTGCCTTCTTGAAGAGGTCGTGGCTATAGTACGTGGGTACAAAGCGTGCTCACTTGACATCCGTCATTTGATTCCATGTTGTGATGGATGGCTCCCACCAAATGAGGACATAGTCTTGGAACTAAAGAGACGTCATAGCAATCTTCTTCTCTTCTTCATAGTTGTGTAAGCAAAAGATCTTGTCAACCTTCAATGCATGTTGTCGAGGGGGGTGACGTTCTTGCCGTGGTGGAGGGTCTTGAGCCACTTGCTCCTCGTGCTTCGGTTGATTGTTTTGTCGTTGAGGTTGTGGAATTCTTGCACGGTTCCTCATTTCTTGGTGTTCCTCAAGACGTGCGGCTTCTTCTTGTCGCTCTTGTCGGAGGGCCTCTTCTTGTAGACGTGCTTGGCGGTTGCGTTCATTGATGGATCTTGTTGATTCGCGTAGATCACGTTGGGCTTCAAGGGCTTGTTCCTCACGACGGTGTTGCTCTTGTTGGGGGTCATCACCGTCTTGACGTTCTTGTTGTTCTTGGCGTATTGGAGCTTGCTCTTGGACCGGAGGTTCATTAGCTTGTTGTCGTTGGTGTTCACGTTCACGTAGACAGCTTTCTAAACCATTGCCATGGAATGGTTTTTGTGGAGTTTGATGAACTTCATGGTCTTGGCGACGATACGAACGAGCTCGAGGAGGACTTGCATCCGAAGAAGATTTCGTAGAATGCCGACTTGAGTGGCTCCGTCTTGAATATGACGAAGAGGTAGAAGAACGGTTGCCAACAAGGTACGAATCTCGTCCATTCTTGCATTGCTCTCCTCCGTTTGTGCGTCAAGCTTGTTGTCGAAGTAGTCTTTTGTACGTTGTTTGGATTGTCGCAAGTCGATAGCAAGTAGGTCGAGGCGTTCGCTCAATGCCATTGCCTACAGTTGCATAATGCAACGCATGCATGTAAAAGCAAAGGGCATACCACTACTGCACCCACTTTAAAGATGTGTACAGTTTATTTAATTTCGAGGAGTACATGATTTACTTCACTAGGGCTGGATCCACGGTGTCATCACAAGATACTCTATGATGCATGCGTAAACTTACATTACATGCGACGCATACCAACCTTACATTACATGCGATGCGTACCAACGTGTACCCTAATCCATTGAACAGGTTAAACTAATAAATATTCGATTGGTCGACCGATTATAGTATATATAACACGGTCCGGTTGTACGTGTTGTCTCGATCTTACGTATACCAAATTAGCTAGCTAGTGGCTGGCTGGCTGTTGTAAGTCAGAGAGAAAGCTATCGTCAAGACTAATTCAGTTTTGTACATGTTAATTAAGTAGTTAGGCAGGTAGGCTAGATCACACATAGCACCAAATTAAGAGAACAAAAATATTACAGAAAATAAGTGGTCTTCCTTTTGTCATCGATAGGCACTATATTCCATTTCGTTGAGGCCGTCATCTAAAATATCTGTATATACGGTATGCAAAAGTGTGCATGTTCAGGAGTCAACCGTTTCACATGGATGCTACCTGTCCTCCTGTTTAATTGGATGCAAGACTTTGAGGTACAGATTTGCCCAAAATTAGGTATAGGTTGGACCTGGCTAGGATGAATCCTTGGAATTGAAAGTGGCACGCAAATGGGAGGTCAAGTGGAATGCTAGCTAGCTAGTCCAGAACCTATAGCGCTAGACAAAAAGACAGAATAAAATGGATGGAAACGAGACATCAATTAGGCCTTCGTTGACCACAAACGTAGCAATCAAACTATATATGTAGCAACAGTATAACAATGGACCCAACACTATATTATATCTTCTCTGCCCCTCAAGTAAACACTAGAACCTCCTCCCGTGTTTAATTCATCGTGTCAAAATACTTTACATCCTATAAAACATTTGAATTTGCAATCGATCGAACTTCTATAACATTGGCTATCAATGTGTGAAAGATTATTAGTCAAATGAAATACTCATTCCTTCTCAAAATATAAGCAAATTATTGTTCATGCGGCCAATGTTTTTTCAAAGAGAGCGCCTTTATGTCACGCATTTGAGAAAAGTTTTACATCAGGCACTTTCATTCAGGACCGTTAAATCTTCATCCAACGACCAAAAATAGATCGCACACTATTCATCTTCAACCTCCCCTTCTTCTCAGTTTACAAGTCCTACGCGTATACGGAGAGAGTAACCAAAATAGTGCATAGATTAAATCCCATTAAAAGGATGCAATGCATTCATTAAATTTATGATAAAGATCATATATTTCAAAATTGCTCACATATGCTAGTATTTTGGAACTGTGTGAGTAGTTACATTTTTTTTGTGGGGGAGTAGTTACATATCTTCATCCAAAGAAATTTGAAGGTAAAGTACTAGCATGTACATAGGCGTGAATGCCTGATCATCCATTCGTAACAGTTGCGGTGAATCGTGGTGATTATTTACAACTCACCTTTTTTATTTTAGAACTATTTAGAACCATTGTTAAGAAAATCTTTAACTGGTAGCTACTCAGTTGGGTGACAAGTAAAGGGTACTACTACACTGCGGTTAGGAATTAATCGACAAGTTAGACGAATTAATCCAGACATTTTATTTTTTGATTGAATGCACGCAGACAAGTGGAGTCAGAGCGGAGCAGTAACGGTATATAAAGCGCTGGCGACCCATGCCCGCTGTCGTCACTCCATTCGATTCAATTCCCCGTCGATCCCGACGATCTCGCGCCCCGAGAAAATCTCGCACCCCAAGGAAAGAAGAAAGCGACGACGCGACGACGACGTCGGCATCGAGTAGAAAGCAGAGCAGAGATTTTCCTTGGGGTGCCACGGGAGGACCCGATGCCGGCGCCGGCGCCAGAAGCGGACGACGACTTCACCTTCCCCACGCCGCCGCCGCTCCTCGCCGCAGCCGCGTGCAGCTACGGCCACCACCGCCACAACAACAGGGTGTCGCCGTCGCCGTCGCCCTTCTCCTCCCCGCTTCCCGCGTGGCTGCTCTCCTCGCCCATCCGCCGCAGCTTCTCCGCCGCGGACTGCGCCGCGTCGCCGTGGCGCGCGGCGCGCGGCAGGTGCTGCTCCCCCGCCCTGAGCGACTATGCCACCGGGTTCTGCGACGGCGGGGACGAAGAGGAGGAGATGATGGACAGCCTCTGGGAGGACCTCAACGACGACGAGGCGCCGGGCGGGGAGAGGAACGATCTGCTCATCGCCTCCCTCGACGTGTCGCGCCGGCGCTCCGTCGGAGGCCCGGGCCACCCCGTCGACGGGAGGAGGCCGACGGCCCCGGCGAAGGAGCGCGAGGCCGCGGCGGTGCTCGCGGCGTCGAGGAGCTCCCGACGGCGCTCCCCGGGGCTGGTGGTGATGATGCGCGCGCTCAAGAAGATGTTCGTCGCGCACAAGAGCAGGAGCAAAGTGCACAAGGTCGACGAGCAGAGCACCGCCTCTGCTTCTTCCGGCAATTCCTTCAAGAAATGAGGTGCATCATGACTTCATGAGCCGCACATCACAGTAAAAACAGTTACACTTTATGATAAATAGCGTGTTGGTCATAATCTTGTAAAGCATTGATTTCTTTTTTTGAACCTTCGAGCACATTCTGCACAATGATGATAATCACAGTTGTGTGATTTTTATTGCGAATCGTAGTATTACTGTGTACCATTACGTACAGTCATATCTATTTTATGTACAAGCAGTTATTTGGTTAGATTAAACATGGTTTACATACAGTTGTGCAGTGTGTTTTCATTTGTTCTGGTTTGTTTCACTACTTGTGATTTTGGCCTGAGATATATATGTACAATGCTGCAATTGTGTTTTGCTGAAGAACACCACTCAGCTGCAGATTCACTTAACTCTTTATTAGAAAGTTCCAGCTATATTTTATTTCGCAAAAAAAAAATGTATTACTCCTGATGAAGCTCCTGAGATTGCGATGCACACTGGCAATGAATATGTACAGCTTAGGCTTTCCTTGGACGAAACTAGGGGAATTAGGCAGGAGTCATCTATCATCGACCAGTCATCTTCCGCTATTAAGGTCGACCAATTAGGAGGATATAGGATACTCAAGTTCCGTGATCACGGCCAATTAGGGCCAAACCCATTAGCTTAGGTTGGACCGTAAGCACCATGGACAAAGTTAGTTAGGCCATGATAATTGTATAGCAAAGCTGTCAAGTACATTTGAGTAGTCAATTAGCGATTGTAGCACAAAACAAGGTTGTCTGATTCTTGCATACTACTCCTATTTGAGAGGAGAGGCCAACTGCATGTGGGATTCGATTCCAGCTTGCAGACAGATTGTCATTAGCATCGGTAGAATTCTTATCAGCCGATCGTTGCTTCCGATTATGACTTGACGATGACACAAGAGCGTGTAACAAGGCAATGTAGTACGTACAAGAGTATTTCACAAATCACAATCCCTGAAGAAGACTATGCAGTACTACCAAATCAGTTTATATGGATTCACACTTGGATCTAGATAGCACTGTACTAGCGATATTCATTCAGTTCAATGGCACTTGCACCGACAGTTTGGCGAATCGTCTAGTATTGGGTACTGGACGGTAGTACGTGTCTTGTCTTGAAGCAAAAGTAACGCAAGGACACCGGACTCGTTCATAGTTTTCAGATTTCACAAGTCTTCGCTGTAGTAGCTTCAGGTTGCAGTCAAATGATCGGAGAAGATACTGCCATCTGTTAGATATCCAAAATTCGTACAGCTTACAAATATTTATCGGATGTGGAGTGTATCATGCAAATATTCAGAATTGTTAAACAACATGCTCATTGTGATCAGCGTGCAAGAACCGATCATGCAATGTGATTTCTGTTTGTGCCACATAATAGGAGTAATTTATACTCTGAAAGCAACTCTAACCGATCCCTAAAAAGCTTTAAGAAGTAATATTTTCACTTTTCCTTCACTAAACTACACCTAACCGATCCCATAAAAGTTTTAGAGGAGTAAAAGTTATTCTCCTTGGCCGCCTGACTCTATATTTACTTGGCCGCCCACCCTTTCCCCCTCCACCCTCAGCTGCACCCACCAAACCCAGCGCCACTACCGAGTAATTTTTTTTTGTAGATGATGGCTATGGGGCAGGAATTTTCGCACCAAGGGGTGCCTCCTCAGAAAAGTAAGGTCTCCCATCAATGTTGTTTTTTAGGGTCTCCCATCAATATATAAGTGGGTGCATCTAATATCGGTTATCTAGCCCCATAGTCCATTGGTCCAAGGCCCTTGGGCATGTTTAGAGTCCTCCAAAACCTTACATATCTTCTCATGAGCCCATAGGATCAAACCACGTTGATATCATCAAGTTTAGGAGTTGGAGTCAATCCCTTCACCCCCAGTTTCAGATTTCCGAAAGTGTCAGTTTTTGTAAATATTGAATTGGACCCACAGGCTGCATACAGACTCATAGTGGGTGATTACAAGTGCTACACTTTTTTTTTTATTATGTGGATATTAACTTCATGTTCCGTCTTTCTTTGTTTGACTCCATCTTTAGGGGTCCTAGTGACGATCCTTAAATATTGGTCCCGCAGGAACAAGTTTGCAATAACTTCAAATTTGAACTGACCTTGAAGTTTATTGATATTTCATTGGATTTTCATGAAGTTCCTACGCACATAAGAGTAAACAAGAACTTTTGCATGTCTTGCAACTATTAGTAGGTTAGTCCAAATAAGTATTAAAGTTTGCATAAAAGATAAGGTAGTGACATCAAACATACAAAGGTTATAGATATGTCAGTGACGTATCATTCGCATTTCTAAAAAGTTCTGAAATTAAAATGTTATTCTCAAAAAGTTATATTCATATGTGTAAATAATGTTCATTGCATGTGCGGTTCCCCAGTAAATTGCGCAATGAGTGTCAAATATAATTTGCTAAATCCTTTTCCTCGCGTAGGTTGCTGGTTAGTGACCAATCGCGCACACTAGCCCATGTTATTTGGACGACCAGTATGATGTTTTTCTTTTCTTTCCCCCTTAAATTTTAGGAAGGTTCTAGAACATAATTCACCTATTTCCCCCCTTTTTTCTATGTTTCCCCCTATTGGTATTTCCAGTTTTCATTCTGTTTTTACGTTTTCTTTTCTATTCATTTTTTATTTCCCAATTTTTATTCTTAGAAATTATCCAAATTCATGATTTGTTTGGAATTCATAAAGTTTATTATATTTCATATATTTTTTAAATTAGATGATGCCCCGCGCGTTACTGCAGGAACCTTGCTAATAAAATGCAAATATAGTTGCTATAGAAACACCTAAAACTATTGGAAAGCAAATGTAAACTTAAAAAATAAAGCATTTAAAAAGAGATAAAAATAAATTGCAGTTAAAGGACTGGCAATTCTAACAAAATGTGAACCATGACAGTAACTAGGAAAAATAGATAGTGGATTTTAGCTATTTAGAAATACTCCCTCCGTCCCATAATATAAGAACGTTTTTGACACTAGTGTAGTGTCAAAAACGTTCTTATATTATGGGACGGAGGGAGTACAAGATTGAATAACATTGTTTGGTTCACGAATAACTTTCAAAACTGGCTAATTTTTAACATTCAGGAATATTTTAAAGTTTGCAATTTTTTAGATTCATGAACAAGTTGTGTGAATTTTATTAAATCCATAAAGTTTTTATTTCAAGATATTTTCTAAAATTATGGAGCATTTTCTAAATTTTGTGAACATTTTAGATTTCAGATTTTTTTTTCAATTCTTGCTTCTTTTAAAAATATTTTTTAATTCAGCACATTTTAAATATGTTATTCAGTATTTCTTGAAAATTTTCACTAACATATTTTAGAATCGGGACATTTCCAAAACTTATTGCAACCACACAATGAAACAACATTGCCGGGGCCAGGTGACATGGTGCCATTGTCGGTGAAGAGAAACGGAAAGATGAGCAAGAAGGGAAACATGCTTTTCTTAAATTGTAGTGGCATTTTCAAAAAACTTCTTCACAATGTACAGTGTAGTGATTGTAATGTCATTTTCATGTTATAAATTGCAGTTTTGAGAAGATGTTTTTTTTTTAAATTTATGGCTTGCATGCATGAGTTGCTTGTGTGCATGGTTGCGTGGCTAGGAAAAATAGGTCATGGGTTCCCGGATAAATTTCAAAACTGGCTATTTTTTTAAAAAAATGGGATATTTTAAGTTTGTGATTCTTTAAAGTCATGAAAAATTCGTGAACATTTTATAAAATTCATGATTATTTTAAATTTGTGAACTTTAAAAAAAATAGGGAACATTTTTTAATTTTGTGAACATAAACTCCTGCTTCTTTAAAAAATATAAATAATTGGTATTTTTCTAAAATTTGAAAATATATTTAAAATTTCTTGAAAAATTTCACTAACATATTTTAAACTACGGAGCATTTTCCAAAACTCATTGCAACCACACAACGCAATATCATTGTCGGTGGCAGGTGGGATGGCGCCTTTGTCAGGCGACATGGCATTTTCAGAAATTTTCTTGGTAATGTACAATGTAGTGATTTTAGTGTCATTTTCATGTTATAAAATGCAGTATTTCGAGGCACTTGATAGTGACAGTAGCTCTGATTAAAATACCTATGAAAGTGGCAATATTATGGCACAAATAACTTAGCAATTGACATCATCGAGATACAGTTGCACAACATGATGTCCAACAGTTAGCTTAATTAATCGATAGTGTTTTACATTGAGAGAGAGAGAGAGAGAGAGAGAGAGAGAGAGAGAGAGAGAGAGAGAGAGAGAGAGAGAGAGAGAGAGAGAGAGAGATACAAAAGTCTTGATCTTGATTCAATTACAGAAGATTTTTCAAAGAAGGTACTGCCATTGACTGGGTTTTCTAGACGGCACCAAAGCTTCATTATCAATATGTTTTAAGTTGTTCTTCTATTTAAAATCTGTTTATATTCCATTTTATTTGACTATTATGTTTAGTATCACATAAACATATTAGTGTGTATTGTTAATGCGTATGATCTATTTTAGCTTTGCATCTAATTTTCTTATATACTTTAACGTCCGCCCCACCTCAAGTATTTTTTGTCCTCCGCCACTGCCTTCATGGACAGTATACTGTAGTTCCGAATCGAAGCACAAAAACTCTCTCTACAAAAAAGAAATGCAAAAATAAACACTCAAAATTGCGAGTAGGCTGCCAAAACCCAAGCCGGCCTACAGGCTTCGCAGCGGCAGCAGGCGCACGGGCACGCCGTGGCGCGGCCGGAGAGTGAGGACGTTCACCGGCGCGTGGCGGTACTCGTCAGAGATACCGAAGCGGAAGCTCGCGAGCACCATGGCCAGCACGATCTTGGCCTCCACCATGGCGTACGCCTGCCCGACGCAGTTGCGTGGCCCGGCAGCGAAGGGCAGGAACCGACCCGCTCCTGGCCGGGCGCGGCCGGGCGCGAACCTGTCCGGCCTGAACTCGTGCGCGTCCACGCCCCACAGGGCCTCGTCGTGGTGGATGGCCAGCAAAGGAATCCACACCGACGCGCCCCTCGGCACCCGCAGCTCGCCGCCGAGCGTGATGTCCTCGAAGGCCATCCTTGGCAGCAGCGTCGCCGGCGGGTACAGGCGCAGCGTCTCGTTGATCACCATCTGCAGCTGCACACGCATCCACGTGTTAAACATTGGCATGTGCAGTGGCGCCGGAGTGCATGCGTTTCGACGGTGTCAAATGGCTTACGACGGCGAGCTTGGGGAGGTGATCTGCGGCGGGTGGAGCGTCGCCACAGACCTGGGCGACCTCGGCGCGAGCCTTGTCCTGCCACTCCGGGTGCGTGGCAAGCAGCATGATGGCCCAGGTGAGGAGCAGCGCCGATGTCTCGTGGCCGGCGAAGAAGAAGGTCTTGCACTCGTCGATGATCGTCTGGGCATCGTACCCCAGCTCGCCGTGGCCGAACTCATTCTTCTTCTTCTTCTTCTTCTCCATCTCGGCCAGGAGCATCCCGAGGAGCCCCCGGCCGCACGCTTCCGGTGGCGGCGTCCGCCCCTCGTCCGCGATCTCGCGGTTGCGCTGGATCGACTCCTTGAGCACCTGCTCTAGCTCCCCGTTTAGCCGTTTCATCTCTCTCCGATACTTGCTTGGGAAATACCTAAAAAACAGCCGTATACTACTTTAAACCACGACAGAGAAAAGGAATGCAGTATCACCATGAAATGCACTTGGATATTTTCAAAACTGAATAAATAATTTGTGGTGAGGTGATGTTGATTGATGACTCACTGGCTTCCGGGGACCCAGAGGTAGCGGCTGGAGCGTGCGGTGAGCCGTTGCAGCTCCTCGATGAGGTGGAAGATGCGCTTGCCGGTCTCATAGCTGGTGTCGAACTCGGTGCGCGCGATGACGTCGCCGGCGAGCCTCGTCATGTGCGCACCCATCTCCACCTCGTTTCCGCCCCGCGCCACCGCCTCCCGCAGCGCCCATACCGTCTGCCGCGTGCACTCCACCATGTGCCCGACCCTGCCCTTGAGCTTGTCGGCCATGAAGGCGGGGGCGACGACGTGGCGCTGGTGCGACCAGGTGGCACCGTTCGCCATGAGCAGGCCACGGCCGATGAAGTGCTTGGCGCCCTGCCGCTGCAGCCACGATTTGCCGGTCACGTGCGCATGCTTCGACGAGAGCAGCTCCCGCACCATGCCGGCGTCCGTCACGCACACCCGTGGCTCGCTCCCGTACCAGTAGACGAACAGCCTCCCTGCAGATAGGAAGAACCGAGCTCCGGTCAGCCTTGACAAGCGGGCCATGGCCGGCCAGCGATGCGATTAACATACGTGGCCCACTCACCGAACGTCTTGGACCAGAGAACGTAGTGCGGCAGGAGGCGGCCGACGATGTCGTGGCTGAGAGAGCCCATGTCCCCGGCGGTGGCCTCGGCGACCAGGGCGGAGACGTCATGGAGGTTCCCGACGAGGAGGCGTGGCGTGGGGCCGTGGACGCCTTGCCTGGACAAGATCCTCCGGATCCTCGCCGGCGTGAGGTGGTAGCATGAGGCGGTGATCCATACGGCATTGGCCAGCAACAAGAGTGGCGATGCAACGAGCACTAGGACTATGACCGGTAACATTTTGGACAGGAACTCGGCCTTGTTTACATCAGTGCAAGTGCAGTGGCAGCTGTGGCAGCTTGCACCAGGCCCCGTGCCTATATATAAACACAATGGAGTGGCATGCATGCAGCGATCTGATTGGGCCAAGATCACTGAAAAAATAGAGTGCGCTATAGCACCACTAATAGAACGTTATAGCGTTATGTCTGAACTAAAGCACTCTATAACATGCTAATAGTGATTTTTATTACGTCCGAGATGATTTGTATTTCCGATGAACTTTGATAATGGGTCTGGATCATTTTCGCAAAAAAAAAGAGCGTATTTTAAAGATGGCCCTATTTTGCTATAGCGCGCTATGTTTTTCATCAGCCAAGATTAGAAAAATGGTTTTGCGATTAGAACTTAATTAGTGCATGTATGCAGTTTTTGGTAGTACAACTTTTGGGAGAATGCGTGGCGTGCCCCACCCATCCCATCTCACATGCTTTTCCTTTTGACATGTCAATTTAAATCTACTATATCTTTTAAATCGAAAGTCCAATCTACATTTCGTTTGCTATTCGTGTTGCTTGTGATGAAGTCTTTGAAATAAGACCAATTTTAAATACGTCTTGACGTGTTTTTAATACTAGGTGGTTTCCACGCGTGTTGTGGCAGGAATTTGAAGATTAATTTGAGATGAATTATGTATGAAAAAAATGATCTAAATCAAAAGCTAATATTTTTATGTAGAACATGTTCCATACTTGCATTGTGTGTGAGCAAAGAATATACATGTCGTTTGCATGGGGCTGGGTAATAGTGTTAGTGGATGCTTACATGACACCTTGGTGAGGTAAAAGGTTGTGTGTTAAGAGAATTAGAGCTAGATGGTACCCAACGCATTGCTGTTATAATCTTATTAAAAATGTTATTAGGTGCTACATAGACAACCATACTAATGAAAATAAATGTAAGAGTATTTCTTGATACAGTTTGAAAACATTAAAAAAATATGAAGCATATAGCAAAATCAAGTATCAAAGAGAAAAAAAAATTAGATTATAGTTAAATGAGTGTCACTTATAAAAAGAGAGTGTGAAAGATCAACCATATAAGTATGCTCCAAGCGCCCAACACATAGACCGTGTCCATGAGAGCACAAAACTTAGTGCAAAAGTTTAGTGTGGCATGGTGATGGAGTCAAATCCAGCAGATCCCGGGTAGGGGGTCCAGAACTGGTAATCTTGGTGCGGTGGTAACAAGGACACATGATTTTACACAGGTTCGAGCTCTCTTGAAGAGATAATACCCTACGTCCTGCTTCAATTGTATTGATTTGAAGGAGTACAGATTACAGGTTGATCTACCGTGAGATCATGTGTGTATGAACGTGTCATCTACGAGCCCTACCCCTCGGCTTATATAGGTACCGGGGGTGTCTAAGGTTTACATGTAGGTCGGTTACATCTAGGGTAATTGTGGGGTAGACAACCTCTAAGTCTTGGAGTATGCGTCGAATCTTCGGAAACATCCTATCTTGGCGTTGCGGGCTTCGATGAACGTGGCCCACCAATGAATCATCATGGGGGCCTCGGCCCGGCCCTCCTGGCTGAGAGACAATATGGTAAGCACCCCCTAGTCTAGGACACCATCAGTAGCCCCTGAACCGTTCTTTAAGTCGAGGACGCTCCTCGGTTCTTCCGAGTTGCTTTTTGTGTTTGGTCGTCGGTCTTGGAAGCCAGTTCAACAAATCCTTCACTCATTTGAATCAATTCAGTCTTGGCCGAAAAGTTCCCACCTCAGGAATCCTAGGAGCCCCTTGGTTATTTCCATTTCATCTTGATGGATGCTACTGTCACTTCTGAATTATACATTGGATTGGAGATGTTTTCTCGCGTGTAGCAGCGAAGATTTTTCGTCCGGCGGTCAAGCCTTGTCTTGACAAAATTTCACAAGCTAGATCTGACGTCTCATGCAACAGTGACGACCCCTCACATAGGAGGTCATCATGGTGTGATGGTATGGCTCCAAGCCCCACCATCGGCATGTCTAGTCAGTGAAGTCATCGTGCCCCAAGACACATCCAGTGCCACATTTAAATATCCCCTCGATTTTCATGCGTGCTTAACGCACGTCGCTTGGGGAACCTAGGAGATTACTACTAAAGGGCTCGAGCGTCCCGCCATTGCTTCCCGGAAAGCCACCGTATAAAAAGGACACGACTGCAGAAGGGAGATATCTTACATCCTCCAAAATCTGCTTCTTCTTCCTGTCTCTTGCGTCACCTCCCGCCTCCACATCCTCCGTCTTCCCTTAGTGAATTATCATTCGTCACCTTCTAAAGGGATCGATCACTATGGATCCAGCAGATGCAACATCTTCTCTTTCCACCGATGACATCGAAGGAGGGTGGAAGCCTTGCTCCATGGCTCAGGCCCAGCTAGACCAGCTCTCTGACTTGGGCTACCTGCCTCCGCCGGAGGTGGCATTCGGACACTTAGGATTGATCGCCCTTGACGGCGATTTCGTTCAGGAATGTTGCACCAATCCTCGGGGAAACGAGCAGGTATGCGTCGTCCCCTTTCTTCTTAGGGTCTTGGGTGACCCAATTCATCCCTTCCTGAGAGGACTGCTAGATTTTTACGGCCGCCGGCTACATCATCTTTTCCCCAACTCTATTGCGTGTTTTGACACTTTATGTGAGCCCTTCCTCGGATGACACCCACACTTCGACCTGTGGTTGAAGTACTTTTGAGTAGTATCGTGCAAGTGAGGAAGCACCCTGGTGGACTGTGGTGGATTCGTGGTCTGCAGGGTAGCTAGGCCCAGATACCTTGACGGTACCGAGTGGTTCCGTCTTCTCGGCGTGTGCTACCTCTTGAGCACTGCGTTGGATTTCCTTGAAGATGAAAGGGTGATGCACCAAAGTAGCATAATTATTTCCTTCAATTTTTGAGAACCAAGGTATCAATCCAGTAGGGGCTACGCGCGAGTCCCTCGTACCTACACAAAACAAATAACTCCTCGCAACCAACGCGATAAGGGGTTGTCAATCCCTTCACGGTCACTTTGATAGGATAATATTTTCGGTATTTTTGTGATAAAGATGCAAAGTAAAATAAAAGCAAAGTAAAAAGACAAAGGAAATAACTAAGTGTTGGAAGATTAATATGATGAAGATAGACCCGGGGATCATAGGTTTCACTAGTGGCTTCTCTCAAGAGCATAAGTATTTTACGATGGGTGAACGGATTACTGTTGAGCAATTGACAGAATTGAGCATAGTTATGAGAATATCTAGGTATGATCATGTATATAGGCATCACGTCCGAGACAAGTAGACCGACTCCTGCCTGCATCTACTACTATTAATCCACTCATCGACCGCTATCCAGCATGCATCTAGAGTATTAAGTTCATGAAAACAGAGTAACGCCTTAAGCAAGATGACATGATGTAGAGGGATAAATTCATGCAATATGGTAAAAACCCCATCTTGTTATCCTCGATGGCAACAATACAATACATGCCTTGCTGCCCCTCATCCTTTGGGAAAGGACACCACAAGATTGAACCCAAAGCTAAGCACTTCTCCCATTGCAAGAAAGATCAATCTAGTAGGCCAAACCAAACTGATAATTCAAGAGACTTGCAAAGATAACCAATCATACATAAAAGAATTCAGAGAAGATTCAAATATTGTTCATAGATAATCTTGATCATAAACCCACAATTCATCGGTCTCAACAAACACACCGCAAAAAGAAGATTACATCGAATAGATCTCCACAAGAGAGGGGGAGAACATTGTATTGAGATCCAAAAAGAGAGAAGAAGCCATCTAGCTACTAACTATGGACCCGAAAGTCTGAGGTAAACTACTCACACTTCATCGGAGAGGCTATGGTGTTGATGTAGAAGCCCTCCGCGGAGCTCCGGAACAGGCCCCAAGATGGGATCTCGTGGCTGAAGGTTCTTGGCGGTGGAATTAGGTTTTGGCTCTGTATCGATCGTTTGAAGTGCGTAGGTATATATAGGAGGAAGGAGTACGTCGGTGGAGCAACAGGGGGCCCATGAGGGTGGAGGGCCCGCCCCCCTACCTCGTGGCCTCCTCTTTTGTTTCTTGACATAGGGTCCATGTCTCTCGGATCATAATCTTCCTAAAAATCACGTTCCCGAAGGTTTCATTCCGTTTGGACTCCGTTTGATATTCCTTTTCTGCGAAACTCTGAAATAGGCAAAAAACGACAATTCTGGGCTGGGCCTCCGGTTAATAGGTTAGTCCCAAAAATAATATAAAAGTGGATAATAAAGCCCAATAATGTCCAAAACAGTAGATAATATAGCATGGATCAATCAAAAATTATAGATACGTTGGAGACGTATCAGGCATCCCCAAGCTTAATTCCTACTCGTCCTCGAGTAGGTAAATGATAAAAACAGAATTTTTGATGCGGAGTGCTACTTTAATGTAATTCTTCTTAATTGTGGTATGAATATTCAGATCCGAAAGATTCAAGACAAAAGTTTAATATTGACATAAAATAATAATACTTCAAGCATACTAACAAAGCAATCATGTCTTCTCAAAATAACATGGCCAAAGAAAGTTATCCCTACAAAATCATATAGTCTAGCTATGCTCTATCTTCACCACACAAAATATTTAAATCATGCACAACCCCGATGAGAAGCCAAGCAATTGTTTCATACTTTTGACATTCTCAAACTTTTTCAATCTTCACGCAATACATGAGCGTGAGCCATGGATATAACACTATATGTGGAACAGAATGGTGGTTGTGGAGAAGACAAAAAGGGAGAAGATAGTCTCACATCAACTAGGCGTATCAACGGGCTATGGAGATGCCCATTAATAGATATCATTGTGAGTGTGTAGGGATTGCCATGCAACGGATGCACTAGAGCTATAAGTATATGAAAGCTCAACAAAAGAAACTAAGTGGGTGTGCATCCAACTCGCTTGCTCATGAAGACCTAGGGCACTTTGAGGAAGCCCATCATTGGAATATACAAGCCAAGTTCTATAATGAAAAATTCCCACTAGTATATGAAAGTGACAAAATGAGAGACTCTCTATCATGAAGATCATGGTGCTACTTTGAAGCACAAGTGTGGTAAAAGGATAGTAACAATGTCCCTTCTCTCTTTTTCTCTTGTTTTTTTATTTGGGCCTTTTCTCTTTTTTTATGGCCTCTTTTCTTTTTTTTCGTCCAGAGTCTCATCCCGACTTGTGGGGGAATCATAGTCTCCATCATCCTTTTCCTCTCCTGGGACAATGCTCTAAAAATGAAGATCATCACACTTTTATTTTCTTACAACTCAACAATTACAACTCGATACTTAGAACAAAATATGACTCTATATGAATGCCTCCGTGATGTGCGGGATATGCAATGAATCAAGAGTGACATGTATGAAAGAATTATGAACAGTGGCTTTGCCACAAATACGATGTCAACTACATGATCATGCTAAGCAATATGACAATGATGGAGCGTGTCATAATAAACGGAACAGTGGAAAGTTGCATGGCAATATATCTCGGAATGGCTATGGAAATGCCATGATAGGTAGGTATGGTGTCTGTTTTGAGAAAGGTATATGGTGGGTGTATGGTACCGGCGAAAAGTGCGCGGTATTAGAGAGGCTAGCAATGGTGGAAGGAAGAAAAGTGCGTATAATCCATATATTCAACATTAGTCATAAAGAACTCATATACTTATTGCAAAAATCTACAAGTTATCAAAGCAAAGTATTATGCGCATGCTCCTAGGGGGATAGATTGGTAGGAAAATACCATCGCTCGTCCCCGACCGCCACTCATAAGGAAGACAATAAAAAAATCATGCTCCGACTTCATCACATAACGGTTCACCATATGTGCATGCTACGGGAATCACAAACTTTAACACAAGTATTTCTCAAATTCACAACTACTTGACTAGCATGACTCTAATATCACCATGTTCATATCTCAAACCAATTATCAAGCATCAAACTTATCATAGTATTCAATACACTCATAAGAAAGTTTTTACTATTCTTGAATACCAAGCATATCAGGATTATTTAAGCAAATTACCATGCTATTTAAGACTCTCAAAATTGTCTAAGTGAAGCATGAGAGATCAATAGTTTCTATAAAACAAATCCACCACCATGCTCTAAAAGATATAAGTGAAGTACTAGAGCAAAACTATATAACTCAAAAGATATAAGCGAAGCACATAGAGTATTCTAACAAATTCCAAAACATGTATGGCTCTCTCAAAAGGTGTGTACAGCCTCGGGGCTCTCCATGACGAGGAGGGAGTAGTTCACCCTCGGGGCTGGGGGTATGTACCAGTAGCTATGTGTTTGATCTCTCTCTCTCTCTCATGTTCTCTCTCGTGTTCCTCTATGGCACGATCTTGATATATCCCGAGCTTTGCTATTGTAGTTGGATCTTATGATGTTTCTCCCCCTCTACTCTCTTGTGATGAATTGATTTTCCCCTTTGAAGTTATCTTATCGGATTGAGTCTTTTATGAGAACACTTGATGTATGTCTTGGTTATCAACTTGCGGGTTTCGTGACATTGGGAACCTATGCATAGGGGTTGGCACACGTTCTTGATTCTCCGGTAGAAACTTTGGGGCACTCTTTGAAGTACTTTTATGTTGGTTGGATGAATATGAGATTGTGTGATGCATATCGTATAATCATGCCCACGGGTACTTGAGGTGACAATGGAGTATCTAGGTGACATTAGGGTTTTCGTTGATTTGTGTCTTAAGGTGTTATTCTAGTACGAACTCTTTTATAGATTGATCCGAAAGAATAGCTTTGTGGTGGTTTCATACCCGACCATAATCTCTATGTTTGTTCTCCGCTGTTAGTGTCTTCGGAGTGACTTTTTGTTGCATGTTGAGGGATTGTTATATGATCTATCTATGTTATTATTGTTGAGAAAACTTGCACTAGTGAAAGTATGAACCCTAGGCCTTGTTTCTTATCATTGCAATACCGTTTACGCTCACTTTTACCGCTTGTTACCTTGCTGTTTTTATTATTTCGGATTACAAAAACCTATATCTACCATCCATATTGCACTTGTATCACCATCTCTTCACCGAACTAGTGCACCTATACAATTTACCATTCTATTGGGTGTGTTGGGGACACAAGAGACTTTTTGTTATTTGGTTGCAGGGTTGTTTGAGAGAGACCATCTTCATCCTACGCCTCCCACGAATTGATAAACCTTAGGTCATCCACTTGAGGGAAATTTGCTACTGTCCGACAAACCTGTGCACTTGCAGGCCCAACAACGTCTACAAGAAGAAGGTTGTGTAGTAGACATCAGTAAGCTAAAAGATAAGGACTCAAATCATACAAGACGCTCCAAGCAAAACACATATCATGTGGTGAATAAAAATATAGCTCCAAGTAAAGTTACCGATGGAAGTGGACGAAAGAGGGGATGCCTTCCGGGGCATCCCCAAGCTTTGACTTTTGGGTGTCCTTAGATTATCTTGGGGGTGCCATGGGCATCCCCAAGCTTAGGCTCTTGCCACTCCTTGTTCCATAATCCATCAAAAATTTCACCCAAAACTTGAAAACTTCACAACACAAAACTCAACAGAAATCTCGTGAGCTCCGTTAGCGAAAGAAAACAAAAGACCACTTCAAGATACTGTAATGAACTCATTCTTTATTTATATTGGTGTTAAAACTACTGTATTCAAACTTCTCTATGGTTTATAAACTATTTTACTAGCCATAGATTCATCAAAATAAGCAAACAACACACGAAAAACAGAATCTGTAAAAAATAGAACAGTCTATAGTAATCTGTAACTAATGCAAACTTATGGAACTCCAAAAATTCAGCCAAAACAGGAAGACCTAGGAAATTTGTTTATTGATCATAAGCAATTGGAATCACTATTTTATCACGTTCTGATGATTTTTAACAATTGTTTTGGTGAACAGAAAGTTTCTGGAAATTACAGCAAGATCAAATAACTATCATCCAAGAAGATCCTATAGGTTTAGCTTGGCACAAACAATAATTAAAACATAAAAACACATCTAACCATAGGTTAGAATAAAGATTTATTCCTAAACAGAAGCAAAAGCAAAAGAACTAAAAATAAAATTGGGTCGCCTCCCAACAAGCGCTATCGTTTAACGCCCCTAGCTAGGCATAAAAGCAAGGATAGATCTAGGTATTGCCATCTTTGGTTTTAGGGAAGAAGAGAGCAAACTTGCTATCTATGGAATTAATCTTTCTATTTTGACAAAGTACATGGCCATTAATGGTAGAAGAAAGATTAAGTATGCTGCGGAAATTGGCATCTAGGCTAGCTTTTATCTCTTTGATAGATTCGTTTTGGTAAGAAAGCAAAAGAGATGTGATTTCAACTTTCTCATTAATGGGATGCCCAAATATAGTTTTCATCTTTTCATAGGTGTCTATGGGGTCCCCTTCAATAAAACCCTCTTCAAAAATAGAATATAAGATTTGTTTGAACGAAGCGGACAACCCAACATAAAAGATTTTTAAGTAAACCTCAATTTGGTATTGAGGTACATAGCTAGCCCGGATCCTTAATAGCCTATCCCAAGAATATTTCAAAGATTCATCGAGTAAATAACGAAATATTCCAGAATCTTCTTCATCAAAATTGTTAAGGTTTTCATTGATAATTCCGGCAGGTTTTTCCATAGTATTTTTATTTACGAGTTTAGATAAGATAGCAGGATTGTCTAAAGCGCTAAAACTCGGGAGAGAAACCCCAACTCTTTTTGGTTCTGACATGGCGAGGGAAGCGAGCGAAAAGAGGCAACCGGAAAAGAGAGGGCGAATAAAACGGCAAGGGTGAAGTGGGGGAGAGGAAAACGAGAGGCAAATGTCAAATAATGTAATGCGGGAGATAAGAGATTTGTGATGGGTTCTTGGTATATTGACTTTTGCGTAGACTCCCCGGCAACGGCGCCAGAAATCTTATTTGCTACCTCTTGAGCACTGCGTTGGATTTCCTTGAAGAGGAAAGGGTGATGCAGCACAGTATCGTAAGTATTTCCCTCGGTTTTTGAGAACCAAGGTATCAATCCAGTAGGAGGCTACGCGCGAGTCCCTCGTACCTACACAAAACAAATAACCCCTCACAACCAACGCGACAAGGGGTTGTCAATCCCTTCACGGTCACTTATGAGAGTGAGATCTGACAGATATGATAGGATAATATTTTTGGTATTTTTGTGATAAAGATGCAAAGTAAAATAAAAGCAAAGTAAAAAGACAAAGGAAATAACTAAGTGTTGGAAGATTAATATGATGAAGATAGACCCGGGGATCATAGGTTTCACTAGTGGCTTCTCTCAAGAGCATAAGTATTTTACGATGGGTGAACGAATTACTGTTGAGCAATTGACAGAATTGATCATAGTTATGAGAATATCTAGATATGATCATGTATATAGGCATCACGCCCGAGACAAGTAGACCGACTCCTGCCTGCATCTACTACTATTACTCCACTCATCGACCGCTATCCAGCATGCATCTAGAGTATTAAGTTCATGAAAGCAGAGTAACGCCTTAAGCAAGATGACATGATGTAGAGGGATAAATTCATGCAATATGGTAAAACCCCATCTTGTTATCCTCGATGGCAACAATACAATACGTGCCTTGCTGCCCCTCATCACTTTGGGAAAGGACACCACAAGATTGAACCCAAAGCTAAGCACTTCTCCCATTGCAAGAAAGATCAATCTAGTAGGCCAAACCAAACTGATAATTCGAAGAGACTTGCAAAGATAACCAATCATACATAAAAGAATTTAGAGAAGATTCAAATATTGTTCATAGATAATCTTGATCATAAACCCACAATTCATCGGTCTCAACAAACACACCACAAAAAGAAGATTACATCGAATAGATCTCCACAAGAGAGGGGGAGAACATTGTATTGAGATCCAAAAAGAGAGAAGAAGCCATCTAGCTCCTAACTATGGACCCGAAAGTCTGAGGTAAACTACTCTCACTTCATCGGAGAGGCTATGGTGTTGATGTAGAAGCCCTCCACGGAGCTCCGGAACAGGCCCCAAGATGGGATCTCGTGGGTACAGAAGGTTGCGGCGGTGGAATTAGGTTTTTGGCTCCGTATTTGATCGTTTGAAGTGCGAGGTATATATAGGAGGAACGAGTACGTAGGTGGAGCAAC
Source organism: Aegilops bicornis (assembly GCA_021605145.1). Taxonomy (NCBI): domain Eukaryota; kingdom Viridiplantae; phylum Streptophyta; class Magnoliopsida; order Poales; family Poaceae; genus Aegilops; species Aegilops bicornis. The sequence goes on along the minus strand of CM038675.1, from coordinate 546,472,628 downwards.
AGGGGGCCCACGAGGGTGGAGGGCGCGCCCTGGGGGGGTGGGCGCGCCCCCCTACCTCGTTCGTAGGGTCCAAGTCTCCTGGATCATAATCTGCCTAAAAATCACGTTCCCGAAGGTTTCATTCCGTTTGGACTCCGTTTGATATTCCTTTTCTGCGAAACTCTAAAATAGGCAAAAAGCAGCAATTCTGGGCTGGGCCTCCGGTTAATAGGTTAGTCCCAAAAATTATATAGAAGTGGATAATAAAGCCCAATAATGTCCAAAACAGCAGATAATATAGCATGGAGCAATAAAAAATTATAGATACGTTGAAGACGTATCAGCGTGCCCCATGCAGACCCTCCTCGGGAGGGCATTGTTACCACGTTTTTGCCCATGCCTCCTTAGAAGAGGTATACCTAGTGTCCGAGGACCAGAGCCCAAGAAGGAACCTCGACCGTGTTTAGGGTGCCAGATCAGATGGAACATCTGTGCCACCACGGTCTGACGCTGGCCAATGTGATGGTAGTGGCTCTCATTCGGGGAATCCAGCCCCTGCAATAGTGTGTCCACCCTATGCGGGAGTACAACGACATTAATGATTCAACTCAGGCCATCTGAGGAGGATTTAATGGGGCCATCCACTCAAGGTGATATAGGCATCGATGTTTAAAGGTGGAGAATCGAATTTCTCTAAAGGACCTCAAATTGACGGCTTCTGTGGCACCCCGGCTCAGAGAAACCGGAACGACCCATATTCCAGCCCAGAGATCGAGGAGAAGTCTTCTGGAATACGACACTGCTTAGCATAGAACAAATCAGCTCTTTATTACAAGCTATATGGATACAAGGGAATTACATCGGCACGGCGACACTACGCCTGCCACGGTTGCTCCATGCAAGGAGCAAAACAACACGAAGCAGCGGAATAACTACTGGCAGCGGAACAACGACGATGGTGATGAACTCCACTCCGCAGGGACTTTGGCTAGAACACTTATCCTAGCTCGCAAACAAGGGATCCATGGCAAACAAGCAATCAAATCCGGCATGACCTGCAAACTGGCATGACACGCCAGGTCAGTATATTGAATGTACTTGCAAGCTCACTGCAACCAAAGCCATCAAGATAGACAACAACATGGCAATTACAGGTTAACAAGGATTAATATGATACTATCAGGACAACATGGCATGAACAACATGATACAACTAGAACAATACGAGCATGACATGAACATATAAACATGATGACACTATCATGCAACATGATGACGTTAACATGCACCAACTTACTCTGTTCGGGTTACCTCATAATCATCACGGACATCACATGATCATCTCAGGATCCAATCAAGCTTGGTATTAACAATACCGTAGTAATCATTACATGACCACAAGGAGCTTGATCTTTACCCTTGACTCTCGCATAATACCACAAATATCCATCAACTCGGTATCCTCGATACCACGGTGATCATCTCACGATCACAATCAACTTCTTTCTCATCATCGAACCAAGGTTGTTATTAAGCACATTATTATTACTGTTGACCCACAGTGTGACCAACTACGAACTTGGACCATATTCGCGGGCGCGGCTATCAATAGATTTAATACACACTTTGCAGAGGTAGCGCACTGTACCCACACCATGGAACCCATGGCCTCACACTCCCATTCGGGTGGACCAACGGCGTTCCGACAAAACCGTCCTACTGCCATGACACTCCCCCGGCCACTCCGACCAACTCCCCTCTGGGATAATTCCTGGGTGGCCTAGTGCCTACCAAAGGCCTCAATGGCCACCGTCGTGGCAAAACAAAAATGGTCCCAAACGGGGACAAGCCGGCTACAACAACTACCGGCACACAAGGCTTATGCCGTCCTACCCGGCCAAGGTAGCGCCTGCGCATGACCTTCCCTCGTTGGAGGCACCAGCGAGAGGCATGACAATAGACCCAGTTAGGACCTCCCCATAAAAGGCAAATGTGGTTGCACTGGTCAGCTCGATATGGTGGCACCATGACTCAGCCAACAGTTGTTCAAGTTCAATTTAATCCGGTTAAACTTGAATGCAATATGCTGAGCCATGATAAAATAACATGATGCAATTACAATGCATGAGCATGATATAAGCATGGGGTGCAACATAACTATCAACCATATCAACAATGAATCATATCAAACTGAGCATGGCATAATGACGAGCATGAATATCACAAGTATAACACTACTCATAGCATACCATGACCACTAGCATCAATAATAAATACCATGCAAGAACACATCAATAACATTACCGAGTAAACACTTAACCAACTAACAACAAAGGAACAATGCATATCAACGGTACTCGGTAACCAACAACATTCTTGCACCGAAGAACATGACCAACCCAACATGTACTACTACCAAGCATAGCCAATCGGGAAGTAATACTAGCAGGTAGAACATGATAACAGAGTGCAAGAAAACATAGCATGACGGTAACCACCGATCCATAAGCATAACCAAAATAACAACCGTAGTAGCAAAACAAATATACAGTTATTAACGATTCAAGTTGAAAACCAATGCTACTGCATGGCTATCATGCAAATGGTGGTTATGGCTTGCCTCGGGATGAAGAATGCACCGGGGAGAAGCGCAGAAAGATTGCGGAAGGAATCGCCAGAAAAGGTTCTCCCTCGGAGGGGGATAATTAGGGGGCAAGGGCAAAAAGTCCATTTCCAGTATGTCAAACCATAGTAAAAATGAAGGGAACAGAACGGGCTCGACGAGACGAATAAGTGGGCATTTGATTCACCTCAATCAGAGTTTCGAGCAAAGAGTTAGGAGGGGTTTTCTGCCAGGGACCTATCTGTAATAGAATTTTTTTACAGACTGGGCCAAAACAGAAAAAATGAAAGCGCATTCCAGGAACTACGCTTTCGTGACAGTGAAGGCATATTTTTGGCCGAAGCTGCAGCGGTTTATGCTTTCACTCAAACGAAAGCGTATTCGAGGGGATTACGCTTCCACTTGCCATGCCGGCAGAGGCTGGGCCGAGGCCTTGTCCCGCTGCCAGGTGGGTCCCACTCCTCTTTCTCTCTCTCCCTTCTCTTCTCTTCTTCCTCCCAACGCCGGCTCGCAGAGCAGAGGAGGCCGCCGACGCCGACACTCGCCTGGCCGTCTCCGGCCACCGTTCGGGGCACCGCGACCACCAGTGGGCTCGTGAGAGGATGCCGCCTCCGTTCCGGATGGACACAGACACCGAGGAGGACCGGAGCGACAACTATCTTGGGAGGGGCGGACGAGGGGTTTGGGTGAAGATGGGGATCGCGGCCATAGGCCACCTCAGGAGAGGGAGGGGTGCTGGAGTTGTTTTGGAGGGGTGGTGGAGTCCTCTGGTGGTGGTAGGGTGGAGAGAAGAGCTCGGCATCGAGGGAATTTAGGCGGCAGCCGGCGGATGGGCTTCGGCCATGGGTGGGCAGGGAGAGCTCTTCGAGCTTGGGGAATAGGCTAGGGAAGGACCTGGGAGGTGGGTGAGGCGAGTGGTGAGGAGAGGAGGGGCTCGGGTGGCCTATTTATAGGCGGGGTGAGGTGCCCGAGCCGGTCACCGCCGCACGAGCTTGGCCAAGGCTCTGGCGACACGCAGCGATCACGGGGAGGCACGGGAACGCGACAAAGGGGGAGCAGATGAGCGACAGCTGTCACGGAGCAGAAGAGGTCGAGGGGAGAAGCAGCCAAGCGCCATTAATGCATGTCGGCACTGCTCACCCGTGGGCGCGCAGCGACGAGCACCGAATGAGAGGCTTCCGGAGAGGGAGATGGCTCCAGGAGGACGGCGACGACGAGAGGAAGCTAGGGGACATGCCCGTGCTTGCTGAGACACTGATGACCCACAAGTATAGGGGATCAATTGTAGCTCTTTTCGATATGTAAGAGTGTCGAACCCAACGAGGAGCAGAAGGAAATGACAAGTACTTTTCAGTAAGGTAATGTCTGCAAGTGCTGAAATTGTAAGTAGAAGAGTAGTTTGATAGCAAGATAATTTGTAATGAGCAAGTAACAATAATAGTAACAAGTATGCAGCAAGGTATCCCAATCCTTTTGAGGCAAAGGACATGCCAAAATGGTCTCCTATGATAAGCAAAGCATTATTGAGGGTACACGGGAATTTCGTCTAATCACTTTCATCATAATGGTTTGATTTGTGTTTGCTACTTTGATAATTTGATAAGTGGGTGGACCGGTGCTTAGGTGTTGTTCTTACTTGAACAAACCTCCTACTTATTATTAACCCCCCCCGCAAGCATCCGCAACTACGAGAAAAGTATTAAGGATAAATCCTAACCATAACATTAAATTCTAGGATCCAATCGGTCCCTTACGTAATAGCGCATAAACTGGGGTTTAAGCTTCTGTCACTCTCGCAACCCATCATCTAATTGATACTCCACAATGCATTCCCTTGGACCCAAATATGGTTAAGAGTCGTGTAGTCAACGTTCACATGACACCACTAAGGGAATCACAACATACATACCATCAAAATATCGAACGCATATGAAATTTACATGATTACTTGCAACATGATTTATCCCGTGACCTCAAGAACAAAATTAAGTACTCAAGAACAAAAGTAACTACTCACAATCAACAAACATGCTCATGATCAGAGGGGTATTAATATGCATAATGGATATGAACATATAATCTTCCACCAAATAAACCATATAGCAATCAACTACAAGATGTAATCAACACTACTAGTCACCCCATAGCAACAATTTATAGTTCCGGTAACAAGATTGAATACAAGAGATGAACTAGGGTTTGAGATGAGATGGTGCTGGTGAAGATGTTGATGGAGATTGCCCTCCCCAACACGGGAGAGTTGTTGGTGATGATGATGACGATGATTTCCCCCTCGGGAGGAAGTTCCCCGTGAATCGCTCATGGGAGGCAAAAGTGCTCCTGCCCAAGTTCCGCCTCGAGACGGCGGCGCTCCGTCCCGAAAGTATTATTCTACTTTTTCTAGGTCAAAACCACTTATATACCAGAAGATGGGCACCGAAGGTGTGCCGAGGAGGGAACAATACACTAGGGCGCGCTAGGGGGCCTGGCGCGCCCAGGTGGGTTGTGCCCACCTGGTGGCCCCCCTCTGGTACTTATTGGCTCCAATATTTCTTATATATTCCATAAAAAATCTCCGTGAAGTTTTAGCCCATTTGGAGTTGTGCAGAATAGGTGGCCTGACGTAGCTTTTTCAGGTCCAGATTTCCAGCTGCCGGAATTCTCCCTCTTGGTGTGTACCTTGCAAATTATGAGAGAAAAGGCATTAGAATTACTCCAAAAAGCATTATTATGGATAAAAACATTGTAAATAACAGTAAGAAAACATGATGCAAAATGGAAGTATCAACTCCCCCAAGCTTAGACCTCGCTTGTCCTAAAGAGAAAACCGAAATCGAAAACATGTCCACATGCTTTGAGAGAGAGGTGTCGATGAAAACAAAATACAGACATAGAAGCATCATGTTGATTATTATAACAGCAACAAAATTAAACATAGGACTTTTATCATAGAACTTGCATCATATATTCCTATGAATAAGTAATAGTTCCTCACACAATCGAAGTATAAAGCAAAATCTTTATTAGAAACCAACAAACTATGTTCTCAATCAACTTTGCAACTACAATTCATCATCTTTTCAGGAAGGGTCACGTATCGGAGCCTTTAGGCAAGTCCACATACTCAACCATCATATAGACTTCTATGATTGCTAACATTCACCTTGTACACATGAGCAAAACGTTTCAACCGGACACATAGGAAGATAGGGGCTTAGGGTTTCGCCTCCCAACATACTCACCTCAAGGGTGATGTCAACCATAATAACTCATGCTATCTATATTCAACTGGACATATGTGCCTAGATCTTTCCTCACCACATGATGCTTGCCAAAAGAGAAGAATAAAAGGAATAGAAGGAAAACTTTGACTCTTTGCATAAAAGTAAATACATAAAAGTAAAAGACAAGCCCTTCGTAGAGGGAAGCAGAGGTTGCCACACACTTATTTGTTTGCATGCTCAACCCCTTAGTGCAAAAGAACATCACGTTACATTGCCCCTTAAGATGACAACCTTTATTATGCAGTCTGTCGCTTTTATTCGCTGTCATCCAAGTTCGTGCAACGCTCAATTTTCTCTTACATTAAAAGATCTCACATATTTAGAAGCAATTTTTATTGCCTTTTTGCACCGATGACAACTTACTTGAGGGATCTTATGCAATCCCTAGGTAGGTATGGTGGACACTTGAAAAAGATTCGGGTTTAAGGGTTTTTTGGATGCACAAGTAGTATCTCTACTTGGTGTGGGATTTTTGGCTAGCAAAGATAGGAGGCAAGCATCACATGTTGAAGGATCTATGGCAATATGACTTCTATGTGAATATAAACAAACATTACGTTGTCTTCCTTGTCCAACATCAACAATTTTTGCATATAATATTTTGATGAGGGCTCACAATCACAAAAGATTTCTAGAATAGTATATTTATATGTGAATCTTCCCTTCCCTTATTAATTTTTTCATGAGTTGCATCACTGACCAATGCTATGTTTGTCAATCTCTAATAAAATTTTCTTACTTATACTTTTCCTTATGTGGTGCTATCACCTACCATAGGATTAGTATATGATCTTATTGATTTATTTCCTTTCTTTCATTTGCTTTCTTTCCCTTTTTCTTTCTTTATTTGCAACATGAAAGTAGACAAAGCAAAACTCAAGCTAAACGTTATTGTATAACTTGCACACGATAACAATGATATAACACTAAGCAAACTCTCAAAGAAGAAAGGACCGAACTAAACTTTATTCATCTAATCAAAAGAATGAACTAAGATAGATAAAAGCAAAAAGATGGTGGGATGATACGATACGGGGGCACCTCCCTCAAGCTTGGCGGAAGCCAAGGGGAGTGCCCATACCCAATACTCAGTTCTCCCTTGGTGGTGTCCATAGGCTCCTCCCGCTTCGTCTCGATCTTCATCAGCCAAGCATCTTCTTCCATGTGGTTAGAGGAGCAGGAAGACATGATGCCTAGCTTGATAAATCCGACCGGAAACATGAAGAAAAGAAAACAGAGGATATTATTCGCGATACGGTGGTTAACAGGTTCAGGAAGTATAAATAGAATTTTTATTTTGCAGGACAAGCATATGGAAGAAAAATGGAGTACGGGAGGTGTCCCAGGTGGGCATTACCACACTGGCGCCAGCATGCTGGCATGCTGGCGCGCCTCAGTGTATTGTGCCCACCAGGGAACGCTTCCTGGAGGTTTCTTTATTCCCAAAATTCTAAATTATTCCAAAACTGACAAAAAATATTTTTGTAGATATTTTGGAGTTTGTTTACTTACCATACTATGTACCTCCTTATTTTGATGTTTCTGGAGTGTTTCAGAAGGACTCTTTTATGTATTCTTCCGGTGTCAAAGTTTGGACAATATTTCTTTCAACATTAATAGGCGTACCTGAGATATAATGATTTATTCGTTGTCCATTGACAACCTTCGGAATTATTTATTTTGATGGTTCCATACCGATAAACCTCCTCGATGACATAGGGGCCTTCCCATTTGTAGAGGAGTTTGCCTGCAAAGAATCTAAAACGAGAGTTGTACAAAAGAACATATTCTCCGACTTTAAACTCACTCTTTTGGATTCTTTTGTCATGCCATCTTTTAAGTTTTTCTTTGAATAACTTTGCATTTTCATATGCTTGGATTCTCCATTCATCTATTGAGCTAATATCAAATAACCTCTTTTCGCCCGCAAGTTTGAAATCATAGTTGAGTTCTTTAACTTCCCAATATGCTTTATGTTCTAACACAAGAGGCAAATGACAAGCTTTTCCATAAACCATTTTATAAGGGGACATACCCATAGGATTTTTATATGCTGTTCTATAAGCCCAAAGTGCATGATCTAATTTCTTAGGCCAATTCTTCCTAGACCTATTAACAGTCTTTTGCAAAATTAATTTTATTTCTCTATTGCTAAGTTCAACTTGACCACTAGACTGAGGATGATAGGGTGATGCAATTCTATGGTTAACATCATACTTAGCAAGCATCTTACGAAAAGCACCATGAATAAAGTGTGAACCACCATCAGTCATTAAATATCTAGGGACTCCAAACCTTGGGAAAATAACTTCCTTAAGCATTTTAATAGAGGTGTTGTGATTAGCACTACTGATTGGAATAGCTTCTACCCATTTAGTGACATAATCAACAACAACCAAAATATGTGTATACCCATTAGAGGAGGGAAAAGGTCCCATATAATCAAATCCCCAAACATCAAATGGTTCAATGGCAAGAGAATAGTTCATAGGCATTTCTTGACGCTTACCAATATTACCTATTCTATGGCATTCATCACAAGATGAGACATACTTACGAGCATCCTTGAAGAGAGTAGGCCAATAAAATCCAGATTGCAACACCTTATGAGCAGTTCTATCTCCAGCATGATGCCCTCCATATGGTTCGGAGTGACATTTCCGTAGGATTTGTCCCTGTTCATGCTCAGGTACACAACGTCTAATAATACCATCTACTCCTTCTTTATAAAGACGTGGGTCATCCCAAAAGTAATGTCTTAAATCATAAAAGAATTTTTTTTCTTTTGTTGGTAAGTAAAGCTAGGTGGTAAATATTTAGCAACAATGTAATTAGCATAGTCAGCATACCAAGGATTTCTATTAGCAACATTTATTGCAGCTAACTGCTCATCAGGAAAACTATCATCAATAGGAAGTGGGTCCTCAAGCACATTTTCAAGCCTAGACAAGTTATCAGCTACTAGGTTCTCAGCTCCTTTTCTATCAATAATATGCATATCAAATTCTTGTAACAAGAGAACCCAACGAATAAGTCTAGGTTTAGCATCTTTCTTTTCCATAAGATATTTAATAGCAGCATGGTCTCTGTGAACCGTTACTTTGGAATCAACAATATAAGGTCTAAACTTATCACAAGGAAACACCACTGCTAAGAATTCTTTTTCAGTAGTAGCATAATTTCTTTGAGCACTGTCTAGAGTTTTGCTAGCATAATGAATAACATTCAATTTCTTATCAACTCTTTGTCCTAGAACAACACCAACAACATAATCACTAGCATCACATAATTTCAAAAGGCAAATTCCAATCAGGTGGTTGAACTATAGGTGAAGCAATTAAAGCTTTCTTGAGTGTTTGAAAGGCTTCAAGACAATCATCATAAAACCAAAAGGAATATCCTTTTGCAAAAGATTAGTAAGAGGCCTAGAAATTTTAGAAAAGTCTTTGATAAATCTCCTATAGAAACCAGCATGACCTAAGAATCTACGAATACCTTTGATGTCCTTTGGACATGGCATTTTCTCAATTGCATCAACTTTAGCTTGGTCCACTTAATTACCTTTTTCAGAATTTTTATGACCCAAGACAATGTCTTCATTGACCATAAAATGGCACTTCTCCCAATTCAAAACAAGATTTGTTTGTTCACATCTCTGCAAAACTCGATCAAGATTGCTTAAACAATCATCAAAAGACTTGCCATAAATAGAAAAGTCATCCATGAAAACCTCAACAATCTTTTCACAAAAGTCAGAGAATATAGCCATCATGCATCTTTCAAAGGTAGCAGGTGCATTACATAATCCAAAAGGCATACGTCTATAAGCATAAGTTCCAAAAGGACAAGTAAAAGTAGTCTTTTCTTGGTCAGGTTGAGAAACAGGTATTTGTGAAAAGCCAAAGTATCCATCAAGGAAGCAAAAATGTGTGTGCTTAGATAATCTTTCAAGCATTTGATCAATAAAAGGCAAAGGGTAATGATCTTTTCTAGTAGCTTTATTTAATTTTCGAAAATCAATTACCATTCTATCGCCTGTAACAATTCTTTGTGGAATAAATTCCTTCTTATCATTAGGAACAACAGTAATACCTCCTTTCTTAGGGACACAATGAACATGGCTTACCCATCTACTATCAACTATAGGATAGATTATACATGCTTCCAGAAGTTTTAATATTTCCGTTCTAACCAGCTCTTTCATCTTCGGGTTTAACCGGCGTTGATGATCAACAATGGGTTTAGTGATGTCTACTACACAACCTTCTTCTTGTAGACGTTGTTGGGCCTCCAAGTGCAGAGGTTTGTAGGACAGTAGCAAATTTCCCTCAAGTGGATGACCTAAGGTTTATCAATCCGTGGGAGGCGAGGGATGAAGATGGTCTCTCTCAAACAACCCTGCAACCAAATAACAAAGAGTCTCTTGTGTCCCCAACACACCCAATACAATGGTAAATTGTATAGGTGCACTAGTTCGGCGAAGACATGGTGATACAAGTGCAATATGGATGGTAGATATAGGTTTTTGTAATCTGAAAATATAAAAACAGCAAGGTAACTAATGATAAAAGTGAGCATAAACAGTATTGCAATGTTAGGAAACAAGGCCTAGGGTTCATACTTTCACTAGTGCAAGTTCTCTCAACAATAATAACATAATTGGATCACATAACTATCCCTCAACATGCAATAAAGAGCCACTCCAAAGTCACTAATAGCGGAGAACAAACGAAGAGATTATGGTAAGGCACGAAACCACCTCAAAGTTATTCTTTCCAATCAATCCGTTGGGCTATTCCTATAAGTGTCACAAACAGCCCTGGAGTTCGTACTAGAATAACACCTTAAGACACAAATGAACCAAAACCCTAATGCCACCTAGATACTCCAATGTCACCTCAAGTATCCGTGGGTATGATTATACGATATGCGTCACACAATCTCAGATTCATCTATTCAACCAACACATAGAACCTCAAAGAGTGCCCAAAGTTTCTACCAGAGAATCACGACAAAAACGTGTGCCAACCCCTATGCATAGGTTCATGGGCAGAACCCGCAAGTTGACCACCAAAACATACATCAAGTGTGTCACGTGATACCCCATTGTCACCACAGATACGCACGGCAAGACATACATCAAGTATTCTCAAATCTTTAAAGACTCAATCCGATAAGATTACTTCAAAGGGAAAACTCAATTCATTACAAGATCCCGACGAAAACGTGTGCCAACCCCTATGCATAGGTTCATGGGCGGAACCCGCAAGTTGATCACCAAATCATACATCAAGTGTGTCACGTGATATCCCATTGTCACCACAGATACGCACGACAAGACATACATCAAGTGTTCTCAAATCTTTAAAGACTCAATCCGATAAGATTACTTCAAAGGGAAAACTCAATCCATTACAAGAGAGAAGAGGGGGAGAAGAAACATAAGATCCAACTATAATAGCAAAGCTCGCGATACATCAAGATCGTGCCAAATCAAGAACACGAGAGAGAGAGAGAGAGATCAAACACATAGCTACTGGTACATACCCTCAGCCCGAGGGTGAACTACTCCCTCCTCATCATGGAGAGCGTCGGGATGATGAAGATGGCCACGGTGAAGGTTCCCCTCCGACAGGTCTTGGGAACAGGGTCCCGATTGGTTTTTGGTGGCTACAGAGGCTTGCGGCGGCGGAACTCCCGATCTAATCTCTGTTCTGGAAGTTTTAGGGTACGTGGAGTTATATGGGCGGAAGAAGCACGTCAGGGGAGCAACGAGGGCCCCACGAGGCAGGGGGCGCACCCTAGGGGGTGGGCGTGCCCCCCACCCTCGTGGCTTCCTCGTTCCTTCCTTGACGTGAGGTCCAAGTCCATCTGGTAGCTTTCCTTCCAAAAATAACTTCTCCAGTTGATTTCGTTCCGTTTTGACTCCGTTTGATATTCCTTTTCTTCGAAATACTGAGATAGGCAAAAAACAGCAAATCTAGGCTGGGCCTCCGGTTAATAGGTTAGTCCCAAAAGTAATATAAAAGTGGAAAATAAAGCCCAATATTGCCCAAAACAATAGATAATATAGCATGGAGCAATCAAAAATTATAGATACGTTGGAGACGTATCAAGCATCCCCAAGCTTAATTCCTGCTCGTCCTCGAGTAGGTAAATGATAAAAAAGATATTTTTTTATGTGGAATGCTAGTTTGCATAATTTCATTGTAATTCTTCTTACTTGTGGCATGAATATTCAGATCCGAAAGATTCAAGACAAAATTTCATATTGACATAAAAATAATAATACTTCAAGCATACTAACTAAGCAATTATGTCTTCTCAAAATAACATGGCCCAAGAAAGTTCATCCCTACAAAATCATATAGTTTAGTCATGCTCCATTTTCTTCACACAAGAATGCTCTCATCATGCACAACCCCGATGACAAGCAAAGCAATTGTTTCATACTTTAGTAATCTCAAACTTATAAACCTTCACGCAATTCATGAGCGCGAGCCATGGACATAGCACTATGGGTGGAATAGAATATGATGATGGGGGTTATGTGGAGAAGACAAAAAGCGTAAAGTCTAACATCAACGAGGCTAATCAATGAGCTATGGAGATGCCCATCGATTGATGTTAATGCAAGGAGTAGGGATTGCCATGCAACAGATGCACTAGAGCTATAAATGTATGAAAGCTCAACAAAAGAAACTAAGTGGGTGTGCATCCAACTTGCTTGCTCACGAAGACCTAGGGCATTGAGGAAGCCATCGTTGGAATATACAAGCCAAGTTCTATAATGAAAAATTCCCACTAGTATATGAAAGTGACAAAACAAGAGACTCTCTATATGAAGAACATGGTGCTAATTTGAAGCACAATATATGAGACTCGCTATACGAATAATTTGGTGCTACTTTGAAGCACAATATATGAGACTCGCTATACGAAGAATTTGGTGCTACTTTGAAGCACAAGTGTAGAAAAAGGATAGTAACATTGCCCCTTCTCTCTTTTTCTCTCATTTTTCCCTTTTTTTTGGTGGGCTCTTTGGCCTATTTTTTTGTGTGGGCTCTTTGGCCTCTTTTTTTTATTTGACCTCACATGGGACAATGCTCTAATAATGATGATCATCACACTTCTATTTATTTACAACGCAATATTACAACTCGATACTAGAACATAGTATGACTCTATATGAATGCCTCCAGCGGTGTACCGGGATATGCAATGAATCAATAGTGACATGTATGAAAGAATTATGAACGGTGGCTTTGCCACAAATACTATGTCAACTACATGATCATGCTAAGCAATATGACAATGATGAATGTGTCATGATGAACGGTATGGTGGAAAGTTGCATGGCAATATATCTCGGAATGGCTATGGAAATGCCATAATAGGTAGGTATGGTGGCTGTTTTGAGGAAGATATAAGGAGGTTTATGTGTGAAAAGAGCGTATCATATCACGGGGTTTGGATGCACCGTGAAGTTTGCACCAACTCTCAATGTGAGAAAGGGCAATGCACGATACCGAAGAGGCTAGCAATGATGGAAGGGTGAGAGTGCGTATAATCCATGGACTCAATATTAGTCATAAATAACTCACATACTTATTGTAAAAATCTACAAGCCATCAAAAACCAAAGCACTACGCGCATGCTCCTAGGGGGATAGATTGGTAGGAAAAGACCACCGCTCGTCCCCGACCGCCACTCATAAGGAGGACAATCAAATAACACCTCATGTTTCAAATTTGTTACATAACATTTACCATACGTGCATGCTATGGGACTTGTAAACTTCAACACAAGCATTTCTCAAATTCACAACTACTCAACTAGCACGACTTTGATATTATTACCTCCATATCTCAAAACAATTATCAAGCATCAAACTTTTCTTAGTATTCAACACACTCATAAGAATTCTTAGAAATCTTGTATGCTTAGCATATTAGGATTATTTAAGAAAATTACCATGATATTTAGACTCTCAAAATAATATAAGTGAAGCATGAGAGTTCATCTATTTCTTCAAAATAAAACCATCATTGTGCTCTAAAATATACAAGTGAAGCACTAGAGCAAACAACAAACTACTCCAAAAGATATAAGTGAAGATCAATGAGTAGCCGAATAATTATGCAACTATATGAAGACTCTACCATTTAAGCATTTCAGATCTTGGTACTTTATTCAAACAGAAAGCAAAGCTAAAGAAAATAAAATGACACTCCAAGCAAAACACATATCATGTGGTGAATAAAAATATAGCTCCAAGTAAAGTTACCGATGAACGAAGACGAAAGAGGGGATGCCTTCCGGGGCATCCCCAAGCTTAGACGCTTGGTTATCCTTGAATATTACCGTGGGGTGCCTTGGTCATCCCCAAGCTTAGGCTATTGCAACTCCTTATTCTATAGTCCATCGAAGCTTTACCCAAAACTTGAAAACTTCAAAACACAAAACTTAACAGAAAACTCGTAAGCTCCGTTAGCGAAAGAAAACAAAACACCACTTCAAGGTACTGTAATGAACTCATTATTTATTTATATTGGTGTTAAACCTACTGTATTCCAACTTCTCTATGGTTTATAAACTATTTTACTAGCCATAGAGTCATCAAAATAAGCAAACAACACAATGAAAACAGAATCTGTCAAAAACAGAACAGTCTGTAGTAATCTGAAACTAACGCAAACTTATGAAACTCCAAAAATTCTAAAATAAATTGGTGGACCTGAGGAATTTGTCTAGTAATCATCTGCAAAAAGAATCAACTAAATATCACTCTCCAGTAAAAGGTTGAAGCTAATCTCGTGAGCGCTAAAGTTTCTGTTTTTTACAGCATGATCATAAAGACTTCACCCAAGTCTTCCCAAAGGTTCTACTTGGCACAAACACTAATTAAAACATAAAACCACATCTAAACAGAAGATAGATAGATTATTTATTACTAAACATAACCAAAAAGCAAGAAACTAAAATAAAATTGTGTTGCCTCCCAACAAGCGCTATCGTTTAACGCCCCTAGCTAGGCATGATGATTTCAATGATGTTCACATAAAAGATAAGAATTGAAACATAAAGGGAGCATCATGAAGAATATGACTAGCACATTTAAGTCTAACCCACTTCCTATGCATAGGGATTTTGTGAGCAAACAACTTATGGGAACAAGAATCATCTTGCATAGGAAGGTAAAACAAGCATAACTTCAAGATTTTAAGCACATAGAGAGGAAACTTGATATTATTGCAATTCCTACAAGCATATATTCCTCCCTCATAATAGTTTTCAGTAGCACCATGAATGAATTCAACAACATAACCAGTACCTAAAGCATTCTTTTCATGATCTACTAGCATAGAATTTTTATTACTCTCCACATAAGCAATATTCTTCTCATTCGGAATAGTAGTGGGAGCAAACTCAACAAAATAACTATCATATAATTGAGAATTAAGATCAAGATGACAAGTTTCATGGTTATCATTATTCTGTAAAGCATACGTGTCATCACAATAATCATCATAGATAGGAGGCATGCTTTCATCATAGTAAATTTGCTCATCAAAGCTTGGGGGACAAAAAATATCATCTTCACACAAACATAGCTTCCCCAAGCTTGTGGCTTTGCATATCATTAGCATCATGGATATTCAAGGAGTTCATAATAACAACATTGCGATCATGCTCATCATTCAAAGATTTAGTGCCAAACATTTTAATGCATTCTTCTTCTAACACTTTGGCACAATTTTCCTTCCCATCATACTCAGAAAATATATTAAAAAGGTGAAGCATATGAGACAAACTCAATTCCATTTTTTTGTAGTTTTCTTTTATAAACTAAACTAGTGCTAAAACAAGAAACAAAAAGATTCGATTGCAAGATCTAAAGATATACCTTCAAGCACTCACCTCCCTGGCAACGGCGCCAGAAACTGCTTGATGTCTACTACACAACCTTCTTCTTGTAGACGTTGTTGGGCCTCCAAGTGCAGAGGTTTGTAGGACAGTAGCAAATTTCCCTCAAGTGGATGACCTAAGGTATATCAATCCGTGGGAGGCGTAGGATGAAGATGGTCTCTCTCAAACAACCCTGCAACCAAATAACAAAGAGTCTCTTGTGTCCCCAACACACCCAAAACAAAGGTAAATTCTCTAGGTGCACTAGTTCGTGAAGAGATGGTGATACAAGTGCAATATGGATTGTAGATATAGGTTTTTGTAATCTGAAAATATAAAAACAGCAAGGTAACTAATGATAAAAGTGAGCGTAAATGGTATTGCAATGCTAGGAAACAAGGCCTAGGGTTCATACTTTCACTAGTGCAAGTTCTCTCAACAATAATAACATAATTGGATTATATAACTATCCCTCAACATGCAACAAAGAGTCACTCCAAAGTCACTAACAGCAGAGAACAAACGAAGAGACTATGGTAGGGTACGAAACCACCTCAAAGTTATTCTTTCCAATCAATCCGTTGGGCTATTCCTATAAGTGTCACAAACAGCCCTAGAGTTCCTACTAGAATAACACCTTAAGATACAAATCAACCAAAACCCTAATGTCACCTAGATACTCCAATGTCACCTCAAGTATCCGTGGGTATGATTATACAATATGCATCACACAATCTCAAATTCATCTATTCAACCAACACATAGAACCTCAAAGAGTGCCCAAAGTTTCTACCAGAGAATCATGACGAAAACGTGTGCCAACCCCTATGCATAGGTTGATGGGCGGAACCCGCAAGTTGATCACCAAAACATACATCAAGTGTGTCACGTGATATCCCATTGTCACCACAGATACGCACGGCCAGACATACATCAAGTGTTCTCAAATCTTTAAAGACTCAATCCGATAAGATTACTTCAAAGGGAAAACTCAATTCATTACAAGGTCCGGACGAAAACGTGTGCCAACCCCTATGCATAGGTTCATGGGCGGAACCCGCAAGTTGATCACCAAATCATACATCAATTGTGTCACGTGATATCCAATTGTCACCACAGATACGCACAACAAGACATACATCAAGTGTTCTCAAATCTTTAAAGACTCAATCCGATAAGATTACTTCAATGGGAAAACTCAATTCATTACAAGAGAGAAGAGGGGGAGAAGAAACGTAAGATCCAACTATAATAGCAAAGCTCGCGATACATCAAGATCGTGCCAAATCAAGAACACGAGAGAGAGAGAGATCAAACACATAGCTACTGGTACATACCCTCAGCCCCGAGGGTGAACTACTCCCTCCTCGTCATGGAGAGCGCCAGGGATGATGAAGATGGCCACGGTGATGGTTTCCCCCCCCTCGTGAGTCTTGAACAGGGTCCCGATTGGTTTTTGGTGGCTACAGAGGCTTGCGGCGTCGGAACTCCCGAACTAATCTCCGTTCTGGAAGGTTTAGGGTACTTGGAGTTATACAGGCGGAAGAAGCACGTCAGGGGAGTCACGAGGGCCCCACGAGGCAGGGGGCGCGCCCTAGGGGGGTGGGCACGCCCCCACCCTCGTGGCTTCCTTGTTCCTTTCTTGACGTGGGGTCCAAGTCCATCTGGTAGCTTTCCTTCCAATAAATAACTTCTCCAGTTGATTTCGTTCCGTTTTGACTCCGTTTGATATTCCTTTTCTTTGAAATACTGAAATAGGCAAAAAACAACAAATTTGGGCTGGGCCTCCGGTTAACAGGTTAGTCCCAAAAGTAATATAAAAGTGTAAAATAAAGCCCAATATTGCCCAAAATAGTAGATAATATAGCATGGAGCAATCAAAAATTATAGATACGTTGGAGACGTATCATTTAGCATCAGGTTCCATATTAATTTTGTGCTGACATAGAGTGGGACTAATGCCCTTTAAATCATCAAGAGTATATCCAATAGCAGCTCGGTGCTTCCTTAGAACTTTCAATAATCTTTTTTCTTCATGTTCTGAAAGGTTAGCACTAATAATAATAGGATATATTTTCTTTTCATCAAGATAAGCATATTTCAAAGTGTCTGGCAATTGTTTTAACTCAAACACGGGATCACCTTTAGGTGGAGGAGGACCTCCTAGAGTTTCAATAGGAAAATTGTGTTTAAGTAGAGGACGTTGTTCAAACAAGATATTATCTATTTCATTTCTTTCATGCATATGTAAATCATTTTCATGGTCTAGCAAGTATTGTTCTAAAGGATCAGTAGGTGGCACAATAATAGAAGCAAGACCAATGAATTCATCCTTACTAGGAAATTCTTTTTCATGATGATTTCTACTAAACTTGGAAAAATTAAACTCATGAGACTCATCACCAAAGATAACACCCACAGTTTGTTTCTGGCAATCTATCTTAGCATTAACCGTGTTCAAGAAGGGTCTAACAAAGATAATGGGACAGAAGTCATCTCGCGGGGTACCAAGAACAAGAAAATCAGTAGGATATTTTATTTTCCCACACAAGACTTCAAGATCTCTAATAATCCCACAAGGTGATATGGTGTCTCTATTAGCAAGTTTAATAGTAACATCTATGTCTTCTAACTCTGTAGGTGCTATGTCTTCTCTAATCTCTTGATATAACTTGTAAGGAATAGCACTCACACTAGCACCCATGTCACATAAACCATGATAACAGTGATCTCCTATTTTAACTGAGATGACAGGCACGCCAACAACTGGTCTATGTTTATCTTTTTCATCAGGTTTAGCAATTCTAGCAGCTTCTCTGTTGAAGTAAATAACATGCCATCAACATCTTCTTCCAAGAGATCTTTAACCATAGAAATATTAGGTTCAATTCTAATTCGTTCATCTGGTTTAGGTGTTCTGACAGAGCTTTTGTTAACCACAGTTGTAATTTTAGCATGTTCCTTTATCCTAACAGGAAAAGGGGTTTCTCAATATAAGCAGTAGGGACAACTGGATCAACATTATAAAGTATAGTTTCTTATTTAACTGGTACCAGTTCTTTAATTTCTTCTTTAACAGGTGGATGATATTTAAGCCATTCCTCTTTAGGGAGTTCAACATGAGTAGCAAATGATTCACAAAAGGAGGCTACTATCTCAGAGTCAAGTCCATATTTAGTGCTAAACTTTTGAAAAGCATCGGTATCCATAAAAGATTTAACACAATCATACTTAAGCTTTATACCAGACTCTTTGCCTTCTTGAGTTCCCAATCTTGAGTTGCGTTTAATTATTTCCAAAAGACCCCAGGAATTCAATAGTTTTCTTCATAAAAGAACCAAAGACAAGAAGTATCCAGCATGGTTTGATCATTACGAGAAAGCCGAGCATAAAAGTTCTGAATAATAATTTCTCTTGAGAGCTCATGATTGGGGCATGAATATAACATTGACTTAAGCCTCCCCCAAGATAGAGCGATACTTTCTCCTTCACGAGGCCAAAAATTATATATATATAATATCGATCATGATGAACTAGATGCATAGGATATTTTTTTTGGTGAAACTCCAATTTTAAATGATTCCAATTCCATGATCCAATATCATCGCATAGACTATACCTTTCCAATGCCTTTCCCTTCAAAGATAAAGGGAAAACCTTTTTCATAACTTCATCCCCGGGTAAACCTGCAAGCTTAAACAATCCACAAATTTGTTCTACATGTATCAAGTGCATATCAGGATGTTCGGTTCCATCTCCTGCATAAGGATTAGCTAGCAGTTGTTCTATCATACCCGAAGGAATTTCATATTCAATATTTCAGTAGGTGCAGTAAGTTGAGGGGCAATTAATTGTGGTTTCGGACGAGGTGAAGATACCCCGAACAAACCCCTCAAAGGATTGTTTTCCATAGTAACAAGTGACAATAAATTTCAGCACACTATATAAATGTTTCCTTACCAAATTCCACTTACCAAAGGCGCTTCACTCCCTGGCAGCGGCGCCAAAAAATAGCCTTGATGAACCACAAGTATAGGGGATCAATTGTAGCTCTTTTCGATAAGTAAGAGTGTGGAACCAAACGAGGAGCAGAAGGAAATGACAAGTAGCTTTTAGTAAGGTAATGTCTGCAAGTGCTGAAATTATAAGTAGCAGAGTAGTAGCAAGATAATTTGTAACGAGCAAGTAATGATAATAGTAACAAGTATGCATCAAGGTAGCCCAATCCTTTTGAGTCAAAGGACAGGCCAAAACGGTCTCTTATGATAAGCAAAGCATTCTTGAGGGTACACGGGAATTTCATCTAGTCACTTTCATCATGTTGGTTTGATTTGTGTTTGCTACTTTTGTCGGATTTCGGGTTCCGGCAGACCCTCTAGGTTTGAACTCTGGAGTGCGCACGGAGATCTCGCCCCCTACCTACCTGCACCTCGTCGCCTCGCTAGGATCTAAACTACCAAAGGAACAACGCAAGGGACACAAGGTTTATACTGGTTCGGGCCACCATTGTGGTGTAACACCCTACTCCAGTGTGTGGTGTGGTGGATTGCCTCAGGGACTGATGAAGAACAATACAAGGAAGAACAGCCTCGTGAGGGGCTGTTCTTGGCCGGTGCGATGAACTGCTAGGGGGAGTTCAGTCGCTCTCTCTCTCTCTAGATTGCTTGATCTCTAGCTCTGTTCCAGATTCCGGATCCGGACCCATCCCCCTACCCCGTGGGTGGCTAGTCCTATTTATAGGCGGAGGCCCCGGGCCTCTTCCCAAATATTGAGCGGGAAGGGCGCCAACAATCGGCCATTTTGAAGGGGAACATCCAATACACTTATCCTGACTAAAGTTGGTCCTCGCCTGTCAAAGGCTCTGGTGGTGACGTGGCTTGGGCTCCACGATGACCTCCTTCTGCCGCTGACGGTCTTGGTCTTGTTGCAATCAAACAGGTGCCTTTGCTTGATACTCGCTGCGCTTTCCTCCTTTGCACCAAAGAGGAAATGAGGACACTTCTTGTGGCTGGCACCCGCCTGGCGCCCTTGGTCGTCATGGCTTGCGTCCACGGGCACCTCGTGAGGTACCCGCCTTGATCTCTCCGCCTCCTCGCGAGCCAGCTCGACGAGGCCGTGCTCGAGGAAGCTTCCGTCGTCCGCCTCATGAGACTTGGCCCCTCGCGAGGGTCTTGAGCTTGTCTTGATGAAGATGGGCCATCTTGGGCCACCCCTTGAGCCACGCCGTGACGAGCAAGTCTAGGTACCCCGTTCCCAGAACACCGACAGTAGCCCGGGCCCAAAGGCGCTGGACTTGGCTTAGCAGAGAAGCAAAGGGGCAAGTACGAAGCGCCGCAGGCCCTAACAGCCTGCGGCCTTGGGCGCCGTGTGGCGATTGATTGGACGTGGGCGCCTTTAGCAACTGCACGAATCGACAAAAGAGCGGCATCTGTCTAGGCTTTGCTTCATTTGCCTCCTCCAGTCATTGCCTAGATCCCCTTTCTTGCGCCTTTCCTTCCTGCCTCCGAAATCTCCAGATCTACTTCGACCGCATGCCCTAGCAAGACATGGCGCCTCGCCAGACCCCGGCCGGAGCTTGGTACTTACCCGCCTTGGACTTGCCGAACGTGTCGGAGAAGGGCCTTGCCCGGGCGCGCCAGATGGTGGCGGCGCAAGGCAACGACGGGGCAGCGGTGCTCAGGGCTGGCTCCGCCCTTCCCGAGGGCCAAGGGAGCACCTTCTGTTCGCTCTTCGTGAGCGCCATTGCTGCCGGTCTGGTGCCTCCCTTTTCTGAGTTCTTCTTTTCTGCCCTCCGCCACTACAAACTGCAAGCTCTGCACCTCCACCCCAACTCTGTTCTTCTTCTGGCGATCTTCGCCTACTATTGTGAGGCTCATGTCGGGGTGCAGCCCTCAGTGGCCTTGCTGCGCCACTACTTCTATCTCCGGACCTTTCGCGGGCCCATCTCCGCGTGCGCGAGCTTTGTCGCGTATGGCAGCTCGAACGCCATCTCGAAGCCCGGGAAGAGGATTGAGGGCTTCAGGAGCAAGTGGGTCATGGTAGACGCTGGGCGCATCCATCCTCGGCTGATTACGCCCACGGAGCAGCCCACGACCTCCGACGATTGGTCTCGCCTTGAACTCGTGGACCCCATGCGAAGCCGGTCTGGAGAAGATGAACGCGGACTGTGGCCGGGCAACATGGCGACAATGAAGCTGACCGGGCGTCGCTCTGAGGGAGTTCTGGAGCACCAGGTGGCCCCGTCACAAGATTTCGCTTCCATTGTGGAGGCCCGCCCGAGCCCCGTAGTCTTGGCCGACGAAGATCTGGCGCGGTCCTCCAATCTTTGGTCGGGGAGACGTGGCGAGGCCGGAGGGCGCTCTGCACCTGTTCGCTTCGAGATGATTAGGAGCAGGCGGTGGACTCCATGCCCGTCTTCAATGGGGACGGGCCCGTGCCCGCTGGAGGTTCGAGGACCAGCGGCCCTGGTGAACGTGTCCTCCGTGACTCCAGCGGAGAGGAGGAAGAAGAGGAGGCGGGAAGAGGGGCCTGACTCGAGGCGACCGACGGGAGTCGAGAGCGCCCCTCCCCCGGTGCAGGTCCCGCGCTCTCCGCCTCTTGCCGAGCGACGACGAGGATGGCGATGAGCGGGGCGGTTAGAGCTTGCCCCCTATCCCGAAGAAGGACAGGAGGGGCTGGTCCCCCGCGGGTCTGCCCCGGCTCCGAGGCGATCCGCAGACGTGCCTCCTGCTCCCGGGCCTCTTGAGGCTGATCCCTGCAGCCGGCTCTCGGGCTTCAAGTATGGCTGGAGGTTGCTCGAGCCCGCGAGCGATGACCAGTAAGTGCTTGATTCTTGTTTTATTCCTTGCTTTGTCGCTGTGGCTTGATATCTGTATTCCTTGGCTAGGTCGGCGCCTACGGCGAAGAAGCTGAAGGGAGCTCCTGAGGCTTAAATGCAGGCGATGCCTCCGCCCGCGAAAGAAGGTGACGGTAAGACACGAGCCTCTCCTGCCCGGTCATCCTCGCGAGCCCTGGCGGAGCTAGCTGGGGCGAGCTCAGCCCCCATGGCCCAAGCGACTCCCGAGGTATCCTTGCACAGCGCCCTTGTCGCGGCTGTCGGGTGCGAAGGTCCCGCCTCAGGATGCTGTGGTTACGCTGCCGTCCTCTCCTCCTACTCCACCAACTGCTGTCTCTCCGACTCCTCCCACTGTCCTGGATCGTGCTGCTGCTGAACTGGACCGGCTGCGGCAAGATCTTCTGGGCGCCGACCCTCGCTTGGTGGCCGGGCGCTTGGAGCTGGCCTCTGGCTGGGTTCGCTCTGACGCTTCGATTCGAGCGGCGCTGGTTCAGGCCGTGACGGCTTGCGACGAGGAGAAGCAGGCCGTCCTTGGGGCGAAGGCTGCTCGCGACGCCGCCTTGGGGGAGGTAGCCGATGTCCGAGGTCGCTGCAAGGCGCTGGAGAGCGAGCTGCAGGGCTTGCGTGACCAGCTTGCCAAGGAGGCCCGCATTCGCCAAGAGAAGGAGGAAGACATGAAGGCTCATGGCGGCCGCCAAGGACCGGGACGCCAAGCTTAACAAGCGCCGTGACCGCCTGGGTGCGCTGGAGCAGGAGTTGGAGGCAAAGAGGGTCGAGCTGGACGGCAAGGCGCGGGTCCTCACCGAGGACCGCGTGGCCTTCGCGGAGATGGAGGTGAAGGCTCGCATCTTGCTGAGGTCGCTTTACGACAGCTGCCTGGAAAGCCCGCTGGCCGGCGCCGAGGACGGTCCTGCCAAGCTGCTTCCCTTCCTGATCCGCGCCATTGAAGATGTCACCCTTGGCCTTGGCCCTACGGCTGAGGCCGAGGCGCGTGTCCTGTCATCTGCAGCGCTGACGCGCGTCCTTACCCACGTCTACCTTCACGATCCCGACGTCGACCTCGACCGCCTGCTGGAGCCCGTGAGCGGCGAGCTTGCCGCTGCCGTTGCTGAGGCCGTGAAGGGTCGAGCGGAGGCTCTGCTGGCGGTTCGGGCCTTCAAAGCAAGCGAGGCGCTGCCGGTCCTGAGGCTTCACGAGGCGAACCCGCCCCGTGCAGCTCCGCCGCCAACAAGTGACTTCTTTGTGGCTCCTGTTCTGCTTCCGGCTCCTGCAACATGCATCATGCCTCGGGGAGGCGTTTAAACTTGCGTTTGGCGTTGTGAAAACAGTTATGGACTGTAATATTTGCTTTTGAATTCCTTGAGATTTGCACTTTTCCTTCCTACTTGCTTATGTTCTACGCCGGCAGAGCCCGGCCCCGCGCATACCTCAGCCGCCGTTAGCCCCGACCGGAAACCAGGACGGGACCAAGGAGTGAGGGGCTACGTGACAAGTTAGGCTCCTGAGTCACGATGCTCAAGAGTCCCCTTAGCGCCTAACAACAAGTAGGGAGGTGAGATGTATGGGTGAATTTGCCATTCTACGTCCTCGCAGAGCCCGGCCTCACAGATACCTCAACCGCCGTTAGCCTTTCGGAACTAAGGAGTGAGGGCTACGTGACGATTAGGCTCTGAGTCGCAATGCTCAGGAGTCCCCTTGACATTCAAACGGCCTTCGACGTTGGCTCCGCTCGGGGAGGGGCGTCTGACGAACCAGCCCGAGGGGCTGGGCTGGGTGGCGGCGTCTGGGCGTGACCAGGCGTAGTCCCGTGCCCAGCCCTCGCGCGGCACTCCCGAGGGAGGCGTTGCGATGAGGCCAGACATTAAGCTCTGGGCTCCACGAGGTTGATGCGGCCGGGGCCACCCTCGATTGTTTATCGCCAGCTGGAGCATAAGCGCTTCCGTGCGTCTGGGCATAGCCACTCCTCGGTAGTGTCGTCAGCGGTATGAGCATGGTGCTTCCATCAGTGCGTGGGAGGGGCTCCCCTCCGGGAGGAGCCCCGGGCGTGTACAACCCATACGACACGTGGCTGGCATGGTAGGGCCTGACGAGGTGTATCTGGGCACCCGTGAGCCAGCGCGGGACTCACGGGGCCCTACCTCAAGGCGGGTTGCGCCTGGCACTGGGCCTTAACTTGTGATGTGTTCCTGCAAATTTGGTTAGATGTCGACGCTCTACGTCCTTGGGTCCCGGCCCTCGAGCGGGTCTCAGCCATCGCTGGTATGCCAGGTCGCGATGTCGTGGACAAGGCCAGAGGGTGAGGGCTGGAGAGCCAGTAGGAGCCCATGAGTCGCGATGCTCAGGTACCCCCCCTTTAACGTGCAAGCGCCGACATGAAGGAAGAAGGGGTGCACGGACATGCATCAAATAACAATCATGATGGGTCGAACGCATGACCCGAAATAAATGCAAGAGGGGTACGTGCCGCTGGGTCTGGCCCGAGCGACTTGGGGATGATGCAGCCCGAGGGACGCCCCCAACAAAGTAAGCTAGGAACATGAAGTAAAAGGGATACACGCCGCAGGGACGGATCCACGCGGCCTGGGAATGATGCAGCCCTGGGGGGCGCTCCCAGCTGGAAATGAAACTTGAAGGATGTCACCTGATAACGTTGTAGACGAAGGGATGCTGAAGTAGCGGACGTCGTGGGCTGCGGAAGCCGACCTTCACGAGCCCCCAGGCCCAGGAGCCTCGGGAGGCTCCGGAGGCGCTGGTGGCTCCTCGCGGACCATCTCCATCTCCGCCAGGACTACGGAACGCCTGGCCTCTTGAGCCTCCAGGATGCTCCCCATGGCGCCGGGCCTTGGCGCGCGTTCGGCACGCCGTAGGGCATGCGAACGTGGCTGTGGGTGGACCTTTGCAGCGCCCCAGCGTGAGGGAAAAGCGCTCGAGGGGCGGCTCGGTTGAGCCACAGTATGTCGATGCAGACGCGCAACCCACCATCCTCGCTGGATAGGGAGCTACGGCGGAGTGGCGGCGGCTGCCACTCATGACTCTTGACTCCTGCAGCTCTGAATGATCTGGTGAGGAACTCCCGAGGGTTTGGCCCTCCTTGCCTTGCTCCTTCTTGAGGGAAGCGTGCTTTGAAACACGCCTCCAAGTGGTGCCCAAGCGCCTCCCTCATGACCTTAGCAAGGTCGGTGGCCCTCCGTGAGAGAGCCCCGAGCCTTGCTTGAGGAGGCGGCAGGCGCGCCTTCCTATGCAACAAAGGAGGTGCCCCCACAGGCAGTAGCGGACCACAGTGGGCCTGCCTCCCGAGGGGTCGGGCCTGGCGATGTCTTCTTCTTATTGGGAGCAGTCTCGGGGTGCCTCCCGCTCCCGCGATCTGGGTCTTCAAGTGACGCGGCTTGAAAAGCTCGCTCCAGGGAGCACACTGCGTCTCTTTCTTCATAAGGCACCGTGATGACTCCGCCGCTTCCTGGAATCTTGAGGACGTTGTAGCCGTGATGAGTCACGGCCATGAACTTGGCCAGAGCTGGGTACCCGAGGATGGCATTGTACGGCAG
Organism: Aegilops bicornis; assembly: GCA_021605145.1. Taxonomy (NCBI): domain Eukaryota; kingdom Viridiplantae; phylum Streptophyta; class Magnoliopsida; order Poales; family Poaceae; genus Aegilops; species Aegilops bicornis. The sequence continues at coordinate 546,446,454 of CM038675.1, read as the reverse complement.
GCGAATGTGGGTGACATCGAAGTCGATGAGCTCGGTGCGGCAGTTGTCGCGCGCCCTGAAGGTGACGGGGAGGCGGACCTGCCCAATCAGAACTGTGGAGCCATCGGTGACTCCAGAGAAAGGTTTGGTTGGCTGAAGCTGATTGTAAGGCACTTGGAGATTGTTGAATGTCTCTACGGGCAGGACATTGAGCCCTGCTCCGCCATCGATGAGGGTCCTGGTGACTTGCACGTTGCTGATGATTGGGGAACAAAGCATCGGGAGGACTACGGCCGTGGCCGCCAAGACTTGAGCCGATCCGCTGAGCTGAGCGTGATGGCGCACGCTGACCACACGAGAGGCGCGTGGCTTTGAGCTTGGGGAGGACTGCATTCACCGTGGTGAACCGCTTGAAGATGCGTTGAGAGGCTGGGCTTGAGCTCCGCCCGGGATGCAAGCGATCGCGGCTCACGGAAGCCCTCAGCCCCTCGTCGATGATGGTCCTCATTTCTCCTTGGCTGCGGCGGCAGAGGAGGGAGGCCTGCGTTTCCTTGCGGGCGATCCTCGCGAGGTCGATCCCTCCACCTCTCTCCCGAGGCTGATCCCGCCCGATCCTCGCGAGGTCGGTCACGCCACCCTTGGCGAGGGCCACGGTCTTCCCAGCCCCACGTTTCTTCCCTCCTCGGCCGTAGCCTCGATCGTTGTGGTCGGGGCGTCGACCGATTCTCCCTTCTCGCACGGCTCGGAGCTCTTGACATTCGTTGGTGTTGTGGGTGTGGAGGTCATGGTACACACAGTACCGGCTACCCTTGGAAGACTCGGGCTGATCTCTGCCTCGCTTGGTGTCTAGTTCTGCCGCGAGCACGGCAGCCCCCTTGCGCTTCACGTCCTTGGCCTTAGGCTTCTTCTCTTACGGGTGCGGTGGCAGCTCGAGGAGGGAAAGGCGTCCTTCCTCAGCCCTGGCGCACTTGGTCGCCAAGTTGAACAGCTCCAAGGATGTGCCCAGATCTTCATGCATCGCCAGCTCCTCCTTCACTTGACGTCACACACACCGTCAGAGAAGGCCCAGATGATGGCCCCCTCGGTCACCTTGGGAATCTTGAGGCGTGCGTTGTTGAAGCGTTGGATGTACTGCGAGGTCTCCGGCTGCTGCTTGATGCGGCGCATGTCGCTCCTGGCAGGAGGCCGGTCGCGAGTACCTTGGAAGTTGGCGATGAAGCGGAGTGCGCATCTCGTCCGGAGGAGATCGTGCGAGAGCTGTGTTCAGAGCCGATCCTTGAGTGCCATGGGAAACCAGTTCGCCATGACCTTCTCGTCCCCGTTGGCGGCTTCGATGCCCAACTCGTAGAGCTGAACGAACTCCGCAGGGTCGACCGTGCCGTCGTAGCGAGGAGGCAGGTCTAGCTTGAACTTGCCGGGCCACGCGACGCTGCGCAGCTCGGTGGTGAAGGCGCGGCAGCCTGCTGTGGCCACATGAGGCCTTTGGTGACGAAGAGCCTGGTCTTGCGGGTCCCCATGCACTGCCATTTGGGAGCAACGCTGGGTCTTGGCATCTTTGGAGCAGGAGGCCTTGGTCGTGACGAGCAGGTCAGGGAGCACTCGGGCAGCTTCTTGGGGAGAGGGACCTCTTGACAGCTCTACTCTTGCTGCTTGGTGCCGGACGGAGTGGGTTCCGCCAGGCCACGCGCCTTGGGCCAAGCGCCTTCTTGAGGGGAGGCGGTGAGGCACCTGGAGCTTCATCGCCCGCGCAGGCGGGCACGCAGTGCTGGCGAGAAGGGCGACGCAGGGGAGCCCCTGCGGCGCGGACGAGCTCCGCGACGCGGTCGAGCCACTCTTCGTAGACATCGTCGACAGGGCGGTAACGCAGGAGCTCGTTTGTCGTGATGAGCGCGGCTCGAGCCTCCATGGGCGCGCGGAGCGTGCGAGACGAAGAACCAGCTAGGGCGAGCGAAGGGGTAGCAGTACGGCCGTTTCGCCCCACGGACGGATGCTGGGACGATGCTTGCTGCTCGTTCCCCGCCGGGCCGGTGGCGGCGTTGACGGTGACGGCGACGGCGCAGCGGGTGGCAGCGACGGGGGCCGTCTGGCGGCGCGGCAGCAGGCGGCTCGGCGCTTCAGCGCGAGCCCGACAGCGTCGACATGGATGCGATGGTCGGCGAAGAACATGGCGGCGGAAGGCGAATTCAGCGCACCTACAGCGCGCCAAATGTCGGATTTCGGGTTCTGGCAGACCCTCTAGGTTCGAACTCTGGGGTGCGCATGGAGATCTCGCCCCCTACCTACCTGCACCTCGTCGCCTCGCAAGGATCTAAACTACCAAAGGAACAACGCAAGGGACACAAGGTTTATACTGGTTCGGGCCACCATTGTGGTGTAACACCCTACTCCAGTGTGTGGTGTGGTGGATTGCCTCAGGGGCTGATGAAGAACAATACAAGGAAGAACAGCCTCGCGAGGGGCTGTTCTTGGCCGGTGCGATGAACTGCTAGGGGGGGTTCAGTCACTCTCTCTCTCTCTAGATTGCTTGATCTCTAGCTCTATTCCAGATTCCGGATCCGGATCACCCATCCCCCTACCTTGTGGGTGGCTAGTCCTATTTATAGGCGGAGGCCCTGGGCATCTTTCCAAATATTGAGCGGGAAGGGCGCCAACAATCGGCCATTTTGAAGGGGAACATCCAGTACACTTATCCTGACTAAAGTTGGTCCTCGCCTGTCAAAGGCTCTGGTGGTGACGCCGGCTTGGGCTCCACGATGACCTCCTTCCTGCCGTTGCGGCGGTCTTGGTCTTGTTGCAATCAAACGGGTGCCTTTGCTTGATACTCTACTTTGCGCTTGCCTCCTTTGCACCAAAGAGGAAATGAGGACCTTCTGGCAGTGGCGCTCACTTGGCGCCCTTGGTCGTCATGGCTTGCGTCCACGGGCACCTCGTGAGGTACCCGCCTTGATCTCTCCGCCTCCTCATGAGCCAGCCCGACGAGGCCGTGCACGAGGAAGCTTCACGTCGTCCGCCCGTGAGGCTTGGCCCCTCGCGAGGTCTTGAGCTTGTCTTGATGAAGATGGGCGTCTTGGGCCACCCCTTGAAACCACGCCGCGGGCCTGAGCGAGCAAGTCTAGGTACCCCCGTTCCCAGAACGCCGACAACTTTGATAATTTGATATGTGGGTGGACCAGTGCTTAGGTGTTGTTCTTACTTGGACAAACCTCCTACTTATGATTATCCCTCCCGCAAGCATCCGCAACTACGATAAAAGTATTAAGGATAAATCCTAACCATAGCATTAAATTCTATGATCCAATCGGTCCCTTATGGAATAGCGCATAAACTGGGGTTTAAGCTTATGTTACTCTCGCAACCCATCATCTAATTGCTACTCCACAATGCATTCCCTTAGGCCCAAATATGGTGAAGTGTCATGTAGTCGACATTCACATGAGACCACTAAGAGAATCACAACATACATACCATCAATATATCGAACGCATACCAAATTCACATGATTAGTTGCAACATGATTTATCCCGTGACTTCAAGAACAAAAATAACTACTCACAATCAACAAACATGCTCATGATCAGAGGGGTATTAATATGCATAATGGATCTGAACATATAATCTTCCACCAAATAAACCATATAGTAATCAACTACAAGATGTAATCAACACTACTAGTCACCCCCTAGCAACAATCTATAGTTACGGCAATAAGATTGAATACAAGAGATCAACTAGGGTTTGATATGAGATGGTGCTGGTGAAGATGTTGATGGATATTTCCCTCGCCAAGATGGGAGAGTTATTGGTGATGATGATGACGATGATTTCCCCCTCCGGGAGGGAAGTTCCCCCGGCGGAATCACTCCGCCGGAGCGCAAAAGTGCTCCTGCCCGAGTTCCGCCTCGAGACGGCGACGCTCTGTCCTGAAAGTATTATTCTATTTTGTTCTAGGTCAAAACCACTTATATACCAGAAGATGGGCACCGAAGGTGGGCCGAGGAGGGTACAATACACTAGGGCGCGCCAGGGGGGACTGGCGCGCCCAGGTGGGTTGTGCCCACCTGGTGACCCCCTCTGGTAATTATTGGCTCCAATATTTCTTATATATTTCATAAAAAATCTCCATGATGTTTTAGCCCATTTGGAGTTGTGCAGAATAGGTGGCCTGACGTAGCTTTTTCAGGTCCAGATTTCCAGCTGCCGGAATTCTCCCTCTTGGTGTGTACCTTGCAAATTGTGAGAGAAACGGCATTAGAATTACTCCAAAAAGCATTATTATGGATAAAAAAGATTGTAAATAACAGTAAGAAAACATGATGCAAAATGGACGTATCATACGCCGAGCAAAGAGCAGGAGAAGAGGACAGAGGCGCCAGAGCGCGCGTTTGGCTGGCATGACCCATGGTCACCGCCTGAGCTAGCATCAAGAAGAGCCAAATGGCTGGCAATTTTTGTCTAGGGGGGTGTTCTTCCAGGGGAGGTTTCAACTGCGGTGGTAGCTCGATGAAAGGCTCTGTGGTTAAATGGTAAGTGAGCTCTGAAGTTAGTGTACCAAACTTGATCATACCACTATGATCAACAAATAAAGGCTAAGGGCCAAATGAGTTGTCTGGGGTGTTTAGGTTAGGAAGGACTCCAATCCTGTGCATTTTGGTGGGATTAGGACAAGTGCTTAACATAGTTGCTTTGCAACTGCCTAAATTGGACAATGCTTTATGATTGGAGTAGCACTCTCTAGGAGTAACCACTTGAGCTTAACTTTGGCCAGGCTTTATGTAACACCCCGGATGTAACTTTCCATATTTGTAACTCCAACTCTTGCCATTTTCGGCATTGTGATGTGATATTCCCTCCGTGGTTGGGTTTTTGTCTTTTGTTTTGCATTTTGTCCATGTCATGCATTTCATATCATGTCATCATGTGCATCTCTTTTGCATACGTGTTCGTCTCATGATTCCGAGCATTTTCCCCGTTGTCCGTTTTGCAATCCGACACTCCCACATGCATCGGCGCACCCCTCTTGTCTCTTTTGTGTGCGGGTGTTAAACGTTCTCGGAATGGACCGAGGCTTGCCAAGTGGCCTTGGTACACCACCGGTAGACCACCTGTCAAGTTTCGAGTCATTTGGAGCTCGTTTGATACTCCAACGGTTAACCGTATAACCGCAAAGGCCTCTTTTGTGATGCAGCCCAAAACCCCTCCAAAACAGCCCAATAACCCATCTAAGTCACTTCCATGCTCTCCGTCGTCGGATCACGATCGTGTGGGCGAAAACTACATCTCATTTGGAGCTTCATAGCTCCTCCTACCTATAAAAACACCCATCCTCCCGAAATTTCGGGTCATTCCACCCCTAACCCTAGCCCCGCTCCTCTCGCCGCCGCCGGACACGTCCGGGCGGAGCCGGATGCGTCCGCCCGCCGCCCCGTACCAATCGTGCGCCGCCACGTGATGGCGCGCCAGTTCATGAGGCCCAAAGTGCCGGCCCTCCCGAGCCCGGCGCCATCCGCCCCATTGCTCCTCCGCCGCCCGCCCGCGCTCCTCGGCCCAGCGCTGGCCAGGCGTCCCTCCTCACTCCGCCGCCCGTCCACCGCGGCTCCCTGCCCGGCAGCGCCGCCCGGCCCGCCTCCGGCCGGCCCGTCCTCCTCCGGCCATCTCCCTCCTACCCCGAGCTCCTAGTCCGGCGAGGCTCCGGCGCCGCCTCGATCCGCGCGCCGAGCCGGATCTAGATCCACTAGGGTTGACTTTCTTCCTTCCCCGTTCTTCGTCCAAGTCCTTATCTGTCATAATTTTGTTGCATGTTCATCGCATCATAACTTTGCAACCGTGGCTCCGTTTTGGGTGTTTAGCATACCGAACTGTTCGACACGACGAGTACATCATTTCATCTCATTGCATCATTTTCATTTGAGCTCATCTTGATGCCCGAAATGCTGTTAGAAAAGGACTATGTGATGTTAGTTTCAGATTCTTATCAGAACATGCACTTTTGTCATTTTTGCCATGATTGATGTGTGCACTCTATGAACTTGAGTCCTACATGTGTTTTGTAATATGCCATGCCATATTTACACGGCTGTATGCCATGTATTTTTTTGATCTCTGTGGTGACTAGAACAAGCATGCAAACTAGGCTTCGTGATGTTGCTGATTTCAGCCCCTGTTCTGCTGTTATTTTTATGCCATGTAAACTTGATGCTACCGAGAGATCCATGCATATTTTGAGATTCTTCAGTAAGGTGTTTTGAACATATGGTTATTCTCTATCCATCCATGCCATTGTTTGCAATTATGGAGTGCCATAGATTGAGTCAATCGAGCTCTACTTTTGCTATAAAATGTTTCCTGGCAGGTTGTTTACATGTTGTTCAATTTTGCCAAGGTTGTTGTAGTTGATCCGTGTATGCTATGATATTGTTCTTGCCATGTATAGCTTGTATGACATGTCTTCTTTATGGATGTATGCTTAGTTTATCATGAAATACTCTGTAGTGAGTGTATCGAGCTCGCGAAGATGCCTTCATAATTCTGTCAATGTCATGCCCTGTTTGCTGAATCTGTTAACGAAACTTGCTATATTGACATGTGGGCTATTACATTTTCTGATCCCTTTTGGCTCTTGGTCAGTAAGGGACTTTTGTTCAATGCCTTGAGTAGATTCACGCCATGCCATATTTTGATATGTCTTGTTCTTGTAGCAGGTTGTTTGCTTGCTCTAAACATGCCTTCCTGATGTTAATTTCTGGCATGTTAGTATGTTCACCGTCTATGAAGCTGATATATTTTGCACTTTTGTCATGCTTGTTTGGACCTGTTATTTTGTGATTTAGCCGTAGCTCAGTGTTCATCTTTTGTCAAGCATCTTGAGTGGATCACTTCCATATTCTTTGTTGGTACTTTTGGGTGCAGTAGCTTAATTGCTTGTTGCTTGCTATGTGGTATCATGCTGTTAATGGCAGATTTGTGCCATTCCTGTTTTGCTTGCCATTTGCAAACCATGCATCCGATTCCGGTGATCTTAATATCGATTTCAACCGAAATCATCTCACCTTTCCAGCGGCATACTTAGTTTGCCAAGTTGATGCCTTGTTCATCATTTTCCTTCCGAGCACGACATCGCATTGCATATCACATCTCGCATAGCATCCCATGTATTGCATCATGTTGCTTGTGCATTGCACCGTGATTTATTGTGGTTCCATTGTTTGTGTTCTTGCTTTGGGTAGAGCCGGGAGACGAGTACGTGAACGAGGAACCTGTTGAGTACGCGAGCAAGGATCAAGCTTTCGACAACTCTGAGAACCTTGCAGGCAAGATGACCATACCCTCGAAATCACTTCTATCTTTGCTTGCTAGATGCTCGCTCTTTTGCTATGCCTATGCTACGTTACCTACCACTTGCTATATCATGCCACCCATATTGCCATGTCAAACCTCTAACCATCCTTTCCTAGCAAACCGTTGATTGGCTATGTTACCGCTTTGCTCAGCCCTTCTTATAGCGTTGCTAGTTGCAGGTGAAGATGAAGTTGGTTCCATGTTGGAACATGATTATGTTGGGATATCACAATATCTCTTATTTTAATTAATGCATCTATATACTTGGTAAAGGGTGGAAGGCTCGGCCTTATGCCCGGTGTTTTGTTCCACTCTTGCCGCCCTAGTTTTCATCATACCGGTGTTATGTTCCTTGATTTTGCGTTCCTTACGGTTGGGTGATTTATGGGACCCCCTTGACAGTTCGCCTTGAATAAGACTCCTCCAAAGAAGGCCCAACTTTGGTTTTAACATTTGCCACCTAAGCCTTTTCCCCGGGTTTTCGCGAGCCCGAGGGTCATCTTTATTTAACCCCCTGTGCCAGTGCTCCTTCGAGTGCTTGGCCCGAACCGAAGCGACTCATGGGCCACCACGGGGAAACTCGAGGCCTGGTTTTACTTGTAGCTTGACTTATCCGGATGTGCCCTGAGAACGAGATATGTGCAGCTCCTATCAGGATTTGTCGGCACAATCGGGCGGCTTTGCTGGTCTTGTTTTACCATTGTCGAAATGTCTTGTAGTCCGGGATTCCGAGACTGATCGGGTCTTCCGGTAGAAGGAATATCCTTCGTTGACCGTGAGAGCTTATTATGGGCTAAGTTGGGACACCCTGCAGGGTATTATCTTTCGAAAGCCGTGCCCGCGGTTATGAGGCAGATGGGAATTTGTTAATGTCGGTTGTAGAAAACCCGAAGTTGACCTTAATTAAAATACATCAACCGGCGTGTGTAACCGTGATGGTCTCTTCTCGGCGGAGTCCGGGAAGTGAACACGGTGTTGGAGTTATGTTTGACGTAAGTAGTTTCAGGATCACCTCTTGATCGCTACTAGCTTCACGACCATGCCTTGCTTCTCTTCTCGCTCTCTTTTGTGAATGTAGCCACCATATATGCTAGTCGCTTGCTGCAGCTCCACCTCACAACTCTGTTCTTCCTATAAGCTTAAATAGTCTTGATCTCGCGGGTGTGAGATTGCTGAGTCCCCGTGACTCATGATTCTACCAAAACAGTTGCAGGTGAAAGCGATGCGGTGCAGGTGGCGCAACCGAGCTCAAGTGGGAGTTCGACGAGGAACGTGGTCGTTACTATGTGTCTTTCACGATGATCGTAGTGGAGCCCAGTTGGGACGATCGGGGATCCGTGTAGCATTTGGGGTAGTCTTCTTTTATTTCGGTTCCGTAGTCGGACCTTGAGTGTAATCTGGATGATGGATGTTTATTTATGTATTGTGTGAAGTGGCTATTGTAAGCCAACTATGTATCTCTTTCCCTTATGTATTACATGGGTTGTGTGAAGATTACCTCACTTGCGACATTGCTTTCAATGCGGTTATGCCTCTAAGTCGTGCTTCGACACGTGGGAGATATAGCCACATCGAGGGCGTGACAAGTTGGTAATCAGAGCCATCCCCGACTTAGGAGCCCCTGCTTGATTGTTTGCTGGCGAGAACAAAAAAATGTTTTGAGTCTTAGGATTATATATATCGGAGAGTAGGATTCTTTTTACTCCCCAGTCCCTTCGTCGCTCTGGTGAGGTCTCCTGACGTAGAAGTTTTGACTCTCCTCTCCTCAAATTTCACTATTTTTTTAGGATCACGCGGGTATCTTGGAATCGTTCCGATGGTTTTGTGACAAGAACATTGTTCTTGGTGCCTCCTGACATTTAGGGGTTGTGGCAGTGTCCCGGGGAGTTGAGCTCCGAGGTGTTGTCGTCACAATTTTATCGTTGCAGTTCTGGAATACCTGAGCTTTGCCGACATCGAAAATCTCTTTTGTACAGTTGTTGGTGAGATAACCCCGATAACCCAGTACTGGGGCAAGCTCGGGAGTATTGCCATGACTCGTATAACTGATGCTTTTCGAAGGTCAAGGTACACGATTTCCGAAGGTTTCTTGCTTATGTGTTGACGGATGGATACAACTGGATCTAGGTATTGTTAGTTTGGGTGATATATTTTGTGTCCCCTGTATCCCCAACACCTGATTGCATAACCATAAAGTTTCGGGAGTTTATAGGTGGGATTCAAGTAGCGCTTAGCATTTCTTCCGGCAGATATTTGGTTTGTGATTGGGTAATCCTTACCACTTATTTGTTCCAGTCGTACCTTGTTTTTTTTCATTCATCAACTCTTTATCAAGTGGCTTCTCACCTTAATGGACGTGTGATGTTAGCTTTGGAATTCATTCGTTCATCCTTGTTCGAATGTTTATTGTGAAGACTATATGTTGCAATTTCTATCCGTTGATTCAACTTGTCTATCTGTCTATCAAGATGCTAACGGATGTCACCCTCTTCAGGATGGCTCCGCCAACACGTCTGAATCCGGAACGCAATGATGGGAGTCAGTCGAACCCTCCATGTAACGCCCCGGATCTGATGCGCCAGGTTTCTGCCAGTTATTCGCCGTCGTTGCCATGTCATTTGCTTGCGTGTTGCACTTTGCCACGTCATCATCTGCATTTCATATCATGTCGTCATGTGCATCTCATTTCGCATTCGTGTTCGTCTCATGCATACGAGCATTTTCCCCGTTGTCCGTTTTGCACCAACAGTTGCAGGTACAGGTTTGCGTTGATCATGACGCGAGAGCGATGTTTACTTGTTTTGGAGTTCTTCTTCTACTTCTTCAATCAGGGGATAGGTTCCAGGTCGGCAGCCTAGGCTAGCAGGGTGGATGTCGTTTGAGTTTCTGTTTATGTTTCGTCCGTAGTCGGATGTTGATCTTGTATATGATGTTGATGTATCCTTGTGGCATTTGTGCCTTATGTATGTATCCCCATCTATTATGTAATGTTGATGTAATGATATCCACCTTGCAAAAGCGTTTCAATATGCGGGTCTATCCTTGGTGGGACCTTCGAGTTCCTTTTGGATAGCGTCGCATATTGGGCGTGACACTCCACCTCCACCTCCGCCTCCGGAGGCATGGCAAGCTATCATGGCAGCCACCAACGCAAATGCTCAGATGATTTTGCAAATCTTGCAAGAGCGTACCCAAGGGCAAGGGAACCAAGGAAATCAAGGCCAAGGCAACAATCAGCCGCACTTTGCTACCCTCAATCAGTTCCTTGCTAATCAGCCGAAGTCTTTCAGCTTCTGTGCCGAGGCCACAGACGCCGACGATTGGCTTGTGGACATATGCAAACATTTTGAATGTAGCAATGTCAGACCTGAGGACTTTGTCAAGTTTGCTTCGTTTCAACTCAAGGACCAAGCTGCCGAGTGGTATCAGCAATACAAAGATTCCAGAGGAGGTCGTGTAATTACCTGGGATGAGTTCCGCCGAGACTTCAAAGCTCACCACATTCCGCAAAGTGTTGTTGAGAGCAAGCGTGAGGAGTTTCACAATCTCAAGCAAGGCGGCATGTCTGTGTATCAATACAATATCCAGTTCCAGAAACTCGCCGCTTCGCTAAGCAAGATGTCCACGATGAAAAGAGTATGATCTATCAATTCGAGGTGGCCTCGGAGAAGATCTGCAATTAGCTCTCGTGCTTTTTGAGCCGGAAAAGTATGATGAATTCTACAACATGGCACCGAAGCAAGAAGCTGCCCAGCTCAAATGTGAGGCTTCTAAGAAGAGAGTCGAGACGCAGATTCAGTCCTCTTCTTCCTCACTAGTGGCAGCTAAGCAACGAAGTTACAGTTGCCTCCCCTCCTCCGTTCCGTCAGCCTTATCGCCAGAAGAACTCAGGTGGTCGTGGATCTTCCCACCCGCCCAACCACAGCTATCGAACAAGTCAAATTCTCAAGCTCCAAGGTCAAATGCTCCTTATCACCGTCCGCTCTCGGAGGTGACTTGCAACAAATGTCGTGAGAAAGGTCACTACGCGAACAAGTGCTTCAACCAAAGGCGCCTTCCGCCTCCTCCTCTGTGAGATCTTCCAGCAATGCATTGGTCAAGCATAATCCAAAGCATGCCAAGGTGAATATGATGAATGCAGCTCAAGCGGAGGAATCTCTTGGCGTGATAATGGGTAATCTTCCATTAATGATATTCTGCAGAAGTTTTATTTGATACTGGTGCATCGCATTGTTACATGTCAAGACCGTATTTTGACAAGCATGAATTCACTTCTTCACATTTGGGTAAACCCATGGATGTCGTTTCTCCGGGTAAACGGTTGAGCTCCAGTTTGGTAGTTCCGGATACCACAATCAAGATGGGCGACTATAGATTTCTGGCTAAACCAATTGTCCTTGGTGACTCGGATATTGATCTAATTCTCGGGATGGACTGGCTTTCTCAGCACAAAGCTCAACTTGATTGCGCTGCCAAGGAAATTCAATTGACACACTCTTCTGAGGATGTGATCATCTATGCCGCTCGTGATGAAACCATTCGGTTGTTTTCTCTCAATGAGAAGGGCGAGTTGGATGCTATCTCTCGATTCCAAATCGTTTGTGAGTATCAAGATGCCTGTCCGTAAGAGCTTCCAGAATGCCTCCTCACCGCCAGCTTGAGTTCGTTATCGATCTTGAGCCCGCACGGAACCCGCTTGCAAGCCGCCCATACAAGCTTGGACCTAATGAGCTGAAGGAATTGAAGAAACAACTCGATGAACAAGAGCGTCTAGGTCCGATCGCATCGAGTTCATCTCCTTGGGGTTGTGGTGTTCTTTTTCCGGAAGAAGGATGGCACGGACCGACTTTGTGTCGATTACCGTCCATTGAACAAGAAGACTATCAAGAACAAGTATCCACTTCCCAACATCAATGAGCTTTTCGAGCAACTCAAAGGTGCTAAAGTGTTCTCCAAGCTTGACCTTCGTATGGGTTATCATCAAATTCGCATTCGTGAACAAGATATTCCCAAGACGGCATTCGTAACAAGCTTTGGTTCTTATGAATATCTTGTCATGTCTTTCGGCCTTGTCAATGCTCCTCCAACATTCTCTCGAATGATGAACTTCATCTTCAACCCCTACACCAATGAATTCGTCTTGGTCTATCTTGATGATATTTTGGTCTTCTCCAAGAATAAGAAGGATCATGCCAAACATTTGCGATTGGTGCTCGACAAGCTCGTAGAGCATCAATTCTATCTGAAGTTTTCCAAATGTGAATTTTGGCTTGATGAAGTGCTTTATCTTGGTCACATCATCTCCGCCAAGGGCATCGCTGTTAACCCCGAGAAGGTGTCTGCAGTTGTGAATTGGGAACCTCCTCAGAATGTCAAGCAGCTTCACAGTTTTCTTGGACTTGCAAGCTATTGTCAAGATTCGTTGAGAACTTCTCTAAGATTGCAAAGCCTCTTTCCAACCTCCTCGAAGCATGTCAAGTATGTACGGTCTCCCGAGTGTGACGTTGCTTTCAATACTCTCAAAGAGAAACTCGTCACAACTCTGTCTTAACTCCTCTGATGAATCCAAGTCATTCAAGTTTTACGTGATGCTTCTCTTCAAGGTCTCGGTCTTTGTGTTAATGCAAGAGAACAAAGTTGTGGCCTATACCTCTCGTCACCGAAGCCCAACGAAAAGAACTACCCCACTCAAGATCTTGAGTTGGCGGCAGTTGTCCATGCATTAATAACTTGGAGACATCTCTTGTTGGGAAGGAAAGTGGACATATTCACCGATCACAATAGTCTCAAGTATATCTTCACTCAACCCAACCTCAACCTCAGGCAAACTCGATGGGTCGAAATGATTCAAGAGTACAACCCGACTATTGAATATACCTCGTGCAAGGCCAATGTCATTTCAGATGCTTTGAGCGGGAAGGCTTATTGCAACAGCTTAATCCTCAAGCCCTTCCAACCGGACCTTTGTGAAGCTTTCCAAGCTGAATCTTCAAGTTGTTCCTCAAGGCTTTCTTGCCAACCTCATAGTCTCTCCTACTTTGGAAGACCAAATTCGTGAGGCTCAACTCCTGGATACCATGGTGAAAAAGGTGAAACGTGGTATCGACAAGGGCATTTCCAAATACAAGTGCTTCCACATTGATGACAAAGATACTCTTTTCTTCGAGGACCGGATTGTGGTTCCAAAGGGTGATCTACGTAAAGTCATTATGAACGAGGCGCACAATTCCCTTCTATCCATTCATCTTGGAAGTACAAAGATCTACCATGACCTCAAGCAGTCGTATTGGTGGACTCGAATGAAGCGAGAAATTGCTCAATTCGTGAATGAATGTGATGTCTGCGAGAAGGGTGAAAGGTAACACCAACGACCACCGGTCTCCTCCAACCTCTTGCTATTGCAGAATGGGAGTTTGATCATATCGAAATGGACTTCGTGACTGGATTTCCTAAGTCCAAGCGTGGAAATGACGCTATCTTCGTTGTCATTGACAAGCTTACTAAAGTGGCTCATTTTCTTCCTATCAAAGAATCCATCACAACAGCTCAGTTGGCAGAGCTATACACCTCCAGAATTGTCTCCTTGCACGGCATTCCACAATTGATCTCTTCAGACCGTGGAAGCATCTTCACTTCTAAGTTCTGGGATTCTTTTCAGAAGGCCATGGGCACCAACATTCGTTTCAGCACAGCTTTCCATCCTCAAACAAGTGGCCAAGTCGAGCGAGTCAATCAAATCCTTAAAGATATGCTCAGGGCTTGTGTCATTTCCTTCGGTATGAAGTGGGAAGATTGTCTTCCATATGCCGAGTTCTCCTACAACAACAGCTTCCAAGCGAGTTCGGGCAAGGCCCCATTCGAAATTCTCTATGGCGTAAAGTGTCGTACTCCTCTCTATTGGTTCGTCTGGTGAACGCCAACTTCTTGGCAACGACTTGATCACAGAAGCCGAAGAAATGTGCAAAGTCATTCGTGAGAATCTCAAAGCCGCGCAATCGCGCCAGAAGAGCTATTATGATGACGAGCACCGTGATGTGGCTTTTGAAATCGGAGACCATGTCTACCTCCGCGTCTCCAATGAAAGGCACTTTCGTCGCCGGTATCAAAGGGAAGCTTGCCCCTAGATACGTGGGTCCTTTCAAGATCATTGGCAAAAGAGGCGATCTCGCCTATCAACTTGAGCTCCCGTCCAACTTCACGAACGTGCATGATGTGTTTCACGTGTCACAGCTTCGCAAGTGCTTCAAGTCTCCTGAACGCACTATCAACTTCGAAGAAATTGACCTCAAAGAAGATCTCTCTTATCATGAGCACCCCGTTGCTATTCTTGAAGAAACCGAGCGCAAGACTCGCAACAAGTCAATCAAATTCCTGAAAGTGAAGTGGTCACACCATTCGAACCTAGAAGCCACCTGGGAGCGCGAGGCTCACCTCCGTTCCGAATATCCGGAGTTCTTTCAGTCCTAGATCTCGGGACGAGATCCTCTTGTAGTGGTGGAGTGTTGTAACACCCCGGATGTAACTTTCCATATTTGTAACTCCAACTCTTGCCATTTTCGGCATTGTGATGTGATATTCCCTCCGTGGTTGGGTTTTTGTCTTTTGTTTTGCATTTTGTCCATGTCATGCATTTCATATCATGTCGTCATGTGCATCTCTTTTGCATACGTGTTCGTCTCATGATTCCGAGCATTTCCCCGTTGTCCGTTTTGCAATCCGACACTCCCACATGCACCGGCGCACCCCTCTTGTCTCTTTTGTGTGCGGGTGTTAAACGTTCTCGGAATGGACCGAGGCTTGCCAAGTGGCCTTGGTACACCACCGGTAGACCACCTGTCAAGTTTCGAGTCATTTGGAGCTCGTTTGATACTCCAACGGTTAACCGCATAACCGCAAAGACCCTCTTTTGGGTTGCAGCCCAAAACCCCTCCAAAACAGCCCAATAGCCCATCTAAGTCACTTCCATGCTCTTCGTCGTCGGATCACGATCGTGTGGGCGAAAACTACACCTCATTTGGAGCTTCCTAGCTCCTCCTACCTATAAAAACACCCATCCTCCCGAAATTTCGGGTCATTCCACCCCTAACCCTAGCCCCGCTCCTCTCGCCCTTGGGACACGTCCGGCGGGTGAGCCGGACGTCCGCCCGCCGCCCGGACCAATCGCGTGCCGCCACGTGGCAGCGCCCACATCACCGCCCGGCCGCGCCCATGAGGCCCAGCGCCAGCCCTCCCGAGCCCGGCGCCATCCGCCCAAGGCCGCTCCTCCGCTTGCCAAGGCGCTCTCGGCCCAGCGCGCCACAGGCGTCCCGCTCCTCCGGCCGCGGCTCCGGCCGCCGTCCTCCTCCGGCCATCTCCCTCCTACCCCGAGCTCCTACTCCGGCGAGGCTCCGGCGCCGCCTCGATCCGCGCGCCGAGCCGATCTAGATCCACTAGGGTTGACTTTCGTCCTTCCCCGTTCTTCGTCCAAGTCCTTATCTGTCATAATTTTGTTGCATGTTCATCGCATCATAACTTCGCACCCGTGTATCCGTTTTAGGCGTTTAGCATACCGAATTGTTTGCCTCGACGAGTACATCATTTCGTCTAATTGCATCGTTTTCATTTGAGCTCATCTTGATGCCCGAAATGCTGTTAGAAGAGGGCTATGTGATGTTAGTTTCAGATTCTTATTAGAACATGCACTTTTGTCATTTTTGCCATGATTGATGTACGCACCCTATGAACTTGAGTCATACATGTGTTTTGTAATATTCCATTCCATCTTTACAGGGGTGTATGCCATGTATTTTTGTGATCTCTGTGGTGACTAGCACAAGCATGCAAACTAGGCTTCGTGATGTTGCTGATTTCAGCCCCTGTTCTGCTGTTATTTTTATGCCATGTAAACTTGATGCTACCGAGAGAACCGTGCATATTTTGAGATACTTTAGTAAGGTGTTTTGAACATATGGTTATTCTCTATCCATCCATGCCCTTGTTTGCAATTATAGAGTGCCATAGCTTGAGTCAATCGAGCTCTACTTTTGCTATAAAATGTTTCCTGGCAGGTTGTTTACATGTTATTCAATTTTGCCAAGGTTGTTGTAGTTGATCCGTGTATACTATGATGTTGTTCTTGCCATGTATAGCTTCTATTCCATGTCTTCTTGATGGATGTATGCTTATTTTATCATGAAATGCTCTGTAGTGAGTGCATCGAGCTCGCGAAGATGCCTTCATAATTCTGTCAATGTCATGCCCTGCTTGCTTGAATCATAATCTAAACTTGCTATATTGACATGGGTGCTATTACATTTTCTGATCCCTTTTGGCTCTTGGTCAGTAAGGGACTTTTGTTCAATGCCTTGCTTGTTTGGACCTGCTATGTTGTGATTTAGCCGTAGCTCAGTGTTCATCTTTTGTCAAGCATCTTGAGTAGATCACTGCCATATTATTTGTTGGTACGTTTGGGTGCAGTAGCTTAATTTCTTGTTGATTGCTATGTGGTATCATGCTGTTAATGGCAGATTTGTGCCATTCCTGTTTTGCTTGCCATTTGCAAACCGTGCATCCGATTCCGGTGATCTTTATATCAATTTCAACCGAAATCATCTCACCTTTCCAAATGACATACTTGGTTTGCCAAGTTGATGCCTTGTTCATCATTTTCCTTCCGAGCACGCATACGCATTGCATATCACATCTCGCATATCATGCCATGTATTGCATCATGTTGCTTGTGCATTGCACCGTGATTTATTGTGGTTCCATTGTTTGTGTTCTTGCTTTGGGTAGAGCCGGAGACGAGTACGTGAACGAGGAACCTGTTGAGTCTGTGAGCAAGGATCAAGCTTTCGACAACTCACGAGAACCTTGCAGCAAGATGACCATACCCTCGAAATCACTTCTATCTTTGCTTGCTAGATGCTCGCTCTTTTGCTATGCCTATGCTACGTTACCTACCACTTGCTATATCATGCCACCCATATTGCCATGTCAAACCTCTAACCATCCTTTCCTAGCAAACCGTTGATTGGCTATGTTACCGCTTTGCTCGGCCCTCTTATAGCGTTGCTAGTTGCGGTGAAGATGAAGTTGGTTCCATGTTGGAACATGGTTATTTTGGGATATCACAATATCTCTTATTTTAATTAATGCATCTATATACTTGGTAAAGGGTGGAAGGCTCGGCCTTATGCCTGGTGTTTTGTTCCACTCTTGCCACCCTAGTTTCATTCATACCGGTGTTATGTTCCTTGAATTTGCGTTCCTTACACGGTTGGGTGATTTATGGGACCCCCTTGACAGTTCGCCTTGAATAAGACTCCTCCAAAGAAGGCCCAACTTTGGTTTTAACATTTGCCACCTAAGCCTTTTCCCCGGGTTTTCGCGAGCCCGAGGGTCATCTTTATTTAACCCCGGGCAGTGCTCCTTCGGAGTCTGGCCCGAACAACAACTGCAGGGCCACCACGGGAAACTCGAGGCCTGGTTTTACTCGTAGCTTGACTTATCCGGATGTGCCCTGAGAACGAGATATGTGCAGCTCCTATCGGGATTTGTCGGCACAATCGGCCGGCTTTGTTGGTCTTGTTTTACCATTGTCGAAATGTCTTGTAGTCCGGGATTCCGAGACTGATCGGGTCTTCCCGGTAGAAGGAATATCCTTCGTTGACCGTGAGAGCTTATTATGGGCTAAGTTGGGACACCCCTGCAGGGTATTATCTTTCGAAATCCGTGCCCGCGGTTATGAGGCAGATGGGAATTTGTTAATATCCGGTTGTCGAAATCCCGAAGTTGACCTTAATTAAAATACATCAACCGCGTGTGTAACCGTGATGGTCTCTTCTCGGCGGAGTCCGGGAAGTGAACACGGTGTTGGAGTTATGTTTGACGTAAGTAGTTTCAGGATCACCTCTTGATCACTACTAGCTTCACGACCGTGCCTTGCTTCTCTTCTCGCTCTCTTTTGTGAATGTAGCCACCATATATGCTAGTCGCTGTCGCAGCTCCACCTCACAACTCTGTTCTTCCTATAAGCTTAAATAGTCTTGATCTCGCGGGTGTGAGATTGCTTTGAGTCCCCGTGACTCACAGATTCTACCAAAACAGTTGCAGGTGCCGACGATGCCAAAGGTGTGACGCAACCGAGCTCAAGTGGGAGTTCGACGAGGAACGTGGTCGTTACTATGTGTTTTTTCCTGATGATCAGTAGTGGAGCCCAGTTGGGACGATCGGGGATCTGTGTAGCATTTGGGGTAGTCTTCTTTTATTTCGGTTCCGTAGTCGGACCTTGAGTGTAATCTGGATGATGGATGTTTATTTATGTATTGTGTGAAGTAGCGACTGTAAGCCAACTATGTATCTCTTTCCCTTATGTATTACATGGGTTGTGTGAAGATTACCTTACTTGCGACATTGCTTTCAATGCGGTTATGCCTCTAAGTCGTGCTTCGACACGTGGGAGATATAGCCGCATCGAGGGCGTGACACTTTATGATTTGGACATATAATAATGCAGTAAAAAGTTCATACCAAGTGGATTCACCAAAATGGTACTTGTTTCACAAACATCCTCTCTGTCCAGAATCTAGAAATAATTTTGGTGATCACATGGCTTAAGTAAATGATCCCAAATTTGGTGGAGAGATGTTATTTTTGTGGGAGCATGATTTGGTAATTTCCCAGAATTAATGAAGCAATATAAAATATACTTGCTCCACAACCTGAAAATATTAACAGAATCAAACATTTGAAGTTGTGCTCACATAGTTGATTTGATGAAGCTGAAACTTGGAGGAGGGTTATGATATGAGCACATTAAGGAGTGTGCAAAATTTCAACTTATTTGGATAACCCTAGCTAGTACTTCCTTCACAAAGGCTTCCCTCAGACAGGAACTTTGAAAAATTACTGAGGAAGATTGGCTAGGCAAATGAAGTTGAATTTTGGCATGAGGTAATTATTTGGACCAGAAAAGATGTCCAAAAAGTTTGGGGTCAATTTAGAAAAGATAAATAGCACTTGCTTCACAATGTGCCATTTAGGACAGAATAGGAAAGGAATATTTGGGAATTATTTTTGAACATGGAAATGAAAAGTTTTGCCATATCTAATGAAGATATGACCCAAACAATTTATGAGAATTATTTGGGAATTTCAGGAGTGATAGAAATATAGGTTGCTTCACCACCTAAGGCAGACAGGGTTATTCCTTTAATAGAAAAAAGGAATATTCCCTAGCAAAAGAATATTGGGGTTGGGCTAGGATGAAAATGAAAAGGTCTCGGGAAGGTTTTGAGGATGACAAGCCACTCTGGAAAGAAACAAGAGGGCATCTTCTTCAGTTTCCAGACCACATAGCCACGAAAAAAGAAAACTCAAGCAAACATCTCAGAGAAACAAAAGAAAAAGAAAGGGCCAAAAATCAGGCTGTGACAACTCTTCCCCCCTTAAAGAAATCTCGTCCTCGAGATTTGGTTGCTCAGGGAACAAGTATGCATATACTGACTTAAGGAGACCGTTTCCAACTCGGGTATCTTTTTTTCCTTTATTGATTGTTCCCACTAAATTCTTCATCTGACTTACCTGACTAGCTCTGGGGTGGTTTGCTTCACTGTATCCATATCCTGATAGATCTTACCTCACATTTTCATGCTTATACTGGCTCCAATTATTTTCCTATCTGCTGACTTAGCTGAGTGTGATTTGTTATCATGACTGAAATATATGCCTGTCTCACAAATCCGAGAGTGATTTCCGATTGTTGTGGCTGTACTGACAAACTTCCATGCATTGGTGATCAAATTTTTCCTGATGAACACCCAAGCTCTTACTCCTTGCATTGGGTTCCTCCACTAAGTACGGGTTCTTTGGGTTCAAAGCAGTGAGGTGAGTCATAACCGTTTTCCTGGCGGATTCTGACTTCTTGCAAGAGCTTCTGAATCATCTTGACTGATTCCACTATCTTGAGTATCGGATTCATACCAAATAGCTGGTTGTCACTTGTCGAGGCCATCATAGAGGGGTACGACCTTATATGATAATATCCGCAGACTTGACGGGTGGTGGTTCTGGCTTGAGAATTTTGTTCATGACAGTCTGCCCTTTGATGCTTCATGTAAACGAGGACACATGCCTCAAGACTATTATTCATCATCATGATTATTCATTCTGTTGGCATATCCATGGGGATAGTAGGCTGTGGGATGCTTTACCATAGTTGCTGGAGTCAACTGTTGGATTAACCTTTGGTCTGACTTAACAGACCCAGATATTCGATACCGACAAATCTGAGCATATACTGTTAACTGAGCTGGTCTTTCCTTGATATGGGGTCCTTACCAAAATTGAGTAAACCCCCTTGATGAATATTCATGGTGATCAATAGTGACTCAGACTGTCCAGGGTATCTGCACCATGTGGGTCATGCAACAATTCTCATACCTGCATTGCCGGTCTTGCTCCTTCATTACTGTGCTCTTATTCTGGATTCTTTGCTGAAAGAGCTTGATCATATCACATTCTTCGTGTGGACATAGGGACTGTCAGGTGCAATATTTCGGCAAGCATAACTTATCCTTGTTCATGTACCGTGGGAACTATACCGGGTTCACATGTGCTTGCATCTAACTCATTTTTGCTGTAAAGCATACCAAGTGGTGATGAATGATATCACCTTGTCGGGTATGAGGAATCTGGCCTGACTGAGTACTGCCAAAATTCGTTGTCTCATGTTGCTTTTCTCTGACTCTTATCAGTCCTTGCATCACCAAATAGCTTTCCTTCTCATGCATAACTGGTGAGGTTTTCGGATTCATACCTTGACTTTATCATCGTACCATTGCCTTGCAAGAACTTGGCAACATTCTTCTCAACATGAGAATTTGATTCCTGAGACAGACTTGTATTCTGACTGATTCTTGCTTCTACCAAACTGTTGTGGACTTGATTCTTCTGATACACTGCCATATGCTGTCAATTTGCCGTGTCATATCTTGTACCAATGCCATACTGAGGAAGATTGGATGACTTATGTTGGAAGCCATCAGACTATCTTACTGAGGAAAACTGGGTATCATGCTTCAGAAGCTTCCCCCCTTAAAGACTTGCTAGGGAAGACTCGATACCTTATGCCAGAAGCTTTCGCAATTGCTTACTGAAGAAGACATAGTACCTTGCACTGTAAGTCATCCATATATCATGCTGAGGGAGACAGAGGAATCTTTCCTTGGAAGCTTCTCCAGTAGCTTGCGAGGGAAGGCTGAGTTGCTTACACTAGAAGCTTTTCATTGTGATATGCGGGCGGATTACCACATATACATACCATCTTAATATTTCTGCTGTTGATTACTTGTATGAAATGGGTTTGCTGGACCATCCTCCTTTCTGGATACATGGCACATTCTCGCTTGCTTCCAGGTATATCATGTTCAAAGTCATCCTCTACGAAGAATCAAACCTTGCATATGAGCCATATCTTTGACTCAGAATATACTGTCGATCTTGCACACAATCTATCTTCTGGCTGATTTGATCATTTCTGCTATGAAGGGTGCACACTGGGGGTGGACTTGATTATCCACACTGTTGTGTGGAGTGCATACTAATGCAAACTTGATTATCAACATCAAGGTCGGACATTCCCCATTTTACTGCGGTCGGCTGAGAATTCCGTTCTGTTCAGTTGAATTTCCAAATATATGCATTCCTTGTTGACTCTTTGGGTCCAACGTCGGTTGACGAGAAACTTTAATGAGGGTAAAATATGTAACACCGAGGGCCCCAAAGAAAGAAGCAAAAGAAACGACGAAAACAAAAGCGCACAAAGCATACAAATAATAATATAATCAAGCAACATTACATATTACTCCTACTCACAACAATAATATGCATGCATACCTAAGTACACAAATCTCGCAGAAACTCCAGTATTACGGTCTAATATGTTGTGGCGGTGTGCATGAAAAGTGAATCTGCATGTGGAAGGAGTTGATGTAGCCAAGGCTACACCAAGCGCTGGCTGAACTCCTGTTGCAACTGGATAGATATGGAGGCGAGGACGGACATGGTGATCATGAGGTGGAACAGGGAGGTCACGACCACATCATCCTCAAGCATACGGAAGGGAACCGTACATGCCCAAAGAATGGGATGACAGGGTAGGATAGCGGTGGAAAAGCAAGGCGTGCTGGCCTTGCCCCTTTTTTCTGATCACAAAGATCCGTAAGGGTTGCCAAAGGGACGAGATGAAGGGTACGGTCCGGGATAGAGACAAGTCTATCACCGAAACAATATAGGTGGATGGCCGAAAGATATCGATGCGATACCTGAAAATAACTCCTACAAATGGTGCTTGGAACACTCGGTACCAGGGCATCACTCTGCTGGGACAGAGGTGACGCCAAATAGCGAAAAACATGTATGCAAAGAGGGATGGTGCAGGTAGTGGATCGAAACCAATACCACCTACACTCGCAAGGTAAACTGTTGGGGACCAAATAAGCCTATATGCATGCTATGCAACAAACAAATGCAGCAATCAAGTGCAACAAACCAACTGGGCTCTTTTACTACCACATTCTAACACTCGCGCGGGCTAGGGCATCCTACAGCTAGACCTGCTCTGATACCAAGCCTTGTGGCACCCTGGCTCACAGAAACCAGAACGCCCAGCCTAGAGATCGAGGAGAAGTCTTCTAGAATACGACACTACTTAGCATAGAACAAATCAGCTCTTTATTACAAGCTATATGGATACAAGGGAATTACATCAGCACGACGACACTACGTCTGCCATGGTTTCTCCATGCAAGCAGCAGAACAACACGAAGCAGCGGAATAACTACTGGCAGCGGAACAACGACGACGGTGATGAACTCCACTCCGTAGGGACTCTGGCTGGAACGCTTATCCTAGCTCGCAAACAAGGGATCCATGGCAAACAAGCAATCAAATCCGGCATGACCTGCAAACTGGCATGACACGCCAATCAGTACATTGAATGTACTTGCAAGCTCACAACAACCAAAGCAATCAAGACAGACAACAACATGGCAATTACAGGTTAACAAGGATTAACATGATACTATTAGGACAACATGGCATGAACAACATGATACAGCTAGAACAATACGAGCATGGCATGAACATATAAACATGATGACACTATCATGCAACATGATGACGTTATCATGCACCAACTTACTTTGTTCGGGTTACCTCGTAACCATCACGGACATCACACGATCATCTCAGGATCCAATCAAGCTTGGTATTAACAATACCATAGTAATCATTACATGAACACAAGGAGCTTGATCTTTACCCTTGACTCTCGCATAATACCACAAATATCCATCAACTCGGTATCCTCGATACCACGGTGATCATCTCACGATCACAATCAACTTCTTTCTCATCATCGAACAAAGGTTGTTATTAAGCACATTATTATTAGTGTTGACCCACAGTGTGAGCAACTACGAACTGGCCCATATCTGCGGGCGCGACTATGAATTGATTTAATACACACTCTGCAGAGGTAGCGCACTGTACCCACACCACGGAACCCATGACCTCGCACTCCCATTCGGGTGGACCAACGGTGTTCCGACAAAACCGTCCTACTGCCATGACACTCCACCAGCCACTCCGACCAACTCCCCTCTGGGATAAGTCATGGGTGGCCCAGTGCCTACCAAAGGCATCAACGGCCACCATCATGGCGAAACAAAAACTGTCCCAAATGGGGACAAGCCGGCTACAACAACTACCAGCACACAAGGCTTATGCCGTCCTACCCAGCCAAGGTAGCGCCCGCGCATAACCTTCCCTCGTTGGAGGCATCGGCGAGAGGCATGACAATAGTCCCAGTTAGGACCTCCCCATAAAAGGCAAATGTGGTTGCACTGGTCAGCTCGATATGGTGGCACCATGACTCAACCAACAGTTGTTCAAGTTCAATTTAACCCGGTTAAACTTGAATGCAATATGCTGAGCCATGATAAAATATCATGATACAATTACAATGCATGAGAAGGATATAAGCATGGGTGCAACATAACTATCAACCATATCAACAATGAATCATGTCCAACTGAACATGGCATAATGACAAGCATGAATATCACAAGTATAACACTACTCATAGCATAACATGACCACTAGCATCAACAATAATACCATGCAAGAACACATCAATAACATTACCGAGTAAACACTTAACCAACTAACAGCAAAGGAACAATGCATATCAATGGTACTCGTACGACAGTCATGCACCGAAGAACACGACCAACCCAACATGTACTACTACCAAGCATGGCTAATAGGGAAGTAATACTAGCAGGAAGAACATGATAACAGAGTGTATGAAAACATAGCATGACGGTAACCACCGATCCATAAGCATAACCGAAATAACGACCGCAGTAGCAAAACAAACATACAGTTATTAATGATTCAAGTTGAAAACCAATGCTACTGCATGGCTATCATGCAAATGGTGGTTGTGGCTTGCCTGGGGATGAAGAATGCATCGGGGAGAAGTGCAGAAAGATCGCGGAAGGAATCACTGGAAAAGGTTCTCCCTCAGAGGGGGCTGATTAGGGGCAAGGGCAAAAAGGTCATTTCTAGTATGTCAAATGTAACATCCCAAATTTTCAATTTGGAATGTTAAACACTAGATCATCATTGCATATCATATTTTATTGCATTTTTGGCTCGATCCTCGAAATTTTACGCAACTCAAGGACCCACGGAGAGAGTTGGGAATTTCGTTATTTTCATATTTGAGTTTTCTCAAATTTTGAAAATAGGACCATTTGATTTTATTTATTTTATCTTCAATTATTTCTACTATGGAAATATGAGAGAGGGAATAAAATGACTTTACCAAAATAAATAAATATTGAGGATTTGATAATAAAATCAAATAAGATTTTATTTTGGAGTTTATCGCTATTTTATTTGAATTTAGGAAAAATGCGCATTTTTCAAAATTGCATTTAGGCCCCATATAAAGGTTCATCTTGTCCGGCTTTATTTTAAAAGCCGGGGAAAATTTATTTCGGGATTTTTGGAGTCTGTTTAGTATTTCTTTTACTTGTTTTTCCGCTCGTAATATTTAAAAAAAACGAACCGACTTTCGGCCGTGTTCGGCCAGAACTCCGCCTGGCCGGGGCCTTTATAATGCGCCGCCCGAGCCCACTGAGCCACCAGCCCGCCACGCGCCCAAACCCTAACACTAAGCCGCCGCCGCCAAGACCACCGCTTCGGATCGCGGCCGCCGCCTCGGGCCGCCGGCCGACGCCGGATGTCGGACGCCGCCGTCATGGTGACCCCACCGGACCCCGCCGCCCCCTCGTCGGACTAAGCCGCCGGCGGTTTTTCTCGAGAAAACCGTTCGGTTTTCCGCCGGTTTTCGTTCAGTTTTTTTATCGGTTTTTTTCGGTTTAGTTTATTTAGCGAGCGTCCGCTCGTTCGTTCGTTTTAACAAACGATTTTCGTCGTTTAGTTTCAGTTAACGAACGTCCGTTCGTTAGCCTGTTCGTCCGTTTTTTTCTTTTTCTCGGATTTTCCGCGATTATTTTTGATCGTGATTTCTGATCCGATTTTCGTTTTAGTATAACTTTTCGCTCGTTTATCGGAATCAGGCGATTCAAGCGCCTAGAGTTTCGTCTCGAAACCCTCTTTCCGATTAATCAACTCAAACAAGTTTTTTGCTTCTGTAAAATTTTACTTAGGTCCAGATTAGTAAACGAAGCCTGTTTCTTTCGCCATTTGACTTTCGTTGCTTCGTTTGTTTTGATTCTTTTTGCAAACCAGAGTTCTTAAGTTGAACTTTCTGGTTAGATCTTTTATTTGAGTTTTACCTGTCCATTACATGAGTAATTATTGCATGCTTTTTTTTTGTGATAGAGTACCTGGAGTGCGCCGCTTGCTACTTTGAGTCTCTAGGTTTCACGGATCATCAGCAAGGCAAGTAACACTTTGATCATACCTCTTTACTACCCAGTTTTATGCATTAGATCAATCCTCAAACATTGCATGATTAGGATCTAATTAAATTGTGGGTTTTGGGAAAGTAGATGAGGTAGTGCCTATTACCTGTTTGTTATCCAACCCTTGGGAGTTACTTCTACATTTGCTTATATTGCCATGCTATGCTAGTAGACGTGGATTGGGTGAGTGTATCCATGACAGATGTGAGATTGTTAATTAATGGTTTATTTAAGGTGGCAACTTTAACACACATCTGGGTGGATTGAGGTACCTGGGTATTCCATGATTGCCTGTTTTTCTTTATGGACCGCCACCCAGGCCCAAAGGGATCATGAGATTATTCATGCTAGAAACTTCCGTGTGCAGCCACAAGCTACTATGTGCTCTAGCATAGTTGATTAAGTCGTGCGAACTCTTACAGTGGTAGACTAGCAGATGTAGGGGATGTAGGTGTAACGGTCTACCCATCGTAAGGTGCTAGCGCTTCTGAAAGACTATGTCTCGGTCATCCGTTTCTCAAACACCATGTAGTGCGAGAATTCCAACGGAGGAGATCGAGTCTTGTGGGGAAAAGTGCGCAAACCTCTGCAGAATGTATAATACTAATCATGGTTAGCCGTGTCCCCGGCTATGGACATCTTGAGTATCTAGTACTTGGATTATCATGTGAATCTCATCATGTTACTTTAAATTAATATTGTTGGGTTTTAATGATGATGCTTAATTGGGATTGAGAATGCTGTCAACCATTCTCAATGTTTAACAACCACCATGATAGTTAAATAAAAATTTATTCCTTTGCAGTAGGGAAAAATTGGCTTTACGCAAAACTGTAACCATAGAGCTTTCCACCAGCCATATTTGCATGTAGTATAGCCTGCTTTACATTCATTACTCTCTATGTGTTACTTTGCGGCATATTCCATGTCTTGACCCATTTTCGGCTGCAACGTTCATGTTGCGAGACTTTTCGCATAACGAGTAAGGTGCCTTTAGGTCGTGGTTCTATACTCAGTGATGTCGTTGGAGTTGATGGACTCGCTTATCTTCCAAGCCTTCCGCTGTTATCGTTATTAGATGGCCTTAAGCCATATTTATTATTATAAGTTCTCTTTGAGACATTCGATGTAATAAGTGTGTGATTGCTACTCTGTTATAAATCCTTCAAGTACTATGCGTGTCAAAGCATTCTCGATCCAGTGGATGACAACGATGCACAGAGATCGATTTGTTTGAGGTCCTGGTCGCTACAAGATGGTATCGAGCACACGACTGGGGTAGGGACACGACCACTAAGTTAAAGCCCTAGATCACTACTCTTTCTTCTCATTCTGACTCCTCGTCTTTTCTACTCTTTTAGGATGGCTGATGCAAGGAACAAGTTCATGCAACCAGATGATGATACACCTTTTGGACGTCACTTGAAGGAAGTTACTAGATACCTGGACATCGGAGTACCAAGCTTCACCGGGACCTACAACGCCACTTTACCCGAAGAGGAGCGCTGGATGATTCAAGTTCAAGTTCCAGGAAGGACGTTCACGCCAGTTACGGAGCCCATAGAGTTTTCCTTTGATGCACCTACCTGGAATCTAGGAAAGAGCATGGCAGCCCACATCACCATGGGACGTATTGGAGAAGTTTACCGCCATGATCTCAAAGATACTATATACCAGATTTGTGGGCGCCGAGATGAGCAATGGGAGATGATCAGCACCAGGAAGGATAGATCAATCGCAGCTTTTATCCAGGAGTTAAACCAGCACATCCGACGCTAGGAAAACCAGATGTGCGCAGACATGCTAGATTTGCAGAAGGCCTTGACCAAGATCACGGAGCTGGAGGAAGAACTCAAGGCTACACGTGAAGATCATATGGAGGAAATTGAAGTGCTAGTGGAGAAGAATGACGACTTAACCAGGAAGCTAGGAGTTTTCATGGGAGACCCCGCACCAGGAAGAGAGGACGACGATTCCACTTGCCCGAATAACTACATCATCATCGACGACACCGACTCGGACCCAGACGACAGCGATGATGACTATGTTGATGAAGCTGGAGCGGATATCATGGAATCTTCATTGGAGCAGTTTTTCTAGTTGACCACCATAACAGTAGTAGTATTTCCCCCATTATATCTAGTATAGTCTGAGCACTTTTGTAACGTTAGATAGACCGTTGTATGCCTTTGTTTGATTTGATTGAAGTGATTTTGATTGATTTTTGTCTCATGTGCATATGGGTAGTGTTTTCTCTCTAGACCTCATTCTATTCTATATTCTCATCTTCTCTAAAACCCTCAGATGCCTCCGAGACGCGACACCGGATTTGTTTTCCCACCGGAGATCACCCCGTTGATTCAGCAGCAGAATGCTTTGATGCAAGCACTAGTACAGAACCAAGGCAACAACAACAACAACAACAACAACAACAACAACAACAACCCACCACCACCACCACCTGTTGACCATTTGACCCGTTTCTTGAGGCTGAATCCGCCGGTGTTTTCCAAAGAGCAGAGCGATTGTTGCAGATGATTGGCTCCATAAGGTTGGAAGGAGCTGGCCACTGCCGGATGCACAGATGCGGAGAGAGTGCGTTTTGCCGCACATCAGCTTGATGGACCCGCAACATCATGGTGGGAGAATTACACGACCACACACCCTATTGACAACATCACATGGGACCAGCCAAAGCAAGCTTTCCGTCGCCCATGTTTCGGCAGGAGCTATGGCCATGAAGAAGCGTGAGTTTCGCAACTTATGCCAAGGAGGACGCCTGTAGGCCAAGATGTGGAGGACATTAGTAAGTTAGCACGTTATGCCCCGGATGACGTTAAGGCAGATGCGACTAAGGGGAAAAGTTTCTGGAAGGACCGAATGATGAGCTGAGCATGCAGTTGATGGTAGCAACTTTCAACAACTACCAGGAGTTGGTAGATCGTGCTCTTATGATTGAAGGGAAGCAGCAGCAGATTGAAAACCGCAAGAGGAAGTATGGTCAAGGGAAGTACAATTCTGGAGCTCAACAGAAGCTACACTTTACCCCGAAACCAGGAGGAATTTTTTAGCATACCCATGGAGGAGGGAATACGCATAATCATAATGGCTCCAAGAATGGTAATGGGAATGGAGGAAGGAACGGACAAAACTGCACCAACCCATCAACCCCAGCCAAGAGAGACCTGAGCCAAGTCACTTGCTTTAAGTGTCAGAAGACTGGACATTATGCCAATGAATGTCCTGAAGCCCAGAATGGAAATGACAATGGAAGCTACGGGAAGAAGCCGAACCCTTTCAAGAGGGGATGTGAACCACGTTAACGTGGAGGAGGTTGAAGCCCAGCCAGATGCAGTAATAGGTAAGTTTTTGGTTAAGTCATTTACTTCAATCGTTCTTTTTGATACGGGTGTATCGCATTCATACATATCACGGGGATTTGTGGATAAGTATAAACTGCCCACCAAGGTTCTTAGAACACCTATGTTAGTAAGCTCACCAGGAGCGGAGTATATGGCTAGTCGAGGATGTTTTCAAGTGCCATTGAGTATAGGTAGACATGTTTCCCCTCGGATTTAATCATTCTGGAATCGCAAGGTTTGGATGTGATTCTAGGTATGGATTGGCTATCGATGTATTGAGGAAACATTGATTGTGCCAGTAAGTCGATTTTGCTTACCACCCCAGAAGGAAGAAGGATCAAGTATGTATCAAGACATGATCCAGAAAGGACACAAGTAAATTCCTTATCGGGAGTTGTGCAAGAGGAAGTACCTGTGGTGAAGGATTACCCTGATGTATTTCCAGAGGAGTTGCCAGGCATGCCACCGGATAGAGACATTGAGTTTTTGATTGAGCTTTTGCCAGACACAGGGCCGATATCTAAGAGACCGTACCGGATGCCCGCACAAGATTTGGAAGAAATTAAGAAGCAGATTAAGGAGTTACTGGATAAAGGTTTTATTCGCCCAAGTTCTTCACCTTGGGGATCACCAGTACTTCTAGTGGAGAAGAAGGATGGATCTTTGAGAATGGTTGTTGATTATCGAGGATTGAATGAAGTAACTATCAAGAATAAGTACCTGTTGCCGATGATCAACGATTTGTTTGACCAATTACAAGGAGCTAAGGTATTTTCCAAGATCGATTTGCGATCAGGATACCATCAGTTGAAGATTCGAGAGCAGGATATACCAAAGACAACTTTTACCACCAGGTATGGACTGTATGAGTATACCGTTATGTCATTTGGTCTGACTAACGCACCTGCCTATTTCATGAACATGATGTACAAGGTGTTTATGTAGTTTTTGGATAAGTTCGTCGTGGTGTTCATTGATGATATTTTGGTTTACTCGAAGAATGAAGAGGAGCATAAGGAGCATTTGCGTTTAGTACTTGAGAAGCTCAGAGAACATCAGTTATATGCCAAGTTCAGCAAATGTGAGTTTTGGTTGAAGGAAGTTGGATTTCTTGGACATGTTATATCCGGAGAAGGAATAGCAGTGGATCCCACCAAAGTTGTCACTGTGACAAACTGGGAAGCACCAACGACAGTTGGAGAGATCCGAAGTTTCCTTGGACTGGCAGGGTACTACCGAAGATTCATTGAGAATTTCTCGAAGATTGCGAAGCCTATGACAGAGTTATTAAAGAAGGATACCAAGTTCAATTGGACTGAAGAATGTGAGGCTATTTTCCAGGAGTTGAAGAAACGTTTGGTTACATCACCAGTGTTGATTCTGCCAGATCAGCGCAAGGGTTATGAGGTGTATTGCGACGCTTCACGTCGAGGACTTGGAGTAGTGCTTATGCAGGAGGGAAGAGTTGTTTCGTATGCTTCACGACAGCTTAAGCCCCATGAGTTGAATTATGCTACACACGATTTGGAGTTAGCAGCCGTAGTGCATGCATTGAAGACTTGGAGACATTTTCTCATCGGAAACCATTGTGAGGTGTACACGGATCACAAGAGTTTGAAGTACATTTTCACACAGAAGGAGCTGAATCTCAGACAAAGGAGATGGTTGGAGCTCATCAAGGATTATGATATGAGATTGCATTATCATCCCGGAAAGGCTAACGTAGTAGCAGATGCTTTGAGCCGCAAGAGCCATATCAAAACACTAATGACCGGAGGTTTACCAAAGGATTTAGCCGAGGATCTTCGAAAGCTATGTTTGGAGATCGTTCCGAGAGGCTATGTAGCAGCATTGGAGATTCAGTCTACTTTGATGGATAAGATCAGAGAAGCCCAGAAAACTGACAAGGAGATTGCCGCTATAAAGGAGAAAATGAGCAAGGGAAAAGCTAAAGGATTTCGTGAGGATGAACACGATACCCTATGGTTCGAGGACCGCGTTTACGTGCCAAATGATCCGGAGATCAGAAAGTTGATTTTGCAAGAGGCCCATGATTCACCGTACTCGATTCACCTAGGAAATACCAAGATGTATTTGGATTTGAAGGACATTTTCTGGTGGACCGGAATGAAGAAGGATATTGCAGAGTATGTAGCAGTTTGTGATGTATGTCAGAGAGTGAAGGCAGAGCATCAGAAGCCAGCAGGATTGTTACAGCCATTGCCGATACCCGAATGGAAGTGGGATAAACTAGGCATGGACTTTATCACGGGATTGCCCAGGACCCGTTCAGGCTATGACTCGATATGGGTCGTAGTTGATCGCTTGACGAAGGTAGCACATTTCATTCCAGTGAAGACCACTTACACCAGTGCTAAGTTGGCTAAGATATACATGACCAGGATCGTATGTCTGCATGGAGTTCCGAGGAGCATTGTATCAGATAGAGGAACCCAGTTACATTAAAGTTCTGGAAACAGTTACACGAAACTTTGGGAACCAGACTAGAGTTCAGTACAGCTTTTCATCCGCAAATGGATGGTCAGACCGAGAGAGTCAATCAGATTTTGGAGGATATGCTAAGAGCTTGTGCACTAGATTATGGATCAAGTTGGGATGACAACTTGCCATATGCGGAGTTCTCTTATAACAACAATTATCAATCTAGTTTGAAGATGGCCCTTTTGAAGCCTTGTACGGAAGGAGATGCAGAACACCATTGTCGTGGGACGAAGTTGGAGACCGCCAGTTGTTTGGACCAGATTTGATTAGGGAGTCTAAACAGAAGGTGAAGTTGATTCGCGATAGGCTCAAGGTAGCCCAGTCTAGGCAGAAGAGCTATGCAGATTCTAAACGCAAGGAGACAGTTTACGAAGTCGGGGATAGAGTCTATCTTCGAGTATCTCCACTTCGAGGAGTTAAGCGCTTTGGAGTTAAGGGGAAAATAGCGCCACATTTTGTGGGACCATACAAAGTTTTGTAGCGTATGGGAGAAGTTGCTTATAGGTTGGAATTGCCCGAAGGATTGTCAGGAGTTCACGACGTGTTCCACGTTTCCCAGTTGAAGAAGTGCCACACAGAGATGGCTGATATACCGCTGAGGGATACAGTGCCGCTGGAAGCAATTCAGTTGGATAATGATTTGACCTATGAGGATAAACCCGTCAAAATTCTCGAATATGCCAGCCGAGTCACCCGCAGCAAGATTATCAAGTTTTGCAAAGTTCAGTGGAGCCACCACAACGAGGATGAATCCACCTGAGAGCGAGAGGAAGATCTGCTCAAGGACTACCCTCACCTATTTTCAAGCCAACCCGAATCTCGAGGGCGAGATTCATCTTAAGGGGGGTAGGTTTGTAACATCCCAAATTTTCAATTTGGAATGTTAAACACTAGATCATCATTGCATATCATATTTTATTGCATTTTTGGCTCGATCCTTGAAATTTTACGCAACTCAAGGACCCACGGAGAGAGTTGGGAATTTCGTTATTTTCATATTTGAGTTTTCTCCAATTTTGAAAATAGGATCATTTGATTTTATTTATTTTATCTTCAATTATTTCTACTATGGAAATATGAGAGAGGGAATAAAATGACTTTCCCAAAATAAAGAAATATTGAGGATTTGATAATAAAATCAAATAAGATTTTATTTTGGAGTTTATCGCTATTTTATTTGAATTTAGGAAAAATGCATTTTTCAAAATTGCATTTAGGCCCCAAATAAATGTTCATCTTGTCCGGCTAGATTTTAGAAGCCGGGGAAAATTTATTGCGGGATTTTTGGAGTCTGTTTAGTATTTCTTTTATTTGTTTTTCCGCGCGTAATGTTTAAAAAAACAAACCGACTTTGGCCGTGTTCGTCCAGGACTCCGCCTGGCCGGGGCCTTTATAACGCGCCGCCCGAGCCCACCGAGCCACCAGCCCACCCCGCGCCCAAACCCTAACCCTAAGCGGCATTGCCGCCGCCGCCACAGATCGCGCCGCTTGCCCGCCTCGGGCCCGCCGTCGCCGACGACTTGGACCCGTCGCCCCCTGAGTAAGCCTCCACCTCGCGGCGGTTTTCTCGAGAAAACCGTTCGGTTTTCCGCCGGTTTTCGTTCGGTTTTTTTAGATCGGTTTTTTTGGTTTAGTTTATTTAGCGAGCGTTCGCTCGTTCGTTCGTTTTAACGAACGATTTTCATCATTTAGTTTAAGTTAATGAACGCCCGTTCGTTAGCCTGTTCGTCCGTTTTTTTTTTCTCGGATTTTACGCGATTATTTCTGATCGCGATTTCTGATCCGATTTTCGTTTTAGTATAACTTTTTGCTCGTTTATCGGAATCAGGCGATTCAAGCGCCTGGAGTTTCGTACCGAAACCTTCTTTCCGATTAATCAACTCAAACAAGTTTTTGCTTCTGTAAAATTTGACTTAGGTCCAGATTAGTAAACGAAGCCTGTTTCTTTCGCCGTTTGACTTTCGTTGCTTCGTTTGTTTTGATTCTTTTTGCAAACCAGAGTTCTTAAGTTGAAATTTATGATTAGATCTTTTATTTGAGTTTTACCTGTGTATTAGATGAGTACTTATTGCATGCTTGTTTGTTTGCGATAGAGTACCCGGAGTGCGCCGCTTGCTACTTCGAGTCTCTAGGTTTCACAGATCATTAGCAAGGCAAGTAACACTTTGATCATACCTCTTAACTACCCAGTTTTATGCATTAGATCAATCCTCAAACATTGCATGATTAGGATCTAATTAAATTGTGGGTTTTGGGAAAGTAGATGAGGTAGTGCCTATTACCTGTTTATTATCAAACCCTTGGGAGTTACTTCTACGTTTGCTTATATTGCCATGCTATGCTAGTAGACGTGGATTGGGTGAGTGTATCCATGATAGATGTGAGATTGTTAATTAATGGTTTATTTAAGGTGGCAACTTTAACACACATCTGGGTGGATTGAGGTACCTGGGTATTCCAGGATTGCCTGTTTTTCTTTATGGACCGCCACCCAGGCCCAAAGGGATCATGAGATTATTCATGCTAGAAACTTCCGTGTGCAGCCACAAGCTACTATGGGCTCTAGCATAGTTGATTAAGTCGTGCGAACTCTTATAGTGGTAGACTAGCAGATGTAGGGGATATAGGTGTAACGGTCTACCCATCGTAAGGTGCTAGCGCTTCTGAAAGACTATGTCTCCGTCATCCGTTTCTCAAACACCATGTAGTGCGAGAATTCCAACGGAGGAGATCGAGTCTTGTGGGGAAAAGTGCGCAAACCTCTGCAGAGTGTATAAAACTAATCATGGTTAGCCGTGTCCCCGGTTATGGACATCTTGAGTATCTAGTACTTGGATTATCATGTGAATCTCATCATGTTACTTTAAATTAATATTGTTGAGTTTTAATGATGATGCTTAATTGGGATTGAGAATGCTGTCAACCATTCTCAATGTTTAACAACCACCATGGTAGTTAAACAAAAATTTATTCCTTTGCAATAGGGAAAAATTGGCTTTACGCAAAACTGTAACCATAGAGCTTTCCACCAGCCATATTTGCATGTAGTATAGCCTGTTTCTGTTCATTACTCTCTATGTGTTACTTTGCCAGCATATTCCATGTGCTGACCCGTTTTCGGGCTGCAACGTTCATGTTGCAGACTTTTTAGATGACAAGTAAGGTGCCTTTAGGTCGTGGTTCTATACTCAGTGATGCCGTTGGAGTTGATGGACTCGCTTATCTTCCAAGCCTTCCGCTGTTATCGTTATTAGATGGCCTTAAGCCATATTTATTATTATAAGTTCTCTTTTGAGACATTCGATGTAATAAGTGTGTGATTGCTACTCTGTTATAAATCCTTCAAGTACTGTGTGTGTCAGCATTACTGATCTAGGGATGACACTGATGCACAGAGATCAGACTGTTTGAGGTCTCGTCGCTACATCAAACCATAGTGAAAATGATGGGAACAGAACCGGCTCGACAAGAAGAAGACGTGGGCGTTGGATTCACCTCAATCGGAGTTTCGAGCAAAAAGTAAGGAGGGTTTTTTTGCCAGGGACCTATCTATAATAGAAATTTTTACAGACTGGGCCAAAACAGAAAAACTGATAGCGCATTCCAGGAACTACGCTTTCGGGACAGTGAAGGCGTATTTTTGGCTAAAGCCGCAGCGGTTTACGCCTTCACTCAAACGAAAGCGTATTCGAGAGGATTACGCTTCCACTTGCCACGCTGGCAGAGGCGGGCCGAGGCCTTGTCTCGCTACCAGGTGAGTCCCACTCCTCTTTCATTCTCTCTCCCTTCTCTTCTCTTCTTCCTCCGGCCTTGCTCAGAGCAGAGGAGGCCGCCTACCGGCCTTTCGCTGGCCGTCTCCGGCCATCGTTCGGGGCGCCGCGACCACCGGTGGGCTCGTGAGAGGACGCCGCCTCCGTTACGGATGGACACGGACACCGAGGAGGATCAGAGCGACAACTAGCTTGGGAGGGGCGGACAATGGGTTCGGCTAAAGATGGGGATCGCGGCCAGAGGCCACCGGAGGAGAGGGAGGGGTGCTGGAGTGGTTCTGGAGGGGTGGTGGAGTCCTCTGGTGGTGGTAGGGTGGAGAGAAGAGCTCGACATCGAGGGAATTTAGGCGGCGACCGACGAATGGGCTCCGGTCATGGACGGGCAGGGAGAGCTCTTCGAGCTTGGGGAATAGGCTAGGGAGGGCACTGGGAGGTGGGTGAGGCAAGTGGTGAGGAGAGGAGGGGCTCGGGTGGCCTATTTATAGGTGGGGCTAGGTGCCCGAGCCGGTCACCGTCGCACGAGCTCCGCCAAGGCTCTGGCGACGCAGCAATCACGGGGAGGCGTGGGAACGCGACAAAGGGGGAGCGGCAGCGGTCACGGAGCAGAAGAGGTCGAGGGGAGAAGCAGCCAAGCGCCATTAATGCATGTCGGCACTGCTCACCCATGGGCGAGCGGCCACGAGCACCGACGGAGAGGCTTCCCGAGAGGGAGATGGCTCCAGGAGGACGGTGACGACGAGAGGAAGCTAGGGGACATTCATGTGCTCGCTGAGACGCCGAGCAGAGAGCGGGAGAAGAGGGTAGAGGCGCCAGAGCGCGCGTTTGGCTGGCATGACCCATGGTCACCACCTGAGCTGGCATCAAGAAGAGCCAAATGGCTGGCAATTGTTGTCTAGGGGGGAGTTCTTCCAGGGGAGGTTTCAACTGCGGTGGAAGCTCTATGAAAGGCTCTGTGGTTAAATGGTAAGTGAGCTCTGAAGTTTGTTGTATCAAACTTGATCATACCAGTGTGATCAACAGATAAAGGACAAGGGCCAAATGAG
Organism: Aegilops bicornis; assembly: GCA_021605145.1. NCBI lineage: Eukaryota > Viridiplantae > Streptophyta > Magnoliopsida > Poales > Poaceae > Aegilops > Aegilops bicornis. Next base: position 546,409,483 of record CM038675.1, on the reverse strand, counting down.
TTGTCTAGGGTGTTTAGGTTCGGAAGGACCCCAATCCTGTGCATTTTGGTGGGATTTGGACAAGTGCTTAACATAGTTGCTTTGCAACTGCCTAAATTGGTCCAGCATCAAAATGATGAAGTAGCACTCTCTAGGAGTAACCACTTGAGCTGAAATTTGGCAAGGCTTTATGATTTGGACATATAATGATGCTGTAAAAATTTCATACCAAGTGGATTCACCAAAATGGTACTTGTTTCACAAACATCCTCTCTGTCCAGAATCTAGAAATAATTTTGGTGATGAAATTGCTTAAGTAAATGATCACAAATTTGGTGGAGAGATGTTAATTTTATAGGAGCATGATCTGGTAATTTCTCAGAATTAATGAAGCAATATAAAATATACTTGCTTCACAACCTGAAAATATAACAGAATCAAAGATTTAAAGCTGTGCTCACATAGTTGATTGGATGAAGCTGAAACTTGTAGGAGGGTTATTATATGAGCATGTTAAGGAGTGTGCAAAATTTCAACTTATTTGGATAACCCTAGGTAGTACTTCCTTCACAAAGGCTTCTCTCAGACAGGAACTTTGAAAAATTACTAAGGAAGATTGGCTAGGAAAATGAAGTTGAATTTTGGCATGAGGCAATTATTTGGACCAAAAAAGATGTCCAAAAAGTTTGGGGGCAATTGAGAAAAGATAAATAGCACTTGCTTCACAATGTGCCATTTAGGACAGAATAGGAAAAGGAATATTTGGGAATTAATTTTGAACATGGCAATGAAAAGTTTTGCCGTATTTGATGAAGATATGACCCAAAATATTTATGAGAATTATTTGGGAATTTTAGGAGTGATAGAAATATAGGTTGCTTCACCACCTAAGGCAGACATGGTTATCCTTTAATAGAAAAAAGGAACATTCCCTAGCAAAAGTATATTGGGGTTGGGCTAGGATGAAAATGATAAGGTCTTGGTAAGAGTTTGAGAATGGCATGCCACTCTGGAAAGAAAGAAGAGGGCATCTTCTTCTGTTTCCAGACCACATAGTCACGGAAAAAGAAAACTCAAGCAAAAATCTCAGAGAAACAAAAGAAAAAGAAAGGGCCAAAAATCAGGCTGTGACAGCTTCACCACCAGCAAACCTGTCCGGGCGGTGAGTTTTTACAACTAGGAACCTTTCTAACAAGTTCGGGCCCTCTATATAAGCTGAGACCAGGTTATTCTATAGAATATTACATCCATCCATACACCCATTCATCATACCCCTAAGGTTTAGACCACAACTTATGATCTCGAGGTGGATCAACTCTGTATTTCCATACCTTTAAATATAAGCAAGAGCAGGACGTAGGGTTTTACCTCCATACAGAGGGTCTGAACCGTAAATCCCTTGTGTGTTCTTCTCCTGTCACCCAACGATCCGATCTAACAGCTCGCGCCCCTACCTGAGATCTGCCAATTTTTACACTGACATTGGTGCTTTCATTGAGAGCCTGCCATGTGATTGCAAAGGACCGACGACTCGTCTGCAGATTGACAACAATTTTTTCTAGACAGCGGATTTATGTTCATTGTCCCGCCTCCTGGAGCATCACTTTGATGATTGCTTCCATGGAATTGTGCGGAATTGAGTCTAGAACAAGCCTGCAAAATTTCAATCTCCGACAAACTCCAATCTATCGGAGCCCTATCGAATCTAGACGGGAATCTGGATGAGTTTAGGGCGAGGAGTATAGCGTCCAACTCGGACATCGTTCGAAAGATCCAACCGTTCATTGGCTACCGAATTCCTATATCGACCACCCCTCAAAAATTCAGCTTGATTCGACCGTTAAAACTCCAAGAAACGTCCGACGAGTGCATCAATTTTCGGATCTGTTTTCTGCACGAAAATGAATCTGACCCAAGTTCATATTTTCCATGAACGGGTTATCGGACATCCTTTTTGAAGAAATTGTTTTCTAGAGTATTGAGTTTTGTTCCTAAAACACGTGCCTACAAATTTTGATCCTTTTCTGATTTTGGACCGGGGGCTTCGCCATCTCTTCATCAATCTACTCCGGGGACTTCGGCGTCACCAGCCGACCAGCTCCAACACATCCACTGGACCAGGGCCTTTGCCTCGACATATCGGCAAAGTTGTGTTGTTAGTTCACCAAGCCGAGCTCTTTGCTCGGGCACCTAGGGACCGACTTGGGGCTGGGACCTCGACCCGCCACAAGCTCGGACCACGTCATCAACAGCAAGCGCATTAACCAGCTAAGTCGCTTTCATGCTCAAATTTTTTTTGTTAAATTTTTGATCAGTTCAACCAAGCATTATATTTGTGTTAAACAAAAAAGCTGGTTGTTAAAAACTTAGTTTGTTAAAAATGTTATTTGGTAAAATCACTTCTTTTACCCAAGTTAACTGGGGGCTCTTAAATTTGTATGAGTTGTTTTATAATAAGTGTTTTCTTCTAAGTCGTTGCAAAGCCTTTTTCTACCACTCCTTTCTCGACATGAGTGTGTGGTCAATAGCCGGATAGTATGGTTTCTCTCTAAAGCTGCTCGAATTTAGTTCGCTAAACTGGCCTGAGAAGCACTCCGCCTTCGGGATAGGAAGTTGAAGCCGAAGGCTGACCCGCTTGAAGTCTTTATATTGGATGTATCATGTTAAAGCACGATGGAAGCACAAACTAATTTTAAGACCAATTTTTGAATTGGCGCCAAAAAACTAGATTTGCTTCGGATGTAAAGTTTTTTGCATAAGTTTGTTTTTCGAGCTTATAACACTTTAAACCTATTTTATGTTTTCCTTTTAGGAGGCGGGACATCCTCTTGATCGAGGTGTTCCGTGTGATGGTTTTGCTTGGGAAATCTTTTTTGACCCGCAGCTCGACATCTTTCCTGCGTGCACCTCGGTGTTGGCAAAACACACACTATATGTGGACTAGTTAACGAGGAGATATGATCCTAGGGTTGGCCATGTTGCCTAGCCCAAGTCTCGGGGGCTATTGCACTGACGAATCAATGCAGAAAAATCAAAGTGCAAAACAACTTCCGAGGAGATTACGATCCTCGGGTTGGTCGGCCGCACCCAACCTGAGTCTCTGGAGCTATTGAACATTGCGTTTTTGTTCCTAAAGTATGCTGCCGAGCAAGGATTTTATCCTCAGGCCAATTTCGCGAATCAACCTGTGTCTCAGGGGCTACTAGGATCAGTGGTTTGGTTTTATCCTGCAAGTGAATCCCGGATATATATTAGGCCGACACACACCTTGAGGACTACTGGCTGTACATCTCGACAGTAAATAAATTACACTGATAGGAAATAAACTCCAAAAAAATCAGCCCACGCCCGAGGTGGTGCACCACCTCGGAAACAGTCCGGCGTAAAGCTCGGATGTGAGTCGCTGGCTCCCTAGAGGACTTTTCCAGCATTAAGCTCGGCTGAACTTCTTCAAAAACATTCAAGACCTAGGTAATCTATGACACCTCCGATGCAGACCGGTGTTGGAGCTCGGCTACAAAAAGATACCTCGAATGTCGTCTCGTGTTGGAACTTGGTAGCATGAGTACACCGCCGTTTGGGAAAAAACTTTAAACCCAAAGTGTGGTGTAAAAATAACAAGGGATTGATAAAGGACGATAATTTAAAGCGATTCCTCGGATGCCCGACGTATGAACTCCTCAGATACCCGACGTGTGAACTCTTCAGATACACCCCGGCGATCCTCAAGATCGGAGATTGGAATATTTGTTGAACCAACTTTCAACAACGATGATTGAAGATGAATAACAGTTCGGAAGAACCGAGGAGCGTCCCCAACTTGAAGACCGGTTCAAGAAGATACTGATAGTGTCCTGGACTAGGGGGTACTCACCACGTCGTCTTCCGACTAGGTGGATTGGGTCAAGGACCCCATGGCGGTTCTAATGGGATTCTTCGCGCAGCCCATGACATATACGAGGAAGATCCCACAAGACTTGATGATCAAGACAAGGACTCCTCTCCATATACGTATCTGACTAGGACTCTTGTTATCTTAGGCCTTCGGTACATTATATAAGCCGAGGCCAGGCTAGTCAATATAATATTACATCCATCCATACACTCATTCATCATACCTTTAAGGTTTAGACCACAACTTACGATCTCAAGGTAGATCAACTCTGTACTTCGATACCTTTATAATATAAGCAATAGAAAGACGTTGAGTTTTACCTCCATAGAGAGGGCCCGAACCTGGGTAAATCCCTTGTGTGTTCTTCTCCTGCTACCCATCGATCTGATCTAACAGCTCGGGCCCCCCTACCCGAGATATGCCAGTTTTGACACCGACACTTTCCCTAGATTAGGGTATATAACTACCTGATTAGCTTTTTTAGTCCGTCTCAACTGGAATGGAAACTGTGGTCCCCTGAGCTGAACTCCTCAGCTCCCCAACATGCGCCCATGACCCGATTGTGAGCTCGGCCTCACCGAAGACTCCCACACTATCGTCATCTCTCATGATGGTGTTATTTATCAAGAGGGCATCAACGGTGTAGAAATTGTTGTTATTGTCGATCGTCAAGGTCCAACCTCTGTTCGAAATGAGACGTGGCGGATACCAGTCGTCCGACACCAAAGAGGCGGGCCTCTGATGCGAAGGCTACTTGGACCAGGGGCGCCTCTATTACTGCCTCTAAGGATGGGTGTCGGACCAAGCACTCGAGTCATACGTCTAAGGCTGAGTCATCTCGAGCCCGTGCCCATTCAGAAAGAGCTCCGAGGATGGTCATCGATGGGCGGACAAATACCGGGAGGCGGGCGCCTCGAGGGCATCCCACATCTTCTTAGTAAGCGTTGCGTCTGTGCTTGTCATAGGATGGATAGTTTGTCCGAGGAATTTATACTCCCGTCTATCAGATTTGTAGGCCAGCCGGACAGTTGAGGACCAAGCGCCCACGTCTCAATGTATTTATTTTGTCAAGCTCTATTGAATAATATAATAAAGATTTTTTTAGGAAACGCATGAGAACTGCGATTTCATTATCAGAAGAAACGATGTAAGGACCCTAGCTGTACAAAGGTACTGCTTGTCATGAGGACGACGCGAGCATAAAAAGAAAGAAAGAGAAAGGAAAAAATGAGTAGGAGACGGCATGAGTTTACTCTCGCGTCATCAGATGATTTCCCCAGCTAGCGCCCAGAGCTTGAGCTCCTCAACGATATGCCCCAGCACCGAATCTGTGTTATGATCCACATTGTTGAAGATCCTGTTGTTTCGCTCCTTCCATCTGAATAATATAATAAAGATGAATGTGTGCATCTTCAGATGCAGAGGCCGGGGGTTTCAACCTCCTTTCAGAAAATGTACTCCTTAGCAATGACACATTGAGAATTCTCCAATTTGGAGTTGTATCTGAAATTATGCATGTGCTTTACAGGGGTTTTATCATCCTCAAACGCTAGCTCGAGAAGTGAGGGTTCTCTCACTTTTAAATCAAGTCACTTTCCATAAAAAAAAGTGTGTTGCCTCTTGCACAACTGATGAGGGACTATTCGTACATTAATGAAGATTAACAACTGATTAGGGACTAGCTGAACACTAATGGAGATTAAGAAGCTGTTTTGACCAAAAAGTGAGGCCACATTGGTTAAAACAAGATTAGCTTGTGGCGTTTAGTGGGAAAGGAGAGCGAGCGGGTATGCATGCTTTGGTATAAAGCGGCAAAACCGGTACAGTTAAGATAACTGCCTTAGTTAAGTGCAAGTGGTGTGGCAATCAATCTTGCCACTAAGTGAAAAGAAGTAGTAGCATATCTTCGATACCAAACTAGATTGTTTGAGGCAAAGGTGTTCTCGTTGGGCTTATGGTATCTTTGCAGTTGCAAAGCCACGATGAGCAAAGGTTTAAGTGGGGCACAACAAAGATCTCATCAGTTAAGTGAGCACAGTTCTCTATCAAAAAGCAAAGCGATCACAGTTCACAAGACAACCGAAGAAAAAAGAGATATCAAGAGTGCAGCAGTTTAGAGGACGGGCTCTAGGTAGCTTGTTATATGAAAAAAGTTGAAATATTATGTAAAAGTTTCAAATGATTTTTTTACAGATAAATATACATGTTCTTTAGGTATATGTAAAGTTCATTAAATAATACAATTATTTGGAGGCTACACAAAAAAGAAAGAACATGGCCAAAATACAGCAAAAAACTGCCTCGATCTACATATTTGTCATTTTTGTGTACACCATATGTGAACATGTACGTTACTGAAATTTAGTACGTATATGCACTAGCAGAAAAAGGGCTAGCCACAACTTAGTTGGTGCTGCGTCATTTTCAGTCAACGACACCACTATATATTTCAAATAATGATGGCGTTGGACTATTTGGTATGCCATTGCTATACCATTAGTGCTGGCATTGGAATTTTTTCGCACGACATATGTGTTATCTGTTTTTTTTCTTTGGGCTTTACTTTGTTATGGTGTGGCCCGTTAGGCCCATGCCAGCACTGGTCCATCTTCTATCACTACCTCTCTCTGTAAAAAAACTAGCCATTCCGATTCCTTCTATTTTTTGCACACACATTGTCTCTCGACCAGCGCCAATGCCGCAAACTCCGGACCTCGCCACTCGTCACCACCATACCAAGATGCACATCGCCACATCTTCGGAGAGGGTTACCTCGGGAGAAGGTGAGATCACTCCCCTCACACCTATTCTTCCTATCCCCTCACACCTACCTTGTTCCCGGATGCCATGGAATCCATGGAACCCGTGGATTCGGTTGATTTATACAATTAGATTTAGTAGTGCAGAATGCAATTATTCTTGGTAGAATTCGACCTAGTAGTGTACAATCCGATTATATACTTAGTGTAGATTTTTTTTAGTTTGAATATGTTTTAGTATAGAATCAGATGATAGTCTTTTGTGTTGATTTTATGTTTTATTGTAGAATCTGCTTATACTTAGTAGAATTCAATTTAGTAGTATATAATCCAATTTTATACTTAGTGTAGAATTTTTTTAGTGTCGAATCATCGATTGATATGCTTAATGTACACAATCCAATTTAAATAGTGTAGAATCTGATGGATCCCTTTGTGTACAATACAGTGATACGCTTTCGTGATAAATGCTTTTGTGTAGAATCCTTTGAAAAAATGTGAATTAACTAGCCTCACACATACTCTCTCAAGCATATCATACGGATTCTACACAAAAGCGATTGACTATTCATCACTCTGGGTGAGAAATAGTTCCCCCTCTATTTTAACATCAATGCACCGTAATTTAACGTTTCGTAAATTTTGTCTTATTTCATACTTAAAAAGAGCGTAAGAAAATATATAACCGCCGTAAAAAAATTATGTTACGTAAAATTACAAAGTAAAAAATAGTGTAAAATGTACATAAAATGCAATTTTTCTGGTCTTATGATCTATATTTTTTTCTTATGCCAAATTTTACACAGTGAATCAATATGAATATTTCTATTTGTATTTGAAATATAATTTATTTATGAATTGATGGTAACATTATCTTGTGTGAAGAATAATTTATTCTGCACCATGGGTGACGAATAGACTTTCTAGGTGCCTAGGCATTGTGTGTGTTTCAGAATTGCCTAAGAAGCTAGCTTTGATATGTGGAATCGAGGCTGATGAAGTAGGCTATGTTGGAGTATGCCTTACAACAAGGGGTGTCATCTCCACCTATGCGTACATAGTAGACATGGATCACATTGTATTAAGCGCGGTGTGGGTGGAAGGACTTTCTCGTTGGCAAGAATATCTAGGTTGGACAAGCCATTGTAGTCAGTATCAGGAACTCCAGACGCCACAACTTGAGGATGATGATCGTCATCGACATTATTTAAATGTGTGCGGCCATTGATGGTACTAGGTATCTTAAGTAAACTTCTTATTAAATATTAATTTGCTTCTAGTGCTTGTTAACAATGACTGATCACTAGCTAGTGTTTGTGAGATTGTCGTTAATTAACTGATCACTACTATGTTTGGCCATCATTACACTTATTGTTGGTCTATTGTATACTGTTTCATATGTGCCACTGCAATGTGAGATGCAAAATGGTATATGGTAGTGAAAATTGATATATTTTGGCTGCATAAAGTGTTGGTGGCGTGCATATTACATAAGACGTTGCTAGGTGAGAAATTATAGCAGTGGCGTTGTTCACATGGCATGCCATCAGCACCTACAATACTGCTGATGTAGGCGCCAATGACATCATTATTTTTTAACATTGGTGCCATATTGGTAGCATTGGGATACCACACCAGCAAGACACTTTTTGCCATGTCATAATTAGCCTTTTCTGCAACTAGTGATACAACGCGTATATGTGTCAAATTGTTTTTAGATTTTTTTTGTGATTTCGTAGAAAAAATAGGTGAAAGAAATAGCGGGCTCCCTGGATCGTGTCTACCAAAAGCACTTTCCAGAGATATCAATGGTTATTACATATTAACTCTGTCCCAAATTTCTTGTCTTAGATTTATCTAGATACTGATGTATCTTGACATGTTTCATTGTGATATTCATCGGTATCTAAGACATCTAAGACAAGTAATTCGGGACCGAGGGAGTAGGAAAATAATGTATGCACATATAGATTCTTCCATATTTCTAAAAATCTGTAGCCTAAGCTATTCAACACGAGCGATTACAAATCTAAAGCACCGTTAAATTTTACGGAATCACTAAAAATCTGAAGTCAGATTTTTAGGATACGAGGGCACTTAGATCAAGGGAGATCAACCATGTTAGTGTTTATCTATGTTCGGAAAAGCATTGTGTCGTCACAAATGTCTTCCATCTCCCCAAATCCGCACCTCTCTTATCCCTTTTCTCCTTTCCCTACCACCTCCTCATTCTCTCCCAGCCTCATTCCATTCCCCTCCGACCAAACTTCTCCATCCCATCACCATGACGTAGCCTCCACACCCCGCCGCACCCCGTGGACCTGCACCACTCCCGGCAACGTGCTCCAGCACCAACACAGGTGACATGCCCCCCGCACCACCCCTGCGAGGCAGCCCACTCCACCACGGCAATGTGGGCCACACGGCAGCTGCATTGACGACGAGAGGCAGAAGAACGAAGAAGGAGGAACGAATAGAGTGTTAGCGCCATCCTTGGCGGAGGATGCGCGTCGAGCTGGACTCCCGTCAGTGAACGTGGAGCGTCTCCCGTTGATGAGGTGGTAAAGTCCTGTCGTCGACGAGCAATGGGTGGCTGCCGATTGGGGAAGAAATGGGGAAAGTGCGTGCACCCCGACAGTGTCCTGGGCCCACCTGTAAGTGGTTCAATAGGAAAAAGTTTAGGACCCACCAGTAAGTGAGATAGGTCAAGAAAGAAACATTAAATCCCCTCTATTTTGTTGACGGAAATCCGTGGCTTGCGGGGGATGGAATAAAGCACGCATACGATCTGCACGATGGCGGCGATCTACAGGAGGCGTCGCAACCTGCAAGAGGGCTGCTCAGGCGAACGCCAGATCACAAGATCTTCATCGGCCTCTCCTCAAAGAAGCTCGCCAGACTTCTTCCTCCTCAACTGTTATGGTCATCCACAAACATGAAATCTGGAAGTTTAGACGAGATTGTCTTGCTCTTCTCGTAAATTTTTGAATTCTACTTGTTTATAGCTTGCTACATGTTTATGTGCCAACTATGATGCATTTTACTACTATGAATATTGAATTTGTTCTATCTGCCAGAACAAACCACCTCCATGTATGTTTCTCTGAATTTTAAACACAAACGAAAAACATCAGTTAGGGGGGAGTTTCTGATACATTTTTAGTCATGCATGTGTCCACTTTTTTGTTAAAAGTAATGTGCAATTTGTAGGTAGTTTTCAAACAAAAAATGTCAGTAAGAAGGGGATGCTTAATTATGAAATAAAAAAGTTAACTGAATTTCAAACAAAAAATGTCAGTGAGTGGGGTATGCTTGACTACATGTTATGTTTTTTGCATCTAAGTTGTCTTTTATTAAGAAAATGTTTGAAGAAATAAGAATGCTCTCATTGATGTAATAACATAAATGAACTCTGAAAGATCGTGGATGTTTCCTAGAGGGGGCCTGAATATGCGCTTTAAGACAATTATGTTTATTCTTTAACAAAAGCGGAATAAAACTAGCATTTAATTTGTCAAGCACAAAACCTAAAACAACTAGACTCACCTATGTGCACCAACAACTTATGCTAAGCAAAATAAGGAACTAGGTGATAGCAAGATATATATCATGAAACACTATGGCTATCACAAAGTAAAGTGCATAAGTAAAGGGCTCGCGTAAGAGATAACCAAGGCACGCTGAGAGGACGATGTATCCCAAAGTTCACATCCTTGCGGATGCTAATCTCCGTTTGGAGCGGTGTGGAGGCACAATGCTCCACAAAATGCCACTAGGACCACCATAATATCCTCACGCGCTCACACAATGCAAGATGCCGTGATTCAACTAAGGGACCCTTGAGGGTAGTCACCGTACCCGTACAGATGGCAACCCTTGGGGGCGGTCACCGAACCCGTACACTTTGGAAACCCTTGGTGGCGGTCACGGTAACCCGTACAAATTGATCGGGGCAATCTCCACAATCAAATTGGAGACCCCGACGCTTGCCTAGAGCTTTACACCACAATGATTGAGCTCCGTAGCAACACCAACCATCTAGGGCGCCCAAGCACCCAAGAGGAACAAGCTCTAGGGTACCAAGCACACAAGAGTAATAAGCTTCTCAACTTCTCATTTCCACGTATCACCGTGGAGAACTCAAACCGATGCAACTAATGCAATGGCAAGGGCACACGGAGTGCCCAAGTCCCTCACTCTCAAATCTCACCAAAGCAACGAAAACTATGGAGGAATATGAGAGGAAGAACAAGAAGGAGAACACCAAGAACTCCAAGATCTAGATCCAAGGGGTTCCCCTCACATAGAGGAGAATGTGATTGGTGGAAATGTGGATCTAGATCTCCTCTCCCCCCAAATTAGCAAGAATCCATCAAGTGATTGAGAGATATCAAGCTCGAAGAAGGCCAACAATGGGGGAAGAACACGAGCTAAACGGATAAGATTCATTGCGGAAGAAGACCCGATTTTATAGGCTCCCCAAATCCAACCGTTATGTGCACAGGCCGTGCACAAGCGGTACTACCACTCCTAGGAGCGATATTACTGCTAGCTACAGGCCAAGTAGTACAGAGAAACTGTGGTACTAGGAGGCGACAGGGTGGTAGTACCGCACGGAGCGGTACTACCGCGCCCTAGTACCGCCCTAGTACCGCGAGAGCAGAAAAGACTACAGCAGCCCAAAAATAACCCGTAGTGGCAACGAAGTAGACTTACGGTAGTACCGCTCGGGCGGTACTACCCCCTACTACCGTGCTACTAACGCTCATTTACAGGATCACTAAAACAAGTGGAAGAGAGTGTGTTAGCTCATAGCAGAAGTACCGTATGAGCGGTACTACCGTGGAGCGGAGCGGACTACCGCTTGGGAGCTGAAAACTACCCAAGAGAAACAGATGCAGTCAAGAAGATCGAAACTACGATAACTACTGCAAACAAACTCCAAATTTAGATTAAGAACTAGAAAAGGAGAAACAGATGTAGTCAAGAAGATCGAAATTCCAATAGGATAAGGAAGATGACCTTCCCCCAATATGAGCCGGCAAACTCTCCAACATCGAAAGCATACTAGATGAAGCGAACGGAATCCATTCTCGATGTACTTGAGCTTGTCATGAAGGTGACCATAAGCTCAAAGACTCTCAAAGCAAAAAGGTCAAACAAGAACCAAGAAATATGATGCCAAGAATGGAATGGTTTTAGCTCTCTATGAATGATATGATCGAGCTACTCACTCAAGAGCCCCCTTGATAGTATGGCTATCAATCCTATAACCCGGTCTCCAAACTAACCATTAGACCGGTAAAATAGAAAACATATCAAGGTTAAACCTTTGCCTTGTGCATAGTCCACTTGAGCTACATGATGACGACCTTGACCTCCTCAAGATGGACCACCTTTCTTCATTGTGCCAGCTCGATGAAGACTAGTAGATTGCTCCCCCATACTCCACTATGGGTGAGCTCTCTTCGGCACATCTTCACATGTCCATTGTCATCACAATGGATGGCAAGCTTCAAGCATGTGATCTCTTCGTGATGCTCCACTTGAAATTGCACACCGCAACCTTGATGACGATCACCACTTGATGTCATCCTCCACGGGTTATATGATATCTTACTTTTGATGCACGGCCATGGAAACATACCTAACACCACAAACAACTCTCACATAGACCACGGGTTTATATACAAAGCGTAATGGACAATGCTTACCATACCATGAGATCACTTGAGCCTCTTGGTACATCTTCTACGCTTTGTGTGTTGCTCAACTTGAATAACTCTTTGTACTTAGTCTTGGTCAACCTTGAATTTTTCCAAATCTCTCCATTAATATGGTGTCTTGAAGGTAAACATGAATGTTTGCACAATCTTCTTCTTCAAGACATGCTTGCAATAGGCTCAACTCTCACATGGCCAATCTTTGGAAAAATCCTTGAATAGCACCTTGGTCAACACATATTCTTCTTCTAATAACATTGAAACCAAAAAATGGTCTTCAAGCAATACCTATGGACAAACCCTTCAAATATAACTCAAGGCAACCATTAGTCCATAGAGATTGTCATCAATTACCAAAACAAAACATGGGGGAACCACATGTGCTTTCAAACTCTTCTCTTGATAGCTAAATCATGGATAAAAAACCAGTAGACCACAATTTGGAGATATTATAACAACTCTGAGGAGGATGAGAACCAAAATAATTGAGCTACTTTGTAATTCAAAAATTAACAGTGTGATGAACTTATTTGACAAGCAAACTCTTGTAGAACCAAATTGCGGGTAGCAGCAGAAGTAGACAGAAGGAACATAATAGTTCCCGAGGTGAGTATTAAAGATAGATCCTGAGCTAAAATTAAAATTAGTGGTTTGTCAAATCATAATTGTTGGAGATATGCCCTAGAGGCAATCATGTATGATGATATTTCCTATATGTTTATGAATAAAGATAGTCCTTGGACATTATCAATGATGTGTATCAGCAGGTACGTGACTTGTTTGTGGGACTATGCATTGTTTGATGACTATCCTAAAAGGTCCCTAGACGAAAGGGCTGTGTGGACGCGCAGCCGACTAGATTAGCATATGACACGGTCGACGGCTTGGTCTCACTAGCCATGGAGCATTGGATGCTAACCGGATAATATGGACTTGGAAGGATCTGGTCGGATTCGACGTAGTCGGATCCGAGTCGACGTAAGGTCCGAGTTGGGCAGACCCAACTATGAGACGCAGCGATATGTCATCTGTGAGTCTCTAGTACAACATATGTTCTATGTCCTAAGACCTAAGCCGGCACGTGTACTCAGGATGGTGAAAGACCTGCTTTGGGCCGACCAAACGCTACTCCATGACTGGGCAGTTAACAAAGGTAGGTTTCGGGCTTGTCCAGACCCATGCTGCGAGACATGGTCGAGCTAGATGGGATTTGCCCATCCGATCAGGAGGGATATACTTCGGGCCCCTCGTGTGATCCGACCAGGATAAGCATGGCCATGCGACAAGGATTATGAGATAATCCTGTTTGTGGTCGGCGTCACTGAAACTAGAAAGTGGTTGGGCTAGCACAAGGATGACAGACTCACCTTGAGCCCGACAACATATATCGTGTGGCAAAAGGAATGGAAGTATGATGTACATGTTCGCTAACCAGCTTCATAGTCTGCTTGGTGTTTGGCATGCCTTGCTAGAGGCCGCTACCAACCGTGTAGTTCGGAGGTGATCCGAACTGCGACTAAGCCGGCTTGAACCTAAGGGGTCGCGAGCTTAAGGGAAGGAACCTACGAGGTCGGATCCGAGGACACTTGTCGGATGTGATCCGAGCTGTATTCAGATTGTGGCCGAGTAGACATATGGGCTTTAGGGTCCGTGCGAGGCCCAAGTGTTGATCCCACGACGGACGCCTATAAAGTGGAGGTGTGGCACACTCATGCGGTTGATCGCTTTGGCGCTGTCACTAGGGTTTGCATCTGTTGCGAATAGACACCTCCACTCGCTGCCGACTGTGTGATCGGACCTAGCTATCTACCGCACGGTGTTCCTCCTACATGCGCGAATATCGTTAGAGGCGGTGCACTTGCGCCGCTCCGGGGAACCTGCACGTGGGATCTGACGACCGGCTGTTCGAGGGATATCGGACGAGGAGGAGATGATCCATGCAGACACGCTGCCCCAACTCTTCTTCCGCTGCAGGGCACTACGCGTCTAGTGGTAACGAACTGTGATCCATTCCCGTAGCATGTTCCTGGTTGTTCTGTGCGTAGGAAAATTTTCATTTGTAGTCGACGCACCCTACGGTAGAACCCAACAGTGGTATCAGAGCCTCTGCTATAGGATTAGGATTCAGATTATATGCATATTAGATATGTGGAGGCGGCAGATGAGATATGTCGTCGTTTATGAGATCAGCTGTGTGCATGGTTGATGAGATCAACTGCACATGCGGATCGATGAGGCTATGTTTTCTGTAAATCGGGATCGATGAGGTCGTGACACGATCTACCCCTACCGGTCGGTTATCCGCCATCGGGGTTAACAGTGAAACATAAATCTGAATCGGATTCGCGATGATCGATAAGATCGGTCAGATTGGAAAATTCGGCGTGATCAGAGGTAATGCTGCATAACTTTATTTTGCAGGGTTTGATGTGAATAGTATGTCTCATGTGTATGTGATGCATGTGTGTAAATTATACATGGTCTGCGTGTCATATTTGTCAGCCGGTAGGAGCCAAAGTGCTGTCATTATATTGTATAACGACCTATGTGTCGACTTGTGACTCTATGTAAAATTCATTACTAGTTGTAGTAGTTGGATAATAGAGACCAGGTTGGTGGCTTGGTGTCCCGGCATGAGAAACTAGATGGAGTTCCTAGATGGTCATCGGAGTCGGAGCCGACCTGGAAGAACATCCATGAAGGAGCCATACTATTTCGCAATATATGTTTATTTGTGATTGTTATGCTTCTTGTTTTCTATGCATGTTATAATGGTAGAAAGATCCCTCATGAATATCAAGCGAATTGACATCCCCAAGGTTGCACCTTCGCACGTCAAGTACGTCTAGTAGTGGGCTCATAAAATTAGGGTGCTGCTGGGTGTCCTTGAACTGAAGGGTTCGTGTCGGACACGGACATGCACTGCATCAGGTTAACTTGACGAGGCTATCAAAACGGTTTTGGGCTTTGTGGCAAATAAGGTTGGGGGCCGGGGTATGAGATACCTTCCCTACCGACAGGAGTCATATAGAGATACGATTAGCAAGGAGTTGCTTACTGGATAGGCATGCTGTCTAGCAGTGATGCTAAAGCTCACTAGTCGCATGTGATAGTCGGATCCTGAATCACTGAGAGTTTGCGAAGGGATGCCAACTTCAGTGGGAGTATTATCGTTTAAGGCTAGAATTACTCTACATAAACACATTGCTTAGTGATTGCATATTTTTTTTTGTAAATCAATGGCACCACCTGCTCAACCCAACTTTGCATTGAAATCAATTCTGGAAAAGGATAAACTAGATGGAACAAATTTTACCACCTGGTATAGAAATCTGAGAATTGTTCTCAAGCATGATAAAAAGGAACATGTTCTATAGGATCCACTTCCAGAGGAACCTGCCGATAATGCTAGTGCCGAACTAAGAATGCCTACGTAAACTCGTTGATGAATCAACGGAGATCAGCTGTCTGATGCTAGCTTGTATGGAGCCCGATTTGCAACAGCATTTCGAAAATGTTGAGGCTTACGATATGATCGAGAGTCTCAAGAGCATGTTTCAGACACAGGCGAGAACCGAAAGGTTCAACGTATGGCGATCCTTGATGGATTGCAAGCTGAAGGAAGGTGATCCACTGAGCCCACATGTGATCAAGATGATCGGATATATGCAAGCTTTGGACCGGTTGGGCTTCCCGCTCTTGGATGAGCTTGCTCACGATCTTTGCTCGGGTTCTCTTCCGCCCAGCTATGGGACGTTCATCTCGAACTATCATATGCATGGCATGGATAAGAAGCTCACTGAATTGCATGGGATGCTCAAAGTGGCAGAGCAGGATATTAGGAAAGGCACGCATGAAGTGTTGATGGTGCAGAAATCGGCTAAGTTCAAGAAGAGTTGGTCCAAGAAAAAGGCTAAGGCAAAAGGCACGGAGACAGTAACCTCCGCCGCTAAGCCTAAGTTTGGACCGGACTCGAAGACCATTTGCTATCATTGCAAGGAAACTGGTCACTGGAAGAGGAACTGTAGAAAGTGGCTTGCAAAGCATGGCAAGAAGGCCGGGAATGCTGCTTCAGGCAAAGGTACACTTGTTGCGTATGTTATAGACATTTACCTTGCTGACATACGTAGTAGCTCTTGGGTATTTGATACCGGATCAGATGTTCATATTTTCAACTCGATGTAGGGGCTGGTAAGAACTAGGCATGTGGCACAAGGGGAGATTGACATCAGGGTCGACAACAAAGCAAGAGTTTCTGCGTTGGAGGTCGGCACGATGCAGACTCGACTTCATACGGATTTATTTTGGAATTGAATAATTGTTATTACATTCCTGCACTTAGTTGGAACATTATTTCTGCCTCATGTTTGATGAGTCAGGGTTATGAATTCAATTTAAAGGACAATGGTTGTTCATTTTATTTGAATGGTATGTTCCACGGCTATGCAGCCATTGTAGATGGGCTATTTATATTGAATCTGGAACAGGAACCGGTCTATAACGTGAATGTCAAGAGGCATAAGCCTAATGAGATAAATCCGACATACTTCTGGCATTGCTAGCTTGGACACATTAGTCTGAAACGCATGAAGAAGCTCCATGATGATGGGATCTGAACTTCGTCTGACTTCGGGTCGTTCGACACATGTGAATCATGCTTGCTTGGCAAGATGACTAAGTCACCTTTCGCAAAGAGTTGCGAGAGGGCGTCCAGGCTATTGGAACTTATACATAGTGATGTGTGTGGTCCAATGAGCACAAATGCCAGAGGTGGCTATCAGTACTTCATGACTTTTACCGACGCCTTGAGTAGATATGGATATATCTATTTGATGAGGCACAAGTCGGAAACTTTTGAAAAGTTCAAAGAGTTTCAGAATGAGGTTGAGAATCAGCTCGGCAAGACTATAAAGCTTCTATGATCAGATCGTGGAGGTGATTACATGAGCCAGGAGTTTGATGATCATCTGAAAATCCGAGTTATAGTACCTCAGCTCACACCTCTGGGTACGCCATAGAGAAATGGCATGTCGAAACAGAGGAATCGTACCTTGTTGGACATGGTTCGGTCTATGATGAGCAAATCAGATTTACCCTTGTCATTCTGGGGATACGCTCTAGAAATTGCAGCTTTCACACTTAACAGGGTACTATCAAAATCTGTAGACAAGACACTACATGAGATGTGGACTGGGAAGAGTCCCAGTTTGTCTTTTCTAAAGATTTGGGGTTGTGAAGCATTTGTCAAGCGACTTATGTCATACAAGCTTACACCCAAGTCGGATAAATGCATATTCGTGGGATAACCAAGGGAAACCTTGGGATATAGCTTCTACAACCGGGAAGAGAACAAAGTGTTTGTTGCTCGGAACGGGGTTTTCCTTGAGAAAGAGTTTCTCAGTCGGGAGGAAATTGGGATGACGGTCCGACTCGAACAAATTCGAGGACCACTCGGGGACGACTTGGCTGGTGATGAGATCATACCGGATTCGGTCAGGGAACCCGTAGTGGAAGCGGCACCGGAACAACGGAGGTCGACGAGATTGCGCAAAGTGCGTGATGTATTGTTGCTAGAAAGCGACGAGCCGGCCACATATGCGGAAGCGATGGTGAGCCCAGATTCCAAGGCATGGCTGGAGGCCATGAGATCCGAGTTAATGTCCATGGATGAGAATCAAGTCTGGGACTTGGTTGATCTGCCGCCTGGCATAACAGCCATTGGTTGCAGGGTCTTTAAGAAGAAAAACGATGTGGATGGAAATGTTCAGATCCACAAAGCTCGGCTTGTCGCTAAGGGTTATGTACAAGTTCAAGGAATTGACTACGACAAGAATTACTCGCCGGTAGCGATGCTGAAGTTGGTGAGGATTGTACTAGCTATAGCTGCATATTTCGATTACGAGATATGGCACATGGATGTCAAGACGGCTTTCCTTCACGGGAATTTAACCGAGGACGTGTATATGATACATCCCGAGGGTTTTGTCGATCCGACTAGCACTAGTAAGGTATGCAAGCTCAAGAGATCCATTTATGGGTTGAGGCAAGCATCTCGGAGCTGGAACACTCGTTTTGATGAGGTCGTCACCGGGTTTCGCTTCATCAAAAGCTTAAGAGGACTCTTGTTTATACAAGAAGTTAAGTGGGAGCTCAATAGTGTTTTTGATCTTGTATGTGGATGACATACTACTGATCGGAAATGATGTTTCGATGCTGAACTCGGTCAAGGAGTCATTGAATGGAAAGTTTTCGATGAAGGACCTTGGTGAGGCAATGTACATTTTAGGCATTAAGATCTATAGAGATAGATTGAGGAGGCTGCTCGGCTTAAGCCAGAGCACGTACATAGATAAAGTGTTAAAGCGGTTCAAAATGAGTGAGGCAAAGAAAGGGTTCTTGCCACTCTCACATGGTATAAGGCTAAGCGAGACTCAGAGTCCTTCGACATCTGATGAGCGAAGCAGGATGAGTAGGATTCTGTATGCCTCGGCAATCTGATCCATCATGTATGCCATGATATGTACAAGGCCTGATGTTGCTTTTGCGATAAGCCTAACAAGCAGATACCAGGCCAACCCAGGTGAGAGCCACTGGGCAGTGGTACATGCTATTTTGAAGTACCTGAAAAGGACTAAAGAGATGTTCCTAGTTTATGGAGGTGAGGAAGAGCTCGTCGTAAGGGGTTACGCCGATGCTAGTTTCCAAACCGAGAGAGAAGATTGTCGATCACAGTTCGGATTCATGTACGTCATGAACGGAGGAGTAGTGAGCTGGATGAGTTCCAAGCAAGATACGGTGGCCGATTCTACCACGGAAGCCGAATACATTGCGGCTTGTGAAGCTGCAAAGGAAGGTGTTTGGATCCGGAACTTCCTGGATGATCTTGGTATTTTCCCAGGCCCGGTAAAACCGTTGGACCTTTATTGTGATCATTTTGGTGCCATCGCACAAGCCAAGGAGCCGAGAAATCACCACAAGGTCAGACACATAGATCGGAAATATCACCTGATACGAAAGATCGTAAAGAATGGTGATGTAGAGTTATGCAAAATTCACACGGATGCAAATATTGTAGATCTGTTGACTAAGCCACTTCCACAACCCAAGAATGAGGGGCACGTTAGAGCTATGGGCATTCGATGTCTATTTGATTGAATCTAGTGCAAGTGGGAGACTATTGGAGATATGCCCTAGAGGCAATCGTGTATGATGATATTTCCTATGTGTTTATGAATAAAGATAGTCCTTGGACATTATCAATGATGTGTATCAGCAAGTAAGTGACTTGTTTGTGGGACTATGCATTGTATGATGACTGTCCTAAAAGGTCCCTAGTCGAAAGGGCTGTGTGGACGCGCAGCCGACTAGACTAGCATATGACACGGTCGATGGCTTGTTCTCACTAGCCATGGAGCATAGGATGCTAACCGGATAATATGGAGTTGGAAGGATCTAGTCGGATTCGACGTAGTCGGATCCGAGTCGAGATAAGGTCCAAGTCAGACAGACCCAACTATGAGACACAGCGATATGTCATCTGTGAGTCTCTAGTACAACATACGTTCTATGTCCTAAGACCTGAGCTAGCACATGTACTCGGGATGGTGACAGACCTGCTTTGGGCCGACCAAATGCTACTCCGTGAATGGGTAGTTACAAAGGTAGGTTTCGGGCTTGTCCAGTCCCATGATGCGAGACATGGTCAAGCAAGATGGGATTTGCCCATCCGATCAGGAGAGATATATCTGGGCCCCTCGTGTGATCCAACCAGGATAAGCATGCCATGCGACAAGGATTATGAGATAATCCAGTTTGTGGCCGGCATCACTGAAACGAGAAAGAGGTCGGGCTAGCACAAGGATGACAGACTCGCCTTGAGCCCGACAACATATATTGTGTGGCAAAAGGAATGGAAGTATGATGTACATGTTCGCTAACCAGCTTCATAGTCTGCTTGGTGTTCGGCATGCCTTGCTAGAGGCCGCTACCAACCATGCAGTTCGGAGGTGATCCGAACTGTGACCAAGCCATCTTGAACCTAAGGGGTCACGTGCTTAAGGTAAGCAACCTACGAGGTCGGATCCGAGGACACTGGTCGGATGTGATCCGAGTTGTATTCAGATTGTGGCCGAGTAGACATATGGGCTTTAGGGTCCGTGTGAGGCCCAAGTGATGAGCCCGCAACAGAGCCTATATAAAGTGGTGGTGCGGCACACTCATGCGGTTGATCGCTTCGGCGCTATCACTAGGGTTTGCATGTGTTGCGAATAGACACCTCCACTCGCTGCCGACTGTGTGATCGGACCTAGAAGTCCGTCGCATGGTGTTCCTCCTGCACGCGCGGATACCGTTAGAGGCGTTGCACTTGCGACGCTCCGGGGAACCTGTATGTGGGATCCGACGAGGGAGATCGGACGAGGAGGAGACGATCCACGTGGACGCGGTTCCCCAACTCTTCTTCCGCTGCACGACACTGCGCGTCTAGTGGTAACGAATTGTGGTCCATTCCCATAGCATGTTCCTGGTTGTTCTGCGCGTAGGAAAATTTTATTTTGCAGTCGACGCACCCTACGGTAGAACCCAACAATAATTTGAAATACATGAATGCAGGAAGATGCAAGTCTAAACGAATTTGATTAGTTTGTTGAGTACCGCTCAATTGGGAAGCAGAAAAAGGTTCATTGTCTTTTGAAAAAAAGAATTACCTGTCATTGGTTTTCATGTGATAAATGAATGTTGGTTTTCTTTGTTATGTGCAGATATCATCACCAGAAGTATTTGCACCTAAGGTGGCATCCCACAATGAGAAAGCGATTAAAGTACAACGACTTGAAGAGTGTGCTACTCAAGTTCCGACAAACGCATATACTACACAACAGGTAATATGGAAATGCAATAACTAAGCTAATAAAAAGTTGACACACTTGTGCATTGCTTTTAATAGAACTAATTATTTTCCTATGAAAATATGCTTTGCTCAAAATAAGGAACTTGAACAGCAAAAGAAAATTAGGGTGCATTGAATGTTGACATACAAACATAGGTATGAAAAAGGGAAAGAAAATGTTTAAAAATTGATTTAGAGGAAAAACTTACTTGCCAGTATATCAATTTTAATAGTCTCTTCTCTTCATTTCATTGTAAAATCCAGGTTGACCTAGGAGATTACCTGGATCTTGTTGTTTGTGATAAAGCACTAATGGATAAGAATGTAGAACAATATATAAGTGATGCTGAGTATATGAACTTTATTGAAGAGGTTATTAAAGAACATCTAAAAAATCTAGTAGAATTCTTTTTAAAGCTTATTACTAAAATTGATTTAGTATGCTCACAGGGTGGTTTCTTTGGTGATGGTGGTGAAACTGATGATGATTATGCTCCAAAAAGTGACGATGAAGATTATATTTTCCCTTATCTAGAAGAAATAGCGGAAGCTAGACCTCCGGAAGTTGGAATTGTGTTTGCAATAGTGGAGCATGCTCACAAATTTATCAATGTATATGGGCAGATCAAAGGGTTTGCAGTGGTGAAAGGCAGAAAGCATAAAAACAGAAAGGTTACCTTTCAGTGCAACAAGAGTATGAAAGATCCACCAAAAGTAGCAGGTGGCCAAAGGAAGAGGAGGAGATCATATGTAGAGAAAACTAATTGCCAAATGAATGTTGGGGTGAAACTTTGTTGAAGGACATTGGAGAATCTATAATGTTGACTTGGAGCATAACCACCAGTTAGTGACCACACCTTCTCTGACCAAGTTCTTTGTTAGCCACAAATACATGACAAAAGAAGAGGTTAAGATATCTAAGTTACTACAAGAAAGAAGAATGAAGCCTAACATGATCATGAGGATATTCAAGAAACTCCGAGGAAGTTCTAGGAATGTGACATTCAACAAGAGAGTTTTATCAAACATGAAGCAAGAAGAAACGCGACGTAGGAAAAATACTGACATAGAATGCACACTAAAGTTTGTTGAACAGTTGCAGATTAAGAATGTTGGAGTGTGCTACAAATTGGAAACTGATGCAACTAATACAGTGCTGACCATTTTTAGGATAGATGCAAGATCAAGATTAGATTACAAGACGTATGGACAAGTAGTCTCATTCACACAACATATAGTACAAATAGGTACAATATGCCTTTTGCACCAGCCATTGGAATAAAAGGTCATGCTAGGACTATTGTGTTTGGATGGGCATTGCTGGAAGATCAAAGTGCAGAGACTTTTTGCTGGCTATTTGGCACATTTATTGAGGTTATGGATTGGAAGAAACCGAATCTTATTTTGATCGATCAAGGCACTGCAATGAAAATAGCAATTCCAGTGTCATTTCCATTGGCAAAACACAGATTGTGTATCTCGCACATTTGTAAAAATTTGAGGGACAACATGGGTACATACATGGCCCTTAGGCCAGGGATGGAGGTAGAAATTAGCTCACTAATTATGGAGTCAATGTGCATTGAAGAATTTGAGGAAGGATGGCAGATGATGTTGGAAAAGTATGAAAGCAAAGAACATGACCACCTTCAGAGAATGTGGGAGGTCAGACACAAGTTTGTAGCGGCATATTTCAGGGATGACTTTTGTCCCCTCACCTGTTCAACTGGTCGTAGTGAGAGATTTAATTCCAACGTCAAAGATTATGTGACGCAAACAGACACAATATGAACTTTCCTACGTACACTTCCAGGAGAACATTGTGGAGATAGAAAGTCAAGACAAGATTGAGACAATGGTAAAAGGACATGTGTTTTGGTCACCAAAACCAATAGAATGTCATGCATCTATGATATATACAAGGGACATATACACTGGTACGCGTCGGTGCTATACAAACGGTTTTTAACCCCTTTCCGCGACAGCATTTGGGACCATCGCCAAGTGAGTGTGTGTGATAGGGTTTCCTTCCCACACGACCCACAAACCGTCGGGGATATCGAGCAGTGATCCAGAGGCCTTCCAAAATGTAATCGTGTGCGATGCATCACACACTAAATTCTTTCGCACATGTGGTATCTGTGATTAAGCGTTTCTAATGACGCAGTGAAACCATACAGTGTGTCGTAATGAACCATTTGGGAAACAATATGTAAGGCACACAGGCCAACATATGAACTGTGTGCGATTTGTGCCCCATCGCACACGAGTTTTCTGCGTAACCCGTCTGCCATGCTAGATTCCATTGGCTACGTTTGTCAATATGTACCGTCTGCGATAATGTTCTATCACAAACGGTTCAGGAGCCCCTTCTCACACATACAAGTGCTGCAGACTATTTGTGATTTGTTGGGTATCACCCACGGTTGTCGCAAGAGTGACGTGTGCTTTTCGTTTGGGATCCCACACATTTCCTGAAAAAATTACGACTGTGATTGTATTTTGCATTGGGCACGGTTTACTCCCAGTTCTCGTGTGCGATAACGCGATATCACAAACGGTTCCAGAGACCCTAAGCACACGTAGTAGTGCTGCAAATCATTTGCGATCTGCTGTGTATCACCGACGGTTCCGCTATGATTGATGTATGCTTTACGATGTGGATCACACACACTCATTTAGTTGAAGCGTGTGCGGATCAATTGCCAGGTTAAAACAAAAATATCCCATTTTGAATCGGCACGCGAAAAGCAAATTCGCCACATTATTCAATTGAACAAATAAACAAAAATATCCCATTTTGAGTCGGCACGCAAAAAGCAAATTCGCCACAATATTCAATTGAACAAATAGTGTTCACAGGAAGAACATTCATCAGATTTTTCCACATATGGTAGCTAAATTCCAATGATTTGTCCACAAATATATGCATCACATAATTAATCATAGTGTACGAAATACGAAGACCTCATTAGATGGAAAAGAATGGATCCATTCGTTATATGTTTAGCGGCTATCTCTTACTCAATGTTTCAGGAGAACGCATGCTGAAATCTTTATTATCCCAAGTGGGATTGATGTAGTGATCCAGGAAGAAGTCACTGATAAATCTCCGAACCATCAGCAATTCAATAGCCGGGAGCAGTTCAGGGGTCCTCGGTTTTAAGACGAGCTGCAGTATTTTTAAGATCAAAATGTGCCATATGAGTGAAGTAGAAGATATTAATTAAGATAGACTTACTGGTACTAATTCGCGAGGATCATCACAACTATCAGCAGATTTGCAGATGGAGATCATGTGTCTGCAAACATAGTATCCACAAAGGTTGGTCCTCGCTTCTGCCGAGGACACTGAAATTTTTTGTACAAAATTAGTCATGTACTTGTCCTGTTAGGAACAACCTAACCGATGTTAGATGTATTATTTTTTCTTTGGACAAAATAGAAAGAGGTTTATTTAGAAGCTTGAACATTTGACTAGCGTGAGGAAAGGTATTTACAGATTGTTGGATAAATTTTCCAAAAATAACGGATTTCGGTGTGTTACCGGAGAAACGATCTCGTGCTGCAGAGGTAGTTCCCTCTTGAACAGGTTCCCTGGTTTAGTTTTCCACAATGCGAGCACACTCCAAATGATGATGAATTTTGACAACACCAATTATTGAGCCAGATATGAATGCAAATTAATTTCAACATCATAGAATTCAATACCTATCCATGAATTGCTGAAGATGTGTCAGATCCTGAGCGTTTGTTGACTCTCTGAGAGAATCGATGTAGTAAATCGTGTTCTTGTTTGGAACAATGAATACCAATATCCGATGGATCGCTACATATTAAGAAAGCCATGAACTTATGAATTATGTCAAAATCTGAAAGACAATAAGTGTATGCATGGTGGTTTACTTGACTTACCGTTCATGATATGGCCAGAGAAATGATTCTGCATGGGACGTGTTTTCGAAGAGACGGACGACCGTGTTAACGGCCCAGTCCCGTAGGTCCTTAGCATGTATTGTTGTGCCATTTTCTACTTCAGGATCTATGAAATATACACCCTCCCATTTTCATCTCTGCGCGTTCTATCCACTAAGAGGAATAAAATGCAGTTAGCTCTTTACCATTTACAGCCTTGTATGGAGAAGATGATCAGAGTTTGTTAAGTACTTACAAAAAGTCAGGCATCTAACAAGAGTTGCATCGAGCACGTTGAAGTTGAAGAAGAGATGTAAGTCCTCGAAACTCACATTGATGGAACCAGCATCGTGTCGGAAATGATCTCTATTATAGTGAACTAGCAAAGCATGATGACCTGCTGACATTTGATCCATGCAATATTCATGTAACTCGCGGCAACTGGAGCTGCACTCATCAAAGGTGTGCTGACTGCTTAGCAGTCTGTTCCACTAGGTTGGTCTACTGAGCATGTGCTGCAGCTGGGTCTCCCCTCGCCGCTTCAGCGGCTGGCATCTGAACCGGTGGTGTGTCTTCAGCAGTTGTAAGCCTTGCCACTGGCTGCTTTGGGGCGGAGGATGACATGGCCTGTACGCCACAAAGTTGGGCCGGCTGATCAGAGGTTGATGCATCAGCCCGTGAGAGCTGCGGTGGCAAGGATAGCGTCACCGGTTTAGGGGCGACAGTGGTTGCTCTTGGAGGGGCTTCAGGGATCTCATCGATGAACTCTATTTCCTTTCGTGGCCACTGGATGTGATGTAACAGTGTTTCTCCCAAGGTCCTTTGATCATTGAAGTCTCCTAGGACATTCTTCAGGGCAAATTCATCGAATCCAGACTTTAATTCAATCACATAGCACTTCACACAGCCCGGCTTCAATGGCACATTGTCCAAGAAGAGGCCATCTTCCAAGAAGGGTGGGCAAACCCAGGCTGTTGCACATTTTAATGTACCTTCATAATGTGTAAGCACGCCCTTAAGTCTGTCTTTCATTCCAGATAGATCAAATATAGCATCATCACGAGCAGCTACAGTCTCAGTGTTGCTGGGGTCAGCTGATGCACAACTACTCTTGTGCAGTGTTGTCGCGCAATAAGCAGCATCCTCCATGCCCGCCTCCCCTCCCATCTGCTGGCTATCTATCAGTGTTTGAGTCTTCTGCATCATCATTGACTCCTCAACATCCTTTCGAACAGCCGGATAAATCGCCTTCTTCAACCTTTCATACAATGCATTCTGCTTCATTTCACTCCTCACTTTTTTCATGCCGAGCCTCTCTTCTTTGCTAAGTGTGAAAGCCCTCTTGTGCGGGTCATTAACACCTATACCCCTTGCACAACCAGGGGGCTCTTTTATTTCTAGAGCAATGGATGGAATGTCACATGGCCCTGAGTTCCTGTAGAACCTTCCAGGGATCTTGGAAGCCTCTAACATCACTTCATACAGTTTGGCGTCACGTGCATTTCCAAAGTAATAAGTTCCGTCATCACGCCTCTTTGCACATGCCCGCAAGTAGTCTCTGGCGCGTTCGCCCCTGATTTCACTAAAGGCCGGATTCCCACCCAACGCTTCTTTTTCCTCCTGTTCCCATATCAGTATCATGCCGTAGTATCCTGCCACACCCATATGGTGGGGGTGTATGTTCTTCTTGTGAAGTTCCAATTGCTTGAAACAGTTCTCAGCAAAATCTTTAGTTGCCCTGGCCCCTTTGAATTCTGTGCAGTCTGCCTTTGTAATTTGGGGGTATGCAGGGATTGGGTCCTTGACTTCAATCAAGTACTTATTTGTATAGCACATGCTTCCAGTTTCTCCAAGCATCCCTAGCCATCTTCAGTGCAGCATGTTCCACCTGCAGTCTCCACTGCTCTTGAATGTTGAAGTGATCCATGATCCCCCAGACTATCCTTCGCCGTGTTTCTGTGTCAGCCTTCCAAAACCCCGGCAGATTAATGTTGAGCCTTGCCCTGCCAACAAATCCACACACACTCCTGAACCTCATGTGTGCTTTATCTGGTTTAGTTGGAGCCCAAGACTTTAAATCAATCTCGGTTACTTCATATACACCTTTAGGCCGGTGTGTGGGCTTCCTCGGAGAGTTCCTCCGTGTCCTGACCGGAAGGGTAATTGCTGCAACTCCATCCCGTTCAAGACTACTTGATCCCTCACAATCTGCTGAAGACCTAGGGTTGTCCGAATCAGATGAAGATACATGGCCTTAAGCATGAGTGATGTCGCTACTACTCGGCATCTACAGAGAACACATGCAAAACTCAGGAAAGGAGGATAAGCATAAAACTAACAACTTGGTATAAAGCTTTCTAAACATGCCATGCAATAATTTAGAAAATGTACGGCTAATTTGTTAAGTTTGTGTGACTCCAAGCGCTTCATGATCTGTAAATAGGCAGTAACTTATTGGAACAATTACAACTTATATGTAGTAAGTAAGGTAGATAATGAACATATATATGATCTCCATTATTTTATAGCCAATTTGGGAACATACGGAATGAAACTGGAAGAGGGATTGCGAGGAAAAATGCCTCGCCACGATGGAGAGCAGTAACTAACAGGCTTCTTAATGCAAACCCGGCCAGACCACAGGAGAGGTAAGGGTTACTGCATCTATATGCTCGAGGGTGGCTGGTGAGTAAACGAAGACGGCGAGGCGTGGGCCGCCGCATGTTGGGAACGGCAGTGGAGGTAGGATTGACGCCGAAGAGCGGGCACACGGCCGGGGTGAGCACGGCGGCGCCAGAGAGGGTTCTGATTTGGATCTGGGGGAGGGGGGAGCTGGCGAAGGAGATTGGGTGGACTAGTTGAGTGAAACGCGGGCGGATGGTGGGGGGGGGGAGGGTGTTGGCGGCCTAGGTGGGTAAAAAATCCCCGGTCGCCGCGCGTACGGAAAGGCCTATGCAAATGGTTGCCTCTAAGCGCTCGTGTGCACAAACAGAATAATTTTGTTTGAAATGAAGACGTACTAATTTTGAAATGAAGACATGAGTTCATCGTTTCGCCTCTAAATTTTTCCCATGTAAACCAATCACTATTTTACCATGGGTTTGATTTGCTGGCGCATTTCAGGTCTCGTGTGCTATATGTAAGTCATTTTTGGCATTTACCGTGCATGTTGGCATATAAATCAATTCCTAGCCGGACTGCATTTCTTGTCGAAATGGATGAGGATTGCCGTTTGATCTGGGAGCATCCAACGGTGCAGGATCGGATCCATGGGGTTTGGGTTCTGGCCAATCAGAACACACGACTCAGATTGCGCGCGCAGCAAAGGGGGGCATCGGCCACGGTTTGGTAGGCACACAACTTTCGTGTGTGAACCGTGTGCTATTTGAAAACATTTTTTTGGGAGGGGCTATTTGAAAACATTTACATGTGCTGTCGAAAGGGATGAGGATCGTCGTTCGATCAAGGAGAATCCAACGGTGCAGACGTACGATCCGTGGGGTTTGGGTTCTGGCCAATCAGAACGCATGACTCAGATCGCGCGCGTGGCAGAGGGGGGGGGTTGCATTGGCCACGATTTAGTGAACAAACGGCTTTCATGAGTGAACCGTGTGCTGTTTGAATACATTTACATTACCTAACATCATACTTTTGTTCGAATGAAAACATTAGTTCATCGTTTCGCCTCCAACTTTTTTCCACGGTAAGAAATCATGAGTATAGTGGAGAGTGTCATATACTAGTATCATGAATATACAGTATGAATGACACTAGTGTATGATACTACCTTCAATTAATTATAGCGCATAGTATAATACATAGAGTATAGTATCATATATAGATCACATTTGTTGCCATGCATGACACAAATTAGCATCGCATTTAACATGATACGGTATCTACCTATATGTTATTCTAACCCTCTTTATATATATTTAATTCTTTGCCACATCAGCATACTTGCTATATTTCCGAGTGCATGACATCATCGGGTTATGATACCACCACTATGGCCAGCCTTATATAGTGGGGAGTATCATATACTATATATATATATATATATATATATATATATATATATATATATATATATATAGTATCATGTAACATCCCAATTTTCAATTTGGATGTTATACATAGGTCATCATATGCATATCATATTTTATTTGCATTTTGGTTGTGATCCTAGAAATCTTCAGCAGCTCAAGGACTGAAGGAGAGAGTTGGAGGTTTCACATATTTTCATATTTGGATTTTTCTCAAATTTGAAAAGAGGATCAATTTGGTTTTAATATTTTTCTCTCCATTTATTTCCAATATTAAAAATAAAAGAGAGAAGATAATATGACTTCTTCAAAAGAGAGGAATATTGGAGAAGAAATTTTAAAATCAAATTTATATTTTATTTTGATTTTATTTGCTATTTTATTTGAATTAGAAAAATATGCATATTTGAAAATTGCATTTTTAGACCAGAAAAATGTTCACTTTGTTCTAAATATTAGGTTCAGACGGCGAAAATTGTTTATGGTATTTTTAGAATTTTTTATATTTTATTAGGATTTTCTTCGGGCGAAATTTTATTTAAAAAAAGGAAACTTCCCGCCTGACTGGGCCGAAGGCCCAGCCAAGCAAGCCGGCCCAGTTCCTCGCCGCTTCCTCCCGCGCGGAGGAGACCGAGCCGCCGCCGTCGCCCAAGTCCGGCCGGGGCACGACTCCCGGTCCGACCCGGAGCCCCTCCTGCAAGCTACCGCGCCTCTCGGTCCCTTTATATACGGAGCCCGCCACGCCCTCCTCTCCACCCCGTCCCGAGTCATGCTAGCCATCATCGCCACAAGGCCTTCGCCATTGTTGCGCCGCCACACCAAGAAGACGCCAGATCATTGCCGCCAGTCGCCAAGGTAACTCATACAGACCGCCTCGCTTGCCACCTCACGCCATTGCCAGCCGCCACCACTGCTGCTTCTTCAGCCAGAAGCTGCAGACTACGCCTGTCTGACCTCGCACCACCGACGCCGAGTCGCCCCAGTCCAAATCCGGCCACGACCCACCGGTTTCTAGGTATAAAACCTAGATAGGTTTTTCGGTTTTTTTGGTTTTTCTCCGGTTTAGTTTTTTAGGGTTTTTCTTTCGGTTTTTCGATCGATTTTAATTTGCGGACGTTCGTCCGTTAATCCACGGTAGCGAAGGTTTTCCTTCGTTCAGGTTTCATAGCGAACGTTTGTTCGATAGGTTTTTCCTATTATTTTATTTTTCGGCCAGGGACCTATCCGTGATTATTTTTATCGCAGATTAGCCCCTGATCCTTAAACCCTCGCAACTTTTTGCTCGTTTATCCAAATCCAGTGAAACCAATGCTAAAATCTCCGTCTTGTTCCCCTCTTTCCAGTTAACCAACTTGAACATGATTTTGACAATTTAAAATTTTGTTGCAAGCAGATTTGAATTTGAACTTCTTTTGATCGTAGTTTGAGTTTCGTAGCTCCGACTCGATTGATTCTTTTTGCAAATCGAAGCTCTTCTCTTGTAATTTCAGTTTGGATCTTTTCTCTTGAGTTTTACCCTTGCATCTATTGCTTGAGTGCTTATGTGTGTTATTGTTTGTTTATGATGGAGTTTCCGAAGTTTGAAGCATGCTAGAACGAGTCACTAGGGTTTTCAGATCGTCATCAAGGCAAGTAACACTTTGATCATACCCCTTTTATTACCAAGTTTTTATGCATTAGTCCCAATCCTCATACATTGAATGAGTAGGATCTGTTTAACATGTGGGTATTGGGAAGTAGTTCTTGAGGTAGTACCTATTGCCCTTTCATTCAAACCCCATGAGTTACTACGTTACGCTTATTATACCTTGCTATGCTATGCTCGTAGATGTGGTTTGGTTTAGTGATTCATGACAGTTGTGACTATTATTATGAACCAAGGGTTTATTTAAGGTGGCTACTTTAACACACATCTGGGTGGATTGGTTTGTGGGCGCCTGGGTAATTCAGTGCTGTCCAAAGGAGATCCCGGGGTATCCGTGTGATTTTTCCTATGGTTTGCCACCCAGGCTCAAAGGGATCATAAGATTATTCATGCTAGAAACTTCCGTGTGCAGCCACAAGCCATTATGGGCTCTGGCATAGTTGAGTAAGTTGTGGGAAACCTTTCCATGATGGGCTAGCAGATGTAGGGGATTGTAGTTGTACCGGCCTATCTATCAGTTAAGGGGACCTCTTCGGAAAGACCGTGTCTCGGTCTTCCGTTTCTCAAACATCATGCAGTGCGAGAAATCAAATGGAGGAGATCGAGTCTTGTGAGGAAAAGTTCGCAAACCTCTGCAGAGTGTACAAACTAATCATGGTTAGCCGTGTCCCCGGTTATGGACATCTTGAGTATCTGGTGCTTGAATTATTATGTTGATATCATCACTTTAATCTAATTAATTTGTTGGGCTATGAATTATTATTTTGGGATTGAGATGGGGTTACCATTCTCAATGTTTATCAACTAACTTTTTAGTAAAATAAAATATATTCCTTTGTTGTAGGGAAAACTAGCTTTCTGCAAATGTTAAACATAGAGCCTCCACCAGCCAAATATGCATATAGTTATAGCTATTTCATGTTCATTGATCTATAGTGTTATTTTGCGAGCATATTCCATGTGCTGACCTACACAGGCTGCAACGTATTATGTTGCAGAGTTTTCAGATGAAGAGTAAGGTGCGCTAGGTCATTGTCATGCACTCAGCTATGCCGTTGCAGTTGATGGACTCATTTACCTTCGAAGCTTCCGATGTTATCTTATTAGATGGCCTTCAGCCATATTACTGTAATAAGTTCTCTTTTGAGACATTCGATGTAATAAGTGTGTGATTGAACTCTGTTATAAATCCTTCAAGTACTGTGTGTGTCAGCATTACCGATCCAGGGATGACACTTATACACAGAGATTTGACCATCTCAGGTCGGATCGCTACATATCATACATATGATACTAGTGTATGATACTACGTACGTACCTTCATAGTGCATACATAGTATCATAGAGTAGTATATATCATAGATGACCGTATTTATGGCCATGCATGATATAAACTAGTGTAGCATTTATTATATATATATATATGTTACAGTATCTACCTATGTTTCTTCTTCTTTGCCACATCATCATATTTTCTATTCCCGAGTGCATGATACTGGCTATGATACCCCCACTATGGCCACCCTAATAAGGCTGGTCATAATATGGGAGTATCAAGCAGTATGATGCATGCCAACTAGACTTTTTGGATGATGTGGCACACAGTTAAATGAGGGAAGAGAGGGTGTGGTATCATATCATGATATCGTATCATATTAAATGTTGTACTACTTTGTGTCATGCATGGCAATTAATAAGGCAACCTAAGGCTGGCCATAGCGGGGGTAACATAAGTAGTATCATGTACTTGGGACTCGCAAACATGCTTATGTGGCAGGCAATTAAAGAAGAGAGATGGCTATAGTAACATAGGTAGATACCGTAACATAATAAATGTGGTGCTACTATGTGTCATGCATGGCAATAAATGAGACCACCTATGATACTAATCTATGATACTATGCACTATAGAGATAGTAACATAGACTAGTAACATATGCATGTTACTAGTCTAAGTTACTCCCCACTATGACCAGCCTAAGATACTAACTTATGATACTATGCATGCGTACATTACGGAGGTATTGCCGATCATATAATAGTATCATGCATATATACTCCCTCCTTTCCGGTTTATAGGCTTATCTCAAAATTTTAGTTTTTCCATTTTATAAGGCTCAATTTGGTTGTTCCCCATCACATGTTCAGATTCTAAGGTGCATTAAATCATTGCATGCAAGTATTAAGAGAAAGTTGACCAATGCATGTACTTTATGCATGCATGTTGCAATTAATACATTGGAACATAATTTTTTGAGGAAAACAAAAGCATTGTTTGGGTGTTTTTGCAAACTACAAAAAGTATTCCACCACTCACCATCTACCTTGGTTGGTGAGATTTTTGAATTGAGCCCTATAAGGCTGGTTGTAATGCAGAGTATCATACACTAGTATCATGCATATGATATATACTAGTGTATGATACTACTTCCGTAATGCATAGTATCATAAGTTAGTATCTTAGGTTGCCTTATTAATTGTCATGCATCACACAAAGTAGTACAACATTTAATATGACATGGTATCATGATATGATACCACATCCTCTCTGTCCTCATTTAATTATGTGCCACATCATCCAGAAAGTCTAGTTGGCATGGATGATACTGCTTATGATACTACCATTACAACCAGCCTAAACCGGAAAGGAGGGAGTAAGCTAGTCTATGAAATACTAGCTACCTCACTAAGAGCATGGTTAATAATACAGTCAAGGGTCGGCTAAGAAGTTGCCATGTCATATACAGCCAACCTCTTAGCGGGCATGTACAATAATAAGTTTTAAATATGTACTAGTTTATCAATAGTTGGCCCACCTTACATCGTCACAAAGTGTCTTGGGTCTCGTGTTGCAGCTGGCTCTACTAACTAAGAGCCCGCTTTTCTTCTCTCTCCTCTCCTCTTTCCTCCAACTAAAGCACATATATATTATTCTATTCCTTATGGCCTGCTTAGACTACCCACAGTGGGAGTAACATAGGTAGTAACATCACACGTATTTAGATAAAATAGGCGATGTGGCAAGCAATAGATGAAGAAATAGAGGAAAGTGGTAACATAGCTAGTTACTAGCAGTATGAGTAACATCACACATCTCAAGGCAAGATGAGTCTATAGCCTAATAAATGAAGTGTTGCAGGTTACTACACATATGTTACTCCCCACTATAGAGGTAGTAACATAGACTAGTAACATTCTATGTTACTACCCATTGTGGCTAGTCTTATGCCACTCTATTGTAATTGCTCTAATGTATAGTATCATATAGTAGCTAGTATCATATGTAGTACTTTATTTATATTGTCATGCATGACACATAGTAGCATAGCATTTATTATGATACGGTTTCATGATATGATACTTAACCCTCTCTTTCTTCATTTAATTAATTCTATGACAGCTCATCAAAATTGCCAAGTTGGCATGCATGATACTAGCTATGATACCCCCTTACTATCAGCCTAGCAAAGAAGGTGTATAGATCATTTGTGCGCCGCTTTGTGAGTTTTCATCCGCTTGTTCGAGAAGCGGGAGAAGTTTCAAACATTTCGGCCACGAGGTGCGGCCACTGGCGTAGGCCTAGTTGGTATTTTAATTACAGGAAATTCAGATGGAGTTCGGACATCATCAAAACTAATGTGCGTGCTCTCACGACCCCGTGGAGAAAAATTGGTAAAGTTCGGCACAAGTTTTGATGACCGTTCCTCCCAAACCGGAGCATCTCACATAAAGGATCATGGTTTTCCAAAAGGAAACGTGTCAATTCAAACTCCTGTGGACGGTGACTTCATCGTTTGGCCTCGTAAAAATTTCCACGGTACGCAATCACCATTATACCACGGGTTTGATTTTCTGACGCATTTTAGGTATCGTTGTCGGTGTCAAAACCGGCGGATCTCGGGTAGGGGGTCCTGATCTGTGCGTCAAGGCTGATGGTAACAGGAAGCAATGGACATAGATGTTTACCCAGGTTCGGGCCCTATCGATGGAGGTAAAACCCTACTTCCTGCTTGATTAATATTGATGATATGGGTAGTACATGAGTAGATCTACCACGAGATCATAGAGGCTAAACCCTAAGAGCTAGCCTATGATGGTATGATTGTAATTGTGATCGGCCTTCTAAGGACCAACCTCTCCGGTTTATATAGACACCGGAGAGGGCTAGGGTTTACATGGAGTCAGTTACAAGGAAGGAAACATAATATCCGGATGGCCAAGCTTGCCTTCCACGCCAAGGAAAGTCCCATCCGGACACGGGCCGAAGTCTTGAGTCTTGTATCTTCACGCTTCAATAGTCCGGACGTTGTACACAGTCCGGCTGTCCGGATACCCCTAATCCAGACTCCCTCAAGAGCCCTCGAACCAGGCTTCAATGACGGCGATGAGTCCAAAGCAGTCTTGTCTTCGGCATTGCAGGGCGGGTTCCTCCTTCGAATACTCCAAGGTAATTATCGAACACTCAAACCGTGTCCGGATCCACAAGATGATCTTCGCATGCCACCATAGAGAGAATGATGTTTCACAAATGCAATCCACTGACAACTTTTTTAGGCAACGCAACGTGCCATTACGGCGGGGTCATTATTCGAACCGTTTCCCCACAACCAGCTAATGTGCATATTACGAGGCGGCTTCCTCGACACGTCTTGTCAAAGCGGAGATCGTGTCCCCTTATCGCGGGATTCTCATCAATACGGGCATGGGTAATCCAACCGCACTGCTAATCGCCGCGAGCGGGAGGCAAACGGGCTCAACCAGGCAAGTGGGGAGGCGCAAAAAGCACTTACCACCCCTATAAAGAGACAAGGCCTCCTTCTCTTTACCCACGCCTTTCTCCTTCCGCTTGCTCATTCCCCTCTTTTCGAGCCCTAACGCCCAAGCACTCTTCATTTCCATCAAAGAGAGGCTTTCCAAAGATGTCCGGATCTGGAGCAGGAGGCAGATGGATGGCCTCTACTGTCCGGGAGAAGGATATTAGGAAGCTCCGGGACGCCGGGTATCTGGCTTAGAAGATCAGCCACCGTCTCCCCCCGGCGGGACAGGTCGTCCCCACTCTGGAACCTCACGAGAGAGCTGTGTTCCTTCCCCATTTTGTCTGCAGGCTCGGGTTTCCCCTGCACCGATTTGTTCGCGGAATCATGTATTACTACGGGATCGATTTTCATGATCTTTCCCCCAACTCCTTCCTCAATATCTCGACGTTCATCAGCGTGTGCGAGGCTTTTCTTCGGATCTCACCTCACTTCGGCTTGTGGCTGAAGATTTTTAATGTAAAGCCCAAGGTGGTGAGCGGCGAACACGCCGAGTGCGGCGGCGCCATGGTGAGCAAGATGCCCAAGGCCGTTTGGCCGAAGGGCACTTTCAACGATTCCGTCAAGGAGTGGCAGCAGCAGTGGTTCTATATCACCGAACCACGCGGCAAAAAGTGGGCGGCGGCTCCAGAGTTCAGATCCGAAGCTCCACTACGACTCACGTCCTGCCCGAAGAAGGGCCCGAACTGGTGCTCGTCCGATGAGCTGTCACTACTCCAGACGCGCCTTCAGGGTGTGGTCGATAGGGACGTCAAACTTGTGGATGTAGTCCAGGTGATGCTAGTTCGCCTGGTTCTCCCCTGTCAGTGCCGAGCTTGTACTCTGTGGGAGTTCGACCCAGCCGAGCACCAAACCCTTCGGGAGCTTTATGATTCCTCCCACAAGGATATCTGGAAGGTGCTCTTTAAGTCCGGCAAATCGTGGCCGGGCCCCACCGAGGACCGTGGGTATCAGTCATCCCATTCTCCAAGCTCGGTAAGTCACAGCCAAGCTCTGTCTATTCATGCTTCAGTTGGCATGTCATGAGGAAGACAGATACGGCTCCAACGTATCTATAATTTTTGATTGCTCCATGCTACTTTATCTACTGTTTTGGACTATATTGGGCTTTATTTTCCACTTTTATATTATTTTTGGGACTAACCTATTAACCGGAGGCCCAGCCCAGAATTGCCGTTTTTGCCTATTTCAGTGTTTCGAAGAAACGGAATATCAAACGGAGTCCAAACGGAATGAAACCTTCGGAAACGTGATTTTCTCACCGAACGTGATCCAGGAGACTTGGACCCTACACCAAGGAACAACAGAGGCGGTCACGAGGGTGGGGGCGCCCCCCTAGGGCGTGCCCCCTTCCTCGTGGGCCCCTGTTGCTCCACCGACGCATTCTTCCTCCTATATATACCTACGTACCCCCAAACGATCAGAACAGGAGCCAAAACCCTAATTCCATCGCCGCAACTTCCTGTATCCACGAGATCCCATCTTGGGGCCTGTTCCGGAGGTCCGCCGGAGGGGGCATCCACCACGGAGGGCTTCTACATCAACACCATAGTCTCTCCGATGAAGTGTGAGTAGTTTACTTCAGACCTTCGGGTCCATATCTAGTAGCTAGATGGCTTCTTCTCTCTTTTTGGATCTCAATACAATGTTCTCCCCTCTCGTGGAGATCTATTCGATGTAATCTTCTTTTTTGCGGTGTGTTTGTTGAGACCGATGAATTGTGGGTTTATGATCCAACTTATCTATGAATAATATTTGAATCTTCTCTGAATTCTTTTATGTATGATTGAGTTATCTTTGCAAGTCTCTTCAAATTATCCGCTTTGGTTTGGCCAACTAGATTGGTAGTTCTTGCAATGGGAGAAGTGCATAGCTTTGGGTTCAATCTTGCGGTGTCCTTACCCAAAGGATGTAAAGGGTTGCAAGGCACGTATTGTGTTGTTGCCATCGAGGATAACAAGATGGGGTATTTATCATATTGCATGAATTTATTCCTCTACATCATGTCATCTTGCTTCAGCGTTACTCTGTTTTTAACTTAATACTCTAGATGCATCTTTGGATAGCGGTCGATGAGTGGAGTAATAGTAGTAGATGCAGAATCGTTTCGGTCTACTTGTCTCGGACGTGATGACTATATACATGATCATACTTAGATATCCTCATAACTATGCTCAATTCTGTCAATTGCTCAACAGTAATTTGTTCACCCACCGTAGAATACTTATGCTCTTGAGAGAAGCCACTAGTGAAACATATGGCCCCCGGGTCTATTCTCATCATATCAATCTCCATCACTTTATTACTTGCTTTGTTTTTACTTTGCCTTTTACTTTTTGCTTGCATCTATATACCAAAAATACCAAAAATATTATCTATCATCTCTATCAGATCTCACTCTCGTAAGTGACCGTGAAGGGATTGACAACCCCTAATCGCGTTGGTTGCGAGTAGCTATCGTTTTGTGTAGGTACGAGGGACTTGTGCGTGGCCTCCTACTGGATTGATACCTTGGTTCTCAAAAATGAGGGAAATACTTATGCTACTTTACTGCATCACCCTTTCCTCTTCAAGGGAAAACCAACACAGTGCTTAAGAGGTAGCAGAGACATCCTAATCGTGTTTCATCATGACCTCAGGGATGGATAAAGAAAGTGGAGCGGATACATTGTCCGGCCCCGTTGCCGGAGGAACCGGCCGGACCTCTTCTGACAAAGATGCTGGTCCCCGCGCCTTACGAGGTGCCAAAGAAGGAGGCCTCCAAGAAGGTCAAGAGACCCGGAGTGGCCTCCGTCACCGTGAGGCTTCGGACACAAAATCCGAAGACTCAAGCGACGCCCCTTCTTCGGAAGACGAAGAGGGAGAAGCAGAGGAGGACAAGCCTCACTCTGAAGGTGGGAAGAAGCGTGTGGCTTCCTCGTCCCTGGAGGCCGAATCGCCCAAGAGGAGAAAAGGTTCCCTCCCAGAGGCATCCACCACGGCTGCCGATAGCAGCCCAGAGTGGGATCCCAGGGCCCAGCCCCTAGAGAAGTCGTAAGTGTACAAAATCCGAACACACATACGCGTCCGGGATTGTTTTTGGGTATAGTAGTATTAACTGTTGCTATATTTTGTACAGTCCGGCGAGGTCTCGCGCCGGCCAGTCCTCATCCGAGGATTCGCTGAGCTCGGACATCTTGGCGAGCGAGACGCCTCTGGAGGCCCCTTCCCCAAAGTCCCGGCGCGACACCGAAGTGTCGTCTCAACGGGGCTCGGACCAGGTGGGCATATCACTGGAGCCGGACACACGGGGGCGATGTCCCCGGAGTGTGCCGTCAGCGGGGACGATCTTGGGTTCAGCCCACAGCCGGACAAGGTCCGAGAGACCTCTAAGGCTCCCAGATCGGGCGAGCGCCACCTTCAACGGTGGGAGGCCTGCCTACTCTGCCGGCAACCTCTGTTCGGGCAGAGCTGCCAGGCGGTCTATCAACAGCGTTAAAGAATGCGTCTATCGTCGATGAACATCGGACCCTTATGGGTGCGGTGGTTGAAAAGATTCAGTCCGCCGAGAGCTGGTTGAACGAGTGCTGCCTTGGCCTTATAAAGGCCTTTGAGGTATGTTTCCTGAGAAACCTTTGAGGAATCGTCATAATATGAGTAGTAGCCCCTGATACACTATCTGGCGAAGGAGAGGGAGCCGGGCAGGGGATCAAATCCTCTTTTGTGGTGGGATCTTATGTTAATGACATGTACTTGTTTGTTTGAACACAGGCGTCAGCGGAGAAGACGGCCGCTCATAATGCGGAAGTGTCCGAACTGAAGCGGAGCCTGGAACAGGCCGAGGAAGAACTTGGCCGCGTGAGGAAGCGATTAGAAGATAAACAAGGTATGATAAAATATTGCCTTGCATTAGGCACAAATAAGTAATTGTGCTTATTGAAAAGTATATGTGCCCTAGGAGCGAGTGCGAATATGAGGCACTGAAAAAGGTTGTGGATGATGCCAACGAGAATGCTGCCGCCGAACAGGCACTTCGTGAAAAACACGAGGCCAGGGTTGTCGCGGCCGAGCAGGAGCTCCATGAGGCTGTGAAGAAAAGCGAGGGCTTGGAGCAGAGTCTAATAGGGAAAGAATCCGAACTCGCCCAAGTGCTCCAAGCCACGGAAGATGCTCGGGAAGAAGCCCGAGGTGTCACGGGACATTCTGTGATGCCCGTAAAGTTGCGGCTGGTAAGGCCTTACGTATTCTTAGCCATTTATTCATGATAATGGGAAGAATTCTAAGCGGCAAGCTGAATTCTTATTTTCCCCGGGCGTTATGCGGATCTTCCTCGCAGCATATCGATGCCGCCAATTCTACCGAACCGAGGAAAAGAAGTCTGCGGAGAGGGATTTCTGGTTGCGATTTGGCACCGAACTATCCGGTGCCCTTTTATCGATCAATCAAGCAGCTGGTCGAATCGCACCAGCGGCCGAACTAGCCATGAAGGACTTGATTGTCCGGCTGTACGGCGGAGCCAATTTCGAAAGCGATTTCGGGCTCGTGAAGCGGATTGTGGGCGCTTGTCCTCGGCTTGATACTATTAAGCAATCGGTCTGCATAGAGGGCGCACGTATGGCATTCACCCGTGCGAAAGTGCATTGGGGGAAGCTTGACGCGGAGAAGCTGATGACTGAGGGGCCGCCAGAGGGTAAGGAGCATCGCAAGCCCAAACTGTATTATGAAGGTGTACTGAAGGGAGCCCGCCTTGCGGCGGATAAATGTACCAAAGACATTATATTTCCCTGAGGGCATTCGTGCCACTTTTTTGTAATATGGGATTATGGCGTTTATATATTGCCTGTTTTGCTTGAACATATGTTCTTCCTGTGTGGCTGTTTAATGTATGTAAATCCTGAGAGTTGGCCAGTCATCGGCTTTTGCCCCCACGTAAAAAGAATACGGGGGTGTTCGGAATATATCTGAATGCTCTTTATCCCATAGTTGGGTCCCTTTGCGGAGGCGTTTCTCACCACGAACCAGGCAATCGGACTATAAGGCTTTATTACTCTCACTTAGCCATAGGAATTCGAGTATGGTCGGCGCAGCCCCTAGTGTTCGGAAGGCGAACTAGGCCTCTATTGGCGCCGATCAAGACCGATCCTTCCGACTCTGCATTTATAATGGTGTTATGCGGAATAAATCGTTAAGGATTTTACAACCTCTCGAATAGCTGACCAGCTCTCATTTGTATCATGACGATCGGTTTTCGGCTTTCATCGAGGTGCTCGTCCGGCAGATCCGGGACACAATCGCAGTAGTTCTCCCTGCGCTACCTTAGCCGATATAGTGGAACGTAAGGTACCAAAACAAGGGAGCCTGGCAAACCCAACCAATGACCCAAGACATGATTCGGAGCTGATGCATATAGTGCTATAAGTTCGGGGTGCCGGACGACCGAGAAGGTGGTCGGACTTTATTGCCGTATTATGAAGCCCCTGGCATAATCGGGCGTAACATGAGGTGTCGATGGAAAGCGACGTACGGTAAGTGTTATTTAAGTCTACGTATTGTAGCAAAATGATATGTCTCTTCATATGAGTACTATGTATGATTATGAAAAGAGGTGTTTTTTGGCGGAACCTGTGATGGCCGGACTGGAGGGAGTTGTCAGTGGATCAGGAGTGAACCCGGACTGCCTTCTTTTAGGAGGGGGGCTCCTTGTGTGTCCTGGCCGATTCCACGTCATCTATCATGTTCTGCGTCAAAGTTAGTTTGTAAGGCAAATACTCGGAGGTAGCCGAGCGTCCACTTATGGTTGGTTCGGGGGCTCCTGATCGGGCCCTGGTAAACCCAGCCGTTATAACGTTGGGTAGCGCGGACTCCTCAATTGGTGTCCGAATGGTTGGCTGTCATATAAAAATGTTGATAGGCATGCGCGACTCGCTACCCAGGCAGTTGTATGATTTCTGCCCTGAGGGCGGGGTTTGGCCATGCGATTGACCATGTGGAATCTAGGCAACGTGGTTCTTTCCATTAGCATACGGTAAATTACCGCATGGTGGGAAGGCACCGAAGATTTATTCTTTGGCGAAGTATTTTTTTGGTGATCCGAAGACAATCGTGTAGAATGATGGGCTAGAAAGACTTGGCCTTTCCCCTAGCATCTTTTAGGAGATGTTGTTTGTGGTTTCACACCTGCGGGGGTTTTATGTGTTATGGGGCCCCCGGTTTGCTATGTCCGGAGGTACTGCAATTAAGTTGTTGTGGTTAATGCGGTCGGGGGCGGTCGGCCTACTTTTATGCTATGGGGAGGGGGCTTTTGACTAGATGCCTCCCTTCATTGTTTCCGTCGCGCGACCAACCGCTTTGTTTTGAAGATCCGGCATTCTCTATTGGTATGCTTTGCCGTCCTTCTAGGGGTACCATGGATTTCACATGGTTGATCAAGTGTGTGACTCGGGACGGATAGGTC
Source organism: Aegilops bicornis (assembly GCA_021605145.1). Lineage (NCBI taxonomy): Eukaryota > Viridiplantae > Streptophyta > Magnoliopsida > Poales > Poaceae > Aegilops > Aegilops bicornis. The sequence goes on along the minus strand of CM038675.1, from coordinate 546,367,387 downwards.
TGAGCTGTTCTTTGTCCGCTGACTGGACTGGGAGTTGCTGGGATTAGCTCCAGCCTTCCTGTTTTGACGCTTATGACCAGTGCGCCGAGGCTTGATGATGCTTCTTCGTTTGTCCTTCGTATTGTTTTGGACCGTAGTAGCGTGTTGACGTTGGGGCATGTGCCTTGAGTTATCCTGCTTAGGTTGGGGTGGCTGGTTGTGCCCTGTGTGCCCTTTGTCGGGGCGGTCAGGTCCGTATCTTTCAGTGCCCAGGACCTTGGTCCATCTGTCTACCAGCGAATCTTGGTCAGCCTTAAGCTGTTGTTGCTTCCTTTGCAGGCTCTTTGCTGTGGCCATGAGCTGTCGCTCGAAGCGAGCTTGTTCCACTAGATCTTCAAGGCACGCCTAATTCGTCATTGCCGAGGCTTGCCTCGTCCTTGGAGGGGGGCGTATAGTTGTCCCTCTCCAGGTATCCCACAGTGGCCAGTCCGGCCTTATGAAAGGCACGCCGACTAGGGTTATATTCATCTTCGGCGCCATCCGGATTGTTTTCGACTTCTGGGTCGGTATTCCCGTGGCGGGGTGTCGGGGAGGCTGATCGTACCCACGGACACCTATGGGGCCGGCGGAGCAGGCCCCTTGTGGTTCGGAGGGGGGCGGAGGTCGCACGAAGAGCGGATCGAGGCGATGCACACGAGCGGTTTACCCGGCTTCGAGCTCTCCGGAGAGATAAAACTCCTACTGCTGCTGTTTGATCTATTGTGTTCTTGCTAGGGAGCAATGCGAGCTACAAAACCTAAGCGTGAGTGTATCTAGTCTATGGCGGTCGAATGAACCGAACCTTGCGAAGACGCTGAATCGAACCCCTTCTACGTTGCACTCGGGCCTCCTTTTATATGCTCAAGGGGTCTCCGACAGGTGGCAACATAGGCGGGGGTACGAATGTAAAAACAGGAGTTGGTACACCTACTTGAACAGTGTACAGTGCAAAAATACCTAACTCTGACGGCAAGGGACAAAAGCAATAAATGCCTGTCGTTGTCGCCCAAACAGTGTAACAGAGACCGTCAGGTGCGCCTCCGCTCGCCACGATGGCGAGCCTGTCAGCGCCGCTCATCGCTGCTCTCCGCTGGCTGCACAACTGCTCGACACGCGCCCATGGAACGGTCCCGTGGCGACACGTCGCTGGGTGAGCTGGAGCGGAGACGGAGAGAAGTTGCATGCCACGGCAAGCGCCTTGCCACGGCCGAATCCTTGCCGCGCCGGAGACTTGTCGCGCCCGAGCCTTCCCGGCAAGCTCCTCTTGCGGGGCCTTGTCTTCTGCGTGCACAGGTGGCCTTCCCGACAAGCTCTTCTTGTCGGGGCCTTGTCTGCCTAGAGAGGCCTTCCCGACAAGCTCCTCTTGTCGGGGTCTTGCCTTCAGAATGGCCGCGGAGGGTCTTGGCGGATGCCCGGCGAGGCTTGCCGCGGGGAAGCTGCGACTGCCCGTGCACAAGTTCGGGGTACTAAGGTACCCCTACTTTAGTACACCGACAGGAGCCCCCGGGTCTGGGCCATACACGGTGCCGAGCGCTGTTGGGCCAGGCCCAAAACAGGGCACGGGCACGCGCGGCCTGGGTCCAAAACAAACCCACTCCGTATCCGCCGTGTCCCCCCGTAACGGTATGCGTCGATTGCGGCGTCATGGGGGAAGTGGGCGGCGTGCGGGGTCGCTCCACCCGTCGCCCCCGTTCTGCATCCCCGCCACGTGGTTCCCATGTTCTTGGGGTCACGGACGGTGGAAATGGGAAACTGGGCCGTCATGAGCAGAGGCAGCAGGTCGGCCCCGATTCCCTGCTCTTCCTATGCCCTGATTTGTCGAGCGGGGCGGTTGAGCCCCCACCTTGCTTCCTTAAAAAGAGCGGAAGGGGAGCGCAGAAGGCCGCACTCTCCCACCTCCTCCTTTCCTCAGTGTCTGCTCCCCTTTCTCTCAGTCGCCATGGAGAAAAGGAGCCTTGGTTCTTCATCGGTGGCGGCAAGGGTCGCCGCTAGGCAGCGCTCCCCTCCCAACCCTACGCCTGGGGCGGCAGAGCCAGCCCCAAGAGGAAGAGGGAGGGGGCGAGGTCGTGGACGAGGTCGAGGCGCTCGGGGAAGAGGCGGACGGGCAGCGCGCCGTCTCCGCTTCCGGGCCGGCGGTTCCCCTCCTGGGCGGTCCATACCAGGACGACCCTTGCGAAGTTCTTCGTCAGTTGCACCGGGCGCCTCGTCGCCGCCTCCGGCTTCCAGCCCGTTTGCGGCGCGATGGATTCGGATCCGCCCGAGACATCGAGATTGCACATGAGGGCTGGAATCAGCGGCATGCGAGTCCGTGTTGTATTCCCAGCCCCTAATGTGATGTATCTCGATCATGGGTGGAAGACGTTCACCCGCATCCACACTCGAGGCGGGGTTTACCCTCCATTTTAAGTTAATGGAGGGTGATCTCCCCTCCGTCAAGGTCTTCGGGGATCTTGGCACTCGGGCGAAGTGCTGCGTGGGCAGCTCCTCCGATAGCGAAGATTCCCCCTCGAGCGAGAGTGACGAGGAGGGGAGCGACAGTGAAGACGAGGTTGGTGGGCCCGATTAGTTGTCGGGCGCCGCTTGCAAGGCGTCATGGCGACCCCATCATCCGTGTCGCCGGCTCCTGAACTCCCGGGTCGTCTCCTTGGGCGGGCGTGGGAGGCTGCGGAAGGGAAGAGGGATGGCGACAAGGCCGTCAAGTCGAATCTGAGGCGTAGTGCCCTCGACAGCGTGCTGACGCCCTGCCGCCCCGTCTTCGAACCCCGCTTCCGGCGCCGCCATCTCCGTCAAGCCCTCGGGAGCTCCCGGGATGTTCTCTTGGTGTCTTCTGGCACCCGTAGCTCGTCTAGGCGTTTCTTTTGCCCTTCCCGCCTCCTTGACCTACCTCCACGGAAAGAGGGACATGAAAAGGATTACGGGCATCTTATCTTTTTAATTTGTAAGCCTTCGGGCCTTATCCGCATTTAAAGCTTGTAATCCTCTCTTTCATGTTTTTCATTCCCCACGGATTGTATCCGAGTAGAATGTTTTTAATGAAAAAGGGATGCTTGAAAAGGGACGAAGGGCTTATCTGATTCCTCACCTAAGCAACTCGGCTTGCTTGCAGCCTCCCGACAACTCGGGCTTGCCGCAGCCCCGGCAACTACGGCTTGCCGCAGCCCCCCAAGAACTTCCGGCTTGCCGGGGCTTGGGTACCAGCGCCCTTCTTCTCCTCTTCGCTGTTATTTCAGTTCACGAGAACGATTTAGCCAGTGCCGCGATAAGTTATTTTTGTAGCATAACTTTATTCTGGGCAACATTTGCTACGTTACTTCCTTTACTCGACTCTTGGCTTTGTATGTTATTACCCTACGCTTTTCAGGGAAAGTAGTCACAAGAGGCCAAGTTCCTCTTCTTGCTTTGTCCGGTTGATGGTGTTACGGTTGGTTGAGTTAGCTTGAGCACGAAAATCCCTGGTTCCACAGGTAACTTAAGTGCGGCACATTTTGACAGGCCATCAGCAATATCATTCTGAGTTCTTGGAACATGTTCCATTTGCAGGCCGTCAAAGTGCTCTTCTAGCTTCCTCACTTCATCAACGTAGGCTTCCATCAACGGACTCTGGTAATCTTTGTTGACTTGGCGGACGACGAGTTGCGAGTCACCCCTGATGATAAGCTTCTTGATCCCAAGGTCCACGGCGATCCTGAGACCGGCAAGCAAACCTTCATATTCCGCAGTATTGTTTGTCGCTTGCTCCTTGGGAAAGTGCATCTGGACGACGTACTTGAGGTGCTCTCCGGTGGAGTGCGATAAGCGACGCCGGAACCGGCGCCTTGCAGCGAGAAGGCACCATCAAAGTACATCAGCCACTCTTTGCTTGCTTCTTTGACGGGAATGCTCGTCTCCGGAATCTCTTCATCTGGTGTTGGCGTCCATTCTGCTATGAATTCTGCCAACGCCTGCTTTGGATAGTTGATGTGCTTTCAAACTTAAGACCAAAGCTTGACAGCTCGATGCCCACTCGACAATCCTCGCCTGTCGCTTCTGGATTCTGCAGTATCCTCTTCAGGGGAAAGCGAGTGACAACTGTGATCTCATGTGCTTGGAAGTAGTGGCGCAGCTTTCTCGAGGCCATGAGGAGGCCGAAAAGCAGTTTCTGCACACAAGAGTACCTTGACCTAGCCCCCTGCAGGAGGGAACTGACAAAGTAGACTGGGCGCTGCACCATCCTTTTCTGTATCTGTTCTTGTGTCGCCGCGGATTCGTCCTTGGCGGGACCAGAGCTTGTTGGTGAAGCCCCCTCCTTGTCGCTGGATGTGCTTGCCGCGGTTGCTGGCTCGTCATCCGCCTCCCTCTCCGCCACTAACGCAACACTAACCACTTGATTGGTTGCCGCTATATATAGCAGCAACTTCTCTTGTGGCCTAGGCGCGACAAGTGTTGGAGTGGAGGACAGGTATCTCTTTAAGTCCTGCGGTAGCAGCCTCCGCTTCGGGAGTCCATTTCATTGGACCCGCCTTTTTCAAAATCTTGAAAAATGGCAGGGCGCGCTCAGCAGACCTAGAAATAAACCTGCTGAGAGCAGCCACGCAACCGGCAAGCCTTCGTATATCCTTGACGCGCTTTGGTGCTTCAATCTGTTCAATGGCCTTGATCTTGTCGGGGTTAGCTTCAATTCCTCGCTGAGACACGAAGAACCCGAGAAGCTTGCCGGAAGGGACCCCAAACATGCACTTCTCGGGGTTGAGCTTGAGGTTGATCTTGCGCAGATTTGCAAAGATCTCGTCCAAATCTTGAACCAGAGTTGCTTTGTCTTTGCTCTTGACCACTATGTCATCCATGTAGGCTTCTACATTTCTATGCATTTGCGGCTCAAAAGCGTCATGGACTACCCTTGCAAATGTTGAACCAGCATTCTTCAAACCGAAAGGCATCCGTATGAAACAGTACGTGCCACATGGTGTGATGAATGCGGTCTTCTCCTCATCTTCTTCAGCCATGAAGATATGATGGTATCCTGAGTATGCATAATGAAACGAAAGCAAATCACATCCGGCCGTGGAGTCAACAATCTGGTCAATGCGCGGCAAGGGAAATGGATCTTTGGGACAAGCTTTATTAACGTCCGTGAAGTCAATACAAAGTCTCCATTTCCCATTTGCCTTGGCGACGACTACGAGATTGGCCAACCACGTAGGATGGAGCACTCCTCGACAAGGCCTGCTGCTTCCGGTTCTTGATCTCTTGACTATGAATTCTTGGCGCCCACCGCTTGCTTCCCCGACTTTTTTGCTTGACGGGTCACAAGACGAGGTCAAACGGCCAGGCGGTGCTCAATCACTTCCCTGGGAACACCGGGGATATCAGACGGTTGCCATGCAAACACGTCGACATTCGCCCGCAGGAAAGCAACGAGCGCGCCTTCCTATTTGGGGTCGAGAGAGGCACTGATGGTGAAGGTACCACCAGCGCCGTCCTCCTCGGCGGGCACCTTCTTGGTCTTCGGCGGAGCCACCATCTTCTTGCACTTGCCGGTGGAGCTCGATGGTGTGTCCTCGACGGTAGCGCAGCACTCGAAGAGGTGCGCTTGCGGAGTGAGCATCGAGCCCTTGCCGGACTTGGACTTGGTCTTCTTCCCCGGGAGCTTCAGCGGCAAGTGTCTGGCGATCTGTCGCAGTTCTTGCATCCCGGAAGATCTTGTCGGCACAGATAAGGGCATCCTTCTTGTCACTATGGATGAGATGACGCTTATCGGGCCCGGCATCTTGAGTAGGTTGTAGGCGTGGTGAGAGGCTGCCATGAACTTGGCGAGAGTCTTTGGAATGGCCAAGTATCCCATTGTAAGGCAATGGGAAATCGGCAACGTCAAATGTAACCCTCTCGATCCACGAAGTTCAGCTCGGCGCCAAATGTGACCGCAACGTAATCTTCCCCTTCGCTTGCTCCTTCCCGGATTGATTCCTTGGAAGGTTCCGGTCTCTTCGAGCTCATTTGTCGGTATTTGAAGCACGGAGCACCGCGGAGGAGATCAGATTCAAGCCGGCCCGCCGTCAACTTACATTTTTGTGACCTTGAGGTTGCGGATGGTTGGAGAGACCAACATCGGCAAGCACCCGACCCTTGATTATGCGATCAGGGTGGTCCTCAATATCAAAAATGATAGGCGTCTTGGACCACTTGAGGTTTATGCGCGACTTCACGGATGGTTCCGCTGCATTGACCTCCCGCATCCATTGCTTGAGTTGGCGGTGGGAGGTATGCAGGGAAGCACCTCCGTCAACACAGAGAACCTCTGTGGCTTTCTGAAACTCCTGCTCAACGGCGTTGTCGTCCTCCATATCTTCGTCGTCGTCATTATCTTCATCCTTGTCGCGGCCGCGGGGAGGTCGATCTCCTTGTCGCTGCTTGGCCTTGTCGCGGCGTCCTCCCCGGCCGGGACGTTTCTTGCTTGCTCCCCCAGCACCTTCCTGGGCCTTCTCCTTGTCTCGCCGCTCGTACTCAGCTCTCTGCTGTTCGACGAGCTGCTCGACCTTCTTGCAGCTCTGGAGATCGTGGCCCTTGGTGCGGTGGATCTTGCTTGATCGCTTGCCGGAGCTGTCACCGCTTGTCGGGCGGCCGCCACCGACCGGTGGTTGGCGTCGTGCAACCTCCTTGCCGGAGCCACCAGCCTTGGCGTTCTTGTCGCCGCCTCCGTTGCCGGACTGCTCGACAGCTAGCACTTCTACGCTTTTCTTCTTCCTGTTGCCTCGCCACGGCCCTTCCTTGCCGGGCGGAGTCATCACCGTCGGATCCTGCTTACGCATTCTCTCCGTGGAGTCTCCTCCCTTCCTCGGTAGCGTGCACACTTGTTGGCCAGGGCGTACAGCTCACTGAAGTCCTTGACTTTGCACATCGCCATCTCCTCCCTCATCCTGCGATTACGCACGTTCTGATGAAACGCGCTGATCACTGCGGCAGGGTGGACGTCTGGGATGTTGTAGTGCACGCGGCTGAATCTCTGAATGAACTTGCGCAGGGACTCTCCTTCCTTCTGGGTGAGCAGGTGAAGGTCACTCTCCTGGCCATGAGGTTTGTGGCCGCCGTGAAGGCGCCAACAAGCGATGGCACAGATCCGCCCTGCAGGATATGGAGCTGTCCGGCAAGTGCATGAGCCAAGATCTGACGTTGGGCTTGAGCACGAGCGGGAAGTAGTTGGCGAGGATCTTGTCATCCCGTCCGCCTGCAGCCTGCACCGCGATGGTGTAGATGCTGAGGAACTCCGACGGGTGCGTCCGGCCATCATACTTCTTCGGCACGTCTGGTTTGAAGTTTTTCTGGCTGGGCCACTGGACTTGCCGCAGCTCATGAGTGAACGCAGGGCAACCTACGGCATACGGCAAGTTGCCTGGCCCCTCCGGCGCGTGCATGTCAACAGAAGGCCCAGCGCGCTTGTCGGATTGACGTCGCGCTTCTCTTCGGCGCTCGATGCGAGTTCGAGCGTCCTCTTGTTGTCGCTCATGGAGAACTTGGCGCTGATCGCGGCGAGCTCGCGGGTCCGACGACGCAGTGGAGTCGCTGTCGAGGTGGATCCGGTGAGTCGGCGATCTTGGCCTTCTTGGCGGAGAGTGCACGGTGGTTGCACCTCCGGCGATCTCATCGCCACCGGCTCGTGCCTTGTCGTCTCGCCGCGGCAACGATGGCGTTGGTTACCGCGAGCGTCGCCGTTAGCAAAGCCGATGAGGCTCGGATAGTGGCCCTCCACTCGTCGACCTTATCGGCCGTTGGAGGGTAGTCGAGGAGCGATTGAGCTCTCGCTGCAGCTTCTGCTGGAGTAGTAGGCGGCATTGGAGAGCAGTGCGAGGAGCGGGACACGCCGGACTTCTAACTACGTTAGAAGGAGCAGCGCCCCGTCCGGGCGACCGTATCTCACTAGCGCCAGCATGTTGGCGCGCATGCTGGTCTTGAGGGTCTCGATCCAACAAACGTATGGCGTTGTGAACGCCATGACGTTGTTGGTCTCGCGTCTCCTGAGATGGACGCGGGGGATGTGCGGACGCCGAGGACTGCGGTGCCTTGTCCTTGGACTTGGCAACTTCGCGAGCACCTTCGTCGGTGCCCGTTCCTCCGCCGGCGTCTGCACCGCCACCCGTTTGCTGCGGTGAGGGTGGGTACGACGCGGACGGCTCTGCTGCCGCCGAAGCCTTCTTCTTCTGTGGCATGTTGAGGAAGATGTTGATGACGCTGCTCGCGTGAACGCCGGATCGGATTCACACGGCCTCGACGCTTCTACAGCGCGCCAGAGATGTCGGGAGGCTGATCGTACCCTAAACACCTATGGGGCCGGGCGGAGCAGGCCTTGTGGTTCGGAGGGCGGAGGTCGCACGAAGAGCGGATCGAGGCGATGCACACGGCGGTTTACCCAGCTTCGGAGCTCTCGGAGAGATAAAACTCCTCTGCTGCTGTTTGATCTATTGTGTTCTTGCTAGGGAGCAATGCGAGCTACAAAACCTAAGCGTGAGTGTATCTAGTCTATGGCGGTCGAATGAACTGAACCTTGCGAAGACGCCTTGAACCGAACCCTTCTACGTTGCACTCGGGCCTCCTTTTATATGCTCAAGGGGTCTCCGGCAGTGTGGCAACATAGGCGGGGTACGAATGTAAAAACAGGAGTTGGTACACCTACTTGAGCGAGTGTACGGTGCAAAAATACCTAACTCGACGGCAAGGGACAAAAGCAATAAATGCATCGTTGTCGCCCAAGCGATTATAACGAGAGACCGTCAGTGCGCCTCCGCCGCCACGATGGCGAGCCTGTCGGCCGCTACCGCTCATCGCTGCTCTCCGCTGGCTGCACGGCTGCTTTCGACACGCCCATGGAACGGTCCCATGGCGACATCGTCGCTGGGTGAGCTGGAGCGAGACGGAGAGAAGTTGCATGCATGACAAGCGCCTTGCCGCTGAATCCTTGTCGCGCCGGAGACTTGTCGCGCCCGAGCCTTCCCGGCAAGCTCCTCTTGCCGGGCCTTGTCTTCTGCGTGCACAGGTGGCCTTCCCGACAAGCTCTTCTTGTCGGGGCCTTGTCTGCCTAGAGAGGCCTTCCCGACAAGCTCCTCTTGTCAGGGTCTTGCCTTCAGAATGGCCACGGAGGGTCTTGGCGGATGCCCGGCGAGGCTTGCCGCGGGGACGCTGCGACTGCCCGTGCACAAGTTCGGGGTACTAATGTACCCCTACTTTAGTACACCGACACGGGGCTTGGAGCGGCGCCGACGACGCCCATACTTTGCTTTTCCCCCTGTGGGATTATCCTCCGCTGCCTCACCGCCATTGGTTTCCTTCGGAGTGTCCGCCATGTGTATATCATGGGGATAGGCGGCTATCCACCGCCCAGTGAGCGGTGGCTCCTGTGATTCTCCTGCATCGTCGTCCATACAATCGATGTCTTCGGAGTCAAAGTCGATCACGTCGGTTAAATCATCTACCATGGCAATGAAGTGGGTGGTGGGTGGGCAAAGAGTTCCTTCATCCCCTACTTCCCACTTGAGCCGGACATAGTTCGGCCAAGAGCCTCCTGACAAATAAAGAGACTTTAATGAGTTCAGCATGTCGCCGAAGGGCGAGTGCTGGAAGATATCCACAGCGGTGAACTCCATTACCAGAGGCCAACCTGGCCCGAACGAATCGGGAGTGTGCGGACCGGAACCAACGTCCGGATACGAATCCGAGGGTCCGGATTCACAGGCCACCACAGGGGTAAGGCCCGTGTTCGGCTCTACCGCCGATGAGTGCGCGACCGGCGGGGCGGGGTCCAGCCCCCCGTCCTTGGGCAACGCAGCCTGCTCCGGATTTAAGTCCGAGGCTACCGCGGGGGTGACACCCCGAGCTTTGTTCGACAACAGGTCTAAGCTGTGTTCGTCGTTACTGTCTGGTGCTCCTGGCATAGGCCCGAATCCGTCGAAGATCTCGTCTCCGCGGATGTCCGCCGTCTTGACTCAGTTTCGACCACGATCTGGTGGCTAAGGGCGTGGCTATCGATCTGCTCCAGATGGCCAAGCGAATTGGCCCGCAGGGCGAAGCCGCCGAACACGAAGATCTGTCCGGGGAGGAAAGTCTCGCCCTGGACAGCATCATTGATGATGATTGAAGGAGCCATTGAGCCCGGCAATGACGACAGAGGAACTCTCAATGAAAGCACCAATGTCGGTGTCAAAACCGGCGGATCTCGGGTAGTGTGTCCCGATCTGCGCGTCAAGGCTGATGGTAACAGGAAGCAAGGGACACAGATGTTTACCCAGGTTCGGGCCCTCTCGATGGAGGTAAAACCCTACTTCCTACTTGATTAATATTGATGCACTAGTAGAAAAAGGGGCTAATCTGAGACACATTAGTTCCGGTTTGATTTCGAGCCGGCACTAATGTGTCCATTAGTGTCGGTTCCAACGGCTAGCCGGCCGCTCTCATTAGTACCGGTTCGTGGCAAAACTTTAGCATCGGTTCGTGCCACGAACCAGTACTAAAGAGAGTGGTGGCAGGATGTTGTCAGTCTGGGGCCCGTCCAGCACCTGTAGTGCCGGTTCGTGGCACGAACCGGTTCTAAAGGTCGACGTACGTAAACCCTTCGTCCACCCGAGCTCGCTCTGTTCTTCCCCTTTCCCCTCTCCTTCTCTGTTCTTCCCCTCTCTTCCTCGAGCTCATCACACATTTTGCCCAAAATTTGTCAAGATTTGAAGGCCCCCATCCATTCAAATGATCACAAAGGTTAGCAACTTTGTCCTTTCATCTCTCATTGCTAGATTAGCTCTTGCAATGCTTTATATAGTGATTAATTTGTGAGTTTAGTAATTTGAAGGAATTATATGTTCTAGTATTTGATCTATATGCAATTTGAGGTAAAAAATAACACTTAGTTTGCATATGTAGGTGTGGTTTACTTAGTGCCTTCTAAATCGCCGTCGTAACCACCGTCGATCGCTCACTTCTCCGTCACGGCACCACCTTGTGGTGAGGCTCTTGTTCATGAATGTTTTACATTACCAAATTGATGTTTGCGTGATTTGGATATATAGTTACTCGTATAATTATCTTACTCATACGTTGTTTGTTATACATAGTGCCATGGTTTTGATATCCATCCCCGTCGGCCCTCGTCCTTGTTATGATTCGGATGTGGTATATTCTCTTTTAAAACTAGTTTTTGCATTTCGTGTTTATGACAAATTATGCCCATCAAGTCGACATAGATATTTTTATCTAGGAGGTATGTGAACCGAAAATTCCAACCGACCCTATTGTCGAGAGGTTAAATTTAGTTGAAAGAGAAAACGAGTATTTGAATGAAAAATTGAAAAGAATTGAGGGGAGCAGATGGAATTTGAGTTGCATGTTGCCGATGTCGTCGATGATCACAAGATCAAGATGGAGAAAATGAGGTTGAAGATTAGAAAGATTAGAAAATATGCCATTGATAGTGTGGCTTGGTATCATTATGCTGTTGGATCAATTGTTACCTTAGTTGTGATCTTGATCGCATTTGTTGTTGCATTTAAATTCTTTATCTAGAGAGTTATTTGTATGTTGCATTTAATTAAGTGTTGTATATGAACTTTATGTATGAACTTGTATTAATTTGGTCTATTTGGTGTTGTGTAATGAAGATGAGCCGACAATGGATGTATGATGACCGATGCTCTCCCGAGTTCATTAATGGTGTGCATACTTTTCTGCTTGCCGCCGAGGCAAACAAGCGGCAGATGGTTTTGTGCCCTGTCCATGTGTTGGCTGTAAGAATGGTCACAGTTACTCTACGTCAAGAACCATTCACGTCCACCTATTTGAGTCCGGTTTCATGCCCCACTATAATGTTTGGACCAAGCACGGAGAAATAGGGGTTATGATGGAAGACAATGAAGAAGAAGAGGACGACGATGGCTATCCCGGCCATGGGTTCCCCGAATACGATGATACAACAATGGGGGAAGAAGCTGAGCCGCAATGCGGGAAGAAGCTGAATAAGAGGCATCGAGATGAGCCGCGATGATCTAGGTCGGGCCATTGCCGATGCAAAGAGAAACTGCGCAAGTGATCTAGAGAGGACGGTTGCAGCGCATGTTAGAGGATCACAAGAAATTGTCGTACCAATTGCGAAGTCGACAAAAAAGTTGGGCACCACACTTGAATTGCTACAATGGAAGGCAGAGAATGGTGTATCTGACAAGGGATTTGGAAAGTTGCCGGTAATGATAAAGAATATGCTTCCAAAGGACAACGTATTGCCCGAGAGTACGTATGAAGCAAAGAAGGCCGTCTACCCTCTAGGGTTAGAGGTGCAAAAGATACATGCATGCCCTAATGACTGCATCCTCTACCGTGGTGAGTACGAGGATTTAAACGCTTGCCCGGTATGCAGTGCATTGCGTTATAAGATCAGTCGTGATGACCCTAGTGATGTCGAGGGCGAGCGCCCCAGGAAGAAGATTCCTGCCAAGGTGATGTGGTATGCTCCTATAATACCACGGTTGAAATGTTTGTTCCAAAACAAAGAGCATGCGAAGGCGATGCGGTGGCACGCAGAAGACCGTAAGAAAGACGGAAAGTTGACAGTACCTACGACGGTTCGTAGTGGAGAAAAATCGAGAGAAATCTTTGGGAGGAGTTTGCAGGTGACCCAAGGAACGTATGGTTTGGTCTAAGCGCAGATGGCATTAATCCTTTTGGGGAGCAGAGCAGCAACCATAGAATGTGGCCTGTGACTCTATGTTTGTATAACCTTCCTCGTTGGTTGTGCATGAAGCGGAAGTTCATTATGATGCCAATGCTCATCCAAGGCCCTAAGCAACCCGGCAACGACATTTATGTGTACCTAAGGCCATTAGTTGAAGAACTATTACAGCTATGGAATGGAACAGGTGTACGGCGTGGGATGAGCATGAACAGTGAAGAATTTGACCTAAAGGCGTTGCTGTTTGTGACCATCAATGATTGGCCTGCTCTCAGTAACCTTTCGTGACAGACAAACAAGGGATACCGTGGATGCACGCACTGTTTGGATGATACCGACAGTATATATTTGGATAGTTGTAGGAAGAATGTGTACCTGGGACATCGTCGATTTCTTCCGACAAGGCATCCCGTAAGAAAGAAAGGCAAGCATTTCAAAGGTGAGGGAGATCACCGGACGAAGCCTCGCCGCCGTACTGGTGCTGATGTACATGATATGGTCAAGGATTTGAAGGTAATCTTTGGAAAGGTTCCTGGCGGACAACCTGTTCCAAAGGACGCTGACGGACGCGCACCCATGTGGAAGAAGAAATCTTTATTTTGGGACCTGCCATACTGGAAAGAGCTAGAGGTCCGCTCCGCAATCGACGTGATGCACGTGACGAAGAATCTTTGCGTGACCCTGCTTGGCTTTTTGGGCGTGTATGGGAAGACAAAAGACACACCAGAGGCACGGGAGGACCAGCAACGTATGCACGGAAAAGACGGCATACATCGTGGTCGAGCCAGCTACACTCTTACCAAAGAAGAGAAGGAAATCTTCTTGAATGCACCGCTCGACATGAAGGTACCGTCTGGCTTCTCATCGAATATAAAGGGAATAATAAATATGGCGTAGAAAAAGTTCCGAACCTAAAGTCTCATGACTGCCACATGATTATGACGCAACTCCTTCCGGTTGCATTGAGGGGACTTCTACCGGAAAACGTTTGATTAGCCATTGTGAATCTATGTGCATTCCTCAATGCAATCTCTCAGAAGGTAATCGATCCAGAAATCATACCAAGGTTACAGAATGATTTGGTGCAATGTCTTGTCAATTTCGAGTTGGTGTTCCCACCATCCTTCTTCAACATCATGACGCACGTCCTAGTTCACCTTTGCGAAGAGATTAATGTTTTGGGTCCTGTATTTCTACACAATATGTTCACCTCTGCGAAGAGATTAACGTTTTGGGTCTTGAAGAAATATGTTCATAACTGTGCTAGGCCAGAAGGAAGCATCTCGAAGGGCCATGAAAATGAGGAGGTCATTGAGTTTTGTATTGACTTTATTCCTGACCTTAGGCCGATTGGTGTTCTGAATCATGCATAAGGGCGCATCGAAGGAAAAGGCACGCTAGGAGGGCATCAAATAATATGTATGGACGGGCATTCTCTCACTTTGAAGCACACTACACAGTTCTCTGAAATTCCGCCTTTGGTGGCTCCATATATGGAGGAACACAAGAATTTTCTACACTCCAAACACCGGAGAAGTCCGACGATTGGATTACACGCGAACAAACGAGGACTTTCGCCGTTGGTTGCGTAAACGCGATACTGAATGATGTCGATATTCAAAATGACCTGTACTCGTTGTCCTAGTTACCATCTTCGAATATAATGACTTTCAAAGGGTACCAGATAAATGGGAATACATTTTACATGATCGCCCAAGATAAGAAGAGAAGCAACCAAAACAGTGGTGTCCGCTTTGATGCAACAACCAACACGGGTAAGGAAACATATTATGGTTACGTAGTGGACATATGGGAACTTAACTATGGAGGTGATTTGAAGGTCCCTTTGTTTCGGTGCAAATGGGTCAATATGACACGAGGCGGGTAACGGAAGACCCACAGTACGGAATGACAATAGTGGATCTCAACAATCTTGCTTATGCAGACGAACCATTCGTCCTAACCAATGATGTGGCGCAGGTTTTTTATGTGAAAGACATGTCTACCAGGCTGAGAAAAAGAAAAGATAAGGAAGCGAATGGATCATACGAAGAGCCAAAGCGCCATGTAGTTCTTTCAGGAAAAAGAAACATCGTGGGAGTGGATGACAAGACAGACATGTCAGAAGATTATGAAAAGTTTGATGAAATTGCTCCATTCACAGTGAATATTGACCCGAGCATCCAGTTAAATGATGAAGATTTTCCATGGCTACGGCGCAAAGGGACACACACGAAGAAAAAGTTTCACACCCAAAGATCTGGGATGTGATCGGCTTCACTATCATCACTTTCTTCTGTGTTTCACACCAGGAGGGAATGTCTGTAATAGTTAGGGTAGTTATGTGTTTTAGCATTTGAAACGCGAACAAATTTTATGTGCAAACAAAAGTAGAGAGGGTTACTAAGAAAAGCTGGATGCACTTCGTGGTACAAAATGGACAATCTCTTTCCCATTTAAAACTCAATCATTACAAAGGCATTTCATTTTTAAATAACCTAAGCATTACCAAATTGAACATAATGATAAAATACACTAATATTAAATATAAGAAAAAGAATCACTAAAAATCTTTTTTCAAAGTTAAGTTATTCACAAACTAGTGATTCACACAAATTTCAAATAATTCAAAATTTAAACTATTCAAATTTGAAAACTACCGGCACTAACAGAAAGTTTGTAATTTTTTGTACCAAAAGCAAAACTATTCACAAATAAACTCTAAATACAGCAAAAAACAACTCAAAAATAAATAAAACAAAAATAAATAAAGCGAAAAAAATTAAGAAAATAAAAAAGCCCGCCTACTGGGCCAAAGTGGCCTGCATACGACTAGGAACCCAACCTTTTGTTGGGCCAGGATGCAGGCCCGTGAAGGCCCAAGAGGTCTGCCAGGCGTAAGAGAATATGTAGGCCCAAGAGGGCCTGCTAGGAGACGAGCTCGAGAGAGCTACCGCACTAGGGCTTATAAACCAGGCGGTAGCCCCTCGACTAGCGAGGTGGGACTAAACTTGCCGCATCAAGATTGCCAAGCACTTTTAGTACCGGTCGTGGCACCAACCGGTACTAAAGGGTGGTGCCAGAGACCCAATAATAAAGGGTGGGTGCTTCCGCCGCCCGATCAAGTTAAAACAGACCTTTAGTACGGGTTGGTGGCTCCAACCGTACTAAAGGTCCATCCTATATATCGACCACTTGAAAAAATTTCAGTTTCCCTCTGTTTCCTCCCTCCGTCGCGCCACCCTGCCCCGATCGACCGTCCCCGTCGACGTCGCCGCCCCCGCCCCTCATCGCCGACCCCGGCCGTGCCCGCCCCTCGTCGCCCGTCGGCGTCGCCGCCCCCCCGTCCGTCCCGTCGTCCCGCCATCCCGTTGTTGCGGCCGCTTCCGTCGTCGCCGCCCCGCCCCGTCGCCCCGTCGTCGCCGCCCCGTCCCGTCGCCCCGTCATCGCCTCGCCGGTGAGCTCGCCCCGGCCGCCATGTCTAGTTGTCCACACACACACACACTACACACACACACACACACTACACACACACACACTACACACACGCCATTTTTTATAGAAATGTTAGCAATTTTTCTGTTTTTTAGTAATATAAATATTATAATTGTTAGTTATATAGAAATGTTATAAATGTTTTCGGTTTTTAAGTTATAGAAATATTTATAGAAATGTTATAAATGTTTTCTGTTTTTTAGTTATAGAAATATTTATAGAAATGTTAGCAATTTTTCTGTTTTTTAGTAATATAAATATTAGAATTGTTAGTTATATAGAAATGTTATAAATGTTTTCTGTTTTTAGTTATAGAAATATTAGCAATTTTTCTGATTTTAGTTATATAAATATTAGAATTGTTAGTTATATAGAAATGTTATAAATGTTTTCTGTTTTTAGTTATAGAAATATTTATAGAAATGTTAGCAATTTTTTGTTTTTTAGTTATATAAATAGTTTTTATGCGGCCTATAGTATTTGTTAAATTTTATAATTAGTTTTAGTTAGATGAATTAGTTTTAGTTATCACAATCAAATCATTTAAAAAATGTTACTTTTTGCGGGCATATAGTATTTGTTCTCGACGATATGCCCGGCCCGCATCCTCGTCGTCGACCCGTTCGCGATGACGTCCTACTTCAGAGGACCCATGTCCGGGACTGGCTCACGAGCCGGCACTGGGAGGTGCTACTGGAGGGCGCGCGCTTGGTGAGGAACCCGACCTTGGGTCCCGTCGTCGACCCTGATCTTCTTTGGTGGTGTTCGCGTGGGCCACATTCGGTGTAGAGGCAGCCGGCACCGCCGGAGGTGGTGCGTCGTTGTGTCAGGGAGGAAGATGAGCACGCCCATCGCTACATGGCTGCTATGGACGACGTCAGGTTCTCCACTACTTGGCGGGTTCTTTGGGCAGATGACCGGAGATCTGATCCTGTGATGGTTCCTTCTCTTTGGGTGTGCACCATGCGCCTCAGAACCGCGAGTGGCGCCCTAGATTCTTCTGTAGTACTCGATCTTTATTAAGTACCTAGCCAGTGATGTATTCGATATATAATATTCGAGACGATGTATTCGAGATTATATATATTAAGACAATGATGTATTCGAGATTATATATATTAAGACGATGTATTCGAGATTCAGTTTTTCCTTATTGATTGCATCCATGCAATGTAATTTGAATACTAATTAAATTTTTTATATTTCTTCTATATTAGTTAAGTAAAAGCTATGGCGGACAATACCGGCAGAGAGAGAGAAGAGGAATTGTTCGACATCATACGCAGGCCTCACAGGCTAGATGATCTGAATGAAGCAGATGACGGCTCCCAATATCTGAACAATACCGGAGAGGGTGATGAAAAGATATTCGATCTCGACGATCGAGCTGATGAAGTCATGAACTATGATTATGATTATGATGACACAGACAATGTTTGTGATGACACAGACAATGCTGATCTTCAAATAACAAAGACTACCGGCGAGGTATATTTATATAAGCAGGCATCATGGTGATCATCACATGTTTTTTTATTGAAGATATATTAACGAATCGATCATTCTTCTTCCAGCCTGAAGGATGGTGTAAAGTACAACATCGAATCCATCAAACCTAGTGGTGAACCCCTCACGCCTAAGAACATTGCGAACAAGTGGACTCAAATCGGTGTGGAGTTCTTGTGAAGGACAAACTCGATCTCCATTCAAGAATGGAAAGAGCCAAAGACTAAACGTCCCGTGTGTTACTTGGGTCGACGGCAGAGCCAAAGAAGCCCTTTGGAAATCTACGATGGAACATTTCACCCTACGAGATCATTTCACTAAAGCGAGATGTGGACAAAGTGAAGGGCGCTGCTCTTAAGAAGATGGCAATTGCATTCAACACCCACAAGAAAACTGTATGGGGCCAACTACCTCGCTAATGAAAGGAAGACTCCAGAATTCACGGGAACACTTTGGAGAATCAAAGAAACCTTTGGGACAATTTCGTGACCTTCAAGGATTCAGAATTAGCTAAGGAACGGTCGATGAAAAACAAGGCAAATGCCGCAAAAAGACGCAGATTCCATAGGCTGGGTACAGGTGGCTACGCGGTGGGATTGCCTAAGTGGGATAAGTCCGAGCAAGAGATGGAGGATGCAGGGGTCACACCGACATTAGAACTGGCCCCAGTGTGCAGAACTTGGTTCTATGCGCATGGGGTGCGTTGGACCAAGACAGCGAAGTTTCACGGAAGGAAAGTCTAAAAGGAGCCGAACAAAAATATTGACGCAATAGAAGAAGCTCGAAAGGGGTGTTCACGCCCAATGAGAGAGAACGACGAGCTTACAGCATACTGAAATCTGAACACCCGGAAGAACACGAGGCAAGGGCGTTATTCCTGGTATGAGGGCTTTTCAGAATGCAACGAGGACTACAGGACCCATGCAAGAAGGAAGATGGAGGAGGAGAAGAAAAGGAAGCTGGAGGAGGAGCAGAGGAAGCGGGGCGCAGAAACGCCTTCAAGGCCTAGAAGCAAGGCACGAGGACTGGCACTCAAATTCCGATGCAGCAGTAGATCGACTCATTTAGCGAGGAAAGGGGTCTCAAAGGCGTGACAAGCGGATGATCGTCTAGCATTGGATAGCACCGTCCCATCCATGCCGAGAAGCAGCGTTGGTTACGCCCAGGCGACACACTAATCTGGATACATACCCCGTGGATGACATCATAGAGAACACTAACTGTGAGCTACACTCCAAAATGAAGAACATATCCATGAAGGTGGCGGACGGCGTTGCTTTTCCAGTTACCCCCGAAGCAACCTTCCATTGCATCCCGATTCCAGAGGGCTATGCTCGTGTCATGGTTGATGAAGTGGTGGGCCCATATTCGGGGCTACAGCTTGACTTTCCTGGAGGTGAAGACGAGCGCACACTGGGAGAGGCCATACATCGTATCATCCTATGGAGAAAGGATTGCATCATCTTTCAAAGTCCACCGACACCGCGTCATCTGCCGACTCCGCCACCGAGTCAGCAGACTCCCGCTCCTCCAAGTCCACGAACACGTGAGCCGACTCCTCCTCGAAGTCCGCCACCTCCTCCAACTCCCCGAACGCGTGAGCTGACTCCTCTGGTTACAAGTCCGGCACCGTGTCAGGCCACACCTCCTGCTTCAAGTCCGGCACATCGTCAGGCGACTTCTCCTGGTCCAATTCAGCCACGTCAGCCATCTCCGCCGTCTCAGCAATCGCCGAAGAGACATGCCGCAGCTATGGTGCGTAGCGGTACGAGTCGAGGTAGTTCAGGAAGTACAGGCGGAGACAGGCGATGTAAATATGGTCCAAACCTTGCTTCTCTTCCTCAGAGGCCTTACGACATGACTAAGGAGCAAAACGCAGCCATAGTGCAGGCCCAAGTGGACGCCCATTTTGGACCGAAACCGGCATCGCCGCCAAAGGAGAAAGTGCCTGAGAAAGTAATTGACCACTTCATTAAAATGGCTAGAGAACCAGCTCCCAAGACTTTTGACTCAGACTATGAGCACCGAATTAGCAAACTACATCGAGAACGGCTAAAGAAGGAAGCGAGCTCGAGCTCGAGCCAACAAGCAGCGGGCAAAAAATGCGGGAAAACCGTTCCCATTTGGGAGAACAGTAGTATAATCGATCTCCCCGCTTGTTGTGCCAACAAAAACACATGAGAGGAGGCCGCGCGCCCAATATTATTGTGGGTAAACCGTTAAAGTTCCCCAGCTAAGCAATGTGGTAATAACAGAGGAGCATATAATGCAGGCTGAAATGCTCAAGATCTCTGTTGGACAACTCCTCGAAATTGAGCCCATGTCTCCGCTTAGAGCTAGAGGAGGAAATAAAATGGAAATATACCCGGGGCAAACCTTTGGTCCACGCAGACAAGGTCAAGAACCTCCCAACGAGAATGTATGAATTGCATCAATGGTACATGAACATTACCAAGATTTCCAATCGAGAGTACCTCATGGTGAAGGTCAAGAAGGAGCATTACTACCATGAGAAAGCTCTGTGCGTTGAGTATTCAGAACTATATCAGTTATACAATCAAGACGCACCCGAGAAATCTCTCGTCAGTTGCTATTGTTTGTAAGTGATTTCTTTCTGTAATTTTTGATCAATCATTACATTTAATTATCCTCACTATATATTCTTTTCTGTGGTATTATATGCAGGATGAAGATGTATGAAATGAAAAATCGACGCTATGGCATTGGGTTCATTGACCCAAATACCATTAATGAGTACACATGGAATCTTGCAACTTCTAAAGCAGGTGTAGAGGAAAGCATGCTAGAGTTCTTGAAGTGCCTCAATACCAATGAAGATATACTACTTCCTTACAACTTCACGTGAGTTAATACAAATTCTGTTTTTGCTTACTAGCTAGCTAAATGTTAATAACTAAGTGTATACGGTTTACGATATATAGTAGATTAATTTTATGCACATGCTCGCTTAATTAAGACATGCAAGCATTAATGCGCATGCAGTTTCCAATCGGATCTTGTTAGTCATTAAAGTTGACAAAGCAACGATTGAAGTACCCGACTCTCTACTTAAAGAAGATAAAGACTACACCATCATGAAGGGGATAGTCAACAGGTAATTTCAATCATTATTAACTATATCTCGCCTATTATTAGTTCGTCATTTCTTGATATGAACTATTTAATAACCCTTTATTGATTTTCTTTGCCGGCGGGCAGGGCTTGGGCAAAGTTCATCAAGGTGACTCGAGCAAATGGCCAAAAAGTTGTTTTGGCATCGACCAAGGGTAAGTAATTAAGTAGTACTAGCTAGCTAGCCATCTCTTTAATTCTTTGTTTCAATACCATTAATTAATTATCATGCTTGATTAATCATTATCTGATTCAATTCCATTCTCGTAAAGGCCCTGAAGCAGGCGCCGGGGAATGATCTTTGTGCATTCTACGTTTGCGAGAACATTCGCATGATGGCGTCGAAAGGAGCAGATCTCAAAGATGTGAATGGAGTACGTTGTCGTAACTCTATTCACACCATTATCGATATCTTGTAACACAACTAATACACATGCATATTGATCTCCTTCTTAACAGTTCGGAGAGGTGCGGGATAAGCTCCTACCCGAGGAGCGCATACTAGCACTTCAAGAGGAAATAGCCGGATTTTTGCTCGACCAGGTCATAGATCCCAAAGGAGAATATTATTACCGCTACCGCCCCCATGAACCACTTGTCATCGTGCATGCTCCGAAGGCACCAAGGCAACATGTAGGAGAAATTGTATATGTATATACATGTGTATGTGTGAATAGTTAATGGTGTTGGCTGTGAGACATTCGATGATATATATTATATATATATGTGGTTCTACGTACGAGAAAATCTATTTATATATATGTATAACGTGTACAATTTGTAGTATCGTGAAATACCAGCAAAAAAAAAAGAATTAAATGGAAAATAAAGCCAAATTGAAAACACAAAATTAAAGCAAAAATTAAAAAAACACCCAAATATTTAGTACCGGTTGGTGTTACCAACCGGTACTAAAGACCTACGCGCACATGGGCCTGGTTCGGTACACGTGTTTTCACTTTTAGCGCCCGGTTCGTGATTTAACCCGGTACTAAGGGGGGGGGACCTTTAGTCCCCACTCTTTAGTGCCGGTTGGCGAACCGGCACTAAAGGCCGTCACGAACCGGCACTGAAGACCGGTTTTGCACTAGTGATGATATGGGTAGTACAAGAGTAGATCTACCACGAGATCATAGAGGCTAAACCCTAAGAGCTAGCCTATGATGGTATGATTGTAATTGTGATCGGACTTCTAAGGACCAACCTCTCCGGTTTATATAGACAACGGAGAGGGCTAGGGTTTACCTGGAGTCGGTTACAAGGAAGGAAACATAATATCCGGATCGCCAAGCTTGCCTTCCACGCCAAGGAAAGTCCCATCCGGACACGGGCCGAAGTCTTGAGTCTTGTATCTTCACGCTTCAATAGTCCGGACGTTGTACACAGTCCGGCTGTCCGGATACCCCCTAATCTAGGACTCCCTCAATCGTTAGCTATATTTAAGACATTTTTTGAGATTAACATGCATTTTGTGCATAAAAATAAAATTACAACTGGAACTGCATGTGCCGTCGAAAGGGATGAGGATCGCCGTTTGATCTGGGAGCATCCAATAGTGTAGACGTACGATCCATGGGGTTTGGGTTCTGGCCAATCAGAAAGCACGACTCAGATCGTGGGCGGGATGGCGGGGTCTGGTCAGCACACGGCTTTCATCAATGAACCGTGTGTTATTCGCAAGCCAGATTGCATATTTTTGTTCACACATACTGTAGTGAGATCAATTGAGTGTGCTACCTCTATGATATAATGATAATGATAATAATAATAATAATAACAAAAAACAGTTCATATTCATTCCTGAGCTGACAGCATATCAAGGTCAACATATTAACGGTTCCTAAATCAACAGAAAACCGGGCATAACTCACAAATTCAGTACACACGACAGTTCTAAATTGAACGAATTAAGTTGAAGGGTAGGCATAAAGACTAGTATTACGGCTTAATTCCCATGTACATGGGGGAACTGGGATCATTAATTTGACCCCGAATGAACTTTGGGTTTTTGATGATTTTACGCTGCTCTGTGTACACGGGTTTGTGATCCCTTGGCCGGCAACTCATCAAATTCATCGTACTCATCCTCATCGGCAACATCGTCGACACCTAATACCCTTCTCTTCCCATGCTTCGCTAAATGGCAGTTCTTATGCAAGGGGTCTTCCACAAAGAAAATCTGGGTAGCAACGCTAGCAAGAATGAATGGGTCCGCGTGATATGCCATTGTTGTCCTGTTAACACATGTCTTCCTGTACTCATCAATCCTTACCTAACCAAGAGAGATCCATGCACTCCTGAATAATGCCACCTTAACTTTCACATAGTCAAGCTCCCAAATTTCTTTGATGGTTCCATAGTATACCCTTTTATCAGCTTCATTTACAGTCATGCATTCTATTCGAACAGAGCTGTTCTGATACGAGGTCTTCTGATCATGTTCCTCAGTGTAGAACGTGTATCCATTTATGTCATATGCTTGGTACGTCAACACCATAGGTTATGGCTTTTGTGCCAACCACGTAGCAATGTCATCGATGGATCCTTGTGCCAAACGATTCTTCAGCCATTCAGCTTAGTTCTTAGTGTGCTCCTTCATCTCCACATTGATGAAGGCACCATTGTTAAGAAGCTTTGGCGTATCTCCGCCAAGTGTTCTTCGGCATAAGCGATGAGAACTGGGTTGTTAAGCAGTACCGTCAAATGGGCTTTCTCTGCCAATTCTTCGAGTGGGGCCATTTGCGTGCCAGCAAGGACCGACTTACCTTTCAGCCTTCCCTCATGGCGAGAGAGGGGCAAACCTATAGGTCTTTGTTTCATGTATTCGGTGCAAAACTCAACCACCTCCTCCGCGGTATAACCTTGTAGGATGCTTGCCTCTGGATGGTTTCGGTTTCGACAAAAGCACTTCAGTATTCCCATGAACTGCTCGAAGGGATACATGTTGCGAAGAAACACAGGACCATAATACTTTATCTTGTCGAAAAGGTGCACAGTGAGATGGAACATGACATCAAAGAATGACAGTGGGAAAAACATCTCTAGGTTGGACAATATTCTTGCAATATCATCTTGCATATGATCCAACTCTTCAGGATTTACAACTTTCTGTCATAGTTGGTTGAAGAAATCAAAGAGGTCAATGAGTGTGTTTCTTATATCTTTGTCCATCAGATTCCTGATGGCCACTAGGAGGATTTGTGTCAACATTACGTGGCAATCATGTGACTTCATGTGTCCCAACTTCATTTTACCTGAGCTCACATCCACGAGACTTCTGATGTTTGCTAATAGGAAGAGGGTGTCTTAACTGACAACAAATAGGTGAAGAACTGTGTTGCTTCTTTTGTACTGAAATTGTAACTCTGGCGAGCTTTGATGAATTTGTCATTATCTTCTGCTTCACTCTTGCGTTTTGATTGATCAGCAAGCATATCGAGCCGTGAACCGTCACCATCCTTTCTTTTATCTTTAATCTTGAGCAGAGTACCAAGGATGCTTTCACATAAATTCTTCTCTACGTGCATGACATCGATGAAGTGACGTACACGTAGAATCTCCCAGTAAGGTAATTTCCAAAACACCGATTTCTTCTTAAATACTTGACCCTTGGGTGTTTGTTTCATCGTCAAAGGGTGGTTCTTGCCAAGCACAACACTAATTTTTTTAGCCATGTTGTGGATCACCTTGATACGTCCATTTTGCATCATGCTTTTATATCGATATTTATTGCATTATGGGCTGTTATTACACTTTATGTCACAATACTTATGCCTATTCTCTCTTATTTTACAAGGCTTACATAAGGAGGGAGAAGGCCGGCAGCTGGAATTCTGGGCTGGAAAAGGAGCAAATATTATAGACCTATTCTGCACAACTCCAAAAGTCCTGAAACTCCACGAAAGTTATTTTTGGAAATAATAAAAATACTGGAAGAAGAATCTACGTCAGGGGGGCCTCCACCTGTCCACGAGGGTGGGGGCGCGCCCTACCCCCCTGGGCGCGCCCCCCTGCCTCGTGGGCCCCCTGTTGGCCCTCCGGTGCCCATCTTCTGCTATATGAAGTCTTTCGTCCGAAGAAAATCATAAGCAAGCTTTCGGGACGAGACTCCGCCGCGACGAGGCGGAACCTTGGCGGAACCAATCTAGGGCTCCGGCAGAGCTGTTCTGCTGGGGACACTTCCCTCCGGGAGGGGGAAATCATCGCCATCGTCATCACCAACGCTCCTCTCATCGGGAGAGGGCAATCTCCATCAACATCTTCACCAGCACCATCTCCTCTCAAACCCTAGTTCATCTCTTGTATCCAGTTCTTGTCTCTATGTCTGGGATTGGTACCTGTAGGTTGCTAGTAGTGTTGATTACTCCTTGTAGTTGATGCTGGTTGGTTTATTTGGTGGAAGATCATATGTTGAGATCTTATATGCATATTAATACTCCTCTCATTATGAACATGAATATGCTTTGTGAGTAGTTACGTTTGTTCCTGAGGACATGGGAGAAGTCTTGCTATTAGTAGTCATGTGAATTTGGTATTCGTTCGATAGTTTGATGAGATGTATGTTGTCTATCCTCTAGTGGTGTTATGTGAATGTCGACTACATAACACTTCACCATTATTTGGGCCTAGAGGAAGGCATTGGGAAGTAATAAGTAGATGATGGGTTGCTAGAGTGACAGAAGCTTAAACCTAGTTTATGCGTTGCTTCGTAAGGGGCTGATTTGGATCCATATGTTTCATGCTATGGTTAGGTTTACCTTAATACTTTTGTTGTAGTTGCGGATGCTTGCAATAGAGGTTAATCATAAGTGGGATGCTTGTCCAAGTAAGGGCAGCACCCAAGCACATGTCCACCCACATATCAAATTATCAAAGTACCGAACGCGAATCATATGAACGTGATGAAAACCAGCTTGACGATAATTCCCATGTGTCCTCGGGAGCGCTTTTATTTATATAAGAGTTTGTCCAGGCTTGTCCTTTGCTACAAAAGGGATTGGGACACCTTTCTGCACTTTATTTACTTTTGTTACTTGTTGCTTGTTACAAATTATCCTATCACAAAACTATCTGTTACCTCTAATTTCGGTACTTGCAGAGAATACCTTGCTGAAAACCGCTTATCATTTCCTTCTGCTCCTCGTTGGGTTCGACACTCTTACTTATCGAAAGGACTACGATAGATCCCCTATACTTGTGGGTCATCAAGACTCTTTTCTGGCGCCGTTGCATGGGAGTGAAGCGCCTTTGGTAGGTGGAGTTTGGTAAGGAAAAATTAATATAGTGTGCTGAAATTTCATCGACACTTGTTACTATGGAAAGTAATCCTCTGAGGGGCTTGTTCGGGTATCTTCACCCCGACCAAGAGAGCAAAGAGTTGCTCCTCAACCTCTGAACCTACTGAAAATGAAAATGTCTACTTTGAAATTCCTTGGGTATGTTAGAAAAACTGCTAGCTAATCCTTTTGCAGGAGATGGAACAATGCATCCTGATGAGCACCTGATCTATGTGGATGAAGTTTGTGGATTATTTAAGCTTGCAGGTATACCCGATGATGTTATTAAGAAGAAGGTATTCCCTTTATCTTTGAAGGAGATGCATTGACATGGTATAGGCTATGTGATGATATGGGGTCATGGAACTACAAACGTTTGAAATTGGAATTTCATCAGAAGTTTTATCCTATGCATGTTGTTCACGTGAACGCAATTATATATATAATTCTTTGGCCCCGCGAAGGAGAAAGCATCGCTCAAGCTTGGGGTAGGATTAAGTCAATGTTATATTCATGCCCCAATCATGAGCTCCCAAGAGAAATAATTATTCAAAGTTTTTATGCTCGGCTTTCTGATAACAATCGCACCATGCTCGATACTTCTTGTGCTGGCTCTTTTATGATGAAGACTATTGAATTCAAATGGGATTTATTGGAAAGAATTAAACGCAACTCTTAAGATTGGGATCTCGACGAAGGTAAGGAGTCAGGTATCAAAGCGTTTATTCCAACTCTGAGAGGCTTGCACCAGTCCATAAATGGATCGCTGGAGCTCGCACACTTTATTAGCTCCTTTAGGATTGACAAAACCTTCCGGTTGCATCATATACAACTCTTCTTCCAGAAATCCATTCAGGAATGCAGTTTTGACATCCATTTGCCATATTTCATAATCATAAAATGCGGCAATCGCTAACATGATTCGGAAAGGATTAAGCATCGCTACAGGTGAGAAGGTCTCATCATAGTCAACCCCTTGAACTTGTAGAAAACCTTTTGCAACAAGTCGAGCTTTGTAGACAGTAACATTACCGTCGCCGGTCTTCTTCTTGAAGATCCATTTATTCTCTATTGCTTGCCGATCATCGGGCAAGTCAACCAAAGTCCACACTTTGTTCTCATACATGGATCCCATCTCAGATTTCATGGCTTCAAGCCACTTTGCGGAATCTGGGCTCACCATCGCTTCTTCATAGTTTGTAGGTTCATCATGATCTAGTAGCATGACTTCCAGAACATGATTACTGTACCACTCTCGTGCGGATCTTACTCTGGTTGATCTACGAAGTTCAGTAACAACTTGATCTGAAGTTCCATGATCATCATCATAACTTCCTCACTAATTGGTGTAGGTGTCACAGAAACCGGTTTCTGTGATGAACTACTTTCCAATCAGGGAGCCGATACTGTTACCTCATCAAGTTCTACTTTCCTCCCACTCACTTCTTTCGAGAGAAACTCCTTCTCTAGAAAGGATCCATTCTTAGCAACGAATGTCTTGCCTTCGGATCTGTGATAGAAGGTGTACCCAACAGTCTCCTTTGGGTATCCTATGAAGACACATTTCTCCGATTTGGGTTGGAGCTTATCAGGTTGAAGCTTTTTCACATAAGCATCGCAGCCCCAAACTTTTAGAAATGACAACTTTGGTTTCTTGCCAAACCACAGTTCATAAGGCGTCGTCTCAACGGATTTCGATGGTGCGCTATTTAACGTGAATGCGGCCGTCTCTAAAGCATAACCCCAAAATGATAGCAGTAAATCAGTAAGAGACATCATAGATCACACCATATCTAGTAAAGTACGATTACGACGTTCGGGCACACCATTACGTTGTGGTGTTCCGGGTGGCGTGAGTTGCGAAACTATTCCGCATTGTTTCAAATGTAGACCAAACTCGTAACTCAAATATTCTTCTCCATGATCAGATCGTAGAAACTTTATTTTCTTGTTACCATGATTTTCAACTTCACTCTGAAATTCTTTGAACTTTTCAAATGTTTTAGACTTATGCTTCATTAAGTAGATATACCCATATCTTCTTAAATCATCTGTGAAGGTGAGAAAATAGCGATATCCGCCACGAGCCTCAACATTCATCGGACCACATACATCTGTATGTATGATTTCCAACAAATCTGTTGCTCTCTCCATAGTACCGGAGAACAGCGTTTTATTCATCTTGCCCATGAGGCATGGTTCACAAGTACCAAGTGATTCATAATCAAGTGGTTCCAAAAGTCCATCAGTATGGAGTTACTTCATGCGTTTTACACCGATATGACCTAAA
This sequence comes from Aegilops bicornis, assembly GCA_021605145.1. Classification (NCBI taxonomy): domain Eukaryota; kingdom Viridiplantae; phylum Streptophyta; class Magnoliopsida; order Poales; family Poaceae; genus Aegilops; species Aegilops bicornis. The sequence continues at coordinate 546,338,994 of CM038675.1, read as the reverse complement.
CGGCAGTGCCACAAATAAGTTGCACTATCATTATCAACTCTGCATCTTTGGGCTTCAACATTATGAATATGTGTATCACTACAATCGAGATTCATCAAAAATAGACCACTCTTCAAGGGTGCATGGCCATAAAAGATATTACTCATATAAACAGAACAACCATTATTCTCTGATTTAAATGAATAACCATCTCACATCAAACAAGATCCAGATATAATGTTCATGCTTAACGCTGGCACCAAATAACAATTATTTATGTCTAAAACTAATCTCGAAGGTAGATGTAGAGGTAGCGTGCCGACCGCGATCACATCGACTTTGGAACCATTTCCCATGCGCATCGTCACCTCGTTCTTGGCCAATGTTCGCTTAATCCGTAGTCCCTGTTTTGAGTTGCAAATATTAGCAATAGAACCAGTATCAAATACCCAGGTGCTATTGCGAGCTCTAGTAAGGTACACATCAATAACATGTATATCACATATACCTTTGTTCACCTTGCCATCCTTCTTATCCGCCAAATACTTGGGGCAGTTCCGCTTCAAAGTGACCACCGCTTGCAAGAGAAGCACTCAGTTTTAGGCTTAGGTCCAGACTTGGGTTTCTTCTCCTGAGCAGCAACTTGCTTGTTGTTCTTCTTGAAGTTCCCCTTCTTCTTCCCTTTGCCTTTTTTCTTGAAACTAGTTGTCTTGTTGACCATCAACACTTGATGCTCTTTCTTTATTTCTACCTTCGCAACCTTTAGCATTGCGAAGAGCTCGGGAATCATCTTATTCATCCCTTGCATGTTATAGTTCATCACAAAGCTCTTGTAGCTTGGTGGCAGTGATTGGAGAATTCTGTCAATGATGCTATCATCCAGAAGATTAACTCCCAGTTGAATCAAGTGATTATTATACCCAGACATTTTCAGTATATGCTCACTGACACAACTATTCTCCTCCATCTTGCAGCTATATAACTTATTGGAGGCTTCATATCTCTCAATCTGGGCATTTGCTTGAAATATTAACTTCAACTCCTGGAACATCTCATATGCTCCATGACGTTCAAAACGTCGTTGAAGACCCGGTTCTAAGCCGTAAAGCATGGCACACTGAACTATTGAGTAGTCATCAGCTTTGCTCTGCCAGACATTCATAACATCTGGTGTTGCTCCTGCAGCAGGCCTGGCACCCAACGTTGCTTCCAGGACTTAATGCTTCTGTGTAGCAATGAGGATAATCCTCAAGTTACGGACCCAGTCCGTGTAATTGGTACCATCATCTTTCAACTATGCTTTCTCAAGGAACGCATTAAAATTCAATGGAACAACAGCACGAGCCGTCTATCTACAAGAAACATAGACAAGCAAAATACTATCAGGTACTAAGTTCATGATAAATTTAAGTTCAATTAATCATATTACTTAAGAACTCCCACTTAGACAGACATCCCTCTAATCATCTAAGTGATCACGTGATTCAAATCAACTAAACCACAACCGATCATCACATGAAATGGAGTAGTGTTCAATGGTGAACATCACTATGTTGATCATATCTACTATATGATTCACGCTCGACCTTTCGGTCTCAGTGTTTCGAGGTCATATCTGCATATGCTAGGCTCGTCAAGTTTAACCTGAGTATTCTGCGTGTGCAAAACTGGCTTGCACCCATTGTAGATGGACATAGAGCTTATCACACCTGATCATCACGTGGTGTCTGGGCACGACGAACTTTGGCAATGGTGCATACTCAGGGAGAACACTTTTATCTTGAAATTTAGTGAGAGGTCATCTGATAATGCTACCGTCAATCAAAGCAAGATAAGATGCATAAAAGATAAACATCACATGCAATCAATATAAGTGATATGATATGGCCATCATCATCTTGTGCTTGTGATCTCCATCTCTGAAGCACCGTCATGATCACCATCGTCACCGCGCGACACCTTGATCTCCATCGTAGCATCATTGTCGTCTCGCCAATCTTATGCTTCTACGACTATCGCTACCGCTTAGTGATAAAGAAAAGAATTACAGGCGATTGCATTGCATACAATAAGCGACAACCATATGGCTTTCGCCATTGCCGATAACTCGGTTACAAAACATGATCATCTCATACAATAAAATTTATCATCATGTCTTGACCATATCACATCACAACATGCCCTGCAGAAACAAGTTAGACATCCTCTACTTTGTTGTTGCAAGTTTTACGTGGCTGCTACGGGCTTAGCAAGAACCGTTCTTACCTACGCATAAAAAAACCACAACGATAGTTTGTCAAGTTGGTGTTGTTTTAACCTTCACAAGGACCGGGCGTAGCCACACTCGGTTCAACTAAAGTTGGAGAAACTGACACCCGCCAGCCACCTGTGTGCAAAGCATGTCGGTAGAACCAGTCTCGCGTAAGCGTACGCGTAATGTCGGTCCGGGCCGCTTCATCCAACAATACCGTTAAACCAAAGAATGACATGCTGGTAAGCAGTATGACTTATATCGCCCACAACTCACTTGTGAGTGTGTCCACGTACCCTCGTAGACTGAAAGCGAAAGCGTTAGCACAACACGGTTGATGTAGTCGTACGTCTTCACGGCCCGACCGATCAAGCACCGAAACTACGGCACCTCCGAGTTCTTGCACATGTTCAGATCGATGACTTTCCCCGGACTCCGATCCAGCAAAGTGTCGGGGAAGAGTTCCGTCAGCATGAAGGCGTGGTGACGATCTTGATGTTCTACCGTCGCAGGGCTTTGCCTAAGCACCGCTACAATATTATCGAGGAGAACTATGGTGGAGGGGGGCACCGCACACAGCTAAGAGATCAAGAGATCAATTGTTGTGTCTATGGGGTGCCCCCCTCCTCCGTATATAAAGGAGTGGAGGATGGGGCCGGCCAAGGGGGGTGGCACGCCCTAAGGGGGGAATCCAACTCCCACCAGGAGTAGGACTCCCCCTTTTCCTATTAGGAGTAGGAGAGGGAAGGAAGAGGAAGGAGGGAGGAAGGAAAGGGGGGCCGGGCCCCCTCCCAATTTGGATTGGGCTTGGGGAGGCACCCTCTCCCTTGCTCCTTTCCCCTCCTTTCCACTAAGGCCCAATAAGGCCCATATACCTACCGGGGGGTTCCGATAACCTCCTGGAGCTCCGGTATTGTCCCAATCTCACCCGGAACCTTTCCGGTGTCTAAATATAGTCGTCCAATATATCAATCTTTATGTCTCGAGCATTTAGAGACTCCTCGTCAAGTCCGTGATCACATCCAGGACTCCGAACAACCTTTGGTACATCAAAACTCATAAACTCATGATAAAACTGTCAACGAAACCTTAAGTGTGCAGACCCTATGGGTTCGAGAACTATGTAGACATGACCGAGACACATTTCCGGTCAATAACAAATAGCGGAACCTGGATGCTCATATTGGCTCCTAGATATTCTACGAAGATCTTTATCGGTCAAAACCGCATGGCAACATACGTTGTTCCCTTTCTCATCGGTATGTTACTTGCCCGAGATTCGATCGTCGGTATCCAATACCTATTTCAATCTCGTTACTGGCAAGTCTCTTTACTCGTTACGTAATGCATCATCTCGTAACTAACTCATTAGCTACATTGCTTGCAAGGCTTATAGTGACGTGCATTACCGAGAGGGCCCAGAGATACCTCTCCGACAATCGGAGTGACAAATCCTAATCTTGAAATACGTCAACTCAACAAGTACCTTCGGAGACACCTGTAGAGCACCTTTATAATCACCCAGTTACGTTGTGACGTTTGGTAGCACACAAAGTGTTCCTCCGGTAAGCGGGAGTACATAATCTCATAGTCATAAGAACACGTATAAGTCATGAAGAAAGCAATAACAACATATAAACGATCAAGTGCTAAGCTAACGGAATGGGTCAAGTCAATCACATCATTCTCCTAATGATGTGATCCTGTTAATCAAATGATAACTCATGTCTATGGTTAGGAAACTTAACCATCTTTGATTTACGAGCTAGTCAAGTAGAGGCATACTAGTGACACTATGTTTTGTCTATGTATTCACACATGTATTATGTTTCCGGGTAATACAATTCTAGCATGAATAATAAACATTTATCATGATATGAGGAAAAAAATAATAACTTTATTATTGCCTCTAGGGCATATTTCCTTCATCATTGACATCATAATGTATTTTTTCTTCATACACAACCAAGGAGCTAGGTTATATATATGCACTGAAGCACCGGCCATGTGCTGTGATTGGTGCTCATATCGCCAAAGGGATTCATCCCATCAGTACACTCCCGAGCCTAATACTTCTAGGATCCTTGGCAAAATTTTCCAACTTTTTGTCGATTAATTCCCACTGAGCCCCATCTTTCGGCTGCCTCATAAACCTATCTGCAATTCGCTCGTCATGATGCCACCGCAACCTTTTTGCCTCTCTAGGGTTTGCAAACAAACACCTCAACGTTGGAATTAAAGGCAAGTAACGAACAACCTTGAATGGGATTCCTATCTTGATCTTGTCGTCCAATTTGTACTTGTCCTTTGCTCTCCTGCGCTTGTATTGTGCATGCTTGCATGTGGGACATGCACGTAAATCTTTGTACTCACCATGGTACAATATACAATCATTCACACAAGCGTGTATCTTCTGTACTTCAATTTCCAATGGGCAAACAATTTTCTTCGCTTCATTCATGCTTCTAGGGAGCACATTATCTTTCGGAAGAATTTCTTTGAAAAGACCTAACATCTCTATGAAGCCCTTGTTTGATAGACGGTTTGCTGCTTTAAATCTGAGAAGCGCCAGGGTGGCACTCAACCTGGAATATTTCTTTTTGCAACCTGGATACAATTCTTTCTTAGAGTCCGCATCAATGGTTGGCAGATCCTTGTACCCAATGATATCCTTTTTGGGCCCTCGAAATCTGCAATCATAGCAGCAAAATCTGGCATATCAAGATCGTCGTCATTTGCGTCGACGTCTTGGTTTTCCAGTGGGCGTCTCGGCTTTCTAGTGTTCCATTGGTAGCTTGACGCCTCTTCCCGGATGTTAGATTCAACATCCATGTGACACTGATCGGGGTTTGGCATCTCAGTACCCTGGGTATCTTCATCCATGATCTCCTCTTCACCGTGTCTGTTCCAACGTATATATCCATCCGTGGATCCCCTAGAGACTAAGTGCATCTGGACATCTGCAACTTCATGTGACTATGTATTGGCACAATCAGTACATGGACACAAGATGTAATCCGCATCACCAATTCTCCTCTTTGTACTTTCAGCCAAATTCATGAACTCTGTCATGCCGCTGATAAAATCTGCGGTTTTCTGATTCTTCATCCATCGAGATCGTCCCATCTGCAGCACACGAATGGTAATTAAAAACAAAACAACAACATTAATACACGGATTAACTGCTGCCCAAAGATGCATGCATAAATCACAAGGTCTTATTTTAATAATTACTGAGGGTGCTCCATGTTGTTATCCAGACGTGCAATGACAAAAATTAATGGCCAGTCAATTTACACGCAAAGTACTAGTACAACACTACCCTTAGGAATTGAATACCTTAATTAAGCCACTGACAAAAAGAATACCTTAATTAATTAGCCGCGCGGCGACCTCCACCCAGCAGACAAATAAGCGCGATGTGGCGGCACGCCGAGAAGCAGGGTCGAGGAGCAAAGCTTAGTGCGGCTGGCGCCTGAACTTCGACCTCCACTATCCCGGCATTGACCGCGATAGATGTGATCGAATCACGCCGCCACCAACCTCGATGGTTGAGCTCCTCCTATCTCCCGCCGCAGACCGAGGATTGACCTCCTATGACGCCGCCACCGCCCATCGACCGAGTACTGACCTCTTCTCTGGTAGTCGCTGCCTAGGCCGCCGCCGCCATCTCTATATGTAGAGCGGCTGTTTTCTTTACGGATATCCGCAGAGCAGCTATTTACACGGTATCTCACCGTAACTCAATTATATGCATAGGGTAGTACATCACATGCGGTTATGTAACGGCAACCGTGTCTAACCTACATTATCTTCTCACACATTTGGTGCGGAAATCGTGTGTGATGTTGTAATACCTAACACAAACGACATGTATAAACAGTGTACCATATACAACATATAGTACCATAAGTAGTTCCCGACTTGTTGGGGATATAACTATTGAGTATAAACCGCCCAGGAGGGGTCGGGTTATGCTCATAGTAATCTGCCCGTATTGAAGCCCATGAAGACATGGAAGATGGCGCTTTACGAAGGAGACTTAGTAAGAAGGCCCAAAGCCCAAAGGCGGATTAGGGCCCATAAATGTAAACCGCCATAGGCGTATAACTTGTATTCTAAAATAGGAAAGAACAGATGCCGAGCCGAACACGTTTATGAGCCAACAAGGATTCTGTAAACCGGCCGTGCGTCAACCTGTGTATATAAAGGGACGACCCGACGGCGGTTTAGGGACAAGAAACAATAGATCGAGAGCCAGGCTTAGCGTATTTTCTCCCTGGTCATCAAAACCCTAGCAATACCACCTCAAACTAGATTAGGCCTTTACCTTCACCGCAAGGGGCCGAACCAGTATAAATTCCTCGTGTCCTTTGTCCTGTTTAACCCCTTTAAGCTAACTTCATTGCGATGGCTCCATGACTAACTCCTCACACTAGGACATCTGCTGTGACAATTCCATGACAGTTGGCGCCCACCGTGGGGCTATCGCACGATGGTTACAAGTTCTTAGAGGGCAACTTCGAAGGGCTCAAGGGATACACCATGGGCCGGATGGCCAAGAGTCGTCGCGGCAAGCTCGACATCGATGACGTAGGCTGGGGCCCCGAGGCCGGCTCAATTGAGTATGGGTATCGGGTCCCCTTCGGCGGAATTCACGTCTTCATTGGCAAGATCGGTGAACCGGGCCCTGAGCCGGACATCTGCACTGACATCATCGAGACGGTTCAGCGTGCAAGACCCGCCCGAGTTCAACCCGCAATGAAGTGTGCCTTCATGGGATTCATCAATGGTGCGGAATCAGAGTCGGTATCTAACGGTGAGACAGTTATCTATTGAGATGGCGAGTCATCCACTGGTGAGACCGAGTCACTGTACTAACTACAAGATGGCCGGCTTGGGGGTTGTTCTGATGGCGACAGTATTCCAGACCCCCTCGAACCGTCAAACCGGGTTGCAATCTTCATGGCCGGTACACAGCCAGTGCAGCACTCTTCGACTGCAGCAACATTAATCTCCGAGTCAGCAGCGGTGACGGCAGCCGGGGCAGGAGGCCCTGTGCACCCGTCGGCTCAGGTCTTAACTGACCTAGTGGATAAACTAACAGCGCTGGTAACAACGGTCGCTAACCCGGCGGATCAGGATCAGCATAATGCGGCGGTCGCAAAATTATGTGATGAGACAGCACAGGCCAAAGAGGAGCTAAATGCGGAAAACGTAAAGATGGCCGAGGAGCGGATCGCTTTGGATGCTCAGGCGCAGCGGATTCAGTATGAGTCTTACCGACTCATGTTAGATCAGAACGCATCAAACGACGTCATGAGGAGGAGGCATCAGACTCCTCTGCCCCCGGTTTATGAGGGAAGGAATCTCTTTAACACACAAGGAGCAGGAACCAGTAACCAGCCAGTGGTGAATCGGGTTGATGCACCTGGGCCGGATGCGCCGGTTCAGCCGCGCACGACGGACCCACCTCGTCAGAACAATAACCCGCCGCAGCACGTGCCAACGCCGCCGGGTCATTACTCTAACCCTTTGGATAACATGATCGCCGCGGCATCACGATTGGCAGCTCTCCTGGTTGAGGGTGAGTCTTTGATGGCGGTTGAAACACGGAGGGCTAGAGAGTTCCTTCAGACAGCTTTGGTTCAGCAATAGGCTTATTCCTACAGTCGTGACAGGATTCATTCCACCCGTTGCCCAAGCCGGAGTTACAGCAGGCATATGGATGAACCGGCTGTGTCGAGCAGTGCGCGAAACCGCAACCCGCCGCGTGGGCATAACCCGACGGGCAGTGGTGCTGGTGCTCAGAACGTGGTGGATCAAGGTAGAGCCCGTCGAGAGGCCGAGTTAGAGGCATAGTATGCGGCCCGTCAACCTACTCCGGTTCGTCTGACAACTTCGGTGGAGCCAGGTGTAACCTTCAGGAATTTGGGCATGCCGTGTTTAGTGCCGGCTCTACGTAATGAGCGTCTGCCCAAGGATTTCAAGGATCCCCGCAAGGTGCCTAACTATATAGCCGATTTACCCCCTGAGGCATGGATCGAGAGTTATGAGATGGCCATGGAGTTGCTAGATGTTAGCGATGCGGCATGTGCTAAATATTTCCCCCTAAAGTTGGAAGGGACGGCCCGTACTTGGTTAAAGGGGCTCCCTGCCAACTCCATTGGGTCATGGGCCGAGTTAAAAGCCCGGTTTATCCAGAATTTCAAGGATACATGCAAGCAGCCTATTTCGATTGTGGATTTAGCCTCCTGTGTCCAGGAGGAAGGTGAGTCAACAACCCATTGCGTGCGTCGGGTCTCAACAATCCTGCACTCGTCAGATCGCATCAACGCCGATTCAGCAGTGTTGATGCTGGAGAACAATTGTCGGTTCACACCCCTAAAACAAAAGTTGGGATGGCTCAAACGTCATTGCAATGACATGGGGACCCTCATGGCGGCTTTAGTCAAGTATGCTGACTCTGATGGTACCAAGGACCCCGAGTCTGATGATGAAAAGTCAGGAAAGGTAAAGAAGAGCAGTAGCACTAGAGGATAGCAGCATAATCTGGTGAATCAGGGAGGCAACAGTAAGCGCAAGGCTGATAATAGCTTGGACTTTGTGGCTAATACCAATGCACAGAACAATGTTCAGCGTCGTAAGGGCAAACCTTCCCCGCAGACTGGAGGGTCAGGCATCAATCTTGAGCAACTGTTAAACCAGCCCTGCCCGAAACACGGGACGCGAGAGAGGCCGTCTGGGCACCTCTGGAAAGATTGTTACATTATGAAGGAATTCAAAAATTCGAGTCTTTCCAAGACAGTCATGGTCCGGGTGGCGGTCTAGGATCCGGTTTCTTTGGGCCGTGTTACGGCGGAGGTGGCTCTAGCTTAGGCTTCCAAGGAAATAATGGCAGTCATGGCAACCAAGGTGGTTACAATCAACAGAATAATCAGGGGAATCAACCGCAGCAACAGTCGGGTAATCAGAGCAAACCGAAGCAGCTAAATAGTGGACATTATCTTGTCTTCACCACTAGCTTATGCAAGCGAGACCAGAAGCTTCATAAGAGGGCAGTGAACTCTGTTGAACCGGCAGTTCCCCATTATTTATACTGGTCTAAGCAGCCCATCGTATGGAGTCAGGAGTATCACCCGCCCTGGGTTGATAATCCGGGTCACCTGGCATTGGTGGTGGCACCACAGGTTGGAGGGTATAAGTTCACCAAGGTGCTCATGGATGGAGGGAGCAGCATCAATATTCTCTATTATGAGACCTTCCGTCGCATGGGGTTGACAGATAAAAATCTTAAACCGTCGAACGCTGTTTTCCATGGCGTGGTGCCTGGTAAGTCAGCATACCCAGTTGGTAAGATAGCTCTGGAAGTTGCTTTTGGAGATGAGCATGACTCTAGATCAGAGACCTTGACCTTTGAAGTGGTGAAAATCAAGAGCCCTTATCATGCTCTATTTTGGACGGCCGGCTTATGCTAAGTTCATGGCCAGGCCCTGTTATGTTTATCTGCAGCTCAAGATGTCAGGTCATAAGGGGACCATTAAATTACATGGGAGCCGGAAGATAGCCTTGGAGTGTGAAGAAGGCGATGCAGCTTATGCCGAGTCGGTTTGCGCAACAGAGGAGTTAAAGTTTTATAAGGACAATGTTGATCTGGCGGATATGACTTCTTTGAAAAAGCCAACTATGGAGCACAATCCGGCCTTGAAGTTTAAATCGGCTGATGAGACTAAGCTAGTTGATTTCGTTCTTGGCGATTCATCCAAGCAGTTCAGCATCAGCGCTAATCTGGATCCGAAATAGGAAAGCGCGCTCATCGACTTCATCCGTGAGAACCGGGACATCTTTGCATGGAAACCTTCTAACATGCCAGGTGTACTGAGGGAACTCGCTGAGCACACTCTCAATATTGATCCTCAGTTTAAACCGGTTAAGCAATTTCTTCGTCGCTTCAATGAAGAAAGGCGTAAAGCCATTGGTGAGGAGGTAGCCCGGCTCTTGGCGGCTGGGTTTATCGTTGAAGTGTTTCACCCTGAGTGGTTGGCTAACCCGGTGCTGGTGCTTAAGACGAATGGCACTTGGCGCATGTGTGTGGACTACACGGATTTAAACAAGGTTTGTCCGGCTGATCCTTTTGCTCTCCCTCGTATTGATCAGATTATTGATGCTACAGCGGGTTGTGAGCGTTTGAGTTTTTTGGATGCTTATTCTGGTTATCATCAGATCAAGATGGAAGTTAAGGACCAGGAGAAGACAACTTTTATAACTCCCTTTGGAGCCTTCTGCTATGTATCTATGCCTTTTGTGCTCAAGAGTGCCCAGGCGACTTATCAACAATGTGTGCAGAATTGTCTTCATAATCAGATTGGGCGCAAGTTCATGCTTATGTGGATGATATTGTGGTGAAGTCCAGGAAGGAGGAGACGTTGATAGATGATTTGAAGGGAACCTTTGATAGTCTCTGGGTTTATAAGATGATGCTTAATCCGGCCAAGTGTGTCTTTGGTGTACCGGTAGGCAAGCTCTTGGGCTTTCTAGTGTCCAACAGTGGCATTGAAGCTAATCCGGAGAAGATCAAAGCCATTACGTCTCTGGCTAAACCGGCGTGTGTCAACGATGTTCAACGTCTGGCGGGTCGTATAGCGGCGCTGAGCCGTTCATAAGCCGGTTGGGAGAGAAGGCTATCCCTCTGTATCAAATGATGAAAAAGAGACAATTTTGTCTGGAGTGATGCCGCTAATGCAACATTGGAGCACTTGAAGAAGCAGTTAGGCGAGCCACCTATTCTGGCTGCCCCTATTGATAAAGAGTCATTGCTGCTATATGTGGCTGCCAATGCCCGGGCTGTTAGCGTGGTTGTTGTGGTGGAACGAAAGGAGGCAGGCAAGGAATATCCGTCGGTTTACTATATCAATGAGGTGCTTATTGAGTCCAAGCAGAGATACTCACATTGGCATAAGCTTGTGTATGGAGTGTTTATGGCAAGCCGCAAACTTAAGCAATATTTCCAGGGTCATCCCATCACTCTGGTCAGTTCTGCTTCTTTGGGAGATATAATCCAAAACCGGAAGCAACTGGCCGGGTTGCTAAGTGGGCCATTGAGCTCGGACCTCATAGGTTAAAGTACATGCCTCGTACGGCTATCAAGTCCCAAGCACTTGTGGATTTCATCAATGACTGGACAGAGTTGCAGGCGCCGGAGGAAAAGTCGGATAACACATATTGGACTATTCACTTGGATGGGTCCAGGCAATTGGAGGGCTCGGGGGCTGGAGTTGTGCTTGCTTTCCCTCGAGGTGATAAATTTTGTTATGTTCTCCGTCTAATGTTCCCTTGCACTAACAATGCAGCTGAATATGAGGCCTTGCTCCACGGTCTTCGGATGGCTAAGGAGATGAACTTAAGTCGGGTAAGGTGTTTTGGTGACTCGGACTTGGTGGCTCAACAAGTCTCTGGTACTTGGGATTCCAAGGATCCACTCATGGCGGCTTATCGGCGAGAGGTGGATGTTATTGCTGGTCACTTTAAATGTTATCAAGTGGAGCATGTCGATCGGCGCAAAAATGAAGCGGCAGCCGCTTTAAGCCGGTTGGGTTCTCAACATAAACCGGTACCGCCCAATGTTTTTCTTGACATTTTTCATAACCCATCGGTCAAGTTACCTACGGACGAGGATTTTGCCATTCCTGATCCGGAGGCACAATTGGTGGCAGCTCTTCATGTTATCCCTGATTGGACAGTCCCATATTTTGCATATATTACCCGGGGCGAGTTACCTGAGGATGAAACTTTGGCCAGGAAGATAACTCGGCGGTCCAAGTCAATGACTATTGTCAATGGGGAGTTACATCATTGCAGTGTCACAGGGGCATTTCAGTGTTGCGTCTCTCCTGAGGAAGGTTGTGAGATTTTGTGTGAGATCCACAAAGGAGATTGTGGTCATCACGTCGGTTCAAAATCTCTAGTATCCAAGGCTTTTCGTCACCGTTTCTATTGGCTGAAGGCTCATCCTGATGTTGAGGACTTGGTCAGAAAATGTGACGATTGTCAGAAGTTTTCACGGTGAGCTCATGTTCCGGCTCAGGAGTTGAGGATGATTCCAATCACTTGGCCGTTTGAAACTTGGGGGCTTGATATGGTTGGGCCTTTTAAGAGGTCCAAAGATAAGAAGACCCACCTTCTGGTGGCGGTTTATAAGTTCACCAAGTGGGTAGAGGCAGAGCCAGTCAGTAAGTGTGATGCAGCAACGGCGGTTCAATTCATGAAGAAGGTGATTTTCCGCTTTGGCTTTCCACATAGCATTATAACAGACAATGGCACTAATCTCTCCAAGGGTGCTATGAAAGAATTTTTCAGCGTGAGCATATCCGGCCTAATGTGTCGTCAGTGGCCAATCTAATGGTCAAGCTGAGAGAGCCAATCAAGAGATCTTGAAAGGCATCAAGCCCGGGCTTATGGTTCCTTTGCAAAGGACGCCGGGTTGTTGGGTGGAGGAGTTACCTTCCGTGTTATGGAGCATTAATACCACCCCCAATAGGTCTACGGGTTATACGCCTTCTTCATGGTTTACGGAGCAGAGGCAGTTCTCCCTAGTGACATCCGTCATGATTCACCTCGGGTGGTGGCTTATGTTGAACAGGACAACGAACAAGCACGTCAGGAAGCACTAGACTTGTTGGATGAGAAGGGTGACATTGCAGCGGCCCGTTCGGTGATTTATCAGCAAGACCTGTGCCGTTATCATAGCCGCCGGGTTAAACCAGAACTTTTCAAGAAAGGCAATCTGGTGCTCCGGCTTATCCAAGATCAAACTGATATGCACAAGTTATCCCTGCCTTGGGAAGGACCTTTTGTGGTGAGCAAGAATCTGAAAAATGGGTCATACTACCTTATTGATGTTCGAGAGCACAAAGACTCACGTAAATCGGAGGAGGAGACCCACCAGCCATGGAATATTGCTCATCTTCGGCCTTATTACACCTGAGGCACAGGCTCTTATGATGTACATATTTTGACAGTGTATATATTATGATCAATATAATAAAGGGCCATTTGCATTTCTGTCCCTAACTCGAACCACCTAATCAGATATACCCCTAATTCGAAAGCCTGCTCAAAAATGCCCCTCCGCCGTTATGTGCACTTATAGAAATGCCCTTCCGCTCCGTTACCGTCCGGTCAAAGGGCTTTGACCGTTTTCTGGACGTTAGTTGGACAATTTGCCCCTGAATCCATGTGACACTTACATGCGGGACCCCCTCTAAAAAATAAAAGGAAAACTAGGCCAACTCAGCCCTCCCGTGGGTCAGTCACTTACCGGTGGGACCTATCCAGGAAAAAACAAAAAAAATCTCTCTCATCCATCTCCTCCCGACGGGACCCACGGTAAACACCCCCGGTCCACACGTTCCCGGCTGTGAGCGCCTGCGCTCGCCGGCGGCTCGCCGTAGGGGAGGATGATGACCGTGGGAGGACGGCGCCTACTGCGCGAGGCAGCAAGCTGCGCGAGACGCGCCAAGCTCAGCAGGAGCGGCGGGGTGTAGATGGGCGCGTGCACGACCGAGCCAACCAAGGTTGGTCATGGCGGCCGGATTCTGTCAGGGTGCTCCGGGCACGGAATCGGGCGAGGGAAGAGCGGAGTAGGGGCACATGCTTTCCTTGACGATGGAACAGGGGTCGGGTAGGTCAAGAATGGCTTAGAGCGACCGAATTTAGGACGGGAAGAGCAATGGCCATGGCGGAGTTCGACGTCCCAAGGCGTCGTCACGGGCAGCCCTGTGCTAGATCCATCACAAGACGAAGGAGAGGCGCCCGCCAAAGCTCATGGACATGCTCGTGCTGCTCGATTTGGACTCCGGCCGCGGTGGCTAGCAACGGCGTCGCCGGCAGAAGATCTCACGCGCTCTCGGGATTTAGTTCCGATGATAGCTGCGGTCGCGAGAGAGGGAGGGAGAGGAAGGGAGGGAGGGAGAGGGAGAATGGAATGGAGGGAGTGCTGCCGCGCGTGGGGAGCTGATGCCACCAGGCGCACAAACCCGACTGTCGGCGCTCACGGAGGTGAGACAGAGAGGTCGTGAGGTAGGGAGAGAGGTGGGAGGGATTTTTATTTATCTATTTTATTTGGGGCCCACATGTAAGTGTGTGAGAGAGAGGGTGAGAGGGAGAGTTTTTCCTTTTATTTTTCTCTCGATTGGGTCCCACATGTAAGTGGCACATGGAGGCAAGGGCAAATGTCCAACAAGCGCCCGTCAGACGGTCAAACCCTTTGACCGGACGGAAACGGAACGGAAGGGCATTTCTGTAAGGGCACCTAACGGCGGAGGGACATTTTTGAGCAGGCTTTTGAATTAGGGGCAAATGTGAGTAGTGGGTTCGAGTTAGGGACACATATGTAAAAGACCCTATAATAAACCGGCATCCCTGCTAAAGCGGGGCCTCTGTTGTTTTTTCTTAATGAGAGTTTGGTTACTTGGGGGCTTCTGCTTTATAGAGCAAAGTTATGATTACCCTTTGACTCGGCTTATGGGCCACAAAAAAACACTTGGGGGCTTGCGACTCAGGTTAAAGGGACCAAAGAGAGTCTGTTGCAAAAGCACCACTCAAACATAGGTACCCATTGAGCATAGCTCAGGAAAAATGGCTTGGGGGGTCTTTTTGTTCTAAAGAACAAGAGTTGCTATAACCCTTGTGATAGGCTTAAAAGCCAGGCTGGGAAGCCAGGTGTATTCACCTAAAACCCCGGGTTATCCTGCCTGTATGCCAGATGCTTCTCTATCAGGTAATCCTGATTGACCCGGCGAACTCTTAACAGTCAATCTTCTCAATAAGACCCTGAACTTGCTAAAGTTAAAACGCCGGTCTGTCATGTGAGGGCACGGCTTACGGATAGCAAGGAGAAGCTCAGGCTGATAAAGTCGCCTTCCTTGAAACTTGGATAAATCGGCCTGTGATGCACGATGCTACTCTCACCCCGCGTACTCCTGATAAGTCTATCTTTAAATAAGAACTGAACTTATCAGGGTTAAAATGTCGATTGGGTAATGTGAGGGCCGACTCACAAAAAGCGCGAACCTTCCAGTGGCTAATGCTAGTTTCATTGAAGAAGATATTTTGGCTTGGCGGCCTATGAAAGCCCTGGATTTTTTCTGTTGATTTGATTTGAATGTCTTTTTGATTTTTCTCTTGTGACATAGTCATACATGGTTGAAAACCAATAAGGATTATAACGCCTTATGAGTCATATATGACATTAACCGGTGTTCATTAACCCACCCTTGTTTTTGACTATAAGTCGCCAGTATAAGGTAATGTGATATCCGGTGTTTATTAACCCGGCTTGGTTTTGTTCATAAACCGGCAATAAATATTTACCAGTGTTCAAATTTTGGGTTATCACCCTTATTCCACTGGCTTGCTAAAATAGCAGTATGGTAAAATATCACAGGTATGATATTTTTCAATTATATATGGTTCTTTTTATGTCCAACAATGGTTATAAACTATGTTATTGGGCATGATAACCCGTCGAGCGGTAAACCGCCAGGACATTTCTATCTGTTATATGTAGGAACAGATTCCACATTGCTAAGTATCATAAGCAGATGTAGCATATCTTAACATGGCGGATTAACAGTGTCATGCAAAGTAAATATGCACGAGGGCATAGCAGATCAAGAATTTCAACTAGCCTATTACAAGGCGTGTTGATGCCCAAAAGAATAATTGTTTTCAAAAGTCTTCCAGAATGCAGAAGCTAAACCGGCCCCCGGTTTATGAATCTTCGCTGGGCTGGCTTGAAGGTTGTGGATCATCCTGCGCCGGTTCATCCTCCTCCTCTCCACCCAGTGGCTGGAAGTCAATGGTTTCCCAATCGATCCCAGTTAGGGCCTTGAATACAGCTTCATCAGTTATAAGTGTGGAGGGTTCAACGTCAAGGGCATAAGTATGCTTACGGATTGGAGGAATAAGAGTTGGAGCGTCATAGGTTGGCGGGTTAACCCTCTTGTTGTCAGCGTCATAAATCGACTGATAATGTGAGAAATCGGTCTCTTCAGCCAATGGGTGCATTTCCTTCGTCAAGGTTCTGAGGTCATCATTACCAAAGTCTGACCCATCTTCCTTTATGCTCGGATAGCCGTTTCCCACACCAGCCGGATCAAGATCAGGTATCCACGCCTTAGCCCGGGTTAGGGCGGTTAGAGCACCTACCCTTGTAGCTGATCTTTTTAGCTCTTCAAACCGGGCAGGCATCATCGACAGCCTCTCTAACGTTTCTTTGATCAAAGTTGGGGGTGGTTTGTTATGAGAAGCGGTACAGATGATCCGTTGTGCGCTGGTGTATAATTGCTCTATAAGACTATAGGCAGCCCTCAATTTCTTCCGCATGTCGGAGCCAAGATGAGTAATGCGAGATCCTGCATCATCACAAACATCAGTAAACCGACAGTTTATGGGATAATACATGTTTAAAGCTTATGAAGAGGCTCTTTACCAAAAACAGCAGAAGTCGTGGCATTTATTTGCCGCTTCAAGCTAGTCAGCTCCTATGTTACCGGATTAAGGGCCGCTTCTGCTCTCTTCAGCAGAGTTGTTTTTTCTGTGTCCCAGCCGGCCCGCTCGCTCTTGAAGCTCTCCTTCAGTTTTTCCATGGCTGCTAAAGCACTGGTCAGCTCCTCCTTGGCTTTGGAAGTTTCTGTTTGTTGAGATTTGATATTTTCTTGAAGGTCGGCAATTTGGGATTCTTTTTTGCTCAGCTCAGCCTGCAAAGGACATGCAATTTATGAGTTGACAGTACATATTTGAAGTCCCAAGCACATAACAAGTTATACACTTGGCACTTGGGGGCTAATGCCTATTGCTTCTTATCAAAAAAAAAATTACAAGTCCCAAGTTCAATACAAGTATTATTCTTGGCACTTGGGGGCTAATGCGTTTTTTCTCAAGTTGAAGCTATGGATTTTCTCTTCTACCAGTCAGCTTGATGGCCAACCGATTTACAAAGGTGTTCAGCAAGAATTTTAAGCTTTACACCATAAAAGTCCCGGTTCATCTTGAAAAGATAAACCGGCCCTTGGGGGCTACACAGGTGAAATTGAAGAATTATTATTCTAAAGTCCCGGTTCATCTTGAAAAGGTAAACCGGCCCTTGGGGGCTACACAGGTGAAATTGAAGAATTATTATTCTAAAGTCCCGGTTCATCTTGAAAAGATAAACCGGCCCTTGGGGGCTACATAGGCAAAGTTGAAGTGGCTATTTTACAAAGTCCCGGTTTGTATTAACATTATAAGCCGGCCCTTGGGGGCTACTGGAGTTGATATTCTAAGCTGATAATAAGTGAAGAATATTTATGCAGAGTTGACAATATATACCTCATATCGCTCCTACATCATGTTCACTAAATCGGCTTCATAATCACGACTTGTGTACAAACGGTTTAAAAACCCAGAATGGATATCTTGGGCGCTGAGATTGGCATAGTTTTACAAGTCTACCTTCCACTTGCCTTTATCAACAGCAGAAAATTCCTCTTTGGCACTATGTTTTGATAGAGCAGTGGGGTTGCCTGGGGCTGTATAGCTAACTCCAGTAACCATAACATCATCAGTGTTATCATCAATAGCTTTGGATGGGCTTGGCGGTTTGTCAGTATGAATCATCGGATTAACTTCTCTGCCTTCAACCGAGACCTCACGATCTTGCGGTGGCGGGTCATCAGGGATGTTATCAGCATTCGGCTCAGATGGTTCAGGGGTTCTTTCCGGTTCATATGGAATGGGGTCATCAGCCGAATTATTCACTTTAGCCTTTTTGCCGGCTCTGGCTTTGGCCCTGGAAATAATAAAGTGTACATCAGGTCAGTGTACAGATCAAGTATAAGATATGAAAGGTCAGTTAACATGCTTACCCAAGAACCGTCTTGAGGGTTGGAAGTTGTGTTCCTGTTGATTTGCCAGAGGAAGAATAAGAAGTCCCGTGATAATTTGAATTAGATGGGTTAAGAGGTTGTTGAAAATAACCCACCTTGGGGTAACGTATGTCAAAAATGTGTAAGACCTCTGGGCGACGTTTGCGAGGTGGAGGGTTTTGTAAACCGGCAGAGGTGATCATGTTGCCACTATGCCGGGTTGTGTGGCGAGCTTCATGTTGCTGTTTCTTCAAAACAAAGTTTGGATTCAAGTAAGCTAGAGGGTGTGAAAATCTTACTTTCCGGTTTGCTTGACGGGTTTTCTGTGTTGGCAGAGGATCTGAACCGGAGGAAAGAATAATTACCTCTACATCGCCAGCATGGCTAACCTCAGCGTCATCCTGATAATGATCATTGTCAATGAGGTGTATCAAAAAGGAGCCAAGAGAATCAAGTCCTACCTCTGACTCCGGATTATCAATGTCATCATCAATGTTCAGCTCGGTGGATTCGGCGATCTTCTTCTTGGCAGGTTTCTTCATAACCTTGGTCTTGGATAGAGTTGGCTTGGCCGGTTTATCCTGCGGCTTCTTTTTCCAGAATGGATCATCACCCTGTTTAAAATTGAAGAAATCATAAGGGAGCATTAAGAAAATATGGTGTTAGCAGGAGTTGAGCAGTCCTTACAGCTGGCGGTTTATTTGTAGCACAGAAAGTACTAAGTCCTGTTTTGCTGCACTTGTCCACCGATACATCTAGCATTTTCTTGACAACTTCAATAACTTCAGCGTTAGTCAGCTGAATGGCAATATGGCGTTGAGGATCTTTCAAGTCCCCTGTATATTCATACATTAAACCGGGCTGGCGGCTCAAGGGTAAAATACTCCAGGACACCCAACAACGGAAGAAATCAATGCCTATTAAACCGTTTGCCACCAATGCTCTAAGCTTTGAGAGCTGTGGCGCATATTTAGCTTGTTCCTTGGCGCTGAGTCTTTGGGGGAGTGGATGTGTACTGCTTAGCCGGTGAGCACGATAACCCGGCAAGGGATTATCATCAGCTGGAGAGGTATATCGGCAATAGAACCAAGTTTGATTCCAGTCTTTAGGATGACTATGCTGGTTGGCATGAGGAAAGCTGACATCTTTTCTCTTTTGGATGGATACCCAGCCAATTTTAGTGTTGGGCCCGTCCACAAATTCTGTGTGGCGGTTTAAGTAATAGAAGTCTCCGAAAAATTCGATTATGGGCTCTTCCTGCAGATAAGCTTCACAGAACACTTGAAAGTTGCAAATATTGGATACAGAGTTAGGTCCAATATCTTGAGGGTGGAGTTGGAGGAAATGAAGCACGTCACGGAATTTTTTTTATTCAGGAGGGCTAAATCCTTGACTCAGATGATCAGCAAAAACGACCACTTCTCCTTCCTTGGGCTCAGGAGGAAATTCAGAACCAGGGACTCTCCAGTGGATGACCTCCTTTTTTTGCTAAAGCGCCAGTGGTGACAAACCCGTTCAGTTTTTCTTCTGTGACCCGGGATTGAACCCAGCTACAGGAGTAAAAGGATTTGGCCATTTGTTCAAACAAACCTGGAAGAAGGTTTGTGCCGGTTTAAGATTCATGGTTAATATGCTAAAAGTTAAAAGGCAGAAAGTATTGAAGCATACTAAGGTGTTAAACCGGACATGATGTTATCAGGTTGCATACATGAGAAATTGCCTGTTAAGAGGGGACTAATGGTACCTGGCGGATTATGATTTTCGAAGTTAAACCGCTTATACAGAGATTCAAAGTATAGATCTGAAAGGTAAGTGCTGAAAAACAGGTTTCACATATTCATATTGCAATTTTGGATCTACTGCGTGTCAGAAAAAGAAAATATATTCAGGCCTAAACAACGGGTACTTGAACAGTTTAAAGGTTTAGATTGGTTTTTTCTACCCAAAAGAGATGTTCTGAAGAGGAAAGAGGGACTATGGTTGTAGCTGAACGGGATAAGTATCAAGCTTGAGTCAAAATATCATGCTACAACAAAGAATAGGCGAAGAACAGAACCGAAACCTCCATGACCTCGTTTGAACCCTAATGAGATCTGCGGAGGAGGAAGAAAGAAGATCTTACCAAGGATGTTGAATGGTGGAGGCGCGTGAGCGAAATCTGGTCCAAGTCAGGTTGATGCAGCGGCCAACGTCGAAGCAGGGATGAAGCTCGACGGCGGCGGCTGGGCTCGAGAGCTAGGGCGTCGCGAGGAAGAAGATGAGGCGAAGAGGCACGGGGGGAAAAGTGAGAAGGGACCCTCGGTCCTATTTATAAGGCGAATGGATAAGTGGTAAGCGCGGGAATCAAGGACATAAAAAACGGATCTGTAGATATGCAGACGCCTCGATTTTTGGAGATTCATTAAAGAAAAGGAGATACATTAAAAGATTTGGGCTCTGTGTAAAGTTAATGGCAGGTGACGTCACGGCGGGTTATTATGACTCCAGAAGATGACGTCATGGCAAGTTATAAGTTTCGCAAAGGTAATGAAGGAGGGATCTTTCTAAGTGTTGAAGATTGTTGTGAACAAGTTCAAATCAACCTGGGGCCTAATGTTGGGGATATAACTATTGAGTATAAACCGCACAGGAGGGGCCGGGTTATGCTCATAGTAATCTGCCCGTATTGAAGCCCATGAAGACATGGAAGATGGCGCTTTATGGAGGAGACTTAGTAAGAAGGCCCAAAGCCCAAAGGCAGATTAGGGCCCATAAATGTAAACCGCCATAGGCGTATAACTTGTATTGTAAGATAGGAAAGAACACATACCGAGCCGGACACGTTTATGAGCCGACAAGGATTCTGTAAACCGACTGGGCGTCAACCTGTGTATATAAATGGACGACACGGCGGCGGTTTAGGGACAAGAAACAACAGATCGAGAGCCAGGCTTATCGTATTCGCTCCCTGGTCATCGAAACCCTAGCAATACCACCTCAAACTGGATTAGTCCTTTACCTTCACCGCAAGGGGCCGAACCAGTATAAACTCCTCGTGTCCTTTGTCCTGTTTAACCCCTTTAAGCTAACTTCCTTGCGATGGCTCCATGACTAAGTGCTCACACTAGGACATCTGCCGTGACAATTCCACGACACGACTTATACCTTACCTCCATAGTTTCCCCATTTCCCCCAAATCCCTACATAGCCTCCAAATTCCCTCGCGTGGCGCTAACATTGGGGGAGTGTGGACGAGTGGTGCTGATGGTTTCGGTGCGGCTGCTCCTGCTTGTATCTATGCCATGACGGCGGTCGCCGCCGAGCACTTGCCTAAGGTCATCAGAAGGCAGGTGTACTACGGATCCGAATCGTCCTGTCAGGTTCCAATCTATCCCGATCTTTTTTAGCATGTCCAAGGTATAGCTCCTTGCTGAGTCCGTCCTGAATGACCTCCCCGGGAAAGTGATTCACGCCGGATCCGGAGCTTGACTCCAGACTCCCGCAACACGAGTTCGACTCCTAGTTTTGAGCCACTGAGAAGTACCAAAAGCTGAGTTGTGTGCACGGGCACTCTCCCGCTCGACGTGTATGCACGGAGGGATTCGACATTGGCAGGCGGTTTCTCAGTTCCCCCTTAGAGGTTAGTGCTAATTAAGTCCATCATTTTACTTCAGTTAATGCCACCGCTCATCCAGAATACTATTTAACATTGCCAGGGATATGAGGCTTTTGCCTTTGTTAACTGGCTGGATGAAGAATGGCATGGCAGGACTCGGAGTGTTATCACCAAGATCGCAGAAGATAACATAAAGTTGAAGAAGAAACTGGCTGATCTGGAATGTACAATCAGTACGATGAAGCAAGAAAGAATCAATCACAGGCAACAGATGAAAGCAAAAGGCAAGAAAGAATCAATCGCAGAAGATAACATGTGTAGTTGTGGTTGTCGCATTAGCCATGTTCTATGCGTTGTTTGCAATGATGATTAGGGGTTTTGTTCGATAGTATTGCTAAAGCACATCTAGATGTGCTCTAAGTAATGCACATCTAGGTCCTATTCCATTGATGTTACGCGAAGATTCGTGCATATATTTTTCTTTGTCTTTTTTCTTTTCCTTTCTAGTTTGATTATTACTGGCTTTATCAATAAGAAGAGCTCAATGTATTGCATGCCAACTGTCCTACTCCGTTCGTACCGGTACCGGTGCATAATCCCAAAACTCATTCCTTGTTTTTGTCCTGAAAAAGGAAACCGGCCAAATAGCCAATAGGAGCCATGTGCATGCCCGGGAATTTGGAGCGTCTGGGTACAAATAATTGCGGTTGATTATATCAGCGGTTAGATAATACGTCAACCCCCGCTTCAATCCCCGCTTCAATTGGCAGTTCCTCTTCTCTGCATACCCCTCTTAAGTGTCCATCATCTTCATCGTCCCCGGTAGGCCGCGCTACACACTGGCACATACTCTGCAGCCATGTCGAGCGACAGGGAGGACGACAATTCGGCCAGCAGTCTGGCGCTCGATGATAGGTCAACATCGGAATCATCCCCGCTCGTCTTCCATGAGTCCGGCGTCGAGCCCAGACCTCGATTATATCCGGTTCATGGAAGGGACGCTGCCTCCGGAGTCGTCAGACGACAACCAGAAGGACGAGGAGCCGTCGGAGGACAAAGAAGAGGACGACGATGATGAGGAGGAAGAATGGTCGAACGAGGAGGAGGACGACGATGACAGCAACGACGATGATGACGGCGGCGGCGATGAAAAGCCAACAGTTAGTAGCAAGAAGCGTCCTCGCCTAGACGATGTCGCGGGGCCATCCAACAAGAACAACAACAACAACAACAACAACAACAACAACAACAACAACAACAACAACAACAACAACAACAACAACAACAACAACAACAACAACAACAACAACAACAACAACAACAACAACAACAACAACAACAACAACAACAACAACAACAACAACAACAACAACAACAACAACAACAACAACAACAACAACAACAACAACAACAACAACAACAACAACAACAACAACAACAACAACAACAACAACAACAACAACAACAACAACAACAACAACAACAACAACAACAACAACAAGGACTAAATGAAGCAGACTGTATATATCTCTGTTTATCCTGTCAATCTCATCGCAGACGGTTAGTAATATGTATTCGACAGAGATCTTCTACATTATTGCCAATAGGTTGGTTTTGAACTGTGTGCGCTGACGAGCACACAATTCACAAAAAAGACCGTATGGGCTGTCTATAATGATCACACATAATTCTGATTACCGACCTGTTTGCCGGGT
This sequence comes from Aegilops bicornis, assembly GCA_021605145.1. Classification (NCBI taxonomy): domain Eukaryota; kingdom Viridiplantae; phylum Streptophyta; class Magnoliopsida; order Poales; family Poaceae; genus Aegilops; species Aegilops bicornis. Next base: position 546,315,549 of record CM038675.1, on the reverse strand, counting down.
ATCACACACATCTTTTTACACCGAATCGTTTGTGTTCACCTCAATCATCGCAAACCGTTCATCGGAGTGAACTATATGCCGTATATCGCACACACCTTGATCTGGCTGCCAGTTTTCGTTGTTCTATCTCATCGCAAACAGTTCGTACAGATCAACCGTATGCCCCTCATCGCACACGCAACTAAAATCTGAACCGTGTTCGATGTATCATTCATCGCAAATGTTTTGCATCTTTTTTTGACGGTTTTTTACATCACCGTTTGTGATTAATGCATCGCACACAGTTTCATCAAAGGGTATCTGATCGTAGTGTCGCGTTAGCAGCATCCTGCAGTAGTAATACCTTAAAGTCCAGATTGAGCTACAAAACTCAACGACATTTTCATTTTTATGAGATTGAAAACGGAACTGTATATGAGCTCTGTAAATGTTTCGACTATCAAAAACCTGAATTCTTTACGAAAGAGTTTCTAGTCTCGGTCGACAGAGGGGAATTTTTTAATGCATGTCCATTTTTTTGAAAGAGATGGCCTTTTGTGCTGCCACATTCTGATATTGTTCACTCAGTTTGATATACTAGCCATACCATATGAGTTCATTGTTGATACATGGACAATCCAATACAGAGAAAAAGACTTGGATGCTCCTGATACCTCAAAGAGAAATCAATCCGTAATGCCAGAAGGAGAAGATAGTGCGAAAATTGCTTTGCGCTATAGCTTGATGATGTCAAAAACAACAGAAGGTTGTTCAGATATATGCAATGATGCAAAGGAAAGCAGACATTCACTAGTGGAAAAAGTGCTAGCCACAACTTTAATTGGTGGCGCACCAGTTTCCATCAACGCCCACACTATTTTTTCCAAATAGTGCTGGCGTCGGCCAATTTCGTACGCCATAGATATTGTATTATTGCGCGTAGGAATTGTATAGAATGCCAACCGTATGTGGGTCCCAACATTCTGACCTGGCCTAACTTAGTGTTGGCACAGCCAAAGTGCCCTATGCCAGCACTAACCACAATAGCTATGCCATCGCTGATTAAGTTATGCCAGCAGTATATTTTGCGGGTCTGTCCATTTTTGAGCCAGCATAACACCGGTGTGAGCATTACCCGAACGCCAGGGATACATATAATTGTAATGGCATTCCCTATTTTTCGCATGCCAGTAATTACGTCATAGCACTACTCACATTTGACCTAGCATCCTTTTAGATATTTTCCTCCTTCTTCCTCCCTCTTTCCTCTTCCTCCTCCTTTCTCTCTCTCTCTCTTCTCTTCTTCTTGCAAAAAAGACAAAATTGCTCCGACCCAAGTTCTGCCTCGAGACGGCGGCACTCCATCCCGAAAGCCCTTTCTTAATTTTTGTTCTAGGGCCAATGGGCTAATATACCAGAAGATGGGCACGAGAGGTTGGGCATGGGGGCCACTACCTAGCAGGGCGCGTCACGGGGGTAGGCGCGTCCTGGTGCCTAGTGGGCACCAGGGTGGCCCGCTCTTATATGTATTTTATTCAATATTTTCATATATTTCAAAATAAATCTCCGTAAAATTTCAGCTCATTTGGAGATGTGCAGAATATGTATCTGATGTCTAATACACAACTTTATTCTTGTAGACTCGTGTTGGGCCTCCAAGCGCATAGTATTTTAGGGAAGTAGCAATTTTCCCACAAGTGGATGACCTAAGGTTTATCAATCCGTGGGAGGTGTGGGATGAGGATGGTCTCTCTCAAGCAACCTTACAACCAAACAATAAATTGTATAGGTGCACTAGTTCGGCGAAGAGATGGTGATACAAGTGTAGTAATGATAGTAGACATTGATTTTTTTAATAGGAACAAAATAAAAAAACATCAAGGTAGCAAGTAACAAAAAGTGAGCACAAACGGTATTGCAATGCTTGAAAACAAGGCCTAGGGTCCGTATTTTCGCTAGTGCAATCTCTAAACAATGCTAATCTAATTGGATCATATAACCATCCCTCTACGTGTGATGAAGAATCACTCCAAAGTTCTTATCTAGTGGAGAACATAAGAAGAAATTGTTTGTAGGGTATGTCGGGGATATACCCCGCGGTGTAACCCGGCCGGAAGTATAACCCAGCCGAACTTGGCGACTCACTAATGACCCGCCCCGATTGGACGACACACTAAGTGACCCGCCCGATCCTGGCGGCTTATGGGTGACCTGGTGTAACATCCCAAAATTCTAAATTTTGGAATGTTATAAACAAATAGATAGTTTTGATTGATTGTTTGATTGATTGACTGAAAGTGAGTGAATTCGAAACTTTTTGAAAGTTAAATGAGAGGGAATAAAAGGACTTTCCCAAACTTTCATTTTTGCTTTTATGATCTTCGAATTCAAATTCTTTTCATCACAAAACCACGGAGAGGAGATGACATGACTTTTCCATTTATTTAAATGACAAGGGGTGTTGAAAATATTTGAATTTCATTTGAGCATATTTCCAATTCGAAACTTTATGCAACTCAATGATTTTCACGGCGAAGATAAAATGACTTCTTCAAAACATATGAAATATGAGTTGGGAGTTTCAAAGAATTAAATTCAACGTTCTTTTGAATTTATTTTCAATTTGGAGTTATTTGAGTTTTATTCAAATTATTTTTCTCCAAAAATAAATATATGGAAAATAGGGTACCATGATTCCCTACATCAGAAAAATGGAGAGAAATAAATTTGAATTAATTTTGGTATTTTTAAAATGATTTTTGTTGGATTTTATTAGACCAGTAGCACTCTTTTAATTATCTGAATTTGTGTGTATTTTATTTGACTCTACAATAATGTTCATCTTGTAGGAAATCTTTTTCTGAAAATTTTGATATATAATATGCCTATATTATATTTTTTATTTATATCTTTTGTTTTAATTCTTTGTCTGTTTAAAAAAATAAACTTTTCGAACAGTGTCAGGCCGAAGCCCAGCACTGCTCACTCTCCCTCTCCAGACCGAACTGGGCCGAAGGCCCAGCCGGCCCGTCAGCGCCTCCGCCTCCTCCTCCCGTGCGCGACCCGGACTCGCCGGAATCCGAGCGCCGCCCGCCTCCGGCCGCCCCCTTCCACACGCCAGCGCCTCCCTCTCCGCCCTTAAAAGGCGAGACCGCCGCCCCGGATCCCTCTTCTCCTCCTCGCCTCACCCCGCATCCCACGCCTCGCCGTCGCCGGCGAGATCCGCCGAGTTACGCCGCCGCCCCGTCGTCGCCGACCATCGCCGTCGCCTCCACCGCACCCACCGCTCCGCGCCGCCTCCTCCCCGTGCTCCTCGCCGCCTTCCCCGACGCCCGGAGCCACCGCCCCGACCGGAGCCGAACCGTCGCCGCTCTCCCGCGTCGCCGGATTTCGCCGCCGCCGCCGTGGTAACCGCCGCCCCTCCTCGTCCGTCCGATCTGGATCTAAGGATCCAGATCCATTTTTTTTTCTTTTTTCTCTCTAAGCGTTTTTTTATTTAGAGAACGTTCATTAGTTAGCTTCTTTTAGCGAACGGTTTTCGTCGGTTTTGTCTCTGTAGCGAACGATTCATTCGATAGGATTTTTCTTTTTCTTTTAATTTCCGGCCAGGGACCAATTCGTGATAATTTTCTTCATAGTTTAGTCCCTCTTTTTCAAACAACCATAACTTTTTACTCGTATATCCAAATTCAACGAAACCAACGCCCACTTCTTCGTTATGATCCCCTCTATCCAGTAAAACAACTTAAACATGTTTTTGAAAGTTTTAAAATTTGAATTCAAATAGAATAGATTTGTATTCAAACTTCGTTTGATCATAACTTGAGTTTCGTAACTCCGATTTAGTTGATTCTTTTTGCAAATCGAAGCTCTTGACCTAAACTTTATGATAAGGCCAAATTCACATAATTTTGGTACTATTAGAAATTGTTTTATGTTGCAAGAGTTATTTGTTTGGTTTTGATGTTTTTCGAATCGTCTTTTTTGTTCTTGCTGATCTTTTGAGTGATTGCTTATGTGTGGTTACTATTGATTGCTTACGATAGATTGACCGGAGTGTGACGAGTAGAACTATCAAGAGTTTTGAGTGCGAACCATCTTCTTCAACATTGCAGGCAAGTAACACTTTGACCATACCTCTTCTCATACCCAGTTTTTATTGCATTAGATCAATCCTCAAACATTGCATGATTAGGATCTAATTAAATTGTGGGTTTTGGGAGGTAGTTGAGGTAGTACCTATTACCTGTTTATTTTCAAACCCTTGGGAGTTACTTCTATGTTTGCTTATTATGCCATGCTATGATAGTAGACGTGGATTGGGTGAGTGAATTCCATGACAGATGTGAGATTGTTATTTAATGGTTTATTTAAGGTGGCAACTTAAACACACATCCTGGGTGGATTGAGGCACTGGTTTCTATCAGGATTTGCCTCCGTATTTCTTAGGACCGCCACCTGTGCTCAAAGGGATCATGAGTTTATTCAAACTAGAAACTTACGTGTGCAGCCACAAGCCATTATGGGCTCTGGCATAGTTGATTAATTTGTGCGAACTCTTACGGGTAGACTAGCAGATGTAGGGGAAAGTAGGTGTACCGGTCTACCCACATGTAAGGTGCTAGTGCTTCTGAAAGACTATGTCTCGGTCATCCGTTTCTCAAACATCATGTAGTGCGAGAAATCCAACGGAGGCGATCGAGTCTTGTGGGGAAAAGTGCGCAAACCTCTGCAGAGTGTATAAACTAATCATGGTTAGTCGTGTCCCCGGTTATGGACATCTTGAGTATCTAGTTCTTGGATTATCCTGTTGATCTCATCATGTTACTCTAATTAATATTGTTGGGTTGTTAATGAGTACTTTTAATTGGGATTGAGGATGCGTCAACCATTCTCAATGTTCAACAACCACCGTGATAGTTAAATAAATTTATTCCTTTGGCAAGAGGGAAAATTGGCTTTTCGCAAAACCTTATAACCATAGAGCTTTTCCACCAGCCATATATGCATGTAGTATAGGCTTATTCCTTCATTACTCTCTATGTGTTACATTGCCAGCATATTCCATGTCTTGACCCGTTTCGGGCTGCAACTTTTCATGTTGCAAACTTTTCGCATTTACGCAGTAAGTGATACGTTAGGGTTACGATTTCTACACTCAACTTTGTCGTTGGTGTTGATGGGAATCCACAACCTTGTTACTTCCGCTATTTGGATTGAGGTAATAGTATTTACGTTATTTATACATGTGATTTACCTCTGTTATAAATCCTCGAGTACTGTGTGTGTCAGCATACCGATCCAGGGATGACACTTAAGCACAGAGACTTGATCCATTCGGGTCGGGTCGCTACACCTGGCAAAGCGGATCAGAGGAGGGACAAGACCCAGGGGCCCAGGAGGCTCAAGGCCAAGAAGGCCGGCTTACGTATGGTAGGCCGGCTTAAGAGGAAAGGCGTGAGGAATAATTTCCTTACAAGGAATCAAGACCCGGACTTGTATCCGGCTTGTAGTAGAAGATAGGCTAGTCCTAATTCTATTTGGACTCCACATGTAACCCGGCCCTCTAACTTGTATAAGGAGGGGCAGGGCTCCCCAAAGAGGGACAAGCAGCAAGAAACAATCTCTAGGGCTAGACACAAAGGGGGAGCCGGCTTATGCGGCGACTCCCTCATGAGCATAATGAGACCTAGCCTCAAATAGCATGTAGGGCTATTACCGTATGATGTTTCCCGGGGCCCGAAGCAGTCTAAACCCTTGTCTGCATGTTGATCCGCCCTGCGTCTCTCGTCCCACTCAACACCTCTCAAGCTACCACAGAGATGCGTTGGCCTCGGGACTAAGTCCTGACACGAAGGACATCTGCCGTGAAAAATCCACGACAGTTGGCGCCCACCGTGGGGCTTGCGCACGGTGGTGTTGAGATCTTGGAGGGATCTTTTCCATGGTTTTGAGAAGTTCGCAATTTTCCAGATGAAGAAGAGCTGGTTTGAAAGGATTTGCATAAGCTTCAAATTCATCCGTCCAGGTTTTATATGGGTAAGATTTAAGGTTTAAGAGAAAGAGAGGGTTGCGCCTGTGCGCCATCATAAGTCGCCGACATTGACGTTTTCTACTATGGCCTGTTTCCGCTGGCATGTCAAGTCTGAATCCTTAACTCGCCAAAGATGGTACAGTTGGAGTCGCCGAGTAATCATCAACAGCGATGGAAAAAGTATTTTTGGAGTCACTCAAGAGTTGGAAATTTACCGGCTACTAATCGGACACAGTTCATTGAATACAATTGGATATTATATTCGGAAGTGGACAAAGATTACAGCGTGTTCCTTAATGAGCGTGGAAAGACCTGTATAGGGGAAAGTTACCTTTCTAAAAAAACTGGAACAAGTTGTCCTCGAGTAGCGTTGGCCGTTGAATCGTCGTGGTCTGGTGTTTCCGAGCCGTGTCAGGCCTCGATAACATCACTGAGCCGTTTCCTACCTCCACAGCTGTTGCGGCCATTGCCGGCCGCCTCCGTGTCGACCCGCCCGAAAAGATCCCTGACGAAGAATATGTCTGCTGCATGGAGCGCCTCCGCTGAGCACATGTGCTCGCATTTGAAGTGGGATTTTTTCCTCAGTACTATTTGTAAGTACAAACCATTTCACGTACTTAGTCAAGCCTCGAAAGAAATTAAGCTAGTACAGATTCCATCTCAAGCCGTGGGTCACCTCTGCTGTGTTGAGCCGCCGTGGCTGTGCGCCAGCTACAGCCGGGTCTACTCCGCTTCCCTGCTTACACGCGGGCTCTGACCCGCCACCAAGTTGGTCTCGGCCTGCGCCTCTCAGCCGCCTGCTTTTGCCGGGTCAAGACTTGCCGTCATGAGCCGGCACCTCTCTGCAGCACCAGCCTCAACCCGCTGTTGCTACAGTAATTACCCGGGTCTCCATAGTCTCAACGCTCGCGGCCGCGACCTTCCACGGCCTTGTATTACTTCAGACGCGCTCCGCCACATGCCGTTGTTGCCGGGTCATCTCCGTTCCAGGTTACTGCTGCATCCCACATAAGGCCAAGTACTGGTAGTACTTTGTCTGTTCAAAGGTTGAAATCGTAGTACAAGACATCCTGGACAGATTCTAGCGGACACTTTATGTCTGTTGTTCAAATACATCAGGTGATATCTATCCGTTTAAGTTTATTTTATTAAACATATTGTTTACATCAAAGAACAATTACACTGGTCTATGGTATTTTTTCACAGGACCATTGTTTATTACAAAGGTGTCACAAAAGAGCGTGCGCCAATATTATTTTTGCGCTAGCATGTTCGTGCCGTGTTCTGGATGGATGCGTGAGCAAGTCGCCGCCCTCGCTACATCAACACACGCAACAGACTCGTCGTCCGCGCCCGCGGCCGAATCGCTCGTGTCCTTACCGTTTCCAACACCGCGGCCGACTCACCCGCGTCCTTGCCGTTTCCAACGCTGCGGCCGACTCTTTCGTCCACGCCGGCTTACAACGCCGGTGCCGACCTTCCGGACGCATCAAATTTTATAAAACGCGCCGGTTCACCCGTGAGTGATTTTAGTTTCACCATAAGATGTCATCAACTCCATGGCGGATTATTTCCAGCCTAACATATCAGGTGATATCCATCTAAGTTTGTTTTATTAGCACATGTTGTTTTTATCAAAGAACAATTTATCTTTGCCTTGGTCTGCAATATTGTTTATGCAGGCAATTATTTATGACAAAAAGTGATATTATACCACGGAGATGGAGGCACGCCAACATCTTTTGGCACAGGTGATCGTCGTTACTCAACGGACTCCTGCACCGGCTTACAACGCCGTGGCCGTCTCTCATGACCGCGCCGGCTTACAACGTTGTGGCCGTCTCCTGCGACCACGCCGGCTTACAACAAGGTGGACAACTTGCCCGTCCGCACCAGCTTACAACGCCATGGCCGGTTTATCTGTCTGTGCCGCCTCAGATGTTGCAGTCGTTTTTACCGTCCGTCTCTCGCGGCCTGGTCTACATCAACGCACCGGGCCGCACTTGTCTGGATGAGCTATTTATTGAGTATGAGCAAGTCACTACTTGGGAAGCCTGGTTTTCTTCCAAACAAATTAGAGGCAAATTATCATATATTATCGCCGTAAATGACCTTTGGATGGTTCAATGGGCAGGTGCACAAGTCACCGCCACTACAGTTTGGTTAACTTCAGACAGCCAGTTGGAAGGAACCATTGGCCGAGTAGCTGAACGGCTCATACGGGATCATTTATAACCCGCCGTAGTCACCTCAACCTTCTGTGGATTCACATCGCGCTATCAACACCAATTATGTATACCTTCTGCTATGGTCAAATATGGAGAATCTCAAGCCAACTCCTCGAGTCATCTTGAGACTCGGGGGCTACAATGGTATGACTCGGCAAAATTAGCCGGTTTCAATGAATTCAGGAACTCAGGGTCATTGAAGGGAAAAATAACCCGGGCCCCGGAGATTACTGCTAGATCGATGAAAATTTAAAAGCCGTTAGAAGATTTCTGGCTCAAAATAAGGACTCTGGTTTAAAATCCGATTCAAGAGACATCTTTCTCCCACAAAGAACTGAAGCTCTTAAATCTGGTTCAGAAGCCGGCCCAGGGTAAATTTATCCCTCACAAAATTTTGAAGCTCTCAAATCCGGCTCAAGGTAAATTTGTCCCTCACAAATTTTTAAAAGCTTTCAAATCCGGTTTAAAGTTCCGGTTCAAAAAGCATTATTCTCTCGCAAGTTCGAGTTCTCAGAAAAATTAAAGGTTGCCAAAAGAACTTGCTGCCATGATGCGCGGTTCAAACTTGGGTATCCTGCCTTACGGCTTATCTTATTATGATCACTTGGGGGCTTCCTGCTCATCAAGCATAGCTATCAGTACCCTCTTCATCGGCGCAATGCCAAAACTTGTATGATCACTTGGGGGCTTCCTGTTCAAACATAGGTCGTATTCGAACCAAAGAGAACATAGCTGTCGATACCCTCTTGATCGGCATACTGCCAAACCCACTAGGGGGCTTCTTGATCATATCTGAATCATAGCTTAACCCCTTTGGGTCTAACGTGGGTCGTATTCGAACCAGCGTCATTAAACAACTCTTATGGTCACTTAGGGGCTTCCTGTTCAAACATAGGTCGTATTCGAACCAAAGAGAACATAGCTGTCGATACCCATTTGATCGGCATCGCCAAAGCCACTTGGGGCTATATGATCGTATTCGAATCTTAACTTAACCCATTTGGAACGGTTTACTGATCGTATCCGAATCAGAAGCCTCAAAAAGTTTTATTCTATCTCGGGTAAAGTTTATTGCAGCCACAATTACTTAACTTGAGACCTTTTGGGGATTATATCTCAAATGTATATAAGTGTTTTATGATTCACCCGGCTTGACTTTTTGACTATAAGTCGCCAAATTTTATGACAACCATCATTTATATGGAAGCATTGGCTTCTAAGGATTGGGTTATCACCCTTATTACACAGGTCATGTAAACCGGCAGTACAAATTCAATATCACAGTGGTCATTTGGGGGTTTCCTGTTCAAACATAGGTCGTCTTCGAACCAAAGAGAACATAGCTGTCGATACCCACTTTGATCGGCCACGCCAACGCCGCTAGGGGCTATATGATCGTATTCGAATCTTAGCTTAACCCCTTTGGAACGGTTTACTGACCGTATTCGAATCAGAAGCCTCAAAAATTTTATCTGTTTTTATACAATTGCAAGTATTTAAGTTGTCACAAATATCATATGTGCCGGCTCTTATAGATTTGAGTTATCAACTTCACTGTCCGAGTCACATAAGCCGGCGGTATCATTCAAAGGATCATAGGGATTTTGTGATCTACTTGTGTGCAGGATAAGACTACATTTGGGTGGTTACCCGCCCTGGTTTTTGACGTTAAGTCACCAGGGCATATGTTGTTTAAACTCTTTGTAGCAGGATTTGCAGAAATATGACATATGAATGATTAAGTTCAAGCTCATTACCAAAGTTGATGCTTCAAAATGATTATTTGTTCTGGATTTTTTTCAAAGGCTATAAGCCGTCGGGTTATAAAAATTCCGGCTTACAATGGAGGTGTATTAAATCGCCATCGGCCAAGAGCCGCCGGGTATTTAAACTCTGGATTTACTTATCAACAGATGAGGTATTCAAAGTTGCTTTGGCGCAATGGCTATTATTTTATTAATGGATTTGATTTATTCTACAATGGAAGGGATAGTCCCGAGTCGCTGCAGGCTTACGACCCGGCACTTGGGGGCTACATTATTCAAATTGAGGTTACATCAAATACGCAAGTCTCATGTCGCTGCAAGCATGCACCATGACACTTGGGGGCTAATGCAAAGTCATTTTTTTCACCTCATTGAAGACCCGACTCAGCACATCGTAATGAGCCGGCCCTTGGGGGCTACCAATTGCTCCTATCAACAGTGCAAGGTACACAAGTCTTAATCCATTATATTGAAAGATCCATTGCTCAGTTGGTAAATCACAAAGCTCTTAAACCTTGTGGACGTGGGTTCAAGCCCCATGGTGGAGATTACATCATATGATGTTATTATCAATGAATTATATACAAAGTCCCAGCTCAGTAATATCTTACTGAGCCGGCCCTTGGGGGCTACACATTGTTGTTCAAGTTTACATGGTTATATCTACAAACTCCCTGCTCATTATTGCATAATGACCCGGCCCTTGGGGGCTACACTGGTTGAAGTTTTTATGAGCATAAGGCAATTACAAGTCCCAGGTTTCTGCAAGCATGACAACCCGATACTTGGGGGATACATATGTGGAATATTCAGTTTATGACTAATGATTGAGATGAAAAACCCTGATTTCTTCAAGGTTGCAACACTTATATTGAAGCAAGTCTTAAGTTATCACTATGTTCTCTTCTTAAGACTTGGGGGCTACAGGTGTTATGCATATAAAGAAGGAACATCTTCAAATTCTCAGCTTTGAGTAAATCAGGAAGATCAATTACATGACCCGGTGTCAACAACAATTATGACTCGACATCATCAGTATTTTATAACCCGGAGATTTTGTAAATTATAACTCGGCAAGATCTACATCTTTAAGCCGGTTGAAAATCAAATGAGTATTTCAAGACCTATATTTTTTAAGCCGGCGATTTGGAAGCCGACTCAACTGGACTACTTGTTTACAATATTTATTCTACAAGCAAATTGATTGTGAAGCTGGTCTATTGACCCAAATTTTCTAGAAGAAGGAAATGACAAGGACTTAAAGATGTTCAGGTGCCGGTTTACAAGAATTCTTAACCCGGAGCACAACCTGTCAAATTTGTTCTTGTGTTTATTTTGCAGCATAAGTTTACCATGGATAAATCCAAGCTAAACTTGGGGGCTAATGTTGGGGATATACCGCGCGGTGTAACCCGGCCGGAAGTATAACCCGGCCAGACTTGGCGACTCACTAATGACCCGCCCCGATTGGACGACACTCTAAGTGACCCGCCCGATCCTGGCGACTTACGGGTGACCTGGCAAGCGGATCAGAGGAGCGACAAGACCCGGGGGCCCAGGAGGCTCAAGGCCCAGAAGGCCGGCTTACGTATGGTAGGCCGGCTTAAGAGGAAAGGCGTGAGGAATATTTTCCTTACAAGGAATCAAGACCCGGACTTGTATCCGGCTTGTAGTAGAAGATAGGCTAGTCCTAATTCTATTTGGACTCCACATGTAACCCTCCCCTCTAACTTGTATAAGGAGGGGCAGGGCTCCCCAAAGAGGGACAAGCAGCAAGAAACAATCTCTAGGGCTAGACACAAAGGGGGAGCCGGCTTATGCGGCGACTCCCTCATGAGCATAATGAGACCTAGCCTCAAATAGCATGTAGGGCTATTACCGGATGATGTTTCCCGGGGCCCGAAGCCGTCTAAACCCTTGTCTGCGTGTTGATCCGCCCTGCGTCTCTCATCCCACTCAACCCCTCTCAAGCTACCACAGAGATGCGTTGGCCTCGCGACTAAGTCCTGACACGAAGGACATCTGCCGTGACAAATCCACTTTTTGTATAGGTGCACTAGTTCGGCGAAGAGATGGTGATACAAGTGTAGTAATGATAGTAGACATTGATTTTTTTAATAGGAACAAAATAAAAAAACATCAAGGTAGCAAGTAAAAAAAAGTTAGCACAAACGGTATTGCAATGCTTGAAAACAAGGCCTAGGGTCCGTATTTTCGCTAGTGCAATCTCTAAACAATGCTAATCTAATTGGATCATATAACCATCCCTCTACGTGTGATGAAGAATCACTCCAAAGTTCTTATCTAGCGGAGAACATAAGAAGAAATTGTTTGTAGGGTACAAAACCACATTAAAGTTATTCTTTTCGTTTGATCTATCCAAGAGTTCATACTAAAATAACACCATATATGTGATATGCATCAACCAACTCTAATGTCACCTAGATACTCCAATGTCACCACAAGTATCCATGAGTTAATTATATGATATGCATCGACCAATTTCAGATTCATAATATTCAATCCAACACAAAGAACCTCAAAGAGTAGCCCAAGATTTCTACTGGAGAAACAAAGACGAGAACATGCATTAACCTTCACTACAAAAAAAATACACTTCTATGGTGATACGTGTTTGTCACAGTCGGTCACGTTTTTTATCATGCATGTACATCCATGACGATTTTATGAAAGAATCAAGATATTCATACCTGTGTTGTCGTAGAAGTGTTCCATGACAATACCAAAATTATCATTACGGAAGTGTTCACTTCCATGAAAATAAATGACGCGTCATGGAAGTACTTTCGTCAAGGGTAACCGACACGTGGCATCCACCGTAACGGGTCGCCATAAAGCTATCGGGTCCGGTTTTGGATTCGATAACCCATTAACAGCCCGGACCAATGGGGATTTTCCATGTGTAAAATTCTCATTGGCCGAAGGAAACACGTGGCAGCTTGTCATTGGGTCAAATAGGCGCCTATGATATGTCGGCACGTGCAATGACCTAACACTGGCCCATTTAGCTTACAAAGGCCAGCCCATTTTACTTGGTGAAAAGCTAGCGGGCTGGCCCATGAAAAGCATGTTAATGGTATGTTTGCATATAGCCCATCTTACGGCCCGGTAACTCAGGGCCCGTTAGGGCCTTCCCAAAGTCGGCCAACGGTGTCATGTGGGCTGTCGAATATAACACCAGCCCGTTTCACTTTCGGCCCATGTATGGCCCACGACGTCTTTCGGCCCATATGAGTCCTTTCGTATCTTTAGGCCCTTTAGTGGCCCACGGTGACTCTGTCCCATAATGAATAGTAAATTTCTTTGTACCCATTAATGGCCCATGATTCACATGGGTCGTTTCTAGCCCGTGTTAGCTTTCGTCCTACTGATGACCCATATGTTCTTGGGCTCCTTTTCGGACCTCGATTACTTCCGGCCCATTACTGGCATGTTCCCCTAATGGGCCAAATTTGGCCCGTGGTTCCAATCGGCTCGTTTGTGGCTTGTTAAACCGTTGCGCCGTTTCCAGCCCATCCTATATTCTGGCCCATTAATGACCAGTTATGCCTGTGACAGAATTAAGCCTTTGTTGTCTTCCGGCCTGTTCACGGCCCGTTACCGTGTTGGCCCAATACAAATTATGCCCGTTTATGGCCCATGTGGGCCCAATCCGACGGCCCATGGCCCACTGATTCTACGGCTCGTTGGAGGCCCATTTATCCGACGGCCCATAGGAGGCCCATGGATCCCACGGCCTGTAGTAGGCTCAAGGTTACCACGGTCTGTATACGGCCCATGGTTGTTGCGCCACTAGCAAACCAACGAAATAGAAGAATAGGAAATAAATAAGACAGAAACTAACGCTAGGCTATTAAGGCGATTGCACAGATTACATCCACTGGGCATCAAAGTTTGCCACCAGTGCAAATATAGGGAACACCCTACACTATACAAAAATGGCTTGCTATTTTCTTAAGCCGGTGGCTGCATGTTAAGAACAAATTTTGTATCGCAACAAAAAAAATTACAACCATAAAACAAAAGGAAGGTTGGCATAAAAGTTGATAGTCCGGCAGATAAATGCACCACCAGAAGTTCAGAAGCTCAGTTCATATGACCTGACTGTTATGTTGTCATGTTGTACTGTCCGATGGAGCACCATAACCTTCGCCTTCATTTCTCCTAGTGATGAGGACATCAATACCATTGTTGCACCCACAGCCCCTACTGTTACATATAATGGACCAATTACTAGAGCTCGCGCACGCCAATTAAATTACCAGGTACTTTCGTTTCTTGGTAATGATTCTAATGTTCATGAGAATATGATGCTGCCTAAATTGGATATATTTGTTTTGCTTACAAATGAAGGGCCTAGCTTGGAGAAGGATGAACATTGGAGCAAGAACAAGCATGGAGTTGATGGCATGCGCAAGGGGAACAAGAACGAAGTTACAAGTGATGATTTCAGGACTTTGAAGCCACCATATGAAGCCTTGGACGAAATATACAAGATGTCACTTCATAAATTTCATCCAGAGGCTATTCTAGGTGATGTGTCACCTTATTATTGGGCCAGGCCCATGTAATTTCGAAATACATAAGTATATGCTGTTTTTAGAGTCCGTATGTGTGGGGAAACAAGAGATTGGGTTGGTTTCTGACCCCTTCCCCAAGGGCCACGAAATTGCTCCCTCTTCCTCCGTATATACAGCCCTTAGGGCACCGTTTAGACTTTGGGTTTTATTTAGATTAAAGTTCTCCATAGCTGCAACTTCGCGTGCTTCGCTTTGTGTTCAACGACCAGACAAAGGCGTCACAGAACTCCACCTTGATCAATAAAGCTTTCATCTTATATTCGCAATATCCAGATTGCAATCTCAGTTTCTTGCTTGTTCTTCATTTGCTCGCAGGAAACAGACCCTCGTGGTCAGGTTGATCGTGCTCTGGCGTGGTCAATAACCTCTCGGAGTTGGTTTAGCAATTGCTAAGGCGCGACGTCCTCGCACGTTCGTAGTCGGATCGTCAAAGTCGATTTCCACCAAAGCGATACCCATCATCTCATCGAAAGACGGGACACCTTTGCCTCTATCAAGTGGTATCAGAGCTTCAGGTTGCTCGGTGAGATTTTACAGTTTTTCATAGTTTAGATCGAGTCTGTTTTTCATACCTATAGTCCACGAAAAAGCCAAAAAAATTAGGGTTAGTTCATCCTATCCGAACCAATCTGAGCCTTTGCATAATCTTTTCTGTATTTGCTTTGTTGAATTTGCGGTTGCATCGTCATGTCAAGTTGCTGGTCTTAGCGTCTAGTCGTTTAGAGTTTCAAGTTCTGTTCACAGGTTGTCACGTCGCCGCTGCCATATATCACCACCGCATCATGATCATCACCGCTGCCATATACCACCATCGTCATCACCGCTGCCATATACCACCATCGTCATCACCGCTGCCATATACCACCATCATCATCGCCGCTACCATATACCACATATCCACCGCCGTCACGCTAATCCGAGTCCACCTCCATCACAGATTCGCCACCAGTCCGTGTTCCATCGCCTACGCAAATATCCGCCACCAGTCCGAGTTTCCACCAGATTCATCTCCGCCACGAGTCCTAGTCCGAGTCCAGTAATTGTTGCTTTGTTCTCGATTTCCAAATCACGCGATACTCCGAGTCGTGACAGAGTAGGACTCCCCAACATCCGAGCCATCCGCAGAAGAAAAATAGTTCCGGTTTCAAAAAAAAAAACTAAGTCTGGAAAATTCTGGCTAGGCAGTTTTTAGACCATTTGTAGACTTTCGAGAAAAAATTGTTGCGGAGCAAAAAAAAGAGGAAAAAAGTGCAAAAAAAGAAAAAAAAGAGAAAAAATTTCAGAGTGTGCTCCTCCCTTGTTTACGTGCAGCGCCGTGATTTTTTTAGTGTTCTAGGCTCGCGTCTCTAGCACGGTCTAGCCTAGGACCAGCACAGTACCGTCGTTGAGCGTTTATTCAACTTTGCACCTCTGAATTGATTATTGCTGACCCTTTTTGCTACCATATTAAAATCCTTCCCGGCTCCACATACATCTACATCGTGCGTTTGACTCTCCCTGGTAATTGCTCTATCCAAGCTTTGAGAGTTTTGACTACAACGGTTGCCGATCACTGCCTGCTGCTAGGTAAGAACTGGTAAGAATTTGAGATTTGCTTGACGGATTTGTGACACTAGCCACCACCACCACTTGTTAGTAGTCTGTAGGATCATATTCTTGTGTGTTTATATTGCTGCTAACCATGCCAGGATCACAAGCGGACGAGACTGACTGGGAGAACTTGACGAACAAGGAGCTTCATGATAAGTTTCAGCAAATGATGAGTGGACAGGTGCAAGTTGTGCTAAACAGATTTGACGAGGCCATGGAGAAGATAGATGGCATGGAGAAGACGTTTGAAACAAAGCTCGATAACAAGTTTGCTGAATTGCTTTCGCGTTTTCCACCACCACCACCGGCTGCACCTGCCGCACCTCTGCAACAACAACAACAACAACAACAACAACAACAACAACACTGACTACCTCCACGTCGGGAAACAGCCCTCCGCCGACCGAGCCGTGTCCCTCTTCAGCCTGGCCAAACTGCTGGTGCTGCTGTTCATACTTCTGTGGCTCCTGCTGCTGACGTGGAGGAGGATGATTATGTGGGAGATTACGAGGATGAGGTTGATGACAATCAGAACTACGTGCAACCACCAAAGACCACAACCACCAAGTCGTCCACATGCAAATAATGGCAATGTTCGGGCTCCCCCTCAGTGCGAGATCATGACCATCTCCCTAAAGCTGAAACTGAATATTCCACCATTTGAGGGTAGATATGTTCACGATATATATCTTACTTGGGAGTTAGAAACTGAACAACGATTTACATGTTTACAATATCCTGAGGAGAGACGTGTTCCTGCTGCTGTTTGTGCTTTCACTAGCTTTGCATGTGTTTGGTGGTTTGAACATTGTCGATTATATCCTGTTCCAGCTACTTGGGCTGCTTTGAAAACTGCTATGCGTACTCATTGGGTTCCACCATATTATCAACGTGAATTACTTCAAAAATTGCAGCGCTTAAGACAAGGAAAAAATTCGGTAGAAGAATATTATCAGGAATTACAAACTGGCTTGATTAGATGTGGTATTGTTGAGGAGAATGAAGCTATGCTTGCATGTTTTCTGGGTGGATTACATAGAGAGATTCAGACCATTCTAGACTACAAGGATTATAATAATATCACTCGATTATTCCATCTTGCTTGCAAAGCAGAACGTGAAGTGCAGGATCGGCGTGCATTGGCGCCGGACTAACTTTTCTCGCAGGTCGACCTTCATCATGGACACCACGTACATCATCTACTTCCACACGCTACGCTACACCGCACCTCCGTCACCTGCCACCTCCAACCGTGATACAATAAAGCAGGCACAACCACCACTATCTCGCCAAGAGCACACCTTACGGGCCTGCAAAGAGCTCTTCTTCATCCATGGCATCAACAGTGGCAAACACATGATATTATTTGTCGACGTTGCAAGGGTGGAGGTCATTATGCGAGAGAATGCCCATCTAAGTGTGTGATGATTGTTAATGAGGATGGTGGGTATGAGTCCGCTTAGTGACTATGATGAGGAGACTTTGGCTCTTATTACACATGAAGAACACGATGGAGATGATTACGATCATGAGACGCAATAAATAGTTGTCAAGATGCCGACAGTATGAATGTTTAGTTGCTCAACGTGTTTTGAGTGTGTAGGTTACACAAGCTGAGCAAAATCAGAGGCATAATTTGTTCCATACAAAGGGAGTTGTGAAGGAACGTTCTATTCGCGTCATCATAGATGGAGGGAGCTGCAACAACTTGGCTAGCATGGAGATCGTGGAGAAGCTATCTCTCACCACAGGACCACATCCACATCCTTATTACATCCAATGGTTCAACAACAGCGGCAAGGTTAAGGTAACACGTCTTTGCTCGTGTGCATTTTAGTATCTCTACAGATGTTGATTATGTTGATTGTGATGTGGTACCTATGCAAGCATGTTCCTTATTACTTGGTAGACCATGGCAATTTGATAAAATTTTGTACACCATGGTAGAAACAATCAAGATACTCTTGTTCATAAGGATAAAAATATTACTTTGCTTCCTATGACTCCACGATTCCATTTGGAAAGATGATATTAGTAGGGCTAATAAAGCAGCACAGGAGAAAGATAAGAGTGAAATTCAGATTGTGGCAAAAGAATTTGAGACACAAATGAAGCCTAATAATAAACCATCTAGTGTTGCTTCTGAAATTAAATTGAGAAGTGCATGTTTACTTGCCACCAAATCTGATATTGATGAGCTAGATTCTAGCAAATCTGTTTGCTATGCTTTTGTGTGCAAAGAGGCATTATTTTCATTCGAGGACGTGCCTTCCTCTTTGCCCCCTGTTGTCACTAACATTTTACAGGAGTTCGCTGACGTCTTCCCACAAGACGTGCCACCGGGATTACCACCTATTCGAGGGCTTGAGCATCAAATTGACTTAATTCCCGGTGCATCGCTACCCAACCGTGCACCATACCGTACCAATCCAGAGGAGACGAAGGAGATTATGCGTCAACTACAGGAGCTGCTCGACAAAGGTTATATACGCGAATCTCTTAGTCCATGTGCTGTTCCTATTATACTAGTGCCTAAAAAGGATGGTACGTCACAGATCCGTGTTGTTGTAGAGGCATTAATAATATTACTATTCATTATCATCATCCTATTCCTAGGCTAGATGATATGCTTGATGAATTGAGTGGCTCTACAATATTGTCCAAAGTTGATTTGCGTAGTGGATACCATCAAATTCGTATGAAATTGGGAGATGAATGGAAAACAGCATTTAAAACTAAGTTTGGTTTGTATGAGTGGTTAGTCATGCCTTTTGGGTTAACTAATGCACCAAGTACTTTCATGAGACTAATGAACGAAGTTGTACGTGCTTTCATTGGACGATTTGTGGTTGTCTATTTTGATGATATACTGATTTATAGCAAATCTTTGGAAGAACATTTGGAACATTTACGTGTTGTTTTTAATGCTCTACGTGATGCACGTTTGTTTGGTAACCTTGGGAAGTGCACCTTTTGGACCGACCGGGTATCTTTTCTTGGCTATGTTGTTACTCCACAAGTAATTGAAGTTGATAAAGCCAAGATTGAAGCTATTGAGAGTTAGTCGTAGCCCAAAACGGTCACACAAGTGAGGAGTTTTCTTGGACTTGCTGGTTTCTATAGGCGTTTTGTGAGAGATTTTAGCACCATTGTTGCACCTCTCAATGAGCTTATAAAGAAGGATGTGCCTTTTGTTTGGGGTACCGCACAGGAAGAAACCTTCACGGTATTGAAAGATAAGTTGACACATGCTCCTTTACTCCAACTTCCTGACTTTAATAAGACTTTTGAGCTTGAATGTGATGCTAGTGGAATTGCATTAGGAGGTGTGTTATTACAAGATGGCAAACCTGTTGCATACTTTTCTGAAAAATTGAGTGGGCCTATTTTGAACTTTTCTACTTATGATAAAGAATTATATGCTCTTGTTCGGACTTTAGAGACATGGCAACATTATTTATGGCCCAAAGAATTTGTTATACATTCTGATCATGATCTTTGAAACATATTAAAAGTCAAGCTAAACTGAATCGTAGACATACTAAATGGGTTGAATTCATTGAGACTTTCCCTTATGTCATTAAACACAATAAGGGTAAAGAAAATGTTATTGCTGATGCTTTGTCTCGTCGCTATACTATGCTTTCACAACTTGACTTCAAAATATTTGGTTTGGAGACCATCAAAGATCAATATGTGCATGATGCAGATTTTAACGATGTAATGTAGAATTGTAAAGAAGGAAGAACATGGAACAAGTTCGTTATTAATGATGGTTTTGTGTTCCGTGCTAACA
This sequence comes from Aegilops bicornis, assembly GCA_021605145.1. Taxonomy (NCBI): domain Eukaryota; kingdom Viridiplantae; phylum Streptophyta; class Magnoliopsida; order Poales; family Poaceae; genus Aegilops; species Aegilops bicornis. Next base: position 546,295,555 of record CM038675.1, on the reverse strand, counting down.
AGCTATGCATTCCTGCTAGCTCTGTTCGTCTTTTGTTGTTGCAGGAGGCGCATGGAGGAGGATTAATGGGACACTTTGGCGTGAAGAAGACGGAGGACGTACTTGCTACACATTTCTTTTGGCCAAAGATGAGACTGGATGTTGAGCGTTTTGTTGCTCGCTGCACAACCTGTCAAAAAGCTAAGTCACGACTCAATCCTCATGGTTTATATATGCCTTTGCATGTACCTAGTGTTCCTTGGGAAGATATATCTATGAACTTTGTTTCAGGTTTACCTCGAACAAAGAAGGGGACGGATAGCATATTTGTTGTCGTGGATAGATTCTCGAAAATGGCACACTTTATACCATGTCATAAAAGTGATGATGCTGTTAATGTTGCTGATTTGTTCTTTCGTGAAATTATTCGCTTGCATGGTGTGCCAAATACTATTGTTTCAGATCGTGATACTAAATTTCTTAGCCACTTTTGGAGATGTTTATGGGCTAAGTTGGGGACTAAACTGATTTTTAGTACTACTTGTCACCCCCAAACGGATGGACAAACTGAAGTAGTCAATAGAACATTGTCTACTATGCTTAGGGCTGTTTTGAAGAATAATAAGAAAATGTGGGAAGAATGCTTGCCTCATATTGAATTTTCTTATAATCGTTCATTGCATTCTACTACTAAGATGTGCCCTTTTGAAATTGTGTATGGTTTCCTCCCTCCTGCACCCATTGATTTGTTGCCTCTTCCATCTTCGGAGAAGGTTAATTTTGATGCTAAACAACGTGCTGAATTGATCTTTAAAATGCATGAGTTAACTAAGGACAAAACATTGAGCGTATGAATGCTAAATATAAACTTGCTGGAGATAAGGGTAGAAAACATGTTGTCTTTGCACCTGGAGATCTTGTTTGGTTACATTTGCGTAAGGATAGGTTTCCTAATTTTTGCAAATCAAAGCTAATGCCACGTGCTGATGGTCCTTTTAAGGTGTTAGAGAAAATAAATGATAATGCATATAAACTTGAGCTGCCTGTAGATTTTGGGGTTAGTCCCACTTTTAACATAGCAGATTTGAAGCCTTATTTGGGTGAGGAAGATGAGCTTCCGTCGAGGACGACTTCATTTCAAGAAGGGGAGGATGATGAGGACATCAATACCATTGTTACACCCACAACCCCTACTGTTACATATAATGGACCAATTACTAGAGCTCACAAGACGCCAATTAAATTACCCGGTACTTTCGCTTTCTTGGTAATGATTCTAATGTTCATGAGAATATGATGCTGCCTAAATTGGATACATTTGTTTTGCTTACAAATGAAGGGCCTAGCTTGGAGAAGGATGAACATTGGAGCAAGAACAAGCATGGAGTTGATGGCATGCTAAGGGGAACGAGAACGGAGTTACAAGTGATGATTTCAGGACTTTGAAGCCACCATAAGGAGTGAATGAAGCCTTGGACGAAATATACAAGATGCCACTTCATAAATTTCGTCCAGAGGCTATTCTAGGTGCTCGTCACCTTATTATTGGGCCAGCCCATGTAATTTTGAAATACATAAGTATAGGCTGTTTTTAGAGTCCGTATGTGTGGGGAAACAAGAGATAGGGTTGGTTTTGGACCCCTCCCCCAAGGGCCATGGAATCCCCCGCTCTTCCTCCATATATACAGCCCTTAGGGCACCGCTTAGACTTTGGGTTTTGTTTAGATTAGAAGTTCGCCATAGCTGCAACTTCGCGTGCATTTCGCTTGTGTTCAACGACCGGACAAAGGCGCCACAAAGACGCCACCTTGATCAATAAAGCTTTCCTCTTATATTCGCAATATCCAGATTGCAATCATAGTTTCTGCTTGTTCTTCGTTTGCTGCAGGAAGCAGACCTTCGTGGTCGTTGATCGTGCTCGGCGTGGTCAATAACCTCTCGGAGTTGGTTTAGCGATTGCTAAGGCGCGACGTCCTCGCACGTTCGTAGTCGGATCGTCAAAGTCGACTTCATCCTAAATGATAGCCACCATCTCATCGAAAGACATGACACCCTCGCCTCTATCAAGTGGTATCAGAGCTCCAGGTTGCTCGGTGAGATTTTACAGTTTTTCATAGTTTAGATTGAGTCTGTTCTTCATACCTATAGTCCACGAAAAAGCCAAAAAAAACTTTAGGGTTAGTTCATCCCATCCGAACCAATCTGAGCTTTTGCATAATCTTTTCTGTATTTGCTTTGTTGAATTTGCGGTTGCATCGTCGTGTCAAGTTGCTGGTCTTAGCGTCTAGTCCTTTAGAGTTTCGAGTTCTGTTCACAGGTTGTCACGTCGCCGCTGCCATATATCACCACCGCATCATCATTGTTGTTGCCATATACCACCACCGCACCAACTTCATCACCGCTGCCATATACCACCACCACATATCCGCCACCAGTCCGAGTTCCACCAGATTCATCTCCGCCACCAGTCCGAGATTCCACCAGATTCCTCTCCGCCACCAGTCCTAGTCCGAGTCCAGTAATTTTTGCTTTGTTTTGGATTTCCAGATCACGCATACTTCAAGTCGTGACAGAGAAGGACTCCCCGACTTCCGTGTTACCCGCAGTAGAAAAATAGTTCCAAACTCAAAAAAAAACTAAGTCTAGAAAATTCTGGCTAGGCAGCTTTTAGACCATTTGTAGACTTTTTCGAAAAAAAATTGTTGCGGAGCAAAAAAAAAGAGGAAAAAAGTGCAAAAAAAGGAAAAAAAGAGAAAAAAATTCAGAGTGTGCTCCTCCCTTGTTTACGTGCAGCGCCGTGATTTTGTTAGTGTTCTAGGCTCGCGTCTCTAGCACGGTCTAGCCTAGGACCAAAGACAAGACCGTCGTTGAGCGTTTATTCAACTTTGCATCTCTGAATTGATTATTGCTGACCCTTTTTGCTACCATATTATAAGCCTTCCCAGTTCCACATACATCTGCGTCGTGCGTTTGACTCTCCTTGGCAATCGCTCTATCCAAGCTTTTGAGAGTTTTGACTACAACGGTTGCCGATCACCGCCTGCTGCTGGGTAAGAACTGGTAAGAATTTGAGATTTGCTTGACGGATTTGTGACACCCACCACCACCTCTTGTTAGTAGTCTGTAGGATCATATTCTTGTGTTTCTATTGCTACTAACCATGCCAGGATCATGTCGATTTAGACCGACCGGGAGAACATGATTTAATAAAGAGTTGCATGATAAATTTCAGCAAATGATGAGTGGACAGGTGCAAGATGTGCTAAACAGATTTGAAGAGGCCATGGAGAAGATAGATGGCATGGAGAAGACGTTGGAAACAAAGCTCGATAACAAGTTTAATGAATTGCTCGCGCGTCTTCCACCACCACCACCGGCTGCACCTAACGCACCTCTACAACCACAAAAACAGCAACGACTACCTCCACGTCGCGAAACAGCCCTCCGCCGAGCGAGCCGTGTCCCTCTTGCGCTTGGCCAAACTGTTGGTGCTGCTGTCGATACTTCTGTGGCTCCTGCTGCTGATGCGGAGGAGGATGATTATGTGGGAGATTACGAGGATGAAGTTGATCAAAATCAGAACTACGTGCAACCACCAGCACCACAACCACTAGGTCGTCCACATGCAAATAATGGCAATTTTAGGGCTCCCCTTCAGGTACGAGATGATGACCATCTCCCTAAACTGAAATTGAATATTCCACCATTTGAGGGTAGATATGTTCCTGATATATATCTTACTTGGGAGTTAGAAACTGAACAACGATTTATATGTTTACAATATCCTGAGGAGAGACGTGTTCCTGATGCTATTTGTGCTTTCACTAGCTTTGCCTGTGTTTGGTGGTCTGAACATTGTCGATTATATCGTGTTCCAGCTACTTGGGCTGCTTTGAAAACTTCTATGCGTACTCGTTGGGTTCCACCATATTATCAACGTGAATTACTTCAAAAATTGCAGCGCTTAAGACAAGGAAAAAATTCGGTAGAAGAATATTATCAGGAATTACAAACTGGCTTGATTAAATGTGGTATTGTTGAGGAGAATGAAGCTATGCTTGCACGTTTTCTAGGTGGATTAAATAGAGAGATTCATACCATTCTAGACTATAAGGATTATAATAATATCACTCGTTTATTCCATCTTGCTTGTAAAGCTGAACGTGAAGTGCAGGATCGACTGGCATTGGCGCGCACTAACTTTTCTGCAGGTCGACCTTCATCATGGACACCACGCGCATCGTCTACTTCCACTGCACCATCACCTCCTTCAGGTGCCACCTCCAACCGTGATACAAGAAAGCAGGCACAACCACCACTATCTACCAAGAGCACACCTGCCGGGTCTGCACAGAGCCCTTCGTCTTCCGTGGCATCAACAGGGCACACAAGTGATATTATTTGTCGTTGTTGTAAGGGAAGAGGACGTTTTGTGAGAGAATGCAAATCTCAACGTGTGATGATTGCTACTGAGGATGGTGGGTATGAGTCCGCTAGTGACTATGATGAGGAGACTTTGGCTCTTATTACACATGAGGAACACGGTGGAGATGATTATGATCATGAGACACAATACATGGCTGCTGAAGATGCTGAAAGGTATGAATTTTTAGTTGCTCAACGTGTTTTGAGTGTGCAGGTTACACAAGCTGAGCAAAATCAGAGGCATAATTTGTTCCATACAAAGGGAGTTGTGAAGGAACGTTCTATTCGCGTCATTATAGATGGAGGGAGCTGCAACAACTTGGCTAGCATGGAGATGGTGGAGAAGCTATCTCTTACCACAAGACCACATCCACATCCTTACTACATCCAATGGTTCAACAACAGCGGCAAGGTTAAGGCAACACGCATCGCTCGTGTGCATTTTAGTATCTCTACATATGCTGATTATGTTGATTGTGATGTGGTACCTATGCAAGCTTGTTCCTTATTACTTGGTAGACCATGGCAATTTGATAAAAATTCTGTACACCTTAGTAGAAACAATCAGTATACTCTTGTTCATAAGGATAAAAATATTACTTTGCTTCCTATGACTCCTGATTCCATTTTGAAAGATGATATTAATAGAGCTAATAAAGCAAAACAGGAGAACAATAAGAGTGAAAATCAGATTGTGGCAAAAGAATTTGAGCAACAAATGAAGCCTAATACTAAACCATCTCTGTTGCTTCGAAATTAAATTGAAAAGTGCATGTTTACTTGCCACCAAATCTGATATTGATGAGCTAGATTTTAGCAAATCTGTTTGCTATGCTTTTGTGTGCAAAGAGGCATTATTTTCATTCGAGGACGTGCCTTCCTCTTGGCCCCCTGCTGTCACTAACATTTTGCAGGAGTTCGCTGACGTCTTTCCACAAAACGTGCCACCGGGATTACCACCTATTCGAGGGATTGAGCATCAAATTGACTTAATTCCCGGTGCATCGCTACCCAACCGTGCACCATACCGTACCAATCCAGAGAGGAGACGAAGGAGATTATGCGTCAAGCATGGAGCTGCTTTCGACAAAGGTTATATACGTGAATCTCTTAGTCCTTGTGCTGTTCCTATTATACTAGTGCCTAAAAAGGATGGTACGTCGCGTATGTGTATTGATTGTAGAGGCATTAATAATATTACTATTCGTTATCGTCATCCTATTCCTAGGCTAGATGATATGCTTGATGAATTGAGTGGCTCTACAATATTCTCCAAAGTTGATTTAAGTAGTGGATACAATCAAATTCGTATGAAATTGGGAGATGAATGGAAAACAACATTTAAAACTAAGTTTGGTTTATATGAGTGGTTAGTCATGCCTTTTGGGTTAACTAATGCACCTAGTACTTTCATGAGACTAATGAACGAAGTTTTACGTGCTTTCATTAGACGATTTGTGGTTGTCTATTTTGATGATATACTGATTTATAGCAAATCTTTGGACGAACGTTTGGAACATTTACGTGTTGTTTTTATTGCTCTACATGATGCACGTTTGTTTGGTAACCTTGGGAAGTGCACCTTTTGCATCGAGCGAGTATCTTTTCTTGGCTATGTTGTTACTCCACAGGGAATTGAAGTTGATAAAGCCGAGATTGAATCTATTGGGAGTTGGCCGCAGCCCAAAACGGTCACACAAGTGAGGAGTTTCCTTGGCCTCGCTGGTTTCTATAGGCGTTTTGTGAGAGATTTCAGCACCATTGTTGCACCTCTCAACGAGCTTACAAAGAAGGAAGTGCCTTTTGTTTGGGGTACCGCACAGGAAGAAGCCTTCACGGTATTGAAAGATAAGTTGACACATGCTCCTTTACTCCAACTTCCTGATTTTAATAAGACTTTTGAGCTTGAATGTGATGCTAGTGGAATTGGATTAGGAGGTGTGTTATTACAAGATGGCAAACCTGTTGCATACTTTTACGAAAAATTGAGTGGGCCTAGTCTGAACTATTCTACTTATGATAAAGAATTATATGCTCTTGTTCGGACTTTAGAGACATGGCAACATTATTTATGGCCCAAAGAATTTGTTATACATTCTGATCATGAATCTTTGAAACATATTAAAAGTCAAGCTAAACTGAATCGTAGACATGCTAAATGGGTGGAATTCATTGAGACTTTCCCTTATGTCATTAAACACAACAAGGGTAAAGAAAATGTTATTGCTGATGCTTTGTCTCGTCGCTATACTATGCTTTCACAACTTGACTTCAAAATATTTGGTTTGGAGGCCATCAAAGATCAATATGTGCATGATGCTGATTTTAAATATGTAATGCAGAATTGTAAAGAAGGAAGAACATGGAACAAGTTCGTTATTAATGATGGCTTTGTGTTCCGTGCTAACAAGCTATGCATTCCTGCTAGCTCTGTTCGTCTTTTGTTGTTGCAGGAGGCGCATGGAGGAGGATTAATGGGACACTTTGGCGTGAAGAAGACAGAGGATATACTTGCTACACATTTCTTTTGGCCAATAATGAGACGGGATGTTGAGCGTTTTTTTGCTCGCTGCACTACATGTCAAAAAGCTAAGTCACGACTCAATCCTCATGGTTTATATATGCCTTTGCCTGTACCTAGTGCTCCTTGGGAGGATATATCTATGGACTTTGTTTTAGGTTTACCTCGAACAAAGAAGGGGAGGGATAGCATATTTGTTGTCGTGGATAGATTTTCGAAAATGGCACACTTTATACCATGTCATAAAAGTGATGATGCTGTTAATGTTGCTGATTTGTTCTTTCGGGAAATTATTCGCTTGCATGGTGTGCCAAATACTATTGTTTCCGATCGTGATACAAAATTCCTTAGCCACTTTTGGAGATGTTTATGGGCTAAGTTGGGGACTAAACTGCTTTTTAGTACTACTTGTCACCCCCAAACTGATGGACAAACTGAAGTAGTCAATAGAACATTGTCTACTATGCTTAGGGCTGTTTTGAATAATAATAAGAAAATGTGGGAAGAATGCTTGCCTCATATTGAATTTGCTTATAATCGTTCATTGCATTCTACTACTAAGATGTGCCCTTTTGAAATTGTGTATGGTTTCCTACCTCGTGCACCTATTGATTTGTTGCCTCTTCCATCTTCGGAGAAGGTTAATTTTGATGCTAAACAACGTGCTGAATTGATCTTAAAAATGCATGAGTTAACTAAGGACAACATTGAGCGTATGAATGCTAAATATAATCTTGCTGGAGACAAGGGTAGAAAACATGTTGTCTTTGCACCTGGAGATCTTGTTTGGTTACATTTGCGTAAGGATAGGTTTCCTAATTTGCGCAAATGAAAGCTAATGCCACGTGCTGATGGTCCTTTTAAGGTGTTAGAGAAAATAAATGATAATGCATATAAACTTGAGCTACCTGAAGATTTTGGGGGTTAGTCCCACTTTCAACATTGCAGATTTGAAGCCTTATTTGGGTGAGGAAGATGAGCTTCCGTCGAGGACGACTTCATTTCAAGAAGGGGAGGATGATGAGGACATCAGTACCATTGTTACACCCATATCCCCTACTACAACATATCTTCGGACCAATTACTAGAGCTCACAAGACGCCAATTAACTTAGCCGGTACTTTCGTTTCTTGGTAATGATTCTAATGTTCATGAGAATATGATGCTGCCTAAATTGGATACATTTGTTTTGCTTACAAATGAAGGGCCTGGCATGGATAAGAGGGATGAACATTGGAGCAAGAACAAGCATGGAGTTTATGGCATGTGCAAGGGGAACAAGAACGGAGTTACAAGTGATGATTTCAGGACTTTGAAGCCACCATAATGAGTACATGAAACCTTGGACGAAATATACAAGATGCCACTTCATAAACTTCGTCCAGAGGCTATTCTAGGTGCTGCGTCACCTTATTATTGGGCCAGGCCCATGTAATTTCGAAATACATAAGTATAGGCTATTTTATGAGTCCGTATGTGTGGGGAAACAAGAGATAGGGTTGGTTTCGGACCCCTTCCCCAAGGGCCACGAAATTCCCCCCTCTTTCTCCATATATACAGCCCTTAGGGCACCGTTTAGACTTTGGGTTTTGCTTAGATTAAAAGTTCACCATAGCTGCAACTTCGCGCACATCGTTTGTGTTCAACGACCAGACCAAGGCGTCACAGAACCCCACCTTGATCATTAAAGCTTTCCTCTTATATTCGCAATATCCAGATTGCAATCTTAGTTTCTTGCTTGTTCTTTGTTTGCCTGCAGGAAACAGACCTTCGTGGTCAGGTTGATCGTGCTCCGGCGTGGTCAATAACCTCTCGGAGTTGGTTTAGCGATTGCTAAGGCGCGACGTCCTCGCACGTTCGTAGTCGGATCATCAAAGTCGACTTCATCCTAAACGATAGCCACCATCTCATCGAAAGATGGGACACCCTCGCCACTATCATTCGGGGCTCCATGATCATCATCGTCACCGGCATGACACCATGATCTCCATCATCATGATCTCCATCATCGTGTCTCCATGAAGTTTGTTGGAAATATGAGCAATTTACCGAATGATTTTATTAACAGAAATAGTAGATAAAACATGGATATTATAGCAGTGATAAAATAAGCCATGTGGTTTGACAAAGAGAAGGTAAACAACATGTTCATATATGAATCGTAACTAAACATATCTAGAGCAGACAGTATAGCAGGTTGCACATATGAAATCAAGTCTAACATACGTAGGGCAGAAACTAGAGTCAAGAACTGTAGTAGGACTTCTAACAGAAAGGAGAAGAACACGTACGGCACAACAGCGGCAGGAGCGCTGGACTTGGTTGTTAGTATCCTCGCCTGCCATGTCGTCGAGGAGGTCGTGGACGTCGGGGAAGAAGTCGTCGTCGGGGAAGTAGTCGTCGGCGACCGGATCGTCCGTGATGAAGCAGCCAGTAGTCACGCTGAGCGCTCCCCAAAAACCTTATCACCCTTCTCACGTACATGACTCAAAGGGTGCGGTTCCGGAGACCTACTGTCCGCAAGCCGGGATGAGGAAGATCATAGCAGCAGCGCAGTGCTCAGGAACTTGTGGCGAGAGGAGGAAGAGATTACAGTGCGTCTCTCGGGAGGAGCGACCTCCCTTTTATAGGCGCAAGAGAAGGAGGCGAGAGGTTGTTGGAGCTGAAGAGAACGAGGGAGATGAAACGAACAGGCAGCAGGCGAAGAGGTGCGCCGTTCGTATTCAATCTCCACTACAGAAAAACGTTTCAGCTTTCGCGTGCCCTTTCGTATACCCGTAGTGTATGGCAAAAATTAGACATCGGCTCGGCTCATTCCCGCAACCCGCGGCGCGGCGCGTCGTGACGAGGCGTGGCGTGGCGTGGCGAGGCGGGCGGCGGAGGAGGAGCGCTCGTGGATGTCCGTCTTGTTCTCATGCTCATACAAGTGGGGAAAGAACCTCCCTTATAAGGAGGTCCAATTCCCACTCAACTAGCAATGTGGGACTAAACTTTAGTAGTATCCCTTGCCTTGCACAAATGGGCTAAGTGGGCCTCTAGGATTTATTAGGAATTTCTGAAATAGTTATTGGGCTGCCCCAATATAGACTAAATTCCAGCAATCCCCCACGAGATCCTAGAGGCACCTGTAAATTTGCCTTTGGTTCCAAAAACACTGCTTTTATATACCGGTATCAGGTGGAGATCGTTAAGTTGAACTTCCACCTAGAACTCTATGCTACAGTGGTAAGCAACTTGAACAGTGGACTGGGCCTTGAACTGCAAGTTTTCTGCGAATCTAGCTTCACATAAAGCCTTTACCGATACGTGGCTACCGTGGGTCTTCCCCGTGGGTGGAGCTTATGCGTCATACTCCGTGACCTTTCATGAGTTTACTAGAGAGAACCCTACTCTCATAGATTGCGGCGTTTGACAATCAGACTCATATAGGTGTGTTCTTCAAAAGATGTTCTGAAGGATAACATCTCTACTTAAATAAGCCACTTAGAACACATTAAGATATACATCAACCTGCCATGCAGATTAGGAGAGTATTGCATCTTCATGGAGTGGTATTGAGAATAGTAGGGATACTCTCCTCTCAGTTGACCAACAGCTTGTCTTCCACATCTAATTCACGGGATCTCCGATCACAAAGAATAGGTTACTACTGTGAACAACTCATATTGTGGGTCTCATACCCATCTCCCTCGATGCATTATCTATCACATTACGCGATAGACCCTTAGTAAAAGGATCTGCCAGATTTTTAGACGTTTGGATATAATCCAACGCTATAACTCCGGAGTTTTTCATTTTCCTGACAGACTTTAACCTTCTCTGAACGTGTCTTGATGACTTCATGTTATCCTTTGAGCTCTCACTTTCGTGATCACAGTTTGATTGTCGCAGATCATAAGGACACCCGGTACAGGTTTCTCAACAACCGACAAGTTATTCAAGAGCCGGCGAAGCCAATCTGCTTCAACCGTAGCTGTATCTAGTGTTGTGAGTTCTGCTTCCATTGTTGACCTCGTTAAGATGGTCTGCTTGCAAGACTTCCAAGAAACAGCGCCACCTCCATGAGTGAATACATAACAGTCGTGGCCTTTATCTCATCAAAGATCTGAGATCCAGTTTGAGTCACTATACCCTTCAAGCACCTTTGGATGCCCAGTGTAGTGAATTTCATAATTTGCAGTGCCTTTCAAGTAACGCAAAACTCTCTCTAGAGCTTTCCAATGCACATCTCCTGGTTTTGAGACAAATCGGCTCAGTTTGCTAACAGCAAAAGAGATGTCAGGTCTTGTAGCACGGCTAAGTACATAAGCGAGCCAATAATCTGTGAATATTTCAATTGGTCTCTAGCAATTCTTTGATTCTTTCAAGCAAAGACGCTAGCATCATATGGTGTTGGAGAAGGCTTGCAGTCACTATAGCCAAAGCGACTCAAGGTCTTTTCCACATAGTGAGATTGAAGCAATGTAATCCCACCATCATCATCTCTCAACAACTTGATGTTCAGAATGACATCAGCCACACCTAAATCCTTCATCTCAAAACAAATGAGACAGAAAATCCTTGACCTCCTTAATAACATTCAGATTTGTTCCGAAAATCAGTATGTCATCAACATACAAGCAAAGCATAACTCCCTCGCCCTCACCATGGCGATAGTACACACATTTGTCAGCTTCGTTCACAACAAAGCTCAGTAGCTGTTAAAGTTCTTTCAACTTCTCATGCCACTTGTTTGGGTGCTTCCTTGAGTCCATACAAAGACTTGACAACTTGCACACTTTCCCTTCTTGACCATCTATTACAAACCCATCTGGTTGTTCCATATAAATTTCCTCATCCAACTCTCCATTTAGGAAAGCAGTCTTAACATCCATTTGATGAACGAGAAGACCATGTGAGGCAGCTAGTGAAAGTAGAACTCGAATAGTGGTCAGTCGAGCCACAGGTGAGTAAGTATCAAAGAAATATTCACCTTCCTTTTGGGTATAACCCTTTGCCACGATCCGAGCCTTGTACTTTTCAATAGTACCATCAGGCCTAAGCTTCTTCATGAATACCCATTTGCATCCTATAGGTTTGCACCCATAAGGACGATCAGTTATCTCCCACGTTTCATTTGCCAAGATGGAATCCATCTCTCTACGAACCGCTTCCTTCCAAGAGGTCGGCATCTTCGATGCATAGGCCTCCGAAATAGAACTGGGAGTGTCATCTATGAGATACACAAGAAAATCATCACCAAAGGACTTTGTTGTCCTCTGTCTCTTGCTCCTAGTAGGAACTTCATTGTTCTCCTCCACAGGACTATCAAAGTGTTCCATCGAAATGGCAGGTTCAGTAATTGTAACTGGTTCTTGATTCGATGAACTAGGCATCTCCTGATTAGATGAGGTAGCCATATCCTTCATGGGAAAGATATCTTCAAAGAAAGTCGCATCATTCTACTCCATGATCGTACCGACATGCATGTCAGGTACCTCAGATTTTACAACCAAGATTCTATAGCCAATGCTGTGAAAAGCATATCCCAGGAAAACACAATCCACAGTCTTTGGTCCAAGCTTCCGCTTCTTTGGAATTGGAACATTGACTTTCGCCAAACAACCCCATGTTCGCAGATAAGAGAGTTTTAACCTTTTCTTCTCCCATTCCTCGAATGGAGTTATCTCTTTGTTCTTTGTGGGAACTCAATTTAGGATATGACATGCTGTCAATATCGCCTCCCCCCACCATGCCTTGGAGAGACCCGATGTGTCTAACATGGCGTTAACCAAATCAGTTAGAGTACGGTTCTTTCTTTCGGCCACCCCATTTGACTGAGGTGAGTAGGGAGGCGTCCTCTCATGGATTATACCATGTCCCTCACAAAAAGCATCAAATTCATTGGAAAAATACTCTCCACCACGGTCGGACCTAAGCCTCTTGATTTTCCGATCAAGTTGGTTTTCCACTTCAGCTTTATAGATCTTGAAAAAGTTCAAAGCCTCATCCTTGGATTTCAGAAGATACACACGACAATATCTAGTGGAGTCGTCAATTAACGTCATGAAATATTTCTTTCCACCTTTTGTCAAAACACCATTCATTTCACATAGATCTGAATGTATAAGTTCTAGTGGTGCAAGATTTCTCGTCTCCATGATCACGTGAGACTTACGAGGTTGCTTAGCTTGCACACACTTGACACTTAGATCCCTTGACAGTGGTGAAACTAGGGATTAAGTTCAACTTCGCTAGTCGCGACATGCAACCAAAGTTAACATGACAAAGACGTGAATGCCACACATTTGATGCACTATTGTTGTAAATATGATTAACAACTTTATTGCAGACGTCTGATAAGGATAAACGAAACAGGCCTCCTTACTCATAGCCTTTACCAACAAAGGTTCCATACTTGGATATTACAAATTTATTCGACTCAAAGACAAGCTTGTAGCCATCTCTACACAGAAGAGATCCGCTAACAAGGTTTTTATTGACAGAGGGGACAAAATGCATGTTCTTCAGCCGCACGATCTTCCCCGAAGTAAACTTCAGATCGACCGTGCTAACACCACGAACAAAAGCACTTGAACCGTTGCCCATCAGCACGGTTGAAGTCCCTGCGGTCTGATAAGACGAAAACATGGAAATATCACCGCATACATGCACATTAGCACCCGTGTCAATCAACCAATCAGGAGAATGACATACTGAAAGAATAGTGGGATATATACCATACCCAGCATCCTTCATGTCAGTGTCTCTAATGACAACATTAGCGGTCTTGCCGCCTTTCCCAGGATGACGCTTGTCATAGCGATTAGGGCAACTAGGAGCCCAATGATCAGGATCTCCACACACATGACAAGCACCTTTCTTCTTGCCATTCTTCTTCTTGAAGTTAGTGTGTTGCACAGCCTTGTTCTTTCCATCAAACTTGCCCTTGTTCTTGAACTTGTGGGGCTGGAAGTTCTGCTTCTGTACCACATTGGCACTAGATCCTCCCTCAATACCTCGAGAACGTGTGTCCTTTGCTCTTGCCTTTTCTTCCACATCAAGAGTACCAATGAGATCCGGAATGGAAAACTCCTGTCTCTTGTGCTTCAGTAAGGTAGCAAAGTTCCTCCATGAAGGAGGAAGCCTAGTAATGATACCCCCGGCAACAAACTTGTCCGGTAGTATGCAATTGAAGTGCTCAAGTTCTCTAGCAAATGACTGTATCTCATGAGCCTACTCAACCACGGAGCGCTCTTCAGTCATCCTGTAATCATAGAATTGCTCCATGATATACAACTCAGTGCCGGCATCTGAGACCCCAAACTTGGCCTCGAGTGCATCCCACATATCTTTTCCATTGTCAATTGACGCATAAGCATCAACTATATTCTCACCAAGAACACTCAACAGAGCAGCCTTAAACAGAGTATCCATTTTCTGAAAAGCTTGTGCACATTGGGCATCTTGCTCTCCTTCAGTTTGCCAAGAGTGGCGTCATAACAGCTCATGGTGCGAAACCATAAGACTGCTCTCACGCCGCCACCTCTTATAGTGGATACCCTCAAACATAGGAGTTCTCATGGAAGCAGCAAAACCACTTGGGGTAAATTGCCTATAATAAGGTTTTTGGATTGTTGGAAATATCAGCAATTTACCGAATGATTGTATTAACAGAAATAGTAGATAATACATGGCTAGTATAGAACTGATAAAATAAGCCTTGTGATGTGACAAAGAGAAGGTAAACAACATGTTCATATATGAACCGTAACTAAACATATCTAGAGTGCATAAAGTATAGCAGGTTGCACATATGAAATCGAGTCTAACATACGAGGGGCGAAACTAGAGTCAAGAACTGTAGTAGGACTTCTAATGTAAAGGAGAAGAACACGACGCACAGCAATGCGTGGAGCGCTGGACTTGGTCGGTGTCCTCGCCGCCATGTCGCCGAGGAGGTCGTGGACGTCGGGGAAGAAGTCATCGTCGGGAAGTAGTCGTCGGCGACGGATCGTCCGTGATGAAGCAGCGATGGTCGCTTGGCGCTCAAAAACCTTATCACCCTTCTCACGTACATGACTCAAAGGGTGCGGTTCCGGAGACCTACTGTCCGCAAGCCGGGATGAGGAAGATCATAGCAGCAGCGCAGTGCTCAGGAACTTGTGGCGAGAGGAGGAAGAGATTCTGGTGCGTCTCTCTGGGAGGAGCGACCTCCCTTTTATAGGCGCAAGAGAAGGAGGCGAGAGGTTGCGCTGGAGCTGAAGAGAACGAGGGAGATGAAACGAACAGGCAAGAAAGTAACAAAAGCGCCGTTCGTATTCAATCTCCACTACATAAAAACGTTTCATCTTTCGCGTGCCCTTTCGTATACCCGTAGTGCGTGGCAAAAATTAGACATCGGCTCGGCTCATTCCCGCAACCCGCAACCCGCGTCGCGTCGCGTCGTGACGAGGCGTGGTGCGGCGTGGCATGGCGAGGCGGGCAGCGGAGGAGGAGCGCGCGTGGATGTCCCTCTTGTTCTCATGCTCATACAAGTGGGGAAAGAACCTCCCTTATAAGGAGGTCCAATTCCCACTCAACTAACAATGTGGGACTAAACTTTAGTAGTATCCTTTGCCTTGCACAAATGGGCTAAGTGGGCCTCTAGGATTTATTAGGAATTTCTGAAATAGTTATTGGGCTACCCCAATATAGACTAAATTCCAGCAAAGTTGTCTCGCCAACTTATTACTTCTACTACTATGGCTACCGGTTAGCAATAAAGTAAAGTAATTACATGGTGCTTGTTCAATGACACGCAGGTCAAACAATAAATTAAGACAACTCCTATGGCTCCTGCCGGTTGTCATACTCATCGACATGCATGTCGTGATTCCTATTACAAGAACATGATCAATCTCATACATCACATATCATTCATCACATTCTTCTTGGCCATATCACATCACATAGCATACCCTGCAAAAACAAGTTAGACGTCCTCTAATTGTTGTTTGCATGTTTTACGTGGGCTGCTATGGGTTTCTAGCAAGAATGTTTCTTACCTCATAAAACCACAACATGATATGCCAATTGCTATTTACCCTTCATAAGGACCCTTTTCATCGAATCCGTTCCGACTAAAGTGGGAGAGGCGGCACCCGCTAGCCACCTTATGCACCAAGTGCATGTCGATCGGTGGAACCTGTCTCACGTAAGTGTACGTGTAAGGTCGGTCCGGCCGCTTCATCCCACAATACCGTCGAAACAAGATTGGACTAGTAACGGTAAGCATATTGAACAAAATCAACGCCCACAACTACTTGTGTTCTACTCGTGCATAGAATCTACGCAATAGACCTAGCTCATGATGCCACTGTTGGGGAACGTAGCAGAAATTCAAAAAATTTCCTACGTGTCACCAAGATATATCTATGGAGAAACCAGCAACGAGGGGAAGGAGAGTGCATCTACATACCCTTGTAGATCGCTTAGCGAAAGCGTTCAAGAGAACGGGGTTCAAGGAGTCGTACTCGTCCTGATCCAAATCACCGGAGATCCTAGTGCCGAACGGACGGCACCTCCGCCTTCAACACACGTACAGCCCGGTGACGTCTCCCACACCTTGATCCAGCAAGGAGAGAGGGAGAGGTTGAGGAAGACTCCGTCCAGCAGCAGCACAACGGCGTGGTGGTGGTGGAGGAGCGTGGCAATCCTGCAGGGCTTCGCCAAGCACCGCGAGATATGAGGAGAAAGGAGAGAGGTAGGGCTGCGCCAAGGAGAGGTCAAACTCATGTGTTGGCAGCCCTCAAGACCTCAACTATATATAGGGGAGAGGGAGGGGGGTGCACCCCCTCTAGGGTTTCCACCCCAAGGGGTGCGGCTGCCCCCACTCCCATCTAGGGTGGCGGCCAAGGCGGGAGAGGGGAAACTTGCCCCCAAGCTGGGTGGGCGCCTCCCAAACCCTAGGCGGCTTGGGCCCTTGCAGGCGCACCAGCCCACAGGGCTGGTCCTCCCACACTTGGCCCATGCAGCCCTCCGGGGCTGGTGGCCCCACTTGGTGGACCCCCGGGACCCTCCCAGTGGTCCTGATACGTTACCGATAAAACCCGAAACATTTCCGGTGACCAAAACAGGACTTCCCATATATAAATCTTTACCTCGGACCATTCCGGAACTCCTCGTGACGTCCGAGATCTCATCCGGGACTCCGAACAACATTCGGTAACCACGTACAAACTTTCTTTATAACCCTAGTGTCATCGAACCTTATGTGTAGACCCTACGGGTTCGGGAACCATGCAGATATGACCGAGACGTTCTCCGGTCAATAACCAACAGCGGGATCTAGATACCCATGTTGTCTCCCACATGTTCCACGATGATCTCATCGGATGAACCACGATGTCAAGGACTCAATCGATCCCATATACAATTCCCTTTGTCTAACGGTATTGTACTTGCCCGAGATTCGATCGTCGGTATACCGATACCTTGTTCAATCTCGTTATCGGCAAGTCTCTTTACTCGTTCCGTAACACATCATCCGTGATCAACCCCTTGGTCACATTGTGCACATTATGATGATGTCCTATCGAGTGGGCCCAGAGATACCTCTCCGTTTACACAGAGTGACAAATCCAGTCTCGATTCGCGCCAACCCAATGACACTTTCAGAGATACCTGTAGTGCACCTTTATAGCCACCCAGTTACGTTGTGACGTTTGGTACACCCAAAGCATTCCTACGGTATCCGGGAGTTGCACAATCTCACGGTCTAAGGAAAAGATACTTGACATTTAGAAAAGCTTTAGCATACGAACTACACGATCTTTGTGCTAGGCTTAGGATTGGGTCTTGTCCATCACATCATTCTCCAAATGATGTGATCCCATTATCAACGACATCCAATGTCCATGGTCAGGAAACCGTAACCATCTGTTGATCAACGAGCTAGTCAACTAGAGGCTTACTAGGGACATGGTGTTGTCTATGTATCCACACATGTATCTGAGTTTCCTATCAATACAATTATAGCATGGATAATAAACGATTATCATGAACAAGGAAATATAATAATAACCAATTTATTATTGCCTCTAGGGCATATTTCCAACACTGACTGCTCATAGGTGCACAGATATATCTTGATTTATTTCCTTTGGCTCGAGCATGTGGCATATACCAGAGATTTGACTGCCTTCTGTCATGAGCAATATAACGGTGTATGGAGTTATAGTTATGTCATACCTCCAACATTTACCTCTTGAGACCTTGCCCGACAGGGGCTAACGGACAAATGCTTTTCCTGACAGACTGACCAGGTACTTGATTCCGTCGGTGAGTATACCAGGTCTGAGCTGATTATTCGGCTTTTGACTTTCTCATTTTGTCGGTATACCCATTTTTGGTAATACGCTGTGATATGTTTTATCTCTGCCGTTGAGGTCAAACTGTTGAGGTTGCAAAGGAATCTTGGATCTGACAGAACAGACTTGGATATTCTGCACTAACCATATCAAGCGGTCAGCGAGATATGAAAATCCTTGTAAATAGAGTAGGTCATCAAGGTGTATGTCTTTGTGGATCCATATGGAATTATGGCCTCCAACTGACTTGGGGTATCCGGACCCTGATGGTCGTGCAAAATCATCATACCTTGGTTGTCAGTCTCACCCTTTAACGGTCATGATTTTCTTTGTCAGGATACCTTCTGAAATACTTGACCACACATGTCCTTGATTCTTCGTATGGCCATGACTGTGGCTAGTGCAATATTGTTGGCATTATTCCTTCTGCTTATTTTCTGACCTGTGTTCGCACACATATACTCGGGGTTTGTAGCTATACGGAGCTCATTGCTTTCTTAGGTATATCTGCTGGATCAGTGTCGTATCCCGTATAAGTGACCGATCTGACCCGGGATACATGCGTACCATATGTATAATAATCATATGCAACTGAATACCCTATTATTGCGGCAGGCATATGTTTTGACTGAATTGTTCCTCTGACAAAATTATTGCGAATCTGATCCTTGACATGTACTGCCATATTCTGCCAACTCATCATATAATCTCTGAGAATGATGCATAGTGTGGTGCTGACGCAGACTGGGTGGCTTACGAGGGAAGTCATCCGAGTAGCTTGCTGAGGAAGACTCTTAGATTCTGCTCGAGGCTTTTGTCTGGGTAGCGTGCAGAAGAAATCTCGATAGCTTACACACGAAGCTTGGTCGGATTATTGTGCTGGAGAAACTTGAGTTCCGTACTTGAGAAGCTTCTCCTCGGGTTTGCTTGTTGAGAAAATTCATTTTCGTCTGTCAGAAGCTTTTACCGAGGTATCTTGTTGAGAAAGACCGGGTACCGTGGGCCGGAAATTGTTCACATATCATGCTGAGGAAAAATTTGAGGAGCCTTGCCTCATAAATTTCTTCCGATAGCGTGTGGAATAATGTTGGGTTTCTTATATCCAAAACTTCATACTGATATGCAGACTGAAATCCATGCACACGTCCATAATATTTTGCGGCTGATCATTTGTATGAGAAAGTTTGTTTGACTGTCTTCCTTGAGCATATCACATCCTGACTTTCTCTTGGAGTATAACATATTTCAAGTATCATTTATTGTTGAGCCAAAACTTTGCCTATGATCCATACCTTTTACTGAAAAATATACCATTAGTCTTGCATCTGACTTGTATTTCTGCTGGCTGGATCATTATTGTTGTAGAATTTACGCGGATAATAAATCCAAGGCACAATTGGTATTCTGAGCAGATATTCCTTATAGCATGCGGTTGACTAAGAAGGTCATAATGTTTAGCTGAGCTTTTTGAAATACTTATTACTTCTTCGAGTCCGATGTCAGTTGATGAGCAACTCTTTATAAGGGGAAAATAATGTAACACCGGGGCCCAAAAAGAAAGAAGCAAAAGAAAACTCAACTAAACAAAAACACACAACAACAATCAATTCACCCACAACCAATATCACATATCACTGCTAGTTACACAATATGCATGCCTACTTAAACACACAAATCTCGCGGGATCTCCGGCTCTACGATCCAACATGTTGTGACGGTGTGCACGAGGATGAATAAATGTGTGGAAGAATTGGTGTAAACAGCGCTACACTAAGTGCTAGCTTAGCCAGGTAGCAGCCTGGACTAGCTCGGAGGTGAGGACGCACTCGGTAACCATGTAATGGGACACGAAGGTCGCAACCACATTATTATCAAGCGGACAGAGAAAGGTCTGTACTCGTCCAAGAAATAGGATAGCGGGGAAAAACTAAGGCTGCTGACATTGCCCTTTCTTGATAACTACGATCATTAAGGGTTGCCAAAATGACAAGAAAAAGGACGATCCGTGATAGAAGCATGTCTACCACCGAAACAAAAGGTGGGGCTGAAGGAAATAATTCGGCGCGATACCTGAGCACCATTTTTGCAAACAGTGTCGCGATCACTTGGCATCACTCTGTTGGGACAGAAATGACACTAAACACCGAAGAATGAGCAAGAAAAGAAAACTGGAGAAATGCAAAGGCTGAGCTGTTGTGGCTCCGGACCGATGCCATCTAAACTCACCAGATTAAACCGTTAGTAACAAAATAATAAGGTTATATGCATGCTATGCAACAAACAAATGCAGCAACCAAACGCAATAAACAAGCCGAACTTTAAACTACCGATTTCTACCGGTTTCTACTGCTCGCACTGACTAGGGCGTCCTATAGCCAGACCTGCTCTGATACCAAGCCTGTGGCACCCCGGCTTAGAGAAAACGGAACGCCCCGTATTCCAGCGCAGAGATCGAGGAGAAGTCTTTGGAATACGGCACTGCTTGACATAGAACAAATCAGTTCTTATTACAAGAATAATAATTACACGGGTCTGATGTTACAATGATCACATCAGCAGGCGTCACTACGCCTGCGATACTACACTTGCTCTATGCTAGCAGCGGAACATCTCGTAGCAGCGGAAAACTTCTAGCAGCGGAACAACGACGAAGGTGGTGAACTCCACTCCGCAGGGACTCTGGCTGGGACACGATCTAGCTCGCACGAACGGAAACCACGACAAGCAATCAAGCAATCACGGCATCACCTGCAATCTGGGATGACACGCCAGGTCAGTACATTGAATGTACTTGCAAGCTCACAACGACCATAAACATCAAGGCAAGACAATAACATAGCATTAACAGGTTATTAATTAACAACTATCATGATGAAGGAACTACTAAGCATGGTATGAACTGATACAATACTGATAAATCACCATCTCAGATCTCCATAACCATATCTCTCTTGTCTAACCGGCCAAGCAATATACCATCTCGATCAACTCATGATCAAAACCATACGGTGATCTTTCCGGCGATCACTACCATGACCAACACTTGGTCTCAAACTGTGATCTTTCCGGCGATCACAACCACGACCAACACTTGGTCTCCAACATCATCATCAACATCCTGCCAATCTGTACTGCTCAACATATCAACATATAAATCACCTATAAGTCATTCTGTCATGTGAGTGTAGATCGAACGCTGGGACCTAGTACGAACCCATGCCCATGACCGAGGACACGACTATCGATAGATCAATACACTCTGCAGAGGTAGCGCCCTTTACCCACACCACAGAACCCATGGCCTCGCACTCCCATTCGGGTGGACCAACGGCGTTCCGACAAAACCGATCTATTGCCATGACACTCTCCCGGCCACTCCGACCAACACCCCTTTTTGGGTTCAGTCCTGGGTAGCCCATGCCTACCAAAGGTCTTACGGCCACCGTCGTGGCAAAAACGGTCCCAAACGGGGACAAAGCGCGCAAAACAACTCGGGCTCACAAGGTTCGTGTCCGCCTACCTGATCAGGGTAGCGCGTGCCCATAACCTTCCCTACGTTGGAGGCACCGGCGAGAGGCACGACAATAGCATCCCATTAGGGCCTTCCCATAAAGGCAAATGCGGTTGCACTGGAGAAAGCCCGGTTCGGTGGCACCTGCCCAACTTAATGATGGAATTTCTCCCCAAAAATATAACTGTGGTAACTGATACTCCAATATCAACTATCAAACTATAATCCAAATCATAGAAATATCCAAGAAATAATCCAAGCATAATATCATCATCTCAAAACACTCCAAGGGTAGCACTACACTACTGTCATTATGAATCCGAAAATCATAATCCTACTACTCCCATAACAAGAATAAAGCTATTCGGCTAAGATCCACATGTAAACATCATCTTCGAAAATAATACTCCAAGCAACAGAACATCAACTAGCATCATGAAAATAATCATACTAACCACTAATAATCCAAAGGCAGTATGATATCCAAAGTAATACTCCAAAATATAATAACAGATACCATCATGGAAGTAATCATACTACCAACCACTAATACTCCAATTACAACATGATACTCATCAACTGCAAGCATAACTCCTAGTAATCCAAACAATAGCATGGCAACAACAAGATCAACATAATACTCCGAGAAAATGCCATGCACAAAGTCATGTAGCTAAAGCAATATTTTAAACAAGTTCAAATAAATTAAACCATGTCACTGCATTACAGTGATGCGAATGGAGGGTGTGGCTTGCCTGGGATGGAAGAGATCACCGAGAGAAAGTGCGAGAAACTCGCGGAAAGGAAATCCGGAAAACGTACTCTCTCGGAGGAGGCTAAATAAGGGCAGGGGAAAAATGGTCATTTTCGTAATGTTAAAGCATAGTGAGAATGATACCAACAGAACGGGCTCGACGAAACGAAGATGTGGGCTTTGGAATCACCTCATTTGGAGTCTCGAGCAAAAAGATATAAGCGTTTGAAATCCAGGGACCAATCTGTAAAATAAACTCTACAAACAGGTCCCTGAGCGGAAAAACAGAAAGCACATTTACTTGAATACGCCTTCACAGCAGAGAAAACGTGTTTCTAGCCGTAGTTAACCATAAATCCGCTTTCCCTTAATGTAAACGTGTTTTATGGTAATGTGTTTCCACTTATCCAGCTAGGAAAACGCGGGGCCGGCTCGGGTGACGCTGACGTGTGGGTCCCACGCGGGTGGGGCCCGTCACTTATCCACGCTTGACTGGGCGGTGTCAACGCCGTGCGGCTGACCGGTGGGGCCCGCCGGACCCACGCGTGGCAACACCCTCCTCCTGGCCTCTCCTTCCTCTCTCCCGACGCGCCCGCGGAGCAGAGAGAGGAGCTCGACGCCGGCGATGGCCCGGGCAGCTCCGGCAGTCCCTGGCCAAGTCGAGGCCACCGACGGGCGCGGGAGGACCGGACGCACCCGCCCTAAAGGTCAGCCGGCACCAGGGAGGGGCGAGACGACCGCGAGGAGAGGGGAACAGAGGCGGCTCCGGCAGCGGTTGAACTTGAAGACGGCGTCTTCTGCTACTCCGGCGAGGGGGCGAGGGGTGAAAGAGGTTTGCCGGGGTCTGGGTGGGCTTCTTGTGGTGAACAGATGGAGGAAGAGGCGTCGACTCACTCGGATTTGAGCGGAGCCGAATGGCGGCCATGGTGGCAATGGAGGTCGAGGAGGGGCTCTGGTGCTCGGGGATGTGGACGGGGAGGGGGAGAGGAGTGCGGGGAGGCCAGTGGTGAGGTCGAGAGGCCTCGGGGTGGGCTTAAATAGCCAGCGGGGGAGGAGGTCGAGCTGGCACCGCCGCGGACGCGTGTCCGGCGCGTCCTGCGCATGAGCTCGGAGGGAGGCGACGAGCGAGGGAACGGACGAGGGGCACAGTGCGTCCGTGGGCGCGCGGTGACGAGAGCTGACGGAGGGGCTGACGGAGGGTGAGAAGGCTCCAGGAGGACGGCGACGACGCGGGATAGCTGTTGGACATGCTCACGAGCGTGAAGACGACGAGAGGGGGAGGGGCCCGAGCAAGAAGACGCCCTGGACGCGGCCAACGTCAGCAGAGCGCGCGCATTGCATGCCAAAGCTCGTGATCCCCGCGTGCACTGGTGAACAAAGTGGCACACGGCCGGCCGAACAATGTCTGGAGGCTTGTACTTCCTTGAGAGGTTGCAACTGTCGTGGTAGTTTGGTTAAAAGAGCTTCGGTTGAAAGGTAGTTAACCTCTGAAGTTTACTGCAGTAAACTTGATCGTGTACTGCTGCTCAACAGGGAGGTGATTGGTGATAATGGAGTTGTCTGAGAGGTTGGGGTAAAGAAGGACTTACATCCTGGTAACTATGGAGGGGTTTTCATCAAGATTTAATGTAGTTGCTTAACAACCACATAAACTGGTCCAGAAACTAGATTAGGATGATGCACTCACATGGAGTGTCAAATTGATCTCAAATTGGGCAAGGCAGAGTCATTTGGTCCTATGAAGATGCTCAAAAGGTTTCATACCAATTGGATAAACCAAAATGGTACTTCCTTCACAAACATTTCCACTGACCAGAAACTTGCAAAAATTCTATAGGAAAAATGGCTTGATGAAACATGCCCAAAATGGGTTGTGGTAGGTTATATGAATAATAGAAGGCCTAGAAAAATTGGCAGCCATAATGGAGCAAGATAAAATATACTTTCTTCAAAAACAGAAATTTTGGGCAGAATCAAAGAATTGAAGGTGAGCTCAGATGGAGGCATGACATGATCTCTACTTTGGTAGAGGGCTATGATATGATGATATGAGGAACCATGCAAAATGGAAACTCATTTGTATATTTCTAACTTTTACTTTCTTCACAACCACTTCCCTAAGACAGGAACTTTGGAAAATCATAATTAAATAATTACTAGGCAAATGAGGTTGCACTTTGGCATGTGGTAATGATATGGGCAGGAAAAGGTGTCCAAGGAGTTTGAGGTCAATAGGGAAAAGGAGAATAGCACTTGCTTCACATTATGCCATTTAGGACAGAATAGGAAATGCATTAATTGAGCATGATGAGGAACATGGCAAATGAAATGTTTTGCCATATTTGAGAAATATATGACCCAAACAATTTATGAGAATTATTTGGCAATTTTAGGAGTGATGGAAATAAAGGTTGCTTCACAACCTAGGGCAGACAGGGTTATTTCTTTAATAGAAAAAGGAATATTCCCTGGAAAAAGATTTTAGGGTTTGGTCAAGCATTGAAGTGACAAGATCTTGGCAGGGTTTTGAGAATGATGAGCCACTTGGGAAGGAAAAAAGGATGATTTTCCAGGTGACAAGGCCACATAACCACTCCAAAAAGAAAAACCGAGCAAAAACCAATAAATCAAAAAGAAAAAGAAAAGGGCCAAAATCCTGGTTGTTACAAGTTAAAAGGCATGAGGATTGAGGACTTACAATAGCGGCTTTGACTGGTGTAGTCATGCCCTTCGTCTTGCTGGTGTGACAGTCCTTGAAGATTTCCACATCATTTGGTTCATGTACATTTTGGTCCTTGCAGGCTTTCCTCAACATTTGGAACAACTCAATATAGATGTGATAATATGGCATCATGAAAAGAGTGAAATAGCAGCTAATTAGAAGAGCCTCGCAGTGTGCAATATAGCTACGAGATCCTGTCGTCTGTTGGAATTTCACTTTCGTACGGTTGGCCTTGGTCTTTGAATAGTTCACCTACAAGAAGATAGATTTGTGAGGCACATGCGCAAATCGGAGTTCAACATGTGATCTGACCACATATATATATATATATATATATATATATATATATATATATATATATATATATATATATATATAACGTAATTGATACTTTGGATCAGAACAGTGTTTAACGAGGCCTCTCTAGTATTCATCCGATATGTTTTCCACTGGAGATGTTTGGGAAAGTTCATTGTTAGCTTTGCCTTCAAAGTGAGTTTTCCTCAAGTTATACCGATACTGTCCCAGAGCAGACTTGGAAACATGGGTGCAAGCTTGTCTGGTTGCATCATCTTGGTTATCCAACGTGAACCTCATCTGTTGAAAATTACGGGAGTCTCATTATCACCAACCTAGAAAGTATGGGACAGAGCAAGACAATATTACTAGTTTCCATACATAATCATACTTACAGATAAATGGTCGAGGAAGGTGTTGAACTGGGTTTCGTCTTTGTCATCCCTGTACCGAATCCCTGTTGGGAGGATACGTGCATGACACCTAACGGCATCATGTAGCATCATGTGGCCTTTTTAAACCTCTTATACTAAATTGGCTGACTCTGTAGCATCATGAGGCCTTTTTAAACCTGCCTCAAAACGGATCTCCATTATTCCTCCTCTAGATTTAGTTAACCTATCGAGCATTATCCCTGATGTTTGTTTCCTCTTGTTCCTAGGTGCTAGTCCAACAACAAACATAGGAAGTGTTAGTGTACATCAAACTATTAGACTACATATAAAGAAGCATGCAACTGTAACTTGACTCCAGCAACTACCTTCTTGCTGTTGAAGCTCACAAGGTTCATCTGATCTTGCCAACTCGTCTTGTGTCAAGAGTGCTTCAGAAGTAGTGTCGGGTGGCAAGGGAGCTTGGGAACGTGCTGCTAGCTGAGTTGAAAAATGACTAACTCTTGCAGCTGGTGGTACTGTGGAAGGTGTTGCAATAACTAGTGATGTCGCTGATGTCGCTGCTTGTTTGGTGGCAGCTATTAGTTTCTGTTTGGCTTTGATACGTCTCTAACGTATCCATAATTTTTAATTGTTCCATGCTCTTATATTATCATTCTTGGATGTTTTACAGTCATTTTATATCATGTTTTGGTACTAACCTATTGACATAGTGACCAGTGCCAGTTGTTGTTTTCTGCTTGTTTTTTACATCACAGGAAATCAATATCAGATGGAGTCCAAATGCAACGAAACTTTTTGTGGAATTTTTATGGACCAGAAGACACCCAATGGGCCGGAGAAGCACCTGGGGGGGTGCCCCGAGGGGGGCACCGTCGGATCACGGGTTCCGGCAAAACCCTTAAGGTTCAAACTCTGGGGTGCGCACGAAGATCTCTCTCCCCCTAGCTCTCGCCCTCACCGCAATCTCAAAGCTCAGCCCGCCGAACCCGAAGAACAAGGACCACAAGAGTTAATACTGATTCGGGCCAGCGATGTGGTGTAATACCCTACTCCAGTGTGGTGTGGTGGATTGCCTAGTAGGCTTAGATGAAAAAGTACAAGGGAAGAACTACCTCCTGAGGAGAGGCGTTCTTGAGCTCGGTGAGCTTGTGTGTGTGTGGATGGAATGGATCTCAGATCCCAGATCAGTTGCCTCCTACGGTGGTGGCTAGTCCTATTTATAGAGGCATGGGTCCTCTCCCCAATTATTAGGCGGGAAGGGATTCCACAACGGCCAATTTGAAGGGGAACATCTAGTACAAGCTATCCTGACAAAAGGTGGTCTTCGCCTGCTAAAGGCTCTGGTGGTGACGCCGCCGTGGGCTATGCGATGACCTCCATCCTGCCGTCCTGCTGGTCCTGGTCTTGTTGCACCTGTCGGCGTTCTGGGAACGGGGGTCCCTAGACTTGGCTGCCTGCGGCCTGCGGCGTGGCTCAAGGGAGGCCTCGGACGGCCCATCTTCATCAACGCAAGCTCAAGACCCTCGCGAGGGGCCAAGCCTCATGGGCGGACGACCAGAGCTTCTCGTGCACGGCCTCGTCAGCTGGCTCATGAGGAGGCGGAGAGTTCAAGGCAGGGTACCTCGCGAGGTGCCCATGACGCAAGCCATGACGACCAAGGGCGCCTGGCGCCACCACAGCAGGCCCTCCTTTCCTATTTGGTGCAAAGGGAGCAAGCGCAGCGAGAGCACCAAGCAAAGGCATCCGCTTCGGTGCAACAAGACCAAGACCAGCCCAACGGCCGGAAGGGAGTCATCGTGGAGCCCAAGCAAAGGCCACCACGTAGCCTTTGGCAAAGCGAGGACCAACTTTAGTCGGGATAAGTGTACCCGCTGTTCCCCTTCAAAATGGCTAATTGTTGGCGCCTCTTCCCGCTCAATATTTGGGAAGAGGCCCAGGGCCTTCGCCTATAAATAGGAGTAGCCACCCACGTGGTAGAGGGATCCGAATCCAGAGAAAGACAGAGACCCGATCCTCAAGATAGAGCGACGGGACACCACCTAGCAGTTCATCACACCCACCAAGAACAGACCCTCGTGAGGCTGTTCTTCCTTGTACTGTTCCTCATCAGCCCCAGAGGCAATCCACCACGCCACAAACTAGAGTAGGGTATTACACCACAACGGTGGCCCGAACTAGTATAAATCTTGTGTCTCTTGTGCTGTTCTGTTTAGATTAGGTCCCAGCGATTCGGCAAGGTGCGAGACGGTGGAAGGTTGGATCTCCGTGCGCACCCCAGTGTTCGAACCTCAAGGGTCTGCCGGAACACGAAATCCGACATTTGGCGCGCCAGGTAGGTGCGCCGAATCTGCCTTTTCGTCGCCTCGTTCTTCCCCGACCACCGCAACCATGTTCGACGCTCGTCGGGCTCGCGCTGAAGCGCCGAGCCGCTTATCGCCTCCCTATGTCGCCAGACGGCTTCCGACGGCGGGCGCCCTTCGCCGTTTCGCCGCCGCCAACACCGCCACCGCCCGGCGGGGACGGGCAGCAAGCATCGCCCTCGCGCTTCCTCGGCGACCTCGGGAGGCCGCTGCGGCTTCCTCACACCCGCCTTCGCGCCGGTTCCTCCGCTGTCAGCGGCCCTCTGGCGGTTTCGCAGCGCCGCCTTCCGCCGCTAAGTTCAGACATTCGTCATTGACGGCGCGCCGCTTCCACGCTGCGGGGGCTCCTCAGTCGGACGGAGTCGCCGGCCGGGCTGACCTTCGACTCTCAAGACCACCCCACCAACTCGGTCGGCTCGGGTGCGCTCCCCATGCTCGCGACACCCACCATCCGCCAGTTGCCGCCACCAGACCCTCATTGACGGCGGGCGCCGGCCTCAACGCATTTCTCGGGCCGAGGCCTTCAACCTCCTCTCAGATACCTGTGGAGCGGCTGCAGCCCACCGCCTTTTTCGGGCGAGGAGGAGGGTCATCCAGCTCCTTGGGGCAAATCCGCTTCCGGGACCTTCGGCACTCACGACAACTTCCGCAGACGGAACTGGTCGACTTCGACATCGCCCCCATCGGCCTCCCCTACAATGCCATCCTTGGCTATCCAGCGTTAGCCAAATTCATGGCCGCAACCCACCCGGGTACAACCTCATGAAGATGCTCGGAGCAGCGGCGTCCTCACCGTGTCTGGGATATCAAGGTGCCATGCGCGGCCAGAGCTCACCCTCAAGACGGCGGCCGCAGCGCAGCCTGCCGATGCGGAAGCCCCCAAACCCAAGGGGGCTGCACCGACCAAGAAGAAGCAGTTGTTCACTCAAGACAAGGCGGAGACCAAATAGATACCTGTCGATGAGGACGGGTCCACAAACGCCACCTTCACCACAGGCGCCAACCTCGAGCCCGAACAGGAGGAAGCCCTTGTCAAGTTCCTGCGTGCGAACAAGAAGGTGTTCGCCTGGGAGCCCGATCGGTGGCGGGGATTCCACGGGCGTGTCGAGCACCACCTCAACATGTGCCCCAACGCAAGGCCCAAAGTGAAGCAGAAGTGAGAAGGCAGTCCATCAAAAGTGTGCCTTCATCGTCCAAGAGACCAGCAAGCTAGAAGCCGCAGGGGTTATTCGCGAGGTCCGATACCCAGATTGGCTGGCCAAACCCGTGGTGGTGCCAAAGAAGGGAGGAAAGGAGCGCATGTGTGTCGACTTCACCAACCTCAACAAAGCATGCCCGCAGGATCCGTTTCCGCTCCCTCGCATCGACCAGATCATCGATTCCACCGCCGAGTGTGACATGTTATGCTTCTTGGATGCCTTTTCTGGGTATCACCAAATCAAGATGGTGGTGGAAGACGTGGAAAAGACGGCCTTCCTAACCCCGTGTGGAGTGTACTACTATACATGCATGCCATTCGGGCTGCGCAACGCGGGGGCAACCTTCCAGCACCTCATGCACATCACCTTGGGCCCACAGCTCGGGAAGAATGTGGAGGCATACGTCGACGACATCGTGGTGAAGTCTCGCGAGGCCAAGACCTTGATACAAGACCTGGAAGAAACCTTCGTGAGCCTCAACGCAGTGAGCCTGTGACTCAACCCGTAGAAGTGTGTGTTTGGAGTTCCCTCAGGTAAGCTCCTAGGTTTCCTCGTATCCCACCGAGGCATCGAGGCCAACCCAGAAAAGGTCAAGGCAGTGGAAGACATGAGCCCACCAAAGACCCTTAGGGAAATGCAGAAGCTCACGGGGCGCATAACGGCGCTGGGCCGTTTCATCTCCCGATTGGGGGAGCTGGCGCTGCCTTTCTTCCAGCTGATGAAGAAAAAGGGGCCCTTCGAGTGGACCGAAGAGGCCGACAAAGCGTTTCAAGACCTCAAGAGGTACCTGACCAGCCCTCCAAAGGATGGTGGCCCCGCCCTCAGAGCCCTTGGTACTCTACCTCGCCGCTACTCCCTACTCCGCTAGCGCTGCTCTGTGGCGATTAGGGAGGAGCGTCGTGCCAAGACCACGGCGGCCACCCGAGCTAAGGCAAGACTGAATCAAGGAACTAGCGAAGCCAAAGACCGCAATGGAAGAAGATCAGCCGTCACAGAGTGCACCAAGGGCGGGAGGCCTCCCATCCAAGCACCCAGGCCGGAGGCGCCACAGGAGGCACCACAGCTTCCGGAAGACGCCACCAACACCGACGCCCCTAACCTCGTCGAGCACCCAGTGAACTTCATCAGCACCGTGTTACGGGATGCGAGGGCACGGTAACCCATGCCGCAGAAGCTCCTCCTCGCGCTGTTGGTGGCTTCGCGCAAGCTGCGGCACTACTTCCAGGGTTATCCAATAAAGGTTGTCTTGGCATACCCCCTAGAGAGGGTGCTCAGGAGCCCCAACTCGGCCGGAAGGGTCGCCGAGTGGAACATTGAGCTGCAAGCATTCCAGCTCGAGTTCAAAGACAACCAGAGTCATCAAGGGGGCACTGGCAGATTTCATGGCCGAATGGATGAAGCACTGGCCTCAGGTCGGCGAGGATCGGTCCCTCTCCCTGTGAAGCGAAGCGCCCGAAGGTTGGGTCATGTACTTGGACGGAGCGTTCTCCGGACAGTGGCGCTGGGCTCAAGGCAGATACTCATATCTCCCGGCCAGACAAGCTCTACTATGCCGTGCAGCTCTGCTTTCCAAAGCATGGCGAGAAGGTCTCCAACAAGATAGCGGAATACGAGGGGCCGAGAAGGGTCCGAAGGCTGCCGCTGCCCTAGGGGTGAAGCGCCTTACCATCAAGGGCGATTCAGCTCCTCGTCAATTTCTCCAACAAGGTGTACGAGCCAAGAGATGAACACATGGAGGCCTACCTTGCGGAGGTCCGGGATGGAGAAACAGTTCGGGGGTTGGAGCTGCAAGATGTGCCCCAAGGCACCAATCAAGAGGCCGACGACATCGCCAAACGAGCCTCCGTGAGGTTACCTCAGAGCCGGGCGTCTTTGAGGAATGGCTCTTCAAGCCCTCAGCCCTACCGGGCCGTTATCAAGCACAAAGACAGCCTCGGGAGGAGCTCCCTCAGCCACCTGCCTCGGGAGCCCCAGCCTGTGGCCCGGCCTCAGGAGCACGCCTGCTCCTAACGATGGAACCTCAAGAGGAGTGCTGGATCACGGAGCTCAAGAGTTACTTAACGCGTGGGACTTTGCCGGAGAAGGAGGAGGAGGCAGAGCGTGTGGCGCGGCAAGCCACGGCATACAGCATCATGGATGGAGAGCTCTACCGGAAACGACCGAACGACGATCCCTCGCTACCGCATCACCAGGAACAGGGAACGAACTGGCCGCAGATATACATGGCGGAGATTGTGGGCACCATTCGTCATCACGGACCCTCGTCGGCAAAGCATTCGGCAGCGGTTTCTATTGGCCCACTGCGCTCAATGACGCTATCGAACTCGTGAAGGCTTGCGAGGCTTGCCAATTCCATGCCAAGCAGATCCACCAGCCAACAGGAGGTCTGCAAACCATCCCCCTACTTGGCCATTCGCGGTCTGGGGGCTGGACATTCTGGGCCCTTTTCCTTGGGCGCCAGGGGGCTATCGCTACCTCTACGTTGCCGTGGACAAATTCACCAAGTGGGCCGAAGTCGAGGTCGTACGCGCCATCCCCGCTGGTTCTGCGGTCAAGTTCATCAAGGGCATCGTGAGCCGGTTCGGAGTACCGAACCACATCATCACCGACAACGGTTCGCAGTTCACTAGTAACCTTTTTAAAACGTACTGCGCTAACCTTGGGATGCAGACATGCTACGCTTCGATGGCGCACCCCCGCAGCAATGGACAGGCCGAGTGGGCCAATGCAGAGGTCCTGAGAGGCCTCAAGACCAGGACGTTCAAGAAGAAACTGGAAGCTGCGCGGCAGAGGTTGGTACGACGAAGCTTCCGCCGTGTTGTGGTCCATCCGCACAACCACAACCAAGCCAACCGGAGAGACCCCTTCTTCCGGGTCTACGGAGCCGAAGCGGTCCTCCTCACGAGGTCAAGCTGCCGATCCGCGAGTCCTCGGGCGCTCGATGAAACGCTGCAGACGCCATGCGGGGGACGCACCTTGTGGCCGGGGAGGAGCGCCGCTGAGAAGCTTCTTGTGAGCGGCAAGGTACCAGCAGGCACTCTGGCGATACCACTGCCGCAACATCCACCCCAGAACTCTCGAGGTAGGGGACCTCGTGCTCTGACGGGTCCTCTCCAGGGAGGGACTACATAAGCTCTCTCCCATGTGGGAGGGCCCATTCAAGGTTGTTCATGTTTCCAGGCCTGGCTCCGTGCGCTTGGAGACCCAAGAGGGAGTACCTATACAGAACGCATGGAACATCCAGCACCTCCGGAGGTTTTACCCCTAAAAGGCCCAGAGCCTGTGAAGAAGGCGAATGCCTGTGAAGCTCATCTTTTTGGAAAAGGCCCAGAGCCAGTGAAGAAGGCAAATGCCTGTGAAGCTCATCTTTTTGGAAAAGGCCCAGAGCCTGTGAAGAAGGCAAATGCCTGTGAAGTTCATCTTTTTGGAAAAGGCCCAGAGCCTGTGAAGAAGGCATATGCCTGGGAAGCTCCTCTTTTTGAAAAGGCCCAGAGCCTGTGAAGAAGGCGAATGCCTGTGAAGCTCACCTCCTGGGAAAAGGCCCAGAGCCTACGAAGAAGGCGAACACCTGTGAAGCTGTCGTGTTCTGGAAAGGCCCGGAGCCTGTGAAGAAGGCGAACGCCTGTGAAGCTCGCTGCCCGTGACACTCTCACGTAATAATGAGTTGGGGCTGTACACGCCCCGGAGTCTCAGGAGTGCCGGCCTCAGGGCCCCGGGCTCCCTCCCACGCCCAGTGGCAGCACTTAGCTCCGCGCTGGTGAGAAGACGTCGAAGACTAGACTAGGTGTCGGACGCGGCTTTTTCATTTGCTTTCTGCAGTTGACTAGTTATTCCCATTTGGAGTTTTTATCGAAACTATCGCCCCTTTTTGGTCTGTGGTTCTTCGATCTTTGTCGCTCTCCTGCCTCGATTTCTCTTGCGTGGGGACTCGTGAGGCGGAAGCCTCGGGAGCCCCTCAGCTGCTCCTGCCCCTATCGCTCAAGTTTTCATGGCCTGGTCCATAGTGGAGCACCCTCCGACCATGCCTCACGGGCAGCACAACGCGAACGCGGAGCCTGGATCGGTCGCCCCTGCGGGCACGGCTGGGGTTCACTTGCGAATGGGCGCACGACAGAAGGGAACAGTATCAGGATAACAAAAGCAGTACAATAATTAACGGCATTGACCTAAACGCTTCATCGGGCCACACATTGTTCCCTTTTTACGCAGGAGAAGAGAAAGGAAAAGGACAGAAGCAGGTGAAGCACGCCCCGTGCCGGCTCTCTTGGAAGGCTCGTGCCGCCCCCGGAGCTCAGGCGGACTCCCTCTCGCATTTCACTGGGGCGTGGCGGCAAGCGGACCCGCTGCCACCCCCCAAGCAGCGCGCGGCGTGGGGGAGCTGGCTGCCAGCTGCTGGAAGAATCACCACCAAGAAGAGCTGGTGAAGCGTGAGGAGTCGCGGGCATCGCCGGCCGCCAGCTGCCCTCTCCACCCACGCTGGGCTGAGTCCTCGCTGCGGTCGCCGCCTTCGTGGCAGCACCCCATGCGGGCGACTGCCTTCCCCGAACACCCTCACGTAGAGGGTGGCGCCGCCATCATACTTGAAGTGCAGGGAGCACCGCGGCGGAGACCACGCTGTGAAGCTAACGTCTGCCACCATGGCCAGAACAAGTTCCTCAGAAAGAGACCTCCAGAGAAGCCCACGGCCCGGCTGCAGCAACCATCTCGCACTGGAGCCAGGGCCACTCAGGCGCCATCCGGGAGCTCACCCAGAGGAAGCACGGAGCTGAAGCCGGACGCCGGACGGCTCCTCCGCCTCACCATGAACTCTGGCAGCGCTTCAAGGCATGGAGGCGCGGCCTCGGGACGCCCGGCCGGGCACGCCCTCCGACCATGGCTACCGCTGTCGCCATGCCGAGAGCCTCCCCACGCATCGCTGGGACCGCCGTGGAGGCCACGGGGTGCTTGCGAGGGCGACCTCGACAACGCTTAGGCGGAGGAGAGGAAGACTCGACCTGACGGCCCTTCCCCTTCTCTGCGGCCGAGGACTTCCTTGGTGGAGCCATGGAGTAGAAGGAGGAGAAGCAGAAGGATAGACTGGAAGGGCGCCGTTGCTCAGACTTTATAGCCGGGCGAAGGCCAACCGTCGGCCTCCACGATCACCGTAATCATGCCCAACTCGCATGCAGGGACTTGTCGAATCCGGGCGGTTATCGAGGCATCGTGGGTGAACAAAGGCCACCCACGCCCAATCAACCGCCACGCTGGGCGCCAAGGTCGCAGGTTGTTAGGGCCCATGACGCTTCACACTTGCCCTTTCACCTCTCTCGCTCGGTCAAGTTCGGGCGCCGCCATGGGCCCGGCTACTGTCGGCATTCTGGGGAACG
Source organism: Aegilops bicornis (assembly GCA_021605145.1). Taxonomy (NCBI): domain Eukaryota; kingdom Viridiplantae; phylum Streptophyta; class Magnoliopsida; order Poales; family Poaceae; genus Aegilops; species Aegilops bicornis. The sequence goes on along the minus strand of CM038675.1, from coordinate 546,260,696 downwards.
GGGTCCCTGACTTGCTTACCCGCGGCCCGCGCGGTGGCTCAAGGGAGGCCCCGGACGGCCCATCTTCATCAACGCAAGCTCAAGACCCTCACGAGGGGCCAAGCCTCGCGGGGTGGACGACCAGGAGCTTGCTCAGGCACGGCCTCGTCAGGCTGGCTCATGAGGAGGCAGGGAGTTCAAGGCAGGGTACCTCGCGAGGTGCCCATGACACAAGCCATGACGACCAAGGGCGCCTGGGCGCGCCAGCCACAGAGCGCCCTCCTTTCCCTCTTTGGTGCAAAGGAGCAAGCGCAGCGAGAGCACCAAGCAAAGGCATCCGCTTCGTGCAACAAAACCAAGACCAGCCCCAACGGCTGGAAGGGAGTCATCGTGGAGCCCAAGCAAAGGCCACCACCAGAGCCTTTGGCAAAGCGAGGACCAACTTTAGTCGGGATAAGTGTACCATTGTTCCCCTTCAAATGGCCAATTGTTGGCGCCCTTCCCGCTCAATATTTGGGAAGAGGCCCAGGGCCTTCGCCTATAAATAGGAGTAGCCACCCACAGGGTAGAGGGATCCGGAATCCAGAGAAAGATAGAGACCCGATCCTCAAGCTAGAGCGACGGAACACCACCTAGTAGTTCATCACACCCACCAAGAACAGACCCTCGCGAGGCTGTTATTCCCTGTGCTGTTCCTCATCAGCCCCAGAGGCAATCCACCACGCCACAAACTAGAGTAGGGTATTACACCACAACGGTGGCCCGAACTAGTATAAATCTTGTGTCTCTTGTGCTGTTCTGTTTAGATTAGGTCCCAGCGATTCGGCGAGGTGCGAGATGGTGGAAGGTTGGATCTCCGCGCGCACCCCATTGTTCGAACCTCAAGGGTCTGCCGGAACCCGAAATCCGACAACACCGATATCGAAACCTTTGCTTGACGCCTCGGGACTCCTCGCCTGCGCCCGCTCCTTTAACATCGAAGAGGAAACCAGTACTCTGCGCCAGCTAGCACTCGCCTGGCGCCCGCCTGGCCTTGGTCGTCATGGCTCACATCACGGGAACCTCATGAGGTGCCCCTTGGCTTCATCTCTCCGCTCCTCGCGAGCCAGCCTAGTGAGGCCGCCCCCAAGGAGGTCTTGTGTCGTCCGCCTCGCGAGGCTCGGCCCCTCGCGAGGGTCTTGAGTGTTTGCTGGTGAAGATGGGCCGTACAGGGCCGCTGGTGGAGCCACGCCGTGGGCCGCAGTGCAAGCCCGGGACCCCTGCTCCTGTGGATGCCGACAGGAGCCCCCGGGCCCAAGGCACGCTCGGACTTGGCTTCGAGGCGAAGCCAAGGGGCAAGTGCGATGCGCCGCGGGCCTCCAACCGCCTGCGACCTTGATTGACGCGTGGCGACTGACGGGACATGGGCGTCTCCGCTTCTCCACACTGCTGCGACAACTTCCCGACTGAAAAAAGGCTGGCGCGGGCCGTGCTGCCTTCATTTCTTTCCTTCGTCTTGCTCCAGATCTCCTTTCTTGCTTCTCTCTCCCGAAGACTCCAGATCCGCGGCAACTCCCCTTCGAGCCTGCAATCGATGGCGTCCGGCAAGGCAAAGGCTGCTCCTTCGCCTGCCTGGTACGAGCCGGCTCTGAGCGCGCCCAGCATTTCGAAAAAGAACCTCGCCGCCGTGCTCCTAATGACGGAGGAGGGCAGCAACGAGAAGGGGAAGACGGTGCTCCATGCCGCCTCCACTGAGCCGAAGGATTCAGGGAGCACCTTCTACCCCTACTTTATGAGCAGTGTTGTCGCAGGGCTGGTTCCCCCTTATCCGATTTCTTCTACGCCATCCTTAGCCATTACAAGCTGCATGCCCTTCATCTTCATCCCAACTCCGTCCTCCTCCTGTCGATCTTTGCCTTCTATTGTCAGGCATTCGTGGGGGTGATGCCATCTGTGGTGCTGCTTCGCCACTTCTTCTACCTCCAGAACAAGGACGACCACTGCTCAGGGTGTGCCAACTTTGTCGCGGCCACCGGTACCAACGCGATCTCGAAGGCCCGGAAGAAGGCCGAGAGCTTCAGGAGCAAGAGGGTCCTCATGGATGCCAAGTGCTCCCATCCTTGGTTGGTGCTGCCGACGGAGCTGCCCACACCTCAAGACGGGTGGTTCCGCGCGAGGCTCACCGACCCCGGGACGGAGCAGGTGCTAGAGAAGATAACTGCTAACCTAAAGCCTGACGATCCGAAGGCAGCGAAGCTGATGGGGGCCATGATCGTCAAGGAATTCCTGACATAGCGCATGGCTCCACTCCAGACGCGCTCGTGCCCCTTATGGAAGCTCGGGGACGAGGAGGATGACCTTCGTCTGCACCATGATGCTTTGTCGGTCGAGGAGCTGCGTGCGGCTATCCACCTCTTGGTCCGGGACGATCTGGGGTATCCGCCTGACACTCATGTTCCCCTGTACCGCCGCCCAGATGGGGCGAAGGTCGCCGCCGCCATGCCCGCCTTCGACGGGCGCGGGCTTGTGCTGCCGGTGCCTTCTGAGGCCCCGGGGGCGACGGCTCTGGTGATGGTGTCCTCCGATGACTCCGTCGAGGAGGAGGAGCAGGACTCAGAGGCGACCCGGGAGGGCACAGGGGAGACTTCCCCTACGTGCAAGGCTGATCTCCTCCGCGCCTTGCCCGACGACGATGACAACACCAGCGACCATCCAGTAAAAGAGGTCATGCCCCCTGCCGGGGTCACCATGAGGTCCAAGGTCGCTCCCTCGAAGAAGTCGCCGGCTGGGGTCCCGACGAAGAGTAGGTCGGCGCTGATCTCCTGAGGTGATGCTCCTGCTCTGACACCATCTGGTGCTGCTGCCGCGGCCTCGTCTGCTCCGGGAACTCGAGCGTCGGCTCCTCAGGCCGCACGGCTCCTGGGCTCCACACTTCCGAAGAGGCCGCGGGACTATGCCGCCATGGACTAGTAAGTACCTTGCCCTTACTTTGTTCTTGCTCTTGCTTCCGTTGCTACTTCCTGATGTTCTCCTTTGCACTGTCGGCAAAGAAGAAGAGAGAGGGGGCGGCCGCATCCTCGAGGGCCCAGCAGCCTGGCCTGGCCGCACCCCCTCCGGCGCAGAAGAGCGGTGAAGGCGCCCATACTTCTCCCGCTCGGTCGTCCTCGCGAGGCCCAATGGACCATCTTCAGGAGAAGGCGACCTCCTCAGCCAAGCCGGCCCCAGAGGCGCCTATCCCCAGCTCACCCATCGACGTTGCAAAGGTTCAGGAGCCCCCAGTTTCTCTTCCTGGCATCATTGGCTCCCAGGTCTTGGCGACGATGCAGCCTCCTCCTCCGGTCGCACCGCTGGCTCGTGATCCTTTCGCTTCGTATGACTCTCTAGAAAATGCTCTTTCTGCGCTGACCTGGCTGCAGGGTGATCTTCAAGGCGCCGACCGTCGCCTAGTGGCCGGGCACCTGGAGCTGATCTCTCGTTGGTTGCACTCTGATGCATCCGTCTGGGAGGCGCTGAGCCAGGCCATGGCGGCTTCTGAGAAGGACAAGGTGCTGCCCAAGCCGCGATCGCTCATGTAGGCGGCGCTGAAGGATGCCGGGGCCGCCCAGGATCGCTGCCGATCACTTGAGGCCGAGCTGGAGTACATGCGCAACGAGCGCGCAGCCGAGGCTCGAGACCGCAAGGCAGAGGAGGAGAAGATGAAGGCCCGAGAGTCCGCCGTCAAAGGTCGCGACGCCGAGCTGGAGCAGTTGGCGAGTTCACAGGCCACGGGGCGCAGCCGGCTGGAGAAGTTTGAGCAGGAGATGAAGGTAGAGAAGGCCGAGCTGGAAGCCAAAGTGAAGGTCCTAGCTGAGGACCGCGTGGCCTTCAAGTCCCTTGAGGAGAGGTCCCGTGTGTCCTGCGGGCACTCTAAGAGAAGGGCTTGGAGGAGCCGCTGGTGACAGACGAGGAGGGCCCCACCCAGCTGCTCCCTCGTCTTGTTGCCACGCTCGAGGACGTCATCGATGGGATCGACCCCTTGGTGGAGGGGGAAGCCCGTGCGCTCTCCTCATCTGCGCTGAAGCACGTCCTCAGCCACCTCCATCTTCGTGATCCTGATGCTAACCTTGACGAACTGCTTGAGCCCGTGGATGATAAGCACTGCGCAGCCGCTGCTGAAGCAATGAAGAGCTGGGTGGATGCCTTGCTGAAGAAGTTCCACGCCTTCGACCCTGCGCCCTTGCCCAGTGGTGTTGCCGAACCTGCGACTCCGGCGGGGCGGCACAGGTGAGGGCAACATCATCGTCGAAGGGGCACCCCTTGCAAGTGACAGCGGTGTCCAAGGAAGACGAGATGGCTTGCTGGCGGCTCCTTTTCCTGCGTTGCCTCTGCAACATGCACCATGCCTCATGGAGGTGTTTAAACTTGTGTTTGGTATTTGAAGAACATTACGTTTTTGTAATATTTGTTTGAGGTTCCGCGATTTCCTTCCTGTTTCCGTGGTGTTCTACGTCGGCAGGGCCCGACCCCGCGCATATCTCAGCCGCCGTCGGGCCATACGGATCACCAGGACGGTCCAAGGGGTGAGGGGCTACGTGGCCAGTTATGTTCCTGAGTCGTGATGCTTAGGAGTCCCCCTTGACGCGCAAACGGCCCGCGGGAAGAAACCGCTAAAGTAGGTCTTAGGGTTCTATGTCGGCAGGGCCCGACCCCGCGCATACCTCAGTCGCCGTTGGGCCGTCCGGATCACCAGGACGGACCAAGGGATGAGGGGCTACGTGGCCAGTTAGGCTTCTGAGTCGAGATGCTTAGGAGTCCCCCTTGACTCTCAAACAGACCTTCATACCTATCCTCGTCGCGGTCCCGCTCGGGGGTGGCATGCGACGACCAGGTCCGAGGGACCTGGCAGGGCAGCTTACGCTAGGCGGGGCCTAAGCATAGCCCCCGTGCACAGCCCCCTCGCGCGACTCTCCTGAGGGGAGAGCGTTGCGGTGAGGCTGGACACTGAGCCGGGTGGCTCCCTGAGGTTGGTACGGCCATGGGGCCGCCCTCAGTTGTTTATCACCAGCGCGGAGCGTAGCGCTTCCGCACTTGCACGGGCATAGCCACTCCTCGACCATGTTGACTGCCAGCGCAGAGCATGGTGCTTCCATTGGTGCATGTGTGACGGCTCCCTCTGAGTGGAGCCCCCGGGGCGTGTAAAGCCCTTCCATGACACGTGGCTTGCACGGCAGGGCTAGACGAGGTGTGTCTGGGCACTCGTGAGCCAGCGCGAGACTCACGAGGCCCTACCTCAAGGCCAGTTGTGCCTGGTCTTGGTTCTTGATAGCTTCAGTGATCCTGCGAGATGGTTAGGTAACCTGCACCGGACGAATTTCCCTAGGCGATCCCATGAGAAGGCCAGACACCAACGACCCCAGGAGGTGACGTGAATGGGGCCGGCCCGCCAGACAGAGCTCAGTCGTTTGGTTTATTGACGCTACAGGGACGGACCCGAGCACAGACGCCGTGCCGAGCCTACTCATGCGAGGAAGCCTAAGCGAAAACAACCGGCGCGCGACTCCCGTGGCAATGAAGGTGGTCGCAGGTGGGCTATCGATGTACCAGATAAGAAGGTGATAGCCATAGATAACTTATGTAAGGGGACAAGCTAGCTCAGGATAGATGTAAGAATGATACATGCCACTGGGACGGACCCGAGCGACCTGGGATGATGCAGCCCGAGGGGCGCCCCCAACAGAGTAAGCTAAAGATGCAAAAAGATACATGTCGCGTGGGCAGGCCCGTGCGACCTGGGAATGATGCAGCCCGAGGGGCGCTCCCAGCTAAGTAAACTTGGAAAATGTCACGTGATACCGTTGTCGAAGGAGTGTTGAGGTAGCTAAAGATGTGCGCCGATGGAGAGGTCGCTCCTCACGATCCACCAGGGCCCTGAGCCCCAGGAGGCTCTGGGCTCGGGTGGTTCCTTGTGGACCGTTGCCATCTCCGCCAGAACTCCGTAGATGACGCTGGTAGGTGACAGCCGCGTTCGGCAGGCCAAACGGCATGCGGGCATAGCTGTGAGGCGGACCCTCGCACCGGCCAACGCTCGAAGGCCAGAAGCGCTCCTGAGATGCGGCCCTGTTGAGCCCTGGAATGTCGATGCAGACACGCAGCCTGCTGTCCTCGCCAGGATGGGGGGCTGCGTTGGGTGGTGGGCGGCGGCCGTCGCATATGGTCCTTGCTTCCTGATGCTCCTGGATCGCCTGGGTGATGAACTCCTGAGCACTGGGCGCTCCTCGCCTTGTGCCCTCTCGAGGGAAATGTGCACAGAAGCACGCCTCCCTCATGATGTTGGCTAGGTCTGAGGCCCTCCAGAAAAGAGCCCCCGAGCCCTGCCCGAGGAGGGCGCCGGGCGCGCCTTCCTATGCGAGAGAGGGAGGCGCCCCAGCTGCGGGCGCTGATCCTGAGGTGGTGCCGCTGGAGACGCCGCTTCCCTGAGGCGCTGGGTGGAGTAGCTGCTTCTTCTTCTTGGTGATGGCCTCAGGAGGGTACAGTGTGCCTTCGTTGTCGGGGTCTTCGATTGCTGCGGCTTGGAAGGTGCGCTCAAGGGAGCACACTGTGTCTCTTTGTTCACACGGGACCGTGATGATGCCGCCACTCCATGGCATCTTGAGGACGTTGTAGCCATGGTGGGTCACCGCCATGAACTTGGCCAACGCTGGATACCCAAGGATGGCGTTGTACGACAGACGAATGTGGGTGACGTCGAAGTCAATGAGCTCGGTCCGGTAGTTGTCGCGCTGGCCGAAGGTGACAAGGAGATGGACCTGCCCTATCGGGGTCGTGGAGCCGTCGGTCACACCGGAGAAAGGCTTGGTAGGCTGTAGCTGATCGTACGGCACTTGGAGACTATCGAACGTCTCGACGGACAGGACATTGAGCCCTGCGCCACCGTCGATGAGGGTCTTGGTGACTTGGACATTGCTGATGACAGGTGAGCAAGGCATCAGGAGGGCGCCGGCAGTTGCCACGCACTTGAGCTGGTCCGACGAGCTGAAGGTGATGGCGCACTTAGACCACCTGAGCGGGCGCGCGGCCTCGAGCCTGTGGAGGGCTGCGTTCACCTCGCGAGCAAACCTCTTGAAGACGCACTGGGAAGCTGGGGCCTGAGCACCGCCCAAGATGCAAGCGATAGCGCGCGGCTCCTGGAAGCCCCCAGCCCCCTCATCTTGATGGTAGTCGTCGTTCCTTCTTGGTGGTGGCGGTAGCGGAGGGAGACCAGGATTGCCCTGAGGACGGTCCTCACGAGGCTGGTCCCTCCAGGCGCCCTCATGAGGCTGGTCCTGCCAGTGGTCCGCACGAGGCCGGTCGCGCCACTCCTGACGGGGGCCGCGGTCGTCCCAGCGTCCTCCACTTCGTCCTCCTCCCCGGCCGTAGCCCCATTTGTTGTGCTCGGGGCATCGACCAAAGCGTCCGTCTCGAATGGCCCTGAGCTCTTGGCAGTCATTGGTGTTGTGGTTGTGTACGTTGTGGAAGGCGCAGACCGGACGGCTGCTCTTGGATGACTCGGGGTGGTCCCGGTCACGCTTTATATCTGGCTCCTCCGCGAGCACGGCTACCCCCTTGCGCTTCACGTCCTTGGCCTTGGCTTTCTTCTCTTATAGGTCGGCAGTAGGGAGCTCGAGGAGGGAAAGGTGCCCCTCCTCAGCTCTTGCACACTTGGTCGCCATGTTGAACATCTCCAGAGCCGTGCACATCTCCTTGTGGATGGCGAGCTCCTCCTTCATCTTGACGTCGCGGACACCATCAGAGAACGCTAAAATGATGGCCTCGTCTGTCACCTTGGGGATCTTGAGGTGAACGTTGTTGAAGCGCTGGATGTACTTCTGCAGCGTCTCCCCTGGCTGTTGTTTGATGCGGCGTAGGTCACCCGCGGCCGGCGGGCAGTTGTGAGTGACCTGGAAGTTGGCGACGAAGCAGTCGCGCATCCCACCCCAGGAGGAGATCGAACCTGGGGGCAGGTTCAGGAGCCACGAGCGAGCACCATCTTTAAGAGCCATCGGAAACCAGTTCGCCATGACTTTCTCATCGCCGTTGGCCGCCTCGATGCTTAGCTCGTAGAGCTGCAAGAACTCCACAGGATCGGGGGTGCCGTCGTAGCATGGAGGCAAGTCTGGCTTGAACTTGCCTGGGCAAATGGCGCTACGCACCTCCGAGGTGAAGGAACGCCAGCCTGCCATAGCTACCGGGGCCCGCCGTGGGGGAGGAGCTTGGTCTTGACGCCCGTGCACCGCCTCCGTGGGCGATCTTGACGCGGTGGCACCGGGAGCGCGAGAGCGTTTTCTCTCGGTCGGGGAACCTCTTGTCAGCTTCTTTCTTCATGCGCGGGCGCCCGATGCGGTGGGTCACGCTGAGGGGCCGCGCGTCTTGGTGCCAGGGTGCCGTCTTGGTGCAGAGGTGGTGGAGGCGCTCCGTGAGCTACATCGCCCGCAGCTGGCGGAGGGCGAGGCAGCAAGAGGGACGGTGCGGGAGAGCCCCCGGCAGCGCTGACGAGCTCAACGATGCGGTCCAGCCAGTCCTCGTAGAGGTCGTCGACCGGGTGGTAGCGCAGGAGCTTGTGTGCCATGAGCAGCGCGGCCTGCGCGTCCATGGGCGTGCGACGAGCGTGGGACGATGAGCCGGCCGGAGTCAGCGACGGGGTGGCGGTGCGGCCGTCCCGCCGCATAGAGCGGTGCAGCAAGGATGCTTGCTGCTCGTTTCATGCCGGGCTAGTGGCGGCGTTGGTGGCGGGTGATGGAGAACGACAGGGAGGCCCGCCGATTGGGGTTGTCTGAGCGACACGGGCGGCGAGGGCGGCCTGACGCTCGACGCGGACTCGACGCGCATCTGCCATGGACGAGGTGGAGCGGTGGAGCGTGGATCGACCGAAGGAAAGCTTCAGCGCACCCCTACCTGGCGCGCCAAATGTCGGATCACGGCTTCCGGCAAAACCCTTAAGGTTCGAACTCTAGGGTGCGCACGAAGATCTCTCTCCCTCACCGCAATCTCAAAGCTCAGCTCGCCGAACCCGAAGAACAAGGGACACAAGAGTTTATACTAGTCTGAGCCACCGATGTGGTGTAATACCCTACTCCAGTGTGGTGTGGTGGATTGCCTAGTAGGCTTGGATGAACAAGTACAAGGGAAGAACTACCTCATGAGGAGAGGCGTTCTTGAGCTCGGTGGGCTTGTGCGTTTGTGGATGGAATGGATCTCAGATCCCAGGTCAATTGCCTCCTACGGTGGTGGCCAGTCCTATTTATAGAGGTCGGGTCCTCTCCCCAAATATTAGGCGGGAAGGGATCCCAGAATGGCCAATTTGAAGGGGAACAACTAGTACAAGCTATCCTGACAAAAGGTGGTCTTCGCCTGCCAAAGGCTCTGGTGGTGACGCCGTCGTGGGCTCCGCAATGACCTCCGTCCTGCCGTCCTACTGGTCTTGGTCTTGTTGCACCAATATGTAAACCTTTCTATCGTGGTTTTAGGACGGCAGATGTCCTAGTGTGAGGACTTAGTCGTGGAGCCATCGCACTAGGTTAACTTAGAGGGGTTAAATGGGACAAAGGACACAGGAGTTTATACTGGTTCGGCCCCTTGCGGTGAAGGTAAAGGCCTAATCCGGTTTGAGGTGGTATTTCTTATGTCTTGATTACAAGGGAGCGAATATGCTTGACCTAGCTTTCGATGTCTTCTTTCTTGCCCTAAGCCGCTGCCGGGTCGTCCCCTTATATACATGGGTTGACGCCCCACGGTTTACAGAGTCCCAGCTGGCTCATACAAACGTGTCCGGCCCGGTGACTTATCTTACTTGCCTTACGATACAAGTTACATATACATGGCGGTTTACACTCACGGGCCTTAAACTGCCTTCGGGCTTGGGCCCTTTAACAAGCCTACTTCATGAACCACCATCTTCAACATACTCATGGGCTCTGTTTAGATAAAACGCCATTGGGATGACCCGGCCCCTCCTGAGCGGGTTATATCCAATAGTCATATCCCCAACATTAGGCCCCAGGTTGATTTGAAATTGTTCATGTAAATCTTCAATACTTAGAAAAATCATTCTTCATCTTCCTGCGTTGTATTGTAACCCGCCATGACATCATTTCCTAAGATTGCGGTGACCCGCCATGACGTCACATGTTATTAATATTATAGCCCAAATCTTAATAAATTTTTTACTTTTAATGAACCTCCAAAAATGGAGGCGCTCGCGCCGTCACGTATCCATTTTCTTGTCTCCTCGATTCCCGCATCTGCCACTTATCCTTCCAGCCTTATAAATAGGGCCACGGGTCCTCTTTTCACTCTCCCCCTTTCGCCTTCTCTCCTTCTTCCTCCTCGCAATGCTCCAGCACGCCCGAACTCCGCCGCCGTCGATCTTCATCCACTGCTTCGACTCCGGCCGCTGCATCACCCCGAACGAACCAGAACCTCGCGGCGCTCCTCCGCTATTCATCAGCGTCGGTAAGTCTTCGCTTTTCCTCTTAACAGATCTACCTTAGGGCTTCCTTGTTCGTCGGTGTTCATCACCGTTCCTCCTTCTCTTTCTCAGATTGCATAATTTTGATCTGAAAACGGCACCAATCTTGTGCAGTAGTAGTTTTAGCACTTGCTTTTTAATATCAGAACATATCCTCATTGCAACAGATCTCATCTGGGCATCCCCACTTTTCTGCTGCCACCTCCTTAGGTTTATATTTTATATCATTTCTCTGAACTGTTGTAGATCCAATTTTATAGCTCCAATCTATTGAAACATGTTTGTCCCAACACTTAGTAAAATTTGCTGTCGATCAGATCTTGACTTCCAGTGCTTGTCACGGCGGCTTACATAACTGGCTTATAATTACCCATATATCATTAGACCCCATTTAAGCCGCCATTTTGAATATATACTGCTGCTTTTTATTTCTGGCTTAATGAATCAATTTAACCCGGCAAAATTTTTCTTTCCTTTAGGCTTCTCCATTCGCAATGCCGCCCAAAATAGTCACTTCATGTAACTAGGTTCCCTCCATTGTCACTGAGAACACTTTGAAATACTTTGTCAAAGTCAGGTACTTGCCAGCAAAGAGTGTCATGCATTATCGCGCCCCTGATCCAGGCGAAGAAAGACCTCGGCCAAAGGATGATGAAGTCATTGTTTTTACTGATCACATGAATCGGGGCTTCTCACCACCCGGTTCTAAATTTTTCCGTGACGGTCTGCACTTTTTTCAACTCCATCCTCAAGACATCGGACCCAATTCCGTGTCAAACATCTGCAACTTTCAAGTCTTTTGCGAAGTATACCTTCAAGAGGAGCCTAGCATTGAACTCTTTAGGGAGTACTTTTATTTAAACCGCCAAAATGAGTTTACCAATGGACCGAGCTTGGAACTTGGCGGAATCTCAATTCAACGAAGAAGAGATGCCATCTTCCCCTATGCTTATTTGCTGAGTCACCCAAAAGATTGGAATCAACATGGTTTTATTGCAAAGATACCTCTTCGGCTGATGAGAATCCATTACCGGGTTATCGTGCCCAACGCCTTGACACAAAGCATCATCTTCCTGAAAAGCTTAGTGCTGCTGAACATAAAAATCTTGCTCCCACTATTGCGAAGGTCAAGGATCTGCTGGGAAACGGTTTAACTGGCATTGACTTGGTTCGGTGATGGGTTGCCTGGCGGATTATCCCTTTAAGCCGCCGACCCGACTTAATGTGTACTTACACGGGTCGCCTAAAGGATCCTCTGTGCCACAGCTCCGTGCGTTTAACTGATGAAGTGATCACCGAAATGACAAAGACTCTTCTGAACGAAGATCTGGAAGACTGCAGCAAAGTGGGTCTAAATCCTTTCTGCATGCTTAACCCGCTACCGGATGTGAGTCTCTAACTTTCTTTACTTTTATCTCATTAGTCAAATATTCTATTAACTCAACTTTGTTGACTTCCACAGGCTAAATCTGATTTTTGGAAGGCAAAATATGACCATGAACCTGCCAAAAAGGCCAGGGCTGCCAAGAAAGACGCCAAGAAAACCACCAAGAGAACTAAGAAGAAATCAAGAACTTCTGATATGTTTGAACTGAATGACAATTCTGAGTCAGAGGTAGCCCTTGATTCCCTTGGCTCCTTTTTCAATTATTTTATTGACACTGATTATTGTCAAGATGACACGGGAGCCAGCCAAGCAGTTGAAGAAGAGGTAATGATTATTTACTTTGACTCCAAGCCTTTGCCAAGACAGAAATTTTGACGATTAACCTAGAAAGTAAGGTTTTCACACCCCTTAGTTCATTTGGATCCTCACTTTCTTTTGAAGCAACAGCAGCACGAGAGCCGGCGCCAGACTTGGAATAGCGGAGGTGAAGAATTGTCATCCGGCTTACCGAATACTCCACTTCCACGGAAACGCCAGAATGAGGTCCTTCCAAACTTAACTTTTTTTTACCCACTGGCGGGTCTCATTCGCCAGCCACTGAATTCCTCTGATTCACACTACCAGGAGGTTTCTCGCTCTTCCTCTGGCGACTCATCACAGACCCAGCTACCGGCTTTCAAGACTGCCCCTGGATAAAAATAATTACTTTTTATTCTGTCCCTCTTTATACTCTTAAAATTATACCAACTTGTCACAACCCGTGCAGTGGACAAGCAATGCCTAGAAAAAAGGCAAAGGTGACCAAGCCAGCTGAGGATCCTATAGTTGTTGAACCGGAATAGCAAGTCTCTGCACCCGATGCTTCTGAAAAATAGCCAGAAGAACCTGCCCTCTCTATTGATCAAATAGAACTCAATCGTTTGAATACAGAATCATCAAGCCCAGTTAAGCCGTCGGAGACAAGTACTGATGACGTTCTGATCACTGGTACCGGCTTTATAGAACCAGGAAATCCAACTGTCTTAGCCAAGCACTCCGCCAAACAAGAGGTTATTGAAAGGCGGAAAGTGAGGTTTGATGTCTCCCTCTATGCGCAATTGAGCAGTAGTGAAATACTGTCTGGCTACCTCGACCAGGTACACTCCGGCCACGATCTTGAAATCGATATGGTGAAGCAGATGCATCAGAAACATGAGGTATGAATTCCTTCTTGAATAAATTATGTACATCCTGCCAGCCCCGAATTCTACTGGGTATGATAAGATTGAATAGGTTGTAGACTTAGAATAACCGTAAACATCTCTAGTGGAATTCTTCTAAAGCCGGCTTGCACCATTATAGTTAAATCGGATTTAAGCAATTAAGATTGCATCCATAGTCCCCAAGGGCCAGTTTAATCAGTATGAATGAGCCGGTCCTGTTTTACCATTGTTGAAAAAGTTGAGCTTATCTGTGTAGCCCCTACGATGACCTAGCTATGATTGTTTACATCACAAACGGGTCATCATAAAGTAGCAAAAAGATAGAAGCGACATGCATTAGCCCCCAAGTGCCAAGTACTCTTGCTTGCAAAGTGCTTGGGACTTTACCTATATGAGTCGTTGTATGAAGAATTGTTTCAGCAGGCATTAGCCCCCAAGTGCCAAGTGTTGTTGCTTGCAAAAGGCTTGGGACTTATACTCTTGTAACCAGGATATGAATGTTTTTACAATTCTTGTGCTTGTACAGGATGCCACTGCTGCTCTTCAATCACAATTGTATGATGCAAAGACCCGGCTGAAGAATCAAGAATCTGAGACCCGGAAGGCTGAGTCAAAATTCCAATCTAGTGTGGCTGAAATGGAAAAACTGAAGACCAGTTTTGAGGTAGAGAGAAACACTTGGGCTGAAGAAAAGACTGCCTTGACGCAGCGAACTGAAAAAGCAAAGGTGACTCTTCAAGAGGTGACCACTGAGCTAACCGGTTTAAAACACCATGTATCCCAGATGGTTTCTGCTATGTTTGGTGAGTCGCCTTCTTAAGCATAAAAAGTGAATATTTTCCATGATATTATAAACCATCTCTGACCAATCGAGGACTTACTCAGGTCCCAGGCGCAGTAATCTTAACCAAGATATGCTTGTGAAGCTCAAAGCTGTTTACACTCTTGCTGAACAGCTATACACTGGAGCCCAGCATGCACTGGCTACAATTTCTCCAACTAATCAACCACCTATTCTCTTGATAGATGTCTTCAAAACACTTTCTGTGCTGCCCGCTAGGATGGATGAAATGAAGCAGTCATCTGCAAGAGCTGGTGCCATGATGGCTTTGAGCCGGGCCAAGGCATGGTTACCAGAGCTAGACCCGTCTGAGGTAACTACTGGATACCCAAGCTCAAAAGAGGACGGCACTGCATTTGATCAAAAGACTTTGCTGCCTGCGTAAAAGAGATACGTCCCCTGGCCAGTCTTATTGCCAATGAAACAGACCTATCCAAATACCATCCGACTTACAGCCTGGAAAACCAGAAGATGCCGACACCGGCTTATAAAGTGATGAATCTAATCCCCCCAATACGTAAGCATACTTTTGCCCCTGAAGTTGAACCATCTGAACTTATAGATGATGAGGCTTAATTTCAAGCTTTATCTCGCATCGATTGGACATCACCAAATTTTTAGACGGTGGAGGACGAAGAACCGGAAAAGGATGATCCAGAAGCTTCAAATCATCAAGACTAGGAAGATTGATCCGCTGGGCGGCTCAAATATTTTAACTTATGAAAAAAATTGATCCTTTAGGCACATTGAGCCATGTAATAGGCTAGTACGACTTTGATCTGTCGTGCCCTCGTGCACGTTTTTGTTTTGTGCATTAATGCTTGGCTGCCATTTGAAAAGCTATCTTATGATACTTATGATCATGTTGACTTATGCACAGGAGATTTATCATTAACCTGCACACAAGTAAAGCACAAGTGCCCCGGCAGTTTACCGCGGGGCGGGTCATAATACCCTATATAAGCCACTGGCAACCGAATTAGGTCATATCCAGGGCCGGTTTAATCATGATTGAAAATATCATACCTGTGATATGAAGTTAAACACTGCCGGCTTATTATATCAAAACAGTTAGGGTGATAACCCAAAACTTTAGAAGACAAAACTTCTGAGTACTTAATATCATCTGCTGGTGACATATCATCGAAAGCCAGGCCGGGTTATCATTAACCTCAGATGTGCTTCAAATATGAGCTGTAATCGTTGAGGCTACATGGTCTGGATCTTTGTTAAATTGTACGTCAAGATAAATCCAAAAATGTCCCAAAAAACAAATCAAGCAAGAAAAGCGAGGCCTTCAAAGGCCGCCAAGCCAAATATAAGCCGGACCAAGAAAAATATTCAAAGGCCATAAGTGTTAGTATTGAGCCGGTTAAAAGGGATGTTTTACAGCTATGATTCGAAAACGATCAGGAAGCCCCCAAATAACCGTAATTGTGGCATTGTGCCGATCAAGAGGGATATTCACAGCTATGGTTCGAATACGGCCAGGAAGCCCCCAAGTGACCATAATTGTGCATTGCGCCGATCAAGAGGGATATTCACAGCTATGGTTCTAATACGACCAGGAAGCCCCAAGTAACCATAATTGTGGCATTGCGCCGATCAAGAGGGATATTCATAACTATGGTTCGAATACGACCAGGAAGCCCCCAAGTGACCATAATTGTGGCATTGCACCGATCAAGAGGGATATTCACAGCTATGGTTCGAATACGACTAGGAAGCCCCCAAGTGACCATAACTGTGGCATTGCGCCTATCAAGAGGGATATTCCGAGCTATGGTTCGAATACGACCAGGAAGCCCCCAAGTGACCATAATTGTGGCATTGCGCCGATCAAAAGGGTAGTAACGCTACATTCTCTTTGGTGAATACACCTATGTTTGAACAGGATACTCCCAAGTGATTTGCGAGAACGGCGTTGCGCCGGATCAAGAGGGTATTAACGCTATGTTCTCCTTGGTGAATACACCTATATCCGAACAGGAAGCTCCCAAGTGATCTTTCTGTAATAAAAAAGACTCATTATTCTTGAAATGAAACGACAGAAGCCTTGATTTATCAGGGATGCCAACTTTATTATGATCATAATATATACACTGTCAAGATATGTACATTATAAGAGCTGGAGGCTCAAGTATAGTAAGACCGAAGATGAGCAATATTCCACGGCCGGTGGGTCTCCTCCTCCGACTAACGTGAATCCTTGTGTTCTCGAACATCGATAAGGTAGTATGAGCCATTGTTTAGATTCTTGCTGACCACAAAGGGTCCTTCCCAAGGTGAGGTTAACTTTTGCATATCTGTCTGATCCTGGATAAGCCGGAGCACCAGGTCACCTTCTTGAAAGGTTATGGTTTTAACCCAGCGGCTGTGATAACGGTGCAGATCTTGCTGGTAAATCGCCGAACTAGCCGCCGCGAGGTCACGCTCCTCATCCAACAAGTCAAGTGCATCCTGACGCACCTTTTCACTATCAGCTTCGACATAAGCCGCCACTTGGGGTGAATCATGACGGATGTCGTTGGGGAGAACTACCTCTGCTCCGTAAACCATGAAGAAAGGCGTATAACCTGTAGATCTGTTGGGGGTAGTATTGATGCTCCATAACACAGAAGGTAACTCCTCCACCCAACAACCCGGCGTCCTTTGCAAGGAAACCATAAGCCGGGGCTTGATGCCTCTTAGGATCTCTTGATTAGCTGTCTCAGCTTGACCATTAGACTGGGGGTGAGCCACTGATGATACATCAAGCCGGGTATGCTCACGTTGGCAGAATTCTTTCATAGCACCCTTGGATAGATTAGTGCCATTATCGGTTATGATACTGGGGGGAAAGCCAAAACAGAAAATCACCTTTTTGATGAATTGAACCGCCGTCGCCGCGTCACATTTACTGACCGACTCTGCCTCAACCCATTTTGTAAATTTGTCAACCGCCACCAAGAGGTGTGTCTTCTTATCTTTGGACCTTTTAAAAGGCCCACCCATATCAAGCCCCCAGACTGCAAACGGCCAAGTAATTGGAATCATCCTGAATTCTTGAGCGGACACGTGAGCTCTTCGGGAGAATTTTTGACAACCATCACATTTACTTACTAGATCCTCAGCATCAGCGTGAGCCGTCAGCCAATAAAACCCATGACGGAAAGCCTTAGCCCCAAGGGACTTCGAGCCGGCATGATGGCCACAATCACCTTCATGAATTTCACACAGAATCTCACGGCCCTCCTTGGCAGAAACACAACATTGAAACGCCCATGTGACATTGCGATGATGCAACTCTCCATGAACGATAGTCATTGACTTAGATCGTCGGGTTATCTGTCTGGCCAATGTTTCATCCTCCGGTAACTCGCCCCGGGTCATATAATCCAGATATGGGACTGTCCAATCAGGAATCGCATGAAGAACCGCCACGAGTTGCGCTTCCGGGTCAGGAATAGCCAGATCTTCCTCTGTAGGTAATTTGACACAAGGATTATGCAGAATATCCAGGAAAGTGTTAGGCGGTACTAGCTTACTCTGAGACCCTAACCGACTTAAAGCATCGGCCGCTTCATTTTTCCTGCGATCAACATGTTTAAATTGACAACCCTTAAAGTGACCCACAATAGCATCAACCTCTCGACGGTAAGCTGCCATGAGTGGATCCTTAGAATCCCAAGTGCCAGAAACTTGCTGATCCACCAGATCTGAATCGCCGAAACACCTCACTCGGCTTAAACTCGTCTCCTTAGCCAGCCGAAGACCATGGAGCAAGGCCTCATACTCAGATGCATTGTTAGTACAAGGGAACATAAGCTGAAGAACATAAGAAAATTTATCACCTCGTGGGGAAGTCAATACAACTCCAGCCCCCGAGCCTTCCAATTGCCTGGATCCATCAAAGTGAATAGTCCAATACGTGTTATCCGGCTTCTCCTCTGGCATCTACAACTCTGTCCAATCATTGATAAAATCAACAAGTGCTTGAGACTTGATGGCTGTACGGGGCACATATTTTAAACCATGAGGCCTAAGCTCAATGGCCCACTTGGCTATCTGACCTGTGGCTTCTCTATTTTGAATGATATCCCCCAAGGGGGCAGAACTAACCACAGTGATAGGATGACCCAGAAAATACTGCTTAAGCTTCCGGATAGCCATGAAAACCCCATACACAAGCTTCTACCAATGTGGATATCTTGTTTGGACTCAATAAGAACCTCACTGATGTAGTAAACCGGCCGCTAAACCGGATATTCCTTGCATGTATCCTTCCTCTCTACCACAATAGCTACACTGACAGCCCAGCTGTTGGCTGCCACATACAACAGCAACGACTATTTATCAATGGGAGCAGCCAAAATGGGCGGCTCTGCCTGTTGCTTCAAATCCTCAAATGCTTGATTAGCAACATCACTCCAGACAAAGTGGTATGTTTTCTTCATCATCTGGTACGGTGGTATAGCCTTTTCACCCAGCCGTCTTATGAACCGGCTTAAAGCCGCAATACGACCTGCTAGACTTTGAACATCATTAACACACGCCGGCTTAGCCAAATAAGTGATGGCCTTGATTTTCTCTGGGTTAGCCTCATGCCTCTGTTGGAAACCAGAAAACCCAACAACTTTCCAGCTGGCACACCAAAAACACACTTGGCCGGGTTAAGCATCATCTTATAAACCTGGAGATTGTCAAAGGTCTCCTTCAAATCTTCAATCAGGGTTTCCTTCTTTCTAGATTTCACCACAATGTCATCCACATAAGCATGAACATTACGCCCGATTTGATTATGAAGGCAGTTTTGCACACACTGCTGGTAAGTCGCCTGGGCACTCTTGAGCTCAAAAGGCATGGACACATAACAAAAGGATCCAAACGGAGTGATGAAAGCTGTCTTCTCCTGGTCCTTAACTGCCATTTTGATTTTATGATAACCAGAATAAGCATCCAAAAAAATCAAACGCTCACAACCCGCCGTAGCATCAATAATTTGGTCAATACGAGGGAGAGTGAAAGGATCAGCTGGACAAGCCTTATTTAAGTCCGCGTAATCCACGCACATACGCCAAGTGCCATTCTTCTTGAGCACCAGTACCGGGTTAGCCAACCACTCAGGATGAAAAACTTGAACGATGAACCCAGCCGCCAAGAGCCGGGCTACCTCTTCACCGATGGCCTTACGGCTCTCTTCATTAAAACGATGAAGAAACTGCTTGACCGGCTTAAAGATAGGATCAATATTAAGAGTGTGCTCAGTGAGTTATCTCGGTACACCTGGAATGTCAGAAGGTTTCCTTGCAAAGATGTCTCGGTTCCCACGGATGAACTCGATGAGCGTGCTTTCCTATTTCGGATCCAGATTAGCACTGATGCTGAACTGCTTGGATGAATTGCGAGGAACAAAATCAATCATCTTGGTGTCGTCTACCGATTTAAACTTCAAAACCGTGTCATGCTCCGTCATTGGCTTTTTCAAAGAGGTCATATCTGCCGGGTCAACATTGTATTTATAAAACTTCAACTCCTCTGTTGCGCAGATAGACTCAGCATAGGCTGTATCACCTTCCTCACATTCCAAAGCTATCTTCCAGCTTCCATGCACCGTAATCGCCCCCTTGTAACCCGGCATCTTGAGCTGTGGATAAACATAACAAGGCCTTGCCATGAACCTAGCATAAGCCGGCCGCCCAAACAGAGCATGATAAGGGCTCTTGATCTTCACCACTTTGAAGGTCAACGTCTCAGACCTGGAATCATGATCGTCCCCAAATGCATCCTCCAGAGCTATCTTACCAACTGGGTATGCTGACTTACCAGGCACCACACCATGGAAAACAGTATTTGACGGCTTAAGATTTTTATCAGTCAACCCCATGCGACGGAAGGTTTCATAATAAAGGATATTGATGCTGCTACCTCCGTCCATGAGTACCTTAGTGAATTTATATCCTCCAACCTGAGGCGCTACCACCAAAGCCAAGTGACCCGGATTGTCAACCCGGGGCGGGTGATCCTCACGACTCCACACAATGGGCTTCTCAGATCATCGTAAGTAACGGCGAACTGCCGGCTCAATGGCGTTCACAGCCCTTTTATGGAGCTTCTGATCCCGCTTGCATAAACTTGTGGTGAAGACGTGGTACTGCCCACTACTCAATTGCTTCGGGTTACTTTGATATCCAGACTGCTGCTGCTGATTCCCCTAACCGGACTGTTGATGATAACCGCCCTGATTGCCTTGGTGACCCTGAAAGCCAAAATTAGCACCGCCACCACCGTAACCCGGGCCATGAGAACCGGAACCTAAGCTGCCGCCTGGTCCATGATTATCTTGGAACAAGCTGGAATTTTTGAACTCCTTCATAATATAGCAGTCCTTCCAAAGGTGACTGGATGGTCTTTCCTGCATGCCATGCTTTGGGCAGGGCTGATTCAGCAGCCGCTCAAGATTGACCCCGGATCCTTGATAATCCCCAAGTGCAAGGAATCATCGTAGCACTTTCCAAAGGTGGAAGTGATAAGTATGGAGTGTCGAACCCACAAGGAGCTAAAGGTAAGATCAATATTCTCTCATGCCCTATCTGCCACTGATACGACTCTACGTGCACCGAACGTTTACTTCCATCTAGCAACGGGAAATAAAACTATGTTGTGGGTATGAAGAGGATAACTTTGCATGATATCGGAGAGCTAAAATATAAAGGTAGGTGCTGTTATCATAAAGTTAGAATATATTACTAAATATTATAAATAGCGAGTGTGGAATAATGGTGGACCGCAAAAGCGGAATTGTCCTAGGCAATTGTTAACAAGACCGGTAATCACTATTGCAGTTTCATATGAGGGAGAGGCATAAGCTAACATACTTTCTCTACTTGGATCATATGCACTTATGATTGGAACTCTAGCAAGCATCCGCAACTACTAAAGATCATTAAGGTAAAACCCAACCATAGCATTAAAGCATCAAGTCCTCTTTATTCCCATACGCAACAATCCCTCTTACTCGGGTTTGTGTTTCACCACTCACCAACCCACTATAAGCGAATCATGAACGTATTGCAACACCCTATAGCGGGAATGCCTCACGCTTGCGCGACACGGAGGGCACCATAGGACAGCACCAAAGTAAAACAGACAACTCATACCAATCTAGATCATCAATCAACCCAAAGAAAAAAGATATCTACTCAAAACATCATAGGATGGCAACACATCATTGGATCATAATATGTGGCATAAAGCACCATGTTCAAGTAGGAATTACAGCGGGGTGCGGGAGAGTGGACCACGTAAAAGAGATGAGGATGGTGATGATGATGGTGATGTTGATGAAGACGATCACCGTGGCGATGATTCCTCCCGATGGCACTCCGGCGCCACTGTAAGAGAGGAGGAGAGGTTCTCCCCTTGTGCTTCCTCCTCCATGGCCTCCACCCTCTGGTCCTTGGCCTTCATGGTGATGATGGCCCCTCCGGGATACTCCTCCATGGCTACCGGTGATGATGGCCCCCTCCGGCAGGGTGCCAGAGAGGGCCTAGATTGATTTCTCGTGGCTACAGAGGCTTTCGGCGGCGGAACTTCGTATCTGTATTTATAGGAATTTTTGGCTTCGGTCTCACGTCAAGGAGGTGCCCGAGCTGTCCACGAGGCAGGCCCACGCGCCCTGGGGGGTGGGCGCGCCCCCCACCCTCGTGGGCAGCTCGGGACTCTTCTGGCCCAACTCCGATACTTTTTGGTCTTCTTTTGGTCCATAAAAACTCATAAAAAATTGGCCCGTCAATTGGACTAATAAGTCATACATATGTATGTGGACCTTTATTATGCAGTCCGTCGCTTTTATTACTTCAACAACAAGATCGTACAAACTTATTTTCTCTGCACTAATAAGTCATACATATTTAGAGAGCAATTTTTATTGCTTGCACCGATGACAACTTACTTGAAGGATCTTACTCAATCCATAGGTAGGTATGGTGGACTCTCATGGCAAAACTGGGTTTACGGGTATTTGGAAGCACAAGTAGTATCTCTACTTGGTGCAAGGAATTTTGGCTAGCATGAGGGGGAAAGGCAAGCTCAGCATGTTTGGAAGGTCAATGACAATATACTTTAACTGAGATGTCGGAAAACATAAACCATTACGTTGTCTTCCTTGTCCAACGTCAACTGTTTTAGCATGTCATACTTAATGAGTGCTTCACAATCATAAAAGATGTCCAAGATAATATATCTGTATGTGAACCTCTATTTCCTTATTACTTCCTATTAATTGCAATGATGACCAAAACTACGTTTGCCAACTCTCAATAACTTTTATGCCTCATACTTTCTATGTGTGAAGTCATCACTAACCATGTTATAAGCATATGAAACATATAAAAATTCAGATTTATGACATTCAATTCATTCCCCCATTTACTCATAGGATATACATGAAGCACATGAGTAAATGACAAACTACTACAAAACATATGAGTGAAGGACACTGAGTAGTCAAATAATTAACTAGCCATGGGAGGGTCGCTTTTTTCAATTCAATAATTCAGATCCAAAGATTTTATTCAAACAGCAAGTAAAAAAATGACATTGCAAGAATAGCACAACTCAAGTGAAGAAGCAAAAACTTAGGCTCAACCGATACTAACCGATAGTTGTTGAAGAAGAAAGGTGGGATGCCTAACGGGGCATCCCCAAGCTTAGATGCTTGAGACTTCTTGGCATATTATCTTGGGGTGCCTTGGGAATCCCCAAGCTTGAACTTTTATATCTCCTTAATTCCTCTCATATCATGGTTTCTCTTTTTATCAAAAGCTTCATCCGCACCAAACTCAACAAGAACTCGTGAGATAGGTTAGTATAAACCAATGCAAAACCTTATCATTTTCTACTGTAACAAAACAGTAAAATTATTATTCAACATTGCATACTAAATGTATCTTCATATCTAATGCTCCTATCCTAAAATAGAATCATTAATCAAGCAAACATATGCAAACAATGCAGCTATAACAGCAATCTGCCAAAACAGTATAGTCTGTAAAGAATGCAAGATTCATCATACTTCCCTAACTCCAAAAATTATGAGAAAAATACTAAGCTGTAGAAGATTTATCAGAGCTCAACATGCAATAAGTTTCAACCTTATATCATTCTCTGACTTTTCTAGGGAATTTTTGCAACAGCGGTAAACTTTCTGTTTTCAAACAGCAACAAGTATATTAGCAAAATAAGCATGGTAAAGGCTATCCTTGACATTTTTATTGAAACTAAAAAAATGCAAAACACTATTCTAAATAACAGCAATCAAATGATAACAAAATAAAATGACGCTCCAAGAAAAACACATATCATGTGACGAATAATAATATAGCTCCGAGTAAGGTATACCGATAGTTTTGAAGACGAAAGAGGGGATGCCTTCCGGGGCATCCCCAAGCTTAGGCGCTTGAGTTTTCCTTCAATATTACCTTGGGGTGCCTTGGGCATCCCCAAGCTTAGGGTCTTTCCACTCCTTATTCTCCTCATATCGATATCTCACCCAAAACTTGAAAACTTCAATCACACAAAACTTAGCCAAACTTCGTGAGATAGGTTAGTATGATAAAGAGCAAACCATTCACTTTGGTACTGACAAATACAAGGTTAATAATTGTTTTCACACAATGCCTACTGTACCATATCATTTATACAAATTATATTGAGAAATATAAGCCATAGAAACTAGAAAACAAGCAGACTAGGCAATGAAAACAGAATCTGTCAGAAACAGAACAGTCTGTGATGATCTGAACAATAACCATATTTATGGTACTCCAAAAATTATGAAATAAATTGGTGGAAGTGAGGAATTTGTCTATTAATCTTCTAGAAAAAGAATCAACTCAAAATCACTCTTCTGTAAAAAATTACATCTATTCTCGTGAGCGCAAAGTTTCTGTTTTTTATAGCAAGATCACGTTAACTTTCACCCGAGTCTTCCCAAAGGTCTTACTTGGCACTTTATTGAAACAAAATATATAAACATGATTACTAAAGTAGCTTAATCATGTAAACACACAAAAACAGTAAGGGTAAATATTGGGTTGTCTCCCAACAAGCGCTTTTCTTTAATGCCTTTTAGCTAGGCATGATGATTTCAATGATGCTCACTTTAAAGATAGGAATTGAAACACAAAGGGAGCATCTTGAAGAATATGAATAGCATATTTAAATCTAACACACTTCCTATGCCTAGGGATTTTTTGAGCACACAACTTATGGGAACAAGAATCAACTAGCATAGGAAGGCAAAACAAGTATAACTTCAAAACTTTAAGCACATAGAGAGGAAACTTGATATTATTGCCACTCCTACAAGCATGTATTCCTCCCTCATAATAATTTTCAGTAGCATCATTGTCGGTGTCAAAACCGGCGGATCTCGGGTAGGGGGTCCCGAACTGTGCGTCTAGGCGGATGGTAACAGGAGACAAGGGACACGATGTTTTTACCTGTGTTCGGCCCTCTCGATGGAGGTAATACCCTACCCCGCTTGATTAATATTGATGATATGGGTAGTACAAGAGTAGATCTACCACGAGATCAGAGAGGCTAAACCTTAGAAGCTAGCCTATGGTATGATTGTTGTTCGTCCCCACGGACTAAAACCCTTCGGTTTATATAGACACCGAATAGGGTTAGGGTTACACAGAGTCGGTTACAATGGTAGGAAATCTACATATCCGCATCGCCAAGCTTGCCTTCCACGCCAAGGAAAGTCCTATCCGGACACGGGACGAAGTCTTCAATCTTGTATCTTCATAGTCTACGAGTCCGGCCAAAGATGATACTTCGGCTATCCGGACACCCCTAGTCCAGGACTCCTTAGTAGCCCTGAACCAGGCTTCAATGACGACGAGTCCGGCGCGCATATTGTCTTTGGCATTGCAAGGCGGGTTCCTCTTCCGAATACTTCATAGAAGATTTTGAACACAAGGATAGTGTCCGGCTCTGCAAAATAAGTTCCACATACTACCGTAGAGAGAATAACCTTTGCACAGATCTGCTGACGTATTCCGCGGCGTGACATCACATCACGGCCAGGCCTTTATACAAATAGTTTTTTACTGTTCCACCTTAGCACGTTTAGCGAGGCGGTTTCCTTGGCACGTCTTATCAAAGAGGAGATCGTGTCCCCTTATTCCGGGATTCCCATCAATACGGACGTGGGTAACCCATCTGCCCCATTGATTACGGCGCTTGGGAGATAAGCGAGTTTTACCAGGCTGGCGGGGGATGCATAGTCATTCGTCATTCATATAAGGGATAAGGATCCACCTTTTCACCCACGCCTTCTTCCTCCTTTGCTCATCCATTTCACAAGACTCGAGCTCCAAATACCAAGTCCGCACACCCCACCTCAACCTTCTCCAACTATGTCCGGAGCGGAGGCAAGTGGATGGCCTCCTCCGTCATGGAGGGGCACATCAAAAGTTGCGGAAGGCTGGATACTTGTCCAGCGACATCGCGCAAGACCGCTACCCGGAAAAGGGGCAGCTCATTCCCACCCCTGTGCCCAATGAGAGGGTGGTGTTCCTCACCCACTTCCTCCATGGACTAGGTTTTCCACTTCACCCATTTGTCCGGGGCTCATGTTCTACTACGGCCTGGATTTCCACGATCGACCCGAACTTTATCCTCAACATCTCGGCGTTTATCGTCAGGTGCGAGGCCTTCCTTCAGATTCAGCCCCACTTCGCTTATGGCTGAAGATCTTCAATGTCAAGTCAAGGTAGTGGGCGGCCGCCAAGCGGAGTGCGGAGGTGCCATGGTTGGCAAGATGGCCAAGGTCCTATGGCTCGAGGGCTCCTTTGTGGAGACCATAAAGGGGTGGCAATCGGGGTGGTTCTACATCACCGAGCCGCGCGACTCTCAATGGGCGGCGGCCCCCGAATTCCGATCTGGCTTCCCCACACGGCTCACATCATGGAAAGAGACGTGCCAGACGTGGGGGGATTCAGATGAGCTGTCCGGACTCCAAACTTGCGTCCAAACCTGGTGGACAAGAATCTCGGGCTTGTCAATGTAATCCAGGTGATGCTCATCCGCGGATTCTCCCATGCCAACAACGGGCCTTCAAATTGTGGGAGTTCGATCCGCACAACACCCAACTCAAAAAGGCTCTTCGACACTACGTACGAAGACGCCTGGAAGGTGCTGTTCAAGGGCGCCGAGGCTCCCACATCCGCTACCGAAGATCGCGGATTCAGCTCGCAGCATCAAGCCAGCGAGGTAAGTTATTTTACCCTTTATGGGATTCTTGTCTTTCATAGATTGACTCTATGTGGGATCTAAAACTCCCTAACCTTTGATAGGACTAGTTTGAAGACGCCCTAGACAGATTAAGCTGTCCAACCCCTTTGCCGAAGACCAAGAGGCGCGCTTGGGGAGCTTGGCTCCGGCGCTGCACGTGGTCTTGGGAGAAGAAGGCCAAGAAGAAGAAGGCCACGGAACTCGAAGGAGCTCTCGGCGCCAGTCTTGTCGGACTCATCGCCCGACAACCCTGAGGCGGAATCCTCCTCCGAGGAAGAGGAGGAGGAAAGAAGCCTCTCCCAGTGGGAGAGAAGAAAAGGAAGGCCGCCCCAACTGGGGAAGCCGGAGGGTCCAAGAAGGGAAGGACCCTTCCTCCGGACTTCTCCACCAACACCGACAACGACGAGGAGGAGTGGCCAACAAGGGACAAGCCCCTGGCAAGATAGTAAGTGTCCGGGCTCCGGAATAGTTCATGAGTTTTTATTTGTCGCATAGTGTCTTCTAAAGCCGAATATGACCATGCAGCCCGCCCGAGGACGAGCTCGCCGCTTCGTCGAGCGGCTCCCTGGGTTCGTCGGATGTGAATAACACTTCACTTCCGACGGCCTCCTCTCCTTGTGTCGCCGACGACACCGCATTGGAGTCCCAAAAGGGGCCCATCCAGGAGGAGGTGGTCCTGGAGGCGCCGCAAGGCGACCTCCCGGACTCCGGGCGCAAAGGGGGCGAAACCCCAGGGGGCTCTAAGTCCGGCCATGTGCCGGACTCCGTACCGGAACCTTCAGTGGTTCCGAAGTCCGACAAGCGGCTCCTTCATAAGAAGGGCAAGACTGCGACGCCGGTGACCTCCGTCCATCCGGAGGCACCGGATAGCTTGCTGGAGGCGCTTAACGCGCCTCCATCAACGAGGAGCATCGCCTTGTTATGAGTGTGGTGATCCAGAAAGTTCAGTCCGCCAAGAGCGGGCTGATCAAGCCTGTATCAGCCATCTAATGTGCTTTGAGGTAAGTTTAGAATATGTAAAAATATTACCACATAGACAAGAGTTCTCGATGCTTAGTTCGGTGTTCGGAAAGAAAAGCCGGACTAAGGATCTAAAAGATATACGCAGGAGTCTAACATAAGTATGTCAATATCACGAATGCAGCTGCCATTGACCTCTGCCAGACCGATCATGGAGGTCAATGCATTGAAGAAGAGCCTCGAGCGGTCCGAGAACGAGCTCCGCCTTGCCAAGAAGCAGCTCGAGGACAGGGAAGGTAAGCAATACCTTATTAAGGAAATACCTTATAGAAAGGATTCGGTTGCAAAAAATGACAGGAATAACGTGGGTATTGTAGGATCCACGAACGAGGAGGCGACCCTGAAGGAAGCGGTGTCCGCGGCCGAAAGCAAAGCGGCCGCGGAGCGCATCGAGAGAGAGAAGCAAGAGGAGCGGGTGGCGGAGGTGCGGCAAGAGCTCTAGGCTCTCGTGGAAAAACATGAGAGTTTGGAGCGTGACTCGAAGACTCGAGAGTCCGGGCTCGCCTCGGCTCTTGAGAGTGCCAAAGCCGCTAAGGCCGAAGCCAAAAAAGCCCTCCAAGAAATTGAATCATTAAAGAAGATAGCGGCAGGTAAGGCATTCTTTATGCAAAGCAAGCATGTGAAAGTGACTTACCTATTACTTACCCGGATTCGTGAGCTCTCCAGAGCATTCGCAGATCTGCCTCAGAGTGTAACCGATGCTGCCGCGTTCTACCGCGCCAAGGAGGGAGCTCGACGGAGAAGGTGTTCTCGGGTCTCAAGATGGCCGAGGCCGAACGTCTGTGCCCTGAGCGACCAGCTGAAGCAGTTGGTCGAGCTCCACAAGGTCGCCGAACAGGAAATGAAGGGCCTCATAGTTAATTTGTGGCCATTGGAAGCCATGCTCGGGAGCTACTTCGGCTAGTGTAGCGGTGGTGGACGCCTTTGTCCATGGATTGAAGTCATCAAGCGCTCCGTGTGTATTAAAGGTGCCTGTCGGGCCTTGCCTGCTAAAGTGCACCGGGGCAAGCTGGATGCGGAGAAGCTTGTGACGGACCAGACCCTTAGAAGGGCAAGGAGCATCGTAAGCCGAAATGTACTATGAGGGCATCCTCAAGGGTGCCCGCCAGATAGCGGATGAGTGCTCCAAAGCTGTAATTTTGAATAGACTCGCATTTGTTATCCGTATGCTGAAAACTTGTTCATATGAGCTAAGCAACGCTTGTTAATTTAAAATATTACCTTACGGCGGCCGTTTATCAAATTTGAGAGATGGCAAGTCGTTGGCTTCAGCCCCATGTCATGAAAGTCTTTGGGGTGTTCGTGATAAACTTCAGCTCTTGTTCCCATTTTGGGTCCGTCGAGGGAGGCGCTCAACACAACGAACAAGGCAACCGGACTTATAGTGCTTGAACACTCTCACTTAGCCATAGAATTCTATAATTTTAAATTTCGTGAAGCCCCTAGTATTCGGAAGACCGAGTTCGGGCGCTATCCACGCCTTGGCGGACAATGCCGACTCCTCGCTCTAAGCGGCATAAGTCTTTAGGGACCCGAAAAAACCTCTCGAACAGCGATCGGCTCTCGCCTCTATCATGACCAGTCAGTTTTAGCTTTCTCCACTTAGGTGCTCAACCCAGCTCAACCGGGGCACAATCGCATTGGTTCTCCCAGCGCTACCTTAGCCGATATAACGGAACGTAAGGTACCAAAACATGGGAGTCGGGCAAACCCAACTATTGACCCAAGACATGATCCGGAGCCGATGCATATAATGCTATAAGTTCGGGGTGCCATACTTGTGGAAGTGTTCGGACTTATCACACCATACTTTTGGGGTACTTAATCCTCTGGTGTATTGGCTGTACCAAAGTGTACGGGTGCAACATGTCATGAAATGAAATATATATAGATAAAGAAAGGAGTGCAATAATAGGCAAAAGCTACGTATTGTTTATTCAAAAAGGTACTGCAATGGAAGCAGAATGATACAAATAGTGCAATAAGCAAGGGATGGGACTATTTAACATGTCCCCTCCGTGGGTAAGTCATGGGATGGTATGTAAAACAGGTATAATGCTCGTAGTAGAGACCACTGGACACTCAATGTAGCTTCGCTTCCCCGCTGTTGCATCGTGAGTTCGGCAATTCTAGTGCCGACAGGACCTCTGAAAACGGAGTCCTGAAAGTAAGAAAAAGAAGAAGGAAAAAGAATGACACAATTGAGCCCTCGGTGCGGTTGAGCCGCGTGCAGGCGTCAAAGTGGTCGTGCCCCTCCCCTTAGGCCCATGGTATCTCTAGAGCATAGTTATGTACGAGTAGTACTGGCTTCGCCGTTTCGCGAGGGCTGGGGTTGGATTGCTACCCGTGCTCGGATCGTGCCAGGCGGTCTTGTTGTAGGTTACTCCGGGCGCGCTTGACGGTGGCCAGACGTTTAATGGCCGGACCCGGGAATTGCTGTGAGAGGCTGCTTTGCACCTCCGCCGCGAGGGCCGCCGTGTGCTCCTCCGTTCGGAGAGAGCGTTTGGTGTTTCCATTAACCGTGATTACTCCTCGAGGGCCTAGCATCTTGAGCTTGAGGTATGCGTAGTGCGGCACCGCATTGAACTTTGCAAACGCGGTTCGTCCAAGCAGTGCGTGATAGCCGCTGCGGAACGGGACTATGTCGAAGATTAACTCTTCGCCGGAAGTTATCCGGGATCCAAGACCACTTCGAGTGTAATCGAGCCTGCATAATTGGCCTCTACACTGGTATGACGCCTTTAAAGGTCGCCTTTGTGGGTTTAATCCTTGAGGGTCTATGCCCATTTTGGCGACCGTATCCTAATAAAGCAGTGTTCAGGCTGCTACCGCCGTCCATCACGACTCTAGTGAGGTGAAATCCACAATGATTGGGTCAAGAACCAATGCGGCGAAACCGCCGTCACGGATGCTAGTGGGGTGGTCCCTTCGATCGAATGTGATCGGGCAGGAGGACCATGGGTTGAACTTCGGGGCGACTGGCTCCATCGCATATACGTCCCTTAGTGCATGCTTCCGCTCCCTTTTGGGTATGTGGGTTGCGTATATCATGTTCACCGTCCGCACTTGTGTGGGAAAGCCCTTCTGTCCTCTATTGTTCGGCGGTCGGGCTCTTCCTCGTCATCGCTATGCAGCCCCTTGTCGTTGTTTTCGGCGCTTAGTTTGCCTGCTTGCTTGAACACCCAATAATCCCTGTTGGTGTGGTTGGCTGGTTTTTCGGGGGTGCCATGAATCAGGCACACGCGATCGAGTAATAGGTCCAAGTTGGACGGGCCTGGTATTTCTTTTGAATGGCATCTTCCGCTGACCGGGTTTAGAGCCTCTGAATCCGGCATTTACTGTCATATCTTCAGCATTATCACCGTTAATGCGGCGTTTATGCTTGTTGCATCGCGACCTGCCATTGATGTCCTTGGTATCCGAACTACCATGGTGTTTGGCCAAGTTGTTGCTTCGAGCTAGCCAGCTGTCCTCTCCCGCGCAAAAGTGGGTCATGAGTATGGTGAGGGCTGCCATGGATTTCGGCTTTTCCTGTCCTAGGTGCCGGGCTAGCCACTCGTCGAGGATGTTGTGTTTGAAGTCTGCTAGCGCCTCTGCATCCGGATAGGAATCGCGTCTAGAATTGTCTGGCTGATTCTTCTGGCTGCTGAATTATATGGCTAAGGTCATCGGCGTCTGGTGGTTGCACATATGTGCCCTGGAAGTTATCAAGGAATGCGGCTTCCAGGTCCTCCCAACAACCGATTAACTTTGTTGGCAAGCTGTTGAGCCAATGCCGAGCTGGTCCTTTAAGCTTGAGTGGGAGGTATTTGATGGCATGTAGATCATCACCGCGGGCCATGTGGATATGGAGGAGATAGTCCTCGATCTAGACCGCAGGATCTGTGGTACCATCGTATGATTCGATGTTTACGGGTTTGAAGCCCTCGTGGATTTGATGATCCATTACTTCATCTGTGAAGCATAGTGGGTGTCTTGGCGCCTCAGTATTGGGCTATATCACGACGTAGCTCATATGAGCTTTGTTCATCGTGGTTCGCCCGCCGGGTTTGCTGTATCCGGCGTGACGGTAATCATCCCGAATTGTTGGGTGCCCACGCGATCTGTAGATCGATCTTGTATGCTTTGCCTTATCCTCCAATATATCTCGCAAGTCCGGCATGTTTTCCCGTGCCTTGGTACTTTTTGAGCGGCGTCGGGGCGTGGCTTGAGTGGAGGGCCGAGAGGCTTCTCTGTCGCGGCCACGGGGTGGCCGGTCTGCCATGTCATGTGCTGGTGACGGGGGTGCTTCCTCCTCTGATCGAGGCAACGGCCTGCGTTTGGGGTAGCTTTTGGAGGGGCATTCGAGTTCATACTCTTCGGCTGCAAGGACTTCAGTCCATCTGTCAGCTAGCAGGTCTTGCTCAGCTCTAAGCCGTTGCTACTTTTTCTTGAGGCTGCTTGCCGTGGCCATGAGCCTACGTTTAAAACGCTCTTGTTCGACGGGGTCCTTTGGCACGACGAATTCATCGTCGTCGAGGCTTGCCTCGTCTTCGGAGGGGGGCGCATAATTATCGTCCTCTACCTCTCTTTTCTCGCCAGACCGTCAGGCGGACTTGCTTTCTCCCTCCTCCTGCGCCGAGTCCTGCCGGAGGGGTCGTCTTCAACCTTGTCCGGTATTATTGTCTCCGTGGCCGGAATCGCCATTTTTACCGTGGGCGGATTTAGAGCGGCGCCACGACGCCGGGCGCTTGGGTTGTTTCTTGGAGGGGTCATCCTCCGCTGCTCCATCGCCATTCCCATCTTTTGGGATGTCCACCATGTATATGTCATATGACGAGGTGGCCTTCCAGCGTGCCGTGGGCGCCGGCTCTTGATCGCCTCTCGCACCGTCGTCCATACCGCCGATGTCTTCGAGTCAAGTCGAGCATGTCGGTTAAATCATCGAAAGTGGCTACAAAGTGGGTGGTGGGTGGGCGTTGAATTTCTTCGTCGTCCGAATCCCAACCTTCCTGACCATAGTTCGGCCAGGGCTCCCCTGACAAAGACAGAGACTTTAATGAGTTCAGGATATTGCCAAAGGGCGAGTGCTGAAAGATGTTCGTGGCGGTGAACTCAGTACCGGGCGCCTACCGGATTCGACCGGTAGAGGCGCTGGAGGTTCGAGTCCGTAAAGGAGTCCGCACTGGAGTCACGAGCCGCAGCGATGTGGATGGTGTTCGGCTCAATCGCCAGAGAGAGTTCAGCCCCGAGGCTGTGTCCAACCAACCGCCCTCGATCGTGAAACCGGCTCCGAATTAAGGGTCGGAGCGGCATCGGTGCGGCCTGTGGCACCGCTCGTTGGCGGCAGAGCTAGATCGCACCCATTGAGACAAAGGCGGCACGATCGGGTGGCTCGAATCCGTCAAGATCAAGTCTCCGCGGACATCCGCCGTATAGTTCAAGCTTCCAAATCTGACTGATGGCGGGGGCGTAGCTTCGATCTGCTCCAGATGGCCTAGCGAATTGGCCCGCAGCAAAGCCGCCGAATACGAAGATCTGTCCGGGAGAAAAGTCTCACCGGACTGCGTCGTTCTTGATGATTGAAGGAGCCATCGAGCCTATAGGTGACGGCTACGCAGGAACTCTCAATGAAAGCACCAATGTCGGTGTCAAAACCGGCGGATCTCGGGTAGGGGTCCCGAATGCGCCTAGGCGGATGGTAACAGGAGACAAGGGACACGATGTTTTACCTGTGCTCGGGCCCTCTCGATGGAGGTAATACCCTACTCCCCGCTTGATTAATATTGATGATATGGGTAGTACAAGAGTAGATCTACCACGAGATCGTAGAGGCTAAACCCTAGAAGCTAGCCTATGGTATGATTGTTGTTCGGCCCCACGGACTAAAACCCTTCGGTTTATATAGACACGAATAGGGTCAGGTTACACGTAGTCGGTTACAATGGTAGGAAATCTACATATCCGCATCGCCAAGCTTGCCTTCCACGCCAAGGAAAGTCCTATCCGGACACGGGACGAAGTCTTCAATCTTGTATCTTCATAGTCTAGGAGTCCGGCCAAAGATGATAGTTCGGCTATCCGGACACCCCCTAGTCCAGGACTCCCTCAGGATGCCTTCCGGGGCATCCCCAACCTTAGTTGCCTGGATCTTCCTTGAATATTACCTTGGGGTGCCTTGGGCATCCCCAAGATTAGGGTGTTGTCACTGCTTATTCTCTCATCAAAAACTTGAAAACTTCAATCACACAAAACTTAACGGAACTTCGTGAGATGGTTATTATGATAAAGGCAAATCATTCGATTTGGTATTCTCAAGAAAAGATTCATAATTGTTCTCACACAATTCTTACTGTACCCAATCATTTCTTCAATTTATATTGACCAATATAAGCCATATAAACTAGAAAACAAGCAAACTATGCATGGAAAACAGAGTGTGTCAAAAACAGAACAGTCTGTAGTAATCTGAACTTTGACCATACTTCTGTAACTCCACAAATTCTAAAAAATTAGGACAACGTAGGAAATTTGTATGTCGATCTTGTGTAAAAAAATCAGAATTTTTCGTCGTTTCTTGGAATTTTCAAAATTATTCTACTGGATGCAAAAATGTTTTCAACAAAATCAAATCAACAATCATCCACACTATCCCAAAGGCTTTACTTGGCAGTTTATTGAAACAAAAGCAATAAAACATGATTACTACAGTAGCCTAATCACGTGAACAAGCAAAAACAGTAGGTAATAGTGTAGGGTTGTCTCCCAACAAGCGCTTTTCTTTAATGCCTTTTAGCTAGGCATGATGATTCCAATGATGCTCGCATAAAAGATAAGAACTGAAACATAACGGGAGCATCATGAAGCATATGACTAGCACATTTAAGCCAAACCCACTTCCTATGCATAGGGATTTTGTGAGCAAACAATTCATGGGAACAAGAATAACTAGCATAGGAAGGCAAAACAAGCATGACCCTAAGATTTTCAACACATAGAGAGGAAACTTGATATTATTGCAATATATAAATGCATATGTTCCTCTCTCATAATAATTTTCAATAGCATCATGAATGAATTCAACAATATAGCTGTCACATAAAGCATTCTTTTCATGATTCATAAGCATAGAAATTTTACTACTCTCCACATAAGCAAATTTATTCTCATTCATAGTAGTGGGAGCAAACTCAACAAAATACCTATCATGTGATACTCTATTGGCATAATCATATTGAAAATTAAAATCATGATGACAAGTTTCATGGTTATCATTACTCCTTTGTAGCTACATTTCATCACCATAATCATCATAGATAGGAACTTTGTTATCATAATCAATTGAAATCTCTTCCAAAATAGTGGATTCATCACTAAATAAAGTCATGACTTCTCCAAATACACTTTCATCAATATAATCATCATAAATAGGAGGCATGAAACCATCATAATAAATTTTCTCATCAAAACTTTGGGGGTTAAAAATATCATCTTCATCAAATATAGCTTCCCCAAGCTTATGGCTTTTCATATCATACATCCTGGATATTCAAATAGTTCATACCAACAACATTGCAGTCATGCTCATCTTTCAAAGATTTTGTCAAACATTTTTTTGAATTCTACTTCTATCAATTGGAGCACAATTTTCCTTTCCATCATTTTCAAGAAAGACATTATAAAGATGAACAACATGAGACCACCTTAATTCCATTTTTTGTAGTTTTCTTTTTATAAACCAAACTAGTGATAAAACAAGAAACTAAAAGATTCGATTGCAAGATCTAAAGATATACCTTCAAGCACTCACCTCCCCGGAAACTGCACCAGAAAAGAGCTTGATGTTTACTATGCAACTTTATTCTTGTAGACTCGTGTTGGGCCTCCAAGCGCGGAGTTTTGTAGGACAGTAGAAATTTTCCATCAAGTGGATGACCTAAGATTTATCAA
This sequence comes from Aegilops bicornis, assembly GCA_021605145.1. NCBI lineage: Eukaryota > Viridiplantae > Streptophyta > Magnoliopsida > Poales > Poaceae > Aegilops > Aegilops bicornis. The sequence goes on along the minus strand of CM038675.1, from coordinate 546,225,591 downwards.
TCTGTGGGAGGTCTAGGATGAAGATGTGATAACCCACAAGTATAGTGGATCGCAACAGTTTTCGAGGGTAGAGTATTCAACCCAAATTTATTGATTCGACACAAGGGGAGCCAAAGAATATTTTCAAGTATTAGCAGTTGAGTTGTCAACTCAACCACACCTGGATACCTTAATTGTAGCGACCCGACCCGAATGGGTCAAGTCTCTGTGCTTAAGTGTCATCCCTGGATCGGTATGCTGACACACACAGTACTCGAGGATTTATAACAGAAGTAAATCACATGTATAAATAACGTAAATACTATTACCTCAATCCAAAATAGCGGAAGTAACAAGGTTGTGGATTCCCATCAACACCAACGGCAAAGTTGAGTGTAGAAATCGTAACCCTAATGTATCACTTACTCGTCATTCGAAAAAGTCTGCAACATGAAAAGTTGCAGCCCAAAACGGGTCCGCACATGGAATATAATCGGCAATGTAACACATAGAGAGTAATGAAAGAATAAGCTATACTACATGCATATATGGATGGTGGAAAGCTCTATGGTTACAGTTTTTGCGTAAAGCCAAATTTTCCCTACTGCAAAGGAATAAATTTATTTAACTATCATGGTGGTTGTTGAACATTGAGAATGGTTGACAGCATCCTCAATCCCAATTAAAAGTACTCATTAACAACCCAACAATATTAATTAGAGTAACATGATGAGATCAACGGGATAATCCAAGAACTAGATACTCAAGACGTCCATAATTGGGGACACGGCTAACCATGATTAGTTTATACACTCTGCAGAGGTTTGTGCACTTTTCCACACAAGACTCGATCTCATCCGTTTGATTTCTCGCACTACATGGTGTTTGAGAAATGGATGACCGAGACATAGTCTTTCAGAAGCGCTAGCACCTTACATGTGGGTAGATCGTACCAACCTACAACCCCTACATCAGCTAGTCTACCTGTAAGAGTTCGCACAACTTAGTCAACTATGCTAGAGCCCATAGTAGCAAGTGGCTGCACACGGAAGTTTCTAGCATGAATAATCTCAAGATCCCTATGAGCAAGGGTGGAGGTCCGAAGAAAAACAGGCAAGTCCTGATGGAAACCAGGTGCCTCAATCCACCCAGATGTGTGTTTAAGTTGCCACCTTAAATAAACCATTAATTTAACAACCTCACATCTGTCATGGAATACACTCACCCAATCCACGTCTACTAGCATAGCATGGCATAATAAGCAAACATAGAAGTAACTCCCAAGGGTTTGAAAATAAATCAGGTAATAGGTACTACCTCAAACTACTTCCCAAAACCCACAATTTAATTAGATCCTAATCATGCAATGTTTGAGGATAGATCTAATGCATAAAAACTGGGTAGTAGAAAAGTATATGATCAAAGTGTTACTTGCCTGCAATGTTGATGAAGATGATTCGCACTCAAAACTCTTGATAGTTCTACTCGTCACACTCCGGTCAATCTATCCTAAGCAAGCAATAGTAACCACACATAAGCAATCACTCAAAAGATCGGAAAGAACGAAGAAAACAATTCGGAAAACATCAAAACCAAGCAAATAACTCTTGCAACATAAAACAATTTCTAACAGTACCAAAATTATATCAATTTTTCCTTATCAGAAAGTTTAGGACAAGAGCTTCGATTTGCAAAAAGAATCAACTAAATCGGAGTTACAAAACTCAAGTTATGTTCAAACGAAGTTTGAATTCAAATCTGGTCTAATTCAAATTTTAAACTTTCAAAAACATGTTTGAGTTGGATTACTGGATAGAGGAGATCATAACAAAGAAGTTGGCGTTGGTTTCATCTAATTCCGACTAACGAGCAAAGAGTTACGATCGTTTGAAAACCAGGGGCTAATATGTAAAATAAAACCTAGCGAATAGGTCCTTGGCAGAGAACTAAAATAAAAGAAAAAGACTAAATAGTGAACGTTCGTTATCGATCGCTAACGAAAAAAGATTGCTCGCTACCGAAGAGGTAAACAATGAGCGCTCACTATTTAACAAGTATCGGTTCGAGAGAAAAAAACGACTAGATCTAATCCTAGCCGTCTATCCTAGATCAAACGGACGAGGGCGGCCGGTGGCTTACCGCGGCGGCGAGTCGTCGGCGGCGAGGAAGAACGCCGGCAGCAGTGGCGGGTCCGAACAGCGAGGCGACTCCGGTGGTCGTCGAGGCCGGCAAAGGGGTCGGGAAGAGGTGGCGCAGCGCGGCGGAGTCGATGGTGGCGACAGCGGTGGTCATCGGCGGCGAGGGTGGCGGCTTCGGGCGGCGGAACTCTGCGGGTCTCACCGGCGACGGCAAGACATGGGATGCGAGGTGAGGCGAGGAGGAGAAGAGGGATCCGGGGCGGCGGTCTCGCCTTTTAAGGGCGGAGAGGGAGGAAGTGACGTGGAGGAGGGGCCTGGCAAGGCGTCGGGAAGGACATGGCGGCGCTGTCGTCGTGGCGGCGGTCTCCCGCTCGGGAGCTCAGGGGCGGCTGGCGCGTGGGCTGGGCCGTGGCCTGGCCTGGGAGCTGGGCCGGCCCAGTCGGCGGAGGAGGGAAGTTTTTTTTAAAACAATTACAGGCAAACAAAAATAATACAACGAAATAAATAAATATATTATATAGGCATATAATATATCAAAATTTTCAGAAAAAAGATTTCCTACAACATGGACATCTTTATAGCATTAAATAAAATTCACACTAATTTAGATAATCCAAACAGTGCTACTGCTCTAATAAAATCCACTGAAAAACATTTTAAAAATACCAAAATGACTTCAAATTAATTTCTCTCCAATTTTCTGATGTAGGGAATCATGTTCCCTTATTTTCCATATATTTTATTTTTGGAGAAAAATAATTTGAATAAAACTCAAATAACTCCAAATTGAAAACAAATTCAAAAGAACTTTGAATTTAATTCTTTGAAACTCCCAACTCATATTTCATATGTTTTGAAGAAGTCATTTTATCTTCTCTTCGTGAAAATCATTGAGTTGCATAAAGTTTCAGAATTGGAAATATTTTCCAAAGGAAATTCAAATATTTTCAACACCCCTTGTCATTTAAATAAATGGAAGAAGTCATGTCATCTTCTCTCCAGGGTTTTGTGGTGAAAAGAATTTGAATTCACGGAGAACATAAAAGAAAAAATGAAAGTTTGGGAAAGTCCTTTTATTCCCTCTCATTTAACTTTCAAAAAGTTTCGAATTCACTCACTTTCAGTCAATCAAACAAACAATCAATCAAAACTATCTATTTGTTTATAACATTCCAAAATTTAGAATTTTGGGATGTTACAAACTACCACCCTTAAAATGAATCTCGTCCTCGAGATTCGGAGAGGCTAGAAAGCAATAGGTTAGGTTTGGGGGTCTTCTCAAAATCCATCGATCGTCTCCGGGGTCTCGGGTGCTACCACCCTTAGAAGCATGGTTACGGTTCCATCAAAACTCATATACTCCATCCTTATTACTGACAGTGTCGGTCTTCTCAGATCGTAAGGATAATTCCTTCTCTGGGCTCTTCCGGTAGTGGCATAACCTTTTCCTCAATACTTTTGTCCTTTCCTCTTGGTAAGGTTATTCCGAGATTGGGTCTTCATAGCTGACGGGTCTGGCGCCAATTCTAAACAACTATCGATATCTCATGGTGGTCATCAATTTATGGTTTGTCCTGCAGGAAATGGGTCTGGGTTGAACCTCACCGTATGACCTACGGTTGGCAACAACTGCCATGTACAAGGGAAAAATGCTTATACCATTCTAAGGTTCGACAAGGTTTAAAATCGTCGTCACTCTACTATAGGTAAGTCACTCAGATTTACCATCCCTTATAGCAAAGCGAATAATAAGAGTAAGTCGGTATGGTGATCAATCCATCCCGCACCCAAATCATTACCTTGTACATGGTTTAGCGAATCTCGCATTCTAACACTCGGTCATCCTCACAAGCATTGCAAAATTTCTCTTGTCAACGAACCAAGTTCGGATATATCCATAGATTCTGCAAGCCAAACAAACATCTATCGTTCCTTAACAACTCTCAGGTTTTGCGTAAACTCTTATAGAATCGTCGGTTGGTAAAATCGTAACTTCTTCCAGGGTTTTTCCTTCAGCAAGAGTGTGCTTGCTTCTTGGCAGGTCCTGGGGCCTGTGGGTTATGGCCCATCTCATCACTTGTAAACCTTGAACTCATCATCGCGGGTAACTTATCATTACTCCAACATTCAACTTCCAGCTTCCTAGCATACTTAAAATCCATCCAATTGTAATGTCTTTCTTCCTTCTATTGGCACCAAACTAGGACATGATTACTCAGACTCATCATGGAATTTCCCTTGATCCATATTTCCAACATCATACCTCCTTTATATCCAATAGTAATTTATCTCTTCATATTCTTGGTGTATCCAACATATCGAGATAAAACTCATACTTATGAAGTCCATACTCCACTTCGTGGAACATCATTATCCTTTCCAGGGTCAAGCGTCCTTACAGGGGAATATTGGCCATCTCTGCATGGCACTTCTTCAACTGGGAAACGTGAAACACATCATGAACTCCTGACAGTCCTTCGGGTGACTCCAACTTGTTGGCCACTTCTCCCATACGCTCCAAAAATCGGTATGGTCCTACAAATCTCGGAGCTAACTTTCCTTAATTCCAAATCATTTAACTCCTCACAGAGGTGGCACACGAAGATATGCTCTATCTCCGATTTTATCGACTACCTTCTTGCATTTTTGAGTCTGCAAAACTTTTCTGCCTGGACTGAGCTACCTTCAGTCTATCTCGAATCAACTTAACATTCTCTTCTGACTCCTTGATCACATTTGGTCCAAACAACTGACGGTCTCCAACTTCATCCCACATCAACGGTGTCTGGCTCCTTCTCCCATACAAAGCTTCAAAAGGGGCCATCTTCGAACTGGCTGGGTAACTGTTGTTGTATGAGAACTCCGCGTAAGGTAGATTATCATCACTACTAGATCCATAATCTAGCGCACATGCTCTCAACATGTCCTCCAAAATCTGATTGACTCACTCGGTTTATCCATCTGTCTGCGGATGAAAGGCTGTACTGAACTCTAGCCTAGTACCCAAAGTCTGGTGCAGCTGATTCCAAAACTTTGAGGTAAACTGTGTTCCTCTATCTAATACGATGGTCCTCGGAACTCCATGCAGACATACGGTCCTGATCATATATATCTTGGCCAACTTCGCACTTGTATAGGTGGTTTCACTGGGATAAAGTGAGCCACTTTGGTCAAGCGAATCAACTACTACCCAGATAGAATCATATCCCGATCAGGTTTTGGGAAATCCGGTAATGAAATCCATGCCAAGCTTATCCCTCTTCTATTCGGGTATCAGCATAGGTTGTAGTAATCCTGCTGGCTTCTGATGCTCTGCCTTTACTCTCTGGCATACATCACCTACGACTACATACTCCGCAATTTCCTTGTTCATACCAGTCCACCAGAAACACTCCTTCAAATCCAAATACATCTTTGGTGTTTCCAGGGCGAATCGAGTATGGTGAGTCATGAGCCTCCTGAAGTATTAACTTCCTGATCTCTGCATTATTGGGTACATGTACACTATCCTCAAACCATAAGGTGTCATGCTCATCCTTACGAAAACCTTTGGCCTTTCCTTTGCTCATCCTCTCTTTTATCTCAGCAATCTCTTTGTCATACTTCTGAGCTTCACAGATCTTTCCCAGCAATGTAGACTGAACTTCCATTGCTGCAACAAAACCTTTGGGAACAATCTCCAACCGAAGTTCCCTGAGATCCTCGTCTAACTCCTTTGGTAATCCCCCACTTATGAGGGTATTCATCCTTGTTTTCTTTATGGTTGTGTCCTATTTCTCCACAAATCTTGCATGCACATGGTTTCTTCATATCACTTCCATCAGGCTTCAATTTCTGGGACACAAGCCGAGACTTTAGCAGATTCAACTTAAATTCTTTCCAAGTGGTTACTCCTTGCCATCCATTGATGGTTTGGTACATCCTCCACCAAGTAGCAGCACCTCTTTCAAAGCACTGAAGAGCATGTTGGGTCATGTACTTTCCATCTATAGGGTTATTCTCCATATGATCTTCCAAGTTCTGAATCCATTGGTCTGTCTCCAATTGACTCATTGGTCCAGATAATACGATCTCATCTCTATTCATCCTCTATTGGGTCCATGGGTTTGGGCTGGGATAAGAGAGATAGAGAGGGATACACACAATACAAACAATAGTTTTGAAAAGACAGGTTTTATTGTGGCTGTTGGAAAAACATCAAACAAATGACAGCTCACAATCGTCGCATCTAACGCAGGTATATAATAGGGGTTTGGGCTTCTAATGGTCAATGTCGTCAAACTCTTCAAGTCTTGGTCATGTCTCCAATGGTTCCTTCTGATCATGCTTGTCCTACTCAAGTTCTTTTGCTAGATCATCTCTGTTGACGCGAAATCTCTCGTGGCGTCCTTTAATATTTCTGGAGTTACGTTCCAACTTCTGGATTTCATCAACCTTGGAATGAACCATGGTCCTACTGTTCTTCAATTCCTGACAAATCTCCGGTATCTCGAGGTTTAGCTCCTCCTGTTTGGCTACTTCAGCTTCTGAATCCTGAGTTCTTCACTAAACGCTTCCTTATCAAATACTGCTTCTTGTTGGTCCATCTTAACTTCTTGATGTAACGCTCCAGATCCTGGTGATACACCGGCTAAGGTTAAAACTGCATCCTTCGCTGACAGATGCTCCTTCTGCTTTCTACCATCCAATTCTTCCATGCATCTGCACGCTTAACTCCGCATGGTGACAATAGCATAGGCGGGCAATAACACCATGGTTAGCCATCTCTATGCCCATGTTACTGCCATGAGCTTTCATTCCATAGTTGATATCTCCTGCCTTAGGGTTTTCTTGATAAAACTTTGAATTCTAATGCTCCATGTTCCGGTCTTACTCCAATACACCTTGATCTCGGGTATTGCTAACTTCCATAGTCTGTCAAATTCCATAAGCGTAACCTTCCTAGGTCATAAAAAAATCTGGGAATTCTTCAGAGCCTTCAAAATCTCCTAGTCTTCGGAGTCTTCAACAGTTGCAGTTTCCATTTACACGGTAAAATCCTCTTCATTCCAAATGGTCTTAGTGGTCCGATATCTTGTCTCCTTGGAGTGGTCTCATCGGTTAGTGGTTAAAAGGGAAAAAGGGGTATGGTCTCACTAAAAGGGAATATTTGAATAAGCTCAGAAGAGAAGAGAGGTAAAAGATTCTTTTGAAAAGAAATTTGTAGAGAAAAATATTTCCTATGGGCTTGCCAGTTTCTAGGGTCATGTCCTACAGTCAACATGTTCTCTGATACCATCTTGTAGCGACCCGACCCGAATGGGTCAAGTCTCTGTGCTTAAGTGTCATCCTTGGATCGGTATGCTGACACACACAATACTCGAGGATTTATAACAGAGGTAAATCACATGTATAAATAACGTAAATACTATTACCTCAATTCAAAATAGCGGAAGTAACAAGGTTGTGGATTCCCATCAACACCAACGGCAAAGTTGAGTGTAGAAATCGTAACCCTAACGTATCACTTACTGTAAATGCGAAAAGTCTGCAACATGAAAAGTTGCAGCCAAAACGGGTCAATTGACACATGGAATATCTTGGCAATGTAACACATAGAGAGTAAAGAGAGAATAAGCTATACTACATGCATATATGGCTGGTGGAAAGCTCTATGGTTACAATTTTTGCGAAAAGCCAATTTTTCCCTACTGCAAAGGAATAAATTTATTTAACTATCATGGTGGTTGTTGAACATTGAGAATGGTTGACAGCATCCTCAATCCCAATTAAAAGTACTCACTAACAACCCAACAATATTAATTAGAGTAACATGATGAGATCAACGGGATAATCCAAGAACTAGATACTCAAGACGTCCATAACCGGGGACACGGCTAACCATGATTAGTTTATACACTCTGCAGAGGTTTGTGCACTTTTCCCCACAAGACTCGATTTCCTCCGTTTGATTTCTACACTACATGGTGTTTGAGAAGCGGATGACCGAGACATAGTCTTTCGAGCGCTTAGCACCTTACATGTGGGTAGATCGTACCAACCTACAACCCCTACCTCAGCTAGTCTACCCGTAAGAGTTCGCACAACTTAGTTAACTATGCTAGAGCCCATAGTAGCAAGTGGCTGCACACGGAAGTTTCTAGCATGAATAATCTCATGATCCCTTTGAGCCTGGGTGGCGGTCCGAAGAAAAACAGGCAAGTCCTGATGGAAACCAGGTGCCTCAATCCACCCAGATATGTGTTTAAGTTGCCACCTTAAATAAACCATTAATTTAACAACCTCACATCTGTCATGGAATACACTCACCCAACCCACGTCTACTAGCATAGCATGGCATAATAAGCAAACGTAGAAGTAACTCCCAAGGGTTTGAAAATAAATCAGGTAATAGGTACTACCTCAAACTACTTCCCAAAACCCACAATTTAATTAGATCCTAATCATGCAATGTTTGAGGATAGATCTAATGCATAAAACCTGGGTAGTAGAAAAGTATATGATCAAAGTGTTACTTGTTTGCAATGTTGATGAAGATGATTCACACTCAAAACTCTTGATAGTTCTACTCGTCACACTCCGGTCAATCTATCATAAGCAACCAATAGTAACCACACATAAGCAATCACTCAAAAGATCGGAAAGAACGAAGAAAACAATTCGGAAAACATCAAAACCAAGCAAATAACTCTTGCAACATAAAACAATTTCTAACAATACCAAAATTATATGAATTTGGCCTTATCAGAAAGTTTAGGTCAAGAGCTTCGATTTGCAAAAAGAATCAACTAAATCGGAGTTACGAAACTCAAGTTATGATCAAACGAAGTTTGAATTCAAATCTGGTGTAATTCAAATTTTAAACTTTCAAAAACATGTTTGAGTTGGATTACTGGATAGAAGAGATCGTAACGAAGAAGTGGGCGTTGGTTTCATCTAATTCCGACTAACGAGCAAAGAGTTATGATCGTATGAAAACCATGGGCTAATCTGTAAAATAAAACCTAGCGAATAGGTCCCTGGCAGATAACTAAAATAAAAGAAAAAGACTAAATAGTGAACGTTCATTACCGATAGCTAACGAACGAAGATTTCTCGCTACCGAAGAGGTAAACAGCGAGCGTTCGCTATTTAACAAGTGGCTTACCGCGGCGGCGGGTCGTCGGCGGCGAGGAAGAATGCCGGCAGCGGTGGCGGGTCCGACCAGCGAGGCGACTCCGGTGGTCGTCGGGGCCGACAAAGGGGTCGGGAAGAGGTGGCGCAGCTCGGCGGAGTCGATGGTGGCGACGGCGGTGGTCATCGGCGGCGAGGGTGGCGGCTTCGGGCGGCGGAAATCGGCGGATCTCGCCGGCGACGGCGAGACGTGGGATGCAAGGTGAGGCGAGGAGGAGAAGAGGGATCCGGGGCAGCGGTCTCGCCTTTTAAGGGCGGAGAGGGAGGCGGTGACGTGGAGGAGGGGTCAAGGCGAGGCTGCGTCCGGGAAGGACACGGCGTGTGGCCTTGTCGTGTGTGGCGGTCTCCCTTTCGGGAGCTCGAGTGGCCAGCGTGGGGTGGGCCGTGCCACAGCACAGGAGGCTAGGCCGGCCCAGTCGGCGGAGGAGGGAATTTTTTTAAACAATTACAAGCAAACAAAAATAATACAACGAAATAAATAAATATATTATATAGGCATATAATATATCAAAATTTTCAGAAAAAAGATTTCCAACTCATATTTCATATGTTTTGAAGAAGTCATTTTATCTTCGCTCGTGAAAATCATTGAGTTGCATAAAGTTTCAGAATTGGAAATATTTTACAAAGGAAATTCAAATATTTTCAACACCCCTTGTCATTTAAATAAATGGAAGAAGTCATGTCATCTTTTCTTCAGGGTTTTGTGGTGAAAAGAATTTGAATTCACGGAGAACATAAAAGCAAAAATGAAAGTTTGGGAAAGTCCTTTTATTCCCTCTCATTTAACTTTAAAAAAGTTTCGAATTCACTCACTTTCAGTCAATCAAACAAACAATCAATCAAAACTATCTATTTGTTTATAACATTCCAAAATTTAGAATTTTGGGATGTTACATTAATATCTGCAACAAAGTATTTAGTAGCAAAGTAGTATGGAAGTAACGGTAACGATAGCAAAAGTAATATTTTTGGGTTTTGTACTGATTGTAACAGTAGCAACGAAAAAGTAAATAAGCGAAGAACAATATGTGAAAAGCTCGTAGGCATTGGATAGGAGATGGAGAATTATGCGGATGCGGTTCATCATGTAACAATCATAACATAGGGTGACACAGAACTAGCTCCAATTCCTCAATGTAATGTAGGCATGTATTCGAATATAGTCATACGTGCTTATGGAAAAGAACTTGCATGACATCTTTTGTCCTACCCTCCCGTGGCAGCAGGGTCCTAATGGAAACTAAGGGATATTAAGGCCTCCTTTAAATAGAGTACCGGACCAAAGCATTAAGACATAGTGAATAAATGAACTTCTCAAACTATGGTCATCACCGGGAGTGATCCCGATTATTGTCACTTCGGGGTTGCCGGATCATAACACATAGTAGGTGACTATAGACTTGCAAGATAGGATCAAGAACTCACATATATTCATGAAAACATAATAGGTTCAGATCTGAAATCATGGCACTCGGGCCCTAGTGACAAGCATTAAGCATAGCAAAGTCATAGCAACATCAATCTCGAACATAGTGGATAATAGGATCAAACCCTAACAAAACTAACTCGATTACATGATAAATCTCATCCAACCCATCACCGTCTAGCAAGCCTACGATGGAATTACTCACGCACGGCGGTGAGCATCATGAAATTGGTGATGGAGGATGGTTGATGATGACGATGGCGATGGATTCCCCTCTTCGGAGCCCTGAACGGACTCCAGATCAGCCCGCCTGAGAGGTTTTAGGGCTTGGCGGCGGCTCTGTATCGTAAAACGTGATGAATCCTTCTCTCTGGTTTTTTTCTCCCTGAACACGAATATATGGAGTTGGAGATGAGGTCGGTGGAGCTCCAGGGGGGCCACGAGGCAAGGGGCGCGCCCCCACCCTCGTGGACAGGTGGTGGCCCCCTGACGTGGATTGTTCTTCCAGTATTTTTAATATTTTCCAAAAATAAGTTCTGTGGAGTTTCAGGTCATTCCGAGAACTTTTGTTTCTGGATATGAATAACATCATGGCAATTCTGCTGAAAACAGCGTCAGTCCGGGTTAGTTCCATTCAAATCATGCAAATTAGAGTCCAAAACAAGGGCAAAAGTGTTTGGAAAAGTAGATACGACGGAGACGTATCAACTCCCCCAAGCTTAAATCTTTGCTTGTCCTCAAGCAATTCAGTTGACAAACTGAAAGTGATAAAGAAAAACTTTTACAAACTCTGTTTGATCTTGTTGTTGTAAATATGTAAAGCCAGCATTCAAGTTTTCAGCAAAGATTATAACTAACCATATTCACAATAACACTTAGGTCTCATGTTTACTCATATCAATGGCATAATCAACTAGCAAGCAATAATAATAAATCTCGGATGACAACACTTTCTCAAAACAATCATAATATGATATAACAAGATGGTATCTCGCTAGCCCTTTCTGAGACATAGAAACATAAATGCAGAGCACCTTTAAAGATCAAGGGCCGACTAAACATTGTAATTCATGGTAAAAGAGATCCAGTCATAGTCATACCCAATATAAATTAATAGTAATGGATGCAAATGACAACAGTGCTCTGCAGCTGGTGCTTATGATAAGAGGGTGATGACTCAACATAAAAGTAAATAGATAGGCCCTTCGGAGAGGGAAGCAGGGATTTGTAGAGGTGCCAGAGCTCGATTTTGAAGCATAGATAAATAATTATTTGAGCGGCATACTTTCATTGTCAACATAACAAGCAAGAGATGGCGATATCTTCCATGCTACACACATTATAGGCGGTTCCCAAACAGAATGGTAAAGTTTATACTCCCCCTCCACCAACAAGCATCAATCCATGGCTTGCTCGAAACAACGAGTGCCTCCAACTAACAACAGTCCTGTGGGGAGTTACATTTGCAATTATTTTGATTTGGTTTGCATAAAGCATGGACTGGGCATCCCGGTGACCAACCATTTTTCTCGTGGAGTGAGGCGGAGTCCACTCCTCTTGAGAATAACCCGCCTAACATGGAAGATACGGATAGCCCTAGTTGATACATGAGCTATTTGAGCATACAAAACAGAATTTCATTTGAAGGTTTAGAGTTTGTCACATACAAATTTACTTGGAACAGCAGGTACATACCGCATATAGGAAGATATAGTGGACTCATATGGAATAACTTTGGGGTTTAAGGAATTGGATGCACAAGCAGTATTCCCGCTTAGTACAAGTGAAGGCTAGCAAAAGACTGGGAAGCGACCAACTAGAGAGTGACAACAGTCATGAACATGCATTAAAATTAATAAACATTGAATGCAAGCATGAGTAGGATATAATCCACCATGAACATAAATATCGTGAAGGCTATGTTGATTTGTTTCAACTATATGTGTGAACATGTGCCAAGTCGAGTCACTTAAATCATTCAAAGGAGGATAACCACCCTATCATACCACATTACAACCATTTTAACAGCATGTTGGCACGCAAGGTAAACCATTATAAACTCCTAGCTAATTAAGCATGGCATAAGCAACTATAATCTCTAATTGTCATTGCAAACATGTTTATTCATAATAGGCTGAATCAAGAACGATGAACTAATCATATTTACAAAAACAAGAGAGTTCGAGTTCATACCAGCTTCTCTCATCTCAGTCAATCCATCATATATCGTCATAATTGCCTTTCACTTGCACGACCGAACAATGTGAATAATAATAATAGTGCACGTGCATTGGACTAAGCTGAAATCTACGAGCATTCAATAAATGGGAGAAGACAAGACAATACGAGCTCTTGGTTAAATCAACAATAATGCATATAAGAGCCACTTCAACAATTTTATCATGGTCTTCTCCTATCAACCCCCAAAGAAAAGAAAGGAAATAAAACTATTTACACGGGAAAGCTCCCAACAAGCAAAAGAAGAACAGGAAATCTTTTTGGGTTTTCTTTTGATTATTACTACAGCAAGAAAAGTAAACTAACTAAAAGCTACAACTAATTTTTTTGGTTTTTCTTAAGGTTTATTAAACACACAAGAAGAAAGCATAAAAAGAAAATAAACTAGCATGGATATTACAGTGAAAAAGTATGAGCACCGACATCTAGCAATGAGTGTGTATGAACATGAATGTAATGTCGATGAGAAATACGTACTCCCTCAAGCTTAGGCTTTTGGCCTAAGTTGGTCTATTGCCACGGATGGCCTGGCGGATATCCAAAGTTGTAGTTGGGGTCGTACTGAGATGCGGCACTCATTACATCGTGGGCTGCAGCTTGGAGGCGAGCTATCTCAGCCCTCCTCTTATACTCATCTGCCTCCTCTCTGGTTATGTAATATCTCCCTTTTACCTGAAAGTCAAAGAAAGTAGAAGCAGGGAGAGCAACGTGATAGGTGCGTCATCTGTCAAAGATTAGTCGGTACTGGAGGAACTGATCGTTCCTCTCAACAAAATGATGACGAACCATAGCCTCATAATCCAAATAAGCAGGAGGCAACTCAATATCATCCTCACGTATGGTTATACCAAGAAAATTAGCTATACGGGTTGCATAAATTCCACCAAAGAAATCTCCATTAAATCTATTATGATGCAACCTACGTGCAACAATGGCTCCCAAATTATAAGATTTATCTCCTAACACAAAGACTCGAGAACACTCAGGTCAGGGACACACATGTGACATGCTTCATCCTTACCATTTATGCACCTACCTATGAAGAGAGCAAAATAATGTATAGTAGGAAAATGAATGCTCCCTATGGTAGCTTGTGCTATGTCTCTAGATTCCCCCACAGTTATACTAGCAAGAAAATCTCTAAATTCAGATTTGCGAGGTTCACTAGTACTACCCCATTGTGGAAGTTTGCAAGCAGTGGTAAAATCCTCTAAGTCCATAGTGTAAGAAATTTCATAAAGATCAAACAGGACAGTTTGAGAATTGCGTGAAGATGAAAGTTCAAACCTCCTCACAAAGGAACTAGTGAGATAGTGGTACTGACGGCACTTTTCTGCCTCGAAGCTCTCAAGGTCAGCGTTATGCAAATATTCGTTAAATTCTTCCTTGATTCCTGCTCGATCCATAAAGTCTTCTGAAGGCCATTCACAAGGCCGCACTGGAGCGTCCCTTGGTGGTTCATCGTCAGCATCACGCATTGCAAGCCTGGGTCCTTGCTTCCTTGAAGGGCCACCTTGGTACATTTTCCTAAACATATTTCTTCCTCTGAAAAATTTCTGAAATTTTTAGTAACTTCAAATAAAAGTGAACCAAGCTCAACAAAATTGATAGCAACTACTCATACAAGTGCCTAGAGACTATATCATGCATTAGAACTACTTGGAACCATATAAATTTGACATGCAAGCTCAAGAACATGGTCATCTAGGCATCACAAATTTGCAATGATTAAAGCACTAGAACAAAAACTAATTGGACCAATGGAGGAGTCACATACCAAGGAACAATCCCCCAAAGCAGTTTTGAGAGAGGTGCTTTGAGCAAGGAGATCGAAAATCGCAGCAAAATGAGCTAGAACTCGTGCTTGAGCTGGATGGTGATTTTTTTGGGAGGAAGAAGGAGTGTGTGGGTGCAGGAATAAGTGGAGGGGAGCCACCATGGGCCCACGAGGCAGGTGGGCGCGCCCTGGACCCTCGTGGCCAGGTGCTTGCTCCCACTGTTGTGTTCTCAGTGCCAGATATTCTCAAATACTCCAGAAAAAATCATATTAAATTGGCAGGGCATTTGGAGAACTTTTATTTTCAAGGTATTTTTATATTGCACGGATAATTCAGAAAACTGACATGAAAATACTATTTTTACTTTATTTCAACTAAATAACAGAAAGTAGAGAGAGGGTACAGAAGGTTGTGCCTTCTAACTTCATCCATCTCATGCTCATCAAAAGGAATCCACTAACAAGGTTGATCAGGTCTTGTTAACAAACTCATTCCGACTAACATGAAACCGTAGAATTTTCGAATAGCACTATGTTACCTCAACGGGGATATGCACAACCCCAATAATAAGAATATCATATGTCTTCTTGACAGTAGCCAGAGGAAATTCAAAACCTCCAAAAATAATCGATGTAATTTTTCCAATAGAATTGATACTATGAACTTGAGGTTGTTTCCTCGGAAAGTGTACCGTATGCTCATTGCCATTAACATGAAAAGTGACATTGCCTTTGTTGCAATCAATAATAGCCCCTGCATTATTCAAAAAGGGTCTTCCAAGAATAATAGACATACTATCATCCTCGAGAATATCAAGAATAACAAAGTCCGTTAAAATAGTAACGTTTGCAACCACAACAGGCACATCCTCACAAATGCCGACAAGTATAGCAATTGATTTATCGGCCATTTGCAAAGATATTTCAGTAGGTGTCAACTTATTCAAATCAAGTCTATGATATAAAGAGAGAGGCATAACACTAACACTGGCTCCAAGATCACATAAAGCAGTTCTAACATAATTTCTTTTAATGGAGCATGGTATAGTGGGTACTCCTGGATCTCCTAACGTCTTAGGTATTCCACCCTTGAAAGTGTAATTAGCAAGCATGGTGGAAATTTCAGCTTCCAGTATCTTTCTTTTATTAGTGACAATTTCTTCCATATACTTAGCATAAGGATTCATTTTGAGCATATCAGTTAATCGCATACGCAAAATGATAGGTCTAATCATTTCAGCAAATCGCTCAAAATCCTCATCAACCTTTTTCTTGGATGGTTTGGGAGGACAAGGCATTGGTTTCCGAACCCATGGTTCTCTTTCTTTACCGTGTTTCCTAGCAACAAAGTCTCTCTTATCATAACGTTGATTCTTTGATTGTGGGTTATCAAGATCAACAGCAGGTTCAATTTCTACATCATTATCATTGCTAGGTTGAGCATCATCATGAACATCATCATTAACATTATCACTAGGTTCATGTTCATTTCCAGATTGTATTTCATCATCAGATATAGAAATATCATTTGGATTCTCAGGTGGTTCAGCAATAGGTTCACTGGAAGCATGCAAAGTCCTATCATTTTTGCTTTTTCTTTCTTTTAGAAGGACTAGGTGCATCTAAATTATTTCTTTGAAAATCTTGCTCGATTCTCTTAGGGTGGCCTTCAGGATACAAAGGTTCCTGAGTCATCTTACCAGTTCTAGTAGCCACTCTAACAGCATAGTCATTAATCTTACTATTTAATTCATTGAGCAAATCATTTTGAGCTTTAAGTACTTGTTCTACTTGAGTGGTAACCATAGAAGCATGTTTACTAATGAGTTTAAGTTCACCTTTAACTCTAGACATATAATCACCCAAGTGTTCAAGCGTATCGGAATTATATTTCAATTGTCTACCCATATAAGCATTGAAGTTTGCTTGTTTAACAATAAAGTTGTCAAACTCATCTAAGCATTGTCTAGCAGACTTATATTGGGGGATATCACTTTCATCAAATCTATAGAGAGAATTTACCTTACTACCTGTGTCGAGTTATCAAGACCATGAGTTTCTTCAATAGGAGATGAATTAAGATCATATGTTTCTTCAACATGCGGTAAATTGAGACCATGTATTTCTTCAATAGGAGATAAATTCTTAACATCTTCAGCTTTAATACTCTTTTCTTTCATAGATTTCTTTGCCTCTTGCATATCTTCAGGACTGAGAAATAGAACACCTCTTTTCTTCGGAGTTGGTTTAGGAATAGGTTCAGGAGCTGGCTCAGGAAGTGTCCAATTATTTTCATTTGTCAACATATTATTCAATAGAATTTCAGCTTCATCCGGTGTTCTTTCCCTGAAAACATAACCAGCACAACTATCCAGGTAATCTCTGGAAGCATCGGTTAGTCCATTATAAAAGATATAAAGTATTTCATTTTTCTAAGAGGATGATCAGGCAAAGCATTAAGTAATTGGAGAAGCCTCCCCCAAGCTTGTGGGAGACTCTCTTCTTCAATTTGCACAAAATTATATATCCCTTAAAGCAGCTTGTTTCTTATGAGCAGGGAAATATTTAGCAGAGAAGTAATAAATCATATCCTGGGGACTATGCACACAACCAGGATCAAGAGAATTAAACCATATCTTAGCATCACCCTTTAAGGAGAACGGAAATATTTTGAGGATATAAAAGTAGCGAGTTCTCTCATCATTAGTGAACAGGGTGGCTATATCATTTAATTTAGTAAGATGTGCCACGACAGTTTCAGATTCATAGACATAAAAAGGATCAGATTCAACCAAAGTAATTATATCAGGATCAATAGGGAATTCATAATCCTTATCAGTAACAAAGATAGGTGAAGTAGCATAAGCAGGATCATATTTCATTCTAACGTTCAGAGTTTTTTGTTTAAGCTTAGCTAATAATTTCTTAAGATCACTTCTATCATTGCAAGCAAGAAAGTATCTTTTAGTTTCTTCATCCATAACATAGCCCTCAGGCACAACAGGCAATTGATATTTATTAGGGCGAGAGTCTTCATCATCACTATCATCAATATTATCAGTTTCAATAATTTCATTCTCTCTAGCCCTAGCAAGTTGTTCATCAAGAAATTCACCAAGTGGCACAGTAGTATCAAGCGTAGAAGTAGGTTCATCATAAGTATCATGCATAGCAGAAGTGGCATCATCAATAACATGCGACATATCAGAATTAATAGCAGAAGCAGGTTTAGGTGTCGCAAGCTTACTCAAAACAGAAGGTGAAGTGCAGAGCTAGATGGCAGTTCCTTACCTCCCCTCGTAGTTGAGGGATAAATTTCAGTTTTCTCATCTTTCAAGTTCTTCATAGTGACCAGCAGATATAAATCCCAAGTGACTCAAAGAATGGAGCTATGTTCCCCAGCAACGGCGCCAGAAAATAGTCTTGACAACCCACAAGTATAGGGGATCGCAACAGTTTTCGAGGGTAGAGTATTCAACCCAAATTTATTGATTGGACACAAGGGGAGCCAAAGAATATTCTCAAGTATTAGCAGTTGAGTTGTCAATTCAACTACACCTGGATAACTTAATATCTGCAGCAAAGTATTTAGTAGCAAAGTAGTATGGAAGTAACGGTAACAATAGCAAAAGTAATATTTTTGGGTTTTGTAGTGATTGTAACAGTAGCAACGGAAAAGTAAATAAGCGAAGAACAATATGTGAAAAGCTCGTAGGCGTTCGATCGGTGATGGAGAATTATGCCGGATGCGGTTCATCATGTAAAAATCATAACATAGGGTGACACAGAACTAGCTCCAATTCATCAATGTAATGTAGGCATGTATTCCGAATATAGTCATACGTGCTTATGGAAAAGAACTTGCATGACGTGTTTGTCCTACCCTCCCGTGGCAGCGGGTCCTAATGGAAACTAAGGGATATTAAGGCCTCCTTTTAATAGAGTACCGGACCAAAGCATTAACACATAGTGAATACATGAACTCCTCAAACTATGGTAATCACCGGAGTGGTCCCGATTATTGTCACTTCGGGTTGCGGATCATAACACATAGTAGGTGACTATAGACTTGCAAGATAGGATCAAGAACTCACATATATTCATGAAAACATAATAGGTTCAGATCTGAAATCATGGCACTCGGGCCCTAGTGACAAGCATTAAGCATAGCAAAGTCATAGCAACATCAATCTCAGAACATAGTGGATACTAGGGATCAAACCCTAACAAAACTAACTCGATTACATGATAAATTGCATCCAACCCATCACCGTCTAGCAAGCCTACGATGGAATAACTCACGCACGGCGGTGAGCATCATGAAATTGGTGATGGAGGATGGTTGATGATGACGATGGCGACAGACTCCCCTCTCCGGAGCCCCGAACAGACTCCAGATCAGCCCTCCCGAGAGGTTTTAGGGCTTGGCGGCGGCTCCGTATCGTAAAACGCGATGAATCCTTCTCTCTGGTTTTTTTCTCCCCGAACACGAATATATGGAGTTGGAGTTGAGGTCTGGAGCTGCAGGGGGCCCACGAGGCAGGGGGGCGCGCCCCCACCCTCGTGGACAGGTGGTGGCCCCCTGACGTGGATTCT
Organism: Aegilops bicornis; assembly: GCA_021605145.1. Taxonomy (NCBI): domain Eukaryota; kingdom Viridiplantae; phylum Streptophyta; class Magnoliopsida; order Poales; family Poaceae; genus Aegilops; species Aegilops bicornis. The sequence continues at coordinate 546,206,261 of CM038675.1, read as the reverse complement.
TCTTCCAGTATTTTTAATATTTTCCAAAAATAAGTTCCGTGGAGTTTCAGGTCATTCTGAGAACTTTTGTTTCTGCACAAAAATAACACCATGGCAATGCTGCTAAAAACAGCGCCAGTCCAGGTTAGTTCCATTCAAATCATGCAAATTAGAGTCCAAAACAAGGGCAAAAGTGTTTGGAAAAGTAGATACGACGGAGACGTATCAAGATGGTCTCTCTCAAGCAACCCTACAACCAAATAATAAAAAGTCTCTTGTGTCCCCAACACACCAAATACAATGGTAAATTGTATAGGTGCACTAGTTCGGCGAAGAGATGATGATACAGGTGTATTAATGATAGTAGATATAGATTTTTGTAATAGGAACAATAAAAAACAGCAAGGTAGCAACTAGCAAGTAACAAAAGTGAGCACAAACAGTATTGCAATGCTTGAAAACAATGCCTAGGGCCCGTACTTTCGCTAGTGCAATCTCTCAATAATGCTAATCCAATTGGATCATATAACCATCCCTCAACGTGTGATGAAGAATCACTCCAAAGTCTTATCTAGTGGAGAACATAAGAAGAAATTGTTTGTATGGTACGAAACCACCATAAAGTTATTCTTTCTGTTCGATCTATCCGAGAGTTCGTACTAAAATAACACCATATGATACGCATCAACTAACTCTAATGTCACCTAGATACTCCAATGTCACCACAAGTATCCATGAGTTAATTATACGATATGCATCAAACAATTTCAGATTCATAATACTCAACCCAACACAAAGAACCTCAAAGAGTGCCCCAAGATTTCTACCGGAAAAACAAAGACGAGAACGTGCATCAACCCCTACGCATAGATTACCCCAATGTCACCTCGGGAATCCGCGAGTTGAGTGCCAAAACGTATATCAAGTGAATCAATATATTACCCCATTGTCACTACGGGTATTCATATGCAAGACATATACCAAGTGCTCTCAAATCCATAAACATATTCAATCCAATATAACGAAATCTCAAAGGGAAAACTCAATTCATCATAACAAGATAGAGAGGGAGAAACACCATATGATCCAACTATATTAACAAAGCCCGCAATACATCAAGATCGTGCCATCAAGAACATGAGAGAGAGAGAAAGAGATTAAACACATAACTACTGGTACAAACCCTCAGCCCCGAGGGTGGATCACTCCCTCCTCATCATGGTGACCATAGGGATGATGAAGATGGCCACTGGTGATGATTTCCCCCTTCGGCAGGGTGCCAGAACGGGGTCTAGATTGGTTTTTCGTGGCTATAGAGGCTTGCGGCGGCGAAACTTCTGATCTAGGGTTATTTCTGGGTGTTTCTCTATTTATAGGATTTTTTGGCATTGTAATCACGCGAAGATGGGCCTCAAGGTGGGCACAACCCACATGGGCGCGCCTGGGCCTCCTGGTGCGCCTAGGTGTCTTGTACTCAGCTCCTTCACCTTCTGGTTCTCCCACGAAGCTTCTAGTGCCTCTTTTGTTCCAAAAAATGGTCAAAAAGTTTCACTAAATTTGGAGAACTTTTATTTCCGCACAAAAAACAACACCACGGTAGTTCTGCTGAAAACAGCGTCACTGCGGGTTAGTTCCGTCGAAATCATACCAAAACCATATAAAATTGTTGTAAACATGGCATGAATACTTCATAAATTATAGATACGTTGGAGACGTATCAGTATCTCTGACATAGCTTTTTTAAGTCCAGAATTCCAGCTGCCGGTAATCTCCCTCTTTGTGTAAACCTTGCATATTATGAGAGAAAATGCATTAGAATTACTCCACAAGGTGTTATATTGAATGGAAACACTATAAATGACAGTAGGAAGATATGATGCAAAATGGACGTATCACTCGACATCAACAATGACCACTTCACCATTTTGACACCCTCACCATAAGCACGGACGCTAAACTCGATGACATCATTGTACATTCTCCTTGCCATTGCATTGTTACCCCTGGGCCAATTTTTGCATCACTTTCCTATCGAGACTAGCCGTTGAGTATTGCCAGGCAACGCTACTTGTGCATTTTAGTGATACACGTTCCGCATAGCTACCATAGCGTGCATATATCATCGTATTTTCTCTTGTGTCATGAATTGTTCCCGCATATACATAATTGCTACCTTGGTTCGAGCATGTGGCATAAGTGGCCAAAGGAAAATATGAAAAGTGAGAAAGCTTTTAAGCAAAGAGGAAAACAAAGAGCTTGGAAGCAATTGCCGTAGCATCACACACCACATTGCATATCATATTGCCATACTTGATCATCTTGGATCATCGTGAGAGCTCACCAGGAACCATACATACATAGCATAATTGGGATAGAAAGTCGATATGTTTTGTCTCTCATAGGTTGTTGTGCACAAGTTCCGTATCCGCCTATTGAGCAATCGTGCTACGTCTCTCTAGAGTTGTGCAACAAGAGCGGTTTCCATGGATCCCACTTATCTATCAGTGTGTGTGTGTGTGTGTGTGTGTGTGTTTCCGTGTGCCACTCATTGCTATTGGTCTACTTGTTTCACCTTCAAATTTGTGAATATCTTTCAACATTATTGAATCTTCCTAACAATTGCATAAATTTTGTGCCACTATCCTAAACAAGCTACTCCATAAGCTTTACTTTTGTAGGTATGAGAAAAAAACCCGGTACCAATCACTACAAAAAAATACACTTCCGTGATGATAGTGTTTGTCAAGTAGGTCGCGTTTTTTGTCATGCATGTACATCCATGACAAATTTATGACAGAATCAAGATAGTCATACCTGTGCTGTCGAGAAGTGTTCCATGACATTACCAAAATTATCATCACCGAAGTGTAAACTTCCATGACGATAAATCGCGCGTCACAGAAGTGCTTTCGTCAAGGGTGACCGACACGTGGCATCCACCGTAACGGAACGCCGTTAAGCTATCAGGTCGGGTTTTGGATCCGATAACCCGTTAACAGCCCCGACCAATGGGGATTTTCCACATGTAAAATCATCATTGGCTGGAGGAAACACGTGTCGGCTCACCGTTGGGACAGATGTCATCCGTTCATTGAACTGATGTCGCCTATGATACAGCAAAACGTGGCACGGCCCAACAGAGGCCCATTCCTGTGAAAAGGCCGGCCCGTTTGACTTGGTCAAAAGGTGGCGGCCCGGCCCACGGAAAGCCTGTTAACGCCATTTCGCATATAGCCCATTTACAGCCCGCTAACCTAGGGCCCGTTACGCCCTATCTGAATTAGGCCCAGTAGCGTCATCTGGGTCGTCCCATATGATTCAGCCCATTTTAACTTCCGGCCCATGTGTGGCCCATGAATTCTTTCGGCCCATATGAGGACCTTTGTAACTCTTGGCCATTAACGGCCTGTGGTGAAACTGGCCCGTAATGAACAATGTATCGCTTTATACCCATTAACGGCCCGTTATTCCATTGGGCCATTTCCAATTAAGTTATCTTCGGCCATCTCGGGGCCCATTGATTCTTGGGCTCATTTGCAGCATTCGATTTACATATGGCCCGTTCTTGTCATTTTACGCTTGTGGGCCAAATTCAGCCCGTTCTGATACGGCCCGTTTGCGGACCGTTAATACGTTGGGCGTTTTCATGTCAAAAAATCCGTTGGGCTGTTTTCATAGAGTTATCAACACGGCCTATTAACGGCCCGTTATGGTCCACGAATAGTATGGCCCATGATTGGCGTAAATTGATACGCCCGTAGAAGGCCCATGGATCCTACGGCCCGTATGAGGCCCATGGATAGTACGGCCCGTAGAAGGCCCATGGATCGTCTGACGTAGAAGGCCCATGGACCCTACGGCCCGTAGAAGGCCCATGGACCCTAAGGCCCACATAGAAGGCCGATGGATCCTACGGCCCGTATAGAAGGCCAATGGATCCTACGGCCGGACGAAGGCCCATGGATCATACGGCCTGCAGGAGGCCCATGGTTACAACAGTCCATGTGTTGCCATGATTATTTTGGCCTAGTTACCAAAATAGGCTATTGTGGCCACTAGAAAACACAGAAAAGAACTGCGGTGACTACAAGCAAACAACTAAACAAGACAATAAGGAAATAAATAAGCAAGCAATTAACGCTAGCCTATTACCGCTATTACACATATTACATCCACTGGGCATCAAAGTTCGCCACCAAAGGTAAAATATAGGGAACAAAGCACATATTACATACATCGGCGTCAAAATTGGCCACCAAAGGTAAATAAACGCGGCAGCAAAACAAGAGCATAACTGAAACAACTTCGTAAGAGCTCAAGAAACGTTATCCTGGTATCCACCATGTCGGCAATAAGCTTAGCAAGCTGATTAGCTTTGTCCTGTTTGGTGCTAAAATCCTCCAACGCTTGTCGTTGCACCGGAAAGTATGCATCGACTCAGGGGACTTCTGCAGTCCTTCCACTTCTGTCGCAAAGACACCTGATCGATGTCTTTCAAATTTTGTAGTTGAGACTCAAGAAACCGAATTGATTCGCATAAAGTGAGTTTGAATAGCTTGTGCAATCGGTAGTGGCGATGCTTCGAACACTAAACCAAGACAGGACTTTGGGGTTGTCTCGCTGTCTTCAAGATAGTCTTCCTTAGCTGTTTTATTAGCTTTGTTTGAGACCAACAAGGATGTGTCACTATCCTGAACCTTATCTGCATTACTTCCTTTACCATTGCTTAATAAGGCACTCTTCACCAATATTCTCACAAGATTCTAAAAGAAGAAACAAGCGAGACACATAACCGGTTTAGCATGTACTAGGATATTAAACTCATTACGCTGAACCAGTTCAGTAGTAAGGTGTACAGTATTAAAGTATCAAGACTAATAATTCCAAGTACTAGTACAAAATAAAAGCATCAAACAAACATATATCTATGTCCTATGGTCCTTTGCATTGTCTTGCCAAATCAAAATAGAGACACGGTTCAAATCATATCAGCTCAAGACAAAGCAGCAATGAAAGAATACAAAGCGTGGGAAACTACACGGCACAACAAGATTTCAGATGGGTACCACGGGTCTACATGTACAACAACACTATTGGCTCTGTTGTGATGCTAGTAATGTGCATGATATGAAAGTCAACTGTATACACAATTGAAATTGAAATCAACAGAGCTATTGATAAGAGCAAACCTGTTAAAGAAACATGCGTGAACATACCTGCTTGCCATTGGAGTTTCGATTGGATCCTTCAATTTTAAAATAAGTTTGTATGAGTAAATACAGTGATACAAGAGCAAAGCAATCATAGTTAAAAAAGGCGCGCCTAAGCGAGCGCTTAAGCGCGCCTAGGCTCTAGGCGTTGGCAAAATGCATTGCGCGTAACTATGCATAATCTGTGCATAACTGCGCTAAGCATGCGCTTTGGTCAGTAAAGCGCAAGGCGGTGGCAAAATGCACAATTAACGCCTAGCGCTTTTTTGAACTATGGTAGCAATGGAATCTTAAATTAGAACAGTTATTCTTCAGGTTTAGGCACTTGTTCTACATGAACAGAGTACAGTAAGACGCAAGAATAAAATACTTAAAATAGAAAATGAGCTCATAGACCTTACCACATTCTTGGTTCGGGACCAGTACAGAACAAGGCGTTCCCAGTCATCATCCAGTAAATGTGTCTCAGGAGAACGTAAGGGAATTTGATGAGTTTCTTTGCCGGTGAAGTACGTTTTCTTCAGGTAATTCCGATACTGCCACCAAGCATTCTTGAAGATAGCAGAGGTATTAGCACAGGTTACCTCATCCTGAGTTTCCAAATCGGTCCTTCTCTATAGAGAAAAATGGGAAAATTTGCTGTATTATAACCATCATGGAGGTAGGATGTATGGGACGAAGAAAAGTAATTGCCATGAATAACATTACTTACACATAACTCCTGGACTAACACCTGCAACTGGCATTTTCCTTCATCTTCAGATAATATTTCCAAGATGGGAAGATACGCACATACGATTTAACAACATCAAATGCGATAGATGCTAAACTATGGTGGCTGGTTGTGCTTCCTCCACCGGAATAGGCGTACTAACTGGTGGAGTTGGGGTTCGCCGTGATAATCTTGGCCCTTTGGGCACCGGAGCTGCCTTACTAATCGCTTCTTGTTTGGGAGCTCTATGGTGGAGATGGTCTTTGTGTCAATAGGAACTGGGTTACTATCGGCTGGGGTTGGGGTTAGATTGGGTGAAGCTGGTTCTCTGTCCATCGCAGTAGGGGTACAATTTGCGAGAGTTTGGGTTATGTGTGGTAGGGCTGGTTCTTGTGCATGTACAACCGGGGTGCTATCTCCACCAATAGGTAGCACTGTTTTATTTGAAGACCGTGTTTTTATTCCGCTAGATACTGGCATCACCCGCTCCAATTCAAATGGTTGATAAATGAAAACATAGTTGAATGTACAGACATTGTATGAGAGGCAGATGCAATAGATAGTGTGGAAAACAGGGCATGAAATAGTTGACATGTATATTGTTTAACTAAAACGCAGACAAAGCATGACATAATTTCACATATATGATGTCTATCTAAACTGGATAGCATAGCATAACATAATTCAAAGATATGATGAATAACTAAACAGGATCGCATGACATAATTCACCTACATGTTATCTAAGTAATCAGGATCGCATCATTTAATTCACATATGTGATTTATATGCTAAATAGAGGGCATTCGATATGATGTCTGAACTAAGAACATGGTGTTGAATATTGTGTATATGATGTCTAAACTATGCAATGCAAGACACCATATGGATGATATGAGCAGTATAACCATGCCAAGTTAGAGCATACACCTCAGTGGGGGAGTAGGTCATTTGTCTCTAAATCCATCTCTGAGGAGCTATCGGGACCCAACAAGAGATCTGCTTCGACAGGTAGCACTGTCTGCTCTGAAGGCCTTGTTTTCACTCCAGATTTTTCCATCTCCCACCCAAATGGCTGATTCACAGGAAGAGTAGTTTAATGTACAAACATTGTCGACAAATGGAAATGTAATGAAGAAAAGGATGGGCAAGATATCATTCAAATATATGATGCCTGGTTAAACAGGATGGCATTGTACATTTCACATATATTATGGCTGGCTAAAAGACATGAGACTGCATAATTCCCATATATGATATAGAAACTAAACAGGTGGCATTACAGAACATGTCTAAACTAAGAAGATGACATATATGATGTCAAAAGTAGGCACTGCAAGGCAACATATGCATGATATGACTAACATCATCATGCCAAGGTAGAGCAAACACCTTGCGGGGTAAATAGGAGTGGTCACGGCATCTCGAATCCGCCTCGTAACAGATATCTTCCTCTGGATTACAACTCGGAGAGGGTGGGGAGGGTTTGCCATTGAACCCACCATGGAGCGATGTCTGCATGACACTTGTATTGCCACATAAAACTCTTCTCTTTTTCTCTACATGTTCAGCATGACTGTGTACAATATCTGACATGCATACGAAAAAAATATGGTGAGATTATGTAAGGAGAGCATGTAGAAATTTAGAGTGATGGTAACAACCAGTGGATCGATATTTTTCCATTGAACCAAAATAGCCCTAATGGATCGACGTGAATGTATAGTAATAAGTGATGCAACAAGTGTACAACCTCTTTGCCATAGCCGTGTCGACCTCAGCATCATTGGGTTGGTCGCTGAAGCAGTTGAGGCAGAGGTGGCTGTCGGAGGTGTGGAGGAAGATCTTAGGAATGCATGAAGGCGGCGTCCAGGCCTTTGCTTCTGTTGTGATGGATCGTTACGTCGTTGGAGCAACTCCGGTGAGCCGTAAGACGTCAAGGCTGAAGCGACACAAGATGGACATCGTCAATCTCAAGTGGGATTATAATAGCATCTCCATAGATGATGTAAAATGGATGTAAAATTAACATCACCAAAAACCACCGACTACAACAGATGAGGTAAAAACTGTTGACTCTGAAATTAACTGTCGAAACTGAAATTTACTGTGGAATCTGAATGCTACTGTCGAAACTGAACGCAATGGTAGCAGAGAGGCACTTGACATGTAGTTTAGGGAGGGCCTGCAGTTCATCTTCAACCTGCACCCCCCTGAGCCGCCAGCCACCACCGGCCGAACCGCCATTGACACCGCCTCGCCGCCCGAAACAACTCGCCACCGCCGCCTGCCAGCCCTCTAGCCCCCCGCCCCCACCCTGAACCCTAAGATAGATAGTGGGGTACCTCTCCGGCGAGCCCTCGTCCCCACTGCGGGTGGTTCTTCCTTAACTCCGGCGAGCCCTCCCAACCCCTGAAAATTGACTGACCCAAAAGTCGATTCTGTCGACTAAAGTGTGGCTTAATCGGAGCAGAGCAGCAACACGAATGAGGGGAAGAGCAGCAGCAGCAACTTGGCGAGCGAGCGATCGAGCGAGAGCCGGAGCAGCAGCAGCAGCAGCGCGAGCGAGCGAGCAAGAGCCAGAGAAGTAGCAGCAGATCCGGCTGGTATGGACACCGCCGCCGAAGGGGCCTCGCAGTGGGGGAGAGCCGACGTGGAGATGTCGCCCGCGGCGCCGGCTTCAAGGTAGCCGCTCCATGGGGGTGCGGTATGGAGCACCGTCGGCGCCGGGAGGTCGAGTTAAGGAGAAGGTGGGATGCGATGAGTGTACAACCTCTTTGGTGGCGTGAGTAGGCCTCGGCTTCGTCCGAGGAGTCAGTGAGGATGCTGCGGTTCCGGTGCAGCAGGTTAAGGCGGCGCTGTGGGGATGGAGCAGCCGCGATAGACGAGGCAATCGTCGGAGCAGCTCCTTGGAGGTGGAGGACGGGGCGGCTGAACCGGCGGGACGGCAAGATGGACGATGGATCCTCATCCGGGGAGGTGGACGAGGGACGCCGAGCTGTTGTGGTGGACGACGTCGTCAGGGAAGAGGCTCCGGCTGGGCAGCGGTGACGTGGCGGACGGAAGAGGGTGGGGTTTCGCGGCTGGAGCGGAGAGGTTATGGCGGCCTGCGATTTCGAATGGCGAAAAGGGGGCGATGGGAGGGGGTGAAGCATGACTTAGGGACGCGCTTGTCCAAAATGTAGGGTGTGTTACAAAAGTACACCCCACCGATTTGAACTAGCGGCCCTTTCGGCTCAGGGTTAGAAGGGGGATTTCGCGTGTCGGGATTTGGCAGCTGGAGGGAGTTTTCGCGTGTGTTGTAATTTCGGGATAGCAAGGCGCTGGTTGTGAAGGCGCCAATTTTGGGAGCACGATATCTGAATTTTCGGGATATAACAAGACGCGGGTTGAATTTTAGGGACAAGCCTAACATGTAGTAATATTGTACTTGTACGTACCAAATCAATTCGCACTTCCCTCAACCAAAAAGAAAACGAAAAAAATAAAACTATTCATACCACACAAAGAGAGAGTCTTGCCCCGTTTTACTATACAAATGCTATTCAAAGCTACTCCCTCCTTCCACCTATATAGGGCCTAATGTGTTTTTCGATGCTAACTTTGACCAAATATTAGAGCAATGATATATGACATGCAACTTACACAAAGCACACCGTTAACTTCATCTGTGAAAGGTTCTTTCAATGATATAATTTCCACATTGTGCATGTCATGTACTATTAATCTTGTCAATAGTCAAAGGCGGTCTTAAAAATCTCATTAAGCCCTATATAGATGGAAGGAGGGAGTATGAATCCATGTTATGTTTGATTAATTTTTTTTTGCTTGTTGTATAATCATTTTAACCTACTCATACCAACATTTTAGTGCATTCCAAATGTCTATACTATCGCTGCAATTCGAACTAAATTTGAATTCGTTTCTCTATTTCAATAAGAATCTACAATCATGATTGTTGCCAACTTCAACCATCATAGTTTCCTTGCTATCCGCCAGATATAAATCGGACAGCCTATAATGCAGGATGGAAGGCACACCATCATCAACTACTCCGTTTTTTTATAAGATAGAGATAAAATATATTTAATGTAGTATAACATGTTCATAAACACACCATGTGTAGCACCGTTATATATATTCACACATGCGTCGGTTTAAAACACTATGATAAATTCTTCAAATATCCGAATTCTCTTTTTATAATGAAGTATATATGATCTCTATTCGTCTTTTACACCCACACAACCCTCTTATCTTTGTAGCTAGCGCTAAATTTCTCGTGTGCATGCACACGCCCGCATCCCTCTCACCCTCTGTCAGCATTCTCTAGCTCCATCGCGCAAATTCGTCTTTTCACTTTAGGTCGTTCACCCACGGTGTGTGTAGGCCCCCCAGCTCCTTCTTTACGGCACACATCGATTGATATGCCTCTCTAGCCAGGTGTGCCTAGCACAAACACAAGCTTCCCCTCTTCTCTTGTCACCGTCCATGCCTCACTCCCACCACTCTTTTCATCATTCTCGTACTCGCACACTCCTCCCCCTCGATATAGTATGCCTCTCGTACCACCTCCTACATGCATCCCTTTCTCTCTATCCTTCTCCTCGTGCCTCATTTGCTTCTAACACACACATGCATGTATACCGATCGATCTCCCAACATATACCTAGATCGACTTTAACTACCCCCCATCGATCGACGTACCTCACAAGTTATGTCTCTTCTTTCTCTAACAAAGGGCGATTGATCTTCCTATGTAGTTATGTCTGCTTACCACAGCCACATTGTCCCCCCTCATCATTCGTGCATGCCTCCTGACCCGTCTCTCACACGCACGCGTGCCTGCAGGACAACAAGCAGCCATCTCCTCTCTTATTGATATTGCGGGCGTGCCCTCCGTTTGTCTAGCAAGCTTATCCCACCATTTGTTAGAAGCAACTCCACTACCACCCCCTCCAACACTCTAGCTTTGTCTCTCTCCCAACCTTATTCCTCTCCTGCACATATGCATGGATGTCGATCGATCTCCCTTAATACATGAGGCAGATCGATCTCCTTAATACATGAGGTAGGCCTCTCTCCTCCTCCACACATATACCAGTCATTGTACCTCTATAGTTAATTGGGCCTCCCTCTTCCCCCACCACACACCGATAGTCGAGCGCTGCGGTAGGTATCCATGCCACAGAGACAAACTGCACATGTCCCTCTCACGTTCCAAAGAGGGCCAGCCACTCTATATCTTTGACGTGGGCACACACAAATTTGATGACACTCTTTATCGATCGCGCGCGCGCACACACACACATCATCCCTCTTTTCAATTCTATGGACACCTCAAGTCGATGATACCTCCACTCTCTTCTCGTGGATCGCCCCCTCTATATATATGTTATATCCAGGACTCTATTTCACACATATTGCATATGTTACATTTTTTGATTGACCCCCCTCCCCAAAAAACTCTCAAGAACCCACACACTATATCTCTCTAGGTTTGTATCTCTCTCACACAACCCCACGTAGGTGGTGTACGTATACAAGAAGAGAATAGGTGCACCGTGCACGTACTCACGCTTCGTGCCCAGCCACACCCGCGCGGGTACATGGTGGAGCTCATTTCTTTATGAAATGGCAGCCCACGTGCTAATTTGAATGCCTGTAGCGGTTTTTACCTAGGGAGGTCGTGTACCACGCCTGCACGAAACAAAGTTCGACTTGACACGTTGTCGGGTTATTTTTAAATAAAGTTATAGCGCTCAATGGCACGCACACAGAATATAAAATGATTTTTAAGGAGAAAAAGGTAGTCCGCTCACTATATACAATGGAGCCTTGCGTGCCTGGTTTGTTGCTGTTCAGAGTATCTCACAGAAGGCTGCGGTGGCCTCTATCTCTCTCACCGTTGGTCACTGATCCGGCTGCATCCCGTCCGCCGTGGGAAAGGGAGTGCGGTGGCCTCTCTCTCTCTCTCTCTCTCTCATCGTTGGTCACTGATCCGGCCGCATCCCGTCCGCCAGGGGAAGGGAGGAAGTGCATCGTTTCTCCGTTCGATGGCGCCTAGGCAGCACGTCCCGATCTTCGGTACACACCGTTCTCTCTGACCAAGCTCCGGTGCGGCAGGGCCTACGCCACCTGCTCGTAGATTCCGCCCACCGCCACTCACCTAGTTACATCCCGACGACCTCCAGGTATCCCCTCCGGCCTTGCTCCACTGCCCGTCTTCCCACGTCGCTGCATGTGGATCTTCCATAGTTCTTTGCCCAAAACGTAGCTCGTCCAGCGTACTTTCCATATTGCATTCTCTTCCTCACACCGTTTTAGAAAAACACAATCGTGTTGTTATCTTCCCTTAGGGCAAGGAATATGCTTCTTTTTTCTCGTCGCATGTGTCATCAACTGTTATTGGCCAGTAATTTTTTCCTTTCGACCTCTTTTTTGCAAACAGGGCTATCCATTTCACCTCGTTGCTATTGCGACCTTTTGGTGAACTGCACAAATCACTTTTTTCTTAAGAGTGTTTTGTGCAGTTGTACTAAAATGTCACACGGCAACGTCTCTACATTTCAGTCTTGTTGCAAAAGGGAGATTGGTTTTGCTCTATCCTCCTCATCCAACTCCGAGCCTAATCTTCTCCAACTAGTTACTCTTAAGAGAGACTGCAAAGGTGACCGGCTTCTATTTGTGTGTTTATTGTTTCTTCAGCAGTCCTCTATTATCGTAATCACACTTAATATCTTTGGAACAGGGACGCTCAGCTCTATTTTAGTGGAACTACACAAAATGATCAGAATGTTGCATGCTCCAGACAGCTACTTTTTTTCCCAACATGCCTTGTTGATTTAGACAGAGTTGGGGGGACATTGCTGCCAATGAAAGCATGGATCAATTTTAATTTAACACCTTCTCACAACTCTGTCTTCAGTTGTGATGTAATTATTAGCTCTGATATGCTAATAATTGACATGCATTAGCAAGGAAGTTAGTTTTTTAATTGTTTCCGAAAGAGCATCGATGGCAAGACACGCTTGAAACAAAAGCTGAAAGCTCACACCATTGTACAATTTCATGTCGCTTGAAAATTATTTGTATAGTACGTCAATTATGTAAACAAATGATGGAAGCTTGATAGCATTGCCAGAAGCCTCTTCATCATTCGGGTCCATGTGCCATGCACAAAATTATACTCCTTCGTTCCTAAATATTTGCCTTTTTACAAATTTCAAATGGGCATATTTTAGAGTGTAGATTCACTCATTTACCTTCGTATGTGTACTCCCTCCATTCCTAAATATTTTATTCTTCTTTCTAGAGATTTCAACAAGTGACTACATACGGAGCTAAATGAGTGAATCTACACTCTAAAATATGTATATATATACATCTGTATGTGCCAGTCCATTTGAAATCTCTAAAAAGACAAATATTTGAGTAGTCACTCGTTGAAATCTCTAGAAAGACAAATATACTCCGGAGTATATTTAAGAACCGAGGGATTAGTGCACAACCGCATGGGAGACTCAGCCCGGTCGTTGCGCCGCATTAATAGTGAGTAATGAGCAGTCAAATCGTAAGCCCCACCTTTCCCCTTTGTAAGTTGCTCTGAAGAAGCAACCATCAATACGCTCTTCTTTGAATCCGCTCATACTACTCCATCCGTCACTGTTTATACAGCGCGCTAAAGAAAAAAGAAAAAAAATCTGTGGGACCAAGGCGACTAGCGACCGGCCTGAAAAATAGCATTGGTAGTTATAGCACAGCGTACACACATGCATGCAGTGCTTCCACCCCGGTACACACATGCATGCACTTACTCCACTCGTAGTAGTACAAAGACATGAAGAGAAAATTGTGGACTTGATTGCGGTTACCACGCCCTAATTAATTGAGCATTAAACCAAATGCGTCTAAAGTCTCTCTGGTGGTGGAAATGGATTGAGAGAAATGCATCATAATGAAGCGGCATACATGGCTGTGACGGAGGGAGGAGTAGTATGAAGGTGCAAAACCAAGTATGCAGCGTATGGCGATCGGTCAACGCACCTCCTCTTGGCATATCACTCACATGTGGGACAGGAGTGTGAGCAAACCGATCTAAATTGATGGCAAAGAGCCAACCCGCGTTCCTTGAGAGAGACGAGGAGCGAGAACACCTGACGGGCTCACACGGAGGCCAAGATATATTCGAGCATGGTTGGTTGATCGATATCATTCATTACATGTTGGGCTGCCATTTTCCGTCCTTCTTCGAATAAGCGTGTACTTTATCGGAGATAAAAAATAAGAGTACAGACGCTCCACCATGCGGTTCTAGTAGTAGTACTACTCGTACTACTGCGCGGCAGCTCTTCGCCTCTTTGTGAAGTCGAACAATGATGGTACTCCGCATGTTGGGTACTACAGTGTATGCCTCTGACAATGTGACACCTAATGGACTGATGCATGTCCACCGAGGGTAGGTTGCATTAGTCAAAAGCATGAAGCGAGCTTCACCTTGTCCTGCAAGCTTCTCCTCGTTACGTGAGTTGTGGGACACACAAAAAGTAGTGCTAGTCCATACTCCCTCCTTTCCGGCTAATATGGCTTAATCTTTTTGCGGGTAAATGAGAGAGCTTTATTCATATATAAGCATTCTTAGGACGATCAGCCAAGACACTGGTCACTAGGAAGCGAGGTACCCCGCAAAAAAAGAAGTAGGAAGCGAGGTGTTTCGTCAAGCCATCTCTCGGCCACATTCAAAGTGCAGCAAGCACGGTTCACACGAAGATGCGCCACAAGGTTTGCTGACCTGTTTACATGCTGAATAACAAAAAAAGAGGAAATATTACCGAGCGCTACTATTTGTAACAGGATATGAGCCAGAATTAAGCAAGAATTGTGGCGAGTGTTCCATGCAATCAACTTCCATTATCACATGCGAGAACCCTCGAAGAGAACCAAATGTGTTGAAGATTGCTTTATCACATTTTAAAATTATAATAAGAGTCTGACGGCTCCTCCATCCGGTTATAGTACGTACCTTTATAGAGTATACTTTATAATAAGGTGCCTTAAATCATTGCATGCAAGTATTAAGAGAAAATTGACCAATGCATGTACTTTATACATGCATGCATTGTAATTAATGCATTGGTAAACATAATTTTTTGAGAAAAACAAGAACATTAATTGGGTGCTTTTGCAAACTACAAAAAGTATTCCACCACTCACCATCTGCCTTGATTGGTGGGATTTTTGAATTGAGCCCTATAAACCGGAAAGGAGGGAGCAGTATAGGCTATAGTAGTAGTACTAGTACTAGTAAACTTTGCGCTTGGCTGTTCGCCTATTCGGGAAGTCGAACAATAGTAGCACTAGTAGTATAGTGTATGGTTCTGGCAATCTGACACCAAATTAACTGTTGCACATCCACCACCTGAGCAAGGAAGGGCTTGCATTAGTCAAAAGTTTATCCTTATCCTGTGAGCCACCGCGCGCAAGCTTCTCCTGTCCTGCAACCTTCTCCTCGTTCGGCAAGTTGACGTGACATAGCAAAGTAATGCTAGTCCATACTGCCTCCTCGCCGGTTAATATGGCTTAATTTCAAACGAGATAAATACAACATGCATCCTTTGTATATTTGTAAAAATACGGTCGATGGACTTCATAATATGCTCATTGCGCTCAATATAGATATTTTCCGGTGTTTATACGGTCACTAGCTCACCCTGACTGAGTATGTGTGTGCATGCACGTGTAGGTTGAGCACTTAGCGTGACCGTGTGTGTTCCGTCGTGTGCTCGGACATGCATGCATTAGGGCGTCGCGCGCGTTTTGCGTCCATGTGTACGTGTGACTATTGCATACACGTAGGGGGAGTACGTGTAGGGGCCACTAAGGAGCGGTCAAATCACACAGTAAGTTAGTCGGAAGAAGCAACCATCATTTCACTCTTGAATGACACGTACGCAATATAAAATGGTTGATATGGAGAGAAAAAGAAAACCACTATATATACACTAGCAGGAGCCTAAGCTACAAGCATGCTTGCTAAGGTTGCTCTCTTCACAAGCATAGAACGACGGGCCTGATCCCGCAGCTGGGGGAAGGGAACAATGTTCTGCGTAGACGCGGTCGACATCGGCGAGGGAGAAACCCCATAGTCGGTGCGTCCCAATCGGGGGTCACCGCGGTATGGGCCGATGCCGCATCCCAACCTCCCTTCTAGCTATAGCCCGACGTCCCAGGTAGTCCATCTTTCTTTTGGATCCGGCTTGCTCCACTGTCGTAGCTCCATCTCCATGTCGATCTTTCTCTACTTCTACCGGCTTCTACTTGTGATGAGTTTATGTCTCATGAACTAGTGCCGGTACTATTATTCTAATCACACTTCTTCAATATCTTTGCCATCAGGGATGCTCAGGTCGATTTTAGTGGAACTGCACAAAAGCATCGTATGATCCGAGGGTGTCAGCCGTCTTTCCTTCGACAGGTTCTACCTGGCCAGGGAATTAAATCATGTTTAGGGTTTAGGGTTGAAGTCGTAGTGACCCCATCAGTAGTTTTTATTTCGTACATGCTCTCACAACTTTTTTATTTAGTTGTGAAGTAAATATTGGCTATGATCTGTGAATCATTGAGATGCATCAGCATGTGTGTTAGTTTTCCTTTGTATTTGATGGAATGTTGTAACGGGGCAACCTTGGAATAGGAATGAAACTGGAGTGGAAAGTTACCGTTTTTCCAGAGAAAAATGGAAACGGAGAGAAACCAACGTTTCGTTTCGTTGGATCGCGCCATCGAGCCAAACCAACGTTTAAATCATGTATGTCGTGTTCGTGTCTCACCCTCCTCCACAGCTCGACCCCACACGCTCGCTCGGCATGCCACTCACCACAAACCGAGTATACGATAACTTTCCCGCCTGCTAGTCTGATGGATCGCACCATGGAGTACTAGCACTACTAGAAGAGATTGATGAGTTGGGGGAGGACAGCTAGCTGTAGCACGGACTCCCAAGAACTTTTTACATGCATGTTGTAGCCGGCTATTGCGACCTTTGAATGCGGAGCAGCCGCGTGCACCCGGAAGCGGCGCGGGCGACGCTCTCTCGGCCGGCGCGCCGCTTCAATGCCGGCGCCAGTGAGAGGTCGCGTCCGCTCTGGCCGGGCATGAATGCGGCACTGACCGTTTCGGGCGGGAAGCACGCGTGGGTGATGAAGAGGGTTCGGGTTGGTCAGGACCGGCCGTGGCAGCGGTCCGGACGTGCGCAAACAAGAGATGTTGTACGTTAATATTGCTGCGTATATAATGAACAACGTAAATAATGTGCCAGTTGGACAAATATGATTGGAGATGGAGATGGAAATGGAATATGACGTAAACAAGGATATGCATGTCTATGTCTATGTGTGTATGCGCGACGACTCTCGCGACCTGGAAGCGGGGGCGTGTTTTTGATTGAGTTTTCTTTCTTGGTACGTTAGAAAATCAGTTTGTCTAATTCACATCTAGATGTTATTTAAGGATATCACATCTAAGCTCCCACAAGTATATAATGTAGCAACAAGAAACAAAAAAACTAGGACAAAAAAATAGACCACAAATAGAGTGGACATCAGCTTATATGTGACATAACTATGTCACATCTAGATGTGTCCTAGACAGGCCCTTAAAAAATTGTCCGCCAGTTTTCAATTCTTTTTTCCTGGAACACGTGTATTCTATTTAAAACCACTGCTATGGAGAGATTTTTTTACTCCATTATAGCCTCTTGTTTGATAGAGTTTCTCGCTCTCTCACCCTCTCCATATCAAAACAAGATGACAATGTCCACTCTATCTCTCTCCTCACCGGTGGTCACAGATCCGGCCGAATCCCGTCCGCTGCGGGAGGTGAGGAGGTGCAACGTTGACATTGTCGCCGTCGGCGACGGATGGACCCAATGCGCACCGTCCTCTCGGAGCCGGCGCTGGCGCGGATGAAGATCCTCCGCGCCCTTGTTCGCTGCCGTCATGTGGGCAGATCCCACCCGCCCGCCTAAACGACATCTTGCCCACCTGAGGTATAACTTCTTGTACTGGTCCAGCTCCCCAGGTCGCTGCGTGCGGGTTTTCTTCTATGCGACTACTCCCCAGCTCCCCATGCATAGTAGTAGCTAGGGTTCGTCGGCTGGTCCAACATCACCTACTAGTACTATTATAGAGGAAATGCAACTCAAAAAGTTGTCCTGATTTATGCCTCGGTGGAGGTATACATGTTGTTTCAACAAAAAGTACATGGTGGTTGTGCGGTCATTGTCCATATGGTGGTAGTACTATCACTGGTTAAATGAAGAAATGCTTTTTTTCTCGGGTATCCTGGTTTAGTTCCCATCAAGATATAATTATGATGCTTACATTTGTTGGTGTACTTTTCATTAATTCTTATTGACAATAGAGATGTCATTGCTAACCCTTTTTATATTTTTGGAAACAGCGATGCGTGTCTCCATACCCGGCATGTCTTCCTCAATTTTAGTGGAACGCACAAAATTGGATGGCCATTGTTGTTCCGCCTCCTTCTTCCGCCACGTGGTTCTTCCTTCCTCGAGCTTGATTCTTGAGAAGAAATGCAGACCACGGTGAGGATTTGTCGAACTTCATAGGTGCCTCACCCAAACTTGATGCCAAATGGATGATGCATCACCACGATGACCTATCGATGCTCATGGTTGCGCCTCATGGTTGCGTCGGCTGGTGAAGCTGGTCGATTTTCAATGAAAAACAAGCTGTCTTCCATCAGTGCTCTTTGCTTGTTACGCACAAAGATGATATCCTTCGTCAGTTCACCTTGGTTACGTTGGAGACACAGTCGTCTTTCACGTTGGTGCAATTTTATCACACAATTGGATATGAACCAAATGTTTCCTCGAAGAAGGATCGACGTTGGTACTAAGAGCATAAGTTTTGTATTGATTTCTAAGCCTTCTCACAACTTTGTCTCCAGCTCCGCTGTAATTTTATTCGTCCAGCTATTAACTTCCATTTAAAAAATGGTGTGGACTAAAAACCCGGATGGACGTAGTAGCCCTCCATTTTTATTTATTCCGCATATTAGATTTGACTGAAGTCAAACTTTGTAATACTCTCAAACCTTTCTGATAATTGAAATTAAAATTCTTTATTTGTACACACTCTCACACGTTTCCGATAATTTGGCGCATTTGTGGTTGTTTACTTAAGGGAGGGTAGTGTACCACACGTGAAGGACAGGAAGTGCGACCAGGACGCGTGGGCGTGGATCGTTAGTTCATCGGAAGTAGTATTAGTTTTCTTCATTGTACATTAAATAAAGAGTTTCGTTTCATACTTACACAATTTAAAATGATTGTTATGGAGAGAATAAGAAAACCACTCCGCTAGTATATATTAGTCGTATACACGAGAGTACAGACGCGGCTTCATTGACTTAGTGCACCTGCCTTTGGGTTTATGACAGGTGGGCCCAAAATGTGGCTGGCTCACCTGTCATACAGCCAAAAGCAGGTGCAGTGAAGGCACCGGAGCTCTGTCTGCATTACTACTGTAGTATATATATAAGCGGGAGCCTCGGCGTTGTTCGCTAGGGTTTGCACTCTCCACACGCCGCCACACTACATATATGTTACACCTTTGGAGGCTCGGCGTTCATTTGCTAGGGGTTTGCTATATTCACAGTCTATCACCCTCTCTTCACCATATCTAAACAAGACTGCGTTGGCCTCTTGTCTCTCTCTCCCCCTCACAATTTGGTGAAGGAGGCGCTCAGATCCCGTCGACCTTGGGAAGGGGAGGAGGTGCAGCGTTCACTCTATCGCCTTGGCCGAGGAGGCAATCCACCGCCGGCTGTCTTGTTCTCTTTCACCCGGCGCTTTGTCTTGGGGAGGGCCACCGACCCCTTCTTCCTTGCTACCGTACGTAGTGTGCGCAGATCCGGCCTCCTGCCGCACGCCTTGCCACATCCCGACGACCCTAAGGTATAAGTTTCTTTGAAACCGTCGTTGCTCTAGCTGCATGTGGATCTTTTTCGATCTGTAGTCGAATCTAGGTCTTGGTTCAAAGAGGAAAGAAGGGTGCGGTGGGCTGGAGCAAGAATCTAGGACGTGGTTCAATGAGGAAAGGAGGGGCGGAAAGTAGTATAGACTGGCTATCCGACCGCTTTGTAGGTCAAAAAGGGAAAAAGGGGGTAACCCAGTACACACATCTGTAAGTAACCGATCTCTTTGTTGAAAAGGGAAAGAAACTGGGGGGTCGGGTAGTTTGTGCAGGACTAGATCTGCTGCCCTCACTTAGGAAAAAGGTTCAAAGAGAACAAATATGGGACCATTGCATATATACTGCTTGGCTACATACTCTGCATCACCCATTTATACATGTGGACGCACATGGTGCTGGCATGTCCCATACAGCTATTTTGTTGTTGTTAATCTAAGAATGCCGCCGGAAAATTGAAGCAATGCCACTGTTAAAAGTAAATTACATTTTTTAACGAATGTTGTTTCAAGAGAATGTCTCTGTTAATATGAATCAATGCAACCATTTTAGAAATGCTACTATCCTACTTTGTTTTCCATCCAAGATAAGTTAGATGCTTCTTTACATCCTTGTTTGTTTCATCCTCCTTTATCGTCAATTAATTGTTTCCTTTTTACCGCTGTTAAAACAGTGGTATCGATTCAACTTGTTGCTATTGCGACATTTTGCTTCTCTACTCGAAACACTTCTGTTTTAAGAGTGTTTTGTGCAGTTCAACTTGAATATCACACGGTGACTTTGCTTAATTTTGTGGAACTGCACAAAAGGAGATCGAGATTTGTATCCAGGTCTTCGTGGCGAGTTGTTTCAAATCTTGGTCTCATCCACATGATGTGATGTGCTTTGAGATGTTGTGCTACTTGTTTTGGTACTGTTTTAAATAAATTTTGAATTGAAGCTATTGTATTGTTGTCTTTTCCCATTAAGTAGTGAACAAAAATGGGACCAACCCAGACATGATGCTTGTTGCTTTGTTACAACAAACTCTGCATCACCCCCTTTATAAGTAGATGGAAGCACATACCGTTGTTGCGCCCACTCTCCCCTGGAACTGTTTATGCTTTTTGTTAATATAATGCCGCTGGTAAAATTAAGCAATGCCACTCTCAGAATTAATTAACTACTGAATCTTAGTTCAAAACTGCAACACTTGTTAGGAATGGTAATATCCTGCTTTGTAGTTCTTTCTACATGTTTAACCAAGGTATTGTTAAGATAATGTCTCTGTTAAAATGAATCAGTCGCATTGTTTTAGGAATGATACTTTTCTGCTTTTTTGTTCTTTATACATGTTGAAACAAGGTATTGTTAAGATAATGTCTCAGTTAATATGAATGAATCACACTGATTGAGAATTGCTACTCCCCTGCTTTGTTTCCCATTAAGATAAGGTAGATTAGTAGATGTTTTTCTTCTAGGAGTACAAGTCATCAACCGTTATTTCTCAGCAATTGTTTCCCTTATACCTTTTGTTGCTTACAGGGATATCAAAATTAAAGCTCGGTTTTATTCCGACTTCGATTTTAGTTCAACTGCACAAAAGGAGCCAATGTGTCCAAGGCAAACTGCTGCATTACTGGGTCTAGTTGGTCGTTCCACTTTGTAGAAAGAAGCAGTCATTGTTTGTGCTACATTACAGAAGGAATGACCGAGAAGCTTTACCCAGTATTAGGCCTTCCACTATGTAGGCCAAAATAGGTGCCAATTTCACCTTTTCTTAGTTTGGCACCGAATCCCTCCATTGCTTCAGCCGGTGCCATAAATATTAGACACCGGTGACATGACTAGTCTGCAGAGACCTTTGGCAATTTAACAACACGTGGAGTGCCCTGGGCAAAAAGTGCCCAAACAAGTACAAGAAGTGACAGGACTCCACGGTCATAGGCATTACATATTTTGAATGGGAAAAGCTTGTCAAAGTTTAATCATTGATGTTAGCAAGAAGCGACAAGACTCCACGATCATAGGCATTACATATTTTGAATGGGAAAAGCTTGTCAAAGTTTAATAATTGATGTTAGCAAGAAGACGTTAGTTTAATATATTGGAATTGGAAAACCTTGTCAAAATTTGCTCATTGATGTTAGCCGTAAGACATGCATTTGATATTTTTGAGTGGACGCCCTTCATCGTGAGCAGCGCCGAGTGTTTTTTCCTATTCACGTGTTCAGTTTAGAAGTAAATAGTTACTCTACTGAGATATTCCTGTGTTAACAGTTTGTTCTGAATATTGTCTATGTAATGCCAGGCCTTGTGTTTGATTGCAAAGTTGAGCTTGGAATGTTGTGGCATGCGGCATCACGAGCTGTTCACCTTGCCTCCTGAGAATAATGCTTCGTATTGTTTTACATGTCGATCTAATGCCAATGATTTTCTTGTTAAGAAGATCATCCTCTTCTGTTGTTTCCGTGCTTAAGAAGTTCATCGTCTGATGTTTCATTCATAGCCTATACGACAAGTCAGGTAGGTTAGACGTGAAACCATATGATCTTCCGACCAACTCATGATATTAGGCCATGATTGGATCATCGTTTTCCAACCAAAACCGCTTGTAAAACTGACGCTTGTAAATTAAAGCAGATGGTCTCGGGCGAAGGCGCTTGGTTGGTCGATTTCGACTAGTAAAATATCGGAAGTACTTCACACACGATAAAAACGCTGAACGACACTCGGGCGATTGCTAATCTAGCCGTTAGCTGCTATTTCAGCCTTGCCCATGGATGGCATGATACGCACGTCGTGCATGTATCATCTGGTAATGTTGTCCATATAGCAGTGCTCGGAAAATATACACTGGTCTCTCAAATTACTCGCGTAACCCGCCGGTTTTACTTACAGACCTCGGGCCCTCGGTTTCATTACGCATGTATTTTACGCGTTGTTTCCGATGACGAGTAAATTACACTTGTATGTTAATACAGGTTTGAAATAAACCAGAGCTCCCAAGCGCGGCCTTACCGTTTCATGCCGTCTCAGTTTCTCGAAGGTGCTCATAGGTGTCCGATGATCCTGGCTTCCTGAATGAGCATCGGGCGCTGTATCGGACCTCCGTAGGGCCCGCAAGGCCCTCTCCATTGTTCTTCGAGTTGTTGCGCTCGCCGTGGCGCCGAGCATTGTTAACATGGTCAACGAACATGAGGATTCAGGAGATGACTTTATTTTGGCTGGATGACACTAGGGACCCACTAGGGCCATAGCCGTACGTACGCAAGTGCCTCCTTATTATGTACAACTATATTTTTTTGCTTTCTCCTGGTTTCCTGACATCACGGTCCAACACCATTGTCAACCTACATAGTCAATATAAACGAGAGAATTGCACAAGGTGCGGCCGACAGCTGGGACCAAGCAGCTCGAGCAGTATTTGTGTTTTTGAGGCGTGAGCATTGCAGAGTTTTTCTTGGCGATGATTTCGTTGTTGTTCAGAGGAGAGCAGGGTATTAACTGGGCGGGCTGTGGCCCGTCTAATCCAGGCCAGATACTAATTTTTTCAAGATGAAAATGGCTAGCCCAGCTATACGTCTTTTTGAGGAATACCTGTGCTAGGTCAACTTGTTATTCTCCGCCCCGCTGGGCTGCAAATCTTTCCTAGGAGGGATGCATTAGGCTTAACAGGAAAATGGGCTTTAAAAATAATAAATGGGATGTAATTATAAAAATTGGGCAGTAACTATAAAAAATGCACCAAACACGAAATTAGTTTATAAAATATTATTTATGGATTTTGAAAATCTTAAATTTTCATTGTTAAGCGCGCAATGTTTCGTTGGATTTTTACGTAATACAAATTTATATTTAATCTGACTAGAAATTTCGGGATAAAAATATTTCGGATCCCATCAAAATGTGGGAAATTTTATTGAATTATGTCTTCAACGGTTGATTGAAATTATTAATCATTGTCCTAGCTAGAAAATGGGATGTACTTTTAACAAACTGTAAATGGGTTGTTGTGAATTCCATTAGAATTCAAAAATGGGTTGTACATTCTTACAAAACGCAAATGTGCTATATGTTCTCTGTCACACACTTGTGGGCCTACTAAGTGACGCGTCCCCTAAAAAAATAAGTTGACGCGTATGCAAGGCTTTGTCAACTTATTATAGTCAACACACGGTTCTAGCAGCAGTGGCCATTGGATGTCTATCCAACGGATGTCGTGCTTCTTCTTCAATCTCGGATATTCTTAGCTTCGCCTCCCAAAAATGATTCCTCCCACGACATCCGGGCGCACCGTTCGGAGGCTGACCTATGGGCCTACTAAGTTGGAGGCGTACCAAGGGCTTTGTCAACTTAGTCAATATAAACGATTCTAGCTTCGTGACCGTGACGATGTCCATCCAACGGCCGTAGTGCTTCTTCAACCTCTGGTCTTCTTGGTCCGGCCGCCCAAAGCAGCGGGGTCGTGCCGCTTGCTCCCGCCTCCTGTGGCCGGGTCTTGGCCATGGAGGCCTCACCGCCCCCATACTACTCCCACCGCTGGCCAGGTCATCCCTCCACTCACCCACACCCCCTGTTATTCTGTGGCGACGGCAGCCTCACACCGCATCCGAACCACTGAACCCTCGTACTCCTATCCGCGTGGGCTTCCACTGCTGTGTCTTCCCCAGCTCCGCGTCATCCCCTTCCTAGGAGTCGCCGTCGTCCACCGCCCTGGTGCTCTCGGCGCAGCGTGGTCAACGTGGTCAACGAGCGACTTCCATCGGAAGAGTACTGTACGTGGAGAGGCTGACAGCTGGGTCCACGGCGGCCGCAAGGAAGTGCCTCCTTATTATGCGCAAAATAATTATTCCTCCACCTGACAGCAGGGACCCACCGGACGGGCCACCTTATTTCGCGAAAAAAACATTTCCCCCTGACTGCTCGGACCCACCGGACGGGCCACCGTATTTCGCGAAAAAACGTTCCCCCCGCTGTCAGCTCGGACACACCGGAAGTGCCTCTTTATTACGCACAAAAAAATGAATAATCCCCCTGCTAGCTGGGACCCACCTTGGTGGGTGGCTGACTTGTGGGCCTACTAAGTTGACGGGGACGGAGGGCTTTGTCAACTTAGTCAATATGAACGATTCTAGCTCCAGTGACCGTACGATGTCCATCCGATGGCCGTAGTGCTTCTTCAACCTCTGGTCTTCTTGCTCCGGCCGCCCAAAGCAGCCCCGGTCGTCCCGCCTGCACCTGCCTCCCGTGGCCGGCTGTGCTGCCGCGGAGGCCTCACCGCCCCCTACTATTCCCACCACTGGCCAGGCCCTGCGGCGACGGCAGCCTGACACCGCAGCCGAACGAGTGAACCCTCATACTCCTCTTCGCATGGGCATCCACTGCCGCGTCTTCACCGCCTCCTCGCCATCCCCTTCCTAGGCCTTGCCATCGTCCACCGCCCTGGTGCTCTCGGCGCGGCGTGGTCAACGTGGTCAAGGAACGACTTCCATCGGACGTGGATCAGACGTGGAGAGGTTGATACCTGGGTCCACGGCCGCAAAGAAGGAAGTGCCTCCTTATTACGCCGGAAAATAATGAGTCCTCCACTGACAAAGGGACCCACCGGACGGGCCACCGTATTTCGTGAAAAAAATGTTTCCCCCCTGACTGCTGGGACCCACCAGCTACACCTTCGCACGCAAGGAAGTGCGTTCGGGCAAAAAAAATGATTCGCCCCCCTGACTGCTGGGACCCACCAGCTACATCTTCGCACGCAAGGAAGTGCGTCCGGGCAAAAAAAACGATTCGCCCCCCTGACTGCTGGGACCCACCAGCTACATCTTCGCACGCAAGGAAGTGGATCAGCGGTCGGGACCCACCTGGTCGAAGCATACGTAGCGTTGTCATTACGGTCGCGAACGGTACGTACATACCGGGTCGATCTAGAGGCGCGCATGTGTCGTAGTAGAGGCGCCGCGACGTGTCATAGTAGAGGCGCCAGACGTAGCATGTACACGACGTATAGCGGCGAGGTGCAAGAAAGAAAATCTGACCACGTGTATGTATGCGTCGGCCAGGGCTCGTGTATGTGGCTGGGTCGGAATGGAGAAACAGCGTCGTCGTCGTGTTCATGGGGAGGCAACGGAACGCGTCGTATTCATCGGGAGGCAACGGAACGCGTGGGAGCCAACCGGCTGGGTCGGAACGGAATGCGTGGACGTGTTCATCGAGAGGCCTTGGACGGAACAGGCGATGGAAATGAAGCCTGGCGTACCGCACAACGGAGGAAACAGACCTCCTACGTTCGGAACGGGGTCCTGTTGATCGGGAGGGGTGTGGTGTACCGCAAAACGGAGGAAACAGACCTCCTACGGTCGAAACGGGGGTCCTGTTGATCGGGAGGGGTGTGGCGTACCGCAAAACGGAGGAAACGGACCTCCTACGATCGAAACGGGGGTCCTGTTGATCGGGAGGGGTGTGGCGTACCGCAAAACGGACGAAATGGACTTGTGTTGGAGCGCTACGGTTGAAACGTGGGTCCTGTTCATCGGGCAAAACAGGACTCCACGGGATACTGTTCATCTCCACCGTCGACCTCCTCCAGCCTCCACGGGCTACCGTCGACCTCCTCCAGCCTCCACCACGCGCTACTCCACCGGCTCCTGTTCAACCACCCCTCCACGGGCACCCCTCCACCGTCTACTGTTCATCCAGCCCTCCACACCATGGGGTCCTGTTCAACCACCCCTCCATCGTCTACTGTTCATTCAGCCCTCCACCACACCACGGGGTCCTATTCATCCAGAGGCAACGCCACCGCTCACTGTTCATCCAAACCCCCCTGCAACGCCAATCGCTCATCCTGCAGAGGCAAGATCGATCGGCTTTAGTTAGCAACAGAGCGGCGAATCGCCGATCGGGTTCGATTAATAGCCATCGATCGATCGGTCGAGTTCAAGAACGTGTAGCCTGCGGTGCAATCGCCGGGTTGATTAGAGCCCAACGCCTCGCTTCGGGTTCGATTAGAGCCAACGCCTACGCACATACGCAGCGTGCACGTACGAGAGAAACGCTGCATCGCTTCGCCCCGACCTCCCACCGTAACCGGGAACTCCCCGAAATTTTCCTCCCCCTCGCTTCTACCATGGTTTTTTCGTCATGGACGGCCCAAAGAATGTCATGCAGCTGCGTCTCCGGACCGTCCAGGAAGAAAAGCCCATTTTCTGTCATGATTTTTTGTCATAGAAGTAGGAGCCCACCACATCTATGATGATACCGGGTTTTGTCACAATTATCATCATAGAAGTGTCATATGTATGACATGAAAAAAAATTCGTTCGGCCCAAAGTGTCACGGATGTGTCTTTTTTTTGTAGTGAATTCTCCTATTATAGTGTTAAATTGAGTGATACTCAATACATATACAATCTTGAGAAAGGTAACTTTCGTATTGTTCTCTCATTTGCGACTCACCTTCCACTTGACTATGATGGATAGGCCGGGCACCTCTTCCAACCCACTCTATGATGAGCAAGATGCACCGAATGACTATGTATAAAAGGTTCAACTCTTTGGCATTCAACAAGCCTTGCATCAAGGAAATGAAGTTTGGGCGACGGCATCGAGCAAATCGCCACCGACTTGCAACAATCTGAAGCAAGAGCAAGAGACTACCTCGACACCAAGCTTACTTCCCAAATGGACGAGTTTCATTCCATGATGGTCAACTGCGTTTCTTCCACATATTCTTCGTCAAGAGGACGCCGCTCAAGGCAACATTCTTCGAATACATCTTCGGATGCAAGTCTTCCATGAGCATGTTCTCATCTTCGACACGACCGTCAAGATCATCAAGATTCACAAAATCCATTCCATGGCAATGGTTTGCAAGACCGTATTCGCGAGCGTGAACGCCATTGTCGCCAAGAACAAGATGCCATGGACAAAGAGCAAGCTCGACAACATCAATGCCAAGAAAACCAAGGCGACGACGCCATATGACAAGAACAACAACGCCATGAGGAACAAGCGCTTGAAGTGCAACGTGCTCTACAAGAAGCAACTCGCGTCGTCAAGGAGCACAACCATCATGTGCACGAAGAAGAAGAGGCACGTCCTCAAGTGTGCCAAGAGCAAGCCGTGCATCTTGAGGAACGCCATGAAAGGAGGAACCGGGCAAGAAACAATCGCCTCAATGACAAGCTAATAAAGTGCGGCAAGAGGACCTCGAGGTTGAAGACCCGCCTCCAGGACAAGAGCTATGACACCATTGAGATGATGACGAGCAACGCTACGGCGAGCTCAAGTTCAATATGCCTAATTTCTCCCGGAGGCACCGATCCCGAAGACGACCTCTCATGGGCCTTAAAAGTGGATAAGATATTCCGTCTTCATTACTACAACGAGGAAGAGAAGGTAGCCATGGCATCCCTGGAGTTCCAAGATTATGTTCTCATTTGGTGGGAGCAAGTCATCGAACGGCTCCAAGAGAAAGACGAACCACCAAGAAGATCAAGGAGAACTTTGTATTGAGATCCAAAGAGAGAGAAGAATCCATCTAGCTAATAACTATGGACCCGAAGGTCTGTGGTAAACTACTCACGCTTCATCAGAGAGGCAATGGGGTTGATGTAGAAGCCCTCCGTGATCGATTCCCCCTCCGGCAGATCGCCGGAACAGGACCCAAGATGGGATCTCATGGGTACAGAAGGTTACATCGGTGGAAAAGTGGTCTTGTGGCTCTCTCTGATCGATCTAGGATATAAGAGTATATATAGGCGAAAGAAGTACGTCGGTGGAGCTACGAGGGGCCCACGAGGGTGGGGGCGCACCTACCCCCCTGGGCGTGCCCACCTGCTTCATGGCCACCTCGTGGCGTTCCAGACTTCAACTCCAAGTCTTCTGGATTGCTTTCAGTCCAAGAAAGATCATCGCGAAGGTTTCATTCCGTTTGGACCCCATTTGGTATTCCTTTTCTGTGAAACACTAAAATAGGCAAAAAAGAGAAACTGGCACTGGACCTCCGGTTAATAGGTTAGTCCCAAAAATAATATAAAAGAGCATATTAAAGCCCATTAAACATCCAAAACAGATAATATAATAGCATGGAACAATCAAAAATTATAGATACGTTGGAGATGTATCAAGCATCCCCAAGCTTAATTCCTGCTCGCCCTCGAGTAGGTAAATGATAAAAACAGAATTTTTGATGTGGAATGCTACCTATCATAATTATCAATGTAATTTTCTTTATTGTTGCATGAATGTTCAGATCCGCAAGATTGAAAATAAAAGTTTAATATTGACATAAAAATAATAATACATCAAGCATACTGATAAAGCAATCATATCTTCTCAAAATAACATGGCCAAAGAAAGTTATCCCTACAAAATCATATAGTCTGGCTATGCTCTATTTTCATCACACAAAGTATTTAAATCATGCACAACCCCAATGACAAGCCAAGCAATGGTTTCATACTTTTGAAGTTCTCAAACTTTTCCAATCTTCACGCAATACATGAGCGTGAGCCATGGACATAGCACTATAGGTGGAATAGAATGGTGGTTGTGGAGAAGACAAAAAGGAGAAGATAGTCTCACATCAACTAGGTGTATCAACGGGCTATGCAGATGCCCATCAATAGATATCAATGTGAGTGAGTAGGGATTGCCATGCAACGGATGCACTAGAGCTATAAGTGTATGAAAGCTCAAAAAGAAACTATGTGGGTGTGCATCCAACTCGCTTGCTCACAAAGACCTGGGGCATTTTGAGGAAGCCCATCATTGGAATATACAAGCCAAGTTCTATAATTAAAGATTCCCACTAGTATATGAAAGTGACAACATAAGAGACTCTCTATCGTGAAGATCATGGTACTACTTTGAAGCACAAGTGTGGAAAAAGGATAGTAGCATTGCCCCTTCTCTCTTTTTCTGCCATTTTTTTTGGGCCTTGCTCTCCTTTTTTTATGGCCTCTTTTTTTCTCTTTTTTTATTTTTCTTCCGGAGTCTCAACCCGACTTGTGGGGAATCATAGTCTCCGTCATCCTTTCCTCACTGGGACAATGCTCTAATAATGAAGATCATCACATGATACGTCTCCAACGTATCTACAATTTTTGATTGCTCCATGCTATTATATATTCTGTTTTTGGATGTTTAATGGGATTTATTTTACAATTTTATATTATTTTTGGGACTAACCTATTAACCCAAGGCCCAGTGCAAATTGCTGTTTTTTTGCCTATTTCAGTGTTTCGCAGAAAAGGAATATCAACCGGAGTCCAAACAGAATGAAACCTTCGGGAGAGTTATTTTCGCAAGAAACATGATCCAGAGGACTTGGATTGGACGTCAAGAAACAACCGAGGAGGCCACGAGGCAGGGAGGCGCGCCCCCCACTGTAGCGACCCAACCCGAAATCGGTCAAGTCTCTGTGTAGCTGTACCATCCCAAGATCATGCTGGTACACACAGTACATTGATGCAAAGATTCAAAGTTCAATCACACCTGAATTTATTACACGATTCTCATATCGAGTCTTTATTACAAGATAATAAATTCGGCCGAAGGCCAACTCATGAGAAATAAACTAAATAAAGCGGCGGAAGCGTAGACGAATAGCGAGTCCATCCGATTCCATAGGGCAATCGCAAGCGTGGATTGTAGCCTCACTCCTGATCGGAAAACTCCTCTGCAACATAAGACGTTGCAGCCGTGTAGGTCAGCATTTTGAATACGCCGGCAAGTCATGAAGAGAGAACAACAATAAAATTACTAACACTATATGCAATTTGGCTGTGGGGCTCTAAGTTTCATTGTTTTGCGAAAAAGCCAGTTTTTCCCTACAACAAGGACTTGTTTGCAAATACTACAAAATGTTGGTAGTTATTGAGATGGTTCCGCCAACCAATTTCTCATTCCCAATTATTAAATAACCCCCTCAATTAATTTATTAAGTTCGGTGTTGAGATATCCGAAATGCTCCAAGTTCCAGAGGCTCAATTTGTCCGTAACCAAGGACACGGCTAATCGATTAGATCTTCACTCTGCAGAGGTTTGCGCACTTTTCCCGCAAGAATTGTTCCCTCCTTTAAGTCTTCGCACTGCCTGGTGTTTGAAGACGGAACGAACGAAACAGGGTCTTCCGAAGAGTTCCTCTGGGCCACTGCCGGTGCCCATCCAATCCTGTCGTTCTTCTACATCTCGTAGCACCGTCCGGCCAGAGTCACACCTAGGGTCAACCAAGCCAGAGCCCATAATGGCTTGCGGCTGCACAGGTAAGCTTCCGGTCAATGGGGTATCCATCCGTCTCTTCGTGGCTGGGTGAAGCTTTCCGCAAGATGTCATGGCGCTTCTCCATGCATCCCGGCCATCCGCTGGTTTCTCCAGGGTGCCCGTCAACCGTCCTCCACCCAGTAGTGAATTTTGAAGTCCATCTTGAGCTTGAAGTCATGGGGTCTTGACTCTCACATCTCCCTTATGAACCACTCAACCAACCCCGTCTACGAGCATAGCAAAATAAACTACATCGTCCCATCATCCCGGGCAATGGTAACAAGGGGAATTGGGTTCATCCTACCTCATGATACTACTCAAGAACATAACTTAACAAAATTCTCCTACTGCATGCATGGTGGGGAGGTATAATTCTAATGCAAAAAAATCATAGGTATTGTAAAACATGATCAAATGACTTGCCTGGCTGACGGTCTTCGAAAGTTAGCGACTCGTAATAGCAGGCTTCGCACTCCGGAAATTCTATCGAAGTAACAATAATCATATAAGCATACAAACATAAAATCACTTAACATAACAGCATGCTATCATAAAACACACAAAACAATCAAACCAAAAACCAAAGAAAACTCAAAGAAATCCAAGCCAACAACTAACAAGAAAATAAAATAAACTTTTTCTTTTCTGTAAATAAAAGTTCACGTTCTAAAACTACAGAAACTAATCTAAAATAAATTATAACAGAGGTAAAATAAAATTTTAAAAATACCTAGAACGGCAGAAAACAATGACAAGCTAAATAAACTAGAAAAGCTTGTTTTCGCATAAAAACTATTTTTAATAAAGATTATAAATACCCAAATAAATTCCTACTGCTGGGCAAAAGTCAAAACAAGGCAAAGGACAAAAGAATCACTAAAATAAAATAATCCTAACTCAATTTATAGCAGAAATACTAATATGATTTAAACTAATATAAAACAACTTTTAAAAACCTAAACATGGCCGAAGCTATTTTCTACAGAAACTTTAGGAAATTTGCAAACTAACAAAAATGAATCAACTAAAAATATTAAGTAACCTAAGAGATACGGATTTTACAAAACTGGAACTATTCTGTTAAAAACAGAAAGAAAAAAATAAAATTCAACGAAAACTAACACGCTAACGGGCCTATCTAACGCTCAGGCGATATATAACTAATGCATGCCCGATTATAAAATAAAATAAACAGACCGTTTCGATCTAATATAAATAAACCAAATCTGAACCGGAGTAAAACCGAACTAATCTAAGATAAACCTAACCTTTCGCTAGATCTAATCTGTGCCCTAGGTTTCAGATTGGACGGTGGTGGGCGGCTCCGGCGACATACCGCGGTGGCGACGACGGCGATGGACGACGGCGGCTCGGGCGTGGACGGCGCGGTGGCTCCTGGGCAAAGAAAGGATGTCAAGGAGGTGCGGGATGAAGTGGCGGTTCGGGAGGAGTGGCTTGGAGGTCGAGGGGTGGCTCACCGGTGGCAGAAACGGCGGCGAACCGAGGCGGCGGCGAGATGCGTTCGGCGAGGGAGGCGGATCTGGTGGGTTTGGAGCGTAGGGTTTTAGGGGGTTCGAGGGAGGAGGGGCAGGGCTTTATATAGGGCATCAACTTGGAGGAGGGGGCGTCTCGAGATCACGATCCCGAGAGGATCGGAACCGCGGCGGCGGCGGTCGCGCTCTGGGCGGCGTTTGCGTGCGTGAGAGGGAAGAGAAGGGGTGGGGCCGGCGCGTCGGTGAGAGAGGGGGAGAGGAGAGCGAGCGGGCGACCGAGGCGGAAAGGGTTCGGGCGTCGGGCGCTGGGGCAGGCCGGCTCGATCGGTGGAGCTGACTCGGCGTTGCCTGGGTCAGTTATTCGGCTGGCGCTGGGTTTTCCCTTTTTTGAATTAGAGAGAAGAGAGAGTATATACAAATATATATTATTTTTTATATAGGACATATATATATATCAAAATTCTCAGGGGAATTTATCCTACAACACGGACATTTTTCCAGAGGCAAAACAAAAATAAAATAAAAACGTATTTTTTAGATTCCAAATAAAATCAAATTTGAATTCAAACTTTTTTTTTGGCAATATTTTCTTCTAACATTTTTCTTTGGAGTGTCATGTTTACTCCTCTCATACTTTTGCTCAAGTATTTGTCAGGTATTATTGAAATAAATTTCAATTGCCAAAATCAAATTCAAATTCAAATAAAACTCAAATGCCTCTGAAATTTCAAATGCCACTCAATTCAAACAAAATGCATAGATGCTTAGCTAATAATCAGAAAACATTCCAAATTGAAAATTTGGGATGTTACAAACCTACCCACCTTAAGATGAATCTAGCCCTCGAGATTCGGGTTGGCTAGCAAATAGGTGCGGTGGTCTCGGCGGAGGTCTTCTTCTCGCTCCCGTGTGGCTTCCTCCTCGGAATGATGACTCCATAGAACCTTGCAAAACTTGATGATCTTGATGCGGGTGACTACATTCAGTCTCGAGAATTCGGACGGGTTTCTCCTCATAAGTCGAGATCCTTTGTCGAGCTGTATGGCCTCTAGGGGCACTGTGTCTCTCAACGGAATATCGGCCATCTCGGCATGGCATTTCTTCAGCTGAGAAACATGGAAGACATCATGAACTCCGGACAATCCTTCCAGCAATTCCAACTTGTAAGCAACTTCTCCACGACGTTCGAGGATTTTGTAGGGGCCAATGAACCTGGGTGCCAACTTTCCTTTAACACCGAACCTCTTGATTCCACGAAGTGGGGACACACGAAGATATGCCCGGTCTCCGCTTCAGTATGTTACTTCCTTGCGTTCTTGTCGGCATAACTCTTACGCCTCGATCGAGCTACCTTGAGTCTTTCTCGAATCAGCTTGACTTTCTCTTCGGAATCTCTGATAAGATCGGGACCGAAAATTTTTCGATCTCCAACACCATTCCACAGCAATGGTGTTCTGCACCTCCTTCCGTATAGGGCTTCGAAAGGGGCCATCTTCAGACTGGTCTGATAGCTGTTCTTGTACGAGAACTCTGCGTATGGCAGATTGTCATCCCAACTAGACCCATAGTCTAGCGCACAGGCTCTCAACATGTCCTCCAGAATCTGGTTGACTCTCTCGGTCTGTCCATCTGTCTGCGGATGAAAAGCTGTACTGAACTCCAGCCTCGTACCCAAAGTTTCATGCAACTGATTCCAAAACTTTGAGGTAAATTGCGTTCCTCTATCTGACACGATACTCCTCGGAACTCCATGCAGACATACGATCCTGGTCATGTATATCTTGGCTAACTTAGCGCTGGTATAGGTAGTCTTCACGGGAATGAAATGAGCTACCTTGGTCAAGCGATCAACCACTACCTAGATGGAATCATAACCTGAACGGGTCCTAGGTAATCCTGTGATAAAATCCATTCCAAGTTTCTCCCATTTCCACTCGGGAATCGGCAAAGGTTGAAGTAACCCTGCTGGCTTCTGATGTTCCGCCTTTACTCGCTGGCAAACATCGCATATTGCTACGTACTCGGCAATATCCTTCTTCATACCCGTCCACCAGAAACTTTCCTTCAAATCCAGATACATCTTGGTGTTATCGGGGTGGATGGTGAATCATGAGCCTCCTGAAGAATTAGCTTCCTGAGTTCAGGATCATTGGGTACATAAATACGATCCTCGAACCATATAGCTCTGTATTCATCCTTACGGAACCCTTTAGCTTTTCCTTCATTCATCCTTTTCTTTATCTCATCAATTTCCTTGTCCGACTGCTGGGCTTCACGAATTCTTTCGGTCAAAGTGGACTGAACTTCTAGAGCTGCAACATATCCTCTCGGAACTATCTCCAGTCGGAGATCTCTGAGGTCATCGACTAACTCACAGGGTAATCCTCCCGCTTATAAGAGTATTCACATAACTGTTATGGCTCAAAGCATCTGCTACAACATTAGCCTTTCCTGGGTGGTAATGCAATCTCATGTCATAGTCCTTGGTTAACTCTAGCCATCTCCTCTGCCTGAGGTTCAACTCTTTCTGCGTGAAAATATACTTCAAGCTCTTATGATCTGTGTAAACATCACAACTATTTCCGATAAGGAAATGTCTCCAGGTCTTGAGTGCATGCACTACGGCTGCTAACTCCAAATCATGTGTGGCATAATTCATCTCGTGAGGTCGTAGCTATCTGGAGGTATAAGCTACAACTTTTCCTTCCTGCATGAGTACTCCTCCGAGTCCCTGATGAGAAGCGTCACAATATACCGGTAATCCTTGTGTATGTCCGCAAAATCAAGATCGGGCTGTAACCAAACGTTTCATCAATTCACAGAGCGGCTTCACAATCCTCGGTCCAAATGTTCTTGGCGTCCTTCTTCAACAGCTCAGTCATGGGCTTGGCAATCTTCGAGAAGTTCTCAATAAACCTCCGATAATATCCTGCGAGTCCGACAAAACTAAGGATCTCCTTGACTGAGGTGGGTGATTGCCAATCGGTGACTGATACAACCTTGATGGGGTCAACTGCTATTCCTTCTCCTGAAATAACATGTCCGAGGAATCCGACTTCCTTCAGCCAAAATTCACATTTGCTGAACTTGGCATACAACTGATGTTCTCGGAGTTTCTCCAGAACTAGACGCAAATGTTCCTTATGCTCTTCCTCGCTCTTGGAGAAAATCAGTATATCATCGATGAACACCACAACAAACTTGTCCAGATATTCCATAAATACCTTGTTCATCAAATTCATGAACTATGCAGGGCATTAGTCAATCCGAATGACATGACGGTATACTCATATAAACCATACCGGTGGTGAATGTTGTTTTGGGTATATCCTTTTCACGGATCTTCAATCGATGATACCACGATCGAAGATCGATCTTGGAGTATACCTTGGATCCTACTAGCTGATCAAAAATATAAGTTATCATCGGCAGAGCGTCCTAGTTCTAGAAGGTCACAACGTTCAACGAACGATAAACAACAACCATTCTCAGGGTTCCATCCTTCTTCTCTACCAAAAGAACTGGGGCTCCCCAAGGTGACGAGCTTGGCCGAATATATCCCTTCTCCAATAGCTCATTAATTTGCTTCTTGATCTCTTCCAAATCATTCGGGGGCATCCGATAGGGTCTCTTGGATATTGGGGCTGTTGGAAATAACTCAATCAGAAATTCAATGTCTACGTCCGGTGGCATTCTCGGCAATTCCTCGAAACACATCGGGAAAATCTTGCACTACCGGCACTTCCTCTGAACAACTCCCGTGAGGGAATTCACTGATTCTTCATCGGGATACGCCCGGATACATACTTGATCCTCTTACGCTCCGGAGTGGTGAGCAGAATCGTCTTCTTGCACAGACTATGTTTCCTTCAAACTTCCTCAACCAATCCATGCCTAGGATTACATCCAAGGTCCGGGTTTCCAATACTATGAGGTCTCAAGGGAAATTTATGGTTTCCGATGTTAAGGGTTGCATGACAGCCTAAGCTCGCCATCATTTCTCCTCTGCTGGGCCCGGCGTGAAGAGGGCTTCTAAGGGTTCTAGTGGGCAACCCGTACTTTTCCACAACTACCCTTGATATAAATGAATGTGTTGCACCAGAATCAAAGAGTACCAATACTGGATGTGAATTTAATAAAAACTTACCAACCACAGTGTCTGGCTGATCATAGACGTCTCCACGTCTATGTGGTTCACCTGAGCATGAGGAAAAGGGTTGGGCTTCTTTGCTGAGCTTCCATTGTCGTTTCCATTCCTCTGCTTGGCCTCCGGGCAGTCGGTGGCATAGTGCCCTGTTTTCTGGCACTTGAAACAGGTGATGTGACTCAGATCCTTCTGAGCGGAGACGGTGCTGGTTGCCATTGCCTCCATTGCACGACTTGGAGTTGTTGTCGTGGTTGCGATTGTTCCCATTCCCTCCATGGTTATGTCCTCCATGATTATGTCCTCCATGGGTGTGATGGGTATGTCCTCCCGAGTATGGGGCATAGCGGGGCTTCTGCTGAGCTCCGGAGTTGTACTTTCCCTGGCCATATTTCCGCTTGCGGCTATCAATCTGCTGCTGCTTGCCTTCAAGTATGGTGGCCTTGTCTACCAGCTCCTGGTAGTTGTTGAAGGTAGCCACCATTAGCTGCATTCCCAGCTCGTCATTGAGTCCCTCGAGAAACTTTTCTTGCTTTGCGGCATCTGTGGCCAAATCATCCGGCATAGCGAGCTAACTTGCTGAACTCATCCACGCATCGCCCTGATGACGGTTCCCCTAAGCGTAAGTTGCGGAACTCACGCTTCTTCAGACTCATGGCTCCAGCTGAGACATGAGCGGTGCGAAAAGCCTGCTGGAACTGATCCCACGTGATGGTGGCGATGGGATAAGTGGCGGTGTAGTTCTCCCACCAAGAGGCTGCAGGTCCATCAAGCTGATGTGCGGCAAAGCGCACCTTCTCTCGTGATCTCAGGCATCCAAAGCAGTTGGCTAACTCCTTCCGACCTTGCGGAGCCAATCATCGGCCACAATCGGCTCAAGGTGCTGCTAGAGAACACCGGCGGATTCAGCCTTAGGAAGCGGGTCAAGTTGTCAACAGGGGTGGTGGCGGTGGATTGTTGTTGTCGTTGTTGTTGCAGTTACGGATGAGCATACGCATGAGGGCATTCTTCTCTGGATCAGCTGGGTGAGCTCCGCGGAAAGTTGGAACCGGGTCACGTCTCGGAGGCATCTGGTGTTTTGGAGTGGATGAGAAAATTAGAATAGA
This sequence comes from Aegilops bicornis, assembly GCA_021605145.1. Lineage (NCBI taxonomy): Eukaryota > Viridiplantae > Streptophyta > Magnoliopsida > Poales > Poaceae > Aegilops > Aegilops bicornis. Next base: position 546,168,378 of record CM038675.1, on the reverse strand, counting down.
ACAAGGGTCTAATGAGAAAATATCACTACCCATATGAATGCACAATCATAATCACACCAATCATTTATTCAATCATCTCAAACATGGTTCAATCTCGGATTACAAATTCTCACGACAAATCGAAAATAACGGCCTAACTGATCGACGGAAAAATAAAATAACATGGCGGCTAACTAAATGTCTTCGTCAATTATCCTTGCGTCCTCTGGTGCGGCGTCCTCCGGTGCGGCGTCCTCTGGTGCGGTGCCTCCTCTTGCGGCTTTCTTCGGTGGAACTCTCTTCATAATCCTGGTCATTGCTCACGAGGGGTCCGTCATCTCCACTCGGAAAAAGGTCTTCTCCCAGGTCCATCTTCTCCTCTAATGCGGCAACATCAATCTTTAGTTTGTCGACTCTCTCCATGAAATCCTTGATTTCTTCTTCATGCTCAAGCAAGTCCGCGCGTGCTTTCTCCTCCAGTTCCAGTTCACGGAACAACAGCATCCTGTGTACCTTCGAAGTTTGGTAGTCCGGATTTCCGTTTCTGAGGAGACTCTCCAAGTCTTGGACATATGAGAGAATGGAGTCGTCCTCCATGGTACGGATGATATCTCCATTCCTAGCTCTGCGAGAAATCATGGCGAGGTCTGATGGGTCGAGCTCGGCCCTGTACTCTTCTCGGAGATGTCCAAGTGCATGATATATCGCCATGTCTCTTCCGAGGATCCAAGTGAAATCAGTAAAATCAAAGTCAATGGGCTCTGAATGTCCTCCGAAGGTCCTCCCTGGAATGTGCACCTTAATCCTGTAGCGGGTATCCGTCAGAAGTGCATTGCTAGGCTTCCCGGTGATTGAGGGCAGAGCAATCTTCAGCTTCTTCACGATCTGAACCAGCTTCTTGCCGAGAGGCATCGTCTCATCTGGCCGCGTAACTCCTAGCGTAACTGGGTGAACTCGGCGGCCATCTAGAATGTTGAAAATCGGAGAGAAGTCGAGAAATGAACAGGGAGAATTATGGAATGATAAGGACATAAAATAAATAGTCTCTTCCTATGGCTTTCCGATCCTAGGGGTTACGTCCCTACGGTCGGTGTGCTCGATACCATCTCTGTAGCGACCCGACCCGAAATCGGTCAAGTCTCCGTGGTAGCTGTACCATCCCAAGATCATGCTTTGGCACACAGTACATTGATGCAAAGATTCAAAGTTCAATCACACCTGAATTTATTACACGATTCTCATATTGAGTCTTTATTACAAGATAATAAATTCGTCAAGGCCAACTCATGAGAAATAAACTAAATAAAGCTGCGAGCGTGAGCGAATAGCGAGTCCAACCGACTCCATAGGGCAATCGCCAAGCGTGGATCGTAGCCTCACTCCTGATCGAAAAACTCCTCTGCAACATAATACGTTGCAGCCGTGTAGGTCAGCATTTCGAATATGCCGGCAAGTCATGAAGAGAGAACAACAATAAAAATTACTAACACTATATGCAATTTGGCTGTGGGGCTCTAAGTTTCATTGCTTTTCGAAAAAGCCAGTTTTTCGCTACAACAAGGACTTGTTTGCAAATACTACAAAATGTTGGTAGTTATTGAGATGGTTCCGCCAACCAATTTCTCATTCCCAATTATTAAATAAACCCCTCAATTAATTTATTAAGTTCGGTGTTGAGATATCCGAAATACTCCAAGTTCCAGAGGCTCAAATTGTCCGTAATCGGGACACGGCTAATCGATTAGATCTTCACTCTGTAGAGGTTTGGCGCACTTTTCCGCAAGAATCGTTCCCTCCTTTAAGTCTTCGCACTGCACGGTGTTTGAAGGCGGACGAACGTAAACAGGGTCTTAGAAGAGTTCCTCCGGGCCCTTTGTCGGTGCCCATCCAATCCTCTTGTTCTTCTACATCTCGTAGCACCGTCCGGCCAGAGTCACACCTAGGGTCGACCAAGCGAGCCCATAATGGCTTGCGGCTGCATGTAAGCTTCCGTCAATGGGGTATCCATCCGTCTCTTCGTGGCTGGGTGAAGCTTTCCGCAAGATGTCATGGCGCTTCTCCATGCATCCGCCATCCGCTGGTTTCTCCAGGTGCCCGTCAACAAATCCTCCACCCAAAGAGTGAATTTTGAAGTCCATCTTGAGCTTGAAGTCATGGGGTCTTGACTCTCACATCTCCCTTATGAACCACTCAACCAACCCGTCTCTACGAGCATAGCAAAATAAACTACATCGTCCCATCGTCCCGGGCAATGGTAACAAGGGGAATTGGGTTCATCCTACCTCATGATACTACTCAAGAACATAACTTAACAAAATTCTCCTACTGCATGCATGGTGGGGAGGTATAATTCTAATGCAAAAAAATCATAGGTATTGTAAAACATGATCAAATGACTTGCCTGGCTGACGGTCTTCGAAAGTTAGCGACTCGTAATAGCAGGCTTCACACTCCGGAAATTCTATCGAAGCAAACAATAATCATATAAGCATACAAACATACAATCACTTAACATAACAGCATGCTATCATAAAACACACAAAACAATCGAACCAAAAACCAAAGAAAACTCGAAGAAATCCAAGCCAACAACTAGCAAGAAAATAAAATAAACTTCTTATTTTCTGTAAATAAAAGTTCACGTTCTAAAACTACATAAAGTAATCTAAAATAAATTATAACAGAGGTAAAATAAAATTTTAAAAATACCTAGAACGGCAGAAAACAGCAGCAAGCTAAATAAACTAGAAAAGCTTGTTTTTGCATAAATCTATTTTTAATAAAGATTATAAATACCCAAATAAATTCCTACTGCTGGGCAAAGTCAAAACAAGGCAGTGACAAAAAGAATCACTAAAATAAAATAATCCTAACTCAATTTATAGTAGAAATACTAATCTGATTAAAACTAATGTAAAACAACTTTTAAAAACCTAAACATGGCCGAAGCTATTTTCTACAGAAACTATAGGAAATTTCCAAACTAACAAAAAAGAATCAACTAAAAATATTAAGTAACCTAAGAGATACGGATTTTACAAAACTGGAACTATTACATTAAAAATGTAAACGAAAAAATAAAATTCAACAAAAACTAACGCGCTAACGGGCCTATCTAACGCTCAGGCGATATATAACTAATGCATGCCCGAGGCTAACAGAAAATAAACCGACCGGTTCGATCTAATGTAAATAAACCGCAAGAATCGAACCGGAGTAAAACCGAACTAATCTAAGATAAACCTAACCTTTCGCTAGATCTAATCTGTGCCCTAGGTTTCAGATCGGACGGTGGTGGGCGGCTCCGGCGACATACCGCGGTGGCGACGACGGTGACGGACAACGGCGGCTCGGGCGTGGACGGCGCGGTGGCTCCTGGGCAAAGAAAGGATGTCAGGGAGGTGCGGGATGAAGTGGCGGTTCGGGTGGAGTAGCTTGGAGGTCGAGGGGTGGCTCACCGGTGGCAGAAACGGCGGCGAACCGAGGCGGCAGCGGCGAGATGCGTTCGGCGTGGGAGGCGGCTCTGGTGGGTTTGGAGCGTAGGGTTTTAGGGGGTTCGAGGGAAGAGGGGCAGGGCTTTATATAGGGCATCAACTTGGAGGAGGGGGCGTCTTGGGATCACGATCCCGAGAGGATCGGAACCGCGGCGGCGGCGGTCGCGCTCTGGGCGGCGTTTGCGTGCGTGAGAGGGAAGAGAAGGGGTGGGGCCGGCGCGTCGGTGAGAGAGGGGGAGAGGAGAGCGAGCAGGCGACCAAGGCGGAAAGAGTTCGGGCGTCGGCCAAGCAGGCCGGCTCGATCATGGTGGGCATGACTCAATTTGGGCTGGCAGTTATTTGGCTGGCGCTCGGGTTTTTCCCTTTTTTTGAATTAGAGAGAAGAGAGAATATATAAAAATATATATTATTTTTTATATAGGACATATATATATCAAAATTCTCACCGGAATTTATCCTACAACACGGACATTTTTCCAGAGGCAAAACAAAAATAAAATAAAAACGTTTTTTTTAGATTCCAAATAAAATCAAATTTGAATTCAAACTTTTTTTGGCAATATTTTCTTCTGACATTTTTCTTTGGAGTGTCATGTTTACTCTTCTCATACTTTTGCTCAAGTATTTGTCGGTATTATTGAAATAAATTTCAATTGCCAAAATCAAATTCAAATTCAAATAAAACTCAAATGCCTCTGAAATTTCAAATGCCACTCAATTCAAACAAAATGCATAGATGCTTAGCTAATAACTGTAAAACATTCCAAATTTAAAATTTGGGATGTTACACCCACCCTCGTGGGCCCCTCGTGGCTCCACCGACCTACTTCTTCCTCCTATATATACCGATGTACCCCGAAACCATCCAGGAGCACCACGAAACCCTATTTCCACCGCCGCAACCTTCTGTACCCGTGAGATCCCATCTTGGGGCCTTTCCGGCGCTCCGCCGGAGGGGGCATCGATCATGGAGGGCTTCTACATCAACACCATAGCCTCTCCGATGATGTGTGAGTAGTTTACCTCAAACCTTCAGGGCCATAGTTATTAGCTAGATGGCTTCTTCTCCCTCTTTGGATCTCAATACAAAGTTCTCCTTGGTCTTCTTGGAGATCTATTCAATGTAACTCTTTTGCGGTGTGTTTGTCGAGATCTGAACAATATTTGAATCTTCTATGAATTCTTTTATGTATGATTGGTTATCTTTGCAAGTCTCTTCGAATTATCAGTTTGGTTTGGCCTACTAGATTGACCTTTCTTGCAATGGGAGAAGTGCTTAGCTTTGGGTTCAATCATGCGGTGCTCAATCCAAGTGACAGTAGGGGAAACGACACGTATTGTATTGTTGCCATCGAGGATAAAAACATGGGGTTTATATCATATTGCTTGAGTTTATCCCTCTACATCATGTCATCTTGCCTAATGCGTTACTCTGTTCTTATGAACTTAATACTCTAGATGCATGCTTTGGATAGCGGTCGATGTGTGGAGTAATAGTAGTAGATGCAGGCAGAGTCGGTCTACTTGTTGCGGACGTGATGCCTATATACATGATCATGCCTAGATATTCTCATAACTATGCTCAATTCTATCAATTGCTCGACAGTAATTTGTTCACCCACCGTAATACTTATTCTATCTTGAGTGGCCCCCGGGTATATTCTCCATTATATTAATCTTCCGTCAACTAGCTATTTCTTGCACCGTTTATTTTGCAATCTTTACTTTTAACCTTTATCATAAAAATACCAAAAATATAATCTTATCATCTCTATCATATCTCACTTTTGCAAGTGGCCATGAAGGGAATGACAAACCCTTTATAGCATTGGTTGCAAGGTTCTTATTTGTTTGTGATGGTACGAGGGACTTGCGTGTGACCTCCTACTGGATTGATACCTTGGTTCTCAAAAACTGAGGGAAATACTTACGCTACTTTGCTGCATCACCCTTTCCTCTTCAAGGGATACCAACGCATGCTCAAGAGGTAGCAAGAAGGATTTCTGGCGCCGTTGCGGGGAGTCTACACACAAGTCAAGACATACCAAGTAACCATCACAAACTCTTATCCCTCGTATTACATTATTTGCCATTTGCCTCGTGTTTTCCTCTCCCCCACTTCACCCTTGCCATTCTATTCGCCCTCTTTTCCCGTTCGCTTTTTCTTTCGCTTGCCTCTTGTTGCATGTTTGCCCTAATGGCGCTGCCTAAAAATGTTGATCCTTACCTTAAAAGGTTGGAAGAAATTGAAAACAACGTCAGAAGCTTTATGACTTTGCAATTTGAGCATAATAATTTCTTTAGAAATGAGCTTAAAGAACAAAAAAGCTTTATGGAGTACATGAATACATAGCTTGATGATATGTCTAAGGAATTTTATGGTTTGAGATCTCAGTTTGCTCATCTTGGAAAATTAATTTCCCAAATTTCGGATAAGATGGCCACCTTAGTCAATAAGATGGCCGCTAAACCGGAAGATTTAGAAGGTAATAAGGATGAATATCTAAAAGTGATTGACGTGTCCTCTATTAGATCTTTGTTTTGCAATATGAATCTTGATAATGATGGGACTGGAGATGAGTCAACTTTAGTTAAAAGGCATCCCAATGATTCGGAGTTTTAAGATCTTGATGCAAAAATTGGTAAAAGTGGGATTGAAGATGTCAAAACTTTACATAGCAATGAGCCCACTATCTTGGATTTCAAGGAATTTAATTATGATAATTTTTCTTTAATAGATTGTATTTCCTTGTTGCAATCTGTGCTAAATTCTCTGCATGCTTATAGTCAAAATAAAGCTTTTACCAAACATATCGTTGATGCTTTAATGCAATGTTATGAAGAAAAACTTGAATTGGAAGTTTCTATCCCTAGAAAAATTTATGATGAGTGGGAACCAACTATTAAAATTAAAATTAAAGATCATGAATGCTATGCTTTGTGTGATTTGGGTGCTAGTGTTTCCACGATTCCAAAAGCTTTGTGTGATTTGCTAGGTTTCTGTGATTTTGATGATTGTTCTTTAAACTTGCACCTTGCGGATTCCACCATTAAGAAACCTATGGGAAGAATTAATGATGTTATTATTGTTGCAAATAGGAATTATGTGCCCATATATTTCATTGTCCTTGATATAGATTGCAATCCTTCATGTCCTATTATTCTTGGTAGACCTTTCCTTAGAACGATTGGTGCAATTATTGACATGAAGGAAGGTAATATTAGATTCCAATTTCAGTTAAGGAAAGGTATGTAACCCTTTTCTATAAAGAAAATTAATTTACCTTATGAATCTATTAAGAGAGCTACTTATGGATTGAATGCCAAAGATGGCAATACCTAGATCTATCCTTGCCTTTATGTCTAGCTAGGGGCGTTAAACGATAGCGCTTGTTGGGAGGCAACACAATTTTATTTTATTTTCTTGCTTTTAATTTCTGTTTAGTAATAAATCTTTGATCTATCCTATGGTTAGATTTGTTTTTATGTTTTAGTTAGTGTTTGTGCCAAGTTAAACCTATAGGGTCTTCTTGGATGATAGTTATTTGATCTTGCTGAAAATTCCAAAAACTACCTATTCACGAAAACAATTGTTAAAAATCACTAGAACGTAATAAAATATTGATTCCAATTGCAGTAGATCTATAAACAAATTATCTAGGTCGTCCTATTTTGGTAGATTTTTCTGACTTACAGAAGTTTGCGTAAGATACAGATTACTAAAGACTGTTCTGTTTTTGACAGATTCTGTTTTTCGTGTGTTGTTTTCATATTTTGATGAATCTATGGCTAGTAATGGAGTTTATGAACCATAGAGAAGTTGGAATACAGTAGGTTTAACACCAATATAAATAAAGAATGAGTTCATTACAGTACCTTGAAGTGGTGTTTTGTTTTCTTTCGCTAACAGAGCTCATGAGATTTTCTGTTGAGTTTTGTGTTGTGAAGTTTTCAAGTTTTGGGTAAAGATTTGATGGATTATGGAACAAGGAGTGGCAAGAGCCTAAGCTTGGGGATGCCCAAGGCACCCCAAGGTAAAATCCAAGGACAACCAAAAGCCTAAGCTTGGGGATGCCCCAGAAGGCATCCCCTCTTTCATCTTCGTCCATCGGTAACTTTACTTGGAGCTATATTTTTATTCACCACATGATATGTGTTTTGCTTGGAGCGTCTTGTATGATTTGAGTCCTTGCCTTTTAGTTTTCCACAATCATCCTTGCTGTACACACCTTTTGGGAGAGACACACATTAATCGGAATTTATTAGAATACTCTTTATGCTTCACTTATATCGTTTGAGCTAAACAATTTTGCTCTAGTGCTTCACTTATATCTTTTAGAGCACGGCGGTGGTTTTATTTTATAGAAATTATTGATCTCTCATGCTTCACTTATATTATTTTGAGAGTCCTTTAGAACAGCACGGTAATTTGCTTTGGTTATAAATTTAGTCCTAATATGATAGGCATCCAAGATAAAAACTTTAAAGTGCATTGAATACTAAGAGAAGTGTGATACTTGATAATTGTTTTAAGATATGAAGATGGTGATATTAGAGTCATGCTAGTTGAGTAGTTATGGATTTGAGAAATACTTGTGTTAAAGTTTGTGATTCCCGTAGCATGCACGTATAGTGAACCATTATGTTATGAAGTCGGAGCATGATTTATTTATTGATTGTCTTCCTTATGAGTGGCAGTCGGGGACGAGCGATGGTCTTTTCCTACCAATCTATCCCACTAGGAGCATGCGCGTAGTAATTTCTTTTGATAAACAATAGATTTTTGCAATAAGTATGTGAGTTCTTTATGACTAATGTTGAGTCCATGGATTATACGCACTCTCACCCTTCCACCATTGCTAGCCTCTCTAGTATCGCGCAACTTTCGCCGGTACCATACACCCACCATTACCTTCCTCAAAACAGCCACCATACCTACCTATTATGGCATTTCCATAGTCATTCCAAGATATATTGCCATGCAACTTACCACTGTTCCGTTTACTGTGACACGTTCCATCATTGTCATATTGCTTTGCATGATCATGTAGTTGACATCGTATTTGTGGCAAAGCCACCGTTCATAATTTTCATACATATCACTCTTGATTCATTGCATATCCCGGTACTCCGTCGGAGGCATTCACATGGAGCCATATTTTGTTCTAAGTATTGAGTTGTAATTCTTGAGTTGTAAGTAAATAAAAGTGTGATGATCATCATTATTAGAGCATTCTCCCATGTGAGGAAAGGATGATGGAGGCTATGATTCCCCCACAAGTCGGGATGAGACTCCGGACGAAAAATAAAAAAAGAGAAAAGAAAAAAGTGGCCATAAAAAAAAGAGAAAAATGTCCAAATAAATAAAAAATGAGAGAAAAAGAGAGAAGGGACAATGTTACTATCCTTTTACCACACTTGTGCTTCAAAGTAGCGCCATGATCTTCATGATCGAGAGTCTCCTATGTTATCACTTTCATATACTAGTGGGAATTTTACATTATAGAACCTGGCTTGTATATTCCAATGATGGGCTTCCTCAAAATGCCCTAGGTCTTTGTGAGCAAGCGAGTTGGATGCACACCCACTTAGTTTATTTTGTTGAGCTTTCATACACTTATAGCTCTAGTGCATCCGTTGCATGGCAATCCCTACTCACTCACATTGATATCTATTAATGGGCATCTCCATAGCCCGTTGATACGCCTAGTTGATGTGAGACTATCTTATCCCTTTTGTCTTCTCCACAACCACCATTCTATTCCACATATAGTGCTATGTCCATGGCTCACGCTCATGTACTGCGTGAAGATTGAAAAAGTTTGAGAACAAAAAAAGTATGAAACAATTGCTTGGCTTTTCATCGGGGTTGTGCATGATAAAATACTTTGTGTGATGAAGATAGAGCATAGCCAGACTATATGATTTTGTAGGGATAACTTTCTTTGGCCATGTTATTTTGAGAAGACATGATTTCTTTGTTAGTATGCTTGAAGTATTATTATTTTCATGTCAATATTAAACTTTTATTTTGAGTCTTTCGGATCTGAACATTCATGCCACAATAAAGGAAATTACATTGAAGAATATGCTAAGTAGCATTCCACATCAAAAATTATGTTTTTATCATTTACCTACTCGAGGACGGGCAGGACTTAAGCTTGCGGATGCTTGATACGTCTCCAACGTATCTATAATATTTTTATTGCTCCATGCAATTATATATTCTGTTTTGGATGTTTAATGGGCTTTATTTTACACTTTTATATTAGTTTTGGGACTAACCTATTAACCCAGGGCCCAGGGCAAATATCTGTTTTTTTGCCTATTTCAGTGTTTCGCAGAAAAGGAATATCAAACGGAGTCCAAACGGAATGAAACCTTCGGGAGAGTTACTTTTGGAACAAACATGATCCAGAGGACTTGGAGTGGACGTCAAGAAACAACCGAGGAGGCCACGAGGCAGGGAGGTGCGCCTGCCCCCCTGGGCGCGCCCCCACCCTCGTGGGCCCCTCGTGGCTCCACCGTCCTACTTCTTCCTCCTATATATACCTACGTACCCTGAAACAATCCAGGAGCACCATGAATCCCTATTTCCACCGCCGCAACCTTCTGTACCCGTGAGATCCCATCTTGGGGCCTTTTCGGTAGCTCATGAAGGGCATCAATCACGTGGGGCTTCTACATCAACACCATAGCCTCTCCGATGATGTGTGAGTAGTTTACCTCAGACCTTCAGGTCCATAGTTATTAGCTAGATGGCTTCTTCTCTCTCTTTGGATCTCAATACAAAGTTCTCCTCGATATTCTTGGAGATCTATTCGATGTAACTCCTTTTGCGGTGTGTTTGTCGAGATTTGATGAATTGTGGGTTTATGATCAAGATTATCTATGAACAATATTTGAATCTTCTCTGAATTATTTTATGTATGATTGGTTATCTTTGCAAGTCTCTTCGAATTATCAGTTTGGTTTGGCCTACTAGATTGATCTTTCTTGCAATGGGAGAAGTGCTTAGCTTTGGGTTCAATCATGCGGTGCTCAATCCCAGTGTGATGGGGAAACGACACGTATTGTATTGTTGCCATCGAGGATAAAAAGATGGGGTTTATATCATATTGCTTGAATTTATCCCTCTACATCATATCATCTTGCCTAATGCGTTACTCTGTTCTTATGAACTTAATACTCTAGGTGCATGCTGGATAGCGGTCGATTTTTGGAGTAATAGTAGTAGATGCAGGCAGGAGTCGGTCTACTTGTTGTGGACGTGATGCCTATATACATGATCATGCCTAGATATTCTCATAACTATGCTCAATTCTATCAATTGCTCGACAGTAATTTGTTCACCCACCGTAATACTTATGCTATCTTGAGAGAAGCCACTAGTGAAACCTATGGCCCTTGGGTCTATTCTCCATTATATTAATCTTCCGTCAAGTAGCTATTTCTGGCGCCGTTTGTTTTGCAATATTTACTTTTAACCTTTATCATAAAAATACCAAAAATATTATCTTATCATCTCTATCAGATCTCACTTTTGCAAGTGGCCGTGAAGGGATTGACAACCCCTTTATCGCGTTGGTTGCAAGGTTCTTATTTGTTTGTGTAGGTACGAGGGACTTGCGTGTGGCCTCCTACTGGATTGATACCTTGGTTCTAAAAAATGAGGGAAATACTTACGCTAGTTTGCTGCATCACCATTTCCTCTTCAAGGGAAAACCAAAACGCATGCTCAAGAGGTAGCATCACACTTTTATTTACCTACAACTCAAGGATTACAACTCAAAAGTTAGAACAAAATATGACTCTATGTGAATGCCTCCGGCGGTGTACCGGGATTTGCAATGAATCAAGAGTGACATGTATGAAAGAATTATGAAGGTGGCTTTCCCACAAATACGATGTCAACTACATGATCATGCAAAGCAATATGACAATGATGAAGCGCGTCATAATAAACGGAACGGTGGAAAGTTGCATGGCAATATATCTCGGAATGGCTATGGAAATGCCAGAATAGGTAGCTATGGTGGCTTGAGGAAGGTAAATGGTGGTTTTATGGTACCGGCGAAAGTTGCGCGGCACAAGAGAGGCTAGCAATGGTGGAAGGGTGAGAGTGCATATAATCCATGGACTCAACATTAGTCATAAAGAACTCACATAGTTATTGTAAAAATCTTATTAGTTATCAAAACGAAGTACTACGTGCATGCTCCTAGGGGGATAGATTGGTAGGAAAAGACCATCGCTCGTCCCCGACCGCCACTCATAAGGAAGACAATCAAAAAATAAATCATGCTCCGACTTCATCACATAACGGTTCACCAAACGTGCATGCTACAGGAATCACAAACTTTAACACAAGTATCTCTCAAACTCACAACTACTCAACTAGCATGACTCTAATATCACCATCTTCATATCTCAAAACAATCATAAGGAATCAAACTTCTCATAGTATTCAATGCACTTTATATGATAGTTTTTATTATACCCATCTTGGATGCCCATCATATTAGGACTAATTTTATAGCCAAAACAAATTACCATGCTGTTCTAAAGGACTCTCAAAATAATATAAGGGAAGCATGAGAGATCAATAATTTCTATAAAATAAAACCACCACCATGCTCTAAAAATAAAGAAGTGAAGCACTAGAGCAAAATTATCTAGCTCAAAAGATATAAGTGAAGCACATAGAGTATTCTAATAAATCCTGATTCATGCGTATCTCTCCCAAAAGGTGTGTACAGCAAGGATGATTGTGGTAAACTAAAAAGCAAATATTCAAATCATACAAGACGCTCCAAGAAAAACACATATCATGTGATGAATAAAAATATATCCTCAAGTAAAGTTACCGGTAGACGAAGACGAAAGAGGAGATGCCTTCCGGGGCATCCCCTAGCTTAGGCTTTTGGTTGTCCTTGAATTTTATCTTGGGGTGCCTTGGGAATCCCCAAGCTTAGGCTCTTGCCACTCCTTATTCCAAAATCCATCCAATCTTTACCCAAAAACTTGAAAACTTCACAACACAAAACTTCAACAGAAATCTCATGAGCTCTGTTAGTATAAGAAAATAAACCACCACTTTAAGGTACTATAATGAACTCATTCTTTATTTATATTGGTGTTAAACCTATTGTATTCCAACTTCTCTATGGTTCATACCCCCTGATACTACTCATAGATTCATCAAAATAAGCAAACAACACACGAAAAACAGAATCTGTCAAAACAGAACAGTCTGTAGTAATCTAACTTGTTCGAATACTTATGAAACTCCAAAAATTCTGAAATAAATTGTTGGACGTGAGGAATTTTTCTATTAATAATCTGAAAAAATAATTAACCTAAAAGCACTCTCCATTAAAAAATTGCAGCTAATCTCGTTTGCGCAAAAGTTTCTGTTTTTTACAGCAAGATCGCAAAGACTTCACCCAAGTCTTCCCAAAGGTTCTACTTGGCACAAACACTAATTAAAACATAAAACCACATCTAAACAGAGGCTAGATGAATTATATATTACTAAACAGGAAAAAAAGCAAAGAACAAAAATAAAATTGGGTTGCCTCCCAACAAGCGCTATCGTTTAACGCCCCTAGCTAGGCATAAAAGTAAGAATAGATCTTTGGTATGCAATCCATAAGTGGCTCTCATAATAGATTCATAAGGCAAATTAATTTTCTTCCTATGAAAGTGTTCCATGCCTTTTCCTTAACGGAAATTGGAATCTAATATTTCCTTCTTTCATGTCAATAATTGCACCAATCGTTTTAAGGAAAGGTCTACAAAGAATAATAGGACATGTAGGATTGCAATCTATATTAAGAACAATGAAATATATGGGCACATAATTCCTATTTGCAATAATAAGAACATCATTAATCCTTCCCATAGGTTTCTTAATGGTGGAATCTGCAAGATGTAAATTTAAAGAACAATCATCAAATTCACGGAAACCTAGCACATCACACAAACTTTTTGGAATCATGGAAACACTAGAACCCAAATCACATAAAGCATAGCATTCATAATCTTTAATATTAATTTTAATAGTAGGTTCCCACTCATCTTAAAGTTTTCTAGGGATAGAAACTTCTAGTTCAAGCTTTTCTTCATAGGATTGCATTAAAGCATCAACGATATGTTTAGTAAAAGCTTTATTTTGATTGTAAGCATGAGGAGAATTAACACGGATTGCAACAAGGAAATACAATCTATCAAAGAGCAATTATCATAATTAAATTCCTTGAAATCCAAAATAGTGGGTTCATTGCTACGTAAAGTTTTGACCTCTTCAATCCCACTTTTATTAATTTTTGCATCAAGATCTAAAAACTCTGAATCATTGGGACACCTTTTAACTAAAGTTGACTAATCTCTAGTTCCATCTTTATAAAGATTCATATTGGAAAACAAATATTTAATAGGAGTCACATCAATCACTTTTAAATCTTCATCATTATTATTATGAAAACTAGAAGAACACGCTTTCACAAAGCAATCTTTTTTAGCATGCATCGTAGCGGTTCTTTCTTTGCACTCATCAATGGAAATTCTCATGGCTTTGAGAGACTCATTGATGTCATGCTTAGGTGGAATAGATCTAACTTTCAAAGAATCAACATTAAGAGAAATTATATCCACGTTCCTAGCCAACTCATCAATCTTAAGCAATTTTTTTCAACCAAAGCATTGAAATTCTTTTGTGAATTCATAAATTCTTTAACACGAGTCTCAAAATCAGAGGGCATCTTATTAAATTTTCCATAAGAGTTGTTTTAGGAATTACCATAATTATTAGAGGAATTACTAGGAAACGGCCTAGGATTAAAGTTTTCTCTATACGCGTTGTTACCAAAATTGTTCCTACCAACAAAATTCACATCCATAGATTCATTATTATTCTCAAACAAAGTGGACAAAGGCATATCATTAGGATCAGAGAAACACTTTTATTAGCTAACAGTTTCATAAGTTCATCCATCTTTCCACTCAAAACATTAATCTCTTCAATCGCATGAACTTTTATACTAGTGGATCTTTCGGTGTGCCATTGAGAATAATTAACCATAATATTGTCTAGGAGTTTAGTAGCTTCTCCTAAAGTGATTTCCATAAAAGTGCCTCCCGCGGCCGAATCTAAAATATTTCTAGAAGCAAAATTCAATCCGGCATAAATTTTTTGTATAATCATCCACAAATTCAAAACATGTGTAGGGCAATTACGTATCATTAATTTCATCCTCTCCCAAGCTTGTGCAACATGCTCATGATCAGGTTGCTTAAAATTCATAATATCGTTCCTAAGAGAGATGATCTTAGCGGGAGGAAAATACTTATAGATAAACGCATCTTTGCATTTATTCCATGAATCAACACTATTTTTAGGTAAAGAAGAGAACCAAGTTTTAGCACGATCTCTAAGTGGAAACGGAAATAGCTTCAATTTGCCAATATCATTCTCCTCATCTTTCTTCTTTTGCATATCACACAAATCAATGAAGTTGTTTAGATGGGTTGCGGTATCTTCACTAGGAAGGCCAGAAAATTGATCTTTCATAACAAGATTCAACAAAGCGGTATTAATTTCACAAGATTCAGCATTGGTTAGTAGGAGCAATCGGAGTGCTAATAAAATCATTGTTGTTGTTGAAAAAGTCACACAAATTAGTATTATCTTGAGCCATCGTGACAAACAATCAATCCAACACACAAGCACACAAGAAGCAAGCGAAAAGATACAAACAGAAGAGGGACGAAGAAAAGGCAAAGGTTTTCGAAAATCATTTTAGAAGTGGGGGAGAGGAAAACGAGAGGCGAATGGCAAATAATGTAATGCGAGGGAGAAGAGTTTATGATGGGTACTTGGTATGTCTTGACTTGGCGTAGATCTCCCGACAGCGGCCAGAAATCCTTCTTGCTACCTCTTGAGCATGCGTTGGTTTTCCCTTGAAGAGGAAAGGGTGATGCAGCAAAGTAGCGTAAGTATTTCCCTCAGTTTTGAGAACCAAGGTATCAATCCAGTAGGAGACAATGCACAAGTCACCGAGTACCTGCACAAACAATCAAGAACTGTCTGGGATATACCCAGCGGTGTAACCCAGCCAGAAGTATAACCGGCCGGACTTGGCGGTTTACTTGAGACCCGGTTGACACTTGGCAATTCACTGGCGACCCGCCCTGACCAGACGGTTTACAAGTAACCTGCCTGAACATTATGACTCACTGGTAACCCGGCGGGCGGGATAAACGGATGACAAGGCCCAAGGCCCAGAAGGCCGGTTTATGTTAATGGTGGGCCGGTTTGAGAGGAAAGGCGTGAAGAATATTTATCTTACAAGGAGTTAAGACCCGAACTTGTATCCGGTTTGTATTAGAAGGTAGACTAGTCCTAATCCTAATAGGACTCCACATGTAACCCGCCCCTTCAACTTATATAAGGAGGGGCAGGGCTCCCCAAAGAGGGACAGGAAAGAAGAAACAATCTCTAGGGCTAGACACAACTAAAGGGGAGCCGGCTTATGCGGCGTCTCCCTCATGAGCATAATGAGATCTAGCCACAAACATCATGTAGGGTTATTACCGGATGATGTTTCCCGGGGCCCGAAGCTGTCTAAATCCCTGTCTTGTGTGTTGTGTCTCTCGTCCCGATCAACCCCTCTCAAGCTACCACATAGATGCTTTGGCCTCACGACTAAGTCCTCTCGCTAGGACATCTGTCGTGACAATTCCACGACAGTTGGCGCCCACCATGGGGCCTGCGCACGGTGGTGTTGAGTTCTTGGAGGGATCTTTTTCAGGGTTACGAGAAGCTCGTGATTGTTCAGATAAAGAAAAGATCCGTGTCAGCTTCAAGTTCATCAGTTTAGATTTATAATCTATGAGATTGGAGTTTAAGAAGAATTAGGGTTAAGATATCCGCGTCTGCCGCCGCCATCCGATGATCCGCCGAAACCGCCAGACGTCAAATACCAGAGAAAGCAAAGACGGCCGATTTCTGCAGCACCTAGTATTGGTTGGACACATAAGGCGCTAAGACCAAGGAGGTCTGTTCCGATGAAGAATCCAGCAAAATCGTCAAGTTGACGAGACCGACAAGCAGTCTAATCCAAAACCGGATCGATTTCTCAGGATGCTACCGCGCGTCGCTGGTTAGATTTCCATAACACGCTGCCAAGGGTTCGGAAAGCGTGATACATATTTTCCGTCCATAACAGCCATACGGCAGGGAAGCTTCAAGTCCCGAGGAGCTCAGGCGCAGCTGGTGTTTTTATTGCTTATTTTTTAATCAACACCGCAATTATTACAAGGCGGTCTATTGCTATTAGACTAGCCACAGTGGGTAGTAACATAGAGTAGTAACATGCCCCATGTTACTACTCTATGTTACTACCTCTATAGTGGGGAGTAACACATGTGTGGTAACATGCAACACTTCATTTATTATGCTATAGACTCATCTTGCATTGATATGTGTGATGTTACTCATATTAGTAGTAACTAGCTATGTTACTACATGCCTCTCTTTCTTCATTTATTGCTTGCCACATCATCTAATTTATCTAGATATGTGTGATGTTACTACCTATGTTACTCCCACTATGGGTAGTCTTACTAGTACTACTTCCGGGTCGTACTACTACTCCACGTCATCACACAAAAAGACAAGAGGATCTGTGCTTCTCACGTGGTTTGAGTGCTAGTTCAGTTTTTGAATTGGTATTCTTGATGGCTATGTGTACACACAAGAAAGCAGGCCGTATGAGGAGACACGAGATGCAGAGTCCGGATATGTACGCCAATGTACAGTCAAACTTATGAAAAAAGGAATGGTCAAACCAGCCACGACCCGGAAGGAGAGTTGGTTGTGGGGCACAGACTCGCACTGTCTCCGAGCCGCAGGAGCAGGCTTCGGATCGCCGCAGGCCTCTTCAGCCTGCAGAATACATCAGGTGATATCCATCTAGTTTAATTTTATCAGTACTTATTAATTTTTTTGAAAACAACCACTCTGCCCTATAGTGTTGTTATATACAGCCGTCGCCCCTGCGGTCCGGTCTACATCAACGTGCCAGCCGGCTCTCTCGTCCGCGTCGGCTTACAAACGCCGCGGCCGACTCTTCCGTCTGTACTGGCTTACAGCACCGCGGCTGATTCATCCGTCTGCTCCCGCGGCTGACTCGCTCGTGATTGGCTTTAGCTTCACCATAGTGATCATCAACTCCGTGGCGAATAATTTCCGGCTTAACATATCAGGTGATATCCATCTAAGGACTATTCTGTTAGCACATATTGTTTTTGTCAAGGAACAATTACTCCGGCTTGTGATGTTTTTGAGGCGGGACAATTGTTTACTACATCAACACAACGTGGTTGACTCACCCGTCCGCGCGGCTTACCGCGCCTACGATCGACTCGCCCGTCCGCACCGGCTTACAATGCCGCGGCCGATTCATCTGTCCGAGCCGCCTCTGATGCTACGGTCGTCTTTGTCATCCGTCTCTCGTGGCCTGGTCTATATCAACACACCGGGCCGCACCTATCTGCATGAGATGTTTATTGAGTATAAAGCAAGTCATAGCTTGGGTAGCCCGGTTTTGTTTCAAATTGGAGGCAAATTATCATCAACCACCGTCTGCACTGGATGGGTCAATGGGCAGGCACGCAAGTCGCCGCCACTACAGTTTGGTTAATTTCAAATAGCCAGCTGGAAGGAACCATTGGCCGAGTTGCTGACACGGCTCATACGGATCATTTATAACCCGCCGCAGTCACCTCAACCTTCTGTGGATTCACATCGCGTTATCAACCCCAATGATATACACCTTCTGCTATGGTCAAATACGGAGAATCTCAAGACAACTCCTCAAGTCGTCTTAAGACTCGGGGGCTACGATGACATGACTTAGCAAATCTTGCCAGTTTCAGCAAATTTAAGAACCCCAGGATGATGGAGGGAAAGATAACCCAGTCCCGGAGGCTACTACTATATTGATGAAAATTTAAAGGCTGTCAAAAAATTTCTGTCTTAAAAAGTATATGAAAATTACAAAATCCCGGCTCAATGAAGAAGTTTCGGGTCATCAGAAAGGATTCCGGTTCAAAATCCGGCTCAAGGGACGTCAGTCTTACTAAAGCTCTCAAATATCCGGTTTACAATCCGGTTCAAGGGAAAACTGTCTCCTACAAAGATCTGAAGCTCTCAAATCTGCTTTAAGAATTTCTGGTTCAAAAAGAATTAATCTCTCGCAAGTTCGAGTTTAAAGGCCGTCAGAAAAATTCTGGCTGAAAATGAAGATTCCGGTAAGATCCGGTTCAAGGGAAAGATGTCTCCCACAAAGCTTTGAAGTTCTCAAAATCCGGTTTAACATCCGGTTCAAGAAGAAATATCTCTCGCAAAGTTCGAGTTCTCACAAAAGTTAAAGGGACCAAAGAGAGTCTGTTGCAAAATCACAACTCAAACATAGGTTCCCCCTGAGCACATCTCAAAATATTGCTTGGGGGCTCTTTTGTTCTAAAAGGACAAAGAGTCTATAACCTTGTAATAGGCTATAAAAGCCAGGCTTGGAAGCCATGTGTATTCACCTAAAACCCCGGGTTATCCTGCCTTCTTAAGTAAGTCACTCCGTCCAGGTAATCCTGGTAAGACCCGTTGAACGTTTGACAAGTCAATCTTATACAGACCCTGAACTTGTCTTAGTTAAAATGACGATTGGTTAATGTGAGGTCCATCTTATAAGGTTTGTACAAAATGGTTTAACTCGGTGGCCTGGCAGCCCATGAAAAGCCTCGTTTTGGGCCTGGTAGCCCATGAAAAGCCTTGCTTCTTGCATGTTTTCTTTTGAAATCTTTCTTTCTAAGGTTTATTTTAATGAGAATTATACTAATCTGGTGTTTATTGAACCGGTCTGGCTTTTGCTATAAGTTGCCAGTACAAATTTAAAAGATAACCGGTGTCTATTGACCCGGCTTGGCTTTCGACTATAAGTCGTCAGTACACGATCCGCTACAATCCGGTGTTTATTGACCTGGTCTGGCTTTCGACTATAAGTCGCCAGTATGATGATAAATTATCCGGTGTTTATTAACCCGTCCTGGCTTTGGACTATAAGTCGCCAGTATGATGATAAATTATCCGGTATTTATTAACCCGGCGTGGCTTTGGACCATAAGTCATCAGTATATATTTGGATTGCGCCATTGGAATCATGCGCTTATAAATCATTGGGTATATTATTCAAATCTTTAATAGCCAACATGGCTGGATTTTTATTATGGTTATCAATAACCAATATTACTAGAAGAACGCCCGTGCGTTGCAACGGGGCCACATTAACTTTAAGAGTTCAATATTACGACATTGGCGACCTTTTTTACCATCAAATCCTCTCACACACTCTCCTCCCTCTTCCTCACTCTCTCCCCTCTCCCTCTCTCTAACACACACACATATCCATCTTATTGGAGTGCGGGACCATAATCCATCTATTTCACACACACGCTTAGTGCATAACAATATGGATTATGTGTATTATATTTGCCACCGTAACCGAGGGAATTAATTTCATGTAAATCGGCCAGCCACAGCTCCAAGAATACACGGAGGAGGTGGCCGGGTCAGCGTCGGCGCCCGTCCGGGCCACCTGAGCCCGCTTCAAGTGCACGCAATGCACTGCGTCTTCACAAATATTATAACAAGATGTGAGAAAT
The DNA here is from genome assembly GCA_021605145.1 of Aegilops bicornis. Lineage (NCBI taxonomy): Eukaryota > Viridiplantae > Streptophyta > Magnoliopsida > Poales > Poaceae > Aegilops > Aegilops bicornis. Next base: position 546,148,183 of record CM038675.1, on the reverse strand, counting down.
CACATACTAACACGATGTTGCAATCAATTTGTAATTAAAGAAGTCAAAAGTCTTTTTTCTTAAACCAGAATTCCTTATGCCGGAGTTTAAACAAACCCCACAATAACATGATCAAATTTTTTTTGCTCTACTTATCACCTAATTAAGCAAATGCATGACTTATGAAGCGGATAAGAAATCATGTTAACTTGGAACTAAAATTCCAACAAAAGAGTGAGGAACATACCTTTTATCATTGCTCAAGTCTGAACCTCCCCTATTTGTTAGTGAAATGTGAGTATGCTTGGAAGATAATAATTTCTTATGCAACATATGCTTTTACATCTGAAAGAGCTACAAAATATGTTGACCTACCTATGTGCACTACATTCAGCGTAGCTTTGATGTGCACTGCCCTCGCTCTTGATTAGTTGCCGTAGTGCCACGCATCTATGCCAACAAGCTAGGGAAACAAATGCAAATGTTACACCGAGTCAAAATCAACCATCCCACAATCGTAACAATAGAAAAGATAATAACCAAAATTTAACGGAAGAACATTTGCTTGGCTCCCAGGATCCATCTCGATAGCCCTTGATCCGGCTCTTGAGCTTCTCCTAGCCGCCTCAACATCACGTCATTACCAAACATGTAGTGGATGCCTAGTGGGACAAGGATTAAGAAATAACATGAGGTGAAAAATACGATGGTTGTCAATTCCATAAGACGATCCAAGTAATTTGACAAAACAGATCGGGAGCATATTGTATAATCTCAAAAAGCAACTAAAAATATCAGAAATGAATTGATGAAAATCAGCCCTGCTCTCATTCATGCTCGCTTTTGTAATGGGAGGCAAGGAATGGGGATACCGAGAAGAAAGGATCACATGGACGGCAAGCGTCCACCACCGGCAAGTGGGGTTGCTTCACATCCAATCTCCACGCCGCCGCCTCCATGGGGACGAACTCCCATGTTCACAACCAGGCTCCCAATCGGCGCTGCCTCGCCGACCTTGACGACGAAGTAGTCCCTCCCTTCGATCCCATTCGCAACGGAGGCAACACCCATCCCAGTGAGACGGGTCCGCGGTGAGATCCCTCTTGGATTGTGGTCGCTCCTCCCAAACCTCACCGCAAGACACATGAGAGGCGCCGTTGCCATGGTCGGGCTTGGATGGGGAAAGGAGGCGACATAGCAACGGCGCCTTCGCCGGGATTGGTGGCGACGGGCGGGCGGCGAGCGGGAGGACGGCGGCAGCGAGAGAGTAGGAGGGTGGTGGCGTCGATCCATCGCCGCCGTGGCGTGAGAGGAGGATGGGGATGGGGCCGCGATCCGGGCGTATGGAGCGGTCGAGAGGAGGGAAGCAGACGGCTGGGTTTTTCCATTGTGCGGGGTTTGGGGAGGTCAAGCGAGAGGCTTTTTTTCGTAAGGGAGGCAGAGAGCAACGAGGGCGGATGTAGGGAGGCAGGGACGGTCGGTTGGCAGGAAAAGAAAAGCTACGCATTTTTTAGGCGGTAGAGATGATTGATGATAAGAAAGGAAAATCACATCAATATAAGGAATATCCCATCAATACTTGATTGATTGCGATTTATTTTATATGGTAATTAATCTGATCATCAATACTTGATTGATTGTGATTTATTTTTATATGGTAACTAATCTGATGGGTTTATGTGGGTTGTGAAGCGAAAAGGCATGTGGGAGGGAGACGAAATAAAACCATCGAAATAAAACCAACGAAAGTGGTGAGGCGAAATAAAACCAACGGATGTAGGGAGATGGGACGCGGTCGGTTGGCGGGAAAAGGAAAGCTACGCATTTTTAGGCAATAGAGATGATTGATGATAAGAAAGGAAAATCACATCAATATAAGGAAATATCCCATCAATACTTGATTGATTGTGATTTATATTTTATATGGTAACTAATCTGATCATCAATACTTGATTGATTGTGATTTATTTTTATATGGTAACTAATCTGATGGGTTTATGTGGGTGGTGAAGCGAAAAGGCAGGTGGGAGGGAGACGAAATAAAACCAACGAAAGTGGTGAGGCGAAATAAAACCAGCGAAAAATAACCGGCGGACTATTCACCAACTGCTATACTAGGAGTAGAGATGATTGAGGTTTTCAAAGTCGCTTCAGCGCAATGGCTATTATTTTATCAATGGATATAATTTATTCTACAATGGAAGGAATGGTCCCGAGTTGCTGCAGGCTTACGACCCGGCACTTGGGGGCTACATTATTCAGATTGATATTACATCAAATACGCAAAGTCCCATGTCACTGCCAGCATGCACCATGGCACTTGGGGGCTAATGCAAAGACATTTTTACTTACCTTATTTAAGACCCGACTCATCACATTGTAATGAGCCGGCCCTTGGGGGCTACACATCACTGCTCAAATCTACATGATTATATTTACAAAGTCCCTGCTCATTATTGCATAATGACCCGGCCCTTGGGGGCTACACTGGGTGAAGTTGTTATAAGCATAAGGCAATTACATGTCCCAGGTTGCTGCAAGCATGACAACCCGACACTTGGGGACTACATATGTGGAATACTCAGTTCTGACTAGTGATTGAGATAAACAACATGTATTTCTTCAAAGTAGTAATGTTTATGTTGAAGCAAGTCTTAAGTCATCACTTTGCTCTACTCAAGACTTGGGGGCTACAGGTATTATGCATATAAAGGAGAAACGTCTTCAAATTATCAGTTTTGAGTAAATCAGGAAGATCAATTACATGACCCGGTGTCAACAACAATTATGACCCGGCATCGTCTGTTTTATAACCCGGCAATTTTGGTAATGATAAACTGGCAAGTTTTACATCTTCAAGCCGGCTGAAAGTCAGATTGATTATGAAGCTGGTCTATTGACTCGGATTTTTTAAAGGAAGAAATGACAAGGACTTAAGGATGATCAAGTGCTGGTTTATAAGAATATTTAACCCGGAGCACAACCCACCAAATTTGTTCTTGTGTTTATGTTGCAGATCAGTTTAACATGGATAAATCCAAATTAAACTGGGGGCTAATGTCGGGGATATACCCAGCGACGTAACCCGGCCGGAAGTATAACCGGCCGGACTTGGCGGTTTACTTGAGACCCGGTTGACACTTGGCGATTCACTCGCGGCCAGCCCTGACCAGACGGTTTACAAGTAACCTGCCTGAACATTATGACTCACTGGTAACCCGGCGGGCGGGACAAACGGATGACAAGGCCCAAGGCCCAGAAGGCCAGTTTATGTTAATGGTGGGCCGGTTTAAGAGGAAAGGCGTGAAGAAAATTTACCTTGCAAGGAGTTAAGACTCGGACTTGTATCCGGTTTGTATTAGAAGGTAGACTAGTTGAGGGAGTCCTGGATTAGGGGGTATCCGGACAGCCGGACTATATCCTTTGGCCGGACTGTTGGACTATGAAGATACAAGATTGAAGACTTCATCTCGTGTCCGGATGGGACACTCTTGGCGTGGAAGGCAAGCATTGGCGATACGGATATGTAGATCTCCTTCTGTTGTAACCGACATCTATGTAACCCTAGCCCCCTCCGGTATCTATATAAACCAGAGGGTTTAGTCCGTAGGACAACAACAATCATACCATAGGCTAGCTTCTAGGGTTTAGCCTCTACGATCTCGTGGTAGATCAACTGTTGTACTACTCATATCATCAAGATCAATCAGGCAGGAAGTAGGGTATTACCTCCATCAAGAGGGCCCGAACCTGGGTAAACATTGTGTCCCATGCCTCCTGTTACCATCCACCTTAGACGCACAGTTCGGGACCCCCTACCCGAGATCCGCCAGTTTTGACACCGACATTGGTGCTTTCATTGAGAGTTCCTCTGTGTCGTCGCTGCAAGGTTCGATGGCCCCTTCGATCATCGACAACGATGCGGTCCAGGGGAGGTCTTCCTCCCCGGACAGATCTTCGTGTTCGGCGGCTTCGCGCTTTGAGACCAACTTCGCAGCCATCTGGAAGCGAATCGAGCTTCGCCCTGGCCATCAGGTCAGGTTTGGAAACTTGGATTATACCGCCGATATCCGCGGAGACTTGATCTTCGACGGATTCGGGCCCATGCCAGGTGTGCCGCACGATCACGACGAACAGGATATAGCTCTTCCGTCGGACGGTGTTCAGGAGATCACACCAGCAATTACTCCGGCCTTCAACCCGGAACAGATCGCGCCGTCCGAGGACGGGAGGATAGACTCCGCCACGGAGGCCGCACCCTCAGTGGCGATAGAGCCGAATACTGACCTTACCTTTCACGAGAGCCGTGACGCTGAACTGCTGGACTCGTCCTCGGCCACGGACTCCGTACCACCCGCGCCCATACCTATCGAATCCGATTGGGCGCCGATCACGGAGTTCACCTCCGCAGATGTCTTTCAGCACTCGCCCTTTGGCGACATACTGAACTCATTAAAATCCCTCTCCCTATCCTGGGAACCTTGGCCGAACTATGTCCGGCTAGAGTGGGATGCGGACGACGAAGAAATTCAATCCCCACCCACCACCCACTTAGTAGCCATCACGATTTAATTAACCGACATGCTCGACTTCGACTCCGAAGACATCGATGGCATGGACAACGATGAGGGAGACGAACAAGAACCACTGCCCACGGGGCATTGGACTGCCACCTCATCTTATGATATATATATGGTGGACACGCCCAAAGAAAACAAGGACGAGGATGCAGCTAAAGCTCCCACGACAAGCAACCAAAGCGGCGCCGCAGGCGCCACTCTAAATCCCGCCTTGGCAAAAACAGTGATAATAGCACAAAAAACCAAATTGACCCAGCTATAGAGCAGGGTGAGCCAGCGGGCGAACAAAGTGCGAATCCACCGTCCGAACACGGCGACGCCGATCATCAAGACAACCAACCGGTCGACCGGACGACGACGAGCACATCATCATAGAAAAGCAGCTGGAGCAAGAAAGGCTTATTGCCACTGCAAAAAGCCTGAAGAAGCAGAAACAAAGGCTCAAGGTTGCACAAAACACACTCAATAGTACATGGAATAAAGTACTCGACACTGCAGAAAGGTACGGCGGCAGTCGCCACACGAAGAGCTACCCAAAGCGAAAGCTGCTGCCGGAATTCGACGACGAGGCCTCTGAGCCCCCAACGCCCAAAAACAAAACCGCTGACCAGTCGGATCGACAACCTCACGGCCGCGATAGGGCGGCCAACAAAGCCACACACAAGTCAGCACATGACAGAGGCGAGGACCCACGTCAACGGGACGGTGAAACTAGGTCCATCTACGGATCAAGGAAACGCGCTCTAGAATTCATACTACATCAAAGGCCACAACCGTCCAAACGCCATGGCACATCCAAGTACAGAGGCGCCGCACACCCCCTAAGTTTCACCGATGAGGTATTAGACCATGAATTTCCAGAAGGGTTCAAACCAGTCAACATAGAGGCATACGACAGAGCGACGGACCCTGGGGTCTGGATCGAGGACTTCATCCTCCACATCCACATGGCTCACGGAGACGATCTCCACGCCATCAAATACTTGCCCCTCAAGCTCAAAGGACCAGCTCGGCACTGGCTGAAAAGCCTCCCAGAAAATTCCATTGGAAGTTGGGAGGAGCTCGAGGATGCTTTTCGGACTAACTTTCAAGGGACTTATGTCCGACCTCCGGACGCTAATGATTTAAGTCATATAATTCAACAGCCCGGAGAGTCAGCCCGAAAGCTTTGGAACAGGTTCCTCACTAAGAAGAACCAAATTGTTGATTGTCCGGACGCCGAAGCCCTAGCAGCTTTCAAGCACAGCGTCCGTGACGAATGGCTTGCCAGACACCTTGGCCAAGAAAAGCCGAGAACAATGGCAGCCCTAACAAGCCTCATGACCTGCTTTTGCGCGGGCGAGGACAGCAGGTTAGCCCGCAGTAGCACCAGCGACCCAAGTACATCCGAGGTTAGGGACGGCAATGGAAAACCGCGACGCAGCAAAAACAAGCACCGGAATAAAGAAGGCAGCCCAAATAACACGGCGGTAAACGCCAGATTCAGAGGCTCTCGACCGGGTCAGCGGAAACAGGCCTCTAAAGGCAACAGAGATGAACCGACCGGCCTAAATAAAATCCTAGACAAACTATGTCAGATCCACGGAACCCCCGACAAACCTGCAAATCATACCCACAGAGAATGTTGGGTCTTCAAGCAGGCTGGCAAGCTAAACGCCGAATTCAAGGGGGAGGACACTCCGAGCGAGGACGAGGATACGCCTCGCCAGCAAGACGCTGGGGAACAGAAAAAGTTCCCACCAGAAGTCAAAATAGTAAATGTTATCCACGTGACAAAGAGGAGAGGCAAATACACACTCCGAAATACACAAGCCATAGAGCCCGTCACCAATGAATTCTACACCTGGTCGGCCTGCACGGTCACCTTTGATCGCAGGAATCACGTAATAGGTATCCGGCAAGAAGGATCAGCCGCCTTGGTGCTGGACCCAATAGTAAACGGATACCATCTCACACGAGTCCTTATGGACGGCGGCAGTAGTCTAAATCTGATATATCAGGACACCGTCCGCAAAATGGGGATAAACCCAACAAAAATCAGCCACAGTAATACTACCTTCAAGGGAGTAATACCAGGCACAGAGGCCCGCTGCACGGGCTCCCTAGTATTAGAGGTTGTGTTCGGCTCGCCGGACAACTTCCGGAGCGAAAGATTAACCCTTGACATTACTCCATTCCGAAGTGGCTATCAAGCACTACTCGGATGAGAGGATTTCGCCCATTTTAATGCAATACCGCATTATGCTTTAATCCAACTTAAAATGCCCGGTCCGCGTGGCACCATCACGGTACATGGAAATGTTGAGCGCTCCTTACGAGCAGAAGAACGCACGGCTGCTTTAACAGCCGAACAATAGACGGCTTCACCACCAGAGATAATGACCGGTCGTCAGGACCACGGACGCGGTTAGACGAGTCCGGTTGATCATTGCATTGTGATTGGTTTGATGGTTACATCCGTATAGACGGTACCAGGGGCTTCTCCACGATAATTCGGCTCAACTTTACCCATTTTGACTCTTTTCATGGTTTATTTATAATAACCAAAATTTTGCACATCTTCTTTTTACTAAGCACCTCTCTTTTTACAGACGACAATTGCGCTACACCCGTCCACGATACGGCACAACAGAGACACAGGCGCAGACGTGCAGCAGGGACCCGTTCAGAGGTTTCTTTTTAGATTAGGACCCTGCGTAAACCTTTTTTACTGTCTTTTGTTGTTCACATCCTCCGGATTCTCAATACAACCGAGAAGGATGCTGGCGTCTTGGCATGTGGCCACGTCAGAATATTGCTCGTACCTGGACACTAGGGGTTCATTATTCAAGGGCATCATCTACGCCCAGTATATATCTCAAAGACCGAACACCTTAGGGAGTGTTCGGCGTCGCGAGTTAGGCCTTATATGCATCATCTCTGAATCATGTCTTTGGTCAAATGTTGGGTTTGCCCAGCTCCTGTGTTTTGCTACCTTACGTTCCGCTCTATCGGCTAAGGTGGCACCAGGAGAACTACTCTGTTGTGCCACAGCTAGCCGGACGAGCACCTCAGTAGAGAAAGCCGAAAACTGACTGTCATGATAAAGCTAGAGACTGGTCAGCCACTCGGTGACCTATCAGAATCTTCGGGATTCCTCCGCATTAACGAAGGGCCGTTTCCTGGCCAGGCTTGACCGCGCCTCGTATTCGGATGAGCGCGGAGCCACCAGGGGCTATGTAGTAGCCCCACTGTCAAACTCCTATGGCTAAGTGAAAGAGTTAAAGCATATAGTCCGATTGCCTGGTTCGCTGCACTATCACCTCCTTAATGGACCAAGACGTTGGATCAAGTGTGAACAAGCGTCTTCTGCGAACACCCCCGCATTATGTGCGTGAAATTTGAAGCCGCGCAAACTTTCAGGTTATATACATATATACATAAACGGCCGCACAGGAGGCATCGTAACACTTTCAGGCAAAAGTATAAAATAGCCTTTATATAATTTAGTAAAACATCGTTTTCAATGGGAATACATGTCATTAGAACATAATATTCTTAGAGCAATGTGCTTCTATTAAACGAGCGCCTTCAAGGACCTCATCAAAGTAGTGCTCGGCAGCTACCCGACTAACCGCCGAACTCAGGGCTGCAATTGCGGTGGCTTCCATCTCCTCCCAGTGCATTTTGACACGGGCAAGCGCCATCCGCGCACCCTCGATGCACGCCGACCTCTTCATAGCGTCGATGTGCGGCACAGCACCAAGGAACTGCTGCACCAAGCTGAAGTAACTGTTCGGCCTTGGCCCTACCAGCCACAGGTGATCCACAACAGACCTCATGGCGAGTCCGGACAACCTATGGAGCTCGGCCCATTCGGCCATCCGCTCATTCAAAGGAAGCGGACGTGCTGGACCTTCAAACTGCGACCAGAACAGCTTCTCCACTTCGCGATCCCTTTGATCTTTGAATTACTCGGCCGCATCAGCAGCACTTGCTGCCAAGTCCAGATAGGCGTCTGTAGAACTCCACAGCCGGTCCAGAGGAGCATACTTAGGATCTACGAACTTCATCCGCAGCATAAAGGGCTTCCCAGCCGCAATATCCCCGGCTTGACGTAGCTCCTCCTTCATCGCTCTGATTGTAGAGCGGGATTCCTTGGCTACTACCATAGCCTTCTCCAACTCTGTAGCTTTTGCTCGGCTTTCCTTCTCAAGAAGCCGGCATCGGTCGGCGGCATCACTTAACTCAACGGACATCTTGGCCATCTTCTCCTTACTTTGGCAATGGGCAACTCGTTTTGCCCTCAGCTCTTCGGCCGCCTTCAGCGCGGCCGCATCATTATCCCTGGCTTGTCTTTTGGCTCGGGCAAGTTCTGCCCGAAGGGTCTCCACTGCCGCAGCTCCATCTGTAGTTCACAACACGTTTAAGATACTGGCATTACGCTTCTCTTACCATATGTTGATCACCGGAGAGATTACATACCCTGCGCCTCGTCAAGCCTCTTGTTGACAAGCACAATATCGACATCTGTCGCGTCAAGTCGCCCCGTTAGCTCGGCAACTTCACTAGTCCAGCTAGCCACCGGGCCGCCCGCCATCTGCATATGAAGACGGCTGGATTATTACCTAGGACTACGATCCTCCGTTCACTGCCGCTTCCGACGGCACCCAGAGTCTCAGGGGCTACTATCTGCACAGGGCATATTTAAAACATGTGCGGTACTGTCTAAATTTAGCACCAGCTCACGTACCTCAAAACCTTTCAGCAGACTCATAAAGGCTTCATGCAACCTACTTTCGGCGGACAAAATCCTCTCAACCGCTGCGCCCATTAGCGCACGGTGTGCTTCTGAGATAGTCGCTTGATCTAGCAGATCTTTTAGTACGTCCGACCGCATAGCAGGCGGAGCCGGACCCTTCCGGTTGCTCTCTTCAAGAGCCGGATACTGAGGACTTCGGGCGGCCAAGGGATTGTCCTTTGGCCTTGCCGGATCAGGAGAAGCCCTCCGAGACGATACCTCGGTGTCGCCCGCCTCGTAAGGTGGGATGGCGTGGGGAGGCGTTTCACTTTCCATCATCTCCGGAGGAAGATCCCCCGAAGACGAACTCTGCCGAGAAGGGCTACGATCCGGACTACAAGACAGATGTTTCGGTTATTTTCCTCAGAGGTAAGGTAGGATGTCTCTTACTATTAAAACCTTTTTTACTTACAGCTCGTTGGAGGGCTGATTCCCTTGCGGACACTGTACGGCTGAGGTATCCCCTTGGCCAGGACCCTCTGGCGAAGATTTCTTCCCCCGTTTAGAGGCTACTGTCTCCGGGTCTTCAGAGGCATTCCTTTTCCTTCTTTGGGGACAGGGAACTTTGGCTTCTTCTCCCTGGTCGTCCGCCTTAGCAAAGGCGTCGACCTCTTTCTTCCCACCTTTATCTTCCCCTGAGGGCGCTTGGAAGGGCGCAAGCTCCAGCATCCGGGCTAATACCGGGTCCTGTGAGACCTCGGGGAGGGGGGCCGGACACCTGATCATCTTCACCTTTGCTATCCAGTCCTGGTCAAAGAGCGACTTTTCAGGGTAATGTTGTGATGAATTAAAATACAACGTGTTCGGCCACAGCGCGACTTACTTAGGTATCGTGGCGATTGCAGCTCAGGCCCGCGACCTCGATGGAATCCGGACACATTGCTTATGGTCCGAAGTACAATTTGTACATCTCCTCGGGCGTCATGCCGAGGAAGTGCTGAATAGCTCGTGGTCCTTCCGGATTGAATTCCCACAGACGGAGGGGACGGCGTTTGCAGGGCAGGGTTCGGTGAAGTAACATTACTTGAGTTACTGTGCCCAGATCAATACCTCTTTTGAGGAGATCTCTTATGCGGCTCTGCAGTATGGGCACGTCCTTTACTGGCCCCCAGTCCAGCCCCTTGTTGACCCATGACGCTAGTTGTGGAGGAGGGCCTGAGCGAAAAGCAGGGGGAGCCGCCCACTTGGTACCCCTGGGAGCTGTGATATAAAACCATTCTCGCTGCCATAAGTTGGACACCTCCTGGAAAGAACCCTCTGGCCATGGGCGTTGGTGATTTTACTTATCATCGCGCCTCCGCACTCTGCGTGCCGCCCCTCGATCATCTTCGGCTCCACCTCGAAGGTCTTGAGCCACATGCCAAAGTGAGGCGTAATGCGGAGGAAAGCTTCACACAAGATGATGAACAACGAGATATGGAGGATGGAATCCGGAGCCAAATCATGGAAGTCCAGCCCGTAATAGAACATGACCCCCCTCATGAAGGGATCCAGAGCCAGGCCCAGCCCTCGAAGGAAGTGAGATACAAATACGACGCTCTCGCCGGATTTGGGGGTAGGGATGACCTGCCCTCGACCAGGCAGCCGGTGCGGAATCTCACCTGTCAGAAATCTGGCTTCTCTTAACTTTTTGATGTCTTCCTCCGTGACGGAGGAAGGCATCCACTGACCTTGAAGGTTGGATCCGGACATGTTTGAAGGTCTGAAGCGCCTGATCTGAGCTTCGAGTGTTGGAGCTCGGGGCGGGGGGAGGATTTGAGGAGTAAAAGGGATAGGCCTTGGTCTCTTTATAAAGAGGATGAATACCAAGTGTCCTCCTCGTGACCGTTTGGGACTTTCCTATAATCGAGGAGTCATACCAACGGGCACGATTGGGTTACCCACGCCCGTATTAATGAGAATTCCGTGATAAGGGGACATGATCTCTGCTTCGACAAGACGTGCCAAAGAAACCGCCTCGTGATATGCGCCAGGACTGGTTGAGAAAAACGGTTCGAATAAAGGCCGGGCCGTGGTATGATGTCGTGTCATCTAGTGTGTCGGCAGAAATATTATTCTCTCTACGGTGGTGTGTGGAACTTGTTTTGCAGAGCCGGACACTATTCTTGTGTTCAAAAAAACCTTCTATGGAGTATTCGGAGGAGGAACCCGCCTTGCAATGCCGAAGACAATTTGCGCGCCGGACTCATCGTCATTGAAGCCTGGTTCAGGGGCTACTGAGGGAGTCCTGGATTAGGGGGTATCCGGACAGCCGGACTATATCCTTTGCCGGACTGTTGGACTATGAAGATACAAGATTGAAGACTTTGTCCCGTGTCCGGATGGGACTCTCTTGGCGTGGAAGGCAAGCTTGGCGATACGGATATGTAGATCTCCTACATTTGTAACCCACTGTGTAACCCTAGCCCCTCCGGTGTCTATATAAACCGGAGGGTTTAGTCCGTAGGACAACAACAATCATACCATAGGCTAGCTTCTAGGGTTTAGCCTCTACGATCTCATGGTAGATCAAATCTTGTACTACTCATATCATCAAGATCAATCAAGCAGGAAGTAGGGTATTACCTCCATCGAGAGGGCCTGAACCTTGGTAAACATTGTGTCCCTTGCCTCCTGTTACCATCCACCTTAGACGCACAGTTCGGGACCCCCTACCCGAGATCCGCTGGTTTTGACACCGACACTAGTCCTAATCCTAATAGGACTCCCCAAAGAGGGACAGGGCTCCCCAAAGAGGGACAGGAAAGAAGAAACAAACTCTAGGGCTAGACACAAATAAAGGGAAGCCGGTTTATGCGGCGTCTCACTCATGAGCATAATGAGATCTGGCCACAAACAACATGTAGGGTTATTATCGGATGATGTTTCCCGGGGCCCAAAGCTGTCTAAATCCTTGTCTTGTGTATTGCGTCTCTTGTCCCGATCAACCCCTCTCAAGCTACCACATAAATGTGTTGGCCTCACGACTAAGTCCTCTCGCTAGGACATCTGCCATGATAATTCCACGACAAGAATCTTGCAACCAACGCGATAAAGGGGTTGTCAATCCCTTCATGGTCACTCGCAAAAGTGAGATCTAATAAAGATAGTAAAGTAAGTATTTTCGGTATTTTTGTTTTATAGGTTGGAAAGTAAAGATTGCTAAATAGTAAACGAGATGCGATGTAAATAAAAGAGATGCAATATAATAAGAAAGAGACCCGGGGGCCATAGGTTTCACTAGTGGCTTCTCTCAAGATAGCATGTATTACGGTGGGTGAACAAATTACTATCGAGCAATTGATAGAAAAGCACATAGTTATGAAGATATCTAAGGCAATGATCATGAATATAGGCATCACGTCTGTGTCGAGTAGATCAAAATGATTCTGCATCTACTACTTTTACTCCACACATGGACCGCTATCCAGCATGCATCTAGAGTATTAAGTTCAAAAGAACAGAGTAACGCATTATGCAAGATGACATGATGTAGAGGGATAAATTCAAGCAATATGATATAAACCCTATTTTTTATCCTCGATGGCGACAATACAATACGTGCCTTGCTTCCCCTACTGTCACTGGGAAAGGACACCGCAAGATTGAACCCAAAGCTAAGCACTTCTCCCATTGCAAGAAAGATCAATCTAGTAGGCCAAACTAAACCGATAATTCGAAGAGACTTGCAAAGATATCAAATCATGCATATAAGAATTCAGAGAAGAACCAAATAATATTCATAGATAATCTTGTTCATAAATCCACAATTCATCGGATCTCGGCAAACACACCGCAAAAGAGTATTACATCGAATAGATCTCCAAGAACATCGAGGAGAACTTTGTATTGAGAAACGAAGAGAGAGAAGAAGCCATATAGCTAATAACTATGGACCCGAAGGTCTGTGGTAAACTACTCATGCTTCATCGGAGAGGCAATGGTGTTGATGTAGAAGCCCTCTGTGATCGATTCCCCCTCTGGCAGATCGTCGGAAAAGGCCCCAAGATGGGATCTCATGGGTACAGAAGGCTGCGGCGGTGGAAAAGTGGTTTCGTGGCTCTCTCTGATCGATCTAGGGTATAAGAGTATATATAGGCGAAAGAAGTACGTCGGTGGAGCTACGAGGGGCCCATGAGGGTGGGGGCGCGCCCTCCTGCCTCGTGGTCATCTCGTGGCGTTCCAGACTTCAACTCCAAGTCTTCTGGATTGCTTTCAGTCCAAGAAAGATCATCGCGAAGGTTTCATTCCGTTTGGACTCCGTTTGGTATTCCTTTTCTGCAAAACACTAAAATAGGCACAAAAAACAGAAACTAGCACTGGGCCTCCGGTTAATAGGTTAGTCCCAAAAATAATATAAAAGAGCATATTAAAGCCCATTAAACATCCAAAACAGATAATATAATAGCATGGAACAATCAAAAATTATAGATACGTTGGAGACTTATCAGAGCGACAAGTACAAGATGACTTCAAGTACTCCAAGTACTCTTCCAAGACCTATGGTTCATATACTCAAGCTTCCACAACCACGGCCCCTCCAACAACTACGGCGACAAATCAAGTTCCAAGCAACCAATGACTTCTCCGAGCCTGTCCTACCACTAGCAACTACAAGCCAAGAGCTTCATCATCTACTACTCCAATGGATGCTACCACCAGGACAAGTTCCATCCAATACTTTACTTGCCAAGGCCGTGGCCACAAGACATACCAATGCCCCACACGACGCACCATGATCGCCAATGATGACAGCACCTACAACTCCATGAGCGAAGAAGAAATGGAATCACTGAGTACGTGGTCATGCATCGCCAAGTGAATGAAGATGAAGACGCTCAAGTCTTTTGTGACAATGATTCGAACCCCGCTATCGTTGTCTCCAATGTCTTAACACTTCAACACCAACAAGATGAAGACCAACGATGCCATATCTCCCATACCAAAGCGGGCATCAATGGACGTTTTGTCAAGGTCATCATCGACGGCGGAAGTTGCCACAATTTAGCAAGCGACAAGTTATGCTCCAAGCTACAATTGGTCAAGAAGAAGCACTCTCGCCCCTAAATATCCAATGGCTAAGTGACTCCGGCACCATTCAAATGGAGACACCATTGAAGTGTCCTTTAAGATTGGTGCATACGAAGACACATTGGAGTATGATGTGTTTCCCATGTCCGTGCGCCATCTCCTTCTAGGACGACCTTGGCAATTCGACCTGGTGTCATCCACAATACAGACCAATCACTAAAGCTTCAAGATGAAGGGCAATGAGTACATGCTTCAACCCATGTCGCCAAGTGAAGTCATAGCCGACAAGCAAGCTTCAACCCATCATGGAGAGACTAGTGAGCGAGCGAACCGCCAAAAAGAGAGTGAGCGCCACAAGCCAAAATTGAGCGACTCCACGATGAGCGACAAGAAAAACCTAGTGCTTTTAGCCACCAAAAGAGACATGATGGATGTGAGTGAGAGCCCATCGAGTGTTCTTCACATTGTACTTGTGTGCAAAGATAAAGTGGTGCGGACTAATAATTCACAACATCTATCTTTGGTGTTGTCTCATTTGTCGTACGAATCCGCGGACATGTTCCCCGAGGAGCTACCTCTGGGACTTCCTCTACTTCGCAAATTGAACACCACATCAACCTCATTCCCAGCGAACCTCTACCGAACAAGGCTCTATACCGCGTAAACCGCGATGAGACAAAAGAGATACAAAGGCAAGTACAATATCTCATGGAAAATGGGTATGTATGCGAGAGCTTAAGTCCATGTGTCGATCTGGTCATTCTTGTGCCTAAGAAAAATGGTAATTTTCGCATGTGTTCTGGTAGCCGTCCCATCAATGCTATCGCCATTCGGTATAGACACCCCATTCTACGCCTTGACGACACGCTAGATGAACTTAGTGGAGCCATTATTTTCTTAAAAATTGACCTTAAATGTGGCTACTATCGAATTTTCATGCAAGAGGGTGACGGATGAAAAACATCTTTCAAAACTAAGTTTGGTTTATATGAATGGTTAGTCATGCCAATGCGCTTATCTCAAGCGTCTCACACTTTTATGCGCGTCATGCACTATGTTCTTCACAAATATATTGCCATTTGTGTTGTCGTATACTTTGATGATATACTTGTGTTTTTAGCGACGTCTTGCAAGTTCTTAGAAATGAGCGACTTTATGATAACATGAAAAAATACACTTTTGATGTTGATAAGCTTGTTTTCTTGGGCTTTGTTTTCTCTTCTAAGGGTGTTCACGCTGATGAGTCTAAGATTGACGCTATTAAAACTTGGCCACAACCAACCAATTTGCAACAAGTGCGTAGTTTCCTTGGCCTAGTCGGATTTCTATCATTGGTTTGTTAAGGATTTTAGCCCTATTGCATCACCATTACATGCTTTGAGTAAGAAGAATGCACCCTTCATATGGGGACCTCCTAAGCTAGCGCATTTAATGAGCTTAAGAACTTGTTTACACATGCTCCATTACCTGCATTACCAAATTTTGATAAAACTTTTGAAGTGCATTGCGACGCTAGTTGATGCAAGAGAAGTGACCCATTGCTTATTTTAGTGAAAAACTTATCGGTGCACAACTTAATTATCCCATACATGACAAAGAGTTTTATCTTTGGTGAGAGCTTTTCATGTGTGGGAGCATTATCTTTGACCTCATGAATTTGTCCTACATACGGATCATAAAACGCTTAAGTACCTTAAAGGCCAAACCAAGTTGAATAAATGGCATGTCAAATGGAGTGAATTCATTGAGTCTTTTCCTTATGTCATCAAGTACATTAAGGGTAAAAAAAATGTTGTAGCGGATGCTCTTTCCCGCAAATGCATGTTAGTTACTCAACGTGAATTGAATGTTATTGGATTTTAGCACATTAAAGACTTGTATGAGCATGATTCTTCGTTTGCGATTCCTTATGCCAAATGTCAAGCTAACAACTTTTGGGAGCGATATTATCTAAAGGATGGCTATCTTATGCAGACTAACAAACTTCGCATACCCAGTCTTCTCTCTGTTTGTTACTTTTGCAAGAAGCTCACGATGGCGGACTTACGGGACACTTCGGTCGCGACAAGACCTTCGCCACGCTCTCTAAAAATTGCTTTTGGCCAAAGATGTTCCGTGACGTATCACGCTACACCAAACGGTGCTCCATATACCGCAAAGCTAAGCCTACCACTCAATCCCATGGCTTATATATGCCACTTCCTATTCCGTATCACCCATGGGAAGAAATTAATATGAACTTTGTGATTGGTTTGCCTAGAACACAAAATGAGAAGGATTCAATATTTGTCGTCGTGTGTCGTTTCTCTAAGATGGCACATTTTATTCCATAGAACAAGAAAGACGATGCTTCACGTGTTGCAAATCTCTTGTAGGAAAATCTTGCGTTTACATAGAGTGCCCAAGACGATTGTGTCAGACCATGATGTCAAGTTCCTTATCTACTTTTGGAAGATGCTATACGTCAAGCTTGGCATCAAGTTACTCTTCTCATCGGCATACCATCCACAAACCGACGGCCAAACAGAGGTCACTAATCGGACCCTCTCTACACTTCTCCGAGTGTTGATGAAGAAAAACATCAAGAGTGGGAAGAATGCTTGCCCATCACCGAGTACGCCTATAATCGAGCAAGACACTCTACTGCCGGCAAGCTCCCTTTCGAGGTCGTCTATGGCTTCGACCTATTGTCCCCACTGGACATTCTACCGCTACTGCTACAAGAGCGCATCAACATGGACGCAAGTGCACAAGCAAGTTTCCTCAAGAACGTGCATGAAGATACAAGGCAGACAATCGAGCGTCAAGTACAATGCCTCGCGACCAAGCTCAACATCAACAAGCGCCCGATGGTGTTCAACCCCGGAGATCTTGTGTGGCTACACCTACGCAAAGACAGCTTCCCCGACGAGCGCAAGTCCAAGCTACTACCATAAGTCGATGGACCGTTTAAGGTGCTAGCATGCTACAACAACAATGCCTACAAGATCAACATTCCACGACACAAGTCCAACGTGAGCGACATCTTCAACGTCAAGGACCTATCTCCCTTCCATGGTGATGCGGATTTCGTTCCGAGGATGGATCTTTCCCCGGGGGTGATGCGGAGCATCCTATGGTCATCCCCATGGACCTACCTTCGTCCCCCAAGTGCCAAGCGGACTGATGACACAAGCACGTGCAAGAGCTATCGAGACCAAGGTGACATCTCTTCTTAATGAGCTTCCATATGATCCACATGAGACATGGCTACTACCTTAATCTAGAATGCTATGTGTGCTTAGGTACGAGGAAGACCACTCCGGAGATGCTCGGAATGAAAACCAAGTCCCCAAGTACACGAACAAAGAAGCACGACGAAGGAGACCACTGAAATGCTATAGCAGCCGGACATCTGGGCCCTGGCCCAGATATCCAGCGCCTGAAGACCGCAACAACATCAGAGCAGCGCCTAAAGGACTCCAGGAGCCGAACATCCGACCAGACAGCCCCGGACATCCGGCTCCCGGTTACCAGTACCGCGACCAGTGCCTAAGCCGGACATCCGGCCCCGACTCTAGACATCGGGCGCCCCGCGAAGCCCCGAACATCCGGCCCCCAGCCCGGATATCCGGCACCAACGCGTGCTTAACCGGGCCAGAGGCCCATGTACCCCCCTCCCCTCCTCTCTTATCTCGTGGCACACTATATATATATGTCACAGCCCCAGATCAGCCCTAGCTTGATTTTCTTGCATCCATGCATCATGTCAAAATTTCCTTTAAATTTGAATTGGGGAATTGGAGAGCCCCAGGAATCATTTAAAATAAATGATCAACATTTAAAAATTGCTTCAAATGTTCCAAGGAAATGTTCCTTTTCAGCTTTAAAAAATATTGGCAAGAATAAAATTCAAACCAATATTTTTGGAGTGATCAAACATTTTATTTTGGGCCTTTGAATTAATTCAATAACTACTTGCATTGGATATATATTTGATATATAAATAATATATGTCCAATAATTACAGAACATTTTATGTGGTTTGGTATATTTTAGTTCTAGCCACATAACTATTTTCAGGATTTTATAAAATGGTTTAGTATTTTACTAAACTAAAACAAAACAGAAAATAGAAAACAGAAAACAATAAAAGGAGCAGAACTCACCTGACTTACCTGACGCCCACCCGGCCCACTTAACGGCCCAGCCCAGCAGCCGCGCCAGCGAGCTGCTTGGCTCGGCCAGGCAGGCAGCCAGGTGCCCGACGGCGAGCACCGGGAGCGCCACGCAGCTGGCCGTCGCCCTGCTTTACCCTCGCCGCCTCGCCGCCTGGATGACCTCCACGTCGTCGCCCGAACTCCTGGACACGCCACTCGCCCCCTGCCTCTCTCTCGCTCTCCCCCAACCTGGCCCGACGCCATCGCCGGCCAGCGCCACCGCCCAATCGTGCTCCCGCCGTCCATGCTCCTCCCCACCATGTCCGGGAGCTCCGCGACTCCGCTACCCCTAGCTAGCTGAGTCCCGCTCGCTCAAGTGCCCAAGCCACTACACCGACCTCGACCGAGCTCAAGTCGCGGAGATCCCTTGACGTCGTCGTCGCCCGGTTCATCCTCGACCCCGACGAGGCTCTCTACGTGGCGCCCGTGAGCCTATCTAACTCCCTCTCCCTCTCTCTCGCCCCCAAGCACCACAACGACCCAACCACGATCACCAGACAAGACCGCCATGGAGCTCGTCGCCGACGTGCTCCGGCCACTCTCCGGCCACCCTGGGTGCCGTTGCATTCACCCCACCCCAACGGGTCTGCCCATGCACTTCCGCACCTCACCGAGCCCTCTAACCCCAAACCCGTAGTTGGCGAACCCGGCGGCCGCCTAACCGTCGCCGGGCGCCAACTCCGCCATCCCGACAAAGCTAACTCCACCAAGAGCCGCGGTTCATCTCCGGCTCCACGTAGACGCCTTCCGCGCCCCATTTGGTGGCCGGAACGTGCAAAAGCACTCTGCTCCGCCGCGCCTGGCCTCGCCGGCGGCTAGACGCCGGCGAGTTGACCATCGACCGTTTGTTGGTGGGCCTGTTGGCTGATACGAGTCAGCGGCGGTGGACCCCTCGGTTAACTAATCCGGTTAGTTTTAATTATAGTTATTTAGTTAAACTTATTACTGACATGCGGGTCCCACTGGTCAGTTTGACCTGGACGACCCAGTTTAGCCCTGTCTTCACGCTGTCCTCATGCTGTCGCAATAACTGTATTTCTGGATTTATTCTAATATAGTAATTCGAATATAACTCAAATTTCAAATGCTTATAACTTTTAATCTATAACTCCAAATGCAAAGATTTATATATGAAAAATGATCAGAAAAATATGAAGAATCTGTTTATGCCATGATCATGCATGTTTGAACAAGTTAACCTCACTGAATAGGATGAATCATGATTAGGATAATTTATGAAATAACATTTGGAGTTGGAGTTCAACCTTGTTTGAATTCCACTTCAATTAACTTGGATTCTTGTTGCATTAGGTGAATTCAGTTCCTTAACATGATCATGCATCATATATGTGCATTGCATTGATTGTGTTCTTTCGCCATTCTTGGTGTTTGTCCCTCTCGGTGAGCGACGTTCCGGCGATGAATTCGATGACACCGATGAAGAACTATATTATCTTGAGAAGTGCTGTGCAAGCAAAACCCCTTGTTCATTCCGATATAATCCCACTCTCTCGCTCCTGCTCTATTTTACTGCATTAGGACAACAACGACTCATGTGTTACTTGCTGCGGTAGCTAAACCCCTTGATCCTTTGCATGACCTGTCATTCCACAAAGAATTAGATGAAACCCACTAGCATGAGTAGGAATTGTTTGAGCCATGTTGTGCCTACTCATCTATGCTTGTTTGTCATGCCTCATCGCTTAGAGTTGAGTCGGGTCCGATTCATCGGGAATGGATTGGAATTGTTATGAACATGCCCTATTGCGTGTAAGCTAAGTGTGTGAACACGATTTGGTAAAGGTAGCGGTGAGAGGCCATGTAGGAGTACATGGTGGGTTGTCTCATTGAAACCGTCATCAGAGGCGAGTTACGTGTTTGTGATCCATGAAAGCGATTACTACCATGCATTGGGCCCGAAACCAATGGACCCTCTCGGCTTCTTGACCACCCTTGTCCTCGGTCAAGGGAGTTGCAAGTAGTTTCGGTGTTTGTAGCATCTTTGGGGGCACGCATAGCGCTGACCTTAGGGGTGGGTTGTGTTGCGGTAGGCACTGGCCCGGTGTACCGAAAGTGCCCGTTTGGTATCTCGGGAACCCCGCACACATCGTTCGGGGCTGTATGGGAAACCTCGGCGGACTCCTGCGGATGGAACCCGAATAGGCGATAAACCCGGACTAGGGACTTGAGTGTTTAGGTAGGCCGTGGCCGACACCCACGTTGGGCTTCCGCTTGAAGGTTGCCGAGTACATGTCGTAAACGGCGGTAAGTGGTGAGCGTGTGTGAAGAAGTACACCCTGCAGGGTTTAATATGATCTATTCGAATAGCCGTGTCCACGGAGAAGGACTTCTGGGTTGCCTATATCAGTTCATAGACAAGTGAAAGTGGATACTCTAAAATGCGCAAGATAAGCGTGAGTACTATGGATGGCGTTCTCGTAGGGAGACGGGAGCGGGTCCATAGTGGTGTATTGATATGGTGAATATGTGGACTCGTGCGCCACCTCAAAGAGTTACTTGCGATGCGTAGTTCGGGATAGCCACCGAGTCAAAGCTGGCTTGCTGCAGTCAAACTCCACCACCCCTTTTGATAATGATGCATATGTAGTTAGTTACGATGTAAGTCTTGTTGAGTACAATTGTACTCACGTTTGCTTATTTTATGTTTTGCGAGAGACGCGTCGGTCTCGCTAGTAGTTCCGCTTGGACTTCGACGTTTAGCTTGTTACCTCAGCTACGATCTTGTGCCTTGGCGGGATCTCGGTAGATAGTCGGGCTTCTCGGCCTTTTTCATTTATAGTTATACGTACTCGAGACATGATTAGCTTCCGCTTGTGCTTTGACTTGTATGCTCACGAGTGTTGGGTCATGAGACCCATGTTTGTAATATCTCGCTCTTGAGCCTAATGAATAATATCTCGAGTCGTAGAGTTATGTTGTGATGCCATGTTGTATCTACGCATATCAAGTATAATGTGTGTATGTTTGAAATGCTTGGTATGTGTGGGATCCGACAAACTAGTTGTTTATCCTTGGCAGCCTCTCATATGGGGAAATGTAGTCTCGTGCTTACGGCGATAGTAGTCCGCTTCTGGCCCGGTTCACCGAGTCCTGCTAGCCCAAAGACTACTGCTTGGACACTTGACTGGCGGCATGTGTTTCACTTCGTTCCTATATACGTCGCCTTCGGGAAATGTCACGCGGTGTTATTCGGAGTCCTGCTTAGCCTGCTACAGCCCGGGATACCGGAGTCTGTTAGCCCGGTGCTGCCCGAATATATCGTTGATGACCGACATGCTCGATGTGATTCATGTATGTCTGTCCCCATAGGTTAAGCGCCGCTTTGGGTTCACGACTAGCCATGTCGGCCGGGTTCTTTGTCATATGGATGCTAGCGACACTATCATATACGTGAGCCAAAAGACGCATAAGCGGTCCCGGGCCATGGTAAGGCGACACCTGTGGGAATACCGTCGTGAGGCCGCAAAAGTGATATGATGTGTTACATGCTAGATCGGTGTGACTTAGGATCGGGGTCCCGACGTTGGTATCGTGAGCCCGATCGCTCAGAGGGATTACCAAGCCAAACTGGTCGAAGTTGTGTCTAGAAATGCTTTAGTTATATAAGGGAATTGATTGTGGAAGGAACGTAAGGCTCTTTTTACTCCTTATACCTCATGGCCTTACGATCCGAGTCATCCTCTTTTCTTCTACGGGTTTAAGAACTAGGCTTCTCATCTATCTATCGAGGATGACGTGTTACTAATCCATAGACCTTTAAGATTGTTGGTTTTAATCCCGATTCAGTTCCTACTATTCCCGTATGATAACCGTTGATCTCGTAATCTTGTTATGATGTTGTTGAGTGGTTATGCCACCATTTCTGCAGGATGTCTCAAATCATTTTGAGCATTTACAGCCGTTATGCTGTCCGAGTCATCGGTATCTAAATAGCTTGATGCATTTGCAAATCCTTTCTTTCCGTTTCCGATGTCCTTTTGGTCAGAATAAGCACACTAATTAGTATGTTGAGGTACTCCGCTGCCTCGGCATATATGTTGGAGCTATTATTATGAACCTAGGTGTTTTAGGGAGTCACCTAGCAATTTAGCAATGCCTTTGTATCCCCAGTGTGATGATTAAGCCATCATTTTCGAAAGCATCCCGTGATGCCATTTAGTAGTAGGTATTCTACTCACGGGTTCTTTGAATCCGAGATTCATCCTACTTCATGTTGTTAGTATTTGCTAGTGCCTTTAGGATATTAGTAACCTTTGCGATAGTCCTCAAGGTCCGTGGTATATCCTTCTTCCAAATACCATGAACCACTTATGGCGAAGTTTGTTGAACCAAAAGATCACAACTAGAGTGCTCTTGAGGAGTTCTCCGTTCATAATTGTGACTCGCCGGTTCTACTTTTCTCGCATGGATTATCCGGAAGAAATGTTGAGCTTCGTTCGACATACTAATCATTGCATCCACAACTCGGGAAGTTATATGTTCCTCCTCGAGTTGCTCTCTTGATTTGTATTACGACCTTCATCTATCAATTGATAGCCAAGGGTATGTGTGCATTTGTGTTCATCGATGCATTTTGTCCTTGTGGTCCGTCAAGCCATTCTATTCCGGAATGACTAGGAGAAACAAACTCGATTACCTCATCCATACCTGTGGATTGGGTCAAAGTAGTTGTATCCCGCAGATCAAAACGCCAATTCAGCTTTTGTTCTGTTCTACCTTGGAGTGTTACCATCTTTATGTCAAGAGTGTCATGGAAATTTCACAACCTCTTATGAATTCTTGACGTAGTGATACTTCTCACCATCATCATTCATTCCTCGGTTCCGTGTTGTCAGAATCGGAAGGCCGACAAGTGAATTGTGATGTGTGAAATCAATACCCGAGCAACTTGTTGCTTGGTAGTGAATGGACAATATTCTCATCCTTAGAGCGTTGGTTATTAAACCATCATCCTAAGATTGATCGTGCTACCTAGTCCTTATTTTCGTGCACTCTTGATTGATGAGTTAGGATCTTGTCTAGTCCTCACTCATTTGATAATATCGTCTTGCCACGAAAAGCAAGATTGTTCTCGAGCTTAGTAACATACCGGTGGTTCGTGACTTTCCAAATATCTTCTTGGAAGTGTTACCGGGTTGTTTCTTGACTGTTATGTTGGGCTCGTGATCAAGTTGGTTTTCCTGTGAACCACCCCTTCTCCAAGAATCTGTGTTGGATACCCCGAGCTAGTTGGTTAAGCTAAACAACAACACGGAGAGTTGGAAGATAAAAGCTTGCCTAACTTAGTTCAATCCAAAGGGATATTCTTGTGAAGTGTATGTTGAAGAAAGATGATATCTTCATCGATTGGTCCTCGTGATCGCTTGTTGGATCTATCGTCCTCCCAATTCTTTGATTTGAGTATGGGCTATCGTCAAATCAAATCAGTACTAACGGTGCTCGTAATGTTGTCTTACTCGTGGTTGATCCCTCGAGCATACACCATTATATCTTTGGTCCGACCAATGCTAGCAACGTGTTCACATGATGGTGGAAGTCCAAAGTGATATGGAAATTCCGATGAGTTGCTTGTTGAGCCCATCAAGAGCATTTTGTCTCCCCCATGAGTCATGTTGAACATCAACCTAGTGTTGGAAACTTGTGTAAGCAATGCCTTCGTGATCCGTTCATGAAGCCTATGCTTGGATGGTTGAAGAGACTTCTCGAATTTATGTGTTTTAGGTGTAAGTTGCCGCCATGAATTTGAGAAAGGTTTGTCTTGCTTCCTCTGGAATCATTCGTGTCAGTCATGCATGTGCGAAGTATTCTATGGTTTGATAGATCGATCATCTTCATTCCGTATGTATTCCTAGCACACCAAGCCAATCGATCGATTTGTTCAAGGAAAGGAGTTCTTTCATAAGAGCTAATCATGACTTATGTTAAGACTTCGATATCCTCGATGATGTTTCCCCACCCGAACTTCGGTAGTGTTTTATTATAAGACTACCATGTGGTCATGCTTGTCTAGGACAACGTGTTCACATGTTTGTAGCAAAACCAGCTCATGTTTTGGAGCTTGCTATCGTAGTTCATATCCCGAGAATCTCGCAAGCGCCATCTCGTCAATTGTGTTGCAACCCTTCCTTTTCGAGACATGATGAGTCTGAAATATCCTAACATCAACCAGATCTGAATCTCGTGCAGATATGATGGTTGGAACATTCAACAGTTGTATCTCGTTCCCAGCTTGCACCCCATTGTGCCAATTTCCATGGGCTGCCCTCTCATTAATTGATGTCTAGGATCATCCTCAAAAGTGGACTTACCATGGGTCCCCTCCACCTCCGACGACAAGCAAAAATCATCCATTGCGTTGTCTTCAACAAGGTAGTCTACATCATCCATTCTAGTCCGGGTGTACCATTCCTTGCATTCCACCAAATGATCGCTTGTGAATTGCCTTAGGCTGGTTTAAAGAGTTTCAATGATCCTGTATCAAAAGTAATTCTTTTTGCCACTTAAGGGAATAGTTCTTTGCGTCACCTTTCTCAAGGTGTCCCGTTCACGGGATCATGATAAATATTTCCACGCCATCTTGACACCATCCACCATCTTTCTAAGCGTGGAATTGTTGCCACCAATCAAACCCCATCGGTTGTTCCTCCATCCCTCTCGATGTATTTTGTGTCTCAACTCGAGATGTGTCACCGTCTCGATCCGTGAGTCGATCATATTTGCTTGATCTCCGTGAAGATCGAATCATGCAGGTTTTCCCCTTTCTTTCTATTGTCGTGTCGAGTGAAGATCTTGAAAGCAAAGACGTCAAGACCAAGATGATGGAGTAAATCAACATCTTCGAGAAGGGCAAATGGATCATGAAGATTGTGATAGTTTGTGACTTCCCTTTTCCTCTTACCTCACGTCTTGAATCTCGGGGCGAGATTCTTGTTTAGTGGGGTGGTGTCACACCCAGATCAGCCCTAGCTTGATTTTCTTGCATCCATGCATCATGTCAAAATTTCCTTTAAATTTGAATTGGGGAATTGAGAGCCCAGGGAATCATTTAAAATAAATGATCAACATTTAAAAATTGCTTCAAATGTTCCAAGGAAATGTTCCTTTTCAGCTTTAAAAAATATTGGCAAGAATAAAATTCAAACCAATATTTTTGGAGTGATCAAACATTTTATTTTGGGCCTTTGAATTAATTCAATAACTACTTGCATTGGATATATATTTGATATATAAATAATATATGTCCAATAATTCTGGAACATTTTATGTGGTTTGGTATATTTTAGTTCTAGCCACATAACTATTTTCAGGATTTTATAAAATGGTTTAGTATTTTACTAAACTAAAACAAAACAGAAAATAGAAAACAGAAAACAATAAAAGGAGCAGAACTCACCTGACTTACGGACGCCCAAGCCCTGCCCGCCCAGCCAGCAAGGCCAACAGCTGCTTGGCTCGCCACCTATGAGCAGCCAGTGCCTGACGGCGAGCACCGGGCGCGCCACGCAGCTGGCCGTCGCTTCACCCCTCGCCGCCTCGCCGCCTGGATGACCTCCACGTCGCCCGAACTCCTGGACACGCCACTCGCCCCCTGCCTCTCTCTCTCGCTCTCCCCAACTGGCCGACGCCATCGCCGGCGCCACCGCAAGTCGTGCTCCCGCCGTCCATGCTCCTCCCCACCATGTCCAGGAGCTCCGCGCCTCCGCTACCCCTAGCTAGCTGAGTCCCGCTCGCTCCAAGTGCCCGAAGCCACTACACCGACCTCGACCGAGCTCAAGTCGCCGGAGATCCCCTTGACGTCGTTGCCGCCCGGTTCATCCTCGACCCCGACGAGGCTCTCTCTGTGGCGCCCGTGAGCCTATCTAACTCCCTCTCCTCTCTCTCGCGCCCCAAGCACCACAACGACCCAACCACGATCACTCAGACGCACCGGGCCATGGAGCTCGTCACCGACGCGTGCTCGGCCACTCTCCGCCACCCTGTGGTGCCGTTGCATTCACCCCACCCCAACGGGTCTGCCCATGCACTTCCGCACCTCGCCGAGCCCTCTAACCCCAAACCCGTAGTTGGCGAACCCGGCGGCCGCTTAACCGTCGCCGGCGCCAACTCCGGCCATCCCGACCAAGCTAACTCCACCAAGAGCCGCGGTTCATCTCGGCTCCACGTAGACGCCTTCGCGCCCCATTTGGTGGCGGAACGTAAAAAGCACTCTGCTCCGCCCGGCTGGCCTCGCCGGCGGCTAGACGCCCGGCGAGTTGACCATCGACCGCTGGTGGTGGGCCTGTTGGCTGATACGAGTCAGCGGTGTGGACCCCCTCGGTTAACTAATCCGGTTAGTTTTTAATTAAAGTTAATTAGTTAAACTAATTCGACATGCGGGTCCCACTGGTCAGTTTGACCTGGGCGACCCGTTGACCTGACGTCCGACCGACCTCATCTTCATGCCGCAATAAATGAATTTCTGGATTTATTCTAATATAGTAATTCCGAATATAACTCAAATTTCAAATGCTTATAACTTTTTATCTATAACTCCAAATGCAAAGATTTATATATGAAAATGATCAGAAAAATATGAAGAATCTGTTTATGCCATGATCATGCATGTTTGAACAAGTTAACCTCACTGAATAGGATGAATCATGATTAGGATAATTTATGAAATAACATTTGGAGTTGGAGTTCAACCTTGTTTGAATTCCACTTCAATTAACTTGGATTACTGTTGCATTAGGTGAATTCAGTTCCTTAACATGATCATGCATCATATATGTGCATTGCATTGATTGTGTTCTTTCTCGATTCTTGGTGTTTGTCCCTCTCGGTGAGCGGCGTTAAAGCGATGAATTGATGACACCGATGAAGAACTATATTATCTTGAAGTGCCGTGCAAGCAAAACCCCTTGTTCATTCCGATATAATCCCACTCTCTCGCTCCTGCTCTATTTTACTGCATTAGGACAACAACGACTCATGTGTTACTTGCTGCGGTAGCTAAACCCCTTGATCCTTTGCATGACCTGTCATTCCACAAGAATTAGATGAAACCCACTAGCATGAGTAGGAATTGTTTGAGCCATGTTGTGCCTACTCATCTATGCTTGTTTGTCATGCACCGCTCTTTGCTTAGAGTTGAGTCGGGTCTGATTCATCGGGAATGGATTGGAATTGTTATGAACATGCCCTATTGCGTGTAAGCTAAGTGTGTGAACACGATTTGGTAAAGGTAGCGGTGAGAGGCCATGTAGGAGTACATGGTGGGTTGTCTCATTGAAACCGTCCTCAGGAACTGAGTTCCGTATTTGTGATCCATGAAACAGTTACTACCACGCATTGGGCCCGAAACCAATGGACCCTCTCGGCTTCTTGACCACCCTTGTCCTCGGTCGGAGTTGCAAGTAGTTTCGGTGTTTGTAGCATCTTTGGGGCCGCACGCAACGCTGACCTTAGGGGTGGGTTGTGTTGCGGTAGGCACTGTGGCCGGTGTACCGAGTGCCCGTTTGGTATCTCGGGAACCCCGCACACATCGTTCGGGGCTGTATGGGAAACCTCGGTCGGACTCCTGCGGATGGAACCCGAATAGGCGATAAACTGGACTAGGGACTTGAGTGTTTAGGTAGGCCGTGGCCGACACCCACGTTGGGCTTCCGCTTGAAGGTTGCCGAGTACATGTCGTGTAAACGGCGGTAAGTGGTGAGCGTGTGTGAAGAAGTACACCCTGCAGGGTTTAATATGATCTATTCGAATAGCCGTGTCCACGGAGAAGGACTTCTGGGTTGCCTATATCGGTTCATAGACAAGTGAAAGTGGATACTCTAAAATGCGCAAGATAAGCGTGAGTACTATGGATGGCGTTCTCGTAGGGAGACGGAGGCGGGTCCATAGTGGTGTATTGATATGGTGAATATGTGGACTCGCAGCGCCACCTCAAAGAGTTACTTGCGTCGTAGTTCGGGATAGCCACCGAGTCAAAGGCTGGCTTGCTGCAGTCAAACTCCACCACCCCTTTTGATAATGATGCATATGTAGTTAGTTACGATGTAAGTCTTGTTGAGTACAATTGTACTCACGTTTGCTTATTTTATGTTTTGCGAGAGAGGCGTCGGTCTCGCTTAGTAGTTCCGCTTGGACTTCGACGTTTAGCTTGTTACCTCATTTCTGATCTTGTGCCTTGGCGGGGATCTGGTAGATAGTCGGGCTTCTCGGCCTTTTTCATTTATAGTTATGCGTACTTTCAGACATGATTAGCTTCCGCTTGTGCTTTGACTTGTATGTTTCGAGTGTTGGGTCATGAGACCCATGTTTGTAATATCTCGCTCTTGAGCCTAATGAATAATATCTGAGTCGTAGAGTTATGTTGTGATGCCATGTTGTATCTACGCATATCAAGTATAATGTGTGTATGTTTGAAATGCTTGGTATGTGTGGGATCCGACAAACTAGTTGTTTATCCTTGGCAGCCTCTCATATGGGGAAATGTAGTCTCGTGCTTACGGCGATAGTAGTCCGCTTCGGCCCGGTTCACCGGAGTCCTCGCTAGCCCAAAGACTACCGCTTGGACACTTGACTGGCCGGCATGTGTTTCGCCGTTCCTTATGTCCGTCTCCTTCGGGAAATGTCACGCGGTGTTATTCGAGTCCTGCCTAGCTCGCTACAGCCCGGGATACCGGAGTCCTCATAGCCCAAAGTGCTACAGCCGAATATATACGTTGATGACCGACATGCTCGATGTGATTCATGTATGTCTGTCCCCATAGGTTAGCGCCGCTTTGGGTTCACGACTAGCCATGTCGGCCGGGTTCTTTGTCATATGGATGCTAGCGACACTATCATATCGTGAGCCAAAAGGCGCAAACGGTCCCGGGCCATGGTAAGGCGACACCTGTGGGAATACCGTGCGTGAGGCCGCAAAGTGATATGATGTGTTACATGCTAGATCGGTGTGACTTAGAATCGGGGTCCTGACAGCGTTGGTATCAGAGCTTTGTTGCTCAGAGGATTACCAAGCCAAGCTGGTGAAGTTGTGTCTAGAAATGCTTTAGTTATATAAGGGAATTGATTGTGGAAGGAACGTAAGGCTCTTTTTACTCCTTATACCTCATGGCCTTCGATCCGAGTCATCCTCTTTTCTTCTACGGGTTTAAGAACTAGGCTTCTCATCTATCTATCGAGGATGACGTGTTACTAATCCATAGACCTTTAAGATTGTTGGTTTTAATCCCGATTCAGTTCCTACTATTCTGTATGATAACTGTTGATCTCGTAATCTTGTTATGATGTTGTTGAGTGGTTATGCCACCATTTCTGCAGGATGTCTCAAATCATTTTGAGCATTTACAGCCGTTATGCTGTCCGAGTCATCGAGGTCTCTAAATAGCTTGATGCATTTGCAAATCCTTTCTTTCCGTTTCCGATGTCCTTTTGGTCGAGAATAAGCACACTAATTAGTATGTTGAGGTACTCAGCTGCCTCGGCATATATGTTGGAGCTATTATTATGAACCTAGGTGTTTTAGGAGTCACCTAGCAATTTAGCAATGCCTTTGTATCCCCAAAGTGTGATGATTCTGGCCATCATCTCGAAAGCATCCCGTGATGCCATTTAGTAGTAAGTATTCTACTCCTGGGTTTTGAATCCGAGATTCATCCTACTTCATGTTGTTAGTATTTGCTAGTGCCTTTAGGATATTAGTAACCTTTGCGATAGTCCTCGAGGTCCGTGGTATATCCTTCTTCCAAATACCATGAACCACTTATGGCAGAAGTTTGTTGAACCAAAAGATCACAACTAGAGTGCTCTTGAGGAGTTCTCCGTTCATAATTGTGACTCTGCCCGTTCTACTTTTCTGCATGGATTATCCGGAAGAAATGTTGAGCTTCGTTCGACATACTAATCTGTGCATCCACAACTCGGAAGTTATATGTTCCTCCGAGTTGCTCTCTTGATTGTATTCGACCTTCATATATCAATTGATAGCCAAGTGTATGTGAGCATTTGTGTTAATCGATTCATTTTGTCCTTGTGGTCCGTCAAGCCATTCTATTCCGGAAAGACTAGTAGAAACAAACTCGATTACCTCATCCATACCTGTGATTGGGTCAAAGTAGTTGTATCCCGCAGATCAAAACGCGCCAATTCAACTTTTGTTCTGTTCTACCTTGGAGTGTTACCATCTTTATGTCAAGAGTGTCATGGAAATTTCACAACCTCTTATGAATTCTTGACGTAGTGATACTTCTCACCATCATCATTCATTCCTCGGTTCCGTGTTCTTTATGTAGGAAGGCCGACAAGTGAAT
This sequence comes from Aegilops bicornis, assembly GCA_021605145.1. Classification (NCBI taxonomy): domain Eukaryota; kingdom Viridiplantae; phylum Streptophyta; class Magnoliopsida; order Poales; family Poaceae; genus Aegilops; species Aegilops bicornis. The sequence continues at coordinate 546,117,318 of CM038675.1, read as the reverse complement.
TGTGATGTGTGAAATCAATACTTTCGAGCAACTTGTTGCTTGGTAGTGAATGGACAATATTCTCATCCTTAGCGCGTTGGTTATTAAACCATCATCCTAAGATTGATCGTGCTACCTAGTCCTTATTTTCGGTGCACTCTTGATTGATGAGTTAGGATCTTGTCTAGTCCTCACTCATTTGATAATATCGTCTTGCCCCGAAAAGCAAGATTGTTCTCGAGCTTAGTAACATACCGGTGGTTCGTGACTTTCCAAATATCTTCTTGGAAGTGTTACCGGGTTGTTTCTTGACTGTTATGTTGGGCTCGTGATCAAGTTGGTTTTCTGTGAACCACCCTTCTCCAAGAATCGTGTTGGATACCCCGAGCTAGTTGGTTAAGCTAAACAACAACTTGGAGAGTTGGAAGATAAAAGCTTGCCTAACTTAGTTCGATCCAAAGGGATATTCTTGTGAAGTGTATGTTGAAGAAAGATGATATCTTCATCGATTGGTCCTCGTGATCGGTTGTTGGATCTATCGTCCTCCCAATTCTTTGATTTGAGTATGGGCTATCGTCAAATCAAATCGATTATAACGGTGCTCGTAATGTTGTCTTACTCGTGGTTGATCCTCGAGCATACACCATTATATCTTTGGTCCGACCAATGCTAGCAGCGTGTTCACATGATGGTGGAAGTCGGTTGATATGGAAATTCCGATGAGTTCTTTGTTGAGCCCATCGGTAGCATTTTGTCTCCCCATGAGTCATGTTGAACATCAACCTAGTGTTGGAAACTTGTGTAAGCAATGCCTTCGTGATCCGTTCATGAAGCCTATGCTTGGATGGTTGAAGAGACTTCCTCGAATTTATGTGTTTTAGGTGTAAGTTGCCGCCATGAATTTGAGAAAGGTTTGTCTTGCTTCCTCTGGAATCATTCCAGGTCAATCATGCATGTGCGAAGTATTCTATGGTTTGATAGACTGATCATCTTCATTCCGTATGTATTCCTAGCACACCAAGCCACCGACTGATTTGTTCAAGGAAAGGAGTTCTTTCATAAGAGCTAATCATGACTTATGTTAAGACTTCGATATCCTCGATGATGTTTCCCCCACCCGAACTCGGTAGTGTTTTATTATAAGACTACCATGTGGTCATGCTTGTCTAGGACAACGTGTTCACATGTTTGTAGCAAAACCAGCTCATGTTTTGGAGCTTGCTATCGTAGTTCATATCCCGAGAATCTCGCAACGCCATCTCGTCAATTGTGTTGCAACCCTTCCTTTTCGGACATGATGAGTCTGAAATATCCTAACATCAACCAGATCTGAATCTCAGGCAGATATGATGGTTGGAACATTCGAGCAGTTGTATCTCGTTCCCAGCTTGCACCCCATTGTGCCAATTTCCATGGGCTGCCCTCTCATTAATTGATGTCTAGGATCATCCTCAAAAGTGGACTTACCATGGGTCCCTCCACCTCCGACGACAAGCAAAAATCATCCATTGCGTTGTCTTCAACAAGGTAGTCTACATCATCCATTCTAGTCCGGTGTACCATTCCTTGCATTCCACCAAATGATCGCTTGTGAATTGCCTTAGGCTGGTTTAAAGAGTTTCAATGATCCCTGTATCAAAAGTAATTCTTTTTGCCACTTAAGGGAATAGTTCTTTGCGTCACCTTTCTCAAGGTGTCCCGTTACGGGATCATGATAAATATTTCCACGCCATCTTGACACCATCCACCATCTTTCTAAGCGTGGAATTGTTGCCACCAATCAAACCCCATCGGTTGTTCCTCCATCCCTCTCGATGTATTTTGTGTCTCAACTCGAGATGTGTCACCGTCTCAGTCCGTGAGTCGATCATATTTGCTTGATCTCCGTGAAGATCGAATCATGCGAGGTTTTCCCTTTCTTTCTATTGTCGTGTCGAGTGAAGATCTTGAAAGCAAAGACGTCAAGACCAAGATGATGGAGTAAATCAACATCTTCGAGAAGGGCAAACGGATCATGAAGATTGTGATAGTTTGTGACTTCCCTTTTCCTCTTACCTCACGTCTTGAATCTCGGGGCGAGATTCTTGTTTAGTGGGGTGAGCTATCCTGACCCAGATCAGCCCTAGCTTGATTTTCTTGCATCCATGCATCATGTCAAAATTTCCTTTAAATTTGAATTGGGGAATTGAGAGCCCAGTGAATCATTTAAAATAAATGATCAACATTTAAAAATTGCTTCAAATGTTCCAAGGAAATGTTCCTTTTAGCTTTAAAAAATATTGGCAAGAATAAAATTCAAACCAATATTTTTGGAGTAATCAAACATTTTATTTTGGGCCTTTGAATTAATTCAATAACTACTTGCATTGGATATATATTTGATATATAAATAATATATGTCCAATAATTACGGAACATTTTATGTGGTTTGGTATATTTTAGTTCTAGCCACATAACTATTTTCAGGATTTTATAAAATGGTTTAGTATTTTACTAAACTAAAACAAAACAGAAAATAGAAAACAGAAAACAATAAAAGGAGCAGAACTCACGACTTACTCGACGCCCGGCCCACGGCCCAGCCAGAGCAGCATGGCCTTGGCTGCTTAGCTCGCCAGCAGCACCAGTGCCCGACAGGCGAAAGGCCGGCGCCGCACTGGCCGTCGCCTGCTTCACCCTCGCCGCCTCGCCGCCTGGATGACCTCCACGTCGTCGCCGAACTCCTGGACACACCACTCGCCCCCCTGCCTCTCTCTCGCTCTCCCCCAACTCGCCGACGCCATCGCCGACGCGCCACCAAGTCGTGCTCCCGCCGTCCATGCTCCTCCCCACCATGTCCAGGAGCTCCGCCGCACTCCGCTACCCCTAGCTAGCTGAGTCCCGCTCGCTCAAAGTGCCCCGAAGCCACTACACCGACCTCGACCGAGCTCGAACTCGCCGGAGATCCCCTTTGACGTCGCCGTCGCCCCGGTTCATCCCCGACCCCGACGAGGCTCTCTACGCGGCGCCCGTGAGCCTATCTAACTCCCTCTCACTCTCTCTCGCGCCCCAAGCACCACAACGACCCAACCACGATCACCAGACGCACCGCCGTGAGCTCGTCGCCGACGTGCTCCGGCCACTCTCCGCCACCCAGGTGCCGTTGCATTCACCCCACCCCAACGGGTCTGCCCATGCACTTCCGCACCTCGCCGAGCCTCTAACCCCAAACCCGTAGTTGGCGAACCCGGCGGCCGCTTAACCGTCGCCCGGCGCCAACTCCGGCCATCGACCCAAGCTAACTCCACCAAGAGCCGCGGTTCATCTCGGCTCACGTAGACGCCTTCCGCCCCATTTGGTGGCGGAACGCAAAGCACTCTGCTCCGCGCTTGGCCTGGCCTCGCGGCTAGACGCCAGCGAGTTGACCCTTGACCATCGATCGCTGACCGGTGGGCCACATTGGCTGATACGAGTCAGCGATGTGGACCCCTCGGTTAACTAATCCGGTTAGTTTTTAATTAAAGTTAATTAGTTAAACTAATTATCGACATGCGGGTCCCACTGGTCAGTTTGACCTGGACGACCCGTTGACCCTGACGTCACGCTGACCTCATCTTGACGCAATAAATGAATTTCTGGATTTATTCTAATATAGTAATTCCGAATATAATTCAAATTTCAAATGCTTATAACTTTTTATCTATAACTCCAAATGCAAAGATTTATATATGAAAATGATCAGAAAAATATGAAGAATCTGTTTATGCCATGATCATGCATGTTTGAACAAGTTAACCTCACTGAATAGGATGAATCATGATTAGGATAATTTATGAAATAACATTTGGAGTTGGAGTTCAACCTTGTTTGAATTCCACTTCAATTAACTTGGATTACTGTTGCATTAGGTGAATTCAGTTCCTTAACATGATCATGCATCATATATGTGCATTGCATTGATTGTGTTCTTTCTCAGTTACTGGTGTTTGTCCCCTCTCGGTAGACGACGTTCCGACGATGAATTCGATGACACCGATGAAGAACTATATTATCTTCAGAAGTGCCAGGCAAGCAAAACCCCCTTGTTCATTCCGATATAATCCCACTCTCTCGCTCCTGCTCTATTTTACTGCATTAGGACAACAACGACTCATGTGTTACTTGCTGCGGTAGCTAAACCCCTTGATCCTTTGCATGACCTGTCATTCCACAGTAATTAGATGAAACCCACTAGCATGAGTAGGAATTGTTTGAGCCATGTTGTGCCTACTCATCTATGCTTGTTTGTCATGCCTGCCATCGCTTAGAGTTGAGTCGGGTCCGATTCATCGGGAATGGATTGGAATTGTTATGAACATGCCCTATTGCGTGTAAGCTAAGTGTGTGAACACGATTTGGTAAAGGTAGCGGTGAGAGGCCATGTAGGAGTACATGGTGGGTTGTCTCATTGAAACCGTCCTCGTGAACTGAGTTACGTGTTTGTGATCCATGAAACGATTACTACCACGCATTGGGCCCGAAACCAATGGACCCTCTCGGCTTCTTGACCACCCTTGTCCTCGGTCCGGAGTTGCAAGTAGTTTCGGTGTTTGTAGCATCTTTGGGGCCGCATAACGCTGACCTTAGGGGTGGGTTGTGTTGCGGTAGGCACCGTGGCCCGGTGTACCGAGTGCCCGTTTGGTATCTCGGGAACCTGCACACATCGTTCGGGCTGTATGGGAAACCTCGGCGGACTCCTGCGGATGGAACCCGAATAGGCGATAAACCCGGACTAGGGACTTGAGTGTTTAGGTAGGCCGTGGCCGACACCCACGTTGGGCTTCCGCTTGAAGGTTACCGAGTACATGTCGTGTAAACGGCGGTAAGTGGTGAGCGTGTGTGAAGAAGTACACCGCAGGGGTTTAATATGATCTATTCGAATAGCCGTGTCCACGGAGAAGGACTTCTGGGTTGCCTATATCGGTTCATAGACAAGTGAAAGTGGATACTCTAAAATGCGCAAGATAAGCGTGAGTACTATGGATGGCGTTCTCGTAGGGAGACGGAGGCGGGTCCATAGTGGTGTATTGATATGGTGAATATGTGGACTCGTAAAAGCCACCTCAAAGAGTTACTTGCGATCGTAGTTCGGGATAGCCACCGAGTCAAAGCTGGCTTGCTGCGGTCAAACTCCACCACCCCTTTTGATAATGATGCATATGTAGTTAGTTACGATGTAAGTCTTCTTTGAGTACAATTGTACTCACGTTTGCTTATTTTATGTTTTGCGAGAGACGTCGGTCTCGCTAGTAGTTCCGCTTGGACTTGACGTTTAGCTTGTTACCTCGGCTACGATCTTGTGCCTTGGCCGGGGATCTGGTAGATAGTCGGGCTTCTCGGCCTTTTTCATTTATAGTTATGCGTACTCGAGACATGATTAGCTTCCGCTTGTGCTTTGACTTGTATGTTTCACGAGTGTTGGGTCATGAGACCCATGTTTGTAATATCTCGCTCTTGAGCCTAATGAATAATATCTCGAGTCGAGAGTTATGTTGTGATGCCATGTTGTATCTACGCATATCAAGTATAATGTGTGTATGTTTGAAATGCTTGGTATGTGTGGGATCCGACAAACTAGTTGTTTATCCTTGGCAGCCTCTCATATGGGGAAATGTAGTCTCGTGCTTACGAGCGATAGTAGTCCGCTTCTGACCCGGTTCACCGGAGTCCTGCTAGCCCAAAGACTACTTGCTTGGACACTTGACTGGCGGCATGTGTTTCACTTCGTTCCTATATACGTCCCTTCGGGAAATGTCACGCGGTGTTATTCGAGTCCTGCCTAGCTCACTTTCTGACCGGGATACCGGAGTCCTGTTAGCCCAGTGCTACTGACCGAATATATACGTTGATGACCGACATGCTCGATGTGATTCATGTATGTCTGTCCCCCATAGGTTAGCGCCGCTTTGGGTTCACGACTAGCCATGTCGGCCCGGGTTCTTTGTCATATGGATGCTAGCGACACTATCATATCGTGAGCCAAAAGGCATAAACGGTCCCGGGCCATGGTAAGGCGACACCATGGGAATACCGTGCGTGAGGCCGCAAAGTGATATGATGTGTTACATGCTAGATCGGTGTGACTTAGGATCGAGGTCCTGACAATATATATATATATATATATATATATATATATATATATATATATATATATATATATATATATATATATATATATATATATATATATATATGTGGATTGACTATTCGTCACCCTGGGCGAGGAATAGTTATTCTTCACTCCCCTCTATTTTACCATCAATGCATCGTAATTTTACGTTTCGTAAGTTTTGTCTTATTTCTGACATAAAAAGAGACCGTAAGAAAATATATAATCGTCGTAAAAAATATTGTATGTTATGTAAAATTACAAACGTAAAACCATAGTGTAAAATACACATAAACTGAAAATTTTCTTGTCTTATGCCCTATATTTTTATTTTTTATGCCAAATTTTACGTAGTCAATCAATAAGAATGTAACTATTTGAATTCCAAACGTAATTTAATTATGAAATAATCGTAAGATTACCTCGGGTGAAGAATAATTTATTCTGCATCCTGGGTATATATATATATATATATATATATATATATATACATATATATATAGGGAAAATCTATCCTACCACCCGGTGGTAGTTACCCCACATGTCTCATATACTATCATGTGGTATTATATATACTATTTTATTATTTTAAATATGTTCATATACTATATCTAAGATATTTCAAAGCAAGTTAGATGGAAAAATTGCATATGAGCCCATAGTTTTTGTTATATTTGTAAAATACGTACATATTTATACGTAAAAATGAGCATACTAAAAACTGGTACATACTACCTAAAAATTAGTATATATATTACCTAATCATTGTTATATACTACATACTACACATACATACTCTCGGTTCCGACAGATACTACATACAACATACAAAACGCAAGTGGTGGTAACTACCACTGCTTGTAGGAAACATTTGTCCTATATATATATATATATATATATATATATATATATATATATATATATATATATATATGGGAAAATTCATCCCTCACCTCCTCCTAGCTAGAGTTAGCAAAGTATATTGAGATTTATAGAGTGCTTTGCTTATCTACCACTCCTTTAGAGATCAAGACCTCACCTCCTATCTCGAGTGGGAAGAACTTTACCCTTGTACTATTTTCCCTTGATTGTTCTTGTATGCTTGTGGACCTCATGTTGCTATGCTAGTAGATGTGTGACCTAGGTTTGTTTGAGTGATTTCTCTTGATGTTCTTGTTGATTTCCCCTTTTCCCGTCCAAGACGGGCAATGGCAATCTCGGGATTCATAGGACAGAGCACAAGCGAGGAATAAGCTCCGGACGTCTCTGAAACCCACTTTTGCCTCGCTTCCTTCTCCTCCACTCATATTTGCATTTTGCAAAAACTATCTCATCCGTTAAGAGAGACCTGAAGGGTTGGAGTATCACCAAAGAGCTAACTATGGACAGGAGTGCGTGAAAACTTGCTATCCATGTGCCAGAGCCATGAGTTGGTTGTAAGATCTTATGGGTTTCACCTCTAGCCTACTCCAACTTGTTTGGGACTAAAGGCTTTGTTATTGTTGTTGTTGTTATTGTTGATCTCATTCGTTCCTCTTTCCTGCTCTGCGAATGACTTACTAGGTGGTAGTAGTATCATGTTTGCTCCATGTCAACTTTTATAGCAGTTTGGTTGGATGCACATGTGCTAAGTGTTTCGCTAGCTGAAGGCTACTGATTCAACATCGTGACCATGAGCAGCGAACATGTGGCTTCCCTCTCTGGATCACTCATCTCATATCTTGTAGAGTTATGGTGCTTTATGGAGCTTCAGCACTAGTAAGCAGCAAAAGGGGCATATACCAGCTTATAAAGTTGCTACTCTTTAGAGCAACTTCAATGGGGCGCTCCATTTCGTCCGCCCGCGTTTGTTTGGGTTGGCACAAACAAAAGTGGAGGTCCAATGCACCGACCCAAACTTAAATGGAGTCCGCCTGGCATCCGCGTCGACCCATTTCCGGCCCAAAATTGCGCCTGGAATGCGCTTGAGCGAAGCAGACGCTTGTAGCGATCTCCTCGCCGTCCGCCGCGTCCCCACCTGGCGGCCACCCACCCGCCACCGGTCGTCTTATTTATGACGACCACCGACAGCGGGCCCACGCGTCAGCAAGTGGAAGCGTCCTTTTTTAACCACGCATGCAGCGGGGTCGGCCTCATCCACTTCTCCCATCCACATCTCTCCCCCACTCCCTTTGATTCCTCGTCGGCGACCGCAAACCCTAGCCATGTGCCTCTTCGGCAGCAGCAATGGCAAGGGCAAGGGCAGGCACCCGGCGCCTCGTCCTCCGTGCTCCCCTTTCCTCCTCCTCCTCCTCCGGCGACGCTGCTTCCGCTGTCGCCGGGCCGCAGACATCCCGATGCACCAAGCGCGGTGGCACTAAGAGTACAGGCAGCCATTGCCGTACCCCAATGTCACGCCAAGACTGGCATCTGGATCGCGGCGGATCTCGGTGCCGGCGGTTCCTCAGACTCCACCGGGCGACGACGACGAGTGAAGCGCCGCGCAGCTCACGCCGAGCGGTCGCCAGAGTACGCCACGACTCCCCAACTGGGAGGCTTGGTTCGCCCTCGAACACGAGGAGCAACGGTGCTCGGGTGTCGTCGCCGTCCCGCCGCCGTTCCCATCGCCGCCCCGCAGGTAGAGTCGAAGGACATGGAGGCGGAGGCGGAGTACCAAGCCGCCCTCGAGGAGGCCCTGCAGCACGCGCTGGAGGCTAGCCGCCTCGAGGAGGACGCGCACTGGGATGGGCTGGAGCAAGCCTCGCCTCTGTCGGCGTGAGGGACTACATCCCATACCTCGCTCTTCGTGCCGCCACTGCCGCCGGCCCAAGCCGTAGCTCGAGCCGAGGCCGACGCCAGAAGCGCTCCCCACCTCCACCCACTTGGCCAGAGGAGGCCTACTCGTGGACGGGCCAGTACCACGAGTGGGCAAGCGCGCCTCCCGTCCACTTCGCCGCGACGCCGGAGAAGGAGACGACCCACCTCGAGCGATGGAAGGAGCACTGGCTCCGCCAGGAGCAGGCCGACGGCGAGGAGTAGATGCGCTACGACGCCATGCTCCAACGCGACGCGGAGGCGCTCCGGCTCGAGGATGAGGAGGAGGAGGAGCGCGGGCGGCTTGCCGCAATGTCGCCACCCCAGCAGACGCCGGAGGAGCCTGTCCTGGCAGCGTACCATGCGGCGTTCGGGTGGGCTGGCCCTGCTCCGATCTTCATCGACCTCACCGACGACGGCGGCGTCGACAGCAAGGGCAAGAGCAAGGTCGACGATGTCTAGGGCAGCGTGCCGAGCGGCGGCAGGCGGGCGCAGACTTTTATTAATGTTTTATTTAATGTTTATTAGATTTAGGTGGACTTTGGCCAGCGTTTGACCGGTCACTTTATGTTTATTTATGTTTATTTCGTGCAACTTATTATTATTTTTCCACGGCGGCACATTTGGGTCGGCCTCCCTGTTGGGCGGTCAAGCTGACCCATTTTAAAATGCGGAGACGCACGTCCGCCTGGGCGACCCAAACAAACAAAAGGCGGATAAAGCGCGCGTCCGTTTGGGTCACCCCGTTGGAGTTGCTCTTAGGCAATCGAACTGTCATTTTCATGGCAAAATGAATACTCAAAGGCATGCTTAATTACTCAGATAGTGTAAAGACCAAAACCCAGTAAACTCTCTAGATAGTGTAATCTCAATTCATCTCATAGCCTGGGAACTAGTTACTACATTCAGCTCACTCATAATCACAAGGAAGTGCAATTAACTAATTGCAGAATCTCAAACGATTATAAGAGTGGTGCAGTGATCTATTATCCATAATTAACACAACATGTCCTCATTCATTTCGGTGTACACACAAGCGATCAAGCTAGCATGTACTAGTAGCAGTGTAGTACCAATCCCATCCCTCCATTACAAATTACTACAAGCAACATCCAACTGTTCCTCGTGTCATAGCAAAGCTGAGTATAATTACTGAGAAACTGCTGATCAAATGATCCTACTTCTCTTGAGCTTCCTTCCATCTCATTTTGTTTTGGGTAAATGACCAGCAATGGAATTGTGATTCCTGTGTGACTAGACTAGTAGTGGTATTACAGAGAGGAGAGCAAACAGAAGCAGGTCGATCTTTGGGAGGGGTCAGACCTCGTCGCCGAAGTGCTGCATCTGCACGTCGCTGGCCTTGAGCGGGACGTAGTCGCCGAGGTAGACCTCGAGGTGGTCGGAGATGTTGCTCTTGTCGATGCTCTCGTGGTGGTAGCTCTTGCACACCAGGTACACCACCGTCTGCACCACCAGCGCCACCATGACGACCGAGCACAGCGCAGCCAGGATGACGAGGCCAAGGAGCAGCCTCCCTCCCGCGCCGAGACCGTGGCGCGCGCCCTGGACGATCCAGGCGCGGAAGGCGAACTCCACGACGACGAAGATGATGTTGAGCGTGACGAAGATGATCACGACAGTCCAGAGCTTCCCCTGGATGAGCGCCTTGCTCTTGCGCATGGCCTGGAACCCCTTGTAGTCCTCGAGCACCGAGACGACGCTGGCGAGGTGCCAGACGACGCTGAGGTAGACGAGCCCGACTAGGTAGGCGACGATGAAGACGAAGGCGAGGAGCCCGGCGAGGGTGGAGCCATTGTCGACGGCGACGAGGAGCGCGATGAAGACGACGGCGAAGACGAAGTGGTAGGCGAAGAGCAGCGCGAAGGCGGAGAGGAAGGTGGCCGCGAGGCGGCGCCAGACGCGGGGCACGACGGAGAGCACCCGCGGGAAGGTGAGCGCGTCGTGCTTGGCGGAGTAGACGGAGGCGACGGAGAAGACGGCGGCGGCGGTGGAGAGGAGCGAGAAGAGGAGGAGCGCGAGGAGGTAGGCGGCCTTGAAGAGGACGAGGGCGGCCCAGTCGGCGCCGAGCCGCTGGAGGATCCGCTGCTGGGAGGCGGTCCCGGGGGCGGAGGACTCGAGGGCGGAGTCGTCCGAGTCGATGGTGGAGAAGAGGGCGTGGGAGATGGCGATGTGGGCGAGGAAGAGCGCGGAGAGCGGGAGGACGAAAGCGGCGGCGATGCGGGCGTAGAGCGGGCGGTGCGCGCGCAGGATGGCCACCGACTCCCGGTAGATGCCGACGGGGCCCAGGAACTGCAGCTCCTCGGGCTCGCACTCCATGGCGGAGCTGCTGGCGGCGGAGATCCGAGCTGGGGGGAGCTGGTGGGGAGGCCGGCCGCGTGGGGAATTGGGGATTGAGGGCGGAGCTGGCGTGGAGTGGGAGGGGGATTTGGGGATTTTGGATTCTCTTTTTCGCGTGGGAAGGAAGGGGAAGGCTGGAGAAGAAGCAAGAGCTCGGCGGATTTGGGGATTTTGGGATGGTTGACGTGCGCGACGAGTTGATTGGGTCAAGCTGGGTTGGCTGAGCCTCGTGGCGAAGCAAGCGACCCGTCACCCGTCACACGCTTGCAGTCGCGGAAACCGACCGACAGACCGACGAATGAAGCGGGGCGACGCGTGTTCCTTGCTTCCGCGAAATGACGGGTTTTTCTCTTCTTCTTCTTTTTCCTTTTGAGCGAAAAATGTGATCGTTGACTGCCCCATCTCCGACCGCCGTGGGCTAGGGCAAAGTTACCGTTCATTATGGGCCTGGCTCACCAGTACTACGCCAATACCCCTGAAAAAAACAGTACTAGGCCAATTTAATAGACGAGCGCCGCACATGAGTGGTACAAGCAATGAAAATTCCCTTTCTAGAAAAAACAATGAAAATTTCAAAATGAAAAATAAGCGCACGAGGGTATAGTACTCCTTCATGTCCTTTTTAGTCTGCATATAAATTTTGTCCGAAGTCAAAGTATCTCTACTTGACAAAACTTATAGAAAAAATATCAACATTCACAATGTTAAATTAATATTGTTAGATTCATCATGAAATGTAGTTTCACAGTATATATGCTGGGCATTGTAGATGCCGCTATTTTTTAATATAAATTTGGTCAAACTTTACTAAGTTTGACTTGACACAAATCTAGTACGAGGAGTAAAAAAGACCAGAGGGTAAGAGATAGTGTCAAGAACTCACTGCAGGTTTATAATGAATCTTTGAGCAGCCATTATTTGGGGATGCTAACTAATGTGGGTCACTCGAAGAACGGGACGTTCAAGTATTTGAGAGACCGGGTATGGAAAAAGATAAGAGGATGGATGAAGAAACTCCTATCAACAGTTGGTAAAGAGATTTTGATAAAATAAAGGACACGTGCCATCCCAGTCTATTCGATGTTATGCTTCAGGCTACCAAGGGGTCTTTGTGAGAATGTCACTTCTATTATTCGACAATCTTGATGGGGTAACAAGCAAGGAAGGAGGAAGCTGAGTTGGGTAGCATGGTACTTCATGACTAGAACGAAAATTTTGGGAGGATTGGGGACAGTATACTTCAAGGGCTGTTCTTTATTGGAGGTTGAGCTAGACGTGCGCCCTTCTCAAATTTGGCGTGCGGTTCCTGATGGCCGTGATATTTTGGCTCAATGCATAATTCGAAGAATTGGTGATGGGGAGACCACCAACATATGGGGTCACTGAAGGAAATATGCTCTAGAGGCAATAATAAAGTTGTTATTTTATATTTCCTTATATCATGATAAATATTTATTATTCATGCTAGAATTGTATTAACCGGAAACTTGATACATGTGTGGATACATAGACAAAACACCGTGTCCCTAGTAAGCCTTTACTAGACTAGCTCGTTAATCAAAGATGGTTAAGTGTCCTAACCATAGATATGTGTTGTCATTTGATGAACGGGGTCACGTCATTATGAGAATGATGTGATGGACAAGACCTATCTGTTAGCTTAGCATATTGATCGTTCAGTTTTATTGCTATTGTTTTCTTCATGTCAAATACATATTCCTCCGACTATGAGATTGTGCAATTCCCGGATACCGGAGGAATACCTTGTGTGCTATCAAACGTCACAACGCAACTGTGTGATTATAAAGATGCTCTACAGGTATCTCCGAAGGTGATTGTTGGGTTGGCATAGATCGAGATTAGGATTTGTCACTCCGAGTATCGGAGAGGTATCTCTGGACCCTCTCGGTAATGCACATCATAAGAAGCCTTGCAAACAATGTGACTAATGAGTTAATTGCGGGATGATGTATTACGGAACGAGTAAAGAGACTTGCCGGTAACGAGATTGAACTAGGTATGAAGATACCGACGATCGAATCTCAGGCAAGTAACATACCGATGACAAAGGAAATAACGTATGTTGTCATTACGGTTTAACCGATAAAGATCTTCGTATAATATGTAGGAACCAATATGAGCATCCAGGTTCCGCTATTGATTATTGATCGGAGAGGTGTCTCGGTCATGTCTACATAGTTCTCGAACCCGTAGGGTCCGCACGCTTAACGTTCGATGACGATTTTGTATTATATGAGTTATGTGATTTGGTGAACGAATGTTGCTCTGTAACATTCCAAAATTCTAAATTTTGGAATGTAATATTAAATAAATAGTTTGATTGATTGTGTGAAATTGAGTGAAATTTGAGGTAGCCCTGCTCGACTCCGCCGTCCCCGATCCTCGCCGACTCCACCCGCGTGACTGTCGTCGACGTCCACATCTCCTGGAGTAGCCGCCGCTGCCGGAGGACCGCTGGAGCAGCCAGACGCATCGAGCCGGAGCGCCACCGCCGTCGCCACCTCGCCGGAACTGCCCTTCCATCGCTGTAAGCCACCGCCGCCGTCCGATCTGTATTTGACGCCCTAGATTAGAACCGCCAACAGTTAGGTTTTTCTTTGTTTAGTCCGATTTATTTATGGTTTAGTTACGGGTTAGATTGAACCGGTTCGCCGGTTTCTTTTTATTAAACGAGCATGCATGTTTTTGTTAAGTTTCGGCCGAGCGCAATGTAGGTACAGATCGCCCACTGTTTAGTCCAATAGCAGCCTGACGCGTAGCACCTGTCCGTTTTTGTTTTGTTTGTGTATTTTCGTTTCTGTTTTTAAAAACAGAAAAAGTTTCAATCTTAGATATTCAATATCTTTTACGTTTTAGATCTAAATTGAGTGATTCTTTTTGAATTGTGTCACAAATTTGTTGAAGTTTCTGTTTGTGTACTTAGTTTTCAAATTTGTGTAGTTTAAATTTGAATTATCTCAAATATGCTTCAAACACTGTTTTGGGTCTAGTTTGAGTTTTATAAAATATTTTTGATTGATTCTTTTCGCTACTGTTTTGTTATTGTTTTGTCTATCTAGTAGCATGTACTGATTTTTTTAGTTTATTTTAAATTAGGGTTTTAGGCAAAACGGTATTGTTTTAGTTCTAGTTTTGTTTTAATCTTTTCTTTATGGTTTTAATTGTTTTTAAACTATTTTTTTGTCACTTTTGACAAACTTAGTTTTGTTTCTGTTATAAAACAGTTGACAATTCTATTCTTATTTTAAAAAACGACAAAGCTAAAATCCTGTCGTCCTAGTTTTTGCAACAGATCCTCACGATGTGGATGGCCTCCATTCTCGATCAAACGGTGCTGCCGATCTTTTCGCATCATTAGTAGACTTACCGTATTAAACGGATCGTGATTGGCCCGCTTGACAGAATCGCACGCGAGGCCCAACTGTCGCCTACTTTTTTTCTCGAAAATCTTGGTGCGAAAAATAAATAGAAGTGCTTGGTGTTGGAATCAAACCAAGCACCTCCTAACTTTATAACGACCCCGCTTGCCACCTCACCACCTATTAGTTCCTGGCTAAAAGAAGGCAACAAGGTATTTGAACCTTTTTACTACTATATGAGCAAAAAAATGCAAATTTTCTTGTTCTTTTCTTGGATTTTCATGATAACTCACATACAATCATCATGATATCTAGTTTCATGATGATTTTTTACTAGATCGTCTCGAGTTGATCACACCGTGGTAATTTTCTCACGTCGGAAAGGGAGGGTGGGGGGTTGATATCGATTACTTTTGTGTGAATAGCATGGTAACTCACACATCACACACCTGATAATTTATGTAACCCGGTCCTGATAACTTTGGCATGGGGTGTGTGTGTGGGGGGGGTGATGAAATATACCACCATTCACTTTTGTGTAAATAACATGATAACTCACACATCGCAGGCCTGATAACTTATATACCCCGGTGCTGATAGCTTTGGCATGGGTGTGTGTGGGGGGGGGGGGGATGATGAAATATACCACCGTTAACTTTTTGTGTCAATAACATTGAGGGAGTCCCGGACTAGGGGGTGTCCGGATAGCCGGACTATCGTCACGGCCGGACTCCAAGACTATGAAGATACAAGATTGAAGACTTCGTCCCGTGTCCGGATGGGACTTTCCTTGGCGTGGAAGGCAAGCTTGGCGTCTGGATATGTAGATCTCCTACCATTGTAACCGACTACTGTGTAACCCTAACCTATCCGGTGTCTATATAAACCGGAGGGTTTTAGTCCGTGGGGCGAACAACAATCATACCATAGGCTAGCTTCTAGGGTTTAGCCTCCTTGATCTCGTGGTAGATCTACTCTTGTACTACCCATATCATCAATATTAATCAAGCGTGAGTAGGGTATTACCTCCATCGAGAGGGCCCGAACACAGGTAAAAACATCATGTCCCTTGTCTCCTGTTACCATCCGCCTAGACGCACAGTTCGGGACCCCCTACCCGAGATCCGCCGGTTTTGACACCGACATTGGTGCTTTCATTGAGAATTCCTCTGTGTAGTCACCGATAGGCCCGATGGCTCCTTTGATCATCAACAACGACGCGGTCCAGGGTGAGATTTTCTCCCCAGACAGATCTTCGTGTTCGGCGGCTTTGCACTGCGGGCCAATTCGCAGCCATCCGGAGCAGATCGAAAGCTACGCCCTGGCCATCGGTCAGATTTCTAAGTTTGAACTATACGGCCGATATCCGCGGAGACTTGATCTTCGACGGATTCGAGCCGCAATAACGATGCCGCCTGTCTCGATGGGCATGATCTAGCTCTGCAGCGAGCGGTGCCTCGGAGGCCGCACCGATATCCGCTCCGACCCTTAATCCGAGTCGGATTCCCGATCGAGGGCGAGTGGTTGGACACCGCCTCGGGGCTACGATCTCTATGGCGATTGAGCGAACTCCATCCCGTCCCTTTGCGAAGACCTCGACTCCAAGGTGCCGGACTCCTCTCCGGACTCAACCCCAGCGCCCCCGCCAATCGAATCCGATTGGGCGCGATTATGGAGTTCATCGCGGACATCTTTCAAAGACTTTTCGCCCTTTGGCGATATTCTGAATTCACTAAAGTCTCTCTCTTTATCCGGAGAGCCTGGCGGATTGCAGACGGGAGGTTGGGATGCGACGACGAAGAAATTCAATGCCCACCCACCACCCACTTTGTAGCCACTTGCCGATGATCTAACCGACATGCTAGACTACGACTCAAGACATCAGCGGTATGGACGAGGATGCCGGAGACGACCAAGACCAGCGCCTCTGAGGGCACTAGAAGGCCACCTCGTCATATGACATATATATGGTGGACATCCCAAAATATGGGAGCAGCGATGGAACAACGGAGGATGACCCTCCAAGAAATAGTCAAGCGCCGGCGTCGGCCGGGCGCCGCTCTAAATCCTGCCACAATAAAAACGGTGATTCCAAAGACGGGAGATAATAACACCCCGGACAAAGGTCAAGAGAACCCCTCCAAAGCAGGACTCAAAGACAAGAGGAGGGAGAAGCAAGTCCGCACGACGGCGGCGTAAAAGAGAGGTTGAGGGCGATAATTATGCGCCTCCCTCCAAAGATGAGGCAAGCCTCGACGACAGCAGTTTGTCGTGCCTAAGGATCCCGCCGAGCAGAGGCGTTTCAAGCGCGGGCTTATAGCCACGGCAAGCAGCCTCAAGAAAAAGCAGCAATAGCTTAGAGCTGATCAAGACCTGCTAGTGACGGATGGATGAAGTCCTTGCTGCGAAGAGTATGAACTCGAACGCCCCTCAAAAGCTACCCCAAACGCAGGCCGTTGCCCGACTAGAGGAGGAAGCACCCAAGTCACCAAGACGACATGGCAGACCGGCCACCCCGTGGCCGCGATAGAGAGGCCTCTAGACCCTCCGTTCAAGCCATACCCCGACGCCGCTCAAAAAGTACCAAGGCACGGGAAAACGCGCCGGACTTGCAAGATATATTGGAGGATAAGGCAAAACATATATGATCGATCTACGGATCGCGTGGGCGCCCAACAACACGGGATGATTACCGTCGCGCGGATCCGGCAAAACCGGTCGGGCGAACACGATGAGACAAAGCTCATATGAGCTACGTTGTGATATAGCCCAATACAGAGGCGCCAAGACACCCACTATGCTTCACAGATGAAGTAATGGATCTCAAATCCCGAGGGCTTCAAACCCGTAAACATCGAATCATACGATGGTACCACAGATCCTGCTGATGCGGATCGAGGATTATCTCCTCCATATCCACATAGCCCGCGGTGATGATCTACATGCCATCAAATACCTCCCACTCAAGCTTAAAGGACCAGCTCGACATTGGCTCAATAGCTTGCCAGCCGAATCAATTGGGTGTTGGGAGGACACGGAAGCCGCATTCCTTGATAACTTCCGGGGCACATATATGCGACCACCAGACGCCGATGACCTTAGCCACATAATTCAGCAGCAGACGAATCGACCGGACAATTACGGACACGATTCCTAACAAAGAAAAATCAAATCGTTGGTATGCGGATGCAGAGGCCCTTGCAGCCTTCAAACATAACATCCGCGACGAGTGGCTTGCTCGGCACCTAGGACAGGAAAAGCCGAAATCTATGGCAGCCCTCACAACCCTCATGACTCGCTTTTGTGCGGGAGAGGACAGCTGGCTAGCTCGAAGCAACAACTTGGCCAAACATCCTGATAGTGCGGATACCAAGGACAGCAGCGGCAGGTCGCGTCATAATAAGAACAAGCGCCACATTAACAGCGATAATATGAAGATACGGCCGTCAATGCCGGATTCAGAGGCTCTAAACCGGTCGTGGAAGAAGCCATTCAAAAGAAATACCTGTGGCCCGTCCAACTTGGACCGAATACTCGATCGCTTGTGCGGATACATGGCACCCCGAAAAACAACCAATCACACCAACAGGGACTGTTGGGTGTTCAAGAAAGAGCAAGTTAAGTGCGAACTCAATGACAAGGGGCTGCATAGCGATGGCGAGGAAGAGCCCGGCCGCCCGAACAATAAAGGGCGGAAGGGTTTTCCTACACAAGTGCGGACGGTGAACATGACATCGCAACCCACATACCCAAAAGGGAGCGGAAGCATGCACTAAGGGGCGTATATGCGATGGAGCGATCGCCCGAAGTTCAACCCATGGTCTTCCTCCCCGATCACCTTCGATCGAAGGGACCACCCCACTAGAATCCGTCATGGCGGCTTCGCCGCATTGGTTCTTGACCCAATTATCGACGGATTTCACCTCACCAGTCCCGATGGACGGCGGCGACTGAACCTGCTTTATCGGGGATACGGCGCATAAAATGGGCATTGACCCCTCAAGGATTAAACCTACAAAGACGACCTTTAAAGGCGTCATACCGGTGTAGAGGCTAGTTATGCGGGCTCAGTTACACTCGAAGTGGTCTTCGGATCCCGGATAACTTCCGAGCGAAGAGTTAATCTTCGACATCGTCCCATTCATGGCGGCTATCATACCTTTGCTCGGACGAACCGCATTGCAAAGTTCAATGCGGTGCCGCACTATGCATACCTCAAGCTCAAGATGCCAGGCCCTCGAGGAGTAATCACGGTCAATGGAAACACCGAACGCTCTCTCCAAACGGAGGAGCACACGGCGGCCCTCGCGGCGGAGGTACAAAGCAGCCTCTCACAGCAATTCTTGAGTCCGGCCACTAAGCGTCCGGACACTGTCAAGCGCGCCCGGAGTAACCTACAACAAGACCACCTGGCACGATTCAAGCACGAGTAGCAATCCGGCTCCAACCCCAGCCCTCGCGAAATTGCGAAGCTAGTATTAAGCGTACATAATTACGCTCTGGAGATACCATGGGCATATGGGGAGGGGCAAGACAACGGCACGCCAAGAATGCGGCTCGACCGCACCAGGGGCTCCCGTTTGTGTCATTTGTTTTTTCCTTTTTTCTTCCTTCTTTTACTTTCAGGACTCCGTCTTTGAGAAGTCCTGTCCGGCACTTGAATCGCCGAACTCACGATGCAACAGCCAGGGAAGCAGAAAGCCACGTCGAGTGTTCAGGTGGTCTCTATTACGAGCATTATACCTGTTTTACATACCATCCAGCATCTTACCCCTGGAGGGGGACATGTTAGATAGTCCCATCCCTTGCTTATCGCACTATTTGTATCGTTCTGCTCCCATTGCAGTACCTTTTTGAATAAACAATACATAGCTTTCGCTTATTATTGCTCTACTTCCTTTATATATACATATGTTCATTTCACGACATGTTGCAACCATACACTTTGGTACGGCCAATACACCAGGGGCTTAAGTATCCCAAAATTATGGTGTGATAAGTCTGAACACTTTCACAAGTCACGGCACCCGAACTTATAGCATTATATGAATTGGCTCGAATCATGTCTTGGATCAATAGTTGGGTTTGCCCAGCTCCGTGTTTTGGTACCTTACGTTCCGCTATATCGGCTAAGGTAGCAAGGAGAACCACCGCGATTGTGCCCCGGTTGAGCTGGGTCGAGCACCTCGGTGGAGAAAGCTAAAATTGACCGTCATGATAGAGGCGAGAGCGGTCGCTGTTCAAGAGGTTTTTCGGGTCCCTAAAGACTTATGCCGCTTAGAGCGAGGAACGGAATTGGCCGGCCAAAGGCGTGGATAGCGCCCGAACTCGGTCTTCCGAATATTAGGGGCTTCGCGAAATTTAAAATTATAGAATTCTATGGCTAAGTGAGAGTGTTCAAGCATTATAAGTCCGGTTGCCTTGTTCATTGTGTTGAGCGCCTCCCTAGATGGACCCAAGAATGGGAACAAGAGTGCTCAAGTTTATCCGAACACCCCAAAGACTTTCGTGGCATGGGGGTGAAGCCTACGACTTGCCATCTCTCAAATTTGATAAACGACCGCACAGAAGGTAATATTTTAAATTAATAAGCGTTGCTTAGCGCATATGAACAAGTTTTCAGCGTACATGATAACAAATGCGAGTTTATTCAGAAATTAAATCTTTGGAGCACTCATCCGCTATTCGGCGGGCACCCTTCAGGAGGCCCTCATAGTACATTTCAGGCGTGCGGTGCTCATGGCCCTTCGGTGGCCCGTCCATCACAAGCCTCTCCGCATCCAGCTTGCCCCAGTGCACTTTAGCACGGGCAAGGGCCCGACGGACACCTTCAATGCAGGCGAGCGCTTGATGACTTCAAGCAGCGGACAGGCATCCACCGGCCAGCTGCACCAAGCGAAGTAGCTCCGGGCATGGCCTCCAATGGCCACAGCGCTTATAAGGCCCTTCATGGCCTGTTCGGCGACCTTGTGGAGCTCGACCAGCTGCTTCACTGGTCGCTCGAGGCACTGAATGTTCGGCCTCGACATACCGAGACCAGAACACCTTTTCTGTCGAGCTCCCTCCTTGGCGCGCGGTAGAATGCGGCAGCATCGGACACTGCTGGGGCAAATCTGCGAATGCTCTGGAGAGCTCGAATCCGGGTAAGTAATAGGTAATTCACTTTCACATGCTTGCTTTGCATAAAGAATGCCTTACCCGCTATCTTCTTCAAAGACTCAATTTCTTGGAGGGCTTTTTGGGCCTCGGCCTTAGCAGCTTTGGCACTTTCAAGAGCCGAGGCGAGCTCGGACTCTCGAGTCTTCGAGTCACGCTCCAAACCCTCGTGTTTTTCCACGAGAGCTTGGAGCTCTTGCCGTACCTTGGCCAGCTGCGCCTCCCCCTTCTCTCGCTCGGTGCGCTCCGCGGCCGCTTTGTTTTCGGCCACGGACACCGCCTCCTTCAGGGTCGCCACCTTGTTCGTGGCCCCTGTAGTACCCAAGTTATTCCTGTTATTTTTTGCAACCAAAACCTTTTCTATAAGGTATTTTTTTAATAAGGTATTACTTACCTTCTTTGTCCTCGAGCTGCTTCTTGGCTTGTCCGAGCTCGTTCTCGGACCGCTCGAGGTTCTGCTTCAATGCATTGACCTTTGCAGTCAGTGCGGCAGAGGTCAGCAGCGCAACCTGCATTCCCATATGACATACTTATGTTAGACTTCTGCGTATATCTTTTTAGATCCTTAGTCCGGTTTTTCTTTCCGAACACCGAACTAAGCATCAGGGGCTACTGTCTATGCGGTAATATTTTTACATATTCTAAACTTACCTCAAAGCACATTAGAAGGCTAGTACAGCTTAGTTAGTCCGCTCTTGGCGGGCGAACTATCCGGATCACCGCACTCATAACAGTCACGGTGCTCCTCCTCGATGGAAGCGCTGTTGGCGCCTCCTGTAAGCTATCCGGTGCCTCGGTTGGGCCGGAGGACACCGGCGTCTTACCCTTCTTGCGAAGGATCCGCTGGCCGGACTTCGGAACCGCTGATGGTTCCGGCATGGAGTCCGGACGAGGGTCGGGCTTAGAGCCCCTGGGGGTCTTGCCCCCCGCGCGCCTGGAGTCTGGGAGGTTGCCTTGTGGCACCTCCTGCGCTACCTCCTCTTGACCAAGCCCCCTTGGGGCCCTTGTGGCGTCGTCCATGACATGATGAGGCGAGGAGGCGGTCGGAAGCGAAGTACTCTCCATTTCCGACGAGCCCAGGGACCCGCTCGATGAATCGGCGAACTCGCCCTTAGGCGAGCTGCACGGTTATTCGACATTAGAGAACACTCTGCAATAATAAAAAAACCATGGGTATCCGGACACTTACGATCTCGCCAGGGGCTTGGCCCTTGTAGTCCAATCCTCCTCCTCGTCGTCGACGTTGGTGGAGAAGTCCGGAGGAAGGGTTCTTCCCTTCTTGGACCCTCCGGCCTCCCGGTTAGGCGGCCTTCCTTTTCTTATCCTCTTCACTGGGAGGAGCTTTTTCTTCTTCCTCCTCGTCTTGGGAGAAGATTCGCTTGAATCGACGGCACTGGCGTCGGGAGCTCCTTGAGTTCCCGTGGCCTCCTTCTTAGCCTTCTTCTCCGGCACCACGACGGCGCCGGAGTCAAGAGCCTCTGGCTAATCGGGCGTCCTCCGGTCTTCCGGCAAGAAGGTGCCGGACAGTTAATCTGTCCGGACGCTCTTCAAATACCCTGCCAAAGATTAGGGAATTTTAGATCCCACATAGAGTCAATCTATGAAAAAAGAGTCCCGTAAAGGTAAGGTAACTTACCTCGCCGGCTGGACGCCGCGAGCTATATCCGCGATCCTTGTTAGCAGATGATGGGGCTTCAGCGCCCTTGAACAACACCTTCCAGGCATCTTCGTACGTAGTGTCGAAGAGCCGGCTCAAGGTTCGGTGTTGTGCCGGATCGAACTCCCACAAGTTAAAGGCCCGTTGTTGGCATGGGAGAATCCGGCGGATGAGCATCGCCTGGATTACGTCGACAAGCCTGAGATTCTTGTCCACCAGGTTTCGGACGCATGATTGGAGTCCGGATAGCTCTTCCGAATCCCCCCACGTCAGGCCCGTCTCCTTCCATGACGAGAGCCGTGTGGGGAAGCCAGATCTGAATTCGGGGGCCGCCACCCATTCGGGGTCGCGTGGCTCGGTGATGTAGAACCACCCGATTGCCACCTTTATGGTCTCCACAAAGGCGCCCTCGAGCTATAGGACCTTGGCCATCTTGCCAACCATGGCGCCTCCGCACTCCGCTGACGGCCGCCCACTACCTTCGGCGAGCGTTGAAGATCTTCAGCCATAAGTCAAGTGGCGCTGGATGCGAAGGAAAGCCTCGCATACGACGATAAACGCCGAGAGGTTGAGGATGAAATTCGGGGCCAGGTCGTGGAAGTCCGAGCCGTAGTAGAACATGAGCCCCGGACAAATGGGTGAAGTGGAAAACCTAGTCCATGGAGGAAGTGGGGAGAAACACTACCCTCTCATGGGGCCGGGGTTGGAATAAGCTGCCCGCTTGCCGGGCAGCCTGCGCAATGTCGCTGGACAAGTATCCGGCCTCCGCAGTCTTTTGATGTGCCCCTCCGTGACGGAGGAGGCCATCCACCTGCCTCCCGCTCTGACATGGTTGGAGAAGGTTGAGGTGGGATGTGCGGACTTAGGCGTTGGAGCTCGAGTCTGCGGAAATGGATAAGCAAAGGAGGAAGAAGGCGTGGGTGAAAAGGTGGATCCTTATCCTTATATAGGCAGACGAAGCTATCGTCCCCCACCACTGGTAAAACTCGCTTATTTCCCAAGCGCCGTAATCAATGGCGGCGGATGGGTTACCTACGTCCGTATTGATGAGAATCCCGGAATAAGGGGGCACGATCTATGCTTTGATAAAAGCGTGCCAAGAAACCGCCTCGCTAAACACGCCGAGGTGGAACAATAAAAAGCGATTCATATAAAGGCACGGCCGTGGTGTGATGTCACGCCCGCGGAATACGTTAGCGAATCTGTGCAAAAATTATTCTCTCTACGGTGTTATGTGGAACTTGTTTTGCGAGCGGACACTATCCTTGTGTTCAAAACCTTCTATGAAGTATTCGGAGGAGGAACCCGCCTTTGCAATGCCGAAGACGATATGCGTGCTTGGACTCGTCGTCATTGAAGCCTGGTTTAGGGGCTACCGAGGAGTCCCGGACTAGGGTGTCCGGATAGCGGACTATCGTCACGGCCGGACTCCAAGACTATGAAGATACAAGATTGAAGACTTTGTCCCGTGTCGGATGGGACTTTCCTTGGCATGGAAGGCAAGCTTGGCGATACGGATATGTAGATCTCCTACCATTGTAACCGACTACTGTGTAACCCTAACCTATCCGGTGTCTATATAAACGGAGGGTTTTAGTCCGTGGGGCGAACAACAATCATACCATAGGCTAGCTTCTAGGGTTTAGCCTCCTTGATCTCGTGGTAAATCTACTCTTGTACTAACAATATCATCAATATTAATCAAGCAGGAGTAGGGTATTACCTCCATCGAGAGGGCCCGAACCTGGGTAAAAACATCGTGTCCCTTGTCTCCTGTTACCATCCGCCTAGACGCACAGTTCGGGACCCCGTACCCGAGATCCGCCGGTTTTGACACCGACAAACATGATAACTCACACATCACACACCTAATAACTTATGTACCCCGGTCGTGATAACTTTAGCATGGGGTGTGTGTGCTTGTGAGGGTGATGAAATATCCCATTGGTAACTTTTATCTGAATAGCACGGTAACTCACATATCGTAGACCTGATAACTTATGTACCCCGGTCCTGATAATTTTGGCATGGAGTGTGTGTGGAGGGGGGGGGGTTGATGAAATATACCACCATTAACTTCTGTGTGAATAGCATGGTAACTCACACATCTCAGACCTGATAACTTATGTGCCTCGGTCCTGATAACTTTTGCGAGTGAGTTGTTTAAAAACATACCCCGACAACTTCCATGTAAATATTTTGGTACTATATGCATCGCATACGTGATAACACATGCACAATCACCGTAGTAACTTTAACCAGAGCTGATAAGAAGGTTAGAAGGTCTATGCCCCGATAATATATATGTAAACAACATGATAACATATGTAGCCCATGTGTGATAACTTACTTAGCCGAGGAGTGGTAACTTCTGATCCAAAATAGAAGTCATCGGAACATATCAACATAGAATCTAGTTTCCATGCCCTCTTCACGGCGTGTTTCTTATGTGAAAACGATTTTTGGATCGGACTGAAGGTTTGAGCTACAAAACATTTTGAAGATTCAAAATAAGGGGGAATCAAGGATGACATCAAACATTTCGGTCTTCTAATTCATTTGCATGTGGGAGAATTGGAGGACCACTTTTTATGCCCAGGTATTTTTTATGTAAATAAGATGGTAATTTATGTATCATTGACGTGATAACTTACTTAGTCTGGGTCTGGTAACTTTTTACCAGAAAAAAAGTCATCGGAAGATACCAACATGGGATCTAGTTTCGGTCGTCTCATTGAGACGAGTCTTTTATGTCAAAACAGTTTTTTGATCGGAGCTACGGTTTGATCTATAAAACATTTTGAATTTAGAAATTTATAAGAATCTTTGCTGACATCAGCAACTTCGTCCTATATGCATGCTTGTATATGAGAATTCAACACATGCATGTGAAAGCTTCTTCGTAATCACAAAAGGTCAACAAATAAAATAGAAATGCTAGGTGATTAAGCATGACATGCGCATGCATGCATGTACACTGGGCGTTCAGATCTGTTCCTTAAAAACGGAACGACCGGACGTTAGTCCAGTCCTTTAAAAAATTATTTTCTTTAGTTTTGTATACGAAAACTTGTATAGGTCCTAGTTAGAGTTTTATAGTAGCTTTTTATTTGCTTCTTTTTGCAAATAATTTTTTTATGAAAAATATTTTATGTTAACTTAGTTGCTTTATATTTTCTTTTCTATTAATTTATTAGTTTAGTGTTTTTTCTTTGTTGTGACAAAACTATATTAGTTGTTTGTATTAAAGTCTTACAATTTCCATAGTAGTTTTTCATTGTAGCTTTATTTGAGGGTTCTTTGGAATTTGTTTGAGTTTTATTATTGAGTTTCCTTGTTGTTTTGATTGTTATTTTGAGTGCTAGAATGATTGCTTATGTGAATATTATGTTTATTATTATAGATTTCATCGGAGAGTTGTGTATAGTCTTATCAAGTTTCTGAGATCGTTATTATCTTCATCAACTTACCAGGCAAGTTCACTTTGACCATGTTTTTCATACCTATGTTTTACTTGCATGTAGTAGCACTCCTTTCAACCATCCCTCCAGTAGTGATATTGAATCCTTGTAGTTGAGTAGTATGCATGAGGTAGGAACCCATCTCCTTATTACCAAGCCCAGGATGTTATTTATTTTAATGCTACGCTATAGTAGACGGGGTTGGTATGAGTGTTCGAGCGTGGTGTGAGAAATGGAGGACTCTATGTCGATGACGACAACTTCATGATGGCATCTGCAAGGACTGCATCTTCAGGGCCTCAAGACTTCAAGACTCGAGACAAGAATTCAATACACACAACTGGGTGGAGGACGGATTTGATGGGCACCCTGGAGCAATTAGTGGATGGCCGGGATGCATGGAGAAGCGCCATGGCATCTTGCAGAAAGCTTCACCCAGACTCAAAGAGACGGAAGAATACTTCATGCCCGGAAGCTTACCTGTGCAACCGCAAGTCACTATGGGCTCTGGCTTGGTTGATCCTAGTGGTGACTCTAGCTGGGACGGTGCTAGCAGATGTAGAACTACTATAGGATTGGATGAGCACCGGACAGTGGTCAGGGGAACTCTTCGGAAGACCATGTTTCGGTCGTCTTGTTCTCAAACACCCTGAAGTCCGAGAATGTAAAAGGAGGGATCGAATCTTGCGGGTAATGTGTACAAACCTCTGCAGAGGGTTAAAAACTAATCGATTAGCCATGCCCCCGGTTACGGACAATTTGAGCCTCTGGACTTGGATCTATCTCGGAACTCTCAACACCAGATCGAAAACTTAATTGTGGGCAACTTATGATGATATGGGCTATGAGACATCGGTTGGCGGAACCATGTCATGTATAGGTATCTGTTTTGTAGTAGCGAATTCCAGGACATTCCTTTGTTGCAGGGAAAATAAAACCATCTTTTACGCAAAAACTGAGACACAGAGCCACAAAGCCATATTGCATATAGTATACTTTATCGTCTGTTTTTTACAGTGATTTTGCCGGTACATTCAATATACTGACCTACACGGCTGCAACGTATCATGTTGCAGGCTTATTTCTACAACGAGTGAGTTTTGTTGTTGGGCTACGGTCTACACTCAACCTGTCGATGGTGTTGATGGGACTCCACACCCGATTGATTGTTTCCGCTGAGACTTACGAGGTATATATTGATACGTCTCCGTCGTATCTACTTTTCCAAACACTTTTGCCCTTGTTTTGGACTCTAACTTGCATGATTTGAATGGAACTAACTTGGACCGATTTGTTTTCAGCAGAATCGCCGTGATGTTGTTTTATGTGTAGAAAACAAAAGTTCTCGGAATGACCTGAAACTCCACGGAACATCTTAGAAAAAATAATAAAAAATCCTCGCCAAAGATGAAGACCAGGGGCCCCACACCCTGTCCACGAGGGTGCCCCCCCTCCTGGGCGCGCCCCCTACCTCGTGGGCCCCCTGGAGACCTTCCGACGCCAACTCCAACTCTATATATTGGCTTTCGGAGAGAAAAAATCAGAGAGAAGAAATCATCGCGTTTTACGATACGGAGCCGCCGCCAAGCCCTAAAACCTCTCGGGAGGGCTGATCCGGAGTCCGCTCGGGGCTTCAAGAGGGGATTCATCACCGTCGTCATCATCAACCATCCTCCATCACCAATTTCATGATGCTCACCGCCGATGCGTGAGTAATTCCATCGTAGGCTTGCCGGACGGTGATGGGTTGGATGAGATCTATCATGTAATCGAGTTAGTTTTGTTAGGGTTTGATCCCTAGTATCCATTATGTTCTGAGATTGATGTTGCTATGACTTTACTATGCTTAATGCTTGTCACTAGGGTCCGAGTGCCATGATTTCAGATCTGAACCTATTATTTTTTCATGAATATATGTGTGTTCTTGATCCTATCTTGCAAGTCTATAGTCACCTATTATGTGTTATGATCCAACAACCCCGAAGTGACAATAATCGGGATACTTCTCGGTGATGACCATAATTTGAGGAGTTCATGTATTCACTAAGTGCTAATGCTTTGTTCCGGTTCTCTATTATAAGGAGGCCTTAATATCCCTTAGTTTCCATTAGGGCCCCGCTGCCACGGGAGGGTAGGACAAAAGATGCCATGCAAGTTCTTTTCCATAAGCACGTATGACTATATTCGGAATACATGCCTACATTGCATTGATGAATTGGAGCTAGTTCTGTGTCACCCTATGTTATGACTATTACATGATGAACCGCATCCGGCATAATTATCCATCACCGATCCAATGCCTACGAGCTTTCCATATACTGGTTTACGCTTATTTACTTTCCCGTTGCTATTGTTACAATCACTACAAAATACCAAAAATATTACTTTTGCTTCCGTTACTTTTGTTACCGTTACCACTACTATCATACTACTTTGCTACTAAATACTTTGCTGCAGATATTAAGTTATCCAGGTTGGCTGAATTGACAACTCAGTTGCTAATAGTTGAGAATATTCTTTGGCTCCCCTTGTGTCGAATCAATAAATTTGGGTTTAATACTTTACCCTCGAAAGCTGTTGCGATCCCCTACACTTGTGGGTTATCAAGACTAATTTCTGGAGCCGTCGGGGAGCATAGCTCTATTCTTTGAGTTACTTGGGATTTATATCTGCTGGACACTATGAAGAACTTGAAAGACGCTAAGACAAAATTTATCCCTCAACTACGAGGGGAGGTAATGAGCGCCATCTAGCTCTGCACTTGATTCACCTTACATTATGAGTAAGCTTGCGACACCTAAACTCGCTTACGCTATTCATTCCGATATGTCGCATGTTATTGATGATGCCACTACATTATGCATGATACTTATGATGAAACTACTTCTATGCTTGATACTATCGTGCCCTTTGGTGAATTTCTTGATGAACAAATTTCTAGGGCTAGCGAGAAAGAAATTATTGAAACTGATTATGTTGATGAAAGTGATGATGAGGATATGCCCGCTATTCACGAAGGTTATCTTTTGATATGGAATCTTCGCAGCTATTTTTGCTCGCCAAGATAGATCTGAACTTAAGAGGCTATTAGTTAAATGGAGTAAAGAATCTCTTAGAGATAGAATGAAACACGACCCTGCTTTTGCTACTTCACCTATTTGTGTTCCCGATAAGGATTATGAATTCTCTGTTGATCCTGATATAATTACTTTGGTTGAATCTGATCCTTTTCATGGTTATGAATCTGAAACTGTTGTGGCACATCTTACTAAATTAAATGATATAGCCACCCTGTTCATGAATGATGAGAGATCTCGCTACTTTTACATCCTCAAAATATTTCCGTTCTCATTAAAGGGTGATGCTAAGATATGGTTTAATTCTCTTGATCCTGGTTGTGTGCGTAGTCCCTTGGATATGATTTATTACTTCTCTGCTAAATATTTCCCTACTCATTAGAAACAAGCTGCTTTAAAGGAAATATACTACTTTGTGCAAATTGAAGAAGAGAGTCTCCCACAAGCTTGGGGGAGGCTTCTCAAGTTACTTAATGCTTTGCCTGATCATCCTCTTAAGAAAAATGAAATACTTGATATCTTCTATAATGGGCTAACCGATGCTTCCAGAGATTACACGGATAGCTGTGCTGGTTCTCTTTTCGTGGAAAGAACACGGATGAAGCTGAAATTCTATTGAATAATATGTTGACAAATGAAAATAACTAGTCACCTCTGAGCCAGCTCTGAGCCACCATTGAGCCTATTCCTAAACCAACTCCGAAGAAGAGAGGTGTTCTATTTCTCAGTCCTGAAGATATGCAAGAGACAAAGAAATCTATGAAAGAAAAAGGTATTAAAGCTGAAGATGTTAAGAATTTACCTCCTATTGAAGAAATACATGGTCTTAATTTACCGCATGTTGAAGAAACATATGATCTTGATCCATTACCTATTGAACAACCTCCTGATCCCGATAACCCGACACAGGTAGTAAAGGTAAACTCTCTCTATAGATTTGATGAAGGTGATATTCCTCACTATAAGTCTGCTAGACAATGCTTGGATGAGTTTGATAATTTTATTATCAAACAAGAAAATTTTAACGCTTATTTTGGTAGACAATGAAAACAAAATACCTATATGATTAAACACTTGGGTGATTATATGGCTAATGTTAGGTGTGAACTTAAACTCATTAGCAAACATGCTTCCATGGTTACCACTCAAGTAGAACAAGTACTTAAGGCTCAAAATGATTTGCTCAATGAAATGAATAGTAAGAAAAATGATTATCTTTGTTAGAGTGGCTACTAGAACTGGTAGAATGACTCAGGAACCTTTGTATCCTGAAGGCCACCCTAAGAGAATTGAGCAAGATTCTCAGAGAAATAATACTAATGTGCCTAGTTCTTCTAAAAGGAAGAAAAATAAAAATGATAGGACTTTGCAAACTTCTAGTGAACATATTGCTAAACCACCTGAGAATCCAAATGATATATCTAGTTCTGATGCTGAAACACAATCTGGTAATGAACAAGAACCTAGTGAAAATGTTAATGATGATGTTCATGATGATTCTCAACCTAGTAATGATAATGATGTAGAAATTGAACCTGCTGTTGATCTTGATAACCCACAATCAAAGAATCAACGTTATGATAAGAGAGACTTTGTTGCTAGGAAACATGGTAAAGAAAGAGAACCTTGGGTTCAGAAACCCATGCTTTTTCCTCCCAAACCATCCAAGAAAAAGGATGATGAGGATTTTGAGTGCTTTGCTGAAATGATTAGACCTATCTTTTGTGTATGCGATTAACTGATGTGCTCAAAACAAATCCTTATGCTAAGTATATGAAGGATATCATTACTAATAAGAGAAAGATACCGGAAGCTGAAATTTCCACCATGCTTGCTAATTATACTTTTAAGGGTGGAATACCCAAGAAACTTGGAGATCCAGAAGTACCCACTATTCCATTCTCCATTATAAGAAATTATGTTAAAACTGCTTTATGTGATCTTGGAGCCGATGTTAGTGTTATGCCTCTCTGTTTATATCATAGACTTGATTTGAATAAGTTGACACCTACTGAATTATCTTTGCAAATGGCTGATAAATCAACTGCTATACCTGTCGGTATTTGTGAGGATGTGCCTGTTGTGGTTGTAAACGTTACTATTTTAACGGATTTTGTTATTCTTGATTTTCCCGAGGATGATAGTAGTCTATTATTCTTGGAAGACCTTTTCTGAATACTGCAGGGGCTGTTATTGATTGCAACAAAGGCAATGTCACTTTTCATGTAAATGGTAATGAGCATACGGTACACTTTCCGAGGAAACAACCTCAAGTTTATAGCATCAATTCTATTGGAAAAGTTCCATCGATTATATTTGGAGGTTTTGAATTTCCTCTTCCTAGTGTCAAGAAGAAATATGATATTCTTATTATAGGGGATGTGCATATCCCCGTTGAGGTAACATAGTGTTATTCGAAATTTCTCCGGTTCCATGTTTTTCGGAATGAGTTTGTTAACAAGACCTGATCAACCTTGTTAGTGGATTCCTTTTGATGAGCATGAGACGGATGGAACTAGAAGGCACAACCTTGTGTACCCTCTTTATACTTTCTGTTATTTAGTTGAAATAAAGTAAAAAATAGTATTTTTCTGTTTGTTTCCTGATTTATCTGTGCAATATAAAAATATCCCGAAAATAAAAGTCATCAGAATGCCATGCCAATTTGATATGATTTTTTCAGGAATATTTGAGGATTTTTAGTGCAAAAATTACCACGGGGGGAGCTGCCACCTGGCCACGAGGGTGGAGGGCGCGCCCTACCCCCCTAGGCACGCCCCCTGCCTCGTGGGCCCATGGTGGCCCTCCTCCACTTATTCCTGCACCCATCCTCTTCTTCTTGCTCCCACAAACACGAATAACCAGCTCACACACGAGTTCCAGCCCGTTCTTTGTGATTTTCGATCTCCTTGCTCAAAGCACCTCTCACAAAACTACTTGGGGAGATTGTTCCTTGGTATGTGACTCCTCCATTGGTCCAATTAGTTTTGTTCTAGTGCTTTATTCATTGCAAATTTGTGCTGCATAGGTGACCATGTTCTTGAGCTTGCATGTCAAATTTATATGGTTCCAAGTAGTTCTAATGCTTGATATAGGCTCTAGGCACTTGTAGGAGTAGTTGCTATCAATTTTATTGAAGTTGGTTCACTTTTGTTTGAAGTTACTAAAAATTTCAGAAATTTTTTCAGAGAAAACATTATGTTTAGGAAGATGTTCCAAGGTGGTTCTTCAAGGAAGCAAGGCCCTAGGCTTGCAATGCGCGATGCCGATGAGGAGCCCCCAAGGGACGCTCCCGTGAGGCCCTGTGAATGGCCTTCGGAAAATTTTATGGACCGAGCGGGAATCAAAGAAGAATTTAACGCATATTTGCGTAACGCCGGTCTTGTGGATTTCGAGGCAGACAAATGCCCACAGTATCATGATCTCACTAGTTCATTTGTGAGGAGGTTTGAATTTTCATCTTCACGTAATTCTCCTTCAGTCATGTTTGATCTTTATGACAAATCTTATACCATGGACTTAGAGGACTTTACTTTTGCTTCCAAACTCCCACAATGGGGTAGTACTGTTGATCCCCGTAAATCTGAATTTAGAGACTTTCTTGCTAGCATAACTGTGGGGGAATCTAGAGATATAATGCAAGCCACTATAGGGAGCATTCACTTTCCTTCTATACATTATTTTGCTGTCTTCATCGATAGGTGCATAAATGCTAAGGATGAAGCATGTCACATGTGTGTCTCGATCTCAAAGACTCTTCGAGTCGTGTTAGGAGACCAATCCTATCATATGGGAGCCATTGTAGCTCGTAGGTTGCATCATAATAGATATAATGGAGATTTCTTTGGAGGAAATTATGCAACCCGCTTAGCTAATTTTCTTGAGATAGACATTCGTGAGGGTGATATGGAGTTACCCCCTACTTATTTAGATTTTGATTCTATGGTTTCCCACCAGTTTGTTGAGAGGACTGAATCACCTCTCCAGTATCGACTAATCTTTAACAAACGGCATGTTGTCCGTATTACTCTTCCCGCTCCTGCCTTCTTTGATTCTCAGACAAAGGAAGATATGTTATTACTAGAGAGGAGGAAGATGAGTACGAGAGGAGAGCGGAGGCGGCTCGACGCCACGCTGCAGCTCAGGAAGCGATAGCCTTGCATCAAGACGACCCCAGCTACACCTACGGGTATCAGCCAGGCTATCCCTGGCAATGAATCAACTTAGGCCAAAAGCCTAAGCTTGGGGGAGTACGTATTTCCCATCGACATTACATTCATGTTCACACACACTCATTGCTAGATGTCGGTGCTCATACTCTTTCACTGCAATATCCATGTTAGTTTATTTTCTTTTTCCTGCTTTCTTCTTGTGTGTTTAATAAACTTTAAGAAAAAACAAAAAAATTAGTGTAGCTTCTAGTTAGTTTACTTTTCCTGCTGTAGTAGTAGTAATTAAAAAGAAAGCCCAAAAATATTTCCCGTTCTTCTTTTGCTTGTTGGGAGCTTTCCCGTGTAAATAGTTTTATTTCTTTTCTTTTCTTTAGAATTCGATAGGAGAAGACCATGATTAAATTGTTGAAGTGGCTCTTATATGCTTTATTGTTGATTTAACCAAAGAGCCCATATTGCCTTGTCTTCTCCTGTTTATTGAATGCTCGCAGATTCCAGCTTAGTCCAATGCACGTGCACTCTTATTATTTTTCACATCGTTCGGTCGTGCAAGTGAAAGGAAATTACGATGATATATGATGGACTGACTGAGATGGGAAAAGCTAGTATGAACTCGACCTCTCTTGTTTTTGTAAATATGATGAGTTCATCGTTCTTGATTCAGCTTGTTATGAATAAACATGTTTGCAATGACAATTAGAGATCATAGTTGCTTATTCCATGCTTGATTAGCTATGAGTTATAATGGTTTACCTTGCGTGCCAACATGCTATTAAAATGGTTGTGATGTGGTATGATGGGGTGGTATCCTCCTTTTAATGATTTAAGTGACTTGACTTGGCACATGTTCACACATGTAGTTGAAACAAAATCAACATAGCCTTCACGATATTTATGTTCATGGTGGATTATATCGTACTCATGCTTGTATCCAATGTTTATTAATTTTAGTGCATGTTCATGACTGTTGTCGCTCTCTAGTTGGTCGCTTCCCAGTCTTTTGCTAGCCTTCACTTGTACTAAGCGGGAATACTGCTTGTGCATCCAATCCCTTAAACCCCAAAGTTATTTGAGATGAGTCCACTATACCTTCCTATATGCGGTATCTACCTGCCGTTCCAAGTAAATTTGTATGTGCCAAACTCTAAACCTTCAAATAAACATTCTGTTTTGTATGCTCGAATAGCTCATGTATCAACTATGGTTGTCCTTATCTTCCATGTTAGGAGGGTTATTCTCAAGAGGAGTGGACTCCGCTCCTCACTCACGAGAACATGGCTGGTCACCGGGATGTCCAGTCCCATGCTTTATGCAAACTAAATCAAAATTAATTACAAACAAAACTCCCCCTGGGACCTGATGTATGTTGGAGGCACTCGTTGTTTCGAGCAAGCCGTGGATTGATGCTTGTTGGTGGAGGGGGAGTATAAACTTTACCATTCTGTTTGGGAACCGCCTATAATGTGTGTGACATGGAAGCTATCACCATCCCTTAGTTGTTATGTTGACAATGAAAGTATGCCGCTCAAAATATTATTTATCTCTGTTTCAAAATCGAGCTCTGGCACCTCTAAAAATCCCTACTTCTCTCTGCGAAGGGCCTATCTATTTACTTTTATGTTGAGTCATCACCCTCTTATTAAAAGCACTAGCTGGAGAGCGCAGCTGTCATTTGCATGCATTACTATTAATTTATATTGGGTATGACTATGACTGGATCTCTTTTACCATGAATTACAATGTCTAGTCAGTCCTCGATCTTTAAAGGTGCTCTGCATTTATGTTTTGCGGTCTCAGAAAGGGCTAGCGAGATACCATCTTGTTATATCATATTATGATTGTTTTGAGAAAGTGTTGTCATCTGAGATTTATTATTATGGCTCGCTAGTTGATTATGCCATTGATATGAGCAAACATGAGACCCGAGAATTATTGCAAATGTGGTTAGTTATAATCTTTCTTTGAAAACTTGAATCTTTGGCTTGACATATTTACAACAACAAGAGCAAACAGAGTTTGTAAAAGTTTTTCTTTTTCTCTTTTAGTTTGTCAACTGAATTGCTTGAGGACAAGCAAGGGTTTAAGCTTGGGGGAGTTGATACGTCTCCGTCATATCTACTTTTCCAAACACTTTTGCGCTTGTTTTGGACGCTATCTTGTATGATTTGAATGGAACTAACTTGGATCGACGCTGTTTTCAAAGAGAATTGCCATTGTTTTATGTGCAGAAAACAAAAGTTCTCGGAATGAACTGAAACTCCACTGAACATCTTAAAAAAATAATAAAAAATCCTCGCCAAAGATGAAGACCAGGGGGCCCACACCCTGTCCACGAGGGTGGGGGGCGCCCCCCCTCCTGGGCGCGCCCCCTACCTCGTGGGCCCCCTGGAGACCTTCCGACGCCAACTCCAACTCTATATATTGGCTTTCAGAGAGAGAAAATCAGAGAGAAGAAATCATCACGTTTTACGATACGGAGCCGCCGCCAAGCCCTAAAACCTCTCGGGAGGGCTGATCTGGAGTCCATTCGGGGCTCCGGAGAGGGTGATTGTCGTCATCATCAACCATCCTCCATCACCAATTTCATGATGCTCACCGCCGTGCGTGAGTAATTCCATCGTAGGCTTGCTGGACGGTGATGGGTTGGATGAGATCTATCATGTAATCGAGTTAGTTTATTTAGGGTTTGATCCCTAGTATCCATTATGTTCTGAGATTGATGTTGCTATGACTTTGCTATGCTTAATACTTGTCACTAGGGCCCGAGTGCCATGATTTCAGATATGAACCTATTATGTTTTCATGAATATATGTGTGTTCTTGGTCCTATCTTGCAAGTCTATAGTCACCTATTATGTATGATCCGACAACCCCGAAGTGACAATAATCGGGATACTTCTCGGTGATGACCATAGTTTGAGGAGTTCATGTATTCACTAAGTGCTAATGCTTTGTTCTGGTTCTCTATTAAAAGGAGGCCTTAATATCCCTTAGTTTCCATTAGGACCCCGCTGCCATGGGAGGGTAGGACAAAAGATGTCATGCAAGTTCTTTTCCATAAGCACGTATGACTATATTCAGAATACATGCCTACATTGCATTGATGAATTGGAGCTAGTTCTGTGTCACCCTATGTTATGACTGTTACATGATGAACCGCATCCGGCATAATTATCCATCACCGATCCTATGCCTACGAGCTTTCCATATACTGGTTTACGCTTATTTACTTTCCCGTTGCTATTGTTACACTCACTACAAAATACCAAAAATATTACTTTTGCTTCTATTACTTTTGTTACCGTTACCACTACTATCATACTACTTTGCTACTAAATACTTTGCTGCAGATATTAAGTTATCCAGGTGTGGCCGAATTGACAACTCAGTTGCTAATACTTGAGAATATTCTTTGGCTCCCCTTGTGTCGAATCAATAAATTTGGGTTGAATACTTTACCCTCGAAAGCTGTTGCGATCCCCTACACTTGTGGGTTATCATATATCAGTTTTACGTTATTTATACATGTGATTGCACTTTGATATATACATTGATGTACTATGTGTGCCAGCATACTGATGCAGGGATGGCACGGATACACAAAGACTTGACCGTTTGAGGCCGGGTTGCTACATGTTCGGAGTCCCGGATGAGATCACGAACATGACGAGGAGTCTCAAAATGGTCGAGAGGTAAATATTCATATATAGGATAGTATTCGGACACCGGAAGTGTTACAGGGTGCAGATGCGTGTCGGGTCACCGGAATGGGTTCCAGGCAACCCCCGGCAAGCTATATGGGCCTAATGGGCCAAGAGTTGGATAGACCAGCCCCAAAAGGGGCTGGTGTGCGCCCCCTATATGCTGAATAGGAGGAGAAGGAAAGGAAGGAAAGGGGAGGATTCGCCCTCCCCCTTTCCTTCCCCTCCCCCCTCTCTTTCCTCCCCCTCCGATGGATATGGAAGGGGAGGCCGACTTGGAGGAGGCGCCCAAGTAGGATTACTCCTACTTGGGGCGCCCCTTGGAGCCCCTCTCCCTCTCCCACCTATATATATGTGGGGGGGCACCGCTAGAACACACATCAATTATTCCTAGTCGTGTGCGACGCCCCCCTCCACCGTTTACTCCTCCGGTCATATTGTCGTATTGCTTAGGCGAAGCCCTGCGCGGATCACTTCACCATCACCGTCACCACGCTGTCGTGCCGACGAAACTCTCCCTCGACACTTTGCTGGATAAAGAGTTCAAGGGACGTCATCGAGCTGAACGTGTGCAGAACTCGGAGGTGCCCTACGTTCGGTACTTGATCGGTTGAATCGAGACGATGTTCGACTATATCAACCGCGTTAAGTAAACGCTTCCGCTTTTGGTCTACGTGGGTACGCGGACACACTCTTCCCCTCTCGTTGCTATGCATCTCCTAGATAGATCTTGCGTGATCGTAGTTAAAAATTTGAAATTGCATGCTACGTTCCCCAACAGTGGCATCCAAGCCAGGTCTATGCGTAGATGATATGCACGAGTATAACACAAAGAGTTGTGGGCGATGATAGTCATACTTCTTACCACCAACGTCTTATTTTGATTCGGCGGTATTGTTGGATGAAGCGGCCTGGACCAACCTTACATGACCACGTTTCTTGAGACCGGTTCCACCGACAGACATGCAACTTGTTTTGCATAAAGGTGGCTGGCGGGTGTCTGTTTCTCCAACTTTAGTTGAATCGAATTTTACTACGACCGCTCCTTGTTGAAATTTAAAACAACAAACTTGACGAAACATCGTTGTGGTTTTGATGCGTAGGTAAGAACGGTTCTTACTAGAAGCCCGTAGCAGCCACGTAAAACTTGTAACAACAAAGTAGAGGACGTCTAACTTGTTTTTGCAGGGCGTGTTGTGATGTGATATGGTCAAGATATGATGTGATATACGTTATTGTATGAGATGATCATGTTTTGTAAAAGTTACCGGCAACTGGCAGTAGCCTTATGGTTGTCGCTTTATTGTATGAAATGCAATCGCCATGTAATTGCTTTACTTTATCACTATGCATTAGCGATAGTTGTAGAAGCAATAGTTGGCGAGACGACAACGACGCTACGAAGGAGATCAAGGTGTCAAGCCGGTGACAATGGAGATCATGACGGTGCTTTGGAGATGGAGATCAAAGGCACAAGATGATGATGGCCATATCATGTCACATTTTTTGATTGCATGTGATGTTTATCTTTTATGCATCTTATTTTGCTTAGTAGGGCGGTAGCATTATAAGATGATCCCTCACTAAAATTTCAAGGTATAAGTGTTCTCCACAGTATGCACCGTTGCGACGGTTAAATCGTGCGAGACACCACATGATGATCGGGTGTGATAAGCTCTACGTTCACATACAACGGGTGCAAGACAGCTTTGCACGTGCGGAATACTCAGGATAAACTTGACGAGCCTAGCATGTACAGACATGGCCTCGGAACACTGAAGACCGAAAATTCGAACATGAATCATATACTAGATATGATCAACATAGAGATGTTCACCATTGAAAACTACTACATCTCACGTGATGATCGGCCATGGTTTAGTTGATATGGATCACGTGATCATTTAGATGACTTGAGGGATGTCTATCTAAGTGGGAGTTCTTAAGTAATATGATTAATTGAACTTTAATTTATCATGAACTTAGTCCTGATAGTATTTGCAAATTATGTTGTAGATCAATAGCTCGCGTTTAGCTCCCTGTTTTATTTTTTGTTATGTTCCTAGAGAAAAATAAGTTGAAAGATGATAGTAGCAATGATGCAGACTTGGTCCATAATCTGAGGATTATCCTCATTGCTGCACAGAAGAATTATGTCCC
The DNA here is from genome assembly GCA_021605145.1 of Aegilops bicornis. NCBI lineage: Eukaryota > Viridiplantae > Streptophyta > Magnoliopsida > Poales > Poaceae > Aegilops > Aegilops bicornis. The sequence continues at coordinate 546,078,297 of CM038675.1, read as the reverse complement.
TGATGCACCGCTAGGTGACAAACCCAATGCAGGAGCAGATGCAGATGTTATGAACATTTTACAAGCTCGGTATGATGAATACTTGATTGTTTAGTACACCATGCTTTACGGCTTAGAACCAGGACTTCAAAAATGTTTTGAACGCCACAGAGCATATGAGATGTTCCAAGAGTTGAAATTGGTATTTTAGACTCATGCCTATGTTAAGAGGTATAAGACCTCTGACAAGTACTTTGCCTACAAGATGGAGGAGAATATCTCAGCTAGTGAGCATGTGCTCAGAATGTCTGGGTACTACAATCGCTCGAATCAAGTGGGAGTTCATCTTGCAGATAAGATAGTGATTGACAGAGTTCTCTAGTCACTATCACCAAGTTACTAGAACTTCGTGATGAACTATAATATGCAAGGGATAACAATAAACGATTCCTGAGCTCTTCGCTATGCTCAAAGCTGCGGAGGTTGAAATCAAGAAAGAGCATCAATTGTTGATGGTTGAAAAGACCACTAGTTTCAAGATAAAGGGCAAGGGAAAGAAGGGGAACTTCAAGAAGAATGGCAAGCAAGTTGTCACTCCCGGGAAGAAGCCCAAGTCTGGACCCAAGCCTGAAACCGAGTGCTTCTACTGCAAAGGGACTGGTCACTGGAAGTGGAACTGCCCCATAAACTTGGCGAATAAGAAGGATGGCAAAGTGAACAAAGGTATATTTGATATATATGTTATAGATGTGTACTTTACTAGTGTTCATAGTAGCCCCTGGGTATTTGATACCGGCTCAGTTGCTAAAGATTTGTAACTCGAAACAGGAGTTGCAAAATGAATAGAGACTAGTTAAGGGCGAGGTGACGATGTGTGTTGGTAGTGATTCCAAGTTTGATAAGATCACCATCGCATACTCCCTCCACCTTCGGGATTAGTGTTTGGACCTAAATAAATGTTATTTGGTGTTTGTGTAGAGCATGAATATGATTGGATCATGTTTATTGCGATATGGTTATTCATTTAAGTCAGAGAATAATTGTTGTTCTGTTTACATGAATAAAACCTTCAAAGGTCATACATCCAATGTAAATGGTTTATTAAATCTCGATCACAGTGATACACATATTCATAATATTGATGCCAAAAGATGCAAAGTTAACAATGATAGTGCAACATGTTTGTGGCACCGCCGTTTAGGTTATATTGGTGTAAAGCGCATGAAGAAACTCCATTCAGATGGACTTTTGGAATCATTTAATTATGAATCATTTGATACTTGCGAACCATGCGTCATGGGCAAGATGACAAAAACTCCGTTCTCTGGAATAATGGAGTGAGCCAATGACTTATTGGAAATAATACATACCGATGTATGCGGTCCAATGAGTGTTGAGGCTCGCGGCGGGTATCATTAATCTCTGACCTTCACAGATGATTTGAGAAGATATGGGTATATCTACTTGATGAAACACAAGTCTGAAACATTTGAAAAGTTCAAAGAATTTCAGAGTATAGTGGAGAATAACCGTAACAAGAAAATAAAGTATCTACGATCTGATCGCGGAGGCAAATATTTGAGTTACGAGTTTGGCCTTCATTTGAAACAATGTGGGATAGTTTCACAACTCACGCCACCTAGAACACCACAGCGTAATGGTGTGTCCGAACGCCGTGACCGTACTTTATTAGATATGGTGCGATCTATGAAGTCTCTTACCGATTACCACTATCATTTTGGGGCTATGCATTAGAGACAGCTGCATTCACGTTAAATAGGGCACCATCTAAATCCGTTGAGACGACACCGTATAAACTATGGTTTGGCAAGAAACCTAAGCTGTCGTTTCTTAAACTTTGGGGTTGCAATGCTTATGTGAAAAATCTTTAGCCTGATAAGCTCAAACCCAGATCGGAGAAGTGCGCACTGGTACGCATCAGTGCTATACAAATGGTTTTTAACCCCTTTTCGCGAAGGCATTTGGAACCGTCGCCAAGTGAGTGTGGGGGATAGGGGGTCCTTCCCACACGACCTAGAAATCGTCGGGGATAGGCCCTCCTGGGACACAGGCTGGGGCCGTGTGTGATCGGGCGAGCCATCAAAACCCAATCATTTCCGTTCATATGTACATCCCACACGGTGAATCCTAGAAAATATTTTCGTTCGTATGTATATCACACACAGTCAATCCAAGGAATGCGTTTCCGTTCTTATGTACATCCCACACAGTCAATCCAGGGAAAACGTTTCCGTTCGTATGTGTATCACACACAGTCAATCCAAGGAATACGTTTCCGTTCTTATGTACATCCCACACAGTCAATCCAGGGAAAACATTTTCATTCGTATGTACATCCCACACAGTTTTATGTGTAGGATCGTGTGTGATAAGCAAACAATCACACACATTCGCATTCCCCAAACTGTATGCGATAACTAATTAAGAAGATTAGCTAATCGTCGTACTAGTGTCGGACAGGATTATGAAACGTCGGACCATCGTAACATTGTCGTACACGACAACTATTGCACACACTATTCTATGGTGCAACGTTTATGATGCATACTAAATCAGAAACAGTTCATGGTTGCGAATCATGTATGATAAGGCAACTAACACAAACGTTTAGTTTGCCCGCACCGTTCACTACAAAAAAAGACACATCCGTGACATTTTGGGCCGAACGAAATTTTTTTCTGTCATACATATGACACTTCTATGACGATAATTGTGACAAACCCGGTATCATCATAGATGTGGTGGGCTCCTACTTCTATGACAAAAAATCATGACAGAAAATGGGCTTTTCGTCCTGGGCGGGCCGGGGACGCAGCTGCATGACATTCTTTGGGCCGTCCATGACGGAAAAACCGTGGTAGAAGCGAGGCGAGGAAAATTTCGGGAGTTGCGGTTCCGGTGGGAGGTCGGGGCCGGCGATGCGCTGCTTTCTCAGACACATACGCACGCGTGTGTGCGAGGCGTTAGCTCTAATCGAACCCGAAGCGAGGCGTTGGGCTCTAATCGAACCCTAGCGATTGACCGCAGGCTACACGTTCTCGAACCCGAGCGATCGATCGATGGTCGTTAATCGAACCCGATGGAGCGATTCTTCGCCATCGCTGCTAATCGAAGCCGATCGATTGGATGAGCGATGGCGTTGTGGGGGATTTGGATGAACAGTGAGCGGTGGCGTTGCCTCTGGATGAACAGGACCCCGTGGTGTGGAGGGCTGGATGAACAGTATACGGTGGAGGGGTGGCCGTGGAGGGGTGGTTGAACAGGACCCCGTGGTGTGGAGGGCTGGATGAACAGTAGACGGTGGAGGGGTGCCCGTGGAGGGGTGGTTGAGCGATGGCGGTGGAGTAGTGCGCGGTGGAGGCTGGATGAACAAGAGCCCGTGGAGGTGGAGGAGGTCGACGGTAGCCCGTGGAGGCTGGAGGAGGTCGGCGGTAGCCCGTGGAGGCTGGAGGAGGTCGGCGGTGGAGATGAGCAGTATCCGTGGAGTCCCGTTTGCGCACGCCACACCCCTCCCGATGAAAAGGACCCACGTTTCGACCGTAGCGCTCAAACACAAGTCCGTTTAAATCCGTTTTGCGGTCGCCACACCCTCCCGATCAACAGTACCACCGTTTCGACCGTAGGAGGTCCGTTTCCTCCGTTTTGCGGTACGCCACACCCCTCCCGATCAACAGGACCCCATTCCGAACGTAGGAGGTCCGTTTCCTCCGTTGTGCGGTACGCCAGGCCTCGTTTCCATCGCCTGTTCCGTCCAAGCCGGTTGGCTCCCACGCGTTCCGTTGCCTCCCGATGAACACGACGCATTCCGTTGCCTCTCCATGAACACGACGCACTCTGTTGCCTCCCCATGAACACGACGACGACATTGTTTCTCCATTCCGACCCAGCCATGTCCACGAGCCCTGGCCGTACGTATGCACGAGTAGGCGTTCGAGACCCCGCCCGTATGTACACATACGTGGCCGTATTTTCTTTTTTGCACCACGGCGTATGCGTGCGTGTACATGCTACGTGCGGCGCCTCTACTATGACACGTGCGGCGCCTCTACAACGACCGGTATGTGCATTACCGTTCGCGACCAGAATGACAACGCCACGCACGCTTCGACCGGTGGGTCCCGGTATCGAGCACTTCCTTGCGTGCGAAGATGTAGCTGGTGGGTCCTAGCGATCGGGCGAATCATTTTTTTGCCGGACGCACTTCCTTGCATGCGAAGATGTAGCCGGTGGGTTCCGGTGATCGGGCGAATCATTTTTTGCCGGACGCACTTCCTTGCGTGCGGAGATGTAGCTAGTGGGTCCCAGCGATCGGGGCGAATCGTTTTGGTTTTTGCGGGACGCACTTCCTTGCGTGCGAAGGTGTAGCTCTTTGGGTCCCAGCGGTTAGAAGCGAATCATCTTTTTGCTGGACGCACTTCCTTGCGTGCGATGGTGTAGCAGGTGGGTCCCAGCGGTCGGGGGTGAATCGTTTTTGGACGCACTTCCTTGCGTGCGAAGATGTAGCTAGTGGGTCCCAGCGATCGAAGCGAATCTTTTTTTCGGGCGCACTTCCTTGTGTGCGAAGATGTAGCTCGTGGGTCCCAACGGTCGGGGCGAATCATTTTTTCGCGAAATACGGTGGCCCGTCCGGTGGGTCCTCATTGTCGGTGGAGGAATAATTATTTTGCGGCGTAATAAGGAGGCACTTCCTTGCGGCTGCCGTGGACCCAGTATCGACCTCTCCACATCTGATCCACGTCCGATGGAAGTCGTTCCTTGACCACGTTGACCACGTCGGCCGAGAGCACCACGGCGGTGGACGACGGCGAGGCCTAGGAAGGGGACGACACGGAGCCGGGAAGACGCGGCGATGGATGCACACGCGGAGAGGAGTACGAGGGTTCACTGGTTTTGGCTGCTGTTGCCGTCACCGCAGAATAACAGGGGTGTGGGTGAGTGGAGGGATGGTCTGGCCAGCGGTGGGAGTAGTAGGGGGCGGTGAGGCCTCCGCGGCAGCACAGCCGGCCACGAGAGGCAGGAGCAGGCGGCACGACCGGCGCTGCTTTGGGCGGCTGGATCAAGAAGACCAAAGGTTGAAGAAGCACGACGGCTGTTGGATGGACATCGTACGGTCATTGCAGCTAGAATCGTTTATATTGACTAAGTTGACAAATCCCTTGGTACGTCAACTTAGTAGGCCCACAGTCGACTTCGAAGCAGTGCGCCCGGATGTCGGGGGAGGAATCATTTTTTGGGGGGGTGAAGCTAGAATATCCGAGATTGAAGAAGAAGCACGACATCCGTTGGATGGACATCCAACGGCCACTGCTGCTAGAACCATGTGTTGACTATAAGTTGACAAAGCCTTGCATACGCGTCAACTCTGTTTCTTTAGGGCACGCGTCAACTTAGTAAGGCCAGAAGTGTGTGGCAGAGAACTTATAGCCCATTTGAGATTTGTAAGAATGTGTAGCCCATGAATTCTAATGGAATTTACTACAGCCCATTTATAGTTTGTTAAAAGTACAGCCCATTTCAACCAACTGTTCAAAACAGAATTCAATAAAATTTCCCACATTTTGATGGGATCTGAAATATTTTTATCCCAAAATTTCTAGTCAGATTAAATACAATTTCAATATAAATTTATATTACGTAAAAATCCAAAGAAACATTGCGCTCGCAACAATTAATGAAATTAAAATTTTCAATATCCAAAAATAATAATTTATAAAGTAATCACGTGTTTGGTGCATTTTTTATAGTTCTTGCTTGATTTTACAATTACATCCCATTTATTATTTCTTAAAGCCCATTTTCTTGTTAAGCCTAATGCATCCCTCACAGGAAAGATTTGCAGCCTAGCGGGCAGGAGAATAACAACTTGACCTTGCACAGGTATTCCTAAAAAAGTATAGCTGGGCTAGCCATTTTCAGCTTGAAAGAAATTAATATCTGGGCTGGATATCTGGCCTGGGCTAGACGGGCCACAACCCGCCAAGTTAATACCTGCAGCGATGTTTTCGTTGTTGTTCAGAGGAGAAAAATTAATATCTGGGCTAAACATCGAAAAACTTTGCACAAATACTGCTCGAGCTGCTTGGTCCCGGTGTCGGCCGCTTCTTGTGCAATTCTCTCGTTTATTGACTACTCCGGAGGTTGACAATGGTGTGGGACCGTGATGTCGAGAAACCAGGAGGAAGCAAAATAAATTATAGTTATATATATATATATATATATATATATATATATATATATATATATATAAGGAGGCACTTATGACGTGAGGCTATGGACTGGTGGGTCCCCATTGTCATCCTCTCCAACTAAAGTTATCTCCTCGCTGCAGCTTCGCCAAAACAGTCGGCGCCGCCCGCCCCGCTTCTCGGTGCAGGCGATTGCTCCGCCTTCAAACGACACAAGTGTCGTCCGTCCGTCCATCTGCCGCCCACACTAATGATACGCGGTTGCCGAGGCGACTACTCCGGCGCCACACGTCCGTCCCTCCGCCCGCCCACCATTGCTATATAAACTGCTGCGCCGGCCATAGCCGCAATCATCCGCATCCGTTCCCTTTCTCCTATCCTCACCAGTACTGCCCATCATGGCTTCCTCGCGCTCCAGCACTCTTCGGGACGGGTGGACGACGGACCACAAGGAGATGGCAGCCATTGCTGCCGACCGCTGGCCGCCGGCAGCGATCGGAGGACGACAACGTCCCAATGGAGAACATGGTAGTCGACGATCCAGCGCCAACCCCCTCCTCCGCGCCATCCTCGCCGGTGCATTACACCATGACCATCGGCGAGGCCCGTGCCCAATATACGGACAGGGTGAGGCAGATGCGTGAGGAGCAGTTCTGGGAGGCGCAGGCCGACGCCTCCTACAACCACCATCTCCTCCAGGAGCACCTGCAGGCGGAGGAGCAGATCGCCATGAGCGGCGGAGCGAAGCGGCGAGGCGCTTTCGACTTCGTACCGCTGCACCGCAAGGGCTGCCTCAATCTTGGCGAAGACCGCATGCGGGTGGCGGAGGTTGCGGCCGCCTACAAAGAGTCTAGCAAAGAGGGCGATGAAGCGGGCGAGGCGCTGTTTGGCGAGACCGAGGACGAGGCTGAGGACGATGCCGGCTCCGACGAGTCCCCGCTCCGCTGGCGTCGACGAGGCAGAGGACATCGCCGGCTCAGCCGAGGCCCCACCCTGCCAGCAACGTGGGGGAGGATTTCAACCGCTCCGCTGAGGCGCCGCCCGCCGGCAACGAGACAGAGGACATCGCCGGCTCCACCGAGGCTCCTCCCCGCTGCCAACGAAGCCGCGCCACATAGAAAACGAGGAAGAGTAGAACACGTAGGTCACCGCCGCTCGGGTCCAAGTAGGGCCACCGCTGCTACCCTCTGGTTGAAGCCAAGCTAGGCGGGTTGACCATTGACGGCCGGTTAGCTTCTTGGCCGTGACGTGGAGACAGAGAGCTGCGCTGGAGAAGAATGCTGCTTCTACTTAACTGCTGGTGCAGTTGGCTGACTGACACGTGGGCCCAACAGGCCACATGTTAGTTACGCAACTGCACCTGCAGTTAAGTCACTGAAGCTTCTGTTCGGCTCAGCGGGACACAGGTGGGTAGCTTCGGTTAATTAATTATACCTCTAGCGCACCCCTTTTTAGTTGAAGAATGTATGAAATGTAATGAAATCCGGCATGTTTATATGAAATCCATTGTGTATTAATGAATTTATTTTGATTAGTTCGAATTCTGTATCCGGCATTGGATGAACATGAAAAACAATACGATACTAGCATTATTCCTGTGGTGATCACCTCGTTTGCAGCAGTTTCACATATACTCCCTCCGGTCCTTTCTAATCTGCATACAAGTTTTGTCTGCAGTCAAAGTATCTCTACTTTGACCAATCTTATACAAAAAAGTATGCCCTTTCACAATGTGCAAAGTAAAAAGGAACAGAAGGAGTACAAAGAGCTTGAGCAGCTTTTTAGCGTTTCTGTACATTGCAATCAAACACACAGGCCTGGCAATTCATAGAAAACATTCAAAACAATCGATGATTATGCATCTCAGCGACTCACATGTCAGAGGCAATATTTACTTCACAACTAAAGAATAAAGAAAAAATTGATCGACGCTGCTGACAGCAAAGGGCGTCCCATTCGAAAATATCAAACGCATGTCTTGCTAAAATCAATGAGCAAAATTTGACAAGGTTGTCCCATTCCAAAATATCAAATGCCTACGATTGTGGAATGGGCAGGGTTTGCCATCAGTTCAGACATTGACATGGCACCTCGTGCTAAATAAACCCGGTATTCTTTTTGTGCGGTTCCACCAAAATCAACCAAATTCGCGCGTAGCTTGTATGATTTCGCCCTTATATGTTGCAACGCCTTGAACTTATCGGCGCCTCCTTTCTTGTGGTGGAAATGAGTGATTCGATGTATTCATGAACATTTTGTGCAGTTCCGTTGAAATCAAGCTGAGCACCCCTGTTTGCACAAATACAAAAAAGTGATTAGTATAAAGCAAACTGTACTTTGATTTGACAGTTTCAACAGGCACATACATGGTCCATGTAGAGCACATTTTTAGAAAAATGGAACTCACTAGAAAGAATCCTAGAACAACATTGTACTCGCGCATCACAGCAAAAAAATGGAGATTTGTCAGTCCTTCTGAGCTGAAGTTAGTTTGGTCTTGTGGGGAGTAATGTAATCATCCTTTAACTGCTCCTTCTGATGAGAAGATAGATAGGGCTTCTTCATCCTGGCATAATCGGAACTACTCACTTCACACACTCCATATTCTTATTCAGAGGAACATGATCCTGTTGTGCAAAGACAAGAGGACTACTAAATGCTAGCATCCATGTTTGCTCGAAAAAAGGAAAGGAAATATTTAAAACAACACAGATGAAGCACTTCTCAAGGACAATACCACTTTTTCATGACAATATCTAAACAGTAGCACAACACCAATAGAGATGACAAAGCTCAATCATATGGATGAAATCGGTGGGCAGTACCAACCTTTGTCGAGGCTGATTGTGTGGAGCATACTGAGATGAAGCACTTCTCGGAACCATCTGTTGCTATCTACGGGGGTGGCCATGCTTACTATATACTCCTCGATTAGTTAAATGTTTCCAACATCTTCTTGTGCAGTTCCACTAAAATATATGGTATCTTCAAAGAAGATCCCTGTTTGCACAAGTAGAGATAATTATGTATGGCATCAAATTGGTGGCAAAACAATTGCTCGTTCCAGCCATAGCAATAAATTAAGATGCAAAACTATATCATTACTTGTGTCATCACAGTTCAAAGTGCTTCATTACTGACCGGGAGTTGATTTTGTTTTTCTTCCGCTTGTTCTTCCCCTTCATCACTTGGTTCAATAATGACAAGCTTCGCCTTCAACGTAAGATTTGGCATGTCAATTAGGGAGCACAAGTATAGTACTAAACTTAATTTTCTGATGAAAGTGGCAAAATACAGGCCAACAGTTGTGAAATATCCTTATCTTAACTCAATGGGATATTATGGTGCACAAACAGATTGGAAGTCTTGTCTCCATTTGTGCAGTTCACTAAAATCAAGCAACATTATCGTACAAGTAGCACAACATATGAAAGCACCTGCGAGAATCATGTGAAAGAAGGCTAATCTTGACCTATCATGATGCGAATTCAAACAACTCACAAGAAGAAGATCTGAACCAAATTCGCCTTAATGGATAGGAAGTAAGATCTCCTCTTGTGCAGTTCCACTAAGATCAAGTAATGAAACAACGTTGTCGATTGTGACATTTTGGTTGAACTGCACAAAACACTCTTAAAACAAAAGTGTTTTGTGCAAAGGCAAATGTAAGGTCACAATGGCAACGAGGTGAAGTAGATAACTCTGTTTACACAGAGGTGCAAAGGAAACAACTAGTGGTCAATAACGGTGGATGACACATAAGCCAAGAAAAAGAAGCATCTACCTTATCTAAATGGGAAAGAAAGCAAGACAAAGAACATTTCTCAAGCGGGGCATTGATTAATATTAACATAGAGATTATATTAACAATAAAATTCGTTAAACATGTAATTTGCTTTTAAGCGTGGCATTGCATCAATTTTCCAGCGGCATTATTAGAGGGTGTTTGTTTACAGGAAATTTTGGTGTAGGGACTAAAAAACTCCGTGTCAGTCCGTCTAAACCAAACAGGAGGGACTTTTAGGGACTAAAAGTGGGCATTTGGGACTAAAGAAAGAAGACCCCGAGGGAGTCTTTTTGGGACTTTCCAACAGATTGCCCCGCCACGCATCGCACCTTGTTTCTATTAGTTCATTACTAGGGGTAACATGGTCTTTTAGCATGTCATTTAATAACCTCTAGTCCATGTTTAGTCCACAGAACCAAGCAGGTAGGGACTAGGGAATTTTAACCAAACAGGGCCTTAGATTAACAACAGCTAATGAGTTGCACGGACTGTGGGCCTTTTGACACCATGTGCATCTTGTGTCATGCAGTCTGTTGCAACAAAGAACAAACAACCAAGGAGCATATTTGTGTTGGTCCCAGTTTGTTATCTTTAGACACCTTTTCCCTATGTGAGCGTAGCAAATCTAGTCCTGCTCAAACTCTACAGCCTTGTCCCTTCCTTTCCTTTTTGAACTAGTACTTTCGCCCCTTCCTTTCCTCTTTGAACCACATCCTAGATTTATGTGATACAACTTTCCCCACTACTTTCCCACATTCCTTTGCTCTTTGAACCACGTCCTAGATTCATGCTATACAACTTTCCCCCTTCATTTCTTCTTTGAAGCACATCCTAGATTCATGCTATATATACAACTTTTCCCACTACTTTCCCCCACTCCTTTCCTCTTTGAACCACGTCCTAGATTCATGGTATACATGCAGCTAGAGCAATCCATATGGAGTAAGTAAATTATACCTTAAGGTTCTTGGGGCGTGGTTCGGTGGGCGACGGGACGGCGGCAAAGAAGAAGGGGTCGGAGGCCCTCCCGCGCCGCCGTTGGGTGGAAAGTGAACAACTGCGTCGGTAGTGGATTCCCTCCCTCGCCGACGGCGACAGCGTTAAGCCTCCTTCCCTTCCCGGCGGACGGATCCCGCCGGCTCTTTTAGCAGCAGTGAGGGGAGAGAGTGAGGCCAACGAAGTCTTGTTTAGATCTGGAGAGGGCGAGAGAGTGTGAAGAGAGCAACTACAAGCACTGAGGCTCCAGCGGGAGAGGGTGAGAGAGTGAAGAGCAACAACAAGCTACCGAGGCTCCAGCGTGTATATATATCTTGGAGAGAGTGTGAAGCGTGCAAACCCTAGAAAACATTTTGACGGTCAAAGAATCCTCCCGGCAAGGATTATCTGAAGTTTAGTTATCGAACCCGAGACCTCAAGTTTGATGAGCGAACAGGCTAACCAGCTACACAACCCTCCCGTTATGTTCAACGAGAGGAAAATAACCTTTTATACATTCCTGCATTCATGTGACAAGCATGCCCCACTTTTGTGTGTGTGTGTGTAGGAGTCATTGGGATTTCGATCATAATCGTGTCATGTGGCTTTGGTGGTAAGACTATCCACAATGGTGCAGAAATAATGCAGCCTTAGTCACCTTACCTCTCTCCATGTAGTATGTTGGGTCCCACCAGTCAGAGGGTGAAACAAACAAATTAATAAAAAAAATTAAAAGCGCCGGCGGTGTATCTTACCTCACACATCTCGCTCTTGCTGGGAACCTGTCCAATTGATCCCTACATTGCTCGCGTACTATTTTAAGTGAATCCTTATTATAACATGCACACAAATTTTGGGCACTTGTATTCGACTTAAGTCAGCGTGCCACCGTATCTTGTATACTTACTACTCCCTCCGTCTAGGTGTAATAAGTCACTTTAGAAGGTGCAACGGGGCCAAGGTGCGTGCGTGTGCGTGTGTGTGTTTAACAGCATGTGTGTGTTAGAGAGTGCGACAGATCGACCTACTCCTACAGAGAGATGGTGTGTAGTGTACGATTTTAGCTGCGAGAGTCGGTGCATCCTCTCGTTTCCGGGAGTGTCCGGTAGGGACATGCGGACAGCTGCCACGCCCGCTCCTGACCAGCCTGGCCCACCCAAAGCCCCTCCGTCGCCTGCGCGCGCTTCCCGCCCGAAACAATCAGCGCCGCTCCAAAGAACCGGTGCCGCATTCATGCCCGGGCAGAGCGGACGCGACCTCTCACTGGCGCAAGAGTGATGGTTGCTTCGTCCGTCCAACTTACTGCTGGGTCTATGTGATTTGACGGCTCATTGGTCTTTATTACTGAGGTGGTAGGACTGTTGGATGTCCCACGCTTTCGGCGTACTAGATTACAATTTTCTCAATTCTTACAGCGGAGGAGTGCAAGAGCAGTGAAAACACACAGGCTCAGTGATTACATGGCCCACCTCACACTATCACCGTGCGACACCTAACTCTTTGTAGGAAATATGCCCTAGAGGCAATAATAAATTAGTTATTATTATATTTCCTTGTTCATGATAATCGTTTATTATCCATGCTATAATTGTATTGATAGGAAACTCAGATACATGTGTGGATACATAGACAACACCATGTCCCTAGCAAGCCTCTAGTTGACTAGCTCGTTGATCAATAGATGGTTACAGTTTCACGACCATGGACATTGGATGTCGTTGATAACGGGATCACATCATTAGCGAGAATGATGTGATGGACAAGATCCAATCCTAAGCCTAGCACAAAAATCGTGTAGTTCATTATGCTAAAGCTTTTCTAATGTCAAGTATCTTTTCCTTAGACAATGAGATTGTGCAACTCCGGATACCCTAGGAATGCTTTGGGTGTACCAAAGCGTCCTGGCAATGGCTGGGTGGCTATAAAGGTGCACTACAGGTATCTCCGAAAGTGTCTGTTGGGTTGGTATGAATCGAGACTGGGATTTTTCACTCCGGTTAACGGAGAGGTATCTCTAGGCCCACTCGGTAGGACATCATCATAATGTGCACAATGTGACCAAGGGGTTGATCACGGGATGATGTGTTACGGAACGAGTAAAGAGACTTGCCGGTAAAGAGATTGAACAAGGTATCGGCATACCGACGATCGAATCTCGGGCAAGTACAATACCGCTAGACAAAGGGAATTGTATACGGGATCGATTGAGTCCTTGACATCGTGGTTCATCCGATGAGATCATCGTGGAACATGTGGGAGCCAACATGGGTATCCAGATCCCGCTGTTGGTTATTAGCCGGAGAGTTGTCTCGGTCATGTCTACGTGTCTCCCGAACCCGTAGGGTCTACACTTAAGGTTCGATGGCGCTAGGGTTATAAAGGAAGTTTGTATGTGGTTACCGAATGTTGTTCGAGTCCGGATGAGATCCCGGACGTCACGAGGAGTTCGGAATGGTCCGGAGGTAAAGATTTATATATGGGAAGTCCTATTTTGGCCACCGGAAAATGTTCGGGATTTTTCGGTATTATGCAGAAGGTTCTAGAAGGTTCTGGAGTGGGGCCTACCTGCATGGGGGACCCACATGAACGTGAGTAGTGGGGCAAGGCCCACACCCCTGGTCAAGGTGCACCAAGATCCCCTTAGAAGGAATAAGATCATATCCGAAGGGATAAGATCAAGATCCCTAAAAAGGGGATAACAGTCGGTGGGGAAGGAAATGATGTGATTTCTTTCCTCCCACCTTTGCCAACGCCCCAATGGACTTGAAGGGCAAGAAACCAGCCCCCTCCACCCCTATATATAGTGGGGAGGCGCATGAGAGCTTCACCCTTGCCCCTGGCGCAGCCCTCCCCCTCTCCCAAGTCCTCCTCCTCTCCCGCGGTGCTTGGCGAAGCCCTGCAGGATTGCCACGCTCTGAAGATATAAGATAGTAATGATAGTACCACTTACTTGTGGCACTGCCATGTAAGTCATATTGGTGTAAAACGCATGAAGAAGCTCCATGTTGATGGATCTTTGGACTCACTCGTTTTGAAAAGTTTGAGACATGCAAACCATGTCTATTGGTGTATACACATGAAGAAACTCCATGCAGATGGATCGTTTGGACTCACTTGATTTTGAATCACTTGAGATATGCAAATCATACCACATAGGCAAGATGACTTAAAAGCCTTGTTTTCAGTAAGATGGAACAAGATAGCAACTTGTTGGAAGTAACAGATTTTGATGTGTGCAGTCCAATGAGTCTTTGAGGCATCTGATGAATATCGTTATGTTCTTACTTCACGGATGATTTAAGTAGAATCGAGTATATTTACTTGATGAAACACAAGTCTGAATTATTGAATGGTTCAAGTAATTTCAGAGTGAAGTTGAAGGTCATCGTGACAAGAGGATAAAATGTCTATGATATGATCATAGAGATGAGTATCTGAGTTCTGAGATTTGTACACAATTAAGACATAGTGGAAATTGTTTCACAATTAATACCGCCTGGAACACCATAGTGTGATGGTGTGTTCGAACATCATAGTTGCACCCTATTGGATATGGTGCGTACCATGATGTCTCTTATCGAATTACCACTATCGTTCATGGGTTAGGCATTAGAGACAACCACACTCACTTTAATAGGGAACCACGTAATTCCGTTGAGATGACACCGTTTGAACTATGGTTTGGAGAAACCTAAATTGTCGTTTCTTAAAAGTTTGGGGCTGCGATGCTTATGTGAAAAAGTTTCAGGTTGATAAGCTCGAACCCAAAGCGGATAAAATGCATCTTCATAGGACACCCAAAACAGTTGGGTATACCTCTGTCTCGATTAGGAAGCAAAAAGGATTGTTTCTAGAATTAGGTCCTTTCCGAGGAAAAGTTTCTCTCGAAAGAATTGAGTGGGAGGATGGTGGAGACTTGATGAGGTTCTTGAACCATCACTTCAACAAGTGTGTAGCAGGGCACGAAGTTGTTCCTGTGGCGACTACATCAATTGAAGTAGAAGCTTATGATAGTGATCATGAAGTTTCGGATCAAGTCCTGCCGAACCTCGTGGGGCGACAAGGCCAGCGTAATGCTTGGAGTGAATGCGGTGATCCTGTCTTGAAGGTCATGTTGCTAGACAACAATGAACCTACGAGCTATGGAGAAGCGATGGTGGGCCCAAATTCCGACAAATGGTTAAAAGCCATGAAATCCGAGATAGGATCCATGTATCAGAACAAAGCATGGACTTTGGTGGACTTGTCCGATGATCGGCAAGCCATTGAGATAAATGGATCTTTAAGAAGAAGACGGACGTGGACAGTAGTGTCACCGTCTATGAAGCTCGACTTGTGGCGAAGAGTTTTTCACAAGTTCAAAGAGTTGACTACGATGAGATTTTCTCATCCGTAGCGATGCTTAAGTCCGTCGGAATCATGTTTGCATTAGCTGCATTTATGAAATCTGGCAGATGGATGTCAAAACGAGTTTCCTTACCGATCTTCGTAAGGAAAGGTTGTATGTGATACAATCGAAAGTTTTTGTTGATCCTAAGGATGCTAAAAGGTATCTGGCTCGGTGATCCTTCTAAGGACTGGGGTAAGCATCTCGGAGTTGGAATGTGCGCTTTGATGAGATGATCAAAGATTTTGGGTTTATACAAAGTTTATGAGAAACTTGTATTTCCAAAGAAGTGAGTGGGAGCACTATAGAATTTCGATGAGTATATGTTGTTGACATATTGTTGATCAGAAATGATGTAGAATTTTTGGAAAGCATATGGGGTTATTTGAAAAGTGTTTTTCAATAGAAAACCCGGATTAAGCTACTTGAACATTGAGCATCAAGATCTATGAGGATAGATCAAAAACACTTAATGGTACTTTCAAATGAGCACATACCTTGACATGATCTTGAAGGTGTTCAAGATGGATCAGCCAAAGAAGGAGTTCTTGCCTGAGTTGTAAGGTATGAAGTTAAAGACTTAAAGCTCGACCACGGCAGAAGAGAGAGAAAGGACGAAGGTCGTCCCCTATGTTTTAGGCGTAGGCTCTACGGTATGCTATCTTTGAGTACCACACGATGTGTGCCTTGCCACGTGTCACGGCAAAGGGTACAAGAGTGATCCAGGAATGGATCATTGGACAGCCAGTCAAAATTGTCCTTGGAGTAATAAGGACATGTTTCTCGGTTATGGAGGTGATAAAGAGTTGGCGTAAAGGGTTACGTCGATGCAAGCTTAAACCTATCCGGATAGCTACGAGTAGAGATACGGAACACGTATAATGGAGCAACAATTTGGAATAGCTCCAAGTGGAACGTGGTAGTAGCATCTACGATATGACATAAAGTTTTGTGAAATACATAGGGATCTGAATATTGCAGACCCGTTGACTACAACCTCTCTCACAAGCATAACAAGATCAAACCCAGAACTCATTGAGTGTTAATCACATAGTGATGTGAACTAGATTATTGATTCTAGTAAACTCTTTGGATGTTGGTCACATGGCGACGTGACCTGTGAGTGTTAATCACATGGCGATGTAAACTAGATTATTGACTCTAGTGCAAGTGGGAGACTGTAGGAAATATGCCCTAGAGGCAATAATAAATTAGTTATTATTATATTTCCTTGTTCATGATAATCGTTTATTATCCATGCTATAATTGTATTGATAGGAAACTCAGATACATGTGTGGATACATAGACAACACCATGTCCCTAGTAAGCCTCTAGTTGACTAGCTCGTTGATCAATAGATGGTTACAGTTTCCTGACCATGAACATTGGATGTCGTTGATAACAGGATCACATCATTAGCAGAATGATGTGATGGACAAGATCCAATCCTAAGCCTAGCACAAAGATCGTGTAGTTCGTATGCTAAAGCTTTTCTAATGTCAAGTATCTTTTCCTTAGACCATGAGATTGTGCAACTCCGGATACCGTAGGAATGCTTTGGGTGTACCAAACGTCACAACGTAATCGGGTGGCTATAAAGGTGCACTACGGTATCTCCGAAAGTGTCATTGGGTTGGTATGAATCGAGGCGGGATTTGTCACTCCGGTTAACGGAGAGGTATCTCTGGGCCCACTCGGTAGGACATCATCATAATGTGCACAATGTGACCAAGGGGTTGATCACGGGATGATGTGTTATGGAGCAGTAAAGAGACTTGCCGTAACGAGATTGAACAAGGTATCGACATACCGACGATCGAATCTCGGGCAAGTACAATACCGCTAGACAAAGGGAATTGTATCACGGGATCGATTGAGTCCTTGACATCGTGGTTCATCCGATGAGATCATCGTGGAACATGTGGGAGCCAACATGGGTATCCAGATCCCGCTGTTGGTTATTGGCCGGAGAGTTGTCTCGGTCATGTCTACGTGTCTCCGAACCCGTAGGGTCTACACACTTAAGGTTCGATGGCGCTAGGGTTATAAAGGAAGTTTGTATGTGGTTACCGAATGTTGTTCGAGTCCGGATGAGATCCCGGATGTCACGAGGAGTTCGGAATGGTCCGGAGGTAAAGATTTATATATGGGAAGTCCTATTTTGGCCACCGGAAAATGTTCGGGATTTTTCGGTATTGTACCGGGAAGGTTCTAGAAGGTTCCGGAATGGGGCCCACCTGCATGGGGGGACCCACATGAACGTGGGTAGTGGGGGCAAGGCCTCACACCCCTGGTCAAGGTGCACCAAGACCCCCCCTTAGAAGGAATAAGATCATATCCCGAAGGGATAAGATCAAGATCCCTAAAAAAGGGGGATAACAATCGGTGGGGAAGGCAATGATGTGATTTCTTTCCTCCCACCTTTGCCAACGCCCCAATGGACTTGGAGGGCAAGAAACCAGCCCCCTCCACCCCTATATATAGTGGGGAGGCGCATGGGAGCTTCACCCTTGCCCCTGGCGCAGCCCTCCCCCTCTCCCAAGTCCTCCTCCTCTCCCGCGGTGCTTGGCGAAGCCCTGTAGGATTGCCACGCTCCTCCACCACCACCACGCCGTCGTGCTGCTATTGGACGGAGTCTTCCCCAACCTCTCCCTCTCTCCTTGCTGGATCAAGGCATGGGAGACGTCACCGGGCTGTATGTGTGTTGAACGCGGAGGTGCCGTCCGTTCGGCACTAGGATCTCCGGTGATTTGGATCACGACGAGTACGACTCCTTCAACCCCGTTCTGTTGAACGCTTCCGCTTAGCAATCTACAAGGGTATGTAGATGCACTCTCCTTCCCCTCGTTGCTGGTTTCTCCATAGATAGATCTTGGTGACACGTAGGATTTTTTTTGAATTTCTGCTATGTTCCCCAACACTCTTTACATAGTACTCCCTCCGTTCCTAAATATTACTAGATGAGTCCCAGCGTTGCCATGAACAGCTGATATATCTCTCTGCATAAAATTATCGATTTCATAGAACTAAAAAACTCTATAACCGCATGACAAATTTGGTAGCCAAACTAAATAAAGTCCCATCATCATTTAGATCATCCCACGAACGGAAAAAAGAACAGCCAACTCCTGCTGCATAATGGGATTATATTTTTCTATTTGACATGATAATGGGACTTAAAAGCTCACTTACATGCATGCTACGGTGCATGCTTGCATGCGAACATGTTGATGTGATTTAAAACCCACTCACATGCATGTGCCACGGTATTTCTGCATGCTTGCCGGTGGCTTAGTCGAACCTCTCAATGTCTAGATCAGACGGCTATTATGGACCGATTTACTTCATCTAATGGCTACATCAATTTTGATGATGTGGCTCAAGGAGAGGATAGAGAATTCCTAGTAGTGGGGGCTAGCTATTACTAGTAGATAAGTCTTTGTAGATATTCCACTAGGTGAACTACATACGGAACAAAATGAATGAATCTACACTTAAAATGCATCTATATACATCCGCATGTGGTTCATGGTGAAATCTCTACAATGACTTATATTTAGGAACGGAGGAAGTACTAGTATAGTACGTACTGTAATTTATCAGCCAGATAAATTTGTACAATGCTATGAAGTTTCCAGCACATTACATGTATCTTGCGTCCAAGGTTGCCCGTTGCAACATTTCATCAAATACAAAGGAGACTAACATGCATGCTATTGCATGTCAATGATTGACAGATCATAGCAAATATGTACTCCCTCCGTTCCAAAATAAGTGTCTCAACGTTGTGCAAACTTTAGTACAAAGTTGTACTACTACTAAAGTTGACACTTATTTTGGAAAAGAGGCAACTAAAGAAAAAACGATCCATGCAGTCCCTAGCCCTTGAACCGTGAACCACGACCAGCCTTCAATTTCTTTGGCAACGTTCGAGCTTCCTAATAAATGAAGTTTGCAACCTTTTGACCATCGGATCATTTTGTGCAGTTTCACCAAAATCGAGATGAGCATCCCTATGGCAAAGAAATTGAAGAAGCGTGATTAGAATTAGATTACTGGGACTAGTTGATGAGACATAAACTCATCACAAATACGATGACGTAGAAGCGGTAGAGGTATGTGCGGGGCAAATAAGTAGAGAAATATCCACGAGGGAGTGATGTGGGCAGGGAGGCGATGGTGCAAGCCCGGCTGTAAAGGGAGTTGTACACGAGGGACGTAGCTCAACCTTGAGGAGGGCGGCGGGAGGCGGCAGCCCTTGTCGCGGCGATGAGCAAGGGACGAAGGCAACCTCACCGGCTTTGTGAGAGAGGCGGCGGGGACCCCTGATCGGACGTGCCGGCGGTGGGTTTTCACCGTCGGCGGCATTTACCACTGCATCTACACTAAGCATCCACCCTTCCCCAAGCGGACGTGATCCGGGGTATGTTAGAGATGTGGCCTGATCGTTTTGTGCGAGAGAGTGTGAAGAGAGCAACCCCAGCAAGCAACCGTGTAGGCTGGCCCGTCCTGACTATGTATATAGTGGAGCGGTTTCCTTTTCTCTCCATATGAACCTATCTTATTGCGTACGTGCCACTGAAGGAAAAAAACTTTATTCATAAATGACGCGACACCTACTACTCGTTCTCCTATAACCTTGCGCTTGGCATCTCCAAAATATTAACCTTGCGATTGGCTCTTTGCCTCTTCGGGAAGTCGAGCAATAATGGTAGTGCAGTATATATCGTTCTGGCTACATGAGACTGAATGAATTGCTGCACGTCCACCACGTGGGCGAGGGTCGAGGGGCGAGGGAGAGTGCTACATACGGAGCAAAATGAGTGAATCTACACTCTAAAATACGTCTATATACATCAGTGTTTGGAGTATGTACTAGTAGTTCATATTGAAATCTACTAAAGGACATATATATTCCAAACAATATGATATAATCTCTATAACCAAGGTAGTAGGGACGAGGAGTAAACGGAGGGAGTACTAGTAAAATTTTCTCCTCGTCCTGCGAGCCACCGCGCGCGTGGGCGAGGGAGGGAGCGGGCGTAAGGCGTAGTACGCAAGCTTCACCTCATCCTGCGAGCCATCGCGCCCGTGGGCGGGGGAGACGGCGTACTAAGCAAGCTTCTCCTCGTTCTGCGAGTTGACGGGACACATCAAAAGTATTGCCTCTAAGGTAGGCCCCACATGGTTTGCCTCTTCTTTTAACATAACACGTCAAGTCACAATTTGTTTGTTCACCCGTGGTAGACGATCCTCCCTCCACCAAGTGGAAAACTAGTACACGTGCCAAATTACCACGTGCGCTGCCTTTTTCGTACAGAATTGAGCTCCACCGTGTACCCGCGCGGGTGTGGTTGGGAAAGAGGCGGTGAAATGCGATGCGCCGTGCATGCACCTCTTCTCTTCCTGCACGTCCCCCACCTACGTGGGTGTGTGTGAGAGATACAAACCGTGTTCGTGAGTGTTTTTTGTTTTGGGGTGGGGGTGGGGGGTGGGGTGAGGGGTTGATTTCGTGAATTATTTGTGGGAATATGTGTCGATGACATCTCAAACAAAACTTTGCATGCAATGTGTGTGAAATGGAGGCCTATCCATATCATACATAGAGGGTCGGGCAATCCACGAGAAGAGAGGGAGGGGTCATAGCTATCGATAGAGTCGAAGAGAGGATCAAGTGGGTGGGTGCGAGATCGATGAAGAGAGCCATCGAAATTGTGTGTGTGTGTGTGCAAGTAAAAGATATAGGGCGACTGGCCTACCGTAACGTCAGAGGGCACATGTCAAGTTTGTGTGTGGCAGGGAGACATGACTAGAGCGCTCGATGTATCGGTGTGTGTGTGTGGGGGGGGGGAGGGGGTGGGGGGAGGGGTAGGGAGAGGCCTAACTATAGAGGTAGAACGACTCGTATATGTGTTGAGAAGGAGAGACCCAACTATGTGTTGAGGGAGATCGGTCGACATCCATACATAACTGAAGGACGGGAAATATGATGGGACGGAGAGAGAGGAGAGAGAGAGGGAGGGAGAGGGGTAGAGTGCTGGATGGGTGATGGAGTTGCTTCTTGGAGATGGTGGGAGAGGCCTACTAGAGAAACTGTGGGTGGAACTGCAATGTTATCAATAAGAGTGGGGATGTGTTTCTGTGTGTGCCTGTGCGTGATAGATCTGTCGGGACGCATCCATGGATGATGAAGGGGAACCATGTGTTTGGTAAGCAAACCTAACTAGATCGGTAGATCAATTGTTGTTTGTCGGAGGAAGGAGAGACACAACTAATGAGGTAGATCGATCGACGTGTGGGTAAAAACGAGTTATAAGGACCTAGCTAGCTATATGTATAGCGAGAGACCGGTCGGTGTACGTCCATTCGTTAGAGGCAAATAAGTCCCAACGAGACGGATAGAGAGAGAGAGAATGGAGCTAGGAGGTGGTGCGAGAGGCCCAACTACTAGCTAGATAGGGGGAGGAGTGTGCTGTTGTGAGATTGATGAAAAGAGGGGCAAGAGTTTGCACGTGTGTCTGACCGTATGAGAGACACGGGGCAAGGACACATAAAGGAGGAGATTGAAGGTGTGTGTGTATGTTGTAGGCAGGCATCGCTGGAGAGGTTTATCGACTGGTGTGTGTCGGAAAGGAGTTGTGGAGACTCTGGGAGAACGACCTAAAGAAAAAAATGAATGTGCCCGGTGGATAGAATGCCGAGGGAGGGGGAGGGCGAGGAGGGCTGTGCATGCACGAGAGAAAGTTAGTGGTAGCTACAAAGATTAGAGGATTGTGTGGGTGTAAGAGACTAACAAAGATCATAATTTGATATGAAAGCGGATTCATATATTTGAATAGGAGATCATAGTGTTTTAAACATTGCATGCATGAATATAGCGGTGATACACGTGTTGTGCACGTGTTATACCAAAATGTGATAATGCATGGCATTTGCAACTCACAACTAAATGCCGAACAATCTAAACCATACTATACATCAAACAACCTCACATTTTATTTGAATTTGTGATAATGTGTGGCGTTTGCAGCTTACAACTAAATATCGAACAATCTAAACAATACTATATATCGAACATTCTCACATTTTATTTGAATTTACGGTAATGTGTGGTGTTTGCAACTCACATCTAAATACTTGTAGGTGTGAGGCGGGGCACCATACATAATGTGATAAACACATTATACATATGAAACATGGTTTAGATTATGAAGATCTAGCTAGAGCTAGAAATGTAATGTGATTTGAAATCAAAATAAAGTGGATTCAAAAATCTATTTCGGGTTCATATAGTACACATAGTTCATATGTAACTCGAGACTAATCATGTGGTGTGCTGTGAAGATAATACACAAATGATGGTTTAACTTGACAATAATGATGATTGTAGATCTTATTAAAACAGAGAAACAAATTCAAATGCTTTGCCTTCACAACAATCATTACTGTAGATCTTATTCAAATAGAGAAACGAATTCAAATTTAGTTCATATTGAAGCGGTAGTATATATATTTGGAATGCACTAAAACGTTCATTTGAGTAGTAGGTTGCATGCATTATACACGTAGCGGAATATTTTAATTGAACATAACATGACTTCAAAGTTTTGAATGACATTTGTAGTGCGCATTGATTTGGTACAATACACGTTAGGCTTGTCCGGAAATTTCAATCCGCGCCTTGTTAGCCCGAAATATTTAAGATATATCTTTGTCTCATTGTGCTCCGACAACTCCCTCCATCTCAACCCGCGCCTTGCTATTCCGAAATTACAACGCGTGCGAAAACTCCCACCTCCTGTGAAATCCCGACACGCTAAATGCCCGTGGTACACCTGAACCGAAAGAACCGCCTCAAATCGGTGGGGGGTACTTTCGTAACTTACCCCACATTTCGGACAAGCGCGTCTCCAAGCCATGGTTACCCACTGCCATCCCATCCGCCCACTGATTCGTACACCGAGGCCGCGAAAACCCGCGACGAAACCCCACACCCTGCTCCGTCCGCCACCCAGCCGGAGCCTCTTCCCCGACGACGTCGTCCGTAGCAACACCTCGACGTCCCTCATCCACCGTACTGGATGAGGATCCGTCGTCGATCTCATCGTCCCGCCGGTTCAGCCACCCCGTCCTCCACCTGCAAGGAGCTGCCCCAGTGTTCCCCTCGTCTTTCGCGCCACCTCCATTCCCACACCACCGTCTTCACCTGTACCACCGGAAGAGCATCATAATCACCGTTTCCTCAGATGAAGCTGCGGCCTAATCGGTGCCACCAAAGAGGTTGTACACTAATCGCCACATTTTCTTCTTGATTCGATCTCACGGTGCTGCCGGCGCTCGGTCCCGAGCCGACACGGCGCGACTCCATCCACGGCGGCGTCGCCGGCCACTTCCTCCACGGAGTCGCTCCCTCGGCGGCGATGTCCACATCAGTAGGATCTGCTGCTGCTTTAGCTCTCGCTTGCGCTGCTGCTCTGCTCTTGCTCTCGGTCCCCTGCCTGGTCTGCTCTTGCTATTGCTCTTGCTCGCGCTGCTGCTCTCGCTCTTGCTCTTGCTCTTGCTTGCGATCTTTGCTCGATTTAGCTACACTTGATCGTTGAATCGACTTTTGGGTCGATCAATTTTTAGGGGTGGGGGGCTCGCGAGGGTGAAGGAAGAACCAGCCGCAGGGGAGGGGCTCGTGAAGAGGTACCCCACTATCTATCTTAGGGTTCGAGGATGGGGCGGTGGTCGCCGGCGGTGGCGGGCGGTGGCGTGGGGACCACGGAGAAAAATCTCGGCATGTGGGGGCCTAGAGGGATGGCCGGGCGTGGCGGATGGTGGGGAGTGTTTTGAAGGCGGCGGCGCACCATCGGCCACAGCGGGGCTGCTGTTTGGCCGGTGGTGGTGGCGGCTCAGGGGTGGAGGTTGAAGATGAACCGCATGCCCTTGATTTCAGATCCAACGGCTGCAAAATCGATCGACCAGGAGATGAAAAAGTCGGTCGACCGACTTGTAGCCTCACCTTGCTAGTGTGTTCAATTTCGACAATGAAAGTTCGGTTGACAAAGAAAATTCAGTTTTGATAGTTAAGTTCAGTTTCGACAGTTAAGTTCAGTTTCGACAGTTAAGTTCAGAGATGAGCGGCTAATGTGTTTTACATCTAGCACTTTGTGGTTATGTATTTTACGTCATGTATTGGAGATGTTATTAGAATTCCACTCAGGTTAACGTTGTCCGTTGTCTCTCTTGTCCTGCTTCAGCCTCGGCGTCGTACAACTCACCGGAGCTGCTCCAGCAGCGAAACCCTCCATCACAGCGGAGGCGATACCTCGGGCTCCATCTCCGGATGCCAAAGATCTTCTTCCCTCCTCCGACAAAGAAAGTCAGCCGGAGCATCCTTACCGGCCAACCCAATCACGCTGAGATCGACATGGCTTCGCCAAAGAGGTTGTACACTTGTTGCATCTCTTTTTTACTCTACGTGTTATATATATTGTCCACTGAGCACACGGATTTGTTCCTTTAGTGTCTCCTTGAAAGAAAAAACGTTGGAATTAATTTTCACGTGTCCTCCTTTTCAAATTCCTATTCATGAAGCAGAAGACTAAGAGATAGTAGCATTATAACCGTACATTTTCTTGTGGTTTGACTTAATCTCACCATGCTTCTTTGCATCCTGTGATCTTTCAATTGTTGTGAATCAAACACCCAGATTGGCAGAAATCCTGTGTTTTTAAATTCTCTGTTTTGCACGTGCATTGCAATCCTATTCCTATCCATTTCCTATCCCTGCATTGTTGGAATCCTCCAATTCAACCGAGCACTTACAGAATTACTTTTCTTACAGATAGTTGTCAAAGAAAACCTTGCGTGGTTTGTCCCGCTCCTGCTGCGCGGTCGTCCACCCCAGCTCAGCTGCTCCAATGACAGAAGGGTCCAGCACAGCAGGGATCCGGCCACCAGACTGTCTTTCGCTGCCTCATATCTTCTTCCCCGCCGCTGGCAGCCATGAAAACTGCATTACCATCATCAACCGAGCAGATGACCTCGAGGATACACGGGTCCGCAAGAGAGGTCGCACTCTTTATCGCTTAATATTACATGCTACTTTATCGTCCCGTTCACCGATTAGACTCTGAGTCAGCTCCAAACTAATGGTCAAACTTGAGTTTTTAAATGGTTATGCGGTACATATCGGGGCCGCTATCAATAGTATCTATCTACTATCTGGTTAATCTCCGGTGTCTACTATGAGTTTCATGTTGGGTGGGAAACAAACAGTAAAGAAGCCATTATCTGTATTTTTTAACTAAAGCCATTATCTGCCTGCTATTATTGGTTTTGGGTCTATCCACAGGTTGCTACCATCACTCTGGATTTCTGCATAAACTCCTTACATAATCTCACTATGTTTTCTTCCTATGCATGAAAGTTATTGTAAACAATGGAACTGAACATGTAGAGCAAAAGAGATGAGCCTTGCGTGGCAATAAAATTTCATGCAGACATCGCTCCATGGTAGGCGCAAAGGCAGCCCCCCTCCACGCATTTCAAATTGTAATCGAGAGGAAGATATACATTACGAGGGGATTAGGAGAAGACAACTCCTATTTACCCCCTGAGGTCTTCGCTCTAACTTGGCATGCTCATGTTGGTTATATCATGCATATGGTGTCTTGCATTGCTTACTTTATACATTAAATATGTCATCTGCTTAGTTTAGACATCCTTTGTGTGAATGCCATCTGTTTAGTTTATTCATCATTTATGTGAATTATGCAACGCCATCTTCTTTAGGCAGGCATCATATATGTGAATTTTGCAATGCCATCACCTTAGCAGATCATCTTATATGTAAATTATATCAGGCCATCCTTTTTTGCGTTACATATTACATTTGTCAACAATGTTAGTACATTCAACTACTCTTCGTGTGCATCAGCCATATGACACGGTGATGGCAAATTCTGGAGTGAAAACAAGGTCTTGAGCAGACTATGCTATCTCGAAAGCGCATATCTCACTGGTTACGGATAGCTCCTCAGAGGAGATTCAAAGACAGATGACCAGTCCTATTCCCCGAGGTGTATGCTCTAACTTGGCGAGGTTATGTTGCTCATATCGTATGCGTATGGTGTCTCGCATTGCTATGTCATTTGATTAGTTTAGACATGCTTTGTGTGAATGCCACCTCTTTAGTGTCTAATTACCATATATGTGAATTATGCATTGCCATCTTGTTGCAAGACATTATATATGTGAATTATACAATGCTATCTTGTTGCAAAGGCATTATATATGTGAATTATGCAATGTCATGCTGTTTAGCCAATCATCATGTACGTGAATTATATCATGCTATCATTTTTTGTATTGCGTGTTCCATTTGTCGACAACGTTTGTATATTCAACTACTCTTCCTGTGCATCAGCCATTTAAAGCGGTGATGGAAGTATCTCGAGTGAAAATAAGGTATTCGTGAGCAGACAATGCTACTGCTTGAAGCAGACATCTTCTTTGATTCTGAGAGATCTCCTCAGAGGAGGATTCAGAGACTGATGACCAGTCCTATTGCCCCCCTGAGGTCTATTCTCAAACTTGGCAGGGTTATATTACCCATGTCATGCATGTTGTCTTGCATTGCTTAGTTTTTACATCATATATGGATTGCCACCTGCTTACTTGCTTAAAATATAAATCATATATTTGAATTATATCATGCCATCATGTTTACATAGTACATACACATCATCTATCTGAATTATGGCATGGCAACCCATTTAATAAAGACATCATATAGTTATATCATCTCATCCTCGTTTAGTGTTTACAGTCATCATCATATTTTGAATTATGGCATTCTATCCGTGAATGTATGTCAATTATGGCATGCCAACCTATTTAATAAACACATTATATAGTTATGTCATGTCATCTTGTTTACATAGTCTCATATTTTGAACAATGTCTTTCCATCTTTTTTAGTTAGCCATCATAATGTGAAATTGTGTCATGCTATCCTGTTTAGTTAGCCATCATATATGTGAAATTGTGTCATGCTATCCTGCTTTGGTTAGACAACATAAATATGAATTATTTCATGCTCTCTTTTATTCCCCACTATCCATTGCACCTGTCTATCATACAATGTCTATACTTTCAATTACTTTTCTTGTTTATCAGCCATTTGAATTGGAGAGCGTGATGGCAGTATCTATGGGAGTAACAACACGGTCTTCAGAAAAGATAGTGCTACCAGTTGATGCAGATAGAACCACGGTTGTACTTGTCCAAGGACAAGATCCACCACACATAACCCAGACTCTCACAGATTCTACCCCTACCCAGTTGGACAGAGAACCAGCTACACCCCTTCTAACTCCAACCCCGGCAGATAGTAACCCAGTTCCAGTTGACACAACACCGTCTCCACCACAGAGCACCCAAACACGAGCAGTTAGTAAGGGAACTGCAGTGCCCAAAGCACGAGGACCACCACTCTGAATCCTAACTCAACGCTTAAAGGAGAAGAAGATTTGTTCTTAGGTCAGGTTCTGTAGCTTTGGTTCATACTCCTTTGCTGTTGCATTACTGTATTTACTCATACCAACTATTTTCAAATTTGAAGGATGGAATTGAAACTCCAATGGCGCAATGGTATGTTTTAAACCTGCTTTCTTTAAGCGGTTTCTTGTTGTAACCTGCTCTATGTTGATTTCAGTTTCAATTGAATAAACAGTTATGTTCTCATGTCATGCACATTACAAGTGTTGTTATTGCTCTATAGTTACCCACACTTATATTACATCTATTCTCGCTTTGTCTTGAACAAATATTATTTGAACTGTGTCTCTATCTTGATTTGGTAACAAAAACTAGAATGATATAGACCATAAAGTGACCATGGTACATAGATATATGTTTGTTTCATCTGTTATCCTGTCCACTTTACTACCGAACTCATTTACCAAAATGAGTTTCATATACAACATAGTAAACATGTGATGTGTCTCGCTTGTTTCTCTTTTAGAATGCGGACAAAATATTGGAGAACAAAGACTGCGTTATCCAATGGTAAAGGAAGTAATGCAGATAAGGTTCAAGATAGTGAGACATCCCTGTTGGTCTCCAAGAAAGCTGATAAAAACTATCTTGACGACAGTGAGGGGACACAAAAGTCCTGTCTTGATGTAGTGCTCGATTCTTGGCCACTCTGCTGGCACAAGCTCTTGAACTCGCTTCTGAATCAGTTCGTCTTCTTGAGTCTCAACTTCAAGTTGAAAGACATCGATCGAGATGTGCTGCTGACAGAAGTCAAGGACCGAGGAAGTCCTGCAGAATTCAGATGCATATTTTACGGTGCAACATCAAGCTATTTGGAGGATTTAAGCGCCAAACAAGAGAAAGTTAATAAGCTTGCTAAGCATCTTGCCAGCATTATGGGTCCCCAGGATATTGTTTCTTGAGATCTTCTGAAGTGTTTCAGTTCTGGATTTGTTTTGCCGCGGCGTTTATTTGCGCTGGTCGCCAACTTTGACAACCAGTGTATATGATATGCTGCTTTGTTCCCTATATTTGCACTGGTGGCGAACTTTGATGCCCAGTGGATGTAATATGTGTAATAGCCGTGATAGCCCAACATAAGTTGCTTGCTTTTTTATTTCCTTGTTGTCTTGTTTTTTGTTTGCTTGTAGTCAGTGCAGTTCTTTTTCCGCGGTTTGCTAGTGGCTGCAATAACCTATTTTTTAAAACTAGGCCACAATAACCATGGGCTAATATTTATCATGTAGTGAACCGGGCCTCCTACGGGCCGTTGAAATAGTGGGCCTTCTACGGGTCAGAGAACAAGAGGGCCTTCTACGGGTCAGAAACAACAGTCCTTCACGGGTCAGAGAAACAATGGGCCTTCTACGGGCCGTATCATCAATGGGCCTTATACGGGTCGTATGATCGATTGGCCAAACATGGGCCAATAACAGGCCGCATTATGGCCATAAACAGGCTAGAGTTGGAATCGCCCGTTCATGGGCCGACCATAACGGGCCATCGTTAATAGGCCGTATTTGATGACGCTATGAAAATGGCCCAACGTATTAACGGACCACAAACGGGCCGACTGTAACCACGGGCTGAATTTGGCCCACAAGCGTAAAATAGCGATGAACGGGCCGTAAGTAAACGAATGTTGGAAATGAGCCCAAGAATAAATGGGCTCTGAGAAGGCCGAAAGATAACATGGGCTAGAAATGGCCCAACTGAATAACGGGCCCTTAATGGGTATAAAGTGATACACTGTTCATTACGGGCCAGTTTCACCACGGGCCGTTAATGGGTGTAAAGTGATACACTATTCATTGCGGGCCAGTTTCACCACGGGCCGTTAATAGGCCAAGAGTTACATAGGGCCTCATATGGGCCGAAAGACGTCATGGTACATGGGCCAGAAGTGAAAACGGGCCGGAGTCATATTGGATGGCCCAGATGACTCTACTGGGCCTAATTCGGATAGGGCGTAACAGGCCTCGAGTTAGCGGGCTGTAAATGGGCTACATGCGAACAGGCCGTTAACAGGCTTTCCATGGGCCGGCCCGCCACCTTTTGACAAAGTCAAACGGGCCGGCCTTTTCATAGGAATGGGCCTCTGTTGGGCCATGCCACGTGTCGACATATCATAGGCGCCTTCTGTCCAATGAGTGGATGACATCTATCCCAACGATGAGCCGACACGTGTTTCCTCCAGCCAATGATGATTTTACACGTGGAAAATCCCCATTGGTCGGGGCTGTTAACGGGTTATTGGATCCAAAACCCGACCCGATAGCTTAACTGCGTTCCGTTACGGTGGATGCCACGTGTCGGTCACCCTTGACGAAAGCACTTCTGTGACGCGCGGTTTATCGTCATGGAAGTGGACACTTCCGTGATGATAATTTTGGTAATGTCATGGAACACTTCTACGACAGCATAGGTATGACTATCTTGATTCTGTCATAAAATCATCATGGATGTACATGCATGACAGAAAACGCGACCTACTGTGACAAACACGTATCATCACGGAAGTGTATTTTTTTAGTGGTTTGTGATATTGTCTGACATCGCACACGCTTTGCAAACGGCAACTGTGTGCATGCTTGCACACATTTCCTCTCTGTGAACCGTCTCGGATTATGGTGTATATCGCAAACATTTGTGTTTTGCCAACCGTGTGTGCCGTAACGACCTGGAGAGCGTAATTCCACCGTAATTTAATTGCTGTATTTCAAATTGTACGGGATTTGAATGTATCCTACAACTTTTATTCATATCCATCAGGTTCAAACAACCAATGCATTATTCGATTCATAGGTACATATGTTCAAGAATTACATAAGAACCAAATAAAGAATGATGAACCACAGTTGTATACTTGTACTATTAAAGACGGTAAAGAAAGAGGCGAAATAGATTCTGGTTGCTGAACAAGGTTGTCGGCGTTCTGGGAACGGGGGTACCAAGACTTGTCACTGCGGCTGCTGGCGTGGCTTCAAGGGGTGGCCCAAAGACGCCCATCTTCATCAAAGACAAGCTCAAGACCCTCGCGAGGGGCCAAGCCTCATGAGGGCGGACGACGTGAAGCTTCCTCGGGCACGGCCTCGTCGGTCAGCTCACGAGGAGGCGGAGAGATTAAGGCGGGGAACCTCACGAGGTGCCCATGGACGCAAGCCATGACGACCAAGGGCGCCAGGCGCCAGCCCGCAGCGATGTCCTCATTTCCTCTTTGGTGCAAAGGGGGCAAGCGCAGCGAGCATCAAGCAAAGGCACCCGTTTGGTGCAACAAGACCAAGACCGTCAGAACGGCAGGAAGGAAGTCATCGTGGAGCCCAAGTCGGGCGCCACCGCCAGAGCCTTTGGATGACGATGACCAACTTTAGTCAGGATAAGTGTACTAGATGTTCCCCTTCAAAATGGCCGATTGTTGGCGCCCTTCCCGCTCAATATTTGGGAAGAGGCCCAGGGCCTTTGCCTATAAATAGGACTAGCCACCCACAGGGTAGGGGGATCGGTGATCCGGGATCTGGAATAGAGCTAGAGATCAAGCAATGTAGAGAGAGAGAGAGCGACTGAACTCCCCCTAGCAGTTCATCAGACCGCCAAGAAATGCACCGCGAGGCTGTTCTTCCTTGTACTGCTCATCATCGCCCAAGAGGCAATCCACCACACCACACCTTTGGAGTAGGGTGTTACACCACAATGGTGGCCCGAACCAATATAAACCTTGTGTCTCTTGTGTTGTTCCTTTGGTAGTTTAGATCCTAGCGAGGCGACGAGGTGCGTGTAGGTAGGGGCGAGATCTCCGTGCGCAGGAGTTCGAACCTAGAGGGTCTGCCGAAACCCGAAATCCGACATTTGGCGCGCCAGGTAGGGGTGCACCGGAATTTGTCTTCCGCTGCCCTGTTCTTCGCCGACCATCGCATCCATGTCAGACGCTCGTCGGGCCCGCGCCGAGCGCCGAGCCGCTCTCGCTGCCCGCGTCTCCCGTGACGGCCCCGTCGGGCGGCCGACCCCCGCCGTTCGCCGCCGTCAACGCCGCCACCGCCCGGGCGGGGAACGAGCAGCGAGCATCGCCCCAAAGCATCCGTCCGTGAAGCGAGACGGCGTCGCTACCCCTTCGCCGCTTCTACCGGTTCTGGTCTCGCGCGGCCGCGCGCCATGGAGGCTCGAGCTGCGCTCATCATGGCAAACGAGCTCCTGCGCTACCGCCTGTCGATGACGCTTCACGAAGAGTGGCTCGACTGCGTCGCCGAGCTTCGTC
This sequence comes from Aegilops bicornis, assembly GCA_021605145.1. NCBI lineage: Eukaryota > Viridiplantae > Streptophyta > Magnoliopsida > Poales > Poaceae > Aegilops > Aegilops bicornis. Next base: position 546,046,185 of record CM038675.1, on the reverse strand, counting down.
GCGCCGCAGGCTCCTCGCGCCATCCTTCTCGGCTGCACCGCGCCCGCCTGCGCGGCGATGAAACTCAGGGCGCCTCGGCCGCCTCCCCCTCAAGAAGGCGCCTTGGACCTAAGGCGTGTGGCCTGGGCGGAACCCGCTCCGTCCGGCGCTGGCCAACAAGCGAAGAGCTGTCAAGAGGTCCTCGCCCCAAGAAGCTGCCCGAGTGCTCCTCGCACCGGCTCGCCACGACCAAGGCCTCGCTCTATGCACGCCAAGACCGCTGCTTCCCGGCAGCAGCGATGGGGACCCACAAGACCATGCTCTTCGTCACCAAAGGCCTCCCATGGCCATAGCAGGGTGCCGCGCCTTCACCACCGAGTTGCGCAGCATCGAGTGGCCCGACAAGTTCAAGCCAGACCTGCCTCCTCGCTACGATGGAACGGCCGACCCTACAGAGTTCCTTCAGCTCTACGAGCTGGGCATCGAAGCCGCCAGCAGGGACGAGAAGGTCATGGCGAACTGGTTTCCCATGGCACTCAAGGACGGAGCCCGCACCTAGCTCCTGAACCTGGCTCCTGGCACGATCTCCTCCTGGGACGAGATGCGCACCCGCTTCATCGCCAACTTTCAAGGTACTCGTGATCGGCCTCCTACCGTGAGTGACATGCGCCGCATCAAGCAGCAGCCAGGGGAGACCCTGCGAAAGTACATCCAGCGCTTCAACAACGCATGCCTCAAGATTACCAAGGTGACCGAGGAGGCCATCATCTCAGCCTTCTCCGACGGTGTGCGTGACGTCAAGATGAAGGAGGAGCTGGCGATGCATGAAGATCTGTGCACATCCTTGGAGCTGTTCAACTTGGCGACCAAGTGCGCCAGGGCTGAGGAAGGACGCCTTTCCCTCCTTGAGCTACCAGCCGCAGACCCAGAAGAGAAGAAGCCCAAAGCCAAGGACGTGAAGCGCAAGGGGGCTGCCGTGCTTGCGGAAGAACCAGATACCAAGCGAGGCAGAGATTAGTCCGAGTCTTCCAAGGGCAGCCGGTACTGTGTGTACCACGACCTCCACACCAACAACACCGACGAATGTCAAGAGCTCCGAGCTGTGCGAGAAGGGAGAATCGGTCGACGCCCCGACCGCAACGATCGAGGCTACGACCGAGGAGGAGGAAGAAACGCAGGATGCTGGGAAGACCGTGGCCCTCGCCAAGGGTGGCGTGACCGACCTCGCGAGGATCGCTAGCAGGATCAGCCTCGCGAGGGAGGCTGGAGGGATCAGCCCGCGAGGATCGCCCGCAAGGAAACGCAGGCTCCCTCCTCTGCCACCGCAGCTAAGGAGAAATGAGGACCATCATCAGGACGAGGGGGCTGGGGGCTTCCAGGAGCCGCGCGCGATCGCTTGCATCCTGGGCGGAGCTCAAGCCCCATCCTCTCAACGCATCTTCAAATTGTTCGCCCGCGAAGTGAATGCAGTCCTCCCCAAGCTCGAAGCCACGCGCCCTCTCAGGTGGTCAGCGTGCGCCATCACGTCAGCTCAGCGGATCAGCTCAAGTGTGCGGCCACGGCTGGAGTCCTCCCGATGCTTTGTTCCCCAATCATCAACAACCTGCAAGTCACCAGAACCCTCATCGATGGCGGAGCAGGGCTCAATGTCCTGTCCGTAGAGACATTCAAGAATCTCCAAGTGCCTTACAATCAGCTTCAGCCAACCAAGCCTTTCTCCGGAGTCACCGATGGCTCCACGGTTCCGATTGGGCAGGTCCGCCTCCCCGTCACCTTCGGGCGCGCGACAACTACCAGACCGAGCTCATCGACTTCGATGTCGCCCACATTCGCCGCCATACAATGCCATCGTCGGGGACCCAGCTCGCCAGGTTCATGGCCGTGACTCATCACGGCTACAAAGTACTCAAGATGAAATGAAGCGGAGTAGTCATAACGGTCCCTTGTGAAGAAAGAGACGCAGATGCTCCCCGGAGCGAGCTTTTAAGCCGCGCCACTTGAAGACCCAGATCGCAGGAGCGGAGGCTCCTCGAGATCGCTCCCAAGAAGAAGAAGACATCACCAGGCCCGACCTCGGGAGGCAGGCCCCTCGTGGTCCGCGCTGTTCAGGGGGTACCTCCTTCGTCGCATAGGAAGGCGCGCCTGGCGCCCTCCTCAAGCAAGGCTCGGGGCTCTCTCACGGAGGGCCACCGACCTTGCTAAGGTCACGAGGAAGGCGCTTGGGCACCACTTGGAGGCGTGTTTCAAAGCACGTTTCCCTTAGGAAGGAGCGAGGCAAGGAGGGCCAAACCCTCAGGAGTTCGTCAGCCAGATCATTCAGGAGCTATAGGAGTCAAGAGTCATGAGTGGAAGTCGCCGCTTACCCACCGTAGCTCCCCATCCAGGCGAGGATGGTGGGCTGCGCGTCTTCATCGACATACCAGGGCTCAGCCGAGCCGCCTCTCAAGAGCGCTTCTGGCTCTCACGCGTGGGGCGCTGCAAAGGTCCACCCCACAACTACGTTCGCATGCCCTACGGCGTGCCGAACGCGGCCTCCACGTGCCAGCGCCTCATGGGGAGCATCCTGGAGGTTCAAGAGGCCAGGCGTTCCGCAGTCCTGGCGGAGATGGAGACGGTCCGCGAGGAGCCACCAGCGCCTCTGGAGCCTCCCGAGGCTCCTGGGCCTTGGGGCTCGTGAAGATCGGCTTCCGTAGCCCACGACGTCCGCTACTTCAGCATCCCTTCGTCTTCAACGTTATCAGGTGACATCCTTCAAGTTTCATTTCCAGCTGGGAGCGCCCTGTGGCTGCATCATTCCTGTGCCCCGTGGGTCCGTCCTGCGGCGTGTATCCCTTTTACTTCATGTTCCTAGCTTACTTTGTCGGAGCGCCTCGGCTGCATCATCCCCACGCCGCCGGGCTGCACCAGCGGCATGTACCCCTCTTGCATTTAATTCGGGTCATGCGTTCGACCCATCATGATTGTTATTTGATGCTTGTCCACGGCACCCCTTCTTCCTTTATGTCGGCCGCTTGCACGTAAAAGGGGGGGGGGTACCTGAGCATCGCGACTCATGGGCTCCTACTGGCTCTCCAGCCCTCACCCTCTGGCCTTGTCCACGGCATCGCGACCTGGCATACCAGCGACGGCTGGGACTCGCTCGAGGGCCGAGACCCGAGGACATAGAGCGTCGTCATCTAACCAAATTTGCAGGAACACATCACAAGTTAAGGCCCAGTGCCAGGCGCAACCCGCCTTGAGGTTGGGCCCCGTGAGTCCCGCGCTGGCTCACGGGTGCCCCACACCTCGTCGAGCCCTACCGTGCCAGCCACGCGGTCGTATGGGCTGTACACACGCCCGGGGCTCCTCCCGAGGGGATCCCCCTCCCACGCACTGCTGGAAGCACCATGCTCCGCGCTGGCTGACGACACTGCCGAGGAGCGGCTATGCCTGTACACATACAGAAGCGCTATGCTCCGCACTGGTGATAAACAACTAAGGGTGGCCCCCGGCCGCATCAACCTCAGGGAGCCCAGAGCTCAATGTCTGGCCTCATCGCAACGCCTCCCCTTGGGAGTGCCACGCGAGGGGGCTTGGCAAGGGGGCTGCACCTGGGTTACGCCCAGACGCACGCCACCCAGCTAGGCCCCTCGGGCCTGGTTGGTCGCACGTACCTCCCCGAGCGGAGCCAAGGTACGAAGGCCGTTTGAACGTCAAGGGGGACTCCTGAGCATCGCGACTCAGGAGCCTAACTGGTCACGTAGCCCCTCACTCCTTAGTTCCGAAAGGCTAACGACGGTTGAGGTATGCGCGGGGCCGGGCTCTGCAGACGTAGAATGGTAAATTCACCCATACATCTCACCTCCCTACTTGCTGTTCGTGGCGCCAAGGGGGACTCTCGAGCATCGCGACTCAGAGCCTAACTTGTCACGTAGCCCCTCACTCCTTGGTCCCGGCCCCGGTTTACGGTCGGGGCCAATGGCACCGAGGTATCTTGTGAGGTCGGAGCTCTGACGGTGTAGAACATAAGCAAGTAGGAAGGAAAAGCGCAAATCTCAAGGAATTTAAAAGCAAATATTACAGTCCATAACTGCTGTCACAACACCAAGCGCAAGTTTAAACGCCTCCCCGAGGCATGATGCATGTTGCAGGAGCTGAAAGCAGAACAAGAGCCACAAAGGAGTCACTCGTTAACGGCGGAGCTGCGCTGGGCGGGGTTGCCTCGTGAAGCCTCGGGACTGGCGGCGCCTCGCTTCGGCTTGGAGCTGAAGGCCCGCAACTTTTCCAGCAGAGCCTCTGCTCGGCCCTTCACGGCTCAGCAGCCGCAGCGGCAAGCTCGCCGCTCACGGGCTCTAGCAGGCTGTCGAGGTCGACGTTGGGATCGCGAAGGTAGACGTGGGTAAGGGCGCGCGTCAGCGCTGCAGAAGATAGGACACGCGCCTCGGCCTCAGCCATAGGGCCAAGGCCAAGGGTGACATCTTCAAGGGCGCGGATCAGGAAGGGAAGCAGCTTGGCAGGGCCATCCTCGGCGCCGCCAAAGAAGCTTTCGGGCCGCTGTCGTAAAGCGACCTCAGCAAGGTGCGAGCCTTCACCTCCATCTCCGAGAAGGCCACGCGGTCCTCGGCGAGGACCCGCGCCTTGCCGTCTAGCTCGACCCTCTTCGCCTCGAACTCCTGCTCCAGCGCACCCAGGCGGTCACGGCGCTTGTTAAGCTTGGCGTCCCGGTCCTTGACGGCCGCCTCGCGAGCCTTCATGTCTTCCTCCTTCTCTTGGCGAATGCGGGCCTCCTTGGCAAGCTGGTCACGCAGGCCCTCGCAGCTCGCTTCTCCAAAGGACTTCCAATGACCTCGGACATCGGCTACCTCCCCAAGGCGGCGTCATGAGTAGCCTTCGCCCAAGGACGGCATGCTTCTCCTCTCGCAAGCCATCGCGTTCGAACCAGCGCCCGAATCGAAGGGCCGAGCTTAACCCAGTGGAGGCCAGCTCCAAGCGCCTGCCACCAAGCGAGGGTCGGCGCCTAAGATCTTGCAAGAACCGGGTCCAGGAAGAAAGACGATCCAGACAGTGGGAGGAGTCGGAGACAGCAGCAGTTAGTAGAGTAGGAGGAGAGGACGGCAGCGTAACCACAACATCCTCGAGGCGGGACCTTCAAGCGCCCGACAACAAGGCAAGTGGCATCGTGCAAGGATACCTCGGGAGTCGCTGGGGCCATGGGGGGCTTCGCCACGGCTAGCTCCGCCAGAGCCTCGCGAGGAGACCAGCAGAGAGGCCCGTGTCTTGCCATCACCTTCTTTTCATGGGCGGAGGCATCGCCTGCACGAAGCCTCAGGAGCTCCCTTCACTTCGCCGCAGCGCCAGCCTAGTCAAGGAATACAGATATCAAGCCTCGGCCGACAAAGCAAGGAATAAAACAAGAATCAAGCACTTATCGGGTCATCGCCGCTGGCTCGAGCAACCTCCGGCCATACTTGAAGCCCGAGAGCCGGCTGCAGGGATCATCCTCAAGAGGCCCGGGAGCAGGAGGCACGTCTACGGATCGCCTCGGAGCCAGGGCAGACCCGCGGGGGACCAGCCCAGTCCTGTCCTTCTTCGGGATCGGGGGCAAGCTCTCGCCTCCCCGCTCATCGCCATCCTCGTCCTCGCTCTTCAAGAGGCGGAGAGCGCAGGACCTGCGCCACGGGAGGGGCGCTCTCGACTCCCCGTCGGTCGCCTCGGAGTCAGGCCCCTCTTCCCGCTCCTCTTCTTCCTCCTCTCCGCTGGTGTCGCCGGAGGACACGTTCACCGTCGCAAGGGCCGCCGGGTCCTCGGGAACCTCCGCGGGCACGGGCCCATCCCCATTGAAGACGGGCATGGAGTCCACCACCTGCTCCCAATCATCTCGAAGGAACAGGGGTACAGGAGCGCCCTCCAGCCTCGCCACATCTCCCCCAACTAAATATTGGAGGACTGCGGCCAGATCTTCGTCGGCCAAGACTGCGGGGCTCGGGCGGGGCCTCCATAGCGGAAGCGAGTACTGACGAAGCGGGGCCACCTGGTGCTCCAGGAACTCCCTTAGGAGCAACGCCCCGGTTAGATTCGCCGTCGCCATGTTGCCCGGCCACAGGTCCGCGTTCATCTTCTCCAGCACTGGCTTCACGCGGGGATCCACGAGTTCCGCGCGAGACCAATCGTCGGAGGTCGTGGGCTGCTCCATGGGCAGAATCAGCCGAGGATGGATGCGCCCAGCGTCTACCATGACCCACTTGCTCCTGAAGCCCTCAATCCTCTTCCCGGGCTTCGAGATGGCGTTGGAGCTGCCATACGCGACAAAGCTCGCGCACGCGGAGATGGGCCCGCGAGAGGTCCGGAGGTAGAAGTAGTGGCGCAGCAAGGCCACTGAGGGCTGCACCCCGACATGAGCCTCACAATAGTAGGCGAAGATCGCGAGAAGAAGAACAAAGTTGGGGTGGAGGTGCAGAGCTTGCAATTTGTAATGGCGGAGGACAGAAAAGAAGAACTCAGAAAAGGGAGGCACCAGACCGGCAGCAATGGCACTCACGAAGAGCGGATAGAAGGTGCTTCCTTGGCCCTCGGGAAGGGCGGAGCCGGCCCTGAGCACCGCTGCCCCGTCGTTGCCTTGCGCCGCCACCATCCGGCGCGCCCGGGCAAGGCCCCTCTCCGACACGTTCGGCGAGTCCAAGGCGGGTGAGTACCAAGCTCCGGCCGGGGTCTGGCGAGGCGCCATGTCTTGCTAGGGCACGCGGTCGAAGTAGATCTGGAGATTTCGGAGGCAGGAAGGAAAGGCGCAGGAAAGGGGAGCTGGGCAATGACCGGAGGAGGCAAAGCCTAGATGGGTGCCGCACTTTTGCCGATTCGTGCAGTTGCTAAAGGCGCCCACGTCCAATCAACCGCCACGCGGCGCCCAAGGTCAGATGTCGTTAGGGGCATGGCGCGCTTCAGACTCGCCTTCGCTTCTCTGCTAAGCCAAGTCCAGCGCGCCTTGGGCCCGGGGCTACTGTCGGCGTTGCTCGGGAACGGGGTACCCAGACTTGCACACTGCGCCCGCGGGCGTGGCTCAAGGGGTGGTCCAAGACGACCCATATTCATCAAGACAAGCTCAAGACCCTCGCGAGGGGCCAAGCCTCATGGGGCGGATGACAGAAAGCTTCCTCAGGCACGACCTCGTCAGGCTGTCTCGCGAGGAGGCGGAGAGATCAAGGTAGGGTACCTCACGAGGTGCCCATGACGCAAGCCATGATGACCAAGGGCGCCAAGGGCGCCAGCCGCCGCAGTTGTCCTCATGTCCTCTTTGGTGCAAAGGGGGCAAGCGCAGGCGAGAGCATCAAGCAAAGGCACTCGTTTCGGTGCAACAAGACCAAGACCGTCGCAATGGCAGGAAGGAAGTCATCGTGGAGCCCAAGCGTGTCAGGACCCCGATTCCAAGTCACATCGATCTAACCGGTAACACCTCATATCACTTTGCGGCCTCACGCACGGTATTCCCACGGGTGTCGCCTTACCATGGCCCGGGACCGTTTGCGCCTTTTGGCTCACGTATATGATAGTGTCGCTAGAATCCATATGACAGAGAACCCAGGCCGACATGGCTAGTCGTGAACCGAAAGCGGCACTAACCCATGGGGACAGGCATACATGAATCACATCGAGCATGTCGGTTAGCAGCGTGTGAATCCGGGCTGTAGCACTGGGCTAACAGGACTCGGGAACCCGGCTGTAGCAGGCTAGGCGGGACTCCGGATGCCACCAAGGTGACATTTCCCGAAGGACAAACCACGAGCGAAGTGAAACACATGTCGGCCAGTCAAGCGTCCTTAGCAGTAGTGCTGGGCTAGCAGGACTTCGGTGTACCGGGCTATAGCGGACTACTATGGCTCATGGAAGCACTAGACTACATTTCCCCATATGGGAGGCTGCCAGGGATAAACAACTAGATTGTCGGATCCCACACATACCAAGCATTTCAAACATACACACAATATGCTCGATATGTGTAAATATAACATGGCATCACAACATAACTCTATCACTCAAGTATTTATTCATTAGGCTCCGAGGAGCGAGATATTACAAACATGGGTCTCATGACCCAACATTCAGAGCATACAAGTCAAAGCACAAACGGAAGCTTAACATGTCTGAGTACAGACATCTACAAACGAAAAAGGCTTAGAAGCCTGACTATCTACCAAATCCTGCCGGGGGCACAAGATCGTAGCTGAGGTACCAAGCTAAACGTCGAAGTCCACACGGAACTACTAGCGAGACTGACATCTCTCTGTAAAACATAAAATAGGCAAACGTGAGTACAAATGTACCCAGCAAGACTTACATCAGAACTAAGTACATATGCATCGGTATCAACAAAGGGGGGTGGTGGAGTTTGACTGTAGCAAGCCAACTTTGACTCGGTGGCTATCCTGAACAACGACTGCAAGTAACTCTTTTGAGGTGGCGCACACGAGTCCACATATTCACCATATCAATACACCACTATGGATCCGCTCCCGTCTCCCTACGAGAATGCCATCCATAACACTCACGCTTATCTTGCGCATTTTAGAGTATCCACTTTCACTTGTCTACGAACTGTACAAGCAACCCAGAAGTCCTTTATCACGGACACGGCTATTCGAATAGATCATTTATAACCCTACAGGGGTGTACTTCTTCACACACGCTCTCGCCACTTACCACCATGTACACGTTGTGTATCTCGACAACCTTCAAGCGGAAGCCTGGCGAGGGAGTCGGCCATGACCTGACTAACCACAAAAGTCTCTAGTCCAGGTTTATCGCCTATTCGGGTTCCATCCGCGAGGAGATCCGGCCGGAGTTTCGCTCACAGCCCTAAACGATGTGTGCAGGGTTCCCGAGACACCAAACAGCGCCGGTACACGGGCCATGGTGTATCTACCGCATCATAGCCCACCCCTAGGGTCAGCGCTACGCACGGCCTCCAACACATATCCTACGAACACCTGAAACTAGTTGCAACTCCTGGACAGAGGACAGGGGCGGTTAATAAGTCGAGAGAGTCAATTAAGGATCCCAATGTGTGTTAGTAGTTGTTCATGGATCACAAACACAGAACTCAGTTCCTGAGGACGGCTGCAATGAGACAACCCACCATGTACTCCTACATGGCCTCTCACCGCTACCTTTACCAAATCGTATTCACACACTTAGCTCTCAACAAGAGGACATGTTCACACACCTCCGATTCATCCGGATGAATCGGACTGACACAACTCTAAGCAATAGCAGGCATGACAAACTAGCATGAATGAGTAGGCACATCGTGGCTCAAACAACTCCTACTCATGCTAGTGGGTTTCATCTATTTATCGTGGGCAATGACATGTCATGTAGAGGATAAAGGGGTTCAGCTACCGCAGCAAGTAACAGATGAATCGTTGTTGTCCTAATGCAATAAAAGAGAGCAGGAGCGAGAGAGTGGGATTGTATCGGAATGAACAAGGGGGTTTTGCTTGCCTGACACTTTTGAAGATAGCATTGAGTCTTCATCAGTGTCAACGATCACAACGTCGGTACAACGTCTACCAAGGGGAACAACACCGACAAATAGAGAAGAAACACGATCAATGCAATGCACAATATGATGCATGCTATGACATGGCAATATGAATGTCTTTTGGGCTAATGCAAGCTAGAACAAATTGAGATGAGTCCATTTGAACCAAAGATTCAAATGCAAACCCATATTAAGAGGTTATATTAGTGCATTAAATTGTTTCATATAAACAGCAAGGTTAAAATCTTTAAACATGCATGAAACCAGTAAAGATGGATAGATTGGATTTTTCTGATCATTTTTCATATATAATTTGTTTGATTTGGAGCTACGGTTGATTTTCTATGATTTTTAGAAGTTTGCAACAATTTCTGGAATTTCCTGTATTAAAATAAATCCAGAAAATAGCTTATTGCGTCGGCATGACATCAGTGTGACATCTCCTGGTCAAACCTGACCAGTGGGACCCATATGTCAGTGTCTCAGGCTGGTTTAGGTGTATGACAAGTGGGACCGGTCAACGTTGACTTGACCAAAGTCAAAGCTGACATGTGGGTTCCACAGGTTAGCACTAATCTAAACAGGTAGTTTACACTAACCTAATCTATTTTAGTTAGCCGGTTAGTTGGGCGGTGGGGCCCGGTTGTCATTGACTCCAGGGGGTAATCAGTAGGGTGCTTAGGCCCTAATGATGGTGCCACGTCAGCGGCCGCCGGGGTTAGTCGCCGGCGACCAAACAGAGCGGCGGAGGCGCTCGGAACGGCGCCACAGGCGTCGGCTGGGCGCGTGGCTTGGTCCTACGGCCAGCTGGAGGAGTGTCGCGTCCAATGGTGCAGGTGGTTGAGCGCACGGTGGCCGGGAACGACGCTGGCGAGCGTTTGGGCGGCGGCCGGAGCTCGGGCGTCGGTCGTTTTGCTGCTGCGGCGTGCTAGCGGGCGAACAGAGGCACTAGCGAGGCACTGCGGAGTGCGGGGAGTGCGTTAGGTACCTGTGGTGACCAACAGGTCACCGGAGTGACGCCGGCATCGAGCTCGTGCAGCGGAGCGGCTCGGCTCTGGTAGAGGAGGCGGCTAGAGGGTGCGTACGAGCGCGGGGAGCAGGGGAGAAGATGGCAGAGCTCACAACGGGGTCGAAGACGGTCTCAGCGAGCTCGGGGAGGCGGAGACGGCGGCAAATCGACGGCGGCGATCCTCGGTGGCCGAGGAGGGGAAGGGCGGAGATGGCGGCATCCAGGGCTTCCGGCGCCTTCCGTCTTGGTGAGGAGGAAGAGGGGGACGAGGCGGGGCTTCTTGGCGTGTCAGTGAGGCGAGGGGAGCACGGTGCCGCGGTGACAGCGAGCGGCGGCGACGAGCGTGCTCGGGTGTGCTGCGGGAGAGGAACAAAGGAGGGGAGAGAGAGCAGTGAGTGAGCGGGAGGGGAGAGAGGTCTCAGGGCGGATCGGGACGGCGCCAGGTATGCTCACCCACGCTGGCCCGTGAGGTTCGGGCGGGCAAGCGTGAGGAGGCGTGGCGCCTCGCTGCTTGCTTGTCTCCCTCCTCGCCTCGGGCAAGAGGTAGGTGATGACTGGCACGGCCAGGTGGGTCGGCCCAGCCAGGTAAGTTGGCCAGGTTAGTCTCTCTCTCTCTCTCTCTTATTTCTGTTTTCTATTTTTTGTAACTTCAGGGCTTTATTAAAAATGCCAGGGCATTTCCAAAAATCATGAAACTAATCATGGCTACTGTTTAGAATATATCCAACAGTAAACATTTTAGTTTATGATTATTTGAGCATTTAAAATATTTTATAGCATTTAAATGCCCAAATGCAAATACTATAGGATTTAATTCAGAAATCAAGAATGGCCTAGAAATATGTGCATGACTTTTGGCAGAGGTTTTCACCTTTGACAGAAATCATGAACTTTTCTAAAGGGTATTTGGGATCATTGAAAATATGTTTTTATGGAACCTAGTTGAATTCATTTTGTGCTAGGGCTTGGATCAATCCCCATTTCAAGTTTCATGAAATTTAAGCATGATGCATGGATGCAAAGCCACTAGTTACAAGCAAACTCTAGGGCTGTGACAACTCACCCCCACTAAAGAAGAATCTCATCCCGAGATTCAAGACGTGAGGTAAGAAGACAGAGGGGGCACAAGACCAACACAATCTTCACGATCCAAGTTGCACCTCATAAGTTTTGTTGATTTGTTGCATACGTTGATCTTGACATCCTCGCTTTTGAGATCTTCATCCACGCGATGACGACGGAAAGAAACTCTACTAGGATTGATCTTCTCAAAGATCGAACTATACAATCTCAACTCACAGAATGAGATGTTGAAACATCTCGAGTTGAGACACAAAACACATCGAGAGGGATGGAAGAACAACGACGGGGTTTCATTTGGTAGGCAACAATTCCACGCCTTAGAAAGATGGTGGAGGGTGTCAAGGTGGCGAGGAAATAATTGCCATGACCCCGTAACGGGGCACCTTGGAAAAGGTGACTCGTTGAACTGTTCCCTTAGGTGGCAAAAAGAATTACTTTTGATACAAAGATCATTGAAATTCTTTATACCAGCCTAAGGCAATCACAAGAGATCGTGTGAACGAATTCGAAAGAATGGCATACTCATACCAGAATAGATGATGTGGACTACCTTGTTGAAGACAACATAATGGATGATTTTGCTTATCATCGGGGATGGATGGGACCCATAGTAGGACCACTTTTGAAGATGATCCTAAACAGTAATTACTGAGGTGCAAGCTGGGAACAAAATGCAAATGCTGGGAATGATTCTGGTAACTGGGAATAACTCAACGGGAGTGATTCCACCGTTTGAATGGTTATAGCTTAATCGAGGAAACCAAGAGCACAATAATCCCTAGGGAACAGCTTATAGAATAAGCCGCATGAAATCCTCGTGGAGAAGATGGACAAATTGCCCATTCAAGATACTATAGTGATAGATCCCCCCGGCTAGGTGTGTCGGCCAGAACATCAACCTTGTCGGGACCTACATCATAGATCTTGGAGAAGTTCCAACCATCATATCCGCCTGAGATTCAGATCTGGTTGGTAACAGGATTTTTCAGACAGCATGTCCGGAAAATAAAGTTTGCAACACAAACAGACGAGACGGAGTTGCGAGATTCTCGGAAATGAACTACGATAGCAAGCTCCAAAACATGAGCTGGTTCTGCTACAAACCTGTGAACACACTGTCCAAGACAAGCATGACCACATAGTAGTCTTATAATGAAACACTATCGAGTTCAGGTTAGGATCCATTATCAAGGATTTCGAAGTCTTTACGCGCGCTAGACTTCTTTTCCTTGAACAAGTCAACCAGTGGCTTGAAGTGCTAGGGAACATATGGAATGAAGGTTGCAAGTCTCCAAACCACAGGATACTTCGCACATATGCATGAATGACTTGGGATGATTCCGGGGAAGCAAAAACAAACTTTCTTGAATTCATGGTGGCAACTTACGTCGATTGCACGTGAACTTAGAGGAAGTCGCTACTTTCATCCAAACATATGCTTCATGAATGAAACATGAAGGCATCATTTACAAAGTTTCCAACACTAGCTTAATGTTTAACACGAATCATGGTGGAGACAAGATGCTGCTAATGGGCTCAACAACAACTCATCCGAATTTCCATATCACTGGACTTCCACCATCATGTGAACATGGTGATAGCATTGGTCAGACCAAAAGATGTGACGGTATATGCTCGAGGGATCACCCACGAGTAAGACAACATTGCGAACATCGTTGGTTCTGATGTGACTTGACGATAGCCCATACTCAAGTCAAAGTTTTGACAAGGCAATAGATCCAACAACTGATCACGAGGACCAATTGGTGAAAATATCATCTTTCTTCAACACACACACACACAAAGATATCCCTTTGGAAGTGAACTAAGTTAGACAAGCTTTTATCTCCCAACTCTCCAAGTTGTTGTTTGGCTTAACCAACTGGCTCAGGGGTATCCAACACAGATTCTTGGAGAATAGTGGTTTATTGGAAAACCAACTTGATCACGAGCTCAACATAACAGTCAGGGGACAACCTGGTAATACTTCTGAGAAGATATTCGGAAAATCACGAACCACCGGTATGTTACTAAGCTCGAGAACAACCTTGCTTTTCAGGGCAAGATGATATGAACAATAAGCAAGGGATTGAATAATCCTAACTCATTGATCAAAGAGTGCACCAGAAATAAGGACTAGGTAGCACAGTCTATCTTAGAATGATGATTCAATAACCAACACGCTAAGGGTGAAACTATTGTCCATTTACTACTAAGCAACATGGTTGCTAGAAGTATTAATTTCACACATCACAATTCACTTGTCGGTATTCCGGTTGCAACAACACGGAACCGAGGAGTGAATGATGATGGTGAGAAGTATCACTACGTCAAGAATTCATAAGGGAAGGTGCAATTCCCATGACGTTCCTGACATAAAATGGGTAATACTTCAGGGTAGAACAGAACAAAAGCTGAATTGGCATTTTGATCTGCGGAATACAACTACTTTGACCACTCCAAGAAATGGATGAGGTGCTGGAGTTTGTTTCTCCTAGTCATTCCAGAACAGAATGGCTTGACGGACCACAAGAATAATGGGCATCGATGAGCACGAGTGCACGACTACTTCTGACTACAAATTGATAGACGGAGATCAGGATACAAGTAAAGAGGGACAACTCAAAGGAACATATGATTTTTTTTCTGAGTTGTGGATGCATAGATTAGTATGTCGAGCAAAGCTCAACATTTGTTCCGGATAACCCATGCAGAAAGGGTAGAACTGGCAAAATCACAATATAGAATGGAGGACTCATCAAGAGCACTCTGGTTGTGATCTTTTGGTTTAGAAGAACTCCTGCCAAGAATGGTTCATGGTAATTGGAAGAAAGATGTATCACGAACCTCGAGGACTATCACAAAGGTTACTAATATCCTAAAGGAACTAGCAACACTATCAACATTAGGTAAGTAGGGTGAATATCGGGTTCAAGAACCCAGGAATAGAATACCTACTACTAAATGGCATCACGGGATGCTTTCGAGAATGGTGGCGTAATTATCACACCGGGAACACAAAACATGGCTAGATTACTAGGTGGTTCTCTAAGACACCTAGGGTCATAATAGTAGCTCCAACATATATACCGAGGCAATAGAGTACCTCAACGCACCGTTTAGTGTGCTTACTCTGACCAAAAAGGACATCGGGAACGGAAAGAAAGGATTTGCAAATGCATCATACTATTTAGAGACCTGGGATGACTCGGACAGCATAACAGCTGTAAATGCTCAAAATGATTTGAGACATCCTGCAAAAATGGTGGCATAACCACTCAGAAGCACAAAATCAAGGTTCCGAGACCAACTATGAACACACGGAAGTAGTAGAAACTGAACTGGGCTTAAAACCAACAATCTTAAAGGTCTATGGATTAGTAACACATCATCCTGATAGATAGATGAGAAGCCTAGTTCTTAAACCGCGTACAAGAGAAGAGGATGACTCAGATCAGAAGGCCATGAGGTATAAGGAGTAAAAAGAGCCTTACGTTCCCTTCCACAATCAATTCCCTTACATAACTAAAGCATTTCTAGACACAACTTCGACCGGTTTAGCTTGGTAATCCTACAGCAATCGGGCTCGATACCAAAGCTGTCAGACCCCGATTCCAAGTCACATCGATCTAGCCGGTAACACCTCATATCACTTTGCGGCCTCACGACGTTATTCCCAGGTGTCGCCTTACCATGGCCCGGGACCGTTTGCGCCTTTTGGCTCACGTATATGATAGTGTCGCTAGCATCCATATGATAGAGAACCCAGGCCGACATGGCTAGTCGTGAACCCAAAGCGGCACTAACCCATGGGGACAGGCATACATGAATCACATCGAGCATGTCGGTCGCCAGCGTGTGAATCGGGCTGTAGCACTGGCTAACAGGACTCGGGAACCCGGGCTGTAGCAGGCTAGGCAGGACTCGGATGCCACCGCGTGACATTTCCCGAAGGACGTACATGTGAACGAAGTGAAACACATGCCGCCAGTCAAGCGTCCCCGAGCGTAGTGCTTTGGGCTAGCAGGACTCCGGTGAACCGGTCAGAAGCGGACTACTATGGCTCATGGAAGCACTAGACTACATTTCCCCATAAGAGAGGCTGCCAAGGATAAACCACTAGATTGTCGGATCCCACACATACCAAGCATTTCAAACATACACACAATATGCTCGATATGTGTAAATACAACATGGCATCACAACAAAACTCTACGACTCAAGTATTTATTCATTAGACTCCGTGGAGCGAGATATTACAAACATGGGTCTCATGACCCAACATTCAGAGCATACAAGTCAAAGCACAAGCGGAAGCTTAACATGTCTGACTACAAACATCTACAAATGAAAAAGGCTTAGAAGCCTGACTATCTACCAGATCCTGCCGGGGGCACAAGATCGTAGCTGAGGTACCAAGCTAAACGTCGAAGTCCACACAGAACCACTAGCGAGACTGACATCTCTCTGCAAAACATAAAATAGGCAAACGTGAGTACAAATGTACCCAACAAGACTTACATCAGAACTCACTACATATGCATCGGTATTTACAAAGGGGGTGGTGGAGTTTGACTGCAGCAAGCCAGCTTTGACTCGGTGGCTATCCTGAATAACGACTGCAAGTAACTCTTTTGAGGTGGCGCACACGAGTCCACATATTCCACATATCAATACACCACTATGTATCCGCTCCCGTCTCCCTACGAGAACGCCATCCATAGCACTCACGCTTATCTTGCGCATTTTAGAGTATCCACTTTCACTTGTCTATGAACTGCAGTGCAACCCGAAGTCCTTTACCGCAGACACGGCTATTCGATTAGATCATTTATAACCCTGCAGGGGTGTACTTCTTCACACACGCTCTCGCCACTTACCACCATGTACATGTTGTGTATCTCGGCAACCTTCAAGCGGAAGCCTGGTGAGGGAGTCGGCCATGACCTGACTAACCACACAAGTCTCTAGTCCATGTTTATCGCCTATTCGGGTTCCATCCGCGAGGAGATCCGGCCGGAGTTTCGCTCACATCCCCAAACAATGTGTGCAGGGTTCCCGAGACACAAAACGGGCGCTCGGTACAGACACCGGCCACGGTATCTACCGCATCATAGCCCACCCCTAGGGTCAACGCTACGCACGGCCTCCAACACATATCCTACAAACACCAGAAACTAGTTGCAACTCCTGGACAGAGGACAGGGGCGGTTAATAAGTCGAGAGAGTCAATTAAGGATCCCAATGTGTGCTAGTAGCTGTTTATGGATCACAAACACAGAACTCAGTTCCTGAGGACGGCTGGAATGAGACAACCCACCATGTACTCCTACATGGCCTCTCACCGCTACCTTTACCAAATCGTATTCACACACTTAGCTCTCAACAGTAGGACATGTTCACACACCTCCGATTCATCCCGGATGAATCAAACCTGACACAACTCTAAGCAATAGCAGTCATGACAAACAAGCATGAATGAGTAGGCACATCAGGGCTCAAACAACTCCTACTCATGCTAGTGGGTTTCATCTATTTACTGTGGCAATGACAGGTCATGCAGAGGATAAAGGGGTTCAGCTACCGCAACAAGTAACCGATGAATCGTTATTGTCCTAATGCAATAAAAGAGAGCAGGAGCGAGAGAGTGGGATTGTATCAGAATGAACAAGGGGGTTTTGCTTGCCTGACACTTCTGAAGATAGCATTGAGTCTTCATCAATGTCAACGATCACAATGTCGGTACAACGTCTACCAAGGGGAACAACACCGGCAAACAGAGAAGAAACACGATCAATGCAATGCACAATATGATGCATGCTATGACGTGGCAATATGAAAGTGTTTTGGGCTAATGCAAGCTAGAACAGATTGAGATGAGTCCATTTGAACCAAAGATTCAAATGCAAACCCATTTTAAGAGGTTATATTAGTGCATTAACTTGTTTCATATAAACAGCAAGGTCAAATTGTTTAAACATGCATGAAACCAGTACAGATGGATAGATTGGATTTTTCTGATCATTTTATATATATAATTTGTTTGATTTGGAGCTACGGTTGATTTTCTATGATTTTTAGAAGTTTGCAACAATTTCTGGAATTTCCTATATTAAAATAAATCCAGAAAATAGCTTATTGCGTCGGCATGACATCAGTGTGACATCAGCAGGTCAACACACCAGGTCCAGGTCAAACCTGACCAGTGGGACCCATACGTCAGTGTCTCAGGCTGGTTTAGGTGTATGACAAGTGGGACCGGTCAACGTTGACTTAACCAATGTCAAAGCTGACACGTGGGATCCATAGGTTAGCACTAATCTAAACATGTAGTTTACACTAACCTAATCTATTTTAGTTAGCCGGTTAGTTGGGCGGTGGGGCCCGGTTGTCATTGACTCCCGGGGGTAATCAGTAGGGTGCTTAGGCCCTAATGATGGTGCCACGTCAGCTACCGCCGGGGTTAGTCGCCGGCGACCAAACAGAGCGGCGGAGGCGCTCGGAACGGCGCCACAGGCGTCGGCTGGGCACGTGGCTTGGTCCTACGGCCAGCCGGAGGAGTGTCGCGTCCAACAGTGCAGGTGGTTGAGCACGCGGTGGCCGGGAACGACCCCGGCGAGCGTTTGGGCGGCGGCCGGAGCTCGCACGTCGGTCGTTTTGCTGCTGCGGCGTGCTAGCGGGCGAACGGAGGCACTAGCGAGGCACTGCGGAGTGCGGGGAGTGCGTTAGGTACCAGCGGTGACCAAAAGGTCACCGGAGTGACGCCAGCGTCGAGCTCGTGCAGCGGAGCGGCTCGGCTCCGGTAGAGGAGGCGGCTAGAGGGTGCGTCTGGCCTGGCGGGGAGCAGGGAGAAGATGGAGGAGGAGCAGCGGAGCTGGGCGGCATCTGTGGCTTCCGGCACCTTCCGTCTTGGTGAGGAGGAAGAGGGGGACGAGGCGGGGCTTCTTGGCGTGTCAGTGAGGCGAGGGGAGCACGTTGGCCGCGGTGACAGCGAGCAGCAGCGACGAGCTTGCTCGGGTGTGCTGCGGGAGAGGAACAGAGGAGGGGAGAGAGAGCAGCGAGTGAGGGGGAGGGGAGAGAGGTCTTAGGGCGGATCGGGATGGCGCCAGGGCGTTCACCCACGCGTCCAGAGGCTCGACGGCAAGCAGGAGGAGGCGTGGCGCCACAAGGCTGGCGTCTGTTTATCTCCCTCCTCGCCTCTTGGGCAGAGGTAGGTGATGACTGGCACAGCCAGGTGGGCCGGCCCAGCCAGGTAAGTTGGCCAGGTTAGTCTCTCTCTCTCTTTTATTTCTGTTTTTTATTTTTTTTGTAACTTCAGGGCTTTATTAAAAATGCCAGGGCATTTCCAAAAATCATGAAACTAATCATGGATACTGTTTAGAATATATCCAACAGTAAACATTTTAGTTTATGATTATTTGAGCATTTAAAATATTTTATAGCATGTAAATGCCCAAATGCAAATACTATAGGATTTAATTCAGAAATCCAGAATGGCCTAGAAATATGTGCATGACTTTTGGCAGAGGTTTTCACCTTTGACAGAAATCATGAACTTTTCTAAAGGGCATTTGGGATCATTGAAAATATGTTTTTATGGAACCTAGTTGAATTCATTTGGTGCTAGGGCTTGGATCAATCCCCATTTCAAGTTTCATGAAATTTAAACATGATGCATGGATGCAAAGCCACTAGTTACAAGCAAACTCTAGGGCTGTGACAAAGCCGGCGTCACCGCCAGAGCCTTTGACAGGCGAGGACCAACTTTAGTCAGGATAAGTGTACTAGTTGTTCCCCTTCAAAATGGCCGATTGTTGGCGCCCTTCCCGCTCAATATTTGGGAAGAGGCCCAGGGCCTTTGCCTATAAATAGGACTAGCCACCCACCTGGTAGGGGGATCGGTGATCCGGGATCTGGAACAGAGCTAGAGGTCAAGCAATCTAGAGAGAGAGAGAGAGAGAGCAATTGAACTCCCCCTAGCAGTTCATCGCACCGGCCAAGAACAGACCCTCACGTGGCTGTTCTTCCTTGTACTATTCATCATCATCCCAAGAGGCAATCCACCACACCACACACTGGAGTAGGGTGTTACACCACAATGGTGGCCCGAACCAGTATAAACCTTGTGTCTCTTGTGTTGTTCCTTTGGTAGTTTAGATCCTAGCGAGGCGACGAGGTGCAGGTAGGTAGGGGGCGAGATCTCCGTGCGCACCCTAGAGTTCGAACCTAGAGGGTCTGCCGGAACCCGAAATCCGACAAAGGTGAAGCGGAATGCCCATATTGTGCCCTCCTCCATGCAGAAGGCACGCACGACTTTAGTCCAACCCCTTGTGATGGCCGGCCGCCCATCCTTCACGGTCTTCATGAAAACATCTAGATAATCATCGTGTTCTGGTAGAAATACTTTAACATGCCCACCAATCATGTAGTTTGAGAGGTAATCTTGAGTAAACTGCTTTGGCAACCACTGCAAAGGAAAAAGATTCAGACATTGTCATCTAACACAACTCATTATGGGCAGCAAAAAGAAGGCTGCAGAGTTCTTACTTACCATTTTACTAACAATCTTTATCAGCTTCCTCACTTGATGCTGGTTCATCGATATCTCATTGCCCCATACGCAGAAAGGGTCGAAGCGCGGATCTTTACCAATGACTTATGTACCTAAAAGCACCAAGTTAATATTAAAAGCTAAACAGCAATTGCACAATGATGTAGTACACCACTCTTTTATAATATATTACAACATCCAATATACTCACATATTAGATGAATTAACATCTTATATTTTGGGCCGGAAGGAGTTTTGTTGGCGTTAGGAGCAGGGTACCCAGACTTGCACACTGCGGCTGCTTGGCGTGGCTCAAGGGGTGGCCCAGCACGGCCCATCTTCATTAGCACAAGCTCAAGACCCTCGCGAGGGGCCAAGCCTCGTGGGGCGGATGACAGGAAGCCTCCTCAGGCACGACCTCGTTAGGCTGGCTCGCGAGGAGGCGGAGAGATCAAGGCGGGGTACCTCACGAGGTGCCCATGACACAAGCCATGACGACCAAGGGCGCCAGCGGGCGCCAGCCAGAAGTGTCCTCGCTTTCCTCTTTGGTGCAAAGGAGGCAAGCGCAGCGATAGCATCAAGCAAAGGCGGCCATTTCGTGCAACAAGACCAAGACCAACACAAGCTGCAGGAAGGAGGTCATCATGGAGCCCAAGCCGGCGTCATCGTCAGAGCCTTTGGCAGGCGAGGACCAACTTTAGTCAGGATAAGTGTACTAGATGTTCCCCTTCAAAATGGCCAATTGTTGGCGCCCTTCCCGCTCAATATTTGGGAAGAGGCCCAGGGCCTTTGCCTAGAAATAGGACTAGCCACCCACAGGGTAGAGGCATCTTGAATCCAGGGGGACAGAGAGCTAGAGGTGGATCTTGAATCTAGAGAGAGAGAGGGCGACCGAAATCCCCCTAGCAGTTCGTCGCACCGGCCAAGAACAGACCCTCGCGAGGCTGTTCTTCCTTGTATTGTTCATCATCAGCCCCTGAGGCAATCCACCACACCACACACTGGAGTAGAGTATTACACCACAATGGTGGCCCGAACCAGTATAGACCCTGTGTCCCATGTATTGCTCTTTGCGTAGTTTAGATCCTTGCGAGGCGACGAGGTGCAGTTAGGCAGGGGGTGAGATCTCCGCGTGCACCCTAGAGTTCGAACCTAGAGGGTCTGCGGGAACCCGAAACCCGACATTTGGCGCGCCAGGTAGGGGTGCACCGGAATCCGTCTTCCGCCGCCCTGTTGTTCGCCGCCCATCGCATCCATGTCGGACGCCCGTCGGGCCCGCACCGAGCGCCGGGTCGCTCTCGCTACTCGCGTCGCCCAGACGGCCCCGTCGGCGGCCGCCCCGCGCCGTTCCCGCCGCTGCCGTGAACGCCGCCACCGCCCGGCGGAAGCGAGCAGCAAGCATCGTCCCGGCATCCGTCCGTGGCGAGGCGGCCGTATCGCTACTCCTTCGCCGCCCAGCTGGTTCTTCATCTCGCGCGCTCCAGCGCCATGGAGGCTTCGCGCCATCGCGGCAAGCAAACGAGCTCCTGCGCTACCGCTTCTGTCGACGACGTCACGAGTGGCTCGGCCGCGTCGCCGAGCTCGAAGCGTCGCCGCCGAAGCCGGCGCTGCAGGGGGCTCCCCCGCGCCGTCCTTCTCGCTGCACCACGCCCCGCCCTGCACGGGCGATGAAGCTCCAGGGGCGCCTCAGCCGCCTCCCCCTCAAGAAGGCGCCTTGGCCCCAAGGCGCGTGGCCCCTGGGCGGAACCCACTCCGTCCGGCACCAGCGCAGCAAGAGCAGAGCTGCCAGGAGGTCCCTCGCCCCCAAGAAGCTGCCCGAGGGCTCCCTGCACCAGCCCGTCATGACCGCGCTCCTGTTCCGGCACACCAAGACCTCGCGCTGCTCCCAGCGGCAGTGCACGGGACCCGCAAGACCAGGCCCTCCGTCACCAAAGGCCTCCCGTGGCCACTGCAGGCTGCCGCGCCTTCACCGCCGAGCTACGCAGCGTCGCGTGGCCCAGCAAGTTCAAGCCGGACCTGCCTCCTTGCTATGATGGCACAGCCGACCCTGCGGAGTTCCTCCAGCTTTACGAGCTGGGCATCGAAGCCGCCAACGGGGACGAGAAGGTCATGACGAACTGGTTTCCCATGGCGCTCAAAGGCATGCCCGCACTTTTGGCTCCCCGAACACGCCTCTGGCAAGATCTCCTCTGGGGCCGAGATGCTTCCGCTTCATCGCCAATTTCAAGGCACTCCCGGCCAGCCTCCTGCCGTGAGCGACATGCGCCGCATCAAGCAACAGCCGGAGAGACCCTGCAGAAGTACATCCGGCTTCAACAACGCACGCCTCAAGATTCCCAAGGTGACCGAGGAGGCCATCATCTCAGCCTTCTCCGACAGTGTGCGTGACATCAAGATGAAGGAGGAGCTGGCGATGCATGAAGACCTGTGCACTTCCTTGGAGCTGTTCAACTTGGCGACCAAGTGCGCCAGGGCTGTGGAAGGACGCCTTTCCCTCCTCGAGCTGCCGGTTGCAGACCCAGAAGAGAAGAAGCCCAAGGTCAAGGACGTGAAGCGCAAGGGGGCTGATGTGCTCGCGGCAGAACCAGATACCAAGCGAGGCAGGGATCAGCCCGAGTCTTCCAAGGGCAGCCGGTACTGTGTGTACCACGACCTCCACACCCACAACACCAACGAATGGCAAGAGCTCAGAGCCATGCGAGAAGGGCGAATCGGTCGATGCCCCGACCGCAATGATCAAGGCTACGGTAGAGGAGGAGGAAGAAACGCAGGACGCTGGGAAGACCGTGGCCCTCGCCAAGGGTGGCGTGACCGACCTCACGAGGACTGCTGGCAGGATCAGCCTCGCGAGGGAGGTTGGAGGGACCCGCCTCGCGAGGGAGGCTGGAGAGATCAGCCTCGCGAGGATCGCCCATAAAGGCAGCATGAGCCTCCCTCCTCTGCCACCGCAGCCAAGGAGAAATGAGGGCCATCATCAGGCCGAGGGGGCTGGGGGCTTCCAGGAGCCGCACGCGATCGCCTGCATCCTATGCGGAGCTCAAGCCCCAGCCTCTCAGTGCATCTTCAAGCAGTTCGCCCGCGAAGTGAATGCAGTCCTCCCCAAGCTCGAAGCCACGCGCCCTCTCAGGTGGTCAGCATGCGCCATCACGTTCAGCTCAGCGGATCAGCTCAAGTGCGAAGCCACAGCCGGAGTCCTCCCGATGCTTTTCTCCCCAATCATCAGCAACGTGCAAGTCACCAGGACCCTCATCGATGGCGGAGCATGGCTCAATGTCCTCTCTGTCGAGAAATTCAACAATCTCCAAGTACCGTACAATCAGCTTCAGCCAACCAAGCCTTTCTTCGGGGTCACCGATGGCTCCACAGTTCCGATTGGGCAGGTCCGCCTCCCTGTCACCTTCGGCGTAGCGACAACTACCGCACCGAGCTCATCGACTTCGACGTCGCCCACATTCTTTGCCATACAATGCCATCCTCGGGTACCCAGCTCTGGCCAAGTTCATGGCCGTGACTCATCACGGCTACAACGTCCTCAAGATGCCAGGAAGTGGTGGAGTCATCACGGTGCCTTGTGAAGAGGGAGACGCAGTGTGTTCCCTAGAGTGTGCTTTTCAAGCCGCATCACTTGAAGACCCAGATCACAGGAGCGGGAGGCTCCCCGAGGCTCCTCCCAAGAAGAAGAATACATCGACTGGCCCGACCCCTCGGGAGGCAGGCCCCTCAGGGTCCGCGCCTGTTCAGGGGGCATCTCCTTCTGTCGCATAGGAAGACGCGCCCGACGCCCTCCTCGAGCAAGGCTTGGGGGCTCTCTCCTGGAGGGCCACCGACTTTGCTAAGATCACGAGGAAGGCGCTTGGGCACCACTTGGAGGCGTGTTTCAAAGCACGTTTCCCTCAGGAAGGAGTGAGGCAAGGAGGGCCAAACCCTCAGGAGTTCGTCAGCCAGATCATTCAGGAGTTGCAGGAGTCAAGAGTCATGAGTGGCAGCCGCCGCTTACCCGTCGTAGCTCCCCATCCAGGCGAGGATGGTGTGCTGCACGTCTGCATCGACATACCAGGGCTCAACCGAGCCGCCTCTCAAGAGTGCCTCTGGCCCTCGCGCGTGGGGCGTTGTGAAGGTCCACCCCACAACTACGTTCGCATGCCTTACGGTTTGCTGAACGCGGCTGCCAAGCGCCAGCGTCTCATGAGGAGCATCCTGGAGGCTCAAGAGGTCAGGTGTTCCGCGGTCCTGGCGAAGATGGAGATGGTCTGCGAGGAGCCACCGGCGCCTCTGGAGACTCCCGAGGCTCCTGGGCCTGGGGGCTCGTGAAGATCGGCTTCCGCAGCGCACGACGTCCGTTACTTCAACATCCCTTCGTCTTCAACGTTATCAGGTGACATCCTTCAAGTTTCATTTTCAGCTGGGAGCGCCCCCCCAGGGCTGCATCATTCCCAGGCCGCGTGGGTCCGTCCCTGCGGCGTGTATCCCTTTTGCTTCATGTTCCTAGCTTACTTTATTGGGGGCGCCCCTCGGGCTGCATCATCCCCAAGCCACTCGGGCCAGACCCAGCGGCATGTACCTAGGGGTGGAAACGAATCGGATGCGGATCAGATAGTGCTCTTACCACTTCCATTTTCGTATTTACAAAACGAATACGAATCCGAATATGGATGTTATCGGATATGGATGCGGCTCGGATATTATTTGAATACGGATACGTATCGGATATTTTCTTGATTCGGAACGGATACGAATAATATCAACATATTTCTTAAGTAAATTAGTCGATAGCTCTCTGACCTAAAATAATCAACTTGTGACATACAATAAGTCAATGATAAATAGGTTTATGAATAAATAATATTGTAATGCATAATAATTTATAATTTTAATCATATAAAGAGTAAAATTTGACCACTTATTTGGCTTTTATGTTGGATAATTGGAATACTGGGTCTAGAATTTTGAAAATTACCTCCCATAATCTTATTCGGATACGGATATATCCACTTCCATATCCTTATTTGTGTCAAAATCTCCTACCATATTTTATTTTATATTTGTTTAATAAATTCGGATATGGATAATTTCCATTTCCACTTTGGTTCGGATGCGGATGTTTCGGATACGAATAGGCATTTTCTCGAATACGAATATCGGATATTTCGGATTATCCGCTACCACTTTCCACCCCTACATGTACCCCTCTTGCGTTTATTCGGGTTGTGCGTTTGACCCATCATGATTGTTATTTGGTGCCTGTTCATGGCACACCCTTTCTTCCTTCATGTCGGCCGCTTGCACGTTGAAGGGGGGGTACCTGAGCATCGCGACTCATGGGCTCCTACTGGCTCTCTAGCCCTCACCCTCTGGCCTTGTCCACGGCATCGCGACCTGGCATACCAGCGGCAGCTGAGACCCGCTCGAGGGCCGGGACCCGAGGACGTAGAGCGTCGACATCTAACCAAATTTGCAGGAACACATCACAAGTTAAGGCCCAGTGCCAGGCGCAACCCGCCTTGAGGTAGGGCCCCGTGAGTCCCGCTACTGGCTCACGGGTGCCCAGATACACCTCGTCGAGCCCTATCGTGCCAGCCACGTGTCGTATGGCTGTACACGCCCCGGGGGCTCCTCCCGGAGGGGAGCCCCTCCCACACACCAGTGGAAGCACCATGCTCCGCGCTGGCTGTGGACACTGCCGAGGAGCGCCTATGCCCGTACACATACGGAAGCGCTATGCTCCGCGCTGGTGATAAACAACTGAGGGTGGCCCGCGGCCGCATCCACCTTAGGGAGCCCATAGCTCAATGTCTGGCCTCATCGCAACGCCTCCCCTCGGGAGTGCCGCGCTTGAGGGGCTGAAACACGAGGGCTGCGCTGGTCACGCCCAGACGCACGCCACCCAGCCAGGCCCCTCGGGCCTGGTTTTCGCACGCCCCTCCCCGAGCGGAGACAAGGTACGAAGGTCGTTTGAACGTGAAGGGGGACTCCTGAGCATCGCGACTCAGGAGCCTAACTGGTCACGTAGCCCCTCACCCCTTAGTTCCGAAAGGCTAACGGCGGTTGAGGTATGTGCGGGGCCGGGCTCTGCAGACGTAGAATGGTAAATTCACCCATACATCTCACCTCCCTACTTGCTGTTCGTGCGCCAAGGGGGACTCCTGAGCATCGCGACTCAGGAGCCTAACTTGTCACGTAGCCCCTCACCCCTTGGTCCCGTCCTGGTTTCCGGTCGGGGCTAACAGCGGCTGAGGTATGCGCGGGGCCGGGCTCTGCCGGCGTAGAACATAAGCAAGTAGGAAGGAAAAGCGATAATCTCAAGGAATTTAAAAGCAAATATTACAGTATATAACTGTTTTCACGATGCGAGACGCAAGTTTAAATGCCTCCACGAGTCACGATGCATGTTGCAGGGGTTGAAAGCAGGACAGGAGCCACAAAGGAGTCACTTGTTGGCAGCACCGTCGCTGGAGGCGGAGCTGCGCCGGGCCGGTTCGCCTCGTGAAGCCTCAGGATCGGCAGCGCTGCGCCCGGCTTGGTCTTTGAAGGCCGGAACTTCACCAGTGAGCCTCCGCTTCGACCCTTCATGGCCTTAGCAGCGGCAGCAGCAAGCTCGCCGCTCCACGGGCTCAGCCAAATTTATCAAGGTCGGCGTCGAGTCGCGAAAGGTAGAGCGATGGTAAGGGCGCGCGCGTCGGCGCCGCGAAAAGACAGACACGCGCGCCGGCCTCGGCCCGTGGGAGGCCAGAATCCAAGGGTGACATCTTCAAGGGCGCGGACCAGGAAGGGAAGCAGCTTGGCAGGGCCGTCCTCGGCGCCGGCCAGCAGGCTTTCCAGGCCACTGTCATAAAGCGACCTCAGCAAGGTGCGAGCCTTCGCCTCCATCTCCGCGAAGGCCACGCGGTCCTCGACGAGGACCCGCGCCTTGCCGTCCAGCTCGATCCTCCTCGCCTCCAACTCCTGCTCCAGCGCACCCAAGCGGGCACGGCGCCGGTCAAGCTTGGCATCCCGGTCCTTGGCGGCTGCCTCACGAGCTTTCATGTCTTCCTCCTTCTCTTGGCGGGGCCAGGCCTCCTTGGCAAGCTTGGTCGCATGAGCCTACAACTTCGCTCTCCAGCGCCTTGGAGCAACCTTGGACATCGGCTACCTCCCCCAAGGCGGCGTCGCGAGCGGCCTTCGCCCCAAGGACGGCATGTTTCTCCTTGTCGCAAGCCATCGTGGCCTGGACCAGCGCCGCTCGAATCGAAGCATCAGAGCGAACCCAGCCGGAGGCCAGCTCCAAGCGTCCAGCCACCAAGCAAGGGTCGGCGCCCAGAAGATCTTGTCGCAGCCGGTCCAGTTTAGCAGCAGCACGATCCAGGACAGTAGAAGGAGCCGGAGAGACAACAGTTGGCGGAGTAGGAGGAGAGGAAGGCAGCGTGATCACAGCATCATGAGACGGGACCTTCTGCACCCCGACGACTGCGGCAATGGCATCAGGCAAGGATACCTCAGAAGTCGCTCGGGCCATGGGGGCTGAGCTCGCCCCAGCTAGCTCCGCCAGGCCTCGCGAGGATGACCGGGCAGGAGAGGCCCGTGTCTTGCCGTCACCCTCTTTCGCGGACGGAGGCGCTGCAAGGGATGAAGCATCAGGAGCCCCCTTCAGCTTCTTCGCCGCAGGCGCCAGCCTAGCCAAGGAATATAGATATCAAGCCTCAACGACGAAGCAAGGAGTAAAACAAGAGCCAAGCGCTTACTGGTCATCGCTCGCGGGCTCGAGCAACCTCCGGCCGAACTTAAAGCCCGAAAGCCGGCTGCGGGGATCAGCCTCAAGAGGCTCAGGAGCAGGAGGCGCGTCTACAGATTGCCTCTGAGCCGGGGCAGACCCGCGGGGGACCAGCCCCGTCATGTCCTTCTTCAGGATCAGGGGCAAGCTCTCGCCGCCCCGCTCATCGCCATCCTCATCGTCGCTCGGCAAGAGGCGGAGAGCACGGGACTTGCGCCGGGAGAGGTGCGCTCTCGACTCCCCATCGGTCGCCTCGGACTCGGGCCCCTCTCCTCGCTCCTCTTCTTCCTCCTCTCCGTTGGAGTCGGCGGAGGACACGTTCACCATCGCCAGGGCCGCCGGTCCTCGGGAGCCTCCGGGGGCACAGGCCCGTCCCCGTTGAAAGCGGACATGGAGTCCACCACCTGCTCCCAATCATCTCGAAGGAACAGGGGTATGGGAGCGCCCTCCAGCCTCTCCACGTCTCCCCGACCAAAGATTGGAGGACCGCGGCCAGATCTTCGTCGGCCAAGACTACGGGGCTCGGGCGAGGCCTCCACAATGAGCGAAATCTTGGCAAGCGGGGCCACCCGGTGCTCCAGGAACTCCCTCAAGAGCGACGCCCCGGTCAGCTTCGCCGTCGCCATGTTGCCCGGTCACAGGTCTGCGTTCATCCTCTCCAGCACTGGCTTCGCGCGGGGATCCACGAGTTCCGCACGAGAACAATCGTCGAGGGCGTGGGCTGCTCGGTGGGCAGAATCAGCCGAGGATGGATGCGCCCAGCATCTACCATGACCCACTTGCTCCTAAAGCCTTCAATCCTCTTCCCGGGCTTCGAGATGGCGTTGGAGCTGCCGTACGTGACAAAGCTCGCACACGCGGAGATGGACCCGCGAGAGACCCAGAGACAAAAGTAGTGGCGTAGCAAGGCCACTGAGGGTTGCACCCTGACATGAGCCTCACAATAGTAGGCGAAGATCGCCAGGAGAAGAACGGAGTTGGGGTGGAGGTGCAGAGCTTGTAGTTTGTAATGGCGGAGGATAGAAAAGAAGAACTCGGAAAAGGGAGGCACCAGACCGGCGGCAATGGCGCTCACGAAGAGCGGATAGAAGGTGCTCACTTGTTCCTTAGGAAGGGCGGAGCCATCCTTGAGCACCGCTGCCCCGTCGTTGCCTTGCACCGCCATCACCCGGCGCGCTCGAGCAAGGCACTTCTCTGACACGTTCGGGGAGTCCAAAGCAGGCAAGTACCAAGCTCCGGCCGGGGTCTGGCGAGGCGCCATACCTTGCTAGGGCACTAGGTCGGAGCAAATCTGGGGATTTCGGAAGCAGGAAGGATAGGAGCAAGAAAGGGGATCTGGGCAATGACTGGAGAAGGCAAAGGAAGAAAAACCTAGACGGGTGCCGCTCTTTTGTCGATTCGCGCAGTTGCCAAGGCGTCGCGGGGGAGCAGGGACGCCCACAACCAACCGCCACGCGGCGCCCGAGGCCGCAGGCTGTTAGGGCCCGCGGCGCTTCGCACTTCCCCTTCGCTTCTCTGCTCAGCCAAGTCCAGGCGCGCCTTGGGCCCGGGGGATACTATCGGCGTTCTGGGAATGGGGGTACCCAGACTTGCCTGCCCGCGGCCTGCGGCGTGGGTCAAGGGGTGGCCAAGCATGGCCCATCTTCATCAGCACAAGCTCAAGACCCTCGCGAGGGGCCAAGCCTCATGAGGCGGACGTGAAGCCTCCTCGAGCACGGCAACCTCGTCAGCTGGCTCGCGAGGAGGCGGAGAGATCAAGGCGGGTACGTCACGAGGTGCCCATGGCGCAAGCCATGGCGACCAAGGGCGCCCGGGCGGCGCCACCAGCGATGTCCTCGTTTCCTCTTTGGTGCAAACGTGGCTAGCGCAGGCGAGAGCATCAAGCAAAGGCAGCCATTTCGGTGCAACAAGACCAAGACTAACACAACGGCAGGAAGAAGGTCATTGTGGAGCCCAAGCGGCGTCATCGTCAGAGCCTTTGGCAGGCGAGGACCAACTTTAGTCAGGATAAGTGTACTAGATGTTTCCCTTCAAAATGGCCAATTGTTGGCGCCCTTCCCGCTCAATATTTGGGAAGAGGCCCAGGGCCTTTGCCTATAAATAGGACTAGCCACCCACAGGGTAGAGGCATCTTGAATCCAGGGGGACAAAGAGCTAGAGGTGGATCCTGAATCTAGAGAGAGAGAGAGAGAGGGCGACCGAACTCCCCCTAGCAGTTCGTCGCACCGGCCAAGAACAGACCCTCGCGAGGTTGTTCTTCCTTGTATTGTTCATCATTAGCCCATGAGGCAAGCCACGACACCACACACTGGAGTAGGGTATTACACCACAATGGTGGCCCGGACCAGTATAAACCATGTGTCCCATGTGTTGCTCTTTGCGTAGTTTAGATCCTTGCGAGGCGACGAGGTGCAGGTAGGCAGGGGGTGAGATCTCCGCGTGCACCCCAGAGTTCGAACCTAGAGGGTCTGCCGGAACCCGAAACCCGAGAAGTTTAGTGCATTCTTACAAATTATCGGTTGATTAACTACTGCTGTATCCATGGGTTACAATTAGTTTGAGCTAGTTCAGGCTCAAATAGCCCTAAAGTATATCTAAACAAGAGGGCTAGTTTGAGCTACTTGCATCTATAACCCACCCAAAAAGCTATCCAACCCAAGAGGTGCTAATTGGAACTAGTTCTCCTAGTGCATTTATTGTTAATCTAACCCTGCCATCCAAACAACTCTTTGGATGGAGTTAGTCCAGGGTTAGTAATGAGCTAGAAACTAACTCTAACCTCTAGCTAAGTTGAGTATCCAAACAGGAATGTGTTGTTGTTGTTGTTATTGCTGCTGCTCTTCTACGTATATCTAGACATCATCAGAACATTAATGTAACACTCTTCCTTGTTGCTATGTAGCCTAGGATTGCATATTTAGACATTAAGTACAACACATGTTGCTATGTAGCCTCAGATATATTAAATATGGCCCTAGTTAACCTAACGATAAATGGGTTGCAGATATATTCAGTTAAAAGTTCGATTCACCGATTAGTCCCTTATCAGCCCCCAGCCTATATGGTACCAGCTACCGATATCCTGAATAGTGAGCATATATAAGCCATGGGATGAAACTAACCTCGATGGAAAACAGCAGTCGTTCCCAAAATTGTCATGTGTAGGTACATCGAGAAGCATGTTAAGCACAACAGGATAAACATCAACCAAAATTATCCATGACAGACAAAATAATCTCCAAATGATAGCTTCAGTGTGCAGGTTTAAGCATGCTAGTAAAGCAAAACAAGTGGAAAGGTGTGTTAACTGCAACAGGCCTAACATTTAACAACAAGCAAACATAGTCATTCAAACGGGTATTGTGCTGGTCTAAGTACACTGGTTATTGTTAAATAGAAATGGAAAGGCATGTTAACTACAAGATGCAACAACCAAATGTAGTCATTCATAGTGGTATTGTTGAAACTGGTAGTGATGAAACTGAATTGCATAGTTCATACTTGCACATATAGAACATCAAGTTGTGAATAACTGGAATAAACAAGGCATACTACGAACAACCAAAGATAGCATTTGAAACTGGACATATGCTAACTACAAACAACCGAACAATCAAAAAACTTTAGAAGAGGCATATGCTAGCTATAACAGGCTTAACAGCAAGCAAATATATGCATTCCTATCGGTATGTTTAAAAATGGATTAATGAAATGTACTGCACAGTAAATAATTGCACATACAGAGCATCACATTGTGAACAACTGAAATAAACAAGGCATGCTACAAACAACCAGATATAGAAATTAACTACAAAAGGGACTCGACAAAACAAATCATGGGTTTTCCCCTATGAAGAGGCACGGCAAAACAAATCATGGGTTTCCTCACTTGTCACGGATGGGCTCGTTCCCATGGGAAGAGCATGGACCCTGGATGCACTCCATGTTCTCGCAGATGGGCTCCTTCCCCTTGGAAGAGCACGACTGTAGGGTGCCCTCCCTGATGTCGCAGACGGGCGCTTTCCCCTTGGAAGAGCATATGGGCTCTTTCCCCTTGCAAGAGCCAGAGAGGGTGCCCTCCTCGTGGTCGCTGATACGTCTCCAACGTATCTATAATTTTTGATTGCTCCATGCTATACTATCTACTGTTTTGGACAATATTGGGCTTTATTATCCACTTTTATATTATTTTTGGGACTAACCTATTGACCCAGAGCCCAGTGCAAGTTCCTGTTTTTTCCCCTTGTTTCAGTGTTTCCAAGAAAAGGTATATCAAACGGAGTCGAAACGGAATGAAATCAACTAGAGAAGTTATTTTTGGAAGGAAAGCTACCGAAAAAACTTGGAGTGCACGTCAAGAAAGAAACGAGCGAGCCACGAGGCAGGGGGCGCCCCCCCCCCAGGCGCGCCCTCCACCCTCGTGGGTCCTCTGACGTACCTTTTCCTCCTTTATATACCCATATACCCTAAGACGGTCGGGAAACAGAATAGATCGGGAGTTCCGCCGCCGCAAGCCTCTGTAGCCACCAAAACCCAATCGGGACCCTGTTCCGGCACCCTGCCGGAGGGGGGGGGACCCTCACCGGTGGCCATCTTCATCATCCCGACGCTCTCCATGATGAGGAGGGAGTAGTTCACCCTCTGGGCTGAGGGTATGTACCAGTAGCTATGTATTTGATCTCTATCTCTCTCTCTCTCTCTCTCTCTTTCTCTCTCTCTCTCTCTCTCTCTCTCTCTCTCTCTCTCTCGTGTTCTTGATTTGGCACGATCTTGATATATCGCGAGCTTTTCTATTATAGTTGGATCTTATGTTTCTTCTCCCCCTCTACTCTCTTGTAATGGATTGAGTTTTCCCTTTGAAGTAATCTTATCGGATTGAGTCTTTAATGATTTGAGAACACTTGATGTATGTCTTGCCGTGCGCCTCTGTGGTGACAATGGGATATCACGTGATTCACTTTCTGTATGTTTTGGTTATCAACTTGCGGGTTCCGCCCATGAACTTATGCATAGGGGTTGGCACACGTTTTCGTCTTGATTCTCCGATAGAAACTTTGGGGCACTCTTTGAGGTTCTATGTGTGGGTTGAATAGATGAATCTAAGATTGTGTGACGCATATCGTATAATCATACCCACGGATACTTGAGGTGACATTGGAGTATCTAGGTGACATTAGGGTTTAGGTTGATTTGTGTCTTAAGGTGTTATTCTAGTACGAACTCTAAGGCTGTTTGTGACACTTATAGGAATAGCCCAACGGATTGATTGGAAAGAATAACTTTGAGGTGGTTTCGTACCCTACCATAATCTCTTCGTTTGTTCTCCACTATTAGTGACTTTGGAGTGACTCTTTGTTGCATGTTGAGGGATAGTTATATGATCCAGTTATGTTATTGTTGTTGAGAGAACTTGCACTAGTGAAAGTATGAACCCTAGGCCTTGTTTCCTAACATTGCAATACCGTTTACGCTCACTTTTATCATTAGTTATCTTGCTGTTTTTATATTTTCAGATTACAAAAACCTATATCTACCCTCCATATTGCACTTGTATCACCATCTCTTCGCGGAACAAGTGCACCATTACAATTTACCATTGTATTGGGTGTGTTGGGGACACAAGAGACTCTTTGTTATTTGGTTGCATGGTTGTTTGAGAGAGACCATCTTCACCTACGCCTCCCACGGATTGATAAACCTTAGGTCATCCACTTGAGGGAAATTTGCTACTGTCCTACAAACCCCTGCACTTGGAGGCCAACAACGTCTACAAGAAGAAGGTTGTGTAGTAGACATCAAGCTCTTTTCTCGCGCCGTTGCCGGGGAGGTGAGTGCTTGAAGGTATATCTTTAGATCTTGCAATCGAATCTTTTTGTTACTTGTTTTAGCACCAGTTTAGTTTATAAAATAAAACTACAAAAAAATGGAATTGAGTTTGTCTCATACGCTTCATCTTTTTAATATCTTTCGTGAGAATGATGGAAAGGAAAATTGTGCTCAAGTGCTAGAAAAAGAATTACATATAATGCTTGGTATAAAATATGTGAATGATGAGCATGATTGCAATGTTGTTAGTATGAATTCCTTGAATATCCATGATGCTAATGATATGCAAAGCCACAAGCTTAGGGAAGCTATGTTTGATGAAGATGATACTTTTTGTCCCCCAAGCTTTGATAAGCAAATTTACTATGATGAAATCATGCCTCCTATCTATGATAATTATTGTGATGACACATATGCTTTAAAGAATAATGATAACCATGAAACTTGTCATCTTGATCTTAATTTTCAATCATATGATAGTTATTTTGTTGAATTTCCTCCCACTACTATTCATGAGAATAAATTTGCTAATGAGGAGAGTAATAAAAATTATAGGCTTGTAGATCACGAAAAGAATGCTTTATGTGATGGTTATATTGTTGAATTCATTCATGATGCTACTGAAAATTATTATGAGGGAGGAACATATGCTTGTAGGAATTGCAATAATATCAAGTTTCCTCTCTATGTGCTTAAAATCTTGAAGTTATGCTTGTTTTACCTTCCTATGCAAGTTGATTATTGTTCCCATAAGTTGTTTGCTCACAAAATCCCTATGAATAGGAAGTGGGTTAGACTTAAATGTGCTAGTCATATTCTTCATGATGCTCTCTTTATGTTTCAATTCTTATCTTTTATGTGAGCATCATTGAAATCATCATGCCTAGCTAGGGGCATTAAACGTTAGCGCTTGTTGGGAGACAACCCAATTTTATTTTAGTTTCTCGATTTTTGGTTCTGTTTAGGAATAAATAATCCATCTAGCTTCTGTTTATATGTTGTTTTATGTTTTAATTAGTGTTTGTGCCAAGTAGAACCTTTGGGAAGACTTGGGTGAAGTCTTTATGATCATGTTGTAAAAAACAGAAACTTTAGCGCTCACGAGATTAGCTAGAACTTTTTACTGGAGAGTGATATTTAGTTGATTATTTTTGCAGATGATTAATAGACAAATTCCTCAGGTCCACCAATTTATTTTAGAATTTTTGGAATTCCAGAAGTATACGTTTGATACAGATTACTACAGATTGTTCTGTTTTTGACAGATTCTGTTTTCATTGTGTTGCTTGCTTATTTTGATGAATCTATGGCTAGTAAAATAGTTTATAAACCATTGAGAAGTTGTAATACAGTAGGTTTAACACCGATATAAATAAAAAATGAGTTCATTACAGTACCATGAAGTGGTGTTTTGTTTTCTTTCGCTAACGGAGCTCACGAGATTTTCTGTTAAGTTTTGTGTTGTGAAGTTTTCAAGTTTTGGGTAAAGATTCGATGGACTATAGAATAAGGAGTGGAAAGAGCCTAATCTTGGGGATTACCAAGGCACCCCAAGGTAATATTCAAGGATAACCAAGAGTCTAAGCTTGGGGATGCCGGAA
The DNA here is from genome assembly GCA_021605145.1 of Aegilops bicornis. Classification (NCBI taxonomy): domain Eukaryota; kingdom Viridiplantae; phylum Streptophyta; class Magnoliopsida; order Poales; family Poaceae; genus Aegilops; species Aegilops bicornis. The sequence goes on along the minus strand of CM038675.1, from coordinate 546,010,878 downwards.
GGCATCCCTCTTTAAATCTACATTCATCGGTAACTTTACTTGGAGCTATATTTTTATTCACCACATGATATGTGTTTTGCTTGGAGCATCATTTTATTTTCTTTAGTTGTGCTTGCTGTTTGAATAAAGTACCAAGCTCTGAAATTCTTAAATGTTAGAGAGTCTTCACATAGTTGCATGATTATTCGACTACTCATTGATCTTCACTTATATCTTTCGGAGTAGTTTGTTATTTGCTCTAGTGCTTCACTTATATCTTTTAGAGCACGGTGATGGATTTGTTTTATAGAAACTATTGACCTCTCATGCTTCACTTAGATTATTTTGAGAGTCTTAAATAGTATTGTAATTTTCTTAAATAATCCTAATATGCTTGGTATTCAAGATTAGTAAAAATTCTTATGAGTGTGTTGAATGCTAAGAAAAGTTTGATGCTTGATAATTGTTTTGAGATATGAAGATGGTGATATTAGAGTCATGCTAGTTGAGTAGTTGTGAATTTGAGAAATACTTGTGTTAAAGTTTGTGATTCCCGTAGCATGCACGTATGGTGAACCGTTATGTGATGAAGTCGGAGCATAATTTATATATTGATTGTCTTCCTTATGAGTGGCGGTCGAGGACGAGCGACGGTCTTTTCCTACCAATCTATCCCCCTAGGAGCATGCGCGTAATACTTTGCTTTGATAACTTGTAGATTTTTGCAATAAGTATATGAGTTCTTTATGACTAATGTTGAGTCCATGGATTATACGCACCCTTCTTCCTTCCACCATTGCTAGCCTCTCTATTACCGCACACTTTTCGCCGGTATCATACACCCACCATATACCTTCCTCAAAACAGCCACCATACCTACCTATCATGGCATTTCCATAGCCGTTCCGAGATATATTGCCATGCAACTTTCCACCGTTGCGTTTATTATGACACGCTTCCTCATTGTCATATTGCTTTGCATGATCATGTAGTTGACATTTTATTTGTTGCAAAGCCACCGTTCATAATTCTTCCATACATGTCACTCATGAGTCATTGCATATCCCGGTACACCACCCGAGGCATTCATATAGAGTCATATTTTCTTCTAAGTATCGATATGTAATTGTTGAGTTGTAAGAAAATAAAAGTGTGATGGTCATCATTATTAGAGCATTGTACCAAGTGAGGAAAGGATGATGGAGACTATGATTCCCCCACAAGTTGGGATGAGACTCCGGACGAAAACTAAAAAAAGAGAGAAAAAAAGAGGCCATAAAGAAAGAGAAAAGGCCCAAAAAAACACAAAACAAAAAAATGAGAGAAAAAGAGAGAAGGGACAATGCTACTATCCTTTTACCACACTTGTGCTTCAAAGTAGCACCATGATCTTCATAATAGAGAGTCTCCTATGTTGTCACTTTCATACACTAGTGGGAATTTTAAATTATAGAACTTGGCTTGTATATTCCAATGATGGGCTTCCTCAAAATTCCCTAGGTCTTCGTGAGCAAGCGAGTTGGATGCATACCCACTTAGTTTCTTTTGTTGATTTTCATATACTTATAGCTCTAGTGCATCCGTTGCATGGCAATCCCTACTCACTCACATTGATATCTATTGATGGGCATCTCCATAGCATGTTGATACGCCTAGTTGATGTGAGACTATCTTCTCCCTTTTTGTCTTCTCCACAACCACCATTCTATTCCACATATAGTGCTATATCCATGGCTGACACGCATGTATTGCGTGAAGATTGAATTTTTTTGAGAATGTCAAAAGTATGAAACAATTGCTTGGCTTGTCATCGGGGTTGTGCATGATTTAAATACTTTGTGTGGTGAAGATAGAGCATAGCCAGACTATATGATTTCGTAGAGATAACTTTCTTTGGCCATGTTATTTTGAGAAGACATAATTGCTTTGTTACTATGCTTGAAGTATTATTATTTTTATGTCAATATTAAACTTTTGTCTTGAATCTTTCGGATCTGAATATTCATACCACATTAAGAAGAATTACATTGAAATTATGCCAAGTAGCATTCCACATCAAAAAAATTCTTTTTATCATTTACCTACTCGAGGACGAGCATGAATTAAGCTTGGGGATGCTGATACGTCTCCAACGTATCTATAATTTTTGATTGCTACATGCTATATTATCTACTGTTTTGGAAAATATTGGGCTTTATTATCCACTTTTATATTATTTTTGGGACTAACCTATTGACCCAAAGCCCAGTGCCAGTTCTTATTTTTCCCTTGTTTCAGTGTTTCGAAGAAAAGGAATATCAAATGGAGTTGAAACGGAATGAAATCAACTAGAGAAGTTATTTTTGGAAGGAAAGCGACCGGAAAAACTTGGAGTGCACGTTAGGAAAGAAACGAGGGATCCACGAGGCAGGGGGCGCACCCTCCCCCCCAGGCGCGCCCTCCACCCTCGTGGGCCCCTCATGGCTCCCCTGATGTACTTTTTCCTCCTATATATACCCATATACCCTAAAACGATCGGGAAACAGAATAGATCAGGAGTTCCACCGCCGCAAGCCTCTGTAGCCACCAAAACCCAATCGGGACCCTGTTCCGGCACCCTGCCGGAGGGGGGGGGCCCTCACTGGTGGCCATCTTCATCATCCCGGCGTTCTCCATGACGAGGAGGGAGTAGTTCACCCTCGGGGCTGAGGGTATGTACCAGTAGCTATGTGTTTGATCTCTCTCTCTCTCTCTCTCTCTCTCTCTCTCGTATTCTTGATTTGGCACGATCTTGATGTACCGCGAGCTTTGCTATTATAGTTGGATCTTATGTTTCTTCTCCCCCTCTACTCTCTTGTAATGGATTGAGTTTTCCCTTTGAAGTAATCTTATCGGAATGAGTCTTTAATGATTTGAGAACACTTGATGTATGTCTTGCCGTGCGTATCTGTGGTGACAATGGGATATCATGTGATTCACTTGATGTATGTTTTGGTGATCAACTTGCGGGTTCCGCCCATGAACTTATGCATAGGGGTTGGCACGTTTTCATCTTGATTCTCGGTAGAAACTTTGGGGCACTCTTTGAGGTTCTATGTGTTGGTTGAATAGATGAATCTGAGATTGTGTGACGCATATCGTATAATCATACCCACGGATACTTGAGGTGACATTGGAGTATCTAGGTGACATTAGGGTTTTGGTTGATTTGTATCTTAAGGTGTTATTCTAGTACGAACTCTAGGGCTGTTTGTGACACTTATAGGAATAGCCCAACAGATTAATTGGAAAGAATAACTTTGAGGTGGTTTCATACCCTACCATAATCTCTTCGTTTGTTCTCCACTATTAGTGACTTTTGAGTGACTCTTTGTTGCATGTTGAGGGATAGTTATATGATCCAATTATGTTATTATTGTTGGGAGAACTTGCACTAGAGAAAGTATTAACTCTAGGCCTTGTTTCCTAACATTGCAATACCGTTTATGCTCACTTTTATCATTAGTTACCTTGCTGTTTTTATATTTTCAGATTACAAAAACCTATATCTACCATCCATATTGCACTTGTATCACCATCTCTTCGCCGAACTAGTGCACCTATACAATTTACGATTGTATTGGGTGTGTTCGGGACACAAGAGACTCTTTGTTATTTGGTTGCAGGGTTGTTTGAGAGAGACCATCTTCATCCTACGCCTCCCACGAATTGATAAACCTTAGGTCATCCACTTGAGGGAAATTTGCTACTGTCCTACAAACCTCTGCACTTGGAGGCCCAACAACGTCTACGAGAAGAAGGTTGCATAGTAGACATCAGTCGCCGTCGATGAGGTATGACTTGTAAGCTGTGGATCCCAAGCCAGTGTTGCAGGACGTGTCCTTCAGAAATGACAAAAGGGGCTCGATGGCGATGTAGGATGGCAAATTGTTGACAGCGAGCCAGAGGAGATCAACGGCGGGGCCATGGATGAGATCGACGATGGTTGAACCCGAGGGGTTGGGGGTGGGCCACTTAACCTATGACATAGCCCGCCTCAGGCCGTCGCTGTCGATGACCTCATTATCATAGCCGGCGGCCGAGACATGCCCGCATACTCTAGCCCGCTGCTTGAGTTCCTGCCGCCAGTAATGGTCGTCAGCTTCCTCGGTGACGTTGGGCGAAGAGACTGCGAAACACCTCTTTTGGGCCAGTCACTCCTCGAGAAGCGTAGCCGGGCTTAGGTTGCGACGCTCTGGAGTGGGGGATGGGGATGGGGATATGTGGGAAAGGGGGCATTTGGCAGGCGTCATCTAAGAAACTTAGGGCCGCCTGGGTATGGAGATCGGTGGGTAAGCTGCACGGGCAAACCGGTAGATGTTGACAAGGGAGGCCTTGCAGCGGCGGCGGGGACCTTGCTAGGGTTTCGAGCGAGGGAGGGTGTGTGTGTGTGTGTGGAGGAGGGGTGCGGGGGTGTTTGAGGAAATGGCGCGGGTACTGAAAATTTTACTACGCGGGAGTCAAACGCGGGAGTGAAATGTCGGGGCTATTGAAATTTTGATGCTGATGCATCGCACGGGGTCCGGAGATAACAATTGTGTGTTATGAAACAGAAAAACCCTCGAGCCTGGCAGATATTTTCGAGGGATGCAGGCGGGATTGGGAACAAGAAACATCGCACACGGTCCGGAGATAACAACCGTGTGTTATGAAACAGAAAAACCCTCGAGGCAAGCAAATATTTTCTAGGGATGCAGGCGGGATTGGGAACAAGAAACATTCCACAGGTTGAAACACAATAACCGTGTGTTATCAAACAGAAAAAAGCTACAGGCGGATATATATTTTTGATAGGGGAAGCCTCGTGGAGCCCAATGTACTGTGCGGATGTGTGCGTGATAGGGGCACTGGCGTGGCACACGGTTAGTTTGAGTGAACTGTGTCTATTGCGTCATCCGACTTGTCTAATGTTCATAAATTTGGCGAAAAATGACGCGGGAGAGGGTCAGAACATGAACACACTTGCATGTGGACCAAATTTATGTATGAAAAGTGTTGGGGATATTACTACTGGGCGTAAACCGGCCAGGAGAGGCCGGGTTAACTCCATCAGTAGTCAAGTATGCTTGAAGCCCGTGAGGATATTCTATAAGGGCCCAAGGCCCAGAACCGTTTTAAGGCTTGTAGCCGTGAACCGGAATTAGTATGTAACTTGTGTTGTAAGTTAGAAATACTAGAGACAGAACCGGACACGTTTATGAGCCGGTCTCGGGACCCTGCAAACCGACGGGCGTCACCCATGTATATAAGGGGACGACCCGGCGGCGATTCAGGAGAAGAGACAACAACTCGAGACTTAGGCGAAGTTTGTTTGCTCCCTAGTCATCGAAACCCCCATCAATTCCATCACAACTAGACGTAGGCTTTTACCTTCATCGAAGGGCCGAACTAGTATAAACTCTCTTGCGTCCTTGTGTCCGCTTTAACCCCTTCAAGCTAACCCGTAGCGATGGCTCCACGACTAAGTCCTTTCATGAGGACATCTGCCGTGACAAAACCACGACAGTTGGCGCCCACCGTGGGGCTATCGCACGATGGTTTCAAATTCTTGGAGGGCAACTTCGAAGGACTCAAGGGTTACGCTGTGGGCCGGATGACCAAGAGTCATCGCGGCAAGCGCTACATCGACGATTCAGGCTGGGGCCCCGAGGCCGGCTCGATTGAGTACGGGTACCGGGTCCCCTTTGGTGGCATACACGTCTTCGTTGGCAAGATCGGTGAACCGTAGGACCTTGAAGTATGTCTAGAGGGGGAGGGGGTGATTAGACTACTTGACCAATTAAAAACTTAGCCTTTTCCCAGTTTTAGAGTTTGGCAGATTTTAGCTATCTTAGGGCAAGTCAAGCAATCATCACACAATTCAAGCAAGCATGTAAAGAGTATATTGGCAGCGGAAATTAAAGCATGCAACTTGCAAGAAAGTAAAGGGAAGGGTTTGGAGGATTCAAACGCAATTAGAGACACAGATGTTTTTGCCGTGGTTCCGATAGGTGGTGCTATCGTACCTCCACGTTGATGGAGACTTCAACCCACGAAGGGTAACGGTTGCGCGAGTCCATGGAGGGCTCCACCCACGAAGGGTCCACGAAGTAGCAACCTTGTCTATCCCACCATGGCCGTTGCCCATGAAGGACTTGCCTCACTAGCGGTAGATCTTCACGAAGTAGGCGATCTCCTTGCCCTTACAAACTCCTTGGTTCAACTCCACAATCTTGTCGGAGGCTCCCAAGTAACACCTAGCCAATCTAGGAGACACCACTCTCCAAGAAGTAACAAATGGTGTGTTGATGATGAACTCCTTGCTCTTGTGCTTCAAATGATAGTCTCTCCAACACTCAACTCTCTCACATAGGATTTGAATCTGGTGGAAAGAAGATTTGAGTGGAAAGCAACTTGGGGAAGGCTAGAGATCAAGATTCATATGGTAGGAATGGAATATCTTGGTCTCAACACATGAGTAGGTGGTTCTCTCTCAGAAACGGTAAGTTGGAAGTGCAGGTTCGATTCGATGGCTCTCTCCACGAATGAAGAGGAGGTGGAGGGGTATATATAGCCTCCACACAAAAATCTAACCGTTACACACAATTTACCAATCTCGGTGGGACCGAATCAACAAACTCGGTCGGACCGATTTTAGTAAACCTAGTGACCGTTAGGGTTTTCGGTGGATCGACATGCATCTCGGTAGGACCGATATGATTAGGGTTAGGGCATAACATAATCTCGGTGAGACCGATTACACAAACTCGGTGAGACCGATTTTGGTAATTAGCTAACCAGAGAGTTGGTGAGGTAAACTCGGTGGGACCGATTTGGTCTTTTCGGTGAGACCGAAATGTTACAAAAGTGAAATAGAGAGTTTACATTGCAATCTCGGTGGGACCGATCCACTCTTTTGGTGAGACCGAAAAGTTACGAAAAGGAAACAGAGAGATTACAATCCCATATCGGTGAGACCGAGATCCCTATCGGTAGAACCGATTTGCCTAGGGTTTGTGGCAGTGGCTATGACATTTGGAATCGGTGGTGCCGGATAGGAAGAATCGGTGAGACCGATTTTTGCTTTAGGTTCAGGTCATATGTGGATGTGAGAAAGTAGCTGAGTGTTTTGGAGCATATCACTAAGAACATGAAGCAAGAGGATCATTAAGCAACACCTCATCCCTTCTTGATAGTGTTGGATTTTCCTATAGACTCAGTGTGATCTTGAATCACTAAAATATAAAATGAAGAGTCTTGAGCTTTTGAGCTTGAGCCAATCCTTTGTCATTAGCATTTTCAGGGATCCACTTTCATCATCCATGCCATGCGATTCATTGAGCTTTCCTGAAATGTTCATCTTGGAATAGCATTAGCTCAATGAGCTATATGTTGTTATGAATTACCAAAACCACCTAGGGATAGTTGCACTTTCAATCTCCCCTTTTGGTAATTGATGACAACATATAGATCAAAGCTTCGACAAATGATAATAAGATTGAAAAACATCGTCGCTTTGAGAAGTATGTGATAAGCAAGAGCTCCCCCTAAATTTGTGCATATTTTAATATTTTCGTTGGACTGCAAATGCACAAGGAATTAGGCTCATGGGTTACTCTTCCATGTCACATACATCTTGGTGGAGCGCTCAAAATGATACGGAATGAATACATGCACTCATCACCAAGCACAGTGAATGATCACATAGGATAATTAAGATAATATCATCAAACATGCATAAGTGTAGCTTATTATCAAACACATGATCATCAATGTCTCACAAACATAGCATATCAGGCAAACAAAAGCAAACAAGTTTGAAAAACCACCAAATCAAGAGAGAACAAAAGCAACACTCTCTCTCTCGAAGCCTATGATCTATACATTTTTCTCCCCCTTTGGCAACAAGTTACCAAAAAGTTCATAGAAAATGCATAGTGCTAGATCGACTCTCAGGCTTGATCTTCTGGTGGTGGAGTCCGGATAACGCCGAGGACGAAAGCTTCAGTTGAAGTAGATGGAGCTGGAGCTGATGTAGGTGCTGGAGCTGGTGGCACTAAGGATGTAGCTGGTGCAGATGAAGTTGCTCTTGTGTCGAGGCCTGCACATGAGATGACCTCTGGGCTCTAGGCACTCTGGCAAATGCATCAGTAGTTGTTTTGCCCTTCCTCTCCTGCATGTCATCTTGTAGTTCTTCCACTGCAGAATGAATCTCAGTTACTTTCACATCTAAGTTATAGAACTTTTGTTCTATGATTCTCTCCAAGCTCTCCTGATTTTGAGTGAGGGTGGCCAATCCCTTCTCAATCCTCAGGGTTGATGCTATTAAGTATCCGAGCTACTCCTGCTTGTTCTTCAAGAAATAATCAGATGCCTCCTCCTGAGTTGGCATCCTGGCATCCTTCTCCTTCCTTGCCTTCTCCTTCTTCTCTTGTTCTTGAACTGGCGATGGATCATTCTCATTCATGACAACCTCATTGTCCTCAAAGTCTGGATAAATTGGAAAATGTTCCTTATCCAATAGATATTTGCCTGTGCCCATTTTTGAGTTAATCAACTCCTGGATCTGAGGGGCATATCCACAACTTCTTTTACGATCATTGCAGTCCTCTTAATGGTTTCAACCATAAGGCTCATGACTTTGAATTTCTGTGGCACATCAAACAAATGCAACATGTTGATTGCATGCCCTCTGATCATGTTGTGGTCACTAGACTTTGGCAGTAGGGTATGCCTTAAGATGGTATTGATGGTTGGCAGCCCTGACAGAAGGAAGTGGACTTCCAAACTTATGTGTCTCAATGGCTGTGTCTGGGATCTCCTTGTACATGTGTGCCATGGTGTTGTGGTCCATTTTCTTCTTGGCATATACATCAAGATCATCTTCAGTCTGCTTTGTGGGATTTATCTGCTTTGCCCACTCCTCAACAGTTGGTGGTACCTTGTACCTTGAGACATCCACACTATCACGCCATCTGGATAAAAGTGTGTGGAGTAGAAGCGCATGATAAGTTCATCGTTCCGGTTGGTGAGCTTTTGCCCAACAAAGTCTGCAACTCCAACAGCAACAAAACTGTCTTGCACTCCAGGATAGTGCTCTACATTTTCCTTCATGTAGGTCCAGTCGACCCACCTCATGTCACACACTATGGGCTTCTTATCTAGCAGAACAGTCTCATAAAAGTCCTGATGTTCCTTGGTGTGGAACCTGTAGTCCCCAGCAGTTCTTCTCCTTGAGACATATGGATCTGTCATCCTCCATAGCCTTAACCCATTGTCTCTTCTGATCTTCATATCCTCAGCCACAGGATGGGCATCATTGTGGTCTGGTATCTTTGGCTTGAGCTTCCTCAAAACTTGTCCTTCTTCATCTTCTTCTTGACAACCTCGAACTTTGGGGCCTTGTTCTTCTCGATGCTGGAATACTCCTGGTATTCCTCTTTGGTGCAGACTTGGCCTTGGGGGCAGCTTTGGGTGCTTCCTTGGGCTTAGATGTGGCAGCCCCTAATCTTATAGCATCACCCATAAGCTTGGGTTCCTTTAGTGCTGGTGCAGCTATTTCTTCTTCCTCTTCCATCATGGAAGGCTTCCCAATAACTCTGACTATGGTCTTCTTGACCCTCTCTTTCCTTTTCTTCCCTTCAGCAGTAGCTAGCTCTTTGGGATCAGGCTTATCAGGAATTTGAGTTGATGCTCTGACTTTTGGCATAGGTGTCCTCTTGGCAGGAACCTTCTTATTGAGTCCAGGCTTTGTGCTATGTGCTGAGCCATACTCCTTTTAGCACAACCTTCTTGGAGGTTGCTTCATAAATCTTCGCCCTATAATCCTCATCTTCGAATCTGAGGTTTTCTTCTTCCTTTACACAGTGGCAGCTTTAGGCAGATTGCTTGGGGTGCTCCTGCTGCCTTCATCTGAAGAGCTGGAGGGACTAGTGCCCTCACTCATGTTCACCTGTTCCTCTGACCTGTTCTGACTGTCACTCTGGTCTGACATGCTGACTGCTAACCCTGTGAAGAGTTATAGATGAGGTAGAGTGGATGAGCATCACAAAATGCAGAGATTTTTGCAAAAGAATGACTCAAAAATTCAGTTTTATTTTTCCACAGAAAGCATTTCGGATCTACTGATTTTCAAACTCGGTGATACCGAAGCAGTTTTGGAACCTAAACTGATGAACTCGGTTGGACCGAGTCACAGTTCGGTGGCACCGAGACTGCTAGGGTTTCACAAAGTCCTAAGGTCTCACCGATTAGCAATTCTCGGTCAGACCGAGTCTCACTAGTGCAATGGCATAAGCCAAGTCGGTGGGACCGAGTTTTTCAACTCGGTGGGTCCGAGATGGTTTCGGCGGAAACCTAACCCTAAATTTTCGAATCAAAACTATTCTAGGGATTGCATTAACTGGATAGGAGTGTTTCAATCATGGCAAGAATCAATAAGAACACAATGTGCTGAGAATCGGACGAGGAAAGCACTGTGATCGAGTCCGTGCCCTAGTTCGGCGGAGACTCGCTACGGCGGCAACAGCGGAGTTGATTTCCATTTACGGTGGCGGATACCAGCGACAGGGGGCGGCTGGTGACGAGGAGACGATCCGGAGATCACGGAGGCAGAGCGAGCTATTGTGCGGGCGAAGAGGTTCGGAGAAATTTCCAAAAAATTTGCCCGTGACTATATATAGCCCGACCCTGTCGGTGTGACCAAGTGGAAAAATTGGGTGGCACCGAGATGCAAAACAGTGTACTATTATTGCAACTCGGTGTGACCAAAGAGTTCAAATCGGTTGCACCGAGATTGAAAACCTAGATTGACTAAGTGATCTCGGTAAGACCGAAATGGAGGAATCGGTCAGACCAAAAATCACAAAGAAGTTTTGGAAGTTTAAGTCTATGAATGAATCGGGGACTCGAGTGCTCCTCACACAGAGTGGTTCGAATCTGACTTGATCAAATTTTGTGATGTAGCATGAACAGAGTTTGAGACGAGAAAAAGCATAGATAGCTAGAGAAGGTTCTTAGGCATTCTTGTCCATCCACTTGGCCAAAGAAAAAGAAGCCAATCAATCAAAACAACAAGTGGATGTCCTCGAATGAGTAAAGTGTGCAACCAACATGCTCACACAATAAGATGGCAAATGAAATATGTGACAAAGCATGCACAACCAATTCTAGCATCTATCAAACAATTGGCGATGACTAGGTCATCTATATATGAGTATATTGACTTAGGAGTCAAATGATAGACATTTGATCATAGGTCATACTCATCGTTTAAGCTCAAGTGGGGTTACCATTTTTACATAAAGCATTTATGTGTTCACATCATTAGAGTTGCTTTGACTCAATTCTTAGAGTTAAGCTCCCCCTAGATGTGAGATCCCCCCTTAGAGGGATGAACTAACCTTGGGTTTTGTCGATGATGACTTGATGTGGGTGTTGAAGATGTGGATGCTCAATGTTGATGTAGATCTTTTGGAGCAATCCTTTGGAGTGAGTTGCACTTTCAATACCTACATGGGTTAGTCCCACAAGGAACAAACAAGTATATCCATAGACATAGAGTGATGCACACAAAAATGATGTCCATGAAATCATTAGGTTACCTTGTCCCTTGCCTTACCAACATGAGGGTTTGTGACTCCTTGAACTAGTGCAAGATATGGAAGTTGATTGCACTTGTCCTTGCCATAATGATATGAGTGAAATATGTTGGAGGAGTCACCCTCCATAACTCTCTAGTTCTTCTTCTTTTGGATCCACATCATCTTGATGGGAATCCTTGGATTTGTAGTTGTACTTGATGAGGTAGAACTTGACGTAGTCTTGGGAATCCACTTGACCGATACCTTAGGTGCTTCTTCAAATGCATCAATCTCTTCTTGAAGCTTGTCCTTGCCCTTGTGGTCTTGTGGTGGAAGATCATCTTGTGCTTGTGTTCCCTTGAAGGAAGTAGGATCATACTTCTCTTGTTGAGGAACAAACTTCGTCTTGGGGTATTGATCTTCTTCCCACTCAACTCCATTGGCATTGAACTTTCGTTCAAAACCAACACCTTGATTGTTCCGGTGCCTTCCTTGCTTGCGTACAATTTCCTCGAATTGCTTACTCTCGGCAAGGCTCTTGTATACACCTTTCTCTATAATTCCCTTCAATAAGCTATTTTCTTGCTCAAGTGTAACTTGGCTAAGAGAATCATTAGTGGAATCAAGAGAACTACTAGAAGCAACAATATTGGATTTATCATTGTTATTGTTACTACTAGAAGAAGAATCTTTCTTGTTCTTGTTACTAGACTTAACTTGAGGCATGTAAGTAGATAAGAGTAAACACTTGGCAATGTAAGAAGAACTTTTCTTACGGAGATCATCATTGATAGCTTTTAAGAACTCATGCTCTTGCTCAAGATTGAGCTTTTCAAAGCGTAACTTCTCATGAGCCCTTAAAAGTTCTCGATGATCTTCAAAGATAGTTTCATGAGCTAACTTAAGAGTGTTTAATTCTTTAGTTAGACGCTCAATTTTCTCCTTATCATTGTCATTCGTTTCACCTTGATTAGCATGATTAATTGACATTTCATCATAGTATTCATCACTAGAGTTGTCAACAAGTAAATCATCATCACCTAGCAAGTCATCTTCATCAACATCAAAATCAATATACTGGGGTGTGTTACCTTAGGACCTTTGGCCATGAAGCATCTACCAATTCCTTCATTTGGTGATCCAAATATGTCGTAGGAGTTGGTTGACACAAGTGCTAGACCGGCAACACCTTCATCTTGAGTATATTCTGAGTCGGAGTGATAGCTTCTCTCGGAGTGATGGTCGGAGTCGGAGCCGGATACCCATTCACCAACATGAGCTTGATGTCTTCGTTTTGTGTAGCTCTTTGATGACTTGTCCTTCCTTTCCGAATCCTTGCTTCTCCGTGAGGGTCTTCGTTCATAACGATCATCCCTACTCCTCCTCTCTCTTGGTGGTGATTCTTCTCTTCTACTTCTTCCTTTTGGAGAGTCTTCTCTTCTTTTGTAGGGTGTCGTACACTCATTGGAATAGTGTTCGGGTCTCCCACAATTGTAGCAATTGCGCTCTCGACTAGAAGATCTTTTGTCATTGTAAGACCTTGACTTGGAGCTTCTTTCTTTGCTTCTACTCTTGTAGAATTTGTTGAAGTTCTTCACCATTAAGCTCAATTCTTCATTGAAGGTTTGTTTCTCACTTTATGATGTGGGGGCTTCACTTGAGGCTTTGTAAGCACCACTTGACTTGTTGTGAAGTTCCTCCGTATCCTTCATGACATCTCATGAGCAACAATTCTTCCAATGACTTCCGTTGGCTTGAGATCTTTGTAGTTTGGCATCATTTGAATCAATGTGCACACGGTATCATACTTTCCATCCAATGCTCTTAGGATCTTCTTGATGATGAATCTGTGAGTCATCTCTTCACTCCCTAAGCCGGCAATTTCATTTGTGATAAGTGCAAGCCTAGAGTACATTTCAGCGACACCTTCACCATCCTTCATCTTGAACTTGTCAAGCTGACTTTGGAGCACATCCAACTTGGATTCCTTGATGGATTCGGTACCTTCATGCATATCAATCAAAGTATCCCAAATTTCCTTTGCATTCTCAAGACGGTTGATTTTGCTGAATTCTTCGGGGCACAATCCGTTGAAGATGATATCACAAGCTTGAGCGTTGTATTGCAACATCTTCAATTCTTCCGCATTAGCTTCACGGTTCGACTCTCTCCCATCAAAGAATTCACCTTGCAAGCCAATACAAATAATTGCCCAAATGGCGGGGTTATGTCCGAGAATATGCATTTTCATCTTATGCTTCCAACTAGAAAAATTAGTACCATCAAAGTAAGGACCTCTACGGTGATAATTTCCCTCGCTAGACGCCATACTCTCCTAGGTTGTGAAACCAAGGCTATGACCACCAAAGGCTATGGAAATCAAAGCAAATGGAGACCAACGCTCTGATACCACTTGTAGGACCTTGAAGTATGTCTAGAGGGGGGTGATTAGACTACTTGACGAATTAAAAACTTAGCCTTTTCCCAGTTTTAGAGTTTGGCAGATTTTAGCTATCTTAGGACAAGTCAAGCAATCATTACACAATTCAAGCAAGCATGCAAAGAGTATATTGGCAGCGGAAATTAAAGCATGCAACTTGCAAGAAAGTAAAGGGAAGGGTTTGGAGGATTCAAACGCAATTGGAGACACATATGTTTTTGGCATGGTTCCGATAGGTGGTGCTATCGTACCTCCACATTGATGGAGACTTCAACCCACGAAGGGTAACGGTTGCGCGAGTCCATGGAGGGCTCCACCCACGAAGGGTCCAGGAAGTAGCAACCTTGTCTATCCCACGATGGCCGTCGCCCACGAAGGACTTGCGCCACTAGCGGTAGATCTTCACGAAGTAGGCGATCTCCTTGCCCTTACAAACTCCTTGGTTCAACTCCACAATCTTGTCGGAGGCTCCCAAGTAACACCTAGCCAATCTAGGAGACACCACTCTCCAAGAAGTAACAAATGGTGTGTTGATGATGAACTCCTTTCTCTTGTGCTTCAAATGATAGTCTCCCCAACACTCAACTCTCTCTCATAGGATTTGAATCTGGTGGAAAGAAGATTTGAGTGGAAAGCAACTTGGGAAGGCTAGAGATCAAGATTCATATGGTAGGAATGGAATATCTTGGTCTCAACACATGAGTAGGTGGTTCTCTCTCAGAAATGGTAAGTTGGAAGTGTAGGTTTGTTCTGATGGATCTCTCCACGAAAGAAGAGGAGGTGGAGGGGTATATATAGCCTCCACACAAAATCTAACCGTTACACACAATTTACCAATCTCGGTGGGACCGAATCAACAAACTCGGTCACGTCGATTTTAGTAAACCTAGTGACCGTTAGGGTTTTCGGTGGGACTGACATGCATCTCGGTAGGACCAATATGATTAGGGTTAGGGCATAGCGTAATCTCGGTGAGACCGATTACACAAACTCGGTGAGACCGATTTTGGTAATTAGCTAACCAGAGAGTTGGTCAGGTAAACTCGGTGGGACCGATTTGGTCTTTTCGGTGAGACCGAAATGTTACAAAAGGAAACAGAGAGTTTACATTGCAATCTCGGTGGGACCGATCCGCTCTTCGGTGAGACCGAAAAGTTCTGAAAAGGAAGCAGAGATTACAATCCCATCTCGGTGAGACCGAGATCCCTATCGGTAGAACCGATTTGCCTAGGGTTTGTGGCGATGGCTATGACATTTCGAATCGGTGGTCTTGGGATAGGAAGAATCGGTGAGACCGATTTTGGCTTTAGGTTCAGGTCATATGTGGATGTGAGAAAGTAGCTGAGGGTTTTGGAGCATATCACTAAGCACATGAAGCAACAGGCTCATTAAGCAACACCTCATCCCTTCTTGATAGTATTGGATTTTCCTATAGACTTAATGTGATCTTGAATCACTAAAATATAAAATGAAGAGTCTTGAGCTTTTGAGCTTGAGCCAATCCTTTGTCATTAGCATTTTGAGGGATCCACTTTCGTCATCCATGCCATGCCATTCATGGAGCTTTCCTGAAATGTTCATCTTGGAATAGCATTAGCTCAATGAGCTATATGTTGTTATGAATTACCAAAACCACCTAGGGATAGTTGCACTTTCAACCGGGCCCTGAGCCGGACATCTGCACCGACATCGTCGAAACGGCTCAGTGTGCGAGATCTGCCCTGGTTAAACCGGCTGTGAAGCGTGCCTTCATGGGAGTCATCCACGGAGGAGACTATGATGGTGGATCGGAATCTGGCAGCGAGACCTTCGTTTATTCCGGCGACGAGTCCTCGACCGGAGAAACCAAATGATTGTATCAGCTACAGGACGACCGGATTGGGGGTTGTTCCGATGACGACAGTATTCCGGACCCCTCTGATCTTCCCAACCGGGTTCGGATATTCATGACCGGTACACAAGCGGCGGTCCACTCTTCGACCGCGGCAGGGATGTTCTCCGGGTCAGCAGCGGCGACCGGGGCAGGAGGCCTTGTGCACCCGCCGGCTTAAGTCTTATCTGATCTATTTGATGCGTTGGTTGTGCTTATGGCGGAGGCTAACCCGGCGGATCAGGACGCCCACAACGCGGAAATTGCAAAGGTGAGGGAACAGATCACTCAGGCCAAGGCCGACCTGGCAGCCGAGAACAGCAGGATGGCCACAGAGCGGGCCGCTTTGGACGCGCAGGCCTATAAGCTTATCTTTGGACGAGCAGCGTCGCATGAAGTCTTGAAAAGGAAGCATCGGTCTCGCCTGCCGATGGTCTTTGATGCCAGAAACCTCTTTAATACCCCAGGAGCAGGGACTAGTAACCCGCCGTGGCTAAACCGGGCGGAGGCACCTGGGACGGGTGCGCCGGTTCAGCCTCGCCTGATGGAGCCGCCTCGACAGAATAACATCGTACCTCAGCCTGTCCAGACACCTCCAGGTCATTATTCCAATCCAATGGACAATCTTATCGCTGCCGCTTCACGGCTGGAGGCCATCCTGATTGAAGGTGAATCGCCGCAAGCAGTGGAGACGCGCCGGGTTAAGGAACTTCTTCGAACAGCCTTGGTTCAGCTCGAAGCACATTCATATAGCCGTGTCCGAATTCATTCCACCCCCCCATCTGAGCCGGAGTTACAGCAGGAGGATGGATGAACCGGCCGTATCCAGTAGTGCACGGAACCGTGAAGCGCCCCGTGGCCATAACCCGGCGGGTGATGCTCGGGACGTGGTGGACCGGGCCCGAGCACGAAGGGATGCTGAGCTAGCAGCACAACATGAGGCTCGTCAGCTTATGCCGGTTCGTCCAACCACCTCGATCGAGCCAGGGGTTACTTCTAGTTCTTTGGGAGTGCCTTGTCTTGTCCCTGCTTTACGCAATGTGCGCCTGCCCAAGGATTTCAAGGGCCCGCGCAAGGTGCCAAATTACACGGCCGATTTGTCTCCGGAAGCATGGGTAGAGAGCTATGAGATGGCCATGGACATGCTTGACATAGATGAAGCGGCATGTGCAAATTATTTTACCATGATGCTTGAAGGGACAGCCCGTATTTGGTTAAAGAGCTTACCAGCCAATTCTATCAGTTCATGGGCCCAGTTGCGAGCCCGGTTTATCCAGAATTTCAAGGATACATGTAAGCAGCCCATGTCAATAGTGGACTTAGTGGCTTGTGTCCAGGAGGAAGGAGAGTCAACAACCCGCTGGGTACGCCGGGTCTCGGAAATTTTGCACTCATCAGACCATATCAACGCCGACTCCGCAGTTATAACTTTGGAAAGCAACTGCCGGTTTAAACCTCTGAAGTTGAAATTGGGACGGATGAAGCGCCATTGTAACGATATGGGGACCCTCATGACTGCATTAATGAAGTATGTCGATTCTGATGGTACCAAGGATCCCGAGTCTGATGATGACAAGACAGGGAAGGGAAAGAAGAACAACAACTCCAAGGGGCAGCAACACAACACGGTAGGTCATGGTAATGGAGGCAAGCGTAAAGCGGATGGCAGCATGGACTTTGTGGCTAATACTAGCGCGCAGGACAGGGGCCAGCGACGAAAGGGTAAACCTCCAAATCGCGGTGGAGTTCAAAACCCCAACCCGTACCACCTGACTTATCTATTAAACCAGCCCTGCCCAAAGCACGTGACGAAGGAGTCGCCAGCCACCCACCTTTGGAAGGATTGCTATATTATGCAGGAGTTCAAAAATTCTAATGCTTTCCGGTATGATCACGGATCAGGTGGTGGCTCGGGATCCGGATTCCATGGGCCAGGTCACGGTGGAGGAAATGCCGGTTCAGGCTTCAATGGAGACCAGGGTGGACATAACAATCAAAACAATCAGAATAGCCAGGGTGGTTACAACCAGCAGCAGCAGTCCGGCTATCAGAGCAATCCAAAGCAGTTGAATAGCGGACAATATCATGTGATCACCACTATCTTAGACAAGCGAGGCCAGAAGCTTCACAAGCGAGCAGTGAATTCTGTTGAACCGATCGTGCCTCGTTATTTACGCTGGTCCGAACAGCCAATCATATGGAGCAGAGAAGATCACCCTCCCCGGGTTGACAATCCGGGTTAGCTAGCGTTGGTGGTGGCACCTCAGGTGGGAGGTTATAAGTTCACTAAAGTGCTCATGGATGGAGGAAGCAACATTAATATCTTGTACTATGAGACCTTCCATCGCATGGGGCTAATAGACAAGAATCTTAAACCGTCCAATACGGTATTCCATGGTGTGGTACCTGGTAAGTCAGCATATCCCGTTGGCAAGATAGCTCTGGAGGTGGCCTTTGGAGATGATCATGATTCTAGGTCAGAAACATTGGTTTTTGAGGTGGTGAAGATCCAGAGCCCATACCACGCTTTATTTGGGCGGCTGGCTTATGCCAAATTTATGGCACGGCCCTGTTATATTTATCTGCAGCTCAAGATGCCGGGTCACAAGGGTACCATAACCGTTCATGGAAGTCGCAAGATTTCCTTGGAGTGTGAAGAAGGTGATGCGGCCTATGCAGAGGCGGTTTGTGCCACGGAAGAGTTGAAGTACTACAAGGATAATGTTGATCCGGCGGACATGACTCCGTTGAAGAAGCCAACCACAGAGCATGATCCGGCCCTAAAGTTCAAATCGGCGGCTGAGACTAAGCTTGTTGACTTTGTACCTGGCGATTCGTCCAAGCAGTTTAGTATCAGCACCAACTTGGATCTAAAATAGGAAAGCGCGCTCATCGAGTTCATCCGTGAGAACCGAGACATTTTTGCATGGAAGCCTTCTGACATGCTAGGTGTACCGAGGGAACTCGCTGAGCAAACTCTTAATGTTGATCCTAAGTACAAACCGGTGAAGCAGTTTCTCCGCCGGTTCAACGAAGAAAGGCGCAAGGCTATTGGAGAGGAAGTGGCGAGCTCTTAGCGGCTGGCTTTATTGTTGAAGTGTTCCATCCTGAATGGCTGGCTAATCCGGTGCTGGTCCTTCAGAAAAATGGCACCTGGCGCATGTGTGTGGATTACACAAATCTTAACAAGGCTTGTCCAGCAGATCCTTTTGCCCTCCCCCGCATCGATCAGATTATTGATGCTACCGCGAGTTGTGAGCGTTTGAGTTTTCTGGATGCATATTCTGGTTATCATCAGATCAAGATGGCAGTTAAGGACCAGGAGAAGACGGCGTTCATAACCCCCTTTGGAGCCTTATGCTATGTATCTATGCCCTTTGGGCTCAAGAGTGCTCAGGCAACTTATCAATGGTGTGTACAAAATTGCCTTCATAAGCAGATCGGCCGTAATGTACATGCCTATGTGGATGATATTGTGGTTAAGTCAAGGGAGAAGGAGACTCTGGTTGATGATTTGAAGGAAACCTTTGAAAACCTACGGACATACAAAATGATGCTCAACCCGGCCAAGTGTGTTTTTGGTGTACCGGCAGGCAAATTATTGGGTTTTCTAGTGTCCAACAGGGGAATTGAGGCTAATCCGGAGAAGATCACAGCTATCACCTCCCTGGCTAAACCGAAATGTATCAATGATGTCCAGCGCTTGGCAGGCCGGGTTGCTGCGTTGAGTCGGTTTATTAGCCGCCTCGGTGAGAAGGCGATCCCTTTATATCAGATGCTGAAGAAAGCAGATCCCTTTGACTGGAGTCCGGCCACTGATAAAGCATTGGAGGACTTAAAGCAGCAGCTAGCCAATCCGCCTGTTCTTGCTGCTCCGATTGACAAAGAACCTTTGCTACTATATGTGGCGGCTAATGCTCGTGCAGTCAGCGTGGCTATTGTGGTAGAGCACAAGGAGGCGGGCAAGGAATATCCGGTTCAGCGTCCGGTTTACTATATCAGCGAGGTGCTTATTGAGTCCAAGCAAAGATACCCGCATTGGCAGAAGCTGGTGTATGGAGTTTTCATGGCAAGCCGGAAGCTTAAGCAATACTTCCAGGGACATCCCATCATGGTGGTCAGCTCTGTTCCTTTGGGAGATATAATTCAAAACAGGGAGGCAACTGGACGGATTGCCGAGTGGGCTATAGAGCTTGGGCCGCACGGCTTGAAATACGTGCCTCGGACGGTGATCAAGTCTCAAGCACTTGTGGATTTCATCAATGATTGGACGGAACTACAAGCACCTGAAGAAAAGCTGGATCACACCTATTGGACTATTCATATCGATGGGTCCAGGAAATTGGAGGGCTCGGGGGCTGGAGTAGTATTAACTTCCCCACGAGGTGATAAGTTCTGTTACGTTCTCCGCTTAATGTTCCCTTGTACTAACAATGCAGCTGAGTACGAAGCTTTACTCCATGGTCTCCGGATGGCTAAGGAGATGAATCTCAGCCGAGTTAAGTGCTTTGGTGACTCGGACCTGGTGGCCCAACAAGTGTCTGGTACTTGGGATTCTAAGGATCCGCTCATGGCAGCATACGTCGTGAGGTGGATATTATTGCAGGCCACTTCAAGGGATATCAGGTGGATCACGTGGACAGACGGAAGAACGAAGCGGCGGACGCTTTAAGCCAGCTGGGCTCTCAGCGTAAACCGGTTCCGCCTAATGTCTTCTTGGATGTCCTGCATAAACCGTCGGTCAAGCTCCCTGGCGAAGAGGATTTGGCTATTCCTGATCTGAAGGCTCAGTTGGTGGCGGCTCTGCATGTCATTCCGGATTGGATGATTCCTTATCTTGCATACATGAACCGGGGCGAGTTACCAGAGGATGAGATGCTGGCCAGGCAAATAATCCGGCGATCCAAGTCCATGACTATTGTCAATGGCGAGTTGCATCATTGCAGCTTGTCAGGAGCGTTTCAACGTTGCGTATCACTAGAGGAAGGCTGTGAGATCTTGCGCGAAATCCACGAAGGAGATTGTGGTCACCACGCCGATTCAAAATCTCTGGTGGCTAAGGCGTTTTGTCACGGTTTCTATTGGTTGACTACTCATGCTGATGCGGAGGACCTGGTTAGGCGATGTGACGACTGTCAGAAGTTCTCAAGCCGCGCTCATGTGTCGTCTCAAGAATTGAGGATGATTCCAATTACTTGGCCGTTTGCGACTTGGGGGCTAGATATGGTTGGGCCTTTCAAACGGTCCAAGGACAAGAAGACCCACCTTTTGGTGGCGGTTGACAAATTTACAAAGTGGGTAGAAGCGGAGCCTATCAACAAGTGTGATGCAGCCACGACGGTTCAATTCATTAAAAAGGTGATTTTCCGGTTTGGCTTTCCACACAGTATCATTACTGATAATGGTACCAATCTGTCTAAGGGTGCTATGAAGGAGTTCTATGAACGTGAGCACATCCGGCTTGATGTTTCATCAGTGGCTCACCCACAGTCCAATGGCCAAGCAGAGAGAGCTAACCAAGAGATCTTACGAGGCATCAAACCCCGGCTTATGCTTCCTTTGCAGCGGACGCCGGGTTGTTGGGTTGAGGAGTTACCATCTGTATTATGGAGCATCAATACTACGCCCAACAGATCAACAGGATACACACCATTCTTCATGGTCTACGGAGCGGAGGCGGTTCTCCCCAGTGATATCCGTCATGACTCACCTCGTGTAGCATCTTATGTTGAAGCGGACAATGAGGTAGCTCGGCAAGACGCTTTGGACCTATTGGATGAGGAGCGTGACATTGCAGCTGCCCGTTCGGCGATTTACCAGCAGGATCTTCGTCGCTATCACAGTCGCCGAGTTAGAACCAGAACCTTTCAAGAAGGAGATTTGGTGCTCCGGCTCATCCAAGACCAGACTGATATGCACAAGCTATCCCCGCCTTGGGAGGGACCTTTCGTGGTCAGCAAGAATCTGCACAACGGGTCGTACTATCTGATTGACATTCGAGAGCATAAAGACTCACGTACATCAGAGGAGGAGACCAGCAGGCCGTGGAACATAGCTCACCTTTGGCCCTACTATACTTGAGCCATAGGCTTTACTTATGTACATATTATGACGATGTATATATTATGATCAATACAATAAACCGGAGCCTTACTAAAGCGGGGTCTCTGTTATTTTTACATCATGAGTGGTTACACGGAGTTTTTATCTGAAAGCGGTCTCCGGTTTACCCCTTGAGTTAGCTTTTTAACAAAGCTTTATATCATGTCACTTGGGGGCTTGGTCGTGTCCGAACCAATGCAACACCTTTTGACAGGTGAAAGCCACAAGATCACTTGGGGACTTGGTCACGTATGAACCAGTCACGCCTCTTGGTCAGCCTAAGGCCACAAAATCACTTGGGGGCTTGGTCGAACCCGAACCATCACTACACCTCTTGATCGGCGTAATGCCACTGCATCATTTGGGGACCTGGATGACATGAACCGTAGCTACACCTATTGGGGGCTTGGTCGTGTCCGACCATGGTAATGCCACTTGATCGGCTCAAACAGCCTCTTTCGCAAAAGATTTTATCTTTGCCTTTGCTTGAAATTTGTTTGTCTTTTTGCATTTTTCTCTTGTTGTGTTCTTAAACTGACAATTATTAAACCGATTCAACTGTCAGTTGACGGGACAAGGTTTGTTGTTCATCCGGAGACACTTTGCCCGGTTTGATTTTTTTATAAAACATCCTATTATGGAGTAACACCGTTGTTCATCTTAAACCGGAACGCTTTACCCGGTAAACCAACCCTATGTACACACGAGCTGTTTTCTCCTTCAGCAGAGCGGGTTTCTTACAACTCCGCTTCAAGATTGGCACAACCAACTTCATGCCCTATGATGGCAGGTATCATATATTCCCATATTTTATCATATGTTTAATCTAAAGTATTATCTTTAATTTCATATCCATGTGATGACCCGCCTGGTGATACCACCACAATGGCGTTTTTAAGCTTTTTGCTGCAGGCAACAGTTTAAGGTTGATGATTCAACAAAAACATGAATTGCAATAAATATGCACGAAGGCATATCAACACAAAGAGTGGCAGCTAGTCTATTACAAGGCAACACAGTGGTCAGATAAGATAATTGTTTTTGGCATAACATAAGGAAGCAGTAATGTAAACCGGCCTCGGGTTTATGCTTGATCGCCAACTTGGCCTGATGGTTGCGGGTCATCCTGCGCCGCTTCAACTTCTGATTCCCTACCCGGGTTGGAAATCAACGATCATCGATCGATTCCCATTAATGCTTGGAATACGGCTTCATCATTGATCAGCAACGACGGTTCAATATCAGGAGCGTAAGTATGCTCACGGATTAGCGGTATAAGATTCTCCGCTTCAGGAATCGGGGCAGACACTCGTTTATTTTCTCCATCATATTGGGCACGATAGTGAGACAGATTTGCCTCTTCAACCAGGTGACAAGCCAAAGGCGCACTTCGGTTTATAGCTCGAAGATCCTCTTCGCTGAATTCCGTCCCGTCTTCCTTCAAGCTTGGGAAGCCTTGGGCCGCTTCAACGGGATCAAAGTCCGGCACCCACGCTTTGGCCCGGATTAAGGCGTTTATGGCACCGGTTCTAGCAGCAGATTTCTTTAATTCTTCAAACCGGGCAGGAAGCATTGACAACCTTTTAAGGGTGTCCTGGATCAAGGTCGGTGCCGGGTTGTTATGAGAAGCGGTGCTGATGATCCGCTGCGCACCAGTATAGAGTTGCTCTATCAATGTATAAGAGGCTTTCAATTTCTTCCGCACATCTGATCCCAAGTGGCCAATGCGTGTCCCTATATCATTCAAAGTGTTAATAAACCGGCAATTACATGAGAAAGCTTCGTTATGTCAGAAATTAAAAAAAAAGAAGAAGAGCTTACCAAAGACAGCGGCGGTCATGGCATGCACTTGCCGCTTTACACTGGACAGTTCATCCACTACCGGTTTAAGGGCAGCTTCAGCATTTTCTGCCCGTTGAATTAAAGCGGCCTTTTCAGTGGCCCATTCCGCCCGCTCCTTGTTGAAGCCCTCCTTAAGCTTTTCCATGACGCTTAAAGCGCTGGTTAATTCATTCTTTGCCTTGGAGGTTTCAGCTTGCTGGGATTTCAGGTTTTCTTGGAGATCAGCGATTTGGCTTTCTTTCTTGTTCAGATCAGCCTACATACAGAAAATCATTTGGTAAAGATTAAGGTGAAGAGTTGAAGTACCAACCCCACAACAAGTTATGCCCTTGGTACTTGGGGGCTAGTGCATATTTGCTTTTCATCCTACAATTTCTATATAAAGTCCCAAGCTCAATACAAGTATTCAACTTGGCACTTGGGGGCTAATGCCTAATTTCTCTGTCCTTGAGGGATACTGGATTTCTTATGGTATAAAAGTCCCGGTTTAACTACATGAAGTTGAACCGGCCCTTGGGGGCTACTTTCCCAAAAGTAAAGCTTTGCTCAGGATTATATTGGAAAGTCCCGGTTTAAGTTCACATATTAAACCGTTACTTGGGGGCTATTAGAGTTGACAGATTGAAATATACAAGCAGGGAGTCATATGGAATTTACCTCATATTTGTCCTTCATCATATTTACCAAACCGGCTTCATAATCACGGCTGGTGTATAACCGGATCAGATAACCGGAATGAAGATCTTGGGGATTCAAAGCGGCATAAGTTGCCAAATCGGCATTCCACTTGCATTTACCAAACGCAGTAAATTCATCCTTTGCAGTGTGCTTGGACAAAGCGACAGGATTACCTGGCTCGGAATGGCCAAAACCAGTAATCACAACATCGTCATCCTTGGCTTTGCCGGTTCGCGCTGGGGTCGCCGGTTTATCCGTCTGCTTTGGTGGACTCGCTGTCTTGTCAGTTTGAGCAGGACTCGTGGGTTGATTTGAAGGACCGGTGGTATCAACATATTCCTCTTCAATAGTAACATCATGATCTTGCAATGGTGGGTCGGTTAGTATATCATCCTGGATGTGTTCCTTGGGATTTGGTATTTGGGTCGGTTCAGGAGCATCGTCTTCTGCCGCTTTATCCAGGCGAGCTTTCTTGCTTGGCCTAGGCTTGGCCCTGAAAGGAAAAAGTCGGATCAGTCCAATGAACATTGAAAGTGGTATACCAAACATCATTATCAGGAATATGACTCACCCAAGCACTGTCTTGAGTGGTGGGAGTTGGGTGCCTGTCGCGAGAGGAAGAATGGGAAGTCACCTGATAATCGGAGTCAGATGGATTAAGAGGTTGACGAATGCAACCCGCTTTAGGATAAGCATTGACAAAACAGTTAGAGACCTCACGAATGGCGTTTACGAACGGACTGTTCGGTAAACCGGTGGAGGTGACTACACCGTCATTGTGCGGAGTTGCGAACGAGCTTCATGCTGTTGTGTCTTCATAAGAAAGTTTCGATCCAAGTAAGCAAGAGGATTAGAAAATTTAAATTTCCGGTTTGTTTAGACGGATTTTCTTGAAGGTAAAGGGTTTGAATCGGAAGAAAGAGCGATTACCTCTACAACATCAGCATGACTAGCTTCAAAGCACCATCCGGCAATAATCATTATCAATAAGGCGTGTAAAAAATAGACCAAGTGAGTCAAGTTCTACCACAAGATCCGGATTACCCACATCATCGTCAGCTGGTGGATCGGAGGAGGCAGTGGTTTTCTTTCTATTTGCTGGTTTCTTCAGAATTTGGTCTTGAGCCGGGTTATTGCCACCGGTTTCTCTTGTGGAGTCTTCTTGCTCCGAAATGGATCATCACCCTGTTTGAAAGATGTTAATATCAACAAATAGTACTTAAACATAGTCAGATTTTATAAAGGCATAAGATATGAGTCTTACGGCTGGCGGTTTGTTAATGGCAGAAAAGGGAGCCAGGCTAGTTTGGGCGCAAGTAGCTTCCGGTTCGTTTAACATCCTCTTAACAGCCTCAGTAACTTCATCGTCATCAATTTGGATATCAATATGTCGTAGAGGGCCTTTCACATCTTCTGTGTATTTGCACAACAAACCGGAGCGCAGGCTCAGGGGCAGTATACTCCAGGATATCCAGCAGCGAGCAAGATCAACTCCTGTCAACCCGTTGGCCATGAAGGCCCGGAGCTTGGATAGTTGAGGGGCATATTTGCTTCTTTGCTTAGCGATCGATCTGTGAGGGAGGGATGTGTGTTGCTTAGCCGCTCCGGACGGTAACCCGGTAAAGGATTTTCTCCCTCAGGAGAGGTATCTTTGCAGTAAAACCATGTTGAGTTCCACTCTTTGGGATGGCCGTGCAGTTTGGCGTGAGGGTAAGTGACCTCTTTCCGCTTTTGAATCGCCACACCACCCAACGCAGTGTTGGGACCGTCAGAAAATTCAGTGCGGCGGTTTAGATGGAAGCAATCTCTAAACAATTCAACTGTGGGCTCCTCTTGAAAGAACACCTCACAGAGCACTTGAAAGTGACAGATATTGGTTATGTAGTTGGGGCCAATGTCTTGTGGGCCTTGATTGGAAGCTGGCCAAGACATCTCGATAAAACTTTGAACCGGGTGGACTGAAGCCCGGGCTAAATGATCAACAAACACAACAACTTCTCCATCCTTGGGTTACGGAGAGCTCTCCGGGCGAGGACCCTCCGATGAATAGCGTCTTTTTTGCCTAAAGGCGCGGTGCGGACTAAGTTATCCAGTTGAGTTTGATCACTCGAGAAGGGACCCAGTTACACTCGTACACTTGCTTGGCCATGATGCAATGTGCAAAGTAGTAATACCGGTTCAAGAGTATGTTGGAAGGCTATATATTGATACATTCATTGTTAAACCGGAAGAAGTTGCTTATAAACCGGAGTTTTGCAAGGTGGCAGTACATAAACCGGAAAACCCTGGCGGTTCAACAAGGGGACTAATGGTATATGCCGAGTTGTCAATTTCTCTTCAAAGTTAAACCGCCTGGTCTGAAACATTGATGAATCAAAAGTAGATGTGCGAAAACAGGTTTCACAAAAGCTTATCACAGTTTTGGATCTGGAGCATATTCAGAAAAGAGATAAATATTCAAGATCCAAAACGGAGCGGTACCGAATCAATGAGCAAGGATGCAGGGAGATCTATGACCTTGAGATGCGCAAGTGACAGCGGATGCTAAAAAACTATCGCTACGCAGAACAAAGATTCGCAGACTTAACTAAATGTTAGCATATGAGCAAGAAGCAAGCGATGAGCACCGAAGAACAGGGAAACCCTAGAACAGATCTATGGTGAAAGGACAGAAGACTTACGGGGCTGAGGAAGAAGCGGAAGGTCGCCGCGATGCTGCAATCGTTCGAGGTGATGCAGCGGCCAAGGTTGGTGCAGAAGTTGGCCGGCGGAGCTCCGAAGCTGGGCGTAGCGAGGAAGACGGGAGAGGGGCACGAAGGGAAAAAGAAATGACCCTTTGTTCTATTTATAAAGGCAAGGGATATGTGTGTCGGTAGCGAAAATCAAGGGGCCGCAAGTTTGGAAGCGGAGCTGTCGCCTCGATTATTGCAGACTTCGTTAATGAAAAGATGTTATATACAGATTCTTTATGACGGATGACGTCATGCGGTTCACCACAATCTGAGAAGATGACGGCACGACGGTTCAACCAAGAAGATGTTGAAGATGAAGTTTTTTACTAAGGATTGACATGAACCTGTTCAAATCAATCTGGGGCCTAATGTTGGGGATATTACTACTGGGCGTAAACCGTCCAGGAGAGGCCGGGTTAACTCCATCAGTAGTCAAGTATGCTTGAAGCCCATGAGGATATTCTATAAGGGCCCAAGGCCCAGAACCGGTTTAAGGCTTGTAGCCGTGAACCGGCATTAGTATGTAACTTGTGTCGTAAGTTAGAAATACTAGAGACCGAACCGGACACGTTTATGAGCCGGTCTCGGGACTCTGCAAACCGACGAGCATCACCCATGTATATAAGGGGACGACCCGGCGGCGATTCAGGAGAAGAGACAACAACTCGAGACTTAGGCGAAGCTTGTTTGCTCCCTAGTCATCGAAACCCCCATCAATTCCATCACAACTAGACATAGGCTTTTACCTTCATCGAAGGGGCCGAACTAGTATAAACTCTCTTGCGTCCTTGTGTCCACTTTAGCCCCTTCAAGCTAAACCGTAGCGATGGCTCCACGACTAAGTCCTTTCATGCGGACATCTGCCGTGACAAAACCACGACAAAAAGGGTGCTTTGATTTTCAAATACCAAATGCAACTTCGATGTGGCACCTATCTCGCAAAGCACACGGTATTGCTTGCCCCCACCCCCCTCGTGTTGGCACGAAGGGGATTCTAAGCTATGAATGCATGTCCCCTCTCTCCCAACCGAGGTTCACCTAGTAAAGTGTGAAGTAGCTAGCAGCCCCCCTCCGTCGTGTCGTCACGAAGGGAATCCTAAGCTATGAATGCATGCCCCCCAACCGAGGTTCACCTAGCAAAGTGCGAAGTAGCTATCAGCCCCCTCCCTCATGTCGGCACGAAGGGAATCCGACGCTATTCAGGGATGCCCCCCCACCGTGGGTCACCTATCAAAGTGCGAAGTAGCTAGCAGCCCCCTCCCTCGTGTCGGCATGAAGGGAATCCTAAGCTATGACTGCATGCCACCCCACCTCAACCGAGGTTCTCCTAGCAAAGTGCGAAGTAGCAGCTAGCAGCACCCCCCTCGTGTTGCCACGAAGGGAATCCTAAGCTATGAATGCATTCCCCCCCAACTGAGGTTCACCTAGCAAAGTGCGAAATAGCAGCCCCCCACACACACTTTCAGTCGGCGGGCCAGAGAGGCATCTCTCACCAAGATGGATCGTAAAATGGACCAAGAATAATCCACCTTGGTCGTACAACCTCTCTCTTGTTGTTGGTCAAAGTGATGGTCGTCCATGCAACCCCGGAGATGGGCCAGCTCGCCAATAATCACGCAAGTAGCTAGTCCTCGAAGACAACCACTGCATGCGTGTGGCCCAAACATATGTATGGAGAGATGTGTTTTTTTAGTAACAATGGATCAACTTTGATGTGGCACCATGATTTCGAACTAGAAATCCCACACTGAGTGAGAGTTAGGTTGACGATGCATATGTATGTTGCACCACACTTCAAGCCAACGACGGGGATTCATGAATGCATGTGTTCATAGTATATGCGCTCAAACTTAATTAGGTCTAAATCTCACCATGACCTATACTACGATAACATGAACCAAATGAAGAATCCGCCATGGTAACCTATCTTGTTGTCGGTCAAGGTGATCATGGATGTCCACGCGGGCCCACGAATATATAGGCTTGTCGCCGATAACCACGCGAGGGAGTGTACCGTTCGAAGGCAACCACTACATGCATATGTATGGAGGTGATGCGTGCATGCATGTTTGAATACCATTTCACAACATTGATGTGGCGCGTGTGTCAAAAATCATACACTAGCTCCCCACACAGAGTGAGATCGGTTCATGATGTGTCGGTGTACTAGCCACTTCGACTCGATGGGAGGAGTCATGCGTACACATGCATGTGTGTGTGCTCAAACTATATCATGCGTGTCATCCCAGAGCATGACCTATATATATATATATATATATATATATATATATATATATATATACCGTATTACAAGCAAAAAAATAATCCCCTCCTAAGTCAAATTAACCTCTCTTGTGTTGTCAGGCAAAACGTAGTGATGGACCAAGCAGGCCCATAGATGGAAAGCATCGATATCGCTGATAACTGCTTAAGTGGGCGCGAGAGGACAACCACCACTACTTTGCATGTGGGCTAAACATATATATGTTGAATACCAAAAATGCACAACTTTGATGTGCCACACGCCTCAAAAACCGTAAACCATGCACCCCACACAGAGCGAGGTTCATGAAGCGTACTACATATGATGGTCCCCTCCCCCCTCACCGCATACTATATGCTCCTGTCGTAACATGTACAAACCAAAAGAATCCTCATCAATGGTGAAATTAATTAACCTCTCCCGATGTAGGTCAAAGTGATGCATGCATGCATCGACGATGGCCACGTGGGCCTGTTGGGGAATGCATAATTTCAGAAAAATTCCTACGCACACGCATGGTAATGCATAGCAACGAGAGGGGAGAGTGTTGTCCACGTACCCTCGTAGACCGAAAGTGGAAGCGTTAGCACAACGCGGTTGATGTAGTCGTACGTCTTCACGATCCGATCGATTAGGTACCGAACGCACGGCACCTCCGAGTTCAGCACACGTTTAGCCCGATGACGTCCCACGAACTCCGATCCAGCTGAGTGTTGAGGGAGAGTTTCATCAGCACGACGGCGTGGTGACGATGATGACGTTCTACCAACGCAGGGCTTCGCCTAAGCACCGCTCCAGTATTATCGAGGTGGACTATGGTGGAGGAGGGCACTGCACACGGCTGAAAGATCAAACGATCAATTGTTGTGTCTCTAGGGTGCCCTCCTACACCCGTATATAAAGGAGAAAGGGGGGAGGTGCGGCTGGCCTGGAGGGGGCGCGCCAGGAGGAGTCCTACTCCCATCGGGAGTAGGACTCCCTCCCTTTTCCTTGTTGGATTAGGAGAAGAGGGGGGAAAAGGTGGAGGAGAAGCAGGAAAGGGGGGCGCCGCCCCCCTCTCCTTGTCCTATTCGGACTAGGGGGAGGGGCGCGCAGCCCTTGCCCTGGCCGCCTCTCCTTTTCTCCACTAAGGCCCATTATGGCCCATTAACCCCCGGGGGGTTCCGGTAACCCCTCCGGTACTCCGGTAAAATCCTGATTTCACCCGGAACACTTCCGATATCCAAATATAGGCTTCCAATATATCAATCTTCATGTCTCGACCATTTCAAGACTCCTCGTCATGTCCGTGATCGCGTCCGGGACTCCGAACAATCTTCGGTACATCAAAACATATAAACTCATAATATAACTGTCATCGAAACATTAAGCGTGCGGACCCTACGGGTTCGAGAACTATGTAGACATGACCGAGACTCGTCTCTGGTTAATGACCAATAGCGGAACAAGAATGCTCATATTGGCTCCCACATATTCTCTGAAGATCTTTATCGGTCACGCATAACAACATACGTTGTTCCCTTTGTCATCGGTATGTTACTTGCCCGAGATTCGATCGTCGGTATCTCAATACCTAGTTCAATCTCGTTACCGGCAAGTCTCTTTACTCGTTCCGTAATACATCATCCCGCAACTAACTCATTAGTTGCAATGCTTGCAAGGCTTAAGTGATGTGCATTAGCGAGAGGGCCCAGAGATACCTCTCCGACAATCGGAGTGACAAATCGCCAACCCAACAAGTACCTTCGGAGACACCTGTAGAGCACCTTTATAATCACCCAGTTACGTTGTGACGTTTAGTAGCACACAAAGTGTTCCTCCGGTAAACGGGAGTTGCATAATCTCATAGTCATAGGAACATGTATAAGTCATGAAGAAAGCAATAGCAACATACTAAATGATCGTGTGCTAAGCTAACGGAATGGGTCAAGTCAATCACATCATTCTCCTAATGATGTGATCCCGTTAATCAAATGACAACTCATGTCAATGGCTAGGAAACATAACCATCTTTGATCAACGAGCTAGTCAAGTAGAGGCATACTAGTGACACTCTGTTTGTCTATGTATTCAAACAAGTATTATGTTTCCGGTTAATACAATTCTAGCATGAATAATAAACATTTAACATGAGAATAAGGAAATAAATAATAACTTTATTATTGCCTCTAGGGCATACTTCCTTCTGTCTCCCACTTGCACTAGAGTCAATAATCTAGTTCACAACGCCATGTGATTAACACCAATAGTTCACATCACCATGTTTTTAACACCCATAGATCACATCGTCATGTGACCAACACCCAAAGGGTTTACTAGAGTCAATAATCTAGTTCACATCGCTATGTGATTAACACCCAAAGAGTACTAAGGTGTGATCATGTTTTCCTTGTGAGAGAAGTTTAGTCAACGGGTCTGCCACATTCAGATCTGTATGTATTTTCCAAATTTCTATGTCAACAATGCTCTTGCGGAGCTACTCTAGCTAATTGCTCCCACTTTCAATATGTATCCAGATTGAGACTTAGAGTCATCTATATCAGTGTCAAAACTTGAATCGACGTAACCCTTCACGACGAACCTTTTGTCACCTCCATAATCGAGAAACATATCCTTATTCCACTAAGGATAATTTTGACTGCTATCCAGTGATCTACTCCTAGATCACTATTGTACTCCCTTGCTAAACACAGTGTAGGGTATACAATAGATCTGGTACACAGCATGGCATATTTTATAGAACCTATGGCTGAGGCATAGGGAATGACTTTCATTCTCTTTCTATCTTCAGCCGTGGTCGGGCTTTGAGTCTTACTCAATTTCACACCTTGTAACACAGGCAAGAAATCTTTCTTTGACTGTTCCATTTTGAACTACTTCAAAATCTTGTCAAGGTATGTACTCATTGAAAAACTTATCAAGCGTCTTGATCTATCTCTATAGATCTTGATGCTCAATATGTAAGCAGCTTCACTGAGGTCTTTCTTTGAAAAACTCCTTTCAAACACTCCTTTATGCTTTGCAGAATAATTCTACATTATTTCCGATCAACAATATGTCATTCACATATACTTATCATAAATGTTGTAGTGTCCCACTCACTTTATTGTAAATACAAGCTTCACCACAAGTGTGTATAAAACTATATGCTTTGATCAACTCATCAAAGCGTATATTCCAACTCCGAGATGCTTGCACTAGTCCATAGATGGATCGCTGGAGCTTGCACATTTTGTTAACACCTTTAGGATTGACAAAACCTTCTGGTTGCATCATATACAACTCTTCTTTAATAAATCCATTAAGGAATGTAGTTTTGTTTATCCATTTGCCGGATTTCATAAAATGCGGCAATTGCTAACATGATTCGGACAGACTTAAGCATAGATACGAGTGAGAAACTCTCATCCTAGTCAACACCTTGAATTTGTCGAAAACCTTTTGCGACAATTCTAGCTTTGTATATAGTAACACTACTATCAGCGTCCGTCTTCCTCTTGAAGATCCATTTATTTTCTTTGGCTTGCCGATCATCGGGCAAGTCAACCAAAGTCCATACTTTGTTTTCATATATGGATCCTATCTCAGATTTCATGGCCTCATACCATTTCGCGGAATCTGGGATCATCATCGCTTCCTCATAGTTCGTAGGTTAATCATGGTCAAGTAACATGACCTCCAGAATAGGATTACCACTCTGGTGCGGATCTCACTCTGGTTGACCTACGAGGTTCCGTAGTATCTTGATCTGAAGTTACATGATCATCATCATTAGCTTCCTCACTAATTGGTGTAGGAGTCACAGGAACAGATTTCTGTGATGAACTACTTTCCAATAAGGGAGCAGGTACAGTTACCTCATCAAGTTCTACTTTCCTCCCACTCACTTCTTTCAAGAGAAACTCCTTCGCTGGAAAGGATCCATTCTTAGCAACGAATATCTTGCCTTTGGATCTGTGATAGAAGGTGTACCCAACAGTAACTTCTGGGTATCCTATGAAGACGCATTTCCCTGATTTGGGTTCAAGCTTATCATGTTGAAACTTTTTCACGTAAGCATCGCAACCCCAAACTTTAAGAAACGACGGCTTAGGTTTCTTGCCAAACCATAGTTCATACAGTGTCATCTCAATGGATTAAGATGGTGCACTATTTAACGTGAATGTAGCTATCTCTAATGCATAACCCCAAAATGATAGTGGTAGATCGATAAGAAACATCATAGATCGCACCATATCTAATAAAGTACGGTTATGACGTTCGGACACACCATTACGCTATGGTGTTCCAGGTGGCGTGAGTAGTGAAACTATTTTACGTTGTTTTAACTGAAGACCAAACTCGTAACTCAAATATTCTTCTCCACGATAAGATCGTAGAATTATTTTCTTGTTACGATGATTTTCCACTTCACTCTAAATTCTTTGAACTTTTCAAATGTTTCAGACTTATGTTTCATCAAGTAGATATACCCATATCTGCTCAAATTATCTGTGAAGGTCAGAAAATAACGATACTTGCCACGAGCCTCAACAATCATCAGATCGCATACATCAGTATGTATTATTTCCAATAAGTCAGTTGCTCGCTCCATTGTTCCGGAGAATGGAGTCTTTAGTCATCTTGCCCATTAGGCATGGTTCGCAAGCATCAAGTGATTCATAATCAAGTGATTCCAAAATCCCATCAGCATAGAGTTTCTCCATGCGCTTTACACCAATATGACCTAAACGGCAGTTCCACAAATGAGTTGCACTATCATTATTAACTTTGCATCTTTCGGCTTCAATATTATGAATATGTGTATCACTACGATCGAGATCCAACAAACCATTTTCATTGGGTGTATGACCATAGAAGGTTTTATTCATGTAAATAGAACAACAATTATTCTCTAACTTAAATGAATAACCGTATTGCAATAAACATGATCAAATCATATTCATGCTCAACGCAAACACCAAATAACACTTATTTAGGTTCAACACTAATCCAGAAAGTGTAGGGAGCGTGTGATGATGATCATATCAACTTGGAACCACTTCCAACACACATCGTCACTTCACCCTTAACTAGTCCATGTTCATTCTGCACCTCCCATTTCGAGTTACTACTCTTAGTAACTGAACCAGTATAAAATACCGAGGGGTTGCTACGAACACTAGTAAAATACACATCAATAATCTGTATATCAAATATACCTTTGTTCACTTTGCCATCCTTCTTATCCGCCAAATACTCGGGGCGGTTCCGCTTCCAGTGACCAGTTACTTTGCAGCAGAAGCACTTAGTCTCAGGCTTAGGTCCAGACTTGGGCTTCTTCACTTGAGCAGCAACTGTCTTGCCGTTCTTCTTGAAGTTCCCCTTCTTCCCTTTGCCCCTTTTCTTGAAACTAGTGGTCTTGTCAACCATCAACACTTGATGTTTTTCTTGATTTCTACCTTCGTTGATTTTAGCTTTGCGAAGAGCTTGGGAATTGTTTTCGTCATCCCTTGCATACTATAGTTCATCACGAAGTTCTACTAACTTGGTGATGGTGACTAGAGAATTCTGTCAATCACTATTTTATCTGGAAGATTAACTCCCACTTGATTCAAGCGATTGTAGTACCCAGACAATCTGAGCACATGCTCACTGCTTGAGCTATTCTCCTCCATCTTTTAGCTATAGAACTTGTTGGAGACTTCATATCTCTCAAGTCGAGTATTTGCTTGAAATATTAACTTCAACTCCTGGAACATCTCATATGGTCCATGACGTTCAAAACGTCTTTGAAGTCCCGATTCTAAGCCGTTAAGCATGATGCACTAAACTATCAAGTAGTCATCATATTGAGCTAGCCAAATATTCATAACGTCTGCATTTTCTCCTGCAATAGGTCTGTCACCTAGCGGTGCATCAAGGACATAATTCTTCTGTGCAGCAATGAGGATAATCCTCAGATCACGGATCTAATCCGCATCATTGCTACTAACATCTTTCAACATAGTTTTTCTCTAGGAACATATCAAAATAAATATAGGAAAGCAACAACGCGAGCTATTGATCTACAACATAATTTGCAAAATACTATCAGGACTAAGTTCATGATAAATTTAAGTTCAATTTAATCATATTACTTAAGAACTCCCACTTAGATAGACATCTCTCTAATCATCTAAGTGATCACGTGATCCAAATCAACTAAACCATGTCCGATCATCACGTGAGATGGAGTAGTTTCAATGGTGAACATCACTATGTTGATCACATCTACTATATGATTCACGCTCGACCTTCGGTCTCAGTGTTCCGAGGCCATATCTGCATATGCTAGGCTCGTCAAGTTTAACCTGAGTATTCTGCGTGTGCAAAACTGGCTTGCACCCGTTGTAGATGGACGTAGAGCTTATCACACCCGATCATCACGTGGTGTCTAGGCACGATGAACTTTGGCAACGGTCTCAGGGAGAACACTTCTATCTTGAAATTTAGTGAGAGATCATCTTACAATGCTACCGTCAATCAAAGCAATATAAGATGCATAAAAGATAAACATCACATGCAATCAATATAAGTGATACGATATGGCCATCATCATCTTGTGCTTGTGATCTCCATCTCCGAAGCACCGTCATGATCACCATCGTCACCGGCGTGACACCTTGATCTCCATCGTTGCATCGTTGTCGTCTCGCCACTCTTATGCTTCTATGACTATCGCTACCGCTTAGTGATAAAGTAAAGCATTACAGGGCGATTGCATTGCATACAATAAAGCGACAACCATATGGCTCCTGCCGATTGCCGATAACTTCGGCTACAAAACATGATCATCTCATACAATAAAATTTAGCATCATGTCTTGACCATATCACATCACAACATGCCCTGCAAAAACAAGTTAGACGTCCTCTACTTGTTGTTGCAAATTTTACGTGGCTGCTACGGGCTTAGCAAGAACCGTTCTTACCTACGCATCAAAACCACAGCGATAGTTTGTCAAGTTGGTGCTATTTTAACCTTCGCAAGGACCGGGCGTAGCTACACTCGGTTCAACTAAAGTTGGAGAAACTGACACCCGCCAGCCACCTGTGTGCAAAGCACGTCGGTAAAACCAGTCTCGCGTAAGCGTACACGTAATGTCGGTTCGGGCCGCTTCATCCAACAATACCGCCGAACCAAAGTATGACATGCTGGTAAGAAAGTATGACTTATATCGCCCACAACTCACTTGTGTTCTACTCGTGCATATGACATCTACGCATAAAACCAGGCTCGGATGCCACTGTTGGGGAACGTAGTAATTTCAAAAAAATTCCTACACACATGCAAGATCATGGTGATGCATAGCAATGAGAGGGGAGAGTGTTGTCCACATACCCTCATAGACCGAAAGCGGAAGCGTTAGCACAACGCGGTTGATGTAGTCGTACGTCTTCATGATCCGACCGATCAAGTACCGAACGCACGGCACCTCCGAGTTCAGCACACGTTCAGCCCGATGACGTCCCTCGAACTCCGATCTAGCCAAGTGTAGAGGAGAGTTTAAATCGTGTGACGGCGTGGTGACGATGATGACGTTCTACCGACGCAGGGCTTCGCCTAAGCACCGCTATAGTATTATCGAGGTGGACTATAGTGGAGGGGGGCACCGCACACGGCAAAAAGATCAAACGATCAATTGTTGTGTCTCTAGGGTGCCCCCTGCCCCCGTATATAAAGGGGAGGTGTGGCCGGCCAGGAGGCGCGCCAGGAGGAGTCCTACTCCCACCGGGAGTAGGACTCCCTCCCTTGTCCTTGGTGGCTTAGGAGAAGAGGGGGAAAGAGGTGGAGGAGAAGAAGGAAAGGGGGGGGGGGGCGCCGCACCCTCTCCTTGTCCTATTCAGACTAGGGGGGAGGGGCGCGCGGCCCTTGCCCTGGCCGCCTCTCCTCTTCTCCACTAATGCCCATTATGGCCCATTAACCCCCGGGGGGTTCCGGTAACCCCTCCGGTACTTCGGTAAATCCCGATTTCACCCGGAACACTTCCGATATCCAAATATAGGCTTACAATATATCAATCTTCATGTCTCGACCATTTCGAGACTCCTCGTCATGTCCGTGATCACATCCGGGACTCCGAACAATCTTGATGCGTCAAAACATATAAACTCATAATATAAGCATCGCCGAAGCGTTAAGCGTGCGGACCCTACGGGTTCGAGAACTATGTAGACATGACTAAGACACGTCTCCGGTCAATAACCAATAGCGGAACCTGGATGCTCATATTGGCTCCCACATATTCTACGAAGATCTTTATCGGTCAGACGGCATAACAACATATGTTGTTCCCTTTGTCATCGGTATGTTACTTGCCCGAGATTTGATCGTCGGTATCTCAATACCTAGTTCAATCTCGTTACCGGCAAGTCTGTTTACTCGTTCCGTAATACATCATCCTGCAACTAACTCATTAGTTGCAATGCTTGCAAGGCTTAAGTGATGTGCATTACCGAGAGGGCCCAGAGATACCTCTCCGACAATCGGAGTGACAAATCCTAATCTCGAAATCGCCAAGCCAACAAGTACCTTCGGAGACACCTGTAGAGCACCTTTATAATCACCCGATTACGTTGTGACGTTTGGTAGCACACAAAGTGTTCCTCCGATGGCGGAGTTGCATAATCTCGATCAGAGGAACATGTATAAGTCATGAAGAAAGCAATAGCAACATACTAAACAATCGTGTGCTAAGCTAACGGAATGGGTCAAGTCAATCACATCATTCTCCTAATGATGTGATCCCGTTAATCAAATGACAACTCATGTCAATGGCTAGGAAACATTACCATCTTTGATCAACGAGCTAGTCAAGTAGAGGCATACTAGTGACACTCTGTTTGTCTATGTATTCACACAAGTATTATGTTTCCGGTTAATACAGTTCTAGCATGAATAATAAACATTTATCATGAGAATATGGAAATAAATAATAACTTTATTATTGCCTCTAGGGCATATTTCCTTCAGGGCCCACAAATGGAAGCGTCACACGTGAGTGTCCTAGCTAGGATAACCACCGCGTGCATGCATGTGGCCCAAAGAGGTGTTGTGTGATGTTTGAATAGCCAACTTCACAATTTTGATGTGGCGCGTGCCTTAGAAACCGAAAAGTCCCGACACTTAGTGAGGTGTACTTGTTCATGAACGCGTACGTATAGTATATATGCTAGTCCCCTCCCACCTCTTCGACGCATACTATATACCACCATAACACAAACAAAAAAGATTCTACCTTGCTGGTCAAATTAACCTCTCTACCGGTTGTTCGTCAAAGTGATGGACGACGACCTCGCGGGCCCATAGAAAGCGTCACATGCGAGTATCGAGTGTCGTGTAGGACAACAATCGACTACATGTGGCCAAAACATGTATGTATTAAATGGTTGTGTAATGTTTTAAATAACGAATTCAAGACTGATGTGGCACCGACCTGCCTAACAAAACGGCCAACCCACACGGTGGCTCCCAACTCGTAGTGTACTGTGAGCCACCCGCCACCCCCAGACGCACACACCCACACACACACTGCGAATCCACCACAACTATGATGCATGTTAAATTAATTATCCCACGGTGAACATATGTTACCAAAGGAGGGACGTTTTAATTTTGAAAAATCACAGAGGTCATTAAGATGTTTTAGTACATTAATTGATTGATTTTCTACAGGTATAATGTGAAAAAAAATCAAATTTGAGCTACATGCACACGTGACAGTGCACCTAAGTGGATTGCAAAAACACATGTGTCTCACTGGGTGCATGTTTACCCCCATGCAACAAATTTCAAACATTGAGAATATTGATTTTTAAATTCTAGTGCATCCAAAACTTATTTGAAGTTCATGAAACTTATCATGTTGTCATATGGACACCAATACAAAGTGGCATTGTACTTTTTTTGTGAAATTTGAGACCAGTCTTGATGTAATCTTTATCTAATTACAAATGGGAGATTATTAATAATTGGGAACCAATATCCCAAACGGATTATTTATTCGAACCGTAAGCGTTAGACCAACAATGGATACGTGCCATGCTTCGGTTAAGTAATAAAGTGGCAGCATTAATCATCCAAATAGAAAAACAATATGCGTGCCGCCGCGCAAGCCGTGTGCCGTGCGAGCAGGAGTGAGTTGACGGGACGCATGCGAGCAGTCCACCACGCAGGCAGACTGGGAGGCATGCGTGCAGGTGTGTGAATTGACAGAGGCGTGCTCGATGTGCAGTGTCATCAGGAGGCGCGCGAGTAGCTGTGTGAAACTTTGGTAGGCATGCCAGCAGTCCGGTGCGCAGGCTCACCGGGAGGCGAGCCATCAGTTTGACCGTCGCCCGCCTCTCTCCCACAATTCCCACTACCCCATATTAATGGTGCGCCCGAGCGGTCGCACCCCCATCCTCGCCACACACACAATCCTCTCTCTCCGCTTGCATCCTCGAGGACACTCTCAGTCCTCAAAGTCGTCAGTGTAAGAGGATGCCGCCGAAGCGCCCCATCGGAGGGAGTGGCGACGTCGGGGCAGCTAAAGCATCGGAGCACGGCGTGGAGATGGAGATAGAGGTTGTCATCACCGTCGGCGAGTTATCGCTGCACCCTGACATCATTGACGGCATCGAGCTTCCATAGCCGGAGGCGGAGTTCCACACCGACTCTGGTGACGACCTCAGCGACGACTCCGACGACCAGTCCGACGACGACGGACAGCTGGTTAGTCATCTATACTCTGGTTACTCCTACCTCCCCCTTTTTGGAATAGAAATCATATGGCTATGTTCTCCCAATCCATGAAATCTTAGTAAGTTTTGTTAGATCCGTGTAGTGTATTGATTGTTTGAATGGTACAAGTGATAAGTGATTAGTTGTTTCATCTGTGAAAATGATTTCTGCTAGTAATCCGACTAGGGTTAGTGTTCGTGCTAATAATTCCTAGCCAGGACTTGACAATTGATTTTGAATGACCTACATATGTTTGTGCCATTATTTTCTTCAAGATTGGTCTGTACATAGACGACTGTGCTTAAAAATCGAACGATAATCTCTGGATATGTATAAATAAATAGCCATAAATTCCTAATCCCACTTCACGGCATGTAATCATTGATTTGATGCCAAATGTGTTTTACTATTTGTATAGGTGCTGTCTGACGATGTGGACAACGAGGATGAAGATGGCCAGAGGAGGTACAAGAGGCAAATCCTAAGGGAGCTTTATGCGGGAATGCATAACATGCGTATTAGGATCTGGAACGGCGGCTATCAATGCCCATTCTGCAACCACAAGCTTCATGACGCGTATCTAAGTGTTATGGCGCATGCAAGAGGACGGGCCATTGGCTCCTTCAAGAAGAAGTATTCTCGCAGGGTGGCGCATGGCACGTACGCTGAGTACCTGGCTTCAGGATCGTGCCGGCATGTGAGATGAGATGTGGGATCGAACAATGTACGCTTGAGTATATGCTTAATGACGGTTAAACTATGTACTTATGGTTGAACTATGCTTGTGTACGTGTACGCTTATTAGCTATGTCTGTGTATGTTTAATCTATGTTTACTTATGTCTAACCGTGGGATATGGATGCAATCAGTTTGGTTGATGGAATCTACCTTCGTCTTGGTTTATTGGTCCCCTTTGTAATTTGTGTTAAATTTTGACCAAAGGTTTAACTGACAAAATGTTAGTACAGGTCAGCAGAAATTATATTGTTGGATGGGTATTTGAGCATAGTGTTCAATGATATAATTTTTTGTGACATGCATAAACATTTCTTAGTTAAATATTTGGTCAAAATTTGGTAAAAATTACAAAGGGGACCAATAAACCAGGACTGAGGTAGTACGTCAATCACACACGGTTCCCAAAATTGGAACCGTGTGCAATGACTTTCATTTTGCATGTTGTGTCAATCATACACGGTTGGCTCTAGCAAACTGTCACCTCCAAAATTCTTTGTGGGACAGAAAACCCTCACCACCCAATTCAAAAAATAAAAAAGAAAACCCTCACCACCCCCATGTCCCAAAAACCCTCACCCCGCCCGCCACCCCCCTCCGGTCCCCATTCACACCTCCACAAGCTCCTTCACGTCTATGCATGGCACCGCCTATTGCGGCGGTAAACACTTAGCTCGACGCTTGCCGCCGCCGCCAGGCTGCCGGCAACGCCCACCGCATTTCGCCACTTCCGCTTGCCGCCGGCTATCGCGATCAACTTTCTTGAAGCTGCTTGCGGTCGACCAGCTCTGCTCGGTTGGGGAATCTGTCATACTGAGGGTTCTTTCTCATGGACAACAAGGTAACTAATTAAATTATATATTATCTCATCTCTTATCCCAGTTCATCTGCCTCCTTTAATCACCCGACCGAAATTGCCGTGAATTCATTTTTATTCAGCTGATTTGAGGGTTTTCTTCCGTTCGTAGAGTGTACAGTGCACTGACACATCAGGACCTTGCGCCCTCCACCAGACATTCCATCTCACCGTACCAGATGACTTGAGGATGCGCGCGGTATGTTCAATCTCACCCTAAATCGGCTGGCATGGCCTACTTTCCTGAACATATTCTAAATATTACTACATTTGGATAAAAGGTGCCACATGCACCATATACGTCAAAGGGGATTTCCCCCCCTCTTCTTTCTATATTAGGCAAATTAATGATGTATTGTTGTTTCGATTACTCTCATATTTCCATGACATCATGTTTACCCTATCTGTTTAATTATAAATTTTTGTCCTTCGATTTCGACTGATGTACAGTTCTTTCAATTGGGCCCATATTTGCATGTTACCGTATTTTCTTTAACAATCCTACCATTTTCTGCAGCGTGTCCCTTGCTATGAAACAGAATCTGTAGTGCACAATCTTTCCCTTTACATAAATCAAGACTACAGGAATGTCATACTACACACAAACCATCTATTTATAATCGTTGCTACTGTAAGACTTGATGAATGTGGTGACCCCTATTTTGGCACTGGCTTTTGGAGAGAAATTGCTAAGTTTTATGAACTGCTAGCTGGCACTGGAATTGCACTGCACATAAAAGGGCCTGGTCATGAGATATATGGTAACTTCCCTGACGATATCATCCGTCCAGACTTTGTTCGTAGTAAGTTTTCTTTTCAACTATCTGCATGTTGACTTACCCAGCAATATCAAATGAACTGTGTAGTATTTAAGCAACCAACTGTTATTCCCTTTTCTTACTATATTCCTACCTAATAACTTCTAGTTACCAATACACTTTTCTATTGCCCTGTTTTAACTAAATATTCCATGTACTCCCATTTCTATCAGAAAGTGCCGCTGACAAGGATACTCCAGAGGTGGAGAACGGGGCTGCCAACAAGCGGAGGCTAGGCAAGCTAGAACTGCAAGCGACTCCAGTAGGCCTAGACTTCATCAGCAACCTCCCCGATGATATGTTGACCGTCATCATCTCCCTCCTCCCAATCAAATATGGTGCGCGGACAACCGTCCTTTCCCGGAGGTGGCGCCCCCTATGGAAGTCTAGCCCTCTCGACCTCATCGACACCCATGAGCTCTGCCATGGCTATCGCAAAAGCTTGGATGCATTCTCCAAGATCCTCGGTAGTCACCTTGGCCCAACCAGAGGCCTTATAATGGGCAAGTTCCGTTCCAACGGCAAGGACTCAGCCAAGCTTGACAACTGGTTCCGATCCCCCACCCTAGATCACTCGAGGAGCTCACTTTTGATGATGGGCATATGTGGTCGCTGCCAACATCCGCACTCCGCCTCGCGCCCACGCTGCGCGTCGCCAAGTTCAGGAACTGCCATCCCCCCTTAATGACGCGCCTGCTCTTATTCTACCATGACTGAAGCACCTTGAGCTCGTCGTAAATGCGCCTCTCAAGCGGTGACATGGGCGCACCTTTCTGTGGTTGTACTGCACTCGAGTACCTTTGTCTTCAGGCGATCAATGGGTTGAGTACCTTCCACATCACCTCCATGACTCTCTGGACTATTAATGTGTGTTGCTGGTGCGGCAGGAAGACATCACAAGATGTGTACCACGGTATGGTCATTGAGGACACACCTGCACTTGAGAGATTACTTGTAGTTGATCAAGAAGGTCCAACAAGAATCAATGTCATTTCTGCGCCGAAATTGACAGTGGTGGGCTACTCGTCTGACAAATACTCTGAACTTGTTATTGGATCCACACCCGTTCAGGTACAACAGCCGCCTTCTACCTCTCCTTCTACAAATTAACATTATTTCTAATTTTGAAGATGTTTGTTCATCTGTCATTCAGAAAATGATCCTGACAAGCTTGACCCAGAAACTACACACAATGAAGGTCTTGGCACTAGAATTACCGACCCCAACCTGGAGCAAGTTTTCAGTTTCCTGAGATGCTTTCCGTGCCTAGAGAAGCTATATATCGAGGTGATGTTCCTTTCCTGTTAAATGTAAACCATGAGGGAGTTCAATTTGGACACATTTTTCCAAGTTTACAATGACAATGTACTACAATTTCTGAAGGATTCTTTTGGAGGATTTCAGTACATACATGTCTCCCCCCCATATTGGTTGCTTGATCCATATGGTTACAATCAATAAGCATTTCTCCTTTGGATTCATCTGTACTAGTTTTCTTAGGAAACTTTTCATTCACTCCAACCTCTTGTGAAGAAGGCTACATTTTTCTAGAATATAATCAAATTCCCATGTTAATCATGTCAGATCGAAGATGACATGTTAGTGCATTTTTCAAATCCTGCAAACCAAATAGGCCTGTAGTAATATTCAAAACTGCATGTAGGCACTAACACGTTTTCTTCTTTTGCAGATAAGATTAGGCCCAGTGGTGGATAATGTGATACAATATAACAATCACATTGAATGCCTAGATCTGCATCTCTCAAAAATTACTTTGAACTCCTACCGAGGGACCTTACCGGAGATTATATTCGCTAGGTTCTTTGTTCTCACAGCAAGGGTGCTGAAGGAAATGAGGTTTGCCCTACATTTATTTTGCAAAAATGAATGGTTTGTTGACCAGCGCCGGCGCCTGTGGCAGAATGGAATAGGCTCCAAAAATGCTGAATTTCATTTTGGAACTTTAGATGATAGTGTAATCGGAAGTCATCATGTCAACCCCATACATGACTTCTCAGTGGCTGACGCCTTTGCAAAAATTGTGAGGTTTCGAAACCAGACTTAGAAGTGGTAATATTAGTTTGAACCTCTCTGATATCCATGTTCAGCGGATCAGCGTGAGCGTTTGCAGCTGATGAGCTAAATTTCATTTCTAATATCAGTTTGAACCTTGTAATCTTCAAATTTGAGCCATATAACTCTGGAATTTGAACCTTGTAA
Source organism: Aegilops bicornis (assembly GCA_021605145.1). NCBI lineage: Eukaryota > Viridiplantae > Streptophyta > Magnoliopsida > Poales > Poaceae > Aegilops > Aegilops bicornis. The sequence continues at coordinate 545,966,021 of CM038675.1, read as the reverse complement.
TATTTCGAGCTTTTGTGGTACAACCATTGAAATGGCATCGTATGAGACTCGTATATTGGTAGCACTATTTTGACCTTAATATGCAATGGTCTTAGATTTTATTAACCATTCTCGAATCTGTTTACCTTGTCGATCTCACAACACACGATCTGTATAGCTAACTCGACTGCGATCTTCGACATTATTGCACACAGTTGGTTTCTTCCACCGTGTGCCATGTAGAGCGAAGAATTAATTATCGCACTCGAGTGTCCATCATCACCCTTTTGTGTAACTTTGACCTCATCGACCATGGCTAAACTTATGACCGAAGTCATTCCACACACTTTGTTTTTACAAAGCTTTTTGCCAATAAACACCCACGATTTGTCCCTCTTCTAGCCGACGCGTGGCCAAACTAGCCGGGCGGGAAGCTTGCGCGGTAAACAGCATGGTAGCGCGGGAACAGGCTCACCGACGATACATTTGGCGCCTCTTTGAGCCCACGCGTGTCATGCGGTGTTGTCAAGCGTGCACTGGAATCCTCCGCTATGAACACCGTGACAAGACATGACTATTAAAGGCCGGTCGGCCCCCATTTATTACAGCGGCTATTTAACCCTTGTGTCTCTTCAACCTTTCGATCACGCCCCACCATTGCAAGAAGCACACCCACCACGAGAAATTCTTAGAGGGTATCCTGCGCGGATCCAATGGCGCTCCGAGCGGCTGCCAACAATGAGCAGCAGTTCACCATGCGTGTCGTGGTGGAAACCCACATAAGGTTCATGGACTTCTCAGTTGTGTACACCAATAACCCGGTCTTGGTGGAGCACTCCATCCACATCATGGAGCTGTTGCTTGCCGAGGAGAAGTACAAGGTGGTCGGGTTCGACCTCGAGTACACCCGCACTCATGTCGGGTCTCGTCCCAAGGTCGCCGTCGCCCAGATGTGCATGCGCCACCACGTCCTCGTCTAGCATTACTGCCTGGCCACAAGGCCTTGCGAGCGTTTCGCCAGGTTTGTCAACAGCCCCCACTGCATGTTCGCTACGGTGGACATCACCAACAATGTAAAGGCGCTCAAGAATTCAGGCATCGCCTGCCAGAATCTTGTCAACATCCAGGGCCAATACAAGATCTGGGGCAGCAAGGAGCATGAGAAGGACTCACTGGTTCACCACGCCGCGGCCATCATCGGCCCCTACTACAGAGACATGAAGGATTTGTGCAACAAGGACAAGCGTGCCTGGCACTCGGCCTGGATGGATAAACTCGACAAAGCTCACGTTGTGTACGCGGCCAAGGAGGCGTACACGAGCTATGACATGTACATGCGGATCGTTGACATGAGGAAGTGCCTCCTTCCCCAAAACGGCCAGGGATCCAGCCGGGAGCAGACAATGGCAAGCGTCGTCGCAACAATAAGTAGATGATTAGATCCTCGTTTCTCCTAGTTTAGTATGCATGTAATTGCTTACTTTGGTGTGTGGAAATGTTATGTGTGTAGTCACTTGTGTAATTGTATGCTTAATTTGGTTATGCAATGATGCCTTTTTAAGTATATATGTTGATGCTCTGTAGACAGAGCGTAGATGTTGTGCGGACAAAGAAAATCACATCGCACACGGACTAAACAATGGAACATGTCGGTGTTGTTTTCATCAATCACTCACAATTGTATACCAGCAATCGTTTGCTCACAACACACATGACTTGTTAGCTGCAATCGTTTGTGCTGTTATCGGTCTTCGCACCCGTTTCCGATTACAGACCTGTTTGTCGCGTATCACACACATCTTGTTAAGTTGAACTGTTTCTGTTCTCTTGTCTCAACGCAAACAGTTCATCTGAGTGAACCGCATGCCGTATATCGCACACACCTTGATCTGGCTGATCATTTCTTTTGTGTTGCCTAATCACAAACAATTCATCCGAGTGAACCGTATGTTGTAAATCGCACGTACCTTCATCTGGCTGCCCGTTTGTTTTGTTCCTCCTCATCGCAAATAGTTAATTGAACTTGAGCGTATGCCATGCATCACACACGCAACTAAAATCTGAACCGTGTTTGATGCATCCTCCATCACAAACGATTTGCACCTTTTTTGATGGTTTTTTACACCACCGTTTGCGATTATTGCATCACAGACAGTTTCATCGAAGGGTCTCTGATCGTAGTGTCGCGTTAGCAGCATCCTGCAGTAGTGGCGTCTTCATAGGATACCCAAAATAAACTGTTGGGTACACCTTCTATCACAGATCCGAAAGCAAGATCTTTGTTGCTAAGAATGGATCCTTTCTAGAGAAGGAGTTTCTCTTGAAAGAAGTGAGTGGGAGGAAAGTAGAAATTGATGAGGTAATTTTACCTTCTCTCAAATTGGAAAGTAGCTCATCACAGAAAATCGTTCCCGTGATGCCTACACCAACTAGAGAGGAAGCTAATGATAATGATCATGAAACTTCAGATCAAGTTACTACCGAACCTCGTAGGTCAACCAGAGCATGTTCCGCACTAGAGTAGTACGGTAATCCTGTCCTGGAAGTCATGTTACTAGACCATGACGAACCTACAAACTATGAGGAAGTGATGATGAGCCCAGATTCCGATAAATGGCTTGAGGCCATGAAATCTGAGATAGGATCCATATATAAGAACAAAGTGTGGACTTTGGTGGACTTGCCCGATGATCGGCAAGCCATTGAGAATAACTGGATCTTCAAGAGGAAGACGGATGCTGATAGTAGTGTTACTATCTACAAAACTTGTCGAAAAAGGTTTTTGACAAGTTCAAGGTGTTGACTATGATAAGATTTTCTCACTCGTATTGATGCTTAAAGTATGACTGAATCATGTTACCAATGGCCACATTTTATGAAATCTGACAAATGGATGTCAAAATTGTATTCCTTAATGGATTTATAAAAGAAGAGTTATATATGATGCAACCAAAAGGTTTTGTCAATCCTAAAGGTGCTAACAAAATGTGCAAGCTCCAGCGATCCATCTATGGACTAGTGCAAGCATCTCAGAGTTGGAATATACGCTTTGATGAGTTGATCAAAGCATATAGTTTTATACAGACTTGCGGTGAAGCCTATATTTACAAGAAAGTGAGTGGGAGCACTACAGCCTTTCTGATAAGTATATGTGAATGACATATTGCTGATCGAAAATGATGTAGAATTTTCTGGAAAGCATAAAGGAGTGTTTGAAAGGAGATTTTCAAAGAAAGACGTCGGTGAAGCTGCTTACATATTGGGCATCAATATTGTCGGGGAGGTTGATCGTACCCATGGACACCTATGGGGCCGGCGGACCAGGCCCCTTGTGGTTCGGAGGGGGGCGGAGATCGCACGAAGAGCAGATCGAGGCGAGGCACACGAGCGGTTACCAACGGAGCTCTCGGAGATAAAACTCCTACTGCTGCTTGTTTGATGTATTGTGTTCTTGCTAGGGAGCAATGCAAGCTACAAAACCTAAGCGTGAGTGTCTACGGTCTCGAGTGAGTCGAATGGACCGAACCCCTTCTCTACTGCGCATGGGCCTCCTTTTATATGCTCAAGGGGTCTCCGGCGGTGGCAGCATAGATGAGGGTACAAATGTAAAAACAGGAGTTGGTACACCTACCGAGCGATTATGCAGTGCAAAATACCTAACTCGTGACGGCAAGGGACAAAAGAAATAAATGCCCGTCGATGTCGCCCCAAAGCGATTACAGAGACCGTCAGTGCGCCTCCGCTTCGCCACAATGGCAAGCTTGTCGGCGCCGCTTATCGCTGCTCTCCGCTGGCTGCATGACCTCTCGACACGCCGCATGGAGCGGTCCCATGGCGACACGTCGCTGGATGAGCTGGAGCGGAGATGGAGAGAGTTGCTTTCATGGCAAGCGCCTTGCATGGCCGAATCCTTGTCGCGTCCGAGAGGCTTGTCGCGCTCGAGCCTTCGGCAAGCTCCTCTTGCCGGGCCTTGTCTTCTGCATGCCTTGAGTGGCTTTCCCGACAAGCTCCTCTTGCCGGGCCTTGTCTTCTTAATCAAATACTTTGTTCTTGAATGGCTCCAAAGGAGTCACGGAGGATCTTAGCGGTGACGAGGCAAACTCGCCAGCGTGGTCAAGAATCGTCTGCGTGCACGAGTACGGGATACTAGGGTACCCTACTCTAGTACACCGGCAGGAGCCCCGGCTCGGGCCGCACACGGTGCCGAAGCGCTTGTCGGGCCAGGCCCAAAGCGATCTGCGGTCACACGCGGCCTCGACCACGCCGCAATCGCCCGGACCCACCACGATCCCCACTAACGGCACGCACGGACGTGGCGTCGTCTGCGAAGATCGTGGGCGAGGTCGTGTTGGTTTCTTTATTAGCATAATGTGATCGTCCGCCCCCTCCCCCTCTTTATAAGCGGAGGAAACAGGGTAGGCCGTCCACTCCGCCATCCTTGTCTTGTCAAGAAAACCACCGCCGCTCCCTCTTCTTCTCCGGTGCGAAGAGCAGCGTCCGCCCCCTTCGCCTGGCGCGCTCACCGCCGTCGGCCTCCTCCGGCGCCCTCGCCATGGCTCCGAAAGCCGACAAGGAGAAGGGCGTCAAGTCGGCCGAGGCGCAGCGGCTCACGGCGCTGCGCAAGGAGCGGGCCATCTTCCCCCTGCAGCTCGGCGCAAGGGAGCTGCGGGACGTCTTCTACCTCTTACGGTCGACGGAGACGCGTGTGCATCCGCGCGAGGGTACTCCCGCCTCCGCCTCTGATTTGGCACCAACAGGGTACCCCTTTTTCGCCCTTTTCTTCTATTGTGGGCTTTGCCCGCCTTTTTCCGAGTTCTTCTGCGACATCATGAACACGTTTGGCCTCCGCCTCCTTGATTTCACCCCCAACGCCGCCTTGACCATGGCAGTTTTCGCGCATTTGTGCGAAAACTTTGTCGGAGTCCACCCGAATGTGGCACTCTTCCACCATTTCTTTGTGCCGCGTCGAGAGAGGAGAGCCACTTGCGGAGGGATAGCACAGGTCTCTAGGATCGGCAAGAAAGAGGCCTACCTGGAAGGAGAGTTCCACAACAAGTGGGAGGAGTGGAGAGCCAACTGGTGTTGGGTCGTAGAGGAGAACCCGCACCCCTTCACCGCCGTGCGCCAAACCCCAATAGTGCGCGACAGAGATTGGAGCAAATTGGCACCGGAGGATGCGAAGTTGAGGATAGCTGTGACCCGGATTTTGCGCCTCAGGCTTGCTGGACTAACCGTAGGAGCAGTTGGCGCAGACTTCCTTCGCCGCCGCATCGCTCCCTTGCAGGAAAGGAGGAGGCCTGCTTGGGAGTTCGAAATGTAGCAGACATTATGAGGCTGCGCCCGGGCCTGAACTGGAACTTCACCGTCTTGGAGCTGGACGCGATGCTGCTCGAGCTGTTCAAGAACGACCCCGACCATCCAGAGTGGTTTAGGTTGCCGCGGGGGGTCGTCCCATTGTGCAACAACTCGGCGCTCGACCGCATCCGCGCCATGATGCCACTGTGCGATTACCATGGGATCGTTCCAACTGGCAGGAGCCCCCGGCGAGGTCGTGGCAGCGGTTCTTCGACGACTTGGAAGAAGTGCCGATCTGCTCGACGGCGAAAAAGGCTCACCCGCGACACCACCGACGAGGAGATGGCGCGGATTGCCACCAGGTGGAGGAGACGGCAGCAGCCGCTGCAGCTGGAGCCTTCGGGTTCACCGTGGAGGAGGCGGACGCTGCGGCGGCAAGCCTTGCCGAGCGAGGGAGGTCGTTGGCGAGGACGAGCTTGTCGAGCCCGAGGCCGGGTTGAGTGGACTCCGCCGAGGGCGCTTCTTCTCCACCACCCAGCGACTTGCCGCCAGTGAGCCCCGACTCCGCTGAAGAGGCGTCTCCGCAAGGCCGGAGGCAGTCGGGCGGCAGATCGCCCACAAGAAGCAGCGCGCGCGATGCGCTCCACCATGACAAGCGAGGTTGCTGGGAGCGCCTCTACACTCTGCGACAATCGGGCGGGATCTCCTCGAGCCACCGCTGACGCCCGCCAAGCGGCCAAGAGAGCCACTCCCGCCTCGTCGCACATGTGAGGCGAGCCGGAGTTTGACTTCTCCGCGCTCAGCTCCGAGGAGGAAGGCGAAGAGTAAGCTTTTGAGATTTGTGCTTGTATTTCTTCAATTTTATTGCTTCATCTTGAATCTGATTTGCTTCGTTCTGGACTCTTTCCTTTTCAGGACGCTGGCCCAGAGAGCGTCGAAGAGGGCCAAGATCCCGACGGTCGTCGTTGAGGACGATTCTCCCGTGGCGACAGGGGACGCTTCCGAGACCGCCTTGCCGGAACCGGCAACCCTTCCTCAGAGCAGCCCCCAGCGCAGCCCCCAGAGTAAGTGTGCAGTTTTCTCCTTACTATTAGGTGCGCAAGGGTGCCCTTTCTTCATTGATACCTGACTGTTTGCTTGTGTAGGAGCAGAGCAGCCTCATCAGGAGGGCTCAGAAGCCGCCCCCGAGATCCTGTCTGCTGCCACTACGCCGCCAAGGGAGGAATCTCCGGCAAGGGAGCGCCCTCCGACAAGGGAGGCCACTCCGGCAAAGGAGGCTACCCCGGCAAGGGACAGCGCCAGTGACCCTCCAGTGGTCGAGGCCATGGCTGCGGATCCCGTTGCGGGTAATTTCTTTACACGAAAATTTCCCTCGGGCTTGCCTTCTTTTGTTTCTCTTTTTGAACATCTGCTTGATCGCTTTTCTTTCTTCAGCCTTGGACGCATGATGGAGGTCGAGGCCGCCGGCGAGGAGGAAGCGCGCGGCAACACCGACGAGCCCGCCGTCGAGGAAGAAGAGGTCGTTGTTGTGGAAGAAGAGGCCGTCACCGACGAGCCTGTTGGCGAGGAGGCCACCGAGGCTGTCGACGCAGAGGCCGGGCGAGGGTCGGCGATCAGCCGACGGCCCTGAGGCCGCAGGAGCGCCAAGCGCTACACCGACAGCCGACTCCCCCGCTGCTGCTGCGGCGTCAGGCTCCGAGGAGCCCCAGCCCGGCGCCTACCTGAAGGCCGGCGAAGGCGTCTTCATCAAGCTCCCCTGGGAACCGAGCTCCAGGGCGCCGGTCGAGGGAGAGACCTTCGATGGCAAGCTACTACGCCTCCATTGGCCGACGCTGGTGGACGCACCAAGCAGCAGCAGCGTGGCGAAGTCTGAGGAGGAGCTGAAGAAGCTGCCGCTCTACCGCACCGGCAGGCCAAGTTGGAGACTCCGGAAGCGCTTGTCGCGAGGGCAGGAGCGGACATGGAGAAGCGCGAGAAGAGCTCGGGCGCCAACCAAGAAGCCCTCCGCGACGTAGCGAAGCGCTGGGGCATCTTGCGAAGAGCGCACGGCCTTCATCCTTGAGAAGGCTGCGGTGAGGAGGAGCAGCGGCTGGCTGCCGAGAAGCTCTCCGCGCAGAAAGCGAGTTGGCGCAGCGGAAGGTCAACCTGGACAGCCACGAAGAAGACCTTGCTGCGCGAGGAGTCACTTGGCGGGCGCCAGAAGCGAAGGACGCTGCCGCAGCCGCCGAGGCCGCCAAGGAAGAGCTGAAGGCGAAGGTGGCACAGCTGGAGGCCAGCCTCAAGAAGAGCGGCGAAGAGCTTGCCGTGCTCAAGCGTGAGCGCGAGAGGGACGCCTACACTCTTGGCGAGCTGCAGAGTCGTCTCGCTGATAGAGGCAACGAGCTCGACACCGCCAAGGATTCCAAGGCGGATCTTGAGCTGAAGCTGACCACTCTGACGCAGACGTTGGACGGCGCCAGAGAGCGGGAGGTGGGTTTGTTGGAGGCGATCAAGGCCAAGGAGGAGCTGCTAGCGAATGCCGCCTCCATCCAGAGCACCTTGAGGGAGAGCGTGGAGCACTGGACTGAAGGTCTTGTGGACACCGCCGCCGACATCCACAACGAGCTTATGGAGCTGGGGATGGCGGACCTTGCATACTCCTCCGACGAGCATCTCCAACCCAGCGCCAAACTCAGTTTATTCTTCAAAGGCGTGGTGACGGGTCTCCAGCGTCTCGGGAAGAGGTCCCAAAGCAATGGCCTAGGAATCACGCCAGATCTGTGCAGGAGCCCTCGAGAAGGTGTTGATAAAGGTGGCCTTCCGCAATCCGGGCCTCAACCTTAACGGCGTCCTCAGATCCTTGCCGCCAGACGCCAACGTGGAGGAGCTCAAAGCCCTTGTCGCACCCATTGTGGACAAGGTGAACAAGATCAAGCGGATCGATGGCGACCGCGTGGACTAGGCCGCCAATTTTATCTTCCCCTAGTCGCTGTTGATCATGTTTGGAACACTTTGTTAGATCAGCGACAAGTTATTTTGTAATATACTCTATCTTAGGCGATCAATGCAACGTTATTTCCTCTACTTGATTCCTTCTTTTGTACGTTTCTGCCTTACGCCTTTGGGGGACTTGTCGGTGCGGGCACTTTTGTCATGGCCCGAGTGCGAACGTCAACGACTACCGGCAAGGTGCCGCCTCCAACAAGCAACCTTGTCGCGACTAGCTGCAGCTCACTTAAGTTGTTGAGCGGACTCGAAACAAAGTAAGGGCGCGACTAGCCGAGAGTTGGTTCCTCTGCGCATGTGTTTTCCATACAAAGTACTATCGCTCGAGGAAGATAACTTGAAAATTTAAACATTGATTGCTCAAACTTTGGCAACTTAGCTTTACATCTCTTGCTTCCCGATGAGGCGAATCTTCCTCGAGCGGTGCGTGGTCAATTGTATTATCTTCTCCTTCCCCCCTGGTTAACTTGTGCGTGAGGGAGCCTTTCTTTCTTTGAGAAAAGAAAAAGAAGAGGAAATAACGTTATGGAGCCCAGCGGCTCGATTCTGCTTACCGGGTGTGGTTGCTGCACAAAGTGTTAGCCAAAACATGCAATAAAATGATGAAAGCATGAATTTGACGAGTTGTGCGCAACACATGAGCTTTACTGATGCACGGGGTATGCGCCCGGCTTTGTACAAAGGATTACATGCAACAGCGGCAAGACTTGCACAAAAGGTGGTTGCCGGAACGGGTTCCGACAACCGCGCCCTATGGTTAAAACTTACGAAGATGCTCAATGTTCCAGGAGTTGCTCACCGGGATGCCATCTTCGGTCTCAAGGCGGACAGCGCCAGGCCTAGTGACTCGTTTCACCCGATAAGGGCCTTCCCACTTCGGCATCAACTTGTTTGAATTCTTGGCGGACTGAACGCACCGAAGAACAAGGTCGCCTTCCTCGAGACTTCTGGCACTAACTTTGCGGGTATGGTAGCGACGCAAAGCTTGTCAGAAGCGGCGGCTCGACAAATGCCTCGAAGACGATCCTCCTCAAGGAGCAGCGCGTCATCTCGTCGCAGCTGCTCTTGCTCAAGCTCATCATAAGCGAGCACTTGAGGCGATCCGTATACGAGTTCCGTGGGGAGAACTGCCTCTGCTCCATAGACTAGAGCAAAAGGTGTCTAGCCGGTGGCTCGATTTGGCGTCGTCCTGATCGACCAAAGAACCACCGGCAGCTCCTCGATCCAGTTTCTTCCGCACTTGTGCAGCCTGTCGAAAGTTACGGTCTTGTGCCCGCAGCACTTCAGCATTGCCCTCTCCGCTTGACCGTTGCTTCTCGGATGAGCAACGAAGCGAAAAGCGGAACCTTGGCGCCAAGATCTTGGACGTCTTGCATGAAGGTGCGACTCAGTAAATTGTGTGCCGTTGTCGGTGATGATCCTGTTAGGGATTCAAACGGCGGACAATCGACTGAAGAACTTGATCGCCGATTGTGCCGTCACCTTCCTCATCGCTTCCACTTCCGGCCACTTTGTGAACTTGTCGATGGCGACGTACAAGTACTCAAAGCCCCGACAGCTCGGGGAAGGGGCCGAGGATGTCGAGCCCTGCATCAAAAATGGCGGGATAAAGGGATCGCCCGGAGAGCTTGAGCTGGCTGGTGTATCTGTTTGGAATGGAACCGCACGCTTCACACTTGGTTACTTGTGCAGTTGCATCACGGAGGGCTGTCGGCGGAAGAAACCTTGCCGGAAAGCTTTGCGGCAAGTGCTCTTGGCGCCAATGTGGTGACCACATATGCCTCCGTGTATCTTCGCCAACAGCTACATCCATCTTCCCCAGGAATACACTTCAATTTCACACCGTTGAGTCTTCTTACATGCGGTATCTTTGTCGACAAACTGGTACATACTTGACCGCCGGGCTACTCTTTCCGCTTCTTCTTGCTCTTGGGAAGTTCTCCTGTCTCAAGGAAATGGACAATCTGCTGCGCCCATCTTTGGAGCTTGCGGCTCGACAACAAGGACTAAAGGCAAATCTGCTGCTTGGGAACATCGCCTTCCAAGGCAAGAACCTGCGGCCTGCCGGAGCTTGATGCTCCCGACAAGCTTGCGGAGCAAGACTTGTCGGGAGCCGCCCGCTTCAACGAAACAAACCACAGGGCTGTCGGAGCATCGCTTCCTCGGCATTGTTGGTGTTGATCTTGGGGACCTTTGCAACGACGGCTTCGGGAAGCTCTGTCGGAAAGTAGTCACCAGAGGTCAACTTCCTCTTCTTGCTTTGTCCAGTTGATGGTGTTACGGTTGGCTGAGTTAGCTTGAGCACGAAAATCCCTGGTTCCACAGGCAACTTAAGTGCGGCGCACTTTGACAGGCCGTCAGCAATATCATTCTGAGCTCTTGGAACATGTTCCATTTGCAGGCCGTCAAAGTGCTCTTCTAGCTTCCTTACTTCATCGACGTAGGCTTCCATCAACGGACTCTGGTAATCTTTGTTTACTTAGCGGACGACAAGTTGCGAGTCACCCCTGACAATAAGCTTTTTGATCCCAAGGTCCACTGCGATCCTGAGACCGGCAAGCAAACCTTCATACTCTGCAGTATTGTTCGTCGCTTGCTCCTTGGGAAAGTGCATCCGGACTACGTGCTTGAGGTGCTCTCCGGTGGAGTGCGATAAGCGACGCCGCACCGGGCGCCTTTGCAGCGAGAAGGCACCATCAAAGTACATCAACCACTCTTTGCTTGCTTCCTTGACGGGATGCTCGTCTCGAATTTCTTCATCCGGTGTTGGCGCCCATTCTCGCTATGAATTCTGCCAACGCTCGCTTTGAATAGTTGATGTGCTTTCAAACTTGAGACCAAAGCTTGACAGCTCCAACGCCCACTCGACAATCCTGCCCGTTGCTTCGGATTCTGCAGTATCCTCTTCTTGAAAGCGAGTGACAACTGTGATCTCATGTGCTTGGAAGTAATGGCGCAGCTTTCTCGAGGCCATGAGGAGGCCGAAAAGCAATTTCTGCACACCGTAGTACCTTGACCTAGCCCCCTGCAGGAGGGAATCGACAAAGTAGACTGGCGCCGCACCATCCTTTTCGCACTGGGCATGTGTCTGCGCTGGATTCGTCCTTGTCGGGACCAGAGCTTGTCGTGAAGCCCCCGCTTGTCACCGGATGTGCTTGCCGTGGTTGTTTGGCTCGTCATCCGCCTCCTCTCCGCTACTAACGCAGCACTAACCACTTGATTGGTTGCCGCTATATATAGCACAACTTCTCTTGTGGCTTAGGTGCGACAAGTGTTGGAGTGGAGGACAGGTATCTCTTCAAGTCTGCGGCGCAGCCTCCGCCGAGTCCATTTCATTGGACCTGCCTTTTTCAAAATCTTGAAAAGCGGCAGGCGCCAGCAGAACCTAGAAATAAACTCTTTGAGAGCAGCTACGCAACCGGCAAGTCTTCTTAGATCCTTGACGCGCTTTGGTGCTTCAATCTGCTCAATGGCCTTGATCTTGTCGGAATTAGCTTCAATCCCTCGTTGAGACACAAAGAACCCGAGAAGCTTGCCGGAAGGGACTCCAAACATGCACTTCTCGAGGTTGAGCTTGAGGTTGATCTTGCGCAGATTTGCAAAGGTCTCGTCCAAATCTTGAACCAGAGTTGCTTTGTCCTTGCTTTTGACCACTATGTCATCCATGTAGGCTTCTACATTTACGTGCATTTGCGGCTCAAAAGCGTCATGGACTACCCTTGCAAACGTTGAACCAGCATTCTTCAAACCGAAAGGCATCCGTATGAAACAGTAAGTGCCACATGGTGTGATGAATGCGGTCTTCTCCTCATCTTCTTCAGCCATGAAGATCTGATGGTATCCTAAGTATGCATCAAGAAACGAAAGCAAATCACATCCAGCCGTGAAGTCAACAATCTGGTCAATGCACGGCAAGGGAAATGGATCTTTGGGACAAGCTTTATTAACATCCTGAAGTCAATACAAAGTCTCCATTTTCCGTTTGCTTTGGCGCGACTACTGTGATTGGCCAACCACGAGGATGGAGCACTCCTCGACAAGGCCTGCTGCTTCCGGTTTCTTGATCTCTTCGCTATGAATTCTTGGCGCTCCACCGCTTGCTTCCTCGACTTTTTGCTTGACGGGCGCAAGATGAGGACAAACGGCCAGGCGGTGCTCAATCACTTCCACAGGAACACGGGGATGTCGACGGTTGCCATGCAAACACGCCGACATTCGCCCGAGGAAAGCAACGGCGCCTTCCTATTTAGGGTCGAGAGAGGCACTGATGGTGAAGGTACCACCAGTGCCGTCCTCCTTGGCGGGCACCTTCTTGGTCTTTGGCGGAGCCACCATCTTCTTGCACTTGCCGGTGGAGCTCGATGGTGCGTCCTCGATGGTAGCGCAGCACTCCGAAGAGGTGCGCTTGCCGGAGTGAGCATCAGAGCCCTTGCCGGATTTGGACTTCGTCTTCTTCCCCCCGGGAGCTTCAGCGGCATAAAGTTCAGCTCACTGCCAAATGTTACCGGCAACGTAATCTTCCCCTTCGCCTTGCTCCTTCCCGGATTGATTCCTTGGAAGGTACCGGTCTCTTCGAGCTCATTGCCGTGGATTTGAAGCTTCTGGAGCATCGCGGAGGAGATCAGATTCAAGCCGGCCCCGCCGTCAACTAGCATTTTGGTGACCTTGAGGTTGCGGATGGTTGGTGAGACCAACATCGGCAAGCACCCGACCGCAGTTATGCGATCAGGGTGGTCCTCAATATCAAAAATGATAGGCGTGCTGGACCACTTCGAGGCTTGCGTGACTCTACGGATGGTTCCGCTGCATTGACCTCCCGCATCCATTGCTTGAGTTGGCGGTGGGAGGTATGCAGGAAGCACCTCCGCCAACGCAGAGGACCTCTGTGGCTTTCTGAAACTCCTGCTCATCGGCCGCTGCGTCTTCCATATCTTCGCTGTCGTCATCATCTTCATCCTTGTCGTGGGCCACGGGAGGTCTATCTCCTTGTCGTTGCTTGGCCTTGCCCGCGCGTCCTCCCCGGCCGGGGCGTTTCTTGCTTGCTCCCCAAAGACCTTCCTTCCTGGGCCTTCTCCTTGTCGCGCCGCTTGCATTTCTTAGCTCTCGCTGTTCGACAAGCTGCTCGACCTTCTTGCAGCTCGAGGTCGTGGCCCTTGGTGCGGTGGATCTTGCAAGATCGCTTGCGGAGCTGTCTTGCTTGTCGGCGGCCGCCACCGACTGGTGGTTGGCGTCAGTGGCAACTTCCTTGCCGGAGCCACCAGCCTTGGCGTTCTTGTCGCCACATCCGTTGCCGGACTGCTCAACAGCTAGCACTTCTCTACCTTTCTTCTTCCTGTTGCCTCGCCGCCGGCCCTTCTTTGCCGGGGCGGTGTCCTCACTGTCGAGATCCTGCTTCCGCATTCTCTCCCGAGTCTCCTCCCTTCCTCGGTAGCGTGCACACTTGTTGGCCAAGGCGTACAGCTCATCGACGTCCTTGACTTTGCACATCGCCATCTCCTCCCTCATCCTGCGGTTCCGCACATTCTGATGAAATGCGCTGATCACCGCGGCAGGGTGGACGTCTGGGATGTTGTAGTGCACACGACTGAATCTCTGAATGAACTTGCGCAGGGACTCTCCTTCCTTCTAGGCGAGCAGATGAAGGTCACTCTCTTGGCCATGATGCTTGTGGCCACCTGTGAAGGCGCCAACAAACTGATGGCACAGATCTGCCCAAGAGGATCTGGAGCTGTCCGGCAAGTGCATGAGCCAAGATCTCGACGCGTTGGGCTTGAGCACGGCGGGAAGTAGTTGGCGAGGATCTTGTCGTCCCGTCCCCGCAGCCTGCACCGCGATGGTGTAGATGCCGAGGAACTCCGACGGATGCGCCCTGCCATCATACTTCTCCGCACGTCTGGTTTGAAGTTTTTCCGGCTGGGCCCTTTGGACTTGCCGCAGCTCACGAGTGAACGCAGGGCAACCTACCGCGTCTGACGGCAAGTCGCCTGGCTCCTCCGGGCGCGCATGTCAACAGAAGGCCCAGCGCTTGTCGGACCGACGTCGCGCTTCTCTTCGGGCGCCGATGCGAGTTCGAGCGTCCTCTTGTTGTCGCTCATGAAGAATTTGGCGCTGATCGCGGCGAGCTCATGGATCGGACGACGCGTGGAGTCATTGTCGAGGTGGATCCGGTGAGTCGGGCGATCTTGGCCTTCGTGGCGGAGAGTGCACGGTGGTTGCACCTCCGACGATCTGCCGCCACCGCTCGTGCCTTGTCGTCTCGCCGCGGCAATGATGGCGTTGGTTGCCGCGAGCGTCGCCGCTGGCAAAGCCGATGAGGCTCGATAGTGGCCCTCCACTTGTTGACCTTGTCGGCCGTTGGAGGGTAGTCGAGGAGCAGCCGAGCTCGCCAGAGCTTCTGCTGGAGTAGTGGGTGGCATTGGCGAACGGTGCGAGGAGCGGATATGCTCGGACTTCTAACCACGTTAGAAGGAGCAGCACCCTGTCCGGCGACCGTATCTCACTCGTACAAGCATGTTGGCGCGCATGCTGGTCTTGAGGGTCTCGATCCAATCGAACGTATGGCGTTGTGAACGCCATGACGTTGTTGGTCCCACGCCTCTGAGATGGGCGCGGGGATGCGCGACGCCGAGGTTTGCGGGCCTTGTCCTTGGACTTGGCAACGTCGCGAACACCTTCGTCGGCGCCCGTTCCTCCGCCAGCGTCGCCCCACCACCCGCTTGCTGCGGTGAGGGTGGGTGCAGCGGACGGCTCTGCTGCCGCCGAAGCCTTCTTCTTCGGTGGCATTTTGAGGAAGATGTTGATGATGCTGCTCGTGTGAACGCTGGATCAGATTCACACGGCCTCGACGCCCCCTACCTGGCGCGCCAAAGATGTCGGGGAGGCTGATCGTACCCACGGACACCTATGGGGCCGCGGACCAGGCCCCTTGTGGTTCGGAGGGGGGCGGAGATCGCACGAAGAGCGGATCGAGGCGAGGCACACGAGCAGTTTACCCAGCTTCGGAGCTCTCCGGAGAGATAAAACTCCTACTGCTGCTTGTTTGATGTATTGTGTTCTTGCTAGGGAGCAATGCAAGCTACAAAACCTAGCGTGAGTGTCTCTGGTCTCGAGTGAGTCGAATGGACCGAACCCCTTCTACGCTGCGCATGGGCCTCCTTTTATATGCTCAAGGGGTCTCCGACAGGTGGCAGCATAGATGAGGGTACAAATGTAAAAACAGGAGTTGGTACACCTACTCGAGCAAAGGTATGATGCAAAATACCTAACTCTCGACGGCAAGGGACAAGAGCAATAAATGCCCGTCGATTGTCGCCCAAACAGATTACAGAGAGGCGTCAGTGCGCCTCCGCCGCCACGATGGCAAGCTTGTCGCCGCTTATCGCCGCTGCTCTCCGCTGGCTGCACCTGACCTCTCGACACGCCGCATGGAACGGTCCCATGGCGACACGTCGCTGGATGAGCTGGAGCGGAGATGGAGAGAGGTTGCTTGCCGCAAGCGCCTTGCCGCGCCGAATCCTTGTCGCGTCCGGGAGGCTTGTCGGCCTCGAGCCTTCCCGGCAAGCTCCTCTTGCCGGGGCCTTGTCTTCTGCATGCCTTGAGTGGCCTTCCCGGCAAGCTCCTCTTGCCGGGGCCTTGTCTTCTTAATCAAATACTTTGTTCTTGAATGGCTCCAAAGGAGTCACGGAGGATCTTGGTGGTGACGAGGCAAACCCTGCCGCGGGGTGCTGCAACTATCCGTGCACGAGTACGGGATACTAGGGTACCCCTACTCTAGTACACCGACAAATATCTATAGAGATAGGTCAAAACGCTTGATAAGAATTTCGATGAGTACATACCTTGATAAGATTTTGAAGGAGTTCAAAATGGATCAGTCAAAGAAGGAGTTCTTACCTGAGTTGTAAGGTCTGAAGTTGAGTAAGACTCAAAACCCGACCACGGCAGAAGATAGAGAAAGAATGTAAGTCATTGCCTATGCCTCAGGCCTCGACCATATGTTCTATAAAGTATACTATGTTGTGTACAAGACCTATTGTGTACCTTGCCATGAGTTTGGCAAGGGGGTATGATAGTGATCCAGGAGTGGATCACTAGACATCGGTCGAAGTTATCCTTAGTTACGTAAGAGGACTAAGGAAATATTTCTCGGTTATGGAGGTGATAAAGAGTTCATCGTAAAGAGTTACGTCGATGCAAGATTTTACACCGATCCAGATGACTCTGAGTCTCACTCTGGATACATATTGAAAGTGGGAGCAATTAGCTAGAGTAGCCCCATGCAGAGCATTGTAGACATAGAAAATTTGCAAAATACATACGGCTCTGAATGTCGCAGACCCGTTGACTAAACTTCTCTCACAAGCAAAACATGATCACACCTTAGTACTCTTTGGGTGTTAATCACATAGCGATGTGAACTAGATTATTGACTCTAGTAAACCCTTTGGGTGTTAGTCACATGGAGATGTGAACTAATCACATAAAGATGTGAACTATTGGTGTTAAATCACATGACAATGTGAACTAGATTATTGACTTTAGTGCAAGTGGGAGACTGAAGGAAATATGCCCTAGAGGCAATAACTAAGTTGTTTTTTTATATTTCCTTATATCATGATAAATGTTTATTATTCATGCTAGAATTGTATTAACTGGAAACTTGATACATGTGTGGATATGTAGACAAAACACCGTGTCCCTACAAAGCCTCTACAACTAGCTCGTTAATCAAAGATGGCTAAGTTTCCTAACCATAGACATGTGCTGTCATTTGATGAATGATGTGATGGACAAGACCCATCTGTTAGCTTAGCATATTGATCGTTCAGTTTTATTCCTATTGCTTTCTTCATGTCAAATACATATTCCTTCGACTATGAGATTATGCAACTCCCGGATACCGGAGGAATACCTTGTGTGCTATTGATACGTCCATTTTGCATCATGCTTTTATATCGATATTTATTGCATTATGGGCTGTTATTACACGTTATGTCACAATACTTATGCCTATTCTCTCTTATTTTACAAGGTTTACATGAAGAGGGAGAAAGACGGCAGCTGGAATTCTGGGCTGGAAAAGGAGCAAATATTATAGAACTATTCTGCACAACCCCAAAAGTCCTGAAACTCCACGCAAGTCATTTTTCGAATTAATAAAAAATACTGAGCGAAGACAGTACCAGAGGGGGCCACCCACCATCCACGAGGGTGGGGGGCGCGCCCTACCCCCTGGGCGTGCCCCCCTGCCTCGTGGGCCCCCTGGAAGGCCTCCGGTGCCCATCTTCTGCTATATGAAGTCTTTTACCCTGGAAAAAATCATAAGCAAGCTTTCGAGATGAAACACCGCCGCCACAAGGCGGAACCTTGGCGGAACCAATCTAGGGCTCCGGCAGAGCTGTTCTGCCGGGGAAACTTCCCTCCGGGAGGGGGAAATCATCGCCATCGTCATCACCAACGATCCTCTCATCAGGAGGGGGTCAATCTCCATCAACATCTTCACCAGCACCATCTCCTCTCAAACCCTAGTTCATCTCTTGTATCCAATCTTTGTCTCCAAACCTCAGATTGGTACCTATGGGTTGCTAGTAGTGTTGATTACTCCTTGTAGTTGATGCTAGTTGGTTTATTTGGTGGAAGATCATATGTTCAGATCCTTTAGTCATATTAATACCCCTCTGATTATGAACATGAATATGATTTGTGAGTAGTTACATTTGTTCCTGAGGACATGGGAGAAGTCTTGCTATAAGTAGTCATGTGAATTTGGTATTCGTTCGATATTTGGATGAGATGTATGCTGTCTCTCCTCTAGTGGTGTTATGTGAACGTTGACTACATGACACTTCACCATTATTTGGGCCTAGAGGAAGGCATTGGGAAGTAATAAGTAGATGATGGGTTTCTAGAGTGACAGAAGCTTAAACCCTAGTTTATGAGTTGCTTCGTAAGGGGCTGATTTGGATCCATATGTTTCATGCTATGGTTAGGTTTACCTTAATACCTATTTTGTAGTTGCGGATGCTTGCAATAGGGGTTAACCATAAGTGGTATGCTTGTCCAAGAAAGGGCAGCACCCAAGCACGGTCCACCCAAATACCAAATTATCAAAGTAACGAACGCGAATCATATGAGCGTGACGAAAACTAGCTTGACGATAATTCCCATGTGTCCTCGGGAGCGCTTTCCTTTATATAAGAGTTTGTCCAGGCTTGTACTTTGCTACAAAAAGGATTGAGCCATCTTGCTGCACCTTATTTACTTCAATTACTTGTTACCCGTTACAAATTACCTTATCACAAAACTATCTGTTACCGATAATTTTAGTGCTTGCAGAGAATACCTTGCTGAAAACCGCTTATCATTTCCTTCTGCTCCTCGTTGGTTTCAACACTCTTACTTATCGAAAAGGCTACGATAGATATCCTACACTTTTGGGTCATCAAGACTCTTTTCTGGCGCCGTTGCCGGGGAGTGAAGCGCCTTTGGTAAGGAAAAATTTATATAGTGTGCTGAAATTTGCAGTCACTTGTTACAATGGAAAGTAATCCTTTGAGGGGCTTGTTTGGGGTATCTTCACCCCGACCAGTAGAGCAAAGATTTGCTCCTTAACCTACTGAACCTACTGAAAATGTTTACTTTGAAATTCCTTCGGGTATGATATAGAAACTGCTAGCTAATCCTTTCACGGGTGATGGAACATTGATCCCGATTTACACCTAATCTATGTGGATGAAGTTTGTGGATTATTTAAGCTTGCAGGTATGCCCGAGGATGTTATCTAGAAGAAGGTCTTCCCTTTATCTTTGAAGGGAAAGGCATTGACATGGTTTAGGCTATGTGATGATATGGGATCATGGAACTACAATCGATTGAAATTGGAGTTTCATCAGAAGTTTTATCCTATGCATCTTGTTCATTATGATCGTAATTATATATATAATTTTTGGCCTCGCGAAGGAGAAAGCATCGCTCAAGCTTGGGGGAGGCTTAAGTCAATGTTATATTCATGCCCCAATCATGAGGTCTCAAGAGAAATTATTATTCAAAAAATTTATGCTCGGCTTTCTCTCAATAATCGCTCCATGCTCGATACTTCTTGTCTTTGGTTCTTTTATGATGAAGACTATTGAATTCAAATGGGATTTATTGGAAAGAATTAAATGCAACTCTGAAGATTGGGATCTCGACGAAGGTAAGGAGTCAGGTATAACACCTAAGTTTGATTGTGTTAAATATTTTATGGATACCGATGTTTTCCGTGAATTTAGCACTAAATATGGACTTGACTCTGAGATAGTAGCTTCTTTCTGTGAATCCTTTGCTACTCATGTTGATCTCCCTAAGGAGAAGTGGTTTAAATATAATCCTCCCATTTAAGTAAAAGTAGTTGCACCTATTAAAGTTGAAGAAAAGACTATCACTTACAATGATCCTGTTGTTCCTACTACTTATATTGAGAAACCACCTTTCCCTGTTAGAATAAAGGATCATGCTAAAGCTTCAACTGTGGTTCTTAATAGTAATACTAGAACACCCAAACCCCCTGGGCAAATTAAATTTGAACCTAGTATTGCTATGGTTAAAGATCTCTTAGCTGATATTATTGATGGGCATGTTATTTACTTCTGTGATGAAGCGGCTAGAATTACTAGATACGGCACTAGAAATAAACATAGACCTATTGTAGGCGTGCCTGTTATTTCTGTTAAAATAGGAGATCTTTGTTATCATGTCTTATGTGATATGGGTGCTAGTGGAAGTGCAATACCTCATTCCTTATACAAAGAAATTATGCATGACATTGCACCTGCTGAGATAGAGGAAATTGATGTCACAATTAAGCTTGCCAATAGAGACACTATTTTACCAGTTGGGATTATTAGAGATGTTGAAGTCTTGTGTGGGGAAGTTAAATATCCTGCGGATTTTCTTGTTCTTGGTTCCCCACAAGATGACTTCTGTCCCATCATATTTGGTAGACCCTTCTTGAATACTGTTAATGCTAGGATAGACTGCGAAAAGGATGTTGTTACTATTGGTTTGGGGGATATGTCTCATGAGTTTAACTTTGCTAAATTTCGTAGACAACCCCGTGATGAGGAATTGCCTAGTAAAGATGAAATTATTGGTCTTGCTTCTATTGCCGTGCCTCCTAATGATCCTTTAGAACAATATTTGCTCGACCATGAAAATGATATGTTTATGAACGAAAGAAGGAAATAGATGAAGTATTCTTTAAACAGGGACCTATTTTGAAACACAACTTGCCTGTTGAAATCCTAGGGGATCCTCCTCCACCCAAGGGTGATCCTGTGTTTGAGCTTAAACCATTACCTGATACTCTTAAATATGCTTATCTTGATGAAAAGAAGATATATCCTATTATTATTAGTGCTAACCTTTTAGAGCATGAAGAAAAGAAATTATTGAAAACTATGAAGAAGCACTATGCTGCTATTGGATATACTCTTGATGATCTTAAGGGCATTAGTCCCACTCTATGCCAGCACAAAATAAAATTGGAGAAAGACGCTAAACCGGTTGTTGATCATCAACGATGGTTAAATCCTAAGATGAAAGAAGTGGTAAGAAAAGAAATACTAAAGCTTCTGGAGGCAGGTATAATTTATCCCGTTGCTGATAGTCAGTGGGTAAGTCATGTCCATTGTGTCCCTAAGAAGGGAGGTATTACTGTTGTTACTAATGATAAAGATGAATTGATCCCACAAAGAATTGTTACAGGTTATAGAATGGTAATTGATTTCCGCAAATTAAATAAAGCTACTAAAAAGGATCATTACCCTTTACCTTTTATTAATCAAATGCTAGAAAG
The DNA here is from genome assembly GCA_021605145.1 of Aegilops bicornis. Classification (NCBI taxonomy): domain Eukaryota; kingdom Viridiplantae; phylum Streptophyta; class Magnoliopsida; order Poales; family Poaceae; genus Aegilops; species Aegilops bicornis. The sequence goes on along the minus strand of CM038675.1, from coordinate 545,944,927 downwards.
ATTATCCAAACATACACATTTTTGCTTTCTAGATGGTTATTCTGGTTTCTCTCAAATACCTGTGTCGAAAGAGGATCAAGAAAAGACCACTTTTACTTGCCCTTTCGGTACCTTTGCTTATAGACGTATGCCTTTTGGTTTATGCAATGCACCTGCTACCTTTCAAAGATGCATGATGGCTATATTCTCTGATTTTTGTGAAAAGATTGTTGAGGTTTTCATGGATGATTTCTCCATTTATGGAACTTCTTTTGATGATTGCTTGAGCAACCTTGATCGAGTTTTGCAGAGACATGAAGAAACTAACCTTGTCTTGAATTGGGAGAAGTGCCACTTTATGGTTAATGAAGGTATTGTCTTGGGGCATAAAATTTCGGAAAGAGGTATTGAAGTTGATAAAGCTAAAGTTGATGCAATTGAAAAGATGTCGTGTCCCAAGGACAATAAAGGTATAATAAGTTTCCTTTGTCATGCCAGTTTTTATTGGAGGTTCGTTAAGGACTTCTCTAAAATTTCTAGGCCTCTGACTAATTTCTTACAAAAAGATATTCCTTTTGTCTTTGATGATGATTGTGTAGAAGCATTTGAAATACTTAAGAAAGCTTTGATTTCTGCACCTATTGTTCAGCCACCTGATTGGAATCTACCCTTTGAAATTATGTGTGATGCTAGTGATTATGCTGTAGGTGCTGTTCTAGGACAAAGAGTTGATAAGAAATGAAATGATATCCAATATGCTAGTAAAACTCTAGGCAAGAATTTTTAGCAGTTGTATTTGCTTGTGATAAGTTCAGACCTTATATTGTTGATTCTAAAGTAATTGTTCACACTGATCATGCTGCTATTAAATACCTTATGGAAAAGAAAGATGCTAAACGTAGACTTATTAGATGGGTTCTCTTGTTACAAGAATTTGATTTGCATATTATTGATGTAAAGGAGCCGAGAACCCGTTCTGGAGACAACTTGTCTAGGTTAGAGAATGTTCTTGATGACCCACTACCTATTGATGATATCTTTCTTGTCGAACAATTAGCTGTCATAAATGCTTCTCGCACTACTCCATGGTATGCTGATTATGCTAATTATATTGTTTCTAAATTTATACCACCTAGTTTCACATACCAGCAAAAGAAAAAGTTTTTCTATGATTTAAGACATTACTTCTGGGATGACCCACACCTTTATAAAGAAGGATTAGATGGTGTTATTAGATGTTGTATACCTGAGCATGAACAGGAACAGATCCTACGCAAGTGTCACTCCGAAACTTATAGAGGACACCACGCTGGAGATAGAACTGCACATAAGGTATTGCAATCTTGTTTTTATTGGCATACTCTCTTCAAAGATGTCCGTAAGTTTGTCTTATCTTGTGGTGAATGTCAAATAATTGGTAATATTAGTAGACGTCAAGAAATTCCTATGAATTATTCACTCGTTATTGAACCATTTGATGTTTGGGGCTTTGATTATATGGGACCGTTTCCTTCCTCTAATGGGTATACACATATTTTAGTTGTTGTTGATTATGTTACTAAGTGGGTAGAAGCTATTCCAACTAGTAGTGTTGATCATAACACCTCTATTAAGATGCTTAAAGAAGTTATTTTTCTGTGGTTTGGAGTCCCTAGATATTTAATGACTGATGGTGGTTCCGATTTTATTCATGGTGCTTTTCGTAAAATGCTTGCTAAGTATGATGTTAATCATAGAATTGCATCCCCATATCACCAACAGTCTAGTGGTGAAAGTGCAACTATCCCTAGGTGGTTTTGGTAATTCATAACAACATATAGCTCATTGAGATAATACTATTCCAAGATGAATATTTCAGGAAAGCTCAATGAATGGCATGGCATGGATGATGAAAGTGGATCCCTCAAAATAGTAAGGACAAAGGATTGGCTCAAGCTCAAAAGCTCAAGACTCTTCATTTTACATTTTAGTGATCCAAGAGCACATTGAGTCTATAGGAAAAGCCAATACTATCAAGAAGGGATGAGGTGTTGCTTAATGAGACTTTTGCTCCATGTGCTTAGTGATATGCTCCAAAACCCTCCACTACTTTCTCACATCCTCATATGACCTAAACCCAAAGTCAAACTCGGCCCTACCGATTCTTTCTATCCGCGCCACCGAAGTTCAGATATCATAGCCAATCGCCACAAACCCTAGGCAAATCGGTTTCACCGATAGGGATCTCGGTCTCACCGAGATGGGATTGTAATCTCTCTGTTTCCCCTTCGTAACTTTTCTGTCTCACCGAAAGAGCGAATCGGTCCCACCGAGATTACAATGTAAACTCTCTGTTTCCCTTTTGTAACTTTTCGGTCTCACCGAAAGAGCAAATCGGTCCCACCGAGTTTACCTGACCAACTCTCTGGTTAGCTAATTACCAAATTCGGTCTCACCGAGTTTGTGTAATCGGTCTCACCAAGATTACGTTATGCCCTAACCCTAACCATATCGGTACTACCGAGATGCATGTTAGTCCCACCGAAAATCCTAACGGTCAGTAGGTTTACTAAATTGGTCCGACCGAGTTTGTTGATTCGGTCCCACCGAGTTTGGTAAATTGTGTGTAACAGTTAGATTTTGTGTGGAGGCTATATATACCCCTCCACCTCCTCTTCATTCGTGGAGAGAGCCATCAGAACAAACCTACACTTCCAACTTACCAGTTCTGAGAGAGAACCACCTACTCATGTGTTGAGGCCAAGATATTCCATTCCAACCATATGAATCTTGATCTCTAGCCTTCCCAAGTTGCTTTCCACTCAAATCTTCTTTCCACCAGATCCAAATCCTATGAGAGAGAGTTGAGTGTTGGGGAGACTATCATTTGAATCACAAGAGCAAGGAGTTCATCATCAACACACCATTTGTTACTTCTTGGAGAGTGGTGTCTCCTAGATTGGCTAGGTGTCACTTGGGAGCCTCCGACAAGATTGTGGAGTTGAACCAAGGAGTTTGTAAGGGCAAGGAGATCGCCTACTTCGTGAAGATCTACCGCTACTGAGGCAAGTCCTTCGTGGGCGACGGCCATGGTGGGATAGACAAGATAGCTACTTCGTGGACCCTTCGTGGGTGGAGCCCTCCGTGGACTCGCGCAACCGTTACCCTACGTGGGTTGAAGTCTCCATCAACGTGGAAGTACGATAGCACCACCTATCGGAACCACGACAAAAACATCTATGTCTCCAATTGCGTTTGAATCCTCCAAACCCTTCCCTTTATATTCTTGCAAGTTGCATGCTTTATTTTCCGCTGCCTATATACTCTTTGCATGCTTGCTTGAATTGTGTGAAGATTGCTTGACTTGTTCTAAAATAGCTAAAATCTGCCAAAGTCTAAAATTGGGAAAAGGTTAAGTTTTTATTTGGTCAAGTAGTCTAATCACCCCCCCTCTAGACATACTTCAAGGTCCTACAAGTGGTCAAGTAGAATTGAGTAATAGAGAGCTCAAATTAATTTTGTAAAAGACTGTTAATAGATCTAGAAAGAATTGGTCCAAGTAACTTGATGATGCATTATGGGCCTATAGAACAGCATATAAAAATCCTATGGGTATGTCTCCGTATAAAATGGTTTATGGAAAAGCATGTCACTTACCTCTCGAACTAGAACATAAGGCATATTGGGCCATTAAAGAGCTAAATTATGATTTCAAACTTGCCAGTGAGAAGAGGCTATTTGACATTAGCTCACTTGATGAATGGAGAACCCAAGCCTATGAGAATGCCAAACTATTTAAAGAAAAAGTTAAAAAATGGCATGACAAAAGGATACAAAAGCGTGAGTTTAATGTAGGTGATTATGTTTTGCTATACAACTCTCGTTTAAGATTTTTTGCAGGAAAACTTTTCTCTAAATGGGAAGGTCCTTACGTTATCGAGGAGGTCTATTGTTCCGGTGCCATAAAAATCAACAACTTCGAAGGCACAAATCCGAAGGTGGTGAACGGTCAAAGAATCAAACATTATATCTCAGGTAATCCTATAAATGTTGAAACTAATGTTATTGAAACCGTAACCCCAGAGGAATACATAAGGGACACTTTCCAAAACGTTTCAGACTCCGAAAAGGAATAGGTATGTGGTGCGGTAAGTAAACCGACTCCAAAACGGTTCTAATGGTAATTTTTCTCCGTTTTGGAATATTTAAGAACATAGGAAAATAAGAAACAGTCCGGGAAGGACACGAAGCGTCCACGAGGGTGGAGGGCACGCCCTACCTGGCGCGCCCACCTAAATGGGCACCTCGTGTGCTCTCCGGACTCCGTTTTCTTGCACGATACTTCTTTTGGTCGGTAAAAATTCATTATATAATCTCCCGAAGGTTTTGACCACCGTACCACACAATTATCCTCTGTTTTTTTTCGAGCTATTTTTCTGACAGATCTAGATTGCCATGACGTCTCCAAGTGCCCCCAAGGACAAGTTCTTCGAGAAGGTCATCAACCCCTACCTCGCGGAAGTGCTGCAACATCCTCAAACCATTGAGATGCATGAGGGGGTGCTGCACATCTGTGATGTTGAGGGACCAAGGAGGACCGGAAGCATGGAGACAAGGCTTGAAGCAATGGAGCAAGAAGTTTTCAAGTATCAGGAGATGGTGGAGCGTGGACTCGAAACCAATCACATAATGATCACGGAGTTCACCAACAACCACAAGCTGGACGCCAAGGACATTGGGGAGGCCATCTTCAAGCTTCACGAGAAAATCGAGCACGTCCAAGCCCAAATCTATGACCTGCAAAACCAAAACTGTGAGTATGAATATAGATTCAAGAGGATGAGTTTGGCTGCAGATTTAAGGATCCCGGAGACTCGATCATCCTTCTATGATGGTGAGCCTATGCCTTGGAAGATGGACGACAAGCCTACATCATCAACAACCCCATCACCACCACTTCCGAGGAAGGAGACCTAATCACATGGGTATGGGCACTCCCCTTGGCAACTGCCAAGCTTGGGGGAGGTGCCCCGGTATCGTATCACCATCACACTCCTATCTTTACCGTTTTTTTTAGTTCGATCCTTTTGGTAATATCTTGATCTAGTAGATTAAAGTTTTAGCATGATTTAGTTTTGAGTTTTGCTTTATGATCCTTCTATGTAATCGAGTCCGTGAGCTATATATAATAAAGATTTGTGTTGAGTCGAGGGCTTGATTATCTTGCTATGATCTTGAGGGAATAAAAGAACAAAAAGAAATAAAGAAGATCATATTGATCTTATGGAGAGTAATGACTTCACATATAAAGAGTATGATGAATAAAAGTTGTTGAGAGTGACAAACATAGTTTTGGTCATCGTTGCAATTAATAGGAAGTAATAAAGAAAGAGAGGTTTTCACATATAAATATATTATCTTGGACATCTTTTATGATTGTGAGCACTCATTAAAATATGACATGCTAAAGAGTTGATGTTGGACAAGGAAGACAACGTAATGGGTTATGTTTTCTTATATCCGAAATAAAATATATTGACATGGATCATCCAACATGTTGAGCTTGCCTAACTCCCTCATGCTAGCCAAATTCTTTGCACCAAGTAGAGATACTACTTGTGCTTCCAAATACCTTAAACTTGGTTTTGCCATGAGAGTCCACCATACCTACCTATGGATTGAGTAAGATCCTTCAAGTAAGTTGTCATGTTGCATGCAGTAAAAATTGCTCTCTAAATATGTATGATTTATTAGTGTGGAGAAAATAAACTTTATACGATCTTGTGATATGGAAGCAATAAAAGCGATGGACTGCATAATAAAGGACCATATCACAAGTGGCAATTTTAAGTGACGTTCTTTTGCATTAAGATTTCATGCATCCAACCATAAAAGCACATGACAACCTCTGCTTCCCTCTGCGAAGGGCCTATCTTCTACTTTTGTCTTTTGCCTTATATAAGAGTCATGGTGATTGATGAAGCCATGTACCAAGGGTAGGGTCATGGACCTGTCCAAGACACCCTTCCCAAGGACATCTCTTGAATAAATCACCTTTCAGTCGACCTGGAAGGATTCCACTCGACGGACCTGAAGACACTCGACCATGAAGTCAACCACTCGACCGCCAGAAGATCTACGATCGATGCACGCATAAGCGGTCGGTCATTAAGTGGCTTTATGGTCATCATAGCACTTTATGTGGGACGTTACGGTAACTCCCTATCTTAATGTACCTTAATCCTCTGCATAACCGAGGGCTGGAGGGGTCGGGCGCACTCTATATAAGCCACCCCCCTCCTCAGTGTAAAGGGTTCGCACCCCTGTAACTCATACGCACATAATACAGGCGACCGCCTCCGGGCTCCGAGACGTAGGGTTGTTACTTCCTCCGAGAAGGGCCTGAACTCATAAACATCTTGCGTATACAACTGCTCCATAGCTAGGATCTTGCCTCTCCATTCCTACCCCCCATTCTACTGTCAGACTTAGAACCACGACAGTTGGCGCCCACCGTGGGGCAGGTGTCTTAGCGACTTGTTGGAGAAGTTGCAGTTTTTTCGATCCCGTTCATCATGGTTTCGGGTGGAGTTTTGGTTGAGGGCCACGAGATCCGTCTTGGCACACTCACGTTCATCGCCGACGACTCCGCTTGGCTTCAGGAGGCTCCACTCGACGTCGACGCGCTCCCCGTCCGTAGGGCAACGCACTTTCGCGCGTGCGTCCGCGGCGTCCTCCTGCGGCAGCCGTCGACCCAGTATCGGTCGGCTCCTGCGCCCGTCCTCCCTTCCGATCTCCCGCTTGGCGCAAAGCGCTCCGGTCGGTCGAGGCTTCAGCGGTGGGTGAGGCACGCGGTGGCCCGCCAGTCGGCCACTCCCCAAGTCGCGGCAATCGAGCCCGACGAATCTCTCTACGGCCTGTTCGATCTGTCGACTGGCTCCGCAGAGACTGCATCCGAGTGCGACAGCAGTGATCCGGCGGCGGAGGTTCTGATGGTCGACGGACCACGTAGTCCTCCTGGTTTCCCCCGCGCCGACGGAGGCGCTGGCAGAGGTGATCCGACGCAGGTTCACGAAGAGTATCAACCCGAGCCCCTCACTTCGCTACAGAGGGAGGAGCTACGCCGTCGGAACATGGATGCGCTTCACACTCCTATTGTTGGAGAAACCCCCAAGGACCGTGCCTTAGAGGACGCGTGTTTGGCCAACTTGGCTGAGCGCACTCGACTGGAAAATCTCCAGCGAGTGCTCGACGAAACGAGCAATAACGGGTCCGTCGTGCCGTCCGACGTCAACTCTTCCCACAACCGACTCAGGTATCTTGAACTCCAATTCAGAATCTATCATTTGCAGCCCGTATAGCGAGTCCATTCAGCCTTCCCGATCGAGGCTGGCGGGGGCTTGCTACAGATCGTAGATTTACTCCGGGCAGCAGGAGATCAAAATTCAGCTGTATCGCAGTCGCGGAATAGGATTCACAGCAGATCCGTCGCTGTGAATACAGTCCAGTCGGCTCATAGCCCAAGATCATCCCTGAGGCGTGAGGGACATGGAGGCCGGCGTGATCAGTACGAGGACCGATTCGATCGTGATGATCGATGTCGAGTGCCCACTCCTCCCCCAAGGGGTGGATCATACGCGCCTCGACAGCAGGATGACAGACGCCATCACAGTGTTGGGCGAAGGGTTCCAGTCGACCCCAGGGAACCAGGCTTTGATGCGAGATCCATTATCGTTCAAGGTTTGGTCGACAAGAACAGAGCTCATCGAGAAGGCCATGACAGAAATGCGCCCACCAGCAGCAGAGTACACGTCTCAGGACCAGAGTGTTTTAGGAGAGCCATTAGGGTCGCGGTGATTCCTCCCAACTTCAGGTTGGCGACTGGAGTCAGTAAGTTCACTGCTGAGTCCAAGCCGGATACTTGGCTTGAGGACTACCGAGTGGCTGTTCAGATTGGCGGCGCCAACGATGAAGTGGCCATGAAACACCTGCCTCTTATGTTGGAGGGCTCAGCCAGAGCATGGTTGAATCGATTAGCACCCAAAGACATTTACACTTGGGAAGATCTTGCCCGAGTGTTTGCCAGGACATTTGAAGGAACTTGCAAGCGGCCAGCAGGGTTGACAGAGTTGCAATCGTGTGTGCAGAAGTAGAATGAAACTCTGAGAGATTACATCCAGAGATGGATCACATTGCATCACACGGTAGAGAATGTATCTGATCATCAGGCAGTCTGTGCTTTCAAGGAAGGCGATAAGAATAGAGAGTTAAGTTTGAAATTCGGTCGGACCGGAGACATGACCCTGAGTCGAATGATGGAGATTGCCACCAAATGCATGATGGTGAAGAAGAGGATCGGCTCCAGAGTGGCAAGTATAAGTCAACCGCTAATGAAACCGGGGAGGAACTCGATCGGAAGCAGAAGCGGAAAGCCGAGTCAGTTGCTCCTGGAGAAGCCTTGGCCGTGACTCCAGGAAAGTTCAAGGGGAAATCCAAGGGACCTTGGAAACCTAAGAAGGTGAAATACCAAGACGGAAATGATGTTTTGTACCTACCATGTCACATTCACATGAAGAAAGATGAAGAGGGTAAAATCATTTACCCAAAGCATACCATTCGACAGTGTCGGCTCTTGATTCAGCAGTTCCAGGGGAAGCAGCCCAAGGATAAGGAGAAAGAGTCGGACAAAGTTGAATACAAGGAAGATAGTGACGGTGGATACCCCCAGGTCAATTCCACCCTGATAATTTTTGCTGACGTTGAAAGCAAAAGTCTATTGAAAGTTATCAACCGAGAAGTGAATATGGTCGCTTCGGCGACACCCAGTTATCTGAAATGGTCGCAGACCGCCATCACGTTCGACCAGTCTGATCACACAACACACATAGCCACCCCTGGGAGGCAAGCTCAGTGGTCGACCCAATCGCCGAGGGCACTTTCGACTAACTAAAGTTTTAATGGATGGTGGCGTTGGCACGAACATTACGTATGCGTAAGCGTTGAAAGGGATGGGCATTACGATGTCCAGACTCAAAGACCAAAGAACATGAGCTTCCATGGAGTCATTCCTGGAAAGAAGGCTGAGTCACTCGGCCAAATTTCTCTCGATGTGGTTTTTGGTGATTCCAAGAATTTTCATAAAGAAAAGTTGACCTTTGAGGTCGTGGATTTCCAGAGCGCTTATCACGCTATTCTGGGGAGGCTGGCGTATGCATGTTTCATGGCTCGACCATGTTATGTATACCTCAAACTGAAGATGCCAGGCCCCAAAGGTGTGATCACTGTCACTGGCAATCGGAAGAAAGCATACAGAAAGGCTCTAAGATCGCTGATGCTCAGATGGCAGTGGTAGAGCTGCAAGAATACCAGAAAACTGCAGACCCGAGTGATTTGTTGCGAGCCAAGAAGCCCGCCACGGAGTCAGAATTTCAGTCGTCCGGTGAGACAAAACCGATTCACATTCACCTGACCGATCCCAATGCTGCTCCGACTCATATCTCAACAACACTCGACTCCAAATAGGAAGAAGCGCTCATCCAGTTCCTCCGTGAGAACTGGGACATCTTCGCATGGAAGCCTGCTGAAATGCCGGGTGTTCCCAGGGGGCTGGCTGAGCATCGTCTACGAGTCGACTCAAAAGTTAAACCTGTCAAAGAACATCTTCGACGGTCCACCGTCCAGAAGAGAAAGGCCATTGGCGAGGAGGTGGTTCGGCTCTTAGCAGCAGAGTTTATCCAAGAGATTTACCACTCCGAGTGGCTCGCCAATGTTGTCATGGTCCCTAAGAAGGACAGATCACTTCGCATGTGCATCGACTTCAAACATATCAATCGGGCCTGCCCGAAAGATCATTTTCCTCTCCCCTGCATCGACCAAATAGTCGACTCGACTGCAGGATGTGAGCGGTTGTCTTTCTTAGACACCTATTCCGGTTACCATCAGATCCGTCTGTATGGACCCGACAGAATCAAAACAGCTTTCATCACTCCATTCGGGTGCTTCTGTTATGTCACCATGCCATTCGGCCTCAAGAATGCCGGAGCCACTTTCATGAGGATGATTCAGAAGTGTTTGCTCACTCAAATCAGTCGGAATGTGGAAGCATACATGGATGATATTGTGGTCAAGTCACGGAAAGGTTCCGACCTGTTGGTCGACCTTGCTGAAACATTTGCCAATCTCGGAGGTATGATATCAAGCTTAATCCATCAAAGTGCACATTCGGAGTTCTGGCGGAAAGTTACTCGGCTTTCTCGTTTACGAGCGAGGAACCGATGCCAACCTGTAAAAGGTTGGCACTATACTCGAATGAAACGCATACATGCATGTGCACGATGTCCAGAAGCTTACTGGATGCTTGGACACTTTAAGTCGATTCATCTCTCGTCTCAGTGAAAAGGCATTGCCTATTTACCGACTGATGAAGAAGTCAAACAAGTTCGAGTGGACTCCCGAAGCTGATGCAGCGTTTGCAGAGCTAAAAGCTCTGCTCTCCACCCAGCCGGTGCTTGTTGCCCCAATCAGCAAAGAGCCTTTGCTGCTTTACATTGCAGCCACAGGACAAGTCGTCAAGATGATTTACGGTCGAGCGGAAGAAGAAGGAAAAGCCTTCAAAGTTCAGTACCGATATATTATCTTTTTGAAGTATTGACCCCATCAAAGCAAAGATACCCTCATTATCAGAAGCTTGTTTATGGGATTTATATGACCGCGAAGAAGGTTGCTCATTACTTCTCTGACCATTCCATTACAGTCTTCAGCGACGCACCATTGTTAGAGATTACACTGTGAGAGATGCAACTGCTCGAGTGGCGAAATGGGCGATTGAACTCCTTCCCTTGATATCAAGTTTGAGGCCTGAAAGCCATCAAGTCCCAAGCAAGAGCAGATTTCATCGCCGAGTGGATTGAACAGCAGCTGCCGACTCAAGTTCACTCGAACCTTTGGACCATGTTCTTTGATGGTTCCAAGATGCTGAATGGTTCCGTCTTTGGGGTAGTGTTGGTTTCCCCGTGGAGATAAGCTCGAGATATGTGCTCCAGATTCACTTTGATTCTTCCAACAATGAAGCAGAATACAAAGCACTTTGTTGTATGGGTTGCGTATGGCCATTTCACTTTCGGCGTCAAAATAGCCTCATGGTCTATGGCGACTCAGATCTAGTGGTTAACCAGGTGATGAAGGAGTGGGATGTCAGAAGTCCAGCCATGACTGGTTATTGCAATGCAGTGAAGAAGCTAGAGAAGAAGTTCGAGGGGTTAGAGCTTCATCATGTACCCCGACTGAAAAATCAAGTTGCTGATGATTTGGCGAAAATAGGGTCCAAGAGGGAAGCCATTCCCTGTGATGTGTTTTTGGAGCACATCCACACACCGTTAGTTCAAGAGGATCCTTTCACCGAAGAAGCCCCATAGCCAAAAAGTGCCACTGATCCGACTGAAGTTGAGGTCCCATTGTGGTCGACCTGATCATGGAAGTCGTGGTCATCACTCCCGATCGACCGGCCAGACATCGCGTATATCCTAAGGTAAGAGCTCCGGAGAACGAAGAAGAGGCTCGACAGATCGTCCGCCGATCCAAGGCCTTTCTTGTGTGATCAAGGGACAGGTTGTACAGAGAAAGCGCGATCGAGTCGGCCGTAAATGCATAACACCAGAAGAAGGTCAGATAATTCTTGATGATATCCACTCGGGGACCTGTGGTCATCATGCGTCCTCTCGGACCATTGTGGCTAAAGCATACCGAGCGGGATTTTACTGGCCAAAGGCAAATGAAATGGCAAAGATAGTCGACAAGTGTGGAGGATGTCAGTTCTATTGCAATATGTCACACAAACCCGCCTCAGCCTTGAAGACCATTCCACTCGTCTAGCCCTTCGCTGTTTGGGGATTGGATATGATTGGACCACTGAGAACTAGCAGAAGCGGCTTCACTCACTTGCTAGTGGCAGTCGAAAAGTTTACTAAGTGGATCGAAGCTAAGCCTATCAAGAATCTCGATGCGTGCCGCTATCGGTTTCATCGAGAGAGTTGATATTCAGATATGGAGTTCCGCATAGCATCATCACTGACAATGGGTCAAACTTCTATTCCGACAAATTCAAATCCTTTTGCGCCTCTCAAGGCACGCGAGTCGACTATGCTTCAGTTGCTCACCCCCAGTCGGATGGACAAGCAGAACGAGCAAACAGTCTAATTCTCAAAGGACTAAAACCTCGGCTGATGCGCGATCTCAAGCATGCAGCAAGAGCGTGAGTCGACGAACTTCCTTCAGTTCTTTGGGGATTGAGGACCACTCCTAATTGGTCGACTGGGATAACTCCATTCTTTCTGGTCTATGGAGCTGAAGCAGTTTTGCCGAGTGACCTGCTTCACAATGCACCTCGAGTCAAACTCTACTCTGAAGATGAAGCGGAGCAAGCCCGGCAAGATGCAGTCGACCTCCTAGAAGAGGAGAGAGGGATGGCCCTGATCCGCTCGACCATCTATCAGAAGGACTTGCGTCGGTTCCATGCAAGAAATGTGAAGAGCCGAACCTTCCAAGAAGGAGACTTGGTCCTCCGAGTGGATCAACAGAAACCACACAAGCTCGCTCCCACTCGGGAAGGTCCCTTCATCGTCACCAGAGTTCTCCACAATGGATCATACCATCTTTACAACGTCGATCGCCAGATTGATGAGCCTCGAGCTTGGAATGCGGAGCTGCTCCGCCCCTTTTATACTTAAGTTCTCACTCGGATGAGATGTAATAAAAGTACCTCTGTAGTTTGTTTATCGAAGACAAGAATGTTATAATTTTCCCAGTGATTGTTATTGAATTTTTTGTTTACATAAGAAATTCCCCCCCCCCCCTAGTGGGTGGCTTAGCTGCGAACCCGATTCGCCTAAGTTTGTAAAAAAAATCCCTGCCGAGTGGAGAGCCAGCCTCCCACACGGGGGCTTAGCTGTGAATCCGTTTCGCCTAAGTACTTGAAAATCCTACCGAGTGGTGAGCCAGCCTCCCACTCGGGGGCTTAGCTGCAGTCCAAGTACTCGCCTAAGTGTTTAAAAATCCTACCGAGTGGTGAGCCAGCCTCCCACTCGGGGGCTTAGCTGCAGTCCAAGTACTCGCCTAAGTGTTTGAAATCCCACTGAGTCGTGAGCCAGCCTCCCACTCGGGGCTTAGCTGCAGTCCAAGTACTCGCCTAAGTGTTTGAAATCCCACCGAGTGGTGAGCCAGCCTCCCACTCGGGGCTTAGCCAGTCCAAGTACTCGCCTAAGTGTTTGAAATCCTAGCGAGTGGTGAGCCAGCCTCCCACTCGGGGGCTTAGCTGCAGTCCAAGTACTCGCCTAAGTGTTTGAAATCCTACCGAGTGGTGAGCCAGCCTCCCACTCGGGGGCTTAGCTGCAGTCCAAGTACTCGCCTAAGTATTTAATACAATGTGCGCTTTGCAAGGACGACGAAGTGTAGGTCGACTGTTGCCTTCCCCTTCAGATCTATGACACAAAAATTCCTCCCACTCGGAGGCTTAGCTACAGTCCAGTACTCGCCTAAGTTTGAAAAATCCTACCGAGTGGAGAGCAAACCTCCCACTCGGGGGCTTAGTAGCAGTCCAGTACTCGCCTAAGTTCTAAAAATCCTACCGAGTGGAGAGAAAACCTCCCACTCGGGGGCTTAGCTGCAGTCCAGTACTCGCCTAAGTATCTGAAAATCCTACCGAGTGGAGAGAAAACCTCCCACTCGGGGGCTTAGCTGCAGTCCAATACTCGCCTAAGTATTTGAAAATCCTACCGAGTGGAGAGCAATCCTCCCACTCTAGGGCTTAGCAGCAATCCAGTACTCGCCTAAGTATCTGAAAATCCTACCGAGTGCAGAGCAACCCTCCCACTCGGAGGTTTATCTGTAGTCCAGTACTCGCCTAAGTATGAAATCCATCCTGATCCGCAAGGACGACGAGGTATAGGTCGACTGTTACCTTCTCCTTCGGAGTTGCGCCACAAGTACAACATGCGCCCCATCCCGACCCGCAAGGATGACGAGGTACAGGTCGACTGTTACCTTCTCCTTCGGAGCTGCGCCACAAGTACAACGTGCGCCCCATCCCGACCCGCAAGGACGACGAGGTACAGGTCGACTTTTACCTTCTCCTTCGGAGCTGCGCAGCAAGCACAATCTGTGCTCCATCCCTACTTGCAAGAACAATGAAGTGCAGGTCGACTGGATTTTTCACCTCAGAGCTGCATCTCAAGCACTGAGGTATATTCTGAGTGAAGAACAAAGTTTGCTCGAAGGCAAATGAAAGCATATTCGATGATAAGCCAAGTTAAGATAACATCCTACGGATTCAGAAGTACTCAGGCGTCAAGTCTGTTAAAGTTTATTGGTTACAAGACCACTCGGCATTCCGAGGCAAATTTAAGACGAAGCATAGAAGTTTTTTACTCCTCAGGTGGAGGACTGGAAGGCGCGACAAACTGGTCCAGGTCGATCCTGTCAGCGATCCGGGTGGCAACAACGATGAAAGTCTCCATGAAAGATTGGAAGTCGTACTTCTTGGTATTGGCAACTTTGATGGACGCCAGCTTTTCCTCTCGCGCCTCCTTGCAGTGAACGCAGACAAGGGACAGAGCAACATCGGCACCACATCTGGCAGAAGACTTCTTCCATTCCTGCACTCGACTTGGAATGTCATTCAGTCGAGTCATTAAAGACTCGAGGTCATTTTGAAGTGCCTCGCCTGGCCAGAGTGTCGAGTCGATCCGCGACACCGCAACCTTCAGTCGAGCGAGGTAGTCCACCACACCAGCAACGCGAGACTCCAGTCGGAGCACGTTCATAGCGGCTTCGTCCTTCACAGGGGAGTTAATGGGGTCCAGGCTTGTCTCCACTCGACTAGTCTCCTCCTCGAAGTTCTGACAGAATTCTGTAAACGCAACTCGAGTTCAAGCTAATAGTTCTATGATGAGTTGGTGGTAACAAGTCAGTCGGATAAGAGGAATTACCTTCAAGCATGAGAAATAACTTCTTGGCGAGTCCTCCCAGATAAGCCTCCAGATCGTTCCTCTTCCCCGCAAGTTTGCCAGCCTTGTCGCTCAGAGCTATCTTGTTGTTCTTCAGTTGGTTAACTTCCTTGTTGGCCGCGTCGAGAGCAGTTTCAGATTGGCGTTCTCTTCTTCAAGTTCACCGACTGAAGACAGCTTTTCTTCCGCGAGCTTGGTTTTGTCCAAAGCCGCTTTCTGCGCCTCGGCAAGGTCATGGTCCTTTTTCTTCAGAGCCTCCTCCATTTTGTCTGCAAAATGACGGTGAGATCGAGAATTAGGAAGGCGAGAAAGACAAAGACAGTCGTCAACTTCTCACCAGCCATACCTTTCGCTTCGTCTCTCGCCTTCTGCAAGTTCTCCTGAGCAAGCTTCAAGTCAAGCTTGAGCTGGATTTGTTTGTTTTCCAATTCAGTATAGCGAGCCACAAGCTCGCAGGATTTCTGCGAAGAGTCAATCGACAGAAATCAAAGATGAGTTGCTTGTGAGTGACTAAGAAAAAATCGTAGCATTTCTAAGACTAAAGTCGAATCAAAATATTCAACAGTAGTCTCGGGGACTACACCCAATGGGTGCACTTAGCGTGCCCCCACTGGTTTTACCGACTCGGTTCGATCAGTCGACCGAAAGAGGCAAAAAGGTTATGATCCTAAACCACGGCTAACTGTCAGCAGTCAGCCATGGTATCATCATGATCTAATAAAAAAAGGAGTTCTTCAGACTACGGTCGACTGCCAGCAGTCCACCATAGTCTCGGGGACTACACCCAGTGGGTGCACTCAGCGTGCCCCCACCGGTTTCAAGATTCCATTCGACATGGTCCGACCAGACCGAGTGAAGAAGTCAGCAAAGAAATTCAAAGTATAAAGACTACGGTCGACTGCCAGCAGTCCACCATAGTCTCGGGGACTACACCCAGTGGGTGCACTCAGCGTGCCCCCACCAATCCAAAAATTGCATCGACACACCCAGTGGGTGTACAGAGATCTGAAGATCTTCGTAAAGAAGAGTTTTCGGGTAGCATATCCTAATGTAACAAGTGGTGACCAACTAACACGGGCGTTGCTCAAGAGCTGAGTGGCATCATAGGCCGCTGGCTGGCCTCGGACCACCTTCACTTGCTCCATCATGATCCCTTTGGCGTATAGCTTCCTTAGTAGCACCCACTTGGTCCTCTGGGACATGGTGTGTGGCGAAAAGAGAGGGCGGATCAGCAGTCGACGATGAAGGCCGGATACTCGTCAGCGGCACAGCAAAAGACACAGAAGTCCGAGTGATGTTGCCACCCTCATGAACCAGCGTCTCAGGCACTGATACAACCTGAGTAGTCTTGCCAGCAGGCGCCTTCTTATTCCTCCTCCGCCTCAGCGGTGCCTTGTCGTCATCATCAGGGAGATCAATGACATGAGGAGGGACTGCAGGAAAGATTCAAAGTCAAAAAGGGAAATCCAATCGACCAAAAGCAAAACTGCTGAGATCATACCAAGGTTAGAGGTGACAACATCTTCAATTTCTTGGTCTTCGTTCCTGGCTGAGGTCTCAGAGGTAGCTGCGCTGCAAATTTCAGAAATCAGTTGATCAGTCAACAAGTCGACCAAAAGTATGTCCATGCTAAACAAGAAAACACAAGTTTTGCTATACCCGGAAATGGTGGGAATGGCCATCTTCATCTTGGGCAAAGCCTTCGTCGGGTTTGATGGCGTCGCTCGGGGTTGCTTCGGCGCTTTTTCAGTCGGCGCCAGAGAGGTCGTCCAAGGGCATTTCGTCGACTGCCCGACAGGCGCGATAGCCTTGCCACACTCGACCGCGGGGTCATGGGTGAGCTTGGATCGCCTTTCCATGCGAGGAGGGTCGACTTCTTCCTCCTCATTCTCCTCCTCCTCTTCGCCGAGGCTATGCGTCATCTTCGTCCTCCTCACCATCGATTGCCATTCCTCCTGGCTTTCACCTCCGCTCCCTTCCTCCTCCTCGACTGGTTCTTGCGCCCCGTTGGGCATCGAGTACATCTCGGTGGTGGCCTGGAAGAAGACAAACAAGACAAAAGTCAATCGACCGATTTTAAGCAAACAAGATGGAGAAAGCGGGATCACAGTCAAAGATGCAGGAATGGACCTTGTCTACTTCGTATGACTGGTCGAGTGGAGGGATCATCCTGGCTCCTCGAGGTTGTCCTTGTTTCTGTGATGCCCGCAAGACACCTTTCCAAAGCATGGCATCCTCGATCTCCTCCGGGTGGATCCGAGTGGTGTCCTCGGTGCAGTACAACCACATCAGATGGTCTCGGGCTTGAAGCGGTGGATGCGTCGTCGAAGGAAGACCTCCAAGAGATCCATGCCGATCACCCCATCTCGGATGAGCTGGACAACTCGCTCGACCAACGCCTTCACTGCGCCTTCTCTTCCGGGATCACCTTCAAAGAAGATGGCTTGCTCACTCGGTCCATGGAAAACGAGGGAGTCGGTCGACTACTGGCGTTGGCTGGTCATTGCGATAGAACCAAGTCGACTGCCATCCACGGACTGACTCGGGTAAGATCATGGCCGGAAAGGAACTTTTTCCTCTCATTTGAACCCCAAGACCCCCACACATCTGAATCACTTGAGTTCTCTCGTCACTCGGATTGGAATTTTTCACCGTCTGGGAGCAACAAGTGAAAATGTGCTTGAAAAGACCCCAATGAGGCCGGCAACCCAAGAAATTCTCGTACAAAGACACGAAAGCAGCGAGATACACGATGGAGTTGGGAGTGAAGTGGTAAAGTTGTGCCCAAAAGAAGTTCAGAAATCCCCGAAAGAATGGGTGAGGCGGCAGAGAAAACCCGCGGTCGACATGGGTGGCCAAGAGAACACACTCACCCTCCAGAGGTTGTGGTTCCGACTGCTTCCCCAGGAGCCGCGCTGACCCATAGGGGATCCATCCCTCATTGGCCATGTCGTCGAGATCCTTCTGGTTGATCATCGAGCGGATCCATTCGCCCTGGATCCAGCCATGCGGCAAGCCGGCCCTCGATGAAGATCCGCCCCGACTGGTCGCTCTTCCCTTCGCCTTCGCCGTCGCCTTCTTCGCCCGCTCCAAAGCCGCCGTCTTCTCCTTCACCATTGTCGCTGACGAAACGCGCACAGAGCAGCAGCGCTGAGGTGGAATCGCACGCGGCGGATGAATCTGGGGAAGGGAGGAAGAAAGGGGAACGCACTGTTCAAAAAACCCCCGTCCAGGGCCTTATATGAGGTTGCTTCCGAGTGACTGACTAGTAGGCCCGGGCAATCCTGTCAAATCCCGCAACAGTCGTCCGCGCGATACGTGGCGAAAAAGGTGGCGCGAAGATCGAGGCATCCCTGCCTTATCCCGCCCGATCACTGCGGCCTCCTTCACCCCGCTCACTTCCCGAAATTCGAATCCCGCTAAATCCACGCGCCACAGAGCAAATCATTAGACAGAAGATTTCCTCCGTCCTGTCATTCGGAGTTCTCCAAGCATGAAAAACACACTCGACGAATACAAAGAATGGATCAAGGCGACTGAAAAAGAAGTTGAAGCCGTCACCTAAGCTCATTGATCCAGAGCAGGACGTGCTCATCACACGAAAAGTGGGTCGGAAGAGTTCTCAACTCCTTCCCCACTCAAACCTCGATCCATTCGGGGGCTACTGATGAAGCCATGTACCTAGGGTAGGGTCATGGACCTGTCCAAGACACCCTCCCCAAGGACATCTCTTGAAGAAATCACCTTTCAGTCGACCTGGAAGGATTCCACTCGACGGACCTGAAGACACTTTCGACCATGAAGTCAACCACTTTCGACCGCAGAAGATCTCTGATCAGCACGCATAAGCGGTCGATCATTAAGTGGCTTTATGGTCATCATAGCACTTTATGTGGGATGTTACCAGTAACTCCCTATCTTAATGTACCTTAATCCCTGAACTGGGGGCTGGTGGGGTCTGGCGAACTCTATATAAGCCACCCCCTCCTCAGTGTAAAGGGTTCGCACCCCTGTAACTCATACGCACATAATACAGTCGACCGCCTCCGGGCTCGAGACGAGGGGCTGTTACTTCCTCAGGAAGGGCCTGAACTCGTAAACATCTTGCGTATACAACTGCTCCATAGCTAGGATCTTGCCTCTCCATTCCTACCCCCCCCCCCCCATTCTACTGTCAGACTTAGAACCACGACAGTGATCTTCACCTTTCCTTTTTACATTTTATCTTTTTTCAGGCACATTGTGTTGGGAAGATCTTGATATATATATATATATATATATATATATATATATATATATATATATCCAATTAGATGTAAGTTAGCATGAATTATTATTGTTGACATTACCCTTGAGGTAAAAGGCTGGGAGGCAACACTATAAGCCCCTATCTTTCTCTGTGTCCGATTAAAACTCCATACCCATAAAGTATTGCATGAGTGTTAGCAATTGTGAAAGACTAAATGATAGTTGAGTATGTGGACTTGCTGAAAAGCTCTTATATTGACTCTTTCCGATGTTATGATAAATTGCAATTGCTTTAGTGACTGAGATTATAGTTTGTTGGTTCTCAATGAAGTTGTTGATTCATACTAGACATTGTGAATAGATTATTACTTGAGCATAAGAAATCATATGATAATATATATATATATATATATATATATATGTTGCTGTTATAAGAATTATCATGATGCCCTCATGTCCGTATTTTGTTTTATCGACACCTCTACCTCTAAACACGTGGACATATTTATCGTTTTCGGCTTCCGCTTGAGGACAAGCGAGGTCTAAGCTTGGGGGGCTTGATACGTCCATTTTGCATCATGCTTTTATATCGATATTTATTGCATTATGGGATGTTATTACACGTTACTAGACCATGCCGGCGCGTGTCGCTGCACCCGTCTATTATTTCTATAGAATGGTAGGAATATCAGAAAAAATGGATGCATGAGACAATTGAACTCCTATTTTTAGTGATGCACTTGAACTTCTTATCTGTTTCATTCACTCCAACCATTCAGCTAGCTATCTGACAATTGCTTTGAAGAACAATAGCTATGTATTTTCACATGAACCTAAAATACTCCCAACAAAAAGTTCAAGTGCACACATAACAATTGAATCAATATTGAAAGATCCCGTAGTAAATTCCCATACATTAATTCTGCTCAACATGGGACAAAAATAAATATGGCGAATCTTAGCATGTCTCTTCCCTTTGTACAACCTTAAGTGAAGGTGTCACAACGACTTTAGAGATATATAAGAGCATGATTGTAATGATGTTCTCTTATCAATAAGTGCTAACATTCTCTAACAAAAGGAAATATGAGAGCCAATCACTTTTTCACATAGAGAAAGTGGAAAAAGGCGCAAAGAACAGAAGAGAGATTATTGTTGCTACAGCCTGCAAGCATGGTTAGATATTCTATACATGATCCACATCTCGAGGACTTGTCTCGAAAAGAACGGATTGGATAAGGGAGTACACCTACACCCAGGATAAGGAAATCCGGTCTCCTATTTGTAATTCTGTAATTTCCCTAGTGCCAATTCCGATTCGAGGCCTTAGTTTCGACTGAGACTGACGAGGTAATATTTGGAGGTTGCATTGCCTTATGCTCATGGCATGCACTCTGGTATGAATAAATGCCTAGAGAGCCAAAAAACAAAGTTCCACTTTTCTACAACCTCAAGTCAAATAATGGCAACCTAGAAAGATAATATAGAGTGAAAGAAGGAAGCTACTTAGTAAAAAAGATGCATAAAGATACAAAGAAAAAAAAGAACAAGCAATCAAACAACTTTTATCTTGAACGGAAAGCAACGAAAAAAGGACTACCAGTTATATCAAATGGAAAAAGGACTACTGGCCACTTCTACCTCTAACTGTGTGAGCACACATTTGAGAGCAAGCAAAGCAAGAACATAGCAACGCGAACTACTCAATGCTGCATGGGCTGATTATTTCCCTTGGGGCCTCCATACTTTCTTTTTCAGCTTGGATAACCTCTGTGCAACCTGTGAACTAAAATAGGATTATAGCATTTACATCAATTTAGCAAAGATGCTTTGCATTCAAAACAACTCCATATGTTTTACTGTGCAAAGTGAGGTTAGTTACCGAGAATAAGTCATGTTCAAATGTTGGGATTAATCCCAAATATCCACGCATCATGAAGGTTGCCAATGATCCTACCTGGAGAAACACATAACGGATTTAACAGTGTTGGCTTTGGCCTGGGTATTCCTCAAGGATTCCCATGCATCTTCCTACAAAATTTCATAACATCGAACCATTATTGCCATGTAAAATGTAAAACCATTGATCATTATGGTTTTGCATTACTTTTGGACATTTTCTCTTGTTGTAACATCTAATTTATCCATGATTTAGTTGACCACCAGAATCTACATGAAAATAGTTGATTGTGTGAAAGCTACATATAGCATAAGTCAAAGTTTGTTAAGAGGTAATACACCCAGCAATCTGTTTATACATGGATTGGAAACTTGAACCAAACCAGATTGCATAGCACACACATGAATTGAAAATCTAAATTCTACATACATGATCAAGTTTGCTAAGCCAAAAAACACCCTACAATATTTGTAACTAAGTAACACCACACCTGCAATTTTGTGGTACGAAATATAAATTCTCCAAAAACTAATTAGCCATATAATATACAATACAATTTTTGTCATGCTAGGGGACTAATGAGCTAACTATTGCACAGGTTCCCGTTCACTAGTATGACATGGATTCTCCTACTATCAAGTAGGAATCACTTATATACTATAACATATGAATATGAATTCATCTTGTATTACACCTCCACCCATTGATTAGTTTTTTCTACCTCTTGTGTCATTTTACATATTTGCTATAGTATTGAGTGATCTTTTTGTGAGATTGGTTTCAGTTCATCTCCTTCGAATTTATTTTTGATTTTTGCACAATCATGATATTAATTAAACTTGTCCATGATGTAGCACCAAATCATGGATAATTGGGCCACAAAATCTGAGCAGCAGTGTTCGCTGCTCAATTATCCGTGCACTATAACCACTAAGTATCCTGACATTTCTCACTCAATCAAGCACAAATGAGATAAAACAAATCAATATAATAAGTAGCAAACGAAGTAGACAGAGTCACACAGTACATACAGGATATACGGAGTATATTGGAAGTGAAATGGGAGGACCACTATGGTGAGAGAGAAGTGACAGTTGAAAAGATGAATTAAAATAAAGCACGGATAGAGAGAACAAAGAAATGCACCAGGAATTTGTAGCGTCGATCTCGCAACGTGAGTTGCGTATTGCCGGCGGCACGAGGGAATCGGCAATTGAAAAACGAGAGAAACTGTTGTGGCCGTAGCAGCGCCGCCTGCCCCTCTTTTGCTGAACCCTAGTGCCATGGATTCCAAGCGTGGCCTCAAGATTTTTTATTTTCGTCTCCCTTGTCATCGATGTCCACAATTTGCACCCGCAACCGGAGGAGTAGGGAAGGCAGGGGAAGAAGGCGAAGAAGCAGAAGGTGGACAGAACGAAGAAGGTAGATGCAGTGGCATACCTAAGAGTGGAGCTAGCTTCCGTCAGTGCCCCATAGTGGCAATCGCGGCGAACCAGGGCCGACGCTGTCGTAAAGGACAAAAGTTGATGTCATGAGGACTGACGCCGGGCCGCCGGGGAGGGGGCACGGAGAGGAGGATCTGCCGCCGCCGTGTAGTCAGGATCTAGGTCGTGGATGAGAGGGCAAGGGAGGGGCGCAGATGGAGAAGGGGGTGAGTCATGGGGTGGAGGCATGGAGCGGTCGCCCAGCTTTAACGGCTGACGACTAACGGGTCCGCTTACGTACATGTGACCCGAATTAACCAGAATCTGCAGATTTTGTTACAGGAGTAGTTGCCCAATCGACGATGTGCCCGACCCGCAACAATGTTGACCCGTAAATCTATCTACTTCGGGAAGCGCTGCACATCGAATGGTCAGGAACGTTCGAAAGCTTGATCGGAGGGCTGAAAGCGCAGAATGCCTGAGAAGGCTCCTATGGTGCACAGTTATAATGTTTTTAAATGTCACAATACTTATGCCTATTCTCTCTTATTTTACAAGGTTTACATGAAGAGGGAGAATGCCGGCAGCTGGAATTCTGGGTTGGAAAAGGAGCAAATATTAGAGAACTATTTTGCACAACTCCAAAAGTCCTGAAACTCCACGCAAGTCATTTTTGGTATTAATAAAAAATACTGAGCGAAGACAGTACCCGAGGGGGCCACCCACCATCCACGAGGGTGGGGGGCGCGCCCTACCCCTCTGGGCGCGCCCCCCTGCCTCATGGGACCCCTGGCAGGCCTCCGGTGCCCATCTTATGCTATATGAAGTCTTTTACCGTGGAAAAATCATAAGCAAGCTTTCAGGAGGAAACACCGCCGCCACGAGGCGGAACCAATCTAGGGCTCCGGCAGAGCTGTTCTGCCGGGGAAACTTCCCTTCGGAAGGGGGAAATCATCGTCATCGTCATCACCAACGATCCTCTCATCGGGAGGGGGTCAATCTCCATCAACATCTTCACCAGCACCATTTCCTCTCAAACCCTAGTTCATCTCTTGTATCCAATCTTTGTCTCAAAACCTCAGATTGGTACCTGGGTTGCTAGTAGTGTTGATTACTCCTTGTAGTTGACGCTAGTTGGTTTATTTGGTGGAAGATCATATGTTCAGATCCTTTAGGCATATTAATACCCCTCTGATTATGAACATGAATATGATTTGTGAGTAGTTACGTTTGTTCCTGAGGACATGGTAGAAGTCTTGCTATAAGTAGTCATGTGCATTTGGTATTCGTTCGATATTTTGATGAGATGTATGTTGTCTCTCCTCTAGTGGTGTTATATGAGAGTCGACTACATGACACTTCACCATTATTTGGGCCTAGAGGAAGGCATTGGGAAGTAATAAGTAGATGATGGGTTGCTAGAGTGACAGAAGCTTAAACCCTAGTTTATGAGTTGCTTCGTAAGGGGCTGATTTGGATCAATATGTTTCATGCTATGGTTAGAAATATGCCCTAGAGGCAATAATAAAGTTATTATTTATTTCCTCATATCATGATAAATGTTTATTATTCATGCTAGAATTGTATTAATCGGAAACATGATACATGTGTGAATACATAGACAAACTTAAATGTCACTAGTATGCCTCTACTTGACAAGCTCATTAATCAAAGATGGTTATGTTTCCTAACCATAGATATGTGTTGTCATTTGATTAACGGGATCACATCATTAGGAGAATGATGTGATTAACTTGACCCATTCCGTTAGCTTAGCACTTGATCGTTTAGTATGTTGCTATTGCTTTGTTCATGACTTATACAAGTTCCTATAACTATGAGATTATGCAGCTCCAGTTTACCTGAGGAACACTTTGTGTGCTACCAAACGTCGCAACGTAACTGGGTGATTATAAAGGAGCTCTAAGGTGTCTCCAAAGGTACATGTTGAGTTGGCGTATTTCGAGATTAGGTTGTGTCACTCCGATTGTCGGAGAGGTATCTCTGGGCCCTGTCGGTAATGCACATCACTATAAGCCTTGCAAGCAATGTATCTAATGAGTTAGTTACGGAATGATGCATTACGTAACGAGTAAAGAGACTTTCCGGTAACGAGATTGAACTAGGTATTGAGATACCAACGATCGAATCTCGAGCAAGTAACATACCGATGACAAAGGGAACAACGTATGTTGTTATGCGGTTTGGCCGATAAAGATCTTCGTAGAATATGTATGAGCCAATATGAGCATCCAGGTTCCGCTATTGGTTATTGACCGGAAACAGTTCTAGGTCATGTCTACATAGTTCTCGAACCCGTAGGGTCCGCACGCTTAAGGTTTCGATGACAGTTATATTATGAGTTTATGAGTTTTGATGTACCGAAGTTTGTTCGGAGTCCCGGATGTGATCACGTACATGACGAGGAGTCTCGAAATGGTCGAGACATGAAGATTAATATATTGGAAGCCTATGTTTGGATTTCGGAAGTGTTCCGGGTGAAATCGGAATTTTACCGGAGTACCGAGAGGTTACCGGAACCCCCCGGGAACATAATGGGCCTTAGTGGGCCTAGGTGAAATAGAGGAGAGGCGGCTAGGGCTGGACCGCACGACCCTCCCCCCAGTCCGAATAGGACAACGAGAGGGGGCGGCGCCCCCCTTCCTTCTTCTCCTCCACTCCTTCCCCCTCCCAAGTCCTAATCCAAGTAGGAAAGGGGGGAGAGTCCTACTCCCGGTGGGAGTAGGACTCCTCCCAGCGCGCCTCTCCCTTGGCCGGCCGCACCCCTTGCTCCTTTATATACGGGGCAAGGGGCACCCATAGACACAACAATTGATCCTTGAGATCTCTTAGTTGTCAGCGGTGCCCCCCTCCACCATAGTCCTCGATAATGTTGTAGCGGTGCTTAGGCGAAGCCCTGCGATGGTAGAACATCAAGATCGTCACCACGCCGTCGTGCTGACGGAACTCTTCCCCGGCATTCTGCTAGATCGGAGTCCGGGGATCGTCATCGAGCTGAACATGTGCTAGAACTCGGAGGTGTCTTAGTTTCGGTGCTTGATCGGTCGGGCCTGAAGACGTACGACTACATCAACCGCGTTGTTATAACGCTTCCGCTTTCGGTCTATGAGGGTACGTGGACAACACTCTTCCCTCTCGTTGCTATGCATCACCATGATCTTGCGTGTGCGTAGGAATTTTTTTTGAAATTACTACGTTCCCCAACAGTGGTATCAGAGCCTGGTTTTATGCGTAGATGTTATATGCACGAGTAGACCACAAGTGAGTTGTGGGCGATACAAGTCATACTGCTTACCAGCATGTCATACTTTGGTTCGGCGGTATTGTTGGATGAAGCGGTCCGGACCGACATTACGCGTACGCTTACGCGAGACCGGTTCTCCCGACTTGCTTTGGACAGAGGTGGCTGGCGAGTGTCAGTTTCTCCAACTTTAGTTGAACCGAGTGTGGCTATGCCCGGTCCTTGCGAAGGTTAAAACAGCGCTAACTTGACGAACTATCGTTGTGGTTTTGATGCGTAGGTAAGAACGGTTCTTGCTCAGCCCGTAGCAGCCACGTAAAACTTGCAACTACAAAGTAGAGGACGTCTAACTTGTTTTTGCAGGGCATGTTGTGATGTGATATGGTCAAGATGTGATGCTATATTTTTATTGTATGAGATGATCATGTTTTGTAACCGAAGTTATCGGCAATCTGGCAGGAGCCATATGGTTGTCGCTTATTGTATGCAATGCAATCGCTTCGTAATGCTTTACTTTATCTCTAAGCGGTAGCGATAGTCGTAGAAGCATAAGATTGGCGAGACGACAACGATGCTATGATGGAGATCAAGGTGTCGCTGGTGACGATGGTGATCACGACGGTGCCGAGATGGAGATCACAAGCACAAGATGATGATGGCCATATCATATCACTTATATTGATTGCATGTGATGTTTATCCTTTATGCATCTTATCTTGCTTTGATTGATGGTAGCATTTTAAGATGATCTCTCACTAATTATCAAGAAGTGTTCTCCCGAGTATGCACCGCTATGAAAGTTCTTCGTCTTTGAGACACCACGTGATGATCGGGTGTGATAGGCTCTATGTTCAAATACAACGGGTGCAAAAACAGTTGCACACGCGGATACTCAGGTTAAACTTGACGAGCCTAGCATATACAGATATGGCCTCGGAACACGGAGACCGAAAGGTCGAACGTGAATCATATAGTAGATATGATCAACATAGTGATGTTCACCATTGAAACTACTCCATCTCACGTGATGATCGGACATGGTTTAGTTGATTTGGATCACGTGATCACTTAGATGACTAGAGAGATGTCTGTCTAAGTGGGAGTTCTTAAGTAATATGATTAATTGAACTTAAATTTATCATGAACTTAGTACCTGATAGTATTTTGCTTGTCTATGTTTGTTGTAGATAGATGGCTCGTGTTGTTGTTCCGTTGAATTTTAATGCGTTCCTTGAGAAAGCTAAGTTGAAAGATGATGGTAGCAATTACACGGACTGGGTCCAGAATTTGAGGATTATCCTCGTTCTTTGCACGTAAGAATTACGTCCTGGAAGCACCGCTGGGTGCCGTGCTCATCGCAGATGCAACCGACAACGTTAAGACCGTCTGGCGAGCAAAGGCGATGACTACTCGATAGTTCGGTGTGCCATGCTTTACGGCTTAGAACCGGATCTTCAACGATGTTTTGAGCGTCATGGAGCATATGAGATGTTCCAGGAGTTGAAATTAATATTTCAAGCAAATGCGGATTGAGAGATATGAAGTCTCCAATAAGTTCTATAGCTGTAAGATGGAGGAGAATAGTTACGTCAAGTGAACATATACTCAAAATGTCTGGGTATAATAATCACTTGATTCAAGCTGGGAGTTAATCTTCACGATGATAGTGTCATTGATGAAATTTTTCAATCAACGCCACCAAGCTAAAAGAGCTTCGTGATGAAGTATAATATGCAAGGGATGGACAAGACTATTCCGAGCTCTTCGCAATGCTAAAGGCTGCGGAGGTAGAAATCAAGAAGGAGCATCAAGTGTTGATGGTCAATAAGACCACCAGTTTCAAGAAAAAGGGTAAAGGTTAGAAGAAGGGGAACTTCAAAAAGAACAACAAGCTAGTTGCCGCTCAAGAGAAGAAACCCAAATCTGGACCTAAGCCTGAGACTGAGTGCTTCTACTGCAAGCAGACTGGACACTGGAAGCGGAACTGCCCCAAGTATTTGGCGGATAAGAAGGATGGCAAGGTGAACAAAGGTATATGTGATATACATGTTATTGATGTGTACCTTACTAATGCTCGCAGAGCACTGGTATTTGATCTTGGTTACATTGCTAATATTTGCAACTTCGAAACAGGGACTATGGATTAAGTGAAGATTGGCTAAGGACGAGGTGACGATGCGCGTGGGAAATGGTTCCAAAGTCGATGTGATCGCGGTCGGCACGCTACCTCTACATCTACCATCAGGATTAGTTTTAGACCTGAATAATTGTTATTTGGTGCCAGCATTGAGCATGAACATTATATCTGGATATTGTTTGATGCGAGACAGGTATTCATTTAAATCAGAGAATAATGGTTGTTCTATTTATATGAGTAATATCTTTTATGGTCATGCACCCTTGAAGAGTGGTCTATTTTTATTAAATCTCGATAGTAGTGATACACATATTCATAATGTTGAAGCCAAAAGATGCAGAGTTGATAATGATAGTGCAACTTATTTGTGGCACTACCATTTGGGTCATATTGGTGTAAAGCGCATGAAGAAACTCCATATTGATGGACTTCTGGAATCACTTGATTATGAATCACTTGGTACTTGCGAACCGTGCCTCATGGGCAAGATGACCAAAACGCCGTTCTCCGGAACTATGGAGCGAGCAACTGATTTGTTGGAAATCATACATACTGATTTATGTGGTCCAATGAATATAGAGGCTCGCGGCGGGTATCGTTATTTCCTCACCTTCAAAGATGATTTAAGCAGATATGGGTATATATACTTGATGAAACATAAGTCTGGAACTTCTGAAAAGTTCAAACAATTTCAGAGTGAAGTTGAAAATCAACGTAACAAGAAAATAAAGTTTCTATGATCTGATCGTGGAGGAGAATATTTGAGTTATGAGTTTGGTCTACATTTGAAACAATGTGAAATAGTTTCGCAACTCATGCCACCCGGAACACCACAGGGTGATGGTGTGTCCGAACGTCGTAATCGTACTTTACTAGATATGGTGCGATCTATGATGTCTCTTACTGAGTTACCGCTATCGTTTTGGGGTTATGCTTTAGAGACGGCCGCATTCATGTTAAATAGGGCACCATCAAAATCCGTTGAGACGACGCCTTATGAACTATGGTTTAGCAAGAAACCAAAGTTGTCGTTTCTTAAAGTTTGGGGCTGTGATGCTTATGTGAAGAAGCTTCAACCAGATAAGCTCGAACCCAAATCGGAGAAATGTGTCTTCATAGGATACCCAAAAGAGACTATTGGGTATACCTTCTATTACAGATCTGAGGGCAAGATTTTTGTTGCTAAATTCGGATCCTTTCTAGAGAAGGAGTTTCTCTCGAAAGAAGTGAGTGGGAGGAAAGTAGAACTTGATGAGGTAATTGTACCTGCTCCCTTATTGGAAAGTAGTTCATCACAAGAACCGGTTCCTGTGACAACTACACCAATCAGTGAGGAAGCTAATGATATTGATCATGAAACTTCAGATCAAGTTACTACCAAGCCTCGTAGGTCTACCAGAGTAAGATCCACACCAGAGTGGTACGGTAATCCTATTCCAGAAGTTATGTTACTTGACCATGGCAAACCTACAAACTATGAGGAAGCGATGATGAGCCCAGATTCCGCAAAATGGCTTGAGGCCATGAAATCTGAGATGGGATCCATGTATGAGAACAAAGTATGGACTTTGGTTGACTTGCCCGATGATCGACAAGCCATCAAGAATAAATGGATCTTCAAGAAGAAGACTGACGCTGATGGTTATGTAACTGTCTACAAAGCTCGACTTGTTGCGAAAGGTTTTTGACAAGTTCAAGGGGTTGACCACGATGAGACTTTCTCACCCGTAGCGATGCTTAAGTCTGTCCGAATCATGTTAGCAATTGCCGCATTTTATGATTGTGAAATATGGCAAATGGATGTCAAAACTACATTCCTGAATGGATTTCTGGAAGAAGAGTTGTATATGATGCAACCGGAAGGTTTTTTCGATCCAAAAGGTGCTAACAAAGTGTGCAAGCTCCAGCGATCCATTTATGGACTGGTGCAAGCCTCTCGGAGTTGGAATAAACGCTTTGATAGTGTGATCAAAGCATATGGTTTTATCTGAGACTTTTGGAGAAGCTTTGTATTTACAAGAAAGTGAGTGGGAGCTCTGTAGCATTTCTGATATTATATGTAGATGACATATTGTTAATTGTAAATGATATAGAATTTCTGGATAGCATAAAAGGATACTTGAATAAAAGTTTTTCGATGAAATACCTCGGTGAAGCTGCTTACATATTGGGCATCAAGATCTATAGAGATAGATCAAGACGCTTAACTGGACTTTCACAAAGCACATACCTTGATAAATTTTTGAAAAAGTTCAAAATGGATCAGGCAAAGAAAGGGTTCTTGCCTGTATTACAAGATGTGAAGTTGAGTCAGACTCAATGCCCGACCACAGCAGAAGATAGAGAGAAAATGAAAGATGTTCCCTATGCTTCAGCCATAGGCTCTATCATGTATGCAATGTTGTGTACCAGACCTGATGTATGCTTAGCAATAAGTTTAGCAGGGAGGTACCAAAGTAATCCAGGAGTGGATCACTGGACAGCGGTCAAGAATATCCTGAAATACCTGAAAAGGACTAAGGATATGTTTCTCGTTTGTGGAGGTGCCAAAGAGCTAGTCGTAAATGGTTACGTCGATGCAAGCTTTGACACTGATCCGGACGATTCTAAATCACAAACCGGATACGTGTTTATATTGAACGGTGGAGCTGTCAGTTGGTGCAGTTCTAAACAAAGCGTCGTGGCGGGATCTACATGCGAAGCGGAGTACATAGCTGCTTCGGAAGCAGCAAATGAAGGAGTCTGGATGAAGGAGTTCATTTCCGATCTAGGTATCATACCTAGTGCATCGGGACCAATGAAGATCTTCTGTTACAATACTAGTGCAATTGCCTTGGAAAAGGAATCCAAATTTCACAAGAGGACCAAGCACATCAAGAGACGCTTCAATTCCATTCGGGACCAAGTCCAGGTGGGAGGCATAGAGATTTGCAAGATACATACGGATCTGAATGTTGCAGAC
This sequence comes from Aegilops bicornis, assembly GCA_021605145.1. Taxonomy (NCBI): domain Eukaryota; kingdom Viridiplantae; phylum Streptophyta; class Magnoliopsida; order Poales; family Poaceae; genus Aegilops; species Aegilops bicornis. The sequence goes on along the minus strand of CM038675.1, from coordinate 545,914,037 downwards.
CCATTGACTAAGCCTCTTCCACGAGCAAAACATGATCAGCACCAAGAATCCATGGGTGTTAGAATCATTACTGTGTAATCTAGATTATTGACTCTAGTGCAAGTGGGAGATGAAGGAAATATGCCCTAGAGGCAATAATAAAGTTATTATTTATTTCCTCATATCATGATAAATTTTTATTATTCATGCTAGAATTGTATTAACCGGAAACATGATACATGTGTGAATACATAGACAAACTTAAATGTCACTAGTATGCCTCTACTTGACTAGCTCATTAATCAAAGATGGTTATGTTTCCTAACCATAGACATGTGTTGTCATTTGATTAACGGGATCACATCATTAGGAGAATGATGTGATTGACTTGACCCATTCCGTTAGCTTAGCACTTGATCGTTTAGTATGTTGCTATTGCTTTCTTCATGACTTATACCAGTTCCTATAACTATGAGATTATGCAACTCCCGTTTACCTGAGGAACACTTTGTGTGCTACCAAACTTCACAACGTAACTGGGTGATTATAAAGGAGCTCTACAGGTGTCTCCAAAGGTACATGTTGAGTTGGTGTATTTCGAGATTAGGTTTTGTCACTCCGATTGTCGGAGAGGCATCTCTGGGCCCTCTCGGTAATGCAATCACTATAAGCCTTGCAAGCAATGTAGCTAATGAGTTAGTTACGGAATGATGCATTATGTAACGAGTAAAGAGACTTGCCGGTAACGATATTGAACTAGGTATTGAGATACCGACGATCGAATCTCGGGCAAGTAACATACCGATGACAAAGGGAGCAACATATGTTGTTATGCGGTTTGACCGATAAAGATCTTCGTAGAATATGTAGGAGCCAATATGAGCATCTAGGTTCGGCTATTGGTTATTGACCGGAAACAGTTCTAGGTCATGTCTACATAGTTCTCGAACCCGTAGGGTCCACACGCTTAAGGTTTCGATGACAGTTATATTATGAGTTTATGAGTTTTGATGTACCAAAGTTTGTTCGGAGTCCCAGATGTGACCACGGACATGACGAGGAGTCTCGGAATGGTCGAGACATGAAGATTGATATATTGGAAGCCTATGTTTGGATATCGGAAGTATTCCGGGTGAAATCGGGATTTTACCGGAGTACCGGGTGGTTACCGGAACCCCCCGGGAACTTAATGGGCCTTAGTGGGCCTTGGTGGAAGAGAGGAGAGGCGGCTAGGGCTGGGCCGCGCGCCCCTCCCCCCCCCCCCCCCAGTCCGAATAGGACAAGGAGAGGGGGCGGCGCCTGATACGTCTTCGTCGTATCTACTTTTCCAAACACTTTTGCCCTTGTTTTGGACTCTAACTTGTATGATTTGAATGGAACTAACCCGGACTGACACTGTTTTCAGCAGAATTGCCATGATGTTGTTTTATGTGCAGAAAACAAAAGTTCTCGGAATGACCTGAAACTCCACGGGATGTCTTATAAAAAATAATAAAAAATCATCGCCAAAGATGAAGACCAGGGGGCCCACACCCTGTCCACGAGGGTGGGGGGCGCGCCCCCCCTCTAGGGCGTGCCCCCCTACCTCGTGGGCCCCCTAGACACCTTCCGACGCCAGCTCCAACTCTATATATTGGCTTTCAGGGAGAAAAATATCAGAGAGAAGAAATCATCGCGTTTTACGATACGGAGCCGCCGCCAAGCCCTAAAACCTCTCGGGAGGGCTGATCTGGAGCCCGTTCGGGGCTCTGGAGAGGGGGATTTGGCGCCGTCGTCATCATCAACCATCCTCCATCACCAATTTCATGATGCTCACCACCGTGCGTGAGTAATTCCATCGTAGGCTTGCTGGACGGTGATGGGTTGGATGAGATTTATCATGTAATCGAGTTAGTTTTGTTAGGGTTTGATCCCTAGTATCCACTATGTTACGAGATTGATGTTGCTATGACTTTGCTATGCTTAATGCTTGTCACTAGGGCCCGAGTGCCATGATTTCAGATCTGAACCTATTATGTTTTCATGAATATATGTGAGTTCTTGATCCTATCTTGCAAGTCTGTAGTCACCTATTATGTGTTATGATCCGACACCCCGAAGTGACAATAATCGGGATACTTCTCGGTGATGACCATAGTTTGAGGAGTTCATGTATTCACTATGTGCTAATGCTTTGTTCCGGTTCTCTATTAAAAGGAGGCCTTAATATCCCTTAGTTTCCAATAGGACCCCACTGCCACAGGACGGTAGGACAAAACATGTCATGCAAGTTCTTTTCCATAAGCACGTATGACTATATACGGAATACATGCCTACATTACATTGATGAATTGGAGCTAGTTCTGTGTCACCCTATGTTATGACTGTTACATGATGAACCGCATCTGGCATATTTATACATCAACGATCCGGTGCCTACGATCTTTCCATATCTTGGTTCTCGCTTATTTACTTTCCTGCCATCTTGTTATAATCACTACAAAATACCAAAACATTACTTTTGCTGTCTTTACTTTTGTTACCGTTACCACCACTATCATATTACTTTGCTACTAAACACTTTGCTGCAGATACTAAGTTTCCAGGTGTGGTTGAATTGACAACTCAGCTGCTCATACTTGAGAATATTCTTTGGCTCCCTGAGGGAATCCTGGATTAGGGGGTGTCCGGATAGCCGAACTATCACCGTTGGCCGGACTCTTGGACTATGAAGATACAAGATTGAAGACTTCGTCCCGTGTTCGGATGGGACTTTCCTTGGCGTGGAAGGCAAGCTTGGCGATACGGATATGCAGATCTCCTACCATTGTAACCGACTTTGTGTAACCCTAACTCTATCCAGTGTCTATATAAACCGGAGGGTTTTAGTCCCAGAGGGACGAACAACAATCATACCATAGGCTAGCTTCTAGGGTTTAGCCTCTCGATCTCGTGGTAGATCTACTCTTGTACTACCCATATCATCAATATTAATCAAGCAGGAGTAGGGTATTACCTCCATCGAGAGGGCCGAACCTGGGTAAAACTTCGTGTCCCTTGTCTCCTGTTACCATCCGCCTAGACGCACAGTTCGGGACCCCCTACCCGAGATCCGCCGGTTTTGACACCGACATTGGTGCTTTCGTTGAGAGTTCCTCTGTGTCGTCACCAATAGGCCCGATGGCTCCTTCAATCATCAGCAACGACGCAGTCCAGGGTGAGACTTTTCTCCTTGAACAGATCTTCGTATTCGGCGGCTTTGCACTGCGGGCCAATTCGCTAGGCCATCCGGAGCAGATCGAAGCTACGCCGCCATCAGGTCAGATTTGGAAGCTCGAACTATACGGTCGATGTCGCGGAGACTTGATCTTCGACGGATTCGAGCCACAGCCGAGCGTGCCGCTTGTCTCGATGGGTGCGATCTAGCTCTGCCGCCAACAAAGGCTCGAGGTCAAGATTTAGTGCCCGCTCCGACCCTTAATCCGGAGCTGGTTTCGCTGATCGAGGACGGTTGGTTGGACACCGCCTCGGGGGCTGAAATCTCTATGGCGATTGAGCCGAACACCATCCCTGTCCTTTGCAAAGCCCGTGACTCCTAGGTGTCGGATTCCTTTCCGGACTCCGAACCTCCCGTGCCCCTGTCAGTTGAATCCGACTGGGCGCCGGTTATGGAGTTCACCGCCGCGGACATCTTTCAGCACTCGCCCTTTGGCAATATCCTGAACTCATTAAAGTCTCTCTTTGTCGGGGAGCCTGGCGAACTACGATCGGAAGGTTGGGATTCGGACGACGAAGAAATTCAACGCCCACCCACCACCCACTCTGTAGCCCTTGCCGATGATTTAACCGACATGCTCGACTTCGACTCAAGACATCGACGGTATGGACGACGGTGCCGGAGACAATCAAGAGCCGGCTACCACGGGCACCGGAAGGCCACCTCGTCATATGACATATACATGGTGGACATCCCAAAAGATGGGAATGGCGATGGAACGGTGGAGGATGACCCCTCCAAGAAACAACCCAAGCGCCAACGTCAGCGGCGCCGCTCTAAATCCCGCCACAGTAAAAACGGCGATTCCGGCACGGGAGACAATAATACCCCGGATAGTGCCGAAGATGACCCCCTCCAGCAGGACTCAGCGCAGGAGGAGGGAGAAGCAAGTCCGCACGACAGTGCGGCAGAAAGAGAGGTAGAGGACGATAATTATGCGCCCCCCTCCGAAGACGAGGCAAGCCTCGACGACGACGAATTCGTCGTGCCAGAGGACCCCGCCGAATAAGAGCGTTTTAAACGCAGGCTCATGGCCACGGCAACCAGCCTCAAGAAAAAGCAGCAAGAACATAGAGCTGACCAAGACCTGCTGGCTGACAGAAGTCCTTGCAGCCGAAGAGTATGAACTCGAACGCCCCTCCAAAAGCTACCCCAAACGCAGGACGTTGCCTCGATCGGAGGAGGAAGCACCCACGCCACCAAGACGACATGGCAGATCGCCACCCGTGGCATGACAGAGAAGCCTCTCGGCCCTCCGCTCAAGCCACGCCCCGACGCTGCTCAAAAAATACCAAGGCACGGGAAAACACGCCGGACTTGCGAGATATATTGGAGGATAAGGCAAAGCATACAAGATCGATCTACAGATCGCGTGGGCGCCCAATGACTCGGGATGATTACCGTCACGCCGGATACAGCAAACCCGTCCGGGCCGAACACAGTAGACAAAGCAGTGATATAGCCCAATACAAAGGCGCCGCACACCCACTATGCTTCACAGATGAAGTAATGGATCATCAAATCCCTGAGGGCTTCAAACCCGTAAACATCGAATCATACGATGGTAGCACAGATCCTGCGGTCTGGATCGAGGACTATCTCCTCCATATCCACATGGCCCGCGGTGATGATCCACATGCCATCAAATACCTCCCACTCAAACTTAAAGGACCAGCTCGGCATTGGCTCAACAGCTTGCCAGCAGAGTCAATCGGTTGTTGGGAGGACCTGGAAGCCGCATTCCTCGATAAATTCCAGGGGCACATATGTGCGACCACCAGACGCCGATGACCTTAGCCATATAATTCAGCAGCCCGGAAGAATCGGCCGGACAATTACGGACGCGGTTCCTAACAAAGAAAAATCAGATCGTCGATCAGACGGATGCAGAGGCGCTAGCAGCCTTCAAACACAACTTCCGCGACGAGTGGATAGCCCGGCACCTAGGACAGGAAAAGCCAAAATCCATGGCAGCCCTCACCACACTCATGACCCGCTTTTGCGCGGGAGAGGACAGCTGGCTAGCTCGAAGCAACAACTTGGCCAAACACCCTGGTAGTTCGGATACCAAGGACAGCAATGGCAGGTCGCGTCGCAACAAGCATAAACGCCGCATTAACGATGATAATGCTGAAGATACGACAGTAAATGCCGGATTCAGAGGATCTAAACCCGGTCAGCGGAAGAAGCCATTCAAAAGAAATACCCAGGGCCCGTCCAACTTGGACCGAATACTCGATCGCTTGTGCCAGATACTTGGCACCCCGAAAACTAGCCAACCACACCAACAGGGATTGTTGGGTGTTCAAGCAAGCAGGCAAGCTAAGCGCCGAAAACAACGACAAGGGCTGCATAGCGATGACGAGGAAGAGCCCCGTCATTTAACAATAGAGGACAGAAGGGATTTCCCACACAAGTGCGGACGGTGAACATGATATACGCAACCCACATACCCAAAAGGGAGCGGAAGCGCGCACTAAGGGACGTATACACGATGGAGCCAGTCGCCCCGAAGTTCAACCCATGGTCTTCCTGCCCGATCACCTTCAATCGAAGGGACCACCCCACTAGCATCCGCCACGGCGGTTTCGCCGCATTGGTTCTTGACCCAATTATTGACGGATTTCACCTCACCAGTCACGATGGACGGCGGCGGCAGCCTGAACCTGATTTATCAGGATACGGTGTGCAAAATGGGCATAGACCGTCAAGGATCAAACCCACAAAGACGACCTTTAAAGGCGTCATTCCAGGTGTAGAGGCCAACTTCACAGGCTCCGTTACACTTGAAGTGGTCTTCGGATCCCCGGATAACTTCCGGAGTGAGGAGTTAATCTTTGACATAGTCCCATTCTGCAGCGGCTATCACGCACTGCTCGGACGAACCGCATTCGCAAAATTCAATGCGGTGCCGCACTACGCGTACCTCAAACTCAAGATGCCAGGCCTCGAGGCGTAATCACGGTCAATGGAAACACCGAACGCCTCCTCCGAACGGAGGAGCATACGCCGCCCTGCGGTAGAAGTGCGAACAGCCTCTTAAGGCAATTCTCGATCCGCCAATAAACAATCGGACACCATCAAGCGCTACCGAGTAACCTACACCAAGACCGCCTGGCACATTCTGAATAAGCGTAGTAATGCAGCCCCAACCCCAGCCCTCGCGAACTCGCGAAGCCAGTACTACGCGCACGTAATTGCGCTCTGAAGTACCATGGGCATAGGGTTCGGGCCACGACCACGACATGCCCAGAATGCGGCTAGACCGCACTAGGGGCTCCCGTTTGTGTCATTCCTTTTTTTTCTTTTTCTTCCTTTTACTTTCAGGACTCTGTTCTCCAGAAGCCCTGTCCGGCATTCGCGCCCGAATACACGATGCAACAGCGAGGGAAGCGTAAAACTGCGTCGAGTGTCCAGGTGATCTCTATTACGCAGCGGTATACCTGTTTTACATACCACACCGCAAACTTACCTCGGAAGGGGACATGTCAAAAGTCCCGTACCTTGCTTATCGCACAATTTGTATTGTTCTCGCTTTTATTTGCAGTTTCTTTTGAATAACCAATATATAGCTCTTGCCTATTATTGCATTCTTTCCCATTATATATGTTCATTTATGACATTGCGCAACTGCATAATTTGGTACGGCCAATACACCAGGGGCTTATGTACCCCAAAAGTATGGTGTGATAAGTCCGAACACTTTCACAAGTGCGGCACCCGAACTTATAGCATTATATGCATCGGCTCGAATCATGTCTTGGGTCAATAGTTGGGTTTGTCGGCTCCCATGTTTTGGTACCTTACGTTCCGTTATATCGGCTAAGGTAGCACTGGAGAACCACCGGGATTGTGCCCGGTTGAGCTGGGTTGAGAACCTCGGTGGAGAAAGCTAAAACTGACCGTCATGATAGGGCGAGAGCCGATCGCTGTTCGAGAGGTTTTTTCGGTCCCTAAAGACTTATGCCGCTTAGAGCGAAGAGTCGGCATTGTCCGCCAAGGCGTGGATAGCGCCCCAAACTCGGTCTTCGAATACTAGGGGCTTTGCGAAATTTAAAATTATAGAATTCTATGGCTAAGTGAGAGTGTTCAAGCACTATAAGTCCGGTTGCCTTGTTCGTTGCGTTGAGCGCCTCCCTCGAAGGACCCAAGAATGGGAACAAGAGCGCTCAAGTTTATCTCGAACACCCCAGCACTCGTGGCATGGGGGCTGAAGCCAACAATTTGCCATCTCTCAAATTTGATAAACGGCCACACAGAAGGTAATATTTTAAATTCACAAGCGTTGCTTAGCGCATATGAACAAGTTTTCAGCGTACAGGATAACAAATGCGAGTCTATTCAAAAATTACATCTTTGGAGCATTCACCCGCTATACGGCGGGCACCCTTCAGACGCCCTCATAGTACATTTCGGGCTTGCGATGCTCCTTGCCCTTCGGTGGCCCATCCGTCACAAGCTTCTCCGCATCCAGCTTGCCCATGCACTTTAGCACGGGCAAGGGCCCGACGGGCACCTCCAATGCAGACGGAGTGCTTGATGACTTCAATCCATGGACAGGCGTCCACCAGCCGCTGCACTAGCCCAAAGTAGCTCCCAGGCATGGCTTCCAATGGCCACAGCCAAACTATGAGGCCCTTCATGGCCTGTTCGGCGACCTTGTGGAGCTCGACCAGCTGCTTCAGCTGGTCGCTCAGGGGCACCGGACGTTTGGCCTCAGCATACTGAGACCAGAACACCTTCTCCGTCGAGCTCCCCTCCTTGGCGCGGTAGAATGCGGCAGCATCAAACACACTATGGGGCAGATTTGCGAATGCTCCTGGAGAGCTCCGGATTCGGGTAAGTAATAGGTAATTCACTTTCGCATGCTTGCTTTGCATAAAAAATGCCTTACCCGCCGCTATCTTCTTTAATGATTCAATCTCTTGGAGGGCTTTTTGGGCTTCGGCCTTAGCGGCTTTGGCACTCTCAAGAGCCGAGGCGAGCTCGGACTCTCGAGTCTTCGAGTCACGCTCCAAAGTCTCGTGTTTTTCCACGAGAGCCTGGAGCTCTTGCCGCACCTCCGCCACCCGCGCCTCCTGCTTCTCTCGCTCGGTGCGCTCCGTGGCCGCTTTGCTTTTGGCCGCGGACACAGCTTCCTTCAGGGTCGCCACCTCGTTCGTGGCCCCTACAATACCCACGTTACTCCTGTCATTTTTGCAACCAAATCCTTTCTATAAGGTATTTCTTTAATAAGGTATTACTTACCTTCCTTGTCCTCGAGCTACTTCTTGGCAAGGCGGAGCTCGTTCTCAGACCGCTCGAGGCTCTGCTTCAATACATTGACCTCCGCAGTCAGTGCGGCAGAGCTCAGCAGCGCAACCTGCATTCCCATATTGACACACTTATGTTAGACTCCTGCGTATATCTTTTTAGATCTTTAGTCCGTCTTTTCTTTCCGAACACCGAACTAAGCATCAGGGGCTACTGTCTATGCGGTCATATTTTTACATATTCTAAACTTACCTCAAAGCTTTGTTAGAAAGCTGGTACAGGCTTGATCAGCCTGCTCTTGGCGGACTGAACTTCTGGATCACCACACTCATAATGGTCTTGGCGCTCCTCGTCGATAGAGGCGCCTTTAAGCGCCTCCGGCAAGCTATCCGGTGCCTCCGGATGGGCGGAGGTCACCGGCGTCAGAGTCTTACCCTTCTTACGAAGGGGCCGCTTGCGGACTTGGAACCACTTGAAGGTTCCAAAGACGGAGTCCGACAGGCTGACTTAGAGCCCTCTGGGGTCTCGCCCCTTCGCGCTCGGAGTCCGGGAGGTCGCCTTGCGGCGCCTCCAGGACCACCTCCTCCTTGCTGGGCCCCTTTTGGGACTCCACCGCGGTGTCGTCGGTGACATGAGGAGAGGAGGCGGTCGGAAGTGAAGTACTATTCACATCCGACGAGCCCAGGGAGCCGCTCGACGAAGTGGCAAGCTCGTCCTTGGGCAGGCTACATGGTCGTATTCGGCGTTAGAAGACACTATGCGACAAATAAAAAGTCATGAACTATTCTGGAGTCCAGACACCTACGATCTTGCCAGGGGCTTGGCCCTTGGTGGCCACTCCTTCTCGTCGTTGTCGGCGTTGGTGGAGAAGTCCGGAGGAAGGGTCCTTCCTTTCTTGGACCCTCCGGCCTCCCCAGTCGGGGCGGCCTTCCTTTTCTTCTCTCCCTTCGCTGGGGGAGAGGCTTCTTCTCCTCGGCCTCGTCCTCGAGGAGGATTCCGCCCGGAGTCGTCCGGACGATGAGTTCGACAACACTGGCGTCGGGCACTCCTTCGAGTCCCGTGACCTTCTTCTTGGCCTTCTTCTCCGGCACCACGTGAGGTGCCGGAGCCAAGCCCCGTCAATCGGGCGTCCAGGTCTTCGGCAAGGGGCGGACAGTTAATCTGTCCGGACGTCTTCAACCAGTCCTGTCAAAGGTTAGGGAGTTTTAGATCCTGCATAGAGTCAAACTATGAAAAAAGAGTCCCATAAAGGGTAAAATAACTTACCTCGTTGGGTTGACGCTGCGAGCTGAATCCGCGATCTTGATGGCGGATGTGGGAGCCTCGGCGCCTTGAACAGCACCTTCCAGCGTCTTCGTGCGTAGTGTCGAAGAGCCTTTTAGAGTTGGGTCTTTGTGCGGATCGAACTCCACAATTTGAAGGCCCGTTGTTGGCATGGGAGAATCCGGCGGATGAGCATCACCTGGATTACGTTGACAAGCCCGAGATTCTTGTCCACCAGGTTTGGACGAGGTTTGGAGTCCGGACAGCTCATCGAATCCCCCACGTCAGCCCGTCTCTTTCCATGATGTGAGCCTGTGGGGAAGCCAGATCGGAATTCGGGGGCCGCCGCCCATTGAGAGTCGCGCGGCTCGGTGATGTAGAACCACCCCGATTGCCACCCATTTATGGTCTCCACAAAGGAGCCCTCGAGCCATAGGACTTTGGCCATCTTGCCAACCATGGCGCCTCCGCACTCCGCTTGGCGGCCGCCCACTACCTTCGGCTTGACATTGAAGATCTTCAGCCATAAGCCGAAGTGGGGCTGGATGCAGAGGAAGGCCTCGCACACGATGATAAACGCCGAGATGTTGAGGATGAAGTTCGGGGCCAGATCGTGGAAATCCAGGCTGTAGTAGAACATGAGCCCCCGAACAAATGGGTGAAGTGGAAAACCTAGTCCGCGGAGGAAGTGGGTGAGGAACACCACCCTCTCATGGGGCCTGGGGGTGGGAATGAGCTGCCCCTCGTTGGGTAGCCGGTGCGCGATGTCGCTGGACAAGTATCCGGCCTTCCGCAGCTTTTTGATGTGCCCCTCCGTGACCGAGGAGGCCATCCACTTGCCTCCCGCTCCGGACATAGTTGGAGAAGGTTGAGGTGGGATGTGCGGACTTGGGCGCTGGAGTTCGAAAAGTCTTGTGAAATGGATGGGCAAAGGAGGAAGAAGGCGTGGGTGAAAAGGTGGATCCTTATCCTTATATGGACGGACGAAGCTATCGTCCCCGCCAACTGGTAAAACTCGCTTATCTCCCAAGCGCAGTAATCAATGGCGTGGTTGGGTTACCCACGTCCGTATTGATGAGAATCCCGGAATAAGGGGGGCACGATCTCCGCTTTGATAAGACGTGCCAAGGAAACCGCCTCGCTAAACGCGCTGACGTGGAACAGTAAAGCCGATTCGTATAAAGGCCTGGTCGTGGTGTGATGTCATGCCGCGGAATACGTCGACAGATCTGTGCAAAAGTTATTCTCTCTATGGTAGTATGTGGAACCTGTTTTGCAGAGCCGGACACTATCCTTGTGTTCAAAATCTTCTATGAAGTATTCGGAGGAGGAACCCGCCTTGCAACGCCGAAGACAATATGCGCGTCGGACTCGTCGTCATTGAAGCCTGGTTCAGGGGCTACCGAGGAGTCTGGATTAGGGGTGTCCGGATAGCTGAACTATCACCGTTGGCGAACTCACGGACTATGAAGATACAAGATTGAAGACTTCGTCCCGTGTGCGGATGGGACTTTCCTTGGCATGGAAGGCAAGCTTGGCGATACGGATATGTAGATCTCCTACCATTGTAATCGACTGTGTAACCCTAACCCTATCCGGTGTCTATATAAACCGGAGGGTTTTAGTCCGTGGGGACGAACAACAATCATACCATAGGCTAGCTTCTAGGGTTTAGCCTCTACGATCTTGTGGTAGATTTACTCTTGTACTACCCATATCATCAATATTTATCAAGGTGAGTAGGGTATTACCTCCATCGAGAGGGCCCGAACCTGGGTAAAAACATCGTGTCCCTTGTCTCCTGTTACCATCCGCCTAGACGCGCAGTTCGGGACCCCCTACCCGAGATCCGCCGGTTTTGACACCGACACTCCCCTTGTGTCGAATCAATAAATTTGGGTTAAATACTCTACCCTCGAAAACTGTTGCGATCCCCTATACTTGTGGGTTATCAGCGCCCCCCTTCCTTCTTCTCCTCCACTCCTTCCCCCTCCCAAGTCCTAATCCAACTAGGAAAGGGGGGGAGTCCTACTCCCGGTGGGAGTAGGACTCCTCCCGGCGCGCCCTCTCCCTTGGCCGGCCGCACCCCCCCTTGCTCCTTTTTATACGGGGGAAAGGGGGCACCCCATAGACACGACAATTGATCCTTGAGATCTCTTAGCCGTGTAGGGTGCCCCCCTCCACCATAGTCCTCGATAATATTGTAGCGGTGCTTAGGCGAAGCCCTGCGACGGTAGAACATCAAGATCGTCACCACGCCGTCGTCTTGTGGAACTCTTCCCGACATTCTCTTTGGATCGGAGTCCGGGATCGTCATCGAGCTGAACATGTGCTAGAACCGGAGGTGCCGTAGTTTGATTGCTTGATCGGTCGGGCCGTGAAGATGTACGACTACATCAACCGCGTTGTTATAACGCTTCCGCTTTCGGTCTACGAGGGTACGTGGACAACACTCTCCCCTCTCGTTGATATGCATCACCATGATCTTGCGTGTGCGTAGGAATTTTTTTGAAATTACTACGTTCCCCAACAAGGTTTACCTTAATACTTCTTTTGTAGTTGTGGATGCTTGCAATAGGGGTTAATCATAAGTGGGATGCTTTTCCAAGAAAGGGAAGCACCGGTCCACCCACATACCAAATTATCAAACTAACGAACGCGAATCATATGAGCATGACGAAAACTAGCTTGACAATAATTCCCATGTGTCCTCGGGAGCGCTTTCCTTTATATAAGAGTTTCTCCAGGCTTGTCCTTTGATACAAAAAGGATTGGGCCATCTTGCTGCACCTTATTTACTTTTGTTACTTGTTACCCGTTACAAATTACCTTATCACAAAACTATCTGTTACCGATAATTTCAGTGCTTGCAGAGAATGCCTTGCTGAAAACCGCTTATCATTTCCTTCTGCTCCTCGTTGGGTTCGACATTCTTACTTATCAAAAAGGCTACGATAGATCCCCTACACTTGTGGGTCATTAGCTATCAAACGTCACAACATAACTGGGTGATTATAAAGATGCCCTACAGGTATCTCCGAAGGTGTATGTTGGGTTGGCATAGATCGAGATTAAGATTTGTCACTCGAGTATCAGATAGGTATCTCTGGGCCCTCTCGGTAATACACATCATAAGAAGCCTTGCAAGCAATGTGACTAATGAGTTAGTTACGGGATGATGTATTATGAAACGAGTAAAGAGACTTGCCGGTAACGAGATTGAACTAGGTATGAAGATACCGACGATCGAATCTAGGGCAAGTAACATACCGATGACAAAGGGAATAACGCATGTTGTCATTACGGTTTGAGCAATAAAGATCTTCATAGAATATGTAGGAACCAATATGAGCATCCAGGTTCCGTTGTTGGTTATTGACCGGAGAGGTGTCTCGGTCATGTCTACATAGTTCTCGAACCCATAGGGTCCGCACGCTTAACGTTCGATGACGATTTTGTATTATATGAGTTATGTGATTTGGAGACAGAATGTTGTTCGGAGTCCTGGATGAGATCATGGACATGACGAGGAGCCTCGAAATGGTTGAGAGTTAAACATTCATATATAGTACGATAGTATTTGGACACCGGAAGTGTTCGGGGGGGTACCGTGTACGTATCGGGTCACCAGAATGGGCTCCGGGCAACCCCCGGCAAGCTATATGGGCCTAATGGGCCCAGAGTTAGATAGACCAGCCCCAAAAGGGGCTGGTGCACCCCCTATATGCTGAATAGGAGGAGAAGGAAAGGAAGGGAAGGGAGAAGGAAAGGGGAGGATTCGGCCTCCCCCTTTCCTTCCCCTCTCCCCTCTCTTTCCTTCCCCCTCCGATGGATATGGAAGGGGGAGGCCGACTTGGAGGAGGCGACCAAGTAGGATTACTCCTACTTGGGGTGCCCCTTGCAGCCCCTCTCCCTCTCCCACCTATATATATATGGGGGGGCACCGCTAGAACACACATCAATTGTTCCTAGCCGTGTGCGGCGGCCCCCTCCACCGTTTACTCCTCCGGTCATATTGTCGTAGTGCTTAGGCGAAGCCCTGCGCGGATCACTTCACCATCACAGTCACCACGTCGTCTGATACGTCTCCAACATATCTATAATATTTTATTGTTCCATGCTATATTATATTCTATTTTGGATGTTTAATGGGCTTTATTATACACTTTTATATTATTTTTGGGACTAACCTATTAACCGGAGGCCCAGCCCAGATTGTTGTTTTTTTTTGCCTATTTCAGTGTTTCGAAGGAAAAGGATATCAAACGGAGTCCAAACGGAATGAAACCTTCGGGAACGTGATTTTTGGAACAAACGTGATCCAGAGGACTTGGAGTCTACGTAAAGCAATCAACAAAGAAGGCACGAGGCAGGAGGGCGCGCCTACCCCCCTGGGTGCGCCCTCCACCCTCATGGGCCCCTCGTTGCTCCACCGACGTACTTCTTCCTCCTATATATACCCATATACCCTGGAAACACCAGATACGGAACCAAAACCCTATTTCCACCGCCGCAACCTTCTGTACCCGTGAGATCCCATCTTGGGGCCTTTTCCGGTGCTCCACCGGAGGGGAATTGATCATGGAGGGCTTCTACATCAACACCATAGCCTCTCCGATGATGTGTGAGTAGTTTACCTCAGACCTTCGGGTCCATAGTTATTAGCTAGATGGCTTCTTCTCTCTCTTTGGATCTCAATACAAAGTTCTCCTCGATCTTCTTGGAGATCTATTTGATGTAATCTTCTATTGTAAGTGCATCTAGTCCCCCTTAGTGATTTTGGTGTATTGAAGACTTATAGGTTAAGGGACTAATGTGTTTATGAGTGTACACAGGTCTATAAGTCTATGAGGAGTTTGATATTTACAGAGAAAGTCGACCCCTAAAAATGAAGTTCTTCGACTGAAGACTTTGATATTCTGAAGACTTTGAAAGTGAATTAATTGGTGTGACCTTGAAGACTTGGTATTCATTTGAGGAACATGAAGCGTGAAGACTTTTGTTTTGGTAGTTTCGTTTTCTCTTTCTTGAGTCATAGGAAACACCGTATTGTTAAAGGGGGTCGAGGAAATACTAAGGAAAAATTTCCATGTGATGCTCAACTCAAAATCCTACACCTACCAATCCCTTGAGTGAAGCCTTTGGAAATCTCATACGGTTCAGTCAATTTCTTGATGATAGAGATGAAGTTCTTACGGTCATTTGAGAATTTGTTACGAGTGAGGAGTTAGGAATTCGTCGGTGCGGATTGCCTACAGTGAGGAACATGATAGCCCTAAGGAATTTGAGAGTCAAATTTCCGACCGTTCTTGTGCTTTCTGGCATACTGTCCCAAAATATCTTATCCACCTAACGTTCATATCATTGAAGGGCATTTATGTCTTATCATGTCGGGCTGCTCCCTAGGCTATAAATAGCCGCCCCCTACAACCACTAGCTGGTTGGCTGCTCCAAGAGAACTTGACACTTGTCATTTGAGAGCAACCCATCCTCCGAGGACTTTGAGCGAAAATCATCGAGTGGGGAAAAACCCCAAAACCAAACCCCTACAAACCCAAAGTGATTGAGCATCACTGAAGAGATTGATCATGCGTGGATCCGACGCTTGTTACCTTTGAAGACTGTGCTTCTTCCAGACGGTTAGGCGTCATGGTCTAGAGCATCCAAGAGGAATTGTGGATCGTCGAGTGACCAAGTCTGTGAAGGTTTGGAAGTCGCCTGAAGACTTACCACGAGTGATTGGACGAGGTCTGTGTGACCTTAGTTCAAGGAGAATACGGTGAGGACTTGGTGTCTGAGCTGCGTGCTTTCGGCCGATGGTTGTGTCCGGACTGTGTGTCCTCGAGTTTAAATACTCACCGCTCCAACCAGACGCATAACTGAGACAACAGTTGGAACTGGTCTACCAAATCATTGTCTTCACCAAGCTTACTGGTTCTATTTCCTCAACTCTTTCATTTCCTCAATACTGTGTTGAGTGTTTGTTCATATACGTGTTTGAAGACTTTGACTGAAGACTTTCTCAATTTCCTCAGTTCAATTTCTTCAGTCTGTTTGTCTTCATCTTGTGTTATCCTGTGTTTACGCTTTCTGTACTCTGTGATTGTCTACGTTTCATCATGATGACCATGCACGCATTCTGTTATGCTTACTTTTGAGTACTTATTCCGCTGCAAGTAGTTCTTCGCTTAGGAATTTCCTCACCAGCAAATTCCTCAGTGGAGATTTCATAAAAATCGCCTATTCACCCCCCTCTAGTCGATATAACGCACTTTCAATTGGTATCAGAGCAAGGTACTCCCTTGTTCTGTGTGATTTTGGTTTAACCACAGGAGTTTTAGTTATGTCGACCGCATGTATGATCAAGGTCTCGGCTGGGTGTCATTACCTTTGATGGTACGGACTACCCCTATCGGAAGAACAAGATGCGAATGCATCTTGAGGCAATTGACAACGATCTCTGGTATGTTGTGGAAAATGGTGTTCCCTCTGTCTCACCCTCACTGAACACTACCGATGTGAAGAGATTCAAGCAACTCGATTCTCAAGCGAAGAATATCATATGTGGCCATCTGAGCAAAGGAAAGTATGGAAGAGTGAGTGCTTTGGAAACTGCTAAGCTCATCTGGGACAGGCTGTCCAAAGTAAATGAAGGAGTCTCAACTCGCGTGACTCTCGAGTTGATGTTCTTATAATCTCTTCAACCGCTTCAAAAGACTCGACAATGAAAATGTTCAACAAACCTTCGATCGCCTCATCGACATCTCAAATGAGCTTCAAGCGCTTGGTGCCAATCGACATCACCGACCATGAGGTGGTGAAGAAATTGTTGAGATCGCTTGATTCCTCATTTGATACTCCGCACCGATGATACAAGAACGTCTTGACTACAAGTCACTTGATCCAAATGATATCCTCGAGAGGCTAAATACTCATGAGTTCGACTTCTTTGAAAAGAGAGATCTCTATGGTTCTAGCTATGGAGAATCACGTGCCCTGAAGGCCAAGGCTGTGTCTGAATCTGATTGTGAATAC
Organism: Aegilops bicornis; assembly: GCA_021605145.1. NCBI lineage: Eukaryota > Viridiplantae > Streptophyta > Magnoliopsida > Poales > Poaceae > Aegilops > Aegilops bicornis. The sequence continues at coordinate 545,897,251 of CM038675.1, read as the reverse complement.
TCTGGTAGTAGCATTGGTGACCCTGAAGAATTGAGCCAGGAGCTAGCACTGCTCGTTAAGAAGTTCCAGAAGTTCTCAAGACGTGGTCGCTTTGGAAAATCCTCAAGGAGCAGTGATTCCTCATCCAGTGACTATAAGAGAAGGCTATGCCACAAATGCAAGAAACCTGGTCACTACATTCAAGATTGTCCTCAGTGGGAAAAGGAATTAAAGAAGAAGAAATACAAGGATTCAGTTCTAATGACGCTAAGAAGAAGAAGAAATCGTCAAAATCTTCATCATCAAAATCCTCAAAGTGTTCATCTCATAAGAAGAGCAGCTCCAAGAAGGCTCGGGCATTCATTGGCAAGGAAATGGACTCTGAAGCTGAATCTGAGGAACATGAGGAAGAGGAGGCATCAGAGGAGTCCGAGTCTGGTGTGGCGAGTCTGGCTCTCGCTACTGCATTCATCAGCAAGTCCATCTTCAACTCTGAAGAAAATGACCTCACCGACAATGCTGATGAAGATAGTGATGACTACACTCCCACCTATTGCTTCATGGCAAAGGGTGCCAAGTTACTCAAATATACCTCCTCTGAATCTAGTGAAAATGAATCTGATGAAGATCTCAAGCCCAGCTACTCTAAACTTGCTAAGATTGCTGTAAAACAACAAAGGGCTTTTGAAAAGGTTCAAAACATGCTAGATAAAAGTGATGATATGTTGGGTGAAGAAATGGATCGCACTAAAGTACGGTGAAAATCTTCAGAGACTTACCTAGGTTTGACAGCCTTCAAGGTCATCATAACACTCTCTTGTCGGATCATGAGAAGCTTTCTTATGAATTTCTTCAAATAAAGCAAGATCTTGAGAAGCTAAGAGTGAGTTATGAAGATCTTCAGAAGGAGCGCGATTCATTACTTGCTCAACAAATCAGCGCTTCTCAGGAAGAATTTGTTCCTCCATGCTTAAAGTGCATTGAACGTAAATCTGCTAATTCTTCACCTGAATGTTCAAATGCTTCAACTGTTACAAATTCTTCACCTGCCAATGCCATCACTAATTCCTCATCTTAGGACATTGCTAGTATCACTGACGATGCAGGGCTGAAGGAATTGTACATGACAGGCATGTACAAAAGCCTCAAAGGGCATCAAACTCTTTGTGATGTGCTTAAAAAGAAGATCCTCAACAGGAACCCTAGGAAAGAGAGTATTGCCTTTGAGAGGAAACTCAATGCTGATGGAACATATTGGAAGCTTTGAGCAAGACCCCCAAAACCTCATGGGTTCTTGCAAAGGGACCTCGATTGATCCATCTAACTTATCCGCTTTACATGTGAATCTCCTCATTCTTACGATGAGTCATTTGACTCCAACTATAAACTGTTCAAAAATCAGAATGGTGAAGTATTTGCTAGATATGTTGGCACTAACTGCAGGAACGGTTCTCCTATGAAGAAAATTTGGGTTCCCAAAAGGTGCCTTGAAAGTCTTCAGGTGAATGTCCTCATGACACCACCTGTGATGAATAGGAACCCCAGATCAAACTCTTCATATGGACCAAATTCTTCATATGGATCTAAGTCCTCGTTCGGACCAAATTCCTCACGTGGATCAAATTCCTCAAAAGGATCAAAGTCCTCATATGATTATCATCGTGCTAACAACTCTGTTTCGCAGGGTAGAGCTGAGGGCTATGAATATGTGCATTATTCTTCGAATCAATATGTTCATAAGTCCTCGAAGAATTTCTCTGCTTATTCATATGCTTACCCTAACCTCTCTTATGTGAAACGAAATGGATTGACCTCTATGCCACCATTCTCATATGGAGCTCGCAGAGTGATGAACTCTTTGCCACCCCTTCAGATGTGGGTGGTGAAGAAAAAGAACTAATTTCCTCTGCAGGGTCAGGTCTCGGGCGTGCTCTAACGTCTGAAGAATTTCTTTGAGGGACACGACAACGTTGCTGAAAGGGCCTTGAGGCTAATCATGAAGAAATGAACTTTCATTTCACACGTCCTCATACCGCTATATCTGTTTTATCGCTTGATGAAATTCATCTGATGAAATTGATATCATATTCTTCACCGATGAAGTATATGAGATCGTAAGTTGCACTAATTCATCTGCAGGGATGATCAACCCAAAGCAAATGAGTGGGTCCTCGATAGTGGATGCACAAATCACATGATTGGTGACAAGAACCTATTGATGGATGCTCCCTTATCACCGTCACATCTGAAGCATATCATCTTTCTTGACAAAGGCAAAAGTCAGTATTGGGTCTTGGTAAGGTTGCGATCTCTAAGGACATACACATGGACAAAGTCATGCTTGTTGAGTCCTTAGGATACAACCTCATGTCGATCTCAATGCTTTGTGATCTTGATATGGTTGTTGTCTTTGGCAAGTATCGTTGTGTTGTGATCATGGAAGCTGACAATTCCAAAGTCTTGAAGGCTTTAGGAGAGGAGACTTGTATATTGTTGATTTCTCTACAGGACCACAACCAGCCGTGTGTCTACTTGCAAAAGCTTTAAGGCTGGCTATGGCATCAACGACTTGGTCATGCAGGCATGAGGAATTTGCACACGCCATGCGAAGAAGAAGCATGTCATTGGCATTGAGAATGTCAAATTCCTCAAGGATCACTTGTGTGGAGCCCGTGAAGCTGGAAAAATGACCAAGGCCAAGCATCCAGAAAGACTATCATGACCACTACTCGTCCATTCGAATTGCTTCACATGGACCTCTTTGGTCCTAATCATTACTCAGCAGTCACTAATGATGCATCTCCATATGGCTTTGTTATTGTTGATGATTACTCTCGTTACACATGGGTACACATTGTTACTTACAAACATGAAGCGCAGGAAGTCTTCAAATGATTTTCCTCGAGGGCTTCAACCAACTTTGGTGTGAAGATCAGGCACATCAGGAGTGACAATGGAACTGAGTTCAAGAATTCTGGTCTTGATGACTATCTTGATGAACTTGGTATTACTCATGAGTTGTCTGCTCCCTATACTCCTCAGCAAAATGGCGTCGTGGAGCGCAAGAACAGAACTCTTGTTGAGATGGCTTGCACTTTGCTCGATGAATACAAAACGCCTCGTCGTTTTTGGATTGATGCAATTGATACCGTGTGCCACATCATCAACAGAGTATATCTTCACAAATTCTTCAAGAAGACTGCCTATGAACTCCTCACTGACAAGAAACCCAATGTGAGTTATTTCAAAGTCTTGAGTGCTAAATGCCGGATTAGAGATCCTCATCACAATGCTAAATTTGCATCGAAAGCACATGAAGGTTTTATGCTTGGTTATGGAAAGGACTCACACACTCTGAGTCTTCAACAATGTTCTTTACAAGATTGTTGAAAGCTGTAGATGTCTTGATTCGATGAAACTAATGGCTCGCAAAGAGAGCACCTACCTTCTGTTATAGATGAACCAGCACTGAGGAATCTATCAAGTTCAAAGCAACCGAGGATGTCATTCCTCTTGAAGAATCTGCTTTGAAGAATTCATTCTGAACGCCTTGAAGAACGTCGAGTGATGCACTGAAGATAATCTTTGAAGAAAATGGTCTTTGAAGAAAATGTTGATCAAATTCCTCGACGACAACCAACTCATCCTCGCGTTGCAAAAGAAGTGCAAGTTGACAAGATCATCGATGACATTGAAGCACCAGGTCCTCTCACACGCTTAAAAGCTTCACATTTATCTAACTTTTGTGGACACTATGCTTTTGTCTCTATCACAGAACCCACTAAGGTAGATGAAGCATTTCTAGAGCCTGAGTGGATTCAGGCCATACAAGAAGAATTACATCAGTTCGAGCTCAACAACGTCTGGGAACTGGTCAAACGTCCAGATCCTCGTAAGCAAAATATCATTGGCACAAAGTGGATCTACCGCGACAAGCAAGATGAAAATGGCCTTGTGGTGAGGAATAAGGCACGACTTGTAGCTCAAGGCTACACAGGTTGAAGGAATTGATTTCGATGAAACTTTTGCACCTGTTGCTAGACTTGAGGCTATTCGCATATTGATTGCTTATGCTAACCATCATAATATCACTTTATATCAAATGGATGTGAAAAGTGCATTCCTCAATGGTAAGCTTGAGGAAGAAGTATATGTTGCTCAACCCCCATGTCACGCCCAATATGCGACCCTATCCAAAAGGAACTCGAAGGTCCCACCAAGGATAGACCCGCATATTGAAACGCTTTTGCAAGGTGGATATCATTACATCAACATTACATAATACATAGGGATACATGCATAAGGCACAAACGCCACCAAGAATACAACAACATCATATACAAGATCAACATCCGACTACGGATGAAACATAAACAGAAGCTCAAGCGACATCCACCTTCGCTAGCCCAGTGCCGAATCGGAACCTATCCCCGATCGGAGAAGCGTAAGAAGAACTCCAACACAAGTAAACATCGCTCTCACGTCATGATCATCGCAACCCGTGCACACTGCAATCGGTGTGTAGTAATCTGTGAGCCACGAGGACTCAGCAATCCCATTACCATGGGTATCAAGACTACCAAAGCTTAATGGGAAAGGAAGGGGTAAAGTGGTGAGGTTGCAGCAGCGACTAAGCATGATATGGTGGCTAACATACGCAAATGAGAGCGAGAAGAGAAACAAAGGAACGGTCGACGACTAGTAATGATCAAGAAGTGATCCTGAACTCCTACTTACGTCAAACATAACCCAGAAACCGTGTTCTCCTCTCGATCAACCCCGAAAAGAGACACTCATGGTTACGCACACGGTTGGTGTATTTTAGAAGAGTTTGCTTCAAGTTTACTACAACCGGATATCAACAAATTCCCATCTGCCACATAACCGTGGGCACGGCTCTCGAAAGTTTAAACCCTGCAGGGGTGTCCCAACTTAGCCCATGATAAGCTCTCGCGATCAACGAAGGATATTCCTTCTCCCCGGGAAGACCCGATCGGTCTCGGAATCCCGGCTACAAGACATTTCGACAAAGAATAAAACAAGACCAGCAAAGCCGCCCGATGTGCCGACAAATCCCGATAGGGAGTCGCACGTACCTCGTTCTCGAGGCACACCGGATGAGCAAGACGTCGGGTTGGCATAGACCCTGATTGCCAGGGCGCCGGACATCGCTTCGGTTTGGACCAGCACTTTCGAAGGAGAAGCGGCCCGGGGCTAAAATAAATATGACCCTCGGGCTCCGGAAAACCCAAGGGAAATAAAAGGGCATAGGAGGCAAATGGTAAGACCAATGTTGGGCCTTGCTGGAGGAGTCTTATTCAAAGCGAACTGTCAAGGGGGTCCCATAAATCACCCGACCGCGTTAGGGACGCAAAATCCGGGAACATAACACCGATATGACGGAAACTAGGGCGGCAAGAGTGGAACAAAACACCGTGCATAAGGCCGAGCCTTCCACCCTTTACCAAGTATATAGATGCATTAATTAAATAAGATATATTGTGATATCCCAACAAGTAAACATGTTCCAACAAGGAACATCATCTCCATGTTCCAACAAGGAACAAACTTCATCTTCACCTGCAACTAACAACGCTATAAGAGGGCTGAGCAAAGCGGTAACATAGCCAAACAACGGTTTGCTAGGAAGGGTACAAAAGGTTAGAGGCTGACATGGCAATTAGGGATGGCTTGATAAACAGGTAATAGGTAGCGCAGCATAGCGATAGAACGAAGCAACTAGCATAGCAATGGTAGTAATGAGATCCAGGGTAGCGGTCATCTTGCCTGAAATCCCGCAAGGAAGAAGAACGAGTCCATGAAGAAGACGAGCGGATGAAGCGAACCAAGCGTAGACGAACGAATCCTCACGATCGCAACGAAAACAGGAACTAACAAGAAGAAGCACACAACATAGTAAACACACCACACATGAACAAGACATGATGCACAATCAAGCATGATGCATGACAAGCTACATGAAGCTACTCATGGCAAGAGATGATGCAAACAAGAGCAACAAACCAAAGCAAGTTTAAATGAGGCGGAAACAACATATAACAATTCGGTAAGTCCTCATATGCAAATTTCGAAATTGTTCCAGATCTGAATAAACCTTATGTTCAAGTTGTTAAACAGCAAGTTAAGATGCACCACGATGATCTACACGAAATTCTAGTCAAGTTACATATAAAGTTCATTAGATTCGGAGCTACGGCCTAGAAGATATGAGCAAAACAAGATAAACATGGCATTGATGCAAAATGCACCCAAACATCAAGAAAACACTTCAAAACATGGATGCAACATGATAATATGAAACTACATGCAAAATCAAGCAAGTTTCATATAGAGCACACTCAAAACGGAGCAACGGTTCAACACATACACACTATACAAGTCATAGCAACAAGCTGTCCAAAACAGCAACTAGGCATATCGCAAGCATCAAAACAACATGCTACAGGACCTCAACATGAAAACAGAAGGCAAGAACATGATGTACAGGTAAATCATTACAAAACATGAACACTGAGCTATCTCCAGAAATCACCAGAACATGCTCAAAATGACATGGCAAGATTGCAAATAATAACAGTTTCAGACTTTAGCAGAATTAACATCAGGTTGCAATGTTCAGAGCAAGAAAACAACATGCTACAGGAACTGATAATAGCAAAACAAGGCATGGAATGAATCTAATCAAAGCATATATTAAAAGTCCCTTACTGACCATAAGCCAAAAAGGATCAGAAAATATAGTAACACCCATGTCAATATAGCAAGTTCCGTTAACAGATTCAGCAACATGGCATGGCAAAAACAGATAACAAGTAGGCATGTTTAAGAGCTGAAAGCACTCACTACATAGCCATACATGGCATGGCAAGGCAATCAACAGTAAGAAAACATGGCATAGAAGATATACATGGCAAGAACAACATCATAGCATGCAAGGATCAACTACAACAACCTTGGCAAAATTGAATAACATGTAAACAACCTGCCAGGAAACATTTTATAGCAAAAGTAGAGCTCGATTGACTCAAGCTATGGCACTCCATAATTGCAAACATGGTCATGGATGGATAGAGCAAGACATGTTTAACAAAACATCCTTACTGAAGTAACTCAAAATATGCATGGATCTCTCTGTAGCATCAAGTTAACATGGCATCAAAATATCAGCAAAACAGGGCTGAAATCAGCAACATCAGGAAGCCTAGTTAGCATGCTTGTGCTAGTCACCACATAGATCACAAAAATACATGGCATACTCCCCTGGAAAGATGGCATGGAATATTACAAAACACATGTAGGACTCAAGTTCATAGGATGCACACATCAATCATGGCAAAAATGACAAAAGTGCAAGTTCTGTTAAGAAACAGAAACTAACATCACATAGCACTTTTGTAACAGCATTTCGGGCATCAAGATGAGTTCAAAAGAAAATGATGCAATGAGATGAAATGATCTACTCATCGGGCGAACATTTTTACATATTACGCGCGCAAAACGGAGCAACTAATGCAGAGATATGATGCGATGAAAATGCAACAAAATAACTGCAGATTCTGGACTTAGTGGAAAATCAACCTCTCCGAGAAGTCAACGGGACGGGAAGGTGCGGGATGGAGGGATCCGGTTCGGGCACGGGGAGGTGTTTGGTTGGCCGGGCGGGTGGATCTCATCCACCCGCGGCGGATCCGGCTCCGGCGAAGCTCCGGCGAGCTCCGGCTCCGGCGGCCATGTCGGAGAGAGAGAGAGATCAGTTAGAGAGAGAGAGAGGCCGGGTGAGGCAACGGAGAAGGAGGGCGGCGAGGTCGGGCGGCTCACCGGAGGCGCGCAAGGCGAGGTCCGGCCGGCGGTGGCGAGGGACGGCGCGGCCGCGGCGGACGGATTTTTAGGGTTTGGAGGGATTTGGACTGCGATTTTTTTGGAGGGGAAGGCATATTTATAGGTAGAGGGAGCTAGGAGAGTCCAAATGAGGTGCGGTTTTCGGCCACGCGATCGTGATCGAACGACCGAGAGCATGGAGGGGAGTTTGCTGGGTTTTGGGCCACTTAGAAAGGGGTGTTGGGCTGCAAAGAGAAGGAGGCTTTTACGGTTACCCAGTTAACCGTTGGAGTACCAAACGACCTCCAAATGGCACGAAACTTGACAGGCGGTCTACCGGTGCTATACCAAGGCCGCTTGGCAAACCTCGGTCCATTCCGAGACCGTTTAATACCCACACACGAAAAAGAGGTAAAAGGGGGCGCCGGAGACATAGGAGTGCGGATTGCAAAACGGACAACGGGAAAATGCTCGGATGCATGAGACGAACACGTATGCAAAAAGAAATGCACATGATGACATGATATGAAATGCAGATGATGACATGGCAAAGAGAGACACGCAAGCACATGACATGGCAAAGACGGCGAATAACTGAAGGCACCTGGCGCATCGAATCCGGGGCGTTACACCCTAGGTTTTGAAGATCCAAAGAATCCCGACAAAGTCTTCAGACTCAACAAGGCCCTCTATGGCCTCAAGCAGGCCCCACGGGCGTGGTATGATACCTTGAAGGAATTCTTTGTGAAGAATGGCTTCACACCCGGTTCACTCGACCCTACTCTCTTTACTAAATCTTATGATGGTGAACTGTTTGTGTGCCAAATATATGTTGATGATATTATCTTTGGCTGTACTGACCAACGTTATAGTGATGAATTTGCTTATATGATGAGTGAAGAATATCAAATGTCTATGATGGGAGAGTTGAAATTTTTTTTTGGTCTTCAAATTCGTCAACAACACAATGGCATATTCATATCTCAGGAGAAATACCTCAAAGATGTTCTGAGGAAATTCGGCATGCAAGATTGCAAAGGCGTCAAAATTCCTATGCCCACAAATGGCCATCTATGCAATCGATGAAAATGGTATTGACTTGATCACAAGGTATACCGCTCCATGATTGGTTCTTTATTGTACTTATGTGCATCTAGGCCAGATATAATGCTTAGTGTTTGCATGTGTGCCCGATTTCAAGCTACACCAAGGAATCACACCATAAGGCTGTGAAGCATATTCTTCGATATCTAGCTCACACACCAACACTAGGATTATGGTACCCCAAGGGCTCTACTTTTGATCTCATTGGATATTCCGACTCTGACTATGCTGGTGATCGTGTGGACCGCAATTAAACATCTGGTACCTGTCATTTCCTCGGACGATCTTTGGTCTGTTGGTCCTCGAAGAAGCAGGCTGTGTATCAACATCCCTTTGCAGGTGAGTACATTGCTGCTGGTTCTTGTTGTGCTCAATTGCTGTGGATGAAGCAAACTCTCAAGGACTACGGCATCAACATGAAGAATGTGCCTCTCTATTGTGACAATAAGAGTGACATCAAGATTGCTCACAACCCAGTTCAGCACTCGAAGACAAAGCACATTCAGATTCGTCATCATTTTTTTCGAGATCATGTGTTGAAGGGCGACATCTCCATCGAGCATGTGAAGACTGAAGAACAGCTAGCCGATATCTTCACAAAGCCCTTGGATGAGAAGAGATTTAGCAAGTTGCGGTGTGAGCTAAATATCTTAGAATCTTCGAATGTTCTTTAAAAAGGACACACATCCTGACACTTATGCTAAATTGATGATTTAGATGTGCAACACATGAAGAAACGTTTTTATTCAAATCAATGAAGAATATCACTCTAAGTGTGAAGAAGTTAATGAAGAATTTGATTCTCGAACCCTCGACAATTGTAATGTGATTATGCGAAACATCATTCTTATACGGTGGGTCACGCCACCACCAAAGTTGAAAATCTTCAATTTGAGTTTTTCCTCAGTTTTGAAATTCTTTAGTTTTTCAAATTCTTCAACTTTGCAAAATCTTCATTGTTTCCGTTGTCTTTCTTCATTGACTACATATATATATATATATATATATATATATATATATATATATATATATATATATATGGGTTTATGTCCTCTACAGAAATAACTTATGGCTAGTTCTTCAAATTGCTTTTTCTGCTAAGTGAATGTGATCGGACCCTTCCCCCTCTATGCTATACTCAACCCAATCTATTCACAAATTATTCATGTGCGTTCTATTTGAAACTCGTTCAAAGTCTTCACTGTGTCCTTGTCAGCTGAAGAAATTGCGAACGGAACTTTTAACTTATCTTATCCAAATTTTCGGCTTTGCCGCTCAATCCGTTCCGCTTCCTACGTTAGACTTATCTATTCACCCACGATCTAACACGATCTCCACTTTTCAGTACGTGGGTGACACATGTCAAGCGAATGAGAAGGGTCAGGGGCACGTTCGTCCAAAATCTTCGGGCGAACAGTTTTTCACCGTGGCTATATATACCCCCTCTCCCCTTCCTCACTTCCTTTACTCCGCTCGACCGCTCTCTCTCTCGCTTGAGCTTCTCAAACCCTAGCGCCGCCGCTACTCCATCATCGCCGGTGAGGAAGAGCTTCACTGCCTCGACCTCGTCGCCGCCGTACTCGCGCCGACAGAGGAAATCTTCACTCCGCCGCCACCGTAGCTGTCTTCCTCCGCCAAGTTAGGGCGTGGGAGATCTGAACTGACGAACTTCTAATCTACACTTCTCAGTTCGTCGTGTTCTTCAGTTCGGGTAATTAAAAGTTACTTTTATGACTCGCTTTGATTCTCAAACCATCCTGAAAATCTTCAAAGGTGTTTATTCTTCAAATCCTCACACATATGAACACCTCAAACGAAATACGCTCTTGATTCGTTTCTCTAAGCAATGATATTTCTTCAAGATTCCTCAATTGTGTGGATCCTCGATCTATACAACTCTGGCACCTAAGACAAAGATCGCTTAGTGAAATTCTTCAAGGCTCATCTGGTCAAATTCCTCAAACTAGTTCTTTTTGAAAAACCTTCTGAGAACGCATATGACTGAAGGAAATATGCCCTAGAGGCAATAATAAAGTTATTATTTATTTCCTTATTTCATGATAAATGTTTATTGTTCATGCTAGAATTGTATTAACCGGAAACATAATACATGTGTGAATACATAGACAAGCAGTGTCACTAGTATGCCTCTACTAGACTAGCTTATTAATCAAAGATGGTTATGTTTCCTACCATAGACAAAGGAGTTGTCATTTGATTAACAAGGTCACATCATTAGTTGAATGATCTGATTGACATGACCCATTCCATTAGCTTAGCACCCGATCGTTTAGTATGTTGCTATTGCTTTTATCCATGACTTATACATGTTCTTATAACTATGAGATTATGCAACTCCGTTTACGGAGGAACACTTTGGTACTACCAAACGTCACAACGTAATCGGGTGATTATAAAGGAGTACTACAGGTGTGTCTCCAAAGGCAGATGTTGGGTTGGCGATTTCGAGATTAGGATTTGTCACTCCGATTGTCGGAGAGGTATCTCTGGGCCCTCTCGGTAATACACATCACTAAGCCTTGCAAGCATTACAACTAATGAGTTAGCTGTGAGATGATGTATTACGAACGAGTAAAGAGACTTGCGATGTGAGATTGAACTAGGTATTGGATACCGATGATCGAATCTCGGGCAAGTAACATACCGATGACAAAGGAACAACGATGTTGTTATGCGCGGTCTCGACCGATAAAGATCTTCGTAGAATATGTAGGAGCCAATATGGGCATCCAGGTCCCGCTATTGGCTATTGACCGGAGACGTGTCTCGGTCATGTCTACATTGTTCTCGAACCGTAGGGTCCGCACGCTTAAGGTCCGCACGCAAAATGGTTTGAGGCCATGAAATCTAAGATATGATCCATGTATGAGAACAAAGTATGGACTTTGATGGATTTGCCCGATGATCGGCAAACCATAGAAAATAAATGGATCTTCAAGAGGAAGACTTGACGCTGATAGTAGTGTTACTGTCTACAAAGCTAGAATTGTCGCAAAAGGTTTTCGACAAGTTCAAGATGTTGACTACGATGAGAGTTTCTCACTCGTATCTATGCTTAAGTCTGTCCGAATCATGTTAGCAATTGCCGCATTTTATGAAATCTGGCAAATGGATAAACAAAACTGCATTCCTTAATGGATTTATTAAAAAAAAGAGTTGTATATAATGCAACCAGAAGGTTTTGTAAATCCTAAAGGTGCTAACAAAATATGCAAGCTCCAGTGATCCATCTATGGACTGGTGCAAGCATCTCAGAGTTGGAATACATGCTTTGATAAGTTGATCATAGCATATAGTTTTTCACAGACTTGCGGTGAAGCCTGTAATTACTAGAAAGTGAGTGGGAGCACTACAGCATTTCCGATAAGTATATGTGAATGACATATTGTAGATCGGAAATAATGTAGAATTATTCTGCAAAGCATAAAGGAGTGTTTGAAAGGAGTTTTTCAAAGAAAGACCTCGGTGAAGCTGCTTACATATTGAGCATCAAGATCTATAGAGATAGATCAAGACGCTTGATAAGTTTTTTTTTCAATGAGTACATACCTTGACAAGATTTTGAAGTAATTCAAAATGGAACAGTCAAAGAAAGAGTTCTTGCCTGTGTTACAAGGTGTAAAATTGAGTAAGACTCAAAACCCGACCACGGCAGAAGATAGAAAGAGAATGAAAGTCATTCCCTATGCCTTGGCCATAGGTTCTATAAAGTATGCCATGCTGTGTACCAGATCTATTGTATACCCTACACTGAGTTTGGCAAGGGAGTACAATAGTGATCTAGGAGTAGATCACTGGACAGCGGTCAAAATTATCCTTAGTGGAATAAGAATATGTTTCTCGATTATGGAAGTGACAAAAGGTTCGTAAAGGGTTACGTCGATGCAAGTTTTGACACCGATCTGGATGACTCTAAGTCTCGATCTAGATATATATTGAAAGTGGGAGCAATTAGCTAGAGTAGCTCCGTGCGAGCATTGTAGACATAGAAAATTGCAAAATACATAACGGATCTGAATATGAAAGACCGGTTGACTAAGATTCTCTCACAAGCAAAAACATGATCACACCTTAGTACTCTTTGGGTGTTAATCACATAGCGATGTGAACTAGATTACTGAATCTAGTAAACCCTTTGGGTGTTGGTCACATGGCGATGTGAACTATGGGTGTTAATCACATGATGATGTGAACTATCGATGTTAATCACATGGTGATGTGATCTAGATTATTGACTCTAGTGCAAGTGGGAGGCTGAAGGAAATGTGCCCTAGAGGCAATAATAAAGTTATTATTTATTTCCTTATTTCATGATAAATGTTTATTGTTCATGCTAGAATTGTATTAACCGGAAACATAATACATGTGTGAATACATAGACAAACAGAGTGTCACTAGTATGCCTCTACTAGACTAGCTTATTAATCAAAGATGGTTATGTTTCCTACCATAGACAAAGGAGTTGTCATTTGATTAACAAGGTCACATCATTAGTTGAATGATCTGATTGACATGACCCATTCCATTAGCTTAGCACCCGATCGTTTAGTATGTTGCTATTGCTTTTATCCATGACTTAAACATGTTCCTATAACTATGAGATTATGCAACTCCGTTTATCGGAGGAACACTTTGGTACTACCAAACGTCACAACGTAATCGGGTGATTATAAAGGAGTACTACAGGTGTCTCCAAAGGCAGATGTTGGGTTGGCGTATTTCGAGATTAGGATTTGTCACTCCGATTGTCGGAGAGGTATCTCTGGGCCCTCTCGGTAATACACATCACTAAGCCTTGCAAGCATTACAACTAATGAGTTAGCTGTGAGATGATGTATTACGGAACGAGTAAAGAGACTTGCCAAGATGAGATTGAACTAGGTATTGGATACCGATGATCGAATCTCGGGCAAGTAACATACCGATGACAAAGGGAACAACGTATGTTGTTATGCGGTCTGACCGATAAAGATCTTCAGAGAATATGTAGGAGCCAATATGGGCATCCAGGTCCCGCTATTGGCTATTGACCCGGAGACGTGTCTCGGTCATGTCTACATTGTTCTCGAACCGTAGGGTCCGCACGCTTAAGGTTTCGATGACGGTTATATTATGAGTTTTGTGTATTTTGATGTACCGAAGGAGTTCGGAGTCCCGGATGAGATCGGGGACATGACGAGGAGTCTCGAAATGGTCGAGACGTAAAGATTCATATATTGGATGATATGTTTAGGCCAAGGGTCAAGCCCATGAGGCTTTAGGTCGGTGCAAAAGGAGTTTTATGGAGGAGGGGCCAAACGCCGGAGACCTGGCGTCGGCCTGGGCCAGACGCCGAGGCCCATGGCGTCTGGGCAGACGCCAAGGATTGTGGCGTTTGGTCCTGGAGTCCAGTGGGACTCTTGCCTTTCGGCAAAACCGACTTTGAGGAGGCTTTTGCTCCAAGTTTCGACCCGGGCTCAACATATAAATAGAGGGGCAGGGCTAGCACCAAAGACACAACAATTGATCTCTTGGATCTCTTAGCCGTGTGCGGTGCCCCCTCCACCATATTCCACCTCGGTCATATCGTAGCGGTGCTTAGGTGAAGCCCCGCGTCGGTAGAACATCAAGATCGTCACCACGCCGCCGTCGTCCGACGGAACTCTCTCTCCCGGAGCTTTGCTGGATCGGAGCTGAGGAGCGTCACCGAGCTGAACGTGTGCCAAGAACTGGAGGCGCCGGAGTAACGGGCGCTGGGATCGGTTGGATCGCGAGGAGAACGACGACTACTTCCTCTACGTTGTGATCGCTTCCGCTTTGGTCTACGAGGGTACGTAGACAACACTCTCCCCTCTCGTTGCTATGCATCACCATGATCTTGCGTGTGCGTAGGAAAATTTTGAAATTACTACGTTCCCCAACAGTGGCATCCGAGCCTAGGTTTTATGGTTTGATGTTATATGCACGAGTAGAACCCAAGTGAGTTGTGGGCGATATAAGTCATACTGCTTACCAGCATGTCATACTTTGGTTCGGCGGTATTGTTGGATGAAGCGGCTCGGACCGACATTACGCCAGACGCTTCTGGCGAGACTGGTTCTACCGCCGTGCTTTGCACCACGGTGGCTAAGCGGGTGTCAGTTTCTCCAACTTTAGTTGAACCGAGTGTGGCTACGCCCGGTCCTTGCGAAGGTTAAAACAGCACCAACTTGACAAACTATCGTTGTGGTTTTGATGCGTAGGTGAGATTGGTTCTTGCTTAAGCCTGTAGCAGCCACGTAAAACTTGCAACAACAAAGTAGAGGACGTCTAACTTGTTTTTGCAGGGCATGTTGTGATGTGATATGGTCAAGACGTGATAAGATATAAGTTGTTGTATATGAGATGATCATGTTTTGTTGAAGTTATCGGCAACTGGCAGAAGCCCTATGGATGTCTCTTTGTTGCATAAGATGCAAGTGCCAAATAATTGCTTTACTTTATCGCTATACGATAGCAATAGTTGCAAGAGCAATAGTTGGTGAGACAACCATGTGATGACACATTGATATAGATCAAGATTATGAAGATCATGGTGTCGTGCCGGTGACGATAGAGATCATGACAGTACTTTGGAGATGGAGATCAAAGGTGCAAGATGATCATGGCCATATCATGTCACATATTTTGATTGCATATGATGTTTATCTATTATACATCTTATTCTTGCTTTGATTGACGGTAGCATTTTAAGATGATCTCTCACTAATTATCAAGAAGTGTTCTCCCTGAGTATGCACCGTTGCCAAAGTTCGTCGTGCCCAGACACCACGTGATGATCGGGTGTGATAAGCTCTACGTCCATCTACAATGGGTGCAAGACAGTTTTGCACACGCGGAATACTCAGGTTATACTTGACGAGCCTAGCATATGCAGATATGGCCTCGGAACACGGAGACCGAAAGGTCGAGCGTGAATCATATAGTAGATATGATCAACATAAGATGTTCACCATTGAAAACTACTCCATCTCACGTGATGATCGGTTATGGTTTAGTTGATTTGGATCACGTGATCACTTAGATGACTAGAGAGATGTCTATCTAAGTGGGAGTTCTTAAGTAATATGATTAATTGAACTTTAATTTATCATGAACTTAGTCCTGGTAGTATTTTGCAAATTATGTTGTAGATCAATAGCTCGCGTTGTTGCTTCCCTATGTTTTTATATGGGTTCCTAGAGAAAATTGTATTGAAAAATGTTAGTAGCAATGATGCGGATTGGATCCGTGATCTGAGGTTTATCCTCATTGCCGCACAGAAGAATTATGTCCTTAATGCACCGCTAGGTGACAGACCTATTGCAGGAGCAAATGCAGACGTTATGAACGTTTGGCTAGCTCAATATGATGACTACTTGATAGTTTAGTGCACCATACTTAACAGCTTAGAATCGGGACTTCAAAGACGTTTTGAACGTCATGGACCATATGAGATGTTCCAGGAATTGAAGTTAATATTTCAAGCAAATACCCGAGTTGAGAGATATGAAATCTCCAACAAGTTATATAGCTAAAAGATGGAAGAGAATCGCTCAACTAGTGAGCATGTTCTCAGATTATGCAGGTACTTCAATCGCTTGAATCAAGTGGGAGTTAATCTTCCGGATAAGATAGTGATTGATGAATTCTCTAGTCACCAACACTAAGTTACTAGAACTTCGTGATGAACTATAGTATGCAAGGGATGACGAAAACGATTCCCGAGCTCTTCGTGATGTTGAAATCGACGAAGGTAGAAATCAAGAAAGAGCATCAAGTGTTGATGATTGACAAGACCACTAGTCTCAAGGAAAAGGGCAAAGGGAAGAAGGGGAACTTCAAGAAGAACGGCAAGCAAGTTGCTGCTCGAGTGAAGAAGCCCAAGTCTGGACCTAAGCACGAGACTAAGTGCTTTTGCTGCAATGGAACTGGTCACTAGAAGCGGAACTACCCCAAGTATTTGGCGGATAAGAAGGATGGCAAAGTGAACAAAGGTATATATGAGATACAGATTATTGATGTGTATTTTACTAGTGTTCGTAGCAACCCCTCGGTATTTGATAATGGTTCAGTTGCTAAGAGTAGTAACTTGAAACGGGAGTTGCAGAATGAACAGAAACTAGTTGAAGGGGAAGTGAAGATGAGTGTTGGAAGTAGTTCCAAGATTGATATGATCATCATCGCACACTCCCTATACTTTCGGGATTAGTATGGAACCTAAATAAGTGTTATTTGGTGTTGAGCATAAGTATGATTTGATCATGTTTATTGCAATACGGTTATTCATTTAAGTAAGAGAATAAATTGTTGTTCTGTTTACATGAATAAAACCTTATATGGTTACACACCCAATGAAAATGATTCATTGGATCTCGATCATAGTGATACACATATTCATAATATTGAAACCAAAAGATGCAAAGTTAATAATGATAGTGCAACTTATTTGTGGCAATCGCCGTTTAGGACATATTGGTGTAAAGCGCATGAAGAAAACTCCATGCCGATGGACTTTTGGAATCACTTGATTATGAATCATTTGATGCTTGCGAACCGTGCCGTTTGGGCAAGATGACTAAAACTCCGTTCTCGGAACAACGGAACAAGCTCTTGACTTATTGGAAATAATACATACCGATGTATGCGATCCAATGAGTGTTGATGCTCGTGGCAAGTATCGTTATTTTCTGACTTTCACAAGATGATTTGAGCAGATATGGGTATATCTACTTGATGAAACATAAGTCTGAAATAGTTGAAAAGTTCAAAGAATTTCAGAGTGAAGTGGAAAAATCATCGTAACAAGAAAATAAAGTTTCTGCGATCTAATCGCAAAGACGAATAATTGAGTTACGAGTTTGGTCTTCAATTAAAATAATGTGGAATAGTTTCACAGCTCACGCCACCTGGAACACCACAATGTTATGGTGTGTCCGAACGTCGTAACCGCACTTTATTTGATATGGTGCGACCTATGATGTTTCTTACCGATTTACCGTTATAGTTTTGGGGCTATGCATTAGAGACAACTGCATTCACGTTAAAAAAGGGCACCATCTAAATCCGTTGAGACGACACCGTATGAACTGTGGTTTGGCAAGAAACCAAAGTTGTTGTTTCTTGAAGTTTGGAGTTGCGATGCTTATGTGAAAAAGTTTCATCCTGATAAGCTCGAACCCAAATCGGAGAAATGCGTCTTCATAGGATACCCAAAATGTTGGGTACACCTTCTATCACAGATCCGAAAGGCAAGACATTCGTTGCCAAGAATGGATCCTTTCTAGAGAAGGAGTTTCTCCCGAAAGAAGTGAGTGGGAGGAAAGTAGAACTTGATGAGGTAATTGTACCTTCTCCCTTATTGGAAAGTAGTTTATCACAGAAATCAGTTCCTGTGACTAATACACCTATTAGTGAGGAAGCTAATGATGATGATCATGTAACTTCAGATCAAGTTACTACCGAACCTCGTAGGTCAACCAGAGTGAGATCCGCACCAGAGTGGTACGGTAATCCCATTCTGGAGGTCATGTTACTAGACCATGATGAACCTACGAACTATGAGGAAGCGATGATGAGCCCAGATTCCGCAAAATGGTTTGAGGCCATGAAATCTGAGATATGATCCATGTATGAGAACAAAGTATGGACTTTGATGGATTTGCCCGATGATCGGCAAACCATAGAAAATAAATGGATCTTCAAGAGGAAGACGGACGACGATAGTAGTGTTCTTTGTCTACAAAGCTAGAATTGTCACAAAAGTTTTTTGAAAAGTTCAAGATGTTGACTACAATGAGATTTTCTCACTAGTATCTATGCTTAAGTCTTACAGAATCATTTTATAAATTTCCGCATTTTATGAAATCGGCAAATGGATAAACAAAACTGCATTCCTTAATGGATTTATTAAAAAAGAGTTGTATATAATGCAACCGTAAGGTTTTGTAAATCCTAAAGGTGCTAACAAAATATGCAAGCTCCAGTGATCCATCTATGGACTGGTGCAAGCATCTCAGAGTTGGAATACATGCTTTGATAAGTTGATCATAGCATATAGTTTTTCACAGACTTGCGGTGAAGCCTGTAATTACTAGAAAGTGAGTGGGAGCACTACAGCATTTCTGATAAGTATATGTGAATGACATATTGTAGATCGGAAATAATGTAGAATTATTCTGCAAAGCATAAAGGAGTGTTTGAAAGGAGTTTTTCAAAGAAAGACCTCGGTGAAGCTGCTTACATATTGAGCATCAAGATCTATAGAGATAGATCAAGATGCTTGATAAGTTTTTTTCAATGAGTACATACCTTGACAAGATTTTGAAGTAATTCAAAATGGAACAGTCAAAGAAAGAGTTCTTGCCTGTGTTACAAGGTGTAAAATTGAGTAAGACTCAAAACCCGACCACGGCAGAAGATAGAAAGAGAATGAAAGTCATTCCCTATGCCTTGGCCATAGGTTCTATAAAGTATGCCATGCTTTGTGTACCAGATCTATTGTATACCCTACAATCGAGTTTGGCAAGGAGTACAATAGTGATCTAGGAGTAGATCATCGGACAGCGGTCAAAATTATCCTTAGTGGAATAAGAATATGTTTCTCGATTATGGAAGTGACAAAAGGTTAAATGCGTAAAGGGTTACGTCGATGCAAGTTTTGACACCGATCTGGATGACTCTAAGTCTCGATCTAGATATATATTGAAAGTGGGAGCAATTAGCTAGAGTAGCTCCGTGCGAGCATTGTAGACATAGAAAATTGCAAAATACATAACGGATCTGAATATGAAAGACCCGTTGACTAAGATTCTCTCACAAGCAAAACATGATCACACCTTAGTACTCTTTGGGTGTTAATCACATAGCGATGTGAACTAGATTACTGAATCTAGTAAACCCTTTGGGTGTTGGTCACATGGCGATGTGAACTATGGGTGTTAATCACATGATGATGTGAACTATCGATGTTAATCACATGGTGATGTGATCTAGATTATTGACTCTAGTGCAAGTGGGAGACTGAAGGAAATATGCCCTAGAGGCAATAATAAAGTTATTATTTATTTCCTTATTTCATGATAAATGTTTATTGTTCATGCTAGAATTGTATTAACCGGAAACATAATACATGTGTGAATACATAGACAAACAGAGTGTCACTAGTATGCCTCTACTAGACTAGCTTATTAATCAAAGATGGTTATGTTTCCTACCATAGACAAAGGAGTTGTCATTTGATTAACAAGGTCACATCATTAGTTGAATGATCTGATTGACATGACCCATTCCATTAGCTTAGCACCCGATCGTTTAGTATGTTGCTATTGCTTTTATCCATGACTTATACATGTTCCTATAACTATGAGATTATGCAACTCCCGTTTACCGAGGAACACTTTGGGTACTACCAAACGTCACAACGTAACTGGTAGATTATAAAGGAGTACTACAGGTGTCTCCATTGGCAGTTGTTGGGTTGGCGTATTTCGAGATTAGGATTTGTCACTCCGATTGTCGGAGAGGTATCTCTGGGCCCTCTCCGTAATACACATCACTAAGCCTTGCAAGCATTACAACTAATGAGTTAGCTGTGAGATGATGTATTACGGAACGAGTAAAGAGACTTGCCAGTAACGAGATTGAACTAGGTATTGGATACCGACGATCGAATCTCGGGCAAGTAACATACCGATGACAAAGGGAACAACGAATGATGTTATGCGCGGTCCGACCGATAAAGATCTTCGTAGAATATGTAGGAGCCAATATGGGCATCCAGGTCCCGCTATTGGCTATTGACCGGAGACGTGTCTCGGTCATGTCTACATTGTTCTCGAACCGTAGGGTCCGCACGCTTAAGGTTTCAAGGACGGTTATATTATGAGTTTTGTGTATTTTGATGTACCGAAGGAGTTCGAGTCCGGATGAGATCGGGGACATGACGAGGAGTCTCGAAATGGTCGAGACGTAAAGATTCATATATTGGATGATATGTTTAGGCCAAGGGGTCAAGCCCATGAGGCTTTAGGTCGGTGCAAAAGGAGTTTTATGGAGGCCGGGGCCAAACGCCGGAGACCTGGCGTCTCGCCTGGGCCAGACGCCGAGGCCCATGGCGTCTGGGCAGACGCCAAGGATTGTGGCGTTTGGTCCGGAGTCCGAGTGGGACTCTTGCCTTCGGGCAAAACCGACTTTGAGGAGGCTTTTGCTCCAAGTTTCACCCGGGCTCAACATATAAATAGAGGTGCAGGGCTAGCACCAAAGACACAACAATTGATCTCTTGGATCTCTTAGTCGTGTGCGGTGCCCCCCTCCACCATATTCCACCTCGGTCATATCGTAGCGGTGCTTAGGCGAAGCCCTGCGTCGGTAGAACATCAAGATCGTCACCACGCCGTCGTGCTGACGGAACTCTCTCTCACCGGAGCTTTGCTGGATCGGAGCCTGAGGAGCGTCACCGAGCTGAACGTGTGCCAAGAACTCGGAGGCGCCGGAGTAACGGCGCTGGGATCGGTTGGATCGCGAGGAGAACGTACGACTACTTCCTCTACGTTGTGATCGCTTTCGCTTTGGTCTACGAGGGTACGTAGACAACACTCTCCCCTCGCTGCTATGCATCACCATGATCTTGGCGCAGCGTAGGGAAAATTTTGAAATTACTACGTTCCCCAACAGTGGCATCCGAGCCTAGGTTTTATGGTTTGATGTTATATGCACGAGTAGAACCCAAGTGAGTTGTGGGCGATATAAGTCATACTGCTTACCAGCATGTCATACTTTGGTTCGGCGGTATTGTTGGATGAAGCGGCCCGGACCGACATTACGCCAGACGCTTACGCGAGACTGGTTCTACCGCCGTGCTTTGCACACGTGGCTAGCGGGTGTCGGTTTCTCCAACTTTAGTTGAACTGAGTGGCTACGCCGGTCCTTGCGAAGGTTAAAACAGCACCAACTTGACAAACTATCGTTGTGGTTTTGATGCGTAGGTGAGATTGGTTCTTGCTTAAGCCCGTAGCAGCCACGTAAAACTTGCAACAACAAAGTAGAGGACGTCTAACTTGTTTTTCCAGGGCATGTTGTGATGTGATATGGTCAAGACGTGATAAGATATAAGTTGTTGTATATGAGATGATCATGTTTTGTTGAAGTTATCGCAATCTGGCGTAAGCCCTATGGATGTCTCTTTGTTGCATAAGATGCAAGTGCCAAATAATTGCTTTACTTTATCGCTATACGATAGCAATAGTTGCAAGAGCAATAGTTGGTGAGACAACCATGTGATGACACATTGATATAGATCAAGATTATGAAGATCATGGTGTCGTGCGGTGATTTATAGAGATCATGACAGATTTCTTTGGAGATGGAGATCAAAGGTGCAAGATGATCATGGCCATATCATGTCACATATTTTGATTGCATATGATGTTTATCTATTATACATCTTATTCTTGCTTTGATTGACGGTAGCATTTTAAGATGATCTCTCACTAATTATCAAGAAGTGTTCTCCCCGAGTATGCACTGCTACAAAGTTCGTCGTGCCTGCACACCACGTGATGATCGGGTGTGATAAGCTCTACGTCCATCTACAATGGGTGCAAGCCAGTTTTGCACACGCGGAATACTCAGGTTATACTTGACGAGCCTAGCATATGCAGATATGGCCTCGGAACACGGAGACCGAAAGGTCGAGCGTGAATCATATAGTAGATATGATCAACATAAGATGTTCACCATTGAAAACTACTCCATCTCACGTGATGATCGGTTATGGTTTAGTTGATTTGGATCACGTGATCACTTAGATGACTAGAGAGATGTCTATCTAAGTGGGAGTTCTTAAGTAATATGATTAATTGAACTTTAATTTATCATGAACTTAGTCTGGTAGTATTTTGCAAATTATGTTGTAGATCAATAGCTCGCGTTGTTGCTTCCCTATGTTTTTATATGGGTTCCTAGAGAAAATTGTATTGAAAAATGTTAGTAGCAATGATGCGGATTGGATCCGTGATCCGAGGTTTATCCTCATTGCTGCACGTAAGAATTATGTCCTTAATGCACCGCTAGGTGACGGACCTATTACAGGAGCAAATGTAGACGTTATGAACGTTTGGCTAGCTCAATATGATGACTACTTGATAGTTTAGTGCACCATACTTAACAGCTTAGAATCGGGACTTCAAAGACGTTTTGAACGTCATGGACCATATGAGATGTTCCAGGAATTGAAGTTAATATTTCAAGCAAATACCCGAGTTGAGAGATATGAAATCTCCAACAAGTTATATAGCTAAAAGATGGAAGAGAATCGCTCAACTAGTGAGCATGTTCTCAGATTATGCAGGTACTTCAATCGCTTGAATCAAGTGGGAGTTAATCTTCCAGATAAGATAGTGATTGACAGAATTCTCTAGTCACCAACACTAAGTTACTAGAACTTCGTGATGAACTATAGTATGCAAGGGATGACGAAAACGATTCCCGAGCTCTTTCGTGATGTTGAAATCGACAAATGTATAAATCAAGAAAGAGCATCAAGTGTTGATGATTGACAAGACCACTAGTCTCAAGGAAAAGGGCAAAGGGAAGAAGGGGAACTTCAAGAAGAACGGCAAGCAAGTTGTTGCTCGAGTGAAGAAGCCCAAGTCTGGACCTAAGCACGAGACTAAGTGCTTTTGCTGCAATGGAACTGGTCACTAGAAGCGGAACTACCCCAAGTATTTGGCGGATAAGAAGGATGGCAAAGTGAACAAAGGTATATATGAGATACAGATTATTGATGTGTATTTTACTAGTGTTCGTAGCAACCCCTCGGTATTTGATAATGGTTCAGTTGCTAAGAGTAGTAACTTGAAACGGAGTTGCAGAATGAACAGAAACTAGTTGAAGGGAAGTGAAGATGAGTGTTGGAAGTAGTTCCAAGATTGATATGATCATCATCGCACACTCCCTATACTTTCGGGATTAGTATGGAACCTAAATAAGTGTTATTTGGTGTTGAGCATAAGTATGATTTGATCATGTTTATTGCAATACGGTTATTCATTTAAGTAAGAGAATAAATTGTTGTTCTGTTTACATGAATAAAACCTTATATGGTTACACACCCAATGAAAATGATTCATTGGATCTCGATCATAGTGATACACATATTCATAATATTGAAACCAAAAGATGCAAAGTTAATAATGATAGTGCAACTTATTTGTGGCACTGCCGTTTAGGTCATATTGGTGTAAAGCGCATGAAGAGAACTCCATGCTGATGGACTTTTGGAATCACTTGATTATGAATCATTTGATGCTTGCGAACCGTGCCGTTTGGGCAAGATGACTAAAACTCCGTTCTCCGGAACAACGGAACAAGCTACTGACTTATTGGAAATAATACATACCGATGTATGCGATCCAATGAGTGTTGATGCTCGTGGCAAGTATCGTTATTTTCGACTTTCACAAGATGATTTGAGCAGATATGGGTATATCTACTTGATGAAACATAAGTCTGAAATAGTTGAAAAGTTCAAAGAATTTCAGAGTGAAGTGGAAAAATCATCGTAACAAGAAAATAAAGTTTCTGCGATCTAATCGCAAAGACGAATAATTGAGTTACGAGTTTGGTCTTCAATTAAAATAATGTGGAATAGTTTCACAGCTCACGCCACCGAACACCACAATGTTATGGTGTGTCCGAACGTCAGAATACGCACTTTATTTGATATGGTGCGACCTATGATGTTTCTTACCGATTTACCGTTATAGTTTTGGGGCTATGCATTAGAGACAACTGCATTCACGTTAAAAAGGGCACCATCTAAATCCGTTGAGACGACACCGTATGAATCGTGGTTTGGCAAGAAACCAAAGTTGTTGTTTCTTGAAGTTTGGAGTTGCGATGCTTATGTGAAAAAGTTTCATCCCGATAAGCTCGAACCCAAATCGAGAAATGCGTCTTCATAGGATACCCAAAATGTTGGGTACACCTTCTATCACAGATCCGAAAGGCAAGACATTCGTTGCCAAGAATGGATCCTTTCTAGAGAAGGAGTTTCTCCGAAAGAAGTGAGTGGGAGGAAAGTAGAACTTGATGAGGTAATTGTACCTTCTCCCTTATTGGAAAGTAGTTTATCACAGAAATCAGTTCCTCGTGACTACTACACCTATTAGTGAGGAAGCTAATGATGATGATCATGTAACTTCAGATCAAGTTACTATCAACCTCAGAGGTCAACCAGAGTGAGATCCGCACTGAGTGGTACGGTAATCCCATTCTGGAGGTCATGTTACTAGACCATGATGAACCTACGAACTATGAGGAAGCGAGGATGAGCCCAGATTCCGCAAAATGGTTTGAGGCCATGAAATCTAAGATATGATCCATGTATGAGAACAAAGTATGGACTTTGATGGATTTGCCCGATGATCGGCAAACCATAGAAAATAAATGGATCTTCAAGAGGAAGACGGACGCTGATAGTAGTGTTACTGTCTACAAAGCTAGAATTGTCGCAAAAGGTTTTCGACAAGTTCAAGATGTTGACTACGATGAGAGTTTCTCACCGTATCTATGCTTAAGTCTGTCCGAATCATGTTAGCAATTGCCGCATTTTATGAAATCTGGCAAATGGATAAACAAAACTGCATTCCTTAATGGATTTATTAAAAAAGAGTTGTATATAATGCAACCGTAAGGTTTTGTAAATCCTAAAGGTGCTAACAAAATATGCAAGCTCCAAAGTGATCCATCTATGGACTGGTGCAAGCATCTCGAGTTGGAATACATGCTTTGATAAGTTGATCATAGCATATAGTTTTTCACAGACTTGCGGTGAAGCCCGTAATTACTAGAAAGTGAGTGGGAGCACTACAAAGCATTTACGATAAGTATATGTGAATGACATATTGTAGATCGGAAATAATGTAGAATTATTCTGCAAAGCATAAAGGAGTGTTTGAAAGGAGTTTTTCAAAGAAAGACCTCGGTGAAGCTGCTTACATATTGAGCATCAAGATCTATAGAGATAGATCAAGACGCTTGATAAGTTTTTTTCAATGAGTACATACCTTGACAAGATTTTGAAGTAATTCAAAATGGAACAGTCAAAGAAAGAGTTCTTGCCTGTGTTACAAGGTGTAAAATTGAGTAAGACTCAAAACCCGACCATAGGCAGAAGATAGAAAGAGAATGAAAGTCATTCCCTATGCCTTGGCCATAGGTTCTATAAAGTATGCCATGCTGTGTACCAGATCTATTGTATACCCTACACTGAGTTTGGCAAGGGAGTACAATAGTGATCTAGGAGTAGATCACTTGACAGCGGTCAAAATTATCCTTAGTGGAATAAGAATATGTTTCTCGATTATGGAAGTGACAAAAGGTTCGTCGTAAAGGGTTACGTCGATGCAAGTTTTGACACCGATCTGGATGACTCTAAGTCTCGATCTAGATATATATTGAAAGTGGGAGCAATTAGCTAGAGTAGCTCCGCGAGCATTGTAGACATAGAAAATTGCAAAATACATAACGGATCTGAATATGAAAGACCGGTTGACTAAGATTCTCTCACAAGCAAAACATGATCACACCTTAGTACTCTTTGGGTGTTAATCACATAGCGATGTGAACTAGATTACTGAATCTAGTAAACCCTTTGGGTGTTGGTCACATGGCGATGTGAACTATGGGTGTTAATCACATGATGATGTGAACTATCGATGTTAATCACATGGTGATGTGATCTAGATTATTGACTCTAGTGCAAGTGGGAGACTGAAGGAAATGTGCCCTAGAGGCAATAATAAAGTTATTATTTATTTCCTTATTTCATGATAAATGTTTATTGTTCATGCTAGAATTGTATTAACCGGAAACATAATACATGTGTGAATACATAGACAAACAGAGTGTCACTAGTATGCCTCTACTAGACTAGCTTATTAATCAAAGATGGTTATGTTTCCTACCATAGACAAAGGAGTTGTCATTTGATTAACAAGGTCACATCATTAGTTGAATGATCTGATTGACATGACCCATTCCATTAGCTTAGCACCCGATCGCTTAGTATGTTGCTATTGCTTTTATCCATGACTTATACATGTTCCTATAACTATGAGATTATGCAACTCCCGTTTACGGAGGAACACTTTGGTACTACCAAACGTCACAACGTGAATCGGGTGATTATAAAGGAGTACTACTGGTGTCTCCAAAGGCAGATGTTGGGTTGGCGATTTCGAGATTAGGATTTGTCACTCCGATTGTCGGAGAGGTATCTCTGGGCCCTCTCGGTAATACACATCACTAAGCCTTGCAAGCATTACAACTAATGAGTTAGCTGTGAGATGATGTATTACGGAACGAGTAAAGAGACTTGCCAAGAATTTAGATTGAACTAGGTATTGGATACCGACGATCGAATCTCGGCAAGTAACATACCGATGACAAAGGGAACAACGTATGTTGTTATGCGGTCTGCCCGATAAAGATCTTCGTAGAATATGTAGGAGCCAATATGGGCATCCAGGTCCCGCTATTGGCTATTGACCGGAGACGTGTCTCGGTCATGTCTACATTGTTCTCGAACCGTAGGGTCCGCACGCTTAAGGTTTCGATGACGGTTATATTATGAGTTTTGTGTATTTTGATGTACCGAAGGAGTTCGGAGTCCCGGATGAGATCGGGGACATGACGAGGAGTCTCGAAATGGTCGAGACGTAAAGATTCATATATTGGATGATATGTTTAGGCCAAGGGGTCAAGCCCATGAGGCTTTAGGTCGGTGCAAAAGGAGTTTTATGGAGGTTGGGCCAAACGTCGAGACCTGGCGTCGCCCGGGCCGACGCCGAGGCCCATGGCGTTCGGGCGACGCCAAGGATTGTGGCGTTTGGTCCTGGAGTCCGAGTGGGACTCTTGCCTTTCGGGCAAAACCGACTTTGAGGAGGCTTTTGCTCCAAGTTTCAATTCGACCAGGGCTCAACATATAAATAGAGGGCAGGGCTAGCACCAAAGACACAACAATTGATCTCTTGGATCTCTTAGCCGTGCAGCGGTGCCCTCCACCATATTCCACCTCACCATATCAGAAGCGGTGCTTAGGCGAAGCCTGCGCCGGTAGAACATCAAGATCGCCACCACGCCCGTCAGGCCGACGGAACTCTCTCCCCGGAGCTTTGCTGGATCGGAGCTCGAGGAGCGCCACCGAGCTGAACGTGTGCCAAGAACTCGGAGGCGCCGGAGTAACGGCGCTGGGATCGGTTGGATCGCGAGGAGAACGTCTGACTACTTCCTCTACGTTGTGATCGCTTCCGCTTTGGTCTACGAGGGTACGTAGACAACACTCTCCCCTCTCGTTGTTATGCATCACCATGATCTTGCGTGTGCGTAGGAAAATTTTGAAATTACTACGTTCCCCAACAATGACCTCTCCAAATTCCTCGCAACTATACTCTGTTCACAGGTACTCATGTCTGCTGCTGAATCACTAGGTTCTCATCAACTTCACTCATTTACAGCGTTCCTCGAAGAAAAATTGCATACTTCTTCAGAGAATTCGATTGTTCAAATTCCTCAGCTGAAGAATATGGCAGAAGGAAAGAAGCCACAGAAAGGAGGAAAGAGGCCTGAGGTCATGACTGCTTTTGAGATACCTGAGGACATCTATGCTGACTATTGCACACTGATGAAGCCAAGTTTGGCAAGGAAAACAAAAATCAGCGCAAGGTGCGCATACAGAGGATTGAAAGGAGATGGGCAAGGGAATGGAGGGGTACAGGTGTATGTTACTCCAAAGTACATGAAGAAATTCAGACTGAATCCTCCAAGCCCAAGAGCTCCATTGGCACTGGCCAAGAAGTTGACCCCACCAAAGATCAAGCGTGGTGAGGCTTTCTGAAGAATGGGCCAAGCGCCAAGCCAAGTTGGCGAGACAAGCCAAAGAAGCGATGAGGAAATTCAATGAAGACTACATCGCTGCTGCCACTGAGGCCCCTGTTCAGCCTAGAAAATCAATGGCAAAGAAGCCAGCGCACAAGCCAAGTGCTTCACCAACAGTGCCCTCACGGCCAAAATCCTCAGCAATGCCCTCACGGCCAGAATCTTCAATGCCCTCACGGCTAGTTCCTCCTGCTCCTCCCAAATCCTCAGCAGCTCCTCCAAAGTCCTCAGCACCTGTGCATCTGGCCACGTGCCAAAGGACTGCAGGCATCTCTATTGCCTCTAGTGTCTCAGAAGTTCTCACCTGCACCAAATTCTTCATCAGGCCCCACAC
Source organism: Aegilops bicornis (assembly GCA_021605145.1). Classification (NCBI taxonomy): domain Eukaryota; kingdom Viridiplantae; phylum Streptophyta; class Magnoliopsida; order Poales; family Poaceae; genus Aegilops; species Aegilops bicornis. The sequence goes on along the minus strand of CM038675.1, from coordinate 545,868,036 downwards.
TGCTGAAGACTAAGGCAACTGCTGGACGAGGTCCTCGGCCAAGTCCGAAGAAGAAACAGGTTGCATTCCAAGTGCCATCTGATGATGAAGCTAATGATGATGAACTTGCAGAAATCATCAGAGACCGACAAGTTAGGGCCGCTAGAGCCAAAGGCACACCTGTGCCACTGCTTTTGGATCCAAGGGCGATCCTTGAATACATTGATCTATGGCACAAGGATCTAGAGACACCTATGCCTGATTTTCATTTGACTCCTAGACAAAGTCACATGATGACCCATCACATCTCTGAAGAGAAATGGAAATTTGAGAAGGCAAAGCAGATCAAGAAGGCTCAGTTCAGGAAAGAGAAGTTCCTGAGGAAAAACGTTGTCAGAATGACAACTGAGGAACTCCTCAAGATCCAGTCTGAAATCAAAGCCCTCAGTGATGACTTTGATGCCTATTATGCTGATTGGCAAGGAGCCAAAGTCAGATTTGTCAATCTGACAAAGAAGTTCACAAATGTTGCAGCCCCAACGCAACAAGAAATTCCTCGACTGAGCCTCGCTCAGCCTTTGTCGAAGAACATGCCAAAGATCACGATGATTTTCAGCATCTTTGAAGACAATGCTAGTTCCGTGGCTGATGACTCCATTCCAAATTACCGATGAAATTGCGGGCATCCACTAGTGGTGCGCTGAAGAAACCGAAGAAGTCAGGGCAAATGCATCAGTTGCGCCTAAGGAAATTCAAACAGATTCCTCAGCTCCTCCTGCACCTACACCAACTCCTATCCTTCCATCGGCATCAGATGTGAAGAAGACCAAGGCTGCAGAGCGAGCTGCAGTGAAGAAAAGGAAAGCATCACCGCTTCAAATTCTTCACCTCAAGAAAATGAAGCCTATGACAAGCTCGTTTGAAAATCCAATCGATGTTATTCCAATTTCCTCCATTCCATCAAAGGACCTTGTTCCTTTTGGTGAAGAATATGAGATCCCTAGCGGATTTGATGAAGAAAATCATTTTGTTGCTTCGTCAGAGCAGATTGATGAAGAAATTGAAGTGGATGCAATCCCTTCAACACCAATCATTTCCTCGCCTATGCCTCAGTTCACAGCTGAAGAGGCTGGTGTTGAGGAAATTGAAGACGAAGACGTGGATATTGGATGCACCATGCCTGTAATGAATGATGACTTTTGGGAAAGTCAGCATCCAAATTCTCCACTCTTTACTCCAATCCAACAAATTCCTCAGTCCCCTGCACTAACGGTTCAAATGGGCTCTGAAGAAACTCATCCCACCTCGTCCGTGCATGAAGAAATTCCAGCCACTAGTCTTTGAAGAACCATTCTTTATTGATCCTATGAACACGCAGACTGCATATGAAGAGGAACCAGAAAATCCTCAGCCTGAAGAACTTGAGATTGCGATTCCTGAGGTAGTGATGCAACTCACTGACACTCCACTGCCAAAATCAAAGAATCCATTCTCAACGAAGAAAAAGTTCAAGGCTGAAGATTTCTTCGGCGAGCATGTATTCTTCACTGACTAGAACCCATATGACTCTTCTCGCATAAGGAAGAGGCGTTTCTGGACTGCTAGTCAAGCCAACTTCTATTCCTCTGTGCTATTCAACAAAGACAAAGTCTTCGATCATGCACATATTCCTCATGTGGACATGGAATCTCGCCAGGGCTTGAGCCGGTCCTCGGTGTTCTTCACGATCTTTGGATTGCTGAATTTCTATCTTGACATCTGTGATTGGAATGAAGAACTCATTCTTCAATTCTATGCGACGCTGCACATCACCGGAGATTACGAAGGTGTGAACTCATGGAGTCTTGGATGGATGATGTAAAATACTCACTACAAGGCACCAAAGAATTGAATTGCTTCGTGCCCTCCCACTCGATCCTCCCTTGATGGTGCTCGTTGCATCTACAAATGAACTGAGCTTACAAATCACTACATGCAAGTTATGATGAAGCCTTTGAAGCCAGGGCAGGCCCCATGAACCAAATTCTTCGTCAAGGAATTACTATATGTGCCTCGGACTGTCTATCGCATTCTGACGAAGACAATGAGTCCTATCAAAGGCCACGACTCAAATGATGAAGTCGTTGGCATCATGAAGAATATGATTTTCAATATCATTCATGGCGTTCCCGTCAACTTCCATGATTTCTTCATGAGGACTCTGGCAAACATTGCTATGTCACCTTTTGAGCTGAAGCCTTATGCACCATGCATTATGAGGTTCATCAGGACAAGGTCTTCACTCAAGTACAAGGCTGATACTCTGAACCACTTCAACTACTTGCCTCCAATTGAAGTCCTCAAACGGACATTTTCCTCAGCTGATGACAAAGGCAAGGCAACTGTTGTGGTAGATGAAGGCATTCGTCCATTGGATGGTCAATTTTGCAAGGTTGCACCTACTCCACCAATGATGACTCTACCACACATGACTCTGCCGCCAATACCTCAGCCAAGCAAAATCCTCAAGCCACAGCACCCAGGGTGATGACTGGTCGTGAGTTACTCCTCAGTCTTCATCAGAAGGTTGATCGCAATCTTAAATGGGTCAAGCGTCAGTTTGGTTCAATTCTTCACAACATGACCTCAACACACAATGCAGTGAAGAAATACCATTACTACCTCCATGAAACCTTCAACCGTACCTGGGTTGTTCTATCTCATCTCTACAGCGCAGAAGATCTGAAGAACATGGGTCTCAAGGAAGAATTTGACTGGTCTGCACCTCCTCCGAAGAAATTCAAGAAGGTCAAGGTTCCTTCCTTGGTGGCCAGCTCCTATTCTTCATCGCGCGACACTGATGAAAATGAAGACTTGGACGACACTGCGGTAGGCCCTACTACAACAACCGACCCCGACAACGCTGGCGCTCCTCCATCAACATGAAATTCTTCAGGGGCGTTAGTCCTCAGTTACGATCCTTTTGGTCATTTGATGACAAAGGGGGGGAAACTTGAGTTAGTCTTCAAGCGGGTCTATTATATGGGCATTTTTTTGCAAAGTTACAACTCTCATTCTTCTGAAACTTTTATTGGATCGAGTTGTAATCTTAAACCCGATGGTGCTCTGATACTTTTGATGTGTTCCTCTGCATGCTTATTCTTCGTATATGTTAATACACGCATGATGAATTACATCAGTCACCATATTTCATCATGCATTTCAAATTCTTCATATTATATGTCAAATGCGTGTATGAATTACAAGATATAGGGGGAGATCTCCATGATTCAACTCTTCAAATGTGCAATGCCTCAAAAGCAAATTCCTCACTATGCACATCTTCAGGGGAGTTCTTCTATATCTTGCTATCAAATTCCTCAATATCAGTATTTATACTTCATATGTTTATCCCCGTTGAAAACTTAACCTATATTGTCATCAATCACCAAAAGGGGGAGATTGTAAGTGCATCTAGTGCCCTTAGTGATTTTGGTGTATTGAAGACTTATAGGTTAAGGGACTAATGTGTTTATGAGTGTACACAGGTCTATAAGTCTATGAGGAGTTTGATATTTATAGACAAAGTCGAATTCTAAAACGAAGTTCTTCGATGAAGACTTTGATATTCTCAAGACTTCAAGACTTTGAAAGTGAAGAAATTGGTGTGACCTTGAAGACTTGGTATTCATTTGAGGAACATGAAGCGTGAAGACTTTTGTTTCCGTAGTTTCGCTTTCTCTTTCTTGAGTCATAGGAAACACCGTCTTTGTTAAAGGGGTCGAGGAAATACTAAGGAAAAATTTCCATGTGATGCTCAACTCAAAATCCTACACCTACCAATCCCTTGAATGAAGCCTTTGGAAATCTCATACTGATTCAGTAAATTTCTTCAAAGGATGAGACGAAGTTCTTCCGGTCACGAGGAATTTGTTCTGACCGAGGAGTTAGGAATTCGCCATGGCGGATTGCCTACGATGAGGAACATGATAGCCCTGAGGAATTTGAGATTCAAATTTCCGACCGTTGCTGTGCCTCGCGCCAGCTGTCCCAAAATATCTTATCCACCTAACGGTCATATCATTGAAGGGCATTTATGTCTTATCATGTCGGGCTGCTCCCTAGGCTATAAATAGCTGCCCCTACAACCACTAGCTGGTTGGCTGCTCGAGAGAACTTGACACTTGTCATTTGAGAGCAACCCATCCTCCGAGGACTTTGAGCGAAAATCATCGAGTGAGGAAAAACCCCAAAACCAAACCCCTACAAACCCAAGGTGATTGAGCATCCTTTGAAGAGATTGATCCTGCATGGATCCGACGCTTGTTACCTTTGAAGACTGTGCTTCTTCCAGACGGTTAGGCGTCATGGTCTAGAGCATCCAAGAGGAATTGTGGATCGCCGAGTGACCAAGTCTGTGAAGGTTTGGAAGTCGCTGAAGACTTACCACGAGTGATTGGACGAGGTCTGTGTGACCTTAGTTCAAGGAGAATACGGTGAGGACTTGGTGTCCCGAGCTGCGTGCTTCGGCTATTTGGTTGTGTCCGGGACTGTGTGTCCTCGAGTTTAAATACTCAACCGCTTCCAACCGGACATACAATCGAGACAGCAGTTGGAACCGGTCTTCCAAATCATTGTCTTCACCAACCTTACTGGTTCTATTTCCTCAACTCTTTCATTTCCTCATTCTTGTGTTGAGTGTTTGTTCATATCTGTGTTTGAAGACTTTGGTGAAGACTTTCTCAATTTCCTCAGTTCAATTTCTTCAGTCTGTTTGTCTTCATCTTGTGTTATCCTGTGTTTACGCTTTCTGTACTATGTGTTGTCTTCATTTCATCATGATGACCATGCATGCATTCTGTTATGCTTACTTCTGAGTACTTATTCCGCTGCAAGTAGTTCTTCGCTTAGAAATTTCCTCACCAGCAAATTCCTCAGTGAAGATTTCATAAAAATCGCCTATTCACCCCCCCCCCCTCTAGTCGATATAACGCACTTTCATCTATTGCGGTGTGTTTGTCGAGATCCGAAAAAATTGTGGGTTTATGATCAAGTTTATCTATGAACAATATTTGAATCTTCTCTGAATTCTTTTATGTATGATTGGTTATCTTTGTAAGTCTCTTCGAATTATCAGTTTGGTTTGGCCTACTAGATTGATCTTTCTTCCAATGGGAGAAGTGCTTAGCTTTGGGTTCAATCTTGCGGTGTCCTTTCCCAGTGACAGCAGGGGCAGCAAGGCACGTATTGTATTGTTGCCATCGAGGAAAAAAGATGGGGTTATATCATATTGCATGAGTTCATCCCTCTAGCTACATCATGTCATCTTACTTAAATCATTACTCCGTTCTTATGAACTTAATACTCTAGATGCATGCTGGATAGCGGTCGATGTGTGGAGTAATAGTAGTAGATGCAGAATCATTTTGGTCTACTTGTCGCGGACGTGATGCCTATATACATGATCATACCTAGATATTCTCATAACTATGCTCAATTCTATCAATTGCTTGTGATGGTCGTTTACCCACCGTAATACTTATGCTCTTGAGAGAAGCCACTAGTGAAACCTATGGCCCCCGGGTCTATTTTCCATCATATTAATCTCCCGTCAACAAGCTATTTCTGGCGCCGTTTATTTTTGCAATGTTTACTTTTACTCTTTATCATAAAAATACTAAAAATATTATCTTATCATATCTATCAGATCTCACTCTCGTAAGTGACCGTGAATGGATTGACAACCCCTTTATCGCGTTGGTTGCGAGGTTCTTTTTTGTTTGTGTAGGTTGGTGGGACTCGAGCGTGGTCTCCTACTGGATTGATACCTTGGTTCTCAAAAACTGAGGGAAATACTTATGCTACTTTACTGCATCACCCTTTCCTCTTCAAGGGAAAACCGACGCAGTGCTCAAGAGGTAGCAAGAAGGATTTCGGCGCCCGTTCTTAGAGTCTACGCACAAGTCAAGACATACCAAGTACCCATCACAAACTCTTATCCCTCGCATTACATTATTTGCCATTTGCCTCTCGTTTTCCTCTCCTCCACTTCACCCTTGTCGTTTTATTCACCCTCTCTTTTCCGTTCGCCTCTTTTTCGCTTGCTTCTTGTTTGCTTGTGTGTTGGATTGCTTGCTTGTCATGATGGCTCAAGATAACACTAAATTGTGTGACTTTGCCAATACCAACAACAATGATTTTCTTAGCACTCCGATTGCTCCTCTTACCGAAGCTGAATCTTGTGAAATTAATGCTGCTTTGTTGAATCTTGTCATGAAAGATCAATTCGCCAGACTTCCTAGTGAAGATGCCGCTACCCATCTAAATAGCTTCGTTGATTTGCGTGATATGCAAAAGAAGAAAGATGTGGACAATGATATTGTTAAATTGAAGTTATTTCCTTTTTCGCTTAGAGATCGTGCTAAAACTTGGTTTTCGTCTTTGCCTAAAAATAGTATTGATTCATGGAATAAGTGCAAAGATGATTTTATCTCTAAGTTTTTCCCCCCACTAAAATCATCTCTCTTAGAAACGATATTATGAATTTTAAGCAACTTGATCATGAACATGTTGCACAAGCTTGGGAGAGGATGAAATTAATGATACATAATTGCCCTACACATGGTTTGAATCTATGGATGATTATACAAAAAAAATATGCCAGATTGAATTTTGCTTCTAGAAATCTTTTAGATTCGGCCGCGGGAGGCACTTTTATGGAAATCACTTTAGGAGAAGCTACTAAACTCCTAGACAATATTATGGTTAATTATTCTCAATGGCACACGGAAAGATCTACTAATAAAAAGTGCATGTGATAGAAGAAATTAATGTTTCGAGTGGAAAGATGGATGAACTTATGAAATTGTTTGCTAATAAGTGTTTCTTCTGATCCTAATGATATGCCTTTGTCTACCTTGATTGAGAATAATAATGAATCTATGGATGTGAATTTTGTTGGTAGGAACAATTTTGGTAACAACGTGTATAGAGGAAACTTTAATCTAGGCCGTTCCCTAGTAATTCCTCTAATAATTATGGTAATTCCTACAACAATTCTTATGGAAAATTTAATAAGATGCCCTCTGAATTTGAAACTAGTGTTAAGGAGTTTATGAATTTGCAAAAGAATTTCAATGCTTTGCTTGAAGAAAAATTGCTTAAGGTTGATGAATTGGCTAGGAACATTGATAGAATTTCTCTTGATGTTGATTCTTTGAAACTTAGATCTATTCCACCTAAGCATGATATCAATGAGTCTCTCAAAGCCATGAGAATTTCCATTGATGAGTGCAAATAAAGAACCGCTAGGATACCGTGCTAAGAAAGATTGCTTTGTGAAAGCATGTTCTTCTAGTTTCTATGAGAATAAAGATGAAAATCTAAAATTTATTGATGTGCCCCCTATTAAATCTTTGTTTTGCAATATGAATCTTGATAATGATGGGACTGGATATGAGTCACCTTTACCTAGAAGGCGTCCCAAAAATTCTGAGTTTTTAGATCTTGATGCAAAAATTGGTAAAAGTGGGATTGAAGAGGTCAAAACTTTAGATATCAATGAACCTACTATTTTGGATTTCAAGGAATTTAATTATGATAATTGCTCTTTGATAGATTGTATTTCCTTGTTGCAATCCGTGCTAAATTCTCCTCATGCTTAAGTCAAAATAAAGCTTTTACCAAACATATCGTTCATGCTTTGATGCAATCTTATGAAGAAAAACTTGAGTTGGAAGTTTCTATCCCTAGAAAACTCTATGATGAGTGGGAACCTACTATTAAAATTAAAATTAAAGATCATGAATGCTATGCTTTGTGTGATTTGGGTGCTAGTGTTTCCACGATTCCAAAAACTTTATGTGGTTTGCTAGGATTCCGTGAATTTGATGATTGTTCTCTAAACTTGCACCTTGCGGATTCCACTATCAAGAAACCCATGGGAAGAATTAATGATGTTCTTATTGTTGCAGATAGGAACTATGTGCCCGTAGATTTCATTGTTCTTGACATATATTGCAATCCTTCATGTCCTATTATTCTTGGTAGACCTTTCCTTAGAACAATTGGTGCAATTATAGATATGAAAGAAGGGAATATTAGATTCCAATTTCCATTAAGGAAAGGCATGTAACACTTTCCTAGAAAGAAAATAAAATTACCTTATGAATCTATTATGAGAGCCACTTATGGATTGCCTACTGTCAGTGTCAAAACCGGCGGATCTCGGGTAGGGGGTCCCGATCTGTGCGTCTAGGCTGATGGTAACAGGAAGCAAGGGACACAGATGTTTACCCAGGTTCGGGCCCTCTTGATGGAGGTAAAACCCTACTTCCTGCTTGATTAATATTGAAGATATGGGTAGTACAAGAGTAGATCTACCATGAGATCGTAGAGGCTAAACCCTAGAAGCTAGCCTATGATGGTATGATTGTAATTGTGATCGGCCTTCTAAGGACCAACCTCTTCGGTTTATATAGACATCGGAGAGGGCTAGGGTTTACATGGAGTCGGTTACAAGGAAGGAAATATAATATCCGGATCGCCAAGCTTGCCTTCCACGCCAAGTAAAGTCCCATCCGGACATGGGACGAAGTCTTGAGTCTTGTATCTTCACGCTTCAATAGTCCGGACGATGTATACAGTCCGGCCATCTGGATACCCCCTAATCCAGGACTCCCTCAGTAGCCTCTGAACCAGGCTTCAATGACGATGAGTCCGGTGCGCAGTCTTGTCTTCGGCATTGCAGGGCGGGTTCCTCCTCCAAATACTCCAAAGTAATTATAGAACACTTGAAGCGTGTACGGATCCACAAAATGATCTTCACATGCCACCATAGAGAGAGTGGTATTTCACAAATGCAATCTGCTGACAACTTTTTAGGCAACGCGACGTGTCATTACGGTCGGGTCATTATTCGAACCGTTTTCCCACAACCAGCCACAGCGCATATTGCGAGGCGGTTTCCTTGACACGTCTTGTCAAAGCAGAGACCGTGTCCCCTTATCACAGGATCTTCCATTAATGAGGGTGTGCGTAGCCCTACGATGGCCGTTGGTATGACTTCGTGTGCCGTAAGGTAAACCTCCAGCAGTCACCCTAAGGACTCTTGATATTCGCCCCTTTATAAAAGGGGCCGAGGCCTATGCCTCTTTTCCACCTCGCTCGCGCCTTCTCGCACCTCGAGTTCTAACACCCGAGATCTAAGCTCCAACACCCCGAATCCTCCAATATGTCCGGATCCAACCCTCAAGGCCGGTGGGTGGCCTCCTCGATTCAAAAGGAGGACATTGCGAAGCTTAGGGATGTCGGATATCTAACCGCTGACATCCCGCACAGGCTTCCTGCTCCAGGGCAGGTCATCCCCACGCCGGAGCCCAATGAGTGCATCGTGTTCGTTCCTCACTTCCTCTGTGGCTTGGGCCTCACCCTCGATCCTTTTGTGAGGGGGCTCATGTTCTATTATGGATTGGATTTTCATGATCTAGCTCCGTACGCTATCCTCCATATCTCGTCGTTCATTATAGTATGTGAGGCCTTTCTCCATGTCACCCCACACTTCGGCTTATGGCTCAAGACCTTCAATGTGAAGCCGAAGATGATCGAGGGGCGACACGCGGAGTGCGGAGGTGCCGTAATAAGCAGGAACGCTGATGCTCCATGGCCATAGGGTTTTTTCCCAGAAGTATCTGATGTATGGCAACGAAGGTGGTTTTATGTCACGGCTCCCCGAGACACAAAGTGGGTGGCCGCCCCCGAGTTCCGCTCGGGCCCTCCGTCACAACTAGCGTCTTGGACCGACGTAGGACGGAATTGGGGGCCCACTGGTGATGTTCGATCGCAGAGCCGCATCCGAGAGCTTCTTGAGAGGGACATTAACCTTGTCAGCATAATGCAAGTGATGTTAATTCAACGGATGTTGCCGTGCCAATGCCGGCCTCTCCGGATGTGGGAGTTCAATCCAGAGGGTCCGCGGACTATTAAGCACTTCTTCGGCCTAAAGCTCGAAGAGATGTGCAAATTATTCTTCGGACCGAAAGTAAAGTGTCCGGACACCACCGAGGATGCGGGCCTAAGCTGCAATCGCCTAGATACCCAAGTAAGTAAACTTGACACCGGACACCTTATTTAGTATTTGTCATAACTGTTTATTCTAAAAATCATCCGTGGCCAGGAATGGTTCAGAAAGTCGGAGAGAATCAGGTGTCGGCGCCACTTCCCAAGACTACTTTGGTCCCACCATGGCCAAGATGCTTATTTGGGTACTCGGTAGAATGCCCTCGAGGGAAAGACAAGGGAAGAACGAAGAAACCAAACTTAACTGTACGCATCCGAACACAGGAATTTGTTGCCTCCCCGAGGAGGATAGTCGGAAGGGAGGCTAAGGCCTCCCCGTCTGCAAGGGAAGCAGAGGGCTGCCTCCAAAGACTCGGAGACGGAGATGCCCAAACCAGGGAAAAAGATTACACCAGGGGGCTCTGCCCCGATGGGCACCCTCACTGCATCGTGCCCACCAACGGGCCAACCCTCCACCGAGCTGTAAGTTAATTTTTAATTCGAAGGTAATGTGTTCCTCGTAGATCAATAACCAGGATTCGTCTTTTCGCAGTCCGGCTAGCAACCCTTCTCAACAGAGTTCGTCTTCGAGGGATCTTCCTCCAGAGATGATGGAGAGCGAGACCCCACCCACCTCTTCGGCTCATGAAGCGGGCGACACCGAGGTGTCGTCACGGAGGAGTCCGGATATGCCAAAGCCGGAAGCCAATGCGTGAGCCGCCCTGAGCCCGGAGCCTTTGGCTCCCACGAGGGGCGATGGGAAGGGTCCGACACAGTTCGATGTCCGACCGGACGTACTGACGGGCCTACTGGAGCGAGATGCGCTCTCGGAGGAGCATCGCTCATTAATGAGTGCGGTGCTCAAGAAGATTTCATCCGCTACAAGCGGTTTGAATGAAGCATTTACAAATGCCTTTCGAGGCTTTGAGGTATGTAGTGAAGAATACACTGTTTTTGGCTGTGAGGCCTGCGTTAGGTGTGCTCCATATAGATAGTAGCCCACGAGACTCTGGTTGCCCGCCCTAGGCGGCAAGCGGGGATCATAAATCAATGATTGTCTTTGTAAATACGTGCGGTACCTATGAGTCCGGCCACGATCAGTCCGTTGAAGTTGCCGAACTAATCGGTGATTGGATCGGTTGATGCCGATATCACGCTGGTGAGCAATGGCTGGAAAAATCACAAGGTATGTGCTCTGCCTTCCTTTGTATAGGAAAATATGGAGGCGGCATGATATTAATGTAATATGTTCGGACTGCAGATGGAGCTGCTGCCGTGGAGGCCCTGAGGGCAGAACTTGCCCGGGCCAAGGAACAAGCTCGGGTTAGCAATGCGGCTGCCCTAAAGGCAGCCGAAGAATTGAGAGCCGAACAGGCTGCTCATCACCGAAGCGAGGAAAAGATAGCTGAAGTGGCTGTGGAGTTAAAAAATGTTGCTGACCGGTATGAGCTCCTTAAAAAGGAGCATAAGGATAGTTCAGCCGAGCTGGATAAGGCACTTAATGCCACCAAGGAAATACGGACGGCGCTCAGGGGTGCACGGGAGGAACTTCAACAGGCAGGTAAAACTGCGGCTGGGGGCTCCTACTTGCTGCGGACGAAGTTTTTTCATCCGAAGTACGCTTCCCTAGATGGACGCTAGAGTCCTGCGGACGCGTATGCAGATTTGGCGAAGAGTACAGCTGACGCTACCAAGTTCTTTGGGGATCAGGGTGATAAGGAAGTGGAGAAGCTTTTCTGGTCGCAATTCAATGCTCCCACTCGCCCGCTGCCATTAAGTGACAAGATGGCTGCTGTAGCGGAGCTTCACAGGTTGTCCGGTCTTGCAATGCGGTCTGTGATAGACCATCTTTGGCCGAAAGGGCCTAAGTCGGACAGTTACTTTGGCTTGGTGCAGCAATTCCTTGGGGCCGTGCCTCTGTCAACGTTCTGGGAACGGGGGTACCCAGACTTGCCTGCCTGTGGCCTACGGCGTGGCTCAAGGGGTGGCCGTACGCTCAAGGGGTGGCCCAGTACGGCCCATCTTCATCAACACAAGCTCAAGACCCTCGCGAGGGGCCAAGCCTCATGGGGCGGACGACAGGAAGCTTCCTCAGGCACGACCTCGTCAGGCTGGCTCGCGAGGAGGCGGAGAGATCAAGGCAGGGTACCTCACGAGGTGCCCATGACGCAAGCCATGACGGCCGGGCGCCAGTGAGCGCCAGCCTTGATGTCCTTGTTTCCCCTTTGGTGCAAGGGAGGCAAGCGCAGGCCAAGAGTATCAAGCAAAACAGCGGTGCAACAAGACCAAGACCAGTGAGCGGAAGGAAGGAGGTCATCGTGGAGCCCAAGCCGGCGTCACCGTCAGGGCCTTTGGCAGGCGAGGACCGACTTTAATCAGGATAAGTGTACTAGATGTTCCCCTTCAAAATGGCCAATTGTTGGCGCCCTTCCCGCTCAATATTTGGGAAGAGGCCCAGGGCCTCTACCTATAAATAGGACTAGCCACCCACAGGGTAGAGGCATCTTGGAGAGAGAGAGAGAAGCGACCGAACTCCCCCTAGCAGTTCATCGCACCGGCCAAGAACAGACCCTCGGGAGGCTGTTCTTCCTTGTACTGTTCATCATCAGCCCCTGAGGCAATCCACCACAACACACACTGGAGTAGGGTATTACACCACAATGGTGGCCCGAACCAGTATAAACCTTGTGTCCCTTGTGTTGCCCTTTGTGTAGTTTAGATCCTTGCGAGGCGACGAGGTGTAGGTAGGTTGGAGGTATGATTTCCGCGTGCACCCCAGAGTTTGAACCTAGAGGGTCTGCCGAAACCCAAAATCCGACATTTGGCGCGCCAGGTAGGGGTGAATCGGAATCCGCCTTTCACCGCCCTGCACTTCGCCGCCCCTCGCGTCCATGCAGGGCCTTTCGCCGGGCCAGCGCCCGGCATCAGGGCCGCTCTCGCTTCTCGCGTCGCCCAGGCGGCCCGTCGGCGGCCGCCCGCCGTTCCCGTCCTGCTGCGGTGTCAAACCGGCGGATCTCGAGTAGGGGGTCCCGAACTGTCGTCTAGGCGGATGGTAACAGGAGACAAGGGACACGATGTTTTACCCAGGTTCGGGCCCTCTCGATGGAGGTAATACCCTACTCCTGCTTGATTAATATTGATGATATGGGTAGTACAAGAGTAGATCTACCACGAGATCAAGGAGGCTAAACCCTAGAAGCTAGACTATGGTATGATTGTTGTTTGTCCTACGGACTAAAACCCTCCGGTTTATATAGACACCGGATAGGTTAGGGTTACACAGAGTCGGTTACAATGGTAGGAGATCTAACTATCCGTATCGCCAAGCTTGCCTTCCACGCCAAGGAAAGTCCCATCCGGACACGGGATGAAGCCTTCAATCTTGTATCTTCATAGTCTTGGAGTCTGGCCGTGATGATAGTTCGGCTATCCGGACACTCCCTAGTCCAGACTCCTCAAGAGTCCCTGAACCAGGCTTCAATGACGACGAGTCCGGCGCGCATATTTTCTTCGGCATTGCAAGGCGGGTTCCTCCTCCGAATACTTCATAGAAGGTTTTGAACACCAGGATAGTGTCCGGCTCTGCAAAACAAGTTCCACATACCACCGTAGAGAGAATAACTTTTGTACAGATCTGCTAACGTATTCCGCGGCGTGACATCACACCGTGGCCAGGTCTTTATATGAATTGTGTTTTGCTGTTCCAGCTCAGCGCGTTTAGCGAGGCGGTTTCCTTGGCATGTCTTATCAAAGCATAGATCGTGCCCCCTTATTCCGGGATTCCCATCAATACAGACGTGGGTAACCCAACCGTGCCCGTCGGCACGCCTCCTCTATCAAAGGCGAGTCCTAATCGACCACAGGGTGGGCTCTTGGTATTCAACCTCTTTGTAATGAGACCAAGGCTCTCTTCTTTTTACACCCTCCATCGAGTTCGCCTCGCGCTTCGAGTTCTAACACCCAGAGCTTCAGATTTAGGCGCTCCGGACCTTCGATGATGTCCGGCTCCGGCTAGCACGGCCGATGGATGTCTTCCTCCGTCACAGAAGAAGATGTGCTAAAGCGGCGAGACGCCAGGTATCTAACCGGCGAGATATCGCATAGGCTGCCTGCTCCACGGTAGGTCATTCCTACTCCCGAGCCCGACGAGAATGTGGTGTTCGTGTCTCACTTCCTTCGGGGTTTAGGCTTCCCGATGGATCCCTTTGTGCGGGGGCTCATGTTTTATTATGGGTTGGATTTCCATGACTTGAATCCGGAGTCCATCCTCCATATCTCGTCATTCATTGTAGTATGTGAGGCCTTCCTCCATATTACCCCCACATTGGATTGAGTCTCAAGAACTTTAAGGTGGAGCCAAAGATGATCGGGGGCAACAAGCAGAGGCGGAGGGGCGGTCATAAGCAAATGTCTTGATGCTCCGTGGCCCGAGGGCTCTTTTCAAGAGGAGCTTGGTTTGTGGAAACAGGAGTGGTTTTATATCACCGCTCCCAGGGGCACCAAATGGGTGGCGCTCCCCGCCTTCCGCTCAGGTCCACCACAGCGGCTGGCGTCATGGGTCAACAAGGGGCTCTACTGGGGGCCGTCCAAGGACGTTCCTTTGCTGCAGGGTCGTATTCAAGACCTCCAAGAAAGAGAGATCAATCTGGTTGCCGTAGCGCAGGTTATGCTGATCCGGCGCCTTCTGCCCTGCAAACGTCGCCCCCTCCGCTTGTGGGAATTTAATCCGGAGGGACCACGAGCTCTCCAAAATTTTATGGGCACGACGCCCGTGGAGATGTATAAACTGTTCTTCGGATCACAAGAGAAGTGTCCGGACCTGACTGAGGACGCAGGACTAAGCTGCAATCGCCCAGATACTCAAGTAAGTAGTCCTGTAACCAGACAAGTTGTTCATTCATTTATCATATATATATGCCCTTTAAAGGATCCTTTTCTTGAACAGGAGTGGATAGCCAAGGAAAAGTTAATAAGGTGTCCGGCTCCCCTCCCAGAGACCACGCCGGATCCCATGCTGACCAAGATGTTGAAGGCCGCGCCTTTTGAAGAAGGCGAAGGGGGAGCGGGAAGCAAGCGCCTTCTGAAGGAGGCTATCAAGGAAGGAGGGATTAAAAGTCCCATCTTTCGAGGAGAGAAGAGGACCGCTTCGGAAGATCCGGAGGTCAAGGCCTTAAAGAGGGAAAAGGAATCTTCGTCAGAGAGTCCGGCGCTGGGAAGTAACCCAGCCGCACTATTTCCCCAAGGGGATAAGCCCTCCAGCGAGTCGTAAGTAAAAAGAAGGGTCTTGTAAATAAGGAACATCCTGTATTTATTTATGAAGATAACGAAATTGTACCTTGTAGTTCGGACCTCAGCCCTTCTCGTGAGCTCGTCTTGAGGATCTTCTTCCGGAGATGATGGAGAGCGAAACGCCTCCACTGTCGCACCCTCATGCGAGGCGGACGACCACGAGGTGTCGTCGCGGAGGGTTCCCCAAGTCCGGCAGGGCGGAAGGTCCGCGCCAAGTGGTGTGCGGTCGGAGGTGAAGGATCTGCTCGGGCGGCGGCTATCTCGAAGATCACCGTGCTCTAATGGGTACGGTGATTGAAAGAATTGCATCCATGAGAGCGGATTGCATGAAGCCGTCAGAAGCTTACTGACGGGGTTCGAGGTACGCAAAAATGATGTACCTTCTGATAGTTATGCATATAGAATGTGCCCTGTATAGATAGTAGCCGCTGAGACTCGGTATGCTGTCAAAATTGACAGCGTGCCGAGGATCAAAATCTCAGTTATAACATATCACCGCTCCTAAATAGGTGGCGGGGCGTCCGGTGGCCAGCCTGACTGATGAATATGCCGAACTAAAGCGGCAACTTGACGAGGTGGATGCGGACATCGCGCTGGTTAATAAATGGTTTGACGAGTCACAAGGTATGCGACTTCTACGCGGACACCTGGTAAGGGAGCTTGACGCCCATGTCTTACTATTTGTATGCTTAATGCAGATGGTGCCGCTGCTGTGGAGGAGCTGCGAGCGGAACTTGCCCGAGCGAAAGAGCAAACCAGAAATAGTAATGCGGCCGCTTCAAGGGCGGTCGAAGAGCTAAAATCTGAACGGGCTGCTCACTGCCGAAGCAAAGAGGAAATGGCCGATATGGCCAGAAAGTTGAAGAATACTACCGATCGCTGCGAGGTTCTTGAAAAAGAACGTCAAGCGGAGCAAGAGGGCCTGAAAAAGGCCGCCGCCCGAATCCAAGGATGCCGTTCGGCTTTGAGAGCTGCCAAGGAGGAGCTGAGTCGGGCGGGGCAATTGCGGTGGAAAACCGTTTCGCTGCGGAGGAAATATACTGGATCCAAAGTATGCTCAATTGGACAAGTTGTGGAGTTCGGAGGATGCTTATCTGGACTTAGCGGCGGCTGCGCGGACGCGATTGAGCACTTCCGAGGCGGAAGGGGCCTGAAGGAAGAGCTATATTGGTCGCCAATTCCATAGTCCGGGCGTCTTCTTCCATTGACCGATCGGTTGGCGAATGGGCCGAGCTGAATCGACTATCCGGACTTGCCATGAAGCATGTCATGACTTCGTTTGTGGCGGGCGAACCCAGCCGAAGAGTTATTTTGGTTTAGTGCAGTGATTCGTTGGTGCGGTATCAGCGTATCGGCGTTAATAAAGCGGTCGGCGTGTATTGAGGGAGCGCGGATGGCTCTGGCCCGTGTCAAGACATACTGGGCAGATATGAACGCCACCGACGTTGCATCCCAAGATTCGTACAGAAGCCGAGTGCCTGCCGAGCACTACTTTGAGGAAGTCCTGCAGGGCGCTTGTTTAATAGAGACGCAGTGCTCGAAGGATATTATGTTTTAAATGACATGTATGATTTGTGAAAACAATGTTTCAATATGATATAAGAGCTTTTTATACTTGTGCGTTCAAGTAGTAAACTACTCCTGCGGCGGCCGTTTATGTATATGTATATATAACTTTGAAAGATGGCAGTCCTTGGCTTCAGCCCCCACGCACATAGTGCGGGGTGTTCTGCAAAGAAGGCGCTTTTCACACTTAATCCAACATCTTGGTCCTGTTAAGGAGGTGGTAGCGTAGCAAACTAGGCAACCGGACTATAATGCTTTATCACTTTCACTTAGCCATAGGAGTTCGAGGGTGGGGCTACTATATAGCCCACAGGGGCACTGCACTCTCCCGAATTGAAGTGCGTATGTGCTGACTGAAAACCGGTCCTTCGTTAATGCAGAGGAATTCTAAACATTCTGATGAGTCATCGAGTGGTTGACATGTCTCTCGCTATATCATGACAGTCAGTTTTCGGCTTTCTCTACTGAGGTGCTCGCCCGGCCGAACCGGGGCACAATCGCAGTAGTTCTCCGGTGCGCGTTAGCCGATAAAATGGAACGTAAAGGCAGCAAAACACAGGAGCCAGCAAACCCAACATTTGACCAAAGACATGATTCGGAGCTGATGCATATAAGGCCTAACTTTCGAGACGCGAATACTCCCTAAGGTATTCGGTCTTTATAAAAGCAGGCGAGAATAATGCCCTAAGCCTGGTGTCAGTGCAGCGCATAAGAATTCTGGTGCGGCCAATGCCAAAACGCCAGACCTCCTCCTCGGTTATAGTAAGAAACCGGGGATGTATATCAACAAGAGATAGTAAAAATGGTTTACTGAGGTCTTAATCTGAAAAGAATCCTTGCAACGGGTCCCTCTTGCACGCGTCTGCGCTGTGTCTCCGTTGTGCCTTATCCTGGACGGGTGTAGCACGTTGTTCATCTGTAAAAGAGATGAACTTAGTTTAAAAAAGAAAAAAGATCGTGCGAAAGATGTACTTTATATTAAATAAACATAGTACGATTCGAAGAAGTGAATAAGATTGAGCTTTATTGTCTCTTGTGATACATGCATGCATCCCCTTGTATGGGGGTATGCGGTAGTAAGCGCCGGACTCGTCTAGCCGTGTCCGGGTTTGAATGACCAATTCAGGTTCTTTGACTAGCGAGCCGGATAGGTGTGGGGCTGTCGAGGCAGTCTCACGTTCCTCCGTGCTCAAGTAACACTTAATACTCCCTTTTAATGAGATGATGCCACGTGGACCGGCATTTTAAGTGTTAGAGATGCATAATGCGGTATTGCGTTAAAGCGGGCGAAAGCTTCGCATCCCAATAGTGCTTGATGGCTACTTTTGAAACGGGCGACATGGAAGATTAACCTTTCGCGACGGAAGTTGTCAGATGAACCGAACACAACTTCTAGCAGTATGGAGCCCGTACAATGGGCATATGGGCCTGGCATTACTCCTTTAAAGGAGGTGTTGCTACTGGCTAATTTTGGTTGGGTCTATCCCCATTCTGCGGATTGTGTCCTGATATATCAGGTTTATGTCACTGCCGCCATCCATGAGGACTTGTGTAAACTGGAATCCGTCGATTATAGGATCCAATATCAAGGCAGTCCATCCTGCGTTCCGGATACTTGCAGAATAGTCCCGTTGGTCGAAGGTGATTGGTTTTGACAACCAGTGTGCGGCGCGCATTTTAGTGGGCGCCGCTCTGTTTTTCCCTTTGATCACGTGAAGTGAGTTTACTGTTTTAACCTCTTGTGGGAAATTCTTTTGTTTTTTGGGGCTCTGCTTGTCGCGCTCGTCATCATCTTCACTTGGTGTGTCGAGCCCCTTGTGTTCGGCGTTGAGTCTGCCGGACTGTTTGAAGACCCAACAATTTCTGTGGGTATGGTTTGCAGGCCTCCAAGTCTTGTGGATTTGACATATCTTGTCCAAGATTTTGTTTAAGTTGGATAGCTCATCGCTATTGTCCTTAGGGGGCAGCTTTTATTGTTACGTCGTGAGCTTTTGAATCCGCGTTGGTATCGGCGCTCTTTGGACCGTTCCTTTTAATCCGGCGCTGGTCCTTGTTGCGCCGTGGTTTCCCGTTTCCATCCCTGACTTCGGATGTACTTGGGTCACTGGTGTTGCATCTTGCTAGCTAGCTATCCTCTCCGGCGCAAAAGCGGGTCATGAGGCTTGTTAATGCGGCCATTGTTCTTGGTTTTTCTTGGCGAGGTGTCTGGCGAGCCATTCGTGCCCTGGACGTTGTGTTTGAAGGCTGCTAAGGCTTGGCGTCCGGAAAGTCGACTATTTGGTTCTTTTAGTGAGGAACCTGTTCGAGAATTTACAGGCTGACTCTCCGGGTTGTTGACTTATGTGACTTAGATCGCTCCCAGATCCGGAGGGCGGACATAGGTCCCCTGAAAATTTGCCCAAACGCATCCTCGAGCTCTTCCCGACTTCCAATGGCATTTTCATGAGGCTTTTAAGCCAATGCCGAGCTGGCCCTTTGAGTTTGAGGGTAAGTATTTTATGGCGTGGAGATCATCTCCTCTAGCCATGTGTATGTGGAGGATGTAATCCTCAATCCAGACTCTGTGGTCTGTTGTTCCGTCAGATGCCTGTATGTTTACGGGTTTGAATCACCTGGAAATTCATGATCCAAAGACCTCATCGGTGAAACATAGGGGATGTGCGGTGCCCACATGTTGGGTGTGCCGTGATGTTCGGATATTTGGCGTGTTGCATTGCTTTGAAGAGCTTGCTTTCTTGGCCCATAGACGGACCTAACTGGGCCATCCTTTTGATGTGAATCCTTATGCGGATCGCGTACCGGCTTGTGTGCGACGCCCTTTGCCGCTCTCTTTTTGACGTGGGGTCGTCCATCCGACCGGGTGGCCTTCTTATTTTTTGATTGTGGGGGCTCTAAGGCCTCCTCGTCAAATTCGGGCAGTAGTTTTCTTTTTGGGTAGCTCTTTATTCGGCGACTGTCGCCGTATTTGTCTGCGGTGTTGAATACTTTGCTCCATCTGAACCTGAGTGCATCTTCCGCTGTTTTGAGCTTCCGCTTCTGCTTTTTCAGGCTACGCGCAGTGGCGACGAACCTTTTCTGGAGGTTATTTTGCTCCAACAATTTGTCCGGCGTGAGATCGTCCGGACTGTTGTCTTCACCGGGGACGGGTTGTTTATCCAAGTTGTCTTGTTCGGACGATTGCTCGATAGCATGTTCGTCATCCACCGGTTCGCCCTGCTCTATGGCTGGGTCTCTGTTGAGGCGGGACTTGGTTCGGCGTTTACATTGCCGTTTTGACTGCTTTTCGAGGGATTTATCCTTCATAGTGTCCCGTTGTTCCTCGTCTTCATTTCCTTTAGGTGTATCCACCATGTATACATCATGGGATGAAGTGATTGTCCAGCATCCTATAGGCGCTGGTTCATGGTTGTCTCCTACATCGTCGTCCATACCGTCGATGTCTTCGGAGTCAAAATCGAGCACGTCGTGTAAGCTTTCGGCGATGGCTATGAAGTGGGTGGTGGGTGGGCGTTGAATTTCTTCGTCGTCCGCATCCCAACCTTCTTGACCATAGTCCGGCCAGGGCTCTCCTGATAAAGAGAGAGACTTTAGTGAATTCAGGATGTCGCCAAAGGGCGAGTGCTGAAAGATGTCATGGCGATGAACTCCATGATCGGCGCCCGATCGGATTCGATTGGCGAGGCGCGGAGGGTTCGGAGTCCGGAGAGGAGTCCGCACCACAGAGTCAAGGTCTTCGCAAAGCGACAGGGGATGGAGTTCGGCTCAATCGCCAGAGAGATCGTAGCCCCGAGGCGGTGTCCAACCACTTGTCCTCGACCGGGAATCCGGCTCCGGATTAAGGGTCGGAGCGGATCTTTGGTGCGGCCTCGTGGCCTTTACCGGCAGAGCTAGATCATGCCCGTCGAGACAGTGCGGCACGCTTGGCTGCGGCTTGAATCCGTCGAAGATCGAGTCTCCGCAGACATCGGTCGTATAGTTCAAACTTCCAAATCTGACCTGATGGCCAGGGGCGTAGCTTTCGATCTGCTCCAGATGGCCAAGCGAATTGGCCCTTGATGCAAAGCCGCCCGAATCTGAAGATATGTCCGGGAGAAAAGTCTCACCCTGGACCGCGTCGTTGTTGATGATCGAAGGAGCCATCGGGCCTATCGGCGACGATACATAGGAACTCTCAAAGAAAGCACCAATGTCGGTGTCAAAACAGGCGGATATCGGGTAGGGGGTCCCGAACTGTGCGTCTAGGCGGATGGTAACAGGAGACAAGGGACACGATGTTTTACCCAGGTTCGGCCCTCTCGATGGAGGTAATACCCTACTCTGCTTGATTAATATTGATGATATGGGTAGTACAAGAGTAGATCTACCACGAGATCAAGGAGGCTAAACCCTAGAAGCTAGCCTATGGTATGATTGTTGTTCGTCCTACGGACTAAAACCCTCTGGTTTATATAGACACCGGATAGGTTAGGGTTACACAAAGTCGGTTACAATGGTAGGAGATCTACATATCCGTATCGCCAAGCTTGCCTTCCACGCCAAGGAAAGTCCCATCCGGACACGGGACGAAGCCTTCACATAGTCTTGGAGTCCGGCCGTGATGATAGTTCGGCTATCCGGACACCCCCTAGTCCAGGACTCCCTCACTTGCCGTCAACGCCGCAACCGGCCCGGCGAGGAACGAGCAGCAGGCGTCGTCCCAGCATCCATCCGTGAGGCGAGACGGCCGCACCGCTACTCCTTCGCTCGCCCCAGCTGGTTCTTCATCCCGCGCGCTCATCGCGGCAAACGAACTCCTGCGCTACCGACCCGTCAACGACGTTTACGAGGAGTGGCTCGACCGCGTCGCCGAGCTCGTCCGTGCCGCGGGGGGCTCCCCCATGCTGTCCTTCTCACTGCACCGCGCCCCGCCTTGCGCAGGCGATGAAGCTCCGGGGGCGCCTCAGCCGCCTCCCCCTCAAGAAGGCGCCTTGGCCCCAAGGCGCGTGGCCCCTGGGCGGAACCCACTCCGTCCGGCACCAACGCAGCAAGAGCAGAGCTGCCAAGAGGTCCCTCGCCCCCAAGAAGCTGCCCGAGTGCTCCCTACACCGGCCCGTCACGACCGCGCTCCTGTTCCAGCATGCCAAGACCCCGCGCTGCTCCCAGCGGCAGCGCACGGGGACCCGCAAGATCAAGCCCTCCGTCACCAAAGGCCTCCCGTGGCCACTGCAGGCTGCCGCGCCTTCACCACCGAGCTACGCAGCATCGCATGGCCCGGAAAGTTCAAGCCAGACCTGCCTCCTCGCTACGACAGCACGGCCGACCCTGTGGAGTTCCTCCAGCTCTACGAGCTGGGCATCGAAGCCGCCAACGTGGATGAGAAGGTCATGGCGAACTGGTTTCCCATGGCGCTCAAGGACGGTGCCCACACCTGGCTCCTGAACCTGGCTCCCGGCACGATCTCCCCCTGGGACGAGATGCGCACCCCTTCATCGCCAACTTCCAAGGCACTCACGACCGGCCTCCTGCCATGAGCGACATGCGCCACATCAAGCAGCAGCCAGGAGAGACCTATGAAGTACATACGGCGCTTCAACCACGCACGCCACAAGATTCCCCAGGTAACCGAGGAGACCACCATCTCAGCCGTCTCCGACGGTGTGCGTGCCGTCAAGATGAAGGAGGAGCTGGCGATGCATGAAGACCTGTGCACATCCCTGGAGCTGTTCAACTTGGCGACCAAGTGCGCCCGGGCTGCTGAAGGACGCCTCTCCCTCCTCGAGCTGCCGGCTGCCGACCCAGAAGAGAAGAAGCCCAAGGTCAAGGACGTGAAGCGCAAGGGGGCTGCCGTGCTCGCGGCAGAACCAGACACCAGCGAGGCAGGTATCAGCCCGAGTCTTCCAAGGGCAGCCGGTACTGCGTGTACCACGACCTCCACACCCACAACACCAACGAATGCCAAGAGCTCAGGGCCGTGCGAGAAGGGTGAATCGGTCGATGCCCCGACCGCAGTGATCGAGGCTACGGCCGAGGAGGAGGAAGAAGCACAGGACGTTGGGAAGACCGTGGCCCTCGCCAAGGGTGGCGTGACCGACCTCGCGAGGACCGCTGGCAGGATCAGCCTCGCGAGGGAGGTTGGAGGGACCCGCCTCGCGAGGGAGGCTGGAGGGATCAGCCTCGCGAGGATCACCCACAAGGCAACGCAGGCCTCCCTCCTCTGCCACTGCAGCCAAGGAGAAATGAAGACCATCATCAGGACGAGGGGGCTGGGGTTTCCAGGAGCCGCGCGCAATCGCTTGCATCCTGGGCGGAGCTCAAGCCCCAGCCTCTTAGCGCATCTTCAAGCAGTTCGCCCGCGAAGGGTGAATACAGTCCTCCCCAAGCTCGAAGCCACGCGCCCTCTCAGGTGGTCAGTGTGCGCCATCACGTTTAGCTCAGCGGATCAGCTCAAGTGCGCATCCACGGCCGGAGTCCTCCCGATGCTTTGTTCCCCAATCATCAGCAACGTGCAAGTCACCAGGAACCTCATCGATGGCGGAGCAGGGCTCAATGTCTTGTCCGTCGAGACATTCAACAATCTCCAAGTGCCATACAATCAGCTTCAGCCAACCAAGCCTTTCTCCAGAGTCACTGATGGCTCCATAGTTCCGATTGGGCAGGTCCGCCTCCCTGTCACCTTCGGGACGTGCGACAACTACCGCACCGAGCTCATTGACTTCGACGTCGCCCATATTCGCCTGCCATACAATGCCATCCTCGGGTACCCAGCTCTAGCCAAATTCATGGTCGTGACTCACCACGGCTACAATGTCCTCAAGATGCCAGGAAGCGGTGGAGTCATCACGGTGCCTTGTGAAGAAAGAGACGTAGTGTGTTCTCTGGAGCGTGCTTTCCAAGCCGCATCAATTGAAGACCCAGATCACAGGAGCGGGAGGCCTCCCGAGGCTGCTCCTAAGAAGAAGAAGACATCGCTGGCCCGACCCCTCGGGAGGCAGGCCCCTCAGGTCGCGCTTTGTTCAGGGGCGCCTCCTTCTGTCGCATAGGAAGGCGCGCCCGGCGCCCTCCTCGGGCAAGGCTCGGGGGCTCTCTCCTGGAGGGCCACCGACTTTGCTAAGATCACGAGGGAGGCGCTCGGGCACCACTTGGAGGCGTGTTTCAAAGCACGTTTCCCTTAGGAAGGAGCAAGGCCAGGAGGGCCGAACCCTCAGGAGTTCGTCAGCAAGGCCATTCAGGAGCTGCAGGAGTCAAGAGTCATGAGTGGCAGCCGCCGCTTACCCGCTGTAGCTCCCCATCCAGGCGAGGATGGTGGGCTGCGCGTTCGCATCGACATACCAGGGCTCAACCGAGCCGCCTCTCAAGAGCGCCTCTGGCCCTCACGCGCGCGGCGCTGTGAAGGTCCACCCCACAGCTACGTTCGCATGCCTTACGGCAGCGAGCAGCGGCTGCCATGCGCGCCAGCGCCTCATGAGGAGCATCACGGAGGCTCAAGTGGCGGCGTTCCGCGATCTGGCGGAGATGGAGATGGTCCGCGAGGAGCCACGGCGCCCACAAGCCTCCCGAGGCTCTGGGCACAGGGGCTCGTGAAGATCGGCTTCCGCGGCGCACGACATCCGCTACTTCAGCATCCCTTCATCTTCAACATTATCAGGTGACATCCTTCGAGTTTCATTTTCAGCTGGGAGCGCCCCCCAGGGCCGCATCATTCCCAGGCCGCGTGGGTCCGTCCCTGCGGCATGTATCCCTTTTGATTCATGTTTTTAGTTTACTTTATTGGGGGCGCCCCTCGGGCTGCATCATCCCCAAGCCACCCGGGACAGACCCAGTGGCATGTATCCCTCTTGCGTTTATTCGGGTCGTGCGTTTGACCCATCATCATCATTATTTGATGCCTGTCCACGGCACCCCTCTTCCGTCATGTCGACCGCTTGCACGTTGAAGGGGAAGTACCTGAGCATCGCGACTCATGGGCTCCTACTGGCTCTCCAGCCCTCACCCTCTGGCCTTGTCCACGGCATCGCGACCTGGCATACCAGCGACGGCTGAGCCCACTCGAGGGCCGGGACCCGAGGACGTAGAGCGCCGACATCTAACAAAATTTGCAGGAACACATTACAAGTAAAGGCCCAGAGCCAGGCGCAACCCGCCTTGAGGTAGGGCCCCGTGAGTCCCGCTGGCTCACGAGTGCCCAGATACACCTCGTCGAGGCCCTACCGTGCCCGGCCACGTGTCGTGGTGGGGTTGTACACGCCTGGGGCTCCTCCCGAGGGGAGCCCCTCCCACGCATCAGCCGGAAGCACCATGCTCCTTGTTGGCTGACGACTTGCCGAGGAGCAGCTATGCTCGTACACATACGGAAGCGCTATGCTCCGTGCTGGTGATAAACAACTGAGGGTGGCCCCCGGCCGCATCAACCTCAGGGATCCCAGAGCTCAATGTCTGGCCTCATCATAACGCCTCCCCTCAGGAGTGCGGCACGAGGGGGTTGGGCACGGGGGCTACACCTGGGTCACGCCCAGACGCACGCCACCCAGCCAGGCCCCTCGGGCCTGGTTCGTCGCACCTCTCTCCCCGAGCGGAACCAAGGTACGAAGGCTGTTTGAACGTCAAGAGGGACTCCTGAGCATCGTGACTCAGGAGCCTAACTGGCCACGTAGCCCCTCACCCCTTAGTTCCGAAAGGCTAACGGTGGTTGAGGTATCTTGAGGCGGGCTCTGCCGGCGAGAGCAGTAAATTCACCCATACATCTCACCTCCCTACTTGATGTTCGATGCGTCGAGGGGACTCTGAGCATCGCGACTCAGGAGCCTAACTTGTCACATAGCCCCTCACTCCTTGGTCCCGTCCTGGTTTCCGGTCGGGGCTAACGGCGGCTGAAGTATGCGCGGGGCCGGGCTCTGCCGATGTAGAACATAAGCAAGTAGGAAGGAAAAGCGCAAATCTCAAGGGATTCAAAAGCAAATATTACAGTCCATAACTGTTTTCACAATGCCAAAAGCAAGTTTAAACGCCTCCACGAGGCATGATGCATGTTGCAGGAGCTGAAAGCAGGACAGGAGCCACGAAGGAGTCACTTGTCGGCAGCACCGTCGCTGGCGGTGGAGCTGCACAGGGCGGGTTCGCCTCGTGAAGCCTCAGGACCGGCAGCGCTTCGCCCGGCTTGGTCTTTGAAGGCCCGGAACCGCCCGTGAGCCTCCGCTCGACCCTTCACGGCCTCGGCAGCGGCGGCCGCAAGCTCGCCAGCTCACGGGCTCCAACAGCTGTCAAGGTCAACGTTGGGTCGCGAAGGTAGGCGATGGGTGGCAGCGTCGGTAGCTGAGAAAACGAGGACACGCACCTTGGCCTCGGCCGTGGGGCCGAGGCCAAGGCGACATCTTCAAGGGCGCAGACCGGGAAGGAAGCAGCTTGGCGGGGCCGTCTGGCGCCGGCCGGCCAGGCTTTCGGGCGGCTGTCGTAAAGCGACTTCAGCAAGGTGCGAGCCTTCACCTCCAGCTTCGTGAAGGCCACGCGGTCCTCGGCCAGGACTCGCGCCTTGCCGTCCAGCTCGATCCTCTTCGCCTCCAACGCCTATTCTAGCGCACCTAAGCGGTCGTGGCGCTCATCAAGCTTGGCATCCCGGTCCTTGGCGGACGCCTCACGAGCCTTCATGTCTTCCTCCTTCTCTTGGCGGACGCGGGCCTCCTTGGCAAGTTGGTCGCGCAGGCCCTGCAGCTCGCTCTCCAGCGCCTTGCAGCGACCTCGGACATCGGCTACCTCCCCCAAGGCGGCGTCGCGAGCGGCCTTCTCCTCGAGGATGGCCTGCTTCTCCTCGTCGCAGGCCGTCATGGCTGAACCAGCGCCGCTCGAATTGAAGCATCAGAGCGAACCCAGCCGGAGGCCAGCTCCAGGCGTCCGGCCACCAAGCAAGGGTCGGTGCCCAGAAGATCTTCCCGCAGCCGGTCCAGTTCGGCAACAGCATGATCCAGGACAGTAGAAGGAGTCGGAGAAACAGCAGTTGGCGGAGTAGGAGGAGAGGACGACAGCGTAATCACAGCACCATGAGTCGGGACCTTCTACGCCCCGGCGACTGCGGCAGTGGTGTCAGGCAAGGATGCCTCGGGAGTCGCTTGGGCCATGGGTGCTGAGCTCGCCCCAGCTAGCCCCGCCAGGCCTCGCGAGGATGACCGGGCAGGAGAGGCCCGCGTCTTGCCGTCCCTTTCTTTCGCGGATGGAGGCGCTGCCTGACGAAGCCTCGAGAGCCCCTTCAGCTTTTTACGCGCGGCTGGCCTAGCCAAGGAACACGGATATCAAGCCTCAACGGCGAAGCGAAGCAAAAAGAGAATCAAGCACTTCTTGGTCGCCGCTCGCGGGCTCGAGCAACCTCCGGCCGAACTTGAAGCCCGAGAGCCGGCATCTGGATCAACCTCAAGAGGCTCGGGAGCGGGAGGCGCTGCAGGTCGCCTCGAGGCAGGCAGACCCGCGGGGAACCAGCCCCGTCCTGTCCTTCTTCCGGATCAGGGGCGAGCTCTCGCCACCTCGCTCGTCGCCATCCTCATCGTCGTCCGGCAAGAGGCGGAGAGCACGGGACCTGTGCCAAGGGAGGGGCGCTCTCGACTCCCCGTCGGTCGCCTCGGAGTCGGGCCCCTCTTCCCGCTCCTCTTCTTCCTCCTCTTCGCTGGAGTCGCCGGAGGACACGTTCACCGTCGCCAGGGCCGCCGGGTCCTCGGGAACCTCCAGCGGCACAGAGCCCATCCCGTTGAAAGCGGGCATGGAGTCCACCACCTGCTCCCAATCATCTCGAAGAACAGTGCAGGAGCGCCCTCCAGCCTCGCCACGTCTCCCCCGACCAAAGATTGGAGGACCGCGGCCAGATCTTCGTCGGCCAAGACTACGGGGCTCGGGCGAGGCCTCCACAGCGGAAGCAAGTATTGCCGAAGTGGGGCCACCCGGTGCTCTCTTGTCGATTCGTGCAATTGTCAAGGCGTCCCGGGGAAGCAGGGACACCAATTTCCAATCAACCGCCACGCGGTGCCAAAACCGCATCTTTGTTAGGGCCCTTGGTAACCGCACTGCCCCTTCGCTTCTCTGCTAAGCCAAGTCCAGCGCGCCTTGGGCCCGGGGGCTACTGTCGGCGTTACGGGAGCAGGGTACCCAGACTTGCTGCTGCGGCCTGCGGCGTGGCTCAAGGGGTGGCCCAGTATGGCCCATCTTCATCAACACAAGCTCAAGACCCTCGCGAGGGGCCAAGCCTCGCGGGGCGGACGACAGGAAGCTTCCTCAGGCACGACCTCGTCAGGCTGGCTCGCGAGGAGGCGGAGATATCAAGGCGGGGTACCTCACGAGGTGCCCATGACACAGGCCATGACGACCGAGGGCGCCAGGCAGGCGCCAGCCCGCACAGTGTCCTCGTTTCCCCTTTGGTGCAAGGGAGGCAAGCGCAGGCCAAGAGTATCAAGCAAAGGCAACCATTTCGGTGCAACAAGACAAAGACCAGCAGAACGGCAGGAAGGAGGTCATCGTGGAGCCCAAGCCGGCGTCACCGTCAGGGCCTTTGGCAGGCGAGGACCTACTTTAATCAGGATAAGTGTACTAGATGTTCGCCTTCAAAATGGCCAACTGTTGGCGCCCTTCCCGCTCAATATTTGGGAAGAGGCCCAGGGCCTCTGCCTATAAATAGGACTAGCCACCCACAGGGTAGAGGCATCTTGGAGAGAGAGAGAGAGAAGCAACCGAACTCCCCCTAGCAGTTCATCGCACCGGCCAAGAACAGACCCTCGCGAGGTTGTTCTTCCTTGTACTGTTCATCATCAGCCCCTGAGGCAATCCACCACACCACACACTGGAGTAGGGTATTACACCACAATGGTGGCCCGAACCAGTATAAACCTTGTGTCCCTTGTGTTGCTCTTTGTGTAGTTTAGATCCTTGCGAGGCGACGAGGTGTAGGTAGGTTGGAGGTGTGATTTCCGCGTGCACCCCAGAGTTCGAACCTAGAGGGTCTGCCGAAACCCGAAATCCGACAGCCTCGGATCGACGCCATGAGGAGGTCGGCGTGCATAGAGGGTGCACGAATGGCTCTTGCCCGCGTTAAAGCCTATTGGACGGATATGGAGGCCACCATTATAGCGACCCAAGATCCGGCGGGGGGCCAATAACCGGCCGAGCACTACTTGGCGTAGGTCACAGAAGGTGCCCGCCTAATAGAGGCGCAGTGCTCGAAGAATGTCTTATTCGAGTGATGAATCGAATGATTGTAAAAACAATGTTATTTTTGTTATAAGGCTATATTTATACTTTTTGCCTGAAAGTATGATTGTGTCCCCTGTGCGGCCGTTTACATACATACATACATATATATATATATATGAATGTGTAATCCGAAAGATAGCAGTCGTTGGCTTCAGCCCCCACGCAGACAATGCGGGGGTGTCCGCAAAAAATATGCTTAATCACACTTGATCCAACGTCTTGGTCCATTAAGGAGGTGATCGCACGTCGAACTAGGCAACCGGACTATATAGCTGTAACATTTTCGCTTAGCCATGGGAGTCTAATGTTGGGGCTACTATGTAACCCCTGGTACCTTCGCGTGCATCCGAATACGGGCGCGTGTGTACATGACCGGGAAACGGTCCTTCGTTAATGCAGAGGAATCCTAAAGATTCCGATAAGTCTTCGAGTGGTTGAACAGTCTCTCGATGTATCATGTGATCAGTTTTGGCTTTCTCTCGAGGTGCTCGTCCGGGATAACCAGGGCATAATCGCAGTAGTTCTCCTTTAGCCACCTTAGCCGATAATAACGGAACGTGGGCGGCAAACCTGTGAGCCGGGCAAACCCAACATTTGACCAAAGACATGATTCGGAGTTGATGCATATAAGGTCAAACTCGTGATGCCGAACACTCTCGAAGGTATTCGGACTTTATAACAGATGATGAGCTCAAGAATGCCCATTCATTACAAACCCTGTTTTTTCAGGTACGTGCGTTAATCTGTCGTGGCGAAATGCCAATAACGGCAGTATCCTCTGTGGGTATGGAACCCATGGGATGGTTAAACAACAAGAGGCAATAGAAAAGTTTACACAGGGCCTTAATCTAAAAAGAAACATGTTGAACGGGGCCCTGCTGCACGTCTGCGCCTTTGTCTCCGTTGTGCCGTATCCTGGAAGGGTATCGCGCGAACGTTGTCTGTGAAAAAAGAAAACTCGTAGAAGAGTACAGCGTAAGTATGCGATGGATCATAAAAGTGTAAGAAGTTGGCCTGCCAATAAGGTTGATCCAAGTGTGGGGTTGTATCAAGTATTTATAGCCCCTGGTGTCCGCTATGGGACTGCATATACGGTGCCTGATTCAATCTTATCCGGGCAGCCGGACTCGTCTAACCGTGTCTGTGGTCTTAATGACCAGTCATATTTTCTAATATTGGAGGCCGCTTATAGTCCGGCCGCTAGGGCCGTCGCGAGTTCCTCTGCGCGTGAAGAGCGCTCTGTGATTCTGCTAACGGTGATGACGCCACGTGGACCGGGCATCTTGAGTGTAAGGTAGCCATACAATGCGTTAAAGCGGGCGAAGGCCGTTCTTCCAAGCAATGCATGATAGTCACTTTGGAAGGGTGCAATGATGAAGAGCAGCTCTTCATTTCTGGAGTTGCCTGGAGAGCCGAATGTTACCTCCAGTAGGATGGAGCCCCTGCTGTGGGCTACAACGCCTGGTATCACCCCTTCAAAGGTGGTGTTGCGTTGGCTAATTCTGGATGGGTTTATCTTCATCCTGCGGACAGTGTCTTCGTATATTAAATTGAGACTACTGCCGCCGTCCACGAGGACACGGGTGAGACGGTATCCGTCGATTATTGGGTCAAGCACCAAGGCCTTTGATTCTCCACGTCGAATAATAGTTCGATCGTTCAAGTGATCGAAGGTGATCGGATAGGACATCCAGTGGTTAGTTGTGAGTACGATGGGCTCTATATCGAGCGCGTCTCTATGCGCGCGTTTGTCCCTCCTCATGGATGTGTGAGTCGCGTGGATCATGTTCACTGTTTTAACCTCTGGCGGGAATTTTTTATGTCCCTCACTGTTCGGCTGACGAGGTTCATCCTCGTCTTCACTTGGTGTTTCCCTTCCCTTGTTTTCGGCATTTAATTTGCCGGCCTGCTTGAAGACCCAGCACTCTCTGTGCGTGTGGTTCGCAGGTTTGTCAGGGGTGCCATGAATTTGGCATAGTCTGTCTAGGACTCTATTCAGACCGGACGGTCCCTCTTTACTGCCTTTAAATGGCTTCTTTTGCTGATCAGGTCGAGAGCCCCTAAATCCGGCATTAACCGTCGTGTTATCCGGGTTCTCTTCCTTGTTTGGGTGTTTGTTTTTATTACGCCGTGGCTTCCCGTTGCCATCCCTTATTTCGGATGTGTTGGGGTCGCTGGTGCCTTTACGGGCTAGCCAGCTATCTTCACCCGCGCAAAAGTGGGTCATGAGGCTTGTTAAGGCTGCCATTGTCCTCGGCTTTTCTTGGCCGAGGTGTCTGGCAAGCCATTCGTCACGGATGCTGTGTTTGAATGCTGCTAAAGCTTCAGCGTCCGGACAGTCGACAATTTGGTTCTTCTTAGTGAGGAATCTGTTCCAAAGCTTGCGGGCGGACTCTCCGGGTTGTTGGATTATGTGACTTAGATCGTCAGCATCCGGAGGCCGGACATAGGTCCCTTGAAAATTGGCCCTGAAAGGGTCCTCGAGTTCCTCCCAACTCCCAATTGAATTTTCGGGGAGGCTTTTCAACCAGTGTCGGGCTGGTCCCTTCAGTTTGAGCGGAAGGTATTTGATGGCGTGGAGGTCATCCCCACGAGCCATATGTATATGCAGGATAAAATCCTCAATCCAGACGCCTAGGTCTGTCGTTCCATCGTATGCCTCTATATTCACGAATTTAAAGCCCTGTGGGAATTCATGGTCCAGTACCTCTTCGGTAAAGCACAGGGGGTGAGCAGCCCCTCTGTATCTGGACGTGTTGTGGCATGCCGTCGGCTGTTGTTGTGTCCGCTGTTTGTTCCAAACTGGTATTCGATTGGAATAATCATTTTGGTGACCATACTCCCTCGCCGGGGTGTGTCCTTTAGATCCATAGATGGACCTGGCCGCGCCAGCTTTCTTATCCAGGTGCTCACGTAGATCGTGCGCGGCGTCGGTAGCCGCTTTATTGCGGTTATGAAGTGGCACGGCTTCGTCATCGAATTCTAGCAGTAGCTTGCGTTTTGGATAGCTCTTTGTATGGCGATCATCACCGTATCTTTCTTCAGTGTCTAGCACTTTGTTCCATCTACGGTCTAGCTTTCTGTGGAGGTTATCTTGTTCCAGGTGTTTTTCCGGGATTACATCATTATCCGGACTGTTTTCTTGTACTGGTCCGGTTTGATGACCTCGTCCGTCGGGATCATTATCCTCGGGCGTATGCTTCGAACTGTGTTCGGGGTGGCCTGGTTCGCCCTGCTCCATCGCTGGGTCTGTATGGTCATTGTTGCCTTCGGAGTTGACTGTAGTATCGATCCCTCTGGCGCTTTTGTCGCTATTTTTGTTGTTGCTGGACTTAGAACGGCGTCTGCGCCGTCGCTTTGGCTTTCGTCCGGGGGTTTTATCGTCCGGATTGTCGCCTTGTCCTCTTTGGGCGTATCCACCATGTATATGTCGTGTGACGAGGGAGAAGTCTAGCGCCCCATAGATTCTGAATCTTCTCCTGCATCATCGTCCATACCGTCGATGCCTTCGGAGTCAAAGTCAGGCACGTCGGTTAAGTCATCGGCCGTGGCTATGAAGTGGGTGGTGGGTGGGAAACGAATTTCTTCGTCGCCTGCTTCCCACTCGAGCCGGACATAGTTTGGCCCAGAATTTTCTGTCAAAGAGAGAGTTTTTAACAAGTTGACATGTCGCCAAAGGGCGAGTCTTTGAAAGATATCCGCATGTTGTGAACTCCATTACCGGAGCCCAACCTGGCTCGACTGGCTCGGGAGTGCGCGGACCGGAACCAGCATCCGGATACGAATCCGGGGGTCCAGAGTCACAGGCCACCACAGAGGTAAGGCCCGTGTTCGGCTCCACCGATGATGAGTGTGCGACCTACGGGGCGGGGTCCAGCCCTCCATCCTTACGAAACGCAGCCTGTTTCGGATTTAGGTCTGAGGCCACTGCGGGGGTGATACCCCGAGCTTTGTCCGACAGCAGGTCTAAGCCATGCTCGTCGTGACTGTCCGGTGCTCCTAGCAGGGGCCCGAATCCGTCGAAGATCCCGTCTCCACGGACGTCCGCCGTGTAGTTCAGGTTTCCGGTCCTGATCTGATGGCCAGGAGCATAGCTGTCGATCTGCTCCAGACGGCCAGCTTAATTGGCCTATTGTATGGCCGCCAACACGAAGATCATGCGGGGAGAAAGGTCTCACCCGGGACCGTGTTGTTGACGATGGTTAAAGGAGCCATCGAGCATTGTAGAGACGACACATAGGAACTCTCAATGAAAGCATCAATGTCGGTGTCAAACCGGCGGATCTCGGTAGGGGGTCCCGACCGTATGCGTCTAGGCTGATGGTAACAGGAAGCAAGGGACACAGATGTTTACCTGTGTTCGGGCCCTCTCGATGGAGGTAAAACCCTACTTCCTGCTTGATTAATCTTTGAAGATAGGGGTAGTACAAGAGTAGATCTACTACGAGATCGTAGAGGCTAAACCCTAGAAGCTAGCCTATGATGGTATGATTGTAATTGTGATCGGCCTTCTAAGGACCAACTTGTCCGGTTTATATAGACACCGGAGAGGGCTAGGGTTTACATGGAGTCGGTTACAAGGAACGAAATATAATATCCGGATTGCCAAGCTTGCCTTCCATGCCAAGGAAAGTCCCATCCGGACAAGGGACGAAGTCTTTAGTCTTGTATCTTCACGCTTCAATAGTCCGTACGATGTATACAGTCCGGCCATCCGGATACCCCCTAATCCAGGACTCCCTCACCTACCAAAGATGGCAATACTTAGATCTATCCTTGCTTTTATACCTAGCTAAGGGCGTTGAACGATAGCGCTTGTTGGAAGGCAACCCAATTTTATTTCAGTTTTTTGCTTTTTGCTTCTGTTTAGGAATAAATATTTGATCTAGCATCTGTTTAGATTTGTTTTTATGTTTTAATTAGTGTTTGTGCCAAGTTAAACCTATAGGACCTTCTTGAATGATAGTTATTTGATCTTGCTGAAAATTTCAGAAACTTTCTGTTCACGAAAACAATTGTTTAAAATCACCAGAACGTGGTAAAATACTGATTCCAATTCCAGTAGATCAATAAACAAATTATCTAGGTCTTCCTATTTTGGTAGATTTTTCTGAGTTCCAGAAGTTTGCGTTAGTTACAGATTACTGCAGACTGTTATGTTTTTGACAGATTCTGTTTTTCGTGTGTTGTTTGCTTATTTTGATGAATCTATGGCTAGTAAAATAGTTTATAAACCATAGAAAAGTTGGAATACAGTAGGTTTAACACCAATATAAATAAATAATGAGTTCAATACATTACCTTAAAGTGGTGTTTTGTTTTCTTACGCTAACGGAGCTCACAAGATTTTCTGTTGAGTTTTGTGTTGTGAAGTTTTCAAGTTTTGGGTAAAGATTTGATGGATTATGGAACAAGGAGTGGCAAGAGCCTAAGCTTGGGGGTGCCCATGTCACCCCAAGATAATCTAAGGACACCAAAAAGCCAAAGCTTGGGGATGCCCCGGAAGGCATCCCCTCTTTCGTCTTCGTCCATCGGTAACTTTACTTGGAGCTATATTTTTATTCACCACATGATATGTGTTTTGCTTGAAGCGTCTTGTATGATTTGAGCCTTTACTTTTTAATTTACCACAATCATCCTTTCTGTACACACCTTTTAAGAGAGACACACATGATTCGGAATTCATTAAAATACTCTATGTGCTTCACTTATATCTTTTGAGCTATATAGTTTTTTCTCTAGTGCTTCACTTATATCTTTTAGAGCAAGGCGGTGGTTTTGTTTTATAGAAACTTTTGTTCTCTCATGATTCACTTATATTATTTTGAGAGTCCTACAAAATAGCATGGTAATTTGCTTTAATCATAAAATTAGTCCTAATATGATAGGCATCCAAGATTAGTAATTTTTTTCCTATGAGTGTGTTGAATACTATGAGAAGTTTGATGCTTGATAATTGTTTTGAGACATGAAGATGATGATATTAGAGTCATGCTAGTTGAGTGGCTATGAATTTGAGAAATACTTGTGTTAAAGTTTGTGATTCCCGTAGCATGCACGTATGGTGAACCGTTATGTGATGAAGTCGGAGCATGATTTATTTATTGATTGTCTTCCTTATAAGTGGCGGTCGGGGACGAGCGATGGTCTTTTCCTAC
Organism: Aegilops bicornis; assembly: GCA_021605145.1. Lineage (NCBI taxonomy): Eukaryota > Viridiplantae > Streptophyta > Magnoliopsida > Poales > Poaceae > Aegilops > Aegilops bicornis. The sequence goes on along the minus strand of CM038675.1, from coordinate 545,832,808 downwards.
CAATCTATCCCCCTAGGAGCATGCGTGTAATATTTTGCTTTGATAACTTGTAGATTTTTGCAACAAGTATATGAGTTCTTTATGACTAATGTTGAGTCCATGGATTATACGCACTCTCATCCTTCCACCATTGCTAGCCTCTCTAATACCACGCACTTTTTGCCGGTATCATACACCCACCATATACCTTCCTCAAAACGGCCACCATACCTACCTATCATGGCATTTCCATAGCCATTCCGAGATATATTGCCATGCAACTTACCACCGTTTCGTTTACTATGACACGCTTCATCATTGTCATATTGCTTTGCGTGATCATGTAGTTGACATCGTATTTGTGGCAAAGCCACCGTTCATTATTTTTATACATGTCACTCTTGATTCATTGCATCCCGGTACACCGCCGGAGGCATTCACATAGAGTCATATTTTGTTCTAAGTATTGAGTTGTAATTCTTGAGTTGTAAGTAAATAAAGGTGCGATGATCATCATTATTAGAGCATTGTCCCATGTGAGGAAAGGATGATGGAGACTATAATTCCACCACAAGTCGGGATGAGACTCCAGATTAAAAAAAATGAGGCCATAAAAAAGAGAAAAGGCCCAAAGAAAAAAAAAGGAAGAAAATATGAGAGAAAAGAGAGAAGGGACAATGCTACTATCCTTTTACCACACTTGTGCTTCAAAGTAGCACCATGATCTTCATGATAGAGAGTCTCCTATGATATCACTTTCATATACTAGTGGGAATTTTTCATTATATAACTTGGCTTGTATATTCCAATGATGGGCTTCCTCAAAATGTCCCAGGTCTTCGTGAGCAAGCAAGTTGGATGCACACCCACTTAATTTCTTTTTGAGCTTTCATATATTTATAGATCTAGTGCATTCGTTGCATGGCAATCCCTACTCACTCACATTGATATCTATTAATGGGCATCTCCATAGCCCGTTGATACGCCTAGTTGATGTGAGACTATCTTCTCCTTTTTGTCTTCTCCACAACCACCATTCTATTCCACATATAGTGCTATATCCATGGCTCACGCTCATGTATTGCGTGAAGATTGAAAAGTTTGAGAACACCAAAAGTATGAAACAATTACTTGGCTTGTCATCGGGGTTGTGCATGATTTAAATATTTTGTGTGGGGAAGATAGAGCATAGCCAGACTATATGATTTTGTAGGGATAACTTTCTTTGGCCATGTTATTTTGAGAAGACGTAATTGCTTAGTTAGTATGCTTGAAGTATTATTATTTTTTATGTCAATATTAAACTTTTATCTTGAATCTTTCGGATCTGAATATTCATACCAAAATTAAGAGAATTACATTGAAAATTATGCTAAGTAGCATTCCACATCAAATATTCTGTTTTTATCATTTACCTACTCGAGGACGAGCAGGAATTAAGCTTGGGGATGCTTGATACGTCTCCAACGTATCTATAATTTTTTATTGTTCCATGCTATATTATATTCTATTTTGGATGTTTAATGGGCTTTATTATACACTTTTATATTATTTTTAGGACTAACCTATTAACCGGAGGCCCAGCCCAGATTGCTATTTTTTTTGCCTATTTCAGTGTTTCGAAGGAAAAGGATATCAAACGGAGTCCAAACGGAATGAAACCTTCGGGAACGTGATTTTCGAAACAAACGTGATCCAGAGGACTTGGAGTCTACATAAAGCAATCAACGAGGAAGGCACAAGGCAGGGGGCGCGCCTACCCCCTGGGCGCGCCCTCCACCCTCGTGGGCCCCTAGTTGCTCCACCGACGTACTTCTTCCTCCTATATATACCCATATACCCTGGAAACAACAGATACGGAGCCAAAACCCTATTTCCACCGCCGCAGCCTATACATGCCGTGAGATCCCATCTTGGGGCCTTTTTCCGGCGCTCACGAGGGGGCATTGATCACGGAGGGCTTCTACATCAACACCATAGCCTCTCCGATGATGTGTGAGTAGTTTACCTCAGACCTTCGGGTCCATAGTTATTAGCTAGATGGCTTCTTCTCTCTCTTTGGATCTCAATACAAAGTTCTCCTCGATCTTCTTGGAGATCTATTCGATGTAATCTTCTTTTGCGGTGTGTTTGTCGAGATCCGATGAATTGTGGGTTTATGATCAAGTTTATCTATGAACAATATTTGAATCTTCTCTTAATTCTTTTATGTATGATTGGTTATCTTTGCAAGTCTCTTCGAATTATCAGTTTGGTTTGGCCTACTAAATTGATCTTTCTTGCAATGGGAGAAGTGATTAGCTTTTGGTTCAATCTTGCGGTGTCCTTTCCAAGTGAAAGCAGGGGCAGCAAGGAACGTATTGTATTGTTGCCATCGAGGATAAAAAGATGGGGTTTATATCATATTGCATGAGTTTATCCCTCTACATCATGTCATCTTACTTAAAGCATTACTCTGTTCTTATGAACTTAATACTCTAGATGCATCTTTGGATAGCGGTCTATGTGTGGAGTAATAGTAGTAGATGCAGAATCGTTTTGGTCTACTTGTCGCGGACGTGATGCCTATATACATGATCATACCTAGATATTCTCATAACTATGCTCAGTTCTATCAATGCTCGACAGTAATTCGTTTACCCACCGTAATACTTATGCTCTTGAGTGAAGCCACTAGTGAAACCTATGGCCCCCGGGTCTATTTTCCATCATATTAATCTCCCGTCAACAAGCTATTTCTGGCGCCATTTACTTTTGCAATCTTTACTTTTACTCTTTATCATAAAAATACTAAAAATATTATCTTATCATATCTATCAGATCTCACTCTCGTAAGTGACCGTGAAGGGATTGACAACCCCTTTATCGCGTTGGTTGCGAGGTTCTTATTTGTTTGTGTAGGTGCGTGGGACTCGAGTGTGGTCTTCTACTGGACTGATACCTTGGTTCTCAAAAACTGAGGAAAATACTTACGCTACTTTACTGCATCACCATTTCCTCTTCAAGGGAAAACCAACGCAGTGCTCAAGAGGTAGCACCGTCATGCTGACAAAACTCTCCCTCGACACTTTGCTGGATCAAGATTTCGAGGGACGTCATCGAGTTGAACATTTGCAGAACTCGGAGGTGTCGTACGTTTGGTACTTGATCGGTCGAATCAAGAAGACGTTCGACTACATCAACTGCGTTAAGTAAACGCTTCCGCTTTCGGTCTACAAGGGTACGTGCACACACTCTTCCCCTCCCGTTGCTATGCATCTCCTAGATAGATCTTGCGAGAATTTTTTTGAAATTGCATGCTACGTTCCCCAACAGTCACAACTGGATACCCAGGTATAGTTTCAAACGACCAATCACCTCCGTAGTCCAGGACCCACCAAAAGAGCGGCACAACTCATCGATGCTACTACAGCCACATGGGATGAGGATCCGGTTCGGTCACTATTTACCCCTTTCGATGTAGTAGAAATTTTAAAGATGCACTAGGAGAATTGATGACTTCTCGGCATGGCAAGAGGAGAGACGGGGAAATTTCACCATGCCGCCGACCTATTGCATGATCCTGAGAACCAAACTAAATAGGGGAAAACTGGCTTGATGAGAGTGGTGGAACTTCTGATATGAGGGTGGACAACAAGGGATGGAACTTCATGTGGCATATCTGAGTCCCCTCCAAGCTTCGGGTCTTGATACTCAAGTCCCAAAATCACATATCTTGTAGCTCCAAGTCACTCGCATTGGTGGATTGTGCAAAGGCAAACATGGATGCAGCTGTGTCACGCAATAGTAATTACGAAGATGTGCGAGCGATCTGTGGGAGTCACAATGGAGCCTTTCTGGGTGCTACAACAATTGCTTTCATGAAGATACCTGCTCCTATGATACCTGAAGCGCTTGCTATCTAGAAGCCATGGCTTTGTTAGAGGATGATCTCTATATTGAGTAGATCCACGTTGCCTCGGATTGTAAGGTGGCGGTTGATGATATCAAGCAGGGTAGTTCGACGAGTTATAGAGCAATCATCCACGAGCTTACAGAATATTCTTTGGCATTTAAATTTTGTAAAATAGTTCATGAGTTTAGGAGCTCAAACTTTGAAACTCGTAATTTAGCGAAGCATGCACTTTCTCTAGTGGGTGGCCGCCATGTTTGGGCCGTCCCTATAAATATTGTGACAAATTAATAAAGCCTTCACGAGATTGTCTAAAAAAGAAAAAGGTGAATAGTTGATGAGCTTTGGTGTCTAATAGGTATCACGGAAACATAAGAACTACCAACATCGACATATTTAAACATTTTTCGAAAATTCAAAAACATTTTTTTCAAAGTGAAATATTTTTTGAAACACATACATTTTCATCACTGCAAACAAATTTAAAAAAACTCGGAAATTTTTCAAAAACTTGATCAATTTTTGGAAATCTCAAATATTTTTAATCATTGATCCATTTTTTAAAACAAGGAAAGTATTTTGAAATTTTAAAACATGAATATTTTTAAACTTTGAACAAACTCTGAAAAGGAGAACGACTTTTGGATATATGGCGTTTTTTTTTCAAAATAGGATTTTTTTTTGAAACTACGATCCAAATTTGAAACCCAATACATTTTTTAAAATCTGTGAATTTTTTGAAAAACACGAATTCTTTTTAAAAACAAGATTTCTTTTTACATTTTTAGAAACACAAACAATATTTTGGAAATAGACAATTTTCAAATTCCGAACATTTTTTAAACATTTGTTTAGAACAGCAATTTTTGATTTTTTTTGGAAAAGACCAAAAAAATGACAATTGTTTTAATTTTTGAAAAAAGAAAAGGAAAGAAAAACTAGTGAAGATAAAAAAACGAAAAATAAAAAATCCAGAAAATCCGTGAAGCAAACAAACAAAGAAACGGGTCCTAACTACTTGGGCTGGGCCATCGGCGGTTTGCTCGCTGCTCACCTGTGCGGAGCAGCGTCATTGAGTGGCGTATAGGGTTTTCCAAACAGAAAAGTGCCACTATATGGCCCGAGACTTACTCCCCCGTTCTTAAAAGTGTGTATTTTTAACTTTGTTGAAGGGTCAAACTATCTCAAAGACCGAGTTTGTAAAAAATATTTTTTTTTGTGAAACCAAATAGGTATATCATGAAAATATATTTTATCATGAATCTAATGCTATTAATTTAAGACATAAATATTGGTGTATTATTGTATAAAGAAAAAAGTCTGACTTTCCAACAAAGTTGGACTTTCCAAGGGAGGGAGTATGCCGGCGAAAGCATTTCGTGCTTATCTTTTGGCCCGCTAGATCCCATTTCCATGACTGTTGGAGCACTGAATTTTTGTCTCCTCATTAAAAAAAACTTAGGTTAAAAAAAACTGTTCCTCTTCACCAAAATGCATGTGTCTGCAAAGATTATGCAACCTCCAAACTAAAGGAATAGATTCGCTTCAGAGATATAATATACTTCCTTTGTCTCAAAATGTACGACGTTTTTATATACTATTATGATACTATGAGAGTGTCCAGAAAGGTCTTACATTTTAAGACAAAGGGAGTAGCTTGCAAGTTTTTGTTGACGGCAACGACAATGGCGCATATAATCACTATTGTTAATACAACTGATATAAACATAGTTTGACCTGCCAATTTGTAATTTGTTAACCTCTTAAAGAAGATACTCCCTCCATTTTTATGACCACAAACTCATATTATATGTATCAATGTAAAATTTAATGTCTTCTTTGCAAGTCAGTCTTTCTTTTCGTTTACTAGGATCATTAATACGTCATATGCATGCAAGGAATTTAAGTGGAGAAAGTAGCCAACTGTCATTATGACTGCATGCATGCACGTATTAAACATGTTGCTAGTACAAGAAAATATCATTAATTTTGCCTGTTGATGGCCTTGTATAGATGCAAAATGTATATTTCATAGTGGTCTTGTATAAGTAAATGGAGGGAGTAACATACATGTTGTCCCCTTTTAATATGGATGAAATAAGAAATGTGGACTATATTGTGCATTTGTTTTGATGGGAGCGAATTATTCAGCTTGCCCAGGCTACATCGGTGGCTGCAATTCACTTTCATGCTAATTCGGTGACAAGCAGCCAAAACGTTGGCCGACTATTTGGGATGACAACGATTTGGCGGGCTAGCAGGGGCCAAATCCAAACAGCTCCATACACACCCACAATCACCCGTTGTGAGTACCCGTTGTCGATTCCTTCACAAACAAATGATCCGACGTGAAATTTACCCATCGCCCCCACGAAAATCTTTGTCAATTTCCTAAGCAAAACATCATAGAACATAGAAGCATTTGGAAATAGCCTCCTGATGATATTTTGTCATTGTTAACTTGCATATGCATATAATTAGTAGGGAATAAACGACGGGCACTACGATTGCACAGGCTTGATGGGCACATAAACGGACACGGACATGGACACAGCCACGTCCCAATCATCACTTCCAGCCGCTCCACTATTGACTTGTAAACCGCCTCAAATCCTCGTCCAACCCTACTATTCCAATTACATCAAACCCGTGGATCCCAACCCAAATACTTCCTCCGTCCGGAAATACTTGCCATCAAAATAAATAAAAGAGGATGTATCTAGACATATTTTAATTTTAGATACATTCATTTCTATCCATTTTGATGACAAGTATTTTCGGACGGAGGGAGTACTAGATTTTTGTTATAAAAGAATACGGACATAATTTAAACTTGAAACGAACTATTTGAAATTCAAACTTTCGAAACCCGACTACTCTCTCTCACGTGGCGACCATTGGGCCAGCTGGAACGACTCACCGCGCCGGAAGAAACCTATAAAAATCCCTTCTTTCCGCCTCGGCTCCCCCGCGTGACATGATCCATTATTCATGGCGCACGCCACCGTCCAGGGCGCGCCCATGACACGCCCGTGCCCGCGTCCGTCGGCCCCCCTGATCGTCTTCCTCGTCCTGCTCGCCTCCTGCTACCTCGCCCTCACGCGCCTCCCCGCCGCGGCCCCGCTAGCCGCCCTGATCGCCCCTTCCGCGGGCCATGGCTCCGGCCACGGCGCTGTGGACAGCTGTGCCGGGTTCTACCGCGGCGCGGGCGCGGCGGGGAGGCGCGCGGTGACAGCGTCGGTGGAGGAGTTCGGGGCCGTTGGCGACGGGGTCACGTCCAACACGGCGGCGTTCCGGCGCGCCGTGGCTGCCCTGGAGGAGAGGGGTGCCGGCGGCGGCGCCAGGCTGGAGGTGCCGGCAGGGAGGTGGCTCACGGGGAGCTTCAACCTCACCAGCCGCTTCACGCTCTTCCTTCACCATGGCGCGGTCATCCTCGGCTCCCAGGTACGTGATCCATCCATTGATCCATGTCCGCTAGTTCCTCTTCCTCTTCTTGTTCTTGTTTCATTTAATTTATTCACATTTATTTCACGCCTCAAATCTTGCTACAAATCAATAGTGCACGTTATTGAGTGAATGGAGTAGTAGTATTTTTTAGCATCGGAACTCAACCATACGCACATCTACAAAATGCAAAATTTATTTTCTGCTGATAAGAACAATCATGGTGATCATGCCTACAATTTCTTTTACATTTTTTTCTGCACATAGCTAAGCATCCCAGTAATACAGAAACTAGAATCTCAATCCATATTCGTATTTGATTGGAGGCTGCAAAACTTGCTTCAACGCTTGTGCTGTCACTGGTCAGTGGTCACTGACCAATTAAAAAAAGAAAGGGGGGAGATGCTGTTGTGGGTTGGAATCCTGCACATGCTCGCAACGGTTGTTGGTTTCTTCCTGTGACTTCTGCAGCTTTGCCACATGTTATTGTTCTAACCACAACACACTGTGTGTGCCTTTGCTTTGCCCTTACTTCTGCTTGGATTGGCCTGGCTTGATGCTATACTATTCTACTACTTTGCTTGTAGTGCCGTCTCATCTGCTCCATATTGCTAGTACCAAATGGTTACACAAATCTCTAGTTTGGAGCTTTCTGCACTAGCTAGTACCCATTTTTGGTACTGTACATGCAAATGCAGTGGAAATACTACTTTTAAGGATTAATTTACTACTACTCCCTCCGTTCCTAAATAATTGTCTTTCTAGAGATTTCAACAAGTGACTATATATGGAGCAAAATGAGTGAATCTACACTCTAAAACATGTCTACATACATCCGTATGTTGTAGTTTATTTGAGATGGCTAGAAAGACAATTATTTGGGAACGGAGAGAGTAGTATGTATGGAGAGTTTATGTGAGATGAACTTGCTGAAGAGATTCCCTCATATCAGGATACTGTCTACTAGTGCTTTCATGTGAGTGGCGGCTTAGTAGTGCAAACTTGTTGGGAAAGAAAGCATGATTAAGAGTGTTAGCTAGGAGTTTGACATTGCTGCCATATGCACTGGCACTACAATAACTAGAAGAACGCCCGTGCGTTGCAACGGGGCCACGTTAACTTAAAGAGTTCAATATTACGACATTGGCGACCTTTTTTACCATCAAATCCTCACACGCACACACTCCCTCCCTCTTCCTCACTCTCTCTCCCCTCTCTCTAACACACACACATATCCATCTTATTGGGTGCGAGACCATAATCCATCTATTTCACACACACACGCTTAGTGCATAACAATATGGATTATGTGTATTATATTTGCCACCGTAATCGAGGGAATTAATTTCATGTAAATCGCCAGCCACAGCTCCAAGAATACGCTGGAGGAGGTGGCCGGGTCGGCGTCGGCGCCGTCCGGCCAGACCTGAGCCCGCTTCAAGTGCACGTGCAATGCACGTATTCACAAATATTACAACCAGATGTGAGAAATCACATACTAACACGATGTTGCAATCAATTTGTAATTAAAGAAGCCAAATGCCTTTTTTTCTTAAACCAGAATTCCTTATGCTGGAGTTTAAACAAACCCCACAATAGCCCTACTTATCACCTAATTAAGCAGATGCATGACTTATGAAGCGGATAAGAAATCATGTTAACTTGGAACTAAAATTCCAACAAAAGAGTGAGGAATAAACCTTTTATCATTGCTCAAGTCTGAACCTCCCTATTTGTTAGTGAAATGTGAGTATGCTTGGAAGATAATAATTTCTTATGCAACATATGCTTTTACATCCGAAAGAGCTATAAAATATGTTGACCTACTTATGTGCACTTCCTAAATCAAGCGGATAAAATTATTTCTATCGGCAATATAAAATATTAAACATTAGAAAGAAAGGGACAATGTCCACTAACCATGCAAATATTCTGACCATGGGATATTTAGGCTGGCGTATATGGGAAATCAAAGCTAAATGACTCGATGAGTTAGGGATACATCAATAAATATTGTAAAAAGTGATAAAAACAAATCTGCAGCAACTCGCGACCCTACGAACTCGTATTCGCAATGAGCAAGTTGGTGAGGCCACCACGGTAGGCTAGCACCAAGGGACAAGGGCAACAACCGCCTTCCCATCCAACCTAATGATTCTGCTGGCGCTACTTTCATCCTAAGCCCATGAGTACCGTTAGTGTGTTGCCACGCACGGAGAAACTATGAACTGAAATTTTCATCCAAATCATGAAAATGTTAATGTTCCTCTCCTCTCCCATCCCTCATGTGAACATACCCAATTCGTGGTTGGCTCGCTACATTCAGCGTAGCTCTGATGTGCACTGCCCTCGCTCTTGATTAGTTGCCGCAGTGCCACACATCTATGCCAACAAGCTGGGGAAACAAATGCAAATGTTACACCGAGTCAAAATCAACCATCCCACAATCGTAACAATAGAAAAGATAATAACCAAAATTTAACAGAAGAACTCTTGCTTGGCTCCCAGATCCATCTCGATAGCCCTTGATCTGGCTGCTAAGCTTCTCCTAGCCGCCTCAACATCACGTCATTACCAAACATGTAGTGGATGCCTAGTGGGACAAGGATTAAGAAATAACATGAGGTGAAAAATGCGATGGCTGTCAATTTCATAAGACGATCCAAGTAATTTGACAAAACAGATCGAGAGCATCTTGTATAATCTCAAAAAAGCAACTAAAAATATGAGAAACGAAGTGATGAAAATCAGCCCCTGCTCTCATTTATGCTCGCTTTTGTAATGGGAGGCAAGGAATGGGGATACCGGGAGAAGAAAGGATCACATGGACGGCAAGCCTCCACCACCGGCAAGTGGGGTTGCTTCACATCCAATCTCCACGGCCGCCGCCTCCATGGGGTCGAACTCCCATGTTCACAACCGGGCTCCCAATCGGCCGCTGCCTCGCCGACCTTGACGACGAAGTAGTCCCTCCCTTCGATCCCATTCGCAATGAGGCAACACCCATCCCGGCCAGACGGGTCCATGATGCGATCCCTACTGGATTGTGGTCGCGCCTCCCCAAACCTCACCGCGGGACACATGAGAGGGCGCCGTTGCCATGATCAGGCTTGGATGGGGAAAGGAGGCGACATAGCAGCAACGGCGCCTTCGACGGGATTGGTGGCGATGGCGGCGGCGGCGAAGCGGGAGGACCGCGGCGAGAGAGTAGGAGGGTGGTGGCGGCAGTCCATCGGCCGCCGTGACGTGAGAGGAGGATGGGGATGGGGCCGCGATCTGGACGTATGGAGCGGTCGAGAGGAGGGGAAGCAGGCGGCTGGGTTTTTCCATCATGCGGGGTTTGGGGGAGGTCAAACGAGAGGGTTTTTTTCGTGCGGGAGGCAGAGTAACAAGGACGGATGTAGGGAGACGGGACGCGGTCGGTTGGCAGGAAAAGGAAAGCTACGCAAAATTACATCAATATAAGAAAATATCCCATCAATATTTAATTGATTGCGATTTATTTTTTATATGGTAACTAATCTGATCATCAATACTTGATTGATTGCGATTTATTTTTTATATGGTAACTAATCTGATGGGTTTATGTGGGTGGTGAAGCGAAAAGGAAAGCTACGCATTTTTTAGGCAGTAGAGATGATTGATGATAAGAAAGGAAAAATCACATCAATATAAAGAAATATCCCATCAATACTTGATTGATTGCGATTTTTTTATACGGTAACTAATCTGATCATCAATACTTGATTGATTGCGATTTATTTTTATATGGTAACTAATCTGATGGGTTTATGTGGGTGGTGAAGCGAAAAATAAAGATACGCATATTATAGGCAGTAGAGACGATTGATGATAAAAAGGGCAAATCACATCAATATAAGGAAATATCCCATCAATACTTGATTGATTGCGATTTATTTTTTATATGGTAACTAATCTGATCATCAATACTTGATTGATTGCGATTTTTTTATGGTAACTAATCTGATGGGTTTATGTGGGTGGTGAAGCGAAAAGACAGGTGGGAGGGAGACGAAATAAAACCAGCGAAATAAAACCAACAAAAATGGTGAGGCGAAATAAAAACCAGCGAAAAATAACCGGCGGACTATTCGTAGATTTTTTTGGTTCGTCTCTCTTGGTGCGACGGGATGTTAGGGCCTGAAGTGCGTGGGGGCGGGCGGGGGACTCGGCTTGAGGTTTTTTTTTGTTCTATGCGGCTTAGCGTGAGACGGGAGGTTGGGCGTGTGCGGGACTCGATCGCGGGGTTTTACTTGGTTTTTCGTGGCTGAGAGGAAGGTGGGAGGAAGTATCAAAGAAGTACCAAAAAAGACCAGGTGAGGTGGGACGAAAATAAAACCCGAAACGCGACCTACCAACTGAGACATTAGGAGTAGAGATCCACCACCTTAATATTCTTAGGACAATTATCTTTAAGGGGACCAATCCCCAGACTGCCGAATTAATTAATCATGCCACTTCCTATTTAAGTAGTCGAAGAATCTGTACTAGTACTGCATAAAGCGGATTGTTTAAATTTATTTAAGAAGTGCATAGTGTTGATTGTAGCGTTGAACTGTGACGTGCAGGATCCAGAAGAGTGGCCTCTCATTGCACCTTTGCCTTCTTACGGGCGCGGAAGGGAAAGATTAGGACCGCGCCACATTAGCCTCATACATGGGCAAGATCTAAATGATGTTGTTATTACTGGTACAGCAACTGTTTAACAGTCTCTACTTTCAAATTTGGTCAAGTAAATATAAATTGTTCATGCAAACCAGAGAGCTGAAGTAACTTCCTGTAACAGCCGATTTAAGCACAAATTTCAGTTTGAGGGGCATACTTGTCGAGAAACAGTTTGGGGTATACTTGTCGGGAAATAGTTTGTAGGGTATATCATGTGAAGAATTAGCTTTGACTGTACCTGCAATTTGTTCTGCTTTTCCATGTCAGGTAGCAATGGGACCATAGATGGCCAAGGCCGGATGTGGTGGGAGCTATGGTGGAACCGGACTTTGAACCACACAAGAGGTCATCTCATCGAGCTTGTGAATTCAACCAACGTCCTGATCTCCAATGTCACCCTACGCAACTCCCCATTTTGGACAGTGCATCCGGTCTACTGCAGGTTAGTTCATCATGCTGATACGGTGGATTATCACTCTGTTTCCTAGTAGAGAACCATCCTCATTTATCTTTCTTCTAAAACCATAAGCTGACAACAGAAATTTAATGTTCAGAAACGTGGTGATAAAGGATTTGACTATACTAGCTCCCCTGAATGCTCCAAACACTGATGGCATTGATCCAGGTTTGTGCTCTTAAATTGACAGATTGTTCTCTCTCAAAACTGCAAACCTCTTGCCAATGCGAATTCCGAACATAGCCCGTCACTGATTTTGGTATGAATAGCAGGCCTATATCGTTTCCTTTCAAGTTAATATTTGGTTAAGTATAAAATTAGAATTACAGGTAGTTGCGTTTGTACTTCATATGTGACTCCTTGGGGATTATGATCTTTTCTGTACTAAATACAAACTGGCTTTGCAAAGAGCTAATTTATCCATGACAGTTTCTCTTTCTGAACAATACCAGACTCAAGTTCAGAAGTTTGTATCGAGGACTGCTATATCGAAAGTGGAGATGACCTGGTTGCTGTCAAGAGTGGTTGGGATCAGTATGGGATATCTGTAGGCAAACCCAGCTCAAACATTATCATCCAGCGGGTTTCAGGCACCACACCTACGTGCTCAGGTGTGGGTTTCGGAAGCGAGATGTCGGGTGGGATATCAAACGTGCTTGTCCGCGACCTCCACATATGGAACTCGGCTTCCGCAGTGAGGCTCAAAACCGATGTGGGGCGCGGCGGGTACATAACCAACATCACCATCGCCAATGTGACGATGGAGAAGGTCAAGGTGCCAATAAGGTTCAGCCGGGGTTCAGATGACCACTCCGACGACAAGTATGACCGAACAGCGCTACCGATGATCAGTGACATTCATATTGTCGACATTGTTGGTGTGGATGTGCAGCGCGCACCGATGCTGGAGGCAGTGCATGGCGCGGTTTACGAGGGGATCTGCTTCAGAAACGTTAGCCTGAGAGCGATAAGGCGTCAGGTAAGGTGGCAATGCGGGTCTGTGTACGGAGAGGCGCATGAAGTTTTCCCTGCACCTTGTGAAGAGTTGAGGAATAATGGATCTTCTTCTTCTTCGTGTGGCCTCCCCTGAGCAACTGTACAGAACTTGTAAGATTTTGATGGGTGAGATGGGGGTGTCTATACTTGTGTTTAGAGGACAAGGATAGAACTTACAGGCAGATTCAACATTGAGACTTGTATACTTTGTTTTGTAAAAGATCTAGAGGGTACAAAGGTCTTTCAGTCAGTTTATCCACTGCAGATGGGCACATGTAATTCACTGATCAAATATAGAAGGCAGTTATCCTTTCTCCCAAATGTGTCGCCCGACGTGTCTCCCCTTCTTATGTCATCCCTACATATTGAAATATAGTTCATATTAGATTTGTTCTAAATAAAACTTTATGAAGTTTGACCAACTATAGAGAAAAATGTTATGAACACGCAAAGTACCAAATATATATCTATGAAAATAAATTTCATGATGAACCTGGCGGTATTGATATGGTAATTGTAAATGTTGATAAATTTTTCGATGAACTTGGTCAAAGTTTAACTTGAAAAGAAAACTAATTTGGACTACATTTTTGCATGAAGGTAGTAGCAATATAAACCTGATCATATCCCGGGCCGGGCCGGAAGTGAAAATCCCGAGCCTGGCCCAAAACATGTTTAGTAGCTCTCGGCGTCCAGATCAATGGAGGATGGGGTGGAGAGTGGGAGCAAGGTGACGCGGGGTGCAACTGGCATCTCTGTTTATGTATTGTTCTGAATTTTTTACTTGAAACCTCTTTAGTGCTTTATGTATGAAATATTGACCTGATCTGGCCGACGCCCGGCAAGCTCAAGGAAGAGATTTTTCTTCTGAATTTCTGACTCGAAACCTTCAAAAGATATATATAGTGATTTATGGCGCCGACGAGCTCAAGGAAGAGATGTTTCTTCTGAATTTTTTACCCGAAACCTCCAAAAGATGGTGGTTTATGTATGAAATGTTGAGCATTCTAGAACTGATACTGGTCCAGAGGAGGCTGACTTGCTTATATGCTGATACTTCCTTTTGCGATTCTAGTTAAAACTTAGTGTCAATCATCCAAATAGCGTCAAATTTATATCCGCCCACAAGTGTTGCCAATATATTTGGTCACTGGTTGGACGGTATTCCAAATAGGTTTAAAGCGCTTATAAGGGTGAGAGCGTACGCCTTAATTTGGTCACTCTGGCTATGTAGAAACGATTTGGTTTTTAATGGAAAAAATGTTTCTCCTCTGCAGGTTATTTTCCGTTGTACGCACTCGCTTCATACGTGGTCTATGCTACAACGATCGGAGCACTAATAGATGTTCAAGGCGGTGTGTACGCGGTTGGAGCAGGTGGCTACGGAGGTTTTTTCCTAACATGGGTGGCAGGATAATCTCCGGATCAATCCACCACCACCTTCGACATAGGCATAGTGTCGGTCTATAGGACTTTACTGTTGCTGATATGTCGGTTTATATTTCATGTTTTTTGTCAGACTTTTGGATTTGGCTGTGTGCATCTCAGTTATGTAGAGGCCGGATGTTACTCATAATGTTTTGTATCCTCTTGATGCTACATTCTGAGATAATAAAATCGCCCTTTTATTGAAAAAAGTTAAAACTTAGTCATGCTCATGAGGGGATAGTTCAGGTTTTGATGTATATGTTGATGCTTCCATAGTTCAGGTTTGATGTATTTTCCCTTGGAGGGTCAACCGAACAAGCCAAAAGCCCTGTGTGGATTGGTTCCCTGCAGGGATCGGTTCTGCACAAATTGCTCCATGCATTGCATGCCCATACGACGGAAGAAAATTACATGAGGAAGCTAACGATTTTTGTTTCTGAGACACTCAACAAATGCTTGGATGCTAACAGTTTAATTGCAATGTATGGAAGCCTAGCGTCTTATTTCTTTTCAAGTCTAAACTCTAAAGGTGACACCGACAGCTTTCATGGCCAACCTCCTTCATAAATTCAGAGAACACCAAAGTCCAGACACAGTGGCACACATTCTGATAGAAGGAACGAGCCGGCCGACTGAAGCAGCATCCCCAACACTCAGTGTTTGCAACTTATTAAGCTTTGATGTATGGAGTTAAATCTCATTGCCGAAGAAACAAAAGTGATGACATGCATTGAGCTCATACACATTACTAAAAAGGAAACGTTTGGAGACGGTGCGCCGGCCGAATCTTCGGCCGGTCACGTCCCACGCGCGAACCCTGCAACCAATTCAGACAAGACACGTAGGCTGCATGGGGCCACCACTTCCCTCGTCCTGTTTTCTTCTCCACTCATCCTATTTTCTTCCTTATCTTCTCGCCCGAGCCCACCTCGCGCTGCGCAGCAGCTTTTTATCGCCGCAACCTCCTCGACCAGGCCCGCAACATCTCGTCGGAGAAGAGTTGCCGGTGGAGATGGCCGCCAATCCCTCCCCCCACCCCTCGACGAGCTATTTCTTCCTTCGCGCGGGTGCCTCCCCCATCCACGCTGTTTCCCTGCAAAAAGACAGCGATGACGGAGGCACGGGCCCTGCGATGAGTTGCAATGACGGCGCATGGCGACTGCGGGGACCTCGACGACGACGACGGTTTTGCTACAACGACGCGACAGGTGATGTTGCAACCGTTGGCGCAAGTTGCTGGAACCAGACGACAGAGGAGCTGCGACCAGCGGCGGAATTTGCTACAACCATTATGCGCATGTGGTGCGACCCCGATGACAGTAAGAACGCTTTTTGTTGCAACCGCGTAGTGTTTTTGCTACTACCAGAGATGTAATTTGCTACTACCAGCGATGATTTTCGTTACATTCATTTGTAAAGATGATGCGACCCAGGCGACGGTGACATTTTTTTGCTGCAACCGAACAATTTTTTGCTACTATCGACTACATAATTTGCTACATCATTCATGGAGAAGATGCAACCCTTGACGGCCGTGACAACGTTTTGCTGCAACCACACATATTTTTTGCTACTACCACAGACAGTAATTGTTACCACCATTCACGGCGGTGACCGATGACTAGAAATCAGAAAAGTTGCAACCGGCGACAAAAAAAGCTTCAACCGGCTAGAAAAAAGCTTCAACCGGCGACAGGAAACACAGAAAGCTACAATCGTCAACACAAAAGCTTCAACCATATATTTTAAAAGCTTCAACTAGAAACCGGCGACGAAAAAGCTGCAGCAGCGAGTCGTTGATGCACATGACTGTTTTCTAAGCACTAATGGTGCTGCGACCGATGATGGAACTGGCGGCCCCGCCATTGTTGGACCTGGCGTCCGCCATTGCCGCCGTTTTTTTATGCAGCCGGTACCTCTTTTGCTGCAGCGGAGACGGCGAGCGGCGGCGAGCGGCAACGGCGAGCGGCGAGCGGCAACGGCGAGCGGCGAGCGGCGACGATGAGCGGTGGCCATGGCGAGCCACGAGCAACGCGGGGTGTGGCAGATGGCAACGGCGGCCACAGTCAACGATGTGCGGCGGATGAGGAAGACAACGACCGAGTCCACCTCGAGCCCGTCTAATACGCGCCTGATCGAGCGGTTCCGTGTGTTCCGTGTTAGACAGATCCAATGACCCACGCAGGACCGGCCGAAAGTTTCGACCGGTGCGCCGGCGCCTATTAGCGCCCTTACTAAAACATAGAAAGGCAAAGTCCCAACCAAGTGAAAATTAGACATAGGAACTCCTTTTCGTGACATGATTTTAGCATATTTTACATCCCAAATGCCACGGGATCTTCAGCGAGGAATTGCTGAGACGTTCCTTGAGGCACTTCGTAGTATTGCACCCGCCGGCTATTGCCGGTCGTCAGGCCTCCAATGGAGTCAGGATAGAGACAGAATGTGGTCAAGCGATACAGAAAGCGTCCCTTCTCCTTGAGCTCCTGACCAGCGCTGCTGTTGCCCTCAATCTTGAGCTCCTGACCAGTAGTGCTGTCGCCCTCAATCTTGAGCTCCTGACCAGCAGTGCTGTCGCACTCAATGAAGCACTGTACGAGGCAGAATCTGCCCGGGTTCGCTCTCACCCATTCCTATGTACACGAGGGTGGCACTTACATGCCTCTCGGCTGGATCCTGGCTGAACAGCTTCTCCTCGCCAAGTTTCGAAGAGAGCCTGGGGCTAGTGCCATCGATGGGCACATAACAAAAGTAGAGTTGGCCGAGGGTGTTCGGTTCTTTGGAGAGCCCGACAAAGACATTGAGGTCCTGGTCAAAGTGACCACAGCCATTAAAGGGCAGCGCCCAGCTGCCAAGTCGTTTTCATGAAAGTTCCACCATGTCAAAGGCGAAGGTGGCCTCAGTGTCGTCTATCTTGGATGACAGAATCGTTTTTATAATACTGCGTTGGCAGGTCTTGAACCTCGTGGCACGGATACCATATTGAATTCATGCTTCAGCCAATTCATCAAAAAGTCCAAACTGATGAAGGAAGGTGGGCAATATATTTCAATACTGACCACGAAGGTATGTGACTAGGGCTGCACGGCGTAGGAGGTGACGTCATAATGCCCGAACGGCGGTTCCGGGAGCTGTTCCCACGGGCTCTCCCCGCCGTGAGAAGAATCCAGCGGGGGGTCCCGGTCCCAGATGAGCATCTCGAAGCTGCCTAGGGTCAGGCAGAACAGCTTGTCGCCGTCGGAGAAATAGATGCGATGACACGGATAAAACTGCCCGGGAAAAAGGGTGAGGCTCCGTTCGCGGACGTCGACCATGGTGGTGAAGCCCCCGATCAGAGAGCAGTTGCCCTCGTAATACCTGCTGTGCATGGCAAGATCTTGGTGCCGAAGGCTGACACGAAGTGCTGCGGCGCCCCATGCCTTGCCTCCAAGCGCAGGAACACCGGAGGCGTGGGCTTCGCATCGGCTGGGGCTGAAATAGCAGAGCCGAAGGACGGTATTATTACCTCGCGGTTGCTATGCCCTCGCGACCAGTCATCGAAGACAAGGTAAACGCTAGGCATCATCCTAGTTCGTCCTTGCTCGTCGCCTTGTTGATTACCGTAGGACTGGATTCGTGGCTTATATAAAGGGACGAAACTCTAGGAACGTCGGACAGAGCTATGTATCGCGGTTGCAACGCTGACTCGTTCACGCTGAAGGCTCCCTAGCTCGCTACATGGGCCGGCCCCAGCGCGTACGGGCAGCCACGAGCGAGCGCCGCTCGCTAAATTATTTTTTTTCTAGTTTTTTCACTTCATTTTTACTCTTTTGGTCCTTTCCGGTTTTGGGGAACTTTCCAGAACCTTATTTCACCGGTTTTTATTTTCTTTTTCTGGTTTCCTCTCCTGGTTTTACCGGGTTTATTAAAATGAAAAATATTCATAAAGATATTCAGATTCAAAAAATGTTTGTGGATACAAGAAAAGTTCATGGATTCGAAAAAAGTTCACGCGAACGCACAACAATGTTCATGAATTCAAAAATATTTGTGAATTTGTTAAAAGTTCATGCAAAAATATTTGTAAATTCCACTACTTCTAATTACCTCAACATGCGTACTTTCACGTCATCAAAATTGTTGTAGCCATTAGATTTATTAGCTTGATCCACTAGCATCCATTTTGACCTATGCATGGGAATTCTCTAGCATGCATCATGCATGAGTGCATTCTAAGTGGGTTATTTCAATTAACATGCACGAGTTTTCATGTTGAATTTTTTTTGCTCATGCAGAAATTTCTCACATACTTTAGAATGTAAGGACTAAATTAATACTCTACACAACATTTAGAAATTATATATTCAATTCCGTGGCAGCCCGGGGGTACCATCTAGTTAGGAAAAATGTTCTCCTAATGCTTGATTATTAAGCCTAATGCTTCATGACAATCTCTTTTCAACACAAATATTATGACCACTGCTCCAAGTGGGCTTATTTTATAATTTGAATACATAGGCATAAAAACGGGAAAAGCTAGGTCAAACAAAACTAAAATGAGATTACGAGAGTCCACCAGAATGACAAATGCAACTGCAAAAGAGGTAAGAAACCCACGTGATCTTCGATAGCCACTTGACACTTGACAGTAATATCGCCATCTGGAAAATGTGAGAGCAAGATCTCAGTTGTCCACATATCCTTATGTTTAGGCACGACTGCTAGATGGCATCAAGTTTCAGCATCTCAAGCACAATCCTATAACATTTTGAGATTTTTGTCGGCCAATATACATGTTCACAAAACAAAGACACATGGCATAATAAATCAGGACAGTTGACTGATGCACTTCTAGACTACGAGACAACCATTAAGAAATCTGACGCATCGACCATACACTACTGCTAATGAGACTCATGATGATTGCTCTAGCATCCCACTGCTCGTGTCGTAGCCCACATCGTCATCCTCCCGCACGATGCTTTCAAGCAAGCAGGTACTTCTTAAACTCCTTAAGGTAATCCAGGAGCAGCACGGCGGTGAAGAGAAAGAACCCACCAAGGTAGCTGATGCTACCACCGCCCCTTCTACTGTTGTCATCTCCTTTGCCAAAATGGGACGAAAGGAACCAACCACTTCTATCGTCCAGATTAGGCCCTTGAACTTCCCCTAAAACCGTACACAATATACCACAAGCAAAATTAAGTGGATTGCCTAGTTCGATAAACTACTTTAAATTTGCAGTGTGCCAGTATGAGAATGAACAAGAAAACCATCATTGGAACATGATCATTTGATAGTCGCGGTTGAAGAAAATGTTTTTCAGGAATAATTCTTATGATTTTTTATCAGATTAAGTGATATAATGCGGACCACCGACCCAGCCCTATCACCTCTACGGCTTCCTCTCTCCCATATTTTTTTCAAAGAAGTATCTTTTGGGTTTTTTCTATGTCACATTAAATGGTATGATTTCTTTCTAACAAATCCAAACATATTTTCTATGCTATTAGTTATTTCGTAGAAATGGAGAATTTTGGTTGTTTGTTTTATAAAACATCATGATTGTGAAAATATTATTCAGTAAAAGGTCATGCACATGATTTTCAAAAATATGTTATTAAAACCCATGACTTGTTCAACGTTATGTTGTATCGCAAATAAACCAATTCCCTTTGCCGCCCCATCTCCCTCATATTTCTTGAAGAAAAAACTTTTTCTGTGTCACATTAAGTGATAGGTTTCTGTCTCACAGACACATAGATATTTTCTATTAGTTGGTAGAAACGAAAATTTCGGTTGCAAGTTCATGAAACATCATGTGCTGTGAATTATTCAGGAAAGGTCATGCTCATGGTTTTGAAACATCGCGATCCAAAAAATTAAAAAACCACATAAGGTGAGCGTGGATCGAACACGCGACCTTCAGATCTTCAGTCTGACGCTCTCCCAACTGAGCAATCCCCGCTATTGTTCATTCATCCACGTATTTCCTTTTTAACTATAGATTAAGCATACAAACTGTTAGAGCTCATATCGGAAAGAAGATAATTCATCAAGTGTGTCCTTCTTTGTGATCAATATCTTTGCGCATTTAGAGTGGATACGAACTCACAAACATTATTTTGTACACTATAGACATTTGGATAAACAAAAGGATGCAAAGCTAATCGTTGAATTTGACTGTAGGTTCCATCACTTAGAGCAACACTAGCAGGTCCCGCATCTGCCCCTGACCCGGAAAATAACCGGCAAAATGCGGGTAGGGGCGGAAAAACCTACCCGATCAGATCTCGCATACCGCTCCGGCCCGCAAAATTTTTTAAGGGACGCGGCAAAATCTCGGCCCCAACCCACGAATACGCAGGTTTTCCCCTAGCAGTTGCGGTGCCCTGCATCACACACAAGCTGTTGGCGGGAGGGACATTTCAGCCCGTGCGCCTTTTCCCCATCCCCTTCCGCCGCCGACCGCCCTTGCTTCCGCCCGTCCGCTGATACGTCTTCAACGTATCTATAATTTTTTATTGTTATTATCCGTTTTGGACGTTTAATGGGCTTTACTATACACTTTTATATTATTTTTGGGACTAACCTATTAACCCAAGCCCCAGTGCAAATTGTTTTTTTTTTGCCTATTTCAGTGTTTCGCATAAAAGGAATATCATAAACGAAGTCCAAACGGAATGAAACCTTCGGGAGCGTGATTTTTGGAACAAACGTGATCCGGAGGACTTGGAGTGGACGTCAAGAAACAACCGAGGAGGTCATGAGGCAGGGAGGCGCGCTTGCCCCCCTAGGCGCGCCCCCACCCTCGTGGGCCCCTCGTTGCTCCACCGACCTACTTCTTCCTTCTATATTTACCCATGTACCCCGAAATCAACCAGAAGCACCACGAAAACCTATTTTCACCGCCGCAACCTTCTGTACTCGTGAGGTCCCATCTTGGGGCCTTTTCCGGCGCTCCGCCGGAGGGGGAATCGATCACGGAGGGCTTCTACATCAACACCATAGCCTCTCCGATGATGTGTGAGTAGTTTACCACAGACCTTCGGGTCCATAGTTATTAGCTAGATGGCTTCTTCTCTCTCTTTGGATCTCAATACAAAGTTCTCATCGATCTTCTTGGAGATCTATTCGATGTAACTCTTTTTACGGTGTGTTGTCGAGATCCGATGAATTGTGGGTTTATGATCAAGATTATCTATGAACAATATTTAAATTTTCTCTAAATTCTTTTATGTATGATTGGTTATCTTTGCAAGTCTCTTCAAATTATCAGTTTGGTTTGGCCTACTAGATTGATCTTTCTTGCAATGGGAGAAGTGCTTAGCTTTGGGTTCAATCTTGCATTGCTCGATCCCAGTGATAGTAGGGGAAACGGCACGTATTGTATTATTGCTATCGAGGATAAAAAGATGGGGTTTATATCATATTGCTTGAGTTTATCCCTCTACATCATGTCATCTTGCCTAATGCGTTACTCTGTTCTTATGAACTTAATACTCTAGATGCATCTTTGGATAACGGTCGATGTGTGGAGCAATAGTAGTAGATGCGCATGTGAGTCGGTCTACTTGTCACGGACGTGATGCCTATATACATGATCATGCCTAGATATTCTCATAATTATGCACTCTTCTATCAATTGCTCGACAGTAATTTGTTCACCCACCGTAATACTTATGCTATCTTGAGAGAAGCCACTAGTGAAACATATGGCCCCCGGGTCTATTTTCCATCATATAAGTTTTCAATCTATTTTTACTTTCAATCTTTATCATAAAAATACAAAAAATATTATCATCTCTATCAGATCTCACTTTTGCAAATGGCCGTGAAGGAATTGACAACCCCTTTATCGCGTTGGTTGCAAGGTTCTTATTTGTTTGTATAGGTACGAGGGACTTGCGTGTGGCCTCCTACTGAATTGATACCTTGGTTCTCAAAAACTGAGGGAAATACTTACGCTACTTTACTGCATCACCCTTTCCTCTTCAAGGGAAAACCAACGCATGCTCAAGAGGTAGCAAGAAGAATTTCTGGCGCCGTTGACGGGGAGGCTTACACCAAGTCAAGTCAAGATTTGATCTCCCGCCAACGTGCGATTCCTGGCGCCGTTGCCGGCGAGTCTACCCACAAGTCAAGACATACCAAGTACCCATCACAAACTCTTATTCCTCGCATTACATTATTTGCCATTTGCCTCTCGTTTTTCTCTCCCCCACTTCACCTTTGCCGTTTTATTTTCCCTTTTCTTTCGCCTTCTTTCCATATGTATCTTTGTTTGTGTTTCCATGTGCCTTCTATTTGCTTGCATCTTTGCTTGTTAAAAATCTATTGATATGGACCCACTTAAAGTGTTCTACTTGGATCATCTTCGATCCTTATGCGCTCATGCTGAAACCCCAACTAGCCTAGTTGATGGAAAATCTTTAGATGAGCATGCTCATTTTGTGCGTCATCGTTTGTCTGAAAAAGGGAAGCTCTTATGGTATCAAATAAATAGTTTGCTATGCTATGTTTGGAATCTTTGTGAAATTCATGACTTTACTTATTGCTCTAAGAACCCTTAAAAACACCTTCTCAACCTATGTGAGTTTAATGATAATGAAATCTTATCTTCTTACGGAAAGGGTGTTTATAGTTACTATGATATCGAACAAATTGAAGAATTTGTCGTTTTTAAGGGTGCTCATGAAGTTGCTTCTTTGATTGAAAAGTATGATATTACTCTCTACAAATCTGAAAATTCTGACATACTTAAATATTGCTATGAAAACTACGCTCATAATGCCTATGTTAAGGAATTTATTGAGAGAATGATCGTTGCTTTGGAAGAAAATAATGATATGCACGAATCTATAGATAATTATGATTCCAATGATTTGATTGAAATATCCCTTGATGAACATGATGCTTACTATTCTTATGGCCATTATGCCAATATTTACGAAGATGAATTTGCTATAGTTCCTTATGTTAAACATGAGATTATTGCTATTGCACCCATACTCGATAGCTCCTTGAATAAAAAGCATGATTGCAATGATTCTACTGTAAATTCTATTAAGGTCAATTGTGTTAATAATATGCAAAACCCTAAGCTTGGGGATGCTAGTTTTACTATATCCACTACTTGTTGCAACGATCATGATTGGGGTGATTCTTCTTATGATCTTGAAAATTTATTTAAGCCCCATGATGAATATGAGATTGATAATAATGTTTGCAATAGTATTAAAAGTGGGTTTGGAGAGGTCATGACTTTAGTTAATGTTAATCCCACTATTTTGGAAGAGTGTCAACTTTTCATACATGTGGATCGTGTTAAGAATATGTTTTGTGATATCTATATTGTTAAATTTGCTTGTGATCCTACATGTAGTTATTATGAGAGAGGAAAATATGGTTGTAGAAATTTTCATGTTACTAAATTACCTCTCGTTATGTTGAGATTGCTATTGTTTCTTTCCGCTTCCTTGTATATGCTAGTTTTTGCTTGCCTTGATAATTTGTTTGACTATAAGATGCCTATGCATAGGAAGTATGTTATATTAGATGTGTTTGTCACGTGTTTTAAGATGCTCTTTTTGTGCTTCAAATCTTGTCTTTCATGTGAGCATCATTGAAATTATCACTGCCTAGCTAGGGGCGTTAAACGATAGCGCTTGTTGGGAGGCAACCCAATTTTATTTTTATTTCTTGCTTTTTGATTCTGTTTAGTAATAAATAATTCATCTAGCTTCTGTTTAGACGTGGTTTTATGTTTTAATTAGTGTTTGTGCCAAGTAGAACCTTTGGGAAGACTTGGGTGAAGTCTTTTTGATCTTGCTGTAAAAAATAGAAACTTTAGCGATCACGAGATTAGCTACAACTTTTTACTGGAGAGTGATATTTAGTTGATTCTTTTTGCAGATGATTAATAAATAAATTCCTCACGTCCAGCAATTTATTTTAGAACTTTTGGAGTTCCATAAGTATGCGTTCGATACAGATTACTACAGATTGTTCTGTTTTTGACAGATTCTGTTTTTCGTACGTTGTTTGCTATTTTGATGAATCTATGGCTAGTATCGGAGGTTATGAACCATAAAGAAGTTGGAATACAGTAGGTTTAACACCACTATAAATAAAGAATGAGTTCATTACAGTATCTTGAAGTGGTAATTTGTTTTCTTATACTAACGGAGCTCATGAGATTTTCTGTTGTGTTTTGTGTTATGAAGTCTTCAATTGTTGGGTAAAGATTTGATGGATTATGGAACAAGGAGCGGAAAGAGCCTAAGATTGGGGATGCCCAAGGCACCCCAAGGTAAAATCCAAGGACAACCAAAAGCCTAAGCTTGGGGATGCCCCGGAAGGCATCCTCTCTTTTGTCTTCGTCCATCAGTAACTTTACTTGTAGCTATATTTTTATTCACCACATGATATGTGTTTTGCTTGGAGCATCTTGTATGATTTGAGTCTTTGCTTTTTAGTTCACCATAATCATCCTTGCTGTACACACCTTTTGGGAGAGACACATATTAATCGGAATTTATTAGAATACTCTATGTGCTTCACTTATATCTTTTGAGCTAAACAATTTTGCTCTAGTGCTTCACTTGTATTTTTTAGAGCACGGTGGTGGTTTTATTTTATAGAAATTATTGGTCTCTCAAGCTTCACTTATATTATTTTGTGAGTCTTTTAGAACAGTATGGTAATTTGCTTTGGCTATAAAATTAGTTCTAATATGATAGGCATCCAAGATGGATATAATAAAAACTTCCATATAAGTGCATTGAATACTAGGAGAAGTTTGATACTTGATGATTATTTTGACATATGGAGATAGTGATATTAAAGTTGTGATAGTTGAGTAGTTGTGAATTTAAGAAATACTTGTGTTGAAGTTTGCAAGTCCCGTAGCATGCACGTATGGTAAACATTGTGTAACAAATTTGAAACATGAGGTGTTCTTTGATTGTCATCCTTATGAGTGGCGGTCGGGGACGAGCGATGGTCTTTTCCTACCAATCTATCCCCCTAGAAGCATGCACGTAGTGCTTGGTTTTTGATGACTTGTAGATTTTTGCAATAAGTATGTGAGTTCTTTATGACTAATGTTGAGTCCATGGATCATACACACTCTCAACCTTCCATCATTGCTAGCCTCTTCGGTACCGTGCATTGCCCTTTCTCACCTTGAGAGTTGGTGCAAACTTCGCCGGTGCATCCAAACCCCATGATACGATACGCTCTATCATACATAAACCTCCTTATATCTTCCTCAAAACAGCCACCATACCTACCTATTATGGCATTTCCGTAGCCATTCCGAGATATACTGCCATGCAACTTTCCACCGTTCCGTTTATTATGACACGCTTCATCATTGTCATATTGCCTTGCATGATCATGTAGTTGACATCGTATTTGTGGCAAATCCACCATGCATATTATTTCATACATGTCACTCTTGATTCATTGCTCATCCCGGTACACCGCCGTAGGCATTCATATAGTCATATTTTGTTCTAAGTATCGAGTTATAATCATTGAGTTGTAAATAAATAGAAGTGTGATGATCATCATTAATAGAGCATTGTCCCAAATAAAAAAAGAGAAAGGCCAAAAAAAAGAAAGGCCAAACAAAAGAAAAGAAAAAAGAAATAAAAAGGGACAATGCTACTATCCTTTTTCCACACTTGTGCTTCAAAGTAGCACCATGATCTTTATGATAAAGAGTCTCTTGTTTTGTCACTTTCATATACTAGTGGGCATTTTTCATTATAGAACTTGGCTTGTATATTCAAACAATGGGCTTCCTCAAAATTCCCTAGGTCTTCGTGAGCAAGCAAGTTGGATGCACACCCACTTAGTTTCTTTTGTTGAGCTTTCATACATTTATAGCTCTAATGCATCCGTTGCATGGTAATCCCTACTCCTTGCATTGACATAAATTGATGGGCATCTCCCTAGCCCGTTGATTAGCCGCGTCAATGTGAGACTTTCTCTTTTTTTTTGTCTTCTCCACACAACCCCATCATCATTATTCTATTTCACCCATAGTGCTATATCCATGGCTCACGCTCATGTATTGCGTGAAAGTTGAAAAAAGTTTGAGATTACTAAAGTATAAAACAATTACTTGGCTTGTCATTGGGGTTGTGCAAGATGAGAGCATCTTGTGTGACAAAAATGAAGCATGGCCAAACTATATGATTTTGTAGGGATGAGATTTCTTTGGCTATGTTATTTTGAGAAGACATAATTGCTCGGTTAGTATGCTTGAAGTATTATTATTTTTATGTCAATATTAAACTTTTATCTTGAATCTTTTCGGATCTGAGCATTCATGCCACAATAAAGAAAAATTACATTGAGAAATATGCTAGGTAGCATTTCACATCAAAAATTCTGTTTTATCATTTACCTACTCGAGGACGAGCAGGAATTAAGCTTGGGGATGCTTGATACGTCTCCAACGTATCTATAATTTTTTATTGTTCCATGCTATTATATTATCCGTTTTGGATGTTTAATGGGCTTTACTATACACTTTTATATTATTTTTGGGACTAACCTATTAACCCAAGGCCCAGTGCAAATTGTTATTTTTTGCCTATTTCAGTGTTTCGCAGAAAAGAAATATCAAATGAAGTCCAAATAGAATGAAACCTTTGGGAGCGTGATTTTTGTAACAAACGTGATCCAGAGGACTTGGAGTGGACGTCAAGAAACAACCGAGGAGGCCACGAGGCAGGGAGGCGCGCCCCCACCCTCGTGGGCCCCTCGTGGCTCCACCAACCTAATTCTTCCTCCTATATATACCCATGTACCCCGAAACCAACCAGAAGCACCACGAAAACCTATTTCCACCGTTGCAACCTTTTGTACCCGTGAGATCCCATCTTGGGGCCTTTTCCGGCGCTCCGCCGGAGGGGAATCGATCGCGGAGGGCTTCTACATCAACACCATAGCCTCCCCGATGATGTGTGAGTAGTTTACCACAGACCTTCGGGTCCATAGTTATTAGCTAGATGGCTTCTTCTCTCTCTTTGGATCTCAATACAAAGTTCTCCTCGGTCTTCTTGGAGATCTATTCGATGTAACTCTTTTTGCGGTGTGTTTGTCAAGATCCGATGAATTGTGGGTTTATGATCAAGATTATCTATGAACAATATTTGAATCTTCTCTGAATTCTTTTATGTATGATTGGTTATCTTTGCAAGTCTCTTCGAATTATCAGTTTGGTTTGGCCTACTAGATTGATCTTTCTTGCAATGGGAGAAGTGCTTAGCTTTGGGTTCAATCTTGCGTTGCTCGATCCCAGTGACTGAAGGGGAAACGACACGTATTGTATTGTTGCCATCGAGGATAAAAAGATGGGGTTTATATCATATTGCTTGAGTTTATCCCTCTACATCATGTCATCTTGCCTAATGTGTTACTCTGTTCTTATGAACTTAATACTCTAGATGCATGCTGGATAGTGGTCGATGTGTGGAGTAATAGTAGTAGATGCAGGAAGGAGTCGGTCTACTTGTCACAGATGTGATGCCTATATACATAATCATGCCTATATATACTCATAATTATGCACTCTTCTATCAATTACTCGACATTAATTTGTTCACCCACCGTAATACTTATGCTATCTTTAGAAAAGCCCCTAGTGAAACATATGGCCCCCGAGTCTATTTTCCATCATATAAGTTTCCAGTCTATTTTTACTTTCCAATCTTTACTTTCAAACTTTATCATAAAAATACCAAAAATATTATCATCTCTATCAGACCTCACTTTTGCAAGTGTCTGTGAAGGGATTGACAACCCCTTTATCACGTTGGTTGCAAGGTTCTTATTTGTTTGTGTAGGTACGAGGGACTTGCGTGTGGCCTCCTACTGGATTGATACCTTGGTTCTCAAAAACTGAGGGAAATACTTACGCTATTTTGCTAGATCACCCTTTCCTCTTCAAGGAAAAACCAACTTATGCTCAAGAGGTAGCATCCGCCGCGGCGATTCCGGCCAAATCTGCGGGCAGAATCGCGCCGCGGGGCCGTCCCCCACCCTCCTGTGCCGTCACGCTGCACCGACCCCCCGGATCCGGCGAGAAGAGCGCCGCTGCCGCCGCTGGGCATCGACCACCGTCGAGCCCGCCCCTCGTCGCCGCCCGAGAGAGGAATGAACTTGGAATTCTTCTACGACAATGTGGGTAGCCGTGTCAAACCAGCTAGAGACCCTAACCGCATTAGAGCTTTTCTTCAGGCATACAAGGAGATTGAAAATGCAAACACACACTTTCAACTTCAGGAGGATCTCATTGAGCACCATTGGCAAAGAGTTGGACAGTGACTCATTTTTGTATTCATTTTCATTTGTATTCATCACAAGTTTTGTATTGCATTATTTAAGTTTGATTCGGTCATTTGGATAATTATTTGTAATATGGATGATTGTTGTATTGTGTTGAATTTGAATAATTATTTAGTTTGCTTCCGTTTGTTGTATTATGTTGGATTTGATATTTACGGGCCGATGAGATGCGGGAAGCAGCGGTGCAAGAGCAGACACCGCAAAGCCGACCCGTATAAAAGCATATTTGGCGAATATACTTTTATACGGGTCCGTTTGAAAGTCTGCATCTGACTCGTCTTGCCCGGCCATAAAAGCCGTTTTCATGAACTGCAAACACGTTTTGCGGGTCGGCGGGATGCAGGGTCTGCTAGAGTTGCTCTTACCCTTCTCTAAATACAAATACAGACATCCCATCACAAGTCAGGAAAATAGTTGCAAGTTCTTTACAATAACTCTCAGGGAAGACCGCACCAAGGTTGAGATACTTTGTTCCTAAACTCTTCACAAGGTGTAGCGAAAACTTCCTGGGTTCTCTCTCAGGCTAACATCGAAGAAAAATTAGCAAGTTAAAATGTCTTGCAGAACGCCACACCAAGAGGAAGATTCATTGTCTATCATAACATGGGAACAATCTGTACTTGTCTATCATGCTCCTTCTTAAGGAAGTAATTTTCCCAAGAAGCAGTAAGAAGACTGGCCGCATTCTTCAGTACTCAGGTACAAAAATATTAAGTGTGGAAAACAAATTTTATGGAATGCTCCCATATTGCCAGGTGAGTACCAATTTCTTCAAAGGTCTGATGTCCAGACTAACTAATTGATCCTGAGTAGAGCCAGAGCTGATGAATAATCATCATAAATTTTGACATTGAATGTCAACACAAATGCACATTTAATCTGAATGAACTATTTAAAAGTCGAGTTCCAGCTCTTGAACTTGGAAAAATGTCAAGTTCACATGTATGCTTATCAAGATTCTTGTTTTTTTAGAATGCTTATCAAGATTCTTGTATTTGCCAGATGTGCCACAAAAAAAAAAGGCACTTTTGAGGTACCAAACTTTCAAGCCCAGCTACCCGAAAACAAGCGCGCTTTTGAGCCACCCTACTTTCGAGCCCAGCTGTCATCTATTTTTATTAGTTTTTCTGCATAGGTCCACAGCCTAAGGCAAATTCAACATAGACTGCATGGATAGATCTTAATTTTGATATGAGTGATCAATGGATAAGATTTGACAGGAGCGACAGTTGACATCCCTTCTGGGTCTTAGAATGTGAGACGCGTCAGTCCTGCAAGTCACAAATCTATTCTAGACCAATAAATAAACATGTGCGGTCACTGGAAATTTAGAGAGCACACATACACATACATTGGGATTCAAAGCATACATTGGGATTCAAAGCAATGTGTTTAGCAATACCCATTTTCCTTATCAAATACTGGTGCCACACCTTCGGTTTATCAAGCTGAAAATGAGTTGCAATCTTCAAGCAGAATAAATAAGAAATTTCCAAAAACGTACAAGAACAAGCATGCATACCTTATTCCAAACCGCCCATGTGATCAACTCACGTACTCCACCCTCTGTAGCCTAAATGAAAGAAGAGTGTTTGTGTCATCGATGTGATTAAGAATGTAGCATCGGGTTGCACATACATACATGTCCACTATACAATGAACTTACATCATCAGGGGATGCCCTCCACGCAAGTACCGAACTAAGCTAGAAACAAAGAGCAAAGACAATCCAGAGCCAGAATCAAGGGGTGTGCTACGCCACTGGCTGATCTTTTTTAAAGATCATCCGGGTCGCGAGCTGTCGGATCAGACACCATCAAGAGGGCGCCCTTCACCATCGCAACAAAGGTGATGTTGCTCCCACCTAGTCGGGCCCTCGCGGCTGGGTGGTGGCGCTCGGCTCGGGTGGATCCCCTGGTGGCGTCTTCAGGCGGCGGCGGCGACGACTCTACAACCCTCCCTTTTCGGCTTCTGGCGACGGCGGATGCCTCCTGATGCTCTGGGCCTTCGAAGCGGGGGCGGAACACGGTTCCGGGGGGAAGTTGGAGCCGACATGGGTGTCGGTCGTGGCCATGTGCCACTTCTTCGCCTTCCCCTTCCCCCGATCGATGTGGTCGCGACCCTTCTCGAGGCAGCTTGGCCGGCGGCGGTTCTGGAGGTGGTCGGGGTTGTGGATCTTGACAAAGGTGTGGCCTTTGGAGGCTTCAGGGAGGTCTCATGGCGGGGCGGCGGCCCTGGCGGTGGGAGTCGCGTTGGTCGTGGGCGGATCGCGCGACTCGAATGCGGGCAGGCAACCATGGCCGCTCTGGCGGCATGGTTGTGGGCGTTGGCGGACTGGGGTGGCTGCAGGGGAGCTGAAGCACCGGGGTTCATCACCTACCGGTCTCGTTACGGTCGACAGTGACGGCGTCCGTGGACGTCGTGTTCCTCCTGCAGGCTCCGTCATGGTGCTTCTTCTCCCTCCATCTTACTCCGGGTGAAAACTTGATCCTCGGATCAGACGGTGGCGACGTTCTTTGTCGTGCCCTTCCTGGAGGCACTGTCTTGGAGTCCTCGGTCCGGCGTGTCCGTCGCGCATCCTCCCCGACAATCGCTCCTTGGTGGTGGTCTCGGTCGACTCTTAGCGGATCCTTTTTTTGCTTATCTTTTAGATGCTTTGTGTCGTTGAAGTTGTGTGTCGGTGTCCGGCATTCATGTATCTTGCCTTGGGTCAGTGTGGCGTGTGTTTGTATCGGATGCTCGTTGTTGCGGTTATGGGTCAGTGTTGCGAGTATAATATAAAGCGGGGGAAACCTTTTTCATAAGGTGATGTTGCAGTAAACTTCGCAAGATAGGTGATGTTATAGAAACAGGAAGTTATGTTGCAAAAACAACGTAGTCGCCTAAAAAATAAATAGACAGATCTGACGGACGCAGAAGCGATCGACGCGTGCAGCTTCGTCCGTCGGGTGAACACTAGTGTTTCCGTTCTAGGCCGCCGACATAGACCCAATTTGTGGCCGTGTTTAGTCAGAGGGACTAAAAAAACATCTGTGTTCGACGCTCGCAGCTTCACCGTCAGGTGAACACAAGTGTTTTCATATCGTGCCGCCGACGTAGACCCTAATTTGTGGCCATGTTTAGTCGACGGACTAAAAAAACATAAGTTATCTCCTTAGAAAAAAATTCTATGGAGTGCTATGTTTTGTCCATCATGGTGCAATCAAACATGCGTTGGTTAAGGTTTTCTATGATGCAGAGGATCAAAGGGCTTTGCCACTGCAGGCTGCGTACTCAGAGCTGGCGCACTTCTCATACAGACATACACATTGCAGTGCATCATGTTGGATAAAATGAGCAACTAGTATTCACTGAGGGCCAAATATCAATACATATACGTGTGTGGTAAAGTGCAGGAGATCCCTTATACAATAGGGATATACAAAACGGGGACTATACACATCTAACACCCCCCTCCCCCTCAAACTCATGGTGGATCAACAACACTGAGTTTGGAGAGAAAGAAGCCATGTTGCGCTCGAGTTTGTGCCTTCGCGAAAGAGTCCGCCAACTGTAACTCAGAAGGCACATAGTGAAGAGCGAGAGTCTGATCCCGCACAGCAGCACACACAAAATGGGCATCCACACCCATGTGCTTGGTGAGCTCATGCTTCACCGGGTCACGCGCAATACTGATAGCATCAATATTGTCTGACTGTAAGGGAGTCGAGGTAGTAGCAAACACACCAAAATCCTCAAGTAACCACCGTAACCAGATCACCTCAACCGTCAACATAGCCATTGCTCGCAACTCAGCCTCTGCACTCGAGCGAGAAACTGCAGTCTGTTTTTTTGTCTTCCAGGCAATAAGAGAGCTACCAAGAAAGACACAAAGAAGCATAATGAAGGCCGATCAGAGGGATCACTAGCCCAGGTAGCATCAGAGTAGGCCTGGAGCTCGAGAGAGCTGGAGCGAGGAAAGAAAAGGCGATGAGAGATCGTGCCACGAAGATATCGTAGAACACGGAGGAGATGACTATAGTGGACAGAGGTGGGTGCTGAAACAAACCGACTCAGGATATGGACATGATAGGAGATGTCGGGATGCGTAACAGCAAGGTAGACAAGGCTGCCAACGAGGTGACGATAGCGAGTGGGATTAGGAAGAGGGTCACCGTCAGAGGCACGAAGCTGAATGTTGAGCTCCATAGGAGTCACAACAGTGCGCTCATCACCAAGAGCGGCACGAGCAAGAAGATCCTGAATGTATTTTTTCTGGGAGATGTAGAAGCCATCAGAGGTCGAGAAGATCTCAACCCTAAGAAAATATCGAAGTGGACCAAGATCAGACATGAGGAACTGGTCACGAAGGCGAGCCTTAACAAAGGCAATGTAGTCAGAGTCGTCACCAGTGATGATCATGTCATCAACATAGAGTAGGAGAAGAGTCCGACCACGAGGAGACGTGTGAACAAACAACGCGGGATCATGATCACTGGGCAAGAAACCAGCGGTAGTCACCACAGAGGTGAAACGCTCGAACCAGGCGCGAGGGGCCCGTTTAAGACCATAGAGGGAGTGGCGAAGTCTACAGACCATACCATCAGGAGCATAGTACCCTGGTGGTGGCTGCATATAAACCTCCTCACGCAACTCGCCATTGAGAAAGGCGTTCTGGACATCAAGTTGAGAGATAGACCAGTTACGAACAGAAGCCATAGCAAGGAGAGTGCGGACAGTGGTCATGTGGGCCATATGAGCGAATGTCTCATCATAATTGTGTCCCTGCTCCTACTGAAAACCACGGGCCATAAGCCGAGCTTTGTAGCTCTCAAGAGAACCATCGGAGCGAGTCTTAATCTTGTAGACCCACTTGCAGGTGATGGGACGAACACCGGAAGGAAGGGAAACAAGATCCCATGTGCTAGAGCGCTCAAGGGCAGCAAGCTCTTCGGCCATCGCAAGCTGCCATTCAGGCTGAGTCATGGCAGTCCGATAGGAAGTGGGCTCGACAATAACAGAGAGACCGTACCGATCAGGAGAATAGCGATCAGGAGGGGGGGCGAGGCCGAGCACGGAGGTTATGATCCGGGGGAGGTTTGAAGGAAGGCGCACCAGAGGTGGAAGGCGCATCAGGAGAAGCATCCTCAGTACAAGGGCGGCGAGTATAGTGGAGAGGGAACGGTGAGAGAGGGCGACGAACTAGAGATGATGGTGGAGAGGTGGAGGAGGAGGATGGAGGAGATGGTGTCGGTGGTGAAGGAGAATGAATGAGAAGTGCCGGAGGAGGAGGTGAAACATGAGGCACATAGCAGGGTGCATCGGGAAGGAGAAGAAAAGAAATATCGTCCACAGAGAAGCGTGAGGAAGAAGGACGTGGGTAGTAAGAACGAGACTCGTCAAAAGTCACATCACGCGAGATGTGCAAGCAACGACCAACAGGATCCCGACAACGATAGCCCTTGTGCTCATCACTGTAGCCAAGGAAAACACACTCAACCGACTGAGCGGTCAGTTTGGTGCGTTCTCGCGGGGCAAGAAGGACTTAGCACACACATCCAAACATACGAAGAGCTGAGTAGTCCGGAGAACGACCAATGAGACACTCCATAGGAATACCACCCTGTAGAGCAGTCGATGGCGGAATGTTGATGAGATAGGTGGATGCAGAAACAGCCTCAGCCCAAAAATGGGGTGGAAGGGAAGCGGCAATCATCACGGCACGAGCCGTCTCAAGCAGATGAAGATGCTTACGTTCTGCAACGCCATTCTGAGCATGAGCACCAGGACATGAGAACTGGGCAAGAGTACTCTGTTCCGCAAGAAAACCACGCAACAGCTGGGAGATAAACTCTCCGGTAGTCGGTATGAAAAAGTACGAATAGGCGTGGAAAGCGGGTGTGAACCATGGCAGCAAATCGTTTGTATATAGAGAGAACATCGCTACGAGATTTCATGAAGTAGAGCCAAGTGTAGCGAGAGAAGTCATCAATAAACAAAACATAGTAGCGATGACCACCTTTCGAATCAAAGGGAGCAGGACCCAGACATCCGAATGAACTAAGTTAAACAGACGCTGAGATACCAACTCACTGGTAGGATAAGGTAACTGGGTCTGTTTTCCAAGTCTACAACCATTACAATGTAAAGAAACATCTCCAGATACAGACCCTAAGAGGCCCTGACGCACTAATGATGACAAGCGAGAGCCACAGATGTGACCAAGATGATGATGCCACTGCTGGAAGGATGCAGACGAGGAGGCAGCAAGAGCATGAGAGCTGGTAGAAGTGGTGGCAGCGGAAGGAACACAATGCCAGTCAACCTCCAAAAGGCCCTCTGACTCATGGCGCCGGGGGCCAACACCAACCAAAACCTTGGTGCGACGATCCTGAATGGAGCAAGAGTCGGTATCAAGAATGACACGACAACCAGAATCAGTAAGTTGGGCAGCGGAAAAAAGATTCATGGTAAGGCGAGGAACATGTGAAACACTAGGAACATAAAAGGACGGAGTGGAAAGAATACCACGACTAGCAACAGGAAGAGATGTGCCATCGGCAGTAAGAACATTAATAGGAGAATCAAGAGGGCGAAGAGAAGACAATGCTGAAGAATCAGAGCACATATGAAAGGAAGCTCCAGAGTCCAAAACCCACGAAGATGTACCTGACGATATAGATGCCGGCGGTGATGAAGTGGTGAAAGCAGTCACAGCAGCAGCAGAACCCGTCGATGAAGAACCGGAGGAAGCCAGAAGGCGCTTGAGCCACACAATGTCCTGGTCAGTGAGTGACGGAGTCGATGACGACACAGGAGTCCCACTGGAAGAGGAGTGCCTCTTGTTTCGCTGCTTCTGGCAACAATCAGACTTTGGGTGACCTGGTCTGGAGCAGTAGTCACAGAAGGTGTCACGGCATGACCGACCCTTCTCAACATAAGAAGGGCAACCCACCCCCCTGAAGGTGTTGGCAGGAGCGGTGGAGCAGTGAGACGAGCAAACGACACAGGAGCTCGGGCAGCCAACAACGAAGGAACCGCAAGCAACCCAGCAGAACAAAGGCGGGTCTCCTTAGCACGAAGCTCAGCAAGTACCTCCGAGTTAGGAACACGACCACGAGCAATCAAGTGAGCACGGCAAGGCTCAAACTCAGAACGGAGGCGCGACAAGAACTCATGGACACGCTGAAACTCCAAGTCGGACCGCATAGTCTGGCAGCATCGGCAACATCCACAAATAACTGCCCGAAGAGAGTCAAGCTAGAGACAGATGGCAGAACTCTGCGTGTAGAACTCATCAATGTAAGAGTCACCTGCTTTGAAGAGCATGCTCCTGACGCACCACAGATAAGTAGAGAGCATCACCAGAGGGCTGATAGCGCTGACAGAGATAAGACCACATTGCTGTAACGGTGCCGAGGCCCATGAACTCGGAAGCAAATTGAGGGAGGACACTTGCAGTGAGAACAACAGCAGCTCGAGCATCATCATTGCACCACTGAGTGTAAGCAGACATATCATCTCGGTAGACGGAAAGAGCATCAGAATAGGCTGATACCTGCTGATCACAAGCATCAACCGCAGCATCATCGAGAGCCTTGGTTGCATCCCGATTAGCCTGAGAAGCATCAGCAGCAAGAACCGGCAGTGCCGGTGGAGTAGGAGCCACTGGAGCACTGGGGCATGGCGGACAAGGGACCTCGCCAGAGAGAACGCCCCACAGCAGAAGTCTGCGCATATGGATACACATGAAACCCGCAAACTCAGCATAGTTGGTGCCATCGAAGATCACCGAGCAACGAGGAACAGCAACATAGCCCGAAGAAGACATGAGGAGCTCTCTGTCTCTGTTTTTTGGAAGTCAACGGATCTGGATTGGGAGGATCGGGCAGGAGCGAGAACCAGAAGGCCCAATTCGGGATCGAGCAGAGGCTCGAGGCAGGATCGAGCAGAGGCTCGCCCTTCGCTTCGAGGCGAAATCAGCGGAACCAGCGGCGCCGACTCGAAACCAGCGGCGTCGGACGGGCAGGGTCGACCAGGCTCGCCGCCGCCTTGACCAGACGAGCGAGGGCAATCAATTTGGGCCGGACGAAGCGGCAACGGCGGACGGAGAGGAGGTAGGCCGGGGCAGTGTCGGCTGGGCGAACAGGGCGGCAATGCCAAACGAGGAGGCAGGCAACTGGGGCGACGGCAATTTGAGCAACGGGCGGCGGGACGGAGAGGAGGCGAAGCTGGACGGCGACGGCTGGACCGGACAGGCGGCGGACGAAGAGGAAGCGAGCGAGGCGGCAGCCTGACGAGCTGTGGGCGGCAAAGAATCTGACGAAGAAGAGGCGACGACCAGTGTGGCCGGCGACGGGTGAGGACGAGACAGACTAGGTACGGGCATAGAGTTGCATCATGCGAGGGAGAGAGGGTAGTGTTAGACTGTATATATGTAGTCCTGTATAGGCCTTGTATTGTACCTCTTGGTACGTCTATATAATGAGATAGCCACACCCCGTTTTAGGGTGTCGAGCCAGTTTCCCAAACCCTATGTTTTACATGGTATCAGTTTAGGTTACGATGTCTTCCGCTGCACCACCTCCCGCCGCCGCCGCGCCTCGATCTCGACCGCGCCCGGCTGCGCGCCAGCCTAACCCCGATGTCGCCCTTCACGGCCTCCCGGCCACTCGCGGCGACGTCACGGTGCCACCACCGCCGCCCGCTTCTCCCGCGGCGCCAGGCTTGAGGGCAATCGCCGCCCGGCCGGCCGCTGGCTGCCGGCTGGTGACCCTCCTCCGTCGAGCAACCCGTGATGCAGCGCCACGGTGCCCCCGCCACCGTCGTCTCTCCGGCGGGATCGGCCCCAGCTGCGCCGCCGCGCACCTGGCGGGATCGGCCCCGCTGCGCCGCCGCCACACCACTACTACTCCGGCGCAGCCGCGGCGATCCTATGGGCGCTGCTGCCTGCCGTATGGTGCCCCGTAGCTCCCGGCACGGTGACTCGACCTTTGCGGCGCCCGGCCTCTCGGACCCTCCTGCAGCGCGGGCGCCTGGCTGCTCCTCGCCCGGCTACCCCTACGCGATGATCCCCGTCCATGAATCCCTATGCATCCTTTGGCGCGTACTGCTTTGCTCAAACCGCGCGCGCGCCGCGTTTTATTCTACTTTTCTGCCCGGTGAAGCTCGGGCCGGACAACTACCTGTCATGGCGTGCGCAGGTCTTGCCTCTCCTACGCAGCCGCTACTTGGAGGGCTACGTTGAGGGGTCCATCCCGTGCCCACCTCCTCACCATCCGACATATCACACGTGGGTGGCGCAGGATCAGGCCATTCTCTCTGCCATCCAGTCCTCGCTCACGCCGAGTGTTTCGTCGATGGTCATCTTTGCCGCCATGTCCAGGGAGGCGTGGGCGGCCCTCCACACCAGTTTCGCCTCTCAGTCTCAGGCGCGTGCGCACTCTATACGCACCGAGCTGGGTGAGACCAAACTTGGCGATCTCAGCATCACGGAGTACTTCAACAAGATGACGAGCCTCGCTGACACCACAGCCTCATTGGTCAGCCACTTACGGGCGGGCTTCACCACCTTTGTGCTTAACGGGCTCGATGATGATTATGATAATCTCATTGAGAACGTCCATGGTCGAGATGATACATTCCCGCGTCGTGAGCTCTATGCGCGCCTCCTTGGGCGTGAGCAGCGCATCAAGGCGCGCCGTGTTTCCCCCAGCTTCGTCTCCGCCAACGCCGCCACATGCGGCAAACCTCAGAAGCCGGCCCCATCAGGTGGCAAACCACCGGCTTCCCCGTCGCAGGCCTCGCGGGGCAACGCGCCGACCATCACGGGAGGGAGTCGCCCAGTTGCTTGCTGTTCCAGTTGTGGCGCTCCTCAGGCTTGTCAGCTTTGTGGCATAGATCGTCACCTCGCCTCTTGCTGCCACAGACGCTACAAGCAAGACTTCCTTGGCCTTGGCAACAATGGAAAAGGGAATGATAAGCGGCTGCATTTGCGGTGGCACGCGAGCAGGCGCGCAGTCATACTCCCTTGATCCGGCATGGTACATGGATACTGAGGCGATGAATCACCTCACCAGCGAGATGGGCAAGCTCTCCGTTCAGGAACCGTACCGTGGACATGATCAGGTGCACACCGCCAATGGAGCAGGTATGCGCATCTCCCATGTTGGTCAGGCATCACTTCTTGCACACAATTTTCGCATAAGCGCATCTTTCTAATGTCCTTCAAGTTCCCTCGCTTTCTGGCGTAGTTTGTTGTCTATTCCTCAACTTACTCGTGATAATATGTCCTTGCTGAGTTTCACCCTTTTCGTTTCTTTATCAAGGATCGGGACACGAGGGCCGTTCTGCTTAGTGGTCGTCTTCGCCATGGCTTATATGCACTTGACGCACCGTCTGCATCTCCTACGCCGTCTTCTCCTCGGGTGTTGATGGTGTTCGTGTGTCGCCTACGCCTTGGCGGCATGCGCGCCTTGGACATCCCGCTGCTCCTATAGTTAGTCATGTGCTGCATCGCCATGAACTACCAGTTGTGTCCAATAAGAGTCTTTGAAACTATTTGTGATGCACTGTCGGTGAGGCAAGAGTCACCAACTACCTTTTGAGTCTAGTCGTGTTGTGAAACATCCTCTTGAGCTTGTGTTTTCGATGTATGGGGTCATGCCCAAACATCCGTTAGTGGTCACAATTACTATGTCAGTTTCATTGATGCTTACAGTCGGTTTACTTGGCTATATCTTATCAAGCGTAAATCTGATGTGTTTAATGTTTTCATTCAGTTCCAAGCACACGTTGAGCGTCTCCTTAAGCACAAGATTATTCATGTTCAATCCGATTGGGGGGGGGGTGAATATCACAACCTCAACTCATTTTTTAATAAGCTTGGGATTTCGCATCGTGTGTCTTGTCCTCATACACATTAGCAAAACGGCACCGCTAAACGTAAGCACCGTCATCTTGTAGAGACTGGACTTACTTTACTAGCTCATGCCTCCGTCCCGTTTCGGTTCTGGAGTGATGCCTTCTCCACCGCCTGTTTCTTGATAAATAGGCTTGCCTCACGACTGCTGAAAATGAAAACCCCTCTTGAACTCTTGCTTGATGATATTCCAGACTACACGTTTTTCAAAGTGTTTGGGTGCGCATGTTGGCCGCACTTGCGGCCTTACAACAAGCGCAAATTAGAGTTTCGGTCTAAGAAGTGTGTTTTCACAGTGCAGTTCTCTTCATAAAGGGTACAAGTGTCTTCATGTTCCCACCAATCGTGTCTACATTTCTCGTGACGTCGTGTTTGATGAGAATGTGTTCCTGTTTCGTGCTCTTCCGAACCACTCTACCTCTAGTTTACCATCTGTGCACTCCACTACACCTTCACCTGACCAATTTGTGGATGTTGCAAATGCTCTTGTGTTGCTTCCTAACCATGCTGCAGGTATTGGACGCGGTGCCCGCCTTGAACTCCTGGATAATGAGGTTATGGACGACACGCATGATGGCCCCGTTGATTCGATGCATGGCCCATGCATGGCGGGTCATGCCCGTCAGCCCGACGCGTCCACAGCCGCCCCGCGGGCGTCGGCAGTGCCCGCGGCTGCATCCGCCTCGGCCACCCCGTTGGCCGGCTCGCCCGCTCAATGCCGGGTCGCCCGTCGGCGCCCGGTCGCCCGCCCGTCGACCGGGTTGCCCGGCCCGTCACCCGGCTCGCCTGGCTCGCCCGCCAGGCCACAGGAGCTGCCCTCGCCGGGCCCAGTGGCAGGTGGCCCATCAGCAGGCGGCCCAGCAGCCACAGAAGCTGCGCCGGCCAGCCCCGCCTCGGCTACGTCGTCGCCTGGGTTCGGCAGCCCCGTCCTGGCAATGTCGCCTGGTGCTGAGTCTGCTGACTCTGGCTCCTCCAGCCCCATCTCGGCCACGGCGCCTTCGTCGCCTGTGGCAAGCCCCGTGGTGCCAGCACCGCCCGCTGTGGTTCATCATCGACCACACACCGCGCGGCGATCTGGTGTTTTTTGCCCTAAGGAATGCAAAGACGGGACGGTGGCATGGCTTGCTGCATGTGTGGCTCATGCTGCTGCAGATCCCACGGCAGAGCCGCGTCATTTTCAGGCTGCACGGGGTATTCCTCACTGGCGTGCGGCGATGGAGCAGGAATTTCAGGCCTTGCTGAAAAATGGTACTTGGCAGCTTGTTCCTCCGGTCTCTGGCGTCAACATCATTGACTCCAAGTGGGTGTTTAAGGTCAAACGACATGCAGATGGTTCTATTGAGCGCTACAAGGCACGGCTAGTCGCCAAGGGTTTCAAGCAGAGGTACGGTCTTGATTATGAAGACACATTCAGTCCAGTTATCAAGCCTACTACTATTCGTATACTGCTGTCTCTTGCCGTTACTCGTGGTTGGTCGCTTCGTCAGCTTGATGTGCAGAATGCTTTCCTCCATGGAGTTCTTGAGTAAGAGGTTTATATACGTCAACCACCTAGTTTTGTTGATCCTACGCGTCTGCAAAATCTCTGTCGTACGGTCAAGCCGTTGTATGGACTTAAACAGGCGCCTCGTGCATGGCATGCTCGTCTTGGTTACGCTCTCCGGGCTCTTGGGTTTATTCCTCAGCTGGCGACACGCCACTGTTTCTCCTTCGGTATACGAGGTGACGATGTATCTCTTGGTGTATGTTGATGATATCATCCTTGTCGGTTCCTCCAATCTGCTGCCGATCGCCTTTGTGTCTCGCATTAGGTGAGGAATTTCTGTCAAGGATTTGGGTGCTCTGCATTATTTTCTTGGATTGGAGGTGTCACGGTCCTCTCTTGGGTTGACTTTGAGTCGGAAAAGTACTCCATGGATCTGTTGGGCGTCTTTGGGATGCTCAAATGCAAACATGCTATCACTCCGATGTTCGCCATCGATCGGTTTGCGCCCTTGATGGAGACCTTCTTTCCTTGATAGCGCCCACTTTGAGTATCGCGATCTTGTTGGTGGTACTGCAATATCTCACTATCACCGGACACTGATGTCTCTTATGCGATCAACCGTGTGTGCGATATCTGCATGCACCTCGTACCACTCATCTCTGGCGATTAAAGCGCATCCCGTGATATATTTCTTCTCTTGCCGTATGGTACGCTCCTTGATGCACCGTCTTGTGAACTTTCGGCTTTCTCGATGCGGATTGGGCTAGAAGTCCCGATGATCGGCGATCCACGGGATATGCACGGTGTTCTTTGGTCCTAACCTGATACTTTGGAATGCACGCAAGCAAGCCACCGTGTCTCGTAGCGATCTTGAAAGCGAGTATAAAGCTATTCTTGATGCTACCGCCGAGATCATATGGGTACAGATCTTTGTTGCGAGAGTGAGAGTCTCTCAGGTCATCCTCCAGTTACGTGGTGTGATAACATCGGCGCTACATACCTTTCATCTAATCCGTGTTTCATGCTAGGACGAAACACATCGAGGTTGACTATCACTTTGTTCGGGAACGTGTTGCCAGAGACTGCTTTGTATCAAGTTCATCTCCTCCAAAGATCAACTTGCGACATCTTCACGAAGCCTCTTCCACAACCACAGTTTGTAGGCTGTAGGCGCAATCTTAACTTACTTTGTACTTGAGGCTACTGATTAAGATTGAGGGAGGGTGTTAGACTGTATATATGTAGTCCTGTATAGGCCTTGTATTGTACCTCTTGGTACGTCTATATAATGAGATAGCCACACCCCGTTTTAGAGTGTCGAGCCAGTTTCCCAAACCCTATGTTTTACAGGTACCTAGCATCTGATACTATGTTGGATAAAATGAGCAACTAGTATTCACTGAGAGCCAAAGGGCAATACGTGCGTGGTAAAGTGCAGGAGACCCCTTATACAATAAGGATATACAGAACGGGGACTATACACATCTAACACATCAACCCACCCACCACCACCATCAGGGATTTGAGCAGTACCTATCTGCATGACTGTATCATACATGCAACAATTAAGACGTATACCACCACCATTCGAGCAACAGCAGGGTTCAGGTTGTCGCCCAGAAGAAAAGAAAAGGAAAACATGAGCCCCAGGCTAACTAACATGATGTTGTCTCCCTCCTTTGCCAACTGGGAAAGAACCTCGCACCTGCACAAATTTTCCCAGAGTGTAATTTGAGGGAGCATCTTGCTTTTGGTGATCAGCAGAATACTGCACTCTTCTAGCACCTATATGTACAGCTTGGCCGACAGCTAGGACTGGGAGTTGTTGCGCAATTTCGCCCTGGTGAAAAACACCCCTGCTAATAGACCTGCAAGATCGACGGTACATTATTCTTTTTGTTAGTGATGAAGTGTGGTATGTGTCAGCCCAGAGGTAATATATGTTTGGTATCAGCATAGGCAAAACCTACCAAGCAGTATGCTTATGGAGTTCTCCATGCTTGTGCGGACTTTGAAGAGAAGGATCCCGGCGATAGAGAGTGGGATCTTGTTGAGAGACCCCACAAGGCTGCAACAGGAGCAATGTCGGCGTTAGAAGCTCACCAAGAGCGAAGTGCATCCATCATTTTGGTACCTATAGGTTGTTGCGCTTGTCTGACGAAGAAACCACATCGAAGTAAAGCTGATAGCAAGCCCCAAAACTCCGCTTGCAGTGATGACTAGCCAAAACATAGGCATCCTCAGAAGAGGCCTGTAAATTCACTTTTTCATAAGACTGAAGAGTATAATATTTGCAATCATAGTTAATTTTTTCGCTAGCAGATGCGATTGGATTAGTTGCATCCCCTTTTGCAAACAAAAAAGGATTAGTTGCATCCTCTTTTGCAAAAAATAAAATAGAAGGATTAGTTGCATCCTCTTTTGCAAAAAATAAAATAAAATAGAAGGATTAGTTGCATCCTCTTTTGCAAAAATAAAATAAAATAGAAGGATTAGTTGCATCCTCTTTTGCAAAAAAAAAAGATTAGTTGCATCTTGGTAGGACATGAAAGGAAATTTTTCAGGACGGA
This sequence comes from Aegilops bicornis, assembly GCA_021605145.1. Taxonomy (NCBI): domain Eukaryota; kingdom Viridiplantae; phylum Streptophyta; class Magnoliopsida; order Poales; family Poaceae; genus Aegilops; species Aegilops bicornis. The sequence goes on along the minus strand of CM038675.1, from coordinate 545,788,627 downwards.
TGGTCTCTTGTTACACAGATGGAAGTAATACAATTTATATCTACTTTCATTAGGTTTGTGCTAGAACAAGTGAGCGAATGAAGTTTAAATCACGGGCTTACGTTTCCAACAGGTACTCCACTTCATTAAAGCCAAGCACGAGGATAATTCCCAATGGTAGTGAAAGAACGTTGTTCAGCAAAACCATCGAAAGCTCATTCAAATTCCCAGACTTGGTGGCCTGCTTAGCACTGTCCATTACATGCCGCAGTGTAAGCTGGAAAAAAAAAACAGTTCATTTGTTCAAAATTTATATGGAGGGACCTGAGAACTGAAGATATCTGTCCCATAAACTAGTGTCGATCTATGGGACTGGAGATAAGAATCTAAAACATTTGGGAGGAGAAACAGTTTTCAGTTTTCACGAGATTCAGTGGCATCAAGAATACCGAATACGATGCTGTCAGAAAACAGTTTAAGATCTGCCATGTATAGCCGACTGCATGAAATGAGAGATCCGTTATCCCTCCTGCAATTGCTGAGATTATCTACAGAAACATAAGGGCGAGTCAGGTCTTTGGTACACTGTTATTTTCAGTCACCGTATCAAGAACACCTATGATTAGATGTAAGGTTAGAAATCAACTACGTGCAATTATTCAGCAACTGAAGAAGAAAATAAGCCCCTCAGGCATTCTAGTCCTACTTAAACATGCGTAGCTTCTAATGTTGACATACCATCAACATAAGAGAAATCCAAACTTGTCTATCGTGTTGCTTCTTAAAGAAGTAGGTTTCCCCAGAAGCAGTAAGAACATTTGCGACATTCTTCAAGATAGTCAACATCGCAACATTGATGTACTTCAAACTGGAAGACACAGAAAATATTAAAAGGTGCAGGAAATATATTTTAAGAAAGACTACGAATTTCAGTCTGATGCATCGTTATTACAAGTTGAAGAGCAATTTCTTCACAGCTCATTTTGAAAAACTCCAAAATGTTCTGAAAGCCTAGAAACTGACTCAGGTTTATCATTATCCTATCGAACTAATTGACCATGATTCCATGAATACAGCAAGAGCTGCAACAAATATTCATCACAAATTTTAATACCCACCAAACTTCAGCAGAAAAAACATTTTCTGCCTAAATGAACTTTATGAGCTGTCAAAACTTAAGCATCAAAACTGATTAAGGGGAATGTTCCTTAGACATAGTTCTGACATGTGAGAGTGAAGCGAAGAAATAAAGTGTGGTTTTCATATTTTATCAAATGAAGGAATATTTAACAATAAAAATAATTAAGTGCTTAGATTCAGTAAACTGTTCCATATTCTGGTACCAAATTGGATACAAGTACAGATTAACTATACTGCACAGAAAATAGTGCTCAGCTCAAAAAAATATGAAGATCTGACACATACCTAAACATGCTTGTGATTAGCATTCCGACAAATATGATGTTCACAGGCAACCAAACTTTGATTAACTTCCATGTTAATGGTTCAGTTGGGATAACACCAGAGAGGGACAGTGCAGAAACTATGGTCACTGATACAATGTTCTGCAGTAAAACGTGATGAAGACACTATCAATGCCACCCAACCATCATAGAAACAACACAGAAGGAAAACACAATTGCATGAGAAGTATACAGTCAGTAATGCAAATTACCTGGTAAATCATCAGAAATATTCCAGCGTTGAAACCATAGCCAGACAACACAAACTTATTCACTAAAATCATGCTGCAGGATGCTATGCAGTAAGCAAAACCAGACAGAAGAGACTGATTCTGAATGTTTGGGAGCCTGAGTAAGTGTGAAGGCATGTCTCTATCTTTTGAGGCCTTAACATCTTCCAGGTCTGTGTCATCAACACAGGAAGTTCCCATCATAGATCTGGAGAATATATGAGCCAGAAATACAACGTATTAGCTTGCATGATGATTGCTTCCAAGATATTTCCGTTGACGAGAATTTCAATTATTTTGTTATTTTAAGACACTACTGATCGAGGGAAGCTTACATGCCTGTTGCCAATGTCTGGTGCTTTTCTCCCAGGAGGGCTGTCGGGATCAGCATGAGTGACTAACGGAGGGTTTCTGCAAGATAATGGAACTCCCAATGAACAGTAATCCAATTATTAAATCAATTTTCGCTGGCTTATATCTTGTGAAGCATCTAAAATTAAAATCTGAACCCATGGACCAGGCATGTGTGTGAAACCAATGACACTTCAAAACGCATCATACTGGAGGACAACTAAAGATCACCATGCTCCCCTAGCTAAAATAAGGGTAAATTGATCAGTTTCAGTGGGGTTTTCCAGTTAAAATTAGTTTCAGGACTAGTACTGTGCCTGCAAGAAAACTATCCTGCCAATGGTACTACACTGAGCAGGAGTAGTATTGAACATAATTCGACAGGACTGCACTGAGCAGGACATAAGTCGTCAACCTAGTACGCTCTGCGAGTGATTCCTATTTATTTGGAGGGGCTAAAAGCCAAACTGAAACGAATTGAAATGAGGTTTCGCATGCCTGCACGCTTCGGAAGTAACCTGAAGTCGAGCTAATCAACAGAAATGTGCAAGGAAGGATCCGATTAACAATTTGGCGCTTCAGGAATCGAATCGCAAGTTCACGAAACCAAGCGAACCTTTGAGCGACCCAACCTAAGCACTACGGCTCCTAATCGGAACCAAGGCACAACTAAACCGGCGTGAAATCTCAACCGCCATACCCGAAGGCATCATCGGAGCTCAGGTGAGCCACCGGGCGAGGTAACTGGCGCGGGAGAGGGCGGTACGTGGAGGTTGGGAGAACGAGAGAGGTCACCTGGAAGCCATGGCGCCGGAGCGGGGTCCCCGGGGACACCGAGCGGCTCCCTCGTGGCCAACGGCGACGGTGGCGGGACCGCGCCGGCGAGGTGCTCGGCGGTATAGCGCGGCGGAGGAGCTGGAAGCGGCGGCGACTCGGAAAGTAACGGAAGGGAGCTGCTTGGCTTTTAAAATATCCGGCGGAAGAAGGAACGTTCGCAGGCTGACCGGTGGGCCCCGCCGAGTCGATACAGCTGACACAGCTTGGCTTTGCGCCCCTGCGGCTGCTGCTTTTACTCCTCGGCGCGCTGCGGCATTGGCCGTCTCGTCGCTGAGTACTGGGTCCCGCTTGCTCACTGGTCCATGTTTCAGTGACTGGGAAGGAAGGCAACCGAACTCGCGGCAGTCGTTGCGCTGTGCTGCGGTCTGCGGATGTTGCGTCTGGTATTTGTTTCCCCCTTTTATTTTGGGCGTGCAAAGTTTTCGTGGATTGAGCAAAATGTGGTGGCGTGTTTCGTGTGAGTGTGACACTCCGTACATTGCAGAGGAGAGCCAGGAATAAGGCAGAAAAATGGTTTTATGAGGTGTTTCTTACAGACGAACGGTGCTTAACGAAAAATTGACAAAGTTCATTTCGGTCAGCTGAGGAGCACTGGCGGCGGAAAATATGGGTGTTGAGGAGGGCCGACTAGAAGAAAGTTTTTTAAAACTGTGCTGTTTATATGCCACTACTAGGCCGGCTCATATTTGGGCTAGTCGTGCGCTAGCCGTCGGATGCTTCATGCTAGTAGCCATGGCTGTTGTATCTAGCAAAAAAAAGGGTCGCGCAACTCCCCCACATCTCACCGTCTCACTCTCACGCAACTTCCCTTGCCGCCGTGCTCGCCTTCCTCTCGCACCGCCTGTGCTCATCCTCGGCCTCGTGCTCGTCGTCAATCCGCCTTCTCTTGTTGTTGGTTGGCTCGCAACTCATAGCATAGGGGCAGGTTGCAGCAAAAAGAAAATTAGAAAAGCAGCTCGCCATGGTCATCGACAAGGAAAGAAACCCGGTGGTTCCAGCAAAAACCGTGGCCCGCCGGTCAATAGCAATCCCCAGCATCACCCGTCGCCATCAAGTGGTTGTGACTCTGGCGTACAAGATTGTAGCAAAGCCCAATGGTTGTAGCTGCGCGCACATGGTTGTACCTTGTGCATTACATGGTTGTAGCATTCTCAGATGAAGGCGTCAATGGTTGCAACTCCCGTGCGCACAGTTGCAGCAACACTGATGCTTGGTTATAGCTCTTGTAATACACGATGGTAGCATTGATGACATCGATGCCGCCGGGTTACAGCAAAATGTCGTCAACGGGGATGCATTGATGTCGTTCTCTGTAGCATTCTCACTCTCTGGTTCCAGCATCGCCATTCGCCGGTTTCAGCAATTCAGAAAGTCGGTTGTAGGAACATCGCTGGAGGGATGCATGAGGTGACGTCGGGTGCACAACGAATTTTGTAGCCGGTTCTAGCAAATTTGGCCGCCGGTTCCAGCAAATTTGGCCGCCATTCCAGCACACACAGTTGGACGTTTGGTGTGGTGTAGAAAAACGTGGCACCGATTATAATAGGACGTGATGCAGGTTGAAGCACGTAGAAAAAACCATGATGATGGTTGTTGCTCGAAGCAGCACCGCTGATGACCTGCAAGCGCACATGGCTATGTAGTAATTTCGTGATAAGTAAGGTTTGTCAATCCCATTGGGAACGATAGGATGGCACCACAATCCTCTCAGTTGGGTTGTCACTTAACACAACTCCTCTCACACCCAAACCGGAGTTTGAAAATAGTTCACTTAAGTAGGTTGCTAGGGAACAGTAAAAAGGAGAACTAAGTACTAGAACGAAAGAAAAATAAATGCTAAACTAAACAAGGGCAATAAACTAATTAAGAGAAGTATATGATGTTTTAGATGAGATTGCTGACATTTAGGTACGGTCTCGTTCGGTACGGGCATGGAATGGAGTTAAGCTTTACGACTATGCCACGTGGTGGCTAAGTCAGTACCTGCATTATAGGATACGATCACCTACGGACAGTGGACGGTCCCTCACATATTGTTATCCCTCAAGACGTGTTGTATTGAGATAACTCATTCATCCTACTTCTTGTACCATACCTGCGACGGCTAACGTAAAGATATTAAGGTGTCGTTGGTCATGAGGACCGAACGAAGGCATTATGTTCTATGGACAATCGTGCTCCTAGAACAATTGTGTTCCCCTTAAGATGACTGCACCTATCATGTTGCAGGTCTGTCGGTTTCCACAACCATCTATCAACTTCATGTCTGGCCTAAGAGTTGAACGTATCCAACTACGCCAGTGCATTGAATGTCTCCAAGCATACATTACCACAAAAGGTAAATAAGCAACACGAAGCAGTACACATAAATAGACTGAACATATCAAATAATCACTTATTAACTGACCGAGCCATAGCCAACAATTACTCAAATAACATCACATAAAAGGGGGTTCAAGAGTTGTTACAACCCATCACGAAGACCGTGATGGAGGTGGAAGAAGGGGTGATGATGGTAGTGATGGAGGTGGTGCGACGGCGGATGATGGTGGTGATGATGCGGTGGCGACGGCCACCCACCAACAACGGCTCCCTTCCAGTCCCCCTCTTGGTTTCCCTGATACGTCTTCAACGTATCTATAATTTTTTATTGTTCCATGTTGTTATATTATCATTCTTGGATGTTTTATAATCATTTTATATCATTTTTGGTACTAATCTATTGACATAGTGCCAAGTTTCAGTTGCTGTTTTCTGCATGTTTTTTACATCACAGGAAATCAATACCAAACGGAGTCCAAACGCAATGAAACTTTTTGAGGGATTTTTTTGGACCAGAAGACATCCAGTGGACCGAAGAAGCACCTCGGGGGTTGTTGGGGATATAACCACTGGATGTAAACCGCCCTGAAGGGGCCGGGTTACCCTCGTCCATGAACAGGGCCCACGAAGGCACGAGGCCCAGAGCCCAGAGGCGGATTAGGATCCATAAGTGTAAACCGCCTTAATCATGTAACTTGTGCTGCAAGATAAGAGAGAAGAGACCAAGCCGGACACTTGTATGAGCCGGATCGGGACTCTGTAGACCGGCGTCAAGGCCAACCCGTGTATATAAGGGGACGACCGGCGGCGGTTTAGGGACGAACAATTCGAGGCTTAGGCGAAGCTATTGCTCCCTAGTCGCCAAATCACATCAATCCCATCACAACTAGGCGTAGGCTTTACCTTCATCGAAGGGGCGAACTAGTATAACTCCCGTGTCTTTGTGTCCGCTTTAACCCCTCCGAGTTAACCCGCACGATGGCCTGCGACTAAGTCCTTTCACGAGGACATCCGCCGTGACAATTCCACGACGGTTGGCGCCCACCGTGGGCTATCGCACGATGGTTTGATGATCTTAGAGGGCAAGTTCGAAGGACTCGAAGGCTATGTGGGCGGATGACTAAGAGTCGTCGCGGCAAACTCTACATCGACGATGCAGGTGGGGCCCGAGGCCGGCTCGATTGAGTACTGGTACCGGGTCCCTTTGGTGGCATACACGTGTTCATCGGCAAGATCGGCGAGCCAGGGCCTGGGCCGGACATCTGCACCGACCTCGTCGAGACGGCCCAGCGGGCGAAGAAGAGTCCTGCCCTGGCTAAACCGGATGTCAAGCGTGCTTTCATGGGAGTCGTCCACGGAGACCATGAGGGCGGATCAGCATCTGGCGACGAGACCGTCGTCTACTCTGGCGACGAGTCGTCAGCCGAAGAAACCGAGTCTCTGTATCACCGCAAGATGGCGGATCGGGGCTGTTCGACGCCGAGAGTATTCCGGACCCTTTGATCTACCCAACCGGGTTGGAATCTTCATGGCGGTACACAAGCAACGCTTCACTCTTCGACCATGGCGCCCATGGTCGCCGGTTCAGCAATGATGATGGCAGCCGGGAAGGAGGCCCTATCGCCCGCCGGCTCAAGTTTTATCGGAGCTGACGCATTGGGCGTGCTCATGGCGAGAAGGCTAATCCGGCGGATCGGGACCTGCAGTAGCGGAGATTGCAAAGGTGAAGGAACAAATCACTAAAGCTAAAGCGGATCCGGCAGCAGCGGACGTGAGGATGGCGGCGAACGGGCCGCTGGATGCACAGTGCTTATAGGCTCATCGCCGGATCGAGCGCGTCGAGATGAAGTCATGAAAAGGAAGTACAGATCCCGTTTGCCTTCGGTTTCGAGGAAGAGAGCTCTTTAATACCCCGGGCAGGGACCAAGAATCCGCCGCGGTGGTGAACCGCCGGAAGCACACAGGGACGAAGCGCGCGATCCAGCCCCGTGTGATAGATCTGCCTCGCCATCATACCGGCGCGCCCCAGGTTATGCAGACACCTCCGGGTCACTACTCCAACCCGATGGATAATCTTGTTGCGGCTGCGGCACGGTTGGAGGCGATTCCAATTGAAGGTGATTCACCGCAGGCGATAGAGACACGCCGGGTAAAGGAGCTCCTCAGGACGGCCCTGGCTCAACAGGAAGCGTATTCATACAGTCGGGATCGGATCCACTCCACCCCCGCCCAAGCCGGAGTTATAGCCGGGCTAACCAAACCAGCCGTATCAAGCAGCAACGCGCGCGGTCCGCCTCAAGGCAACAACCCGGCGGGTGGCTTCAAGACGCTCAAGTGGTGGTGGACCGGGCGAGGCACGAGGAGGCCGAGTTAGCAAAGACAACATGAGGATCATCATTTCGCGCCCGGTTCGTCCAACCATCTTTGAACCGGGGTCACGTCGCTCTTTGGGGTGCCTTGCCTCGTCCCGCTTTACGCAATGTGCGTTTGCCCAAGGACTTCAAGGGGCCACGCAAGGTGCCCAATTATACCGCCGATTTGGCTCCAGAAGCGTGGATAGAAAGCTATGAGATGGCCATGGAGATGCTGGATGTGGGCCACGCAAGGTGCCCAATTATACCGCCGATTTGGCTCCAGAAGCGTGGATAGAAAGCTATGAGATGGCCATGGAGATGCTGGATGTGGATGAAGCTGCGTGTGCGAAGTATTTCACAATGATGTTGGAAGGTACATCCCGTACTTTGTTGAAGAACTTGCCGCCCAACTCAGTCAGTTCATGGACCCAGTTGCGGACCCAGTTCATTCAAAATTTCAAAGACACCTGTAAACAGCCCATGTCTGTGGTGGATTTGGCGGCTTGTGTCCAGGAAGAGGGAGAATCCACAACCCATTGGGTGCGCCGCGTTTTGGAGGTTTTACATTCGTCAGACCGGATCAACCCTGATTCCGCGATCTTAACCCTAGAAGCCAACTGCCGGTTCAAACCGTTGAAGTTGAAGCTGGGTCGCATGAAGCGTTTTTGCAACGACATGGGCACTCTTATGGGCGTTTTAGTAAAGTATGCTGATTACGATAGTACCAAGGATCCCGAGTCCGAGGAGGATGACGAAGTAGGGAAGGAAAGCGAGCGGCAACTCCAGAGGCCAGCTGACATCGATCGGCAAGTAATGGAGGAAACAAGCGTAAGGCAAACGGTAACATGGGCTTCGTAGCCAACACCAACACGCAGGACAAGGGTCAGCGGCGCAAGGGTAAGCAATCAAACCGGGGCGGTGCGCAAGGTCACAATCCGGATCGTTTGAATTACCTATTGAATCAACCTTGTCCGAAGCATGGGAAGAAGGAGGCACCAGCGAACCACCTCTGGAAGGATTGTTATATTATGCAGGAGTTCAAAAATTCTAATGCTTTCCGGTATGATCAAGGGCCCGGCGGCGGTTCAGGGTCCGCCCCGGGTTACGGTGGAGGAAATTCCGGCCCAGGGTTCGGTGGTAATTCGGGCGGGCAGAACAATCAGAGCGATCAGAACCAAGGGGGTTACAATCAACAACAGCAGCAGTCGGGTTACCAAAGTAATCCCAAGCAGTTGAACGGTGGACAGTACCATGTCTTTACCACCATCTTGGACAGGCGAGACCGAGAACTCCAGAAGCGGGCGGTCAGTGTTGTTGAACCGGCTACACCGCATTACTCGCTACCGGTCGAGCAGCCTATCGTATGGAGCGAGAGGATCATCCTCCCCGGGTTTACAATCCGGGTCCGCTAGCCCTAGTGGTGGCTCCACAGGTGGGAGGATACAAGTTTACCAAGGTGCTTATGGAAGGAGGGAGCAGCATCAACATCCTGTACTCCGAAACGTATCGACGTATGGGGTAAAAGGATAGGCATCTCGGGCCGCCCAAAGACATGTTTCACGGTGTGGTGCCCGGCAAGTCGGCGCATACCGGTCGGTAAGATAGCTCTGGAGGTGGCCTTTGGGGATGAACATGACTCGGATCGGAAACATTGACGTTTGAAGTGGTGAAAATTCAAAGCCCTTACCATGCCCTGTTTGGGCGGCCGGCGATGCTAAATTTATGGCACGGCCTTGTTATGTCTATTTGCAGCTGAAAATGCCGGGTCACAAAGGGACGATAACGGTTCATGGGAGCCGCCGGATCGCTTTGGAGTGCGAAGAAGGTGATGCGGCTTACGCAGAGTCGGTTTGTGCCATCAAGAGCTAAAGTATTATAAAGACAATGTTGATCCGGCGGATATGACCCCTTTGAAGAAGCCAACTACTGAGCACGATCCGGATTTGAAGTTTAAATCGGGCCGAGACTAAACTTGTTGATTTTGTGCGGCGATTCGTCCAAGCAGTTCACCATCGGTGCTAACTTGGATCCTAAATAGGAAAGCGCGCTCATCGAAGTTCGTCCGTGAGAATCGGGACATTTTGCATGGAAGCCTTCGACATGCCGGTGTACCGAGGGAACTTCGCTGAGCACACCCTTAATGTTGATCCCAAATGCAGACCGGTCAAGCGGTTTCTTCACGGTTTAACAAGGAAAGGCGCAAGGCCATTGGAGAGGAGCTTGCTGTGCTCTTAGCGGCAGGGTTTATCGTTGAAGTTTTCCATCAGAGTGGCTTGCTAATCCGGTGTTGGTCCTTAAGAAGAATGGCACTTGGCGCATGTGTGTGGATTACACGATCTTAACAAGGCTTGTCCGGCCAGATCCTTTCGCTCTACCCGCATTGACCAGATTATTGATGCTACGGCGGGTTGTGAGCGTTTGAGTTTTTGGATGCATATTCTGGATATCATCGATTAAGATGGCGGTTAAGGACCAGGAGAAGACGGCGTTTATCACCCCTTTTGGAGCCTTCGCTATGTATCTATGCCTTTTGGACTCAAGAGCGCCAAGCAACTTATCGACATTGCGTCTGAAATTGCTTGCACGAACAGATCGGCCGTAACGTGCATGCTTATGTGGGCGATATCGTGGTTAAGTCAAGGAAGAAGGAAACTTTGATTGAGGATCTAAAGAAACCTTTGACAACTTGCGGGTGTACAAAATGATGCTCAACCCGCCAAGTGTGTCTTCGGTGTTCGGCAGCAAGTTATTGGGTTTTCTTGTGTCCAACAGGGGGATTGAAGCTAATCCGGAGAAAATTACGGCTATCACCTCCTTGGCTAAGCCGAAGTGTATCAATGATGTCCAGCGATTGGCGGGTCGGATTGCCACGCTAAGCCGGTTTATCAGCCGCCTCGGAAAGAAGGCCATTCCTTTGTACCAGATGCTGAAGAAGACGGATCAGTTTGTCTGGAGTTCATTGCCGATGAAGCATTGGAGGATTTAAAGCGGCGATTGGCCAACCCGCCGGTCCTCGCCGCTCCCATTGTCAAAGAGCCGCTTCTATTATATGTTGCTTTGCTAATGCCAGGCGGTTAAGCGTAGCCATTGTGGTAGAGCGGAAGGCGAGGAAGGAATATCCGGTTCAACGGCGGTTTATTACATCGGCGAGGTGCTCATTGAACCTAAGCGAAGATATCCGCATTGGCGTAAGCTGGTATATGGAGTTTTTATGACAAGCGGAAGCTGAAGCAATATTTTCAAGGGCATCCCATCACGGTGGTCGATTCAGCTCCTTGGGCGATATCATACGTAACCGAGAAGCAATCGGGCGGATTGCTAAGTGGGCCATAGAGCTTGGGCCGCCACGGTTTACAGTATGTACCTTGACGGCAAGAAAATCTCGTGCACTTGTGGATTTCATTAATGATCGGACGGAGTTGCAAGCACACGAAGAAAAGCGGATCATACCTATTGGACCATCGACTTTGACGGGTCCGGACAATTGGAGGGCTCGGGGCTGGAGTTGTGTTGACTTCCACGAGGTGAAAAGTTTTGTTACGTCCTCCGCTTAATGTTCCCATGTACTAACAATGCAGCTGAGTATGAAGCTTTGCTCCATGGTCTCCGGATGGCTAAGGAGATGAATCTAAGCCGGGTTAAGTGCTTTGGTGACTCGGACTTGGTGGCCCGGCAAGTATCGGTACTTGGGATTCCAAAGATCCACTAATGGCTGCGTATCGTCGGGAGGTGGATGTTGTTGCAGGACACTTTAAAGGATATCGGTGGACCATGTGGATCGTCGGAAGAACGAAGCGGCGGGACGCTTTAAGCCGGCTGGGCTCTCAACGTAAACCGGTCCCGCCTAATGTCTTCCTTGATGTATCGCACAATCCGTCTACCAAGCTTCACGATGAAGTAGATTTGGCTATTCCTGATCCGGAGGCTCGGTTGGTAGCAGCCTTACACGTCATTCCGGATTGACGCGCTCCCTTATTTGGCATACATGACCGGGCGAAGTTACGAGAAGATGAGACGTTGGCCCGACGGGTAGTTCGGCGGTCTAAGTCTATGACCATTGTTAATGGCGAGTTGCATCATTGCGATGTAATAGGGCGTTTCAGCGTTGTGTGTCCCCGAGGAAGGCTGTGAGATATTGCGTGAGATCCATGAAGGGGACCGTGGTCACCACGCGGTTCAAAATCCTTGGTTGCCAAAGCGTTCCGCCATGGTTTTTATTGGTTGACCGCCCACGCCGATGCGGAGGATCCGGTCGAGGCGATGTGATGGTTGCCGAAGTTTTCTAGGCGTGCCCACATACCGGCCCAGAATTGAGGATGATTCCAATTACTTGGCCGCTTTGCGACTTGGGGCTGGACATGGTGGGGCCTTTAAAAGGTCCAAGGATAAGAAAACACACTTGCTGGTCGCGGTTGACAAGTTCACAAAGTGGGTCGAGGCGAGCCAGTTAGCAAGTGTGATGCGCCACGGCGGTTCGATTCATAAAAAGGGTGATCTTCGGTTTGGATTTCCGCATAGTATCATCACGGATAATGGCACCAATTTGTCCAAGGGTGCCATGAAAGAGTTTTGTGAACGTGAGCACATCCGGCAGACGTTTCTTCAAAGGGCCCACCCGCAGTCCAATGGTCAAGCAAAACGAGCTAATCAGAGATCTTGAGAGGTATCAAACCCCGGCTTATGGTCCCTTTACAGAGGACGCCGGGTTGTTGGGTAGAAGAGTTACCGTCTGTGATATGGAGTATCAATACTACCCCTAACAGATCCACCGGATACACACCGTTCTTTATGGTCTATGGAGCAGAGGCGGTCCTTCCCAGCGATATCCGTCATGATTCACCTCGCGTGGCAGCCTATGTTGAGGCAGATAGCGAAGCTGCACGGCAAGACGCTTTGGATCGACTGGATGAGGAGTGAGACATGGCGGCTGCTCGTTCGGCGATTTACCAGCAGGATCTTCGTCGGTATCACAGTCGCCGGGTTAAAACCAGAACCTTTCAGGAAGGAGACTTGGTGCTTCGGCTCATTCAAGACCAGACAGATATGCACAAGCTATCCCCACCTTGGGAAGGGCCTTTTGTGGTCAGCAAGAATCTGCACAACGGGTCATACTATCTGATTGATGTTCGAGAGCGAAAAGACTCACGCACATTAGAAGAGGAGACCAACAGGCCATGGAATATAGCTCATCTTCGGCCTTATTATACCTGCGCCATCGGCTCTACTTATGTACATATTATGACAATGTATATATTTTGAATCAAAGCAATAAACCGGAGCCTCGGCTAAAAGCGGGTATCCGTTACGTAAAAATCCGGTTTGGGTACATGGAGTGGTTGTCGCATAAGCAGCCTCGGTTTAGCCCTCGATCTTGATTTTGAAGTTTTGTCATCTGGGGGCTTGGTCGGTGTCGAACCAATGCAACACCTTTTGATGGGCGAAAGCCACCAGATCACTTGGGGACATGGTCACATCTGAACCGATCACGCCTCTTGGTCGGCCTAAAGGTCATAGAGTCACTTGGGGCTTGGTCGAACCCGAACCATTGCCATGCCACTTGATCGGCATAACGCATACGGTTTCAGCTTGGGGGCCTGGCTGACTTGAACCATAGCTACACCTTATGGGGAGCTTGGTCCTGTCCGACCATGGTAACACCATCTGATCGGCTCAGTAAAGCCTTTTCTTGCAAACGGTTTTATCATTGCCTGTTCTTCCATATTGGTTTTTATTGACCTTTTTAAACCGATGACATTTTTAAACCGGTTCAAGCTGTCAATTAACGGAATTCGGTCCATTTTTAATCCGGAGATATTTGTTTACATTTGATTTTTCATTAACATCCCATTATGGAGTAACAGGGGCTTGTCATGACCGACACGGTTTACACGGTAAACCGCATTATAAACACAGGGGTTGTTTTCTCCTTTGACGGTAATGGTTTATACAAGCTCCGCCTCAAGATTGGCTAAGCCAACCGCATGCCCGACAATGGTGTATTTTTGTATCACAAAATTTTGATTGTATACATCAATATTTTCTTATATAAATATATAGGTGTCACAAGTCGGTGGCAACATAAGCCGCCCTGGCGGTTTAAGAGCTTGTGATTGCAGGCAAAATGCATTGAAGGTTTCAATTCTTCAAACCAAAGTATCAGCACCTCCGAGCAAAGGTTACAGACTAAGGGCATAAAGGCATGTTCCAAAACAAAGTGCTAGCTATTCTATTACAAAGCCTTCCAAGGCCCGGTGTTTCGCATGGTGTTATGACTAGCAGTTTCCTCGGCTTGGCGGATTAAGCTTCCTCGCCGGGTTGACGTGAGGAAGAGGGGGCGTCTGGCGTCGGTTCAACTTCTTCCTCTTCATCACCCAAAGGCCGGAAGTCATTGGTGGACCAATCAATCCGGGTTAAGGCACGAAAGACAGCCTCTTCACTTATAAGGTCACCGGATCAACGTCAGGGCATAAGTGTGCTTACGGATTGGGGAACAAGGCTCAGACTGGAATGACAAACTCCACCCGCTTGTTGTTCGCGTCGTAGAAAGAGCGGTGAACCGCCAGTTGGCTTGCTCACGCCAGTTGACTTCGCCGATGGACGCATCTCCTTTGTTATTCGTTTCGTATGCGTCATTATCAAAGGCTTCACCGTTCTCTTGAGCGCTGGGAAACCCTTGGCTATGTCGGCCGGATCAAGATCCGCTATCCACGCCTTTGGCGCGAAGTTAGAGCCGATGAGTGCCGGCCGGGTCGCGGATCGTTTCAACTCTTCAAGCTGCCCGGAACCATGGACAGCCGGTCAGTGTATCTTTGATCAAGGACGGAGCTGTGTTGTCGCATTTACGCGGCACATATGACTCGGCTGGGCGCCGGTATACAACTGCTCAATCAGCATGTAAGCGGCCTTGAGTTTCTTCCGCACATCGAGCCCGGATGCGCAATACGCTTGCTCGCACCCGATTTGCATAACTCAGGTTAAACCGGGCGGAAATATCGTAATGTGTACTCGGTGCAAATTTTCTTACCAAAGATGGCAGAGGTCATGGCATGAACTTGGCGCTTTAGTGCAGTAAGCTCTTGATCACCGGTTTAAGAGCTGATTCAGCATCTTCCGCCCGTTTTTCAAACCGGCCTTCTCGGTGTCCCGCTTGGCCCGCCGGATTTTATACCACTCCTTCATTGTTCCATAGTGGCCAAAGCAGTTTTCAATTCATCCTTGGCCTTGGTGGTTTACGCTTGTTGAGTTTCCAGATTGGCACGAAGGTCCTTGAGTTGCACGGTTTGTCGGGTATATCTCATTCTGGTAACAAAGGAAGCATGTTAGTTGTTCCATTATCAAGTCCCAAGCTCAATACAAGTATTCAATTTGGCACTTGGGGGCTAATGGCTAGTTGATCTCAGTTTGCTATAGGGATACAGAAATTAAGTCCCGGTTCAACTATGCTAAGTTGAACCGACCCTTGGGGGCTACAGTACTGCAGTTTAAGGCGTATGGTTTCTATATAAAGTTAAGTGCCGGTTTGACTACGAAAGGTTGAAGCGACCCTTGGGGGCTATTATGCAGCAAAAGTACAAGGCGTAAATCCTTTACCTCATAACGGTCCTTCATGCGATTTACCAGACCGGCTTCAAAGTCACGGCTTGTGTAGAGCCGCCTGTAAAGCCGGAGTGAAGTTCTTGGGCGGAGAGGTTGTCATAAGTCGATAGATCAGTTTTCCCCTTATCTTTGCTCATAGTAGTAGACTCGTCTTTGGTGCTGTGTTTTGCTAAAGTGACCGGTTGGCTAGGAGTGGTGTAGCCAGTGCCTGTCACAATAACATCATCATTTCTGATCGGGATGGCCAGATTGGTGGTTCTCTTGGGGCTTGGTGTCTTCGTACTCCGGCTCGGCGGTTCAAGAATTACGACCCGCCTGTGGCGGACTCGGTGGAGCAGGATGTGAGGTTTCCACTTGGGCCTCCGGTTCAGTTTCATGGCGGATCAGCGTTGTCGTCTTTGTATAACTCGCCCGAGCTATTTTTAGCAACTTCGTGGATTTTCGTGGGTGCTCTGGGGTCTTCTCCGGTCAACATCTGCAGTAGGGTCAAGGATTTTCGCTTTTACTCAAGCGAGCCTTGGTGCTGCAGTGTTCGTAATTAGAATAAGATAAACCGACCAACGCAAATATAAACCGAATTGACGGGATGTAAGTATGGTGCTTACCTGCAGCAACTTTAAGCGGAGGCGATATGCGTGGTTGATGAACCGCCAGGAGTGCGAAGAGGCTCGATAATTCGGTCGACGGGTTGAGAGGACATCGGAAGAAGCCTTTTAAGGGATAACGCTTTTCAGGAGAATAAATCACCTCTGGACGACGCTTCCGGGTTGGTGTATCTGGTAAACCGGATGAGGTAATCTGTTGACCACTGTGCCGGGTCGTACGGCGCTCTTCAGCCTGATGTGTCTTCAAGGAAAGATTTGGATTCAAATGAGCATAGGAATGAGATTTTTTCACTTTCCGGACGGCGCGATTTAATTCTTTTAACCGCACGAGGTCGGATTCGGAAGAAAGAAAGATTACCTCGACATGGTCGGCATGACTGGCTTCAGCATCATCCTGGGAGTTAAAATTGTCAGTAAAAGGAAAAATAAAAAGGAACAAACTACAAGTAAGAAGAAACACAAAGTGGAGAGTCGGTTTACGGCGATTCCCTCATGAGGATATCAAGTTTTACCTCAGCTTCTGATTCTTCGTCTTCCGACGGATCAGAAGACTCGGCGGTTTTCCTCTTGCCAGCCTTCTTGGTGGCCTTGGACTTTACACGCGAGCGGGCCGGTTTGGTACGCTTCTGTATGAGCTGTTAGCCCGAGAAGTAACAAGGATTAGCATATATATATCAACAAGGCATTAATGGCGTAAAAAGCGGTGAGTAGAGCCTATCACCGGGCGGTTTGTTGGCAACACGTAACGGAGCCAACCCGGTTTGGCTGCATACGAGATCGGTTCATCAAGCAGCCTCTTTATCGCCTCTGTGACTTCAAGCTCGCTTATTGGTAGCTCGTGACGTCTTTGAGGGTCTTGGAGGCTGCCGGTGTATTCGCAGCATCAATCCGGCCGGCGGCTTAATGGCAAGATGCCCCAAGAAACCCAAAGATCGCACGAGGTCCACGCTTGATTAGTCCATTGGCCATTAGGGCCCGGAGTTTAATGATTTGAGGCGCAAAATTCTTCCGTTCCGCGGCGGTCAAACGTAAAGGCAACGGATGATGGTTGCTAAGCCGGTGAGGACTGTAACCCGGCAAAGGATTCTCGTTGCCAGGAGCAGTGTTCGTAAAGAGAACCAGGTTTGGTTCCAATCTTTCGGATGGCTATGGTGTTTGGCGTGAGGAAAGTCTACTTCCTTCCTTTTCCGGATTGAAACGCCACCCAGCTCCGTGTTAGGACCATCCGAAAATTCAGACTGGCGGTTCAAGTGAAAGAAATCCCGAACAGTTCCACAGATGGCTCTTCACGAAGATAGACTTCACGTAAAACTTGGAAATTGCATATATTTGATACGGAGTTCGGACCAATATCCTGTGGACGGAGTTGAAAACTTGCAAGGACATCCGGAAGAATTTTGATCCCAAGCGGCGTAATCCCGGTCTAAGTGCTGCACAAACACAATTACTTCTCCTTCTTGCGGATTGGGAGGGCATTCGTTATCCGGAACCCGCCATGGAGGACGCGTTTTAGAAGCTAAAGCGCCGGTGGTGACGTATCCGCTGAGTTGCGTCTCGATGATCTTAGACCGACCCAATTGCAAGCCGAGAATTGTTTGGCCATTCCGGAAGACTAAACTGCGAAAGGAAAGGAAAAATGATTCACCGTTAAATGGTTCGACACATTATACAATGTTAAACCGGGCGATTCGGCAGCCGCTTCCAATTCGGTTTAATCGAGGACTAATGGAGTGACGGATTGGCTATCAAAAGTCAAACCGCCCAAAGAAGCGTAATCGGGAAATCTACTAAGTATGGATGTAAAACAGTTTTCACATTCGAATGGAGGAAATTTGGATCTACCGAAGATTCAAGAAGAAAAACTTCTGCGACCTATGCAAGCCTCATAAAGGGCAGGAAGGTTCGTGCGTTCTAAACTGGAGGGTCTGAACAAAAAGAAAGATGCATAAAGGGTTAAACTGATGGCGGAGCAGTCGCCGCACAGGACGTATGGTATGGTTGAATCGTACGGCCATGGCAGGGCAGGTATGAGGAAATTAAGACGAACACCTATGAACTACAAGATGAACAGGACCTTCAGATGCGGATCCGAGGCGAAAGAGGGACCTTACGTCATGCGCTGAACCGCGGATGAGCGCCGAGAGCCTGAACGATCAGGTTGATGCAGCGTTCGGCAATCGACGCTGGGCGCCGAAGGTCGGAGGCGACGGCGGAGCTTCGGAGCTGGGGCGTCGCGAGGAAGAGGAAGCGCGGAAGAGGAAGAGAAAGGGCATGTCGGTCTATTTATAAGGAGGCGGAATAATTAACAAGCGCGAGAATCGAGGAGCCAAAAGCGGCGGACGGCGCAGCGGTCGCCTCGATTTCCGGGATGGTATTAAATGAAGGGAATCTTACTGTCCGGATTTCTTTATTAAAGATGACGTCAAGGCGCCCTGTTGCTATGGTTGGAAGATGACGTCATGGCGGTTCAAACAGACGGCGGTTCAAGCAGACGGCGGTTTACGAAATCCTGAAGATGTTGAAGATTAACATGAACCAGTTCAAGTCAATCTGGGGCCTAATGTTGGGGATATAACCACTGGATGTAAACCGCCCTGAAGGGGCCGGGTTACCCTCGTCCATGAACAGGGCCCACGAAGGCACGAGGCCCAGAGCCCAGAGGCGGATTAGGATCCATAAGTGTAAACCGCCTTAATCATGTAACTTGTGCTGCAAGATAAGAGAGAAGAGACCGAGCCGGACACTTGTACGAGCCGGATCGGGACTTCAGAGACCGGCCAAGGCCAACCCGTGTATATAAGGGGACGACCCGGGCGGTTTAGGGATGCATAATTCGAGGCTTAGGCGAAGCTATTGCTCCCTAGTCGCCGAAATCACATCAATCCCATCACAACTAGACGTAGGCTTTACCTTCATCGAAGGGGCCGAACTAGTATAACTCCCGTGTCTTTGTGTCTGCTTTAACCCCTCTGAGTTAACCCGTACGATGGCCCTACGACTAAGTCCTTTCACGAGGACATCTGCCGTGACAATTCCACGACAGGGGTGCTCCGAGGGGAGCACAACCCACCAGGGCGCGCCTGGAGGCCCAGGCACGCCCAGGTGGGTTGTGCCCACCTCAGGTGCCCCCTGAACCGCCTCTTTGCTCTATAAATACCCCAATATTCTAGAAACCCTAGGGGAGTCGACGAAAATCAATTCCAGCCGCCGCAAGTTCTAGAACCACCAGATCCAATCTAGACATCATCACAGAGGGGTTCATCATGCCCATTGGTGCCTCTCCGATGATGCGTGAGTAGTCTTTGTAGACCTACGGGTCCGTAGTTAGTAGCTAGATGGCTTCCTCTCTTTCGTTTGATTCTCAATACAATGGTCTCTTGGAGATCCATATGATGTAACTCTTTTTGCGGTGTGTTTGTTGGGATCCGATGAACTTTGAGTTTATGATCAGATCTATCTTTTTATCCATGAAACTTATTTGAGTCTTCTTTGATCTCTTATATGCATGATTACTTATAGCCTCGTATTTCTTCTCCGATATTTTAGTTTTGTTTGGCCAACTTGATCTATTTATCTTGCAATGGGAAGAGTGAAGGAAATATGCCCTAGAGGCAATAATAAAGTTGTTATTTATATTTCCTTATATCATGATAAATATCTATTATTCATGCTAGAATTGTATTAACCGGAATACATATGTGAATACATAGACAAAACAGAGTGTCCCTAGTATGCCTCTACTTGACTAGCTCATTCATCAAAGATGGTTAAGTTTCCTGACCATGGACATGTGTTGTCATTTGATGAACGGGATCACATCATTAAGGGAATGATGTGATGGACAAGACCCATCCGTTAGCTTAGCATAATGATCGTTAAGTTTTATTGCTATTGCTTTCTTCATGACTTATACATATTCCTCTGACTATGAGATTATGCAACTCCAGAATACCAGAGGAACACCTTGTGTGCTATCAAACGTCACAACGTAACTGGTTGATTATAGAGATGCTCTACAGGTGTCTCCGAAGGTGTTTAATCCAGTAGGAGATCACGCTCAAGTCCCATGCACCTACACAAACAAATAAGAACCTCGCAACCAACGCGATAAAGGGGTTGTCAATCCCTTCACGGTCACTTACGAGAGTGAGATCTGATAGATATGATAAGATAATATTTTGGTATTTTTATGATAAAGATGCAAAGTAAAATAAACGGCAATAAAAATAGCTAAGTGTTGGAAGATTAATATGATGGAAAATAGACCCGGGAGCCATAGGTTTCACTAGTGGCTTCTCTCAAGAGCATAAGTATTACGGTGGGTAAGCAATTCTTGTCGAGCAATTGATATAGCGAGCATAGTTATGAGAATATCTAGGTATGATCATGTATATAGGCATCACGTCCGCGACAAGTAGATCGAAGCGATTACGCATCTACTACTATTACTCCACACATCGACCGCTATCCGGCATGCATCTAGAGTATAAGTTCATAAGAACGAGTAATGCTTTAAGTAAGATGACATGATGTAGAGGATAAACTCATGCAATATGACATAAACCCCATCTTTTTATCCTCGATGGCAACAATACAATCGTGCCTTGCTGCCCTATCCTTTGGGAAAGGACACCGCAAGATTGAACCCAAACCTAAGCACTTCTCCCATTGCAAGAAAGATCAATCTAGTAGGCCAAACCAAACTGATAATTCGAAGAGACTTGCAAAGATAACCAATCATACATAAAAGAATTCGGAGGAGATTCAAATATTATTCATAGATAATCTTGATCATAAACCCACAATTCATCGGATCTAGACAAACACACCACAAAAGAAGATTACATCGAATAGATCTCCAAGAAGATCAAGGAGAACTTTGTATTGAGATCCAAAGAGAGAGAAGAAGCCATCTAGCTAATAACTATGGACCCGAAGGTCTGAGGTAAACTACTCACACATCATCAGAGAGGCTATGGTGTTGATGTAGAAGCCCTCCGTGATCAATGCCCCCTCCGACAGAGCACCGAAAAAGGCCCCAAGATGGGATCTCACGAGTACAGAAGGTTGCGGCGGTGGAAATAGGGTTTTGGCTCCGTCTCTGATGTTTCCAGGGTATATGGGTATATATAGGAGGAAGAAGTACGCCGGTGGAGCAACATGGGCCCCACGAGGGTGGAGGGTGCGCCTAGGGGGGTAGGCGCGCCCCCCTGCCTCGTGCCTTCCTCGTTGATTGCTTTACGTAGACTCCAAGTCCTCTGGATCACGTTTGTTCCGAAAATCACGTTCCCGAAGGTTTCATTCCGTTTGGACTCCATTTGATATCCTTTTCCTTTGAAACAATGAAATAGGCAAAAACGACAATTAAATTTGGGCCTCCGGTTAATAGGTTAGTCTCAAAATAATATAAAGTTTATAATAAAGCCCATTAAACATCCAAACAGAATATAATATAGCATGGAACAATAAATAGATACGAGACGTATCACCCGGTGATACGTCTCTGTATCTATAATTTTTTGATTGCTCCATGCTATATTATCTACTGCTTTGGACAATATTGGGCTTTATCTTCCACTTTATATTATTTTTGGGACTAACTTATTAACCGAGGCCCAATTGTCGTTTTTTGCCTATTTCAGAGTTTCGAAAAAACGGAATATCAAACGGAGTCCAAACGGAATGAAACCTTCGGGAATGTGATTTTCCCACCGAATATGATCCAGGAGACTTGGACCATACGTCAAGAAAGAAAGGAGGTGGTCACGAGGTAGGGGGCGTGCCCTCCCCCCAGGCATGCCCTCCACCCTCGTGGCCCCACCTTGCTCCACCGGCGTACTTCTTCCTCCTATATATACCTACGTACCCCCAAACGATCAGATACGGAGCCAAAAACCTAATACCACTGCCGCAACCTTCTGTACCCACGAGATCCCATCTTGGGGCCTATTCCGGAGCTCCGCCAGAGGGGGCATCCACCACGGAGGGCTTCTACATCATCACCATAGCCTCTCCGATGAAGTGTGAGTAGTTTACCTCAGACCTTCGGGTCCATAGTTAGTAGCTAGATGGCTTCTTCTCTCTTTTTGGATCTCAATACAATGTTCTCCCCTCTCTCGTGTGGAGATCTATTCGATGTAATCTTCTTTTATGCGGTGTGTTTGTTGAGACCGATGAATTGTGGGTTTATGATCAAGATTATCTATGAACAATATTTGAATCTTCTCTGAATTCTTTTATGTATGATTGGTTATCTTTGCAAGTCTCTCGAATTATCGCTTTGGTTTGGACTACTAGATTGGTTTTTCTTGCAATGGGAGAAGTGCTTAGCTTTGAGTTCAATCTTGCGGTGTCCTTTCCCATTGACAATAGGGGCAGCAAGGCACGATTGTATTGTTGCCATCGAGGATAACAAGATGGGGTTTTATCATATTGCATGAATTTATCCCTCTACATCATGTCATCTTGCTTAAGGCGTACTCCTGTTTTCTTGAACTTAATACTCTAGATGCATGCGGATAGCGGTCGATGAGTGGAGTAATAGTAGTAGATGCAAAAGGTGAGTCGGTCTACTTGTCTCGGACGTGATGCCTATATACATGATCATACCTAGATACTCTCATAACTATGCTCTATTCTCATCAATTGCTCAACAAGAATTTGTTCACCAGTAAAATACTTATGCTCTTGAGAGAAGCCACTAGTGAAATCTATGGTCCCCGGGTCTATCTTCATCATATTAATCTTCCATTACTTTATTATTGCCTTTGCTTTTTTACGTTGCTTTTATTTTTACCTTGCATCTTTATCACAAAAATACCAAAAAAATTATCTATCATCTCTATCAGATCTCACTCTCGTAATTGACCATGAAGGGATTGACAACCCCTATTCGCATTGGTTGCTGATACGTCTCCAATGTATCTATAATTTTTGATTGCTCCATGCTATATTATCCACTGTTTCGGGCAATATTGGGCTTTCTTTTCCACTTTTATATTATTTTTGGGACTAACCTATTAACCGGAGGCCCAACCTGTAATTGCTTTGCTTTTAGCCTATTTCGGTGTTTGGAAGAAAAGGAATATCAAACGGAGTCCAAAAGACACGAAACTCCACGGAACCTATTTTTGGACCAAGAAGCCCATGGAGTACCGGAAGCTCACCAAGGAGTCCCGGGCTGCCCACGAGGGTGGGGCGCCCCACCTCGTGGCCACCGTAAGTCCACCGACGCACCTCCTGCACTCCATATATACTCTCGTACCCTAAAACTTCCGTAACGGAGATTAGATCAAGTTCACGCCGCAAGCCTCTGTAGCGACGAGAAATAAATCTAGGCCCTCTCCGGCGCCCTGCCGGAGGGGGCCATCATCACCGGTGGACATAGAGGAGTATCCCGGAGGGGTCTTCATCATCATGAAGACCAAGGACCAGAGGGTGGAGGCCATGGAGGAGGAAGCACAAGGGGGAGAACCTCTCCTCCTCTCTTCCGGTGGCGCCGGAGTGCCATCGGGAGGGGAATCATCGCCATGGTGATCGTCTTCATCAACATCACCATCCTCATCTCTTTTACGCGGTCCACTCTCCCGCAAACCGCTGTAATCCCCTACTTGAACATGGTGATTTATGCCACATATTATGATCCAACAATGTGTTGCCATCCTATGATGTTTTGAGTAGATATCTTTTGCCTTTGGGTTGATTGACGATCTAGATTGGTATGAGTTGTATGTTTTACTTTGGTGTTGTCCTATGGTTCCTCTCAGGTCGCATGGCGTGAGGGATTCCCGCTGTAGGGTGTTGCAACACGTTCATGATTCGCTTATAGTGGGTTGGTGAGTGGTGAAACACAAACCCGAGTAAGAGGGATTGTTGCGTATGGGAATAAAGAGGACTTGATGCTTTAATGCTATGGTTGGGTTTTACCTTAATGATCTTTAGTAGTTGCGCATGCTTGCTAGAGTTCCAATTATAAGTGCATATGATCCAAGTAGAGAAATTATGTTAGCTTATGCCTCTCCCTCATATGAAACTGCAATAGTGATTACTGGTCTTGTTAACAATTGCCTAGGACAATTCCGCACACCGATCCACCATTATTCCACACTCGCTATTTATAATATTTAGTATTATATTCTAACTTTATGATAACAGCACCTACTTTTTATGTTTTAGCTCTCCGATATCATACAAAGTTATCCTCTTCATACCCACAACGAAGTTTTATTTCTTGTTGCTAGTTGGAAGCAAGCGTCCGGTGCCGTGAGAGTCGTGTCGATGGCGGAATGGGGCTTGAGAGAATATTGATCTTACCTTTAGCTCCTTGTGGGTTCGACACTCCATACTTATCACTTCCACCTTTGGAAAGTGCTACGATGATTCCTTGCACTTGGGGATTATCACCATGAGGAGTTATTTGCTTTGTGTAGGTACGAGGGACTCATGGGTAGCCTCCTCTTTGGATTGATACCTTGGTTCTCAAAAGCTGAGGGAAATACTTACGCTTACTTTGCTGCATCATCCTTTCCTCTTCAAGGAAATCCAACACAGTGCTCAAGAGGTAGCAAGAAGAATTTCCGGCGCCGCTGTCGGGAGTCTACGCAAAAGTCAACATACCAAGTACCCACCACAATCCCTTATCTCTCGCATTACATTATTTTCCATTTGCCTCTCGTTTTCCTCTCCCCCACTTCACCCTTGTCGTTTTATTCGCCCTCTCTTCTTCCGTTTGCCTCTTTCTCGCTTTCTTGTCATCATGGCTAGTCTTATATCTTCTCCGTTGTCTCCCGAGAATGAAGTTCTAAATTTTAAGCAAAGGGAGGGGGAAAATCTAAAAGACGCTTGGTATAGAATTTGCAATGCTCAAAATAGATCTACCAGGAAGCAATCTACTTCAGTTCTTCTCCGCAATTTTTATGTAGGTGCTAATCCTTGGTATAGATATATCCTTGATACCATTACCGGAGGGAATTTCTTGGGTAGCCACACTTTTGATTCTTATAATGCTATGATAGATTTATTTGGCTCACCACCTCTCTTGGTTAATGGAACTATGTTAACTTTGGAGCATGTAATGCAAAGACCTGAAATTATTGAAAATAAGTTGCTACCGTTGAGTTAATTGAAAATCTAGATAAAAAGATCCACAGTCAAATTACCCAATATGGATCTAAGGTAGGAGTGACTTTGAAAAATATTAAGGAGAAGGAACCCATAGTTAGGAGAGAATAAATCAAGATTCCACTAGAATCGATAAACTTGAGGGTATCATTACCAACTTGGGAACCTCTTTTTCTTCCATAAAGAATACTCCAAGTCCTCCTACTAAAATTGCCAAACTTATGTATGTTCCAAAAAATAAGGGTGAATCCTCTAGTAAGGAAACTGCGGATCTTAAATCTATAAGTATTCATCCCAATCTTTTTGCTATCATTAAGGAACCATTTGCTACGAGTGAATTTTTTGATTTTGTGCCTAAAAGTTTGATAATTACTAAAAATAAAGAAATTCCTAAGGAAGATAGATGTCTCATTGAAGAATTGCCTACCAAAGATGGCAATACCTAGATCTATCCTTGCTTTTATGCCTAGCTAGGGGCGTTAAACGATAGCGCTTGTTGGGAGGCATCCCAATTTTATTTTTAGTCTTTTTGCCTTTGCTTCTGTTTAAGAATAGATCTTAGATCTAGCCTCTGGTTAGATGTGTTTTTATGTTTTAATTAGTGTTTGTGCCAAGTTAAACCTATAGGATCTTCTTGGATAATAGTTATTTGATCTTGCTGTAATTTCCAGAAACTTTCAGTTCACGAAAACAATTGTTAAAAATCACCAGAACGTGATAAAATAGTGATTCCAATTGCTTCTGATCAATAAACAAATTGCCTAGGTCGTCCTATTTTTTATGAATTTTTGGAGTTCCACATGTTTGCGTTAGTTACAGATTACTACAGACTGTTCTGTTTTTGACAGATTCTGTTTTTCATGTGTTGTTTGCTTATTTTGATGAATCTATGGCTAGTAAAATAGTTTATAAACCATAGATAAGTTGGAATACAGTAGGTTTAACACGAATATAAATAAAGAATGAGTTCATTACAGTACCTTGAAGTGGTCTTTTGTTTTCTTTCTCTAACGGAGCTCAGGAGATTTCTGTTGAGTTTTGTGTTGTGAAGTTTTCAAGTTTTGGGTGAAATATTTTGATGGATTATGGAACAAGGAGTGGCAAGAGGCTAAGCTTGGGGATGCCCATGGCACCCCCAATATAATCTAAGGACACCAAAAAGTCAAAGCTTGGGGATGCCCCGGAAGGCATCCCCTCTTTCGTCTACTTCCATCGGTAACTTTACTTGGAGCTATATTTTTATTCACCACATGATATGTGTTTTGCTTGGAGTGTCTTGTATGATTTGAGTCTTTGATTTTTAGTTTACCACAGTCATCATTGATGTACACACATTTTGAGAGAGCCATACATGAATTGGAATTTGTTAGAATACTCTATGTGCTTCACTTATATCTTTTGAGCTATATAGTTTTGCTCTAGTGCTTCACTTATATCTTTTAGAGCACGGTGGTGGATTTGTTTTATAGAAAATATTTATCTCTCATGATTCACTTAGATTATTTTGAGAGTCTTAAATAGCATGGTAATTTGCTTAATAATCTTAATATGCTTGGTATTCAAGATTTGTAAAACTTTATTTTGAGTGCGTTGAATACTAAGAAAAGTTTGATGCTTGATAATTGTTTTGAGATATAAAGATGGTGATATTAGAGTCATGCTAGTTGAGTAGTTGTGAATTTGAGAAATACTTGTGTTAAAGTTTGTGATTCCCGTAGCATGCACGTATGGTGAACCATTATGTGATGAAGTCGGAGCATGATTTATTTATTGATTGTCTTCTTTATGAGTGGCGGCCGGGGACGAGCGATGGTCTTTTCCTACCAATCTATCCCCCTAGGAGCATGCGCGTAATACTTTGCTTTGATAACTTGTAGATTTTTGCAATAAGTATATGAGTTCTTCATGACTAATGTTGACTCCATGGATTATACGCACTTTTCTTCCTTCCACCATTGCTAGCCTCTCTAATACCGCACACTTTTCGCCGGTATCATACACCCACCATATACCTTCCTCAAAACAGCCACCATACCTACCTATCATGGCATTTCCATATCCATTCCGAGATATATTGCCATGCAACTTCCCACCGTTCCGTTTATTATGACACGCTCCATCATTGTCATATTGCTAGCATGATCATGTAGTTGACATCGTATTTGTGGCAAAGCCACCGTTCATAATTCTTTCATACATGTCACTCTTGATTCATTGCACATCCCGGTACACCGTCGGAGGCATTCATATAGAGTCATATTTTGTTCTAAGTATCGAGTTGTAATTGTTGAGTTGTAAGAAAATAAAAGTGTGATTATCATCATTTTTAGAGCATTGTCCCAAGTGAGAAAAAGGATGATGGAGACTATGATTCCCCCACAAGTCGAGATGAGGCTCCGGATGAAAAAAAAAGATGCCATAAAAAAAGAGAAAAGGCCCAAAAAAAGAGAGAAAAAGAGAGAAGGGACAATGTTACTATCCTTTTACCACACTTGTGCTTCAAAGTAGCACTATGATCTTCATGATAGAGAGTCTCTCTTTTTGCACTATCATATACTATTGGGAATTTTTCATTGTAGAACTTGGCTTGAATATTCCAATGATGGGCTTCCTCAATATGCCCTAGGTCTTCGTGAGCAAGTGAGTTGGATGCACACCCACTTAGTTTCTTTTGTTGAGCTTTCACATACTTATAGCTCTAGTGCATCCGTTGCATGGCAATCCCTACTCACTCACATTGATATCTATTTATGGGCATCTCCATAGCCCGTTGATACACCTAGTTGATGTGAGACTATCTTCCCTCTTTTTGTCTTCTCCACAACCACCATTCTATTCCACATATAGTGCTATATCCATGGCTCACGCTCATGTATTGCGTGAAGATTGAAAAAGTTTTGAGAATGTCAAAAGTATGAAACAATTGCTTGGCTTGTCATCGGGGTTGTGCATGATTTAAATACTTTGTGTGGTGAAGATAGAGCATAGCAGGACTATATGATTTTTAAGGGATAACTTTCTTTGGCCATGTTATTTTGAGAAGACATGATTGCTTTGTTAGTATGCTTGAAGTATTATTATTTTTATGTCAATATGAACTTTTGTCTTGAATCTTTCGGATCTGAATATTCATACCACAATTAAGAAGAATTACAGTGAAATTATGCCAAGTAGCACTCCGCATCAAAAGTTCTTTTTTATCATTTACCTACTCGAGGATGAGTAGGAATTAAGCTTGGGGATGCCTGATACCTCTCCAACGTATCTATAATTATTGATTGCTCCATGCTATATTATCTACTGTTTTGGACAATATTGGGCTTTATTTTCCACTTTTATATTATTTTTGGGACTAACCTATTAACCGGAGGCCCAACCCAGAATTGCTGTTTTTTGCCTATTTCAGAGTTTCGAAGAAAACGGAATATCAAACGGAGTCCAAACGGAATGAAACCTTCGGGAACGTGATTTTCTCGCCGAATATGATCCAGGAGACTTGGACTCTACGTCAAGAAAGAAAGGAGGTGGGCACGAGGTAGGTGGCGCGCCTACCCCCCCCCCCAGGGCGCGCCCTCCACCCTCGTGGGCCCCACCTTGCTCCACCGACGTACTTCTTCCTCCTATATATACCTACGTACCCCCAAACGATCAGATACGGAGCCAAAAACCTAATACCATCGCCGCAACCTTATGTATCCACGAGATCCCATCTTGGTCCTGTTCCGGAGCTCCGCCGGAGGGGGCATCCACCACGGAGGGCTTCTACATCATCACCATAGCCTCTTCGATGAAGTGTGAGTAGTTTATCTCAGACCTTCGGGTCCATAGTTAGTAGCTAGATGGCTTCTTCTCTCTTTTTGGATCTCAATACAATGTTCTCCCCCTCTCTCGTGGAGATCTATTCAATGTAATCTTCTTTTTGCAGTGTGTTTGTTGAGACTGATGAATTGTGGGTTTATGATCAAGATTATCTGTGAACAATATTTGAATCTTCTCTGAATTCTTTTATGTATGATTGGTTATCTTTGCAAGTCTCTTCAAATTATCAGTTTGGTTTGGCCTACTAGATTGGTTTTTCTTGCAATGGGAGCAGTGCTTAGCTTTGGGTTGAATCTTGCGGTGTCCTTTCCCAGTGACAGTAGGGGCAGCGAGGCACGTATTGTATTGTTGCCATCGAGGATAACAAGATGGGGTTTTTATCATATTGCATGAATTTATCCCGCTACATCATGTCATCTTGCTTAAGGCGTTACTCTGTTTTCTTGAACTTAATACTCTAGATGCATCTTTGGATAGCGGTCGATGAGTGGAGTAATAGTAGTAGATGCAGGCAGGAGTCGGTCTACTTGTCTCGGACGTGATGCCTATATACATGATCATACCTAGATACTCTCATAACTATGCTCAATTCTGTCAATTGCTCAACATAATTTGTTCACCCACCGTAAAATACTTATGCTCTTGAGAGAAGCCACTAGTGAAATCTATGGTCACCGGGACTATCTTCATCATATTAATCTTCCATTACTTTATTATTGCCTTTGCTTTTTTACTTTGCTTTTATTTTTACCTTGCATCTTTATCACAAAAATACCAAAAATATTATCTATCATCTCTATCAGATCTCACTCTCGTAAGTGACCGTGAAGGGATTGACAACCCCTATTCGCGTTGGTTGCGAGGAGTTATTTGCTTTGTGTAGGCACGAGGGACTCGGGCGTAGCCTCCTACTGGATTGATACTTTGGTTCTCAAAAACTGATGGAAATACTTACGCTACTTTGCTGCATCATCCTTTCCTCTTCAAGGAAATCCAATACAGTGCTCAAGAGGTAGCACCAGGCGATGCTACACAGCTCGGGAGTGAAGGCGCGGCAGCCTGCAGTGGCAACCGGGACCCTTTGCTGATGCAAAGCCCGCCCTTGATGCCCGTGCACCGCCGCCACAGGCGGCACGCTGTCTTGTCGTAGTGGCGCTGGGAGCGCGGGAGCGTTCTCTTGCGGCCGGGGAACTTCTTGGCAGCTTTCTTCTTCTCGCACGGGCGCCCGGAGCGGTGGGTCACGCCGGGGGGCCGCACGTCTTGGCGCCAGAACACCGTCTTGGTGTAGAGGTGGTGGAGGCGCTCCGTGAGCCACGTCGCCCGCAGCTGGCGGAGGGCGAGGCAGCGAGAGGGATGGCGCAGGGGAGCCCCCTGCGGCGCTGACGAGCTCGGCGATGCGGTCCAGCCAGTCCTCGTAGAGGTCATCGACTGGGCGGTAGCGCAGGAGCTCACGTGCCATGAGCAGCGCGGCCTGCGCGTCCGTGGGAGCGCGACGAGCGTGAGATGACGAGCCGGCTGGGGTTAGCGACGGAGTGGTGGTGCGGCCGTCCCGCCGCACCGAGGGGTGCAGCGTGGACGCTTGCTACTCGTTTCCCGCCGGGCCGGTGGCGGCGTTGGTGGCGGGCGACGGAGAACAACGGGCAGGCCCGCTGACAGGAGCGGTCTGACCGACGCGGGTGGCGAGGACGGCCCGACGCTCAGCGCGGGCTCGGAGAGCGTCCTCCATGGATGCGACGAAGCGACGGGACGCGGATCAATGGAAGAAAAGCTTCGGTGCACCCCTACCTGGCGCGCCAAATGTCGGATTTTGGGTTCTGGCAAAACCCTTGAGGTTCGAACACTGGGGTTGCACGAAGATCTCCCTCCTACCTAAACACGCCCTCAGCCTCACCGCGATCTCAAAGCCTAGCTCGATGAACCCAAAGAACAGAGAGACATGAGAGTTTATACTGGTTCGGGCCACCGATGTGGTGTAATACCCTACTCCAGTGTGGTGTGGTGGATTGCCTCTTGGGCTGACGATGAACAGTTACAAGGAAAGAACAGCCTCCTGAGGGGAGGTGTTCTTGTGCTTGGTGAACTTGTGTGTGGCTATGGATGGAATGGCTCTGATCTGAGATGAGATCAAGATGCCTCCTATGGTGGTGGCTAGTCCTATTTATAGAGGCCCTGGTCCTCTCCCCAAATATTGAGCGGGAAGGGATCCAACAATGGCCAAATTCGAAGGAGACAACTAGTACAAGTTATCCTGACTAAAGGTGGTCTTCGCCTGCCAAAGGCTCTGGTGGTGACGCCGTCTTGGGCTTCACGGTGACCTTCGTCCTGCCATCCTACTGGTCTTGGTCTCGTTGCACTGATATGGAAACCTTTGCCTAATGCCTCAGGACTCCTCGCCTGCGCTTGCCCCTTTAGCGCCAAAGAGGAAGCGAGGACACTGCGCGCGCTGGCGCCCGCGTGGCGCCCGCCTAGCTCCAGTCGTCATGGATTGCATCACAGAAACCTCGCGAGGTGTCCCTTGCCTTGAGCTCTCCGCCCCTCGCGAGCCAGCCTGGTGAGGCTGCCCCTAAGGAGGTCTTGCGTCGTCCGCCTCGCGAGGGTCTTGAGTGTTCGCCGGTGAAGATGTGCCGTACAGGGCCGCTGGTGGAGCCATGCCGTGGGCTACAGGCAGGCAAGTCTAGGGACCCCCGTCTCCAGGACGCCGACAACTTGTGTGACCGCATTTGAGCAGTGTAGTACTCCCTCTATCTCAATTTACAAGTCTTGCATGTGTACCTAGGTTGTTAATTTGACCAACTTAATAAGAGGCATACATTACGAAAAATATATCATTACAAACTTCAAATATTCTATTTTTTAATGATATTTTTTTACGTTAAACAATTTATGTTCTACTAAACTCATCGGGGGTACTTGAAATTTATGTTCCACTAAACTCATCGGGAGGCGTTCGGGCCTCGAAACCAAAACCATCAATTAATCTTACCTTGTTCCCATCACATTCCAAAGTACTAGTGCTACAATTAAGTGCAAGCCTGCTCACACCTACCAGTACATACAAAACCTGAACATGTTCCCACTATGCAGGTTTTAGTACTAGTCCTAGTACTTAGGTTATAAAAAGGGGAACTACCTAACAAAAAATTACTCTAACTTCCTCCTCATAAGTCCTCCTTCTTCGTCCGTCCTTACCATGGCCGGTGTGCAGAGCTCTAGGTCGAGAACTACTCGTAACAAGGGAGCAGCAACCAAGGTTGTGGGAAAAAAAGAGAGGGCTCACTGCCACGCAGAGACCTCAAAAGATCTCTCACGGGCAGGCGATGGCTCCCAGGATCACCCTAGCCGCGGAGGCGAACATGCCAAGCTAGCGACGCTGGAGTCGTTATCCCTCGACGGCATGCCCGATCAGCTCAATAAGCACCTCAAGAAGCAGAAGGAGTTCATCTACGGCTTGGTGGAGTTGCTGAAGGAGAGCCTCGACGACATGCCCGCTGAGCTCAATGAGCAGGGGGAGTTGACCGCCGGCTTAGTGACGCTGCTGAAGAAGAGCATTGCCTCGAAGAAGAAGGCGACCGGCGAAATCCTGCAACTTCAGGAGGACAAGGCGAAGCTCTGCCACGAGCTCAACTGCTGAAGGAGGAGAACGCCGGCTGGAAGAAGCTGCATGAGAATAGTAGTTCCTCGATGAAGATGCTGCATGCCCTCGTCATGGAACAGAAGGACGAGTTGGCGAAGCTCCGCATTGAGCACCCGGCTGTTGTCAAGGTACGTAATGCGGCAGTGGAACAGATGATGAAGGCTCGCGTCGAGAAATCCCGCTTCATGGACACAATGAAGAAGATGGCGGAGGAGACGCGCAAGGAGATGGAGGTTGTGGAGGCGATGAAGAAGCAGTTACGACTCCGCGGCCAGCAACCCTTCATTTAGTGAGAGCAGCGCCCCAGACTTGTGTGTGCGTCTTCCTTCTTTTTTGGGGATGATAATCTTCCTTCTTCTTTTGCTCATGTGTTTCTTCTTTTGCTTCGGGTGTTTCACCGCACGTGTCACGTTCTCTGCGAGGCATGAATAAAACAATGCTAAAAATGAGATGACTAGCAAATTAGATCATTCTTTATCGCCAATAGAACAATGCCTCTTGCTAGTAATATATAATAAGAGTAGAGAGTAGAGATATGGCACTGGGCTGCCGTGTTTCGTGCTCCTCCGTCGTACTCGAGTGGAAAACTTGAGTATACCGCACGGTTCTTTGCTCCTCCTCAAGTCGTCGGCACATTTATACGAGCAGTCAAATCACAAGGCCCCGCCTTCCAGCAGTAATGAGCCGTCAAATCACAAAGGCCCTCGCCTCTCTTGAAACCGACCAAGCTAGACTGCCCCGCCCTCTAGCCTTTTAAAAAATGTATACTTTTGTACAGTAGTAGGATCGATGGATTGCGCCATGGAGCAAAACTAACAAGATGAAATTAAAGAAAAAATATGGTACATATAGAGAGAGCTCGTCGCCAAATTATGCATATAGTACTATTAAAAAATCTAGTACGTGCTTAAATGGGGTGCTAAATTCTATTAAATAAATTAGCATACCTATTTAATTCTTGGGTTCTTATTATTTATGCCACTAGTTTGTGTATCACTACTTAGTTTTGCCATTAGAAGTTACAACTACTCATAAATGCCATCGATTCGTGAGATGCCTGCTAAAAAATGCAATAGATATCTAAAAATGCCATCGTTAAGTTAGATGTTTGCTCAAAAATGCCATTAGTCATTGTGATTTTCACGTCAAACCCGTTGACCATGTTACATGACAAAAATAAGATGATTCTCACAATGATAAGTGTGGCCCCACTTGTCAGGAGTAACCAAGCGAACAATTTTACAGGAAAATAAGAACGTTGTTGGGATCAAGTAGGCCCCACACTTTATTTTACTGTAGTGAGATAGAGGGAGAGCTGGCATGTTGGTCCATCGGTATTTATGTCATTATAACATGGCAAAAGATATTTGAGTCACAATAATGGTGTCCAGCACAATACACCCCTCAAATAAAACTAAGCACCCTGAAATTCTTTGACAAAACTAAGCCCCCTGAAATTCTTTGACAACTAAAATGCTGGCTATATGATGTTGGCCATATATATTGTACGTATATAATGTGAAGAAATGAGTGGTAGTCGTAGTACTATACCAACTAAAAGATGAACTGTAAGAAATACTAGTATGTACGTACTGAAGAGTTAAAGTAACGAGAAGAAACATAACATAGTTCTGCTCGGGCCTCAGCACAACACACCCCTCAAATAAAACTAAGAACACCAGAAATTAAACTAAGCAACTAATCCGGTAGACACTTCATTAGAACCACCATTCGCAATGACACTGCCACCTTACTCAGAGTCCTCGTCCAAGTCCTCGACTTCGTCCTTGTCCCTCTTTCTCTTGGCCGATACTTCTTTGCTTGAACCACACACTTGGCTCTTGCTCTTCATCCAACCCTTGTAGATATTGAAACAAAGGTAGCCATCCATTGCAGCGTAGTGTATGTGGTCCATATCTAGTACATTCCACTGCCATGCACGATGAAACGTGTGCGGAGGTTTCTTCAGTTTACCGTACGAAGGATGAACTATGGCTCCTGCCAGGGTCAGCATTGAAGTCTTATCACGGGAGGACACCAGCCCATTATTCTGTAGGTTGAAGGGTTTGCCTACAACGAGGCATATCCGTTCCAGGACTCTTATGTCATTCGTAAAGTCTACAGTAACGAATTTAACTCGGCCGCCCTTGAGGAACTTCTTAAATTCCTCGCACTCAATGTCGGCATGGCATATGTGGTAGACCAAGCATAAGTCATGCACGCAAACTTGGATCACGACGGGCTTCTTCCTCTTTTCCTCCTTTAGATTCTTCTCTTTTCCCAGGACTGTGGTGTACTCAACATCTAGCCCAGCGGCCCACTCATCATTTGAGTTTTCGAACATGCGTCTGAAGCGATCAAGGCATCCTTTCACCGTCGCGGAAGAACGGGTGTAGATGACGTCGAACTCATCACCGGTGATGGTTCTAACCTTGTACTTACCGCTGAACATGAAGATTTGGGACGCCATGGATTTGGGAGGAGGGTTAGGATTAATGGAACTGTCGTAATGTGAAAGGACGGGACGACTAGGAGCGGTTTATCGATTGTAAAAATGCCGAGTGGGGGGCGCGTGCGAACGGCAGGGTAGTGGCTTGCCTGGTGGATAAATGGATTCATGCACAGTACTATGGGGGCCCAATTAGATGTCATGTCTACTCGACGCCCAATTAAATGGCTTTCGATGTCATTTCAAGCGTCGGGAAAATTACAGGTGATACGAAGCTTCCGAGAGCCCTTGGATCTGAGATCAAATGGTTGCATGGCGTGATTCTAGACCTATGGGTGAATATCCTATCTTGGAGGGTTATTCTGCAAATTTTCAGCAACTTAGCATGCGACCGTTCGATCTCAGATCCAAGGGCTGCCATCAGCCCGTATCATGGTCGCGCCTACCACGGCCGTCACCTCTCTCGCGCGGTCGCGCCCTTGGAGATTTAACATGGTGCATTAGGCTATCTGATGTTGGCATGTCATACATAGTCATCACTTAGTCACTCATACTACAACAAGGTTAGCTATAAGGTTGGCTATAAGAGTATTTTTTGTTTACTTCTCTCTATCTCTTTCTTCGTAGTATTTATTGCATTTGCCAAGGAGTGACCTCTTCCAATGAAATGGTGCTTAGATGAGGTGCTATGGGCATTAAATGGCTTAGCAACTCAAGTCCCCAATGCATAGGTGCTTAGTTTTTTGTTGCTAAGTTTGCTTCATCTAGGTACATGCACTTAGCACCGCTTCTTTCTGGGGTCACCAAACTAGTCTCTCTCTTCTTAGAGCAAGTATAATAGAGATGAGTCAGCGGGCTATAAGGAATAAACTAGTATATTTCTGCTTAGTTGGAGGAAAGAGAAGAGGAGAGAGAAGGTAAGCGGGCTCTTCATGAAGAGCCAGCTCTAGCATGTGCTCCTAGGCACGTTGTGAGAATGAAAGGTGGGCCACATAATAAAAAAACAGTACACTCTTTTAATCTACTATTATACATGTTGGCTATAAGATGGGCTGTAGATGACATGGCATTGGCTTATAGCCATCATCTGGCTATACTATTAACCATGCTCTTAATTAACTTGCCACATCAGACTTTATGCCTATGTGGCAGCCTTAGCACCTGTAGGATCAAGTACAATAGTGGGCTATAAGCCCGCTCTACATGGCATTTTTCATATGTGGGGGAAAGAGGCCAGGAAAAAGTGGAGGAGTGAGCTCTCATGCAAGAGCCAACCTCTACATGGTGGAGCATCGGGAGAGGCACCTGTATGGAGGTGGGCAGGAATTGGGAGACTCACGCCGGTCGTAGCGCTGCAGTTAATATGATAATGGCAAGTCAAATCATCGGGCCCCACCTGTCCAGCAGTAACTCGCTGTCAAATCACACAGCCCTATGTTTGCAGCAGCCTACTCCCTCATCTTCTCGCATCTCTGTCGAACCGACTAGGCGGAACTGCCCCGCCTACCGCACGGGAAAAGCCCCGCCCTCGACTTTTAAATAGTACAGTATACTAATTTTGTATTCATGGATTGCGCCATGGAGCAAAGCCTCAAGGAAACGGCGATACAGATTTACAGAGTATAGTATACAACACGGCCGTCGCGTTCGCGTCGCACCCCAGGCGGACGGTCGGTCTGGCACACCGCTCTCCGAATGGAACATGTGTCATATTGCGTTTGCACACACATGTGGGACCGCAATTGAGAACTGACCATAGGCACACTTCCCGGCCCCGCAAGTCGGGTGAGTTAATAGAAGAGAGAGACGAGCGATAGTACTAGAGAAGTGTTGTATAGACGTTGGTGCCTGGACGATCCCTGTATGACATGAAAGATCAGTTCATCCATGCATGTGACCAGACTCCAGCAGACACGGCTGGATTGGCTATCGTCTACATATCGTGCAGGCTGTGTTGTACAGGGCTGTAGTTCTGGTGAGAAATCTAAAAAAAGGTTTCTTGTCATCTCGCAAAATTAGGTGTCATGTGCTTCGGATCACTGCGAGGGTTAAACAGCGACAACTGAGTTCTTCCAAGGCGCTAGTCATGGGGGCACATGCACGAAGACTACTTGGCTGCCATCTATGTCAAGCTTAATTAGGGCATCTATCAATGGACCCCTTTTCTATGAGTTTATTTTTAATTTGAGCTTTTATCCTTGTCTAGTTTGTCCGTCAGGATTCATGTTGTCTCCTTTGGGCAGTGAGGTTATGGTTTCTTGTCATGTGGCATTTTTTCGTGTTATATGTTATAATCCGGTGCTTTAGATCAAAATGAGGACAACTGCGCCTCTGGGGCACATGCATGAAGACTTATCGACAGTCATTGACGAGGTCAAGCCGGCTCCGGTAGACAAAAGAAAACTAGTAGTACTCCACTATATAGGCAGGAGCCTCCGCTCTTGCTTGCTAGTGTTGCTCTCTTCACACTGTCTCGTCCTCTCCAGATCTAAACACGACAGCGGTGGCCACACTCTCTCTCTCTCTCTCTCTGCTCACCGCTGGTCACAGATCCAGCCGGATCCTCTCCGCCGGGGAAGGTGAGAAGGTGCAACGTTCACGCGGTCGTCCTCGGCGACGGCTCTTACCCACTGTCGGCGCGTCCCGATCAACGTGACTTGTCGTTCTCTCCCAAGCACCGCTGGCTAGGGAGGGCCTTTGACCCCTTCTTCCTCGCTGCCATAGTGTGGGCAGATCTGGCCTCCCGCCGCCCACCTAGCGACATCCCGGTGACCCTCAGGTATAACTTCCTTCGGAACCGGTCTTTCTCTACTTCCCGAGCTCCTGACGTCGTTGCATTTGTATCTTTTACTATTTCTCAGGCCCCCTCGTAGATAGGATCGAGCAGCTGTTCGAAAGCCACCTAAATTTTTACTGTTAAGAGGTAAAACTAGTTCATGCACTCGAATCTAGTACTACTTGGTTCAAACAAGAAAGAAAGGGGATGGGGTGGGGGTGGGGGTGGGGGTGGGGGAAGATTTGTTACCTGAATCTAGGACTTGGTCGAAAGAGGAAATAATGGGGGCGAAAAGTAGTAGAGACTGGCTATCCAACTTGTCTCTAGGTCTAATAGGGAAATAAAGGGAAACGCGGTACAAACTCAATATAAACCCAATCTATTGGTTGAAAAAGGAAAGAAAGTGGGGACTGAGGGACAAGTCAACAGAGTAAGTCCAAAGACTAGATTTGCTAGCCTCACACAAAGATAAGGTGGCTATACCGAACAAAAATGGGACCAACCCAGATATCCTGCTACGATGTGCATTGTCCCGAGCCACTCTTATGTAATGCCATCGGTAAATGTAGCGATCAGACCGCTAAAAGTAAGGACACGTTAAACCAATGTTGTTTTCAATATAATGCCTCCAGTAATAGGAATCAATGGCACTTTTTTTAATGTCCTGCTAAATTTCCCATTAAGATAAGTTGCTTCTTTTCGTTAGAATGCAACTGTCCTGGTCCGCCTACTCTCCCGTGCCCAAATACCGGCTCTGTAGCAGCTGTTAATGTAATGTTGCTGGTAAAATGAAGAAATGGCGCCATTAAACACTGGTGCGCGTCGGTCCTAAACAAACAATTTTTAACCCGTTTATGCGGCGGCATTTGGAACCGTCGCCAAGTGAGTGTGGGCGATAGGGGGGGTCCTTCCCACACGACCCAGAAACCGTCGGGGATAAGCCCTCCTCGCACACACGTTCGGCAAAATGAGGTCGTGTGCGACCGGCGAGCGCTCAAATATAGAAATACGTATAGTAGAGCTAAAAATACAATTATACGACAAAATTGTTTCCAGTCGCAAGTACATCCCACACAGTCAGTCCCCACTAAACGTTTCCGTTCGTATGTACATCCCACACAGTTGCTCCAAGGAAAACGTTTCCGTTCATAGGTACATCACACACAATTTTCCCGTTAAATTGCTTGCGTTATTGAATATATCACACACGGTCCATGGAAGAAACTGTGTGGCAAAGGCTGTCCGTCACACACAGTTTTCATGTGGTAAACGTTTGCGCAAGGTGGCCTAACGCAAATAGTTTTCAAGAGAAAGTCGTGTGTGATTGTTCATTGATCCAACACGGTTTATTCCTAGAAACTGTGTGCGTTTCCTGAGGTCATCACCCACGGTATTTTTTCAACAATCGTTTGCAATAGCAAAACCCACTTAGCAGGCTAATTCGCCACTAGCAGGCTAATTATCCGATTATTCATAATCCATTTATTAATCTAATTGACATTTCATATTAAGCACACAATATATTTCATTTTCATAATTGAAATACATCAGAGTACAACATCATATAGCTTTAGCACTCAGCTACCCCATTACACAACTACACCAGGACCAAGTTTCACATGCAACATCTATAACCTTTCGAAATTAGCATCATAGACGGTACATAGACAGATGTATCTCATCTGGAAAACTGCTGAAGGAGAAGGTGAATATTGTGCCTTCATTGATGCTGAAGGTCTTTGTAACATTAGGCCAGTGCCTGTGGATGATTGACCGTCCATCCTTCGTCCTCTTCAGGAACACTTCAATATTGAACCGTGGGTGTTGTATGAATACCCTCCTCGCCTCCTGACCATACAAGTGGTTTGAGAGGTAATCATCAGTGAACTGCTTTGGAAATGCCTGAAAACAAGGATGTGCATAAATATCTTCTCTATATTGGAAATGGGGCAAAGGAATAAAAAA
This sequence comes from Aegilops bicornis, assembly GCA_021605145.1. Taxonomy (NCBI): domain Eukaryota; kingdom Viridiplantae; phylum Streptophyta; class Magnoliopsida; order Poales; family Poaceae; genus Aegilops; species Aegilops bicornis. The sequence continues at coordinate 545,749,127 of CM038675.1, read as the reverse complement.
GGCAAGGTATAATTAGTACCATCCTGTAGTGAACCGATGTCTTCTTCATTGTGCAGACAAAGATCTTGTTGTTTTTTTCCGCTAATTTCTTTATCCTAACAATCTTTCTGAGTTTCTTGACTTGACCGATATTCATGGATAACTCATTTCCCCATATGCAAAAAGGGTCGAAAAGTGGGTCAAAACCTCTGACAACAGGACCTACATGTGCAAGACCAAATTGTTAAAAACCTAAATATTAGAATGGTTCATGCAATTGCACAATAATGTGCTATTAGACAACGGACCATGCACATGCTAACCTCAATTGTAAACCTCAGTGCTTCCCATTGTTTCCCTGCAACACATATAAGGTAGTTAGACATCAGGTTAAGTAAGGGGTCGCATGCTATCAGTAAAATATGTTGATGAAAAATAAGCACATTGCAGATTCATCAGATTAATTCAAGCCACATGGAAAACCCATTTATCCAAACTAAGTATGATTAAGAACTAGGAAATATAGCAATTGTATATGTTTCTCATGTATTAAGTGCAACCAAATTCAATTTATTCCTCACATGCACAACAATACAAAATTCTACCCACGACAATTGGACACCACAGTGTAGAATTGAACCAAGCAGTTAGCTAAACACCACAACAAATGAACCAAACATTAACTAAGCACCACATTGCACAATATAACATACTCCTAACAAGAAATCAAACAGTTAACCAAACCAAGCATGCTTAACAACTTGGAAATATAGCAATTGTATTTGTTTCTCATGTATTTAATACAGCCAAATTCGATTTATTTCTCACATGGTATACAATAACAGAATGCAGCCACAACAATTGAATATCACATTGCAGAACTGAACCAAGCAGTTAACTAAACACCACAACAAATGAACCAAACGTTAACTGAGCACCACATTGTGCAATATAACATACTCGTAATAGAAGATCAGACAGTTAACCAAACCAAGCATGCTTAACAACTTGGAAATATTGCACCCTGAAGAATTGAACATCACATTTGAGAATTGAACCAAGAAGTTAACTGAACACCACATTGCACGACATATAGAACATATACACTAGAATTTGTTAAGGAAAGACAGTAGCTAGCAAACGATGGCCTCGAGAAAATGCCACGAACTGTCGTTTAAAGCAGCCAACCGCGTCGCGGCGTTGGCGCGCGAGGCGTCAACGGTGGCCTCGACGGCGAGGTGCTCCTCCAAGATCTGGGGGTCGACACGAATGGCATCCATCGCGACCTCATCCGGCAGCGTCTTGACGCGATTTGCTTCTCACGCCAAATGCTCCTTGAGATCCTGGCTATACTGCGTGCACCATGGCTTAGGCCGGTGCTTATTTGGTGGAGGGGTGGTGATTTGGGTGGAAGGTGTCGCGCTCGCGCCGGCGGTCAGGGCATGTGGGATGTGGAAGCAGGAGGAGGATGGGGGTCGGGTGCAGATTACCTGCCTGGATAGGCGAGGCCGAGCAGCATGAAGGTGGGTCATCAGCAAGGAGGTGGTGCTGCAAGCAAGGAGTGAAGGTTTCAACTTGGAAAGGAAGGCGGAAAGGAGGAAATGTGGCTTTTGGTAAGGGAGAGGGGGCGGGAAGGTAGATATTTCCATGGAAGCCGAAAATTTGGAATCGCTTCAGCCAAAAAACTGGCGCGCAAAGTGTCATCAGACAGGTCCCTTATTCAGAACCGTGTACGATATGTGAACATCACAAACGATTCAGATAGCTTAACCCATGTGTGATGAGTTTTGAACGTAAAAAATTTTGGTTCGAAATTCCATGGTTACAGTGGTCATCCACGTCATTGCATAATTTGGGTACACAAAGGAGACTACAGCACACCCACACTTCTTAAGCGAGCAAGTTCAGCAATTAAACAGAGCTAGCTGACCTAAACATTACTCTAACTAATTAAAGACCGGCGCTCTTAATTAAACAAAACAAAGAGTACTACTATGTCTGGTGCTCGTCGATCTCCGCCGCCGCCTCCATGTCCAGCTCGCGCCCGACGGTCTCCTAGGGAAGGGGCTCCATGGCATCAATCGCACCATACTCGGCAAGCATCTCGCCATCCGCGTCTGCCATATGTTTGGAATAGGCCACCACGAGCAGGGCGTGGGCGGCCGTGATCTGGGCTTTGGCGGGCTCCCTCGTGGCAAGGTATGCCGCGCAGGAATAGATGGTTGCTCGTACTCTTTTAGCGATTGCCAACTCTTCGACCGTGGGTTGCCGATCATTGTCGGAGAAGCTTCCTTCGATTTGTGTGGTGAGCGCCACGAGCTGGGCGTGGACGGCCTCGACGTGGTGGTGGGCGGCCTCCATCAGGGCTAAGGCCGCTGCTGCAGAACGTACAGCTGTTGTGCCGCTCTCGCCAGTTGCTATCCCCGAGGCAGATGCTGCTGCCGCCACTTGAGAAGCAACAGCGGCCGTTTGGGCTGCCATGGCCGCCCGGACGCAGACTGCGGTCGCCCTCACGAAGCTTATTAGCACGTGCGTGGTGGCTGTGGCCGCGCTCTCGCCGGAGTGGGCCACCAAAGTTGGCCTCACGATGTGGGTCCACGTCCCCATCTTTCACCAGCGACGACTAAACAATGAAATGGTATTTGGGGAGTGAGCTAGTGTGCTTGACACGCCGGCTGTGGACTGTAGCCGACGCACCTTCTCTCATAAGCCATGGGCGTACTATACACCGACGGTACTCCAAGATATTTTGTGCTGCATCTCACATGGTTGGTGATAATAAACTATGTGCGATCTACTTGATTTATCGTCTTGATCATTTGAATTACGTAATGGGGTCACAGCTACAAAGGATGGTGTTTGAATTGTTAGAACTTTTATCTGCAGTGAACATGCAACTATAGGTGTGTCGTCAAAAAAATTGGAATTATTCAGGGTTCGTTTGTACATTTTTATACACTAACTGGGTTTTCTAGGCATTTTATGCGCATAATTCAAATTTCAACTACATGCACATGCTCCAAAGGCATATAAACTTACTGAAAAATCAAATATGTGTCCTTGGTTGCATGCTTAGGTCCCATGCAAGAAATGGGAATGAATTTCAAACACCCTGCCACCGTCACTCGGCCGCAAACATTGAGATGCCTGGTTTTTATATTTTAGTAAATCCAAAACTCGTCTGAAATTCATGAAACTTGGCATGCTATCATGTAGCGGCATCAACATGCCGTGCTAAAATTGCTGTCCCATTTGGGGCAGGTTTGGGTATAAGCTTCTCACAAACCAGAGCTTCTCACAACAAGCGTGATGGTTTCGGTAGGGAACGTGCCACCTTTGGGGACAAAACGATATCCGTTGCCTCTTATTGCTTTCAGAAAATTTCGAGTGTCAACATAGAACAACAAGAGTGTTGTGTTCAATTTTGGAATTTTTCGAGGTTCGTTTGGACACTTTTATACATTAACCGGGTTTTCTAGGCATTTTATGTGCATAATTCAAATTTGAACTAGATGCACATTCTCCAGTGCATATAAATTGGTTGAAAAATCAAATTTGTGTCCTTGGGTGCATGCTTAGGTCCCATGCAAGAAATGGGAATGAATTTCAAACACCAGGGCACCGTTGATTGCCGGCAAAACATTGGGATGCTTGGTTTTTAAATTATAGTAAATCCAAAACTCGTCTGAAATTCATGAAACTTGGCATGCTATCATGGAGCGGCATCAACATGTCATGGTACAAATTTTGTCCCATTTGGGGCAGGTTTGGGTATATGCTTCTCACAAACCGGAGCTTCTCACAACAAGCATGATGGTTTTCGGTAAGGAATGTCCCACCTTTGGGGACGAAACGATACCCATTGCCTCTTATTGCTTTCAAATTTTTTTCTCGTGTCAACATAGAACAACAGGAGTGTTGTGTGATTTTTTAGGGTTCATTTAGACATTTTTATGCATTAACTGAGTTTTCAATGCATTTATGTGCATAATTCCAATTTGAACTACATGCACATGCTCCAGTTCATATAAATTCGTTGAAAAATCAAATCTGTGTCCTTGGGTGCATGCTTAGGTCCCATGCAAGAAATGGGAATGAATTTCAAACACCAGGGCACCGTTGACTGCCGGCAAAACATTGAGATGCCTAGTTTTTAAATTCTAGTAAATCCAAAACTCGTCTGAAATTCATGAAACTTGGCATGGTATCATGGAGCGGCATCAACATGCCATGGGACAAATTTTGTCCCATTTGGGGCAGGTTTGGGTATATGCTTCTCACAACAAGCATGATGGTTTTCCGTAGGGAACGTCCCACCTTTGGGGACGAAACGATACCCATTGCATCTTATTGCTTTCAATTTTTTTCTCGTGTCAACATAGAACAACAGGAGTGTTGTGTGAATTTTTGTGATTTTTCGGGGTTCGTTTGGGCATTTTTATGCATTAACTGAGTTTTCAATGCATTTATGTGCATAATTCAAATTTGAACTACATGCACATGCTCCAGTGCATATAAATTGGTTGAAAAATCGAATATGTGTCCTTGGGTTAGGTCCCATGCAAGAAATGGGAATGAATTCCAAACACTAGGGCACCGTTGATTGCCGGCAAAACATTGAGATGCCTGGTTTTTAAATTCTAGTAAATCCAAAACTCGTCTGAAATTCATGAAACTTGGCATGCTATCATGGACGGCATCAACATGCCGTGGTACAATTTTTTTCCCATTTGGGGCAGGTTTGGCTATATGCTTCTCACAAACCGGAGCTTCTCACAACAAGCATGATGGTTTTCGGTAGGGAACGTCCCACCTTTGGGGACAAAACTATACCCATTGCCTCTTATTGCTTTCAATTTTTTCTCATGTCAACATAGAACAACAGGAGTGTTGTGTGAATTTTTGTGAATTTTCGTGGTTCATTTGGACATTTTGATGCATTAACTGAGTTTTCAATGCATTTATGTGCACAATTCAAATTTGAACTACCTGCACATGCTCAAGTGTATATAAATTGGTTGAAAAATCAAATCTGTGTCGCCCGCCCGCCTTGCTCGCATCCTCTCCATTAATGGCGCCCAAGTCACAGTTTAATTCACTTTTTAAATATAAAACACTCATCGCAAACCTTTTAGTTAGAACACCCGTATGCAAACCGACAGCTTCCCCAGGAAGCCAGGAGAAAATGTGTCGAGCAGGATTTCTGCAGCTCTTGGTCGCAAACGATTTAGATAGAACACCCGTATGCAAAGTGAGAGCAGTGCAGGATTTGTGCATCCTTTCAACGCAAACGTTTGTTTTGGATGACCCGTGTGCAACCACGTACAAAAAAATTGGTAAGATTTGCATCTGTCATATTGGGTATGTTGCCATTTGTCAAACTGGAAAGATTTACATTTGTTGATCTAGTAACGTTGCCATTTGTCAATCCTTGTAACACTGCGATTTGTCAAAATATGCATCTATCATTAGCACTATGTAATTTTTGCAACTAAAATTCAGTAATTAAGCATAGATTTTATTCATAGATTAAGCAGTCGTTCTTAATTTATACAAATAGTTCAACTCGACAGCTGAACCGACCAAACTTCTCCCCAATTGTTGCCAACCACGTACTGAAATAGCTAGTTCAACTATATATACTAGCTAACTTTAAGTACGTTGTACAGTTGGACCACACATCTATAGTCGGATGAACTGAACAAAATAGCCCCTAAATACTACTACTACCACGGAGGGGCTTTGTGCTATTTCCGGCAGCCTCTCCTCTGCCGAGCTCGCTCAATAAGAGGTTGAGGAGGAGCCTACCGACGAGCTGGACAAATGCAATACGGTGCCTGCCGCTACTGCATGTTCAGCGACGCTCGCCAGCTCAAACGCCCACTACCGCTCCAGACGATCCCTCTTGAAGCGGCCGGACTGCTCGTAGATCTCCTGATTCCTCGCCTCTGCGTTGGTGTGTGCTGCGGCCACGGCTGCGGTAAGGATCTTTGCGTGCTCGACGAGGCGCTCCTCCTCCTCCCGCAGGAACTCGATGTAGCGCGCAAGGTTTGGCGGCGACATCACGGAGCCTCCACCTCCGCCTCCCTCCTTCGGGCGGCAGTGGCGGAGCGGGTGATGATCCCGGTGGTCGACGGTGGGTTGGCGGCCACAGCGGCCGACGATGGGGTGGCGGCCACGACCACCACCTCCCGCCTTCGGGCCGCGGTGGCGGATCGGGTGATGGCCACGGTGGCCGGTAGTGGGGTGGCGGCCACGACGGCCACCTCCCGCCTTTGGGCCGCGGCAGCGGAGCCGAAGATGGCCTTGGCTTTCGACGGTGGTGTGGCGGCAATGGCGGCCGGCAACAACTGCCGACGGGCAGCGGCGGTGGAGCGTGTGATGGGTGTTTCACGCACACCCAACAGGGACGCCACGCGCACTACACTACACCAGGGACTACGCTGCCGCCGCGGTGTAGCCTCCCAGCTGGAGCTGTCCTCTGATGACGGCAGAGTGGCTGAGCGACGACGACGGACCGGTGTCATTGGCGATTGTGGGAGAAGCAGACGAGATAAGCTACAGGGAGGGAGGGGAATATGCGACGCATGACTCGCCAGCCGTGAGGGTTTTTATAGCAGGCCGGTAAGCATTGGGATTTCGGGGATTTCACCGAGTCGGGCAGGAAGCTTGCGCGGGAACCTGCGAGGTTGCGTGGGAACGGGATCACCGACGATACATTGGCGCCACAATTTGGCCAAAAGAACGCCCCCGCGTGCTGCGCAAGTTTGCGCTATAAGCCGTCTGCGGCAGCGGGGTGACAAGACATGCGAGAGGAGGACGAGAGGACACATACACATACAGTTAATGAAAAAACGTTTGTGATTTAATTACCTACTATACCCCCGTCCTGGTTTATAAGTAGGATTTAACTAATAAAATACGAATTCATGTCGCCATAGATTATATCGTTGGAGTCGTATTTGAACATAGTTTCCAGCTATACAATTTTTGTAATATGCATTAACACTTTTTTAGTTAAATTTAAGGTTATACACCAGCAAGCGTTTGCCGCAACACACACGGCTTATTCCATCACAAATACCTCTGATGGATCAACTGTCTGCCACGTACCGCACACGCAACTCTAATCTAATTCGTGCTTGATGTCTCCCACATCGCTCGCACAGTTCGTCTTATTTGCCATGTATCACTGTGTCGTCCTCTGCTCGCATCCCTCGGCAAGCTCTGCTTGCCTTTAGGCGCCGCAGCGTGCTGTGCTCGCCGTTAGGCGCGGCGACACGCTCTGTCGCGTCCGTCGGCGCGCTCGGCTTGTGGACGGCTTTTCCTTGAGGCGACCGCGGAGCGCTCTGCTCGCGTCCCTCCGCGCGCTGCCGGTGGAAACGACACCAAAGGGATCACTGGGATCCCTTCTACGGTCGGCGAGCGCGAGGTTGTGCAAAGAGCGGGTCTGACAGAAAGCACACGGATCGTTTACCCAGGTTCGGGCCGCGAAGATGCGTAATACCCCAGTCCTGCTTTGATGGATGTATTTGAGTGTTCTTGTGTTCTTGAGCTAGCTACGGGGTGCAACTTGCCCAAAAGAGCCGAATCCTCTCCTGGTCGCCTCGGGCCTCCTTTTATAGGCAAAAGGGGTCGCCATAGTGGCACACAGGAGGTGGAAAGATGTACAGCGCGCGAACTTATCACCCGCCGTTACGGGACAAAGCGCATTAAATGCGCTACTTAGGTGTCCATTAGCTTTATCGGGGATGGGAATGAGGCCCGTCCCGTCCATTTCCGCCCCGCCTCGCTTCGACACACGCCCTGGCCAGCGACGCATGCGGCGCCATGTAGGCAGGCAGGCAACTGAGGTGGCGCGGTGGTAGGGTCTTCACAAAGATCTGCATGCCACCACGCAGGTGCTTGCAGAGTTGGCTTGGAAGCCACCCTCGCCACGCAGGTGCCTTCCCAGCTGCTTGAGCTAGCAACTGCTTGGGGATGGCGGTGGAGTCTTGGCAGGCGCGGGCCTGGCTGTGGCTCTCCTGATGTCCTCAGCAAGGGTCTTGCCTTGGCGTTGCAGTCGTCCCCGGCAAGAGTCTTGCCGGGGGTCTTGTGGATTTCCTCGGCTAGGATCCCACCGAGGGTCGCTGTCTTCTGGCCCTCATCTGATCTCACATGTTTATGATCTTGACGAAGATCTGCATGCCACCACGGAGGTGCCTCCCGAGCCCTGGTCCCTATGTAGTTGTTGGCGGCGTTTGGAACCCTTGGGCTCAAGGGTGGCTCGCTCTGTTGGCGTTGGGCAAGTTGGCCCGGCAAGACTCTTGTCGGGGCTGCGGAGGCCGCCCCGGCAAGGGTCTTGCCGAGGGTATCCACCTCGCCCCTTTGCTCTTTTATGCTTCTGGACTTGGCGTTGCCTTGGTTGTCTTGTGCTTTGGTTTCTCTCCGGCTTCCCTCCTCTGCCCTGCTAAGTGTGGCCGTGGTGCGTGGCTCTGACTGCCCGTGCATAAGTAAAGGGGTCGAAAGGAGAGCCCCTACTTTTGTACACCGACAGGAGCCCCCGGGCCTGGGCCACACATAAGCGCGATGCGTTGTTGGGCCAGGCCTAGAACGGTGCGCGGGCAGTCGTGGCGGATTTTTACTGTGGTAACTGTTTCGTCTACTGCGCTTCTCCACGACCCGCATTGAACGCGGGACATGGAGGGTCGTGCGTGACATGGGGGTCATGCTTGGCGCGGTCTCCGCACACATGTGTCACGTCGTAGTAAAGAGGCGGCTCGCGCCTTCCCCATGAAAAGAGGGAGGCGCAGCGGCGCGGCCCATTTACTGGATGGACTCGGGTCATGGTCTTCAAGGCGTTCGCGTCCCACGATCACGGGGTGGGGAGCGGCTGCCCCACCCGTCCCTAAAATGCTGCTCGCTTGCCACGTGTCCCTCATGCAGGTGGCAGGTGGTAGAGGCGAAAAACCGGGCCGTTGCTGACTGGGGCAGTGGGTCGGTCCTGATTCCTTGCTCCCCCGATGACCGGATTGGTCGAGTGGGGCGGCCGAGCCCCGACTCCGCCCCTTTATAAGAAGGGGAGGGGGACGGCACTCCACATTCTTCCATCATCCATCTCCTTCTGCCTCCGCTTCTTTCTTCCATCTGTCGTGGCGAGAGGAAGTGCTGGCCCTTTGATGGTGGCAGCGAGGGTCGCTGCTCGACAACGCGTCCCTCCTCCCCAAGAGCTCACGGCGGCGGAGCCGGCCACGAGAGGAAGGGGAAGGGGCGAGGCCGAGGTCGACGTGGCGCTTAGGGAAGAGGCGGACGGGGCGGCGCACCGGCCCTGCCTCCGCCAGCGATGCCTCTCCCGATGGAGGGCCACGTCGGTGATCAGCCCCGTGAGTTCTTCATCAGGCTGCGCCGGCCACCGCGTCGTCTTCTTCTTCTTCCTACCCCGTTTTCTCGGGAGATGGAGCGTGACTCGCCCTAGACCCTCAGATTGCACATGAGGGGTTGCGGGAATGGCGGCACGCGGGTCGACGTCGACTTCCCCGCTCCTGAGGTCATGTACCTCTGTCGCGGGTGGAAGACGTTTGCTCGCATCCACACCCTGACAGCGGGGCTCGTCCTCTACTTCAAGTTAATGGAGGACGGCATGCTCTCCGTCAAGGTGTTTGGAGATCTTGGAACTCGCCTAAAGTGCTGCGTGGAGAGCTCCTCCGACAATGAAGATTCCTACTCGAGCGGGAGTGACGAGGAGGACAGCGACAGCGATGACGAGGGTGTCGAGCGGCGGGAGGCCGACCTCGACTCCGACTGACCGCGTTGCCTCTCCCTCGGCCTCGTGCCCTGCCGAGGGCCTTCCTCATCAAGCTCTCCATCAACGCGTACCCCATCGCCTCCTTGGGCGGCTAGCGTAGGAGGGCCGGAGAAGGCGAAGAAGGCGGGTGGCGGCCGTCAAATCGGAGTACGCGGGCACCGACACCTTCGTCGCGTATTAGCGGCCGTTGCCTCATCTTCCAGCCCCCCTCCCGGCACCGGGGTGTTCTCTTGGTGCCTTCTGTTCCTCGCACCTCGCCTAGGCGCTCTTTTTGCCCTCCTTCTGTCTTGTTCTACCTTCCGAGGAGAGGGACAAGAAAGGGATTATGGGCATCTTATCTCTTTTTAGTTTGTATGCATGCAGGCACTTGTTAGTTTTAAGACTTGTAATCCCCTTGCTCATGTTTTTAATTTCGTATGAACTGTACCTGTATGGGATGTTTTTAATGAAAAAGGGTGCTTGACGGGTTCTTTGTGCGTGAGCGAGGCCCATGCCAAGGAACAAATCCTTGTTATTATTAAGATAAACATTATCGCCCAACAACAGACCTTGCCGTCCCCCCACTTCAGTCGACCATTCTCACGCTCTCGGCGGAGACAGGGGCGAAGTAGAGTTAGGCCCCTCGTTCATTTCCCTGTCACCGCGACTACGACCATGTTCCGACCCAGGGGATAGCTCTTGGGCACAGGAAGAGGGGAGCACGGTGGTTTAAGAATATAAACGAGGTTTCACATGTCCTAGTTCTATACGGAAATGCACAACAGGGGATAAAGTACTTATCTGAATCGCAGCCCCCGGCAACCTTGGCTTGCCGTGGTTGGATCCTTATGTCTTCAGCCCCCGGCAACCTTGGCTTGCCGGGGCCGGAGCGCCGGTTCGTTCTCTTTCTCCCAAGTAGCTCGGCAGAGGTGTCCACGTGCCCTACGAACCAAAAGAGGATGGAAAAGGAACAGAAAGACGCATGCTCGACCTCTATGCTAGGGGTTAGTCGCCGCTAAGCACTATCAACCCTAACCGAGGGAGAGACTCGACCTAGCATGCATGCTAAAACTTAGGGCGCCAGCGCTTCATTTATTTATGCTCAGGGTCTGCGTCTGGCTTTGTACGGAGGGTTACATGCCTTGCCGGCAAAGCTTGTACAAAAGGTGGCTTGCCGGGAGGCCCAGAAACCACACCTTATGGGTAAAACTTGCGAAGATGTTCGATGTTCCAGGAGTTCCTCACTGGAACAACATCTTCGGTCTCCAGGCGGACTGTGCCAAGCCTGGTGACTCGTATTACCCGATAAGGGCCTTCCCACTTCGGCGTCAACTTGTTGGAATTCTTGGCCGATTGAACGCGTCGAAGAACAAGGTCGCCTTCCTCAAAGCTCTGGGCATGAACCTTGCGGCTATGGTAGCGGCGCAAGGCTTGCTGGTAGCGGGCTGCTCTCACAGCCGCCCGAAGACGATCTTCCTCAAGGAGCGTTGCGTCATCTTGCCGCATTTGCTCTTGCTCAAGCATGTCGTAAGCGGCCACTTGAGGTGACCCGTACATGAGTTCCGTGGGGAGAACTGCTTCTGCCCCGTATACCAGGGCAAAGGGTGTCTAGTCGGTGGCTCGATTTGGCGTCGTCCTGATGGACCAAAGAACCACCGGCAACTCATCAATCCAGCGCCTTCCGCTCTTGTGCAGCCTGTCAAAAGTCTTTGTCCTCAGGCCTCGCAGTACTTCAGCATTTGCCCTCTCCGCCTGGCTGTTGCTCTGTGGGTGTGCCACGGAACCGAAATAGACCTTGCTGCCGAGGTCTTGGATGTACCGCATGAAGGTGTGGCTTGTGAATTGCACGTCGTTGTCGGTGATGACTCTGTTTGGCACACCAAAACGGCAGACTAGTCCCTTGAAGAACTTGACGGCTGACTGTGTTGTCACCTTCCTCACTGCTTCCACCTCTGGCCACTTTGTGAACTTGTCGATCGCAACGTACAAGTACTCAAATCCCCCGACAGCGCGGGGAAAGGGGCCCAGCATGTCGAGCCCCCAGACAGAAAATGGCCAGGAGAGAGGGATTGTTTGAAGGGCTTGAGCTGGTTGATGAAGCTTCTTCGAATGGAACTGACACGCTTCACACTTGGTTACTAGTGCCGTTGCATCCTGGAGTGCAGTGGTCTAGAACAAACCTTGCCGGAACGCCTTGCCGGCAAGGGCCCTCGACCCTATGTGGGAGCCACATATGCCTCCGTGTATCTCCGCCAACAGCTCCAGTCCTTCCTCCAGGAGAATGCACTTCAATTTCACACCGTTCCGGTACAGGACGACGTCGACGAACTGATACATGGCAGACGGACGGGCTACTTTCTCCGCTTCTTCCCGCTCCTCAGGAAGTTCCCCTGTTTGGAGGAATCGGACGGTGTGTTGCGCCCATGCCGGAGCCTGGGGCTCGACGGCAAGGAACAAAGGCATTTCTTCTGCCGTGGGAGCGACCGTCTCTACGGTCGGGGCTTGACACCCTGCCGGAGTCAACTGCACCTTGGCAGGCTCAGTATCCACGGCAACATCCTTGCCGGCAGCCCCAGGGGGCTCGGCGGGAAAGTACTTGTGGGGGTCTGACTTCCTCCGCTTGTTCTGCTCTGTTGATGGTTCAACGGATGGTTGAGTTAACCGAAGCACAAAGGTACCTGGTTCCACAGGTAGCTTGAATGCAGCGCGCTTCGACAGGTAATCGGCGATGTCGTTCTCCGCTCGGGGAACGTGCTCCACTTGTATACCATCAAAGCGCTCCTCCAGCTTCCTCACCTCATCTACGTAGGCCTCCATCAACGGGCTCTGGTAATCTTTGTTGACTTGTCTGACGACAAGCTATGAGTCACCCCTGACGATGAGCTTCTTGACCCCGAGGTCTGCCGCGATCCTGAGTCCGGCAAGCAACCCTTCGTACTTAGCAGTGTTGTTGGTGGACATCTCCCTGGGAAAGTGCATCTGGATCACATACTTGAGGTGCTCTCCGGTGGGCACGACGAGCAGCACACCAGCACCAGCGCCTTGCAGCGAGAAGGCCCCATCAAAGTACATGATCCAATTGCGACTTGCTTCCTTGACGGGGAGAGTGGTCTCCTGGATTTCCTCGTCAGGCGTTGAGGTCCATTCTACAATGAACTCCGCCAAGACTCTGCTCTGGATCGTTGATGTACTTTCAAACTTTAAAGCAAAGCTTGGTAACTCCAAGGCCCACTCCACAATCCTTCCGGTTGCGTCTGGGTTGTGCAGGATCCGTTGCAACGGGAGGCGGGTGACGACGGTGATTTTGTGTGCTTGGAAGTAGTGACGCGGCTTCCACGAGGCCATAAGGAGGCCGAAGAGCAATTTCTGCACACCAGAGTACCTTGACCTAGCCCCCTACAGGAGGGAGCTGACAAAGTAAATTGGTGCTGCATCATCTTCTTCTTCTGCCCCACTTCATTATTGCATGGGCCCTGCCCTGATGGCGTCAGACTCGGCCAGGGGCCTTGCCTTGCCGGCATCGGGCCCTGCCGGGGGAGTCTCTGACTTTCCATCCGCCAGTCCCTCCGTCGCCACTGCCTCTTCGTCGACCTCCCTCTGCGCCACTAGCGCGGCACTGACCACTTGATTCGTCGCCGCCAGATATAGCAGCAATGGCTCTTGTGGTTTAGGCGCAACCAATATTGGTGTAGAGGAAAGATATTTCTTCAGATCCTGCAACGCTGCCTCGGCCTCTGGGGTCCACTCCATTGGGCCCGCCTTTTTCAATATTTTGAAAAAGGGAAGGGCACGCTCAGCAAACTTGGAGATGAATCTGCTCATGGCAGCAACGCAGCCGGTGAGCCGACGCACATCCTTGATCCGCTTGGGCGCCTCAATCTGCTCAATAGCCTTGATCTTGTCCGGGTTTGCCTCGATCCCACGCTGCGACACAAAGAACCCGAGAAGTTTGCCGGACGGAACGCCGAATACACACTTCTCGGGGTTCAACTTGAGGTTGATCTTGTGTAGGTTGGCAAACGTCTCTTCTAAGTCTTGTACAAGGGTTGCCTTGTCCTTGGTTTTGACCACTATGTCATCCATATAAGCTTCCATATTTCTATGTAACTGGGGCTCGCCCTCGCAAATTTCGGGCCACTGCTCTTCAACCCGAAAGGCATCCGTAAAAAGCAATATGTACCACGTGGGGTGATGAATGTTGTCTTCTCTTCGTCTTCTTTTGTCATGAAAATCTGGTGGTATCCTGAGTAGGCATTAAGGAATGACAACAGATCACATCCGGCCTTGGAGTCAACAATCTGGTCGATGCGTGGCAACGGGAAGGGGTCCTTAGGACAAGCCTTATTGATGTCTGTGTAGTCAATACACAGCCTCCACTTCCCATATGCCTTGCGCACTACCACTGGATTGGCCAACCATGTCGGATGGATCACTCCTCTCACCAAGCCTGTCGCTTCTAACTTCCTGATCTCCTCTGTGATGAACTCCTGCTGTTCCAAAGCCTGCTTCCTGACCTTCTGCTTGACGGGTCGCGCATGAGGACAGACAGCAAGATGGTGCTCAATCAACTCCCTGGGAACGCCGGGGATATCGGATGCTTGCCATGCAAACACGTCGACATTCGCCCGCAGGAAGGTGATGAGCGCGCCTTCCTATTTGCTGTCGAGGGTGGAGCTTATGGTGAAAGCCCCTCCCGTGCCATCCTCCTTGACGGACACCTTCTTTGTCTCTGGTGGTGCAGCTCTGGATTTCTTGCTCTTTCCGGTGGAGCTCTCAGGCACGTCCTCGACGGGAGCACAACACTCCGAAGAGGTGCGCTTGCCGGAGTGGGTGCGAGAGGTCTTGCCGGTCTTTTTCCCTCCCGGGGCTTCAGCGACAGGAGCAAGTGCCTTGGCGGCAGTCGTTGCAATTACTTCCCGGTAGAGTTGGTCAGCGCAGATCAACACGTCCTTCTTGTCGGAGGGGACGGTGATGATGGTCATCGGCCCAGGCATCTTCAGCGTGGTGTAGGCGTAATATGACCCGCCATGAACTTGGCTAGTGTCGGGCGGCCGAGGATCCCTTTGTAGGGCAAGGGCATCTCGGCTACGTCGAAGACAATCCTCTCCGTCCTGTAGTTCAACTCGCCTCCGAATGTCACGGGCAATGTGACCTTCCCCTTCGGCTGGATCCTTCCCAGGTTGACCCCTTGAAACGTGCCCGTTTCCTCGAGGTCTCCATCAGGAATTTGCAGCCTTTTGATCACAACGGGTGAGATAAAGTTCAGGCCGGCCCCGCCGTCAACCAGCATCTTATTCACCTTGAGGTTGTGTATCGTTGGTGAGACTAACAACGGCAAACACCCGACCGCGGTTGTGCGGTCAGGGTGGTCCTCAGCGTCAAAGATGAGGGGCGTGCTAGACCACTTCAGTGGCTTCTGAGCGTCGAACGAGGGCTCCGTTGCTGTGATCTCACGCGCCCACTGTTTGAGCTGACGGTGAGAAGTATGTAGCGAGGCACCACCATCGACACACATGGCCTCCGTAGCCTTCTGAAACTCATGTTCGCCGGACTCGTCGTCCTCGTTATGATCATCGTCTTCCTACTTCTTGTCGCGGTGACCTCCTTGGCCGCCATGCTTCTTGCCAGATCCTTCAGTGCCATCTTGGCCCTTCTCCTTGTCCTACCTCTCATACTCGGCATTTTGCTTTTCAGCAAGCAGCTCGACTTGTCGGCAGTTCTGGATGTCGTGGCCTTTGGTGCGATTGATCTTGAAGTACTGATTGTCGGAGCCCCCTGGATTGTCGGCAGCCGCCAAGGCCCGACAAGCGGTGCACCCGGCAATCTCCTTGCCGGGGTCATCTGCCTTGGCCTTCTTGGCAGTGCCGGTGTCGTTGGATCCCTCAACGGCAAGCACAGCCTTGCCCTTGCGTTTCTTGTTGCGACGCCGACCCTTCTTCATCGGGCGGCGGTATCTTTGTCAGTAGAGTCGGTTTCCGCGCCGGCGTCCTCGTCGGGGTACTTCTTCCCCTCTTCAGCTCGAGCACACCTATCGGCCAGAATGTAAAGTTTGGCCACATCTCTGACCTTGTTCATCTCCAGCTCTTCACGCATCTTGCGGTTACGCACATTCTGATGGAATGCGCTGATCACAGCGGCGGGATGAACATCTGGGATGTTATATTGCACTCGGGTGAACCTCTGTATGTACTTGCGCAGGTTTTCACCTTCCTTCTGGGGAATGATATGCAAATCACTCGCCTGGCCATGAGCTTGGTGGCCTCTTGTGAAGGCACCAACGAACTCATGACACAGGTCCGACCAAGAAGAAATGGAATCCGCGGCAAGTGCATCAACCAAGACATGACATTGGGTTTCAGGGCCAACGGGAAGTAATTGGCAAGCACCTTGTCATCGCGAGCTCCGGCGGCTTGCATCACGATGGTGTAGATGCTGAGGAACTCAGAAGGGTGAGTCTTGCCGTTGTACTTCTCGCCGACGGCGGGCTTGAACGTGCGGTGGGACGGCCACCGGAACTGCCGCAGCTCACGGTTAAAGGCTGGGCAACCCACCTCGTAAGGTAGGCCGCCGGAGCCTCCCGGAGCTGGGCGGTCCGTAGCGGGCCCTGCCCGCCGATCTGACTGGTGGCGTGTATCGCGCCGGCGCTCGATGGTGGTTCGAGTGTCTTCATTGGCTCGCTCCCAAAGAACTTGGCGCTGGTCGCGGTGGGTCCATGGGTCGGACGACGCTATGGAGACATTATCACAAGCGTCGTCATGACGGATCGACACCCGCGGCGGCTGGCGTGGAGGAGGAGAGTGCACCGTGGCCGCAGCACCTCCGGCCCCTCCACCCCTGGCGTGCGGTGGTTCGACGGAGCGCCGGCCCGAGGGCCCCGCTGGTCGTGGCTCGTCCTTGTTGGCGATGCCAACGAGGCTCCGAATGGTGGCTCTCCATTCATCAAGCTTCTCCGCAGCAGGAGGGAAGTCGAGGAGCAACTTCACGCACGCCAAAGCCTCGGCCGGCGTGGGTGGCGGTGAAAACTGCGTGGACCGTGATGCGCTCTGACTTCTAACCACGTTAGAAGGAGCTCCATCATGGCCCTGCGGCCGCACGCCATTTTCGCCAGCGCTTCAGCGGGCATGTTGGCCTCCTTCGTCCCGCGAGTGATGCACGGGACTCTTCCCACGACGGCGCCCGGGGTCTCCAGTGTGGTGGCGCTGCTCATCGCGCGCACCCTGGGAGGAGCGCATCGCGGGCGCTGGCGTATGCGACTTGGAGGTCGCCGCATCGCCTGTGGGTGGCACGGTGACGCCTTTGGAGGGCCCCGCGCTGCCTGCTGGGGGCCCAGCTCTGCCATTGGATTTGGCGGTGTGCGGCCATCGTAAATGCAGCGCCGCGAACAATGCCACTCGCGAGCTCGACTACGGAGCGATCTTTGGTGCTTGCGGGCTGCGGCTCGCATTCTGTCCGCGACCGGCCGCCCGCACTTGCACGGGCCATTCGACTCCCGACAAGCCGATCACCGTGATCGCCTTCTTCTTGGGAGCCATGGCGATGAAGAACTGCTAGGCTAACTGCGAGACCGGATTTTCACAACTACGCCACCCCCTACCTGGCGCGCCAAAATGTCGGTGGAAACGACACCTATGGGATCACTGGGATCCCTTCTACGGTCGGTGAGCATGAGGTTGTGCAAAGAGCGGGTCTGACAGAAAGCACACGGATCGTTTACCCAGGTTTGGGTCGCTAAGATGCGTAATACCCTAGTCCTGCTTTGGTGGATGTATTTGAGTGTTTTTCTTGTGTTCTTGAGCTAGCTACGGGGTGCAACTTGCCCAAAAGAGCCGAATCCCTCTCCTGGTCGCCTCGGGCCTCCTTTTATAGGCAAAAGGGGTCGCCACAGTGGCACACAGGAGGTGGAAAGGTGTACAGTGCGCGAGCTTATCGCCCGGCGTTACGGGACAAAGCGCATTAAATGCGCTACTTAGGTGTCCATTAGCTTTATCGGGGATGGGAACGAGGCCCGTCCCGTCCATCGCCGCCCTGCCTCGCTTTGACACGCGCCCTGGCTAGCGGCGCATGTGGCGCCATGTAGGCAGGCAGGCAGCTGAGGTGGCACGGTGGTAGGGTCTTCACGAAGATCTGCATGCCACCACGCAGGTGCTTGCTGAGTTGGCTCGGAAGCCGCCTGTCGCCACGCAGGTGCCTGCCCAGCTGCTTGAGCTAGCAGCTGCTTGGGGATGGCGGTGGAGTCTTGGCAGGCGCGGGCCTGGCTGTGGCCCTGCTGATGTCCTCGGCAAGGGTCTTGCCGGGGGCCCGGCAAGGGTCTTGTCGTGGCGTTGCAGTCGTCCCCATCTTGTGGATTTCCTCGGCTAGGATCCCGCCGAGGGTCGCCTTCTTCTGGTCCTCATCTGATCTCACATGTTTATGATCTTGACAAAGATCTGCATGCCACCACGGAGGTGCCTCCCGAGCCCTGGTCCCAATGTAGTTCTTGGCGGCGTTTGGAACCCTTGGGCTCAAGGGTGGCTCGCTCTGTTGGCGTTGGGCAAGTTGCCCGGCAAGACTCTTGCCGGGGCTGCGGAGGCCGCCCCGGCAAGGGTCTTGCCGGGGATATCCACCTCTCCCCTTTGCTCTTTTATGCTTCTGGACTTGGCGTTGCCTTGGTTGTCTTGTGCTTCATTTCTCTCTGGCTTCCCTCCTCTGCCCTGCTAAGTGTGGCCGTGGCGCGTGGCTCTGACTGCCTGTGCATAAGTAAAGGGGTCAAAAGGGGAGCCCCTTGTACACCGACACGTGTGCTCTGCCAGCGGTTGGGCGTGTGCACGATCATGTCGGGGCCCCATATGCATGCGGTTGCGCCGCGCGTGTTGCCACGCGATGCAGTTGCATGCGGCATGATGGAGTTATGCGCTGCAAATTAGAACTGCCATCAGGGCCTACCGATATTCCTGGCCATCCGGGTTCCCCTTTAATTCCCGCGGCCATTATAACCTTAGTCTCTTCAACCTTTCGATCTTGCCCCACAACACAACAAGCACACCCACGATGACACATAGAGAGGGGAAGTCCGGTGGCGCTCCAATGGAGTTCGGTGAGCATAGAGCGGAGACCCACGCGAGGTAGACAGATCTCTCGGTGGTGTACACCATCGACCCGGTCGTGGTGGACGACTACATCAACAACATTGAGCAGTTGCTTGCTGGAGACAAGTACAAGGTGGTCGGCATCGACCTCCAGTACACCGCCGGTCGTCCCGGCATAGATCAGAAGGTTGTAAATCGCCCGATTGTGTAATGCGCCGTCATGTCCTCATCTACCACTACTGCATGGCCACAGAGCCTTGCGACCATTTCAACAGGTTTGTCAATAGCACTGACTACAAGTTCACCACGGTGGATACCACCAATGATTTAAAAGCGCTCAATGTTACGGGCTTGGCCTGCAAGAACCTTGTCGAAATCCGTGACCACTACACGGTCTGGGGTAGCACGAAGAAGGACTCCCTGGTCGAACTTGCCTTGGCCATCATTGACCCCTACTACGAAAAGATAAAGCAGGATGCCCAGAGAACAAGTCCCGTATCCTGGCACGGGGCCTGGATGCGGCAACTAGATGAACCTCACCTCAGGTTTGCGGCCAAGAGCGTGTACACATGCTACGAGATGCACAAGCAGATCGTTTACATGAGGAAGTGCCTCATTACCCAAATCGACGAGCCCGTATCGAGCCACAAGCAGAGCAAGCGTCACAAGAAGTAGATGATGATCAGATGATCGTTTATGCTAGTTAATCATGCATGTAATATATAGTTTACTTTATTGGTGTGTGGAAATGTCATGTGTGTAGTAGCCACCTATGTAATTATGCATGTAATAGTTTACTTTGGTGTGTGCAAATGCCATGGTTGTAGTAGCCACCTATGTAAGTGGATGTTTAATTTGGTTATGCAAGCATGTCCTTATAAGTGTGTGTGTGTATATATATGTTGTTGTTTTGTATGCAATCCCATCGCACAACATACACGTCTTATTAGCAGCAACCGTCTATGTTATTATCGGTCTTCACACACATTTCTGATTGCAGACCTGTTTGCCGCGTATCACACACATCTTGTTAAGTTGAACCGTTTCTGTTCTCATGTCTCAACGCAAACAGTTCAACCGAGTGAACCGCATGCCGTATATCGCACACCTTGATATGGCTGACCGTTTCTTTTGTGTTGCCTAATCACAAACAGTTCACCCGAGTGAACCGTATGCTGTGTATCGCACACACCTTCATATGGCTGCCCGTTTCTTTTGTTCCTCCTCATCGCAAACAGTTAGTTGAACTGAACCTTATGCCCTTCATCGCACATGCAACTAAAACCTGAACCGTGTTTGATGCATCCGTCATTGCAAACGTTTTATACATTTCTGACGGTTTTCATACAACACCGTTTGCGATTATTGCATCGCACACAGTTTCTCGAAGGGTCTCTGATCGTAGTGTCGCATTAGCAGCATCCTGCAGTAGTGAAAGTAATGGTGTATTTAACGGTTGTCATAGTTAATCCTAATTCCCACACTAATATCTAGCAATGCTGCTGCTTTAGAAATTGCTACTATCCTTGTAGGATTGCCATTCAGATAAGGAACATGCTTCTTTTCATTTGATGTATGTTTCATCACTTGTTTTTCACCCTCCTTTCCACCTTTTTTGTGCAAACAGAGACATACACTTCATGCTTGATCTTAGTTGAACTGCACAGATGATGTCCAAATTATAGTTGAACATTCCAGGAGCTTCACAACCAACCTTGATGTTGCTCAATTTTATTGCAACTAATGAAGAAGAAGCTTTGTGGGTTTCATTTTCTGATTGAAATGGAACCGGGGCTGGAGCCCTTTTCTTAAAAAATGAAGAAGAAGCTGCTAGCTCATGGGACATTGCTTCATTTTAGGTGAACTGCACGAAAAGGTCCCATGAATTGAATCATCCATGTTGGTGACTGGTGTCATCCCTTCTATGATGGCGTTGACTGCAGACATGGTTCCCATCACGAGGTATGTTCCTTTTTGGTCCGACCGTTTGCCAAAGATCCTGCATGTTGAGTCTGCTCTTGTGCTACTGTTTTGGCACTGCCATGATAAAGCAGTAATGTTATTATTTTGCACCTTAATCTAGTGGCACTATTAATTTCAGGCAATGTTTTGGCACCGCTAGTGCCACTGATTTTTTTATATATATCAAAAGAGGCGGTTTCCTCCGATTTCATTAAAGAAATCCAACCATAGAGAACCATTATCTGACAACATCTCAGTGTAAACGGGCAGTTATGCAACTACTACTAGAACAAACTGAGTACTAGCAGGAGACAAGTTCGCCACATAAGCTAGGCAGGTAGGGGGATGAAGCACCAGCTCGACCAAGTTTGGATTACAACCGAAATGCTACCACGGAAACATCAGAGGGGAATATAGGGACTGAAAGAGCCAGCTTCATCATCCCAGTCTAAGCACCCCCGGCCTCCATCCTTGCGACGCACGGTACACCTCGTTTGCCACCTGCTCGACCCTAGTGCCACTGATAAAATGAAGTAATAATACAGTTAAAATAGAGCGTGTGTCCTCTCTATCATTTCATTTCCAATGTAGATAAAGAAAGTGCTTCTCTTTGTTAGTACATGTTTCATCAACTAGTCCCATTGTTAATGTTTAGCGTTTACGCAAACCGGGTGCTTAATTTTAGTTGATCTGCACAAAAATAGAGATTGGAATGTCTCAAGGCCCCTCCTTGTACTACCGCTGTACACCGATGTTCATCAATCGCGGAAGGTGTATCGGGAGACTTGGGTCGATTTCCAAGATGAGGCGCATCAGTATGAGGCGTCATGAGGCCCATCTCGCCCTCGCGGCATGGCATACTATGATACTATCGCAATATTTTTCTTCTATTTATTAGTGTATGTTTCATCAACTAGTGCCACCATAATGTAATCACGCTTTTTCATTATCTGTGCAAACAGGGTTATTTAGCTGCATTTTGGTGGAACTGCACAAATGTATGGATGGAACCGGCATATATGCAGAGTGCGAGGTGCCAAGTAAAAATTACCGACACCAACCCTGCTCCATCTAATCATTGGCATCCACCACCATCAGTGGGATGTGTGGCGCTCACTGTGGATGGATCTTTCTCAGCAGCAAATCCTCTAACCAAATACTAGTAGCTTAGACTTCAAAAAAAATACTAGTACCAACAACGTTACTGCTTAGTACTCGGAACTCTTTTCTGAAAGAAGAACCAATCTATTGGTAGTTTTCCAGGGAGTACTCTTTTCTGAAAGAAGCACAAATCTATTTTTCTTTATTTGTACATAGTGTCACAACTTTGACCCAAAGGTCCAGAGCTATTTTAGGGTGATTGTATAGTACTCGGAGACTGATTGTAAGCATGATTTTTATTAGCTGTCACACTGATTGTAAGCATGAGCAGATGGAAGATTAGGTTAGTGCGAAGCTTACCTTAAACCCTGCCGACGCTGTTGAAACGAGGCGAGTGTCGGTGTCAAAACCGGCGGATCTCGGGTAGGGGGTCCCGAACTGTGCACCTAAGGTCGATGGTAACAGGAGACAGGGGGCACGATGTTTACCCAGGTTCGGGCCCTCTATATGGAGGTAATACCCTACTTCCTTCTTGATTGATCTTGATGAATATGAGTATTACAAGAGTTGATCTACCTCGAGATCGTAATGGCTAAAACCCTAGAAGTCTAGCATGTATGACTATGATTATGATTCTTGTCCCTATGGACTAAGTCCTCCGGTTTATATAGACGCCGGAGGGGACTAGGGATATACAAAGCCGGTTACAGAGAAAGGAATCTTCATATCCGGGCGCAAGCTTGCCTTCCACGCCAAGGAGAGTCCCATCCGGACACGGGTGAGAGTCTTCGGTCTTGTATCTTCACAGCCCATCAGTCCGGCCCATATACAACAGGCCGGACGCCCGAGGACCCCTTAATCCAGGACTCCCCCAGTAGCCCCCGAACTAGGCTTTCAATGACGATGTGTCCGGCGCGCAGATTGTCTTCGGCATTGCAAGGCGGGTTCCTCCTCCGATGACTTCAAAGGGTTGTATTCGGCCTTCCATTTAATGTTGTTCACATCGGCTTCTGTGCATCCATAGCTTCAGCTTCCACGTGTCAAGTGAATGCGAGAGGTCAGGGTATTTTTTGCATATAACACCCTGGCCATGTAAGAAAATCATCTATTTAAAGGGAGTGGATCTCAGATTCGTTCCACATCACGCGAAAAATCCTCATAGCTTACTAGGAAAAACCACTCCAACATGGCCAGCGCTCCCAGCTCTTCCTCCCATCCCCACGGCCCAGAAAAAGGCGATTGGGAGAGATGTTCTGTATCCCACGGTCAGCTGGTGAAGCTGCAAACACAGGGATCCCCCCCCCCCCCCGCGGATCTAGTCCCCGTTCGAGCAGGGTTGACTTCCTTCAACGGCAGGGCTCAGGCTGAGAATTTCCCCGATCCATTTAGGGGGGGAACGATTGTGCCTCGTTCCCTACTTGCTAAGATGCGTCAGATTTCCAATCCATCCGTTCCTCCGAGGGCTTCTGGAGTATTATGGCCTTCAACTGTATAACTTCACTCCTGCCTCCATCCTGCACATCGCGGGATACGTCGCTCTTTGCGAGCTATTCCTGGGTTGCGAGGCCCATTTTGAATTGTGGAGGAAGCTATTCTGCCTCATCCCCTGCAACCAAGATGGATCAATATTTGAAGTGGGCGGAGCCGAGGTATGGCGTATCGCCAAGACCGGATACCTGTCCGGCACACCGAAGAAGGCATCCGAAGAGTGGCCTTCCGAATGGTTCTATATTGAGGACATCGCCCTTCCTGGTCCAGTTCGAATGGGTCTTCCCGAATTTACAGGCGTTCCGTTGAAGAAACGCCACAGTTGGCGCCCTCGGAGCTTCGAGGAGGAAGATAGTGCGGAGGTCCGTCAACTGATGAACAAGATAAAGACGCTTGCCCAGTCCGGATTATCAATAGTCGAGGTAATGGGGACTTCCATAGTGCGAGGGTGCAGCCACTCCAATACAGAGGGCTTCCCATGTGGCACTATAATGGGGAAGATGATGCCTCCCGCTGCGGTCGGAAGGGTCCGGACACCCCCGCCGCTTTGGCAAAAATATTAGCCGAGCTGTTCAAGGGGGAGGAAGAGGAATTTATTTGTATTAAGCGCAGAGATGGATTCTCCATGTACCATCCTCCTAGCTGGGTGAGTTCCAACCCCGCTGCTCCACTTGTACTACTCCTTGAGTCACTTTTAATGAACATTAATCCGTCCATTTGTAACAGAAATGGTGAAAGATCACTAAGGGGCTACACAGCCCCGCCCCACAGCCAAAGGACCACAACTGGGACCTTGACATCGGATTTGAAGAGGATCCAAACATATTCGTGGTGCTCGAGGATGGGGTGTTCTACCAGGCGAGCTATGACGCCACGGAAGTGGCCATCACCGCCGACTATCCCGGTCTCCTCCCTGCCTCACACGTAAGTAGTCAGGAGACATCTCCTCCAAAAGAGCCTCCTCGTTCTGCCTCACCCACCACACTGTCTCGTGCTCCAAAGGGGAGGCGTTCGGCGCGCCATGTTGCACTAGAGGCCACTAGAGAGAGAGCGGCACCCACGCCGGGCAAGCCTTCGAAGAGGAAGGCAAACGAAGGACCGGCCGAGCCTTCATCGAAGAGGTATGGCTTCGTAAATATGCCCCTTGGCAGTCACGTCCAACTGTGACATTTTATGTTTGTGCTTTCGTAGGAAAAGCGTTCGCCGGACTATGTCCGGGGATACTACCGGTCATACTCCTAACAGCCAGGTTCCAGACCATGCCATAAAGACAAGGGAAGATACGGGAGTAATGCCTGATTGTTCTTTGGCCAAGGATTTGGATGATGTATCCGTCACAAACTCGGAAGTGGAGAGCACCATGGGTCATCGGCGTCGGAGGGCCATTCTTCGTGACCCTAGTTTTACAAAAGAGGCATTCGATGACTTCAGCTCGGTGGATGCATACTTCCGAGCAGCTCGAGACGGGCTTACCAGAGCTGTAGACCAGCATTTGAAAGATATGCGGGTAAGTTTATATTATACCAATCTGGTAATTATATACCAGTAGCCCCCGAGACTTGAAGCAGTTGATACATCTGATTTAAGGATCATTGTATAACCAGGTGCTTACGGAGAAGAACAACCTGTTGTCTCAAGAACTATAAAGGTATCAGACCCAGCTAACTGCTGCTACTGCCGAACTAGAGAAATCCAAGAAGGCGTCCCCTGGTAATGTTCCCCTCCATCGAGAAAACATAATTATATACCAGCAATGCTAACACTGTTGCTCATCTCATGGCAAGATCATCAGATCAACTGAAGAAGCAACAGAAAGCCGCTCAAGCGGGAGAACAAGACGCCAAAACACTACTGGTCGCGGGCGAACGTGTGCTGACACGAGTCAGGGAGGAGAAAAACAAGCTCCAGGATTCCAACACCCAGCTGGGCGAAGAACTGAAAGATGTGCGGGCGCAGCTGGCTGACTCCGTGAAGGAAAATAAGAGGCTTCGAGGCGGCATATTTAGTATGTTGTCAAACTTACCTCCGTGTAATTCGGAGATAAAAGGGACTGGTAGAGTTATTTCTGTAGATATGCTGACTGGCCGTCCCGAAGAGGAGATGTCCGGATTCTCGGGCGATCTACTAGAAGAGCTGTCGCAAATGCACGAGCAAGCTCGGCAGGCGATGCAAAGTGGTGTCAAGGCTTTATGGCCATCCGCCTCCCCTCCAGGAAGGATGGAGGAGCTTATACAGCTATTCAGGGGAGCGCGGCGGCGTTTCCTATTATGGAAGATATCGGTCTGCCGGGAAGGTGCATGAGAAGCCTGGACCATGGTGAAAACACGGTATACCAAGCTTGATCTGAATCATATGGCCCGGGTCGGACCTCTAGGGTCAGATGGAAAAGAAATTCCCGTTAATTTGGTATATGACCAAGTCGAAGTAGCCGCCAAATATTCCCAACAGGATTGTAAGTTAGACAGCCTGTTAGACGGTATAGAGGAGGAAATTTTTGAGTCCAAGTGACTATGTACTTTCCTTGACATATTTGTCCCTAGCCGGATTGTAAAATGATTGTCATGGCAGACCTTTTCGCTTCGACCTCTGGACCCGAAGGTGCGGAGTGTTTCCGAATACCTGAGCGGCAAAAATAGACCGGGGTATGCGTGGAAACTAGGCATAGGGGTCATAGTTGCTTGAACAGACACGTTGTATCCGGCTAGCTATGTTATATTACATTGTGATTGTAAGAAACATCTTCCAGAGAGAATAGTTCCGTTAAGGGTTCCTTTCCCTGGGTGTACATGCGTTAATGTGCATGTCCGAACTGTGATTGAGGAAATCGCAGTGTACGTAACATCTGGGGGTTCACATGGAGTGAATGCAAAAACATCTTTAGTCCGTCGATCGAATATTCCCTTAAGAACGCTAGCTTTCGGCTTCACCCAGTCTGAGGTACACATCCGGATGAACCAACAGTAACAATCGCATAGGTGCTCCCTTTATGCCCTTGCCGAACTAACGGGAGTGTAGGGCATAAGCACAGGAGCCAGGTAACCCAGCTTCGCCAAAACTTAAGTCATATCAATGCATATAATGGCGAAGAGAAGGAACATATGGGGAAAACACTCATATGTGATGAGCGTGATGCTCGGAAAGTAACAATAATAAGCTTCTATCCAAGAAGCCCCCAGGTATAATGGACGTACATATTTGAGGGTGTGTATGTTACGGGTGCACGGTTTAGCCGCGCGAAAGCTTTAAGGCTAAAAAAAGAAAAACCAAAAAGAGAGGAAAAAATAATGGAAACAATAGGGAGAAGGAGACGAACAAAGAGTTCGGCGCTAGGCATAGAATCTTCGGAGTCTGGCCGCATCCAGGGGTTCGGCTCAAGGCGATTGTCTGAGGCATCACACAGGTGGTACGCTCCTCCAGTGAGAACTTCGTCAATGATGAAGGGACCCTCCCACTTGGGCTTGAGTTTGTCCTTTTTCTTCTCCGGCAAGCGTAGAACGAGTTCGCCAACATTATAAGTCTTGGTTCGTACTTCTCTGCTTTGATATCTGCGGGCTTGTTATTGATAAAATGCGGAACGGGCTTTTGCAACATCTCGCTCCTCCTCTAGGGCATCTAGGTTATCTTGCCGATCAAGCTCGGCTTCTCTTTCTCTTCGTACATGCGCACTCGAGGTGAGTCCTGAATAATGTCGCAGGGTAACACAGCCTCTGTGCCGTACACCATGAAGAAAGGTGTATATCCAGTAGTGCGGTTGGGCGTGGTCCGCAGCCCCCAGAGAACGGAGTCGAGCTCCTCAACCCAGTGCTTTTCTGATCTTTCAAAGACCGCACTAGTCTGGGTTTAATGCCGCTCATGATAAGACCATTGTCCCATTCGACTTGACCGTTTGTTTGCAGGTGACAGACATAGGCGTAATCGAGTTTAATGCCCAGATTAGCACACCGGTTTTTCACCTCATCGGCTGTGAAATTGGAGTTGTTGTCGGTGATGATGCTGTGTGGAACACCATAACGATGCACAACAACGGATATGAATTCAATCACGGGCCCGGCTTCGGCCGCTGTAACTGGTTTGGCCTCTATCCACTTAGCGAATTTATCCACCATGACCAGCAGATACTTTTTCTTATGGCTTCCTCCTTTAAGGGTCCGACCATATCAAGCCCCCAGACCGCGAAAGGCCAAGTGATGGGGATTGTTTGTAGAGTAGTGGGTGGCATATGGCTTTGGTTGGCGAAAAGCTGGCATCTGACACAACGTTGGACAAGGTCATGTGCATCTGCTCGGGCCGTCGGCCAATAGAAACCTGTATGGAAGGCCTTGCTTACAAGGGCCCGAGCCGCGGCATGGTGACCACCGAGACCGGCATGAATTTCAGCCAAGAGCTGCCGCCCCTCTTCCTCGGAGATACATCTTTGAAGTACTCCGGTAGCGCTTTTCTTGTAGAGTTCTCCGTCGTGAACCTTGTAGGCTTTTGAGCGCCGGAAAATGCGGCGAGCCTCATTCCGATCCTCAGGGAGTTCTCGCCTATTAAGGTAGGCCAAGAAGGGTTCGGTCCATGGGGCAATGACTGCCATGATGAGATGGGCCGACGGTGTTATTTCAGTGGCTGAGCCCCCGATGATATCGGTGTGTCCGGAATCTGGGGTTATAGTCGGATCCGCACTGGTGTTGCCGCTCTCCCCTTGCCACACCACGGACGGCTTAAGAAGCCTTTCCAGAAAGATGTTAGGTGGGACGGGGTTGTGCTTGGCACCGATGCGAGCAAGGACGTCCGCCGCTTGATTACTTTCTCGAGCCACATGATGAAACTCGAGCCCCTCGAATCGAGCCGAGATTTTGAGAACGCCGTTGCGGTAAGCCGCCATTTTCGGGTCTTTGGCATTGAAATCTCCATTTATTTGAGGTATTGCGAGGTTTGAGTCCCCGCGCACTTCCAGGCGCTGTATGCCCATGGAGACAGCCATCCGAAGACCATGCAATAAGGCCTCATATTCGACTGCATTGTTGGAGTCTGTGTATAATATTTGGAGTATGTATTGAACTACGTCTCCAGTGGGGGACGTTAAGACAACACCCACTCCTAAACCCGCCAACATTTGGAACCATCGAAGTACATAACCTAGTTGGAATACGTGTCGTACTCTTTAGGGAGTTCGGCCTCTGTCCATTCGGCGACGAAGTCAGTCAATACTTGGGATTTAATGGTGCGGCGCGGTTTGTATGTTATGTCAAATGGAAGGAGCTCAATGGCGCACTTAGCAAACTGGCCCATGGCATCGTGGTTGTTTATTATGTCGTTGAGTGGTACCTCGGAAGCCACCGTAATCGAGCACTCTTGAAAGTAGTGTCGCAGCTTCCGGGATGCCATGAAGACCGCGTATGCTATCTTTTGGTAATGAGGGTATCGGGATTTGCATGGTGTGAGGACAGTGGATACGTAGTATACCGGATTCTGGAGTGGGAATTTGTGTCCGTCCTGCTCTCGCTCAACGACGAGCACAGCGCTCACCACCTGGTGTGTTGCCGATATGTATAATAACATGGGTTCGCCGACGTTCGACGCGGCCAGGATTGGGTTGCTCGCTAAAAGGGCCTTTATTGCCTCTAGTCCGGCTGTTGCCGCGTCCGTCCACTCGAAGTGGTCGGTGCGTTGGAGAAGGCGATAGAGTGGCAATGCTTTTTCTCCCAATCTGGAGATAAAGCGGCTTAAAGCTGCCACACATCCCGCGAGTTTTTGGACTTGTTTAAGGTCTGTTGGCGTCGCCGGTTGTGACAAAGCTCGGATTTTGGCTGGGTTTGCCTCAATTCCTCTATTGGAAACGATGAAGCCCAACAGTTTTCCGGCGGGGACGTCGATAACACACTTTTCCGGATTGAGCTTGATGTCATATGTACGGAGGTTGTCGAATGTGAGACGTAGATCGTCTATCAATGACTCGACGTGCCTGGTTTTGATGACGACGTCATCCACGTATGCTTCAACTGTCTTGCCGATCTGTTTCTCCAGGCATGTTTGGATCATGCGTTGGTAGGTGGCGCCAGCGTTTTTGAGCCCGAAAGGCATAGTGTTGAAGCAGAAAGGCCCATATGGGGTAGTGAATGCTGTTGTGGCTTGATCGAACTCCTTCATCTTGATTTGATGGTATCCGGAGTATGCGTCAAGGAAAAACAGTGAGTCATGTCCTGCGGTTGCATCAATAATCTGATCGATGCGAGGGAGGGGGAAGGGATCCTTAGGGCAGGCCTTGTCGAGGTCTTTGAAATCGACGCATAGGCGCCAGGATTTATCCTTCTTTGGTACCATCACTAGGTTTGCTAGCCAGTCCGGGTGTTTTATTTCTCTGACGAATCCGGCCTCGAGTAACTTGGCTAGCTCCTCTCCCATAGCTTGTCGTTTGGGTTCGGAAAAACGCCGCAGTGTTTGCTTGACCGGTTTATATCCCTTTAATATATTGAGGTTGTGTTCGCCAACTGCGTGGTATTCTGGCATATCGAGAAGGGTGCCGTGCAAATATGTCGATTATCACGCTAGAACTCTCGTGGCCTTGACGTCGACCGTTGGGTCGAGTTGTGCCCCGATGGATGTTGAGATTTGACTATTTCATCTGCTGGTTTAAAGGAGGTGGATTTGGGTCGTTTGTACAGGATTACGTCATCCCTATCCACAGTAGAGCGCAGCGCGGTTAGCTCTTCGGCAGTGAGTATTTCAGACAATGCCTCGAGGGCCAGGGATGCAGTTCTATTTTCGGCGCGGAGTGCTATGTCCCGATCACTGGCAAGAGTGATGATACCGTTGGGCCTGGGCATCTTGAGCTTCATGTATCCGTAATGAGGTATAGCTTGGAAGCGTGTAAATGCATCTCACCCCAATAGGGCGTGATATCCGCTGTTGAAAGGAGCCATTGGAAGGTTATCTCTTCAGACTGATAATTCTCTGGTGTGCCGAATACCACGTCGAGCATGATTTTTCCCGCGCATCGCGCCTCCCGACTGGGAATGATTACCTGGAAATTCGTGCTACTTTGCTCGATGCTGCTCCTGTCTATTTCCATTTTATTGAGCGTATCCTCGTAGATGAGGTTCAATCCGCTGCAGCCGTCCACGAGCACTTTGATGAGACGAAACCCGTCCATGATTGGATTGAGGACCAAGGCGGCTGGTGCCCGGACTGTCCGGAACTATGGTTCATCACTGGCATTGAAAGTTATGGCCGTGTCATTCCAAGGGTTTATTGCTGCGACTTGGCAGACTTGGTAGGTCATGGAAAGCCCTTTACACCGATTGTTTGAAGCGAAAGTCTCAAAGACATCAATCTGTTGGGGTTGTCATCTTCCGGGGGGTGTTGCACTAGTGTATTTTTGGTGAGGATATCCTCGCCGCTCTTGGCCACTTGCCGGAGTATCCAACATGCTCTAGGGCTGTGGGTTGGTATGGTGTCCGGTGTTGCATGTATTTTGCATGGCCTATCGAGCCATCCCTCCAGAACGGTTCTGCGCCCCGTGATGTGCTTGGATTTCTTTACTATTGGATCTGGTGCGCCACGGGGGTGCACCCTTTTTGTCCGGACGAAGGGTTGGGTGGAAATCGATGGTTCCCATAGGGACGCCTGAGTTTTCCAGGCGCTTTCCATTGCACAGTACTTCTGTACAATGGTTGCCTAGTCAGCGAAGTGTAATACACGACGACGACTGATGGCGTTGAGGAGTCCTTCGTCCATGCAATTATTGCAGAATGCTGAGATCGCGTCTTCGTCGCGGCAATCTTTAATCTTGTCTTTGCCAAGGAGGAGTCTGGCACAAAAGTGATGGAGTGTTTCCTGAGGCTGCTGCCGTATGTACGTGAGATCGCATCTATCTGGGTGGGTGGGTGGCTTTAAATCTGAACCCTGACCCAATTTGGAATCTGGAGTTTGAAGAACTTCCGAACTTAATAGCTCGGGCTCCGGGATATTAACTGATTTTTCGGGCCCGTCGTCCGATTCTAGGTTCGGAGGGCGGGCTATGTCTTTCCGAAGGCAGGTGTCCGGCTCTTCGAGCTCGGAAATCCGAACATAGTTCGTCCTCAATATAGAGGAAGAGTTGTCGCCTTGCTCCTCAACTACCGATATCTGGTGGGTGATCGGCGGAGATTTAATTTATCTCTGGTCGGGTTTAAGCCCAATCCGATCATTGTCTGTAGCGACCCCCAGGGAGGCGATGCGATCTAGGAGCTCGTTCAAAGACGATAACTCAGCCGGACCCATCTGCTTAGAGTATTCGGAGCTAACACGGAGGTGGTTTTTGATGACCCGAGAAGTCATCGTTGGCTTAACGGCCGTAGGGGCGGTCATGATAAAGCCGCCCAGCTGGAGGGTTTGGCCTGAGGTCAGGGCACCTCCGGCAGTGATACTGTCCTTGATAACAAGGCGAGCCATCAATCCTGTCTTCGACGTCACATCGGAACTCCCGAAAGCACCAATGTCGGTGCCAAAACCGGCGGATCTCAGGTAGGGGGTCCCGAATTGTGCACCTAAGGTCGATTGTAACAGGAGACAGGGGACACGATGTTTACCCAGGTTCGGGCCCTCTCTATGGAGGTAATACCCTACTTCCTGCTTGATTGATCTGGATGAATATGAGTATTACAAGAGTTGATCTACCTCAAGATCGTAATGGCTAAAACCCTAGAAGTCTAGCTTTGTATGACTATGATTATGATTCTTGTCCCTATGGACTAAGTCCTCCGGTTTATATAGACACTGGAGGGGACTAGGGTTATACAAAGTCGGTTACAGAGAAAGGAATCTTCATATCTGGGCGCCAAGCTTGCCTTCCACGCCAAGGAGAGTCCCATCCGGACACGGGTGAGAGTCTTCGATCTTGTATCTTCACAGCCCATCAGTCCGGCCCATATACAACAGGCCGGACGCCCGA
This sequence comes from Aegilops bicornis, assembly GCA_021605145.1. NCBI lineage: Eukaryota > Viridiplantae > Streptophyta > Magnoliopsida > Poales > Poaceae > Aegilops > Aegilops bicornis. The sequence goes on along the minus strand of CM038675.1, from coordinate 545,716,855 downwards.
GGACCCCTTAATCCAGGACTCCCTCAGCGAGCGTCGAGGGAACCGTGGAGAACGGGAGAGAAGCGACGTCGCGCCATCCGGCCTCCTCTTGCGGTGGGAGAACGAATACTCCTGTGGCTCTGGCTGGCTCTGCACCCTCATGAACGGCACACCATACTCGATAGATTCGTTATCCTCTGGGTGCTCGACCTTCAACCTGTACGCCCACCACCTCTGCCTGACTTTCACCTCGGGTGAATCTATCTGCTCCATCGCCCAGAGGAGATACTCGATGAACTCGAAGGACTGCGGCGTGACTGCCGCCGAGGAGTACATCGCCGCCCTCATCGCTGCTGTCTCACTCTTTCGCATACATTGCCACATGGCCCTCACCGTCCTCGAAATCTCCCACTCATTGTCAAACCAAGTAAGGATCTCCTTCAACTGGCTAACTTTGCACAGTGGTAAATCGGCGATACATGCGATTACTGCTACATCCTCTCCATAGATATCCTTCGAGTGGTCCGGTGCTAGCTTTGGAAGATGGGAGGAGAGACGGTGGTCTTGCAATAGAGAAGAGGGAGAGGCAAGACGGTGGTTTTGTAATGGAGATGATGGAGAGGAGAGGGGGTGGTTTTGCAATGGAGAAGAGGGAGAGGCGAGGCGGTGGTTTTGGAATGGAGATGATGGAGAGGGGAGGTTTCCCTGCCTTTCGGTCAGCGGCAGGTGGGCCTCAAGGCCAGTGGGACCCATGTGTCAGTCTCTCAATGGTAGGATGGGCTACGTCAGGGGATCCTCGTCCGAGGAGAGAGGAGGTGGTTTTGCAATGGAGAAGAGGGAGAGGTGAGACGGTGGTTTTGGAATGGAGATTATGGGGAGGAGAGGAGGTGGTTTTGCAATGGAGAAGAGGAGAGGAGCGTGCGGCAGCGATTTAGGATTGGATGAGAGTGTTGGGGAACGCAGTAATTTCAAAAAATTTCCTACGCACACACAGGACCATGGTGATGGCATAGCAACGAGAGGGGAGAGTGTTGTCTACGTACCCTCGTAGACCGTAAGCGGAAGCGATCTGGCGTAGAGGAAGTAGTCACGTTCTCCTCGCGATCCTGCCGATCCAGTGCCGTTACTCCGGCACCTCCGAGTCGATGATGACGTAGGAAGTAGTCGTACATTCTCCTCGCGATCCAGGCCGATCCCAGCCGTTACTCGGCGCCTCGAGTTCTTGGCACACGTTCAGCTCGATGGCGCTCCTCGGGCTCCGATCCAGCAAAGCTCCGGGGAGAGGGAGTTCCGTCGGCCTGACGGCGTGGTAGCGATCTTGATGTTTCACCGACGCAGGCTTCGCCTAAGCACCGCTTCTGATATGACCGAGGTGGAATATGGTGGAGGGGCACCGACACGGCTAAGGAGCGATCTCAAGGATCAACTTGTGTGTCCTAGGGTGCCCCCCTCCCGTATATAAAGGAGGGAGGGAGGAGGTGGCCGGCCCAAGGGGGCGCACCATAGGAGGGAAACCTACTCCAAGTAGGTTTCCCTCTCTTCCTTATCTTATTTGGAGGGAAGGAAGGAGTACTAGTATTAGGAAGTAGTACTAGTAGTAGGAATAGGAAGAGGGGAAGGAGAAAGGAAAGGGGCGGCCCCCCTCCCCAGTCGGATTGGGCTTGGCGCGCCTCCCTTGTTCCTTCTCCTTCCTCCTACATGGGCCCAATAAGGCCCATATACCTCCCGGGGGTTCCATTAACCTCCACGAGCTCCAAACTTCTCGGAACCTTTCCGGTGTCCAAATATATCCGTCCAATATATTAATCTTTATGTCTCGACCATTTCGAGACTCCTCGTCATGTCCGTGATCATATCCGGGACTCGAACAACCTTCGGTACATCAAAATACACAAACTCATAATATAACCGTCATCGAAACCTTAAGCGTGCGGACCCTACGGTTCGAGAACAATGTAGACATGACCGAGACACATCTCGGTCAATAACCAATAGCGGGACCTGGATGCCCATATTGGTTCCTACATTTTCTCTGAAGATCTTTATCGGTCGAGACCGCATAACAACATCGTTGTTCCCTTTGTCATCGGTATGTTACTTACCCGAGATTCGATCGTCGGTATCCAATACCTAGTTCAATCTCGTTCTTGGCAAGTCTCTTTACTCGTTCCGTAATACATCATCTCACAACTAACTTATTAGTTGTAATGCTTGCAAGGCTTATGTGATGTGTATTACCGAGAAGGCCCAGAGATACCTCTCCGACAATCGGAGTGACAAAACCTAATCTCGAAATACGCCAACCCAACAAGTACCTTTGGAGACACCTGTAGTACTCCTTTATAATCACCTAGTTACGATGTGACGTTTGGAAGTACCCAAAGTGTTCCTCCGTTAAACGGAGTTGCATAATCTCATAGTTGTAGGAACATGTATAAGTCATGAAGAAAGCAATAGCAACATACTAATCGATCAAGTGCTAGGCTAACGGAATGGGTCATGTCAATCAGATCATTCTTCTAATGATGTGATCCCGTTAATCAAATGACAACTCATGTCTATGGTTAGGAAACATAACCATCTTTGATTAACGAGCTAGTCAAGTAGAGGCATACTAGTGACACTGCTGTTTGTCTATGTATTCACACATGTATTATGTTTCCGGTTAATACAATTCTAGCATGAATAATAAACATTTATCATGATATAAGGAAATAAATAATAACTTTATTATTGCCTCTAGGGCATATTTCCTTGAGAGAGGGCCCGGTAGCGCTGTTGGATCAAAATCAAAATCAATTTACCCTTCAATTAAGAAAGCGACCCCACATTAACTAGTCTCCCTTTTATTCTGGGTCATAATTGACCATGATTTTCACAAATAAAATATATGTTATATGTTGCAAAAATAATATAATTTGAAAGTACATTCAGATACGAGCCAAATGATACAATTTTTGGTGACATGCATTCACATTTTGCTTGTCAAATACGATGCGTGGTCAAACTTTGACCCAAAATCATAAAACAAAAAATACTTCCAAGACCAGCGCCGCTCCTCTCCTCTTAAACCACCGCGCTCCTCTCCTGTTCCAATCTAAATCCAGCGCCACTCCTCTCCTCTTCCATTTCAAAACCACCGCCCCTCCTCTCCTGTTCCAATCCAAAACCAGCGTCACTCCTCTCCGGTTCTAATCCAAAACCAGCACTGCTCCTCTCCTCTTCCATTCAAAAACCACCGCCGGCGAGTGAAGGTGATATGGAGAAGTAGATCGATGGAGGAGTACAACCGATACGTGAGGATCGCAGACGACGACCCTCTAAAGCTAGCTAGGATGTTGGAGATACAGTCTTGGTTTGACAGCAAGGACCAACTAGCGGCGACGGCGACATCCATGGCCAAATATACGCCTTGAGCGAAAAAGGCAGCCATACTCCCGAAGGGATTCACGCGGGAGTACATAGAGCTGCTCCTCTGGTCCATGGAGCAAACAGATTCACCAAATCCGATCGTGAGGGAGCGGTGGTGGGAGTATCGATCCTAGATGGAGCATCCACCAGAGATTGAAGGATCGAGCATCTACAGGGTGCCGTTTGTGAGGGTGTCGTGCGAGCGAGCGGTGGAGTCTTCATCGACCGAACCCGGTACTGCAAGAGGAGAAAAGCGGTTGGCTGACGACGCTTCCCCGCCATCCTCTTCCTCGCCGTTCACATCGTCTCATGGGGCGGTTGTCTGCCGTCGAGGAATAGGAGGTACTGCCCCCGGCCCAATAGTCAGGCGGTTGTGAATTGTCGATAGGAGCTTAGGGTTGTCGGTATTTGCAGGTTGTGAATTGTGTTTTGTGTTGTGTATTACGAGTACTTTCAGATATGAATGTCTTTTGAATTTCAGATTTGCAGTATTGAGCATATGAAGTATTTTATGAATTCTAGAGATCTATTTTAGCACTTAAAATGTAGTTTCATAGGAGTATAAAAGTGCGAGACAATGTGATTCTCAAAGAAGAAAAGCTGCAAGTTTCAGTTTGAGATAAGCGCAACTTTGAGGCGAGCATTTATATTAACACGGCCTTTTCAAACATGGTTAACATCATGTTGGAAGTTTTATTCATGGTCGAAAATGGAACTACCAGCCAGTTAACATCATGCTGATCAACATTCATGCATAGCACATCTTCATATGATGCACAGTCAAAAAGATATGCTATTTTCAAAATGCCCACACACTGTGGAGTGTGCGAAAAACAGAGTAAACGAGGGACAAAGTTTTGGCAAGTGTTGGACGTGGTGAGCGTAGATGACAATGGGGACCCACATGTCAATAATGGCAGAGCCAAAAAATTTGGAGATATTTTCCCTGCATCAGGTGGAATCGAACCCGGGCGGAACATCTGTCGGGTAGTGTTACTTGGCCACTGGGCTAGTTCAGTACTTTCAGTACAAATAAGGCACTGCCTCAGGTGGTCCGATCACCTCCTGCGCCTTTAATGCGCTTCGCGCAACACCGCTTATCTGCTTGTTGTGAACATGCTTGAACAAGCGAGAGGAATCTGGAGAGGGTATGACGTGGGGAGGCGGACGGTCGGGACCCACAGGGTCTATGGCCGTGCGCAAGCAAGTGCCTCATTGAAAAAATACTTCCTCCTAATGCTATACTAACGTTGGGGCCCACGGGTTTGTCAACATAATTACATTTTTTAGGTGCTTCAACGTAGGAGATAAATTCACAAAGAAGCTGTGGAGCTGGCGGGTAGTATCATTTATTATCACTCGGGCAGCAAGTATCCGCTCGGTTTTGGGCTGCCCTGTCTAGGCTTTCTTTTTTAACATGCGCAGCCCACGACATGCCGGTTTGTATTTTTTTTAAGGGCCGTCATGTATCGACCGGCCTATTGACCTCCCATCCGAGGTTTTATTTTTCCTGAAACATCGGTAGCCCAATTTATGCATTTTTTTTAAGAAAATGCAGAGGTCTGTTCTATTTTTTTATATAAGAATAGGAACGTCTAGTCCAACTTATGTCTCCCTTCTAACTATATTATATATATTTAAATTATTTCATATTTTATTATATATTATTGTTATTGTCATCATATATTTAACAGATACTTACATATGTAAGAAAACAATATCCCACATCTTATTAACTTATAAAAGTAATTTCTTAACAATAAAATACTGGATTTTTTTGGCAACGAAAATCCTCATAATTGTGTACAAAAGCTTGGTAAGATTTAAGGACCAATGTAATAATAAATCATTTATTATTTAAATATATTTATAACAAAATGCTCAGCCCCTGTTTATTTTTTGATAACATTGCTACGCCCAACCCAACATTATAATTAGAATCAGCCCAGCAAAATCGTGTATTTCGAGAAAGTGCAAATGGCCTGTAGTTTTTTAGGAGAAAAATAAATGGGCCGCATGGACGCTACATTATTTGTTCACCCAGCCCAACAAATGGACTGTAATTTAAAAAAGAGATCAAATTGACTGCAAATTCTGAAAAAAATGGGTTGAATACGTGCCACATTTTTGGAGGCTGAAATGTGGGCCAATAGGTCGAAGCCAACGCAAGTCGTTGTCAACTTAGTCAACAAATGATTCTGACATCGTTAGCCGTTGGATTTACATCCAATGATTGGCATTCATCTTCAATCTCTCGTCTTCTTCCTCCAGTGCCGCCGGGACCACCTGCTCCGCCTCCTCGCATGACTACCTTATGCACGCTTATTTGTGAAGTGCTACCCCACCGTTGGCCAGGCCATCCCTCCACCCCTCCACACCTCCTGTTCTTCTTCATCGACTGCCGAATCACACCGCACCAGAACCAGTTAACCCTCGTACACCTCTCCGTCTGTGACTCTACTCCCGCATCTTCCCATCTCCGGCTCGTTGTTGTCCGGGGCCTCGCCGTCGTCCACCACCTTGGACGCGCTCGGCGCTGAGTAGTCAACGTGGTCAACGAATGACATCCATCAGAAGTATACTGTGCGTGGAGAGGCTGACAGCTGGGTCCACGGCCGCACTCAAGGAAATGCCTCCTTATTACGCGCAAAATAATGATTCCTCCACCGACAATTTGGGACCCAGGAAGGGCCTACGTATTCGTGAAAAAATGTTCTCCCCGCTGACAGGTCGGACCCACCAGCTATATCTTCGCACGCAAGGAAGTGCCTCCTTATTACCCACAAAAAATGAATACCCCCTGCTAGCTGGGACCCACCATAGTGGGAGTCTAACTTGTGGGCCTACTAAGTTGACGGAGACGGAGGGCTTTGTCAACTTAGTCAATATGAACGATTCTAGCTCCAGTGACCGTACGATGTCCATCCAACGGTCGTAGTTCTTCTTCAACCTCTGGTCTTGTTGCTCCAGCTGCCCAAACCAGCACCGGTCGTACCGCATGCTCCTGCTTCCCATGGCCGGTTGTGATGCTACGGAGGCCTCACCGCCCCCTACTACTCCCATCGCTGTCCAGGCCTTGCGGCGACGGTAGCCTCACACCGCAGCCGAACCAGTGAACCCTCGTACTCCTCTCCGCGTGGGCATCCACTGCCGCGTCTTCCCCGGATCCGCGTCGTTCCCTTCCTAGGCCTCACCATCGTCCATCGCCTTGGTGCTCTCGGCGTGGTGTGGTCAATGTGGTCAACGAACGACTTCCATCGGAAGAAATCTTGTCGTTGAGAGGTCGATATTTGGGTCCACGGCCGCAGCAAGGAAGTGCCTCCTTATTACACGGAAAATAATGATACCTCCACCTGACAACAGGGATCCACCGGACGGGCCACCGTATTTCATGAAAAAACATTCCCCCCCCCCTTACTGTTGGGACTCACCAGCTATATCTTCGCACGCAAGGAAGTGCCTGACAATCGGGACCCACCCGGTCGAAGCGTACGCAGCGCTGCCATTCTGGTCACGAACGTGTACGTACATACGATCAGTCTGTCTGCAGGCTGCAGCGATGAACCGTGGCCGTGTAAGGAAGGGCACGTGTCATAGTAGAGGCACGCACGTAGCATGTACTGCGTCACGTCTGGCCAGGGTGCAAGAAAGTAAATACGGCCACGTACGTACATACGGGCGGGGTCTCGAACGCCTACTCGCACATACGTACAGCCAGGGCTCGTGTTCATGGCTGTGGATGGGTCGGAACAGAGAAACTGCATCGTCGTCGTGTTCATGGGGCGGCAACGGAATGCGTCGTGTTCATGGGGAGGCAACAAAACGCGTGCTGTTCATCGAGAGCCAACCGGCTTGGACGGAACAGCCGATGGAAACGAGGCCTGGCGTACCACAGAATCGAGGAAATGGCCTTGTGTTCGACCGGCCACGGTGGAAACGAGATCTTGTTCACCGGAGGGGTCCACGAACAAAACATGATCAACACCAGAACTCTATGGGTGTTCGATTCGTCACAATGTAACTAGATTATTGACTCTAGTGCAAGTGGGAGACTGTTGGAAATATGCCCTAGAGGCAATAATAAAGTGGTTATTATTATATTTCCTTGTTCATGATAATTGTATATTGTTCATGCTATAATTATATTAACCGGAAACTGTAATACATGTGTGAATATATAGATCATAATATGTCCCTAGTAAGCCTCTAGTTGACTAGCTCGTTGATCAATAGATGGTTGTGGTTTCCTGACCATGGACATTGGATGTCATTGATAACGGGATCACATCATTAGGAGAATGATGTGATGGACAAGACCCAATCCTCATCATAGCACAAGATCGTGTAGTTCGTTTTGATAGAGCTTTTCTAATGTCAAGTATCGTTTCCTTAGACCATGAGATTGTGCAACTCCCGGATACTGTAGGAATGCTTTGGGTGTACCAGACGTCACAACGTAACTGGGTGGCTATTAAGGTGCACTACAGGTATCTCCGAAAGTGTATGTTGGGTTGGCACGAATCGAGACTGGGATTTGTCACTACGTATGACACAGAGGTATCTCTGGGCCCACTCGGTAATGCATCATCATAATGAGCTCAATGTGACTAAGGAGTTAGTCACGGGATCATGCGTTTCGGAACGAGTAAAGAGACTTGTCGGTAACGAGATTGAACGAGGTATGGGGATACCGACGTTCGAATCTCGGGCAAGTAACATACCGATGGACAAAGGGAATTGTATACGGGATTGATTGAATCATCGACATCATGGTCCATCCGATGAGATCATCGTGGAACATGTGGGAGCCAACATGGGTATCCAGATCCCGCTGTTGGTTATTGACCGGAGAGATGTCTCGGTCATGTCTACATGGTTCCCGAACCCGTAGGGTCTACACGCTTAAGGTTCGGTGATGCTAGAGTTGTTATGGGAAATTGTATGTGGTTACCGAAGGTGGTTTGGTGTCCCGGATGAGATCCCGGACTTCATGAGGAGTTCCGAAATGGTCTGGAGGTGAAGAATTATATATGGGAAGTCCTGTTTCAGTCGCTGGAATAATTTTGGGGTTATCGGTATTGTACCGGGACCATCGGAAGGTGTCCGGGGGTCCACCGGGTGGGGCCACCTGCCCCAGTGGGCCAAGTGGGCTGAGCAAGGGAGGGAACCAACCCCTAGTCGGCTGGTGGGCCCTAGGCGCCTAGGGTTAGAAACCCTAGGGGGTGGGGACGCCTCCCACCAAACTTGGGGGGCAAGTTCGCCCCTTGGCCCCTCCCCTAGATGGGATCTAAGGGGGCCGGCCCCCTTCCCCCTTCACCCTATAAATAGAGGGGGGTGGGAGGGCAGCCGCACCCCTTCCCTGGTGCAACCCTCCCCCTCTTCAACAGCTCATCCTCCTCTATAGTGCTTGGCGAAGCCGTGTCGGAGAACTGCAAGCTCCACCACCACGCCGTCGTGCTGCCGGAGCTCTCCCTCAACTTCTCCTCTCCCCTTGTTGGATCAAGAAGGAGGAGACGTCCCTGGGATGTACGTGTGTTGAACGCGCGGAGGTGCCGTCCGTTCGGCACTTGGATCGGATCTTCCGTGATTTGAATCGTCGCGAATACGACTCCATCAACCACGTTCTTGTAACACTTCCGCTTAGCAATCTTCAAGGGTATGAAGATGCACTCCCTCTCTCTCTCGTTGCTAGCATCTCCTAGATTGACCTTGGTGACACATAGGAAATTTCTTGAATTATTGCTACGCTCCCCTACAGACACAAAAGTTGTCCATTCCTTGGCGGCCTCCATAGCCTTGATGGAGGCCGCCCACACACATGTGAAGGCCGCCCACGCCCAGCTCATGGCGGTCATTGCACAAATCGCACGAAGCTTCTCCGACACCAGTCGGCAACCCACGTCTGAAGAGTTAGCAATCGTCAAGAGCGCTCGAGCAGTCATTCGTTCGTTGGTGGCATCCCTAGCCGAGATGGGGGCCATCCATGCCCGGACCACAGCTGCCCAAGCCCAGCTCGTGGCGGCCTTTTCCAAAGAGATGACAGACGCGAGTGGCGAGATGCTTGCCGAGTATTTTGCGATGGATGCCATGGAGCCCCTTCCCAGGAGATCAACGAGCGCGAGCTGGACATGGAGGAAGTGATGGAGATCGACGAGCGCCTGGTGGAGTAGTAGTCTTTGATTAGAGCGTCGGTCTTCTATTATAGAAATGTTTAGGTCAGCTAGCTCTGTTTAATTGTTCAACTTGCTCGATTAAGAAGTGTGGGTGTGTTGTAGGCTCTATTGTGTACCCAAATTATGCAATGACGTGGATGACCACTATAACCAGGAAAATTCTGACCAAAATTCGCACGTTCAAACTCATCACACACGGGGTAAGCTACATGAATCGTTTGTGATGTTCAAATATCATACACAGTACCGAATAAGGGACTGTGTCTAATGACATTTTATGTGCCAGTTTTTCGCTGCAGCAAGCGATTCTTTTGGCATTCACGGAAATATATACCTCCCCCTCCTGACCAAAAGCCACATTTCCCATGCTTATTTCTTCCTTTCCAAGTTCAAACCTTCACTGCTTGCTTGCAGTGCCGCCTCCTCGCCGGTGACACTCCTTCTTGTTGCTCGGCCTCGTCGATCTAGTCAGGTAATCCACACCTGACCATCCCCCTCCTCCTTCTCCATCCCACATGCTTCGACCGCCGGCGTGACACCTTCCACCCAAATCACCGCCCCATCCTCCTAATAAGCACCGCCCAAAGCCATGGTGCACGAGCCATGAGCCCAAGGAGCATTTGGTAGCGGAGAAGCAAATAGAGACCGCACACGCGGAAGAGGTCGCGATCACCATCGAGGTCACCGTCGATGCTTTGCGCTCGGACTCCGCCACGCGGTTGGCTGCTTTGAACGACAGTTCGTGTTGTTTTCTCGAGGCCACTGTCGGTGCCTTCGACAAAGACTACGAGGTGTTTTCTTGGTGTGTCTGTGCTTACCTCAACTCCAGAGATAGCAGGTTGGTGCCCGGAGTAGCTCAGGCGACTCACCACTACGAGGAGGGTACCCATGATGTGGAGGCCTCGCCCTCTTCCAAGTTTAAGGAGCCCATCGTCATCGATATCTCCAACGAGGAGGAGTAGCTCATTTGTTAGCTTACTATAAGGACCTATGTTCAGCTAGCTACGCCGGTTAAGCATGTTTGGTTTACCTATTGCATGTGCTGCTCCTGCCTTTCCTTTAGAAATTTTAGTGAATTGTCTTATGTAATGTTACCATGTAATCTGATATTCTAGTATGTATGTCCTATATATTGTGCAATGTGGTGTTCAGTTAAATTTTAGCTCATTTGTTGTGATGTTTAGTTAACTGCTTGGTTCAATTCTGCAATGTGATGTTCAATTTTTGTTGGTACGATTTTGTATTGTTATGCATGCGAGAAATAAATGAATTTGGTTGTACTAAATACATGAGAAACATATAAAATTGTAATATTTCTAGGTTGTTAGGCATGTTTGATTTGGTTAACTGCCTGGTCTTATAGTATGTTCTATTATGCAATGTGGTGCTCAATTAACTGTTCGGTTCATTTGTTGTGGTGTTCAGTTAACTGTTTGGTTCATTCTACAATACGATGTTCAATTGTTGTGGATACAATTTTGTATTATTATGCATGTGAGAAATAAATCAAATTTGGTTGTACTAAATACATGAGAAACATATACAATTTGACTTTCTTCTTTTTTGCTTCTCCTTATTGATCTTTATCACCGCATTCTATTCCACCTATAGTGTTATGTCCATGGCTCACGCTCGTGTATTGCGTGGGGTTGAAAATGTTGAAGCGTGTTAAAAAGTATGATCCAATTGCTGGGCTTGTCATCAGGGTAGTTCATGATTAATGTTTGTATGATAGGAAGACTAAGCATGATGGGCTATATGATTTTGTAGAGGTATCATTCTTTAGCATTATTTATTTTGACATGCATGATTGTTTTTAGTATGTTTGAGTATTGATGTCTTTATATCAAATGATAGACTATTGCCTTGAATCACTTGTATCTTCATATTCATGCCATGATTAGATTATATGATCAAAATTATGTTTTTATCATTTACCTACTCAAGAACGAGCAGGAATTAAGCTTGGGGACGTTGATATGTCTCCAACGTATCTATATATTTTTTATTGTTTCATGCTATTATATTATTAATTTTGGATACTTTATATACATTTTTATGATATTTTATATCATTTTTGGAAACTAACCTATTAACCCAGTGCCTAGTGCCACTTGTTTTTTTGCTTGTTTTCTATTTTCTGTAAATCAGTACCAAACGGAGTCCAAACGCTATGAAACTTTTTGACGATTTTTTTCTGGACATAAGAGACCCTAGAAGTTTCGGGAGGACGAATGAGGAGACGATAAGGCAACATGGCGCGTCCGGGGGGGCTGTTACCTTGTGGGCCCCACGTGGCTCCGTCTGACCTAATTCCACTTCTATAAATTCTGAAATATCTGGAAACCCCCAGGGAGCCACCTGAAACACTTTTTTGCCGCCGCAAGCTTTTGTTCTTCCATGATCCCATCTGGAGGCCTTTTCCGATACTCTGCCGGAGGGGGAACCGATCACGGAGGGTTTTTACATCATCCTTGTTGCCTTCAGATGATGCATGAGTAGTTCACCACAGACCTACAGGTCCATAGCTAGTAGCTAGATGACTTCTCTCTCTCTATCTATCTATCTATTTCTCTCTCTCTCTCTCTCTCTCTCTCTCTCTCTCTCTCTCTCTTCGATTTTCAATACAATGTTCTCCTCGATCTTCTTGGAGTTCTATCCTATGTAATCTTCTTTTGCGGTGTGTTTGTTGGGATCTGATGAATTATGGGTTTGTGATCAAATTATTCATTGAAAGTAATTGAGTCTTTTCTGAACTTTATTATGCATGATTATGATAGCTTTGTATTTCTCTACGATCTATCCATTTGGTTTGGCCAACTAGATTGATTTATCTTCAGTGAGAAAGGTGCTTTTGTAATGGGTTTAATCTTACGGTGCTCTATACTCCGGTGCCAGAAGGGGACAAGACACATATGTGTATGGTTGCCATTAAGGGTAAAATGACGGGGTTTATTCATATTCATTGGATTTACTTTGTCTACATCACGTCATCTTACTTAAGGTGTTACTCTATTTGTCATGAACTTAATACCATAGGTGCATGCTGGATAGCGGTCGATTGGTGGAGTAATAGTAGTAGATGCAGATAGGAGCGGTCTACTTGTCACGGACGTGATGCCTATATATATTATCATTGCCATGAATATGTCATAACTATGCGCTTTTCTATCAATTGCCCAACAGTAATTTGTTCACCCACTGTATGCTATGTGTTCGATAGAGAAGCCTATAGTGAAAACTATGGCCCCCGGGTTTACTGTTATCATATTATAAAATCCAAAAATATCTTGCTGCAAGTTATTTCCTTTTGTTTTGTTTTGCAATTTATCTATCTACCACTACAAGATTTAATCCTTGCAAGTAACGAGTTCAAGGGGATTGACAACCCTCTTGCCCGCGTTGGGTGAAAATATTTGCTTTTGTATGTGCATGTGTTGTTCACGAGGCTTTGCGTGATTCTCCTATTGGTTCGATAAACCTTGGTTCTCAATGAGGGAATACTTACCTCTATTGTACTGCATCTCCCCACCTCTTCGGGGAAAATCCAACGCAACTCGCAAGTAGCAAGCCCGGTTGGAATGCTGGAGGTGACGGAGTTTTTAGACTAGAGGGGTGTGGCGTGGCGGCAGGGGTGGCAGAGTGGCAGCGAAGGTAAGAGAGAAAGAAGGAAGGAGAGAAAATTCAGAGGATGAAGGCGCGGGGTCCGGTAATGGTTTTGGGTGGGCCGAGGGTGTCGGAGCCCTACGCGGCTGCTGTTCGGACTCCCACAAAGCCCCTACGTTTGTCTCGACTTTGCGGGAAAAATATGTTCGGACCGCTCGTGACCGACACAGACCGCGATTGAATGACAAATGGGTCCGAAAGTATCTGAGCGGTTTGGAGGACCGCCTTGAGATGCCCTTAAGAGCGTCTCCAATAGAAGATACAAATTTGGAGATGTAAAAATTTACATCTCCAAAAAAATGCATTTTACATCTCCAAAATAGAGGCAACTCCAACAGATGTGTATATTGGAGATGTAAAAGAGCAACTCCAACATATGATGTATTTCAATATATGTAAAACTACTACTCCAACGGATGGAGTGGCAGCAACCGAGCGACAAGGATCGGCGCAGCGCCCGAGCATCTTGCCGGCGACGGGAGCTCGAATGCGGTGGTGGTAACTCAAATCGGCCGGCGGCCGCGGAGGACTCGAATCGGTGGCGACGTGCTTTCGAATGTTCGGCGGTGGTAACTCGAATTAGCATGCGGCGGAACGACGCGAGAAGCTCGAATCGAACGGCGTCGGGGGCTCGAATGGCCGGTGGCGATAACTCAAATCAGGCGGCATGATGGCGCGAAGCGGCGGCGTGGCGTGAGGTGTGGGGAATCTGGCGTGCAACCCGAATCGGGCGGCGGCGGTGTGGCAGCGGGTGTGCGGGGGAATCAGGCGGCGACAGGGTGGTGGGGGGAACTCGAATCGGGCGGCAGTGGGGCGGCAAAAAAGTTGTCGATGTAGCCAATTTTTAGGTAGAGGGCGGCGCGGGGCGACGGAACCGCCGGTGGGGTCGTTGGAGTCGGTCATGGACCGGGTGGCGGGCGAACGGGGCAAAACAAAATGAATACGGTTGGCGTGGCACGCGGTTGACATTTTTACATCTCCTGTAAGTGGATATGTATATTTACATGGCAAAGGGGAGATGTAGTTTTTTTTCCAAGGGGTTTTGAGCCTCAAAGAGCACATCTGCATCCAAAATACATCCTCTGTGATGCTGTTAGCTCGGCTTTCTTCTCCTCCCGCGGTGCTGCCTCTCTCTAGTCTCTCCCTGCCGGCTGCCGCACCTCCTGGCCTGTCCCACTCTGCCGCCGGCCCGCCGCGGCAGTCCCTTGCTCTACTCCGCCGCCGCGGTCCTCTTCTGACACTTCTGCCGCCGCGCCTGTCCCACGTGGCGGCTGGCCATCTCCACTGCCGGTTACCGCCCCCAATCCGCCGCTTAGCACCAGTCCACCACACAACCCGTCCTGCCTTACCCCGGCTCCCCGGCAGCCTCCTGATCCACTCCCCGGATCCTTCCTGCTCCATCGCGTCCCGGCCTCGTGTTCCACTGCGCCTCCTACTTGCCCCGCTCCCGCTCCGCCGCCCCCTCCCGGCCCACCCCGCGGACGCCTACTCGCACAGTCGCACCACGCTGACGGCCTCCAGTGCACGCCACACTTCAGTTCCGCCGCCAACACATTGCCGAGGTGGTAATCATCTATTCATCAGTTGATTTTAGTAATCAGAAGACCTGGAAAAAAAATTATGCTAACTAAGGCTATTGATTTCGGGATCCTTATATTGAGTTGTTGTTTTGCTTAAGCAAGATATATAGTCAGATATTTTGTTCTGTGAATCTATTACTCGTATGTGTTTGTTATCTGCTAGGATTTGCATCAGCCCCTCTCTATTTTTTCATTTTTGCATTTTCGTTCCATTTATCACATATTTTTATGTGTGGTTTCATGTTTCGTAATGAAACAAATTCTGCAATTTAAATAGCATACTGCGCTAGCTTGACATTTAGAACAAGTCCAGTGTGGCGCGATGGGAGCTCAGCACGACCCGATCGACGCATCCTACATCAGCTTTGCATCATCGCTAGGCGCTAACACACACACGGCCTCGACGCCGTTTCCACCACGCGATGCCCCATTGCCCTGTAGGCCACGAAAAAAAGAAGAAGATAAGGTTAGCTTTTGTATGTATCCTCTTTAGCAGTTCTAACTTGAATAAACTGAGGTAGCTTGTTAGTATGAAATGCAGATCCTTGTCAAATGAGTGAATCAGTAGCTAATAATCCAGTCTCTAAAGAAAGGGTTAAGTAGTTATCTAACTAGTAGATGGACTCTTCTTGTCAAATCCATTTGTAAAGAGCAATGTAAAATGTAAGTGACCAGAGATATTCTTTTATTTGCTGATCAAGTCATTAGAGGGAAGATGTCACTGTACAGATATTTCTTTTTGGAGGGAAGTTATCTTTACAATGTTGCAAATTTATTGGCAGAATTTTGCTTGATTAAATCACAATGTATGAGAACCTGCAAACAAGTGGCAGGATCATTAACGTAAGCTGCTTCTAGAAATGAGCACCCTTCCTGCACACTTTTTTGCCCATTCCACATTTGTCTTGCTAGGTATTTCCAACCAATTTTCGCTTCTGATACGTAATCTCCTTTCTCCCACTATTTCTCTTTGTATCTTTGTATTTATTATCCCAGTTTGCTATTGGCGCAAGTGCAGATCTGCAACAGCTTTGATATCTCATTGCTGGATCACTTGAGTTATTGATCCAGACCTCTCGTGTAGTTTAAGCTCTGTTTACAATCTTGGGTCATAATAAATTGTGAGGCTCAACTGAACATATCACTGCTCTTCAAGTTGATGCATGAACTGAACATGCATTGTCGTCAAACCAAGCATGCCAGATTCTTTTGTTTGACATTTCTTATTTGAGAAGTGTCCCATTTATCTCTTCTCAGTCAGATGCTAACTAACTACAATCCTCCCTCTTCCGAAGATGCTAACTAGATATACTAACTTACATATACATTTACTTACTATTTTTTCTGCAGCAGTTCCCACTCTCTCTTTTTTCCAGGACTGAGGACAAGCAGGGCGTCGTCTGCGACATGAAGCTGATTGTATTGTTTTGACTGAGCGAAAGCACGTCCGATTCTTGGAGGTCGTGAAGCTTCTAAGCCTTTGTGAAGATTCTTCCATCTGGTAAATCTTAAGTGTGTCACCTGCTCATATGTTTCAGTGGATGCACGCCTTATGAATTTTGTAGCGGATGCATGTGTGAATGTGAATGGATGCATCAGTTGAACTATGTGAATGGGTTATATATCTATGTGAATGGGTTATATATTCTGTAGTGGATGGATGCTTGTATGAATGCAAAGGGATTTGTGTGTAAACTGTGTGCATGTGAGCAAACATGAGTCTGTTAGCAGATGCCGCAAATAGGCTACAATTTTGGAGTTTAAGTATGATCGTAAAATAAATTAAATGCAAGCTCTGGATGCAACATCACATAAGGCATAATGCATTGGGGTAGTTGTATCTTAATATGTGCCATGCCCTAGGCGACTGCACTAAGAGATGATGCATTGGGAGTGCTTATGATGGATGAAACTAATATTTGTTAATTGTTTACTCTTGTATAGTGACTGGGGACTTGAGCAAACTTTTCAACTCCTTCAGTTTACTGCGGTTTACAGCGTGCCTCTCCTCCGTTGATTGTGCCTAAAGCTCCAAGAAGACTAACACAGCCACTGATTGTCAAACGAAGAAAAATATTCAGGTACAGTTTCATCTTCCTGGCCCTGGAATGGTACTGATCAAATAGGGGTATGAACCTCTTGACTCTTCACCTGATTCTCATCTCTGGATGTACCGGGTGGGTATAGTAATAATCTTATTTTCAGTTTCAGGTGTCCCCAGGAAATGGACGTCTTGCCTTTGCCAAAGAGACCAACCAGGGACTGGTCGGAGCTGCCTTTTGACACCCTCTATTCAATTTTTGCCAATCTAGGGGTCGTTGATCTTCTTATGGGTGCGGGCCTTGTTTGCCACTCATGGCTGGGGGTGGCCAAGGAGCCTGATCTGTGGCGTATCGTGCACATGCAGCACCACGAGATCGTCGGCATGAACACAAATGATTTGCGGGCAACGTTGAACGTGGCTATTGACCGTTCTGATGGGCGGATGGAGGTGTTTGTGGGAGAGTATTTTCTTACTGATAAGCTCCTCAAGTACATAGCGGACAGGTAATCTTATCTCAGTACTAGATTGTGTTCTAGATTTTTAATTATATTTCGGGCTCGAATTTTATGTTTTAACACTTGATGCAAATCCCCTTAATTTTGCCATCCTTATGCAGTGATAGATATCTGTTTTAGAACGTTTTAAGTCATAGATTTCATACCATCGTTATATGAGGTCAAATCAACTGTAGAGTGAGGAATTTAGATGCAAAAAAAAGGATAATTCTTCTTGTGTTGGTTAAATGTCCCGATTATTATTATCTATGTCAGCTTCATACAGATTTAAGTAGATTTCAGTAGTAGGTATCTTTGCTTGTTTCTAAAGCCAAATAAAAGGCTTCTTGATGCTACTTTTACATTGCTACTGTGTTTTAAACCAAAGGCAGCCACATATTTTCTTTTACAAAACTGAAGTTTCATGACTGGGTTCAGATCAAACGTTGGGGTGTGCATACTCGTACCACGCTTCACGTCACAACTCAGATTGAGTCTTTCATCATCAAACCTTTGAGATGATATTGTTCACTCAGTGACTTTATTGCGTTACTATATTGAAATGCACCACTAATGTTTCTTTTCACGGAAACAGTGAAATAAAGCATTCTACTGCATCTCTTTTTATTAATTACAAGAAAAAACAAAGATATGTATAAAGAGAAAAAAAATTAAAAAGCAAGAGTTACAGATAATGCACCAGCAAGTTTGTTATTTGAAATATGAGCTCTGTAATTGTAACCATGTCCATTTGGGGTGTTAAGAGACAGGTGCTGCTTTTGCAGGTCGCCCAATCTGAGGCACCTTGACCTTGTGAAGTGCTATAGAATCACGAAAGAAGGATTGGCCGAGGCGATACCAAGGTTTCCTCTGCTGGAGAAGATCGTGCTTTGGGGTTACCGAAGAAGTGTCACACGGGATCTTTATCAAGTCATTGGTAAAACATGCAATCAACTGGAGTGCCTCGAGCTATGCCATGGGAGCAGGGAACAGATGCTTGGGATCGCGGTATTGTATGGGCTGCGAGACCTTGCCCTCGTACGATGCAGCGTGAACGACGAAGAGCTGGCATTTATCATTGATAGCTGCCCTCTCCTGGAGCGTCTTCACGTGAGGGTTTGCTTCGAGATCGCCGGCGAGCCAGTCCTGATGGCCAAGCGTGCCAGGATCAAGGCAATGTCGGTTCAAATCTATGCCCATTATAACTGGGACTAAGTGGGGACTAAGTGGTTGGTATTTTTCCATTTAAGATGTACACGAGGGGCACCCAAATTTTCGTGGAATTGTGGTTGTTGATCAGTTTGGTGAGGTGACGATAATCGAATCCTGATGACAGCAATGTACATATTTCAGAGGCTGTCATTTTTTTTCCAGGTGGTCAGATATCAAATCAAAATGACGAATTTGATGTTTATAATTATCCAGCTGCTCGACCTTTTCTTTCTACAGCGGCATCATTCGAATTTTAAATGTTCAGAGATTGTGCTCTGAGGATTCGTACCTGAGAATGCAGCTCCCGTATTCTCTCTCACTCCAGCCCCAGACTTTTTTTTTAGAATCATCCCCGCAATGACAGTAGAAGCACGGGTTGGGTTGGGTTGGGTTGGCCCTGGGCCCTGGGCGAGAGAGGACGAAGGGAACCTGAAAGGAAATGTTTGCATCTATTGGCGCCAAAAACTCAATTCTTTTGGAGGGCGCGCTGAAAGAATTCGCGGTTCCCTCCACCAAAACAGAGCCGCGGGGAAACAGAGAGGGGGATGGAGGAGGTAGCCGCCGTGGTCGTGGGAGGAAGAGGGGCGCCATGCCGATCGAGCTGCCGAGGGGGCTGCCCTTCGCGGTGGACACTTGGACCCCCGCCTCCGTCCTCAAGCGCCACCGCTTCCTCACCCACGCCCACCGCGACCACCTCGCCGGCATCACCACCACCAGCGCCGCCGGCGCCGTCTACGCCTCGCGCCTCACCGTCCTCATCGCCCGCCACATCTTCCCTCAGGTAAACGCCAGCTTGCACCGCATCTCTCTCTGTACCTTCATTTCTTTTCATCTCTTCCCCATTCCTGTTTCATGGAAAAACAATTTGCCATCTCAAAGCTTGGGCCGGACGCGTTCGTGGAGATGGAGCTCGGGGCGCCGGTGCTCGTCCCGGACCCCGACGGCGACTTCACCGTCACCGCCTTCGACGCCAACCACTGCCCTGGTCCGTCCGCCAACGCCGTCCTCTTCCCATTCTCGCTGATTCCATCATTAGTACGCCACCGCGGCCGATTCTAAGTCCTTCTGCTGCTCGCAGGGGCGGTGATGTTCCTGTTCGAGGGCGCCTTCGGCAATGTCCTGCACACCGGCGACTGCCGCCTCACTCCCGACTGCATTCAGGGCCTGCCCCTCAAGTACATCACTGGTGAGGCACCAGGAGCGACCCAGGCGCCGTTGTGCCGCATCGACTATCTCTTCCTGGACTGCACGTTTGCCAAGTGCCCGCTGCAATTCCCGGCCAAGGAGGCCTCCATACGTCAGGTCTGTATGCTGCTTCATCAGTAAATCAGACCAGCAACTGAACCTTTGTGTCTCATCACATTGCATTTTTCAGGTGATCAATTGCATCTGGAAGCACCCTAATGCGCCGACAGTATATCTCGTGTCCGACATGCTGGGACAGGAGGACATACTGATCGAGGTGTCCAGGGCGTTTGGGTCAAAGATATACGTTGACAGGGACAAGAATTCAGAGTGCTACCACACCCTGTCACTCGTCGCACCGGAAATCCTCACCGAGGACACGTCCTCTCGCTTTCAGGTGATTGAATTCCCCCGGTTGTCGGAGCGGGCAACGGAGATGCTTGCATTAGCACGGTCGAGGCAGCAGCCTGAGCCCCTCATCATCAGGCCTTCTACCCAGTGGTATGCGCACTATGCGGCACCAGATGCGTCGCTGAAGCAGAAGCCGGCGCTGACGGAGCCTATGCGGGATGAGTTCGGGGTGTGGCATGTGTGCTTGACGATACATTCGTCTCGCGAGGAGCTGGAGCAGGCCCTGCGATTCCTCCAGCCTAAGTGGGTCATCTCGACAACACCTCCTTGCCTTGCCATGGATCTGGCGTATGTCAAGAAACACTGCTTCCTGTCCCGGCTAAGCCCCGAGGATCCCATCTGGAAGTTGCTTGGAATACCTCATGGAAATCGTACTGTCACAGGCTCACCGCAGGCGGCGATAACCACAGTAGAAGCCATTAAGCAGAGCGAAGAACAAGAGTTGGAAGACACTTGTTCTGCTGTTTGCAGCCAGGTATTACAAGATGAAGGACCAGTGTTACAAGATTTTGCAATTGAGGTGGCGCAGCCGGTGACATTGTTTGGGAGAGCAAGGTTTGGATTACCTCAGGACTGTGTACTGTGGAAAGACAAGTGTGAGAGTGTTCAAGTGGCCGAGGAGGTCAAATTTGAGGAGGAATTGCAGAATTCAAATGCAAAATCCTTCGAGCTATGGAAGGACTTCAAATCTGCCAAGGGCACTGCCGACATGATTGATTTAACTCAAGCTGTAACAAACGAGCTCCATGGTTCAGCAATAGAACCTGAGTTGCAGAAGGACTGTGAATCCATCGACGGCATTCAAGTAATCGACATTACTCATGGTGAAGTGCGTGAGCACAGCTCGAGTAGGGACAGCTGTGCTGAACTTGCCAAGGATGTGAAATGCAGTGAGGGTGCAGAGCGAATCAGGTTATCTAGATTCGAAGTCAAAGAAGAAAGTTCAATTGCAAGAGCCAATTTCTTGGAAATTTGCAAGCCCAGGGAGAGTGTCAAATTCACTGCTGAGACAGTAGGCAAACAAGCTAAGGTAGAAGCAACAGAAGAACTGCTTTCCGAGGATCGCACTGTTCTATCCGACATTAGCAACAGGGCTGGAGGCCCTGACACTGACAGAGCAGATACTGCTGGAGTCGGGTCATCGAAGGTTTTGAATGCGAAGCTGAGGAGGCTGTACAGGTCGATGAACGTGGCAGTCCCTCGGCCATTGCCGTCATTGGTGGAGCTCATGGGGACCTCCAAACGGCCAAGGGTGTCCTCCCAGTTTCTTCCTCTATGAAACGCTTTTTGTTATCATAGCATAAGATTATTGTTAGAGCTCTAGGTTTGTCTCAAATCCCTGTGCAGCTTCAAATTTGTTGCAAATTTATTCTCTAGAATTTGTTGTGAAGTGACTCCATTGCTACAGAAATCAAAGTGATTTAGTGGTTGTCAGTACTCGGTACATAAGTTGTTCTTGATATGGTCTTGGCATTTTGTGATGATGTAGCTGATCCAAATGCATGTTTACTTTTACAACAAGTTCATGTCTACCATTTTTTAGGAACATAGGTCCAAGCTTACTTGATGTTTTTATCAGTTTGGGCTCGCATGTTGTGCCAAGTTCAGATAGGTGGGCTGGGCTGTGTTTGGTATCCAAATTTCACGCCGGCCTTGCTGGCAGATTTCGGATTTTGTGTGTGTACTGTAGTGTATAATTTCCTATCTACTGATGATTTCTTTGTGATTAATAGTTATTCTGGTTGTAGAAGGTGGTCTTGAAAGTATAGTTGTCTTTTGGCTTATCCCTTTATTTGAATGTTCAAGATGTGACGTAGTCATATAACGGTTGTATGTGTCAAATCAAATCTACTCCCTCTGTTCCTAAATATTTGTCTTTCTAGAGATTTCAACAAGTGACTAGATACGGAGCAAAATGAGTGAATCTACACTCTAAAATATGTCTATATACATCTGTATGTGGTAGTCCATTTGAAATCTCTAAAAAGACAAATATTTAGGAACGGAGGGAGTATTTACAGATGTCGCTGCATTCTTGTGTATGTAATAAGGGGTTGATGAATTTAAATAGGTTAGTTGGGTTCTTTCAGACGTGGAGAACTCCTTTTTTTTGTTGTTGAAAATATGGATGAACAGCGACATTGGCATCGGACATGTTAGAGATGAAGAAGAGGAAGGTTACACAATCTTACCTCTGGGTTGTGTATAAGTTCTTGTACTTTTGTTATGCTCTGAAAATGATGCTAACTGGTGTGTTCTAGTAATTGTAGATGTAGCGTATGTGGAGCATAGAGGCCTTCTTGCAGATATACTGAGGAAGATAGGTGGAAAATGACCTATTTCTGAAAGCAGTCACTTGGTGAAGGAAAGTATAACAATAGATCGGTACATTTGTTGTGCGAAAGTACTGGCGCCGAATCGTAGTATGCCGGGTCTAATGGAAGAAGTATTATTGGTCAGGTGTTTGCGTGAAAGCAGGCTAGATTTGGCAACATGTCAACTATCTTGTCATTAGAAGCTACTCCCTCCGTAAACTAATATAAGAGTGTTTAGATCACTATTTTAGTTATCTAAACGCTTTTATATTAGTTTACAGAGGGAGTACATTTCATCAATGTGAATCAAAGCACTGACGTAATTTTAGTTATAAGTAATACTCCACTCCATTGAGGAAGACAAAATAGTATTAAGAGGAGATATGTTAATGGTAGAAGTCAAGCTAAGTAATGAAATCAACTAATTACCATCTGATGTATTCTATATCGCACAACTGTACATGCAAGCTCACTATAAAAAAAAAGATCACTAATAATTTGATGTTGTATATAAACAATGAACATTTTCATCTTTGACAAAACATACATGGACTGCTTTCTTTGACTGTGTTGCCCACTAAATTTCTTAGTATCAGTTGAACCTCACCACGCAAAAAAAAAGTATCAGCCGAATCTCACCCCGCAAAAAAAAGGTATCAGTTGAATCTCCAAGGATCTCTCTATGCACTCTCTTAACTTTGAAACAAACAAAGAGATCACATTGTCTGCCAACAATCGCAAGTCAAAAGGTACCTCCTCAAGAACAATCCTACAGCTCCTGAAATTCAGTCTATAATCATCAACCTCTCTATATGTTTCAGCGCTACTCTTGAATTGCTTTGACCGTCTACTTTTGTAGGCACCTCTGACACATATTAGCAAATGCTATATTTACGGGTGAGTCCTATCATACGACCCAACTATTAAATTCTTCTCTTCCTTGGGTATGTATTTTCTGAAGAGAAAGGGTGGGATTTCCACACAAAAAAGGTGTAGGGAGTCTACTCCATTGGTTGATGAGCATAGTTCTGGGCGCACATGCTCTCACTATGATTTGTTTTTGAGTTAACTGAACAAGAGCGCTGCTACGCAAACGACGATGCGCGGACGCTTTGTGCACGACGCTGCACATCAGGTTGTCCATGCATATCATCGAAGTCCAGTGGACGGCTGGATGTGGCATCGTCCAACTGTCGTGCGATCGATCCATCGTCTGCACAACATTTTCGACTGAACAATGTAGTCTCAGTTTAATGCAACTTATCAAGGTATCATTCATCCGTACTTTTTGTTACGCAATCTCGAGTCCGCTAGCACTAGCGTTTCCGACCCACATGCGTCAACCAGTCCCAACCGGAGAGCAACACCGACTTATGACAGGCCTTGGGCCCTCTCCCCTCAAAAGACTAGCCTGTTATGAGGGGACACCCCCGCCCTTATAAGTCGTGTATGTCTCCCCCCACAACCGATGTGGGACTAAACCCAACAATCTCCCCCTCACACATCGGTCATCCATGGACCCGCTAACACCAGTGTTTCCAGCCCATCAACCATGACCGACCACCCGTGAGTCTACCGAGATTCATTCCGGGCACCTGGGCTCTGATACCAATTGTTACGCAATCTCGAGTCCGCTAGCACTAGCGTTTCCGACCCACATGCGTCAACCAGGCCCAACCGGAGAGCAACACCGACTTATGACAGGCCTTGGGCCCTCTCCCTCCAAAAGACTAGCCTGTTAGGAGGGGACACCCCCGTCCTTATAAGTCGTGTATGTCTACCCCCACAACCGATGCGGGACTAAACCCAACACTTTTCAGTAGCGGTCCTATTGTCAAAATCTTACCATTTTTTGTTTACAAATCAGTTATGATGTTACCATATTGACCCATCCTTAGCCGCTCCTAATCAGTATTCAGTTAAGGCTAAGTATAATCTTGCTATGGTTTATTAAAAAGGGGCAGAACCTTATCCTTGGTTTCTACGGGAGGGAATCAAAAGATTTTTTGTTTATTTTCATGCCCAATAGATTGTTTTTGCCTTCCGTGATGCTAAGATATGAATGTCATGTCCACTATTAACAAGCTCTCGTTTTTATTGCAATTTGGAGGCCATGTTGCTCCTTCATGTTTGCACACTAATGCTCGAAAGTAAGATTGCCAAAATGCTTGCGGGGGCGCACCAGCCGTTTAGGACTAGTACAATGTAAAAATTCAACTCTACCAATTTCGATTGCAATCCCCGTGCTTCGAGCATAAATTGATGCAACCTTTTTCTTTTGAGGGGGTAAATTGACGCAGCTTGATCCCACCATTGGTACCTTTTTTTTAGACACCCACCATTGGTACCTTGGCCCGTGAAACCCCTTGTGAAAGAGTTGGAACTTCTTTTTTCTAACTTGCAATCATAGAACTAGGAGAAAAAAAATAGGAGAGAAAAGAAAACTTCTCATCAGCCTCCTGGACAAGATCCGGAGCGCTTCTGTGTGGACAAATGAGGTGCAGCCTATGATAGGCTCAAACGCAGTCACACAAAACAAAGGAAAGGGGCAATGAAAGCGACAGAGTTTTTTTTGTTTTTGGTATTTTGTTTGAGGGGCAATTTGTTTTCTTTGACGAAAAGTTTGAAGGCTAATGAAAAAGGAGGTGCAGTTTTCTGGGTTTTTTTTAGACAAGCTCGCGCCTATTGCAGGCCGTCTATGGGCCCAAATTTGAAGACGGTGGCCCAAAGAAGGAAGAATAAACAGAAAGGGGAGGTCCAGTAAACGTCCCAAGGAGACGAAGTGCCGAGCACGAACATAGCGGCACCGCAACCTCTCCGCCCCCCTACGAAGATAGAGAAAACCATGGCGGCGGTCGGCGGCGCGGGCAACGGAGCCGGCGAGGAGGCAGGCGGGGCGGAGTTCTACTTGCGGTACTACGTGGGGCACAAGGGCAAGTTCGGGCACGAGTTCCTCGAGTTCGAGTTCCGCCCCGACGGCAAGCTCCGCTACGCCAACAACTCCAACTACAAGAACGACACCATGATCCGCAAGGAGGTCTTCGTCTCCCCCTCCGTGCTCCGCGAGGCCAGGAGGATCATCCAGGACTCGGAGGTTTGTTTGTACCCCGTGTTCCTTCTTTTCTAGTCGCGAACAGAACCTAGGGTTAGGGTTTTGTGCCGACGGTGATGGGCGAATCTCTGCTGTATTGGCAGATAATGAAGGAGGACGACAGCAACTGGCCGGAGCCCGACCGCGTCGGCAGGCAGGAGCTCGAGATTGTCATGGGCAACGAGCACATCTCCTTCACCACCTCCAAGATCGGCTCCCTCGTTGACGTCCAGACCAGCAAGGACCCGGAGGGCCTCCGCATCTTCTACTACCTCGTCCAGGTAATCCATTCACATTCTTTCCCAATCAACGTTAACATGATTTGCGCCATGTCAGCAATGTGGATTCTATGCGTAGGTCAGGTGTGAGCTTTGCTATTGGAATATAGCTTAACTGGACATTAGTCTTATTCACTTGGTCGCATATCTAGAGTCCTTAGTGGTAGCAGAAACTCAAATGTTTGTCTAGGGGTATTAATGCTTGGTACAAACTGGGAAGACCTTTTATGGCTTTGCCCATGGGTGACTGAGTCTGAGTATTCCTTGTGCTAAACTCATTTGTAATATACCTGATTTAATAGTAGAACGGAACTTAATTAGTTGAAAGTAATCTACTGACTGTGAGATGGTTATTGCGGTATTGCCACGCCTTCATGTTTTTTGAGATAAACGACGAGTCAATGGTTAACAAGATGTCAGATTCTCTTCTTCGTCATCCTCTATTAACCAAGCAAGAACCAATTTCTTACAAAACATGCTAATATGATCGATTAAAAATGTTTTATACCCCATAGGAACCTAGCATACCTGCCATCTAAAGGAAGCAAAACAATATATACCATATCACATCCACCTTTTGGTATGTAGTGTTTACAAGTGACCAAGCTAAAAACTCCAAACAAAAGAAGGTCAGCAAATATAACATGACTTCAAGAGGTCAACATCTGTTCTTATTCTGAACCTTTCACTCTAGTCAGCACAATCTGTACCTGTAGGGATGTGGTGTAAGGAAGAAAAACTGAATTATGTGGAAACACAAAAAAGAAAATGAACAAGAAAGTAAACAAGAGTGGTGGACTGTTCCTCCATAATATTATATTGTTTCTGGATAGCCATACAACCCACTAGTCTGACAGTGCCAGTTAACGATTTCTGTTTTGGATGACAATATACTTTTTTGTCTACACTAGCACTGAGGAAATGTCAGCTCTTCCTGTGGATGGTCATATGCTTCTTTTGTCTATGTTAGCACCCAAGCTATATCAATTCTTCCCATCCTCTTTCAGTTGTGCCTCTGTGACCCATCCTCTTTCAGTTGTGCCTCTGTGAGGCTGTCACCATATCGGTTTTTTGTGAACAGTTAAACATATGAAGCACAGATGTAGACCCCCCCCCCCCAAATTATCTTAAAGTAAGAGCACTCATTACATACAATAGATAATATAAATTGCTTTGTTGTTTAATGTGGATTTAAATGTTGCAATTAAAAGATCTGGAACAATGTGGTTTGCTTATATAGAACTTAAAGGGCTAGGCTTTTTACCGAGCATATTTCGTGGTATGGTTTCTTACTAACTGTCAATATTCTGCATCTTTGTTAGCCTTTTTGGTTGTTCTGTTAATCAACATCAACACATTTGTAATATATCTCCTGCTTTCACTACCTGAGATCTAGAAAACTATTTGTGGACAGTGTAAAACAAAGATAGGTTTTGGGTTGTTACTAATATCAGTAGCCGTTTTGAACACAATCAGTTTAGAGTTCCTAACCAGACCGACTATTCCAGATGCAAACACAGAAAACATGATATTGCTATACATCAGTATAATCGATGTATGCATCAGGGTCCCTTAGAGATTTTGCAAGTTCTGTACGGTTTACACCTTATAATAGACTTGACTGAGTTCATAATATGGTTAAAAAAATTGTTCGGGGCTGATGTCGGTTAGCTGGTCACCTCTGGCCGTTAGCTACCTGCTCTGAAGCTCGCTTTCCTATCTTTTGCCCAGTATGGGTTGTAATAACTAGCTATTATGCTATAAAGTTGGGCCAAGAGGCCTTCTGTCTAAAAAAAAATTTAACAGGAGAATTTTTTTTGTTTGTTGCATGTTCTATTTTACTTTTTTGGGGGACCTATCGTTTAGTGAATTAGGTGATTAATTGCATCTCAAGTTGACAGTATGATACTATATGGAAAAACTGAAAATCTTCTATGTGATGGGGTGTGTTAGTGGAAAAAGATAACATGTTCATTTTGCCTTATTTCTGATGACATTCTTAAATTGGTTCTTCTACCTAATGAAAATATCCAAACTCTTCTGTACCATAGATTTATCATTACATCCTTAGTCTTCTGTTAGGTTTGCTTAGTGGACAACTGTCATGACCAACCATGTGTTGATAATTTCCTAGGCACATTAAGGAGCTGTTGGTGCATGTGCATTATAGTTAAAAAGTTTAAAGTGGGGCACAAAGCCACGTAATTAGCTGCTGCTCTTAACCCCACCAAGACAAATGGACTAATTAGTTTAAACTGTTCTGAGGATTAGTATTTTGTTTTTTCACAATACTGTATGCCTGTAACTGAAAACTATTCCTAACGTTTGTGGATGTTTTTGTTTGCAGGACCTTAAATGTTTCGTGTTTTCACTTATCAACCTCCACTTTAAGATCAAGCCTATTCAACTTTGAGCTCTGTTTGGTTCTCCCGGTTGTGTCATGGTACTGCAAGTGTTAGAGAATTCTGTACTTATGTAATATGCAATGAGTTGCTCCTGGTGCGGTTTGGTATGCGTTGAACACTGTGGGTGATCCCTTTTGGAATCGCCTGAGGTTGTTGGATTGTGCAAACTTTGAGTGCCCATTGATATTTATATGCATGTTTGTTTTTCAGTCTCGTGCCTTTTTTTTATCAGTGCAGCAGCACCTTTTACCACCTTTTATTGTTTATGATCAACAAAGGCCTCCTGCTGCCTTCTTGACTGTCCATCACTAGTTTGCTGATCCATCAGGTCATGCACGGCTTCGATCAGGATAAATCTTTCGATTTTTGACAATTCTTTCATGAATCATGAGTTTTGCACTTGCGCTATCAAAACTGACAAACAAAAGAGATCCCCAAGTAGCATTGGAGATAAAGCTTTTGGCATCTACAGATTGTTTCATGAGTTGTGCACCTGTGCTGGCAAAACTGACTAGTAAAAGATACCCAAGGTGATTAAAGGCACCTTTTGGATCCTTTATTTTGCAAAGCAGAATAGTGTGATTAAAGGTTCCATTGGGCCTATGGAACTTCATCTTTAGCCTGTGATTAAAGGCTCCATCTTTAGTGTGGATTAGTGGCATCTACGGAGCACTATTTGGTGGCCAGCAAGCCTTCTTTTGGCTTTCGCAACTACATAAGCTACCTCCTTTCATGCAAAAGGAGGTCAGATCTTATTACACGAGAAGAGTCTCATGAACATGATTATGTTCTTCTCCAATCAGATGCAGGCATGCCACTATTATAGCATTTACCCTTGCGTGAAAACGGTAAACATTTCTAGTAGTGGTTAACAAGTAAAGATGAATATCGTGCAAAAGGAGGTCAGATCTTGTTACATAAGAAGAGCCTCATGAACATGATTATGTTCTCCATCAGATCCAAGCATGCCAGTATTGTGGCCTTTCCTCACTCTATTGGAAAGAGTAAACTTTTTGTAGAAGTGGATAGAAGAGATTGAGTTGAGAGGGAAATGCAAAAACGATAGTACTCCCTCCATTCCAAAATATTTGAAGTTTTGGTTTTGTCCTAAGTCAAACCTCTTTAAATTTGACCAATTTTATAGAAAAAAAATGTTAATAGCTACTCTCTCCATTCCATAAAAGAACAGGGCAAGAATTATGGAACGGAGGGAGTACAACATCAAATACATATATCATGGAAAAACATGTTATGATGAATCTCATGAAGCTAATTTGGTATTGTAGATATTGGCATATTTTTCTACAAATCCGGTCGAACTTTAAAAAGTAGAGTAATAACAAACCTAGAACTTCAAGCATTTTGAAACGGAGGTAGTAGCTCGGAAGAGAAAAATGAGGGCCATTACCAGTAAGGAGGAAAAAAAGAAAAATATACAGAAATAGCAAGTTGATGAATTCGAACCCCCTGATTTGGGTGCACCCAGTAAAGAAGGAAACAGCGTGGGACAAACATGCTTTGTTGCTTTTCAGTTTATCCCCACTCCATGATAAATTGAGCATGAGCATGTTACTTCACTCACTCTGCTTTCCTTTCCTCCAAAATCCAAATGGTCCAAACAGAAAAGATTCATCATCTCGTTGGTCCAAACAGTCTTATCTTTCATGTCCTATATGATTTTCACCAACCATCATTACCTGGTACCACATATTTATTTACCTTTTAGCCAAAAAACTCAACCTTTTCCCCTTGTTGTGCATACTCCCAGTGCAGTGGCCAGTTTTTATTTCTTCAGTGTAATGGCCAGTATATTTTCCAGTGCAATGGTAAGTGTACATATGAGTAGGGCGTTTTGGTGACCATGGAGGCCGAAATTTTAAAAAATTCAAAATTCAAACTTTTCATTTTCAAAAAAATCTGAAAAGCTATAAATGTACGTAAGGATGTAATGTATATGTGTGCAAAATTTCACGATGAAATACTTTGAATCGTGACATGTACAAAAAGACAAAATCATGGACTTTGAGCAATGAAATTTTAACATCCCTCATTTCAACGCATTTCGTCATGAAATTTTACGCGCATGTACATTATACCTCTAGGTATATGTGTATTTTTTTTCATTTTTTTAAACATAAAAGTTTGATTTTTGATTTTTTTTCAACAATCGGCCTCCATGGAGCCTGTCCACCATTCGGAATATTCGTATCTATATATCTACTATAGACAAACCCCACCTGCAAGTCATTAAATAGCTACTTCTCCACATCATCAAATTTATTATCCGTCCGATTTAGGCTTGAGAATCTCTCTACCATGCAACATGCATTAGTGCATTTTAAGTGGGTTTTAAATTATGTTGCATTTAATTTTAACATGCAAACTATTCATGTCAAGTTTTTTTTCTTATAAATTTCTGGCATAGTTTAAATCATAAGAATGGAATTGTATTCT
Source organism: Aegilops bicornis (assembly GCA_021605145.1). Classification (NCBI taxonomy): domain Eukaryota; kingdom Viridiplantae; phylum Streptophyta; class Magnoliopsida; order Poales; family Poaceae; genus Aegilops; species Aegilops bicornis. Next base: position 545,686,157 of record CM038675.1, on the reverse strand, counting down.
AGACAATATTTAGAAAATAGATTTCCAATTTGCGGCTACACATGGGGTGTCGTCTAGCTTTTACAACATTCAGTGCAATTGCCAATTAGTTGGTTAGGCCTTTTTTTGTGGGGTGCTTTGTTTTCCATATAACAAGGGTTAGGGCACCAATAAAGTGAAATGGATCCTAGGCTACATCGAGCCCTTCACTCCAAATTTCCCAGGGGACAAACGTTTCCACGAAGGCAGACATGATAAGAGAGGATCGCTTTCTATGCATATGCCAATTGTTAATCGCGCTTGGCCACCATTGAGTGACAGATTGAGCCCCTTCCAATGAGCTTGGATGGTAGCCATTGATTTGAACGCAATTTCATATTCTAAAGAGTGCGCCGACATGTGTAGAGCGGGTGCTAGCTTCCTCTGATTAGGTCATTTATGTCAGTCAAGATGATCCATATTCACAATCAATTGATTTCCCCAAAAGTCAAGTTTTACAAAAAAGCATGGTTGCCCCCCATCAGATGTGATCACTTGGACCTTGATGATATTCTGCATTCCTTCTTGGCTAACCGATCTACCTTCCCGATGAAGTACCTTGGATTGCCTTTGTCGGTCAAGAGGTTGAATAGGATTCACTTCCAGCCCCTAGAGGACAAGATTGCGTCCAAGCTTTCTCCATGGTTGGGCATGCTAATGGCTTCTTCGGGAAGGGCTGTGCTGGTCAAGTCTGTCATCATAGCCATTGCTATATATTATATGACAACGTTAAACCTTCTGATTGAGGTTCTGGAAAAGATTGATTCTCTTCGGTGTGCTTTCCTTTGGGCTGGTTGTGACAAGGTCACTGGTGGCAAATGCAAGATCAACTGGGTACAGGTCTGCAAGTCCAAGGTCCATGGGGGGCTAGGTATCCTAAATCCGAGGAAGTTTGCATCCGCGCTTCGTATCCGGTGGCTTTGGGCAGAATGGTTGGATCCGGTGAAGCCGTGGGTTCGCTTGGGTAACCCCTGTGATGAGAATGATAAAAACATTTTTGCCGCTGCCACCAAGGTGTTACTTGGCAACGGTATTCATGCTTCCTTCTGGGAGTCTGCTTGGCTAGATGGCATGAGACCCAAAGACATCGCCCCGAAGATTTTTGACCTATCAAAAAGAAGGGGATGTTCGGTTCAGAAGGCTTTGAATAATAACTTCTGGGTCTCTCAAGTCAAAACAGACGGGATCACCTCCGCTACACACCTGACCGAGTTTGTCAACCTTTGGGAGAAATTATCTGTGGTGCACCTCAACCCCGACGTGGTTGATTCTATCTCTTGGAAGCTTTCTAATGATGGCTCTTACTCCGCGTCCTCGGCCTACAAGGTCCAGTTCCTGGGCTTAGTTGACTCCAACATGCAACAGTTGGTGTGGAAGATCTGGGCTCCCCCCAAATGCAAATTCTTTGCTTGGCTTGTGATCAATAATAGGATATGGACGACCGACAGGCTCCAACGCCGTGGATGGCCTATCTGTGATTGCTGCCCCCTCTGCAAGCAAGTTCAGGAAACCGCGGCTCACCTCCTTTTCCAATGCCGCTACACGGTTTGAGTTTGGGAAATGATCAAATCTTGGCTTGGCTTGGTTGATGTGAACCCTACAGCTTGGGTGACGGTCCATTCGGTGAAAGCCTGGTGGAACCTCATTGACTCCAACGCGTTGCAGTCTCGACGGGCGATGATGTCTCTTATTATGTTGATCTCGTGGGAAATTTGGAACGAGAGGAATGCACGCGTCTTTCGTAACACCGCGGTGCCGGTTGGGGTTCTTGTTGCAAGAATCAAAGATGTTTCAAAGTGTTGGTGCCTTGCAGGGGCCAAATATTTGAGTACTGTAGTGCCGCGAGAGTGACGTCTTGTAATTCGTCCTTTGGCCAAAACTCTAAACCTTCTTCTTAATCAATGAAAGTGGCAAATCTTTTGCCCAGTTTCAAAAAAAAAAGTTTTACAAAAAAATGTTCCATTTTATAGAGAAAACTAACTATATGTACAATACCAAATATATATCATAGGAAAATACATTTCATCATGAATCTAATGGTATTTGATTTGGTATTCTAGATGTTGATAACCTTTTCTCTAAACAAAGTATGAATTTAAAAAAAAGTAATATGCACTATATTTTAGGACAGAGGAAGTATTTTGGAAATTCCCAAGGTTCCCAAACCACAATTTTCTTGTATGACACATTTAGTTACCTATGCAATTCTTCTTCTTGGATATTTCAAAACTATTTGGCACTATGTAGCGCACTGTAGCTAGTTTAGCTATACGAGCTTGCCTCTTACGTGCGTTCATCCTGGCTCTGCTACTGGCACTATATCTCTTGGTCTTATGCCTTCAAGCCATGATGAGTTTTAGAAATTTAATTTTTCACCACCACAACGGCCATCATTGTAGGCCAACCTCGTTATATATAATACTCCTGCCATTTAAAATTGTAAGACACTTTTCATATCTATAAATACAAGGTTTTAACCAAAAAAATGCTTTATCAATATACCGTTTACATGACATGAAACTGATGTCATTAGATTCGTTCTCAAAATGAGTTGTTCGATTATGAGTATATACCATGTAAGCCACTTATTAACAATGTAAACGTTAGACAAAGACTTGTCTTAAAGACACAAAATATGTCCTATATTTCGGAAGTAGGGGGTATATAGATAGATATATCTTGCTAACATTGCATGGTCTAAACACTACTCCCTCCCTACTTCCTCTGTTCACAAATATAAGATGTTTAGATATTTCAATATAGACTACATACAGACTGAAATGAGTGAACAAACACATTTAAAACTTGTCTATACATCTGATTCACAAAAAAGTAACTCCTTCCTATCTATAATACTAAGTGGTCTAATTTTAGGTGATTTTTCTGGGAACTTTAGATATATGAGTATTATGAAATTTTAAAAAAAAGGTGATGCTTCATGAAGTATTCGACTTCCCAAATAAACACGATCAATTGCCAGAATTCAACAGATGTCATCAATAAACTTTAGTTTTGCACTATCGTCAAGTTCACATTTGCAATCGATCGAAGCTCACTCTTTGTAATACCCCGTTTGTATCTATAAGGCATATTTTGTTTCAATAAGACAAAATTTTGACCAATAGTTGATTTGTTAATTTGTGGTTCATGTGAAATGCAATTGACTTCACTAGATTCGTTTCCAAAATATTTATCATGACTGTGATTTTGTACTATGCAAGCCACTTATTAACGGGGTAAATATTGGTTAAAGACTTGTCTTGATGGGACAAAATATTGGTCACTATATTTTGAAACATGGGCAATATGCAAATAGATGCATGTTTTTTAAACTCAAAATTTGTTTATATTAAATTAGTAGAACATTGGCTATGACCAGATATAGGGTATTCGAACTCATACACACAAAAAAATGACCCTAGACAAAGGGACATAATAACTACGACTATACGACTAAAAATTCTTGTCAAACCTGAAGTTGTACAACGAATAGTAGACCGTCGCGTACGATGAAGATTGGCAACCACGCCAAGCATATTGGCGGAGGTATCAGAGAACGGATTTTCTACCATGCACGAGATATCCCGTGCATGCATCTTTCTGACACATACACTATTGTTGTGTACTATACACACTACATCCCATTCCACTTCTCTCTTTTCACTCAACCACTCCATTCTTTTTCATTTGATTTTCATGTTTATATATCTTTTGGGTCAAAAGTACGATTTTTGATATCTTTGCATATTTGGGTTCTTGGTGACGAGAGCTATTTAATGAGACCAATGTTGAATATATTTCAAGAAAAAATGTTTTTTGGATCTTAAAACATGATGTGACTTAATGAAAACACACAAAATCATAGACATTTGCCAAGCATAATGTATCGAAATGTTACATAGGAATTTATTACGTCTCAATGTCAGGGATCTTGGTAGCACTTGGTAAACTTGTTTCGAAAATAATATTACGAGTTTGTATTTAACATGTATTCTTATTAAGTTATAGTAGGGTTTTTCACGTTCTAGAGTGCATCACTTTGTCACATAAAGTTTTACAAATATTCAAAACGTTTATGTACTAGACTCTCAGTTCAAAAGATAAAATGTATTCAAACTTGAAAATCATATGAAAAAAACATGAGTGGGTAGAACATGGCATAGACTCTCTGGCACAAAGCTAGCTATGAAAAAGCTGCCAGCATTGATGGAGGAAGTGGGAACGCATATGCATATAACCAAATCTCCAACTACATCAACCGGCTGCACCATGCATGGGATATCCCGTGCATGGTAGATATGCTTTTCTCCGGAGGTATCACCCCAGTCTAGGCATGCATCTGCACTAGTATCATGGGACCAAGCCAATAGATACATGTTTTTTCTTCTGAGAGACGACAGATACATGTTGGTAACGTTGCACACAATAAAATACTGTGAATTGAAACTAAGTAGATGAATGGGTTTAGAAAAAGTTCAAAGATCTAATTATTATGAAAAGTAAAATAAATAAACAGGTAGTCCTGCTCCATATATACTGTAATTTTTACTTTTTTGAACTATTTTAGTCCTCAAATAAACATGATCGAGTACCAGAATTCAAGAAATATCTCATCAATATTATTAGTAGTAGTTAACTGAGTACACGTATATATAGTAGCAAAAACGTAAGGAGACTTAGCACGTGTCATTACACGTACGCTACACTAGTTACAACTATACGTACTTGTGGTTACATCCTTAATTAATTTACGAAATAGCTTGTGCGCAGTAGGCATCGGGTCATAGTATATGGGTATATTGGTTCGTTGCAGCTTTGCTTCAGCTGGTCGCGCTGAGGAGGGAGATGATGTCGAGCGAGACAGAGCAGAGCTGTTTGAGCGCCTCCTCCCTGGCGGCGAGGTCGGCCGGGTACGCCCCGGGCCTCTGGCGCCGGAACAGCGCCTTGCACACCTGCGGGTACTCCGCGGCGGCGCCGACGTAGACGGCGGCGTAGTCGTAGTCCTGCTGCGCGATGGAGCCCCTCGCGGCGGCCAGCGCGTCCCGCGCCTCGCCGTACTTGGCGGAGCAGGTCCGGAGCAGCGCCTGCACGGTGCCGTCGACGGCGGTGCCGCCCTGCGCGGTCACGTTGGCGCCGAGCGCGGCCGCGGAGGCCGAGGCGTTGGAGGCGGCCGCGGAGACGGCGATGGCCGAGAGGCCGCGCACGTCGGCAGTGGTGCTGGAGGGGTCCGCGGCGAGAGCGGCCACGCAGAGGTCGTAGTAGGCGGTGGAGTTGCAGGTGGTGCGGACCAGTGCCGCGGCCACCGGGGCGGCTGGCGCGGGCGGCGGCGACGGCGGCGGGGAGTGCTTGGCGTGGCCACCGTGGCCGTGGTGCGAGGACGGGCCGGAGCGGGAGCCGAGAGCGCTGGGCGCGAGGAGGGTGGCGACGAGGAGCACCAGGGTGGCGGTGGTGATGACCATTGTTGGCGCCATTAACTGGAAACTGCTACGAAGAAGGCAGCTAGCTTCTCGCTGTGAGATGTTTGTGGCTCTGTGGAAAAGGAGAAGCTGCTTCTTGTTATGACTGTCTTTGGAGAGTGAGGAGCGTGTGTGCTGTAGGTGCTGTTTGCTTGTGTTGGTGGGAGAGAAGGCACTGGGATGATGGGGTTTTATAGGAGGAGGAGGTGGGATTACCTGGCCAGTCTACTCCATGTCCATCCTTATGGCTGCCAAAATTGACTCCCAATCAGCCTAATTATGTTTTGTTGGTGGTCAAGTGGAGCAGTCCACCATGCCATATGTTTCCTCTCTTCTTCTTTTTCTCACCTCCATTTTTATTTTCCTAGATGACCCTGCTGGGTCAGAGTGCTGCTGCATTTCATAAAAAAGAAAGACTGGCTTGTCGAAAACATATACACCCTCCTACGCTGAAATGGAGGATATCCATTTCAGCGTCAAGTAATTCCGAACGGAGGTACACTAGTAGGAAAAGGGTCATTTGTCCTGGTTTGGGAACCGGGACTAAAGGGTCGGTACTGAAGCCCTATACCTTTAGTCCCGGTTCTTACACCAACCGGGACAGATGGGCCTTCACGTGGCCGCTGCGGCGAGCCCAGGCAGGAGGGTCTTTGGTCCCGGTTAGACGGGCCGGAGCGGGACCTAAAGGCATACACGCGTCAGCAGCTGGCAGGAGCAGAGATTTTTTTTGAAAGGGGGTGGGTTTTGTAGGGTTAATTTAGGTGTTTCATATATTGTGTTAGCTAGCTAATTAATAAAGAGAAGTGTCTTCTTTTATCTCCGTGCTTGGTCGACGCTACATGCTATACGTATAGAGAAGACTCAACACGCTAGCTAGTAAGCAAATGAAGAAAACCATTAAGTACAGAAGATCGTCATGAACATATGCATACAGAGAGAAGTGATATCGACCTCTCCTTCTCCGAGAAATTGGTCGAACAACAAGTTTTCGTATATCTATCCGACTCTACTGGCTACATATATACAATATAAGATCTCTTACAATATAATTCCCTAATTATATATGAACTCAGGGTCCACATGGTATTCTCCGTCTTTATTAATCACGTGGTCAAGAAAGAATGCCGCCAATTCCTCTTGAATTGCTCGCATGCGATCTGGTGCTAGGAGTTCATCCCGCATCTGAAACATCTAATTTGAAGAAGGGGGTCAATACATATATACGAATGAATGAAACTCAACACAAATGATGGTAATAAAATAAAATTATGAATATTATTGCGTACGCACTTCATATTGTTTTTTAGAGTAGCCCCGCTCATAGGTCGTGTGGCGGATGGACTCGCAAACGTAGTATCCACAGTAATTATTTCCGGCTTCCTGCCACAACCACTTTACAAGAAATAGAGGTCAATCAAACTGATAAGCAAGCATGCTAAATGGTATTGATGAAACTAGCGCTTGAATCACTAGGAGATGCGCGGAACTAGCTAGTAGTACTTACTTTCGGGTGTGTAAATCGCAGCTTCCCCGACAGTCCCGGAGCTTTTGCGGTGAATTTTTTTCAAACACTGCCAGACAAAGAAAACAATTACTTGATATCAGGAAGTGAACAAAGTTGCCGATATGGTGCGATAATGATCAATTTAACTTACTTCTCGAGCATTTCAGTCATGTCCGCATACTCCTGGGAATCTTTTTGTCTCGAGTCTAAGACGGTTACTAGTCCCTGCTCAAGCTTAATCTCTAGGAGAATATAGTGGAACCTGCGCACGCATGCATAACTCAGCAATTACATTATTATAACCTCGACTAATAAGGGAAACCGAATATGCACAAGATAGTAACACTCACTTGAAGTTGTAAGGAAAGAGTATTATATCTTTGTTTTGATTTATTACCAACGATCGTAGCAAGTTGGCCTCGGTATCTTTGGCATGAAATTCAACCGTAAATGCATCTATGAGATTTGTGTTAATGAACCCAATATCACCGATTTGTCTTTTCTTCAATTGGCGATCTTCAATCTGCATAATATAGTGAGGATAATTATATATACATGCAATGAAAGAGCTGAGCTATATATAGAGACTTAATGACAGAAGTAGTACTTACAGACAGTAGCAAGTGACCGTTAATTTATCGAGGGCCTTTTGATTGAAAAACTGGAAGAACTCCTCAAATAGAACAGACAACAGATCAATTCCAATGAGGTCATGCTCCTCTTTAACTCTCAGCGTAAAAAGTATCCTTCCCCCCAGACTCTCTGCAGGTTTTCATGTACCAATCATGGAATCTTCGCATCATCGTTGTTAGAGATCTTTCATCTATGACGAGAGGCTTCCCATAATGGTATTTGTGTTCGTCCACCTCCAGTGTATCATAATGTACATCGTCGGGCAGGTAATCTCCAAGATTGGTACCGGTAAAAATATCCGGATGATTAGCGATGATATCGCTAGACACCTTGAGCGGGGGGCACGATTGGTTCGCTTGTTCGCCGAGCTGGGCAATTTTTTTCCCAGCTCGTTGTTCTGCTAACCTTTGATCGCCGATAGTACTTCCCGACCGCTCCGCTTCGATATATGACCTTTGAATAATGCGATCGTAGTTGGATTGCGGCGGAGAAGGTGGTGGTCGCTTCAGGGCATCGATAGTGCGCTTCGCTTTCACCGGATCTATCTTCTCCTCCGGAGGTGGATGTTTCTTTGCTTTCACCGCTTCAAAGAAGTCCCTCACTTCGTCTTCCACGATCTTCTTGTTTTCCTCCACGGTCCTCTCGTGTGGTAACTTCTCTAGAGGCTTGAGAGATGGACCGGATCTGTATTGCCTCCCTCCTCTGGCTATACTGCTAGACGCCGGAGCAGACAGAGAGGCTGCGGCTGTCTTCTTTCCTTGCATACGAGGCGGAGGATAAGGACTACGACGCGCCGGAGCAGCCGGAGCGGCGGCGGGTCTATTCCGCCCTTGCTGAAGAGGCGGAGAAGGAGGAGGCTGGCTGCTCGAGCGCGCCGGTGCAGGCGGAGAAGGAGGCGGAGTGCCGCCACGCGCCGGAGAAGGAGGCGGAGTGCCCTGATCATTCGCCGGAGGAGGAGGCGGAGTGCCCTGACTCGCCGGAGGAGGAGGAGGAGGAGGCGGAGGCATCCAGTTCAGAAGGTTGATGAGCTCCTTCCACCATAGGCATGGAGTCTTCAGAGCAGAACCCAGCCGAGTCTCCCCTTCACCGGTAGGGTGGTCAAGCTCGAGCTCCTCAAATCCCTCCGTTATTTCGTCCACCGTCACCCTAGCATATCCTTCTGGAATCGGACGGCGGTGAAAAGTTGTACCGGGTTCAGGAGGTCGAACAGAGCCGACAACCGCCTTGACTTTGAATTGCTGCCATTGTGTCATAAGGTGACAATGTTGAGACTCCGTGATAGCATCCACGGGGTAGCTAGCAGGAGCCGTCAAGACAGGCTCCTGAAGCAGCTTGGTGGAAGCCACACTACTTCTCCGCTGAGATGGCGGGGTAGCTTCGGGGGTAGCTTCGGCAGGTTGCTTGCTGCGAACTGCTTCTCGTTCCTCTAGCGCTTGTACCCTTGCGTGGAGCTTCTGCAGTTGGGTCTGCTCCACTTTCTTCCTCCTCTCCTGGCATTTGTAATCGTCTGCGTCCGGAAACACACCCTTCCACGGAACGGAGCCTGGCGTGCCTCGTGTCCGTCCAGGGTGCTCAGGATTCACGAGGGCCATTGTGAGCTCGTCGTTCTCTCTGTTGGGAACGAACGTCCCTTCCTGCGCTGCGGCGATATAGTCCCGAAGCTTCGTGACAGGTATTCGCAGTTGCTCGTTCGTCCAAATGCACTTCCCTATTATAGGGTCCAAGGTTCCGCCAACCCCGAAGAACCAAGTCCGGCAACGGTCTGGCCAGTTCAATGTCTCTGGTTCGACCCCTTTATCAAGCAGGTCATTCTCAGCCTTGGCCCACAACGGCCGGGCTTTGAGGTAGCCACCTGACCCCGTGCGATGGTGATGCTCCTTATTCACGGCATTTATCTTGTTTCTCGCTGACATCTTCTTACTCTTGTCCGATGTCTTGTGGGCCACAAATGTGTCCCAGTGATCTCTGATCTTCTCAAACCGGCCGGTAAATTCTGGAGTCTTGTCTTTGTCGACAAACACTGTTTTCAGCTCAGTCTTCCACCTCCTGAATAGATCTGACATCTTCTTAAGAGCATGAGCCTTGACTAATGGCTCTATAACTGGCTTCTCCGGATCCTCCTCTGGCGGTAGGGTGAAATTTGCCTTCAGCTCGGTCCAAAGATCATCTTTCTGCCTATCGTTGACATAAGACACCTCAGGGTCTTCCTCCTTAGGCTTATACCATTGGAGGATGCTGATCTGGATGATGTCCCTAACAAGAACCCCGCACTGAGCAGAAAATGCTTCCTTGGTCCGGATGGGCGCAATCGGTTGGCCATCGCGCGCGATTTCTGTGATCGTGAACTTTTCATCCGAGCGCAATTTTCTCTTCGGGCCTCGTCTCTTTACCAAAGTTGTGCTCGATCCGGAGGGCTAGAAAAAAGAAGAAAGACGAGAGTTAATATGTGTGCATACCAAAACAATGAATGCATGTAGTCAGCATAGGCTTAATTAATATATATACCTGGCCGGACTCTGTTCGGTCACCGGAGCCGTCATCACGGTGTCCTTCTTCCACCGGCATTCGGTCAACGGAGCCATCATAATCATGTCCCTCCTCCTCCATTGTTCGATCACCGTAGCCTGCTTCTTCACCCTGTCCTTCCAGACCATCGTTGTCGTTGAGATACGACAAGACATCAGCTCCGGCTGCAATTATGTCCCCCAACACCTCTTCTGCTTCCTCGTCTCGTCCGTGCTCCATTGTTTCTGCAAATATTACAACATGGCAATTATTATACAAACATGACAGCAGGTGGATATATTAGTGGCAAACGTAGACCTAGCTAGCTAATCACAACAAGGAATCATATTAGTGGCCTCGACGCTTCTCTAGGGTTTGGGGTGGCCTCGGCAACGCTTATAGGGTTCGGGGTGGCCTCGACGACAACACACTTTTAACTTGGTAAATTTGAGTGGCCTCGGCAGCGCTTCTAGGGTTTGGGCCGGACCGCCTCTCTCATGATTGTCCGACGTCCGGACCGACAAGGGATTTAACAAAATGGCGGCATTCTGGATGTGCAGAAAATTGTCTAGTGTCAAAGGATTTAACAAAACCATGTCTTCATCATTAGGCGAATAATGCAAGCATGGTGGTACGAAGTTCTCCAAAGTTGTTCTGGAACGGAGTCCCGGATAGGATAATTCATACAAAAAGACGAATTATCCTATCCGGGACTCTGTTCCAGAATAACTTTGGAGAGCTTCGTACCATCATGCCCCGGTTACTTCCAGCTAATGATGAAGCCATAGATTTCTTCAATACTTTGACACAAGGCAACCTGTCGACCCCTCGGCGACCCTCGAACCCTCCGCAACCCTCTACCCTAGCTAGTTCTCGACCCTCGCCCCCTCGAACCCTGGGCGACCCCCCTCCCCCCTCATGTCGAAGTTATCGGGGAGGGGGTATATATCGACCCCCTCCCCTCATGTCGAAGTTATCGGGGAGGGGGTATATATCGACCCCCCTCATGTCAAAGTTATCGGGGAGGGGGTATATCGACAACGACATACCCGATAAAAAATCAGAAGAGGAAGAAGAAAAAAAAGAAGAAGAAAGGAATAGAGGAGAAGATCGAAGAAAAAAAGAAGAAAAAAAAAGAGGGGAATAAAAAAGGAATAGAGGAGAAGAAGAAAAAATAGAATATTTTCTATTTTTTCTTCTTCTCCTCTATTCCTTTCTTCTTCTCCTCTTTTTTCTTCTTCTTTTTTCCTCTTCTTATTTATTTCTCCTCTTCTTCCTCTCCTCTTCTTCTCCTTCTTCTTCGTCTTCTTACTCTTCTTATTTTCCTTTTCCTCTCCTTCTTTTTCTTCTAAATATGAACATATACATAAATTGGCAAAAAATATGCACAAAAACATATACATAAATTTTCCTATACATACACAATTGTTTCACAAATATGCACATATACATAAATTGACAAAAAATACATTTATGAAAAAATGCTATGAACATGTACACACATATATACACATACACACACATGCATATACAAAAAAATACATTTATGAAAAAAAATCTATGAAATAAAAAATGTAAGCAGGGCGGCGCTGGGCGCCGGGCCAACAGGCAAGGGCGGCGACACGGTCACAAGCAGGCGTGGGCGGACGCGGCAGCTAAGGGCGGGCGGGCGGCTACCGTGGCGACGGCGGCTAGTACAGGGAGGAGGATGAGGGGATCGGGGCGGCGCTCACAACTGAAAGGATCGATATAGTTGACTAGAGGGGGGGGGGGTTGAATAGGCAACTAACAATTTTTAACTTTCCTTTACCAATTTAAACTTTGCATCAAAGTAGGTTGTCTAGATATGCAACTAGGTGAGCAACCTATATGATGCAAAAACAATAAGCACACAAGCAAGAAAGAGATATAACACAAATAAGCTTGCACAAGTAAAGGCACAAGATAACCAAGGGTGGAGCCGGTGGAGACGAGGATGTGTTACCAAAGTTCCTTCCCTTTGAGGGGAAGTACGTCTCCGTTGGAGCGGTGTGGAGGCACAATGCTCCCCAAGAAGCCACTAGGGCCACCGTATTCTCCTCACGCCCTCACACAATGCGAGATGCCATGATTCCACTATTGGTGCCCTTGGAGGCGGCGACCAAGCCTTTACAAACAAGGTTGGGGAAATCTCCACAACTTAATTGGAGGCTCCCAACGACACCACGAAGCTTCACCACAATGGACTATGGCTCCGCGGTGACCTCAACCTCCTAGGGTGCTCAAACACCCAAGAGTAACAAGATCCGCAAGGGATTAGTGGGGGGAATCAAATTTCTCTTGGTGGAAGTGTAGATCGGGGCCTTCTCAACCACTCCCGAGCAAATCAACAAGTTTGATTGGCTAGGGAGTGAGATCGGGCGAAAATGGAACTTGGAGCAACAATGGAGCTTAGGGTTGGAAGAGGTGGTCAACTCGGGGAAGAAGACACCCCTTATATAGTGGAGAGACAAATCCAACCGTTATCCACCAACCCATTCTGCGCAGCACGGTACTACCGCGCCAGGGCAGCGGTACTACCGCAGGCAGACGTGGTACTACCGTGGGGCCCTATGGTACTACCGAACAAAGACAGCCCAAATTTCAACAAAGATCGAAGCGAAGAGCGGTAGAACTGCGCAAGCGGTACTACCACATCACCTTGCGGTACTACCGCAAGGCAGTGAAGGTCCAGAGAACGGGGAGGCACGGACATAAAAAATTACATCCGTAGCAACTTCCGCTGAGTTGGAGTCGATGCAAAAATCTGACACGGTAATGCAATTTGGAGGAGCGGTACTACCACGTGGCGATTGAGCTGAGCCAGGCACGTGGTACTACAGCTGTGGTGCGGTACTACCGCGGGGGCGCGGATGTAAAAAATTACATCCGCCCCTACTACCGCAGCGCAGCGGCACTAGGCTGCGGTACTACCGCACCTGGGTGCGGTACTACCGCGGAGGGCGCGGATGTAAAAAATTACATCCGCCCCTACTACCGCAGCGCAGCGGCACTTGGCCTGGGGGCCACGGTACTACAGCTCCAGAGGAGCGGTACTATCATATTCTCTGCGGTACTACCGCCTTTGGGGTCAGTACTACCGCAAGTGACTGAGTACTACCGCTCCAGGGAGCAGTACTACCGCAAGCCCAATTTCAGCAACCAAGACAGAATGCATAGAGGATAAATCGAAGGATGCTCCAAAGTGCGGGGGGAAGGTGGAGACAAGGAAGAAAATGTGTACGTGATGATTCCACCCGAACCTTGCTGAAGAGGACCCCCTCTTGATAGTACGGCTTTCCTACAACTCAATTCCACCGAAAAGAAACGTAAAAAGAACGCCGTCTTCAATAGTCTTCGAGGGGCACCAAACCGTCTTGTGCCTAGCGATGAAACGTCTGAGAAACTCAAGGCACATGATTAGTCCGCAAAAGCATTGTCATCAATCACCAAAACACCTCAGGGATAAATATGCCCTTACAGTCTCCCCCTTTTTAGTGGATTGATGACAATACGGGATTTGCACAAAGGAAAATAATATTGAGCAAACGCAAACCCCTCATCTCTAAAATATAGACGGGCTCCCCCTAGATGTGTGCAATCTAGATGGGTGCTTTTGGACTGCACGACACACATACTAGGATCAACACTCCCCCTATATTTTATAGACAAGGCATATCTTGCAATAGAAGGATAACACTAAGTAGGATAGCAAACGAGAACATAACATAAGTAGCACCATATATCATAAGATCACTAAGATAAGATAGAGTGCATATGTCTTACACCATATGAAGGATAAGTCTCACAAGCGCAAACCAAAGCAAATGAGGTTCAAACGAGAAGGCAAACAAACCAAACACGACACATGACTCGCAAGCAAATAGCAAATCCCTACACTCTCTCCCCCTTTGGCATCGAGACGCCAAAAAGGCAGAGAGGACACCTACACACAAGGGGTGGCTCAGGTAGAGAAATCGCTCCAATGCTCCTCGTCAGACTCGACGGCGGGGACGGTCTCCTCGATGTCCTCCTCAGAGTCAGCCCACCTGTAGCCTTGCTTCGCCATCCATTCTGCCTCTGGGGTGATGTGCCTCTCTGACCCGCTGGATTCTGCCTCACCAAAGACCTTCATGATCTTCTTGTCGCGGCGGCGACTCTCCTTTGAAGCAACGTGAGTCCGGTATTGCCCCTTTGCCTGCATGCAGAACAGAGTCTTCATCTTGTCCTTCAGCTTCTTGGCCCACTAGGGCTTAGTGGAGGAAGAGGCATGTCCAGTAGGACGGTCCTCAGCTGCAATCTCCTCCTCAGTTTCCTCTCCATCCACAGCCATCTTAGCAGCCGCTGCCTCAGCACGAGTGGTAGTGTTAGCCCACTGGGGCTTGATGCGAAGTTTGATGGGATCATGACGGATCCAGTTAGGGGCTAGAAACTCATCCTGAGGGAAGCGCTGCTCCCAAGTCTTCGAGATCAGTAGAAACAGGTAAGGTCCATAGATGGGAACCTTACGGTTGAACACCGCAAAGCGAAGCTCGCACCACATGATGTGGGAAACATCCAAGGGCTGAGTCTGAGAGATCTGCGCCTCCTCACAGATAAGCGACATGTCCACAAGATAAGCATGCACCTTGTCCTTGTCCCCAATGCGTGGGTAGAGAGAGTTGCGGAAGATCCGGTGCATGATGTCAAGGAAAGAGTTCAGCACCCATGTCTTCTTACCACTTGGGAGGACCTTCTCAACATAGTATGGCATGAGCCTGTTCTTGTTGGCAGACTTGGGGTTGGCATGAGGGCGGACACCAACGGGCGTGTTGAGCCCCTCATCAGGAACACTGAGCAACGCCATGAATTCCTGCCACGTAGTAGTCAGCTGACGTCCATTGGTCATCCAGGTCATCCTCCGATCCTCCTCAGTGTGAAAGTGAACTGAAGCAAAGAACTGGGCCAAGCTCGGGATCATAGTCCGGTGAAAGGAGATCACATCCTCAATGGCAAACTGCTCCACGAGATCCAAGGCCTCACCAAAGTAGGCACGGTGCTTCTCCTCCCTCATGTGATGCATATCAATCCAGTGCACGCCCACATAGATGTTCTACTTGCCCTTGATCACATCCAGGTAGATGAGGTTCTGCTGCTTGGTCCAGAATAGATCATTGCCTCTGATGATGGCACGAGGATTCACATAAGGGTTGATCCTCCTTCGAGCGAGAAACTCTGCCTGTGGAATCTCATCCATGCCCATGGTGGGCTCCTTCTGCTTGGTGGCGGTGGTCTTGGTCCTGCGTTGGGGGGCATTGGTGCCCTCTGGAGCTTCGTCTTGATTGTGCAGACGCTTGGAGCTTGTGGCACGACTGGGATTGGAACGGCGAGCAGGAGCACCGGATCCACCACCTAAGACACCAAACACAAAACACACACGACCAGCAAGAAGAATAAATGAAAAGACCACAACAAAACAAGGGAAACATGTAGGAAGCATACGTGGTAATTGCCAAGAAGAAGATCGGACAACAACGGTAGTACTGCCAGATTGCACGGTACTAAAATTTTAGTACCGCTCCTAGCCGCGGTAGTACCGCGTGAAGACACGGTAGTACCGGGGCTCAGAGCGGTAGTAGTATCTTACTATCGTAGCACGTGCGGTAGTACCGCACCTGACGGGCGGTAGTACTGCACCGGAGGGGCGGTAGTACCGCGCGGCATCAGATCCGAACCACTTTGAATCTGAGAAGAACCGCGAAAACGTGGCGGTACTACGGTTGATCAAATCTACCACGGGACAACATATCAAGTATAATTTCTACGCAACACAACTCTCCTACATCGTACTCTTGCATAGATTTGGCCTACAATCTCAAGAACACATGCATCTCCCCAAAAACCTAGAAGCAAAAGGACAACCAAGAGAGAGAGGGATTTGGGGAGATACCTTGTTCCATGGCAAGAGGAAGTGGTGGGGAACGTTCCCACCGGTCGGAATCCGAGGAGAGTGGCCGGAGACGAAGATCCGGGGAGGTTCTCCGGCGCCGTTCTTGAGCAGGAGAGAGAGAGAGAGAGAGAGGCGGCGGGGAGAGAGACAAACGGACGGGTATGGGGGAGTTGGAACTCCCCCTACCCGGTTCTTAACCCCACGCGCACTCGTCAGCACGGTAGTACCGCGCCTCATCACGGTAGTACCGCTCGGGCGGAAGTACCGCACCGAAGCGGTAGTACCGCTCGCCCAAGCGGCAGTAAAAAATTACTGCCGCGCTAGGTGCGGTAGTACCGTGCACTCCACACGCGGTAGTACCGTGGCTGGCTGCGGTAGTACCGCGAGCTCAAGAAGATGCATGTTTCAAACACACGAAAAAGAGGTCTTCGCACGGAATCTTCAAGCCAACAAGACACCACAAAAACACGCTCAACCCAAAGAAAGGCAAAAAACAACAAGAGACGACCTCGAGACACAACCCCTCCAAAGAGAGGGCGGTGGCCGGAGCCACCTATGTTTGAGTCAATTGGTATGGCACCGTGAAGAATTATCCTTGGGCCCATGACCAAAACTCGTCTTTGAAGCACAAGCACCATAAAAACGGCTAATGTGAAAGAGTTGATCAATTTATGCATAATGGGGGGAGGGAGAGTTCATTGAGAGAACAACACTCCCCCTATGTCCATGCCTACATCTAAACAAGACAACAAGTTGAGTATGGTGGGGTGTGCAAGGGTTCAAGCAACATTGCTCGAATCAATGATATTTAGCTCATGCCTTAACTCACGAAATCTTGCTTCATCCAACGGCTTCGTGAAAATATCTGCAAGGTTATCATGAGTGTTGACATAGTTGAGCTCGATCTCCCCTCGCCTAATGTGATCCCGGATAAAGTGATACCGAATCTCAGTATGCTTCGTCTTGAAGTGTTGCACCGGGTTGAGAGAAATCTTGATGGCACTTTCATTGTCACACCAAAGAGGCACTTTGTCACAAATGACAACGTAATCCTTTAAAGTTTGCCTCATCCATAGGAGTTGTGCACAACAACTACCGGCTGCCACATACTCCGCTTCGGCGGATGAGAGAGACACACAACTTTGCCTTTTAGAAGACCAACTTACCAAAGAGCAACCAAGGAATTGGCACCCTCCGGAAGTAGACTTCCTATCCACTTTTTCTCCCGCCCAATCGGAGTCTGAATACCCTACAAGCTTGAAGTTTGCTCCTCTTGGGTACCATAAGCCAAAGTTTGGGGTATGAGCTAAATATCGGAAGATTCGCTTGACCACCACAGAGTGACTTTCCTTAGGTGCGGCTTGAAACCGTGCACAAATTCCCACACTCAACATGATATCCGGTCTAGATGCACAAAGGTAAATCAAGGATCCAATCATGGAGCGATATACCTTTTGATCCACCGCTTTACCATTGGGATCGATGTCAAGATGGCACTTGGTGGGCATTGGAGTGGACGCCGGCTTGACATCACTTAGCTTGGATCTCTTGAGCATGTCTTGAGTGTATTTAGCTTGGTTGATGAAGGTTCCTTCTCTTCTTTGCTTCACTTCGAAACCGAGAAAGAACTTCAACTCTCCCATGGAAGACATCTTGAACTTTGAGGTCATGAGTGCGGCAAATTCCTCATTGAAAGCTTTGTTAGGGGAACCAAAGATAATGTCATCAACATATATTTGGCACACAAACAACTCCCCTTTGACCTTCTTAGTAAAAAAAGTGGGGCCGATTAGCCCAACTTCAAACCCACGATCTTGTAACAACTCGGTAAGGTGGTCATACCACGCACGTGGGGATTGTTTAAGGCCATAGAGTGCCTTATCGAGTTGATACACATGATCGGGAAAGTAGGGATCCTCGAACCCGGGGGGGTTGCTTGACATATACCAACTCATTAATAGGACCATTAAGAAAAGCAATCTTCACATCCATTTGTTGCAACTTAAAGTTGTGATGAGAAGCATATGCAATCAACAAACGAATGGATTCAAGGCGAGCAACGGGAGCAAAGGTTTCACCGTAGTCTATACCCTCGACTTGGGAGTAGCCTTGTGCCACCAATCTTGCCTTGTTGCGAATGATGGTCCCATGAGCATCTTGCTTGTTCTTGAATATCCACTTGGTTCCGATGACATTGTGGTTCCCCGTCGGCCTTGGCACCAATCTCCACACCTTGTTGTACTCGAAGTTGTTGAGTTCTTCATGCATGGCATCAAGCCAATCTGGATCTTCGAGGGCTTCATATACCTTTTGGGGTTCAACACAAGAGACAAACGCGTGATGTTCACAATAGTTTGCTAATTGTCTACGAGCGCTTACCCCCTTTTGAATGCTTCCAAGCACATTTTTCATGAGACGACCCTTGGTGGAGAGCTTGGATGCAATCTTAGCGGCACGACGCTCCAATTCCTCCTCGGTGGTGAGTCGAGGAGCGGTCACTTGATCATCTTGAGCTTGTTCTTGATCTTGAACTTGCTCGGAGGAGAGAACTTGACCTTGGGCATCACTTGGTGTGTCAACACCGTCTTGAGCACAATCTTGCCCTTGGTATTGTTCATGAGGTTGAGGGCCTTCACTTTGTTCTTCGGAAGCATGTGGGCCTTGGGTTGGTGATGGCTCCACTTGAGTGGAGCATTGTCCTTCTCCTTCGGCCACATCACAAGTGCCACTTTGCTCCACTTGGGAGCCGTTATTCTCATCAAACTCCACGTTACACGTCTCCTCAATAAGTCCAGTGGATTTATTGAGGACACGGTAAGCATGAGAGTTTGAAGCATAACCAACAAAAATGCCCTCATATGCGCTAGCCTCAAATTTAGACAAACGAACACCTTTCTTGAGAATGAAACACTTACACCCGAACACCTGAAAGTACTTGAGGTTGGGCTTGTTACCGGTGAGTATTTCATATGGAGTCTTGTTCAAGCCCTTGCAGAGGTAGAGCCGATTGGATGCATGACACGCGGTGTTGATGGCTTCGGCCCAAAAGTTGAATGGAGACTTGAACTCCGCCATCATGGTCCTTGCCGCATCCATCAACGTCCGGTTCTTCCTCTCCACAACACCATTTTGTTGAGGGGTGTAAGGTGCGGAATATCGATGCTTGATCCCCTCATCACTAAGAAACTCATCCAAGGTGTAGTTCTTGAACTCGGTGTCGTTGTCACTTCTTATTATTAAAATCTTTGCATTGTGTTGACGTTGGGCTTCATTTGCAAAGTCAATGACCGTTTGTTGGGTATCGCTCTTCCTCTTGAAGAAATATACCCAAGTGTATCTTGAATAGTCATCCACAATCACCAAGCAATACTTCCTACCCCCAAGACTATCAAAGGATGGAAGCCCAAAGAGATCCAAATGAAGGAGCTCCAAAGGCCTCTTCGAGTAAATGATAGTCGTGGGAGGGTGAGCCTTCTCATGTAGCTTTCCTTTGATACAAGCACTGCAAGCACGATCTTTAGCAAAACTAACATTCGTTAGTCCATGGACATGGTCCCCCTTGAGAAGACTTTGCAAATATCTCATATTGACATGGGCTAAACGGCGATGCCAAAGCCATCCCACGTCAACTTTAGCCATTAGGCATGTCGCGGTCTTAGTGGGTCGCTCCGAAAAGTTAATCACATATAGACCATTCTCGACATGCCCAACAAAGGCTACTTTAAGAGTCTTGCTCCACAAGAGGGCCACGGTATCAATATCAAAGAAAGTGGCAAAGCCCATGATTGCAAGTTGACGAACGGAAAGTAAACTGTATGCAAGGGACTCAACAAGCATGACCTTCTCGATCGTGAGATCATGAGAAATGACAACCTTGCCGAGTCCCAATACCTTAGAAGACGAGGCATCACCCCACTTGACATTGGTGAGCATAGATGGAATCTTGTGCACGTCCACCACCAAGTCCTTGCTTCCGGTCATATGATTTGTAGCTCCACTATCGAGCAACCATGATCCCCAGGAAGCAAACACCTACAAGAGATCAATGCTTGGTTTTAGGTACCCATTTTGTAATGGGTCCTTTGATGTTAGTAACAAGGGTCTTAGGAACCCAAATAGACCATTCAATATATTCATGAGGAGAACAAACAAATTTGGCATAAACATGCCCATCACTAGCACGACATAGCACATAAGAAGGATTAAAGTCGCCGGCTTTGTTGGGAGGGATGGCATTGCCCTTCTTGACACCGCCACCCTTCGCATTGTTCTTCTTATCCTTGGAACCACCCTCTCCCTCCTTCACAAAAGTTTGCTTGAGATGAGGAGGTCGTTTGATCTTATCTTCTTCTTCTTGTTCTTGGACTTGGGTGCGAACCCAATCCCCTCCTTGGCCACAACTTCCTTTTGATTGCTCAAAAGGTCGTTGAGGTTCTTCTCACCTTATATGCATGACACAAGGCCTTTCTCAAGTTGCTCCTTCAACTTAGCATTCTCCTCAACAAGATGCACATGCTCACAACAAGGGTTAGTAGCATTGGCATTATCAATTAACACCATGTGAGGAAAGGTGGCTTTCTCCTTGGTTAGCTTCACTTGGAGTCGATCATGAGACTATTTGAGGCTAGCATGAACACCCTTCAAGACTTTGTGAGCCTTATCGAGAATGTCAAACTCCTCTTTGAGTCTAGCTAGATCAACCCCAAGCTTTGCCTTCTCGGAGTTTAGCACACGAGAAACAACAAGAGCATGATCAAGATCTTTCTTTAACTTAGCATGATCATCGTTGTGTGACTCCTCAAGAGCCAAACGAAGACCACGCTCTTCCTCAAGAGCATTGGAAAGATCTGAAATCTCATCGGCATAGTCACAACTATGCCCCTCCATCTTAGAGATGGTATCTTCGTGAGCCTCGATCATGTCATTGGCTTCACCAAGTTGTTCCAAGAGAGCAACGAAGTGCTTCTTGGATTTACCCTTGAGTTTACCCATAAAATTCTCAAACTCATTCTCCTCCACATTTGTTCCCTCATGTTCATCAATGCTATCCGTCAAAGAAGGATGATTAATGATGGTAGTTTCAATGTTGGGGGTTACCTTGTTGGTGGCTTTAGCCATGAGGCACTTGGCGGTGATGCTCTCATTGGGTGAGTCAAAGAGTGACACCCGTGGAGGCGTCTGCTACATCTTGAGCTTGCGTTGGTTTTCCTTGAAGAGGAGAGGGTGATGCAGCAAAGTGTAGCGTAAGTATTTCCCTCAGTTTTGAGAACCAAGGTATCAATCCAAAGAGGAGGCTCCTCAAAAGTCCCACGCACCTACACAAACAAACTGGGAACTCGCAACCAACGCAATAAAGGGGTTGTCAATCCCTTCACGGCCACTTGCGAAAGTGAGATTTAATAAAGATAGTATGATAAGATAAATATATTTTAGGTATTTTTATAATATAGATGCAAAAAGTAAAGATGCAAATAAAAGTAGATTGGAAACACGTATGAAAAGAGATAGACCCGGGGGCCATAGGTTTCACTAGTGGCTTCTCTCAAGATAGCATAAGTATTACGGTGGGTGAACAAATTACTGTCGAGCAATTGATAGAAAAGCGCATAGTTATGAGATTATCTAGGCATGATCATGTATATAGGCATCACGTCCATAACAAGTAGACCGACTCCTGCTTGCATCTACTACTATTACTCCACACATCGACCGCTATCCAGCATGCATCTAGTGTATTAAGTTCATAAGAACAGAGCAATGCATTAGGCAAGATGACATGATGTAGAGGGATAAACTCATGCAATATGATATAAATCCCATCTTGTTATCCTCGATGGCAACAATACAATACGTGCCTTGCAATCCTTTCTGTCACTGGGTAAGAACACCGCAAGATTGAACCCAAAGCTAAGCACTTCTCCCATGGCAAGAAAGATCAATCTAGTAGGCCAAACTAAAGCGATAATTAGAAGAGACTTGCAAAGATAACTTAATCATACATAAAAGAATTCAGATAAGATTCAAATATTATTCATAGATAAACTTGATCATAAACCCACAATTCATTGGATCTCGACAAACACACTGCAAAAAGAGATTACATCAAATAGATCTCCACAAGAGAGGGGGAGAACATTGTATTGAGATCCAAAAAGAGAGAAGAAGCCATCTAGCTAATAACTATGGACCCGTAGGTCTGTGGTAAACTACTCACAACTCATCGGAGGGGCAAGGATGTTGATCTAGAGGCCCCCCGTGCTTGATTCCCCGTCCGTCAAAGCGCCGACGAAGGCTCCAAGATGGGATCTCGCGGATACAGAAGGTTACGGTGGTGGAAATTGTGTTTCGTGGTGCCCCTGGATGTTTTCGAATGCGTGGGTTTATATAGGAAGAAGAAGTATGTCGGTGGTCGCTGAGGGGCCCACGAGGGGTAGCGCCCTCTAGGGGCGCGCCCTCCTATCTCGTGGAGGCTCCGGTTGCTTCTTGACTTGCACTCCAAGTTCTCTGGATCACGTTTGGCGAGAAAATCACGTTCCCGAAGGTTTCATTCCGTTTGGACTCCGTTTGATATTCCTTTTCTTCGAAATCTTTGAAATAGGCAAAAGCGACAATTACGGGTGGGGCCTCCGGTTAATAGGTTGGTCCCAAACATAATATAAAAGTGGAAAATAAAGCCCAATAAAGCCTAAAACAGTAGATAAAGTAGCATGGAGCAATCAAAAATTATAGATATGTTGGAGACGTATCAGGCATCCCCATGCTTAATTCCTGCTCATCCTCGAGTAGGTAAATGATAAAAAGAGAATTTTTGATGCGGAGTGATACTTTGGCATAATTTCAATGTAAATCTTCTTAATTGTGGTATAAATATTCAGATCCTAAAGATTCAAGACAAAAGTTCATATTGACATAAAAATAATAATACTTCAAGCATACTAACTAAGCAATTATGTCTTCTCAAAATAACATGGCCAAAGAAAGTTATCCCTACAAAATCATATAGTCTGGCTATGCTCCATCTTGCCCACACAAAGTATTTAAATCCTGCACAACCCCGATGACAAGCCAAGCAATTGTTTCATACTTTAACTTTTTCAAAACTTTCTCAATCTTCACGCAATACATGAGCGTGAGCCATGGATATAGCACTATATGTGGAATAGAATGGTGGTTGTGGAGAAGACAAAAAGGGAAAAGATAGTCTCACATCAACTAGGCGTATCAACGGGCTATGGAGATGCCCATCAATAGATATCAATGTGAGTGAGTAGGGATTGCCATGCAACGAATGCACTAGAGCTATAAGTATATGAAAGCTCAACAAAAGAAACTAAGTGGGTGTGCATCCAACTCGCTTGCTCACGAAGACCTAGGGCATTTTGAGGAAGCCCATCATTGGAATATACAAGCCAAGTTCTATAATGAAAAATTCCCACTAGTATAAGAAAGTGACAAAATAGGAGACTCTCTATCATGAAGACCTTGGTGCTACTTTGAAGCACAAGTGTGGTAAAAGGATAGTAACATTGCCCCTTCTCTCTTATTCTCTCATTTTTTTGGGCATTTTCTCTCTTTTTATGGCCTCTTTTTTTCTTTTTCTTTTTTTTTATTTTTTTATTTTTCGTCCGGAGCCTCATCCCGACTTGTGGGGGAATCATAGTCTCCATCATCCTTTCCTCACTTGGGACAATGCTCTAATAATGATGATCATCACACTTTTATTTTCTTACAACTCAAGAATTACAACTCGATACTTAGAACAAAATATGACTCTATATGAATGCCTCCGGCAGTGTACCGGGATATGCAATGAATCAAGAGTGACATGTATGAAAGAATTATGAATGGTGGCTTTGCCACAAATACAATGTCAACTACATGATCATGCTAGCAATATGACAATGATGGAGCGTGTCATAATAAATGAGCGATGGAAAGTTGCATGGCAATATATCTCGGAATGGCTATGGAAATGCCATAATAGGTAGGTATGGTGGCTGTTTTGAGGAAGATATATGGTGGGTGTATGATACCGGCGAAAAGTGTGCGGTATTAGAGAGGCTAGCAATGGTGGAAGGATGGGAAAAGTGCGTATAATCCATGGACTCAACATTAGTCATAAAGAACTCATATACTTATTGCAAAAATCTAGAAGTTATCAAAGCAAAGTATTACGTGCATGCTCCTAGGGGTATAGATTGGTAGGAAAAGACCATCGCTCGTCCCGGCCGCCACTCATAAGGAAGACAATCAATAAATAAATCATGCTCCGAGTTCATCACATAACGGTTCACCATACCTGCATGCTACGAGAATCACAAACTTCAACACAAGTATTCTTTAAATTCACAACTACTCAACTAGCATGACTCTAATATCACCATCTTCATATCTCAAAACAATTATCCAGCATCAAACTTTTCTTAGTATTCAACGCACTCAAAAGAAAGTTTCACATATCATGAATACCAAGTATATTATCATTAAGCAAATTACCATGCTATTAACGACTCTCAAAATAATCTAAGTGAAGCATGAGAGATCAATAGTTTCTTTAAAACAAATATACCACCGTGCTCTAAAAGATCTAAGTGAAGCACTAGAGCAAAAATTATCACGCTCAAAAGATATAAGTGAAGCACTATGAGCAAAACTATCAAGCTCAAAAGATATAAGTGAAGCACATAGAGTATTCTATCAAATTCTAGTTTATGCATGGCTCTCTCAAGAGGTGTGTACAGCAGGGATGATTGTGATAAACTAAAAAGCAAAGACTAATATAACACACGACGCTCCAAGCAAAACACTTATCATGTGGTGAATAAAAATATAGCCCCAAGTAAAGTTACCAATGAATGAAGATTTAAAGAGGGATGCCTTCCCGGGGCATCCCCAAGCTTAGGCTTTTGGCTATTCTTGAATATCTTGGGGTGCCATGGCATCCCCAAGCTTAGGCTCTTGCCATCCTTTATTCCATAGTCCATAAAAGCTTTACCCAAAACTTGAAAACTTCACAACACAAAACTCAATAGAAATCTCGCGAGCTCCGTTAGAGAAAGAAAACAAAAGACTACTTTAAGGTACTGTAATGAAATCATTCTTTATTTATATTGGTGTTAAACCTACTGTATTAAAACTTCTCTATGGATTATAAACTATTTTTCTAGCCATAGATTCATGAAAATAAGCAAACAACACCCGAAAAACAGAATCTGTCAAAAACAGAACAGTCTGTAGTAATATGTAACTAACGCAAACTTATGGAACTCAAAAAAATCTACCAAAATTTGACGACCTAGAATTTGTTTTTATTGATCAGCAGCAATTGGAATCACTATTTTATCATGTTCTGGTGATTTTTAACAATTCGGGCACTGAGCGCAAAGTTTCTAGAAATTACAGCAAGATCAAATAACTATCATCCAAGAAGATCCAATAGGTTTAACTTGGCACAAACACTAATTAAAAGATAAAACCACATCTAAACATAGGCTAGATAGATTATTTATTCCTAAACAGAAACAAAAACAAAAAACATAAAATAAAATTGGGTTGCCTCCCAACTAGCGCTATCGTTTAACGCTCCTAGCTAGGCATAAAAGCGAGGATAGATCTAAGTAGTGCCATCTTTGGCACTAAACTCATAAGTAGCACGCATGATAGATTCATAAGGTAATTTAACTTTGTTTCTTGGAAAGTGCTCCATGCCTTTCTTTAAGGGAAATTGGAATCTAATATTCCCTTCCTTCATATCAATAATCGCACCAATCGTTCTAAGGAAAGGTCTACCAAGAATAATAGGACATGAAAGATTGCAATCTATATCGAGAACGATAAAATCTACGGGCACCAAATTTCTATTTGCAACGATAAGAACATCATTGATCCTACCCATAGGATTTTTAATGGTGGAATCCGCAAGGTGCAAATTTAAAGAGCAATCATCAAGATCATGGAAACCTAGAATATCACATAAAGTTTTCGGAATCGTGGAAACACTAGCACCCAAATCACACAAAGCAAAACACTCATAATCTTTAATTCTAATCTTTATAGTAGGTTCCCACTCATCATTAAGTTTTCTAGGTATAGAAACTTCCAAATTAAGTTTTTCATCATAAGATTGCATCAAGGCATCAACAATATGCTTGGTAAAAGCTTTATTTTGACTCTAAGCATGAGGAGAATTAACAACGGCTTGCAACAAGGAAATACAACCTTTTAAAGAGCAATTATCATAATTAAATTCCTTGAAGTCCGAGATAGTAGGTTCAACATTATTAAAAGTTGAGGATTCTCCAATCTCACTTTTACCAAATTTATCATTAAGATCCAAAGATTCCGAATTCTTGGGACGCCTTCTAGGCAAAGTTGATTCATCAGCAGTCCCATAATCATCAAAGTTCATATTGAAAAACATAGATCTAATTGGAGATGCATCAATAACTTTAAGATCCTCATCATTATTTTCACGGAAACTAGACGAACACGCTTTTATAAAGCTTTCTTTCTTAGCACGCAATCTAGCGGTTCTTTCCTTGCACTCGTCAATGGAAATTCTCATTACTTTGAGAGACTCATTGATATCATGCTTAGGAAAAGAAGATCCAAGTTTAAGAGAATTAACATCAAGCGAAAGTCTATCAACGTTTCTAGCCAAATCATCAACTTTGAGCAATTTTTCTTCAAGCATAGCATTAAAATTCTTTTGACAGATCATAAATTATTTCACACTATTCTCAAAATCAGAGGGCATCTTATTAAAATTACCATAAGAATTATTGTAGGAATTTCCATATTTATAAGAGGGATTACTAGGGAACGATCTAGCATTAAAATTTCCTCTATAAGCATTGTTTCCAAAACTATTCCTACCAACAAAATTCACATCCATGGATTCATTATTATTCTCAATCAAGGAAGACAAAGGCATATCATTGGGATCAAGAGGATTATTTTTAGTAGCAAGCATCTTCATAAGTTCATCCATCTTTCCACTCAAAACATTGATTTCTTCTATAGCATGCACTTTTTTACTAGAAGATCTTTCGGTGTGCCATTGAGAATAATTAGCCATAATATTATCAAGTAACTTTGTACCATCTCCTAACATGATTTCCATAAAGGTGTCTCCCGCAGCCGATCTAAGAGATTCCTAGAAGCAAAGTTCAAACCGGCATAAAATTTTTGTATGATCATCCATAAGTTCAAACCATGAGTAGGGCAATTGCGAAGCATCAATTTCATTCTTTCCCAAGATTGGGCAACATGCTCAAGATCAAGTTGTTTAAAATTCATAATATCGTTCCTAAGAGTGATGATCTTAGCGGGAGGAAAATACTTAGAGATATTAGCATCTTTGCACTTGTTCCAAGAATCAATACTATTTTTAGGCAAAGATGAAAACCAAACTTTAGCGCGATCTCTAAGTGAAAATGGAAATAACTTCAATTTGACAACATTGTTGTCCGTATCTTTCTTCTTTTGCATATCACACAAATCAATAAAGTTGTTTAGATGAGTAGCGGCATCTTCACTAGGATGGCCGGCGAATTGATCTTTCATAACAAGATTCAGCAAAGCGGTATTGATTTCACAAGACTCATCATTATTAAGAGGAGCAATCGGAGTACTAAGGAAATCCTTATTATTGTTATTCGAGAAGTCACACAATTTGGTATTATCTTGTGCCATGGCAACAAGTAATCCAACACACAAGCAAACAGAAAAACGGCGAGCAAAAAGAGAGAGGAGATTGGGAAAGAGAGGGCGAATAAAACGGCAAGGGTGAAGTGGGGGAGAGGAAAATGAGAGGCAAATGGCAAATAATGTAAATGCGAGGGAGATAGGTTTGTGATGGGTACTTGGTATGTCTTGACTTGAGCGAAGACCTCCCCGGCAACGGCGCCAGAAATCCTTCTTGCTACGTCTTGAGCTTGCGTTGGTTTTCCTTGAGGAGGAGAGGGTGATGCAGCAAAGTGTAGCGTAAGTATTTCCCTCGGTTTTGAGAACCAAGGTATCAATCCAGTAGGAGGCTCCTCAAAAGTCCCACGCACCTACACAAACAAGCGAGAACTCGCAACCAACGCAATAAAGGGGTTGTCAATCCCTTCACGGCCACTTGCGTAAAGTGAGATCTAATAAAGATAGTATGATAAGATAAATATTTTTGGTATTTTTATAATATAGATGCAAAAAGTAAAGATGCAAATAAAAGTAGATTGGAAACAAGTATGAAAAGAGATAGACCCGGGGCCATAGGTTTCACTAGTGGCTTCTCTCAAGATAGCATAAGTATTACGGTGGGTGAACAAATTCTGTCGAGCAATTGATAGAAAAGCGCATAGTTATGAGATTATCTAGGCATGATCATGTATATAGGCATCACGTCCATAACAAGTAGACCGACTCCTGCCTACATCTACTACTATTACTCCACACATCGACCGCTATCCAGCATGCATCTAGTGTATTAAGTTCATAAGAACAGAGCAACGCATTAGGCAAGATGACATAATGTAGAGGGATAAACTCATGCAATATGATATAAATCCCATCTTGTTATCCTCGATGGCAACAATACAATACGTGCCTTGCAACCCTTTCTGTCACTAGGTAAGGACACCGCAAGATTGAACCCAAAGCTAAGCACTTCTCCCATGGCAAGAAAGATCAATCTACTAGGCCAAACTAAACTGATAATTTGAAGAGACTTGCAAAGATAACTTAATCATACATAAAAGAATTCAGAGAAGATTCAAATATTATTCATAGATAAACTTGATCATAAACCCACAATTCATCGGATCTCGACAAACACACCTCAGAAAGAGATTACATCGAATAGATCTCCACAAGAGAGAGGGAGAACATTGTATTGAGATCCAAAAAGAGAGAAGAAGCCATCTAGCTAATAACTATGGACCCGTAGGTCTGTGGTAAACTACGCACAACTCATTGGAGGGGCAAGGATGTTGATGTAGAGGCCCCCCGTGCTTGATTCCCCGTCCGTCAAAGCGCCGGCGAAGGCTCCAAGATGGGATCTCGCGAATACAGAAGGTTATGGTTGTGGAAATTGTGTTTCGTGGTGCCCCTAGATGTTTTCGGGGTACGTAGGTATATATAGGAAGAAGAAGTACGTCGGTGGCTGCCAGAGGGGCCCACGAGACAGGGGGCACGCCCCCAGGGCGCGCCCTCCTATCTCGTGGAGGCTCCGGTTGCTTCTTGACTTGCACTCCAAGTTCTCTGGATCACGTTCGGCGAGAAAATCACGTTCCCGAAGGTTTCATTCCGTTTGGACTCCGTTTGATATTCCTTTTCTTCAAAATACTGAAATAGGCAAAAAACAACAATTCTGGGCTGGGCCTCCGGTTAATAGGTTAGTCCCAAAAATAATATAAAAGTGGAAAATAAAGCCCAATAAAGCCTAAAACATTAGATAAAGTAGCATGGAGCAATAAAAAATTATAGATACGTTGGAGACGTATCAGCGTCGCAATGGCAACCGACTCACCATCTTCATCGTCGTCATCATCCTCATTGTACTCTTCTTGTACCACCAAAGCCTTGGGAGGAGTCTTCTTGGTGAAGTTGCTCTTGTTGGGGAACGTCTTGGCCTTGTCCTTTCGGATGAGCTTGCCACCATTGTCTTCCCTCTTCTCGTAAGGGCACTCCGCAACAAAGTGGCTCACATTGCCACAATTGAAGCACATCCTCACTTGTTGCTTGCCCTTTGCGCCACTTGAATTGTTCTTGTTGAAGTTGGGCCTTGAGTTCTTCTTGCTCCAAAATTGCCTTGAAGCAAGGGCCATGTGTTCATGATAGGCATACTTCGTATCTTCGAGGTTGCTCTCCTCTTCATCCTCTTCCTCCATACTAACCTTGGCCTTTAGAGCAAGGTTGGGCTTCTTTACTCTTTGAGAGCGAAGTACCGCATTGTCGGAGGTCTTGTCCAATATGCTCATAGCAACGAACTCATCCAACACATCACTTGAGGACAAGGTGTGGAAGTCCGGCCTTTGACGAATGACGGAGGACATGGCTTTGTGGTAGGGCATCATTGCCTTGAGGAATTTACGCTTGATCCAATTGTCATCCATGTCCTTACTTCCATGATCTCGGAGAGAGACCGCGAGTTTGATTACTCTCCGATAAAGCTCACGAGGTTCTTCATCTTCTTTCATTGCAAACTCATCGGCTTCATCTTGCACCACTTCATAGTTGGAGCGTTGAATGCTTGCGATTCCCCGATAGAGGGAAACCACTTGGTGCCAAGCATCTTTGGACAAGGAGTAGGGCCAGAGATGAGGAAGATCTTTGGGTGGGATTGCTTCTTGGATGATGAAGAGAGCATTCTCATTGAATTGATTATCCACGGCTTCTCTAGGAGTGAGGTTGCTTCGGTCATGCGAATAGAAACCTTCTTCAATGATTCTCCAAAGGTTAGTGTTCACATGATTTAAATGATGCTTAAAACGATAGACCCAAGAATCAAATTCTACATTCTTCTCAATCTTAGAGGCCGGGCCGGCATGATTCAAATGAGTGGAAGGAAGCGGTCCACCATATACAAGTGGAGGTTCCACATGGGCAAAGATGTCGGTGCCATTTTTACCACTAGAAGAAGGAGCTTTCTCGCTAGTAGCTTCCCCCTTGTCGAAGGTAGCATCCGCCACCTTGTTAGTGGGATCACTCACTTTCAACGGTGTTGTGGAAAGTTTAAGCCCTTCTAAGAATTTATTAAACATGCTTTCGACCTCGGTCGTCATGGAGGTCTTCAATGTGTCCAATGCCACATTGAATTCCTCACGGGAGACCGCGGTTCCCCCATCTCCCGTAGACGAGACCGGATTCGCACCGGAGTGCTCCTCCACCTCGTCTACGACGTCAACCATACTCTTCGGACGGTAAAGTCCTTAATAAAGAGACGAGGCTCTGATACCAATTGAAAGGATCGATATAGTTGACTAGAGGGGGGTGAATAGGCAACTAACAATTTTTAACTTTTCTTTACCAATTTAAACTTTGCATCAAAGTAGGTTGTCTAGATATGCAACTAGGTGTCACAGCCCTAGAGCTTGCTTGTAACTAGTGGCATTGCATCCATGCATCATGTTTAATTTTCATGAAATTTGAAATGGGGAAGACAGAAAACCCCCAGAACCCCTCTTAATTCAACTAGGGTTTACTAAAAATTATTTCAATGAACCTGAAATGCCCTTCAGAAATGCTCATCATCTTTGCTTTGGTTGAGCCTCGCCAAAAGTGGTGCACCATTATCTAGGTCATCCAAAGGTCTTTGAATTAAATCATAGGTATTTGAGTTTGAGCATTTCAAATTATATAAAATATTTCAAATGCCCAAATATTGCCAAACCAAAATGTTTCATGTTGGAAATATTCCAACAATGGACCACGAGCAGTTTGGTGATTTTTTAAACTGTTTTGGTATTTTTAAAAACTCCACAAAGTTGCAGAATCATAGAAATTGATAAACAGTTTAGAAACTTACCGGCGCCACCTACCGGCCCACTGCCGGCCCAGCCAGCGGCCTGCAGCTGCTTGGCTCGGCTTGAGCGAGCAGCCAGTGCTTTCGGCGAGCACCGCATGGGTGCCACATAGCTGGTCGCCGCCTCGCCCGCTCCCTCGCCCACTGCCGACGTGGTTCGCTCTCCTCTCTCCCCGAATCCCTCAGACACCTCCTCTCCTCCTCGGCTCCTCTCTCTCGCGCTCCCAGCCATGGCCGACGCCACCGCCGACCATCGCCAGAATCAAGGCGCTCCCGCCACTGCACCCCTCCTCGCCGTGTCTAGGAGCTCCGCCACCCTCCTCTACCCCAAGCTAGCCGAGCCCCGCATGCTCAAGTGAACCGAGGCCACCGCACCGACCTCGCCCGAGTTCGCCGTCGCCGGAGATCCCTTTCAATGCCGTCGTCGCTCCGGTCCGTCCCCGACCGCATCGAGTGCTTCTCCGAGTTGCCTGTGAGCCTAGCTACTTTTCCCTCCCTTCCTTTCTTGCTCCCGAGCTGTGTAGTGACCTCCCGGAGCTCAACCGCACTCACCGCCGCGGAGCTCGTCGCCGACGTGCTCCCGGTCACCCTCCGGCCACCTCTTGGTGTCCATCGCACTCACCACACTCCGTAGCGTCTAACCAAGCACTCCCCTCACCTCACCGACCCCCCTAGCCTCGAGTTCGTCTTCGGCCGAACTCCGGCGGCCGCCTAGGTCGTCGCCGGCGCCGATTCCGGCCACCCCGACCCCGGCTAACTCCACCAAGAGCTTCGGCTCGTCCCCAGCTCCTCCTAGATGCCCTCCGCGGCCCATTTGGTCGCCGGAGTGGCCAAAACCACTCTCGCCGCCGCGTCGCCATGACTGAAGACGCCGATGCAGCCGACTTTGACTTTGACCACGGGTGGGCCTGGTTGACTCTCTGAGTCAATGGCGGTGGGGCCCAACCTCGTTAACTATTTAGGATTAGTCTTAATTAAATTTAGTTAAGCTTAATTATCTCGACCTTGGGCCCATTGTCGAGGTTTGACCCGGACCATGTTCCGTTGACCCGCTGACGTCCTGCTGACGTCGGTCGACATGATTATACCTTTTTTGGATTTAATTTAATTCAGGAAATTGCAGAAAATACCCCAAACTTCTAAAATTCATAGAAATTCAACCGTAGCTCAGAATGAAATAATTTATATATGAACAATGATCAGAAAAATATGAAGAATCTGTTTATGCCATGATCATGCATGTTTGAACAAGTTAACCTCACTGAATAGGATGAATCATGATTAGGGTAATTTATGAAATAACATTTGGAGTTGGAATTTGTTCTTGTTTGAGTTCCACTTCAATTAACCTGGCTAGACATTGCATTAGGTGAATTCAGTACCTTAACATGACATGTCATTCATGTGAATGTGCATTGCATTGATTGTGATCTCTCTTGTTGCCGGTAATTGTCCCTCTCGATGAGATGACGTTCGACGATTGTTCGATGACACCGATGAAGAACTATATTATCTTGAAGTGCTGCAAGCAAAACCCCTTGTTCATTCCGATATAATCCAACTCCCTCGCTCCTGCTCTATTTTACTGCTTTAGGACAACAACGATTCAAGCTTGTTACTTGCTGCGGTAGCTGAACCCCTTTATCCTCTGCATGACTGTCATTCCACAAGAATTAGATGAAACCCACTAGCATGAGTAGGAGTTGTTTGAGCCATGTTGTGCCTACTCATTCATGCTTGTTGTCATGCCCGCCATCGCTTAGAGTTGAGTCAGGTCCGATTCATCGGGAATGAATTGGAATGGTTGTGTGAACATGTCCCATCGTGTGTGAGCTAAGTGTATGAACACGATTTGGTAAAGGTAGCGGTGAGAGGCCATGTAGGAGTACATGGTGGGTTGTCTCATTGCAGCCGTCCTCAGGAACTGAGTTCTGTGTTTGTGATCCATGAAATAGTTACTACCACGCATTGGGCCCGAAACCAATGGACCCTCTCGGCTTCTTAACCACCATTGTTCTCTGTCCAGGAGTTGCAAGTAGTTTCGGTGTTTGTAGTATCTTTGGGGCCGCATAACGCTGACCTTAGGGGTGGGTTGTGTTGCGGTAGGCACCGTGGCCAGTGTACCGATTCGCCCGTTTGGTGTCTCGGGAACCCTGCACACATCGTTCGGGGCTGTATGGGAAACCTCGGCGGACTCCTGCGGATGGAACCCGAATAGGCGATAAACACGGACTCGGGACTCGTGTGTTTAGGTAGGTCGTGGCCGACACCCACGTTGGGCTTCCGCTTGAAGGTTGCCGAGTACATGTCGTGTAAACGGCGGTAAGTGGTGAGAGCGTGTGTGAAGAAGTACACCCCTGCAGGGTTAATATGATCTATTAGAATAGCCGTGTCCACGGAGAAGGACTTCTGGGTTGCCTATATCAGTTCATAGACAAGTGAAAGTGGATACTCTAAAATGCGCAAGATAAGCGTGAGTGCTATGGATGGCGTTCTCGTAGGGAGACGGGAGGCGGGTCCATAGTGGTGTATTGATATGGTGAATATGTGGACTCGTGCGCCACCTCAAAAGAGTTACTTGCAATGTAGTTCGGGATAGCCACCGAGTCAAAGCTGGCTTGCTGCGGTCAAACTCCACCACCCCTTTGATAATGATGCATATGTAGTTAGTTCTCGATGTAAGTCTTCTGAGTAATGCGTTTGTACTCACGTTTGCTTATTTTAGGTTTTGCAGAGAGACTTCGGTCTCGCTAGTAGTTCCACGTGGACTTGACGTTTAGCTTGTTACCTCAGCTACGATCTTGTGCCCTCGGCAGGATCTCGGTAGATAGTCGGGCTTCTCAGCCTTTTTCATTTATAGTTATGCGTACTCGGACATGTTTAGCTTCCGCTTGTGCTTTGACTTGTATGCTCTGCGTGTTGGGTCATGAGACCCATGTTTGTAATATCTCGCTCCTCGGAGCCTAATGAATAAATATTTGAGTCGAGAGTTATGTTGTGATGCCATGTTGTATCTACACATATTGAGCATATTGTGTGTATGTTTGAAATGCTTGGTATGTGTGGGATCCGACAAACTAGTTGTTTATCCTTGGCAGCCTCTCATATGGGGAAATGTAGTCTCGTGCCACGAGCGATAGTAGTCCGCTTCTGACCCGGTTCACCGGAGTCCTGCTAGCCCAAAGCACTACTGCTTGGACACTTGACTGGCCGGCATGTGTTTCACTTCGTTCCTATGCCTGTCCTTCGGGAAATGTCACGCGGTGTTATTCGAGTCCCGCCTAGCCTGCTACAGCCCGGTTCACCGGAGTCCTCATAGCCCAAAGGTTACTGAGCCAAATTTATCGTTGATGACCGACATGCTCGATGTGATTCATGTATGCCTGTCCCCATAGGTTAAGCGCCGCTTTGGGTTCACGACTAGCCATGTCGGCCCGGGTTCTTTGTCATGTGGATGCTAGCGACTTTGTCATATACGTGAGCCAAAAGGCGCAAACGGTCCCGGGCCATGGTAAGGCGACACCCGTGGGAATACCGTGCGTGAGGCCCAAAGTGATATGAGGTGTTACCGGCTAGATCGATGTGACTTGGAATCGGGGTCCTAACAGCGTTGGTATCAGAGCCTGACTGCCTGTAGGATTACCAAGCCAAACTGGTCGATGTTGAGTCTAGAAATGCTTTAGTTATATGTAGGGGAATTGATTGTGGGAGGGAACGTAAGGCTCTTTTACTCCTTTACCTTATGCCCTCTGATCTGAGTCATCCTCTTCTCATTCCACGTGGGTATAGAACTAGGCTTCTCATCTATCTATCAGGATGACGTGTTACTAATCCATAGACTTATAGGATTTAATCCCCAGTTCAGTTCCTACTATTTCTATATGTTAACTGTTGATCTCGGAACCTTGATATGATGTTGTTAAGTGGCTATGCCACCATTTTGCATGATGTCTCAAATCTTTTTGAGCATTTATAGCCGTTATGTTGTCCGAGTCATCCCAGGTCTCTAAATAGTCTGATGCATTTGCAAATCCTTTCCTTCCGTTCCCGATGTCCTTTTGGTCAGTATAAGCACACTAATCGGTAAGTTGAGGTAATTTATTGCCTTGACATATATGTTGGAACTATTATTATGACCCTAGGTGTTTAGCAAGTCACCTAGCAATTTAGCAATGCTTTTGTATCCCCAGTGTGATGATTCTGGCCATTATTCTTGAAAGCATCCCGTGATGTTATTAGTTAGTAGGCATTCTGTTCCTGGGTTCTTGAACCCGAGATTCACCCTACTTCATGTTGTTAGTATTTTGCTAGTTCCTTTAGGATATTAGTAACCTTGCGGTAGTCCTCGAGGTCCGTGGTATTTCCTTCTTCCAAATACTATGAACTAGTTATGGCAGAAGTTCTTTGAACCAAAAGATCACAACCAGAGTGCTCTTGAGGAGTTCTCCATTCATAATTGTGACTCTGCCAGTTCTACCTTCTCCGCATGGGTTATCCGGAAGAAATGTTGAGCTTTGTTCGACATACTAACCTATGCATCTACAACTCAGAAAGTATATGCTCCTCGAGTTGTTCCTCCTTAGTTGTATTCTGACCCCGCTTTGTCAATTGATAGTCAAGGGTATGCGTGCATTCGTTTATCGATGCCTATTACTCTTGTAGTCCGTCAAGCCATTCTGTTCTGGAATGACTAGGAGAAACAAACTCCAGTACCTCATCCATATCCAGGATTGGGTCAAAGCAGTTGTATTCCGCAGACAAAAATGCCAATTCAGCTTTTGTTCTGTTCTACCTTGAAGTATTACCCACTTCATGTCAGGAACTTGAGAATTGCACCTTCCTTTAT
This sequence comes from Aegilops bicornis, assembly GCA_021605145.1. NCBI lineage: Eukaryota > Viridiplantae > Streptophyta > Magnoliopsida > Poales > Poaceae > Aegilops > Aegilops bicornis. The sequence goes on along the minus strand of CM038675.1, from coordinate 545,649,740 downwards.
GAATTCTTGACGCAGTGATACTTCTCGCTACCATTATTCATTCCTCGGTCCTGTGTTATTGTAACCGGAATGCCGACAAGTGAATTGTGATGTGTGAAATCAATACTCCGAGCAACTCGTTGCTTGGTAGCTAATGGACAATATCCTCATTCTTAGCGTGTTGGTTATTGAATCATCATCCTAAGATTAGTCGTGCTACCTAGTCCTTATTTCTGGTGCACACTTAGATTGATGAGTTAGGATCTTGTCAAGTCCTCACTCATTTGATCATATCGTCTTGCCTCAAAAGCAAGATTGTTCTCGAGCTTAGTAACATACCGGTGGTTCGTGACTTTCCAAATATCTTCTTGGAAGTGTTACCGGGTTGTCCCCTGACTGTTATGTTGAGCTCGTGATGAAGTTGGTTTCTTGTGAACCACCCTTTCTCCAAGAATCTGTGTTGGATACCCCTGAGCTAGTTGGTTAAGCCAAACAACAACTTGGAGAGTTGGAAGATAAAAGCTTGCCTAACTTAGTTCGTTCCAAAGGGATATTCTTGTGTAGTGTGTGTTGAAGAAAGATGATATCTTCATCGATTGGTCTCTGTGATCAGTTTCTGGACCTATTGTCTTATCAATTCTTTGATTTGAGTGTGGGCTATCGCCAAATCAAATCAGTACCAACGACGCTCGTAATGTTGTCCTACTCGTGGTTGATCCCTTGAGCATACACCATTACATATTTTGGTCTGACCAATGCTATCACCGTGTTCACATGATGGTGGAAGTACAGTGATATGGAAATTCCGATGAGTTGTTGTTGAGCCCATCAGCAGCATTTTGTCTTCCCCATGAGTCATGTTGAACATCAACCTAGTGTTGAAAACTTTGTAAGCAATGCCTTCGTGTTCCGTACATGAAGCCTATGCTTGGATGGAAGAAGTGACTTCCTCGAATTCATGTGCTTTAGGTGTAAGTTGCCGCCATGAATTTGAGAAAGGTTTGTTTTGTTTCCTATGGTACCATCCCAAGTCAGGTCATGCACGTGCGAAGTGCTCTATGGTTTGATAGGTTGGCCGCCTCCACTCCATATGTGTTCCTAGCACACCAAGCCACCGATTGATTTGTTCAAGGAGAAGGAGTTCCTTCATAACAACTAGTCATGACTTATGTTAGGACTTCATTATCCTCGATGATGGTTCCCAACCTGAACTTCGGTAGTATTTTTATCATAAGACTACTACGTGGTCATGCTTGTCTTGGACAGCGTGTTCATGGGTTTGTAGCAGAACCCGCTCATGTTTTGGAGCTTGCTATCGTAGTTCATTCCCGAGAATCTCGCAACATCTTCTCGTCGATTTGTGTTGCAAACTTTCATTTTTCTTTCTAGACTCGATGAGTCTGGAATATCCTAACACCAACCAGATCTGAATCTCAGGCAGATGTGATGGTTGGAACCTTCCCAACATTGCATGTTGTTCCCAGCTTGCACCCCATTGTACCAATTTTTCCATGGGATGTCCCTTTCAGTAATTGATGTCTAGGATCATCCTCAAAGGTGGACCTACCATGGGTCCCATTCATTTCCGGTGATAAGCAAAATCATCCATTGCGTTGTCTTCAACAAGGTAGTCCACATCATCCATTCTAGTCCGGGTATGTCATTCCTTCGAACTCTTTCAAATGATCGATTGTGGTTGCCTTAAGCTGGTATTAAGAGTTCCAATGATCTATGGATCAAAAGTAATTCTTTTGCCACTTAAGGGAGTAGTCCTTTGCGTCACCTTTCCCAAGGTGCCCCGTTACGGGATCATGGCAAATATTTCCTCGCCACCTTGACACCATCCACCATCCTTCTAAGCGTGGAATGGTTGCCTACCAATTTGAACCTTCGTCATCCGTTTCTTTTTCCATCATTCCTAATGTGTGTTTGGTGTCTCAACTCAAGAGATGTTCTTACGTCTCACCCCATGAACTGATCTTGAGTTGCTCGATCTTCAAGAAGATTAAATCCTGTAGGGTTTCCCCTCTTTACATTGTCGTGTCGGTGAAGATCTCAAAGTAAAGACGACAAGACCAAGATGATGGAATGAATCAACATCTTCGAGAAGGGCAAATGGATCATGAATATTGTGATAGTTTTGTGACTCACCTTTTCCTCTTACCTCAAGTCTTTAATCTCGGGGCGAGATTCTTGTTTAGTGAGGGTGAGTTGTCACAGCCCTAGAGCTTGCTTGTAACTAGTGGCATTGCATCCATGCATCATGTTTAATTTTCATGAAATTTGAAATGGGGAAGACAGAAAACCCCCAGAACCCCTCTTAATTCAACTAGGGTTTACTAAAAATTATTTCAATGAACCTGAAATGCCCTTAAAAAATGCTCATCATCTTTGCTTTGGTTCAGAGCCTCTGCCAAAAGTGGTGCACCATTATCTAGGTCATCCAAAGGTCTTTGAATTAAATCATAGGTATTTGAGTTTGAGCATTTCAAATTATATAAAATATTTCAAATGCCCAAATATTGCCAAACCAAAATGTTTCATGTTGGAAATATTCCAACAATGGACCACGAGCAGTTTGGTGATTTTTAAAACTGTTTTGGTATTTTTAAAAACTCCACAAAGTTGCAGAATAATAGAAAAAGAAAAACAGTTTAGAAACTTACGGCGCCACCTACCCGGCCCACCTGCCCGGCCCAGCCAGGCCGCATGGTGGCTGCTTGGCTCGCCAGGCAGCCAGTGCTTTCGGCGAGCACTGCATGGGTGCCACGCAACTGAGCCGCCCGCCTCGCCGCTCCCCTCGCTGCCGGCGTGGTTCGCTCTCCCTCTCTCCGAATCCCTCGGACACCTCCTCTCCTCCTGGCTCCTCTCTCTCAAGGCTCCCGGCCATGGCCGACGCCACCGCCAAGACCATCGCCAGAATCAAGGCGCTCCCGCCGTCTGCACCTCCTCGCCAGGTCTAGGAGCTCCGCCACCCTCCTCTACCCCGAGCTAGCCGAGTCCCGCATGCTCAAGTGAACCGAGGCCACCGCACCGACCTCGCCCGAGTTCGCCGTCGCCGGAGATCCCTTTCAACGCCGTCGTCGCTCCGGTCCGTCCCCGACCGCACCGAGTGCTTCTCCGAGTTGCCTGTGAGCCTAGCTACTTTTCCCTCCCTTCCTTTCTTGCTCCCGAGCTGTGTAGTGACCTCCCGGAGCTCAACCGCACTCACCGCCGCGGAGCTCGTCGCCGACGTGCTCCCGGTCACCCTCCGGCCACCTCTTGGTGTCCATCGCACTCACCACACTCCGTAGCGTCTAACCAAGCACTCCCCTCACCTCACCGACCACCCTAGCCCCGAGTTCGCCTTCGGCCGAACTCCGGCTTCGCCTAGGTCGTCGCCGGCGCCGATTCCGCCACCCGACCCGACTAACTCCACCAAGAGCTTGGCTCATCCCAGCTCCTCCTAGATGCCCTCCATGGCCCATTTGGTCGCCGGGAGTGGCCAAACCACTCTCGCCGCCCGGCGTCGCTGTGCTAGACGCCGGTGCAGCCGACGTGGACTTTGACCACGGGTGGGCCCTGGTTGACTCTCCTGAGTCAATGACAGGTGGGGCCCAGCCCTGTTAACTATTTAGGATTAGTCTTAATTAAATTTAGTTAAGCTAATTATACTGACACGCGATACCCATTGTCAGGTTTGACCCGAACCATGTTCCGTTGACCCGCTGACATCACACTGACGTCAGGCTGACGCAGTTATACCTTTTCTGGATTTAATTTAATTCAGGAAATTGCAGAAAATACCCCAAACTTCTAAAATTCATAGAAATTCAACCGTAGCTCAGAATGAAATAATTTATATATGAACAATGATCAGAAAAATATGAAGAATCTGTTTATGCCATGATCATGCATGTTTGAACAAGTTAACCTCACTGAATAGGATGAATCATGATTAGGGTAATTTATGAAATAACATTTGGAGTTGGAATTTGTTCTTGTTTGAGTTCCACTTCAATTAACCTGGCTAGACATTGCATTAGGTGAATTCAGTACCTTAACATGACATGTCATTCATGTGAATGTGCATTGCATTGATTGTGATCTCTCTTGTTGCCGGTAATTGTCCCCTCTCAGTAGACGACGTTCCGACGATTGTTCGATGACACCGATGAAGAACTATATTATCTTGAAGTGCGAGCAAGCAAAACCCCTTGTTCATTCCGATATAATCCCACTCTCTCGCTCCTGCTCTATTTTACCGCTTTAGGACAACAACGATTCAACTGTTACTTGCTGCGGTAGCTGAACCCCTTTATCCTCTGCATGACTGTCATTCCACAAGAATTAGATGAAACCCACTAGCATGAGTAGGAGTTGTTTGAGCCATGTTGTGCCTACTCATTCATGCTTGTTGTCATGCACTGCTTTGCTTAGAGTTTAGTCAGTCTGATTCATCGGGAATGAATTGGAATGGTTGTGTGAACATGTCCTACGTGTGTGAGCTAAGTGTATGAACACGATTTGGTAAAGGTAGCGGTGAGAGGCCATGTAGGAGTACATGGTGGGTTGTCTCATTGCAGCCGTCCTCGAACTGAGTTACGTGTTTGTGATCCATGAAATAGTTACTACCACGCATTGGGCCCGAAACCAATGGACCCTCTCGGCTTCTTAACCACCATTGTTCTCTGTCCAGGAGTTGCAAGTAGTTTCTGGTGTTTGTAGTATGCTGGGGGCCGCACGCAACGCTGACCTTAGGGGTGGGTTGTGTTGCGGTAGGCACCGTATCTGATGTACCGATTCGCCCGTTTGGTGTCTCGGGAACCCTGCACACATCGTTCGGGGCTGTATGGGAAACCTCGGCGGACTCCTGCGGATGGAACCGAATAGGCGATAAACCTAGACTCGGGACTCGTGTGTTTAGGTAGGTCGTGGCCGACACCCACGTTGGGCTTCCGCTTGAAGGTTGCCGAGTACATGTCGTGTAAACGCGGTAAGTGGTGAGCGTGTGTGAAGAAGTACACCCTGCAGGTTAATATGATCTATTCGAATAGCCGTGTCCACGGAGAAGGACTTGGGTTGCCTATATCGGTTCATAGACAAGTGAAAGTGGATACTCTAAAATGCGCAAGATAAGCGTGAGTGCTATGGATGGCGTTCTCGTAGGGAGGCAGGGAGCGGGTCCATAGTGGTGTATTGATATGGTGAATATGTGGACTCGTGTGCGCCACCTCAAAAGAGTTACTTGCAGTCGTAGTTCAGGATAGCCACCGAGTCAAAGCTGGCTTGCTGCAGTCAAACTCCACCACCCCCCTTTTGATAATGATGCATATGTAGTTAGTTCTGATGTAAGTCTTGCTGAGTACGTTTGTACTCACGTTTGCTTATTTTATGTTTTGCAGAGAGACGTCAGTCTCGCTAGTAGTTCCACGTGGACTTCGACGTTAGCTTGTTACCTCAGCTACGATCTTGTGCCCTCGGCAGGATCTGGTAGATAGTCAGGCTTCTCAGCCTTTTTCATTTATAGTTGTCTGTACTCAGACATGTTTAGCTTCCGCTTGTGCTTTGACTTGTATGCTCTGCGTGTTGGGTCATGAGACCCATGTTTGTAATATCTCGCTCCTCGGAGCCTAATGAATAAATATTTGAGTCGTAGAGTTATGTTGTGATGCCATGTTGTATCTACACATATTGAGCATATTGTGTGTATGTTTGAAATGCTTGGTATGTGTGGGATCCGACAAACTAGTTGTTTATCCTTGGCAGCCTATCAATTGCGGAAATGAAGGCTCCAGCTTATGAGCGATAGTAGTCCGCTACAGCCCGGTTCACCGGAGTCCTGCTAGCCCAGCACTACTGCTTGGACACTTGACTGGCCGGCATGTGTTTCACTTCGTTCCTATCCCTGTCCCTTCGGGGAAATGTCACGCGGTGTTATTCGGAGTCCTGCCTAGCCTGCTACAGGCCAGTTCCATGCTATATTATCTATTGTTTTGGACCATATTGGGCTTTATTTTCCACTTTTATATTACTTTTTGGACTAACCTATTAACCGGAGGCCCAACCCAGAATTGTTGTTTTTTGCCTATTTCAGTGTTTCGAAGAAACAGAATATCAAACGGAGTCCAAACGGAATGAAATCTTCTGGAACGTGATTTTCTCATCAGATAAGATCCAGGAGACTTGGACCCTCGGTCAAGAAAGGAGGGAGGCGGCCACGAGGGTGCTGGCCCCCCCAGGGCGCGCCCCCTGCCTCGTGGGCCCCCCGAAGCTCCACCTACGTACTCCTTCCTCCTATATATACCTCATTACCCCAAAAGATCAGATCACGGAGCCAAAAACCTAATTCCACCGCCGCAACTTTCTCAGATCCACGAGATCCCATCTTGGGGCCTGTTAGGAGCTCCATGGAAGGGGAATCCACCATGGAGGGCTTCTACATCATCATCATAGCCTCTCCGATGAAGTGTGAGTAGTTTACTTCGGACCTTCAGGTCATAGTTAGTAGCTAGATGGCTTCTTCTCTCTTTTTGGATCTCAATACAATGTTCTCCCCCTCTCTCGTGGAGATCTATTCGATGTAATCTTCTTTTTGCGGTGTGTTTGTTGAGACCGATGAATTGTGGGTTTATGATCAAGATTATCTATGAGCAATATTTGAATCTTCTCTTAATTCTTTTATGTATGATTGGTTATCTTTGCAAGTCTCTTCGAATTATCCGTTTGGTTTGGCCAACTAGATTGGTAGTTCTTGCAATGGGAGAAGTGCTTAGCTTTGGGTTCAATCTTGCGGTGTCCTTTCCTAGTGACAGAAGGGGCAGCAAGGCACGTATTGTATTGTTGCCATCGAGGATAACAAGATGGGGTTTTATCATATTGCATGAAATTATCCCTCTACATCATGTCATCTTGCTTAAGGCGTTACTCTGTTTTCATTAACTTAATACTCTAGATGCTTCTTGGATAGCGGTCGATGAGTGGAGTAATAGTAGTAGATGTAGGCAGGAGTCGGTCTACTTGTCTCGGACGTGATGCCTATATACATGATCATACCTAGATACTCTCATAACTATGCTCAATTTTGTCAATTGCTTAACAATAATTCGTTCACCCACCGTAAAATACTTATGCTCTTGAGAGAAGCCACTAGTGAAATCTATGGCCCCCGGGTCTATTCTCATCATATTAATCTTCCTACGCTTTATTATTGCTTTGCTTTTTACTTTGCCTTTTATTTTACTTTGCATCTTTATACCAAAAATACCAAAAATATTATCTATCATCTCTATCAGATCTCACTCTCGTAAGTGACCGTGAAGGGATTGACAACCCCTTATCGCGTTGGTTGCGAGGAGTTATTTTCTTTGTGTAGGTACGAGGGACTTGCGTGTGGCCTCCTACTGGATTGATACCTTGGTTCTCAAAAACTGAGGGAAATACTTACGCTACTCTGCTGCATCATCCTTTCCTCTTCGGGGAAAACCAGCATAAGCTCAAGACGTAGCAAGAAGGATTTCTGGCGCCGTTCTTAGGGAGTCTACATAAAAGTCAACATACCAAGTACCCATCACAATTCCTTATCTCTCGCATTACATTATTTGCCATTTGCCTCTCGTTTTCCTCTCCCCCACTTCACCCTTGCCGTTTTATTCGCCCTCTCTTTTTGTTTGCCTTGATGTCTTACTTGGCTCGTTTGCTCGTTTGGTTGAAATAGTTGAGTATTTATTCCTAAACAGAGAAGCCAATATCTATGGATCCTCATCCGCTTGCCAATCTTTTTAAGATATCCAATTATGATGAACCAATTCCTAGTGATTTGGATGCACTAGATTATCTTTATAAGCTTTTTCCTGAAATCCGTAAATCTGAAAATTGTGATGAAGTGCTTCACGATAGATTTTGACTAAAAAGCATGATTGCAATGATTTTATTATAAATTCTATTGATGTAAATTATGCTAATAATATGCAAAACCCTAAGCTTGGGGATGCTAGTTTTGCTATGTCCAATAGTCATGATTGGGGAGATTCTTCTTATGATCTTGAAAATTTATTTAAGCCCCATGATGAATATAAGATTGATAATAGTGTTTGCAATAATATTGAAAGTGGGTTTGGAAGAGTGTCAACTTTAGATCCCACATATTTGGATAACATTCAATCTTATGAAATTTTTTATAAAAGTGGGCTTGGAGAAATCATGACTTTAGTTAATGATAATCCCACTATTTTGGAAGAGTGTCAACTTCACATGCATGTGGATCATGTTGAGAATATGTTATGTGATAGATATATTGTTGAATTTTCTTATGATCCTACATGTAACTATTATGAGAGAGGAAAATACGGTTATAGAAATTTTCATGTTACTAAATTACCTCTCGTTATGTTGAGATTGCTATTGTTCCTTTCCGCTTCCTTGCATATGCTAGTTTTTGCTTGCTACGATAAATTGTTTGCCTATAATATGCCTATGCATAGGAAGTATGTTAGACTTAAGTGTGTTTGTCACATGTTTTATGATGCTCTCTTTGTGTCTCAATTCTTGTCTTTCTTGTGAGCATCATTGAAATCTCAATGCCTAGCTAAAAAGGCTTTATAGAAAAGCGCTTGTTGGGAGACAACCCAATATTTATCCTTGAAGTGTAGCAATAAATAATACATCTACCTTATGTTTAGATGTGGTTTTATGTTTGAATTAGTGTTTGTGCCAAGTTAAACCTATAGGATCTTCTTGGATGATAGTTATTTGATCTTGCTGTAATTTCCAGAAACTTTCTGATCACAAAAACAATTGTTAAAATTCACCAGAACGTGATAAAATACTGATTCCAATTGCTTCTGATCAATAAACAGATTGCCTAGGTCTTCCTACTTTGGCTGAATTTTTGGAGTTCCAGAAGTTTGCGTTAGTTACAGATTACTACAGACTGTTCTGTTTTTCGTGTGTTTTTTGCTTATTTTGATGAATGTATGGCTAGTAAAATAGTTTATAATCCATAGAGAAGTTGGAATACAGTAGGTTTAACACCAATATAAATAAAGAATGAGTTAATTACAGTACCTTTAAGTGTTCTTTTGTTTTCTTTCGCTAACGGAGGTCACGAGATTTCTGTTGAGTTTGTGATTCCCGTAGCATGCACGTATGGTGAACCGTTATGTGATGAAGTCGGAGCATGATTTATTTATTGATTGTCTTCCTTATGAGTGGCGGTCGGGGACGAGCGATGGTATTTTCCTACCAATCTATCCCCCTAGGAGCATGCGCATAATACTTTGCTTTGATAACTTGTAGATTTTTGCAATAAGTGTATGAGTTTTTTATGACTAATGTTGAGTCCATGGATTATACGCACTTTTCTCACCCTTCCACCATTGCTAGCCTCACTAATACCGCGCACTTTTCACCGGTATCATACACCCACCATAAACCTTCCTCAAAACAGCCACCATACCTACCTATCATGGCATTTTCATAGCCATTCCAAGATATATTGCCATGTAACTTTCCACCGTTCCGTTTATTATGACACGCTCCATCATTGTCATATTGCTTAGCATGATCATGTAGTTGACATCGTATTTGTGGCAAAGCCACCGTTCATAATTCTTTCATACATGTCACTTATGAATCATTGCATATCCCGGTACACCGTCGGAGGCATTCACATAGAGTCATATTTTGTTCTAAGTATCGAGTTGTAATTGTTGAGTTGTAAGGAAAATAAAAGTGTGATGATCATCATTTTTAGAGCATTGTCCCAAGTGAGGAAAGGATGATGGAGACTATGATTCCCCCATAAGTCGGGATGAGACTCCGGACGAAAAATCAAAAAAGGAAAGAAAAGAGGCCATAAAAAAAGAAAGGGCCCAAATAAAAAAATGAGAGAAACAGAGAGAAGGGACAATGTTACTATCCTTTTACCACACTTGTGCTTCAAAGTAGCACCATGATCTTCATAATAGTGAGTCTCTCGTTTGTCACTTTCATATACTAGTGGGAATTTTTCATTATAGAACTTGGCTTGTATATTCCAATGATGGGCTTCCTCAAATTGCCCGAGGTCTTTGTGAGCAAGCGAGTTGGATGCACACCCACTTAATTTCTTTTGTTGAGCTTTCATATACTTATAGCTCTAGTGCATCTGTTGCATGGCAATCCCTACTCACTCACATTGATATCTATTGATGGGCATCTCCATAGCCCGGTGATACGCCTAGTTGATGTGAGACTATCTTCCCTCTTTTTGTCTTCTCCACAACCACCATTCTATTCCACATATAGAGCTATATCCATGGCTCACACTCATGTATTGCGTGAAGATTGAAAAAGTTTTGAGAATGTCAAAAGTATGAAACAATTGCTTGGCTTGTCATCGGGGTTGTGAATGATTTAAATACTTTGTGTGGTGAAGATAGAGCATAGCCAGACTATATGATTTTGTAGGGATAACTTTCTTATGCCATGTTATTTTGAGAAGACATAATTGCTTTGTTAGTATGCTTGAAGCATTATTATTTTTATGTCAATATTAAACCTTTGTCTTGAATCTTTCGAATCTGAATATTCAAACCACAATTAAGAAGAGTTACATTGAAATTATGCCAAGTAGCACTCCGCATCAAAAATTCTCTTTTTATCATTTACCTACTCGAGGACGAGCAGGAATTAAGCTTGGGGATGCCTGATATGTCTCCAACGTATCTATAATTTTTGATTGCTCCATGTTATATTATCTATTGTTTTGGACCATATTGGGCTTTATTTTCCACTTTTATATTACTTTTGGGACTAACCTATTAACCGGAGGCCCAGCCCAGAATTGTTGTTTTTGCCTATTTCAGTGTTTCGAAGAAACGGAATATCAAACGGAGTCCAAACGAAATGAAATCTTCGGGAACGTGATTTTCTCATCAGATAAGATCCAGGAGACTTGGACCCTCGGTCAAGAAAGGAGGGAGGCGGCTACGAAGGTGGAGGGCGCGCCCCCTGCCTCGTGGGCCCCCCGAAGCTCCACCGACGTACTCCTTCCTCCTATATATACCTACGTACCCCCAACAGATCAGATACAGAGCCAAAAACCTAATTCCACCGCTGCAAATTTCTGTATCCACGAGATCCCATCTTGGGGCCTGTTAGGAGCTCATGGGAAGGGGAATCCACCATGGAGGGCTTCTACATCATCATCATAGCCTCTCCTATGAAGTGTGAGTAGTTTACTTCAGACCTTCTGGTCCATAGTTAGTAGCCAGATGGCTTCTTCTCTCTTTTTGGATCTCAATACAATGTTCTCCCCCTCTCTCGTGGAGATCTATTCGATGTATTCTTCTTTTTGTGGTGTGTTTGTTGAGACCGATGAATTGTGGGTTTATGATCAAGATTATCTATGAGCAATATTTGAATCTTCTCTTAATTCTTTTAAGTACGATTGGTTATCTTTGCAAGTCTCTTCGAATTATCCTTTTGGTTTGGCCAACTAGATTGGTAGTTCTTGCAAACAAGGTTGGGGCAATCTCCACAACTTAATTGGAGGCTCTCAACGACACCACGAAGCTTCACCACAATGGACTATGGCTCCGCGGTGACCTCAACCGTCTAGGGTGCTCAAACACCCAATAGTAACAAGATGCGCAAGGGATTAGTGGGGGGAATCAAATTTCTCTTGGTGGAAGTGTAGATCGGGGCCTTCTCAACCACTCCCGAGCAAATCAACAAGTTTGATTGGCTAGGGAGTGAGATCGGGCGAAAATGGAGCTTGGAGCAACAATGGAGCTTAGGGTTGGAAGAGGTGGTCAACTCGGGGAAGAAGACACCCCTTATATAGTAGAGAGACAAATCCAACCGTTATCCACCAACCCATTCTACGCAGCACGGTACTACCGCGCCGGGGCAGCGGTACTACCACAGGCAGACACGGTACTACCGCGAGGCCCTACAGTACTACCGCCTGAACAACAAAGCCCTGGCCAGCCCAACAGCACTGAAGCGGAGAGGGGTAGAACCACACAAGCGGTACTACCGCATCGCCTTGCGGTACTACCGCAAGGCAAGGAAGGTCCAGAGAACGGGGAGGCACGGACATAAAAAATTACATCCGTAGCAACTTCCGCTGAGTTGGAGTCGATGCAAAAATCCGACACGGTAGTACAGCTGGAGGAGCGGTACTACCGCGTGGCAGCTGAGCCAGGCCAGGGCACGCGGTACTACCGCGCACAGCGTGCGGTACTACCGCGGGGGCGCGGATGTAAAAAATTACATCCGCCCCTACTACCGCAGCGCAGCGGCACTACCGCACGTGGGTGCGGTACTACCGCGGAGGGAGCGGATGTAAAAAATTACATCCGCCCCTACTACATAGCGGGCACTTGGCAGCACAGGGGCCCGCGGTACTATAGCTCCTGAGGAGCGGTACTACCGTGGGCTCCTGCGGTACAACCGCACCGGGGTCCGGTACTACCGCAAGTGATTGCGGTACTACCGCTCCAGGGAGCAGTACTACCGCAAGCCCAATTTCAGCAACCAAGACAGAATGCATAGAGGATAAAATGAAGGATTCTCCAAAGTGCAGGGGGAAAGGTGGAGACAAGGAAGAAAACGTGTACGTGATGATTCCACCCGAACCTTTCCGAAGCGGACCCCCTCTTGATAGTACGGCTTTCCTACGACTCAATTCCACCGAAAAGAAACGTAAAAAGAACGCCGATACGTCTCCAACGTATCTATAATTTTTGATTGCTCCATGCTATATTATCTATTGTTTTGGACCATATTGGGCTTTATTTTCCACTTTTATATTACTTTTTGGACTAACCTATTAACCGGAGGCCCAACCCGAAATTGTTGTTTTTGCCTATTTCAAAGTGTTTGAAGAAAGCAGAATATCAAACGGAGTCCAAACGGAATGAAATCTTCCTGAACGTGATTTTCTCATCGAGATAAGATCCAGAGACTTGGACCCTCGGTCAAGAAAGGAGGGAGGCGGCCACGAGGGTGCTGGCCCCTGTGGCGCCCCGCCTCGTGGGCCCCCAAGCTCCACCCCACGCATTCTTCCTCCTATATATACCTACGCACTTCAAAAGATCGACACGGAGCCAAAAACCTAATTCCACCGCCGCAACTTTCAGATCCACGAGATCCCATCTTGGGGCCTGTTCCGAGCTCACGGAAGGGGAATCCACCACGGAGGGCTTCTACATCATCATCATAGCCTCTCCGATGAAGTGTGAGTAGTTTACTTCGGACCTTGGTCATAGTTAGTAGCTAGATGGCTTCTTCTCTCTTTTGGATCTCAATACAATGTTCTCCCCTCTCTCGTGGAGATCTATTCGATGTAATCTTCTTTTTTGCGGTGTGTTTGTTGAGACCGATGAATTGTGGGTTTATGATCAAGATTATCTATGAGCAATATTTGAATCTTCTCTTAATTCTTTTATGTATGATTGGTTATCTTTGCAAGTCTCTTCGAATTATACGTTTGGTTTGGCCAACTAGATTGGTAGTTCTTGCAATGTGATTAGTGCTTAGCTTTGGGTTATATCTTGCGGTGTCCTTTCCCGGTGTGATGAGGGGCAGCAAGGCACGTATTGTATTGTTGCCATCAAGGATAACAAGATGGGTTTTTTTCATATTGCATGAATTTATCCCTCTACATCATGTCATCTTGCTTAAGGCGTTACTCTATTTTCATTAACTTAATACTCTAGATGCATGCTGGATAGCGGTCGATGAGTGGAGTAATAGTAGTAGATGTAGGCAGGAGTCGGTCTACTTGTCTCGGACGTGATGCCTATATACATGATCATACCTAGATACTCTCATAAATATGCTCAATTCTATCAATTTCTCAACAATGAATTGCTCACCCACCGTAAAATACTTATGCTCTTGAGAGAAGCCACTAGTGAAATCTATGGCCCCGGGTCTATTGTCATCATATTAATCTTCCCACGCTTTATTATTGCTTTGCTTTTTACTTTGCCTTTTATTTTACTTTGCATCTTTATACCAAAAATACCAAAAATATTATCTATCATCTCTATCAGATCTCACTCTCGTAAGTGACCGTGAAGGGATTGACAACCCCTTATCGCGTTGGTTGCGAGGAGTTATTTGCTTTGTGTAGGTACGAGGGACTTGCGCGTGGCCTCCTACTGGATTGATACCTTGGTTCTCAAAAACTGAGGGAAATACTTACGCTACTCTGCTGCATCATCCTCTCGTCTTCGGGGAAAACCAAAGCAAGCTCAAGACATAGCAAACGCCGTCTTCAATAGTCTTCGAGGGGCACCAAACCGTCTTGTGCCTAGCGATGAAACGTCTGAGAAACTCAAGGCACACGATTAGTCCGCAAAAGCATTGTCATCAATCACCAAAACACCTTAGGTATAAATATGCCCTTACAACAGCGAGGTGGCGTCGGCGACGAGGAGCGGGCTCGGGTCCGGCCGACGGTGAAGGCGCGCTCGGGGGCGGAGGCAGGGGCGCACGGGCTCGGGGACGACGTCGGCGACGGCGATGGAGACGGCTACGAGAGGCACGGGCGACGGCGACGACGTGGTCGGGGGCGACGGCAGGGGCGGCAGACGGCGTCGGGGCAGCCTGGCAGCGTCGAGGAGGTCGGCGTCGTCAGGGGCAACTGGCGATGAAAACCAAAATTTTCACAAGTGTTTCTTATATAGCAAAGCCTTTAATCCCGGTTGGTGGCACCAACCGGGACCAATGCCACCCTTTTGTCCCGGTTCGTGCCACCAACCGGGACCAAAATCTCTTTTCAAGACAAAGGGCGGAAGCGAGACCTCTGGTCCCGGTTGGTGGCACGAACCGGGACCAAAGGGTGGTAGTCGTACCGGTTCGTCCCACCAACCGGGACCAAAGGTGGGTATTGGTCTCGGTTGGTGCCACCAACCGGGACGAAAGGGTGGCACAGTGGTGGTGTGGTGGGAGTTTAGTCTCACCTCGCTAGCTGAGAGAGCTCAACACCTCTTTATAAGCTGCGTTGCGGCTCAGGTGCTGAGCTCCTCTCTAATATGCAGGCAGTACTTGCCTACCCTTCTCACTGCCATGTTGGGCCTATTGGTCCCGCGGGCCTACATCCTGGCCCATGTACAGATGAGTTTCTAGTCGTATGTAGGCCGTGTGGCCCAGTAGGCGGCATTTTTTTATTTTTTCCAGTATTTTTGTTTTGTTTTCTGAATTATTTATTTTCTTTTGTTTTTTGCTTTATTTTTTAATTCTTTTTGCTTTTAGGTCAGAATAATTATAAACTTTCTGTTAGTGCCATTAGTTTCCAAATTTGAATAGTTTAAATTTGAATTCTTTGAATTTGTGTGAATCACTAGTTTGTGAATAACTTCAATACAAAAATATATTTTGAGTGATTCTTTTTCCTGCTATTTAATATTACTGCGTTTTATCATTATATTCAAAAACAGATTTTGCTATTTTAGTTTCTATCAAAAAATTCTTTATGAAAATTCTTTTTGCTACTAAAGTTTCTAACAAAAAAATATTTATGATAATTCTTTCTGCTTTTCATGTTTTGAACAGAAAATACTTTGATAATTTTTGTTGGATAAATTTTATGTAATTTTAGTTTAAAAATACTAGAGGTTTATAAAAGCTTTTTAGTTGATTCCTTTTGCTATTAGAGTTTTATAAAAGTTTTTTAGTTGATTTTATTTTTGCTATTGAAGAATATTATAGTTTTGTTTTAGTTGATCATAACAGAATATTTTAATTGATTATTTTTAGTTCATTCTTTTAGCTATTAGTTCATTTTTTTGCTATTAGTTCATTCTTTTTTTATATTAGTTCATTCTTTGAGCTAAGTGACCCTGAAATTGAAAAGCACTACAAATGAACTATGAAAAGGTTGAAAGCTGGCATGGTATCATCATTTCACCCACATAGCATGTGCTAGAAAGTTGAGAGGGTTCTGGGGAAAAAGCTGGATGCACTTCGTGTACAAAATGGACAATCTCTTCCAAGTATCGTGGTTTTGATTTAAAACTCATCTCATTACAAAAGGGATTTCATTTTTTGAACTTATTTGAACTCAGACTTTTTCTGTGTTGAAAATGCACCATTTAAAGCCACATCATCAATTTTCAACCCTTTCTGACTTCATTTGTTATTTTTCATGCATTTACTGATTTTTTTGAGCTAAATGACCCTGAAATTGAAAAGCACTACAAATGAACTCTGAAAAGGTTGGAAGTTGGCATGGTGTCATTATTTCACCCAAATAGCATGTGCTAAAAAGTTGAGAGGGTTACAACAGAAGTTGAGAGGGTTACAACACTACAAAACGGACAATCTCTTTCGAAGTATCATGGATATTCTAGATCAAATGCATCATCATAATAGTCGTGGAGAGAAAGTCTTCACTTTTTCTTCGCTTCTGTCCTTTGCTTATTGCGCCATAACCATGGATAATCTTCATCGTTTAACAGGGTGCTTGGGTCAGCCTTGACTTTGAAGGGAGGAATTTCATGAAACTTTTCATAATCTTCGGACATGTCTGTCTTGCCCTCCACTCCTGCGATGTCTCTTTTTCTTGAAAGAACTATGTGGCGCTTTGGCTCATCGTATAATGTGTTCGCTTCCTTATCTTTTCTTTTTTTCCGGTTTGGTAGACATGTCCTTCACATAGAAAACCTGTGCCACATCATTGTCTAGGACGAACGGTTCGACTGTGTACCCAAGATTGTTCAGATCCACTGTTGTCATTCCATACTGTGGGTCTACTCGCACTCCCGCCTCTGACAGATTGACCCATTTGCACTTAAACAAAGGGACCTTAAAATCATGTCCGTAGTCAAGTTCCCATATGTCCACTATGTAACCATAATATGAGTCCTTTCCTCTTGGTTCTTGCATCAAAGTGGACACCGCTGTTTTGGTTCTTGCTCTTTTGATCTTGGGCGATCGTGTAAAATGTATTCCCATTTATCTACGTATCCTTTGTAAGTCAATATGATCGAAGATGGTCGCTCGGACAACGAGTACAGCTCATCACAAACAGTGTTTTCACCTACGAGACGTGTTTCCAACCAAGCTGCCGAAAGTCTGATGTGTTCACATGTAATCCAGTCGTCCACACTTGCCTCGGGTGTTTGGAGTGTAGACTGTTCTTGTGTTCATCGACATACGGGTCACCAAGGTAGAGTTCTCAGAGAAGCTGTAGTGTGCTTGAGACCAAGAATGCCTGTCCCTGCATATTATTGAGTCCCCTCCAAGCGTGTCTTTTCCAGTCAGTCTCCCCTCATATCGCGATTTAGGGAGACCAATCTTATGAAGGCCAGGAATGAAGTCAACACAAAATCCAATGACATCCTCCGTTTGATGGCCCATGGAGATGCTTCCTTCTGGGCTAGCGCCGTTACGAACATATTTCTTTAGGACTCCCATGAACCTCTCAAAGGGGAACATATTGATGGTTACAAACAGCAACACATGCAGGTCAAATTCCTCCTGTTTGTGCTCATCCCACACACATACACCTTTTCCAATCCACAGGTGTAAAAGTTCTTCAACTAATGGCCTTAGGTACACATCAATCTCGTTGCCGGGTTGCTTAGGGCCTTGGATGAGAACTGGCATCATAATGAACTTCCGCTTCATGCACATCCAAGGAGGAAGGTTGTACATACATAGAGTCACGGCCCAGGTGCTGTGATTGCTTGATACGTCTCCGTCGTATCTACTTTTCCAAACACTTTTGCCCTTGTTTTGGACTCTAACTTGCATGATTTGAACGGAACTAATTCGGACGGACGCTGTTTTTAGCAGACTTTCCATGGTGTTATTTATGTGCAGAAACAAAAGTTCTCGGAATGAACTGAAACTCCACGAAACGTCTATTTGGAAATAATAAAAAATCCTTGCAAAAGATGAAGACCAGGGGGCCCACACCCTAGCCACGAGGGTGGAGGGCGCGCCCCCTACCTCGTGGGTCCCCTGGAGCTCCTCCGACCTCAACTCCAACTCTATATATTTGCTTTCGGGGAGAAAAAATCAGAGAGAAGAATTTATCGCGTTTTACGATGCGGAGTCGCCGCCAAGCCCTAAAACCTCTCGGGAGGGCTGATCTAGAGTCCGTTCGGGGCTCCGGAGAGGGGGATTCGTCGCCGTCGTCATCATCAACCATCCTCCATCACCAATTTTATGATGCTCACCGCCGTGCTTGAGTAATTCCATCGTAGGCTTGCCGGGCGGTGATGGGTTGGATGAGATCTATCATGTAATCGAGTTAGTTTTGTTAGGGTTTGATCCCTAGTATCCACTATGTTCTGAGATTGATGTTGCTATGACTTTGCTATGCTTAATGCTTGTAACTATGGCACGAGTGCCATGATTTCAGATCTGAACCTATTATCTTTTCATGAATATATGTGAGTTCTTGATCCTATCTTGCAAGTCTATAGTCACCACTATGTGTTATGATCCGGCAACCCAGAAGTGACAATAATCGGGACCACTCCCGGTGATGACCATAGTTTGAGGAGTTCATGTATTCACTATGTGCTAATGCTTTGTTCCAGTACTCTATTAACAGGAGGCCTTAATATCCTTAGTTTCCATTAGGACCCGCTGCCACGGGAGGGTAGGACAAAAGATGTCATGCAAGTTCTTTTCCATAAGCACGTATGACTACATTCGGAGTACATGCCTACATTACATTGATGAATTGGAGCTAGTTCTGTGTCACCCTATGTTATGACTGTTACATGATGAACCGCATCCGGCATAATTCTCCATCACCGATCCAATGCCTATGAGCTTTTCACATATTGGTCTTCGCTTATTTACTTTTCCGTTGCTGCTGTTACAATCACTACAAAACACCAAAAATATTACTTTTGCTACCTTTACTCTTTGTTACCGTTACCACTACTGTCATATTACCTTGCTACTAAATACTTTGCTGCAGATATTAAGTTATCCAGGTGTGGTTGAATTGACAACTCAACTGCTAATACTTGAGAATATTCTTTGGCTCCCCTTGTGTCGAATCAATAAATTTGGTTTGAATACTCTACCCTCGAAAACTGTTGCGATCCCATATACTTGTGGATTATCAAGACTATTTTCTGGCGCCGTTGCTGGGGAGCATAGCTATATTCTTTGAGTCACTTGGGATTTATATCTGCTGGTCACTATGAAGAACTTGAAAGACGCTAAGACAAAAATTTATCCCTCAGCTACGAGGGGGGGGGGGGTAAGGAACTGTCATCTAGCTCTGCACTTGATTCACTTTCTGTTTTGAGTAAGCTTGCGACACCTAAACCTGCTTCTGCTATTCATTCTGATATGTCGCATGTTATTGATGATGCCACTTCTGCTATGCATAATATTACAATGAAACTACTTCTATGCTTGATACTACTGTGCCCCTTAGTGAATTTCTTGATGAACAAATTGCTAGGGCTAGAGAGAAAGAAATTATTGAAACTGATTATATTGATGAAATTGATGATGAAAACTTGCCTGTTATTCCTGAGGGTTATGTTTTTGATAAAGAAGCTTCTTTAACTATTTTAGCCTGCAAAGATAGATATGAGCTCAAGAGGTTATTAGCTCAATGGAATCAGCAATCTCTTAATGATAGAATGAGACCTGACCCTGCTTTTGCAACTTCACCTATCTGTGTTACCGATAAGGATTATGAATTCTCTGTTGATCCTGATATAATTACTTTGGTTGAATCTGGTCCTTTTCATGGCTATGAATCCGAAACCGGTGTGGCATATCTTACTAAATTAAATGATATAGCCACCCTGTTCACTAATGATGAGAGATCTCGCTACTTTTATATCCTTCAAATATTTCCGTTCTCATTAAAGGGTGATGCTAAGATATGGTTTAATTCTCTTGATCCTGGTTGTGTGCGTAGTCCCCGGGATATGATTTATTACTTCTCTGCTAAATATTTCCTCGCTCATAAGAAACAAGCTGCTTTGAGGGACATATACAATTTTGTGCAAATGGAAGAAGAGAGTCTCCCACAAGCTTGGGGGAGGCTTCTCAAGTTACTTAATGCTTTGCCTGATCATCCTCTTAAGAAAAATGAAATACTTGATATCTTTTATAATGGACTAACCGATGCTTCCAGAGATTACCTGGATAGTTGTGCTGGTTCTGTTTTCAGGGAAAGAACACCGGATGAAGCTGAAATTCTATTGAATAATATGTTGACCAATGAAAATAATTGGACACTTCCTGAGCCAACTCCTGAGCCTATCCACGAGCCTATTCCTAAACCAACTCAAGAAGAAGAGGTGTTCTGCTTCTCGATCTCAAGATATGCAAGAGGCAAAGAAATCTATGAAAGAAAAAGCTATTAAAGCTGAAGATGTTAAGAACTTACCTCCTATTGAAGAGATACATGGTCTTAATTTACCGCCCGTTGAAGAAACATATGATATTAATCCATCACCTATTGAAGAAACTCATGGTCTTGATAACCCGACACAGGTAGTAAAGGTAAACTCTCTCTATAGATATGATAAAGCTGAAATCCCTCCTACTAAAATTGCTAGCCAATGCTTGGACGAGTCTGATAACTTTATGGTTAAGCAAGAAGATTTCAATGCTTATTTTGGTAGACAACGAAAACAAAATGCTTATATGATTGAGCACTTGGGTGATTATATGTCTAGAGTTAAAGGTGAACTTAAACTCATTAGTAAACATGCTTCTATGGTCACCACTCAAGTAGAACAAGTACTTAAAGCTCAAAATTATTTGCTCAATGAATTAAATAGTAAGAATAATGATTATGCTGTTAGAGTGGCTCCTAGAACTGGTAGAATGACTCAGGAACCTTTGTATCCTGAAGGCCACCCTAAGAGAATTGAGCAAGATTCTCAGCGAAATAATATTGATGTACCTAGTCCTTCTAAAAAGAAGAAAAATAAAAATGATAGGACTTTGCATGCTTCTAGTGAACCTATTGCTGAACCACCTGAGAATCCAAATGATATCTCTATTTACGATCTTTGAAACACAATCTGGTAATGAACATGAACCTAATGAAAATGTTAATGATGATGTTCATGATGATGCTCAACCTAGTAATGATAATGATGTAGAAATTGAACCTGCTGTTGATCTTGATAACCCAAAATCAAAGAATCAACGTTATGATAAGAGAGACTTTGTTGCTAGGAAACATGGTAAAGAAAGGGAACCATGGGTTCAGAAACCCATGCCTTTTCCTCCCAAACCATCCAAGAAAAAGGATGATGAAGATTTTGAGCGCTTTGCTGAAATGATTAGACCTATCTTTTTGCGTATGCGATTAACTGATATGCTCAAAATGAATCCTTATGCTAAGTATATGAAGGATATTGTCACTAATAAAAGAAAGATACCGGAAGCTGAGATTTCCACCATGCTTGCTAATTATACTTTTAAGGGTGGAATACCAAAGAAACTAGGAGATCCAGGAGTACATACTATACCATGCTCCATTAAAAGAAACTATGTTAAAACTGCTTTATGTGATCTTGGAGCCGGTGTTAATGTTATGCCTCTCTCTTTATATCGTAGACTTGATTTGAATATGTTGACACCTATGTGACACTCCAAAAAAATTTATTTGGTTTTTAACAAACCCTTTATTTGATTTGAAGGAGGCTATTTAAAATCTTTCCAAAAGCCCCTCCTTCTCAAAAAAATTTCTCCTATGACAAGTACTTTGTTTTTTGTGTCTTCCTCAACCTTGGTGTTTGGTTTTAAAAACTTTCATTCTAATGTTAACTCATCACAATGATTTTTTATTATTTTTTTTAAAAGTAATCCTATGGGTTTTGGGGATTATTCCTTTTATTGCAACCACCCATTTTTACCATGCCTCATATCAAAATTTCTCCCAAAACCCCTCCCTCCACTTTGGGTCAAGCCAAATATTCTATCCCAACAAGTTCAACCCATTTCTGATTTTTATTCCATTTATTTTAACCCCAAAACCATTTCTGCCATTATTTTTGGACCTAGGTGGTTTACAAAGGAAGTACCAAATTTAATTTGAGTTCTGATTCCAAATCAACTCCTCTGACTAGTCCTTAGCACCCCCAACCTAGATCCATCAAGATCCACTCTTCCACAGTTCAAAATTTTCAAGTTTTACTCACTGCAAGTTTGGACCAGATTTGGCAAATTTGGTGAAATTCATATTTTTCCTTTTCCAAAATTACGACAAAAATCAGGCAGCCCCTGTGCATTGAGAGATCACCTCACCAAAGATCAGCCCCAGATAAATTTCCCACATGCCAAAAACATTTCATCGAGCACCTGGCGTGCACTGTTGCTGTCACAGTTTAAGAAAGATTCAGGTTTAGAGTTGGATTGCAGACGATGATCGCTTTTCTTGAGAGATCGGCGTCCATCTCACCAAAGGTCTCGCGCTGGCCTCTTGCTTGCTCCCTCTCCTTATCCAGAGCGCCGCAAGGTCGCTTGGCCGGCGCGAGCCGGTGGCGACATGGCTCGCCAGCTCCGGCAGCTTCTGCGGCGGCAGAGCCACCCGTGGCGTCCGTCAGCGGCCGACCCGGCTTTCGGCGCCGACCAGCGCCGCCCGAACCACCCCAGGCCTCCGTGTGGCCCTCTCCTCCTCTGTGCACGCTGCGGCACCGTCGCCGTGGCCTGGCAAGCACAAGGCATGCTCTCTGCCGCCGACGGGCCCGCGAGGCGCCGTTCCGTCGAGACCACGACACAGGCCAAACCCAGCCAAGTTTAGCGTTTGAGCGTAACGAGTGAACCCTCGCGTTGATGCCCAGCCACCTAATCCACCGGTCCGGCCACCGCCTCGTCGTAATCGCCGCCGGAGATTACCCCGTTCTCGGAACCGCCTCGGGCCGGCTATAAATAGCCGCCCCAGGCTCGCCTTCGACCAGCACCACTCACCTCACCTCGCCAAAGCTGCGATCAACCCCGAGGAGGCCTTCTCTTCCGTCTCCGGCCGCCCCGATCCGCTTCGGGCTCCGACGCGATCCACTCCGGTGAGGGCACCCCCTCCTCCGAAACCCTGCACGTAGCCTCCTAGGGCACCCAATCACCTAACCCGCGCCTCGATTTGGCCTTTGCAGCCTTCCCCGACGAGATCAAACATCGCCCGAGCCGCCGTCTGCCGGAGTAAGTGCCGCCGTCGACGTGGTGCTCGCCGATGACCACCTCCACCACCCACAGACATGGGAGAGCACCCTGAGCCCGTAGGTAACCTCCGCTCCTCCCAACTCGCCGTGGATCGTCGCCGGCGACCACCGCAAGCTTCGGGCGCCGGCGCGCTCTGTTTTCTCTCTCAAATTTTCAAACCTGACGGGTGGGACCCCCTCGTCAGCCTCTCTTTTCTATTTGAACCGTTTTTTTGGAAAGCGCATTCGGGCAAATACGCTTTCAATCTGAAACGTTTTCTTGTCCTTTTTCGTTTCAGCCTCGAAACTTTACATTTCATTACGGACAAGTCCTCGGACTAAAACTCTAATAACTCTTAAACACAAAATGATTTTGATTGATTCTTTTCTGTCCTCTTTATTTTTCTGTCTAGTTTTTATAATATTTATTTGAAAAATATTTGGAATACTTTTGTGCACCCACGGTATTCACGTTAGTACACGCTTTTCTTTGTACCAGTAGATCTGGAAGAGGTGACGGAACCGTGAACTTCACCGAGCTAGACTCCGACTACTCCGAACCAGGCAAGCATGTTTGAACCTTTGATATGACGAGTGTTTTGCATGTTTGCTTAAGTAGTTAATTCATGGCATGATTACATGAACAACCGTGAATGTTATGTTGCATGCAAAGCTATCATGAGTGAGCTTCGAAACTCGATGCGTGACTCGATGTGAGTTTACATGACCATGTGGTGACATGATGGGTGGTAAGATGGTATTGTTGTAGCATGCCAGTCTTATGCCAAACTATTTAACTCCAGTGTCAACGTGAGTCAAGTCACGTTACCATCCGTTCCTTTTCTTGTACTACCACATGTTTTCTTTACGGAATATGGTTTAGTAAGTTGCAAACCTCTTTCCTGGTACACACCAAACAGAGGGGCCGGGATGAGGGTTCCATGGCCTCGATTAAAGCCCGTCATCCGGCCAGGGGAGCATGGGTGTTTTCGGTTGAGACCGAGAGGGGGCACCCCTTAGAGCCTTGAGATAAATTTGATCCCATGCTATTCAAGGTTGTGACCTCCACGTCTTAGAGTTTTTCTTGAACGTTGCCTAGGGTGATTCCTGGCAGCGGGATGTGGAATTGGGTGTGTACTGGTTAGGTGTGTTTCTTCTAAAACACCGTAAACGGAACTAGTCCCTTGCGACTGCTGAAATCCATTGGCTATGGTTAAATTGTACAAACTCTGCAGAGTCAAACTCATTCAAGTAACCGTATCTATGGTCAATGTTTGTGTTCAACTTCTCCTGTCAGTCTCAGTGTCAGTCTCCTTGACAAATCTCCGGTGAACAGACATGAGTGGTAAACTCGGCTACATGATTAATCCTGTGGATGGACTAACCCTTTTATTATTATGTGCTGAGTATCTTTCCTTGGAATGGTATATACTGCTTGTATACGACAATGAAATATAAGCCCTTTATGTGATGTCGCTCAGACGTCCGACTGTGGCATTTATGCTGTTTACTTTCAATATGAGCCTTTTATGTGATGTCGCTCAGACTTCCGACTGTGGCACTCTTGTTATTTACTTTCGATATAAGCCCTTTATGTGATGTCGCTCAGACGTCCGACTGTGGCACTCTTGTTATTTACTTTCAATATAAGCCCCGTATGTGATGTCGCTCAGACGTCCGACTGTGGCACTCTTGTCATTTACTTTCGATATAAGCCCTTTATGTGATGTCGCTTTGACGTCCGATCGTGGCACGACCGCCTTTTTATTTTCCAACATAAGCCCTTTACGTGGTGTCGCTTAGACGCCTGACTGCGGCATGTTAATTTATTTGTCCGCCATTCAAGGCGTCGCTTCAGACACTCGATCGGCTTTCAGTTGTTTTTGTTGGGATTTCGGGAGGACTACCGCCTGAATTCCTTTTATTTAACATGTCGTGCAAGTTTATCATTTGAGTGTGCATTGCCAATTGCTCATGATGCATCATGCTTACATTTGTTATATCTTATGTCCGAACTGTCTTGCAGTACATTCAAAGTACTCACGGCTTGTTGATTTGGCCAAATGTTGACGAAGGCGATCTTATGGATGAAGAGTTCGATAGCGAGTCCGACGCCTAGAGGAGTCCCCAGTCCCCATGCGATCCTGGAATTTGTCACTTGTACCATATCCGCTTCTGCTACCCGAATAAATCATCGAGCCTCACTTCGACGCTCGATGAGCCGCAAGAGTAGGAGTCAATGTCACCCACTTCACTGTGACATATCCACCACCACTTTTAAATACGAGTCAGTAGCATGCCACCTCACCCTTGTGGCATATCCACCTTTATGTATATTATTGGCGTGCTTGTAATAAATTGTTGAGCAGCCTCAGCTCAACCCTGTAATATATTTAGTACTTCTGGATTTCTGTATCAAGAATTTGTCTACCAGTAAGGAGGACTCTCCTATATTGGAAATAAAAGGATCGGTTTTATCAATAAGTATTTTATTCAAAAACCGGTCGTGACAAACTTGGTATCAGAGCCAGGCTGACTGTAGGAAGCCACTAGGTGCGATCGCTAATCGGTTATTAGCGTCTTAGTGCGATTTTAGCATTTTTGCAAAATGTAGCAATTTTACATTAGTCATCATAAATTTATGATCTGACTATTCGGAATTTTTGTCTACTTTTGTGGATGGCTAGCGGCGACTGTGAGTCACAGGTGTTCGCCAATGTACCTGAGGGGTTTATCAAGCTCCTCACCTACATCGTCAAAATCGCGATTGGGCCATCGGTTCGCCCAATCTTCACACTCTACCAGCACAAGATCAACGACAGTCTGTCTATGCACCAGGCCGTGGTGCAGTTCAAGGGAGGGCGTTCAGAGTCACGGCAATTCCGATTTGTTGGCAGGGCCATGCCTACGGAGAGGCATGCCATGCAGATGGCTGCCCGTGAGGCGATAGCTCGTCTAAGGGATGTTCTTCCTTCGATGAAGACTCGTCGCTACCGCTACCTTCCATGCCACGTGCCATACACTTGTCACTATGCATTCGCTTGCCCCAGGGGAGAGCGAGATGAGGCTATTGAGATGCTTGTTGAATACCTCCAGGCTCTTGAAGCAGCTTTTGATAACCTTGTGGACGACCTTGTGGCTGCTCGTATGGACTCAGTCCATGGTTGTGCCGCCAACAGGAGGGAGCTCCTCCACACAACACCACCATCGACTTCGCCTCGTCCTCAAAGATCGTATTCACCTACCATCCTCGCCACCGCTCGTCGCCTGCCTACCACTGAGGAGTTCGACCAAGTCATCGCGCCCACTCCAGTCCGCGTTGCACCACCTATTGCGCCCACTCCGGTCCGGGTTGCACCACCTCTCGCGCCCGCTCCAGCTTCTCAGCGCAGCACTTCACGCCTGGAGCCTATTAGTGAGGAGGAGGTTGAGTCCCCAGCATCACTGGGCCTCACCCTCGGTAGGCCAAGGGAAATCCTTACCATCTCCGACTGAGTGCGCCTAGCAGCCCTGCGTTGGGCCAGCTTGTATGATATGTTTATATGTATATAGGTTGTGGGAAGTAGTTTGTATGCGCATCATGTAGGAACTGGGAGAAGTGCACTAGCCTAAATAACATGTCAGGATTGTGTACGCACATCCTGAGTGATGGATTGTATAATTACTGCTTGCGTGTAAGATATGTACTGAGCGGTCCTTCTCCATGCGCAATCAAATATTTTCTTGAAAAATCTTGGAGTGTTTAATTTTTTCGCCTTTGAGTATTTTTGCGGCCCAATTCCTTTTCTTATAGATTTTTTTACAAAATATATCCCCAGAGTGGAAAATGTCTCGTCCTTGGACTCGTTCCATGCCAAATCCGCTAGAAGAGAATTATGGCACCCAAACAAGCAACAATTTCACGCAGGGACAGTCAAGTCAACAGGGCAGTGAGACAGCTTTTTCTCAAGTGTGCCGCCTTTATGAGCAAAGCCAGCAACAACACCAGGAAATAATGAACCATGTCATCAATATGGGAAATCACCGTGGACCGTATCAGCAGCAATCCAAATTGTTAGAACTACAAAAGACGCGTCCCCCAACTTTCTCGCACACTGACAAACCTCTTGAGGCCGATGACTGGCTTCGAGACATTGAAAGGAAATTGATCATTGCGCAATGATCAGACCATGAGAAGGTACTATATGCACCTCACTACCTCACAAGAGCAGCTGCATCATGGTGGGAAAATTTCCTACACATGCACCCCTACAGCTCGACCACGGCAGAAAAGAGAGAAAGGACGAAGGTCGTCCCCTATGCCCTAGATGTAGGCTCTACAGTATGCTATGCTGTGTACCGCACCTGATGTGTGCCTTGCTACATATCTGGCAAGAGGGTACAAAGGTGATCAAGGAGTGGATCACCAGATAGCGGTCAAAATTATCCTTAGAGGAATAAGGATATGTTTCTTGGTTATGGAGGTGATAAAGAGTTCGACGTAAAGAGTTGCGTCGATGCAAGCTTAACACCTATCCGGATAGCTCTGAGTAGAGATACCGGATACGTATAATGGAGCAACAATTTGGAATAGCTCCAAGTGGAGCGTGGTAGTAGCATCTACGATATGACATAAAGTTTTGCGAAATATATAGGGATCTGAATATTGCAGACCCGTTGACTACAACCTCTCTCACAAGCATAAACATGATCAAATCCAGAACTCATTGAGTGTTAATCACATAGTGATGTGAACTAGATTATTGATTCTAGTAAACTCTTTGGATGTTGGTCACATGGCGATGTGACCTGTGAGTGTTAATCACATGGCGATGTGAACTAGATTATTGACTCTAGTGCAAGTGGGAGACTGTTGGAAATATGCCCTAGAGGCAATAATAAGTTAGTTATTATTATATTTCCTTGTTCATGATAATCATTTATTATCCATGCTATAATTGTATTGATAGGAAACTCAGATACATGTGTGGATACATAGACAACACCATGTCCCTAGTAAGCCTCTAGTTGACTAGCTCGTTGATCAATAGATGGTTACGGTTTCACGACCATGGACATTGGATGTCGTTGATAACGGGATCACATCATTAGGAGAATGATGTGATGGACAAGACCCAATCCTAAGCCTAGCACAAAGATCGTAGTTCGTATGCTAAAGCTTTTCTAATGTCAAGTATCATTTCCTTAGACCATGAGATTGTGCAACTCCCGGATACCGTAGGAATGCTTTGGGTGTACCAAACGCCACAACGTGAATCGGGTGGCTATAAAGGTGCACTACAGGTATCTCCGAAAGTGTTCATTGGGTTGGCACGAATCGAGACAGGATTTGTCACTCCATGTAAACGGAGAGGAATCTCCGCCCACTTTCGGTAGGACATCATCATAATGTGCACAATGTGACCAAGGGGTTGGGATGATGTGTTACGGAACGAGTAAAGAGACTTGCTGCAACGAGATTGAACAAGGTATCGGGATACCGACGATCGAATCTCGGGCAAGTACAATGCCGCTAGACAAAGGGAATTGTATACGGGATCGATTGAGTCCTTAACATCGTGGTTCATCTGATGAGATCATCGTCGAACATGTGGGAGCCAACATGGGCATCCAGATCCCGCTGTTGGTTATTGACCGGAGAACGTCTCGGTCATGTCTGCATGGTTCCCGAACCCGTAGGGTCTACACACTTAAGGTTCGATGACGCTAGGGTTATAAAGGAAGATTGTATGTGGTTACGAATGTTGTTCGGAGTCCGGATGAGATCCGGACATCACGAGGAGTTCCGGAATGGTCCGGAGGTAAAGATTTATATATGGGAAGTCCTGTTTTGGTCACCGGAAAAGTTTCGGGTTTTATCGGTAACGTACCGGGACCACCGGGAGGGTCCCGCGGGTCCACCAAGTGGGGCCACCGGCCCCGGAGGGCTGCATGGGCCAAGTGTGGGAAGGTTACCAGCCCCAGGTGGGCTGGTGCGCCCCCCCACAAGGGCCCAAGGCGCCTAGGGTTTGGGGAGGGGGCGCCCCACCTAGCTTGGGGGGCAAGTTTCCCCCTCTCCCCCCCTTGGCCGCCACCCTAGATGGGATTGGGCTGGCCGCCGTCCCTAGGGGTGGAACCCTAGGTGGGGGCGCAGCCCTCCTTCTCCCCCTATATATACTTGAGGGTTTTGGGGCTGCCAACATATGAGTTTTCACCTCTCCAGGCGCAGCCCTACCTCTCTCCCTTCTCCTCTCCCGCGGTGCTTGGCGAAGCCTGCGCAGGATTGCCACGCTCCTCCACCACCACCACGCCGTTGTGCTGCTGTTGGATGGAGTCTTCCTCAACCTCTCCCTCTCTCCTTGCTGGATCAAGGCGTGGGAGACGCCATCGGGCTGTACGTGTGTTGAACGCGGAGGTGCCGTCTGCTCGGCACTAGGATCTCCGGTAATTTGGATCACGACAGCACGACTCCTTCAACCCCGTTCTCTTGAACGCTTCCGCTTAGCGATCTACAAGGGTATGTAGATGCACTCTCCTTCCCCTCGTTGCTGGTTTCTCCTTAGATAGATCTTGGTGACACGTAGGAAAATTTTGAATTTCTGCTACGTTCCCCAACAGATTGTGTATAGACTGTCGGGCACTCAACATGGTCACAATCAAGAACAAATATCCGATGCCACGGATAAATGATTTATTCAACCAGCTCGCCCAAGCCAAGGT
Source organism: Aegilops bicornis (assembly GCA_021605145.1). NCBI lineage: Eukaryota > Viridiplantae > Streptophyta > Magnoliopsida > Poales > Poaceae > Aegilops > Aegilops bicornis. The sequence goes on along the minus strand of CM038675.1, from coordinate 545,619,948 downwards.
TTTATCAAAGATTGACTTAAGGTCGGGATACCATCAATTAAAAGTACGGACAGAAGATATCCCCAAGACAGCCTTCACCTCCAGATACGGACTGTATGAGTTTACAGTAATGCCGTTTGGACTGACCAACGCCCCCGCATATTGTGTCCACCTCATGAACAAAGTGTTTATGAAATTTATGGAAAAATTTGTTGTGGTGTTCATCGATGATATTCTGGTATACTCCAAGACACCAGAAGAGCATGTCGAACATCTCAGAATTGTACTGGGAGAATTAAGGAAACATCAATTATACGCCAAGTTCAGTAAATGTGAATTTTGGTTAAGACAAGTTGGTTTCCTAGGCCATGTGTTAACACAAGAAGGTGTTGCCAGAGACCCGAAAAGGTCAAGGCCAGATTTGGTTGGAAACCGTCACCAACAGAACGGATGTAAGAAGTTTCTTGGGAATGGCGTGGTATTACCGAAGGTTCATTGAAGGGTTCTCCACCATAGCAAAGCCAATGACGCAGTTGCTCAAGAAGGACAAGAAATTTGTTTGGACGGAAGCTTGCGAGAAAAGTTTCCAAGATCTCAAAAGAAAATTAACAACAGCACCAATATTGGTTGTGCTAGACATACACAAAAGTTTTGAGGTATATTGTGACGCATCCAGGAAGGGCCTCGGATGCGTATTAATGCAAGAAGGCAAGGTAGTCGCGTATGCCTCCAGGCAACTATGCAAGCATGAAGAAAATTATCCTACGCATGACTTGGAACTGGCAGCAGTCATTCATGCACTCAAGGAGTGGAGGCACTTTTTACTCGGAAACCGTTGTGAAATATACACGGGCCATAAAAGCCTCAAGTATATTTTCACACAAACGGAACTCAATTTATGGCAACGACGCTGGTTGGAATTGGTGAAAGATTATGATGCCGGTATTCACTACCATCCAGGAAAGGCGAATGTAGTGGCAGATGCTCTTAGTCGAAACCCAGTTGAGCGGCGACGATCTGCCGGACTTGAGACCTGAATTTCAGCAAGAGTTCGCCAAACTCAACATGATGATGGTCCGAGGCGATGTGTCAAATTTGGAAATACAGCCTACCTTAATGGAGCAAATTAAGGAGGCTCAGCATGGACACCCCAGCATCGAAGGCATAAAAAGGAAAGTGAGTTTGGGCAAGGCCTCAGAATTTATCATAGACAATAAGGGAATACTATGGTACGGAGACAGACTTAGCGTACCGAATATAGAAGACCTCAAACGGCGAATCCTAGCCGAAGGCCACACCGCTCCGTATTCAATCCACCCGGGAGGAACCAAAATGTACAAAGACATTCAGGAATTTTTTTGGTGGCACGGTATGAAGAGGGATATAGCCACCTTCATTGCATGTTGTGATTCGTGTCAACGCATTAAGGCCGAGCATCAGAAACCAGCAGGGTTATTACAGCCAAACAGAATACCTGAGTGGAAATGGGATGAGATCCGGATGGACTTTATTGTTGGACTACCTCGGTCACAACACGGAAATGATGCCATATGGGTCATCACAGACAGATTAACCAAGGTGGCACATTTCATTCCTGTGGAGACAACCTACACCACTCAGAAGCTTGCTAAGCTTTATCTCTCTCGCATAGTTTGCCTGCATGGAGTCCCAAAGACTATAATATCGGACCGAGGCACTCAATTCGTCTCTAGATTTTGGGACCAATTACAGCAAGCTCTGGGTACTCAACTGGCATTCAGTACAACATACCACCCCCAGACTGATGGACAAACTGAACGCGTAAACCAAATACTAGAGGACATCTTTGAGGCGTGTGTCCTCACCTATGGGACCAGTTGGGAAGAAAGCTTGCCATATGCCGAGTTTGCATACAACAACAGTTACCAAGCTAGCACGCAAATGGCACCCTTGAAGCCTTGTATGGGCGAAGATGTCGTACTCCATTGAATTGGTCGAGAGCGAGAGACAGCCGTATCTTCGGCCCTGGTATGCTCAAGTAAGCTGAGGAGAAAGTTAAGCTAATCAGGGACCGACTCAAGACAGCTCAAAGCCGACAGAAGAGTTATTACGATCGAAAGCATCGGGGAGTCGGTTTTGAAACCGGTGAGTATGTATACCTTCGAGTATCTCCTACGAGAGGCCTGCAGCGATTCAAAGTTAAAGGGAAGCTAGCACCAAGATTTATCGGACCCTTCTGTGTAGTTGCACGAAGAGGCACGGTAGCCTACCAGCTAGACCTACCCGAAGAGCTTTCCGACGTCCACGACGTGTTCCACGTCTCACAGTTGAGGAAATGTGTGAGCAACCCAGAAAAGCAGGTATCTCATGAGGACATTGACGTACAGCCAGAGCTCACCTACAGGGAACGCCCAATAAAAATATTAGAGGAGTCTGAAAGAAGAATCTGTCAGAAGGCAATTAAGTTTTTCAAAGTACAGTGGAGCAATCACACCGAAGACGAGGCAACATGGGAAAGAGAGGATTTTCTTCGAGCAGAACACCCACACCTATTTGAGGATCAGCTGAAATCTCAGGGACGAGTTTTTTCCTAAGGGGGTAGGTGTTGTGACACAAAAAAATTTATTTGGTTTTTAACAAACCCTTTATTTGATTTTAAGGAGGCTATTTAAAATCTTTCCAAAAGCCCCTCCTTCTCAAAAAAAATTCTCCTATGACAAGTATTTTGTTTTTTGTGTCTTCCTCAACCTTGGTGTTTGGTTTTAAAAACTTTCATTCTGATGTTAACTCATCATAATGATTTTTTTTGGAAGTTTTTTTTAAAAGTAATCCTATGGGTTTTGGGGATTATTCCTTTTATTGCAACCACCCATTTTTACCATGCCTCATATCAAAATTTCTCCCAAAACCCCTCCCTCCACTTTGGGTCAAGCCAAATATTCTATTCCAACAAGTTCAACCCATTTCTGATTTTTATTCCATTTATTTTAACCCCAAAACCATTTCTGCCATTATTTTTGGACCTAGGTGGTTTACAAAGGAAGTACCAAATTTACTTTGAGTTTTGATTCCAAATCAACTCCTATGACTAGTCCTTAGCACCCCCAACCTAGATACATCAAGATCCACTCTTCCACAGTTCAAAATTTTCAAGTTTTACTCACTGCAAGTTTGGACCAGATTTGGCAAATTTGGTGAAATTCATATTTTTCCTTTTCCAAAAATTACGACAAAAATCAGGCAGCCCCAGTGCATTGAGAGATCACCTCACCAAAGATCAGCCCTAGATAAATTTCCCACATTCCAAAGACATTTCATCGAGCACTGGCGTGCCTTTATTCTTTATCCTGATTTGAAAAGATTCGAGTTGAGTTGGATTGACGGCAGCGATGTCGTTTTCTTGAGATTGGCGTCCATCTCACGAGTGCTCGTCTTTGGCCTCTTGCGCCTGCTCCCCTCCTTATCCGAGCGCCGCAAGGTCACTTGGACGAAGCGGCGTAGGTGTGGCGTGGCTCGCCACTCGGCGGCTTCAAGGGCGGCAGAGCTACCCATGGCGTCCGTCGTGGCCGACCCGGCTTCAGCGCCGACCAGCGCCGCCCGAACCACCCCAGGCCTCCGCGTGGCCCTCTCCTCCTCTGTGCATGCTGTGGCACCGTCGCCGTGGCCTGGCAAGCACAGGGCGTGCTCCCTGCCGCCGACGGGCCCGCGAGGCGCCGTTCCGTCGAGACCACGGCACATGCCAAACCCAGCCGAGTTTAGCGTTTGAGTGTAACCAGTGCACCCTCGAGTTGATGCCCAGCCACCTAATCCACCGGTCCGGCCACCGCCTCGCCGTAATCGCCGCCGGAGATTACCCCGTTCTCGGAACCGCCTCGGGTCGGCTATAAATAGCCGCCCGGGGCTCGCCTTCGACCAGCACCACTCACCTCACCTCGCCAAAGCTGCGGTCAACCCCTAGGAGGACCCCGAGGAGGCCTTCTCCTCCGTCTCCGGCCGCCCCGATCCGCTTCGGGATCCGGCGCGATCCACTCCGGTGAGGGCACCCCCTCCTCCCAAACCCTGCCCGTAGCCTCCTAGGGCACCCAATCACCTAACCCGCGCCTCGATTTGGCCTTTGCAGCCTTCCCCGACGAGATCCAACATCGCCCGAGCCGCCGTCCGCCGGAGTAAGGGCCGCCGTCGACGTGGTGCTCGCCGACGACCACCTCCACTACCCACAGACGCGGGAGAGCACCCTGAGCCCGTAGGTAACCTCCGCTCCTCCCAACTCGTCGTGGATCGTCGCCGGCGACCACCGCATGCAGGGCGCCCGGCGCTCTGCTTTCTCTCTCAAATTTTCAAACCTGGGTGGGACCCCTCGTCGACCTCTCTTTTCTATTCGAACCGTTTTTACGGAAAGCGCATTCGGGCAAATCGCTTTCAATCTGAAGCGTTTTCTTGTCCTTTTCTGTTCAGCCCCTGAAACTTTACATTTCATTACAGACAAGTCCCTGGACTAAAACTCTAATAACTCTTAAACAGAAAATGATTTTTGATTGATTCTTTTTCTGTCCTCTTTATTTTTCTGTCTAATTTTTATAATATTTATTTGAAAAATATTTGGAATACTTTTTGTGCACCCACGGTATTCACATTAGTACACGTTTTCTTTGTACCGTAGATACCGGAAGAGGTGACGGAACCGCGAACTTCACCGAGCAAGACTCCGACTACTCCGAACCAGGCAAGCATGTTTGAACCTTTGATATGACGAGTGTTTTGCGTGTTTGCTTAAGTAGTTACTTCATGGCATGATTACATGAACAACCGTGAATGTTATGTTGCATGCAAAGCTATCGTGAGAACTCGATGCGTGACTCGATGTGAGTTTACATGATCATGTGGTGACATGATGGGTGGTAAGATGGTATTGTTGTAGCATGCCAGTCTTATGCCAAACTATCTAACTCCAGTGTCAACGTGAGTCAAGTCATGTTACCATCTGTTCCTTTTCTTGTACTACCACATGTTTTCTTTACGAAATATGGTTTAGTAAGTTGCAAACCTCTTTCCTGGTACACACCAAACAGAGGGGCCGGGATGAGGGTTCCATGGCCCTGGATTAAAGCCCGTCATCCGGTCAGGGAGCATGGGTGTTTTCGGTTGGGACCGAGAGGGGGGCACCCCTTAGAGCGCGCGAGATAAATTTGATCCCATGCTATTCGAGGTTGTGACCTCCACGTCTTAGAGTTTTTCTTGAACGTTGCCTAGGGTTATTCCTGGCAGCGGAATGTGGAATTGGGTGTGTACTGGTTAGGTGTGTTTCTTCTAAAACAACGTAAACGGAACTAGTCCCTTGCGACTGCTGAAATCCGTTGGTTGTGCTTAAATTGTACAAACTCTGCAGAGTCAAACTCATTCAAGTAACCGTATCTATGGTCAATGTCTGTGTTCAACTTGTCCTGTCAGTCTCAGTGTCAGTCTCCTTGACAAATCTCCGGTGAACAGACATGAGTGGTAAACTCTGCTACATGATTAATCATGTGGATGGACTAACCCGTTTATTATTATGTGTTGAGTATCTTTCCTTGGAATGGTATATACTGCTTGAATACGACAATGAAATATAAGCCCTTTATGTGATGTCGCTCAGACGTCCGACTGTGGAATTTATGATGTTTACTTTCGATATGAGCCCTTTATGTGATGTCGCTCAGACGTCCGACTGTGGCACTCTTGTTTTTTACTTTCGATATAAGCCCTTTATGTGATGTCGCTCAGACGTCTGACTATGGCACTCTTGTTATTTACTTTCGATATAAGCCATGTATGTGATGTCGCTCAGATGGCCGATTGTTGCACTCTTGTTATTTACTTTCAATATAAGCCCCGTATGTGATGTCGCTCAGACGTCCGACTGTGGCACTCTTGTTGTTTACTTTCGATATAAGCCCTTTATGTGATGTCGCTTTGACGTCCGACTCTGGCACGCACTGTCTTTTATTTTCCAACATAAGCCCTTTAGGTGAGGTCGCTTAGACGCCCGACTGCGGCATGTTAATTTATTTGTCCGCCATTCGAGGCGTCGCTTCAGACACTCGATCGGCTTTCAGTTGTTTTTGTTGGGATTTCGGGAGGACTACCGCATGAATTCCTTTTATTTAACATGTCGTGCAAGTTTATCATTTGAGTGTGCATTGCCAATTGCTCATGATGCATCATGCTTACATTTGTTATATCTTATGTCCGAACTGTCTTGCGAGTACATTCAAAGTACTCACCCGGCTTGTTGATTTGGCCAGATGTTGACGAAGGCGATCTTATGGATGAAGAGTTCGATAGCGAGTCCGACGCCTAGAGGAGTCGGTCGATCCCGTGCGATTCTGGAATTTATCACTTGTACCACATCCGCTTCCGCTACCCGAATAAATCATCGAGCCTCACTTCGACGCTCGATGAGCCGCAAGAGTAGGAGTCAATGTCACCCACTTCACTGTGACATATCCACCACCACTTTTAAATACGAGTCAGTAGCATGCCTCCTCACCCTTGTGTCATATCCGCCTTTATGTATATTATTGGCGTGCTTGTAATAAATTGTTGAGCAGCCTCAGCTCAACCCTGTAATATATTTAGTACTTTTGGATTTCTGTATCAAGAATTTGTCTACCAGTAAGGAGGACTCTCCTATACTGGAAATAAAAGAATCGGTTTTCTCAATAAGTATTTTATTGAAAAACCGGTCGTGACAACCTACTGAAATATCTTTGCAAATGGCTGATAAATCTACTGCTATACCTGTCGGTATTTGTGAGGATGTGCCTGTTGTGGTTGCAAACGTTACTATTTTAACGGACTTTGTTATTCTTGATATTCCCGAGGACGATAGTATGTCTATTATTCTTGGAAGACCTTTTACGAATACCGCAGGGCTGTTATTGATTGCAACAAAGGCAATGTCACTTTTCATATTAATGGCAATGAGCATACGGTACACTTTCCGAGGAAACAACCTCAAGTTCATAGTATCAACTCTATTGGAAAAATTCCATCGATTATATTTGGAGGTTTTGAATTTCCTCTTCCTACTGTCAAGAAGAAATATGATATTATATAGGGGATGTGCATATCCCCGTTGTGGTGACATAGTGTTATTCGGAATTTCGCCAGTTCCATGTTATTCAGAATGAGTTTATTAACAAGACTTGATCAACCTTGTTAGTGGATTCCTTTTGATGAGCAGGAGATGGATGAAACTAGAAGGCACAACCTTCTGTACCCTCTTTCTACTTTCTGTTATTTAGTTGAAATAAAGTAAAAACAGTATTTTTCTGTCTGTTTTCTGATTTATCCATGCAATATAAAAATACCCCGAAAATAAAAGTTCTCCAAATGCCCTGAAAATGGAATATGATTTTTTCTAGAATCTTTGGGAATTTCTGGCACTGAGAACATAGCAGGAGGGGCAAGCACCTGGCCATGAAGGTGGAGGGCACGCCCTACCCCCCAGGGCACGCCCCCTGCTACCTCTTGAGCACTGCGTTGGATTTCCTTGAAGAGGAAAGGTGATGCAGCACAATAGCATAAGTATTTCCCTTAGTTTTTGAGAACCAAGGTATCAATCCAGTAGGAGGCTACGCGCGAGTCCCTCGTACCTACACAAAGCAAAAAACTCCTCGCAACCAACGCGATAAGGGGTTGTCAATTCCTTCACGGTCACTTGCGAGAGTGAGATCTGATAGATATGATAGGGTGATATTTTTGGATTTTTGTGATAAAGATGCAAAGTAAAATAAAAGCAAAGTAAAAGCAAAGGAAATAAATAAAGTGTAGGAAGATTTATATGATGAAGATAGACCCGAGGGCCATAGATTTCACTAGTGGCTTCTCTCAAGGGCATAAGTATTTTACGGTGGGTGAACGAATTACTGTTGAGCAATTGACAGAATAGAGCATAGTTATGAGAGTATTTAGGTATGATCATGTATATAGGCATCACGTCCGAGACAAGTAGACCGACTCACCGCATCTACTACTATTACTCCACTCATCGAGCTATCCAAAGCATGCATCTAGAGTATTAAGTTCAAGAAAACAGAGTAACGCCTTAAGCAAGATGACATGATGTAGAGGGATAAATTCATGCAATATGATAAAAACCCCATCTTGTTATCCTCGATGGCAACAATACAATACGTGCCTTGCTGCCCCTACTGTCACTAGGAAATGACACCGCAAGATTGAACCCAAAGCTAAGCACTTCTCCCACTGCAAGAAAAAACAATCTAGTAGGCCAAACCAAACTGATAATTCGAAGAGACTTGCAAAGATAACCAATCATACATAAAAGAATTCAGAGAAGATTAAAATATTGTTCATAGATAATCTTGATCATATACCCACAATTCATTGATCTCAACAAACACACCGCAAAAAGAAGATTACATCGAATAGATCTCCACGAGAGAGGGGGAGAACATTGTATTGAGATCCAAAAAGAGAGAAGAAGCCATCTAGCTACTAACTATGGACCCGAAGGTCTGAGGTAAACTACTCACACTTCATCGGAGAGGCTATGGTGATGATGTAGCAGCCCTCCGTGACGGATGCCCCCTCCGGCGGAGCTCCGGAACAGGCCCCAAGATGGGATCTCGTGGATACAGAAGGTTGCAGTGGTGTAATTAGGTTTTTGGCTCCGTATCTGATCGTTTGGGGTACGTAGGTATCTATAGGAGGAAGGAGTACGTCGGTGGAGCAACAGGGGGCCCACAACGGTGGAGGGCGCGCCCCCCTACCTCGTGCCCACCTCCTTTCTTTCTTGACGTAGGGTCCAAGTCTCCTGGATCATATTCGGTGAGAAAATCACGTTCCTGAAGGTTTCATTCCGTTTGGACTCCGTTTGATATTCCGTTTCTTCAAAAATCGGAAATAGGCAAAAAACAACAATTCTGGGCTGGGCCTCCGGTTAATACGTTAGTCCCAAAAATAATATAAAAGTGGATAATAAAGCTCAATATTGTCCAAAACAGTAGATAATATAGCATGGAGCAATCAAAAATTATAGAAATGTTGGAAACGTATCAGGCATCCCCAAGCTTAATTCCTGCTCGTCCTCGAGTAGGTAAATGATAAAAACATATTTTTTTATGAGGAGTGCTACTTTGCATAATTTTAATGTAATTCTTCTTAATTGTGGTATGAATATTCAGATCCGAAAGATTCAAGACAAAAGTTTAATATTTACAGAAAAATAATAATACTTCAAACATACTAACAAAGCAATCATGTCTTGTCAAAATAACATGGCCAAGGAAAGTTATCCCTAAAAATCATATCTTCTGGCTATGCTCTATCTTCACCACACAAAGTATTTAAATCATGCACAAAACCGATGACAAGCCAAGCAATTTTTTCATACTTTTGACATTCTAAAACTTTTTCAATCTTCACGCAATACATGAGCATGAGCCATGGATATAGCACTATATGTGGAATAGAATGGTGGTTGTGGAGAAGACAAAAAGGGAGAAGATAGTCTCACATCAACTAGGCATATCAACGGGCTATGGAGATGCCAGATGTCAATGTGAGTGAGTAGGGATTGCCATGCAACAGATGCACTAGAGCTATAAGTATATGAAAGCTCAACAAAAGAAACTAAGTGGGTGTGCATCCAACTCGCTTGCTCACGAAGACCTGGGGCATTTTGAGGAAGCCCATCATTGGAATATACAAGCCAAGTTCTATATTGAAAAATTCCCACTAGTATAAGAAAGTGACAAAATGAGAGACTCTTTATCATGAAGATCGTGGTGCTACTTTGAAGCACAAGTGTGGTAAAAGGATAGTAACATTGTCCCTTCTCTCTTTTTCTCTCATTTTTTTTGTTTGGGCCTTTTCTCCTTTTTTTATGGCCTCTTTTTTTCGTCTGGAGTCTCATCCCGACTTGTGGGGGAATCATAGTCTCCATCATCCTTTTCCTCACTTGGGACAATGCTCTAAAAATGATGATCATCACACTTTTATTTTCTTTACAACTCAACAATTACAACTCGATACTTAGAACAAAATATGACTCTATATGAATGCCTCCGATGGTGTACTGGGATATGCAATGAATCAAGAGTGACATGTATGAAAGAATTATGAACGGTGGCTTTGCCACAAATACGATGTCAACTACATGATCATGCTAAGCAATATGACAATGATGGAGCGTGTCATAATAAACAGAACGGTGGAAAGTTGCATGGCAATATATCTCGGAATGGCTATGGAATTGCCATGATAGGTAGGTATGGCGGCTGTTTTGAGGAAGGTATATGGTGGGTGTATGATACCAGCAAAAAGTGCGCGGTATTAGAGAGGCTAGCAATGGTGGGAGGAAGAAAAGTGCATATAATCCATGGACTCAACATTAGTCATGAAGAACTCATATACTTATTGCAAAAATCTACAAGTTATCAAAGCAAAGTATTACGCACATGCTCCTAGGGGGATAGATTGGTAGGAAAAGACCATCGCTCGTCCCGACCGCCACTCATAAGGAAGACAATCAATAAATAAATCGTGCTTGACTTCATCACATAACGGTTCACCATACGTGCATGCTACGGGAATCACAAACTTTAACACAAGTATTTCTCAAATTCACAACTACTCAACTAGCATGACTCTAATATCACCATCTTCATATCTCAAAACAATTATCAAGCATCAAACTTTTCTTAGTATTCAACACACTCAAAAGAAAGTTTTACAAATCTTGAATACCAAGCATATTAGGATTTTTTAAGCAAATTACCATGCTATTTAAGACTCTCAAAATAATCTAAGTGAAGCATGAGAGATCAATAGTTTCTATAAACAAATCCACCACCATGCTCTAAAAGATATAAGTGAAGTACTAGAGCAAAACTATATAGCTCAAAAGATATAAGTGAAGCACATAGAGTGTTCTAACAAATTCCAAATCATGTATGGCTCTCTCAAAAGGTGTGTACAGCAAGGATGATTGTGGTAAACTAAAAGGCAAAGACTCAAATCATACAAGACGCTCCAAGCAAAACACATATCATGTGGTGAATAAAAATACAGCTCCAAGTAAAGTTACCGATGCAAGTAGACGAAAGAGGGGATGCCTTCCGGGGCATCCCCAAGCTTTGACTTTTTGGTGTTCTTAGATTCTCTTGGGGGTTCCATGGGCATCCCCAAGCTTAGGCTCTTGCCACTCCTTGTTCCATGATCCATCAAAATCTTTCACCCAAAACTTGAAAACTTCACAACACAAACTCAACAGAAATCTCGTGAGCTCTGTTAGCGAAAGAAAACAAAAGATCACTTCCAGATACTGTAATGAACTAATTATTTATTTATATTGGTTTTAAACCTACTGTATTCCAACTTCTATATGGTTTATAAACTATTTTACTAGCCATAGATTCATCAAAATAATCAAACAACACACGAAAAACAGAATCTATCAAAAACAGAACAGTCTGTAGTAATCTGTAACTAACGCAAACTTATGTAACTCCAAAAAATCATCCAAAATAGGAAGACCTGGGAAATTTGTTTATTGATCAGCAGAAATTGGAATCACTATTTTATCACGTTCTGGTGATTTTAAACAATTGTTGTTTTGAACAGAAAGCTTCTGGAAATTACAACAAGATCAAATAACTATCATCCAAGAAGATCCTATAGGTTTAGCTTGGCACAAACACTAATTAAAACATAAAAACACATCTAACCAGAGGCTAGATCAAAGATTTATTCCTAAACAGAAACAAAAAGCAAAAAACTAAAAATGAAATTGGGTTGCCTCCTAACAAGCGCTATCGTTTAACGTCCCTAGCTAGGCATAAAAGCCAGGATAGATCTAGGTATTGCCATCTTTGGTAGGCAATTCTTCAATGGGACATCTATCTTCTTTAGAAATTTCTTTCTTTTTAGTAATTATCAAACTTTTAGGCACAAAATCGAAAAATTCATTCGTAGCAAATGGTTCCTTAATGATAGCAAAAAGATTGGGATGAATACTTATAGATTTAAGATCCGCGGTTTCCTTACTAGAGGATTCACCCTTATTTTTTGGAACATACATAAGCTTGGAAATTTTAGTAGGAGGACTTGGAGTATTCTTTACGGAAGAAAAATCGGTTCCCAAGTTGGTAATGATACCCTCAAGTTTATCGATTCTAGTGGAATCTTGATTTATTCTCTCATTAACTATGGGTTCCTTCTCCTTAATATTTTTCAAAGTTACTCCTACCTTAGATCCATATTGGGTAGTTTGATTGTGAATCTTTTTATCTAGATTTGAAATTAACTCAATGGTAGCAACTTTATTTTCAATAATTTCAAGTCTTTGCATTACATGCTCCAAAGCTAACATAGTCCCATTAACCGAAAGAGGTGGTGAGCCAAATAAATCTATCATAGCATTATAAGAGTCAAAAGTGTGGCTACCCAAGAAATTCCTCTGGTAATGGTATCAAGGATATATCTATACCAAGGATTAGCACCTACATAAAAATTGCGGAGAAGAACTGAAGTAGATTGCTTCCTGGCAGATCTATTTTGGGCATTGCAAATTCTATACCAAGCATCTTTTAGATTTTCTCCCTCCCTTTGCTTAAAATTTAGAACTTCATTCTCGAGAGACAACGGAGAAGATATAAGACTACCCATGACGACAAGAAAGCAAAAGGGTCGAAAAGAAGAAGGCGAATAAAACAGCAAAGGTGAAGTGGGGGAGAGGAAAACGAGAGGCAAATGGCAAATAATGTAATGCGGGAGATAAGGGATTGTGATGGGTACTTGGTATGTTGACTTTTGCGTAGACTCCCGACAACGGCACGGAAATTCTTCTTGCTACCTCTTGAGCACTGCGTTGGATTTCCTTGAAGAGGAAAGGTGATGCAAAAGATGGCGTAAGTATTTCCCTCAGTTTTTGAGAACAAAGGTATCAATCCAAAGAGGAGAATGCGGCGAGTCCCTCGTACCTGCACAAAGCAAATAACTCCTCGCAACCAACGCGATAAGGGGTTGTCAATCCCTTCACGTTCACTTACGAGAGTGAGATCTGATAGATATGATAGGGTAATATTTTTGGTATTTAATAAAAGCAAAGTAAAAGCAAAGGAAATAAATAAAGTGTAGGAAGATTGATATGATGAAGATAGACCCGGGGGCCATAGATTTCACTAGTGACTTCTCTCAAGAGCATAAGTATTTTACGGTGGGTGAACGAATTACTATTGAGCAATTGACTGAATTGAGCATAGTTATGAGAGTATTTAGGTATGATCATGTATATAGGCATCACGTCCGAGACAAGTAGACCGACTCCTGCCTGCATCTACTACTATTACTCCACTCATCGACCGCTATCCAAAGATGCATCTAGAGTATTAAGTTCAAGAAAACAGTAACGCTTAAGCAAGATGACATGATGTAGAGGGATAAATTCATGCAATATGATAAAAAACCATCTTGTTATCCTCGATGGCAACAATACAATACGTGCCTTGCTGCCCCTCATCACACTTTGGGAAAGGACACCGCAAGATTGAACCCAAAGCTAAGCACTTCTCCCATTGCAAGAAAAACCAATCTAGTAGGCCAAACCAAACTGATAATTCAAGAGACTTGCAAAGATAACCAATCATACATAAAAAAATTCAGAGAAGATTCAAATATTGTTCATAGATAATCTTGATCATAAACCCACAATTCATCGGTCTCAACAAACACACCGCAAAAAGAAGATTACATCGAATAGATCTCCACGAGAGAGGGGGAGAACATTGTATTGAGATCCAAAAAGAGAGAAGAAGCCATCTAGCTACTAACTATGGACCCGAAGGTCTGAGGTAAACTACTCACACTACATCGGAGAGGCTATGGTGATGATGTTGAAGCCCTCTGTGATGGATGCCCCGTCCGACGGAGATCGGGAATAGGCCCCAAGATGGGATCTCGTGGATACAAAAGGTTGCGGCGGTGGAATTAGGTTTTTGGCTCCGTATCTGATCATTTGGGGGTACGTAGGTATATATAGGAGGAAGGAGTATGTCGGTGGAGCAACAGGGGGCCCACAAGGGTGGAGGGCACGCCCCCTACCTCGTGCCCACCTCCTTTCTTTCTTGACGTAGGGTCCAAGTCTCCTGGATCATATTCGGTGAGAAAACCACGTTCCCGAAGGTTTCATTCCGTTTGGACTCCGTTTGATATTCCGTTTCTTCGAAACTCTGAAATAGGCAAAAAATAGCAATTCTGGGTTGGGCCTCCGGTTAATAGGTTAGTCCCAAAAATAATATAAAAGTGCATAATAAAGCTCAATATTGTCCAAAACAGTAGATAATATAGCATGGAGCAATCAAAAATTATAGATACATTGGAGACGTATCACCCCCTGCCTCGTGGGCCCACGGAGGCCCTCCTCCACTTATTCCTGCACCCATACACTCCTTCTTCCTCCCACAAACACCAATATCCAGCTCAAGCACGAGGTCTAGCTCATTTTGCTGCGATTTTTGATCTCCTTGCTCAAAGCACCTCTCACAAAACTGCTTGGAGAGATTGTTCCTTGGTATGTGACTCCTCCGTTGGTCCAATTAGTTTTTGTTCTAGTGCTTTATTCATTGCAAATTTGTGCTGCCTAGGTGACCATGTTCTTGAGCTTGCATGTCAAATTTATATGGTTCCAAGTAGTTCTAATGCTTGATATAAGCTCTAGGCACTTGTAGGAGTAGTTGCTATCAATTTTATTAAGGTTGGTTCACTTTTGTTTGAAGTTACTAAAAATTTCAGAATTTTTTTAGAGGAAGAAATATGCTTAGGAAAATGTTCCAAGGTGGTTCTTCAAGGAAGCAAGGACCCAGGCTTGAAATGCATGATGCTGACGAGGAGCCACCAAGGGACGCTCCAGTGCGGCCGTGTGAATGGCCTTCAGAAAATTTTATGGACCGAGCGGGAATTAAGGAACAATTTAACGCATGTTTGCCTAACACTGATCTTGTGAGCTTTGAGTCAGACAAATGCCGCCAGTACCACTATCTCACTAGTACATTTGTGAGGAGGTTTGAATTTTCATCTTCACGTAATTCTTCAACTGTCGTGTTTGATCTTTATGAAAAATCTTATACCATGGACTTAGAGGATTTTACTTCTGCTTGCAAACTTCCACAATGGGGTAGTGTTAGTGAACCCCGTAAATCTTAATTCAGAAACTTTCTTGCTGGTATAACCATGGGGGAATCCAGAAATATAGCACAAGCTACCATAGGGAGCATTCATTTTCCTGCTATACATTATTTTGCTCTCTTCATAGGTAGGTGCATAAATGGTAAGGATGAAGCATGTCATATGTGTGTGCCTGACCTCAGTATTCTTAGGAGTGCTGTGTTAGGAGACAAATCTTATAATTTGGGAGCCATTGTTGCACGTAGGTTGCATAATAATAGATTTAATGGAGATTTCTTTGTTGGAATTTATGCAACCCGCTTTGCTGATTTTCTTGGTGTGGACGTTCATGAGGATGACATTGAGTTGCCTCCTACTTATTTAGACTACAATTCTATGGTCTATCACCAGTTTGTCGAGAGGAATGAATCACCTCTCCGATATCGCTTAATCTTTGACAGACGTCATGCTTTCCGTATTACTCTTCCTGCTCCTGTCTTCTCTGATTATCAGGCGAAAGGAAGACATTTTATCACCAGAGAGGAGGCAGATGAGTACGAGAGGAGGGCAGAGGCAGCTCGCCGCCACACTGCAGCTCACGAGGCGATAGCCTCTGCATCTTAGTACGACCCCAGCTACACCTATGGGTATCCGCCAGGCCATCCTTGGCAATAAACCAACTTAGGCCAAAAGCCTAAGCTTGGGGGAGTACGTATCTCTCACCGACATTACATTTATGTTTACACACACTCATTGCTAGATGTCGGTGCTCATACTTTTTCACTATAATATCCATGCTAGTTTATTTTTTCTTTTTCCTGCTTTCTTCTTGTGTGTTTAATAAACTTTAAGAAAACCAAAAAAAATAGTGTAGCTTTTAGTTAGTTTACTTTTCTTGCTATAGTAGTAATAATTAAAAAGAAAACCCAAGAATATTTCCCGCTCTTCTTTTGCTTGTTGGGAGCTTTCCCGTGTAAATAGTTTTACTTCTCTTCTTTTCTTTGGGGGTCGATAGGAGAAGACCATGATTAAATTGTTCAAGTGGCTTTTATATACATTATTGTTGATTTAACCAAGAGCCCATATTGCCTTGTCTTCTCCTGTTTATTGAATGCTCGCAGATTCCAGCTTAGTCCAATGCACATGCACTCTTATTATTTTCACATCGTTCGGTCGTGCAAGTGAAAGGCAATTATGACGATATATGATGGATCGACCGAGATGAGAAAAGCTGGTATGAACTCGACCTCTCTTGTTTTTGTAAATATGATGAGTTCGTCGTTCTGATTCAGCCTATTATGAATAAACATGTTTGCAATGACAATTAGAGATCATAGTTGCTCGTGCCATGCTTGATTAGCTATGAGTTATAATGGTTTACCTTTATGCCAACATGCTATTAAAATGGTTGTGATGTGGTATGATGGGGTGGTATCCTCCTTTGAATGATTTAAGTGACTTGACTTGGCACATGTTCACACATGTAGTTGAAACAAATCAACATAGCCTTCACGATATTTATGTTCATGGTGGATTATACCCTACTCATGCTTGCATCCAATGTTTATTAATTTTAATGCATGTTCATGACTGTTGTCGCTCTCTAGTTGGTCGCTTCCCAGTCTTTTGCTAGCCTTCACTTGTACTAAGCGGGAATACTGCTTGTGCAGCCAATCCCTTAAACCCTAAAGTCATTCCTTATGAGTCCACCATACCTTCCTATATGCGGTATCTACCTGCAGTTCCAAGTGAATTTGTATGTGCCAAAATCTAAACCTTCAAATAAACATTCTGTTTTGTATCCTCGAATAGCTCATGTATAACCTAGGGCTGTCCGTATCTTCCATGCTAGCAAGAGGAGTGGACTCCGCTCCTCATTCACGAGAAAATGGCTGGTCTCCGGGATGCCCAGTCCCATGCTTTATGCAAACTAAATCAAAATAATTGCAAACGAAACTCCCCCTGGGACTGTTGCTAGTTGGAGACACTCGTTGTTTCGAGCAAGTCAAGGATTGATGCTTGTTGGTGGAGGGGGAGTATAAACTTCACCATTCTGTTTGGGAACCGCCTATAATGTGTGTACCATGGAAGATATCGCCATCTCTTGGTTGTTATGTTGACAATGAAAGTATGCCGCTCAAAATATTATTTATCTCTATTTCAAAACCGAGCTCGCACCTCTACAAATCCTCGCTTCCCTCTGCGAATGGCCTATCTATTTACTTTTATGTTGAGTCATCACCCTCTTATTAAAAGCACTAGGAGAGCGCCTTGTTGTCATTTGCATTCATTACTATTAATTTATATTGGGTATGACTATGGTGGATCTCTTTTACCATGAATTACAATGTCTAGTCAGTCCTTGATCTTTAAAGGTGCTCTGCATTTATGATTTGCGGTCTCAGAAAGGGCTAGCGAGATACCATCTTGTTATATCATATTATGATTGTTTTGAGAAAGTGTTGTCATCCGAGATTTATTATTATGGCTCGCTAGTTGATTATGCCATTGATATGAGTAAACATGAGACCTAAGAGTTATTGTGAATGTGGTTAGTCATAATGTTTGCTGAAAACTTGAATGCTCGCTTTACATATTTATAACAACAAGAGCAAACCGAGTTTGTAAAAGTTTTTCTTTATCACTTTCAGTTTGTCAACTGAATTGCTTGAGGACAAGCAAAGGTTTAAGCTTGGGGGAGTTGATATGTCTCCGTCGTATCTACTTTTCCAAACACTTTTCCCCTTGTTTTGGACTCTAACTTGCATGATTTGAATGGAACTAACCCGGATCGACGCTTTGTTTTCAGCAGACTTTCCATGGTGTTATTCATGTGCGTAAACAAAAGTTCTCGGAATGACCTGAAACTCCACGAAACGTCTATTTGGAAATAATAAAAATCCTTGCAAAAGATGAAGACCGGGGGCCCACACTGGCCATGAGGGTGGAGGCGCGCCTCCCCTAGGGTGCTCCCCCCACCTCGTGGGCCCCCTGGAGCTCCTCCGACCTCAACTCCAACTCTATATATTTGCTTTCGGGGAGAAAAAAACAGAGAGAAGAATTCATCGCGTTTTACGACACGGAGCCGCCGCCAAGCCCTAAAACCTCTCGGGAGGGCTGATCTGGAGTCCGTTCGGGGGTCCGGAGAGAGGGATTCGTCGCCGTCGTCATCATCAACCATCCTCCATCACCAATTTCATGATGCTCACCGCCGTGCGTGAGTAATTCCCTCGTAGGCTTGCTGGACGATGATGGGTTGGATGGGATCTATCATGTAATCGAGTTAGTTTTGTTAGGGTTTGATCCCTAGTATCCACTATGTTCTGAGATTGATGTTGCTATGACTTTGCTATGCTTAATGCTTGTCACTAGGGCCCGATTGCCATGATTTCAGATCTGAACCTATTATGTTTTCATGAATATATGTGAGTTCTTGATCCTATCTTGCAAGTCTATAGTCACCTACTATGTGTTATGATCCGGCAACCTCAAGTGACAATAATCGGGACCACTCCCGGTGATGACCATAGTTTGAGGAGTTCATGTATTCACTATGTGCTAATGCTTTGTTCCGGTACTCTATTAAAAGGAGGCCTTAATATCCCTTAGTTTCCATTAGGACCCCGCTGCCACGGTAGGGTAGGACAAAAGATGTCATGCAAGTTCTTTTCCATAAGCACGTATGACTACATTCTGAATACATGCCTACATCACATTGATGAATTGGAGCTAGTTCTGTGTCACCCTATGTTATGACTGTTACATGATGAACCGCATCCGGCATAATTCTCCATCACCGATCCAATGCCTACGAGCTTTTCACATATTGTTCTTCGCTTATTTACTTTTCCGTTGCTGCTGTTACAATCACTACAAAACACCAAAAATATTACTTTTGCTACCTTTACTCTTTGTTACCGTTACCACTACTGTCATATTACCTTGCTACTAAATACTTTGCTGCATATATTAAGTTATCCAGGTGTGGTTGAATTGACAACTCAACTGCTAATACTTGAGAATATTCTTTGGCTCCCCTTGTGTCGAATCAATAAATTTGGGTTGAATACTCTACCCTCGAAAATTGTTGTGATCCCCTATACTTGTGGGTTATCATTGCTGCTCTGCTCCCCGAAAGGATTAATGCCATCCGCGCTTAAACCAAACCATACGTTCCTTGGGTCACCTGCAAACTCAGCGCGTTACTTTCTTTCGATTTTTCTCCACTGCGACCCGTCAGCGGGTGCTCTCAACTTCCCGTCCTTCTTACGGTCCTCACTGTGCCATCGCATCAACTTGGCATGCTCTTTGTTTGTGAACAGCCGTTTCAACCGTGGTATTATAGGAGCATACCACATCACCTTCGCAGGAACCCTCTTCCTGGGGGGCTCGCCGTCAACATCACCAGGGTCATCTCGTCCGATTTTATACTACAATGCACCGCATACCGGGCATGCGTTCAAATCCTAAATGACGCATGCTGTAGAGGATGCACGATTAGGGCATGCATGTATCTTCTCGCACCTCCAATCCTAGAGGGCATACGACCTTCTTTGTTGCGTCACGTCTTGTCAGGCAATTCGTTATCCTTTGGAAGCTTCTTCTTCAATATTTTCAGTAGCTTCTCAAATCCTTTGTCGTGCATGAAAGATTCTCTGCCTTCCATTGCAGCAATTCCAGTACGGTACCGAGCTTTGTGTTGCCACCTTCGCAATTGGGCTACAACCCTTTTTTGTGATCATCTAACATGCGATCGAACTTCAGCTTCTCCTTTTCACTTTTGCACTGTGTCCTTGCATCAACAATGACCCGACGGAGATCATCATCGGGCACAATATCGTCTGGTTCCTCTTGATCTTCAGCAGATTCCCCCGTAGCAGCATCACCGTATTCCGGGGGCACATAGTTGTCATCGTCCTCTTCTTCTTCGCTATCTTCCATCATAACCCCTATTTCTCCGTGCCTGGTCCAAACATTATAGTGTCGCATGAAACCATTATAAAGCAGGTGGGTGTGAAGGATTTTCCGGTCAGAGTAAGACTTCGTATTCCCACATATAGCGCATGGATGCTACGTCTTGAGCTTGCGTTGGTATTCCCCGAAGAGGAGATGATGATGCAGCAGAGTAGCGTAAGTATTTCCCTCAGTTTTTGAGAACCAAGGTATCAATCCAGTAGGAGGCCACGTGCAAGTCCCTCGTACCTACACAAAACAAATAGCTCCTCGCAACCAACGCAAATAGGGGTTGTCAATCCCTTCACGGTCACTTACGAGAGTGAGATCTGATAGAGATGATAGATAATATTTTTGGTATTTTTGGTATAAAGATGCAAAGTAAAATAAAAAGTAAAAGTAAAGAGCAAAGCAATAATAAAGCGTAGGAAGATTAATATGATGAAAATAGACCCGGGGGCCATAGATTTCACTAGTGGCTTCTCTCAAGAGCATAGGTATTTTACGGTGGGTGAACGAATTACTATTGAGCAATTGACAGAATTGAGCATAGTTATGAGAATATCTAGGTATGATCATGTATATAGGCATCACGTCCGTGACAAGTAAGTAGACCGACTCACCGCATCTACTACTATTACTCCACTCATCGACCGCTATCCAAAGCATGCATCTAGAGTATTAAGTTAATGAAAACAGAGTAACGCCTTAAGCAAGATGACATGATGTAGAGGAATAAATTCATGCAATATGATAAATACCCCATCTTGTTATCCTCGATGGCAACAACAAAATACGTGCCTTGCTACCCCTCATCCTTTGGGAAAGGACACCGCAAGATTGAACCCAAAGCTAAGCACTTCTCCCATTGCAAGAACTACCAATCTAGTTGGCCAAACCAAACGGATTATTCGAAGAGACTTGCAAAGATAACTCAATCATACATAAAAGAATTCAGAGAACATTCAAATATTGCTCATAGACAATCTTGATCATAAACCCACAATTCATCGGTCACAACAAACACACCGCAAAAATAAGATTACATCGAATAGATCTCCACGAGAGAGGGGGAGAACATTGTATTGAGATCCAAAAAGAGAGAAGAAGTTATCTAGCAACTAACTATGGGCCCGAAGGTCTGAGGTAAACTACTCACACTTCATCGGAGATGCTACGATGTTGATGTAGAAGCCCTCCATGGTGGAATCCCCTTCTGGTGGAGCTCCGGAACATGCCCCAAGATGGGATCTCGTGGATACAGAAAGTTGTGGCGGTGGAATTAGGTTTTTGGCTCCGTGATCGATCCGACGAAGTGCGTAGGTATATATAGGAGGAAGAAGCACGTCGGTGGAGCCTCGAGGCCCACGAGGTAGGCGCGCCCTCCACCCTCGGGGCCACCTGGGAGCTTTCTTGACGGAGGGTCCAAGTCTCCTGGGTCTTATCCGATGAGAAAATCACGTTCCCGAAGATTTCATTCCGTTTGGACTCCGTTTGATATTATGTTTCTTCGAAACACTAAAATAGGCAAAAACAACAATTCTGGGCTGCGACTCCGGTTAATAGGTTAGTCCCAGAAGTAATATAAAATTGGAAAATAAAACCCAATATAGTCCAAAACAATAGATAATATAGCATGAAGCAATCAGAAATTATAGATACGTTGGAGACGTATCAGGCATCCCCAAGCTTTATTCCTGCACGTCATAGAGTAGGTAAATGATAAAAATAGAATTTTTGATGCAGAGTGCTACTTGGCATAATTTCAATGTAACTCTTCTTTATTGGGGTATGAATATTTAGATCCAAAAGATTCAAGACAAAAGTTCATATTGACATAAAAATAATAATACTTCAAGCATACTAACTAAGCAATTATGTCCTCTCAAAATAACATGGCCAAAGAAAGTTCATCCCTACAAAATCATATAGTTTAGTCATGCTCCATTTTCATCACACAAGAATGCTCTCATCATGCACAACCTCGATGACAAGCCAAGCAATTGTTTCATACTTTAGTAATCTCAAACCTATAAACATTCACGCAATATATGAGCGCGAGCCATGGACATAGCACTATGGGTGGAATAGAATATAATGATGGGGGTTATGTGGAGAAGACAAAAAGGAGAAGGTCTCACATCAACGAGGCTAATCAACGGGCTATGTAAATGCCCATCAATTGATGTTAATGCAAGGAGTAGGGATTTCCATGCAACGAATGCACTAGAGCTATAAATGTATGAAAGCTCAACAAAAGAAACTAAGTGGGTGTGCATCCAACTTGCTTGCTCACGAAGACCTAGGGCATTTGAGGAAGCCCATCGTTGGAATATACAAGCCAAGTTCTATGATGAAAAATTCCCACTAGTATATGAAAGTGACAAAATATGAAACTCTCTATATGAAAAACATGGTGCTATTTTGAAGCACAAGTGTGGAAAAGGATAGTAACATTGTCCCTTCTCTCTTTTCCTCTCATTTTTTTGGGTGGGCTCTTTGGCCTCTCTTTTTTATTTGGTGGGCTCTTTGTCCTCTCTTTTTATTTAACCTCACATAGGACAATGTTCTAATTAATGATTATCATCACACTTCTATTTATTTACAACTCAATGATTACAACTCGATACTAGAGCAAAGTATGACTCTATATGAATACCTCCGTGATTATGCAGGATATGCAATGAACCAAGAGTGACATGAATGAAAGAATTATGAACAGTGGCTTTGCCACAAATACTATGTCAACTACATGATCATGCTAAGCAATATGACAATGATGAATGTGTCATGAAGAACGGTATGGTGGAGAGTTGCATGGCAATATATCTCGGAATGGCTATGGAAATGCCATAATAGGTAGGTATGGTGGATGTTTTGAGGAAGATATAAGGAGGTTTATGTGTGAAAGAGTGTATCATATCATGAGATGCGGATGCACCGCGAAGTTTGCACCAACTCTCAATGTGAGAAAGGGCAACGACGGTACCGAAGAGGCTAGCTATAGCGACGGACCTCAAGCGATCGATCTACGTGCTCGGTGTCATCCTGGATCAAGAATGCCGACACCACACATTACTCGGGGATTTATAACAGAGTAGCAATCACACACTTATTACAATCGAATGTCTCAAGAGAGAACTTAATAAAATAAATATGGCTTAAGGCCATCTAATAACGATAACAAATAAAAGGCTTGGAAGAATAAGCGAGTCCATCAACTCCAACGGTATCACCGAGTATAGAACCACGACCTAAACACCATACTGGTAAATGCGAAAAGTGCGCAACAGGAAAGCGTTGCATCCCGAAAACGGGTCAAGACACATGGAATATCTGGCAATGTAACACATAGAGAATAATGGAAGAATAAGCCTATACTACATGCATATATGGCTAGTGGAAAGCTCTATGGTTACAGTTTTTGCGTAAAGCCAATTTTTCCCTACTGCAAAGGAATAAATTTATTTAACTATCATGGTGGTTGTTGAACATTGAGAATGGTTGACAGCATTCTCACTCCCAATTAAAAGTACTCGTTAACAACCCAACAATACTCAAGATGTCCATAACCGGGGACACGGCTAACCATGATTAGTTTATACACTCTGCACAGGTTTGTGCACTTTTCCCCACAAGACTTGATCTCCTCCGTTTGATATCTCGCACTACATGTTGTTTGAGAAACGGATGACCGAGACATAGTCTTTCAGAAGCGCTAGCACCTTACATGTGGGTAGACCGTACCAACCTTCAACCCCTACATCAGCTACTCCACCCGTAAGAGTTCGCACAACTTAGTCAACTATGCTAGAGCCCATAGTAGCATGTGGCTGCACACGGAAGTTTCTAGCATGAATAATCTCATGATCCCTTTGAGCCTGGGTGGCGGTCCGAAGAAATACATGCAAGTCCTGATAGAAACCAGGTGCCTCAATCCATCCAGATGTGTGTTTAAGTTGCCACCTTAAATAAACCATTAATTTAACAATCTCACATCTTTCATGGAATACACTCACCCAATCCACGTCTACTAGCATAGCATGGCATAATAAGCAAACGTAGAAGTAACGCCCAAGGGTTTGATATTAAAACAGGTAATAGGTACTACCTCAATCTACTTCCCATCCCAAAATTTAATTAGATCATAATCATGCAATGTTTGAGGATAGATCTAATGCATAAAAACTGGGTAGTAGAAAAGGTATGATCAAAGTGTTACTTGCCTTGCTGATGATCCGCGAAACCTAGAGACTCAAGTAACAAAGCGCACTCCGGGTATTCTATCACGCAGACAAACAAGCATACAGTAAGTACTCATCTAATGCAGGTAAAACTCAAGTAGAAGATCTAACCAGATAGTTCAACTTAAGAACTCCGGTTTGCAAAAAGAATCAAATCAAACGAAGCAACGAAAGTCAAACGGCGAAGAAAAAACAGCTCATTTACTAATCTGGATCTAAGTCAAATTTTACAGTAGAAAAAACTTGTTGAAGTAGGTTATTCGGAAAGAGGGTTTCGAGACGAAACTCCAGGCGCTTGAATCGCCTGACTCCGATAAACGAGCGAAAAGTTATACTAAAACGAAAATCGGAACAAGAATCGCGATCAGAAAAATCGCGGATTAAATCCGAGAAAAAGAAAAACGACGAACAGGTTAACGAACGGATGTTCGTTAACTAAACTAATCTGACGAACGCGTTCGTTAAAAACAAACGAACGAATGAACGTTCACTATTTAACCGACCGAAAAAAACCGATCTAATAATAAAAAAAAGAAAACTAAAAAAACGAAAATAAACTGAAGAAAACCGGGTTTTTAAAAAACCGTGACACCAGTTCTGGCGCCGTGAACCTCGGCGGGGTCCGACGGGTTAGGCGACGGCGGGCGGCGGCGGCAAGGGGTCGGGCGGGCTAGGGCTTGGCCCTGGTGGGCTTATAAAGCCACCTCGGTAGGAGTCCCAAGGACACTGACACGTAGGTCGGTTATGCGTTTTTTAAATAATTCCGCAGAAGAAAAATAAAAGAAATACTAAACCAACTCCAAAAATCCTGAAATAAATTTTCCCCGCTTCTAAAATCAAGCGGACTAGATGAACATTTATTTGGGGCCTAAATGCAATTTTGAAAACGAGCATTTTTCCTAAATTCAAATAAAAGGCGAAAAACTCCAAAATAAAAACTTATTTGATTTTATTATTAATCTTCATTATTTCTTTATTTTGGGAAAGTCATTTTATTCCCTCTCTCATATTTTGATTGTAGAAATAATTGAAGATAAAATAATTAAAATCAAATGATCCTATTTTCAAAAATTGAGAAAACTCAAATATGAAAATAACGAAATCCCCAACTCTCTCCGTGGGTCCTTGAGTTGTGTAGAATTTCTAGGATCGGGCAAAAATGCAACAAAATATGATATGCAAAGATGCTCTATGTATAAGATTCCAAATTGAAAATTTGGGATGTTACAAACCTACCCCCTTAAGATGAATCTCGCCCTCGAGATTCGGGTTGGCTAGAAAATAGGTGAGGTGGTCCTGCTGCATCTTCCTCTTGCTCCCAGGTGGCTTCATCCTTAGTGTGGTGGCTCCACTGAACTTTGCAAAATTTAATGACCTTGTTGCGGGTGACTCGGCTGGCATACTCCAGAATCTTAACTAGTTTCTCCTTGTAGGTCAAATCGTTATTCAACTGAATCGCCTCTAGTGGCACAGTATCTCTCAATGGTATATCCTCCATCTCTGCATGACACTTCTTCAACTGAGAAACATGAAACACATCATGAACACCTGACAATCCTTCGGGTAATTCCAACTTGTACGCAACTTCTCCCATGCGCTCCAAAACACGATATGGTCCTACAAATCGGGGTGCTAACTTTCCTTTAACACCAAAACGCTTAACTCCTCGAAGCGGAGATACTCGAAGATAAACTCTGTCTCCGGCTTCGTATTCTGTCTCCTTGCGTTTTGAGTGTGCATAGCTCTTCTGTCTTGACTGGGCTACCTTGAGCCTATCGCAAATTAACTTTACTTACCGTTCAGACTCCTTAATCAAATCTGGTCCAAACAACTGGCGGTCTCCAACTTCATCCCACAACAATGGGGTCCTGCACCTCCTTCCGTACAAGGCTTCGAAAGGTGCCATCTTCAAACTGGTTTGGTAGCTATTGTTATAAGAAAACTCCGCATAGGGCAAGTTATCATCCCAACTTGATCCATAATCCAAAGCACATGCTCTCAGCATATCCTCTAAAATCTGGTTGACTCTCTCGGTTTGTCCATCATGCGTGGATGAAAGGTACGTACTAAACTCGGTCGGGTTCCCAAAGTTTCGTGCAACCGCTTCCAGAACTTTGAGGTGAATTGGGTTCCTCTATACGTCTGATACTCCTCGGAACTCCATGCAAGCATACAATCCTTGTCATGTATATCTTAGCCAATTTGGCGCTTCTTGTAGGTAGTCTTTCTTTGGAATGAAATGAGCTACCTTTGTCAAACGATCGACTACAACCCAAATCGAGTCATAGCACGAACGAGTCTGGGCAATCCGTGATGAAATCCATGCCTAGTTTATCCCACTTCCATTCGGGTATAGGCAATGGCGTAACAATCCTGCCGGCTTCGATGTTACGCCTTCACCCTCGACATACATCACAAATCGCTACGTATCGCAATATCCTTCTTCATTCCGGTCCACCAGAAAGTATCCTTCAAATCCAAATACATCTTGGTATTTCCGCGGTGGATCGAATACGGTGAATCATGTGCCTCTTGCAAAATCAACTTCTGAATCTCCGGATCACTTGGTACGTAAACGCGGTCCTCAAACCATAAGGTATCGTGCTCATCCTCACGAAATCCCTTTGCTTTTCCTTTGCTCATTTTCTCCTTAATAGAAGCAACTTCCTTATCTGTCCTTTGAGCTTCTACGATTTTGTCCATCAAAGTAGATTGAATCTCCAATGTCGCTACATAGCCTCGCGGAACTATTTCCAAACATAGCTCCCGAAATTCCTCAGCTAATTCCTTTGGTAAACCTCCGGTCATTAGGATGTTAATATGACTCTTACGGCTCAACGCGTCTACTACCACGTTAGCCTTTCCGGGGTGGTAGTGCAATCTCATGTCATAATCCTTGATGAGCTCCAACCATCTTCTCTGCCTGAGATTTAACTCCTTCTACGTGAAGATGTACTTCAAACTCTTGTGATCAGTATACACCTCACAATGATTTCCAATGAGGAAATGTCTCCATGTTTTCAACGCATGCACTACGGCTGCTAACTCCAAATCATGCGTGGCATAGTTTAATTCGTGAGGTTTCACCGTCGTGAAGCATCTGAAACAACTCTTCCCTCCTGCATAAGCCTTGCTCCAAGTCCTCGGCGTGAAGCGTCGCAATAAACATCGTAATCCTTGCTTTGGTGCAGCAGGATTAATCGGTGAGGTAACCAAACGCTTCTTCAACTCTTGGAAACTAGCCTCACACTCCTCGGTCCAAATAAACTTGGTATCCTTCTTCAACAATTCTGTCATAGGCTTCGCAATCCTCGAGAAATTCTCAATGAATCTCCGGTAGTATCCTGCGAGTCCAAGGAAACTCCGGATCTCTCCAACTGTTGTTGGTGCTTCCCAGTTTGTCACCGTGGCAACTTTAGTGGGGTCTACTGCTATAGCTTCTCCGGATATAACATGTCAGAAATCCAACTTCCTTCAACCAAAACTCACACTTCTGAACTTGGCATACAACCGATGTTCTCTCGAGCTTCTCGAGTACCAAACGCATAAATGCTCCTTATGTTCTTCTTCATTCTTCGAGTAAACCAGAATATCATCAATGAACACCACGACAAACTTATCTAAAACTCCATAAACACTTTGTTCATCATGTTCATAAAATAGGCAGGTGCGTTAGTTAGACCAAATGACATAACGGTATACTCATATAGCCCGTACCTAGTGGTAAAAGCCGTCTTAGGTATATCCTGCTCTCGAATGTTCAACTGATGGTACCCTGATCGCAAATCGATCTTGGAAAACACCTTAGCTCCTTGCAATTGGTCAAACAAGTCATTGATCATCGGCAGTGGGTACTTGTTCTTAATGGTCACTTCATTCAACCCTCGATAATCAACAACCATTCTTAATGATCCATCCTTCTTCTCCACTAGAAGTACTGGTGATCCCAAGGCGAAGAACTTGGGCGAATAAAACCTTTATCCAGTAACTCCTTAATCTGCTTCTTAATTTCCTCCAAATCTTGGGCCGGCATCCTATACGGTCTCTTAGATATCGGCCCAGTGCCTGGCAGTAGTTCAATCAGAAATTCAATGTCTCTATCCGGAGGCATGCCTGGCAACTCTTCCGGAAACACGTCCGGGTAATCCCTTACCACTGGTATTTCCTCCTGCACAACTCCTGTTAAGGAATTTACATGTGCTCTCCTCGGCTCATGCCGTGATACAAACTTGATTCTCCTCCCTTCTGGGGTGGTAAGCAAAATTGACTTACTGGCGCAATCTATGTTTCCTCCATACTTCGATAACCAATCCATGCCTAATATCACGTCCAAAGCTTGTGATTCCAGAACTATTAGGTCCGAGGGAAATACATAGTGTCCAATCCTTAATGGCAGTCGATCACACCATATACTAGCCATGTATTACGCTCGGGTGAGGTTACTAGCATGGGTGACCTAAGGGCTTGGGTTGGTAGTTTATACTTATCCACAAATCCTTGATATGCATGAATGCGATGCACCAAGATCAAAAAGAACAAGCTGCAGTAAAAGTCTTAACCAAAAACTTACCTATTCTGCGTCGGCTGAAGCTTCAACCTCCTCCACGGTAACGTGGTTCACTTGTCCCCTGTTGAAAGGGTTCGGCTTCTTTCCTGAGCTTCCATTGCCATTACCATTTTGGCCTTCTGGACAATCATTTGCATAATGCCTAGTCTTACGGCACTTAAAGCAAGTAATATGGCTCAGGTCTACCTTGGTTGGGGTTGACGGGTTGGTGCGGTTTTGTCCATTGCTTCCTCCATTCCCATTCCCATTCTTGGTGCCATTATGGTTGTGCGAGCTACCTCCTCCATGGGTATGCTGAAATTGTCCTCCTGGCTTTGGGGTAAAGCGAAGTTTCACTGAGCTCGAGTTATTCTTCCCTGTCCATACTTTCTCTTGCGATTGTCAATCTGTATTGCTTCCCTTCAATCATAAGAGCATGATCTACTAACTCGATAGTTATTGAAGGTGGCTACCATCAACTGCATGCTCGACTCATCATTCGATCCTTCTAGAAACTTCTCACCTTGGCTGCGTCCATGTAGCAACGCTATCTAGGGCATAACGTGCTAACTTATCAAATCATCCACACGCTAACTGTCCGTCCTCCTTGGCGTAAGTTGCTTGAAACTCACGCTTCTTCATGGCCATAGCTCCTGCTTTGAAACATGGGCAAGACGGAAAGCTTCTTTGGCCCGATCCCATGTGACGGTATCTCTGGGTAAGTGGTTGTAAAATTCTCCCACCATCTTCTGCGGGTCCTTCAAGTGATGTGTGGCAAATTTCACCCTTTCTCCATATGTACATCCCTACGTTGGTCAACTCCTCCCTATCTTATGGAGCCAATCATACTGCAACAATCATTTCGGTGCTCTTGGAAAACACCGCGGATTCAAATTTTAAGAAAGCGGGTCAAATGGTCAGGTGGTGGTGGCGGTTGTTGTTGTTGTTGTTGTTGTTGTTGTTGTTGTTGTTGTTGTTGTTGTTGTTGTTGTTGTTGCCTTGCCTTGGTTTTGTACCAATGTTTGAATCAAGGCATTCTTCTGCTGAATCAACTGAGTGATCTCTGGCGGGAAAACAAATCCGGGGTCGCGTCTCGGAGGCATCTGAGGGTTTATAGAAAAGACGAGAGTTTAGAATAGAGTGAGGTCTAGAGAGAAACACTACCCATATGCACATGAGACAAATCACACAATATCACTCCAATCAATTCAAACAAGGGCATACAACGGTCTATCTATCGTTACAAAGTGCTGTAACTAAAACTAATCTTTAATGGGGAAATCTACTACTGTTATGGTGGTCAACTAGAAAAACTGCTCCGATGAAGACTCCATGATATCTGCTCGACTTCATCTTGAAATCATCATCACTAGGATCGGAATCGGTGTAAATCGATGATGATGTAGTTCTCTGGACAGGTGCAATCTTCATCTTCTTCTCCGGTTGATGAATTTCCCATGAGTTCTTCAATCTTCTCCTTAAGATCGCCGTTTTGTCCCACTAGAGCTACAATCTCTTCCATGTAGTCCTTGCGAGTGGCCTTCAGTTCTCCTTCTAGTTCGATAATCTTGGCTTTTGCTGTCTTCAACTCCATCATGTCTCACAAGACATCCGGTTCTCCTGGCGTCGAATGTGCTGGTTTAACTCTGGATGAAAGCTGCAATGGATCGATCCTTCTTAGTGCCAACTATCTCCCATTGTTCATCTCGGCGCCCGCAAATCTGGTAGATAGTATCCTTGAGGTCTTCTTTGTAAACTTCTCCAATGCGTCCCATGGTTATGTGAGCTGCCATGCTCTTTCCCAGACTCCAGGTTGGTGCATTGAAAACACACTCTATGGGCTCCGTGATTGGTGCAAACGTCCTTCCGGGAACTTGAGCTTGAATCTTCCAGCGCTCTTCTTCAGGTAAAGTGGAATTGTAGGTCCTCATGAAGCTTGGTATTCCGATGTTCGGGTACTTAGTGACTTCCTTCAGGTGTCGTCCAAAGGGTGTATCTTCATCCTTTGGGTGAACTTGATCCTCGCTTCCGTCATCCTAAAAGAGTAGAAAAGATGAGGAGTCATAAATGAGAAGAGAGTAGTGATCTAGGGCTTTAGCTTAATGGTCGTGTCCTACAATCAGCGTGTGCTATGATACCATCTTTGTAGCGACCAGACCTCAAACAGTCTGATCTCTGTGCTCAGTGTCATCCCTGGATCAGTAATGCTGACACCACACATTTCGGAGGATTTATAATAGAGTAGCAATCACACGCTTATTACAATCGAATGTCTCAAGAGAGAACTTAATAAAATAAATATGGCTTAAGGCCATCTAATAACGATAACAGCGGAAGGCTTGGAAGAATAAGCGAGTCCATCAACTCCAACGGCATCACTGAGAAAAGAAACACGACCTAAACACCATACTCATCATACGAAACCGCAACAGGAAACGTTGCAGCCCGAAAACGGGTCAGCACATGGAATATGCTGGCAATGTAACACATAGAGAATAATGGAAGAATAAGCCTATACTACATGCATATATGGCTAGTGGAAAGCTCTATGGTTACAATTTTTGCGTAAAGCCAATTTTTCCCTACTGCAAAGGAATAAATTTATTTAACTATCATGGTGGTTGTTGAACATTGAGAATGGTTGACAACATTCTCAATCCCAATTAAAAGTACTCATTAACAACCAAACAATATTAATTAGAGTAACATGATGAGATTCACATGATAATCCAAGTACTAGATACTCAAGATGTCCATAACTGGGGACACGGCTAACCATGATTAGTTTATACACTCTGCAGAGGTTTGTGCACTTTTCCCCACAAGACTCGATCTCCTCCGTTTGATTTCTCGCACTACATGTTGTTGGAGAAACGGATGACCGAGAAATAGTCTTTCAGAAGCGCTAGCACCTTACATG
Organism: Aegilops bicornis; assembly: GCA_021605145.1. Classification (NCBI taxonomy): domain Eukaryota; kingdom Viridiplantae; phylum Streptophyta; class Magnoliopsida; order Poales; family Poaceae; genus Aegilops; species Aegilops bicornis. The sequence continues at coordinate 545,588,159 of CM038675.1, read as the reverse complement.
TGGGTAGACCGTACCAACCTACAACCCCTACATCAGCTAGTCCACCCGTAAGAGTTCGCACAACTTAGTCAACTATGCTAGAGCCCATAGTAGCATGTGGCTGCACACGGAAGTTTCTAGCATGAATAATCTCATGATCCCTTTGAGCACAGGTGGCGGTCAGAAGAAATACAGGCAAGTCTGATAGAAACCAGGTGCCTCAATCCATCCAGATGTGTGTTTAAGTTGCCACCTTAAATAAACCATTAATTTAACAATCTCACATCTGTCATGGAATAAACTCACCCAATCCACGTCTACTAGCATAGCATGGCATAATAAGCAAATGTAGAAGTAACTCCCAAGGGTTTGATAATAAAACAGGTAATAGGTACTACCTCAATCTACTTCCCATCCCACAATTTAATTAGATCCTAATCATGCAATGTTTGAGGATAGATGTAATGCATAAAAACTAGGTAGTAGAAAAGGTATGATCAAAGTGTTACTTTCCTTGTTGATGATCCGCGAAACCTAGAGACTCGAAGTAACAGGCGGCGCACTCCGGGTGTTCTATCGCAGACAAACAAGCATACAATAAGTACTCATCTAATGCACAGGTAAAACTCAAGTAGAAGATCTAACCAGATAGTTGAACTTAAGAACTCCGGTTTGCAAAAAGAATCAAATCAAACGAAGCAACGAAAGTCAAACGGCGGAAGAAAACAGCTCCGTTTTACTAATCTGGATCTAAGTCAAATTTTACAGTATCAAAAACTTGTTGAAGTAGGTTATTCGGAAAGAGGGTTTCGAGACGAAACACCAGGCGCTTGAATTGCCTGATTCCGATAAATGAGCGAAAAGTTATACTAAAACGAAAATCGGAACAGGAATCGCGATCAGAAAAATCGCGGATTAAATCCGAGAAAAAGAAAAACGACAAACAGGTTAACGAACGGACGTTAATTAACTAAACTAATCTGACGAACGCGTTCGTTAAAAACGAACGAACAAACGAACATTCGCTATTTAACCGAACCAAAAAAACCGATATAATAATAAAAAAACGAAAACTAAAAAACCGTAAATAAACCGAAGAAAAACCGCCCGGTTTTAAAAAAACTGGCGGCAAGGTTTACGAGGCGGCGATGAACCTCGGCGGCGGGGTCCGATGGGGTTTGGTAATGGCCTGGCGGCAAGTAGGTCGGGCTAGGGGCTTAGGGTTTTGCCCGGGTGGGCGGCTTATAAAGCCACCTCGCCGGAGTCCCGGGTGGACACGACCGTAGGTCGGTTGCATTTTTTAAATAATTTCGCATGTAAGAAAAATAAAAAGAAATACTAAACGAACTCCAAAAATCCTGAAATAAATTTTCCCGCTTTCTAAAAATCAAGCCGGACTAGATGAACATTTATTTGGGGCCTAAATGCAATTTTGAAAAACGCGCATTTTTCCTAAATTCAAATAAAAAGGCGAAAAACTCTAAAATAAAATCTTATTTGATTTTATTATTAAATCTTCATTATTTCTTTATTTTGGGAAAGTCATTTTATTCCCTCTCTCATATTTTGATAGTAGAAATAATTGAAGATAAAATAATTAAAATCAAATGATCCTATTTTCAAAATTTGAGAAAACTCAAATATGAAAATAACGAAATCCCCAACTCTCTCCGTGGGTCCTTGAGTTGTGTAGAATTTCTAGGATCGAGCAAAAATGCAACAAAATATGATATGCAAAGATGCTCTATGTATAACATTCCAAATTGAAAATTTGGGATGTTACACTAGCAATGCTGGAAGGGTAAGAGTGCGTATAATCCATGGACTCAACATTAGTCATAAATAACTCACATACTTATTGCAAAAATCTACAAGCCATCAAAAACCAAAGCACTAAGCGCATGCTCCTGGGGGGATAAATTGGTAGGAAAAGACCATCGCCGTCCCGACCGCCACTCATAAGGAGGACAATCAAATAACACCTCATGTTTCAAATTTGTTACATAACGTTTACCATACGTGCATGCTACGGGACTTGCAAACTTCAACACAAGCATTTCTCAAATTCACAACTACTCAACTAGCACGACTTTGATATTATCACCTCCATATCTCAAAACAATTATCAAGCATCAAACTTTTCTTAGTATTCAACGCACTCAAAAGAAAGTTTTACAAATTTTGAATACCAAGCATATTATTATTAAGCAAATTACCATGCTATTTAAGACTCTCAAAATAATATAAGTGAAGTATGAGAGATCAATAGTTTCTTTAAAACAAATCCACCACCGTGCTCTAAAATATATAAGTAAAGTACTAGAGCAAACTATCAAGCTCAAAAGATATAAGTGAAGCACATAGAGAAAAACTATCAAGCTCAAAAGATATAAGTGAAGCACATAGAGTATTCTAACAAATTCCAATTCATGTATGGCTCTCTCAAATGGTGTGTACAGCAAGGATTATTGTGGTAAACTAACAAGCAAATATGCAAATAATACAAGACGCTCCAAGCAAAACACATATCATGTGGTGAATAAAAATATAGCTCCAAGTAAAGTTACCGATGGAAGTGGATTTAAAGAGGGATGCCTTGCAGGGCATCCCCAAGCTTCGACTTTTGGTGTCCTTGGATTATCTTGGGGGTGCCATGGGCATCCCCAAGCTTAGGCTCTTGCCACTCCTTGTTCCATAATCCATCAAAAAAATTCACCCAAAACTTGAAAACTTCACAACACAAAACTCAATAGAAATCTCGTAAGCTCCGTTAGCAAAAGAAGACAAAAGACCACTTCAAGGTACTTTAATGAACTCATTATTTATTTATATTGGTGTTAAACTTACTGTATTCCAACTTCTCTATGGATCATAAACTATTTTACTAGCCATAGATTCATCAAAACAAGCAAACAACACACGAAAAACAGAATCTGTCAAAAACAGAACAGTCTGTAGTAATCTGGAACTAACGCAAACTTCTGGAACACCACAAATTCAACCAAAAAAGTAAGACCTAGGAAATTTGTTTATTGATCAGCAGCAATTGGAATCACTATTTTATCACGTTCTGGTGATTTTTAACAATTGTTTTTGTGAACCGAAAGTTTCTGGAAATTACAACAAGATCAAATAACTATTATCCAAGAAGATCCTATAGGTTTAACTTGGCACAAACACTAATTAAAACATAAAACCACATCCAAACATAAGGTAGATGTATTATTTATTCCTAAACAGAAACAAAAACAAAAAACTAAAAATAAAATTGGGTTGCCTCCCAACAAGCGCTATCGTTTAACGCCCCTAGCTAGGCATAAAAGCAAGGATAGATCTAGGTATTGCCATCTTTGGTGGGCCATCCATGGGTAGATCTCATAATAGATTCATATGGTAATTTTATCTTCTTCCTAGGGAAGTGTTCCATGCCTTTCTTTAATGGGAATTGGAATCTAATATTCCCTTCCTTCACATCAATAATTGCACCAATCGTTCTAAGGAAAGGTCTACCAAGAATAATAGGACATGAAGGATTGCAAACTATATCAAGAACGATAAAGTCTACGGGCACATAATTCATATTTGCAACAATAAGAACATCATTAATTCTTCCCATAGGTTTCTTAACAGTGGAATCCGCAAGGTGCAAGTTTAGAGAGCATTCATCAAAATCACGGAAATCTAGCAAATCACACAAATCCACGAAGCTATTTAAATGAGTAGCGGCATCTTCACTAGGAAGGCCGGCGAATTGATCTTTCGTAATGAGATTCAACAAAGCAGTATTGATTTCACAAGATTTAGTATTGACAAGAGGAGCAATCGGAGTGCTAAGGAAATCATTATTGTTGGTATTGGTAAAGTCACACAATTTGGTATTATCTTGCGCCATGGCAACAAGTAATCAAACACACAAGCAAACAGGAAAAAGGCAAGCGGAAAAGAGAGGAGGAGATTGGGAAAGAGAGGGCGAATAAAACGGCAAGGGTGAAGTGGGGGAGAGGAAAACGAGAGGCAAATGGAAAATAATGTAATGCGAGAGATAAGGGATTGTGATGGGTACTTGGTACGCTGACTTTTGCGTAGACTCCCCGGCAACGGCGCTAGAAATCCTTCTTGCTACGTCTTGAGCTTGAGTTGGTTTACCCCGAAGAGGAGAGGATGATGCAGCAGAGTAGCGTAAGTATTTCCCTCAGTTTTTGAGAACCAAGGTATCAATCCAGTAGGAGGCCACGCGTAAGTCCCTCGTACCTACACAAAACAAATAGCTCCTCGCAACCAACGCGAATAGGGGTTGTCAATCCCTTCACGGTCACTTACAAGAGTGAGATCTGATAGAGATGATAGATAATATTTTTGGTATTTTTGTTATAAAGATGCAAAGTAAAATAAAAAGTAAAAGTAAAGAGCAAAGCAATAATAAAGCATAGGAAGATTAATATGATGAAAATAGACCCGGTGCCATATATTTCACTAGTGGCTTCTCTGAAGAGCATAGGTATTTTACGGTGGGTGAACGAATTACTGTTGAGCAATTGACAGAATTGAGCATAGTTATGAGAATATATAGGTATGATCATGTATATAGGCATCACGTCCGAGACAAGTAGACCGACTCATGCCTGCATCTAATACTATTACTCCACTCATCGACCGCTATCCAAAGATGCATCTAGAGTATTAAGTTAATGAAAACAGAGTAACGCCTTAAGCAAGATGACATGATGTAGAGTAATAAATTAATGCAATATGATAAATACCCCATCTTGTTATCCTCGATGGCAACAATAAAATACGTGCCTTGCTGCCCTCATCACTTTGGGAAAGGACACCGCAAGATTGAACCCAAAGCTAAGCACTTCTCCCATTGCAAGAACTACCAATCTAGTTGGCCAAACCAAACGGATAATTCAAAGAGACTTGCAAAGATAACTCAATCATACATAAAAGAATTCAGAGAAGATTCAAATATTGCTCATAGATAATCTTGATCATAAACCCACAATTCATCGATCTCAACAAACACACCGCAAAAAGAAGATTACATCGAATAGATCTCCATGAGAGAGGGGGAGAACATTGTATTGAGATACAAAAGGAGAGAAGAAGCCATCTAGCTACTAACTATGGACCCGAAGGTCTGAGGTAAACTACTCACACTTCATCGGAGAGGCTATGAGGTTGATGTAGAAGCACTCCATGGTGTAATCCTTAAGTGAACTCAAAGCAGGCCCCAAGATGGGATCTCGTGTATCTGTAAAGTTGCGGTGGTGGAATTAGGTTTTGGCTCCGTATCTCGATCCGACGGGGTAATGAGGTATATATAGGAGGAAGAAGTACGTCGGTGGAGCCTCGAGGGGCCCACGAAGTAGGGGGCGCGCCATAGGGGGGCGCGCCCTCCACCCTCGTGGCCGCCTCGGAGCTTTCTTGACGGAGGGTCCAAATCTCCTGGGTCTTATCCGATGAGAAAATCATGTACCCTAAGATTTCATTCCGTTTGGACTCCGTTTGATATTCTGTTTCTTCGAAACACTGAAATAGGCAAAAAAACATCAATTCTGGGCTGGGCCTCCGGTTAATAGGTTAGTCCCAAAAGTAATATAAAAGTGGAAAATAAAGCCCAATATAGTCCAAAACAATAGATCATATAGCATGGAGCAATCAAAAATTATAGATACGTTGGAGACGTATCAATGGACAACACATAAAACAATTATGCTTGTTTGCCTCAGCCACTTCGACAAAATTATGCACGCCCTTAACGTACTCGGAGGTGTGTCTGTCACCGTACATCCATTGTCGGTTCATCTGCGTGCATTGCATATAATTATGTGTGTCAAAAAACCATTACAGATTCACATGGATAGATAAGTGACCAAATTAATAGAAGTTCATCATCACATTAAAACCAAAGTACATACATAGTTCTCATTGAACAACATATAGCTCTCTAGAGCATCTAATTAAACCATACATTGAAACTATGTAAAACCTTTCAATGCAACAACAAATGCGATCATAATCACAACCAAGGTAACAATTGATCCAACGGCATAATGATAGCAAGCCTCGGTACGAATGGCATATTTTCTAATCTTTCTAATCTTCAACCGCATTGCGTCCATCTTGATCTTGTGATCATCAACGACATCCGCAACATGCAACTCCAATATCATCTTCTCCTCCTCAATTTTTTTATTTTTTCCTTCAAATAATTGTTTTCTAATCTTCAACCGCATTGCGTCCATCTTGATCTTGTGATCATCAACGACATCCGCAACATGCAACTCCAATATCATCTTCTCCTCCTCAATTTTTTTATTTTTTCCTTCAAATAATTGTTTTCTTCTTCAACTAAATTTAACCTCTCGACAATAGGGTCGGTTGAAATTTCCGGTTCAACTAACTCCTAGATAAATAAAATCTATGTCAACTTGATGGGCATAATTTTCATAAACAATAAATTAACCAAATAGTTATAAAAGATAATATATACCACATCTGAATCATAGCGAGGACGAGGGCCAACGGGGCCGGATACCAAAACCATCGCACTATATAATAACAAGCAATAATAAAAGTAAGAAAATTAGACAAGTATCTATCTAAAGTAAGAAATTTTTTCTTTCAGAAGAAGATAAGAACAAGAGGCTCACCACGGTGGTGCCAGCGACGACATGACAAATCTCGGGGAAAATGGAGCTTGGAGGTCGAGCTTCGAGAGGAGAAAGCTTAACTAGTGTGGCTCAGGCATTTCATCGAACACCTCATGTGCATAGGAGGTGAGCTAGAGCACCACAAAGCTCTTCCCTCGCCGGCCAGAAAAAACATAGCACTGTGGAGTGCTCTGCTCGCAGGCGAGGGGTATATATAGGCAACTCATTGGTCCCGGTACGTGCCTAGAACCGGGACTAAAGGCCCCCCCTTCTATCCCAGTTCTAGGCACGAATCGGGACCAATGGCTGAGCGAGGGCCATTGGTCCCGGTTCGTGCCTAGAACCGGGACAAATGGGACCACACGAACCGGGACAAATGCCTCCCGAGGCCCGGCCGGCTCCGTGGGCGCACGAACCGGGACGTATGCCCCCATGGGTCCCGGTTCGTGACAGAACCGAGACTAATGGGCTGGCCAGGCCCCAACCAAAGCCCTGTTTTCTACTAATGGTACTAGTACTATTAGATGGCATGCTTTGGTCACTTTTTTGTTATTGCACATGATCGTCAGCAGTGGCGGAGCTAGTGGTGGGTTACGCCGGGGGCTGACGTAGCTTGAGCGATAAACTCTCATGATTTTCAGTACTTCGTAAGATGAAATTGCAAGGGATGTTGTTAATAGAGCTAGGGATAAATGTGTGTCATGTACAAATATAATTAATAGTCTTATAATAAAATTGAAACACCACCTAATTACGGGAATATAAACAAATGCAGAGTTGAATCTTTCAATGCCAAGATGATCATTGTCCTCGGCATGTGCATGGACAAGGATCACTTACACGAGTGCAGGCTCCCTCGTCTTTGTTTTGGCCGACGCCAGGGGTGGAGTCAACCTCCCCTAGGTGTAGGCTGTTTGGAGCAGTAAAATACCTAAAACTTAGATGGTTACTGCAACACTTGCTCTCGAATTTAGTTTTTTATTTCTAAATTTTGTAGCTTGGCAATGAAACTATTTATCCTCTTACCAAGCATCGATGCCAAATAGCCGATACTTCTACCCAATTCATATCTGTATATGGAGCGGGTCCAATCTCCATGACATCAATGGTCTAGATCCTATAGATCCTAGGAAGAGAAGTCACTAGGACCCAAAAATCCTTGGACTCGTACAAATAGCTACCCTTGTTTGTTTTTCATCTCCTTCTGTAACTCCCAAGTTTACTGAGGTTTTACTAATATGTAACAAGAAAATGTGATTGTGGAATGGACACTTCAAAGATTTTTGTGATGTGAAGGCGAAAAATAAGAAATACTAAATGTTTAGAAATGTGCAAATAACTTGGGTGGTATAGCTTAGACAAAATCTAGCTAGACCGGATGCTCCACTATATATTATCTAGTAGAAAAAAAATCCTTGTTGTGGATGGCTAGTAATTCCTTGGAGTGGGACACTATGAGTACACTACTAATATACATGGACACATGTTGTTTCCTCTTATATTGCAGTGCACTAACAACCCACTCGATGATATTGGCTTGTTTTGGAAGTAAACGGGTTATTTAAATTGGTCTCGACAAGTAGCAACTGATGACATTGTGCACTGCTACTAAGAAAAAGTACTCTTGCCGTTGGTATTCCACTTATATTTAATTTCGCTGCTGTAGGACTGTACATGTTTCTCGTGCGTGTATGAGCCCTAGCTTGTTGATAATAACGATAATGTCAGTGCTCACTCCACGACAAATATACTTAATCCCCTTTTCAGGGGAAATTTTTGTCAGGCGCTGGACATTTCAATTTTAACCGTGTGCTACAAAAATATCCATGTAACTAAGGATATGGACGTTTGGTTCCAGAAAATTAGTAAAATAAAAAAAATGAAAATTTGAAAGTATTGTTGAAATAAACCTGACCTTCCATTGTGCTCATAAAAAAAGTTCCACAAAAGAAAAACCACGTTGACTTCAGGGCAAAAAAAAATACTAGGCAAAAAAGTGTCAACAGTGACTTGTATATAGCAATAGATTTTATTTTTTTGCCCTGAAGTCAACGGTGATTTTTATTCGCAACACATTACATACTGCAAAAGAAAGTCAAGTTTATTAAAAAGAACTGCTGATTTTTTATTTTATTAATCATTAACATTTTCACATATCGGTGTATATACACCCATGAACCAAATAGCATTTTTGTAAGGGCATCTCCAACGTGGACCCTCAATCCGATCGCATCTGTTCGGGTCGTGCTGTTCGGACGTGTTTTTCCATCCAATGCGGTCCTGTATCGACTGCGGGTTGGTCCGGGTGTCTTTTTTTTTTACCGCAAACTGGAGGCAAATTCCGCCGGGGGGGGGGGGAGGGGGGAGGCTTTGCGGGAGTCGCCCCCTAGGCCCACTAAAATCCTCCTCCTGGTCCCCTTTTTTCTGGTCCACGACTGCTCCCCCCATTCTTTCATCCGCACCCTCGTCGTCCGTTTCCGCCGTTGTACCTCTCTGGCCGCGGCCCAGGCATCCTCGGATGTCTGCATACCCCACCCACAAGACTGTCGGCCTTGGGCTACACCGATGTCCACCCAGGAATTCCTTCGCAAGCATGTACCCTCCGCATACTTGCCTACGCAGTCCATGACGGGCACCGCGCCCGGCAAGTGTTCGGTCAAATGTCATTGAACTTTTTTTTAAACTTCTTATTGTTTTCTAGAGAAGCATGATGGAGGGGGTACTTAGTGGACGAGGATGAGTTGTTGTGCGATGTGTGGTTGTCCATTTCTGAGGACTTTGTAGGCATGAACAAGGGCCCCATCTTTTAGTAAAGCTTGCATGCTTCGTTTCATGGGCGAAATAACATGCGCCCTATAACATGCATGCAATGTGAAGTCGCTAATGCATCGATGGTACACCATCTACTACTCCATCACGAAATTTTGCGGTGCGATTCACCAAGTGGAGACAAGGTGGCCATTGGGTGCATTAGCCATAGAGATCATAAGTGTTGCTTTCTATTACTCTATATGTTAGTTAATTCATTTATTTACTCAATATTGATGTACACGCTATGTAGCCTGCACACGCTGCCATGACATACTACATGACCGAGGGCAGACCATTCACGCACATATAGATGAAGCTCAAAGGGCAGTTTGTGTAGGACCACATATGCCTGTTTCAGGCTCTACTATTTGTTGAAGAGTAAATGATTTCGAAAAACTTGTTGAACATCCGGTTACCTCGTTGAATTTGAACTATTGCTGTATTAGAGATATTTACATGGATGAATTGTGCTACTTCTATAATTACTTTTAGTGTTGCGGGCTATTTTCTACTTTCTCCATCCCAAAATAAATGTCTCAAGCTTAAATTGTATAAAAGTTAGTACAAAGTTGAGACGCTTATTTTATAACGGAGGGAGTATAATTATGTCCGAACTTTGCCGAATTCCGTTGTTTTTGTATGAATTTCTTCTTGTTTGTTAAAATTCAATTTGAAATGTATGAGCCTATGGTTGGATGGCCGGCTCCCGCATCAGCGTACGCAGACTGGTCCCCCTGATGGCCTGATCTGCAGACAGATGCACATATATCATATACTCCCTCCGTTTTAAAATAGATGACCCAACTTTATACTAACTTTAGTACAAAGTTAGTACTCCCTCCGTAAACTAATATAAGAGTGTTTAGATCACTACTTTAGTTATCTAAATGCTTTTATATTAGTTTACAGAGGAAGTATAAAGTTGAGTCATATATTTTGAAACGGAGGGAGTATGTAGTTTCTCCCGTGCATTCATTATCCATCAGTACGTACGCCAACTACTTCCTCCGTTCCTAAATAATTGTTTTTCTAGAGATTTCAACAAGTGACTACATACGGAGCAAAATGAGTGAATCTACACTTTAAAACATGTCTACATACATCCGTATGTTGTAGTCTATTTGAGATGGCTAGAAAGACAAATATTTAGGAACGGAGGGAGTAGAAAATACGTGTCACTTAATTAGATTTCTCCAACTTTGACCACGAACCCACAAAAACCATTTTGAGTCTTTTTTGAAACCCCAAAATGGTCTGCGTTGCCGAGAGACTAGGACTTGACTTGACATGCCATGCCAGAAGAAAGGTGGATGGGGATCGAGTTAGTGGTTTCGGAACTCCTTTCGCAGCTACACATATAGACGTGTTGACTGTAGGTGGAATGGAACCCCAGCTGGGCTGGTTTCCTACCTGCTTCTTCGCCCCGTCAGCTACTCGGCCACTAGCCGAGAAAGCGTTTGACTATTGCATAGAAAGGGAGGTCCGCAGTTGGCAGAATCCGGCAGGGTTCCTCAAAGGAATTGAAATCATCGTCAACGAAACACGACGAAATGTACGTCGGACGATCGAGTTTTCTCTCGAACGAGTTAACGCGCCCATGCGTGCTGTTGCTGTTGCTACCACGACAGCCTAATTAGCTCCGTAACGTAGACATCAAGTATCTAGCTAGGAGTATTAGGTCAGGCACTTGATTGAGTGCTAACTTACAAGTGTAGTACTACCATGGTAGTGGTAGCAACTAACTAAGAACATTTCTAACCTTTAGGCCAGCTGGTTAACTGCATGCATGCTTTGGTAGATTCGAGTACATTCTGGTAGTGCTTATATTGGACCTCTTTGATCTTTTCGTGCCTAATCGACGGCGTAATGCTTGTTCGAGAATCGTATGTACTACTATACTACTCGAGTATGTGGGCAGTCGCTTTAACTAGTTCATCGCGTTTTGCCCAAGAAGATCCCCTTGTTAATTTGCTTAACAGCCTTTTTGGCTGGGGGTATTAGAGGTAAGGAATAAGAATTTAAGGTGTGCGTGACATATAATCCATTATATGAAGCGGCTTTTGCCTCTCGGCCAGAGGATCTGTTCGCAGACTTCATTTAGGGAAAAAATTACGCGACTAACCGATGCTGGTTGTTTCTCTGGCTGGCGCACCGAGGGCGCTTGTTCACCAACGAGCGTTGATTCTGAAGAAGTCTGTCAGACTCTGACTCCTGCCCATTCTGCTCGGAAACTGAATCAACTTCTCACATGCTATTACACTGCCCAACGGCCTCGAGGTCTGGACGGTCGTCGACTCCCTAAATATTGCTCTTGCTGATTGCGCAACTATACACAACCTGAAAAATCCACAGCTTACATGCAAGACCCGCAACACTGTAAGCATGGCTATCCTCTGGAGTATCTGGAAAAGAAGGAACGCCAAAATTTTCAAAAATGAGGTGAAATCATTGGGAATTGTTCTCCGTCGTGCAGGTCAAGAAATCTTCTTTTGGTCAAGCAGATGTGCTAATGAGGCCCGGAAACAAACTCTGATTGACTGGGGGATTATGTTGTCCCGACTGGATGTAGCTTAGTCCCTAGCTTTTTTATTTCTTCCTATCCCCCTCTCGCCTTCTCTGTAAATATTATGTAAAACAAAATCAATAAAATGAGTTCAGGCTGGCCTTGCCCGCCGTAGTTCCCTCAAAAAAATATAATCCATTATTTGATTGGAGGGTAAGGGAATTGAGGTGGGATGGGGCGGGAATTAAGGACAATTTCCACGTATCCCCCCCCCCCCCCCCCCGGTTTATTAAGTAGGAAGTTATTATCTCTCATATTCCCTTTACTAATTCCCACCACACATTAAACATGAGATTCAGACGGAAATTCAACTTTCCACGTCTAATCCCTTACTAAACTCCCACGTGTAAACTCCCATTCCCTTTCCTCATTCTAGCCAAACACATTGTAAGTTGTCTAAACTTTTCAGACCAACCGAAAGCTTTGCATGTCCATTAATTAAGAAGCATATTGTCTGTACCTAGAAAAGCAGACAATAATAAAAAAAACATTTTTCAGGGAAAGCCTTCATGGCATGCACTGTTGATTACTTAACATTGAAATATCGTTCACAAGACTAGAGAAAAGAAAATCAGGGGGTTCATCAACCGCCTCCCCAATTTGCTAATCGTTCTAAATTACCTTGGTGGAGCTCCTAGTCCTCTCCCCAAGAAAGTGAACCTTAGGGTTCCTCCGCCTTCCGCCGGCCTGCCTCGTCTCCGGTGGCCTTAGGACCATGGGGACACGATGGATCCCAGCCCTTGCCGTCGGGAGGGCTTTGTTTTTAGACGTTTCTTTGAGTTTTGTTAGGGTTTGTGTCCTGCTCGGGAAGGCGAGACGACGGTGGCTCCTTGAAGATGGAATAAGATCCTCTACGTCTAGCCCCCGTTCCAGTGATGCGTTTAGCATCATCGCCGGCGTGTGGAGGTGTGTCTCAATTGGATCTATCTTTGGTGGATCTGGTCGGATCTGTTTGTTGTTTGTTTTCGTTCATGTGTCTTCAGGTTAGATCCTTCCGATCTACGTTACTCTTTATTGATGGTGGTTGTTGTTCTCGTGCGCTGGTCCTATGGGGCCTTAGCACGATGACTTCCCGACTGTCAATGACAACAAGTTTTGCGCGACTCCGGGGAAGGAGGGGTGCTGTCGACGGCGCGCCTTCGGCTCGCTTTAGTGGTTTTAGTCGTCGCTAGCTTGTCTATGGATCTGGATGTAGTTTTTATTATTTCTGGTATTCGTTGTACTACCATGTTTGAAGATGAATAGATCGGAAGTTTTCCCGCAAAAAAGGGTTGTGTTCAACGGTGGCACTTGTTGATTGTGATGTTCTTGTGTTGCGCCATGGGGTTCGGTACGCACGTCGATACGGTGTGTTAGGCTGCTGCAAAGTCTTGGTATTGTGATCCCTTGACAGCATCCCACATGCATCTACTTGCGTCTCTCATGATGATGTTCTTTGGTGTGCTAGCTAGGTCGTGACTTGTCCTGAGCATCCATTTTCTTTTTGCTCATCTTCTTTTACTCGTGTTACTTGTACGATTTTTGGCCCAGTTTTAATCATAAATGGGGTCACCTTGTTCAGATTTTTGAACTGATTTCCCTTATAAGTGGAACAATTTCCTTTGAATGATATCAAATTCAGGTGGGGTCCCCCGTTGCTATAGCATGCACAACGCCATTAGCTTCCCTATTGAAGTGTTCAAACTGCACCCTTCCTATCTCCCTTGTAGTATCAGCACAATGAGCATAAATGACAGCCGACGGATCCCTCCATTGGTCACAACCAGAGCATGCATCAATAACCTCCAGATTATCCGACTCCACCTGAAGTGAGTTGCATCGAATGCTTGAGGTTAGTTGTAGGCCATGTTTCATAGCTAATGCATCTGTCGTAGTAGCATAATTTACATATAGAAATAACTCACTGGAAGCCGCTACAAAAAATCCCTTTATATCACTTATGATTTCTCCCACCTCTCCCATGCAAACATCTTCATGAAATGCAGCGTCTACATTCAACTTAAAAAAGCCCACATTCGGTTTACTCCATCCCTTCAAATGACTAGCCACTTGTTTCATCTTCCTGCCATTATTTATGCGAGTATGAGTTGATACCATTCCTAAAATTGACAAGACACATTGATTTATGTTGGGGAACGTAGTAATTTCAAAAAAAATCCTACGCAGACGCAAGATCATGGTGATGCATAGCAACGAGAGGGGAGAGTGTTGTCCACGTACCCTCGTAGACCGAAAGCGGAAGCGTTATGACAACGCGGTTGATGTAGTCGTACGTCTTCATGATCCGACCGATCCAAGTACCGAACGTACGGCACCTCCGAGTTCAGCACACGTTCAGCTCGATGACGTCCCGCGAACTCCGATCCAGCAGAGCTTCACGGGAGAGTTCCGTCAGCACGACGGCGTGATGACGGTGATGATGTTGCTACCGACGCAGGGCTTCGCCTAAGCACCGCTACAATATGACCGAGGTGAATTATGGTGGAGGGGGCACCGCACACGGCTTGGAACAATCAACTTGCGTGTTCTAGGGTGCCCCCCTGCCCTCGTATATAAAGGAGCAAGGGGGGAGGCCGGCTGGCTCTTGGGGCGCGCCAAGGAGGGGGGAGTCCTCCTCCTAGTAGGAGTAGGACTCCCCTTTCCTAGTCCAACTAGGAAGAGGGAAGGAGGAAGGAAAGAGAGGGAGAGGGAGGGAAGAGGGCCGCGCCTCCCCTAGTCCAGTCGGACTCCTCATGGGAGGCACGCCACCTCCTGGGCTGCTGCCCTCTCTCTCCCCTCAGGCCCACTAAGGCCCAATACTTCCCCGGGGGGTTTCGGTAACCCCTCCGGCACTCCGGTTTTCTCCGAAATCACCCGGAACACTTCCGGTGTCCGAATATAGCCGTCCAATATATCAATCTTTATGTCTCGACCATTTCGAGACTCCCACCATGTTCGTGATCACATCCGGGACTCCGAACTATTCGGTACATCAAATCACATAAACTCATAATACCGATCGTCACCGAACGTTAAGCGTGCGGACCCTACAGGTTCGAGAACTATGTAGACATGACCGAGACTCGTCTCCGGTCAATAACCAATAGAGGAACCTGGATGCTCATATTGGCTCCTACATATTCTACAAAGATCTTTATCAGTCAAACCGCATAACAACATACGTTGTTCCCTTTGTCATCAGTATGTTACTTGCCCGAGATTCGATCATCGGTATCTCAATACCTAGTTCAATCTCGTTACCGGCAAGTCTCTTTACTCGTTCCGTCATGCATCTTCCCACAACTAACTCATTGTCACATTCCTTCCAAGGCTTATAGTGATGTGCATTACCGAGAGGGCCCAGAGATACCTCTCCGACAATCGGAGTGACAAATCCTAATCTTGATCTATGCCAACTCAACAAGTACCATCGGAGACACCTGTAGAGCACCTCTATAATCACCCAGTTACGTTGTGACATTTGGTAGCACAGAAAGTGTTCCTCCGATACTCGTGAGTTGCATAATCTCATAGTCATAGGAACATGTATAAGTCATGAAGAAAGCAATAGCAATATACTAAACGGTCGTATGCTAAGCTAACGGAATGGGTCAAGTCAATCACATCATTCTCTAATGATGTGATCCCGTTAATCAAATGACAACTCATGTCTATGGTTAGGAAACTTAACCATATTTGATTCAACGAGCTAGTCAATTAGAGGCATACTAGTGACACTCTGTTTGTGTATGTATTCACACATGTACTAAGTTTCTGGTTAATACAATTCTAGCATGAATAATAAACATTTATCATGATATAAGGAAATATAAATAACAACTTTAGTATTGCCTCTCGGGCATATTTCCTTCAGTCTCCCACTTGCACTAGAGTCAATAATCTAGATTACACGGTAATGATTCTAACACCCATGGAGTCTTGGTGTTGATCATGTTTTTCTCGTGAGAGAGGCTTAGTCAACGGGTCTGCAACATTCAGATCCGTATGTATCTTGCAAATATCTATGTCTCCCTCCTTGACTTGGTCGCATATGGAATTGAAGCGTCTCTTGATGTGCTTGGTTCTCTTGTGAAATCTGGATTCCTTTGCCAAGGCAATTGCACCAGTATTGTCACAAAAGATTTTCATTGGACTCGATGCACTAGGTATGACACCTAGATCAGATATGAACTCCCTCATCCAGACTCCTTCATTTGCTGCTTCAAGCAGCTATGTACTCCGCTTCACACGTAGATCCATACGACGATTTTCTTAGAACTGCACCAACTGATAGCTCCACCGTTCAATATAAATACATATCCAGTTTGTGACTTAGAGTCATCCGGATCAGTGTCAAAGCTTGCATCGACGTAACCATTTATGACAAGCTCTTTGTCACCTCCATAAACGAGAAACATATCCTTAGTCCTTTTCAGGTATTTCAGGATGTTCCTGACCGTTGTCCAGTGATCCACTCCTGGATTACTTTTGTACCTCCCTGCTAAACTAATAGCAAGGCACATATCATGTCTGGTACACAACATTGCATACATGATAGAGCCTATGGCTGAAGCATAGGGAACATCTTTCATTTTCTCTCTATCTTCTGCAGTGGTCGGGCATTGAGTCTGTCTCAACTTCACACCTTTTAACACAGGCAAGAACCCTTTCTTTGCTTGATCCGTTTTAAATCTCTTCAAAACTTTATCAAGGTATGTGCTTTGTGAAAGTCCAATTAGGCGTCTTGATCTATCTCTATAGATCTTGATGCCCAATATATAAGCAGCTTCACCGAGTTCTTTCATTGAAAAACTTTTATTCAAAGTATCCTTTTATGCTGTCCAGAAATTCTATATCATTTCCAATCAACAATATGTCACCCACATATAATACTATAAATGCTACAGAGCTCCCACTCACTTTCTTGTAAATACAGGCTTCTCCAAAAGTCTGTAAAAAACCATATGCTTTGGTCACACTATCAAAATGTTTATTCCAACTCCGAGATGCTTGCACCAGTCCATAGATGGATCGTTGGAGCTTGCGTACTTTGTTAGCACCCTTTGGATCGATAAAACCTTCAGGTTGCATCATATACAACTTTCTTCCAGAAATCCATTCAGGAATGCAGTCTTTACATCCATTTGCCAAACCTCATAATCATAAAATGCGGCAATTGCTAACATAATTCGGACGGACTTAAGCATCGCTACGGGTGAGAAAGTCTCATCGTAGTCAACTCCTTGAACTTTTCGAAAACCTTTCGTAACAAGTCGAGCTTTGTAGACAGTAACATTACCACCAGCGTCAGTCTTCTTCTTGAAGATCCATTTATTCTTGATGGCTTGCCGATCATCGGGCAAGTCAACCAAAGTCCACACTTTGTTCTCATACATGGATCCCATCTCAGATTTCATGGCCTCAAGCCATTTTGCGATCTGGGCCCATCATCGCTTCCTCATAGTTCGTAGGTTCGTCATGGTCATGTAACATCACCTCCAGAACAGGATTACTGTACCACTCTGGTGCGGATCTTACTCTGGTTGACCTACGAGGTTCGGTAGTAACTTGATCTGAAGTTACATGATCATCATCATTAGCTTCCTCACTAATTGGTATAGGAGTCACAGGCAGAGATTTCTGTGATGAACTACTTTCCAATAAGGGAGCAGGTACAATTACCTCATCAAGTTTTACTTTCCTCCCACTCACTTCTTTCGAGAGAAACTCCTTCTCTAGAAAGGATCCATTCTTAGCAACGAATGTCTTGCCTTCGGATCTATGATAGAAGGTGTACCCAACAGTCTCCTTTGGGTATCCCATGAAGACACATTTCTCCGATTTGGGTTCGAGCTTATCAGGTGAAGTTTTTTCACATAAGCATCGCAGCCCCAAACTTTAAGAAACGACGACTTTGGTTCCTTGCCAAACCACAGTTCATAAGGCATCGTCTCAACGGATTTAGATGGTGCCCTATTTAACGTGAATGCAACCGTCTCTAAAGCATAACCCCAAAACGATAGCGTTAATCAGTAAGAGACATCATAGATCGCACCATATCTAGTAAAGTACGATTACGACATTCGGACACACCATTACGCTGTGGTGTTCCGGGTGGCGTGAGTTGCGAAACTATTCCGCATTGTTTCAAATGAAGAACAAACTCGTAACTCAAATATTCTCCTCCACGATCAGATCACAGAAACTTTATTTTCTTGTTACGATGATTTTCCACTTCACTCTGAAATTCTTTGAACTTTTCAAATGTTTCAGACTTATGTTTCATCAAGTAGATATACCCATATCTGCTCAAATCATCTGTGAAGGTGAGAAAATAACGATATCCGCCTCAAGCCTCAACATTCATCGGACCACATACATCAGTATGTATGATTTCCAACAAATCTGTTGCTCGCTCCATTATTCCGGAGAACGACGTTTTAGTCATCTTGCCCATGAGGCATGGTTCGCAAGTACTAAGTGATTCATAATCAAGTGATTCCAAAAGTCCATCAGAATGGAGTTTCTTCATGCGCTTTACACCAATATGACCCAAACGGCGATTGCCACAAATAAGTTGCACTATCATTATCAACTCTGCATCTTTTGGCTTCAATATTATGAATATGTGTATCACTACTATCGAGATTCAAAAAGAATGGACCACTCTTCAAGGGTGCATGACCATAAAAGATATTACTCATATAAATAGAACAACCATTATTCTCTGATTTAAATGAATAACCGTCTCGCATCAAACAAGATCCAGATATAATGTTCATGCTTAACGCTGGCACCAAATAACAATTATTCAGGTCTAAAACTAATACCGAAGGTACATGTAGAGGTAGCGTGCCGACCGCGATCACATCGACTTTGGAACCATTTCCCACCTGCATCGTCACCTCGTCCTTAGCCAATCTTCGCTTAATCCGTAGTCCCTGTTTTGAGTTGCAAATATAAGCAACAGAACCAGTATCAAATACCCAGGCACTAGTGCGAGCATTAGTAAGGTACACATCATTAACATGTATATCACATATACCTTTGTTCACCTTGACATCCTTCTTATCAGCCAAATACTTGGGGCATTTCCGCTTCCAATTCTTTGGGGAACGTAGTAATTTCAAAAAAAATCCTACGCACACGCAGGATCATGGTGATGCATAGCAACGAGAGGGGAGAGTGTGTCCACGTACCCTCGTAGACCGAAAGCAAAAGCTTAGCACAATGCGGTTGATGTAGTCGTACGTCTTCACGGTCTGACCGATTCAAGTACCGAACGCACGGCACCTTCGAGTTCAGCACACATTCAACTCGATGACGTCCCGCGAGCTCCGATCCAACAGAGCTTCGCCGAAGAGTTTCGTCAGCAGGACGGCGTGGTGATGGTGATGATGTTGCTACCGACGCAGGGCTTTGCCTAAGAACCGCAACGATATGATCGAGGTGGATTATGGTGGAGGGGAGCACCGCACACGGCTGGGAGAGATCAATAGATCAACTTGTGTGTCTAGAGGTGCCCCCTGCCCCCGTATATAAAGGAGCAAGGGGGGAGGGCGGCCGGCCCTCTATGGCGCGCCAGGAGGAGTCCTCCTCCTCCTCATAGGAGTAGGGACTCCCTCTTTCCTACTCCTACTAGGAGGGGGAAAGGAAGGGGGAGAGGGAGAAGGAAAGGGGGGCGCCGCCCCCCTCTCTTAGTCCAATTCGGACCACAGGGGGAGGGGCGTGCGGCCTGCCCTACGCCAGCCCTCTCTCTCTCTCTCTCTCCACTAAGGCCCATTATTTCTCCCGGGGGGGGGGGTTCCGGTAACCCTCCGGCACTCCGGTTTTTCTCCGAAACCATTCGGAACACTTCCGATGTACGAATATAGTCGTCCAATATATCGATCTTTACGTCTCGACCATTTCGAGACTCCTCGTCATGTCCGTGATCATATCCGGGCTCCGAACTACCTTCGGTACATCAAAACACAAAAACTCATAATACCGATCGTCACCGAACTTTAAGCGTGCAGACCCTACGGGTTCGAGAACTATGTAGACATGACCGAGACACGTCTCCGGTCAATAACCAATAGCGGAACCTGGATGCTCATATTGGCTCCCACATATTCTACGAAGATCTTTATCGGTCAAACCGCATAACAACATAGTCATCGGTATGTTACTTGCCCGAGATTCGATCGTCGGTATCTCAATACCTAGATCCATCTAGATTCTGCAAGTCTCTTTACTCGTTCCGTAATACATCATCCCGCAACTAACTCATTAGTTACAATG
Source organism: Aegilops bicornis (assembly GCA_021605145.1). Lineage (NCBI taxonomy): Eukaryota > Viridiplantae > Streptophyta > Magnoliopsida > Poales > Poaceae > Aegilops > Aegilops bicornis. The sequence continues at coordinate 545,567,888 of CM038675.1, read as the reverse complement.
CTTGCAAGGCTTATATTGATGTGTATTACCGAGTGGGCCCAGAGATACCTCTCCGACAATCGGAGTGACAAATCCTAATCTCGATATACGCCAACTCAACAAGTAACTTTAGAGACACCTGTAGAGTACCTTTATAATCACCCATTTACGTTGTGACGTTTGGTAGCACACAAAGTGTTCCTCCGGTAAACGGGAGTTGCATAATCTCATAGTCATAGGAACATGTATAAGTCATGAAGAAAGCAATAGCAACATACTAAATGATCAAGTGCTAAGCTAACGGAATGGGTCAAGTCAATCACATAATTCTCCTAATGATGTGATCCCATTAATCAAATGACAACTCATGTCCATGGCTAGGAAACTCAACCATCTTTGATTAACGAGCTAGTCAAGTAGACGCATACTAGTGACACTATGTTTTTCTATGTATTCACACATGTATTATGTTTCCGGTTAATACAATTCTAGCATTAGTAATAAGCATTTATCATGATATGAGGAAATAAATAATAACTTTATTATTGCCTCTAAGGCATATTTCCTTCAATCTCCCACTTGCACTAGAGTCAATAATCTAGATTACACAGTAATGATCCTAACACCCATGGAGCCTTGGTGCTGATCATGTTTTGCTCGTGGAAGTGTAACATCCCAAATTTTCAATTTGGAATGTTATACATTAGATCATCAATGCATATCTTATTTTATTTGCTTTGGGTTTTGATTCTAGAAATTCTACGCAACTCAAGGACCCGCGCAGAGAGTTGGGGATTTCGTTATTTTCATATTTGAGTTTTTCTCAAATTTTGAAAATGGGATCATTTGATTTTAATTATTTTATCATCAATTCTTTCTATTACAAAAATATGAGAGAGGGAATAAAAATGACTTTCCCAAAATAAAGAAATATTGAGGATTTAATAATAAAATCAAATAAGATTTTATTTTGGAGTTTTTCGACATTTTATTTGAATTTAGGAAAATGTGCATTTTTCAAAATTGTATTTAGGCCCCAAATAAATGTTCATCTTGTCGGCTTTATTTTAGAAGTCGGGGAAAATTTATTTCGGGATTTTTGGAGTCCGTTTAGTATTTCTTTCGCTTGATTTTCTGCGCGGAATTATTTTGAAAAAAACGAACCTACCTACGGGCCGTGTCCGACCGGGACTCCGCCCGCCTAGGCTTTATAAGAGGGAGAGCTGACCCGCCTTGACCCGCCCCGAAACCCTAGCCCCGCACCCGCCACACACCGCCGCCGCGCCACCGCTCGACCGCCGGATCCACGCCGCCACCGCCACGGACCTACGCCGCCCGTCGCCGCGGACCCGCCGCCCACGGACCCGCCGAGGTAGCCACCGTCACCGGCGCTGCCCGTTTTTTTTTATTTTAGTCGTAGTTTATTTTTTTTAGTTTCCTTTTTTTAGATCGGTTTATTTATTTTCGGTTCGGTTAAATAGCGAGCATTTGCTCGTTCGTTCGTTTTAACGAACGTGTTCACCGTTTAGATCCAATTAACGAACATTCGTTCGTTAAGCTGTTCGTTGTTTTTTCTTTTTCTCGGATTTTCCGCGATTATTTCTGATCGCGATTTCTGATCCGATTTTCGTTTTAGTATAACTTTTCGCTCGTTTATCGGAATCAGGCGATTCAAACGCCTAGAGTTTCGTCTCGAAACCCTCTTTCCAAATAACCAACTTAAACAAGTTTTTGTTTCTGTAAAATTTGACTTAGGTCCAGATTAGTAAAATGAAGCTGTTTTCTTTCGCCGTTTGACTTTCGTTGCTTCGTTTGATTTGATTCTTTTTGCAAACCAGTGTTCTTAAGTTGAACCTTATGGTTAGATCTCTTATTTGAGTTTTACCTGTGCATTAGATGCGTACTTATTGTATGCTTGTTTGTTTGTCTGTGATAGAATACCCGGAGTGAGCCGCCTGTTACTTCGAGTCTCTAGGTTTCGCGGATCATCAGCAAGGCAAGTAACACTTTGATCATATAATTTTCGTACCCAGTTTTTATGCATTAGATCAATCCTCAAACATTGCATGATTAGGATCTAATTAAATTGTGGGATTGGAAGTAGTTGAGGTAGTACCTATTACCTGATTTATTATCAAACCCTTGGGAGTTACTTCTACGTTTGCTTATTATGCCATGCTATGCTCGTAGACGTGGATTGGGTTTGAGTGAATATCCATGACAGATGTGAGATTGTAAATTAATGGTTTATCTAAGGTGGCAACTTAAACACGCATCTGGGTGGATTGAGGTACCTGACTACTCTAGGATATGCCTATCTAGGCACTGGGTAGATGGATTTGCCTGTTTTTATGGACCGCCACCTGTGCTCAAAGGGATCATAAGATTATTCATGCTAGAAACTTCCGTGTGCAGCCACATGCTACTATGGGCTCTAGCATAGTTGATTAAGTCGTACGAACTCTTACAGTGGTAGACTAGCTGATGTAAGGGTTGTAGGTTGGTACGGTCTACCCATTCGTAAGGTGCTAGCGCTACGAAAGACTATGTCTCGGTCATCCGTTTCTCAAACACCTTGTAGTGCGAGAAATCAAACGGAGGATATCGAGTCTTGTGGGAAAAGTGCGCAAACCTCTGCAGAGTGTATAAACTAATCATGATTAGCCGTGTCCCCGGTTATGGACATCTTGAGTATCTAGTACTTGGATTATCAAGTGATTTCATCATGTTACTTTAATTAATACTGTTGGGTTTTAATGATGATTACTTTAATTGGGATTGAGGATGCAGTCAACCATTCTCAATGTTTAACAACCACCATGATAGTTAAATAAATTTATTCCTTTGCAGTAGGGAAAAATTGGCTTTTCGCAAAACTGTAACCATAGAGCTTTCCACCAGCCATATATGCATGTAGTATGGGCTTACTCTTTCATTACTCTCTATGTGTTACATTGCGGCATATTCCATGTGTCAATTGCTTTCGAGCTGCAACTTTTCATGTTGCAGACTTTTCAAAGCATTTAGTAAGGTGCTTAGGTCGTGGTTCTATACTCAGTGATGCCGTTGGAGTTGATGGACTCGCTTATCTTCCAAGCCTTCCGCTGTTTTCGTTATTAGATGGCCTTAAGCCATATTTATTTTGCTAAGTTCTCTTTTGAGACATTCGATGTAATAAGTGTGTGATTGCTACTCTGTTATAAATCCTTCAAGTACTGTTTGGTGTCAGCATTACTGATCCAAGGATGACACCTGAGCACAGAGATCAGACTGTTTGAGGTCTGGTCGCTACAGGAAGAGGCTTAGTCAACGGGTCTGCAACATTCAGATCCGTATGTATCTTGCAAATCTCTATGTCTCCCACCTGAACTTGATCCCAGATGGAGTTGAAGCGTCTCTTGATGTGCTTGGTTCTCTTGTGAAATATGGATTCCTTTGCCAAGGCAATTGCACTAGTATTGTCACAAAAGATTTTCATTGGACCCAATGCACTAGGTATGACACCTAGGTCGGATATGAACTCCTTCATCCAGACTCCTTGATTGTTGCTTCAAGTAGCAATGTACTCCGCTTCACACGTAGATCCCGCCACGACGCTTTGTTTAGAATTGCTCCAACTGATAGCTCCACCGTTCAATATAAACACATATCCGGTTTTGCGATTTAGAATCGTCCGGATCAGTGTCAAAGCTTGCATCGATGTAACCATTTATGACAAGCTCTTTGTCACCTCCATAAACGAGAAACATATCCTTAGTCCTTTTCAGGTATTTCAGGATGTTCCTGACCGTTGTCCAGTGATCCACTCCTGGATTACTTTTGTACCACCCTGCTAAACTAATAGCAAGGCACATATCATGTCTGGTACACAGCACTACATACATGATAGAGCTTATGGCTGAAGCATAGGGAACATCTTTCATTTTCTCTCTATCTTCTGCAGTGGTCGGGCATTGAGTCTGACTCAACTTCACACCTTGTAACACAGGCAAGAACCCTTTCTTTGCTTGATCCGTTTTAAAGTTCTTCAAAACTTTGTCAAGGTATGTGCTTTGTGAAAGTCCAATTAGGCGTCTTGATCTATCTCTATAGATCTTGATGCCCAATATGTAAGCAGCTTCACCGAGGTCCTTCATTGAAAAACTCTTATTCAAGTATCCTTTTATGCTATCCAGAAATTCTATATAATTTTCAAGCAATAATATGTCATCCACATATAAGGTTAGAAATGCTACAGAGCTCCCACTCACTTTCTTGTAAATACAGGCTGCCCCAAAAGTCTGTATAAAACCATTTGCTTTGATCACACTATTAAAACGTTTATTCGAACTCCGAGAGGCTTGCACCAGTCCATAAATGGATCGCTGGAGCTTGCACACTTTGTTAGCACCCTTTGGATCGATAAAAGCTTCAGGTTGCATCATACACAACTCTTCTTCCAGAAATCCATTCAGGAATACAGTCTTTACATCCATTTGCCAAATTTCATAATCATAAAATGCAGCAATAGCTAACATGATTCGGACGGACTTAAGCATCGCTACGGGTGAGAAGGTCTCATCGTAGTCAACTCCTTGAACTTGTCGAAAACCTTTCGCAACAAGTCGAGCTTTGTAAACGATAACATTACCGTCGGCGTCTTCTTCTTGAAGATCCATTTATTCTCGATGGCTTGCCGATCAAAAGGCAAGTCAACCAAAGTCCACACTTTGTTCTCATACATGGATCCCATCTCAGATTTCATGGCCTCAAGCCATTTTGCGGAATCTGGGCCCATCATCGCTTCCTCATAGTTCGTAGGTTCGTCATGGTCAAGTAACATCACCTCCAGAACAGGATTCCGTACCACTCACAGTGCGGATCTTACTCTGGTTGACCCACGAGGTTCGGTAGTAACTTGATGCGAAGTTACATGATCATCATCATTAGCTTCCTCACTAATTGGTATAGGAGTCACAGTGAGATTTACGTGATGAACTACTTTCCAATAAGGGAGCGGTACAATTACCTCATCAAGTTTTACTTTCCTCCCACTCACTTCTTTCGAGAGAAACTCCTTCTCTAGAAAGGATCCATTCTTAGCAACGAATATCTTGCCTTCGGATCTATGATAGAAGGTGTACCCAACAGTCTCCTTTGGGTATCCCATGAAGACACATTTCTCTGATTTGGGTTCGAGCTTATCAGGTGAAGTTTTTTCACATAAGCATCGCAGCCCCAAACTTTAAGAAACGACAACTTTGGTTCCTTGCCAACCCACAGTTCATAAGGCATCGTCTCAACGGATTTAGATGTTGCCCTATTTAACGTGAAGCAGCCGTCTCTAAAGCATAACCCCAAAACGATAGCGTTAATCAGTAAGAGACATCATAGATCGCACCATATCTAGTAAAGTACGATTACGACATTCGGACACACCATTACGCTGTGGTGTTCCGGGTGGCGTGAGTTGCAAAACTATTCCGCATTATTTTAAATGAAGACCAAACTCATAACTCAAATATTCTCCTCTGCGATCAGATCGTAGAAACTTTATTTTCTTGTTACGATGATTTTCCACTTCACTGGAAATTCTTTGAACTTTTCAAATGTTTCAGACTTATGTTTCATCAAGTAGATATACCCATATCTGCTCAAATCATCTGTGAAGTTGAGAAAATAACGATATCCGCCTCAAGCATCAACATTCATCGGACCACATACATCAGTATGTATGATTTCCAACAAACTGCTGTTTCGCTCCATTGTTCCGGAGAACGACGTTTTAGTCATCTTGCCCATGAGGCATGGTTCGTAAGTACTAAGTGATTCATAATCAAGTGATTCCAAAAGTCCATCGAATGGAGTTTCTTCATGCGCTTTACACCAATATGACCCAAACGGCAGTGCCACAAATAAGTTGCACTATCATTATCAACTCTGCATCTTTTGGCTTCAATATTATGAATATGTGTATCACTACTATCGAGATTCAAAAAGAATGGACCACTCTTCAAGGGTGCATGACCATAAAAGATATTACTCATATAAATAGAACAACCATTATTCTACGATTTAAATGAATAACCGTCTCGCATCAAACAAGATCCAGATATAATGTTCATGCTTAACGCTGGCACCAAATAACAATTATTCAGGTCTAAAACTAATACCGAAGGTACATGTAGAGGTAGCGTGCCGACCGCGATCACATCAACTTTGGAACCATTTCCCACCTGCATCGTCACCTCGTCCTTAGCCAATCTTCGCTTAATCCGTAGTCCCTGTTTTGAGTTGCAAATATAAGCAATGTAACCAGTATCAAATACCCAGGCACTAGTGCGAGCATTAGTAAGGTACACATCATTAACATGTATATCACATATACCTTTGTTCACCTTGACATCCTTCTTATCAGCCAAATACTTGGGGCATTTCCGCTTCCAATTGCTGGGGAACGTAGTAATTTCAAAAAAAATCCTACGCACACGCAGGATCATGGTGATGCATAGCAACGAGAGGGGAGAGTGTGTCCACGTACCCTCGTAGACCGAAAGCAAAAGCTTAGCACAATGCGGTTGATGTAGTCGTACGTCTTCACGGTCTGACCGATTCAAGTACCGAACGCACGGCACCTTCGAGTTCAGCACACATTCAACTCGATGACGTCCCGCGAGCTCCGATCCAACAGAGCTTCGCCGAAGAGTTTCGTCAGCAGGACGGCGTGGTGATGGTGATGATGTTGCTACCGACGCAGGGCTTTGCCTAAGAACCGCAACGATATGATCGAGGTGGATTATGGTGGAGGGAGCACCGCACAATTGGGAGAGATCAATAGATCAACTTGTGTGTCTAGAGGTGCCCCCTGCCCCCGTATATAAAGGAGCAAGGGGGGAGGGCGGCCGGCCCTCTATGGCGCGCCAGGAGGAGTCCTCCTCCTCCTCATAGGAGTAGGACTCCCCTCTTTCCTACTCCTACTAGGAGGGGGAAAGGAAGGGGGAGAGGGAGAAGGAAAGGGGGGCGCCGCCCCCCTCTCTTAGTCCAATTCGGACCACAGGGGGAGGGGCGTGCGGCCTGCCCTACGCCAGCCCTCTCTCTCTCTCTCTCCACTAAGGCCCATTATTTCTCCCGGGGGGGGGGGGTTCCGGTAACCCTCCGGCACTCCGGTTTTTCTCCGAAACCATTCGGAACACTTCCGATGTACGAATATAGTCGTCCAATATATCGATCTTTACGTCTCGACCATTTCGAGACTCCTCGTCATGTCCGTGATCATATCCGGGCTCCGAACTACCTTCGGTACATCAAAACACAAAAACTCATAATACCGATCGTCACCGAACTTTAAGCGTGCAGACCCTACGGGTTCGAGAACTATGTAGACATGACCGAGACACGTCTCCGGTCAATAACCAATAGCGGAACCTGGATGCTCATATTGGCTCCCACATATTCTACGAAGATCTTTATCGGTCAAACCGCATAACAACATAGTCATCGGTATGTTACTTGCCCGAGATTCGATCGTCGGTATCTCAATACCTAGTTCAATCTCGTTACCGGCAAGTCTCTTTACTCGTTCCGTAATACATCATCCCGCAACTAACTCATTAGTTACAATGCTTGCAAGGCTTATATTGATGTGTATTACCGAGTGGGCCCAGAGATACCTCTCCGACAATCGGAGTGACAAATCCTAATCTCGATATACGCCAACTCAACAAGTAACTTTAGAGACACCAGAGAGTACCTTTATAATCACCCATTTACGTTGTGACGTTTGGTAGCACACAAAGTGTTCCTCCCAGAACGGGAGTTGCATAATCTCATAGTCATAGGAACATGTATAAGTCATGAAGAAAGCAATAGCAACATACTAAATGATCAAGTGCTAAGCTAACGGAATGGGTCAAGTCAATCACATAATTCTCCTAATGATGTGATCCCATTAATCAAATGACAACTCATGTCCATGGCTAGGAAACTCAACCATCTTTGATTAACGAGCTAGTCAAGTAGACGCATACTAGTGACACTATGTTTTTCTATGTATTCACACATGTATTATGTTTAGGTTAATACAATTCTAGCATTAGTAATAAGCATTTATCATGATATGAGGAAATAAATAATAACTTTATTATTGCCTCTAAGGCATATTTCCTTCAATCTCCCACTTGCACTAGAGTCAATAATCTAGATTACACAGTAATGATTCTAACACCCATGGAGCCTTGGTGCTGATCATGTTTTGCTCGTGGAAGTGTAACATCCCAAATTTTCAATTTGGAATGTTATACATTAGATCATCAATGCATATCTTATTTTATTTGCTTTGGGTTTTGATCCTAGAAATTCTACGCAACTCAAGGACCCGCGCAGAGAGTTGGGGATTTCGTTATTTTCATATTTGAGTTTTTCTCAAATTTTGAAAATGGGATCATTTGATTTTAATTATTTTATCAACAATTCTTTCTATTACAAAAATATGAGAGAGGGAATAAAATGACTTTCCCAAAATAAAGAAATATTGAGGATTTAATAATAAAATCAAATAAGATTTTATTTTGGAGTTTTTCGACATTTTATTTGAATTTAGGAAAATGTGCGTTTTTCAAAATTGTATTTAGGCCCCAAATAAATGTTCATCTTGTCCAGCTTGATTTTAGAAGTCGGGGAAAATATATTTTGGGATTTTTGGAGTCCGTGTAGTATTTCTTTCGCTTGATTTTCTGCGCGGAATTATTTTGAAAAAAACGAACCTACCTACGGGCCGTGTCCGACCGGGACTCCGGCCCGCCTAGGCTTTATAAGCCGGGGGGAGAGCCAGCCCAGCCCGCCAGCCCCGCGCCCCCGAAACCCTAGCCCCGCGCCCGCACCCGCCACCGCCACCCGCCGCCCGCGCCACCCGCTCGACCCCACGGATCTCACGCCACCGCCGCGGATCCCGCCGCCACCGCCACGGACCTCGCCGCCGTCGCCGCCGGACCCCGCCGCCGAGGTAGCCACCGTCACCGGCGCCGCCCTTTTTTTTATTTTAGTCATAGTTTACTTTTTTTAGTTTCCTTTTTTTAGATCGGTTTATTTATTTTCGGTTCGGTTAAATAGCGAGCATTTGCTCGTTCGTTCGTTTTAACGAACGTGTTCATCGTTTAGATCCAGTTAACGAACATTCGCTCGTTAAGCTGTTCGTCGTTTTTTCTTTTTCTCGGATTTTCCACGATTATTTCTGATCGCGATTTCTGATCCGATTTTCGTTTTAGTATAACTTTTCGCTCGTTTATCGGAATCAGGCGATTCAAACGCCTAGAGTTTCGTCTCGAAACCCTCTTTCAAATAACCAACTTAAACAAGTTTTTGTTTCTGTAAAATTTGACTTAGGTCCAGAATAGTAAAACGAAGCTGTTTTCTTTCGCCGTTTGACTTTCGTTGCTTCGTTTGATTTGATTCTTTTTGCAAACCGGTGTTCTTAAGTTGAACCTTATGGTTAGATCTCTTATTTGAGTTTTACCTGTGCATTAGATGCGTACTTATTGTATGCTTGTTTGTTTGTGCGTGATAGAATACCGGAGTGAGTCAAGTTACTTGAGTCTCTAGGTTTCGCGGATCATCGCTAAGGCAAGTAACACTTTGATCATATAATTTTCGTACCAGTTTTTATGCATTAGATCAATCCTCAAACATTGCATGATTAGGATCTAATTAAATTGTGGGATTGGAAGTAGTTGAGGTAGTACCTATTACACGATTTATTATCAAACCCTTGGGAGTTACTTCACGTTTACTTATTATGCCATGCTATGCTCGTAGACGTGGATTGGGTTTGAGTGAATATCCATGACAGATGTGAGATTGTAAATTAATGGTTTATCTAAGGTGGCAACTTAAACACGCATCTGGGTGGATTGAGGTACCTGACTACTCTAGGATATGCCTATCTAGGCACCTGGGTAGACAGGATTTGCCTGTTTTTTTATGGACCGCCACCCAGGCTCAAAGGGATCATAAGATTATTCATGCTAGAAACTTCCGTGTGCAGCCACATGCTACTATGGGCTCTAGCATAGTTGATTAAGTCGTGCGAACTCTTACAGTGGTAGACTAGCTGATGTAGGGGTTGTAGGTTGGTACGGTCTACCCATTCGTAAGGTGCTAGCGCTTCTGAAAGACTATGTCTCGGTCATCCGTTTCTCAAACACCTTGTAGTGCGATAAATCAAACGGAGGAGATCGAGTCTTGTGGGAAAAGTGCGCAAACCTCTACAGAGTGTATAAACTAATCATGATTAGACGTGTCCCCGGTTATGGACATCTTGATTATCTAGTACTTGGATTATCAAGTGATCTCATCATGTTACTTTAATTAATACTGTTGGGTTTTAATGATGATTACTTTAATTGGGATTGAGGATGCAGTCAACCATTCTCAATGTTTAACAACCACCATGATAGTTAAATAAATTTATTCCTTTGCGGTAGGGAAAAATTGGCTTTTCGCAAAAGCGTAACCATAGAGCTTTCCACCAGCCATATATGCATGTAGTATAGGCTTACTCTTTCATTACTCTCTATGTGTTACATTGCCAAAGCATATTCCATGTCTTGACCGTTTCGAGCTACAACTTTTCATGTTGCAGACTTTTCAGACGACGAGTAAGGTGCTTAGGTCGTGGTTCTATACTCAGTGATGCCGTTGGAGTTGATGGACTCGCTTATCTTCCAAGCCTTCCGTTGTTTTCGTTATTAGATGGCCTTAAGCCATATTTATTTTGCTAAGTTCTCTTTTGAGACATTCGATGTAATAAGTGTGTGATTGCTACTCTGTTATAAATCCTTCAAGTACTGTTTGGTGTCGTGACATCGATCCAAGGATGACACACGAGCACGAGATCGACTGTTTGAGGTCCGGTCGCTCTGAGAAGAGGCTTAGTCAATCGGGTTCCGCAACATTCAGATCCGTATGTATCTTGCAAATCTCTATGTCTCCCACCTGGACTTGATCCCAGATGGAGTTGAAGCGTCTCTTGATGTGCTTGGTTCTCTTGTGAAGTATGGATTCCTTTGCCAAGGCAATTGCACTAGTATTGTCACAAAAGATTTTCATTGGACCCAATGCACTAGGTATGACACCTAGGTCGGATATGAACTCCTTCATCCAGACTCCTTCAGTTGTTGCTTCCGAAGTAGCAATGTACTCCGCTTCACACGTAGATCCCGCCACGACGCTTTGTTTAGAATTGCTCCAACTGATAGCTCCACCGTTCAATATAAACACATATCCGGTTTTGCGATTTAGAATCGTCCGGATCAGTGTCAAAGCTTGCATCAACATAACCATTTACGATGAGCTCTTTGTCACCTCAATAAACGAGAAACATATCCTTAGTCCTTTTTAGGTATTTCAGGATGTTCTTGACCCATTGTCCGATTGATCCACTCTTGGATTACTTTGGTACCTCCTCGCTAAACTAATAGGAAGGCACACATCAAACCGGTACACAAGATTGCATACATGATAGAGCTTATGGTGAAGCATAGGGAACATCTTTCATTTTCTCTCTATCTTCTGCAGTGGTCGGGCATTGAGTCTGACTCAACTTCACACCTTGTAACACAGGCAAGAACCCTTTCTTTGCTTGATCCGTTTTAAACTTCTTCAAAACTTTGTCAAGGTATGTGCTTTGTGAAAGTCCAATTAGGCGTCTTGATCTATCTCTATAGATCTTGATGCCCAATATGTAAGCAGCTTCACCGAGGTCCTTCATTGAAAAACTCTTATTCAAGTATCCTTTTATGCTATCCAGAAATTCTATATAATTTTCAAGCAATAATATGTCATCCACATATAAGATTAGAAATGCTACAGAGCTCCCACTCACTTTCTTGTAAATCTGAGGCTTCTCCAAAAGTGCAGATAAAACCATTTGCTTTGATCACACTATCAAAACGTTTATTCGAACTCCGAGAGGCTTGCACCAGTCCATAAATGGATCGCTGGAGCTTGCACACTTTTTTAGCACCCTTTGGATCGACAAAAGCTTCAGGTTGCATCATACACAACTCTTCTTCCAGAAATCCATTCAGGAATGCAGTCTTTACATCCATTTGCCAAATTTCATAATCATAAAATGCAGCAATAGCTAACATGATTCGGACGGACTTAAGCATCGCTACGGGTGAGAAGGTCTCATCGTAGTCAACTCCTTGAACTTGTCGAAAACCTTTCGCAACAAGTCGAGCTTTGTAGACAATAACATTACCGTCAGCGTCTGTCTTCTTCTTGAAGATCCATTTATTCTCGATGGCTTGCCGATCAACAGGCAAGTCAACCAAAGTCCACACTTTGTTCTCATACATGGATCCCATCTCAGATTTCATGGCCTCAAGCCATTTTGCGGAATCTGGGCTCATCATCGCTTCCTCATAGTTCGTAGGTTCGTCATGGTCAAGTAACATCACCTCCAGAACAGGATTACTGTACCACTCTGGTGCGGATCTTACTCTGGTTGACCTACGAGGTTTGGTAGTAACTTGATCTGAAGTTACATGATCATCATCATTAGCTTCCTCACTAATTGGTATAGGAGTCACAGGCAGAGATTTCTGTGATGAACTACTTTCCAATAAGGGAGCAGGTACAATTACCTCATCAAGTTTTACTTTCCTCCCACTCACTTCTTTCGAGAGAAACTCCTTCTCTAGAAAGGATCCATTCTTAGCAACGAATGCCTTGCCTTCGGATCTATGATAGAAGGTGTACCCAACAGTCTCCTTTGGGTATCCTATGAAGACACATTTCTCCGATTTGGGTTCGAGCTTATCAGGTGAAGTTTTTTCACATAAGCATCGCAGCCCCAAACTTTAAGAAACGACAACTTTGGTTTCTTGCCAAACCACAGTTCATAAGGCGTCTTCTCAATGGATTTCGATGGTGCCCTATTTAACGTGAATGCAACCGTCTCTAAAGCATAACCCCAAAACGATAGCGGTAAATTAGTAAGAGACATCATAGATCGCACCATATCTAGTAAAGTACGATTCTGACGCTCGGACACACCATTACTGTTTGTGGTGTTCCGGGTGGCATGAGTTGCAAAACTATTCCGCATTGTTTCAAATGTAGACCAAACTCAGTAACTCAAATATTCTCCTCCACGATCGCCAGTAGAAACTTTATTTTCTTGTTAAGATGATTTTCCACTTCACTCTGAAATTCTTTGAACTCTTCAAATGTTTCAGACTTATGTTTCATTAAGTAGATATACCCATATCTGCTCAAATCATCTATGAAGGTGAGAAAATAACGATACCCGCCACAAGCCTCAATATTCATCGGTCCACATACATCAGTATGTATGATTTCCAATAAATCTGTTGCTCGCTCCATTGTTCCGGAGAACGGCATTTTAGTCATCTTGCCCATGAGGCATGGTTCGCAAGTACCAAGTGATTCATAATCAAGTGATTCCAAAAGTCCATCAGTATGGAGTTTCTTCATGCGCTTTACACCAATATGACCCAAACGGCAGTGCCAAAAATATGTTGCACTATCATTATCAACTCTGCATCTTTTGGCTTCAACATTATGAATATGTGTGTCACTACTATCGAGATTTAATACAAATAGACCACTCTTCAAGGGTGCATGACCATAAAATATATTACACATATAAATAGAACATCCATTATTCTCATATTTAAATGAATAACCGTCTCGCATCAAACAAGATCCAGATATAATGTTCATGCTCAACGTTGGCACCAAATAACAATTATTTAGGTCTAAAACTAATCCCGAAGGTAGATATAGAGGTAGCGTGCCGACGGTGATCACATCGACTTCGGAACCATTTCCCACGTGCATCGTCACCTCGTCCTTAGCCAGTCTTTGTTTAATCCGTAGTCCCTGTTTCGAGTTGCAAATATTAGCAACAGAATGAGTATCAAATACCCAGGTTCTACTGCGAGCTCTAGTAAGGTACACATCAATAACATGTATATCACATATACCTTTGTTCACCTTGCCATCCTTCTTATCCGCCAAATACTTGGGGCAGTTCCGCCGGTGACCATCTGCTTACAAGAGAAGCACTCGATCTCGTGCTTAGGTCCAGACTTGGGTTTCTTCTCTTGAGCAAAGCAACTTGTTTGTTGTTCTTCTTGAAGTTCCTTCTTCTTCCCTTTGCCGCTTTTTCTTGAAATCGGTGGTCTTGTTGACCATCAACACTTGATGCTCTTTCTTGATTTCTACCTCCGCAGCCTTTAGCATGTCAAGAGCTCAAGAATTGTCTTATCCATCCCTTGCATATTATAGTTCATCACGAAGCTCTTGTAGCTTGGTGGCGATGATTGAAGAATTACATCAATGATACTATCATCCGAAAGATTAACTCCCAGTTGAATCAAGTGATTGTTATACCCAGATATTCTGAGTATATGCTCACTGACAGAACTATTCTCCTCCATCTTGCAGATATAGAACTTATTGGAGACTTCATATCTCTCAATCCGGGCATTTGCTTGAAATATTAACTTCAACTCCTGGAACATCTCATATGGTCCATGACATTCAAAACGTCGTTGAAGTCCCAGTTCTAAGCGGTAAAGCATGGCACATTGAACTATCGAGTAGTCATCAACTTTGCTCTGCCAGACGTTCATAACATCTGGTGTTGCTCCTGCAGCAGGTTTGGCACCTAGCGGTGCTTCTGGGACGTAATTCTTTTGTGCAGCAATGAGGATAAACCTCAAGTTACGGACCCAGTCTATGTAATTGCTACCATCATCTTTAAACTTTGCTTTCTCAAGGAACGCATTAAAATTCAACGGAACAACAGCACGGGCCATCTATCTACAACAATATAGACAAGCAAAATACTATCAGGTACTAAGTTCATGATAAATTTAAGTTCAATTTAATCATATTACTTAAGAACTCCCACTTAGATAGACATCCCTCTAATCATCTAAGTGATCACGTGATCCAAATCAACTAAACCATAACCGATCATCACGTGAAATGGAGTAGTTTTCAATGGTGAACATCACTATGTTCATCATATCTACTATATGATTCACGCTCGACCTTTCGGTCTCAGTGTTCCGAGGCCATATCTGCATATGCTAGGCTCGTCAAGTTTAACCCGAGTATTCTGCGTGTGCAAAACTGTCTTGCACCCGTTGTAGATGAACATTGAGCTTATCACACCCGATCATCACGTGGTGTCTCGGCACGACGAACTTTGTCAACGGTGCATACTCAGGGAGAACACTTTTACCTTAAAATTTAGTGAGAGATCATCTTATAATGCTACCGTCAATCAAAGCAAGATAAGAAGCATAAAAGATAAACATCACATGCAATCAATATAAGTGATATGATATGGCCACCATCATCTTGTGCTTGTGATCTCCATCTCCGAAGCACCGTCATGATCACCACTGTCACCGGTGCGACACCTTGATCTCCATCGTAGCATCGTTGTCGTCTCGCCAACTATTGCTTCTATGACTATCACTACCGCTTAGTGATAAAGTAAAGCAATTACAGGGCGATTGCATTGCATACAAGATGGCGACAACCATATGGCTCTGCCGATTGCCGATAACTCGGTTACAAAACATGATCATCTCATACAATAAATATAGGATCATGTCTTGACCATATCACATCACAACATGCCCTGCAAAAACAAGTTAGACGTCCTCTACTTTGTTGTTGCAAGTTTTACGTGGCTGCTATGGGCTGAGCAAGAACCATTCTTACCTACGCATCAAAACCACAACGATAATTCGTCAAGTTAGTGTTGTTTTAACCTTCTCAAGGACCGGGCGTAGTCACACTCGGTTCAACTAAAGTTGGAGAAACTGACACCCGCCAGCCACCTGTGTGCAAAGCACGTCAGTAGAACCAGTCTCGCGTAAGCGTACGCGTAATGTCGGTCTGGGCCGCTTCATCCAGCAATACCGCCGAACCAAAGTATGACATGCTAGTAAGCAGTATGATGTGTATCGCCCACAACTCACTTGTGTTCTACACAGGCATATAACATCTACGCATAAAACCAGGCTCTGATACCACTGCTCGGAAACGTAGTAATTTCAAAAAAAATCCTACGCACACGCAGGATCATGGTGATGCATAGCAACGAGAGGGGAGAGTGCATCCACGTACCCTCGTAGACCGAAAGCGGAAGTGTTAGCACAACGCGGTTGATGTACTCGTATGTCTTCACGATCCGACCGATCCAAGTACCGCAAGCACGGCACCTCCGAGTTCATCACACGTTCAACTCGATGACGTCCCGGGAGCTCCGATCCAGCAGAGCTTCGCCGAAGATTTTCGTCAGCACGACGGCGTAGTGACAGTGATGATGTTGCTACCGACGAGGGGCTTTGCCTAAGCACCGCTACGATATGATCGAGGTGGATTATGGTGGAGCGGGGCACCACACACGGCTGGGAGAGATCTACAGATCAACTTGTGTGTCTAGAGGTGCCCCCCTGCCCCCGTATATAAAGGAGCAAGGGGGGAGGCCGGCCGGCCGTCTATGGCGCGCGAGGTAGAGGAGTCCTCCTCCTAGTAGGAGTAGGACTCCCCTCTTTCCTACTCCTACTAGGATGTGGAAAGGAAGGGGAGAGGGAGAAGGAAAGGGGGGCGCCACCCCCCCCCCTCCTAGTCCAATTCGGACCAGAGGGGGAGGGGCCGCGTGGCCTGCCCTAGGCCAGCCCTCTCTCTCTCCACTAAGGCCCATAAGGCCCATTATTTCTCCCGGGGGGTTCCGGTAACTCTCCGGCACTCCGTAATTTCTCCGAAACCACTCGGAACACTTCCGGTGTCCGAATATAGTCGTCCAATATATCGATCTTTACGTCTCAACCATTTCGAGACTCATCGTCATGTCCGTGATCATATCCGGGACTCCGAACTACCTTCGGTACATAAAAACACAAAAACTCATAATACCGATCGTCACCGAACTTTTGCGTCACGGACCCTACGGGTTCGAGAACTATGTAGACATGACCGAGACACGTCTCCGGTCAATAACCAATAGCGGAACCTGGATGCTCATATTGTCTCCCACATATTCTACAAAGATCTTTATCGGTCAAACCGCATAACAACGTACGTTGTTCCCTTTGTCATCGGTATGTTACTTGCCCGAGATTCGATCGTCGGTATCTCAATACCTAGTTCAATCACGTTACCGGCAAGTCTCTTTACTCGTTCCATAATACATCATCCTGCAACTAACTCATTAGTTACAATGCTTGGAAGGCTTATAGTGATGTGTATTACCGAGTGGGCCCAGAGATACCTCTCCGACAATCGGAGTGACAAATCCTAATCTCGATATACACCAACTCAACAAGTACCTTCGGAGACACCTATAGAGTACCTTTATAATCACCCATTTACGTTGTGACGTTTGGTAGCACACAAAGTGTTCCTCCGGTGAACGGGAGTTGCATAATCTCATTGTCATAGGAGCATGTATAAGTCATGAAGAAAGCATTAGCAACATACTAAACGATCAAGTGCTAAGCTAACGGAATGGGTCAAGTCAATCACATAATTCTCCTAATGATGTGATCCCGTTTATCAAATGACAACTCATGTCCATGGCTAGGAAACTTAACCATCTTTGATTAACGAGCTAGTCAAGTAGAGGCATACTAGTGACACTATGTTTGTCTATGTACTCACACATGTATTATGTTTCCGGTTAATACAATTCTAGCATGAATAATAAACATTTATCATGATATGAGGAAATAAATAATAACTTTATTATTGCCTCTAGGGCATATTTCCTTCACCAATGACCAGTCCCTTTGCAGTAGAAGCACTCAGTCTCAGGCTTAGGTCCAGACTTGGATTTCTTCTCTTGAGCAGCAACTTGTTTGCCGTTCTTCTTGAAGTTCCCCTTCTTCATCCCTTTACCCTTTTCTTGAAACTGGTGGTCTTGTTGACCATCAACACTTGATGCTCTTTCTTGATTTCTACCTCCGCAGCCTTTAGCACTGCGAAGAGCTTGGGAATTGTCTTATCCATCCCTTGCATGTTATAGTTCATCACGAAGCTCTTGTAGCTTGGTGGTAGTGATTGAAGAATTCTGTCAATGACACTATCATCCGGAAGATTAACACCCAGTTGAGTCAAGTGATTGTGGTACCTAGACATTTTGAATATATGCTCACTGACAGAACTATTCTCCTCCATTTTGAAGCTGTAGAACTTATTGGAGACTTCATATCTCTCAATCTGGGCATTTGCTTGAAATATTAACTTCAACTCCTGGAACATCTCATATGCTCCATGATGTTCAAAACGTCGTTGAAGTCCCGGTCCTAAGCCGTAAAGCATGGCTGCTTGAACTATCGAAAGTAGTCATCGACTTTGCTTCCGCCAGACGTTCTTAACGTCGTCAAGACATCTGCAGCAGTCGATAACCCACAAGTCTGGGGATCAATTTTAGCCTCTTTCGATAAGTAAGAGTGTCGAACCCAACGAGGAGCTAAAGGTAGAACAAATATTCCCTCAAGTTCTATCGACCACCAATACAACTCTACGCACGCTTGACGTTCGATTTACCTAGAACAAGTATGAAACTAGAAGTACTTTGTAGGTGTTTTTGGATAGGTTTGCAAGATAATAAAGAGCGTGCAAATAAAAACTAGGGGCTGTTTAGATAAAAAGGCAATAAAGTTAGTATAGCGAGTGTGGAAAAGTGGTGGTAGGAGTTGCGAAATTGTCCCTAAGCAATTGACTACTTTACTAGACCGATAGCAAGTTTTATGTGGGAGAGGCCACTGCTAGCATGTCATCCCTGACTTGGAATTCTATGCACTTATGATTAGAACTATTATCAAGCATCCGCAACTACTAATGTTCATTAAGGTAAAACCCAACCATAGCATCAAGATATATTGGTCCCCCTTCAATCCCGTATGCATCAATTTCTATGCTAGGTTGAAGCTTCTGTCACTCTTGCCCTCCAATACATAGTCCTATCAACATACAACTAACCCTATGGTGTGATCCACGCGCGTGCTCATATGATGGGCACCAAAGTACAACAACATAACACAAGCAAATTAAACCAATCATAGCAATTCACCAATTACCGATAGGACAATGAAATCTACTCAGACATCATAGGATGGCAACACATCATTGGATAATAATATGAAGCATAAAGCACCATGTTCAAGTAGAGGGTACAACGGGTTGCAGGAGAGTGGATCGCTGTAGATAGAGGGGGGAAGGTGATGGAGATGTCGGTGAAGATGGCGGAGGTGTTGGTGTAGATTGCGGTGATGATGATGGCCCCGGCGGCGTTCCGGCGCCACCGGAAGAGAGGGGGAGAGAGCCCCCCTTCTTCTTCTTCTTCCTTGACCTTCTCCATAGATGGGAGAAGGGTTTCCCCTCTGGTACTTGGCCTCCATGGCATGGTAGGGGCGAGAGCCCCTCCGAGATTGGATTTTTCTCTCTGCCTTTCTCTCTGTCTCTTCGTTCTGGATTCTGCCTTTCACCGTTTCTTTTATAACCGGAGGTCCGTAACTCCGATTGGGCTGAATTTTGGACACGATCTCTATCCGGAAATTAGCTTTTTTGCGGCGAAAGAAGGGCTCCAACCGCCTTACGGGGTGGCCACGAGGTCCAGGGCGCGCTGACCCCTGGGCGCGCCCACGCCTTAATGGCCCCTCGGGCATCGTATTGCGTTGATTCTTCTTCCCAAAAATCACAAATATTCCAAAAAAATATCTCCGTCAGTTTTTATCCCGTTTGGACTCCATTTGATATGGATTTTTTGCAAACAAAAAAGATGCAACAAACATGAACTGGCACTGGGCACTGGATCAATATGTTAGTCCCAATAATAGTATAAAAAGTTGCCAAAAGTATATGAAAGTTGTATAATATTGGCATGGAACAATCAAAAATTATAGATACGACGAAGACGTATCACAGGCCTGGCACCTAGCGGTGCTTCTAGGACGTAATTATTATGTGCAGCAATGAGGATAATCCTCAAGTTACGGACCCAGTCCGTGTAATTGCTACCATCATCTTTCAACTTTGCTTTCTCAAGGAACACATTAAAATTCAACGGAACAACAAAGACGGGCCATCTATACAACAACATAGACATGCAAAATACTATCAGGTACTAAGTTCATGATAAATTAAAGTTCAATTTAATCATATTACTTAAGAACTCCCACTTAGATAGACATCCCTCTAATCATCTAAGTGATCACGTGATCCAAATCAACTAAACCATGTCCGATCATCACGTGAGATGGAGTAGTTTTCAATGGTGAATATCACTATGTTGATCATATCTACTATATGATTCACGCTCGACCTTTCGGTCTCAGTGTTCCGAGGCCATATCTGCATATGCTAGGCTCGTCAAGTTTAACCTGAGTATTCTGTGTGTGCAAAACTAGCTTGCACCCGTTGTATGTGAGCGTAGAGCTTATCACACCCGATCATCACGTGGTGTCTCGGCACGAAGAACTTTACATAGCGGTGCATACTCAGGGAGAACACTTATACCTTGAAATTTAGTGAGAGATCATCTTATAATGCTACCGTCGATCTAAGCAAAATAAGATGCATAAAAGATAAACATCACATGCAATCAATATTCAATATAAGTGATATGATATGGCCATCATTATCGTGTGCCTTTGATCTCCATCTCCAAAGCACCATCATGATCACCATCGTCACCGGCACGACACCTTGATCTCCATCGTAGCATCGTTGTCGTCTCGCCAACTATTGCTTCTACGACTATCGCTACCGCTTAGTGATAAAGTAAAGCAATTACATGGCGATTGCATTTCATACAATAAGCGACAACCATATGGCTTCGCGATTCTTGCCGATAACTCGGTTACAAAACATGATCATCTCATACAATAAAATTAGCATCATGTCTTGACCATATCACATCACAACATGCCCTGCAAAAACAAGTTAGACGTTCTCTACCTTGTCGTTGCAAGTTTTACGTGGCTGCTACGGGCTGAGCAAGAACCGTTCTTACCTACGTATCAAAACCACAACGATATTTCGTCAAGTATGTGATGTTTTAACCTTCACAAGGACCGGGCGTAGCCACACTCGATTCAACTAAAGTTGGAGAAACTGACACCCGCCAGCCACCTGTGTGCTAAGCACGTCGGTAGAACCAGTCTCGCGTAAGCGTACGCGTAATGTCGGTCCGGGCCGCTTCATCCAACAATACCGCCGAATCAAAGTGTGACATGCTGGTAAGCAGTATGACTTGTATCGCCCACAACTCACTTGTGTTCTACTCGTGCATATAACATCTACGCATAAACCTGGCTCGGATGCCTTTATTGGGGAACGTGGTAATTTCAAAAAAATTCCTACGGACACGCAAGATCATGGTGATGCATAGCAACGAGAGGGGAGAGTGTTGTCCACGTACCCTCGTAGACCGAAAGCGGAAGCGTTATGACAATGCGGTTGATGTAGTCGTACGTCTTCACGATCCGACCGATCCAAGTACCGAACGTACGGCACCTCCGAGTTAGGGACACGTTCAGCTCGATGATGTCCCACAAACTCCGATCCAGCAGAGCTTCACGGGAGAGTTCTGTCAGCACGACGGCGTGATGACGGTGATTATGTTGCTACCGACGCAGGGCTTCACCTAAGCACCGCTACGATATGACCGAGGTGGATTATGGTGGAGGGGGGCACCGCACACGGCTTGAACAAGCAACTTACGTGTTCTAGGGTGCCCCCTGCCCCCATATATAAAGGAGAAAGGGGGAGGCTGGCCGGCCCTTGGGGCGCGCCAAGGAGGGGGGAGTCATCCTCCTAGTAGGAGTAGGACTCCCCTTTCCTAGTCCAACTAGGAAGAGGGAAGGGGGAAGGAAAGAGAGGGAGAGGGAGAGGGAAAGAGGAGCCGGGCCCCCCTCCCCTAGTCCAATTCAGACTCCCCATGGGAGAGGGCACGCCACCTCCTGGGCTTCTGCCCTCGCTCTCTCCTCAGGCCCACTAAGGCTCAATACTTCCCCGGGTGGTTCCGGTAACCCCTCCGGCACTCCGGTTTTCTCCGAAACCACCCGGAACACTTTCAGTGTCCGAATAGCCGTCCAATATATCAATCTTTATTTCTCGACCATTTCGAGACTCCTCGTCACGTACGTGATCACATCCGGGACTCCGAACTACCTTCGGTACATCAAATCACATAAACTCATAATACCTATCGTCACCGAACGTTAAGTGTGCGGACCCTACGGGTTCGAGAACTACGTAGACATGACCGAGACTCGTCTCTCGTCAATAACCAATAGCGGAACATGGATGCTCATATTGGCTCCTACATATTCTACGAAGATCTTCATCGGTCAAACCGCATAACAACATATGTTGTTCCCTTTGTCATCGGTATGTTACTTGCCCGAGATTCGGTCGTCGGTATCTCAATACCTAGTTCAATCTAGATTACCGGCAAGTCTCTTTACTCGTTCCGTAATGCATCATCCATAACTAACTCATTAGTCACATTGCTTCCAAGGCTTATAGTGATGTGCATTACGAGAAGGGCAGGAGATACCTCTCCAGGCAATCGAGTGACAAATCCTAATCTTGATCTATGCCAACTCAACAAGTACCATCGGAGACACCTGTAGAGCACCTTTATAATCACCAAATTACGTTGTGACATTTGGTAACACACAAAGCGTTCCTCCGGTATTTGCGAGTTGCATAATCTCATAGTCATAGGAACATGTATAAGTCATGAAGAAAGCAATAGCCATATACTAAACGATCGTATGTAAGCTAACGGAATGGGTCAAGTCAATCACATCATTCTCTAATTATGTGATCCCGTTAATCAAATGACAACTCATGTCTATGGTTAGGAAACTTAACCATCTTTGATTCAACGAGCTAGTCAAGTAGAGGCATACTAGTGACACTCTGTTTGTCTATGTATTCACACATGTACTAAGTTTCGGTTAATACAATTCTAGCATGAATAATAAACATTTATCATGATATAAGGAAATATAAATAACAACTTTATTATTGCCTCTAGGGCATATTTCCTTCAGTCTCCCACTTGCACTGGAGTCAATAATCTAGATTACACAGTAATGATTCTAGAGGCAATAATAAAGTTATTATTTATTTCATTATATCATGATAAATGTTTATTATTCATGCTAGAATAATACTGATGTTGACATGATAATCATCATTAGGAGAATGATGTGATTGATACAACTGACCTTGTATGACATATCAACTCCGTTAGGAACACTGTACTGGAGTGATTATAAAGTTGCTCTACATGTGTCTCAAAACCTGTGGGTTAGCGTATTTGAGATTAGGATTTGTCACTCAAGAGTATCTGCAGATAATGCATCACTATAAGCGCGTGTAACTTGGTTGTTATGAGTAAAGCAGTAAAGAGGCTTGTGCCGATGTGAACTGATAGTCTAGAGTTCTTGAACCGTGATCGCATGCTGTGTTATATAGTAATATGAGTTATGTATGTTAATGGCTGAATGTTGTTTGGAGTTAGGATAAGATCACCGGACATGACGAAGAACTCGAGAATGGTCGGGAGATAAAGATTGATATATGGTATAATAGTGTTTGGACTCCGGAAGGGTTCCGGAATTCATCGGAAGGGGTTCCGGATGTTTCCCGAAATGTTTGGGTACGAGAACACTTTATTTGGGCCAAAGGGGAAAGCCCACAAGGTTTTTGGAAAGCGCAAAAGGAAGTTTTGCGGAGTCCAGGGGCCAGACGCCAGGGTCCCTGGCGTCTGGCCCTGGAGTCCGAGAAGGACTCTTGCCTTTCGGGTGAAACCGACTTTGTGGAGGCTTTTACTCCAAGTTTCGACCCCAAGGCTCAACATATAAATAGAGGGGTAGGGCTAGCACCCAAGACAAATCAAGAAACACCAAGCCGTGTGCCGGCAACCCCGTCCCCTCTAGTTTATCCTCCGTCATAGTTTTCGTAGTGCTTAGGCGAAGCCCTGTGGAGATTGTTCTTCACCAACACCGTCACCACGCTGTCGTGCTGCCAGAATTCATCTACTACTTCGCCCCTCTTGCTGGATCGAGAAGGCGAGGACGTCATCAAGCTGAACGTGTGTGATACGTCCATTTTGCATCATGATTTTATATCGATATTTATCGCATTATGGGCTGTTATTTCACGTTATGTCACAATACTTATGGCTATTCTCTCTTATTTTACAAGGTTTACATGAAGAGGGAGAATGCCGGTAATTTGGAATGCAGGGTGGAAAAGGAGCAAATATTGGAGACCTATTATGTGCAACTCCAAAAGTCCTGAAACTCCATGGAATCTCTTAAAATAAATAAAGAAAAATCGTCGCCAAAGATGAAGGCCAGGGGGCCCACACCCTGCTCACGAGGGTGGGGGGCGCGCCCCCCTACCTCGTGGGCCCCCTGGTGGCTCTCCGATGCCCATCTTCTCCTATATGACATCTTTCGATGAGAAAAAAATAAGAGGGAACCTTTCGGGACGAGACTCCGCCGCCACGAGGCGGAACCTTGGCGGAACCAATCTAGGGCTCCGGTAGAGCTATTCTGCCGGGGAGACTTCCCTTCGGGAGGGGGAAATCATCCTCATCATCATCACCAACGCTCCTCTCATCGGGAGTGGGAAATCTTCATCAACATCTTCACCAGCACCATCTCATCTCCAAACCCTAGTTCATCTCTTGTATCCAATTCTTGTCTCCAAGTCCGGGATTGGTGCTAGTAGGTTGCTAGTAGTGTTGATTACTCCTTGTAGTTGATGCTAGTTGGTTTATTTGGTGGAAGATCATATGTTCAGATCCTTTATGCATATTATTACCCTGTTGATTATGAACATGAATATGCTTTGTAGTAGTTACGTTTGTTCCTGAGGACAAGGGAGAAGTCTTGCTATTAGTAGTCATGTGAATTTGGTATTCGTTCGATATTTGATTGAGATGTATGTTGTTTAGCCTCTAGTGGTGTTATGTGAATGTCAACTACATAACACTTCACCATTATTTGGGCCTAGAGGAAGGCATTGGGAAGTAATAAGTAGATGATGGGTTGCTAGAGTGATGAAGCTTAAACCCTAGTTTATGCGTTGCTTCGTAAGGGGCTGATTTGGATCCATATGTTTCATGCTATGGTTAGGTTTACCTTAATACTTTTGTTGTAGTTGCGGATGCTTGCAATAGAGGTCATCATAAGTGGGATGCTTGTTCAAGTAAGAACAGCACCCAAGCACCGGTCCACCCACACACCAAATTATCAAAGTACCGAACGCTAATCATATGAGCGTGATGAAAACTAGCTTCACGATATTCCCATGTGTCCTCGGGAGCGCTTTTCCTATTATAAGAGTTTGTCCAGGCTTGTCCTTTGCTACAAAAAGGATTGGGCCACCTTGCTGCACTTTATTCACTCTTGTTACTTGTTGCTCGTTACAATTTATCTTATCACAAAACTATCTGTTACCACTTATTTCAGCACTTGCAGAGAATACCTTGCTGAAAACCGCTTATCATTTCCTTCTGCTCCTCGTTGGGTTCGACACTCTTACTTATTGAAAGGACTATGATAGGTCCCCTATACTTGTGGGTCATCAAGACTCTTTTACGGCGCCCGTTGCGGGAGTGTAAGCGCCTTTGGTAGGTGGAATTTGGTAAGGAAAAATTTATATAGTGTGCTGAAATTTTCTATCACTTGTTACTATGGAAAGTAATTCTCTGAGGGGCTTGTTTGGGGTATCTTCACCCCGTCCAGTAGAGCAAAGAGTTGCTCCTCAACCTACTGAACCTATTGAAAATGAAACTCCTTTTGAAATTCCTTCGGGTATGATGGAAAACTACTAGCTAACACTTTTACAGGAGATGGAACAAAGCATCCTGATGAACATCTACTCTATGTGGATGAAGTTTGTGGACTATTTAAGCTTGCAGGTATACCCGATGATGTTGTTAAGAAGAAGGCCTTCCCTTTATCTTTGAAGGGAGACACATTGACATGGTATAGGCTATGTGATGATATCAGATCATGGAACTAAAAAAGATTGAAACTGGAATTTCATCAAAAATATTACCCTATGCATCTTGTTCATCGTGATCGCAATTATATATATAATTTTTGGCCTCGCGAAGGAGAAAGCATCGCTCAAGCTTGGGGGAGGCTTAAATCAATGTTATACTCATGCCCCAATCATGAGCTCTCAAGAGTGACAATTCTTCAGAATTTTTATGCCCGGCTTTCTGATAACAATCGCACCATGCTCGATACTTCTTGTGCTAGCTCTTTTATGATGATGAATATTGAATTTAAATGGAATTTATTGGATAGAATTAAACGCGACTCTGAAGATTGGGACCTCGACGAAGGTAAGGAGTCAGGTATGACACCTAAGTTTGATTGTGTTAAATCTTTTATGGATACCGATATTTTCCGTAAGTTTAGCACTAAATATGGACTTGACTCTGAGATAGTAGCTTCTTTCTGTGAATCTTTTGCTACTTATGTTGATCTCCCCAAGGAGAAGTGGTTTAAATATCATCCTCCCATAGAAGTAGAAAGTAGCTACACCTATTAAAGTTGAAGAAAAGGCATCACTTATAATGATCCTATTGTTCCCACTTCTTATGTTGAGAAACTACCTTTCCCTGTTAGAATGAAGGATCATGCTAAAGCTTCAAATGTTATTCGTAAAAGCAATATTAGAACTTATACACCTCCTGAGCAAGTTAAAGTAGAACCTAATATTGCTATTGTTAAAGATCTCTTGTCTGATAATATTGATGGGCATGTTATTCAGTTCTGCGGTGAAACTGCTAGAATTGCTAAACCGTGTGCTAAAGATAAACATAGACCTGTGGTAGGCGTGCCTGTTATTTCTGTTAAAATAGGAGATCATTATTATCATGGCTTATGTGATATGGTTGCTAGTGCTAGTGTAATACCAATTGACTTATACAAATAAATTATGCATGAAATTGCACCTGCTGAGTTAGAAAATATTGATGTTACAATTAAACTTGCCAATAGAGATACTATATCTGCAATGGGAATTGTTAGAGATGTTGAAGTCTTGTGTGGGAAAACTAAATATCATGTTGATTTTCTTGTTCTTGGTTCTCCACAAGATAGCTTTTGTCCCATTATATTTGGTAGACCCTTCTTGAATCTTTATTAATGCTAACATAGACTGCGAAAAGAATGTTGTTACTATTGGCTTGGATGATATGGTTCATGAGTTTAATTTCTCTAAATTTAGTAAACAACATCGTGAGGAAGAATTGCCTAGTAAGGATGAAATTATTGGTCTTGCTCCTATTGCCGTACCTCCTAGTGATCCTTTAGGACACTATTTGCTAGACCATGAAAATGAGATGTTCATGAATGAAAGAAGGGAAATAGATGAAGTACTTTTTAAACAGGAACCTATTCTGCAACACAATTTGCCTGTTGAAATCCTAGGGGATCCTCCTCCACCCAAGGGTGATCCCGTGTTTGAGCTTAAACCGTTGCTGATAATCTTAAATATGCTTATCTTGATGAAAAGAAAATATATCATGTTATTATTAGTGCTAACCTTTCAGAGCATGAAGAAGAAAGATTATTGAAAACTCCGAAGAAGCACCGTGCCGCTATTGGATATACTCTTGATGATCTTAAGGGCATTAGTCCCACTCTATGTCAACATAAAATAAATTTGGAAGCGGATGCCAAACCAGTTCGTGATCCTCAACGATGTTTGAATCCTAAAATGAAAGAAGTGGTAAGAAAAGAAATACTCAAGCTTACGGAGGCGGTATAATTTATCCCGTTGTCGATAGTCGGTGGGTAAGTCCTGTCCATTGTGTCCCTAAGAAGGGAGGTATTACTGTTGTCCCTAATGATAAAGATGAATTGATCCATAAAAGAATTATCACAGGTTATAGGATGGTAATTGATTTCCATAAAATTAAATAAAGCTACTAAGAAAGATCATTACCCCTTACCTTTTATTGATCAAATGCTAGAAAGATTATGCAAACATACACATTATTGCTTTCTAGATGGTTATTCGGTTTCTCTCAAATACCGTGTCGGCTAAAGATCAATCAAAGACTACTTTTACATGCCCTTTTGGTACTTTTGCTTATAGGCGTATGCCTTTTGGTTTATGTAATGCACCTGCTACCTTTCAAAGATGCATGATGGCTATATTCTCTGACTTTTGTGAAAAGATTTGTGAGGTTTTCATGGACGACTTTTCCGTCTATGGATCCTATTTTGATGATTGCTTGAGAAATCTTGATCGGGTTTTGCAGAGATGTGAAGAAACTAATCTTGTCTTGAATTGGGAAAAGTGCCACTTTATGGTTAATGAAGGTATTGTCTTGGGGCGTAAAGTTTTTGAAAGAGGTATTGAAGTTGATAAAGCCAAGGTTGATGCTATTGAAAAGATGCCATGTCCCAAGGCCATCAAAGGTATAAGAAGTTTCCTTGGTCACGCCCGGATTTTATAGGAGGTTCATTAAGGACTTCTCAAAAATTTCTCGGCCTCTGACTAATTTATTACAAAAAGATGTACCATTTGTCTTTGATGATGATTGTGTAGAAGCATTTGAAATACTTAAGAAATCATTAGTCTCTGCACATGTTGTTCAGCCACCTGATTGGAATTTACCCTTTGAATCATGTATGATGCTAGTGATTATGCTGTAGGTGTTGTTCTAGGGCAAAGAGTTGATAAGAAATTAAATGTTATCCATTATGCTAGTAAGACTCTAGACAATGCTCAAAGAAATTATGCTACTACCGAAAAGGAACTTTTAGCAGTTGTATTTTCTTGTGATAAATTCAGACCCTATATTGTTGATTCAAAAGTAACTATTCACACTGATCATGCTGCTATTAAATACCTTATGGAGAAGAAAGATGCAAAACCTAGACTTATTAGATGGGCTCTCTTGCTGCAAGAATTTGATTTGCATATTGTTGATAGAAAAGGAGATGAGAACCCCGTTGCAGACAACTTGTAGGTTAGAGAACGTTCTTGATGACCCACTACCTATTGATGATAGCTTTCCTGATGAACAATTAAATGTCATAAGCACTTCTCGTAGCACTCCATGGTATGCTGATTATGCTAATTATATTGTTGCTAAATTTATACCACCTAGCTTCACATACCAGCAAAAGAAAAAGTTTTTCTATGATTTGCGACATTAATTTTGGGATGACCCACATCTTTATAAAGAAGGAGTAGATGGTGTTATTAGACATTGTGTACCTGAGCATGAACAGGAGCGGATCATACATAAGTGTCACTCCGAAGCTTATGGAGGACACCATCTTTGGAGATAGAACTGCACATAAGGTATTGCAATCCGGTTTTTATTGGCCCACTCTCTTCAAGGATGCCCGTAAGTTTGTCTTGTCTTGTGATGAATGTCAAAGAATTGGTAATATTAGTAGACGTCAAGAAATGCCTATGAATTATTCACTTGTTATTGAACCATTTGATGTTTGGGGCTTTGATTATATGGGACCTTTTCCAGCCTCTAATGGATATACACATATTTTAGTTGTTGTTGATTACGTTACTAAGTGGGTAGAAGCTATTCCAACTAGTAGTGCTGATCATAACGCCTCTATTAAAATACTTAAGGAAGTTATTTTTCCGAGGTTTGGAGTCCCTAGGTACTTAATGACTGATGGTGGTTCACATTTTATTCATGGTGCTTTCCGTAAAATGCTTGCTAAATACGACGTTAATCATAGAATTGCATCTCCATATCACCCACAGTCTAGTGGTCAAGTAGAATTGAGCAATAGAGAGCTCAAATTAATTTTGCAAAAGACTGTTAATAGGTCTAGAAAGAATTGGTCCAAGAAACTTGATGATGCATTATGGGCCTATAGAGCGCATATAAGAATCCTATGGGTATGTCTCCGTATAAAATGGTTTATAGAAAAGCATGTCACTTACCTCTCGAACTAGAACATAAGGCATATTGGGCTATTAAAGAGCTCAACTATGATTTCAAACTTGCTTAGGTGAGAAGAGGTTATTTGATATTAGCTCACTTGATGAATGGAGAACCCAAGCTTATGAAAATGCTAAGTTGTTTAAAGAAAAAGTTAAAAGATGGCATGACAAAAGGATACAAAAGCGTGAGTTTAATGTAGGTGATTATGTATTGCTATACCACTCTCGTTTGAGATTTTTTGCAGGAAAACTTCTCTCTAAATGGGAAGGACCCTACGTTATCGAGGAGGTCTATCGTTAGGTGCTATAAAAATCAACAACTTCAAGGCACAAATCCGAAGGTGGTAAGCGGTCAAAGGATCAAACATTACATCTCAGGTAATCCAATAAATGTTGAAACCAATATTATTGAAACCGTAACCGGAGGAATACATAAGGGACACTTTCCGGACCGTTTAGGACTCCGAAAAGGAATAGGTATGTGTTGCGGTAAGTAAACCGACTCCAAAACAATTTTTAAGGCAATATTTCTCCGTTTTGGAATATTTAGAAAAATAGAAAAATAAGTAGCAGTCCGGGAAGGACACGAGGCCTCCACGAGGGTGAAGGGCGCGCCCCCCTACCTCGTGAGCACCTCGTGTGCCCTCCGGACTTCGTTTTCTTGCACGATACGTATTTTGGTCGGTAAAAATTCATTATATATTCTCCTGAAGGTTTTGACTCTCGTATCACGCAAATATCCTCTGTTCTTGTTTTGAGCCGTTGCTGCTGCAGATTAGAGCAGGATGTCTTCTCAAGAGTCAGTCGGGGAGAGCCGGGTATCTAATCCGGCACCGGAACCAAGGGCAAACAGCGATGCTGACTACTTTGGGCCAGCAACGGAGGAAGAGATGGAGGCCGACTTGATGAGGGTAGATGCCACGGAGGATCAAGAAGTCACCTCTCGCCTCCGAGCTAGATTTACGATGGGGAACCTGAGCTCAGCTATTCCAAACTCGGTTATCCTTCCAATGTTAGATTTCTTTCTTATGAAAGTATGAGGAGGGGTGTCTCTTGTTCTCCCAGCTATGCAACACCCTTGGGTGCAAGGAGCTTTAGGCATTACAGGAAAGTTTCGCAAGGAAATAATGGACCTCAAGCAGCAAGTCAATAAGCTCGAGGAGGAGAACCGTATCTTGAGGGGAATCATCGCCAAGAATATTACACCAACTCCAAAGAAGGAGACATAATCACATGGGTATGGGCACTCCCCTTGGCAACTGCCAAGCTTGGGGGAGGTGCCCCGGTATCGTATCACCATCACAACTCCTATTTTTACCGTTTTTCTTAGTTCGATCCTTTTAGTAGTATCTTGATCTAGTAGAATAAAGTTTATGGCATGAGTTTTGAGTTTTGCTTTATGATCCCTCTATGTAATCGAGTCCGTGAGCTATATAATAAAGATTAGTGTTGAGTCAAGGGCTTGATTATTTTGCCATGATCTTGGGTGAGTAAAAAAGATTAGAAAGAAGAAAAGAACAAAAAGAAACAAATAGTTCATATTGATCTTATTGAGAGTAATGACTTCACATAGGAAGAGTATGATGATTAAAAGTTGTTGGGAGTTGGCAAATATAGCTTTGGTCATCGTTGCAATTAATAGGAAGTAACAAGGAAAGAGAGGTTTCACATATAGATATATTCTCATTGACATCTTTTATAATTGGGAGCACTCATTAAAATATGACATGCTAAAGAGTTGATGTTGGACAAGAAAGACAACGTGATGAGTTATGTTTTCTTATATCTAAGATAAAGTATGTTGCCATGGCTCCTCTAACATGTTGAGCTTGCCTTTCCCCCTCATGCTAGCCAAATTCTCAACCAAGTAGAGACACAACTTGTGCTTCCAAATACCCTTAAACCAGTTTAGCCATGAGAGTCCACCATATCTACCTATGGATTGAGTAAGATCCTTCAAGTAAGTTGTCATCGGTGCAAGCAATAAAAATTGCTCTCTAAATATGCATGACTTATTAGTGCAGAGAAATAAGCTTTGTGCGAGCTTGTTGTGGAAGTAATAAAAGCGACGGACTGCATAATAAAGGTCCACATACAAGGGGCAATATAAAGTGACGTTCTTTTGCATTAAGATTTTGTGCATCAACCCTAAACGCGCATGACAACCTCTGCTTCCCTCTGCGAAGGGCCTATTTTTTATTATTATCTTCTACCTTATGCTAGAGTCACGGTGATCTTCACCTTTCCTTTTTCATTTTATCCTTTGGCAAGCCCAGCATGTTGGAAAGAACATGATGTATATATCTAATTGGATGTAGGGGAGCATGAATTGTTATTTTGACATTACCCTTGAGGTAAAAGATTGTGGGGCAAAACTATAAGCCCCTATGTTTCTCTGTGTCCGATTAAAACTCCGTGACCACAAGTATTGCGTGAGTGTTAGCAATTATAAAGGACTAAGTGATAGTTGAGTATGTGGACTTGCTTTTAAGCTCTGACATAGACTCTTTCCGATGTTATGATAAATTGCAATTGCTTCAATGACTGAGGTTATAATTTGTTGGTGCTCAATAAGGTTTCTGATTCATACCTTTGCATTGTGAAAAGATCATCACTTGAACATAAGTAATCATATGACAAAATCTATATATGTTGTTGTTATGAGAATAATCATGATGCCTTCATGTCTGTATTTTATTTTTATGACGCCTCTACCTCTAAACATGAGGACATATTTATTGTTATCGGCTTTTCGCTTCAGGACAAGCGATGTTTAAGCTTGGTGGAGTTGATACGTCCATTTTGCATCATGCTTTTATATCGATATTTATCGCATTATGGGCTGTTATTTCACGTTATGTCACAATACTTATGGCTATTCTCTCTTATTTTACAAGGTTTACATGAAGAGGGAGAATGCCGGCAGCTGGAATTCTAAGCTGGTTAAGGAGCAAATATTGGAGACCTATTCTGTGCAACTCCAAAAGTCCTGAAACTCCACGGAATATCTTAAAATAAATAAAGAAAAATCGTCGCCAAAGATGAAGGCCAGGGGGCCCACACCCTGCTCACGAGGGTGGGCCCCCCCTGAGGCACGCCCCCTACCTCGTGGGCCCCCTGATGGCTCTCCGATGCCCATCTTCTCCTATATGACATCTTTCGATGAGAAAAAAAGAGGAACCTTTCGACGAGACTCACGCGCCACGAGGCGGAACCTTGGCGGAACCAATCTAAGGCTCAAGCAGCCACATTCATTGGGGACACTTCCCTCGGGAGGGGAAATCATCGTCATCATCATCACCAATGCTCCTCTCATCGAGGAGGGCAATCTTCATCAACATCTTCACCGGCACCATCGATCTCCAAACCCTAGTTCATCTCTTGTATCCAATTCTTGTCTCCAAGTCCGGGATTGGTGCTAGTAGGTTGCTAGTAGTGTTGATTACTCCTTGTAGTTGATGCTAGTTGGTTTATTTGGTGGAAGATCATATGTTCAGATCCTTTATGCATATTATTACCCCTCTGATTATGAACATGAATATGCTTTGTGAGTAGTTACGTTTGTTCCTGAGGACAAGAGAGAAGTCTTGCTATTAGTAGTCATGTGAATTTGGTATTCGTTCGATATTTGATTGAGATGTATGTTGTCTAGCCTCTAGTGGTGTTATGTGAATGTCGACTACATAACACTTCACCATTATTTGGGCCTATAGGAAGGCATTGGAAAGTAATAAGTAGATGATGGGTTGCTAGAGTGATGTAAGCTTAAACCCTAGTTTATGC
The DNA here is from genome assembly GCA_021605145.1 of Aegilops bicornis. Classification (NCBI taxonomy): domain Eukaryota; kingdom Viridiplantae; phylum Streptophyta; class Magnoliopsida; order Poales; family Poaceae; genus Aegilops; species Aegilops bicornis. Next base: position 545,534,123 of record CM038675.1, on the reverse strand, counting down.
GTTGCTTCGTAAGGGCTGATTTGGATCCATATGTTTCATGCTATGGTTAGGTTTACCTTAATACTTTTGTTGTAGTTGTGGATGCTTGCAATAGAGGTTATCATAAGTGGGATGCTTGTTCAAGTAAGAACAGCACCCAAGCACCGGTCCACCCACACACCAAATTATCAAAGTACCGAACGCGAATCATATGAGCGTGATGAAAACTAGCTTGACGATATTCCCATGTGTCCTCGGGAGCGCTTTTCCTATTATAAGAGTTTGTCCAGGCTTGTCCTTTGCTACAAAAAGGATTGGGCCACCTTGCTGCACTTTATTTACTCTTGTTACTTGTTGCTTGTTACAATTTATCTTATCACAAAACTATCTGTTACCACTTATTTCAGCACTTGCAGAGAATACCTTGCTGAAAACCGCTTATCATTTCCTTCTACTCCTCGTTGGGTTCGACACTCTTTGTAACATCCCAAAATTCTAAATTTTGGAATGTTATAAACAAATAGATAGATTTGATTGATTGCCTGATTGATTGACTGAAAGTGAGTGAATTCGAAACTTTTTGAAAGTTAGATGAGAGGGAATAAAAGGACTTTCCCAAACTTTCATTTTTCTTTTATGATCTTGGGAATTCAAATTCTTTTCATCACAAAACCCTGGAGAGAAGATGACATGACTTCTTCCATTTATTTAAATGACAAGGGGTGTTGAAAATATTTGAATTTCATTTGGAAAATATTTTCCAATTCTGAAACTTTATGCAACTCAATGGTTTTCACGAGCGAAGATAAAATGACTTCTTCAAATTAAATGAAATATGAGTTGGGAGTTTCAAAGAATTAAATTCAAAGTTCCTTTGAATTTATTTTTCAATTTGGAGTTATTGGAGTTTTATTCAAATTATTTTTCTCCAAAAATAAAATATATGGAAAATAGGGTAACATGATTCCCTACATCGTAAAATTGGAGAAATTAATTTGAAATCATTTTGGTATTTTTAAAATGATTTTTAGTGGATTTTATTAGGGCAGTAGCACTGTTTGTTTTATTTGAATTTTTGTGTATTTTATTTGAAGCTATAATAATGTTCATCATGTAGGAAATCTTTTTCTGAAAATTTTGATATATTATATGCCTATATAATGTTTTTATTTATTTGGTTTTATTATTTTTATTTGTCTCTGTTTAGAAAAAACATATGTTTAAAAAAAATGGAACCACAGCGCCTTGGGCCAAAGTCCCAAGCCGCCAAGCCACCGGCCGGCCGAAGGCCAAGGCCATCGCACGCACGCACCTAGGGAGCCAGGGAGCCCCAAGTTTCCTATTCTTTTACAAATCCTAGTAGGATTTGATCCCGTTTTGTTATTCCGTTTTTATTCCTAGGATTCCTAATCCTACTCTCTTTCTTGTCCCCTACCCCAAGCAAAACCCTCCCTCCCCAATATAAATACCCAAGCACCCCTCCAACACATCAAACCAACACCTCTCCTCTCCTCTCCTCTCCAGCAGCAGCCCCACACCAGCGCCGCCGCCCTACACCAGCGCCGCCCGCCCTACACCGCCGGGCCGCCAAGTGCCGCCGCGCCTAACGCCACGGAGCCCTCGCCTCTTCGAGGTACTAGCCTCAGCGCGTCACCTTTACTTTTCCTCGGTTCGGTTTTTCGTAAATCGTTCCGGTTTCCGTTCCGGTTTTCTAGATCGGTTTTTCGTTTCGGTTTTCTTTCCGAAACCCTAGATCGGTTTTCTCTCCGGTTTTTCTTTCTGGATTTGTTTAGCGAGCGTTCGCTCGATAGATTTTTCTTTTTATTTTTATTTTTCGTCAGGGACCTATCCGTTAGTCCCTAATCTTCAAACGCTCATAACTTTTTACTCGTAAGTCGGAATCCATGAAACCAACGCCCACTTCTTCGTTACGATCCCTCTATCCAAAGAATACAACTCAAACATGTTTTTGATAATTTAAAATTTGAATTAGATCAGATTTGTATTCAAACTTCATTTGATCGTAACTTGAGTTTCGTAACTCCGATTTAGTTGATTCTTTTTGCTAATCGAAGCTCTTGACCTAAACTTTCTGATAAGGCCAAATTCATATAATTTTGGTACTGTTAGAAATTGTTTTATGTTGCAAGAGTTATTTGTTTGTTTTTGATGTTTTTCGATTTGTTTTCTTCGTTCTTTCCGACCTTTTTAGAGATTGCTTATGTGTGGTTACTATTGCTTGCTTACGATAGATTGACCGGAGTGTGACGAGTAGATCTATCAAGAGTTTTGATTGCGAATCATCTTCATCAAATTTGCAGGCAAGTAACACTTGATCATATCTTTTCTACTACCCAGTTTTATGCATTAGATCTATCCTCAAACACTTGCATGATTAGGATCTAATTAAATTGGGGGTTATGGGAAGTAGTTGAGGTAGTACCTATTACCTGTTTTATTACAAAACCCTTGGGAGTTACTTCTACGTTTGCTTATTATGCCATGCTATGCTAGTAGACGTGGATTGGGTGAGTGATATCCATGACAGATGTGAGATTGATAATTAATGGTTTATCTAAGGTGGCAACTTAAACACACATCTGGGTGGATTGAGGCACTGGTTACTCGAGACTTGCCTGTCTAGGCACAGGGTTTCAGTGACTTGCCTGTTTTGGGACCGCCACCTGTGCTCAAAGGGATCATGAGATTATTCAAACTAGAAACTTCCGTGTGCAGCCACAAGCCATTATGGGCTCTGGCATAGTTGACTAAGTCGTGCGAACTCTTATAGTGGTGGACTAGCAGAAGTAGGGGATGTAGGTGTACCGGTCCACCCATCGTAAGTTGCTAGCGCTTCTGAAAGACTATGTCTCGGTCATCCGTCTCTCAAACACCATGTAGTGCGAGAAACCAAACGGAGGCGATCGAGTCTTGTGGGGAAAAGTGCGCAAACCTCTGCAGAGTGTATAAACTAATCATGATTAGCCGTGTCCCCGATTATGGACAATCTTGAGTATCTAGTACCTGGATATCCTGTTGATCTCATCACGTTACTTAATATAATTTGTTGGGTTTAATGAGTACTTTTAATTGGGATTGAGAATGCTGTCAACCATTCTCAATGTTTAACAACCACCATGATAGTTAAATAAATTTATTACGTTGAACTAGCTAAAAATTGGCTTATAGCAAAAAATGTAACCATAGAGCTTTCCTCCAGCCATACATGCATGTAGTATAGCTTATTCTTTCATTACTCTCTATGTGTTACATTGCCAGCATATTCCATGTGCTGACCCGTTTTCGGGCTGCAACTTTTCATGTTTCAGACTTTTCAGACGACAAGTAAGTGATACATTAGGGTTACGATTTCCTATACTCAACTTTGCCGTTGGTGTTGATGGGAATCCACAACCTTGTTGCTTCCGCTATATGGATTGAGGTAATAGTATTTACGCTAATTTATACATGTGATTTACCTCTGTTATAAATCCTTCGAGTAATCGTGTGTGTCAAAGATACCGATCCGAGGATGACACGAAAGCACGAAGACTTGATCCATTCGGTCGGGTCGCTACAAGATGGTATCGAGCACATGTTGATTGTAGGGACGTGACCCTAGAAAATGGCAAGCCCATAGGAAAGATTTTTCTTTACAACTTTCTTTTTCAAAAAGATCTTTTACCTCTCTTCTCTTGAGCTTATTCAAATATTCCTTTTAGTGAGACCATACCCTTTTCCCTTTTGACCACTCAAGATTTGGTGATGAGACCACTCCAAGGAGACAAGATATCGGACAACTAAGACCATTTGGAATGAAGAGGATTTTACCGTGTAAATGGAAAGTACAACGGTGAAGACTCCGAAGACTAGGAGAATTTGAAGGCTTGAAGAATTTCCGGATTTGTATGACCTAGGAAGGTTACGCTTATGGAACTTGGCAGACTATGGAAGCTGCCAATACCCGAGATCAAGGTGTATCGGAGAAAGACCGGAACCTGGAGCATAGAACTCAAAGTTTTGTCAAGAAACCCCGAAGACAGGAGATATCAAACTATGGAATGATAGCTCATGGAAATGACAAGAGCAGAAACACGCTATCCATGATGTTATCACCCGCTTAGGCTATTGCCACTGTGCGGAGTTAAGCATGCATTTCCTCAGAAGGATTGGATGGTAGAAGGCTGAAGGAGCATCTGTCAGCAAAGGATGCAGTTTAACATTACTGGTGTATCACCAGGATCTGGAGTGTTACATCAAGAAGTTAAGATGGACCCACAAGAAGCAGTATTTGACAAGGAAGCAATTCGTGAAGCACTCGGAGCTGAAAGTAGCCAAGCTGAAGGAGCAAAACATCGAGATACCGGAGGTTTGTCAAGAACTGGAGGATAGTAGGACCATGGTTCATGCCAAGGATGATGAAATACAGAAGTTTGGAATGCAACTCCATGATCATAAAGGGCGTCCCAAGAGACTTCGTGTCAACAGATATGATCCGCAAAAGGAACAAGCATGATCGAAGCCGCCATCGGAGACATGAACAAGACTTGAAGAGTGTGATGACTTTGAGATCTATTGACCTTTAGAAGACCAAACCCTGTTACATACCTACGTTAGATGCTGACGATTGTGAGCTGTCATTTGTTTGATGTTTTTCCGATGACCACAATAAAATCTGTATTTTTCAAAACTTTTGTTTGTATTGTGTGCATCCCTCTCGATCTCTCTTATCCCACCCCAAACCCATGGACCCGTTAGAAGATGAATGGAGAAGAGCTTATATTTTCTGGACAGATGAGTCAATTGGAGATGGATCGATGGATTCGAACATGGAGAATCACATGAAGAACAACCCTATAGTCGAGAAAGGATATGGCTGACATTCTCTTGATTGCTTTGAAAGAGGTGCTTTGCTACTTGGTGGAGGATGTACCAAACCATCAATGGATTGCAAAGAGTAACCACTTGGGAAGAATTTAAGTTGACTTTGCTAAAGTCTCGGTTTGTGACCCGAAGTTGAAGCCTTACGGAAAGGATATGAAGAAACCTTGTGCGTACAAGCTATGTGGAGAAATAGGACACACCCATAACGAACACAAGGATGGATGCCCAAATTGTGAAGGAAGTCACCCAGCTGAAGAATGCCCAACTAGGCAGATCACTTGTTTCTTGTGTGAAGGGACTACCCACTACCCTGCTCAGTGTCACATTTACCCCATGGTACAAAGAACCATCCAGCAGAAGAAAGAAGAAATGAAAGGAGCCCTCATGGAGATGTTAGAAGAACCTGTGACGAAGGAAGATGTTGAGGACACACACAAAGGAAACAAAATTAAGCCCACACCAAGTCATGCTATTCATGTGGAGAAGAAGGACACATCTCCCAAGATTGTCTGAATGGAGATCTAGTAGAATTGCCGGTAGAGGAAGTAGAGTATGACCCACAGGAAATAGAAGCCTGATTGGAGCGGAAAGGTCCAGGGAAGAGAAGTAGGTTGGATTCGAGAACAACCCAATTTTTACAAAGAAGGACCCGAGTCATATCACATGTTTCAGGTGCAAAAATTCAGGCACTACTTCAATGATTGCCCAAGAGGGAAGATAAGGACCCCAGGAGGCTATATAATCACAAGGAAACCTCGATATTTGTCAGAAGTAATATGTTTCCGTTGTGATGAAGCCGGGCACTTTGCCAGAGATTGCCCGAAGGATAAGGAGACTGGTGATATATAGTTGAATTTGTAACAGAATAAATGTAGTAGTAGAAGTGAGAGCTTTTTCTTTTATATTGAGGTGTTAAGTTGAGACATGTAACGGAAAAGCGAGAGATTGTAATAATTTAAGAATCAATAAAGTTAGCAGTGTTGGTACTGCTTTGGATTTTATGAGTTACCCTATGAGGAAAGATGTTGACCAATTTCGAGGATATGAGAAATATGGTCTATGGAATATTGGAACATTTTAAGGGTGGTAGTACCTGTAAGAGCCGTTGACCTGGAAAAGATAAGGATACCTTGAATGGATTTCGGACAAAAGGAATAGGAGTTTGTCTTGATATGTTTGATACCCCAAGAGAGTGTGGGATGACGTTGGAGACCGCTGGTTGTTTGGACCAAATGTGATCAAGGATTCGGAAGAGAATGTTAAGTTGATTCGAGATAGACTGAAAGTAGCTCAGTCCAGGCAGAATAGTTATGCATACTCAGAAACGCAAGGAGGTAGTCCATGAAACGGAGACATAGCATATCTTTGTGTGCCACCTCTACGAGGAGTTAAATGATTTGGAGTTAAGGGAAAGTTAGCCCCGATTGGAACGTATGGGAGATTTGGCTAACAAATTGGAGTCACCCGAAGGACTGTCAAGAGTTCATGAAGTGTTTCACGTTTCCCAGTTGAAGAAGTGCCATGCAGAGATGGCCAATATTCCCCTGTAAGGACGCTTGACCCTGGATAGGATAATGATGTTCCACGAAGTGGAGTATGGACTTCATAAGTATAAGTTTTATCACGGTATGTGGGACATCCCACGAGGATGAAGAGATGAAGTATTATTGGATATAAAGGAGGTATGATGTTGGAAATATGGATCAATGGAAATTCCATGATGAGTCTGAGTAATCATGTCTAGTTTGGTGCCAATAGAAGGAAGGAAGACAGTACAATTGAATGGATTTAAGTATACTAGGAAGTTGAAAGTTGGAATAATGATCAGAAGCCCGAGGATAAGTTCAAGCACTACAAGTGATGAGATGGGCCATAACCCATGTGCCCAGGACCTGCCAAGAAGCAAGCACACTATTCTTTGAAGGAAAAACCACGGAAGAAGTTATGATTTTATCGATAGAGCGATTCTATAGGAGTTTACATAAAACACGAGAGTTCTAAGGAACGATAGATGTTTGTTTGGCTTGCGAGAATCAATGGATTTATCCGAACTTGGTTCGTCGACAAGAGAAATTCTGCAATGCTTGTGAGGATGACCGAGTGTTAGAATGCGAGATTAAGCTAAACCAGGTACAAGGTAATGATTTGGGTGCGGGATAGATTGATCACCATACCGACTTACTCTTATTATTCGCTTTGCTATATGGGATGGTAAATCTGAGTGACCTACCTATAGTAGAGTGACGACGATCAAAACCTTGTTTGAACCTTAGAATGGTATAAGTCTTTTCCCTTGTACAAGGCAGTTGTTGCCAACCGTAGGATATACGGTGAGGTTCAACCTGCACTGCTTTCTGCAGGAGAAACCATAAATTGTTGACCACCATGAGATATCGATAGTTGTTTAACATTGGCGCCAGACCCGTCAGCTAAGAAGACCCAATTTCGGGATAACCTTACCAAGAGGAAAGGACAAAGGAATTGAGGAAAAGGTTATGCCACTACCGGAAGAGCCCAGAGAAGGAATTATCATTAATATCTGAGAAGACCGACATCGACAATAAGGATGGAGTATCTGAGTTTTGATGGAACCGTAACAATGCTTCTTAGGGTGTTAGCACCCGAGACCCGTAGACGATCGATGGATTTTCGAGAAGACCCCCCAAACCCTAACCTATTTCTTGCTAGCCTCTCCGAACCTCGAGGACGAGATTCATTTTAAGTGGTAGGTTTGTAACATCCCAAAATTCTAAATTTTGGAATGTTATAAACAAATAGATAGATTTGATTGATTGCTTGATTGATTGGTGAAAGTGAGTGAATTGAAACTTTTGAAAGTTAGATGAGAGGGAATAAAAGGACTTTCCCAAACTTTCATTTTTCTTTTATGATCTTCGAATTCAAATTCTTTTCATCACAAAACCACGGAGAGAAGATGACATGACTTCTTCCATTTATTTAAATGACAAGGGGTGTTGAAAATATTTGAATTTCATTTGGAAAATATTTTCCAATTCTGAAACTTTATGCCACTCAATGGTTTTCACGAGCGAAGATAAAATGACTTCTTCAAATTAAATGAAATATGAGTTGGGAGTTTCAAAGAATTAAATTCAAAGTTCCTTTGAATTTATTTTTTAATTTGGAGTTATTGGAGTTTTATTCAAATTATTTTTCTTCAAAAATAAAATATATGGAAAATAGGGTAACATGATTCCCTACATCAGAAAATTGGAGAGAAATTAATTTGAAATCATTTTGGTATTTTAAAATGATTTTTAGTGGATTTTATTAGGGCAGTAGCACTGTTTGTTTTATTTGAATTTTTGTGTATTTTATTTGAAGCTATAATAATGTTCATCATGTAGGAAATCTTTTTCTGAAAATTTTGATATATTATATGCCTATATAATGTTTTTATTTATTTGGTTTTATTATTTTTATTTAGAAAAAACAAATGTTTAAAAAAAATGGAACCACAGCGCCTTGGGCCAAAGTCCCAAGCCGCCAAGCCACCGGCCGGCCGAAGGCCAAGGCCATCGCACGCACGCACCTAGGGAGCCAGGGAGCCCCAAGTTTCCTATTCTTTTACAAATCCTAGTAGGATTTGATCCCGTTTGTTATTCCGTTTTTATTCCTAGGATTCCTAATCCTAATCTATTTCTTGTCCCCTACCCCAAGCAAAACCCCCTCCCCGTCCCAAAAAAAATACCCAAGCACCCCCCCCCACCAACACAACAAACCAACACCACTCCTCTCCTCTCCTCTCCATGACAACAGCCCCACACAGCCTTGCCGCCCTACACCCGCGCCGCCGCCCTACACCCGCCGCCGCCGCCAAGTGCCGCCGCCGCCGCCAACGCCGCCGCCATGAGCCCCTCGCCTCTTGAGGTACTAGCCCAGCCGCGTCACCTTTACTTTTCCTCGGTTCGGTTTTTCAGAATCGTTCCGGTTTCCGTTCGGTTTTCTAGATCGGTTTTCGTTTGGTTTTCTTTCCGAAACCCTAGATCGATTTTCTCTCGGTTTTTCTTTCTGGATTTGTTTAGCGAGCGTTCGCTCGATAGATTTTTCTTTTTATTTTTATTTTTCGTCAGGGACCTATCCGTTAGTCCCTAATCTTCAAACGCTCATAACTTTTTACTCGTAAGTCGGAATCCAACGAAACCAACGCCCACTTCTTCGTTCTGATCCCTCTATCCAAAGAATACAACTCAAACATGTTTTTGATAATTTAAAATTTGAATTAGATCAGATTTGTATTCAAACTTCATTTGATCGTAACTTGAGTTTCGTAACTCCGATTTAGTTGATTCTTTTTGCTAATCGAAGCTCTTGACCTAAACTTTCTGATAAGGCCAAATTCATATAATTTTGGTACTGTTAGAAATTGTTTTATGTTGCAAGAGTTATTTGTTTGTTTTTGATGTTTTTCGATTTGTTTTCTTCGTTCTTTCCGACCTTTTTAGAGATTGCTTATGTGTGGTTACTATTGCTTGCTTACGATAGATTGACCGGAGTGTGACGAGTAGATCTATCAAGAGTTTTGATTGCGAATCATCTTCATCAAATTTGCAGGCAAGTAACACTTGATCATATCTTTTCTACTACCCAGTTTTATGCATTAGATCTATCCTCAAACACTTGAATGATTAGGATCTAATTAAATTGGGGGTTATGGGAAGTAGTTGAGGTAGTACCTATTACTGTTTTATTACAAAACCCTTGGGAGTTACTTCTACGTTTGCTTATTATGCCATGCTATGCTAGTAGACGTGGATTGGGTGAGTGATATCCATGACAGATGTGAGATTGATAATTAATGGTTTATCTAAGGTGGCAACTTAAACACACATCTGGGTGGATTGAGGCACCTGGTTACTCCAGGACTTGCCTGTCTAGGCACCTGGGTTTCCAGGACTTGCCTGTTTTGGGACCGCCACCCAGGCTCAAAGGGATCATGAGATTATTCAAACTAGAAACTTCCGTGTGCAGCCACAAGCCATTATGGGCTCTGGCATAGTTGACTAAGTCATGCGAACTCTTATAGTGGTGGACTAGCAGATGTAGGTGTACCGGTCCACCCATCGTAAGTTGCTAGCGCTTTTGAAAGACTATGTCTCGGTCATCCGTCTCTCAAACACCATGTAGTGCGAGAAACCAAACGGAGGCGATCGAGTCTTGTGGGGAAAAGTGCGCAAACCTCTGCTGAGTGTATAAACTAATCATGATTAGCCGTGTCCCCGGTTATGGACAATTTTGAGTATCTAGCACCTGGATATCCTGTTGATCTCATCACGTTACTTAATATAATTTGTTGGGTTTAATGAGTACTTTTAATTGGGATTGAGAATGCCGTCAACCATTCTCAATGTTTAACAACCACCATGATAGTTAAATAAATTTATTACTTTGCAGTAGGGAAAAATTGGCTTTTCGCAAAAACTGTAACCATAGAGCTTTCCTCCAGCCATACATGCATGTAGTATAGCTTATTCTTTCATTACTCTCTATGTGTTACATTGCGGCATATTCCATGTCTTGACCCGTTTTCGGGCTGCAACTTTTCATGTTTGAGACTTTTCGCATGACGAGTAAGTGATACGTTAGGGTTACGATTTCCTATACTCAACTTTGCCGTTGGTGTTGATGGGAATCCACAACCTTGTTGCTTCCGCTATATGGATTGAGGTAATAGTATTTACGCTAATTTATACATGTGATTTACCTCTGTTATAAATCCTTCGAGTACTGTGTGTGTCAGCATACCGATCCAGGGATGACACGAAAGCACAGAGACTTGATCCATTCGGGTCGGGTCGCTACACTCTTACTTATCGAAAGGACTATGATAGATCCCCTATACTTGTGGGTCATCAGTGTGCTGAACACGGAGGTGCCGTACGTTCGGTACTTGATTGGGACGGATCGTGAAGGTGTACGACTACATCAACCGCGTTGATAAATGCTTCCGCTTACGGTCTACGAGGGTACGTAAACAACACTCTCCCCTCTCATTGCTATGCATCACCATGATCTTGCATGTGCGTAGGAATTTTTTTGAAATTACTACGTTCCCCAACAGTGGCATCCGAGCCAGGTTTTATGCGTAGATGTTATATGCACGAGTAGAACACAAGTGAGTTGTGGGCGATACAAGTCATACTGCTTACCAGCATGTCATACTTTGGTTCGGCGGTATGTTGGATGAAGCGGCCCGGACCGACATTATACGTACGCTTAAGCGAGAATGGTTCTACCGACGTGCTTTGCACACAGGTGGCTGGCGGTTGTCAGTTTCTCCAACTTTAGTTGAACCGAGTGTGGCTACGCCCGGTCCTTGAGAAGGTTAAAACATCACTAACTTGAAGAACTATCGTTGTGGTTTTGATGCGTAGGTAAGAACGGTTCTTGCTCAGCCCGTAGCAGTACGTAAAACTTGCAACAACAAAGTAGAGGACGTCTAACTTGTTTTTGCAGGGCATGTTGTGATGTGATATGGTCAAGACATGATGCTATATTTTATTGTATGAGATGATCATGTTTTGTAACCGACTTATCGGCAACTGGCAGGAGCCATATGGTTGTCGCTTTATTGTATGCAATGCAATCGTCCTGTAATGCTTTACTTTATCACTAAGCGGTAGCGATAGTCGTAGAAGCATAAGTTGGCGAGACGACAACGATGCTACGATGGAGATCAACGTGTCGCGCCAGTGACGATGGTGATCATGACGGTGCTTCAGAGATGGAGATCACAAGCACAAGATTATAATGGCCATATCATATCACTTATATTGATTGCATGTGATGTTTATCTTTTATGCATCTTATCTTGCTTTGATTGACGGTAGCATTATAAGATGATCTCTCACTAAATTTCAAGATAAAAGTGTTCTCCCTGAGTATGCACCATTGCGAAAGTTCTTTGTGCTGAGACACGACGTGATGATCGGGTGTGATAGGCTCTATGTTCAAATACAACGGATGCAAAACAGTTGCACACGCGGAATACTCAGGTTAAACTTGACGAGCCTAGAATATGCAGATATGGCCTCGGAACACTGAGGCCGAAAGGTCGAGCGTGAATCATATAGTAGATATGATCAACATAGTGATGTTCACCATTGAAAACTACTCCATCTCACGTGATGATCGGGACATGGTTTAGTTGATTTGGATCACATGATCACTTAGATGATTAGAGGGATGTCTATCTAAGTGGGAGTTCTTAAGTAATATGATTAATTGAACTTAAATTTATCATGAACTTAGTACCTGATAGTATTTTGCTTGTCTATATTGATTGTAGATAAACGCCGTTCTCCAGAACTATGGAGCGAGCAACTGATTTGTTAGAGATCATACATACCAATGTATGTGGTCCAATGAATGTTGAGGCTCGCGACGGGTATCGTTATTTTCTCACCTTCACAGATGATTTAAGCAGATATGGGTATATCTACTTAATGAAACATAAGTCTGAAACATTTGAAAAGTTCAAAGAATTTCAGAGTGAAGTGGAAAATCATCGTAACAAGAAAATAAAGTTTCTACGATCTGATTGTGGAGGAGAATATTTGAGTTACGAGTTTGGCCTACATTTCAAACGACGCGGAATAGTTTCACAACTCACGCCACCCGAACACCACAGTGTAATGGTGTGTCCGAACGTCGTAATCGTACTTTACTAGATATGGTGCGATCTATGATGTCTCTTACTGATTTTCCGCTATTGTTTTGGGGTTATGCCTTAGAGACGGCTGCATTCACGTTAAATAGGGCACCATCGAAATCCATTGAGACGACGCCTTATGAACTGTGGTTTGGCAAGAAACCAAAGTTGTCATTTCTTAAAGTTTGGGGCTGCGATGCTTATGTGAAAATGATTCAACCTAATAAGCTCGAACCCAAATCGAAGAAATGTGTCTTCATAGGATACCCAAAGGAAACTGTTGGGTACACCTTCTATCACAGATCTGAAGGCAAGACTTTTGTTGCTAAATTTACATCCTTTCTAGAGAAGGAGTTTCTCTCGAAAGAAGTGAGTGGGAGGAAAGTAGAACTTGATGAGGTAAATGTACCTGCTCCCTTGTTGGAAAGTAGTTCATCACAGAAACCGGTTCCTGTGACACCTACACCAATTAGTGAGGAAGCTAATGATATTGATCATGAAACTTCAGATCAAGTTACCACTGAACCTCGTAGGTCAACCATAGTAAGATCCGCACCAGAGTGGTATGGTAATCCTGTTCTGGAGGTTATGTTACTAGACCATGACGAACCTACGAACTATGAAGAAGCGAAATGGCTTGAGGCCATGAAATCTGAGATAGGATCCATGTATGAGAACAAAGTGTGGACTTTGGTTGACTTGCCCGATGATCGGCAAGCCATTGAGAATAAATGGATCTTCAAGAAGAAGGCCGACGACGACGGTAATGTTCTTGTCTATAAAGCTCGACTTGTTGCAAAAGGTTTTCGACAAGTTCAAGGGATTGACTACGATGAGACTTTCTCACCCGTAGCGATGCTTAAGTCTGCCCGAATCATGTTAGCAATTGCCACATTTTATGATTATGAAATTTGGCAAATGGATGTCAAAAATGCATTCCTGAATGGATTTCTGGAAGAAGAGTTGTATATGATGCAACCGGAAGGTTTTGTCGATCCAAACGGAGCTAACAAAGTGTGCAAGCTCCAGTGATCCATTTATGGACTGGTGAAAGCCTCTAAGAGTTGGAATAAGCGTTTTGATAGTTTGATCAAAGCATATGGTTTTACACAGACTTTTGGAGAAGCCTGTATTTACAAGAAAGTGAGTGGGAGCTCTGTAGCATTTCTGATATTATATGTGGATGACATATTGCTGATTGGAAATGATATAGAATTTCTGGATAGCATAAAAGGATACTTGAAAAGAGTTTTTCATTGAAAGACCTCGGTGAAGCTGGTTACATATTGGGCATCAAGATCTATAGAGATAGATCAAGACGCTTAATTGGACTTTCACAAAGCACATACCTTGACAAAGTTTTGAAGAAGTTCAAAATGGATCAAGCAAAGAAAGGGTTCTTGCCTGTGTTACAAGGTGTGAAGTTGAGTAAGACTCAATGCTCGACCAATGCAGAAGATAGAGAGAAGATGAGCGATGTTCGCTATGCTTCACCGTAGGCTCTATCATGTATGCAATGCGTGTACCGGACACTGATGTGTGTAATCCAGAGTGGATCATCGGATGATCAAGAACATCCTGAAATACCTGAAAAGGATTAAGGATATGTTTCTCGTTTATGGAGGTGACAAAGAGCTAGTCGTAAATGGTTACGTCGATGAAAGCTTTGACACTGATCCGGACGATTCTAAATCGCAAACCGGATACGTGTTTACATTGAACGGTGGAGCTATCAGTTGGTGCAGCTCTAAACAAAGCGTTGTGGCGGGATCTACGTGTGAAGCGGAGTACATAGCTGCTTGAAGCGACAAATGAAGGAGTGCGGGCGAAGGAGTTCATATCCGATCTAGGTGTCATACCTAGTGCATCGGGTCCAATGAAAATCTTTTGTGACAATACTGGTGCAATAGCCTTAACAAAGGAATCCAGATTTCACAAGAGAACCAAGCACATCAAGAGACGCTTCAACTCCATCCGGGGTCAAGTCCAGGTGGTAGACATAGAAATTTGCAAGATACATACGGATCTGAATATTGCAGACCCGTTGACTAAGCCTCTTCCACGAGCAAAACATGATCAACACCAAGGCTCCATGGGTGTTAGAATCATTACTGTGTAATCTAGATTATTGACTCTAGTGCAAGTGGGAGACTGAAGGAAATATGCCCTAGAGGCAATAATAAAGTTATTATTTATTTTCTTATATCAAGATAAATGTTTATTATTCATGCTAGAATTGTATTAACCGGAAACATAATACTTGTGTGAATACATAGACAAGCAGTGTCACTAGTATGCCTCTACTTGACTAGCTCGTTGATCAAACATGGTTATGTTTCCTAGCCATAGACATGAGTTGTCATTTAATTAACGGGATCACATCATTAGGAGAATGATGTGATTGACTTGACCCATTCCGTTAGCTTAGCACTTGATCGTTTAGTATTCTGCTATTGCTTTCTTCATGACTTATACATGTTCTTATGACTATGAGATTATGCAACTCCGTTCTGGGAGGAACACTTTGTGTGCTACCAAACGTCACAACGTAAATGGGTGATTATAAAGTTGCTCTACATGTGTCTCCAAAGGTACTTGTTGGGTTAGCGTATTTCAAGATTAGGATTTGTCACTCTGATTGTCGGAGAGGTATCTCTGGGCCCACACGGTAATGCACATCACTATAAGCCTTGCAAGCATTGTAACTAATGAGTTAGTTGCGGGATGATGTATTACAGAACGAGTAAAGAGACTTGCCGGTAACGAGATTGAACTAGGTATTAAGGTACCGACGATCGAATCTCGGGCAAGTAACATATCGATGACAAAGGGAACAACGTATGTTGTTATGCGGTTCAACCGATAAAGATCTTCATAGAATATGTACGAGCCAATATGGGCATCCAGGTTCCGCTATTAGTTATTGACCAGAGAAGTGTCTCGGTCATGTCTACATGGTTCTTGAACCCGTAGGGTCCGCATGCTTAACGTTCGCTGACGATATAGTATTTATGAGTTATGTATGTTGGTAACCGAATGTTGTTCGGAGGTCCGGATAAGATCACGGACATGGCGAGGAACTCCGAAATGGTCCGGAGATAAAGATTGATATATGGGATAATAGTGTTTGGAGTCCGGAAGGGGTTCCGGATGTTTCCCGAAATGTTTGGGTACAAGAACACTTTATTTGGGCCAAAGGGGAAAGCCCACAAGGTTTTTTGAAAGCACAAAAGGAAGTTTTGCGGATTCCAGGGGCCAGACGCCAGGGTCCCTGGCGTCTGGTCCTGGAGTCCGAGAAGGACTCTTGCCTTCGGGTGAAACCGACTTTGTGGAGGCTTTTACTCCAAGTTTCGACCCCAAGGCTCAACATATAAATAGAGGGGTAGGGCTAGCACCCAAGACAGATCAAGAAACTCCAAGCAGTGTGCCGGCAACCCCGTCCCCTCTAGTTTATCCTCCGTCATAGTTTTCGTAGTGCTTAGGCGAAGCCCTGTGGAGATTGTTCTTCACCTACACCGTCCTGCTGTTGTCGTGTTGCAGAATTCATCTACTACTTAGCCCCTCTTGCTTTGGATCGAGAAGGCGAGGGCGTCATCGAGTTGAGCGTGTCTTTGAGCAGCGAGAGGTGCCGTACGTTCGGTACTTGATCGGGACGGATCGTGAAGATGTACGACTACATCAACCGCGTTGATAAACGCTTCCGCTTACGGTCTACGAGGGTACGTGGACAACACTCTCCCCTCTTGTTGCTATGCATCACCATGATCTTTCATGTGCGTAGGAATTTTTTTTAAATTACTACGTTCCCCAACAGATCACACTTCTGCCAAAAAAAGAGGAAGCAATTCGCATTGAGCAATTCAGGACCATATGTCTCTTGAATGTGAGTTTCAAGATCTTTACGAAAGTGTCCACCAATAGATTGACATAGATTGCCCATTCGCTAGTGCAACCAAGTTAGACTGCCTTTATGCCTGGAAGATACATCCTAGAAGGGGTAGTTGTCTTGCATGAAACTTTACATGAAATCCATTCAAAGAAACTCGATGGGGTAATATTCAAAGTAGATTTTGAGAAGGCATATGACAAATTTAAATGGCCATTTTTGCAGCAAGCCATGCGCATGAAGCGTTTTAATGGGTGAGGGAGTTCCGGACTAGGGAGTGTCCGTATAGCCGAACTATCATCATCGGCCGGAATCCAATACTGTGAAGATACAAGATTGAAGACTTCATCCCGTGTCCGGATGGGACTTTCCTTGGTGTGGAAGGCAAGCTTGGCAATGCGGATATGTAGATCTCCTACCATTGTAACCGACTCTGTGTAACCCTAACCCTATCCGGTGTCTATATAAACCGGAGGGTTTTAGTCCGTAGGACGAACAACAATCATACCATAGGCTAGCTTCTAGGGTTTAGCCTCTTTGATCTCGTGGTAGATCTACTCTTGTAACACACATCATCAATATTAATCTAGCAGGACGTGGGTTTTACCTCCATCAAGAGGGCACGAACTGGGTAAAACATCGTGTCCCTTGTCTCCTGTTACCATCCGCCTAGACGCACAGTTCGGGACCCCATACCCGAGATCCGCTGGTTTTGACACCGACATTGGTGCTTTCATTGAGAGTTCCTCTGTGTCGTCGCGATAGGCCCGATGGCTCCTTCGATCATCAACAACGACGCGGTCCAGGGTGAGACTTTTCTCCCCGGACAGATCTTTGTGTTCGGAGGCTTTGCACTGCGGGCCAATTAAACAGCCATCTGGAGCAGATCGAAAGCTACGCCCCTGGCCATCAGGTCAGATTTGGAAGTTTAAACTATACGGCCGATATCTGTGGAGACTTGATCTTCGACGGATTCGAGCCACAGCCAAGCGTGACGCTCTGTCTCGATGGGCATGATCTAGCTCTGCAGCCGAACAGTGCCCTGGAGGCCGCACCAGTATCCACTCCGGCCCTTAATCCGGAGCCGTATTCCCCAACCGAGGATGAGTAGTTGGACACCGCCTCGGGGGCTACAATCTCTACGGCGATCAAGCCGAACTCCATCCCTGTCCTTTGCAAAGACTCCGACTCCAGGGCGTCGGACTCCTATCCGGACTCCGAACCCTCCGCGCCCTTGCCGATCGAATCCGATTGGGCGCCCGTTATGGAGTTCACGGCCACGGACATCTTTTCAAAGACTCGCCTTTTGGCGACATCCTGAATTCACTAAAGTCTCTCACTTTATCGGAGAGCCCTGGCGGACTACGGTCGGGAAGGTTGGGACTCTGATCGACGAAGAAATTGAAGCCCACCCACCACCCACTTGGTAGTCATTGTCGATGACCTAACCGACATGCTAGACTACGACTCAAGACATCGACGGTATGGGCGGCGATGCGGAGACGACCAAGACCCAAAGCATCTCGAGGCAATCGGAAGGCCACCTCGTCATCGACATATACATGGTGGACATCCCAAAAGATGGGAACGGCGATGGAACAACGGAGGATGACCCCTCCAAGAAGCAGCCCAAGCGCCGGCGTCAGCGGCGCCGCTCTAAATCCCGCCACAGCAAGAATGAAGATTCCGGCACCGGAGATAACAATACACCAGACAACGCCGAAGACAATCCACTCCAGCAAGATCCATCGCAGGAGGATGAAGACGCCAGCCCTCAAGAGAGAGCGGCAGAAGAAGAGGTAGAGGATTATATGCCTCCCTCCGAAGACGAAGCAAGCCTCGACGACAATGAATTCGTCGTGCCCGAGAATCCCGTCGAACAAGAGCGTTTTAGGCGCGGGCTTATAGCCACGGCGAACAGCCTAAAGAAAAGCGACAACGACTTAGAGCTGATCGGATACGCTGGCCGGCAGATGGACCGAAGTCCTCGCGGCCGAAGAGCATGAGCTCGAACGCCCCTCCAAAAGCTACCCTAAACGCAAGCTGCTCCCCCGATTAGAGGAGGAGGCTTACGAACCCGCATCACCAGGAGACAATACGGCTGACCGACCACCCCGTGGCCGCGACAGAGAGGCCTCTAGGCCCTTCACTAGAACCATACCCCGGCATCACTCAAAAAGCACACGGCCAAAGGGGAACGCTCCGGACCTTTGAGATATATTGGAGGACAAGGCAAGACAATCAAGATCGATCTATGGATCGCGTGGGCGCCCCACGGTACGTGATGCAACCGTCACGCCGGACACAGTAAGTCCGGCCGGGCCGAACAAAACAGTCCAAGCTCTTTTGAGCCCCGTCTTGACATCGCCCAGTACAGAGGCGGCGCACACCCACTATGCTTCACAGACAAAGTAATGGATCATCAAATCCCCGAAGGGTTTAAACCCGTCAATATTGAATCCTATGATGGCACAACAGACCCCGCGGTTTGGATCGAAGACTATCTCATTCACATCCACATGGCCCGCGGTGACGATCTTCAAGCCATCAAATACCTCCCCTCAAGCTTAAAGGACCAGCCCGACATTGGCTCAACAGCTTGCCCGGTGAGTCAATTGGGAGCTGGGAGGACCCGAAGCCGCATTCCTCGATAACTTCCGGGGCACTTATGTGCGACCACCAGACGCCGATGACCTAAGCCACATAATTCAGCCAGCCTGAATCGGCGAGACAATTACGGACACGGTTCTTAACCAAGAAAAACCAAACCGTCATTGCCCGGATGCGGAGGCCCTCGCGGCCTTCAAGCATAACATCCGCGACGAGTGGCTTGCCCGGCACCTAGGACAGGAAAAGCGAAATCCATGGCAGCCCTCACATCACTCATGACCCGCCTGGCGGGTGAGGACGGTAGCTAGCACGCAGCAACAACCTCGGCAAAAAATTACAGCGGTCCGGACTTCAAGGACCAAAGCGGCGGGCAGCGTCGTAACAAAACAAGCGCCGCACTAACGGCGACAATATTGAGGATACGACGGTCAATGCCGGATTCAAAGGCTCTAAACCCGGTCGCGGAAAAAGCCATTTAAGCGAACTACTCCGGGTCCGTCCAATTTGGACCGAATACTCGACCGCTTGTGCGGATACACGGCACCCCGAAAAAGCCATTAACCACACCAGCGAGGACTGTTGGGTATTCAAGGCGAGCAAGTTAATTGCGAAAACAATGACAAGGGGCTGCATAGCGATGGCGAGGACGAGACCCAACCGCGAACAATAGAGGGCGAAGGTTTCCCCCACAGTGCGGACGGTGAACATGATATACGCAACCCACATACCCAAAAGGGAAGCGAAGCGTGCACTCGAGGATGTCTGGCGATGGAGCCAGTTGCCCCAAGTTCAATCCATGGTCCTCCTGCCCGATCACTTTTGACCGAAGGACCACCCTCACCAAAGATCCGCCACGGCGGATTCGCCAAGACCGGTCCTAGACCCAATCGTTGATGGATTTCACCTAACGAGTCCCGATGGATGGCGGCAAGACCTGAACTCGCTTTACTGTGATACAAGGCGCAAAATGGGCATAGACCCTCAAGGATTAAACCTACCAAACGACCTTTAAAGGCGTCATACCAGGTGTAGAAGCCAATTATGCGAGCTCAATTACACCGGAAGTGGTCTTCGGATCCCAGATAACTTCCGAGCGAGGAGTTAATCTTCGACATAGTCTCGTTCATGGCGGCTATCATGCCACCTTTCGGACGTCTGCAGCGTTTGCAAAGTTCAACGCGGTGCCGCACCACGCATACCTCAAGCTCAAGATGCGGGCCCTCGAGGAGTCATTACGGTCCAGCGGAAACATCGAGCGTTCCCTCCGCGCGGAGGAACATCTGGCGACTCTCGCGGCGAAGTGCAATGCAGCCTCTTAAGGCAATTATCGAATCCGCCGTTAAGCGGCCGGACACCAAGCGCGCCGGAGTAACTTACAACAAGACCACGGCACGTTCCGAAACGCAGCGTGGCAGTGCGGCCCCAACCCCAGCTCTGCGAAGCGTCAGCAGGTCCTTCGCGTACACCATTACGCTCACGAAGATACCATGGGCATGGGGAGGGGCACGACCACAATACACCAGGCTGCGGCTCAACCACACAAGGGCTCTCAAGTGTGTTGTTCCTTTTCTTTTCTTTTACCTTTTACTTTTTAAACACAGACTCCGCTTTGTCGAAGCCTGTCCGGCAGCAGACCGGCCGAATCGACGATGCAACAGCCAGGGAAGGATAAAGGCTACAACGAATATACAAGTGGTCTCCATTACGAGCATTTTCATACACCAATCTGCAGCCTACCCCTGGAAGGGTACATGTTTAACAGTCTCCTACCTTGCTTATCGCACTATTTGTATCGTTCTGCATTCGTAGCAGCACTTATTGAATAAAACAATGCAACACCTTTTTGCTTATAATTGCATTTATTTTTCATTCTTATGTTCATTCACCACATGTTGCATCCGTACACTTTGGTACGGCTAATATACACCATGGGCTTATGTTTCCCGCGTGATGGTGTGATGAGTCCGAACACTTTCACAAGTGCGGCACCCCGAACTTATAGCACTATATGCATCGGCTCCGAATCATGTCTTGGGTCAATAGTTGGGTTTGCCCGGCTCCCGTGTTTTGGTACCTTACGTTCCGTTATATCGGCTAAGGTAGCACCGGGAGAACCACAGCGATTCCGCCCCAGTTCGGCTGGGTTAACGCCTCAGTGGAGAAAGCTAAAACTGACCGTCATGATGAGGCGAGAGACCGGTCGTTGTTCGAGAGGTTTTCTGCGAGTCCTTAAAGACTTATGCCGCTTAGAGCGAGGAGCCGGATCTTTGTCCGGCCAAGGCGTGGATAGCGCCCCAAATTCGACCTTCAAGACTAGGGCTTCGCCAAATTTAAAATTATAAAATTCTATGGCTAAGTGAGAGTGTTCAAGCATTATCAGTCCGGTTGCCTTGTTCGTTGTGTTGAGCGCCTCCCTTGATGGACCCAAAAATGGGAACAAGAGCGCTCAAGTTTATCCCGAACACCCCAAAGACTTTCGTGGCATGAAATTTGAAGCCGACGACTTGCCATCTCTCGGTTTGATAAACAGCCGCCTGAAGGTAATATTTTAAATTAACAAAGCGTTGCTTAAGCGCATATGAACTAAGTTTTCGGTATACGGGATAACAAAATGCGAGTCTACTCAAATATTACATCTTTGGAGCACTCACCCGCAATAGTGCGGGCGCCCTTGACACACTCTTATAATACATCTCGGGCATGCGATGCTCCTTGCCCTCTGGTGCCGGGTCCGTCCACGAGCTTACGGGCATCCATCTTGCCCCTGCACCTTTGCGCGGGCAAGGGCCCGACGGGCACCCTCGATACAAGCGGAATGCTTGATAACTTCAACCCACGGGCACGCATCCACCAGCCAAGACCAGTCAAGTAGCTCCTGTGCATGGCCTCCTTAGGCCACGCCGAACTATGAGGCCCTTCATGGCCTGTTCGGCCGCCTTGTGGAGCTCGACCAGCTGCTTCACTGGTCGCTATAAGCATCGGATGTCCGCCTCAAAGATATCGAGACCAGAAGACCTTCTCCGTTGAGGTCCCTCCTCGGCCCGGTAGAATGTGGCAGCATCGGACACGCTGCGAGGAAGCTCTGCGAACGCATACAGAGCTCGGTCGGGTAAGCAACGGTAATTAACACTCACATGCTTACTCTGCATGAAAAATGCCTTACCCGCTGCTATTTTCTTCACCGCTTCAATCTCCGGAGGGCCTTGTAGGCTTCGCCTTAGCGGTTTTGGCACTCTCAAGAGCCGTTGCAAGCTCGTAGTCTCGAGTCTTCAAGTCACGCTCCAAGTTCTCATGTTTTCATGAGATCACGGAGCTCTTGTTGTACCTCCGCCACCCGCCTCCTGCTTCTCTCGCTCGGTGCGATTACGGCCGCATTACGCTTCGGCATGGCCACCGCCTCCTTCGTGGTCGCCACCTCGTTAGCGGCCCCTACAATACCCACGTTATCCTTGTCATTTTTCTTGCAACCAAATCCTTTTCGTAAGGTACAATTTTCATAAGGTATTACTCACCTTCTTTTTCCTCGAGCTGCTTCTTGGCATGGCCGAGCTCGTTCTCGGACCGCTCGAGGTTTTTTCTTCAAAGTATTGACCTCCACGGTCGGTGGCGGGAGGTCAAGACAAGACCTGCAATCCCATATTGACATGTTTTTATGACTCCTGCGTTTATCTTTCTAAAGATCCTTAGTTCGGCTTTTCTTTCCGAACACCGAACCGAGCATCAGGTGCTACTGTCTATGCGGTACCATTTTACATATATTGAAATTCTTACCTCAAAGCTTGTTAGAAGGCTATTGCAGGCTTCGGTCAGCCCGCTCTTGGCGAGCTGAACCTTCTGAAGCACCGCACTCATAATAAAGGCGGTGTTCCTCTTCGATGGAGGCGCCATTGAGCGCCTCCAAGAAATATCCGGCACCTCCGGTTGGGCGGAGGTAGCCGGCGTCTCGTCTTGCCCTTCTTACGAAGGGGTCGCCACGGACTCCGGAGCCACTACGGCCTCCGGGCTGAGTCCGTGCAGTCCGGGAGAGTGTCCTGCGACACCTCGGGGCCTCCTCCTCCTGGTGGGTCCTTTTGCAGGATCCCACCTCGGCGTCGTCCATGCACGGGGTGGAGGCAATCGGAAGGAATCCATATCCGACGCACCCAAGGACCCGCCGGCAAACGAGAAGATCATCCTTGGGCGGACTGCGGGGTTGTATCGGCATTAGAAAGGCGTTATGTGGCGAAAACAAAAACCTTGAGGTTATCGAGTCCGGATACTTACGATCTCGCCGAGGCTTGGCCCTTGGGCGCTTGATCCTCGTCGTAAATCCTTTGGTGGCGGAGCAGTCCGGAGGAAGAGTTTTTCCTTCTTGGACCCTTCGCCTCCTTGTTGGGGAGGCCTTCCTTTCCTTTCCTCCCCGGGAGAGGCTTTCTTCTTCTCCCTCACCTTGGTGGGAGGAGTCGGCCTCGGATTCATCATCCGATAGCACCTGAAAACGGAACTCTTCCGAGTCCTCGTGGCCGTCTTCTTGGCCTTCTTCTCCTGCACCACGTGGTGCCGGAGCCAAGAGCCTTCCGTTAGGCGGGCATCCGCTGGGTCCTCCGGCAATGGGGCCGGACAGGTAATCCGTTCGCCTTCGCCATGACCATTCCTATCAAAGGCAAGGGAGTTTAGATCCGCATAGAGCCAAACTATGGAAAACAAGTGGTGAAATCACTTACCTCGCCAATTGGACACTGCGAGCGAGAATCGCGCGATCTTGGTAGCGGATGCGGAGCTTGGCGCCCTTGAACAGCACCTTCCGGACATCTTCGTGCGTAGTGTCGAAGAGCCGCTCGAGTGCAGTGCTGCGCCGGATCAAACTCCCACATATTAAAGTCCCGTCTACGGCACGGGAGAATCCGGCGGATGAGCATGACTGGACTACGTTGACAAGCTTGAGCTTCTTGTCCACGACTTACGGATACGTGCTTGGAGTCCGGTCAGCTCCTCCGAATCCCTCCAAATTCGGCCACTCTCTTTCAGGAGGAGAGCCGTGTGGGAATACCGGATCTAAATTGGGGTCACGCCTAATCAGGGTCACGCTGGCTCGGTGATGTAGAACCACCCCGATTGCCACCTTGATGGTTTCCACGAAAGTACCCTCCAGCCACGTGGACGTGGGACATCCTGCCCACCATGGCGCCTCCGCACTCCGGCTTGGCTGCCCTTCACAACCTTCGCTTGACACTTTGAAGGTCTTGAGCCACAAGCCGAAGTGGGGCTGGATGCGAAGGAATGCCTCGCACCTGACGATTTATAAACGCCGAGATGTTGAGGATGAAATTCGGGGCGGATCATGGAAATCTAGGTCGTAGTAGAACATGAGCCCCGGACAAAGGGATGAAGCGGGAAGCCCAGTCCATGAAGGAAATGGGGAAGAAATACTACCCTCTCATGGGGCACTGGGTTGGGGACGAGCTCTCCCTCGTCGGGGAGCCGATCGCGCGATGTTCTTTGGACAGATATCCGGCGTCGCAGCTTCGGATCTGCCCCTCCGTGACGGAGGAGGCCATCCACTTGCCTCCCGCTCGGACATAGTTGGAGAAGGTTGAGGTGAGAAGTGCGGACTTGGGCTGGAGCTCGAGTTAGCGGGGATGGATAAGCCAAGGAGGAAGAAGGCGCAGGTAAAGGGGCTTGATCCTTATCCTTATATGGGCGGACAAAAACATGTGTCCCCACCGGCTGGTAAAACTTCGCTTATCTCCCAAGCGCCACAATCAATGGCGCGGTTGGGTTACCCACATCCGTATTGATGGGAATCCCGGAATAAGGGGAACACGATCTACTGCCTCAACAAGACGTGCCAAGGAAACCGCCGCTAAACGCTACCGAGGTGGACCAGTAAAAACAATTTGAATAAAGGCTTGGTAGTGGTGCGACGTCACGCCACAAAATATGTCAGCAGATTGATCTTGTGTAATATTATTCTCTCTACGGTGGTATGTGGAATTTATTTTTGCAGAGCCGGACACTATCCTGGTGTTCACAATCTTCTATAAATTATTTGGAGGAAGAACCCGCCTTGCAACGCCGGAGACAATATACGCGCCAGACTCATCGTCATTGAAGCCAGGTTCAGGGGCTACTGAGGGAGTTCCGGACTAGGGGGTGTCCGGATAGCCGAACTATCATCATCGGCCGGACTCCAAGACTGTGAAGATACAAGATTGAAGACTTCGTCCCGTGTCCGGATGGGACTTTCCTTGGCGTGGAAGGCAAGCTTGGCGATGCGGATATGTAGATCTCCTACCATTGTAACCGACTACTGTAACCCTAACCCTATCCGGTGTCTATATAAACCGGAGGGTTTTAGTCCGTAGGGACGAACAACAATCATACCATAGGCTAGCTTCTAGGGTTTAGCCTCTTTGATCTCGTGGTAGATCTACTCTTGTAACACACATCATCAATATTAATCTAGCAGACGTAGGGTTTTACCTCCATCAAGAGGGCCCGAACCTGGGTAAAACATCGTGTCCCTTGTCTCCTGTTACCATCCGCCTAGACGCACAGTTCGGGACCCCCTACCCGAGATCCGCCGGTTTTGACACCGACAATGGGGCATGGAGGGATCAGGTGGATTCTTTTGTCCAGAAAGGTAGTGTTGGGGTAAAGGTGAATGATGACATTGGTCATTATTTTCAAACACATAAAGGCCTGAGACAAGGAGACCCGATGTCTCCGATTCTGTTTAACATTGTGGCAGACATGTTGACAGTTCTCATATGTCGGGTCAAGGACAGAGGCTTGGTAGGTGGACTTGTTCCCCATTTGGTGGGTGGGGGCGTATCTATCCTACATTATGCGGATGACACCATTATCTTCATGGAGCATGACCTCGCAAAGGCGAGGAATATGAAACTGGTGTTATGCCTATTTGAACAACTGTCTGGTCTAAAGATCAACTTTCACAAAAGTGAATTGTTCTGCTTTGGTAGAGCCAAAGATGACCAAGACATCTACAAGCAACTGTTCGGTTGTGAACTGGGGTCATTACAGTTCAGCTATCTAGGCATTCCAACACATCATAGGAAATTAACTAATAAGGACTGGAAATGTATCGAGGATCAATTCGAGAAGAAACTAAGCTGCTGGAAGGGTAAGCTTATGTCTTATGGAGGACGGCTAGTATTGATAAATTTGGTACTCACGAGTATGCCAATGTTCCTTCTCTCTTTCTTTGAGGTGCCTAAAGGAGTACACAAGAGACTAGACTTCTATCGATCTTGTTTTTTCTGGCAGTCAGACGAGGTTAAGACAAAGTATCGCCTAGCAAGATGGGGTATTATTTGTCGACCAAAAGACCAGGGGGGTCTTGGGATCGAGAGCCTCGAGATTAAAAATAAATGCCTGTTGAGCGAATGGCTATATAGGTTATCACAGGAATCCGAGGGTATGTGGGCACAAATCCTAAGAAATAAATACTTGCACTCTAAAACCCTCGCTCAGGCTACCGTAAGACCTACCGATTCACCATTTTGGAAGGGACTCATGAGAGTGAAATAAACCTTCTTCCATAGGGTGAAATTCATTGTTGGGGATGGAACAACAACAAGGTTCTGGGAGGATACATGGTTAGGCGACACACCGCTAGCTCTCCAATATCCTTCCCTGTATCACATTGTTCAACGTAAGGAGGATTACATAGCAACGGTTCTGCAGACAGTACCTTTGAATATCAGTTCAGGAGGTCTCTAGTAGGGGAACGGTGGAATTCCTTGTTACACTTAGTAAGGAGGTTGATGGACGTTCAACTCTCAGATCAGGGAGATACATTGCACTGGAAGCTAACGGGTAATGGAGTGTTTATGGTCAAATCGATGTACTTAGAACTCATTAATTCTGGCCCAATCCCAAGATCGATTCACATTTGAAAATTTAAGGTTCCCTTGCGAATTAAATTTTTTATGTGGTTTGTATACAAGCAAGTGATCCTTACCAATGATAACTTATTAAAGCGGCGATGGGTAGGCAGTTCACGATGTTGCTTTTATGTTCACGATGAAATAATCCAACACTTATTTCTTGATTGCCCTCTCACGAAGTTACTTTGACGGTCTGTTCATATAGCCTTTAATATTATCCCTCTAGTTAGCATTGAAGCGTTGTTTGAGACATGGCTAGATGGAGTGACTACTCATATTGCGTCAAGTATTCAGATTGGAATATGTGCACTTCTTTGGGCTATATGAAACTGCAATAATGATATGATTTTTAACAGACTTTCTATGATTAAATTCTTGCAGGTTATCTTCAGGGATACGGCATGGATCCGTACGTGGTCGTTACTCACTCCTACAGGCTCCAGGGAGCAGCTGACTACTGGGTGCAACCGGTGGGATATGGTAGCACGGGCTATATTCAACTGGTTTGGATGACGGTCGCATAATATGGTAGGTCCTTAATGTACTTTCATCCAGCCGGTTGTGGTTTTGAGTTCATTATTTTTTATTTTGCTCTTTTCGTGAGCTGTACTTTGCAGATCAGACTTTTTGTTTTGTTGAACTTGATCTAATAAAGTGGCCGCATGCATCTATCCGATGCAGAGGCCGGGGATGACCTCCTTTTCAAAAAAAATGTCTTCTCATCCACCACAGATACCAACAGGATACTAGGATAACTTCCTGAAGCCCAACCCCTTGAAAACTTTCTAGGTCACATTGCAGCAACCGAAGCAAGTCCGTCAGGTCAACGGATCCCGATCGTTCCATCAACGCTGCATTTTGGATAACTTCCATGATCCCTATACCACTCCATATTTCAACAGTCGGTGAACATTGAAAACAAAGATGTTTGGCGTCCTCAACACCCCATCGACAGATCGGGCACTGTCCGTCGGTGCTAATATGCCGGTTAGTTAAGATTGATTTAAGAGGCAACAATTCATGGAGCGCTCGCCAGCCATTTTTTTACTCTGCTTGGGACATTTAACTTCCACAATATGTCCCAAAACAGATTCAAATGGGATGAACAACAAGGACTCCAGAGTCTTCTCTTGTAGAGCGCCATGGGCCGCCATGAGGCCCATGGCGGAACAGACCTTGGGGTCCTCTGGCCGGCCCATCAGGCCGACAACTGACATGGTGAGGCACCCTTGTGCTGTTACAGTATCACGGTCGATCAGACCCGCACGAGCTTCCCATCGAGGACGGTAGGTTATGGGAGAATGTTCTTTGGCAAGTTACTTCACATGGAGCACATCGGGGCAGCGGCCCCGGTGTTGTTGTGGATGTTGCAGGTCGATTCTCGGTGGTGTGGAGTGGTAGCGGACAATTTTGTGTCGCTTGTGCAGCCACCCGATGGTCGTGGCCGTACTCAGGATAGGAGGATGTGAGAGTACTCATATTAATTGAAGATGGTTCATGGAGATAATATTCGTTGCTTCAACAGGGATGGAATCCCCCTTACCTGCCGGGCATTTTTGTTGATTTCTGTGGTCTTTTTGAACATATTGTTATAGTACAAAATTATGAGTACACTTTTATTATGTTTTCTTTACAAAAATGATTCGAACCTATTGTAAAGGTTCCACAAAGGTACAAAACACTCCAAACATAATAAAAACTACATCAAGGTCGCTATATCGCCGAACAGTTACTTATGACGTCAGAACGAGCCACCGACGCGTCGCTGTCACCACTCTCATACCAGAGCCGGTCTGATCTTGTCGATACAGACGATAAGTCTTCATACACGTGCCCTAAAGACCATTGTCCCAGAGCTGCAATGGTAACCGTTAAACCCTTAAGCTGATCTGAAGAACCTTACACCTAACCTTGGCTAAATTGTAACGGTAGTATGGTGTAACCGTAAATGGATATATAGTAAGTGACAAGTGTGGGTACCGTACGTATATATTAATCAATTAGAAAACTGCCCTGTAGAAGTGTTTGTGATTGTTTTGGAACGTGGCTCGTTAATCCCATTTTTAGAGTACATACATACATACATATTACATACATACATATATTCTTTAAAAAAATGATGCTTTATTATTTAAAAGATTTAATCATTACATTCGGCTTCTGTATAACTAAAATGCACACGGCCAAACAAAATCCTCTCGCACAAACAAAAATTAAAAAGACGAAAAAAATGTAAAGTCCGTATCACGCTTAAAGCGGAGGTGGGCCAATCCAATCCAATACATACATACATACATACATCCTATGAATGCACGTGCACACACACTACCCATATGAGCATCTTTGAGAGACAGGCTGACACATCATCTTGACGAAGTTGCTACATATATCTTTGTAGTTGACGGGATGTCTACTCGTAGTAGAACGCATATCACCAAAAAAAAAATGAGCATTAGTGTCAAGTCTGAGCTTTAAAACATGGTGGGCTGAGGATATCTAGGGTGGCAATGGGGACAATCCCTTATGGGGATACCTACAACATCCCCATCCCCATCTATTCCCAATTGTTGAGTATAATATATATTAGGGAGTATAGAATAGACCAGGATTTGTTCCTACCTTGTCTTGTATTTCAAGTTGGTCATTATACTCCTATATATATGCCCACGAGGCTCAAGCAATACAATAAACTATTCCACCAAATCCTCTCTCTCCCTTCTAACCTGGTATCAGTTTTCGGGTTCTAAACCTTAGCCGCCGCCGCTTCCGCACTCAAGACCGCCTGAGGCGATCGGCCTTCATGACCGCCATGAGGGCGCGCCCGTACCTAGGGTTAGGGTTCGTCCGCCGGCCGTGTTGGTCGGCTGCCCTAGAGAGTCCTTTTCCCGAGCCCTTGCTCCGGGTTTTTCCGCTCTCTCACCGGTCATTTTGATCGGCGTTTTTCTTTTTGGTTTTCCGATCTAATCTTGATCGGTTTGCGTCGCCCGCCGCCGTCGCCGACCCCCGTGCGCCTCTACTTCGACCCCGGCGTGACCCGCCGGCCTCTCCTTCGACCCGGCGGCCACGCGCGCTGAGGCGGCTCGTCAGGGCTTTGATGACATTCCCGAGGAAGGTATTTCCCCTACTAGGCTCGTTGCTTCGCTTATTAAAGATCAGAGAAGCGAATGCCTCTTCGCCGTCCGCGCGTCGGTTCGCCCGTCGCCCTGCGCCGGCCGTCACCGCCCTGCTCCGACCGGGACACCTGCATCGCCCCAACCCAGCGGCCTCGCGCATGCGACGGCCAATCATAGTCGTCGCTTGTGCGCCGGCCCGCCCATCGATCCATGTCACCCGCCTCCGCCGCGTCTGCACGGCAGCCCGACGGTCTATCTCGCCGGCCTCATCCTCGGATGCGTCGGGACGGCTACGTCAGGCTCGTTGGCTACCTCAACTCGGGCGTCGCTGCTCCGTTGGTCGCTCGGGCCTTGCTGCCCGGGCGCCGGCGCTGCTTTGGCAGCCCGGGTGCCGGTGCTGACAAGCTCGTCCGTGCGACGTCCCATGCCGTCCGTCGTTGTCGGCCTCATCACGGACTCCGCTGCCACCCCGCCTCCACCGAGCGGCATCCCGGACCTCGCGCGCGATCGGCTTGATCACCCGCTCGCCGCCGCAATCCGCCTCATCTACGCCACGCGACCGATCTGGCCTGTCGGTTACGCGCACCTTCACAGGTCCCGTGAAAATCGTCCCGAGTACCGCGCGCCTCTCCGCCGATCGAGCATCGGGCTACCGCTACGTCGCCCCGTCAGGCCGCAGTGTCGCCGCCCCGTGGTTCTCCTCGCGGCTGCATCGACTCGTGCGTCGCCACTGCGTCGCCCCTTCGGGCCGTAGTGCCGCGATACGCGGTCCCCGCGACCGCCCTGAGGCCGTCCTTGCGGTTGCACCGACTCGCGAACCGTCGTTGCGTCGCCCCTTCGGGCCGCAGCGTCGCGGCCCACGGTCCCCGCCACCGCCCCGAGGTCTTCCCGGCGTCGCCCCGACCCGCCCGCCGCCGCTGTGTCGCCTCTTCGGGCCATAGCGCCGCGGCCTGCGGTCCACTCCGCCGTCACCGAGCGTCGACCTCCCGTGGTATGCGCTGCGCTGTCTCCCTTGGCGCGGGAACGCCACCGTCCGCGCCGGTCTTCGTCATGTTGTCAGGGTTCTTCACCTACTTCGAGCACTAGCGCCGCACTCCTAACCTAGCCACCGCCACCGCTCTTCTTTGGCCGCCGCCGCCGCCTGTCCCCCCCTTCGTCTTCGTCCAAGCACCAGCCCGTCGCCAGCGTCGCCGTCATCTACCCCGACCACTTCATCTACTCCGACCACCGTTGGTGACGTTGGCCCCGCGCCGATGGACGCTGCAGTCGTCGTCGAGTTCTTCTCTGCTGGCCCCTCCAATCTCCGACATGACGTACAACTCGTGCAGGTCCCTCGTCTACGCATGCCCGGTGCTGGCAACACCGATGCGTGCCTTCATCCATGATGTGTCCCCGAGCACAGAAAGCACGGTCGGTAACCCGTCAACTTCGTCTTCGTCCGTCTACGCATGCCCGGTGCTGGCAACACCGGTGCGTGCCTTCATCCACGATGTGTCCCCGGGCTTGGCAAACCCGCCGCGACGCGTCGTCAACAACATTTTCTTCCCGGCGCACACCTACTTCAGCACCACTGCGCCCATGCTAACTCGGCGCCCCCTTGAGCCCGCGGCTCCACGGCGACTTCCTCGACACCGGCTACCCCGACTCGACATCGACCACGACATTCTTCGCACGGCTACCTCGACCATGGCTCCACCACCCACACTCTCGGCTACATCGATAAACGACACAATGGGCTACCGCCTGCTTGAGCAACCTCATCGGTCTCCACTCCAGCCACGACTCTGCGATGCGTCGACCTTGCGACTGTGGGGGGTGTCCGTCGGCTTGCCTTCGGATTCTTCTCCAGTCTTACCATATGCGTCGCTACCGTAGTGACTACGGGGGGATGTTGAGTATAATGTATATTAGGAAGTATAGGATAGACTAGGATTTGTTCCTACCTTGTCTTGTACTCCAAGTTGGTCATTATACTCCTATATATATATGCCCACGAGGCTCAATCAATACAATAAACTATTCCACCAAATCCTCTCTCTCCCTTCTAACACCTATCGTCCCATCCCCATCCCCGTTTACATGACTGGGGATGAAATTTTCCCACTGGGGAACAGGGCCCATAAACAAATACTCATATACATAATATGACACCCTATAATCAACATACATACATGGTGTTGTCCTTGTCCTGCTAATGCCTATCTAGCTCGTATTGACTTCTTGGTCATGGCGGCAGCTGAGGTGAGGATGTGAGATAGGTTTAAGGCTTTTTTCAGAGCTTTTTTTTTATGTTTTCGCAAGTATGTTTGTGAATATTTTAAGGTTAACCGCAGTGTCACACTTACTAACCGGGTCCCCGATAGGTATTGGGTCTGGGGAATAGGATATCGTTATCCCCGTTGTATCCTATGGGGAATAAATTAGTTTGGTAAATATTTCCATAGGGATGTTTTTCGCCCATCCCCACCCCTAATAGATGAAATCCCCACGGGTTTAGCGGGTATGGGGGCGCATTGCCATCTTTAAGGATATCACTGTCATCCTAACCATTTAACCGCAAATTGGTTCGTGCCTCGTTAACCTAATTTTGGAGTGTTTTCATCTTTCATTCATAAAACGGTGTCGGCTATCGAAACAGTTGTAACAAGTCTGCGGTTGGACTTTTCCACCAAGCCACCAATGCCGTCAAGCACTTTTCGCTACTTTTTATCTCCTAATTCTGTCAATCTGACACATTCACAGCGCAAGTCTGCATACCTACTACCTAATTTAATTTCTATTTGTAAAATTTGATTTGATAGTGCTCTTTTCTTTTCCAGATGGCCTATGAATTTGGGTGCATTTTAGCTAGCTAGGTTCCCCACTTGTTTTCCTTTTATCGGCAATTTTTACTCTTTAATCACTTTTTGCTTCCTTTTGTAGTACATTTTATGGTTCCATATTACGCAACCATTACCTATATAGTGTGCCAAGATTTGGTTGATAATCATCAACTTAATTCAGTAGTGGTCATTCCTGATAGATATGACATTTTTTGGTCTTTGTATCTATGCCACCATAAACAGCTAGCTCCTTATCCAATAATCCACTTGTTGTGAGCAAAAGGCACCACTAACGCAAGAGCACATCTATCAGGTGTTGCATATTTAGATTTAGCCTATCCTCCCAACCCATTCTTTTTGCCTACTCTAAATATCTTATGATCTGATCACCTCAAGCTACAAATTACATTTTCGCCAGAAAACAACTTCTGCTTATATTACTACTAACTAGTCCTACTGATGTACGTGGTTAAAGTACAAATTAATTGAGTGCCGTATGCAACCCCTTTGATTTAATTTTGTTTCCCATTGAATTTGTAGGAGTTGAGCTATCATATTTCTTTCTTATAAATCTTAGAGGGGTTGCATACGGCACTCAATTAATTTATAAGAAACAACTATTTTTCTAAGAAAGAAATATGTATAATGTATTCGTATGCAGACTTAAATTAATCTATTTAGAATCTGTATAATGTATATTAGGAAGTATACGGCCATCATTTTCCCTATTCTCGCGGTTCCGAGTCTTTAGTTTATTTTTCCACAGGGATTTCCGAATCCCGGCAAGGATGGTTTCCAATATGATGAAATACAATCCTGCATATCTCCGTTCCTACCTTCTTGAATTTTGTAAATCGCAGAGTCACTTGGATTATGCACTGTTCTTCAATAATTTTAGTATATATCAATGTAAATCATCAACAAATATCCCTCGTAAAAAAAGGAGTTCGATGATGGCCGTAGTAGTAGTACTATTTTCTGTCAGTTTTTTTAAGTACTAGTACTATACTATACTCCTTCAGTTCCATATTGTGGTGCGTATATTTTTTTTTTTGAGAAGTCAACTTTGCAAAATTTGACCAAGTATATAGAGAAAAACTATTCATATCTACAATACCAAATATATAAAATATGAAACTACATCTTATGATGAATCTAATGAAATATGTTTGACATTCCGGATGTAAATGTTTTCTCCACAAATTTCATGAAGTTTGAATTTTCAAAAAATCTATATGGACTAGTGAACTACATTACAAAACGGAGGGAGTACTATAGAGTCAGGGAAGAAAACTAGAAATCAAGGAAAAACACTTAATACTACCGAGCCCATGAAAATAGGCAGCCGGAAGGAGGTAGTGGACCGTAATATAGCCCACTCGCCGCTTCCACAAGCGGCCCAGCATCAACTGCCCTTCTCTCTCTTCTTCTCCCCTCTGGAGTCTGCATTTGGAGGGAGCGGAAGTGAAGTCGCGCGCCCAGTCCCCTCCATTTTCCCGCCTTCCCCAAACCCTAGTCTCCGAGGCGATTTTCGATCCATCCCGCCGGAGAAGAAGACGACGGAGAGGATGCGTGGCGGCACGGTGCAGATCAACTGGCACGACCTGCAGCCGGTGCTCACCCTCGACTTCCACCCGTATCCCGCCGCCTCGCCACCGGCGGCGGAGACCACGACATCAAGGTCCGCCATTCTCTTTTCTCTGCACAGGAGATCCGAATCTCGTGACTGTGCCGTGCCTCCTCGGTCCGGCCTGGGGCTGATTTTCTAGCTGGGGTTGCAATGATAGTCCGTGAACTTCACGCCCCCACTTATCCCCTCCGATTTCATGGCGGTTGGCTTGCAGATCTGGGCGATAGCGTCGGATGAATCGGAGGAGAAGCTCCCCACTGCTTCCTACGTCAGCAGCCTCTCGTCTCACAGCTCCGCCGTCAATGTTCTCCGCTTCTCTCCTTCTGGTAGGTGGTAACGTAATTTCGTAATATCTTCAATGTCAGCGTAGGCAGCATCTATTTGTTATTTTCATTTCATTTGAGAAGTTTCTTATGTTTTCTTTCCTAGGAAAAAAATGAAGATAAAATAAACACCCAGTGTATTTTTTGTTTGAATACGCTTAATTAACCCCATCTTTTGCACTGGTTACATGCAGGTGGAAATCTGGCGTCCGGTGCTGATGGTATGTACATTTTGCACTGACACCTTTTTGTTTTGCTATTATGGAAGGCACCTGTTCTCCCAATTCAATCAAGGAAGAAATTTATTGGTTGTTCCCATACGGAGAGTTTGAAATTCACAACATAACCAACACAATAGAAAACAGCCAGAAAAGTATCCACCACCCTGCTTCGTCCTGTAGTCAGCATGTTTGTCACGAGCTCTACTCAAAGGCATGCTTGTGTACAAGTACCACTTGGTTGAGCATTTACATCTGTTGTAGAAGTACAACTTAACTCGTCCTACTTGAAGCTATCGTTGTTGTAGCTAATTGATCGGGTGAATTTTGTGTATCGTAGGTATGTAAACTGCCTTCTTTGGTAATTGACATCTGATGGTTTAAATTTGACTGCGAGAAGTAGGAAATTTTTTACTGCGGCATTTTGAATTATATTTATATGTTTGGTTGTACGAGTTAGGGTATAAAGTTCTACAAAACTAAGACCAAACTGGAAAGCTAGCGTTC
Organism: Aegilops bicornis; assembly: GCA_021605145.1. Taxonomy (NCBI): domain Eukaryota; kingdom Viridiplantae; phylum Streptophyta; class Magnoliopsida; order Poales; family Poaceae; genus Aegilops; species Aegilops bicornis. Next base: position 545,498,590 of record CM038675.1, on the reverse strand, counting down.
AGCCAATCACCAAATTAACCTGGCATGTCTGTAATTTCGCTCCCATCTCTCAATAGTTAGGTCTTAATTGTTGAACATGTTATTTCCAACAATCTGTATGCACCAAGGTGCTAGGATTGCAACCTTGATAACTCAAGGCACTCTAATATTTCATGGAGATCATGAAATGCTTCACACACCTAGAGATTAACAGTTATATTGAGAGAATAATTCCTGCGCCTTTGTGACAGGTGGTGGTATTATCCTTTGGTCATTGCACTCCACTGATGATGGCGAGGCTTGGAAAATACACAAATCCTTATTGTGAGATATACCATCTGAAAATAATGGTTCCTTGAATAAGCACTCTTGTTAAGATGCATGCTCAATTATTTTGGCCTTGTTTGTATGGTAGGTTCCATCGCAAGGATGTTCTTGACCTGCAGTGGTCGAGTGATGGGTCATACCTTGTTTCTGCTTCAGTTGACAACAGTTGCATAATATGGGATGCTAATAAAGGTAATTCCTACCAAAAACAGGTGATTCGATGTTTGCACCATCTTGGCTTCTGTATCATATGCTTGATATGCAACATCATTCTCAGGTGTGGTGCAACAGATGTTGGAAGGCCATTTGCATTATGTTCAGGGGGTGGCATGGGATCCTCTGGGTCAATATATTGCCTCTTTGAGCTCTGACAGAACTTGTAAAATTTATGCAAACAAGCCTCAAGGCAAATCCAAGAATACAGAGAAGATGAACTTTGTTTGCCAGCATACACTAGTGAAGGCAGAACTTCAAAATCATGACGAGTCCAAGGTTCGTTTGATGTACTTTAACTGCTACATCCTTTTGATGTGCATTGAACAAGTAAGATAATCCTTTATCTTGCAGCCACCAGTTAAAACTCATTTGTTTCATGATGAGACATTACCATCTTTCTTCCGGAGGCTGGCATGGTCACCGGATGGGTCTTTTCTGGTACTGCCAGCAGGTACAATTATTTTACCATGTGCACACAATTTAGCTTACCTTCACCACATTCTCTGTCCCATTAACAAGTTTTGCTCTCTTCTTTATTTTAACCAGGCCTGTGCAAATACTCATCTGAAGTGATCAACACTGCCTATATTTTGTCAAGGAGAGACTTGTCAAGGTAGCACATTTAATACTTGAAATAACATCTCTATTTTTTTTGCTAATTGAAATAACATCTCTATGATCCCACCTTTAAAATAAATGACTCCATCCTTCGAGTTCAGCTGGTACCTACAATAACATAATGTAAAAAATAAAGCATTAAATAAGCTCTATCACTGATTTGTTCCTTCACATTACACGAACATCCAATCCACAAGTAAAGTTGAAGAAGGCTGTACATAATTTCCCAGGCGCTTCTGGAAATTAGATCGACTTGCTTCATCTAAAAGTCAGTTATAGGATGTAACTAACGTTCTAACCTTTCAGAGCTCTTTGATTCCCTAGTTGTCTTAGAATGCTATAAATAACTGTGTGGTTTCTGGATACACGCTAAATTTTTAATATCTTATTTCTTGAGAACTTATTCCAGTATACATAGTTTTGTAGTTCTTTAGGATACTAATTTGTTTGGCCCTGCAGGCCTGCAATACAACTCCCTGGTGCAAGTAAAGCTATAGTAGCAGTTCGTTTTTGCCCTATTGTTTTCACCCTACGTGGTTCTCAATCAGGTAGCTTCATTGGCTTGCAACCCCGCTAGGAGGTTCTCACGGTGTTACTGATCTGTTACATTGAAATTGAACTACTTCTGTACTGTTGCAGAAGGTTTATTCAAGCTTCCTTACCGAGCTGTTTTTGCCGTTGCTACTTTCAACTCTCTGTATGTCTATGACACCGAAAGTGCTGCTCCAATTCTAATACACGCTGGTCTACATTATGCCGCCATTACGGATATTGCATGGTGAGTACAACAACAGTTTTTTGCTTCTAGAGTCTTCTCCATTGGTTACACAGGAACTCATTCTATTTGGCATTCCTACTGGAACTAGAAATTCATCTTTTCCTTATTCTGCCAGGTCCCCTGATGCGAAGTACTTGTCATTGTCATCGCGAGATGGTTACTGCACTATTATTGAGTTTGAGAATGAGGAACTAGGGCAGCCGCATGCCCTCTCAGGTATTTTCTATATATATTCCCTTTTCTGTCTTCTCCCTTTCTGGGAGGGCGGTTTGCAGACAGTTTCTTACCATGACCCCAATGATTGGTGCATCTTACCTTGTGATGCAACAAAGGTTGACGAGTCGACCAGTCGATGAGTCGTTCCGAGGCTGAGACTCATAGACTATGCGTGACTAATCGACACTAGTCGACACTGAAGTTCCGACTCATAGACTAGTCAACACTGAAGTGTAGTCGGCCCTGGAGTTGAGACTCATAGACTAGTCTTGACTAGTCCTTGGACTCGTAATCCATGGATGAAATTCCCTTTGATTCATGGTTTAAGACAAATGTGCATAAATTTATGCTGCTAGATGCTAGTAAGATGGACAGTTGTCCATCATGGCATGCATTTACTTGAAAATGCTCTTCTAACAGTTCAATTTTATGAAAATCTCACAGGAAAAAAGGAAGTTACAGAGGGAAATGTCACATGCAGAAATACTAAGCCACCAACAGTAGATAGCATGGAAGTTGATGTCGGTACCCGCAAAATTAAGAAGTCAGGCAGCCCCGTGGGTACAATGACACCTCCACCAGTGTTGGCCCAAAATAGCACATTGAGTAAGCCTACTTCGAAGCAATTTACTTGCGTTGCAATCAACTATGTGGCTGAAGTGGTTAAGATTATGACATCTTGTGTAGTACTGGACAATCACTTTTACGTTAAAGTGTAAGAAATTTTGTTTGTGCCCATGTTCTCCTTCAGCTCTACCCCCAGAATTTCCCTTCTGATCATGGTACACACTGAGGAACCACATGGAAGAATGGTTTTGTTTCTGAACACATTTAGTTATGAGTAACATGCAACCGCTAGCCGTTCTGACATTGGTCATGTGTAATTTTGTTAAAATAATTCCTACCACACACATAAGTCGGCCATATAAACAATCACATTTAATAGACCAAATAGTCTTCCAGTGTGTTTATTTCAGTTAAGTGTCAGTATATGCGGTCATATGAAAATTGTATATGCATCAAGGACCAAGGGTATTGATATCATTCTAAACAGGCTAGTAACTGTGCTTAATACTCTAATAGAGAGTTTCAGTCTGAATCTGCATCCTGCATACATTGGCTATCTTTGTTCCTTCTTGCATGCACTTTCCCTGTGGCGATCGTCCTTTCATGGTTATTCTTCTATACTCTCCAGGAATGAAGGAAGGAAATGTGGCCTGTGAACATGCAAAGCCAAAGGCAGACAGCATGGACGTTGATGTTGGTGCCAGCAAAGCTAAGACGGAAGCAAGTCCTATGTCTGTAGAAGTGACACCGCCACCAGTGTCAGCCCAGAAGAGTGCATCGAGTAAGCCTACTAAGAAGCGAATTACTCCTATTGCAATTAACTAAGTAGCAGAAGTAGTTAGAATCATGATATCCTTTGTATTGACAACAAGTACTGGAAACTACAAATTAGGTTACTCTGTAAAGAAATGTAGCCTGCTGCTGTTTTCACCTTCTGCTGTAGTCCCAGAAATCCACTCTCTGCTCATGGCATGCATGGATCAATTTTATGGGCAGAAAGATCATGTCTATTTGCGAGCACATTTTGTTAAGAAGTAATATTCGCTGTGTCTTTTCACTGTTTGTTGTGTGATATTTTGTTAAGGAAATCCATTCATAGACATAAATTGCTCATATGTAATACTTATTCGCGGTCTTTTCACTGTTTGTTCTGTGATATTTTGTTAAGGAAATCCATTCATAGACATAGATTGCTTATATGTAACTTCTGACAGCAATAGTTTGCATATTGATTCAATCAAATTGGGTCTCTGACGCCCTTATTTCAATCACGCGAAAGAAGATACAGTCTTTATCAAAATAATAAATGCATGAAATCAGTGCCTTGAGCTGCTGAAGTGTCATCAGTGCAGGTAATCTTGGGCAGATTTTGCCATCGTCTTAGAACTTGGTAATGCGTGCCTTTGATTTTGCGGACGATTCTTCTTTGTTGTCTGCCCCTTCAAACCTGATATCTTCATCTTCTGAAAGGACCTCAATCTTCTCGCCGTGGGGCCCTGACTCGATCTTCTCATCAACATGGATGTGTCCGGTGACGTTGATTACCTCTGAATCCTGCTTTGCTTTGCTCTTCTGTTTCTTGTTCCACATCCAGGTGTTGTGGTTTCCTGCTGTGGCTGTGCCTGACTCTTTGCCGACGGCCTCTGATTCCTTAACCACCTCTTGGAACTTGACGTCCTCGTCAACTGTCAGCCTGACGGCCTTGGATCCCCAGGGCCTGACATGGCTGATTTGTGGACATGGACATGGTCGCTGAAGTTCAATACCTCTGCCTTCCTTTCTGTCTTCCTCTTCTTTTTCTTGTGCAAGCAGAAGGCAGCTAGGCATGCAAGTAGGAGGAGGCCGCCTAGGGAGACGAACACCACGATGATGACCATGTGGTGTGGAGGGCTAGGTGGAGGTATTGGCGGGCTGATATGTGGCGGAGGTGGGGCTAGTGGGCGTGGAGGTGGGCGAATGGGCGGTGATGGTGGGGGTGGAGCATGATGAGGTGGCGGTGGTGAGGGTGGAGGTGGAGCACGGCGTGGTGGCGGCGGTGGTGGCGCACGTCGGGGCGGAGGCGGTGGCTGAGTTGGTGGAGGTGGAGCACGACGCGGAGGAGGCTGGGTTGGTGGCGGGGGAGCACGGCGTGGAGGCGGCGGGGGTCGAATGGGTGGCGCAGGCTGCCGTGGTGGTGGTGGGGCTTGAGGGCGCGGCGGGGGTTGAACGGGTGGCGCAGGCTGTCGTGGCGGTGGTGGCGCTTGAGGGCGTGGTGGCGGCCTTGGACCGAAAGGGCTTGGTGGCGGCCTTGGACCGAAAGGATTTGGAGGAGTGTAGGTGTTGGGTGGAGGGAAGAAGGGGAAGGGGAAGCCGAGGCCTGGAGGGTTTGGGTTGAAAGCCATTGCCGGATGAGCAAGTTGATGATGCTCGCTCTGGGACAATGCTGCTGCTGCTGTAGGTGTAGTGAGAGGAGATGGTGCAGTGTGTTGTGGTGGTGAGCATGAGCATGCATGTGGTTATATATGTGCTCGTGTTGTGGGAGGGAAAGAGACGAGGAGTGTGATGTGGTTTGAAGATTTGAGTGACTTGGCTGCAATGCTACGGCTTGAGCTGGGGTACGTTGCTTCTAAACAATCCGTTCCTTGGCATCAAAGCCCATGTAGCTGGCCGGCGGCCCTTGCTCTTTTTTTTTGCCACTTTGGTCCTCATTCGTAGATCCTAATGAAATCCTACCTACACAGCCACACTACACGCCGATATGTGTATCTATCATTCATGGCTTTATTCCGAATTAGCGTAGCATATAGATCATCATCATCTTGTGTCCATGACAAAAAAGAATTAAAGAAAGATGGATGTATAGCTTGGTTGAAGCTCTTGTGATTATTTCGGCCAAGTGGCCACACCATAGATCCTTCGGTTTCCGTCCAGGTCCAGACGTAGTGCGTTGATGACATCCCATCAGCCTATCATCTTCTCCTGCCACTGGCAAGATATAGCTTGTAAGCATGCAAAAACTGCATATCAGATACTTGAGTGTGTTGCAAGGCCATCTTCCGAAAGACCACGAGTGGCACTATGCCCTCCAGGATTTTATGCACGATTCCTCACCTATCTTTCTTTAATTCACAAAGCGACTCTGGCCGTGTGTGTATGTTCACAAAGCGACTCTGGCCGTGTGTGCATGTTCACATGTTGAGGCCAGGACAAGTCTTCCCCGATCTAAAACAGATCCCGTTACAAAGCGCGTGACTTCGGAAAGGAAGTGATCAGCGAGCACCCTTGCTACACCCCCAAGGAGCTCCTATTTCTGATAGATGAATGCCGAGCTGAAACTGTGACGCTGATGTTTGGGTGAAGATGGTTTAACTGACACGACAATTGTTTCTGGAATCGTTTTGCTGAAGTTTACTTGAGAAATGGTATCTCAGGGCAGGGCATGTACTCAGATTTTATTTCTTTGACATTTTTCTCCCGCATCTCTACTCTACATATCCTCGGTAAAATTGCTCAACTATATCACGATGAGTTCGCCTGCTTCATGATCTCTTGCAGTGATATAATGCAGAGGTAGACAAAAAAAATGCAGTTAGTCGAACAATAGAAGGGGCAAAAATTGATCAGACAAACGAAACGAATCTGAATCCAGGGCCATGCAAAATCCAGGTTGAGAAATCGGCTGGCGTCATGTTTCTTTGACAGCTCGGCTCACGTCATGTTTTTACGCAAGAGTTCATCACTTTATCTTTTTATTAGGTGAATCACTTATTTTGTCTCGACAAGAAATCACGAACAGCAACTCAAAATAATAATAATAATCATGAACAGCTTGCTAATAAGCGGCGTGCCCCAGTTCAAAAAAGAAAAAAAGGCAAGCCCAGCTCAAAAAAAAAAAAAAGGAAATAAGAGAGTAAAATGCATCATAAGCTTAAAACTATTGAAGATGTGTCAATTTAGTCCTATAACTTAGGCCCCGTTTGATAACTCTGCATTTTCTAAGTATTTAAAAAATACTGCAGTTTTTGCAAATACCACGGTTTAATTTACTTTGAGCTGTTTGGCCTCCACAAAAAACTAAAGTATTTATACTGCAGTTTTCCCAAAAACACAGTATTACCTCTGCATAAAAAAAAGACACCCAGACCTCTTTTTTTAAAACTGAGCATGAGAGAAAAACGAGCCGGTTGCTATCTTTCTGTCTTTCATTCCCAAGCTGCAGTAGCTGCTCTCTCGTTGCTAGAGATAAATAATGGTGAGTACGCTGGGCTGACCTAGCTCAAGAATACCGGCCGTAATGATACGCCTCCTACTTTTCTCCGTGCGAGTGCGGCGGTGCCGGCAAGCCGACGGCAGGTCAAGTCACCTCAGCATAACTAGCGCTGTGCACGGCAGTTCTTCCTCCTCATCTTTGATAAGCTGGGTAGCTAAGAGAAAACGGCTAGCTAGCTAATTTACGTTGATATACAACATTAGGCAAAGAGCTTTAAAGTATTCTTAATACTCTAAAATATTGTGATATCTGAAAACTGTGGTATCTTATAGCTACATGCTAAAATACTGTAGTTTTTAATACTTTGGTTTTTTTAGCACTCTACTATCAAACACAGCCTTAACTTTAAAACTGCAGTTTGAGGTCCTAAAACTATTGAAGGCGTGTCACTTTAGTCCTTTAACTTTAAAACGACAATTTTGAGTCTTAAAACCTAAGCTTGCATGGCCTGCATTGACCCACCGACGTGTTTGCTTGGAGATGCTTGGACGATTGCCATGTTGTTAACTTATGAAAGGTAAATATGCAAGAAAACCCATAGAGCTTTGTCTCGCCTTATTTTCACGCCTTCGTCTTCTCCCATGCACAAAATGCTCAAAGGCAACAATATGGCGCCATCAGTGACATGATGGCTTGAGCTCCAACGAGGAGAGTAGATCGGTCATCTCAGCCTCACCACGCATTAGCTCCCGATAGGCTCAGGGTCTCCCTGGTGGCCGCACCAAGGGAGAGGAATGTCGTCCTCCATGTCGAGTGGCTCGGGGTCTCCACGGCGGCCGCGCCAAACCTCTCGGCGAGGTTTCCCTACAACTCATGGCCTCAAGACGAGAAATCCCTTCATCTAGGCGGACACCCATGCCTACTCAGGGAGCAACTTCTACGTAGGTGGTGGGCGTGTAGGTTGCAACACACATTGCTACGTGGAAGCATATGGACCTTTTTGGGGAAGTAAACATATAAAGGGCTCATTTGAAAAAAAATGCACCATAGATGTTGGCCATGCAAGCTTAGGGCATCTCCAATGACAACTCGCAAATTTTCTCTCGCATCCGTCCGTGGACAGGGGGACCAGTCCGCGGATACTGATGTGGGACGACGCCATCCAATCGTAGCCGCATTCATTTCAAACTCTTTTTCAACAAACCGAATGAAATTCGTGCAAACAAGGCAAATTTCATATAAACATGACGGATTTCATACAAACCGGATGAAAGCGGTTACATTTTGGACATATTTTTAACTAAAAAGCTAAAACCATGTGCACGTACGATCGCGCGGAGGTCCACTCCCACGACACAGATACACTACACTAGTATACAGCCGGCCGCGGCGGATCCCTTTGTCTTCCCCATGTTAAGCAGCCAGCTAACCGGACTGCCGGGAACCTCGAAGGCATATTCTTCCTCCGTATCTTCCCTATGTTCGGCTGCGACGCTCACCGAAGTGGCAAAGAGGGTGCTTCAACCGGAGGGGAAGAGTGCTTCTGTGGAGCTCAGGCGGGTGCCCAGGATGGTCTGATATAAAGGAGAACCGACCAGGTCACCGGCGGTCGCCTCCATGGGATACAAGCGACGTCGGCCTCCCGTGCTCTACTTCTCCTCTATCATGGCGGCGGGCGCGGACGTGCGGGCCGCCACCTCATCGACATCCGCACATCCGGCTTCTTTCTTTGCGTGCATGGCGCAGCTACGCGCGTGTCAACGACGGATGGCGCGGTCGCAAGCACTAGATGCGGCGATGCCCATGCCGTCGTGCCGGGATGGAGCAACTCGCCACTCCTCTGTGAGCTGGCTTCGAGCGGCGAGTTGCTGAACCACGTGCCGGCTTGGGGCGGCAACTGGTTCCGTCGGGCTAGGCAAGGGAGGTGGAGCAGCGACCTGCCTCCCTTTTTATCTAGTCGGCTCGGCGGGCAAACCAGCCGGCTTGTATGCCGGAGAATTGCTCTTCAAAAGCCATCGGAAGAGTGGAGAAAATGGTGAAGGAGGAGATGCAGGAGCGACAGAGGGGTGCGATTCTTGTTGGAAATATGCTCTAGAGGCAATAATAAATTAGTTATTATTATTATATTTCCTTGTTCATGATAATCGTTTATTATCCATGCTATAATTGTATTGATAGGAAACTCAGATACATGTGTGGGTACATAGACTACACCATGTCCCTAGTAAGCCTCTTGTTGACTAGCTCGTTGATCAATAGATGGTTACGATTTCCTGACCATGGACATTGGATGTCGTTGATAACGGGATCACATCATTAGGAGAATGATGTGATGGACAAGACCCAATCCTAAGCCTAGCACAAAGATCATGTAGTTCGTATGCTAAAGCTTTTCTAATGTCAAGTATCATTTCCTTAGACCATGAGATTGTGCAACTCCGGATACCCTAGGAATGCTTTGGGTGTACCAAACGTCACAACAATCGGGTGGCTATAAAGGTGCACTACGGGTATCTTCGAAAGTGTACATTGGGTTGTACGAATCAAGACTGGATTTGTCAATCCGTGTGACGAAGAGGTATCTCTGGCCCACTCGGTAGGACATCATCATAATGTGCACAATGTGACCAAGGAGTTGATCACGGGATGATGTGTTATGGAACGAGTAAAGAGACTTGCCGGTAACGAGATTGAACAAGGTATCGGGATACCGCGATCGAATCTCGAGCAAGTACTATACCGGTAGACAAAGGGAATTGAATACGGGATTGATTGAATCCTCGACATCGTGGTTCATCCGATGAGATCATCGTGGAACATGTGGGAGCCAACATGGGTATCCAGATCCCGCTGTTGGTTATTGGCTGGAGAGTTGTCTCGGTCATGTCTGCATGGTTCCCGAACCCGTAGGGTCTACACACTTAAGGTTCGATGACGCTAGGGTTATAGGGAATAGATGTACGTGGTTACCGAATATTGTTCGGAGTCCCGGATGAGATCCCGGACGTCACGAGGAGTTCCGAAATGGTCCGGAGGTAAAGATTTATATATGGGAAGTCCCGTCTTGGTGACTGGAAAAGTTTCGGGTACTATCGGTAACGTACCGGGACCACCGGGAGGGTCCCGGGGGTCCACCAGGTGGGACCACCAGCCCCAGAAGGCTGTGTGGGCCAAGTGTGGGAGGGGACCAGCCCCAGGTGGGCTGGTGCGCCCCCCACCAAGGCCCAAGGCACAGGGAGAGTGGGAGGGGGCAAACCCTAGGTCCAGATGGGCCTTAAGGCCCACCCTAGGTGCGCCCCCTCTCTCCCCCTTGGCCGCACCCTAGATGGGTTTTGGGGGCTGCCGCCACCCCTAGGGAGGGAACCCTAGATGGGGGCGCAACCCCTTCCCTTCCCCTATATATACTTGAGGTATTGGGGGCTGCAAAACACGCGAGTTATTCTCTCCAAGGCGCAGCCCTACCTCTCTCCCTCCTCGTCTCTTGCGGTGCTTGGCGAAGCCCTGCTGGAGTGCCACGCTCCACCACCACCACGCCGTCGTGCTGCTGCTGGACGGAGTCTTCCCCAACCTCTCCTTCTCCCCTTGCTGGATCAAGGCGTGGGAGACGTCACCGGGCTGCACGTGTGTTGAATGCGGAGGCGCCGTGGTTCGGCGCTTAGATCGGAATCAACCGCGATCTGAATCGCTACGAGTACGACTCCTTCATCTGCGTTCTTGCAACGCTTCCGCTTAGCGATCTGCAAGGGTATGTAGATGCACTCCTTCCCTCGTTGCTAGATTACTCCATAGATTGATCTTGGTGATGCGTAGAAAATTTTGAATTTCGCCACGTTCCCCAACGGTGGCATCATGAGCTAGGTCTGTCGTAGTTTCTATGCACGAGTAGAACACAAAGCAGTTGTGGGCGTCGATATTGTCAATTTACTTGCCATTACTAGTCTTATCTTGATTGGCGGCATCGTGGGATGAAGCGGCCCGGACCGACCTTACGTGCACGCCACGTGAGACAGGTTCCACCGACTGACATGCACTTGTTGCATAAGGTGGCTAGCGGGTGCCAGTCTCTCCCACTTTAGTCGGATCGGATTCGATGAAAAGGGTCCTTATGAAGGGTAAATAGCAATTGGCATATCACGTTGTGGCTTTTGCATAGGTAAGAAACGTTCTTGCTAGAAACCCATAGCAGCCACGGAAAACATGCAAACAACAATTAGAGGACGTCTAACTTGTTTTTGCGAGGTATGCTATGTGATGTGATATGGCCAAAAGAATGTGATGAATGATATGTGATGTATGAGATTGATCATGTTCTTGTAATAGGAATCACGACTTGCATGTCGATGAGTATGACAACCGGCAGGAGCCATAGGAGTTGTCTTAATTTATTATATGACCTGCGTGTCATTGAACAACGCCATGTAATTACTTCACTTTATTGCTAACCGTTAGCCATAGTAGTAGAAGTAATAGTTGGCGAGACAACTTCATGGAGACACGATGATGGAGATCATGATGATGGCATGGTGTCATGCCGGTGGCGATGATGATCATGGAGCCGAAGATGGAGATCAAAAGGAGCAAAATGATATTGGCCATATCATGTCACTATTTGATTGCATGTGATGTTTATCATGTTTATGCATCTTATTTGCTTAGAACGACGGTAGTAAATAAGATGATCCTCATAATAATTTCAAGAAAAGTGTTCCCCTAACTGTGCACCGTTGCGAAAGTTCGTTGTTTCGAAGCACCATGTGATGATCGGGTGTGATAGATTCTAACGTTCACATACAACGGGTGTAAGCCAGATTTACACACGCAAAACACTTAGGTTGACTTGACGAGCCTAGCATGTACAGACATGGCCTCGGAACACAAGAGACCGAAAGGTCGAGCATGAGTCGTATGGTAGATACGATCAACATGAAGATGTTCACCGATGATGACTAGTCCGTCTCACGTGATGATCGGACACGACCTAGTTGACTCGGATCATGTAATCGCTTAGATGACTAGAGGGATGTCTATCTGAGTGGGAGTTCATAAGATGAACTTAATTATCTGAACATAGTCAAAAGGTCTTTTGCAAATTATGTAAATGGCTCGCGCTTTAGTTCTCTTGTTTAGATATGTTCCTAGAGAAAATTTAGTTGAAAGTTGATAGTAGCAATTATGCGGATCGGGTCCAAAAGCGAGGATTGTCCTCATTGTTGCGTAGAAAGCTTATGTCCTTAATGCACCGCTCGGTATCTTTGAACCTCGAGCGTAAATGCGTGGATGTTGCGAACATCGACATACACGCTTTTGATAACTACGTGATAGTTCAAGAATGTTAAGCGGTTTAGAGTTGAGGCATCAAGGCGATTTGAAACATCGCGGAACATATGAGATGTTTCGAGGGTTGAAATTGGGATTTCAGGCTCGTGCCCACGTCAAGAGGTATAAGACCTCCGACGAGTCTCTTAGCCGGCAAACTAAGGGAGAAAAGCTCAATCGTTGAGCTTGTGCTCAGATTGTCTGAGTACCACAATCACTTGAATCGAGTGGGAGTAAATCTTCCAGATGAGATAGTGATGTTTCTCCAAAGTCATTACCACCAAGCTACTAGAGCTCCGTGATGAACTATAACATATCAGGGATAGAGATGATGATCCTTGAAATATTCGCGATGTTTGACACCGCGAAAGTAGAAATCAAGAAGGAGCATCAATTGTTGATGGTTAGTGAAACCACTAGTTTCAAGAAGGGCAAGGGCAAGAAGAGATACTTCATGAAACGACAAATCAGCTGCGCTCTAGTGAAGAAACCCAAGGTTGAACCCAAACCCGAGACTAAGTGCTTCTATAATGAGGGGAACGGTCACTGAAGCAGAACTACCCTAGATACTTGGTAGATGAGAAGGCTGGCAAGGTCGACAGAAGTATATTGGATATACGTTATATTAGTGTGTACTTTACTAGTACTCCTAGTAGCACCAGGGTATTAAGATACCGGTTCGGTTGCTAAGTGTTAGTAACTCGAAATAAAAGAGCTACGGAACAAACGGAGACTAGCTAAAGGTGAGATGACGATATATGTTGGAAGTGTTTCCAAGGTTGATGTGATCAAGCATCGCATGCTCCCTCTACCATCGAGATTGGTGTTAAACCTAAATAATGGTTATTTGGTGTTTGCGTTGAGCATAGACATGATTGGATTATGTTTATCGCAATACGGTTATTCATGTAAGGAGAATAATGGTTACTCTGGTTATTTGAATAATACCTCCAATGGTCTTGCACCTAAAATGAATGGTTTATTGAATCTCGATCGTAGTGATACACATGTTCATGCCAAAAGACATAATATAGTAATGATAGTACCACATACTTGTGGCACTGCCATTTGAGTCATGCTGGTATAAAACGCATGAAGAAGCTTCATGTTGATGGATCTTTGGACTCACTCGTTTTTGAAAAGATTGAGACATGCGAACCATGTCTATTGGTATATATGCATGAAGAAACTCCATACAGATGGATCATTTGGACTCACTTGATTTTGAATCACTTGAGACATGCAAATCATACCACATGGGCAAGATGACTGAAAGGCCTCGTTTTTCTAGTGAGATGAAACAAGAGAGCAACTTGTTGGAAGTAATACATTTGATGTGTGCAATCCAATGAGTGCTGAGGCACGCAGTGAATATCGTTATGCTCTTACTTCACAGATGATTTGAGTAGATACTAAGTATATTTACTTGATGAAACACAAATATGAATTATTGAAAGGTTCAAGTAAATTCAGAGTGAAGTTGGAGATCATCGTGACAGGAAGATAAAATGTCTATGATATGATCATAGAGATGAATATCTGAGTTACGAGTTTGGCATACAATTAAGACATTGTGGAAACTATTTCACAACTAATACCGCCTAGAGCACCATAGTGTGATGGTGTGTCCGAACATCATAACTGCACCCTATTGGATATGATGCATACAAGATGTCTCTTATCGAATTACTACTATCGTTCATGGGTTAGGCATTAGAGACAACCACATTCACTTTAAATAGGGCACCATGTAATTCCGTTGAGATGACACCGTGTGAACTATGGTTTGGAGAAACCTAAGTTGTCGTTTCTTGAAAGTTTCGGGATGCGACGCTTATGTGAAAAAGTTTCATCCTGATAAGCTCGAACCCAAAGCAGATAAATACATCTTCATAGGACACCCAATACAGTTGGGTATACCTCCTATTTCAGATCCGAAAGCAAAAGTGATTGTTTCTAATAACGGGTCCTTTCTCGAGGAAAAGTTTCTCTTGAAAGAATGAGTGGGAGGATGGTGGAGACTTGATGAGGTTATTGAACCATCACTTCAACTAGTGTGTAGCAGGGCACAGGAAGTGTTCCTATGGCGCCTACTGTTGGGGAACGTAGTAATTTCAAAATTTTCCTACGCACACACAGGACCATGGTGATGGCATAGCAACGAGAAGGGAGAGTGTAGTCTACGTACCCTCGTAGACCAAAGCGGAAGCGATCACAACGTAGAGGAAGTAGTCGACGTTCTCCTCGCGATCCTGCCGATCCCAGGTGCATTACTCCGGCACCTCCGAGTCGATGATGGCGTAGAGGAAGTAGTCGACGTTCTCCTCGCGATCCAGCCGATCCCAATATTTGTTACTCGGCGCCCGAGTTCTTGGCACACGTTCAGCTCGATGGCGCTCCTCGGGCTCCGATCCGGCAAAGCTCCGGGAGAGGGAGTTCACAAGATGACGGGCGTGGTAACGATCTTGATGTTTCACTGACGCAGGGCTTCGCCTAAGCACCGCTACGATATGACCGAGGTGGAATATGGTGGAGGGGCACCGCACGGCTAAGGAACGATCTCAAGGATCAACTTGTGTGTTCTAGGGTGCCCCCACCCCGTATATAAAGGAGGGAGGGAGGAGGTGGCCGGCCACAAGGGGGCGCACCATAGGGAGGAAACCTACTCCAAGTAGGTTTCCCTCTCTTCCTTATCTTATTTGGAGGGGAAGGAAGGAGTACTAGTATTAGGAAGTAGTACTAGTAGTAGGAATAGGAAGAGGGGAAGGAGAAAGGAAAGGGGGCCGCCCTCCCCAATTCGGATTGGGCTTGGGGCGCGCCTCCCTTGTTCCTTCTCCTTCCTCCTCATGGGCCCAATAAGGCCCATATACCTCCGGGGGTTCGGTAACCTCCGGAGCTCCAAACTTCTCCGGAACCTTTCCGGTGTCCAAATATATCCGTCCAATATATTAATCTTTATGTCTCGACCATTTCGAGACTCCTCGTCATGTCCGTGATCATATCCGGGACTCGAACAACCTTCGGTACATCAAAATACACAAACTCATAATATAACCGTCATCGAAACCTTAAGCGTGCGGACCCTACGGTTCGAGAACAATGTAGACATGACCGAGACACATCTCCGGTCAATAACCAATAGCGGGACCTGGATGCCCATATTGGTTCCTACATTTTCACGAAGATCTTTATCGGTCGAGACCGCATAACAACATCGTTGTTCCTTTTGTCATCGGTATGTTACTTGCCCGAGATTCGATCGTTGGTATCCAATACCTAGTTCAATCTAAATTCTTGGCAAGTCTCTTTACTCGTTCCGTAATACATCATCTCACAACTAACTCATTAGTTGCAATGCTTGCAAGGCTTATGTGATGTGTATTACCGAGAAGGCCCAGAGATACCTCTCCGACAATCGGAGTGACAAAACCTAATCTCGAAATACGCCAACCCAACAAGTACCTTTGGAGACACCTGTAGTACTCCTTTATGATCACCCGATTCACGTTGTGACGTTTGGTAGTACCCAAAGTGTTCCTCCGTAAGAACGGGAGTTGCATAATCTCATAGTTATAGGAACATCTATAAGTCATGAAGAAAGCAATAGCAATATACTAAACGATCAAGTGCTAAGCTAACGGAATGGGTCATGTCAATCACATCATTCTTCTAATGAGGTGATCTCATTAATCAAATGACAACACATGTCTATGGTTAGGAAACATAACCATCTTTGATTAATGAGCTAGTCTAGTAGAGGCTTACTAGTGACTTATCTGTTTGTCTATGTATTCACACATGTATTATGTTTCCGGTTAATACAATTCTAGCATGAATAATAAACATTTATCATGATATAAGGAAATAAATAATAACTTTATTATTGCCTCTAGGGCATATTTCCTTGATCTCCCACTTGCACTAGAGTCAATAATCTAGATTACTCAAGAATGATTCTAACACCCATGGAGTCTTGGTGCAGATCATGTTTTGCTCGTGGAAGAGGCTTAGTCAACGGGTCCGCAACGCGTTCAGATCCGTATGTACTTTGCAAATCTCTATGTCTCCCACTTGGACTTGGTCCCGAATGGAATTGAAGCGTCTCTTGATATGCTTGGTCCTCTTGTGAAATCTGGATTCCTTTGCCAAGGCAATTGCACCAGTATTGTCACGAAGATCTTCATTGGTCCCGATGCACTAGGTATAACACCTAGATCGGAAATGAACTCTTTCATCGAGACTCCTTCATTTGCTGCTTCCGGCAGCCTATGTACTCCGCTTCACATGTAGATCCCGCCACGACGCTTTGTTTAGAACTGCACCAACCGACGGCTCCACCGTTTAACAAAAACACGTATCCGGTTTGCGATTTAGAATCGTCCGGATCGGTGTCAAAGCTTACATCGACGTAACCATTTACGACTAGCTCTTTGTCACCTCCATATCACGAGAAACATATCCTTAGTCCTTTTCGGTATTTCAGGATGTTCTTGACCGCTGTCCGATGATCCACTCTGGATTACTTTGGTACCTTCTGCCAAGCTTACAGCCTAAGCATACGTCAGTCTGGTACACAGCATTGCATACATGATAGAGCCTATGGCTGAAGCATAGGGAACATCTTTCATTTTCTCTCTATCTTCTGTGGTCGGGCATTGAGTCTCGACTCAATCTCACACCTTATGTCTGGTAAAAAACCTTTCTTTGCACGATCCATTTTGAACTTCTTCAAAACTTTGTCAAGGTATGTGCTTTGTGAAAGTCCAATTAAGCGTCTTGATCTATCTCTATAGATCTTGATGCCCAATATGTAAGCAGCTTCACCAAGGTCTTTCATCGAAAAACTCTTGTTCAAGTATCCCTTTATGCTATCCAGAAATTCTATATCATTTCCGATCAGTAATATGTCATCTACATATAATATCGTAAATGCTACTGAGCTCCCACTCACTTTCTTGTAAATACATGCTTCTCCAAAAGTCTCAGATAA
This sequence comes from Aegilops bicornis, assembly GCA_021605145.1. Taxonomy (NCBI): domain Eukaryota; kingdom Viridiplantae; phylum Streptophyta; class Magnoliopsida; order Poales; family Poaceae; genus Aegilops; species Aegilops bicornis. The sequence goes on along the minus strand of CM038675.1, from coordinate 545,481,394 downwards.
ACCCAAATACTTTGATCACACTATCAAAGCGTTTATTCCAACTCCGAGATGCTTGCACCAGTCCATAAATGGATCATTGGAGCTTGCACACTTTGTTAGCTCCCTTTGGATCGATAAAACCTTACGGTTGCATCATATACAACTCTTCTTCCAAAAACCCATTCAGGAATGCGGTCTTTACATCCATTTGCCAAATTTCATAATCATAAAATGCGGCAATTGCTAACATGATTCGGACAGACTTAAGCATCGCTACGGGTGAGAAGGTCTCATCGTAGTCAATCCCTTGAACTTGTCGAAAACCCTTTGCGACAAGTCGAGCTTTGTAGACAGCAATATTACCGTCAGCGTCAGTCTTCTTCTTGAAGATCCACTTGTTTTCTATTGCTTGCCGACCTTCGGGCAAGTCAACCAAAGTCCACACTTTGTTTTCATACATGGATCCCATCTCAGATTTCATGGCCTCAAGCCATTTTATGGAATCTGGGCTCACCATCGCTTCTTCATAGTTCGTAGGTTCATCATGATCTAGTAGCATGACTTCCGAACAGGATTGCCGTACCACTCAGTGCGGATTTTATTCTGGTTGATCTACGAGGTTCTGTAGTAACTTGATCTGAAGTTTCATGATCAACATCATCAACTTCCTCACTATTTGGTGTAGATATCGCAGAAACTGGTTTACGTGATAAACTACTTTCAAATAAGGGAGAAGGTATAGTTACCTCATCAAGTTCTACTTTCCTCCCACTCACTTCTTTCGAGAGAAACTCCTTCTCTAGAAAGGATCCATTCTTAGCAACAAATGTCTTGCCTTCGGATCTGTGATAGAAGGTGTACCCAACTGTCTCCTTTGGGTATCCTATGAAGATACATTTCTCCGATTTAGGTTCGAGCTTATCAGGTTGAAGCTTTTTCACATAAGCATCGCATCCCCAAACTTTAAGAAACGACAACTTTGGTTTCTTGCTAAACCACGATTCATAAGGTGTCGTCTCAACGGATTTTGACGGTGTTCTATTCAGCGTGAATGCGGCCGTCTCAAGAGCATAACCCCAAAACGATAGCGGTAAATCTGTAAGAGACATCATAGATCGCACCATATCTAGTAAAGTGCGATTACGACGTTCGGACACACCATTGCGCTGTGGTGTTCCGGGTGGCGTGAGTTGCGAAACTATTCCGCATTGTTTCAAATGTAGGCCAAACTCGTAACTCAAATATTCGCCTCCACGATCAGATCGTAGAAACTTTATTTTCTTATTACTATGATTTTCAACTTCACTCTGAAATTCTTTGAACTTTTCAAATGTTTCAGACTTATGTTTCATTAAGAAGATATACCCATATACGCTTAAATCATCCGTGAAGGTGAGAAAATAACGATATCCGCCACGAGCCTCAACATTCATTGGACCACATACATACGTATGTATGATTTCCAACAAATCTGTTGCTCTCTCCATAGTCTTAGGAGAACGGGGTTTTAGTCATCTTGCCCATGAGGCACGGTTCGCAAGTGCCAAGTGATTCATAATCAAGTGACTCCAAAAGTCCATCAAGATGGAGTTTCTTCATGCGCTTTACACCGATATGACCTAAACGGCAATGCCACAAATAAGTCGCACTATCATTATCAACTCTGCATCTTTTGGTTTCAACATTATGAATATGTGTATCACTACTATCGAGATTCATTAAAAATAGACCACTCTTCAAGGGTGCATGACCATAAAAGATATTATTCATATAAATAGAACAACCTTTATTCTCTCGATTTAAATGAATAACCGTCTCGCATCAAACAAGATCCAGATATAATGTTCATGCTTAACGCTGGCACCAAATAACAATTATTTAGGTCTAAAACTAATCCCGAAGGTAGATGTAGAGGTAGCGTGCGGACCGCGATCACATCGACTTTGGAACCATTTCCCACGCGCATCGTCACCTCGTCCTTTGCGGTGTTCGCTAATCTGTAGTCCTGTTTCGAGTTGCAAATATTAGCAATGTAACCGGTATCAAATACCAGTGCTCTGCGAGCTCTAGTAAGGTACACATCAATAACATGTATATCACATATACCTTTGTTCACCTTGCCATCCTTCTTATCCGCCAAATACTTGGGGCAGTTCCGCTTCAAAGGATCTGCTATAAAGAGAAGCACTCGATTTCAGGTTTAGGTCGGACTTGGGTTTCTTCCCTTGAGCGGCAACTTGTTTGCTGTTCTTCTTGAAGTTCCCCTTCTTCTTCCCTTTGCCCTTTTTCTTGAAACTAGTGGTCTTGTTGACCATCAACACTTGATGCTCTTTCTTGATTTCTACCTCCATGCTTTTAGCATTGCGAAGAGCTCAGAATTGTCTTAGTCATCCCTTGCATATTATAGTTCATCACGAAGCTCTTGTAGCTTGGTGGCGATGATTGGAGAATTACATCAATGACACTATCATCAGGAAGATTAACTCCCGGCTGAATTAAGTGATTATTATACCCGGACATTTTGAGTATGTGCTCCTTGTGAACTGTTCTCCTCCATCTTGCAGCTATAGAACTTATTGGAGACTTCATATCTCTCAATCGGGCATTTGCTTGAAATATTAACTTCAACTCTTGGAACATCTCATATGCTCCATGACGCTCAAAACGCGTCGTTGAAGACCCGGTTCTAAGCCGTAAAGCATGGCACACCGAACTATAGAGTAGTCATCGACTTTGCTCGCCAGACGTTCACAACTTGGCGTTGCTCTGCACGGGCTGGCACCCAGCGGTGCTTCCGGGGCGTAATTCTTCCGTGCGACAATGAGGATAATCCTCAAATTACGGACCCAGTCCGTGTAATTGCTACCATCATCTTTCAACTTTGCTTTCTCAAGGAACGCATTAAAATTCAACGGAACAACAAAGACGAGCCATCTATCTACAAAGAAACATAGACAAGCAAAATACTATCGGTACTAAGTTCATGATAAATTTAAGTTTTTAATTAATCATATTACTAAAGAACTCCCACTTAGAGCAGACATCTCTCTAGTCATCTAAGTGATCACGTGATCCAAATCAACTAAACCATAACCGATCATCACGTGAGATGGAGTAGTTTTCAATGGTGAACATCTTATGTTGATCATATCTACTATATGATTCACGCTCGACCTTTCGGTCTCCGTGTTCCGAGGCCATATCTGCATATGCTAGGCTCGTCAAGTATAACAAGAGTATTCTGCGTGTGCAAAACTGGCTTGCACCCGTTGTAGATGGACGAGAGCTTATCACACCCGATCATCACGTGGTGTCTCTAAGACGAACTTTGGCAACGGTGCATACTCAGGGAGAACACTACTTGATAATTTTAATGAGAGATCATCTTAAAATGCTACCGTCAATCAAAGCAAAATAAGATGCATAAAGGATAAACATCACATGCAATCAATATAAGTGATATGATATGGCCATCATCTCTTGTGCTTGTGATCTCCATCTCCGAAGCACCGTCATGATCACCATCGTCACCGGGCGCGACACCTTGATCTCCATCGTAGCATCGTTGTCGTTTCGCCATCTATTGCTTCTCGACTATCGCTACCGCTTAGTGATAAAGTAAAGCAATTACAGGCGTTTGCATTTCATACAATAAGCGACAACCATATGGCTCCTGCCAGTTGCCGATAACTTTGGTTACAAAACATGATCATCTCATACTATGAAATATAGCATCACGTCTTGACCATATCACATCACAACATGCCTGCAAAAACAAGTTAGACGTCCTCTACTTTGTTGTTGCAAGTTTTACGTGGCTGCTACGGGCTGAGCAAGAACCGTTCTTACCTACGCATTAAAACCACAACGATACTTCGTCAAATAGACTCCGTTTAACCTTCTCAAGGACCGGGCGTAGCCACACTTTCAGTTCAACTAAAGTGAGAGAGACAGACACCCGCCAGCCACCTTTAAGCACGAGTGCTCGTGAACGGTGAAACCGGTCTCGCGTAAAGCGTCTGGCGTAATGTCGGTCCGGCCGCTTCATCTCACAATACCGCTGAACCAAAGTATGACATCTGGTAGGCGATGATTTGTATCGCCCACAACTCACTTGTGTTCTACTCGTGCATATGACATCAACGCATAAAACCTGGCTCGGATGCCACTGTTGGGGAACGTAGTAATTTCAAAATTTTCCTACGCACACACAGGACCATGGTGATGGCATAGCAACGAGAAGGGAGAGTGTAGTCTACGTACCCTCGTAGACCAAAGCGGAAGTGATCACAACGTAGAGGAAGTAGTCGTACGTTCTCCTCGCGATCCTCGCCGATCCCAAAGGTTGGCATTCGCACCTCCGAGTCGATGATGACGTAGAGGAAGTAGTCGACGTTCTCCTCGCGATCGGCCGATCCAGCGCCGTTACTCCGGCGCCTCGAAGTTCTTGGCACACGTTCAGCTCGATGGCGCTCCTCGGGCTCCGATCCAAAGCAAAGCTCCGGGGAGAGGGAGTTCCGTCGACCTGACGGCGTGGTAGGACGATCTTGATGTTTCACCGACGCAGGGCTTCGCCTAAGCACCGCTAATGATATGACCGAGGTGGAATATGGTGGAGGGCACCGCACACGGCTAAGGAACGATCTCAAGGATCAACTTGTGTGTTCTAGGGTGCCCCCACCCCGTATATAAAGGAGGGAGGGAGGAGGTGGCCGGCCACAAGGGGGCGCACCATAGGGAGGAAACCTACTCCAAGTAGGTTTCCCTCTTTTCCTTATCTTATTTGGAGGGAAGGAAGGAGTACTAGTATTAGGAAGTAGTACTAGTAGTAGGAATAGGAAGAGGGGAAGGAGAAAGGAAAGGGGCGGCCCCCCTCCCCAATCGAATTTGGGCTTGGGGCGCGCCCCATCCCTGGTTCCTTATCCCTTCCGCCTACATTGGCCCAATAAGGCCCAGATACCACCCGGGGGGGGTCCGGTAACCTCCCCGAGATCCAAACTTCACCGGTACCATTCCGGTGTCCAAATATATCCGTCCAATATATTAATCTTTATGTCTCGACCATTTCGAGACTCCTCGTCATGTCCGTGATCATATTCGGGACTCAACAACCTTCGGTACATCAAAATACACAAACTCATAATATAACCGCCATCGAAACCTTAAGCGTGCGGACCCTACGGTTCGAGAACAATGTAGACATGACCGAGACACATCTCGGTCAATAACCAATAGCGGGACCTGGATGCCCATATTGGTTCCTACATTTTCTCTGAAGATCTTTATCGGTCAGACCGCATAACAACATACGTTGTTCCTTTTGTCATCGGTATGTTACTTGCCCGAGATTCGATCGTTGGTATCCAATACCTAGTTCAATCTCGTTACTGGCAAGTCTCTTTACTCGTTCCGTAATACATCATCTCACAACTAACTCATTAGTTGCAATGCTTGCAAGGCTTATGTGATGTGTATTACGAGAAGGCCCAGAGATACCTCTCCGACAATCGGAGTGACAAAACCTAATCTCGAAAATCGCCAACCCAACAAGTACCTTTGGAGACACCTGTAGTACTCCTTTATGATCACCCGATTACGTTGACGTTTGGTAGTACCCAAAGTGTTCCTCCGGTAAACGGAGTTGCATAATCTCATAGTTATAGGAACATGTATAAGTCATGAAGAAAGCAATAGCAATATACTAAACGATCAAGTGCTAAGCTAACGGAATGGGTCATGTCAATCACATCATTCTTCTAATGAGGTGATCTCATTAATCAAATGACAACACATGTCTATGATTAGGAAACATAACCATCTTTGATTAATGAGCTAGTCTAGTAGAGGCTTACTAGTGACTTATCTGTTTGTCTATGTATTCACACATGTATTATGTTTCCGGTTAATACAATTCTAGCATGAATAATAAACATTTATCATGATATAAGGAAATAAATAATAACTTTATTATTGCCTCTAGGGCATATTTCCTTCACCTACACCAATTGAAGTGGAAGCTAATGATAGTGATCATGAAACTTCAGATCAAGTCACTACCAAACCTCGTAGGTCGACAAGGATGCGTACTTCTTCAGAGTGGTACTTAATCCTGTCTTGGAGGTCATGTTGCTAGACAACAATGAACCTACGAGCTATGGAGAAGCGATGGTGGGCCCGGATTCTGACGAATGGCTCGAGGCCATAAAATCCGAGAGAGGATCCATGTATGAAAACAAAGTATAGACTTTGGAAGAACTACTTGATGGTCGTAAGGCTGTTGGGCATGTATGGATTTTAAAAGGAAGACGGACAATGATGGTAAGTATCACCATTAAGAAAGCTCGACTTGTCGTTAAGATGTTTTCCGACAAGTTCAAGGAGTTGACTACGGTGAGGCTTTCTCACTTTCGTAGCGATGCTAAGAGTCTGTTGGAATTGGATTAGCGATTCTTGCATTATTTATGAAATCTTGCAGATAGGATGTCAAAACATTGTTTCCTCGACGATTTTTTTGAGGAAAGTTTGTATGTGATACAACCAGAAGGTTTTGTCAATCCTAAAAGATGCTAACAAGTATGCAAAGCTCTAGCAATCCTTCTAAGGACTGGAGTAAGCATCTCGGAGTTGGAATATACACTTTGATGAGATGATCAAAGATTTTGGGTTTATACAAAGTTTATGAGAAACTTGTATTTCCAAAGAAGTGAGTGGGAGCACTATAGAGTTTCTGATGAGTATATATTGTTGACTATTGTTGATCAGAAATGATGTAGATTTTCTGGAAAGCATATAGGGTTATTTGAAAAGTGTTTTTCAATAGAAAACCTGGATTAAGCTGCTTGAACATTGAGCATCAAGATCTATAAGGATAGATAAAAACGGCTTAATGGTACTTTCAAATGAGCACATACCTTGACATGATCTTGAAGGTGTTCAAGATGGATCACCAAAGAAGGAGTTCTTGCCTGAGTTGTAAGGTATGAAGTTAAGACTTAAAGCTCGACCACGGCAGAAGAAAGAGAAAGGACGAATGTCGTCCCCTATGCCTTAGCCACAGTGCTCTATACAAGATGTCATGCTTTGTACCGCATCTGATATGTGCCTTGCCACGTGTCTGGCAAGGGGGTACAAGAGTGATCCAGGAATGGATCATTGGACAGCGGTCAAAATTGTCCTTGGAGTAATAAGGACATGTTTCTCGATTATGGAGGTGATAAAGAGTTCGGCGTAAAGGGTTACATCGATGCAAGCTTTAACACCTATCCGAATGACTCTGAGTAGCAAACCGGATACGTATAGTGGAGCAACCATTTGGAATAGCTCCAAGTGGAGCGTGGAAGCAACATTTACAATATGACCTAGAGATTTGGGAAGTACATACGGATCTGAATGTTGCAGACCCGTTGACTAAAACCTCTCTCACAAGCAAAACATGATCAAACCCCAAAACTCATTGAGTCTTAATAACATGATGATGTGAACTGGTTTATTGACACTAGTAAACTCTTTGGATGTTGGTCACATGGCGATGTGACCTGTGAGTGTTAATCACATGGCGATGTGAACTAGATTATTGACTCTAGTGCAAGTGGGAGACTGTTGGAAATATGCCCTAGAGGCAATAATAAATTAGTTATTATTATTATTATATTTCCTTGTTCATGATAATTGTTTATTATCCATGCTATAATTGTATTGATAGGAAACTCAGATACATGTGTGGGTACATAGACAACACCATGTCCCTAGTAAGCCTCTTGTTGACTAGCTCGTTGATCAATAGATGGTTACGGTTTACTGACCATGGACATTGGATGTCGTTGATAACGGGATCACATCATTAGGAGAATGATGTGATGGACAAGACCCAATCCTAAGCCTAGCACAAAGATCGTGTAGTTCGTATGCTAAAGCTTTTCTAATGTCAAGTATCATTTCCTTAGACCATGAGATTGTGCAACTCCCGGATACCGTAGGAATGCTTTGGTGTACCAAATGTCACAACGTAACTGGGTGGCTATAAAGGTGCACTACGGGTATCTTCGAAAGTGTTTGTTGGGTTGGCACGAATCAAGACTGGGATTTGTCACTCCGTGTGACGAAGAGGTATCTCTGGGCCCACTCGATAGGACATCATCATAATGTGCACAATGTGACCAAGGAGTTGATCACGGGATGATGTGTTCTGAGCGAGTACAGAGACTTTCCGGTAACGAGATTGAACAAGGTATCGGGATACCGACGATCGAATCTCGGGCAAGTACTATACCGGTAGACAAAGGGAATTGAATACGAGATTGATTGAATCCTCGACATCGTGGTTCATCCGATGAGATCATCGTGGAACATGTGGGAGCCAACATGGGTATCCAGATCCCGTTGTTGGTTATTGGCCGGAGAGTTGTCCCGGTCATGTCTGCATGGTTCCCGAACCCGTAGGGTCTACACACTTAAGGTTCGATGACGCTAGGGTTATAGGGAATAGATGTACGTGGTTACCGAATGTTGTTCGGAGTCCCGGATGAGATTCCGGACGTCACGAGGAGTTCCGGAATGGTCCGGAGGTAAAGATTTATAAATGGAAGTTCCGTCTTGGTGACTGGAAAAGTTTCGGGTACTATCGGTAACGTACCGGGACCACCGGGAGGGTCCCGGGGGTCCACCAGGTGGGACCACCAGCCCCAGAAGGCTGCGTGGGCCAAATATGGGAGGGGACCAGCCCCAGGTGGGCTGGTGCGCCCCCCACCAAGGCCCAAGGCACAGGGAGAGTGGGAGGGGGCAAACCCTAGGTCCAGATGGGCCTTAAGGCCCACCCTAGGTGCGCCCCCTCTCTCCCCCTTGGCCGCACCCTAGATGGGTTTTGGGGGCTGCCGCCACCCTTAGGGAGGGAACCCTAGATGGGGGCGCAGCCCCTCCCCTTCCCCTATATATACTTGAGGTATTGGGGGCTGCAAAACACACAAGTTATTCTCTCCAAGGCGCATCCCTACCTCTCTCCCTCCTCGTCTCTTGCGGTGCTTGGCGAAGCCCTGCAGGATTGCCATGCTCCTCCTTCACCACCACGCCGTCGAGCTACTACTGGACGGAGTCTTCCCCAACCTCTCCTTCTCCCCTTGCTGGATCAAGGCGTGGGAGACATCACCGCGCTGCACGTGTGTTGAACGCGGAGGCGCCGTGGTTCGGCGCTTAGATCGGAATCAACCGCGATCTGAATCGCTATGAGTACGACTCCTTCATCCGCGTTCTTGCAACGCTTCCGCTTAGCGATCTACAAGGGTATGTAGATGCACTCCCCTTCCCCTCGTTGCTAGATTACTCCATAGATTGATCTTGGTGATGCGTCAAAAATTTTGAATTTCTGCTACGTTCCCCAACAATTCTTGCCCGGCGTCTGGCCTCGTTTAAATAGAGGGCGAACGGGAGGAGCTCAGCCGGCGTTGCGTTTACGATTGGCCGGAGTAGGTTTCTCGGCTTTCACGCGGGTTTAATGGAGACGTTTGAATGCGGCGAGGAGGTGTGTTCAGCCGGGCGTGCAGCAGGCGACGCTCTCAACCGGCGGGCCGCTTCAATGGCGGAGGCAGCGAGAGGTCACGTCCGCCCTGAGCCGCCTTCAATGTGGAGCAGCGCGTTCTGTAGAGGCATGAATGTGGGCAGTTGGCGCTGGGCGGGAAGCGCGCACGGGAGGGGAGGGGTTTTTGATGGTCCAGGGCGGTCAGAAGCGGGCTTGGGATTGGTCCGTACTTCCGCAAACATCCCCACGTTTGTCTCCGGTTTGCGGGAAAAAACGTGTCTGGACGGTGCCGCAACCGCGTTGGATGGCTTCCGCGGTGCGGACGGTTACAGAAGGTTTGATGGTCGGCGTTGGAGATGCCCTTAGGACTTGGGATGAACAAACTGACATGGTATTGAGACCCAAAACTGCAGCTTTGAAATTATATGACTAAATTGACATACCTTCAATAGTTTTAAAACTCAAAACTACAGTTTCAAATTTATAGGACCAAACTGACACGCCACCAATAGTTTTAGGAGTTATCATGCATTTTAAATTTTTTTTGAGACACTATCATGCATTTTAATAAAATAAAAGCGGAAAGCAAGTGGCAAGCTCAGCACAGTGGCACATCACTAATTACGACCTCGGCCTGCTTGGCCCAGCTAACAGCATTGTACCCCTCAAAGAAAAAAAAGAAGCCAACAGCATCGTCTTCCTTCCCGCCGGCCACCGCACGAACTTTGGGAGCACTTGAGAGTTGAGAAGAGCAGAACCACCGATGAGCGGTAGCGCGTTCAAGTCGCGCGTGCCGGTGGCGTGCAGCCCGCGGCTGTACATCACGCTGGTGCGCGGCCTCCCCGGCACGGGCCGCCTACACCGCCGCACGCTCGAGGCCATGCGCCTCCGCCGCTGCCACCGCACCGTCGAGCACCTCACGTCCTCACCGCGCCCCCCTCCTCGCCTCCTCGGCATTCTCACCAAGTTCAAGCGCCTCGTCGCCGTTGAGACCCAGGAGATGTACGACGCGCGGAGGCACGCCGACGACCTGCGGCGCGCGCCCAGGCCGCCGCTCGTCGTATCGCACCATCCTCGGATGCCGACCGCGCAGCAGCCTCATTCACTTATTCTGGTAAACTTCTTCCTCTATGGATCCTCGCTCTTCTCTCGTCTTCCCCATAAGAGAAGAAATGTCTTGATTGTCTTGACTGCTTGCGCGTGCGGTGTTTGATGCAATGCCTCCCTCAGAGACTATGATTAATGGTTTTGGTGTTACCGTTTGGTACTTTGATCATCAGTTGGAGCAAATCACTTGATGTGTGCCCAAAGCCGTGAAAACTCTACAAGATAGAACTCTGAATTCTTTAGTGTAATTGCTTGAAGCCATGAACTATGATATGCAAAAGTGCTGTACGTTGGAGAATGCAATTGCTGAAATCGAGTTTAAACATGAGAATGTAATTCCAGAGTCTTCGACGCAAGTTTAGACCTGATTTAGAATGCATCTTATTTCTGGTTATACACTTGTAAGCTCACCAAACAGTTGTGGACGGTGGCTATCAATAAGCTTGCCGGCCCATTCCTAAACCTGACGACAGCGGTGAGCTCAAGCGTTCAATGCTTATCTCGAAGACCAACTGGATGACACAGCTCCAGTCGCTCCCGGTGGATGAGAAAAAAGTTTGGAAGGCAGCCATCTGCTTGATCTCCTGGATGATATGGAAAGAACGCAACAACCGTGTTTTCAGTGGCAGACAGGTGCTCCGTTCCACAACTCATGGGACGTATCATGGATGAAGCGCGATGCTGGTCGGCTGCCGGGCTTACCCTGGTTGACAGATTTTTTGAGCCTCCTTGAGTGCTGCTGGCTGTATTTTTCTGGATGCCAGCTTCAGGCTTTTCACCTAGTCTCTAACTCTAAAGTCTTTGTATTTGTTCCTCTCCTAATTAATCAATGAAATGCGGCTCTAGGGCCGTCTTTTCGTCAAAAAAAAAAACTTGTAAGCTAACTAACTTTCAAAGCTAATTGCTCCGTATGATGGGCTGGTAGAGGCGCTTTTCTAATTTTTGTGGCTACTATACGTAGGCATATGAAATGTTCTATGCTTAAATAATCTCGTGATGTTAACATAGAACGCATTTCACACTAGATCTGAATGACTACCTTGTAAAATTTGGACAGCTTTTGTGTCAGATGTTTGATGTAAACATCTTAAAAAGTGCTGTACATGACTGCTGGCCATCACTAAAAAACAAAAATGTGTGAACAAGTTTCGTACATCTTGTTGTGAACTAGACATTTGCTGAAATCCTCAGTCTTTTAATTATTTGGGTGTCTTCGGACTATCCTGGTTTAATGAGTGGTTGCTTCAATGAGATCTTCTGATTCGTGTGTGAAAAAAAACATGGCATTAATATGGTAGAACAGAACTGAAAAAATGCGCATTAGGTCAGATGAAAAAACAGAAGTGCAGCCAGGGAAATTTCATTTCAGACAACTTCTTTTTTTGACAAAGATTTCAGACAACTTCTATTATTGACGAATGCCATTGAGACAATATATGAGAAAGAAGTGCAGCCAGAGGAATGTCATTTACAACTTCTATTCTTGACAAATGACATCGAGACAAGATATATGAGAAACATTGATAGGTTTTGGGAGTATGACTCTAGGTCTAGGAGTGTTTGCAAAGATCGGAAAATATCAAGTTAGTAACATATGTATTGCAGTCACCCTTCTAGTAAACAATCATTTTCTTTGGTTGCGCAAAGCTGGGATAATCTTTCTTACATATCTTATGAGTTGTAACTATATAATGTTGAAGGCATGCTCTTGAAGGAATGTGTAGGATAGAAAGAAGTAGCAAGACGAATAATATTGTAGGCTAGCTGACCCTTCTGCAAAAGGGACATGTACATACAGCGAATACATCAATTACCGGACATTCTGTTTCATCAGTGCTGATGGCATGCCGATCAGAATCCAAACGGTTGAGAAGGAGAGGGATCGTCATCCTGAGATGCTATGACCATTCGACCTCAGGAGTGTATTACTAGCCATCCTAGTGCAGTTGGAAATCAGAGTCCTAATTCAGTGTTTGTTTTCTTGCATTATGTTTACATCTTTGCTTGGCTTTACGTTTATATTCCATGACATCAATGAAATGAGAACTTGCATTGGTTAAACAAAAGATATACATAGATTTTTTTTTCGAAACGGAGGCAAAAGATTTGCCTCATTCATTAAATAAGAGAGAAGTGTTTTAGAGTGTTACAAATGACCCATATGCCCGGCATGGCAACTACTCGCGCACAAGAATAAACCCCAGTTTTTTAGCTCGCGAGAACCCAAAGCTTGACGTCGTTGATGATAGCACGGAGAAGGACCGGAGGCGGTGCGCTCTTGTGTCGGAAGACCCGAGCATTACGCTTCGTTCCAGATCGCCCAAGAGACTAGCATTGTAAGTGAGGCCAAGGCTCGTCGGTTTGGGTTTTGCAAGCAGGTTCGCTTTTCCCACCATTCCAAAACGGATCCATCCAAATGCCAAGAGGAGGTGTCCATGTGCGCTAGACCAAATTCAAGGATGATCGAGTTCCATAGCCTTATGGTGTAGCGGCATTTGTAGAAGAGGTGTGCACCGCCTCGCCAACACGTTTGCAGAGCGGGCAAAGTCCTGATTTTGCCAACCGCGCCGCTCCAATCTGTCGGGCGGTCCAAATCCGGTCTTGGATAGCCAACCAAGCAAAAACTTGATCTTAGGAGGGCCCAAGCCTTCCGGATCATAAAGTCCATGGGCGAAAGTGTCACCCAAGAAATCGAGCCTTGTAGGCGGTGGTCATGAGTAGGACCCGTCGTTGGCGTGTTCCAAATAATGTCATCGTCGGTTTGTTGATCTAAGTGTAGGTCATGCACAAGCATCCATAACGTGAAGAATTGGAGGATATGGGCACCGGAGACGATGGTGTTGCGACGATCTTAAGAATCCAAGCATCTTCATGGAGGGCCTCACGCACCTTCCAGTTCTTGCGGCGTGGAGGCCTCATAAATCAAAGGGCAACGCCCTTCGGTTTCCGCCCAAGAAGCCATGGGGAATCCCAAAAGGTGTTTTGGCACCGTTGCCCAAAATGATAGTCGTTGAGGCATAGAAGAAGTCCATGTCCTCCTCCGTGCAAGGGTTCCCAAGCCCCACCCAAAGCTTGTTTGGCTCCTTCCATTCATACCATGGCCACCGAGACGTAAGGCCCGAGCAAACTTGTCAGTGTCTAGAACCCCAAGGCCTCCATACTCCTTGGGGCGGCAAACCACCTTCCAATTCACTTTACATTTGGCACCGGTCGTCTTATCCGATCCAGACCAAAGGAAAGCCCTCTCCAATTTGTTGATGTTGTGAAGAGAGCGTGGTGGCACGATGAGAGGTGTGATGGCATACATCGCTTGGGAGGCAATAACCGATCCGACAAGTGTCGTCGCCCGATGGTGGTGATGTTTTGGCCGTCCCAGTGTGGCAAGCTTGCCGGCCGCCTTGTCTTCAAGGTATTGGAAATCCACAGTCTTGAGCTGCGGCACCGAGAGTGGGAGTCCTGGTATTTCATCGGGAAGGTGGCTCTAGACACGGAACGGCATCGAGGACATGATCCAAGTCAACATTGGTACATCTGATTGGCACAACCGAACTCTTGTGGAAGTTGGTGCATAGACCCGTGACATCACCGAAACCCTTCAAGATGGTGGCGAGGTTGTCGACGTCGCTTTTGATTGGGGCCATGAAAATAGCTGCGTCATCTGCATATAAGGAGGTTCTCATCATAGCGCCTCGTCCCCGAATCTTATGCAGGAGGCCCTTCCAAGTTGCCAACTCAAGAATTTGGTGAAGCGGGTCAATTGCGAGGACGAATAGCAGCGGCGAGATCGGGTCCCCTTGACGAAATCCACGACCATGATAGATGGGAGGTCCGGGCAGTCCATTGAGCAGGAAACGCGAGGATGAGGAGCAAAGCGGGCGGCAATCCGATCACGGAATTTGCTAGGGAAACCCCTACGTTGCAGGAGGTCCAGGATGAATTCCCATTTGACAGAGTCGAAGGCTTTTGTAATGTCAAGCTTGAACAGAAGGGCAGGGGTCTTGCGCTTGTGGAGGCGTCGAGCAAAGTTCCGCACATACATGAAGTTGTCATGGATGCTTCTCTTTTTTATGAAGGCGCTTTGGGCGTTGGAGATGAGGGCATCCATATGCGGGGCAAGCCGCAAGGAGAGCACCTTAGCAATGATTTTGACAATGGCATGGATGAGGCTTATGGGCCTATAATCAGAGATGCCCTCCGCGCCATCCTTCTTGGGCAAGAGCACCACATTGGCGGAGTTCAACCATTGAAGATTGGACGTGTGAAGGGAGTCAAACCGGTGGATGACTCGCATGATATCAGGTTTGACGATGGCCCAACATTTCTTGAAAAAGATACCCGTGAAGCCGTCCGGGCCGGGAGCCTTGCCGCTTGGCATTTCTTTAATGGCGTTCCAAACCTCGTCCTCAGTGATAGTGTCATCTAGGGTGTGAAGATTGACCGGCTGCACGTTGAGCTCCTCCCAATTGAAGTCAAGGTTGCTCGTGTGCCCCTTTCCCATGACCTCAGAGAAGTGGTCATGGATGATCTTTTCTTTTTCGTCATGGTCAGTAACCCAACCGCTTGCGAGCTTGATGCGGTGGATGTGGTTCTTTCTTCTTCGGGCATTGACGCGGCGGTGGAAGAACTTTGTGTTTCAGTTTGGCAGTTCTGCAGAGGGCCAGAAAGAGCCAATGCGCCCGAATATACATAGATTTACCATTTCCAATTTGTGAGTTTATCTATAGCAGTAACAATTGTAGTGACCAAATTTTCCAAGCATCTTAGGAGATGTGTAAACAGAAAGATGCCAATTTTGAAGCGCCATGGGGTCCAATTTACTGAAATTTCCTGAAGTGCCACGGTCTTCTCTAAATGAATCGAACCATCAGAAACTGTAATCTGAATTGCTTGTGTGCTGTCTATTCCATGCACAGCAAAGGGAATTACTAGGTTGGATTGTAATCGCCAAGTGGCAATAACTTCTTGCTTGAGTTTCCAAAGTGAAACTCCATTGTATTGGAATGATCTAATTGTTGTTTTGATATGGGCCAGTTTTGGTGCCAAAAAAAGGTGCTGTTAACATTCGGCCTATACTTGCAAGATATGTTCCAGTCCAACAAACCTGAAGAATGCTATAAAAAGGAAAGAATTGAAAGGATGGTCCCCGGCCGGTTTTCAATGAACACAGCCCCAAACAAGACAAGTACCATATGCATATGGTCCATGGAACATGCAGTACGATGAAAAAGGCAGCCATGGATTTTACCTAGCGATATATGTAGAAAGAAAGAAAGGCGGGTGCCAGTGTTGCCAATTCCAGGAGCTTGGAAAGGAGAAATGATGGTTTGTCTATGCAGCAAAGCAGCTCAGTACAGCCCGGTAACGCTGGGTGCGGTGCGTCTTTCGTTCCTTGTTTCAGCTTGCTTGGGCGATGTCAGGCCAGGCTCTGCTACTTTTGATTAGCCTGATCGAGCTGCGCGATTTGGAGCCCTCAATTTAAATGCCACCGAAAGGCCGCACAATCAATAACGGAAGGAAAGGTCTGACTATGTATGCTGTCCTTTCGGCGCTCGTTAAGGTATGTGCTCTATTTTTTATCTTTAAGGCACAGAGCGATCGAGATCGAAGCCTAGCGAGAGTATCCAGAGCTACAAAATCAAATTTCAAAGTTTGTAAAAATTCCATTTTTGTGTGTGGATGTTCGCACCACATGTTTATACTGTAGAAGTGCATGCTCTAGCCAATGCAACCAATAGATCGATGGCCTAAACATGGATCAAAAATGGGCTGCAATTTAATTGCAGCTAGCCGGGTCTTGATTGTAAAAATTCCATTTTTGTGTGTGGATGTTCGCACCACATGTTTATACTGTAGAAGTGCATGCTCTAGCCAATGCAATCAAAGGATCGATGGCCTAAACATGGATAAAAAATGGGCTGCAATTTAATTGCAGCTAGCCGGGTCTTGAACTCAAGACCTCTTGGCTCTGATAGCATGTAGAAGTGCATGCTCTAGCTAATGCAACCAAAAAATCAATCTGATGGAAGAGACTAGGCAACACATTATACGTCAACATATACGATCATCAAAAATTTCAAATCCAAACTCAATATATATATGTGCCTGGGCACCTAGGCCCGTTATGGCAAGTCATATTCCTTGATGCATGTGTACTATCCACGATATAATGAGTTACCAAGTTTGTTTGCATGTACTCAAACCATTAACGGTCAATAATTTCTTTCCAAAAAATAATATACTACTGGTTCTTTAGAACGTTTTCTTTCCAAACTAAATCCGCATGGTATTTTTCTATAAAATGCACTGTACTGTACGTTCTTTCAAAATGTTTTCAACTCTCATCCCTGTTGACTTATAGAAAAAATGGTGCGCGTACAATATACCTATGATTTTTTTGGTTATTCATACATCCTTTATGTTTCTCACATTTTGATCATAGCTGCATTCCAAGATATACAAGAGTATGTATATACCTAATGAAACAAAATGGTATGTATATACTCTCTAATTTTTTAAGGTATCTGATACAACCAAATAACGTGAAACATCGTCCCAAAGGTTTGTATGTATAATTATGACATTCTTATATATTTTTCTAATGTTGTACTTTTCAAGGTATCTAGTATTTTTTTAAATAAGGTAGGTTGCACTTTTTGATGACTATTTTTTCTATAAAAACTAAGGTGACCAAATAATGTAAAATATAATTCTAATTATTTTTCTTTTATGAATGTACGCATGCATGTTGATACCCATACATGAATTTTATTTGACATTTTGACCATATCTGTGTATCAAGATAACCAAGGGTATGTATATGCCTAGTGAAACAAAAAGGGTATGTATATAATGTCTGATTCTTTTAAAGTATCAGATATGGCTAAATAATACAAAACATCATCCCAAAGGTTTGTATCTATAACTAGGACATCCTTATGTATTTTTGTAATGTTTAATTTTTCAAGGCATCTAATATTTTAAATAAATTATGGCCAGGTCATGCTTTTTAGTGACTAATTTTCCTATACAAATTAATGTGACCGAATAATATAAATTGTGATCTTAATTATTTTTACTTTATGATGTCTATACCTTGACCTGCGAGATGAATATTATTCAACAATATTGTGAAACAGTCCCGACGTACCTAAAATTGTCCTCACTTTTTCCATTAATTTGTTAACCACTGGCTACCATATATGGCAATGGGTATGACAAATTAATTAATTGTGACACTCTCACACAAGAGACAATTAATGGCATGCATCAATTACTAAATTTGACACTTTCCATAGCATCAGACATGCAACAATCTTTGGAAGGTAAACAATTAGCATGCATCATATTTTTTGGAATGCTTTTTTTGAAGCAAACACGCGGGGAAGACCCCCACTGTAACTCTGATTTTCACTAAAGATAAGATAAAGATACATCAGCTGTACAGAGAGTACAAAAGGTATAAGAGAAAATGTTTACAAGTAGTCCAACCAACTCTACATGCCTTCTTTCAAATTGGGTTTGGCTTTTTTTAATAGAAATGTTCCTTGAAGGTGCTGATGCAGTATGCCATGTTCCTTTCCTTGCACTACTACATGTTCTTTGATCACTTTGCTGTAGATAATTAATCTCCAGGTGTCACTACTGCAGGATGCTGCTAACGCGACACTACGGTCAGAGACCCTTCGACGAAACTGTGTGTGATACAATAATCACAAACGGTGGTGTAAAAAAACCTTTAAAGAAGGTGCAAATCGTTTGTGATGGAGGATGCATCAAACACGGTTGATTTTAGTTGCGTGTGCGATGCAGGGCATACGATTCAGTTCAATTAACTGTTTGCGATGAGGAGGAACAAAAGAAACGGGCAGCCAGATGAAGGTGTGTGCGATGTACATCATGCGGTTCATTCGGATGAACTGTTTGTGATTAGGCAACACAAAAGAAACGGTCAACCAGATCAAGGTATGTGCGATATACGGCATGCGATTCACTCGGATAAACTGTTTGCGTTGAGACAAAAGAACAGAAATGGTTCAACTTAACAAGATGTGTGTGATACGCGGCAAACAGGTCTGTAATCGGAAACGTGTGCGAAGACCGATAACAACACAGACGATTGCTGCTAACAAGCCGTGTGTGTTGTGAGCAAACGATTGCTGGTATACAATTGTGAGTGATTGATGAAAACATCACCGACGTGTTCCATTGTGTCCACGTGCGATGTGATTTTCTTTGTCCGCACAACATCTACGCTTTGTCTACAGAGCATCAACATATATACTTAAAAAGACAGCATTGCATAACCAAATTAAGAATACAATTACATAAGTGACTACACACATAACATTTTCACACACGAAAGTAAGCAATTACATGCATACTAAACTATGAGAAACGAGGATCTAATCATCTACTTATTGTTGCGACGACGCTTGCCATTGCTCTGCTTCCTGCTAGATCCCTGGCTGTTTTGGGGAAGGAGGCACTTCCTCATGCCAACGATCCGCCTGTACATGTCGTAGCTCGTGTACACCTCCTTGGCCGCGTACACGACGTGAGCTTTGTCGAGTTTCTCCATCCAGGCCGAGTGCCAGGCATGCTTGTCCTTATTGCACAAATTCTTCATGTCTCTGTAGTAGGGGTCGATGATGGCCTCGACGAGGTGAACCAGTGAGTCCTTCTCATGCTCCTTGCTGCCGTAGATCTTGTATTGGCCCTGTATGTCGACAAGATTCTGGCAGGCGATGCCCGAATTCTCGAGCGCCTTTACATCGTTGGTGATGTCCACCGTAGCGAACATGTAGTGGGGGCTGTTGACAAACCTGGCGAAACGCTAGCAAGGCCTTGTGGCCAGGCAGTAGTGGTAGATGAGGACGTGGTGGTGCATGCACATCTGGTACACCACCGAGAGGTCCATGAACCTTCTGTGCGTGTCCACCATGACACGCATGGTGAACTGCTGCTCGTCGTCAGCAGCCACTCGGAGTGCCATTGGAGCCGCGCAGGATACCCTCTTAAGAATTTCTCGTGGTGGGTGTGCTTCTTGCAATGGTGGGGCGAGATCGAAAGGTTGAAGACACAAGGGTTCAATGGCCGCTGTAATAAATGGGGGCCGATCGGCCTGTAATCGTCACGTCTTGTCACGACGTTCATAGCGGAGGATTCCAATGCACGCTTGACAACACCGCACCTCACGTGTGGGCTCGAAGAGGCGCCAAATGTATCGTTTGTGAGCCTGTTCCTGCGCTACCGCGCAAGCTTCCCGCCCAGTTAGTTTGGCCGCGTGTCGGCTAGAAGAGGGACAAATCAGGCGTTTATTGGCAAAAAGCTTTGTAAAAACGAAGTGTGTGGAATGACTTCGGTCATAAGTTTACCCGTGGGTGATGAGGTCAAAGTTACACAGAAGGGTGATGATGAACACTCGAGTGCGATAATTAATTCTGCGCTCTACATGGCACACGATGGAAAAAACCAACTGTGTGCAATAATGTCGAAGATCGCAGTCGAGTTAGCTATACAGATCATGTGCTGTGAGATCGACAAGGTAAACAGATTCAAGAATGGTTAATAAAATCTAAGACATTGCATATTAAGGTCAAAATAGTGCTACCAATATACGAGTCTCATACGATGCCATTTCAACGATTGTACCACAAAAGCTCGAAATATTACAAGGTTCAAATTACAGAGTTATATGGGTCAAATTCGAAGATTACAAGGTTCAAACTGATATTATAAATGAAATTCAGCTCATCAGCTGCAAACGCTCGTGCTGATCCGCTGAACATGGATATCAGAGAGGTTCAAACTAATATTACCACTTCTAAGTCTGGTTTCGAAACCTCACAATTTTTGCAAAGGGGTCAGCCACTGAGAAGTCATGTATGGGGTTGACACGATGACTCCACTCTATCATCTGAAGTTCCAAAATGAAATTCAGAATTTTTGGAGCCTATTCCATTCTGCCGCAGGCGCCGGTGCTGATCAACAAACCATTCATTTTTGTGAAATAAATGTAGGGCAAACCTCATTTCCTTCAGCACACTTGCTCTGAGAACAAAGAACCTGGTGAATATAATCTCCGGTAATGTCCCTCGGTAGGAGTTCAAAGTAATTTCTGAGAGATGCAGATCTTGCTTTCGACTTGTTATATTGTATCACATTATCCCCCGCTGCGCCTAATCTTATCCGCAAAAGAAGAAAACGTGTTAGTGCCTACATGCAGTTTTGAACATTACTACATGCCTATTTGGTTTGCAGGATTTGTAAAATGCACTAACATGCCATCTTTGATCTGACATGATTAACATGGGCATTTGATTACATTCTAGAAAAATGTAGCCTTTTTCATAAGAGGTTGGCGGGATGAAAAGTTCCCTAAGGAAACTAGTACAGATGAATCCAAAGGAGAAATGCTTATTGATTGTAACCATATGGATCAAGCAACCAATATGTGTGTGTGTGTGTGTGGGGGGGGGGGGGCATGTATGTACTGAAATCCTCCAAAAGAATCCTTCAGAAATCATAGTACATTGTCATTGTAAACTTGGAAAAAGATGTCACAAACTGAACTCCCTTATGGTTAACATTTAACAGGAAAGGAACATCACCTCGATATATAGCTTCTCCAGGCACGGAAAGCATCTCAGGAAACTGACAACTTGCTCTAGGTTGGGGCCGATAGATTCTAGTGCCAAGACCTTCACTGTACGCAGTTTCAGGGTCAAGCTTGTCGGAATATTTTTCTGAATGACGGATGAACAAACATCTTCAAAATTAGAAATAATGTTAATTTGTAGAAGGAGAGGTAGAAGTCGTCGCTGGGGTCGTCACCAGAGTCGGTGTGGAACTCCGCCTCCGACTATGGAAGCTTGATGCCATCGACGATGTCAGGGTGGAGAAATAACTCGCCGGCGGTGACGGCAACTGTCTCCATCTCCACGCCGTGCTCTGGTGCTTTAGCAGCCCCGACGTCGCCACTCCCTCCGATGGGGCGCTTCGGCGGCGTCCTCATACACTGACGGCTTTGAGGACTGAGAGCAGCATCGAGGATGCAAGCAGAGAGAGAGGATTGTGTGTGCGGCAAGGATGGGGGGGGGGGGGTGCGGCCGCTCGGGCGCACCATTAATATGGAGTAGTGGGAGTTGGGGGAGAGAGGCGGGCGGCGGTCAAACCGATGGCCTGCCTCCCGGTGAGCCTGCGCACCGGACTGCTGGCATGCCTACCAAAGTTTCACACAGCTACTCGCATGCCTCCCGATGACACTGCGCAGCGAGCACACCTCTGTCAATTCACACACCTGCACGCATGCCTCCCGGTCTGCTTGCACGGCGGACTGCTCGCATGCGCCCCGTCAACTCACGCCTGCTCTCACGGCACACGGGTCGCGCGGCGGCACGCATATTGTTTTTCTATTTGGATGATTAATGCTGCCTCTTTTTTGCTTAACCGAAGCATGGCACGTATCCATTGTTGGTCTAACGCTCACGTTCGAATAAATAATCCATTTGGGATATTGGTTCCCAATTATTAATAATCTCCCATTTGTAATTAGATTACATCAAAACTAGTCTCAAATTTGACAAAAAAGTACAATGCCACTTTGTATTGGTGTCCATATGACAACACGATAAGTTTCATGAACTTCAAATAAGTTTTTGGATGTACTAGAATTTAAAAATCAAGATTCTCAATGTTTGAAATTTGTTGCAGGGGGAGTAAACATGCACCCAGTGTGACACATGTGTTTTTGCAATCCATTTAGGTGCACTGTCACGTGTGCATGTAGCTCAAATTTGATTTTTGCACATTATACCCGTAAAAATTCAATCAATTAATGTACTAGAACGTCTTAATGATCTCTGTGAGTTTTTCGAAATTAAAACGTCCCTCCTTTGGTAACATATGTTCACCGTGGGATAATTAATTTAACATGCATCGTAGTTGCGGTGGATTCGCGTGTGTGTGTGGGTGTGTGCGTCTGGGGGTGGCGAGTGGCTCGCAGTACACTATGAGTTGTGAGCCACCGTGTGGGTTGGCTGTTTTGTTAGGCAGGCCGGTGCCACATCAGAGTCGTGAATTCGTTATTTAAAACATTACACAACCCTTTCATACATACATGTTTATGCCACATGCAGTCGATGGTTGTCCTACACGACACTCGATACTCGGGTGTGACGCTTTCTGTGGGCCCGCAAGGTCATCGCCCATCACTTTGACGAACAGCCGAAAGTGAGGTTAATTTGACCAGCAAGGTAGAATCTTTTTTGTTTGTGTTATGGTGGTATATAGTACGCGTCGAAGAGGTGGGAGGGGACTAGCATATATACTATACGTACGCGTCCGTTAACAAGTACACCCCACTCAGTGTCGGTACTTTTCGGTTTCTGAGGCACGTGCCACATCAAAATTGTGAAATTGACTATTCAAACATCACACAACACCTCTTTGGGCCACATGCATGCACGCGGTGGTTATCCTAGCTAGGACACTCACGTGTGACGCTTCCATCTATGGGCCCACGAGGCCATCGTCGATGCATGCATGCATCACTTTGACCTACATCGGGAGAGGTTAATTAATTTCACCATCGATGAAGATTTTTTTGGGTTGTACATATTATGGCAGGAGCATATAGTATGCGGTGATGAGGGGGAAGGGGACCATCATATGTAGTATGCTTCATGAACCTCGCTCTGTGTGGGTGCATGGTTTACGGTTTTTGAGGCATGTGGCACATCAAAGTTGTGCATTTTTGGTATTCAACATGTATATGTTTGGCCCACATGCAAAGCGGTGGTGGTTTTCCTCTCGCACCCACTTAAGTGGTTATCAGCGATATCGATGCTTTCCATCTATGGGCTCGCTTGGTCCATCACTACTTTTTGCGTGACAACACAAGAGAGATTAATTTGACTTAGGAGGGGATTATTTTTTGCTTGTAATACTATATATATATATATATATATATATATATATATATAGGTCATGCTCTGGGATGACACACATGATACAGTTTGAGCACACACACATGCATGTGTACGCATGAATCCCCCCCATCGAGTCGAAGTGGCTAGTACAATGACACGTCATGAACCGATCTCGCTCTGTGTGGGGAGCTAGTGTATGATTTTTGACGCACGCGCCACATCAATGTTGTGAAATGGTATTCAAACATGCATGCACGCATCACCTCCATACATATGCATGTAGTGGTTGCCTTCGAATGGTACACTCCCACGCGTGGTTATCGGCGACAAGCCTATATATTCGTGGGCCTGCGTGGACATCCATGATCACCTTGACCGACAACAAGATAGGTTACCATGGTGAAAGTGCAACTATCTCTGGGTGGTTTTGGTAATTACTAACAACATATAGCTCATTGAACTAATGCTATTTCAAGATGATCATTTCAGAAATTTCAATGATTGGCATGGCATGGATTAGGAATGTGGACCCCTCAAAATGCTAAGGACACATATTGGCTCAAGCTTAAGACTCTACATTTTCATTTTAGTGATCCAAGATCACATTGAGTCCATAGGAAAAGCCAATACTATTAAAAGGGGATGATGTGTTGCTTAATGGCTTGCTTGCTCAAAATGCTTAGTGATATGCTCCAAAAGCCCTCAACCACTTTCTCATATCCACATATGTCCCAAACCAAAAGTCAAACTCGGCCCCACCGATTTGATCTATCCGGCGCCACCGAGTTCATTTGACATAGCCACTGCCAGAAACCCTAGTCACTTCGGTCTCACCGATAGGGATCTCGGTCTCACCGAGATGGGATTGCAAACTCTCTGTTTCCCTTCATAACGTTTCGGTCTAACCGAGATGAGCGATCGGTCCCACCGAGTTCGCAATGCAAACTCTTTGTTTCCCCTTCGTAACATTTCGGTCTCACCGAAGTGAGCGAATCGGTCCCACCGAGTTTGCCTGACCAACTCTCTGGTTAGCTTATTACCAAAGTCGGTCCCACCAAGTTTGAGTAATCGGTCTCACCGAGATTACGTTATGCCCTAACCCTAATGAAATCGGTCGCACCGAGTTGACATGCTGGTCCCACCGAAAAGCCTAACGTTCACATTTTGAACTGAATCAGTCTGACCGAGTTTTATGATTCGGTCCCACCGAGTTTGATGAATTGTGTGTAATGGTTAGATTTTGCGTGGAGGATATATATACCCCTCCACCCACTCTTCATTCGTGGGGAGAGCCATCAGAACATGCCTACACTTCCAGCATACATTTTCTGAGAGACCACCTACTCATGTGTTGAGGTCAAGATATTCCATTCCAACCACATAAATCTTGATCTCTAGCCTTCCCCAAGTTGCTTTCCACTCAAATCATCTTTCCACCAAATCCAAATATGTGTGAGAGAGTTGAGTGTTGGGGAGACTATCATTTGAAGCACAGGAGCAAGGATTTCATCATCAACACACCATCTATTACCTTTTGGAGAGTGCTGTCTCCTAGATTGGTTAGGTGTCACTTGGGAGCCTCCGTCAACATTGTGGAGTTGAACCAAGAAGTTTGTACGGGCAAGGAGATCGCTTACTTCGTGAAGATCTACCCTAGTGAGGCAAGTCCTTCGTGGGCGATGGCCATGGTGGGATAGACAAGGTTGCTTCTTTGTGGACCCTTCGTGGGTGGAGCCCTCCGTGGACTCGTGCAACCGTTACCCTTCGTGGGTTGAAGTCTCCATCAACGTGGATGTATGATAGCACCACCTATCGGAACCACGGAAAAAATCTCCGCGTCTACATTGCGTTTGCTCCCTCCAAACTCCTCCCTTTACCTTCATGTGCAATGTTTTACATTCCGCTGCTATACTCTTAGAGTTGCTTGTGTAGGTTGATTGCTTGACTTGTGCTAAGTTGCTAAAATCTGTCAAGACTTAAAATTGGGAAAAGGCTAGATTTTTATTTGGTCAAGTAGTCTAATCACCCCCCTCTAGACATACTTTCGATCCTACAAGTGGTATCAGAGCTTTGGTATCATTTGCCTTGATTCCATAGCTTTTGGTGATCATAGCCTTGGTTTCACAACCTAGGAGAGTATGGCGTTTAGCGAGGGAAATTACCACCGTAGAGGTCCTTACTTTGATGGTACTAATTTTGCTAGTTGGAAGCATAAGATGAAAATGCATATTCTTGGACATAACCCCGCCGTTTTGGCTATTGTGTGTATTGGCTTGCAAGCTGAATTCTTTGATGGGAGAGAACCGAACCATGAAGCTACCGTGGAAGAGTTGAAGATGCTGCAATACAACGCTCAAGCTTGCGATATCCTCTTCAACGGATTGTGCCCCGAAGAATTCAACAAAATCAGTCGTCTTGAGATTGCAAAGGAAATTTGGGATACTTTGATTGATATGCACGAAGGTACCGACTACGTCAAGGAATCCAAATTGGATGTGCTTCAAGTCAACTTGACAAGTTCAAAATGAAGGATGGTGAAGGTGTCGCTGAAATGTACTCTAGGCTTGCTCTCATCACAAATGAGATTGCCGGCTTAGGAAGTGAAGAGATGACCGATAGATTCATCATCAAGAAGATCCTAAGAGCCTTGGATGGAAAATATGATACCATGTGCACATTGATCCAAATGATGCCCAATTACAAAGATCTCAAGCGTAAATAAGTCATTGAAAGAATTGTTGCTCATGAGATGTCACTCAAGGATAAGGAAGAGCTTCACAACAAGTCAAGTGGTGCTTACAAAGCCTCATGTGATACTCCTACATCTTCAAGTGAGAAACAAACCTTCAATGAGGAGTTGAGCCTAATGGTGAAGAATTTCAACAAGTTCTACAAGAGTAGAAGCAAGGAAAGAAGTTCCAAGACAAGGTCCTACAATGACAAAAGATCTTCGAGTCGTGAACGCAATCGCTACAATTGTGGAAGACCCGAACACTACTCCAATGAGTGTACGGCTCCCTACAAAAGAAGAGAAGATTCACCCAAAAGGAGAAGTAGAAGAGAAGAATCACCACCAAGAGAGAGGAGGAGTAGAGATGATCATTATGAACAAAGAACCTCTCGGAGAAGCAACGATTCAGAAAGGAAGGACAAATCATCAAGGAGCTACACAAAACGAAGACATCAAGCTCATGTTGGTGAATGGGTATCCGGCTCCGACTCCGACCATCACTCCGAAAGAAGTTATCACTCCGACTCCGAATATACTCAAGATGAAGGTGTTGCCGGTCTAGCACTTGTGTCAACCAACTCCTACGACATATTTGACTCAACAAATGAAAGAATTGGAAGATGCTTCATGGCCAAAGGCCCAAAGGTATCACTGAAGGAAATATGCCCTAGAGGCAATAATAAAGTTATTATTTATTTCCTTACTTCATGATAAATGTTTATTATTCATGGTAGAATTGTATTAACCGGAAACTTGATACATGTGTGAATACATAGACAAACAAAGTGTCACTAGTATGCCTCCACTTGACTAGCTTGTTGATCAAAGATGGTTGTGTTTCCTAGCCATAGACATGAGTTGTCATTTGATTAACGGGATCACATCATTAGGAGAATGATGTGATTGACTTGACCCGTTCCGTTAGCTTAGCACTTGATCGTTTAGTATGTTGCTATTGCTTTCTTCATGACTTATACATGTTCCTATGACTATGAGATTATGCAACTCCCGTTTACCGGAGGAACACTTTGTGTGCTACCAAACGTCACAACATAACTGGGTGATTATAAAGGTGCTCTATAGGTGTCTCCGAAGGTACTTGTTGGGTTGGCGTATTTCGATATTAGGATTTCTCACTCCGATTGTCGGAGAGGTATCTCTGGGCCCACTCAGTAATGCACATCACTATAAGCCTCGCAAGCATTGTAACTAATGAGTTAGTTGCTGGATGATGTATTACGGAACGAGTAAAGAGACTTGTCGGTAACGAGATTGAACTAGGTATTGAGATACCGACGATCAAATCTCGGGCAAGTAACATACCGATGACAAAGGGAACAACGTATGTTGTTATGCAGGCTGACCGATAAAGATCTTCGTAGAATATGTAGGAGCCAATATGGGCATCCAGGTCCCGCTATTGGTTATTGACAAGAGAGGTGTCTCGGTCATGCCTACATAGTTCTTGAACCCGTAGGGTCCTTGACGCTTAACGTTCGTTGACGATATAGTACTATGAGTTATGTATGTTGGTGACCGAATGTTGTTTGGAGTTTTGGATGAGATCACAGATATGACGAGGAACTCCAAAATGGTCCGGAAGTAAAGATTGATATGTGGATAGTAGTGTTTGATCTCCGGAAGGGTTCCGGAATTTACCGAAAGGGGTTCCGGATGTTTCCCGAAATGTTTGGGCACGAGAACACTTTATCTGGGCCAAAGGCGAAAGCCCACGAGGCTTTTGGAAAGTGCAAAAGGAAGTTTTATGAGACTGTGAGGCTAGACGCTAGGAACCCTGGCGTCTAGGGGGTAGACGCGGGGAACCCTGGCATCTAGCCCTGGAGTCCGAGAAGGACTCTTGGCTTTCGGGTGAAACCGACTTTGAGGAGGCTTTTACTCCAAGTTTCGACCCAGGGCTCAACATATAAATAGAGGGGTAGGGCTAGCACCCAAGACACATCAAGAAACACCAAGCCGTGTGCCGGCAACCCCATCCCCTCTAGTTTATCCTCCGTCATAGTTTTCGTAGTGCTTAGGCGAAGCCCTGCGGAGATTGTTCTTCACCAACACCGTCACCACGCCGTCGTGCTGCCGGAACTCATCTACTACTTCGCACGTCTTGCTGGATCGAGAAGGCGAGGACGTCATCGAGCTGAACGTGTGCAGAACTCGGAGGTGCCGTACATTTGGTACTTGGATCGGTCGGACCGTGACGACGTACGACTACATCAACCGCGTTGATAAACGCTTCCGCTTAGAGATCTTCAAGGGTATGAAGATACACTCCCCCTCTCGTTGCTATGCATCACCATGATCTTGCGTGTGCGTAGGAAATTTTTGAAATTACTACGTTCCCCCAACAAAGGGTATCGAGCCAGGTTTTATGCGTAGATGTTATATGCACGAGTAGAACACAAGTGAGTTGTGGGCGATACAAGTCATACTGCTTACCAGCATGTCATACTTTGGTTTGGCGGTATTGTTGGATGAAGCGGCCCGGACGGACATTACTCGTACGTTTACGCGAGACTGGTTCTCCCGACGTGCTTTGCGCAAAGGTGGCTAGCGGGTGTCAGTTTCTCCAACTTTAATTGAACCGAGTGTGGCTACGCCCGGTCCTTGCGAAGGTTAAAACAACACCAACTTGACAAACTATTGTTGTGGTTTTGATGTGTAGGTAAGAACGGTTCTTGCTAAGCCCGTAGCAGCCACGTAAAATTTGCAACAACAAAGTAGAGGACGTCTAACTTGTTTTTGCAGGGCATGTTGTGATGTGATATGGCAAGACGTGATGCTATATTTTATTGTATGAGATGATCATGTTTTGTAACCGAGTTATCGACAACTGGCAGGAGCCATATGGTTGTCGCTTGATTGTATGCAATGCAATCGCCCTGTAATGCTTTACTTTATCACTAAGCGGTAGCGATAGTCGTAGAAGCAATAGGTGGCGAGATGACAACGATGCTACGATGGAGATCAAGGTGTCGCGCCGGTGACGATGGTGATCACTACGGTGCTTCGGAGATGGAGATCACAAGCACAAGATGATGATGGCCATATCATATCACTTATATTGATTGCATGTGATGCTTATCCTTTATGCATCTTATTTTGCTTTGATTGACGGTAGCATTATAAGATGATCTCTCACTAATTATCAAGAAGTGTTCTCCCTGAGTATGCACCATTGCGAAAGTTCTTCGTGCTGAGACACCACGTGACGATCGGGTGTGATAGGCTCTACGTTCAAATACAACGGTGCAAAACAGTTGCACACGCGGAATACTCAAGTTAAACTTGACGAGCCTAGCATATACAGATATGGCCTCGGAACACGGAGACCGAAAGGTCGGCGTGAATCATATAGTAGATATGATCAACATAGTGATGTTCACCATTGAAAACTACTCCATCTCACGTGATGATCGGACATGGTTTAGTTGATTTGGATCACATGATCACTTAGATGACTAGAGAGATGTCTGTCTAAGTGGGAGTTCTTAAGTAATATGATTAATTGAACTTAAATTTATCATGAACTTAGTCCTGGTAGTATTTTGCAAATTATGTTGCAGATCAATAGCTCGCGTTGTTGCTTTCATATGTTTATTTTGATATGTTCCTAGAGAAAATTGTGTTGAAAGATGTTAGTAGCAATGATGCGGATTGGATCCGTGATCTGAGGTTTATCCTCATTCACCTTACGTAAGAATTATGTCCTTAATGCACCGCTAGGTGACAGACCTATTGCAGGAGCAGATGCAAATGTTATGAACGTTTGGCTAGCTCAATATGATGACTACTTGATAGTTTAGTGCACCATGCTTAACGGCTTAGAATCGGGACTTCAAAGACATTTTGAACATCATGGACCATATGAGATGTTCCAGGAATTGAAGTTAATATTTCAAGAAAATACCCGATTTGAGAGATAGGAAATCTCCAACAAGTTCTATAGCTAAAAGATGGAGGAGAATCGCTCAACTAGTGAGCATGTGCTCAGATTGTCTGGGTACTACAATCGCTTGAATAAAGTGGGAGTTAATCTTCCAGATAAGATAGTGATTGACATAATTCTCTAGTCACCATCACCAAGTTACTAGAATTTCGTGATGAACTATAGTATGCAAGGGATGGCGAAAACGATTCCCGAGCTCTTCGTGATGTTGAAATCGACGAAGGTAGAAATCAAGAAAGAGCATCAAGTGTTGATGATTGACAAGACCACTAGTTTCAAGAAAAGGGCAAAGGGAAAGAAAGGGAACTTCAAGTAGAATGAAAAGCAAGTTGCACTCCCGCGAAGAAGCCCAAAGCTGGACCAAAGCCTGAAACTGAGTGCTTACACTGCAAAGGAAATGGTCACTGGAAGCGGAAATACCCTGAATATTTGGTGGATAAGAAGGATGGCAAAGTGAACAAGGGTATATTTGATATACAGGTTATTGATGTGTGCCTTACTAGTGTTTATAGTAGCCCCTGAGTATTTGATACTTGTTCGGTTGCTAAGATTAGTAACTCGAAACAGGAGTTACAGAATAAACAGAAACTAGCTGAGGGGGAAGTGACGATGAGTGATGGAAGTAGTTCCAAGATTGATATGATCATCATCACGCACTACCTATATTTTCGAGATTAATGTTAAACCTAAATAAATGTTATTTGGTGTTTGCGTTGAGCATAAATATGATAAGATCATGTTTATTGCGATACGATTATTCATCTAAGATAGAGGATAAATTGTTATTCTGTTTACATGAATAAAACCTTCTATGGTCATACACCCAATGGTGATGGTTTATTGAATCTTGATCATAGTGATACACATATTCATAATGTTGATGCCAAAAGATGCAAAGTTAATAATGATAGTGCAATTTATCTATGGCACTGCCTTTTGGGTCATATCGGTGTAAAGCGCATGAAGAAACTCCATAAAGATGGATTTTCGGAATCACTTGGTTATGAATCATTTGATGCTTGCGAACCGTGCCTTTTGGGCAAGATGACTAAAACTCCGTTCTCCGGAACAATGGAATGAGCTACTAACTTGTTGGAAATAATACATACCGATGTATGCGGTCCAATGAGTGTTGATGCTCGTGGCGGGTATCGTTATTTTCTGACCTTCACAAATGATTTGAGCAGATATGCGTATATCTACTTAATGAAGCACAAGTCTGAAACATTTGAAAAGTTCAAAGAATTTCAGAGTGAAGTGCATTGTAACAAGAAAATAAAGTTTCTACAATTTGATGGTAGAAAACAATATTTGAGTTACGAGTTTGGCCTTCATTTTTAAACAATGTGGAATAGTTTCACAGCTCACGCCACATGGAACACCACAACATAATGGTGTGTACGAACGTCGTAACCGCACTTTATTAGATATGGTGCGATCTATGATGTATCTTACTGATTTACCACTATCGTTTTGGGGTTATGCATTAGAGATAGCTGCATTCACTTTAATAGGGCGCCATCTAAATCCATTGAGACGACACCATATGAACTATGGTTTAGCAGTAAACCTAAGCTGCCGTTTCTTAAAGTTTGGAGTTGCGATGCTTATGTGAAAAAGGTTTTCAACCTGATAAGCTCGAATCCAAATCGGAGAAGTGCGTCTACATAGAATACCCAAAGGAAACTGTTGGCTACACCTTCTATCACAGATCCGAAGGGAAAACATTCGTTGCTAAGAATGGATCCTTTCTAGAGAAGGAGTTTCTTTCGAAAGAAGTGAGTGGGAGGAAAGTAGAACTTGATGAGGTAACTGTACCTTCTCCCTTTTTGGAAAGTAGTTCCTGTGACTACTACACCAATTAGTGAGGAAGCTAATGATGATGATCATGTAACTTCAGATCAAGTTACTAACGAACCTCGTAGGTAAAACAGAGTGAGATCCACACCAGAGTGGTACGGTAATCCTATTCTGGAGGTCATGTTACTTGACCATGATAAACCTATGAACTATGAGGAAGCGACGATGAGCCCCGATTCTGCGAAATGGCTTAAGGCCATGAAATCTGAGATGGGATCCATGTATGAGAACAAAGTATGGATTTTGGTGGAGTTGCCCAATGATCGGCAAGCCATATTGTATAAATGGATCTTCAAGAGGAAGACAGACGCTGATAGTAGTGTTACTATATAAAAAGCTCGACTTGTCACAAAAAGGTTTTCGACAAGTTCAAGGTGTTGACTACAATGAGATTTTCTCAACTGTAGCGATGCTTAAGTCTGTCCGAATCATGCTAGCATTCCCACATTTTATGAAATCTGGCAAATGGATGTCAAAACTGCATTCCTTAATGGTTTTCTTAAAGAAGAGTTGTATATGATGCAACCAGAAGGTTTTGTCAATCCTAAAGGTGCTAACAAAATGTGCAAGTTCCAGCGATCTATCTATGGACTGGTGCAAGCATCTCAGAGTTGGAATATACGCTTTGATAAGTTGATCAAAGCATATAGTTTTATACAGACTTGCGGTGTAGCCTGTATATACAATAAAGTGAGTGGGAGCACTACCGCCTTTCTGATAAATATATGTGAGTAACATATTGTTGATCGGAAATGATGTATAATTTTTCTGGAAAGCATAAAGGAGTCTTTAAAAGGAGTTCTTTAAAAGAAAGACCTCAGTAAAGCTACTTACATATTGAGCATCAAGATCTATTGAGATAGATCAAGACGCTTGATAAGTTTTTTCAAAAAGTACATACCTTGTCAAGATTTTGAAGTAGTTCAAAATAGAACAGTAAAAGAAAGAGTTCTTGCCTGTGTTGCAAAGGTGTGAAATTGAGTAAGACTCAAATCCCGACCACGGTAGAAAATAGAAAAGAGAATGAAAGTCATTCCCTATGCCTCAGTTATAGGTTCTATAAAGTATGCTATGCTATGTACCAGAACCTATTGTATACCTTGCTCTGAATTTGGCAAGGGAGTAACATAGTGATTTAGGAGTAGATCACTGGACATTGGTCAAGAATATCCTTAGTGAGGACTAAGGAAATATTTCTCGATTATGGAGGTGATAAAAGAGCCCGTCGTAAAGAGTTACATAGGTGCAAGCTTTTACACCGATCCAGATGACTCTAAGTCTCAATCTGGATACATATTGAAAGTGGGAGCAATTAGCTAGAGTAGCTCCGCAGCAGAGCATTGTAGACATAGAATATTTGCAAAATACATACGGCTCGAATGTGATGAGACCGTTGACTAAGCTTCTCTCACGAGCAAAACATGATCACACCTTAGTACTCTTTGGGTGTTAATCACATTGCAATGTGAACTAGATTATTGACTCTAGTAAACCCTTTGGGTGTTGGTCACATGACGATGTGAACTATGGGTGTTAATCATATATAGATATGAATATTGGTGCTAAATCACATGGCGATGTGAAGTAGATTATTGACTCTAGTGCAAGTGGGAGACTGAAGGAAAAATGCCCTAGAGGCAATAATAAAGTTATTATTTATTTCCTTATTTCATGATAAATGTTTATTATTCATGCTAGAATTGTATTAACCGGAAACTTGATACATGTGTGAATACATAGACAAACAGAGTGTCACTAGTATGCCTCTACTTGACTAGCTTGTTGATCAAAGATGGTTGTGTTTCCTAGCCATAGACATGAGTTGTCATTTGATTAATGTGATCACATCATTAGGAGAATGATGTGATTGACTTGACCCATTCCGTTAGCTTAGCACTTGATCGTTTAGTATGTTGCTATTGCTTTCTTCATGACTTATAAATGTTCCTATGACTATGAGATTATGCAACTCCCGTTTACCGGAGGAACACTTTGTGTGCTACCAAACGTCACAACGTAATTGGGTGATTATAAAGGTGCTCTACAGGTGTCTCCGAAGGTACTTGTTGGGTTGGCATATTTCGAGATTAGGATTTGTCACTCCGATTGTCGGAGAGGTATCTCTGGGCCCACTCAGTAATGCACATCACTATAAGCCTCGCAAGCATTGTAACTAATGAGTTAGTTGCTGGATGATGTATTACGAACGAGTAAAGAGACTTGTCGGTAACGAGATTGAACTAGGTATTGAGATACCGACGATCAAATCTCGGGCAAGTAACATACCGATGACAAAGGGAACAACGTATGTTGTTATGCAGGCTGACCGATAAAGATCTTCGTAGAATATGTAGGAGCCAATATGGGCATCCAGGTCCCGCTATTGGTTATTGACAAGAGAGGTGTCTCGGTCATGCCTACATAGTTCTTGAACCCGTAGGGTCCGCACGCTTAACGTTCGTTGACGATATAGTACTATAAGTTATGTATGTTGGTGACCGAATGTTGTTTGGAGTTTTGGATGAGATCACAGATATGACGAGGAACTCCAAAATGGTCCGGAAGTAAAGATTGATATGTGGATAGTAGTGTTTGATCTCGGAAGGGTTCCGAATTTACCGAAAGGGGTTCGGATGTTTCGAAATGTTTGGGCACGAGAACACTTTATCTGGCTAAAGGGGAAAGCCAGGAGGCTTTTGGAAAGTGCAAAAGTAAGTTTTGCGGAGACTGGAGGCTAGACGCCAGAACCTGGCGTTTAGGGGTAGACGCCGGGAACCTGGCGTCTAGCCCTGGAGTCCGAGAAGGACTCTTGCCTTTCGGGTGAAACCGACTTTGAGGAGGCTTTTACTCCAAGTTTCGACCCCAGGGCTCAACACATAAATAGAGGGGTAGGGATAGCACCCAAGACACATCAAGAAACACCAAGCCGTGTGCCGGCAACCCCGTCCCCTCTAGTTTATCCTCCGTCATAGTTTCCGTAGTGCTTAGGCGAAGCCCTGCGGAGATTGTTCTTCACCAACACCGTCACCATGCCGTCGTGCTCCCAGAACTCATCTAATACTTCGCACGTCTTGCTGGATCGAGAAGGCGAGGACGTCATCGAGCTGAACGTGTGCAGAACTCGGAGGTGCCGTACGTTCGGTACTTGGATCGGTCGGATCGTGAAGACGTACAACTACATCAACCGCGTTGATAAACGCTTCCGCTTAGCGATCTTCAAGGGTATGAAGATACACTCCCCCTCTCGTTGCTATGCATCACCATGATCTTGCGTGTGCGTAGGAATATTTTGAAATTACTACGTTCCCCAACAATCACACCCTGAGTATGTTGATTTCAATAGTGATGAAGATGCTTTGCTAGGTGATGATGGTTTACTTGTTGACAATTCTAGTGATGAAAACTATGATGAACTTGTTATTAATCATGATAATCAAGATAAAATGAATGATGATGATAAGAAGGAGATTGAGCGTCTAACTAAAGAACTAAACACTCTTAAGTTAGCTCATGAAACTACCTTGGAAGATCATCGAGAACTTTTAAAGACTCATGAGAAGTTACGCTTTGAAAAGCTAAACCTTGAGCAAGAGCATGGGTTCTTAAAAGCGATCAATGATGATCTTCGCAAGAAAAGTTCTTCTTACATTGCCAAACATTTACTCTTGTCTACTTACATGCCACAAGTTAAATCTAGCAACAAGAGTAAGAAAGGTTCTTCATCTAGTAGTAACAATAATCATGCTAAATCCAATGTTGTTGCTTCTAGTAGTTCTCTTGATTCCACTAATGATTCTCTTAGCCAAGTTACACTTGAGCAAGAAAATAGCTTATTGAAGGGAATTATAGAGAAAGGTGTTTACAAGAGCCTTGCCAGAACTAAGCAATTTGAGGAAATTGTATGCAAGCAAGGAAGGCACAGGAAGAATCAAGGTGTTGGTTTTGAATGAAAGTTCAATGCCAATGGAGTTGAATGGGAAGAATATCAATACCCCAAGACGAAAGTTTGTTCCTCAACAAGAGAAGTATGCTCCTACTTCTTTCCAACGGACACAAGCTCAAGATGATCTTCCACCACAAGACCACAAGCAAAAAGGCAAGGACAAGCTTCAATAGGAGATTGATGCATTTGAAGAAGCTCCTAAGGACTTGGTCAAGTGGGTTCCCAAGACTACTTCAAGTTCTATTATGTCAAGTACGACTACAACTCCAAGGATTCCCATCAAGATGATGTGGATCCCGAAGAAGAAGAACTAGAGAATTCTTGAGGGTGACTCCGCCAACATACTTCACTCATATCATTTTGGCGAGGACAAGTGCAAACAACTTCCACATCTTGCACTAGTTCAAGGAGTCACAAACCCTCTTGTTGGTAAGACAAGGGACAAGGTAACCTAATGCTTTCATGGGGATCATCTTGTGTGAACATCACTCTATGTCTATGGATATCCTTGTTTGTTCCTTGTGAGACTAACCCGTGTAGGTATTGAAAGTGCAACTCACTCCAATGGGTTGCTCCAAATGATCTACATCAACATTGAGCATCCACATCTTCAACATCTACAAGAAGTCATCATCGACAAAACCCAAGGTTAGTTCATCCCTCTTAGGGGGGATATCACATCTAGGGGGAGCTTTCCTCTAATAAATTGAGCTAAAGCAACTCTAATGATGTGAACACAACAATGCTTTATGTAAAAGTGGTAACCCCACTTGTGCTTAAACGATGAGTATGACCTATGATCAAATGTTCTCATTTGACTCCTAAGTCAATATACTCATATATAGATGACCTAGTCATCGCCAATTGCTTGATAGATGCTAGAGTGTATGTTCATGCTTTGTCACATATTTCATTTGCCACTTTATTGTGTGAGCATCTTGATTGCATATTTTACTCATTCGAGGACATCTGCTTGTTGTTTTGATTGTTTGGCTTTTTATCTTTTGCCAAGTGGATGGAAAAGAATGCCTAAGAACCTCCTCTAGCTATCTATGCTTTTCTCGTCTCAAACTCTATTCATGCTACATCACAAAGTTTGATCAAGTCAGATTCGAACCGCTCCGTGTGAGGAGCACTCGGAGTCCCCGATTCATCATAGACTTAAACTTCCAAAACCTCTCTGTGCATTTCGGTATGACCGATTCATCCACTTCGGTCACACCGAGTTCACTGAGTTGATCTAGGTTTTTCATCTCGGTGCAACCGATTTGAACTTTTCGGTCACACCGAGCTGCAGTAACCGCTTGCGATTCTGCATCTCGGTGCCACCGAGTTGTTCCACTCGGTCACACCGACAGGGTCATGATATATATACCCACGGGTGAGATTTTGGAAATTTCTTCAAAACTCCTCAGCCCGCGCGTGTCCTGCTCTGCCGCCTCGGGTCTCCGGATCATCTCCTCATCGCCAGCGACCTCCCGCTGCTGGTCTCCGTCGCCGTCAACGGGATTCTGCACCGCCGTTGTCACCGTAGCGAACTCCCGCCGAACTAGGGTATGAGTTCGATCATTTGTGCTATTTCCTTACTCCGATTCGTAGCACATTGCATGGTCTTTACCAAGTATGAAATCAATCTATCAAGATAAAACTTCCTTTTGGTTAAGTTTGATTCAAAAATTTAGGGTTAGGTTTCCGCCGAACTCACCTCGGCCCTGGGCGCGCCCCCTGCCTCGTGGGCCCCTGGTGGCCCCCTCCACTTATTCCAGCACCCACACACTCCTTCCTCCCAAAAAATCACCAACCTTCTCAAGCACGAGTTCTAGCTCATCTTGCTGCCATTTTTGATCTCCTTGCTCAAAGCTCCACTCACAAAACTGCTTTGGAGGCATCTTTGCTTCGCGGCTTGCTAAATATTTCGAGATACCTATTAGGCACTATGAGAAAGAGGAAAAGTTGCTGCCTCCTATTTTTCTAGACTATAAGAGTATGGTAGCACATGATTTTCTTGTTAAGAATAAGAAAAAGATGCTTAACTATAGACTGGTATTTGATAAAAAATACTTTGAGACTATTACCTTACCTGCTCCTTCTTTGTTCAACTTATCTTCAGGCATGTACCTGGTCTTGCCGGAGGCCATTCATGCCTACCGGAGCCTAACACCAGCTCCAGAGCCCGAGCTGGAGCCACCACTTGATCCTCACTGCCAGTTTGTTTATCAGTGGGATCCGGAGGAGATCGCCAACCAGTGGCACCCCGAGCATCCTCCTCGGTACACCGGAGAGAGTAGCTTTGATCCATGGGCATAGACCAACTTAGGCCAAAAGCCTAAGCTTGGGGGAGTACGTATTCCTCACCGACATTACATTCATGTTCACACACTCATGCTAGTTGTCGGTGCTCATACTTTTTCATTGTAATATCCATGCTAGTTTATTTCCTTTTTCTAGCCTTCTTCTTGTGTGTTTGAATAACCTTAAGAAAAACCAAAAAAAATTAGTTGTAGCTTTTAGCTAGTTTACTTTCCATGCTTGTAGTAGTAATAATTAAAAGAAAAACCCAAAAAGATTTCTCGTTCTTCTTTTGCTTGTTGGGAGCTTTCCCGTGTAAATAGTTTTATTTCTTTTCTTTTCTTTGGGGGTCGAGAGGAGAAGACTATAATGAAAATGTTGAAGTGGCTCTTATATGCATTATTGTTGATTTAACCAAGAGCCTATATTATCTTGTCTTCTCCTGTGTATTAAGATGCTTGCAGATTCCAGCTTAGTTCAATGCACGTGCACTATTATTATTATTATTATTATTATTATTATTATTATTATTATTATTATTATTATTATTATTATTATTATTATTATTATTATTATCAACATCATTCAGTCGTGCAAGTGAAAGGCAATAATGACGATATATGATGGACTGATTGAGATGAGGGAAGCTGGTATGAACTCAACCTCTCTTGTTTTTGTAAATATGATTAGTTCATCGTTCCTGATTCAGCCTATTATGAATGAAACATGTTTGCAATGACAATTAGAGATTATAGTTGATTATGCCATGCTTAATTAGCTAGGAGTTTATAATGGTTTACCTTGCGTGCCAACATGCTATTAAAATGGTTGTGATGTGGTATGATAGGGTGTCGGTGTACAAAAGTAGGGGCCCCTTTTTGTACCCCTCTACTTGTGCACGGGCAGTCAGAGCCGCACCCGCGGACACACTAAGTAGGGAAGAGGAAGGCACGAGACGGGCAAAGCAACGCGCAGACCAGAGACACAAAGAGCAAGAGGGCGAGGTGGACTCCCCCGGCGAGATCCTTGCGGGGGCGGCCTCCGCAGCCCCGGCAAGAGCCTTGCCGGGGCAACTTTCCCAACACCAGCAGGGCGCGCCACCCTTGAGCCCAAGGGTTCCAGACGCCAACAACCACATTGGAACCAAGGCTCGGGAGGCACCTCCGTGGTGGCATGCAGATCTTTGTCAAGATCATAAACACACAAGATCAGATGAGGACCGGAAGACGACGACCCTCAGTGAGATCCTTGCCGAGGAGATCCACGAGACCCCCAGCAAGATCCTTGCCGAGGACGACCGCGACGCCACGGCAAGACCACTTGTCGGGGCCCCGACAAGACCCTTGCCAAGGACACTCGCGG
This sequence comes from Aegilops bicornis, assembly GCA_021605145.1. Classification (NCBI taxonomy): domain Eukaryota; kingdom Viridiplantae; phylum Streptophyta; class Magnoliopsida; order Poales; family Poaceae; genus Aegilops; species Aegilops bicornis. Next base: position 545,441,722 of record CM038675.1, on the reverse strand, counting down.
GGCCACAGCCAGGCTCGCGTCCACCAAGACTCCACCGTCGTTCCCATACAGCTACCATCCCAACCAGCTGGGCAGACACCTGCGTGGCGACGTGCGGCTTCCAGGCCAACTCAGCAAGCACCTGCGTGGTGGCATGTAGATCTTCGTGAAGACCCTACCACCACGCCATCTCAGCAGCCTGCCAGCCTGCGTGGCGCTGCATGCCTTGTTGGCCTGGACGCGTGTCGGGGCGAGGCGGAGCAGCGACGGACGAGACGGGCCTCGTTGCCGTCCCAATAAAGCGATGGGACACCTAAGGAGCGCATTTAATGCGTTTTGTCCTGTAATGACATGCGATAAGCTTGTACACTGTACACCTTCCCACCTCCTGTGTCCCACTGTGGCAACCCCTTTTGACTATAAAAGGAGGCCCGAGGCGTCCAGGAGAAGGATTCGGATCTTTTGGACTACACGCACCGTAACTAGTTTGAGAGTTCAAGAACACTCAAATATACACCAAAGCAGGACTACGGTTTTATGCATCTTCGCGGCCCGAACCTGGGTAAACGACCTGTGTGCTGGCTCCTAGACCTGCTCTTTGCACAACCCCGCGCTCGCCAACCGTAGAAGGGATCCCAGTGATTCCATAGGTGTCGTTTCCACCGACATCTTTGGCGCACCAGGTAGGGGGCGCAGTTGTGAAAATCTGGTCTAGCAGTTAGTTTAGCAGTTCTTCATCGCCATGGATCCCAAGAAGAAGACGATCACGACGATCGGTTCGTCAGGAGCCGAATGGCCCGTACCAGTGCGGGCGAGTCGCGGGGCAGTCGCGCATGGAAGCCGAGGCGCGGCCCGCGAACACCCACATAGCTCTGGCAGTCAAAGCCTGGCGAGCGGCGTCGTTCGTGCGTGAGACGACGGGCCGCACGACGCCAAATCCAAAGACAGAGCTAGGCCCCCCGCTGGCGGCGTGGTGCCCTCCAGGGGCGGCGCCGTGCCACCCACGGGCACCGCGGCGACTTCCAAGACGCCTACGCCGGCGCCCATGATGCGCTCTTCCCAGGTTGTGCACGACGAGCAGCGTCACCACGCTGGTGACCCTGGGCGCCGTCGTGGGAAGAGTCTTGTGCGCCATTCGTGGGAAGTAGAAGGCCAGCATGCATGCCGAGATGCTGGCGAAAATGGCGCACAACCACCGGGCTGTGATAGAGCTCCTTCTAACATGGTTAGAAGCTGGAGCGCGTCACGGTCCATGAAGCTTTCGCCGCCACCAATGCCAGCAGAAGCTTTGGCGCGCGCGCAGTTGCTCCTCGACTTTCTTCCCGCCGCGGAAAAGCTTGAAGAGTGGAGAGCCACCATCCGGAGCCTCGTCGGTGTCGCCAACAAAGATGAGCCACGACCAGCAGGGCCCTCAGGCCGGCGCTCCGTCGAGCCACCGCACGCCAGCGGTGGAAGACTGGAGGTGCCGTGGCCACGGTGCACTCTCCTCCTCCACGCCAGCCACCGCGGGTGTCGGTCCGTCGTGATTACACTTGTGACAACATTTCCATAGCGTCATCTGACCCACAGACCCACCGCGATCAGCGACCAAGTTCTTCGGGAGCGAGCCCATGAAGACGCTCGAACCACCATAGAGCGCCGACGCGATGCACGCCACCAGTCAGATAGGCGGACGGGGCCCACTATGGACCACCCAGCACCAGGGGGCTCTGGCGGCCTACCCTATGAGGTGGGTTGCCAGCCTTTACCCGTGAGCTACGGCAGTTCCAGTGGCCCTCCCACCGCACGTTCAAGCCCGACGTCGGGGAGAAGTACAATGGCAAGACCCATCCGTCGGAGTTCCTCAGCATCTACAACATCGCCATGCAAGCTGCTGGGGCTCGCGACGACAAGGTGCTTGCCGATTACTTCCCGTTGGCACTTAAACCCAATGTCATGTCATGGTTGATGCACTTGCCAGTGGATTCTATTTCTTCTTGGTCGGATTTGTGCCATGAGTTTGTTGGCGCCTTTACGGGGGGCCACCAAGCTCATGGCCAGGCAAGCGATTTGCATATCAAGGTGAAACCCTGCACAAGTACATACGGAGATTCAGCTGGGTGCAGTACAACATCCCAGATGTTCATCCCGCCGCCGTGATCAGCGCATTCGACCAGAATGTGCGCAACCGCAAGATGCGTGAAGAGTTGGCGATGAACAAGGTCAAAGATGTGGCCGAACTTTATGTTCTGGCTGATAGGTGTGTGTCGGAGTAAATGACCACGGGTAGCCTAGCCGGTTCCCCCTGGGACCTCTGAAAAAATTATAAGCCAATCAAGCCCTCCGACGTCCAAGACGCGGGGCCGCCTTCCCCCGGCCGGCTGACTCTCAGGCCGGCTGTCAGGAGGCGGCCCGACCCTAAAGCCTACAGGGAGAAGGCCACAAGAGGGCCGGCTCCCATGGAGCCGGCTACCAGAGGGCCGCTCCGCGGAGCCGGCCAAAGGCCGACTCCAAGAAGCCGGCTCCCAAGAAGGCGGCCAAGGCCACACCCTCAGAATCTGCACCCACATAACGGTGATGAAACGGGGCGTGGCTACAGTGAAGCCTGCCACCCCCGTATCCCGGAGCGCGCATGGCCACAGTGCGCCGTACGGGGCGGCCATCTCCCGTCCGGCGCGGCACTGTTGCCATGTTGACCATGACGTCAGACACGACGGGTTGTCAGTACGACCCACAGGCGGCGGGTCCCTCTGGCTAGAGAGATGCCCGAAGGCAGCTCGGCCTCCCCCAGTCGGCCTGAGATATGGCCGGCTTCCCACGGCCGGCTTACTCCCTCCCTCGAAGGAGGCGCCTCATTAAGGAGACAGGACGAGGTGAGGCTACAGTGATCGCCGCCAAGGCGGTGGCGCTGTAGCCATGCTTACCCAGACAAAGCCCTCGTCATCAGGATGAGGCTACAGTAACCAGCCCCCGACAAGGCCCTTGTCGGTGGGACCAGCTTGTCGACCAAGAGGCCGGCAGCCGGCGGGACCCACCAGTCGGCGGGCCCCAGCGGCCGGCGGAGAAGCCGGCGGACGAAGACACTGACGGCTTGGGCCCGTGCTCACCGGGATTACATTGTACCTCGGGGTAGGCCTATATAAACCCCCCAGGGCACCCATGCAAAGGGTTGATCTCAGAGAGTTTAGACACCACATAGAGGGAAGAGGAGAGCTAGCCTAGCCTTTCTTCTTCCTCTCACCAAATAGCTCAAGGAGCCCCTTGTAGCCACTTGTTCATCTAGTGACCATGCGGAGACCCCGTAGAGCAGCAGTAGGGGTGTTATCTCCACGGAGAGCCCCGAAGCTAGGTAAGATTCGCCGGCGTGCATGTCTTTGCCTCATCCCATTTCCAGGCACCGGCGACGTCTTATTGGCTCCCACAATGATAAGCCACCTGTTGGCATATGTCGCACCTACCACCCGACATTTGGCGCCCACCATGGGGCTAGGTGCACCGTCGTCCGGAGATCTGTTCTGGACGGGAACCCTCTTCCTCCCCAGTGAGCGTAGCCAGCCCGGCACGCCCGATGGCGCTTGCCCCGACAAGGCTGCATATGCGACGCTATGCGGCGAGCTGCCTCGCCAACCTTCTTGGCGAGGCCCGCATCTCCGACGAGCCCGCCTCCGACGCCGACACAGGCTGCCTCGAGAGCCACCTCGTCAGCCTCCTCGACCAACTCCATGTCTCCAGCGAGCCCGCTATGGATTTGGAGTCGGTTGGCTCCACCGACCCGATGCTTGTCGACTCCGACACGACATCGCTCGACGCTTTCCCCACCAACGTTGTGATCTACGACGACCCGCTCCCCCGAGCCGACAGTTGTGGCAGTGCCATCACCGAGGTGCTGGTCATCAGTCACGGCGGCGCCTCTGGCGAGAACGCCCAGGACGCCCTGCAAACGGCGGTCCATGACTTGTCCGTCCCCCTCCCGGCCGACGCCGACGCCGAAACACTGGAGGCACGCCGCCTCGCCCTCATGGCGGAAGACCGGAGGTTAGCCTCCATGAGGCGCCTCACTGAGGCTCACCAGCGCGAAGTCGACCGCGCCGCCTTCGGCACGCCGCCCCCACTACGGCCGAGCCGAATCGGCGCCATCAAGCAGCATGGCGCAGCCGTCACCGACATGTTAGGAGTTGACCGCCCAGTCTACGCCACGCCCCTCGAGAATCTACGCGCCGCCCAGGCAGCCATGGATGAGCTGAATGGACTAGGGGCCGAAGAGCTCCCCCACATGACCAGACGCATCCAGCAGCTGATCGGTGCTGCTGCGCAGCCGCACGAAGCCGACGTCCGCGCGGGAAGTCCTCCCCCGTGTCGAGATCACGGCGCAACGTCACGGACGCCGACTGCGGGCAAAACCCGCGCGCGGCAAGAAAAAGAGCCGGCTGCCAGCCACAGCCGAACCCGGATCTCCATCGAGCGTGACGCAGAAGGCCGCCCTCGAGCCGTGGAGCGACGAGGCAACCCGCCTCCTCCTCCGCCTCGTGGGGAGAGATATCCCACCCCGCCGCTTTATCACGCATCCGACTCTCAGCGGCCGACTAGGTCGCCGCGAAGGAGTCGGCGAGAACGATGCTCGCCACCGGATCGACCGCCTAGCGCGATCCGTGGCGCTAGAAGAGGAAGACGATGTCGGCCCGCCTTATTTCGGCCCCCGCATCCGCGACGAGCCCTTCCCCAAAGGGTTCTCGCTCCCAAGAGACACGCCCAAGTACAATGGCTCTGTGAAGCCGGAGGATTGGCTGATCGACTACTCCACTGCAGTCAGCATAGCAAACGGCAACAGGCGCGTTGCCGTGAAATATGTGCCCCTCATGCTTCAAGGCATGGCACGAACCTGGCTCAACAGCCTTAAGTCGTATAGCATCAACAGTTGGCTAGACTTCATAGAAGCCTTTATCCGCAACTTCACTAACACCTACAAGCGGGCTCCCAAGCCCAGACAGCTCTCCTTGTGCATACAAGGACCCACCGAATCAACTCGCGACTACCTCACGCGCTGGGCCGAGCTTCGCAACTCCTACGAGGGGGTGCACGAGGTTCAAGCCATAGAGTACTTCACCTCCGGGTGCTGAGAAGGCACCCTCCTCAAGCACAAGCTTCTCTGCGACGAGCCGACTACCCTCGACGAGCTGCTAGTCATAGCGGAAAAGTACGCCACCGCCGACTCCTCGATGAAAACCGAGCTTCGGGTGGATGCCTCCGGGAAGGTACTCAACCCGGCTCCCAAAACGCCGGCTGGCGACTCCAACCAACGCCCATATCAGAACGACAACAAGCGCAAGGGCCCCATGCCGCCTTCAACCAGTCGGCAGGTGGCCATAGTTGAAGACGAACAGCCCGAGGGGCGGCCCGCGCCCAAGAAGCAGAAGGGCGGCATGCCCTTGATGCCCCATGCAAGTTCCACAGCGGAGCGAAGCCGTCCAACCACACGACTCGGAAGTGCCACTAGCTCACGCAAATCTCCAAGGGCGAAGGGCTAGCGCCGCCTCCACCTGCTGGTCAGCCGTCTCCGGCTCCTCAACAGCCGGCCGCTCGACCAGCGGTCAGAACCGTTCAAGACGAGTTCCCTGACGAGCATGCCGCCTACGTCATCTTTACAAGCCAGCCCGAAGACCGGCGCAGCAGGCACCGACAGCACCAAGAGGTCAATGCGGTCGCCTCCAACACCCCCGAGTACATGCACTGGTCAGAAAGGCCTATCAGCTGGAGTCGGGCCGACCACCCAGAGGTGATGCCGTCCCTCGGCTCTTATGCATTGGTTTTGGACGCCACCCTGACGACAGACAGGCGTGCTGCCCGATTCTCCCGCGTGCTGATAGACGGCGGGAGCAGCATCAACATCCTGTACCGTGACACCATGGAGAAGCTAAACATCAAGACGAAGCAGCTCATGCCTAGCCGGACCGTGTTCCATGGCATTGTACCCGGCCTGTCCTGCTCACCAATCGGCAAGATCAAGATAGATGTTCTCTTTGGGGACAAGGATCATTTCCACCGAGAAGCGATCTGGTTTGAAGTGGTAGACCTTGGGAGCCCCTATCATGCACTGCTTGGCCGACCTGCTCTGGCCAAGTTCATGGCTGTACCCCACTACGCCTACCTCAAGATGAAGATGCCGAGTACCAAGGGCATCATCACCATAGCCGGTGATTACAAGAAATCCTCCGAGTGCGCTGCAGCCAGCAGCCGGCTGGCTGAGACCCTTGTGATCGCTGAAGAAAAGAAGATGTTGGACCGATTCGTGGCCATGGCCAGCAAGCAGCCAGCCCTGTCCCCCGAGCCCAAGGAATGTGATGCCCAAGGTTCTTTCCAGCCGGCCAAGGAAACGAAGAAGATACCTCTGGACCCAGAGCACCCAGAAAGGTTTGCCGTCATTGGGGCAAACTTGGACAGCAAATAGGAAGGCGAGCTCGTTGATTTCCTCCGTGAGAATCAGGACAACTTTGCATGGTACCCCAAGGACATGCCGGGTGTTCTGAAGGAATTCGCCGAGCACAAGCTACACGTCCGAGCAGATGCAAAACCAGTCAAGCAGCCCCTCCGCCGACTGTCGGAAGAGAAGAGAAGAATTGTAGGAGAAGAGATAGCCCGGCTCCTGGCGGCCGGCTTCATAATGGAGGTGTTCTTTCCGGAATGGCTTGCCAACCCAGTCCTCGTGCTGAAGAAGAATAACAAGTGGCGCATGTGTATAGACTACACAAGCCTCAACAAAGACTGCCCCAAAGATCCTTTCGCCCTGCCAAGGATTGATCAAGTGATAGACTCGAGCGGATGCGAGCTGCTGAGTTTCTTGGATGCCTACTCAGGCTACCACCAGGATAAAGTTGGACCCGGTGACCGCTGAAGACCGCCTTCATCACGCCATTCGGAGCTTTACGCTGCGACTATGACATTCGGCTTGAGAAATGCCGGTGCCACTTTTCAGCGTTGCATGCAGAAATGCCTCCTCAAGCAACTCGGCAGAAATGCCCACGTCTATGTAGACGATATCGTGGTGAAGACGGAGAAGTGCGACACTTTACTAGAAGACCTCAAGGAAACGTTTGAGAACCTGCGCCGATTTCAGATCAAGCTCAACCCCGAGAAATGCGTGTTCGGAGTACCAGCCGGCCAGCTTCTAGGCTTCCTGGTCTCCGAACGCGGCATTGAATGCAACCCGATAAAGATCAAAGCCATTGAGAGAATGGAGATTCCCACCAAGCTGCGAGGCGCCCAGAAGTTTACGGGTGCTGGCCTCCCTGAACCGCTTTATTAGCCGGCTTGGAGAAAAGGCTCTCCCCCTCTACCAACTCATGAAGAAAACCACTCACTTCGAGTGGAACGACCAAGCCGACCAAGCTTTCCACGAGCTAAAGAAGATGCTGGCCACGCTGCCTGTCTTGGCGGTGCCGACTGAGAAAGAGCCCATGCTCCTCTACATTGCCGCCACCAGCCGGGTGGTCAGCACCGTCATCGTGGTCCAGCGCCCAGAAGAAGGCCGAGCTCAGCCAGTCCAGAGACCGGTGTATTACCTAAGTGAAGTACTATCCACCTCGAAGTAGAACTACCCGCACTACCAGAAGATGTGCTATGGTGTGTACTTCGCCACCAAGAAGCTCAAGCCCTACTTTCAAGAGCACTCCATCACGATCGTATGCACCGCCCCGCTCGCCGAGATCATAGGAAGCCGGGACACATCCGGCAGGGTGGCAAAATGGGCCATTGAGCTGGCCCCTTACACGATCTTATACCAGCCTCACACCGCCATCAAGTCCCAAGCATTGGCCGACTTCCTCGTCGGCCGACCGGGCCGAGACTCAAGATTACTGCCGCCGCTCCCGACTCCACTCATTGGCGGATGCACTTCGATGGGTCCAAGATGCGCACCGGCTTGGGAGCCGGCATCATCCTCACCTCTCCCAAAGGCGACAAACTCAGATACACATTGCAAATTCATTTTGCCGCCTCCAACAATGTGGCCGAGTACGATGCGCTCATACACGGGCTCCGACTAGCCAAAGAGCTCGGCATCCGCCGGATCCTGTGCTATGGCGACTCGGATTTGGTAGTCCAGCAGTCATCTGGCGACTGGGACGCCAAGGACGCAAACATGGCAATCTACCGCTTCCCCGTTCAGCAAATCAGTGGGTATTTTGAAGGATGCGAGTTCCTCCACGTGCCACGGGCCGACAACGAGCAAGCAGATGCCCTGGCACGAATAGGCTCCACTCGACAAGCTATACCAACCGGCGTCTCTCTCCAACGCCTCCTCAAGCCGTCTATCAAGCCATCTCCAGAATTCGATTCCATCTTCGTGCCGCTTAACTCCGACGCAGCCGGATCCGGCTTGGGGAAACAAGCAGGCGGCCCGGGGACTTCGATAGGCGGCTCAGGGACTGCCATAGTCGCACCCGGCTCGGGGACTTCAGAGCCCGGCCCGGGGACTACGGTAGTCGGCCCGGGGTCTGCATCAACACCACAGGTGGTGGCCGACTCCAGTTCTTCACCACCCAGCCCACCCGCCCTAGTTGCTGTCGGATTTCGGGTTCCGGCAGACCCTCTAGGTTCGAACTCTGGGGTGCACGCGGAGATCTCACCTCCTACCTACCTACACCTCGTCGCCTCACAAGGATCTAAACTACACAAAGAGCAACACAAGGGGCACAAGGTTTATACTGGTTCAGGCCACCATTGTGGTGTAATACCCTACTCCACTGTGTGGTGTGGTGGATTGCCTCAGGGGCTGATGATGAACAGTACAAGGAAGAACAGCCTCGCGAGGGTCTGTTCTTGGCCGGTGCGACGAACTGCTAGGGGGAGTTCGGCCGCTCTCTCTCTCTCTCTCTAGATTGCTTGATCTCTGGCTCTGTTCTAGATTCCAGATCCCTCTACCCTGTGGGTGGCTAGTCCTATTTATAGGCAAAGGCCCCGGGCCTCTTCCCAAATATTGAGCGGGAAGGGCGCCAACAATTGGCCATTTTGAAGGGGAACATCTAGTACACTTATCCTGACTAAAGTTGGTCCTCGCCTGCCAAGGGCTCTGACGATGACGCCGGCTTGGGCTCCACGATGACCTCCTTCCTGCTGTTGTGTTGGTCTTGGTCTTGTTGCACCGAAATGGTTGCCTTTGCTTGATACTCTCGCCTGCGCTTGCCTCCTTTGCACCAAAGAGGAAATGAGGACACTGCGCGGGCTGGCGCCCGCCTGGTGCCCTTGGTCGTCATGGCTTGCGTCATGGGCACCTCGTGAGGTACCCCGCCTTGATCTCTCCGCCTCCTCGCGAGCCAGCCTGACGAGGCCGTGCCTGAGGAAGCTTCCCGTCGTCCGCCCCGCGAGGCTTGGCCCCTCGCGAGGGTCTTGAGCTAGTGCTGATGAAGATGGGCCGTACGGGGCCACCCTTTGAGCCACGCCGCAGGCTGCAGGCAGGCAAGTCTGGGTACCCCCGTTCCCAGAACGCCGACAGTGGCCCCCGGGCCCAAGGCGCGCCTGGACTTGGCTTGCCGGAGAAGCGAAGGGGCAAGTGCGAAGCGCCGCAGGCCCTAACAGCCTGCGGCATTGGGCGCCGCGTGGCGGTTGATTGGACGTGGGCTCCCCTGCTTCCCCGTGACGCCTTGACAACTGCGCGAATCGACAAAAGAGCGGCACCCATCTAGGCTTTTCCTCCTTTCTTGCTCCTATCCTTCCTGCTTCCGAAATCCCCAGATCTGCTCCGACCCGTGCCCTAGCAAGGTATGGCGCCTCGCCAGACCCCGGCCGGAGCTTGGTACTCGCCCGCTTTGGACTCCCCGAACGTGTCGGAGAAGAGCCTTTCCCGAGCGTGCCGGATGATGGCGGCGCAAGGCAACGACGGGGCAGCGGTGCTCAAGGCTGGTTCTGCCCTTCCCGAGGACCAAGGAAGCACCTTCTATCCGCTCTTCTTGAGCGCCATTGCCTCCGGTCTATTGCCTCCCTTTTATGAGTTCTTCTTTTCTGTCCTCCGCCATTACAAACTGCACGCTCTGCATCTCCACCCCAACTCTGTTCTCCTCCTGGCGATCTTCGCCTACTACTGTGAGGCTCACACCGGGGTGCAGCCCTCAGTGGCCTTGCTGCACCACTACTTCTACCTCCGGGCCTCACGCGGCCCCATCACCACGTGCGCAAGCTTTGTCGCGTACAGCAGCTCCAACGCCATCTCGAAGCCCGGGAAGAGGATTGAGGGCTTCAGGAGTAAGTGGGTCATGGTAGATGCTGGGCGCATCCATCCTCGGCTGATCTTGCCCAAGAAGCAGCCCACGCCCATCGACGCTTGGTCTCGCGCGGAACTCGTGGATCCCCGCGCGAAGCCAGTGCTGGAGAAGATGGACGCGGACCTGTGGCCGGGAAACATGGCGACGGCGAAGCTGACCGGGGCGTCGCTCTTGAGGGAGTTCCTGGAGCATCGGGTGGCCCCGCTTCGGCAATACTCGCTTCCGCTATGGAGGCCTCGCCCGAGCCCCGTAGTCTTGGCTGACGAAGATCTGGCCGTGGTCCTCCAATCTTTGGTCGGGGGATATGTGGCGAGGCTGGAGGGTGCTCCTGTACCCCTGTTCCTTCGAGATGATTGGGAGCAGGTGGTGGACTCAATACCCGCTTTCAACAGGGACGAGCCTGTGCCCGCGGAGGTTCACGAGGACCCGGCGGCCCTGGCGACGGTGAACGTGTCCTCCGGCAACTCCAGCAAAGAGGAGGAAGAAGAGGAGCGGGAAGAGGGGCCCGACTCCGAGGCGACCGACGGGGAGTCGAGAGCGCCCCTCCCCCGGCGCAGGTCCCGCGCTCTCCGCCTCTTGCCGGACGACGATGAGGATGGCGATGAGCAAGGTGGCGAGAGCTCACCCCTGATCCCGAAGAAGGACAGGACGGGGCTGGTTCCCCGCGGGTCTGCTCCGGCTCCGAGGCGATCTGCAGACGCGCCTCCTGCTCCCGAGCCTCTTGAGGCTGATCCCTGCAGCCGGCTCTCGGGCTTCAAGTTCGGCCGGAGGTTGCTTGAGCCCGCGAGCGATGACCAGTAAGTGCTTGATTCTCGTTCTGCTTCTTGCTTCGTCGCTGAGGTTTGATATCTGTATTCCCAGGCTAGGCTGGCGCCTGCGGCGAAGAAGCTGAAGGGGGCTCCTGAGGCTTCGTCCGGGGCAACGCCTCCATCCGCGAAAGACGGTGACGACAAGGTGTAGGATCTTGAGAAGAGGTGTCTAGAGGGGGGTGATTAGACACTAAGTACCAAAGTTGTAGTTTTTAACTTATTTTAGGTTTAAGTGGAGTTTAGGCACAAGTTTAACATTCTCAATCCATAACAAGCAAGCATGCAAAGAGTATATAGGTAGCGGAAAATAAAGCATGCAACTTGCAAGAATGTAAAGGGAAGGGTTTGGAAGATTCAAACGCAATTGGAGACACGGATGTTTTTGTCGTGGTTCCGATAGGTGGTGCTATCGTACATCCACGTTGGTGGAGACTTCAACCCACGTAGGGTAACGGTTCTTGTGAGTCCACGGAGGGCTCCACCCACGAAGGGTCCACGAAGAAGCAACCTTGTCTATCCCACCATGGCCGCCGCCCATGAAGGACTTGCCTCACTAGCGGTAGATCTTCATGAAGTAGGCGATCTCCTTGCCCTTACAAACTCCTTGGTTCAACTCCACAATCTTGTCGGAGGCTCCCAAGTGACACCTAGCCAATCTAGGAGACACCACTCTCCAAGAAGTAACAAATGGTGTGTTAATGATGAACTCCTCGCTCTTGTGCTTCAAGTGATAGTCTCCCCAACACTCAACTCTCTCTCATAGGATTTGGATCTGGTGGAAAGAAGATTTGAGTGGAAAGCAACTTGGGGAAGGCTAGAGATCAAGATTCATGTGGTTGGAATGGAATATCTTGGCCTCAACACATGATTAGGTGGTTCTCTCTCAGAACTGGTAAGTTGGAAGTGTAGGTTTGTTCTGATGGCTCTCTCCACGAATGAAGAGGAGGTGGAGGGGTATATATAGCCTCCACACAAAATCTAACCGTTACACACAATTTACCGAACTCGGTGGGACCGAATCATCAAACTCGGTCGGACCGATTTAGTAAACCTAGTGACCGTTAGGGTTTTCGGTGGGACTGAAATGCATCTCGGTGGGACTGATATGGTTAGGGTTAAGGCATAATGTAATCTCGATGAGACCGATTACACAAACTCGGTGAGACCGAATTTGATAATTAGCTAACCAGAGAGTTGGTCAGGCAAACTCGGTGAGACCGATTACTCAAACTCGATGGGACCGATTTAGGTAATAAGTTAACCAGAAGGTTTGCATTGTAATCTCGGTAGTACCGATTACACAAATTCGGTGAGACCAAATATGGTGATGGACATACACAGAGAGATTACAATCCCATCTCGGTGTGACCGAGATCCCTATCGGTGAAACCGATTTGCCTAGGGTTTGTGTCAGTGGCTATGACATCTGAACTCGGTGGCGCCGGATAGAAAGAATCGGTAGGGCCGAGTTTGACTTTAGGTTTAGGTCATATGTGTGGAAGTGAGAAAGTAGTGGAGGGTTTTGGAGCATATCACTAAGCACATGAAGCAAAAGGCTCATTAAGCAACACCTCATCCCTCCTTGATAGTATTGGCTTTTACTATAGACTCAATGTGATCTTGGATCACTAAAATATAAAATGAAGAGTCTTGAGCTTGAAGCTTGAGCCAATCCTTTGTCCTTAGCATCTTGAAGGAGTTCCCACATCCTTTAGTCCATGCCACTCCATTGTTGAACTTATCTGAAACATACTAGATAAAAGTGTTAGTCCAACAAGAGATATGTTGACATTAATTACCAAAACCACCTAGGGAGCACTTGTGCTTTCAATCTTCCCCTTTTTGGTAATTGATGGCAACATACATCAAAGCTTTTGGTAAGGATATAAAGAATAGCAAGTAAAGCTTCGGAAAGACATGTAACAAGCATAGGCTCCCCCTATATGTATGCAATCAAGTGAATATGGAATATAGAAACGTATGAGAGCAATAACCATGATAGAGTAGGCAATGTGTTACATGTATCTTGGCCATATGCATCAGAGCAAAGAATATTAAAGAAAATACCTTCATGCTCATGAGTCCTTCTTGCAAAACAGTATGTACATCAACAAGAATTCCTCATACACATGAGTGTGATGCATATACTTACCTTGTAGTCTTGAGTTGGCTTAGGGTGAAATGAACCTGCACAAACAAGGTTAGATAACACAGGTACATCTACTAGCCAGAGCAAACAGAAGAAACCACAAGAATACCAAGACTGGGATGACATGTAGAGAGTGAGTACTGAGTACCACATTGGATTAGACATGTCCCCAAGAGTAAAGATATGCAATGAATTTGAATGATTCCTTTCCCTTAGATGTCTTGCTCCCCCTGAATCTAGCATGGGATCTTTGGGAGAAGATAGGGAACAGAAAATCAGAGCTGAAAAATATAAATGACAGAGCTTAATTCAAATAAGAACACAAGAACATGTCTTTCCCCCAAAAAGACATGTGGCATCTCTCCTCTTGAACACCAAGCATCTGGGATCCTTGAGAAATACTTTATACTTGAGTATTCTCTCCCCCTGGAGATCTCTTTCTCCCCCTTAATACTTTCTCTGATGTGATCTCTCTAAGTGATAAGCTTTGATGTGATCTCTCTCTCTCCCCCTTTGACATCAATTTCCAATAAGGGTTTGATCCTTGAGTCACAACATTTATATAAATGTGATGCTTGTAGAGGACAAGATCATTGAGTGGAGCTGGATCAGAAGAAACACAGAATAAGTGGCAAATTGTTTTTCCTATTGTGAAATCGGTGGCACCGAGTGGTATGCTTCGGTTGTACTGAAAGGATTCGGTTGGACCGAAAACAATAAATCGTTTAAACCGAGTTCATCACAGGGAAAACACTTGTCACCTCAGCTCACTAGACTAGTAAGATCTCAGAAAGATTTGCAAGGAATTAACGAAATGATATGCAATGAATTGGATGCTGAAAATGCAGAGCAAACAGAAAGAAAAGAATGAAATCTAGATGAAGTTTTTTTTGAAAGGGGAAACAAATATGCATGAGACAAATGCAAAAACACAAATAAGAACACATGAGAACTTCATCTAGAGATGGTCGGTGACAAAGTCACCTATGTTAGAGTATATTGACTTAGGAGTCAAGTGAGATCACTTGATCATGGGTCATACTCATCGTTTAATCTCAAAATGGGGTTACCATTTTTCGTTTAAGCATCTTGATGTATTCACATCTTGTCGAGTTGCTTTAGCTCATGACTTGGAGTAAAGCTTCTCTAAGATGGAATAACATACCTTGGTTGGTGGTGTTGTCCATGTAGTTGAGCTTGTGTGGGTTGCTCAAGGTTGATATAGCTCATCAAGAGTTGGGAGTACCACTTGGAATTTGAGTCCATCTACCTACATGGGTTAGTTCTTGCAAGGAAGAGCACTTGTGTATCCAAAATGACAATCATGAAGCTCAATCATAGAGTTTGTCAAAAGGATATGTTAGAATGATTCCGTGCTTCCTTGTATTCATCCACCATAGGGTAGAGACTTGGTGATGTAGAGATTGCTCAAGATGTGAGTAGATTACAATCTCATGGAATTTGATTCAACCAAGTACCTACATGGGTTAGATGACATGCGAGATGCAAATATATCCAATATATAATATATTCATCATAAGAGAGATATCATGGATTAGTCATAAGCTCATGTCTTGCATGTATCCAATGGAGTTTCTACTCCAAGTTTGAAGCATCAATGATGTTCAATTCTCCTCTCAACCTGCAAAACACTTTCTCATCAAGGGGTTTAGTAAATATATCCGCTAATTGCTTTTCGGTGCAAACATGCTTAAGATTAATGTCACCCTTGGCAACATGATCTCGAATGAAATGATGACGAACTTCAATATGCTTAGTTCGAGAATGTTGTACATGATTATGACCAATTTTTATAGCACTTTCATTGTCACAAAGCAATGGAACATGTTTCACATATATCCCATAATCTTTAAGAGTTTGGGTCATCCAAAGTAATTGAGCACAACATGAACCAGCGGCAATGTACTCCGCTTGGCGGTAGATAAGGATACCGAGTTTTGTTTCTTGGAGGACCAAGACACAAGAGATCTACCAAGAACTTGACAAGTACCGGAAGTGGACTTTCTATCAACCTTGTCTCCGGCATAGTCCGAGTTGGAATAGCCAACAAGATCGAAAGAGGCCCTCTTAGGATACCAAATGCCAAAATTTGGTGTATGAATTAAGTATCTCACTATCCTTTTTACGGCCTTAAGATGACATTCTTTAGGAGCAGCTTGATATCTTGCACACATGCACACACTTAGCATAATATCGGGATGTGAAGCACATAGGTGTAATAATGAACCAATCATAGAGCGATAAACTTTTTGGTCAACGGGTTTACCATCTTTGGTCAAATCAAGATGTCCACTAGTAGGCATGGGTGTAGACATACCTTTGCATTCTTGCATATTGAACTTCTTGAATAAGTCCTTAGTGTACTTCGTTTGAGACACAAAAGTACCGTCCTTAGTTTGCTTGATTTGCAACCCAAGAAAGAATTTGAGTTCACTCATCATTGACATCTCAAACTTCTCCGACATTAGCTTTCCAAACTTTTCACTAAAATGAGGGTTAGTTGATCCAAATATGATATCATCAACATAAATTTGGCATACAAATAATTCTCCATTAACCCTTTAAGTAAAAAGTGTGGAATCAATCTTCCCAATTTCAAACCCTTTTTCAAGAAGAAACTTGGTCAAGCATTTATACCATGCTCTAGGAGCTTGTTTAAGACCATAAAGAGCTTTGTGAAGTTTGTAAACATGATTTGGTTTCTTAGGATTGACAAAGCCGGGAGGTTGTTTAACATAAACTTCCTCCTCTATTTCACCATTTAGAAAAGCACTTTTAATGTCCATTTGGTACAAGGTGATATTATGGTGATTAGCATAGGCAAGTAAGATGCGAATGGACTCAAGTCTAGCAACGGGAGCATAAGTCTCACCATATTCCATACCTTCGACTTGTGTGTAGCCTTGGGCAATGAGACGTGCTTTGTTGCGAACTACTTGTCCATCTTCATCTTGCTTGTTGCGAAACACCCATTTGGTACCGATGATGTTGTGGTTGTTGTCGGGCTTCTCAACCAATGGCCAAACTCGGTTTCTTTCAAAGTTGTGTATCTCTTCATGCATATCATTTATCCAATCCGGATCTTCCAATGCTTCTTCGACCTTCATAGGTTCAATGCTAGAGATGAAAGAATAGTTTTCACAAAAGTTGGCTAAACGAGTTTTAGAGCGAGTGATTCTCCCGGTTTGAATATCATTGTAGATTTTCTCGACGGGATGGTCTTTAGCAATTCTTGCTCGAACTCGTGAAAGCTTTTGCTTGGGTCTCTATTGAACATCTTCTTCATCTTGTTCTTCTTCTTATTGATCATCTTCATTGTTGGCGTTGTCATTTTCTTGTCGAGGTGGAGAAGGAGGTTGTTGACGTTCGTGATGTTCTTCCTCGTTTTCTTCATTTTGGTGTGTTCCACCAATGGATTCTTCCGTTTCAACTCTTGGTTCACCTTGTCGTGAAGTAGAAGCTTCCACTTGAACAGACGAGGTACTCTCCTTCACCTCCGTTGGACGGACCTTGCCAATAGACAAGTCTTGGATTGCTTCCGAAGGGCCTTTGTCTCCTACATCAATTGGCAATTGCTCTACTTGCGAGCCGTTAGATTCATCAAACTTCACATCTACCGTCTCTTCAACCTTTCGGGTGAAATTGTTGTAGACACGGTAAGTGTGAAAATTTGAGCCATAACCTAGTAGGAAACCTTCATGAGACTTAGGAGCGAATTTTGAACGACGATGCTTATCAAGAATGTAGCACTTTGAGCCGAATACTCGAAAGTATCCAACTTGGGGTTTGTTACCGCTGAGGAGCTCGTATGCCGTCTTGCCGAGTAGCTTGTGAAGATACAAGCGATTTGTTGCATGACAAGCTGTCTCAACCGCTTACGCCCAAAAAAGTGCTTCGCGTCTTGTACTCATCAAGCATAATTCTCGCCATTTCGATGAGCGTCCGGTTCTTCCTCTCAACAACTCCATTTTGTTGAGGTGTGTACGTAGTCGAGAACTCGTGTGAAATCCCTTCTTCGTCAAGAAAGGTGTCCACATTTATGCGTTCTTGAACTCCGTTCCGTTGTCGCTGCGAACCTTCTTGATCTTCACTTCAAATTGGTTTTGGGTCTTCCTAGCGAAGTTTTTGAAGATCTTTTGGACCTGCGATTTTTCATCGATAAAGAACACCCACGTAAATCTTGAAAAATCATCAACTATAAATAGACCAAAAGAATTTCCACCGAGACTTTTGTAGGCGTTGGGACCAAAAAGGTCCATATGAAGTAGCTCGAGTGGCCTCCTTGTGGTCATGATGTTCTTCACGGGATGCCTTCCTCCAACCTGTTTACCTGCTTGACAAGCACTGCACAGTCTATCCTTATCAAATATGACATCGTTAACTCCAAGGATATGATTTCCTTTAATAAGCTTGTCAAGGTTTCTCATGCCAACGTGACCTAGTCGTCTATGCCATAACCAACCTTTTGAGGATTTAGCAATGAAGCAAGTTTTAGGTTGTGCCTTTTAGAGAAATCAACAATGTAAAGATCACCTCTCATTATACCGGTAAAGACCATTTTATGATTGTCTCGACGAAACGCTTGACAATCTACTTCAGTAAATAGGACATTTAAACCAAAATAAGCAAGTCTAGATACTGAAAGTAAGTTGTAGCCAAGAGACTCAACGAGCATGACATTTTGAATGGAGCTATCATGTGAGATAGCCACCTTACCGAGGCCAACCACCTTACCCTTTGAGTTGTCACCGAAAGTGACATACTTTCGAGGACTATCATTTTCAGCAAGCTCACGAAACATGTCTTTATCTCCGGTCATGTGATCGGTACATCCACTGTCAAGAACCCATTCCTTTCCTCTGACATATATCCCGAAGATTTGCCATAAGACCAAAATGTCTCATTGCATCATCAAGATCGAAGTCACTATCATCATCCTCATCATAGTATCCATGTTCAACATCGTCATGTGGTGGATCAAGTCCTAGAGAGGGTAATTCATTAGAGTGAGTTTGACAAAGATCTTGCTTATGAATTCTTATAGCTTCGGAAATAATATCACCAATAATTCCAACATCTCCTTTGGCACGCATAACGTCGTTAAGTTCAAATAGACGATCACCAAACATAGGATCACTAGTATTCATCTTACTCAAGGCAATAGACTTATAGAGAATCTCATCTAGATTTTTCAAGGAATAATTTGGAAAGCGTTCCTCAAGAAATTTCCATATAGTGTAGGCACACTCAAAAGTAGGCAAGATTCTAATCAAGTTTCTAGGCAAGCCTCGAGTGATAATATTAACAGTTCTAAGATTTCTAGTCATGTCAATAGATTCATCAAGGGTAGGATGCATAGGATCAACATGAGGTGCACAAGGGCTAGCAATGTATTTGTTCAAATGATATTGATTGAAAATTACAAGCATCTCATTTTTCCACTCATGAAAATACTCTCCATCAAGAATAGGCACTCTATGTCTAAGACTCCCCAAAGTAGACTCATCCATCTTCCTCCAATGGTGATTAAACCAAGGCAATGGAGACCAATGCTCTGATACCACTTGTAGGATCTTGAGAAGAGGTGTCTAGAGAGGGGGTGATTAGACACTAAGTACCAAAGTTGTAGTTTTTAACTTCTTTTAGGTTTAAGTGGAGTTTAGGCACAAGTTTAACATTCTCAATCCATAACAAGCAAGCATGCAAAGAGTATATAGGCAGCAGAAAATAAAGCATGCAACTTGCAAGAATGTAAAGGGAAGGGTTTGGAAGATTCAAACGCAATTGGAGACATGGATGTTTTCATCGTGGTTCCGATAGGTGGTGCTATCGTACATCCACGTTGGTGGAGACTTCAACCCACGTAGGGTAATGGTTGCGCGAGTCCACGGAAGGCTCCACCCACGAAGGGTCCACGAAGAAGCAACCTTGTCTATCCCACCATGGCCGTCGCCCACGAAGGACTTGCCTCACTAGCGGTAGATCTTCACGAAGTAGGCGATCTCCTTGCCCTTACAAACTCCTTGGTTCAACTCCACAATCTTGTCGGAGGCTCCCAAGTGACACCTAGCCAATCTAGGAGACACCACTATCCAAGAAGTAACAAATGGTGTGTTGATGATGAACTCCTCGCTCTTGTGCTTCAAGTGATAGTCTCCCTAACACTCAACTCTCTCTCATAGGATTTGGATCTAGTGGAAAGAAGATTTGAGTGGAAAGCAACTTGGGGAAGGCTAGAGATCAAGATTCATGTGGTTGGAATGGAATATCTTGGCCTCAACACATGAGTAGGTGGTTCTCTCTCGAGGCGGTAAGTTGGAAGTGTAGGTTTGTTCTGATGGCTCTCTCCACGAATGAAGAGGAGGTGGAGGGGTATATATAGCCTCCACACAAAATCTAACCGTTACACACAATTTACCAAACTCGGTGGGACCGAATCATCAAACTTGGTCGGACCGATTTAGTAAACCTAGTGACCGTTAGGGTTTTCGGCGGGACTGAAATGCATATCGGTAGGACCGATATGGTTAGGGTTAGGGCATAATGTAATCTTGGTGAGACCGATTACACAAACTCGGTGAGACCGAATTTGGTAATTAGCTAACCAGAGAGTTGGTCAGGCAAACTCGGTGAGACCGATTACTCAAACTCGGTGGGACCGATTTGGGTAATAAGTTAACCAGAAGGTTTGCATTGTAATCTCGGTAGTAATGATTACACAAATTCGGTGAGACCGAATCTGGTGATGGACATACACAGAGAGATTACAATCCCATCTCGGTGAGACCGAGATCCCTATCGGTGAAACCGATTTGCCTAGGTTTTGTGGCAGTGGCTATGACATCTGAACTCGGTGGCGCCGGATAGAAAGAATCGGTAGGGCCGAGTTTGACTTTAGGTTTAGGTCATATGTGTGGAAGTGAGAAAGTAGTGGAGGGTTTTGGAGCATATCACTAAGCACATGAAGCAAAAGGCTCATTAAGCAACACCTCATCCCTCCTTGATAGTATTGGCTTTTCCTATAGACTCAATGTGATCTTGGATGACTAAAATATAAAATGAAGAGTCTTGAGCTTGAAGCTTGAGCCAATCCTTTGTCCTTAGCATCCTGAAGGAGTTCCCACATCCTTTAGTCCATGTCACTCCATTGTTGAACTTATCTGAAACATACTAGATAAAAGTGTTAGTCCAACAAGAGATATGTTGACATTAATTACCAAAACCACCTAGGGAGCACTTGTGCTTTCACAAGGCACGTGACTCTCCTGCCCGGTCATCCTCGCGAGGCCTGGTGGAGCTAGCTGGGGGGAGTTCAGCCCCCATGGCCCAAGCGACTCCCGAGGTACCCTTGCCTGACGCCACTGCCGCAATCGCCGGGGCGCAGAAAGTCCCGTCTCATGGTGCTGTGATTACGGTGCCGTACTCTCCTCCTACTCCGCCAACTGCCGTTTCTCCGACTCCTTCTACTGTCCTTGATCGTGCTGCTGCTGAACTGGACGGCTTGGTGGCCGGACGCTTGGAGCTAGCCTTAGGATGGGTTCGCTCTGACGCTTCGATTCGAGCGGCGCTGGTTCAGGCCGTGACGACTTGCGACGAGGAGAAGCATGCCGTCCTTGGGGCGAAGGCCGCTCGCGCCGCCGCCTTGGGGGAGGTAGCCGATGTCCGAGGTCGCTGCAAGGCGCTGGAGAGCGAGCTGCAGGGCCTGCGCGACCAGCTTTCCAAGGAGGCTCAAGGCCCGCCAAGAGAAGGAGGAAGACATGAAGGCTCGTGAGGCGGCCGCCAAGGACCGGGACGCCAAGCTTGATGAGCGCCATGGCCGCTTGGGTGCGCTGGAGCAGGAGTTGGAGGCGAAGAAGATCGAGCTGGACGGCAAGGCGCGGGTCCTGGCCGAGGACCGCGTGGCCTTCGCGAAGCTGGAGGTGAAGGCTCGCACCTTGTTGAGGTCACTTTACGACAGCGGCCTGGAGAGCCCGCTGGCCGGCGCCGAGGACGGCCCCGCCAAGCTGCTTCCTTCCTGGTCCGCGCCCTTGAAGATGTCACCCTTGGCCTAGGCCCCATGGCTGAGGCCGAGGCGCGTGTCCTGTCTTCTGCAGCACTGACGCGTGTCTTCACCCACGTCTACCTTCGCGACCCCAACGTCGACCTTGATAGCCTGTTGGAGCCTGTGAGCGGCGAGCTTGCCGCTGCCGCTGCTGAGGCCGTGAAGGGTCGAGTGGAGGCTCTGCTGGCGAAGTTCCGGGCCTTCAGCACCGAGCCGAAGCAAGGCGCTGCCGATCCTGAGGCTTCACGAGGCGAACCCGCCTAGCGCAGGTCCGCCGCCAGCGATGGTGCTGCCAACAAGTGACTCCTGCGTGGCTCCTGTCCTGCTTTCAGCTCCTGCAACATGCATCATGCCTCGTGGAGGCGTTTAAACTTGCGTTTGGCGTTGTGAAAACAGTTATGGACTGTAATATTTGCTTTTGAATTCCTTGAGATTTGCGCTCTTCCTTCCTACTTGCTCATGTTCTACGTCGGCAGAGCCCGGTCGCGCATACCTCAGCCGCCGTTAGCCCCGACCGGAAACCAGGACGGGACTAAGGAGTGAGGGGCTACGTGACAAGTTAGGCTCCTGAGTCACGATGCTCAGGAGTCCCCCTTGGCGCATGAACAACAAGTAGGGAGGTGAGATGTATCGATGAATTTACCATTCTACGTCGGCAGAGCCCGGCCCCGCGCATACCTCAACCGCCGTTAGCCTTTCGGAACTAAGGGGTGAGGGGCTACGTGACGATTAGGCTCCTCGAGTCGCGATGCTCAGGAGTCCCCCGACGCTCAAACGGCCTTCGTACCTTGGCTCCGCTCCGGGAGAGACGTCTGACGAACCAGGCCCGAGGGACCCGGGCCGGGTGGCGGCGCGTCTGGGCGTGACCTGCATAGCCCTCGTGCCCAACCCTCGCGGCACTCCCGAGGGGAGGCGCACGATGAGGCCCGGACATTGAGCTCTGGTCTCCCCGAGGCTGATGCAGCCGGGGCCACCCTCGCTTGTTTATCACCAAAGACGGAGCATAGCGCTTCCGTATGTGTGCACGGGCATAGCCGCTCCTCGGCGGTGTCGCCAGCCAGCGGAGCATGGTGCTTCCATCAGTGCGTGGGAGGGGCTCCCCTCCGGGAGGAGCCCAGGCGTGTACAGCCCCGCCTACGACACGTGGCTGGCATGGTAGGGCTCGACGAGGTGTATCTGGCACCCGTGAGCCAGCAGGACTCACGGGGCCCTACCTCAAGGTGGGTTGCGCCTGGCACTGGGCCTTAACTTGTGATGTGTTCCTGCAAATTTGGTTAGATGTCAACACTCTACGTCCTTGGGTCCCGACCCTCGAGCGGGGCTCAGCCGTCGCTGGTATGCCAGGTCGCGATGTCGTGGACAAGGCCAGAGGGTGAGGGCTGGAGAGCCAGTAGGAGCCCATGAGTCGTGATGCTCAGGTACCCCCCCTTTAACGTGCAAGCGGCCGACATGAAGGAAGAGGGGTGCCATGGACAGGCACCAAATAACAATCATGATGGGTCAAACGCATAACCCGAATAAACGCGAGAGGGATACATGCCACTGGGTCTGGCCCGAGTGGCTTGGGGATGATGCAACCCGAGGGGCGCCCCCAATAAGGTAAACTAGAAACATGAAGCAAAAGGGATACACGCCGCAGGGATGGACCCACGCGTCCTGGGAATGATGCAGCCCTGGGGGCGCTCCCACCTGAAAATGAAACTCGGAGGATGTCACCTGATAATGTTGAAGATGAGAGGACGCCGTGCGCTGCGGATGCCGATCTTCACGAGCCCCCAGGCCCAGGAGCCTCGGGAGGCTCCGGAGACGCTGGTGCCTCCTCGCAGACCATCTCCATCTCCACTAGGACTGCAGAACGCCTGGCCACTTGAGCCTCCAGGGTGCTCCTTATGAGGCGCTGGCGCGTGGCAGCCGCGTTCAGCAAACCGTAAGGTATGCAAACGTAGCTGTGGGGTGGACCTTCACAGCGCCCCACGCGTGAGGGCCAGAGGAGCTCCTGAGAGCCGGCTCAGTTGAGCCCTGGTATGTCGATGCAGACGCACAGCCCTCCATCCTCGCCTGGATGGGGAGCTACGGCGGGTAAGGGGCGGCTGCCACTCATGACTCTTGGCTCCTGCAGCTCCTGAATGATCTTGCTGACGAACTCCTGAGGGTTTGGACCTCCTTGCCTCGCTCCTTCACGGGGAAATGTGCTTTGAAACACGCCTCCAAGTGGTGCCCAAGAGCCTCCCTCGTGATCTCGGCAAAAGTCGGTGGCCCTCCAGAGAGAGCCCCGAGCCTTGCTCGAGGAGGGCACCGGCGCGCCTTCCTATGTGTGAAGGAGGTGCCTCGACAGGCGCAGGCCTGAGGGGCCTGCCTCGAGGGGTCGGGCCAGCGATGTCTTCTTCTTCTTAGGAGCAGCCTCGGTGAGCCTCCCGCTCCTGTGGATCTGGGTCTTCAATTGATGCGGCTTGAAAAGCACGCCTGTGGAACCTGCTGCGTCTCTCTCTTCGCAAGGCACCGTGATGACTCCGCCGCTTCCTGGTATTTTGAGGACATTGTAGTCGTGATGGGTCACAACCATGAATTTGGCCAGAGCTGGGTACCCGAGGATGGCATTGTACGGTAGGCGAATGTGGGCGATGTCGAAGTCGATGAGCTCGGCGCGGTAGTTGTCGCGCACCCCGAAGGTGACAGGAAGGCGGACCTGCCCAATCGGAACCGTGGAGCCATCAGTGACTCCGAAGAAAGGCTTGGTTGGCTGAAGCTGATTGTACGACACTTGGAGATTGTTGAATGTCTCGGCCAGACGTGACATTGAGCCCTGCTCCGCCATCGATGAGGGTCTGGTGACTTGCACGCTATCGATGATTGGGGAACAAAGCATCGGGAGGACTCCGGCTGTGGCTGCGCACTTGAGCTGATCCGCCGAGCTGAACGTGATGGCGCACGCTGACCACCTGAGAGGGCGCGTGGCTTCGAGCTTGGGGAGGACTGCGTTCACTTCGAGAGCGAACTGCTTGAAGATGCGTTGAGAGGCTGGGGCTTGAGCTCCGCCCAGGATGCAAGCGATTGCGCGCGGCTCCTGGAAGCCCCCAGCCCCCTCGTCCTGATGATGGTCTTCATTTCTCCTTGGCTGCGGTGGCAGAGGAGGGAGGCATGCGTTGCCTTGCGGGCGATCCTCGCGAGGCTGATCCCTCCAGCCTCCTTCACGAGGCGGGTCCCTCCAACCTCCCTCGCGAGGCTGATCCTGCTGGCGGTCCTCGCGTGGTCGGTCACGCCACCCTTGGCGAGGGCCACGGTCTTCCCAACGTCCTGCGTTTCTTCCTCCTCCTCTGCTGTAGCCGCGATCATTGCGGTCGGGGCGTCGACCGATTCACCCTTTTCGCACGGCTCTGAGCTCTTGGTATTCGTTGGTGTTGTGGGTGTGGAGGTCGTGGTACACGTAGTACCGGCTGCCCTTGGAAGACTCGGGCTGATCCCTGCCTCGCTTGGTATTTGGTTCTGCTGCGAGCACGGCAGCCCCCTTGCGCTTCACATCCTTGACATTGGGCTTCTTCTCTTCTGGGTTGGCAGTCGGCAGCTCGAGGAGGGAGAGGCGTCCTTCCTCAGCCCTGGCGCACTTGGTCGCCAAGTTGAACAGCTCCAGGGATGTGCACAGGTCTTCATGCATTGCCAGCTCCTCCTTCATCTTGACGTCACGCACACCGTCGGAGAAGGCTGAGATGATGGCCTACTCAGTCACCTTGGGAATCTTGAGGCGCATGCGTTGTTGAAGCGCTGGATGTACTTCTGCAGGGTCTCTCCTGGCTGCTGCTTGATGCGGCGCATGTCGCTCACGGCAGGAGGCCGGTCGCGAGTGCCTTGGAAGTTGGCGATGAAGCGGGTGCGCATCTCATCCCAGGAGGAGATCGTGCCGGAAGCCAGGTTCAGGAGCCAGGTGCGGGCACCGTCCTTGAGCGCCATGGGAAACCAGTTCGCCATGACCTTCTCATCCCCGTTGGCGGCTTCGATGCCTAGATCGTAGGGCTGGAGGAACTCCGCGGGGTCGGCCGTACCGTCGTAGCGAGGAGGCAGGTCTGGCTTGAACTTGCCGGGCCACGTGACGCTGCATAGCTCGGCGGTGAAGGCGCGACAGCCTGCAGTGGCCACGGGAGGCCTTTGGTGACGAAGGGCTTGATCTTGCGGATCCTCGTGCACCGCCGCTGGGAGCAGCGCGGTCGTGATGGGCCGATGCAGGGAGCACTCGGGCAGCTTCTTGGGGGCGAGGGACCTCTTGGCAGCTCTGCTCTTGCTGCGCTGGTGCCGGACGGAGCGGGTTCTGCCCAGGGGCCGCCCGCCTTGGGGTCAAGGCGCCTTCTTGAGTGGGAGGCGGCTGAGGCGCCCCTGGAGCTTCATCGCCTGCGCAAGGCGGGGCGCGGTGCAGTGGGAAGGACGGCGCGGGGGAGCCCCCCACGGCGCGGACGAGCTCGACGACGTGGTCGAGCCACTCCTCGTAGACGTCGTCGACGGGGCGGTAGCACAGGAGCTCGTTGCTGGCGATGGCGCGCTCGAGCCTTTTCCATGGTGCCGCGCTGCAGCGCGAGACAAAGAACCAGCTGGGGCGAGCGAGGGACGACGCCTGCTGCTCGTTCCCCGCCGGGGCGGTGGCGGCGTTGACGACAGGCGACGAGGAACGGCGGGGGCTGCCGCCGACGGGGGCCGTCTGGGTGACGCGAGTGGCGAGAGCGGCCTGGCGCTCGGTGCGGGCCCGACGAGCATCTGACATGGATGCGAGGGGCGGCGAAGAGCAGGGCGGCGGAAGACGGATTCCGGTGCACCCCTACCTGGCGCGCCAAATGTCGGATTTCGGGTTCTGGCAGACCCTCTAGGTTCGAACTCTGGGGTGCACGCGGAGATCTCACCTCCTACCTACCTACACCTCGTCGCCTCGCAAGGATCGAAACTACACAAAGAGCAACACAAGGGACACAAGGTTTATCTTGGTTGGGCCACCATTGTGGTGTAATACCCTACTCGGTGTGTGGTGTGGTGGATTACCTGGGGTAATGATGATGAACAGTACAAGGAAGAACAGCCTCGCGAGGGTCTGTTCTTGGCCGGTGCGACGAACTGCTAGGGGGAGTTCGGTCGCTCTCTCTCTCTCTAGATTGCTTGATCTCTAGCTCTGTTCTGGATTCCGGATCCCTCTACCCTGTGGGTGGCTAGTCCTATTTATAGGCAAAGGCCCTGGGCCTCTTCCCAAATATTGAGCGGGAAGGGCGCCAACAATTGGCCATTTTGAAGGGGAACATCTAGTACACTTATCCTGACTAAAGTTGGTCCTCGCGGCCAAGGGCTCTGGCGATGACGCCTTGGCTTGGGCTCCACGATGACCTCCTTCCTGCTGTTGTGTTGGTCTTGGTCTTGTTGCACCGAAATGGTTGCCTTCGCTTGATACTCTACTTTGCGCTTGCCTCCTTTGCACCAAAGAGGAAATGAGGAAGTGC
Organism: Aegilops bicornis; assembly: GCA_021605145.1. Taxonomy (NCBI): domain Eukaryota; kingdom Viridiplantae; phylum Streptophyta; class Magnoliopsida; order Poales; family Poaceae; genus Aegilops; species Aegilops bicornis. The sequence continues at coordinate 545,415,023 of CM038675.1, read as the reverse complement.
GCGGGCTGGCGCCCTTGGCGCCCTTGGTAAATCATGGCGTGCGTCATGGGCACCTCGTGAGGTACCCCGCCTTAATCTCTCTGCCTTCTCGCGAGCCAGCCTGACGAGGCTGTGCCTGAGGAAGCTTCATGTCGTCCGCCCCGCGAGGCTTGGCCCCACGCGAGGGTCTTGATCTTGTGCTGATGAAGATGGGCCGTACGGGGACACCCTTTGAGCCACGCCGCAGGCCGCAGGCAGGCAAGTCTGGGTACCCCCGTTCCCAGAACGCCGACAGTTGCATTAGCCGTGTTGGCTATAGAAGAAGTCACAGCTCCATCATGGGCTCAGCCCATCCTCAACTTCCTGGTAAACAGAGAACTGCCGGCTGACGAGATCGCGGCAAGACAAGTCCAACGCCGAGCCGGAGCATACACAATTGTTAACAGAGAGCTCGTCAGGCGCAGTGTCACTGGAGTCTTCCAGCGCTGCGTCGAGCCAGAGAAGGGCATAGCAATCCTCAAGGACATTCACCAAGGCGAATGCGGCCACCACGCGGCCTCAAGATCACTTGTTGCCAAAGCTTTCCGCCATGGATTCTTTTGGCCGACTGCTTTGGACGATGCCAAGGAGTTGGTCAAACATTGCAAAGGGTGCCATGTCTTCAGCTCCAAGCAACACCTGCCGGCTTCGGTACTCAAGAGCATTCCCCCTCACCTGGCCTTTTGCCGTCTGGGGACTGGACATGGTGGGCCCATTCAAGACGGCGCGCGGCGGCATGACACATCTGCTCGTCGCCGTGGATAAATTTACCAAGTGGATCAAAGCGAAGCCGATTAAGAAGCTGAACGGGCCGACTGCCGTGACATTCATCGCAGATATTACAACTCGGTACGGCATGCCACACAGCATCATCACCGACAACGACACGGATTTTGCCAAGGGAGCATTGGCACGTTTCTGCGCGACGTAGGGCATCCGACTGGACCTAGCGTCCGTTGCCCACCCGCAGTCAAACGGCCAAGTCGAGCGAGCCAACGGCCTCATCCTTTTCGGCATCAAGCCCCGACTGGTCGTACCACTAGAGCGTTCGGCCGGTTGTTGGCTCGACGAGCTGCCGGCCGTCCTCTGGAGTCTACGCACTACCCCGAACAAGTCAACCGGCTTCACCCCTTTCTTCCTTGTATGTGGTGCCGAGGCTGTCATCCCAACTAACATCGAGTTCGACTCGCCTCGGGTGACCATGTACACGGAAGCAGAGGCCAAGGAAGCACGAGAAGACGGCGTCGACCTACTGGAAGAAAGCCGGCTGTTAGCCCTGAGCCGGTCTGCCATCTACCAGCAGGGTTTGCGCCGCTACCACAGCCGGAAGGTTAAGCCAAAATCCTTCCAAGAGGGTGACCTTGTGCTCCGGCTGATTCAGCGAACAGCCGACCAGCACAAGCTTTCAGCCCCTTGGGAAGGCCCCTTCGTTATCAGCAGAGCATTGGGAAACGACTCCTACTACCTGATCGACCTTACGAAGTCAAGGCACGAAAGAGAGATGATTCCGGCACGGAGTCGAAGCGACCATGGAATGCCAACCTCCTCCGAAGATTTTACAGTTAAAATGCAGTATGTATCACGCTACCTTTTGTACTAAATATGAGGCAATAGGCCCCCCGAGGAGCACTCGGGGACTGCCATCTTTTATCTATGAATGAGGAGTATCATGCTTATGATTATGTTACTACATTCTTTATTCTCGTCTGGCACTGGGTTCGACCAGTCGGCCCGGGGACTTGCCGCCTTAAGTTATATTCAAGTTCCACTTGCAGTCAGACAAGTAGTGTGCTGGCACCCAAGCCTTCTCTTGTCAAAAGTCGCAGCTCGAAGAACCGACTGTCCGGCTGGCAAGAGTCAAAGGCAGGAAAGGATGCCCACACAAAAAACGGCTAAGGACTAACGAACTTGTATAACAAGTGCCGACTTTGTCCCATCGCCGACCGGCTACAAGAGTAGCCGGCCGGCCGGCTTCCCATTCACCTTGACACAATCTAAGAAAGCTCAAGTACTTGTCTTCCCAAAAAAGGCCAAGCTCCTCCCGACCCACAATTGCCAGAGCAAGCTGTTAAATTTGGGAAGGCGGCGACCAAGGAAAGGCGGCAAAGGAAACAACCTAAGGATAAAAAGCAAATACGAATGGAAGCCAAACACATGCATGGTTATATTTACACAAAAGCCTTCGAAAGGCCGGCATTCAACATAGTTTGAATACACCCCCAGTGGGTGGAACTGTGCAAATTTAATAAAAAGTTGTCCAAAGAGTAACAGCAGGAAAGCAAGAATGGCAGATCAGGCCAAGGGAGCGATGGGCGAGTCGGGCAGGACGGCGGAGGCGGCAGTGCTGGCCGGAGGAGTGGCCGGCTGGCGGGTCTCGGCCTGATATTCACCTCTGGCAGAGAGCGCCTCGTTGCTGGAGGCACGATCAGGCTGAAGCTGGCTGGTTGCTTCACCATCGGGCATGACGTCTTCGCCGCCCTCCCCTTCCTCGTCTTCGCCTTCGTCGCTGGAAGCGATCTCCTCTGCCGAGTCCTCACCTTCTGCCGGGTTCAGCCCGAACCACTCCTCCGGCTGGGCGACGCCGTTGTCATTCACTTCAGGAGCAAAAATGCTGGTGTAGGTATATTCGGCGATCGCCGAGGCACGCTGGATGATAGCCGGCCGCACCGCCACCAGCTCCTCGTCGGCCTCCTGCCACTAGGTGCTCAGCTGGCCTAAGCTCGGCCCAGGATACCAGGCTCGGATGAACTCCAGCGCCCGCGTGGCGCCGGACCGAGCAGCGGAAGCCTTCCAGGCCTCGAAGCGGCCAACCGCAACCTCCAGCCAGTCGGCCGTCCGACTGGGGGTAGGGGAATAGCCTCGCGAGGCCAGAGGGCGGTTAGCACTTGCGCCCCGGCACGCTGAAGGCGGCGAAGCATGCGGTGAGCCAGTTGTAGTCGGGCCTGGATCACCAGAAGCTGCTCCTCAAGCGTCCGGCTGGCATCTGGCGCGATCTCGACCCCTGCCTGCCAGTGCGCCTCACGATGGGCCTCGATGGCTTGGCTGGCGGCGACGGAGTAACCGGGGAAGTAATCTGTGCGAAGAACAAAGAAGCAGCGCAGAGTCAGAAGATAAACAAGAAGCAAAGGGGCGAGAAGGAAGGCGGCTTACCATCGATCAGATTCTCAACTCGGCCATAGCCCTCGCTCAGTGCTTGCTTCACCTCGGCCCAGCCCGCCACCTTGGTCTCGAACTCGGCTTTGAGGGCGGCCTCGCTGTCCTGCACCTTCTTCAGGGCCGCCTTATGGCTCTCCTCCTGGTCGGCTAGTCTCTTGGCCAGGCGGTCACGTTCCTAGGCAAAGGCGCTGCACTCAGCCTCCTTGGCATGAACGGCGGTCTAGGCCCCGCCTAGCTGCTCCCTCAAGTCGGCGTTGGCCTCTGCAAGCATGGAGAAAAAGGAAAAAGCAATAAGGAAGAAGTCGTCAGGGAAGATCCGACCCGACTGCTCAGCAGTCGGCCCGAATCTCGGGGACTACACTCAGTGGGTGCGTTGACGCGCCCCCACGTGAGATAAAATAAACAAGGCACTCACTTCGACTATTAGTCAGGTTGGCGGCCTTCTGGCTCAGCTCCTGGGCCTGGGAGTTGAAGGCAGCTGCGCGGAGGTTATGATACTCCTGAAAATCAGACGGAGTGCGGATAAGAATAAAATAGCTGCCAAGGCCTCTTTGGAAGTTCCAAGCCGCCTGCTCGGCCGACTCGAACTTCGGGGACTACAGCAGGTGGAGTGCGACGCCGCCTCACGGAAGAAATCAAGAAAGAAATCGACCAAAGCTAGAAGCCTCACCCGGATGACCGCGCGCGTCGTGAGAACCTCCTGGGTGTACCATTGCAGCGAGGCGACCTGAGTCTGAAGCCGGCGATGGACCTCCTACGCCGCCACGTTCAGCTCGTTCGTTCCACCGCTGGGCGTCCACTTGGACGTGCTGGCGCTGGCCGCCTCCAGATCCTGCAGCCGTCGGCTGGCGCCACGGCTCCTCATGCGGCTCCGGCGCGAGGGCGCCTCTCCCAGCGCCCGGCGAGGTGGCGACTGCACTACAAGATCCGCCCCCACCGCCGACTCGCCCCCAGCCGGCCGCTCAGGAGCCGCAGCAGATCGGCCGCCTAGGCCCGTTCCAGTCGGCGCCAACCGTGGCGCCTCCTCCAGGATGATCTCGTCGTCTTCCCTCCTCTCCATCACCGGCCGGCCGCGATGGGCTTCCTCCGACGGGGGCACGGGGATGTTGGGAGCCACGGCGCGGAGGGGAACGACGAGCTGCGGAGGCTGATTGCGCAGAGCCTCTGCCTCCCTCTTCGCGGCCGCGGCCTCCTCCTGAGCCTTGGCGCCCAGCGTCGCTTGCGCTCGCCGACTTCTCGCCGCCTCCTGGGCGGCCCTCCGCTCCTCCGCTTCCCGCTCCTCCCGCGCCTCCCGCGCGTTCCGCTCCGTTGCCTCCATTAGGTCGGCGCGGGGATCCACGCGGCGGGAGCTCGAGGACCCTCCCGTCGGTCCGACAATGGAGGCGGCAGAAACTCGTTCGAGGGAAAGCGGCGCTCTGATCGGCAAATTAAGAAGAAGGCTCAGAAGAGCCTCGACCCAAGAAGAAAATGAAAAAGTATGAGACATTCAACACTTACGCCGAGACCGCCTGTGGCTGCTTCACCACCTTGTGGAAGCGGGCCGCCTTCGCGGCCGCCTCGTCCCGCTTGGTCGCTGCCGTGGAACCCTTGGGTTTTTTCGGCCGACTGCCGAAGAGGCCCGGCCCGACGTTTTTGCGCGCCACCCTGGGCAGCTGGCGCGACACAAGGTCCCGCGCCTTGGTGATCGCCCGCCGGCTGGCGGCGCGGGATGGCCTCGGCTTCATCATCGTCCGCCGATCCCGAAGCCGGCCGTGAGCTCGGGGCCGCCTGCCTCTCCGCCGGCTCCGACTATGGCATCGTCCATGGCGGCCGCCCCCAGATCTGGATCGTCGGGGTCGTCCATCGTACTGTCGGCCATGAACTGGCGCTTCGGCCCTGCGGCCCTGGCCACCGGTCGAAGAAGGGGGTTCTGCTCAAAGACAAGTCGGCTAGTCAAAAGTCGGCCGCCACGAGCCCGGCAACAAAAGAAGAAGAAAAGAAGGAAAACTCACCATAGGCGGGGGATCAGCCCGAGAATATGGCGCCTTGCCATACTGTCACTCCTCGGTGAGCTTGCAGTTGGAGATGTAGTTCACCATGTAAGACACCTCGTCACGAGGCATCTCCTTGGTGCTCAGCCGGCATGGGTCGAAGCGGCCGCTCATCTGGCAGATGATGTGCGGCCGGCCTTGGAGCGGGAGCAGCAGGTGCTCCACGAAGGCGGCGACCAGGTCGGCCCCGACCAAGCCCTCCGATTGGACCATCACCCGGAGCCGGGTGACGACAGCATTCCCAGCCAGAGAGAGTGACCTGGCTCGGTAGGACCAAGACGGCTGCCTCCCAGCCGGCGGGCCGGCTACGTAAGCCGGCAGATTGGCGAAGTCGACTTGCGGGGCGACGTTCTTCACATAAAAGTACGATTGCTGCCAGAGCTTCACCGACTGGATCAGCGGGATAGGCGGAAAAGGGTTGTTGTCGGCTGACCTCCGCATGGCGGTGAAGGCGCCACAGGGGGCAGGCACACCCGCAGAGACGGTGCCGAGCTTGCACTGGAAGAACTCCCCAAAGAGCTCAAGGGTGGGGAGGATGCCAAGCAAACCCTCGCACAGGGTGACGAAGGTCGACAACAGCATCACCGTGTTGGGGGTGAGATGATGCGGCTGGAGGCGGTAGAACTCGAGGAAGGAGCGGAAGAACCCGCTCGCCGGCAGGCCGAGGCCGTGCAGGCAGTGCGAGCGGAAAATGACCCGCTCGCCCTCCTCCAGCGCCGGCGAAACCTCCGCCTCAGGCCATGAGGCGGGTCTTCACGTAGCCCTCGCCCGGCAACCGCCAAGGCGTCTTGGCAATCGATGTGGTCCTCGTGGACGTTGGAGCCATCCCACGAGCTAGATAGCGCCATGGGAGCGAGAGGAAGCGAGAGAGGCGCCGCGGCGGAGAGCGCAACCACGCTGCGGCGGAGCCGTGGCAAACCAAGAAGGTCGACGGCGAAACGGCGCGGCGGTGAGGGCGCTGCGGTGGCGGAAGAAAGGAGAAGGAGGTAGAAGGAAGGGTGGGGCGAGGGCGAGCGTGCGAGCGTCTGCCGCTCCCCCTCCTCCCCCTACTTATAGGCTCGTGCGGCGGAGCCGAGGAGGTGAGGCGTGGGTGAATGTGGGATTAACTGCGCCCACTCCCCCACGTCCCATGATTATTGCGCCCTAAAGGCGTGCTGAAACCGCTGTGGGAAGGCGAGCGGTCCGTTCGGGCCACAGAGGATCCGCACATGGGCCGAGGCCTAGGTATGGCGGGCCCCAGCCTGCGGCAATGTCCTGTCGCTCACGTGGGCTGGCAGGCCTTTCTGGCCACGTGGCGCGCGGGGTGGCGCGCGGTCAACACGCGATTCGGCTCGCATTCTCACCTTCGGGCTGCAGAACTTCCCGAAGACGGCGCACCCGCTCAAGGCTGGCTCCTAGCTGCCGGCCCCTCAGGATAGGAAGCTGATCGAGCTTCTCATCCTCCTTTCAGCCTCGAAGCTCAACCAGCTTTAGGGACTACTATCAGAGTAAATGACCACGGGTAGCCTAGCCGGCTCCCCCTGGGACCTCCGAAAAAATTATAAGCCAATCAAGCCCTCCGACGTCCAAGATGCGGGGCCGCCTTCCCCCGGCCGGCTGACTCTCTGGCTGGCTGTCAGGAGGCGGCCCGGCCCTAAAGCCTACAGGGAGAAGGCCACAAGAGGGCCGGCTCCCAAGGAGCCGGCTACAGAGGAGCCGCTCATGGAGGCCGCCAAAGGCCGACTCAAGAAGCCGGCTCCCAAGAAGGCGGCCCAAGGCCACACCCTCGTAATCTGCACCCACATAACGGTGATGAAGCAGGCGTGACTACGGTGAAGCCTGCCACCCCTCAGATCCCGGAGCGCCAAGATATGCGCCAGACGGGCGGTTATCTCCCGTCCGGCGCGACATCATTGCCATGTTGACCATGACGTCGAGACACGACGGTTGCAAGACGACCCACAGGCGGGCCCCTCCGGCGAGAGAGATTCCCGAGGCGGCTCTCGGCCTCCCAGTCGGCTCGAGATATGGCCGGCTTCCACGGCGGCTTACTCCTCCCTCGAAGGAGGCGCCTCATTAAGGAGAGACAGGGCGAGGTGAGGCTACGGTGATCGCCGCCAAAGGCGGTGGCGCCAGCCATGCTTACCAGACAAAGCCCTCGTCATCGAGGATGAGGCTCTGATAACCAGCCCCGACAAGGCCCCTCGTCGGTGGGACCAGCTTGTCGACCAAGAGGCGGCGGCCGGGGACCCACCGGTCGGTGGGCTGACAGCCGGAGAAGCCGGACAAAGACAGCAGCGGCTTGGGCCCGCCACCGGGATTACCATTGTACCCACAGGGGTAGGCCTATATAAACCCCCAAGGGCACCCATGCAAAGGGTTTATCTCAGAGAGTTTTAGACACCACATAGAGGGAAGAGGAGAGCTAGCCTAGCCTTTCTTCTTCCTCTCACCAAACAGCTCAAGGAGCCCCTTGTAACCACTTGTTCATCTAGTGACCATGCGGAGACCCCGCAGAGCAGCAGTAGGGGTGTTATCTCCACGGAGAGCCCCGAAGCTGGGTAAGACCGCTTGGCGTGCATGTCTTCGCCTCATCCCGTTTCCAGGCACCGGCGATGTCTTATTGGCTCCCACAATGATAAGCCACCCGTTGGCATATGTCGCACCTACCACCCGACAGTGTGCTCGAGCTGAAGAGGGGAGGAAGTACCCCGGCAAGGACGCCCGTGCGAAAACCGACTCCACAGACGAAGACACTGCCACCCCGACGAAGAAGGGCCAGCGCCGCAACAGGAACCGCAAGGGCAAGACCGTGCTTGCCGTCGAGGGATCCGAGGACACTGGCGCCGCCAAGAAGGCCAAGGCAGACGACCCCGACAAGGATATTGCTGGGTGCGCCGCTTGCCGGGCCTTGGCGGCTACCGACAAGCCAGGAGGCTCCGACAAGCAGTACTGCAAGATCCACCGCACCAAGGGACATGACCTCCAGAACTGCCGACAAGTTGAGCTGCTTGCTGAGGAGCAAAAAGCTTAGTATGAGAGGCAGGACAAAGAGAAGGGTCAGGATGGTGCCCAAGGATCCGACAAGAAGCGTGGCGGCCAAGGGGGTCGCCGCGGCAAGGATAGACATCAAGAGAGGCCCGCTCGGGGCCGCGACAAGAAGCAGGAAGACGACGATCATGACGAGGACGACGAGTTTGGCGAGCAAGAGTTCCAGAAAGCTATGAAGGCCATGTGCGTCAACGGTGGCGCCTCGCTTCACACTTCTCACCGCCAGCTCAAGCAGTGGGCGCGTGAGATCACAGCAGCGGAACCATCACTCGATGCTCAAAAGCCACTGAAGTGGTCCAACACGCCTATCATTTTTTACGCCGAGGATCACCCTGATCGCACAATTCGGTCGGGTTCTTGCCGTTGTTGGTTTCGCCAACAATACGCAACCTCAAGGTGACAAAAATGCTAGTTGACGACGGTCGGTCTGAACTTGATTTCGTCTGTTGTGATCAAAAGGCTACAGATTCCAGACGGAGACCTCGAAGAGACGGGTACTTTTCAAGGGTTCAACCCGGGAAGGAGCCAGCCGAAGGGTAAGGTCACGCTGCCCGTGACGTTTGGAGGCGAGTTGAACTACCGGGCAGAGAGGATTGTTTTTGATGTAGCTGAAATCCCCTTGCCCTACAACGGGATCCTCGGACGCCCGGCAGTAGCCAAGTTCATGGCGGCGTCACATTACGCCTACAACACGCTGAAGATGCCCGGGCCGATGACTATCATCACTGTCCCCTCTGACAACAAGGATGAGCTGATCTACGCTGACCAACTCTACTGGGAGGCTGTTGAAGCGGCTGCCACCAAAGCCCCGGGAGGGAAGAAGACCGGCAAGACCTCTCGCACCCACTCCGGCAAGCGCACCTCTTCGGAGTGCTATGCTCCCGTCGAGGACATGCAAGAGAGCTCCACCGGCAAGAGCAAGAAATCTAGAGCTGCGCCACCAGAGACCAAGAAGGTGTCCGTCAAGGAGGATGGCACGGGAGGGGCTTTCACCATAAGCTCCTCCCTTGACAGCAAATAGGAAAGCGCGCTCGTCACCTTCCCGCGGGCGAATGTCGATGTGTTTGCATGGCAAGCATCCGACATCCCCGGTGTTCGCAGGGAGGTGATTGAGCACCATCTTGCTGTCTGTCCTCATGCGCGACCTGTCAAGCAGAAGGTCAGGAAGCAAGCTTTGGAGCGGTAGGAGTTCATGACGGAGGATATCAAGAAGTTAGAAGTGGCAGGCTTGGTGAGGGGAGTACTCCAATCGACGTGGTTGGCCAATCCGGTGGTGGTGCGCAAGGCAAATGGGAAGTGGAGGCTGTGTATTGATTACACGGATATCAATAAGGCTTGTACAAAGGACCCTTTCCCGTTGCCGCACATTGACCAGATTGTTGACTCCACGGCCGGGTGCGAGTTGTTATCGTTCCTCGACGCCTACTGAGGATACCACCAGATCTTCATGACAAGTGAAGATGAAGAGAAGACATCATTCATCACCCCATGTGGTACATATTGTTTCTTACGAATGCCTTTCGGGTTGAAGAGTGCTGGCTCAATGTTTGCAAGAGCAGTCCAAACTGGTTTTGAGCCCCAGCTGCATAGAAATATGGAAGCTTATATGGATGACATAGTGTTCAAAACCAAGGACAAGGCGACACTCGTACAAGATTTGGAAGAGACGTTTGCGAACTTGTGCAAGATCAACCTCAAGCTGAACCCTGAGAAGTGTGTTTTCGGTGTTCCGTCCGGCAAACTTCTCGGGTTCTTTGTGTCACAGCGCGGGATCGAGGCGAATCCAGATAAGATCAAGACCATTGAGCAAATTGAGGCACCTAGGCCGATCAAGGATTTGCGCCGGCTCACTGGCTGCGTTGCTGCCATGAGCAGGTTCATTTCCAAGTCTGCCGAGCGTGCCCTTCCCTTTTTCAAAATCCTGAAGAAGGCGGGCCCAATGGAATGGACCCCAGAAGCCGAAGTACCACTGCAAGATTTGAAGAAATACCTCCCCTCTACACCGATACTAGTTGCGCCTAGACCGCAAGAGCCATTGCTGCTGTACCTAGCGGCAACGAACCAAGTGGTCAGCTGTGCGCTAGTGGCGTAGAGGGAGGTTGACGAAGAGGCAGTGGCAACGGCAGGACTGGCGGATGACGAGCCAGAGCCGCCCCGGCAGGGCCTGGTGCCGGCAAGGCAAGGCCCCTGACAGAGTCTGACGCTGGCGGGATGAGGCCTGTGCAACCATATGGAGTGGTGCAGAAGAAGAAGATGATGCAGCACCCGGTTTACTTTGTCAGCCCCCTCTTGCAGGGGGCTAGGTCAAGGTACTCCGGCGTGCAGAAATTGCTCTTCGGCCTTCTTATGGCCTCAAGGAAGCTGCGTCATTACTTCCAAGCCCACGAAATCACCGCCGTCACCCACCTCCCGTTGCAACGGATATTGCATAACCCAGACGCAACTGGGAGGATCGTGGAATGGGCCTTGGAACAGTCGAGCTTTGGTTTGAAGTTTGAAAGTACTTCAACAATCCAGAGTAGAGTCTTGGCAGAGTTCATTGCAGAATGGACCTCAACGCCCGACGAAGATGTCACAACCCTAGTCAGTGCTTGCATTAGCGTGATGCATCATGTTTAAAATTTCCAGAAACTTGAAATGGGGATGAACCAAACTCCCAGCACCACTTAAACAACCTAAGGTTACTAAAATATTTTCCAATGAACCTGAAATGCCCTTCAAAAATGTTCATCACTTTTGTCTTGGTCTAGAACCTCTGCCAAAATTGGTTCACATTTTTCTAGGACACCTAAGGTCACTGAATTAAATCATACTCTATTTGCATTTCGGAATTTAAATGGTATATAATATTTTAAATGTCCAAATAATTCTGAACTTAAGTGAGGGCTGTTGGAAATATTCCAAACAGAGCCCACAGTTATTTTAGGGTTTTTGAAAATGCCTTAGCATTTTAATTAAGTCAAAACAATTGCAGAAAAATAGAAAACGTAAACTAAATTAGAAGAGAGAGAGAGACAGAAGTTACCTGGCCACCTACCTGGCGCAGCCCACCTGGCAGCCCACTGGCCGGCCCAGCACTATGCTGGCCCGTGCCAACTACCCGCTTCCTCTTGCTAGGCAGGCAGAGAGGAGCGCGCCCGCGCACGCCGAGCTCGCCACGCAGCTCCCTGGCCTCCTGCCTCGCTTGGACAGCGCGGCGACGCCTCGAAGCCACTCCTCGGTGCCGCCCCGACCCCACCGACACCCCATTCTTCCCCCTGGCTCTCTCCCTCGCCCCCTCCTCGCCATGGCCGACGCAGCCACGCCCGCGCCGCCGCAGAAACCGCAGCCACCGTCGCCCCCTCGTCGCCCCGACCTGTCCCGAAACTCCGCCATCGCCCGCCGAGAGCTAGTGAGCCCAGCGCCAGACGCCAAGATGCCTCCTCGACCTCGTCTTCACCGCCGTCGCAGGAGATCCATCTCGCCGCCCTGCTCAGCTCCGACCGCCCCCGACCTCGTCGTCTACTCCGCTGAGACCCCCATGAGCCCTGCTCCGTCCTCCCCCTCTCCGTTCTCGCTGTCGTGCACCATAGCGACCGCACGAGGCTCGCGCGCATGCGCCGCCACCTAAGCTCATCGCCGACGTGGCTCCGGCCACACAACGGCCTCACCACCGTGTCCAACACACTCACCACACTTCATAGGCCTTGTAGGAGCAAACCCCGCGCCCCTGTGATCACCGTAGCGTCGAGTTCGAGCTCGCCCGAACTCCCGCAGCCGCCAAACTCGTCGCCGGCGTCGTTTCCGGTGACCCCGAGCTCAAGCACCACCACCACTCAACGTGGCTCACTCCCAGCTATGTGTAGATGCCCTCCGCCGCCCGTTTGGCCGTCGGAATGCGAAACCCGCGCTGACCAGGGTTTGACCTCCCCTGGGTCAATGACATGTGGGCCCCGCTGCCTAATTAACCCTGGTTTAGCTCCTATTTAGATTAAACTAACAACACGAGCCCCACAGGTTAGTTTGACCTGGCCACGTCACACGTTGACCGACCCCACACGTCAGTGCTGACTTGCTGACGTGGCTGTTGACCCGACCCCGCCTGTTAGCGACACTAACCAGCACTGGTTCACTGACTAGTGGACCCCACTGGTCAGGTTTGACCAGGGGCAGCCCGGTTGACCTGCTGACGCAATGCTGATGCAGTAATGACTTTTCTGGTTTTATTCTTATTAAGGAAATTCCAGGAATTAGTGCTAACTTCTAAAAATCATAGAAATTAATTTGTAACTCCAAATGCAATATTTATATATGAAAAATGACTAGAAAAATCCAATCTGTCCATCTGTACTGGTTTCATGCATGTTAAAGCAGCTTAACCCTGCTGTTTATATTAAAACATGATAAATCACTATTTAAATTCATAAGATGAGTTTGGGGTTGAACCTTTGGTTCAAAATGGCTCAAACCCATCTAGTTGTAGTTGCATTAGCCCAACACACTCATTTTGCTATGTCATGATCATGCATCATATTGTGCATTGCATTGATTGTGTTCTTCCTTGTTTGCTGGTATTTGTCCCCTCTCAGTAGACGTGGTTCCAATGATGAGTTCGATGACACCGATGAAGAGCTATATCATCTTTAGAACTGCCAGGCAAGCAAAACCCCCTTGTTCATTCGGATACAATCCCACTCTCTCGCTTCTACTCTCTTGTTGTTGAGCCCATCGACAACATATTATCATCTCCAGTGTTGGAAACTTTGTAAGCAATGCCTTTGTGTTCCGTTCATGAAGCATATGTTGGGTGAAAGAAGTGACTTTCTCTGATTCACGTGCATTTGGTGCAAGTTGCCGCCGTGAGTTCGAGAAAGATTGTTTTTGTTTCCTCTGGTACCATCCCAAGTCAGTCATGCATGTGCGAAATATGCTATGGTTTGACAGGCTCGCTACCTCCGTTCCATATGTATCTCCTAGTACAACAAGCCACTGATTGATTTGTTCAAGGAAAAGAAGTTCTTAAGTGCTAATCCTTAAGGACCCAAAGGTACATGCACACGACTTCGCTCTCTGCAATGATGGTTCCCAATCAGAACTCGGTAGTGTTTCGTTGTAAGACTACTATGTGGTCATGCTTGTCTTGGACAACGTGTTCACATGTATGTAGCAGAACCGGCTCATGTTTTGGAGCTTGCTATCGTAGTTTATCTCCCGAGAATCTCGCAACGCCATCTCGTCGATTTCTATTGCAATCTTTCATTTTTCTCTCTAGACTGGATGAGTCTGGAATATCCTGACACCAACCAGATCTGAATCTCAGGCAGATATGATGGTTGGAACGATTCCCAAGAACTGTAATATTGGTCTCTCTGTAACCCGGTGAAGTGGATGTCGTGGCCAACACACCCAGCCGGAAGACTTATTATTGTAGTATCTTGATTGAGGAAGTTGGCCACCTCCCCATAAGGATTTCGTAGGATTTACTTCCGTAGTTATTCCTTATGGATTCTTGCGCTCCCGAAGTCCGACCTTCTACTTGATGTTCAAGATACCAAACCATATCAAATGGGTTACGCTAGTACATCAAGGAGAACATTAGAAGCGGAGTGCTAAATGTCTCTCGGCCGATCATCCAGATTTTGTTTCCTTGGCCTCGCTAAGGTGAAACCTGTGAAAATGTTATCTTCCTTTGCATCTGCATCATCCATCACTATTCATCATGGTAGTATGTTGTGTTGCCAGGATCCTTGACACGGATGTTGGTAGAACCTTGATGAATATGGAAATGCTCAAGTTCTTGAGAGCACACGCAAGCAAAATCGTCCCTTGTGTTGTCTTCAACAAGGTAGTCCACATCATCCGTTCTAGTCTGGGTATACCATCCCTTCTTACTCCGCCAAACGATTGTTGTGAATTTTTTTAGGCTGTTATAGAGAGTTTCAGTGATCTCTGTATCAAAAGTAATTCTTTTTGCCACTTAGGAGAATAATTTTACGAGTCATCTCCTCGAAGGTGCCCTTGTATGGGATCATGGCAATTATTTCTTCGCTACTTTGAAACCTTGCACCATCTTACTCAAGCGTGGAATTGTTGCCTACCAACTTGAACCTTTGCCATCTAACTTCCATCACCCTGATGTGAGTTCTGTGTCTCAGCCCAAGAGATGTTCAACGTCTCATTCCGTGAGTTGATCGATCTTTAAGAAGATCGATTCCTATAGAGTTTCTTTCCGTCATCATCGTGTTGGACAAAGATCTCGAAGGCAAAGACGTCAAGATCAATATGATGCAATGAATCAACATCTTCAAGAATGCAATGGATTTTGGAGTTTGTGCCAGTTCCATGTCCCATCTGTCTTCTTACCTTACGTCTTGAATCTCGAGACGAGCTTCTTGTTTAGTAGGGGTGAGTTGTCACAACCCTAGTCAATGCTTGCATTAGCGTGATGGGGATGAACCAAACCCCCAGCACCACTTAAACCAACTAGGGTTACTAAAATATTTTCCCGATGAACCTGAAATGCCCTTCAAAAATGTTCATCACTTTTGTCTTGGTCTAGAACCTCTGCCAAAATTGGTTCACATTTTTCTAGGACACCTAAGGTCACTAAATTAAATCATACTCTATTTGCATTTGGGAATTTAAATGCTATATAATATTTTAAATGTCCAAATAATTCTGAACTTAAGTGAGGGCTGTTGGAAATATTCCAAACATAGCCCACAATTATTTCCATGGTTTTTGAAAATGCCTTAGCATTTTAATCAAGTCAAAACAATTACAGAAAAATAGAAAACAGAAACTAAATTAGAAGAGAGAGAGAGAAGTTACCGGTCCACCTACCCGGCGCAGCCCACCTGGCAGCCCACTGGCCGGCCCAGCACTATGCTGGCCCGTGCCAGCCACCTGCTTCCTCTTGCTAGGAAGGCAGAGAGGAGCGCGCCCGTGCACGCCGAGCTCGCAACGCAGCTCCCTGGCCGCCTGCCTCACTTGGACAGCGCGGCGACGCCTCGAAGCCACTCCTCGGTGCCGCCCGACCCTAACGACACCCCATTCTTCCCCCTGGCTCTCTCCCTCGCCCCTCCTCGCCATGGCCGATGCAGCCGCGCCCGCGCCTCCGCAGAAACCGCAGCCACCGTCGCCCCCTCGTCGCCCCGACGTGTCCCCGAGCTCCGCCGTCGTCCGCTTTGCCAAGCTAGCTGAGCCCCGAGCGCTCGCACGCCCCGGAGACGGCTCCTCGACCTCGTCTTCACCGTCGTCACTAGAGATCCATCTCGCCGCCCTGCTCAGCTCCGACCGCCCCCGACCTCGTCGTCTACTCCACTGAGATCCCCGTGAGCCTTGCTCCATCCTCCCCCTCTCCGTTCTCGCTCTCGTGCACCATAGCGACCGCACGAAGCTCGCCGCCTGTGCCGCCGCCTAAGTTAAATGCGCCCGGCGTGGCTCACGGCAGCAGCGGCCTCACCACCGTGTCCAACGCACTCACCACACCGCGTAGGCCTTGTAGGAGCTAACCCTGCGCCCCTGCGATCACCGTAGCGTCGAGTTCGAGCTTGCCCGAACTCTGGCAGCCACCAACTCATCACCGGCGTCATTTCCGGTGACCCCGAGCTCAAGCACCACCACCACTCAACGCGGATCACTCCCAGCTACGCGTAGATGCCCTCCGCCTCCCGTTTGGCCGCCGGAATGCGAAACCCGCGCCCTCCGCCGCGTTCAGTCGTCGCAGGCGGCTAAACGCCGGTGAGTTGACCTAGCTGACCAGGGTTTTGACCTCCCATAGGTCAACGACATGTGGGCCCTGCTGCCTAATTAACCCCGGTTTAGCTCCTGTTTAGATTAAACTAACCACACGGGCCCCACAGGTCAGTTTGACCTGGCCACATCACACGTTGACCGACCCCACACGTCGGTCTTGACTTCTTGGCGTGGTTGTTGACCGACCCGGCGTGTCGGTGACACTAACCAGATCGGTTCAGCGACTAGTGGACCCCATCGGTCGAGTTTGACCAGGGCAGCCCGATTGACTTCTTGGCGCGGTCTTGACACAATAATGCCTTTTCTGGATTTATTCTTATTCAGGAAATTCCAGGAAATAGTGCTAACTTCTAAAAATCATAGAAATTAATCTGTAACTCCAAATGCAAAGATTTATATATGAAAAATGATCAGAAAAATCCAGTCTATCCATCTGTATGGTTTCATGCATGTTAAAGCAACTTAACCCTGCTGTTTATATTAAAACATTATAAAGCACTATTTAAATTCATTAGATGAGTTTGGGGTTGAACCTTTGGTTCAAAATGGCTCAAACCCATCTGGTTGTAGTTGCATTAGCCCAACACACTCATTTTGCCATGTCACGATCATGCATCATATTGTGCATTGCATTGATTGTGTTCTTCCTTGTTTGCCGGTATTTGTCCCCTCTCAGTAGACGTGGTTCCGACGATGAGTTCGATGACACCGTTGAAGAGCTATATCATCTTCAGAAGTGCCAGGCAAGCAAAAACCCCTTGTTCATTCTGATACAATCCCACTCTCTTGCTTCTGCTCTCTTTTACTGCATTAGGACAACAACGCTTCAACTGTTACTGTTGCGGTAGTTGAACCCCTTTCCTCTGCATGACTTGTCATTGCAACAGTAAATATATGAAACCCACTAGCATGAGTAGGAGTTGTTTGAGCCCTGATGTGCCTACTCATTCATGCTTGTTGTCATGCCTGCTACTGCTTAGACTTGAGTCAGGTCTGATTCATCAGGGATGAATTGAAATGTGGTGAACATGTCCTACTGTTGAGAGCTAAGTGCGTGAACACGATTTGGTAAAGGTTGCGGTGAGAGGCCATGTAGGAATACATGGTGGGTTGTCTCATTGAAGCCGTCCTCAGGAACTGAGTTCTGTGTTTCTGATCCATGAACAGCTATTACCACACGTTGGGCCCTGAAATATGACCCCGCTCGACTTATTAACCCCCTTGTCCTCTGTCCAGGAGTTGCAAGTAGTTTCTGGTGTTTGTAGTATGCTGGAGGCTGTGTGCAGCGCTGACCCGAGGGGTGGGCTGTGATGCGGTAGGCATGTGGCATAGTGTACCGGGTGCCTGTTTGGTGTCTCGGGAACCCTGCACACATCGTTTGGGGCCGTAAGTGGAAACCTCGTCCGGACTCCCTTCGGATGGAACCTGAATAGGCGATAAACCTGGACTAGGGACTTGTGTGGTTAGTCAGGTCGTGGTCTACACCCACGTCGGCTTTCGCTTGTAGTCTGCCGAGCACATGTCGTGTGCAGACGCTAAGTGGTGGAAACATGTGTGAAGAAGTACACCCCTGCAGGGTTATAAATGATCTATTTGAATAGCCGTATCCGCAGTAAAGGACTTCTGGGTTGCCTATATAGTTCATAGACAAGTGAAAGTGGATACTCTAAAATGCGCAAGATAAGCGTGAGTGCTATGGATGTCATTCTCGTAGGGAGACGGGAGCGGATCCATAGTGGTGTATTGATATGGTGAATATGTGGACTCGTGTGCGCCACCTCAAAGGGTTACTTGCAGTCGTAGTTCAGGATAGCCACCGAGTCAAAGCTGGCTTGCTGCAGTTAAATTGGTTCACATTTTTCTAGGACACCTAAGGTCACTAAATTAGATCATACTCTATTTGCATTTGGGCATTTAAATGCTATATAAAATTTTAATTGTCCAAATAATTCTGAACTTAAGTGAGGGCTGTTGGAAATATTCCAAACATAGCCCACAATTATTTCCAGTGTTTTTGAAAATGCCTTAGCATTTTAATTAAGTCAAAACAATTACTGAAAAATAGAAAACAAAAACTAAATTAGAAGAGAGAGAGAGAGAGAAGTTACCTATCCACCTACCCGGCGCAGCCCACCTGGCAGCTCACTGGCCGGCCCAACACTATGCTGGCCCGTGCCAGCCACCTGCTTCCTCTTGCTAGGCAGGCAGAGAGGAGCGCGCCCGTGCACGCCGAGCTCGCCACACAGCTCCCTGGCTGCCTGCCTCACTTGGACAGCGTTGCGACGCCTCGAAGCCACTCCTCGGCGCCGCCCTGACCCTACCGGCACCCCATTCTTCCCCCTGGCTCTCTCCCTCGCCCCTCCTCGCCATGGCCGACGGCCTTCAAGGCCTTGTGGCATAACCGCAGCCACCGTCGCCCCCTCATCACCCCAACGTGTCCCCGAGCTCCGCCGTCGTCCGCTTCGCCAAGCTAGCTGAGCCCCGAGCACTCGCACGCCCAGAAGACGGCTCCTCGACCTCGTGTTCACCGCCGTCACTGGAGATCCATCTCGCCGCCCTGCTCAGCTCCGACCGCCCCCGACCTCGTCGTCTACTCCGCTGAGATCCTAGTGAGCCCTGCTCCGTCCTCCCCCTCTCCGTTCTCGCTCTCGTGCACCATAGCGACCACACGAAGCTCGCCCGCGCGCGCCACCGCCTAAGTTCGTCGCTGAAGTGGCTCTGGCCGCGCAACGGCCTCACCACCGTGTACAACACACTCACCGCACCGCGTAGGCCTTGTAGGAGCTAACCCTGCGATCACCGTAGCGTCGAGTTCGAGCTCGCCCGAACTCTGGCACCCGCCAAACTCGTCACCGGCGTCGTTTCCAGTGACCCCGAGCTCAAGCACCACCACCACTCAACGCGGCTCACTCCCAGCTACGCGTAGATGCCCTCCGCCTCTCGTTTGGCTGCCGGAATGCGAAACCCGCGCCCTCCGCCGCGTTCAGTCGTCGCCGGCGGCTCAACACCGGTGAGTTGACCCAGCTGACCAGGGTTTTGACCTCCCCTAGGTCAATGACATGTGGGCCCTGCTGCCTAATTAACCATGGTTTAGCTCCTGTTTAGATTAAACTAACCACACGGGCCCCACAGGTCAGTTTGACCTGGCCACATCACACGTTGGCCGACCCCACACGTCAGTGCTGACTTGTCGACGTGGTACATTGAACCGACCACGTGTCGTGACACTAACCAACCTTTGGTTCACTGACTAGTGGACCCCACTGGTCAGGTTTGACCAGGGGCAGCCCAGTTGACCTGCTGACGCAGTGCTGACACAATAATGCCTTTTCTGGATTTATTCTTATTCAAGAAATTCCAGGAAATAGTGCTAACTTCTGAAAATCATAGAAATTAATCTGTAACTCCAAATGCAAAGATTTATATATGAAAAATGATTAGAAAAATCCAGTCTATCCATATGTATGGTTTCATGCATGTTAAAGCAACTTAACCCTGCTGTTTATATTAAAACATGATAGAGCACTATTTAAATTCATTGGATGAGTTTGGGGTTGAACCTTTGGTTCAAAATGGCTCAAACCCATCTGGTTGTAGTTGCATTAGCCCAACACACTCAATTTGCCATGTCACGATCATGCATCATATTGTGCATTGCATTGATTGTGTTCTTCCTTGTTTGCCGATGTTGTCCCCTCTCGGTGAGCGTGGTTCCGACGATGAGTTCGATGACACCGTTGAAGAGCTATATCATCTTGAAGTGCCGGGCAAGCAAAAACCCTTGTTCATTACGATACAATCCCACTCTCTTGCTTACGCTCTCTTTTCTGCATTAGGACAACAACGCTTCAAGCTATTCTTTATGCGGTAGTTGAACCCCTTTCCTCTGCATGACCTGTCATTGCAACAGTAAATAGATGAAACCCACTAGCATGAGTAGGAGTTGTTTGAGCCCTGATGTGCCTACTCATTCATGCTTGTTGTCATGCCTGCTACTGCTTAGACTTGAGTCGGGTCTGATTCATCGGGGATGAATTGGAATGTGGTGAATATGTCCTACTGTTGAGAGCTAAGTGCGTGAACATGATTTGGTAAAGGTTGCGGTGAGAGGCCATGTAGGAGTACATGGTGGGTTGTCTCATTGAAGCCGTCCTCAGGAACTGAGTTCTGTGTTTCTGATCCATGAACATCTACTACCACACGTTGGGCCCTGAAATATGACCCCGCTCGACTTATTAACCCCCTTGTCCTCTGTCCAGGAGTTGCAAGTAGTTTCTGGTGTTTGTAGTATCTTTGGAGGCCGTGCTTGTGGCCTGACCCGAGGGTGGGCTGTGATGCGGTAGGCATGTGGAGCAGTGTCTGGGTGCCTGTTTGGTGTCTCGGGAACCCTGCACACATCGTTTGGGGCCGTAAGTGGAAACCTCGTCCGGACTCCCTTCGGATGGAACCTGAATAGGCGATAAACCTGGACTAGGGACTTGTGTGGTTAGTTAGGTCGTGGTCTACACCCACGTCGGCTTTCGCTTGTAGTCTGCCGAGCACATGTCGTGTGCAGGGCGCTAAGTGGTGGAAACATGTGTGAAGAAGTACACCCTGCGAGGTTATAAATGATCTATTCGAATAGCCGCATCCGCGGTAAAGGACTTCTGGGTTGCCTATATAGTTCATAGACAAGTGAAAGTGGATGCTCTAAAATGCGCAAGATAAGCGTGAGTGCTATGGATGTCGTTCTCGTAGGGAGACGAGAGTGGATCCATTGTGGTGTATTGATATGGTGAATATGTGGACTCGTGTGCGCCACCTCAAAGGGTTACTTGCAGTCGTAGTTCAGGATAGCCACCGAGTCAAAGCTGGCTTGCTGCAGTTAAATTCCACCACCCCTTTGTTGATACTGATGCATATGTAGCTAGATCTGATGTAAGTCTTGCTGGGTACATTTGTACTCATGTTTGCTTAATTTATGTTTTGCAGAGAGACTTCAGTCTCACTAGTAGTTCTACGTGGACTTCGATGTTTAGCTTGTTACCTTAGCTACGATCTTGTGCCCTCGGTAGGGTCTTGTAGATAGTCAGGCTTCTCAGTCTTTTCATTTGTAGCTGTCTGTACTCAGAAAAGTTAAGCTTCTGCATGTGCTTGTTGCTTGTACACTCTGTATGTTGGGTCATCAGACCCATGTTTGTAATATCTGGATCTTCGGAGCCTAATGAATAAATACCTTGAGTTGTAGAGTTTTGTTGTGATGCCATGTTGTATTTACACATATCGGGCATATTGTGTGTATGATTGAAATGCTTGGTATGTGTGGGATCCGACAACCTAGTTGTTTTCCTTGGTAGCCTCTCTTATGGGGAAATGTAGTCCGGTGTTTCCACTGAGCCATGGTAGTCTGCTATAGCCCGGTTTACCGGAGTCCTGCTAGCCCAGTTACTACTGCTCCGGAACACTTAGACTGGCTGGCATGTGATCCACTTCGTTCCTATGTCTGTCCCTTCGGGGAAATGTCACACAGTGACTTCCGGAGTCCTGCTAGCCTGCTACAGCCCGGGTTCCCGAAGTCCTGTTAGCCCAGTTGCTATAGCCTGGATTCACACGCTGATGACCAACACGTTCGATGCTGGTTCATTTATGCCTATCCCCATAAGTTAGCGCCACTTTGGGTTCATGACTAGTCATGTCGGCCTGGGTCCTCTGTCATATGGATACTAGCGACACTATCATATACATGAGCCAAAAGGCGCAGACGGTCCCGGGCCAGGTAAGGTGGCACCCGTGGGAATACCGTGCGTGAGGCTGCAAAGTGATTTGATGTGTTACATGCTAGACCGGTGTGACTTAGAATCGGGGTCCTGACAGCTTTGGTATCAGAGCCTGACTGCCTGTAGGATTACCAAGCCAAACTAGTCGAAGTCGAGTCTAGAAATGCTTTAGTTATATAATGGAATTTGTTATGGAAGGGAACGTAAGGCTCTTTTTACTCCCTTACCTTACTCTCCCCGGCAAGGAAACAAGTCGCAACTGGGTTATGTACTTTGACGGGGCTTTCTCGCTGCAAGGCGCCGGTGTTGGTGTGCTACTCGTTGCACCCACCGGAGAGCACCTCAAGTATGTGGTCCAGATGCACTTTCCCAGGGAGATGTCGACGAACAACACAGCTGAATATGAGGGGCTGCTTGCCGGTCTCAGGATCGCGGCAGACCTCGGAATCAAGAAGCTCATCGTTAGGGGTGATTCACAGCTTGTCGTCAAGCAAGTTAACAAAGACTATCAAAGCTCGTTGATAGAGGCCTACGTAGATGAGGTGAGGAAGCTGGAGGAGCGTTTTGACGGTATACAAGTGGAGCATGTTCCCCGAGTGTAGAATGACACCGCCGACTACCTGTCAAAATGCGCTGCCCTCAAACTACCTGTGGAACCAGGTACTTTCGTGCTTCGGTTAACTCAACCATCCGTTGAACCCTCGACAAAGCAGAACAAGCGCAGGAAATCAGGCCCCTGCAAGTACTTTCCTGCCGAGCTCCCATGAGCCGCTGACAAGGATGTTGCCATGGGGCAACAGACTCCGGCAGGGCGTCAAGCCCTGGCCATAGAGACAACTGCTCCCATGGCAGAGGAAATGCCTTTGGTCCTTGCCGTCGAGCCCCAGGCTCCGGCATGGGCATGACATACGGTCCGATTCCTCCAAACAGGGGAGCTCCCTGAGGAGCAGGAAGAAGAAGAGAAAGTAGCCCGTCGGTCTGCCATGTATCAGTTCGTCGATGATGTTCTGTACAAAAAAAGACCAAACAGTGTGAAATTGAAGTGCATTCCCCGGGAGGAAGGACTGGAGCTGTTGGCAGAGATACACGGAGGAATATGTGGCTCCCACATAGGGTCGAGGGACCTTGCCGGTAAGGCATTCCGCCAAGGTTTCTTCTGGCCCACAGCCCTCCAGGATGCAACAACGCTAGTAACCAAGTGTGAAGTATGCCAGTTCCATTCAAAGAATCTTCATCAACCAGCTCAAGCTCTCCAAACAATCCCTCTTTCCTGGCCGTTCTTGGTCTGGGGTTCGACATACTGGGCCCCTTTCCCCATGCTGTCAGGGGCTTTGAGTACTTGTACGTTGCAATCGACAAGTTCACAAAGTGGCCGGAGGTGGAGGCAATTAGAAAGGTGACAGCACAATCAGCCATCAAATTCTTCAAGGGGCTAGTCTACCGTTTTGGTGTGCCAAATAGAATCATCACCGACAATGGCACGCAGTTCACGAGCCACGCCTTCATGCAGTACATCCAGGACCTTGGTAGCAAGGTCTGTTTTGCTTCTGCACATCCACGGAGCAACGACGAGGCTGATAGGGCAAATGCTGAAGTGTTGCGAGGCCTCCGAACGAGGACTTTTGACAGGCTGCATAGGTGTGGACGACGCTGGATTGATGAATTTCCGGCAGTTCTTTGGTCAATCAGAACGACACCAAATCGAGCCACCGGCCAGACACTCTTCTCCCTCGTTTACGGGGCAGAAGCAGTTCTCCCCACGGAACTCACGTGCGGGTCACCTCGAGTGCTCGCTTATGATGAGCTTGAGCAAGAGCAGTTGCGGCAAGATGACGCAACACTCCTTGAGGAAGATCGTCTTCGGGCGGCTGTGCGAGCAGCATGCTACCAGCAAGCCTTGCGCCGCTATAATAGCTGCAAGGTTCATGACCGCAGCTTTGAGGAAGGCGAACTTGTTCTTTGGCACGTTCAGTCGGCCAAGAATTCCAACAAGTTGACGCCAAAGTGGGAGGGCCCTTATCGGGTGTCTGAGTCACCGGGCCCGGCTGTCACTTTGGAGACCGAAGATGGTATTCCATTGAGCAATTCCTGGAACATCAAACATCTTTGCAAGTTTTACCCATAAGGCGCGGTTGCCGGGCTCCCCGGCAAACCACCTTTTGTACAAGCCTTGCCGGCAAGGCATGTAACCCTTTGTACAAAGCCAGATGCAGACCCTGAGCATAAATAAATGAAGCGCCGATGCCCTAAGTTTTAGCATGCATGCTAGGTTGAGTCTCTCTCTGTGTTAGGGTTGATAGTGCTTGCCGGCGACTAATTAACCCTTAGCATAGAGGTCGAGTATGCATCCCTCTGTTCCTTTCCGTACTTTTTTGGTTCGTAGGATGCACGGACATTTCTGCTGAGCTATTTTGGAAGAAAAGAGAATAATGATACGTCTCCGTCATACCTATAATTTTTGATTGTACCATGCCAATATTCTACAACTTTCATATACTTTTGGCAACTTTTTATACTATTTTTGGGACTAACATATTGATCCAGTGCCCAGTGCCACTACTTGTTTGTTGCATGTTTTTTGTTTCACAGAAAATTCATATCAAACGGAGTCCAAACGGGATATAAACGGACGGAGAATATTTTTGGAATATTTGGAAAATATGGGAAGAAGAATCAACGCGAGATGGTGCTCAAGGTGGCCATGAGGCAGGAGGGCGCGCCCACCCCCTGGGCGCGCCCCTGACCCTCGTGGGCCCCCGTAAGGCGGTTGCTGCTCTTCTTTGGCTGCAAGAAAGCTAATTTTTGGAGAAAAATCTGGGCGAAGGTTTCAATCCAATCGAAGTTATGGATCTCCGGATATATAAGAAACGGTGAAAGGGCAGAATCCCAGAACACAGAAACAGAGCGAGACAGAGAGACAGATCCAATCTCGGAGGGGCTCTCGCCCTTCCCATGCCATGGAGACCAAGGACCAGAGGGGAAACCCTTCTCCCATCTAGGGAGGAGGGCAAGAGTGACAGAAGCTTCAACCTAGCATAGAAATTGATGCATACATGATTAAAGGGGGACCAATATATCGTAATGCTATGGTTGGGTTTTACCTTAATGAATGTTAGTAGTTGCGGACACTTGCTAATAGTTCCAATCATAAGTGCATAGAATTCCAAGTCAGGGATGACATGTTAGCAGTGGCCTCTCCCACATAAAACTTGCTATCGGTCTAGTAAAGTAGTCAATTGCTTAGGGACAATTTCGCAACTCCTACCACCACTTTTTCCACACTCGCTATACTAACTTTATTGTGTCTTTATCTAAACAGCCCCTACTTTTTATTTACACACTCTTTATTATCTTGCAAACCTATCCAAAAACACTTACAAAGTACTTCTAGTTTCATACTTTTTTTAGGTAAAGCGAATGTTAAGCGTGCGTAGAGTTGTATCGGTGGTCGATATAACTTGACAAAATATTTGTTCTACCTTTAGCTCCTCGTTGGGTTCGACACTCTTACTTATCGAAAGAGGATACAATTGATCCCATATACTTGTGGGTTATCAAGACCTTTTTAAAGCGCCCGTTCTTGGTGAGCAATAGCGTGGGGTGAATATTCTCGTCTGTACTTGTTTGCTTTATCACTAAGTAATTTTTATTTGCTGTTCTTAGTTTTTCTCTATCTTTAGTTATGGATATGGAACACGAAATACCAAAAAAAATTAGGGTTACTTGCTACACATGGAGATGGGGAACCTCCTAAAACCCTCGATGCTCATTATGTGAAAGATATTATGTAATACTTTGATAATCCTGAGAAAACCCCATTCAACTTTGTAATGGGATACACGTTGGATCAACGTGAATACTTTAGGGACTGTCGCTTGACTCAAAAATGGAAACTATTATGGGATCAAATTTATATGTTGAAGTGGTATGCTAGGCAACTATGCTTGAGATATGATTATACTTGTTGCTCTAGGATGAAGGCTCCACACCTTCCCTTTTCATGCAAATTTAATGATAATGAAACCTTGGCTTCTTATGCGAGAGGTATATATGATTACTATGATGTGGAACACGTAGAAGAATTTGTTGCTTTTAAGGGTGCATGTGAAATTGAATCTTTGTTTAAAGAATTTGAAGATTTTGATGATTCAGTTTATAGACCTGAAAATTTAGCTATCCTTAAATATTGCTATGAGAATTATGAATGCAATGCCGATATTGATGCGTTTATTGAGAAAAACTCCGCTGTCCAAGAAGAGACTAATATTTTGCAGGAGTCTATGGAAGAAGGAATTAATGACATTGTGAGCTCATTGGATGAAAAAGATGAGGAGGAGAGTGAAGAACAAAAGGAGGAACAACGGATTGATCAGCTGTGCCCACCTTCTAATGGGAGTAACTCTTCAACTCATACATTGTTTAATTTCCCTTCGTGCTTACCGAAGGATGATTGCTATAATGATTGTCATGATCCCGTTGATTCTCCTGAAATATCCCTTTTTGATGATGCTTGCTATGCTTGTGGCCAAGATGCCAATATGAATTATGCTTATGGAGATGAACTTGCTATAGTTCCTTATGTTAAACATGAAATTGTTGCTATTGCACCCACGCATGATACTCCTATTATCTTTTTATATTCTCCCGACTACACTATATCAGAGAACTTTGCACTTATTAAGGATTATATTGATGGGTTGCCTTTTACCATTGCACATGATGATTTTGATGAATATAATATGCATGTGCTTGCTGCTCCTACTTGCAATTATTATGAGAGAGGAACTACATCTCCGCCTCCCCATGTTTCCAACATGATAAAATTGCAAGAAACTGTTTATACTATGCATTGGCCTTTACTATGTGTGCATGAATTCTTCTTTTATGACATGCCGATGCATAGGAAGAGAGTTAGACTCGTCATTACATGATATATGTTACTTTGTGCTCACTACTAAATGCTAAATCATTGTTAATTAAAATTGGCTTTGATATACCTTGGGATCCGGGTGGATCCATTACTTGAGCATTATATGCCTAGTTTAATGGCTTTAAAGAAAGCGCTGCCAGGGAGACAACCCGGAAGTTTTAGACAGTCATTTATTTCTGTTGAGTGCTTTTAAATAGTTTAAAACAAAAAAATAAAGAGGGGAACCCAAAACTTTTCAAAAAGGAAAGTGAAAGTGAGAGAGACAAGCATTGTTGAAGTGGGGGAGCTCCTTGAACTTTGTTCATGCTCACGGAAACTTTGTGAATCTTGATTACAACAACTTTTCAACAAAAATAATTATACCCTTGTACAATTCCATTGCATAATAAAAATAATTTGCCAAGGTTTGCCTTTAGGATGTTTACAATGCTTGTTGGTTTGTGCGGTGCAGGACAAAAACTTTGGCTGTAGTGCGCGGATTTACATTTTTACTGGAACATCAAGCGGTTCTGAAACTTTTTGCACTGCCTTTCTATACAATCTTTTTTATTTTTTTGAATTTTTGCAGAATTGTTGGAGAAAAATAGGTTCAGATTACTACAGACTGTACTGTTTAAGACATATTCTGTTTTTGATGCATAGTTTGCTTGTTTTGATGAAACTATCAATTCCTATCAGTGGATTAAGCCATGGAAAAGTTATATTACAGTAGCTAAAATGCAAACAAAATATGAATTGGTTTGCAACAGTACTTAGAGTAGTGATTTGCTTTATTATACTAACGGATCTTACCGAGTTTTCTGTTGAGTTTTGTGTGGATGAAGTGTTCGAAGATCGAGGATGTCTCGATATGAGGAGAAGGAGGAGATGCAAGAGCTCAAGCTTGGGGATTCCCAAGGCACACCAAGTAAATATTCAAGGGTACTCAAGCGTCTAAGCTTGGGGATGCCCCGGAAGACATCCCATCTTTCGTCAACAAGTATCGTTATGTTTTCGGATTCGTTTCGTTCATGCGATATGTGCAAATCTTGGAGCGTCTTTTGAATTTAGTTTTCACTTTTCTTTTATGCACCATGCTGGTATGAGATAGTCCATGGTTGATTTATAGAATTCTCGTTGCACTTCACTTAAATCTTTTGAGTATGGCTTTATAGAATGATTCATGTGCTTCACTTATATCATTTAAAGTTTGGATTACCTGTTTCTCTTCACATAGAAAACTGCCATTTGTAGAATGCTCTTTTGCTTCACTTATATTTGTTAGAGCGTGGGCATATCTTTTGTAGAAAGAATTAAACTCTCTTGCTTCACTTATATCTATTTAGAGAGTTGACAGGAATTGGTCATTCACATGGTTAGTCATAAAATCCTACATAGAACTTGTAGATCACTGAATATGATATGTTTGATTCCTTGCAATAGTTTTGCGATATAAAGGTGGTGATATTAGAGTCATGCTAGTTGAGTAATTGTGAAATTGAGAAATACTTGTGTTGAGGTTTGCAAGTCTCGTAGCATGCACGTATGGTAAACGTTGTGTGACAAATTTGAAGCATGGGGTGTTTCTTTGAGTGCTTTCCTTATGAGTGGTGGTCGGGGACGAGCGATGGTCTTTTCCTACCAATCTATCCCCCTAGGGGCATCCGTAGTAGTACTTTGCTTCGAGGGCTAATAAACTTTTGCAATAAGTATATGAGTTGTTTATGACTAATGTGAGTCCATGGATTATACGCACTCTTACCTTGTCACAATTTGCTAGCCTCTTCGATACCGTGCATTGCCCTTTCTCACCTCGAGAGTTGGTGCAAACTTCGCCGGTACATCCAAACCCCGTGATACGATACGCTCTATCACACATAAGCCTCATTATATCTTCCTCAAAACATCCACCATACCTACCTATCATGGCATTTCCATAGCCATTCTGAGATATATTGCCATGCAACTTCCATCATCATCATATACACGACTTGAGCATTTATTGTCATATTGCTTTGCATGATCGTAAGATAGCTAGCATGATGTTTTCATGGCTTGTCCGTTTTTTGATGTCATTGCCACGCTAGATCATTGCACATTCTGGTACACCGCCGGAGGCATTCATATAGACTCATATCTTTGTTCTAGTAATATTGATTTGTAAGTAAATAAAAGTGTGATGATCATCATTATTAGAACATTGTCCCAGGTGAGGTTATCAAAATAAAAGAGGCCAAAGAAGCCCAAAAAAAAGAGGACAAAGAAGCCCACCAAAAAAAGGAGAAAAGATAAAAAAATGAGAGAAAAGAGAGAAGGGACAATGTTACTATCCTTTTACCACACTTGTGCTTCAAAGTAGCACCATGTTCTCCATATAGAGAGTCTCTTGAGTTATCACTTTCATATACTAGTGGGAATTTACATTATAGAACTTGGCTTGTATATTCCGATATTGGGCTTGCTCAAATGCCCGAGGTCTTCATGAGCAAGCAAGTTGGATGCACACCCACTTAGTTTTCAGTTTGAGCTTTCATACACTTATAGCTCTCAGTGCGTCCGTTGCATGGCAATCCCTACTCCTTGCATTGACATCAATTGATGGGCATCTCCATAGCCCATTGATTAGCCACGTCGATGTGAGACTTTCTTCCTTTTTGTCTTCTCCACACAACCTCCATCATCATATTCTATTCCACCCATAGTGCTATGTCCATGGCTTGCGCTCATGTGTTGCGTGAGGGTTGAAAACGCTGAAGCGCGTTAAGAAGTATGAGACAATTGCTCGGCTTGTCATCGAGGTTGTGCATTATGGGAGCATTTTGTGTGACAGAATTGAAGCATCGCCAAACTATATGATTTTGTAGGGATGAGCTTTCTTTGGCCATGTTATTTTGAGTGGACATAATTGCTTGGTTACTATGCTTGAAGTATTATTGTCTTAATGTCAAATGATAGACTATTGCTTTGAATCACTCGTGTCTTAATATCATGCCATGATTAGATACATGATCAAGATTATGCTAGGTAGCATTCCACATCAAAAATTATCTTTTTGATCATTTACCTACTCGAGGACGAGCATGAATTAAGCTTGGGGATCTTGTCGTCTCCGTCATTATCTATAATGTTTGATTGTTCCATTCCAATATTCTACAACTTTCATATACTTTTGGCAACTTTTTATACTATTTTTGGGACTAACATATTGATCCAGTGCCCAGTGCCAGTTCCTGTTTGTTTCATGTTTTTTGTTTCGCAGAAAATCCATATGAAACGGAGTCCAAACGGGATAAAAACGACGGAGAATATTTTTGGAATATTTGGAAAATATGAGAAGAAGAATCAATGCGAGACGGTGCCCGAGGTGGCCACGAGGCAGGGGGCGCGCCCCTGACCTTCGCGGGCCCCCCATAAGGCGGTTGTTGCTCTTCTTTGGCCGCAGGAAAGCTAATTTTCGGAGAAAAATGTGGGCGAAGGTTTCAATCCAATCGGAGTTACGGATCTCCGGATATATAGGAAACGGTGAAAGGGCAGAATCCCAGAACACAGAAATAGAGAGAGAGACAGAGAGACATATCCAATCTCGGAGGGGCTCTCGCCCCTCCCATGCTATGGAGACCAAGGACCAGAGGGGAAACCCTTCTCCCATCTAGGGAGGAGGGCAAGAGTGACAGAAGCTTCAACCTAGCATAGAAATTGATGCATACGGGATTGAAGGGGGACCAATATATCTTAATGCTATGGTTGGGTTTTACCCTAATGAACGTTAGTAGTTGAGGACGCTTGCTAATAGTTCCAATCATAAGTGCATAGAATTCCAAGTCAGGGATGACATGTTAGCAGTGGCCTCTCCCACATAAAACTTGTTATCGATCTAGTAAAGTAGTCAACTGGTTAGGGACGATTTTGCAACTCCTACCACCACTTTTTCCACACTCGCTATACTAACTTTATTGTGTCTTTATCTAAACAGCCCCTACTTTTTATTTACACGCTCTTTATTATCTTGCAAACCTATCCAAAAACACTTACAAAGTACTTCTAGTTTCATACTTGTTGTAGGTAAAGCGAATGTTAAGCGTGCGTAGAGTTGTATCGGTGGTCGATAGAACTTGAGGGAATATTTGTTCTACCTTTAGCTCCTCGTTGGGTTCAACACTCTTACTTATCGAAAGAGGCTACAATTGATCCCCTATACTTGTGGGTTATCAAACAAGCCGACGCCCGGACCCCGACAAGCCAAGGTTGCCAAGTGCTGCAGGTATGAGAATCCAATCACGACAAGCCAAGGTTGCCGGGGCTGCGGCATCAGATAAGTCCTTCTCCCCCACTCTGTGCCTCCGTATGTGTAACATCCCAAATTTTCAATTTGGAATGTTATACATTAAGTCATCATGCATTACATATTTTCTTGCATTTTTCCGATCCTAGAAATTTCACGCAACTCAAGGACCCTCGGAGAGAGTTGGAGATTTCGTTATTTTCATATTTGAGTTTTCTCAAATTCTGAAAATAGGATCACTTGATTTTATTTATTTTATCTTCAATTATTTCTACTATCAAAATATGAGAGAGGGAATAAAATGACTTTCCAAAAATAAAGAAATAATGAAGATTTATAAAAAAATCAAACAAGATTTTTATTTTTGGAGTTTTTCGTTTTTTTATTTTCCTTAGGAAAAAATGCGTGTTTTCAAAAATTGCATTTTAGGCCCCGAGTAAAAGTTCATTTTGTTCGACTCATTTTTAGGAGTCGGGAAAAATTTACTTTGTAAATTTTGGAGTTCGTTTAGATTTTATTTTATTCGTTTTTCTGCGCACGATATTTAAAAAAAAATTTATGCTTGGCCTTCGATGGGCCAAGGGCCACCAGCTGGCCCACCGCCCCTCACCTTGGCTAGCCTTGGCTGGCCGCCGCCCGGCCGAGTCCGAGGAGGACTCCTCCTCCTCCTCCTTGCTGGCCCCCTCCCCAAGCTACCCTGCCCCCTTTAAATACCCAAGACCCCCTCTCCTCCCCAACCCCTTGTGCCGCCCCTCTCCTCGGCCCTTGCCCGCCCTTGCACCGCCGCCGCCGCCAGTGCCGCCGCCACCACCGTGACGTCGTCGCCCCGCCGCCTAGCCACCACCCTGCCGGAGCCCCACCTCGTCGAGGTAGCCGCACCACGCCACCCTCCCCCTCGGTTCGGTTTTTTTATAAAAACCGTTCCGGTTTTCTTTTCCGATGTTCGGTTTTTTGAAACCCTAGATCGGTTTTATTTTTCCGGTTTTGTTGTTTAGCGGCGTTAGCGGACCGCTCAGATTAACGTAACGTGATCACCGGTTATTCGGTTAACGAACGTCCGCTCGTTTAACCGTTCGTCGCTTTTTCTTTTAATCGGATTTAATCCGCTATTTTACGATCACGATTTCAGATCCGATCTTCGTTCTAGTTTATCTTCTCGCCGTTTATCGGAATCAGGTGATTCAAGCGCTGGAGTTTCGTTTCGAAACCGCCGTTCCGACTAATCAACTTAAACAAAGATTTTCTACTGTAAAATTTGACCTAGTTTCAACTTGCTAGAACCGAGCTGTTTTCTTCCGCCGAATGTTTTCCGTTGTTTTGTTTGATTTGTTTTCTTTTGCAACCAGGGTTCTTACGTTGAAATTTCTGGTCAGATCTTTTATTCGAGATTTACCCGTGCATTAGATGAGTACTTATTGTATGCTTGTTGTTTGTCTGCGATAGATCACCCGGAGTGCGCCGCTTGTTATTTGAATCTCTAGGTTTCATGGATCATCGACAAGGCAAGTAACACTTGATCATACTTTTCTACTACCTAGTTTTATGCATTAGATCTATTCCTCAAACACTTGCATGATTAGGATCTAATTAAATTGTGGGATGGGAAGTAGATGAGGTAGTACCTATTACCTGTTTTATTACCAAACCTTTGGGAGTTACTTCTACGTTTGCTTATTTGCCATGCTATGCTAGTAGACGTGGATTGGGTGAGTGTATCCATGACAGATGTGAGATTGTTAAATTAATGGTTTATTTAAGGTGGCAACTTAAGCACACATCTGGGTGGATTGAGGCACTGGGGTATCCGATGATTACTGTTTTGTTTTGGGACCGCCACCTGTGCTCAAAGGGATCATGAGATTATTCAAACTAGTAACTTCCGTGTGCAGCCACAAGACATTATGGGCTCTGGCATAGTAGAGTAAGTCGTATGCGAACTCTTATAGTGGTGGACTAGCAGATGTAGGGGATGTAGGTGTACGGTCTACCCGTCGTAAGGTGCTAGCGCTTACGAAAGACTATGTCTCGGTCATCCGTTTCTCAAACACCCTGCGGACGAGAAATCAAGCGGAGGCGATCGAGTCTTGTGGGGAAAAGTGCGCATAAACCTCTCGCACGGTGTATAAACTAATCATGATTAGCCGTGTCCCGGTTATGGACATCTTGAGTATCTAGTATTTGAATATCATGTGAATCTCAACATGTTACTCTAATTAATATTGTTGGGTTTTTAATGAGTACTTTTAATTGGGATTGAGGATGCTGTCAACCATTCTCAATGTTTAACAACCACCATGATAGTTAAACAAATTTATACCTTTGCAGTAGGGAAAAACTGGCTTTATGCAAAAACTGTAACCATAGAACTTTTCCACCAGCCATATATGCATGTAGTATAGGTTTATTCCTTCATTACTCTCTATGTGTTACATTGCCAGCATATTCCATGTGCTGACCCGTTTGCGGGCTGCAACTTTCATGTTGCAGACTTTTCTGCATTGACAGTAAGGTGCTTTAGGTCGTGGTTCTATACTCAGTGATGCCGATGGAGTTGATGGACTCACTTATCTTCCAAGTCTTCCGCTGTTATCTTATTTAGATGGCCTTAAGCCATATTTATTGTAATAAGTCCTCTTTTGGACAACGATGTAACAAGTGTGTGATTGCTACTCTGTTATAAATCCTTCGAAGTACTATGTGGTGTCGACATTCTTGATCCGAGGATGACACACGAGCACGTAGACTTGATCCATTCGGTCGGGTCGCTATAGAGATGGTATCGAGCACACGACCGTAGGACACGACCACTAAGTTAAAGCCATAGATCACTACTCTCTTCACATTTTCTAACTCCTCATCTTTTCTACACTTTAGGATGAAGGACGCGAAGATCAAGTACGCCCAACCGGATGAAGGCACACCTTTGGATTTCACTTGAAGGAAGTCACCAAGCACTGAACATTGGACTACCAAGCTTCACCGGGACTTTCAACGCCACTCTGCTCAAGAAGAGCTACTGGAAGATTCAAGCTCACCTTCCGGGAAGGACATTCGCCCCAATCACCAAGCCTATAGATAGTGTTTTCAGTGCACCAACCTGGAGTCTGGGAAAGAGCATGGCAGCTCATATCATCATGGGACGCATTGGAGAAGTTTACCAAGAAGACCTCAAGGACACCATCTATCAGATTTGTGGACACCGAGATGAACAACGGGAGATAGTCAGCACCAAGAAGGATAGATCCATTGCAGCTTTCATCCAGGAGTTAAACCAGCACATTCGACGCCAGGAGAACCAGATGTGCAAGGATATGATCGAATTGAAGGATGCGAAGGGAAGGATCCTCGAACTTGAAGAAGAACTAAAATCTACACGTAAGGACTACATGGACGAGATCGTAGCTGTAGCAAGACACAATAACGATCTTAAGTATGAGATTGAAGAACTCAAGAAGAAATTGGCGCTCAAGAATGAAGACAAGTACGTCGACTGTCCGAGCAACTACATCATCATCGACGACACCAATTCGGATCCAAGTGAACCCGACTTTGAAGACGAGGCTGGAGCAGACATCATGGAGTCTTCCACCGGTTCAAATTAATAGATGACCCCCACATATTAGTAGTATTCCTCCATGTAACATTTTAGTCCACGCACTTTTGCGATAGTTAGACCGTTGTAAGCCCTTTGTTTGAATTGAATGAAGTGATTTTGTGTGCATTTGCTCATGTACATTTGGGTAGTGTTTCTCCTTAGACCTCCCTCTGTTCTTATTTTCTCGTATTTTCTAAACCCATCAGATGCCTCCGAGACGCGACCCCGGGTTTGTTTTCCCGCCAGAGATCACCCAGTTGATTCAGCAGCAGAACACTTTGATCCAAACATTGGTACAGAACCAAGGCAACAACAACAACAACAACCCACCGCCACCACCACCAGTTGACCATCTGGCTCGTTTCTTAAGGCTGAACCCGCCGGTGTTTTCCAAAGAGCACCGAGCCGATAGTAGCAGATGATTGGCTCCGTAAGGTAGGAAGGGAGTTGACCACTGCAGGATGTCTGAGATGGAGAGAAGGTGAAGTTTGCTGCACACCAGCTTGAAGGACCCGCGGCAGACATGGTGGGAGAATTTTGAGCCACTTACCCCTGTAGATACTTGTCACATGGGATCGGTTTCAAGAAGCTTTCCGCATTGCCCATGTCTCGGCAGGAGCTATGGCCATGAATAAGCGTGAGTTTCGCAACTTACGCCAAGGAGGAAGGACTGTTACAAGATGTGGATGATTTTAGTAAGTTAGCACGTTATGCCCCGGATGACGTTACTGAGATGCAGCTAAGCGGGAGAAGTTTCGGAAGGACTGAATGATGAGTTAAGCATGCAGTTGATGGTAGCAAGTTTCAATAACTACCAGGAGTTGGTAGACCGTGCCCTCATGATTGAAGGAAAGCAACGACAAATTGAGAATCGCAAGAGGAAGTATGGGCAGGGAAGTATAACTCTGGAGCCCAATGAGAAGCCCGTTATACCCCTAAACAGGAGTTCGGGCCAGCATACCCATGGAGGAGGTAATTAGCACAACCATAATGGCCACAAAAATGGAAATGGGAATGGAGGAAGCAGCGGCGAACAGGACCACACCATCAACCCCAACCAAGAAAGACCTGAGCCATGTCACCTGTTACAAGTGTTCCAAGACCGGACATTATGCAAATGATCTGTCCGAAGGCCAAGGTGGAAATGGAAGCTACGGAAAGAAGCCAAACCCTTTCAACAGGGGACGGGTGAACCACATTGATGTGGAGGAGGTTGAAGATCAGGCCGATGCGATGTCGATAAGTTTTGGTTAAGTCATTTACTGCACTAGTTCTTTTCGATACCGTGCAACGCATTCATACATATCAAGGGGATTTGTAGAAAAGTATAGCCTGCCTACTCGGATCCTTAAAACCCCTATGCTAGTAAGCTCACTAGGAGCAGAGTATATGGCGGAACAAGGATGTTTTCAAGTACCATTAAGTATAGGAAGGCATGTGTTCCCGACGGATTTGATCATTTTGGAATCCCAAGGATTGGAGGTGATTCTCGGTATGGATTGGCTGTCGATGTATGGGGGAAACATCGATTGCGCAAGTAAGACGATTTTGCTCACAACACCAGAAGGAAGAAGGATTAGGTATGTATCGCGACATGGACCAAATAGGAATCAAGTAAATTCCTTATCAGGAGTTGTGCAGGAAGAGGTGCAGTGGTGAAGGATTTCCTGATGTATTTCACGAGGAATTGCCGGGAATGCCACGGATAGAGACATTGAGTTTTTGATTGAACTTTTGCAGTGCGGGCCCAATATCAAAGCGACCATACGGGATGCCCGCACAGGATTTGGCGGAAATCAAGAAGCGATTAAGGAGTTATTGGATAAAGGTTATATACGCCCAAGTTCTTCGCCTTTGGGGATCACCCGTACTTTTAGTAGAGAAGAAGGACGGATCGTTAAGGATGGTTGTCGACTATCGTGGTTTAAATGAAGTAACAATCAAGAACAAGTACCCTCTACCAATGATAAATGATCTGTTTCATCGTTTGCAAGGAGCTAGAGTGTTTTCCAAGATCGATTTGCGATCAGGGTACCATCAGTTGAAGATTCGAGAGCAGGACATACCCAAGACAACATTTACCACGAGATATGGACTGTATGGATATACCGTTATGTCATTTGGACTGACTAACGCGCCTGCCTATTTCATGAACCTGATGAACAAAGTGTTTATGGAGTTTTTGGATAAGTTCGTCGTGGTGTTCATAGATGATATTTTGGTTTTCTCGAAGAATGAAGAGGAACATAAGGAACATTTGCGATTGGTTTTGGAGAAACTAAGGGAACATCGATTATATGCCAAGTTCAGCAAATGTGAGTTTTGGCTAAAGGAAGTTGGATTTCTTGGACATGTTATATCCGGAGAAGGGATAGCAGTTGACCCCACAAAGGTTGAGACCGTAACCAAATGGGAAGCACCAACGGCAGTTGAGAGATCCGGAGTTTCCTTGGACTCGCAGGATACTACCAAGATTCATTGAGAATTTCTCAAGGATTGCAAAGCCTATGACGGAATTGCTGAAAAACGATACCAAGTTCATATGGACTGAGGATTGTGAAGCAAGTTTTCAGGAGTTGAAGAAAAGATTGGTTACCTCACCAGTGTTAATTTTGCCAGATCAGACCAAGGATTATGAGGTGTATTGCGACGCTTCACGCCGACGACTTGGAGCAGTGCTTATGCAGGAAGGAAGAGTTGTTTCGTATGCTTCACGACAGCTAAAGCCTCATGAGTTGAATTATGCCACACATGACTTGGAGTTAGCAGCCGTTGTGCATGCATTGAATACCTGGAGATATTTCCTCATTGGAAATCATTGTGAGGTGTACACGGATCACAAGAGTTTGAAGTACATCTTCACGCAGAAGGAATTAAATCTCAGACAGAGGAGATGGTTGGAGCTTATTAAGGATTATGATATGAGATTGCATTATCACCCCGGGAAGGCTAACGTCGTAGCAGACGCATTGAGCCGTAAGAGCCACGTCAATACACTAATGATGGGAGGAATACCCAAGGAGTTAGCTGAGGACCTTCGAGAGCTATGTTTGGAAATAGTTCCGAGAGGCTATGTAGCAGCATTGGAGATTCAGTCTACGTTGATGGACAAAATCAGAGAAGCTCAAAAGGCAGATAGGGAAGTTGCCTCTATAAAGGAGAAAATGAGCGAAGGAAAAGCTAAGGGATTTCGTGAGGATGAGCACGATACCCTATGGTTTGAGGACCGTGTTTATGTGCCAAATGACCCGGAGATCGGAAGTTGATTCTGCAAGAAGCACATGATTCGCCCTACTCGATTCAATTTCGAAATACCAAGATGTATTTGGATTTGAAGAATACTTTCTGGTGGACCGGAATGAAGAAGGATATCGCAGAGTATGTAGCAGTTTGTGATGTATGTCAAAGGGTGAAGGCAGAACATCAGAAACCAGCAGGATTGTTGCAACCATTGCCGATACCCGAATGGAAGTGGGATAAACTAGGCATGGATTTCATCACAGGTTTCCCAAAGACTCGTTCTGGCTATGACTCGATTTGGGTTATAGTCGACCGCTTGACGAAGGTAGCTCATTTCATCCCAAATCAAGACTACCTATAGCGATTGCTAAGTTGGCAAAGATATACATGACCAGAATTGTGTGTTTAAACGGAGTTCCGAGGAGTATCAGATCGATAGAGGAACCCAATTTACCTCAAAGTTTTGGAATCGGTTGCACGAAACATTGGGAACCAGGCTGGAATTTAGTACAGCTTTCCACCCACAGCCGATGGGATGCATCGAGAGAGTCAATCAGATTTTGGAGGATATGTCGAGAGCTTGTGCACTAGATTATGGATCTAGTTGGGATGATAACTTGCCGTATGCAGAGTTTTCTTATAACAACAGTTACCAAACCATCTTGAAGATGGCACCTTCGAGGCTTTGTGCGGAAGGAGGTGCAGAGACCGTTATCGTGGGACGAAGCCGAGACCGTCGCTTGTTTGGACCAGATTTGATTAAGGAGTGCGAACAGAAGGTTAAGTTGATCCGCGATAGGCTCAAGGTAGCCCAGTCCGCATGTAAAAGCTATGCGGATTCAAAATGCAAGGCGATAGAATATGAAGTTGGAGACAGAGTTTATCTTAGAGTATCCCCACTTCGCGGAGTTAAACGTTTTCGAGTTAAAGGAAAATTAGCACCACGTTTCGTTGGACCGTATAGGATCTTGCAACGCATGGGAGAAGTTACTTATAAGCTGGAATTGCGGAGGGACTGTCGGGAGTTCATGATGTATTCCATGTTTCTCGGTGAAGAAATGTCACTCCGAGATGGCAGAGGTATCGTTAAGAGATACAATGCCACTTGAAGCAATTCAGTTGAAGGATGATTTGACATATGAGGAGAGACCGGTCAAGATTCTCGATTATGCCAGCAGAGTTACTCGCAGCAAGGTTATCAAGTTTTGCAAAGTTCGATTGGAGCCACCACACCGAGGATGAAGCCACACAGGAAAGAGAAGAAGATTTGCTCAAGGACCACCCTCACCTATGTTCTAGCCAACCCGAATCTCGAGGGCGAGATTCATCTTAAGGGGGGTAGGTTTGTAACATCCCAAATTTTCAATTTGGAATGTTATACATTAAGTCATCATGCATTACATATTTTCTTGCATTTTTCCGATCCTAGAAATTTCACGCAACTCAAGGACCCTCGGAGAGAGTTGGAGATTTCGTTATTTTCATATTTGAGTTTTCTCAAATTCTGAAAATAGGATCACTTGATTTTATTTATTTTATCTTCAATTATTTCTACTATCAAAATATGAGAGAGGGAATAAAATGACTTTCCCTAAATAAAGAAATAATGAAGATTTATAAAAAAAATCAAATAAGATTTTTATTTTTGGAGTTTTTCGTTTTTTTATTTTCCTTAGGGAAAAATGCGTGTTTTCAAAAATTGCATTTTAGGCCCCGAGTAAAAGTTCATTTTGTTCGACTCATTTTTAGGAGTCGGGGAAAATTTACTTTGTAAATTTTGGAGTTCGTTTCGATTTTATTTTATTCGTTTTTCTGCGTGTGATATTAAAAAAAAAAGGCTTACCGATCGGGCCAAGGGCCCACCGAGCCGGCCCAGCCTCCCTCACAAGGCACACACAGGCCTCCCGGCCGAGTCCGAGGAGGACTCCTCCTCCTCCTCCTCCTTGCTTGCCCCTCCCCAAGCTACCCTCCCCTTTAAATACCCAAGACCCCCTCCTCCCCAACCCTTGGCCGTCGCGCCCCTCTCCTCAGCCGCCGCCGCCCCTCTCCTCAGCCGCCGCCGCTGCCCCTTGCGCCGCCGCCGCCGCCACGTGAAGTCGTCGCCTCGCCGCCTAGCCACCACCCAGCCGGAGCCCCACTTCGTCGAGGTAGCCGCGCCACGCCAGCCTCCCCTAGGTTCGGTTTTTTTATAAAAACCGTTCCGGTTTTCTTTTCCGATGTTCGGTTTTTTTCGAAACCCTAAATCGGTTTTATTTTTCCGGTTTTGTTGTTTAGCGAGCGTTCGCCGGACCGTTCGTCTTAACGAACGTGATCACCGGTTATTCCCGGTTAACTAACGTCCGTTCGTTTAACCGTTCGTCGTTTTTCTTTTAATCGGATTTAATCCGCTATTTTCTGATCACGATTTCAGATCCGATCTTCGTTCTAGTTTATCGGAATCAGGTGATTCAAGCGCCTGGAGTTTCGTTTCGAAACCGCCGTTCCGACTAATCAACTTAAACAAAGATTTGCTACTGTAAAATTTGACCTAGTTTCAACTTGCTAGAACCGAGCTGTTTTCTTCCGCCGAATGTTTTCCGTTGTTTTGTTTGATTCGTTTTCTTTTGCAACCAGGGTTCTTAAGTTGAAATTTCTGGTCAGATCTTTTATTCGAGATTTACCCGTGCATTAGATGAGTACTTATTGTATGCTTGTTGTTTGTCTGTGATAGATCACCCGGAGTGCGCCGCTTGTTATTTCGAATCTCTAGGTTTCGCGGATCATCAGCAAGGCAAGTAACACTTGATCATACTTTTTCTACTACCCAGTTTTATGCATTAGATCTATTCCTCAAACACTTGCATGATTAGGATCTAATTAAATTGTGGAATGGGAAGTAGATGAGGTAGTACCTATTACCTGTTTTATTACCAAACCTTTGGGAGTTACTTCTACGTTTGCTTATTTGCCATGCTATGCTAGTAGACGTGGATTGGGTGAGTGTATCCATGACAGATGTGAGATTGTTAAATTAATGGTTTATTTAAGGTGGCAACTTAAACACACATCTGGGTGGATTGAGGCACCTGGGGTATCCAGTGATTGCCTGTTTTTTTGGGACCGCCACCTGTGCTCAAAGGGATCATGAGATTATTCAAACTAGTAACTTCCGTGTGCAGCCACAAGCCATTATGGGCTCTGGCATAGTTGAGTAAGTCGTGCGAACTCTTATAGTGGTGGACTAGCAGATGTAGGGGATGTAGGTGTACCGGTCTATCCGTCGTAAGGTGCTAGCGCTTCTGAAAGACGATGTCTCGGTCATCCGTTTCTCAAACACCCTGCAGTACGAGAAATCAAACGGAGGCGATCGAGTCTTGTGGGGAAAAGTGCGCAAACCTCTGCAGAGTGTATAAACTAATCATGATTAGCCGTGTCCCCGGTTATGGACATTTGAGTATCTAGTATTTGAATATCATGTGAATCTCAACATGTCACTCTAATTAATATTGTTGGGTTTTTTAGTCAGTACTTTTAATTGGGATTGAGGATGCTGTCAACCATTCTCAATGTTTAACAACCACCATGATAGTTAAACAAATTTATTCCTTTGCAGTAGGGAAAAACTGGCTTTATGCAAAAACTGTAATCAGAGAGCTTTTCCACCAGCCATATATGCATGTAGTATAGGTTTATTCCTTCATTACTCTCTATGTGTTACATTGCCGCATATTCCATGTCTTGAATTGCTTATGGGCTGCAACTTTCATGTTGCAGACTTTTCGCATTTACGACAGTAAGGTGCTTTAGGTCGTGGTTCTATACTCGGTGATGCCGATGGAGTTGATGGACTCACTTATCTTCCAAGTCTTCCGCTGTTATCGTATTTAGATGGCCTTAAGCCATATTTATTGTAATAAGTCCTCTTTTGGACAACGATGTAACAAGTGTGTGATTGCCACTCTGTTATAAATCCTTCGAAGTACTGTGTGGTGTCAGCATTACTGATCCAGGGATGACACCTGAGCACAGAGACTTGATCCATTCAGGTCGGGTCGCTGCAGTATGAAACTTGAACGTACGAGACTTTGCTCACTCTCATACCATCTTGCTCCCTCTGTCCCGTGTCCGAAAACCTTACTTTGGGCCGGAACTTGGTTGTAGTGCGATGAGAAGGGGACGAGCGAAGGGCCCAATCCTACTTGGCCCCTACCTCGCCAAGGGCGTGAGTGTAGCCGGGCTATAGGGCAGAAGGACGGCAAGGACTGTTGCCGGGGTATAGTGTTTATGTTAAGATAACGAGGACTCGCTCCTTGGTGTGGCCCTCGCCCACGCGCAAACAAAACCCGGCAAACACCCTTCTCTTCATTAATATGTTGCTAACAAGTACAATTAAATGCAGAATGCATACATGAGCAAGGGGGTTACAAGGTCTAAATTCTACTAAGGCCCGTAGGCTTACAAACTGAAAAAAGATAAGTGCCCCGTGATCCCTGTTCTTGCCCTTTTCCTCCTAGGTGTGGCAGGTGAAGGAAAAAAGGGGCGATGGGGAACGCGTCGATGGAGAGCTTGATGGGGAAGGCCCTCGGCAGGGCATGTGGCCAAGGGAGGAGCGACGCGGTCAGTTGGAGTCGGAGTCGGCGTGCCCCCGCTCGACACCCTCGTCGTCGCTGTCACTGTCCTCCTTGTCACTTC
The DNA here is from genome assembly GCA_021605145.1 of Aegilops bicornis. Classification (NCBI taxonomy): domain Eukaryota; kingdom Viridiplantae; phylum Streptophyta; class Magnoliopsida; order Poales; family Poaceae; genus Aegilops; species Aegilops bicornis. The sequence goes on along the minus strand of CM038675.1, from coordinate 545,372,599 downwards.
CGCTTGAGGAAGAGTCTTCGTCATCAGAGGAGCTCTCCACGCAACACTTTAGGCGAGTTCCAAAGTCTCCAAAGACCTGGATAGAGAGCAGGCCGTTCTCCATTAATTTGAAATAGAGAACGAGCCCCGCCGTCAGGCTGTGGATACGAGCGAAGGTCTTCCATCCGCGACGAAGATACATGACGTGAGGGGCGGGAAAGTCGACATCAACCCGCGTGCCGCCATTCCCGCAGCCCCTCATATGCAACCTCAGAGTCTGTGGCGGGTCGAGCTCCATCTCCCGAGCAAATGGAGTAGGGAGACAAAGACGATGACGCGCTAGCTGATGCAGCCTGATGAAGAACTCGCGGGGCTGGTCCCCGATGTGGCCCTCCATTGGGGGAGGGACTGCCGGCGGAGGCGATGCCGATGCGCCGCCCAGTCCTCCTCTTCCCCGAAAGCTACGGTGACCTCGGCCTCGGCCTCTCCCCCTCCCCCTCGTGGCCAGCTCTGCCGCCACGAGCTCTTGGGAGAGATAGGCGCGCTGTCGAGCGGAGACCCTTGTCGCCACCGTCGAAGCAGCGACGCGCCCTCTCACCATAGCAGAAGAGAGAAAGAAGCCAATGGGGAAGGACGCGGATGATGAAAGATTGAGGGGTGCCACCCCTCCCCTTCTTATAAAGGGGCGGGGTTGGGGCTCGGCTGCCCCACTCAACCAATCCGGCCATCAAGGGCGCAGGGAATCGAGAATGACCCGTTGCTCCAATCAGCGGCGGCCCGGTTTACCGCCTCGTCATTCAAGGCCCGCACGCACCGCCTACCATCTTCAAGGCATGGGGGACACGTGGCGAGCAAACAGAAATCGAGGGGACAAGTGAGGCGACCGTTTTCCACCCCGTGATTGTGGGGCACGGGCACCTCGAGGGCCACGACCCGAGTCCGCCCAGTAAATGGGCCGCGCCCCTGGGTCTTCTTCTTTTTATGGGGAAGGCGCGAGCTGCCTCTTTACCATGATGTGACACATGAAGGAAGGAACCGCCCCACGCGTGACCCCCACGTCACGCACGACCCTCCACGTCGCGCATTCAACTCGGTCGTGGGGTAGCGCAATGAGCAAATGAATTACTACGGTAAAATTCCGCCCCGCCTGCCCGCGCACCATTCTGGTCCTGGCCCAACAACGCGTTGCACTTATGTGTGGCCCAGGCCCGGGGACTCCTGTCGGTGTACAAAAGTAGGGGCCCTTTTTATACCCCTCTACTTGTGCACGGGCAGTCAGAGCCGCACCCGCGGCCACACTAAGTAGGGCAGAGGAAGGCATGAGACGGGCAAACCAACGCCAGACCGAAGACACAAAGAGAAAGAGGGTGAGGTGGAATCCCCCGGCGAGATCCTTGCCGGGGCGGCCTCCGCAGCCCCGGCAAGAGCCTTGCCAGGGCAACTTGCCCAATACCATCAGGGCGCGCCACCCTTGAGCCCAAGGGTTCCAGACGCCAACAACCACATTGGAACCAAGGCTCGGGAGGCACCTCCATGGTGGCATGCAGATCTTTGTCAAGATCATAAGCACACAAGATCAGATGAGGACCGGAAGACGACGACCCTCGGCGAGATCCTTGCCGAGGAGATCCACGAGACCCCCGGCAAGATCCTTGCTGGGGACGACCGCAACGCCACGGCAAGACCATTTGCCGGGGCCCTGGCAAGACCCTTGCCGAGGACACCCGCGGGGCCGCAGCCAGGCCCGCGACCGCCAAGACTCCATCGCCGTTCCCATACAGCTGTCAGCCCAACCAGCTGGGCAGAAACCTACATGGCGACGTACGGCTGTAAGTGCATCTAGTGCCCCTTAGTGATTTTGGTGTATTGAAGACTTATAGGTTAAGGAACTAATGTGTTTATGAGTGTACACAGGTCTATAAGTCTATGAGGAGCTTGATATTTACAGAGAAAGTCGACCCCTAAAAATGAAGTTCTTCGTCTGAAGAATTTGGTTTTCTGAAGACTTTCTGAAGACTTTGAAAGTGAATAAATTGGTGTGACCTTGAAGACTTGGTATTCATTTGAGGAACATGAAGCGTGAAGACTTTTGTTTTCATAGTTTCATTTTCTCTTTCTTGAGTCATAGGAAACACCGTACTGTTAAAGGGGGTCGAGGAAATAGTAAGGAAAAATTTCCATGTGATGCTCAACTCAAAATCCTACACCTACCAATCCCTTCGAGTGAAGCCTTTGGAAATCTCATACAATTCAGTCAATTTCTTCAGTGACAGAGACGAAGTTCTTCTGGTCGCTGAGGAATTTGTTATGACTGAGGAGTTAGGAATTCGCCAGTGCGAATTGCCTACACAGTGAGGAACATTATAGCCCTGAGGAATTTGAGACTCAAATTTCCGACCGTTGCTGTGCTACGCGCCAGCTCTCCCAAAATATATTATCCACATAACGGTCATATCATTGAAGGACATTTATGTCTTATCATGTCGGGCTGCTCCCTAGGCTATAAATAGCCGCCCCCTACAACCACTAGCTGGTTGGCTGCTCCGAGAGAAACTGACACTTGTCATTTGAGAGCATCCCATCCTCCGAGGACTTTGAGCCAAAATCATCGAGTGAGGAAAAACCCAAAAAAACCAAACCCCTACAAACCCAAAGTGATTGAGCATCACTTAAGAGATTGATCCTGCGTGGATCCGACGCTTGTTACCTTTGAAGACTGTGCTTCTTCCAGGCGGTTAGGCGTCATGGTCTAGAGCATCCAAGAGGAATTGTGGATGGCAGAGTGACCAAGTCTGTGAAGGTTTGGAAGTCGCCTGAAGACTTACCACGAGTGATTGGATGAGGTCTGTGTGACCTTAGTTCAAGGAGAATACGGTGAGGACTTGGTGTCCTGAGCTGCGTGCTCAGCGACTGGGTGTCCGGGATTGTGTGTCCTCGAGTTTAAATACTCATCCGCTCCAACCAGACGTACAACTGAGACAACAGTTGGAACTGGTCTACCAATTCATTGTCTTCACCAACCTTACTGGTTCTATTTCCTCAACTCTTTCATTTCCTCATCGCTGTGTTGAGTGTTTGTTCATATCTGTGTTTGAAGACTTTGACTGAAGACTTTCTCAATTTCCCTAGTTCAATTTCTTCAGTCTGTTTGTCTTCATCTTGTGTTATCCTGTGATTACGCTTTACGTACTTTCTGTGATTGTCTTCATTTCATCATGATGACCATGCCTGCATTCTGTTATGCTTACTTCGAGTACTTATTACGCTGCAAGTAGTTCTTCGCTTAGGAATTTCCTCACCAAAGAAATTCCTCTGTGAAGATTTCATAAAATCGCCTATTCACCCCCTCTAGTCGATATAACGCACTTTCAATTGGTATCGAGCAAGGTACTCCCGATTACGTGTGGTTTTGGTTTAACCACCGGAGTTTTAGTTATGTCGACCGCAGGTATGAAGAAAGTGACATGCCCTATCTTTGACGGTCATGATTATCCCAAGTGGAAGGCCATGATGAGGAAGCGCCTCATGGCAATGAACAGCGAGCTGTGAACCGTCACTGAGATTGGTCTTACTGATCTATGCAAGATGGCGGACGCTGATGATATTCGCAAGTACACTCAACTTGACATCTTGGCGAAGGATATCATCTGTTCCTGCCTATCCAGAGATGAATTCAGGCGCATTATGCATCTTTGCAATGCAAAGCTTATCCGGGACCGAATCAAGTCTATGAAGGTCATCAAACTCGTCATGATCCCTGGTTTGAGGATTTCAAAGAATCACTCAAAACGATGACTTTCGAACCAGAATCATCATCTTCTGCATCATGTCTCATGGCAAAGGGTGACAAGGTAACCGAATGTTCCTCATCCGAGTTTAGTGACGATGAATCTAATGATGATGGATCTGATGATGATTTTGAACCTAGCTATACCAAGCTTGTTTGTATTGCCACCAAACAACAACATGCCTTGGAAAAGGTTCAAAACATGTTAGGTAAAAGTGATGATATGTTGGGTGAAGAAATGGATCGCACTAAAGCCCTGACTGAAAATCTTCAGAGACTTCAGTCTAGGTTTGACAGCCTTCAAGGTCATCATAACACTCTCTTATCTGATCATGAGAAGCTTTCTTATGAATTTCTTCAAAGAAAGCAAGATCTTGAGAAGCTAAGAGTGAGTTATGAAGATCTTCTGAAGGAGCGCCATTCATTACTTGCTCAACAAATCAGCGCTTCTCAGGAAGAATTTGTTCCTCCATGCTTAAAGTGCATTGAACGTGAATCTGCTAATTCTTCACCTGAATGTTCAACTGTTACAAATTCTTCACCTGCCTCTGCTATCACTAATTCCTCATCTGAGGACATTGCTAGTATCACTGACGATGCAGGGCTGAAGGAATTGTACATGACAGGCATGTACAAAAGCCTCAAAGGGCATCAGACTCTTTGTGATGTGCTTAAAAAGCAGATCCTCAACAGGAACACTAGGAAAGAGGGTATTGCCTATGAGAGGAAACTCAATGCTGTTGTAACATATTGGAAGCCCGCAAGACCCCAAAACCTCATGGGTTGCTGCAAAGGGACCTCCGATTGATCCATCTAACTTATCCGGCTTTACATGTGAATCTCCTCACTCTTCTGATGAGTCATTTGACTCCAACTATAAACTGTTCAAAAATCAGAATGGTGAAGTATTTGCTAGATATGTTGGCACTAACTGCAGGAACGGTTCCCCTATGAAGAAAATCTGGGTTCCCAAGAAGTGCCTTGAAAATCTTCAGGTGAATGTCCTCATGACACCACCTGTGAAGAATAGGAACCCCAGGTCAAACTATTCATATGGACCAAATTCTTCATATGTATCCAAGTCCTCATACGGACCAAGGTCCTCACGTGGATCAAATTCCTCAAAAGGATCAAAGTCCTCATATGATTATCATCGTGCTAACAACTCTGTTTTGCAGGGTAGAGCTAAGGGCTATGAATATGTGCATTATTCTTCAAACCAATATGTTCATAAGGCCTCGAAGAATTTCTCTGCTTATTCATATGCTTACCCTAACCCCTCTTATGTGAAACGAAATGGATTGGCCTCTATGCCACCATTCTCGTATGGTGCTCGCAGAATGATGAACTCTTTGCCACCCCTTCAGATGTGGGTGCTGAAGAAAAAGAACTAATTTCCTCTGCGAGGTCAGGTCTCAGGGCGTTCTTTAACGCCCGAAGAATTCTTTGGGGACACGACAACATTGCTCGAAAGGACGCAGGCTAATCATGAAGAAATGAACTTTCATTTCACACGCCCTCATATCGCTATATCTGTTTTATCGCTTGATGAAATTCATCTCGATGAAATTGATATCATATTCTTCACCGATGAAGTATATGAGATCGTAAGTTGCACTAATTCATCTGCAGGATGATCAACCCAAAGCAAATGAGTGGGTCCTCGATAGTGGATGCACAAATCACATGACTGGTGACAAGAACCTATTGATGGATGCTCCCTTATCACCGTCACATTTGAAGCATATCATCTTTGCTGACGAAGGCAAAAGTCAGGTATTGGGTCTTGGTAAGGTTGCGATCTCTAAGGACATACACATGGACAAAGTCATGCTTGTTGAGTCCTTAGGATACAACCTCATGTCAGTCTCAATGCTTTGTGATCTTGATATGGTTGTTGTCTTTGGCAAGTATCGTTGTGTTGTGATCATGGAAGCTGACAAATCCAAAGTCCTCGAAGGCTTTAGGAGAGGAGACTTGTATATTGTTGATTTCTCTACAGGACCACAACCAGCCGTGTGTCTACTTGCAAAAGCTTCAGAAGGCTGGCTATGACATCGACGACTTGGTCATGCAGGCATGAGGAATTTGCACACGGTTGCGAAGAAGAAGCATGTCATTAGTATTGAGAATGTCAAATTCCTCAAGGATCACTTGTGTGGAGCCTGTGAAGCTGGAAAAATGACCAAGGCCAAGCATCCAGCAAAGACTATCATGACCACTACTCGTCCATTCGAATTGCTTCACATGGACCTCTTTGGTCCTAATCATTACTCAACAAATCACTAATGATGCATCTCTATATGGCTTTGTTATTGTTGATGATTACTCTCGTTACACATGGGTACACATTGTCACTTACAAACATGAAGTGCAGGAAGTCTTCAAACGATTTTCCTCGAGGTCTTCAACCAACTTTGGTGTGAAGATCAGGCACATCAGGAGTGACAATGGAATTGAGTTCAAGAATTCCGGTCTTGATGACTATCTTGATGAACTTGGTATTACTCGTGAGTTATCTGCTCCTTATACTCCTCAGCAAAATGGCGTCGTGGAGCGCAAGAACAGAACTCTTGTTGAGATGGCTCGCACTATGCTTGATGAATACAAAACGCCTCGTCATTTTTGGATTGATGCAATTGATACCGCATGCCACATCATCAACAGAGTATATCTTCACAAATTCTTCAAGAAGAGTGCCTATGAACTCCTCACTGACAAGAAACCCAATGTAAGTTATTTCAAAGTCTTGATTGCTAAATGCTGGATTAGAGATCCTCATCACAATGCTAAATTTGCAATCAAAGCACATGAAGGTTTTATGCTTGGTTATGGAAAGGACTGCACACCTCTGAGTCTTCAACAATGTTCTTTACAAGATTGTTGAAACTGTAGATGTGCGATTCGATGAAACTAATGGCTCGCAAAGAGAGCACCTACCTTCTGTGATAGATGAACCAGCACCTGAGGAATCTATCAAGTTCAAAGCAACTGAGGATGTCATTCCCTCTTTGAAGAATTTCTTTGAAGAATTCGTTCTGAGCGAAGAATGTCGAAATGATGCACGAAGATAATCTTGAAGAAAATGGTCTTTGAAGAAAATCTTGATCAAATTCCTCGACGACAACCAGCTCATCCTCGCGTTGCAAAAGAAGTGCAAGTTGACAGGATCATCGATGACATTGAAGCACTGTGTCCTCTCACACGCTCAATGACTTCACATTTATCTAACTTTTGTGGGCACTATGCTTTTGTCTCTATCACAGAGCCCACTAAGGTAGATGACCGGAGCCTGAGTGGACTCAGGCCACGCAAGAAGAATTACATCAGTTCGAGCTCAACAATGTCTAGGAACTGGTCAGACATCCAGATCCTCGCAAGCATAATATTATTGGCACAAAGTGGATCTACTGCAACAAGCAAGATGAAAATGGCCTTGTGGTGAGGAATAAGGCACGACTTGTAGCTCAAGGCTACACACAGGTTGAAGGAATTGATTTCAATGAAACTTTTGCACCTGTTGCTAGACTTGAGGCTATTCGCATATTGTTTGCTTATGCTAACCATCATAATATCACTTTATATCAAATGGATGTGAAAAGTGCATTCCTCAATGGTAAGCTTGAGGAAGAAGTATATGTTGCTCATCCCCCGTGTTTTGAAGATCCAAAGAATCCCGACAAAGTCTTCAGACTCAACAAGGCCATCTATGGCCTCAAACAGGCCCCACGAGCGTGGTATGATACATTGAAGGAATTCTTCGTGAAGAATGGCTTCACACCCGGTTCACTCGACCCTACTCCCTTTACTAAATCTTATGATGGTGAACTGTTTGTGTGCCAAATATACGTTGATGATATTATCTTTGGCTGTACTGACCAACGTTATAGTGATGAATTTGCCTATATGATGAGTGAGGAATATCAAATGTCTATGATGGGAGAGTTGAAATTATTCTTAGGTCTTCAAATTAAATCAACAACACAATGGCATATTCATATCTCAGGAGAAATACCTCAAGGATGTTACGAGGAAATTCGGCATGCAAGATTGCAAAGGCGTCAAAATTCCTATGCCCACAAATGGCCACCTGTGCACTGATGAAAATGGTATTGACTTCGATCATAAGGAATACCGCTCCATGATTGGTTCTTTATTGTACTTATGTGCATCTAGGCCAGATATAATGCTTAGTGTTTGCATATGTGCCCGATTTCAAGCTACAATCAAGGAATCACACCATAAGGCTGTGAAGCATATTCTTCGATATCTAGCTCACACACCAACACTAGGATTATGGTACCCCAAGGGCTCTACTTTTGATCTCATTGGATATTCTGACTCTGACTATGCTAGTGATCGTGTGGACCGCAAGTCAACATCTGGTACTTGTCATTTCCTCGGACGATCTTTGGTCTGTTGGTCCTCGAAGAAACAGAACTGCGTATCACCGCTTCATCGCGAAAAGTCGAGTACATTGCTGCTGGTTCTGTATTGTGCTCAATTGCTGTGGATGAAGCAAACTCTCAAGGACTACGACATCCACGTGAAGAATGTGCCTCTCTACTGTGACAATGAGAGTGCCATCAAGATTGCTCACAACCCAGTTCAGCACTCGAAGACAAAGCACATTCAGATTCGTCATCACTTTCTTAGTGATCATGTGTTGAAGGGCTTACATCTCCATCGAGCATGTGAAGATCAAGAACAGCTAGCTGATATCTTCACAAAGCCCTTGGATGAGAAGAGATTTAGCAAGTTGCGGTGTGAGCTAAATATCTTAGAATCTTTGAATGTTCTTTGAAAAGGACACACATCCTGACACTTATGCAAAATTGATGACTTATATGTGCAACACATGAAGAAACGTTTTCTTCAATCAATGAAAAATAACACTCTAAGTGTGAAGAAATTAATGAAGAATTTGATTCTCAGAACCCTACGACAATTATGCAGCGGTGTCTGAAATCATCATTCTTATACGGTGGGTCACGCCACCACCAAAGTTGAAAATCTTCAATTTGAGTTTTTCCTCAGTTTTGAAATTCTCCAGTTTTTCAAATTCTTCAACTTTGCAAAATCTTCACTGTTTCCGTTGTCTTTCTTCATTGGCTATATATATATATATATGGTTTATGTCCTCTACATCATTCACTTATGGCTAATTCCTCAAGTTGCATTTTATGCTAAGTGAATGTGATCGGACCCTTCCCCCTCTATGCTATACTCAACCCAATCTATTCACAAATTCTTCATGTGCATTCTATTTGAAACTCGTTCAAAATCTTCACTGTGTCCTTGTCAGCTGAAGAAATTGCGAACGGAACTTTTAACTTATCTTATCCAAAATTTTCGTTTTGCCGCTCAATCCGTTCCGCTTCCTACGTTAGACTTATCTATTCACCCACGATCTAACACGATCTCCACTTTTCAGTACGTGGGTGACACATGTCAAGCGAATGAGAAGGGTCAGAGCACGTTCGTCCAAAATCTTGAGCGAACAGTTTTTCACCGTGGCTATATATACCCCTCTCCCCTTCCTCACTTCCTTTACTCCGCCGACCGCACTCTCTCTCGCCGAGCTTCTCAAACCCTAAGCGCCGCCCGCTCGCATCGTCGCCGGTGAGGAAGAGCTTCACTGCCTCGACCTCGTCGCCGTCGTACTCGCGCCGACCGCGGAAATCTTCACTCCGCCGCCGCCGTAGGTGTCTTCCTCCACCGAGTTAGGGCGTGGGAGATCTGAACTGATGAACTTCTAATCTACACTTCTCGGTTCATCGTGTTCTTCAGTTCGGGTAATTAAAAGTTACTTTTATTACTCGCTTTGATTCTCAAACCTTCACGAAAATCTTCAAAGGTGTTTATTCTTCAAATCTTCACACATATGAACACCTCAAGCGAAATCGCTCTTGATTCATTTCTCTAAGCAATGATTTTTCTTCAAGATTCCTCAATTGTGTGGATCTTGATCTATACAACTCTGGAACCTAAGACAAAGATCGCTTAGTGAAATTCTTCAAGGCTCATCTGGTCAAATTCTGAAACTAGTTCTTTTGAAAAACCTTACGAGAACGCATATGACCTCTCCAAATTCTTCGCAACTATACTCTGTTCAAGGTACAAATGTCCACTGCTGAATCACTAGGTTCTCATCAACTTAACTCATTTGCAGCGTTCCTCGAAGAAAAGTTGCATACTTCTTCAGAGAATTCGATTGTTCAAATTCCTCAGCTGAAGAATATGGCAGATGGAAAGAAGCCACAGAGAGGAGGAAAGAGGCCTGAGGTCATGACGGCTTTTGAAATACCTGAGGACATATACGCTGACTATTGCACACCTGATGAAGCCAAGTTTGGCAAGGAAAACAAAAATCAGCGCAAGGTGCGCATTCAGAGGATTGAAAGGAGATGTGCAAGGGAATGGAGGGAGTACAGGTATGTTACTCCAAAGTACATGAAGAAATTCAGACTGAATCCTCCATGCCCAAGAGCTCCATTGGCACTGGCCAAGAAGTCGACCCCACCAAAGATCAAGCGTGGTGAGGACTTTCTGAAGAATGGGCCAAGTGCTATGCCAAGTTGGCGAGAGAAGCCAAAGAAGCGGTGAGGAAATTCAATGAAGACTCACATCGCTGCTGCCACTGAGGCCCCTGTTCAGCCCAGAAAATCAATGGCAAAGAAGCCAGCGCACAAGCCAAGTGCTTCACCAACAGTGCCCTCACGGCCAAAATCCTCAGCAATGCCCTCACGACCAGAATCTTCAATGCCCTCACGACCAGTTCCTCATGCTGCTCCTGCTCCTCCCAAGTCCTCAGCAGCTCCTCCAAAGTCCTCAGCACCTGTGCATCTGGCCACGTGTCAAAGGACTGCAGGCATCTCTATTGCCTCTGGTGTCTCAACAAGTTCCTCAGCTGCACCAAATTCTTCATCAGGCCCCACTCTGCTGAAGAAAAAGGCAACTGCTAGACGAGGTCCTCGGCCAAGTCCGAAGAAGAAACAGGTTGCCTTCCAAGTGCCATGTGATGATGAAGCTGAGATGATGAACTTGTAGAAATCATCAGAGACCGACAAGAAAGGGCCGCTAGAGCCAAAGGCACACCTGTGCCACTGCTTTTGGATCCAAGGGCGATCCTTGAATACATTGATCTATGGCACAAGGATCCAGAGACACCTATGCCTGATTTTCATTTGACTCTTGGACAAAGTCACATGCTGACCCATTTCATCTCTGAAGAGAAATGGAAATTTGAGAAGGCAAGGCAGATCAAGAAGGCTCAGTTTAGGAAAGAGAAGTTCCTGAGGAAAAACGTTGTCAGAATGACAACTGAGGAACTCCTCAAGATCGATCAAATCAAAGCCCTCAGTGATGACTTTGATGCCTATTATGCTGATTGGCAAGGAGCCAAAGTCAGATTTGTCAATCTGACAAAGAAGTTTTCACAAATGTTGTAGCCCCATCGCAACAAGAAATTCCTCAGGCTGGAGCCTCTGCTCAGCCTACTGAAGAACATGCCAGCACCGCTGATGATTTTCAGCCTGCTGAAGACAATGCTAGTTCCAGGGCTGATGACTCCATTCCAGCCTCTGAAGAAATTGCCAGGGCATCCACTAGTGATGCGCCTGAACAAACTAAAGAACTCAGGGAAACTGCATCAGTTGCGCCTGAGGAAATTCAAACAGATTCCTCAGCTCCTCCCGCGCCTACACCAATTCCTATCCTTCCATCTGCATTAGATGCGAAGAAGACCAAGGCTGCAGAGCGAGCTGCAGTGAAGAAAAGGAAAGCATCAGCTGCTTCAAATTCTTCAGCCCCGAAGAAGATGAAGCCAATGACCAGCTCATTTGAAAATCCAATTGATGCTGTTCCGATTTCCTCCATGCCATCAAAGGACGTTGTTCCTTTTGGTGAAGAATATGAGATCCCAAGCGGATCTGATGAAGAAAATCATTCTGCTGCTTCATCGGAGCAGATTGATGAAGAAATTGAAGTGGATGCAATCCCTTCAACACTAATCATTTCCTCGCCTATGCCTCAGTTCACAGCTGAAGAGGCTGGTGTTAAGGAAATTGAAGACAAAGACGTGGATATTGGATGCACCACACCTGTGATGAATGATGACTTTTGGGAAATTCAGCATCCCAATTCTCCACTCTTCACCCCAATCCAACAAATTCCTCAGTCCCCTGCACCAACGGTTCAAATGGGCTCTGAAGAAACTCATCCCACCTCGTCTGCATGAAGAAATTCCAGCCACTAGTCTTTGAAGAACCTGCTTCTTCTTGATCCTTTGAACACGCAGACCGCATATGAAGAGGAACCAGAAAATCCTCGGCTGAAGAACACGAGATTGCGATTCTGAGGTAGTGATGCAACTCACTGACACTCCACTGCCAAAGCCAAAGAATCCATTCTCAACGAAGCAAAAGTTCAAGGCTGAAGATTTCTTCGGCGAGCATGTATTATTCACTGACTACAACCCATATGACTCTGTTCGCATAAGGAAGAGGCGTTTCTGGACTGCTAGGCAAGCCAACTTCTATTCCTCTGTGCTATTCAACAAAGCCAAAGTCTTCGATCATGCACATATTCCTCACGTGGACATGGAATCTCTGCCAGGCTTCGAGCCAGTCCTCAGTGTTCTTCACGATGCTGGATTGCTGAATTTCTGCATTGACATCTGTGATTGGAATGAAGAACTCATTCTTCAATTCTATGCGACGCTGCACATCACCGGAGATTCTGAAGATGTGAAATCATGGGTACTCGACTGGATGACAGAAAATACTCACTACAAGGCACCGACAATCGAATTGCCCGTGCCCTCCCACTCGATCCTCCCCTTGATGGTGCTCGTTGCATCTACAAATAACCTGATCTTACAAATCACTACATGCAAGTTCCGATGAAGCCTTTAAAGCCAGGGCAGGCCCCACGAACCAAATTCTTCGTCAAGGAATTACTATATGTGCCTCGGACTGTCTATCGCATTCTGACGAAGACAATGAGTCGTATCAAAGGCCACGACTCAAATGATGAAGAAGTCGTTGGCAACATGAAGAATATGCTTTTCAATATCATTCATGGCGTTCCCGTCAACTTTCATAATTTCTTCATGAGGACTCTGGCAAACATTGCTATGTCACCTTTTGAGCTGAAGCCTTATGCACCATGGATTATACGGTTCATCAGGACAAGGTCTTCAGTCAATTATAAGGTTGATACTCTGAACCACTGCAGCTACTTGCCTCCAATTGAAGTCCTCAAATGGACATTTTCCTCAGCTGATGGCAAAGGCAAGGCAACTGCTATGATAGATGAAGGCATTCGTCCATTGGATGGTCAATTTCGCAAGGCTGCATCCTACTCCACCGAAGACGACTCTGCCACACATGACTCTGCCGCCAATACCTCAGCCAAGAAAAATCCTCAAGCCACAGCACCCAAGGTGATGACTGATCGTGAGTTACTCCTCAGTCTTCATCAGAAGGTTGATCGCAATCATAAATGGGTCAAGCATTAGTTTGGTTCAATTCTTCACAACATGACCTCAACACACAATGCAGTGAAGAAAAACCAATACTACCTCCATGAAACCTTCAACCATACCTGGGCTGTTCTATCTCATCTCTACAGTGCAGAAGATCTGAAGAGCATGGATCTCAAGGAAGAATTTGACTGGTCTGCACCTCCACCGAAGAAATTCAAGAAGGTTAAGGTTCCTTCCTTGGTGGCCAGCTCCTATTCTTCATCGCGCGACACTGATGAAAATGAAGACTTGGACGACAACATGGCAGGCCCTACTACGACAACCGACCCGACATCATTGGCGCTCCTCCATCAACTTGAAATTCTTGAGGCGTTAGTCCTCAGTTTCGATCCTTTTGGTCATTTGATGACAAAGGAGGAGAAATTTGAGTTAGTCTTCAAGCGGGTCTATTATATGGGCGTTTTTTTGCTAAGTTAAAACTCTCGTTCTTCTGAAACTTTTATTGGATCGAGTTGTAATCTTAAACCCGATGGTGCTCTGATACTTTTGATGTGTTCCTCTGCATGCTTATTCCTTGTTATATGTTAATACACGCATGCTGAATTAGATCAGTCACCATATTTCATCATGCATTTCAAATTCTTCATACTATATGTCAAATGCGTGTATGAATTACAAGATACAGGGGGAGATCTCCATGATTCAACTCTTCAAATGTGCAATACCTCAAAAGCAAATTCCTCACTATGCACATCTTCAGGGGGAGCTCTTCTATATCTTCCAATCAAATTCCTCAATATCAGTATTTACACTTCAAATGTTTATCCCCGTTGAAAACTTAACCTATATTGTCATCAATCACCAAAAAGGGGGAGATTGTAAGTGCATCTAGTGCCCCTTAGTGATTTTGCTGTATTGAAGACTTATAGGTTAAGGAACTAATGTGTTTATGAGTGTACACAGGTCTATAAGTCTATGAGGAGCTTGATATTTACAGAGAAAGTCGACCCTAAAAATGAAGTTCTTCGTTCAAGACTTTGGTTTTCTCAAGACTTTACGAAGACTTTGAAAGTGAAGAAATTGGTGTGACCCTGAAGACTTGGTATTCATTTGAGGAACATGAAGCGTGAAGACTTTTGTTTCCGTAGTTTCATTTTCTCTTTCTTGAGTCATAGGAAACACCGTACTGTTAAAGGGGGTCGAGGAAATAGTAAGGAAAAATTTCCATGTGATGCTCAACTCAAAACCCTACACCTACCAATCCCTTCGAGTGAAGCCTTTGGAAATCTCATACTGATTCAGTCAATTTCTTGGATGAGGCGAAGTTCTTCCGGTGTTGAGAATTTGTTCGACCGAGGAGTTAGGAATTCGCCATGAATTGCCTACACTGATGAGGAACATGATAGCCCCGAGGAATTTGAGAGTCAAATTTCCGGCCGTTCTTGTATACGCGCCACTGTCCCAAAATATCTTATCCACATAACGATCATATCATTGAAGGGCATTTATGTCTTATCATGTCGGGCTGCTCCCTAGGCTATAAATAGCCTCCCCTACAACCACTAGCTGGTTGGCTGCTCCGAGAAACTGACACTTGTCATTTGAGAGCATCCCATCCTCCGAGGACTTTGAGCGAAAATCATCGAGTGAGGAAAAACCCAAAAAAACCAAACCCCTACAAACCCAAAGTGATTGAGCATCACTTAAGAGATTGATCCTGCGTGGATCCGACGCTTGTTACCTTCGAAGACTGTGCTTCTTCCAGACGGTTAGGCGTCATGGTCTAGAGCATCCAAGAGGAATTGTCGATCGCCGAGTGACCAAGTCTGTGAAGGTTTGGAAGTCGCCTGAAGACTTACCACGAGTGATTGGATGAGGTCTGTGTGACCTTAATTCAAGGAGAATACGAGGTGAGGACTTGGTGTCCTGAGCTGCGTGCTCAGCGACTGGGTGTTCGGGATTGTGTGTCCTCAAGTTTAAATACTCAGCCGCTCCAACCAGACGTACAACTGAGACAGCAGTTGGAACTGGTCTACCAATTCATTGTCTTCACCAACCTTACTGGTTCTATTTCCTCAACTCTTTCGTTTCCTCATCACTGTGTTGAGTGTTTGTTCATATCTGTGTTTGAA
Source organism: Aegilops bicornis (assembly GCA_021605145.1). NCBI lineage: Eukaryota > Viridiplantae > Streptophyta > Magnoliopsida > Poales > Poaceae > Aegilops > Aegilops bicornis. Next base: position 545,357,214 of record CM038675.1, on the reverse strand, counting down.
GACTTTGACTGAAGACTTTCTCAATTTCCTCAGTTCAATTTCTTTAGTCTGTTTGTCTTCATCTTGTGTTATCCTGTGATTATGCTTTCTGTACTCTGTGATTGTCTTCATTTCATCATGATGACCATGCCCGCATTCTGTTATTGAAGTGCTAGTTATTGACTAGAGGGGGGGGGGGGGTGAATAGGCGATTTTTAGGAAAGTCTTCAAAACATGGAAATTTCAAAGACAAGCAATAGAAATGACCTAATTGATATGCAGCGGAAGATAAACTACAACAAGCAAACCATAGTCAAGTATGCCATAACGTGAAAGTACAAGACTAATAGCAGCTTGGTAGTAAGGATCAAGATGGAAGATAGTGAGAAGCCAATCAACAAAAGTAGTCAAGCAATGAAGTCAAACAGGTATGACAAATAGGCAATGACTTCACGAAGACAAACTCTAAGTAAGGAGAGTGAGAAGAAAGAACCCGTCACTGGTTGAAGACACATGATTTGTTGGACCAGTTCCAGTTGTGTGACAAGCTGTACATCCGGTTAGGGAGGCTGAGATTCAACTCGAAGACCGCGTCTTCACCTTATTCCCTTGAGCTAAGAACACATAGTCCTCGCCCAATCACTCTGGTAAGTCTTCAAGGTAGACTTCCGGACCTTCACAGATCAAGGCTCACCGGCACTCCACAATGACTCTTGGATGCTCGTAACGCGACGCCTAACCGGATGGAGGATTCCACAGTCCTCAAGTGTAATAAGTCTTCGTGTCACGCAGACGTAAATACTTGATGATGCCTAACACTCTTTGGCTCTGGGTGTTTTGGCTTTGTCCTCGCAAGGATTTCTCTCTCTCAAAGGCTTCGAGGTGGGTTGCTCTCAAACGACAAAAGCCGTGCACTAGTTCTGAGCAGCCACCAGTTTATGGTGTAGGGGGTGGGCTATTTATAGCCACTAGGCAACCTGACCTGATATGTCCGAAATGACCCTGGGTCACTAAGGAACTGACACGTGTTCCAACGGTCAGATTTCAAACACACACGGCAACTTTACTTGGGCTACAAGCAAAGCTAGCTCATCCAGCTATGGATAAGTTTCGCTCTCATTGTCTTCGCTCGAAGACATAGGATTTGGGTTGAGCATCACTTCAGTCATTCTGACTTTGTTCACTTGGACCCCACTTAACAGTACGGTGGTTCCTATGACTCAACAAAGAAGAAAAGGAAACAACGAAACAACACAGTCTTCGCGCTTCGAAGTCTTCACTCAATGTCTTCTCATGTCATAGTCTTCAATATGAATATCTTCATATGCCACCATTGTCGTCAATGTCTTCATACATTTTTAGGGGTCATCTCCGGTAGGTAAACCGAATCAATGAGGGACACTACCGTGTTATCCTGCAATTCTCACAAACACATTAGTCCTCAACCAAATTTGTCGTCAATACGCCAAAACCAACTAGGGATGGCACTAGATGCACTTACAATCTCCCCCTTTTTGGTGATTGATGACAAACTGGTTGAAGTTTTCAACGGGATAAAATATGTGAAATTGTAAAGGATAGGGTATTGTCTTCATAAGTGGCAAGGGCTCCCCCTGAAGATGTGCATATAAGTAGTTTGCTTTTGGAATGCAAATGCACATGGCAGGTTGTACTTGTGGAGGTCCTCTTCAACTTATGAAGATAATTCATCATGCATGAAATGATATAACTAAGAGAATGATATGCATAATGAAAAATGGACGCCTGCAGAATGATCAAGGTGCGGAAGTTATCATCGCACATGCGGAATTTATCATCGCATCACAGTAAAGCAAATAATTAGCAGACGACCATCGAGTTTAATGTTACAACTCAAAAAACCAAATGTATCGAAAAACAAGAGTCGTAAACACTAGGAAAAATATAAAGCAACCGCCCATATGAACCCGCTTGAAGACTATCAAACTCATATGCTTCTCCCCCTTTTGTCAGTAAGGACCAAAAAGGTTTGAAGACATAGAGCATCTACTCGCTTTCATCAGAAGAAGGTGAAGCAGCAGGGTTGTCGTTGTTGTTTGGTGGTGCAGACGAACTTGGTGCAGTTTCGATGCATGCAGAAGTAGGGGGCGGTGAAGTAGCATCGGCTTCATCATCGATCACTCTGGCATTCATCATTGCCGCGGAGGAAGAATAGTCAGAGTCTTCAAGTGATGGAGTTCGACGTAGGACAACATTCCGTGGAGGACTAGAGTCAAACTTTAAGCGTTCAGTGAAGCCATCGTCTTGAAGATCTCGCTTCAAGCCGGCAAAGTGTCAAACTCTTCCATGATCGCCGATGTGTCTCATGAGTGACAAAAGTATTCTTGGTGGCAAGATTTCAAATGCGATTGACGTCCACCAAGAGGCTTTGCATCTGTCGCTTGAGCCAGTAGTGATGCTTATCTTGTTTCTGATGCAGTGCCACAAGAAGTTCTCGGTCATTTAGGACGCGAGAGCGCTTCCGAGGCCTTTGTGCAATAGTGCTCTCAGTAGCTTCAGTTTGCGCACGGTGAGGCAGACGAGTGTTCCCAGCCAGAGGATAGACACGAGTTACTGCTTGGACGCCTTCCATGGGTTGAGTGAAGCTATGGTGATCCGCATTTTGAAGACAAAGAGGCTTCTTGGCAGGCTCAGGGTATATGGCTTCAACTGACATATCAACCTCTGGTAGAAAGATCAGATGATTGCGAGCAGAGGGCTGATAGTTGATAGCAGAGTGCATCTTGATGAGGTGCATGACCCATGGAGCATAAAATTTCAGACCAAAAAGATCAGATCCAGACGCAGCCAATTGCCGGATGAAGAAGTCTTGCGTATTGAAGCTGATGCCATTGAGGATGTAAAAGATCAATGTCTTCATAGCTCCTTCAAGTTTTGCAGAAGATGAATGCCCTTTGATAGGCCATAGAGTTCGCCTGATGATGTGATATATTGTACGAGGCAGATACTCAAGGTCATCAACAAAGAATTCCTGAGGGTATTCAGCGTCATGTGGTAGAGGCTTCATCATGCTCAACATCTGACTCATGTTGGGCTCTGGCTTATGGAAGATGCTCTCCAGTGCATCACGGTGGAGTTGACAACCAGGTTCAAACAGCTCTCCGGGAGTGGGTAGGCCTGTGAGCTCAATGACGTCAAGAGCTTTGGCTTCATGACGAACATTTCCTGTCATCCACTCGAGAACCCATGTCTTTGTATCTCTGTAGTAGCCAAGGATGTGGAGGGTAGCATAAAATTGAAGCATAAGTTCTTCATTCCAGTGTTCTTTGTCTGTCACAAAGCCGAGCAGACCAAAGCATCATGAAAGCAATCAAGTGCTTCCTCTAAGGTAAGGCAGTCCAAAGAATGGCTTCAAAGGTGTCGAGGCGCATATGAGGGAAAATGCGCCCTTGATCATATAGAACGCAGGAGTAATAGCTTCGTTGCTGATAGCTCCAGAACTGATCAGATGATATCCTCGGCCTTGAATAGGGGTTCTTTGCTCTGTCAAAGAAAGTGTTGTGGGCTTTGAAGCCATTTGCATTGAAGGACCACAGAGAGGTGGCGATTACACAGGAACCTTGGCAGTCGTGGCTTTGGTTTCTGGACCTGAGGCCTATGCTCAATATGATAATCAAACTGAGGACCAGAGGCATGAGGCGGAGGGACCAGAATGGGCCATCTGACAGTGATTAGCTGACCATAGTTGTATGCTTGCTCAATTGTATGAGGCCTTGGTGGCGGAATAGGAGCAGTGGCAACAACAGAGGCTTCAGGCTGCACAACAGATGCTTCAGGAGCAGTTGCCTCATTGGCTTCAGACACATTTGCTTCATTGGCTTCAAGAGCTGTTGGAGCAGGCTCCACATTTGCTTCAGCCATGACTACGTCATTGGCTTCATTGATGTTGGTGGTGGCAGCCTCAAGATTGTCAACCTCCACTTGCTGAGCTGGAGGGTCGGGCATGGGCACGTTCACATCAGGAACAGCTTCTTCAATAAGAGGGGGAGTAGGGACACGTTCTTCTTCTTCTTGGGTGACTTCGGCTGATGCAGCCGGATTGTCTTCAGCAGCTTTGGCTTGCACTCGGAGACATTCACAGGTGGAGTGGCTTCTGAAAACACTTGACATGCAACAGGTTGGTGGTGCACTTCTCCTTCTGGAACGCTCGAGAGAGGGACTTGAGGCCTTTGTCCTTTGCGAAGCCTGCGAAATGCTGGCGACGCCTTTGGAGATGGGGTTGGCTGGGCCTCAAAATCTTCCTCTTCTTCTTGTTGTTTTTGTTGTTGGGGAGTGACTTGTTGTTGTTGGGGAGTACTAGGGGAGTCTTCTGGTTGTGGGTGATCAGCCCATGATGCATCCTGAGCAATTGGCATCAGAGGACGACTGAGGGAGTCCTGGACTAGGGGGTGTCCGGATAGCCGAACTATCATCTTTGGCCGGACTCCTAGACTATGAAGATACAAGATTGAAGACTTCGTCCCGTGTCCGGATGGGACTTTCCTTGGCGTGGAAGGCAAGCTTGGCGATACGGATATGTAGATCTCCTACCATTGTAACCGACTCTGTGTAACCCTAACCCTATTCGGTGTCTATATAAACCGAAGGGTTTTAGTCCGTAGGACGAACAACAATCATACCATAGGCTAGCTTCTAGGGTTTAGCCTCTCTGATCTCGTGGTAGGTCTACTCTTGTACTACCCATATAATCAATATTAATCAAGCAGGAGTAGGGTATTACCTCCATCGAGAGGGTCCGAACCTGGGTAAAAACATCGTGTCCCTTGTCTCCTGTTACCATCTTCCTAGACGCACAGTTCGGGACCCCCTACCCGAGATCCGCCGGTGTTGACATTGGTGCTTTCATTGAGAGTTCCTCTGTGTCGTCACCTATAGGCCCGATGGCTCCTTCAATCATCAGCAACGACGCAGTCCAGGGTGAGACTTTTCTCCCTGGATGGATCTTCGTATTCGGCGGCTTTGCACTGTGGGCCAATTCGCTAGGCCATCTGGAGCAGATCGAAAGCTACGCCCCTGGCCATCAGGTCCGATTTGGAAGCTTGAACTATACGGCCGATGTCCGCGGAGACTTGACCTTCGACGGACTCAAGCCACAGCCGAGCATGCCGCACTGTCTCGATGGGTAGATCTAGCTCTGCCGCCGAACAGTTCCCTGGAGGCCGCACCAGTGCCCGCTCCGACCCTTAATCCGGAGCCAGTTTCGCCGATCGAGGACGGTTGGTTGGACACCGCCTCGGGGGCTGAAATCTCTACAGCGATTGAGCCGAACACCATCCCTGTCCTTTGCAAAGCTCGTGAGTCCCAGGTGCCGGACTCCTTTCCGGACACCGAACCTCCCGCGCCCCTGCCAGTCGAATCCGGTAGGCGCCGGATTATGGAGTTCACCGCGCGGACACCTTTTCAAAGACTCGCCTTTGGCGATATCCTGAACTCATTAAAGTCTCTCTCTTTGTCAGGGGAGCCCTGGCCGAACTACGGTCAGGAAGGTTGGGATTCGGACGAGAAGAAATTCAACACCCACCCACCACCCACTTTGTAGCCACTGTCGATGACTTAACAGACATGCTCGACTTCGACTCCGAGGATATCGGCGATATGGACGACGACGCCGGAGACAACCAAGAACCAGCGCCCACAGGGCACTGGATGGCCACTTCAACTTACGATATATATATATGGTGGACACACCTAAGGGAAGCGATAACGAGGAACGACGAGACGCTGCGAAAGAAAATTCCCTCGGGAAGGAGTCAAAGCGGCGGCGTAAGCGCCGCTCAAAACTCCACCTCGACAAAGATAGCGCCCACACAGACCCAGCCATAGAGTAGGTTGAGCTGGCCGACGACGAACATGCCATTGAGCAACCATCCGAACAGGCCAACTTGGTCAAACAACCCGTCCCGGCAAGAAGGACAATACCCAGACGATCTCACGCCGAACACGTCATTGGATCGAAGAACCTCCACAAAGAGCTCCTCGCCATCGCGCGTAGCTTGAAAAAAGCGTAACAGAGGCTCGTAACAGCGGAAGACGACTCGAATGAGATGGAGTAAATTACTCAACGCTGCAGACAAATATGGCGACAACCGCCAAGCAAAGAGCTACCCAAAGCGCAAACTATCGCCCGAATTCGATGAGGAGGCCGAGAGCCCCACTATCAAAAAACAAAGAGGCCGCCGGTCGGATAGACGACCACATGGCAAACGAGAAGCGGCAAGGGCGCCGCACACAAGCCGGCACGCGATCCGCATAAGGATTCGCACCAAAAGGATGGCCCAGTTAGATCTATCTACGGGCCAAGGAAACAAGTTCTAGCGAGCAATACAACATGTCAAATATCCAAACATCACGGCACACCCAAATACAGGGGCGCCGCACACCCTCTATGTTTCACCGATGAGGTCTTTGGATCATGAATTTCCAGCGGGATTCAAGCCCGTAAACACAGAGGCATACGACGGAACGACAGGCCCTGGAGTCTGGATTGAGGATTATATCCTCCACATACACATTGCCAGAAGAGATGATCTCCACGCCATAAAATACCTACCCCTCAAGCTCAAAGGGCCAGCCCGGCATTGTCTTAAAAGCCTCCCCGAAAACACCATTGGTAGTTGGGAAGAGCTTGAGGATGCTTTTCGGGCCAATTTCCAGGGAACCTATGTCCGACCACCGGACGCAGACGATCTAAGTCACATAACCCAACAGCCCGGAGAGTCAGCTCGAAAATTCTGGAACAGGTTCCTCACCCAAAAGAACCAAATAGTCGACTGTCCGGACGCCGAAGCCTTAGCAGCTTTTAAACACAACGTCCGAGACGAATGGCTCGCCAGACACCTTGGCCAGGCAAAGCCAAGAACAATGGCCGCACTAACAATCCTCATGACTCGCTTTTGCGTGGGAGAGGATCGCTGGCTAGCAAGATGCAGTACCAGCGACCCAAGTACATTCGAAGTCAGGGATGGGAATGGGAAACCATGGCCTTGACAAGGACCAGCGCGGATTAAGGAACGGTCCAAAGAGCGCGGCAACAACACCGGATTCAAAAGCTCATGGCAGAACAATAAAAACCGCCTTAAGGACAATAGCGATGAGCTATCCAACTTAAACAAAATCTTGGACAAGATATGCCAAATCCACAGTACTCCGGGAAGCACGCAAACCATACCCACAGAGATTGTTGGGTCTTGAGCAGTCCGGCAGACTCAACGCCGAACACAAGGGGCTCGACACACCAAGTGAGGATGATGACGAGCACCACAAGCGAGCCCGGAAAACAAAAGAATTTCCCACAAGAGGTCAAAACAGTAAACTTACTTCAAGTAACAAAAGGAGAAAACAGAGCGGCACCCATTGAATTACGCGCCGCACAATCTACCCAAGCGGAGTCCCAACATTGGTTGTCAAAACCAAATTACCTTCGACCATCAGGACTACTCCGAAAGTATCCGGAACGCAGGATGGACTGCCTTGATACTAGAACCTATAATCGACGGTCTTCAATTTATGCAAGTCCTAATGGACAGCGGCAGTGATTTAAACCTGCTATGTCAGGACACAATCCGCAACATGGGGATAAACCCAAACAGGATTAGCCATAGCAACACTTCCTTCCAAGGAATAATGCTGTGCACATATGCCCATTGTACGGGCTCCTGCTATTGGAAGTTATGTTCGGCTCACCCGACAACTTCCGTCGGAAAAGTTGGTCTTCCACATCGCCCCATTTAAAAGTAGCCATCAAGCACTCTTTGGGACGCGAAGCTACCGCTTTAACGCAAATACCGCATTATGCATCTCTTAAACTTAAAATGCCTGGTCCACGAGGCATCATTTCATTAAAGGGAAGCTGCGCGTGTCCCTCAAGGAAAGAATGTGAGACTGCCTTAACAGCCTCACACTAATACGACCTTGCTGGCCAAAAGCGTCTAAAGCAGGTCGTTCAGACCCCGGACACGGTTAGGCGAGTCCGGCATAAATAAACATGATGCTTACTAGCCGCGTACCTCCCTTACAAGGGGCTCCACGCATGTACAACAAGAGACAATAAAGCTCAATTTTACTCATTTTTGAATCATACTCTATTTTATTTCCAATTACATTTTAGTGCGATCTTTTTCAAACTAAGTTCCTCTCTTTTACAGATGAACGCCATGCTATACCCGTCCAGGATACGACACAACGGAGACACAAAGCAGACGCGTGCAGCAAGGACCCGTTGCAAGGATTCTTTTCAGATTAAGACCCTGCGTAAACCTTTTTCACTGTCTCTTGTTGTTACTCATCCCCCGGTCTCTTATTATAACCGAGGAGGAGGCTGGCGTTTTGGCATCGGCCGCGTCAGAAGTTTGCACATACCTGGACACCAGGGGCTTGTTACCAAGGGCATTGTTTGGCCCGCTTTATAAAACACCGAATACCTTAAGGAGTGTTCGGCGTCCCGAGTTAGGCCTTATATGCATCAGCTCCGAATCATGTCTTTGGTCAAATGTTGGGTTTGCCCGGCTCTTGTGTTTTGCTGCCTTACATTCCGTTCTATCGGCTAATGCGGCACCAGGAGAACCACTGCGATTGTGCCCCGGTTCGGCCGGGCGAGCACCTTAGTAGAGAAAGCCAAAAACTGACTGTCATGATATAGCGAGAGACTGGTCAACCACTCGATGACTCACCGGAATGTTTAGAATTCCTCCGCATTAACGAAGGACTGTTTTCCGGTCAGGCACATACGCACCCCGAATTCGGGAGAGTGCGGTGCCCCCAGGGGCTATATAGTAGCCCCACCATCGAACTCCTATGGCTAAGTGAAAGTGATAAAGCATTATAGTCCGGTTGCCTAGTTTGCTACGCCACCACCTCCTTTAAAGGACCAAGACGTTGGATTAAGTGTGAAAGCAAGACTTCTTTGCAAACACCCCCGCACTATGTGCGTGGGGGCTGAAGCCGAAGACTGCCATCTTTCAGGTTATATGCATATATACATCAACGACCGCACATGAGGTAGTTTGCTACTTGAAGGCACAAGTATAAAAAGCTCTTACATTAAATTGAAACATTGTTTCATAAAATTATACATGTCATTCAAACATAACATCCTTCGAGCACTGCGTCTCTATTAAACGAGCCCCGGAAGAACTTCGTCAAAATAGCGCTCGACTGGTACTCGGCTGCCGTCCGAATCTGGGGACGCAATATCGGTGGCCTTCATCTCAGCCCAGTATGCCTTGACACGGGCAAGAGCCATCCGAGCCCCCTCAATACACGCCGACCGCTTCATTGCGTCGATACGCGGTACCACACCAAGGAACTGCTGCACTAAGCCAAAATAACTCTTTGGCTAGGGTCCGCCTGGCCACAAATGAGTCATGACATGCTTCATGGCAAGTCCGGATAATCGATTTAGCTCGGCCCATTCGGCCAACCGATCGGTCAACGGAAGAGGATGCTCTGGACTATGGAATTGCGACCAAAATAGCTCTTCCCTTCTGTGCCCCTTCTAGCCTCGGAAGTGCTCAATCGCGTCCGCAGAGCTCGCCGCTAAGTCCAGATAAGAATCCTCCGAACTCCACAGCTTGTCCAACTGAGCATACTTCGGATCCGTATATTTCCTCCGCAGCAGAAACGGTTTTCCAGCTGCAATATCCCGGCCTGACTCAGCTCCTCCTTGGCAGCTCTCATAGCGGAACGGGCATCCTTGGATTTGGCGGTGGCCTTTTTTAGGTCCTCTTGTTCCGCTTGACGTTCTTTTTTAAGAACCTCGCAGCGGTCGGTAGTATTCTTCAGTTTCAGGGCCAAATCGACCATTTCCTCTTTGCTTCAGCAATGAGCAGCCCGTTCGGCTTTCAGCTCTTCAGCCGCCTTTAAAGCGGCCGCATTACTCTTTCGGGCTTGCTCTTTAGCTTGGGCAAGTTCCGCCCGCAGCCTCTCCACAGCAGCGGCACCGTCTGCATCAAAGCATACAAGTAGTAAGGCATGGGCGTCAAGATCCCTTACCAGGTGTCCGCGGAGAAGTCGCATACCTTGTGACTCATCAAACCTTTTATTGACCAGCGCGATGTCCGCATCCGCCTCGTCAAGTTGCCACTTTAGTTCGGCAAATTCATCAGTCCGGCTAGCCACCGGACACCCCGCCACCTACATAGGAACGACGACATGTTAGTATCGAGATTATGATCCTCGGCACGCTATCGGGCCAGACAGCATACCGAGTCTCAGGGGCTACTATCTATACAAGGCGCATTCTATATGCATAACTGTCAGACGGTACATCATTTTTTTCGTACCTCAAACCCCGTCAATAAACTTCTGGCGGCTTCATGCAATCCGCTCTCAGCGGATGCAATTCTTTCAGTTACCGTGGCCATTAGCGCACGGTGATCTTCTGAGATATACACTCGCCCGAGCAGGTCCTTCGGCTCCTCCGACCGCACGCCAGTTAGCGCCGGACCGTCCAGCCCCGCCGGACTCGGGGAAACTCTCCGTGACGACACTTCAGGGTCGCCCGCCTCGCACGAAGGCGCGATAGGTGGAGGCGTTTCGCTCTCTATCATCTCCGGACAAAGATCCCCCGAAGACGAGCTCTGCTGAGAAGGGCTGAGATCCGAACTACAAGGTACAATTTCGGTTATCTTCAGAAATAAATACAGGGATGTTCTTTATTCACAGGACCCCTTCTTTTACTTACGGCTCGCTGGAGGGCTGATCCCCTTGGGGAAATAGTGCGGCTGGGGTACTTCCTGGCGCCGGACTTTCTGATGAAGACTTCTTTCCCCGTTTTGAGGCCTTGGCTTCCGGGTCTTTGGAAGCGGTCCTCTTCTCCCCTTGGAGGGGAGGATCCCTGATCCCCTCTTCCTTGAAAGCCTCCTTCGCGGAGGTAGTTGCTTCCCTGCTCCCCCCTTCGCCTTCTTTAAAAGGAGCGGCCTTCAACATCTTGGTCAGCATGGGACCCGGCGTGGTCTCTGGGAGGGGAGCCGGACACCTTATCAACTTTGCCTTGGCTATCCACTCCTGTTCAAGAAACAGCTCCCTTAAAGGGCATATATATGATAAATGAATGAACAGCCTGTCCGATTCTGAGGTTACTTACTTGAGTATCTGGGTGATTGCAGCTTAGACCTGCGTCCTCGGTCAAGTCCGGACACTTCTCTTGTAATCCGAAGAACAGTTTGTACATCTCCTTGGGCGTCGCGCCCATAAAATGTTGGAGAGCTCGTGGTCCCTCCGGATTAAACTCCCACAGACGGAGGGGCGGCGTTTGCAGGGCAGAAGGCGCCGAATCAGCATAACCTGCGCCGCCACGACCAGATTGATCTCTCTTTCTTGCAGGTCTCGAATACGGCCCTGCAACAGAGGAACGTCCTTGGACGGCCCCTAGTCGAGCCCCCGGCTGACCCATGATGCCAGCCGCTGTGGTGGACTTGAGTGGAAGGTGGGTGGCGCCACCCATTTGGTGCCCCTGGGAGCGGTGATATAAAACCACTCCCGTTGCCACAAACCAAGCTCCTCTTGAAAAGAGCCCTCGGGCCACGGAGCATCAGCACACTTGCTTATGACCGCCCCTCCACTCTGCTTGTTGCCCTCGATCATCTTCGCTCCACCTTGAAGGTCTTGAGCCACAATCCAAAGTGAGGGTAATATGGAGGAAGGCTTCACGTCACGACAATGAATGACGAGATATGGAGGACGGACTCGGATTCAAGTCATGGAAATCCAGCCCATAATAAAACATGAGCCCCACACAAAGGGATCCGTCGGAAGCCTAAACCCGAAGGAAGTGAGACACGAACACCACGCTCTCGCCGGGCTCGGAGTGGGAATGACCTGCCCCGAGCAGGCATCCTATGTGAAATCTCGCCGGTTAGATACCTGGCGTCTCGCAGCTTTAGCACATCTTCTTCTGTGACGGAAGAAGACATCCATCGGCCGAGCTGGTCGGAGCCGGACATCATCAAAGGTCCGAAGCGCCTAAATCTGAAGCTTTGGGTGTTAGAACTCTAAGCGCGAGGCGAATTCGATGGAGGGTGGAAAAAAGAAGAGGGCCTTGGTCTCATTATAAAGAGGTTGAATACCAAGAGCCCTCCTCGTGGTCGATTGGGACTCGCCTTCGATAGAGGAGGCGTGCCAACGGGCACGGTTGGGTTACCCACGTCCGTATTGATGAGAATCCCGGAATAAGGGGGCACGATCTACGCTTTGATAAGTCGTGCCAAGGAAACCGCCTCGCTAAACGCGTTGAGGTGGAACAAGAAAACGATTCAGATAAAGGCTTGGCCGTGGTGTGATGTCACGCCGCGGAATACGTCGCCAGATCTGTGCAAAAATTATTCTCTCTACGGTGGTATGTGGAACTTGTTTTGCGAGCCGGACCACGATCCTTGTGTTCAAAACCTTCTAAGTATTCGGAGGAGGAACCCGCCTTGCAATGCTGAAGACAATATGCGCGGACTAAATCGTCATTGAAGCCCGGTTCAGGGCTACCGAGGGAGTCTGGACTAGGGGTGTCCGGATAGCGAACTATCATCTTTGGCGGACTCCTAGACTATGAAGATACAAGATTGAAGACTTCGTCCCGTGTCCGGATGGGACTTTCCTTGGCGTGGAAGGCAAGCTTGGCGATACGGATATGTAGATCTCCTACCATTGTAACCGACTCAGGTAACCCTAACCCTATTCGGTGTCTATATAAACCGAAGGGTTTTAGTCCGTAGGACGAACAACAATCATACCATAGGCTAGCTTCTAGGGTTTAGCCTCTCTGATCTCGTGGTAGATCTACTCTTGTACCACCCATATCATCAATATTAATCAAGCAGGAGTAGGGTATTACCTCCATCGAGAGGGCCCGAACCTGGGTAAAAACATCGTGTCCCTTGTCTCCTGTTACCATCCGCCTAGACGCACAGTTCGGGACCCCCTACCCGAGATCCGCCGGTTTTGTGTTTCTTCTTGGAGGGAGCACCATCAGAGGCTTCAGGATTTTTCCTTTTTCTGGCTTCGGCCTCAGTAGCCCTCGTCTTCTTCTGTTTAGAAGCGGTTGACCAGACCTTTGGCTTCGAGCCAGTCATGCTGCTTGGGAAGACTATGCGAGGTTCTTCCTGCCTTGAAGGTGCAGATTGGTCAGTTGATAGCTTCTTCTTCTTTGCAGCCATTCTGGGGTCAATGCCAGGACGGCCAAGAGCCTTACGCTTCTCAGCCTCATTGTAGGCTAGCACACACTTATCAGCCAGACTCTTCATGCGCTCACGAGAGCCTCTAGCTTCTTCACGCTTCTTGAGAAAGGCTTCTTTGAGCTCGTGCAGCATGATCTTGAAGTTTTTGTTATCTTCCACGCTGAGCGCAGCCATATGCTTCTTGAACTGAGCCTTCTCATAGTCGATCTTGTGCTTCAGTTCAACGATGCGCTGAGCAAGAGCTAGCTCAGAAGCAATTGATCCATTGAAAGAGACGCTAAGGCCAATAGGAAGTTGCAGATCTTCAAAGCTGATGTTTGGGGTGTCAAACCACTCATCAATGAAGTGATGGATGATTGCCACATCAAAGAGAGGCAAATTATTGAAAATCTCTGCTTCTTCTTTGCTCTTGATAAGTTGCTCAAGGGCATCATCTGCTAGATCTTCGTCACTAGACAGATCAATGTGCTCTTCTCGCAGAATGGCAGCAGGAGTCAGTGTCAGTTCAGTATTCTTGACAATTTTCTCTTTCTTCTCCGTCTTCTTGGAGATACGGAATTGATCTTCAGACTGCACACTAGCTTCAGGAGGTGCAGTGGCCAGCGGCTTCACACGTGAAGCTTTTGCAGGAGCAGGTGACTTTGAAGCCTTAGCCTTCTTTGGCTTGAACGACTTTGGGGGAGGAGCTGGGGCTTCATCAGTGTCAGAATCATCATCTGAATGATCCACTTGGGCACCTTGGACCGCGATGTGAGTGATGAGGCCATCAAGGTTGTAGAAGGAACCGATGACATTGGGTTTAGCATCACGTGAGCTGTCAGCACGGGGAGCGGAGGGACCAGGGTTGAAGTCTAATCCCAATGACTTCTTGTTTTCCTTGGCCGAAGCCTTTGCGTGCTGGAATTTGCGATTGAAGAGATTATCGTCACGGCACCAGAGCAATGACATTGGGTCAGCATTTTCAGGCTGAGGTCCATGGACCATACACGGATAGAAACCCTGTGCAATAGCTTTAGCCCTGTTCTTGGGTGGAAGGCCTCGAAAGAGAATATCACCCCAAGGGCTTTTGATAGCATTCTTCTCAGCGTATTCCTGGGTCACGAACTTGTACTTGAACCATTGTTCAGCCCAATATCGATGAATCCATTGGATTCGCGTCTTGCGCTGATTGTAGTTCTCTTCGGGATCTGTCTTATAAAGCTCTGCGAGGTCATCAGGCAGATCTTTTGAGGTTCCCCCACGACGTTGTCTGCCGCCCTTCCTAACTGATTTCTCTGCAGCCATGGACTTCAAACTGAATGGCTTCAATACGTTCAAAGGCTTCAAAGACTTGCGTTTGCTCGACAAATGTGAACCGGCTTCGGAGAGTTAATTTGATGTCGTAAGGATTCTCGCAAATGAATGCAGACTATGAGAACCAAGGGATTCTCCCACGGACATGTACTGTGACAGATTAGAGATGCGAGGGAAGGGAAGAGGTCATATGCATTCTCGTAAGATTTTGAAGATAAATCAGTTTGAAGACATGGACCTCATGATGCGAAGACATTCACTTATACGTTGAGAGTTGGTTCCAGATTTGTACGAATCCGTGAATAAGTACAAGTGAGGAATCTAACTAGTTGTGAAGCTTAAGTGAATTTACTAGGCAGTATGAGATGCGCAGAATAGATCTAACATTGTATAGGCAGAAACCAATTTTGGTAAGTAGGATGAATCTTTGAGGATCAAAAAGATGGTAAAAATAGCGTTATAATTACCACTCGAAGAACTGCTAGACGGGAAGAATAGGAGACCGAGCAGTTCAATCCACCGTGCCCTAACTTGGCGACGGAGGACACCTACGGCGGCGGCGGAGAGGACGATGCCCGCGGCCGGCGTGAGGACGGTGTCGGAGAAGTCGCGGTAGCTAAGCGCTTCGTCGCCGGCGTCGTCGAGAGTTAGCGGTGGCGCTAGGGTTTTGACGAGGTGGAGAGGTGGAAGAAGGTTTTGTTTACCGCAGGGGACATGTATTTATAAGGAGGTGTGCGGCACAACGCAATTACGCAGTGCTCGGCGGTTCACTTCGAGGGGCACGTGGCAAGCATGCAACATACTACGAGTTGTCCCACGTTCCCACGCCCGCCAGTTTGTCGGATGGTCGTTCCGGCTTCTCGGATTTCAACAATAAGGATGAATCATTTAAAATAGACTTAAGGTTTGTCTACGTGTCTTCTGGCGACAAGGATGCAGAGAAGACATTTGACGATTTCAATAGAATGCATATGATTTGGACAGATAGAGTTTGAGATAGAAAGCATAGAGAGATTAGGGTCCGATCACATTCACTTAGTTCAAAAGATTCAACTAGGAAGACATAGCTATAAGTGAATGTTGTAGAGGACAGAACACTATATATATATATGTATATCAGAAAGCAACCAAATCAACATAGTGAAGAAAATCATGAAGATAGGTTGAAGTTGAAGACAAATCAAATGCGAAGATATTGCAGAAATAACGCCATGATTGAAACACTTCAAACAAAGAAATTTGGTGGTGGCGTTACCCAATCGTATAGGAAGTATTAGACCGGAACACGGCGCACAACTATCGTGGCGCTCCAAGTCAAATTCCACGTTAATGTATTCACACTCGTAATGTAAGTCTTCATTGATTGAAGATATACTTTACTTCGTGTGTTGCACATCTAAGTCATCAACATGCATAAGTGTTAGGATGTGTGCATGATCACATGACATTTGAGGATTCCAAGATATTTAGCTCACACCGTAACTTGCAAAACCTTTTCTCATCCAAGGGCTTTGTGAAGATATCTCGCCATTGCTCTTCGGTGTTGACGTGAATGATGTCCGATGTCAATATCTTTCTTCATGACATGATCCACGAGAAAATGATGACGAATTTCAATGTGCTTTGTCTTCGAGTGCTGGACTGGATTGTTGGCAATCTTGATGGCGCTTTCATTGTCACAGAAGAGAGGTACTTGTTTCAGATTGATGCCATAGTCCTTGAGAGTTTGCTTCATCCATAGAAGTTGAGCACAGCAAGATCCAGCAGCAATGTATTCAGATTCAGCAGTTGAGAGTGATACACAGTTCTGCTTCTTTGAAGACCAACAAACAAGTGATCGTCCCAGAAAGTGACATGTGCCTGATGTGGACTTGCGATCCACCTTGTCACCAGCATAATCAGCATCCGAAAATCCAACCAAATCAAATTTTGAGCCCTTTGGATACCATAATCCGAGTGTTGGGGTGTGAGCCAAATATCGAAGAATTCGCTTCACAGCTAAGTGATGCAATTCCTTTGGTGCCGCTTGGAATCGAGCACACATGCAAACACTAAGCATAATATCTGGCCTAGATGCACATAGGTAAAGTAAGGAACCAATCATGGAGCGGTATACCTTTTGATCGAACTCTTTACCATTGTCATCGGGACCTGTGTGGTGTTTGGTCGGCATTGGCGTCGTGTAACCTTTGCAATCTTGCATTCCAAACTTCTTGAGACAATCTTGGAGGTATTTTTCTTGAGATATAAAGATGCCATTCCTTTGTCGATTTAATTTGAAGACCAAGTAAGAACTTGAGCACACCCATCATGGACATCTGATATAGCACTTGCATCATGTATCCAAATTCATCACTATACTTCTGGTTGGTGCAGCCGAAGATAATGTCAACCACATATATTTGGCATACAAACAGTTCACCATCATATGTCTTCGTGAAGAGTGTGGGATCAAGGGATCCAGGTTTGAAGCCTTTGCTCTTCAGGAAGTCTTTGATCGTATCATATCAAGCGCGAGGAGCTTGTTTGAGGCCATACAGTGCTTTATTTAGCTTGTACACCATATCAGGATGTTTTGGATCTTCAAAGCCAGGTGGTTAAGCGACGTATACTTCTTCTTCAATCTTGCCGTTGAGAAATACACTCTTCACATCCATCTGATATAGCGAGATGTTGTGGTGGTTAGCATAGGCTAGTAGTATGCGAATAGCTTCAAGCCTAGCTACAGGAGCAAATGTTTCATCGAAGTCAATTCCTTCAACTTGAGTATATCCTTGAGCTACAAGACGTGCTTTGTTTCTGACGACTTGACCATGCTCATCTTGCTTGTTTCGATATATCCATTTTGTGCCGATTATGTTATGCTTGCGAGGTCGACGCTTGACAAGTTCCCAAACATTGTTCAGCTTTTGAACTGAAGTTCTTCTTGCATAGCTTGTATCCATTCTGGTTCCATAAAGGCTTCAAAGAACTTTCTTGGGTTACGATATTGACACAAAAGAAAAGTGCCCACAGAAATTTGCTAGCTGTGTTGCTCTTGAGCGAGTAAGCGGACCAGGTGCATTGATGCTGTCGATTATCTTCTCAATCTGTACTTCATTTGCAACTCGAGGATGAACTGGACGAAGACTTTGCCCTTGCTGATCATAGTCATCAGTGGGAGGATTGTCTTTAGACTGAGCATTGTCTTCAGGTTGGTTAGGTGCAGAAATGATAAGTTCTTCTTCAGGTTGTGCTTCAGAAGGCATGATTTCACCATTTCCCATCAGCTTGATAGATTCGCTGGGCGGAGCTTCGTCTAGTGTATTTGGCAGCAGCTCTCTTTGTGAACCATTGGTTTCATCAAATCGCACGTCCACAGTTTCGATGATTTTGTAGTGATAGAGGTTGAAGACTCAGAGAGTGCGAGTCCTTTCCAGAATCGAGCATGAAGCCTTCGTGAGCTTTGGGTTCCAATTTTGACTTGTGATGGGGATCCTTGATCCAAAGCACTTAGCTCCAAATACTCAAGTAGTCGACATTTGGCTTCTTGCCAGTAAGGAGCTCATAGGATGTTTTGTTCAGAAGCTTATGGATGTAAACACGGTTGATGACATGACATGCTGTATCAATAGCTTCAGGCTAGAACTTTCTTGGTGTCTTGTACTCATCGAGAATTGTTCAAGCCATCTCAATGAGGGTTCTGTTCTTGCGCTCTACGATGCCATTTTTCTGAGGTGTGTATGGAGCAGAGAACTCATGAGTGATTCCCATTGTATCCAGATAAATATCAAGTCCGGTGTTCTTGAATTCAGTGTCGTTGTCACTTCTGATATGCTTGATCTTGACGCCATAATTGTTCATGGCTCGATTGGCAAAGCGTCTGAAGACATCTTGCACTTCAGTCTTGTAGAGAATTATGTGCTTATGTGTATCTTGAGTAGTCATCAACAATGACGAAGCCATAGAGACAAGTAGTTGTTGTGAGGGTAGAGTAGTGAGTAGGGCCAAACAAATCCATGTGTAACAGCTCGAAGGGTTGAGATGTCGTCATGATTGTCTTCGAGGGGTGCTTTGCCCTAGTCATCTTTCCACTTTCGCAGACACCACACAAATGATCCTTCTTGAACTTGACACCTTTGATGCCTATGACATGCTTCTTCTTGGCGAGTGTGTGTAAGTTCCTCATGCCAGCATGCCCCAGCCTCCGATGCCAGAGCCAGCATTCTGAAGCTTTTGCAAGAAGACATACGACAAGCTGTGGACCTGCTAAGAAATCTACCATGTATAGATCATCTTTCCTATACCCTTCAAAGACTAGAGACTTATCAGATTCCATTAGTACAAGGCAACACTATTTTCCGAATATCACAATCATGTTCAAGTCACAAAGCATTGAGACAGACATCAAGTTGAAACCAAGGGATTCAACAAGCATCACTTTATCCATGTGTTGATCCTTTGAGATTGCAACTCTACCTAGACCCAATACCTTGCTTTTACCAAGGTGTCAAGAAATGTGATATGACTCTTGTCCGATGGACGTAAGGTTGAGTCCATGAGAAGACTTCGATCACCAAATATATGATTAGTGCATCCGCTGTCCATAATCCATTACGAAGCATGAGGTGTCATACCCTTGATGCAGTTAGGGGTAGGCTTCACCAAGAGTATTGTGAAGCATAAACATTTGATGCATAAGAGGATTATTGAAGCTCAGATCAATATTAGGACAGATAGGATGAATGGCAAACGATTCAGGAACAAAATACATAGTGAGACCATTTGGGTATTTGATCTTGCGTCCTACAAGATGTTTTAGGTCCCCAAAGAATAGCATCGACGCCTTTGATTTTCGGCTGGAGACCCTTTCCTGCAAAAGAGAGTTAATTCTTCTTAACCACCCACATCTTTAGGGGTGGCTTAGAAGCAATGAGTCTAAGTGCATCATCTGAGAACTTTGGCTTTGGAGCCCTAGCAAATAGCCGTGCAGGAGATGAATGCTACTCATATGAATAAGCAGAAAAGTTCTTAGTTCTATGAACATAGCGGTTTGAAGAAACACGTTCATATTCATAAGATTGAGTATGGTTTCCCTGCAAAACATTGGCGTTAGGGTGACTCAGGTGAGTCCTCTGTCTGTATGAAGCCTTTGGACCATATGACGCCTTAGGTATGGGGTTTGTCTTCTTCCCAGGTGGTGTCATCATGACATTCACTGGAAGATTCTCAAGACAGCTTTTGGGGACCCAGATCTTCTTCATAGGTGGTCCATTCCTGCAGTTAGTACCAATATACCTGGAAAACACTTCACCATTCTGATTCTTGAACAGCTTATAGTTTGCATCAAAGGATTCATCAATGATAATAGGGTTAGCACATGTATAGCCAGATAAGGTGGATGGATCCACCAAGGTCCCTTCTTTGCAACCCATGTGGTTTTGGGATACCGCTCAAGCTTCCAGAGGGAACCATCAACATTCATTTTCCTCTCGAACCCAACACCCTCTTTCCTAGGGTTTCGGTTCGAACCGCTTTTGAGGACATCGCAAAGTGTCTGATGCCCTTTCAGACTTTTATACATCCCTGTTTCAAGCAATGTCTTCAACCTAACATTTTCATCAGCAATAGTAGTGGCATCCTCCGCAGAGGGGTTAGTTACCACATCAGTAGTTGAAGACAATGCAACAGTAGCAGCAGTGGAACATTCAGCAACAGAGGTAGCTTTATCACACTCAATGCATTTTAGACATGGTGGTTCAAACCCATCCTGAGCGTTACTGATCTGTTGAGCGCGAAATGACTCATTCTCTTTTTGAAGATCTTCATGAGCCGCTCTCAATTTCTCAAGCTTTTTCTTCCTTTGAAGATAATCATAGGAGAGCTTTTCATGAGTGGTTGAGAGCGATTCATGACGACTTTCAAGTTCTTGGTACTTAGCATGAAGATTTTTTATGTCTTCAACTAAGGACTGTGAACGTGTCATTTCCGCGTCCAACATGTCATCGCTTTTGTCTAACAGTTTTTGAGTATGTTCCATAGCTCTTTGTTGTTCGGTTGCAATTTTAGCAAGTGTTTTGTAGCTGGGTTTGGATTCACAATCGAGTCATCTTCACTTGATGTTTGAAAGTAAGCATCACGTGATTTTACCTTGGCACCACGTGCCATGAAGCAAAGAGGTGGGAGCAGGGTCGTCCTTGTCATCAGCCTTGACGTTGGTGTGGAAGTCATTTTCTTGATGTTGAAGATGGACTTGGCAACATAGGCTGTGGCTAGAGCCAGATTTGCAACACTGTGGTCGGACTCCTCTTGACTCCACCTCCACCTCCTCGTATGCAGACTCCTCCTCTGAATCCATTTCCTTGCCAACAAAAGAACGAGCCTTGCCAGATGAGCTCTTCTTATGATATGAAGACTTTGATGAGGACTTGGAAGAAGACTTTGAAGATTTCTTCTTCTTCTTGTCATCAGAATCAGATTCCTTCCTCTTCTTCTTCTTCTTCTCACTGTCCCACTGCGGACACTCAGAGATATAGTGTCCAGTTTTCTTGCACCTGTGACATGTTCTCTTCTTGTAGTCATGAGTGGAAGCTTCATCATTTCTTGAGCTGGATCGCGAAGACTTTCTGAAGCCTTTCTTCCTAGTGAACTTCTGGAACTTCTTCACAAGCATAGCAAGTTCCTTTCCAATGTCTTCAGGATCATCAGAACTGCAGTCAGATTCTTCTTCAGATGAGGAAACAATTTTTGCCTTGAAAGCGCGAGTTCGGCCATAGTTGGGGCCATAGATATCTCTTTTCTTAGAAAGCTGGAACTCCTGTGTGTTGAGCCTCTCAAGTATATCAGACGGATCGAGTGTCTTGAAGTCAGGGCATTCTTGTATCATGAGGGCAAGGGTGTCAAAGGAGCTGTCAAGTGATCTCAAGAGTGTCTTGACGATTTCATGCTTGGTAATCTCGGTGGCGCCGAGAGCATGAAGCTCATTTGTGATGTCGGTGAGGCGATCAAACATGAGCTGGACATTTTCATTGTCGCTTTCTCTTGAAGCGGTTGAAGAGGTTGCGAAGAACACTGATCCTTTGATCTCTCTGGGTTGAGACGCCTTCGTTGACCTTGGATAGCCAGTCCCAGACTAGCTTCGACGTTTCCAGAGCACTCACGAGGCCATGCTGTCCTTTGGTCAGATGACCACAGATAATGTTCTTGGCAGTTGAGTCCAGTTGAATGAACTTCTTGACATCAGCAGGGGTGACACCTTCACCAGTTTTGGGAACGCCGTTCTTGACGACATGAAGCGTGAAGACTTTTGTTTTCGTAGTTTCGTTTTCTCTTTCTTGAGTCATAGGAAACACCGTACTGTTAAAGGGGGTCGAGGAAATAGTAAGGAAAAATTTCCATGTGATGCTCAACTCAAAATCCTACACCTACCAATCCCTTCGAGTGAAGCCTTTGGAAATCTCATATAGTTCAGTCAATTTCTTCAAAGGATGTAGACGGAAGTTCTTACGGTCGCGAGGAATTTGTTCTGACCGAGGAGTTAGGAATTCGCCAAAGGCGAATTGCCTACACAAAGGAGGAACATGATAGCCCCGAGGAATTTGAGAGTCAAATTTCCGACTGCTTTGTGCTACGCGCCAGCTGTCCCAAAATATCTTATCCACATAACGGTCATATCATTGAAGGGCATTTATGTCTTATCATGTCGGGCTGCTCCCTAGGCTATAAATAGCCGCCCCCTACAACCACTAGCTGGTTGGCTTCTCCGAGAGAAACTGACACTTGTCATTTGAGAGCATCCCATCCTCCGAGGACTTTGAGCGAAAATCATCGAGTGAGGAAAAACCCAAAAAAACCAAACCCCTATGTCGTGGAATTGTCACGGCAGATGTCCTCGTGAAAGGACTTAGTCGCAGGGCCATCGTACGGGTTAACCTAGAGGGGTTAAAGCGGACACAAAGACACGGGAGTTATACTAGTTCGACCCCTTTGATGAAGGTAAAAGCCTACGTCTAGTTGTGATGGGATTGATGTGATTTCGGCGCCTAGGGAGTAATAGCCTCGCCTCAGCCTCGAATTCTCTCTTCTTAACTCGCCGCCGGGTCGTCCCCTTATATACACGGGTTGACGCCTTGGCCGGTCTCTGAGTCCTGATCCGCTCATACAAGTCTCCGGCTCGGTCTCTTCTCTCTTATCTTACAGCTCAAGTTACAAGACTAAGGCGGTTTACATGAATGGATCCTAATCCGCCTCTGGGCTTTGGGCCTCCTCCGTGGGCCCTGATCATGGATGAGGGTATCCCGGCCCCTTCAGGGCGGTTTACACTTATTAGTTATATCCCCAACACCCTACAAACCCAAAGTGATTGAGCATCACTTAAGAGATTGATCCCGCGTGGATCCGACGCTTGTTACCTTTGAAGACTGTGCTTCTTCCAGACGGTTAGGCGTCATGGTCTAGAGCATCCAAGAGGAATTGTGGATCGCCAAGTGACCAAGTCTGTGAAGGTTTGGAAGTCGCTCAAGACTTACCACGAGTGATTGGATGAGGTCTGTGTGACCTTAGTTCAAGGAGAATACGGTGAGGACTTGGTGTCCTGAGCTGCGTGCTCAGCGACTGGGTGTCCGGGATTGTGTGTCCTCAAATTTAAATACTCAGCCGCTCCAACCAGACGTACAACTGAGACAACAGTTGGAACTGGTCTACCAATTCATTGTCTTCACCAACCTTACTGATTCTATTTCTTCAACTCTTTCATTTCCTCATCACTGTGTTGAGTGTTTGTTCATATCTGTGTTTGAAGACTTTGACTGAAGACTTTCTCAATTTCCTCAGTTCAATTTCTTCAGTCTGTTTGTCTTCATCTTGTGTTATCCTGTGATTACGCTTTCTGTACTCTGTGATTGTCTTCATTTCATCATGATGACCATGCCCGCATTCTGTTATTGAAGTGCTAGTTATCGACTAGAGGGGGGGTGAATAGGCGATTTTTAGGAAAGTCTTCAAAACATGGAAGTTTCAAAGACAAGCAATAGAAATGACCTAATTGATATGCAGCGGAAGATAAACTACAACAAGCAAACCATAGTCAAGTATGCCATAACGTGAAAGTACAAGACTAATAGCAGCTTGGTAGTAATGATCAAGATGGAAGATAGTGAGAAGCTAATCAACAAAAGTAGTCAAGCAATGAAGTCAAACAGGTATGAAAAATAGGCAATGACTTCACGAAGACAAACTCTAAGTAAGGAGAGGGAGAAGATAGAACCAGTCACTTGTTGAAGACACATGATTTGTTGGACTGGCCCAGCTTGTCGTGACAACTGTACATCTGGTTTGGGAGGCTAAGATTCAACTCAGAAGACCGCGTCTTCACCTTATTCCCCTTGAGCTAAGAACACATAGTCCTCGCCGAATCACTCTGGTAAGTCTTCAAGGTAGACTTCCGGACCTTCACAGACTGCGTTCACCGGCAATCCACAATGACTCCTGGATACTCAGAACGCGACGTCTAACCGGCTGGAGGATTCACAGTCCTCAAGTGTAATAAGTCTTCAGGTCACGCAGACAGAAAGACTTCAGTGATGCCTAACATTCTTTGGCTCTGGGTGTTTGGGCTTTGTCCTCGCAAGGATTTCTCTCTCTCAAAGGCTTCGAGGTGGGTTGCTCTCAAACGACAAAAGCCGTGCACTAACTCTGAGCAGCCACCAATTTATGGTGTAAGGGGTGGGCTATTTATAGCCACTAGGCAACCCGACCTGATATGTCCGAAATGACCCTGGTCACTAAGGAACCGACACGTGTTCCAACGGTCGATTTCAAACACACACGGCAACTTTACTTGGGCTACAAGCAAAGCTGACTCATCCACTATGGATAAGATTCGCTCTCATTGTCTTCGCTCGAAGACATAGGATTTGGGTTGAGCATCACTTGATCATTCGACTTTGTTCACTTGGACCCCACTTAACGACGGTGGTTCCTATGACTCAACAAAGAAGAAAAGGAAACAACGAAACAACACATTCTTCAAGGCTTGAAGTCTTCACTCAATGTCTTCTCATGTCATAGTCTTCAATATGAATATCTTCATATGCCACCATTGTCGCCAATGTCTTCATACATTTTTAGGGGTCATCTCCGTAGGTAAATCAATCAATGAGGGACACTACCTGTGTTATCCTGCAATTCTCACAAACACATTAGTCCCTCAACCAAATTTGTCGTCAATACGCCAAAACCAACTAGGGGTGGCACTAGATGCACTTACAGTTATGCTTACTTCTAAGTACTTATTCCGCTGCAAGTAGTTCTTCGCTTAGGAATTTCCTCACCAGCAAATTCCTTAGTGAAGATTTCATAAAAATCGCCTATTCACCCCCCTCTAGTCGATATAACGCACTTTCAACAGCTTCTAGGCCAACTCAGCAAGCACCTGCATGGTGGCATGTTGATCTTCGTGAAGACCCTACCACCACGCCATCTCAGTAGCCTGCCAGCCAGCATGACGCTGCATGCCTTGTTGGCCTGGACGCGTGTCGGGGCGAGGCGGAGCGACAACGGACGGGACGGGCCTCGTTGCCGTCCCCAATAAAGTGACGGGACACCTAAGGAGCGCATTTAATGCGTCTTGTCCCGTAATGAAAGGCGATAAGCTTGTACACTGTACACCTTTCCACCTCATGTGTGCCACTGTGGCAACCCCTTTTGACTATAAAAGGAGGCCCGAGGCGTCCAGGAGAAGGATTCGGATCTTTTGGACTATGCACGCACCTTAACTAGTTCGAGAGCTCAAGAACACTCAAATATACACCAAAGCAGGACTAGGGTTTTACGCATCTTCGCGGCCCGAACCTGGGTAAACGACCTGTGTGCTTGCTCCTAGACCTGCTCTTTGCACAACCCCGTGCCCACCAACCGTAGAAGGGATCCCGGTGATTCCATAGGTGTCGTTTCCACCGACATAGGGTGGTATCCTCCTTTGAACGGTTCGAGTGACTTGACTTGGCACATGTTCACACATGTAGTTGAAAGAAAATCAACATAGCCTTCACGATATTTATGTTCATGGTGGATTATATCCTACTCATGCTTGCACTCAATGTTATTAATTTTCATGCATGTTCATGACCATTGTCGCTCTCTAGTTGGTCGCTTCCCAGTCTTTTTCTAGCCTTCACTTGTACTAAGTGGGAATACTGCTGGTGCATCCACTTCCATAAACCCAAAAGTTATTCCATATGAGTCCACCATACCTTCCTATATGCGGTATCTACCTGCCGTTCCAAGTAAATTTGTATGTGCCAAACTCTAAACCTTCAAATGAAATTCTATTTTGTATGCTCGAATAGCTCATGTATCAACTAGGGCTATCTGTTATCTCGCATGCTAGGAGGGTTATTCTCAAGAGGAGTGGACTCCGCTCCTCACTCGCGAGAAAATGGCTGGTCACCGGGATGCCCCGTCCCATGCTCAAACCAAATCAAAATAATTGCAAACAAAACTCCCCCAGGACTGTTGTTAGTTGGAGGCACCCGTTGTTTCTGGCAAGCCATGGATTGATGCTTGTTGGTGGTGGGGGAGTATAAACTTTACCATTCTTCTTGGGAACCGCCTATAATGTGTGTAGCATGGAAGATATTGAGATCTCCCGGTTGTTATGTTGACATTGAAAGTATGCACCCAAAATATTATTTATGTCTGCTTCAAAATCGAGCTCTGGCACCTCTACAAATCCCTGCTTCCCTCTGCGAAGGGCCTATCTATTTACTTTTATGTTGAGTCATCATACTCTTATTAAAAAGCACCAGTTGGAGAGCACCGATGTCAGTTGCATGCATTACTATTAATTTGCATTGATTATGACTATGACTGGATCTCTTTTACCACGAATTACAATGTTTAGTCAGTCCTTGATCTTCAGAGGTGCTCTGCATTTATGTTTTGCGGTCTCAGAAAGGGCTAGCGAGATACCATCTTGTTATATCATATTATGATTCTTTTGAGAAAGTGTTGTCATCTGAGATTTATTATTATTGCTCGCTAGTTGATTATGCCATTGATATGAGTAACCATGCGACATAAATGTAATTGTGAATATGGTTAGTTCATAATCTTTGCTGAAAACTTGAATGCTGGCTTTACATATTTACAACAACAAGAGCAAACAAAGTTTGTAAAATTTTTTCTTGATCACTTTCAGTTTGTCAACTGAATTGCTTGAGGACAAGAAAAGTTTAAGCTTGGGGGAGTTGATACGTCTCCATCGTATCTACTTTTCCAAACACTTTTGCCCTTGTTTTGGACTCTAACTTGCATGATTTGATTGGAACTAACCCGGACTGACGCTGTTTTCTGCAGAATTGCCATGGTGTTATTTTTGCGCAGAAATAAAAGTTCTCAGAATGACCTAAAACTTCACGGAGAATATTTTTGGAATTAATAAAAAATACTGGCGAAAGAATCAAGACCAGGGGCCCACACCCTATCCACGAGGGTGGGGGCGCGCCTACCCCCTGGGTGCGCCCCCTGCCTCGTGGGCCCCCTGGTGCTCCACCGACCTCAACTCCAACTCTATATATTCACGTCCGAGGAGAAAAAAATCAAAGAGAAGGATTCATCGCGTTTTACGATACGGAGCCGCCGCCAAGCCCTAATCTATCTTGGGAGGGCTGATCTGGAGTCCGTTCGGGTCTCCAGAGAGGGGAATCCGTCGCCATCGTCATCATCAACCTTCCTCCATCACCAATTTCATGATGCTCACCGCCGCGCGTGAGTAATTTCATCGTAGGCTTGCTGGACGTTGATGGGTTGGATGGTATTTACCATGTAATCGAGTTAGTTTTGTTAGGGTTTGATCCCTAGTATCCATTATGTTCTGAGATTGATGTTGCTATGACTTTGCTATGCTTAATGCTTGTCACTAGGGCCCGAGTGCCATGATTTCAGATCTGAACCAATTATGTTTTCATGAATATATGTGAGTTCTTGATCCTATCTTGCAATTCTATAGTCACCTATTATGTGTTATGATCCGTTAACCCTGAAGTGACAATAATCGGGATACTTACCGGTGATGACCGTAGTTTTAGGAGTTCATGTATTCACTAAGTGTTAATGCTTTGGTCCGGTACTCTATTAAAAGGAGGCCTTAATATCCCTTAGTTTCCATTAGGACCCCGCTACCTCGGGAGGGTGGGACAAAAGATGTGATGCAAGTTCTTTTCCATAAGCATGTATGACTATATTTGGAATACATGCCTACATTACATTGATGAACTGGAGCTAGTTCTGTGTAACCCTATGTTATAACTATTGCATGAGGAATCGCATCCGGCATAATTCTCCATCATCGATCCAATTCCTACGAGCTTTTCACATATTGCTCTTTGCTTAGTTACTTTTTCGTTTCCACTGTTACAATTACTACAAAACTGCTACTGTTACTTTTGCCACCGTTACCGTTACTTCCATACTACTTTGCTACTAAATACTTTGCTGCAGATATTAAGTTATCCAGGTGTGGTTGGATTGACAACTCAACTGATAATACTTGATAATATTCTTTGGCTCCCCTTGTGTCGAATCAATAAATTTGGGTTGAATACTCTACCCTCGAAAACTGTTGCGATCCCCTGTACTTGTGGGTTATCAAGCTCTTGCTTATCACATACTTCTCAAAGCGACAATGTATTTCAATCTTATTATCATTTGTTGAAGCTTTTATCTATATGTTGTCATCAATTACCAAAAAAGGGGAGACTGAAAGTGCAACTATCCCTGGGTGGTTTGGTAATTACTAACAACATATAGCTCATTGAACTAATGCTATTTCAAGATGATCATTTCAGAAAGTTCAATGATTGGCATGGCATGGATTAGGAATGTGGACCCTCAAAATGTTAAGGACACGTATTGGCTCAAGATCAAGACTCTACATTTTTCATTTTAGTGATCCAAGATCACATTGAGTCCATAGGAAAAGCCAATACTATTAAAAGGGGATGAAGTGTTGCTTAATGGCTTGCTTGCTCAAAATGCTTAGTGATATGCTCCAAAAGCCCTCAATCACTTTCTCATATCCACATATGTCCCAAACCAAAAGTTAAACTCGACCCCACTGATTTGATCTATCCGGCGCCACCGAGTTCATTTGACATAGCCACTGCCAGAAACCCTAGTCACTCCGGTCTCATCGATAGGATCTCGGTCTCACCGAGATGGGATTGCAAATTCTCTATTTCCCTTCGTAACATTTCGGTCTAGCCGAGATGAGCGATTGGTCCCACCGAGTTCACAATGCAAACTCTCTATTTCCCCTTCGTAACATTTCGGTCTCACCGAAGTGAGCGAACCGGTCCCACCAAGTTTGCGTGACCAACTCTCTGGTTAGCTTATTACCAGAGTCAATCCCGCCGAGTTTGAGTAATCGGTCTCACTGAGATTACGTTATGCCCTAACCCTAATGAAATCGGCCGCACCGAGTTGACATGTCGGTCCCACCGAAAAGCCTAACGTTCACATTTTGAACTGAATCGGTCTGACCGAGTTTTATGATTCGGTCCCATGTGTGTAACGGTTAGATTTTGTGTGGAGGCTATATATACCCCTCCACTCACTCTTCATTCATGGAGAGAGCCATTAGAACATGCCTACACTTCCAGCATACATTTTCTAAGAGAGAACCACCTACTCATGTGTTAAGGTCAAGATATTCCATTCCAACAACATAAATCTTGATCTCTAGCCTTCCCCAATTTGCTTTCCACTCAAATCATCTTTCCACCAAATCCAAATTTGTGACAGAGAGTTGAGTGTTGGGGAGACTATCATTTGAAGCACAAGAGCAAGGAGTTCATCATCAACACACCATCTATTACCTTTTGGAGAGTGGTGTCTCCTAGATTGGTTAGGTGTCACTTGGGAGCCTCCATCAAGATTGTGGAGTTGAACCAAGGAGTTTGTATGGGCAAGGAGATCGCCTACTTCGTGAAGATCTACCCTAGTGAGGCAAGTCCTTCATGGGCGATGGCCATGGTGGGATAGACAAGGTTGATTCTTCGTGGACCCTTCGTGGGTGGAGCTCTCCATGGACTCGCGCAACCGTTACCCTTCGTGGGTTGAACTCTCCATCAATGTGGATGTACGATAGCACCACCTATCGGACCACGGGAAAAATCTCCGCGTCTACATTGAGTTTGATCCCTCCAAACTAATCCCTTTACCTTCATGTGCAATGTTTTACATTCGCTGCTATACTCTTAGACTTGCAAGTGTAGGTTGATTGCTTGACTTGTGCTAAGTTGCTAAAATCTGCCAAGACTTAAAATTGGGAAAAGGCTAGATTTTTATTTGGCCAAGTAGTCTAGTCACCCCCTTATAGACATACTTTCGATCATACACATGGCGGATTCTTCATTTGGTTCGTGTTATCATAGTATAGGTCATGGTGAGATTCATTCCAAATTAAGTTTGAGCGCATATACTATGCACGCATGCATGCATGAATCCCCGTCGTTGGCTTGAAGTGTGGTGTAACATACATATGGATCGTCAACCTAACCCTCACTCAGTGTGGAGATTTCTAGTTCGAAATGACGGTGCCACATCAAAGTTGTTCCATTGTCACTCAAAAACACACCTCTCCATACATATGTTTGGGCCACGCGTATGCAGTGGTTGTCTTCGGGGACTAGCTACTTGCATGATTATTTGTGAGCTAGCCCATCTTCGGGGTCGGATGGACGGCCATCACTTTGACCAACAACAAGAGAGAGGTTGTACGACCAAGGTGGATTTTTCTTGGTCCGTTTTACGATCCATCTTGCTGAGAGATGCCTCTCTGGCCTGCCGACTGAAAGTGTGTGTGTGTGGGGGGGGAGCTACTTTGCACTTTGCTAGGTGAACCTCGGTTGGGGGGGGGGGGCATGCATTCATAGCTTAGGATTCCCTTCGTGGCAACACGAGGGGGGTGCTAGCTGCTACTTCAAGACTTTGCTAGGTGAACCTCGGTTGGGGGGAATGCATTCATAGTTTAGGATTACCTTCGTGCGGACACGAGGGAGGGGGCTGCTATCTACTTTGCACTTTGGTAGGTTAACCTCGGTTGGGGGGCATGCATTCATAGCTTAGGATTCCCTTCGTGCCGACACAAGGGAGGGGGGATGCTAGGTACTTTGCACTTTGCTAGGTGACCTCGGTTGGGGAGGGGGGCTACTAGCTACTTCGCACTCTTCTAGGTGAACCTCGGTTGGGGGGGCATGCATTCATAGCTTAGGATTCCCTTCGTGCCGACACGAGGGAGGGGGGCGGGCTGCTAGTTACTTCGCACTTTGCTAGGTGAACCTCGGTTGGGGGGTGAGGGGGGATGCATTCATAGCTTAGGATCCCCTTCGTGCCGACACGAGGGGGGGGGGCAAGCAATACCGTGCGCTTTGCGAGATAGGTGCCACATCGAAGTTGCATTTGGTATTTGAAAATCAAACCACCCTTTTCATACATAAATTTGGTCCACATGCAAGTGTGTTCGTGTTCTGACTCTCTCCTGCATCATTTTTCGCCAAATTTATGAACATTAGACAAGTCGGATGACGCAACAGACACAATTTCACTCAAACTAAGCATGTGCCACGCCGGTGTCCCTGTCACGCACACATACACATAGTACATTGGGCTCCATGAGGCTTCCCCTCTAAAAAATATCTACCCGCCTGCAGCTTTTTTCTGTTTGATAACACACGGTTATTGTGTTTCGACCGTGTGGGATGTTTCTTGTTCCCAATCCCGCCTGCATCCCTAGAAAATATCTGCCTTCCTAGAGGGTTTTTCTGTTTCATAACACACGGTTGTTATCTCCGGACCGTGTGCGATGCTTCTTGTTCCCAATCCCGCCTGCATCCCTCAAAAATATCTTCCCGGCTCGAGGGTTTTTCTGTTTCATAACACACGGTTGTTATCTCCGGACCGTGTGCGATGGACCATCATTAAAATTTTCTATAGCCCCGGCATTTCACTCCCGCGTTTGACTCCCGCGTAGTAAAATTTCCAGTACCCGCGTCATTTCCTCAAACAACCCCCCCTCCACACACACACACACACACACACACCAAAACGTCCTCGGGCGTGCGCGCGTGCGCGCACACACACACCCCCCTCCCTCGCTCGAAACCCTAGCAAGGTCCTCGCCGCCTCCGTCGCCGCAAGGCCTCCCTTGTTAACATCTACCGGTTTGCCCGTGTAGCTTACCCACCGATCTCCATACCCAGGCCGCCCTGAGTTTCTTAGATGACGCCTGCCAAATGCCCCCTTTCCCACAGATCCCCATCCCCATCCCATCCCCCACTCCAAAGCGTCACAGCCTAAGCCCAGCTACGCTTCCCGTGGAGCTCGAGGAGCGACTGGCCAAAAAAAGGTGTATCACGGTCTCTTCGCCCAACGTCGCCGAGGAAGCTGATGACCATTACTGGCCATAGGCACTCAAGCAGCGGGCTAGAGTATGCGGGCATGTCTCGGCCGCCGGCTACGACATCGACGTCATCGACAACGACGGCCTGAGGCGGGCTATGTCACAGGTTAGGGACAACCCCTCGGGTTCAACCGCCGTCGATCTCATCCATGGCCCCGCCGCTGATCTCCTCTGGCCCGCTGTCAACAATTTGCCATCCTACATAGCTGTCGAGCCCCTTTTGTCATTTCTGAAGGACATGTTCTGCAACGCTGGCTTGGGATCCACAGCTTCCAAGTCAGACCTCATCGACGCCGACCATGAGGAGGGCACCCTCTCCGGCTCTTCCAAGGGGAAAGAGCCCATATGATCTTCCAAGGGGAAAGTGCCCGGCTACGACATCAAGAAGGGTACCCTACAGCCATGCCCTTCCAAGGGGAAGGAGCCCATTTGCGACAACATGGAGCGCATCCAGGGTCCGTGCTCTTCTCACGGGAAGGAGCCCATCTGTGACAAGTGAGGAAACCCATGATTTGTTTTGCTGTGCCTCTTCACAGGGGGAAACCCATGATTTGTTTTGTCGAGTCCCCTTTGTAGTGTAGTGAGAATATGTTTGGTTTTAATTGCTATATCTGGTTGTTTGCAGTATGCCTTGTTTATTTCAGTTGTTCACAATGTGATGCTCTATATGTGCAATTATTTACTATGCAGTATATTTCATCAATCCAGTTTTAAACATACTGATAGGAATGCATATATTTGCTTGCTGTTAAGCCTGTTATAGCTAGCATATGCCTCTTTTAAAGCCTGGCATAGTATGCCGACCAAGGTTGTTTGTAGTTAGCATATGTCCAGTTTCAAATGCTATCTTTGGTTGTTTGTAGTATGGCTTGTTTATTCCAGTTATTCACAATGTGATGTTCTATATGTGCAAGTATGAACTGTGCAGTTCAATTTCATCAGTACCAGTTTCAACAATACCACTATGAATGACTACACATGACAAATTTGGGAACGACTGCCATATGTAATATATCTGAGGATACATAGCAACATGCACTTTACTTAATGTCTAAATATGCAATCCTAGTCTACATAGCAACAAGGAAGAGTGTTACATTAATGTTCTGATGATGTCTAGATATACGTAGAAGAGAAGCAACAACAACAACAACAACAACAACAACAACAACAACAACAACAACAACAACAACAACAACTATAACAACAACAACAACAACAACAACAACAACAACAACAACAACAACAACAACAACAACAACAACAACAACAACAACAACAACAACAACAACAACAACAACAACAACAACAACAACAACAACAACAACAACAACAACAACAACAACAACAACAACAACAACAACAACAACAACAACAACAACAACAACAACAACAACAACAACAACAACAACAACAACAACAACAACAACAACAACAACAACAACAACAACAACAACAACAACAACAACAACAACAACAACAACAACAACAACAACAACAACAACAACAACAACAACAACAACAACAACAACAACAACAACAACAACAACAACAACAACAACAACAACAACAACAACAACAACAACAACAACAACAACAACAACAACAACAACAACAACAACAACAACAACAACAACAACAACAACAACAACAACAACAACAACAACAACAACAACAACAACAACAACAACAACAACAACAACAACAACAACAACAACAACAACAACAACAACAACAACAACAACAACAACAACAACAACAACAACAACAACAACAACAACAACAACAACAACAACAACAACAACAACAACAACAACAACAACAACAACAACAACAACAACAACAACAACAACAACAACAACAACAACAACAACAACAACAACAACAACAACAACAACAACAACAACAACAACAACAACAACAACAACAACAACAACAACAACAACAACAACAACAACAACAACAACAACAACAACAACAACAACAACAACAACAACAACAACAACAACAACAACAACAACAACAACAACAACAACAACAACAACAACAACAACAACAACAACAACAACAACAACAACAACAACAACAACAACAACAACAACAACAACAACAACAACAACAACAACAACAACAACAACAACAACAACAACAACAACAACAACAACAACAACAACAACAACCTATTTGGATACTCAACTTAGCTAGAGGTTAGAGTTATTTTGTAGCTCATGACTAACCCTGAACTAACTCCATCCAAAGAGTTGTTTGGATGGCAGGGTTAGATTGACAATAAATGCACTAGGAGAACTCGCTCCAATTAGCACCTCTTTGGTTGGATAGTTTTTTGGGGTGGGTTATAAATGCAACTAGCTCAAACTAGCCCTCATGTTTAGATATACTTTAGGGCTATTTGAGCCCGATCTAGCTCAAACTAACTGTAACCCATGGATACATCTGTCGGCGTCCTGGGAACGGGGTTCCCCAGACTTGCCTGCCTGTGGCCCACAGCGTGGCTCCTCCAGCGGCCCTGTACGGCCCATCTTCACCCACAAACACTCAAGACCCTCGCGAGGGGACAAGCCTCGCGAGGCGGATGACACAAGATCTCCTCGGGAGCAGCCTCACCAGGCGGGCTCGCGAGGGGCGGAGAGATCAAGGCAAGGGGAACCTCGCAAGGTTCCTATGACATAAGCCATGACGACTGGAGCTGTGGGCGCCCGGTAGCGTGCAAAGGTCCTCGTTCCTCTTTGGTGCTAAAGGGGCAAGCGCAGCGAGGAGTCTGAGGCATCGTGCAAAGGTTTCCATATCGGTGCAACGAGACCAAGACCAAGCAGGACGGCAGGATCGAGGTCACCGTGGAGCCCAAGACGGCGTCCACCACGAGCCTTTGGCAGGCGAAGACCACCTTTAGTCAGGATAACCTATACTAGTTGTCTCCCTTTGAATTTGGCCATTGTTGGATCCCTTCCCGCTCAATATTTGGGGAGAGGACCAGGGCCTCTATAAATAGGGCTAGCCACCACCATAGGAGGGGGGGGGATCAATCCGCTCATCTTGGATCAGAGCCATTCCATCCATAGCCTCACACAAGTTCACCAAGCACAAGAGCACCTCTCCTCAGGAGGCTGTTCTTCCCTTGTAACTGTTCATCCCCAGCCCAAGAGGCAATCCACCACACCACACTGGAGTAGGGTATTACGCCACATCGGTGGCCTGAACCAGTATAAACTCTTGTGTCTCTCGTTCTTTGGGTTCGTCGAGCTAGGCCTTGCGATTGTTGCGAGAGCGATCTAGGGAGGGAGAGATCTCTGTGTGCACCCCAGTGTTCGAACCTCAAGGGTTTTGCCGGAACCCGAAATCCGACATTTGGCGTGCCAGGTAGGGGTGCGCCGAAGCTTTCCTCCCACCGATCCGCCTCCCGTCGCTTCGTCGCATCCATGGCGGACGCTCGTCGGACCAGCGCTGAGCCTCGGGCTGCCCTCGCTGCCCGCATCGCTCAGACCGCTCCTGTGCTCGTCAGCAAGCTTCATCGCTGCATCCCTCTGTGCGGCGGCATGGCCGCACCGCCACTCCGTCGCTAACCCTAGCCGGCTTGTCGTCTCATGCTCGTCGCACTCCCACGGACGCGCAGGCCGCGCTGCTCATGGCACGCGAGCTCCTGCGC
Source organism: Aegilops bicornis (assembly GCA_021605145.1). NCBI lineage: Eukaryota > Viridiplantae > Streptophyta > Magnoliopsida > Poales > Poaceae > Aegilops > Aegilops bicornis. The sequence continues at coordinate 545,321,633 of CM038675.1, read as the reverse complement.
TACCGCCGAGTCGACGACCTCTACGAAGACTGCCTCGACCACATCGCCGAGCTCGTCAGCGCTGCAAGGGGCTCCCCAGCTCCATCCCTCTCGCTGCCTCGCCCTTCGCCAGCTGTTGGCGACTGGCTCATGGAGCGCCTCCACCACCTCTGCACCAAGACTGCACACTGGCGCCAAGGCGCGCGGCCCCCCGTCGCGACCCATGGCGTCAGGCGCCCGCGCGAGAAGAAGGAAGCTGCCAAGAAGTTCCCCGGCCGCAAGAGAATGCGCCCGCACTCCCAGCGCCACTGCGACAAGACCGCGTGTCGCCTGCAGTGACGGGGCGCGGGCAGGCTCCGCATCAGCAAAGGGCCCCGGTGGCCACAGCAGTCTGTCGTGCCTTCACTCCTGAGCTATGTAGCATCGCCTGGCTAGGGAAGTTCAAGCCAGACCTGCCTCCTCGCTACGACGGCACCCCCAACCCCGTGGAGTTCTCGCAGCTCTACGGGCTGAGCATCGAGGCGGCCAACGGCGACGAGAAAGTCATGGCGAGCTGGTTCCCCATGGCTCTCAAGGATGGCGCTCGCTCGTGGCTCCTGAACCTGCCCCCGGGCTCGATCTCCTCCTGGGACGAGATGCGCAGCTGCTTCATCGCCAACTTCCAAGGCACACGCGACTGCCCCCCAGCCGTGGGCGACATACGCCGCGTCAGGCAACAGCCAGGAGAGACCCTGCAAAAGTACATCCAACGCTTCAACAACGTTCGCCTCAAGATCCCCAAGTTCATGGATGAGGCCATCATTTTGGTGTTTTCTGATGGCGTCCGTGACGTCAAGATGAAGGAGGAGCTTGCCATCCACGAGGAGCTATGCACGGCTCTGGAGCTGTTCAACCTGGTGACCAAGTGCGCAAGAGCTGAGAAGGGGCGCCTTTCCCTCCTCGAGCTCCCGGCTGCCGACCTGGAGGAGAAGGAAGCCAAGGCCAAGGACGTGAAGTGCAAGGGAGTAGCCGTGCTCACAGCGGAGCCAGATACGAAGCGTGGTCGGGACCATCCTGAGTCGTCCAAGAGCAGCCGACCGTTCTGCGCCTTCCACAACGTACACAGCCACAACACCAACGACTGTCAAGAGCTCCGGGCCATTCGAGATAGACGCTTCAGTTGACGCCCCGAACGGAACGACCGGGGCTACGGCCGATGAGGAGGACAAGGTGGAGGACGCTGGGACGATCGCGACCCTCGTCAGGAGTGGCGCGACCGGCCTCGCGAGGACCACTGGCAGGACCAGCCTCGTGAGGGCGCATGGAGGGATCAGCCTCGCGAGGATCGCCCTCACGGCAACGCCGGACTTCCTTCGCTGCCGCCATCGCCAAGAAGAAACGACGACCACCATCAGGACGAGGGGGCTGGGGGCTTCCAGGAACCGCGTGCCATCGCCTGCATCTTGGGCGGAGCTCAAGCCCCAGCATCTCAGCGCATCTTGAAGCAGTTTACTCGCGAGGTGAACGCAACCCTTCCCAGGCTCGAGGCCACGCGCCCGCTCAGGTGGTCCAAGTGCGCCATCACTTTCAGCTCAGCGGACCAGCTCAAGTGCGGGCCACCGTTGGTGCCCTCCCGATGCTCTGCTCACCCGTCATCAGCAACGTACAAGTCACCAAGACCCTCGTCAACGGCGGCACAGGGCTTAATGTCCTGTCCGTCGAGACATTCGACAGCCTCCAAGTGCCATACGACCAGCTTCAGCCTACCAATCCCTTCTCAGGAGTGACCGACGGCTCCACCACCCCGATAGGGAAGGTCCGCCTCCCTGTCACCTTCGGACAACGCGACAACTACCGCACCGAGCTCATCAACTCCGACGTTGCTCACATCCGCCTGCCGTACAATGCCATCCTCGGGTATCCGGCCCTGGCCAAGTTCATGGCGGTGACCCACCACAGCTACAACGTCCTCAAGATGCCAGGAAGCGGCGGGATTATCACCGTCCCGTGCGAGGAAATAGATGCAGTGTGCTCCCTCGAGCGCGCCTTCCAAGCCGTAGCGATCGAAGACCCCGACAACAATGGTGTGCAGTACCCTCCTGAGGCCATCCCCAAGAAGAAGAAGCAGGTACTCTGCACAGGGCCTCAGGGAAGCGGTGTCTCTGGCGGTGCAACATCAGGATCGGCGCCCGCGCCTGGGGCGCCTCCCTCCCTCACATAGGAAGGCGCGCCCAGCGCCCTCCTCGGGCAGGGCTTGGGGGCTCTCTTCTGGAGGGCCTCGGACCTAGCCAACATCACGAGGGAGGCGCTCGGGCAACACATGGAGGCGTGCTTTGCGGCACGTTTCCCTCAGGAGGACGCCGGGCGAGGAGCGCCCGACGCTCAGGAGTTCATCACCAAGGCCGCTCAGGAGCTGCAGGATGCAAGAGCCATGCGCGACGACCACCGCCCACCTGGCGCTGCTCCCCATCTAGGCGAGGATGGCGGGCTGCGCGTCTGCGTCAACATCCCAGGGCTCAATAGAGCCGCATCTCGGGAGCTCTTCTGGCCTTCGCGTGTGGGACGTTGCGAGGGCCCACCTCACAGCTATGTTCGCATGCCGTTCTGCCTGCCGAGCGTGGCAGCCGCCTTCCAGCGCAACCTGCGGAGCATCCTGGCAGGTCAGGAGGCCAGGCATCACGCAGTCCTGGTGGAGATGGATACGGTCCTCGAGGAGCCGCCTGGACACTCAGAGCCTCCCGAGGCTCAGGGCACCGGTGGCTCATGAGGAACAACCCCTTCGCTAAGCATCTTCAGCTACCCCAACATCCCTTCGTGCAGGATCTTGAGAAGAGGTGTCTAGCGGGGGGGGGGGTGGTGATTAGACACTAAGTACCAAAGTTGCAGTTTTTAACCTTATTAAAGTTTAAGTGGAGTTTAGGCACAAGTTTAACTTTTTCAATACATAACAAGCAAGCATGCAAAAAGTATATGAGCAGCGGAAAGTAAAGCATGCAACTTGCAAGAAAGTAAAGGGAATGGTTTGGAGGATTCAAACGCAATTGGAGACACGGATGTTTTTGTCATGGTTCCGATAAGTGGTGCTATCGTACATCCACGTTGATGGAGACTTCAACCCACGAAGGGTAACGGTTGTGCGAGTCCACGGAGGGCTCCATCCACGAAGGGTCCATGAAGAAGCAACCTTGTCTATCCCACCATGGCCGTCGCCCACGAAGGACTTGCCTCACTAGCGGTAGATCTTCACGAAGTAGGCGATCTCCTTGCCCTTACAAACTCCTTGGTTCAACTCCACAATCTTGTCGGAGGCTCCCAAGTGACACCTAGCCAATCTAGGAGAAACCACTCTCCAAGAAGTAACAAATGGTGCGGCGATGATGAACTCCTTGCTCTTGTGCTTCAAATGATAGTCTCCCCAACACTCAACTCTCTCTCATAGGATTTGGATCTGGTGGAAAGAGGGTTTGAGTGGAAAGCAACTGAGGAAGGCTAGAGGTCAAGATTCATATGGTAGGAATGGAATATCTTGGCCTCAACACATGAGTAGGTAGTTCTCTCTCGAAATAGGATGCCGGAAGTGTAGGTTCGGTCGATGGCTCTCTCCACGAATGAAGAGGAGGTGGAGGGGTATATATAGCCTCCACACAAAATCTAACCGTTACACACAATTTTCCAAACTCGGTGGGACCGAATTGAGAAACTCGGTCGGACCGATTCAGCAAATCTAGTGACCATTAGGATTTTCGGTGGGACAGAAATGCAACTCGGTAGGACCGATATGGTTAGGGTTAGGGCATAACGTAATCTCGATGAGACCGATTACACAAACTCGGTGAGACCGATTTTGGTAATTAGCTAACCAGAGAGTTGGTCAGGCAAACTCGGTTGGACCGATTACTCAAACTCGATGGGACCGATTTTGATAATGAGTCAACCAGAAAGTTTGCATTGTAATCTCGGTAGTACTGATTGCTCAAACTCGGTGAGACCGATTTTGATAATGGACATAGACAGAGAGATTACAATCCCATCTCGGTGAGACCGAGATCCCTATCGGTGAGACCGATTTGCCTAGGGTTTGTGGCGGTGGCTAAGACATCCAAACTCGGTGGCGCGGATAGGAAGAATCGGGCAATGGGGCGAGTTTGACTTTAGGTTTTAGGACATATGTGTGGAAGTGGGAAAGTAGTTGAGGGTATTTGGAGCATATCACTAAGCACTTGGAGCAAGAGGCTCATTAAGCAACACCTCATCCCTCCTTGATAGTATTGGCCTTTCCTATAGACTCAATGTGATCTTGGATCACTAAAATGTAAAATGAAGAGTCTTGAGCTTGAAGCTTGAGCCAATCCTTTGTCCTTAGCATCTTGAAGGAGTTCCCACATCCTTTAGTCCATGCCACTCCATTGTTGAACTTATCTGAAACATACTAGATAAAAGTGTTAGTCCAACAAGAGATATGTTGACATTAATTACCAAGACCACCTAGGGAGCACTTGTTCTTTCAATCTCCCCCCTTTTGGTAATTGATGACAATATACATCAAATCTTTAGATAAAGATATAAAGAATAGCAAGTAAAGATTTGGAAAGACATGTAACAGGCATAGGCTCCCCCTACATGTATGCAATCATGTGAATATGAAATATAGAAGCATGTGATAGCATAACCATGATAGAGCAGGCAATGTGTTACATGTATCTTGGCCATATGCATCAGAGCAAAGAATATTAAAGAAAATACCTTCAGTCCTTCTTGCAAACAGTATGTACATCAGCAACAATTCCTCATACACATGATTGTGATGCATATACTTACCTTGTAGTCTTGAGTTGGCTTAGGATGGAATGAACCTGCATAAACAAGGTTAGATAACACAGATGCACCTACTAGCCAGAGCAAACAAAAGAAACCACAAGAATACCAAGACTGGGATGACATGTAGAGAGTGAGTACTAAGTACTACATTGGATTTGACATGTCCCCAAGAGTAAAGATATGGAATGAATTTAGATGATTTCTTTCCCTTAGATGTCTTGCTCCCCCTGAATCTAGCATGGGATTACGGGAGAAAGATAGGGAACAGAAAATCAGAGCTGAAAGATATAAATGAACAGAGCTAATGCAAGCTAATGCAAATAAGCACATATGAACATGTCTTTCCCCTCAAGAAGACATGTGGCATCTCTCCTCTTGAACACCAAGCATCTGGGATCCTTGAGAAATACTCTCTACTAGTATTCTCTCCCCTGGAGATCTCTCCCTCTCCTGAAGGATCTCTCTCCCTCCGAGATGTGATCTCTTTCTACGATGTGATCTCTCTCTAAATGATAAGCTTTGATGTGATCTCTCTCTCCCCTTGACATCAATTTCCAAGAAGGGCTTGAAAAAAATGTGATCTCTCTCCCCCTCTGGAATTTGTCGTGAATGGGTTTGATCCTTGAGTCACAACATAAAGCACTTGATAAAAATGTGATGCTTGTAGAGGACAAGATTCATTGAGTGGAGCTGGATCAAAAGAAACACAAAATAAGTGGCAAACTGATTTTCCTGTTGTGAAATCGGTGTGGCACCGAGTGGTATCTTATTTGGTACCGAAAGTTTTCGGTTGGACTGAAAATAACAAATCGGTGTAACCGAGTTCATCTGAGAGAAAACACTTGTCACCTCAGCTCACTTGACTAATAAGATCTCACAAAGATTTGCAAGGAATTTCTTGAATGATATGCAATGAATTGGAATGCAGAAAATGCAGAGCAAACAGAAAGAAATCTAGATGAAGTTTTTTTGAAAGGGGAAACACATATGCATGAGACAAATGCAAAAACTCGAGAAAAGAACACAAGAGAACTTCATCTAGAGATGGTCGACATAAAGTCACCTATGTTAGAGTATATTGACTTAGGAGTCAAGTGAGATGACTTGATCATAGGTCATACTCATCGCTTAAGCTCTAAATGGGTTTGCCATTTTTCGTTTAAGCATCTTGATGTATTCACATCTTGTCGAGTTGCTTTAACTCATGACTTGGAGTAAAGCTTCTCTAAGATGGAATAACATACCTTGGTTGGTGGTGTTGTCCATGTAGTTGAACTTGTGTGGGTTGCTCAAGGTTGATGTAGCTCATCAAGAATTTGGAGCACCACTTGGAATTTGAGTCCATCTACCTACATGGGTTAGTTCGTGCAAGGAAGAGCACTTGTGTATCCAACAATGACAATCATGAAGCTCAACATAGAATTTGTCAAAGGATATGTTTAAATGGTTTTGTGCTTCCTTGGCTTCAACCACCTTGTGTAGAGACTTGGTGATGTAGAGATTGCTCAAGATATGAGTAGGTTACAACCTCATGGAATTTGATTCAACCAAGTACCTACATGGGTTAGATAACATGCAAGATACAAATCTATCCAAGACATAAGATTTCCATCATAGGAGAGATATCAAGGATTAGGCATAAGCTCATGTCTTGCATGTATCCAATGGAGTTTCTACTCCAAGTTTGAAGCATCAATGATGTTCAATTCTCCTCTTAACCTGCAAAACACTTTCTCATCAAGAGGTTTAGTGAATATATCCACTAATTTCTTTTCGGTGTGAACATGCTTAAGAACAATGTCACCCTTAGCAACATGATCTCGAATGAAATGATGACGAACTTCAATATGCTTAGTTCGAGAATGTTGTACGGGATTATGACCAATTTTGATAGCACTTTCATTGTCACAAACCAATGGAACATGTTTCACATATATCCCATAATCTTTAAGAGTTTGGGTCATCCAAAGTAATTGAGCACAACATGAACCAGCGGCAATGTATTCCGCTTCGGTAGTGGATAAGGAAACTGAGTTTTGTTTCTTGGAGGACCAAGACACAAGATATCTACCAAGAAATTGGCAAGTACCCGAAGTGGACTTTCTATCAACCTTGTCACCGGCATAGTCCGAGTCGGAGTAGCCAACAAGATCGAAAGAGGCCCTCTTAGGATACCAAATGCCAAAATTTGGTGTATGGATTAAGTATCTCACTATCCTTTTCACGACCTTAAGATGACATTCTTTAGGAGCAGCTTGATATCGTGCACACATGCACACACTTAGCATAATATCGGGACGTGAAGCACATAGATATAACAATGAACCAATCATAGAGCGATAAACCTTTTGAACAACCGGTTCATCATCTTTGGTTAAGTCAAGATGTCCACTAGTAGGCATGGGTGTAGTCATACCTTTGCATTCTTGCATATTGAACTTCTTGAATAAGTCCTTGGTGTACTTCGTTTGAGAAACAAAAGTACCTTCCTTAGTTTGCTTGATTTGAAACCCAAGAAAGAATTTGAGTTCACTCATCATAGACATCTCAAACTTCTCCGACATTAGCTTCCCAAACTTTTCACTAAAATGAGGGTTATTGAACCAAATATAATATCATCAACATAGATTTGGCACACAAATAGTTCACCATTAACCCTTTTAGTAAAAAATGTGGAATCAATTTTCCCAATTTCAAAGCCTTTCTCAATAAGGAACTTGGTCACATTTATACCATGCTCTAGGAGCTTGTTTAAGACCATAAAGAGCTTTGTGAAGTTTGTAAACATGATTGGGTTTCTTAAGATTGACAAAGCTGGGAGGTTTCTTAACATAAACTTCCTCCTTTATTTCACCATTTAGAAAAGCACTTTTAATGTCCATTTGGTACAAGGTGATATCATGATGATTAGCATAGGCAAGTAAGATGTGAATGGACTCAAGTCTAGCAACGGGAGCATAAGTCACACCATAGTCCATACCTTCGACTTGCGTGTAGCCTTGGGCGACGAGACGTGCTTTGTTTTGAACTACTTGTCCATCTTCATCTTGCTTGTTGCGAAACACCCATTTGGTACCGATGATGTTGTGGTTGTTTTCGGGCTTCTCAACCAATGTCCAAACTTGATTCCTCTCAAAGTTGTGTAGCTCTTCATGCATAGCATTTATCCAATCTGGATCTTCCAATGCTTCTTCAACCTTCATAGGTTCAACGCTAGATATGAAAGAATAGTTTTCACAAAAGTTAGCTAAACGAGTTTTAGAGCGAGTGATTCTCCCGGTTTGAATATCATTGTAGATTTGCTCAACGGGATGATCTTTATCAATTCTTGCTCGAACTCGTGAAAGCTTTTGCTTGGGTCTTCGTTGAACATCTTCTTCATCTTGTTCTTCTTCTTGGCCTTCTTCATTGTTGGCGTTGTCGTTCTCTTGTCGTGGTGGAGAAGGAGGTTGTTGACGTTCATCTTGATGCACTTCCTTGTTTTCTTCATCTTGGTGTGTCCCACTTGTAGATGCTTCCGTATCAACTCTTGGTTCACCTAGTCGTGAAGTAGAAGCTTCCACTTGGACGGACGAGGTACTCTCCTTCACCTCCGTTGGACGAACCTTGCCAATAGACAAGTCTTGATTGCTTAGAAGGATCTTTGTCTCCTACATCAATTGGCAATTGCTCTATTTGCGAGCCGTTAGATTCATCAAACTTCACATCTACCGTCTCTTCAACCTTTTGGGTGAAATTGTTGTAGACACGGTAAGTGTGAGAGTTTGAGCCATAACCTAGTAGGAAACCTTCATGAGACTTAGGAGCAAATTTAGAATGACGATGCTTATCAAGAATGTAGCACTTTGAGCCGAATACTCGAAAGTATCCAACATGGGGTTTGTTACCGGTGAGGAGCTCGTATGTCGTCTTGCCGAGTAGCTTGTGAAGATACATTCGATTTGTTGCATGACTAGCTGTCTCAACCACTTCTGCCCAAAAGTGCTTCGGCGTCTTGTACTCATCAAGCATCGTTCTCGCCATTTCGATGAGTGTCCGGTTCTTCCTCTCAACAAATCCATTTTGTTGAGGTGTGTACGTAGCCGAGAACTCGTGTGAAATCCCTTCTTCGTCAAGAAAGGTGTCCACATTTGCGTTCTTGAACTCCGTTCCATTGTCGCTGCGAACCTTCTTGATCTTCACTTCAAATTGATTTTGGGCCTTTCTAGCGAAGTTTTTGAAGATCTTTTGGACCTGCGATTTATCATCGAGAAAGAACACCCACGTAAATCTTGAAAAATCATCAACTATAACTAAACCAAAAGAATTTCCACCGAGACTCTTGTAGGAGTTGGGACCAAAGAGATCCATGTGAAGTAGCTTAAGTGGCCTCTTTGTGGTCATGATGTTCTTCACGGGATGCCTTCCTCCAACCTGTTTACACCTTGACAAGCACTTTGCAAAGTCTATCCTTATCAAATATGACATCGTTAACTCCAAGGATATGATTCCCTTTAATAAGCTTGTCAAGGTTTCTCATGCCAACGTGACCTAATCGTCTATGCCATAACCAACCTTTTGAGGATTTAGCAATGAAGCAAGTTTTAGGTTGAGCCTTTTTAGTGAAATCAACAATGTATGGATCACCTCTACGTATACCGGTAAAGACCATTTTATGATTGTCTCAACGAAACACTTGGCAATCAATTTCAGTAAATAGGACATTGAAACCGAAATCAGCAAGTCTAGATACTGAAAGTAAGTTGTAGCCAAGAGATTTCAACGAGCATGACATTCTGAATGGAGCTATCATGTGAGATGGCCACCTTACCGAGACCAACCACCTTACCCTTTGAGTTGTCACCGAAAGTGACATACTTTCGAGGACTATCATTATCAGCAAGCTCACAAAACATGTCTTTATCTCCGGTCATGTGATCGGTACATCCACTATCAAGAACCCATTCCTTTCCTCCTGACATATATCCTCAAGATTTGCCATAAGACCAAAGTGTCTCATTGCATCATCAAGATCGAAGTCACTATCATCATCCTCATCATAGTATCCATGTTCAACATCGTCATGTGGTGGATCAAATCCTAGAGAGGGTAATTCGTTAGAGTGAGTTTGACAATGATCTTGCTTATGAATTCTTATAGATTCGGAAATAATATCACTAATAATACCAACATTTCCTTTGGCACGCATAAGGTTTGTAAGCTCAAATAGACAATCACCAAACATAGGATCACTAGTATTCATTTTACTCAAAGCAATAGACTTATGGATAATTTCATCTAGATTTTTCAAGGAATAATTTGGAAATCGTTCCTCAAGAAATTTCCATATAGTATAGGAACAGTTAAGAGTATGCAAACATCCAATCAAGTATCTAGGCAATCCTCTAATAATAAGTTCGGCAGTTCTAAGATTCCTAATCATGTCAATTGACTCATCATGGGTTGGATGCATAGGGTCAACATTAGGTGCACAAGGGCTAGCAATGTACTTGTTCAAATGATATTGATTGAAAATTACAAGCATCTCATTTTTCCACTCATGAAAATACTCTCCATCAAGAATAGGCACTCTATGTCTAAGACTCCCCAAAGTAGACTCATCCATCTTCCTCCAATGGTGATTAAACCAAGGCAATGGAGACCAAAGCTTTGATACCACTTGTAGGATCTTGAGAAGAGGTGTCTAGAGGGGGGGGGTGAGTAGACACTAAGTACCAAAGTTGCAGTTTTTAACCTTATTAAAGTTTAAGTGGAGTTTAGGCACAAGTTTAACTTTTTCAATACATAACAAGCAAGCATGCAAGGAGTATATGAGCAGCGAAAAGTAAAGCACGCAACTTGCAAGAAAGTAAAGGGAAGGGTTTGGAGGATTCAAACGCAATTGGAGACACATATGTTTTTGTCGTGGTTCCGATAGGTGGTGCTATTGTACATCCACGTTGATGGAGACTTCAACCCACGAAGGGTAACGGTTGAGCGAGTCCACGGAGGGATCCACCCACGAAGGGTCCACGAAGAAGCAACCTTGTCTATCCCACCATGGCCGTCGCCCACGAAGGACTTGCCTCACTAGCGGTAGATCTTCACAGTAGGCGATCTCCTTGCCCTTACAAACTCCTTGGTTCAACTCCACAATCTTGTCGGAGGCTCCCAAGTGACACCTAGCCAATCTAGGAGACACCACTCTCCAAGAAGTAACAAATGGTGCATTGATGATGAACTCCTTGCTCTTGTGCTTCAAATGATAGTCTCCCCAACACTCAACTGTCTCCAATAGGATTTGGATCTGGTGGAAAGAGGGTTTGAGTGGAAAGCAACTTGAGGAAGGCTAGAGATCAAGATTCATATGGTAGGAATGGAATATCTTGGCCTCAACACATGAGTAGGTAGTTCTCTCTCAGAAATAGGATCTTTGGAAGTGTAGGTTCGGTCGATGGCTCTCTCCACGAATGAAGAGGAGGTGGAGGGGTATATATAGCCTCCACACAAAATCTAACCGTTACACACAATTTGCCAAACTCGGTGGGACCGAATTGAGAAACTTCGGTCGGACCGATTCAACAAATCTAGTGATGTTAGGATTTTCGGTGGGACGAAATGCAACTTCGGTAGGACCGATATGGTTAGGGTTAGGGCATAACGTAATCTCGGTGAGACCGATTACACAAACTTCGGTGAGACCGATTTTGGTAATTAGCTAACAGGAGAGTTGGTCGAGCAAACTCGGTTGGACCAATTACTCAAACTCGGTGGGACCGATTTTGATAATGAGTCAACCAGAAAGTTTGCATTGTAATCTTGGTAGTACCGATTGCTCAAACTCGGTGAGACCGATTTTGATAATGGACATACACAGAGAGATTACAATCCCATCTCGGTGAGACCGAGATCCCTATCCGTGAGACCGATTTGCCTAGGGTTTGTGGCAGTGGCTAAGACATCCAAACTCGGTGGCGCCGGATAGGAAGAATCAGTGGGGCCGAGTTTGACTTTAGGTTTTAGGACACATGTGTGGAAGTGGGAAAGTAGTTGAGGGTATTTGGAGCATATCACTAAGCACTTGGAGCAAGAGGCTCATTAAGCAACACCTCATCCCTCCTTGATAGTATTGGCCTTTCCTATAGACTCAATGTGATCTTGGATCACTAAAATGTAAAATGAAGAGTCTTGAGCTTGAAGCTTGAGCCAATCCTTTGTCCTTAGCATCTTGAAGGAGTTCCCACATCCTTTAGTCCATGCCACTCCATTGTTGAACTTATCTGAAACATACTAGATAAAAGTGTTAGTCCAACAAGAGATATGTTGACATTAATTACCAAAACCACCTAGGGAGCACTTGTGCTTTCACTTCGACAATGAAACCAGGTGACATTTTCCAAGTTTATTTAGCTGGGAGTGCCCCCGGGCTGCATCATTCCCAGGCCGCGTGGGCCTGTCCCTGCGGCATGTATCCTTTTACGTCTTTAGCTTATTCTGCTGGGGGCGCCCCTCGGGCTGTATCATCCCCAGGCCGTTCGGGTCCGACCCAGCGGCTCATATCGTTCTTGCATTTACCTAAACTAGTTTTATTTTCATGCATAATTTGTCTATGGTTATCACCTGCTTGATTGTCACCCACAATGGGAGCCGCGCGCCGATCGTCTTTCTTCAGGATCCTTCGCATAAGAAGGCTAGGCACGACGTCTGTGCTCGGGCCCGTCCCTACAGCATCGATATATCGAATGGCTGAGCTCTGTCTGGCGGGCCGGTCCCGTTCACGTCACCTCCTGGGGTCGTTGGTGCTTGGCCTTCTCATGCAATGACCTCAGGAGATTCGTTCGGCGCAGGATTGCCTAACCATCTCGCAGGACCACCACAACCATCAAGAACCAAGACCAGGTGCAACCCGCCTTGAGGTAGGGCCTCGTGAGGCCAGCGCTGGCTCACGAGTGCCCAGACACACCTCGTCTAGCCCTCCCATGCAAGCCACATGTCCGTATCAACCTCGGGGAGCCCTTGAGCTCAGTGTCTGGCCTCATCGCAACACCTCCCCTGGGGAGAGTCGCATGAGGGGGCGGGGCACGGGGGCTGCGCTCGGGTCACGCCCAAGCGTACGCCACCCTGCCAGGTCCCTCGGACCTGGTCATCGCGCCCCCCCTCCCGAGCCGAGCCTCAGCGAGGAAAATGGTACGAAGGTCGTTTGAGCGTCAAGGGGGACTACTGAGCTTCGCGACTCAGGAGCCTAACTGGCCAAGTAGCCCCTCACTCCTTGGTCTCATCCTGGTGATCCGGACAACCCAACGACGGTTCAGGTATGCGTGGGGTCGGGCCCTGCCGATGTAGAACACTAGACCTTTTCCTGCATTTCCTTTCTGTAAGTTGTTTGCGCGTCAAGGGGGACTCCTGAGCATCGCGACCCAGGAGCCTAACTAGCCATGTAGCCCCTCACTCCTTGGTCTTGTCACGGTGATCCGGACGCTAACGGCGGCTGAAGTATGCGCGGGGTCAGGCCCTGCCGACGTAGAACGTAAAGAAAATGGGAAGGAAATCGCAAAATCTCAAGCAAATATTACAAGACATATTGTTCTTCCAATACCAAACGCAAGTTTAAACGCCTCCACGAGGCATGGTACATGTTGCAGGAGTTAAGCAGGAAACGAGCCGCCAGCATGTCATTCCGTCATCCCTGGACACCACCATCGCCTGCAAGGGATGCTTCTTCTTCAACGGCGTCACCTTCACCTGTACCACCAGCCGGAGTTGCGGGATCGATAGCACCGCCCGGTCGAGGCAGCGGGGAGTGAAGCGCAGAACTTCTTGGCCAGGGCCTCCACATGACCCTTCATGGCTGCGGTAGCGGCCGCGCAATGCTCGTCGTCCACAGGCTCCAGCAGCTCGTCAAGGCAGGTGACAGGATCGCGAAGATGGAGGTGGATGAAGACGCGCGTCAACGCGGCTGAGGAAAGAACGCGGGCTTCTTCCTCTGCCATGGGGCCGATACCGCTCACGACGTCCTCAAGCGCATCGACCAGATAAGGAAGCAGCTGGGTGGGAACCCGGAGATAGCAATGCGGCAGAAGGAGGAGGAGGCGATGTCGTCACCATGGCCTGGGACGCCGGAAGCTCCTGAGCTCTGGGGACCTCGGCGACCAGGCTTGGCGTCGACACTTCCAGAGCCAGCAGGGCCACGGGGGCTAACTCCTCCAGAGGATGCTCCCCCAAGCCTCATGAGGATGATCGGGCTGGAGAAGCATGAGCGCCATCACTGCCCTTATCCATGGAGAGGGGTGCGGCCGCATGAGGCGATCTGGTCTCGATCAGTACCACCTCGTTCTCCTTCCTCTTCTTCGCCGCGGGCGTCGGCCTAATTGCATAACAGAGAAGCGTCAAGGATGAGCAGCAGAAGCAAGAACAAGGCAGGACAAGAGCACTTACTGGTCCACCGTGGCGTAGTCCCTCCGCTTTGTAAGCTTGAAGCCTGAGAGCCTCGCAGCCTGAGGGGCAGGCGCGCGGGCCCCCAGAGCGGAAGAGGGGGCAGCGGATGGGCCAAAAGCAGCTCCAGGCGGAGTCAGAGCAGGAGCGTCATCTTGGGAGATCCGCGCCGACCTGCCCCTTGTTGGAACCGCGGATGGCTCCTCTCTCTTCGGGAGGGCCTTGACATCGTCATCGTCATCGAGGCGGTGCGAGAGGTTGTCGGCCTTGCACAAGGGAGGTCTCCCCATGCCCTCGGGGGCTGCCTCCGAGTCGCGCTCCTCGCCGTACTCCTCTTCCCCCTTCCTGCAGGAATCGCCAGAAGACACGTCCATCGGCGCCGTCGCCACCGAGACCCCAGGGGGCGCCGGCGGCACCAGGCCGCGCCCGTCATAGGTAGGCATGGTGGCCACGACCTGCGCCCCATCCTTGCGAAGGAACAAGGGAACGAAGGCACTTGGCGGATACTCTTGGTCGTCCCCGACCAAGAGGCGGAGAGCCACATCTAGCTCCTCTTCAGACAAGGCCTCCGGACTCAAGCGAAGCTTGTCTTCTTCGCCCCCAAGCGTCCACAAGGGGCGCGAGTGCACCTGGAGCGGAGCCACCCACAACATCAGGAACTCTTTGAAGATCATGGCCCCCGTCAGCTTTGTCGCCTTCGTGTTGCCCGGCTTCAGGTCGATGGTCATCTTCTCAGCCGACTTAGCGGTCGTCGGTAAGCCGCGACGGGACCACCCCTCATCAGACAGGGGCATCACCGTCGCCAGCTTCAACCGTGGGTGGACACACTTGGCATCCATCATGACCCACTTGCTCCTGAAGCCATCTGCCTTCTTTCCGGCCTTCGAGACCGCGTTGGCCTTGCCGGCTGCGAAAAAGTTGGCGCACCCAGAGGTGTGACCGTCTTTGATTCAGAGGAAGAAGAAGTGGCGCAGTAGTGCCACAGACGGCATCACCCCGACATATGCCTCACGGTAGAAGGCAAAAGATCGACAAGAGAAGAACGGAGTTGGGGTGAAGATGGAGGGCCTGCAACCTGGACGCCATAGAAGAAGTCGGAGAAGGGGGGAAGCAGGCCCGCGATGACGCTGCTCATGAAGAAGGGGTAGAAGGTGCTCTTCAAAGCCTCCGGCTCGGCGGAGCTAGCCCGGAGCTCGTTCTTCCCCTTCTCGTTGTTCTCCCCCGCCATCAGCAGGCACGTGGCGGTGAGGTTCTTCCCCGAGACATTGGGCGCATCTAGAGCCGGCTCGTACCAGGCAGGTGGCGAAAAGACCTTGGCCTTTCGGGGCGCCATTAGTCGGAAGCTCGGAAGGGGATTGAAGCAGATCTGGAGATTTCGGAAGGGAGGAGTGTCGGTGTCAAAACCGGCGGATCTCGGGTAGGGGGTCCCGAATTGTGTGTCTAAGGCGGATGGTAACAAGAGGCGGGGGACACGATGTTTACCCAGGTTCGGGCCCTCTCGATGGAGGTAATACCCTACTTCTTGCTTGATTGATCTTGGTGATATGAGTATTACAAGAGTTGATCTACCACGAGACCATAGAGGCTAAAACCATAGAAGCTAGCCTATGGTATGATTGTTGTTGTCCTACGGACTAAGCCCTCCGGTTTATATAGACACGGAGGGGCTAGGGTTACACAGAGTCGGTTACAAGGGAGGAGATCTACATATTCGTATTGCCAAGCTTGCCTTCCACGCCAAGGAGAGTCCCATCCGGACACGGGACGAAGTCTTCAATCTTGCATCTTCATAGTCCAACAGTCCGACTAAAGTATATAGTCCGGCCGTCCGAGGACCCCCTAATCCAGGACTTCCTCAGTAGCCCCTGAACCAGGCTTCAATGACGATGAGTCCGGCGCGCAGATTTGTCTTCGGCATTTCAAGACGGGTTCTCCCTCCGAATACTCCATAGAAGATCTTGAACACAAGGATAGTGTCCGGCTCTGCAAAACAAATTCCACAAACCACCGTAGGGAGAATAGCATTTCCACAAATCTAATCTGCTGACGCATTTTGCAGCATGACATCACACCACGGCCCGGTCATTATTCGAACCATTTTTCACAACCAGCCACAACACGTATTGCGAGGTGGTTTCCTTGGCACATCTTGTCGAAGCAGAGATCGTGTCTCCTCATCATGAGATTCTCATCAATACGGGTGTGGCTAACCCAACCGCGCCATCTATTGGTGCGCTTGGTTAATAAGAGGTTTTACCAGGCAAGTGGGAAGGCGCATTATCCCTGCTGCCTTTATAATGGGATAAGAACTCCCTTTCGCACCCATGCTTTCTACTTCCCGATTCATTCCCTTCCGCTCAAGCTCCAGTGCCCAAGCGTTCGTCTTCTCTACCCACAAAAGGTCCTCCGAAGATGTCCGGATCCAGAGCAGGAGGCAAATGGATGGCCTCTACCGTCCGAGGGAAGGATATCAAAAAGCTTCGGGAGGCCAGGTACCTGGCCAAGAAAATCAGCCACCGTCTCCCGACGGTGGGACAGATCGTCCCTACTCCGGAACCGCACGAGAGGGTTGTATTCCTCCCTCACTTTGTCCGCGGGCTAGGGTTTCCCCTCCACCCATTCGTTTGCGGCATCATGTATTATTATGGGATTGATCTTCATGATCTGTCCCCTAATTCCTTCCTCAACATCTCGACATTCATTGTCGTCTGCGAGGCTTTTCTCCGCATTTCACCGCACTTTGGTTTATGGCTGGAAGTGGTGTCTAGAGGGGGGGGGGTGGTGATTAGACACTAAGTACCAAAGTTGCAGTTTTTAACCTTATTAAAGTTTAAGTGGAGTTTAGGCACAAGTTTAAGTTTTTCAATACATAACAAGCAAGCATGCAAAAAGTATATGAGCAGCGGAAAGTAAAGCATGCAACTTGCAAGAAAGTAAAGGGAAGGGTTTGGAGGATTCAAACGCAATTGCAGACACGGATGTTTTTGTCATGGTTCCGATAAGTGGTGCTATCGTACATCCACGTTGATGGAGACTTCAACCCACGAAGGGTAGCAGTTGCTTGTGAGTCCACGGAGGGCTCCACCCACGAAGGGTCCATGAAGAAGCAACCTTGTCTATCCCACCATGGCCGTCGCCCACGAAGGACTTGCCTCACTAGCGGTAGATCTTCATGAAGTAGGCGATCTCCTTGCCCTTACAAACTCCTTGGTTCAACTCCACAATCTTGTCGGAGGCTCCCAAGTGACACCTAGCCAATCTAGGAGACACCACTCTCCAAGAAGTAACAAATGGTGCGTTGATGATGAACTCCTTGCTCTTGTGCTTCAAATGATAGTCTCCCCAACACTCAACTCTCTCTTATAGGATTTGGATCTGGTGGAAAGAGGGTTTGAGTGGAAAGCAACTTGAGGAAGGCTAGAGATCAAGATTCATATGGTAGGAATGGAATATCTTGGCCTCAACACATGAGTAGGTAGTTCTCTCTCGAGAAATAGGATCTTTGGAAGTGTAGGTTCAGTCTGATGGCTCTCTCCACGAATGAAGAGGAGGTGGAGGGGTATATATAGCCTCCACACAAAATCTAACCGTTACACACAATTTGCCAAACTCGGTGGGACCGAATTGAGAAACTCGGTCGGACCGATTCAGCAAATCTAGTGACCGTTAGGATTTTCGGTGGGACAGAAATGCAACTCGGTAGGACCGATATGGTTAGGGTTAGGGCATAACGTAATCTCAATGAGACCGATTACACAAACTCGGTGAGACCGATTTTGGTAATTAGCTAACTAGAGAGTTGGTAAGGCAAACTCGGTTGGACCGATTACTCAAACTCGGTGGGACCGATTTTGATAATGAGTCAACCAGAAAGTTTGCATTGTAATCTCGGTAGTACCGATTGCTCAAACTCGATGAGACCGATTTTGATAATGGACATACACAGAGAGATTACAATCCCATCTCGGTGAGACCGAGATCCCTATCGGTGAGACCGATTTGCCTAGGGTTTGTGGGAGTGGCTAAGACATCCAAACTCGGTGGCGCCGGATAGGAAGAATCAATGGGGCCGAGTTTGACTTTAGGTTTTAGGACATATGTGTGGAAGTGGGAAAGTAGTTGAGGGTATTTGGAGCATATCACTAAGCACTTGGAGCAAGAGGCTCATTAAGCAACACCTCATCCCTCCTTGATAGTATTGGCCTTTCCTATAGACTCAATGTGATCTTGGATCACTAAAATGTAAAATGAAGAGTCTTGAGCTTGAAGCTTGAGCCAATCCTTTGTCCTTAGCATCTTGAAGGAGTTCCCACATCCTTTAGTCCATGCCACTCCATTGTTGAACTTATCTGAAACATACTAGATAAAAGTGTTAGTCCAACAAGAGATATGTTGACATTAATTACCAAAACCACCTAGGGAGCACTTGTTCTTTCAATCTCCCCCTTTTTGGTAATTGATGACAATATACATCAAAGCTTTAGATAAAGATATAAAGAATAGCAAGTAAAGATTTGGAAAGACATGTAACAGGCATAGGCTCCCCCTACATGTATGCAATCATGTGAATATGAAATATAGAAGCATGTGATAGCATAACCATGATAGAGCAGGAAATGTGTTACATGTATCTTGGCCATATGCATCAGAGCAAAGAATATTAAAGAAAATACCTTCAGTCCTTCTTGCAAACAGTATGTACATCAGCAACAATTCCTCATACACATGATTGTGATGCATATACTTACCTTGTAGTCTTGAGTTGGCTTAGGATGGAATGAACCTGCATAAACAAGGTTAGATAACACAGATGCACCTACTAGCAGAGCAAACAAAAGAAACCACAAGAATACCAAGACTGGGATGACATGTAGAGAGTGAGTACTAAGTACTACATTGGATTTGACATGTCCCCAAGAGTAAAGATATGGAATGAATTTAGATGATTTCTTTCCCTTAGATGTCTTGCTCCCCCTGAATCTAGCATGGGATTTTGGGAGAAGATAGGGAACAGAAAATCAGAGCTGAAAGATATAAATGAACAGAGCTAATGCAAGCTAATGCAAATAAGCACATATGAACATGTCTTTCCCCTCAAGAAGAGATGTGGCATCTCTCCTCTTGAACACCAAGCATCTGGGATCCTTGAGAAATACTCTCTACTAGTATTCTCTCCCCCTGGAGATCTCTCTCTCTCCCTGAAGGATCTCTCTCCCTCTGAGATGTGATCTCTTTCTCTGATGTGATCTCTCTCTAAATGATAAGCTTTGATGTGATCTCTCTCTCTCCCCCTTTGACATCAATTTCCAAGAAGGGCTTGAAAAAAATGTGATCTCTCTCCCCCTCTGGAATTTGTCGTGAATGGGTTTGATCCTTGAGTCACAACATAAAGCACTTGATAAAAATGTGATGCTTGTAGAGGACAAGATTCATTGAGTGGAGCTGGATCAAAAGAAACACAAAATAAGTGGCAAACTGATTTTCCTGTTGTGAAATCGGTGGCACCGAGTGGTATGCTTCGCTGGTACCGAAAGTTTTCGGTTGGACTGAAAATAACAAATCGGTGTAACCGAGTTCATCACAGAGAAAACACTTGTCACCTCAGCTCACTTGACTAATAAGATCTCACAAAGATTTGCAAGGAATTTACTGAATGATATGCAATGAATTGGAATGCAGAAAATGCAAGAGCAAACAGAAAGAAATCTAGATGAAGTTTTTTTTTTTGAAAGGGGAAACACATATGCATGAGACAAATGCAAAAACTCTGAAAAGAACACAAGAGAACTTCATCTAGAGATGGTCGGCGACAAAGTCACCTATGTTAGAGTATATTGACTTAGGAGTCAAGTGAGATTACTTGATCATAGGTCATACTCATCGTTTAAGCTCAAAATGGGGTTGCCATTTTCGTTTAAGCATCTTGATGTATTCACATCTTGTCGAGTTGCTTTAACTCATGACTTGGAGTAAAGCTTCTCTAAGATGGAATAACATACCTTGGTTGGTGGTGTTGTCCATGTAGTTGAACTTGTGTGGGTTGCTCAAGGTTGATGTAGCTCATCAAGAATTTGGAGCACCACTTGGAATTTGAAACCATCTACCTACATGGGTTAGTTCGTGCAAGGAAGAGCACTTGTGTATCCAACAATGACAATCATGAAGCTCAACATAGAATTTGTCAAAGGATATGTTTAAATGGTTTTGTGCTTCCTTGGCTTCAACCACCTTGTGTAGAGACTTGGTGATGTAGAGATTGCTCAAGATATGAGTAGGTTACAACCTCATGGAATTTGATTCAACCAAGTACCTACATGGGTTAGATAACATGCAAGATACAAATCTATCCAAGACATAAGATTTCCATCATAGGAGAGATATCAAGGATTAGGCATAAGCTCATGTCTTGCATGTATCCAATGGAGTTTCTACTCCAAGTTTGAAGCATCAATGATGTTCAATTCTCCTCTTAACCTGCAAAACACTTTCTCATCAAGAGGTTTAGTGAATATATCCGCTAATTTCTTTTCGGTGTGAACATGCTTAAGAACAATGTCACCCTTAGCAACATGATCTCGAATGAAATGATGACGAACTTCAATATGCTTAGTTCGAGAATGTTGTACGGGATTATGACCAATTTTGATAGCACTTTCATTGTCACAAACCAATGGAACATGTTTCACATATATCCCATAATCTTTAAGAGTTTGGGTCATCCAAAGTAATTGAGCACAACATGAACCAGCGGCAATGTATTCCGCTTCGGTAGTGGATAAGGATACTGAGTTTTGTTTCTTGGAGGACCAAGACACAAGAGATCTACCAAGAAATTGGCAAGTACCCGAAGTGGACTTTCTATCAACCTTGTCACCGGCATAGTCCGAGTCGGAGTAGCCAACAAGATCGAAAGAGGCCCTCTTAGGATACCAAATGCCAAAATTTGGTGTATGGATTAAGTATCTCACTATCCTTTTCACGACCTTAAGATGACATTCTTTAGGAGCAGCTTGATATCGTGCACACATGCACACACTTAGCATAATATCGGGACGTGAAGCACATAGATATAACAATGAACCAATCATAGAAGCGATAAACCTTTTGATCAACGGTTCATCATCTTTGGTTAAGTCAAGATGTCCACTAGTAGGCATGGGTGTAGTCATACCTTTGCATTCTTGCATATTGAACTTCTTGAATAAGTCCTTGGTGTACTTCGTTTGAGAAACAAAAGTACCTTCCTTAGTTTGCTTGATTTGAAACCCAAGAAAGAATTTGAGTTCACTCATCATAGACATCTCAAACTTCTCCGACATTAGCTTCCCAAACTTTTCACTAAAATGAGGGTTATTGAACCAAATATAATATCATCAACATAGATTTGGCACACAAATAGTTCACCATTAACCCTTCTAGTAAAAACAGTGGAATCAATTTTCCCAATTTCAAAGCCTTTTTCAATAAGGAACTTGGTCAAGCATTTATACCATGCTCTAGGAGCTTGTTTAAGACCATAAAGAGCTTTGTGAAGTTTGTAAACATGATTGGGTTTCTTAAGATTGACAAAGCTGGGAGGTTGCTTAACATAAACTTCCTCCTTTATTTCACCATTTAGAAAAGCACTTTTAATGTCCATTTGGTACAAGGTGATATCATGATGATTAGCATAGGCAAGTAAGATGTGAATGGACTCAAGTCTAGCAACGGGAGCATAAGTAGCACCATAGTCCATACCTTCGACTTGTGTGTAGCCTTGGGCGACGAGACGTGCTTTGTTTTGAACTACTTGTCCATCTTCATCTTGCTTGTTGCGAAACACCCATTTGGTACCGATGATGTTGTGGTTGTTTTCGGGCTTCTCAACCAATGTCCAAACTTGATTCCTCTCAAAGTTGTGTAGCTCTTCATGCATAGCATTTATCCAATCTGGATCTTCCAATGCTTCTTCAACCTTCATAGGTTCAACGCTAGATATGAAAGAATAGTTTTCACAAAAGTTAGCTAAACGAGTTTTAGGGCGAGTGATTCTCCCGGTTTGAATATCATTGTAGATTTGCTCAATGGGATGATCTTTATCAATTCTTGCTCTAACTCGTGAAAGCTTTTGCTTGGGTCTTCGTTGAACATCTTCTTCATCTTGTTCTTCTTCTTGGCCTTCTTCATTGTTGGCGTTGTCGTTCTCTTGTCGTGGTGGAGAAGGAGGTTGTTGACGTTCATCTTGATGCACTTCCTTGTTTTCTTCATCTTGGTGTGTCCCACTTGTAGATGCTTCCGTATCAACTCTTGGTTCACCTAGTCGTGAAGTAGAAGCTTCCACTTGGACGGACGAGGTACTCTCCTTCACCTCCGTTGGACGAACCTTGCCAATAGACAAGTCTTGATTGCTTCCGAAGGATCTTTGTCTCCTACATCAATTGGCAATTGCTCTATTTGCGAGCCGTTAGATTCATCAAACTTCACATCTAACGTCTCTTCAACCTTTTGGGTGAAATTGTTGTAGACACGGTAAGTGTGAGAGTTTGAGCCATAACCTAGTAGGAAACCTTCATGAGACTTAGGAGCAAATTTAGAACGACGATGCTTATCAAGAATGTAGCACTTTGAGCCGAATACTCGAAAGTATCCAACATGGGGTTTGTTACCGGTGAGGAGCTCGTATGCCGTCTTGCCGAGTAGCTAGTGAAGATACATTCGATTTGTTGCATGACAAGCTGTCTCAACCACTTCTGCCCAAAAGTGCTTCGGCGTCTTGTACTCATCAAGCATCGTTCTCGCCATTTCGATGAGTGTCCGGTTCTTCCTCTCAACAACTCCATTTTGTTGAGGTGTGTACGTAGCCGAGAACTCGTGTGAAATCCCTTCTTCGTCAAGAAAGGTGTCCACATTTGCGTTCTTGAACTCCGTTCCATTGTCGCTGCGAACCTTCTTGATCTTCACTTCAAATTGATTTTGGGCCTTTCTAGCGAAGTTTTTGAAGATCTTTTGGACCTGCGATTTATCATCGAGAAAGAACACCCACGTAAATCTTGAAAAATCATCAACTATAACTAAACCAAAAGAATTTCCACCGAGACTCTTGTAGGAGTTGGGACCAAAGAGATCCATGTGAAGTAGCAAAGTGGCCTCTTTGTGGTCATGATGTTCTTCACGGGATGCCTTCCTCCAACCTGTTTACACGCTTGACAAGCAATCGCAAAGTCTATCCTTATCAAATATGACATCGTTAACTCCAAGGATATGATTCCCTTTAATAAGCTTGTCAAGGTTTCTCATGCCAACGTGACCTAATCGTCTATGCCATAACCAACCTTTTGAGGATTTAGCAATGAAGCAAGTTTTAGGTTGAGCCTTTTAGTGAAATCAACAATGTATGGATCACCTCTCATTATACCGGTAAAGACCATTTTATGATTGTCTCAACGAAACACTTGGCAATCAATTTCAGTAAATAGGACATTGAAACCGAAATCAGCAAGTCTAGATACTGAAAGTAAGTTGTAGCCAAGAGATTTCAACGAGCATGACATTCTGAATGGAGCTATCATGTGAGATGGCCACCTTACCGAGACCAACCACCTTACCCTTTGAGTTGTCACCGAAAGTGACATACTTTCGAGGACTATCATTATCAGCAAGCTCACAAAACATGTCTTTATCTCCGGTCATGTGATCGGTACATCCACTATCAAGAACCCATTCCTTTCCTCCTGACATATATCCCCGAAGATTTGCCATAAGACCAAAGTGTCTCATTGCATCATCAAGATCGAAGTCACTATCATCATCCTCATCATAGTATCCATGTTCAACATCGTCATGTGGTGGATCAAATCCTAGAGAGGGTAATTCGTTAGAGTGAGTTTGACAATGATCTTGCTTATGAATTCTTATAGATTCGGAAATAATATCACTAATAATACCAACATTTCCTTTGGCACGCATAAGGTTTGTAAGCTCAAATAGACAATCACCAAACATAGGATCACTAGTATTCATTTTACTCAAAGCAATAGACTTATGGATAATTTCATCTAGATTTTTCAAGGAATAATTTGGAAATCGTTCCTCAAGAAATTTCCATATAGTATAGGAAACGATTAAGAGTATGCAAACATCCAATCAAGTATCTAGGCAATCCTCTAATAATAAGTTCGGCAGTTCTAAGATTCCTAATCATGTCAATTGACTCATCATGGGTTGGATGCATAGGGTCAACATTAGGTGCACAAGGGCTAGCAATGTACTTGTTCAAATGATATTGATTGAAAATTACAAGCATCTCATTTTTCCACTCATGAAAATACTCTCCATCAAGAATAGGCACTCTATGTCTAAGACTCCCCAAAGTAGACTCATCCATCTTCCTCCAATGGTGATTAAACCAAGGCAATGGAGACCAAAGCTTTGATACCACTTGTAGGATCTTGAGAAGAGGTGTCTAGAGGGAGGGGGGGGTGAGTAGACACTAAGTACCAAAGTTGCAGTTTTTAACCTTATTAAAGTTTAAGTGGAGTTTACGCACAAGTTTAACTTTTTCAATACATAACAAGCAAGCATGCAAGGAGTATATGAGAAGCGAAAAGTAAAGCATGCAACTTGCAAGAAAGTAAAGGGAAGGGTTTGGAGGATTCAAACGCAATTGGAGACACATATGTTTTTGTCGTGGTTCCGATAGGTGGTGCTATTGTACATCCACGTTGATGGAGACTTCAACCCACGAAGGGTAACGGTTGAGCGAGTCCACGGAGGGATCCACCCACGAAGGGTCCACGAAGAAGCAACCTTGTCTATCCCACCATGGCCGTCGCCCACGAAGGACTTGCCTCACTAGCGGTAGATCTTCACGAAGTAGGCGATCTCCTTGCCCTTACAAACTCCTTGGTTCAACTCCACAATCTTGTCGGAGGCTCCCAAGTGACACCTAGCCAATCTAGGAGACACCACTCTCCAAGAAGTAACAAATGGTGCGTTGATGATGAACTCCTTGCTCTTGTGCTTCAAATGATAGTCTCCCCAACACTCAACTGTCTCCAATAGGATTTGGATCTGGTGGAAAGAGGGTTTGAGTGGAAAGCAACTTGAGGAAGGCTAGAGATAAAGATTCATATGGTAGGAATGGAATATCTTGGCCTCAACACATGAGTAGGTAGTTCTCTCTCAGAAATAGGATCTTTGGAAGTGTAGGTTCAGTCGATGGCTCTCTCCACGAATGAAGAGGAGTTGGAGGGGTATATATAGCCTCCACACAAAATCTAACCGTTACACACAATTTGCCAAACTCGGTGGGACCGAATTGAGAAACTCGGTCGGACCGATTCAGCAAATCTAGTGACCGTTAGGATTTTCGATGGGACCGAAATGCAACTCGGTAGGACCGATATGGTTAGGGTTAGGGCATAACGTAATCTCGGTGAGACCGATTACACAAACTCGGTGAGACCGAATTTGGTAATTAGCTAACGGAGAGTTGGTCGGGCAAACTCGGTTGGACTGATTACTCAAACTTCGGTGGGACCGATTTTGATAATGAGTCAACCAGAAAGTTTGCATTGTAATCTCGGTAGTACCGATTGCTCAAACTCGGTGAGACCGATTTTGATAATGGACATACACAGAGAGATTACAATCCCATCTCGGTGAGACCGAGATCCCTATCAGTGAGACCGATTTGCCTAGGGTTTGTGGCAGTGGCTAAGACATCCAAACTTCGGTGGCGCGGATAGGAAGAATCGGTGGGGCAATGAAGTTTGACTTTAGGTTTTAGGACACATGTGTGGAAGTGGGAAAGTAGTTGAGGGTATTTGGAGCATATCACTAAGCACTTGGAGCAAGAGGCTCATTAAGCAACACCTCATCCCTCCTTGATATTATTGGCCTTTCCTATAGACTCAATGTGATCTTGGATCACTAAAATGTAAAATGAAGAGTCTTGAGCTTGAAGCTTGAGCCAATCCTTTGTCCTTAGCATCTTGAAGGAGTTCCCACATCCTTTAGTCCATGCCACTCCATTGTTGAACTTATCTGAAACATTCTAGATAAAAGTGTTAGTCCAACAAGAGATATGTTGACATTAATTACCAAAACCACCTAGGGAGCACTTGTGCTTTCACTCGACAATGAAACCGGTGAAATTTTCCAAGTTTATTTAGCTGGAGTGCCCCGGGCTGCATCATTCCCAGGTCAGCGTGGGCCTGTCCTGCGGCATGTATCCTTTTACGTCTTTAGCTTATTCTGCTGGGCGCCCCTGGTCTGTATCATCCCAGTGCCGTTCGGTCCGACCCAGCAGCTCATATCGTTCTTGCATTTACCTAAACTAGTTTTCTTTTCGTGCATAATTTGTCTATGGTTATCACCTGCTTGATTGTCACCCACAATGGGAGCCGCGCGCCGATCGTCTTTCTTCATGATCCTTCGCATAAGAAGGCTAGGCACGACGTCTGTGCTCGGGCCCGTCCCTGCAGCATCGATATATCCAGTGGCTGAGCTCTGTCTGGCGGGTCGGTCCCGTTCACGTCACCTCCTGGGGTCGTTGGTCCTTGGCCTTCTCATGCAATGACCTCAGGAGATTCGTTCGGCGCAGGATTGCCTAACCATCTCGCAGGACCACCACAGCCATCAAGAACCAAGACCAGGTGCAACCCGCCTTGAGGTAGGGCCTCGTGAGTCCCGCGCTGGCTCACGAGTGCCCAGACACACCTCGTCTAGCCCTGCCGTGCAAGCCACGTGTCAGGGCGGGGCTGTACACGCCCCGGGGGCTCTCCATGATGGGAGTCCCTCCCACGTACTGCTGGAAGCACCATGCTCCTTGTTGGCGGTCGACACTACCGAGGAGCGGTTATGCCCGTGCAAGTGCGGAAGCGCTATGCTCCACGCTGGTGATAACCAACTGAGGGCGGCCTCATGGCCGTATCAACCTCGGGGAGCCCTTGAGCTCAGTGTCTGGCCTCATCGCAACACCTCCCCTCGGGAGAGTCGCATGAGGGGGCGGGGCACGGGGGCTGCGCTCGGGTCACGCCCAAGCGTACGCCACCCTGCCAGGTCCCACGGACCTGGTCATCGCGCCCCCTCCCGAGCCGAGCCTCGGCCGAGGAAAATGGTCTGAAAGGTCGTTTGAGCGTCAAGGGGGACTACTGAGCTTCGCGACTCAGGAGCCTAACTGGCCAAGTAGCCCCTCACTCCTTGGTCTCATCCTGGTGATCCGGACAACCCAACGGCGGTTGAGGTATGCGTGGGGTCGGGCCCTGCCGACGTAGAACACTAGACCTTTTCCTGCATTTCCTTTCTGTAAGTTGTTTGCGCGTCAAGGGGGACTCCTGAGCATCGCGACTCAGGAGCCTAACTAGCCATGTAGCCCCTCACTCCTTGGTCTTGTCCTGGTGATCCGGACGCCCCAACGGTGGCTGAGGTATGCGCGGGGTCGGGCCCTGCCGATGTAGACGTAAAACAAATGGGAAGGAAATCACAAAATCTCAAGCAAATATTACAAGACATATTGTTCTTCCAATACCAAACGCAAGTTTAAACGCCTCCACGAGGCATGGTACATGTTGCAGGAGTTAAGCAGGAAACGAGCCGCCAGCATGTCATTCCGTCATCCCTAGACACCGCCATCGCCTGCAAGGGATGCTTCTTCTTCAACGGTGTCGCCTTCACCTGTACCACCAGCCGGAGTTGCAGGATCAGTAGCACCGCCGGTCGAGGCCGCGGGAGTGAAGGCGCAGAACTTCTTCAGCAGGGCCTCCACATGACCCTTCATGGCTGCGGTAGCGGCCGCGCAATGCTCGTCGTCCACAGGCTCCAGCAGCTCGTCAAGGCAGGTGGCAGGATCGCGAAGATGGAGGTGGATGAAGACGCGCGTCAACGCGGCTGAGGAAAGAACGCGGGCTTCTTCCTCTGCCATGGGGCCGATACCGCTCACGACGTCCTCAAGCACATCGACCAGATATGCTCCCCCAAGCCTCATGAGGATGATCGGGCTGGAGAAGCATGAGCGCCATCACTGCCCTTATCCATGGAGAGGGGTGCGGCCGCATGAGGCGATCTGGTCTCGATCAGTACCACCTCGTTCTCCTTCCTCTTCTTCGCCGCGGGCGTCGGCCTAATTGCATAACGGAGAAGCGTCAAGGATGAGCAGCAGAAGCAAGAACAAGGCAGGACAAGAGCACTTACTGGTCCACCGTGGCGTAGTCCCTCCGCTTTGTAAGCTTGAAGCCTGAGAGCCTCGCAGCCTGAGGGGTAGGCGCGCGGGCCCCCAGAGCGGAAGAGGGGGCAGCGGATGGGCCAAAAGCAGCTCCAGGCGGAGTCAGAGCAGGAGCGTCATCTCGGGAGATCCGCGCCGACCTGCCCCTTGTTGGAACCGCGGATGGCTCCTCTCTCTTCGGGAGGACGCCAGCATCGTCATCGTCATCAGGCAGGGTGCAGAGGTTGTCAGCCTTGCACAAGGGTGAGGTCTCCCCCATGCCCTCGGGGGCTGCCTCCGAGTCGCGCTCCTCGCCGTACTCCTCTTCCCCCTTCCTGCAGGAATCGCCAGAAGACACGTCCATTGGCGCCGTCGCCACCGAGACCCTAGGGGGCGCCGGCGGCACCAGGCCGCGCCCGTCATAGGTAGGCATGGCGGCCACGACCTGTGCCCCATCCTTGCGAAGGTACAAGGGAACGAAGGCACTTGGCGGATATTCTTGGTCGTCCCCGACCAAGAGGCGGAGAGCCACATCTAGCTCCTCTTCAGACAAGGCCTCCGGACTCAAGCGAAGCTTGTCTTCTTCGCCCCAAGCGTCCACAAGGGGCGCGAGTGCACCTGGAGCGGAGCCACCCACAACATCAGGAACTCTCTGAAGATCATGGCCCCCGTCAGCTTTGTCGCCTTCGTGTTGCCCGGCTTCAGGTCGATGGTCATCTTCTCCAGCACTGACTTCGCCCGGTCGTCAGTAAGCTTCGCACGGGACCACCCCTCATCAGACAGGGTCATCACCGTCGCCAGCTTCAACCGTGGGTGGACACACTTGGCATCCATCATGACCCACTTGCTCCTGAAGCCATCTGCCTTCTTTCCGGCCTTCGAGATCGCGTTGGCCTTGCCGGCTGCGAAAAAGTTGGCGCACCCAGAGGTGTGACCGTCTTTGATTTAGAGGAAAAAGAAGTGGCATAGCAGTGCCACAGACGGCATCACCCCGACATATGCCTCACGGTAGAAGGCAAAGATCGACAAGAGAAGAACGGAGTTGGGGTGAAGATGGAGGGCCTGCAACCTGGACGCCATAGAAGAAGTCGGAGAAGGGGGGAACCAGGCCCGCAATGACGCTGCTCATGAAGAAGGGGTAGAAGGTGCTCTTCGAAGCCTCCGACTCGGCGGAGCTAGCCCGGAGCTCGTTCTTCCCCTTCTCGTTGTTCTCCCCCGCCATCAGCAGGCACGTGGCGGTGAGGTTCTTCTCCGAGACATTGGGCGCATCTAGAGCCGGCTCGTACCAGGCAGGTGGCGAAAAGACCTTGGCCTTTCGGGGCGCCATTAGTCGGAAGCTCGGAAGGGGATTGAAGCAGATCTGGAGATTTCGGAAGGGAGGAGTGTCGGTGTCAAAACCGGCGGATCTCGGGTAGGGGGTCCCAATTGTGTGTCTAAGGCGGATGGTAACAAGAGGCGGGGACACGATGTTTACCCAGGTTCGGGCCCTCTCGATGGAGGTAATACCCTACTTCTTGCTTGATTGATCTTGGTGATATGAGTATTACAAGAGTTGATCT
Organism: Aegilops bicornis; assembly: GCA_021605145.1. Lineage (NCBI taxonomy): Eukaryota > Viridiplantae > Streptophyta > Magnoliopsida > Poales > Poaceae > Aegilops > Aegilops bicornis. Next base: position 545,291,705 of record CM038675.1, on the reverse strand, counting down.
ACCACGAGACCATAGAGGCTAAAACCATAGAAGCTAGCCTATGGTATGATTGTTGTTGTCCTACGGACTAAGCCCTCCGGTTTATATAGACACCGGAGGGGCTAGGGTTACACAGAGTCGGTTACAAGGGAGGAGATCTACATATTCGTATTGCCAAGCTTGCCTTCCACGCCAAGGAGAGTCCCATCCGGACACGGGACGAAGTCTTCAATCTTGCATCTTCATAGTCCAACAGTCCGACTAAAGTATATAGTCCGGCCGTCCGAGGACCCCCTAATCCAGGACTTCCTCAGTAGCCCCTGAACCAGGCTTCAATGACGATGAGTCCGGCGCGCAGATTTGTCTTCGGCATTGCAAGACGTGTTCTCCCTCCGAATACTCCATAGAAGATCTTGAACACAAGGATAGTGTCCGGCTCTGCAAAACAAATTCCACAAACCACCGTAGAGAGAATAGCATTTCCACAAATCTAATCTGCTGACGCATTTTGCAGCAGGACATCACACCACGGCCCGGTCATTATTCGAACCATTTTTCACAACCAGCCACAACACGTATTGCGAGGTGGTTTCCTTGGCACATCTTGTCGAAGCAGAGATCGTGTCTCCTCATCATGAGATTCTCATCAATACGGGTGTGGCTAACCCAACCGCGCCATCAATTACGGCGCTTGGGGAATAAGAGGTTTTATCAGGCAAGTGGGAAGGCGCAGAATCCCTGCTGCCTTTATAAGGGGATAAGGACTCCCTTTCGCACCCATGCTTTCTACTTCCCGATTCATTCCCTTCCGCTCAAGCTCCAGCGCCCAAGCGTTCGTCTTCTCTACCCACAAAAGGTCCTCCGAAGATGTCCGGATCCAGAGCAGGAGGCAAATGGATGGCCACTACCGTCCGAGGGAAGCATATCAAAGCCGGAGGCGGTGCACAGCCAAGAAAATCAGCCACCGTCTCCCGACGGTGGGACAGATCGTCCCTACTCCGGAACCGCACGAGAGGGTTGTATTCCTCCCTCACTTTGTCCGCGGGCTAGGGTTTCCCCTCCACCCATTCATTTGCGGCATCATGTATTATTATGGGATTGATCTTCATGATCTGTCCCCTAATTCCTTCCTCAACATCTCGACATTCATTGTCGTGTGCAAGGCTTTTCTCCGCATTTCACCGCACTTTGGTTTATGGCTGAAGATTTTTAATGTGAAGCCCAAGGTGGTGGGCGGCGAGCATGCCGAGTGCGGGGGCACCAAGGTGAGCAAGATGCCCAACGGCATATGGCCAACGGGAACCTTTAACGATTCTGTCAAGGAGTGGCAACAACAATGGTTTTATATCACTGAACCACGCGGCACAGAGTGGGCCGCCTCTCCCGAGTTCCGATCCGGCGCCCCCCTGCGGCTTACATCCTGGGTCAAGAAAGGCCTGGACTGGTCCTCTTCCGACGAACTGTTGGTGCTCCAGACGCGCGTTGAGGATATGGGAGACAAGAACATTGAACTTGTCAATGTGGTCCAGGTGATGTTAGTTCGCCGGATCTTGCCTTGTCAGCACCAGACTTGCAATTTATGGGAATTTGATCCGGCCAGGCACCAAACCTTGCGAGATCTTTTCGGCTCCTCGCACAAGGACATTTGTAAGGTGCTTTTCAAGTCCCGCAAATTGTGGCCGGACTCTGCCGAGGACCGTGGGTACCAACTGTCCCGCCCGGCAAGTTCGATAAGTTATCAAACTCTTCTATCCGCGTAACCCAAAGGAAGCGCTTAACATGTTTTATACAACTCTCCCAGGGCTGGACGAAGAAGGCAAAGCGGATCCATTGTCCGGCCCTGCTGCCCGAAGAACCGGCCATCCCACTTCTGATGAAGATGCTGGTCCCGGCGCCTTACAAGGTGCCGAAGAAGACGACCAAGAAAGAGGCCAATAAGACCCGGGGTGGCCTTCGTCGCCACGGCACTTCGGACACAAGATACGAAGGTTCAAATGCCCATTCCGCCTCTGAAGAGGACGAGGAAGAGGAGGAAGATGAATCCCCTGCGGGGAGAAGAAAGAAGAGGACAGCCTCCGTACACTTGGAGGCCGAGCTGCCCAAAAGGGGAAAGGCTCCTCTTCCGGAGGAGTCCACTGCCGCCGCCGAGAGCAGCCCGGCATGGGATCCCAGGGCCCAGCCCCTGGTGAACTCCTAAGTATATAAAATCCGAGTACGTTTTAGGCGTCCGGACTCATCGTGGCTTAGTATTTTAACCTAAGCCATATTTTTTGTAGTCCGGCGAGGTCCCGTACCAAACAATCCTCATCAGAGGACTTGCTGAGCTCAAATGCTATGGAGAGCGGGACGCCCCCAAAGGCCCCTTCCTCCAAACAGGTGCATGATACCGAGGCTTCATCCCAGAAGGACCCCGGCCAAGGAGGAAAGGGAAAAACCATGAAGGCAGCGCCTGGAGGTCAAACCTCAGGGGCCGGACACCTGGGGGAAAAGATTCCCATGGGAGCTGACGGCGGGGGCGATCCTGAGTTCGGGCTCCCAGCCGGATGCGATTCCAGAGACCTATACGGATCCAGAATCTAGCAGGCAGCCTCCCTCGGCTGGAGGGGGCGTGCCCGTTCCATCGGCAACCTCTGTCCATCTAGAAGTGTCGGATGCTTTGTTGGTGGCGTTGAAAAACGCCTCCATCGTTGATGAACACCGTGCCCTTATGGGTGTGGGGATTGAGAAGACTTCGATCCGAGAGTGGACTGAACGATGCATATCAGCCTTATAAGAGGCTTTGAGGTATGTTTTATGAGTTGTCGAAGAGTGTCATAGTATAGATAGTAGCCCCTGATACACTGTTCGGTGAAAGAAAGAACCGGACAGGGGATCGAATTGATGATCGCAGGAAGACTCATTTTATGATATTGATTTCTTTTCTGTTATAAGCAGGCGTCTGTAGCGGTTGCTGCCTCTCGTACTTCGGAGATCTCCGGACTGAATCAAAGTCTGGAGCGGGCCATAGAAGAACTTGGCCAATTGAGAATGCAGTTGAGAGATAAACAAGGTATGCACAAGCTTTGCTCGCGTTTATTGCGAATAAATTTTCAGTATGAAATAAGCTGCATAATTTGTGCTAGGGATTATGACCGAAGTCGAGGCCCTTAAAAGGGTCGTTGCCGAGGCCGAGAAAAAGGCAGCCACAGAGCGGACTCTTCGTGAGAAACACGAGGCCAGGGTCATTAAAGCTGAGCAGGAGTTGCAAGAGGCCGTAAGGAAATGCGAGACCTTGGAGCAGAGTTTAACGGAGAAAGAATCCGAACTCACCAAGGTGCGTCAGGCCACGAGCGATGCCTGGGGGGAAACCCAAAGCGCCCTGCAGGGGATGCAAGAGGCGAGAAAGATCACAGCGGGTAAGGGTTTTTTCATGTAAAGCAAGTATTTGAGGGGAAAACTATGTTTCTAATTTCGAATCCGGATTTCTCAGGGGTATTTGCCGAGCTACCTAGCAGCATATCAGATGCCGCCCAATTCTACTGTCCGAAGAAAGGAACACCGCAGGTAAGCTCTTATGGTCGCAGTATTTGGCGCCGAATTATCCGGTGCCTTTTGCCGATCAACTGAAACAGCTGATCGAACTGCATAAGGCAGCGGAACTAGCCATGAAAGATCTGGTTATCCGGCTATGGCCTGCCGAGCCGATTCCAAGCAGCTACTTCGGGCTCGTGAAGCGGCTTGTAAGCGCTTGCCCTCGACTTGACGTCATCAAGCAGTCCGTCTGTATAGAAGGTGCGCGAATGGCCTTCGCCCGTGCAAAGGTGCACTTGGGGAGAGATGGATGCTGAAAAGCTGATGACCGAAGGACCGCCAGAGGGGAAGGAGCACCGCAAGCCTGAATTGTATTATGAGAGTGTCCAGAAAGGATCCTACCTTGCAGCGGAGCTATGTACCAAGGACATTATATTCCCATGAATGCAAATCATGCTATCCTTTGTAATGTTTTGAACAAGGTCATTGATTTGTTTCCTGTTATATAAAAAGTTTACCCTCTTGTGCGACCGTTTTATATGTTAAATCTGAGAGTTGGCGGTCGTAAACACGCTTTACGTAAGAAGTGCGGGGTGTTCGGGATAAACTGAGCACTCTTTATCCCAGTTTTGGGTCCTTCGAAGGAGGTGCTCAGCACAACGAACCAGGCAATTGGACTATAGGGCTTTATCACTCTCACTTAGCCATAGGAGCTTTAGTAAGGTAGGCGCAGCCCCTGGTGTTCAGAAGACCGTACTAGGGGCTCTGTAAGCACCTAATCGGAGAAAAGACTGATCCATCGCACGCTGCATTGGATATGGCATTATGCGGGAGAAATCCTTAAAGATTTTACGACCTCTCGAACAGCGGACCAGCTCTCGCTATATCATGACAGTCAGTTTTTGGCTTTCTCTACTGAGGTGCTCGTCTGGAAGAACCGGGACACAATCGCAGAGTTCTCGGTGCTACCTTAGCCGATATAGCGGAACGTAAGGTACCAAAACATGGGAGCCGGGCAAACCCAACTATTGACCCAAGACATGATTCAGAGCTGATGCATATAATGCTATAGGTTTGGGGCGCCGAACTTCCATGAAGGTGTTCGGACTTTATTGCCATGTTATGGGTAAAACGAAGCCCCTGGCATATTTTAGGGCATATCGCTGTGTACGGATGCCACTTGGCAAAATAATTTCAATAAGAAATAATAGCAGGTAAACGTCATATAAATCCACATGTTGTATTTGAATAGTACGTCTATGCGTATGAGTACAAGTAATGTGATAGAAAGGGAATATGATTGCGGAACCTGCTGAGACCAGGGGAAGAAGCTGAGTGCGGATCTTTGATATAGCCGGATGGTCATTGCAGGGAATGTCTAAGGATTCCCTTGCGCATTCGAGCTGCCTCCGTATGGCCCGCCCTGGTCGGCGCAAAGGTGAACCTACGAAGGAAATGTAAGAAACATTTGCGTGCTGGAGAGTGGTTGAGCCGCTGAGCTCGGCCTGTCCTGGCCTTTGCCAGAGTGTTTAATTGAGCTCTGGACGAGCCGGGCTATCCTTCCGCGGGGCACTTCGGAGTCCCTTGACGGTGTCCGGGAGCCTGGACGTCGACTCGATGTTCGGCTGCAAGGTGCTGCTCATTGCTTCTGCTGCTAAAGCAGTAGTGTATTTGTTTGTGCCGGGGGAAGGTTCAGCCTTGCCGTTGACCGTGATGACGCCGCATGGACCGGGCATCTTGAGCTTACGGTAGGCATAATGTGGCACCGCGTTGAATCGAGCGAACGCGGTCCGTCCGAGCAGTGTCTGATAATCACTGCGGAAAGGGACGATTTCGAAGATTAACTCTTCGGTACGGTAATTTTCTCGTGATCGAAGACTACCTCAAGGGCAATGGAGCCTGTACAGCTGGCTTCCACACCTGGTATAATGCCTCTGAAAGTGGCTTTAGTGGTTTTGATCGCCGAATGATCGATGCCCATCTTGCGCACAGTGTCCTAGTAAAGCAGATTTAGGTTGCTCCCCCGTCCATAAGGACTCGAGTGAGATGGAACCCGTCTATTATTGGGTCGAGGACTAGTGCGGTTGGATTGCCATGATTGGCGTTAACCGGACGATCCCTGCGGTTGAAGGTGGCCGGCCCTAGTTTATATTGTGGGACGACAAGTTCCATTAGGTCGGCATCCCTAAGGGTGCGTATCCGGTCCGAGTTAGTAATTTGGGTTGTATTTACCACATTCACCGATTGAATATGCGGGGGAAACTTCTTTTGCCTTCCTGTGTTCGGTGATCTGGGCTCTTCGTCACCATCATCGCTTTGGGACCCTGTTCTCCGTTTTTGGCGCTTGCCCTGCCGTGTTGTTTGAAGACCCAGCATTCTTTGTTGGTATGGGTGGTTGGCGCTCCTGGGGTGCCGTGAATTTGGCATTGGCGATCGAGTATGCGGTCCAAACTGGATGGACCTGAATTATTATTTTTGAGTGGCCCCTTCCGCTGACCGGACTTTGAGCCCCTGAATCCGGCATTGACTGCCATATCTTTGGCGTTTTCACCATATTTGCGGCGCTTATGTTTGTTGTGTCGTGCTTCGCCGTTGCTATCCCTGGCCTTTGATGTGCCGGGTTTGCCTGCTGTATTGTTACTGTGAGCTAACCAGCTATCTTCGCCCGCGCAAAAGTGGGTCATAAGTGTCGTGAGGGCTGCCATGGATTTTGGCTTCTCTTGACCGAGGTGTCGGGCAAGCCATTTGTCACGGATGTTGTGTTTAAATGCCGCTAAGGCCTCTGCATCCGGATAGTCGACAATTTGGTTTTTCTTAGTTAGGAATCGGGTCCAGAATTTCCTGGCCGATTCCTCTGGCTGCTGAGTTATATGACTTAAATCGTGAGCATCCGGCGGTCGCACATAAGTGCCCTGGAAATTTTCCAAGAATGCATCTGCCAGGCTCTCACAATTTCCGATGGAGTTTGCTGGCAAAGTATTAAGCCAATGCCGAGCCGGCCCATTGAGTTTTAGCGGGAGATACTTGATGGCATGTAGGTCATCCCCGCGGGCCATGTGAATGTGGAGGAAGAAGTCTTCTATCCATACCGCGGGGTCTGTAGTACCATCATATGATTCAATGTTTACGGGTTTAAACCCTTTGTGGGAATTCGTGATCCATTACTTCATCAGTGAAGCATAGGGGGTGTGCGGCGCCTCTGTGCCGGGCTATATCACGACGCAGTTCATACGAGTCTTGTCTGCCGTGTTCGGCCCGGCCGGATTTGCTTTTAGTGTATCCGGCGTGACGATCATCGTCACGTGTTGGTGCGCGCCCCCATGATCCGTAGATCGATCTTGCATGTTTTTCTTGTTTTCCAATACATCTCGCAGGTCCCGCGTGTTGCCCCGGGCCTTGGTATTTTTGTTTCGGTGACGGCGGGGTGCGGGCTGGACTTCAGGCTGCAATGCCTCTCTGTCTCGGCCACGAGGTGGCCGATCAGCCGCACCATACGCTGGTGATGTAGGTTTCAATGCGTCCTCCTCGAGTTGAGGTAGCAACCTGTGCTTTGGATAACTCTTGGTTGGGCGCTCGAGTTCGTATTCCTCGGCTGCCAGGTCTTCGGTCCATCTATCCGCTAGCAGATCTTGATCAGCTCGAAGCTGTTGTTGCTTTTTCTTTAGGCTATTTGCTGTGGCTATAAGCCGGCACTTGAAGTGCCCCTTCTCGACGGGATCCTCAGGCACGACAAATTCTTCGTCGCCGAGGCTCACACAGTCTTCGAAGAGAGGCATGTAATTGTCATCCTCTGATTCTCCGTTTGATGCATGTTCTGGAGGGCTAGCTTGTTCATCCTCCCGCTCGAGGTCTGGCTGGAGGGGATTATCGTCATCTTCGGCACTATCCGGAGCGTTATTGTCTCTTGTGCCGGTATCGCTGCCTTTGCTATAGCTCGACTTAGAGCGGCGCCGCAGACGTTGGTGCTTGGGTTGCTTCTTGGAGGGATTATCCTCCATTGTCTTATCGCCATCCCCTTCTTTTGGGGTGTCCACCATGTATATGTCATACGATGAGGTGGCAGTCCAGCGCCCTGTGGGCGGTGGTTCTTGTTCGTCTCCTGCATCGTCGTCCATACCGTCGATTTCTTCGGAGCCGAAGTCGAGCATGTCGGTTAAATCGTCGACAGTGGCTACTAAGTGGGTGGTGGGTGGGGCGCGAATTTCTTCGTCGTCCGCATCCCATTCTATCTGGACATAGTTCGACCAAGGGTCTCCCGACAGGGAGAGAGACTTCAGCGAATTTAGTACGTCGCCAAAAGGCAGTGCTGAAAGATATCCATGGAGGTAAACTCCATGATCGGTGCCCAATCGGATTTGACGGGCACGGACACAAGCGGCTCGGAGTCCGTGGCCGGGGACGAATCCAACGGTTCGGCAACACGGGTCTCGTAGGAGGTGAAGTCAGTATTCGGCGCTATCGCCACTGAGTGTGCGGCCTCTGGGGCGGGGTCCATCCATCCGTCCACAGATGGCGCGATTTGTTCCGGATTGAAGGCCGGAGTAGTTGCACGTGTGATCTCCCGAACACTGTCCAACGGCAGAGCTAAATCAAGCTCGTCGTGATCGTGCGGCGCACCTGACATGGGCTCAAATCCGTCGAAGATCAAATCTCCGCGGATGTCGGAAGTATAGTTCAAGTTTCCAAACCTGACCTGATGGCCAGGGGCGTAGCTATCGATCTGCTCCAGATGGCCAAGCGAGTTGGCCCGCAGTACGAAGCCGCCGAATACGAAGATCTATTCGGGAAGGAAAACCTCACCTGGGATCGCATCATTGTCGATGATTGAAGGAGCCATCAAGCCTTATGGTGACGGCACAGTGGAACTCTCAACGAAAGCACCAATGTCGGTGTCAAAACCGGCAGATCTCGGGTAGGGGGTCCCGAACCGTGCGTCTAAGGCAGATGGTAACAGGAGGCAGGGGACACGATGTTTACCCAGGTTCGGGCCCTCTCGATGGAGGAAATACCCTACTTCCTGCTTGATTGATCTTGATGATATGAGTATTACAAGAGTTGATCTACCACGAGATCGTAGAGGCTAAAACCCTAGAAGCTAGCCTATGGTATGATTGTTGTTGTCCTACGAACTAAGCCCTCCGGTATATATAGACACGGAGGGGCTAGGGTTACTCAGAATCGGTTACAAGGGAGGAGATCTACATATCAGTATTGCCAAGCTTGCCTTCCACGCCAAGGAAAGTCCCATCTGGACACGGGACGAAGTCTTCAATCTTGCATCTTCATACTCCAACAGTCCGGCTAAACTATATGGTCCGGCCGTCCGAGGACCCCCTAATCCAGGACTCCCTCAAGGAGCGAGAAAGGGGATATGGAGCAAGACGAAGGAAAGCATTGAAGGCAAGCATTGCCCGCGCCGGCCTTTTGTCAGACGGGCATTTGCCGAGGCAGCGTGGGGAGGCGGAGACGCCCACGTCCAATCAATCGCCACGCGTCAAGTGGGGCCGCAGGATGTTGGGGCCCGCGGCGCTCCGCACTTGCCCTTTGGCTTCGCCTTGAAGCCAACTCCGAGTGCGCCTTGGGCCCGGGGGCTACTGTCGGCGTCCTGGGAACGGGGGTCCCCAGACTTGCCTGCCTACAGCCCACAGTGTCGGATGTGGGTTTTCGGCAAACCCTTAAGGTTCGAACAATGGGGTGCGCCCGAAGTCTTTCCCTCCTACCGATCTACGCCCTAGCTCGCTAAGATCTCGCGGACGAACTCGTCGAACTCGCAACACAAGAAGACACGAGGTTTATACTGGTTCGGGCCACCGTTGTGGTGTAATACCCTACTCCAGTGTCGTGGTGGTGGATTGCCTCTTGGGCTGATGATGAACAGTACAAGGGAAGAACAACCTCCTGAGGTTGAGGTGTTCTTGTGGCTAGGCTCTCGATCGGGTTGGATCAAGCTAGGATCAGATGCCTCTAATGTGGTGGCTACCTCTACTTATATAGGCCCTGGTCCTCTTCCCAAATAATGAGCGGGAAGGGAGCCAACAACGGCGGGCGAATTTGAAGGGGGACAGCTAGTACAAGCTATCCTGACAAAAGTGGTCTTTGCCTGCGAAAAGCTCTGGTGATGACGCCGTCCTGGGCTCCACGATGACCTCCGTCTTGCCGTCCTCCTGGTCTTGGTCTCATTGCATCAATATAGCAACCTTTGCCTGATGCCTCGGTACTCTTCGCCTGCGCTGGCCTCCTTAGCACCAAAGAGGAAACTAGGACGCTGCGCGCGCTGGCCCCCGTACTTCTCTTGCTATAAATGGGGAGGGGGCGGGGCCCCCGTCGTCCATCTCTTCCTCGCTTGCTTGCTTCTTTCTCCTTGCTCCACTGCTGTCAACAATGGCGCCCATCAGAAGGTTTTCTGCTGAAGAGAAAGGAAAAGCTCCCCGTGACGATCCGTGGCCGCTCCTGCCGAAGAAGAGGTCGATCCATCGCCGTGATGAAGCGGCGATGTAGGTGGTGACGAGGCCCTGGTGCGAGCGGCCTCCTCTGAGGTACCCGCTACCCTTGTACGCCTGAGTCGAGGGCTCGGGAGGTCGGAGCGACGAGCAGCGCCGCCCACGCCGTGTCCGGGGTCGTCGTGCCACGGCGACGCGTGCCGTTGCCCCCGGTGTCCATGCCGCAGACTCTTCGCTTCAGTTGGTGCTGTGGGCGCCGACGCCTCCAAGCTCTTGGATCCGATTCCCGCGGTTCTTCTCTGACGTGATGCCGCCGAGGGGGCCTCTCGAGCTCTGGCTACAACACGCCAACTTCAGCGCTCCGGCGACCGGAGCGGAGATCGAAGTGGTCCCCACCGGCAAGATCTTCATGACTCACCGCTGGGGCGAGATCGCATGGGTCTGCCGCGCGAGGGGCGCCCTCGCGATCCACTTAGAGTACGATGGCGCCTCCACGCTCTTCTTCAAGGTCTTCGACACCGAGGGCCGCCGCCTGGAGTGCTGCTCCGGAGAGGAGCGCCAAGCTGACGCGCGCTCCGCTCGCGGCTACTCCAGTAGCAGCAGCAGCCCGTGGGAGTCCAACAGCTCTCCTGAGCTTTACGAGACTCCTGAGACGAGCAACGACAGCTACGTGCCCCTGAGTTCTCGCCGCGCTCGGAGCAGAACTACGGCGTCCGGCCATCGCCGCCGTTCATCTGGATGGGGTTGGCGCCGGCCTCCCGTGGCCCACTTTTTATGATGGCGTCCGCCACGGAAGGATATAGATTGGATTACCCTTAGTGTCAGCTTTTGTTTCCTGCGAAGAACCATGAATCACCCGGCGGGGGCATGTAAGGATCTGCAATGTCTTTGGTGCTTATCTTCCTTGTTATGAAAACTTGGCGAACGCATGTCCCGTTAAGGCTCGGTCCCCCCTTTCTTTCCTTGCGATGGCTTGTTGCTCTACGCTGACAGGTCCCGGTCCCCAGGCAGGGTACAGCCGTCGCCGGTATGCCAGGTCGCATGCCGTGGTCAAGGCCAGGAGGTGTGCGGCCCGAGGTCCAGTAAGAGCCCCTGAGGCGCGACGCTCAGGAGGTCCCCCTTAGCGCTCAAGCGGCCATGGTAAGGCAAGAAAGGGAAAGGATTTGGCCGCAACGGGCCTGCGGCATGACGTGAGTGACCGTTAGGCCCAGATATTTAGCCGATCCTAGGGCGAAACTTATCTTGCTGGCTTCACAGCAATTCCTGATGTTGCGCTAGAGCTGCGCGACAACTCGTGCGGCATAGCTAGGTCGGCCCATACGAGTCCCTCTCCCCTCATGCTCTCCTTAGTGCTCTACATCCTCAGGTCCCAGCCCTCGAGCGAACTCAGCCGCCGCTGGTATGCCAGGTCATGATGCTGTGGTCAAGGCCAGGGGGTGAGGGCTGGAGAGCCAGTAAGAGCTCCTGAGCCGCGATGCTCAGGAGCCCCCCTTTTAACGTGCAAGCGAATTGCATGAGAGAAAAAGAGGCTTGCGGTGTCGCCTGCTATCCTTCCCTCAGGATCCCTGTGAACAGGAACAAGAAGAAACACGGTTTGCCGCTACAGCTGTTAGCCCACCGCTGGTTGCTCTGGATGAGGTGAAGGCACTGAGGGCCCGGTGAGGTGACGTGCGCGGGGCGTGCCGCGAGCCAGAGCTCGACCACTCAGATTTGTCAGTGTGGCAGGGACGGACCCATGCACCAGTGCCGTGCCTGTGTGAAGGCCTCGGGGGAGGCGATGATCGGGCAGGCGATGGACATTGGCAGGTTAAGCATGGAGAGCAGACCAACTAGGACAAATGCAGGAAGATACATGCCACGGAGTCCGACCCGATGGTGCAGCCCGAGTGGCGCCCCCAACAAGGTAAGCTAAAGACACAAGTAAAAGGGATACACGCCACAGGAACGAACCCATGCGGCCTGGGAATAATGCAGCCCGGGGGGCGCTCCCAGCTTAAACGAGCTTGGAAGATGTCACCTAGTTCTGTAGACGAAGTAGAGTTGGTGCAACTGAAGGCGTGCGTTGAAGAAATGACCCCTCATGAGCCACTGGAGCCCTGAGCCCCGGGAGGCTCTGGGGGCTCGGGAGGTTCCCTGAAGACCGTCTCCATCTCCTCCAGGACGGCGTGGTAGCTGGGCTCCTGAGCCGCCAGGATACGCCGTAGGTTGCACTGATAGGCTGACGCCACGCTCGGCAAGCCGAAGGGCATGCGAACGTAGTTGTGTGGTGGGCCCTCGCAGCGGCCCACACGCGATGGCCAGAAGCGCTCCTAAGATGCGGCCCTATTGAGCCCAGGAACATCGATGCGAACACAGCCCAAAGATCCTCGCCAGATGCGGAGCTGCCTCATGGGCGGGCCAGCGCGCGCATGGCCCTTGCGTCTTGCAGTTCTGAGTGGTCTTGGTGATGAACTCGAGTGGTGGGCACTCCCGCCTGTGCTCTCCTGAGGGTCACGTGCCGCGAAGCACGCTTCCAAGTGGTGCCCAAGCGCCTCCCTCGTGAGGTTGGCAAGGTCTGAGGCCCTCCAGAAGAGAGCCCCCGAGCCCTGCCTGAGGAGGGCGCCGGGCGCGCTTTCCTATGCGATGGAGGGAGGCGCCCCTGGGATGGGTGCAGATCCTGATGAGGCTCCTGCCGCGGTCCCATCCTCCTAAGGTCCTACGCGGCGCGGCTGCTTCTTCTTGGGAATGGCCTCCGGAGGGCCTTCACTTCTGCTGTCGGGGTCGTTGATTGCTGCAGCTTGAAAGGCGCGCTCAAGGGAGCACACCGCACCCCTCTCCTCACACGGGACCGTGATGATTCCTCCACTTCCTGGCATCTTGAGAACGTTGTAGCCATGATGAGTGACCGCCATGAACTTGGCCAGGGCTAGATACCCGAGGATGGCATTGTACGGCAGGCGGATGTGCACTACGTCGAAGTCGATGAGCTCGGTTGGGTAGTTCTTGTGCTCCCCGAAGGTGACAGGCAGGCGGACTTGCCCTATCGGTGTGGTGGAACCGTCGGTCACTCCTGAGAAAGGCCTGGTGGGCTCGAGCTGTTCACATGGCACTTGGAGGTTGTTGAACGTGTCGACGGACAGGACGTTGAGCCCCTCACCACCGTCGATGAGGGTCTTGGTGACCTGCACACTGCTGATGACTGGGGAACACAACATAGGGAGGGCGCCAGCGGTGGCTGCGCACTTGAGCTGATCCGCCGAGTTGAAAGTGATGGCACATTGGGACCACGTCAGCGGACGCGTGGCTTCGAGCTTGGGTAGCACCGCATTCACCTCGCGAGCGAACCGTTTGAAGATGCGTTGAGGCTGGGGCCTGGGAGCCCCCAGCCCCCTCATCCTGGTGGTGGTCGTCGTTCCTTCTTGGCAGCGGCAGCGGAGGAAGACCGGTGTTGCCCTGGGGGCGATCCTCATAAGGCGGGTCCCTCCAGGTGCCCTCGCGAGGTTGGTCCTACCAGCGGTCTTCGCGAGGCCGGTCGCGCCACTCCTGGCGCGGGCCGCGGTCGTCCCAGCGTCCGCCTCCACGTCCTCCTCCTCGGCCGTAGCCCCGGTCGTTGCGCTCGGGCGGCCGGCCAGAAGGCCCTTCCCAGATGGCTCTGAGCTCTTGACAGTCGCTGGTGTTGTGGGTGTTCAGGTTGTGAAAGGCGTAGAACGGTCGGCCATTCTTTTTTGACTCGGGCTGATCCATGCCCCGCTTGGTGTCGGGCTCCGCCGCGAGCACGACCGCCTCCTTGCGCTTCACGTCTTTGGCCTTGGCCTTCTTCTCCTCCGCTCCTGCGGCTGGCAGCTCGAGGAGAGAAAGGCGCCCCTCCTCAACTCTTGCGCACTTGGTCGCCAGGTTGAACAGCTCCTGCGATGTGCAGAGCTCCTCGTGGATGGCGAGCTCTTCCTTCGTCTTGACGTCACAGACGCCGTCGGAAAACGCGGAGATTATGGCCTCGTCCGTGACCTTGGGGATCTTGAGGCGGGTGTTGTTGAAGCACTGGATGTACTTCTGGAGGGTCTCTCCTGGTTGCTGCTTGATGCGGCGTAGATTGCCCGCGGCCGGCGGGCGGTCGCGAGTGCCCTGGAAGTTGGCGACGAAGCGGTCGTGCATCTCGTCCCAGGAGGAGATCGAACCATGCTGCGGGTTCAGGAGCCAAGAGCGGGCTCCATCCCTGAGAGCCATGGGAAACCAGTTCGCCATGACCTTTTCGCCGCCGTTGGCCGCTTCAATGCTCAGCTCATAGAGCTGCAGGAACTCCGCGGGGTCGGCGGTGCCGTCGTAGCGAGGAGGCAGATCTGGCTTGAACATGCCTGGCCAGGCGATGCTACGCAGCTCGGGGATGAAGGCGCGGCAGCCGGCCGTGGTTGCCGGGGCTCGCTTCAGAGGTGGAGCCTGGTCTTGACGAGGTTCGCGCTGCGCCGCTGCAGGCGGTGTGCGGTCTTGACGAGGTGGTGCGGGGAGCGCAGGTGCAGCTTCTCGCGGCTGCGGGATTTCTTGGCAGCTTCTTTCTTCGCGCGCGGGCGCCGGGCACGGTGGATCACGCCGCGGAGGCGCGCGCCTTGGGGCTGAGGTGGTGGAGGCATGCCATGAGCCCAGTCGCCCGCGGCTGGTTGACGAGGAGGTAGAGAGTGGGACGGCGCCGGAGAGCCCCCTTGGGCGCGGACGAGCTCGGCAACGCGGTTGAGCCACTCCTCGTAGAGGTCGTCAATGGGGCGGTAGCGCAGGAGTTTGTTCACCGCGAGGAGCGCGACCCGTGCCTCCATGGGAGCGCGGTGCGTGTGAGACCAAGAACCGGCAGGGTTCAGCAACGGAGTAGCGGTGCAGCCGTCTTGCCGCACTGAAGGATGGAGCGAGGATGCCTGCTGCTTGTTCCCCGCCGGGACGGTGGCAGCGTTGGTGGCGGGAGACGGAGAACGACGAGGTGGCCCGCCGACAGGAGCCGTCTGAGCGACGCGGGCGGTGAGGGCAGCCCGACGCTCAGCTCGAGCACGGCGAGCGTCCGCCATGGAGACGATGGAGCGACGGAGCGACGAACTGATGGAAGGAAGGCAACGGCGCACCCCTACCTGGTGCGCCAAATGTCGGATGTGGGTTTCCGGCAAACCCTTAAGGTTCGAACACTGGGGTGCGCGCGAAGTCTTTCCCTCCTACCGATATACTCCCTAGCTCGCTAAGGTCTCACGGACGAACTCGTCGAACTCGCAACACAGGAAGACACGAGGTTTATACTGGTTCGGGCCAGCGTTGTGGTGCAATACCCTACTCCAGTGTGGTGGTGAAGAACAGCCTCCTAAGGTTGAGGTGTTCTTGTGGCTAGGCTCTCGATCGGGTTGGATCAAGCTAGGATCAGATGCCTCTATTGTGGTGGCTAGCTCTACTTATATAGGCCCTGGTCCTCTTCTCAAATAATGAGCGGGAAGGGAGCCAACAACGACGAGCCAATTTGAAGGGGGACAGCTAGTACAAGCTATCCTGACAAAAGTGGTCTTTTCCTACGAAAAGCTCTGGTGATGACGTCGTCCTGGGCTCCATGATGACCTCCGTCTTGCCGTCCTCCTGGTCTTGGTCTCGTTGCACCAATATAGCAACCTTTGCCTGATGCCTCGGTACTCTTCGCCTGCGCTCGCCTCCTTAGCACCAAAGAGGAAACTAGGGGCCAAGGCCGGGCGCCACTCGGGTGCCGTAAGGCCACGGCTCACATCACGAGGGCCTCGTCAGGTTTACTCTGCCTTGATATCTCCGCTCCTCGTGAGCCTGCCTGACTAGGCCGCTCCAGATGAGGTCTTGCGTCATCCGCCTCGCGAGGCTTGGACCCTTGCGAGGGTCTTGAATGCCTTGTTGATGAGATGGGCCGTACGACCTACTGCTTAGCCATGATGTGCGCCGCAGGCAGGCAAGTCTTGGGACCCCCATTCCCAGAACGCCGACACATAGTGTGGCTCCTCCAACGGCCCTATACAGCCCATCTTCAGCAACAAATACTCAAGACCCTCACGAGGGGCCAAGCCTCACGAGGCGGACGACAGAAGGCCTCCTCGGGAGCAGCCTCACCAGCCGGGCTACCGAGGGGCAGAAAGATCAAGGCAAGGGGAACCTCGCGAGGTTCCTATGACGTAAGCCATGACGACTAGAGCCAGGTGGGTGCTAGGCGGGCGCCAGCACGCGTAGTGTCCTCATTTCCTCTGTGGTGCTAAAGGGGCAAGCGCAGGCGAGGAGTCCCGAGGCATCGGGCAAAGGTTTCCATATTGGTGCAACGAGACCAAGACCAGCATGACGGCAGGACGGAGGTCACCGTGGAGCCCAAGACAGTGTCACCACCAGAGCCTTTGGCAGGAGAAGACCACCTTTAGTCAGGATAACCTATACTAGTTGTCTCCCTTCGGATTTGGCCGTTGTTGGATCCCTTCCCGCTCAATATTTGGGGAGAGGACCAGGGCCTCTATAAATAGGGCTAGCCACCACCACAGGAGGGGGGATCATTCAGCTCATCTTGGATCGGAGCCATTCCATCCATAGCCTCACACAAGTTCACCAAGCACAAGAGCACCTCTCCTCAGGATACTTTTCTTCCCTTGTAACTGTTCATCCCCAGGCCAAGAGGCAATCCACCACACCAGGCCCGAACCAGTATAAACTCTTGTGTTTCTCGTTCTTTGGGTTTGTCGAGCTAGGCCTTGCGATTGTTGCGAGAGCAATCTAGGGAGGGAGAGATCTCCGTGCGCACCCCAGCGTTCGAACCTCAAGGGTTTTGCCGGAACCCGAAATCCGACAACCGCAGAAGTTAATCAACTGATAATTTGTAAGAATGCACTAAACTCTCCTTTCGGCCCATAATATAAGATGTTAATTCATCTAATATGTTAGTATATTTGATGTTATAAGATATTATAAAAGAGTGTTGCACTACATCATTATGCAATTGCTGTTTAGATTCTAATATTAACTTGGTGCTTTTAGGTACATATGTCATTGGTAAAGATCCGCGCTTCAACCCTTTCTGTGTATGGGGCAATGAGATTCGATGAACCAGCATCAAGTGAGGAAGCTGATAAAGATTGTTAGTAAAATGGATCCAAAGATGGCAATTAAACTGTTTGTTTAAACTTTATCCAAGACAACAGCGAACTGCAGGATGGTAAGTAAGAACTCTGCAACCTTCTTTTTACTGCCCATAATGAGTTGTGTCAGATGACAATGTCTGAATCTTTTTTCCTTTGCGGTGGTTGCCAAAGTAGTTTACTCCAGATTACCTCTCGAACTACATGATTGGTGGGCATGCAAAGGTTAAAGTATTTCTACCAAAACACGATGATTATCTAGATGTTTTCAAGAAGACCGTGAAGGATGGGCGGTCGACCATCACAAGTGGTTGTACTAGAGTCGTGCGTGCCTTCTGCATGGAGGAGGGCACAATATGGGCATTCCGCTTCACCTTGTTCAGCAACCAGAATGTATTTCACCTCTTTCTTTACCGTCTTTAATAGTACAAGTATACAACTGTGGTTCATCATTCTTTATTTGGTTCTTATGTAATTCTTGAACATATGTACCTATGAATCGAATAATACATTGGTTGTTTGAACCTGGTGGATATGAATAAAGCTGTAGCATACATTCAAATTCAAATCTGGTACAATTTGAAATAGCACCAATTAAATTACGGCGAAATTACGCCCTCCAGGTCGTTACGGCACACACGGTTGGTAAAACACAAACATTTGTGATATACACCATAATCCGAGACGGTTCACAGAGAGGAAACGTGTGCAAGCATGCACACAGTTGCCGTTTGCAAAGCGTGTGCGATGTCAGACAATATCACAAACGGTGCGGGCAAACTAAACGTTTGTGTTAGTTGCCTTATCATACACGATTCTCAACCATGAACTGTTTTGATGAAGTATGCATCGTAAACATTGCACCACAGAATACTTGTCATGTACGACGATGTTACGACGGTCTGGCGTTTTGTAATCCTGTCTGACACTCGTACGCTGATTAGCTAATCTTCTTAATAGTGAACCGTCTGTGATGGGCTGCGCATCATACATGTTCTATAATAGTGAACCATTTGTGATGGGCCGCACATCGTAAACGTAGCACCATAAAATACTGACTGCGATGGCAATGCGAGCAGAAACGAGTAGGAGTACTGTACGGTCCCTATCCCTGACGGTTTCTGGGTCATGTGGGAAGGACCCCCCCCCCATCGCCGTCACTCACTAGGCGACGGTTCCAAATGCCGTCGCGGAAAGGGGTTAAAAACCGTTTGTATAGCACCGACACATACCAGTGTTGTGATCAAAGATGATGTTATTCCTGTGCTTCCATAAACTCCAACATCCAACAATGAGACATTCTTTGTAGCAAGTAATATTATTTCGCCTTCTACCATCCAGTAACATCTCCAATAGGTCATAGTCTGTGTTCCATTGAAAGCCAATATTCATCCAGAAGTTCTGACTAAAATCATAGCTGAAGAAGAGGTGCATCAGATGTTCATTGGGCTCATCTTCACAGAGAACACATCTGGTGGTTTGTATATGAAAACTCTTCATGGTAAGAATATCTCTAGTGTTGAGTCTATCTTGCAAAAACAGCCAGAAAAAGAATTTTTGATTTGGCAGAGTGCAAGATTTCAAATCCATTGGAAGGGTTTAGGTGCATCTATAGGGTTAGCAATATATTCCAAATATACTCTTTTGTTAGAATATTTTAGCCCAACCCAGTAGAAATGCCATGAGTCTGGTTGATCCTGATTGTCTCTATCATTTATTAGATCTCTCAACTGCTGACTTTGCTGGATTGCTATGCTAGACATAGGCAAATGGCACATGTCATAGAAACTGTCATAGTTTAGATTGCCGGCCTCCTCAAGGGAGATATTAGCATTTTTGGAGTATGAGAATAATTGAGCCATCATATTAGCCAAAGATTGGGACTTCCAATTATCAAACCATAGACTAATAGTATTGCCAACATCACCAGAGCAGACTGACATGTTTTTATAGTTTTCCAGAATAGAGTAGCAGTCTCTCCACCAAAAGGATCCTACCCTGGTTGAAAACCTGGAAGTTCTCCATTAGAATAATAGTAACTCTATATCAACCTTACACAGGGGATGTCATGGTGGTTGAAAAAATTTATACAGGTATTTGGTGAGAGGAGCTCTATTCTGCATTCTGAGATCTAGAACACCCAAACCTCCAGCTTTCTTTGGCAGAAAAACATTTTCCCATTTAACTAAGCAATTTCCATGTTTATTAATTCCTTTTCCGTACCATAGGAAACTTCTACCAGATTTCTCAAAGTGATCCAGAATGATGAAGGGCACTCTGATACATCACATAGAAAAGATAGGCAAGGCAGAGACAGTTGCTTTCAAATGAATAAGCCTACCAGAGTTGGTCATCATGGAAGCAATGCCAGATAATCTGTTGTCTATCCTGGAAACCATAGGCATTAAATCCATGACTTTAGGCCTGGTAGATCCCATGGGTAGTCCTAGATATGTAAAGGGCATAGTTTCCTTCTTACAATTGAAAATGTTTGCTAATTCTTGAGCTCTTTCATCAGAAATGTTGATTGGTACTAGTGAAGATTTACTATAATTAACAATCAGCCCAGTAAACTTAGAGAATTTGTCCAATATCTGAGTGGAACATCTGATCTGCTCCAGATCAGCTGGCAGAATAATAAGAGTGTCGTCAGCATACTGGGTGATTGGATAGGATTCAGTAAAGTTTGTATCAATGGGCAATTTAAGCTTGTGTTCTCTCCAAGCTTCATTTACCATGATCTGAAGCAGTTCACCAACCATAACATACAGTAGTGGAGAAAATGGATCCCCTTGCCTAACTCCACATTTGCAGTGAATGTTTTTCCCAGGGACCCCATTGAGGATAACAGAAGTAGTGGCAGTTGAGAGTATCATATTGAACCATCTAATCCATTTGTCACTGAATCCCAAATGTTTCATCATAAAGAGGATGGCCTTGTAATTAACCTTATCAAATGCCTTCACAAAATCTATCTTGAAAATGATGATCTCTTTCTTTGATTTGTGGCACACATGGATGTACTCAAAACTCCATGCAAGGCAATCTTGGATGTTCCTGGTTTTGATAAAGCCATATTGGTTCTTGTTGATTCTGGAAATGATTATGCTTTGCACTCTGTTAGCAAGTAATTTGGTAAGAATTTTAATGGGCATGCTTACCAGGGAGATGGGCCAAAAATAATTAGGAGTGTCAGGATTTTGATTCTTTGGGAACAAAGTGATGTATGCAGTGTTGACTGGTTGTAATGATACATATTCTTCACAGAAGTCATTGTCTGTAAAAACGGTGTTTTATGTTATGCCAACATTTTTTTTATAAATGCCCATTGAATCCATAAGGTCCAGGGGATTTATCCTTAGGCATCTGTTTTATAATATCATCAATTTCATCTGTGGAGAAAGGTCTATCAAGGTCCTGAGGGAGGCTATCCAGTGTTAAGTGGGCAATGTCAAAATCTTTATGACTATATGATATTGTACCAATTCTCTCCTTGAATGATTTCAAAGAATAGCAGCCTTATGATCATGATCATAGGCATATTGCCCATCAGCAGCCAATAAAAAAGTAATGAAATTGTGCCTGTATACCTGGGAAGCAATGGCATGAATTTTTTTGGTGTTTTCATCACCTAGATTAGCTCATATAATATTGGCTCTGATCCTCCAATATAACCTCTTAGCTTCCAATAGTTTGTTAGTATGTTTGATGAGGATAATCCTGAATTTCTTTTCCATCTTAGATAGTTCTCTTTGATCTTCCAGACCATCAAGAAGTTTAATATAAAAAAACAATTCTTAATGGTCTTGCTGAGCTGGGAGAGATTGTTACTCCATATTTTCAGACCCCTTATGAGTGTTTTAAACTTAACAATTATGCTTTTTGCAGAATTAGCAAAATGTGTAGAATTCATCCAGTGGTTTTCAATAGTCTCCAAAAATCCATCAAACTCAGTCCAAAATTCCTCAAACCTGAAAATTGTACTTTTAGAAATATTGTTGTCAATCTGTACCTTGATGGGAACATGGTCAGAGGTAATTTTAGCAAGGGGGATGGCCATTATGGATGGATGATCAGATGTCCAATGAGATCTTGTAAATACCCAGTCTAGTTTCTCAAGTAATGGCAGATCCTGTTTATTAGTCCAAGTAAACGATCTTCTCTTCAATGGTATCTCCACTAGATCAAGGTTAATAATAATGTTATTAAATAACATCATGTTGTTTTGGTCTCTGACGGTGTCCTGGACTAGGGGGTACTCACCACATCATCTCCTGACTAGGTGGATTGGGCCGAGGACCCCCATGGCCGTTTACTCATCGGCCAGTTCGGACAGCCGATGCATACACAAGGAAGATTCCATAAACTTGGTGATCAAGACAAGGACTCCTCTCCACCAACGTATTCGACTAGGACTCTTGTTATCCTAGGCCCCCAGTACATTATATAAGCCGGGGCCAGGCTAGTCGATAGAGGATTATGATATTATTCATCATACCCTTAGGTTTTAGACCACAATATATGATCTCAAGGTAGATGAACTCTTGTAATATCTATATTTATCAAGATCAATCAAGCATGAAGTAGGGTATTACCTCCATTAAGAGGGCCCGAACCTGGTTAACACTGTGTGCCCTGTCTCCTGTTACCCATCGATCCATGACACACAACTAGGAACCACTACCCGAGATCTGCCGGTTTTGACACCGACAATGGTGCTTTCATTGGGAGTGCCGCTGTGAGATCAACGAAGGATCAATGGCCAGCCTGCAGATCAACTGCGACAGCAGCATCTTTGTCGCCGGCTCGACCGAGGACTGCGCTACATGTTAGATCATCATGTTCGGACGAGAGCGTTCGTCAACATCAACTCCGATGTCTATCAAGATCATGGATGAATCATTCATGGAGCTCGGGGGCTCAACGTCAACGTTGCCCTTGAGCGACCGTGTTATTTTTCTGGACAGCAAATTTATATCCACCGTCACCACCTCCTTGAGTATCTCCTTGACGATTGCTTCGGTGGAATTGTGCGGAATTGAGTCTACAACAACCCTGTACAATTTCGTCGCATTCCGATGGAGGAATCTCCGACGATCTATGATATACCGGAGCCCTGTCAAATCTGGACGAGAATCTGGACGAGTTTGGGGCGAGGAGCCCAGCGCTTGGCTCAGACATCCTTTGGAAGATCCAACAGTTCATCTTCTGCGGAATTCCTATATCTACCACCCCTCAAAATTTCAGCTCGGCCCGACCATTCAAACTCCAGGAACCTTCCGATGAGTGGGCCAATTTTCGGATCTGTTTTCTACGCGAATACGAATCCGACCATTGGACAACCTTTTTGAAGGAATTTATTCTAGTGTATTGTGCGTGATTTTAAACACGTGCCCATAAAATTGTAAGCCTCCTCTGAGGTAATCTTCACCATCACGTTGGTGCCAAACAATTCTGGCAATATTGCTCCACGGGTGCCGACCTGCGCTAGACACGTCGTCCCTTTGTTAACCCGAGCTCAATTTCTTTGGATCATCATCTCGGTGAGCCGAACAAGAGTTCGTCATCGTAACAGATTACACGCAGCGGGCACATCGGCATCGCCTCACGGTCACTTCATCAAGCTGGCATTGACCGCACCACAAGTTACGACCTGCGTTGGCATGGTCACACTGTTACTTATTCAAGCCGATGTCCATCATGCCGAACTGCTTCAACACCTCGGCTGACATGGCAGCTGCAAGGTCTCCTTACCGACCTACTCCGTCACCTCGGCTAGACCGGGGGCTTCACCATATCTCCATCAAACCTACTCTGGTGACTTCGGCGTCCCCAGCCGACCTGCTTCGACTCATTGGCTGACATGGAGGCTTCGGCACCTCTGCTGGACTGGGGACTTTGCTACTTCTTCATCAACATACTCTAGTGACTTCGGCGTCACCAACCATCCAACTTTAACATGATTAGCTGGACCGGGGCTTTGGCTCGCCACATCGACCGCATTGTGTCGCCACTTCATCAAGACGAACTCCTCGCCCGGTCACTTCGGGCTCGGGGGCTGTGACCTCGGCCAGGCCAAGGACTACATCTTCGTCCAGTCACAAGCCTGAATCTCGTCAACAACACTGAGCACATTAACCAGCTAAGTCGCTTCCATGCTCAGTTATTTTTTAATTCTCGTTCGGTTCGACCAAACACTATATTTATTTGTTAAAACTTAGTTTGTCAAAAACGTTGTTTGTTAAAAGTATTTATTTTACCCAAGTTAACTAGGGGCTTGCAAATTTACATGAGCCATTTTATAATAAGTGTTTTCTTCTAAGTCGTCGCAAAGTCTTTTTCTACCACTCCTTTTTCAACTCGAGTATATGGTCAATAGCCAGATGGCCTGGTCTCTCTCTAAAGCCGCTCGAGTTTTGTTCGTCAAACTGGCCTTTGAGAAACACTCCGCCTTCGGGATAAGGAGGTTGAAGCTGAAGGCTGACCTACTTGATGTCTAGAGATCAGATGTGTCAAAGCACGACGGAAGCAAAATTTATTTTAAGACCAATTTTTGGATTGGCACCAAATGACTTGATTTAGTTCGGACGTCAAGCTTTTACATAAGTTTTTTGGCCTTTCAAGCTTATGGCACTTTTTTTAGCTATTTGTATGTTTTCCTTTCAGGAAGCGAGACATCCTCATGAACGAGGTGCCCTGCATTCTAATTCAACTCGGGAGATCTTTTCCGACCCACAACTTGGCATCTTTCCCACCGAACTACACCTTTGTGTTAACAAAATACGCACCACATCAGGACTAGTTCCCGAGCAGTGCAATGCCAGACACCTTTAAAGCATTGGCAATATTAATGGGGGGCTGGACTATAGCCGAACCCACCAAAAGCCAAGGTACTCCGAGGAGTATTCGGAAAAACATTTTCGGATATTGCTTTATATGCATCCGATTTGAATTGCGTCTTCGGTCAATAGTTGGATTGTCCAGCTCCTGTGTTTGCCTCCTACGTTCCGCTTTGTTCGGCTAGGTGTGCAAAGGGAGAACCACTGCGATTGTGCTTCCAGCTCGAGTGGCTAAGAACCTCAGTGGAGAAAGCCGAAAACTAACTGTCACAATAAGCGCAAACTGGTCAGCGATCCGATGACTATAAGATCGAAGGTCACCCCGTGTTAAATGACGGGCCGTTCATAACATTGGCCTAAGTGTTTACGGCTTGACCTTGGCTGTCACCGAACACTAACCGGGGGCTAGTAACCGGCCTCCCGACTTTAAGCTCGTATGACTAAGTGAAATTTATAAAGCCCGCATATCTGATTGCCTTGTTTTTGCTAACACAACCACCTCTGGGCACCGAGGCGTTGACTAAGGGTTGTCTTGTTACTGCAGAAACACTCTGCATAGCATCTACAAAGGGTAGAAGCCGACGATGGGCCACTTCCAAATGATAAACGGTCCCAACGGAGTCAAAATAAACATATATCATTAGCATTTGTATTCGTTATACAAAGCGCTGCCTTCCGTAATTATCGTTATGAAGCCATAAATATGCATCAATTTGACTTAAGATTTTGGCCAAGCTAGGTTGCCTGGCTCCTGTGCTTACCCCTACGTTCCCGATTGTTCGTCTAGGCGGTAAAGGGAGCATCTCTGTGGTTGTTACTACCGGGTCGTACAGGTTAGTACCTCAGACTGGGTGAAGCCGAGAGCTAGCCATCTTAATGGATATAATTGGTCGGCAATGATGGAAGTGAAAATTTTGGTTCACTAGACCATAGAGTTTGGGAACTTTCCCCAAACTAAATCCTCAATATTTTCCTCCCACATTGATCGGAGGTGAGGTTTATGATCATGATCAGCATGACAACCCAAAGAAAGGAATTGATAGCGGGACTATTTTCTTTGGAAGATATTTCTTAGGTTAATAGTAATATAACATATCTCTCTGTGTACCTTTGTTTATAAAACCATATGGCCGGATTGCCTTGTTTGCCCTCATAAAGGCTTTATAAAGTGGGACAAACACTCCTCAGCTACTGGCGGCGGAGATTGAAGCCGATGGTCGGTCAACAAAGTTCTGTACAATGCAGATCCGAGCATTAATGATGTAAAGTACTTGGATACTTAGAATCATTACACATAAATTGCGAGTAAGTCAATTTACTGCATCCCATATTTCAACGAGTCAAGGGAAAAATCTCGCTGAGAAAACCGAGCAGCTGGCATAATGCTCTCATAATTCCCCATTGATTTCCAATTTATTAAGACCCTTGGGGCCAACCTCGGCAAGCCCAGCTTTTGCTAGTTCTAGCTCCTTTAAGATATCTTTATTCTCTTTCCGAGAAGTTTGTGTTAAACACAACAAAATTTTCTGTCAAGTGGATATCGATCCTTAATTCGGCCACCCGTGCGCACATTAAGGCTCGGGGGCTACTGGGCTTCACACTTATCATTTACAAATATTAAAGGGGCACATCAGTCCCCTGATCTGGTGTTGCCACCCAACCAGTGGCTCGGGGGCTACTGCATCGCCTATTCAATGCAGAAATTTCAAAATGCTCAGTGTTCGGTTTGACCGAGCTATGGGCAAATGCGTTTTCGGACAACAATAGGTACCATCTGGACCTATCTGGCATCAAGCTAATATATTACGGCAACTTCTCAAAGACCCTCTCTCAAGGGACTGTTCGCGGGTCACTATTTCCTCTAATATATTACACCGCGTTTCTATTCCTAAGTATGCTGTCGAGCTGGGAATTGATCCTCAGGCTGATTTCACTAATCGACCTGAGTCTCAGGGGCTGCTATCAGCGGTTTCATGTTTTCATTCAGGTGCATATCGGGTTTTAGACCAACACACACCTTGAGGGCTACTGGTTATACATATCTGCAGTGAATAAATTGCACCAATCGGAAACAATTCCATAAAAAATCAGTTCATGACCAAGGTGGTAAACCACCTCGGATGTAGTCCGGCATAAAGCTTGGACACAAGTGGCTGCCTCCATAGAGGGCATTTCCGGCATTAAGCTCGGCTGCATTCCTTCAACGTTTTCGAACCAAGGTGATCTATGACACCTCAGATATAGTCCGGCATTGGAGCTTGGATACAGTCCGGCGTTTCAGCTCGTATACAGTCCGACGTTGGACTTCAGATATAGTCCGGCGTTGGAGCTCGGATACAGTCCGACGTTGGAGCTCGGATGCAGTCTAGCGTTGGAGCTCGGACGCAAGAAGACACCACCACACGGGAACAACTTCGAACCCGAGGTGTGGCGTGAAAAATAAGAAGGCATTGATAAAGGCCGAAAACTTAAAGGTCTCCTCGGATGCCCGACGTGTGCACTCTTCGTATTTAGCTCGGAAATCCTCAAGATCAAAGATGGGAAGATTTGTTGAACCAGTTTTCAAGACCGACGATCGAAGACGAGGAACAATTCAGAAGAACCGAGGAGCGTCCCCAACCTGAATACTAGTTTAGGGGGCTACTGACGGTGTCCTGGACTAGGGGGTACTCACCACGTCATCTCCCGACTAGGTGGATTGGTCCGAGGACCCCCATGGTCGTTTACTCATGGGCCAGTTCGGACAGCCGATGCATACACAGGGAAGATTCTACAAGACTTGGTCATCAAGACAATGTCTCCCCTCCAGCAACGTATTCGACTTGGACTCTTGTTATCCTAGGCCCCCGGTACATTATATAAGCCGGGGCCAGGCTAGTCGATAGAGGATTATGATATTATTCATCATACCCTTACGTTTTAGACCACAACATATGATCTCGAGGTAGATCAACTCTTGTAATCTCTATATTCATCAAGATCAATCAAGCAGGAAGTAGGGTATTACCTCCATTAAGAGGGCCCGAACCTGGGTAAACATTGTGTGCCCTGTCTCCTATTACCCATCGATCCATGACACATAGCTTGGGACCCCCTACCCGAGATCTGCCGGTTTTGACACCGACAGTCTCCACCTGGTCTATTTCTGTTGTCAGGTCCTCTAATATAGTTGAAATCTCCCAAAATCATCCATCTCTTACTCTGGTTGATATTTAGATTCTATAACCAATTAGTGAATTCAAGTTTGCCCTCAACTGAATTAGGGCCATAAACATTAGTCAGATACCAGCTGTTGTTGTCCAAATTGGATATGAACTCAATAGTGATATCAAAATAAATTTGGGAGATAATCTTCCCTTTGAACATGTTGCAATTCCATATGGTGATTAATCCACCAGAGTTGCCAGTGGAGGGTGAAAAATAGAACTGATTGAACCTCTTGGGGCAGAAGTTTTTAAGATATGTAATATCAAACTCATCCCTCTTGGTTTCTTGAAAGGTCATAATGCAACAAGAACTTTCTTCTATTTTTTGTCTAATGTCATTCCATCTAGTAGAAGAGTTAATTCCTCTAACATTCCAGTTCAAAATATTCCAGTTCCTATTCATATATAACAACATAATTTTGTGAAAAAACCATGCTGTGAGTAGCATAGCATGAATGGCTAGTATTGGAGGAGCATACAATCCTGTGAACCTTCTTAATTGTATAAGATCTAGTAACATATATGAGCTAACAGATGCAATGTATGGTGCTGATATGGTGGTTTGAGACAGATAAATAACAGCAAAATGCAACAACTGAATATCCAAAAGTGCCCTTATGGCTCACGTGTAGATAATTATAACAATCCAGATAGGTTTGTGATGTACGCAGGCATCTAAATGAGCACAGAAAACAAGCTAACATCATAAAAATAGTAACAGGGAGGCGGATAGGGGAGCCACCCAATCCCCAACTGGAGTAGCAGGAACTAGTCATCAGAGCTATCATAGTTCAGAACATGGGATGACACTTCATGAGGTGCCATCTTGCATGGTCCAGTCCCAATAGCCTGTAAGGTTTCCATGGGCAATTCAGGTGGGGGAGGGGCTTGTTTGTTTTTGACCATAGCATCAGATTGTGGCCCTAGATTGACTGAGACTGCCTTCTTCTACTTCTTGAAATTTTGCTGAGAATTTACTGTATGAGCATGTCTGTCCTCATTTTTACTGGCAGCATCTGCAGCAGCTTTGTCTTGAAAACCTTTGGAGCTGAGAGCAATTCTATTGCTCCTCCTGCACAAAGCTTCATCAACGATTGACTTCTTCTTCTTGTTTGTTGGCTTCTGGATTTCTGCAAATTCTCGACCTATGATTTCCTCAATGCTGACAGAATTAGAAGGATGAGGCATGTCCTGGTTGGTGTCAACAATCTGGATCTGGAGGAAACATCTCTTGTTAGCGCCATTGGACTCAACCACATCAACAACCTTGCATGAGGAATTAATGATCTTGCATCCCCTAGCTTAGGAATGATGTCATTGGCATTAGTGACTAGGTTACCCACCAGGTCTTGCAGCACAGCAATATGTTCAGTAAGACCTTCCACAAAAATATTGCAGGTCCGAATAGGTTGAGCAGAGCTAGAAAATGGGATATCATTGTAATTCATACATACATTATTTGGCATGAAACGAGGGCTTGTAGCTGCAGGCAATGTGTGTTGTGAGCTCTCTACCTCAAGAGGGATATAATCAGGCCCCAAAGTTTCATGCATAACATTGGCATTGTGGCCCACAGGAGCATCAGAGATAATTTGCTCTGGATAATTCAGAACAGGTTCAGAAACCCCAATATTAGCTGTAGCATCAGAGATTATATTTAGAGCATCATTGCAAGTATTAAACCCAACACTCTGATTTACATGTGCATTGTTAGCCGCATGCACGTCCTCATAAGGTGCCCCAAGATTCTCATTATGTGGGTTGATAACTACCTGGTCCATGGGGATATTACCAAGTACATCATCATGCCAGAATCCACCATGAACATGAGGCAGAGGATGGGGATTACCACCATCTTGGGGAAGTGGGTCCTCGTCCCCTCCCTGCTGCCCAATGAGCTCTCGCGACATATGTATGTAGGACAAGTCCAGTAATCACCATATCCAACATCATCAATGTTCCTTAACACAACAATACTGATCGGTATAGCATCAACATTCATAGTTCCGAGTTTAATAACAACTCTAGGTTTATCCCTAGGATCTTTGTTCCAAATCAGAAATCTGCCATAGGGGGAAACAATGCGGCTAATCACATCTACATCCCAACATTCCAGAGGGTAGTTCATCAGCATGATCCAAGAATCGTGCGTGAAAGTGATGCTACGATAATTCAAACCTCTATCTTGCCTACTGACCTTCAAAACTGAATCACGAATCTGAAACGGGCTACTTCCAACAGCTGTGTCTCTAGAGGATGCAGTAGTAAACTGGATCAGAGCCGTACCCATACCACAGCGAGAGGTGTAGTTGATGCGCCAACCCCGGCCTTCGAGAAAGTTTGTGATGAGAGCAATGACGCCATGGAACTCCTCTGCAGATACCTCGGGGATGAGAGTGGCAACATCCCACTCATCGCAAACCATTGGGAGTTCTCCGCCGAGGACCACGTAGCCGCGTCGTGCACGAAGGGGGCCCGATGGGATGATGGTGGTGCCGGGCGGAAGGTGAGGGATGGGGTTGCATGGGTAGCAGGCCATCACTGGCGGTGGAGAGCTAGGTAGGCGGAGCAGGGTATGGTGGACGAGGGGGAGAAGTTGAGGAGACCACACGGGTTGTGGTTATATCAGGCATAGGTGGCTGAATTGGTTTGACCCGATAAGCTCGAGGGATTTTCTTGTTGTAACAGACTCGGGCGATATGGTTATATCCAAAGCATGAGTAGCACCTGATTTTGTTAGAGCATTGATATCGTATAGGTGCCCATATCCCAGGCATTTGCGGCAAAAATAATTATTAAGCTGGATAAGCTCAGAACTGGGCCATGACGATACGCCTTCCAAAGAGATGGGCTAGAGAGGTGAATGGGCTTTGATGGCTCAGAAGCAGTAACTGGTCCTGATACAATGGCCGAAGAGTGGGTGGGCCTGATAACAGTCGATCCGTTATGCATGGGGGAGGTTGTGGACGTACCAGAGATGCAATTTTCGCGATCATGATGATCAATACGAACGTTGGCCTCATATCTGTTTGGGATGGCATTTGCACTAGATAGAATATGTTGCATGGATGGTGTGGCGGCAGAATCCACCATTTGAGGGGTGATTCGATCTAGAATCCTGCGATAAACTTGATGAACATGAACATTACGGGATGACGTAGCTTTGCGACGTGTAGGGACTATAGTCCATTCCGCATCTTGTTCATTGTACCATTTCTTCTCCTCAAATAACCAGTTTGGTCCGCCACCACTCCAAAGATGGAAGTAGCATTTAAATAGATCACAGGTGAAATAGATCTTCCGAACCAAAAAGAAACCCACAACCTTCGAGCATACTTTGAACTGATATACATTACCGGTGATATGAGTAACCTCAAATGATTTTTAATCACCACCAGTACAAGCTGATAGAACCAAACTGACATTGAGGTTGTTCAAACGGAAAGCAAATCTTGCAAAGGAGATCACCATGGTGAAGCCATGTGAAGAGGAGACCTGGCTCACCGAAGATTCAAAATACTTACGAATCTCACCTCTGAAATGGTGACCAAAAGAGAAATCCAATTGATGAGCAATGGAGTTTGGGTCAAGGAAGGGATCTATTGGAGAGAAAAGAGGTTTTAGTGGCTAGATCTGATCGAATCATGGCCGGAGCCATGGTCGCCGGTGGGGGGGTGTGGGTGGGTGAGTGGGAGAGCCATGAAAAAGAAGTGGCGATTTTTTGGAATGTTATCAATAGATGTACGTGGGCATACAAAGTATGGTAAGTTTTTTGTTGCCTTTTGAGGTATGCATGCAACCGTCACAACAATGAACCAGGGTACGATCCAACGGTATCTAGGCAAGGTGCTTGGGCACCTAGGTGCCCCAAACAGCTATCATATATATATACCGAACGTACGGCACTATGGACGAGGGCCCCTATTGAGCTCGACATGTTGGTTCGTGCCCTGTTGCACAGACTTTGGCCACGAGCTCTGGATCAGGTCTCTGCATACGTTGACATGTCTGAACTCGAGCGACTAGATTAGGTCGTAAGCCCGGTGACCTTCTGCCTTTCTTTTTGTTGAGCGGCTGAAGGTCTACGTAGCGTGAATGCAGTCCCCGTGCTTGTACTTTGTTGAGTTGTGGGGTGTCCGAAATACGATGCAGCCCCGAGTCACGGATAAGGAGATCTCTCATACCATCCGCAAAGAGTTTCAGGGGAGGTTCAGTACTTGGCTCATATTTTATCTTTTGAATTTTGATCTGCTTTGTATGAGGGTCCCGTGAGCACATTGGTCTTCGTGATCCAACCGATCAAGTACCGAACGTACGGCACCTCCGAGTTCAGCACACGTTCAGCTTGATGACGTCCCTCGAACTCTTGATCCAGCAAAATGTTGAGGGAGAGTTTCCTCAGCACGACGGCGTGGTGACGGTGATGGTGATGTGATCCGCGCAGGGCTTCGCCTAAGCACTACGTGAATATGACTAGAGGAGTAAACCGTGGAGGGAGGCACCACACACAACTTGGAACAATTGATGTGTGTCCAAGGGGTGCCCTGCCCACATATATAAAGGAGGGAGAGGGAGGAGGACGGCCCTAGGGGCGCGCCAAGAGGGGGGAGTCCTACTAGGACTCCCGGTCCTAGTAGGATTCGGCCCCCCTCTTATTCCTTCCCATGGAGGGGGAAAAGGGGAAGGAGAGGGAAGAGGAGAAGGAAAGGGGGAGCGCCCCATCCCCTAGTCCAATTCAGACTCCCTATGGGAGGGGGGCGCGGCCACCCCCTGTGGGCTGCCTTCCCTCTCCCCTATGGCCCATGTTGGCCTTATTTCCCCGAGGGGTTCCGGTAACCCCTCGGTACTCCGATAAATATCTGAAACGTCCCAAAACCATTCCGGTGTCCAAATACTATCACCCAATATATCAATATTTACCTCTCGACTAATTCGAGACTCCTCGTCATGTCCGTGATCTCATCCGGGACTCGAACAATCTTCGGTCACCAAAACACATAACTCATAATACAAATCGTCATCAAACGTTAACTGTGCGGACCCTACGGGTTCGAGAACTATGTTGACATGACCGATACACATCTCCGATCAATAACCAACAGTAGAACCTGGATGCTCAAATTAGTTCCTACATATTCTACGAAGATCTTTGTCGGTCAAACCGCAATGACAACATACGTTATTCCCTTTGTCATCGGTATGTTACTTGCCCGAGATTTGATCGTCGGTATCTTCATACCTAGTTCAATCTCGTTACCGACAGGTCACTTTACTTGTTCCGTAATGCTTCATCCCGCAACTAACTCATTAGTCACATTGCTTGCAAGGCTTATCATGATGTGCATTACTGAGAGGGCCCAGAGATAGCTCTCCGATACTCGGAGTGACAAATCCTAATCTCGATCTATGGCAACCCAACAAACACCTTCGGAGATACCTGTAGAGAATCTTTATAATCACTCAGTTACATTGTGACGTTTGATAGCACACAAGGCATTCCTCCGGTATCCGGGAGTTGCATAATCTCATAGTCAAAGGAATATGTATATGACATGAAGAAAGCTGTAGCAATAAAACTGAACGATCATTATGCTAAGCTAAACCCACTTCTTTCGAGAGAAACTCCTTCTCTAGAAAGGTTCAATTATTGGCAACAAATATCTTGCCTTCAGATCTGTGGCAGAAGGTGTACCCAATTGTTTCCTTAGGGTATCGTATGAAGACACACTTCTCTGATTTGGGTTCAAGCTTATCAGGCTGAAGCGTTTTGACATAAGTGTCGCAACCCCAAACTTTGAGAAACGATAGCTTAGGTTTGTTGCCAAACCATAGTTCATACGGTGTCGTCTCAACGGATTTAGAAGGTGCCCTATTTAACGTGAATGCAGCTGTCTCTAATGCATAACCCCAAAATGATAGTGGTAAATTGGTAAGAGACATCATAGATCGCATCATATCTAATAAAGTATGGTTACGACGTTCAGACACACCATTACGCCGTGGTGGTCCAGGTGACGTGAGTTGTGAAACTATTCCACATTGTTTTAAATGGAGGCCAAAATCATAACTCAAATACTGGCCTCCGCGGTTAGATCGTAGAAACTTTATTTTCTTGTTACGATAATTATCCACTTCACTCTGAAATTCTTTGAACTTTTCAAATGTTTTAGACTTGTGTTTCATTAAGTAGATATACCCATATATGCTTAAATCATCTGTGAAGGTCAGAAAATAACAATAGCCGCCGCGTGCCTCAACACTCATCAGACCGCATACATCGGTATGCATTATTTCTAATAAGTCATTGGCTCGCTCCATTGTTACGGAGAACGGAGTTTTAGTCATCTTGCCCATGAGCCATGGTTCGTAGGTATCAAATGATTCATAATCAAGTGATTCCAAAAGTCCATCAGTATGGAGTTTCTTCATTTACACCAACATGACCTAAACGGCAGTGCCATAAATATGTTGCACTATCATTATCAACTTTGCATCTTTTGGCATCAATATTATGAATATGTGTATCACCACAATTGAGATTCAACAGAAATAGACCACTCTTCAAGGGTGCATGACCATAAAAGATATTACTCATATAAATAGAACAACCATTATTATTTGATTAAATGAATAACCGTCTCACACTAAACAAGATGCAGATATAGTGTTCATGCTCAACGCTGGCACCAAATAACAATTATTCAGGTCTAAAACTAATCCCGAAGGTAGATGTAGAGCTAGCATGCCAACGGCGATCACATCGACCTTGGAACTATTCCCGACGCGCATCGTCACCTCGTCCTTAGCCAATCTTCGTTTAATCCGTAGCTCCTGTTTCGAGTTACAAATATGAGCAATCGAACCAAAGATCAAATACCCAGGCGCTACTACGAGCATTAGTAAGGTACACATCAATAACATGTATATCAAATATACCTTTGTTCACTTTGCCATCCTTCTTATCCGCTAAATACTTGGGGCAGTTCCGCTTCTAGTGACCAGTCCCTTTGTAGTAGAAGCACTCAGTTTTAGGCTTGGGTCCATCTTTGGGCTTTTTCCCTGGAGTGGCAACTTGCTTGCCATTCTTCTGGAAGTTCCCCTTCTTTCCCTTGCCCTTTTTCTTGAAACTAGTGGTCTTGTTAACCATCAACACTTGATGCTCCTTCTTGATTTCTACCTCCACAGCTCTGAGCATTGCGAAGAGCTCGAGAATTGTCTTGCCCATCCCTTGCATATTATAGTTCGTCATGAAGCCTTTGTAGCTTGGTGGCAGTGATTAAAGAAATCTGTCAATAATACTATCAGCTGGAAGATTAACTCCCAGCCGAGTCAAGTGATTATGATACCCAGACATTTTGAATATGTGTTCACTGACATAACTGTTCTCCTCCATCTTGCAGCTATACAAATTGTTGGAGACTTCATATCTCTCAACCTGGGCATTCGCTTGAAATGTTAACTTCAACTCTTGGAACATCTCATATGCTCCATTACGTTCAAAACGTCTTTGAATTACCGATTCTAAGCCGTAAAGCAGGGCGCACTGAACTATCGAGTAGTCATCAGATCGAGCTTGCCAGACGTTCAAAACATCAGCTTCTGTTCCTACAATAGGACTTTCACCTAGTGGTGCATCAAGGACATAATTCTTCTATGCAGCAATGAGGATAATCCTCAAGTTACGGACCCAGTCCGAGTAGTTTCTACCATCATCTTTCAACTTAGCTTTCTCTAGGAACGCATTAAAATTCAGGGGAATGGTAGCACATGCCATTGATCTACAACATAGATATGCAAATACTATCAGGACTAAGTTCATGATAAATTAAATTCAATTAATCAAATTACTTAAGAACTCCCACTTAGATAGACATCCCTCCAGTCATCTAAATGATACATGATCCAAATCAACTAATCCTTGTCTGATCATCACGTGAGATGGAGTGGTCATCAATGGTGAACATCTCTATGTTGATCATATCTACTATATGATCCACGTTCGACCTTTCGGTCTCCAGTGTTCCGAGGCCATGTCTTTACATGCTAGGCTTGTCAAGTTTAACCCAAGTATTCCGCATGTGCAAAACTGTCTTGCACCCATTGTATGTGAACGTAGAGTCTATCAAACCCGATCATCATGTGGTGTCTCAACACGATGAAGTGTAGCAATGGTGCATACTCGGGGAGAACACTTTTACCTTGAAATTTAGTTAAGGGATCATCTTATAATGCTACCGCCGTACTAAGGAAAATAAGATGCATAAAAGATAAATATCACATGCAATCAAAATATGTGACATGATATGGCCATCATCATCTTGTACTTTTGATCTCCATTTCCAAAGCATTGTCATGATCTCCATCATCACTAGCTCGACACCTTGATCTCATTCATTGCGTTGTGGTCCTCTCGCCAACTATTGCTTCCACAACTATCACTAATGCACAGTGATAAAGTAAAGCAATTACGTGGCGTTTGCATTTCATACAATAAGGAGACAACCATAAGGCTCGTCCCGGTTGCCGATAACTTTTGCAAAACATGATCATCTAATACAATAACGTATATCACATCATGTCTTGACCATATCACATCACAACATGCCCTGCAAAAACAAGTTAGACATCCTCTACTTTGTTGTTGCAAGTTTTATGTGGCTGCGTTCTTACCTACGCATAAAATCACAACGGTGCTTCATCAAGTTTGCTGTTTTAACCTTCTTCAAGGACCGGCCACAGTCAAATTCGATTCAACTAAAGTAGGAGAAACTGACACCCGCCAGCCACCTTTATGCAAAACTAGTTGCATGTTAGTAGGTGGAACTGGTCTCATGTGCATGGAAATGTATGGTTGGTCCGGGCCGCTTCATCCC
Organism: Aegilops bicornis; assembly: GCA_021605145.1. Taxonomy (NCBI): domain Eukaryota; kingdom Viridiplantae; phylum Streptophyta; class Magnoliopsida; order Poales; family Poaceae; genus Aegilops; species Aegilops bicornis. The sequence continues at coordinate 545,255,779 of CM038675.1, read as the reverse complement.
ACAATACCGCCGAATCAAGCTAAGATGTTGGTGGCAAGTAGTATGACTATCACCACCCAAAACTCTTTGTGTTCTACTCGTGCATCTGATCTACGCATAAACCTGGCTCTGATACCACTGTTGGGAAACATTGCATGGAAAACAAATTTTTTTCTACGCACACACAATGATCTATCCATGGAGATGCATAGCAACGAGGGGGATAGTGTGTATACGTACCCTCGTAGACCATAAGTGGAAGAGTTTCTCAATGCGGCTGATGTAGTCGAACTTCTTCGTGCTTCAACCAATCAAGTGCCGAACACACGTCACCTCCATGTTCTGCACATGTTCAGCTTGGTGACGTCCCTCGCCTTCTTGATCTAGCAGGACGTTGAGGTAGTAGATGAGTTCTGTCAGCACGACGGTGTGGTGATGGTGAAGTGGTCCTCGCAGGGCCTCGCCTAAGCTACAAAAATACGACAGATGGTGTAAATGGTGGAGGGGGCGCCGCACACGGCTAGGCAATTGTCTGGTGTGTGCTAGGGGCGCCCCTACATATATGTAGGTGGGAGGGAGAGGGGAGAGGCCAGGAGGCACCCCAAGTAGGACCAAATCTTACTTGGGTTCCTCCTAGACCGGTGCCCCCTTCCTTATTTACCGGAGGGGGAAGGAAAGAGGAGGGAGGAGGGAAGGAAGGGGGATGCCGAATCCCCCTTTCCCTATCCCTTCCCCTCTTTCCTTCTCCTATGGTTTGACCCATATGGGGGGCACACCAGCCCCTTGTGGCTTGTGTGTTTCCCATCTTGGCCCATAAGGCCCATATCTTTTGCCCGGGGGGGGGGGGTGCCCGGAACCCCTTCCGGTGACCCGATATGTGCCCGGTACCCCCGGAACACTTCCGGTGTCCGAATACCTCGTCCTATATATCAATCTTTACCTCTCGACCATTTCAAGACTCCTCTTCATGTCTGTGATCTCATCTGGGACTCCGAACAACATTCGGTCACCAAATCACATAACTCATACAATACAATATCGTCATCGAACTTTAAGCGTGCGGACCTTGCGGGTTCGAGAACTATGTAGACATGACCGAGACACCTCTCCAGTCAATAACCAATAGAGGAACCTGGATGCCCATATTAGCTCCTACATATTCTACGAAGATCTTTATTGGTCGAACCGTTATGACAACATACGTTATTCCCTTTGTCTATCGGTATGTTACTTGCCCGAGATTCGATCGTCGGTATCTTCATACCTAGTTCAATCTCGTTACCGGCAAGTCTCTTTACTCATTTTGTAATACACCATCTTGCAACTAACTCATTAGTCACTTTGCTTGCAAGGCTTCTTAAGATGTGTATTACCGAGAGGGCCCAGAGATACCTCTTCGATACTTGCAGTGACAAATCTTAATCTCGATCTATTTCAACTCAACAAACACCTTCGGAGATACCTGTAGAGCATCTTTATAATCACCCAGGTATGTTATGACGTTTGATAGCACACAAGGTGTTCCTTCGGTATCTGGGAGTTGCATAATCTCATAGTCGAAGGAACATGTATTTGACATGAAGAAAGCAATATCAATAAAACTGAACGATCATTACACTAAGCTAACGGATGGGTCTTGTCCATCACATCATTCTCCTAATGATGTGATCCCGTTATCAAATGACAACTAATGTCCATGGTTAGGAAACCTTAACCATCTTTGATCAACGAGCTAGTCAAGTAGAGGCTCACTAGGGACACGGTGTATGTTTATATATTCACACATGTATTTAGGTTTCTGATCAATACAATTCTAGCATGAATAATAAACCTTTATCATGAATAAGGAAATATAAAATAACAACCTTATTATTGCCTCTAGGGCATATTTCCTTCACGTCGTTCTTAGGTGTGTCTACCATGTAGATGTCATAGGTGGAGGTAGCAGTCCAGCTACCTCTATTGGTTGGTGTGATGCCAAGCATGTCTCTGACATCTTCATCCTTGTCGGTTGCTTCCTCGGAGGCATAATCTAATATGTCGATTAAATCATCGACTGTAGCAAATAGGTTGGTTGTGGGTGGGACGTAGATTTCCCTATTGTCGGCCTTAATCCGATCTGGTCGTAGATTGAAGTCCGACCGTCCAAAATTGCTAGATTATGAATTCGGCCTAGCATATCATTCAAGAGCGAGAGGTCTGTCGGTCCCATCTATTGATAGTAGGCGGGACTGCTATTTAGCACACTCGACGAAGTGTTGTGTGGCTTCAGAGCATGGATCGGCCAGGACGAGGGTGTGACGCCCCCGATTCAATCATGCACTAATCATACACGCAAACGTGCACGATCAAGATCAGAGACTCACAGAAAGATATCACAACACAACTCTACAACACAAAGATAAACACAAGTATTTATATTACAAGCCAGGGGCCACGGGGACCCAAATACATAAGTCATCAAGCAAATATTATCTAAGTGACATAGTTAGACAAGTTTGCCTTAAGAAGGCTAAGCAAAACAACAAAGCTAGATCGAAAGGCGAGGCCTCCTGCCTGGGACTTCCAGACTACTCAAGGTCGTCGGTGTGACGCCCCCGATTCAATCGTACACTAATCATACAAGCAAAAGTGTACAATCAAGATCAGGGACTCACGGGAAGATATCACAACACAAGTCTAAACACAAATAAAAGTCATACAAGCTTCATATTACAAGCCAGGGGCCTCGTGGGCTTGAATACATAAGCTCGATCATAAATGAGTCAACAGAAGCAAGAATATCTGAGTACAGACATACAGTTAGAGAAGCTACCATAAGATGGCTAGCACAAACAGGACTACAAATCAAAGAGGCGCAGGCCTCCTGCCTGGGATCCTCCTAAACTACTCCTGGTCGTCGGCGGTTGATACATCTCCAACGTATCTATAATTTTTGATTGTTCCATGCTGTTATATTATCAATCTTGGATGTTTTATAATCATTTTATATCATTTTGTGGTACTATCCTATTGACATAGTGCCAAGTGCCAGTTGCTGTTTTCTGCATGTTTTTTACATCGCAGGAAATCAATACCAAACGGAGTCCAAATGCTACAAAACTTTGTAGAGATTTCTTATGGACCAGAAGACACCCAATGGGCCAAGGCTGCACCTGGGGGGTGCTCCGAGGGGAGCACAACCCACCAGGGTGCGCCAGTAGGCCCAGGCACGCCCTGGTGGGTTGTGCCCACCTCGGGTGCCCCCCAGACCGCTTCTTTGCTCTATAAATACCCCAATATTCCAGAAACCCTAGGGGAGTCAACGAAAATCAATTCCAGCCGCCGCAGAGTCCAGAACCACCAGATCCAATCTAGACACCATCACGGAGGGGTTCACCACTTCCATTGGTGCCTCTCCGATGATGCGTGAGTAGTTCTTTGTAGACCTTTGGGTCCGTAGTTAGTAGCTTGATGGCTTCCTCTCTCTCGCTGAATTCTCAATACAATGGTCTCTTGGAGATCCATATGATGTAACTCTTTTTGCGGTGTGTTTGTTGGGATCCGATGAACTTTGAGTTTATGATCAGATCTACCTTTTTATATCCATGAAAGTTATTTGAGTTTCTTTGATCTCTTATATGCATGATTGCTTATAGCCTCGTATTTCTTCTCCGATATTTGGGTTTTATTTGGCCAACCTTATCTATTTATCTTGCAATGGGAAGAGGTGCTTTGTAGTGGGTTCGATCTTACGGTGCTTGATCCCAGTGAAAGAAGGGAACTGACACGTATGTATTGTTGCTACTAAGGATAAAACGATGGGGTCTATCTCTACAAAGATAGATCTTGTCTACATCTTATCATCGTTCTTATTGCATTACTCCATTTCTCCATGAACTTAATACACTAGATGCATGCTGGATAGCGGTCGATGTGTGGAGTAATAGTAGTAGATGCAGGCAGGAGTCGGTCTACTAATCTTGGACGTGATGCCTATATAATGATCATTGCCTGCATATCGTCATGGTTATTTGAAGTTCTATCAATTTCCCAACAATAATTTGTTTACCCACCGTTTGCTATTTTTCTTGAGAGAAGCCACTAGTGAAATCTACGGCCCCGGGGTCTCTTTCTTATATATCTGACTTTGCAATCTACTTTTCCTTTGCTTTTATTTTCAGATCTATTAAACCAAAAATACAAAAATACCTTGCTGCAATATATTCTTATTTATTTTATTTGGCGTTCGATCTATCAATCTACTACAATTTATCTCATGTCCGTTTGCCAACTTGAGGCGCCGCTACCCGAAAGGGATTGACAACCCCTTTGACACGTTGGGTTGCGAGTAGTTGTTATTTGTGTGCAGGTGTTGTTTACGATGTGTTGCTTGGTTCTCCTACTGGTTCGATAACCTTGGTTTCATCACTGAGGGAAATACCTACCGTTGTTGTGCTGCATCATCCCTTCCTCTTTGGGGAAATACCGACGTAGCCTTAGCAGTCATCAGCGGTCTGCATGCAGTAGTAGGCACCGTCGGAGTAGTGGTAGTCATCGTCGGTGGCGGCAACTGGATCCTGGGATCCACCATCTAATCACAGCAATCGAGTATAGGGGAAAAGGGGTAGCAAAGAAACTGTGAGTACTCATCCAAAGTACTCGCAAGACTTACATCAGAACTATACTAAGTATGCATCGATATCAATAAAGGGGGTAGTATCTATGGACTAAACCGCAGAATACCCGAATAAGAGGGGGAGAAGCTAGTCCTATCGAAGACTACGCTTCTGGCAGCCTCCATCTTGAAGCAGTAGAATAGAGTAGCTGGTAACTTAACAAGTAGCACCGTATATCATAATCCTACCCAGCGATCATCTCCTTGTCGCCCTGTGGGAGAGCGATCACCGGGTTGTATCTGGAACTTATCTGGGTGTGTTTTATTAAGCATCCAGTTTTAGTTGTAAGAGGTCGGAATACAACTCAAAGCGTCCTACTACCATGGACACGACTATTCAAATAGATTAGCTTCCCTGTAGGGGTGCACCACATTGTCCAACACGCTCTATCGCTCTGGCTGGACACACTTTCCTGGGTCATGCCCGGCCTCGGAAGATCAACACGTCGCAACCCAACTTAGGCTCAACAGAGAGGCTAGCACACTGGTCTATATCCTAAGCGGACATGGGTCTTGGGCCCATTGCCCTTTGCACTCCTACATGTTGCGTGGGCGGCCGGCAACAGATCCAGCCCCCTTATACAAGCGAAGGTGTTCCAGTCCAACCCGACGCGCACCGCTCATTCGCTGACGTCTGGAGAGCTTCTGCTGATACATACGACGCCGAGTGCCCATATCTGTCCCCGCGTGGTGGTTAGTGCGTATAGGTCAAAAGACCAACTCGGATCAAATATCCAAAACTTGTTAGGCGTGTTATTATGAAATAACCGCGGACAACGACCAGGGACCAGGCCCAACTCTGTCCTAGGTTTCTCAACCTGCCCTGTTGCTCTGCCACAATGATCCACTCAGAGGGCCATCGGGAAACACATCCTTTAAGCCCCCAGTCCGTGAATCACTCGCGAGTACTCTACGAACCAACCCGACTTTAGTCACAACCTGAATCATGTATAGTATGTATATGTATATACCCGTGATCATCACCCGACATGATCATGGCCCGATAGTATAGCATGGCAGACGAACAAGACTGTAGGGCCATGATGACCCACAAGTATAGGGGATCAATTGTATACCTTTCGATAAGTAAGAGTGTCGAACCCAACAAGGAGCATAAGAAAATGACAAGTGGTTTTTAGCAAGGTATTTTCTGCAAGCACTGAAATAGTCGGTAACAGGTAGTTTGATAGCAAGATAATTTGTAACGGACAAATAATGGTAACGGTAGATAAAGTGCAGCATGGTAGCCCAATCCTTTTGGGCGAAGGACAGGCCAGAGCGGTCTCTTATATTAAGCAAAGCATTCTTGAGGGTACACAGGAATTTCATATAGTCACTTTCGTCATGTTGGTTTGATTCGTGTTCACTACTTTGATAATTTGATATGTGGGTGGACCGGTGCTTGGGTGTTGTTGTTACTTGAGCAAACCTCCCACTTATGATTAACCCCCTCGCAAGCATCCGCAACTACGAGAAAAGTATTATGATAAAATCTAACCATAGCATTAAACATTTGGATCCAAATCCTTCCCTTATAAGTAAGCGCATAAACTAGGGTTTAAGCACATCACTCTAGCAACCCATCATATAATAACTACTCCACAATGCATTCCCTTAGGCCCAAATATGGTGAAGTGCCATATAGTCGATGTTCACATGACACCACTAAGGGAATCACAACATACATATCATCAAAATATGGAACACATATCAAGTTCACATGATTACTTGCAACATGACTTCTCACGTGACCTCAAGAACAAAAGTAACTACTCACAAATGATATTCATGCTCAAGATCGGAGGGGTATTAAATAGCATAATGGACCTGGACATATAATCTTCCACCAAATAAACCATATAGTAATCAACTACAAGATGTAATCAACACTGCTAGTCACCCACAGGTACCAATCTGAGGTTCCGGTACAAAGATTGAACACAAGTGATGAACTAGGGTTTGAAAGGAGATGGTGTTGTTGAAGATGTTGATGGAGATTGGCCTCACAAAGATGAGAGGGTTGTTGGTGATGATGATGGCTTCGATTTCCCCCTCCGGGAGGGAAGTTCCCCCGGTGGAATTGCTCCGCCGGAGAGAAAAAGTGCTCTTGCCCAAGTTCCGCCTCGAGAAAGTTGCGCTCCATCCTGAAAGTCCTCTCCTTATTTTTTTTCTAGGTCAAAATGACCCATATACCAAAAGATGGGCATCGAAGGTGTGCTGGGCTGAGCACAACCCACCAGGGCGCGCCTGGGGGGCCTGGCGCCCCTGGTGTCTTGTGCTCACCAGGTGGCCCCCCTCCGGTAGTTATTTTCTCCAGTATTTTTATATATTCCAAAATAATTCTCTGTAAATTTTTAGCTCATTTGGAGATGTGCAAAATAGGTAACTCTGAGGTAGCTTTTTCAGGTCCAGAATTCCAACTGTTGGCATTCTCCCTCTTTGTGTAAACCTTGCATATTATGAGAGAAAAGGCATTATAATTACCCATAAAGCATTATTATGCATAAAAACATTATAAATAACAGTAGTAAATCATGATGCAGAAAGGACGTATCAACTACCCCAAGCTTAGACCTCGCTTTTCCTCAAGCGAAAAACCGATATTAAAAAACATGTCCACATGGTTAGAGAGAGAGAGAGAGAGGTGTCGATAAAAAAATACGTTCATAGTAGCATCATGATTATTATCATAACAACAACAAACTTAATCATAAAGCTTTATCATACAACTTTTATCATATAAATTCTCATGAACAATTAACAAGTCATGAAAACATTGAAGTATACAACATAAACTCTATTGAAAACCAACAAACTATGTTCTCGGTCAACTTTGCAACTACAATTCATCATCTTTTCAAGAAGATTCATGTATCGGAGCCTTTTGGCAAGTCCACATACTCAACCATCATTTAACCTTCTATGATTGCTAACACTCACAGGATACCCATGAGCAAAAAGTTTCAACCGGACACATAGAAAGATAGGGGCTTATAGTTTCGCCTCCCAACGTATTCACCTCAAGGGTGATGTCAACAATAATAACTCATGCTCACTCATATCCAACTGGATATATGTGCCTAGATCTTTCCTCACCACATGATGCTTGCAAAAAATAGAAAATAAAAAGGAATAGGGAAGAATACATTGACTCTTGCATAAATGTAAATACATAAAAGTAAATACATAAAAGTAAAAGATAGGCCCTTCGCAGAGGGAAGCAGAGGTTGCCTTGCGCTCTTTGTTTGCATGCCAAATCCCTTAATGCAAAAGAACGTCACGTTATATTACCCTTATGATAGCAACCTTTATTATGCGTCCATCGCTTTTATTACTTTGCCATCACAAGTTCGTACAACGCTTAATTTTCTCTTACACTAAATGATACAAGACATTCAGAAGCAATTTTATTGCCTTATTGAACCGATGACAACTTACTTGAAGGATCTTACTCAATCCATAGGTGGGTATGGTGAACTCTTGAAATAAGATTCTAGGTTTAAGGATTTTTGGATGCACAAGTAGTATCTCTAATTAGTGCGGAGTTTTTGGCTAGCAAAGATATTGAGCAAGCACCACATGTTGAACCATCTATAACAATATAACTTCTATGTGAATATAAACAAACATAAATCATTACGTTGTCGTCCTTGTCCAACGTCAACAATTTTGACATATAATATTTAATGGGGGCACACAATCATAAAAGATGTCCAAGATAGTATATTTTCATGTGAATCTTCTCTTCCCTTATTAATTCTTTCATGAGTTGCATCATTGACCGATGCTATGTTTGTCAATCCCCAACAAATTTTATCAATTATACTTTTCCTTATGTGTTGTTATTACTTACCATAAGATTAGCATATGATCTTTTTCATTTATTTCTTTTTATTTGAATGATACAAGAAAGTAAAGAAGCCAAAACTCAAACTAAACTTTGTTATATATCTCGCATATGATTACCTAGATAGATAGATCACTAAGCAAGCAGTCGAAAGGAGATCATTGCTAAACTTTATTCAACTAAATCGTAGGACAAATAAAGATCAAACTAAGAGAGATAAAGGCAAAGAAAGTGGTGGTGATACGATATCGGGGCACCTCCCCCAAGCTTGGCACGGGCCAAGGGGAGTGCCGCTACCATGAACTCAAGTCTCCTTTGGTGGGGGAGATGATGATGATGGTGGTGATGTAGCAGTCATGTTCTTCTTCTTCAGCTTGCGTCGGAGGATGAAATTATCCTCCTTAAGATCCCCATTCTCTAGCTCAAACCTTAATATCTTTTTGCATAATGCTGCCTTGCTATCCTGCGGAAAACGAGGAGGGATAGATTGGGTTTTAGATTTCTTTGGGAGGCTTGACTTCTTGAGCTCCCCATGTGTATCTCCAGGTTGAGGTAGTGGAACTTCATCTTCATCTGACGATGCATCCTCCATCTCCTCTGGATCGGTGTCCTCCTCCTCATCCGAGAACCAAAAATATGGGAAGGTTTTCTTAAATACATTTGGATTGAGAGGTTGGTAAGAAACAAGGCTCTCTCCCTCCGAACCTTGAGATGACATATTATCATATCTGTTAGAAAACAGCCAGAAAGAAGAACAGAAGATTTCTCTGTGATACGGTGGTCAATATGTTCGGGGGGTATATAAAGATTTTTTATCTTGGGAAATAAGTAAACGAGAGGAAAACAAAGTCGGGGAGGTTCCCGAGGTGGGCACAACCCACCTGGGCGTGCTAGGCAAGGCAGACGCGCCCTGGTGTCTTGTGCCCTCCTCGGTTGCCTTCCTGGTTATTTCTTACTTTCCTAATTTTTGTAATATTCCAAAACTGACAAAAAATATTTTTGCGGATTATTTGGAGTCCGTTTACTTACTGTATCACGTACCTCCTCTTTTTTAGGATTCTAGGTTGTTCTGGAAGGTTTCTTTTATGAGTTCCTCCGGTATCATGGTTTGAATAATATTGTTTTCAACATTAATAGGCATACCTGAGATATAGTGCTTAATTCTTTGCCCATTGACTACGTTCAGATTAGTACATGTGGCATTATTAATTTTGGTTGCTCCAGAATGACCAACCTCTTCGATAATATAAGGTCTTTCCCATTTAGAGAGAAGTTTTCCTGCAAAGAATCTGAAGTGATAGTTGTATGAAAGAACATATTCACCGACTTTGAATTCCCGCTTTTGGATCCTTTTGTCATGCCATCTTTTAACTTTTTGTTTAAACAATTTGGCATTTTCATAAGCTTGGGTTCTCCACTCATCTAGTGAGCTAATATCAAATAACCTCTTTTCACCGGCAAGTTTGAAATCATAGTTGAGTTCTTTAATTTCCCAATATGCTTTATGTTCTAACTCAAGAGGCAAATGACAAGCTTTTCCATAAACCATTTTATAGGGAGACATACCCATATGATTTTTATATGTTGTTCTATAGGACCAAAGTGCATCACCCAATTTCTTAGACCAATTCTTTCAGGACCTATTAACAATTTTTTTAATATTAGTTTTATTTCTCTATTGCTAGGTTCAAATTGGCCACTAGATTGAGGATGATAGGGTGATGCAATTCTATGGTTGGCGTCATATTTAGCAAGCATTTTACAGAAAGCACCATAAATAAAGTGTGAACCACCATCAGTCATTAAATATCTAGGGACTCCAAACCTTGGAAAAATAACTTCTTTAAGCATTTTAATGGAGGTGTTATGATCAGCACTACTAGTTGGAATAGCTTCTACCCACTTAGTAACATAATCAACATCAACCAAAATATGTGTATACCCATTAGAGGAAGGAAAATGTCCCATATAATCAAAACCCCAACATCAAATGGTTCAACAACAAGAGAATAATTCATAGGCATTTCCTGACTCTTACCAATATTACCAATTCTTTGGCATTCATCACAAGATAAAACAAACTTACAGGTATCCTTGAAGAGAGTAGGCCAATAAAAACCAGATTGCAATACCTTGTGAGCAGTTCTATCTCCCGCATGATGCCCTCCATAAGCTTCGGAGTGACATTTCCGTAGGATTTGTTCTTGTTCATGCTCAGGTACACAATCTAATAATACCATCTACTCCTTCGTTATAAAGATGTGGGTCATCCCAAAAGTAATGTCTTAAATCATAGAAGAATTTTTTTGTTGATATGTAAAACTAGGTGGCATATATTTAGCAACAATGTAATTAGCATAGTCAGCATACCAAGCAGTATTATGAGAAACATTTATTGCAGCTAGTTTTTCATCAGGAAAACTATCATCCATAGGTAGTGGGTCATCAAGAATGTTCTCTAACCTACAAAATTTATCAGCTACGGGGTTCTTAGCTCCTTTCCTACCAGTGATATGAAAATCAAATTCTTGTAGCAAAAGAACCCACCTAATGAGTCTAGGTTTGGCATCTTTCTTTTCCATGAGATATTTAATAGCAGCATGATCAGTGTGAACAATTACTTTGGAATCAACAATATAAGATCTGAATTTGCCACAAGCAAACACAATTGCTAAAAATTCTTTTTCGGTAGTAGCATAATTTCTTTGGGCACTGTCTAGAGTTTTGCTAGCATAATGAATAACATTTAGTTTCTTATCAACTCTGTCCTAGAACAACACCAACAAAATAATCACTAGCATCACACATAATTTCAAAAGGCAAGTTCCAATCAGCAGGTGAACAATAGGTGCAGAAGTTAAGGCATTCTTAAGTGTTTCAAAGGCTTCTACACAATCATCATAAAAAACAAATGAAACATCGTTTTGTAAAAGATTAGTAAGAGGCCTAGAAATTTTAGAGAAGTCTTTTATAAACCTCCTATAGAAACCAACATGACCAAGGAAACTACAAATACCTTTAATATCCTTAGGACATGGCATTTTGTCAATTGCATCCACTTTAGCTTTATCCACTTCAATACCTTGTCCAGAAATTTTATGCCCCAAGACAATACCTTCATTAACCAAGTGGAACTTCTCCTAATTCAAGACAAGATTAGTTTGCTCACGTCTCTGCAAAACTCCATCAAGGTTGCTTAAGCAGTCATCAAAAGAAGTTCCATAAACTGAAAAATCATCCATGAAAATCTCAGCAATCTTTTCACAAAAATCAGAGAATATAGCAGTCATACATCTTTTAAAGGTAGCAGGTGCGTTGCATAAACCAAAAGGCATACGTCTAAAGGTGGTTTTCTCTTGATCGGGTTGTGATACAGGAACTTGAGAAAAACCAGAATATCCATTAAGAAAACAAAAGTATGTGTGCTTAGATAATCTTTCTAGCATTTGATCAACAAAAGGCAGAGGGTAATGATCTTTTCTAGTTGCTTTATTTAATTTTCTAAAATCAATTACCATTCTGTAACCAGTAACAATTCTTTGTACAATAAGTTCATTTTTCTCATTAGGAACAACTGTAATACCTCCCTTTTTAGGGACACAATGAACGGGACTTACCCATCTACTTTAAGCTATGGGATAGATTATACTTGCTTCGAGAAGCTTTAATATTTCAGTTCTTACCACTTCTTTTGTCGGTGTTCTGGGAATGGGGGTCCACAAACTTGCCTACCTGCGGCCTGCGGTGTGGCTCCACTCGCGGCCCGGTACAAATGCTCAAGACCCTCCCGAGGGGCCAAGCCTCGTGAGGTGGACGACACAAGACCTCTTCGGGGGTGGCCTCAACAGGCTGGCTCGCGAGGGGCGGAGAGATCAAGGCAAGGCGAACCCCATGAGGTTCCTACAACGTCAGCCATGACGACCAAGACCAGGCAGGCGCCAGCGCGCACAATGTCCTTGTTTCCTCTTTGGTGCTAGGGAGGCAAGCGCATGCGATGAGTACCGAGGCATCAGGAAAAGGTTTCCATATCGGTGCAATGAGACCAAGACCAGCAGGATGGCAGGACGCAGTTCACCGTGGAGCCCAAGACGGTTTCACCACTAGAGCCTTTGGCAGGCTAAGACCACCTTTAGTCAGGATAGCTTGTACTAGTTGTCCCCCTTCAAATTGGCCGTTGTGACATCCCTTCCTGCTCAATATTTGGGAAGAGGACCAGGGCCTCTATAAATAGGACCAGCCACCACAGTAGGAAAGGGGGGAGGGACAAATTTAGACCATCCTCACACCCACCAAGCACAAGAACACCTCACCTCAGGAGGCTCTTCTTCCCCTTGTACTGTTCATCCTCAGCCCAAGAGGCAATCCACCACACCACACATGAGTAGGGTATTACACCACAACGGTGGCCCGAACCAGTATAAATCTCGTGTCTCTTGTGTTGCGAGTTTGTCGAGCTAGGCTTTGAGATTGAGGCGAGGCTGAGGGCATGATTAGGCAGGAAGAAATGTTCGTGTGCACCCTAGTGTTCAAACCTCAAGGGTTTTTCCGGAAACCGAAATCCGACATTTGGCGCGCCAGGTAGGGGTGCGCCGAAGCTTTCCTTCCGTTGATCTGCGTCCCATCGCTTCGTCGCATCCATGGCGGACGCTCGCCGAGCTCGCAATGAGCGCCGGGCCGCCCTCGCCGCCCTCGTTGCTCAGACGGCTCCCGTCGGTGGGCCTCCCCGTCGTTCTCCGTCGCCTGTCGCCAACGCCGCCACAGGCCCTACGGGGAACGAGCAGCAAGTGTCCTCGTTGCACCCCTCGGTGCGGCGGGACGATCGCACCGCCACTCCGTCGCTAACCCCGGCCGGCTCGTCGTCTCACGCTCGTCGCGCTCCCACGGACGCGGTGGCCGCACTGCTCATGGCACGTGAACTCCTGCGCTACCGCCCCATCGTCGACCTCTGCGAGGACTGGCTGGACCCCATTGCCGAGCTCGTCAGCGCCGCAGGGGGCTCCCCTGCGCCATTCCTCTCGCTGCCTAGCCCTCCGCCAGCTGCGGGTGACGTAGCTCATGGAGCGCCACCTCCACCACCTCCGCACTAGGACGGTGTCCTAGCGCCAAGGCGTGCGGCCCCCTGGCGCGACCCACCGCATCGCGTGCCCGTGCGCGAAGAAAGAAGCTGCCGAGAAGTTCCTCGTCCGCAAGAAAACGCTCCCGCGCTCCCAGCACCACTACGATAAGACCGTGTGCCGGCTGCGGTGGCGGTGCGCGGACATCAAGGGCAGGCTCCGCATCAGCAAAGGGTCCCGGTGGCCACCGCGGGCTGCCGCACCTTCACTCCTAAGCTGCGTAGCGTCGCATGGCCGGGCAAGTTCAAGCCAGACTTGCCTCCATGCTACGACGGCACCCCCGAGCCCGCAGAGTTTCTGCAGCTCTACGAGCTAAGCATCAAGGCGGCCAACGGCAACGAAGAAGTCATGGCGAACTGGTTCCCCATGGCTCTCAAGGATGATGCCCGCTCATGGCTCCTGAGCCTGCCACCAGGCTCCATCTCCTCCTGGAACGAGATGCGCGACCGCTTCGTTGCCAACTTCCAGGGGACTCGCGACCGCCCTCCGGCGGCTGGTGACCTACGTCGTGTCATGCAGCAGCCAGGATAGACCCTCCAGAAGTACATCCAGCGCTCCAACAACGTTCGCCTCAAGATCCCCAAGGTGATGGACAAGGCCATCATCTCCGCGTTTTCTGATGGCGTCCACGATGTCAAGATGAAGGAGGAGCTCACCTTCCACGAGGAGCTGTGCACGTCCTTGGAGTTGTTCAACCTGGCGACCAAGTGCGCAAGGGCTGAGGAAGGGCACCTTTCCCTTCTCGAGCCCCGAGCTGCCGACCTGGAGGAGAAGAAAGCCAAGGCCAAGGACGTGAAGCGCAAGCGAGTGGCCGTACTCGCGGTAGAACCGGACACGAAGCGCGGGAGGGACCAGCCTGAGTCATCCAAGAGCACCCGGCCATTCTGCGCCTTCCACAATGTTCACAGCCACAACAACAACGACTGTCAAGAGCTCAGGGCCATTCGAGATGGACGCCTCGGTCGACACCCCGAGCGCAACGACCAGGGCTACGGCCAAGGAGGAGGACATGGTGGAGGACGCTGGGACGACCGTGGCCCTCGCCAAGAGTGGCGTGACCGGCCTCGTGAGGACCGCTGGCAAGATCAGCCTCGCGAGGTCGCCTGGAGGGATCAGCCTCGCGAGGACCGCCCCCAGGGCAACGCTGGTCTTCCTCCGCTGCCGACACCACCAAGAAGGAACGACGACCACCATCAGGACGAGGGGGCTGGGGGCTTCCAGGAGCGGCGGGCTATCGTCTGCATCTTGGGCGGAGCTCAAGCCCCAGCCTCTCAGCGAATCTTCAAGCAGTTTTCTCGTGAGGTGAACGCAGTCCTCCCCAGGCTCGAGGCCACACGCCCGCTTAGGTGGTCCACGTGCGCCATCTCCTTCAGTTCTGCAGATCAGCTCAAGTGCGCGGCTACCGCTGGCGCCCTCCCGTTGCTTTGCTCACCCGTCATCAGCAACGTACAAGTCACCAAGACCCTCATCGACGGCGGTGCAGGGCTCAACGTCCTGTTCGTCGAGATGTTCGACAGCCTTCAAGTGCCCTACGATCAGCTTCAGCCTACAAAGCCTTTCTCAGGAGTGACAAATGGTTCCACCACGCCGATAGGGCAGATCCGCCTCCCTGTCACGTTCGGACAGCGCGACAACTACCGCACCGAGCTCATCGACTTCGACGTCGCCCACATCCGTCTACCGTACAACGCCATCCTCGGGTATCCGGCCCTGGCTAAGTTCATGGCAGTGACACACCACGGCTACAACGTCCTCAAGATGCGAGGAAGCAGGGGGATCATCACAGTCCCCTTCGAAGAAAGAGATGCGGTGAGCTCCCTCGAGCGCGCCTTGCAAGCAGCGTCAATCGACGACCCCGACAGCAATGTAGCATAGTACCCTCTTGAGGTCATCCCCAAGAAGAAGAAGCAGCTACTCCGCGCAGGGCCTCTGGAGAGCGGCGCCACAAGTGGAGCCCCGTCAGGATCAGCGCCCGCACCTGGGGCGCCTCCCTCCCTTGCATAGGAAGGCGCGCCCGGCGCCCTCCTCGGGCAGGGCTCGGGGGACCTCTTCTGGAGGGCCTCCGACCTTGCCAACATCACGAGGGAGGCGCTCAGGCACCACATGGAGGCGTGCTTCGCAGCACGTTTACCTCATAAGGACACCGGGCGAGGAGCACCCGGTGCTCAGGAGTTCATTGCCGAGACCACTTAGGAACTGCAGGATGCAAGAGCCATGCGCGGCAACTGCCGCTCACCTGGCGAGGATGGCGGGCTGCGCGTCTGTGTCGACATCCCAGGGCTCAACAGGGCCGCCTCTCAGGAGCTTTTCTGGCCTTTTCGCATGGGACGCTGCAAGGGCCCACCTCACAGCTACGCTCGCATGCCCTTCGGCCTGCTGAGCGTGGCGTCCGCTTTTCAGAGCAACCTGCGGAGCATCTTGGCGGCTCAGGAGGCCAGGCACCACGCAGTCCTGGCGGAGATGGAGACGGTCCTCAAGGAACCGCCCGAACCCCCAGAGCCTCCCGAGGCTCAGGGCCCCGGTAGCTCGTGAGGACCAACCCCTTCATTACGCGTCTTCAGCTGCCTCAGCATTCCTTCAACAACAGAACCAGGTGACATTTTCCAAATTTATTTAGCTGGGAGCGCCCCTCGGGCTACATCATTCCCAGGCCGCATGGGTCCGTCCCTGTGGCATGTATCCCTTTACATCTTTAGCTTACTCTGTTGGGGGCGCCCCTCGGGCTGCGTCATCCCCAAGCCACTCGGGTCCAACCCAGTGGCGC